>CM061239.1:43605903-48605903 GCA_030848705.1 Heracleum sosnowskyi | reverse complement strand
TGAATACACTGTCAAGAGTGGAGTCTCGTCTCAACAAAAGATTGGATAAAATAGAGCAGACTACCAACTCAAGACTGAGTGATATTGACCAAAAGCTAGCTTTTATGCAAGAGATGAACAAGGACATTGCTCTATTCATGGAGAACCAAAGTGACAGAGTAGAGTCGATCTGGAATATGTTGAGAAACCAACAACCTGGTCCTTCAACAACCCATTATGCTGAGGATAACTTCGCGGAGGATTCCTCAACTAAGGGGGAGAAAGATGGATGGGGGAAATGGGAAACTAATGAATAGATCATAACCACTATTCCAGTGAGACAATACTGGATTGAAGACATTGTAGAGAAAGATGTTGAAGATGGATTTGAATTCATGCACGAGCAACAACCACTAGAAGAGCATGAACCATATTATCCAGAGCCAATTGAACATCCTATCTTGGATGATGATATGGAAGAAGCAAATCCTCTTACAACAGAGCAAGAAGCTGCCTTGGAGAGACTGAAAGCTGAGAAAGCAGAAAGAGATGACATGCAAGCTGAGAAGGAAACTCACCAAGCAGTTCTGAGGAGTGAAAAGCTGAAGAGATTCAAGATGTATAATGAATCAAGAAAGAAGAAGATGATTGATTTGGCACAGAAACAAGGAAAAGATTGGGAGGTAGCTTACAACACTTTCTGCGGAGTTGAAGACGGTTTAGAAGTCAACGACAATGCTGAGGTGGAAGTTATCATTCAAGATATAAGAAGTGCAAATCAAGAAAATGATACTTACTTCACTGCATTGAGAAATTCTCTTATCTTTCTGAAAGCTGGGGTTAAAGCAAATGGTGCCTAGAACATACTGATCAATTTCATTGAGAAAGGTACATTTGTGATTTATACTAAGTTTTTCGAACAGAGAACATATACAGAAGTACAGGTGATACTCATCAAGATCCAGAGAACCACAAAGCTAAATGAACTCCTCCGTGAGCATGTTAAGAAAATCTTGATGAAGGTCAGTCCAGAGATTACTGAAGACCCTCCTATGGTTAGATTCATGACGAATGACTTGTTCAGAATCTGCTATCTGACGGAGGACAAACTGAGAGATTATCCAAATAACTATCTAATATCAGTTGAGAAGTATCTTAGATCCACTGGATTCACATCAACGGAGAAGGACAAAGCAGCAGACACTCTAAGAAGATATCTGATGGAGAATGTTCCCTACTATAGGAAGAGAGTGGAGAAAGGATTGGAAGTGCATACCAGACTGCCAAACATGCCAAAGCTAAACAAGAAAGATGTTAACATTGCATGGTTGTGGGCTGGAGTGGGACAAGAGGTTGAATACATTGGAAGACACATCAAAGGAGCAATCCTTAAACCTGGAGAACCACTACACTATCCTTCTGTGATTGATTATCAAGCTGCTAACTCCAATCCAGTGATTGAAGAAGGTGAGATTGAGATGGACTGAAGACTTGAAGCAAAGAACACAAGAACTATCTGCTCAGACTAGAGGATCAACTTCATTGTATAAAGTTTTAATGTTCTTTGAATTTTGAAATCTGGAAATGTATATATTTTATCCAGAATGCATTTAATATTATTAAGCTGTCTTACTTTAATTAGTTTCATGTTTCCTTAGTTAGTTGAGTTATCCTCGAGGTATTTGCTTGTCGAACTCTAACAATCAAATAGGGGGAGATTGTAAAGCATAATGTAACATAAGATGTAACAGAGATAACTACAACTCAGCAAAGGACAAGACAGACAGTAATATTAAAAGAAGCACAGGAATCCAGAAGTAAAGAAGAAAAGGTAAACTCAAAAAATCAAAAAATGTTATGTATTCTTGAAGTCCATAAACAGGTCACGGAAAGAAGTTCATTAAAATGTTCAAGCCTCTGTGACAAATAGAGAAACAAGACTTTCAAGACTACAGAAGTATTTGAATGATTAAGAGTTAGTACCATAGGGTTCCAGTGATTTAATTGAAGCAACCAGAACGACAAAGGACTTATCAGCAGCATTGAATTGAAGACATAGAAGAATTGATCAAGTGTTATTCATCTGTGAACCAGACCAGTTGCACCAGTTGTCAGCACTTAAAAGATCAAGATGTTTATCGTCTCAGAAGAAATTGATTTAAGTCTAGATCTAAAACACCCTGAAACTCAAAAGGATTTTCAAAAGATCAAAGTACAAAAGAAAAGGCTCGGTGGTTTTCTTTTAAGAAAAACCATCGATTGTGTTCAAGAGAATCAAAGAGAAAAACCATCGAATATTAGTTTTTCATTCGATAGATTTTATTTAAAATCTATCGAAGAAAAAAACTAATTTAATCATTCGATAGTTTTTCATTTACAAGAGCAGGTGAGATTTTGTTGTTGTGTCAGGTTGATTGGGAAATTGGATGGCCAGGATTTAATTAATTTTGGTTCGATAGTTTTTCAAAACAAAAGTCTACAATTACAGAGAAAAGAAGTTGTGTCTTCTTCAGTTCAGTTAAGGATCTTCACAGAAGCATTTACGAAGAGAGAAGCTTGAGCCAGAGAATCATAGAGAAATTAATATTGCTCAGAATTCTATCATTGTATTGATTTTGTGTAACCTTGAACTCATTGAAGTTAATCTACGGATTAGAATTATAGCACCCCTCGCGGTTTATATTTATAAAACGATATATTTTCCGACTCATGTTTTGATTTGGTGCATTTGATTTCGTATTAGAACCTAAAGAATTATCCGCGAACGAAATTGAATAATTTGTGAGTATCGTATTCAACCCCCCCTTCTACGATACTTTGGACCTAACACCTTACTATTAATATTATTTTAATAAATAATAAAAAAATATTAGTAATAGCCCATTTATCTTTCTCAGCCTCATCTCTAGTTTTTTTTTATTTCTATGTTCCAATTAATATTTAAGTTTCTCATTTTATAATTTATCATTTTAATTTATATTTTTTTCTTTAATATTTTTCGTCTGCATTAAATTTTTTTAATTTATTATTTTTTAAGTCTCGTGCCTTGCACGGGTTATGGGCTAGTATTATTAAAGCCGAAATATTGAAAGTTTTGATTTTCGGTTTTCGGTCATTTATCCTATTTAATAAATAATAAAATAATATAAAAATAGTAACTAATTGATTGCCTTTTATAATTAAAACATTTTTTTTCTAACAAAATCTATTCATTTTCCAAAAATATTACGGACAATTACCTTTATATTAAAATATATTACCTTTTATATTTGTTCTCACTAAAATATCTCTTTTCCAAAACTATCAGGTACAACCCTTACGTATTTATTTTAAAACCTATTTTAATAGTTTTAATTATTTAAAAAACTTACATATTTTAACATGCCAACGTATATTTTTAATAAATACAATTAATATAATTAAAACACTTCTAAAAATATCACGGACATTTAATTTTTTTAATTAAAATATGTTAGCTTTTCTATTTTTTCTTATTATTTGCCTTTTATAATCAAAACAACTTTTTCTAACAAAATCTACTCATTTTTTCAAAAATATCACGCACAATTACCTTTAAATTAAAACATATTACCTTTTATATTTGTTCTTACTAAAATCTCCATTTTCCAAAAATATCAGGTGCAACTCTTACTTATTTATTTTAAAACATATTTTAATACTTTTAATTATTTAAAAAATCATACCAATTTTAATATGCCAACG
Source organism: Heracleum sosnowskyi (assembly GCA_030848705.1). Taxonomy (NCBI): domain Eukaryota; kingdom Viridiplantae; phylum Streptophyta; class Magnoliopsida; order Apiales; family Apiaceae; genus Heracleum; species Heracleum sosnowskyi. The sequence goes on along the minus strand of CM061239.1, from coordinate 48,602,201 downwards.
TATGTTTTTTAACAAATATAATTAATATAATTAAAACACTTCTAAAAATATCACGGGCATTTACTTTTTAATTAAAAATGTTAGCTTTTCTATTTGTCCTTATTATTAATATTATTTTAATATTCATTAAAATAATATTAATAATGTCTCATTTATCTTCCTCAGTCTCATTTATATTCTTTATTTATTGTTTTTCTATGTTCCAATTAAAATATTAATAATGCCTCATTTATCTTCCTCAGCCCCATTTGTATTCTTTATTTATTTTTTTCTATGTTCCAATTTATATTTAAGTTTCTCATTATATAATTTATCATATTAATTTTTATTCTTTATTGAACATTTTACGTTCCCAATAATATTTTTTAATTTATCATTTTTGATCTCATTTAATGGTCTGTGTCTTGCACGGTTATAGTGTAACAGCCCCAAATCCGGGGTCGGGGATTTAGGGTTGTCACGATCCATGTACCCTTGTCTTACCTGTATTTCTCACACCATTCATATTTCACCCGCTCATGACCCCACAATATATGTCTCTCACACACACACACAGGTTAGAGTCTCAGAAACGACACACTACAACAATTGCGGAATAAATAATATTTATTACAATACCCAAATGTCTTTTGAATCTGTTACTGATACAATTTCTAAGTATTGTTACATTACCAACTTAGCCTTCTGATGCTCACAAACCTCTAATACCATTCATGTCTAAACATAAGTTGAATACCAAAAGCCGTAGCCTGATTCGATTGGTTCGTACTACTCTCGGGATCGCTGCTAGAAACTGTTTATGGAAATGCCTTGTGAGGTATGTGCCGTCCCATTGGCATCCTGTTTCGCTGCTATATAATATATACAAAACAATAGCAAGAGTGAGTGATAGCTCAGCAAGGTAATGAAAGTATGGCATAATTCTGCCTTTTATTCAACCCAGAAATAAAGCGGGTATACGATAATAATTTGTCAAAATATCTCGATGATGAAATCATTTCCATAATACTCTGCAACTTTCGATATTCATACTATGAACAAAGTTCTAGTATAAAATAAAAGATGAAGTAGCAAGATAACCCAGTATATCCTTTTCGTAAACTATCTGCTATATAAAATATAAGCAGACTATCAACATATAACTTAAAAGATGAAGTTATAAGGAAAATTCAAATATCATCTTTCATATCAAACATTTACCTCATATCATAATTTGGAAATAAAGACAGTGCAAAATATTTCCAATCCATTTTCTAAACTCATCTGATTCCATATATCTTTTTCATCAAATCAAATACCTTTTTGTAATCTCATATGCTTTCTTATGAACTTATATGCTTGTATAAACTTGAGTAAGCTTGTGTAAACTTTCTTTCTCTGAAAACTTGCATAAACTTTCCTTCTCTGAAAACTTGCATAAAACATGTTCTTTCATGGATGATGAACTGTAGATGGAGATTCTAGGCGCCGAGGATACCCCTACGATGATCAGTCGCAAGATGTATCCCCCTGGTCTTTTTTTACGTAGAAGGGAAGATATTCAGTCTCACACCGACCTACCTCCCCGCCTTCGGTTGTAGGTGGGAAGAACAGACCCGTTCATAGTCCGTTGGCTTGTTACTCTCCTCTTACCCTACGGCCGGGCACTTACTAATCATCTAAGGGAAGAACAGACCCGTTCATAGTCCATCGGTCTTATTGTAATTCCCTTAGGGGACCGGCGCTACTCAGTCCCTTACATATTCTCTGAGTTTCGAGTGAATCCATGACTCTGAAACGTAAAGTTCCTTTCCCTTTTTCCCCACGTATACGACTCCACAAAGTAGTCATATCTAGTTGGAAAGGAAAATTCACCCATATTTCCCAAGCTGATGCTTGTTAATGGATACAACTTATTCCACTGATCTTACTTCTCGAATCTTGAGAAAGTAATCAAAATCACTTTGATGGTAGCATACAAAGCTGTTAAATTAATAGTTTCAAAAAGATTTAGGACCGGGCACTCCACTTGGAACAAACATATAATCTTGAGAGAGGTTCCATGAGTCTTTGTAGTTTGAGCGAACATTTAAGTCTTTCCGAATATAGACTTAAAAGGGAAATAGATTTGGGAACCTTCTCTAATTATATTTATAATAAAACTTTATTAGTTATCTAGCGTTAAAGAATAGTTTTCACAAAATACTTCCTTAAGAAGTAGGGCTTTAAATAATTAATGAAAACTATATTTAATAAAGGATATTTATTTATAAGTAATTCCCAAATACTTTCTTAACAAAAGAATTGATAATATAATAATAATAATATAACCCTAGATAACAACTGATACAATTCCCGGTCCGTAGTATAAACACGGAGTATATACCCCCCTACTGAGGGTTTTTCTTGACATATCGACTTATATATATATATATATTACCATAACCATAGCTTATAAGTCCAACTTATACTTAGCATCATAAATATCGATTCGAAATCATGAACACATAGCATATATCTCAATATCTTATTTATCACAACATCAGTTTATAAAGGCATAGGTTTGAAAACTTGCCTCTATCACATGCATATACTATAATATCAATAGTTTTAATACTATCACATCTATATACGATGTGAGGTTTGAAAACATGCATCTATCATATCATAGGCGTCATCAGTATAATGTAATCTGAAATACAGCATGGGATTAGAAAACTTGCACGATACTTGGAACAACGACTATATATATATAGATATATTTTTGAATCAACAAGTATTAAACATTTGAAAATATGCCCACTCTAATAATAGAGTAAGGGTTAGTAAACTTGCCTGATGCTCGAGAAGTGATAGGGGTTCGCGACGATGCCGGACAATCTAGACAAAGTCAAAGCAACCGCACGATTAATCCCCTGGATAGTCCACTTGTACTCAATGCTTAAACACGTAAGCGAAACACAACCAAGGAATTACTAGCTCGTTATAGGCTCATACTAAGTCCACGTTTAGTCAACAATTACTTAAGTCGTAGGTTTAGTCCGAAATCGATCCTCGAATACAAGTTATACTTAACCATTTACAACATTGGTTTCTAAGTCATGTTCTTAGTGGTTTTCACTTGCGCGACCTCGGCTAAAACATTTTTATAAAATCGAAAAATAATCTTTTTAATCCGAATCGTTTTCGTGAGCCTTCCTAACTATCTCTGGAATTATTCCTCAAAGTTTCACATTTTAATATGGCTTCTATGTGGTCCAAATATAGCCTCAAAGTGACTGACTAGAGATGGGTTGTTCCTCCGAACGGCGTTTACTAAAACTCACTTTTCTCTTAAACCGTAATTCGTATAGACATGATCTTTATACCAAAACAAACCTTAAAACAAGACCTACATGTTCATGGTCAGTGTTGTTCAAAAATATTCCAAGACCAGTTCGTAATCCTTGCTCAAGACAGCCTTAAATCAAATGGGCATTACGATGGCTATAGTCGTAACGTTTCCCGGTTTTTGTTAAGTCAAAACCTCTTAAAACCAAATCAATTCAACAACACAACCATTTTTACAACATAATCAGTTTATATACTTCAATAACATATCAGCAACATCAACCAATAACAAGTATCCATCAAGAATTAACCATACATACTCCAAACTCCATAAACATGCTCAATCTTAAACATTACTAGAAACTTCACTTAAATCTCAACATAAATCAAAGGGTGGATGAGTGGTATACCTTCCTTGAATCCTTAAACACACAACAAGAGCTTGTAAGCCTTAAGAGAGTCTTTATCCATGGTTATCATCCTTAAACTTGAAAAAGAAATTAAGAACAAGTTATGAACTTTCGGAGTTACTATACACTGGTTTAAAGAAATGGAAAAACGAAGGTCTTACCTTGCTCAAATGGAAGAAACTGGTGCAATACGAAATGTAGGTTATCTCAAGACCTTTCCAACAAGCTATAGATCGCAATTTTCCACCGAGAAATGAAGGAGATATGGAATTTACAATTCGGCAGTTCTGTTTTAGCCGAAATGAAGAAGGAAAGAATGGTTTTTGGTTTTTTTGGTTACTTAATAATTGCTTAGATATTTTATTAATCCAAGTGGTGAGTCATCACCTAGTTGTCTTCATCTCTTGACACTTGTCCAACATGCGTTGGCTTTGATAAAGTAGCTTTACTGGTTCGCTTTCCTTTCATATGTATGATCCAAATGCTGCATTCCTCGAATTAATCTTGTTACATGTTACTTCCATGTCTATATTTAATCCTGTAAATGTTGCTTTGTTCCTCTTAAAACGATTCGAAATATTTCCCAAAAAGAGCGAATAAAAACTCTACGCGATTCTCACAGTGAATAGTAACTATTCATTATTCATTCCAACAATCGAATCCGTAAATCGACTTTAATAAAATAATAAAATTCCAAAATATTAAATCCTCAAATCCTCAATTTTAATATCTCATTTCTTGAATATAATAATATATAATTCACTGCCCGGTCAAATACTACACCAAAATAAAATTTGGAGTTTCTGAATTCCGATCGTCTTTGCATTCACTTATTTACTCCGTAGATCACTGATATGACTTTGGAATATCCACACTACGTCTCGTACATAGGTGGCATGAAAACTTTTCTTAACCTTCAAAATCACTATTCATTCACCAAATTCACTATTCACTGATGCACTTAATCATAATAAGAAAAGTTTTAAATTTTTCCAAAAATTCGGGTTATTATAGTCTCCCCTCCTTAAAAGGATTTCATCCCGGAATCAGCTTAGGAATGACTGAGGGTACTTCTCTCCCATTGCACTTTCTAAATCCCAGGTGGATTCTTCCACCTCTTGTTTTTCCACAAACCTCTCACTAGCTTGGCAACCTCATCACTTAGCACTTGCTCTTTTCTATCCGTGATTTCCACAGGTTGTTCTTTGTAAGTCAAACCAAGTTGTATATCTACCTGCTCATACTCTACATATGCCGGGCATCTATAGTATACTGACGTAGCATTGACACATGAACCCCGTTATGACCATTCTACAAGTTTTGGGGGGGTAAGGCTGGCTCGTAGGCCACCTTCCTGACGCGTTTTAAAATCTCAGATGGCCCAATGAATCTCGGGCTCAACTTCCCTTTCTTTTCAAATCTTATTAATTCTTTCCATGGAGATACCTTTAGCATCACGAATCGCTAACCTCATACTCTCTATCTTGTTTGTACAGAAATACACCAGCATAAACTTGTTTGTCATTCATCAACTTTCTATTTAGCTTATCAGTAGCAGTACTATCTCTATACTCGCGGGCTTAGTCCGCATACTTTCTCTGTCTGTCTTGGTTGTCACTAGCCGCTTGTTGGTGAAATCTTTTGTCTTTCTAGTTTGTTGGACTAACTTGGGTTTTGTGTAAAATCTCATCCTTTAACTCCCGATCATTCGGAATCCATCTCTGTCTCATTTTAATTAAGGGTATCGGCCACCACATTGGCCTTCCCCGGATGGTAGTGTATCTCACGGTCATAATTCTAGGTCAATTCTAGTCATTTCTCCATCTCATGCTATCTACTATCACGGGTAACTCAAAGCCCATTCATTACATTCCATGAAATTTGTGGGTACATTAGTCAACCCAAAATAACCTCGCTGAAAACTCGAAGTATCTATTCCTAGTACGAATCGCAGTCTTGGGTATATCCTCGGATTTAACTTCCAACTGGTGATACCCAGTTCTTAAATAAATTTGGAAATACACAGCGTTCTTCCGTTGATCAAACAATCATTTACAAGGGTACCTATTCTCCATGTCGAACTCATACAACTCTCGAGGTTCGATACATAATTTTGTGCTAACATCTTTCTCTCTTACAACAACACCAGGCTCTCCATGGTGGTACACTGGGTCTTATCATACCCCTGCACAACAACTCTTGTAACTGAGTCACTAACTCTTTCATTCCCACTATACCCTGAATACTCGGTATTCATTCTCATGTCATCCAAATCGATATCTGGTAGCTCATTAAAACCTTGTACAATCTCCCAAAACCATTGTAGTTTCCTTTATACTTGGTATCTCTTTTCTTGGCGTCAACCATAAGAGCTAATTAAGCCTCGTATCTCTGGCGTAATAGTTTCTTAGTCTGAACTATATTCAAGAATCTCTAAATCTGCCTCCATCCTTTAATTATTACTCTCTCTCCCTTACAATCAGTCTGGGCTCCATTGGGTGTCAACCAACCCATTCTTATTATAATATCAACTTTTCCCAACTTGAAATGAATCAGGTCTATCAAAAGTGTCGACCTCATATTTCTAGTTCACAACCTGGATGTACCAGTCTTATGGGAAAATCCCCCGATTGACTATTTCTACTTGTAATTATTCCCTTAGTGGCTCGGCCTTAAGGTTTAATTGTCATACAACTTCTTGATATACAACGATACATTAGCTCTGTCTAAATAGTATAGAAGGGCACCTGCTATTTAAAGGTCATGACAGTGGGCTGCTGGTTGGAGGTAGCCCTGGTTGAAACCTACTGGCTTTCTTTTCTTCTGTGTTCACTAACTCCGGAACAAACCTCGATAATTCGGAAAACTTGGCCTCATACTCGGTCACAGTCATGGTTTCTTATTTTAACTCTTTAACTTTCATTTTCATCCGGGTCTCCATATATTTCCGAAAATTATTCCTCTAAAACAACACACGCTGCACCTCTCCCAAGTCACAATACCAGCTCCCTCTGACTCCATCGTCGGTACTTATCTTGCTAACCCAGAGGTAGTGTTCATTCGTAAACAACTCCTCCAAAATCTCAATCTCACTATAGGGCATCTATCTAACACCGTTGTCACTGGAGTTCACGGTACGTCGCTATTTCTTTCACATATATCGATTGACACGCTTTCCATTATCATAATATCCTTGGGAGAATAAACCAATTTCATCGACATGTCACTAACATTCTATTCGTCTTAGGGATTCGCTCCTGTCATAGGCAATTTCGTTGCGAATCTAATTCCTATCAGTGAATTTTGACTTATTTGACCTGGTTGGCCTCCCCTTAGAATTCAATGAGGATAACAAAAATCACGGGGCCTTGAAAAGACAGCTCCCATATCAAGGAAAAAGTCACACACTGGTGATCATAAGGTTATGAGTTTTAAGGTAACCTTATTGGAGGTAAGAGAATTTACCGAGAGATCAACATGATCATAAGAACTCAACGTTGTGTGCCTCGATTGAGACATTACTAAAGGTAATTAGCCTTCTTGTATTTCACAACTTACAAGTGATGGCGTCCCATCAGACTTCTATCACACATACAGATAGTCCTTGTAGCCCCTATAAGTATAGGGTTGTTCGTCTTAGTGGAAGTTGAAAAGTATGAAAGCAATTCGATATCAATTTAACGATTATCGTCTTTCGACAATATTTCTTAAAGGAACACCTTGGATTAAAATTGAACAGATTCCAAAGGTGCGGTTTCCAATGAAAATACAAAGAAAAGAATAACCAAAAAGATACTGGTACTTAACAAACAAGTGGTGAGGTATCACCATAGGGTCATTCATTATTTGAAGAAAAGTGAAAGCTTAAATAACATCATTTGACAGGGCTTCGAAAACCTGAAAGTAGGCATTGTGACAGCCTCTGGCACAAGTGAAACTGAATATGGTTTAGCACAAGTGTTATAAAACAACTTCGAAGAGGGAATATACCCTTTATCAGAATTATTTCTTGGAAAGAGGTCAAGATAGATCATAGATTGGGCAAATATCCCACATAATTTGCAAATGGGGAGGGTACTACCAAGGTCTCTACGGATGCCTTTTATGTCGGCTCCTCTAATGGATAATCGTTCAATTCCAAAGCTTTTCTTCTTCATGCACACCCTAAGGTGCTCGATACTTACGTTATTGCCGACTCATAATAGTCGTTAAGGATTCAACCATCGACCTTTGCAACTGCAGGGAATTCTATTCGATTCGGCGCAAGCATCTCAAGCAAGCGTTCTATCGTAAGAGGACTTCGATACCGTTGTCGCCCATAGCAATGACAATTCCTCATGTCGACTGGGCGGTACTCCGGAAGATCGTTAGAATCTACAGGCTTAAATCCGGTCTCTATTTCAATCATCCTTATACCCAATATTCCTTCTCCCATATCAATCCCGTGCGCTACATAAGCTTAACACTTTTGGCACAATAACCTTTTCATTTAAGTCAATCCCGGAATTTCTCATTCCGTCTTGGTCCTTAAATATATTTCGCCTTTTCCGTCCAATCTCAACTTCATCATTTTATCTCTACAACTAATTGTAGCAATCAGGGTCTGTCCACCACCTATATAATGGCTATCTTACCCAATCCACAGGGTTCGCTCTAATTTCCACTCTCTTTGGTGACATCCTCTGGTAATCAGAAAGACAAGGTTTGCCAAAATCTGCTGAATTTCTTTCCAAAATCAGGGAAACTTGATCAATCTATTTAGCCACTAGTAGTACTCGGATCTGATTTCCGACCTTTCTGTTCTATCCTCATAATTCCTTCCTGGTTTCCTGAGGGTGGTAAATCTCGTGCTCGATTCCGTCTTAGCGTGCTTTTCTTACAATAACATCTGCATGGTACATATACCCAAAATTCTCCTTGAGATAATAAAATCCCTCAATGATGTAATAGACACTATTTCCAGTGGAATCGCTGGTCGTGGGGGATTGAAACCTCATAGCCAAAGCAATTCCTTTCACTATCCTAGGCAACTAAGTACCCTTAATCGTTCGTGAAAATCTGAACACCTTGGTTCTTACGTATGCCGCCTCCTTATGGGCAACTACAACCGACTACGAGTAACAGGCTTCGTTCAAGTCGAATCAATCCACTGATACTGGCTATACTGCCTCTACCTCTTCTGCTTTGGAGTCTCTACTCCATTTTCTTTGTCATATCTCTTGATGAATCATGAACGATCCTTAAACTCTTGTCTCGTCCAGTCTCATTATTATACCTCAAGTAACACACCACATCTTTATCAATCGGCACATTTTCTACAAGATTCTTCCCTTGACCCACCATGGGGTCTTCCTCTAGATCCTCATATGAATCTTCCTTTATCGGGTCTCCGTCCCTTTCAAGGAGCGCATCATCAAATGCCTACTCGAAGGCCTCGGGATCTGGTATCTCAGAGTCCCATCCATCTATAACTCATACGAATCGAAGTGACTAACCATGAAGTCCTAAGTACGGTTTCCAAAAGAAGTCCCCTCTCGGGCTTCATCTTAAACAGTCAGGGTCATGTCCTCTAACCCGACTACGAACTCAATTTGAGCTCTAGATGTTCTTATCATTCTTAAGGGTATTGTAAGACTCGATCTCCTATTGTTTCTGAGGACTGTAACCTAATGCTCTGATACCATCTCTGTAACAGCCCCAAATCCGGGGTCGGGGATTTAGGGTTGTCACGATCCATGTACCCTTGCCTTACCTGTATTACTCACACCATTCATATTTCACCCGCTCATGACCCCATAATATATGTCTCACACACACACACACACACACACACACACACACACAAGTTAGAGTCTCAGAAACGACACACTACAACAATTACGAAATAAATAATATTTATTACAATACCCAAATGTCTTTTGAATCTGTTACTGATACAATTTCTAAGTATTGTTACATTACCAACTTAGCCTTCTGATGCTCACAAACCTCTAATACCATTCATGTCTAAACATAAGTTGAATACCAAAAGCCGTAGCCTGATTCGATTGGTTCGTACTACTCTCGGGATCGCTGCTAGAAACTGTTTATGGAAATGCCTTGTGAGGTATGTGCCGTCCCATTGGCATCCTGTTTCGCTGCTATATAATATATATAAAACAATAGCAAGAGTGAGCGATAGCTCAGCAAGGTAATGAAAGTATGGCATAATTCTGCCTTTTATTCAACCCAGAAATAAAGCGGGTATACGATAATAATTTGTCAAAATATCTTGATGATGAAATCATTTCCATAATACTCTGCAACTTTCGATATTCATACTATGAACAAAGTTCTAGTATAAAATAAAAGATGAAGTAGCAAGATAACCCAGTATATCCTTTTCGTAAAATATCTGCTATATAAAATATAAGGAGACTATCAACATATAACTTAAAAGATGAAGTTATAAAGAAAATTCAAATATCATCTTTCATATCAAACATTTACCTCATATCATAATTTGGAAATAAAGACAGTGCAAAATATTTCCAATCCATTTTCTAAACTCATCTGATTCCATATATCTTTTTCATCAAATCAAATACCTTTTTGTAATCTCATATGCTTTCTTATAAACTCATATGCTTGTATAAACTTGAGTAATCTTGTGTAAACTTTCTTTCTCTGAAAACTTGCATAAACTTTCCTTCTCTGAAAACTTGCATAAAACATGTTCTTTCATGGATGATGAACTGTAGATGGAGATTCTAGGCGCCGAGGATACCCCTACGATGATCAGTCGCAAGATGTATCCCCTTGGTCTTTTTCTACGTAGAAGGGAAGATATTCAGTCTCACACCGACCTACCTCCCCGCCTTCGGTTGTAGGTGGGAAGAACAGACCCGTTCATAGTCCGTCGGCCTGTTACTCTCCTCTTACCCTACGGTCGGGCACTTACTAATCATCTAAGGGAAGAACAGACTCGTTCATAGTCCGTCGGTCTTATTGTAATTCCCTTAGGGGACCGGCGCTACTCAGTCCCTTACATATTCTCCGAGTTTCGAGTGAATCCATGACTCTAAAACGTAAAGTTCCTTTCCCTTTTTCCCCAAGTATACGACTCCACAAAGTAGTCATATCTGGTTGGAAAGGAAAATTCACCCATATTTCCCAAGCTGATGCTTGTTAATGGATACAACTTATTCCACTGATCTTACTTCTCGAATCTTGAGAAAGTAATCAAAATCATTTTGATGGTAGCATACAAAGCTGTTAAATTAATAGTTTCGAAGAGATTTAGGACCGGGCACTCCACTTGGAACAAACATATAATCTTGAGAGAGGTTCCATGAGTCTTTGTAGTTTGAGCGAACATTTAAGTCTTTCCGAATATAGACTTAAAAGGGAAATAGATTTGGGAACCTTCTCTAATTATATTTATAATAAAACTTTATTAGTTATCTAGGGTTAAAGAATAGTTTTCACAAAATACTTCCTTAAGAAGTAGGGTATTAAATAATTAATGAAAACTATATTTAATAAAGGATATTTATTTAGAAGTAATTCCCAAACACTTTCTTAACAAAAGAATGGATAATATAATAATAATAATATAACCCTAGATAACAACTGATACCATTCCCGGTCCGTAGTATAAACACGGAGTATATACCCCCCTACTGAGGGTTTTTCTTGACATATCGACTTATATATATTACCATAACCATAGCTTATAAGTCCAACTTATACTTAGCATCATAAATATCGATTCGAAATCATGAACACGTAGCATATATCTCAATATCTTATTTATCACAACATCAGTTTATAAAGGCATAGGTTTGAAAACTTGCCTCTATCACATGCATATACTATAATCTCAATAGTTTTAATACTATCACATCTATATACGATGTGAGGTTTGAAAACATGCATCTATCATATCATAGGCGTCATCAGTATAATTTAATCTGAAATACAGCATGGGATTAGAAAACTTGCACGATACTTGGAACAAGGACTATATATAAATAGATATATTTTTGAATCAACAAGTATTAAACATTTGAAAATATGCCCACTCTAATAATAGAGTAAGGGTTAGTAAACTTTCCTGATGCTCGAGAAGTGATAGGGGTTCGCGACGATGCCGGACAATCTAGACAAAGTCAAAGCAACCGCACGATTAATCCCTTGGATAGTCCACTTGTACTCAATGCTTAAACACGTAAGCGAAACACAACCAAGGAATTACTAGCTCGTTATAGGCTCATACTAAGTCCACGTTTAGTCGACAATTACTTAAGTCATAGTTTTAGTCCGAAATCGATCCTCGAATACAAGTTATACTTAACCATTTACAACATTGGTTTCTAAGTCGTGTTCTTAGTGGTTTTCACTTGCGCGACCTCAGCTAAAACATTTTTATAAAATCGAAACATAATCTTTTTAATCCGAATCTTTTTCTTGAGCCTTCCTAACTGTCTCTAGCATTATTACTCAAAGTTTCACATTTTATTATGGCTTCTAAGTGGTCAAAATATAGCCTCAAAGTGACTGACCAGAGATGGGTTGTTCCTCCGAACGGCGTTTACTAAAACTCACTTTTCTCTTAAACCGTAATTCGTATAGACATGATTTTTATACCAAAACAAACCTTAAAACAAGACCTACATGTTCATGGTCAGTGTTGTTCAAAAATATTCCAAGACCAGTTCGTAATCCTTGCTCAAGACAGCCTTAAATCAAATGGGCATTACGACGGCTATAATCGTAACGTTTCCCGGTTTTTGTTATGTCAAAACCTCTTAAAACCAAATCAATTCAACAACACAACCATTTTTACAACATAATCAGTTTATATACTTCAAGAACATATCACCAACATCAACCAACAACAAGTATCCATCAATAATTAACCATACATACTCCAAACTCCATAAACATGCTCAATCTTAAACATTACTAGAAACTTCACTTAAATCTCAACATAAATCAAAGGGTGGATGAGTGGTATACCTTCCTTGAATCCTTAAACACGCAACAAGAGCTTGTAAGCCTTAAGAGAGTCTTTATCCATGGTTATCATCCTTAAACTTGCAAAAGAAAATAAGAACAAGTTATGAACTTTCGGAGTTACTATACACTGGTTTAAAGAACTGGAAAAACGAAGGTCTTACCTTGCTCAAATGGACGAAACTTGTGAAATACGAAATGTATGTTATCTCAAGACCTTTCCAACAAGCTATAGATCGTAATTGTCCACCGAGAAATGAAGGAGATATGGAATTTACAATTCGGCGGTTCTGTTTTAGCCGAAATGAAGAAGGAAAGAATGGTTTTTGGTTTTTTTGGTTACTTAATAATTGCTTAGATATTTTATTAATCCAAGTGGTGAGTCATCACCTAGTTGTCTTCATCTTTTGACACTTGTCCAACATGCGTTGGCTTTGATAAAGTAGCTTTACTGGTTCGCTTTCCTTTCATATGTATGATCCAAATGTTGCATTCCTCGAATTAATCTTGTTACATCTTACTTCCATGTCTATATTTAATCCTGTAAATGTTGCCTTGTTCCTCTTAAAACGATTCGAAATATTTCCCAAAAGAGCAAATAAAAACTCTACGCGATTCTCGCAGTGAATGGTAACTATTCACTATTCATTCCAACAATCGAATCCTTAAATCGACTTTAATAAAATAATAAAATTCCAAAATATTAAATTCTCAAATCCTCAATTTTAATATCTCATTTCTTGAATATAATAATATATAATTCGCTACCCGGTCAAATACTACACCAAAATAAAATTTGGAGTTTCTGAATTCCGATCGTCTTTGCATTCACTTATTTACTCCGTAGATCACTGATATGACTTTGGAATATCCACACTACGTCTCGTACATAGGTGGCATGAAAAATTTTCTTAACCCTCAAAATCACTATTCATTCACCAAATTCACTATTCACTGATGCACTTAATCATAATAAGAAAAGTTTTAAATTTTTCCAAAAATTCGGGTTATTATATATAGCCTAGTAGTTGAAATTGAATTATTAATATCGTATATGCTAGTAGTTGAAATTTAAATTGAATTATTAAGTTTGTATTTAATGTAAAATAGTAATCAAATTGTTTGATTAATAATTATTTATGAAACTTTAATTATAAATATGTTAATATAATTGTGAATAATTTTAAATAAAAAGTGATTTATTAACAAAAACAAATTGTGACTAAAACAAATATGTAATACATGGATATTTTAAATCAAGTAAGTACTGGATTAAAATTAGAATTTTCAACTAATCATGATTATTAAAATAGGATGAGAATGATAAATAAGAAAAAAAATTGTAATATGTTTGATCTAAAATTTAGGAGTAGTTTTTGATTGATCTTAAAATAGTTAATATTTTCTTATTGGTGAAGTATATAGAATCTAGACTCAAGCATTATAATGAAGGATTACAATAATTTTTATACACAAAAGATCCACAAAATAAAATCAACTATTTCAAGTATCTATTAATATATTAAGTTACATTTTCTTTAATTTTTTAACATAATCAATTAACATCGAATTTTTTAATTACAATAAATAATTGTTAGATATAATTGCTGATGTTTGTTTATTAGTGTTTAAAGTACCAGGAAACTATTAGAGTTTAGCTGGAGGAAGAGTCAGAGTTTAGCTGGAGGACCATTCAGAGTTTGTTAAAGTCTGATGGTCAGAGTTTATTTAGTTTGTTAGATCAGAATTCAATGATCGTCAGGAGCTAGACTCAACTGATCAGGATTGCTGACGTCATCAGGATTACATGGTCATCAGGATCAGAATGCATATCAGGACTGGGATCAGGATTGATCATCAGGACTGGAAGCTGATCAGGATTCCTACTTCGAGTTATATTTGGAGTCTAGTTAAACATGGAAGTTTATTCTGCCGGTTCCTGGTTTGTAGAATGTAGCTATCAATTATAGATAGGTTTCGATCTTTGTAATTGATTAGGACTTATCATTGATAGAGAAGCTGTGTAGTATATAAACACAGTCTTGGTTTCGATTTATGTATTCGGAAGAGAAGAGAAGCGAATCAAGATAGAAGCTCTTAAGAACATAGAATTTCTTGAGAGAGTTTTTGTAAGCTAGCAGCTCTCAAGAACATCAGAATTTCTTGAGAGAGTTTGTAACAGTTTTATATCAGATTTAATAAAGCTGTTATCTTTCTTTCATATTTGTGATATATACATTAAGAAGTCGATTATTTTATACTATTGTATTCAACCCCCCTTCTACAATAGATTATTACTGGGCAACAATTGGTATCAGAGCAAACTGATTTAATTCTGAATCAGATACGATCTAAAGATGTCGACAACCAAGTATGAAAGCATGAAGATTCCCATCTTGAAGAAATCAGAATATCCAACATGGAGGGTAAAGATGCTGATGTACTTGGAGGCTATGGATCCTGACTATTTGGACAGGATTCGTGATGGACCATATATTCCTACACGAATTGTAGAACGAACAGATACAGTACCTGAACATTATGTGGTCAAGGCTAAAAGTGAATGGACTCCAGAAGAAAAAGCTCATGTACTCAGGGAACCAAAGATAAAGAATATCTTACACAGTAGTCTTGATGCTGTCATGTCAAACAGAGTGATTGCATGCAAGTCTTCAAAAGAAATCTGGGATACTTTGGAAACTCAGTGCCAGGGATCTGCATCTGTCAAGAAAAACAGAAGGGCTCTTTTGATTCAAGAATATGAACAATTTGATGCAAGACCCGATGAGAGCCTAACTGGTCTATATGATAGATTTCTGACACTATTGAACAGTTTATCTTTAGTTGACAAGGAATATGAAACTGAAGATTCAAACACCAACTTTCTAAGAGCTTTACCTGAAGAATGGGACACTGAGACATCGATCATTAGACATCAGTATGATCTTAACACTGTGTCTCTTGATGAAGTCTATGGGATGCTAAGAACTCATGATCTTGAAGTTCAACAGAGAAAGAACAAGAAAAGCAGCAAGGCAAAATCAATTTCTTTGAAAGCAGAGGCTAAATCAAAAGGAAAATCTATGGAGGTCTCTAGAAGTAAAACAAGATTAGTTGAGTCAGATCCTGATGACTCTTCATCAGATACTGATGGCAATGCTGATGCCAATACTGATGATGATTCTTCTGACTCAGACATGGAAGAGATGGTTGTTATGATTGTCAGAAACTTCAGAAGGATGAAGTTCAGGAAGAATAGAAGACAAGGCAACTTTCAGAAAAAGGATTTCAATTCAAACAAAGATAAGTATATCAAAAAGGACAGCAAGGGAGCAAATTTGACAAGTCAAAGGTTAGATGCTACAAGTGCAATGGAATGGGTCACTTTGCTTCTGAGTGCAAGAAGACGAAGGCACTTATCACATCAAGCAAGGATTGGATGGACTCTTCCTCAGAATCTGATACTGAGGTGGTCAACTATGCTCTAATGGCCAATGCTGATGTAACTGCTGCTCCTGATGATAAGGTACTAAATACTATCTTTGATTTTGATACTGATAATGCTTCTGAGTTAAGACGTTTTCTAAAGTCATTACATATTAGCTTTAGAAGTCAAACTTCTGAAAATACTAGGATCTTATCTGAGATGTCTGAACTTAGAAAAAAGAATGATATATTAGAAGCTGAATTTTCTCGTATGCAAGAAGTACAAAAAGAATGTGATAATGTGAATCACATGTATGTAGAGATGAAATCCAAATGTACTGCTCTTGAAAAGGAACTTGAAAATGCTAATGAGAAAATCAGAACCTGGACAGACTCTGGTAGGAAATTTCATGAGATTAATACCTCTAAGAATTGGAAAGAGTGTCTAGGATATAAGTCAGATGAGGATAAGAAATTGAAAGAGAAAATTGTCATTGATGAGACAGTCAGTCCAAAGACCTATAGACATGTTATAGATACAACCAAATCTAAGATTACTCCTGTTAATTTTGTTTTTGGTAAGGATTCCAATTCTACTTTTGAAAAGGGATCTACTTCTACACAAGGAATTAAAATCATAGAGTCTAAACCTGTCTTGAATAAAGTCATTAAGAATGTAGGTCTATTGTCTCAGAAACAGCTTAAGGATAAAATCTGTGAGGTGACAGATAAGAAAAAGGAATCTACTGTTAAGAGAAACAGGAATGGTAAAGTTGGGATCAACAAAGAGAATGGTTACAAATATATCCCAAATGCACCTAGAAAGTGTTGTTTTAACTGTGGTAACTCTAATCATCTTGCTATTGATTGTAAGAAGAGTAAGAAGGAGATTACTGATATTCCTAAGTCTGATATTAGGAATAGATCAGTATTTTATAAACCACAGAAGTCCTGTTTTCATTGTGGTAGTATATGGCATTCTATTTATACTTGTAAAGATTATCATGAGTTGTACTATAACTTTTATGATCCAATGCCTAAAGTTAATAAAAATAGTGCAAACTCTGGTAGCATTAAGAATGTCAAGTTGGAACATGCTTTTGTTAATACTGATACTAACAAAGTAAATCCTGATGGAGTAAATCCTGTCAGGACTGCTAAAGTCAGAAAGTCTTCTGCTGTGAAATTTAATAAATTGCATGGAAAAGGAACCCAACAAGTATGGGTTCCTAAATGTTCTAACTCGTGTGTTTCTATTCTGATTGCAGGGTAAAAAGAAAAATGTGTTAGTCATGGATAGTGGATGTTCTATGCACATGACTGGAAACAAAGCCCTGTTATCAGAATATGAGGAAAAAGCTGGCCCAACTGTGTCTTATGGAGATGGCAATATTGGACAAACCTTGGGATATGGCAATATAATCATTGGAAATGTCATCATTGAAAAAGTAGCTCTAGTGAAGGGACTAAAACACAACCTGTTGAGTATTAGTCAAATCACTGACAGAGGTTATCATGTCAACTTCTATTCCACACATTGTGAAGTAGTCAGTAAAGAAACAGGAAAGACAGCACTGACTGGCTACAGGCATGGTAACATATATGAAGCCAACATTCAATCAAATACTGATGACTCCCCTACCTGTCTGATCAGTAAAGCTTCAGTAGATGAAAGTTGGAATTGGCACAAGAAGCTTTCTCATCTCAACTTCAGCAATATCAATGAGTTGGTTAAGAAAGATTTAGTGAGAGGATTACCAAAAGTGTTATATACTCCTGATGGACTCTGTGATGCATGTCAGAAAGCAAAACAACGAAGGACATCATTCCAGAGTAAATCAGAATCCTCTATTGGAGAACCATATCACATGCTACATCTTGATCTATTTGGTCCAGTCAACATCATGACCATCAGTAAGAAAAGATACACTCTTGTAATTGTTGATGAATATTCTAGATTCACCTGGGTGTATTTTCTGCACAGAAAAGATGAGACTCCTGAAGTTCTGTTGGATCATGTAAGAATGATTGAGACAACCACAAAGTACAAAGTCAAGATACTGAGAAGTGATAATGGTACTGAATTTAAGAATTCAAAGATGGAAGAGTTCTGCAAATTCAAAGGAATCATTCAACAATTCTCTGCTCCTGGCACACCTCAGCAAAATGGAGTAGTTGAAAGGAAAAATAGAACTCTTATTGAAGCTGGCAGAACTATGTTGGAAGAAGCAAAATTACCTACATATTTCTGGGCAGAAGCAGTCAACACAGCATGCTACACTGAAAATCTCACATTAATAAACAGACATGGTGTTACTCCTTATCAGTCACTCAAGGAAAAGAAACCAAGTCTGAAGCATCTGCATGTGTTTGGCTGTAAATGTTTTGTTCTCAGAACTCATCCTGAACAGCTAGGGAAATTTGAAACAAAGGTTGATGAAGGAATTTTCATAGGCTATCCTGCATCGAGAGCCTTCAGAGTTTTTAATTTGAGGACAAGGACTGTCATGGAGTCAATTCATGTATCTTTTGATGACAAGAAGATAGCTGGAATCAATGAAGACTCTCATGATAGATTGATTTTTGAAAATGAAGCTACCAAGGAACCTGAAGAAAGAGAATCAGATCCTGTCCATACATCAGATCCTGATGGGTCACCAAATCCTGATGACACACCAGATGCTGATGGTGCAAATACTGATGATGCAATCAATAGTAATACTTCTAGTAGTGCTAATGTTGAGGGGGAGCAACATCATTCTACTACAAGTTCAGAGTCAACACAATCATCAGGACAGAATACTTCAGATACTGATTCAAGTGATGATCCTGATAACTTATCAGGAGGAAATAGCAATTATTCAGGGGGAGCTTCAAGACAAGCAAGTTCTTCAAATCAAAATAACACCAATCCAGGGAGAGCATCTACTTCAAGAACCAATTTAACACCAGCAAGGAAATGGACTGCAAGTCATACTCCTGATTTGATAATTGGGGATCCTGATGCAGGTGTTCAAACAAGAAGTGCAACTCAGAATGAATGTCTATACAATAACTTTCTATCCAAGGAGGAGCCAAAGAAAGTTGAAGATGCACTTAAAGATGCTGATTGTCTTACAGCAATGCAAGAGGAACTGAATGAATTTGAAAGAAATGAAGTCTGGAAACTGGTACCAAGACCAAAGAATAGATCAATTGTTGGTACAAAATGGATTTTCAAGAACAAGACTGATTCTGATGGAGTGATAATCAGAAACAAAGCAAGACTAGTTGCAAAGGGGTATTCTCAACAAGAGGGAATTGATTATGATGATTATGCTTAACAGTTCTATTTAATAGAGAATGTGTGTTGAGGATGCAGGTCATTTTTGTTTATCGAGGCGACTGTTCATTTTCTCATAATTACTTTGCCTCGGTAATTGGTAAGAATGGGTACATGGGTATTATGCTATTTGTTTTCGTACTCATTTTAAAATAAAAACAGCACTTATCAGGATTATAAAAATAAATTTTGTTTTCTTAAATAAAATTTTATTTTACTTTATTTTAAATATTTTTTTCTCAATCCTGATACGACAAATGGTTTCATAGGAAATGCTTTTATTCCTAATGAGGTTAGGTTTTTCTTACATAGGAAAATGCCTACTCGTTATGGTTTAATTTCTAATGCTATGGGGCAAGGCCAATCACACCTTGTTCCTAACCCAAGCATTCATCCTAAACAGTCTAAACAGTCAACTGCCACCTCTAATGTCTCTCAAAAGACTTTAGTTGTAAAAGCAAAGAAGTCAGCTAGAACTGATGTGTCAGGAAGGCAATCAGGTTCAAAGGACTTTTCCTCTACACCTATCACTAAAAAGAAGTTACAAGGGGGTGTACAAGGGGTCCTGGTGAAGAAAGCTGCAAAGAAAGGTGAGGTTGTTTCTGTTAAAAGAAAGTTAGTGCTCAGGGATGAGACTGATTCAGAGGATGATTTACCTATATCCTCTGTGATGAATGTGAATAAGGAAGTTGCTGATACTGCTACTGCAGCTGTGGTTCCATTGTCTACACCACAGAAGAAAAGGAAGTTATCAAAAAGCAGGTATCATATTCCTTTAGAAAAGAAGCAGGATACTGATGTACAGGACACTTCTATTCTGCATGAGCAATCAGTTTCAACTGCTCAAACAAATCCTGATGTTAGTATTCCTGATGCTGCACCAAGTCAAGTGGTTAATATTTCAGAGTCTCCAGCACAGGACTCTCCAACAAAAAGACATGTTGATATTTCATGGGAGAAGTATGGTGCTGCTGCTTCCAATCTTAGGATAAAACATCCAATGGAAAAGCTGAGGAAGGCAGAAGAGTTAGTCTATCAGAGACAGAAGACACTGAAAGGATCAAGCCCAGAAGAACCTGAACCTCAAAGTGGCTCAGCAGCTCTTTCTGATGATCCAGCCACACAAGAACCACTCAATCAAAGTTTGAGTGAAGGCTTAGCTCGTGGAATGGTCCCACAAGAACCATTTTCTCAAAGGGAGAATGAAGACATCGACATTCCAGCTACACAAGAACCATCTTCTCAAAGTGAAGATGCAGGCCAAGCTACAGTTTCTGAGAAATTTCCTGACAATGCTCAAGGGATTTCTGGTGCAGATGAAGTTCAAAGATTGGTCGCGGACACTGTCAATGAGGGAAGCACACAAGAACCTTTGACTCAAAGTGTTGAAGAAGCTTCTGAACCTCAAGCTCCACAAGAACCATTGGTAGCAAATACTGATGCAAGCATATCAAATCCTGACGGTGTTCATCCTGACGCTAGTGGTGCTCCTGATGTTGAACCTATCCTGATACAGCCACTTCGTTCAAGACCAATGGATCATCCTATCACAGATTCACAGGATAAAATGAAAGGTATAGCTATTCCTGATCCTGATGATACTCATAGTACTGATGATGATGACTCTGATGATAGTGATGATGATGAAAATCAAAAAGAGAAGGAACAGCTTGCTACAGCACTCAAAATTAGTCTTGGAACTAATTTTGGTTCATCAAGTACATATATGGCTGGCAAAGATTCCACTGGGAAAGATCAGAGACAAGATTTTTCTATTCCTTCCTTTAATCCTGCTGAGGCACTTAGATAGAATGAATGGAACAATTCATGGCACAGATCTGCTGAATCTGTAAGTTATTCTTCTGCTTTGGAACATGCCTATGATGCAGTGAAATCTATAGAGAATCAAGACTTGAAGAATCATCTGAAGGCTACAACTCTGTTATCCAAAAGTCTAAAAAGTGAGATTGATTCTATCAAGAACTCAACTGAGTTGGTGAGGAATGATATTTCTCAAAATTTTACAAAGGTGCCTACTGCTTTTCAGCTAAGGGTAGTAGAATCCCAAGTGAAATCTGTTATTTCTGAACAAACCTCTATCAACAGAAGGATTGATTCTCTGGATACCAAGGTAACTGACATTCAAGCCTCTCTTTCCTTAATTTTGAATTTATTGTCAAATCCTGATGTCAAAAAGGGGGAGAAGGTTAGTCAGACAAAATGCACACCTGATCTAGTATTAAGGAATAATGATGATAATACTGGAGATGATGGTAGTGACAAAGTGATACAAGGAGAAACCTCTGATGCTGCTGTTATGAAGTCTACAATTCAAACTTCACAAAGTCAAACAACGCAGTCAACTCATGTTTCTGATTCTGGAGTTAAGACAGTAAGAACGTTGGTGCAATCTCAGATCCTGACGGAAGAACAAATCCTGACACCTGGTCATGGACATACTCTTGCTACAATTCCTGAAGGTGATGAAGATGTGATTATTGATAATCCTGAAGATGCATCAAATTTATTCCAGAAGTTTTCTACAAAAGATGGCAGAATTGTTACTCTATATCACACTGATAAAAGAGTTCAACAATTATATGCAAGAAAAGCACTCTCTACAGCAAGTGAAGAATATCCTGATCTCTCACATGAAGAATTCTTAAGACAACAGAGAGAAATGATGGAAAGCTTTAATAACCCTGCTCCTGCTAGAGGTAGAGGAGGCAGAGGTAGGAGAGGAGCTAGAAGAAGTAGAAGAGGTTCTTCAACTCAAACAATACCTAGACAGACAAGGTCTCGAGGGTTAAGAATTGAAGAAATTCCTGAACCTATTCAAACTCTAGTAGTTCTTGACATATCTACTTTTGGTGATGATGGAAATATTGAAGAAGAACCTGAATTGAGAAGAAAATCAAGAAAATAAACTCTATGCAATACAAATCAAATTGAAGAATCTAATTCTGATGTTGTTCCTGATAATATTCAAGATCCTGATGATTCTGAAATTATGCAAGAGATTGACTTGATAATTTTATCTACTGTGGTTGATTCTCACAACAAGGAAGTAGATGAAGAAGAAGAAGCCAGAAGAAGTGAAATTACAAGATCAACAAATAGAGATTTCAATCTCTATGTACAAAGGCTTAAACTCTCAAACAGAAGAGTGTGGAGGAACCCAAGCAGACAAGAATCTTCACTGGAAAGAAGCTATGCTTTTGAAAAGGAAAAGGATAAGAAGTGGAAACATATTAGCACATTAAGTTGTGATACACTTATCAATTTTCAGTCTGGAGGAATTATTACAAGCGCTTCAAGTGTTGTTGATTTATCTGGGATGGTTAGATCAAAAGCACTCTGGTTAAAGATGTTTTCAAATCTGAAGCAATTGACAAGTAATTCAAGAGGAGGTATTGGACACAGGGATGCTGAATATCTGAATATGTCATATGTTGATCCTTACTCCTTAACTGAAATTGGAGGTACTTTAACTTCTGAAAACCTGAACAATTTACTAGCTGTTGATATAGTTATAGATTGTCATGATGGTTTTGACAAGAAAGAAAAGCTTTTGTACTTCATGAAAGATGGTAGTGTGAAGATTTTATCTATTCAAGATCTGCTGATGAAAACTACACAGGAACTGAAATATGTTCATTATCTTTTGAGATCGAAGAATCAAATATGCAAAGAATGGAGTGACATGATTGTGTCAACAATAAGAAAAAGACTAGATGGAAACAGTAATTTCAATGGTAATTATACTCCCATGTACTTAAATCAAAGAGGTCAGGATGTGGAAATGCAAAGGTGTACTGCTGTTAAAGAAGTAAATTTTGGCATGACTCATCTTACTCTCAATCCTGATGGGAAGGAAATTGCTTATCTTTTGCTTGAAGAGCATAGTCTTCAGAGAAACTCCATATTGAATCTCATAGCAGCTATCTATCAGATTAATGAGGAAGATGAAGAACTCAGAAATCTTAAGGAAAGACTGATTCAAATTCTTGAAGAAAAAGAAGAAAATTTGTTATCCAACTTCTTGAAGATGAATCTATTCTATCAAAGAATTTAAACAGATAAGTTGTTGCTGCAGATTCTGTACATTTTGTATATATGTTTTTGACATCATTGAATCTTAGGAATCTATACTTTATTTCACAAAGTATGAGATTGGGGGAGATTGTTAGATCAGAATTCAATGATCGTCAGGAGCTAGACTCAACTGATCAGGATTTCTGACGTCATCAGGATTACATGTTCATCAGGATCAGAATGCATATCAGGACTGGGATCAGGATTGATCATCAGGACTGGAAGCTGATCAGGATTCCTACTTCGAGTTATATTTGGAGTCTAGTTAAACATGGAAGTTTATTCTGTCGGTTCCTGGTTTGTAGAATGTAGCTATCAATTATAGATAGGTTTCAATCTTTGTAATTGATTAGGACTTATCATTGATAGAGAAGCTGTGTAGTATATAAACACAGTCTTGGTTTCGATTTATGTATTCGGAAGAGAAGAGAAGCGAATCAAGATAGAAGCTCTTAAGAACATAGAATTTCTTGGGAGAGTTTTTGTAAGCTAGCAGCTCTCAAGAACATCAGAATTTCTTGAGAGAGTTTGTAACAGTTTTATATCAGATTTAATAAAGCTGTTATCTTTCTTTCATATTTGTGATATATACATTAAGAAGTCGATTATCTTATACTATTGTATTCAACCCCCCTTCTACAATAGATTATTACTGGGCAACATAGTTGTCGGTGAAGTCAATGAAGATTCTAGAAGCGATATTCTTTGAAGATGGAAAGAAGCAAAGAGATATCGAGATGGCTAAGGAAACGGAACAGAAGACAGAAGCAATTCTAGATTGATATTAATTGTATAGCTGATTTATAGGAATATCAATTAGAATTGTATGTGGCTGTGTACTATATAAACACAGATAGGTTAACCCTAAAAGGGATGCGAATACGTGAATTATCATTCTAGTAACCTAGCAGCTCTCTATGATATTTTACATCACTGAGATATGAGTTTTTAATTCCATTCAGTTTATTATTCATAAACAGTGTTCTTATTGTTATTCTCATACATCTATTTGATTATATATTGTGTATTCGGCCTAACAATTGGTATCAGAGCCAAGGCTGTTTAATATATACAGTTTTTGATCCAAACACAAGCTATAATCATGGCTGAAAATAGTCAAGTAGGTTCCAAATCTGAAAAAGTTCAACCAACTTCTGTGAGTCGATATGAGACGATTAGGGTTCCAATTCTCAGACCAGCAGAATATCCAATATGGAAGGTGAAGATGACCATGTTTCTGGAAGCCACGGATCCAGAATACCTTGATAGAATCAATGATGGTCCTCATATGCCAACTAAACTGTCTCCAGTTGTTGCTGGTCAAGAACAAAAGAGCGTTCCAAAAGAAAAGAAAGATTTGACTCCTGAAGACATCTCATCAATTGCAAAGGATGCAAAGGTTAGACATCTTCTCCATAGTGCTTTAGATAATGTCATGTCTAACAGAGTTATTGGTTGCAAAACTGCCAAAGAAATTTGGGATGCTTTAGAAGTCAGATGTCAAGGAACAAGTGCTATAAAGAAGAACAGGAAGACTATTCTTACACAGGAGTATGAACACTTTGATTCGAGACCTGATGAAACTTTGACTGAGACATATGACAGATTCTGTAAACTGTTGAATGATTTATCTCTTGTTGATAAAGAATATAAACTTGAAGAGTCAAATCTCAAATTCCTTCTATCTCTACCTGAAAGATGGGATTTGAAGGCAACAACAATAAGAGATAATTATGATCTTGCAGAAACAGATCTTGATGAAATCTATGGTTTGCTTAAAACTCATGAACTTGAGATATAGCAAAGGAACAAAAGATCTGGAAAGAAGACAAAATCTGTTGCTCTGAAAGAAGGGATATCAAATCTGGGAAGAAAGACAAGTCTGAAATCCAGTGCTCCAAGTGTAAAGAGATGGGTCACTATGCTCCAGAGTGCAAGAAAGGAAAATCTGAAAAAACACTCATCACTAAAGGAAAAGACTGGGCAGACACTTCAGATTCAGATGAGGATGTCAACTATGCTCTCATGGCAACTGTTCAAGATGAATCTGATTCATCTGAAAACAAGGTACCTCTAACAACTTATGCTTATGATATTGATAATATATCTGAATTGAGAATTTATCTTAAAAGCATACATGTTAGTTATAGGGATCAGACTTTAGAAAATGAGAGAATTAAATCTGAGAATCTTAAGCTTAAAGAGAGAAATAAATTTCTTGAAGAAGAACTTGTTAACATGCAACAAGTTCAAAAGGAAAGAGATGATGTTGTTTATGTTGAACAGGAGTTGCTTAAGAAATTTAGGCAATTAGAATCTGATTTGGAAAAAGAAAGAAAGGTAATTAAAACCTGGACAAACTCTGGTAAGGACACACATCAGGTGTTTCAAACAGACTCAGTAGGGTTAGGTTACTGTGAGAAAGATGAACTTAGGTTTAAAGATAAGGTTAAAGTAAGAACACATCTTCAACCTATGAAATTTGTTCCTGAATCCAGTAAGCTAAACTCTGTACTTGAAAAAGAAACGGTTAAGAAAAAACCAGTAAAAACTTGTGTTAAACAGGTTAATGTTGGTTTAATGACAGAGAAACAATTCAAGTATAAGCTCAATGAGGTAAAGTCTGTTGAGAAACAGAAAGTGTCCAGGAAGAATAGAAATGGAAAGGTAGGCATTAATAAAAGCAATAATCATTTGCCTATCACTGATGCTCCGAGAAAAACATGTCATAATTGTGGTAGTACTAACCATCTTGCAAGTTTATGCAGGAAAAACAAAGATATTAATTCTTTACCCTCCAAGTCTGGAGTTAAGAATGATTATGTTAGGGTTAGACCACAGACTTTATGCACTCACTGTGGGAGTACTTGGCACTCTATTTATACTTGCAAGAATTATCATGCCATTTATCACAACTATTATGAGTTGAAGCCAAATTTGAAATGGGTTAAAGTTGATTCTGCAAGTGTAAACTCTGATACTGTTAGCTTAAACTCTGTTGACAAGAATTCCGCTGCAAAAGCTAACAATGTTAAGAATGCCAAAGGATCCAAGCAAGTCTGGATCCTTAAATCTAACTCTTTGTAATTGTTTATGATTGCAGGGCATAAGGGAAAGCACCCTAGTCTTGGACAGTGGATGTTCAGGGCACATGACTGGAAATAAAGCCCTGCTATCAGATTATGAGGAGAAAGCTGGCCCAAAAGTTTCCTATGGAGATGGCAACATAGGACGTACTCTGGGATATGGCAATATCAATCTTGGAAGTGTCATCATCACAAATGTAGCTCTAGTTCCAGGACTCAAGCATGACTTGCTATCTGTGAGTCAAATCTGTGACAGAGGTTATCATGTAGATTTTCAGTCTGAATACTGTGAGGTTATCAGCAAATCTACAGGGAAAGTTGTTCTAGTTGGACACAGACGGAATAATATCTATGAAGCAAGTTTGGTAACAAACTCTGAAGGAAAAGCTGTGTGTCTGTCTGCAAAAATGTCTAATGGAGAGAGTTGGAAATGGCATAAGAAGCTCTCTCATCTAAACTTGAACAAGATCAATGAGCTAATTCGAAAAGATCTTGTAAGGGGACTTCAAAAGTCTATACTCAGCTTAGATGGTCTGTGTGATTCTTGTCAAAAGGCCAAGCAAAGGAAGTCATCTTTCAAGAGTAAATCTGAATCTTCAGTTGTGGATCCTTATCATCTTCTTCATGTTGATCTATTTGGTCTAGTAAATGTAATGTCTCTAGGCAGAAAGAAATATGCTCTAGTAATTGTTGATGAGTATACTAGATACACTTGGGTGTACTTTCTAGCAAAGAAGGATGAAACTGCCTTAATTCTGATGGAACATGTGAAGCTACTGGACAAAGGATCACAGTATAAAGTGAAAATTATCAGGAATGATAATGGTACTGAATTCAAAAATGCAACAATGGAAGAATTTTGCAAAGAAAGAGGAGTGAAGCAAGAATTTTCTGCACCAGGGACTCCACAACAAAATGGTGTAGTAGAAAGGAAGAACAAAACTTTAATTGAAGCTGCCAGAACAATGCTTGATGAAGCAAAATTGCCAACCTATTTCTGGGCAGAGGCTGTTCAAACTGCTTGTTTTACTCAAAATGATACACTGATCAACAGGCATGGGAAAACACCATATGAGATGGTGAAGAATAAGAAACCAAACCTGAAATATTTTCATATTTTTGGGTGCAAATGCTTTGTGTTGAAAACTCATCCTGAACAGTTGACCAAGTTTGATTTAAAAGCTGATGAAGGAATTTTTGTTGGATATCCACTGTCAACTAAAGCATTCAGAGTTTATAATCTTAGAACTAAAGTGATCATGGAATCTATACATGTGCCATTTGATGACAAGAAAATAACTGGAATTGAAGATGAAGAAAATCATGATCAGCTACGCTTTGAAAATGAAGATCTAAACTCTGATGATATAAACTCTGACAAAGCAAATCCAACAAACTCTGATGAAGCATACTCTGAACCTCTACTGGTAAATACTGAGGAAGTTTCTCAGACAGAACATAATAGAGAACCAGTTGAGGGGAAGCATGAAGATACTTCAGCAACATCTCAAAATAATGACTCACACTCTGAAAGTGAGTCAGCTGAAGAATCTAACACAAACTCTGAAAGTTCAAACACTGAACAGTCCAATTCAGGGGGAGCCATAGAGAATGCAAATGGTCAACAAGAAAATCAGGAAAGCATGGATCAAGGGGAGAATCCAATAATGATGTAAGAAGCCACTTACCTACAGCAAGAAGGTGGACTCAGGCTCATACACCTGATCTGATAATTGGAAATCCAGATGCAAGTGTGAAAACAAGAAGTGCCACAACAAATGAATGTCTATTTCATGCATTCATATCTCAAACAGAACCTAAGAAAGTGGATGAAGCTCTTCAAGATGCTAACTGGATAACAGCAATGCAGGAGGAATTGAATGAGTTTGAAAGAAATGAAGTATGGACACTTGTACCAAGACCAAAGAACAGGTCTGTTGTTGGTACAAAGTGGGTTTTCAGAAACAAGACTGACAGTGAGGGAGTAATTACAAGGAACAAAGCTAGACTTGTGGCAAAAGGATATTCACAACAGGAAGGAATTGACTATGATGAAACCTTTGCTCCACTTGCAAGATTGGAAGCCATAAGAATTTTTCTAGCATATGCTGCTCACAAGAAGTTTAAAGTCTCTCAGATGGATGTGAAGAGTGCTTTTCTCAATGGGAAACTTTAAGAAGAAGTGTTTATTGAACAACCACCAGGGTTTGTGGACCCCAAGTATCCAGACTATGTCTACAAGCTTGACAAAGCACTTTATGGACTAAAGCAGGCACCTAGAGCATGGTATGAAACTCTGGCTTAATTTCTTTTAGAAAGTGGGTTCACTAGAGGTACAATTGAAAAAACCTTGTTCTATTTCAATTCTGGTGATGATTTGCTTTTAGTTCAAATCTATGTAGATGACATAATTTTTGGGTCCACTAATGATAAACTCTGTAAGAAATTTGCCAAGCTTATGCAGTCCAGGTACCAAATGAGCATGATGGGAGAGCTTAGTTATTTTCTAGGCTTGCAGGTAAAGCAAACAGATGATGGGATTTTTATCAATCAAGCAAAATATACCAGAAATCTTCTCAAGAAATTTGGTATGCTTGATAGTTCATCTGCAACAACTCCTATGGCAACTGCAACAAAGCTAGATAAAGACACAGGAGCTTCAGTAGATATGACAAACTACAGAGGCATGATAGGGTCTCTTCTTTATCTTACTGCAAGTAGACCAGATATTATGTATGCAACCTGTCTTTGTGCAAGATTTCAAGCAGATCCCAGAGAGCCTCATCTAACAGCTGTGAAGAGGATTTTCAAATATCTCAAAGGAACCATAACCTTGGGTTTGTGGTATCCTAGAGAATCAGAGTTTAAGTTAATTGGTTACTCTGATGCAGATTTTGCAGGCTGTAAGATTGACAGAAAGAGCACTAGTGGAAGTTGTCAATTTCTAGGTGACAGACTGGTTTCTTGGTACAGCAAGAAATAGAAATCAATTTCCACATCCACAGCAGAAGCAGAGTATATTGCCGCTGGTAGCTGTTGTGCACAGATTCTGTGGATGAAAAATCAATTGCTGGATTATGGGTTAAGGTACTCTAAAATACCTATTTTCTGTGATAATCAAAGTGCTATTGCTATGACAGGTAATCCAGTACAGCATTCCATGACCAAGCACATTAGCATAAGGTATCATTTTATCAAGGAACATGTGGAGGAATGAGATATTGAGCTTCATTTTGTGTCTACAGAACAACATCTTGCAGATATCTTCACTAAGCCTTTGAGTGAAGCTACATTTACAAGACTTGTGAATGAACTAGGAATGATCTCTGGTTTCGACTAGAGATACTGGTTAGACTCAAAATTAACTCTTTTGTGATATGTTACTCATGTTTGTATGCATATGTTCACTGTCATGCAAATCATGTTGTTAAACTCTGGAAGCATACTCTGATGGTTAAACTCTGATGTTAAACTCTGATTATGTTATTGTCTGAAACATAAACACCGATGAAGAAAATAGTATGAAGCATGATTCTCAGCAAGTAATCATGAATCCTTCTAAGTTATATATGATCTGATCTCAGATGTGTGCAGAAAATTAACACAGCATGATACTGTCTCTATATTTATAGCATCTCTTAGTTTATTGATCCTATACACTGAGTCTGTATTAGCTGTTTGCACTTTCTCTTATAAAGTAATATGTTAAATGGTGTCAGTCTAAACTCTTATGAATAGTTACTGCTACTTCACCCTCAAGCAAAAGATGCAAAAATATGCACAAATTCCTTTGAGATCATGTTGTGCCTAGGACGATCCAGGAACTTATTGTATGAAATAAGGGCTAAAATTTGAAATTTTTTGGTGACTAGTGCCAACCACTGATTACTGGAAAAGAAAAGAAAAGAAAAATCGAAAGGGGGTGAAAATAAAAAAAGTACAAATAAAGGTACAGAGTTTAGATGACATCAGATTTTGTTTTGCATATGAGAGTTTGGGCAACCAGTTTTTACTGATTTATTTTGTGGATTTTATGCACTTTGAGATGCTCTCAATATTTATATTCAGTAAACTCTGCTATTCACACACAATTAATCACAACTGTGCATCTTGAGAAAAGAGATTATTAATGAAGGAGGAGAATTGATAAACACTGATGAAATGTGTACTCTACGCTGAGGTAATTTATTTTTAATCTCTGATGATTAAAATAAATAAAGGTGTTTCAGACATTTCATAATTTTTGGGGAACATTATTTTTGAAAATAGAGAGTATGATTGATAACGGTTTGTTGCGTTTTGGAAATGATGAAAAGTGTCTATTCACTAGCAGTAATTAGTGGCTGTTTTTACTGCGCATGCGTGTTGGAAATTACCACGATTAGTGTTGTCAGTTAATGCATATGTGACAACTGTCCCACTCACACATTTCACGAGTAAGCCTGATGTATATCTTAATGATTAAAACTCTTCAGTTTTAATTCATATTTAATAGTTATACACACAACGGTTCAAATTTTTACAGACTTACTCTATTCACAGGACACTTTCACATAAGCATATTCACAAACACTTTTCTGCATCACTTTCTCAAACACTTTCTCTAAGCATAAACTCTGATCTAGTTTCAAATCTTTCTAATGGCAACTACTATGTTTCAATCAGTTGGTCTCGATTTTGTCCCTAACAATTATGCAGCACCTCTATCTACTGTGAACGCATCGGAGGCGTTTCACTTGTTTCAGAATTTCCTCGCTCAATCAGACATTGGGCAAGCTCTTGTGGAACCAGTAAAGCTTTCTGGCCTTCAAATTAAAGCATTCTGGGAAACTTGTATTTATGATGATGGAGGAGAGGCTGGAACTCCTTCTATAATCTTCGAGTTTGATGAACAAGAGTATGTGGTCACTCCAACCACTGTTAGAGATGCTCTTGGGTTTGAAGACTTTAATGCTTTACACCCTATCTGTTGGTGACTCTGAGCTTCAGCGAATGATGAGGGAGATTTGTTACTCTGGGTCTTTGGCAAGGACAGGTAACCTGAAGCGACCGTTCTTGAGGAAGGAATGGAGTTTCTTCTTCGACTGCATTACAAGAGCGTTCGGGAAAAAGTGTACCAATTGGGATGCAATTCCAATCGACAGTCTGCAAATCGGGTATTCTCTTTTGTATGGTAACAATTTTGATTTTGCAAGACTTGTTTTAAATAACATAGGTGAAAAGATGACAGAGAATAGGAGTGTAGTCTACTTTGCTCGGTTCTGTCAGTTAATCTTTTCTTTTTGTGTTGATGGGGTTGAGATTGCTGAGGGTGATGTAATTCCCTCGTTTAGATTGCATAAAAGAATATTTTCTGATTTAACTAATAAGGATATCAAGAAAGGCAATGTTGGAGAATTGCTACTTCCTGCTTTAGTTCAACAGTTTTTACAACCTCAACCACAACCTCAACCAGAGTCTACATCCCAAAGACCAAAAACTGGGGGTAGGATTAAGCATAGAGCTTTCAAGGCTGCTACACCTTCAGTTGCTAATGATTTACCAACCTCTGTTGGTACTTCAAGGAAAAATAAAAGAGCAAATAGACCTACTTCTACTAAGGATAGGGATTCTGATGCCAATGAGTCTATCCATACCAAGAAAAGGAAGCTGGTAGCTGCATATCTTTTTGATGGATTAATTCCTGAGTCTACAACTGCTGCAGCTCCAGAGATTGTGATTGAAGATCATTCTGCAAATGCTACTGTGCTTGAAGAAGCCAGAGCAAACACTGATGATAATGATGTTGTTAATGATGATTTTCTTGAACCCATATTGGAGATGGATATTGAAGACAATGTTGAAGCACATCCCTCTGCAACTCTAGAAGAGTGTGGTAGTATTAATGAAACAGAGGATGTGGCAACTGATCAACCCACAGTCATACTTGATGAGTCCTTAGCTACTCATACAGAGATTCTCTCTGTTAATCACCAGGAACTTGAAAAAGGTGAAGAGGTTGATCAGACAGCAAAGGCTGTAGCTGCAAAAACTGATCTTGAAGAAACTGCAGAAAATAATTTTGAAGCAAATGCAGAGATTGTTATTGAAGCTACTGCAGAGCCTGTTGCTGAGGCTGTACAAGAAGAAAATGTTCAAGAAAATATAAACTATGAGAAGCTCGCAAATGAAGATGCTCCAGAAACATTTGCTGAGAATAGTTTACATTCTTCAAGTGCTGAGTCTGATGCAAAGTCTGATGATCAAGCTGATTCATCTTCTCAAAGACTTTCTGCTCAACCAAATCTAAAGGAAACTGATGTTGAAGGTTCATGTTAGGAATATGTTGTTCTTGATGATAAACATAAAACACTTAGTAGAATTTGTGTAAAGTCATTTTGTAGCTGTCAACGAAATGGCATGCTTTGCAGCATTCCGTTGACAGGAAGCTCATCAACGAAATGAGTGATGTAGCAATTGCATTGTACAATACTTCTAGTTTGATATGCATTTCATTGTAGATATTGGATAGGTTTTCTCAGTCATGTTGACTAAGTACTAGATAGGCAAAATAGGTTGGTTAATTGTAAATACATCATGCCTTGTAATTTTGCCTAAGTGAAGACCTGTCAACGGAATGAAGATTATCCTATCAACGGTATAGAGTTTACTCATCAACGGAATGAAGATTATCCTATCAACGAAATGAAGTTTACTCATCAACGAAATGAAGAATGAATCTATCAACGAAACATATCTCCCTGCTATCAACGAATCACTATTACTTTTTGAATAGTTGACAAAGTGATAGTGACAGTTTACTGAACAGATCTAAAGGAGATATGGAAGTGTACTGTGCATTGGAAGCCATCAAAATGGTCACTGTAAATAAGGAAACATTCCAATTTCCAAGAAGGCTCTTGGGAGTGATTATAATAAGCGTGAAGACAAAAGTAAAGATCTCCAAGGACCATTGGACAAAAGGAATAAAAAGCAAGCTACTGATGGTTATTAGTAGTGTACATTAGTGTAGCCATAAATAGTATTGTAAACTTGGGTTATGTATATAACCAAGTGTAGCAGTTAAAATAAGGGTGAGAGAAGAAAAACAAATAGATTGTATTAGCTATCTTTGAGAGCATTTTCTTCTCTACATTCTTGTAACTGAGCAGCTGTGTACATTTGTATCACAGATTATTTCCGCAATAAAAATCACTTCAGTTGGATCATCAAACAATCCAACTGAAATTATTTATGTGCTTGTGATTTTTACATTAAGTTTAGTTTTTATTTGTAAGTTGTTTTTAAGTTTAAGAAATATCAAGAATTGTATTCAACCCCCCCCCTTCTACAATTCTGTTAGGTCATTTGGGATTAACAATTGGTATCAGAGCAAGCTTCTAACATACAAGAAGTTTAAAGATCAAGACCAAAACAGTAACCATGGTGAAGAAGGATGCAGGAGTAAAGATACCAGTTCTTGAAAAGGACAATTACTTTCACTGGAAAGTAAAGATGCATTTACATCTCATGTGTATGGATGAGAGGTATGTAGACTGCATTGAGAAAGGTCCACACGTTCCCATGAAGTTTGCATCTAGAGTTGGAGTGCCAGATGATGCTCCTGATGTGGAAATTCCAAAACTTGTCTCAGAATGGACTATTGAAGATGTTGCAGAAGTCCATAAAGATAAAAGAACCATGAACATTCTGTTTAATGGTTTGGAGCAAGAGATGTTTGACAATGTCATAAACTGTACAACCTCCAAAGAAGTATGGGACACTGTTAGAACTCTCTGTGAAGGAACTGAGCAAGTTAGGGAAAACAAAATGCAGCTCCTTATACAACAATATGAGCATTTTCATTTTAAAGCTGGTGAAACCCTAAATGACACGTTTAGTAGGTTTCAAAAGCTTTTGAATGGATTAAAGTTGTATGGGAGGATCTATCAAACCAAGGATTCAAACCTTAAATTTCTTAGAGCTCTTCCAAAAGAATGGAAGCCTATGACTGTTTCTCTCAGAAACACTCAAGAGTACAAAGAATACACTCTTGAAAGGCTTTATGGAACCGTAAAGACATATGAGTTGGAAATGGAGCAAGATGAAGAAATTGAAAAGGTACAAAAGAAGGGTGGATCTATTGCATTGATTGCATCTGTGAACCAACTGGAAGATGACAATGATGAAGCTGCAAAGGCCACAACTAGTCGAGCTAGTTGTAGGAGTGATGTTAGCAAGGGTAAAGGCAATATGACAGAAGAAGAAGAATCAGAACCAGCCAACTTGGATGACTTAGATGAGATTGATAAACACATTGCTTTTCTGTCAAGAAAATTCTCTAAGTTCAAGTTTAAGAGAAACTTAGAAGCAAGGCCACCAAGAAGAGACTTTCAACCCAGCAAAACCAACTGGATTGAAAAGTCTAAGTCTAAATGTTTCAATTGTGGAAGGCTTGGCCACTTTGCTGGAAACTGCAGAAAGCCCAAGGTTGAGAAGGGCAACATGAAATTTGAGCCTGTTGATTATAAAAAGAAATACTTTGAACTTCTCAAGCAAAAAGAAAAGGCTTTCATGTCTCAGGAGTATGATTGGGCTGGTAATGGTGAAGATTATGATGATGATGTTGAGTATGTCAACTTGGCTCTTATGGCTAACAATCATGAGCAGGAAGCAAGCTCCTCAAGCAACCAGGTAACAATTACTAATCTTTCTGAGCTTTCTAAAGAGGAATGCGATAGTGCAATAAATGAAATGTCTACTGTACTATATAATTTGCGTGTTACTCTTAAATCACTTACCAAAGAGAATTCAAGAATAAAAGAGGCTAATCTGCTATTAAGTGATAGGAATGCAATGTTAGAAGCACAGCTCATTGAATTTGAGAAAATGAGGTGTGTTAGTAGGGATGCTAAGAAGGAACTTGAGAACGTGTTAGAAAGGAAAGAAATTCTTAAAACACAACTTGAAATAGAACAAAGTGTGATTGCAAAATGGAAAGATGCCAGGAATGTTGCTACCAACATCATTAATGTTCAAGGTATGGAATCTTTCTGTGAACAATCATGGAAAAAGAACAAAGAAAAGCTAGGGTATGCTAGTGAAACCTTAGAATCAGAAACAGAGTCAACAAACAACAATGATCATTTGTTGAAGGTTGATATGTCAACAAAATGCAATGTTTCGTTGACAGATGAACCATCAACCGATCAGGCTGTTTCGTTGACAGAGAAAAGAAAAGATAAACTCACTAGACTTAATAACAAGTATGGTCCTGTCACCAAGAACTTTGTTCAAGGTGAGTCTAGTAATTCAAAGAAAGTTGAGAAGCCTGTTGAGAGAGCTAATGTAGGTCACTTGTCTAACAAGCAATTGAAGGACAAGTTAGAGAAAGTTCAAGTTG
This sequence comes from Heracleum sosnowskyi, assembly GCA_030848705.1. Classification (NCBI taxonomy): domain Eukaryota; kingdom Viridiplantae; phylum Streptophyta; class Magnoliopsida; order Apiales; family Apiaceae; genus Heracleum; species Heracleum sosnowskyi. The sequence continues at coordinate 48,566,174 of CM061239.1, read as the reverse complement.
AGGCTAAGGGAAATAAAAAGAATAACAGGAATGGCAAAGTAGGGATTAACAAACACAACAATTACACACCTGATAAATATGCTCCTAGAAAGACATGTGTCAATTGTGGAAGTGTTAGTCATTTATCTACTAATTGCAAATCTGTCAAGAAGACTGCTAATGTGAAAATTCCCAAGCCTGTAATGAATAGTTCTATGCCTACAATGCCTGTTATGCCTAACACGTTTGCTCCATATGCACAATTTCAGAATCCATATGCTAGCATGTCATTTGTGCCTAATCCATACATGAATATGTTTAATGTACCACAAATGCCATGGAATGTGAATAACATGTTTGTTCCACCAACTATGCATGCTGTGAATGAAAATGTGAGCAACTCTCAGAAATCAACACCAAGGGTAAAGATTGATTTAAATCAATCTGAGCCCAAGGTGAAAAATGATATTAAAGGAAAAGCAAAGGCTAACAAAACAGGACCCAAGGAGACTTGGGTACCAAAATCAACTTGATTTGGTTTTATTGTGTGCAGGGAGACAAAATGAATCTTTGGTACTTGGATAGTGGTTGTTCAAGACACATGACTGGTGATTCTACCCTGCTCACAGAGTTTCAGTAAAGAGCTGGCCCTTGTATTGCTTTTGGAGATGACAGCAAAGGCTACACTAAGGGATATGGCTTGATTTCAAAAGAGAATGTCATCATAGATGAGGTTGCATTGGTGGATGGCCTTAAGCACAATTTGCTTAGTATCAGCCAACTTTGTGACAAAGGATTTTTAGTTACTTTTTCTAGAGAAGCCTGTGTTGTTTCTAAAGGAGGAAACAACAATGTGGTAATGACTGGATTCAGAAGAGGGAATGTGTACATTGCTGACTTTAGTAGCACAAGTCCAGACACCATCACTTGTCTCTTCAGCAAGGCAAGCAAGGATGAAAGTTGGCTATGGCACAAGAAATTGTCTCATTTGAATTTTAAAGTTATGAATGATTTGGTGAGGAAAGATCTTGCTAGAGGAATTCCACAGGTGGAGTTTTCCAAGGATGGTTTGTGTGATGCCTGTCAAAAAGGGAAACAAAAGAAGGCATCATTCAAAAGCAAGACAGAGTCATCAATTGTCCATCAGCTTGAGTTGCTTCATATGGATTTGTTTGGCCCCGTAAATGTCATGTCTATTTCAAAGAAGAAATATTGTCTTGTGATTGTTGATGATTTTTCTAGATTTACATGGACCTTCTTTTTGCACTCCAAAGATGAGGCAAGTGAAATCATTATCAATCACATCAAGATGGTAAACAATCATCCTGAATTCAAAGTAAGAAGGATAAGGAGTGACAATGGGACAGAATTAAAGAATTCAAGCATGAAGGTGTTCTGTGAAGAAAATGGTATTTTGCATGAGTTTTCAGCAACAAGGACACCACAGCAAAATGGTGTAGTTGAAAGGAAAAACAGAACACTTATTGAAGATGCAAGGACAATGCTATATGAATCAAAGTTACCAACTTATTTTTGGGCTGAGGCAGTTAACACAGCTTGCTTCACTCAAAATATTTCTTTGATTAATCAGGCCAAGGGAATGACCCCTTATCAATTACTCAAAAGAAAGAAGCCACTATTGGATTTTCTTCATGTCTTTGGATGCAAGTGCTTTGTTCTGAGAAATCAAGCTGAGCATTTGGGGAAATTTGAAGCAAAGGCAGATGAAGCAATATTTGTGGGATATGCAGCAGGAAAAGCTTACAGAGTCTATAATCTCAGAACCAACATTGTTATGGAATCTGTACATGTTGTTTTTGATGATCTCAAAATTCAAGGTCTCTGTGATGAAGGTTTCCATGAAAGTCTTTCTTTTGAGAATGAGGAAGGAGATCAAGTGAATCATGTTAAGGCTACTGAGAAACAGCCTAAAGTTGTTGTATCTAGCACAGATGAAAGCAGCAGTGAAGATGAAATTGCTGCATTAAGATTGAAAAGAATAGCTGCTAGCAGATCAAATGATCATTTCGTTGACAGTCATGATTGTGGATTCGTTGACAGTCAAAATGAGCGTTTCGTTGACAGCCAAAATGGTCATACCGTTGACAGTCATAGAAATGCTTCTAGAAGTGATCAATTAGGGACAACAAACTCAGGGGGAGTTTCTCAAGGACAGATATCCAATCAAGGCAATCATGATCATGAAGCTACCTCGTCAAGAGCAAATCTACCTCCCTCAAGGAAATGGACTAAAGATCATCCCTTTGAACTTATTATAGGTGATGTTACTTCAAAAGTCCAAACTAGAAGAGCAACTCAAGAGGAATGTCTATATAGCAGCTTTCTGTCTCAAGATGAGCCAAAGAAAGTTGAGGATGCACTTCTAGATCCAGATTGGGTTTTAGCCATGCAAGAGGAGCTAAACCAATTTCAGAGGAACAATGTTTGGAAGCTGGTGCCCAAGCCTAAGGACAGGAGTGTCATAGGCACAAAATGGGTGTTCAGAAACAAGATGGATGAAAATGGCATAGTCACAAGGAACAAAGCTAGATTGGTTGCAAAAGGCTATTCTCAGGAAGAAGGAATTGATTTTGATGAAACATTTGCTCCTGTTGCAAGACTAGAAGCAATAAGGATTTTCCTAGCCTATGCAGCCCATGCCAATTTCAAGGTCTATTAAATGGATGTGAAGAGTGCTTTTCTGAATGGGGAATTGGAAGAGGAGGTGTATGTAAGTCAACCTCCTGGTTTTGAAGATGATGATTTTCCAGAATATGTATACTTCCTCCTCAAAGCACTCTATGGTTTGAAACAAGCACCTAGAGCCTGGTATGACACACTTTCACAGTTCCTCCTTGAGAATCACTTCACTAGAGGTACTGTAGATAAAACTCTTTTTCACAGGGTTGTGAATGGTTCTACTATACTTGTTCAAATTTATGTAGATGACATAATCTTTGGGTCTACAGATGTGAAACTTTGTCAAAAGTTTGCCAAGCTTATGCAAAGTAAATATGAAATGAGCATGATGGGAGAATTAACTTACTTTCTTGGTCTTCAAGTGAAGCAAGTCAATGAAGGCATTTTCATTAGTCAGACAAAATATATTCATGATTTATTAAAGAAATTTAACTTAATGGAATGCTCTCCTGCTAAAACTCCCATGCCTACTGCCACCAAACTTGAATTGAATACTAAGGAAAAATCTGTGGACATTTCAAATTACAGAGGCATAGTAGGCTCACTTTTATATTTAACAGCTAGTAGACCTGATATTATGTTTGCTACATGTCTATGTGCTAGATTTCAGGCTAATCCTAGGGAATCCCATTTAGTTGCTATCAAAAGAATTTTCAGATATCTCAAAGGAACACCAAACCTTGGCATTTGGTATCCTAGAGAATCTGGCTTTGAACTAATTGGTTATTCAGATGCAGATTTTGCAGGATGTAAAATTGACAGGAAAAGCACAACTAGCACCTGTCAATTCTTAGGAAACAAGCTTGTGTCATGGTTCAGCAAGAAACAAAACTCAGTTTCCACCTCCACAGCTGAGGCTGAGTATATTGCAGCTGGAAGTTGTTGTGCACAGATTTTATGGATGAAAAATCAACTACTTGATTATGGATTAAGAGTTGAGAAAATTCCTATTTTCTGTGACAACACTAGTGCCATTGCCATTACTGAGAATCCAGTGCAGCATTCAAGGACCAAGCACATTGACATCAAGTACCATTTCATTAGAGAACATGTTATGAATGGTACTGTGGAGTTACATTTTGTTCCAAGTGAACAACAACTTGTAGACATCTTTACCAAGCCACTTGATGAATCAACATTCTCAAGATTAGTAAGTGAGCTAGGTATGCTAAATTTCTCTTAATTATTTTTGAGATTTTTGCAAGTTATAATGTAGCCAGAAATTTGCTATGTTTTTCTGTGAATTAATTTTCTCAAGAAAAAGTGCAATTTTGTCTAAGTCAAAATTACTATGTCAACGAAACGCACCATTTCGTTGACAGTCCTAGCATTTTTCTGGGTGTTTCGTTGATAGCTCTTTTATATCAACGAAACGCAGCTTTATCAACGAAATAGACGGGACTTTAACCGCCCAATCCTGATTCGTTGATTTAGCGCAGTTAATCTGAACCGTTGAAATTTGACACGTCTTTTACCACGATCTATGCATACACCCCTTTAAGTATAAATCATGGCAATACTTTAAAAGTAACGGTTATATTTTTAAGCCAATCCAGTAATTTACATTGATTATTGGACTTAATTTCTGAGAATTTTTGGGGGAGTATTTAAGAAATTCTATTTTCTTTAATTCCTTTTTACCTGTTCTCAAAAATTCCAAAGGCTTTTCTCTCTTCTTCTCTCTAACAAGCAATTCAGTTCGAAGCTTTTTCTCACTCAACAATGGCACCCATAGTCAAGCTTATGTCTGCTGGAGGGTTTATCTATGAGAAAAACAACTCCATCCCCTTTGTTGTCAAGGAAAGCCCGAACAACATCTTTTTCAAGATGATGGACTTCATGAAGAATTGCAAGTTGAGCTATGCAATGTTTCACTCTACACCACTCTACAATGAGATAATCGAGGAGATTTGGACCTCATGTGAGTATAGTGGGACAAATTCCACTTTGCAATTCACCATCCAAGGTAATGAGTATATAGTTAATTCTGATGTATTGCAAGAATGTCTACATATTCCTGAAAATAACTGTAATGCTTTGCCTACATACACTGAAATGGTTAACATGCTAAATTCTATAAACTACTCATTGCCTACTGATAATTTGGGTAAGATAATTAGGAGAGGTTTGGTGAGAGAATACAGTTATTTAGCTGATGCATTCATTAAAGTCTTTTCTGGAAAGATTAGTAATTTTGATGCATTAACTAATTCTATGTTGATTCTCTTAACCATGCTTCTAACTGATAGATATTATAACTTTAGCACCCAACTTATGTATGAAATTGGTGCTAAGTTGGGTGATAAGGCAAATAGGAAAAAGAATATCTATTATGCTAGGTTTCTAATGATGTTGGCTAACCATGTTAGTCCAGCACCATTAGTTATCTCTAACCCTGTTTCCAGGTTTGAGTGTTTTGTGCAAGAAAAGAGAGTTTTGACAGATATACTGAGACTCAACCACAATGGTGATGTCCCAGTGGTATATCTGCCCATCATTGAGGTAACTTCTTCTAACCCTGCTAGTGTAGTTGTTACTTCTATTGTTTCACCTTCCAATGTTGCTATGGAGTCTGTAGTTGTGTCCCAACAGGCTCCTGCCCAAGCAGCAAAACCTAAATCTAAGAAATCCTCAAAGCCAACCTCAGGTGCTTCTCAAAAGGTACCTGTTGCAAAAACTACTTCACAACCCAAGGGGAGTGATTCTGGAGTCGTGAGAGGTGAGGGAAGGGGTGAACATCAAAGAAACCCCAAGAATAAGGAAGGAAAGGAAAGTGTGTCCCAGCCAAGCCCCATTGTGTCTTCCCAACAAGGCACAATGAGTAACATGGATTTAAACACAAGTCTAGTTGCATCCTCCAAAAGGATGTGATTATTGAAACAAGCTCTCCTCCAAGAGCACACTCCAAGAGGGTAAGGGACACTTCAAGCCCACAGTCTACATTTTCCCAATACCAAAGGAGAGTGAAGCAAAAATCCAAGGGTACACAGGGTGCACACACTCTGGAAGCAACACTTCCAGTTTCACAAATTCAATTTGATGTAACCCCTATTGTTACTCTGGGGTTACAGTCCCATTCTCTAAACATCAACCTTGAACTATCTCCACCAAATTCACCAACTCAGTCTCTAGATGTGGACATGATCCATTCATCTTTTCCTGATTCTCCAACTCTTATCTTGGAGAAGCCCCACTCTGAAGCTGGTGGTCATCACTTGTTAAGTGATTTATTGGGCCATCAACCAATTTTTTCTGAAGTTACAAGAGGATCTGTGGACCAATCTCTAAAATCAATCACCACAAATTCTACTGTAATTTCACTTTCTCAAAGTGTTGTATTGACTTCATCAACGAAACAACCTCTTTCGTTGACAAGTGTTTCTCCATCAACGGTATCCATACCGTTGACAGTTCAAACTACCATTCCGTTGATAGGTCATTCTACACCCATTATTGAAGATCAAGTTGTTTCCACAACTAGTGTAGATGACCTGGTGGTAGTTGAGACATTTTTAGGTTTGAGAGGGAGTGAAACTGAGAGGCTGGCTTGCAGCCAGGCAAAAGGAGAGAATGAGAGTGAGAGACTGGCTATTTCTTCCAGCCAGGCAAAAGGAGATATTGAGGGTACCACCTTAGAAGGTGAAGGAGAGGGTGTGAGAGGCGTGAGCCATGGGGAGCCCATGATGCAAGAAAAGAGTGGAGAAAGAGAAAGGACTACAGGAGCAATAAGGGAGGAAGCAGCCATTGCTAGTGAGTTAATGGAGGTCAGTGAGGGAGAAAGGGAACTTACTTTCTAAGAGCATTATCAACAAACTCTGGATAGTATTTCTCTGGATCCTGAGACCTTTACTCACCCTGTGCCAGCCTATAAACTTATGGCTCAGCAGGGCAATGTGGAGGCAGAGAGGTCACTAAACCTAATTCATACAACTGCATCAATGCAAAGAGCAAAGGATGCCTTGACCAATCTATCTCCAGGAGCTGCAGCCAGTGATGAATTTGATTTTTCTGATGATGAGGACAGCTTTGGTGACAATCTACAGGTGGCCACTACTTCACAGACTAGGACTTCTGTGGTGCCCCCTACACCAGACTGGCTTTCTCAGGATGTTCATGGAAGAATCAACCTGGATGCTGCAATCACTAGACAGTACAATGAAGCCTTCTTGGCTCATGCATCTGTTAGTGTTGAACACAAGCCTTTCTACAAAGCCATTATGGACTCCTTGGAGATTCAAAGGCTACAAATGTTGCAGACCAGGGTGGAAGCAAGGGACATCAAGGACTCTATTGGGAACTTGAAAGATGCTATAGACAGGAGGCTTGATGAGAAGCTTCCCTCTCTCACTGTGTCCAAAATGAACAGGTTTTTCTCCAAGGAACCTGAAGTGTCCTCTTCTTTGAAGACTCTCTCCTCTAGAGTGGACAAAGTTGAGGCTACACTTTCTCAAATGCAAAAGGAACAGGAGAAGCAAACTCAGCTACTCACCCAGCTTTTGGCAGCTCAAGGACTCCCTATTATCTCTTTTGATGATAACAAAAAGGGGGAGAAATCTAAGGAGCTAGAGAAATCTAAAGAGCTTGATATACAAATCACAAAGGTTTTGGTCCCAGCCATTTCCTTACCAAATGAGCCACTAGCAATGGGGGAGCTTGGACAGAAGAAAAAGGATGGTATTGACCTGATTCAGGAAACTTCTATGAGGATGAGACTTGCAGATGAGATTAAAGATCACTGGTCCAACATAGAAGCAAGGGTCAAGAGAATTGATGGAACTGCAATAAACTCAAATCCATCAACGGATGCCATGGTTGTAACATCAACGGAATGGGAGCCACAGTTCAAGAGTTCTTATGTTATAGAACCCCTTCAGCATGGACTCTTTCAAGATTCAAGAAATGAGAAAGGGCAAGCTTCATGCTTTAGGAATGTGGATGCAAGAGGGATATCTCCAATATCACCTGTGAAACCCAAGGGCAAGAACACTGCAAGGATATTTTATCCTCCACCAAAGCCAGATGAGTTCAAAATCCTAGGGAAGCTGATTATTGAAAGCAAAGAAAGCAATCATCCAAGCATAAGGAACCAAAGGGCCATCGTCTACAGGGATAGCAAGGAAATCTGCATTTGGGTTGGTCACCCAAATTTTGCTAAGGCCAAAGCTGAAGAATCTGAAAGAGCAGCAATGCAAGCTCTTGCAGTTGCTCAATCACTTGAAGATGAAGAAACCCTAAAGGAAGAAAAGGCCAAGGATGAAGCTGAGGAAGCTGGAAAGGAAAGGAAGAGTGTATGGCAACCAAAGGCTTGAGCAAAAAGGAATCTAAACTTTGATAAAGATGATTCTCAGGACACTACCCAAGACTCTTCCACAACTAGTGCACATCAAATTCCTGTTGATCAACCTCATGAAGGAAAGTTGGCCTGTGATCCTGCACATCCTGTCAACTTTCATGATCAACCAATAATGCCAAAAGAGGAGCCTTTTGAATTTGATGAGGCCTACTTTCCAAAGTTTCTATTTGAGAAGGATCAACCAATGAAGACAAAGAAAAGGGCTGTCAAAGCAAAGCCAGTATTTATGAGAAAGCCACAACCTCAGAAACCCCATGCAAATCCAGAGGACTGCATGTACATTGCTGACATCAGGGAAGAATCCAGTCTACATCTTGACTTAGACAACCTGGTGGAAGGGGCATTGCAGCTTCTCAAAAATTTCCTGAGAAACTGGTCTTTGTATTCAAGGGTGGTAGAGAACAGGTGTGGCCTCTCTACAGAATTTTAGGAGAATACTACCAAACACTACTCTCAGTGTTTAGATGCTTGAAGAAAGACTTTCGCTTCACCAAAACAACCAGGTCTGAGGTGCTCTCCAAAATTTGTCAGATAAAGGCTAGCTGGAACAAGCCTGAGGCTCTTCCCAGGATGCTTAGAGTGCCCTCAACAGGAAAGAAGATCCATCTTCAACCATACTGGATGATGGAATTTAAGGACAAGGACAATTGCAGAACATTCTTCAGGATGGAAGACCAGCTGGATAAGGCATCTAATCAAACTCTAAAGTTTATGCAATCCATGCTTGGTGATCAAGATGAAGAAGAGAAGATCTTTTACAGAAGGCTACATGTCCAAATTGAGGAAAACAACTCTAAGAGAGGGAAGAAGACTATGCCACAAAGAAGACACAGATGAATCATTTGTTCAGTCTAGAGGAGCACTTTTGGGCATTAGTCTTGTAAGTCTTGTATTTTGTCTAAAATATTATGAAGCTTAATGCATTTTCTACTTTTGTAATTTATGATGTATCTGAGTGTTTTTGTTATCATCAAGTCTCTTGATTTACGGCTGTTATTCTATCAGTCATAAATTGGGGGAGATTGTTAGGAATATGGTGTTCTTGATGATAAACATAAAACACTTAGTAGAATTTGTGTAAAGTCATTTTGTAGCTGTCAACGAAATGGCATGCTTTGCAGCATTCCGTTGACAGGAAGCTCATCAACGAAATGAGTGATGTAGCAATTGCACTGTACAATACTTCTAGTTTGATATGCATTTCATTGTAGATATTGGATAGGTTTTCTCAGTCATGTTGACTAAGTACTAGATAGGCAAAATAGGTTGGTTAATTGTAAATACATCATGCCTTGTAATTTTGCCTAAGTGAAGACCTGTCAACGGAATGAAGATTATCCTATCAACGGTATAGAGTTTACTCATCAACGGAATGAAGATTATCCTATCAACGAAATGAAGTTTACTCATCAACGAAATGAAGAATGAAGCTATCAACGAAACATATCTCCCTGCTATCAACGAATCACTATTACTTTTTGAATAGTTGACAAAGTGATAGTGACAGTTTACTGAACAGATCTAAAGGAGATATGGAAGTGTACTGTGCATTGGAAGCCATCAAAATGGTCACTGGAAATAAGGAAACATTCCAATTTCCAAGAAGGCTCTTGGGAGTGATTATAATAAGCGCGAAGACAAAAGTAAAGATCTCCAAGGACCACTGGACAAAAGGAATGAAAAGCAAGCTACTGATGGTTATTACTAGTGTACATTAGTGTAGCCAGAAATAGTATTGTAAACTTGGGTTATGTATATAACCAAGTGTAGCAGTTAAAATAAGGGTGAGAGAAGAAAAACAAATAGATTGTATTAGCTATCTTTGAGAGCATTTTCTTCTCTACATTCTTGTAACTGAGTAGCTGTGTACATTTGTATCACAGATTATTTCCGCAATAAAAATCACTTCAGTTGGATCATCAAACAATCCAACTGAAATTATTTATGTGCTTGTGATTTTTACATTAAGTTCAGTTTTTATTTGTAAGTTGTTTTTAAGTTTAAGAAATATCAAGAATTGTATTCAACCCCCCCTTCTACAATTCTGTTAGGTCATTTGGGATTAACAGTTCAACTCAGCATGCCACTGAACTTCACTTTCAGAATGGGTTAAATATCAAATTGGTCACTGAAGTGGAGGTCATATATCAATGTTTTCATCAATTTTAACGGGGTCTCAATTAAATCACTTAAATCATAATAAATATCAAACAGATACCTCTAAATATGTGATCAAGAAGTAAAATAATTTTTTATTGAGTTCTATACAGTTTTCTTCAATGTCACCATAACCAAATGAAAAGTTATGTATTCTAGTATTTTAGATAATATATTCAGATTTTTAAAATTTTATTTAAAATTTATTTTTGATTTTATAGTTATTTTCTTTGATTTAATTAAAAACAAATTTTAAATAAATTTTAAAAAATCTAAATATATTATCTAAAATACTAGAGTTCATGACTTTTTATTTGGTTATGATGGCATTAAAGAAAAATGTATAGAACTCAACAAAAATTTATTTTACTTCTCGATCACACATTTGGAGGTATCTGTTTGATATTTATTATGACTTAAGTGATTGAAATGAGACCCCGTTAAAATTGATGAAGAAATTGATATATGACATCCACTTCAGTGACCAATTTGATATTTAACCCCTTTCAGAATATGTACTTTTCAAAGTGGTCAAACAGAGATTGCATATTCACTGATCAAAGGGCTGCTGACTTTGTAACAAAATCTGCTGCATCAATTACAAATCCAGAACTTCTTACACATCTAAAGGCAACAATTGTTCAAGTCAAGTCTCTTCACAATCGCTTTGATGAAACTCAGAAGTCAGTTACTGGGTTGAGAAATGATGTGGTTGTTAGAGATATGTCTCTGAAGCAAGATAAATCTATGCTGCTTACTCTGGTCAAAGATCAAGAAGTTCTCAAGAACAGACTGGCCAAAGTTGAAGACAATCAGACTGTAATGTCTGACAAGCTTGATTCCATTGCTGCTTCACTTGAATTGCTCACATCAGTATTGATTCCAGATGATGTCAAAAAGGGGGAGAGAGTACTTAAAGACAAATACAAGAAGTCTCAAACTCTGAGTAGACAGGATGATACTACTGATGGTGGTGCAAAAGGAAGAGAGTCAAGGTCCAAATTAATTCAAGATCAAGGGAGGTTAAGGACAAACTCTGCTAGAGCAAACTCTGATAGAGTAAATACTGGTGCTCAATCTACTTCAAAAGCCAAAAGCTTTTTGCTTACTTCTCAACCTAATACTGATGAAGAGATTGCAGCCCAGTTATTTTTGGAAGAACATGGTGCTGATGCAACTATTGAAGATATTGAAGCTGAAGAGAAAATGCTAGCTGAAGAGCATGAAAAGAGTTTAAAGTCTGGGAAGGTAAAGAAAGTTGTGAAGGTTTCAAGGCCTAAAGAAAGAGGAATTATTATTAAAGAAAATGTTGAATCTCAACAGAGTTTACAACAAGCAAAGAGGGCTGTAGAAACTAAGCTTGATAAAGGCAAAGGAAAGCTTGTGGAAGAAAATCAGAAAATGAAGAAAGCTCAAACAACCTCTGACAATGCTCAAGTTGTTCAAACAATGGAAGCTGTGACAACCACTGATACTACTCAAGTTGTACAGACTAAACTCTCTTCTGAACTTCAAAGAACTTTTGCTAAACCAGTCATGGCTCAACAAACTCTGATTCCTGGAAATGTCAATGTTCTTCAAAGCAAAACCATCATGGGTAAAGAATCAAGAGATAGATCTGGTTTAGGATCTCATAGAGAAAAGAGAGTAAACAATAGTCCTATAGATCAAACTTCATTAGCTGAACCAGGTGTTGGTGTGACTCAGGAAAATCTTGATAATTTAGAGTCGGTTCAGTTAATACACCATAAAGGATTGAAGAAGGATTTTATGTTATACTTCAAGGCTGATGGCAGAGTATACAGAGTTGGTGAAGATGATATTGGATTAAAGATGAAAGAAGAACTGGAGTATGTACTGTATATACTGAAAGTAAAGAATCAAAGAACTCATCAAGCATATGAGGTATTAAGAAGCAGAATGGTGAAAGCTAGAGCTCCTTGTGGCCTAAAGACTGTTGGTGCTTACATACCGAAGTACAGAGATTACAGTGGAAAGCTTGTTGAGATGCAAAGGAACAGTGCAAAACTCAGAACAGATCTTGGCATAAAAGTGTTGGAATTTAATCTGGAATCAGATAAATCCTTCATAATAAAGCTAGGAAATGATATGAGGAAGAATAGTATTTATGCTCTAAGGGCTGCTATCTACCAAAATGGAGAGAATGATCCAGAGTTGAACGAGCTAAAGAAGATAATGATAGCTGAGCTAGAGAGAGCTGAGAGAAGACTGCTTATGGACTACATCAGGACTGTACCTGATATTGAAGAAATTAAGTAAATGGAGTCTGTAAGTTTTTAAAGTTTTTTGTTCTAAGTTAAATATAAACTCTGTGATTTTATAAACACTGCATTTGTTATCTGTTTTGACATCATCAATTATCTGTTAACTTGTACATTTTAGTATGAACAAGTTGGGGGAGATTGTTAGATATAATTGCTGATGTTTGTTTATCAGTGTTTAAAGTACCAGGAAACTATCAGAGTTTAGCTGGAGTACTAGTCAGAGTTTAGCTAGAGGACCAGTCAGAGTTCGTTAAAGTCTGATGGTCAGAGTTTATTTAGTTGTCGGTGAAGTCAATGAAGATTCTAGAAGCGATATTCTTTGAAGATGGAAAGAAGCAAAGAGATATCGAGATGGCTAAGGAAACAGAACAGAAGACATAAGCAATTCTAGATTGATATTAATTGTATAGCTGATTTATAGGAATATCAATTAGAATTGTATGTAGCTGTGTACTATATAAACACAGATAGGTTAACCCTAAAAGGGATGCGAATACGTGAATTATCATTCTAGTAACCTAGCAACTCTCTGTGATATTTTACATCACTGAGAGAGGAGTTTTTAATTCCATTCAGTTTATTATTCATAAACAGTGTTCTTATTGTTATTCTCATACATCTATTTGATTATATATTGTGTATTCGGCCTAACAATAATAGATTGGATAATTAGTCTCGCATCTATATAAAAACCTGAAATTACGACCTTTAACATTTAAATAAACAAAAACATAAATTATAGATTAAAGTTGTAAAAGTTATACATATACTCAAAATATTTCCTCATTAAGTGTGTTAGATGAGTGTGTTAGATGATAGAGTGGTATTTGAAATTTATCTATAAAATAGACGATTATTTATTGAACGCATAGTACAACAAATGATCGTAATCTCGAAGTATATAATTATAATAAAATATTAGATTATTATTAAAAATAAAATAATTTTAGTTAATAACCAAATTCTCGATATACAAAAATATAATTGTGAATGAATTTAAATTTTTTAATATAATCAATTAACATCGGATTTTTTTGACTTTACAATAAATTATAGACAACTACCCTCACATCTCTGTGTAAAAATCCTAAATTACGACCTTTAACAATTAAATAATCAAAAAAATAAATTATTGATTAAAGTCGTAAAAACTATGCATATACTCGTAATGCTTCCTCACTCAGTGCGTTGGGTCACTGGGTGATATTAGAAGTTAATCTATAAAATACACGATTTTATATTAAATAGATAATATAATTGATGATCAAAATCCCGAAGTATATAATTTTCATAAAGGATTTAAATTCTAATAAAAAAATAAATAATTTTTAATTGATAATCAAATTCTTCAAATATATAAATATAATAGTTAATTGATTTAAATTTTAATTACAAACAAAATAAATTTTGAATTTTGATTGGTTATCGCGTTGTATAGATAGTCTAACCACCTTTAATTAATAAAATTATATGAAAAAAGTTTTAATGTATTTACATTCTAATTAAAACCAAAATAATTATTGAATGTTGATTGATTAATCAAGTTGTATAGATAGTCTAACCACCTCTGGTTAATAAAATTATATGAGAAAAGTTTTAATAGATTTAAATTCTAATTAAAAATAAATTAAATATTGAATTTTTATTGGTTAATTGCGGATAGGCTAACTACGATTTGTTGATAAAATTATATGAGAATTTGTTTTTGGCTCTTGTGATTGGTCTAAAATTTAGTATTGACATCTGAATGGTTAACTGTTTAATAAAATTATATGAGGAAAGTTTCAATGAATTTAAATTCTAGTTTAAAAACATTATATGAGGAAAGTTTTTAGACTCTTGTGATTGGTCTAAAATTTAGGATTGATCAACCCTTGGTTAATAAAATTAAACGAGGAAAGTTTTAATGGATTTAAATTCTATTTAAAACAAAATTAAATTTTCAATTTTGATTGGTTAATCGCGTTGTATGATAATCTAACCACCCTTGGTTAATTAAATTATATGAGGAAAGCTTTTAGGCTATTGTGATTGGTCTAAAATTTAGGAATGACATCTGATTGGTCCTAAAATAATTCAAAATTTTATGATTGGTTAACTGATGTGGGGTAGACTCAGGTATTATAATAAAGGATTTAAAATATAGTTATTTTAAGTATTTTGTAATATTTGTTATATTTTGCTTATAATGTTGTATATACTCATGTACTCAATATTTTTTGAAAAACTGTATCTTATATGGTTAAGTGATATACCATCAATGTTAGTTGGGGTTATGATGCGTTAAATTCTTTTAATTTATATTTGTTTAGTGAATTGTGTATATTAAATTACAACGGTAATTGCAATTATAACATTATTGTATTTGGTCTACTTAGTTTTTTTTCCTTTTGTGGCGAGGTGTGTTCTTCATTTTGTAACTTAAATTTTAGTCTTATTTAATTTTTCTTTAAATTTAATGTCAGATGATTACAATTGTTAATCCCAAATGACCTAACAGAATTGTAGAAGGGGGGGGGGGGGGGGTTGAATACAATTCTTGATATTTTCTTAAACTTAAAACACTTATAAATAAAACTGAACTGAATAAGTAAAAACACAAGATATAAATAATTCAGTTGGATTGTTTGATGATCCAACTGAAGTGTTTTTATTTCGGAAATAATCTGTGATACAGAATGTACACAGCTGCTCAGTTACAAGATTTGTAGAGAAGAAATGCTCTCAAAAATAGCTAATACAATCTATTTGTTTTTCTTCTCCTATCTATTTTAACTGCTACACTTGGTTATATATATTCCCAAGTTTACAAAGCTATTTTAGGCTACACTAAAGTACACAAAAGGTAACCGCCAATAGTTTGCTTTTCATCCCTTTGTCCAGTGGTCCTTGGAGATCCTTGCTTTTGTCTTCATGCTTATTATGATCACTCCCAAGAGCCCAATTGGAAACTGGGATGTTTCCTTATTCCCCATGTCCATTTTAATGGTTTCCAATGCAAAGTACACTTCCACATCACCTTTAGATCTGTTCAGTAAACTGTCACTATCACTTTGTCAACTATTCAGAAAAGCAATAATGATTCGTTGATAGCAGGGAGATGTGTTTCGTTGATAGCTTTATTCTCCATTTCGTTGATGAGTAAACTTCATTTCGTTGATGAGTAAACTTCATTCCGTTGATGGTGTATCCTTGTTCCGTTGATAGAGTAATCTTCATACCGTTGACATGTCTTCACTTAGGCAAAATTACAAGGCATGATATACTTACAATTAACCAACCTATTTTGCCTATCTAGTACTTAGTCAACATGACTTAGGAAACCTATCTAATACATACATCAAATGCATATCAAACTGTGAAGTATTGTACAGTGCAATTTCTACAACACTCATTCCGTTGATGAGCTTCCTGTCAACGAAACACTGCAAAGCATGCCATTCCGTTGACAGTTACAAAATGACTTAATACAAAATCTACTAAGTGTTTTTATAATTATCATCAAGAACAACATATTCCTAACAATCTCCCCAAATTTATGACTGATAGAATAACATCCATAAATCAAGAGCCTTGATGATAACAAAAACACTCAGTCAAATTACACATGATAAAAGTAGAAATTGCATTGAGCTTCATTGAATTTAATTAAAATTTAAAGTAGAAAATCTTACAAAACAAGGGCACAGAGTTGCTCCTCTAGACTGAGTAGATTTTTCATCTTTGCCTCTGTGGTCTTGTTTTCTTCCCTTTTCTTGCATTGTTCTCCTCAATCTGAGCTTGAAGTCTTCTGTAGAAAATCTTCTCTTCTTCATCTTGATTCCCCAACTTGGATTGCATTAATCTTAGAGTTTCATTGGATGCCTTCTCCAGTTGGTCTTCTATTCTGAAGAATCTTCTACAGTTGTCCTTGTCTCTGAATTCCATCATCCAAAAAGGTTGGAGATGAATTTTCTTTCCTGTTTGAGGGACCTTCAATACTCTGGGAAGTGCACCAGGCTTGTTCCAGCTAGCTTTGATTTGGCAAATTTTGGAAACAACTTCAGACTTAGCTGTTTTGGTAAAACCAAAATCTTTCTTCAGGCATTTAAACACAGATAGCAGTGTCTGATAGTCTTCTCCCAGAATTCTAGGTAGAGGCCAAACCTGTTCTCTCCCACCCTTGTAGACAAACACCAATCTCTCTGGTAGTTTGTAAGAAGCTGCTATTCCTCTCACTTTAACTAGGTCATCAAGATTGATATATAAGTCAGACTCCTCCCTGATATCAGCAATGTAGATGAAGTCTTCTGGGTTGGTAGGAGGTTTTTCAGCTTGTGGTCTCCTTACTAGAATTGGCTTAGCCTTGGTAGCCCTTAGCTTAGATTTCTTCTTTGGATCCATCTCAAAGAGGAATTTTGGAAAGTTGGCCTCATCAAACTCAATTGGCTCTTCCTTTGGCTCAATTGGCTGATCATGGAAATTAACAGGATGTTTAGGATCAAAGGCTAACTTTACCCCTAGAGCTGGATCAGGAATTGTTGGAGGTGCAGTTGGTACAGAAGAGTCTGATGCAATACTCTGAGAGTCATCATTCTCAAAGGCTATATTTCTCCTAGCTCTTGCCTTTGGTTGCCTTGTGCTCTTCTTTGCACTCCTTTCCTCTCTGGCTTTTTCTTCTTGTTGTCTTTCTTCTTCATCAAGAGATTGAGCAACTGCAAGTTCTTGCATTGCTGCTCTTTCTGACTCTTCAGCCTTAGCTTCAGCAAAGTTTGGGTGACCAGCCCAAACACAGATTTCTTGTCCATTCCTGTAGACAATTGCCCTTTGCTTCCTTACCTCAGTATCATTGCTTTCCTTGCATTTAGTGATAAGTAATCCAAGAAGCTTGAGCTCATCTGGATAAGGTGCAGGATAGAAAGTCCTTGCTATATTTTTGCCCTTTGGTTTAGCAGGGGACTTGGGAGATAAGCTTCTTTGCAATGTAGCTTGTTCCACATCCCTAATGCATGAAGTTTGTCCTTTCTCCTTCCTTGAACCTTGAGTGACTCCATGTAGAAGGGGCTCTACCTTATATGAAGAATTGGTCTGTGGCTCCCATTCCGTTGATGCTAAAACCATGGCATCCGTTGATGGCTCTGTAGAAGAAGCTTGATCCGTTGATGGATTTGAACTCTTTGCAGTATCAGCTATCTTCTTGATTCTTTCTTCTATCCTGGACCAGTGGTCTTTAATTTGTTCAGCAAGCTGTAGCTTCATAGATGCTTGCTGAATCAGGTCAATGCTGTCCAGTTTAGCTTTTCCTGACTCCCCCATTGCTAGTGGCTCCTGTGGTAGGGAAATGGCTGGAACCATAACCTTTGTGATTTGAATGTCTAGCTCCTTAGATTTCTCCCCCTTTTTGTTATCATCAAGAGAGATGACTGGGAGTCCTTGAGCTGCCACTAGCTGGGCCAAGAGTTGTGTCTGCTTCTCCTGTTCCTTTTGCATCTGAGATAAAGTAACTTCCACCTTGTCCACTCTAGAAGAGAGAGTCTTCAAGGAGGTAGCCACCTCAGGTTCCTTAGAGAAAAACCTGTTCATCTTGGACACAGTGAGAAGAGGAAGCTTTTCATCTAGCCTCCTTTCATTAGCATCCCTGAGATTGCTAATTGAGTCCTTGATTTCTCTAGCCTCAATCCTTGTCTGCATCATCTGTAGCCTTTGGATTTCCAGTGAATCCATAATAGCCTTGTAGAATTTCTTGTCATTGGCATTTGCAGACTCATGAGCCAGATAGGCCTCATTGTACTGCCTTGTGATTGCAGCATCCAGGGAGATCCTTCCTTGTAAATCCTGAGAAAGCCAGTTTGGTGTAGGAGGCACCACAGAAGTCCCAGTCTGTGAAGTAGTGGCCACCTGATTGTCACCAAAGCTGTCCTCATCATCAGAGAAATCAAACTCACCACTTGCTGCAGCTCCTGGAGATAGATTGGTCAAGGCATCCTTTGCTCTTTGCATTAATGCAGTTGTATGAATTAGTTGTAGTGACCTCTCTGCCTCCACATTGCCCTGTTGAGCCAAAACTTGATAGGCTGACACAGGATGAGTAAAGGTCTCAGGATCCAGGGAAATACTATCCAGAGTTTGTTGATAGAGCTCTTGGAAAGTAAGTTCCCTTTCTCCCTCATTGACCTCCATTGACTCACTAGCAATGGCTGCTTCCTCCCTTATGACTCCTGTAGTCCCTTCTCTCTCTCCTCTATTTTCTTGCATCATGGGCTCCCCATGGCTCACACCTCTCACACCCTCACCTTCACCTACTAAGGTGGAACTCTCAATCTCTCCTTTTGCCTGGCTGGAAGAAATAGCCAGCCTCTCACTCTCATTCTCTCCTTTTGCCTGGCTGCAAGCCAGCCTCTCAGTTTCACTCCCTCTCAATCCTAGAAGTGTCTCAACTACCACTAGATCATCTGCACTAGTTGTGGAAACAACTTGATGTTCAATTAGAGGTACAGAGTGAACTATCAACGGTATGGTAGTTTGAACTGTCAACGGTATGGATACCGTTGATGGAGAAACACTTGTCAACGAAAGAGCCTGTTTCGTTGATGAGGTCAAGAAAGTACTTTGAGAAAGTGAAATTACAGTAGAATCTGTGGTGATTGATTTAAGAGATTGTTCCACAGATCCTCTTGTAACTTCAGAAAAGGATGATTGGTGGCCCAACAAATCACTTAACAAGTGATGGTCACCAATGGTAGAGTGGGGCTTCTCCAAGAAAAGAGTTGGAGAATCAGGGATAGATGTATGGATCATATCCACATCTAATGATTGAGTTGGTGAATTTGGTGGAGATAGTTCAAGATTGATATCAAGAGAATGGGACTGTAACCCCAGAGTTATGATAGGGGTTACATCAAATTGAATTTGTGAAACTGGAAGTGTTGCTTCCAGTGTGTGTGCACCCTGTGAAACCTGGGATTTTTGCTTTACTCTTCTTTGGTACTGGGAAATTGTAGACTGTGGGCTTACAGTGTCCCTTGCCCTCTTGGACTGTGCTCTTGGTGGAGAGCTTGTTTCAATAATTACACCCTTTTGGGAGGATGCATTTAGACTTGTGCTTAAATCCATTTTACTCATTGTGCCTTGTTGGGAAGACACAATGGGGCTAGGCTGGGAAACACTTACCTCACCTTCCTTATTCTTGGGGTTTCTTTGACTTTCACCCCTTCCCTCACCTCTCACAACTCCAGACTCACTCCCCTTAGGTTCTGTGGTAGTTTTTACAACAGGTGCCTTTTGAGAAGTACCTGAGGTTGGCTTGGAGGATTTCTTTGATTTTGGTTTTGTTGCTGGGGCAGGAGCCTGTTGGGTCACAGCTACAGACTCCATAGCAACTGGGTTGGATGAAACAATTGAAGTAACAGCTATACTAACAGGGATAGCAGTAGTTACCTCAATGATTGGCAGATACACCACTGGAACATCACCATTGTGGTTCAGCCTCAGTATGTCTGTCAATACTCTCTTCTCTTGCACAAAGCACTCAAACCTGGCAGTAGGGTTAGAGATAACTAATGGTGCTGGACTAACATGATTAGCCAGCATCATCAGAAACCTTGCATAATAGATATTTTTCTTCCTATTTGCCTTATCACCCAACTTAGCACCAATTTCATACATAAGTTGGGTGCTAAAGTTGTAATATCTATCATTTAGAAGCATGGTTAGGAGAATTAACATAGAGTTAGTTAATGCATCAAAATTACTAATCTTTCCAGAAAAGACCTTAATGAATGCATCAACTAAATAACTGTATTCCCTAACCAAACCTCTCCTAATTATCTTACCCAAGTTATCAGTAGGCAAAGAGTAGTTTATAGAATTTAGCATGGTAGTTATTTCAGTGTTAGTAGGCAAAGCATCACAGTTATTATCAGGAATATGTAAACATGCTTGCAAAACATCAGAATTAACTATGTACTCATTACCTTGAAGAGTGAATTGCAGTGTGCAGTTTGTTCCACTATACTCACATGAGGTCCAAATCTCCTCGATTATTTCATTGTAGAGTGGTGTAGAGTGAAACATCGCATAGCTCAACTTACAGTTCCTCATGAAGTCCATCATCTTGAAAAAGATGATGTTCGGACTCTCCTTAACAACAAATGGAATAGAATTGTTCTTCTCATAGATGAACCCACCAGCAGACATAAGCTTGACTATGGGTGCCATTGTTGAGTGAGGAAAAGCTTCGAGCTGTATTGCTTGTTAGAGAGAAGAAGATAGAAAAACTTTTGGAATTTTTGAGAACAGGTAGAAATGAAATAAAGAAATTAAAATTTCTTAAATACTCCCCCAAAAATTCTCAGAAATTAAGTCCAATAATTAATCTAAATTACCTGATTGGCTTAAAAAGTAACCGTTAGAATTAAATATTACCACGATTTCTACTTACAGGGGTGTATGTATAGATCGTGATAAAGAACGTGCAATTTCAACGGTTCAGATTAAAAAGCGCTACATCAACGAATCAAAATTGGGCATTTTAGGTCCCTTCTATTCCGTTGATAAAGCTGTGTTTCGTTGATATAAAAGAGCTATCAACGAAACACCCAGAAAAATGCTAAGGCTATCAACGAAATGGTGCGTTTCGTTGACATAGTAATTTTGACTTAGACAAAATTTCACCTTTTCCTGAGAAAATCAATTCACAGAAAAATTATAGCAAATTCCTGGCTGCATTTTAACTTGCAAAAATCTCAAAATAATTAAGAGAAATTTAGCATACCTAGCTCACTTACTAATCTTGAGAATGTGGATTCATCAAGTGGCTTGGTAAAGATGTCTGCAAGTTGTTGTTCACTTGGAACAAAATGTAACTCCACAGTACCATTCATAACATGTTCTCTAATAAAGTGGTACTTGATGTCAATGTGCTTGGTCCTTGAATGCTGCACTGGATTCTCAGTAATGGCAATGGCACTAGTGTTGTCACAGAAAATAGGAATTTTCTCAACTCTTAATCCATAATCAAGTAGTTGGTTTTTCATCCATAAAATCTATGCACAACAACTTCCAGTTGCAATATACTCAGCCTCAGCTGTGGAGGTGGAAACTGAGTTTTGTTTCTTGCTGAACCATGATACAATCTTGTTTCCTAGAAATTGACAGGTTCCAGTTGTGCTTTTCCTGTCAATTTTACATCCTGCATAATCTGCATCTGAATAACCAATTAGTTCAAAACCAGATTCTCTAGGATACCAAATGCCAAGGTTTGGTGTTCCTTTGAGATATCTGAAAATTCTTTTAATAGCAACTAAATGGGATTCCCTAGGATCAGCCTGAAATCTAGCACATAGACATATAGCAAACATAATATCAGGTCTACTAGCTGTTAAATATAAAAGTGAGCCAACCATGCCTCTGTAACTTGAAATGTCCACAGATTTTTCCTTAGTATTCAATTCAAGTTTGGTGGCAGTAGGCATGGGTGTTTTGGCAGGAGAGCATTCCATTAAGTTAAACCTCTTTAACAAATCATTAATGTACTTGGTTTGACTAATGAAAATGCCTTCATTAACTTGCTTTACTTGAAGACCAAGAAAATAAGTTAATTCTCCCACATGCTCATTTCATACTTACTTTGCATAAGCTTGGCAAACTTTTGATAAACTTTTTCATCTGTAGACCCAAAAATTATGTCATCTACATAAATTTGAACAAGTATTGTAGAGCCATTCACAATCCTATGAAAAAGAGTTTTATCTACAGTACCTCTAGTGAAGTGATTCTCAAGAAGGAACTGTGACAATGTGTCATACCAGGCTCTAGGTGCTTGTTTCAAACCATAGAGTGCTTTGAGGAGAAAGTACACATACTCTGGAAAATCATCATCTTCAAAGCCAGGAGGTTGACTCACATACACCTCCTCTTCCAGTTCCCCATTCAGAAAAGCACTCTTCACATCCATTTGAAAGACCTTGAAATTGGCATGGGCTGCATAGGCTAGGAAAATCCTTATTGCTTCTAGTCTTGCAACAGGAGCAAAGGTTTCATCAAAATCAATTCCCTCTTCCTGTGAGTAGCCTTTTGCAACCAATCTAGCTTTGTTCCTTGTGACTATGCCATTTTCATCCATCTTGTTTCTGAACACCCATTTTGTGCATATTACACTCCTGTCTTTAGGCTTGGGCACCAGCTTCCAAACATTGTTCCTCTCGAATTGGTTTAGCTCCTCTTGCATAGCCAAAACCCAATCTGGATCTAGAAGTGCATCCTCAACTTTCTTTGGCTCTTCTTGAGACAGAAAGCTACTATATAGACATTCCTCTTGAGTTACTCTTCTAGTTTGAACTTTTGAAGAAACATCACCTATAATAAGTTCAAAGGGATGATCTTTAGTCCATTTTCTTGAGGGAGGTAGATTTGCTCTTGAAGAAGTAGCTTCATGATCATGATTGCCTTGATTAGATATTTGTCCTTGAGAAACTCCCCCTGAGTTTGTTGTCCCTAATTGATCACTCCTGGAAGCATTTCTGTGACTGTCAACGGAATGTCCATTTTGACTGTCAACGAAACGCTCATTCTGACTGTCAACGAAATGACCATTTGGTCTACTAGCAGCTATTCTTTTCAATCTTAATGCAGCAATTTCATCTTCACTGCTGCTTTCATCTGTGCTAGATACAACAACTTTGGACTGTTTCTCAATAGTCTTATCATGATCCATTTGTTCTCCTTCCTCATTCTCAAAAGAGAGACTTTCATGGAAACCTTCATCACAGAGACCCTGAATTTTGAGATCATCAAAAACAACATGTACAGATTCCATAACAATGTTGGTTCTGAGATTGTAGACTCTGTAGGCTTTCCCTGCTGCATAACCCACAAATATTGCTTCATCTGCCTTTGCTTCAAATTTCCCCAAGTGCTCAGCTTGATTTCTCATAACAAAACACTTGCAACCAAAGACATGAAGAAAATCCAATAGTGGTTTCTTTCTTTTGAGTAGTTGATAAGGTGTCATTCCCTTGGCCTGATTAATCAAAGAAATATTTTGAGTGAAGCAAGCTGTGTTGACTGCCTCAGCCCAAAAATAAGTAGGTAACTTTGATTCATCTAGCATTGTCCTTGCAGCTTCAATAAGTGTTCTGTTTTTCCTTTCAACTACACCATTTTGCTGTGGTGTCCTTGCTGCTGAAAACTCATGCAATATACCATTTTCTTCACAGAACACTTTCATGCTTGAATTCTTGAATTCTGTCCCATTGTCACTCCTAATTCTTCTCACTTTGAAATCAGGATGATTGCTTACCATCTTGATGTGATTGATAATGATTTCACTTGCCTCATCTTTGGAGTGCAAAAAGAAAGTCCATGTAAATCTAGAAAAATCATCAACAATCACAAGACAGTACTTCTTCTTTGAAATTGACATGACATTTACAGGGCCAAATAAATCCATGTGGAGCAACTCAAGCTGTTGAACAATTGATGACTCTGTCTTGCTTTTGAATGATGCCTTCTTTTGTTTCCCTTTTTGACATGCATCACACAAACCATCCTTGGAGAATTCTACCTGTGGAATTCCTCTAGCAAGATCTTTCCTTACCAAATCATTCATGACTTTGAAATTCAGATGAGATAATTTCTTGTGCCACAGCCAACTTTCATCCTTGCTTGCCTTGCTGAAAAGACATGTGATGGTGTCTGGACTTGTGCTGCTAAAGTCAGCAATGTACACGTTCCCTCTTCTGAATCCAGTCATGACCACATTGTTGTTTCCTACCTTAGAAACAACACAGGCTACTTTTGAAAAAGTAACTAAAAATCCTTTGTCACAAAGTTGGCTGATACTAAGCAGGTTGTGCTTAAGACCATCCACCAATGCAACCTCATCGATGATGACATTCTCTTTTGAAATCAAGCCATATCCCTTTGTGTAGCCTTTGCTGTCATCTCCAAAAGCAATACAAGGGCCAGCTTTTTCCTGAAACTCTGTGAGCAGGGTGGAATCACCAGTCATGTGTCTTGAACAACCACTATCCAAGTACCAAAGATTCCTTTTGTCTCCCTGCACACAACAAACCAAATCAAGTTGATTTTGGTACCCAAGTTTCCTTGGGTCCTGTCTTGTTAGCCTTTGATTTCCTTCTCAGATCATTTTTCACTTGTGTTGATCTTTGAGGGTTGCTCACAGTTTCATTCTCAGCATGCATAGATGGAGGAACAAACATGTTATTCCATGGCATTTGTGGCATGTTAAACATATTCATGTAAGGGTTAGGCACAAATGACATACCAGCATATGGATTTTGATACTGTGCATATGGAGCAAACATGTTAGGCATAACAGGCATTGCAGGTATAGAATCATTCAATGTAGACTTAGGCATTTTCACATTAGCAGGTTTCTTAAGAGACTTGCAATTAGCAGATAGATGATTAACACTACCACAATTAACACATGTCTTTCTAGGTGCATATTTATCAGGTGTGTAATTGTTGTGCTTGTTAATCCCTACTTTTCCGTTTCTGTTATTCTTTTTGTTACCTTTAGTCTCAACTTGAACTTTCTCTAACTTGTCTTTCAATTGCTTGTTAGACAAGTGACCTACATTAGCTCTTTCAACAGGCTTCTCAACTTTCTTTGATTTACTAGACTCACCTTGAACAAAGTTCTTGGTGACATGACCATACTTTTCATTAAGTCTAGTGAGTTCTACTTTCTTTTTCTCTGTCAACGAAATAGCATGATCGGTTGATGGTTCATCTGTCAACGAAACATTGCATTCCGTTGACGTATCAACCTTCAACAAATGATCATTGTTGTTTGTTGACTCTGATTCTGATTCTAAGGTTTCAACAGCATACCCTAGTTTCTCCTTGTTCTTTTTCCATGATTGCTCACAGAAAGATTCCACACCTTGAACATTAATGATGTTGCTAGCAACATTCCTGGAATCTTTCCATTTTGCAATCACACTCTGTTCTATCTCTAGTTGTGTTTTAAGAATTTCTTCCCTCTTCAATACTTTCTCAAGTTCCAGCTTAGCATCCCTACTAACACATCTCATTTTCTCAAACTCAATGAGCTGTGCTTCTAACATGGCATTTCTATCACTTAAGAGCAGATTTGATTCTTTAATCCTTGAATTCTCCTTGGTAAGTGATTTAAGAGTAACACGCAAATTATATAGTACAGTAGACATTTCATTTACTGCACTATCGCATTCCTCTTTAGAAAGCTCAGAAAGATTAGTAATTGTTACCTGGTTGCTTGAGGAGCTTGCTTCCTGCTCATGATTGTTAGCCATAAGAGCCAAGTTGACATACTCAACATCATCATCAGAATCTTCACCATTACCAGCCCAATCATACTCCTGAGACATGAAAGCCTTTTCTTTTTTCTTGAGAAGTTCAAAGTATTTCTTTTTATAATCAACGGGCTCAAATTTCCTGTTGCCCTTCTCAATCTTGGGCTTTCTGCAGTCTCCAGCAAAGTGACCAAGCATTCCACAATTGAAACATTTAGATTTAGACTTTTCAATCCAGTTACTTTTGTTAGGTTGAAAGTCTCTCCTTGGTGGCCTTGCTTCTGAGTTTCTCTTGAACTTGAACTTAGAGAATTTTCTTGACAGAAAAGCAATGTGTTCATCAATCTCATCTAAGTCATCCAAGTTGGCTGGTTCTGATTCTTCTTCCTCTGTCATCTCGCCTTTTCCCTTGCTAACATCACTTCTACAACTAGCTCGACTAGTTGTGGCTTTTGCAGCTTCCTCATTGTCATCTTCCAGTTGGTTCACAGATGCAATCAATGCAATAGATCCACCCTTCTTCTGTACCTTCTCAATTTCTTCATCTTGCTCCATTTCCAACTCATATGTCTTTAATGTTCCATACAGCCTTTCAAGAGTGTAATCTTTGTACTCTTGAGTGTTTCTTAGAGAAACAGTCATAGGCTTCCATTCTTTTGGAAGAGCTCTTAGAAATTTAAGGTTTGAATCCTTAGTTTGGTAGATTCTCCCATACAACTTTAATCCATTCAGAAGCTTTTGAAACCTACTAAACGTGTCATTTAGGGTTTCACCAGCTTTAAAGTGAAAATACTCATATTGTTGTATAAGGAGTTGCATTTTGTTCTCCCTTACTTGCTCAGTTCCTTCACATAGTGTTCTGACAGTGTCCCATACTTCTTTGGAGGTTGTACAGTTTATGACATTGTCAAACATCTCTTGCTCCAAACCATTAAACAGAATGTTCATGGTTCTTTTATCTTTATGGACTTCTGCAACATCTTCAATAGTCCATTCTGAGACAAGTTTTGGAATTTCCACATCAGGAGCATCATCTGGCAGTCCAACTCTAGATGCAAACTTCATGGGAACGTGTGGACCTTTCTCAATGCAGTCTACATACCTCTCGTCCATAGACATGAGATGTAAATGCATCTTTAATTTCCAGTGAAAGTAATTGTCCTTATCAAGAACTGGTATCTTCACACCTGCATCCTTCTTCACCATGGTTTCTGTTTTGGTCTTGATCTTTAAACTTCTTGTATGTTAGAAGCTTGCTCTGATACCAATTGTTAATCCCAAATGACCTAACAGAATTGTAGAAGGGGGGTTGAATACAATTCTTGATATTTTCTTAAACTTAAAACACTTATAAATAAAACTGAACTGAATAAGTAAAAACACAAGATATAAATAATTCAGTTGGATTGTTTGATGATCCAACTGAAGTGTTTTTATTTCGGAAATAATCTGTGATACAGAATGTACACAGCTGCTCAGTTACAAGATTTGTAGAGAAGAAATGCTCTCAAAAATAGCTAATACAATCTATTTGTTTTTCTTCTCCTATCTATTTTAACTGCTACACTTGGTTATATATATTCCCAAGTTTACAAAGCTATTTTAGGCTACACTAAAGTACACAAAAGGTAACCGCCAATAGTTTGCTTTTCATCCTTTTGTCCAGTGGTCCTTGGAGATCCTTGCTTTTGTCTTCATGCTTATTATGATCACTCCCAAGAGCCCAATTGGAAACTGGGATGTTTCCTTATTCCCCATGTCCATTTTAATGGTTTCCAATGCAAAGTACACTTCCACATCACCTTTAGATCTGTTCAGTAAACTGTCACTATCACTTTGTCAACTATTCAGAAAAGCAATAATGATTCGTTGATAGAAGGGAGATGTGTTTCGTTGATAGCTTTATTCTCCATTTCGTTGATGAGTAAACTTCATTTCGTTGATGAGTAAACTTCATTCCGTTGATGGTGTATCCTTGTTCCGTTGATAGAGTAATCTTCATACCGTTGACATGTCTTCACTTAGGCAAAATTACAAGGCATGATATACTTACAATTAACCAACCTATTTTGCCTATCTAGTACTTAGTCAACATGACTTAGGAAACCTATCTAATACATACATCAAATGCATATCAAACTGTGAAGTATTGTACAGTGCAATTGCTACAACACTCATTCCGTTGATGAGCTTCCTGTCAACGAAACACTGCAAAGCATGCCATTCCGTTGACAGTTACAAAATGACTTAATACAAAATCTACTAAGTGTTTTTATAATTATCATCAAGAACAACATATTCCTAACAACAATGAATCAAAGCGTATGAATCAGGAGATTAAGAGTAGCTTTAAAAAATGACTTATTGTTAGGAGATTAATAAATCTAATTTAAAATAATGACTTATAATTAAAAGTTACTTGAAATAATAAGTGAAAATTAAAAATTTTAAGTCAAACTCTATTTGGGTAATTTTATTTTATGTATAACCTATAAGTTATAATTTGAATGATAATATAAATTATTGTCAAATAAAATCAGTAAAAAAATGACCGTTTAAAGATATACGTTTTACCAACTAAAACTAAGTCGTTCAAAAAAAATACATTTTACCAATTTTTGACTTTAGTTTTTCAGCATTAAGTCAGTTTGTTACTTAGTGATTCAGCATTAATATACATTTAAGTTATAATATAATACACGATATTTTCAGCATATGTATGTATGCCTCGACATCCTCTTCTGTGATGCCTCGATATTTTAATCTATTTTTATTATCAAATTTAGTGTATTATATTATAACTTATTATAAATATTCTACTTTTTAATTTTTATGTCTTGAATTTGTAATATATTATTTGGAACTAGCTCTTTAGCCTGTGCAATGCACGAGCATACCCTAAACATGAGTAAAATATTGGTTTGTTGGAATATTTTTATGCATTTACGTATCAGATTAACAATTTTTGAGTTATACGCCAAGTAAAGTTAGAACAAGTTTGTATTACACTTATATGCATGAAAATTCTATTTTTTTATTATCTTGTGTTGATTTGAACGTATTTGCGTCATACAAATATACTACTTAAAATATGTCAGAGATTATATATAGTTTAATTTATTAGAGGTATAAATAACTACAATACACATGCATGCTTAAAATATAAATTTTAATTTTTTACACTATTTAATTCATAAATCTATATATATGTGTATGCAACCAAAAAATTAAAATCGTTTAGTGAAATATTATCATGTATTCATATAAATGTATGTATGTATGTATGTATGTATGTATGTATGTATGCATGTATATATGTATGTATGTATGTATGCATGTATGTATATACGTCTATGTGTGTATTTATGTATGTAAGTATATATGTATGTGTGTGTAGGTATGTATGAATATATGTATATTCATATGTATGTATATGTGTGTGTATATATAATGTATAAGTATGCATATTAATTTTCCAGCATTTAATAATATGTATTAAAATATACTGATGTTAAAAAATCAAAATAACCCTGAAAGATATAATAGAAAGGAGGGTAAAATGGTTCAAATGAATTAAATTACTTAGTCAAACCCCAGTGTTGTTGTATTGGATATAGAATAGATAGATTGGGACTTTTGATTTAAATTTTTGAAAATTGTGTCAAACAAAAATATTTCTATATTGTTTACTTACACATAGGGTATAATAGAGTATGTTTTGTCAAATATTTTCACAAACAAAATAATATACATATCTCTATTTTATTTAATATCTAAAATATAATGATAATTTCATATTTATAAAATTTGAGATGATAATGTTATAGATATTAGTTTTACAATAACAAATTCAACAATTTTTTATTTTTAGTTAATTTGAAATAACTTCTCGACATCACCTACGGTGAATTCCTCAATTTTAAATATATTTCTTGCATACTTTTAAAGTAAATATTAATATTTTTGGTGTATATAAGTAGATTATATAGTGAATTTAATAGGATAATAGAGTATGTTATATCAAATATTTTCACAAACAAATTAATTTACATATCTCTATTTTTGTTTCAATATTTAAAATATATAATGTTAATTTGAGGACAAGGTAAATCAGTATGGTTTGTCATTTTAAGATGTATGGAATGCCAGTATTTGATATGACAGAAACAGTGTTGTTGAAGAAATTAAATTTTGCACCACACTTTATTTCCAGGAATCTATATGTTGGCAACTGACATGGTGATTTATTTGTTCTATTGAGATCAATTTATATGTAAGAACAGTTAGAAAAATTGTTCTGCACTCTGTTGATAAGTGCATAACAGTTCTACACATTTTCAACTTTTTATTGTTTAGCTGCAGAACAATATTGTTCCCAATGTTCTCACGCTTTAATGTGTTCTTCATAGAGCGTGAGTATGATTTGTTTGAGATAAATTGTAGTTTCTTGCTTTCAGCTTTTACCATATTTATCCGTATCTTTTTCCTTTTTCCAGCAGTCTTCTAGGATTTTTTGTAGGATCTTTATTTCCAGGAATCTTGTTATACGATTGACTTTTATTTCAAAATTCAAATAAAAGAATAAATTAGATTGAATATTTTGGAGTTACAATATATATGTATTAAATGTATATCAAATATTAATTGTCTTAATTATTTGGGCAATTTTATTTTTGGGATGTAAATGTGTTGATGAAAGCCCATATATTGTGGTCTACACCATTTGGAAAAAGCACTGAAAGAATTTTTTATCAACACCATTGGAATCCCAAAAACAATTATTCACACTCCCTCTCTCTATAGATACAAACAAATTTATTTACGCTAAATTGTATCATTTGTATCAGAGTTTTACTTAATATTTTTTGGTTGAATCTTCTTGAAGCTGTGTTGTCTTCGACTCTCTGGTGTTCATCACATGTCTTCTTGGATCTCTGCCAATCAGTACTAGGTGCCGATGATAAATTATTTTTGGGGATTATATCCACCCTTTTAACTAAATATCTCAAGTCTCTGTTTGTGTCTTTGATTCTTTTTGTTAATACTTTTATAAGATCCCACCCATGTGCATGCTTCTCTCCCTTCCTTAAGTGATGTTGTTTTTGTTTTATTTTAAGTATTTTAATATTTGAATTTTTTTCGTCTTGTACTGTCCTTATTTGTCCCTTGATTAATTTTTTGTTGTCAACATTTTAGTACCTATTTTGGTTTTGGTTGACTGCTTTTCTGATCAAGGTGTTAATTGTTTGTTGTTTCCTGTATAATGATTGTGATCAGTGTCTCTGTATGCATCTTTTTTGTTATCATTCCTAGCTTCGTGTGCATATGTTGCGTCTTATTTTTTAGCATGTTGTTAATCAATATACAGTTAAAATGACTGATTCCTAGCTTCCTGTATATTTATAATTTTGTTAATCATTCAAAATTACTGATTGTGGGATGATGCGTAAATTGGAATCCGTTGTTGAAATAGACAATATTGTACTAAAAGAAAATTTTAGTAGTGCTCTGAAAAGAGAGCATGTGAAATATCGGTTTGTTGGTATAATTGAATGCAATATTGATGTTATGACCAAGGACATAGATAGTTGGTGGATTGATTCCGGTGCGATCCGACACATTACAAAAATGAAAAATGATTTGGCTGAATTTGTAGAAATCAACATAGGGAAACAAATCATTTATACGGGAAATGGTACCGGCCTAGATGTGATAGGGGTCGGTACGTATAAATTGGATCTTGGAAACAGTATATTGGTTCTCAAAGATGTGTTATTTGTTCTGGGAATGAGGCGTAATCTCATTTCCGTCCCTACCTTGACTAAAAATGGTTTGGAAGTGCGATTTTATGATAATAGATTTTCAAACGAAAAGGATAATGAAATATTTGCTATTAGGCATATATGAACCCGAACATGGATTGTTTAAACTTTCAATTGTAAAAAATATTGAGAATAATGATGTTGGCACTTCCACTCAGATTTTGTCTAATAATACATCTATGTATGACATGTGGCATCAAAGATTGGGACATCCGGGAATTAACAAGATGAAACACATTATTAAAGGTAATTTGTTGCCTCAAATGATTACTGGCAAGTCAGTTTATGAACATTATGTAAAAGGAAAAATGACGAGAAAACCTTTGTAAAAAGGGGAAAGAGCTAAAGCGCTTTAGGGTTTGATACACTCGGACATATGCGGTCCACTAGATTATAAACCTATTGTAATAAAGAATTTTTTATTATATTTATAGATGATTATTCTAAGTATGCTCAAGTGTATCTTATTGCAAGAAAATCTGAAACATTTGAATGTTTTAGGAGATATAAAATTGAAGTTGAGAAGCAACTTGGAAGGGATATAAGAGTCTTAAGAACCAATAGAGGTGGAGAATATAGATCCACTGAATTTGACAATTATTGCAAAAAACAAAAAGGAATAATAAGACACATGACTATGTCTTATACGCCACAACAGAATGGTGCGGCGGAAAGAAAAAATAGAACATTATTAAATGTTGTTAGATGTTTGCTGTCACATTCTATATTTTCAAAAAAAAATGGGGAGATGCATTAATTGCCGCAAATTATATATTGAATAGAATTCGCACAAAGTCAGTTGAATCGACACCTTATGAGATATGGACTGAAAGAAAACCAGATTAAGTGTTATGAAAAAATGGGTATGCATTGCACATGTAATGATCCCGTCTCAGAATATAGTTAAATTAGACTTCAGAACAGTGAAGTGCAACTTATCGGTTTCCCTGAAATTTCTAAGGGTTGTAAATTTTATAACAAAGAATTGAGAATAATTAAAAGTAGAGATGTTATTTTTTATATAAAGTTCTGAGGAACAAGAAAATGTGGTGGAAGACACACACACCCTTTAAATGTTATTGATGAGCTTCCTTAAGAAAATATTGGTACACATATGAAACAAGATTCAACTAGGAATGGTGAATCAGATCAAAATGTTGGTAATGAACCAGTTGATAGACTTAAGCACAACTTGCTCAAAATCAGTCAACTATGTGATAAAGGTTTTTCAATTTCATTTTCACCAGAAGCATGTGTTATCTCAAACAAAAAGGACAACAATGTGGTATTGACAGGCTATAGAAAGGGAAATGTGTACATTGCTGACTTCAACTCTATAAATGTAGATTTAATTACTTGTCTTTCCAGCAAAGCTAGTAAAGATGAAAGTTGGCGTTGGCACAAAAGACTGTCACATTTGAACTTCAAGTCTATGAATGACTTAGTGAAGAAAGGTCTTGTAAGAGGTATTCCACAATTGGAGTTTTCCGGGGATGGACTGTGTGATGCATGCCAAGAGGGGAAGCAAAAGAAGGCATCTTTCAGAAGCAAGACAAAATCCTCAATTGATCAACCTCTACAACTTCTACACATGGATTTATTTGGACCAGTAAATGTGATGTCAATTTCAAAGAAGAAATAATGCCTAGTGATTGTGGATGATTTCTCAAAATTTACGTGGACTTATTTTTTGCACTCCAAGGATGAGGCTAGTGAAATCATAATCAATCACATCAAGATAGCAAACAATCATCCTGAGCATCAAGTAAGAAGAATCAGGAGTGATAATGGCACTGAGTTCAAAAATTCATAAATAAAGTTATTTTGTGAATAAAATGGAATTGTTCGTGAGTTCTCTGTAACTAGGACACCACAACAAAATGGAGTGGTAGAAAGGAAAAATAGAACAGTTATTGAAGATGCTAGAACAATGCTAGATGAATCAAGGTTACCTACCTACTTTTGGGTTGAGGTAGTTAACAATGCATGTTTCACTTAGAATATTTTCTTGATAAATCAAGCAAAAGGAATGACTCCATATCAATTGCTCAAGAAGGGGAAACCAACATTGGACTTTCTACATGTCTTTGGGTGCAAGTGTTTTGTAATGAGAAATCAAGGTGAAAACCTTGGAAAATTTGAAGCAAAGGCAGATGAAGCCATTTTTGTTGGATATGCAGCTCGCAAAGCCTATAGAGTTTACAATCATAGAATCAACATTGTTATGGAATCTGTACATGTTGTTTTTTATGATAAAAGAATTCAAGGTCTTACAGATGAGGGTTTTCATGAAACTCTCAAATTTGAGAATGAGGTTGAAGGACCAGGATGTAATGGAGGAGATGATAATGATGCAAGTGATCAGGAAACTCAACCAAGAATTAATGTCCCTTCAATGGATGCTATAAATGGTGAAATTAACATGGAACCATTTATTAATGCAGATAATGGTGCATCCGTTGAAGACCATTTTTGTGCATCTAGTGACAGGGCATCCGTTGAAAGTCATCATGATGCATCCGTTGAAAGTCATTTTGGGAAATTCGTTGAAAGATCACAAAACAGAATGACTAACTCAATAAACTCAGGGGGAGTTTCTCAAGGAAATAATGGATCACATGTTGATCATGAAAATGAAGCAACATCATCAAGGTCAAATCTTCCACCTCAAAGAAAATGGACTAGAGATCACCCATTTGAATTAATTATTGGTGATGTTTCTAAAAAAGTCCAAACTAGAAGAACCACGCAAGAAGAATGTCTATACAGTAGCTTTCTTTCACAAGATGAACCAAATAAAGTTGAAGATACTTTTCTAGATCCAGATTGGGTATTAGTTATGCAGAAAGAGCTAAACCAGTTTGAAAGAAACAAAGTGTGGAAGCTGGTACCTAAACCTAAAAACAGGAGTGTTATAGGTATTAAATGGGTATTCAGAAACAAGATGGATGAAAATGACATAGTTAAAAGGAACAAAGCTAGACGGGTTGAGAAAGGCTACTCTCGAGAGGAAGGAATTGACTATGATGAAACATTTGCCCATGTTGCAAGACTGGAGGCAATTATGATATTCCTAGCCTATGCAAATTAGGAAATTAGAAGAGGAGGTGTATGTTAGTCAACCTCCTGGTTTTGAAGATCCAAATTATCCAGGGTTTGTCTATTTCCTACTCAAAGCACTTTATGAACAGAAGCAAGCACCTAGAGCCTGATATGACACTATATCACGGGTTTTTTCTAGAGAATCACTTCACTAGAGGTACTGTTGATAAAACTCTTTTCTTTAGAAATATTAATGGTTCTAGTATACTTGTTCAAATTTATGTGGATAACATAATTTTTGGGTCTATATATGAGAAACTTTGCAAAAGGTTTGCCAAACTTATGCAAAGCAAATATGAAATGAGCATGATGGATTAACTTACCTATTTCCTTGGTTTAAAAGTTAAACAAGTGAAAGATGAAATCTTTTTAAGTCAAACAAAATATATTTATGATCTCTTAAAGAAATTTGACTTACTGGATTGCTCTCCTGTAAAAACACCCATGCCAGCTGCCACTAAACTTGAATTGAATACTAAGGAAAAATCTGTGGACATTACAAGTTATAGAGGCATGGTAGGCTCACTTTTATATTTGACTGCTAGTAGACCTGATATTATGTTTGCTACATGTTTATGTGCTAGATTTCAAGTTGATCCTAGAAAGTCTCATTTAATTGATATTAATAGAATTTTCAGATATCTCAAGGGAACACCAAACCTTGGCATTTGGTACCCTAGAGAATCTGGTTTTGATCTAATTGGTTATTTAGATGCAGACTATGCAGGTTGCAAAATTGAAAGAAAAATTACTACAAGCACTTGTCAATTTCTAGGAAATAAGCTAGTATCATGGTTCAATAAAAAGCAAAACTCAGTGTCTACTTCAACTGTTGAGGCTGAGTACATTGCAGCAGGAAGTTGATGTGCACATATTCTTTGGATGAAAAATCAGCTACTTGATTATGGATTAAGGGTTGACAAAATTCCAATCTTCTGTGATAATACTAGTGCAATTGCCATAACTGAGAA
This sequence comes from Heracleum sosnowskyi, assembly GCA_030848705.1. Classification (NCBI taxonomy): domain Eukaryota; kingdom Viridiplantae; phylum Streptophyta; class Magnoliopsida; order Apiales; family Apiaceae; genus Heracleum; species Heracleum sosnowskyi. The sequence goes on along the minus strand of CM061239.1, from coordinate 48,530,525 downwards.
TCCAGTGCAAAACTCAAGGACCAAGCACATAGACATCAAGTATCACTTCATCAGATTGCATGCGATGAATGGTACTGTGGAACTACATTTTGTTCCAAGTGAAAAACAACTTGCAGATATTTTTACCAAGCCACTTGATGAATCAACATTCTCAAGGTTGGTAAATGAGCTAGGTATGCTTAATTACTCTTAAATTGTTTTAAAATATTTGAAACTCTGTAATATAGCCAGTATCATGTTAATTTTCTTGAGATTTTTAATCTCAGAAAAAGTTAAAATTTTGTCTAAGTCAAAATTACTCTTTCAACGGATACCTTTATCAGTTGAAAGTCAAACATGTTAATGGGTTTTTGCTTTTCAACGGATATCAGCTATCTGTTTCTTCAATGGATAAGCTGAATCTCAAAGGTTTATTATCTCATCTATTGATTAGTCGCACTTTAATCTCAACCGTTGAAAGCCATCTCTTTATCTGCCGCTATATACATATACTTTTGTGTATACAACTGTTGTAAATTCGTGGCCACTTTTTCTCTTATTATTTTTAACGGTTACTTTTTGCACCAATCAGTTAATTTCTTTTAATTACTTGATTGTTTTAGAGAATTATTTGTGGGAAGTATAAAAGGGTTTTTATCTCGAACAATTCATTTTTATCTTAACCCCAAATTCTCTAAGGCAAAAACACTCTCTTCTTTCTCAAAGCGCAAAGCTTTTCTCTGCAACTAATTAGAATTAGCAATGGCACCAACAAACAAAGTTATGTCTCTTACTGGCTTTACCTATGAGAAGAACAACTTCACTGCATTGGTAGACTTCGAGAATCACCCTGAAGCTTACCACAAAATGACAAAGTTTATAAGGAACTACAAGCTGTCATACACAATGCTTGAATCCCCCACATTGTACTATGAAGTTGTGGAGGAGATTTGGAGTTCTGCCATCTATGACTCTAAAGATCTAACCATCTCCTTCTCTCTCAAAGGTAAGAATCATATCATTAATGCTGATGTTATTACTAAATGCTTGAATCTTCCTAAAAATAATTATAGAAATAAGCATAATGATAGTGATATTTTTGACATGCTAAACTCAATTAGGTATGCTAAAGAGATAGATAACCTTGGTAAAATTCACAAAAATGGCATGAGAAAAGAGTGGAGCTTTTTCTGTGATGCTTTTATCAAGGTTTTCTCTAGTAAAATCAGTAATTGGGATGTTGTAACAACCTCAATGTTAGACATGATATACATGCTCCTAAATGATAGGTATTTTGACCTAGGTTCTATGGTTTTAAATGAACTAGCTGCAAAGTTAGGAAAAAAGGAAACTAGGAATAAAAATATCTATTTTGTTAGATTTTTTATACTTCTAGCTAACCATGTTGATAAGAAGCTGGTTATTGAGAACCCTGCCAACAAAATGGTATGTTGGGTCCAAAATAAGAGGGTCCTTGAAGACCTGAACAGGAAGGATCTCAACAACAATGTGGAGATGGTGTAATTGCCTATCATAGAGGCTTGTCAGGTAATACAGGTATTTTCTATTACTACTGCAACTTCTCAACCTCCTATTTCTTTGCCTTCAAGTGCTACAATGGAGGTTAACAATGTCCAACATGCTCCTACCCAAGTGGCCAAAACAAAAGTTTCCAAACCCAAGTCCAAAAGACCAACCTCAGGTGCTTCTAAAAAAACCTGTTTCAAAAACTACTGCTCAACCTGAGGGGAGTGAACAAGTGGTAGTGAGGGGTGAGGGAAGGGGTGAACATCAAAGAAACCCCAAGGACAAGGCTAGAGAGGTGAGTGAGTCACAACCAAGCCACCCTGTATCTTCTCAAATAGATACAGTGGTTGAAAAGGAAGTACACACATCCCTAGTGGCATCTTCTCAAAAAGATGTCACTATTGAAAAGAGTTCCCAACCAGGAACACATAACAAAAGGGATAGGGACACCAATAGCCCCAAATCTATCTCCAAAACCTCTGACAGGAGAAAGATGACCAAAACCTCTAAGGGTTCACTGGGTACACACACTGTGCAGAACAAAATTTCTGATTTTGTGTCTGCACCTTCTCAAAATCAGGTTGATGTGGCTCCAGTAAATGTGGAGTCACAGCCCCATTCTTTAAACATCAATATTGAAACAGATACACCCAACTCCCCAACAATCTCTCTGGATGTGGACATGATTAACACATCTATTCCTGATTCTCCATCTCTCAAATAAATGGAGGAGCCCCACTCTGAAATTGGTAGTCATCATCTTTTAGGATTTGTTGGACTGCCAATCCATCATTTCATAATCCCTAGTAGTTTCTGTGGCACCAATCACAAAATCAATCTCCACAGATTCTACTTTAGTTTCTATTTCAACTGCTACTTCTTTTCCTTCTTCAACGGATATCTTTCATCAGTTGATTAGTGTTTCTTCTTCGACGGATATACCTTATAGCAGCCATCCGTTGAAACTCATAACTACACCTTCAACCGATATCACTCATTCGTTGAAAGTCTCCTCTACACTTGACCTTCAAACTTCTATAATTCCAACATCAAGTGTAGTTCAGTTAGTAGTTATAGAGACAATCCTAGGACTGAGGGCAGGGAGTGACAATACTGAGAGTGAGAGGCTGGCTTGCTGCCAGGCAAAAGGAAAGGGTGTGAATGAGGGGCAATCTATTTCTTCCAGCTTGGCAAAAGTGAGCAAAGAGAGTACCACCTTAGTAGGTGAAGGTGAGGGTGCGAGGAGTGTGAGCCAGGGGGAGCCCCTGATGTAAGAACAGAGAGAAAATGAGAGAAAAGCAGGTACATGAGATATAAGGTTGGAAGACACATCCATTGCAAATGAGTTAATGGACGTCAATGAAGCTGAAAGAGAGAGGCTAGCTCAATTGGATTCCAATATGTTCTAAGTCAAATCAACCTGAATGCTGAGACATTTACTCATCCTGAACTAGCCCATCAAGTCTTGGCTGGCCAGGGCAATGTGGAGGCAGAAAGAATGTTGAACTTAGTACACACCACTGAGTCAATGTTAAGAGCCAAATATGCAATAACAAATTTGCCTCTAGGAGCTTGTGAAGACTTTGATTATGATGATGATTTTGAAGATGGAGACAGTGATGAAGATATAGGTTCAGATGGTGGTGAAGGAGAAGATGCAGGTCCTTCCACCTTAGAAGGCACTCCTGATTGACTATTCTTATCAAATTTCACACAAAAGGATGTCAACATGGAGCTTATCTAGCAATATCAACAAGCCTTCACTGAATACCAATCAGCATCACCCACTCAATAAGTCATCTTGTCCAAGTTTATGGCCTCTCTCCATCTACAAAAGATGCAATTACTTCAACATAGAGTTCATACAGAGGAGGTCAAAACAAAGATAGGTGATGTCAAAGATGTTGTGGAAAGGAGAATTGACACAGTGTTTCCACGTAACACTGTCAATCACATCAAAATGAAGCTCCAAAAGGATGACAATTTGTCTAAATCCGCGGAGACACTCACTAAGAGGATGGACAAGGTTGAACATCAGAGGAAACACTTTTCTTGAAAATCAAAAGGTGCAAACTCAACTCCTTCAACAATTACTGCAGGCTACAAGTGTCATTCAAACCCTTGATGATAACAAAAAGGGGAGAATATACCAGTGGTCTCTGAAACAACAATCACTACAACTCAACAAATGTCACAAGTTGAGGGGGAGCTTGCAATTATACATATGTCATCTACTGTGGGGGAGCAACCATTATCACCTCAAATAATTGAAAATCCAAGTGCGTATGTGTTCAAGAAGCTGCCACTACCACCTCCTAAGGAGTTTGATCTGTCTGGTTTAAGTGAAGCAGAATTAAAGGCCAAGGAAGCAGCCATAGCAGAATATCTTAAAGCTATAAAGGCAAGGAACTTGAATTCTGAAAGACTAATTTTGGAATCAATCTCCAAGACTTTAAGCTCTACAACAATGGCCTCAAGTTCAACTCCAAGCTCAACTTCAATTATCCTCAGAACCAATGCCTATCCACACCACAATTCTGAAAGTGCTCACACCTGAAGTCATTTGTCTTGAAAGAATTTTTGATGGTGAAGCCTCATTTCACAAAGAATTTGAACCTTATCTAGATGGTAGATCCTATTCTCCATTAAAACATCATGGCAAGAATAAACTACAATTGGACTATCCACTTTCTAAGCCTGACGAGAACAAGGTGATGGGAGAAATCATTAAGAAGTTTAAAGAGGATAATGATGTGAAAATAAGGGAAGGAATGGTTGTTATCTACAAGAATGGTAAAGCTCTTCATATTACAAACAACCATCCAAGATGTGCAGAGGCTAAAAGGAAAGAAACTTCAAGACTACTCAGAGAAGCTCATCCAAACACCATTGAAAATCCCTATGAGACTTCACCTGAGAGGCAAGCAAGATTGGCTCAAGAGCTATGGGATGAGTTAGAGGATAAAACAAAGGAGGTTGAAGAAGAAGAAGCTCATGTTTCAAAGAAAAGAAAAGGATGGGGCAAGACAGTTCCCAATAGGAATCCAATCAGGCAACCAAAGATGAAAGCAAGAAGGCCCGTCTCCCCTGAAAAATTTGAAAAGGAAGAAGTTGTGAAGATAATTGAAGGCACTTCTATCTCTCTTGATGATATTATTCAACCAACAGTTCATCCTGACACCACTTTCCATGAGACTCCAGTGGAACTAAAAGATGAACCTATTGAGTTTAAAAACCCGGTGTTCCCTAAGATCATCCTAGAAGCTGAAAATAAAAAGGAGGGCACCAAGGAAGAAAATTCTCAAGGGACCAGTCAAAATCCACTATGTACCCCAGATTGTCAAGCAAGTTGAAAACAAAGTTGACTACTTATATCAAGCTGACATTCAAGAGTACAGTAAAATGGATCTCTTTTTGGATGAGATAACAGAAGTCAGGGGCATTGATAGATATAAACATCTGCCAGAAAGACTTGTATTTGTCTACAAGGGTGGTGTGGAAAGAACCTGGCCTTTGCAAAGAATTCTAGGAGAAGGATACCAAACCTTAATCAAGGTATTCTCAAGCATTAAAAGATATACATGATTCTCCAGAACTGCAAAAGGTGAGGTATTGAGGAGGATTGAGGAAATCAGGGCTAGTTGGAACTCAACTGAGAGTCTGCCAAAGAAGCTAAAGATCCCATACAATGGACAGAAGATTCATCTCCAACCTTTCTGGATGATGGAATCCAGGGATGAAGATGGATGTAGAAGGTTTTTCAGATTTAAGGACTAACTATCTAAGGCTAGCATTAAATACCTTAGATGGTTGCAATCTAAGCTAAATCCTAAGGTAGTTGAAGAAGACAACTTCTACAGGCAGCTCGAGCAGCAGATTGAGGCCAACTATTCTAATCAAGGAAAGAAAAGGGTATTGCCTACCAGAGGGAAGAAACATAACTAAATTTGCTCAGGCTAGAGGAGCACAACTCTCTGTAAGTTTCTTTCAACTCACTTCATGTTTTATTTGTACAATTTTGTAGCTTAATACAATTTTTGCATTTCTTTAACTTGTGTAAAATTCTTAAGGAGTGTTTTGTTATCATCAAGCCTTGAATTTATGTCTGATCTTCAACTAGGCATAAATTGGGGGAGATTGTTAGGAATTATGTTGATTCTTGATATTAACTAAATTAACTCAGCAAAATTTGTATAAGTAAAAATGTAGCCTTCAATGGATAGCATGTGTATACAGTATCCGTTGACGGGCAACTTATCAATGGATATGACTCTATGTAACATACTCTTTTTGTTCAGTAATTAGCAGTTGAAGTGTAATTATTAAGGTTGAATAAGTCATGTTGACTATCAACTGATATGTAGAATAGGGAGGCTAATTGTAAATATTATATGCCTTGTAATTCTACATAAGTGAAATTGTATCTCAACGGATACACATTTAACCTTCAATGGATGCAACCTGAGAGCCTTCAACGGATGCAGCCACAACACTTTCAACGGATGCTACAAGATTAACCTAAATTAATGCTAGTTCAATAATTAGTAGTTGAAATTGTGAAAGGGACAAGCCTGACATATCACATGGGTTGATGGAACACAAATAGCATGGAAACCAGCAATTTGGAAAACCCTGAAGAAAAAGAAGCATTCTATTTTCATCTGGTCTATAGTGATGATTGAAGAAGGACAATCAGCTAAAAGGCAAATCATTTCAAGGACCATTGGATTTAGAGTGGAAAAGCAAGCATTTGGACTTTACCTAATGTACATTTTAAGTAGTTCAAATTAGGCTTGTAAACTTGGGATATATAACCAAGTGTAGCAATGTTTTTGAAGTTAAAAAATCGGTTTAGTTTTCTAGAGCTTAAGCAATATTCACTTGTAAATTGTTGAAGCAAAAATATTGTATTTGCAGCTTTGTGTTTTTGTTCAAAAACATCACAGATATTTCTTCAAATAAAATCTCTCATGTGGAACAATCAATCCACCTGAATTTTTAATTTTTGTGTTTTATTTTCTGCAATTTTAATTTCAGTTCTTAAGTATATCTTGTATGCAAAAAATTGGTGATTTTTAAAGGATTGTATTCAACCCCCACCCCCCTTCTACAAGCCTATGATTATATTGTTTGGGAATAACATTGTATTCATGCAACAAGATGGAATTCAGAAACAAATACAAGATCCATTTTAAAGAAATTGCTTCTCTAAACTGCGCAAATGATTTCCTTGATTTTTTTTCCTTATTTCATCCATTATTTTCATCAAATTGTCTCTGAAGTGCACTCCTGAAAACAATTTTTTCTTCAACATTTATTCTTAGCTGGTTAATGAGGAATTCTAATAGATCATTTGGAGCCTTTGACACATCTTCCATTTTAAGTAGTCTCGTGCTTCCGTCACTGGCTTGTTATTCCATCACGTAGAATGGCTCAAAGTGAATTCGTTTTTCCTTGTGGACTTTGACCAATCCATCGTTAGAATGACTAGCTGTTCATTCTCTTAGCTTTGTCATCTATTTGTAAATGTCCACAGCTACAATCTTATTGATCTGGATTTTATAGTCAATCTTGTTGAAAATGAGATTTAGTGAAGAGTAGTTCTTTTGAAGAATTTAGAAAGTAAAAAGTAAGCATGTTGTCACACAGAGGAGAGACACAAGTAATGACAATAATTTCTTATGACACCTAATTTTCCAAAAAATAGAAAAGATATTGTCACAAGCTACATTCAAAACAAACAAATAATGACAAACACATTCAAAAATAGTTCAACGTACCTAACTCACTTGATATTATTGAGAATGAAGATTCATCAAGTGGCTTGGTAAATATATCTAATTATCTTTCACTTGGAACAAAGTGCAATTAAACAGTCAAATTCATGACATGTTCCCTTATGAAATGATACCTTATATCAATGTGCTTAGTTCTTGAGTGTTGCATTTAATTTTTTATAATGATTGTTATTCCCAAACAATATAATCACAAGATTGTAGAAGGGGGGATGGTTGAATACAATCTTTTGAATTTACCAATTCTTGTTGCAAACAAGAGACACTAATAACAAAATTGATAATTGCAGAAAATAAAAGAACACAACAATTAAAAATTTAGGTGGATTGATTGTTCCACCTGAGAGATTTTATTTGAATAAATCTCTGTGATGTTTAAGAACTAAACACACAGCTACAATACAGTGTTTTTGCTTCATCAATTTACAAGAGATAATTTGCTTAAGCTCTAGAAAAACTATCTGATTTCTTAACTTCAAAAACACTGCAACACTTGGTTCTATACTCCAAGTTTACAAACATCCTAAACTACTTAGAATTGTACACTAGTCTAAGTCCAGGAGTTTGCTTTTCCATTCTTAGTCCACTAGTTCCTTTGCTGATTTGTCTTTTAGCTGAATGTCCTTCTTCCATCATCTCTATTGACCAGATGAAAATAGAATGCTTCCTTTTCTTCAGGGTTCCCCAATTTTTTGGTTTCCATGTTTTTTTGTTCTATCAACCCATGTGATCTGTTAGACATGTCTCTATCACTTTGTCAATTGCTAATCATTGTCTTTGTATCCGTTGAGGTTGATTGGACTCACATCAGTTGATAGCTTTCTCCGTATCTGTTGATAGTGTTTTGACTGCATCCGTTGATGGGTAAAGTCACATCCGCTGAAGACTGAATTTATATCAGTTGATGACATCTTCACTTATACAGAATTACAAGGCATAAAATATTTACAATTAGCCAACCTATTATGTATATCCATTGATAGTCAGCATGACTTATTCAATCCTAACAACTATACTATCAACTACTATCAGGAACAAAATTAAACATGTTACACAGAGTCTTATCCGTGGATAAGCTACATGTCAAGGGATACTGTGTACACATGTTATCCGTTGACAACTACAATGGCTTATACAAATTTTGCTGAGTTGTTTAGTTATCATCAAAAATCAACATAATTCCTAACAATGACAATAACACTTGTATTATTACAGAAAATAAGAATTTAATTTAAATCCTAACCATAATCAAATATTTGATTCCTCATCCACAACAATTGTACACAACAACTTCCATCTACAATGAACTCAACCTCATCATTTGAAGTTGAAACTGAATGCTGCTTATTACTAAACCATGACACGATTTATTTCCTAGAAACTGACATGTGTCTATTGTGCTTTTTCTGTCCAATATGCAACATGCATAGTGTAACACCCCCAGACCCGGGGTCGGAGATCTGAGTTGTCACGATCCCTTGTTCCGTACAAACACTTAATACTTGAACTATAAAACAATAAATCATCACACATGGAGACCCCACCAATAATATACTCACGCCCGTTATGTCTCAGAAACGAACTTACAATTACAGTAGTCATATGATCCACAAATTAAAGTTATTACAACCCAAAAGTAAAATACTGCAACCTACTACCAGTACGATTTCTATGTGAAACCATAAGGTAGCGCAAAAGTTTGTTCTTGTTCATTAATATACATAAGTGATACTTATAATTAAACCGGAGCAACAAGAGCTGCACTCCGAACCAACTCAGGACTTCTACCTGATCAACTGTAACAACCATGTTACGGGCGGCCTGTATAGCTCTGACGCGCTTCCGAGCGGTACGACGAATCCTGGCCATCTACTCTAGCTGTTGTGTTGTGATATATATTAGAGAGAGAAATCAAGAGTGAGCACTCGGCCCAGCAATAATACAATACAGCATAAGCATATAAGTAAGCTTATATCATAAAGGAAAACATTTAAAACTTCATTCGTATACAGAATGATATATTTATTTCTCTTTTCGTCAAAACATACCATACAGTACTACTACTGTATGAGGAACATCATTACTTATTACTATCACATTATCAGTAACTCAACGCCTAGGCTTTTGTTACAATGTGCAGCTCAACTCCAATTGGAGGGAAGGGAATGTACTGGAACACCCGATACACGGTGATCAGCCGTTGTATCGTAACTTTTCTTTTCTACTAGTAGAAGGACGACTTCCTGTTCGGTTATCACCCTGACCTCATACGGGCCACTGTGCTAAGAGATCACTACCTCGGGCCTATTTCATCACCGGGTAAGCCTTAGCACTCAAGAGATCACTACCTCGGGCCTATTTCGTCACTGGGTAAGCCTTGATAATTTTGGCACTACCCCGGCACCTATTTCATTGCCGGGTAGGCCTTTCCAATTCCCATGATGAAAAATATTAATGAAACGGAAATCGGAATTTAATTCCATTTTTCCCAAGTACAACTACTTGTCAAAACTTTGTAACCGTTCAGAATACCTTACTCCAGAGTAATTGAAAGGAGTAAGTCAAAGTGTGGGTTGACATTAATCAACGAGACTACCGATGATTACTACGTATTTTGAAATCATGACCAGGGAGTTTATTGAAATTTCAGAGTTCAGCGAGTTTGAAATACTCTACTTGAATGGGGGAGCCATCCCCTAGTTATAAGTATTCTAGAGGAACAGTGGAAGTAAAACTCTGTCCTCTAATCCTTGAACTAGATTCCCAGTTTTCGATGAGTTGGAAAAATACTATTCGCATTTAATTGCCTTTAAATATCTTAAGATAATAGTTGGAAATCTCTAATTGTAATATCTTTTCTGAAAATCAGAAAAATTATATTTTTGTGTAAATAATAGACCCTTTGATCATATAATAAGGTTCTATGATTTTAAATCATTTTTGGAATAATTAGTAAATACCCAATTAATAAATATTAAATTATTATTCAATGTAACTACTTAAGTGAATATTCAAAATAATATTCACTTAATTAAATAATAATCAATTAATAAATATTGAATTATTATTCAATATAAACACTTAAGTGAATATTCAAAAATAATATTCACTTTAATTAAATAATATTCAAATAATATTTATTATAATATTATTTAAATATCTCACCTTAAATATCCCACAATATAGATATTGGAATATTTAATAAATATTTAAAATATAACCGTCCCTGGAACCTTCCAGCTTTTGACAGTAGTTTAAAACCAAATAATAATTTGACTCCCGGTCTAAGTTTTAAAATCATCGTACAAGTGCTCTATACTTAGAGCCTTTAATCTTTAACCTTGGTATATATCTAGTACTTAGCTAGCATATAAACCTTATACCTTATACAGCTTTTTACAAAGCAAAAACAGTTTTATGTTATTTCACAGCATAAAGCAGCATATATAGCAATACCACAACATATATCACAACAGCATCATTATATGGTATAGGGCACCAAGGAAGAAAATTCTCAAGGGACCAGTCAAAATCCACTTTGTACCCCAGATTGTCAAGCAAGTTGAAAACAAAGTTGACTACTTATATCAAGCTGACATTCAAGAGTACAGTAAAATGGATCTCTTTTTGGATGAGATAACAGAAGTCAGGGGCATTGATAGATATAAACATCTGCCAGAAAGACTTGTATTTGTCTACAAGGGTGGTGTGGAAAGAACCTGGCCTTTGCAAAGAATTCTAGGAGAAGGATACCAAACCTTAATCAAGGTATTCTCAAGCATTAAAAGATATACATGATTCTCCAGAACTGCAAAAGGTGAGGTATTGAGGAGGATTGAGGAAATCAGGGCTAGTTGGAACTCAACTGAGAGTCTGCCAAAGAAGCTAAAGATCCCATACAATGGACAGAAGATTCATCTCCAACCTTTCTGGATGATGGAATCCAGGGATGAAGATGGATGTAGAAGGTTTTTCAGATTTAAGGACTAACTATCTAAGGCTAGCATTAAATACCTTAGATGGTTGCAATCTAAGCTAAATCCTAAGGTAGTTGAAGAAGACAACTTCTACAGGCAGCTCGAGCAGCAGATTGAGGCCAACTATTCTAATCAAGGAAAGAAAAGGGTATTGCCTACCAGAGGGAAGAAACATAACTAAATTTGCTCAGGCTAGAGGAGCACAACTCTCTGTAAGTTTCTTTCAACTCACTTCATGTTTTATTTGTACAATTTTGTAGCTTAATACAATTTTTGCATTTCTTTAACTTGTGTAAAATTCTTAAGGAGTGTTTTGTTATCATCAAGCCTTGAATTTATGTCTGATCTTCAACTAGGCATAAATTGGGGGAGATTGTTAGGAATTATGTTGATTCTTGATATTAACTAAATTAACTCAGCAAAATTTGTATAAGTAAAAATGTAGCCTTCAATGGATAGCATGTGTATACAGTATCCGTTGACGGGCAACTTATCAATGGATATGACTCTATGTAACATACTCTTTTTGTTCAGTAATTAGCAGTTGAAGTGTAATTATTAAGGTTGAATAAGTCATGTTGACTATCAACTGATATGTAGAATAGGGAGGCTAATTGTAAATATTATATGCCTTGTAATTCTACATAAGTGAAATTGTATCTCAACGGATACACATTTAACCTTCAATGGATGCAACCTGAGAGCCTTCAACGGATGCAGCCACAACACTTTCAACGGATGCTACAAGATTAACCTAAATTGATGCTAGTTCAATAATTAGTAGTTGAAATTGTGAAAGGGACAAGCCTGACATATCACATGGGTTGATGGAACACAAATAGCATGGAAACCAGCAATTTGGAAAACCTGAAGAAAAAGAAGCATTCTATTTTCATCTGGTCTATAGTGATAATTGAAGAAGGACAATCAGCTAAAAGGCAAATCATTTCAAGGACCATTGGATTTAGAGTGGAAAAGCAAGCATTTGGACTTTACCTAATGTACATTTTAAGTAGTTCAAATTAGGCTTGTAAACTTGGGATATATAACCAAGTGTAGCAATGTTTTTGAAGTTAAAAAATCGGTTTAGTTTTCTAGAGCTTAAGCAATATTCACTTGTAATTTGCTGAAGCAAAAATATTGTATTTGCAGCTTTGTGTTTTTGTTCAAAAACATCACAGACATTTCTTCAAATAAAATCTCTCATGTGGAACAATCAATCCACCTGAATTTTTAATTTTTGTGTTTTATTTTCTGCAATTTTAATTTCAGTTCTTAAGTATATCTTGTATGCAAAAAATTGGTGATTTTTAAAGGATTGTATTCAACCCCCACCCCCCTTCTACAAGCCTATGATTATATTGTTTGGGAATAACATTGTATTCATGCAACAAGATGGAATTCAGAAACAAATACAAGATCCATTTTAAAGAAATTGCTTCTCTAAACTGCGCAAATGATTTCCTTGATTTTTTTCCTTATTTCATCCATTATTTTCATCAAATTGTCTCTGAAGTGCACTCCTGAAAACAATTTTTTCTTCAATATTTATTCTTAGCTGGTTAATGAGGAATTCTAATAGATCATTTGGAGCCTTTGACACATCTTCCATTTTAAGTAGTCTCGTGCTTCCGTCACTGGCTTGTTTTTCCATCACGTAGAATGGCTCAAAGTGAATTCGTTTTTCCTTGTGGACTTTGACCAATCCATCGTTAGAATGACTAGCTGTTCATTCTCTTAGCTTTGTCATCTATTTGTAAATGTCCACAGCTACAATCTTATTGATCTGGATTTTGTAGTCAATCTTGTTGAAAATGAGATTTAGTGAAGAGTAGTTCTTTTGAAGAATTTAGAAAGTAAAAAGTAAGCATGTTGTCACACAGAGGAGAGACACAAGTAATGACAATAATTTCTTATGACACCTAATTTTCCAAAAAATAGAAAAGATAGTGTCACAAGCTACATTCAAAACAAACAAATAATGACAAACACATTCAAAAATAGTTCAACATACCTAACTCACTTGATATTATTGAGAATGAAGATTCATCAAGTGGCTTGGTAAATATATCTAATTATCTTTCACTTGGAACAAAGTGCAATTAAACAGTCAAATTCATGACATGTTCCCTTATGAAATGATACCTTATATCAATGTGCTTAGTTCTTGAGTGTTGCATTTAATTTTTTATAATGATTGTTATTCCCAAACAATATAATCACAAGATTGTAGAAGGGGGGATGGTTGAATACAATCTTTTGAATTTACCAATTCTTGTTGCAAACAAGAGACACTAATAACAAAATTGATAATTGCAGAAAATAAAAGAACACAACAATTAAAAATTTAGGTGGATTGATTGTTCCACCTGAGAGATTTTATTTGAATAAATCTCTGTGATGTTTAAGAACTAAACACACAGCTACAATACAGTGTTTTTGCTTCATCAATTTACAAGAGATAATTTGCTTAAGCTCTAGAAAAACTATCTGATTTCTTAACTTCAAAAACACTGCAACACTTGGTTCTATACTCCAAGTTTACAAACATCCTAAACTACTTAGAATTGTACACTAGTCTAAGTCCAGGAGTTTGCTTTTCCATTCTTAGTCCACTGGTTCCTTTGTTGATTTGTCTTTTAGCTGAATGTCCTTCTTCCATCATCTCTACTGACCAGATGAAAATAGAATGCTTCCTTTTCTTCAGGGTTCCCCAATTTGTTGGTTTCCATGTTTTTTTGTTCTATCAACCCATGTGATCTGTTAGACATGTCTCTATCACTTTGTCAATTGCTAATCATTGTCTTTGTATCCGTTGAGGTTGATTGGACTCACATCCGTTGATAGCTTTCTCCGTATCTGTTGATAGTGTTTTGACTGCATCCGTTGATGGGTAAAGTCACATCCGCTGAAGACTGAATTTATATCAGTTGATGACATCTTCACTTATACAGAATTACAAGGCATAAAATATTTACAATTAGCCAACCTATTATGTATATCCATTGATAGTCAGCATGACTTATTCAATCCTAACAACTATACTATCAACTACTATCAGGAACAAAATTAAACATGTTACACAGAGTCTTATCCGTGGATAAGCTACATGTCAAGGGATACTGTGTACACATGTTATCCGTTGACAACTACAATGGCTTATACAAATTTTGCTGAGTTGTTTAGTTATCATCAAAAATCAACATAATTCCTAACAATGACAATAACACTTGTATTATTACAAAAAATAAGAATTTAATTTAAATCCTAACCATAATCAAATATTTGATTCCTCATCCACAACAATTGTACACAACAACTTCCATCTACAATGAACTCAACCTCATCATTTGAAGTTGAAACTGAATGCTGCTTATTACTAAACCATGACACGATTTATTTCCTAGAAACTGACATGTGTCTATTGTGCTTTTTCTGTCCAATATGCAACATGCATAGTGTAACACCCCCAGACCCGGGGTCGGAGATCTGAGTTGTCACGATCCCTTGTTCCGTACAAACACTTAATACTTGAACTATAAAACAATAAATCATCACACATGGAGACCCCACCAATAATATACTCACGCCCGTTATGTCTCAGAAACGAACTTACAATTATAGTAGTCATATGATCCACAAATTAAAGTTATTACAACCCAAAAGTAAAATACTGCAACCTACTACCAGTACGATTTCTATGTGAAACCATAAGGTAGCGCAAAAGTTTGTTCTTGTTCATTAATATACATAAGTGATACTTATAATTAAACCGGAGCAACAAGAGCTGCACTCCGAACCAACTCAGGACTTCTACCTGATCAACTGTAACAACCATGTTACGGGCGGCCTGTATAGCTCTGACGCGCTTCCGAGCGGTACGACGAATCCTGGCCATCTACTCTAGCTGTTGTGTTGTGATATATATTAGAGAGAGAAATCAAGAGTGAGCACTCGGCCCAGCAATAATACAATACAGCATAAGCATATAAGTAAGCTTATATCATAAAGGAAAACATTTAAAACTTCATTCGTATACAGAATGATATATTTATTTCTCTTTTCGTCAAAACATACCATACAGTACTACTACTGTATGAGGAACATCATTACTTATTACTATCACATTATCAGTAACTCAACGCCTAGGCTTTTGTTACAATGTGCAGCTCAACTCCAATTGGAGGGAAGGGAATGTACTGGAACACCCGATACACGGTGATCAGCCGTTGTATCGTAACTTTTCTTTTCTACTAGTAGAAGGACGACTTCCTGTTCGGTTATCACCCTGACCTCATACGGGCCACTGTGCTAAGAGATCACTACCTCGGGCCTATTTCGTCACCGGGTAAGCCTTAGCACTCAAGAGATCACTACCTCGGGCCTATTTCGTCACTGGGTAAGCCTTGATAATTTTGGCACTACCCCGGCACCTATTTCATTGCCGGGTAGGCCTTTCCAATTCCCATGATGAAAAATATTAATGAAACGGAAATCGGAATTTAATTCCATTTTTCCCAAGTACAACTACTTGTCAAAACTTTGTAACCGTTCAGAATACCTTACTCCAGAGTAATTGAAAGGAGTAAGTCAAAGTGTGGGTTGACATTAATCAACGAGACTACCGATGATTACTACGTATTTTGAAATCATGACCAGGGAGTTTATTGAAATTTCAGAGTTCAGCGAGTTTGAAATACTCTACTTGAATGGGGGAGCCATCCCCTAGTTATAAGTATTCTAGAGGAACAGTGGAAGTAAAACTCTGTCCTCTAATCCTTGAACTAGATTCCCAGTTTTCGATGAGTTGGAAAAATACTATTCGCATTTAATTGCCTTTAAATATCTTAAGATAATAGTTGGAAATCTCTAATTGTAATATCTTTTCTGAAAATCAGAAAAATTATATTTTTGTGTAAATAATAGACCCTTTGATCATATAATAAGGTTCTATGATTTTAAATCATTTTTGGAATAATTAGTAAATACCCAATTAATAAATATTAAATTATTATTCAATGTAACTACTTAAGTGAATATTCAAAATAATATTCACTTAATTAAATAATAATCAATTAATAAATATTGAATTATTATTCAATATAAACACTTAAGTGAATATTCAAAAATAATATTCACTTTAATTAAATAATATTCAAATAATATTTATTATAATATTATTTAAATATCTCACCTTAAATATCCCACAATATAGATATTGGAATATTTAATAAATATTTAAAATATAACCGTCCCTGGAACCTTCCAGCTTTTGACAGTAGTTTAAAACCAAATAATAATTTGACTCCCGGTCTAAGTTTTAAAATCATCGTACAAGTGCTCTATACTTAGAGCCTTTAATCTTTAACCTTGGTATATATCTAGTACTTAGCTAGCATATAAACCTTATACCTTATACAGCTTTTTACAAAGCAAAAATAGTTTTATGTTATTTCACAGCATAAAGCAGCATATATAGCAATACCACAACATATATCACAACAGCATCATTATATGGTATAGGGCACCAAGGAAGAAAATTCTCAAGGGACCAGTCAAAATCCACTTTGTACCCCAGATTGTCAAGCAAGTTGAAAACAAAGTTGACTACTTATATCAAGCTGACATTCAAGAGTACAGTAAAATGGATCTCTTTTTGGATGAGATAACAGAAGTCAGGGGCATTGATAGATATAAACATCTGCCAGAAAGACTTGTATTTGTCTACAAGGGTGGTGTGGAAAGAACCTGGCCTTTGCAAAGAATTCTAGGAGAAGGATACCAAACCTTAATCAAGGTATTCTCAAGCATTAAAAGATATACATGATTCTCCAGAACTGCAAAAGGTGAGGTATTGAGGAGGATTGAGGAAATCAGGGCTAGTTGGAACTCAACTGAGAGTCTGCCAAAGAAGCTAAAGATCCCATACAATGGACAGAAGATTCATCTCCAACCTTTCTGGATGATGGAATCCAGGGATGAAGATGGATGTAGAAGGTTTTTCAGATTTAAGGACTAACTATCTAAGGCTAGCATTAAATACCTTAGATGGTTGCAATCTAAGCTAAATCCTAAGGTAGTTGAAGAAGACAACTTCTACAGGCAGCTCGAGCAGCAGATTGAGGCCAACTATTCTAATCAAGGAAAGAAAAGGGTATTGCCTACCAGAGGGAAGAAACATAACTAAATTTGCTCAGGCTAGAGGAGCACAACTCTCTGTAAGTTTCTTTCAACTCACTTCATGTTTTATTTGTACAATTTTGTAGCTTAATACAATTTTTGCATTTCTTTAACTTGTGTAAAATTCTTAAGGAGTGTTTTGTTATCATCAAGCCTTGAATTTATGTCTGATCTTCAACTAGGCATAAATTGGGGGAGATTGTTAGGAATTATGTTGATTCTTGATATTAACTAAATTAACTCAGCAAAATTTGTATAAGTAAAAATGTAGCCTTCAATGGATAGCATGTGTATACAGTATCCGTTGACGGGCAACTTATCAATGGATATGACTCTATGTAACATACTCTTTTTGTTCAGTAATTAGCAGTTGAAGTGTAATTATTAAGGTTGAATAAGTCATGTTGACTATCAACTGATATGTAGAATAGGGAGGCTAATTGTAAATATTATATGCCTTGTAATTCTACATAAGTGAAATTGTATCTCAACGGATACACATTTAACCTTCAATGGATGCAACCTGAGAGCCTTCAACGGATGCAGCCACAACACTTTCAATGGATGCTACAAGATTAACCTAAATTGATGCTAGTTCAATAATTAGTAGTTGAAATTGTGAAAGGGACAAGCCTGACATATCACATGGGTTGATGGAACACAAATAGCATGGAAACCAGCAATTTGGAAAACCCTGAAGAAAAAGAAGCATTCTATTTTCATCTGGTCTATAGTGATGATTGAAGAAGGACAATCAGCTAAAAGGCAAATCATTTCAAGGACCATTGGATTTAGAGTGGAAAAGCAAGCATTTGGACTTTACCTAATGTACATTTTAAGTAGTTCAAATTAGGCTTGTAAACTTGGGATATATAACCAAGTGTAGCAATGTTTTTGAAGTTAAAAAATCGGTTTAGTTTTCTAGAGCTTAAGCAATATTCACTTGTAAATTGCTGAAGCAAAAATATTGTATTTGCAGCTTTGTGTTTTTGTTCAAAAACATCACAGACATTTCTTCAAATAAAATCTCTCATGTGGAACAATCAATCCACCTGAATTTTTAATTTTTGTGTTTTATTTTCTGCAATTTTAATTTCAGTTCTTAAGTATATCTTGTATGCAAAAAATTGGTGATTTTTAAAGGATTGTATTCAACCCCCACCCCCCTTCTACAAGCCTATGATTATATTGTTTGGGAATAACATTGTATTCATGCAACAAGATGGAATTCAGAAACAAATACAAGATCCATTTTAAAGAAATTGCTTCTCTAAACTGCGCAAATGATTTCCTTGATTTTTTTCCTTATTTCATCCATTATTTTCATCAAATTGTCTCTGAAGTGCACTCCTGAAAACAATATTTTCTTCAACATTTATTCTTAGCTGGTTAATGAGGAATTCTAATAGATCATTTGGAGCCTTTGACACATCTTCCATTTTAAGTAGTCTCGTGCTTCCGTCACTGGCTTGTTATTCCATCACGTAGAATGGCTCAAAGTGAATTCGTTTTTCCTTGTGGACTTTGACCAATCCATCGTTAGAATGACTAGCTGTTCATTCTCTTAGCTTTGTCATCTATTTGTAAATGTCCACAGCTACAATCTTATTGATCTGGATTTTATAGTCAATCTTGTTGAAAATGAGATTTAGTGAAGAGTAGTTCTTTTGAAGAATTTAGAAAGTAAAAAGTAAGCATGTTGTCACACAGAGGAGAGACACAAGTAATGACAATAATTTCTTATGACACCTAATTTTCCAAAAAATAGAAAAGATATTGTCACAAGCTACATTCAAAACAAACAAATAATGACAAACACATTCAAAAATAGTTCAACATACCTAACTCACTTGATATTATTGAGAATGAAGATTCATCAAGTGGCTTGGTAAATATA
The DNA here is from genome assembly GCA_030848705.1 of Heracleum sosnowskyi. Classification (NCBI taxonomy): domain Eukaryota; kingdom Viridiplantae; phylum Streptophyta; class Magnoliopsida; order Apiales; family Apiaceae; genus Heracleum; species Heracleum sosnowskyi. The sequence continues at coordinate 48,511,170 of CM061239.1, read as the reverse complement.
TCTAATTATCTTTCACTTGGAACAAAGTGCAATTAAACAGTCAAATTCATGACATGTTCCCTTATGAAATGATACCTTATATCAATGTGCTTAGTTCTTGAGTGTTGCATTTAATTTTTTATAATGATTGTTATTCCCAAACAATATAATCACAAGATTGTAGAAGGGGGGATGGTTGAATACAATCTTTTGAATTTACCAATTCTTGTTGCAAACAAGAGACACTAATAACAAAATTGATAATTGTAGAAAATAAAAGAACACAACAATTAAAAATTTAGGTGGATTGATTGTTCCACCTGAGAGATTTTATTTGAATAAATCTCTGTGATGTTTAAGAACTAAACACACAGCTACAATACAGTGTTTTTGCTTCATCAATTTACAAGAGATAATTTGCTTAAGCTCTAGAAAAACTATCTGATTTCTTAACTTCAAAAACACTGCAACACTTGGTTCTATACTCCAAGTTTACAAACACCCTAAACTACTTAGAATTGTACACTAGTCTAAGTCCAGGAGTTTGCTTTTCCATTCTTAGTCCACTGGTTCCTTTGCTGATTTGTCTTTTAGCTGAATGTCCTTCTTCCATCATCTCTATTGACCAGATGAAAATAGAATGCTTCCTTTTCTTCAGGGTTCCCCAATTTGTTGGTTTCCATGTTTTTTTGTTCTATCAACCCATGTGATCTGTTAGACATGTCTCTATCACTTTGTCAATTGCTAATCATTGTCTTTGTATCCGTTGAGGTTGATTGGACTCATATCCGTTGATAGCTTTCTCCGTATCTGTTGATAGTGTTTTGACTGCATCCGTTGATGGGTAAAGTCACATCCGCTGAAGACTGAATTTATATCAGTTGATGACATCTTCACTTATACAGAATTACAAGGCATAAAATATTTACAATTAGCCAACCTATTATGTATATCCATTGATAGTCAGCATGACTTATTCAATCCTAACAACTATACTATCAACTACTATCAGGAACAAAATTAAACATGTTACACAGAGTCTTATCCGTGGATAAGCTACATGTCAAGGGATACTGTGTACACATGTTATCCGTTGACAACTACAATGGCTTATACAAATTTTGCTGAGTTGTTTAGTTATCATCAAAAATCAACATAATTCCTAACAATGACAATAACACTTGTATTATTACAAAAAATAAGAATTTAATTTAAATCCTAACCATAATCAAATATTTGATTCCTCATCCACAACAATTGTACACAACAACTTCCATCTACAATGAACTCAACCTCATCATTTGAAGTTGAAACTGAATGCTGCTTATTACTAAACCATGACACGATTTATTTCCTAGAAACTGACATGTGTCTATTGTGCTTTTTCTGTCCAATATGCAACATGCATAGTGTAACACCCCCAGACCCGGGGTCGGAGATCTGAGTTGTCACGATCCCTTGTTCCGTACAAACACTTAATACTTGAACTATAAAACAATAAATCATCACACATGGAGACCCCACCAATAATATACTCACGCCAGTTATGTCTCAGAAACGAACTTACAATTACAGTAGTCATATGATCCACAAATTAAAGTTATTACAACCCAAAAGTAAAATACTGCAACCTACTACCAGTACGATTTCTATGTGAAACCATAAGGTAGCGCAAAAGTTTGTTCTTGTTCATTAATATACATAAGTGATACTTATAATTAAACCGGAGCAACAAGAGCTGCACTCCGAACCAACTCAGGACATCTACCTGATCAACTGTAACAACCATGTTACGGGCGGCCTGTATAGCTCTGACGCGCTTCCGAGCAGTACGACGAATCCTGGCCATCTACTCTAGCTGTTGTGTTGTGATATATATTAGAGAGAAAAATCAAGAGTGAGCACTCGGCCCAACAATAATACAATACAGCATAAGCATATAAGTAAGCTTATATCAGAAAGGAAAACCTTTAAAACTTCATTCGTATACAGAATGATATATTTATTTCTCTTTTCGTCAAAACATACCATACAGTACTACTACTGTATGAGGAACATCATTACTTATTACTATCACATTATCAGTAACTCAACGCCTAGGCTTTTGTTACAATGTGCAGCTCAACTCCAATTGGACGGAAGGGAATGTACTAGAACACCCGATACACGGTGATCAGCCGTTGTATCGTAACTTTTCTTTTCTACTAGTAGAAGGACGACTTCCTGTTCGGTTATCACCCTGACCTCATACGGGCCACTGTGCTAAGAGATCACTACCTCGGGCCTATTTCGTCACCGGGTAAGCCTTAGCACTCAAGAGATCACTACCTCGGGCCTATTTCGTCACCGGGTAAGCCTTGATAATTTTGGCACTACCCCGGCACCTATTTCATTGTCGGGTAGGCCTTTCCAATTCCCATGATGAAAAATATTAATGAAACGGAAATCGGAATTTAATTCCATTTTTCCCAAGTACAACTACTTGTCAAAACTTTGTAACCGTTCAGAATACCTTACTCCAGAGTAATTGAAAGGAGTAAGTGAAAGTGTGGGTTGACATTAATCAACGAGACTACCGATGATTACTACGTATTTTGAAATCATGACCAGGGAGTTTATTGAAATTTCAGAGTTCAGCGAGTTTGAAATACTCTACTTGAATGGGGGAGCCATCCCCTAGTTATAAGTATTCTAGAGGAACAGTGGAAGTAAAACTCTGTCCTCTAATCCTTGAACTAGATTCCCAGTTTTCGATGAGTTGGAAAAATACTATTCGCATTTAATTGCCTTTAAATATCTTAAGATAATAGTTGGAAATCTCTAATTGTAATATCTTTTCTGAAAATCAGAAAAATTATATTTTTGTGTAAATAATAGACCCTTTGATCATATAATAAGGTTCTATGATTTTAAATCATTTTTGGAATAATTAGTAAATACCCAATTAATAAATATTAAATTATTATTCAATGTAACTACTTAAGTGAATATTCAAAATAATATTCACTTAATTAAATAATAATCAATTAATAAATATTGAATTATTATTCAATATAAACACTTAAGTGAATATTCAAAAATAATATTCACTTTAATTAAATAATATTCAAATAATATTTATTATAAAATTATTTAAATATCTCACCTTAAATATCCCACAATATAGATATTGGAATATTTAATAAATATTTAAAATATAACCGTCCCTGGAACCTTCCAGCTTTTGACAGTAGTTTAAAACCAAATAATAATTTGACTCCCGGTCTAAGTTTTAAAATCATCGTACAAGTGCTCTATACTTAGAGCCTTTAATCTTTAACCTTGGTATATATCTAGTACTTAGCTAGCATATAAACCTTATACCTTATACAGCTTTTTACAAAGCAAAAACAGTTTTATGTTATTTCACAGCATAAAGCAGCATATATAGCAATACCACAACATATATCACAACAGCATCATTTTATGGTATAGGGTTTGAAAACTTGCCTTGGGGTCTTGGTGGTGTGGTAGTGGGGGCTTGAGAGTGTGCGCGTCGATCTATAACAAGATACATAATTCACAGTCTGTCCCCTTGAACCATTTAATGTGCTATAACTCAAGCACTACAGTTCTACCAATGAAAATTAAACGTCTCCCTCTTGGTCATCTATAACCTCGTGACATTCCGTAAACTTCTAAGTCAAAAGCTTGGGTGAAAACCATTCACAAATCCCAAGTTCTTTTACTTTATCATTTCTTGTTTTAAACCATCCCCTTAAGGGTATTTCACTCGCGCAACCTTCGTTCGCGTATTTTTATAAAATCACCAGCTCATCTTTTTAACTCGAACCCTTCTAGGTTTCCTTTCCTAATTATACATACTAGTATCCATTTTAATATCTCAATCCAACTCCAATTTTAAAGGGCTTGATCCCTATCTCAAAGTTCATACAATGAACTATCTAGTTACGAGAAACCGCTTTTACTAAAACGGGCGTTTCTCTTAAACCGTAAATCAAAACGATACGATTCTTTCGCTAAAATAATCTAGGAAACAGAGCCTACATGCTCATGGTCAGAAACCTCAAGTTTATGCCCTGTTTTGCAATCATAGTTTCTGTCTAAACTACCTAAGTAAAATCCGACATGGTAACGGCGCTTATGCGTACTTCCCGTGTTTTTTAAACACTCAATCTAATCTACAATCAACCATCAACCAATCACCAATCAATCTCAAACTTATACTACCATTTTTCTGTCTAAACAAGGTCACACTCTAATTCACAAGTTCATCCACAAATCATTCATCAAACATGCTTAAAATCATGCATACATGCTTTATTCTAACATAGTTTCAATCAAACACTTCTAACTTACTAGATCAAGCAATAGAGTGTTCATCTTGATGCTTCTCTTTTTGCTTTTGTTTTGTTTGATTTTTCTTTCTTTTCTTTTGTCTAATTAACCTTTAACACTTTGTAATTAAATTGTGTGGCTAATAACAAGGCTTGTCATCAATGACAAGGCTAGATTTGAACTTGTGGTGGTGGTGAATGTGGTGACAAGGTGGTGATTCATCACCTTGTCATCACTTTGTCATGCTTATGTCATTTCCTTGCATCATGCTTATGTCACCCTTTGCATCCTCAATCCTCTTATATATTGCACTTGATGATCTCATATAATACTCCTCCTTTGGTTAGGGTTTAATCCAAAATTTATTACGCTTTTGTTTCGCGATAGTTTCAAGTGGTTTTAAAGACGTTTCTCTGTACCAAAGCTAGGGTACTTCCTTTGTCCTTCCATTACCTTTGTCTAATATATAATCTTAGATTTCTCTCCTTGGTTTAAGATATGATCATGGATTTCTCATTCCACATACTTTCTTAAAACGATCAAATCAATACATCCTTAACTGTCCAGTGAATAGTGATTTAAAACTCGGAGAGGAATCTTCTGATTCTGATCGCGTTTACATTCTTTTATTCTTCCTATACATCAATAATATCACTTCGAAACATTCATTCCATGTCGTCTACATAGTGTGGGCTGAAAAAAACTTTTCGTCAGCAAATTTACTATTCATCAGTGGAAATTCACTATTCATCAAGGTTTTAATTATTACAAAATTTTGGGATATTACAGTCTCCCCTACTTAAAAGGATTCCGTCCCGGAATCAGATCAAAATAGATGAGGGTACTTTTCTAGCATTGCGCTCTCTAGTTCCCAAGTGGATTCTTCAACATTATGATTTCTCCACAAAACTCTTACTAGCTTTATAACTTTATTCCTTAGCACTTGATCCTTGCGGTCAATGATTTCTACCGGCTGCTCTATATATGACAGGTCTGGTTGTATATCTACTTGCTCGTATTCTACCACGTGTCTGGCATCCGGATTATACTTCCTTAACATGGACACATGGAACACGTTGTGAACTTGCTGCAGGTTTGGGGGCAAGGCTAGCTCGTAAGCTACTTCCCCGATACGTCTCAAGATCTCGAACGGTCCAATATATCTAGGGCTCAATTTCCCTTTCTTTCCGAATCTCATCAATCCCTTCCACGGAGATACTTTCAACAGCACAAGATCTCCCACTTCGTATTCTTTGTCCTTTCGGGCTAAGTCTGCATATTTCTTCTGTCTGTCTTGGGCTGCTACCAGCCGTCCTCTGATAAGGTCTATTGCATCCTTAGTCTGTTGGACCATTTCGGGTCCGAGCATTTTTCGCTCTCCAACTTCATCCCAATACAAGGGTGATCGACATCTTCTTCCATACAACGCCTCATACGGGGGCATCCCGATACTTGCATGAAAACTGTTGTTGTAGGAAAACTCTATCAGGGGTAGGTGATCATCCCAATTTCCTTTGAAATCTATGGCACAAACTCTCAACATATCCTCTAAGGTTTGGATAGTCCTCTCACTTTGCCCATCCGTCTGGGGATGGTAAGCGGTACTCATGTTTAGCTTGGTTCCTACACATTCCTGAAAGCTTCTCCAAAATCTGGAGTTAAATCTAGGGTCTCTGTCTGACACAATGGAGACTGGAACTCCATGTCTCGCCACAATTTCTTTCATGTAAATATCCACTAGCCTATCGACAGTGTATCTTTCATTAATCAGAAGGAAGTGGGCTGACTTCGTCAACCGGTCTACTATTACCCAGATGGCGTCGTGATTAGCTTTGGTTCGTGGCAATCCTACTATGAAGTCCATGGCTATTTGTTCCCATTTCCATTCTGGAATCTCTAGGGGTCTTAAGAGTCCACCGGGTCTTTGGTGTTCTGCCTTTACTCTTTGGCAGGTCAAGCATTTACTTACCCACTCTGTTACGTCCTTTTTCATGTTAGGCCACCAATAATATTCCTTTAAATCCCTATACATCTTGGTACTTCCCGGGTGAATTGAATATCTTGAGCTATGACTCTCATGTAGAATCTCGTCTTTTAATTCCTGGTCATTAGGAATCCAATTCCGGTAAGTATACCTCATAACTCCCTTACCGTCTCTCTCAGCCCTTAATTCCTCTCCCGTCATTAGCTCTTTCCCTTCGCTCATCATGCGTTCTTGACTTAATTTGATCTTTTGTAGCAAATCTGATTGTAGTGCGATTTCAAATAATTTCTCCGTGCCATCTCCGGTTATTTTAACCTCCATCTCCATCTTTTCAAACTCTTGGATTAACTTCTCTGAGGAGGTTATCATTTTGAGTCTCTCCTTCCTACTAAGGGCATCGGCCACCACATTGGCCTTCCTTGGGTGGTAAAGAATCTCGCAATCATAATCTTTGATTAGTTCTAACCATCTCCTCTGTCTCATATTGAGCTCTTTCTGAGTGAAAATGTACTTAAGGCTCTTATGGTCTGTGTAGATCTCACACTTTTCTCCATATAAGTAATGCCTCCAAATCTTTAAGGCGAAAACTATTGCTGCTAATTCCAAATCATGGGTAGAATATCTACTCTCATATTCTTTTAACTGCCTAGAAGCATATGCAATCACCCTTTCGTGTTGCATAAGCACGCATCCTAACCCTTTGTGTGATGCGTCGCTATAAATCACAAAATTTCCTTTTCCATCTGGCAGTGCCAGTACAGGGGCAGTAACTAGCCTCCTTTTCAATTCCTGAAAACTCTTTTCACATTTCTCAGTCCACTCAAACTTCTCAGTCTTTCGGGTCAGTCGGGTCAGTGGGGCTGCTATCTTGGCGAAATCTTTCACAAATCTTCGATAATACCCGGCTAAGCCTATAAAACTTCTCACCTCAGTCGGGGTGGTCGGTCTGTCCCAATTTGAAACGGCTTCTATCTTAGCAGAGTCAACTAGCACTCCATCGCTGCTGACTACATGGCCTAGAAACTGTACTTCTCTCAGCCAAAATTCACACTTGGAAAACTTAGCATAAAGTCTTTCCTTTCTCAAAGTCTCTAACACTATTCTCAAGTGTTCCGCGTGTTCCTCCTCTGTCTTGGAGTAGACTAAAATATCATCAATAAAAACTATGACGCACTTGTCCAAGTATTGCTTAAAAGACTCTATTCATTAGGTCCATGAAGGTTGCTGGGGCATGTTCACACAATATCATGCAAGTATACGCGGTCAACAAGTAATATAATAGTAAGTAGAGTTCTCCCAAGTCACACAAGCACTTGTTGAAAGATAGATTGCCGATTGTGCACGGTATGGTGAAACTCCCTGGATCCTTGAGTTTTGGAGGTAACTTCTGCTGTAGAATAGCACTGCACTCTTCAGTTAAAGCCACGGTCTCCAACTCCTCGAGTTTCAACTTCCGAGATAGAATACCCTTCATGAACTTTGCGTAGCTCGGCATTTGTTCTAGAGCTTCTGCAAAAGGTATGTTGATATGCAACTTCTTGAAAACTTCGAGAAACTTGGCAAACTGCTTATCCAACTTTTGTTTTTGAAGACGTTTAGGGAATGGCGGAGGAGGATAGACCTCCTTGCTCTCTATAGCTTGCTTCGGAATAGGTTTCTCAGAAGAATGGTCAACATTTTCCGCTTCGTTCACCCCCAAACTAGCTTTTTCAACTTTTTCTTCATTTTCTGGCAGAAGGGCAGGGGAGGGCGCGCTTGAGAGGGGGAGGGCGCGCTCCACCTTCTGGCCATTTTTCAAAATTTCTTCTTTTTCATCTGTTTCTGCATTCTGATCATTCGTAACCTTTCTAGATCGCAAGGTAACTGCTTTGACATGTTCCTTGACCTCCCGTTTGCCTGGATTAGCTTCCGTATCACTAGGGAGAGTTCCCTGTGGTCTATTCAACAATGCATTGGCAATCTGACCGATTTGATTCTCCAGAGTCTTCATGGAAACAGCTTGGCTCTTGCACATTAGCCTCAATTCCTCCAATTCAGACTTTTCATTAGACGATTGACCAACATTGCCTTGAGATGGTTGTTGAAACCCTGGTGGTTGAAACGGTTGCCTTGGAGCATACTGTTGCTGAAAACCAGAAGGGTTAATGGTTTAGCTCCATATTGCTGACCTTGATACTGCTGATACGGCTGTTGTGGCTGATTCTGACCACCTTGATTGTTACTCCAGCTGAAGTTAGGATGGTTCTTGTTGTTAGGATGGTAGGCATTAGGCACTGGCTGCTGTGATCTCTGAAAATTTCTCACAAACTGTGCCGACTCACTAGATATGGCACACTGATTCGTGTCATGAGCACCTGCACATAGCTCGCAAACACTAGCAACCTGCTGAACTCCATAGTTAGACAAAGAATCTACCTTCATGGACAAAGCCTTTAACCGAGCTGTTATTGCCGTAGCTGCATCCACTTCCAGAACCCCTGCTACCTTGCCTTGTGATAACCTCTGAGTTGGATTCTGATATTCATTAGCAGCAATCATCTCAATTAGTTCATCAGCTTCATCGTAGCTCTTAGCCCATAGAGCTCCACCTGATGCTGCATCAAGCATTGGTCGTGATTGACCTCCTAGTCCATTATAGAAGCAATTGATCACCATCCAATCAGGCATTCCATGATGAGGACACTTCCTAAGCATCTCCTTGTAGCGCTCCCAAGCTTCACATAAAGTTTCTCCAGAATGTTGTGCAAACTGAGTAAGAGCATTCCTGATTGCTGCTGTTTTAGCCATGAGGAAGAATTTAGTAAGAAACTTCTGAGCAAGATCCTCCCATGTAGTAATAGAACCTGCTGGTAGAGAATGAAACCATCCCTTAGCCTTATCCCTCAGAGAAAATGGGAAAAGTCTCAGCTTCACAGCATCTTCTGACACTCCGTTGAACTTTAAGGTGTCGCAAATCTCGATGAAATCCCTAATATGCATGTTAGGATCTTCCGTTGGAGCACCCCCAAACTGAACTGAGTTCTGCACCATCTGAATAGTGCCAGGCTTGATTTCAAAAGTATTAGCTGCAATAGTCGGCCTGACAATGCTAGATTGAATGTCATTGATCTTTGGCTGAGAATAGTCCTTCAAAGCCTTCGTTTCTGCTACTGGTTCTCCCATAACTAGACTCAATTCAAGTTCTTCTTTCCGAGATTGAGAACGTGTTCGCATACACGCTGACTAAAGAAACTGAAACACACCAAACAAAGTAAAATTGATGAGTATAATCCGAGTCAGTGAACTTTAACGACCACTGATGACAAGCACATAAACTATATAAATAACACCGAGTTCCCCAGCAGCGGCGCCAAAAACTTGTTCACACAATATCACGCAAGTATACGCGGTCAACAAGTAATATAATAGTAAGTAGAGTTCGTTCCCACAGAGACTGCTTTTGTTATTATAGTTATGCACTTATGCAACAATGTATGGCTATCGTTCAATGCTAAGACAAGTATCAAAGTTGTGTTTTGATTAACTAATTAACTAAACAAATTACCAAGACTATATTAAACTAAGATTGATATTGAATTACTTATGAGAATAAAACATGGGATCCTAACTTCATTAAATACTTCATCTAGAGTCTTCTGTCTTTAATCAATGCATGTGACAGTTGTGATAACTAATCGGATAACACGAAATCAGTACACGCTACCTTTCAGTATACGTATACCAAACCACTCAAACATCCACAAAAGAGATAGAAGTTGGGCAGACACCAATTATGCTTAGACCCTATATGTCTATAAGATTTGAAAACATAACGGTTTAATGAACAAGTTATCCATTCAGATTACAAAGGGCAGGTAAGATGGTTAAAATCACCTACGAATCATGCATGACAAAGATACATAAACCTATGCTAGCATGGCAAGTTCTAAATCTCTATATCCACTTTCGCATTCAATAGAGATTAACAAACAACTTAGATGTTAGCTACGCATCCAAGAAGAATAAGCACAACCAAAATAGGATATCAATTAGCCATCACACACACATCTTTAAAACAATTAACTACTAAAATCCATAAATAAATCCGTTAGAATCCCACGACAACGATTAGTTCATAACCGAACCGTTCATCATCGTGGGTTCTGATGAAAACATGATAATAATAAGTCTAGAATACTGAATAAAAGTGCTAGGGTTTAAGAAAGAACAAACGAAACCAACGAGAATCCAAAGTATCGCCTAATTAGAAGAATACAAAGATAAATTGAAAAGTAGATCTTCGTAATCAGCCGTCTTCTTGTTCTCCTCACCGGTGGATGAATATGTATGTAAGTATATGATTGTATGTCTCAGAATTCATCCACCAATAGTTTATATAAGCCTTCTGCTGATTGGACTTTGGCAGGTTTCCTTTTCTGACTTGAAATTGCCTTTTTCCAGGATTTTGCAGGGGTGGGCGCGCCTGATAGGGCGCGGGCGCGCTTGAAATGAATTCCCTAGGGCGCGGGCACGCCTGGAAGGGGGAAGGGACCCCTGACATTCTGGCAGAATTCTTCAAAATCCATTTTCTTGAGCTTTTCTTCTCGTTCTCAAGTCCCGCAACTTCACGGCTTCCACAATAAAGCTCAATAACCACCACCAAGTCAAGATAACTCCAATTCTCAACCAACAATACGACTTTGCACTTATTAACTCAAAACACATTAAAAACGACAAGTACTTGAGTACAAACAGCCAATTTAAGCCGATTTAGAACGATCCAAGTGGATATGAAATCCACTTGTCACACCCCCAAACTTAAACTGATGCTTGTCCTCAAGCATAAACAGACTCTAAATACAATGCAATGCATGAATGCAACTATTATGAAAATGCAAACGATCCCCTCAAACTAACCATAACCAATCAACAAGCCAACATCTCAAGGAATGCAATCTTTCAAACAGAGTTCGAACAAATCCCCTTAAACTAACAAACAAACACAGAAACGTGTGTGTGTGCAATGCTCATCAATATACTCTCAAACTAAATCAAGACCATATCCTATTCTTCACCAAAACAACCACAAGCTTATAAACAGAATGAACTCTAGACAAAAGAAACCACTAAAAGACACCTCAACCTCCACTTGAGTTAGACAGGAAAGGAAATCATGCTTTATTACTTACACACATGCTTATTTGACCGTGCAATGGCTGAGACCCCAAAAGGCTTATACAATAATACCCATGTAGCGAGCTTTAGGTTAGTGGATCCCAGACCGGAAAAGTCTTAGGTCACTAGGCACAAAGTCCCCTAGAACTTAATTGCTCGAGTATTAAAGAGCTCAACCTGATCAATTCTGCATAAACACAACTAAACACAACTTTCTTTTTTTTTCTTTTTTTTTCTTTATTTCGGAATGAGTGCGCTTTGCCTTTTTCTCATCCCACCCTAGACTACTCATCTTTTCAATGAGCGGCTACTAGCCATTTGACGCCTAGCCTTTATTGACAACTAGCATGAAATCCCTGTTTTCCCCCAAACTTAGACTTAAGTGCTTCTTCGTTTTCAAGAGAATAGAAGACATTCTAAATATAAACAAGTGATTAAATTCTAACATCCAAACAAAACATGGTCTGATCAAATCCAAAAGCAACCAATGAGACTTGTGAAATTATTTTGTTTCTGGCATGCAAGTCAATTCATAGGAACTTAATCAACCCTCTATTCATCATAACCACACTCCCATCAACATCGACTCACCAACCAAGAAATAGCCAAGTCCTACGGGATCATGAATTATGCTATGCAAATGCAACTAAATGGACTCAAATAATAGATATAAACACATATGCAAACAGAATGCTCTATATGAGATAAACATGCAAAGATATGAATGAACTAACTACAAATGCAATATGAATCCTATATGAACACACACTAACATTCCCTAATTACCACCCCCAAACTTATAATATTCAATGTCCTCATTGAAGGTAATAACAAGGAAAAAAAATGCAGAGAGTACCTAATCATCAGCAGTACCACCCTCCTCAGGTGGTGTATCCGGTGGTGGATAAACAGAATCAGCTCCAAAGGTAGGCCAAGCGATATCAACTCCAGTGGCTCTAAATGCAGTACCCAAAGGACTTATCAACTTCACTCTGAATCCCAGATGGATCCTAGGGGGAAACAACCCAAACTTCTTTTTTTTTGCTTTTTTTTCTGTGAACAGTAACCCTGCGCGGGCGCGCTCTGCTACTGTTCATAAATATTTTTTTGATTTTTTTGATTTTTTTTTTACAGAACAACACTATAACAATTGCGTGGGTTGCCTCCCAAGAAGCGCTTGTTTTACCTCAATAGCTTGACGTGAATCCTTCTCATCCAGTTGCAAGAACGGTGAACGTCGACTCACGGTTCACCGTATTACCAACGTCATGCTTCAGCCACTGATCATTAACCTTGAACGCCTCGTCCGAAAACTTATGGAAAATCTCTACTGCATCATGCGGAAATGCTGATTTAACCGTGATAGGCTCCGACCACCTCGACTTACGCTTTCCTGGAAAAAATCTGAAGTGAGACTTGAAACGCAGAACTGGCCGACCAAGTACAAATGAATGTTTCACCACCCCTCTTTCATGCCAGTCCTTAACCTTCTCCTTATATAGCCTGTTGCTCTCGTAGACTTTACCATACCTCAATTTATCCTGCAGTGGTTGGAGTTCAAGTGTAGGAGCTTCTTCCATAGATGGTTTAAGTAGCTCCTGAGAATTGTTCAGCTCTGCTAATCCAAGAGAATCGACTGGTGCATCAATTTTTCTTTTCCATGGAGGCGCATTCAACAACTGAAGTTGCTCTGCTCTTTCTTCGTCTTCGATATCAGAATTCCCTATCAAGACTTTCTCCATTGTATCTGACTTCAGCGGTTGTTCAATCTTTGTATTGACGACAGAATCGACCATCTCCAATTTAAAGCACTCTTCTTCCTCAGTTGGAAATTTCATCGCCTTGAACACGTTAAAAGTGACCTTCTGATTTTGAACCCTCATTGTAAGCTCTCCTTTCTGCACATCGATCAAAGTTCGGCCTGTAGCTAAGAACGGTCTTCCCAAGATAATAGGAATCTTCTTGTCTTCCTCAAAATCCAGAATAACAAAATCAGCAGGAAAAATGAGCTTATCCACTCTAACCAAAACATCCTCCACTATGCCCCTTGGATAAGTGATCGACCGATCAGCCAGCTGTAAAGACATGTTTGTAGGTTTAGGCTCTGGCAATCCAAGTTGCATGAAGACAGACAACGGCATCAAATTAATACTAGCTCCCAAGTCACACAAGCACTTGTTGAAAGATAGATTGCCGATTGTGCACGGTATGGTGAAACTCCCTGGATCCTTGAGTTTTGGAGGTAACTTCTGCTGTAGAATAGCACTGCACTCTTCAGTTAAAGCCACGGTCTCCAACTCCTCGAGTTTCAACTTCCGAGATAGAATACCCTTCATGAACTTTGCGTAGCTCGGCATTTGTTCTAGAGCTTCTGCAAAAGGTATGTTGATATGCAACTTCTTGAAAACTTTGAGAAACTTGGAAAACTGCTTATCCAACTTTTGTTTTTGAAGACGTTTAGGGAATGGCGGAGGAGGATAGACCTCCTTGCTCTCTATAGCTTGCTTCGGAATAGGTTTCTCAGAAGAATGGTCAACATTTTCCGCTTCGTTCACCCCCAAACTAGCTTTTTCAACTTTTTCTTCATTTTCTGGCAGAAGGGCAGGGGAGGGCGCGCTTGAGAGGGGGAGGGCGCGCTCCACCTTCTGGCCATTTTTCAAAATTTCTTCTTTTTCATCCGTTTCTGCATTCTGATCATTCGTAACCTTTCTAGATCGCAAGGTAACTGCTTTGACATGTTCCTTGACCTCCCGTTTGCCTGGATTAGCTTCCGTATCACTAGGGAGAGTTCCCTGTGGTCTATTCAACAATGCATTGGCAATCTGACCGATTTGATTCTCCAGAGTCTTGATGGAACCAGCTTGGCTCTTGCACATTAGCCTCAATTCCTCCAATTCAGACTTTTCATTAGACGATTGACCAACATTGCCTTGAGATGGTTGTTGAAACCCTGGTGGTTGAAACGGTTGCCTTGGAGCATACTGTTGCTGAAAACCAGAAGGGTTAAATGGTTTAGCTCCATATTGCTGACCTTGATACTGCTGATACGGCTGTTGTGGCTGATTCTGACCACCTTGATTGTTACTCCGGCTGAAGTTAGGATGGTTCCTGTTGTTAGGATGGTAGGCATTAGGCACTGGCTGCTGTGATCTCTGAAAATTTCTCACAAACTGTGTCGACTCACTAGATATGGCACACTGATTCGTGTCATGAGCACCTGCACATAGCTCGCAAACACTAGCAACCTGCTGAACTCCATAGTTAGACATGGAATCTACCTTCATGGACAAAGCCTTTAACTGAGCTGCTATTGCCGTAGCTGCATCCACTTCCAGAACCCCTACTACCTTGCCTTGTGATAACCTCTGAGTTGGATTCTGATATTCATTAGCAGCCATAATCTCAATTAGTTCATAAGCTTCATCGTAGCTCTTAGCCCATAGAGCTCCACCTGATGCTGCATCAAGCATTGGTCGTGATTGACCTCCCAGTCCATTATAGAAGCAATTGATCACCATCCAATCAGGCATTCCATGATGAGGACACTTCCTAAGCATCTCCTTGTAGCGCTCCCAAGCTTCACATAAAGTTTCTCCAGAATGTTGTGCAAACTGAGTAAGAGCATTCCTGATTGCTGCTGTTTTAGCCATGGGGAAGAATTTAGTAAGAAACTTCTGAGCAAGATCCTCCCATGTAGTAATAGAACCTGCTGGTAGAGAATGCAACCAGCCCTTAGCCTTATCCCTCAGAGAAAATGGGAAAAGTCTCAGCTTCACAGCATCTTCCGACACTCCGTTGAACTTGAAGGTGTCGCAAATCTCGATTAAATCCCTAATATGCATGTTAGGATCTTCCGTTGGAGCACCCCCAAACTGAACTGAGTTCTGCACCATATGAATAGTGCCAGGCTTGATTTCAAAAGTATTAGCTGCAATAGTCGGCCTGACAATGCTAGATTGAATGTCATTGATCTTTGGCTGAGAATAGTCCTTCAAAGCCTTCGTTTCTGCTACTGGTTCTCCCATAACTAGACTCAATTCAAGTTCTTCTTTCCGAGATTGAGAACGTGTTCGCATACACGCTTACTAAAGAAACTGAAACACACCAAACAAAGTAAAATTGATGAGTATAATCCGAGTCAGTGAACTTTAACGACCACTGATGACAAGCACATAAACTATATAAATAACACCGAGTTCCCCGGCAGCGGCGCCAAAAACTTGTTCACACAATATCACGCAAGTATACGCGGTCAACAAGTAATATAATAGTAAGTAGAGTTCGTTCCCACAGAGACTGCTTTTGTTATTATAGTTATGCACTTATGCAACCATGTATGGCTATCGTTCAATGCTAAGACAAGTATCAAAGTTGTGTTTTGATTAACTAATTAACTAAACAAATTACCAAGACTATATTAAACTAAGATTGATATTGAATTACTTATAAGAATAAAACATGGGATCCTAACTTCATTAAATACTTCATCTAGAGTCTTTTGTCTTTAATCAATGCATGTGACAGTTGTGATAACTAATCGGATAACACGAAATCAGTACACGCTACCTTTCAGTATACGTATACCAAACCACTCAAACATCCACAAAAGAGATAGAAGTTGGGCAGACACCAATTATGCTTAGACCCTATATGTCTATAAGATTTGAAAAAATAACGGTTTAATGAACAAGTTATCCATTCAGATTACATAGGGCAGGTAAGATGGTTAAAATCACCTACGAATCATGCATGACAAACACACATAAACCTATGCTAGCATGGCAAGTTCTAAATCTCTATATCCACTTTCGCATTCAATAGAGATTAACAAACAACTTTGATGTTAGCTACGCATCCAAGAAGAATAAGCACAACCAAACTAGGATATCAATTAGCCATCACACACACATCTTTAAAACAATTAACTACTAAAATCCATAAATAAATCCGTTAGAATCCCACAACAACGATTAGTTCATAACCGAACCGTTCATCATCGTGGGTTCTGATGAAAACATGATAATAATAAGTCTAGAATACTGAATAAAAGTGCTAGGGTTTAAGAAAGAACAAACGAAACCAACGATAATCCAAAGTATCGCCTAATTAGAAGAATACAAAGATAAATTGAAAAGTAGATCTTCGTAATCAGCCGTCTTCTTGTTCTCCTCGCCGGTGGATGAATATGTATGTAAGTATATGATTGTATGTCTCAGAATTCGTCCACCAATAGTTTATATAAGCCTTCTGCTGATTGGACTTTGGCAGGTTTCCTTTTCTGACTTGAAATTGCCTTTTTCCAGGATTTTGCAGGGGTGGGCGCGCCTGATAGGGCGCGGGCGCGCTTGAAATGAATTCCCTAGGGCGCGGGCGTGCCTGGAAGGGGGAAGGGACCCCTGACATTCTGGCAGAATTCTTCAAAATCCATTTTCTTGAGCTTTTCTTCTCGTTCTCAAGTCCCGCAACTTCACGGCTTCCACAATAAAGCTCAATAACCACCACCAAGTCAAGATAACTCCAATTCTCAACCAACAATACGACTCTGCACTTATTAACTCAAAACACATTAAAAACGACAAGTACTTGAGTACAAACAGCCAATTTAAGCCGATTTAGAACGATCCAAGTGGATATGAAATCCACTTATCAGGGCATTTGTCAGCCCGAACGACATTACTAAAAACTCATAGTGCCCATACCTCGTGCGAAATGCAGTCTTGGGTATATCTCCAGGTTTTATCTTTAACTGGTGATATCCAGTCCTCAGGTCAATCTTGGAGAAGTAAACCGCATCTTTCAATTGGTCAAACAAATCATCAATCCTTGGTAAAAGGATATCGGTTCTTAATGGTCAACTTGTTTAGTTCTCGGTAGTCTATACACAATCTCAAACTACCATCCTTCTTTTTCACAAACAGCACTGGTGCACCCCATGGTGACACGCTGGGTCTTATCATTCCCTTATCTAGCAATTCCTGCAATTGACTGGCTAACTCTTTCATTACTACCGGAGCTAACCTGTACGGGGCCTTTGAAACTGGCGTCGTCCCTGGAGCTAATTCGATAGCGAATTCTATCTCCCTATCAGGTGGTAATCCCGGAAGGTCTTCCGGAAATATGTCTTCAAATTCATTAACTATAGGAATATTTTGTAACTTAGGAACCTCTCGATTTATATCTATCACATAAGCTAAGTAAGCCTCACACCCATGCCGCAACAACCTCTTGGTTTGGGCCATGGTTAAAAACTTACAGGTTTGTCGTTGTCCCTTGAACACGACCTCCCGCCCTTCGGACATTTTAATCCAAACTTTCTTTCTTTAACAATCTATCTGAGCACCATTGCTCGACAACCAATCCATTCCCAGAATAACATCAAATTCCCCTAATTTAAATGGAACCAAATCTACACGAAACTGACGACCTTCTATTACTAGGCTACAGTCTATGTGTATTTCATCAACTGGAATTACTTCCCGATTTGCTATTTCTACCTCTAATACTTCTTTTAATGGTTCCGCCCTAAGTCTTAACTGACTCGCGAAATCCCTCGAAATAAAAGACTTGGTAGCTCCCGAATCAAATAAAACATTTGCATTGACGGTGTTGAGTAAAAGGGTACCTGCTATCACATTAGTGTCCCTTACGGCATCTTTCACCGTCATGTTGAAAGTTCTAGCAGTTGGGGGCTTGTTAGAGGCGGCTCCACTGATTCTCGAGTCGGCAGGGTTTGCCATAGGGCAGTCTCTTTTCACGTGTCCTAATTTTCCACATTGAAAACACTTATGATCGTTTCGGGGGCAGGAGTTGGAGTAATGCCCTGTTTTGTTGCACGTGAAGCAAGTTACCGACTTTAGGGCACATTCTCCCAGGTGTTTTATTCCACAAGTCTTGCAGTCAGGTAGTGGGGGTCGAGGTTGATTAAAACGGGACACTCCAGTCTGTCTGCCGCCTTGGCTTAGACTCTTATTCTCTGGTTTCTTGAATCCTGAATTCCTTAATGGCTGAGACATGGTCCCTCCGAATGTCCTTACTGGAAAGCTCTTGTTCACCGAGCTTCCTCCTTGACTACCAAACTTCCTCTTTTTCTCTTCTCTTCCTTTCTGACTTTGCTCACTACGTGCTTCCACTATGGTTGCCTTTTGCACTAACGATGCATAGTCCGTTAATTCCAACACTGCTACTCTATTCTGAATCCATTGCTTCAGCCCTTGCTGAAACCTTCTTGACCTCTTCAAGTCAGTATTGACAAAATCTGGCATAAACCTAGACAATTCAGTAAACTTGGCTTCATATTCTGCCACAGTCATGTTATCCTGTTTCAGTTCCAAAAACTTCCTTTCCATTTGTGCTTCCATGAACACAGGGAAATACTTTTCCAGAAATAAAGTAGTAAACCTTGCCCAGGTAACAACGGTATTTGTTTCTAGGTTTTTCTTTGATTCCCACCAGTAGTTAGCCTCCCCTTTCAGGAGGTATGTAGCAAAGACGGTCTTTTGGGTTTCCTCAATGCCTAGGATTTCAAAAGATTTTTCCATTTCATTCAACCAAGCTCTTGCCTCAACAGGGTCAGCAGATCCCTGAAATTCCGGGAGTCCTAAAGACTTAAAAGCCTTAAAAGCACTATGCCCCGCAGTATTGGGGCCTGGTGGTGGTGGCGGTGGGTGCTGGTTCAAATTTTGTCGGAGTAGGTGCATAAATTGGTCCATCGGGTTTCCACCGGGAACCTCTACATTCTGAGTACTCTCATACTCTTCCTCTTCGTAGTCCTGATCATCAAACTCATTGTAATCATCATCCTCTCCGCTTCCTTCATACTCACCTTCCTCAGGGTTATTTTCTTCCATCTCGTGGAAGTCTGGGTTTTCTTCCTCATTATGATAGTTTTGCCTTTCATCTCCCTGGTTAACACTGCCCTGAGCCGCAGAATTGGCAAGGCGTGCTCGTGTTCCCATACGTCGGGGTGGCATTTTCCTGATATTTTTAAGAAAAACTTTTATTATTAAAACCATTTGTTCTCTTTTTAAAATATGTGGTTGAATCAATTGAGTCCTTGGTGAAAATCTTGGAAATCATCCTTGCTCACACAAAACTCTTTTTATAGAATTTTTTTTTTTTGTCAAAATGGGGGTTACATAGTTTATATGTCAAAACTAATAACTTGTAAAACAATTGAAATAGCAGGGGATATCAAATCTTAAAACTGAAAGCTTTATCGAAACTAAATGCATGAATATATACATTAGTGACATAAAGTCACGAGATGCTGAGTCAAAGTTCCATCAAAAGCGAACACATCGCTGAAATACATCATCCCTACAACAGTCAAAAGCTAAGTACTACCAGTCAACCTATCAACATCTGCTACGTCAGTCTGATCAACCTATCTCTAACTCAAAAAGGATACTACTATACATCGGAACCATCCCACAAAAACTGGCACTACTAACGGCCATCTGAGTTTAGAGAACTAAGTTATCTATCACCTATCAAGTCTCCCCCTCTGAGCGGGTCAGATTCCTGACACGCGCCATAGCATCTGCCCAAATCCTCTCTGTAGCTAGTCGGGGTACCAGTCCCTCAGCAATAACAGACATGCCTCTCATGCGGACCATAGCTCGCCACTCGATGAGGGAAATCTCAAGTCTCATCTCCATAGGAGTCATAAACCTTATCCCGTCCTGATAAGAACGACGGGTCTCTCTCTCTGCAGCTAACTGTCTCCTCAGCTCATCAGCTCTAGCCTCTGCCGCTGCCAAGTCAGTGGTCAGCCGGCCAATCATCCAATCATGGATCGAAGTAGGTACTCCAGTAGGTGAGGGAGGAGGTGTGTCTGGATCAGTCATAGCCTGGTCCTCCTCATATCCCTCAGGGGCAAGATCATAGTCATCGTCTGATGGTAACAGGCTCAATGGGGGCACAGGAGGGGTAAGGACTCTCATAATAGGCAGAGGGTACATCCTGATGCCTTCTCGGCTAGCACTATCCTCAGAAGTCTCATCATCATCCGTAGTAACTACATCAGGTACAATCTGATCCCCCTCAGTGGAATCATCATCATCAGTCGAATATCCATCAATGGAGGGAATAGGAGAAGTAGGAAAGTCAAACACAGTCGTGGGGTCCTCTTCCGGATCCTCGTCCGGGTCTTCAGTATCCTCCTCGAGATCCTCCATGGGGTCGTCCACGGGGTCGTCCTCAGTCGCCAGCAGAGCCTCGTCGTGCTGGGTCTCAAAGTCATCAGCCTCCTCGGCCGTGAATACCTATACAAGCGAAAACTAGGTTACTATACTGTGTAATCAAAGTTCCCTTGCGGGTTTTAACAGTCGGTGCTACATCCGGTAGCCCAACCATGAACTCGATGGGAGTTCTTCTTATTATTATAGTTGCATTTATTATTCCTAACGCCCTATCGTTTCTGAGATTAATAACTATAGGCTCTGATGCCATTTCTGTAACACCCCCAGACCCGGGGTCGGAGATCTGGGTTGTCACGATCCCTTGTTCCGTACAAACACTTAATACTTGAACTATAAAACAATAAATCATCACACATGGTGACCCCACCAACAATATACTCACGCCAGTTATGTCTCAGAAACGAACTTACAATTACAATAGTCATATGATCCACAAATTAAAGTTATTACAACCCAAAAGTAAAATACTGCAACCTACTACCAGTATGATTTCTATGTAAAACCATAAGGTAGCGCAAAAGTTTGTTCTTGTTCATTAATATACATAAGTGAGACTTATAATTAAACCGGAGCAACAAGAGCTGCACTCCGAACCAACTCAGGACTTCTACCTGATCAACTGTAACAACCATGTTACAGGCGGCCTGTATAGCTCTGACGCGCTTCCGAGCGGTACGACGAATCCTGGCCATCTACTCTAGCTGTTGTGTTGTGATATATATGTATAGAGAGAAAAAGCAAGAGTGAGCACTCGGCCCAACAATAATACAATACAGCATAAGCATATAAGTAAGCTTATATCATAAAGGAAAACCTTTAAAACTTCATTCGTATACAGAATGATATATTTATTTCTCTTTTCGTCAAAACATACCATACAGTACTACTACTGTATGAGGAACATCATTACTTATTACTGTCACATTATCAGTAACTCAGCCCCTAGGCTTTTGTTACAATGTGCAGCTCAACTCCAATTGGAGGGAAGGGAATGTACTGGAACACCCGATACACGGTGATCATCCGTTGTATCGTAACTTTTCTTTTCTACTAGTAGAAGGACGACTTCCTGTTCGGTTATCACCCTGACCGCATACGGGCCACTGTGCTAAGAGATCACTACCTCGGGCCTATTTCGTCACCGGGTAAGCCTTAGCACTCAAGAGATCACTACCTCAGGCCTATTTCGTCACCGGGTAAGCCTTGATAATTTTGGCACTACCCCGGCACCTATTTCATTGCCGGGTAGGCCTTTCCAATTTCCATGATGAAAAATATTAATGAAACGAAAATCGGAATTTAATTCCATTTTTCCCAAGTACAACTACTTGTCAAAACTTTGTAACCGTTCAGAATACCTTACTCCAGAGTAATTGAAAGGAGTAAGTCAAAGTGTGGGTTGACATTAATCAACGAGACTACCGATGATTACTACGTATTTTGAAATCATGACCAGGGAGTTTATTGAAATTTCAGAGTTCAGCGAGTTTGAAAACTCTACTTGAATGGGGGAGCCATCCCCTAGTTATAAGTATTCTAGAGGAACAGTGGAAGTAAAACTCTGTCCTCTAATCCTTGAACTAGATTCCCAGTTTTCGATGAGTTGGAAAAATACTATTCCCATTTAATTATCTTTAAATATCTTAAGATAATAGTTGGGAATCTCTAATTGTAATATCTTTTCTGAAAATCAGAAAAATTATATTTTTGTGTAAATAATAGACCCTTTGATCATATAATAAGGTTCTATGATTTTAAATCATTTTTGGAATATTTAGTAAATACCCAATTAATAAATATTAAATTATTATTCAATGTAACTACTTAAGTGAATATTCAAAATAATATTCACTTAATTAAATAATAATCAATTAATAAATATTGAATTATTATTCAATATAAACACTTAAGTGAATATTCAAAAATAATATTCATTTTAATTAAATAATATTCAAATAATATTTATTATAATATTATTTAAATATCTCACCTTAAATATCCCACAATATAGATATTGGAATATTTAATAAATATTTAAAATATAACCGTCCCTGGAACCTTCCAGCTTTTGACAGTAGTTTAAAACCAAATAATAATTTGAATCCCGGTCTAAGTTTTAAAACCATCGTACAAGTGCTCTATACTTAGAGTCTTTAATCTTTAACCTTGGTATATATCTAGTACTTAGCTAGCATATAAACCTTGTACAGCTTTTTACAAAGCAAAAACAGTTTTATGTTATTTCACAGCATAAAGCAGCATATATAGCAATACCACAACATATATCACAACAGCATCATTATATGGTATAGGGTTTGAAAACTTGCCTTGGGGTCTTGGTGGTGTGGTAGTGGGGGCTTGAGAGTGTGCGCGTCGATCTATAACAAGATACATAATTCACAGTCTGTCCCCTTGAACCATTTAATGTGCTATAACTCAAGCACTACAGTTCTACCAATGAAAATTAAACGTCTCCCTCTTGGTCATCTATAACCTCGTGACATTCCGTAAACTTCTAAGTCAAAAGCTTGGGTGAAGACCATTCACAAATCCCAAGTTCTTTTACTTTATCATTTCTTGTTTTAAACCATCCCCTTAAGGGTATTTCACTCGCGCAACCTTCGTTCGCGTATTTTTATAAAATCACCAGCTCATCTTTTTAACTCGAACCCTTCTAGGTTTCCTTTCTTAATTATACATACTAGTATCCATTTTAATATCTCAATCCAACTCCAATTTTAAAGGGCTTGATCCCTATCTCAAAGTTCATACAATGAACTATCTAGTTACGAGAAACCGCTTTTACTAAAACGGGCGTTTCTCTTAAACCGTAAATCAAAACGATACGATTCTTTCGCTAAAATAATCTAGGAAACAGAGCCTACATGCTCATGGTCAGAAACCTCAAGTTTATGCCCTGTTTTGCAATCATAGTTTCTGTCTAAACTACCTAAGTAAAATCCGACATGGTAACGGCGCTTATGCGTACTTCCCGTGTTTTTTAAACACTCAATCTAATCTACAATCAACCATCAACCAATCACCAATCAATCTCAAACTTATACTACCATTTTTCTGTCTAAACAAGGTCACACTCTAATTCACAAGTTCATCCACAAATCATTCATCAAACATGCTTAAAATCATGCATACATGCTTTATTCTAACATAGTTTCAATCAAACACTTCTAACTTACTAGATCAAGCAATAGAGTGTTCATCTTGATGCTTCTCTTTTTGCTTTTGTTTTGTTTGATTTTTCTTTCTTTTCTTTTGTCTAATTAACCTTTAACACTTTGTAATTAAATTGTGTGGCTAATAACAAGGCTTGTCATCAATGACAAGGCTAGATTTGAACTTGTGGTGGTGGTGAATGTGGTGACAAGGTGGTGATTCATCACCTTGTCATCACTTTGTCATGCTTATGTCATTTCCTTGCATCATGCTTATGTCACCCTTTGCATCCTCAATCCTCTTATATATTGCACTTGATGATCTCATATAATACTCCTCCTTTGGTTAGGGTTTAATCCAAAATTTATTACGCTTTTGTTTCGCGATAGTTTCAAGTGGTTTTAAAGACGTTTCTCTGTACCAAAGCTAGGGTACTTCCTTTGTCCTTCCATTACCTTTGTCTAATATATAATCTTAGATTTCTCTCCTTGGTTTAAGATATGATCATGGATTTCTCATTCCACATACTTTCTTAAAACGATCAAATCAATACATCCTTAACTGTCCAGTGAATAGTGATTTAAAACTCGGAGAGGAATCTTCTGATTCTGATCGCGTTTACATTCTTTTATTCTTCCTATACATCAATAATATCACTTCAAAACATTCATTCCATGTCGTCTACATAGTGTGGGCTGAAAAATCTTTTCGTCAGCAAATTTACTATTCATCAGTGGAAATTCACTATTCATCAAGGTTTTAATTATTACAAAATTTTGGGATATTACACATAGTCTGCATATGAATAGCCTATTAGATCAAATCTGGAATCTCTAAGATACCAAATACCAAGGTTTAGAGTACCCTTGAGATATCTGAAGATTATTTTAATAGTAATTAAATGAGACTCTCTAGGATCAGCTTGAAACCTATCACATAAATATGTAACAAACATTATATATGGCCTACTTGCAGTTAAATATAGTAATGATCCAACCATGTCTCTATAACTTGTAATGTGAACTTTAGACTCCTTAGTATTCAATTCAAGTTTACTTGTTGTAGTCAGTAGAGTCTTAGTAGAACTACAATCACTTAAATCAAACTTCTTCAATAAATTGTGAATATATTCCGTTCGACTTATGAAAGTTCCATACTTAATTTGTTTGGCTTTCAAACCAAAAAATAGTTTGATTCTCCTATCATGCTCATTTCATATTTACTTTACATAAGTTTAGCAAACTTTTCGCAAACTTTCCATCGAAAGAGCCAAATATAGTAGAACTATTAAAACTTTTATAAAACAGAGTTTTATCCACATTAGCTCCAGAGAAATGATTTTCAAGTAAAAACTATGAAAGAGTTTCATACCATGCTTTAGGCGCTCATTTCAAACCATAAAGTGCTTTGTTATAGTTTGTAGACAAAATATGGGAACTACGAATTTTCAAAACCAAAAGGTTGTTGGACGTAGACCTCTTCCTCAAGTTCACCATTTACAGAAACACTTTTGACATCCATCTGGTACACCTTAAAGTTTGGATGAGCAGCATAAACTAGAAAAATCCTTATGGCTTCTAATCTAGTAACTGGTTCAAAAGTCTCATCAAAATCGATCCCTTTTTCATATGCGTGCCCTTTAGAAACCAGTCGTAACAGTACCAGCTTCATCCATTTTGTTTTTCAAAACCCATTTAGTGTCAATCATTGTTTTACCTTTAGGTTTTGGTACCAGTTTCTATACTTTATTTTTCTCAAATTGATTGAGCTCATCTTGCATAGCAAGAATCAAATCTGGATCCTGAATCGCATATCTTCAACTTTCTTTGGTTCCTCCCAAGACAGAAAACTGTTATACAATCATTCATTTTGAGTTGCACTCCTTGTTTTGACATCATCATTTGCATTACCAATAATGAGTTCAAATGGATGATCCATTATCCACTTTTTACGAGATGACAAATTAGATCTTGGTGAAGATACTTCATTATCATTGTTCAAATCAGAATTATTAGAACTAGAATTTTGACTTTGTGAAGCTCCCCCCAAATTTGATACTATCCATGAAGAGTTCTGATTATTGAAAAAGGAATTACCAATTGATGTATCTTCAGTTAGCCTTTATCTATTAACTGATAAATTATCTGTCGAGTCATTGACATCAATTGATTGAGTAGCTTCATGCATGCAGTTTCTGAGAACTGCAACATCTTCATCAATTTCATCTATTTCTCCAAATATTTCATTTTCAAAGTGAAGTCTATCATGATTTCTTTCATCAAGTAGCCCTTGTTTTTATCATAAAAAATAACATGTATAGATTATATAAAAATGTTAGTTATTTAGTTATAGACCCTTTAGGATTGTCTTTGAAGTGCATATCCAACAAATAAGGTTTCATCAGCTTTAACTTCAAATTTCCCTAGGTTATCGCCTTAATTTTTTAATAACATTTGCAGCTAAAAACATGAAGAAAGTCCACAGTTGGCTTCTTGTTGTCTTTAAACAATTGATAAGGTGTTTTGCCATGAGCCTGATTTACCATACTTATATTCTTAGTGGAACATGTTGTATTGGCAGCTTCAATCCAAAAATATGTTGGCAGCTTTGATTCCTCGAGTATGGTTCTTGCAGTTTTAGCGAGTGTCATATTATTTATTTCAATAACACCATTTTGTTGTGGTCCTTATCAAAAAATTCTATAATAAAAATATACTTTATTTAATTAGGTGTAACAAAAGGGATCCCTTTGGATAGAATTTATTTTGTTACTTAAAGAAAGTACTTAAAATATATCGTAATAAAATAATATTTAAGACTTTTTGTTTGTGATTTCTAAGCACAATATAAAGTTTATGAATTAGCAGGAATCGAATTGATTGAAATTCGATTGTAAACACGATATTGATATAATAATGTGTTGGTCAATTATTATGGAGCAACAAAAGTTTAGTAAATTGACATTCCGACGAGAAACAATTACAATATTATATTTGTGTTACATCAATATACAGATATTTTGGTAATTGATTTTTTTTTAAAACAATTTTCTTATCAGACTGGAAGGTTATATCTTTTGGATATTTTATGAGGCAACTAACGTTTTTTTCATTAGACGACAATTTTTTTTAAATAAAATAAAATAATTTTAATTAGGATAGTATATCTTAATATAATTTATTTATAAAGAGAATTAGAGTTTTTTAAAATGCATTGTATCAAATCATTATAGTACATTCTATCGTAGTCAGAGAGGGATTTGGAGGTCCCAGAAGGGTCCGTAAACCCCTAAGATTTCAGTATAAGTATAAATAGTAGGCATTTTACATGTAAGTTCTCGCAGCCCAGCTAGTTGTTTGTAAGGTTTTCTGGTGGGAGGCCAGTGTTCAATCTCTGCCATTACAAGTCCAACTGTCCAAACATATACAAGTTCTTTTCATTTTTTTATGTAATTTAATTGTAAAAAATGTTTAATTATATTATATTTATTTTATAGTTAAATATAAAAATTAAATAAATAATAATTTATTATTTATTATTTATTATTTTGCTCATATTCTTTGTTTTGTTGGATACTGTTGTGGAATAAAAACTGTATCTTTGAATTCAATGCTAGGGTTAGAGAGCTTCGAGCTTTAATGGTTGCTCTTGTTGTCGGGGATTAACTCGATCCTAACAAGATGCCTACGTATCTCTAGTGTTTAGATAATCAAGCCAATAAAAACGTAGTTTTTTGTGTTGCCCTCGGGGCTATGGTGGCAAGGGCACACCAAGGACGTAGGACTTGTATATCCTTATTCGAGAATGAAGTCTAAAACGTAGTTCTGAGATGAGGGGTCAGACCCTTTATATAGGCGTTTAGAAGCCTAGTGGATAAGTATTGATTTCCTTGAAGGATAAATCTTATCCTTGATGGTGGATAAGTATTATCACTTTCTTAAAGGATAAGTCTTATCTTTGACGGTGGATAAGGATTAATTCTAGATCCTTCCTTGTAGGAGTTGTTTCCATATCATAACGGACTTGTATTGAAACAAGCCCAATTGTATTAGAACAAGCCTGTATTGGACGTCTCCTAATACATGTTGTACTTCTAGCCCAAATATTAATTACGAAATTAATATTTAATTAGAGTTTCGGGCCTTATTAATGGGCCTTATTTATGGACCAACTAGGTTTAATTAATGCAATATTAATTATGTCTTTAGGGTTATTTTTAACCCATATCATTTGCCCCCCAACTTCTATGATAATGCACTAGGATTTCATAGAAGTTATACCGGTCTTTTTCGAGACTTGGGGTCTTTATATCCCTTACCTGGGACTTACTACCCTTTTTTGGGGATTTTAATATACACTAGTGTTTCACGAGTATCGTCTTGGTGTAAAGTATGGAGCGACCTACACATTTACGACGATTTTACCTTATTTGAGGCTAGCTTGATATTTGCATAAGCCTTTTATGTCTTATACCATCTTGTTTTGGCTTCAAGCCTTTCATTGAGCATATCGAATGATGGGGTTTGGACTGACTATCTTAGCTTTCTGGGGTTTCAACCCTTCACCCTTACGAGTTCTTACCGATGCCTGCACTCGTAGTGATTCATTCTCAAGTCTATCATATCACACTTCTCCTGAGCTTGCAATTTTCACTAATTAACAATAGGCATCTTTGGCTTTCTTTTGTATGTTTATTAGCAACATTCACCCTTCGGGGTTCGTTGTATTCAACTCTATTTGTGCAGTTGACATGCATATTTTGTATGCTTTCCTTTGCATTCATTTGTAGTTTGTCTTGGCAAAGCTTTGAGGATGTTTCTACCAATCAAAATGGGTTCAACCCTTCATCTGCTTTCTACTAAGAGCTTAAAAGCTCATGATGGTTTCGTCGACCTTATTTCTACTTGTCCTACTAGCGGATCCTTTTAGGATGCACTAAACATAATAAACTTTTAAGTTTGAGGCATGCCAAGTCCTTGGCACCTCATGCCCTTCGAGGGTTTCTAGCTTATACGAGCCTTGTCCAAACATATTCTTGACTTTATAGGGCCCTTCCTAATTAGGGGCTAATTTTCCTTTCTGTCCAACCCCGGATGCTTCAATCTTTCTGAGAACCAAGTCTCCTTGACGAAAGAACCTTTCTTTAACCCTTGGGTTGTAGTAGAAAGATGTTTGCTTCTGATGTTCCACGATCTTGGTATTTGCCTCATCTCTGACTTCATCAATTAGATCAAGAGCCAACCTCATACCTTCTTCGTTCGATTCAGGCTCAAAGGCCCCTACTCTTGGGGAGGTATGAGTAATCTCCACCGGAACCACGACTTCTACCCCATAGGCTAACATGAATGGATTTGCTTCAGTAGTAACCTTTCAAGTGGTACGATATGCCCAAAGTATAGGGAGCAACTCGTCCACCCAAGTGTTCCTTGAGCATTCAACTATCTTCTTGAGTCCATCTAGGATGATTCAGTTGGCCACCTCGGCTTGTCAGTTTGCTTGAGGATGAGCAACTGATGTGAATCGCAACTCAATGTTTTTCTCCTCACAGTACTTCTTGAAATCTTCATTGTCAAACTGCTTCCTATTGTCCGTGACAAGGATTCATGGGATTCCATATCGACACATTACACTTTCCCATAGAAATTGCAATACTTGTTTGGTGGTTATCATGGCTAGAGGTTTACCCTCAATCCACTTAGTGAAGTAGTCAATTGCCACTATCAAGAACTTCATTTGTGCATTTGCCACTGGAAATGGCCCAAGTATGTCCATGCCCCACATGGCAAACGGGATTGGTGAGTTAACTGATGTTAACATCTCGGGCGGTTACCTAACCACAGGTGCATGCTTTTGACACCGTTTGCACTTCTTCACATAATCTTTCGCATTAGCAAGCATATATAGCCAATAGAAGCCTAGACGGGTGATTTTATGAGCAAGGGCCCTGCCCCCCAAGTGTTGCCAACAAATTCCCTCATGAACTTCTTTCAAGGCTAACTCCACCTCCTGGGGTCGTAGACACTTCAAGTAAGGAATGACAAAAGACTTCTTGTATAAGATCCCTTCGATCAAGGCGTACCTCAATGCTCTCACTGTCAACTTTTGTGCCTCCAAGGCATTATTTGGTAACCAACCGGTTTCAAGATGAGCCTTAATGGGGTCTATCCAACAGCCACCTATGTCAATAGGTGCTATTAGTTTTCCATTGATGCTCGGGGTCTTCAAGACTTGGAAGTATACACTTCCGGCATAGTTCTCTATCTCAGAAGAAGCAAATTTAGACAAGGCATCGGCCTTCATGTTTTCTTCTCTAGGGATGTGTTCTATATAACATTCATCAAACTGGGTCATGATGGTTTTCACAAGCTTCAGATATTTGGCCATGGTTTCATCCTTAGCCTCAAATTCTCCATTTACTTGTGAGACTACAAATCTTGAGTCTCCACAGACTTTGAGAGTATTAACTCTCAAGGCACCCAGTATTCCTTAAATACCATCTCTTCATCTTGTTTTTCAACTTCTTTGCCCTCCAAGGGTACTACTTCCTGCCCCCCCCCCCCCCGATTTCTTGGTTATCGATGGTACATTCAACCATGAAGTCAGCAAGTGCATGTGCTTTAATGGTCGTTCGAGGCTTATACTTGATGTTGAACTCTCCCAACTCAATCGCCCATTTGATCAGTCTTTCGCTGAGCTTAGGACTATGCAGGATGTTTCTTAATGGTTGGTTAGTCAAGACTTCTATCTTATGCGCCTGAAAGTACGGGTGTAATTTTCTTGAGGCCATGATCAAGGCTAAAGCAAACTTTTCTATCAGAGAGTAGTTTACTTCTGCTCCGTGCAGAATTTTGCTCATATAGTAGATTGGTTTCTGAACCTTCGATTTTTCCTTCACCAAAACAGCTCCCAAGGCGGTGTTTGAAACTGCCAAGTATAGATAGAGCGTTTCTCCAGGTTTTGGTTTTGCCAAAAATGGTGCTTCGGTCATGTATTTTTTCAAGGCCTCAAAGGCTTCTTGGCTTTCTGTTGTTCACTCAAAAAATTTCATGTTCTTCAATGCTTTGAAGAAGGGTAGACACTTTTCCCTTGACTTGGAGATGAACCTTCCCAATGCTGCCACTCTCCTAGTGAGTTTCTGAACATCTTTAACAGAGTACGGTGGTTCCATATCTATAATTGCTTTAATTTTGTCGGGGTTTGCTTCAATTCCTCATTTAGAGACCATCAGACCCAAAAACTTGCATGACCCTACGCCAAAGGCGCACTTGGTAGGATTCAACATCATTTTATGGTGTCTCAACACTTCAAATGCCTCTCGGAGGTGCTCTATGTGATCGGCCTTATCGAGGCTTTTGACTAACATGTCATCCACGTAAACCTCCATGATCTTGCCAATGAGATGTTTGAAAATTTTGTTCACTAACATTTGGTATGTGGCACCTGCATTCTTGAGTCCAACTGCCATAACTAAGTAGCAATAAACACCAAAATCAGTAATGAATAATACCTTGCAAATGTCATCCTTATGCATCTTGATTTGGTTGTATCCGTTGAAGCCATCCAAAGCTTAGCATTTCATTCCCTGTAGTGACATCTATTAAAGTGTCGATCCTTGGTAGGGGAAAACAGTCCTTAGGACATGCATCGTTCAACTCTGTAAAGTCTACGCATATTCTTCACTTTCCATTGGCTTTCTTGACCATTACCGGGTTATCCAACCATTTAAGGAATTGAATCTCTTCAATGAATCCTTCTTCCAAGAGCTTATCTACCTCTTGCTTTATGGCCTCTTGCCTTTCTGGAGCAAAGTTCATCTTCTTTTGCTTCATCGTCTTCCTTTCGGGATCTACATTCAACTTGTGAGTTATCAATTGGGGATCAATCCCTGTCATATCAGCTGCTGTCCAAGCAAAAACATCTTCATTCTCTTGGAGGAAATATATAATCTTGCCCTTCCAGGGTTCAGGCAAAAGTGCTCCAATATAAGTGACTTTATCTGGTTCTCCTGGAACTAAGGGGAAAGCCCTTCTATCTTCATCATTCCTTGAATCCATGTCCTCAATTGGGAGAACCTGCCCCCCGACTCCATTAGATCTTAGTGCGGCTACATAGCAACTTCTAGCCATTTTTTGATCTCCTCGCTCTTCACCAACCCCGTTCCTTGTAGGAAACTTTATTTTCAAGTGGTATGTTGAGGCAACAGCCTTAAAATCATGAAGGTCAGTCCTTCCAAGGATTGCGTTATAAGTAGAGGTTGCCTTTATAACCAAGAAGTTCAGCATTTGAGTCGTTGTCTTTGAGCCTTGCCCTATAGTCATGGGGAGCTGGATTGTGAATCGGTATATCCCATTTTGATGAAGGCATCATGAAACAAGATGTCCATGGAAGCTCCATTATCTACCAGAACCCTCTTGGTTTTAGAGTTGCCTATTACAGGTATAATGAGCAACGAGTCATCATGGAGGAACTTCACCCCTTCAAGATCAGAATCATCAAAGCTAATAGCTACTTCTGTCTTGGCACGTTTCGGTACTTCTCCTACAACAGTCATTACCTCTCGGGCATAAGCTTTCCTTGAGTTTCGGGATGACCCAGCAGCAGTCGATCCTCCAAATATCATGTTGATGACAGGCCCTCGGGGCTTAGGATTACTATCTTGATCGTTGTCCCTCCTATCATAGTCTTTCCTTTCATAGTTTCCTTGTTGATTTCCTCGATTCCCATCCTTAGTGAACTTATCGAGTTTTCCTCTTCGGATTAAGAACTCGATCTCATCTTTCAGTTGTCTACAATCGCCGGTGTCATGACCAACTTCTTTATGGAAACGGCAGAATTGATTCTTGTTTTGTTTCTCCAAGTCGGATCTTAGTGGCTTTGGCCATCGAAGATCTTCTTCCTTCTCAATATCCATCAGAATTTGACTTCTTGAGGTGTTCAACCTTGCATACTCATTGAACCTGGGTCCAAAGTTGTTCTTTTTAGGTGGAGAGTCAGAATCCTTCGCTGTCCTGGGATATTTTTCCCCAGTGTCATACTCTTGAGTCTCCTTTACTCTTTTTTCCGTTTTCACTTCCCTCGACAGTGGGTTCGTATTTCTTCATGCTTTCATCGGCCTTGATATACTTTCCGGCTCTATCTTGAAGCTTCAACATGCTTTCGGGTGGATGCTTTGCCAAGGATCTCTTGAAGTGATCATCAGTGGTTCCTTGTTGCAGGGCTATCATAGCTATTTTTTCCTCCAAGTCCGGGACTTTCAGAGCCTCCCTAGTGAATCGATTTATGTATTCCCTCAAGGATTCATTCTTTCCTTGCTGGATTCTTATAAGAGATGCAGAACTCTTCTCATGTAACCTTCCACTAACAAACTGATTGATAAACACCTTGCTCAGGTCCTTAAAGGATCCAATAGAATTGGGAGGGAGACGACTGTACCAACGTTGAGCCATGTCCGCCAGGGTTTGTGGAAACGCTCTGCATTTGACTACATCATTCATGGGCTGTAACAACAGTGCATTAGAGAAAGTCCTCACATGATTCGCGGGGTTTCATGTTCCATCATGAGCTTTGATTGTTGGCATCTTAAATTTTCTGGATATGTTAGCTTTCATAATATCTTGAGTAAAAGACGGTGTAGGATCATCAGGATCTCCTAAGGGTAACAACACAGTAAGATCACCCTTTGGGTCTTCAGCCCTCTTGGTTCTTCTCGGTGCAGGATCTAAATTGATCACCGGGACTCTTCCAGTTGCTTGGCTTTGTGCTTTTGCAGCCTCTTCTTCCGCTAGTACTTTCTTGAGTCTTGCAGCCTCTGCCTCATCGTCCGCGATCTTTTCCTTGGTGGTTTGGGGTTGTTCCCGATTGGTTTGGGAAGAGTGTCTCCTCCTTGGGGAAACATCCCTCTCATCTCCAGTTGAATAATTCTCATCCTCAGTATAGGGACCTGAGTAGTCTTGAATCAAGGGGGTCTGTCGAGTTTGAGTTTGTTGGTTTTGGGTTCCCAGACCTTGAATGTAAGTGGGGACATATGCTTCGTGGTAATTTGGATTGATACCACTGCTGCCCACCGTGGGTCGAGGGGGCATGCCATAAGTTGGTATCCCAAGAGTCTGAGTTGCGTATTGGGGAAGATCCGTGGTGTGAAGTTGAAGATTACGTGGTGCATTCATGAGCAGTGGAGAGGTTGTGATTGGTTACTGGAGAGTGAGAGTGGTCTCTTGTAGATTAGGTCCATGAACGACCATTTGCAGGAGATTCGTCCCTTCAACCGAAATAGGGATTTCCGGTCCTTGAGTGGTGGTGAGGGGGATATTCGCCCCTTGAGTGCCAGTGGTTGGCGGTGGTTGGCTTCCATGAGTCTCCGTTTCAGAGGTGAGAGGAAGTCCTTCAGAAGTCTGAGTTTCTCGAGTCGTTCTTCGTGTGTTTGCCATGGTTGATGTTGTCGTCCCACAGACGGCGGCAAATGTTATGGAATAAAAACTGTATCTTTGAATTCAATGCTAGGGTTAGAGAGCTTCGAGCTTTAATGGTTGCTCTTGTTGTTGGGGACTAACTCGGTCCTAACAAGATGCCTACGTATCTCTGGTGTTTAGAGAATCAAGCCAATAAAAACGTAGTTCTTGGTGTTGCCCTCGGGGCTATGATGGCAAGGGCACACCAAGGACGTAGTGACTTGTATGTCCTTATTCGAGGATGAAGTCTAAAACGTAGTTCTAAGATGAGCGGTCAGACCCTTTATATAGGCGTTTAGAAGCCCAGTGGATAAGTATTGATTTCCTTGAAGGATAAATCTTATCCTTGACGGTGGATAAGTATTATCACTTTCTTGAAGGATAAGTTTTATCATTGACGGTGGATAAAGATTAATTCTAGATCCTTCCTTGTAGGAGTTGTTTCCATATCATAACGGACTTGTATTGAAACAAGCCCAATTGTATTAGAACAAGCCTGTATTGGACGTCTCCTAATACATGTTGTACTTCTAGCCCAAATATTAATTACGAAATTAATATTTAATTAGAGTTTCAGACCTTATTAATGGGCCTTATTTATGGACCAGCTAGTTTTAATTAATGCAATATTAATTATGTATTTAGGGTTATTTTTAACTCATATCAGATACTCTGTAGTATGATAGTATTCTCTGCAACTACATGACCAACTGTCAAAACATATATAAGTTTCTTTCACTATTTTTATGTAATTCAATTGTAAAAAAAAACTTACTTATATTATATTTACTTTATAAAAAAATAAAAATTACTTTATTGTTTACTATTTTTTTCAGACCCCCCTACAAATAAATTCTGCGTCCGACATTAATTTTTAATTCAAGTTTCATATAAGAAATTGAAAATTTAGTGAATCAAGTAACCGCATAGGCTTGAATTTGAAATAGAAAAATGCTAGGTACCCCAAAAATTGTTATTAAAATTCTTCCCAAAATTTAAGTGGCACATGAATAAATAGTAAATTTCCTAATATTAATATGAGACGCCGCATGCATAAATATGCACCCACGAATTAAAACTCGTCATTTATCAATACACATCTCATTTTGTAAAAGTTTTTGGGGTACCTAGCATTATTCTTTGAAATATCCTCACTAGCTCCCTCTGTTTCTTGAATTTGTTATCCGGCAAACCTAAATAACAGTTTCGGTTTACATTTTTTAACCTTTATCTCACAAATTTGCACCTAGCGATAAAAAGAAAAAAAGTTTCCTTTTCGCTTAGTGGGCGCGCTCTCTGTTGGGTTTTGACTTTTGACCCTGTATTTGTTCCAGTTTTGTTCAATAAAAATCGAACCAAAATCAAACATCTGGAATTTATTTTTCAGATCTATCTTGATTTTGAGTCCGATTCTGCAAATAAAAAATACCTTTAGATTCAAATTCTCCTCCTTAACATCATACCAAAATTTGGTATCATTCTGAGGTCTTTGAATTTTTGGTGTTAGTCTCGCCTATTGGCGTGTGTCCGCCTATTGACGTGTGTCTGGCTTGTTACCCTTTTATTGGGATGTTAAGGTATGTTCTTTTGATGTTGGTATGTATTTTGTTCCTGGTTACATTGAAAATGATTTATGTGGTTTTGTGGGAGATCTGTAATTCGTGCATTGGATTTGGGCTGGTGTCGGATATTGCAAGAGCTTACTTTTCACAACTAAAATTTGTTCATCTTATGAGATCTTTCACCTGCGGCATGTCTATAGCTGGTTTTCGGCATGTAGATAGCTGGGGTGTGTCTGAACATTGGGCTACAGGTGGTGCGTACGTGAAGGTCATTTGTGATATTACTGGTTCCATGATTGGTGCATGGTTGATAGATCGGGAAGCCATTTTAATCTTTTCTAGTTCAAAGAATTTAGAAATTCATGATGTTAAACAGTTTGAAAACATAAGCGGCTATTTGTTTAGCTCGTTTATTTGTTTCTATTCAGGTTGTAGGGTCAGTTCAGGGGTTTGTCCTGGCTGTGATTCCGTTGATGCAAGTTAATAAAATCTCTTTGTTTGTCAAAAAAAAAAATCAATGAGTATCTGATATATAAAGATGTTTAGAAATGCGATGATTTTATATTTTGAAAAATGTTAAAGGTATCAAATTTGTTTCCAAAAATTATTATCAAATGCTTTTATATATGTTTATAATGATAATTTTTCTAATAATAATACGAAGCCTCACGTATATTAATACACGCTTACGAATTAAAATACGTGTATCATGTCATAATATTTTGTAAAAATTTTGAAAACAAATTTGAAATACATAGCTTATATTTTTATTACATGGTCTTATGGTGCTTTACCGTAGTGGCAGAGCTACATTGACTAAAGCCCCACAAGGGTTAGAATAAACTAAGTATAATTTATATTTAACCTCCACTAAAATTAAAGAAAAACCTACGGATAATTATGTTACTCAACATTTGTAAAATATTATTATATAATTTAACTTTTAATTCTTTATTAATTTAAAATATTCTCTTACAATTTATTAAGTGTCAAATTAAAAATATTAACATTGAAAATACTTTTTAGATTCTTATATTGTATGTTTTATATCTTACAATAAAATGTATGTTTAGACAGAGATAAATTTTTCTTAAAAAACTAATTTTCTTTAGTAAATTTTAAACATAATTTAGGAATAATTGACCAAAATACCTACTATTTATAAATTTGTTTCCAAAATACTTAAAAGCGGGATGTAGTGCCTTTTTTACCTACTATATTCGCATATATAACATGCGTATTCAATTTAAGCATTAAATTGTCAGCTAATACTATGATTTGAGTGGGAGACATAGTCACAGTCGTGGCGTCCAGGTTGGATTCCCATGATTGATTTTTTAATTGGTTGTAAAGTTCTCAAATGTATGATGTGTTGAGGGAACGTGATGGCAAGCACTGCCCTGTACGCATGACCCTATTGCGTGTTTGTGAGTGGGCCTGGTCACTGAACCTTGAATACGCATACTCCCGATACGTATATTTTGTAATGCATGTTCAAAATGCATCGTCAAAAGATATTTTAGAAACTGCTTATTCAAATTGAGGTATTTAAGACCAACACCCATAATTTAACCTCCATAACTACAATTTTCTGGCTCTGCTTCACAGTGCTAGCTCTCATCTATGAGCAATCTCTTAGCTACCGTAAAAGGATAAACAGAAAAAAGTTTTCCAAACACGCTCGATTTGTTTTGCGACCATAGCATGCATCTGGTGTTAATAGAAATAATCTACTAGTTTAACATTGCATGCAATTCCATAACTAACCCTTTAGCTTTAAACAAACAAGTAGTTAGCATCCGTTAATTCCATAGAAGTAATCGTCATTTAGAGATCACTCCATAAAATATAACTATAATATATATATTTGCAATCTCGGTAGGCGATGAACCCTAGAAAATTCTTCAGTATACAAGTACATGTCTCGATTTTTGCTGTCAGCCTGTCACCACCACTCCCTAACCAGATACTCCTACAAATTAGTTTCTAATCAAAGCCAAACAAAAACTTGGATCATGCAGAATTTAGAATTTGTCCCAAGTCAAATGACTGCCAAATTCGAATTAATCGTTTAATTAACCAAAACTAATTCCAATGTTTTTTTTATTTCTTTTCGATCCGATCGAATTAATATAGATTTTAAGTAGTTAATAATTGTTCATAATCTCGATTTACTTCGAAAATCTTCATATTTTTAATATGCATATCACTGTTTGATGCTGCAAGAAAATGTCAAGTTCTATAATTAAGTTGTTTAATTAGCAAAGAAGGTTGTTATATAATTAGTTTGTTTTTCCTTGGAATTTTTTATTAAAGAAATTTACCACGCAGCTGCTTTATGATATATATATATATAGTTGTTGGATATCACAACACTTTATTATTAAATTCCAGAAATGATTTACTTATTAATTAATTAACAAGCATTTGTACATTCTGAAACAGTTTAATAACTTAGTTTAGGTTTCTACAGCAAGCACACAGAGTGTGGACATGCCAAATTTGTTTTTAAACTGTTAAGATGCTTCAAGAACATTGAACTCATCGACCTTTCATGTCTCATCTAACATTATATTGTGACAACTAAAAACAAATGTATTAAAACCAAAAGAAGGCAACTAATTATATATAATACAGGCACACCTTATAGGAAAACCAAGCACACAATCGAAGACAAAAGAGAAAATTATCAAGAGTAAAAGGAAGGATAAATGGCAACTATGTTCATCAAGAGGGAAGAAAAACCTGCAAGGAGACGTTCGAGCATGGCTGATGGGGAAGGCCAAGACGTAAAGCCTGTCAAAAGAAGAAGAAGAGATTCAGCTGCAGTTGCTCGTAGCTGTGATACTACTCAACAGCCACAGCCACAACAAGCTGATCAGGCTTCTGTCCCTGCTCCTACGACTGTTAAGAGAAGTTCAAGATTCCGCGGTGTTAGCAGGCATAGATGGACAGGGAGATATGAAGCACACTTGTGGGATAAACTTTCTTGGAACGTAACACAAAAGAAGAAAGGAAAACAAGGTAATTTCTTTGTTTATTTATTGAATACTTAATTTTATGGCACTTTACTGCTTAAAATTCTGGTGCTGATATGAAATCTTCTCTTGTGTCTTATTTGCATCACTTTGGATTGCTATGGTTGCACCGGACAGTTTATCTTGGTGAGTTAATTTTTTAAGACTGTTGATTTCAAACTTTCTGGGATCATGCATCAGTAGAAACTAACAAGCTTCTTTAATTACAAAATTCCAGGAGCTTATGATGAAGAAGAATCTGCAGCGAGAGCATATGACTTGGCTGCACTCAAGTATTGGGGGACAACGACTTTTACTAACTTCCCGGTATGTCAGCTATAACTCGTTCATTACACGTTACACCAGTGAATATTTCTGCACACAGGCAGTTCCAACATCTGACCAACAATTGAATCTTATCAATTAGGTCTTTGAATATGCTAGCGAGCTACAAATTATGCAAGGTGTAACAAAGGAGGAGTACCTAGCCTCACTAAGAAGGTGCGACTTCTTAACAATGAATATTTGTCAAAAAACAATCACTAGCCTCCTATGTCTGTCAGTAACATTAATTTATTTTGTATGTTACAGAAAGAGCAGTGGGTTCTCTAGAGGTGTATCCAAGTACAGAGGAGTCGCAAGGCACCATCACAATGGAAGATGGGAAGCCAGAATCGGGAGAGTTTTTGGAAACAAATACCTTTATCTTGGAACTTACAGTAAGTTCTCTTCTTGTGCAGTATGGTTTACCCATTATAACTTATAAAATAACAAATTGTAATGACATTTAGTACCTGATCAAATGGCTCATGTGTTGATAGGTACTCAAGAGGAGGCTGCTCGTGCTTACGACATAGCAGCAATAGAATACAGAGGGATTAACGCAGTCACAAACTTTGACTTGAGCACTTACATAAGATGGTTGAAGCCAGGAGCAACATCCCCAGGTATCCCTCAAGTTCCGGAAATAAACATTGAATCTCAATCAGTGACATATGATAACTTCAATACAAGCAAGGAAGGCCAATCTTCCTTGTACAATGCCAGAGCTTTCTCCGTAGATGACATAAAAACTGAGGAAAAGCAAGAGGCACTGCCGAGAAATCACTCTCTTACTTCATTCAACAAGAAATCTTCTTCTCCAACCGCACTCAGCCTACTCCTCAAGTCATCAATATTCAAGGAACTGGTAGAGAAGAACTCCATTATCAATAATCAAGATAATGATGTCGTCGAGGAAATGACAAACCAGCCACAGATGAGCAGCGACGATGAGTTTGGCGAGGTAGTTTATGACGGAATTAACGGTGATATCCCGTTTTCATTATCCTCTACTACTGATCACGGTTTTGAATTTCAAGGGCAGTTCAGCTTTAGTAGCCTCCTAGGGACATTGATATAGAAAAAGCTTGTCATGATACCTGATAATCTTCATTTCTATGTTAAATTTATAGGAAGAGTTATGAGTGTATTCAATCGCATCTATATCTGATAATAAACTTTCACTGTACATATATAAATCAGAAGGTATCCTTCTTGCTATTCTTCTAAATTAATGTCTGTCAAGTTTGAACATGATTCGACAACGAAAATTCGACAGATCGATTTTAATGATAAACTGAGGGAAAATTTATCGATTCTAGGTAACCTGTTCTTGAGAATATGATTTGTGGCAAGATGCAATTCGTGATAACTTGTATATTTAACAGGAAACTAAAGGAAGGAAAGTGTACTTGTTCTTTATTATCAGGAAAAAGAGGGAGAAATGTATCAGAAAGTATGCAAAAGATCAAAACTAAGAAAATAAAATTAGGTAAATGTATGTATCAGGTTTGTGTAGAAGATGGGCAAAGATCGAGTCCAATTTGTGGAACTAGATGCTAGATTAAATTAATATTAGAACAGAGAATTAGAAGTCTTCTTTTCAACGTGTGAAATGCGATAATTACTCACTTGCATGTTCATTTCATTAAAAAAGATGCAAGGAAAATTAGAAGCAGGACATGAATGATTTCTGCATCTTCCGCATGCTAATCATTCCTCCAATTTGGTAGGACACCTGATGTTCATTCGAGTGTGAAGGTTGGTTAAACTAAATTTTGAATAAACTGCACTTCTTGCTCAAGTATGGATAAATATAT
The DNA here is from genome assembly GCA_030848705.1 of Heracleum sosnowskyi. NCBI lineage: Eukaryota > Viridiplantae > Streptophyta > Magnoliopsida > Apiales > Apiaceae > Heracleum > Heracleum sosnowskyi. Next base: position 48,470,173 of record CM061239.1, on the reverse strand, counting down.
TTCTAATAAAACTAAAACTTAAATACATTTCGTGTACATGATGTATCCAAAAAATGCAATTTGTGTACCTAAAGTACCAATTGTACATATTGTGTTCCTGAATTATGCTTGTTTGGACAAATTGTGTACTAACATTAGATTGATTAACTTCCGTTAGTGTTTTAAACAAAACAGAGGGTCATTCTTGTCTTTGCACACCACTGTTAGGACAACAACTACATAAAACCCGACGTATGTTCTCACCTCCATTATTGTAATCAAGCCATTATCTGAAAACTCTCTCTATGGGTTAATTATTGGTAATTAATTTAAAATCAGCTGATAAGATCGTGTAATTCGAGCACATAAAGTGATGACATGGTTGATACGTGATGTCGATCATGGTGGTGGTTGTTTTGGCACTGAAGTTCCTGATTACGGAGGTAATACCATCAAAGGTTGGTCATGCACTTTGTCTGTCCAATACTCTTTGCTTATTCACATATTATACCTTGGATTTACTAGTATTTAAAGATTTTGCATGTTCCCCTGGTTTTAATCGATGTATTACTCATATTGTTTTATAGTAATAATATGTGTTTTGTTGGCGGTTCTTGATAAAAGCTTAATTGTTCAACTGATGATCATGTGGTTTACGTGCTTTTATTGTCCATGTATTTTAATTTCAGGTAATAGTGAATTGTTTACAATAAAGTTGCATTTTGGTGGTCAATTTACATCAAATCCTATGAATTATGTAGGGGGTTTAGATATTTTGACAAATGTGATGTTGATGAATTAGGCTTATTGGAGTTATATACTATGTTGGTTGAATGTGGTTTGAATGCTGCCATGACTGAGCTATTCTATAAACTCTCAAGTTCTGTAATGGATTTAGGATTGTGTCCTATAAATTATGACAAACATGTTGTTGAGATGTGCAATGGTTTGGATGGTTCTAGGTTAATGTATGTGTACTGTGAAACAATCCAAGAAACCCAAGGAGAAGAAATGACACTTTCACAGTATGCATATCCAAACACTACTAAAGAGCTAAAATTTGAAAAACAACAATTACTGGACCTATTAAATATAGAGTGTATACCTGAAGACATGTATGATACAGATTAGTTGTTGAGCAAACCTATCTGTGATGAACAAACTAGTGAGGTTAGTGATCATGACAATGTTAGTTTCCATCAGGATAGCTCCAACATAGATAGCATAGATGAGGATGTTAGGAGTCACAAATCTAAGATGGTTGATGTTCCAATAGAGACTCTAAATTGGAATACAGAGGTTGTGGACTCTGACTTTAGTGATTGTATTGACAGTGATGAGGAGATAATGGTTGCTAACAGTACTGATGAAGAAGATGATGAAAGGAGGTTCCCTGGTTTTAATGAAGAAACAGACATGGGCAATCCATAATTTGAGATTGGTATGACTTTTACTAGTGCTAATTCCTTTAGAAAAGCTGTTAAAAATCAAGCTATAATTGACAGAAGGGCAATAGTACAGAAGAGGAATTTTGGCCGTAGAGTTAAGTTTGCTTGTGAAGGTGTTAATTGCAACTGGAAGATATATGCTTCACCAATGCCAAACTCCTCCACTGTTCAGATTAAGACCATCAACAAGAACCATAAGTGTACACAAACTTTCAAGCAAAGACAAATAAATTCTAGGTGAATAGCACAATATTATGAGACTGGTATTAGGATGAACCCTACTTGGCCACTAGATGCATTCAGTAAAAAAGTGGTGAATGACTAGAGATATGATATTAGTAAACATGCTATTGGGAGGGCTAATAGAATGGCCTTAAATAACATTAAGGGGGATCATGTGAAAGAGTATGCACTGTTATGGGACTACATGAATGAAATCAAAAAAACCATGCATGATAGTACTGTTAAGATAGAACTTGAAGATCCTGAGGGGGACAGGGAAAGAAGAAGATTCAAAAGACTGTATGTTTATCTAGGGCCTGTGAAGAAAGGCTTTAGATCTGGTTGTAGGCCTTTAATTGGTCTGGATGGTTGTCATCTAAAGGGTCCCGATGGAATGCAACTTCTATCTGCTGTGGGGGTTGATTCGAATGATGGGATGTACCCCATTGCATGGGCTGTTGTTGAAGCAGAAAACTCTGACTCATGGAATTGGTTCTTGCAGTTGGTTGCAGATGATGTTGGCATTGTCAACAGTGGTGCATGGACCTTCATTTCTGATAGACAAAAGGTACATTATTCATACAATTTACTTGTGCATGGACCTTAATTTTTCTTGTGAACTAAAAGTATTTTACTTATGTTGCAGGGCTTAATCAATACTCTAGAAAATGTGATACCTAATGCAGAACATAAATTCTGTGTCATGCATCTCTACAATAATATGTAAAATGTTCATAGGGGTAGGGGATTAAGAGAATTGCTTTGGAAGGCACCAAAAGCAACCAATGATTACACTTTCAACAAGCATATGACTGCTCTTAAAAAGGTAGTTTTTAATTTATTTATCAGTAGTTTTTAATTGTTTATGATTTATTCTCTTCTAATTTACAATGCATGATATATATATCAAAAAAATGTCATGACTGGCTCATGGAAAAGCCTAGATTACAATGGTTCAGATCTGCTTTTAGAAACACGTGTCATTCAGACATGTTTGTCAATAACCATTGTGAAGTGTTCAACAATAGCATTGAACCTTTTAGAGACCTGCCAATTATTGGATTGCTTCAAGGGATACACAAAGGTGTCATGAGAAGGATCCAAGCCAGAAGGGACAAGATGAGTAGGAGCTATCAACTGAATCCTATTTTTCCAAATGCAATGAGGAAAGTAAACAAGTAAGTCATGGATTGCAGTTGCATTTTCAGTTTATCATGGGGATGTCCTTATGTAATGCCTTTTCAATTTAAACAGGGATTTAGGTTTTAGTGGGGGATGTGTGGTCCAGTGGTCAGGTGACACAAAATATCTTGTGACTGTGGCTGATAGAGGACATGAAATTGTGGTCGACTTAGATGATAGGACATGTGCTTGTAAAAAATATGACTTGACTGGGCTACCATGCATGTGCTTGCATAAGATGGAAGGGGTTAGACATGCCTACATATATCCACAAAACTTACTACAAAGACATGTTCTTGAGAACATATGCACACACCGTTCAACCAATAAATAGTTAAGAATATTGGGAAAAGACCTCATACCCACCACCACTGCCATCAATACTTAAAGTTCAACCAGGAAGGCCAAAGAAAAAAAAGAAACAAGAAAAATAATATTAAGCCTGAAGCCCCTAAGCATGCAACCAAACTGTCAAAGGTAGGCACCAAAGGGCATTGCAGCTATTGCAATCAGAAAGGTCATAATGCTAGAACATGTGCAAAGAAGGTAAGATTTCATCTAACTGCATTTAAATATTTCTAATGATCTTGCATTGTTTAATGTTATTTAAAAATGTGTAGAATCTCAAAGCCAACAAGCTGGCCCCTCATGGCAGACTTAAGACAATGCTAATGTGCCAAATGATGCTCGTTTGACAAATGATGCCCCTGTGACAAGTACTGATGCCCCTATGCCAAGTGATGCCCCTGTGTCTGTACAAGATGAAGTTCCTACTCGGGGCAGCTCTGCACCTAGGCCTCGAAAGAAAAACAAAAAAAAATCAATCTTTTGCAGCTCAAAATCCAAGTGATCATACTCAAGAAGGTATTTTTCCAGTCCCTATCCAGCATGCCAAAGTAAGTAATACAACACTTGAAATACAACCTCAGAGAAACCTTTTCAATGGCAGCCAAGTGACAACCATGAAGCTGTTGGAGCAGGCAAAAAATGAGAGGATTATAAGCCTAAAGAAAAGGCCTGGTTGGAAAATTTAAATGTCTAGTATCATCTTTTGTTTATTTAGATATCCATTCTAGTATCATATTTTGATTATTAGGTTAATTCCATCCAATGTAGACTGGAAAGACCGTATTTTGTAATCAAGCTCTGATACTAGACTCATGGCATAGTGTAGTGTCACCATTTTTTGTCAAATTGCATTGCAGTTTGAAATATGTACAATGAATGATGCATCTTTAATACTGATGTTACAGACCATATAATGGTTTGTTTTAGGTATTTTGTTGTTATATTTGTGTCATATTTATTAGAGTTTTTTTATTATCTACTATTACATGGCATAAAAACAAACAAAACAGCTTTTGTTAGACACGAGAATGCACTTAGATTGGTTGTTTCAATATATCAAAGCTATGAGCTACATGCATTGGTGGTTCCATTCAATGGTCAAGTTCCATCTTCTTGTAACTACAAACTTTTACCAAAGACTATTGACTGCATTAACCAGTTACAACCACCTCTAATGCCTATTTAAACACACATCTTAACACCATTTACCATCACAAAGGAATGGGATACAAACTTAATGTAAAAGGTGTGTATGATAAGACAACAAGGTCAGCTAGTGTAGGAGGAATCATGAAGAAGAATGGTAGGTGGGTGAGAGGGTTGGGAGACTGCATTGACTTGGCTGACCCCGTTACGACAAAGCTTTGGGCCATTTACTATGGCCTAAAGATGGCTTGGGAGAGGAACAAGACCAATTTGGTTGTGTTCTCGGAGTATAGGGAGGCAATAACTGTTATACGCAATCATGATCCTGAATATCCAATGACCATGCTTGTTGACATGATCTGAATGCTGCTTGGGGATAACTGGAGTTCTGTGAACATCCAACCTACACATGCAGATGCTAATGGAGGGGCCAATGCCATGGCAGACTACTACCTTGTTCGTGAGGGGGGATCTGTGAGATGGATGAGCCACCACAAGTCATCAGCCACCTCATCTAAAGACTCAAGTCTTTTAATGTTTTTAAAAATTTGAATGTAACTAGATGTTTATCATCTAGTAATTATCCTTGTTTTTATGTTTTTATCTATCAATTTCTTCTTGTTTTCATGATTGTTTTAATTTCTTGTTGCTTGTTTCATGCTTGTTTAAACAAAAAAACACAACAAAACCATAAGTCATAAAAACATCCACAACAAAATCATAAATTGATATGCAAAATTACAAACAAAATAACAAGGACTACACCTAGAACCAAACAATAACACATTGACTACATCTCTAACCAAACAACATCCACAGGCTTACAATGACAACTAATATCATGCCAAACCACTTCTTCAATGACTTCTTCTCGGCTTCCATCATCTTCAACCTATCTTCAGTTTCTCTAACCCTGCGAAATAATCTTGGGATTATGTTACATCACCGAGAACAGCTTGGTGGATCAACACATCGAAAGAAATTACAGCCATTACTTCCATATACACACCCAAGGAACCTACGCCCAACATTGTTGTTAGTCCACGGAATGCATTTAAGTCTAAAATTAAACCTGAATATCAAGGACAATAGAAATGCGCAGGCTGGTCCTGATGTGGGCTTTAGTCAAAATTAGTTTATGGGGGGCCTAACGTACATGCATATATTGATAAGCTGTCTGTAGATAGAAAGCACACCTATCCAGCTCTCGAATTTCTCTGGTGGGTAGATACCAGACACCAAGGCAACAAATTACATGTACCAAATCTGCTTTTACTGAAATTATACTGGAATCTAGAACTTATTGGTAAGTAAATCACAGAAGTAAACTCTCCCAAAGACTCATCTATTAATAAGCACTTTGAAGTGTGACCTACTGCACTAAGCACTGAAAATAAAACAAAAGAAGGAACAAAGAAGAAATAACAAATAAAATAAAAAGGAGCTACGAAGAAAGAAATCTACTGACCAAGTCGGAAAAACGAAGCCCTTTTTAACCAGGTTGGAATCAATTCCTTACTCTTATGCTAAAAATAAAGACAGCCTTCTAGTAAGCTGCTTTTCACTTCAACAAACATGTCAATCTTCATTCAACAAGCGCAGTGATACTAATTTCTTTTCCCCAAAAAAAATAATAAATTACTATATTTTATTAAAAGGTGCAATTTAATTTTTATAAAAAAATAAGCTCGACTGCAAGTCATCTTAATTGATCAAGCAAGTAGCAAATCCACAAGTCTTGCACCTTCACATACAAAATGTGGAATAACAAAGAACAAGACATAAATAATACACTGCCCAATCCTCTATTTACCACTCCAATAGTAAAAGAAATAAGCATAACGAAGTTCTCCACACGCAGTCAATTCAACAATGGGCAACCACCTTCAAATTCCACACACTAATTGTATCAAATTCATGCTACGAATTTAACTGAACGAAACTAATTTAGAGTACCAAAAGAACTGCATGATTCAACCACTATATCATTCAGGAGCTTAAATCCAAACAACCCATAAACACATCAAAATCTAAGCAATATCGATAAATCTATGGTAACCAGAATTAATATCAAGAACCGTAAAACTCCAGCTTCACCCCGCATCCAGACCATAACATTAAATGCTAAATTAGTAGGCAATAAAATCCGCTTCGACAATAGTTATTTGTTCAAGCATTTTCTTTCCTACAGTTGTGTTCAATATTCTTCATCTCTATTCTGTCAAGATTCTCCTATGTTTTCGATCTGGCTCGCTTGAATCTGGTTTGGGCGTGAGTCAATCTGTCAGCACAAGTTAGCAGCACATTGGTGTTAATACGATTTTCTTTTAGATGATATTTCTAAGATGGGGTTTAAAATTTTACGTGGCAGAATAGGATTCTACATCAATGGTGGACAGGAATATATCAATCATGTTGATTTTGGATTGAGTGATAAATTAATTCTATGATCCAGAGTTTCAGCAATCAACCTTGGGATAAGTTGATTTTGATTTTATTTCTTTCATAATATTTACACAAAGCTGTGCATAAAATAGGATTGGAAAAATATATTATGAAGTCAAATTGTAAAAACTATAAATAACATGTCATATGAGAAAAGTAAAAAGGTGGGAGCACATGCTTATTAAGAAGAGATCATAACAAAATTTCTATTGAGATCGACATGGGAAACCTAAACATACTCTTGGGGTGGGGGTTATTGCCTAGCTGGTACAGTGGGAGCCCATAGGTATTTACTGCATCCTGATTTCAGATCCTTTTACTACTTTCTACAACTCAATTAATTAGTAGATATACCAGTCTGAGTTTTTCGGAACTTAACAATTTCCTATATCTTAAGAAAATTTTTATGGGTCGACGATCTTCCTTCGGAAGTTAAAGTACTCTCTTACACTAGGTGTGTAGTTCTGTGTAGTTTCAGGATCTATCTGTGCACAAGTGGTGAGTAACATGTCTCTAGTTGTATCTCCTTGTTTTTATTAAAATGTAGTAATCCTAATTCCTGCCATCTCAAGGACCCCTCATAAGTAGTATATACTACAGCTGATACTATAATTGAAAAATGGTTACACATATAATAGGACAATAAGGGAGTAACGCAAACTACAACAAGAGCAGCTGTAGCAAAAGGTCAAAGTTACAATGAAACGATACACGAAAGAGCCTCAAGAACTATCAGGTCAATCCATAAGATGTACAAAAGACATACGACCAATATAATGCCATCAAGCGGACCTTAGACAACAATCATTATATATTAGGTATTTAGGCCTTTGAGCAGAAAGAAAGATTTGTCATCAAAATTAAAAATAAAAAAATCTTCTAGCCAAACTGATAAGTTTCATATGCTGCCACTGTAATTTCAGAAGCATAATCTATTTAGAATTCAAGGTACCAAATCTCATGTATATATTAGAACATGAGTTGTACTCTCACAAAGTATGACTCTGGGACTGAGGAGTTAAAAAAAACTACACACAGAAGCAAAAAATATAGCAGCTACCATTTATAGTCCAAACAACTAAGATTCTATCACTGGCTGTATAAACTTACTAGGTTTCCACCACATAACACATTGCAGAAATCCCTATCGACATAAGTGCTTGTGTGACACCACGCGGTTGTGTATTACCTTCTCATATATCATATTCAAACGTGCTTACTTTTAGAGGTCCAGATCTTGTCTAGCTCACTAACAAAACTAACTGCAAAAATCATCATAGTTGCGTAGCAAGATGGAAGAAATTTCAGAAGAGAGCTTACCAAAGGAAGCTTTGGAGTCAAAAGTAGCTACTTTACAGCAAATAAAAAGAAATTAGCAAGAAGTCGACAAAGCTAGTTTATACTAGTTTCTCCGAGTGCTAGCTACTGACCTTGAGACTTTCTCTCATACAGAAAATACAGTTGGTATGTGATTTCAATAGTTACAAACTTCTGGTACAAAAGCTTCAGAACTGCTTCCTTTTATTGCTGAATAATTTCTCTCTTTGTGTGTATGCATAAATGAGAATAAAACATATCACTCCAGGAGTAGCAAGAGACCCCCACGGAATTGGTGGATCTGAGAAGCAAACAAGTGATGCCTCCACGTCTTGAGAAGCGGCATACACCAGAGAATGGATAGAATATAGATCATGGTCGGAAGACTTTACAAAATACAAAGCCATCTCAAAGTCAAAATGTGATAATGCAGATACTGCTTTATCCAGCTTGTACTTGAATAAGTTCCACCTCTGTATAAACGCAGCATGTTGATTCTGTTTAAGAAGCTTTTTTTCCCCACCATGTGCTGCTATTGAGTCAAGAACATCAATAGCACTTGTAATGCTGTAATTTAATGATGTGAGAAGAACATTCCTCCTAGCTGCATCTTTCTGTACAAAAGATAGTGATGTGATCTCTGAGAATGGCCCAAATGGCGTCTGCCCAACACTCCACGTATAATCTACCAAAGTAGTATTGTGTCTAGGGCTCCACAACAAATGTGTAGGCGACACTCCCCACATACTCTGCAAAATTGAACCAACAAGTGGTCTCTCTAATTCTCGAGTCTGTGTAAACACATGACGTCCATTGCAACTGTAATCGCTCACTGTCTGTGTATTCTTTGTTCTAACAGCAATAACCATGTCTTTAAACGCAACAGACTGATGATACCGATCAAGCAACAAAATATTACTCAGGTCCAAATCAAATACATAAACAGGAAGAACCCTGCCATAATCATCCTCAAACGGAAGCTTTGCTACCCTCCGCATCTCTTCTAGCGAATCAGACAAAACCTGGTGCATTCGTTTCGAATCCAAATACTCGCTAACAATCAAAGTGTAGTTATCAAACAAGTACCTAGAAGTATATGCAGTAGTCGACCGTGATACAGCAAAAGAACAAATTGCACACTCTTGTAAACTAACTTCATAATTCTTGAATTTCAACGACTGATCACCTAACAACAATCCATCACGAACCTCATCCATAAAAGTACTCTCAATCAACTTCAAATCAAGCCCTTGACTATCCTTGATACCCGAATGTATATGAATAATCTGAACAAGTAAAGAATTCTCAAACGGAACAGGAATTCTCAAAGAGGGCACCAAAAGTACCTGATAAGCACTCCAAATCAGTGAAGCCAAGTCAGCCAACAACGCTTTCTGCGACTTAGGCCTTCCATGTAAAGCTGCCAAAGGATGAAACTCTCCTCTAGGTAAAACCCCATCACCCGATAAAGCCGGACCATAATCCACAGGTCCAGCAGCTAAATCAATCCACAAGTACCTATCTTTCCCGGTCCAAATACTCCCCAAACACTTGGTAAACGCAGGCGAAGACTCCCCATTCCCATAATTATAAGCATAAGTCTTTGTTTGGGCACCTAAATTGATTAAATATATATAAACCCCATCATGGGGTTTCTGTTTCTCGAAATCTTTCTTCACAACATCATCGAAAACAGTATAATCTATCGAAACCAATTGAGACCTTAACGAAGACGGGGTTTTCGAGATTTCACTTTTAAGGCCATCTGACAAAAGTCTAGACAATGAAGAAGGTGAATGTGATATTTCTATATGTAATGAATAAGATATAGATAAATGATGGGTTTGATGTGAAAATGGAGCTATGATCTGAAACTTATCTGAAGTAATAGCAGCAGATATAAAGTTGGAGAGGAGAGTGGAAGATGAAGATGGGAAAGTGGGGCCCACGAGCTTGACTGTGATGGGGATGTTGAGTTTGAGAGAGAGAAGAGAGGAGAGAGATGGTGGGGGGAGAGATGGGAGAGAGAGAGATTTCTTGATGGAAGGAGGGAGAGAGAGGAAGGAATCATTGGTGGCTTTTGGGTCAAAACGTGATTGTTGGGAGAGGAATGAATCTAAACCTAGTATTGGGGCGGCGGTGATTGAGGTGGTGATTAGGAGGAGTAGGTGGAGGAGCACGGCGGTGATAGTGGTGGGTTTGATCATTGTTTACCCACTAGGGTTTTGTTTACAGAGAGAGAGCGAGAGAGAGATTGGGGGGAGAGAGATTGAGTCCTGTTTTGTTTGTTTACTTCTTGTGAATGGAGTGGTAAATTTGGTACAAAGTTTACTGTGTGTGGTAAAAAATTGTGTGTAGTAAATTGAGACTTCCTCATGACTCGTACATGGCTTTTTTTTTGTGAGGGAACATACACTTCACTACACCACAGGTGGAGTCATGGTTCTTGGAATATTGAAATTCTGAATATTGTTTGGATTTTTGATGTTGTATATTTTGTAATTTGGAAGTAATTTTTAAATTTTCTACAATTAATATGTTTACATTTTTGAGAAATCTAAGGATTTTGCTTTGTTTGCTCACATGAAGATAGGTGGTAGCTTAAATAAAATCAAGCCAGTTTGAATGAATATAATGTAAGAATATCAAACCATGGCTTGTAGCCGTAGAACAACACTCTTTACAAGAAGAACAAGGTAGAGCATGAAAATATTTATTTGTCCATACAAATAAGATATTCGCTGCTTGTATCAGTTTCACAACATGTGTTCTCCGAAATTCTAAACTGCCTGAGAGAATTCTGTGTCCTTAATAGATTTAGTAACTGAAGTGATGCCCTTCTTACTTAAAAACTCTTGAGATACAGCTAGCATTGTTGGCCGAAGCTTTTGGTCTGAGGATAGACATGCTGATGCTAGATTGAGAACCAAAATGATGTCTTGTTCTTGTTCAGTTGTTGGATGGGGAAGGCGCGAGTCCAGCACTTCAAGTGAAATTTTTCTTTGAGCAGGCCGGGAAGACTCTAAAGTTGACAGAAGCTCTCCTGGATGCCTCCCGATCATAGTTTCTAGTGCCACAACCCCAAAGCTATATACATCGCATTTTTCATTTACCTGCATGGTGTATGCAAGCTCTGTAGAATTGATGGGCGTTAATCTAACAAATTTGACAATGAGAAAATCTGGGAAGAATTACAAGAACTAGAGAACATGAGTTGACCTGGAGCAATGTAGCCACAAGTGCCTGCAAGGATGGTTTGGTTAGAAGAATCAGGGCTTAGCAATCTTGCTGCACCAAAGTCAGCGACAAACGCCTCCAGTTTGGAGTTCAACAATATGTTATTGCTTGATATATCACGGTGCACCATAGGCAGAGGACAGTCGTGATGCATATATGATAATGCCAGTGCTATTCCTTTAACAATATCCACCCTTTTGTTCCAATCTAATTTAATTGCTTCAGCATCATCCCTCAAAGCACAAAATAAGCTTCCATTTTCCATGTACTCATAGATAAGAAACATGCATTGATTGTGCAAGCAGAATCCGTAAAGTCTCACAATATTCTTGTGCATTACATTTGTTAATACTTGCACCTCATTCCTGAAACTCTTCCTAAAAGCTGGATCCTCGGCTTCTAACTGGTGAAGTTTCTTGACGGCCACTACTTTTCCATTTGGCAACCTCGCTTCATATACGCTGCCATAGCCACCAGTTCCAATGCAATATCTATAATCAAAGTCATTTGTTGCTTTGATGATGTCTTTATATGCAAGATTTCCATCAAAATTCCACACTGAAAATACATCTCCATTCTTCATATCAATGCCCTCACTTTGTTTTCCTGCAAACCTACGCCAGCAATATAATACCAGAGAAAACACAGCGAATGTCATGGAAATAGAGATAGAAAGAACAATATAGAGAGTGTTCAGGTCTTTCTTTCCCTTTTTGTCTTCTCTGATGTCATTGTTACCTTGGTTGTCTGTAAAATTCTTTTGACAGGTCTTTACGAAGTCCAGAGCATTATGGGTGAAGTCAAATGAGGACTCCTGGCACAAGTAGCAAAGACAGGCAGGAATTGTGCCATATAAATTATTTGATGAGAGGTTGAGATATGTCAAGTGCGTCAAATTCACAAGTTTGTTAGGTATGGATCCGCTTAAGTTGTTACTATCTAAAGATAAGTGAATCAGAGAGTTGCACAATCCAAGGTCATCAGGTATGTTTCCAGTAAGCAGATTCTTGGAGAGATCTAGATGCTGGAAGTGACAATATTTAAAAACTGGTATGTTTCCTGAAAGTTGGTTCGAGTGTAAAATAAGTGTGCGGAGATTGGGAAGCATGCCAATCTCAGGTGGTAACAAGCCATCAAACTGATTCGAGGAAAGATTAAGAAAGGTCAGGCCACTTAAATTACCAATGGAGGGAGGGATTGCACCAACGAGCTTGTTATTTGTGAGACTTAAAAAATTTAATTTTGTTAACTGCATAAGTGTTGGAGGAATGGATCCGTTCAACTTGTTCCTTCCAAGTTCCAAGTATACTATCTTTTTTAAGCGACCTAAAGAAGAAGGAATTGGACCATAAAGCCTATTACCATTTAAACTCATACTTACAATACTCTTCAGGTTACCTAGTTCAGGAGGAATGGAGCCTTGCAACTGATTGTAAGCAAGATCTAGCAGTGTCAAATTTGTTAGATTACCTAGAGTCTGAGGGACTGAACCATAATATTGACTGCGACTAAGCCTTAGCACGCCAAGATTTCTTAAGTTACCTAGCTCTGATGGTAAAGTGCAATTAAAAGGATTGGAACTTATGTCCATGTAGTTAAGATTTTCCAAAGAACCCAATGTTGCAGGAATTGGACCTGTGAAATTGTTTCTCCTGAGAACAAGACTAACCAACTTAGTCATATTACCCATTTCCAAGGGAATGAGACCTTTGAGTTGATTGTCTCCAAGGTTCAAATCCGTCAAACTACTATTTAAAAGTGCCAAAGTAGGTGGAATTGGACCTGTAAAAGTGTTTCCATCAATATGAAGATGTGTCAAATGGATCAATGATCCAAAAGACCAAGGAATTTGGCCGACAAAGTTGTTTTGACCAAGGTCCAAAAAAGCAAGATTCTTGAGATTATATCCCATCTGAGAGGGGATAGAACCACTAAGATAATTTTCAGAGACGTCAAGCCGTGTTAGCTGAGTGAGGTTAGTCAAAAAAATAAGTAGCTGACCAGTGAGAAGATTCTATGAGAGATCAAGATTGGTGAGTTTTGAAAGGGTACCAGTTAAATAGCTGAGGGAGCTCCCGTTGAGGCTACAGGACTGGAGATTTAGGCTTTCAAGGCTTGTAAGAGTCGAAAAGTTGAGATTGCCGAGTTCAAGTCCTACATAAAGGCCACTCAAATTTATACTAATGACACTCCCCGCGCCATTGCAACTAATTCCTTGCCATGTACAATGAGTTCGATAGGTATTTACAGGAGTATCGAATTTTCCCCACCAACCACTCTCGAGTAGAGCTCGCGCCTCTACTGAAGGATGAGTGAATTTGATATCTGAAGCCAAATTACTGACTACTAATGTGCAAACTAGTGCTGAAATAATAACTGAGAAAGACATCATGCACAATCGTTAGTTCGTTACTGATAACTGTAATGGATTATGCATGCTCAGATTGCCAAAAATCCAAGAGAATCAAACTTTAGAAATCTACAGAGATGGCTTTAGCTTCTCGGATTGACCAACAATAGATGCCTTATATATGACTATAATTTATTATTGTATACACTTATTTTCCGATTACAATTGTCACAGGTTGACTAAATTTGTGAATGAAGATATCTTTGTCTAGTTTCTGCATTATTATTACTATATAGTACTGGCATGCAATTTACGATGCGTCTTCTTGTGCAGTTTGCAGCAGGTTTATTGAGAATTTTGACACAAGATCCAAGTACACATCCAATCAGAGGTTCGTTTAAGAGGTGTCCAAAATAGAAATCTATTGGTTGCTCTGAATATTCAAATTCCTACAACTCATTAAACAGTTTATTTGAATAAGATGACAGGTTACATACACAACCAAGGAAGTTTACAAACACTCGTTGCTTAGTTGTTTCATGTATACATACTAAAACGTTGTTAATGCCAACTCAATTATTCTCAAGGGCCTAGATCCGATCATCTGTGCAATGACTTACGACTAATACTCCGGCCACTCGGAATAAAGAATCATTTCATGTATGACAAATACTCGCTGCAAGTTACGCATGCTAGCTGAACGCCAACTCATTTCTCATTATCTGTGCAGAGACTAATTCACTCTGTATATATCTAATTGTGCAAGCAAATTACTAGTTGTAAGCAAACACGAAAACACAAATTTTAATAAGAAAAAAATAAATACGCCTAATTGAGAAATCTGCCCACAGTGCAGGTTGAACGGTTTGTTTCTGGAAAACATGCAACAATCAAAAGACTGCCTTGGAAAACATTTACAGCAACAATATGCCTCAGAAGTTGGTTTAGAAATACTGATGAAACAACTAAAATATGAAGACAACAATGTCATGCAACAGGACTTCTGGTTCTGAGCTACTCGCTCAGATATCCGCATCAGGTTTCAGATTTCCTGCTCCCTTGACCTCATGTGTGCAAAAAATAAGGCATTTTGGAACTGCAGAGCACAAAGCATCCATATTTACCCGTAAATTAAGAATGCTAACAAAAATAGACTTCTAAATTCATAAAACGCATTCAGCTGTTTCTGATTTTTTGTCACAACATACATACACAAATGGACGCAGTTTTACAAGTACAAACCTGTTGCTCAAATAATAAGCAGAGTCTTTTCACCTCTTCTTCATAAAATGCTTTGTCTAGATGATAACTTGGCAAAAATGGCTGATAAGGAGAATATTATTCCATGAAAACACGAACCTACAACAAACAAGTAAAGAGAACATGGACCATTAACTTGTAATATTACTCATCAAGTTAAAGAGGATTATTGATTGGATGTGACATTTAAACTCAATATAGGCATACCTGATCTGTAGAGTGGGTGTCAACCCAAGTCCCATATCGATAAGATAAAGAAAAATGATCTTGAATATAAGCAGTCAAAAACAACTTTATTAGTATGAGGTCTTTTGTGAGGACCCAAAAACAAATCCGTGCAGGCTTGGCCACGGCCCAGCAAGTTCTCTTCCTGTCCATACCCAATTGCAAATTTCAAACTGCAACTATCATTTTAAAACTCGGTGCAAAATTTGGCGAGCAAAATGCAACTGAATCTTATTTTAATTCAGATTCTCGTAATACACTATCTTAGCACGCAGTAAACTAGTGGAGGTAAATGTAGAAGCCCGACTTATTCTTGTTAAATTATGAAGGAGATTACATATCACTGTTAAACATCATTTTGTTGTTTTTTATTGAAAGGAAAAATCATATTAAAGCATGGCTTGTAGCCATAGATCAACACGCTGTAGGAGAAGAACAAGAAAGAGAATATAAGATGTTATTTGGTAACTTTTAAGCAGCCCCAGAGTATCTGTATCCTTCTAGATTTGGTAACTGAAGGGATACACTATTTAGTTATAAAGTTCTCGAGACACAGCTAGCATTGTTGGCCGAAGCTTTTGATCTGAAGATACACATGCTGCTGCTAGATTAAGAACCAAAATGATATTTGTTTCTTGTTCATTAGTTGGATGGGGAAGGCGCGAGTCCAGCACTTCAAATAAATTATTTCTTTGAGCAGACCGGAAAGACTTTAAAGTTGACAGAAGCTCTCCAGGATGCCTTCCCATCATAGTTTCTAGCGCCACTACCCCAAAGCTATATACATCACATTTTTCATTTACATGCATGGTGTATGCAAGCTCTGTAAAATAGATAGGCATGCACTAACATTAACAAGTTGCCAATGACAAAAATCTGAAAAGAAATAGAAAGAATTAGAAAACATGAGTTCACCTGGAGCAATGTAACCACAAGTGCCTGCAAGTATGGTTTGGTTAGATGATTCAGGTATTAGGAATCTTGCTGCACCAAAGTCAGCAACAAACGCCTCCATCTTGGAGTTCAACAAAATGTTATTGCTTGATATATCACGGTGAACCATAGGCAGAGCACAGTCATGATGCATATAAGATAATGCCTGTGCTATACCTTTAACAATATCCACCCTCCTACTCCAATCTAATTTGATTGCTTCAGCATCATCTCTCAACGCACAAAATAAGCTTCCGTTTTCCATGTACTCATATATCAGAAACATGCATTGATTGTGCAAGCAGAATCCATAAAGTCTCACAATATTCTTATGTATTACATTTGTTAAAACTTGCACCTCATTCCTGAAACTTTTGCCAAAAGCTGGATCCTCCGCTTCTAACCGGTGAAGTTTTTTGATAGCCACTATTTTGCCATTTGGTAACCTCGCTTCATATACACTGCCATAGCCACCAGTCCCAATGCAATATCTGAAATCAAAGTCATTTGTTGCTTCAATAATGTCCTTATATGCAATGTTTCCATCAAAATTCCATATTGAAAAGACATCTCCATTTTTCATATTCTGGGCCTGACTTTGGTTGTTCGTAAACCTATGCCAGTAAAATAACACAAAAGCAAGCACAGCAAATGTCGTACAAAAACAGATGGGAAGAACAATGTAGAGAGTGTTCTTTTTCTTCTCGTGTCTGATGCTACTGCTATCTTGGCTGTTTGTAATATTCTTTTGACAGGTCTTCAGAAAGTCCAGAGCATTATGGCTGAAGTCAAATGAGGATTCGTTGCACAAGTAGCATAGGCAGGCAGGTATCGTGCCATAAAGATTATTTGATGAGAGGTTGAGAAACAACAAGTGTGACAAATTCACGAGTTTTGTAGGTATTAATCTGCTTAAGTTATTACTATTTAAAGCTAAGTAATTCAAAGAGCTGCACAATCCAAGTTCATTTGGGATGTTTCCACTGAGCAGATTCCTGGAGAGGTCTAGATGTTGCAAGTGACAGTCTCTAAAAACTGGTATATTTCCTGAAAGCTGGTTTGAGTACAAAATAAGTGTTTGGAGATTGGAAAGCCTGCCTATCTCAGGCGGTAATAAACCATTAAGCTGGTTACAAGATAGGTTAAGAAAGATCAGACTACTTAGGTTACCAATGAGGGGAGGAATATTACCGACAAGCTCATTTTTTGTGAGACTTAAAAAGTTTAAATTTGTTAACTGCATAAGTGTTAAAGGGATGGTTCCATTCAACTTGTTCCTTCCAAGTTCTAAGTATTTAATCTTCTTTAAACGACCTAAAGATGAAGGGATTGGACCATAAAGCTTATTACCGTTTAAGCTCAAACCTACAATATTGTTAAGGTTCCCCAGCTCAGGAGGAATAAGGCCTTGCAACTGATTGTAAGCAAGATCCAGAAGCGTCAGATTGGTTAGTTTACCCAAACTCCAGGGGACTGAACCATAATATTGACTGCGACTAAGCCTCAGCACCCCAAGACTTCTTAAATTACCTAGTTCTGATGGTAAAGTGCAATTAAAAGGATTGGAACTAAGGTCCATGTAGTTAAGATTCTTCAAATAACCCAATGTTGCAGGTATTGGACCTGTGAGATTGTTTCTCTTCAGAACAAGACTGACCAACTTAGTCATATTTCCCATTCCCACGGGGATGAGACCTTTGAGTTGATTGTATCCGAGGTTCAAATCAGCCAAACTACCATTAAGAAGCACCAAAGTAGATGGAATTGGACCTGTTAACATGTTTCCATCAATGTGAAGATGTGTCAAATGGATCAATGATCCAAATGATGAAGGAACTTGACCTACAAAGTGGTTTTGACCAAGGTCCAAAAGGGCAAGATTCTTGAGATTATAGCCCATCTGGGAGGGGATGGAACCACTAAGGGAATTATCAGATACGTCAAGCCATGTTAGCTGAGCGAGATTAGTCAAGAAATTAAGTAGCTGACCTGTGAGGAAATTCTGTGAGAGATCAAGATAGGCAAGTTTCGAAAGAGTACCAGGTTGATAACTGAGGGAGCTCCCGTTGAGGCTACAGGACCGGAGAATTAGTCTTTCAAGGTTTGGAAGAGTTGAAAAGTTGAGATCACTGAGTTCAAGTCCTACATAAAGGCCGCTCAAATTTATAGAAGTGACGCTTCCTGTGCCATTGCAACTGATGCCTTGCCATGTACAATGACTTTGATTAGTGCCTGCAGGAACATTGTATTTTCCCCACCAACCACTCTCAAGTAAAGCTCGCGCCTCTGCTGAAGAATTAGTGGATTTGATATCTGAAGCCATACTAATTGCTACAATTGAGCAAATTAGTGCTGAAATAATAAGTGAGAAAGACATCATGTAAAGATAACTGTAATGGCTCATGCATGCTCAGATTGCCAAAAGAAGTGAAGTAAGTCTAAGTCGAAAAATCTACAGAGACGCCTTTAGCCTCTTGGATTGACTAGCAATGGCTGTCGTTGTAGAGAGTTATGTCTTATACATTTCGCTATTTAGAGAGTTATGTTTTACACATTAATTTGCCGATTACAATTTATACAGGTCGACTAAAGTTGTGAATGAAGATATCTTCTTTGTCAAGTTGCTGCATTATTGTTTGTATTATTACATACCATAGAAATGTCAGAGCATACAATTAATTTAGGTGTCTTCTTGTGCATACAATTTGCAACAGGATTATTGAAAATTTTAACACATAATCCAAGCACACACGTCTAATTAGAATTTAGCTGAGAGAGGGTCCCGAGGTATTTAAATACAAATCTAGTGGCTGCTCTAAAAATATTCAAATTCCTACACATCTTTGAAAAGTATGTAATAACCAGTTTCCTTTACACATACCGAACCAGAATAATCACTGCTTGGTTGCTTGTTAATGCCGACTCATTTGTTCTCAAGGACCTAGATCCGATTGTCTGTGCTATGACTTGTGATTCAATCCGACCACTTGGAATAAAGAAATATATGCACAGAGACTAATTCACTCGGAATTAAAAAAAGTTACTAATCGTAAGTTAGATGCAAATGTCCCAAGGTGTTGTTGACATAGATATCTATTGGTTTGCTCTGCATTTTCATATTGAGATTCAGATCTGAAAGGCATATGCTATAGCCTATTTGTAATTCGAGGATTTTACTCAACTTAAACAAGAATGTAATAAGTAAATATTAGGTTAAAGGTCACAGGAATCTCAGAGAGTTTTATATGTCAAGAGAATGGAGTATTAAAATCATCTACAAACTTGAAGTTATTCTACATTGAAAGAAGTTCAATTTATTGTTCAAGCCTCAGTGAAGTATTCAAGAAAGTGGATTTACTACAGTGACAGAGATTTCCAGTTGGTGACAGAAGAAGTACAGGATACATAGTTTAATCAGAGCTAAAGAAAAGAAGCCACAGCTTTAAATGTTTTAAAGATGAAGAATTATCATTGAAGTCAGTTATTCATGAACCAGACAGTGCATCGAATGACGACATCAATCAGTGGAATTAAATCATCTATATTCAGTGGTTTTCAGAAGATAGAGGAATGCAAGGATTTTAAGTTATCTTCTTTGATTTATTAATTCAATTTAATTAATAAATTAATTCTATCAGAATTAATTTATTTATTAAATTAATTAAGTTAGTTGTTTAAATTATTTATTAAATTAATTCTATAATAAAATTAATTTAATCTAGAATTTAATCTAACTAATTTTAATTAAGAGAAATTAACTTAAGTACTAGTATGACCTATATTATTCTCGGTATGATCACAGCTTTATTTAAGGCAGGTCATACCGAATTTAATCAAGTACTTGCAGGTCATACCAAGTACTAGCAGGTTCTACTGAGTACTTGCAGGTCATACCGAGTACTAGCAGGTTCTACTGAGTACTTGCAGGTCATACCGAGTATTAGCAGGTTCTACCGAAAAGTAATGGCAGGTCATACCGAGCTTACTGTGCAGGTCATACAAGGCAAAAGCATTTGTATTTACCCGAGGTTGTGCAGAATGAAAAAGTGACTTGCATTATCAAAAACAAAACAGAACAGCCATTTCTCTCTGAAGCAAGAACGGAAGAAAAGCTTTTGATCTCATTTCTTCTCAAGCAATTAATTCTAGTTTGTATTGTTAAATCCAAACCACTAGAAGTTGATTACTTGTATTGCTTTGATTAACTAGCGGATTTTTATCCCTAGAATTTATCTCGAACTTGCTTTTAGCATTCGATCTTTTTATTACAAATATTAGAAAAGTTCATGTCGAATTTATTCTAAATTTGTATTAATTAGTTTGAGATAAATACTTTGTAATCCATATTGTATTTGCAACACCCTTCAAGTTTAATATAAGCTATATTTAACTTGAATTTTGTTTCATTTATATTCCGCATTAATTTGTTCTTAATTGTTAAATTATTCAAAGAACAAATTTCGATAAAACGGTATAGTTTGTATTCAACCCCCCTTCTACAAACTTATCAGGACCTAACAATTGGCATCAGAGCCTTTTGATTGATATACAAATCAAAGATCCAATTGTTTGAGATTTTTTTTTAACTCTGAAATTTTTATTTTTCTAAAAATCTCAAAAATGTCTACAACTCAGAAAGCTGTTACAGTCAAAATCCCAATGTTCAGCAAGGATCATTATCCTATGTGGAAGAAGAAGATGCTCTTGTGTCTTCAAGTGGTTAATGTTGAATATCTTGATGTGCTGAAGAATGGACCAAGAATTCCTATGTTTATTGAGAGAGAGCTAATAGAGAATGGTGTTGTTACTAGGGCTGCTAGGATATACCCTAAGGATCCCAAGGACTACACTCCTGAAGAAAAAGAAGATGTTGCCTTGGATGCCTGTCTACAGTTGATACTGATTGATTGTCTTGATCCAATCATGCATAATCATATTTTAAAATGTGTCTCTGCCAAACACATTTGGGATACGATTGAAATAATCAATGAAGGGACAGAGGAAGTCAGAGAGAATAAGATGGAAATTCTCACCTCTTCATATGAGCACTTCAGATCAAATCCAAGAGAAGGAAGAGTGGTTAGTATGTCTACTTCACTGGTAGCTGGAGTCCCACAGAAACAGGAAGCGAAGGTTGTTCTACCTTCCAGTCCTAACAAGGATGTAATTGTAGCTGAATATGGTGTTACATCTACAAGTCAATCTGGTGGTGATTTTTATTCTATGGAGGAGCTTGAACAGTTGGAAGATGAGTCTATGGCCTGGGTAGTGAAGAAGTTTGGAAACTTCAGGTTCAGGAGAAATCCTAGTTTCAAGTTCAAGACATATGCTGACGAATACCAGACAGGTGGTTCTTCATCCTCAAATAGCACAAGGGGTGGCTATAAAACAGGGATGGTTGAGAAGAACAAGTCTAAAGAAAAGAGCTGGGATGATACAGACAGTGAAGATGAAGAAGTTGGGAATCTTGCACTCATGGCAATAGGAGACAAACTCTTTGAGTCCATGTTATCTCCACCCAACATGTCTAAGGTAAAACTTACTGATACTGAAATGATTTATCATCTTGGTGGCACCATAAGTTGTGCACGCACTGAAAATGATAGAATAAATCTTTTAAACACAAATCTTGAAAAGGAATTAAAAGAATTGAAACTTGTGCATGTTAATCAGGATGAACTTACTCAGAAAATTGCTTTTCTTGAGAATAGGGTTAAATGTTATATTCAACTGGAAACCATTCTCAAAGATCAGATTAGTGAGCTTAAAACCAAAGCTAATGCCTATTACAACTCTTGTAAAACGGCTAAAGAAATTTTCAATAAACAAGCTATTGGTAATCATGTCAGTATAGGTTATGATTATAATGAGGCTATTGGATTGCTTGGTATTAATACACCTTGTAGAGTCAGAGAAGAAGGAAAGGTTGTTCCTTATATACTTAAGGGTATTGAAACACCCTTCTGTAAAGAATCCATAGCAGATCCTATGAATGAATACTCTATAATCATTGCTGAAGAGATTCGTGAAGAAGATATGGCTTTGGAAGTTGAACAGTCCAAAAAGTGTATATCTGATATTCCAGTCAAAGTTGCTTCAACTAAAAAGACTAAATCAGATATCCATAAGTTGGATCAAAACAACTGTAGAACTAACATGCCTGCTGTTAATTCTTCTCATAAAGCATGTGGTGTGATTAATTGCATGTCTTGTGCTTTCAATGTTAGTTATGCTTATTTTAATAGTAAGCATGTATCTAGTGATAAGACTGCTCCACGCCAACATGTTAATAATAAGAAGCATGTTAAAGCAAAAACTACTAGTCCTCCTCAGACTAGAGTGGATTCATTTATCCCTAAGCCTACTCAGAAATGTGTTAAGGCTGGCTATAAATGGAAACGCTCTTATGTGAAAGAGGTTGAAGTAGTTTCAGTTAAAAATGTTGTTTTGCCTGACAAAGGCCAATTCTTTAAGTATGTCGGACCCAATCAATTTTGGGCTCCGAAGAAGGTCTAATCAATTTGATATTGCAGGGAGTTAAACAGGTAAACCGTGTTATATGGATTCTTGACAGTGGTTGTTCAAGGCATATGACCGGAGATAGAGCCCTGCTATCAGATTTGGTTGAGAAAGCTGGCCCAGTAGTTACCTTTGGAGATAACAGCAAGGGTATTACGAAAGGATATGGCTGTTTGAAGTACGAAAATGTTATCATTGAAGATGTTTCATTTGTGGAAGGTCTGACGTTCAATCTTCTCAGCATCAGTCAGTTCTGTGACAGAGGATATGATGTTTCCTTTGAAAGAGAGAAGTGTCAGATCATTCACAAGAAGAATGGAAAGCCTGCTCTTCAAGGAGTAAGGAAAGGTGACTTGTTCATAGCTGATCTGAACTCGGGATTCAAAGATGAAGTTAATTGTTTTTATGCTAAAGCTTCATCAGATGATAGTTGGCTATGGCACAAGAAGATGTCTCACCCTAACTTCAAAACCATGAACTCTTTAGTCAAGAGGGAATTGGATAGAGGTTTGCCTCAGATGGAATTTACACAGGAAGGACTGTATGAGGCATGTCAGAAAGGAAAGTCAAAGAAAGCTTCTCACAAGGGCACTGACACATCATCAATAACTGAACCACTTTAGTTACTGCACATGGATTTGTTTGGTCCAGTTAATGTGATGTCCATGTCAAAGAAACAATATGCACTTATGATTGTTGATGACTTTTCTAAATTTACATGGGTTTTGTTCCTACATTCCAAGGATGAGACCCCATACCTGGTGATTGGCCACATAAAGTTGATTGAGCTGGATTCTAGATTCCCTGTTAGAGCCATAAGGTCAGATAATGGTACTGAATTCAAGAATGCCATTCTAAATGACTTTTGTGCTGATAAAGGAATAACAAGACAGTATTCTGCCCCTAGAACTCCTCAACAAAATGGAGTAGTGGAAAGAAAGAATCGGACATTGATTGAAGCAGCTAGGACTATGCTAAGTGAGTCCAAACTTCCAACGTACTTTTGGGCTGAAGCAGCGAATACAGCTTGTTATACTCAGAATCGAACTTTAATCAACAAGGACTTAATGAAGACTCCGTATGAGATCATGAACAACAAGAAACCAACTGTCAAGTACTTTCATGTATTTGGAGCAAAATGCTTTGTGCTTATAGATGAAAATGTTAAACGTGGCAAGTTTGATGCAAAGGCACAAGAAGCTATTTTTGTTGGTTATTCCAGAAGATCTTACAGGGTCTACGTGGTTGGCAGTCACACAGTAAAGGAAAGTGTCAATGTTACTTTTGATGACACTAAGTTCCCCAGTATCCAAAAAGAAGACTCATCTGAAAAGCTGAAGTTTGATAACTTGCCAGACTCAGAATCAGAGGATGAAGCCCCACCTGAAGTTATTGCTGGTGATGATAATAACAATGATGATATTGATCATGGTGATGGTGGTGGAAACACTGGTAACAACGGAGATACCACCAACACTGGAGAAGAATCATCGAGGCAAACAGGCAACAACTCAGGGGGAGCAAATGAAGGATCAACTAGTCACTCACAACATCAAAGTGAATTTCAAGGTGAATCATCAAGATCAAATCTTCCAAGACAGACTGTTTGGAATAGAGCTCATCCTTTTGAGCTGATCATTGGTGATCCAGATGTTGGAGTTAAAACTAGAAGTGCTTCTCAGAATGAATGTCTTTTCTCAGCATTTCTATCTAAAATGGAGCCAAAGAAAACTGAGGAAGCACTGACTGATCCAGATTGGGTGATTGCTATGCAAGATGAACTCAATCAATTTGAACAACAACAAGTCTGGAAGCTGGTACCCAGGCCAAAGAACAAGAAAGTAGTTGGTACAAGATGGGTATACAGGAACAAGCTAGATGAGGATGGCATTGTTACAAGGAACAAGGCAAGACTGGTTGCACAAGGGTATTCACAAGCTGAAGGCATTGATTATGATGAAACCTATGCACCAGTGGCTAGACTTGAGGCCATCAGGATGTTCTTAGCATTTGCGGCTTATTCCAATTTTAAAGTCTATCAAATGGATGTTAAGAGTGCATTCCTGAATGGTGAGCTTGATGAAGAAGTGTATGTGGAACAGCCCCCTGGCTTTGAAAATCAGGAGCTGCTGGACTTTGTGTACTTTCTCTTCAAGGCTATCTATGGTCTCAAACAAGCCCCAAGAAAATAGTATGACACTCTCTCTGGTTTTCTTTTAGAAAATGGTTTTGTTAGAGGTATCATAGACAAAACTCTTTTTTCAAAGAAACACAAAAATGATATGATATTAGTCCAAGTCTATGTGGATGACATCATATTTGGGTCTACTAATGATAATCTCTGTAAGAGATTTGCTGAGCTTATGCAGAGTAAGTTTGAAATGAGTATGATGGGTGAGCTGAAGTTCTTTCTTGGATTACAAGTAAGTCAAAGGTCAAATGGTATATTTATTTGTCAATCCAAGTATCTCAAAGAACTCCTCAAGAAGTATCATATGGAGGATTCAGCATCAGCAAGGACTCCATCTTCAACAGCCATCAAACTTGGAGCTTCTGACAAATCTATCAAGGTAGATGTTAAAAGCTACAGAGGTATGATTGGCTCCTTACTCTATCTTACTGCTAGTAGACCAGATATTATGTATGCTACATGCTTGTGTGCAAGGTTCCAAGCGGACCCTAGAGATGTACATTTCGTTGCTGTTAAAAGAATCTTGAGATATCTTAAGGGTACACCTAATTTAGGTATCTGGTACCCTAAAGATTCTGGTTTTAATCTTGTTGGATATACAGATTCTGATTATGCAGGTAGTGTTGTGGATAGGAAGAGTACCTCTGGGAGTTGTCAATTCCTAGGAGGTAGGTTGATTTCCTGGTATAGCAAGAAACAGCAAACAGTTTCCAATTCAACAGCAGAAGCTGAATATATTGCTGCTGGAAGCTGTTGTGCTCAGATCTTATGGATAAGGAATCAATTAAAGGACTATGGCTTTGCATTAGACAAAATTCCTATTTTGTGTGATAATACAAGTGCCATAGCAATCTCCAACAACCCTGTGCAGCACTCGAGAACGAAGCACATTGATATCAGGTATCATTTTATCAGAGAGCATGTCATGAATGGAACTGTGGAGTTACACTTTGTACCCACAGAAGAACAGACTGCAGATATATTCACTAAATCTGTTGACGAATCCACATTTATCAAGTTAGTTGGTAAATTGGGTATGTTAAACAGTCTTAGTGATTAACAATATCTCTGTCATGTTTGTTCTTTCAAAATCATTTTCTCTTGCTGATATTGAATGATATATTTTGCCAATTCTTGTTTAGAGTAAAGCTTGTTAAGTTAAATATTCTGAATAATTTATTTTCTTTAAAAATATTTTTCTCATTTTTTTAAAAAATGAAGAAATTTATTTTTATTGAAAATTTATTTATTTAGAATCATTTAAGTTAGTTTCAGATTGTAAATATTGTTGTTTAAATATTTATGCAAGTTTATATTATTTTTATGCACCTCTACAGTTTCCTGTAAATAGTTGCATGTAAATAGTTTTCTGTAAATATTTTTTTTAATTTTATATTTTAGTTTATTGTTATTATTTATTATCTTTTATTTTCTATTTGTCTTAGTTGTTTGTGTAAATATATTGTATATATTATTTCTGATCTAGCTCTTGCTTAGCTGGAAATTCAGTGCCAAATCCAATTCAGGTATTACTTTCTATCTCTCAATCCACTTCTTCTACTGTTGCTGAACCCAAGTGGTTGTTAGGGCTGACCAAGGGATTGTAGATCCACAATCTCTATCCCAGGTCTTAGAGCCAAACAATGAGTCTACAACTTAATTACTTGACCTCTCAGCCTGAACAGAAATCAAATGTTAAATATAGAAGTATTTTGATTGAAACAGTGAGTGATCCCACAGCTCTGCCTCCTCTAAAGAAATTCAACATATACTGAGGCATCTGTCAGCCCATCTGTATCCTCTCAATAGGATATGGACTTTGAAATGGCCAATGAACTGTTTCTAGAGACATTCTCTCAACAGGATGAATCTATTGAAATTCGCCATAGGGCCATGGCACCTTGTACTGAGTCAAGCACACTCTCATTACTCACAATGGGAGAAGACAATTCCATTAGATGAAACTCAGGACACAGTGAAAGCAGAGCACCTGCAACTGGTTACAGTGCCTACCATTGTTACGGTAGAAGTGCCTTCATAGGCATCTGAGGGAAAATTTGATTCTTTGCCAAATTAAATAGAATCATTTTCTCCCCTCCCAGAGTGAACACCTCTGGCTCCCTAAGGGATTTTCCACTCGCAGATTTATCTGGAGAAAGTGGAAGGCAACTTGGTCAGTCTATCACTGAAGCAATTCAGATTTCAAATCCAAGTGATTTGATAGACATGATTGAGGATCGGGATTTGCGAACTCCCATTGCACCACCACTGACCTCTCTTGAAGAGGCTAGGGTGAGTTTCAATGCAGGTACTGATCAAAAAGGAGCAAACAGACAGCTAATGTTGAGTGATAAGAGTCAAACACTGAGTGAAACACATGCACGTGAGATGAGTGATACACTTACAAGAGAAATTCAAGTGAGTGCACACACAGACACATACACTGCAATGTAGTTAGCTCACATAGCTGATCTACAGGAACATCTATTCTAAACCCAGGCTGATAAAGAAATTTTGCAAGCACAAGTGGTTGAACGGTCTTCTTCTTCCACCTCTGTCAACAATCAGCTAGGACTGCTCAAGGAAATCTAGAAGACAAATTTACTTCCAAGATCAACTCCATCATCTATCTCAACTCCTACTGGTTTCAGATACTCTTAAAGTTAAATCTGTAGAGAATTCCTCAACTAAGGGGGAGAAGTTTCTAGAAGTTTCTAAGGGGGAGAAGAGTTTCTAGAAGTTTCTGGAGAAGCTAGTATAAAGGGAGCTGAAAAAGATATAAAAGGTAAAGAGGGAGTTTCAGGGGAGTAAAGGTAAGTTAGTTCTGTTTTATAAAAGTTATATGTATAGAGCTTAGGTAAATCAAGACAGGTTTAATGTTATCATATGTTCAGTCTAGAGGAACATATGTCTTGTATTTATCTCTACTGGTGAAATCTGGAAATGTCATATTTGATCCAGAACTTTCTAGTATTTACTTAGGCTTAAGAGTCTTATCTTTTTCTTGGTTTTAGTTGAGTGATCCTCTAGGTATTTGGTTGTTATTTTCTAACAAACAAATAGGGGGAGATTGAAAGGCATATGCTATAGCCTATTTGTAATTCGAGGATTCTACTCAACTTAAACAAGAATGTAATAAGTAAATATTAGGTTAAAGGTCACAGGAATCTCAGAGAGTTTTATATGTCAAGAGAATGGAGTATTAAAGTCATCTACAGACTTGAAGTTATTCTACATTGAAAGAAGTTCAATTTATTGTTCAAGCCTCAGTGAAGTATTCAAGAAAGTGGATTTACTACAGTGACAGAGATTTCCAGTTGGTGACAGAAGAAGTACAGGATACATAGTTTAATCAGAGCTAAAGAAAAGAAGCCACAGCTTTAAATGTTTTAAAGATGAAGAATTATCATTGAAGTCAGTTATTCATGAACCAGACAGTGCATCGAATGACGACATCAATCAGTGGAATTAAATCATCTATATTCAGTGGTTTTCAGAAGATAGAGGAATGCAAGGATTTTAAGTTATCTTCTTTGATTTATTAATTCAATTTAATTAATAAATTAATTCTATCAGAATTAATTTATTTATTAAATTAATTAAGTTAGTTGTTTAAATTATTTATTAAATTAATTTTATAATAAAATTAATTTAATCTAGAATTTAATCTAACTAATTTTAATTAAGAGAAATTAACTTAAGTACTAGTATGACCTATATTATTCTCGGTATGACCACAGCTTTATTTAAGGCAGGTCATACCGAATTTAATCAAGTACTTGCAGGTCATACCAAGTACTAGCAGGTTCTACTGAGTACTTGCAGGTCATACCGAGTACTAGCAGGTTCTACTGAGTACTTGCAGGTCATACCGAGTATTAGCAGGTTCTACCGAAAAGTAATGGCAGGTCATACCGAGCTTACTGTGCAGGTCATACAAGGCAAAAGCATTTGTATTTACCCGAGGCTGTGCAGAATGAAAAAGTGACTTGCATTATCAAAAACAAAACAGAACAGACATTTCTCTCTGAAGCAAGAACGGAAGAAAAGCTTTTGATCTCATTTCTTCTCAAGCAATTAATTCTAGTTTGTATTGTTAAATCCAAACCACTAGAAGTTGATTACTTGTATTGCTTTGATTAACTAGCGGATTTTTATCCCTAGAATTTATCTCGAACTTGCTTTTAGCATTCGATCTTTTTATTACAAATATTAGAAAAGTTCATGTCGAATTTATTCTAAATTTGTATTAATTAGTTTGAGATAAATACTTTGTAATCCATATTGTATTTGCAACACCCTTCAAGTTTAATATAAGCTATATTTAACTTGAATCTTGTTTCATTTATATTCCGCATTAATTTGTTCTTAATTGTTAAATTATTCAAAGAACAAATTTCGATAAAACGGTATAGTTTGTATTCAACCCCCCTTCTACAAACTTATCAGGACCTAACAAGATCATGATACACTTTGTTCAGATCAAAAAGGTGACAGCTAAATTGTCTCAGTCTAATAAGTTGACAAACACTCCCTGAAACTTGTCAACGCCAACTCATCAGGAACCTACATCTGATTATTTGTGCGAGACTAATTCAACAATGGATAAAAAATGATTAGATTCAAACCCTAAAGGAGCTCCTAACCCTGCGAAGCGGGCACCAATACTAGTTCATCATATTGTTTGTACTTGACGATGCAGAATGCTACCTGATTCGGATTCCCTAACCCCTACAGGTTGATGCTTCTCTTTTTTCTTTCAAAATCACTCAATTCAACAGTTTAACATCATAGCTCAGGACACACTAACTTTCATTTCCATCTTCTAACAAGATCGCCTCATAAATCTGAGGTAGGTTTTTGTTCTACAATTTTGCAGTCTTATCAAGCGCCTAGAACTAAACATTTTCTTAACCATAACCTCGAGCCAAACGTTATTTTTCATTTCTCAACCTCACTAAAATTTGAATTTTTGTGCTTCTTGGTACCCTTTTTTATTTCCCGTCTCCAAACACAATGTAGAAATCAATATTGCACAGAAAATTACAACACCCATCTCAACTGTCAACATCTATTCATTGAAAATTGAAATATGCACTTTATTCCATATATAATGCAAAGTTATTTTTATACATCACAGATAATTTGTGTTCCAAACTTACATTAACCATTAACAAAAGAATTTAATGTTCTCACCGGATAACAAATACTAGAATACACATAATTTTTAATTAAAAAAAAGCTTATTGGAGAGCTGACCACAGTGCAGGTTGAACAATTTGTTCCTGGCAACTTGCAACTATCAAAAGACTGCCTTGGAATACATTTACAGCAAACAATTTGCCTCAAAAGTTGTTTCAGAAATACTGATAAAGCAACTAAAATATGAAGACAACACTATCATGCACCCTGGACTTCTGGTTCTGAGCCACACACTCAGATATCCACATTAGGTTTCGGATCTCCTGCTCCCGTAACCTTATGTATGCAAAAAATACCGCATAGTGGAACTGCAGAGTACAAAGGATTCATATTTACCCATAAATCAAGAATGTAAACAAAAAAAGGCTTCTAAATTCATAAAACGCATCAGATATTTCTGATATTATCTTTACAACGTACAAACACAAATTAGCGCAGTTTCACAAGCACAAACCTGTTGCTCAAATGATAAGCAGAGTCTCTTCACCTCCTCTTCATAAAAAGCTTTATCTAGCATCTGACTCTCTCCATAAGATAACTTGGCAAAAATGGACTGGTAAGGAGGGTATTTTTCCATCACACCACGAACCTACAACAACAGAGCAAAGAAAATATGAGCCATTAACTTCAATTATTACTCATTAAGTGAAAGATAAAATTAATTATTACCCATCAAGTGAAAGATAACAATCGGATAGATGTGACATTGAAACTCAATACAGGCATACCTGATCAATATCTTCACAGACAGCAAGTTCTTCATGACCATATGGGTAACTATAGAAAATGTAGAGAAGTCAAACATGCATCTAGGATCTGGGTAAATATTAAATTAATCATTGTTAAGAGCTTACAGTAAGCCAAAGCTAGAGTACAACTTTCTCCGGTCATCCCGAGTGAGCTCAGTGCCAATACTGCAAAGAAAAAAAAACTCATATTAGACTTGTAAAAATCTGAAAAATTAGAAAATAAATATACAAATATGAGAGCCAAAAACCTGTTTATGGTGATGTTCACCGCTCTTCTGTCAGCCTCAAAGGCAAGAAGGTCAGACATGATTTCTGCTGTAGCACCTCCCAATTTCTATTTCATAGGTACACAAAAATAAGTTTAGAATGAAAGGAGAGAATCTGAGTTAAAAGTTACACAAAAAACTCAGGCAAGACATCTACAAGTCGCCATCCATTCTCACCTGGCAAAACCTGTAGAAATCTTCAAGGTATGCCTTGTATAGAGTGTTTCTCATAATTTCGATGTTCATATCATCCAAGTCCTGTGAATAAAAATTATTAAAAAGAAATTGTATAAAAAATAATAAAAAAACAATTAAGGTTGATTGTTTTTTCTAATTTTATGTTTTTAGGTTGGTCAATAACAAACCCAATAATTAATCTTTTGTACTCATTAAATTACTAAAATTATAAAATTATAAAAACTTTAATCAAGAGATCATTTGAGTGCCTAGCATTTCATATTATATACATGAATATTAACATTCATATAATCATTATTATAATTTTATGAGGCAACACAATCATATCTTACAGAAGTTATACTTTTAAATCCTAAACCAAAAAAACGTTAGTTCCAACATAATCTTTTATGTGAACACTTGTCAGATTATTAATAGACACAAGCCATATGCCAATAGAAACATGTACGTGTACTTTCAAAAAAATCAAAACTGAATTATCAAAACCAAACCTTTCTTTGCCTCGTTACATATAGAAATATACTATCTAAATATTCATATAAATAAATAATAATTTTTCTGAAAGCAAATAACATAAATTATTTAGACTATCTATTCTAAAATAGAATTAAATTTGGCTCTAAAATTAAATATGTATGTAACTTATTTAATTTATAATATTTTCTTACAAATCCATAATTAATATACCAAAAACATAAAAGAAAATACAAAAAAATGAGAACTTAAAAACAAGTTCCAAGGCAGTCTTTTCAGCTATTGTGATATAGAAGAAAAGTCTACAATCTAATTAAGCTATGTAATGTGTTATATCGCAAATGTAAGGATACTGATTGTAGTTTATTTATTTTTACATTTCACATAAGGTTACAGAAACTAAAGACAATATGTAGCATATAGAGATTTGCCCATTTTAAGTTCATACAAAAAGACGAAGAGGTTAATCAAACTGAAAGTTCACCAATCAATACCTCAGACGTAATACACTCAGAGAAGTATGGAGCCAGAGGGGTGTCGACAAGCACAAGTCTATAAAGCTCTCGCATGTTTTGAGCTACTGCCAGGGTTGCAATGCTGAAGGAAAGATGAGCAAACAAAAATGAATTTTCGACACTTCTGGAAATCATAAATCATGATGGGTAGGTTTACCTGTCAAACATGCCCAATGGATGGCATTTCTCTAGCAGTTCTTGAACATCTCTCTCATGCAAGGTCCCAGTGACGATTAGCACAACATTGTCAATCATGTGGCCATATCTGGATCAAACAAACAACTATTATGTTTTAATTCTTAAGCAAGCTCTGAGGCTCTAACTAATTTCTTCAAGTTTTCTTTCTTTTTCCCAATTCCCTAGGAAACAGGAAGCCTCCAGTGTAGAATTTTAAGACTCGACTCTTATAATCTTAAATAAATCAATTTGCACATCAAGCTAATTATTTAACCACCATATCGGCTCAAGCATAATATTAGTGCACTAAGAAAATGAGCAAGGATTTAAATAGTAAAATGTTCTAGAGAAAATAGTGTAATCAGGCTCGAAACACATAGAACCTTAATTGATTATATGATAGTCTAATTTTGTAGTGATAATACATAGAAAAGCCTGTTTCATCCAAGACTTTGGGAAAAAGCTCGTTATTTGATAATGTTTGGAAAACCCGTTCAAATATAGAATCAATATAAAAAAAATTCCTGTAAAATATAATCAAAAAAACTCTGTTCTGGGTAACGAAACATTAAATCATAAACCGGACACTTAATAATTGGGACACATACAATGTTTTATTAGCATAACATGATTACTATGGGAATTAAGGACTCCAAGTACAAAGTCTGTATTTCCATCATTAGGCCAGTGATGAATTTGACAAGCTACACTTACCTTGAAAGAAGTTTGACCCAGCAACGAGTCTTAATCCCCAATATCTACTTTATATAGATAGGTAAACATTACATTTTACAATACAAAAGGGGGAGAGTTCAGATACAATCATAGTAACGGAGCTCTTGGGAGCAGTGATCAGTTCTGATCATTTTAAAAACTAAAATCATCCTGAACTAGCCTTTTTATATTTATTCAACCACACTCTAATCTAATGTTATAGTGATCTTAAGAAAGGCCCCGATTTAAGTGTCGGTGTTTTCATAAATTTGTAACAAACCAAAACAAATTTTATTATGTAATTGTGATCTACCTTCCTCTTCAAAATTATAACGACTAAATTATTTCAAAAGAGAAAGATTACACATACGTAATGTACTCCAAGAACGTTGACAAAGGCTCTGTAGCTTGGCATAACATGTGTTTGTACTCATCAACCAGTTTGAGAGTACATTTCTCCACAATAGTAGTAGTATGCAATGGGGACGGTTCTGCAAAATCATACATAATAAAATAAGAAGTGGATTATGTTACAAAATTTGATCAAACTTGAAAATCTCATATACTTCTGCAATTGGGGGGAAAAGCGCATCATGGCATGTAAATATATAGGTAAACAAGGAATATTGTAGTGCTCGTGGTCATTCTTAATTTCCAAGCAGTATTTAATTTAATCACGGTCAAACTCAACCTCTATAAATGCATATTGGAATTAGTTTGATGGTATAAAAAAAAGAGGATCACTGCGGTCTCAAGTCTGATCTTCACTACCAAAAAGTAGACAGTTTGCAAAATATACTAATCGAAGGACAAAGGTAACAAAATCAACTCATATCAATCAATTTACAATTCAACTCATTGTCATAACTATTTGGGCAATCCAATACAATTTCACCTAATCTTAAGCAAAATAAAATCATCATAGTCTCATCTTAAAAACTGAACACATCTGTATATAAATCATGTTACCATTACATATGTATCTAGGTAGCATAATTTTTTACAGCAATTAACAGCTTTAAAAAGCAGTCCTGTGAATAAAAGGAACAAAATCGTGAAGTATAATAGCTGAGATTTCACTACACAATGCTAAAAGAATCAACTCGGCTAATATAAATCTCAACTCATTCTCGCAACTACTGGCCTAACCCTAATCTCAAGCAGAAGGAGATCATTAACATCGAAACATATCTACATGTATGCAAATAATGTTACGATTACGCAATTAAGTATCCAAGTAGCTCAACTAATACAATTTTATAAAATTGAAATTCGATTTAAAAAAAAAACTAACCGTTTTGAAGATAAGGACCATATTCAGTGGCGGAGAGATGCATCTTGATATCATCTAGGGTTTCGCACTGGCACAAATTGTTGTAATCAGCAGCGGTGAGTAAGCCAGATCTGTGTCCTCTCACGATCGCTTCTAGGTAACCTCCATGGATGTTGAAGGTTAGTGCTTCGAATCCGTACATTGTTTGTGTGTATATGATTGGGAAGGTGAGATACAGATCTTAAAAGAGAGATTTGTCGAGAGAGAGAGAGAGAGATCGGGCTCTCACAAATGACAAAACCCTTATGATGAGATATATAATAATAATAATTGAATTGAGGAAAGGGGGATATTAGAATGCAGGGTCACAAATTAGAGATGCAAAGAGGGAGTGATTGATCACGTAGTTACTAGTTTACATTCAAAACTTATCGTCAATAATACTAGCCTATAACCCGTGGTATGCACGGACTTCATTTAAAATTCTATAATTTTCTTATTTTATTTGAATTGAAATTTATAGAAAAATTAGAAGCAATATGAATTTTGGAGGTAAATTATTAAAAAAATATGATTTGATAATAATTAAAAGTGTCGACCTGATTATAATTTGAAATGTGACATATTTAGAAGCGTGACATTTATAATTCCTCTTCCATTTATAGATAGTTTCAATTAGATAAAAATTATTAAATCATCATTAAATTAAAGATAATTTTGTTAGCTTCGCGTGGGCTGTAAAATCGTCGAAATCCGATTTTTATAACCCAAGATAAAGTCCAAATTAGTAAAGTGAGTATCTAAATTCTTATAATAATAATTATGTCATTATTATTTTAACACGTGTATAATTTAATTTAATTCAATTGTTT
The DNA here is from genome assembly GCA_030848705.1 of Heracleum sosnowskyi. Lineage (NCBI taxonomy): Eukaryota > Viridiplantae > Streptophyta > Magnoliopsida > Apiales > Apiaceae > Heracleum > Heracleum sosnowskyi. The sequence continues at coordinate 48,434,931 of CM061239.1, read as the reverse complement.
TGTTAAATTATTTGAATTTTAATTTATTAGTTCATTTTTGTTTTCTTGGAAGGTGTTAATCAACCAACCAAATTATCTCTTTTAGGAAAGTAGTATAGATTTTTTTGGAAGGTGTTAACCAAGTACCAAATTATACCCTATTTCGCTTATAATAGTATTTTTAGGAAAGTAGTATAGATTTTTTTGGAAGGTGTTAACCAAGTACCAAATTATACCCTATTTCGCTTATAATAGTATAGTATAGATTTGAAACGTAAGAGAGTTATTATTTTATTATTATTATATTTATTCCTGAAAATGTTATTTTTAAATTAACTATTTTAGGAAAGTAGTATAGATTTTTTTGGAAGGTGTTAACCAAGTACCAAATTATACCCTATTTCGCTTATAATAGTATAGTATAGAATAGACAATAAAGTTCATGTGGTTACCTCAGGAAATATTTACCTGAGGCACTAGTATGGGTCCAATATTAAAGTAACACATGTTCTATGCATTTAAATAAAAATATTGTATTTACACATGTATAAAATATTAAGGAAAGTGAATAGCTTTAAAAAAAAAATGTATACCTGATTGCATCAAATAAGGTAAACTGATAGTGATAGTGGTATCTTAGGAAAGTTTCCTGAGATTATCTCACGAACTCTATTATCATAATAATATGGGTGCGTGCATATATATGCATTCTCAAATCAAAAACAACCACTTGTCCTACTATGTCGTTTAGGAAGAATTTTGGTACCAATTTTTGGTAACTCTAGCATTACTCATTTCAAAATAACACATGTTAGTGTTTTAATTCGTAAAATTTATATTTATGCATTAGAGGTTCATTTTATTTACGAAAGATATCCAATAATGTGGTGACATCTCATCATCATTCAAGATTCATTTTGAAAATAATTTCGAGAATTATTACAGTTTGGGAACAGTTTCCTTTATCTATTACCACAATCCTCATTAAGGGCAAATCCATACTATTTATATTATATTATTTTAAACAAAATATTAAACATTTGATAATCGGACTGTAGTCGATATTTTGGGCCGGATTTTATGTACTTTAATAACTTGAGTCTACTTCTTTTAAATTTTATTGGGTTTTTCTATTAAAAATTATTATACGATTTTATGTACTTTAATAAATTGTTTCTACTACTTTTAATTTTTTATGGGCTTTCCTATTATAAATTTATTATACTATATTATTAAAACTGAAATATTAAAACCAAACATTAAAAGTTTGGTAGTCGGATGGACGGTAGTCGGTATTTTGGGCCAAATTTTATCTACTTTAATAACTTTGGTATGTTTTTTTTAAAATTTTTATGGGTTTTCCCATTAAAATATTATTATATGATTGATATGGGTTAAAAATAACCCTAAAGACATAATTAATATTGCATTAATTAAACCTAGCTGGTCCATAAATAAGGCCCATTAATAAGGCCCAAAACTCTAATTAAATATTAATTTCGTAATTAATATTTGGGCTAGAACTACAACCTGTATTAGGAGACGTTCAATACAGGCTTGTTCTAATACAATTGGGCTTATTTCAATACAAGTCTGTTATCCGCCGTCAAGGATAAGACTTATCCTTCAAGGAAGTGATAATACTTATCCACCGTCAAGGATAAGATTTATCCTTCAATGAAGTGATAATACTTATCCACCGTCAAGGATAAGATTTATCTTTCAAGGAAATAAATACTTATCCACTAGGCTTCTAAACGCCTATATAAAGGGTATGACCCATCATCTCAGAACTACGTTTTGGACACAGCTCCATACGTCATCTACAACATTTTGGACACAGCTCCATACGTCATCTACAACGTTTTAGACTTCATCCTCGAATAAGGACATACAAGTCACTACGTCCTTGGTGTGCCCCTACCGCCATAGCCCCGAGGGCAACACCAAGAACTACGTTTTATTGGCTTGATTCTCTAAACACTAGAGATACGTAGGCATCTTGTTAGGACCGAGTTAGTCCCCGACAACAAGAGCAGCCATTAAAGCTCGAAGCTCTCTTAAATCCTAGCAATTAATTTACAAGTACATTTTTTAATCCATAACATTTGGCGCCGTCTATGGGAAGACGACATCAACCATGGCAAACACACGAAGAACAACTCGAGATACTCAAACTTCTGAGGAGTTTCATATCACCTCGGAGGCTGATACTCACGGAAATCAACCACCGCCAACTACTGGCATTCAAGGGGCGAATATCCCCCTCACCACTACTCAAGGACCGGAGATCCCAATTTCAGTTGAAGGGACGAATCCCCTGCAGATGGTCGTTCATAGATCTAATCCACAAGAGACCGCTCACCAGCAACCAATCACGACATCCCCACTGCTCATGAATGCACCAAATGGCCTTCAACTCCATACTACGAATCTTTCCCAATATGCAACTCAAACTTTGGGGATGCCAAGCTATGGCATGCCCCCTCGACCCATGGCGGCGGTAGTGGTCTCAATCCCACTTACCATAAGGCGTATGTTCCTCCTTATATACAAGGTCTGGGACCCCAAAATCAACAAACTCGACGAACCCCTCTGATTCAAGACTACTCGGGCCCCTATACTGAGGACGAGAATTATACATCTACAGAAGAAAGGGATGTTTCCCAAAGGAGGAGGCGTTCTTCCCAAACAAATCGGGAACAACCCCAAACTACTAAGGAAAAGATTGCGGCCCATGAGGCGGAGGCTGCAAGGCTCAAGAAATTATTGGCAGAACAGGAGGCCGCGAAAGCACAAAGCCAAGCGATTGGAAGAGTCTCGATAATCAACCTGGACCCAACACCGAGAAGAATCAAGAGGGCTGAAGCCCCAAGGGGCGATCCTAGTGTTTTGTTGCCCCTAGGAGATCTTGATGATCCTACACCACCGTTCACTCAAGACATCATGAAAGCTACCATATCCAGGAAATTCAAGATGCCAACGATTAAAGCTTATGATGGAACGGGAGATCCCTTAAATCGCGTAAGAACCTTCTCTAATGCACTGCTGTTGCAGCCAACCAATGATGCGGTCAAGTGTAGGGCGTTTCCACAAACCTTGGCGGGCATGGCCCAACGCTGGTATAGCCGTCTACCTCTGATAAGTGGATTTTATATCTACTTGGAACGCCTCCTATTGGCTTAAATTGATTGATTGCACTCAAGTATTTGGTGTGTTTAATGTGTTTTTAGCTAGAATGTGCAGAGCTACAGATTGATGCATAAATGCGAGGATTCATGTATATATGGTGGATATGTGCTAAAGAAGAGAAGTCCATGCGGTAAGGGAGTTGGAAGCGCAAAGAAACGGAAAGAAAATAGTTTGTTGAATTATGAATAGTAGCACTGTTCATGGCACTGTTCAAGCGCCCCCGCGCCCATTCAAGCGCCCCCGCGCCCAAAACATCCTGAAGGAGCGCGCCCGCGCCCTAAACATGCTGAAGAAGGCAATTTCAAGTCAGATATGGAAACCAGCAGAAGACCAGTCAACTCTCAGGCCTATATAAACTAATGGTGGACGATTTCTGAGATATACATTGACATACAATCATACATATCCATCCACCGGTGAGGAGAACAAGGAGACGGCTGATTACGAAGATCTACTTTTCATCTTTTCTTTGTATTCTTCTAATTAGGCGATACTTTGGATTCTCGTTGGTTTTGTTCTTCTTAAACCTTATCTCTAGTACTTTATTCAGTATTCCAGACATCTTTATTATCATGTTTTCATCAGAACCCACGATGATGAACGGTTCGATTATGAACTAATCGTTGTCGTGGGATTCTAACGGATTTATTTATGGATTTTAGTAGTTAATTGTTTTAAAGATGTGTGTGTGATGGCTAATTGATATCCTAGTTTGGTTGTGCTTATTCTTCTTGGATGCGTAGCTAACATCTAAGTTGTTTGTTAATCTCTATTGATTGCGAAAGTGGATATAGAGGTTTAGAACTTGCCATGCTAGCATAGGTTTATGTATGTTTGTCATGCATGATTCGTAGGTGATTTTAACCATCTTACCTGCCCTATGTAATCTGAATGGATAACTTGCTCGTTAAACCGTTATGTTTTCAAATCTTATAGACATATAGGGTCTAAGCATAATTGGTGTCTGCTTAACTTCTATCTCTTTTGTGGATGTTTGAGTGGTTTGGTATACGTATACTGAAAGGTAGCGTGTACTGATTTCGTGTTATCCGATTAGTTATCACAACCGTCACATGCATTGATTAAAGACAAAAGACTCTAGATGAAGTACTTAATGAAGTTAGGATCTCATGTTTATTCTCATAAGTAATTAAACAGCAATCTCTTTAGTTAATTAAATTCTTGTTAAGTTGAATAGTTAATTTAGTTAATCAAAACACAAACTTTAATACTTGTCTTAGCATTGAACAATAGCCATATATTGTTGCATAAGTGCATAACTATAGTAACCAAAGCAGTCTCTGTGGGAACGAACTCTACTTTCATATATTACTTGTTGACCGCGTACGCTTGCGTGATTTTGTGCGAACAACCTCCCAATTCCATTGGGTATTTCAACGAATTAAGCAAAGCATTCATCAATCAATTCGTTAGTGGAAGGGTGCATGAGAAAAGCAAAGAAAAGAATGAAGTCCTAAGGGATTATATCAACCGATTCACCCGGGAGGCTCTGAAAATCCCGGACTTAGAGGACAAAGTAGCTATAATAGCTCTGCAGCAAGGAACCACCGATGATCACTTCAAAAGATCATTGGCAAAACATCCACCCGAGAGCATGCTGAAGCTCCAAGATAGAGCCGGAAAGTATATCAAGGCTGAAGAAAGCATGAGAAAGTATGAACCAACTGCTGGTGGTAGTGGAAATTCAAAGAAAAGAAAGGAAACTCAGGAGTACGACGTCAAGGAAAAGTTTCCCAGAACGTCGAAGGATTCTGATTCTCTACCCAAGAGGAACAATTTTGGGCCAAAGTTTACGGAGTATGCAAGATTGAACACTCCCAGGAGCCAAATTCTGATGGAAATAGCAAAGGAGGAGGATCTCTGATGGCCGAAGCCACTAAGGACTGATATGTCTAAACGGAATCAAAACCAATTATGTCGGTTCCACAAGGAAGTCGGTCACGACACCGACGATTGTAGACAATTGAAAGATGAGATTGAGTTTCTGATACGGAGAGGAAAGCTCAATAAATTCACCAAGGATGGAAATCAAGGGAGTCAAAGAGGAAACTACAAAAGGAAGGATTATGACAGAAGGGACAACGATCAAGATCGGAATCCCAAGCCCCGAGGGCCAGTTATCAACATGATATTCTGAGGACCAACTGCTGATGGGTCCTCCCGAAACTCAAGAAAGGCCTATGCCCGGGAAGTAATGACTGTGGTCGGAGAAGCACCGAAATGTGCCCGAACAGAAATATCAATAGGTTTTGATGATTATGACTTGGAGGGAGTAAAGTTTCCCCACGATGATCCCTTAGTCATCGTACATGTGATAGGGAATTCTGAAACAAAGAGAGTTTTGGTCAATAATGGAGCTTCAGTGGACATCTTGTTCCCTGATGCTTTTATCAAGATGGGCTATACTGACTCTCAGTTGACACCCTCGAATATGCCCATATATGGATTCAATGGAGTGGAGTCGAAGGTGGAAGGCATTATCCAACTCCAAATGACAATGGGACAAGGGTCGAATACGTCTACTCAGATGTTAAACTTCATAGTTATAAAGGCAACTTCGACCTTCAATGCAATCCTGGGAAGGACGGGTCTTCATGCGTTCAAGGTCATTGCCTCATCTTATCATCTGAAAATCAAGTTCCCAACGAGGAATGGAATTGGTGAAGAACGGGGAGACCAAAAGATGGCTAGAAGCTATTACGTAGCCGCGTTAAGGCCTGATGGAATCGGGGGGCAGGTTCTCCCCATTGAAGACATGGATACTAGTGAAAATGAGGACCTAAGAGGGAAACCAGCTGAGGATTTAATCCCAATTCCCTTAGTCCCTGGAGAACCGGAGAAGGTGACTTATGTTGGAGCACTATTGCCTGAACCCTTGAAAAGCAAGCTCATATCTTTTCTTCAAGAGAACAATGACGTTTTTGCTTGGACAGCGGCTGACATGCCAGGGATTGATCTCCAATTGATAACCCACAAACTGAATGTGGATCCTAAAAGGAAGACGGTGAAACAGAAGAAGAGAAATTTTGCTCCAGAAAGGCAAGAGGCCATTAAACAAGAAGTAGAAAAGCTTCTGGAAGCCGGGTTCATTGAAGAGATACAATTCCCAGAATGGTTGGCTAACCCAGTGATGGTCAAAAAGGCCAATGGAAAATGGAGGATGTGTGTGGATTTCACTGATTTGAACGATGCATGTCCTAAGGATTGTTTTCCCTTACCGAGGATTGATGCCCTAATAGATGCCACAGCTGGGCACGAGATGCTGAGTTTCATGGATGGCTTCAGTGGATACAACCAAATCAAAATGCACAAAGATGACATCTTCAAGGTATCATTCATCACCGACTTTGGTATTTTCTGTTATATAGTCATGGCATTTGGACTTAAGAATGCAAGGGCAACATACCAAAGATTGATGAACAAAATTTTTGAACACCTGATTGGAAAAACCATGGAGGTCTATGTAGATGACATGTTGGTTAAAATCCTCGATAAGGCCGATCATATAAACCATCTACGGGAAGCGTTTGAAGTGCTGAGGCACCACAAGATGATGTTGAATCCAGCTAAGTGTGCCTTCGGTGTAGGCTCGGGAAAGTTTTTAGGCCTGATGGTTTCCAAGAGAGGACTCGAGGCTAATCCCGACAAAATCAAAGCAATTCTAGACATGGAACCACCACGGACTGTCAAGGATGTCCAGAAACTAACGGGAAGAGTGGCAGCATTGGGAAGATTCATCTCCAAATCAGGAGAGAAGTGCTTACCTTTCTTCAAAGAACTCAAGAACGTGAAAAATTTTGAGTGGACAACTGAAAGCCAAGAGGCCTTTGAGGCCCTGAAGAAATACATGGTTGAGGCACCACTGTTGGCAAAGCCAAAGCCAGGAGAAATTCTTTATTTGTACTTGGCGGTTTCTAATACAGCCCTTGGAGCCGTTTTGGTAAAAGAAGAATTGAAGGTTCAGAAACTCATCTACTACGTAAGTAAGATTCTACATGGGGCAAAAATAAACTACTCTACGATAGAGAAGTTTGCCTTAGCCTTGATAATGGCCTCAAGAAAGCTACGCCCATACTTCCAGGCACACAAGATAGAGGTCTTAACTAATCAGCCTCTAAGAAACATCTTGCATAGCCCTCAAGTTAGTGGAAGGTTGATCAAATGGGCTACTGAATTGGGATAATTTGACATCAAGTACAAGCCTCGAACGACCATAAAAGCTCAAGCACTCGCTGACTTCATAGTTGAATGCACTATTGACAACCAGGAAGTCGGGGGGGGGGGGGGGGGGGGGGCAGAAAGTGATAGATAAAGACAAGAAAGATGAAGACATGGTGTCCAAAGAGTGTTGAGTGCTCTATTTTGATGGAGCATCAAAAACAAAATCAAGTGGAGCAGGTTTGGTGCTACAAAGTCCTGATGGATTTCTCATAGAATACGCACTAAAACTAGACTTCCCAACGACAAACAATGAAACTGAGTATGAAGCCCTGATAGCTGGCTTAGGGCTGGCTGGAGCCTTGAGAGTTAAAACTCTGAAAGTGTGTGGAGACTCGAGGCTAGTGGTTTCCCAAGTAAATGGGGAGTTTGAAGCCAGAGATGAAGTCATGGCCAAGTACCTAAAACTTGTCAAGGCCAACATGACTCAGTTTGATGAATGCTATGTGGAACACATTCCAAGGGAAGAGAACATGAAGGCCGATGCCTTGTCTAAGTTTGCCTCTTCTGAAATTGAAAACTATGCAGGAGGTGTAGACTTCCAAGTCTTGAAGACCCCGAACATCAATGGAAAGTTGGTAGCACCTATTGATGTTGCCAGATGTTGGATAGATCCCATCAAATCTCATCTGGAAACTGGATGGTTACCCAACGACACTTCAGAAGCACGAAAGTTATATGTGAGAGCACTAAGGTATACCATGATTGAGGGAATCCTATACAAAAAGTCTTTCATTGTTCCATATCTGAAATGCTTGACACCCCAAGAGGCAGAATTGGCCCTAAGGGAAGTGCATGAAGGAATTTGTGGGCAGCACTTGGGGGGCAGAGCCCTTGCCCATAAAGTCACTCGTCTAGGTTTCTATTGGCCAAGCATACTTGCAGATGCTAAAAGCTACGTAAATAAATGTGAACGGTGCCAAAAGCATGCACCGGTGGTTAGGCAACCACCAGAGATGATGACATCCATAAACTCACCTATCTCATTCGCCATGTGGGGAATGGATATACTTGGACCATTTCCAATGGCAAGTGCGCAAAGAAAGTTCTTGATAGTAGCAATCGACTACTTCACCAAGTGGATTGAGGCTAAGCCTTTAGCCAAGATAACCACCAAGCAGGTGATGCATTTCTTCTTGGAAAATGTGATATGCAGATATGGGATTCCACGTATCTTGGTCACAGACAATGGAACTCAGTTCAACAATGATGAATTTAAGAAGTATTGTGACGAGAATGATATCAAGTTACGTCTTTGGCTTGATTCTCAATAACGATTTGAGATACGTAGGCATCTTGTGAGGACCGATTTAGTCTCGAAACACAAGTGCAGCCATTAAAGCTCGAAAGCTCATTAATCCTAGCAATTAATATACAAGTACGTTTTTTAATCCACAACAATAATAGACGAAACATTAAAAGTTTGGTTGGTCGGTATGGTACATTGTGATTTTACTTAATTGCCCTTAATTAATTGTACTTCGTGTTTTTACTTAATTAACCTTACTTATTTATAGAAATATATTATTAAATAATAATATTACCTATTTATAACCGATTAACTTTTTCGCCTGAAATACATTATTTTTTCTATTTTTTCTAACAAATTCCCCTACTATTTCAAATATATCACGGGCAATTATCTTTTTTAACTAAAACATGTTTGTTTTTCAATTTTTCTTTACTAAAACCCCTCCTTTTCCAAAAATATCACGGACAAACCTTTAGTTATTTATTTTTAAACATATTTTAATATTATAATTATTTTTTAAAAAAATTACCTATTTTAACATGTCTACTTATTTTTCTTAACAAATGCAATTATTAAAAATATTAAAATATAAATAATCAAATACCTATTTATAACCAATTATCTTTTCATCTAAAACACATTATATATTTTTTCTAACAAAGTCCATCATTTTCTAAATATATCACGGGAAATTGTCTTTTACATTTACTTTTTCTATTTTTCTCACTAAAATCCATTCTTTTTCCAAAAATATCACAGGAAACCCTTAACTTATTTATTTTAAAACGTATTTAAATACTTTCAATTATTAAATTTTAAAACCTCATTTTCCAAAAATATCACGAGCATTTACCTTTTTAAACTAAATATATGTTACATTTTTTATTTTTTCTTACTAAAATCCCTCATTTTCCAAAAATATAACGGGCAAACTCATACTTATTTATTTTAAAATCTGTTTTAATGTTTTTAATTAATTAAAAGTGTTTAACAATTTTAACATGCCTAATTATTTTTTGCACAATTACAATTAATAAAATATTAAAAAAATAATAATAAAATAACAATTAACAATCTGTGCATCGCACGGGTTTTAAGCTAGTATTATTAAAACCGAAATATTAAAATTTTGATAGTCGGACAGTAAATCCTTCTTTTTGTTCTAAAAGTACAGATAACACATATACAATTATTATCAAGTTCATATAAAAATTTAGTCGATATTTTGGATCGGGTTTCATGTACTTTAATAATTTGGACCTATTCCTTTTAATTTTTATGAGCTTTCTTATTTAAAATTTATGATAAAGGGGCAAAATATTTTACATACATACTCTAACTAAAAATGTATCATATATTCTCTACTTTCAAATTAATATTAATTTTTTTCTAAACTTATTAAGGACAATATATATATATATATATATGATTATTATAAAGTCATATCATTTAAAATTTTAAGCCTATCAAATTCATGTCTTTAACATATTCTAATTAAGATATATAGTTAAAAATGTATTATCTATTTTATACTTTCAAATTAATATCTCTTTTTTTTTCCTAAAATTACTACGGATAATATATATGAAATTATTAACAAATCATATCATTTAAAATTTTAATCCTACCATATTCATATTTAAAAAAATTCACATATAATATTAAAAATAATCCGTGCATCGCACAGATTTTAATCTAGTTTGTATTATAATTGTTGTTATAATTATTACTAGTTTTATACACGTGCATGGATATTTTAGAAATTTTTTATCTAAACTTTTTTGAATTTAATATATTTTCTCTAGTCAATACGATTATATAAAGGAGAAGACGGGGGCGGTGAGGTGGCGCTATCAGATCGCTTCGTTCTATTTTTCTAATTTTCTCAATTTTTTGAATTAATAATATCAAAAATTAGAAAAAATCTCACTTACCTGTTTACTGATGGAGGAAATAAATAAACAATTTTAATATTATTGCCTTTAATTTAAAATCTTTACTAATAGAGGAAATTAGATAAAATCATAATTTCCTAGAAAAAATGTCACTTACCTTTGAAATGTTTACTAATGGAGGAAATAAATAAACAATTTTAATATTATTGCCTTTAATTTAAAATCTTTACTAATAGAGGAAATTAGATAAAATCATAATTTCCTTATAATTATTTTAAATTTACTATATTTATATTTTTCTAAACTTTCTCTTCAAGACTTACTATATTATTTATATTATCTTAAACTTTTTCTTCAAGATTTGATAAAATCTTAATTTCTAACTAATTATTTTCTAATGGAGGAAACTAAATTTACTATATTTATATTCTTCTAAACTTTCTTTTCCAGACTTACTATCTTTTTTTAATATTATTGTATTTATATTTTTCTAAACTTTCTCTTCTTGACAAGACTCACTATCTTATTTATATTATCCTAAACTTTTCTCTTCAAGATTAGATAAAATCTTAACTTCCATCTAATTATTTTCTAATGGAGTAAACTAAATTTACTATATTTATATTCTTCTAAACTTTTTCTTCAAGACCCACTATCTTATTTATATTATTCTAAATTTTCTCTTCAAGATTCACTATAGGAAGAAAGTAAATATATTATCTCGCAAAATAAATAAAAAGTTTCAATATTATTACCTTTAAAATCTTTACTAATAGAGCAAATTTGTTTAAAATCTTAATTTTCTTCTAATTATTTTCTAATGAAGGAAACTATTTAAAATCTTAATTTTCTTCTAATTATTTTCTAATGGAGGAAACTAAATATATTATATTTATATTTTTCTAAACTTTCTCTTCAAAACTCACTATATTATTTATATTATCTTAAACTTTTTCTTCAAGATTTGATAAAATCTTAATTTCCAACTAATTATTTTCTAATGGAGGAAACAATAATTACTATATTTATATTCTTCTAAACTTTCTCTTCAAAACTCACTATCTTATCTATATTATCCTAAACTTTCTCTTCAAGATTCACTATATGAGGAAAATAAATATATTATCTCACAATTGTTCATTTTTTTTTAATTTGCACATATTTTTGAATTAACATATATCACAAATTTAAATTTCTTTCCTCTTTCTCTACATTTAAAAAAAGAATAATATTATTAAGGAAAGACTTGAACCATAAATTATTATCGCCAAAAATTCTCTACAACATTAATTTCAAGTAGTATAAATAAATGTGTACAGGCACAATTGTTATTATATGCACCTTAATTTATGTATTTATTGTTCGTCACTTGATTTTTCATAGTATGTTCCTAATTATTTTATGCATATTAATTCTGCGGGCATATGATGGAGGTGAAAATTGATCGCTAAATTGAAGTTATTCAAGAACTTTAAAACAGGATTCATCCGAAAGGTAAAGCATTATGTGCAACTTGAGTAACACATCATATGAATAAAATTTTAGTTTCGTACATCCGTGCATTAAATTTATGATGGTGTATGATGAATTTATTTTATTTTTCCCGATCATTAATTTTCATGTTCGCTAGCAAATTTTATTGGTTATTTCTTCTATTAATTATTTGTTCTTTTAATTACTTAGGTACAACCAAATATCAATGAAATTCTTAAAAGTTTCCCTTTCTGTGAAAATATTGGCATTATCTCTTTCATTAATTTAACGTATATATATATACTAGCTTAAAACCCGTGCGATGCACGGATTGTTAATTATTATTTTATTAATATTTTATTAATTGTAATTGTGCAAAAAATAAGTAGGCATGTTAAAGTAGCTAAACACTTTTAATTAATTAAAAACATTAAAACATATTTTAAAATAAATAAGTATTAGTTTGCCTGTTATATTTTTCTAAATGAGGGGTTTAGTAAGAAAAAATAAAAAAATGTAACATATATTTAGTTTACAAAGGTTAATGCCCGTGATATTTTTGGAAAATGAGGTTTTAAAATTTAACAATTAAAATTATTTAAATACGCTTTAAAATAAATAAGTAAAAGGTTTCCTGTGATATTTTTGGAAAAAGAATGAATTTTAGTGAGAAAAATAGAAAAAGTAAATTGTAAAAGGTAATTTCACATGATATATTTAGAAAAGGAGGGACTTTTTTCGAAAAAATATATAATGTGTTTTAGCTGAAAAGGTAATTGGTTATAAATAGGTATTTGATTATTTATATTTTAATATTTTTAGTATTTGTATTTGTTAACAAAAATAATTAGATATGTTAAAATAGGTAAACTATTAAAAAATAATTATAATATTAAAATAGGTTTAAAAATAAATAACTAAATGTTTGTCTGTGATATTTTTGGAAAAAGAGAGATTTTAGTAAGGAAAAATAGAAAAACTAACATGTTTTAGTTAAAAAAAGGTAATTGCCCGTGATATATTTGAAAAGGTAGGGGAATTTGTTAGAAAAAATAGAAAAAATAATGTATTTTAGGTGAAAAAAGGTAATTGGTTATAAATAGTTAATATTATTATTTAATAATATATTTCTATAAATAAGTAAGGTTAATTAATTAAATACTAATTAATGGCAATTAAGTAAAATCACAACGTACCATACCGACCAACCAAAAGTAAAAACTAATCAAAGACAATTAAGTAAAATCACAACGTACCATACCGACCGACCAAACTTTTAATGTTTCGTCTATTATATAATACTAGCTTATATCCCGTGCGATGCACGGTCTTCTTTAATATTTTCTTATTTTTATTTAGATTTTAGTTATTATATATAATTTGATAAAAATTTAATATATATATATATATATATATATATATATATATTGGATTTATAAATCTAACAATATAATATTTAAATTTAATATATTATTGACGTAATCAATAGTAGTATTTTAGATATTAAAATATAAAATATTTTAAAATAACATATCTAATGATTCGTATTTTTTTACTCTTAAAAATCTAAAAAGGGACTCAAGTGCAAATATCAAAATATGTGCTTGTTCAATATACCGAATTTATTTGAATATACTATTACTTTTATTTTAATTAAATATCTCATTTAAATTGAATGTTAAAAAAATTATAATAAACATGAATTTCATAAGTTTAATATAATAATATTACCAATATATCTATCTTTTGCCCGTGTTATTTTTAATTTGAACATGAGTTGTTTCAGTTAAAAAATATAAAGAGGTAATATCCTTAAAAAGACAATTAGTTACTTATTAACAATTATATAAAATTATATTAATTTTTTTATATATACGTCTGCATTACTTTTAGAAAATTAGTTGTTTAAGTTAGAAAATATAAAAGAGGTAATTTGTTTTAGCTGAAAAGAATAACTTGTTATTTATTAATATTTATATAAAACAATATTACCATTGTATATTTATTTTGCATGTATTATATTTAGAAGATAAGTTGTTTTAGTTATAAAATATAAAACACATAAGTATTTTAGCTGTCGGTTATAAATATATAATAATATTACCATTTTATATATATATTGCCCGTCTTATTTTTAGAAAATGATTTGTTTTAGTTAAATAGATATATGAAATATGTAATATAATTTAGCTGAAAAAGGTAATTGGTTATCAATAACTTGGTTTCCATATATGTGTCCTATTTATAAGATGAGTTGTTTTAGGTAAAAAATATAAAAATAATGTGTTTTAGCTGAAAAAGGTAATCAGTTATAAATATATAATAATATTACCATATTATATATATGTTGCCCGTTTTATTTTTAGAAGATGAGTTGGTTTGGTTTAATAAATAAATATAAAATAGGTAATGTAGTGAAAAAAGGTAATTGGTTATTAATAAATTGATTATAGATAGGCCCGTGAATCGGCCCAAATACCGACCGACCGACGACCGACCGACCGACCAAAACTTTTAATGTTTCGTCTTTAATAATATAGTATAGATATATATATATATATATATATACTAGCTTAAAACTCGTGCAATGCACGGATTGTTAATTGTTATTTTATTATTATTTTTTAATATTTTTCATTAATTGTAATTGTGCAAAAAATAAGTAGGAATGTTAAAATAGCTAAACGCTTTTAATTAATTAAAAAAAATTTAAAAAAATTTAAAAGAAATAAGTATGGGTTTGCTCGTTATATTTTTGGAAAATGAAGGGTTTTAGTAAGAAAAAATAAAATAAATGTAACATATATTTAGTTTTAAAAGGTAAATGCCCGTGGTATTTTTGGAAAATGAGGTTTTAAATTTTAATAATTAAAAGTATTTAAATACGTTTTAAAATAAATAAGTAAATGGTTTCCTGTGATATTTTTGGAAAAATAATGGATTTTAGTGAGAAAATAGAAAAAGTAAATTGTAAAAGGCAATTTTCCGTGATATATTTAGAAAAGGAGGGATTTTGTTAGAAAAAATATATAATGTGTTTTAGCTGAAAAGTTAATTGGTTATAAATAGGTATTTGATTATTTTTATTTTAATATTTTTAGTAATTGTATTTGTTAAGAAAAATAAGTAGACATGTTAAAATAGGTAAATTTTTAAAAATTAATTATAATATTAAAATAGGTTTAAAAATAAATAACTAAAGGTTTGTCCGTGATATTTTTGGAAAATGAGGGGTTTTAGTAAGGAAAAATAGAAAAACTAACATGTTTTAGTTAAAAAAGGTAATTGCTCGTGATATATTTGAAAAAGTAAGGGAATTTGTTAGAAAAAATAATGTATTTTAGGTGAAAAAGGTAATTGGTTATAAATAAGTAATATTATTATTTTATAATATATTTCTATAAATAAGTAAGGTTAATTAAGTAAAAACACGAAGTACAGTTAATTAAGGGCAATTAAGTAAAATCACAACGTACCATACCGACCAACCAAACTTTTAATGTTTCATCTATTATATAATAGTATTGATATATACACGTTAAATTAATAAAAGAGATTACCAATATTTTCAGAGAAAGGGAAACTTTTAAGAATTTCATTGATATTTGGTAAGAGTTTGCCCGTTATATTTTTGAAAAAAAGGGGGGTTTTAGTAAGGAAAAATAAAAAATGTAACATATATTTAGTTTAAAAAGGGTAAATGTCTGTGATATTTTTGAAAAATAAGTTTTTTTAAATTAATAATTAAAAGTATTTAAATACGTTTTAAAATAAATAAGTAAAGGGTTTGTCCGTAATATTTTTAGAAAAAGAAAGGTGATATGGATAGAAAAGTAATTATAGAAATATAATTGACTGTTCAACGGAAAGGCCGGTATTTAAGGCCCGACACCCTAATTATTCATTAATTTCGTAATTAATGAATAGGGAAAATATACAGCTCATTAAAAGAGCCCAAATTATGGAAAATTAGTCAAAGAAGGATCTGGAATCCCAATCAAAGGCAATCAATGAGTCATAACCTTTATCTACAAGGAAACGAATTCTTCAGCAAGAAATACAATACTTATCCAATATCAAATAGAAGACTTATCCGTTAAGTCTCCCAATCATACCATAAATACGAAGGCTCCAGACGCCTATATAAGGACTCTGATCCTACAATCAGAACTACGTCTTTGGCTTGATTCTCAATAACGACTTGAGATACGTAGGCATCTTGTGAGGACCAATTTAGTCCGGATACACGAGTGCAGCCATTAAAGCTCGAAGCTCATTAAATTCACACAAGTACGTTTTTTAATCCGCAACATTTGGCGCCGTCTGTGGGAAGACAACATCAACCATGGCAAACACACGAAGAACAGCTCGGGATACTCAAACTCCCGATGATCGCCCTATCACCTCTGAGGCTGATCAGCCACCGCCGACTACTGGTACACAAGGGGCGAATATCCCCACCAACACTCAAGGACCGGAAATCCCGATTTCGGTTGAAGGGACGAATCCCCTGCAGATGGTCATTCATGGATATAATCCACAAGAGACCGTTCACCAGCAACCAATCACGACCTCCCCGCTGCTCATGAATGCACCAAGGAGCCTTCAACTCCATACTACTGATCTCCCTCAATACGCGAATCAGACTTTAGGGATGCCAAGCTACGGCATGCCCCCTCGACCCATGGAGGGCGGTAGTGGAACTAATCCAATCTACCATGAGGCATATGTGCCCCCTTATATTCAAGGTCTGGGACCCCAAAATCAACAAACTCGTCAGACCCCTCTCATTCAAGATTACTCTGGCCCATACATCGAGGATGAAGGTTATACAACTGGGGAGGATGTCGCCCCAAGAAGGAGACGTTCTTCACAGACAAATCGGGAGCAATCCCAAACTACTAAGGACAAGCTTGCGGCCCATGAGGCAGAAGTCGCAAGGCTTAAGAAAGTATTGGCAGAACAAGAGGCCGCAAGAGCAAAAAGTTAAGCTGAAGGAATCCCAATTATCAATTTGGATCCACCACCAAGGAGAACCAGGAGGGCCGAAGCCCCAAGGGGTGATCCTAGTGTTCTGTTACCCCTAGGAGATCCCGATGATCCTACACCGCCGTTTACTCAAGACATCATGAAAACGGCTATATCCAGAAAGTTCAAGATGCCTTCGATTAAAGCCTATGATGGAACGGGAGATCCCGCTAATCATGTGAGAACCTTCTCCAATGCACTGCTGTTGCAACCCGCTAATGATGCAGTCAAGTGTAGGGCGTTTCCCCAAACTCTTGCAGGTATGGCTCAACGTTGGTACAGCCGTCTACCTCCCAACTCTATTGGGTCCTTTAAGGAGCTAAGCAAGGCTTTCATCAATCAGTTCATTAGTGGAAGGGTGCATGAGAAAAGTTCTGCATCACTCATAGCAATACGTCAAGGAAAGAATGAAGCCCTAAGGGACTACATCAATCGATTCACTCGAGAGGCTTTGAAAGTCCCGGACTTAGACGACAAAGTGGCTATGATAGCCCTGCAACAAGGAACCACCGATGACCACTTCAAACGGTCGTTAGCTAAACATCCCCCCGAGAGCATGCTGAAGCTCCAAGATAGGGCCGGAAAATATATCAAGGCTGAAGAAAGTATGCGAAAATATGAACCCACTAATGGCGGTAGTGGAAACTCAAAGAAAAGAAAAGAAACGCAGGAGTACGACATCAAGGAAAAGTTTCCCCGAACATCAAAGAACTCCGATTCTCCCCCCAAGAGAAACAATTTTGGGCCAAAATTCACGGAATATGCAAGATTGAATACTCCCAGGAGTCAAATTCTGATGGAGATAGCCAAGGAAGAAGATATCAAATGGCCAAAGCCAATGAGGGCTGATTTGTCCAAACGGAACCAAAATCAGTTTTGTCGGTTCCACAAAGAAGTCGGTCATGACACCGACGATTGTAGGCAATTGAAAGATGAGATTGAGTTTCTGATACGAAGAGGAAAACTCAGCAAGTTCACTAAGGATGGAAGCCAAGGGAGCCAAAGGGGGAACTATGAAAGGAAGGATTATGATAGAAGGGACAACGATCAAGATCGGAATCCCAAGCCCCGAGGGCCAGTGATCAACATGATATTCGGAGGGCCAACTGCTGCTGGGTCCTCCCGAAACTCAAGAAAGGCTTATGCCCGAGAGGTAATGACTGTGGTTGGAGAAGCACCGAAGCGTGCCAGGACAGAAGTGTCAATAGGTTTTGACGATTCAGACTTGGAAGGGGTGAAGTTCCCCCATGATGATCCTCTTGTCATAATACCTGTGATAGGCAACTCCGAAACAAAAAGAGTCTTGGTTGATAATGGAGCTTCAGTGGATATCTTGTTCCACGATGCCTTTATCAAGATGGGTTACACAGACTCTCAGTTAACACCCTCAAATATGCCTATATATGGATTCAACGGGGTGGAATCAAAAGTGGAAGACACTATCCAACTCCCAATGACTATGGGGCAAGGGATGAATACGTCTACTCAGATGTTGAACTTCATAGTTATAAAAGCGACTTCAACCTACAATGCAATCCTGGGAAGGACTGGTCTTCATGCGTTCAAGGCTGTTGCCTCATCTTATCATCTAAAAATCAAGTTCCCAACGAGGAATGGGATTGGTGAAGAACGAGGAGACCAAAAGATGGCCAGAAGTTGTTATGTAGCTGCGTTAAGGCCTGATGGAATCGGGGGGCAAGTTCTCCCAATTGAAGACATGAATATCAGCGACAACGAGGACAGAAGGGGGAAACCGGCTGAGGACTTGGTCCCAATTCCCCTAGTCCCGGGTGAACCAGAGAAGGTGACTTATATTGGGGCACTACTGCCCGAACCATTGAAGAGCAAACTCACGTCTTTTCTTCAAGAAAACAATGACGTTTTTGCTTGGACGGCGGCCGACATGCCAGGGATTGACCCCCAATTGATATCTCACAAATTGAATGTGGATCCAGAAAGGAAGACAGTGAAACAAAAGAAAAGAAATTTTGCTCCAGAGAGGCTTGAAGCCATTAAGCAAGAAGTGAATAAGCTTTTGGAAGCTGGGTTCATTGAGGAAATCCAATTCCCAGAATGGTTAGCTAACCCCGTGATGGTCAAAAAAGCTAACGGGAAGTGGAGGATGTGCGTCGACTTCACCGACTTGAATGAGGCATGTCCTAAGGATTGTTTTCCCTTACCAAGGATTGATGCTCTGATAGATGCCACTGCTGGGCATGAGATGCTATGTTTCATGGATGGCTTCAGTGGATATAATCAAATCAAGCTGCACAAAGATGACATCACCAAGGTATCATTCATCACTGACTTTGGTGTCTTCTGTTTCTTAGTCATGGCTTTTGGGCTTAAGAATGCAGGAGCGACCTATCAAAGGTTGGTAAACAAAATCTTTGAGCACCTAATTGGAAAAACCGTGGAGGTCTACGTGGATGACATGTTAGTCAAAAGTCTCGATAAGGCCGACCACATTAAGCACCTCCGAGAGGCATTCGAAGTACTAAGGCACCACAAGATGATGTTGAATCCATCTAAGTGTGCCTTTGGTGTAGGCTCGGGAAAGTTCTTAGGCCTGATGGTCTCCAAGAGAGGAATTGAAGCTAACCCCGACAAGATCAAAGCAATCCTAGACATGGAACCACCAAAGACTGTCAAGGATGTCCAGAAACTGACGGGAAGAGTGGCTGCTTTGGGAAGATTCATCTCCAAGTCTGGAGAGAAGTGTTTACCCTTCTTCAAAGCACTCAAAAAAGTGAAAAATTTTGAATGGACAACTGAAAGCCAAGAGGCCTTTGAGGCCCTTAAGAAATACATGGCTGAAGCACCCCTATTGGCAAAACCCAAGACAGGGGAAACTCTCTACTTGTACTTGGCAGTTTCTAACACAGCCCTTGGAGCTGTACTGATAAAGGAAAAATTGAAAGTGCAGAAGCCCGTCTACTATGTGAGTAAGATTCTTCATGGGGCAGAAATAAACTACTCAACGATTGAGAAGTTTGCCTTAGCCTTGATAATGGCCTCAAGAAAGCTACGCCCGTACTTCCAGGCTCACAAGATAGAGGTCTGGACTGATCAACCTCTAAGAAACATCTTGCATAGCCCTCAAGTTAGTGGAAGATTGATCAAATGGGCTATTGAATTGGGCGAATTCGACATCAAGTATAAGCCTCGAACGGCCATAAAAGCTCAAGCACTTGCTGACTTCATGGTTGAATGTACCATTG
The DNA here is from genome assembly GCA_030848705.1 of Heracleum sosnowskyi. NCBI lineage: Eukaryota > Viridiplantae > Streptophyta > Magnoliopsida > Apiales > Apiaceae > Heracleum > Heracleum sosnowskyi. The sequence goes on along the minus strand of CM061239.1, from coordinate 48,414,652 downwards.
ACAACCAAGAAGTCGGGGGGCAGGAAGTAATAATGGAAGACAAGAAAGATCAAGAAATGGACTTCAAAGAATATTGGGTGCTCTATTTTGATGGAGCATCAAAAACAAAATCAAGTGGAGCCGGTTTAGTGCTACAAAGTCCTGATGGATTCCTCATTGAGTATGCACTAAAACTTGACTTCCCAACGACAAACAATGAGGCTGAGTATGAAGCTCTGATAGCTGGCTTAGGGCTGGCTGGAGCCTTGAGGGTCAAAACTCTGAAAGTATGTGGAGACTCGAGGCTAGTGGTTTCCCAAGTAAATGGGGAATTTGAGGCCAGAGATGAAGTCATGGCCAAGTACTTGAAACTTGTCAAGGCCATCATGACTCAGTTCGACGAATGCTATGTGGAACACATTCCAAGGGAAGAAAACATAAAGGCTGATGCCCTGTCTAAGTTTGCTTCTTCTGAAATTGAAAACTATGCAGGGAGTGTATACTTCCAAGTCTTAAAGACCCCAAGCATCAACGGAAAGTTGGTAGCACCCATTGATGTTGGCAGCTGTTGGATGGATCCCATCAAAGCTCATCTGGAAACTGGGTGGCTACCCAACGATACTTCAGAAGCACGAAAGCTATACGTCAGAGCACTAAGGTATACCCTGATTGAGGGAATCCTATACAAGAAGTCTTTCATCATTCCATATCTGAAATGTTTGAGACCTCAAGAGGCAGAATTGGCCCTAAAGGAAGTACATGAAGGAATCTGTGGGCAACACTTGGGGGGCAGAGCCCTTGCTCATAAAGTCACCCGTCTAGGTTTCTATTGGCCAAGCATACTTGCTGATGCTAAAAGCTATGTGAAGAAATGTGAACGGTGCCAGAAACATGCACCTGTGGTTAGACAACCACCAGAGATGATGACATCCATTAACTCACCTATCCCCTTTGCCATGTGGGGAATGGATATACTCGGGCCATTTCCAATGGCAAGTGCTCAAAGAAAATTCTTGATAGTAGCAATCGACTACTTCACCAAGTGGATTGAGGCTAAGCCCTTAGCTAAGATAACCACCAAGCAAGTAATACAATTCTTCTGGGAAAATGTGATATGCCGATATGGAATTCCCCGAGTCCTGGTCACGGACAATGGAACTCAGTTTAACAACGATGAGTTTAAGAAGTATTGTGATGAGAACGATATCAAGTTGCGATTCACTTCTGTTGCCAATCCTCAAGCAAATGGGCAAGCTGAGGTTGCAAATCGAATTATCCTGGATGGACTAAAGAAAAGAGTTGAACGCTCCAGAAACACTTGGGTAGACGAATTACTCCCCATACTTTGGGCATATCGTACTACTTGTAAAGTCACCACCGGGGCAACTCCATTTCTATTGGCTTATGGAGCAGAGGCAGTGGTCCCGGTGGAGATTACTCACACCTCCCCAAGAGTTGAGGCTTATGAACCAGAAGAAAATGAAGAAGGCTTGAGGCTAGCTTTAGATCTAATCGACGAAGTTAGAGATGAAGCAAACGCCAAGATAGTTGAACATCAAAAGAAAGCCTCTTTCTACTACAACCTAAGGGTTAAAGAAAGGTTTTTTCGTCAAGGAGACTTGGTTCTCAGAAAGATTGAAGCATCCGGAGTTGGACAAAAAGGCAAACTGGCCCCAAATTGGGAAGGACCATATCGCGTCAAGAACGTATTTGGTCGAGGCTCATACAAGCTAGAAACCCTTGAAGGGCATGAGGTGCCAAGGACTTGGCATGCCTCCAATTTGAAAGTTTATTATGTTTAAAGTGTTTCCTAAGAGGACTCACTACTATGAATAAGGTTTGATAAAACCAACCCGAGTTCTTAAACTTGGGTACTATGTAAGGGTTGATCCCATTTTTAATCTATGAAATAAATTCAGCATTTTCATGTTTTAAAAGCTTATCTACTATGAGTGTTCACAAACATTCAAGAAATAAGAAAAACAACACAAAGCCTAGAATGGCCACAAGATATAAATAAAAACGAGTTAAGTTAAGCCCGTAGGCCAAAAGTACATCAATAAATAAAAGCCACAGTTGGCCATAAAAATCTACAACTAGCTACGACTAAGCATCATCCCCTCCATCCTCTTCCTCAGAGCCAGACTCCTCTCCAGAACCATCTCCTTTCGCAGACTCTTCTTCCTCACCGGAACTGGATTCACCAGGATGAGAGGCATGTTCGGGATTGAGAATCCTGTCATCCTCACTCATATCGTCCTCTCCGGCCAAGGCCTTCTCCGTATCAGTAGGAGCATGGGGGCTGGGAAAGTCAGAAATAGTAAGGGTTCCAGGAAATCTCCTCGAAACCTCAGCCAATGCATCATCCCATCCTTTGGTGTACTGGACAGGGAAGAGAAGGTCGTCGTGCTGGGTGATTATGCCCTGGTACTCCTCAGAGTCGAAGTACTCATCGATAAGGAGGTCCTTCCCCCTCCTGAGCTCCACTAGCTCTGCCTGGGCATCGGATAGCTCCTTCTCCCTGCTATCCAAAGAAGCCCTAAGAGAGCCTATCTCCAGTTGTGCCTTGTCAAACTTAGCCTTGTTGGCCTCTGAGGATGCACACCAAGCTTTGGCTTGGAACAAGGCTCCCTGAAAACTAGCATTGGCCTGCGAACAAATTGCAAGTTAGAACTATAACTTGAAAAATTTGCTAAGGACTACAAAGAAAAAGAAGAATAATAACTTAAAGCAGCAAAGGCTTGAGAGCCCGCGCTTTCAGCCCCCTCGATGGTGGAATTGGCCACAAAATCCTTGTAGTCACAAGGAGTCAAGGAGTGATGTGACCACTCAACGACATGCTTAGCCACACCAACAATGGTGTCCTTCTTCCTAATCCCCCAGTTGGGGCGCCAGACTGAGCTCTTAGCCGAGGAAGAGCCCTCGACTTCCTCAACCTCATAAGGCCTAAGAATAGTAGGGCCTTTCTCGGCCAGCCTAGGGTCCTTCAGACAAGCCCTCTTGATTCTGGCTGTCTCCCCATCTGCCGGCTCATTCGACTTGTTTATAAAAGCAGCAGCTGCAAAAATCAAATACAAAATTTGGTATAAGGCAATCTTAATGCAAATAAAGGAAAATAGAAGAAAGGGAGTTACCCTGATCAGAAACTTTTGAAAGTTTCAGTTTCTTAAGCAAAAACTCGTCCAGGAGCTCCCAGGCCATGGTGGCATAGTCATCTTTGATAAGCTCATCATAAGCATGAGCCTCCTCTTCAGTCAGGTTTATGTCATCTGGGCTACCATCTGACACTCTACTAAACGAGCTCTGGAAAAGGGTACCCCAGTCCCCTCCATCCCAAACCAAGTACATGAATTCATCCTTCCACTTGGGATTGTTATCAGGAATGGATTTGGGGTGGAAAATGGGGGGAGTCGAAGAACGATGACTAATATATACCCAGCCCAAGGTGTTGGAGGCACTATTCTTAAATTGAAAAATCTTTCTAAAGAGAGCAACAGAAAGAGGGAAATTGTTTTTTAAACACAAAACAATAAAGCACATAATCAATCTCCAAGTATTGGGAGGAAGCTGACAGGGATTGATACCTACATCTGCTAAAAGTTGAGGGATAAAAGGGTGAAAGGGGAATCGAACCCCTGCAACAAGGGTCCCCCTATAAACGCAAAGAGCGTCAGGGCGCCAATGGCAGGATCTATCCCCAGGACCGGCAAGGACAAGTCTATAGGGAGATCTAATTCTATACATGTTTTTATAATTAGCAATTTTATCAGCATCATGAAACCTATTGCTATGGTTAAAAGAATCCAAGTGAGATACAGAAGGGTACTCATCGCTACGCTCTAATATCATATCTTGCAAAGACATAGTAGAAGAACGGATAGTGATACCTCTTTTCGAAGCTTGATTCATTTTCTGCAAACGTTGAGTAGAACGATCGGCCATTTCAGAAATCTTCAAAGTAACTCCAGAAAACCTTCTTGGGAAGAAGATTAAAGCCCAGAAAAATGAAACAACTCCAGAAAACCTTCAAGGGATGAAGGTGAAAACCCAGAAATTCAAAGAAATCTTCAACGGTTGAAGGTAAAACCCAGGAAATCTTCAAAGCAAACCCAGAAAACCCAGAAAATCTTCAAAGTATGAAGATTAAATCCAGAAACTGAAGGAGAATTACTGAGAAGAATTTTAGAAAGTAAGAAGTGAGAAGTGAGAAGTGAAAAATGAAGATTCACTCTCTTATAGAAAGTTCTCAACCGGTTGGTTAGCCGGTAAAAGAGAATTTTAACTGGTTATAGCCGGTCAGGCCCATAATTATTCTATGGACTGCTAACAACAAGGCCCAAAGGGTTAGGCCCAAATAAATATCAAGGCTCAAGGCCCAAAATAAAAGAAAGTCCAAGAAAAACCTAGGCCCAAATTAGTGAGCCTAAAAGAGTTTAAGATCATCAAAGCAAACAGGGCCCATAAAGTGAAAAAGTTCAAGGCCCAACATGACAAAAGAAAGGCTCAATGTCAAAAAAGCCCATCTGAAAATCAAGGCCCGATATGGAATCAAGGCCCAAGAAGTTGAAAGCTTAAAGAAATTTCTAAACTCAAAAGTTAGAAATAATTCCAAGGCGAACAAATGAATTCGAGATCGAAAATGTACTGAAAGTAAATTTGAGGTCGAATTTGTACAAGAATTTTGAGGTCGAAAAAGACCCAAGTTGAACTCGAAGATTTTTGGTCGAATTTACACTTAAAATCAAGGTCGACTTGTTCAACCTCACTCCACTTCCTAGTCGAAAATGAATACTGGGAATGAGATCGAAATAATACTAACTCCTGGTCGAAAATTTGAGGTCGAAAAAGGCCTAAACTTTCTGGTCGAAGTGTTCGACCTCAACACTGTTCTGATCGAAATTAAGTTGTAGATCCTGCTCGAAAATGCAAAGAAATGAGGTCGAAAATTCCTGCTCGAAAATACAAAGAAATGAGGTCGAAAATTTGAGGTCGAAAAAGACCTAAATTTCCTGGTCGAACTGATCGACCTCATTCCAGTTCAGGTCGAAATTGACTTGACTTCCTGGTCGAAATTGGCTTGATTTCTGGTCGAAAATACTCTGAAAAAATGGAAAAATTCAATAACTTCTACGAAAACCCCGAGGATATTTTCCCAGAAGTTGGGGGGCAAATGATATGGATAGAAAAGTAATTATAGAAATATAATTGACTGTTCAACGGAAAGGCCGGTATTTAAGGCCCGACACCCTAATTATTCATTAATTTCGTAATTAATGAATAGGGAAAATATACAGCTCATTAAAAGAGCCCAAATTATGGAAAATTAGTCAAAGAAGGATCTGGAATCCCAATCAAAGGCAATCAATGAGTCATAACCTTTATCTACAAGGAAACGAATTCTTCAGCAAGAAATACAATACTTATCCAATATCAAATAGAAGACTTATCCGTTAAGTCTCCCAATCATACCATAAATACGAAGGCTCCAGACGCCTATATAAGGACTCTGATCCTACAATCAGAACTACGTATTTGGCTTGATTCTCAATAACGACTTGAGATACGTAGGCATCTTGTGAGGACCGATTTAGTCCGGATACACGAGTGCAGCCATTAAAGCTCGAAGCTCATTAAATTCACACAAGTACGTTTTTTAATCCATAACAAAAGGATTTTAGTGAGAAAAATAGAAAAAGTAAGTTGAAAAAAGTAATTTCTCGTGATATATTTAGAAAAGGAGGGACTTTGTTAGCAAAAATCTATTATGTGTTTTAACTGAAAAAGTAATTGGTTATAAACACTACGTCAAATTTTGGCTTCCGCCACATAAAATATGCGTGGCTATGAACTTTACATCACTCTTTAATTTTTCAGCCAAGTGTCACCTAAGGTCGGATCATCGTATGCCCCCTACGGACACACCCCGGTTGTGTGGCTGTAACTCAAAACAGAGTGACTAAAGCATACCACAATTTGGGTCTGACAGCTCCCATTTTAAGCTCAAACGTGTGACTAAATACCAACTTGCAGCCACAGTATGTGTAGTGGCTAAAGAGAATTAATAACGTGGCTAAATACCAACATTCATCAAAGGCTTAGTTTTGGTCGCACTATTTTTTGGTAAATCGTGGCAAAAAGCTTTGGTATGGCCACATTATATAATTTTTGTGTGGTCATTTCTATGTTATATACACTATTAAATGACTGAATTTAGTCACTAATAATTGTAGTAACTATCGCCCAATATAATATAGATTGTTTGTAATAAGTAGTGTGGCTGAAGTGTGGTACTAGCCACACATACTTAACCAAATTACAAAAAGGTTTCATTTGTATCATAAATGACCACCGTACGAAAAGGCCGATACGTACCAATCACAATACCATAAGGCCGCAATCCAATCCAAAAAGTCCAGAATATGCAAACAAATAAAATGCCAAAATACAAGTAAACAAAAATGCCAAATTCCAAACTAGTCATAATCCATATTAATATAACCATACTAAATCCATGATCCATAACAACCATATGGAGTAAGTATACTTACTCCACAATCCATAAAAACCACATAACCAGAGTACAGAAAATTAACAAGTTATCGAAAAGTTCACAAGTAACCAGAAAACCACATTAACATGAGTTAAATTCAGTTTACAATTGCACCACCAGCTTTCGCTTCTTCCTCAGCTTGTTTGCCTTGTTCGCCTTGGCCTTTGAACGTGTTACTGGGGAATCGGTAATGGTATTACATCTCTTCCCCTTCTTAGCTTGATCTATGCTATGTTCTTCCTTAGCTTGAGCCGCGCTATGTTGTTCCCCTTCCCCATTGGCCGTTGGATTTGGTACCTAGAGTAAAACATGAAAACAAATACGATAATCATTCCAACAACCCTCAAGTTAAGACCATTCTAACACAAGTAATGTAATTCTATAGATAAGCAAGTTAAGACCGTTGGACAAGTAATGTTATTTAATTAAAGCTCCATCAGTTTAAACAAAATTATAAAGCAGGAGAATAAATGCACACAACCAAAATGGAATGCAAAGTAAGAAACTTACTTGATGATCAATTATCTTAATAAGGTTTTTGGGCCAAGCCACAAAAGAACCCAAAGCATCCTCAACTGTCCGCATATCACCGGCTTCATACGGTAAGAATGCTGCCCCCTTAACAACTTCATCAACAGAAACTCTATAGCAATCATCTTGTAGGGGGACTCCATGAATGGTTTGTCCCTGCTGGTCTGAAAGGATAGCCGTACCACGTGCAACCGGGTTGTTCAAATTCAACGTATACAGAGTACAGTTCATTGGCTACAAAAGTTAGTGGCATAATTAACATCATAAAGGTAAAGTGAATTAATATACATACGCATTTAGAAATATAATGCATACCGATTGGACAATTGTTGAGGTTTGATTTGACTGAGATGGCATTTGACCAGAGATAGTGGTAGGCTGAGATAAATTAATCTTCTTCCTGGTTCCGGATCTAATCACCTTTTCCTACAAAAGTAGTAGCATAATTGCCAACATATTAAAGTTAAAGTTAATCTCAATATACATGTGCATTTAGAAATATTGTAATACCTGTTGGACAATTGTTGGATCTTGTTGTGATTTAGTGGTACGCGGAGATATATAAACTTTCCTCCTGGCGGTGATCACCTTTTGCACCATTGTGGATGTGTCGGCAGTAGGAGTCACTTGTTTTTCCACAGATTTAACCTACAATTTAAGAAAGTTGAACAAGAAATCAGCAATTACTTAGAAAAAATTAAAAAGAAATTAAATTAGCCATTACTTACAGGTGTTAAAAACTCTTTCGATGCTGGGATGGTAACATTAATGCAGCTGTCCCTCGAAGCATTCCCACTTATCGGTGTTCCCTACATAATGTAATGTCAAATGGGAAAGTCAAGTGATAACACAAGTTTTGTAAACTATGTTTTGGAATATAGACACAAGATAACTAAATTCGAACACAAAAAACTCCAACAATTTACGTAGTGCTTATATATTTATTGTACTCAGATTTGGATTTTGAATTTTGTTCAGTTAGTCCTTACATCTTGTTTTGTTGCTGAAAGCAGTCCTTGCGATTCCAATTGAGCCATGACTTTATTCAGTTTTTTGTTCGTTGACTCCATCTGCAACGACAGGTTCTTCATTTCTTCATCCTTCTTCTCACGCAGCAGTTTCTCATTTTCCAATTGAAGCTCTAGAATCTTGATTTTATCTTTTCCTGTTGTCCTTTGCCGAGGAAAATGCCAGTACGAACTGGGAGTGACTCCACAACCAACACCTCTCAAGTATGCACCCTGCTCCTTGCCAAAAACCACTGTAAGGGCATCCTCATCCGACCCAATCTTGATTCCTCCGTCCTTTATCTGTGCTTCAATATCCATCTGTAAAGAAAAAAGTGAAGAAAATTAGTAACAAGGACATGTTCTTCACTTTAGGATATACTAACTCTCATATTTAAACTTACTAAATAATCCGCCATGTTCTTCATTTTAGGATCTACCAACTCTCCATCTTTGTTTTCCCTCCCCTTCCTCCACATAAAAGCACGGGTAGGGACCTCATCAACTGCAATTTGATTTTTTGAAACCTTGCATAATGCAACGACGACACAATCAGACATGTAATATCCAAAATAAACTAGTAAAAAAAAACACATCTGAATTACCAATTTTTCTCTGAGATCAGGGTATCCTCCTCGTCCCAAGCGATGATCATACACGGACCGTGATCGCGCTTTTTTTGTAGTTTCGGAGACATCCTTCCAATAGACAAAAGAATTATTTCAGCAAAGTGCATTGGAAATATACGTAAATTCAAACGATGATCCGTATATTAAAGGATTACAACCTTGAATTTTTCCGATCGCGTGTGGGCTACGAACCTATCCCAATCCTGCATACATCTTTCTTCTGAAATTGCGAAGCAGCCCACCAAACCGAGTCATTACAAACTTTCGACGACAAGGTTCTATATCAAAAAAATGCTGCAATATATAATACATGGTGTTAATACACATAAAAGGCAAGCAGATAAGTTGAACAATAGTGTTTCATATTGAAAATGTAACATATATTTAGAGTAATTAATGCGAAGTAGCTGATTTACCATTATTTGATCCCACAGCTTAGCCTTCACTTCTTTTGGCACCTCCTTCCATGTTAACCATCTTAATCCCACATGCTCCCTGACCGTGTCTCCCAAAAAGCTCGTAAATTCTGATCTGTATTCCCCCGTTAACCTACCAAGTGAGTCAAATTCAACCTCATGTCTTTTTCCACCAGAGTTTGTAAACCTGGTACGCAGCTTTGGCAACCTGGTTAGCCCCCTCTTAGCTTTGACAGCATTCTTTTGTTGCTCCTGTTTGCATTCTTCTTCTGCTCTTTCTCCTTCTTCTGCGCTTTCTCCTTCTTCTTCACTACACTCTTCTGTTGAATATTGATCCTGAAATTCCTCATTGCCCACACCTACAACCAGTATAAGAACCCTTAGCAAATACAGGATTGATCTGTTCAATATACATACACATGAATAAATATGAGAAGTGAAAAATGAGTCTACTTAGGTATTCTTCTTCAACGCAAACTGGTGCAGTAGCTGTGGACCAGGAATGGAAGACATGAATCTTGCACACTCCAGTCATGTTAAAAGCATTAGCCAACTCTTTTAACTGACTGTCTTTAACCAATAAACCATATCCATTATCCGGGGTCATCCCATCTTTCATAAAATAAAGCTTATCATCATCCGAAACTACATCCGCTACCAAATCCCTAACTTGTTTAACAGTCATGTTGTAGACATCCATTCCGTTGAACACCTTTGACTTAGGACCAGTGTATTGCCACTTAACACATGTCATGAACTCACCCCCATAGTAAACAACTAACCTGTACCTCTTTCCCATGGTACCCAAATTAGCTGTAGACAACAAGCACAAATAGTGTTAATAGTTGATACAATCCTATTTTTCAAATTCCCTACTTGAGTACTTTACATCATAATGCAGATGATTTTTACACTGCAAATTCCCTACTTGAGTACTTTACATCATAATGCAGATGATTTTTACATCAAATTCCTTGCATAGTTGCTACCAAATTTACACTGCTTACCACACACCCAAATTACAGGTCAAAGTCCACAAAAGAAACTTAATGCTCCTTAAAAGGCAAATCGCATTCAAGTTGTACTTACAATTCAGTGTCCAATTTTAAAAACCAACTCCCGTGTCCCATTTTAAAGCTTTTACATAACATGCACCCACTCATAAATAAAACTACCTTCCCTATTCACAAAAGAGCTACATTGGTACCAAAAACACCAATTCGGAACAGAGAGAGAGAGAGAGAGAGAGAGAGAGAGAGAGACTCTGTACAATTTTTAAAAAAAAGACACTCAATTCGATTACACTAAGACGCAAATTAGATGAAGAATCAAATACCTTAATTCGATTACACCCGTGACTCGGTGGCGGCTGGCGACGATTACGCGTGCAGCGAGTGATTACTCGTCACTCGTGACTCGGTGCAGAGATGTATCGTTGAATCTAAGCTCGTAAGATTGTAAGATTTAGGTTGTGCGATTTAGGTTGTAAGACCTAAATTTAGGGGGGATTTTTGGGGGGATGAATTTGGGGGTAAAGTGAATCTGGGGTAAAGTGAAATGGGGAGATTTTTGAGTTATTTTGCCAAAATTTAGGCGCGTTAGTTTTTAGACAAAGCGTTTTTCAGTTATTTTGGTCCGTTTGGCTAAGCTTATTTTCCAGAAAAGTTGACTTATTTCAAGAAAAAAAGTTAGGATTCCTAACTTTTTTCTGGAAAAAAATACTTTTTTTTTGCAACTTATGGAATCTGAAACATACATTTTAACAACTTATAAAAAAAATTATCAAAATATAATTTTTTTACCCGAAAATAAGTCCATAAGGACTTATTTTAACAACTTATTCGTGATTTTTTGATTATTTTTCCCCAACACTACGATGAGTATCTATTAACATCCGTACAGTTGGATCGTCGAAAAATGCATATAAAAAAATAATTTTGACTTTCGGGGACGAATCTCGTTATAGGGAGTAGTACTTTGACCAGATCTTTATAAAAACGTTGTACAAGATAAATTCCTGATTTTTTGATTATTTTTCCCCAACACTACGTTGAGTACCTATTAACATCCGTACGGTTGGATCGTCGAAAAATGCATATAAAAAAATAATTTTGACTTTCGGGGACGAATCTCGTTATAGGGACTAGTACTTTGACCAGATCTTTGTAAAAACGTCGTACAAGATAAATTCGTGATTTTTTGATTATTTTTCCCCAACACTACGATGAGTACCTATTAACATCCGTACGGTTGGATCGTCGAAAAATGTATCTAAAAAAATAATTTTGACTTTCGGGGACGAATCTCGTTATAGGGAGTAGTACTTTTACCAGATCTTTGTAAAAACATCGTACAAGATAAATTCCTGATTTTTTGATTATTTTTCCCCAACACTACGATGAGTACCTATTAACTTCTGTACGGTTAGATCGTCGAAAAATGCATTTAAAAAAATAATTTTGACTTTCGGGGACGAATCTCGTTATAGGGATTAGTACTTTGACCAGATCTTTGTAAAAACGTCATACAAGATAAATTCCTGATTTTTTGATTATTTTTATCCAACACTACGATGAGTACCTATTAACATCCGTACGGTTGGATCGTCGAAAAATGCATTTAAAAAAATAATTTTGACTTTCGGGGACGAATCTCGTTATAGGGAGTAGTACTTTGACCAGATCTTTGTAAAAACGTCGTATAAGATAAATTCCTGATTTTTTGATTATTTTTCCCCAACACTACGATGAGCACCTATTAACATCCGTATGGTTGAATTGTCGAAAAATGCATTTAAAAAAATAATTTTGACTTTCGGGCCTTAAATATTCTATTTGGGCCAGTACTATTCTAATTGCCCAATACTATTCTAATTGGGCCTTAAACAGATGCGCTCCAAACAAGTAGACGCTTTCATCGAATTGGAAACTTCACTATCAAATACCTAATTTGGAAACTTCACTCCTCAAATTCCTCATTGCCCACACCTACAACCAGTATAAGAACCCTTAGCAAATACAGGATTGATCTGTTCAATATACATACACATGAATAAATATGAGAAGTGAAAAATGAGTCTACTTAGGTATTCTTCTTCAACGCAAACTGGTGCAGTAGTTGTGGACCAGGAATGGAAGACATGAATCTTGCACACTCCAGTCATGTTAAAAGCATTAGCCAACTCTTTTAACTGACTGTCTTTAACCAATAAACCATATCCATTATCCGGGGTCATCCCATCTTTCATAAAATAAAGCTTATCATCATCTGAAACTACATCCGCTACCAAATCCCTAACTTGTTTAACAGTCATGTTGTAGACATCCATTCAGTTGAACACCTTTGACTTAGGACCAGTGTATTGCCACTTAACACATGTCATGAACTCACCCCCATAGTAAACAACTAACCTGTACCTCTTTCCCATGGTACCCAAATTAGCTGTAGACAACAAGCACAAATAGTGTTAATAGTTGATACAATCCTATTTTTCAAATTCCCTACTTGAGTACTTTACATCATAATGCAGATGATTTTTACACTGCAAATTCCCTACTTGAGTACTTTACATCATAATGCAGATGATTTTTACATCAAATTCCTTGCATAGTTGCTACCAAATTTACACTGCTTACCACACACCCAAATTACAGGTCAAAGTCCACAAAAGAAACTTAATGCTCCTTAAAAGGCAAATCGCATTCAAGTTGTACTTACAATTCAGTGTCCAATTTTAAAAACCAACTCCCGTGTCCAATTTTAAAGCTTTTACATAACATGCACCCACTCGTAAATAAAACTACCATCCCTATTCACAAAAGAGCTACATTGGTACCAAAAACACCAATTCGAAACAGAGAGAGAGAGACTCTGTACAATTTTAAAAAAAAGACACTCAATTCGATTACACTAAGACGCAAATTAGAAGAAGAATCAAATACCTTAATTCGATTACACCCGTGACTCGGTGGCGGCTGGCGACGATTACGCGTGCGGCGAGTGATTACTCGTCACTCGTGACTCGGTGCAGTTCAGATGTATCGTTGAATCTAAGCTCGTAAGATTGTAAGATTTAGGTTGTGCGATTTAGGTTGTAAGACCTAAATTTAGGGGGGATTTTTGGGGGGATGAATTTGGGGGTAAAGTGAATCTGGGGTAAAGTGAAATGGGGGGATTTTTTAGTTATTTTGCCAAAATTTAGGCGCGTTAGTTTTTAGACAAAGCGTTTTTCAGTTATTTTGGTCCGTTTGGCTAAGCTTATTTTCCAGAAAAGTTGACTTATTTCAAGAAAAAAAGTTAGGATTCCTAACTTTTTTCTGGAAAAAAATACTTTTTTTTTGCAACTTATGGAATCTGAAACATACATTTTAACAACTTATAAAAAAAATTATCAAAATATAATTTTTTTACCCGAAAATAAGTCCATAAGGACTTATTTTAACAACTTATTCGTGATTTTTTGATTATTTTTCCCCAACACTACGATGAGTATCTATTAACATCCGTACAGTTGGATCGTCGAAAAATGCATATAAAAAAATAATTTTGACTTTCGGGGACGAATCTCTTTATAGGGAGTAGTACTTTGACCAGATCTTTGTAAAAACGTCGTACAAGATAAATTCCTGATTTTTTGATTATTTTTCCCCAACACTACGTTGAGCACCTATTAACATCCGTACGGTTGTATCGTCGAAAAATGCATATAAAAAATAATTTTGACTTTCGGGGACGAATCTCGTTATAGGGAGTAGTACTTTGACCAGATCTTTGTAAAAACGTCGTACAAGATAAATTCGTGATTTTTTGATTATTTTTCCCCAACACTACGATGAGTACCTATTAACATCCGTACGGTTGGATCGTCGAAAAATGCATATAAAAAAATAATTTTGACTTTCGGGGACGAATCTCGTTATAGGGAGTAGTACTTTGACCAGATCTTTGTAAAAACGTCGTACAAGATAAATTCCGGATTTTTTGATTATTTTTCCCCAACACTACGATGAGTACCTATTAACATCCGTACGGTTAGATCGTCGAAAAATGCATTTAAAAAAATAATTTTGACTTTCGGGGACGAATCTCGTTATAGGGATTAGTACTTTGACCAGATCTTTGTAAAAACGTCGTACAAGATAAATTCCTGATTTTTTGATTATTTTTATCCAACACTACGATGAGTACCTATTAACATCCGTACGGTTGGATCGTCGAAAAATGCATTTAAAAAAATAATTTTGACTTTCGGGGACGAATCTCGTTATAGGGAGTAGTACTTTGACCAGATCTTGGTAAAAACGTCGTATAAGATAAATTCCTGATTTTTTGATTATTTTTCCCCAACACTACGATGAGTACCTATTAACATCCGTACGGTTGGATCGTCGAAAAATACATTTAAAAAAATAATTTTGACTTTCGGGGACGAATCTCGTTATAGGGAGTAGTACTTTGACCAGATCTTTGTAAAAACGTCGTACAAGATAAATTCCTGATTTTTTTATTATTTTTCCCCAACACTACGATGAGTACCTATTAACATCCGTACGGTTGGATCGTCGAAAAATGCATTTAAAAAAATAATTTTGACTTTCGGGCCTTAAATATTCTATTTGGGCCAGTACTATTCTAATTGCCCAATACTATTCTAATTGGGCCTTAAACAGATGCGCTCCAAACAAGTAGACGCTTTCATCGAATTGGAAACTTCACTATCAAATACCTAATTTGGAAACTTCACTCCTCAAATTCCTCATTGCCCACACCTACAACCAGTATAAGAACCCTTAGCAAATACAGGATTGATCTGTTCAATATACATACACATGAATTAATATGAGAAGTGAAAAATGAGTCTACTTAGGTATTCTTCTTCAACGCAAACTGGTGCAGTAGATGTGGACCAGGAATGGAAGACATGAATCTTGCACACTCTAGTCATGTTAAAAGCATTAGCCAACTCTTTTAACTGACTGTCTTTAACCAATAAACCATATCCATTATCCGGGGTCATCCCATCTTTCATAAAATAAAGCTTATCATCATCCGAAACTACATCCGCTACCAAATCCCTAACTTGTTTAACAGTCATGTTGTAGACATCCATTCCGTTGAACACCTTTGACTTAGGACCAGTGTATTGCCACTTAACACATGTCATGAACTCACCCCCATAGTAAACAACTAACCTGTACCTCTTTCCCATGGTACCCAAATTAGCTGTAGACAACAAGCACAAATAGTGTTAATAGTTGATACAATCCTATTTTTCAAATTCCCTACTTGAGTACTTTACATCATAATGCAGATGATTTTTACACTGCAAATTCCCTACTTGAGTACTTTACATCATAATGCAGATGATTTTTACATCAAATTCCTTGCATAGTTGCTACCAAATTTACACTGCTTACCACACACCCAAATTACAGGTCAAAGTCCACCAAAGAAACTTAATGCTCCTTAAAAGGCAAATCGCATTCAAGTTGTACTTACAATTCAGTGTCCAATTTTAAAAACCAACTCCCGTGTCCAATTTTAAAGCTTTTACATAACATGCACCCACTCGTAAATAAAACTACCTTCCCTATTCACAAAAGAGCTACATTGGTACCAAAAACACCAATTCGGAACAGAGAGAGAAAGAGAGAGAGAGAGAGAGAGAGAGACTCTGTACAATTTTAAAAAAAAGACACTCAATTCGATTACACTAAGACGCAAATTAGAAGAAGAATCAAATACCTTAATTCGATTACACCCGTGACTCGGTGGCGGCTGGCGACGATTACGCGTGCGGCGAGTGATTACTCGTCACTCGTGACTCGGTGCAGTTCAGATGTATCGTTGAATCTAAGCTCGTAAGATTGTAAGATTTAGGTTGTAAGACCTAAATTTAGGGGGGATTTTTGGGGGGATGAATTTGGGGGTAAAGTGAATCTGGGGTAAAGTGAAATGGGGGGATTTTTGAGTTATTTTGCCAAAATTTAGGCGCGTTAGTTTTTAGACAAAGCGTTTTTCAGTTATTTTGGTCCGTTTGGCTAAGCTTATTTTCCAGAAAAGTTGACTTATTTCAAGAAAAAAAGTTAGGATTCCTAACTTTTTTCTGGAAAAAAATACTTTTTTTTTGCAACTTATGGAATCTGAAACATACATTTTAACAACTTATAAAAAAATTTATCAAAATATAATTTTTTTACCCGAAAATAAGTCCACAAGGACTTATTTTAACAACTTATTCGTGATTTTTTGATTATTTTTCCCCAACACTACGATGAGTACCTATTAACATCCGTACAGTTGGATCGTCGAAAAATGCATATAAAAAAATAATTTTGACTTTCGGGGACGAATCTCGTTATAGGGAGTAGTACTTTGACCAGATCTTTGTAAAAACGTTGTACAAGATAAATTCCTGATTTTTTGATTATTTTTCCCCAACACTACGTTGAGTACCTATTAACATCCGTACGGTTGGATCGTCGAAAAATGCATATAAAAAAATAATTTTGACTTTCGGGGACGAATCTCGTTATAGGGACTAGTACTTTGACCAGATCTTTGTAAAACCGTCGTACAAGATAAATTCGTGATTTTTTGATTATTTTTCCCCAACACTACGATGAGTACCTATTAACATCCGTACGGTTGGATCGTCGAAAAATGCATATAAAAAATAATTTTGACTTTCGGGGACGAATCTCTTTATAGGGAGTAGTACTTTGACCAGATCTTTGTAAAAACGTCGTACAAGATAAATTCCTGATTTTTTGATTATTTTTCCCCAACACTACGTTGAGTAGCTATTAACATCCGTACGGTTGGATCATCGAAAAATGCATATAAAAAAATAATTTTGACTTTCGGGGACGAATCTCGTTATAGGGACTAGTACTTTGACCAGATCTTTGTAAAACCGTCGTACAAGATAAATTCATGATTTTTTGATTATTTTCCCCCAACACTACGATGAGTACCTATTAACATCCGTACGGTTGGATCGTCGAAAAATGCATATAAAAAAATAATTTTGACTTTCGGGGACGAATCTCGTTATAGGGAATAGTACTTTGACCAGATCTTTGTAAAAACGTCGTACAAGATAAATTCCTGATTTTTTGATTATTTTTCCCCAACACTACGATGAGTACCTATTAACATCTGTACGGTTAGATCGTCGAAAAATGCATTTAAAAAAATAATTTTGACTTTCGGGGACGAATCTCGTTATAGGGAGTAGTACTTTGACCAGATCTTTGTAAAAACGTCGTACAAGATAAATTCCTGATTTTTTGATTATTTTTATCCAACACTACGATGAGTACCTATTAACATCCGTACGGTTGGATCGTCGAAAAATGCATGTAAAAAAATAATTTTGACTTTCGGGGACGAATCTCGTTATAGGGAGTAGTACTTTGACCAGATCTTTGTAAAAACGTCGTACAAGATAAATT
Organism: Heracleum sosnowskyi; assembly: GCA_030848705.1. Lineage (NCBI taxonomy): Eukaryota > Viridiplantae > Streptophyta > Magnoliopsida > Apiales > Apiaceae > Heracleum > Heracleum sosnowskyi. The sequence goes on along the minus strand of CM061239.1, from coordinate 48,397,084 downwards.
CCTGATTTTTTGATTATTTTTCCCCAACACTACGATGAGTACCTATTAACATCCGTACGGTTGGATCGTCGAAAAATGCATTTAAAAAAATAATTTTGACTTTCGGGGACGAATCTCGTTATAGGGAGTAGTACTTTGACCAGATCTTTGTAAAAACGTCGTACAAGATAAATTCCTGATTTTTTGATTATTTTTCCCCAACACTACGATGAGTACCTATTAACATCCGTACGGTTGGATCGTCGAAAAATGTATATAAAAAAATAATTTTGACTTTCGGGGACGAATCTTGTTATAGGGAGTAGTACTTTGACCAGATTTTGTAAAAACGTCGTACAAGATAAATTCCTGATTTTTGATTATTTTTCCCCAACACTACGATGAGTACCTATCAACTTCCGTACGGTTAGATCGTCGAAAAATGCATTTAAAAAAATAATTTTGACTTTCGGGGACGAATCTCGTTATAGGGAGTAGTACTTTGACCAGATCTTTGTAAAAACGTCGTACAAGATAAATTCCTAATTTTTTGATTATTTTTATCCAACACTACGATGAGTACCTATTAACATCCGTACGGTTGGATCGTCGAAAAATGCATTTAAAAAAATAATTTTGACTTTCGGGGACGAATCTCGTGATAGGGAGTAGTACTTTGACCAGATCATTGTAAAAACGTCGTATAAGATAAATTCCTGATTTTTTGATTATTTTTCCCCAACACTACGATGAGCACCTATTAACATCCGTATGGTTGAATCGTCGAAAAATGCATTTAAAAAAATAATTTTGACTTTCGGGTACGAATCTCGTTATAGGGAGTAGTACTTTGACCAGATCTTTGTAAAAACGTCGTACATGATAAATTCCTGATTTTTTGATTATTTTTCCCCAACACTACGATGAGTACCTATTAACATCTGTACGGTTGGATCGTCGAAAAATGCATTTAAAAAAATAATTTTGACTTTCGGGCCTTAAATATTCTATTTGGGCCAGTACTATTCTAATTGCCCAATACTATTCTAATTGGGCCTTAAACAGATGCGCTCCAAACAAGTAGACGCTTTCATCGAATTGGAAACTTCACTATCAAATACCTAATTTGGAAACTTCACTCCTCAAATTCCTCATTGCCCACACCTACAACCAGTATAAGAACCCTTAGCAAATACAGGATTGATCTGTTCAATATACATACACATGAATAAATATGAGAAGTGAAAAATGAGCCTACTTAGGTATTCTTCTTCAACGCAAACTGGTGCAGTAGCTGTGGACCAGGAATGGAAGACATGAATCTTGCACACTCCAGTCATGTTAAAAGCATTAGCCAACTCTTTTAACTGACTGTCTTTAACCAATAAACCATATCCATTATCCGGGTCATCCCATCTTTCATAAAATAAAGCTTATCATCATCCGAAACTACATCCGCTACCAAATCCCTAACTTGTTTAACAGTCATGTTGTAGACATCCATTCCGTTGAACACCTTTGACTTAGGACCAGTGTATTGCCACTTAACACATGTCATGAACTCACCCCCATAGTAAACAACTAACCTGTACCTCTTTCCCATGGTACCCAAATTAGCTGTAGACAACAAGCACAAATAGTGTTAATAGTTGATACAATCCTATTTTTCAAATTCCCTACTTGAGTACTTTACATCATAATGCAGATGATTTTTACACTGCAAATTCCCTACTTGAGTACTTTACATCATAATGCATATGATTTTTACATCAAATTCCTTGCATAGTTGCTACCAAATTTACACTGCTTACCAAACACCCAAATTACAGGTCAAAGTCCACAAAAGAAACTTAATGCTTCTTAAAAGGCAAATCGCATTCAAGTTGTACTTACAATTCAGTGTCCAATTTTAAAAACCAACTCCCGTGTCCAATTTTAAAGCTTTTACATAACATGCACCCACTTGTAAATAAAACTACCTTCCCTATTCACAAAAGAGCTACATTGGTACCAAAAACACCAATTCGAAACAGAGAGAGAGAGAGAGAGAGAGAGAGAGAGAGAGACTCTGTACAATTTTAAAAAAAAGACACTCAATTCGATTACACTAAGACGCAAATTAGAAGAAGAATCAAATACCTTAATTCGATTACACCCGTGACTCGGTGGCGGCTGGCGACGATTACGCGTGCGGCGAGTGATTACTCGTCACTCGTGACTCGGTGCAGTTCAGATGTATCGTTGAATCTAAGCTCGTAAGATTGTAAGATTTAGGTTGTGCGATTTAGGTTGTAAGACCTAAATTTAGGGGGGATTTTTGGGGGGATGAATTTGGGGGTAAAGTGAATCTGGGGTAAAGTGAAATGGGGGGATTTTTGAGTTATTTTGCCAAAATATAGGCGCGTTAGTTTTTAGACAAAGCGTTTTTCAGTTATTTTGGTCCGTTTGGCTAAGCTTATTTTCCAGAAAAGTTGACTTATTTCAAGAAAAAAAGTTAGGATTCCTAACTTTTTTCTGGAAAAAAATACTTTTTTTTTTGCAACTTATGGAATCTGAAACATACATTTTAACAACTTATTAAAAAAATTATCAAAATGTAATTTTTTTACCCGAAAATAAGTCCATAAGGACTTATTCTAACAACTTATTCGTGACTTTTTGATTATTTTTCCCCAACACTACGATGAGTACCTATTAACATCCGTACAGTTGGATCGTCGAAAAATGCATATATAAAAATAATTTTGACTTCCGGGGACGAATGTCGTTATAGGGAGTAGTACTTTGACCAGATCTTTGTAAAAACGTTGTACAAGATAAATTCCTGATTTTTTGATTATTTTTCCCCAACACTACGTTGAGTACCTATTAACATCCGTACGGTTGGATCGTCGAAAAATGCATATAAAAAAATAATTTTGACTTTCGGGGACGAATCTCGTTATAGGGAGTAGTACTTTGACCAGATCTTTGTAAAAACGTCGTACAAGATAAATTCGTGATTTTTTGATTATTTTTCCCCAACACTACGATGAGTACCTATTAACATCCGTACGGTTGGATCGTCGAAAAATGCATTTAAAAAAATAATTTTGACTTTCGGGGACGAATCTCGTTATAGGGAGTAGTACTTTGACCCGATCTTTGTAAAAACGTCGTACAAGATAAATTCCTGATTTTTTGATTATTTTTCCCCAACACTACGATGAGTACCTATTAACATCCGTACGGTTGGATCGTCGAAAAATGCATTTAAAAAAATAATTTTGACTTTCGGGGACGAATCTCGTTATAGGGAGTAGTACTTTGACCAGATCTTTGTAAAAACGTCGTACAAGATAAATTCCTGATTTTTTGATTATTTTTCCCCAACACTACGATGAGTACCTATTAACATCCGTACGGTTGGATCGTCGAAAAATGCATTTAAAAAATAATTTTGACTTTCGGGCCTTAAATATTCTATTTGGGCCAGTACTATTCTAATTGCCCAATACTATTCTAATTGGGCCTTAAACAGATGCGCTCCAAACAAGTAGACGCTTTCATCGAATTGGAAACTTCACTATCAAATACCTAATTTGGAAACTTCACTCTCAAATACCTAATTCCGGATTCTAGCATTTGGAAACTTCACTCCTAATTTGGATTCCAGCCGCTTTCTCGTTCATGTCCTAGTAAGTCATTTCCTAGTTCTTTTTGTGTATTCGTTCATGTTCTATTTGTTTCTATTAAGTAAAGTTGTGATCTTTAGTGATTTTTGTGTTTAGTGTTCTATCTGTTTATATAAATTGTGTTGAGTAAAGTTGTGATTTTTGTGTTTTTTGTGACTTCTTTTTGTGTATTCGTTCATGTTCTATCTGTTTCTATTTGTTTGCACATAGATAGATAGAGAAATTGATTTTTACCGTGAACCATATGCTGTAGTTATGGATAAGTCTTGGATGTTAAGCGATAGAAACAGTGAACCATATATGGATGGAGTTGTGGCATTTATTGATTTTGCGGTTGGTAATTTGAATATGTTAAAGAACACTATTCCATGTCCATGTGTAAGCTGTTTAAACCACTGCTCTCTTCCTGTGGATGAGGTGCATTACCATTTACTCGTTAAGGGATTCGATCGGAATTATACAAGGTGGATTAAACATGGAGAGAAAGACAATTTCAACCAATTTGATGCAGTAGAATTTCCTACAGATGATGCAGAAACAATAGAAATGGTAAAAGCTACGGAAGACAATTTCATAGATGACATTGACAAGTTTCAAGAACTACTTGCAGATGCGGAGAAGCCCTTGTATAAATATTGTCCTAACTTCACAAAGTTGTCTCCAACAGTTCAACTACTAAACTTGAAGAGTAAGCATGGAATGACAAATAAGTGCTTTACTAAATTGCTACTTCTGTTGAAAAGGATGCTACCTGCAGAAGGTAACGAGATGGTGAACAACACATATGAGGCCAAAAAGATAATGACAGCAATGGGTTCAGGATACGAAAAGTTACATGCTTGCATTAACAACTGCATTCTTTACAGGAAGGAGTACAAGGACTTGGTGGTATGTCCAACTTGTGGCATGTCACGGTGGAAGGTGGATGAGAAGACTAAAGTCATATACGAAAATGTTCCTACAAAGGTATTATGGTACTTCCCCCTTATTCCACGATTTAAACGACTTTATAAAGTGAAAAGCATATCAAAAGATTTGATATGGCACTCCACCAGTTCCAAAAAGCCCGGTGTTTTACGCCACCCATCTGATTCACCTGCATGGAAAGCAATAGATGACAGATTTCCGGAAATTGCCTCTGATCCAAGAAATCTTCGGCTTGGCATTTCCACAGACGGGGTCGACGTAAACAGAGGGAATAAGAATCACAGTGTGTGGCCGGTATTAACTGTCATTTACAACCTTCCACCTTGGTTGTGTATGAAAAGAAAGTTCATCATGCTTTCGTTATTAATATCGGGAACGCCTGGAAACGATATCGATGTGTTTTTGGATCCTTTGATCGATGATCTAGAGCTCTTGTTTGAAGAAGGAGTTGAAACATATGATTCCTATGCACAGGAACAGTTCACTTTACGTGTTGTTGTCTTATGGACGATTAATGATTACCCTGCTCTTGGTGCATTATGTGGTTGTCCTTATAGTGGATTCCATGGTTGTGTGGTGTGCAGGAAAGAAACTCATTGTGTAAGACTTCCGTTCTCTGCCAAGCAGAGTTATGGTGGTCGCCGAAGATATCTACCATATAGTCATCCCTTCAGAAAGCAAACTAAGGCGTTCAATGGAAAATAAGAGTGGGGAACTGCTGCAGATCCTATGACAGGGGAAGAAATATTCAACGAGGTTAAATTTGTTCGGAATAAGTGGGGGAAGGGATTTAAGGATAAAGATTCAGAACTCATGGACACTTCGACTGGAAGAGGGGGGAAAACAAAAAAGAGAAAATCAAAAGGGGGTGGTAGCTCAAATTCCGGACAGAAAGAACAGACGTATTGGAAGAAATTGAACATATGGAATCGACGACTTAGGTATTGGCAGTATAATTTGGTCCAACATTGTATTGAAGTTTCTCAAGATCTCTACATGAAAGCACATTTCTATGTATTGCAAAATACGCCTGAAGTTGTGCCGTATATCGAGTAAGGACTCCTACTGAACAAGTTTATTTGTGTTTTTCTTTTATTTAACAGTAGTCTTTTATTTAACAGTAGGATCAGATTTGATACTCATTTTTGTACTTGCAGACAACACATGACATTTTTGAAAAACAAACATCCTGGTAAACGACAAGCATGTCTGGAGAAAGAGCATAGCACAACGTTGGTCACTGGTTACGCAACAAGGTTGAAAGCGAGTTATCGATCTCCAAAGAAAGTGTATCAGAAACAGTGAAGTGGATCTCACATGGAGCACGCAGAATTGTGGACAAATACGATGTATATGACATCAATGGATATACATTTCGTACAAAAATTCGTGATGGCAGAATTCATCAGAACAGTGGGGTTTGTGTAGAGGCAACTGAGATGCACATTTCTAAAGAAGTAGTAACCTATGGAAAGAACTTTTATTATGGGGTTCTACGAGAGATATGGGTACTAGATTATCATATTAAGAAAATTCCTCTTTTCATGTGCGACTGGGTTGACAATAGAAATGGTGTCAAACAAGATGGCATGGGTTACACGTTGGTCGAACTTAACAGATTAGGCCACAAGGATGATCCATTCGTATTGGCCTCACAAGCACGACAGGTGTTTTATGTTAAAGACCAGCTGGATAAAAAAATGTCTATTGTCTTGATGACACCTCCCAAGAATTATAGAGATCTGTACGATGATGTCAATGAGGATTTCAGTACTGTAATTCTTCCTCACAATGATAATATATTACCACCTGTAGATCCACGTGACTTGGGTATTGAATCTCGTGATGATTACTTTAGACAGGACTGTAAGGGTATTATTATACGTAATGCTAACTGAATCCGGTAATTATTATCATTATGTTTGTCATTTTCCGTGTTTTTTATGTAATTCTAAATTCTATTGTTTGGTTAAATTCTATGCTCTATTTTAATTCCTGTTTTTTTCTCCAGGTGTGTGCAAAGAAAAAGGCCTGATCATGATGTCGTCTTCAAATTCCTATAGCTCAAACCAAAATCGAAGTGATCTCTGCTACTGTGGTCTTCCTGCTTGGATTAGAACATCAAACACACTTGACAACCCTGGAAGAAGATTTCGGGTCTGCCATAAATCAAATTCATTGGTAAGCCGATGTTTATAAGTTTCATCTGTTTAATTTAATAAACAGCTTTTAATTTGAATTCCCTTTTCAAGTCTTCTGGACCCAAATGTTCATTTTGGGAATGGATTGATCCTGAACCAGTTGTCATGAAGATCAAGATACAGAAAGAAGTTGATGATGTGAAGGCTGAGCTGCAAAACTGCATGTCAACAGTTGAAGATCTTCGAAAGGAGGTTCATGTCATACGTGGGAAGTTGTATAATGTTATCATTGTCTTGGTCATTTTCTTTGTTTTGTATTTGATGAAGAATTAATATGTAATGGTGAATTCTAATGTTGGCCGAAGGACATGGATTTGTTGAATTGTTCTAGTTTTAAGCTTCATTATCAAGTTTTTAGGTCATCTGGTATGCAACTTGGATAAATGAAGTTTGTGTTTGTCATTTGTGGTTAATCTGTTATACCAATACTTCATGTCCAGTTGGTCAAATATTTTGCCACACACAAATGTAATAATGTGACAGATCAGTTGGAAATGAGGAGAATACTCTGTTTCAAGAGGGTACTCCTGAAAACAGAGTACTTTTTAGTCACACAATAATACAGTCACTAGTTTTTAGCTTCCTTAAGCGAACAGAGCTCTGAAATATGCAGAAAACTCTACCTTTTAGTCACATAAAACTGTAGTAACCATAGGTTATTTCCCATTTAGCCACATCACCGAAAATGACTATGGCCGTTTCTTAACATTTAGACACAGCAAAGAAGCGTCGCTAGTTATTGTCACACTTCTATCTCTCAAGCATGACTAAACATTTTGGAACTGGTCAAAGTCAACAAAAAACCATGCTGTTTTTTTATATTTGTCACATATTTGGAACGTGGCTAAATATTGTCATACATTTTTAAAAGTTGTGACTGAATCTTCCAAAAAATGTATTTTCAGTCACTCGAAAAACAATTGTGTGGCTAAAACTTGGGACGCTGACCTTTAGCCACTCGTTTTTTCCAAAGTGTCACAGCCCTTACTGTACAAAAGAGTGACGAAAGCCCAAATTTGACGTAGTGAAATAGGTATTTGATTATTTATGTTTTAATATTTTTAGTAATTTCATTTGTTAAGAAAAATAAGTAGGCATGTGTTGTGGATTAAACAACGTGCTTTGTGTATTTAATGCTAGGATTAATGAGCTTCGAGCTTTAATGGCTGCACTCGTGTTTCCGGACTAAATTGGTCCTCACAAGATGCCTACGTATCTCAATTAATGTTGAGAATCAAGCCAAAGACGTAGTTCTGATTGTAGGATCAGGGACCTTATATAGGCGTCTGGAGCCTAGTATTTATGGTATGTTTAGGAGTCTTAGCGAATAAGTCTCCTTTTTGATATCGGATAAGCATTGTATTGCTTGCAGGATAAGTCTTTTCCTTGTTGATAAAGGCTATGACTCATTAATTGCCTTTAGTTGGGATTCTGGATCCTTCTTTGACCAATTTGCCATAATTTGGACTCTTTTCATGAGTTGTATATTTTCCCTATTCATTAATTACGAAATTAATGAATAATTAGGGTGTCGGTCCTTAAATACCGGCCTTTTAAGTGAATCAGCAATTATATTTCTATAATTACTTTTCTGCCCATATCATTTGCCCCCCAACTTCTAGGAAAATCTCTTTTAGATTATCGTAGAAGTTAGCTTATTCGGGATTTACGAAATTTTCTTCCGTATTGTGGCTTGGTTTGACGAACATATAGTTCTAAATCCATTTTGTAATTTTCCCAAAACAGGAATCGGGATTTTTCATCAATTCCATAGGAGATAAATCAATTTTTTGATTTTTTAGTTTATTTTCGACCAGGATCCTGGTCGAATTTGACCTCACTTTTGGGTCCTGGTCGAACACCTTCGACCAGGATTCTGGTCGAATTTTGGCTGGCTTTTTCCTCCTGGTCGAATGGTTTCGACCAGGTTTCTGGTCGAACATGGGCTCAGTTTTGATGTCTGGTCGAATGATTTCGACCAGGATCATGGTCGAACATGACTTCAATTTTGATGCCTGGTCGAATGCTTTCGACCAGGATCATGGTCGAACATGACTTTAATTTTGATGCCTGGTCGAATGATTTCGACCAGGATCATGGTCGAACATGACTTCAATTTTGATGCCTGGTCGAATGATTTTGACCAGGATCATGGTCGAACATGACTTTAATTTTGATGCATGGTCGAATGATTTCGACCAGGATCATGGTCGAACATGACTTCAATTTTGATGCCTGGTCGAATGATTTCGACCAGGATCATGGTCGAACATGACTTTAATTTTGATGCCTGGTCGAATGATTTTGACCAGGATCATGGTCGAACATGACTTCAATCTTGATGCCTGGTCGAATGATTTCGACCAGGATCATGGTCAAATACTTGGTTCATTTCAGACTAATAAGGCCCACATATATTGGGCTTCAATTTGGGCCTGAGACTTTTTATTGGGCCTTTAGCCTTTTTAAATAATTGGGCCTTTATCCTGTCGACCAGATTTTTGGTCGAATACGAGAGCTATTTTGGGCTTTTATTCGAACTTATTCGATTTCAATCGAAAATTTTGTTCATTTTAGTTATGGGCTTAGTTGGGCCCAAGACTTTCACTGTTCAAACTCAGTAATTTGGGCCTTTAGCCTTTTATGGGCCGTACTGACTAATGTCGGTTGCCCTTCCATCAACCGGCCCATTGACCGGCTGTCATCCCTATATAAGGGTGAGTTCTCATTTGTTTCCATTCATTCTTCACATTCTATTTTCTCAAAGTTACTCTGCTAAATTCTCTCCAAAATTTCCTACAATTTTCTCTGCTAGGGTTCTGTCGCAAGGCGATTTCCGGCGAACTTTTCCGTTTTGAATTTCACTGTTTTCTGGGTTTTTTGCTTGAAGATTTGAAGATTTCCTTGAAGATTCTGGGTTTCTTTGAAGATTCTGGGTTTTTTGTTGAAGATTTCTGGGTTCTCTTGAAGATTTTGGGTTCCTTTGAAGATTTCTGGGCAATCTTTCTTGAAGATTTAAAGACTTTCTGGGTTAGAAATGGCTGATCGAGCTTCCCAACGTCTTCAAAAGATGAATTCCGCATCAAAAAGAGGTACCCCCATTCCTATTCGTTCAAAATACATGTCTTTGCATGATATGATTAATGAACGTGGGGATGAATACCCGTCAATATCTGCTTTAGATTCGTATGATTGTAGCAATAGATTTCATGAACTAGATATGATAAAGGATTATAATAAGATGTATAGGGTAAAGGCCCCCTTGAGGCTTGTTCCATCCGACCCCGGTGACCGTTCATGTCACTGGCGGTCAAATGCCTTGTGCATTTATAAAGATGCCATAGTTGCCGGCCTTAGGTTCCCATTTCATGAGTTCATCCCTAGGCTCTTGGCAGATGTCCAAATCAACCCTTGTCAATTACCTCCAAATGCCTGGAGGATAATTAATTGTTTTATGGTTTTATGTCTTCGTAAAAATTTCCCTCTTTCTGTACCTTTGTTTAGAAAGATCTTTCAGTTTAAAAATAGCTCAGCCAACAACTTGGGTTGGGTGTATATAAGCCATAGGGTAGGCTTCCCTTTCATTTTTCACCCCAAGTCAATCCCAGATAATAACCCCAAATGGAAAAATGAGTTCATGTATCTTGTATGGGAAGGAGGGGACTGGGGAACCATGTTCCGTACATCTTTTGGGAGAGTCTCTGATGGTAGTCCCGGTAACATTGTCTTGAATGAGGAACTTCATGCCTACTCAGAGCTCATTAAGGATAATGGGACTACCGTGGCTTGGGAGCTACTGGATGAGTTTGTCCTCAAGTCCGTTGGGCTCTCTACTGTTCATGATAAGGGTATTTTTGCTTATCCCTTTTCATTATGTCTATTTTTCTTTCCTTGTGATTTTCTGCTAACCATTTTCTGGCTTTTCTTGTAGCTGCGGCCTTTATCAACAAGACCAATGAGCCCAAGGATGTAGAGACATCCAGGATGAAAAGGGCTAGGATTGGGGATGATCCAAGGGGGAAGGCCAGTGTTCCCAGCTTCTTGATCCGTTCTGTGGATGAGGTGGACATTCCCGTGTCTGCCAAGTCCTCAGTGTGGCACCCTAACTGGGGTATCAGGAAGAAGGAAACCATTACTGGGGTGTCCAAACATGTTGTGGACTGGTCGTACCACTTTCTTACCCCTTGTGATTACAAGGATTTCGTTGCAGATTCCACCCTTGAGGGTGCTGAGCATCTTGGGGCTCAAGCTATTGTTGCGGTAATTTTCTTTACCTTAGCTATTTCTTTGAAGTTTCTGCTTATATTTTTCTAACTTTTATCTTTTGGCAGACCAATGCCAACTTTCAGGGGGTATTGTTCCAAGCTAAGGCTTGGCGTACCTCCTCTGAGGCCAACATGGTCAAGCTGGAGAGGTCCGAGGAGGAGGTGAAGTCTCTTAAGGAGACTCTTGCCAGGAGGGAGAAGGAGCTTGCTGACGCTCAGGCTGATATTGTTGAGCTGAGGAAAGGCAAGGATGATTGCATCGATGAGTACCTTGACTCTCAGGAGTACAAGGACTTGATCGAGAAGCATGACGAGATCCTTTTCCCAGTCCAGCATACTTCAGGATGGGAGGATGCTGTTCAGGATATCATGGCCAAGCATCCTGGAGTCTTTGATGCTGCTGACTTTCCTGCCCCTCACCCTCCTACTCCCTTGGAGCGTATTTTGGCTGGAGTTGACGATATGGAGGAAGATGCTAGGATTTTAGATCCAGAGCATTTATCACCCCTCAGTGACGCTTCTGCTGATGATGCTGAGGATGCTGATGTGCATTCTTCCAGCTCTAGTTCAGGGGAGGAGACAGATGCGGGAGCCAAGGATGATGAAGCGCAGCCGTAGTTTGTAGTTTACTTATGGCCTTTCATGGCTTTGTATTTTCTTTCTATGTATTTCCAGCCTTTGGGCTTAACTTAAACTTTTGTAAGTTTAGTTTTATTTATATTTTGTGGCCATTCATGGCTTGTGTTGTTTTCTTGCCTCTTGATTTTGCATGTTTAGTTGACCCTTCTTTAACCCTTAGGTTGTAGTAGAAAGATGCCTTCTTTTGATGTTCAACTATCTTGGCATTTGCCTCATCTCTAACTTCATCAATTAGATCTAGAGACAACCTCAAGCCTTCTTCATTCGTTTCTGGTTCATAAGCCTCAACTCTTGGAGACGTGTGAGTAATCTCCACTGGAACCACTGCCTCTGCCCCATATGCCAACAGAAAGGGGGTAGCTCCAGTGGTGACTTTGCAGGTAGTACGATATGCCCAAAGTATGGGGAGTAATTCGTCTACCCAAGTGTTTCTGGAGCGTTCAACTCTTTTCTTTAGTCCATCCAGGATAATTCGATTTGCTACCTCAGCCTGCCCATTTGCTTGAGGATGGGCAACAGAAGTGAAGCGCAACTTGATATCGTTCTCATCACAATACTTCTTGAACTCATCATTGTTAAACTGAGTTCCATTGTCCGTGACCAGGACTCGTGGAATTCCATATCTGCATATCATGATTTTATTATTGAACTCATCATTATTAAACTGAGTTCCATTAGTAATTCAGAATTTTATTATTGCATAATGTTATCATGATAATAATAAGTCTAGAATACTGAATAAAAGTGCTAAGGTTTAAGAAAGAACAAATGAAACCAACGAGAATCCAAAGTATCGCCTAATTAGAAGAATACAAAGATAATATGAAAAGTAGATCTTCGTAATCAGCCGTCTCCTTGTTCTCCTCACCGGTGGATGAATATTCCTTGTTCTCCTCACCGGTGGATGAATATGTATGCAAGTATATGATTGTATGTCTCAGAATTCGTCCACCAATAGTTTATATAAGCCTTCTGCTGATTGGACTTTGGCAGGTTTCCTTTTCTGACTTGAAATTGCCTTTTCCCAGGATTTTGCAGGGGTGGGCGTGCCTGATAGGGCGCGGGCGCGCTTGAAATGATTTCCCTAGAGCGCGGGCGCGCTTGGAACGGGGAAGGGACCCCTAACATTTTGGCAGAATTCTTCAAAATCCATTTTCTTGAGCTTTTCTTCTCGTTCTCAAGTCCCGCAACTTCACGGCTTCCACAATAAAGCTCAATAACCACCACCAAGTCAAGATAACTCCAATTCTCAACCAACAATACGACTCTGCACTTATTAACTCAAAACACATTAAAAACGACAAGTACTTGAGTACAAATAGCCAATTTAAGCCGATTTAGAACGATCCAAGTGGATATGAAATCCACTTATCACACCCCCAAACTTAAACTGATGCTTGTCCTCAAGCATAAACAGACTCTAAATACAATGCAATGCATGAATGCAACTAGTATGAAAATGCAAACGATCCCCTCAAACTAACCATAACCAATCAACAAGCCAACATCTCAAGGAATGCAATCTTTCAAACAGAGTTCGAACAAATCCCCTTATACTAACAAACAAACACAGAAACGTGCGTGTGTGCAATGCTCATCAAAATACTCCCAAACAAAACCAAGACCATATCCTATTCTTCACCAAAACAACCACAAGCTTATAAACAGAATGAACTCTAGACACAAGAAACCACTAAAAGACACCTCAACCTCCACTTGAGTTAGACAGGAAATCATGTTTTATTACTTACACACATGCTTATTTGACCGTGCAATGGCTGAGACCCCAAAAGGCTTATACAATAATACCCATGTAGCGAGCTTTAGGTTAGTGGATCCCAGACCGGAAAAGTCTTAGGTCACTAGGCACAAAGTCCCCTAGAACTTAATTGCTCGAGTATTAAAGAGCTCAACCTGATCAATTCTGCATAAACACAATATCACACAACACAACTCTTTTTTTCTTCTTTTTTTCTTCTTTTTTTTTTTTCGGAATGAGTGCACTTTGCTTTTTCTCATCCCACCCTAGACTACTCATCTTTTCAATGAGCCGGCTACTAGCCATTTGAAGCCTAGCCTTATTGACAACTAGCATGAAATCCCTGCTTTCCCCCAAACTTAGACTTAAGTGCTTCTTTCAATTTCAAGAGAATAGAAGACATTCTGAATATAAGCAAGTGATTAAATTCTAATATCCAAACAAACATGGTCTGATCAAATCTAAAAGCAACCAATGAGACTTATGAAATTATTTTGTTACTGGCTTGCAAGTCAATTCATAGGAACTTAATCAACCCTCTATCATCACTATCACACTCCCATCAACATCAACTCACCAACGGAAATAGTCAAGTCCTACGGGATCATGAAATATGCATGCTATGCAAATGCAACTAAATGGACTCACATAATAGATATAAACACATATGCAAACAGAATGCTCTATATGACATAAACATGCAAAGATATGAATGAAACTAACTAAATATGCAATATGAATCCTAAATGAACACACACTAACATTCCTCAATTATCACCCCCAAACTTACAATATTCAATGTCCTCATTGAAGGTAATATAACAAGGAAAGATGCAGAGAATACCTAATCATCAGCAGGACCACCCTCCTCGGGTGGTGTATCCGGTGGTGGATAAACAGAATCCACTCCAAAAGTAGGCCAAGTGATGTCAACTCCAGTAGCTCTGAAAGCAGTACCCAAAGGACCTATCAACTTCACTCTGAATCCCAGATGGATCCTAGGGGGAAACAACACAAACTTTTTTTTTTCTTTTTTTTTTGATTTTTTTTGCTTCTGTGAAAAGTAACCCTGCGCGGGCGCGCTCATACAGGCGCGGGCGGGCCTATTTTCTGTCCAGAAAATATTTTTTTGATTTTTTTTTTTTGCACAAACTGAAAAATATTTACAACAATAACATGGGTTGCCTCCCATGAAGCGCTCGTTTTACGTCAATAGCTTGACGTGATTCCTTTTTCATCCAGTCGCAAGAACGGTGACCGTTTTACCAACGTCATGCTTCAGCCACTGACCATTAACCTTGAACGCTTCATCCGGAAACTTATGTAAAATCTCTACTGCATCATGCGGAAATGCTGATTTAACCGTTATAGGCTCCGACCACCCCGACTTACGCTTTCCTGGAAAAAAATCTGAAACGAGACTTGAAACGCCGAACTAGCTGACCTGGCACAAATGAATGTTTCACCACCCCTCTTTCATGCCAGTCCTTAAACTTCTTCTTATATAGCATGTTTCTCTCGTAGACTTTACCATACCTCAATTGATCCTGCAGTGGTTGGAGTTCAAGTGTAGGAGCTTCTTCCATAGATGGTTTAAGTCGCTCCTGAGAATTGTTCAGCTCTGCTAATCCAAGAGATTCGAATGACGCATCAAATTTTCTTTTCCACGGAGGTGCATTCAACAACTGAAGTTGCTCTGCTCTTTCTTCATCTTCAGTCTCAGAATCCCCTATCAAGACTCTCTCCACTGTATCTGACTTCAGCGGTTGTTCAATCTCTGTATTGACGACAGAATCAACCATCCCCAATTTAAAGCACTCTTCTTCCTCAGTTGGAAATTTCATTGCCTTGAACACGTTAAAAGTGACCTTCTGATTTTGAATCCTCATTGTAAGCTCTCCTTTCTGCACATCGATCAAAGTACGGCCTGTAGCTAAGAACGGTCTTCCCAAGATAATAGGAATCCTCTTGTCTTCCTCAAAGTCCAGAATAACAAAATCAGCAGGAAAAATAAGCTTATCCACTTTAACCAAAACATCCTCCACTATACCCCTTGGATATGTGATCGACCGATCAGCCAGCTGTAACGACATGTTTGTAGGTTTAGGCTCAGGCAGCCCAAGTTGCATGAAGACAGACAACGACATCAGATTAATGCTAGCTCCCAAGTCGCACAAGCACTTGTTGAAAGATAGATTACCGATAGTGCACGGTATGGTAAAACTCCCTGGATCCTTGAGTTTAGGAGGTAACTTCTGCTGTAGAATAGCACTGCACTCTTCAGTTAAAGCCACGGTCTCCAACTCCTCGAGTTTCAACTTCCGAGATAGAATACCCTTCATGAACTTTGCGTAGCTCGGCATTTGTTCTAGAGCTTCCGCAAAAGGTATATTGATATGCAACTTCTTGAAAACCTCCAGAAACTTAGCAAACTGTTTGTCCAACTTCTGCTTTTGAAGACGTTTAGGGAATGGCGGAGGAGGATAGACCTCCTTGCTCTCTGTAGCTTGCTTCGGAATAGGGTTCTCAGAAGAATGGTCAACATTTTCCGCTTCGTTCACCCCCAAACTAGCTTTTTCAACTTTTTCTTCATTTTCTGGCAGAACCTCAGGCGCGGGCGCGCCCACCTTCTGTTAGAAATCCTGAATTTTTTTCGTTTTGCTCTTTTTCTGAGTTCTGGTCACCCGTAACCTTTCCAGATCGTAAGGTAACTGCCTTTACATGTTCCTTGACCCCTCTTTTGCCAGGATTAGCTTCCGTATCACTAGGGAGAGTTCCATGTGGTCTATTCAACAACGCATTAGCAATTTGACCGATTTGATTCTCCAGAGTCTTGATTGAAACAACTTGGCTCTTGCACATTAGCCTCAATTCCTCCAATTCAGATTTTTCATTGGATGATTGCCCAACACTTCCCTGAGATGGTTGTTGAAAACCTGGTGGTTGATACGGTTGGCTTGGAGCATACTGCTGTTGAAAACCAGAAGAGTTGAATGGCTTAGCTCCAAACTGTTGTCCTTGATACTGCTGATACGGCTGCTGTGGTTGATGCATACCACCCTGATTGTTACTCCAGCTGAAGTTAGGATGGTTCATGTTATTCGGATGATATGCATTAGGCACTGGCTGTTGTGACCTCTGGAAATTGCTCACAAACTGCGCCGATTCACTAGATATGGCACATTGAGTCGTGTCATGAGCACCTGCACATAGCTCACAAACACTAGCCACCTGCTGAACTCCATAGTTAGACAAAGAATCAACCATCATGGACAAAGCCTTTAACTGAGCTGCTATGGCTGTAGCTGCATCCACTTCCAGAACCCCTGCTACCTTGCCTTGTGATAACCTCTGAGTTGGATTCTGATATTCATTAGCAGCCATCATCTCAATTAGTTCATAAGCTTCATCGTAGCTCTTAGCCCACAGAGCTCCACCTGATGTTGCATCAAGCATTGGTCGTGATTGACCTCCCAGTCCATTATAAAAGCAATTGATCACCATCCAATCAGGCATTCCATGATGAGGACACTTCCTAAGCATCTCCTTGTAATGCTCCCAAGCTTCACATAAAGTTTCTCCAGAGTGTTGCGCAAACTGAGTAAGAGCATTCCTGATTGCTGCTGTTTTAGCCATCGGGAAAAATTTAGTGAGAAACTTCTGAGCAAGATCCTCCCATGTAGTAATAGAACCTGCTGGTAGAGAATGCAACCAGCCCTTAGCCTTATCCCTTAGAGAAAATGGGAAAAGTCTCAGCTTCACAGCATCTTCCGACACTCCGTTGAACTTAAAGGTGTCACAGATCTCAATGAAATCCCTAATATGCATATTAGGATCTTCCGTCGGAGTACCCCCAAACTGAACTGAATTCTGCACCATCTGAATCGTGCCAGGCTTAATTTCAAAGGTATTAGCTGCAATAGCCGGCCTGACAATGCTAGATTGAATGTCATTGATCTTCGGCTGAGAAAAGTCCTTAAAAGCCTTCGTTTCTGCTACTGGTTCTCCCATAACTAGACTTAATTCAAGTTCTTCTTTCCGAGATTGAGAACGTGTTCGCATACACGCTTACTAAAGAAACTGAAACACACCAAACAAAGTAAAATTGATGAGTATAATCCGAGTCAGTGAACTTTAACGACCACTGATGACAAGCACATAAACTATATAAATAACACCGAGTCCCCGGCAGCGGCGCCAAAAACTTGTTCACACAATATCACGCAAGTATACGCGGTCACAAGTAATATAAGAATAAGTAGAGTTCGTTCCCACAGAGACTGTTTTGGTTATTATAGATATGCACTTATGCAACAATGTATGGCTATCGTTCAATGCTAAGACAAGTATCAAAGTTGTGTTTGATTAACTAAATTAGCTAAACAAAATACCAAGACAATATTAAACTAAAGATTGCTGTTGAATTACTTATGAGAATAAAACATGGGATCCTAACTTCATTAGATACTTCATCTAGAGTATTTTGTCTTTAATCAATGCATGTGACAGTTGTGATAACTAATCGGATAACACGAAATCAGTACACGTTATCTTTCAGTATACGTATACCAAACTACTAAAACATCCACAAAAGAGATAGAAGTTGGGTAGACACCAATTATGCTTAGACCCTATATGTCTATAAGATTTGAAAACATAACGGTTTAACGAGCAAGTTATCTATTCAGATTACATAGGGCAGGTAAGATGGTTAAAATCACCTACGAATCATGCATGACAAACATACATAAACCTATGCTAGCATGGCAAGTTCTAAATCTCTATATCCACTTTCGCATTCAATAGAGATTAACAAACAATCTTAGATGTTAGCTACGCATACAAGAAGAATAAGCACAACCAAACTAGGATATCAATTAGCCATCACACACACATCTTTAAAACAATTAACTACTAAAATCCATAAATAAATCCGTTTAGAATCCCACGACAACGATTAGTTCATAATCGAACCGTTCATCATCGTGGGTTCTAATGAAAACATGATAATAATAAGTCTAGAATACTGAATAAAAGTGCTAGGGTTTAAGAAAGAACAAACGAAACCAACGAGAATCCAAAGTATCGCCTAATTAGAAGAATACAAAGATAATATGAAAAGTAGATCTTCGTAATCAGCCGTCTCCTTGTTCTCCTCACCGGTGGATGAATATGTATGCAAGTATATGATTGTATGTCTCAGAATTCGTCCACCAATAGTTTATATAAGCCTTTTGCTGATTGGACTTTGGCAGATTTCCTTTTCTGACTTGAAATTGCCTTTTTCCAGGATTTTGCAGGGGTGGGCGCGCCTGATAGGGCGCGGGCGCGCTTGAAATGATTTCCCTAGAGCGCGGGCGTGCTTGGAAGGGGGAAGGGACCCCTGACATTCTGGCAGAATTCTTCAAAATCCATTTTCTTGAGCTTTTCTTCTCGTTCTCAAGTCCCGCAACTTCACGGCTTCCACAATAAAGCTCAATAACCACCACCAAGTCAAGATAACTCCAATTCTCAACCAACAATACGACTCTGCACTTATTAACTCAAAACACATTAAAAACGACAAGTACTTGAGTACAAACAGCCAATTTAAGCCGATTTAGAACGATCCAAGTGGATATGAAATACACTTATCATAAAGCCTCTCGAGTGAATCGATTGATGTAGTCCCTTAGGGCCTCATTCTGCCCTTGCCGGATTGCCATGAGTGATGCAGAACTTTTCTCATGCACCCTTCCACTAATGAACTGATTGATGAAAACCTTGCTTAGTTCCTTGAATGACCCAATAGAGTTGGGAGGTAGACGGCTATACCAACGTTGGGCCATGCCTGCCAAGGTTTGTGGAAACGCCCTACACTTGACCGCATCGTTGGTTGGCTGCAACAGCAGTGCATTGGAGAAGGTCCTTACATGATTTGCGGGATCTCCCGTTCCATCATAGGCTTTGATCGAAGGCATTTTAAACTTTCTGGATATAGCCGTTTTCGTGATGTCTTGAGTAAACGGTGGTGTAGGATCATCACGATCTCCTAGGGGCAACAGAATACTAGGATCACCCCTTGGGGCTTCAGCCCTCTTGGTCCTTCTTGCCGGTGGATCCAAGTTGATTATCGGGATCCCTTCAGTCGTTCGGCCCCGAGATTGAGCGGCCTCTTCTTCAGCAAGGAGTTTTTTGAGCCTTGCAGTCTCTGCCTCATGGGCTGCAAGTTTCTCCCTAGTAGTTTGGGGTTGCTCCCGATTTATCTGGGAAGAACGTCTCCTTCTTGGGGTGATATCCTCCCCAGTTGTATAACCCTCATCCTCGGTGTATGGGCCAGAGTAATCTTGAATGAGAGGGGTCTGACGAGTTTGGGGTCCCAGACCTTGAATATAAGGGGGTACATATGCCTCATGGTATATTGGATTAGTTCCACTACCGCCCGCCATGGGTCGAGGGGGCATGCCATGGCTTGGCATCCCCAAAGTCTGATTCACGTATTGAGGGAGATCAGTAGTATGGAGTTGAAGGCTCCTTGGTGCACTCATGAGTAGCGGGGAGGTCGTGATTGGTTGCTGGTGGACGGTCTCTTGTGGATTAGATCCATGAATGACCATCTGCAGGGGATTCGTCCCTTCAACCGAAATCGGGATTTCCGGTCCTTGAGTGTTGGTGGGGATATTCGCCCCTTGTGTGCCAGTAGTCGGCGGTGGCTGATCAGCCTCAGAGGTGATAGGGCGATCATCGGGAGTTTGAGTATCCCGAGCTGTTCTTCGTGTGTTTGCCATGGTTGATGTTGTCTTCCCACAGACGGCGCCAAATGTTGTGGATTAAAAAACGTGCTTTGTGTATTTAATGCTAGGATTAATGAGCTTCGAGCTTTAATGGCTGCACTCGTGTTTCCGGACTAAATTGGTCCTCACAAGATGCCTACGTATCTCAATTAATGTTGAGAATCAAGCCAAAGACGTAGTTCTGATTGTAGGATCATGGACCTTATATAGGCGTCTGGAGCCTAGTATTTATGGTATGTTTAGGAGTCTTAGCGAATAAGTCTCCTTTTTGATATCGGATAAGCATTGTATTGCTTGCAGGATAAGTCTTTTCCTTGTTGATAAAGGCTATGACTCATTAATTGCCTTTAGTTGGGATTCTGGATCCTTCTTTGACCAATTTGCCATAATTTGGACTCTTTTCATGAGCTGTATATTTTCCTTATTCATTAATTACGAAATTAATGAATAATTAGGGTGTCGGTCCTTAAATACCGGCCTTTTAATTGAATCAGCAATTATATTTCTATAATTACTTTTCTGTCCATATCAACATGTTAAAATATGTAAACTTTTAAAAAATAATCATAATATTAAAATAGGTTTAAAAATAAATAACTAAAGGTTTGTTCGTGATATTTTTGGAAAAAGAGAGGTTTTAGTAAGGAAAAATAGAAAAACTATTAGTTAAAAAAAAGGTAATTGCCCGTGATTTATTTGAAAATGTAGGGAAATTTGTTAGAAAAAAAATAATGTATTTTTGGTGAAAAAGGTAATTGGTTATAAATAGGTAATATAATTATTTAATAATATATTTCTATAAATAAGTAAGGTTAATTACGTAAAAATACGAAATACAGTGTTAAAGAAGGGCAATTAAGTAAAATTACAATGTACCATACCGATCAACGACAAATCAAACTTTTAATATTTCGTCCATTATATAATAGTATTGATTGATTGATTTTTAGTAATTGCATTTATTAAGAAAAATAAGTAGACATGTTAAAACAAGTAAACTATTAAAAAATAATTATAATATTAAAATAGGTTTAAAAATAAATAACTAAAGGTTTGTTTGTGATATTTTTGGAAAACGAGGGGTTTTAGTAAGGAAAAATAGAAAAACTAACATGTTTTAGTAAAAAAAAAGTTAATTGCTCGTGATATATTTGAAAAAATAGGGTAATTTTTTAGAAAAATAATAATATATTTTAGGTGAAAAAGGTATTTGGTTATAAATAGGTAATATTATTTTTTAATAATATATTTCTATAAATAAGTAAGATTAATTAAGTAAAAATACGAAATACAGTGTTAAATAAGGACAATTAAATAAAATCATAATGTACCATACCGACCAACGACCGACCAAACTTTTAATGTTTCGTCTATTATATAATAGTATTGGTATACATATTTATTTATTTATTTATTACAACGAATGTTCACCTAAAAAATTTAACATAAAACTTGCATACAAAAATTTGCAAATTAATTTATATAATATTGTGTTCACTAATTTAAATGACATTACAAATGTTTTTTCTCTAATTGTTTCTTAAATAATCTTTATTTGGGATTTTAAAGACAATATGAGAAACTCGCCACGAAATGCAGCTTAGTCGATTGATTTCTTCCGAGAACATTTGAGAAAAGAATATATTTTATTACTTAAACATATAATACAATGTATGTTGGCCTAAGAAAATGTAAATCAAATCGGTATAAATGAAAAAAAATTATATGTAAAAAATTATTTAATGTCTACGCATGTTTAATTTGTAAAGTACGTATTATATTTACTAATTTATATAATTTTAGAGATATTTTTATCGTGGAACATGACGCTCCGAATTGCTCCAATTTATTATTTTAATCTCCTTGAATGTTTGAATTTTAAATATCAAAAATAGAAAAAATGTTAACTACCTTATATTCTTCTGAACTTTCTTCACAAATCAAATTAACATATTAATTTATTCTAAAATTTTCTCTTCAAATTAAAATCCATATTTAAAATAGAAAAGACATTAATTATAGAGAAGGAAAATTTCAAATTCATAGTGAAGATATAAACTCAAAATAGAAAAAAAGGTAATAATTAAAACATTTTTTAACATATTCGAAGCTGAAAAGATATTTGAATTTATAAGGAAGGAAAATCCGAATTCTTTTAGAAAAATAATACAATTAAGACATTCTTTAACATATTTGAAATACGAAAATAATTCATATTTATATGGAAGGATATTTGAGTTTGTACAAAAAGAAATAAAATTAAAACTTCATTTAACATATTTAAAGTATGAATAATATATAAAATTATAAATACCAACTTACAATATAAATGATTTTTGTTTGAAGTTTAAGGGTTGATTAGTAGTTCAGAATTTTATTATTGCATAATGTTATCATGATAATAATAAGTCTAGAATACTGAATAAAAGTGCTAGGGTTTAAGAAAGAACAAACGAAACCAACGAGAATCCAAAGTATCGCCTAATTAGAAGAATACAAAGATAATATGAAAAGTAGATCTTCGTAATCAGCCGTCTCCTTGTTCTCCTCACCGGTGGATGAATATTCCTTGTTCTCCTCACCGGTGGATGAATATGTATGCAAGTATATGATTGTATGTCTCAGAATTCGTCCACCAATAGTTTATATAAGCCTTCTGCTGATTGGACTTTGGCAGGTTTCCTTTTCTGACTTGAAATTGCCTTTTTTCCAGGATTTTGCAGGGGTGGGCGTGCCTGATAGGGCGCGGGCGCGCTTGAAATGATTTCCCTAGAGCGTGGGCGCGCTTGGAAGGGGGAAGGGACCCCTGACATTCTGGCAGAATTCTTCAAAATCCATTTTCTTGAGCTTTTCTTCTCGTTCTCAAGTCCCGCAACTTCACGGCTTCCACAATAAAGCTCAATAACCACCACCAAGTCAAGATAACTCCAATTCTCAACCAACAATACGACTCTGTACTTATTAACTCAAAACACATTAAAAACGACAAGTACTTGAGTACAAACAGCCAATTTAAGCCGATTTAGAATGATCCAAGTGGATATGAAATCCACTTATCACACCCCCAAACTTAAACTGATGCTTGTCCTCAAGCATAAACAGGCTGTAAATACAATGCAATGCATGAATGCAACTAGTATGAAAATGCAAACGATCCCCTCAAACTAACCATAACCAATCAACAAGCCAACATCTCAAGGAATGCAATCGTTCAAACAGAGTTCGAACAAATCCCCTTATACTAACAAACAAACACAGAAACGTGCGTGTGTGCAATGCTCATCAAAATACTCCCAAACTAAACCAAGACCATATCCTATTCTTCACCAAAACAACCACAAGCTTATAAACAGAATGAACTCTAGACACAAGAAACCACTAAAAGACACCTCAACCTCCACTTGAGTTAGACAGGAAATCATGTTTTATTACTTACACACATGCTTATTTGACCGTGCAATGGTTGAGACCCCAAAAGGCTTATACAATAATACCCATGTAGCGAGCTTTAGGTTAGTGGATCCCAGACCGGAAAAGTCTTAGGTCACTAGGCACAAAGTCCCCTAGAACTTAATTGCTCGAGTATTAAAGAGCTCAACCTGATCAATTCTGCATAAACACAATATCACACAACACAACTCTTTTTTTTTTTCTTTTTTTTCTTCTTTTTTTTTTTTTTTTTTTCGGAATGAGTGCACTTTGCTTTTTCTCATCCCACCCTAGACTACTCATCTTTTCAATGAGCCGGCTACTAGCCATTTGACGCCTAGCCTTATTGACAACTAGCATGAAATCCCTGCTTTCTCCCAAACTTAGACTTAAGTGCTTCTTTCAATTTCAAGAGAATAGAAGACATTCTGAATATAAGCAAGTGATTAAATTCTAATATCCAAACAAACATGGTCTGATCAAATCTAAAAGCAACCAATGAGACTTATGAAATTATTTTGTTACTGGCTTGCAAGTCAATTCATAGGAACTTAATCAACCCTCTATCATCACTATCACACTCCCATCAACATCAACTCACCAACGGAAATAGTCAAGTCCTACGGGATCATGAAATATGCATGCTATGCAAATGCAACTAAATGGACTCACATAATAAATATAAACAAATATGCATACAGAATGCTCTATATGACATAAACATGCAAAGATATGAATGAAACTAACTAAATATGCAATATGAATCCTAAATGAACACACACTAACATTCCTCAATTATCACCCCCAAACTTACAATATTCAATGTCCTCATTGAAGGTAATAACAAGGAAAGATGCAGAGAATACCTAATCATCAGCAGGACCACCCTCCTCGGGTGGTGTATCCGGTGGTGGATAAACAGAATCCACTCCAAAAGTAGGCCAAGTGATGTCAACTCCAGTCGCTCTAAAAGCAGTACCCAAAGGACCTATCAACTTCACTCTGAATCCCAGATGGATCCTAGGGGGAAACAACACAAACTTTTTTTTTTCTTTTTTTTTTTTCTTTTTTTTTGATTTTTTTGCTTCTGTGAACAGTAACCCTGCGCGGGCGCGCTCATACAGGCGCGGGCGCGCTTATTTTCTGTCCAGCAATTATTTTTTTGATTTTTTTGATTTTTTTTTTTTTTGCACAAACTGAAAAATACTTACAACAATAACATGGGTTGCCTCCCATGAAGCGCTCGTTTTACGTCAATAGCTTGACGTGATTCCTTTTTCATCCAGTCGCAAGAACGGTGAACGTCGACTCACGGTTCACCGTTTTACCAACGTCATGCTTCAGCCACTGACCATTAACCTTGAACGCTTCATCCGGAAACTTATGGAAAATCTCTACTGCATCATGCGGAAATGCTGATTTAACCGTTATAGGCTCCGACCACCTCGACTTACGCTTTCCTGGAAAAAATCTGAAACGAGACTTGAAACGCCGAACTAGCTGACCTGGCACAAATGAATGTTTCACCACCCCTCTTTCATGCCAGTCCTTAAACTTCTTCTTATACAGCATGTTGCTCTCGTAGACTTTACCATACCTCAATTGATCCTGCAGTGGTTGGAGTTCAAGTGTAGGAGCTTCTTCCATAGATGGTTTAAGTCGCTCCTGAGAATTGTTCAGCTCTGCTAATCCAAGAGATTCGAATGACGCATCAAATTTTCTTTTCCACGGAGGTGCATTCAACAACTGAAGTTGCTCTGCTCTTTCTTCGTCTTCAGTCTCAGAATCCCCTATCAAGACTCTCTCCACTGTATCTGACTTCAGCAGTTGTTCAATCTCTGTATTGACGACATAATCAACCATCTCCAATTTAAAGCACTCTTCTTCCTCAGTTGGAAATTTCATTGCCTTGAACACGTTAAAAGTGACCTTCTGATTTTGAATCCTCATTGTAAGCTCTCCTTTTTTCACATTGATCAAAGTACGGCCTGTAGCTAAGAACGGTCTTCCCAAGATAATAGGAATCCTCTTGTCTTCCTCAAAGTCCAGAATAACAAAATCAGCAGGAAAAATAAGCTTATCCACTTTAACCAAAACATCCTCCACTATACCCCTTGGATATGTGATCGACCGATCAGCCAGCTGTAACGACATGTTTGTAGGTTTAGGCTCAGGCAGCCCAAGTTGCATGAAGACAGACAACGGCATCAGATTAATGCTAGCTCCCAAGTCGCACAAGCACTTGTTGAAAGATAGATTACCGATAGTGCACGGTATGGTGAAACTCCCTGGATCCTTGAGTTTAAGAGGTAACTTCTGCTGTAGAATAGCACTGCACTCTTCAGTAAAAGCCACGGTCTCCAACTCCTCGAGTTTCAACTTCCGAGATAGAATACCCTTCATGAACTTTGCGTAGCTCGGCATTTGTTCTAGAGCATCCGCAAAAGGTATATTGATATGCAACTTCTTGAAAACCTCCAGAAACTTAGCAAACTGTTTGTCCAACTTCTGCTTTTGAAGACGTTTAGGGAATGGCGGAGGAGGATAGACCTCCTTGCTCTCTGTAGCTTGCTTCGGAATAGGGTTCTCAGAAGAATGGTCAACATTTTCCACTTCGTTCACCCCCAAACTAGCTTTTTCAACTTTTTCTTCATTTTCTGGCAGAACCTCAGGCGCGGGCGCGGGCGCGCCCACCTTCTGTTGGAAATCCTGAATTTTTTTTGTTTTGCTCTTTTTCTGAGTTCTGGTCACCCGTAACCTTTCCAGATCGCAAGGTAACTGCCTTTACATGTTCCTTGACCCCTCTTTTGCCAGGATTAGCTTCCGTATCACTAGGGAGAGTTCCATGTGGTCTATTCAACAACGCATTAGCAATTTGACCGATTTGATTCTCTAGAGTCTTGATTGAAACAGCTTGGCTCTTGCACATTAGCCTCAATTCCTCCAATTCAGATTTTTCATTGGATGATTGCCCAACACTTCCCTGAGATGGTTGTTGAAAACCTGGTGGTTGATACGGTTGGCTTGGAGCATACTGCTGCTGAAAACCAGAAGAGTTGAATGGCTTAGCTCCAAACTGTTGTCCTTGATACTGCTGATACGGTTGCTGTGGTTGATGCATACCACCCTGATTGTTACTCCAGCTGAAGTTAGGATGGTTCATGTTATTCGGATGATAGGCATTAGGCACTGGCTGTTGTGACCTCTGGAAATTGCTCACAAACTGCGCCGATTCACTAGATATGGCACATTGAGTCGTGTCATGAGCACCTGCACATAGCTCACAAACACTAGCCACCTGCTGAACTCCATAGTTAGACAAAGAATCAACCTTCATGGACAAAGCCTTTAACTGAGCTGCTATGGCTGTAGCTGCATCCACTTCCAGAACCCCTGCTACCTTACCTTGTGATAACCTCTGAGTTGGATTCTGATATTCATTAGCAGCCATCATCTCAATTAGTTCATAAGCTTCATCGTAGCTCTTAGCCCACAGAGCTCCACCTGATGCTGCATCAAGCATTGGTCGTGATTGACCTCCCAGTCCATTATAAAAGCAATTGATCACCATCCAATCAGGCATTCCATGATGAGGACACTTCCTAAGCATCTCCTTGTAATGCTCCCAAGCTTCACATAAAGTTTCTCCAGAGTGTTGCGCAAACTGAGTAAGAGCATTCCTGATTGCTGCTGTTTTAGCCATCGGGAAAAATTTAGTGAGAAACTTCTGAGCAAGATCCTCCCATGTAGTAATAGAACCTGCTGGTAGAGAATGCAACCAGCCCTTAGCCTTATCCCTTAGAGAAAATGGGAAAAGTCTCAGCTTCACAGCATCTTCCGACACTCCGTTGAACTTAAAGGTGTCACAGATCTCAATGAAATCCCTAATATGCATATTAGGATCTTCCGTCGGAGCACCCCCAAACTGAACTGAATTCTGCACCATCTGAATCGTGCCAGGCTTAATTTCAAAGGTATTAGCTGCAATAGCCGGCCTGACAATGCTAGATTAAATGTCATTGATCTTCGGCTGAGAAAAGTCCTTAAAAGCCTTCATTTCTGCTACTGGTTCTCCCATAACTAGACTGAATTCAAGTTCTTCTTTCCGAGATTGAGAACGTGTTCGCATACACGCTTACTAAAGAAACTGAAACACACCAAACAAAGTAAAATTGATGAGTATAATCCGAGTCAGTGAACTTTAATGACCACTGATGACAAGCACATAAACTATATAAATAACACCGAGTCCCCGGCAGCGGCGCCAAAAACTTGTTCACACAATATCACGCAAGTATACGCGGTCACAAGTAATATAAGAATAAGTAGAGTTCGTTCCCACAGAGACTGTTTTGGTTATTATAGATATGCACTTATGCAACAATGTATGGCTATCGTTCAATGCTAAGACAAGTATCAAAGTTATGTTTGATTAACTAAATTAGCTAAACAAAATACCAAGACTATATTAAACTAAAGATTGCTGTTGAATTACTTATGAGAATAAAACATGGGATCCTAACTTCATTAGATACTTCATCTAGAGTATTTTGTCTTTAATCAATGCATGTGACAGTTGTGATAACTAATCGGATAACACGAAATCAGTACACGCTATCTTTCAGTATACGTATACCAAACTACTCAAACATCCACAAAAGAGATAGAAGTTGGGTAGACACCAATTATGCTTAGACCCTATATGTCTATAAGATTTGAAAACATAACGGTTTAACGAGCAAGTTATCCATTCAGATTACATAGGGCAGGTAAGATGGTTAAAATCACCTACGAATCATGCATGACAAACATACATAAACCTATGCTAGCATGGCAAGTTCTAAATCTCTATATCCACTTTCGCATTCAATAGAGATTAAAAAACAATCTTAGATGTTAGCTACGCATACAAGAAGAATAAGCACAACCAAACTAGGATATCAATTAGCCATCACACACACATCTTTAAAACAATTAACTACTAAAATCCATAAATAAATCCGTTTAGAATCCCACGACAACGATTAGTTCATAATCGAACCGTTCATCATCGTGGGTTCTAATGAAAACATGATAATAATAAGTCTAGAATACTGAATAAAAGTGCTAGGGTTTAAGAAAGAACAAACGAAACCAACGAGAATCCAAAGTATCGCCTAATTAGAAGAATACAAAGATAATATGAAAAGTAGATCTTCGTAATCAGCCGTCTCCTTGTTCTCCTCACCGGTGGATGAATATGTATGCAAGTATATGATTGTATGTCTCAGAATTTGTCCACCAATAGTTTATATAAGCCTTCTGCTGATTGGACTTTGGCAGGTTTCCTTTTCTGACTTGAAATTGCCTTTTTCCAGGATTTTGCAGGGGTGGGCGCGCCTGATAGGGCGCGGGCGCGCTTGAAATGATTTCCCTAGAGCGCGGGCGTGCTTGGAAGGGGGAAGGGACCCCTGACATTCTGGCAGAATTCTTCAAAATCCATTTTCTTGAGCTTTTCTTCTCGTTCTCAAGTCCCGCAACTTCACGGCTTCCACAATAAAGCTCAATAACCACCACCAAGTCAAGATAACTCCAATTCTCAACCAACAATACGACTCTGCACTTATTAACTCAAAACACATTAAAAACGACAAGTACTTGAGTACAAACAGCCAATTTAAGCTGATTTAGAACGATCCAAGTGGATATGAAATCCACTTATCATAAAGCCTCTCGAGTGAATTGATTGATGTAGTCCCTTAGGGCCTCATTCTGCCCTTGCCGGATTGCCATGAGTGATGCAGAACTTTTCTCATGCACCCTTCCACTAATGAACTGATTGATGAAAACCTTGCTTAGTTCCTTGAATGACCCAATAGAGTTGGGAGGTAGACGGCTATACCAACGTTGGGCCATGCCTGCCAAGGTTTGTGGAAACGCCCTACACTTGACCGCATCGTTGGTTGGCTGCAACAGCAGTGCATTGGAGAAGGTCCTTACATGATTTGCGGGATCTCCCATTCCATCATAGGCTTTGATCGAAGGCATTTTAAACTTTCTGGATATAGCCGTTTTCATGATGTCTTGAGTAAACGGTGGTGTAGGATCATCACGATCTCCTAGGGGCAACAGAATACTAGGATCACCCCTTGGGGCTTCAGCCCTCTTGGTCCTTCTTGCCGGTGGATCCAAGTTGATTATCGGGATCCCTTCAGTCGTTCGGCCCCGAGATTGAGCGGCCTCTTCTTCAGCAAGGAGTTTTTTGAGCCTTGCAGTCTCTGCCTCATGGGCTGCAAGTTTCTCCCTAGTAGTTTGGGGTTGCTCCCGATTTATCTGGGAAGAACGTCTCCTTCTTGGGGCGACATCCTCCCCAGTTGTATAACCCTCATCCTCGGTGTATGGGCCAGAGTAATCTTGAATGAGAGGGGTCTGACGAGTTTGGGGTCCCAGACCTTGAATATAAGGGGGTACATATGCCTCATGGTATATTGGATTAGTTCCACTACCGCCCGCCATGGGTCTAGGGGGCATGCCATGGCTTGGCATCCCCAAAGTCTGATTCGCGTATTGAGGGAGATCAGTAGTATGGAGTTGAAGGCTCCTTGGTGCACTCATGAGTAGCGGGGAGGTCGTGATTGGTTGCTGGTGGACGGTCTCTTGTGGATTAGATCCATGAATGACCATCTGCAGGGGATTCGTCCCTTCAACCGAAATCGGGATTTCCGGTCCTTGAGTGTTGGTGGGGATATTCGCCCCTTGTGTGCCAGTAGTCGGCGGTGGCTGATCAGCCTCAGAGGTGATAGGGCGATCATCGGGAGTTTGAGTATCCCGAGCTGTTCTTCGTGTGTTTGCCATGGTTGATGTTGTCTTCCCACAGACGGCGCCAAATGTTGTGGATTAAAAAACGTGCTTTGTGTATTTAATGCTAGGATTAATGAGCTTCGAGCTTTAATGGCTGCACTCGTGTTTCCGGACTAAATTGGTCCTTACAAGATGCCTACGTATCTCAATTAATGTTGAGAATCAAGCCAAAGACGTAGTTCTGATTGTAGGATCAGGGACCTTATATAGGCGTCTGGAGCCTAGTATTTATGGTATGTTTAGGAGTCTTAGCGAATAAGTCTCCTTTTTGATATCGGATAAGCATTGTATTGCTTGCAGGATAAGTCTTTTCCTTGTTGATAAAGGCTATGACTCATTAATTGCCTTTAGTTGGGATTCTGGATCCTTCTTTGACCAATTTGCCATAATTTGGACTCTTTTCATGAGCTGTATATTTTCCTTATTCATTAATTACGAAATTAATGAATAATTAGGGTGTCGGTCCTTAAATACCGGCCTTTTAATTGAATCAGCAATTATATTTCTATAATTACTTTTCTGTCCATATCAGCATGTTAAAATATGTAAACTTTTAAAAAATAATCATAATATTAAAATAGGTTTAAAAATAAATAACTAAAGGTTTGTTCGTGATATTTTTGGAAAAAGAGAGGTTTTAGTAAGGAAAAATAGCAAAACTATTAGTTAAAAAAAAGGTAATTGCCCGTGATTTATTTGAAAATGTAGGGAAATTTGTTAGAAAAAAAATAATGTATTTTTGGTGAAAAAGGTAATTGGTTATAAATAGGTAATATAATTATTTAATAATATATTTCTATAAATAAGTAAGGTTAATTACGTAAAAATACGAAATACAGTGTTAAATTAGTGCAATTAAGTAAAATTACAACGTACCATACTGATCAACGACAAATCAAACTTTTAATATTTCGTCCATTATATAATAGTATTGATTGATTGATTTTTAGTAATTGCATTTATTAAGAAAAATAAGTAGACATGTTAAAATAAGTAAACTATTAAAAAATAATTATAATATTAAAATAGGTATAAAAATAAATAACTAAAGGTTTGTTTGTGATATTTTTGGAAAACGAGGGGTTTTAGTAAGGAAAAATAGAAAAACTAACATGTTTTTAGTAAAAAAAAAGTTAATTGCTCGTGATATATTTGAAAAAATAGGGTAATTTGTTAGAAAAAAAATAATATATTTTAGGTGAAAAAGGTATTTGGTTATAAATAGGTAATATTATTTTTTAATAATATATTTCTATAAATAAGTAAGATTAATTAAGTAAAAATACGAAATACAGTGTTAAATAAGGACAATTAAATAAAATCATAATGTACCATACCGACCAACGACCGACCAAACTTTTAATGTTTCGTCTATTATATAATAGTATTGGTATACATATTTATTTATTTATTTATTACAATGAATGTTCACCTAAAAAATTTAACATAAAACTTGCATACAAAAATTTGCAAATTAATTTATATAATATTGTGTTCACTAATTTAAATGACATTACAAATGTTTTTTCTCTAATTGTTTCTTAAATAATCTTTATTTGGGATTTTAAAGACAATATGAGAAACTCGCCACGAAATGCAGCTTAGTCGATTGATTTCTTCCGAGAACATTTGAGAAAAGAATATATTTTATTACTTAAACATATAATACAATGTATGTTGGCCTAAGAAAATGTAAATCAAATCGGTATAAATGAAAAAAAATTATATGTAAAAAATTATTTAATGTCTACGCATGTTTAATTTGTAAAGTACGTATTATATTTACTAATTTATATAATTTTAGAGATATTTTTATCGTGGAACATGACGCTCCGAATTGCTCCAATTTATTATTTTAATCTCCTTGAATGTTTGAATTTTAAATATCAAAAATAGAAAAAATGTTAACTACCTTATATTCTTCTGAACTTTCTTCACAAATCAAATTAACATATTAATTTATTCTAAAATTTTCTCTTCAAATTAAAATCCATATTTAAAATAGAAAAGACATTAATTATAGAGAAGGAAAATTTCAAATTCATAGTGAAGATATAAACTCAAAATAGAAAAAAAGGTAATAATTAAAATATTTTTTAACATATTCGAAGCTGAAAAGATATTTGAATTTATAAGGAAGGAAAATCCGAATTCTTTTAGAAAAATAATACAATTAAGACATTCTTTAACATATTTGAAATACGAAAATAATTCATATTTATATGGAAGGATATTTGAGTTTGTACAAAAAGAAATAAAATTAAAACTTCATTTAACATATTTAAAGTATGAATAATATCTAAAATTATAAATACCAACTTACAATATAAATGATTTTTGTTTGAAGTTTAAGGGTTGATTAGTAGTTCAGAATTTTATTATTGCATAATGTTATCATGATAATAATAAGTCTAGAATACTGAATAAAAGTGCTAGGGTTTAAGAAAGAACAAAAGAAACCAACGACAATCCAAAGTATCCCTAATTAGAAGAATACAAAGATAATATGAAAAGTAGATCTTCGTAATCAGCCGTCTCCTTGTTCTCCTCACCGGTGGATGAATATTCCTTGTTCTCCTCACCGGTGGATGAATATGTATGCAAGTATATGATTGTATGTCTCAGAATTCGTCCACCAATAGTTTATATAAGCCTTCTGCTGATTGGACTTTGGCAGGTTTCCTTTTCTGACTTGAAATTGCCTTTTTCCAGGATTTTGCAGGGGTGGGCGTGCCTGATAGGGCGCGGGCGCGCTTGAAATGATTTCCCTAGAGCGCGGGCGCGCTTGGAAGGGGGAAGGGACCCCTGACATTCTGGCAGAATTCTTCAAAATCCATTTTCTTGAGCTTTTCTTCTCGTTCTCAAGTCCCGCAACTTCACGGCTTCCACAATAAAGCTCAATAACCACCACCAAGTCAAGATAACTCCAATTCTAAACCAACAATACGACTCTGCACTTATTAACTCAAAACACATTAAAAACGACAAGTACTTGAGTACAAACAGCCAATTTAAGCCGATTTAGAACGATCCAAGTGGATATGAAATCCACTTATCACACCCCCAAACTTAAACTGATGCTTGTCCTCAAGCATAAACAGACTCTAAATACAATGCAATGCATGAATGCAACTAGTATGAAAATGCAAACGATCCCCTCAAACTAACCATAACCAATCAACAAGCCAACATCTCAAGGAATGCAATCTTTCAAACAGAGTTCGAACAAATCCCCTTATACTAACAAACAAACACAGAAACGTGCGTGTGTGCAATGCTCATCAAAATACTCCCAAACTAAACCAAGACCATATCCTATTCTTCACCAAAACAACCACAAGCTTATAAACAGAATGAACTCTAGACACAAGAAACCACTAAAAGACACCTCAACCTCCACTTGAGTTAGACAGGAAATCATGCTTTATTACTTACACACATGCTTATTTGACCGTGCAATGGCTGAGACCCCAAAAGGCTTATACAATAATACCCATGTAGCGAGCTTTAGGTTAGTGGATCCCAGACCGGAAAAGTCATAGGTCACTAGGCACAAAGTCCCCTAGAACTTAATTGCTCGAGTATTAAAGAGCTCAACCTGATCAATTCTGCATAAACACAATATCACACAACACAACTCTTTTTTTTTTTTTTCTTTTTTTTTTTTCGGAATGAGTGCACTTTGCTTTTTCTCATCCCACCCTAGACTACTCATCTTTTCAATGAGCCGGCTACTAGCCATTTGACGCCTAGCCTTATTGACAACTAGCATGAAATCCCTGCTTTCCCCCAAACTTAGACTTAAGTGCTTCTTTCAATTTCAAGAGAATAGAAGACATTCTGAATATAAGCAAGTGATTAAATTCTAATATCCAAACAAACATGGTCTGATCAAATCTAAAAGCAACCAATGAGACTTATGAAATTATTTTGTTACTGGCTTGCAAGTCAATTCATAGGAACTTAATCAACCCTCTATCATCACTATCACACTCCCATCAACATCAACTCACCAACGGAAATAGTCAAGTCCTACGGGATCATGAAATATGCATGCTATGCAAATGCAACTAAATGGACTCACATAATAGATATAAACACATATGCAAACAGAATGCTCTATATGACATAAACATGCAAAGATATGAATGAAACTAAATAAATATGCAATATGAATCCTAAATGAACACACACTAACATTCCTCAATTATCACCCCCAAACTTACAATATTCAATGTCCTCATTGAAGGTAATAACAAGGAAAGATGCAGAGAATACCTAATCATCAGCAGGACCACCCTCCTCGGGTGGTGTATCCGGTGGTGGATAAACAGAATCCACTCCAAAAGTAGGCCAAGTGATGTCAACTCCAGTAGCTCTGAAAGCAGTACCCAAAGGACCTATCAACTTCACTCTGAATCCCAGATGGATCCTAGGGGGAAACAACACAAACTTTTTTTTTTCTTCTTTTTTTTTTCGATTTTTTTTCTTCTGTGAACAGTAACCCTGCGCGGGCGCGCTCATACAGGCGCGGGCGCGCCTATTTTCTGTCCAGCAAATATTTTTTTGATTTTTTTGATTTTTTTTTTTTTTTGCACAAACTGAAAAATACTTACAACAATAACATGGGTTGCCTCCCATGAAGCGCTCGTTTTACGTCAATAGCTTGACGTGATTCCTTTTTCATCCAGTCGCAAGAACGGTGAACGTCGACTCACGGTTCACCGTTTTACCAACGTCATGCTTCAGCCACTGACCATTAACCTTGAACGCTTCATCCAGAAACTTATGGAAAATCTCTACTACATCATGCGGAAATGCTGATTTAACCGTTATAGGCTCCGACCACCTCGACTTACGCTTTCCTGGAAAAAATCTGAAACGAGACTTGAAACGCCGAACTAGCTGACCTGGCACAAATGAATGTTTCACCACCCCTCTTTCATGCCAGTCCTTAAACTTCTTCTTATATAGCATGTTGCTCTCGTAGACTTTACCATACCTCAATTGATCCTGCAGTGGTTTGAGTTCAAGTGTAGGAGCTTCTTCCATAGATGGTTTAAGTCGCTCCTGAGAATTGTTCAGCTCTGCTAATCCAAGAGATTCGAATGACGCATTAAATTTTCTTTTCCACGGAGGTGCATTCAACAACTGAAGTTGCTCTGCTCTTTCTTCGTCTTCAGTCTCAGAATCCCCTATCAAGACTCTCTCCACTGTATCTGACTTCAGCGGTTGTTCAATCTCTGTATTGATGACAGAATCAACCATCTCCAATTTAAAGCACTCTTCTTCCTCAGTTGGAAATTTCATTGCCTTGAACACGTTAAAAGTGACCTTCTGATTTTGAATCCTCATTGTAAGCTCTCCTTTCTGCACATCGATCAAAGTACGGCCTGTAGCTAAGAACGGTCTTCCCAAGATAATAGGAATCCTCTTGTCTTCCTCAAAGTCCAGAATAACAAAATCAGCAGGAAAAATAAGCTTATCCACTTTAACCAAAACATCCTCCACTATACCCCTTGGATATGTGATCGACCGATCAGCCAGCTGTAACGACATGTTTATAGGTTTAGGCTCAGGCAGCCCAAGTTGCATGAAGACAGACAACGGCATCAGATTAATGCTAGCTCCCAAGTCGCACAAGCACTTGTTGAAAGATAGATTACCGATAGTGCACGGTATGGTGAAACTCCCTGGATCCTTGAGTTTAGGAGGTAACTTCTGTTGTAGAATAGCACTGCACTCTTCAGTTAAAGCCACGGTCTCCAACTCCTCGAGTTTCAACTTCCGAGATAGAATACCCTTCATGAACTTTGCGTAGCTCGGCATTTGTTCTAGAGCATCCGCAAAAGGTATATTGATATGCAACTTCTTGAAAACCTCCAGAAACTTAGCAAACTGTTTGTCCAACTTCTGCTTTTGAAGACGTTTAGGGAATGGCGGAGGAGGATAGACCTCCTTGCTCTCTGTAGCTTGCTTCGGAATAGGGTTCTCAGAAGAATGGTCAACATTTTCCGCTTCGTTCACCCCCAAACTAGCTTTTTCAACTTTTTCTTCATTTTCTGGCAGAACCTCAGGCGCGGGCGTGCTCCCTAGGGCGCGGGCGCGCCCACCTTCTGTTGGAAATCCTGAATTTTTTTCGTTTTGCTCTTTTTCTGAGTACTGGTCACCCGTAACCTTTCCAGATCGCAAGGTAACTGCCTTTACATGTTCCTTGACCTCTCTTTTGCCAGGATTAGCTTCCGTATCACTAGGGAGAGTTCCATGTGGTCTATTCAACAACGCATTAGCAATTTGACCGATTTGATTCTCCAGAGTCTTGATTGAAACAGCTTGACTCTTGCACATTAGCCTCAATTCCTCCAATTCAGATTTTTCATTGGATGATTGCCCAACACTTCCCTGAGATGGTTGTTGAAAACCTGGTGGTTGATACGGTTGCCTTGGAGCATACTGCTGCTGAAAACCAGAAGAGTTGAATGGCTTAGCTCCAAATTGTTGTCCTTGATACTGCTGATACGGCTGCTGTGGTTGATGCATACCACCCTGATTGTTACTCCAGCTGAAGTTAGGATGGTTCATGTTATTCGGATGATAGGCATTAGGCACTGGCTGTTGTGACCTCTGGAAATTGCTCACAAACTGCGCCGATTCACTAGATATGGCACATTGAGTCGTGTCATGAGCACCTGCACATAGCTCACAAACACTAGCCACCTGCTGAACTCCATAGTTAGACAAAGAATCAACCTTCATGGACAAAGCCTTTAACTGAGCTGCTATGGCTGTAGCTGCATCCACTTCCAGAACCCCTGCTACCTTGCCTTGTGATAACCTCTGAGTTGGATTCTGATATTCATTAGCAGCCATCATCTCAATTAGTTCATAAGCTTCATCGTAGCTCTTAGCCCACAGAGCTCCACCTGATGCTGCATCAAGCATTGGTCGTGATTGACCTCCCAGTCCATTATAAAAGCAATTGATCACCATCCAATCAGGCATTCCATGATGAGGACACTTCCTAAGCATCTCCTTGTAATGCTCCCAAGCTTCACATAAAGTTTCTCCAGAGTGTTGCGCAAACTGAGTAAGAGCATTCCTGATTGCTGCTGTTTTAGCCATCGGGAAAAATTTAGTGAGAAACTTCTGAGCAAGATCCTCCCATGTAGTAATAGAACCTGCTGGTAGAGAATGCAACCAGCCCTTAGCCTTATCCCTTAGAGAAAATGGGAAAAGTCTCAGCTTCACAGCATCTTCCGACACTCCGTTGAACTTAAAGGTGTCACAGATCTCAATGAAATCCCTAATATGCATATTAGGATCTTCCGTCGGAGCACCCCCAAACTGAACTGAATTCTGCACCATCTGAATCGTGCCAGGCTTAATTTCAAAGGTATTAGCTGCAATAGCCGGCCTGACAATGCTAGATTGAATGTCATTGATCTTTGGCTGAGAAAAGTCCTTAAAAGCCTTCGTTTCTGCTACTGGTTCTCCCATAACTAGACTTAATTCAAGTTCTTCTTTCCGAGATTGAGAACGTGTTCGCATACACGCTTACTAAAGAAACTGAAACACACCAAACAAAGTAAAATTGATGAGTATAATCCGAGTCAGTGAACTTTAACGACCACTGATGACAAGCACATAAACTATATAAATAACACCGAGTCCCCGGCAGCGGCGCCAAAAACTTGTTCACACAATATCACGCAAGTATACGCGGTCACAAGTAATATAAGAATAAGTAGAGTTCGTTCCCACAGAGACTGTTTTGGTTATTATAGATATGCACTTATGCAACAATGTATGGCTATCGTTCAATGCTAAGACAAGTATCAAAGTTGTGTTTGATTAACTAAATTAGCTAAACAAAATACCAAGACAATATTAAACTAAAGATTGCTGTTGAATTACTTATGAGAATAAAACATGGGATCATAACTTCATTATATACTTCATCTAGAGTATTTTGTCTTTAATCAATGCATGTGACAGTTGTGATAACTAATCGGATAACACGAAATCAGTACACGCTATCTTTCAGTATACGTATACCAAACTACTCAAACATCCACAAAAGAGATAGAAGTTGGGTAGACACCAATTATGCTTAGACCCTATATGTCTATAAGATTTGAAAACATAACGGTTTAACGAGCAAGTTATCTATTCAGATTACATAGGGCAGGTAAGATGGTTAAAATCACCTACGAATCATGCATGACAAACATACATAAACCTATGCTAGCATGGCAAGTTCTAAATCTCTATATCCACTTTTGCATTCAATAGAGATTAACAAACAATCTTAGATGTTAGCTACGCATACAAGAAGAATAAGCACAACCAAACTAGGATATCAATTAGCCATCACACACACATCTTTAAAACAATTAACTACTAAAATCCATAAATAAATCCGTTTAGAATCCCACGACAACGATTAGTTCATAATCGAACCGTTCATCATCGTGGGTTCTAATGAAAACATGATAATAATAAGTCTAGAATACTGAATAAAAGTGCTAGGGTTTAATAAAGAACAAACGAAACCAACGAGAATCCAAAGTATCGCCTAATTAGAAGAATACAAAGATAATATGAAAAGTAGATCTTCGTAATCAGCCGTCTCCTTGTTCTCCTCACCGGTGGATGAATATGTATGCAAGTATATGATTGTATGTCTCAGAATTCGTCCACCAATAGTTTATATAAGCCTTCTGCTGATTGGACTTTGGCAGGTTTCCTTTTCTGACTTGAAATTGCCTTTTTCCAGGATTTTGCAGGGGTGGGCGCGCCTGATAGGGCGTGGGCGCGCTTGAAATGATTTCCCTAGAGCGCGGGCGCGCTTGGAAGGGGGAAGGGACCCCTGACATTCTGGCAGAATTCTTCAAAATCCATTTTCTTGAGCTTTTCTTCTCGTTCTCAAGTCCCGCAACTTCACGGCTTCCACAATAAAGCTCAATAACCACCACCAAGTCAAGATAACTCCAATTCTCAACCAACAATACGACTCTGCACTTATTAACTCAAAACACATTAAAAACGACAAGTACTTGAGTACAAACAGCCAATTTAAGCCGATTTAGAACGATCCAAGTGGATATGAAATCCACTTATCATAAAGCCTCTCGAGTGAATCGATTGATGTAGTCCCTTAGGGCCTCATTCTGCCCTTGCCGGATTGCCATGAGTGATGCAGAACTTTTCTCATGCACCCTTCCACTAATGAACTGATTGATGAAAACCTTGCTTAGTTCCTTGAATGACCCAATAGAGTTGGGAGGTAGACGGCTATACCAACGTTGGGCCATGCCTGCCAAGGTTTGTGGAAACGCCCTACACTTGACCGCATCGTTGGTTGGCTGCAACAGCAGTGCATTGGAGAAGGTCCTTGCATGATTTGCGGGATCTCCCGTTCCATCATAGGCTTTGATCGAAGGCATTTTAAACTTTCTGGATATAGCCGTTTTCATGATGTCTTGAGTAAACGGTGGTGTAGGATCATCACGATCTCCTAGGGGCAACAGAATACTAGGATCACCCCTTGGGGCTTCAGCCCTCTTGGTCCTTCTTGCCGGTGGATCCAAGTTGATTATCGGGATCCCTTCAGTCGTTCGGCCCCGAGATTGAGCGGCCTCTTCTTCAGCAAGGAGTTTTTTGAGCCTTGCAGTCTCTGCCTCATGGGCTGCAAGTTTCTCCCTAGTAGTTTGGGGTTGCTCCCGATTTATCTGGGAAGAACGTCTCCTTCTTGGGGCGACATCCTCCCCAGTTGTATAACCCTCATCCTCGGTGTATGGGCCAGAGTAATCTTGAATGAGAGGGGTCTGACGAGTTTGGGGTCCCAGACCTTGAATATAAGTGGGTACATATGCCTCATGGTATATTGGATTAGTTCCACTACCGCCCGCCATGGGTCGAGGGGGCATGCCATGGCTTGGCATCCCCAAAGTCTGATTCGCGTATTGAGGGAGATCAGTAGTATGGAGTTGAAGGCTCCTTGGTGCACTCATGAGTAGCGGGGAGGTCGTGATTGGTTGCTGGTGGACGGTCTCTTGTGGATTAGATCCATGAATGACCATCTGCAGGGGATTCGTCCCTTCAACCGAAATCGGGATTTCCGGTCCTTGAGTGTTGGTGGGGATATTCGCCCCTTGTGTGCCAGTAGTCGGCGGTGGCTGATCAGCCTCAGAGGTGATAGGGCGATCATCGGGAGTTTGAGTATCCCGAGCTGTTCTTCGTGTGTTTGCCATGGTTGATGTTGTCTTCCCACAGACGGCGCCAAATGTTGTGGATTAAAAAACGTGCTTTGTGTATTTAATGCTAGGATTAATGAGCTTCGAGCTTTAATGGCTGCACTCGTGTTTCCGGACTAAATTGGTCCTCACAAGATGCCTACGTATCTCAATTAATGTTGAGAATCAAGCCAAAGACGTAGTTCTGATTGTAGGATCAGGGACCTTATATAGGCGTCTGGAGCCTAGTATTTATGGTATGTTTAGGAGTCTTAGCGAATAAGTCTCCTTTTTGATATCGGATAAGCATTGTATTGCTTGCAGGATAAGTCTTTTCCTTGTTGATAAAGGCTATGACTCATTAATTGCCTTTAGTTGGGATTCTGGATCCTTCTTTGACCAATTTGCCATAATTTGGACTCTTTTCATGAGCTGTATATTTTCCTTATTCATTAATTACGAAATTAATGAATAATTAGGGTGTCGGTCCTTAAATACCGGCCTTTTAATTGAATCAGCAATTATATTTCAATAATTACTTTTCTGTCCATATCAGCATGTTAAAATATGTAAACTTTTAAAAAATAATCATAATATTAAAATAGGTTTAAAAATAAATAACTAAAGGTTTGTTCGTGATATTTTTGGAAAAAGAGAGGTTTTAGTAAGGAAAAATAGAAAAACTATTAGTTAAAAAAAAAAGTAATTGCCCGTGATTTATTTGAAAATGTAGGGAAATTTGTTAGAAAAAAAATAATGTATTTTTGGTGAAAAAGGTAATTGGTTATAAATAGGTAATATAATTATTTAATAATATATTTCTATAAATAAGTAAGGTTAATTACGTAAAAATACGAAATACAGTGTTAAATAAGGGCAATTAAGTAAAATTACAACGTATCATACCGATCAACGACAAATCAAACTTTTAATATTTCGTCCATTATATAATAGTATTGATTGATTGATTTTTAGTAATTGCATTTATTAAGAAAAATAAGTAGACATGTTAAAATAAGTAAACTATTAAAAAATAATTAGAATATTAAAATAGGTTTAAAAATAAATAACTAAAGGTTTGTTGGTGATATTTTTGGAAAACGAGGGGTTTTAGTAAGGAAAAATAGAAAAACTATGTTTTAGTAAAAAAAAAGTTAATTGCTCGTGATATATTTGAAAAAATAGGGTAATTTGTTAGAAAAAAATAAATATTTTAGGTGAAAAAGGTATTTGGTTATAAATAGGTAATATTATTTTTTAATAATATATTTCTATAAATAGGTAAGATTAATTAAGTAAAAATACGAAATACAGTGTTAAATAAGGACAATTAAATAAAATCATAATGTACCATACCGACCAACGACCGACCAAACTTTTAATGTTTCGTCTATTATATAATAAGTATTGGTATACATATTTATTTATTACAATGAATGTTCACCTAAAAAATTTAACATAAAACTTGCATACAAAAATTTGCAAATTAATTAATATAATATTGTGTTCACTAATTTAAATGACATTACAAATGTTTTTTCTCTAATTGTTTCTTAAATAATCTTTATTTGGGATTTTAAAGACAATATGAGAAACTCGCCACGAAATGCAGCTTAGTCGATTGATTTCTTCCGAGAACATTTGAGAAAAGAATATATTTTATTACTTAAATATATAATACAATGTATGTTGGCCTAAGAAAATGTAAATCAAATCGGTATAAATGAAAAAAAATTATATGTAAAAAATTATTTAATGTCTACGCATGTTTAATTTGTAAAGTACGTATTATATTTACTAATTTATATAATTTTAGAGATATTTTTATCGTGGAACATGACGCTCCGAATTGCTCCAATTTATTATTTTAATCTCCTTGAATGTTTGAATTTTAAATATCAAAAATAGAAAAAATGTTAACTACCTTATATTCTTCTAAACTTTCTTCACAAATCAAATTAACATATTAATTTATTCTAAAATTTTCTCTTCAAATTAAAATCCATATTTAAAATAGAAAAAACATTAATTATAGAGAAGGAAAATTTCAAATTCATAGTGAAGATATAAACTCAAAATAGAAAAAAAGGTAATAATTAAAACATTTTTTAACATATTCGAAACTGAAAAGATAT
This sequence comes from Heracleum sosnowskyi, assembly GCA_030848705.1. NCBI lineage: Eukaryota > Viridiplantae > Streptophyta > Magnoliopsida > Apiales > Apiaceae > Heracleum > Heracleum sosnowskyi. The sequence goes on along the minus strand of CM061239.1, from coordinate 48,354,228 downwards.
TTGAATTTATAAGGAAGGAAAATCCGAATTCTTTTAGAAAAATAATACAATTAAGACATTCTTTAACATATTTGAAATACGAAAATAATTCATATTTATATGGAAGGATATTTGAGTTTGTACAAAAAGAAATAAAATTAAAATTTCATTTAACATATTTAAAGTATGAATAATATCTAAAATTATAAATACCAACTTACAATATAAATGATTTTTGTTTGAAGTTTAAGGGTTGATTAGTAGTTCAGAATTTTATTATTGCATAATGTTATCATTATTTTTTTATCTACACGTACTTATTATAAGGGGTATCTCCCTAAGAAAATGTGATATAAAAACGACATAAAAACATGTAAATAATCAAATAATAATTTTGTTTTTTGTAAAAAATAATGATATTACAATGGGTGTCGGTCTAAGAAAATATATTATAAACTAATAACATGTTTTTATTATAAAAATAATAATATAATATTATTTATATAAATATAAATTACAACGGGTGTCGACCTAAGAAAACAAGACACCAAATTGGTATAAAAAATGGGTAAATTTTTTTTTTTTTTTGTATGCATATTTAAAATTTTTTAATATTGTGTTCACCAATTTATATGATTAATAATTTTCTTAAATATGTTTTAAAATAATCTATGTTTGGAATTTTTCTTAAAAAAATATTATAGGCCGCTGCGAAGCGCGGTTTAGTCGACTAGTTTTTTTTTAAATTTAAAACTAATTTAACTCAATTTTAACTTTATGTATATATCGATTTTTAACGATCAAATCATATAATTAATTTTCTTTAAGAGTAATATTATATTAATATATGTATTCGACACTATTTGTAAGTAATCGAAACTTGATAAATAACTAATTTATTTCTAATAACTACCGAATCACATTAACCTCTTTAAACTAATTATATATAGTCAGCTGTTTTTAAAATGTTTGATATAGACATGCTCATTTAAATTTTAAAGTTGAGTCGGCTAATAATTCAAAATTTATTATCATAATCACACTAATAAATTAAGCTTTTAAATTTAATTGTGAGTTGACTAGAAAACGAATAAATTTTCAATAAGAAATTGTCTTAATTTTTGATAAAAAATATATCAGTGTTATAAAAAGCGGGAATCTGAATTATTTGTGAAACCCTAATGTTTTTTATGATAACACATAGTAAGCAAACATAGTAAGCAAACCGGGTATATGTGTTGAACTAATCTTGTTTTGCAGAAGTTTGAAATATTATATTTTCTAACAAAATAGGTTTTAGCAGGTAGCTGGCAGAGTAAATTTTCTATGCAGGCAACAAGCTGACAACACTTTCAGCAGATAGAATTTCAGTCCTATTTTATAGGAAATCTTCTAGGAACTGATTTGTAAGGACTCTATCAGTTATATAAGTCGTGTGTATATATATATGAGCTCAAATATTTTCGAATTTATTTTCATATATATAATCCCTATTAAATAGGAGTTTGTTTTTTTAATATTTTACTTCATAACAAACTCTATTTACTAGGATCTTCAATATATCAGATGAGCTTCTTCTTCAACGTCTATATTTCCATCTCATCTGATTTCTAAACGTTGTTTTGTGAACGTTAAGTTTTGAATTATTCAAGCAAACAAAATGTGAGACTTTTAAGGTCAAGAACGTTGTTTTTGTTGGATTAATTCAAGTACTAATTCGTTCATTATAAATATAGACTTGTGGTTGGACAACATTCAAAAGAAAACACAAGTGCTTTACAAACTGATTTGATATATCTTTCTTATATTTTCGAGCTCTAATATATATTACATCTTATATCTTTGATTAAAGTTCATAGTTTCAATTGTAATTGATTATACTTGTATTGTTCAACTTGTAAGTTGGTAGTTGCTGGTTTTGTGAGCTTGATAAACAATGGTTCAAGGAACTTGATAGTTAGAGGAGTTTATATTTGGTTTAATATAGTACTTAGAGAGCTGCGTTCAAGAAACAAGGTGTTTCAGCAAGATGCAAACAGTAACTGGGAGATCAGGGAGATATATTATTGTATTGTGTTAGTTGTAATTCACTTTGATCAATAATATATTCTTTTGCCGTGTTGGTAGAGGACCAGGACGTAGACCCTATAGAAGATATGGGCCGAACATGGCTAAAATTGTTGTGTGCTCTTTACTTTCTACACATTTTCTATACTGCACTGCAAAACGTAGCTAGCTGCCACTTTATATTATCTGTGAATCCATTAATCTGCCAGACAGTAAAACAGACTGTTTTTTGCTTTTTCAGTCACATAACTTGGTAATAATTAAAATCATTGTTAGTCATACCATGTATTCACCCCTCCCCTCTAGGTGTTGATTCTCAATTTGCTGAAGGCACATAACAACGATTAATCAAAATAATTAATTGGATCATTAATCGAAATCAATTTAATATATATAATTATTTTTATATAAAATATAGACTTGAGAAACCATTTAATAAATTTTCTGAAATAATTAAAATCAAGAGAATATAAATTTGTAAAATAAATAATTGAATTAACTTTGTATACATCAAGGGGTGTTTGGTTGAGGTATCATAAAAGTGAAAGGGAAAAAATTGAGCTCATTTTCTTTATTGGTGTTTTTTTTATAAAAATTCTCATTCTTCTTTATATTTTTCGGTTTCAATTACCCAATATTCATTTTTTTTAATTTCGTGAGTTTTTTGTAAAAAGAATTTAAAACTTTATTAACCAAATAATTCCAAATTTGACCGAATTAATTGATTATTGACCATTATTAACCAATTTCTACAAAAAACGCATTTTGACCCGATTATTGCAAAATCAGTTCAATTAATGACCAAACAACAATTAATCCCGATTAATCACCTCTTTTTAGAACACTAATATATCTATACTATCAATACTATTATATAATAGACGAAACATTAAAAGTTTGGTTGGTCGGTATGATACGTTGTGATTTTACTTAATTGCCCTTAATTAGTTTTTACTTTTGGTTGGTCGGTATGGTACGTTGTGATTTTACTTAATTGCCCTTAATTAGTTTTTACTTAATTAACCTTACTTATTTATAGAAATATATTATTAAATAATAATATTACATATTTATAACCAATTACCTTTTCACCTAAAATACATTATTTTTTCTATTTTTTCTAACAAATTCCCCTACTTTTTCAAATATATCACGACCAATTACCCTTTTTAACTAAAAACATGTTAGTTTTTCTATTTTTCCAAAAATATCACGGACAAACATTTAGTTATTTATTTTTAAACCTATTTTAATATTATAATTTTTTTTAAAAGTTTACCTATTTTAACATATCTACTTATTTTTCTTAACAAATTCAATTACTAAAAATATTAAGATATAAATAATCAAATACCTATTTATAACCAATTACTTTTTCAGCTAAAACACATTATATATTTTTTCGAACAAAGTCCCTCCTTTTCTAAATATATCACGGAAAATTGTCTTTTACAATTTACTTTTTCTATTTTTCTCACTAAAATCCATTCTTTTTCCAAAAATATCACATGAAATCTTTTACTTATTTATTTTAAAACGTATTTAAATACTTTTAATTATTAAATTTTAAAATCTCATTTTCCAAAAATATCACGGGCATTAACATTTTTAAACTAAATATATGTTACATTTTTTATTTTTTCTTACTAAAACCCCTTATTTCCAAAAATATAACGGGCAAATCCATACTTATTTATTTTAAAATTTGTTTTAATGTTTTCAATTAATTAAAAATGTTTAGCTATTTTAACATTCATACTTATTTTTTGCACAATTACAATTAATAAAATATTAAAATAATAATAATAAAATAACAATTAACAATCCGTGCATCGCACGAGTTTTAAGCTAGTATTATTAAAGACGAAACATTAAAAGTTTTGGTCGGTCGGTCGGTATTTGGGCCAGCCTATCAATAATTTGGGTCGGGCCTATCTATAATCAATTTATTTATAATCAATTCTTTTTTTTTTCCAGCTAAAACACAGTACCTATTTTATATATTTTTCTAACCAAAACAACTAATATTCTAAATATAAAATAGGTAATATATATATAAAATGATAATATTATTACATATTTATAACTAATTACCTTTTTCAGCAAAAACACATTATATGTTCTACATTTTCTAACTAAAACAACTCATATTCTAAACATAACACATGGAAAATAAATATGTAATGGTAATATTGTTATATATAATTATTAATAAATAACTACTTACCTTTTTCAGCTAAACACATAACCTTTTTTATTTTTTTCTAACTTAAACAACTACTTTTCTAAAAACAACACGAGCAACATATATACAAAAAAGTAATATAATTTTATATTTTTTCAGCTAAAACACATTACCTATTTTATATAATTTTTTTAACCAAAACAACTCATCTTCTAAAAATAAAATAGGTAATATATATATATATAATGGTAATATTATTACATATTTATAACTGGTTACCTTTTTCAGCAAAAACACTGTTCTACATTTTCTAACTAAAACAACTCATCTTCTAAGTATAACACATGAAAAATAAATATGTAATGGTAATATTGTTATATATAATTATTAATAAATAGTCACTTACCATTTTCAGCTAAACACATAACCTTTTTTATTTTTTTCTAAATTAAACAACTAATTTTCTAAAAGTAACATGAGCAACATATATATAAAAAGGTAATATAATTTTATATTTTCTTAAACAACTAATTTTCTAAAAGTAACATGGGCAACATATATATAAATGTAATATAATTTTATATAATTATTAATAAGTAACTAACTGTCTTTTTAAGTAAATTGTTTGTTTTATATTTTTTAAATAAAACAACTCATATTCGAATTAAAAATCACACTGGCAAAATATAGATATAATGACAATATTATTATATTAAACTTATAAAATCCGGGTTTAATATAATTTTTTATAACATACAATTTAAATAAGATAATTAATAAAAAAATAAAAGTAATAGCATATGTTAGAATAAACTCGGTACATTATAAATCACATATTTTGTTATTTGCACTTTAGTCACATTTAAATTTTTTAAAAGCAAATAAATACAGACCGTTAGATCTATTATTTAAAAATATTTAAAAATTTAATATCTAAAATACTACTAAAAATTACGTCAATAATTTATTAAATTAAATTATTTATATTATTAATAAAATATTAAATAAAAACCGTGAATCGAACTAGATATAAACTAGTATTATATATATAGGGTCCTATTCAACTAGAAACATGTACTAATTAAAAACTAGAAACTGCACCACATATAGTTAAATACACCCTCTCACGTACAACCCCACCTAATTCCCTCCATTCGTAATTATATTTTTCCCGTTAATTGGTGATCTTTTTTTGAAATCTGATTTCACTGTATTTTTTTTCATCTCACAACAATTAGTTTGCATACCATATTTGATATATTTCGACGATAAATCACTATTTATGTTTGCGAGAATCACTAAAATGTTGGTGATTCATGTAAGAATAAATAGTGATTTCTGCGTATATGTTGTGATTTTTTCTCCAGACCTATACGTAAATTACAAATTTTGTACTGCAAAATCACTAAATTTATACGTATATAAAAATAAATCGTTAGATCTATGCTGAAATCACTATTTATTATTACAGAAATTACTAAAATTTTAGTACTCCGTAATATAGCACATATGGTATGCATATTGATCGTTGGAAGATGGAGAAAAATATAGTGAAGTCGGATTTCAAAAAAAGTTCACCGATTCACGGGAAAAATCAAATTAAAAATGAAGGGAATTAGGTGAGATTGTGTATGTGAGGGTGTATTTTAACTGTGTGTGGTGCAGTAAAGGGCCATTAGATTAGATTAATCTAAGGGCTTAGATTAGTTTTTAGTTTCTATTTTAATTTTAGTTTCTAGTTGAACAAAAGCCTATTTATATAGTAAATTTAAAAATCTCTCAATTACTAAACATAATCTGTTTGGATTTTATCAACTGCACTGACCGGTGCTCTCCTCACCCTCCACCACACACATGACACAACAAAAGCTACCAAGTTTTTTCTCTCTCCAAACAAAGATAGAGGACAAGCCGCCAAAATTTACAACACCCCACTTCAATAGTACTCAATTATATTATATCTTATATATAAGTTAAAATGGTATGATCGTCGTCGGGGATAAAAAAATTAATTTTAAAATAATATTATTAAGTGTACCAAAGTTTAATTTCTCATAACTACAAACATTAATATTACTTTTAAATGAAGTTAATATGATTTGATTGTCAAAAATTAGTAAACAACATATAATTACTTTGATTATTATTATTTATAAAATTGAAATTAAATTAGATTGACATTTTATAAAAAAAATAAAAAAATATAGAAAAATAATTTATAAGACAGCCCGAGCTAGTACTCAAAAATCTTGCACTAGCAAATTAAATTCTAAAGTTAGTATAAAAACAATTTTGGCAAAGTTTATATTTATACATCAAGCTGTAATTACTGTTCAAACTTACACATCATTTTTAGTGAATCTTTATATTCTTTCCAGATAAGAAATACTAAAAAATACAGAAAAGAATTAAATAATAATGGGAAAACAGAGCTTATTTCAAAGCTGCCCACAATGAAGGTAGAACAATTTGATTTTGGCAACTGAGAACTATCAAGTGACTGCAGTGGAATAAGATTCACGGTAAACTATATGCCTCAATAGTTGGTTCACAGGTGGTCGTGAATCAGCTAAAATATGAAAACAACGCTATCATGCACCCTGGACTTTTGGTTCTGAGCCACACACTCAGAGATCCACATTAGGTTTCTGATCTCCTGCTCCCTTAGCCTCATGTATGCAAAAAACACTGCATAATGGAACTGCAGACCGCAGAGGAATAGTATCACCCATAAATCAAGAATGCAAACAATAGGTAGACTCCTGTTCAGTATTAAATATTCAAAACTATTTACTGGCACATAAAGTACAAACCTGTTGCTCAAATGATAGGCAAAGTCTTTTCACCTCCTCCTCATAAAATGCCTTGTCTAGCATCTGGCTCTCTCCATATGATAACTTGGCAAAGATGGATTGATACGGAGGATATTTTTCCATGACACCACGAACCTACAAGCAAAGAAAGAGATATGGGTTCAAGAATATGAAATCATCAAATGAAAGAGGTGAAATCGTTGAAGATTATCCTCATTTTACTTGATCATCAGTCATTACACCGGTAAGAGATACCAAAAGTATACGACATAATCACCAACTCAAACACCTAAAATAATCTTCAACAATTAATAAGCAAAGGATAAACTTTTGATAAACGCAACCTGATCAATATCCTCACAGACAGCAAGTTCTTCATGACCATATGGGTAGCTATGAAAAATGCAGAGAAGTTAAACATACATCTTAAGATGTGGTTATATTTTAAATCAACCATTTTCGAAAACTTACAGTAAGCCAAAGCTAGAGTACAACTTTCTCCGATCATCCCGAGTAAGTTCAGTGCCGATACTGCAGAACACAAGCAACCCATATTAGACTCTTAAGAAATTGAAGAAAATAAGATACACACACACACACACACACACATATATGACAATGGTAACACCTGTTTATGGTGATGTTAACAGCTCTCCTGTCAGCCTCGAAGGCAAGAAGGTCTGACATAATTTCTGCTGTAGCACCTCCTAATTTCTGTTCCATACGGTACATTAGATTATGTTCGGTAAGGAAAGAGAAAATCCGAGCCTGGAAAATTCACAAACTCGGGAAAGAGACCTACAAGTCGCTACTCATCCTTACCTGGCAAAACCTGTAAAAGTCTTCAAGGTATGCCTTGTATAGAGTATTTCTCATAATTTCGATGTTCATGTCATCCAAGTCCTGCAGATAATGCAAAGTATAAAGAAAAAAGCGCATGAGAAAAGAACTGCAACAGGCAACAGGAAATAACAAATAGCTAATCTGCAGTATTTTATGCAATCCTGCTGTTCCTACTAATAGCAATGCCCTAAAATCCTAGCATCCAGTTCTCCACCCAATTGTTGAGAAAAAACCTTAGATATCACAAATTCATGGAAAGAGAAGATAGATGCAATTTTTCGATACTAAATGACTTCAAAGATAATACAGGGCCATTTGAAAAAGAAGATGTCTCATAGACTGTATAAGAGATGTCAACTTTAACATAATTATGTCTGCAACAAGAGATATATTTGGAAACTAGCTTAATACCCATATTTTAGTAAATATGAGGCTTCACATATTAATTTAGGGAATTAAATAACTTTAGAGATAATAATCGGATGCAGAGGTCAGCTAAACTCGAACTATATATATATATATTACATTAGTGAAATACTTGTGCAAATGTAAATGTTTAATAATGTATGTAATAACAACAGAGGTTCATTTTAACAATATATTAAAAAAATTAAACTACATTACTAATACTAGGAATGGCAAATGGCCAGTTCAGTCCAAAACCGAACTTTTCAAATATTTAAACCAAACCGAAATATTTTAAAAACCGAATCACCAAACTGACCAAAAAAAGTTCGCTTGATTCGGTTCGATTTATGATTAAACCGATCTATTTATCTAGTTCATCTATAGTGCAATGGCCCAAGCCCAATCCCCTAAACTAATAACCTATGCACGACAACGTATGAAGGGCAAAGTGGGGAATACAACTTAGTCGAATAAAGAGCTGGAGGTTAGGTGAACAGAGATAAGAACGAGTGGAGTAGAAAAAATGTATGTTGAGTGATATTTTGTAAACTCCATTTCTGGGCAGTAGGAATTACCAGGCTACTCGAAAGCCCTGGATATTTGAGTTACTAATATACCAGATTGAGTCCATTTTTTTCGTTATTGTGTTTCCTGTGATATACTCTTGTTCATTCTTGTAGTTCATAGCATATAGATGAGTAAAAATGGGATAAAACATGTGAACATCCACAAACACATGTAAACTGAACTCGTATAACCTTTATGAAGAAAATTCTACATACTGCAGGTCCAGAAACATGCTTATAGAGTTTATGGAAGAAATTAGTTTCAGAAAGGAGGTTATAACATTACATATACAAATTCAATCAAAATAGGGAGTATCATTTTCCAAAATGTATAAACTCAAACCTCCGCAAGAGTTTTATCAAAAAAGAAGAAGATTGAAATATCAGAGGAATGATAGAGGCAAAAGGAATGATTGGCAAAAATCGTGCATACAATTATTGATATATTCATATAGATAGAGAGATGGATTATTGAAATCCCCAAACAAGATGAGAGAGAAATACTTGAAATGCATGGCTACTGGATATTTAGTATACTATATAGTATACTATAGGGTGTCAAATTTCAAAGGTAAAATAAATATATATACAAATAATACTTTGATACCCCTGTACTGCATGTGTAAAAGTATATTAGGTTTGAAACGAACTTTTTTCTGAAAACCGCCCCAAACCGGTATATTGTTCGGTTCAAACCGATAAAATCAAACCAACCAAATTATCTGGAATTTAAAACCAAACCGAAATTATGGTTCGGTTCGGTTCGTTTTTCCGGTTTAGATTCGGTTTTGCTCAACTGTAACTAAAATCTTATATTTTTATATACTAACTTAACGTTGTGTTTATTAGCCATATAACCTAAATATATCAAAATGGTTAAATATTTATGAACAATTTAAATAGCTATTGAGTTTAATAGTAATGAGAACTTTAGGATTTCATGCATCTACTACTCTTTCACCAAAAACATATACAGTTTAGACCATGTTTATGCCGAAAAGCATTAGACCCCACACAATAAGACACATAGGTTAATCAAACAGGTTCTGGTGCATATCAGTACCTCAGATGTGATACACTCGGAGAAGTATGGAGCCAATGGAGTGTCAACAAGCACAAGTCTATAAAGCTCTCTCATGTTTTGAGCTACTGCCAGGGTTGCAATGCTGAAGGAAAGATGAGGAAATAAAAATAAAATTTTCTAAAATCAATAAACACACATAATGCATGATCAATAAGTTACCTGTCAAACATTCCCAATGGATGGCATTTTTCTAGCAGCTCCTGAACATCCCTCTCATGCAAAGTTCCAGTGACTATAAGCACGACATTGTCAATCATGTGACCGTATCTGGATTAAACAAATAACTATTAAGTATTTAAGTCTTAAGCAAGCTATAGGCCTCAGCCTTCTTTTACTACTACTTTTCCATTAATTTTTGTCTCTCCTATGCAACCAAAAGCCCTCAGTATATAGCTTAAAGCCTCAACTACTATTTTTTTTATATCATGTGATATGCATCCTGCCTATCAGCTCAAACATAATCTTGGCATACAATAAAACTTATTAAAGCTCAAACACCATTAAGGGGTGTTTAGGTACTTTTTTGGAGAAATAATAAGCTAAAAGAAGCACCCCATAACTATAGATAATCAATGTTTGTATTAGGTTAGGTACATTCCACGGGTTGGATACTTAAATATAATAATTGAGCCTGCTATATAAGTTCTTAGGGTTAGGAGAATCATACTTCTTCCTTCAACCAAAAGGAATTTTCAAGCATTTATTGTGGTTTATCTGTTTTCGAATGATTTAAAACTCTCCTTACAAAAAATATTAAGACACATTCAGATTTGAAAAAAATTCATATAATAAACTCTGGAAATGAAATTACTATATTCTATTCTGGGGAATAAAATTCAAAACCCATCAAGTGAATTCAAGCCTTTAATTACTGTGCGATAAATGGATTAATGCATCATCATAACAACTCATATGATTCCTATGTACATAATCTAAATGTCCAATATTTTGTCCAGATTCTTGCTAATGAATTTAGCAAGCTACTCTTACCTTGACAGAAAGTCCGATCCAGCCATTATTCTTAGTCTAAAATATATAATTTATTCACCAACAGTACTTTTTAACAATACAAAGGGAGCAATTTTAAATACAAGCTCTTGAACGCAGGGAACAGGGCCGGTTTTGATTTTATCATATTAAAAGTAAAGTAGCCTACAGGACACTACCATTTATATAAATTCAACCAAGTTGAACTCCTACAGTGATCTAAAACCAGTCACCAGCTGTGAGAAATAGAGTTTTGAACTTTTGACAAATTTAAAACAAATTAATAAAAACTTATTATGCACTTTGGATCTACTTTCGCATTTAGAAAGAGAAAAAAACAGAGCAATAAAAATAATTATTCAAATGAGAGAAATTACACATACGTTATGTACTCCAAGAATGTTGACAAAGGCTCTGTAGCTTGGCATAACATATGTTTGTACTCATCAACCAGTTTGAGAGTACATTTTTCCACAATCGTAGTAGTATGCAACGGAGACGGTTCTGCAAAATCAGCCATAATTAAATACTTAGTTTTCAAAAGGGGCATCTGAGAACATCTCTGGTTGGTTCTCCATTAAAGTTTCATGTGTGCCAACTTTTGGCACACTCCCAAAATATAAAATGTGTATGCATTCATGTTAAATGCATATATATTATATAACCACATCTACTTAAACTCATTGACCATATTTTAGATCCAGTTTGCGTGAGCTTACAAAATCATTTATGACTTAAAGTTGCTTAAAGTGAGGAGTTAAAAATTAAACTTCAAGTTGTTACATGTTTGGATAACTTTATTGTTAATGTGCAACTTTTGCGTCATTATAAATGGAAAAATGAAAACATAATTTTTAAGTTGTAAACATGAATAATGACATTAACTTTAATAAAAAAAAATTACAAAACTAAACTAAGTCATCGAAGAAAGTACCTCATATCAACTATAATTTTAAGTTTTTTATCAACTTAACATTTTAACTTATTATACAAGAACACATTTTTCAACTCGACTCTAAGTCACCCAACAAACAGGCTCTAAATACCTTTTAAAGTTGCTAACCATTGGAGCAATTGTTTGTTCAAGTGTACTAAAAATAATATTAACGACAGAAAATAATAAATAATAGACATGCTGATCAGTCAACAATTGGCACACCTAAAGAGTGCTGCAATTGGACATGCTCTGAAACAGATAGAAAAATAGACACTGCTAAGTCACTCACACACATAGATATAAGTCTGATCTCTACAAATGAAAAGTAGATTACGACACTAGAGTAGAATAATTTAGAGTTTACCGCTTAAAGCTAACATAAATCGGCTAATGACATACCACAATAGAAGCTAACAAAATCAACTTGAATCAATTTACATAGGATTGAACTCACTCGGATTTTCAAAGTTCCGTAATCTCAAGCAATATTAGATCATACAGTCTCATTAACACCCAAACACATCAATATTTACGCAATCAAGTATCTAAGTAGCTCAATTTATGACATAAAATCAATAAAACAGCTTAAAATTACGATTACAGGATAAATTAAAAAAACAATAGAGTTGATTCGATTAAGTACTAACCGTTTTGAAGATAAGGACCGTACTCAGTGGCAGAGAGATGCATCTTGATATCATCTAGGGTTTCGCATTGGCACAGATTGTTGTAATCAGCAGCGGTGAGTAAGCCAGATCTGTGTCCTCTCACGATCGCTTCTAGATAACCTCCATGAATGTTGAAGGTTAGTGCTTCGAATCCGTACATTGTTATTTGTGTGTGATTATGGTAATATGCAGATCTTAGAGAGAGATCGCCCCTTACAAAACCCTAATAATAAGAATTCAAGAAAGGAACAAAAATGAAAATAGATAGCAAATGAAAGGGGAGTGATCGATGAGGTGGTTAAAATTGATTGCCCAGATTTTGTTTTTGCTTCTTTTTTTCTTTCGGCAATCTCCGCTGTTAAATTCACGGTGACGGTGACGGAAATACTACTAGTATAATATTTACGGTTTTTAAAATATCAACCACCTTCTCCTCTTTATATATTAAAATAATTTCGCACGAATAAGTGTATATATTAAAATAAATTTGTAAATAAAAATATGATAAACAATAATATTTTGAGTTCATCTTAATTTTGTATAGTATTTTTTGAATTTTTTGAATTTCAATAAAATTTCATAAAATTTGGACAAATTTCGATAAGATAAAGATCAACTAATTTTTCTTAATTTTCAAAATATTAATTTAGTTTTAAAAGGCGTGAAATGCAATTTATCAAATTTAATAATTGTATAATATAAATGATTATTTTAGCATATTTGTGCGTGTATAACATGAATGTATATAAACTCATGTATTTTTAATGAAATAACAGTATATTTGTAAGATACAATATTGATTACGTATGTAAGACTATACCGTGAATACATCATAAAATTTCTTAGTTTTTATGTCCGTATAGTTAATGGACGTCTGTAAATTAATATGATTTTAATGATATAACAATATATTTGCAAAATATAAAATTGACACTTATGTTAGACTATCCGTGAACGCATCACAAAATCTATTAATTTTATGTAAAGGTCAATCGTGGGGTTATCTTTTTTTTTCTTTCTATATATACATATTTTTTATACACTTTTCAACTCAACTATCTATTTTGATCTAGTGTTTATTACACAATATCTAAGATCCTATTACACAAATTGAAACACTTTTTATATTGTAGTTACGATTAAGGTGTTCATGGTTACTAACTCGATCAAACGGAGTCAACCCAAACCTCTTTTCGACCGACTAAATTGATAAAAAAAAAATTAATACTTAATTGGATTTAAAAAGTTTCAAATCGACTTAAATTGGTTAGTTTGAGTATTATATTTTTTTCGATCAACCCGACCTAAGCCGATTTAAATTACAATTTTGTTGAATAAATTAAACAAATAAATAATATATTATATACAACTATACATGTAATAGCCTGACTTTTCGGACTATTAAATCTAAATACAAAACTTAAATAAAATACAATACAATGACAATCAAAGACGGAAGCGTGACAAAGGTTCAATTACAAAAATAACTAATACAAAAGCGCAACTAACGATGACAATCCAAGCCAAACTAGTCCAAACCTAAGATTCTCGAACTCGAAAGCACATCCACTCGATCTTAACTCAAACCTGAAAATTGTAAGGAATGAGCTATACAGCCCAGCAAGAAACCAATTGATCCAACTAGTCGGGTAAATAACATGTATATACAAAACAAAATACAATATTCGATACGTTATATGAAACAAATAACTTTCGATACACATTCATATTCTTTTTCTTATTCGATACGATACGATACGATACGACACCACATAACCACATAAACAACAATAACTTGAAACCCATAATTCATGTCACGATCACTATAACCCGGTGATAACGGTCCTAAATTTTCAGAAAACTGTCACTATAACCCGGTGACTCGGTCCTTATTCTTATTCGATATTTTCACAAACCATGGCACAAATCAGAATCCCAAGACTATTGCTTACACATAACACATATACAATAATGCACATCACATCAAAATATATCATCACTAAGCCCAAGTTTATATAATCAAATATACACACACAACACATAATTTTGAAAACACTAGATAAATCAATCGGAAACTTACCTCAACGTATCCTAGATCATATATCCAATTCTGACCAGGCCTGTATTTAGCCTTTTACATCCACTAAACGACGTTTTCTTGAAAACCGCAAAGGACAAAAGTTGTAGAGAACGAAAAGACCTTTCTGAAAAGACATGACTCGTCAAAATCGGACTTATAATGAATCGGGAATTGAATAAAACGTCCGCTGAATTTGAACAGAAACTGAAAAACAAGATTTGTTTGTGTTTTGTGATTTTAAGAACAGTTCAGAGCCTAATATGGAAAAACACTGTGAAATAGAAGTTGGAGAAAATTGAAATATCTTTCTGAAAAGTCCAGAATCAATGAATTCCAACTTACGATGAATATTCTAGGAATTTTTCAAGACATCTGATTTGTGTGAGAAAAAGTCCTACGAATTTTACAAAGTAGAACCTGATGTTTATATAACGTAACCAAAACCTAAGTCCAAACCTATTACTTATCCGAACTTAAATCTGATCCATATTTTAGGCACATCAATCTAATTCAATTTTAAATCCTATTCTTTTTCAAATTTTAATCCTTTTTTATTATTATTCTTTTATTACTATTAATCTAAAAATTACGGGATATTACAATACATTATATGAGAATTCATGCTTTCTTTTATGGATGTGCGCAAACATTTTGTACGCATAGAGATCACTTACGACTCATTTACATTACTAAGATTATAATGTTCATCAAAATAAAATATTAGCACTAAAATCATAAATTATACCTATATTAGCAACACAAAATGTTATTATATTTTTTGCATAAACTATGAAGAAATGACATTTTTGTGGTAAAATTATAATTTCACAACCATTTTATTGGCATATTTACCCTTGGTTGTCTTGAAGTAGAAACATATGACCATTCCGATTTAATTTAAATACATTTCTTAATTCTTCTTATTTTAAAAACCAACTTTAATGCTTTATTGTTTACAAGTCTAATCAAATTAAATTACCATACATCTATTCAAATTTGAAATTACATTTATAGAAAATAAATATAAATACTAAATGCAACGTCAAAATACGAATAAGATAGCAAATTTATATGTCACTCGTGTGATGGAATATAAACTTGTAAGTATAAGAAAATGTATAGTATTATATTAAATATAAAAGTAACAAAATAATTGATATTTATTTAATCAATAAAATATAAGTGTAGTAAAGATTTATAAAGATGATTGAATACATGGTTATATACAAAGATATGATAACTCAAAAGGAAGAAGTTATATAAATGTATTAAACCAGCATTTTATTTTACTTAAAAGTTAAAATAAAATAAATTATAATAACAGGAGAATATGTGGCTTATTTAGTAAATTTTTTAATGTGAATTCAAAGAATAATGTAGCACAGTGGTTATAACATGGAGTTTGTTGCATGGTGTTGCAAGTTTGTTTCTTAATGATAACAAAAATTTGCATCTTTTTAGTATAATTATAAAAGGAGTGGCATTTTTGCAAAATTTTAACATGAAAGGATTAAATTGTAAATTCACAGTCATTTTTCTGGCTCATTTTGCTCCTAGACGACATATAATATATAGAAGTAGATTATTTCATTCGCAATTGATTACTTGAGAAGTGAGAAGTAATTTTCTTCTCATTTTTTTAGAAAAATACAAGGAAACTAAAAAAATGTCCTAAAAATTTCATAAATGTCACGTGTTTTTTTTGTAATGGATTGATATAATAATTAATGAGATGAATATCACATGCATTTATACAAATCTATTAATTAAAACTCTCTTTTCTTCCCTGACATTACTCTTACTCGTCCTTCTGTTTTCAAATAATATTTTTAAGTTCTTTGATTACATAACTACAATTTATTTTTAAAATTTTCAATTTGTGCAAAAAAACAAAACTAATTCTTTTATTCACTAAAAAAAGTTAAAAAAATAATAATTTTAATTGTGTGGTCAGAGAGCTTAAAAATGTGCGCCAAAAATAAAATGTCAATTATTTTTAAAACAGAGGGAGTGTTTTTTTTTTTTGAGTATTAGTGAATGTAATTTACTTGCATTTTTCAAAAATGCTAGTAAGCGGAAAAGATCTTTTTACCAATTCAGTACGCATTGTCAAACTGTATATTCATGTTGAGCACTTCCTGAAGTACCTAAAATCATTATTCTAAAAATCAGTCAATTCAACCGAGTACTCATTTGAGTATTTGTGTTTATCCCCTTATTCGATCCGAGTAATCGGGTTCAGAAACGATTTTTTAAAAAATCATCAAAACTTTGTTTCACTCCGAGTACTCAGAGTCAGACTCGGGCTTGGCTTTTACAAAATTCTATTGTTACTATTGCGATGTTAATTATTTCTTATTATTAAACTACTAAAATTATTAGATAATAATTATTAATAAATAACAAAATTGAAATGAAATGAATTCAATATATATGTATGAGAATTAAAAAAACCGAGTACTCAATTTTTGAAAACAAAATCGAGTCGAATCGATTTTGGATTTTTATAACCTTCACTAAATCACATTCAAAAGCATTAAAGTCATTCCCTTGTTAATCACGTGTACAAGTGGTGCTTATGATCCCCGATGTAAAATGATCGGGAGAATAAGATATCCTTTTACTTAAATATTGGATCATATTAATTTTATTGCATCCAAATTTAGGTTTAAGATTATTTTATTCAAATCTAAAATGATCCCGAATTTCTGATTTGAATCGAACATGAGCCAGTACCGTATTTTTTTCTAATCAGATAGTTTGTGATACATCAAATACAAGTCAAATATGATCTACTAATAGTGTATATCATTTTCATTTGAACTATAGAAATGGTCACTTATTTTAAATTAAAAAATAATAATATAAAAACATAATAATCACGAATTAAAATTTTAAATAAATGATCTATTGAATATATGATGATAATTACTTGGGTGGAATAACTCGTATTTTATTAATATTTAAAGTAATAAATTATATTAAGAAATTATAATATGCTATTTAATTAAAAATGTAATGAATTAAAAATATAATTCATATTCGGGTTTGAACCGAATACTATTTATGAATACTATACGGGTCAGATCATTTTATTAAAAATAATATGAGACTTAATCTGAACGGATATATAAGTGTATATTCAGGGGTCATATTTTATTCAAATTTAATTTTTCCACTAAATTTGAATTATTTATACAATGGATCTGATATGTGTATCGTAGTTTTGAGTCGAATGTAAATTGAGACAGAGAATTTACTTTTGATGTATGAAATTGGCGACGAAGAAAAGAAAAGAAAAGATTTTTAATTCTACGAGTTTATAGGTATCATGTGTTCAACATGTAATGCTGACACAATTTTACGATATGGAACATTTATCCAATAAATCTACGAGTTTATGCATTGCCAATATGGTTTCACAATATAAACAATTATCAAAGAAGATTACTTTAGCTTTATGTTAAAAGTCAATATTAGTTAGTTAGGCTTACAGCTGTCATTCAATTATAGCTTTTATGTATATAAACATTGTAACACTCATTTCTAATTCAATTTATTCAATTAGAATAATCTCTCTCTATCTATCTCTACCTCTCTTTCATTTCTTCGTTTATCAATGTAAATATACATTCGTATATACAAGTTTATATAAAAAAATTAGAAAATCTCAAACCAGCATTAAGTTACGAGTAATGCTAGGGAACCAACAAAATGTCCCAAATTTTGTACAGAAAGACATGACACATGACTGACACTTGACAATTTATAATTTGCGGACTCATATATATGCACGCGGGATCCCATATTTTTATAAGGAATATATTTTTGAACAAATAAAAAATATTATCATTAAGAATGAATTTGGAAAATGTTTTGGGACATTTTATTTGATTTCCTAGCATCACTTCTATATATAATAGGGGAACATGCTCGTGTGTCCTGAGCAAATTTATTCAGGTTAAAAAACCTGTCCTGAGCACATTTATTCAGGTTAAAAGACGACCCTACCCCTTCTACCCTAATTCCAAACCTCGCCTCCCCGGAATCACAATCCAGCGCTCCTCCTGCTTCCCTGAGCATATTTTTGTTTCGAATTAAGATAAACATATATTAACGTAATTATTTTTGATTCTTCTAATTGTTTACAAATTTTGTAATTCATAGTGGATAATTGGAAGTTCCCTAAGAAATTAGGAATCAAAGCTTTCAAGGGAGGTCAGGTAACGTAATTATTTTTGATTCTTCTAATTGTTTACAAATTTTGTAATTCATAGTGGATAATTGCAAGTTCCCTAAGAAATTAGGAATCAAAGCTTTCAAGGGAGGTCAGGTTTGTTATACCTAACTTGGATTACTGACTTATGTTAATGTTTTTTTAGTGTAAGAATTCAGTGTGTCCGATCAGGGCCTTTTAAAATGATACTTACATATATTTTATTTGCTGAATGAGAGTTAAATTATATGTAAAATATATTGAGATTGACTGGGGATGTTGCTGAACAGAAGGGGAGGAAATAGTGGGCTTCAAATGGATGTTCAGCATGATGTTGATGGATATGATGCATAAACACCACCTGTTGTGGGTCGAGGTAAGTTTTAAAGCTATCAAAACTATCAAAGTTTCTGGTATTGATAATTCATGATGTTGTGGGTCTTGTATCTCATTCTCATAGTCCTCGATAACTAGAGATCTTTTAACAAGTCCAGAACCGAGATAATGCAGCAGCTACGACTTCCGAATCTTAGAATATGGTCCGCATAATTATTGTATTAGTCTACTAATGTTTGCTTGCCTGTTTAGTAATAGAACCTGCATTTGCACAGTTTCACAGGTTGGGTGTTTTTGGTGCCTAATTCGTCAATACTTAGATTGTAGTATTAATGTTTCATTTGCTGAATGAGTATCAAGGGATGAGGCTGAATGAGTAATTCTAAACATCTTTAAAGAATGTTTCTTATCTGGATGAAAACATCTTTGAA
Organism: Heracleum sosnowskyi; assembly: GCA_030848705.1. Taxonomy (NCBI): domain Eukaryota; kingdom Viridiplantae; phylum Streptophyta; class Magnoliopsida; order Apiales; family Apiaceae; genus Heracleum; species Heracleum sosnowskyi. The sequence continues at coordinate 48,334,628 of CM061239.1, read as the reverse complement.
GAAGGATCGAACATCGACGAACCTTTATGCTGCAGTTTTCATTAGTTGCCCAGCAATTAACATTGCATACACATGAATAAACAATGAAAGTTGTAAAAGTATCAGAATAAAATTGTAAAAGAAACTCACTTGAAACAATTTAAATATGTAAACGAATGAATTTCTCTTCATAAGCAGAAATTCTCTGGCAGTCACGGCTTTCAAAAGTTCTGTCTTCTTAAGGCCATACTTATTAGTAGTCAAAGCAGCTGGATGGCTTTTACCTTTGTCAAAAGAAGTTGCAAGATCGTTGTCAACATGTTGTCCAACATGGAATGACCGGAAAGCATCGGCGAATTCTTTCAATGTGATAAATCTGTAAGGTTGGTTTCTGTTTATCGAGTATTGTTTCTGATCTTTCTTTGGTGTCACCTGCAACCCAATTAGATAAGATATGTCAACTTTTTAGGTAAGTTACAACTCAGGCAAGTAGTTAAACAATGTTTACCCGGATCACTTACTTCTTGTAGGAAATCAGCAACACCTTTTCTTTGTGGACATTTAAAACCCATAGATTCGAAAAACCCAAGCACGTGTTCACGGGGACCCTGATACACAGCGTGGCCATCTGATAAAAGAATAATGTCATCAAATGGCTCAAAAGTTTTCGGTGCTGGCTGCAGGGGAGATATGAGAGCAGTTCCCTGCAGAATGTGCACACTGTTCCGGAGAGCTTTAACAATTTGAAATGTTGTCGAACTGTCGAGACCAGTAGAAATCTCGTCCATAAAAATTGCCCTTGATGGTCCCACCATCATCTCACCTGTAGTTAACAATATATAATTTATTACATCACATACATTATGACTAAAAACTCATTTACTTGCTGGAGATTATAAATTAGATGCAATGTTTGTTCAACCTGTTGTAATATACCGAGTCCCAAAAACTGCAATTTTTTAGGAAGGAATTAATTCATTTACTGTTGGGTCACCCTTTCCGATTGTAATTGTGAAGGCTTCATAGAAAAACTATAATACCTTCATAACGTAATCTGTGACCACACTATCCTCTTGACCTGCTGTTGCGGCTGCCTGAATAATGGGAAAAAAAGAGGGGAACTTTTACATTGACTAAAGAGTCAGAAATACTAGGACTGTTCTTGAACTGTAATAAAACACCAGACCCTTGCTTGTATCGATTAAGAAAATATAGGAAATTGGCCTTTATTATCTGCCAGAATGTTCTACTTGATGATATTTACCATCTTTCAGTATAATCTTTTTAATGATCAAACTGTTTAGAAGGTATAGACGAGTACTAAATTTAAGATGTAAAACAGAAACAGACATCAAGTTAAAAAATGCAATTAGCCATCTTTTACACTTTCCGATAAGACTGTCCAGGTTGATGATTTTCTTCAATATGAAGGTAAATAATGCTTAGTTGTACATTTCCCTACTGGAATCATAAGGTTCAGATGCATTTACCTTCATGTAGACGTCAACATCAGGATCAGGTTTAATGTTTGCATCTTTCTCCCTTCTTGACAGTTTTTTTGAATGATCAGTCCTAGGTAGGCATGGTCTGCGCACATTTCATTTTGAATACAAAAAATTTGTTGGAGTATTGATTACAAAAAATTTGTATACAACTGGGGCTAGAATTGTCCATCTGTCCTTGAATTCACTTTTCCCGTAAAAAGAGCTGCAATTTGCTTCTTCTCTAAATAGGACTTCTGAACTCTAGAAAAACACCTTCCTAAACAGTCTAATGCAGCCTTCCCATCATCAAAATGCAGATCCACTGCCCTTGGCTTTTCTAAGCATCATATCTTTTGCTTCATTGATTTTAGAGGCAAGATAATGGCTACCACCTACATCTGGATGATTTGCAACCATCACCCTTCTATAACCTTCCTTGGCCTTCTCTACTGGAGTACTTTCTCTGTCAGCTCAAACATGGACATTGAAATAATTCCAGGTAAATAGAGGAGAAGGGTCAGAAAACATGACAAGAAAGAAGATTAAATGCCAAGGTAGTTAATAAAAGTGGATGAAAATTTCCAGTTTTCGTAAAGCTTCAATGCAAAAAAGACGTGACAAAAAAGAAGTGGTTGGATATAGTTCCTTTATCAGAGAAACATAGACAATATTTCATAAGCCTTTGAACAGAAGAACCATATCTGTTTACTTCTGGGTATTTCACGAACCATCACACAATCGTTCCGCCCAGATGACAATCATGTTTCAGCACTTTCTTTTGCTCTATTCAGTTTAGTATTATAATTTCGTAATAAAGACAACTTTTATGTTCAGTTATCTGATATGGGTTTACCATTTTTCCTTAATTGTTGGTTTAATAGTTTCCGCATGATTTTCTGCGTTTTGCATATTACCTACTTCTATTTTCATTTTGTTGGAGTGTTTTGTTGGAGTATTGATGTAATTTGTTCCCTGGATTGGTTATTCATTCATTCGGATATACAGGTGGCCTGATTTTGCCTAATAAATTTAGCGACAACAGCCCAAGATCTGTCCCGCCCAACCTTTCATTAATGGACCAACCACCCAGGAAAAGAGGCCGCCCCAGAGTGGTCCTCACCAAAGATGTTGTAGAAAGGCGAAGATTGAAAAAAAAGAAGAGCAATGATTCTCGAAGAAATTTAAGCGGTAATTTCTAGCAATAAGTTCAATTATAGTGAATTAATTATGCCCCTTCGATAATTAGTTGAATTTCAAAAGGCACGCTTCCGTCTGGAAGCTCCCAAGAAGTGCGGGGATTACAGTCAAAATGTGCAACATGTACTGATTAAGTGTATATTGTTCTAAAATTTCAATGTTAATCTTGATCTGTTCATTTATCCCATACTCCGTTTTATCTTTAACCAGGGGAGGTGCATCATGATGGTTGTTCTGGCGTTTCCCCAAACGCATATGATGGTCCTGGTTTTGATGTTGTACAAAATGGAGAAGGTAAATAACCTGAAAAGTAGAAATATTTCTTCACGCCCTCTGAAAAATTACACTAGAACAAACTCGTACTTGTAGTTAATGCAAAGAAATCAATTTAAAATTTTTTGATACACAAAGCTCAATTTTGTCGTCTTTCCTTTGTGTTTTCTGTTAAAAACAGGAGATGTGCCTGACCATACAACTGGCAACTTAAACCCAGTTCAGAACGAAGTTCACCATGATGTAAATGAAAGTGCGGGAAGGAACAATGGAGGTATTTTTTAGCTTTCTTCTTTCTTCTCATTTTTTACTAAAGAATTAGTGATTAATAATGAAAAGGTGTGGATCGGTTAGGATAGTTTCTAAGTGAAATATTCAAATGCATACACCATAAACCATATGCAATAATTAACGAAACATAGTATCATACATACCAATAAGAAGAACAAGATGAAACAACTTTTAGAGAAAGATAACTCCTTTAGGGAATACTTTTCATTTTGTATCAATATAAACAATGAAAGAACAGAGATCTTAACTCATGAATAAAAAAAGAAAATAAAAGATAAGAAATTTGTGCATTAATTAAAGCACAGACATAGATTGACACAGTGAGGAGGCAAAAAACAAATGACTGGGATATTTATATTAGATCTGCAGTCTGTACAATTATATTTTGACAATTGATAGAAGTCAAAATTTCTACAAGACATGTCCAGGTTCTAAATCCTTAAACTAAAAGAGAGCAACATAACATATCAAGAGTAATCATTTAGTTATATCTTCACTATAATCTCAAGCAACAAGCTGTTTTTGTATCAGAATAAAGTAGAAGCTAAAGAAAAATGAAGAATATGCCTTTTAGGAACAACTATGCAATTCGTGATTATCTTAGGGACCATAGACCGATGTAGTTCACCAACCTAACAAGACGCAGCTTCATGCCTTTTGTAGCTACCATCATCTCAAACAAAAATATTCACACAGAATAGAGCACAAAAAAGGAGAAAAAACAAAAAAATCACCTCTATTATAGTCAATCTTCTCGACTTTCCATATACATAATTCATTTCAATAAAATCAGAAAATGCTTAATACTGAATGATCAACAAATCTGGGATACATGTAATTTTGAATAGAACTTAGTACCTTATATATAGACATTACATTTTTCATTTTGTTTCACCAATTACGTAGCAAAATGTATTGATAGAGAGCACAAGTTTACAATACGGTAAAAACATTGGAAAACCCACCAAAGACAAAATATTTAAACATAAAACAACATAATTAACATATTCCAAATTTCTTGTCATCTTACCTTTGTTCTATACCGAGTATCCTGTGGTGGAAGCTTTAATTGTGCCTTCCAATCGTGTGAGCTACAATACAAAAACAAATAAGATGCATTTTTTGGCTCTATTCAGTTTAGTATTATAATTTTGTAAAAAAGAAAACTTTTATGTTCAGTTCTCTGATATGGGTTTAGCATTTTTCCTTAATTGTTGGTTTAATAGTTTCCACATGATTTTTTGTATTACGCATATTACCTGCTTCTATTTTTATTTTGTTGGAGTGTTTTGTTGGAGTATTGATGTAATTTGTTCCCTGGATTGGTAATTCATTCATTCGGATATACAGGTGGCCTGATTTTGCCTAATAGATTTAGCGACAACAGCCCAAGATCTGTCCCGCCCAACCTTTCATTAATGGACCAGCCACCCAGGAAAAGAGGCCGCCCCAGAGTGGTCCTCACCAAAGATGTTGTAGAAAGGCGAAGATTGGCGAAGAAGAAGAGCAATGATTCTCGAAGAAATTTAAGCGGTAATTTCTGGCAATAAGTTCAATTGTACTGAATTAATTATGTCCCTTCGATAATTAGTTGAATTTCAAAAAGCACGCTTTCGTCTGGAAGCTCCCAAGAAGTGCGGGGATTACAGTCAAAATGTGTAACATGTACTGATTAAGCGTATATTGTTCTAAAATTTCAATGTTAATCTTGATCTGTTCATTTATCCCATACTCTGTTTTATCTTTAACCAGGGGAGGTGCATCATGATGGTTGTTCTGGCGTTTCCCTAAACGCAAATGATGGCCCTGGTTTTGATGTTGTACAAAATAGAGAAGGTAAATAACCTGAAAAGTAGAGATATTTCTTCACGCCCTCTGAAAAATTACACTAGAACAAACTCGTACTTGTAGTTAATGAAAAATCAATTTAAAATTTTTTTATACACAAAGCTCAGTTTTGTCGTCTTTTCTTTGTACTTTTTGGTATAAACAGGAGATGTGCCTAACCATACAACTGGCAACTTAAACCCAGTTCAGAACGAAGTTCACCATGATGTAAATGAAAGTGCGGGAAGGAGCAATGGAGGTATTTTTTAGCTTATGAATAGGCTTCATAATCGCTTCAGTTATGGTACAACCTTGATTTATAATACATGAGTGCCTTGAGTTTATGGCTGTTTGGTTACATAGCCTTCCATGAATTACGTGTAGACAACTCATTTTTCTCAGCATATCTAATGTTCTTTGTTCTAATATTTGTCTTCAACAGAATCTCAAAGAATGCGCAAATACATTGATCAACAGAAGAATTTTTTTTGTAAGCATGTGTCTGCTTTTGTAGATTAGATGCTTTTTTTCAGCTCTATAATTCCCCAAGCTTATTTCATACACCCATCATTAAAAAAAATTAATTACTCTGCACGCATTATATGAGGTTTCACTTTCCCGTTGCAGGGGAAAGCAATACAATTCTGGATGTTGGAAGGCAGGAAGAAACATGTGGTTTCTGTGCAGCACAGGTATGGGCTGTAGAATTTACGGGGAGGCATGTTGGTACGGGACCAAAGGGGTATTCAATTTGTTGTAGCAAGGGGAAAGTTCAGTTACCTTTGTTGCGCGAAACACCTCCGGAATTAAAGGAATTGATCACCTCTACCGGGATACACTCAAACATGTTTTTCAACAAGAGCCGTGTTTATAATAATATTTTTGCATTCTGTTCTTTTGGGGGAAATGTAGATCATTCCATAAATAATGGCAAGGGGCCATTTGTGTTTCGTGTGAGTGGACGTACATATCATAGTCTGGGCTCATTGATTCCTCCAGACGGTTTGACACCTAAGTTTGCGCAGTTGTACATGTATGATGGTCAAGATGCTGTGGGACATCGTCTTAACTTTTCAGCAACGATGGGCGAGGTGGATCCCGCTATTGTTTCTATGTTGCAAGAAATGCTTCACCGTGACAATGCTTTGGTTGGAATTTTCAAACAGTTGCGAGATCGATTTACAGATGGGGATCCAGAACATATTCGTCTTAGATTGTTGGAAAGACGGACTACTGATGGTCGGTTTGAAAACTTGCCAACTAACAATGATTATGAGTTTGCTGGTCTTGCGGTAGATAATGACTTTGCGAATAAGAGGGATGTAGTTGCTGAGAATAAAAAAAATGGCTTGCAACACATTAGTAATTTGCATCCCTCCTTTATGTCACTACAATACCCTCTATTGTTCCCGTTTGGTGAAGATGGATATAGGACCAACATCAAACACCGTAATGAAAATGGTTCTGACGGCCAAAGGAATACTACAGTAAGCATGCGTGAGTATTATGTTTTTAGGACACATTATCGACTTCATGAAGGACATACACTATTGCTTGGAGGTCGCTTATTTTTACAGTTTATAGTTGATGCTTGGTGTTCTGTAGAGCACATTAGGTTGCTTTGGGTGCAAAGACACCAATCTATTATAAGATCAGATCTTTACAACAATATCGTTGATAGCCTAAGGCGCGGTGATGTGGATGCCACAGATGTAGGGAAGCGTGTCATACTGCCATCAAGTTTCACGGGCGGGTATAGATATATGCAACAAAATTTTCAGGATTCTTTGGCTGTTTGTAAAGAATATGGGCATCCAGACTTGTTTATCACCTTCACCTGTAATCCAAAATGGGATGAAATCCAGGCAGCTGTTCAGTCTTCAGGTTCCCATGATGCTTCCGTACGCCCTGATCTTGTGGCTCGAGTATTTAAAATGAAGCTTGATGCTATGATGGATGATTTCACAAAGAAGCATGTGTTGGGCCGTGTCCGTGCAGGTAATACAACTACTGTATTATCGATGATTCATTTGGATGACTACGTTGGTATTTATAAATGTGAATATAAAATATATGCTAACAGGCCGAACATGTTTTGTTCTGACTTTTGCATTTATAAACATGATAAAACAATGATTTCAATGTAAATATAAAGTAGTTTCGCATTGATGAACAACCTGGTCCTCAGGCACGAAAAGAAGAATGTAAAAGAATTAGTGCAAGAGCATAATTAAAAAAAATAATATATTAAATTAGAGGTTAAGACCAATGTAGCGATGTGCTGAACGATACGATTGCAAATGCTCAGTATAATGCATTAATCAAATCACAACATGACCTGGCGATGCTCTTGCTTCTTCATACACACGAACATCCTGCACCAAAGTAAATAAAATAGATATTAAATTGGAAATTATGTAAATCTTCAATACATGAACATTTGATAGTTAAAATAAAAACCAGTATGTAAGATATATAATGTTAAGGTATATAACATAGTAGCCTTTGGGAACAGTGTATTGTTCTAAATGTATAACATGTCCTGTTCTATTTACTATAACAACGCATTACTAAATTGGATGTGCAGAAACGTAAATACTCATATTCAATCCCGACATGTGGTTATGGGTTCACAACTAAACTTATATTGCCATTTCACTGCAGTCGTATACACAATTGAGTTTCAGAAGCGTGGTCTCCCGCATGCTCATATTGTGCTTTGGCTTGGTACTGGAGATAAATTATTGACCCCGACAGACATCGATGATGTAATATCTGCTGAAATTCCAGATAAATTGACAGATCCGGTAGGCTACAACGCTGTCTCACAGTTTATGATGCATGGACCGTGTGGAGCAGCAAATCCTAAATGCCCTTGCATGTCTAACGGTATATGCACAAAACATTACCCAAAGGCCTTCCGTGATAACACGGCTGTAGATAGTGATGGTTATGCCTTGTATAGAAGGAGGGATACAAAAGCAACCGTGGAGTCTAACAAAATACACTTGGATAATAGGTAACCTTCTCTTTATCCACGTTTTCTGATTACATTTTAATACATTTTAAACTCTTCATTGTCTAAACACGTCAACTATTGTTATTTTCAAGCTTCTAAATGTTAATAGTTATCTTCAAACACTTGCATGTCAAGGATATAGAGTACACATTCTTTTATTTTCTGTATATCATAGTCTCGAAGACAGAAAAATGGAACAACAAGGAACATGTTAAAGGACCCATTCAAATAACAAAATTAATAAAATCCAACATAAAAGTAATATTACAACCGTATTTACCTAAACTTTCACATTATTGTAACTCTGTAATAATGAATTACACAAGTAAATATTAAAACAACCATCATTTATGCATCATCAAGTTTTGATAGAAATTACATATTTCAAAATGTTTCAAAATCATTGATAAATAAAAATTAAATTATGACAAATTTTTACCAGTACGTAATGTTTGTCTAGACGTGGCTATTTTCGGCCTTGTGCTGTTGACGCGCCCTTTTCATATTGATCAAAACATAGATATTACATATTTTTTATACAACTCGCGACAATGACCAAATACATTCCAGACGGTCTGCCTATTGTCCAAAAAGGTATTCCTGATTTAATTTTTAGGACAAACATTAGGCATTTTTTTAGAATATTAGTAGCCATAGACAATGTATGGTCTTATAACGAACTTTAAATTGTTATCGCAAAAATCTATGTCTGAAACAATGCACTCGTGGACATATGTGAACACGATATTCAATTTTGTACCTTGTCGCATAGAGCTTAAGCTCTGCTTAGCGACTTGATCTGGTAATTATGAAATCTACGAGAACTTAATCAGAATGAGTCGAAAAAAATAGTATAAAACTGGAATACTCTTTAAAGAAGCAAATTAAACCCTTGTGAGGTTACCAAAGGAACCCTAACTTTCTCAGATTTACATGTTTGCCACTGTTATAACACTCAAAAAATTCTCTAACTCACCGGCATAGCGATTGTGCTGTACTCAACACTATACCTCATTTTTTTGGCAGCTTATTTTCAGAAGAATTTCAACCTTCTTCCAATTGGAAATCCTGTCTACTTTTATGCCAATTTAATTTTGTGTCGGTAAGAAGTTGTATGTGTGTCTATATGTTTGCTACAACCTGTGATTCAATCTATTATACACTTATGCTGATTACTAAAAAAACACTCTCTCATTAGCGCTTTTGGAGAAATTGAAAGAGACAATTACATAATTGGGAATTAAAGTAAAGAAGAAACAAAAATTTGGGGGAACAGTTTAAGTATGTAATTGCAAAAGAGGAGAGGAATATGATACAGACTATTTGGCTTATAATATATGATTGTTGGTTTGTGGGATGACATGATTCCTGCCATCTAATTTTTTTATTATTCTAATTGATTTTTAAACAATAGAAGGGGATATTAATTTTGTTTTATTTGAAGTCTCTTAATACCGTGTTCGAGAGGTACATGAATGCCTTTCAAATTTAAGTGACCTAAACCTTCTGTTTGCTAAACTATCCCTAAATGCAACACTTTGTGCATTATATAGAAAAATCCTGTTAGAGTCAAAGGCACCACTTAGCTGGCTCAACTGTAACTCTACCGTTGTTCTATTTAGCAAAATAACAAAAATAAATATATGCCACTGTTCTGCTTACTTAAAAAAAACACTTTTCTAACCTGTAACATTGATGCAGGCCAGAAAACCAGTTTAAGAGATAATTAATCTTTATACACTATTTCAAATTGTAAATATGATATCTTTTCATAAAAGTTAATTTTAAAAAATTATCAGGCTTTATATAACCATCTTTTCCAGTCAGTTGTAACTCATAAACCAGACATAATTCACTTCGGAATGACAGCTTCTTGACCAAATTAATGTCGCAGACCTGGAGAGGAAGGAGTGGTTTTGTAGTAACAAGTGTAAGGCCATATATTTTGGTACTATATCTAAATTTCTAATACTCCTCTCGGAAACCCTAAACTCTGGCCTGGTAAATTTCTCAACATCATCTCTTATGTCCTGAACATCTCAACTTGCCGAATAATAATAAAACAAAACCCACTTCAGACTCTAATGTATATATATATTTTAGAAATAATATATAAACACATTTAAATGGTATCCAAATTATTCTTCAACCATTTAAAAATTAGAGTAAACTATGTTTGTATTTTTTGTTTAAAACTACTGCTGCCGAGAAATTAAAGCTCAAATAACTGATAATGTGAAAATTAGATAATTGTTGAGTAAAATTTTTATATCTGCATGGTTTTGGTATAATAAAAAAAATTGATGCGTTTTTTTTTAGGTTTCATGTTAAAACTAATAGTTCCTTCCTACAAACCGAAGTGCAACTCTTTTTCAAATTATGGGAGAGGTACTTAATCCAAAAATATTTTTTGGGCGAAAAGTCAATTTGAAAAAAACAAATTCTAAGATTTAACAAACCGTTTCTTACATCCTTCTTGTTCAAAACATGTGATTTAAATTAAGCTGCATTATAAAATTTACTGTGATTAACCTTAGCTCTAAATCATGCACGTGTCACGTTTAACAAGTGCGCTCTTTTGAATGTCTATTTCTTAATTGTTTTATTGCAGGCATGTTGTTCCTTATAATCGTGGTCTCTTGGTGAAATATCAGGCCCACATAAATGTTGAATGGTGTAATCGATCGCTCTCTATAAAGTATTTATTTAAATATATTGGGAAGGGCCCGGATACGGCTACAGTGGTGTTAGAGAGGGCCAACCAGCGTCTTCCTGACAAAAATGGACCTACGACATCTGTCAGAAATCCTGCTCCTCCTATCGATGAAGTTAACAACTATCTGTCATGCAGATATGTCTCAGCAGCAGAGTCATGTTGGCGTTTGTTTGAGTTCCCCATTCATCATAGAGAACCATATGTGCAACGATTATATTTCCACCTGGAGAATGAGCAAGAGGTTCGATTTCGTGACAACGAAACTTTACCGGATGTGGTTCGTAGGACTGATCCAAATGGAACCATGTTCATTCAATGGATGATTAATAATAGTTGCGATGAGCTAGGTCGTGACCTAACATTTATCAAATACCCAACAAAATTTCGATGGGATAACTCTGCCAAGCGATGGTTTCGACGAAAACAAAAAATTGATGTTATTGGACGTCTGGTCTATGCTCATCCTGCCTCTGGAGAACGATTTTACATGAGATTGTTATTAAACATCGTTGTTGGGGTAGAAAAATTTGAACACATCAGAACTGTGGATGGCATTGTTTATCCCACCTATAAAGAGGCATGTTTCCACAGAGGATTGCTTGAATCCGACAATGAATGGCATATCGCGCTAAATGATGCTTCTCTCTGTGCTAATGCGCCGCAACTGCGTGATTTGTTTGTGACTTTATTAGTTTTTTGTGAGGTCAGCGACCCGGCAGAACTTTGGGAAAAGCATTGGATAAATTTAGCTGAGGACATTGAATATACACGTAGAAAAGTGTTGAGCTTCCCAGCACTAAAAATAAGTGTTGAAGATCAGAAAATGCTCGCGCTAGAAGCAGTGAATGATTTATTAAAGCAATATGGGAAAAAATTAAGTGATTACCCAGGTTTGCCGGTACTTAATGTGGTCTCAACTTCAAAATATAAGAATGAATTACTGCTAGAGGAGATGATGTATAACAGGGAGCAACTTCGAATAAAAGCAAACGAAGGTGTGCGCTGTCTAAATCAGATGCAACACATTATCTTTGACCAAATTATTGAATCTGTGGAGTTGGATGTTGGTGGATTCTACTTCATCTATGGACCTGGTGGGACTGGGAAGACCTTCTTGTGGTCAACAATTATTTTCAAGCTAAGGAGTGAAGGTAAAATAGTACTAGTTGTTGCTTCATCCGGCATAGCGTCTCTTTTGATTGAGGGAGGAAGAACGGCTCATTCTAGATTTAAAATACCTCTTGATGTAAATGAATTTAGTTGTTGTGAAATTAAACAAAATACATATCTTGCTGAGTTGATATGCAACACAAGTTTGGTCATATGGGATGAGGCTCCAATGAATCAACGATATATATTTGAAGCAGTTGATCGCACTTTCCGTGATATACGCTCAAAGGTTAATAACAAGGCAGAAGCCTTGCCATTCGGCGGAGTAACAATGCTATTGGGAGGAGATTTTCGGCAGATACTGCCCGTGATACCTAAAAAAGGTCGGGCGGAGATTGTAGCGTCAAGCATTAGCAAATCACATTTATGGCAGAATTGTAGAGTTTTCACCCTCCTTGAGAACATGCGCATTGAACAAAATATCCCCCCAGTTACAATTGGTGACAGAAAGGTACCGTTTCGAGATTGGGTTCTAGCTTTAGGTGATGGTGTGGAACCAGCTGTTCCATTTGGTGATGACATTGAGCCCACATGGATCAAAATCCCTGAGGAGGTATGCATTTTACATTTAATCTTGACATGTCTAACTTAGTAAATACCACTAATGTGCCGATAGGGTGATATAATTGCCTTGACTGTTTTATAAAATGGATATCAAGTAGTACTTCATATCAATGTTTATTATAACCATTCACGTCAAATTAGGGTCTTATCATTACAAGCTCTTCAATAAGCGTTAAGCCCGTAATATATGCATTTACGTTGACTTCGTTGTTGTGATTGTCTTAATGTCACTTACATGCCTCTAACAGATGTTTGTTTTACAAACCTGTCCGTTGTCGCAGTTAGTAGCGCAACAAAATTTATATTACATTCAATTCTTCCCGCTATTATATGTGTATTTTATAGTTAAAAGGTTGAACAATTTTGCACTTCAAATTATTCAGCTGATCCATTCTAACAATTGGTTCCAGGCATCTAAAAACATGTGACGGATTGGCTCTTAAAAAAACCATTATATATTATCTGAACCTGCGTAACACCTTGAAAAGTTTAACACCATCTATGCTCCCAAATCAATCGGACCAACAAACAATATATATGACAATAGGTGGTTTAATAACAACTCAACTGTGTTCCATTCGACGTGTTAGATTTTCAAAAGTATCTGAACTCTAAAAAAGGACTACAAACTCATATAATGAGAATGGCGGAAAATTGTACCAGCACATTACCCATTAATAAATCAAAATAATATTTGGTTATTCTGTAAAAGTGTGCATCTCTTCAAAATGGTTATATTCATAATACCTTCAACTCTCCTCATTACATATCCATTCTCTTTACTAAACCCCATTAAAGTCCATTAAATATTTTACGTTCTACAAGCGCTCTACTTATAACACGTTATGCAACACGTTTTCAGGTTCGTGTGGATTATTCTGGTGATGCAGTGGAAGCAGTAGTGAACGAAATATATGGTGATCTACAAAATAGGCATGGAGACATTGAATATCTGCGGTCCAGAGCCATATTAACACCACTTAATGAACATGTGGAAAATGTAAACAGATCTGTTTTGCACAACTTACCAGGGGAATTCAAAGCCTACAAGAGTTGTGACAGTATATGTAAAGGCTCTTCCACTGGAGAAGCTGATGAAATCTTATATCCGCCGGAATATCTCAACTCCTTAAAGTTTAGCGGGATGCCAAATCACGAGGTCCAAGTTAAGGTTGGTGCTCCAATAATGCTGCTACGAAATCTGAATCCAAAGAAGGGGTTATGTAATGGAACTAGACTTATAGTTACTCGATGCTATCCGTTCCTAATTGAAGCCTTGATTTTAACGGGTAACACGATTGGCGATACTACATACATCCCAAGGATAACTATGTGCCCGGCTGATAAGACCTTTCCTTTTGTTCTTAAGAGAAAACAATTTCCAGTAGTAGTATGTTATGCAATGACAGTGAATAAAAGTCAGGGACAGACTGTGAAGAACGTAGGCTTATATCTGCCTGAACCGGTCTTTGGACATGGACAACTGTATGTGGCCGTTTCAAGAGTCACTTCGCCCAATGGATTGAAAGTTGTTTCTGTGCATGAGGATGAGTCGACCACTGGCTATACCAAAAACATTGTTTACCGTGAAATATTTGACAATTTAGTCTGAGAAAAAAATTGGTAAATACAGATTGGTTGTTTAATAACCAATCACATTACTTTTCAACATTTTCACCCTTTGCAGTGAAGGCACCCAATATTAAACATTGTTTGTTTTACATTTTTAATAACTGTTCATTAGCTCTGCTTCCTTATTATGATTTATAATCATAATAACTTCCTTTTCGGCTTTAATGGTACAACGCATGTCACCTGTTGAAAACAACATGCTTATCAGGTCGTCTGCTAATTGTGTTGTTACATTTTTATTCCGTTTGTTTTTACTTAGCCACCTTCGGTCAATTACCTGTGGAGTATTGCCAGAGACATAATAATAAGTACGCCTTGCTAATGTGATGTGAATATGATGGGGGATTTGTGTAATACCTATGCCGAGTAATCAAAGTAGTAAAATTTGTTTACTTCTGTTGAATCCTTCAACAGCACTAATGTTATCCGATGCTCGAGGAGCTTTCTACTTTATATTTTATTCATTTTTCCTTGGTAATGATTTATATTTATTGTAATGTGCAGTAAAATGTCTACAAACTAACAGGATTGCTAATTTTATTAATTTCATGTGTTCATTGATCATTTAAGAAGGAATTTTTTATTGCTATTACTTTGCATTTGCAAATATAATGAAAAAAGTAAATTTCTCTTGAATAACTAATTTTACCAACTATTAATTTCACGGTAATTATTATATGTTAATTATTGGAAAAAGAAATTGATGTGGCTGCCTAACTCCCGAAAACAAAAAAACTGTCCCTGCAAAAATGTTTTCCATTCCCATAGTTTTCAAAAGTGATAAGTATTTAGCATTGTGGCTCCGTTACTGTTTCGTATATCATTGCATTAAATTGAGGTCATCATTACTGACCTACAAACTTGGGGAATTAAAATTATTAGAGGAGGTTGTGGTACAAAGCTGAATAGCTTTACCAAATATTAACACAATATGCCAGCATGTAGAAAACCCGAAGTAAGGCACTGGTGCCAACATTTTCAGGGCAAACTTGATCATGTATTATACACACGGCCTTTGCAGCGTAACCGAGTTCTCTCAACAAACCAATAGACAAGAAAAAAAAATGAAAAGTCCGACATTAGATAACTTGCTTTTCAGATAAAAACAACTATTTGCAATTATGTCAAGAAAAAACATAACAGCCTACATTTCCGACAAACTGAGTAAAAACTGAACTAGAGGAAAACATGAACGTGATTATGAACGACAGGACACAGGAACACCTAGAAAACGTACAATGAAAATGAAAAACAAGAAAAACGAAAAACTCGACAGATTATCATGAGTTCCGACGCCCAAATCCATGTAATCTAAGTACAAGTATTCGTAAAAACATTTAGCAAAGTGGCAATGTCGCAGAACAGACAGTCTTCTATCATTCCACAACCATTTGATCCATTTAGTAGCAAGGCTTTAGAATCGAGGGTATGTAAACCGCATGTGGCCTGAATATCAACCTTAGGGGCGCTGTTACAGACGACCATGGTCCAATAGATGCTCTGGAGAACTTTGAGAGCACGAGTTATACTCATTCGGTAATGGGGGTGACTGCGGAGACACTTGAGATCGTCCACAGTACTAACACTCGACCTTTGCTTCTTGTACACATTTCTGAGCACGAATTTGCCAACCATATAAAGGAACTGCCCGGTCATTGCCATTTCATCCACCACCGTAAAGTGCCTTTCAATATTTCCAAAACCACAGACAATTTCCCTGCACCGCCCATAGAAGATGGCATCGTTTATCCTCAGCTCCTCGCCGATACGGAAGAAACGATCAAAATATGTGGCATCTGAAGGGCCACCAATTTGACGAAACTTGTAAAGATCGCGCAATGGAAAGTTATCCAGCAAAACAATTATAACCGACCTCCTCTGCGTTTGTGCCCAAGCAATGAAAAAGTTGAAAAAATCTTTGAAACTATCCACCACGAGTAATTTCATCAGGGTGACAATCACATCTATAGGTAGGGTTCCAACATTATTATTTTCTGACTTCATATTGTTGCAGTGGTAAAAGATAAAGAGTTGCAAGTGCAGTTGGCTTGGATGTATATTGAATTAAAACTTCTGTGGTAATAAGACGAAGTACTGGGCATATATATATACGTCAAAGGACTACAACTTATCGACTTTCAGACTGCCTTTTCACGTTCTTTTTTAATAAATTATTTTTCCTTTTCCTAAATTTAATATATTCTTTTTCCTCACTGTTCATAATATTTCTATTTACGTTGCTTACTCTTCAAATTGAATCTTCTAAATGACATTTTGCAAACACTTTTCAGCTACTTTTAACTGCAATCTCAGTCTTTAATTTAATACAAAATATTCGTTACAAATTCAACTGTCGCTGTTTTCGCCATAGCTATGATAAAGAGTAAAGACCAAATACAAATTTTTATTGTTATCAACAAATATTCTAAAAACCAAATTTAGCTTGTTTGAGGTAGTGGTGAGGAAATTATATTATTTAAATGAAGTTATCCAATGACGTTAACCTATTCTAATCGATTACTGTTAAACCTTTTCAAAGTAATATTATTGGAACCACGAAAAAAATTACTTTATCCGGTTTATTCATTAAGCGATATAATAATAAGTTCAAGTAATATTTACTTATTTTATGTACATGTCTTTTTCTAAATTTTAAATTTCATTGACATTTTTGGGTAAATTGAAATATATTTCTATTACAATAATAAATTTATACTACAAAACAAATTATAATCAATTAATTAAAATATCTACACCCGATTATTTAATATATTACGAACAATGTATATAATAATACATAATTTTGATATGCTTCACAAAAATTATGAAAAAAATAATTTCTTAAGGATTTTTCCAAAAATTAATATCTTATGCTTTTAGCAAATTTATTACTTTATCATATCGCCCCACCGGGAAAAAATATTATTTTATCGAGATTATTACTTTATCGAGTATTATTTTATCGAGGTTTAACGGTATATGATACCACAGATTTACTATGACGGAAAATAAATTAAAAATTAACCATTCAACTGTCACTCTCTTTTGCATTGTTAGAATAAGTAGTAAAAAAATACAAAAAAATTCTTATTGTTAACATGACAAAATACGAAAAATACAAATTGAGAAACTGATGCGTCCGCCTAAATTGCTTCCTAATAAATCACCTTAAATTTCAATTAATTTCCTTAATTAAATGAAAAATTGGTTCTTAATAAATCACCTTCAATTCCAATTTATTCCCTTAATTCGATGAAAATTACCTGGTGTAAGTACTCATTATCATAAATTTACACAAATGATGAGGATCCGTTACATTGTAAAGCCTAAACAAATTCTGGTACCCCTTGAAAATTTTAGAAATTTTATGTAATATTCAGGCATACCAGTCTTACAGAGTTATGAAAAAAACTGTTGCTCTTCACCAAGAATAAAATAACTCTTCCTATTCCAGTTATTATTCCAATATATATTGCAACCCTAAAATGCCCTATTTGGTACAACACTAACCCTCAATCTCTGTACACATCTTATATAATAAGCATCTTACATTTTGCAGACCATAACGCACATAACATCATGGCTTCTCCATTGACATTGCTATCAGCTCTATCCCCGGCAAAAGATTCATATACAATACTTGTGCGAGCAACACGTATGTGGGAATCAATCAACAAACGCAGTAATCAAACCATGTTCACCAACATTATTTTCCTGGACGAAGAGGTGAGATGCTTCTGGCCCTGTACTTGTACCTCCCCATCTGATCACCTGCAATTAAATTTTTGGCGGACCTTATCGTATATTTCTATTTAACTTTTGTTTTATTTCCAGGGTAACCACATGCTTGCCACACTGCGAAACAACCAAAAGGATGCTTTCTTGAACCTTTTGTCTGACCAAGGCGTTTATAAAATATCAAACATTAAGGTGGTGCCAGGGCCTGCTCTGTATAGGAGCGTTGATCAAGAACTGTCCATCAACTTCTACTACAAGACCAGGATTGACAAGGTTCCGGACACCGGAATCATACCTAGATACAAGTTTGAACTTAAGGAGTTCGAGGACATGAAGGCTTATGTCGACAACGTCAAGTCCTTCATAGGTGAGTTTGAACATCATTTAATACCAAAACACGTTCAATGATTAACAAATTATAGATGTATGTCTACAGATGTAATGGGGATGGTCATAAGTTATGGACAGCTGGAAACAAGAACAAATGGTGCCCGCAAGATGGATGTTATCTTGACCAACGCGAGGCTAGATTCAGGATACCCTATGACAATTACTGCGCAAATCTAATACAAAAATTCCTTTACCTATGACACTTACCACAGACTTCCATCTAACAATAATTATTATGCCTTTGTCCATAGGAATGAAAACCTTGCAGTTTCATTATGGGAAAACAAGGCTCTCGAGTTTCAGGAATCGCTTGAAACTGCTGTTAAGGAGCCGGTTTTTGCGGTCATTACTGGACTTCTTGCAAAAAAATTCTCAGGTACAGTTTAAACAAATACACTTTAAAAAAAACACGGAAGGGTCATGATATATGCATAGGGAATATTATGTACGGGTGGAAAACATGGATCCGTGCAAAGTAATGAAAACATATAATTTAAAATGGTATACGTTTGAACACTTGCAGATCGTGTGTTCCTTTCAAGCAGTGATGCAACAAATACTTACTTGAACATAGATTATGCCCCCTTGGATGATCTGCGAGCTAGCATGGTGCTTGCTACTGGGAAGACACTAGAAACTCTACCACGACCAGTAGCCAAACGGTTTGTCAGTCCAGATCAGGAAAACAACCTGGAAGACCTCACCATTGAGGGAATTCTACAAGCGACCCTTCCAAGTGGAACAACTGTAAGTGTTACTCTTCCACCACCTATTCAAAAAAATTAATTGTGTCAAGCTATATTAGGTCAATGCTTCACATTTCTCAAACCTCAGTACACTTAATTGTTGCAAACTCTGTTAGCCGGCTATAATAAATTGTTAACGTTTTGGCGTGTTACGATCTAAGGCTTTAATTTTATACACCATGCCACTTTACAAAATGCCGTCATGAAAAGAGTAACACTAAATCACTTAACCGAATACCGTACAACAACTAAAATTTCTAGAAATCTTTTATTTAGTCACAACAACAATTTTACATTTGATTTTCTTGTATAATTGATCAACGGTAGAATTTTTCGCACCTGTGCAGTTGGAAGGTTTCTATACAGATTAGGTATAATGTCTGTATGTTTCTGTGCGCGGTAGTGTTAATGAAAATAAAACCAATCATTAAATTTCAACTGGGCACTAAATATGTTCCAATGCACAGAAATATAAGATAAACCTAATTAAGCAAAACATTATACATAACAGGCGTAACTATGTTTACAGTGAAAGATGCACAAGGAAAGAATTTATAAGATTACTATTGTTTTTTAAAAGGTTTTCTTTGATTTCAACCGGACCAAAAACACATAAAAATGATGCAATATATGTTCACGTCTCTCGGGACAATTGCGCCCAGTTGGAAACGTAATGATCCTGCTACCTGTAACAACTAATTCTTTCAGTCCATAATTCCTTGGTTACTTTATCACACACACTTTTATTTATCATCTATGTCTCATACCGTGTTTAGAAATACAAACCAAAACAAATATAAATATGCAGACCAAAGCACAGGAGCAATCATTACGATATATATGTGCTTTTCCTACATCAACATGGAACAAAACATCTACAGCTTTTGGATCACTTTCACACATATTACACCCTTATACATGAATCCTCTCATACTATTCTATTTCTACGTAATACTGTTTGCAAATTCACACTACATGATACAATATCCATTATGCATAGTGAGCTCCTTAAAACTTCTTTCTACTTTCTTTAAGGTTTTTATCTTATGCATGTTAATTAGGGTCTTCAGAGGACAACTTCACCACCGCATGGGCCTTCTACGCACCAACCGCAAATGGAGGACTTGACCAAATTGAGTTATGGATATCACGCAAAGAAAATTACTGTTCGCATCATTAGGATATGGCATACATTCTCATTAGCTACATATTACGAATCATCCACAAATTTCATACTGCTAGATGCAAAGGTAACACCTCCTCCTTTGGCTTGCAAATGCAACCCCCCCACCCCACACATCTAAAAACATGACCAGCATAAAAACATTTACTTTTACAGAATAACCACATTTGGGCAACTGCCGATAGAAACGAGGGTGACCGCTTGGAGCAGTTGATATGCAGAGGTCTCCTTTACATGATCACCAATTTTAGAATACTACCGGCCAATGGTCCGTTCAGGCCAATTGATACAACAAAAACAGTTGTATTTGATCGCAGAACTGTCATCGAGGACTGCCTACACGGAAGTTCCGTACCTCTTTTCTCATTCAACCTCAAATCCTGGCCCCGGATTCTTTCAGACCTCAACACAGTAGATACTCTAACCGGTACTCGTCTTCTCGCCACTAAACAACTTATTATTTTACATATGCATCACACAGACATCAAACCCAAATCTTTTTTTGGTTTACAGATGTTGGTGGAATCATAATGGATGCAGGAGACATGGAATACAAGCATAACGATATTAAGAGGGTGGATGTAAGACTGATTGACAAAAGGTGATTCAGTAAAATATTCAAAACATATATCACCCAACCACTTCCTTCCTTAGAGATCAATTTTTTATACACTGCTTACTAACAAGTACTTCAAATATGCACGTATCCAGCCTTGCGGAAATACATGTCTCATTGTGGGGAAAAATTGCAAACCTATTCCAAATCGAGGTCAGTATGCACCGCGAAAAGAATGTGGTCCTCATCGCCACTGGTCTATTGGTGAAGAAAAATAAAGGTTGAACTCTTCCAATTAAGAGAAATATCAGTTCCTTCACATGCATTATTATTTACTAATAATAATATCATTAGCGGTATTTGTTCATCCCGTTTTAATACTTTTCGCCCTAAATTCAGTACTTCTAAACGTTAAGATTCTTTATGTGTTTGCATCCTCTATCCTCTAAACAGTCATTTCCATGTTATATGTTACGTACAAATAATATATTATTACTGTTACCTCTTCTCAGACAAGGTTAAATGCGAAGGTATTGTAAGTTTACAATCGTTTTAATATCAGTATTTAGTATTGGGTTATACGAATTTATCCTAGCTCTGTAGGGAAGTCATCTGTACTGTCATGCATTACATGCCAATATTTTCTGTAAATATCCATGTATAGTTCTTATAGGTTATAAAATAGTTGTCTATCACAAATATAGGCGGGTGAAGTACAAAAATATATGCATCAGCATGGGTGTTGTTTACTTTATAATTTTTGAGGGAGGTGGTTCAAATGTAACCATTGTTAATAAATATATTCACAACTGTATTTTACGAAAAACTCTTACTATGCTACAGGAAAAATCATTCTATCGTCCACACCAGCGACTGATCTGTTCTTTAACCCAAATTCTGAAAGGACGCGACACCTTCCACAACACATCACAGATACATATGGAGATTTCATTTGTCGCATACCTGCCCGCGCAGTATACCCCTACCAATTATTACGGGAGAAGGACACATGTGAACCTTACTCAACAATACAGGAATTGAAACAAACTCGGCTATGGATTTACCAACAGGTAACACATTTATTGGTAACTTTTGTGGAGCCTTTATATTAACAATTTCATAGTAGGTACAATATATGTGCCTTGCATTATACTAACCTACACGGCCACAACATTTGCCATCTAAGTACCGCTGCAAAGCCATCATCCTCGATATTCTAATTCGAGGCGGCCGCCATGATGGATCCTGCATTCTTTGCAAGGACTGTGTCTCAGCAGAGGGAAACAAATACTATTGCAGCAAATGCGGCAGAAACTACATAACCCCTATCAGCAGGTAACATTGGCCTGATATTTTCTGACATGTAAGATCCATTCCTGACAATAATGTTGAAATAAGGCCATCCTCCCAAAACCATAATTTCTCATTCAGATCCAGTTTTATGCTGCTTGTCGTTGACCACACTGGAAATACAAAGTTCACGCTTCAGGAACGCGAACTGCAACAACTAACTGGGCGTTCAAGAGATGATCTGCTAAGGCGCGGGAAACTGGTCTGCATTCTTTTCAGTAATTTCTTACCAATAATTTATTCTGATTATGAATGCACTAAATGATTTTCATTTGCCCGCGGATAGGTGCTTGGAACCCCAACGTTCCCTGGGACTCTCCACATCATTAAAGGCGCACAATGTACCTTTAAGCTGACACTAAAACCATCATCTTATTCAAATAAGACGGGCAAGATTATGATCGATGAAATCCTGGAATACAAAAAATTCAAACAAAACCACAACTTTGATTAGGGACACCGTTAAATGAGTATCCTTCACTGATTGCTTAACACCAAAACCTAGACCTCAATCGTCTTCTACGCAGGAAGACAAAACCAAACATATATTTTATCATTACAATATATCTTCTTATAAAACACTCAGTTCATTGTTAACTATTTTTCACGACTACAATTTCTGTCTGCCACCTGTAGTTATGGAAATGTTAATTATTCGACTTAACTACAATTATTTCTCTTCATTACTCTTTCCTATGTCGGTTACATGTAATTTCCTTCTCTATAGTTTGCATGCTTATGAGAACAACCAAGTTTGATTTTTTTGTTATTTCATTAATGTTTCCTGTGACGCTATAAAAAATTTTAATCATCATTACTGACGTCCACACTCCAAAATCATTGTTATGTATAAAATCGGGGAGTGTACTTTATTTCATTCTCTTAGATTATTTACTAAGATTTTAAGAAATAAATATTTCTTGCACTGTGTAACTAACTACTTTAAGGGTTTATTTGATACTTTCATTTTTTCACTTATTTATTTATACTACATGATAACCCGTGCGAAGCACGGTCCCAAATTAATTTATTAAATTTAATAAATTAATAATTAATTTTTATTAATTTATTAAATATAGTAATATTTTTTGGGTTAAACCAAAACACAATTAAACCAAATTTGGTACTTCAGAGTACCAAATGACTTCTAATATATTTTAGACATACAAAAATTCAATTATATGTGAGATGAAACAAAAAATGTAAGCAAAAAAATAACTAACGAAGAAACCTTACGGTACGAAGCGAAAAATGTAAGCAAAAATAATTATACATTGCACAGGCTGTTACGCTACTTTACCTCGCTAAATTTCCCAAATATCATGCTTTATTCCTCAAACTCAAAAATTATTACAAACTTATTTCGTTTTATGTGAGTCCTTTTTTCGACCATCGGCAATATACTTCTGCTTACCGGGGCCAGGTTCACTCAAAATTTATGCATCCACTGCATAAATTATATTTCATCAATGACCCAACACACAGAGTTCACCTTTCAGATGACAAATGCGGGTCACCCTTCAACTTCATTAGTGAGATACTAATATCGTAGCGCATATAACAAAGATGTTTAGCTAACCTCATATAAATTACTAATTTCACTGTCCTGCCTGTTGCAAACACACATTACTAAGGTCACTACTGCTTGATGTTCCGATTTACACACCTTATACACAGTCATACTTTTCTCGGCATCCAAAAAGGTTAGCTATGTCGCAATACACAATGTTATCGGCTTTGACACCACATTCAGAGACTACATCACTTCTTGTACGTGTTGGTCGAGTTTGGCAACCAATCAGCAGAAACAACAACGTCGTGCTTCACACCAACGTCGTTCTAATTGATGAACAGGTATGATTAGAGAATAAGATTTACCATAAATCATTTGCTACGCGTTTCATACACACATCATAGACCTTCAGCCATTTTCTTTTCTCTCCCCACAATCTATATTTTCATTAAAATATCTAACTGAAATAATAAAAAATCAGGAAAACCATATGATGGCTATCATTGGCAAGAATGAAGATGATACTTTAAAGCCAATTCTCACGGAAAACGGGGTCTGCCGTATATCCAACATCAAGATTGTACCTGGACCTAAACTGTATCGAACTGTTGACAGAGACCTGGCAATTAACTTCTTGTACATGACTAAAATTGAGAATATTCCAGACACAGGTGTCATTCCACGATACAAATTTGAACTACAGCCTTTTGACAAAGTCATCAGCTTGGTCGGTGACATTAGGACCTTGATAGGTAACAAATACTACGTACATACTTGACAAATCGATCATTCACCTAATCATGATGTTTATCAGATGTCCTTGGAATGGTCAGCAGTTGCGGAGAGCTTGAGAAAACGTCCAATGCAACGGAAAAAATGGACCTCGTCCTTAACAATGTCAGGTGAGTAAATTTTATCTATACTATTTGCTATGAAGATTTTTTCTTGAATGTTCTCTCTTCACAATTAGCAATATCAGATAGAATTAACAGACCTACAAAGTTAAAGACCTACAAGGTTAAGATTACTATCAATACTTTAAATCAGTTAATGCAAGATGATCACATGAAGTTGTAGGAAACTGTCGTCATATTTGTTCTTTTAAAAAGGATTAAAAAGGCCAAGTCCTCAAAATTAAGGAAGATAAATGTAAATTCTATATGTGAATATATTTTCAAAAATAACTTCACCCTAACAAAAAACAGGGAAAACTGTTTAGCCGAAAATCATTCAACCTATGAAATAAACTAATCTCTTTCCTTAAACCATTTAGGTATTGAATTGCAGTGATAATGTAAAATTGTAGTAGCTTAGATCCATCGGCTTTATTTGCGGATAGTGCCAAAAATTAATTTTCATACTAGATCCACCCTAAAGTGCAATACATAGACGGTTCTGAGGAATGAGGAGTAGATAGATCACAGAATAATGAATTCAACATTTAACCATTGAATATCACTTTATATGACAACTTCTATATTATAAAAATTTATAATAATGCTGATATAAAAAAAATTAAAATTTAAAATGATGTTAACAATTACACTTTGGCTTTCAAACAATGTTTGCTAACTTATATATTGTGCCATTTACTCTGCTTCTCAGACTGCGTGCACGCCACATTGCCCCCGAATAATCACGCTTTCCCATGTTCTTTTCACAGGAAGGAGGCTATGGTGGTTACTCTATGGGAGGACAAAGCCACTCAGATACTGAAGTTGTTGACCGCGTCAAAGGATGGACCTGTTTTTGTCGTCATAACCGGCCTACTGCCAAACAAATTCTCAGGTCGTCTTTACAAAGATTTTTAGCAATAAATATGACGTATAACGACAACACTCCAACTACAACACTATGTCTATCATTTCAGCATTCTTATCAAATATATTATATATGTGTTTACATATTTACACAAAGAAACTAATGACCTAGAAAAAAACAGCTGCAGCTTCACTATCAAGTACTGTCGCTACCCGTTGTTATGTGAACATTGACTATGCGCCACTAAATGCCCTAAAAGATGCACTCACAGGTTCCAATAATGTCAATCAACAGTCACTTTCTCCTCCAGTAACTGACCGAATAGACTCATCCGATGGAGACACTGTGCAGGAATTACCGATAACTTCGATCCGCAAAACCTTAATTCCAGAAGGCACACAGGTAGCCCCACAACTGTGATTGTTACCTTCATTTATTAAATATTTGTGCGGGGAGTTGGATGAGGTGTTCAGACATGCCCTGGGGGATTTGGAATTTTACCAACTTCTTTTGTAGGTTGTCCATTGCATGTGCCGCGCAAAAATTGTCGCAATCCTTGAAGACAATGGTTGGTATTATAACTGCTGCCCTACATGTTTTCGCGCCCTGGGAGATTTGGATGGAAAATTTTACTGCTTAGCATGTGATGAAGAAACGCCAACACTAGCCCAACGGTAAAACTATTTCTAAAACCAACAACACCGCAATTCCAACTTGTGGCCATGAACTCATGGACCTTTTGCTAATGCTAACTACACACACAACAAAAACATCCCTTTTTTATGACTAATCATTTGTTCGCACCGACAAAACCCAACATTTTCTTCGTGTTATTTGATGTTTACACAAACTACGCATCCTAAAGAATTTTTTCACACGGACAATTGGATATATTATGCAGGTTCAGGATCGTAGTGCAAATTGAGGATCGTTCTGGATCGACAACTGTAACATTGTTAAACAAGGAAGCACAACAGCTTGTAGGTGTTCCTTTACTGAAAATTTTGGCAAAACAGGTATACACTTGTCATTTTTCAGTAGCGCCTCAAACCGCAAACAAAACATTAACCAATTGATGAATGCTAAAAAACTTTCTTCTACAGGAGTACCACCTCGCAACTATACCTCGGGTTGTCAATAATATCATCGGCGAAGTTTGTGCATTCCATCTCGAAATCACCCCGTATAACATTATTCAGGGATGTAAGGACTACACGGTCACCAGGGTGTCTGACCTCACTGGGGTAGGTTCAGAGACCAACATATTATCTGATTCAGGGGGCAGCCATACTCCAATCAACATCGGCAATGTCAACAAAAGGCAAAAAATGTCCTAACAATTTCCATCAAACATTTGCAACCATCTAATAAATATTTCTATGATAGATTTCAAATGCCAGAATTAAGCCTGGTTTGGTAATTGGTCACTTAGAAATTCTTTTAATCTAGCATGGTCGCATGATGTTGTCATTTCGTAACACTTAATTTACTATCAATACTTCTAAATAAATTATGATTCCCAATATTCATCTCCCTTAGATGTCCCTTCATATTGTCTAACGTAGAGGACCGCACACGACCGCACTATAGTATAGTTGCATTAATATTTCTTATTTATAGACATCCATTTCAACCTTTCATACCTCTTATAGCGCTTTTAATTACAATGTAGCTCAAATACCAATCATTTGTAACTCCATTTGAAGGTCGACTCTGGGACTAGGGCTGAGCAAAAAAAAATCAAACCGCCCGAACCGGACCGGACCGAACCGACCAAACCGCCTTTTTCGGTTTTTTGGACGGTTTGGTTTGGTTTAGGTTTGATAAAACAATAAACCGTTATTTTCTGGTCCGGTTCGGTTTTTATATCTAGACCGACCGTTTAGGTCGAACCGGACCGCTTCAGTTTTTATTAATATAATATATTATATTTAATCATTTAATTTTATACCTCACATATATCTTAGTCTTTTTAAAGATATTTCTAATTTTATGTTGAGTACGAAGACTACTGGAGTGGATCTTTGTCTATATTTTTGCTAAGACTTTCATATTTTAATGATGTGTATCATTAAAAACATGGTTTATTATATGGAACAATGTTTTTATTTTGTAAACTGCAAGTTTATTTTGTGAACTACAAGGATGTTAGTAGCAGCAAGTTTGCAACTGAGTTTGTAACATTGTCGATATTTTTTTCAGTCCATTTATTTTAAATATTTAGGTGTCTAGGTTTAAAACCGAAACCGACCGAATCGAACCGTTTAATTGCGGTCTGGTCTGGTCTGGTCTGATTTCTAAACGGTCTGGTCTGGTCTGATTTTTAATAAAACCGTCATATATGGTCCGGTCTGATTTGATCGATAAAAACCGACCGAACCGACCGTTGCTCAGCCCTATCTGGGACATATCAGTCGAATTACAAATTTGAGCACATGCACCGGCTCTACTGACCGGGTTCATTTCTTTGAATCATCTAATTTTTTATATCAACTATCAAGCTTCAATGTTTTCTTGTAGTGCTTGGTAATTAATAAAATAGTATAGATAGAAACTTTCAGCAGATTACAAAACTTTCAATGTTTCCTATTTAATATAATAGTATAGATAGAAAGATAATATTATTATTTTATTTTATTAAATAGAATATTTTTGAAAAATGATAGATTTTATTTAAAAAAAATAGAAAGGTAAAAATTTTAGTTAGAAAATATAAAAAATAATATACACTTAAGCTACAAATGTTAATGTGTTAGTTATTAGTAATTATAATTTTATTAGGTTATTTTATTAAATGAATCTTCCTGCGATATTTTTGGAAAATGAGATGTTTTAGTTAGGAAAAATAAAAAATATATTGTATATAAAAATTTTAATATTTTATCTAACGGTTTTCATCGATTTGATCAGAAATATCTAACAGTTATGAATGGAGTGACCAGACTACAAAAACTTTCGGGACTAAAAAACTTCCAATGTTTCGTCTTTAATATAATAATATAGATTGTCCGTGATATTTTTAGAAAATAAGAGGTTTTAGTTAGGAAAATTAAAAAAAAAAATATTTTGTTATAAAAAAAAATATACGATTTGGCTAAAAAAGGTAATTGCTTAATTATTAGTATTTTATGTTACTAAATGAAATTGTCCCTCATATTTTTTAGGTTTTGGTTAGGAGAATTTTTAGTTAGAAAATATAAAAAAAAATATACGTTTTGGGGAAATAAATTAATCCGTTAGTCAATCGTAAGAGTATAATATTATTATTTTATTTTATTAAATAGAAATGTCCGTGATATTTTTGAAATATGAGATGTTTTAGTTAGGAAAAATGGAAAAATAGAAGTTTTAGTTAAAAAATATAAATAATTATATACACTTTGCCCGAAAGAAGTAATGAGTTAGTTATTAGCAATTATAACTTTATTATGTTATTTTATTAAATTAAATTGCATGCAATATTTTTGAAAAATAAGATGTTTTGGTTAAAAAAAATAGAAAAGATATTCTATATAATAATTTTCATTTTTTTAACTAACGATTCTCATCGATTTTATCAAAAATATCTAACGGCTATGAATTGAGTGACCAGACTACAAAAAAATTCAGACCAAACTACAACACTTTTAATATTTCATTTTTAATTTAATATAATAGTATACATTAGATGGATATATTAGTACATCTTAGTTTAATTTATTGGTTATTGATAATTTCCATTCACAAACATTGAACAAAATAATAAAAACATTATTTATTATTTTTTGATATTGTGTTATTTACGGTTTCAATTTTTCCCTAAAAATAATTAGTTAGTTTTCAATAATTGATTATTGACACTTTTTTTACAGAATTTTAATACCAGGTTAAAATATATGACATTAACTATAGAATCATGCTAATAAAATTGCAAAATAGTATGATATTTCCTTATAATTTATAATCATAATTATATAAACACTACCAAAAATACAAGGGACTTTTGATTGCACTGTACATGGAGAAACGCCTTGGAAATAATTACTCTATTTACATACTGTCATTATAACACCATAATTACTTTATTATTGCCAACCCTACAGTTACATGAATCGATTCAATAGAACTCCCTGGCTATAAGTTATTCCACTATTCACACCGATTTACACACCTTATACACAGTCATAATTTTCTCTGCATCCAAAAAGGTTAGCTATGTCGCAATACACAATGTTATCGGCTTTGACACCACAGTCAGAGACTGCATCACTTCTTGTACGTGTTGGTCGAGTTTGGCAAGCAATCAACAGAAACAACAACGCCGTGCTTCACACCAACGTCGTTCTAATTGATGAACAGGTATGACTTCAGATTTCAATTTTTCGTAGATGATTGGCACTTCATGGACTCGTCATACATCT
Organism: Heracleum sosnowskyi; assembly: GCA_030848705.1. Taxonomy (NCBI): domain Eukaryota; kingdom Viridiplantae; phylum Streptophyta; class Magnoliopsida; order Apiales; family Apiaceae; genus Heracleum; species Heracleum sosnowskyi. Next base: position 48,304,839 of record CM061239.1, on the reverse strand, counting down.
TCATTGTTTCTCTTTTCTTTCAACACAATCTATATTTTCACTAAACTAACTAACTAGACTAGTACAAATACAGGAAAACCATATCATGGGAATCGTTCGCAACAATCAAAAGGAAATGTTCAAGTCAATTCTCAGTGAAAATGGAGTCTTCCATATATCCAACATCAAACTTGTACCTGGACCTAAACTGTATCGAACTGTTGACAGAGACCTGGCAATTAATTTTTTCTATAAAACTAAAATTGAGAAAAAGCCAGACACAGGTCTAATCCCACAATACAAATTTGAACTGCAGCCTTTTCAAAATGTCAACAGCTTGGTCGGTGACGTTAGGAGTTTGATAGGTAAAAGATATAAATAATTTGCACTTCCTTTATAAATCAATTACTTATTTCTTGTCGTACATCTAATGGTGTCCTTTATCAGATGTTCTTGGCATGGTCAGCAGTTACGGTCAACTTGAGAAGAGGTCTAATGGGGCAAAGAAAATAGACGCCGTCCTCAATAATGCTGGGTAACAATATTTTACTGTTGTTTTCAAAATCGGTAGAAATACTTTTACTAAACCCACAAGCTATTTATACCGTGCCTAATAAATTATAAAATTAAAAACGCCTCATCCATGTTTTTTGTCCATGGTATACCTTCTTTCATATAGATTACTAACTGTTGATACATGTAAAAACGATATGCACAATGATAGAGGAAATCATTTATTGAAATTGTCAAACACCTCACACGACATTTAATCTTATGTTGTTTGTTTGCGCACACAATACCACCAGTCACGAACTGCTGCACTGTTTTCAAAAAATTTATTACACAGGAATGAAAAAGTGGTGGTCACCTTGTGGGAAGAGAGAGCTGATGAATTTCTAGCTGCGGTAGCGGACACAAATAAGAGCCCACTCTTTGTTGTAATCACTGGACTTCTGGCCAAGAAGTTCTCAGGTACGCTTCTGGGTAGTCTTACATAACTTTCAGCACCTCCTACAGATGAATTTGGAGGAGCAATACATTTACTCGGATAATCTTTCCCTTACTGTACCTACATTAGTTGAACCAACTGTTTAAAAAAAAAAGCAGCAAGAGCATCACTTTCAAGCACCGATGCGACAAGGTCATATTTCAATATTGACTACACACCTCTGAAGAATCTAAAACACGAGATCTCAAATGCAAGTGGGACACCAGTGGACACCTTACCGCCTCCAACAATAAGGCATTTCGTAACTGGCGACGAGGAAGATATCCAAGAAATATCTATCAAATCTATCTTGGAGGCTCAAATTCCACATGGAAAAGATGTAAGCAAGCTTGTCTCAAGTAGACATCCCCATAACTCAAAAAAATTTCCTTATATAGGAAGATTTAAATCGACTACATAAACATAATAGAATCTTTTATCTTGTATCATTGCCAGCTACTTCGCTTTTTCTGCAAGGCTAAGATCATCGGTATACTTGATGGAAATGGATGGTACTATATCTGCTGCTCAAAATGTGCGCGAGCGGTCAAACAACTTGAAGGAAAATATTACTGTGCTCATTGCGTCGAGGAATCCAGTTCCTACACACAAAGGTAATAACCTACTGTATAACAAACAAATATAAAAACTTTTTGTTTAACTCATTCTAATTACTAGATAAATTTATTCGCACACAATATATTACCTTTATCATTATTTTAGAAAGGACATGGGGCTCTATTTTACAAAAGAAAATTTGGGGAGTTTCTTGGACTCTGTTTAATGGAGGTAGAATTATGATATAACAATAATAAGACAGTAAGAGTGGTGGCTTTCATTTAAAACGCAATAACAAAAAAATTAAAGAATGGTCTACAAATTTGAACATTTATCTTTATTTTCTTTGCTATTCACATAAATTATGTCCAAATAGTTCTCCCATTGAATCTATATATATGTGCTCGGCATCAAGTTCAGAGCTCCTGCAAGAGCCAGTAACAAAGTTGCTGAAAAACAACTGATTTACTTTTGAGTAGGAATTAGAACAAGAAGTTACCACTAAATATATACCTAAATGTAATCATGTTTTACTAGATTTTGAATCAGTATTAGTGATGAAATAGTAAATTACATGCTGACCCATATGCCTAGAAACATAATTAAGGAGTTGTGATCAAAACAATGCTGATTTATCTTTGTCGCAAGAAAAATATAGGATAACAATTAATTGAAAATTAATCGGAACAGCAGTAGGAGCAATGTAATATACAAAGCTGAAGGACTATCCAGTAGTTGATAGAATTTATTCATACATTTATGTTGCATGGAATCTTCAAGTTGGCAGTGGCAATAGATATACTTGGTAGGAAGTGAAATTGCACGAACTACTTAACATTTCTGCCCATCTAACAAAAAAAATGCCTTCTAATGATGTACTCAGATATTACCAGTATCAGTGTCAGGTCCCCTTTCCAACCACATTTCTTTATTGAACACCATTTAGCAAAATTAAGGTGAGCAATCGGGAAAAAAAGGTTGCATGTGTAGTTTTTATTTTACTTGTTTTTTTTAAAGGAATTTATTTTACTTTGTTGGCCAACCTTCACTGTCTCTATTTTAAGCTAAATATAAAAAATTTGTTATTTTTAATACATGGAATCAAGCCATGTGTGATTACAGTATAAATCCGAAAAAATAACCGGAAATATTAGAATCGTGATAGCTCTTCTCTCTTACCAATACCTTATCTTTTCTCCTTGTGCAACTTCAAACAACTTATCAACACATCATCTTTATTTGGAAATCTTAGGACAAATAAAAAGATACTATAAGCTTCAACCACATTTCTTTATTGAACACCATTTAGCAAAATTAAGGTGAGCAATCGGAAAAAAAAATTCATGTGTAGTTTTTATTTTACTTGTTTTTTTCAAAGGAATTTATTTTACTTTGTTGGCCAACCTTCACTGTCTCTATTTTAAGCCAAATATAAAACATTTGTTATTTTTAATACATGGAATCAAGGCATGTGTGATTATAGTATAAATCCTACAAAATAACCAGAAATATTAGTATCGTGATAGCTCTTCTCTCTTACCAATACCTTATCTTTTCTCCTTGTGCAACTTCAAACAAATTATCAACACATCATCTTTATTTGGAAATCTTAGGACAAATAAAAAGATACTATAAGCTTCAACTATATATCTCTGTATTAGATGAATCTTAGCCACAAAGACCAGAGAGATTCTACCAAAAATTGAGAAAGTATACAAGTGAACCTTTATAAATATTATACAGACAAGATAGGATAGAAATGGATTTTTGGCCTGAGTTTCTTGCAAACAGGTGGGGAAAAAAAATTGTGGCCGGAGGATTTGGTAGGGTGGCCGGAGTAGTATCTGGATATCCATATATAACGAATTGTCAGAGAAACCTACATTTTGATACCAATTTCATGTTGGACAATAATAAAAAAAAAGTATGATTTATTGAATAATACAATAAAAAGGATATGCTTGGGTGAACTAACTGCATAGCAATTATCACGGTGGTTTCTGAATGGCATGAGAGAAAACTTTGAAGGGATTGCAACCCATAAGATGAGAAAATCTCCATGTCCAATAATCAGTTCTATCATCTTTTACAATGTGCGGAATACAATACTTTTATAGGATTCAAAAACCTTAAAAAAAGTATTAAAGGACTGAGACCCATATATACTCTGGGATTTTTAAAAAAACCTAAATAAATACAAAATATGTATCTAAGTGGAATATTACTCTTATCTTATAGTAATATCCTAATATAGGCCTTCAGATACGGTGAGAATACGACAACAGCAATCTGGTGGTGGTTCCATATCTGCTTTTACCATCTTTAGGAATGTTGATAAGTTAACCCAAATTTATGTGTTTATATTGTCTAACCTTTTCAACATGACCATATAATTCGTTTAATTTTTGTTGTTGTACTATCTATTTATTTTCATTATCTCATCTTTTAAATTATTTTAATTCAAGAAATGTATCTTCATTAGAAGATGCAGTTGCCAGAAGATAAAAAATTTACTGGAGGCGAAAGAGTTAATTGGCCGCTTTAGTTGCTCAATTACCATACCTAACAGATATTTCCATCTTCACGTTTCAAAAATATATATCAATTATGGAGGCTTCCTATTAAGAGTTTGAAGCTGTAGAAATGGACATTATTGCACTTGTGTGATTAAACTCTTACATCTGGTACTGTTTATCATCTTAATATGGAAATAGAGGCCCAATTACTTATCTTATATTTCAAACCATCTTATCCCCTTGAAGAGAATCATCTTCAAAGGGAACATTACCTGTCAATAGTTCAGAACCAAGCATTGCAAAGCTGTATATATCAGCTCGTAAATACAACATGACATTCAGTACAAGTCTTATGTAGGTACAGGGTGGTCATCCATGTCGAGGATGCTTCTGGCACTACAAGCTTCACATTGTTCAACAAGGAGGCCGAACAACTTATAGGCATCCCAATGCAGAAAATATTGACTGAAATCGAGGAGGTAACCATTTTCAACAAATGAATATAATGTCCACCTTCATATATAAATGATTAATAGTATTCATTTTTGTCTCCCTAGAACGACAATGTCACACAAATACCAGCTGCTATCAGGAACATTGTCGGGAAGGTCTGCACATTCCAAATTAAGGTCAACAAATACAACATTACTCACGCCTGTGAGGAATACGCTGTCACACGCGTCCTGGAGTCCTCACCACTGCCAAACAGCGACCCACATACTGACTCTGTTGCTGCCTTGAACAAGAAACAAAGGACTTCTTGAATCATCACAGGCCGCTGCTTTTCATTTTAATATAAGAATAAATTATATTTCCTAATTTCACGCTTCAAAACTATGCATTTGCTTTAGACCTTTACGATTCAATTGTTTCCCTTTTCTTTAACTGAACTATGATGGTAACTATATGCCCTTGATCATTGCAATGGATTTGCTTCATTACTAATCCCATTTGTTGTAGCTTTATACATTTCAAATTCAAGGATTAGGATCTCATATGATTCATTTCATAAAAAACCAATATAAAATCAGAATTCTCAAATGATAAACACTCCGCACTTTCATACGTCGCTAGAAACATCCCCGTGCCTCGCACGGGCGATTATGCTAGTTTTTCTTAATTTACCCTTTTCGAAATTTGATCAGCCATAATTTAAATTAGAGTTTTGTACGTTGCACGGCGTGCTAATTTTATCCTACTTTTCAATCATTCTAACCCAATTCTGTCCGATCCAACATATGACAAGACAACCACCCAGTAAGGCCCAATTTATTATCAGTTGGACTGGATTTCATATTAATTGTTTTTATGATGAGTTAAAAGATTTCAAACCCAATCAATTTGATTTGAGTTAATCGCCAACCCGATCCATAGCAATATAGCATAGAACATCATAAAGTAGCACATTATGAAAAATATCGAATAATGGATAACATAAAATTGTTTAAAAGTAACACAGTGAAAACACAAATTTCATTATAAATTCCGAGGACAGGCTGTTTTTCTGCGAAGATTCCAACAAAAGAAGTTAAAGAAAATACAAAATATAATCATTAACACAGAAAATAAAATGGATAAAAAAATCTGAAAAGAAATGAAAATTCCAGATACAAAATCCCAACAGCCCACTGAATAAACAAAGATGCCCCTGGTTTTTCATTATCTATCTGTAACGTAGTAGTAGTTAGTATGAAGCCCTTATAAATAACGCACTTGCATTTGCATTTGCATTTGCATGCACCTCTATCCCACATTGCCATCTTTTTTATCTGCAAACATGAAAACACATTTTATTTCGCCTGAATCTCGTTGCATTTTAGTTCGATTTCAGTTGCCCGTTTCGATTTACCCTTTTCATTTGGCCTAAAAATCTGTTATTTTCCTGTATTTAGATTTTCTTTAATTCCATCAACTGCGTTTTATTTTGCGGATTTTGGTACCAATGGGGATCAAGACGAAATCAAGTGGTCGGAGAAGTAATAAAACGAGCAAGAACAAGAATAAGGAAAGAAAGTGTACTCCTAAGGTGCAAGTTTTGTATGAAACTTGTAAGGAGGTGTTTGAGAATTGTGGCCCTGGGATTATTCCCTCACCAGAGAACATCCAACGTCTCAAGGATGTTATGGGTATATTATATTATTTGAGTTTTTTTTTATTTTTTTGATTTATTTATATTTGATTTTGCTAGTTTGTGTAAGTTGTTTTGGTTTATCTGAGTTGATTATTTACCCAACTTTCTGACTAATTTTTACTCAAATGAGGACAACTTTCGTTTCAATGCCAAGTTTTAGTTAGTTTTGATCAGTTTCTGATATGAAATGTGAATCTTGCCAAAACATGCCAAAATTTCATCATAAAGAAGCGTATCCGGTGACATGGTTGATTTTTTAAAAATTTGATGAGTTTCTTAACATTAAATCTCATCTTAATTAGCGAGATATATACAAACATGTCACCTAATACTTATCGACAACTCACACGTTCGTTTTTTAAATATTTTTTCTATAAATAATATATGTATATTGATATAATTTAAATATAACACGCGCCTTGCGCGAAATATTTTACATATTAACTTTGTGTGTCACGTAAAATTTATTTGTATATGTAATATTTTACGCAATACGCGATATCGTTTTCAAAAGTTGCAAACGATTTAAATATTATTCATGATATCTATAGAGCCAAGACTCTTTTTTCTTTCTTATTAATTTTAGATTTTGAATATGCTTTTCAAAAGCATGTTTAAATATGCATATAAATTTTACATTGGCAAATCAAGTAGTATATTGTTCTAAATTAAGCTTGTAGAACTAGATAAGATCGAGTAGCTAGGTGTAATTCTTCAAGTCGCATCAAACCAAACTTGGACAAAAGTGTCTATATATATCATAAGCAATAATTTTGATTTGGCAATGTACGGCTTTAGGAAAGTGCATTATGTTGACAGCAGTCGACTTTGTATAACAACTCTTCGTCATGCTTATAAGTTATAACATTGGGTTTTGTATGCAGATGGCATGACAGGAGCTGATGTTGGCCTGAGACCAACTATGCAAATTTTCAGGCCACAGTGGATCGATAAATTCCCATATATATCGTACATGAAAATCTACGAATGTGACAAGTTCTCGGTATGTATATCGGAGTTCAACAGTGACTTATGTCAGTATCAAATTAAGGCAAAAAGAAATAATATTTTAAGTTCCTTTTTTCATATACGGAACTGAAATTTGAAACACCCGAAAACTCTTGCAGATTGGGCTCTTCTGCTTGCCACCTTCAGCTGTCATTCCCCTCCACAACCATCCTGGAATGACAGTTTTCTGTAAGCTTCTCTTTGGGAAAATGTACGTCAATTCTTTTGACTGGGTGAAAGCTGATTCTCCAAATGGTATTTAAGTTGTTGGTTTTGGTTGGCTTATAAATGTCTATTGCCTTGATGCTACCTAAGAGGACATATTAACTTATTCGTGTCTGTACATTGTGTTAATCAGAAAACGGAGTCTTTTCTACTGAGCCACTGAAAATTGCAAATTCTGCCAAGCTGAACTCTAATTTTAAGGCTCGTCCCGCTGCTAATGGAGTAATTCCTGCTGGGGCGCTGAGGTTGGCAAACACTAAGAAGGACTGCGATATTTCTGCTCCATGCAACACTTGTGTTCTTTATCCAGCTGATGGGGGGAATCTGCACACCTTCACAGCCAAGACAGCATGCGCATTCCTAGATGTGCTTGGGCCACCATACTGTGATCCCCAAGGCAGGCACTGCTCATACTACAGGAAATATCCTTTCTCTAGTCTTCCTGGTACGATACATACTGATTTTTTTTACGCCAACTTTTCCCTTTAAAACCATATATATAATTGAAGTGCTTCTCACTGTTTGATATTTATTCATTGTTGTATGAAATGGCAGTTGTTGGGAAGAAATCAGTGGCTGAAGAGCAGAAGCAAGGCTATGCATGGCTGGAAGAAACGGAGAAAAAGGAGGGATCGCTTCTGTATGCAAAGAATTACACCGGACCACAAGTGCAACCGAATGATCTCGCTTAACATTGCATGCATTCAGCGCACACAGGATATTTCATGTATTACTTAATGTGTTTTTCAGTGTTTTTAGCCTTTTCCTTTTGTGTTAGGGAGAGAACGGAGAAGCCATCCTCTTTTCTCTTTCGGCATTTACGTATGTATGTCTTTTAGAAGACCCGGACCAATAAATCGTGCCTTGTTTGTAAGGACATGAATGTTTAACGACAATGTTTTCCCTTTTAAATTTCCCCTACATTTTCTTTAAATTTTTTACTAGCTTCTTGTCCGTGTGAAACACAATTTTTTTTTTGATCCTTTTATACACTACAGGTTATTTATGTTTTCACTAAAATTATTAATTTGTTATTCAAAGAATTTTTAACTTATTTTGTAAATCAAATTCATTACACTCTATTTTGTACTTCTTCTACTGTTATTATATAAGTTAAAAATATGTTATTATGTATCACGTACCACATTGATATAAAGGATTAAATGTTCTACACGGAACATTTTTAATTATACATAAGTACAATTTGGAGTGTTTTTAAATTTATTAGATACTTGATTTATTAGATCAGCAAGAAATGATGTAGTATAATTTTATAAGCAATTCAATCGCAAGTTTAACTACATGTTTCAACTCATCTGCGGTTTTAAAATTTGGAAACCTGCATATGTTTACAATCCAAAACGTATACGACCCCTACCATATCACAATTGGCATTAATCAACGTCATTTTATGTGTTCAACTTATTAAAATCTAAAATTAGAAGCAAAACTTCCAGATAATATAAAACATACCATCATGTGAAGAAAAATCACAGGCAAAGTTTATTAAAATCTAAAATTTGTTAAAATTTATAAAAATCACAGGCAAAGAATTTATTAAAATCTAAAATTTAGGAACCCTGCGCGGAATCTCAAAATCGAGCCCTTAATTTGTACTTCAAAGAATAAAAAGCAAAAAATTTCAAAACTCAACCTATATATCATTGTTGCTCTTCCACTTTACAAGTTTGCATCTGATAAACAAAAAAAATCATTTCCTCTTCTAAATCTTACTCGGTTACTCCAAAGCAACAGACAACGCTTGTGTTGGTTAAAGTTTACACAACCATCTTACTTTTCCTATGAAACCCTCAGGAGTTCACTAAAGGCCTCCTGAGGTATGTCTACACTACCAACCCGCTTCATTCGCTTCTTTCCTTCTTTCTGCTTTTCCAATAACTTCTTCTTCCTAGTAATATCGCCACCATAACACTTTGCAAGAACATTCTTCCTCATCGCCGACACCCTGTAAACAAGATTGAGAGAGACCAGATTGTAAAACATAAAACATGGAGAGTTATAAGTTATAACAAGGTTAAATATATTAGCTCAAATCTACGAAAGCACGCAGTATTAAAGACTGAACAGTGACTATTTCAGATGATATCTTACTCTTCCAGGAGAATGTCTATATAAAGGTGGGTCAAGTCAAAGTGTTGACAAATTTTTCTTCCAAATGGTATTGTATTAGTTTATTCACAAACTTCAGTAATGTTCTCTATCCTCGGGAAACAGAATCCACGTACAAGTCAAAAGTACAGGTGACCAGAAGACCAATATATTAACACCAGCTTGTATATGAATTGAACCACACGATTCCCACTCGTGACCATAGGTTTATTGATCCTAAATTAGCTTGTACCAAGCCTGATTATGTAGTGCTGCTGTGCTGGGTTAGCTAATAATCTAATACTAACTAAAGATTTTCTTCTATATAACTATTTTGAAAACTATCGGATGCAAACGTCCATGTCTTGTGCAAGCATATTACTGACTCAAAATGTCATAGCAAAATTGCAGTGGGAAACACCGGATAGAAATTAAAAGGATATAACTGTAATAAAACAATACCAGCAACAGAAAATATGCAACTTACGTCTCTCTTGCAATGACCTTTGCTCCAATAGCAGCCTGTATATTTATCTCAAACATTTGCCTGGACATGATCAGAGAAAAATGAGACCTTAAATTACGAAAGCAAAAAAAAAAAGAAATCAACAGAAACTTGTGATAAATGTGGATAAGCACACCTGTCAATGAATTTTTTCAACTTCTCCACAAGTTCACGACCAACTCGTTGGGCCTTCAATCTATGAACAATGGTTGCCATTGCGTCAACTGATTGTCCATTCAAGAGAATGTCAAGTTTCACTAAATCAGCAGCCATATATCTGAAAACAACATCCACCATCACAATTTAACAAAAGGATAAGGTACTTCCATTAACACTGAACACTTTGGTTATCATCTGTAACCCATGCATTTTTTGTAAAGGTGTGTTGCATGCCATGGTCCTCGCCTATTTATTATGATATTATGAGTACTAGATAACATGAAAATTCTAAGATCAATCATGCTAGGCCGTTACTGATAACGAACGAGAATCCAATATAATTAGTAACAGTTAGTATCGCACACCCTATATATGTAAGTACGTAACTGGTCTAAGGATGAGGGAGATAAGTATATGAGGACAAATTTAATGTTCATAATTTCTGGAACACTTCAGCACAAAGAAAATTTGGAATATCACAACTCAATCAGATCAAATGTAGTTCTGCAGGAAACCTCAAATGTAGTTCTGCAAGAAGCTGGAAAGTTCCCACAATAACAATGCCTGTGTTGCAAGTGATGGCGGTATGCTGTATGCAAGTAGTGGAAAGAAACGTTTTCACAATTTTTGGTGAATTTATGAACTAAATGGGAGTAAAATAGTAAATAAAGCACATTACTAAGCCCATCAAAATTTTGTGCTATCAACATATAACAAAATTAACCCAAATGTCTTTACTTCATTTAGCTGATTACCAGATGCAATATTAATAAGATACGTTGTTGGTTTGGGAAGTAAAGCCGGTTAGTATTTGTCTGAAACTGATTAAGTAATTGGTTGAGTCAGATGGTTTCTCCACCAAAATCAAATGCTATCCACTTCAAATGAATGAATAGTACTTCTGATAATTTTGATGACCCTCTCAGTTCTGATACTAATTACATTGCTAAAATATATATACCTTCACAAACCAAGTCCGTGTCGCACACTTCCCATCATAAATAGGTGAGGACCAGTATGTGTGTGTGCACGCGTGCACGTGAGTGAGTGAGGGAGAGAGAGGGAGAGAGAGAGAGAGGGATGGAGAGAGAGAGAGGGGGGGAGAGAGAGAGACGGAGAGAGGGGGAGAGAGAGAGAGACCGGGAGGGAGGGAGGGACTTACTCTGCCTCTTCATAATCAAATGAAGCATAACCCGACGTTATACTCTTCAGTTCATTGTAAAAGTCTACAACTATTTCTCTTAGAGGTAAGCGATACTTCAGAAAAACCCGTAGACTGCAGAAGCACATCAAGCAGTGTATTAATCATTGAAACAATGAAAAAATGGAGAGGGTAGAAAATATAGGTAAATGAAATATCTATGTCGACTGGTTAAAACATAATTATCAATGTTACCTATCAATAAAAGTATACTCCAACTGCTCCCCTCTCCGGTCGGAGCAAAGTGTGATAACAGGGCCAACATACCTGAAGTGGAGAGCAAACAAATAGCCGATGTATAACTATCTATAAAAAATTATTATGTTCATAAAACAGGAAGGCATGAGAAAGGAAGATATTACTTGTACAGATAAAGGAATATGAGAGCTTACTCACTGGGAATGATGATTGTAGCTAGTACAGTAGGTTCCCAACATGTTGTTATTTTATTTTTGGGATTTGATGGCAAGGCAGCAGGATTCTGAACCTGCAATTTGCTGAAGCAACAGAAAGTAAATATTTGCTAATATTGGAAATTGACAAGAATAAGTACTACAAACCTGCCATCTGAAAACTCAAATGTGTATGGCACAGTGGGAACCGTGGAAATGACATGAGCCCCGTGCTCCTGTCATCAATAAGCAGCAATGTAACAAATTATGTGAGCATTTTGTTACAGCCATGTAAACTAATAATCCATTTCACAGGGGAGTTGTAAGTTCGCAATAAATTTTGACAAAACCCCACACATTGATAAGAGATTTGGCACATGGCATGGGGCAAATGTTTATTCTTGTTGCCCGGTGAATATGATATGACCAGTATTTTTCTGGTTGTAGTACAAGTTATTAATTTTTTTCTTCACAAAATAAAAACCAAACTAGGTATTAGCCTTGCATAGGATCCTACTTTACACTTCAACAAACTCAAGCAATGTCACTACCACTGCTCAATGGAGATAATGACATTTAGATGCATTTTTATTTATTTATTAGCAAATTCAGCATGGCAATATAACGTCTACTATGTTGCTTGGACGCAGCTGGAAGTGTAGAGTAAACTTATATCCATTTACACCTTCAATCGATAATACATTACAGCACTACTTACAACCTGCATATTTGCAAAGAAGTTTAATGTGAAATGCGAAAGAAGGAGATGCGGACGCTTCATGTGCAATAAACTGTTAGGCACATCGATTAAAAAGAACAAAGTAGTACCTGTTCAAGTCGCTGATGAAAAACGTCCATGTGTAGTAAACCCAAGAAGCCACACCTGTGCACACAGAATTCATGATTATTCATGTCTATGAGAGGTAAGCCTCACCATAGTGGCAACTTGACAGATTACAATACCCACCTAAAACCCAGACCTAGCGCTGTGCTACTCTCTTTAGTAACCGAGACACTAGCATCATTGCATGTAAGTCTCTCTATAGCACTATTAAGTGCTTCAAAATCAGATCCATCGGCTGGGTAAACACCAGAAAATACCATATGCTTTGCAGCCTTGAAACCTATAGGAAAAATCGAAAGCCAACAAGTAATTTTAACAAAAAGGGTCAGAAAGCTACAATGCTGTACACAGCCCATAAAATTGCTCACGATCTGTAAGGTACGTACTGCCTACTAGTCTTCGTGTGATTGACTTTGGTAGAGAAGTAACTTTTAGAGTCTACGAAAATAAATGACATATTTGCTCACATACAATATTAAGAAACCTAACCACATGGATGACATTTTACTCTTATATAGGACATGCTTGTAAAGCATCTGTGCCACAAAAAAATTGCATACGCTTTACAAGCTTGCGACTAGAGATTAGTACATTGATTAAAGTCACTAGACATAGAATACATGTAACTTTTAGAGTACTCGAATAATTTCAGGTTTCCAATAAACAAAAACATATTTAAAAACATGGTCAGGGCGGACTGTTTCAAACAAGGGCAACAAAAATAAACTTCGGTCCACACATTTGAATAACAGACCCACAAGAAGTAATAATGTCTCAAAACTTACCTGGAAGCAGCTCCACACTCGTTCGGTGATGATACAGGGTATCTCCAACACGTGCCTCCTTTGTTGAACGCATGCCCGTGACTATATATCCCACTTGTCCAGTTAAAAGGATTCCCGTAGGCCTTAGTTCAGGATGCATGATACCAACATCCACTATCTCATATGATTGGCCGGTTGCTGCAGCTGTAATCTTTTCCCCTTTTCGGAGAGCACCATCAACAACTGCCACGTGGCAGATCACTCCTCTGTATTCGTCATAATAAGAATCAAGTAAAAGCATGCGAAGGGATGAATTAGTTGTCCCGGGAGGAGGCGGAATTCTCTCTATAACAGCAGGAAGGACCTGGTCAAGACCTTGGCCTGTTTTAGCAGAAGTCAGAAGTGCATCACTTGGGTCAAGGTCAAACATAGATTTCAGCTGTTCTTTGATGCGATCAGGATCAGCAGTTGGTTGGTCGATTTTGTTTATGACGGGAATTATTGTTAGGTTAGCTTCAAAAGCAAGATAAAAATTTGCAACAGTTTGTGCCTGCACGCCTTGAGCTGCATCCACAACTAGAAGAACACCCTGGCAAGCTGCCAAAGACCTAGAAACTTCGTAGCTGAAATCAACATGACCCGGAGTGTCGATCAAGTTAAGCAGAAATTTTGTGTCAGTCCCATGGAAGTTAGTGCTGTGGAACATGGTTGCTGTTTGAGCTTTTACAGTTATTCCCCTTTCTCTTTCCACCTAAGTCATTCACATTTCAATTCCAAAATAAACTCAAGGGACCGAGTGCTTTAATTAAATTTACAAGCTATGATACACGACATGGAAGAGCACAGTAGCCAGCATATTATCAAAATTAGTTGAACACACTACCATTTCTAAGGTCCTAGATGAATTCTTTACTTCAAGTTGCATCAATTCTGTTGCTTAATGTGATATATATACACACACACACCACACACACACACACACACACACACACACAGTATATACTAGTCCAAAAGATGAATAGATGTTCAGAGCATAAAGTAGAAGAAAACCTCATACTAGTTCTTTGGAACTTGTGAAGGCTAAAAAGGTATTTTATTTTTTATTTTTGTAACAAAACTGCAAGTCTAGAGACGATGAAAGGGAGTAGTTTCCACTTATAACACTTAAAAGATAGAGATGATATACACAATAATTGAAGTGATCATGTTAACATTTATGCAAACTAATGTAGTTTGTGTATGTATGGCTCGCGCAAGTGACAGCCAATACTTTGTTCTGTCAAAGCCAAGGTTTTAAAAATCAGAAATCAATTCAATTCAGTTTAGCCTCCAAATAATGAGTACTGAGAGAACCAATCGGATATTAGATGTATAAGATATTTTTTTAAAACTGAATTTAGGGTTTTAAGATTTAGTGTATCAGAGTCAAAATTCACCATTCTTTGTAGTTTGTTTCATTTAACTCTAATACATGCATTCTTGTATGTTTATATGATCAAATGCTATACTTTTATCTCTTTAACGTTGTCATTCTCTAACTGGATTCTTTCACAAATTTCTTTCATAATTACGCGTTGTCATTATTTAACTGTGTATTCTTTCACCAATTTCTTTCATGATTCCGCACACATACAAATCTAAACATTAAAATAACTCATTCATCCAGGGAACAACGGCATTTCAGTGAAACAAAGTCCACATACTAATCCTTGCCGTCAATGTTTCAATACAACTCAACTAGTCAAAACCGCAACAAAACTTCCCAAAATTTAACTTTCTCCCTTACCAAAGAGCCTAAGCATACATATAGTCACTCAACTTCATTCAAGCAATACTACATACATAATGCGCAAAGTCCATAAACCAAACCAAACATACCCAATATATCCCGCTACGAGTGCATTGCATAAATAGTAATAAATATGTAAACACTACAAAACATTGTACCTGCAATTTATCAAGGTACTGAGGCTGACCATGACCTTTCCTAATAGTCTTAGTTAACTCAAGTAACCGATCAGCCAATGTTGACTTTCCATGATCAACATGAGCAATTATCGAAAAATTTCGAATATTTTCATTTGGGTATTTGCTTAAATCAATGCTTGAGTCTGTGCAATAACAGTGTTTGTTTAAATTCGACACTACTGGGCTTGTTTCTTGAAAAATGAAATTATAATTGGATGATAGTATACGAATCGAAGATTTCAAAAGGGGTTTACAAGAAGACCTGGAAATGATTAAAGAAATCATTTTTATTGTAATTGCATAAAGGGTTAAGAAATATAGAACCCCTAAATGGGAAAAGCTGTTGTTCTTGATATATCTGCTCCGTTAGATGAAAGGGTTTTGCGGCTTGCTGTATGTTCTGTTTTTTACTTTACCAGGTAAGTTCCTTTTTTATTTTAAAATCAATCATTTTATATAAAAAATCGGAGAGAATCATATATTTTATTACAAAATTTTATAAATAATTCTATTTTTTTTCTACACAAAGTATAAATTTAATTCTACTGTAGAATATAATCATATATAAATTTTATAAAAAAAATGATATTTAAAATTTAAACAAAATCATTGATTTTAAATTTGATTCTAGTGCAGAATCATTTTGGATGAATTTGATTCCACTATCGAATCACTTTAAACTATTTGATTAATTTTTAATTATTTTTGTTTTAACAACTTATGTAATTTTGTTTTTTTGATTTATTAATTGTAATTTATGATGATATTTAATAAAAAATGTTATAAAAACATGTATTATATGTATTTGTGTAATGGTTCTCTCCCAGAGTTCATATAATTAATTCTTCCTAGAATGTCATCCTAAAAATCGCTGAGTCGATCGAGTAGTTTTTAACTCCTCATCCGATCCGAGTTTCGAGTTTTGGAGTCAAATCGAGTTTGACATACTTAGATCTTTAATGTTTATTTATTGGTATTAATATTATTAGATAAATATAATTACTACATATATATAATATATAATATCGTTAAGTTTTAACACATATACACTAATTTAAATGAATGGATTTAATATATAAGAATAAAATAAAATTAAATATCCGATTTATTCTCCGAGTACTCATTCCGAGTACTCTTCGAGTTCCGAGTACTCATTTTTCAAAAACAAAACTGAGTCAAACCGAATTCCGATTTTTACAGCCTTGATACACACACATATATGACATAAAATATTCCTTTTATTCCGTTTTAAACTTGCTTATTTTTTTGCACATACGCTTTATTTTTTAGAATCGGGTTGGGTTGGGTTGGGTCGGGTTTTTCCAAAAATCGGGTTTGACGTGCTTTCCCTAAAATATGAAACTCGTTTTAGGCTTTCGGGCTAGATCGGATTGGGTCGGGCCGGGCTTTTATCCAGACTTTTTTAATATATATAGGGAGCTGCTCTAGTGAGACCCTCCTTATAATGAGAACTGAGTCCAAATTATCAAAAATTATATTACAATTTTCAAAATATATATTGACATCACTGTTATCATTGCCGCCCTCACCACTATTATCACGATCACCATCATTATCACACAGCGGTCACCGTTGATGCTTTTTTCCCCAAAATCAAGTTCATTTTATCAAAATTAAAACCACCATCCATCACAATCTCTTAATTACTAATATTAAAACAAAATCATTAAATATATAAACCACCATGACCGCCTACAAAATCTACTGAACACCAAATTTCTTCCCAAATCACTATATAAACCACCACGATCACATACATAATCTACATAACACCAAATTTTATCCGAAATCACCATAATTTCAACACAAATCACCAAAAATAAACATTACCATCTATATACATACACATATATAATTGTATATCATCACACTGCCCTTATCACTTCCTTCTTCGTGGCATCGTAATCGTTACCACTACCCGACCTCCACATCCACTACGCCACAACCATCACCATCTGATCCACCACAATCACTGCAAATGACCATCGTTATCACCATCTCCGTCATATACAAAATCACCATCAAACTGCCAATATCATCCAGAATCACCAAATTTAATCCTAAATTACTAAAATTGCAAAAATAAATCACCAAATTTTAACACAAATCACTAAATAAATTCAAAACAAAATCAATGAAAATTATTGTCTCTGTTATACATACCACTATCACAATCATCATCCCCAACACAATATTCATCCCTCATACCTCTGTCACTGCCATAACCACTTTTTTTTTACAAAAATCGTTAAATCTAAGAACTTACAAATCTGAAATTGGTTACTCATTACATATGTTTCCTATTAAGCTACATCAATCAAGAATATGAAATGATGAGCAAAACATGTAGGAGGAGCAACAATATCTATCGTCTTCTCCTTTTTATAGTATAATAATATAATATATTAGTATATATATATGTATATATATATATATATATATATATATATATATATATATATATGTATATATATAGAGAGAGGAAAACTAAATATAATGTAGGCCTTTGATCTATCAATGAGCATGTGGTCAAGATTAAATATATATAAATCTCAGACAAATCTAAATATGGAGGGGACGATTACAATATTTGTTATTTAATGCAAACAAATTAGGTAAGCAATCAGTAATTATTATTGTGTTGGTTACAATTTTAAATTTTAAACTGCCGAGCTGATCGTGTTGGGTATGAGTTTCACAAGAAGATAATATAGAGGGGGTGAATATATTATCAGTAAATTCTTTGATTATCTTCGTTTTGAATCTGGTTTATTGTAGCTTGAAACTTGTTTATTGAATACGAAAGTAATGCAGAATAAAAACAACACAAACAATTTCACTTTTAATCTAATATTGTATTAGATCGAAAGATGCTACAAACTGTGAATTCGAACTTGATTTCTCAGCTACGTTTTTCTTAGAGAGATATAGCTTGTATGTATATGAAAAACTTAACTTCTAAAGATAAGGAAGCTGTGTGTTTATAAACTACACACAGCTCGCTTTTACAAAACTAGTAACAGACAAACAGCTTTCCAAACCCTGTCTATACTATTTTGGTGAAAGTTGGCATCATGTGAATTTCTTCTTTGTTTTACATACTGTCAGATCCTTATCTTTAGCTGATTCTTTTGACTGTCTCTCCAAGCTTCTTTGTAGATTTTCCATGTACATACTGCAATTGATTGAGACAACTGCATACGCCTTGGTTTTAGTTCGATGAAGTGGTTAAAGTTAAGAATGTTGTTTTGACTGACAAAGGCCAGTTCTTTAAGTATGCCGGACCCAATCAAGTTTGGGTTCCGAAGAAGGTCTAATTAATTTGATATTGCAGGGTGTGGAACAAGTAAACCGAGTTGTGTGGATTCTGGACAGTGGATGTTCAAGGCATATGACTGGAGATAAAGCCCTTCTATCAAATGTGGTTGAGAAAGCTGGCCAGTAGTTACCTTTGAAGATAACAACAAAGGTATAACTGAAGGATATGGAAGTCTAGAAGCTAGAAATGTTATCATTGAGGATGTATCTGTTGTGGAATGTCTTAAGCACAATCTTCTCAGCATCAGTCACTTCTGTGACAGAAGATATGTTGTTTCGTTTGATAAAGAGAAGTGCTAGATCCTTCACAAGAAGAATGAAAAGCCTGCTCTTCAAGGAGTTAAGAAATGAAACTTGTTCATAGTTGATTTGTATTCTGGATGCAAAGATGAAGTTAATTGTTTTTATGCTAAAAGCTTCATCAGATGAAAGTTGGATGTGGCACAAGAAGATGTCTCACCTCAACTTCAAAACAATGAACTCCCTAGTCAAGAGGGAATTGGTGAGAGGTCTGCCTCAAATGGAATTTACACAGGAAGGACTGTGTGAGTCATGTCAGAAAGGAAAGTCAAATAAAGCATCTCACAAGGGCACTCACACATCTTCAATAACTGAACTTCATCAGTTACTGCACATGGATTTGTTTGGTCCAGTTAATGTGATGTCTATGTCAAAGAAGCAATATACTCTTGTGATCGTCGATGACTATTCCAAATACACATGGGTTTCATTCCTACATTCCAAGGATGAAACTCCACGAATGGTGATTGATCATGTAAAGTTGATAGAGCTGGATTCTAAGTTTCCAGTCAGAGCAATAAGGTCAGATAATGGAACTGAATTTAAGAATGCAGTCCTAAATGACTTTTGTACAGACAAAGGAATAACAAGACGATACTCAGCCCCTAGAACTCCTCAACAGAATGGAGTGGTAAAAAGGAAGAATCGTACATTGATTGAAGCTACAAGAACAATGTTAAGTGAATAAAGACTTCCAATGTACTTCAGGGCTAAAGATGTATACACTGCTTGTTATACTCAGAATCGAACTTTAATCAATACGGACTTAATGAAAACATCTTATGAGATCATGAATGACAAGAAACCAACTCTCAAATACTTTCATGTATTTAGTTCTAAATGCTTTGTGCTTAAAGATGGAGATGTTCGACGTGGCAAGTTCGAGGCCAATGCATATGAAGTTATTTTTGTTGGTTACTCCAGAAGATGTTACAGGGTGTACTTAATTGACAGTCACCAGGTGAAAGAAAGTGTCAATATTACTTTTGATGACACTAAACTCCCAAGTATCCAAACAGAAAATTAATCTGAGAAACTGAAGTTTGATAACTTGCCAGATTTAGAATCAGATGATGAAACTCCACCTAAGATTGATGCTGGTGATAACAATAACAATGATGATAATGATCATGGTAGTGGTGGTGGAAACACTGGTAACAATGGAGATATCACTAACACTGGAGAAGAATCATCAAGACAATCTAGCAACAACTCAGGGGGAGGAAATGAAGGGTCAACTAGTCATTTACAACACCATAATGAATTTCAAGGCGAATCATCAAGATCAAATCTTCCAAGACAAACTATTTGGAATAGAGGTCATCCTTTTGAGCTGATTATTGGTGATCCAGGTGTTGGAGTTAGAACTAGAAGTGCTACTCAGAATGAATGTCATTATTCAGGATTTCTTTCTGAAATGGAACCAAAGAAGACTGAAGAAGCACATGGTGATCTTGATTGGGTGGTTGCTATGCAAGATGAACTCAATCAATTTGAACAATAACAAGTTTGGAAGTTGTTACCTAGACCAAAGAACTAAAAAAGTAGTTGGTACACAGTGGGTATTCAGAAATAAATTAGATGAAGATGGCATAGTGACAAGAAATAAAGCAAGACTGGTTGCTCAAGGGTATACACAAGCTGAAGGCATTGATTATGATGAAACCTATGCACCAGTAGCTAGGCTTGAGGCCATCAGGATGTTCTTAGCATTTGCAGCTTAGTCCAATTTCAAAGTATATCAAATGGATGTTAAGAGTACATTCCTGAATGGTGAGCTGGATGAAGAAGTGTATGTAGAACAACCCCTGGCTTTGAAAATCAGGAGTTGCTAGACTTTGTGTACTTTCTCTTCAAGGCTATCTATGGTCTCAAACAAGTCCCGAGAAAATGGTATGACACTCTTTCTAGTTTTCTTATTAAAAATGGTTTTGTTAGAGGTATCATAGACAAAACTCTTTTTTCTAAGAAACATAAAAATGATACTCCCTCTGTCCCATTTTTGTTGTCCAAAATTTATGTTTACTTTGTCCCAAAATTGTTGTCCACTTTCAATTAATATGGTAAATTATCTGTTAATTATGTTAATTTTTATAAAAAACAGTATAGATATTTGGTTACAATTAATCTATTTACTATGATTGAATAAAAGGTGGATTTTTTATTGCGGACAATAAAAATGGGACGGAGGAAGTATGATATTAGTCCAAGTCTATGTGGATGACATCATATTTGGGTCTACTAATGATGATCTCTGTAAGAGATTTGCTAAGTTAATGCAGAGTAAGTTTGAAATGAGCATGATGGGTGAGCTGAAGTTCTTTCTTGGATTACAAGTAAGTCAAAAGTTAGATGGTTTATTTATTTGTCAATCCAAGTATCTCAAAGAACTCCTTAAGAAATATCACATGGAGGATTCAGCTTCAGCAAGGACTCCATCATCTACAGCTATCAAGTTTGGGTTCCGAAGAAGGTCTAATCAATTTGATATTGCAGGGTGTGGAACAGGTAAACTGAGTTGTGTGGATTCTGGACAGTGGATGTTCAAGGCATATGACCGGAGATAGAGTCCTGCTATCAAGTGTGGTTGAGAAAGCTAGCCCAGTGGTTACCTTTGGAGATAACAACAAAGGTATAACTGAAGGATATGGCAGTCTGGAAGCTGGAAATGTTATCATTGAGGATGTATCTGTTGTGGAAGGTCTTAAGCACAATCTTCTCAGCATTAGTCAGTTCTGTGACAGAGGATATGCTGTTTTGTTTGATAAGGAGAAGTGCCAGATCCTTCACTAGAAGAATGGAAAGTCTGCTCTTCAAGGAGTAAGGAAAGGAAACTTGTTCATAGCTTATTTGTATTCTGGATGCAAAGATGAAGTTAATTGTTTTTATGCTAAAGCTTCATCAGATGAAAGTTGGCTATGGCACAAGAAGATGTCTCACCTCAACTTCAAAACAATGAACTCCCTAGTCAAGAGGGAATTGGTGAGAGGTCTGCCTCAAATGGAATTTACACAAGAAGGACTGTGTGAGGCATGTCAGAAAGGAAAGTCAAAGAAAACGTCTCACAAGAGCACTGACACATCTTCAATAACTGAACCTCATCAGTTACTGCACATGGATTTGTTTGGTCCAGTTAATGTGATGTCTATGTCAAAGAAGCAATATGCTCTTGTGATCGTCGATGACTATTCTAAATACACATGGGTTTTATTCCTACATTCCAAGGATGAAACTCCATCGATGGTGATTGATCATGTAAAGTTGATTGAGTTGGGTTCTAAGTTTCCAGTTAGAGCTATAAGGTCAGACAATGGAACTGAATTCAATAATGCAATTCTGAATGACTTATGTGCATGCAAAGGAATATTAAGACAATACTCAGCCTTTAGAACTCCTCAACAAAATGGAGTGGTAGAAAGGAAGAATCGTACTTTGATTAAAGCTGTAAGGACAATGCTAAGTGAATCAAGACTTCCTATGTACTTCTGGGCTGAAGCTGTGAACACTGCTTGTTATACTCAGAATCGAACTTTAATTAACAAGGATTTAATGAAGACACCTTATGAGATCATGAATGACAAGAAACCAACCCTCAAATTCTTTCATGTATTTGGTGCTAAATGCTTTGTGCTTAAAGATGGAGATGTTCGTCGTGGCAAGTTCGAGGCGAAAACATATGAAGCTATCTTTTTTGGTTACTCCAAAAGATCTTACAGGGTGTACATAATTGACAGTTATCAGGTGAAAGAAAGTGTCAATATTACTTTTGATGACACTAAACTCCCAATTATCCAAACAGAAAATTCATCTGAGAAACTGAAGTTTGATAACTTGCCAGATTTAGAATCAGATGATAAGACTCCACCTGAGATTGTTGTTGGTGATAACAATACAATGATGATAATGATCATGGTGGTGGTGGTGGAAACACTGGTAACAATGGAGATACCACTAACACCGAGGAAGAATCATCAAGACAATCTAGCAACAACTCAGAGGGAGGAAATGAAGGGTCAACTAGTCATTCACAACACCATAATGAATTTCAAGGCGAATCATCAAGATCAAATCTTCCAAGACAAACTGTTTGGAATAGAGGTCATCCTTTTGAGCTGATTATTGATGATCCAGGTGTTGGAGTTAGAACTAGAAGTGCTACTCAGAATGAATGTCATTATTCAAGGTTTCTTTCTGAAATGGAACCAAAGAAGACTGAGGAAGCACTGGGTAATCCTGATTGGGTGGTTGCCATGCAAGATGAACTCAATCAATTTGAACAACATCAAGTTTGGAAGTTGGTACCTAGACCAAAGAACAGAAAAGTAGTTGGTACACGGTGGGTATTCAGAAATAAATTAGATGAAGATGGCATAGTGACAAGAAATAAAGTAAGACTGGTTGCTCAAGGGTATTCACAAGTTGAAGGCATTGATTATGATGAAAAATATGCACCAGTAGTTAGGCTTGAGGTCATCAGGATTTTCTCAGCATTTGCAGCTTAGTCCAATTTCAAAGTATATCAAATGGATGTTAAGAGTGCATTCCTGAATGGTGAGCTGGATGACGAAGTGTATGTAGAACAACCCCCTGGCTTTGAAAATCAGGAGTTGCTGGGCTTTGTTTACTTCCTCTTCAAGGCCATCTATGGTCTCAAACAAGCACCGAGAAAATGGTATGACACTCTTTTTGGTTTTCTTATTAAAAATGGTTTTGTTAGAGGTATCATAGACAAAACTCTTTTTTCTAAGAAATATAAAAATGATATGATAGTAGTCCAAGTCTATGTGGATGGCATCATATTTGGGTCTACTAATGATGATCTCTGTAAGAGATTTGCTAAGCTAATGCAGAGTAAGTTTGAAATGAGTATGATTGGTGAGCTAAAGTTCTTTCTTGGATTGCAAGTGAGTCAAAGGTTAGATGGTTTATTTATTTGTCAATCCAAGTATCTCAAAGAACTCCTCAAGAAATATCACACGGAGGATTCAGCTTCAGCAATGACTCCATCATCTACAACTGTCAAACTTGGAGCTTTTGATAATTCTATCAAGGTAGATGTTACAAGCTACAGAGGTATGATTGACTCCTTACTCTATCTTACTGCAAGTAGACCTGATATTATGCATGCTACATGCTTATGTGCAAGGTTCCAAGCGGATCCTAGAGATTTGCATCTCGTTGCTGTTAAAAGAATCTTGAGATATCTTAAGGGTACACCAAATCTAGGTATCTGGTACCCTAAAGATTTTGGTTTTAACCTTGTTGGATATACAAATTCAGATTATGCAGGTAGTGTTGTTGATAGGAAGAGTACCTCTGGAAGTTGTCAATTTCTAGGTGGTAGATTGATTTCCTGGTATAACAAGAAATAACAAACAGTTTCCAATTCAACAGCATAAGCTGAATATATTGTTGCTGGAAGCTATTGTGCTAAGATCTTATGGATAAGGAATTGAAGGGCTATGACTTTGTATTGAACAAAATTCCAATTTTATGTGACAATACAAGTGCCATAGCAATCTCCAACAACCCTGTTCAGCACTCGAGAACCAAGCACATTGACATCATGTATCATTTTATCAGAGAGCATGTCATGGATGGAACTGTGGAGTTACATTTTGTGCCCACAGAGGAACCCACATCAGATATTTTTACTAAATCTCTTGATGAATCCACATTTACCAGGTTAGTTGGTAAATTGGGTATGTTAAACAGTCTTAGTGATTAATTATATCTCTATTTGGTGTTTGTTCTTATTTAAAAAAACATTTTCTCTTGTTTATATTTTGTGTTTATTATTGTCATTCCTCGTTTGATTTATTAGCTTGTTAATTTGAATATTAGGAAATTCTCAATGGTACACTTGTAAAATTGGCTTTTCTAAATGGTACACAAAATATTATTGACTTCCATTTGGTACCCTTATACTAATATACCATTCTTAGCGATACCCCTCCCGTCACTCCTCCATTAATCAAACGTTTGGTACCCCGAATTAACCTTAAAATAAAAATAAAAAATATTCTAAAACGTTTAATAATCCTAATTAACCTTAAATTTAAAATGGAAATTATTCTAAAAATCAGAACAAATATCTATTTACACGGTTATAAGTCGGGTTAGGTTAAAATACGATTAAAGCAATTGAAGAAATTAGAAATTAGCGAATTAGGGTTTACCACCGTCTTCCACGAAGTAACGAAGAGTCTATAAACGAGTGAATCCTCTCAATCTTTCTTTCGTCTCCAATTGAGATATTCATCATTCATCTGCTATTTCACTTTCCTTACTCGTGTATATGTAGATACGTACACATACATATTTATGACTAAGGAAAGTATACATATGTGGATGCTTGTGTGTATCTATGCGTGTTTGTATATCATGTCTAATATGTGTTTGTGTGTGTAATGATATATGTATATATGTATCTTATTGATTTCAATTTCCTTGGTCGTATATATGTATGTCTATTGATATATGTATGTATATATGTATATTATCTTCATGTTGCTGTTATATTATCTAAAGGTATTGTCATTTGAAACTGTTTATGGGTAAACAAACGTTCGGGGAGTGACAGAAGGGGTATAGTTAAGAATGGTGTATTAGTATAAGGGTACCAAATAGAAGTCAATAATATATTGTGTACCATTTAGAAAAGCCAAATTTACAAGTGTACCATTGAGAATTTCCCTTGAATATTTTTGAATAATTTATTTTCTCTAAAATATTTTTCTCAAATTTTTATGATAAAATTGTAGAGAAATTTATTTTTATTGAAAATTTACTTATTTGGAATTATTCAGATTATTTTTCCAAGGGTGAGCTCCCAAAATACCCACCAAATCAGTTTTTTTGCCCAAAATACCCACCGGAGGGATGCTCCGCCCTAAATACCCATGGAATACGCATTACAAACATGCGTATACTGTTTTTACAAAGGATGCGCATCTCAGACATGCGTATTCTTTGTAAATGCTTTACGGAATACGCATGTCAGACATGCGTATACTGTTTTTGAAAAAACAAAGAATACGCATCTGAGACATGCGCATCCTTTGTAAATATTGAATATGCATGTCTGACGTGCGTATTCAGCGGGTATTTTGGGCGGAACATTCCGCTGGTGGGTATTTTGGGCAGTACACCCCGTTTTGGTAGGTATTTTGGGCATTTTCTCTTTTTCCAAAGTGTGTAAAGTGTTGTTCTTATTTTTCTGCTGGTTTATATTATTTAACTGCATTTTTTTAATTTTCTGTAAATTAGTTGCATATTTTTTAATATTCTGCATCTTATTTAATCTGCTGCATTTTATTTATTCTCTAGTTTAAACTGCTTCAGTTGTTCTTTATTTGGTGCATTTTAATTTGTACAGTTTTTCTGTAAATTTATTGCATTTTTCTGTGAAGTTGTGAATTTTATGTGAATTATATGCATTTTATGTTAATTTATGCTTTATTTTCAATTTTCTGTTAAATTAACAGTGTTTATTCAAGTCATATCAGTTTTTAATACTGATATGACTGTCGGTATAACTTATTCTAAGTCATACCAGTCTTTTTGGTTTTTATTTAATTTATTTGCATGCTTTTATTATTTTCTAATTTTAGTTTTAGTCATATTAGTTTTTATTAGTAATATGACTTTCAGTATGACTCATTTTAAGTCATACCAGTCATTTTATTAATTATATTATTTTTTCTTTTCTTTTCTTTTCGTTTTTAGTTTTATTTTATCTTTTATATTTCAAGTCATACATGATTTGTTCTTGTATGACTGTCGGTATGACTTTCAACCAGTCATGCCGATATTCATACAAGGTATAATTTTTGTATATTTGTTTTATTGTTTATTATTTTATTGAGCAGTCATATAGTATTTATACTTGTATGACTGTCAGCATGACTGTCCGACAGTCATACCAGACTGTCTATAAATAAGATTTTTATCTTCTTTTCTAAGTCATACCACAAACTCAAGTTTTTACTTAGTTTTTCTAATCTTTTCTCCTTCGGTTTTTTATTGTTAACTACAAGAAACTGTCGTGCATTTTTTTCTTTGTGTTAAGTTCAATTCCTTTCTTCTTCTTTTTCTGAAATCATTTCTGATTGTTTCTAATCAAATTATTTCTTTAGATTAGTTAAAATCACTATTTGATTAAGGATAATTGTGTGTGAATTTTTGGATTTTAATTAATAGTTCTTATTAATTCGAAATCCCTAAATTTTTAGTGAATTTTTTATTTCTTCTGTGTGTATTTTAAAAATGGATCAAAATTTTGAAATTGTTCGTACTAATTTTGTTGGCTATTTTGATCCACTTAAGTGCACCGTTGAACGTTTTAGACCGTGAATTTAATTTTTAAATGTGCATTCTTCTGTTAATCATGCTATTTGTGCATCTGCAACATTAAAAATTGAACCCCTTCGTCTTTTATGTTCTTCTACTGTTGTAGCTGCTGATAATCTGTCCTTCACGTTTACTATTTTAGATTATCAGTACACTGTCACCAAAGGAATGTTCTGTGAAATTTTACAATTCCCTAGGGATAATTTTGAACCTTTGCCCTCTGAAAATGAATTAACTCAGTTTTTCACTGATATTCATTATCAAGGTAATATTAACTTGAAAAAGCTTCTGAAAGGCAATCTTTGTTGTGAGTGGGATTTTTTTTTGATACTTTAGGCAAAGTCTTCGGGAATTGCACTAAAAACAATTTTCAAACCATTACTGCTCTTTTACAGAATATTGGTTTTGCTATTGTTTTTAACCAGAGACTTGATATAGGTAGTTTGTTATGGGATCTATTGGTTAGGAGAGTAAGCAATGCTAGGAAAGATTTTGATAGTGGTAATCAAGCTAAATGTTTTTATCCTCGTTTTCTGACGATTATCATTAATCATTTTCTTTCTGATGCACATAAGGAGTTTTTCATAAATGCTCCTTTTGTTGTGTCTCCAACCACCTCTAACATGTTTTTCACTATATTACAAACCACCTTAAAATACATCACACTCCTAGTGGTTCCAGATTCTTTTATGAAGTCTATCATTCAACCAGTTGATCAACCTGTTCCTGAGCAACAAATTGTCACATCAGCCGGAACGTCAGATGCTATTCCACTTCAGGTAGTACTTCATATCCTTGCTTCATCTTCTGGCACGTTTGCTGAAACCCAAGAGGTTGGTAGGGCTGACCAAGAGTTTGTAGAACCACAAACTCTAACCCCAGTTATAGAGCCAAACACAGAGTCAACTACTCCCTTGACCAATCAGCCTGAGCACAATGTTCATATCAGACAAATAAGTACTAGTGGAGAAGATACTTTGAGAGATCCCGCCGCCCTGTCTCCCCCACCAAAGAAGAGAAGAACCTATAGGGAGACAACTGTTAGCCCGTCTGTATCCTCTCAACATGATATGGATTTAAAAATGGCCATTGAATAGTCTCTGGAGACATCCTCTCAACAGGATGAATCTATTGAAATTCGCCATCGGGCCCTGGCAATAAGTAATGAGTCAAGCACACTCCTATTACTCACAATGGGAGAAAATATCCAATTAGATAAAACTCGGGACACATTGTCAGGAGAGCACATATGATCTGATACAGTGCCTACCATTGTTACGGTAGAAGTGCCTTCACAGGCATCTGAGGGAAAATCCGATTCTTCGCCAACTCTAATAGAATCATTTTCTCCCCTCCCAAAGGGAACATCTCTGGCTCCCTTAAGGGATTTTCCACTCGCAATTTATACTGGAGAAAGTGGAAGGCAACCTGGTGGGTCTAACACTGAAGCAATTCGGATCTAAAATCTAGATGATTTGTTAGACTTCACTAGGGATTGAGATTCGCGAACTCCCGTTGCACCACCACTGACCTCTCTTGAAGGGGCTAGGGTGATTTTTAATGTAGGTATATCATCTCAAAATCAAGATATACAACTAGTGGTAAGGACTAAGAGTTAAAACACGGAGCGAAACATAAGCACGTGAGTTGAGTGAAACACCACTGAGAGAAATTGAAGTGAGTGCACACACAAACACAAACACTGCTTCTCTGTTAGCTCAAATAGATGCTCTACAGAAAGAACTATCAGAAACCCAGACTGAAAAAGAAATTCTACAAGCACAAGTGGTTGAACGGTCTTCTTCTTCCACCTTTTTAACCAATCAGTTGGGTATTATTAAAGATGATGTTGAAGGCCTGAAGATTTCTCTCCTGCCCAAGTTGAATGCCATCCAACAGTCTCAGATATTAGTGGCTTCGAACATCTCTGGACTTTCAGATTCAAATGCTCAGATAGCAGAGAGTGTCAAAGAGATTGCTTCCATTTCTGCTAAGGTGGACTTGATTCAGAAAACAGTCGATGAAAATCAAATGTTTAATGCTGAAAGGTTTGCCATAATTGAAGGAGGAATGGAGAATCTCAACGAAGGGATGAAGCACTTGTATTATAAGCACTCGAGAACCAAGAACATCGACATCAGGTATCATTTTATCAGAGAGCATGTCATGAATGGTACCGTGGAGTTAAAATTTGTACCCATAGAGGAACAAACAACAGATATCTTTACTAAATCTCTTGATGAATCCACATTTACCAGGTTATTTGGTAAATTGGGTATGTTAAACAGTTTTAGTGATTAGTTATGTCTCTACGTGTTGTTTGTTCTAAATTTAAAACATTTCTCCTGTGTATATTTACTGCTTATTATTGTCATTACTTGTTTGATTGATTAGCTTCCTAATTTGAGTATATTTGAATAATTTATTTTCTATAAAAATATTTTTCTCAAATCTTTTTGTTAAGATTGTAGAGAAATTTATTTTTATTGAAAATTTACTTATTTAGAATTATTTAGTTTAATTGTCAAGCTGTTGTAAATTGTTGTTTTTTAATTTTCTGCAATTTTGTGTTATTTAATTGCAATTTTCTAATATTCTGCTAATTTTATGTAAATTTTCTGCATATTTCTGCCAATTAATGCATTTTATGTAATTAGTTGCATTTCCTGTGAATATTCTGCATTTTAGTTAAATTGTTGCATTTTTCTATTAATTATGTGAACTATTTGCATTTTTTCTGTATTTTTTATTATTTTTCTGTTGAGTTCTTGCATTTTTTGTAACTGATTTGAATTTTCTGTAATTAGTTTTTAATTTTCTGTATAAAATTTGATTGTTTTTAAGTCATGATAGTGTTTTGTATTGGCATGACTATCGACATGACAATCCATTAGTCATGCTGACAGTCATGCTACGTATATTTTCTGCAATTAGTTGTTTAATGAAAATAATTTTTATCTTTTTGTACTACAATGACTATCGACATGATTGTTTGATAGTCATGCTAATAGTCATTGCTATATATATATATATATATATATATATATATATATATTTATTTATATTCTGCAATTTGTTTAATTATTTAGTCATTAGTACTGGAATGACTATCGACATGACTATCCCATAGTCATCCCGATAAAATGACCCAAAATTTTGAGATTGTTCTTACTAATTACAATAGGTATTTTGATCCCCTAAAGAGTTCTCTTGAACGTTTTAGGTCTTGGATCAGTTTTTAAATGAATATTCATCTGTGAATTATTCTATATGTGCGAATGTTGATTTAAAAATTGATCCTCTGTTTTTTCTATGCTCCACTACTGCTGTTGCTGATGATTTTTCATCTTTCACATTCACTATTCAAAACAATCAGTACACAGTCACTGAGGAAATTTTTTGTGATGTGTTGCACTTTCCTTAGAATCAGTACAGACTATTCTCATAGTCATTCTAAGTTCTTGTTTTTATAAAACTTTATCTACAATTCTCTCTCGGTTTTTTTTCCTTAAGTACAAGAACTGCTGTCAATTTTTTTTGTGTCATTTCTTAACATTCTATTATTATGTAACTGTATTTTGTGTTTGTTTTGTCAAGGATCAACATATTTTGATTTGATTAAATTTTGGTTAATTTTAAAATTTTCGGATTTTAATTAATTTTTAATTAATTTTTAATCCATAAATTCCAAATAATCCAAATTAATTGAATTATTTTGTGTGAAAATGTCCCAAAATTTTGAGATTGTTCTTACTAATTACAATAGGTATTTTGATCCCCTAAAGTGTTCTCTTGAACGTTTTAGGTCTTGGATCAGTTTTTAAATGAACATTCATCTGTGAATTATGCTATATGTGCGAATGTTGATTTAAAAATTGATCCTCTGTTTTTTCTATTCTCCACTATTGTTGTTGCTGATGATTTTTCATCTTTCACATTCACTATTCAAAACAATCAGTACACAGTCACTGAGGAAATTTTTTGTGATGTGTTGCACTTTCCTTAGAATAATTTTGATACCATGCCCACTGATAGTGAATTAACTCAATTTTTCACTAATATTCACTATCAAGGTCCCTTGGCCTTAACTAAGATGCTTAAAGCAATCTGGTATGTGAATGAGATATGTTCTTTGACACATTGGCCAAAGTCTTTAGCAATTGCACCAAAAAAAATTTCCAAAACATTACATCTTTGTTACAAGTTATTGGTTTTATAATTGTTTTTAATTGAAGACTTAACTTTGGTCATCTTCTCTGGGAACTTGTTGTTAGAAGAGTTTTTAATGCTAGGAAAGAATTTGATAGTGGTAGAAAGGTTAAATGCTATTATCCTCGTTTTATAACACTTATCATTAATCAATTACTTTCTGATGACCATAAAGAACTGTTCAGAAATGGTCGCTTTAATATCTCTCCGACCACTGACAGAAAGCTTTTCCAAAGGTTACAAACTACTTTTAAGTACAACACTATCCCAGTGCTCATATCTTCATACATGACCAGATTCATAAATCTTCTTGCATTTGATCCACAAGTTCCTGAGCAACAGATAACCACTTCAGCCGAAACTTCAGATGTAATTCCACTTCAGGTAATACTTCCTGTAAGATCCGAGAAAATTTCGTGTTAATATTTGATGTGAAATGAAATTTTATTTTCATATTAAAATTTATTTAATGTTTTATCTGTTTAAATGTGTTAAATTTATTCGTTAAATGGTCAAAGGTGTGATGTGGGATGCTATGTGAAATGTGTGGGGAATTAGAAATTATTTTAAAAAGGATGTCATACTATTTTATTCTATTTTATTTATCGAAAAGAAAATTTGGGTCGTTCCCAGATTATTCGGGAAATTGGTATATCGTTCGTACCAATATTTTATTCGTCAAAGTGGAAAGTATTCGAAAATATTCGTAATAGAGGTATTTTGGTTCGTATATCTTTTATTAAACGATACTTGTAGTTATCCGTACTTTATGGATGATTATCGTCTCGTAAAGCGTGTATTCTGCTTTATTAAAGATTTAAAGCGTTTTATTTGTTAAATTGTATTTAAAGAGATCTATCGGATCAATATCGATCCAAAAATGTCGTTTGGGGTATTATTTTCCGTTTAATATAAAAAGGCGAATCGTACCTTGTTTGGCGTATAATAAAGCTTAATTACAGTTAAAAATATAAAAAACCCTGAAACGTGTTCTTCGTGTTCTTGAGAATCAAACTCAATTTTGAAGGCGTTATCGGATTCCGATTTCGATGTTCTTGTAACCAAATCAAATCTCTCATCATCCTCTACCTAAATCCATCATCAAAATTCATGTGGGTATCATTTCTGAGTTTTTCTTATTTTTAATTATTTAATTATTTCGAATTTTTAGATTTAAATTGGGGGAATCTTTGTTCTTGATTGTTCTTGTTAATTGATTACATGGTTGGATTGTACAAGTTATGAGGAGCATATTGATGATTTTTGTGTGATTTTATGAGTTCGAAATTGACCAAATCAGAAAGTAGTTAAGTCACCGGAGTTCTTGGTAGTTTGGCCGGATTTTTAGTTCGGTTGATCGGTTCTTGCTTGTGTTATCACCAGTAGATAGATCGTAGAATTTAGAGTTGATTCATGTATTTAGTTTCGAGTTTAGTGTACGATTCCCGTTCACCGGATAACGGTCGCCGCCGCCGCCGGCGAAGTTTGATTCGACGGAATCAACTGATTCTGTGATGTTTTGGTATAGTTTAAGTGGTTTAAAGGAGATGTTATTGTGGCCGTGTTTTCTGTACTAAAACAGCGATTTTGGATTGATTTGGGTGATTGCCGGAATTCTTCCCGGTGGTCGTACGTCGGCCGGAAACTGGAAAACCCAGTTTTCCGGTGACGTGTTCTTGGCAACCCGGAAAGTTCTTGACAACCCATTTTGAAACCCTACCCGACCCGGTTTTGATCCAAAAACCCTAATTGCTTTTCCAGAAAAAGTGTTTCTGGATTTTTATTTTTAAAATAATTCAAAAATTGTTTTAAAAATTCTAAAAATCATATCTTTGATTTAAAAATACATTTTATTATTCCGAAAATTATATAAATTCATAAATATTTATTTAAATTCGGAAATTGATTAAATTTAATTATTTTAATTATTTTTGATTAATAATTAATTAATTTAATTAATTGATTAATTCTTTTAATCAGTTAATTCTTAATAATTAATTATTAATTAGATTTAATTAATTAAAATTAAGTTTAATTATTTTCTAGCTTGGTTTAATTATTTAAAAATAGTTGGAGTGTTTGGAAATTGTTAATTAATTGTTAATTAATTGATTAAATTGTTTTTAAATCTTTATATTGGAATAAATGATCCGATTTTTGACCTAAAAATATTTTGAGGTTTAATTTCTTTGAAACGAGAGCCGAATATTTTTCTAAAATTATTTCTTTGATGTTACGAGACTTATGTGATTTAATTATCACAATTAAATGACGATATATGCTATTTGAATTATGTGAATTATCTGGTTGTTGAGTCATAAATGCGAATAATTGTTTTGATACTTGTTTGAAGGCTTTGGTTGTGTCTAATATTATCGTGTGGGGTAGTTGGGTTAGAATTTGTCGGTAATGATAGAAAAATGAGATTTACGAGACCGTTGACTTGGATGTTGACTTTTTTTAGTATGGGGATTTTCGTCAAGCGAGTTACGTGGATTACTTATTTGGTTGATTGTGATTGGTCTATCAATTGAAATATGGTTGTCTATGCAACAGAGACTATTGGACGAGACGAGTCAGATTATCGAAGTGTGTTAAGTAAGAGATATCGAAGAAGGATGAGATATTGGTTACGATTGACTGGATTCAAGATGGTAGGAGCAGACAAGTGGTATTCACGAGAGCGTTAAAGCAAAGAAGGACGGAAATAGAAAATCCTACGATAAGACAGAATAAGGAAGGAATCGTATTATTTCAGCTTTACGAAATAGCTAAGGACCAGAGGCAAGTGTTTATACCCTTGCTTATTAACTGATTGATATTTCCTTGAATTATTATTAAGCAGTTGGCATACTTTTCCCTAAATATTAAATGATGACTCTTTTGCATTGAACTGCAAGTATTTTATTTAATCTCGTAATTTGACGAGTATTCCTTTATACTTTATGAACTTAGATTCATATTTTTATGTTGATTGGAAAGATATACTTATTATATTGAAACGATTGAAAAGATAGTTATGGGCCGTATACTAAGGCTTTCTTTCAAAAATCATGATTTAAAAATATTAGGTTGGAATATTGCCAACCCTAGATGAGTGGGAACTGGTGAACCCTTTGAGGGTAAAATGTTGATTTAAAAATTCTGAAGTTGTGGTACTTGTTCTACAAGTATTCCATTTTCCATCTTGCACCTATGCAAGCATTGTTTCCCCTATTGATAAACTTCACCTTGAATCTTTCTTAAACTCAAACTTGGCTTTCTTGTCAACTGTTGAGGCTATCTAGAGCCTGTTCTTTGAACCCTACTCCATATTGAGCTGTTGCAAATTATGTTGTTATTATAATACCCGTTTTATATCAGACTTAACCTCGTTAAGCATGTTGTTGTTGATTCTTCATTATCATCCCAATTGTTGCATCGATCTCGTCGATACTAGATTGTATTGTTATTTCTTGAGACGGATGTGTTGCTTCCTTGAAACCATTCCGAACTTGTTTCACGGACCTTACTTGATCTTGATCAGTTGAAGCTCTTTTGCAATTTATCATACTATTTCACCCTCGTTGTGATTGATTGTCAGATGAAACTCTTTTGCTATTGTCATTTCACCCTCGTTGTGATTGATTGTCAGATGAAGCTCTTGATATTGTCATACTATTTTATTCTTGTTGTGATTACTATTGAAGCATGTATTGCTTATGTGTTATGATAGAATTGGAAATGTTTTGAAAAATAGACCAGCAATGGTCGGACCAAATTTTTGGTCGATGATAATTATGGCCAGGATGGCCAAGGATCCAGTGGAGGGCTTTGCTATAAGCAGGTCCGGGGTTGATGCGTGGCTGGCCAGCAACTCAACCTTTGATTTGAATGAGATAAATAAAAATCCAATTCTAACATAAGTTCTTATTCTGAGATGAGTTACATCCATACGTTTTGTACTTGTGAGTTATGACCAGATTCCCAGGTTTATTCGTTGCGTGAAGTTGTTGGTTCGTTGATTAGCGATAGTGGTTTCAATCTTGCTGAAATCACTTACTCTTAATACATTTGGATTCCAAATAGTCGAAATCCACTTCCTTGATTCCAGTGGCAGTTGTGAGATATCTATCTTGATGAGTTATAATTATTTCGTATTTTCTACATACTATTGTAGTTATTATTGATTCGGTCACCGTGGCGACCAATATAAATCTTTTGTGTTTTAAACTATTCAGTTGCGAGGAACTAAAAGAAAAATTGTGGTAAATTACCAAACTTGATTTGAGAATTGTTGAGTTTATAAATGTTCAAAACAGAAGTTTGTTTATTTGAAAATCCAAAGCTTATTTTGGAAAATTTTATATTATACTTGATAATGCACTTGCTGAGCAATTCTTTCGCTCATACTTGTTTCCTTTATATATATTTTAGCCTGCCAGTAAGAAGGTATATTGGCGAGAGTTGTCCGCGGAGCTGAACAGAGATGAGGAAGGATGTTAGCGTAAAGACATTTTGATTCAGAGTATTTGGAGGTAGTGATAGGTTTTGTATATTGATGTTTTCTATCGAAGTTACATTGTATAAGTTAGTGCCTGGTATACTTCTCATCGAAGTTATACTAGTGTTTTAGAATTTATGTAAAGAGTGGTTGTAAACAAGAAAATCATTTGTAATGAAATTTTGGATCCTTGTTTCTAGTACTATAACCTTTAAAGATTCTTGGTAGAGTTGGGGTCACAGATATTATTATTGTGTTGATTTAATATTGAACAGGTTGTTTGGATTGAGGGTGTAGTGTGACGACCAAATCCTTTGACCCCGGATTTGGGGCGTTACAGGTTGGTATCAGAGCAGGGTTATAGTAAGACTAGAAACGAGAGTGTGTAGGAGTGTATATAGTTATATAATGAACGTCAGAGCTCTTTTAGAGTTCGTGTTGGACTATTGGATGTAGTACCAATGAGTGAGTTGGGATA
The DNA here is from genome assembly GCA_030848705.1 of Heracleum sosnowskyi. Taxonomy (NCBI): domain Eukaryota; kingdom Viridiplantae; phylum Streptophyta; class Magnoliopsida; order Apiales; family Apiaceae; genus Heracleum; species Heracleum sosnowskyi. The sequence goes on along the minus strand of CM061239.1, from coordinate 48,268,331 downwards.
GGGGTATTCGATTAAGATGGTTGTGCTGAGATGGATGGAACTTCTTACGGCTGTAGATGTCTACGGCGGAATCTTCGAGGACTATTACGAGTCGGCGACAACGTACGATATTGATAACTTTACGACGTGGAAGAGAGGGGCGTAGAATCGGAGGACGAGCTATCAAGGAAGTCAACATAGAAGGCGTATGTGGAGACCTTGGCAATACCTTCCCATTCTATTGAAATATTTGACTTTTCTTTAAGCGAAACTTGTGTTGGTGAATATATTCCACCTTTTGACTTTGTATTTGATATTCTTGATCAATCATGTATGCAATTGCATCAGAGGTTGTTGTGATATCTATTTCAAATTTTGAGGCCAGTTGAAAATATGCTATTCGAATTCCAACTCCTTCATTCTTCAGGGGTGGATAACTCTAGTTATGACGTAACACTATTTCTGGATACTTCCTTTTTGGTGGTTGTTCTTCTTTTTGGAATAACTCCTTTGGAATCTATTCAATTTCAATCTAAGACGTGTATTTGGGGTTTCTTATCGAAATGCCCTGGTTGTTGTTATGACTCTAAAGTTCTTTCATATTTTTCTACTCCAACTGAGACAAACAACCCTGTTTATAGGGGACACAAGGACTATCTGTCTGTGTGATAGAAGTCTGATGGGACGCCGTCACTTGTGTGTTGTGCAATACAAGAAGGCTAATTACCTTTAGTAATGTCTTAATTAAGACACGCAACATTGAGTTCATGTGATCGAATTGATCTCTCAGTAATTCTTTTATTTCCAATGATGTTTGCTTTGAAATATGCAGACTTGGTAACCACACTTGTGGGACAATTGCTATGATGCAGAACCTTTTCATTTCAATATCATGAATCTTGTTGTCTTTAATAATCTTGAAGGTATGCCACCAGGTTGGGAATAATTTACCTTACCATATGAACGAAGAAATTGCGATTGAATTACCACGAGCGAAAGCGAGATTTGAGATGTAAATATCTTCGGTACGAGAATTGGGAATGGCGGAGCTTTAAGGTTATAATAACAAGAGATTAAATAGAAGAATGACTGGAATTAGGATTCGACTAGAATTGATCAAAGAGAAAGGGCTATACTAAGGGAAGAGTTATGGAAAGAGAAATGGAATGTAATTACAGGAGGGAATGAGAAAGTATAAGAGATAAGAAGGAAATGCAAGGATACGTAAGAGATGTAAAATAATGTTGATGTTGGAAAAATATCCACATATGTTGCGCAAGCTGATTCTGAGGACAGAATCTTGTTAAGGGGGGAAGGATGTAAGATCCGAGAAAATTTTGTGTTAATATTTGATGTGAAATGAAATTTTATTTTCATATTAAAATTTATTTAATGTTTTATCTGTTTAAATGTGTTAAATTATTCGTTAAATGGTCAAAGGTGTGATGTGGGATGCTATGTGAAATGTGTGGGGAATTAGAAATTATTTTAAAAAGGATGTCATACTATTTTATTTATCGAAAAGAAAATTTGGGTCGTTCCCAGATTATTCGGGAAATTGGTATATCGTTCGTACCAATATTTTATTCGTCAAAGTGGAAAGTATTCGAAAATATTCGTAATAGAGGTATTTTGGTTCGTATATCTTTTATTAAACGATACTTGTAGTTATCCGTACTTTATGGATGATTATCGTCTCGTAAAGCGTGTATTCTGCTTTATTAAAGATTTAAAGTGTTTTATCTGTTAAATTGTATTTAAAGCGATCTATCGGATCAATATCGATCCAAAAATGTCGTTTGGGGTGTTATTTTCCGTTTAATATAAAAAGGTGAATCGTACCTTGTTTTGCGTATAATAATGCTTAATTACAGTTAAAAATCTAAAAACCCCTGAACCGTGTTCTTCGTGTTCTTGAGAATCAAACTCAATTTTGAAGGCGTTATCGGATTCCGATTTCGATGTTCTTGTAACCAAATCAAATCTCTCATCATCCTCTACCTAAATCCATCATCAAAATTCATGTGGGTATCATTTCTGAGTTTTTCTTATTTTTAATTATTTAATTATTTCAAATTTTTAGATTTAAATTGGGGGAATCTTTGTTCTTGATTGTTCTTGTTAATTGATTACATGGTTGGATTGTACAAGTTATGAGGAGCATATTGATGATTTTTGTGCGATTTTTTGAGTTCGAAATTGACCAAATCGAAAAGTAGTTAAGTCACCGGAGTTCTTGGTAGTTTGGCCGGATTTTTAGTTCGGTTGATCGGTTCTTGCTTGTGTTATCACCAGTAGATAGATCGTAGAATTTAGAGTTGATTCATGTATTTAGTTTCGAGTTTAGTGTACGATTCCCGTTCACCGTATAACGGCCGCCGCCGCCGCCGGCGAAGTTTGATTCGACGGAATCAATTGATTTTGTGATGTTTTGGTATAGTTTAAGTGGTTTAAAGGAGATGTTATTGTGGCCGTGTTTTCATTTTGGATTGATTTGGGTGATTGCCGGAATTCTTCCCGATGGCCGTACGTCGGCCGGAAACTGGAAAACCCAGTTTTCCGGTGACGTGTTCTTGGCAACCCGGAAAGTTCTTGACAACCCGTTTTGAAACCCTACCCGACCCGGTTTTGATCCAAAAACCCTAATTGCTTTTCCAGAAAAAGTGTTTCTGGATTTTTATTTTTAAAATAATTCAAAAATTGGTTTAAAAATTCTAAAAATCATATCTTTGATTTAAAAATGCATTTTATTATTCCGAAAATTTTATAAATTCATAAATATTTATTTAAATTCGGAAATTGATTAAATTTAATTATTTTAATTATTTTTTATTAATAATTAATTAATTTAATTAATTGATTAATTCTTTTAATCAGTTAATTCTTAATTCTTAATAATTAATTAGATTTAATTAATTAAAATTAAGTTTAATTATTTTCTAGCTTGTTTAATTATTTAAAAATAGTTGGAGTGTTTGAAAATTGTCAATTAATTTTATATTAATTGATTAAATTGTTTTTAAATCTTTATATTGGAATAAATGATCCAATTTTTGACCTAAAAATATTTTGAGGTTTAATTTCTTTGAAACGAGAGCCGAATATTTTTCTAAAATTATTTCTTAGATGTTACGAGATTTATGTGATTTAATTATCACAATTAAATGACGATATGTGCTATGTGAATTATGTGAATTATCTGGTTGTTGAGTCATAAATGCGAATAATTGTTTTGAGACTTGTTTGAAGGCTTTGGTTGTGTCTAATATTATCGTGTGGGGTAGTTGGGTTAGAATTTGTCGGTAATGATAGAAAAATGAGATTTACGAGGCCATTGACTTGGATGTTGACTTTTTTAGTATGGGGATTTTCGTCAAGCGAGTTACGTGGATTACTTATGTGGTTGATTGTGATTGGTCTATCAATTGAAATATGGTTGTCTATGCAACAGAGACTATTGGACGAGACGAGTCAGATTATCGAAGTGTGTTAAGTAAGAGATATCGAAGAAGGATGAGATATTGGTTACGATTGACTGGATTCAAGATGGTAGGAGCAGACAAGTGGTATTCACGAGAGCGTTAAAGCAAAGAAGGACGGAAATAGAAAATCGTGCGATAAGACAGAATAAGGAAGGAATCGTATTATTTCAGCTTTACGAAATAGCTAAGGACCAGAGGCAAGTGTTTATACCCTTGCTTATTAACTGATTGATATTTCCTTGAATTATTATTAAGCAGTTGGCATACTTTTCCCTAAATATTAAATGATGACTCTTTTGCATTGAACTGCAAGTATTTTATTTAATCTCGTAATTTGACGAGTATTCCTTTATACTTTATGAACTTAGATTCATATTTTTATGTTGATTGGAAAGATATACTTATTATATTGAAACGATTGAAAAGATAGTTATGGGCCGTATACTAAGGCTTTCTTTCAAAAATCATGATTTAAAAATATTAGGTTGGAATATTGCCAACCCTAGATGAGTGGGAACTGGTGAACCCTTTGAGGGTAAAATGTTGATTTAAAAATTCTGAAGTTGTGGTACTTGTTCTACAAGTATTCCATTTTCCATCTTGCACCTATGCAAGCATTGTTTCCCCTATTGATAAAATTCATCTTGAATCTTTCTTAAACTCAAACTTGGCTTTCTTGTCAACTGTTGAGGCTATCTAGAGCCTGTTCTTTGAACCCTACTCCATATTGAGCTGTTGCAAATTATGTTGTTATTATAATACCCGTTTTATATCAGACTTAACCTCGTTAAGCATGTTGTTGTTGATTCTTCATTATCATCCCAATTGTTGCATCGATCTCGTCGATACTAGATTGTATTGTTATTTCTTGAGATGGATGTGTTGCTTCCTTGAAACCATTCCGAACTTGTTTCACGGACCTTACTTGATCTTGATCAGTTGAAGCTCTTTTGCAATTTATCATACCATTTCACCCTCGTTGTGATTGATTGTCAGATGAAACTCTTTTGCTATTGTCATTTCACCCTCGTTGTGATTGATTGTCAGATGAAGCTCTTGATATTGTCATACTATTTTATTCTTGTTGTGATTACTATTGAAGCATGTATTGCTTATGTGTTATGATAGAATTGGAAATGTTTTGAAAAATAGACCAGCAATGGTCGGACCAAATTTTTGGTCGATGATAATTACGGCCAGGATGGCCAAGGATCCAGTGGAGGGCTTTGCTATAAGCAGGTCCGGGGTTGATGCGTGGCTGGCCAGCAGCTCAACCTTTGATTTGAATGAGATAAATAAAAATCCAATTCTAACATAAGTTCTTATTCTGAGATGAGTTACATCCATACGTTTTGTACTTGTGAGTTATGACCTGATTCTCAGTTTTATTCGTTGCGTGAAGTTGTTGGTTCGTTGATTAGCGATAGTGGTTTCAATCTTGCTGAAATCACTTACCCTTAATACATTTGGATTCCAAATAGTCGAAATCCACTTCCTTGATTCCAGTGGCAGTTGTGAGATATCTATCTTGATGAGTTATAATTATTTCGTATTTTCTACATACTATTGTAGTTATTATTGATTCGGTCACCGTGGCGACCAATATAAATCTTTTGTGTTTTAAACTATTCAGTTGCGAGGAACTAAAAGAAAAATTGTGGTAAATTACCAAACTTGATTTGAGAATTGTTGAGTTTACAAATGTTCAAAACATAAGTTTGTTTATTTGAAAATCCAAAGCTTATTTTGGAAAATTTTATATTATACTTGATAATGCACTTGCTGAGCAATTCTTTCGCTCATACTTGTTTCCTTTATATATATTTTATCTTGCCAGTAAGAAGGTATATTGGCGAGAGTTGTCCGCGGAGCTGAACAGAGATGAGGAAGGATGTTAGCGTAAAGACATTTTGATTCAGAGTATTTGGAGGTAGTGATAGGTTTTGTATATTGATGTTTTCTATTGAAGTTACATTGTATAAGTTAGTGCCTGGTATACTTCTCATCGAAGTTATACTAGTGTTTTAGAATTTATGTAAAGAGTGGTTGTAAAGAAGAAAATCATTTGTAATGAAATTTTGGATCCTTGTTTCTAGTACTATAACCTTTAAAGATTCTTGGTAGAGTTGGAATCACAGATATTATTATTGTGTTGATTTAATATTGAACAGGTTGTTTGGATTGAGGGTGTAGTGTGACGACCAAATCCTCTGACCCCGGATTTGGGGCGTTATAGGTTGGTATCAGAGCAGGGTTATAGTAAGACTAGAAACGAGAGTGTGTAGGAGTGTATATAGTTATATAAGGAACGTCAGAGCTCATTTAGAGTTCGTGTTGGACTATTGGATGTAGTACCAATGAGTGACTTGGGATAGGGGTATTCGATTAAGATGGTTGTGCTGAGATGGATGGAACTTCTTACGGTTGTAGATGTCTACGGCGGAATCTTCGAGGACTATTACGAGTCGGCGACAACGTACGATATTGATAACTTTACGACGTGGAAGAGAAGGGCGTAGAATCGGAGGACGAGCTATCAAGGAAGTCAACATAGAAGTATGTGGAGACCTTGGCAATACCTTCCCATTCTATTGAAATATTTGACTTTTCTTTAAGCGAAACTTGTGTTGGTGAATATATTCCACCTTTTGACTTTGTATTTGATATTCTTGATCAATCATGTATGCAATTGCATCAGAGGTTGTTGTGATATCTATTTCAAATTTTGAGGCCAGTTGAAACTATGCTATTCGAATTCCAACTCCTTCATTCTTCAGGGGTGGATAACTCTAGTTATGACGTAACACTATTTCTGGATACTTCCTTTTTGGTGGTTGTTCTTCTTTTTGGAATAACACCTTTGGAATCTATTCAATTTCAATCTAAGACGTGTATTTGGGGTTTCTTATCGAAAGGCCCTGGTTGTTGTTATGACTCTAAAGTTCTTTCATATTTTTCTACTCCAAGTGAGACAAACAACCCTATTTATAGGGGACACAAGGACTATCTGTCTGTGTGATAGAAGTCTGATGGGACGCCGTCACTTGTGTGTTGTGCAATACAAGAAGGCTAATTACCTTAGTAATGTCTTAATTAAGACACGCAACATTGAGTTCATGTGATCGAATTGATCTCTCAGTAATTCTTTTAATTCCAATGATGTTTTCTTTGAAATATGCAGACTTGGTAACCACACTTGTGGGACAATTGCTATGATGCAGAACCTTTTCATTTCAATATCATGAATCTTGTTGTCTTTAATAATCTTGAAGGTATGCCACCGGGTTGGGAATAATTTACCTTACCATATGAACGAAGAAATTGCGATTGAATTACCACGAGCGAAAGCGAGATTTGAGATGTAAATATCTTCGGTACGAGAATTGGGAATGGCGGAGCTTTAAGGTTATAATAACAAGAGAATAACTAGAAGAAATGACTGGAATTAGGATTCGACTAGAATTGATCAAAGAGAAAGGGCTATACTAAGGGAAGAGTTATGGAAAGAGAAATGGAATGTAATTACAGGAGGGAATGAGAAAGTATAAGAGATAAGAAGGAAATGCAAGGATACGTAAGAGATTTAAAAGAATGTTGATGTTGGAAAAATATCCACATATGTTGCGCAAGCTGATTCTGAGGACAGAATCCTGTTAAGGGGGGAAGGATGTAAGATCCGAGAAAATTTCGTGTTAATATTTGATGTGAAATGAAATTTTATTTTCATATTAAAATTTATTTAATGTTTTATCTGTTTAAATGTGTTAAATTATTCGTTAAATGGTCAAATGTGTGATGTGGGATGCTATGTGAAATGTGTGGGGAATTAGAAATTATTTTAAAAAGGATGTCATACTATTTTATTCTATTTTATTTATCGAAAAGAAAATTTGGGTCGTTCCCAGATTATTCGGGAAATTGGTATATCGTTCGTACCAATATTTTATTCGTCAAAGTGGAAAATATTCGAAAGTATTCGTAATAGAGGTATTTTTGTTCGTATATCTTTTATTAAATGATACTTGTAGTTATCCGTACTTTATGGATGATTATCGTCTCATAAAGCGTGTATTCTGCTTTATTAAAGATTTAAAGCGTTTTATCTATTAAATTGTATTTAAAGCGATCTATCGGATCAATATCGATCCAAAAATGTCGTTTGGGGTATTATTTTCCGTTTAATATAAAAAGGCGAATCGTACCTTGTTTTGCGTATAATAAATCTTAATTACAGTTAAAAATCTAAAAACCCCTGAAACGTGTTCTTCGTGTTCTTCGTACCTGGTGAGTCTATCACTGAAGAAATTCAGATCTCAAATCCAAATTATTTGATAGACTTCACTAAGGATTGGGATTCGCGAACTCCCATTGCACCACCACTGACCTCTCTTGAAGGGGCTAGGGTAATTTTTCCTGCAGGTACATCATTAAATTATGGAGATAGACAGCTAGTAGTGAGAAATGGGAGTCAAACATGGAGCGAAACACAAGCACGTGAGTTGAGTGAAACACCACTGAGAGAAATTGAGGTGAGTGCACACACTGACACAAACACCGCTTCTTTATTAACTTAGATAGCTGCTCTACAATAACAACTATCCAGAACCCAGGCCGAGAAAGAAATTCTACAAGCACAAGTGGTTGAACGGTCTTCTTCTTCCACCTCTATCAATAATCAGTTGGGAATTATCAAAGATGATGTTGAAGGCCTGAAGATTTCTCTTCTCCCCAAGCTTAATGTCATTCAACAATCTCAGATACTAGTGGCTTCAGGCATCTCTGGTCTTTCAGATTCCAATGCCCAGATAGCAGAAAGTGTAAAGGAGATTGCTTCCATTTATGCTAAAGTGGACTTAATTCAGAAAATAATAGATGAAAATCAACTGTTTGATGCTGCAAGGTTTGCTAGAATTGAAGGAGGTATGGAGCATCTTAATGAAGGGATGAAGCACTTATATCTGATGATCAAGAATTCTCATCGACTCACTGCTGAGCAGAAGATTTTCTTTGAAGGAGATGATGATGATGATGCTGATCAAGGAGATGGAGGAGATAAGAGGGAGGTAAATCCTGAAGCTCACAAAGCTAAATCTGTAGAGGATTCCTCAACTAAGGGGGAGAAGAAAGAGGAGAATAAAGGAGGAGAAGCTGGAGGAGCTTCTGGAAAGGATAAGGGGAAAGGGAAGCAATAGTCAATTCTTGAAGATGACCTCTACTGCCGGAATGAACTAGATGACTTTGATGTATTTGGTGTTCTGGAGGATGATGTCCCTGAAGAAATCTTTGGTGAAGAGGAAGTTGAAGAAGAAGCTGACTTTGCTGAATAGGATGAGCAAGATGATCTATACAACCCTGGCCCTGAATTTGAGAAGGAGCTGAGGAAGCAGCAGACAAATATAAGGAGACAAGATGAGACTGCAAAGGCATCTCAAATAATTTCTGAAAAGCTTCAAATTCAGAAAGCTGAGCATGAAGAGAAACAACGTCTTCATAGCTTAGAAGTCAAAGACCGGAAGTTGGATATTAGGTTTAAGAAGGGTGATAGATGGACCAAAGCAAAAGAGATGTTTGCACTCCCACAGAAAGGATCAAACAATGATCGGGAGTTTATTGGCCTTCATCAAAAGTTCAAGAATGTCAATCCAGATAATTCAGTGTACATGAAAGCCTTATAGGAAGAAATCTTAAGGATTATCACTGGATTTGACAGAGTCAGAAATGAGATGATCATCTATGTATCTTGTCAAAGTATAGGATCTCTCACGGTCTCTCTGGACTGCTTTGCAAGTAGATCCTTTTCAGAGCTTTGGGTTTTCATGAGCAGAGTTAAAGAATCTTCTCACTTGAATGTACTGCTGCATGAGCAACTCAAAGAATATGCTATAAGGGCCAGTCCTCAGGTTGTAAATGTGCTATTAGAAGTCAAATTTTACAAAGGTAGAGCACTTCAATCCCGCGGAGTGGATCCTGTTTCTTTGAAGAGTTACCCTACAATGCATCTGATAAAGTTGGAAAACATGTTAAGGACCACTGGATTTGCTTCTGAAGAAAAGACTGAAGTTGCTGACATTATTCAAGACTATTGCATAGCCAACATCAAAATGTATCATCAGTTGAAGAATAGGTTGAAAAAAGTCACAACTCTACCAGTCAGACCAGCAAATCTCACTTCTGAAAATGATCGGGTCCTTGACAAAGATTTGATAGATGCTTTGGAGGAAGGTGAAATGAGTGATCAAGAAAATTGATCTCAAGCTCAGTTTTATATTGTAATATGTTTAGAGTTTAGGTAAATAAAGATAGGATCAATGTATTCATATGTTCAGTCTAGAGGAACATCCATCTTGTATTTATCTTTAATGAATCTGGAAATATTATATATAAACCAGAACTTTTTATTATTTACTTGGCTCTTAAAGTCTTATTTTTTACTTGTTTAATTAGTTGAGTTATCCTCTAGGTATTTGGTTGTTATTCTCTAACAAACAAATAGGGGGAGATTGAAAGGCATATGTATAGGTCTATTTGTAAACATCGAGGATACGACTCAACTTAAACAAGAATGTATTAAGTAAATAATAATTCAATTGTCATGGGAATCTCAGAAGGTAATATCAGTCAAAAGAATGAAGATTAAAGTCATCCCACAGACTTGAAGTAATTCTACATTGAAAGAAGTTCATTTATTTGATTAAGCCTCAGTGAAGTATTAAAGAAAGTGGATCTATTAAATTGACAGAGATTTCTATAGTGTGATAGCAAGTGTACATGCTACAGTATTTGATAAAGGGAAAAGAAAAAGAATCACCGCTTAAAGTCAAAAGATGAAGAACCGTCATTGCAATTAGTCACTCATGAACCAAACTGTACATCGAGTGTCAACATCATACAGTGAAAGTTCTTCATTAATCACAGTGGTTCAAGAATTATTTCTGCTATCAAGGAAGTATATTAATTCTATTTTAATTAATTAATTCAATTAATTAATTTATTCAATAAATTAATTCAACAAGAATTAATTTATTCCTTAAATTAATTATAAAATTAATTAGAATTAGAATTAGTAAAATGTATTGGAATGACTAAGTAAAATGAACTGAAATGACTATGAAAATGAACTGGCATGGCTATTAAGGATAGTCATACTGATAGTCATGCTAGGCTTAATTTTTATAGAAATGAACTGTAATGGCTATCAATGGTAGTCATCCCGAACCATCAATGATTGGTGAACCAGCAGATCCATTGTAAGTATAATTGATAGTCATTGCAAGTCAATTTTTGTAGTCATGCCAAGTCTTTGTTAGTCATTCTATTCAAGAAAGGCAGACGTACAAAATTGAAGATATTCAAGACAGAAAGTTATTACTTCAACAAGACAGAACAAAGAAAGTAATATCACTCTGCTATTCAAAGCTCAAAACTGTCCAGCTTAACTTTACAAGTGAATTCAATTCTAGCAGTTAATGTTATATCCAAACCACTAGAAATCAATTACTTGTACTTCTTTGACTATCTAGCGGATCTATATCCCTAGAATTTATCTTGAACTATCTTTTAGTATTCGATCTTTTTATTATAAAAATAGATAAGTTCATGTCGAATTTATTCTAGATTTGTTTTAATTAGTTTGAGATTCAAACATTGTAATCCGTACTATATTTGTAACACCTTTCAAGTTTAATATAAGTTATATTTAACTTGAATTTTGTTTCATTTAATTCCGCAATTATTTGCTCTTGAATTGTAAAATTAAGAACCGAACAAATTTGAGAAAACGGTACCGTTTGTATTCAACCCCCTCCCCCTTCTAGAAACTTATCAGGACCTAACACCATTATCTATACATGTTGCCCGTGTTATTATTAGAAGATGAATTGTTTTAGTTAAAAAATATAAAACAAGTAATGTGTTGAAGAAGGCATATAGTTATTTATAATAATTATATAAAATTATATCGTCTTTATATATATATATATATATATATATATATATATATATATATATATATATATATATATATATATATGTTGCTTGTGTTATTTTTAGAAGATGAGTTGTTTAAGTTAGAAAATATAAAATAGCTAGTGTGCCCGTGTTATTTTGAGAAGATGAGTTGCTTTAATTAGAAAATACAAAACAGATAATGTGTTGAAGAAGGTAGTTGGTTATTTATTAATAATTATATAAAATTATATTACGTTTTTACATAGATATTGCCCGTATTATTTTTAGAAGATGATTATTTAAGTTAGAAAATATAAAATATGTAATGTGCCCGTGTTATTTTTAAAAGATGAGTTGTTTTATTTAGAAAATATAAAACAAGTAATATGTTTTAGCTGAAAAGGTAATTAGATAGTTATTAATAATTATAATGGGCATGTTTGGCCACCACTACTCATAGCTTATAAATTAATAAGAGCTTATGAGGTATTTGTCAACCCAACTTATAACTTATATGTTGATAAGTTGAATGTTAATAAAAGGGTACATTTTCATGAACTTATTGACTTATTACTTGATTTCTTTGTTTTTTAATACTTTATATTTTTACTTTTGTGTTTATAAATATTTTTTTAAATTTAAAATGCAAGTGTTGAAATCATTGTATTTAATAATTATTTTTTCAAATTTAATTTAGCAAACTCTTAACTAACTTATAAGTAAATTTATCCAAACACCCGTATAATTTATAAGAATTCAACAACTTATCACTTATATGACACTTACTCATTTTAAGATATAAGTCAACTTTTTTGTGATACCCCAAATATGCACAATATAAAATGTATTATATATAACAATTTTTAGTATTTTATCCAACGACTCTCACTGTATTGATTTGAAAGATCCAACGGTTGAGAATTGAGTGACCAAACTTTGGAGGATCAGACTACAAACAAAACTTTCAATGTTCCGTCTTTAATATAATAGTATAGATATTCGAAATAAAAAAAATAGAAATGATTAAAACTTTCTTTAACATTATCAAATTAGAAAAGACATTCAAATGATATTTCAAATATTATAGAAAAAGAGATATAATTAAACATTCTTTCGAAATTAAAAAATGTTATTCACAAAATTATAACCAGCACTTTCACAAAATTTTCAAGATAAACCACTTATGTTACCAATGATGTACACGCATGTATAATGATAATTAAAATAATTGAAGTTTGAAGTAGTGGGTTGTTCTTAAATTTTTATTAATATTTTTTATTTGTATATATTTATTACGTGTGTCGGACTAAAAAAGAGATATAGTAAATTGGTATTAAAAAAGTATATAAATAGTAGTCTATGAATATTTAATTTATGCAATATTGTGTTCACTAATTAATTCGATACCATAGATTTTTTTATCGTCTTTGTCTAAAACAATTTTTATTTGAAATATTTAAAAAAATGTTATAAGGCCGCTGCGAAGCACGACTTAGTCGATTAGTACTTATATAAAGGAGAAGACGAGAGGAGTGATGTGGCGCCTCTCAAATCGCTTTGATCTTTTTTTCTAATTTTCTCAAAATTGTGAATTATTAATATTAAAGATTTGAAAATATCTAAATTGTCTTTTAAATCTTTATTAATGGCAGGAACTAAATATACAATTTTAATATTCTCCTAATTTTTTTATTAGAAAATATCTCAATTGTCTTTTAAATCTTTACTAATGTAGAAAATTAAATATACAATTTTAATATTCTCCTAAATTTTTTATTAGAGGATATCTCAATTGCCTTTTAAATCTTTAGAAATGGAGGAAACTAAATTTATAATTTTAATATTTTTGCCTTAAGAATCTTTACTATTGGAGGAAACTAAATATAAAATTTTAATATTCTCATAAATTTTTTATTTATGAATATACTTATTAATATAGAAAACTAAATATATTATTTTAATATTTTCTTGAATTTTCTATTTAAGTCAAACCTTAAAATTTTGTAAAATATTACGGAAAAGACGAGGACGGCGAGGTGTGACTCTCAAATCGTCTCAATCTATATTTCTATTTTTCTCGAATTGTTGAATTATTAATATTAAATATTAGATAAATTCTCTATTTCATTCTTTGGTCATTCTTTGGTCAGAAGGAAATAAAGAATTTACTATTTTCTAATATAAGAAACTAAATATACTATGTTGATACTAAATATGCTATGTTAATATCTCTAAACTTTCTCTTTAAGTACGGTTTATCTACTAATTCCTTCCTATTATCTTCTAATGAAGGAATCTAAGTATACTATATTAATATTCTCCTAAACATACTCTAAGAGTTGAATTTATTTACTAATTTCTCTTTTACTATCATTTAATCAAGGAAAATAATAAAGGAGATGATTTGAGAGGTGGTATATGATTTGAGGAGCGCCACCTCGCCTCCCATGTCTTCTCCTTTATATAAGTACGTGAGGTGGCGCATCTCAAATTGTCTTGATCTATTTTTCTAATTTTCTCAAAATTTTGAATTAATAATATTGAAGGTTAGAAAATTGCGTTTTAAATCTTTAGTAATTGAAATATTTTTTTTGACTATCTAGGCTTATATGCCTTACAATGAGGACGACAAGAAATAAGCTCTAACCATTTGAGCTATCTCATTTTGCTTAGTAATGAAAATATTAATTACCTTATATTCTCATAAAAAAAATTAAGTCAAATTATTATTTTAATATTTTTCTAAAATTTATCTTCAAGTCAAATTAACATGTTGATATTCTCTTAAAACTTTCTCTTTAACTCAAAGCTAGCATCTTATTATTCTCATATAATTCTTCTTGAAATTGTAAAATTTATTTTGAAATCAGATTATCATCTTAATATTTTTCTAAAAAACTATTAAAAATTATGTTCTCATAATTTTTTTGTAAAAAAACCCACGGTTAATTTATCTATATGATTTACATATATATTTAAAATCATCTTTTAAGTTTTACCTTCTAATTTGTATAGAAGATAATACTTATAGAAAATGCAAGTTTCTATAAAATAAAATAAATATAGAAGTCTTATTTTACTTTTATTTATTTTCTCGAGTACCTATATTTTAAACAATAAAAATTAGAATTTTTGAAAGTATTTAAATTAAATTTTATGATATAATAAAATTGATTAGTAGATGATGTAATTTATGTCATAAATTAGTTTATTATCTGTTTCGATTTGATAATAACAATAAAATGAGTTATTGGGAGAAAACATGTTTAACGAGAGAGATTCATTAGGAGAAACATATAATATGCCAAAATTTAATATTGATTTAATATTATGTATTTTAAAATTGAAGTTGGATTATAAATTTTGAGAAAAATAAAAATGATGATAAATATACTAATATTTAATAATATTAAAATAATAAAAAAAATTAAATAATTGTCCTAGAATTAGAAATAAACCATAATTTTATGTTAGAAAGTATTAAAAATAAACTGTAATCTGCATTGTATGTTATGGGTTCTTGTCTACTGTTATGTTGTGTTGCTGGATCATGTTGGTGGGGTGTGTGAGTTTCGCATCAGATTCGGGTAAAATAAACACTCCAACACAGGTCGGGTTTTAATAAACTGAAATTGTTGTTAGCAAATTCTTCTCTATCTCCCTCATAGGGTTTCTTGCAGAGGCCGAAGACTAACTGAAGATAATGAGGCACATATTTATCGAAGAGCCGTATGGGCCTGAGGCTATTTGTTTCTATGAGTTTGTTTTTGGTGCCAAGGTGATGTGTAGCTCCAACGAAATGATACAGACGAACGATAACAACAAGGGCACTACTAGATTCGAATCCACTCAACTTAAATTTGGTCCCAATTGTATCACTGTTTCTGAACGCAATCCAGATTCTTCCTTGTAATTAGTAATTCTTCTCATTCATTTGATTTTATATATTGTATGAATTTTTAATCTTGACTTTGAAATATTTTATTGTTTATCAGGGTTGATAGTGAGACTCCAACCATTATGTGGTTGGATATGAAAGATATTGATCATGTTGTTACTAGAGCTAAGAAGATTGAAGTTGTTGTAGAGGATCAAGTCCTCACTACCTCTCCTTTTTGGCGTCTCGCAAAGTTGAAGGATCCGTTTGGTATCATATGGATGCTCCGTTCATCCCTAGTACAAGACTCCGATAAAAAGGTTTTTTTTTCCTTAAAACCGCATTTGTTTTTGTTTAGTTGTGATTTGTCAAGCCAAACAGTCACTTCTTTTAATTTTGTCTTTATTGTTTTCTTTAGCTGTGCATAGCTTTATGGTCTTCTGTTGTGACATGTTTGATATTTGAAATACTACAATTTCAAAGAGTTTTTGCCGAAATAACATAATTTGACATGTGCATTACCCCCAATAGGACTTCCAAAATAATTTGTGTCTTGTGTATTGCTCATTGCTTAATTTGACAACGAAGTTCAGTAAGCAGAAATACACATCATTCCTTCCATAACAAAAACAGACATCCAACCTAGTTGCATATTTTTCGCGTAAAGGTGTACACAGTTAACTGTTGCATCTAAAGACGGAAATTCTGATCACATTGTCTTCCTTATTGATGAGCTCCAACACACAAACATCATTAATCCTTATAGATTCCTTCTTTATAATGGTTCTCCATCCTGCATTATCCTGCAGTGGCCACGATGAGCTTTATTCATGCTGGCTTTCAATTCATTGTCCGAGTACTGGAGCTTCACTTTGCTGCCACTTGCTGATTTCTTACTCATTTCCTTGACAAAAGTTTGAGGAACATGCTACATTAATCAAATTTTATGAGCAAGATCATTAAAATTGTGATACATATATACTATGCATGTGTTCAAAACAACATAAATTTATGGTAGTCCTTTTTCTGGAAGTACACACATGTATTATGTATATCTATGCGGATGTAAATTAATATTGAAAACTGATATGAAAATGAAAAAGAGAATCGGTAAGTTGTCACTTAAACCTTCCTAGTTTCTAAGATTGCGATTTTAAATACAATTCGAATCAACTAACTATTCAAGTGTAAAAACATGAACCAAAAAATGAAAAACAACATGTGTGATCATTTCCTTTGTATATATGCATGTTTATGTGTTTAGGCATAGAGTGATTAATCTATATTTCCTGGTATCTTAATAAACTGATCAACTGATCACATACTCCCAAATATATATAACATATTCAGCTATGTATTCCAAGATTCATACATTAAAATATACTAAGTAGAATTTCACCAAGAATCCATGATTTACGTAAGCACGCCCCATAACAGGGTGATGAAATTGAAGAGGCTGAGAAGGTCACAATCTGGGAGAAGCAGCAGCACATGTACGTCAAGGAGCCAAATGGACACAAAGCCATACATTTCTGTAAGTCAGTATTCCGTGCCGAGGAGGTGGCCAGTAATGAACAAACAAAGATTGTCCATGAAAAAGCCAGCACGTCTATAGTCACTTCTGAACTGAAAATTGGTCGTAAAAGTATCATTGTCTCTGTAATCCAACTTGACCATGATTCTTCTGTGTAATTAACCGCTCCTAGTGTTTGTTTCCACACACACACGCGCGTACACAAAATCTAATGAGTTTTTATCTTATATGCAGGATTGACAAGAATGCTGGTAGTGGTGTTGGGACTCAAGACTATATATATGTGGAGGTAGAACATATTCCTGCCACTATGGTAGTTGCTGTGGGCCTTGGTGCCTATTGTGACATCGTAAAGACCGATGTTGGCTGTCTCACGAAGATCATGGACCCGTTTGGTAACACATGGTTGGCCCGCACTGCTAAGCCCCCAGCTTCCGTGAAACGTGACTCGTTTGTTTGATATCTGATCTCCAATGCTATGAACTTTAATGTAATGAAAAGCCAATATAATATTGAATGATGTCAAGTGTCGAGTAACCATTAGTTTCGGTGTTTTTGAGCTTTTTCTTCTGTTTGGTTTTTCTGGATGTGGTTTTATCAATTTTTTTCGATTAAATTTTTGGTTTCGATTTTTTCTGCTAACGCCTAATTTTAAGTGGCTTTCATTATATCCAAACCCAACCAGAGTATCGCATAGTGTTTCTCTTTTGATAGGCATGTTACAATTTGTTTGGAATTTGAACAGGATTGAAAAAATACTGTAGTTTTCGAGTTACTCCCCCACCCCTTTAACATATTCATCTACTTCTAAATATTAAACGCTGATTAGGGACAAAATATGTAATAAACCTTGATTTTTGTAATATTTTAAAATCATTATAAATAGTGATTTTGCAGATATATGGAATTTTTTTTAGCCCAAACTATAAAAGTGATGGAATTTTAAGAATTCGAGAATGTAGTGTCGTTGCACGAATTAAATAAAAGAATGTAAAAGTTGTCATAATACGAAGATTTTCACTGCTACTAATCGTTTTGTAATTCACTAGCTCATAGCCCGTGCGATGCACGGTTACTTAAATTTTATTTATAATTATTCTGTTTATAATTATATTTTTATTACGATCACACGATTGTTTTTTAATATTTATAATTATATTTATTTATGAATATTTTAATATTTAAAAGTTATTAGTTTACATGATTAAATTATTGTTAAAAAAGATTTAGGCAAAAAAAATTATAGTTAAAAATTTGATATTTATTATATTTTACACGCTCAATTTAATATTTGTTTATATTGAGTTATAAAAGTTAGATTTGACCAATTTTACGGTTCACATGAAATTCACAAAATAATCTTTAATTTAGTTGTGGTTTAATAGTTCTTTTTCAATTAAAAACTATTCTAAAACTAAAAAGAGAATATAAAGTGACGAAATTTAATGTTGAGAATTCTATTCGATTTAGGAAATCTACTTAACTTATATGTAGTTTAGATTATTAGAATAACCTATATTAACTAAGTACAGGGTTTAATGTTAAATCTAACGGTTTTCACCTATCTATTTAAGATTAAACGATTTTTATTATTTTGGTTATAAATGGGTTTCCTTATTTAATTACAACTATTTTTATGTTTTAACTTTTTGGAAAATCCAATCCTAATATAATATCTTTTAACTTATATCATTTTTAGATAATAATTTCTTTTTATATGATATAATCTTGATCATCTATTTTTAAAAGTATTGGATCTAACGGTTGAGAATGTTTTTTGCGGTATTTAGGACCAAACTACCAGGATAACATCATTAATTTTTCTTAATATTTATAATTTTTTTAAATATTTATTGCTAAAATATAAGATACTCTTTTTTGTAATATGTTAATGATGCGGGAACTTTGAACTTTTGAGAAAATAAATTATTAAAATGAAAGATTGAACTTTTGTAATATGTTTGTAATATGCTAAAATGAAAGTTTTCTTATAAGTGTGGTCGCTTTGTTTGATCACTCAATCTATAATCGTTGGATCTTTCAAATTAAATTGTTGAGAAACGTTACATATAACATTAAAATTATCATGTAGAATGATCTAATATTTGAATCTACCAACAACATATTAAAATTTACAGGTTTTTTTTTTTGAAAAAAAAAGAATTTTTTTCATTTTTTTCTTTCAGACATAGGTTATTTGATAATATTTTTTGTAAAGTACGATTTTTCAGAAAAGTACTATACTAATTGATTAACAAACTTTTAAAGTTTCGAATTTAATAATTTACAATGTATATAGGTTAAAAAAGTTAGGTCTGTTCTGTAGCTGAGTCTACAATTTCAAAATACGGTTTTTTTTAATATGAATATAGTCCTGCTAACAATGAAATTAGGTCTCTATGAGTGCTTATAAAACAAAATCACCATTTGCATATAATTTATTATTTAATAATAAATTATATTTGATTAGTTATGATCTATAACTTAATAAAATAGGATAAAAAATATGCACAATTTTATAAAATTTTATCCTCTTATTATTATATTCTTTGTTGATTTGAATTTTTCTTCGATTGATTTTAATTTTTAAACATAGATTTCTAAATTTAAAATAGTTAGAAAAAAGTAATTAAATTGGCGTTAAAATAATGATGACATAATAATCATTATTAGAATTTAAATACTCACTTTACTGATTTGGGCTTTATATTGTGTTTTAAAAATCAGATTTTGACGATTTTACACCCCACGTGAAGATAATTAAATTATTTTTAATTAAAAGATGGTTTAACAATTTTTATCTAACTGGAATTGTCCATGGAAAAGAAAAGAAAGTCACGAATTTTTTACATGGAGAATTCTATTCAATATATAAAACTTATTTATATTTGGTATATTTGGTTTAAATTATCAAAATACACTTTTTAGAATTTAAATATAATCCTATTATAAATAAAATACACTTTTTTAATATTTGATCAAACGATTTTCATTTATCTAGTTAAGATCTAATAGTCCTTATTAATTTGGTTGTCACGATCAAAATTTTGGATAAATCCCTATTATGCTTATTATATAAAAGAGTTTAATATAATAAGGATATCAAGTACATACCGATATAAGTATCTTACTAACTGCTTTTACTTTTAATGTTTCGGTTTTATTTATAGTGTATATAAAATTTTAAAATACATTATTACTTTAAAATTATTAAACAGTATAAAAATTATGTTATGATTATATAAAATTTTATTCTCATATTATTATATTCTTTATCGATTTGAATTTGTTCTTAATTTATTTTAATACTTTATTGAAAAAAAGATAAAATTTCTATATTTAAAAGAATTAGAGAAAAAATAAATAAATTGGTGCTACAATTATAAAATAATATTTATTAAAATTTAAATACTCACTTTACTATTTGGGTTCTATGCTGAGTTTTAGAAATTGAATTTTGACGATTTTACAACCCATGTGAAACTAACGAAATTATCTTTAATTTAATGATGATTTAATAATTATTATCTAACTTGACCAGTGACCTACCCATAAACCGAAAAGAAAAGATGGTTAAGTATTATATTCAAAATTATTGTTTATGAATATGAAACCCTCAATATTTTAATAATATTTTGAAATTGTCCTTTTATGTTTGTTATATGTAAAATAATATAATTATAATTTGGATTAATCAAATTGTTATGTTCCTTCAGAAAAAAAATGTTTAAATTTATTCATGTACGTCTCTTATAACGCAGATATACATGAGCATTATATTGATAATTTTTAATATTGTAATCGATATGAATTGTTATCTGATATTTGGTTTAACAATTATTATCTAACTCGAACTATACATAAATTAAATAAAAAATATATTTAAGAATTTTTACATAGAAAAATTTTAAATTATCAAAATACACTTTTTAGTATTTAAATATAATTCTATTATTAATCAGATACACTTTTTAATATTAGATTTAACAATTTTCATCGATCTATTTAAGATCTAACTGTAATAATTAATTTGGTCGTATAGTGGTCGTACACGGACCAGATCGATTTTAATTTTTTCTTAAATTGATTTTAATATTTTATTGAAATAAACATAGAATTTATAAATTTAAAAGAATTAGGAAAAAAAATTAAATTGGTGCTACAATAATAAAAAAAAATTATTAAAATTTAGATAATCACTTTAGTGTTTGGGCTCTATCTTGAGTTTTAGACAACAGATTTTAACAATTTTACAGCCCACGCGAAACTAACAAAATTATCTTTAATTTAATGATGGTTTAATAATTATTATCTAACTGAAACTATCTATAAACTAAAGAGAAAAGATAATTACGATTTTTTACATAAAGATTTCTATTCAATATAGAAACCCTATTTATAATTGGTTTAAATTAAAAAAAATATTAAAATTTAGATAATCACTTTACTGTTTGGGCTCTATCTTGAGTTTTAGACAACAAATTTTAACAATTTTACAGTCCACGCGAAGCTAACAAAATTATCTTTAATTTAATGATGGTTTAATAATTATTATCTAACTGGAACTATCCATAAACTAAAGAGAAAAGATAATTACGATTTTTTACATAAAGATTTCTATTCAATATAGAAAACCTATTTATAATTGGTTTAAATTATCAAAATACACCTTTTAGTATTTAAATACTATCCTATTATTAATCAAATACAATTTTTAATATTATATCTAACGGTCCTCATCTATTTGAATATTTATAGTTTTATAATCCAACGGATC
Organism: Heracleum sosnowskyi; assembly: GCA_030848705.1. Classification (NCBI taxonomy): domain Eukaryota; kingdom Viridiplantae; phylum Streptophyta; class Magnoliopsida; order Apiales; family Apiaceae; genus Heracleum; species Heracleum sosnowskyi. Next base: position 48,246,735 of record CM061239.1, on the reverse strand, counting down.
ATATACTTTTGGTAGTACAGTGACCGACCAAAGTTTTGGATAAAATCTCTCTTACGCTTATTATACATAAGGAGTTAATGAGATATTAAGGAATACGAGAATCTCGGGATGACATAAATCTCATGACAAGGAATTTTATTGGATTTAAGTTAAACCAACATATTTAAGTATCAAGGACAATTATAAAAATTACTACGCGACGAAACGCTTTTATAGAAAAAATTATCGAACCTTGCATGAAGGATTAAGTGATAAGTGTTGGATAACAAGTAATTAAATGCAAAAATCATGCAAGAGCCATGCAAGCCATGCAAACTAGCACAATTAGAAGCTAACTAAACCAAACCAACTACTTAGAAACATGGTTCCCTAAATTGGGGAAAAAGCAAGACAAGTTTCCTTAAAATCTTGCTTTATTATGTACTACCAATGACCAAGGATGCATCTATATTCAACGTAGGCTATACGTATAACCATACATATCATTATAACACATTACCACACATTTTATCAAGAGCAAAACAGCCTCCCCCACCTCCATCTAGCTCAATTCGGCCAAACAAGAACAAGGGGGAAAGAAAAATTCATAACTCAAGTTCTACTCATCTATAAATCACAAAATTTGGACCATAGCTCCTTCATTATATAGCCAAGGTACGTTCAAAATTGTATAGCCATCCAATTAGTATAACACGATCAAATCTTGGATCAAAGATGAGGCATGAATAGTGACTCCGAAAATTTCTAACTTTTTTCTTGATTTTTTTGTAAGTTTAAGGATGCCAAGTAAAGATCAAGGATCCCTTAAGGCTTACAAGCTATTGTTAGTGTTTATAAAATTTCAAGAAAGGTATAATACTCATCCACCCTTTGATTTATATTGAGATATGAGTTAAGTTTCAAGATATGTGTAAGAACATGTGAGTTTAAGGAGTTTGTAGTGTAAATTGTTAAATCTTGGTGATTGGTTGTTGTGAATTGGTTTTGATGATGAGTTCTGGAAGTTATAACATGGTTGAGATGTTAAAAATATTATGTTGATGGTTGGGTTGATTGATGATGAATTTACATGGTTTAAAACTTGAAAGTAGTTAAGTTATAGTCGTCATAATGCCCGTTTATATTTAAGACCACTTCAAGCAAGATCCCAGAACTGATAACATGGTAATCTTGATGACCACTGCCCATGTATGCATAGGTCTTGTTTTGTAGTTCGTTTTGATATAAATATCGTATCAAGACGATTTACGGTTTAGGAGTTATGTCCATTTTAGTGAAAGTGATTCAAGAACACCAAACTGCTACTTAGTACCCAATTGTATGTTATAAACGAACAACTCAAGAGTCGATTAAAATTATGAAACTTGGATTATAAATACCTTAGGCAGTTAGTAAGGTAACCGAAAAGGTTTCGTGCAAAAATGTTAATTTTTCGATTTTATAAAATGTCGAAACCAAAGTTGCACGATGACACTATTCATTAGAGAAGCTACTGCCCTGTTATGCAAACTCGGGAAAATTGGTCTTCTGTCCAGGGCCAAACTTTTGATTGAATCGTGCACGCAAAAACGGTGCATCAATTGAGTTAGCGGTTAATGAGTTATGAGTGTTTTAGTGAAATTAGTGCAAACGCTGCATCAATTGAGTTAGCGGTTAATGAGTTATGAGTGTTTTAGTGAAATTAGTGCAAATAGTAAAACTCCGTAGTTGACTCGACTTTTAAAATGCATTTCACCTAGTTAAACTCATGTTTTCCGAATTGATATATTTTTGATAAATATTACAAATACTCAAGAAGATCCTTGAGGTGATTTCGTAATTAATTACTAATTTTCCGATTTATTAAAAGTGTTAGAGTGTGAGTTGTGAAATAGTGATTCTATGGAAAGTCAACTCTAGATGAACTACTTTGATCACCCGTTTTGGCTAAGTAAAAAGGGTAATATCGAGTCGACTAAATCACGAAACTTGTTAAGGATTATCAAGATAACACATTGGTGTGAAGATCGAGATCAGAAATGGTTAAGTAGACGGTGTAGAAGATTGTAAGTTAAGTGGACCGAGAGAGTGAAATTCGGGTAAAGTGGAGTTTACTTATAATAAGTGAACTGTCAATCAAGTGACTAATTAAGGTTATGTATTGTCTTGATAGAGGTTCCAGGACTAGAAGAGAGACATCCAGTTAGAGTTTGGACATCAGACAAGTTTACTACTCCTTACTCTATTGTTTAGAGTAGGTATATTTTCAAATGTTTTATACTTGTGCATTCAAAAATATATATCAACTCTTTTGTCTCGAATATCGTGGCAAGTTTTCAAACCCCAAAGCTTAGGTATTCGGTTATGATTTAAAAACTGTTGTTGTTGTGATATAATTGTTATCAAATGCATGAACTGCTTTAATTATCGTATAAGCTTTCTTATGTTGAAAGATTGGTTTATATGCTATATAGTGGTATAGATATAAACCGGAGTATACAAGACTCTAGGTGTGGAGCATATTTTCGTATTTCAATTCGGACCGGGAGTCGGAGATATTTTATAAACGCTATCATAAAAACCTGGAGATTGCCGGAGACAGATTATTTTAAATATTGATTAAAATATTTCAATAAATATAATTTGGATATTTTAAGGGTAATGAATATTTTAAATAATATTAATAAATAATATTTTAATATTTATTAAATTAAATGAATATTATTTTGAAAATTCATTTAAAAAGGATTATTTAATTGTTTATTTATTTAATAAATATTAATTAAATATATCAAATTGTTTATTAATTAATAAATATTATTTAAATATTTACTAAATATTCTAAAATTATTTAAAAATCATAAAACCTTATTTAAAAATTATTTAAGGATTTTAATAATTATTTAAAATATTTTCTGAACTTTAGAAAAATTATTTGAATATAGTAGGGATTCCCAAATATTATTTCTGAGTTTATTAAATTACGATAAATGCGAACAAATACTCTTTGACTTATCAAAAATTGGGAAGCCAGTTAGGAAGTAAACAAATAATTTTAATCTCCCTATTATTCGAAAGTACTTATGTTTTGGGATCACTGCCCTACCCTTATTAGGGATTCTAACTTAGGTTATTACAGAAAACTCTGACTAACTCCCAGGTCGTGATTTTCAAAATGAACTTTCCTGGACAAATAAACCTGTAGACTAAAGTCAACCCACATTGCGATTTTACTTCCCCAAATATTTCCGAAAGTAAGAGTATAATTGTTAATCAGACCTATCAATAAGCACTATGCTTGGGGAACTCGGATTAATTTCCGTTCTGGATATGGATAGGGTTCTTCAAGGTACTGGAGAAAAGTAGGGTCTTTGATGTCGCACTGTTAGCGTAAGAGGTCGATTGACACTGGCCAGATAGATAAATTAGGGCCTTTGATGTCCCCTATTAGCGTAAGAGACCGATTGACACCGGCCCGACAGATAAATTAGGGCCTTTGATGTCGCCCTGTTAGCATAAGAGGCCGATTGACACCGGCCCGACAGATAAATTAAGGTCTTTGATGTCGCCCTGTTAGCGTAACAGGTCGATTGACACTGACCCAACAGATAAATATCTATGGCCAAAGTTGTCAGGGTGATGACCGGTTAAGATCATCCGTCTACTAGTAGAAAATTTCACGGTACTATACGACTGATCATCGTGTATTGTGGGTGTGTTCCAGTATAGTCCTCATTCTTTCAATTGGAATTGTACTGTAACATTGTAACGAAGGCCTATGTGTTGAGTTACCAATAATGTTGATAGTGGTTGAAAAGTATATTCTCTGTTACAATATCTTGGACTGTATGAAATGTTTTGACGAAAGACAAACGATATTTTAAAACTTGTGAACTATTGTTGTTCATCTTGCAGTATCTAGAACTGCGTACTTGTTGATTTCTAAATACCGTGCTAAGCCGCGAATAGTGTCTTTCAAAATTAAAAAATTTTACTAATGAAGAAAACTAAATATACAATTTTAATATTCTCCTAATTTTTTTATTGAAAAATATCTCAATTGCCTTTTAAATCTTTATTAATGGAGGAAATTAAATATACAATTTTAATATTGTTGCTTTTAGAATCTTTACTATTGGAGAGACTAAATATACAATTTTAATATTCTCCTAAATTTTTTATTTATGAATATATTTATTAACTTAGGAAACTAAATATATTATCTTACTATTATTCTCCTAAATTTTCTATTTAAGTCAAAGTTTAAAATTTTGAAAAATACTATGGAGATCATGAGGGCGGTGAGGTGGTACTCTCAAATCGCATCGATCTATTTTTCTGATTTTTTCACATTTTTGAATTAATAATATTAAATATTAGATAAATTCTCTATTTTTTCTTACTAATTTCTAACAGAGGAAATTAAAGATACTATTTTGATATTCTCCTAAATATTTTATACTGGTCCAAATTATTTACTAATTCTTTTCTTAATATCTTTCAAGTTTAGTAAATATTTGTAAAACTATGCCATAATATATAATTGTTTTGATTTATTTTAATTTAAAATAGAAACTTATTTTTAAATATATGGATATGTTAAATAAATTATTTAATGTTCTTAAATTAAAATTATTAACTAAACAAGATTACAATAATGGGATGAGAATGGTGAATAAGGAAATTTTTAAATATAATATATTTGGTCTAAAATTTAGTAGTACTCTCTAATTGATAGTAAAATAATTTAAATTTTTGATTGTTTAACTGCATAATTTGTATAATTGATAAACTCGGATATTATAATAAAAGATTACGCTATTGATGCAAACTTATAATAAATCTCAGTACATTTAATAAAAATGTAATTTAAACTTTTTTATAATCTAATTTGCAATTTATAATTATTTTAAAATATATTAATATTTGTAAAATTATCTAGAAGCAATATTAGTATTATTTATTAAAATTACACAAGTACATGTCTACATTTTGCTGTTAGCCTGTCTGCAGAATACAGTACAAACTAATTTCTTATCAAGCCAAACAAAAACTTGTATCACGCAGGAATCAGGATTTAGATGTATTAATTTCGACCAAGTGAAAATGACTGCCAAATTCGAAATAGATTAGGTTAAATAGTATAGTTTAGGTTTCTAGTACAGAGTGTGGGCATGCCAAATGTGTTTTTAAACTGTTAACATGCTTCAAGAACATTGAACTCATCGACCTGCCATATCTCATCCAACATTATATTGTGACAACTAAAAACAAATGTATTAAAACCAAAACGAGGCAACTAATTATATATAGAAGGGGCTCACCTTATAGGAAAATATGGTATCAAGAGTAAAAGAAAGGATAAATGGCAACTATGTTCATCAAGAGGGAAGAAAAACCTGCAAGGAGACGTTTGAGCATGGCTGATGGGGAAGGCCAAGACGTAAAGCCTGTCAAAAGAAGAAGAAGAGATTCAGCTGCAGTCGCTCGTAAGTCGACCTCTGTTCAATGGCCAATCTGAGTACGCTCCGGATGTCCAGAAGGTCCACTCTCTAGTCGAAAGCTAGCTGTGATACTACTCAACAGCCAGAATAAGCTGACCAAACTTCTGTGCCTGCTCCTACGACTATTAAGAGAAGTTCAAAATTCTGGGGTGTTGGCAGACATAGATGGACAGGGAGATATGAAGAACACCTGTGGGATAAACTTTCTTGGAACGGAACACAGAAGAAGAAAGGGAAAAGTGGTCATCTCTTTGTTCACTTAGTTTTCTGGTACTCCACTGCCTGATTCTGTTGCTGACAAGAATTTTTTGTTGTGTCTCATTTGCATCACTTTGGAATGTTATGGTTGCTCCGGACAGTTTATCTTGGTGAGTTATTTTATAGGACTGTTCAATTCAAACTTTTTGGGATCATGCATCAATAGAAACTAACGAGCGTCTTTGCAAACAAAATTCCAAGTCATATGCTCGCGCTGCAGTTCCCAAGATTTCACTGTAGATGACATGAAAACTGAGCAAAAGCAAGAGGGCACCACTGAGAACTCACTCCCTTAAATCATTCAACAAGAAATCTTCTTCTCCCATGGCACTTAGCCTACTCTTAAAGTCGTCATTTTTCAAAGAACTGGTGGAGAAGAACTCCTTCATCAATAAAGAAGAGAATAATGTCGTGGAGGAAAGGACAAACCAGCCACAGATGGGAAGCGATGATGAGTTTGGAGAGATAGTTCATGATGGAATTAATGGCGATATCCCACTTTCATTATCTTCTACAACTGATCACAGTTTTAAGCTTCAAGCACAGTTCAGCTTAAGTAGCCTGTGTTATACCCGAAATTTGACTAAGGAAAGAATAATGACAGAAGATGAACTTGGAGCTCCAGAACAGGGGTGGAAAGGTGTTGGAGCGCCCACGTCGGGCGTGCCAAGGTTGGAGCGCCCACGTCGGGCGTGCCATGGAATATATTAATATGAATGATAGGTGAAGGAAACATGAGGTGAACTTGGAGCTCCAAAACAGGACTGGGGATGCGTTGGAGCGCCAACCATGAGCAGGACCAAGGTTGGAGCGCCAACCTTGGGCGAACCACAAGCTGGCGCGCCAACATGCCGTAGAAGACCAAGTTGGGGTGCCAACTTGGAGGTAACATGAAGAAGGGATAGAGTATTATTTAATTGGTGATATGTATTGAAGATTTATTGAAGACTACAAGATGAAGGCCTGATTCTGTATTCTAATAAGTTATCCTTATTGGGGAATTAAGGAATGATTAAGCTTGTCTATGCACTCAAAGGGTCTATTCCTGTATTCTAGCAAGTTATCCTTGTTGGGGGAGTAAGATACACCTGGTGCGACGATAACTTTGGAGAACTTGCCCTGTAGTCTGGTGGGTTATCCTCATCGGGGGGTAAGGACCAGCTTGTGCATTTGGAGTAAGTCATGACTTTTCCCTGCAACTAATGACTGATGTGGTAGTTGGTAGCGGTTGATGTTAGCTCCAATAGTTAGGGCTAATGTTGTATCCGTGAAGGCACGGTCATAGTTGAGCCTTGGGGTCATCGGCTAGGCTTCATCGTATGGGCTCTCCTTAGTGGGCTTGGATATGCATTTCATGATAATTTAAGAGTTCTAGTCCGACATGGACTATGCTTGACGCTTATCACCAAGGAGACCTATCTCTAATGGACTTAGGTTCCTTGTCCTACAAGAACTACGTGGGCTTGATTCCCTATAAATAGGGATACGTAGGCACATTGTGAGGGGTGGGAAGAGAAGTGCTCATCGAGCCACCACCATAAAACCCTTGCAATCTCAGCCCCCAATTCATCACAACCACCACACTCCGGTGACTTTTTCGGCGAAGAACCACCATCATAGATCTTGATTCCGACATATAACCTCAAATTTTGTTATCACAAATTCCTCCGTTAACAGCCTGCTAGGGACATTGCTGTAGATAAAGCTTGTTATGATTAATAGCATAACTGGATACAATCACATCTTAATCGGGAAGAAACTTTCACTGTACATGTATAAATCAGAAGATGTCCTTGCTATTCTTCTCAAGGGACCTTAACAAGGATCATCTATATATGTTTTTTCTTCTAGATATTTACAAACTTTGAACATGAGTTCAGAAAGAAAATTTGGCAGATCGATTCTAATGATAAACCTATAGAATATCAATTCCAGGTTACCTGTTCTTATAGAGTTTGTTGCCGGATGCAATTGGTGAATAACGTCTATATTTAACAGAATAACAGGAAAGAGGAGGAAAGTGTACATTGCTTATTTTCATAATCCAGAACATATTTTTTTCCATCAGAATGAGATAAAAATGTATTCAGAAAGCATTTAAAAGGTGACAACAGTCCGATTTGAGAGACTAAATTCTAGATTACATATCTTTCTTCAACGTTTTTAAAAGCGATAATTACTCACATGTTCAATTCATGTAAATAGTGCAAGGAAAATTAGAAGCAGCCCATGAATGATTTTTGCATTTTCAGCATGTTCCTCATTCATGCAATTTGGCAGATGTTCATTAGAGACTTGTTAAAGCTAAATTCTCATGCATGTCCTTTCTCCACCACGCACCAACAAACGACTAAATTCAGTTAACTGCGGTCCTTTCTCAAGTATGCATTAATATTTGTAAAAACCAAACATGAAAATGAACAGTAAAAGGAATGCCACACATCAATCTCCTCAAGTAGAGGTGAAAAGCTTTTTTCCCCAAGTCAGGTGAAAAGTTGTATGCACATGGAAAGCAGTCATAGACTCATACAGCTCTCGTTTTTCTCTCTGGTTAGAGTAAATTCTAGATGATACCAAGGATAAAAATTACATGTGCCAACCCCGCTTCTTTACTGAAATCTAGCCTAATCGACTGGCAAGTAAATTACAAGAGTAAAAATGCCAAAGACTCGTCTATTGATAGGCACTATGACCTTCTGCACTTAGCACTGATCAAATTTTGAACATGGCAAGAAAAACTAACAAGAAGAAACTACAAAGAATGGAGTCAACTAAGTCGGAAAAAAAAAAGCCCTTTTCCAAATGTACGAATTGGAACCACTTCCTAACTCTTACGCTAAACTTAAAGATAGCCTTCTAGTCAGCTGCTTTAGACTTCAAAAAACATGTCAGTCAGTAACAAAGAGTGGAGGAGAGGCAGCACCATTCAATTAATCATAAATTACACAAGCTAATATCAATATCCAGGCAAAAAGAGGAGGGGGATGGGGGGTTCAACCTGTATGCACATGATGCAAGCAAAAGCCCAAATACAATGTTCATATCAAAAGACAGTGCATCTATAAACAATGTGCAGTTTAGACCTCAAATCAGCTTCATTGATTAATATACATCCCTTCAAAAGAATGAACCACCTCCCTCTTTGCAACAAGTTCCTAATCCACAAGTTTGCACCTTCACATTTAAATTGTGGATGAACAAGACATGAATAATACACCGCCCAATCTTCTATTTACCACTCCAATAGCAAAAGAAAAGAAATAAGCATAACGAGCTTCTCCATACATATCCAATTCCAACCCTTCAAAAGAATGAACACTCCCTCTTTGCAACAAGTTCCTAATCCACAAGTCTGCACCTTTGCTTATAAACTGTGAAATAACCGGAGAAGAAGACATAAATAATACACCGCCCAGTCTTCTTTTTACCACTCCAACAGCAAAAGAAATAAGCATAACGAGCTTCTCCTTACATATCCAGTTCAACAATTACATCCCTTCAAAAGAATGAACCACCTCCCTCTTTGCAACAAGTTCATAATCCACAAGTCTCCACCTTCACATAAAAATTGGGGAATAAACGAAGAACAAGACATGAATAATACAACACCCAATCTTCTTTTTACGACTCCAACAGCAAAGGAAATAAGCATAACGAGCTTCTCCATACATATCCAATTCAACAATGACCACATGGCTAACAACTTCAAATGCAATTGACTACTTTTATCAAATTCATGCCACGAATTTTAATTTAACAAATTAATTCAGAATATGGTATTGATCTAACCACAATATTATTCAGGTGCTTAAAGTCAAACAAGCCTCTAGCAAATTACAAATTAATAGCATCTCAACTTACAAATTAGCTGGAAAAGGCTTTAGAGGAGACAAATAGCACTAGCCTAGTTTGACCTGTATGCACATGATGCAATAAGAGGAGGGGGATGGGGGGTTCGACCTGTATGCACATGATGCAAGCAAAAGCCCAAATACAATGTTCATATCAAAAGACAGTGCATCTACAACAAAAAAAAGATGGAGACTCCTTATCCTTCACTAATAACAAAAAAGATGGAGATTCCTCGTCCTTTTAGCGGCTACGCTAACAACAAAAAAGACTGGAGGCAAGAAGCGCATAGTTTGTTGTAGATAATCCATAAATTCCCATATGGATCATTTAGTTTGACCATGCTGCACCAGATCTGACAATTGCTATAGACTTGCACAGGTTTTCCCAACACAGTAGCACCAGCCTTCACAACCTTATCAACAGCAGATTCAACATCAGTGGTCGACATAGAGAAAAAACTTCTCCTGCGATAGAAAAGAAGAAATGATTGATATATGTGAGTCTATTCATAGAACTACAACTTTTTCATCTATTAGTTCACACTATACACCACAGTCCACTCATGTGGAAGCCTTACAAGTAAATAATTAAGGTCCACATTGGTTGCTTAGAATATGAATCAAAACTCTTATGACACACCATAACAACATAGCTATTTTAGATCGTACATAAAATTGTTACAGGTTCATCCGTCAAATAATAATATTTCAAGCAAGAATTAATTTATCACATTATCTCATAAACCTCGATCTGCCTATTAATAAGAAGCATTGCAGATTCAGGTAGTAACCAGCTTATTAGGGGAAAAAAACAATTGAGAAGGGAAGCTACACTCGTCTAACATCTAATAAACAAATATCAGCTAGTCCCCCGTCATATATGATTATTGTTAGTTCATGTAGTAACATATATAAATTCATAAAAAAAATGACAAAAAGAAGATGAACACATATTAAGTTCGAATAGCTTACGGAGGAGAAGATTCATCCTTGAGACCGGAGAGAAGAATGATATCTGAGCCAATCTTCAGTTCAATTCCAGAAATAGGAGCAAGCCCTTGATTAGCCTTTCTTTTGCGTAAAAACCTTTTTGTCATGACTTCAGCTCCAAAAGCTGCCTTATAAAACCGAAGAGCTTCAATAGTCTTCCCTCTTTTTACAAAAAGCTCAGACTTTATGGCCAAGCATTGAGGCTCGTCATCGGCTGGAACCTTAGGTTCTGTGTCAGTAATAATAATAGGCAACGGTGTTTCGTTCCGCCTAGTAATATCAGTTTCCAGAGTCCTGCAAAAATATCAATTTCATATCCTTATTTAAGCATGCAGTTGGGAACGCCATCAAGTTAAAATTCAAAAAAGTTTCAGTTACATATCTAGCACGTTCATTGATAAAGAAAGATGTCAAACTGTAATTAGAGAAAGCAACAATTTTCTTTATGTACTCAAGAGGAGAAGGATCATTTGATGTCTGAACTAGTCCATGATCAGCTAATTTATAAGCATATTCATCATACTTTAAATTACCTTAATAAGGAAAGAAAGTCATTTCATCATGTATCTACGTTTGATTATCCTTAAGTAAGACTCGCACTCATCTATATCCCACAAATCTTCTAAAAGGAAGGTCGAAAACAAGATAAGAAAAGAGAAAAATGAAAATTAGATGGCACAGATGAAAGCAAAATGAAAGAAAAGGTGAGGTTACTAACATAGCAAAGCAATCAAGGTCAGGGTTAAGTGGATAAGGGCACAGCTTATTGATGACATCTGGTAGTCGTTTCTTTTCCTCTTTAATCTTTGCATTCAACTCGCGACCCTCCTCTTTATATTTTCTAAATGTCCTGGAGAATCTGAAACGCCTTTCTAAAGCAGCAGCCCGGGATGTATCAAAACCAGGTTCATTTGGATGGGAAGACATCGAAACCGACACACAAAACTTGCGCTAAGGGTTCAGAGGCTTTTTAACCTAATTCGCTATTGGCTTAAACTAAACGCCACGCCTTTCGCTGTTGGGTATTGCCTATCTGCTTTATAGGGTAAAAAGCACTTTTTGTACCTGAATTTTCAGGTTTGAGCACTTTGTGTACCTAGAGTTTGGAATTTAGCAAAATGCATGCTGCAATTTCCATTTTCTTGCAAAATGCATACTTCCGTCAATATTTTTTAACACCGTTAATTTGGTTTGTAAATTGAGATAGGATAGAAGGGTATTTTAGTATTTGCAGCATATGCATGTCCTGCATGAATTTTACAATGGAACATTTGTTACCTTTAAACCTTTTTTACATTAAAATATATATATACATGTTTCGTATTTAAGATAATGATTACAAAATGATAAATTGTAACAAAAAATTGCAAAAAAAACAAATTGTAAGTTTAAGGTGATTCAAACACACATTGAGCTTTTTTCTTTTGTTAATAAAAAAATATTATAATTTTATTAGCTTAAAAGATGCATGGATTGTTTTTAATGAAATATTATTTTGTTATTTATATTTAATATCTTTTTAATTACATTTCTTAGAAAAAATAAATATGCATGTTGAAATACGTAAACTTTTTAAAATAATTGAAATATGTTTTAAAATAAATAAATCAGGATTTTGCCCATGATATTTTTGGAAAAAGAGGGTTTTAGTAATGAAAAAACATATTTTAGCTAAAAAAATGTAATTGTCCGTGATTATTTTGGAAAATGAGGTAATTTTGTTATAAAAAATAGAAAAAGTAACGTTTTTTAGCTGAAAAAGGTAATTGGTTATAAATATCTAATGTTTTTAATTACATTTTTTATAATCAGTTACCCTTTCGGTTAAAATACATTACTTTTCCTATTTTTTATAACAAAATTCTCTCTTTTTCTAAAAAAATCACGGACAATAATTATATTTTTCACTAAAACATGTTACTTTTTCTATTTTCCTTACTAAAATCTCTCCTTTTCCAAATATATCATGATAAATCCTTACTTATTTATTTTAAAACCCATTTTAATACTTTTAGTTGGCAATTACCTTTTTCAACTAAAACATGTCACTTTTTCTATTTTTTCTTACTAAAACCCCTCTTTTTCCAAAAATATCACGGGCAAACCGTTACTTTTATATTTTAAAATTCAACGAAAACGTCTTACTTTTTCTATTTTTTCTTACTAAAACCCAACATTTTTCAAAATATCACGGGCAAACCGTTACTTATTTATTTTAAAATCTATTTTAATATTTTTAATTATTTAAAAAAGTTTAACACACCTAATTTTTTTTAACAAATGTAATTAATAAAATATAAATAATAAAATTAATAATTATTAAAAACAATTCGTGCATGGTACGGTTTTAATCTAGTATAATTAATTATGTTATTTTAGAATAAAAAGACATGTCTACTGCTTCATTCCAAGCTAAAACTTCAGGTACACACTCTACAATTCACATATAGCTTTTTGGAACTGCCAATTACAGTTATGCCCTCACGGTGTTAATAACACTTGACGGAAGTATGCATTTGGCAAGGAATTGGAAACTGCAGCATGCATTTTGCTAGATTCGAAAATCCATATACACAAAGTGCTCAAACCTGAAACTTCAGGTACACAAACTCAAACTGTTTTTCACTCCTGCTTTATATATAAAGCTGAAAGGCATATGATATAGCCTATTTGTAATTCGAGGATTCTACTCAACTTAAACAAGAATGTTATAAGTAAATATTAGATCAGATGTCACAGGAATCTCAGAAGATTATATCTGTCAAAGAATGAAGATTAAAGTCATCTACAGACTTGAAGTTATTCTACATTGAAAGAAGCTCAATTTATTGATCAAGCCTCAATGAAGTATTCAAGCTCAGTGGATTTATTAAAGTGACGGAGATTTCAAGTGGTGACAGAAAAAGATACTGATTACGGAGTTCTTGAATGAGAAGGAAGTGAATCACTGCTTAAAGTCAAATAGATAAAGAACAAACATTGTCGTTAGTCACTCATGAACCAGACAGTGCATCGAGTGTCAACGTACTATTGTGTTTGTTATTTATCTAAGTTTTAAGTGATTCTGGAATTTATTGAGAAGTCAATTAATTCTATTTATTCTCTTATATAAATAATTAATACTATTGAGTAAATTATTTATTAAATTAATTCTGTAAAGAATTAATTTAATACATAATTTATTTAGTTAATTATTTAAATTAGAATAAAAAGAAATTAATTGAGAAGTCAATTAATTCTATTTATTCTCTTATATAAATAATTAATACTATTGAGTAAATTATTTATTAAATTAATTCTGTAAAGAATTAATTTAATACATAATTTATTTAGTTAATTATTTAAATTAGAATAAAAAGAAATTAATTGAGAAGTCTACTAATTCTATTTATTCTCTTATAAATAATTAATACTATCAAGTATATTATTTATTAAATTAATTCTGTAAAGAATTAATTTAATACATAATTTATTTAGTTAATTATTTAAGTTAGAATAAAAATGAACTAGGAAGACTTAGGTTTGAACTAGGAAGACTTAGAAAAATGAACTAGGAAGACTCACAAGTGAGTCTTCCCGATTGTCTTCCTAGGCCAAGCCTTGTCTTCCCGAATGTCTTCCTAGGCCAACCCATTGTTTTCCCGGTTGTCTTCCTAGGCCAAGTCTTGTCTTCCCGAGAGTCTTCCAAGGCAAAGTGATTTTTTTTCTGCTAGTCTTCCAAAGGCAATTACAATGTTTCAAGTGGCTTGCACGTGGGTTGACAAAGCAAAAGAAATGCAGTGGTTTAAATACAAGATAATTCGAAGACTATTCATTCAATTATTACAACAGAAAAGCAAAGACAGAAACATTCAACATCACATTTCTCTCAACTGTCTTCATAACTTTTCTTCAACTGTCAAGCTTCAAATTCTGCAGGATATATTTACTTCTTGATTGTTCTTAATTATTTAATTCATAAGAAGTGATTCTCTTGTACTGCTTTGACTTTCTAGCGGATCATAATCCCTAGATTTTATATCGAACTACTTTTTAGTATTCGATCCTTTTTATTACAAAAATAGATAAATTCATGTCGAATTTATTCTAGATTTGTTTTATCAAGTTCTTTGTAATCAGTGATCAAAATTGTAACACCCTTCAAGTTTAATAGAGTTTTATTTAACTTGAATATTGTTTCAGTTTTATTCCGTATTAATTTGTTCTAAATTGTTAAATCTTAAAAGGACAAATTCGATAAAACGGTATAGTTTGTATTCAACCCCCCTTCTACAAACTTATCAGGACCTAACCATTGGCATCAGAGCCTTTTGATTGATATACAAATCAAAGATCCAATTGTTTTGAGATTTTTCTTTTAAACTCTGATTTTTTATCTTATTCCTAAAAATCTCAAAAGATGTTTACTACACAGAAAGTTGGTACTGTCAAAATCCCTATGTTCAGCAAGGAGCATTATCCAATGTGGAAGAAGAAAATGCTCCTATTTCTTAAGGTTGCAAATCCTAAATACATTGATGTGATGAAGAATGGTCCCAAAATCCCTATGATTATTGAGGAAGAGCTAAAAGTGGATAACATTGTTACTAGGGCTGCTAGGATGTACCCTAAGGATCCCAAGGATTTCACTCCTGGTGAAAAAGAGGATGTTACCTTGGATGCCAGTCTACAGCTGATCCTTATTGATTGTCTTGATCCTATCATGCATAATCATGTCCTAAACTGTGATACTGCCAAACACATTTGGGAAACCATAGAGATAATCAATGAGGGGACAGAGGAAGTTAGGGAGAATATGCTGGAAATTCTCACCTCACAATATGAGCATTTCAGATCAAACCCTGGTGAAGGTATCACTCAGGTTTTTGAGAGATACAACAAATTAATCAATGATCTGAATCTCAATGGGAAGCACTACACCAACAAGGAGATTAACAAGAAGTTCCTTCTTACACTTCCACCTCATTTGGAGCACAAAATATCTGCCATTAGAGAAGCAAGAGATATGAATGAGCTTGCTTTGGAGAGATTGTATGGTGTTCTGAATACCTATGAGCTGGAGCAGATTCAACAAAGGGAGTTGTATGGAACTGGGAAGATTGTTGGTACCTCTACTGCATTGGCTGCTGAAGTCCCACAGAAACTGGAAGTGAAGGTTGTTCAACCTTCCAGTTCTAACATGAATGTTATTGATGTTGAATATGGATTAACATCCATTGATCAATCTGGTGGTGACTTCTATTCTTTAGAAGAACTTGATCAGCTGGAGGATGGTGATTTGGCTTTGATAGTCAGGAAGTTTGGGAAGTTCAGATTCAAGAGGAATCCCAATCTTAAGTTCAGACCCAGATTTCAGAGAGGTGGATCTTCCTCTTCAAGTGGCACAAGGGGTGGCTACAAAACTGGAACTGTGGAAAGAAGCACAATCAGATGCTACAATTGCAATGAGTTGGGTCACTTTGCTACTGAGTGCAGAAAGCCAAAGCAAGTGACTAGAAACACATTTGATTCTAGCAAGAAGAACAAGATTGGGAAAGCCTATGTTGCTGAGGGAAAGAGTTGGGATGACACTGACAGTGATGAAGAAGCAGGTGAGATTGGGAATCTTGCACTCATGGCAATAGGAGACAAACTCTTTCAGTCCATGTTATCTTCACCCAACATGTCTGAGGTAAAGTTCACTGATACTGAAATGATTCGTCATCTTGGTGATACTTTAAGTTGTGCACGCACTGAAAATGATAAAATAATTCTTTTGAACACAAATCTTGAAAAGGAAATAAAAGAATTAAAACTAGTGCATATCAATCAAGATGAACTTACTAATAATGTAGCAGTTCTTGAGAATAGGGTTAAATTGTATCAACAACTGGAAACCATTCTCAAAGATCAGATTAGTGAGCTTAATACCAAAGCTAATGCCTATTACAACTCTTGTAAGACGGCTAAAGAGATTATGAATAAACAAGCTATGGGTAATCATGTCAGTATAGGTTATGGTTATAATGAGGCCATTGGATTGCTTGGTATTAATACACCTTGTAGAGTCAGAGAAGAAGGAAAGGTTGTTCCTTATATACTTAAGGGTATTGAAACACCCTTCTGTAAAGAATCCATAGCAGATCCTATGAATGAATACTCTATAATCATTGCTGAAGAGATTCGTGAAGAAGATATGGCTTTGGAAGTTGAACAGTCCAAAAATAATTCTCAAGAATTATTTTATCATTTTCAGTGCGTGCACAACTAATAATGTAGCAGTTCTTGAGAATAGGGTTAAATTGTATCAACAACTGGAAACCATTCTCAAAGATCAGATTAGTGAGCTTAATACCAAAGCTAATGCCTATTACAACTCTTGTAAGACGGCTAAAGAGATTATGAATAAACAAGCTATGGGTAATCATGTCAGTATAGGTTATGGTTATAATGAGGCCATTGGATTGCTTGGTATTAATACACCTTGTAGAGTCAGAGAAGAAGGAAAGGTTGTTCCTTATATACTTAAGGGTATTGAAACACCCTTCTGTAAAGAATCCATAGCAGATCCTATGAATGAATACTCTATAATCATTGCTGAAGAGATTCGTGAAGAAGATATGGCTTTGGAAGTTGAACAGTCCAAAAAGTGTATATCTGATATTCCAGTCAAAGTTGCTACAACTAAAAAGACTAAATCAGATATCCATAAGTTGGATCAAAACAACTGTAGAACTAACATGCCTGCTGTTAATTCTTCTCATAAAGCATGTTGTGTGATTAATTGAATGTCTTGTGCTTTCAATGTTATGTATGCTTATTTTAATAGTAAGCATGTATCTAGTGATAAGACTGCTCCACGTCAACATGTTAATAATAAGAAGCATGTTAAAGCAAAGACTACTAGTCCTCCTCAGACTAGAGTGGATTCATTTATCCCTAAGCCTACTCAGAAATGTGTTAAGGCTGGCTATAAATGGAAACGCTCTTATGTGAAAGAGGTTGAAGTAGTTGTAGTTAAAAATGTTGTTTTGCCTGACAAAGGCCAATTCTTTAAGTATGCCGGACCCAATCAATTTTGGGCTCCGAAGAAGGTCTAATCAATTTGATATTGCAGGGAGTTAAACAGGTAAACCGTGTTACATGGATTCTTGACAGTGGCTGTTCAAGGCATATGACCGGAGATAGAGCCCTGCTATCAGATTTGGTTGAGAAAGCTGGCCCAGTGCTTACCTTTGGAGATAACAGCAAGGGTATAACTGAGGATATGGCCTATTTGAAATCAAGAAATGTTATCAGTCAATAAGAACATCAATGTTACTTTTGATGACACTAAGTTCCCCAGTATCCAAAAGGAAGACTCATCTGAAAAGCTGAAGTTTGATAACTTGCCAGACTCAGATTCAGATGATGAAGCCCCACCTGAAGTTATTGCTGGTAATGATAATAACAATGATGATAATAATCCTAGTGATGGTGGTGGAAACATTGGTAACAATGGAGATACCACTAACACTGGAGAAGAATCATCAAGGCAATCAAGCAACAACTCAGGGGGAGCAAATGAAGGATCATCTAGTCACTCACAACATCAAAGTGAATTTCAAGGCGAATCATCAAGATCAAATCTTCCAAGACATACTGTATGGAATAGAGCTCATCATTTTGAGCTGATCATTGGTGATCCAAATGTTGGAGTTAAAACTAGAAGTGCAACTCAGAATGAATGTCATTATTCAGGGTTTCTTTCTGAAATGAAACCAAAGAAAATTGAGGAAGCACTGACTGATCCTGATTGGGTGATTGCTATGCAAGATGAACTCAATCAGTTTGAACAACAGCAAGTCTGGAAGCTGGTACCCAGGCCAAAGAACAAGAAAGTAGTTGGCACAAGATGGGTATTCAGGAACAAGCTAGATGAGGATGGCATTGTTACAAGGAACAAGGCAAGACTGGTTGCACAAGGGTATTCTCAAGCTGAAGGCATTGACTATGATGAAACCTATGCACCAGTGGCTAGACTTGAGGCCATCAGGATGTTCTTAGCATTTGCTGCTTACTCCAGTTTTAAAGTCTATCAAATGGATGTTAAGAGTGCATTCCTGAATGGTGAACTTGATGAAGAAGTGTGATAGAGTATATATTTATATATATTTTATATGATTTTATTCCTCATATTTATTATATTTTGCATTTAATTGGATTTTTATTTAATAGATTTTAATGTTCTATTGTAGGAAGCATGAAAATCCTAAACTTGGAAGGATTGGAGAATAAAGAGCTTAATTTGGAGATTTATTAGAAGGAAATTCGGATTTGTTGGGCTGCCTGCACATAATTCAATGTTTGGGTCATATCTTGAGTTCTAGAAGTCAGAATTGAACGATTTAACAGTTCACACGAAGATAATGGAAATCTCTTTTATTCTAAAGTGGTCCAATTATCAAATTACTCCAGGAACGGTCCAGATTTACTGAAGAAAAGTCAGCTACGAATTTTCCTTGTAAAACAGAATCAGTTTAGGAAACGTACTTGTACTTTCCTCAAGGCATTAAAATATTTGAGGATATATATATAAACATCAGATCTGAGATATACATAGAGGGAGAGATACAGAGATACATAGATATATAGGTAAATACAGACATAGCGAGACTTGTACTTTTTCTTCTTGGAGAAAGATTAAAGGTTTTTATTCTTTGTTCTTAATATTATCATGTGTTCTTATTATATTATGTGTTTTGTTAGTTTAATTATGAGTGAGTAGATCTTTAATCTAGGGTTAAGTTGAACCCTAGTTATGATTGATGTATGATTTTCCACAAACCCCCAATTTAGTTATGTTGTATGCTCTTGCTTATTGAGTTGTGCTTAATTAACAATAACATGTCAGACGTGATTATGCGTATTGTTTGAACCTAATATCTATTTATCATCGAAAGTTGGACTTAGATGGTTGTGATTTATCCAATAAGGACGTGAACTTCTCCATGAAAATAGGTAGAACGGATTGTTAGGAAGTTAGGATGCTGTGTTTAATGTCTCTAAATTGCATGATACCATGAAAATAGGCTTGAGTGTATTTTAGAGAAGCCATTAATACTCGAGAGAGGTTATTGGTATTTTATAGGGCGCATCTTTCCTCTTGAGTAGCGTATGATTAATTGGGGTGGAAAATCATGATTGCATTGATTCATGCTAGTGGGGATACTTAATTCTAGATGTTTTAGTTAATTGATAATACAATACAATTTGCCTTAGTATAATATTAGTTTAAAAATCTCTCAATAATTTATTGTGTTACTTGCTTAGTTGAATTAAATCAAGAATAACTAGTGATTGATACGTTTGTCTCTGTGGGATCGACTCTGACTTACCCTACTACATAGTTAGACGGATTTGTTAGATATTATTATTTGATAGGCACGCGACAGCCTTGTCAAATTTTTGGCGCCGCTGCCGGGGACAAAGTGATATTAGATTAGTTAATTTTTGAGTTAGTTTAGCTAAGTCTTTTAGTTGTGTTGCTTCGGCTATTATTCCCTTGTTATTTGATCTTTGTTTCTAGTTTCCTTGTTGCATGCACACTCGAAGTTCAGGTACAGAAAATTTGATTGCTCTTGATCCTGAAATTGAAGCTACAACAAGAAGACAAGCAGGACTACGAAGGAAAAATAAAGACAAGAAAGTTATGGGTGAGACAGCAGCAAAGGCTCTCAGGGAGCATGGTATGCCAGACGCTACAGACGTACTCTCCAGTATTGTCAGACCAACAATCACGGCTACCCACTTTGAACTCAAGCCACAATTCATACAATTCGTCTCCAATGATTCTTTCGCAGGATTGTCCACTGAAAATCCTGTTGATCATCTTGAGAGTTTTCTGGAAAAATGTGATACTCTAAAGCTGACCAATGTTAGTGATGATGCTATTAAGCTGCGCTTATTTCCATTCTCTCTCCGAGATGCAGCAAAAGATTGGTTGAAGGATGAAGGACCAAACACATTCACTACTTGGGATAGTCTAGCAAAGGCGTTTCTACTTAATTTCTTTAGTCAAAAGAAGACTTCAAAGCTCAGGAATGAAATATCTAACTTTCGTCAAGATGATTACGAGTCACTTCATGATGCTTGGAGAAAATTCAAACGACTTCAGAGACAATGCCCTCACCATGGAATTCCTGATTGGTTGTTGATCCAAACAAGAATGTTATAAGTAAATATTAGATCAGATGTCACAGGAATCTCAGAAGATTATATCTGTCAAAGAATGAAGATTAAAGTCATCTACAGACTTGAAGTTATTCTACATTGAAAGAAGCTCAATTTATTGATCAAGCCTCAATGAAGTATTCAAGCTCAGTGGATTTATTAAAGTGACGGAGATTTCAAGTGGTGACAGAAAAAGATACTGATTACGGAGTTCTTGAATGAGAAGGAAGTGAATCACTGCTTAAAGTCAAATAGATAAAGAACAAACATTGTCGTTAGTCACTCATGAACCAGACAGTGCATCGAGTGTCAACGTACTATTGTGTTTGTTATTTATCTAAGTTTTAAGTGATTCTGGAATTTATTGAGAAGTCAATTAATTCTATTTATTCTCTTATATAAATAATTAATACTATTGAGTAAATTATTTATTAAATTAATTCTGTAAAGAATTAATTTAATACATAATTTATTTAGTTAATTATTTAAATTAGAATAAAAAGAAATTAATTGAGAAGTCAATTAATTCTATTTATTCTCTTATATAAATAATTAATACTATTGAGTAAATTATTTATTAAATTAATTCTGTAAAGAATTAATTTAATACATAATTTATTTAGTTAATTATTTAAATTAGAATAAAAAGAAATTAATTGAGAAGTCTACTAATTCTATTTATTCTCTTATAAATAATTAATACTATCAAGTATATTATTTATTAAATTAATTCTGTAAAGAATTAATTTAATACATAATTTATTTAGTTAATTATTTAAGTTAGAATAAAAATGAACTAGGAAGACTTAGGTTTGAACTAGGAAGACTTAGAAAAATGAACTAGCAAGTGAGTCTTCCCGATTGTCTTCCTAGGCCAAGCCTTGTCTTCCCGAATGTCTTCCTAGGCCAAACCATTGTTTTCCCGGTTGTCTTCCTAGGCCAAGTCTTGTCTTCCCGAGAGTCTTCCGAGGCAAAGTGATTGTTTTTCTGCTAGTCTTCCAAAG
The DNA here is from genome assembly GCA_030848705.1 of Heracleum sosnowskyi. NCBI lineage: Eukaryota > Viridiplantae > Streptophyta > Magnoliopsida > Apiales > Apiaceae > Heracleum > Heracleum sosnowskyi. The sequence continues at coordinate 48,224,958 of CM061239.1, read as the reverse complement.
GCAATTACAATGTTTCAAGTGGCTTGCACGTGGGTTGACAAAGCAAAAGAAATGCAGTGGTTTAAATACAAGATAATTCGAAGACTATTCATTCAATTATTACAACAGAAAAGCAAAGACAGAAACATTCAACATCACATTTCTCTCAACTGTCTTCATAACTTTTCTTCAACTGTCAAGCTTCAAATTCTGCAGGATATATTTACTTCTTGATTGTTCTTAATTATTTAATTCATAAGAAGTGATTCTCTTGTACTGCTTTGACTTTCTAGCGGATCATAATCCCTAGATTTTATATCGAACTACTTTTTAGTATTCGATCCTTTTTATTACAAAAATAGATAAATTCATGTCGAATTTATTCTAGATTTGTTTTATCAAGTTCTTTGTAATCAGTGATCAAAATTGTAACACCCTTCAAGTTTAATAGAGTTTTATTTAACTTGAATATTGTTTCAGTTTTATTCCGCATTAATTTGTTCTAAGTTGTTAAATCTTAAAAGGACAAATTCGATAAAACGGTATAGTTTGTATTCAACCCCCCTTCTACAAACTTATCAGGACCTAACAAAAGCTAACCTCGTCAAAAATTGAAATAATTTCGTAATGACAGATACGTCATACGTTAAAGATAAAATTTTAATTTTACTCGATATTTATTTAATAATTTTGTAATATTGCATTATTATCAATTAAATCAATATCTTTATCTTTATCTTTATTATCTTTTTATATATCAATACTATCTATACTATATTATTAAAGCCGAAACATTGAAAGTTTTGGTTTTCGGTTAACGGTCGGTTTTTGGTTTTCGGTACTTTTTCTAATTAATAAATTAATAATATAATCAAAATTTGGGAAAGTTTTATTCTACATTAATATTTCACTATATTTTACTACATAAAAATCAAATAATATTGAAATATAATCAAAAAAATGGAAATATGGGATCTAATTTGATTAAATTTAGGATACACTCCTACACATATACTTCTTTCTTTTTAGGATAACGAAAGCTACTACAAATCAAATCTTTAATGGAATTGTATTATTGTCAAGTTACCAAAATAGTAACTAGATGATTGACTTTTATAAATAAAATATATTTTTTCTAACAAAATCTACTCCTTTTCCAAAAATATCATTACAATTATCTTTAAATTAAAACATATTACATTTTATATTTGTTATTACTAAAATCTATATTTTCGAAAAATATGAGTGCAATCCTTACTTATTTATTTTAAAACCTATTTTAATACTCTATTTAATATATAATAAAATAATATAAAAATAGTAACTAACTGATTGTCTTTTATAATTAAAAAAAAAATCTAACAAAATCTACTTCTTTTCCAAAAATATCACGACAATTACCTTTAAATTAAAACATAATATCTTTTATATTTGTTATCACTAAAATCTCTATTTTCCAAAAATACGAGGTGCAATCCTTACTTATTTATTTTAAAATCTATTCTACTACTCTATTTAATAAATAATAAAATGATATAAAAATATTAACTAGCTGATTGCCTTTTATAATTAAAACATATTTTTTCTAACAAAATCTACTTCTTTTCCAAAAATATCACGGGCAATTAACTTTAAATTAAAATATATTACCTTTTATATTTGTTATCACTAAAATCTCTATTTTCCAAAAATATCAAGTGCAACTCTTACTTATATATTTTAAAACTTATTTTAATACTTTTAATTATTTAAAAAAAACTTACCTATTTTAACAAGTGAACGTATTTTTTTTAACAAATACAATTAATATAATTAAAACACATCATCACTAAAATCCCTATTTTCCAAAAATATGAGGTGCAATCCTTACTTATTTATTTTAAAACCTATTTTAATACTCTATTTAATAAATAATAAAATAATATAAAAATAATAACTAGTTGATTGCCTTTTATAGTTAAAACGTTTTTTTCTAACAAAATCTAATTCTTTTCCAAAAATATCATGGGCAATTACCTTTAAATTAAAATATATTACCTTTTATATTTGTTATCATCAAAATCTCTATTTTCCAAAAATATCAAGTGCAACTTATATATTTTAAAACCTATTTTAATACTTTTAATTATTTAAAAAAACTTACCTATTTTTTTTTCTAACAAAATTTACTTATTTTCCAAAAATATCACGGGCAATTACATTTAAATTAAAATATATTATGTTTTATATTTGTTATGACTAAAATCTCTATTTTCCAAAAATATCAAGTGCAACCCTTACTTATATATTTTAAAACTTATTTTAATACTTTTAATTATTAAAAAAATTACCTATTTTAATAAGTGAACGTATTTTTTTTAAAAATACAATTAATATAATTAAAACACATCTAAAAATATTATGGGTAGTTACTTTTTTTAATTAAAACATGTTAGCTTTTCTATTTGTCCTTATTAAAAAAAACTTACTTATTTTAACATGTCAACGTATTTTTTTAATAAATACAGTTAATATAATTAAAACACTTCTAAAAATATCACGGACAATTACTTTTTTTAATTAAAACATGTTAGATTTTTTATCTGTCCTTATTATTAATATTATTTTATTATAAAATATTATTAATAATACCTCATTTATCTTCCTCGGCCTCATTTGTATTTTTTTTATGTATTTTTTTATGTTCCAATGAATATTTAAGTTTCTCATTTTATAATTTATCATATTAATTTTTATTTTATTTAATATTTTCCGTTCACATTAAATTTTTTAGTTTATTATTTTTTAAGGCCCGTGTCTTGCACGGGTTATAAACTAGTCAATTCTATTATATAATAGACGAAACATTAAAAGTTTGGTTGGTCGGTCGGTATGGTACGTTGTGATTTTACTTAATTACCCTTGATTACTTATATTTTTAATGACCTCTATTTAATCGATTAAGTTTTATATTAATTCTAATTTTTATATTACTTGACAGTACATCTTTAAGACAAAAATAAAACCAACCCTTTTCAGTCCCGGATCCAAGCGACAGTTCTCTGTTCAGCGACACCACGAGATTCAACCAATACATGTTCTGTCTTCACCGCCCCGACGACAAATTCAAAACGCCCAAAGGATCCACCATTCAAACCACCCACAATATCCATCACCAGTTTCAGGTTCTCCGTTCAAGCTATCAATTCGACCCAATATGTGAGTTTCTTTTATATTTTTAATTGACAACTACACGATTTTCTATGATTTTGTAATTCTTTGTTTGATTAATTAATTGAGATTGATAGAGTTGATTTTGTAATTATTTGTTTGATTAACTAATTCAGATTGATATTGGCTATATGTGTGTATGTTCCGATCATAGTTATTTAAGTATTGTGTTATGAAAAAATTGACAAAAAATTGCAGGAGTATGTTTTGTATTGTAAACATAAACGATCATAGTTATAGGCAGCATGTAAACAAAAGTAGGAAAATCATGAGCATTGGGAATAGAACTAATAACAATTTTGTAACAAATTAGAGGTTTAGGCAGCCTGGAGACTCTAGATATGTAGACTCTAGATAGATACACTATTATTGAAACATAAAGCAGTTGATGTGATCAGTAGCTACAAAATCCTACTGAGAAAAAACTTCAAGAAATCTGAATGTTAAAATGCATACCTCAAATTAAGAAGCTAATGGGCAGCCAGTAGTTGATGCTGACATCGGAGGCATTTCCCTTGCACCCACATCCATTTTCATTAGTGCTACAACGCAGACGAAAACAGAAATCTAATGATTAATTTTAGACTTATCTCTTTACAGAATAGGGGATTAAGAGATTTTAGTAAAAAAAATAAAAAAAGTAAGTTTAAAAAGGTAATTGCCAAGAAAAATAGAAAATTTCCCTTGCACCCACAGCCATTTTCATTAGTGCTACAACGCAGACAAAAACAGAAAGCTAATGATTAATTATACACTTATATGTATACATAGTAGGGGATTATATTGTTTTGAACTCTGGGCACTGATGAGAAGCCTAATTACTTTGTAGAAAAAACTATAATTTACACCGCTGTTCATTTAAATTATATAGAAGACGATAATCGACTCCAAGTTTGTCTGAGTAGAATAAAAAGATCACCAAACGACATTAAACAAGTAACCATACCTCTGTCCTTCCCGGCATTATTGGTTTTCCAGCAAGTAACTCTGCCAAGATGCAGCCACCTCTCCACAGGTCTACACTAACACCATAATGAGTTGCCTCAAGAAGAATTTACAGACTATTTTGTCCTAAAGTAGAATTTATATTTATTTTATTTTTCATACACTGTTATTGAAATATCCAGGCCCTCTTTGGTTTGAAAAGATGGATTATTACAGTACGGGTAGCTGCTATTAAGCATAAGTGGTTCAATGTAAAAAGTCTACAGATTTTGAAAATTCTAACAGCGGAAAGCACAAGTAAGAACATGGTAATCCAACACCTTGATATTTGTTGATATTTGTTGTTTGAGGAAGAAATAAATAATCAACTTTTGCATTTACTAATCAATTACTCTTCAGAGAGTGCAATTTGGAGCACGAGCTAAATTTATTAAAATTTATAATTTTGGGTGTCTTCCAAGTTAGTTGCTCTCTGAATATGTCAGTCTCCGTAATTATTAAAATCAGTTTTAAACTTTCTTCAATTCAAACTTTTTAGGGATTTGTGTTGATGGAATTTAATAATTGAATAACTCTGCTTTTATTCAGTTTGGACTACCGGTTGGGATTTCTCTCTGTGTTTATGTATACAATTGTGGTGTCGATGTTCTTTATGTTAAAAGTTTCAACTTTTATAACATTATATACATGCTTAATTTACCTACTGAGTTCATAATTTAATATTTATTATAGATTTGTTTTAGTATTTGTGTGTTTGATATATATTAGTTGTATGTACGTTGTGAGTTTCATTAGTTTATTATTAAATTTGTTACTTTTAGGCTTTGTTTTAGAGTAAAGCGGGGGCCTTGGTGCATGATTTTTTCTTATGCGAAAGCCTTTTGGTATTTTTTGTATGGCCAAAGAGTTAATTTGCTTGAGCAAGAGTTCAGCTTTGTAACAATATCATTGTATTTCAATTCAATACAATTATATCTCAGTTTCATCACTTCTCCTACATCAAATTATGTTAATCAAAATTATATTAGTTTTATCACTTTTCAGTTTGGAGGTGTGGATTGATCGAAGAAGTAGTCAATTGAACAAGTACCGAGAGACAATTTGAAGCTTGATTGTTTCCATAACAGGTAATTTAGTTTCCAACAATAAGCTTATCTTATTATTTCAGACACCTTGATACAACTTGACTTTGGATACAACTTAATAAATATGTTTAAGTGATAAAGAGTTAAGCATAATTAGAATAATCAATGGTCAGTGTCCACATCAATTTCATTGCTCGCATGGATGAGAATAATACATTCTACAAACCATCTGCAAACATATTTGTTTAAGCTTAAATAATACATTCTACCTGGGATAATTGCAGAAATCGATTTAGAATGTTAGCAAAATATAACAACTCCATGCACCTAATTGACCATTTTTATAATTTAATTTTAATAACTTCTAACTGTTTTAAGTCCATACTATATTACTTTAGCTACGTTTTTCTATTACAGATCATTTCATAGTGTCTAATCATTTACATATCAATTTCATAATGTTTTTTTTAGTTTGAACATGGAGACTACTCATGATAAAAGAGATGAGAAAAGAGAAGAACAAGAACTTAAGAAAATACACCATGAGTTGCTCGAAGCACACGATGAGTTGCGCAGACCTGGTGTGTATGGTTTTGATTGCATTGCTCTTTCAGTAGTGTATAAATGAATTCTATCTTATGCTAATTTGTTCTGTCTTCTTTACAAAATTGTTTTTTCCCTTATGTTTAATACAAGGTTCGGTCTTCGAAGAAATAGATAATTTGCATGATGAGCATAGACAAGAATGTAGGAATAGTCGACAGAAGTATCTGATAGGTATGCTATTAGTACACTTTTGAAACAAACCATTATGAATTTAATTTTTTTTTTATTTAATTGTTATAAATTGTCCTGTTTTTACATCCACTGCATTTATTTGACTGAGATTCGTTTATGTGACTTAGATTGTGAATGCAATGATAAATGTTCAGAAGAATACATGGAATGTAACAAGAAACGACAACAAGATGATGAGGAACAGGTGTTACAATTGTCACTTCTATTTAATATACTGTAAATACTTGCATGTTTCACATAATAATCTTTTGATGTTTTAAAAATTTGTCTAAGATTATTGCGAGAAATAGTATGTTGGATATTATAGCTGAGGAACGCAGGATTGAGCACAATGAAAAAAGGCAGGAAAAGTACAAGCAAAGAAAGCTGCACACTGGTTTGTAATTGTCATTTTCAAAATTGAAAAGCAGTCTTTTAATAATGCAAGCATTCTTTAATATCTCTGATGATTTAATTTTTGTTTAGGAATTCAATGTGACAGTACCAAAAACATAGAAGAAAGAAACAAGAAACGGCGCCAAAACTACCAAGATGGTTGGTTCCTTATTCATCAAATTCACACTCATTACCAATAAATTATTTAATCTACTAATTATTAGTTTTTTTAATATGTTTTTAATTCTTTTCTAGAACGGCAAGCTGAGACAATTGAGCAAAGAGAAGAACATAATGCTAAACGACGACAAACATATCAAAAAAGTATGTTAACATTGAGTACTTTGTTTGTTTACTTATTATCTTGGAAGTAGTTTTTAATAATATAATTATTCTTTTACATCTTTGATGATTTAATATTTGTTTAGGAGTTCAATGTGAGAGTACCAAGAACATAGAAGAAAGAAACAATAAATGACACCAAAACTTCCAAGACGTTTGGTTCCTTATTCATTAATTTGACACTCAATAGCAGTGTTTTGAATTGTTTTTAATTGATTTCTAGAGCAAATAAAGGAACATAATGATAAACGACGACAAACATATCAAAAAAGTATGTTAACATTGAGTACTTTGTTTGTTTCCTTATTGCATTCCGTTTGACGGTAATAGACCTGTGAATTGCAAGTATTACTTTACATCTCTGATGATTTAATTTTTGTTTAGGAAACTACCAACACGATTGGTTCCTTATTCATTAATTTAACACTCATCAGTAATATATTATCTAATTACCTACTAATTATTAAGTTTTCTTGAATTGTTTTTGTAGAAACGCAAGCTGAGATGGTTGAGCAAAGAGAAGAACGTAATGCTATGCGACGAAAAACATATCAAAAAAGTACGTTAAATTTTAGTAATTTGTTGGTTTACTTATTATGTTGGATATATTGAACATTCTATAATATTGAGCATTCTATATAACGGTAGTAGATATATAAAATACACGGTCTAAATTTGAATTATTTCTACGGTCTTTGGTACATAATTATCTTAATTCTTTTAGGAACAGTGTTAATATAATGTATTTGTATCAGTTTTTAAGAAAGCCATTAAGTTTTCTTGAATTGTTTTTGTAGAAACGCAAGCTGAGATGGTTGAGCAAAGAGAAGAACGTAATGCTATGCGACGAAAAACATATCAAAAAAGTACGTTAAATTTTAGTAATTTGTTGGTTTACTTATTATGTTGGATATATTGAACATTCTATAATATTGAGCATTCTATATAACGGTAGTAGACATATGAAATACACGGTCTAAATTTGAATTATTTCTACGGTCTTTGGTACATAATTATCTTAATTCTTTTAGGAACAGTGTTAATATAATGTATTTGTATCAGTTTTTAAGAAAGCCAAAGATTAAACTTCTAATTAATTTAGTATTAGTTATGTACATTATTATTTTTTGTACTTAACCAATTTATTAGGTTCTTTTATATAATTTATGTTTGATGATAGTAGGCCTAAACTCTACATATTTTTACGGTCTTTTGAACATAATTTTTTTTTTTGGAAGACTAAATATAATGTATTTTTTTTAGTTTTTAAGAAAGTTAATATACAACATAATGGAAGTAAAATGGATATTAATGATTGACATTTACATGTCTGGGTACATGACAGAAAGATGATACATGGTCCTCTAACTCTCAACTGCAAGTAAAAAGAATTCTAATAAACATTTACCTAGACTTTCCTTTTTGACGCATGAAGATGGTTGATGGAAGGTATATGTACTGTGTACATGTTGCAAACTGCACTCTAAATTTTAGTAAATGAGGCATTTCAAATTAAAGTTTGTAGACATCTGATTAACATCCATAGAAGTCAATATAGGTACATAAATTAGTAACTCTGCAAACTTAAAATACTTTTCTGTAACAGCCCCTCTTAGTAGACTTGGCCCAATTGCTACTTTCTTTTCCGTTGAATGAATAGTAATTTATATGTGTAGTTACATGTGCATATGAAATGTATATATTGTGATCCAGAATGAGGTAACGCTGAATCTTGACTTTTCTGGACAACAAGACCCTCAAAAGAACCTTAGCCTACTAAAAAAACTGAAGCAAGACACGCTATAAACAAAAAGCTTCAAACCTAAATTTCAAAACATACCACAAATGCAAGGCTTAATTTGGAAGGAAACAATCGAAAAAACTACTAAGAAATATTAAAGATATATGTACAGTTTAATTTGCAAGGAAATAACATTTTTCTTCCATAAGAAGCTGGGAATGGAAAAAGTAAGCTGAATATTCACCCTTCTTTCTCCTCTACATAATTATAATTATGTATGACATTATTTTTCGTACATAACTAATTCATCAAGTTCTTTTACATAATGAAATTATTGTTGTATTTAGTTTTAAAGAATTAAAAAGCAAAAAAAAAAGAAGAAATTTAATCAATTTTGTTGAACAAATGGATAAATTTGACTTTTGTTTACATTGTTTCCCTTACACACTTCTACACAAAATATATTTATGTTATTTTAAGTTAAATGTGAACATTTATTATTATGTCAGTTTATATAATTAAGATAAAAGTAAATACTTCGTATAGTTGATTGCTGGATGCAAACTATGTTAACAATATTTTATTTTTGTAGAGAATGTGGTTCCAAATCTGGTGTTCGATGCGTCAAAGTTGATTGTTAGACCAACGTTACAGTTTCAAGGTTTGTCAAACATCTAAAGTTAAATAAATCTCAAATACATGCTTATTGACAGGTTTCCTATGTTATGTTATTATGTACATGTTTACTAACAAGTTTCCTATGTTGCAGATTTACCAGCATTAAGCAAGAACATGAGGACTAGAATTAATAAGAAAAAGCATGAATTTGGTAGTTTGAAATTCTCAGCTCATATAGTATTTCATTATTTAACATACTTAAAATTAATGTTTAGCAACTGTAAATGTTTTTATTACTTATTAGTGTTGCTATGTTTTTTTTAATGCAGCATTGAGTGATGAAATACTCAATATAGGCTTTGCGGATAAAATATGTTGTCACTGTGGAGCTGTAATGTGGAGGTATGAACAAACTGAACAACAACGAAGACTAAATTCAAATAAGTTTTCTTTATGTTGTGGTAATGGAAAGGTCCTCTTGCCATTATTAAGAGAAACTCCTCCCGAATTGAAGTCATTGCTAGATGGTACTCATAGTAAAAGTGCACTCTTTAACAAATCATCAAGGCTGTACAACAATGCATTTGCATTTACATCAGTTGGAGCGGAATGGGATAAACATATTAATGATGGTAGGGGCCCGTTCGTTTGTCGTGTACATGGCGTGATTTATCATCAAATGGGATCATTATTCCCAGAAGAATCCAAGAAAGCAGTTTTTTCGCAAATATATATGTATGACAACCAACAACAGCTTGAAGAACGTTTGAACTTCCCGAATGGAAATGATCAACTTGATACTGAAATAACAAATTCTTTGTCGTTGATGATGAATAGAGAAAATGCTCTGGTAGATATTTATCGACAAGTCCGAGATAGATTTAGTGAGTCAGATGTTATTCCGACGAAGGTTCGTTTAGTTGCAAATCGGGAAACTGATGGTCGAGAAACCAATACTCCAACCAATGCCTTCGAATTTGCTGGATTAGTTGTAAACGATAATTTAAGTGATGGTAGAGATATAGTCATACAGACTAAAGGTGGTACTTTCCATAGAGTTTCAATACTTCATCCATGTTTTATGTCTCTTCAGTACCCATTATTATTCCCTCGTGGAGAAGATGGTTACAGACCTGATATTTTACATGTTGGAGTGAGTGCTAAGTCGGAAAATACAAGAGATGTAGTGAGTATAAGACAATACTACTGTTATAGGCTCCAATACAGGGAAAGGGAAGGTCATACTTTGATTGGAGGGGGACGGTTATTCTTACAATTTGTTGTTGATGCATGGGCAAGTATCGAACATTCTAGAATTTCATGGGTTCTAACGAATCAATCTATATTGAGATCTGATGTATATAATAATATTGTTGATTCTGTTAATAGGGGAGATGTTGATGCTACCAAAATCGGAAAGCGGATTGTTTTGCCTTCTTCATTTACCGGCAGCCCACGTTACATGCAACAAAACTATCAGGATTGTATGGCTATTTGTAGGAAATATGGGAGCCCTGATTTTTTTATCACATTCACATGCAACCCTCAATGGCCTGAAGTTAAGCAATACTGCGAAAAAATACCGCACACTAATCCTGCTAACAGGCCTGATGTTTTGGCCAGAGTATTCAAGATCAAGCTGGACTTGCTTTTGGAAGATTTGACTGACAATCATGTCCTCGGAAAAGTAATTGGAGGTACTCAGTTTATCATTCAACTTTAATTTGATATACTTACATTACATTGATTGTCATCAATTTCACTATAAAACAATAATATCATAGTTCTATTAATTTTATTGTTTTCTTAAGTTTTTAAAGAAACTAATAAACTCTAAAATACATAGTGACATCCAACTCATCTGTTTTCAAAATTTAAATCAAACGTAAAATATTAAGGCATATTCAAACACAAAGATATTAATCTTTTAACAATATCGCCTAAATGGATTCATACTATGGTAACTACCTACATCAATTCCTACTGCGGTAAGTATGTGTCATTTGGACAGTCAGGTTTTACTCTCTTTCACTGTCACCTTAAACTTTATACAATTTCCAGATTAATTGAATTTTCATTTCAATTAATACATTTTATAATTAGAAATGTAAAACTTTTTAATTGTTCTTATTTCCATATTTAATATGGATTTATCAAAAAGTTTGTTTCTTTAAACTATCTTTATTTATTTACCGTGTTTTATATACAAGTAACCTGTTATAATTTTGCAACTTTATTATCACATTCTTTAAATTATGTTTATTTACTTTTCAATGTATTATATACGAATAATCTATTATAATGTTTGCAGTTGCTTATACAATTGAGTTTCAAAAAAGAGGTTTGCCTCATGCACACATAATTATTTGGCTTGATGAGTCCGACAAGTGTCATACCACTGATGAAATCGATGAATTGATATGTGCTGAAATCCCTGACAAAGCAAATGATCCGGTTGGATATGATTCTATTTCAAAATATATGATTCACGGTCCGTGTGGATCATATAATCCAAATTGTGGGTGCATGAAAGATGGGAAATGTACAAAGTATTTTCCTAAAGAATTTACAAATGAAACTACTATCGACAGTAATGGTTATCCTGTTTACAGAAGACGGGATGATAAGCGTACAATTCAACTGAAGGATGTTTCAATTGATAACAGGTACAAAATATTAAGTTGAATTATATTTGTTTTTCCTTCTATTTCTCATTTCAGACTACATTTTATTAACACATCTAAATTTTTTTTTAGGTTTATTGTTCCATACAATAGAGGACTCATCGTTAAATATCAGGCTCACATAAATATCGAATGGTGTAATCAAGGTCAGTTGATAAAGTATATGTTCAAGTATGTGACAAAAGGTCCTGATAAAGCGACTTTAGCCATTGAGAAAGCCAATGATGCAAATTCTGCTGAACTAAAAAGTAATACAACTACTAATGAAGTAGATGATTACATAGCATGTCGTTATATCTCTTCTTCAGAGGCATGTTGGCGTATATATGGCTTCTCAATTCACCATCACAACCCAGTTATTGTAAAATTAGTATTCCATTTGGAAAGTGAACAACAAGTGTGTTTCCAAGAGAATGTCCCGTTACCTATAATTTTGGGCAGAGTCAACCCTATTGGTACTATGTTCATACAATGGTTCGAGACAAATAAAGAAGATCCATTTGGAAGAGAACTAACTTATGTTCAATTCCCTGAGAAATTTTTATGGAATGAATCTGAAAAGATATGGAACCGTCGAAAAAACAACATACGTGTGATTGGTCGTTTAATCTACGTACACCCAACGGCAGGTAAGTTGTTTAACTTTATATTATTATATATTTCTTCTGGCAAGTTTTCGTATAATACTACATATTTATTATTATTTACAAAGATTATTGATATGGTAGTTTTAGAGACTTATTAGTTTACTTAAAAATTGTATATATTGTTAAAAATAACAAGTGTAGGATTAGAGTTGAATAAATTTAATGTTATCCCGTCGAAAGAACAACATACGTGTGATTGGTCGTTTAATCTACGTACACATTAACATATTTGTTTGTATCTCTAAATGCATATATTCATGTAGCTTTAATTTTTCCTAAAACTCTTAATTTGCTACCTAAAACTAATTCAATCACTTACAATTCAAATGAAGGTGAGAGGTTTTACTTGAGAATACTCCTTAACATCGTACGTGGAGCAACATCTTTTGAGGATGTTCGCAAAGTTAACGGTGTTTTGTACAACACGTATAAAGAAGCTTGCTTCCACCACGGTCTCTTGGAGGATGATGATGAATGGCATGACGCAATTAAAGATGCTGCTGTCCATCAAACTGGTTCTCAATTACGAGAGTTATTTGTAACGTTGTTGTTATTTTGTGATGTTTCAGATGTAAGGGCATTATGGGACCTTCATTGGAAAACATTTTCTGACGACATTGAACTTAGACAAAGAAGAGGCTCTTCAATGCAAAATTTTGTAATTGGAGACAAGCGCCTTGAATGTCTCACATTGTATGATGTTGATTTACAACTACGAAAAAGAGGTAAGTCATTGCATGATTTTCCGAGTTTGCCCAAATTAGATCATGATTTACAGCGACAAAGTCAAAACACTCTTTTATATGAAGAAAACATGTACGACAGACATGCACTATCAATCGAGGGAGATAAATGTCGGGGAATGTTAAATGAGAAACAAACACATGTTTTTGAAACAATCGTGGGTAATGTTAGGTGCAAAAAAGGTGGTTTATTCTTTGTTTACGGACATGGAGGTACTGGGAAGACATTTCTTTGGAAGACTATAATTAACAACCTAAGGTCAGAAGGAAAAATTGTTCTTGCAGTTGCGTCATCAGGCATTGCATCGTTATTGATTGAAGGAGGACGTACTGCCCATTCAAGATTTAAGATACCAATTGACGTGAATGAAAATAGTACATGTAATATTCCTCAACAATCATTTCTCGCTGAATTGATTGTACAAACAGATTTAGTCATTTGGGATGAGGCACCAATGAACCATAAACATATCTTTGAAGCTGTAGATCGATCTTTTCGCGATCTAATGCGGCACATAGATGCTGGCAACCTCGAAAAACCTTTTGGAGGAAAAACAGTACTATTAGGTGGTGATTTTAGACAAGTACTTCCAGTTCTACCGAAAAAGGGACGTGGGGATATTGTCATGGCATCAATTAACAGATCATATTTATGGGACCATTGTTCAATTTTTAGACTGGAAAAGAACATGCGGATTGAAAATGATGTACCAGAGGTAACAATTTCAGGACAAAAAATACCTTATGCGAATTGGGTAATTGGTGTTGGTAACGGACAAGTACCCACACTATCTTCAATTGAAGGCAATGAACCGTGCTGGATAGAAATCCCACCCGAGTTATATGTTGAACCTGGAGATAATGGAAAAAAAGTGGTCGTAGATACAATCTATTATGACTTGCACAAAAGATATAATGAGGCAGACTACTTCAAGGATCGTGCTATATTGACACCGCTGAATGAAGATGTCAATCTTATCAATAAAGAAGTATTAGAACAATTCCCAGGTATCTAATTCACATATGATTATTTGCAAGTAACATACAAATTTTATATAACTGATTCTACATTTATGTATATAAACATATTATGCGTGAAATACTATTTATTTTGTGCTTATTTTTGCTATTATTATCAAGTTTATTGTAATCATTAAAATTTTCATACACGTTATTTTAAGGTGAATCAAGAGTATATCGAAGTGTGGATTCTATTTGCAAGAGCACTGTCAATTATGAATCGATGGAGAGCATGTATCCGCCAGAATATTTGAATACGATCAAAGTTTCAGGTTTACCAAACCATGAACTAGAACTTAAAATTGGATCTCCAATTATTCTAATGAGAAATTTGGTCCCAAACAAGGGATTGTGTAACGGGACAAGACTAATCGTAACACAACTGTGTGCTCGAGTTATTGAAGCAGTTATAATTACCGGCAATCATGTTGGACAAAAGGCTTTCATACCAAGAATCTGCATGAGGCCAACTGATACGACTCTACCTTTCTCATTTAAAAGAGTGCAATTCCCAGTATCTTTGTGCTTTGCTATGACAATAAACAAGAGTCAAGGACAAACGTTAAAGTCTGTGGGATTGTACTTGCCAAGTCCAGTTTTCAGCCATGGACAATTTTATGTGGCAATATCAAGAGTTACAACCCCTTTAGGCTTACATATAGTGTGTGAAGAAGGTACTCACCCAATACCTGGTATGACAAAAAATGTTGTCTACCATGAGGTATTCAATAACTTGTGATTGTTAAAATCATTTTCTAGACACATCATTACTTACATAGTTGATAGTGAAGTCTTTTTTTTTTGTTGGTATTTTTGATCAAAATGACATTATCACTGATACAATTGATTTGGTATATTTAATTTATTATTGTTTGTTCGCTTGCTAAGTTTATATGTAAAGATTCCATGTACAATTTTTTTGTTATATTTAGTTTATCATTGGTTGTTTGCTTGCTAATTTTATATATAAACCATGTGGAGTTTTACAAATTTTGTTCTACTTTTTAGACGACATTATATATAAACCATGTGGAGTTTTACAAATTGTATTCTACTTTTTAGACGACATTTCTATGCATTATCAAGATTACAATAAAGTTTTTTAATGGTTACTATTTTCATAGTTTTAGAAATTAGAACCGTTGGTCTAATTATAATTGATCATTTAATATTCATTAATTCACAAGTCATGTGATTTTTAGCCTGCAAATGACTATTGGTAATGTTCATCAACACATGGAATGGACAACAGACACAATCACAGTTATAATGACACATGATTAGATTTACAAACTAGCTCAAATCAGGTTTCCACCTGTTTTTCAATTTTTAATCTTTTTTATGTTTCAGATGAAGATATATAGATTCTTAGATAAAAAATATAAGCCTAAAGGTTATTTATGAGTATATAATAGTCTATCGATTTGTTCATGAAGTCACATGAGAAATGGAAGCTCCAATGAATATTCTGCTATTGGTTTGTACAAATTGTAAACATAGTAGATTCAAACATCCAGTTGCTTGATATGTATTACTCTGCATTATATCGCATAATCAATTTCCTACAATTTTCACGATGTTTATTCCAGTGAGAAAATATCAAACTTGAAATGCTGATCGACCAACATATGCCTGAACAGAGCCAAAATAAATGTCATTCTGATAACAATTGATCAATAGCGACTGAAAATTTTATAATCATTAAGGAGAGTTGAGAATAGGTTATAACCGTCCAATAGGTGAATAATCTGGAACTGCTATAACTTTAATATAAAATATAAAATTTACTATATATTTTTTAATCATTATAATAATTAATTGTCTACTTTTTTGTAGGTATTACAAAGATGCATTAGGAAGTATATTTGGATTTAAACATTTTGAATCTTCAACAGGTAGAATCTGATTACCCATATGTTTTTAAAACTGATTTTCTTATTAAGAAGTACATGGTTTTTTTAATGAATACTCTGATATCCTCTTCTTTTCTCTATAACAGTGCTATTGATGAAATAGTTCATGCAAAGACATTGTCCAGGTTAGAATTTTGTTCATAAGTCCCAAGCCCTAACTGATATTTAAGTTTATGTTGACTTACTTTGCTATGTTTTTCAGTTATCAAATTATAACTCACAATTTGCATTGTCAGTAACAATTAGAATTTTTTTACAGATTTTACACTTTAAGTAAGTTCTGTAATGCAATAAAAACTGTTGTTTTTCGAAAAATAATCTAAATTAATTACACGAGTTGACACAAGTGATATTAATTTTGTCCAGGAGTTTTAAATTGTTAAGTATTCTATTCAGTGTCACTTTTACAATACTAACAAGAAAAACATTTTACAAGTAGACATCATTATGATGCACCTACTATCACATAAGCTTGAAATTTAGATTCCTATCTAATATAAAAACAGGAATTTCTTATATCTTCTATGATCTATCCAAACAACCCTCTAATGCATGACTCGGATTTATGTTGTTGAGGAAGAGTATTCCACCACTCGGTAACTGTAGACTTATTAAAAAACACTCAATCCTCCAACACTCCAACCCCATGCCAATGCAAAATCTATCTCTCCAAACTTGTGATACTTTTCTTCAAACCATCATATGACTTCTTTTTACCAAGAATCATTAGCTCCTCTACCTTGGCCCAAAAACATGACTCTGAAATTGTTTCCACTGGCAACTTAACCTTGTGCTCCAACCATCTTTGAGTATACTTAAAGACAGTAGACATTCCCTCCATCGTTCAATCCACGTGAATAGTAGATGCCAATTGCAATAGGCTCATCAACTAAATCTTACATATATAAAAATTTACAAGCACATACAAAGCAAAGATTTTTCGTATGGTCATTCTATTATATGAGGATAAAATTGAAATATATAACTTAAATCGTGGCAATATTAGGCGAAATCTGCACACAAAAGCTACAAAACTAAATGTACCTATTTCCCAGCAAAACAAAAACAATAAAAATCTGCTAAATAAATGCGCTAAAATCTGAAGAAAAATTAGAATAACATTGCTCCTGAAAACTATAAACTCTGCTGGCAAAAATGAAAAAAAAAACTGCAGAAAATTGAAAATTTTGAAACAGAAACATGTAATAAATTCTGTTGAAATCTCCCAGAAAAAAATAAGAAAAACAAAAGCAAACAAAAAAAATCTGCAAAAAAATGCAGTAAAATCTAAACTGCAAAATCTACTGTAAAAGATACAAAAAATCTGCTGTAGAAAATTGAAAATTTTTCATCATAAACATATAATAAATCGTGTTGAAATAACTCTGATATTAAATTCGCGAGTTAAATCTTCCATCCGTAACTAATTGGTTCCCAAGATAAAAGACTACCAATTTTTCTATAACAAAATATACGTCATGACAAAGTGAAAAGGCAGGGATAAAGTGATGTGTCAGTGGAAGCCAAACAAAAAAATAAATGGTAAGTTGAGATATTGCAAGAGGACAATAAGAATTATATCTTGGCTTTTCGACCACTTTCTTAACCATCATTTAACCCCGTACCCCTCTCCTAACCCTTTAAGACCAACTCACTTGAAGACATTCAGAAGAAAGATTATAACCAATTTGATGTTAGCATATATGGAACATGGAATTTAGCAGAAGATGCGATGTGATAAGGGAGAATGCAATGACCATAGAATAAAACAGACTAATTAGGTCAGATGGAAGAATGTTAAGCATCAATGGTACCACTAATAGCGCTTTGTATGCAAGGACAGTCGAGAGACAAATTTTAGAGACCAATTATCCAAAATTAGAGTAATCTCATGCAGAGAAACCAAAAAAACCACCAAAAATATATAACCACTTAAAAAACTCCAAAAACTATAAATTATACAAATATCTGCATGTCAAAAAAAAAACTTCAGAAAAACAAAAACGAATCTGCAGAAAAACAAAACAAAACAAAAATATTCAGAATTAAAAAAAATTAAAAAGCACAGGCAAAGCAAAGATTTTTCGTATGGTCATTGTATTATATGTGGATAAAAGTGAAATATATAACTTAAATCGTGGCAATGTTAAGTGAAATCTGCACAAAAAAAGTACAAAACTAAATGTACCTATTTCCCAGCAAAACAAACAAGAAAAATCTGCTAAATAAATGCCCTAAAATATGCAGAAAAATTAAAATAAAAATGCTCCCGAAAACTGCAAAATCTGATGCCAAAAATGCAAAAAACCTGCTGCAGAAAATAGAAAATTTTGGCACAGAAACATGTAATAAATTCTATTAAAATCTACCAGCAAAAAAACAAGCTGCAAAATCTGCTGTAAAAGATACAAAAAATCTGCTACAGAAAATTTAAAAAATTTCATCATAAACATATAATAAATCCTGTTGAAATCTACAAAAAATTGCTGCTGAGAAATGCAAAAAGTTGCAGCAGAAAAATGCAAATTCTCCTCTACAAAAGTGGAACAATCAAAACAAATGTATTGAAAAAGTCCATGCTGATCCTCAACTCTGCATACTTTTAATTTGTACTTCTAGGGTACATTAGTCACAAATGTCTTTTGATAATATTAGTACAACGACTATTGAGAAAATTAAAATCAATTTATCAATATGATTCAACAAGTATGACATGTTTTTGATCATATTAGTACGACCATTAAGAAAATCAACAAAAACAATGCAAAACAATATGAACTAATAAATAGAGCAGGCAATATCAAAAATATCCACTTTCACCACAAACCAAAAAACTAAATTAGACTCTACTAATTTCAATTTTAAATACCCGGCCAACAAAATTAACAAGCTTTAGAATGCAAATATCCCCCGCAACCAAGTCATTATCTCTAACAAATTCATTCCATCCATGCCCGAATCTGCAAATATTACTTTCCAATTTCACTTCAACTCTCCATTGTCTTCCATGTGCAATAAATCTTGAAACAGAGTCATTTATCCAATCACCAGAAAAGGTCTCCAACGAATTGCAAACATACTATTTACAAAACATAAGTTAAAAAATATTAAAATTGATACATTGAAAAAATCTTTATATATACATTATATTCAAACAGTTGACTACGCGTAAATAAGTAATATTACTTACCACATCTTGCATTTTTTCACCAATCTCCGAGGAAAAAAATGCAACTGTAAACTCACAAACAACGTGGCTTTCCTTTGATAGTAATAACAAGTTGGGACTTTCATATATATCATCATGTAGCTCAAAATATTCTTTAATAGTACCTAATAAATACAATTAAAATTCAACAACTAAATTTAGATAACGTAAGCAAGCAAAAACCATAAATAAATGTAGTACATTATTACATACAAACAAGATGTACCTTCCTCTCCTTTAGGATTTTTAGACTTCACAAGATCAGTTGCAATCCCCAACGACTTCATCAATTTCAAATATACAATTTCAACACTGTTTTGGTCAAAAATTCTCACAAAAAAACGTGAATAACCAATATACTCAAATATAACCACAAAATTTTCTCTCAACCCGTAAAATGATGCAAAATCCTTCAACAATGAAAATCTAGGAGGGTCATCTTCGTAACATATTGACCAAGTCTGATTACTAGGCATCACAAACTCAACTACCGACGATATAGATTTCACTAAGTAATAACCAAACAATATTGGCAAAACCTGATAAAAATAGTTGAAATTAATAAGGTGAAAAACAAAATATCACTGATAAAACAAATACATTTTACACAAGCCAAAAAACTTACAATTCGACATCCCTCCAATGAATCAGACATGACCAATTGAAAAAATTTAACTCCGTGCAAATCTGAGAAATGTTAAGAAACAAGCAAAATGGACGACTATCAAAATTCATTACTAATAAAACTCAAATATAAAAAGGGAAAAAAAATACCTGGCTCAAACATGACAAAATCATACTCTTCACGTTTAAAAACACAAACATTGAATTCTAATGCATTATTAGTGGACTCAAAAATGCATGTATCTCCCAAACAAAGTTCTAAATCTCTGGCAAACAAACTCCATCCATTTCCCAAAACACAGTGATAATCGTACCACTCAATTCCAACCTCCCACTTCGTTTTTAATAGCCACAAAGTAATTTTTTCAACATTCCTAAACTTCTTAAGTAAATGATACAAATCTTCACAAACAACCTACAAAATGAAAACATCCATGTTCATAATGTAATTAAAATTTTAATGTCAACTCACAGAAAAATTAAAGACTAAAAGAAACATACCACTTTTCCAACTTCCTCATTCAAGTGAGAGGACTGTACTACAAAACTAAACACACCAGAACCACTATAAGCAACATTGAAAAACAGCAAAGCACCACTTCTTTCCTCAATGAAGGAATGATTATTAAAAACTTTGATGTCAACCATCTCATTCCTGTTAATACTCAGACAAGAAGGTAAAATCCTCGGATAGAATATTTCAACACACTTTGGAGAAAAAATATTGACCCCAAACTTCCCACCACCAAAATAATGAAAAATAATAAACCAATAAGTTTTAACTCCATAAAATTTCATGAAACACTCTAAGCCAGAGATTTCATAATTTTTATGATCATACAAGCTTGACCAACTATCTCCATTGTCCATAACCAAAACAATCTTCCGTGGAATAAATATGCCGTATCGGTCATTAAACTTCTTAGGAATCCTCTAAACAACAAAATAAACAAATATAAGTACAGATCGACCTACATAAACTTATTATCAATAAACAACAATAGTACTCACAATTTTACCAAAAACAAAAACCCGTGGGAAATTGGAAGCCACAAACCCCCCAATTTTCTGCTTCCTTCCTGCAAACAAAAAATAGCAATGACGAAGTAAATTAAAACTTTTATCGAAAGGAAAAATACAAGCAACCAAAATACAATAACATTCGACAAAATTAAATAAAATCACAAACATACCTAACTATGATTAAAGTACAAAAAAATATATATACAAGCCTCAGAGCTATACTAAAGTGGAAGAGTAAATATATATCATCTAAAAACATACTAATTTAAATTTTAAAAACACAACCACCTAACAACTATACCCAGTTATAAATAGATTAATGAATATGCATAAATAAGTAACAATGTATTAACAACCATAACTATATTCACAAACAAAATATGTAACAACAAAGTTTATATCCTAATATACAATATATTGTGAAAGTATATATGAATGATATAACATACATATAAAACTATATAACTAAACTCAAAACTTAGAAACATAATACAGAGTAAACAAGCCAAGCATACCTGAAACATCGAAATCATCCACAAATTTTGACATGACAATATATATTAAGTAACTAATATAACAGACAACAGGACGAAATCAGCCTGGGAATTCAGAAAAAAAAAAAATTTGAATGTGACTTCTGCAAAAAAGAAAATAATAATATAGTAGAGGAGATTTAAATACTCAGCAAAATTTTAAGCCCAAATAACTTCTAGCTAAAGCTATACAATTATTTTTTAGGTAAATTAGAATTTAAAAAGGTAATATTACATATTTCCATATAGGATTTTTAAAAACATAAACACTGAATTATTCACATAGATATTAAGAATACAAAAACCAAATAATTGAAACAAGAAACAAATTTAATCTAATACAAATTTAATAACTCTCTTTCTTACAAGAATCCTTATACAATTCTTTAAAAAAAAATCTTAATTGTCTTTTATTATACTAAACTTTCTCACCTCCATAAATTATAAATTCAAACTTTCTTCTTTTGCTTCTGTATTTTTAGTAACAGCAAAAAAATATAAACTTTTAATTCCTTAAAAGAAGTAATAAAATTAAAAACAACTCTCTTTCTTTTTTAAAAGAATATTTTCATAGGATTTTTAAATACATAAACACTGAATTATAAAAATAGATATTAAGAATACAAAAACCAAATAATTGAAACAATAAACAAATTTAATCTAATACAAATTTAATAACTCTCTTTCTTACAAGAATTCTTATACAATTCTTTTACTAAAAAATTTTACAAAAAAAAAATTCTTTCTTTTTTAATAAGGAAGGAAACTAAATATACAAATTTGGAGCGCCTATGAATTATTTTTCTAACGTTTTCAATTGATAGATATTTAAATTTAAAAAAAAATCTTAATTGCCCTTTTATTATGCTAAACTTTCTAACCCCCCAATATGGAGGCTCAAATAATTTATGTTATTACTAAATTTTAACTTCAAACTTTCTTCTTTTGCTTCTGTATTTTTAGCAACAGCAAAAAAATATAAAATTCTAATTCCTTAAAAGAAGTATTAAAATTAAAAACAACTCTCTTTCCTTTTTTTTTACAAGAATCCTTATACAATTCTAAAAACATATCAAAATTAAAAAATTTTAAAATTCAAAATAGAATGTTATAAGTAAAACTCAATAGAATTTTTTATTAACAACTTTCTCTCCTAAGAATAGTTCTATATAACATACTTGAATGATCTGCAAACCACAAATTCAGGACTGTTCGGTGACAAAAAAAAAAATAATACTTTCAAAGGTACCTCAAAGTTCAGAAGCAAAAATTTATTAGTTAACATCAATGTCTTGATTATAACAAATATATACGTGAGTTATTTAATATCTACATCTTTCTTACAAGCCATAATATATTGCAGGTTACAGAACAAGGAAAATCTCAGCAGACATGGACAAATTTGCTCTCAAAAAGCAAAATAAAAGAACTATGATAACATACAAGTCCAAGATAAAAAGAAAAGCTGGTGGCAGTGGTTTACAACCCTTATCTTCTCAGGTGATCATCAATTTTAGCCCTATTCCATTGATAATAACATGTTATTATATAAAACTCAAAACATTAATATGCATGCTATGTTAAAATTTACAGTATTATGATTAATGAACTTTAAATTTATCTGAAAGCAAAATAACTAATATAAAGCAACTATTACTTAGCCGTCTAAAGGTTCCAGTGTGAAAAAACCTACGGAAAATACAAATACAATACTAAACTATGTAACAAAATTTTGTAACTATTGATGTTTAAATAATAAAATTTAAAACAAATTTTCATAACTAATTGATGTTTAAATTTACAGCTACACAGAATTCTTAGCAGAAAGAATCATGAAGCACGAGCAAAACGACATATCAAAAGTATTCGTCAATGGAACCACCTATCACCAGACCTATTGGGATTAGTGATCGACAAGCTTAACTACGAGGAACGAATTCGTTTTCGTGTTGTTTGTAAGGGCTGGAACATTGTTAAAATTTCTACAAACAATTTCTGTCACGACATTCCATTAAATGCTATAGTAGAAATACTCATGACATTGGCAACCATCAACTTCCAAGAATTCTTCAACTTTTACATTTATTGGATAAAGGGACAAACCGATACAACAATTAAAGCTTTGTTAAATCAAATACCCATACAACGATTGTATCAATGGGGAAACCAAATATATAGACAACAACAAAGAATGTTCACGTACTTTATGAACATGTCTCAACGTCTTGGAAACGACGATGCGGAATTCTACTGGGTATCAAGAAGTATTATTTTAAGGCATCATAATTATTATGATATCCTAGAATGTTCATATACAATTATCAAATCCATCTCCAAAAGGGGTCACTTAATCTCGGTCCTTTTCAAAAATATGCTGGATATATATTTCTTTCCTGAAAAAAGGAAAGGTGCCGTGACTGCTCTAATCAATATGATAACTAACCCTGGGACAAAGAAGACAATAACCGGGATGATAATGGCTTTAAGAAGCATCGCTGAAGAAATTTATCCAGAGACAATGTTTGGTCCACTATCAGGTACACCTATTTGCGGTTACTCACATCGGATAGAGGACAAAAAATATAAACCAGATGGATATCCCGTCTGTCCAGAACAGATAGATGAATACACATGTCTAGAGTGCAAAGTTGCCCTGCTATTTGGATGTCTCTCAGCTTATCTTACCTCATCTTTTCATCTCCATCTTATTTATTGACGAAAAGGATGAAGGAGAAGAAATTTGATGGACAAAGAACAATTCAAGACTCATATTGAAGAAAATTTAAGGTCATCATTTTCGCCTTAAATGTAGTTGTTGAAAAATTGCCAGCCAAAATTTATGAAAAAGGCATTTCTAATTATGTTTTTAGTTTCATTGGTAACAATTTATCATTATATGTATTAACAATCATAATCTCTCATTTTAGTAGATGTGTCAATGTTACATACTCTAAACTCTCAATAATATCAACAAAAATGTGAACATTTATGCAACAGAAGACAAGTCCAGAAGCTTAATTCATTGTAATGTTATTATTTTTAATGTTGATGATTCAAAATGTTGGGGTTGAGATTTTAGTGAAAAAAATATAATATTTTTTAATATAATATATTTGAAAAATGAGTAGATTTTGTTAACATATTCTAATACAACAAAGAGACTGCACATGTATAGAACAAGAAACTCTAATTTAAATCAAAAAAAAGTTAATAAGACAACCGACTAAAAAAAATCGGAGGTTCGCAAGTCCGTTATTTTCTGAAATAGTAAATAAAAAAGGAATAGAATTCAAAAACTTCCTTATAAATACAAAGATTATTGGAGGATTACATGCAAGAAACTAGAAAACTGAAAGCGCGGTGCTACTTTTTCTAGATTACATCTAATCATAAAGGTATTTGTGTATATGTGTATTTTCATCAAAAATACATGTTATAATCTTTGTTCCTTATATTATTCAACTGATCTAAGCTTTTGTTAACTCTGCTAACTCTAAAAAATAAACTATTTCTATGACAGATGTACACATACAAGATAAAAAAATAACAATATATATTAGTAACAAATTTCACAACAAAATAAAAAAAAAATTAAAATAAAAAATATATGACTAGCTTAAAATTCTACTTTCAATTTTTTTTAATAAAAAATGGATTTATTCTTTTATTTAGCACAAGAAAATAGTTAAAATACTACTTTTGAAGCTTTATATTATAAATATTTATATTCAATTACTTTCCACCAGCCATATATAAGAAATATTAGTTTCATGTTTTACTAAAATATTAATTTCAAAATATTTAAATTAATAAAAATATTGGAGACCGTACAAATCTAAATTAAAACAAGAAAGTTTCAGTAAAAAACAAAATACAAATTGTATAAGACTAGAAATAAAATCTGAGTCTGAATAATTAAATCAAAGAAAGTTGAATAACACAACAAAAAATCTGAGATTGAATAATTAAATAAAGAAAGTTGAATAACATAACCAAATTTCATCAGGTTAGAAATCAAATCTGAGATTGAATAATTAAATCAAGAAAGTTGCATAACAATATCGAATATAAATTTTTAAAACTAGAACCTAGGGTTGAATATTGCACTTCAACTAATTATCAAATTGTAAATCAGAAAAGGAAATAATTCAATTAATTCCTTATTAATACTAATTCCTTATTAGTATTGATTTCCATTGCTATAAATATATATATATAGAACCAGAACCATGTACAACATACCGAGAGCAATAAATCTAGGAAAAAACTGAAACCAATCAACCAAGGTAGAGAGCGATTTTTTCATAACACATTCAATCATCAAGGTAATCGTATATGTATATGTTCATCTAATATACGTGTTATAGTCTTTGTTCCTCATGTTATTCAACTGATTTTAAATTTTAATAACAACTCTGACTCTGTAATTGTTTACGTAGATATCTCATGGACACCTACAAATTTTTGAAGGACTTGACAATTGGAGAAGGAACTGATTGCATCAAAGTAAGAATTACCAGAGAATGGGAAATAAGGAGCATCAACAACAAATATGTGACGGCGAAAAACTATCTTCTACTGGATGAAGAGGTTAGTTCAATTATAAGTGAATACATGTTATGTTATTGCAAATTTATATACAATTTATAGCCAATTAACAGTTATATTCACCTAAACAGGGCACACAAATCCAAGCAACACCGATGGAAAGTAGACAGATACCAATGTTCACAAAAAACCTGAAAGTTGGTGAAGTTTACATTATTTCGACATACAATGTAGCTAATGCATATCCTATGTACAGACCGGTGCCAGGAGAGTTAGTTATAAAGTTTCACGATACCACTAAAAGTACAAAACTCTACGATATATCTATATCTGCAATACCCATGTACAAATTCCAGATGACAGATTTTGAAAAAGCGAGAACAAAGGCGGGAGAAACTGTCAATCTCATGGGTAATTTTAAATATACTCAATTAATATTGCAAAATATCTACAAGTCAATTTTATATACTCAGGCTGTTAGATTGTTCATGAGCTTCTATTAACAAATATACTAACAAATATACAATGCTTAGATGTTGTTGGTAAGCTGATAGAGGTCACAGAGATGCAAGCCACAAAAAATGGAAAGAAGAAGATCGACATTATTCTAGCAAACGAAAGGTATAAACTTCCAGACCATATTATCTTTTATTCCGCATACAAATACATGCTTTATTTACAACCTAAATTCATTGTTACTAAAATTTATGTAGGGACGACAAGATGAGGATCACATTGTGGGAAAATCAGGCACGTGCGTTTCTTGAGTGCAATGCTGAATATAACAAAACCAATGTCTTTGTCGTTGTCACAGGAACCTCGGCCAAAGATCTGCAAGGTAATATATTGACTCATATCAATTGCAAGTTATTCTTAAGTTGTCCTTTCAAAAAGCTCTTTTTGTAAATTTTGGTTCCCCGCAGGAGATATTGTTTTATGGTCAAGTTATTCAACGCAATACTTCTTTAACATCGATCACCCAGATGTCGTGGAATTAAAAAAGAATTATAAGATTGAGGAAGATCTAATACCTGCAATTGTGCCCTTCATTAAGACAAAACAGCAAGCTATGGCGCAAAATATTGAAAGAGTTAAAATAGCCCAACTATTCGAAGCTACGGTGCCAAATGGTGAAAAGGTGAGTTAAAATATTGCATTAACACTTTAATATGTAGTTAAATTTTAAAGACCTTACATATTCCCTTCACATATGAAACAATTAGTATAATGTCCATTAAATTTGTTGTACAATGCAGACTGTATCATTTACATGTGAAGCAACCGTGACTGGAATAAATCTAGAGAGAGGATGGTACTATATTGGATGCAACCAATGCCTCAAAACAATGCCTCCTTCACTAATCTGCGATAGATGTACACAACAAACATCACCTACTCCTCTGTTCACGGTCAAAGTAGTAGTCAAGGATTCCACATCACAAACAACCTTCACGCTATTTGAAAAATATGTTAGGATGATAATTAAGGTGTCAGCAGAACATTTACTCAACAACGACAAGGTATAATTACTTCTCCAAAATTTTATAAGTTTCGTAGCATCAAACTATCCCTAGGCCCTTTCATTAATTATTTCCCATTTATGTCATTCAGAATGCAAGCCAAGATGTTATACCTCCGGTCCTAAATAATATAATGGGGAGAACATATGTGTTCAAGTTAACTCTAAATGAGAAGAATACAGTCCAAAAACTTAAAGGATACACAGTGACCGATGTACTTGAAGAGATTACCAATGAAGACCCCGTACCTGCCGCCCCTGAAACTGTTGATCAAAGTCAGGAAATCAATCTGGACAATGCGGAACAACTAAAAGATGGTATACAGAAAAAAAGAAAACTACAAATGCAAGAACAAAATTCATCAATATCGGATGCAACAACAAAACATGAGCCTGGTCTACAAGCAACCGGTGACAATAATAACAACGCTGAAAGCGGCCATCCAACACCAACATCAGTACCTCATTCGACCACAACAGCTGGTAATGATGATGCTGAACGTCGTGACAAACGTCAAAAATAGATGCTCTTTGGCATCATTGATTCAGTTCATTTATGATATCATATAAATTAGTAACAAACAAGTATGATAGGACGCAAATATATTGTGGACAGGTGTGCAGTTAATATCAAAACTGACCTGATTATGTTTTTTTAATTAAATAAATATAACTTCAATATTATGGATTGTTTACCTTTTATCTCTTTGGTTTAGCCCTTAAATTTTTAAACATGATTTAGTGTCCATTATGATAGCCTTACTATAAATGAGTTGCTTGACTTTGTTAAACGAATGGGAAATGTTTCGCTTGCAGAAGCAAATAACTGCCTTTTAGAAGCATCCTCTTCAAATTACAGCAAATGCTCTATATCATGGTTTAAATATATATTTAAAGTACTATGTAAAATTAATAAAAAATTACAATTTGATATAGTTTAAATTAAATATTTATATTATTATCACAAAATATGTTAAAAATTTAAACAGTTAACTTAAAATGACAAATTTATTAAAATAATGATATTTCCTAAAACTTATAAGTTCTTTTGAGATTTGTGATATTAAAAGTGCTAATTACTAACTTTTCCGAAAAAATATAACATTTTAAAAAAAATTAAAATCTCAAAATAATTAACAATAAGTTTCAAAAATAATATTAAACAAGCCCGTGCTTCGCACGGGTTATTGGCTAGTATTATATAATAGACGAAACATTAAAAGTTTGGTCGATCGGTATGGTACGTTGTGATTTTACTTTATTGTTATTTCTTAAATTCGTGTTTTTACTTAATTAACCTTACTTATTTATAGAAATATATTATTAAATAATAATATTACCTATTTATAACCAATTACCTTTTTCACCTAAAATACATTATTTTTTTTATTTTTTCTAACAAATTCCCCTACTTTTTCAAATATATCACGGGCAATTACCTTTTTTAACTAAAACATGTTAGTTTTTCTATTTTTTCTTACTAAAACCCCTCATTTTCCAAAAATATCACACACAAACCTTTAGTTATTTATTTTTAAACCTAATATTATAATTATTTTTTTAAAAGTTTACATATTTTAACATATTTACTTATTTTTCTTAACAAATGCAATTACTAAAAATATTAAAATATAAATAATCAAATATCTATTTATAACCAATTACCTTTTCAGCTAAAACACATTATAGATTTTTTCTAACAAAGTCCCTCATTTTCTAAATATATCACGGGAAATTGCCTTTTTCAATTGTCTTTTCCTATTTTT
Source organism: Heracleum sosnowskyi (assembly GCA_030848705.1). NCBI lineage: Eukaryota > Viridiplantae > Streptophyta > Magnoliopsida > Apiales > Apiaceae > Heracleum > Heracleum sosnowskyi. The sequence continues at coordinate 48,195,637 of CM061239.1, read as the reverse complement.
CTCACTAAAATCCATTCTTTTTCTAAACATATCACGGACAAACCCTTTACTTATTTATTTTAAAACGTATTTAAATAATTTAAATTATTAAATTTTAAAATCTCATTTTCCAAAAATATCACGGGCATTTACCTTTTTAAACTAAATATATGTTACATTTTTTGTTTTTTCATACTAAAACCCCTCTTTTTTAAAAAATATAACGAGCAAACCCTTACTTATTTATTTTAAAATATGTTTTAATGTTTTTAATTAATTAAAAGTGTTTAGCTATTTTTACATGCCTACTTATTTTTTTAACAAATACAATTAAAAAAAATAACAATTAACAATCTGTGCATCGCTTGATTCATATTTATCTAATTTTCTAGAGCTCCTCTATTTAAAGATTGTAAAATTAAAACTTCCTTATTTAAATCCTATTTTTTAGAAGAAAATCGAAACTTTTTTAAGATTGTATAAAAGGTAAGTATACAACTAATTGAAACCTTTTTTAAATTGTATAAAAGAAATAATTGTATAAAAGGAAAATATCGAAAAGTTTTTTAAAATCTTATCTATCTATCTATCTATACTATATTATTATAAGCAAACTACCCTCTGTTTGGTTGGTTGTTAGTTTTGTACTCTAAATAATAACCGTCAGATGTAAAGATAGATAAATGATAATTGTTGGATGTAATATTAAAAGGATATTATTTTCTTGATATCTAAAATGCTCCCACGGGTTCAAGGTTTGAATCCCGTCAACAACATATTATTATTAAATATTTATATCATCTATTCTTCTAAGTTACATTCAAAAGTTCAAGATATTATTCCGTCGACAACATATTAAGAATTTTTAAGATCAAAATACAAATAAATGCTAATAAAATAAGATAAAAAATACTAAAAAATCATATAAAAATACTAAATAATAAATAAAAATACTAAAATTCATGCACGAGTTATAGACTACTATATATATACAGAGGAAGGTTCAACGAGTAATCAAAAAACTTGGGTAACCTAGTAACTGCAGTATACCCGTTAGATTGATAATCATTATGTTCATAGTTTTACACGTGTAACCAAATAAAGGATCATTGTTCTACAATTTTGAAATATACACCAATTGATTAACCCACTAAGCAATACATCATAACTACCAACAAAAAATGTAATTCATATTTTGAATATCATAATATTGCATTTTCTTAAAAATTAAAATTAATTTTCTTAAATTTATGTTAATCAAATTTTGAAAAAACACTTCTTTTTAAAGTACTGGTACTTGTTAGTTCTTATACCTTTTATACAAAATCCTTTTGTAAAGTTAATTTTCTATTCATTTTAATTTTTTTGTTATTAAGTACAGGACTGTCAAAATACAGAACTCATAAAATTACAAAACACATATAAAAATACAGAACACAAACAAAAATAAGAACTCAAAAAATTACAGAACACAAAATATAATACAGAAATCTAATGATTATTATAACAAAATACAACAAGAACTATTATTGAACACATAAAGAATAATATTTAAACATAAAAAATAATATTGTACACGTTAATAGTAGAAAGTAGATAACATATATTATAAAATATAAAATACTGAACATGAAAATTCAAACAGGTTTTGTGATAAACTCTATGTTCTGTATATAAAGAAATAAACTTCATAACAATAAATAAAAACATGAGTTCTGTATTTTTATGTTACTCGGGTCTATATTTATTATTGATATGGGCTGAAAAATAATCCTAGAAGTGCAATTAATTACGTATAAATTAGACCCGGATTGGTCCAAGAACACAGCCCAATAAGCAAGGCCCAAAACTCTAATTATTTATTAATTTTGTAACTAATAAATAGGGAAAATATACGGCTCGAAAAATGAGTCCAGAATATGGTAAATTCATCGAAGAAGGATCCAGAATCCCAATTAAAAAGAAATAATGAGGCATTGTCCTTATCAACAAGGAAAAGACTTGTCCACCAAGAAATATAATGTTTATCCATTATCAAAAAGGAGACTTAGCGAATAAGTCTCCTAAACTTACTCTAAATACAAGGCTCCTGACGCCTATATAAAGGACCTGATCCTTCAATCAGAACTACGTTTTTTGGCTTGATTCTCAGAACTAATTGAGATACGTAGGCATCTTGTGAGGACCGATTTAGTCACGAAACACAAGAGCAGCCATTAAAGCTCGAAGCTCTCTTAAACCTTAGCAATCAATTTACAAGTACACTTTTCAATCCATAACATTTGGCGCCGTCTGTGGGACAACAACATCAACCATGGCAAACACACGAAGAACAACTCGAGATACTCAAACTTCTGAGGAGATTCCTATCACCTTTGAGGCTGATACTCACGAAAATCAACCACCGCCAACTACTGGCATTCAAGGGGCGAATATCCCCCTCACCACCACTCAAGGACCAGAGATCCCAATTTTGGTTGAAGGGACGAATCCCCTGCAGATGGTCGTTCATGGATCTAATCCACAAGAGACCGCTCACCAGTAACCAATCACGACCTCCCCATTGCTCATTAATGCACCAAGTGGTCTTCAACTCCATACTACGGATCTTCCCCAATACGCAACTCAAACTTTGGGGATGCCAAACTATGGCATGCCCCCTCGACCCATGGAGGGCGGTAGTGGTCTCAATCCCATTTACCATGAGGCATACGTTCCTCCTTATATACAAGGTCTGGGACCCCAAAATCAACAAACTCGACGGACCCCTTTGATTCAATATTACTCGGGCCCCTATACTGAGGATGAGAATTATACATCTACAGAAGAGAAGGATGTTGCCCCAAGGAGGAGGCGTTCGTCCCAAACAAATCGGGAACAACCCCAAACTACTAAGAAAAAGATTGCGGCCCATGAGGCGGAGGCTGCAAGGCTCAAGAAATTACTGGCAGGACAGGAGGCCGCGAAAGCACAAAGCCAAGCAAGTGGAAGAGTCCCGATAATCAACCTGGACCCAACACCGAGAAGAACCAAGAGGGCTGAAGCCCCAAGGGGTGATCCTAGTGTTTTGTTGCCCCTAGGAGATCCTGATGATCCTACACCACCGCTCACTCAAGACATCATGAAAGCTACCGTATCCAGGAAATTCAAGATGCCAACGATTAAAGCTTATGATGGAATGGGAGATCCCGCGAATCACGTAAGAACCTTCTCTAATGCACTGTTGTTGCAGCCAACCAATGATGCAGTCAAGTGTAGGGCGATTCCATAAACCTTGGCGGGCATGGCCCAACGCTGGTATAGCCGTCTACCTCCCAATTCCATTGGGTCTTTCAAGGAATTAAGCAAAGCGTTCATCAATCAATTCGTTAGTAGAAGGGTGCATGAGAAAAGCTCTGCATCACTCATGGGAATCCAACAAGGAAAGAATGAAGCCCTAAGGAATTATATCAACCGATACACCCGGGAGGCTCTGAAAGTCCCGGACTTAGAGGACAAAGTAGATATGATAGCTCTGCAGCAAGGAACCACTGATGATCACTTCAAAAGATCATTGGCAAAACATCCACCCGAGAGCATGCTGAAGCTCCAAGATAGAGCCGGAAAGTACATCAAGGCTGAAGAAAGCATGAGAAAGTATGAACCAACTGCTTGTGGCAGTGGAAATTCAAAGAAAAGAAAGGAAACTCAAGAGTACGACGTCAAGGAAAAGTTTCCCAGAACGTCAAAGGATTCTGATCCTCCACCCAAGAGGAACAATTTTGGGCCAAAGTTTACGGAGTATGCAAGATTAAACACTCCCAGGAGCCAAATTCTGATGGAAATAGCAAAGGAGGAGGATCTCCGATGGCTGAAGCCACTAAGGACTGATATGTCTAAACGGAATCAAAACCAATTATGTCGGTTCCACAAGGAAGTCGGTCACGACACCGACGATTGTAGACAGTTGAAAGATGAGATTGAGTTTCTGATACGGAGAGGAAAGCTCAATAAATTCACCAAGGATGGAAATCAAGGGAGTCAAAGCGTAAACTATGAAAGGAAGGATTATGACAGAAGGGACAACGATCAAGATCGGAATCCTAAGCCCCGAGGGCCAGTTATCAACATGATATTCGGAGGACCAACTGCTGTTGGGTCCTCCCGAAACTCAAGAAAGGCCTATGCCCGGGAAGTAATGACTGTGGTCAGAGAAGCACCGAAACGTGCCCGAACAGAAATATCAATAGGTTTTGATGATTCTGACTTGGAGGGAGTGAAGTTTCCCCACGATGATCCCTTAGTCATCGTACCTGTGATAGGGAATTCTGAAACAAAGAGAGTTTTGGTCGACAATGGAGCTTCAGTGGACATCTTATTCCATGATGCTTTTATCAAGATGGGCTATACTGACTCTCCGTTGACACCCTCGAATATGTCCATATATGGATTCAATGGAGTGGAGTCGAAGGTGGAAGGCACTATCCAACTCCCAATGACAATGAGACAAGGGTCGAATACGTCTACTCAGATGTTAAATTTCATAGTTATAAAGGCAACTTTGACCTACAATGCAATCCTGGGAAGGATGGGTCTTCATGCGTTCAAGGCTGTTGCCTCATCTTATCATCTGAAAATCAAGTTCCCAACGAGGAATGGAATTGGTGAAGAACGGGGAGACCAAAAGATGGCTAGAAGCTGTTACGTAGCCGCGTTAAGGCCTGATGGAATCGGGGGACAGGTTCTCCCCATTGAAGACATGGATACTAGTGATAATGAGGACCGAAGAGGGAAACCAGCTGAGGATTTAATCCCAATTCCCTGAGTCCCTGGTGAACCGGAGAAGGTGACTTATGTTGGAGCACTATTGCCTGAACCATTGAAAAGCAAGCTCATATCTTTTTTTCAAGAGAATAATGACGTTTTTACTTGGACAGCGGCTGACATGTCAGGGATTGATCCCCAATTGATAACCCATAAATTGAATGTGGATCCTGAAAGGAAGACGGTGAAACAGAAGAAGAGAAATTTTGCTCCAGAGAGGCAAGAGGCCATTAAACAAGAAGTAGAAAAGGTTCTGGAGGCCGGATTCATTGAAGAGATACAATTCCCAGAATGGTTGGCTAACCCAGTGATGGTCAAAAAGGCCAATGGAAAATGGAGGATGTGTGTGGACTTCACTGATTTGAACGATGCATGTCCTAAGGATTGTTTTCCCTTACCAAGGATTGATGCCCTAATAGATGCCACAGCTGGGCACGAGATGCTGAGTTTCATGGATGGCTTCAGTGGATACAACCAAATCAAAATGTACAAAGATGACATCTCCAAAGTATCATTCATCACTGACTTTGGTGTTTTCTGTTATCTAGTCATGGCATTTGGACTTAAGAATGCAGGGGAAACATATCAAAGATTGGTGAACAAAATTTTTGAACACCTGATTGGAAAAACCATGGAGGTCTATGTGGATGACATGTTGGTTAAAAGCCTCGATAAGGCCAATCATATAAACCATCTACGGGAAGTGTTTGAAGTGCTGAGGCACCACAAGATGATGTTGAATCCAGCTAAGTGTGCCTTTGGTGTAGGCTCGGGAAAGTTTTTAGGCCTGATGGTTTCCAAGAGAGGAATCGAGGCTAATCCCAACAAAATCAAAGCAATTCTAGACATGGAACCACCACGGACTGTCAAGGATGTCCAGAAACTAACGGGAAGAGTGGCAGCATTGGGAAGATTCATCTCCAAGTCAGGAGAGAAGTGCTTACCTTTCTTCAAAGCACTCAAGAACGTGAAAAATTTTGAGTGGACAACTGAAAGCAAAGAGGCCTTTGAGGCCCTGAAGAAATACATGGCTGAGGCACCACTGTTGGCAAAGCCAAAGCCAGGAGAAATTCTCTATTTGTACTTGGCAGTTTCTAATACAGCCCTTGGAGCCGTTTTGGTAAAAGAAGAATTGAAGGTTCATAAACCCATCTACTACATAAGTAAGATTCTACATGGGGCAGAAATAAACTACTCTACGATAGAGAAGTTTGCCTTAGCCTTGATAATGGCCTCAAGAAAGCTACGCCCATACTTCCAGGCACACAAGATAGAGGTCTTAACCAATCAGCCTCTAAGAAACATCTTGCATAGCCCTCAAGTTAGTGGAAGGTTGATCAAATGGGCTATTGAATTGGGAGAATTTGACATCAAGTACAAGCCTCGAACGGCCATAAAAGCTCAAACACTCGCCGACTTCATGGTTGAATGCACTATTGACAACCAGGAAGTCGGGGGGCAGGAAGTGATAGATGAAGACAAGAAAGATGAAGACATGGTGTCCAAAGAGTGTTGGGTGCTCTATTTTGATGGAGCATCAAAAACAAAATCAAGTGGAGCAGGTTTGGTGCTACAAAGTCCTGATGGATTTCTCATAGAGTACGCACTAAAACTAGACTTCCCAACGACAAACAATGAAGTCGAGTACGAAGCCCTGATAGCTGGCTTAGGACTGGCTGGAGCCTTGAGAGTTAAAACTCTAAAAGTGTGTGGAGACTCGAGGCTAGTGGTTTCCCAAGTAAATGGGGAGTTTGAAGCCAGAGATGAAGTCATGGCCAAGTACCTAAAACTTGTTAAGGCCATCATGACTCAGTTTGATGAATGCTATGTGGAACACATTCCAATGGAAGAGAACATGAAGGCCGATGCCTTGTCTAAGTTTGCATCCTCTGAAATTGAAAACTACGCAGGAAGTGTATACTTCCAAGTCTTGAAGACCCCAATCATCAATGGAAAGTTGGTAGCACCCATTGATGTTGCCAGCTGTTGGATGGATCCCATCAAATCTCATCTGGAAACTGGATGGTTACCCAACGACACTTCAGAAGCACGAAAGCTATATGTGAGAGCATTAAGGTATGCCCTGATTGAGGGAATCCTATACAAAAAGTCTTTCATCATTCCTTACCTAAAATGCTTAAGACCCCAAGAGGCAGAATTGGCCCTAAGGGAAGTACATGAAGGAATTTGTGGGCAGCACTTGGGGGGCAGAGCCCTTGCTCATAAAATCACTCGTCTAGGTTTCTATTGACCAAGCATACTTGCAGATGCTAAGAGTTACGTGAAGAAATGTGAACGGTGCCAAAAGCATGCACCGGTGGTTAGACAACCACCAGAGATGATGACATCCATAAACTCACATATCCCATTCGCCATGTGGGGGATGGATATACTTGGACCATTTCCAATGGCAAGTGCGCAAAGAAAGTTCTTGATAGTAGCAATCAACTACTTCACCAAGTGGATTGAGGCTAAGCCTTTAGCCAAGATAACCACCAAGCAGGTGATGCATTTCTTCTGGGAAAATGTGATATGCAGATACGGGATTCCACGTATCTTGGTCACAGACAATGGAACTCAGTTCAAGAATGATGAATTTAAGAAGTATTGTGACGAGAATGATATCAAGTTATGCTTCACTTCTGTTGCCCATCCTCAAGCAAATGGGCAAGCTGAGGTTGCCAATCGAATTATCCTGGATGGACTAAAGAAAAGAGTTGAACGCTCTAGAAACACTTGGGTAGACGAATTGCTCCCGATACTATGGGCATATCGTACTACTTGTAAAGTCACCACTAGAGCAACCCCATTTCTGTTGGCATATGGGGCAGAGACAGTGGTTCCAGTGGAGATTACTCACACGTCTCCAAGAGTTGAGGCTTATGAGCCAGAAGAAAATGAAGAAGTCTTGAGGCTAGCTTTAGATCTAATTCATGAAGTTAGAGATGAGGCAAATGCCAAGATAGTTGAACATCAGAAACAAGCATCTTTCTATTACAACCTAAGGGTTAAAGAAAGGTTCTTTTGACAAGGAGACTTAGTCCTCCGAAAGATTGAGGCATCCAGAGTTGGACAAAAAGGCAAGTTGGCCCCAAATTGGGAAGGACCATATCGCGTCAAGAGCGTATTTGGTCGAGGCTCCTACAAATTGGAAACCCTGGAAGGGATCAAAGTGCCAAGAACTTGGCATGCTGCAAACTTGAAAGTCTATTATGTTTAAAATGTGTCTTGACTGGACTCACTACTAGGACAAGTAGAAATAAGGTCGACGAAACCAATCCAAGTTTTTAAACTTGAGTATTATGTAAGGGTTGAACCCATTTTCAAAGTTATAAATTCCATATTCTTATGTTTTCATGATGCTTTATGTGAATTGCATTCTGATAGACATGCATAAAATGTTAACTAAGCATGCAAAGTCAAAATGTAAAAAGCTGGAAGAGAAACAAAGTTAAGACTTAATGAAAGTTAAGCCCGTAGGCTGGAAATACATAAAATACAAGCCATGGATGGCCATAAATAAACTACAACTATGCTTCACCCCCCTTGTCGCCAGCATCTGTCTCCTCCCCTAAGCTAGAGCCAGAAGAATGCTCGTTAGCATTAGGGTCATCAACAGATATGTCACCAAGGGGTGATGACTGCAAAGGATCTAATATCCTCTAATCCTTCTCTGTGTCATCTGCTCCAGCCAGGATGCGCTCTAACGGAGTAGGAGGGTGAGGAGCTGGGAAGTCAGCAGAATCAAAAACTCCAGGATGCTTGGCCAAGATAGCCTGAACAGCATCCTCCCGTCCTGATGTATGCTGGACTGGGAAAAGAATCTCGTCATGCTTCTCGATCAAGTCCTTGTACTCCTAGGTAGACCCGGCAATTTTTGACATGACACGAAAACACGACACGAAACGACACGAAAATTTAGTGTTTGGGTTTGCATTTTTAGTACACGAACACGAAAGTACACGATCGAGATTTAGTGTCGGGTTTGTGTTTACTCTTCAAGTACACGACACGACACGAAGTACACGAAATAAATAAAATAATATTTATAAATTAATATTTATATTAGATATTTTTATATTTTTATTAGATACTTAACATTTATTTATGTGATTATACATAAATTTATAATAATATTTGTAAATATTATGTAAATATATATTTTTAATACATATTTGTAAAAATATTACCGAAAATTTTAATATTTTAATACATTTACTTATTTATTTTTATTCTTATTATTAATTAGAATTACACGAAAACACGACATGAAAAGTACACGAAACGAAAGTACACGAACACGAAATTACACGGGCCCTGAATGGGTGGTTTTGGGTTTAGCATTTAGATACACGAAACACGAAAGTACACGACACGAAAGTACACGACACGAACGAATTGCCAGGTCTACTCCTAGGAGTCAAGGTACTCGTCGATGCAATCCTCCTTGCTCTTCCTCAGCTCTACAAGATCAGCCTGAGCATCAGCAAGCTCTTTCTCCCTCCTAGCTAAAGTCTCCTTTAGAGACTTCACCTCCTTCTCGGACCTCTCCAACTTGACCCGGTTGGCCACAGAAGAGGTACGCCAAGCCTTAGCTTGGAACAATGCCCCCTGGAAGTTGGCATTAGTCTGCCAAAAAATAGAAGTCAAAAAAGAAAAGTAAAGACTTAAAAGAAAGAGAGGGGCTAAGGTAAGGAAAATACCGCAGCAATAGCCTGAGCTCCCAGATGCTCAACTCCCTCTATGGTAGAATCTGCGACAAAGTCCTTGTAATCGCAGGGAGTGAGGGAATGGTATGACCAATCCACAGCGTGCTTGGACACCCCAGTGATGGTGTCCCTCTTCCTAATACCCCAGTTGGGGCGCCAAACTGAAGACTTGGTAGACACAGGGATGTCTACCTCGTCCACAGGAATCTGAGAGGGGATCAGGAAACTGGGAACACTAGACTTTCCCCTTGGATCATCTCCTATCATGGCCCTCTTCGTCCTCGAGGTCTCATCATCCTTGGGCTCATTTGTCTTGTTTATAAAGGCCGCAGCTGCAAGAATAACCAAAAAAAATGGTTAGCAGAAAATTACAAAAGAAAAGAAAGTAATGAACAAAAGGGGGATAAGTAAAATTACCCTTATCAGAAACAGTCGAGAGATGAACAGACTTGAGGACAAATTCGTCCAGTAATTCCCAAGCCACGGTAGTCCCATTATCCTTGATTAGCTCAGAGTAGGCATGGGACTCCTCTTCATTCAAGACAATGTTGTTGGGACTACCATCTGAAACTCTCCCAAAAGACTTACGGAACAGGGTTCCCCAGTCCCCACCTTCTCAGACAAGGTACATGAACTCATTCTTCCACCTAGGGTTATTATCTAGGATAGACTTTGGGTGGAAGATAAAAGGAAAGCCAACCCTATGGCTAATGTACACCCAACCCAAGTTGTTGGTAGAATTGTTTTTAAACTGAAAAATCTTTCTGAATAAAGGAACAGAAAGAGGAAAATTATTGCGAAGACACAAAACCATGAAACAGTTAATTATCCTCCAGGCATTGGGGGGTAACTGACAAGGGTTTACTTGAACGTCTGCCAAAAGCCTAGGTATGAACTCGTGAAATGGGAACCTAAGGCCGGCGACTATGGCATCTTTATAAATACACAAAGCATTTGACCGCCAGTGACATGAACGGTCACCAGCACCGGCAGGAACAAGTTTTAAAGGGGCCTTTACCCTATACATCTTATTATAATCTTTAATCTTATCTACATCATGAAATTTGTTACTACAATCGTATGAATCTAAAGCAGATACAGACGGGTACTCATCCCCACGTTCATTAATCATATCATGCAAAGACATGTATTTAGAACGAATTGGAATGGGGGTACCTCGTTTGGATGCAGAATTCATCTTTTGAAGGCGTTAGGAAGCACGATTAGCCATCTTAAACCCAGAAAAAGCCCAGAAAAAACTTCAAATCTTCAAAGAATCTTCAAATCTTCAAAGCAAAACCCAGAAAATCTTCAAATCTTCAAACAGAAGAGGCCAGAAACCAGTGAGAATGATCAAAAAATCTCGCCGGGAATCGCCTTACGACAGAACCCTAGCAGAGCTTTGCAGAGAGAATTTTGGAGAAAATTTAGCAGAGTATCGTTGAGAAAATAGAAAGTAAGAAGTGAATAAAAATGAGTGAACTTCACCCTTTTATAGGGAGAACAGACGGTCAATGGGCCGGTTGAAGGAAGGGCAACCGGCATTAGCCGGTATAGCCCATAAAAGGCTGCAGGCCCAATTATTAAATAAAGGCCTTAGGCCCAAATTGAGCCCAACATGGGTGGACCTTAAAGAGCACAAGAGGTACAACTTGAAGAAACCTGGTCGAGAGTCTTCGACTAGGGTCCAAAATGGCACTTATCTTCGACTAGTATCCTGGTCGAAAGTATTCGACCAGGGTCTAAAATGAACCATATATTCGATCAGCATCCTGGTCGAAAGTGTTCGACCAGGGCCTAAAATGGACGAAAAGTTCGACCTCAAATAAGGTCGAAATCCACAAGTATATCTTCGACTAGAATCCTGGTCGAAAGTGTTCGACCAGGGGATGAAATGAAGCTAGATTCGACCAGAATCCTGGTCGAAAGTATTCGACCAGGAGGCAAAAATGAAGCTAGATTCGACCAGAATCCTGGTCGAAAGTATTCGACCAGGAGGCAAAAATGAAGATAGATTCGACCATGAGGCAAAAATGAAGCTAGATTCGACCAAAATCTTGGTCGAAAGTATTCGACCAGGAGGCAAAAATGAAGATAGATTCGACCAGAATCCTGGTCGACAGTATTCGACCAGAATCCTGGTCGACAGTATTCGACCAGGAGGAAAAAACAAGACCAAATTCGACCAGAATCCTGGTCGAAGGTGTTCGACCAGGAGCCAAAAGTGAGGTAGAATTCGACCAGGATCCTGGTCGAAAATACACTGGAATTTCAAATTTTAATTTATTTTCCAAGGAATTGATGAAAAATCCTGATTCCTATTTTGGGAAAATTATAAAAATTGGTTTATAACTATATGTTCGCAAAACCAAGCTAGAATACGAAAGAAAACTTCGTAACTCCCGAATAAAATAACTTCTACGATAATCCAAGAGAGATTTTCCTAGAAGTTGGGGGGCAAATGATATGGGCTGAAAAATAATCCTAGAAGTGCAATTAATTACATATTAATTAGACCCGGATTGGTCCAAGAACACGGCCCCATAAGCAAGGCCCGAAACCCTAATTATTTATTAATTTCGTAATTAATAAATAGGGAAAATATACAGCTCAGGAAAAGAAGTCCAAAATATGGTAAATTCATCGAAGAAGGATCCAGAATCCCAATTAAAAAGAAATAATGAGTCATAGTCCTTATCAACAAGGAAAAGACTTGTCCACCAAGAAATATAATGTTTTTCCATTATCAAAAAGGAGACTTATTCGCTAAGTCTCCTAAACTTACTCTAAATACAAGGCTCCTGACGACTATATAAAGGACATGATCCTTCAATCAGAACTACGTTTTTTGGCTTGATTCTCAGCACTGATTGAGATACGTAGGCATCTAGTGAGGACTGATTTAGTCACGAAACACAAGAGCAGCCATTAAAGCTCGAAGCTCTCTTAAACCTTAGCAATCAATTTACAAGTACACTTTTCAATCCATAACAATTATATTAAAAAATTAGATTAAAGAATACAGATACTGAATATAAAAATAGTTATGTTTTATATTTACAAAAATATAATAAATAGAAACATTGAGTTGTTGGACCCGTTTCTTCTCCTCTCGTCAAAATCGGGACTTACACTACTGCTGCTGCTGCTACTACTACTACTTTTAGTTGTCTTGTAATGTTCACAGTGAGTGACAGAGTGAGTACAATTACTTGGTTGTGTATAAATTTAGAGTACATGGTATTGGATATAGGGTCTACTATTACTACTACTACTATTACTACTACTACTACTACTACTACTACTACTACTACTACTACTACTACTTTTAGTTGTCTTGTAGTGTTCACAGTGAGTGAGTACAATTACTTGAGTGTGTATAAATTTAGAGTACATGGTATAGGATATAGGGTCTACTACTACTACTACTTTTAGTTGTCTTGTAATGTTCACAGTGAGTGAGTACAATTACTTGGGTGTGTATAAATTTAGAGTACAAGGTATAGGATATAGGGTTTAACGTAACCTCTAAATTTTAAAACTTCTAACTTTTCTTATATAACTAAAATCTTTAAATCTCTTCATAATTGATAGGTTGATTGGCATGATACATCCCATTTTATTTGATCTCCGGTGCTATCTATAACATCGGCATTGTTTAAAGGTTCATTTGAGTTGTTGTACATGTTTCTTTTTCTCTCGCAAGTATCAGTACCTCCATTGTTGTTATTACTACTATTTTTAGTTGTATCGTAGTGTTTATAGTGAATATGATTACTTGGGTGTGTATGAATTTTAATTCAAAATTTTTTTTTATCTTTTTTATTTATTTTTTCAAGAAAATCTATAAACTAGTTAAAAATGGGGGAAAAACTAATTAATAGAAAATTAGTGGTGATAAAGTAACATTTGTCACAAAAATAGTGGCTATGATTGCTTGAGAGTGTATAAATTTTAATTTTAATTTTGACTTTTTATATTTAATTTTTCAACTAAAACTACAAAGTAGTGAAAAAGGAGGGGGGAAATTTAATTATTAGAAAATTAGTTCAAATAAGGTAACATTCGTCACAAAAATAGGGAGTATGATTACTTAAGTGTGAATGAATTTAAAATTATATTTTGTCATTTTTCCAATTTTTAAATTATTTTTTGAAAAAAATGCCCTCAATGAAACATAGAAGACAAGGAAATATCCACCGAGGACTATAGACCAATCCCCTTAACATTACTTGTCGTATAATACTATAACTCATGAACTGCTAGTAATTTTGTTTTGGAACAAATCAATTATTTACTCATATTTAGAGTAAATGCGCTTGTATTGCACGGGCTAAAAAGAGGTAATTTCATCAAAAATGAGAAAGGGCTGATTGTAACGGTACAGTCAGATAGGGGTGAGCAAAAAATTGAATTAAAATCGAAACCGAACCGAAACCGATAAAAACCGAAACCGAGTTGAAACCGAACCGAAACCGAGTTGAAACCGAACCGAAACCGAACAGTTCCTAAGGTTTTGATTTCGGTTTTAGGTCCAAACCGAACCGAAAAAAACCGAACCGATCCGATTAATAAAAAAATATATTATATATTCTATTGGACCAATTTTTATGAGTGGTGGGAGTAGATCAATAAAGATCCTAACATTCCTTTTAATAATTACACTATTATGTTCTTGTTTTTTAAGATTTAATTTTCAATAGTTGAAAACTGGTCATGAGTGTTGATACTTCTACTCGGTGGCCATTTTCTAATTGATGGAGGCAAAACCACTGGACAAATATGTGCTTGCTAGTTTTTGGATGTGACTATTCTTCTTGACTTTTCTGGGAAAACTCTTTATTTATGCAGTTTGGCTTCTGCAGAATTTGGACTTTTCAATCTATTTAGTCATCAATTGTTGTTGTTTTGCCCATGTGTTAACAAAGGAATTTGGTGATAACAAATTTCGGAGATTGCTGGAATAACGAATTATGAAAATAGGGGGATTTTGGGATTTTGGATGTTTGGGGCTGGACTTGAGAAGTGTCTCGACTTGTTAGATGTGTCGGATCCTATTCCAAGATGCTTGCGTACCCTGTATTTATAGGGATCAAACCAACGCAGTTCTGTTAGAGCATCTCCAATGGGGTTGACTAAAATTATTGGCTAAAATGATATAAAATACTGATTATGTAAAATTTGTTGAACCTGTAGGGTGTTTTGCTTCAGTGAGATTGACTATAATGATTAGTTATATCTTAAAAATAGCAGGTTATTATTATTTTAAGTTGTTATAAATAGAATATATTATTTTAACATGTTAAGAGATGACTTGTAATTATCCTACATGTCTCTAGAGGTTGGCCAAATATAGCCAATATGAAGATGTTGGCTATATTTTTTGCTAAGGGTTATGGCCCGTTGGAGTACTTATATTTTTACATATTTTCTATAATTTATATTTATGATATGTTTCATTGAGTTTTAGCTAAAGGTTTCTAATGGTTGGAGATGCTTTTTATACGATTGTGTTTTTAATCCCTCTGATTATTAGGGATGTATTGTGAATTAGTAGATTTTATCTTTTTATATTTAGATTGGGATACATTCCTGATTTGAATGATATCGTTTAGAGATATTTTCTATAATTAATTGGAGAAGAGAGATGAAATAATTAACTTGGAAATTAAGTTAATTATTAATAGATTAATATTGAGAAATTATGGAGATAATTGAGGCAACCAAAAATATGGCGTAACATGCCAAAATATTTTCGAAAATCATGTTAAATTTCCATTATTCTCGGATTATGTTGGACTTAACTAATTTATTATGAAAACTTTGTATGTTTATTTTGGTCTAACAAATGATTTGTGTAACTCTGCACGCTTAAAAATTTGAAGTGGTTATATTTATTTTGTTATGTTTATTTGAGGCGGTTTTAAAATCGAAACCAATCATAATCGATCCGATAATTTAAAAATCAAAACCGAAACATCAATTTGGATTGCAATGTCGGTTTTTGATTTTAAAAACCAAGAGTACGGGGTTTCGGTATCAGTTTTGGTTTTAACCAATAACGAAACCGACCGAACCACGCTCCCCGTACAGTAAGAGAGACTAGAGAGGTGTAAAGTGGGCCCAAACGGGTACATACAACTACAAGCGCTTATATACAACGCAAAGCCCCATGCCCACTTGTGTTTTATAATAAGGCAATAAATAAATAATACTCCACTCTCCATTTTACACTACTCTCACATCTTATCAGAGAGAACCCGCCTAGCCTCTTCCCCGTGAAAGGTGTATTTTATTTTTTATTTTTTTTCTTACATACCCTTTTTACTAATTTATATGCTCTGTATGTATCATCTTGTTTATGTATGTGTATAGGCTACATCTGTTTAAAATGATGGTCTTTACAATTAAAGTGTTTAAATAACTGTTTGTTTTGGGGAAAAGACTTAGATTATGAGTCTAGGTTCTTGATGGTGTTGTAAAGTTTTGATCTTTTTTGAATCTTGTTGATGGGTATGAATTTTTGTAGAATTTTGTGTACTTTATGATGGAATTGTGTAGTTTTTAGTTGGGAATTGAGATGTTTTAATTAGGGTATGTGATGTGAGGTGTGGAAATTGAAGTGATTTGTGTTGGCTTTTCGATTATGTAGAGTTGTGAGGATGTCGACACCGGCTAGGAAGAGATTGATGAGGGATTTCAAGAGGTTACAGCAAGACCCACCTGCTGGTATCAGTGGTGCACCTCAGGATAACAATATTATGCTTTGGAATGCGGTTATATTCGGGTATGATCCTTAATTGTGGATGTTGGTTACTTTTGTTTATATACAAGCACTGTTTTGAGCTAATTTTGGAGATGATTATAAGTTTGATTGGTTTCTAATTTGGGTTTTGTTCTGCAGGCCTGATGATACCCCTTGGGATGGAGGTAAGGAGTTTTAACTATTGTTAGTTTAAATGGCTTGCAATTCAGTACTGTGTAATTTTAGAATACTTGGAGCAGCGCAAAGTTAATTTAGTTTATATGGTCAATATTTGTTTTACTGTTGGCTTGTATAGAGTTGATATATCGTGAAGCTCGATGACCAGTTACCTTGCTCTTGCATTTTGAGTACTTTTTTACCTCGGTGGCAATAGACTTACTATGAATTTGTTTGATATCCCACTTAATATGTAAACTATATCTGCATAATAATAAATAACTGCGGAATGACCATGTGTTATGTGACCCGAGTATGGACTTGTTTTACTAAATTTTGAATTTTTTGGAAAGGAATTTGTCATCTGATTTTTATATAGCATTAAACATAAAACTCTACAATGACAATGTCGTATGCCTTGTTTTCAGGTACGTTTAAGTTAACACTTCAGTTTACAGAGGACTATCCAAATAAGCCTCCAATTGTGCGGTTTGTGTCAAGGATGTTCCATCCAAACAGTAAGATTACAATAGAACTACAGCATTCACTTTCCTGTAGTTATTTTAGAGACTCATTATTAAGAAATTGGAACTTCGAGAACATTCTCATGTCTCTGAGCAGTGGACAGAGTTGCAAATAGGATAATTTACTTGAGAACTACCACATTTACATGCCTGACGAATCTGTAATAATTATTTTTAATTCTGCGCATGTTACTGATATCTTGCTAATAATACTGACAGTCCTTGCATGGATTAGTTTTAAACCAAAGTCTATTCAGAAAATAGAATTGATTTGCTCTTAAAAATTCAGCTATATTATGACTGCCTTTAAACAGTGAGATCAAGCACCTTCTTAATTTACATTTGGAGATAGTTTGCTTATAGTTGTCACATTAAGAATCTCCTAGTGTGCCTGATGGTCTTAATGCTGAGATTATGCAAAATACATTCCCGGCTGCTTGCTCTCCAAAGAATTTATATTCAGGGTTATTGCCTTGGACAGTGTAGCATCGCCTATTATACTCTGAATTCTTATGACTGCACATTTAACTCTACTAGTCCAGATTATGATTTCTGAATTTTGTACCATTTCACTCGTAATTACCTTGTTTACCGACAATGTTGCTTCCTAATCTTATTTTGGTCATGCGATGTCTGTGTACATCAATAACTTGTTGCATATCCAACATCATGAACATCACACATCATGGAAACACACTGTTTGTTATAACTTTTAGTAAAAATCTCCTGTGTCACTGTTGCCATTTTGTGTTGTATTTGTATACACCATAAATTAATTTGTAGCATTGCTTACCCTCCTGATGAGGAAGGAGATTGAAGAGTTTTTATATATGTTATTAATTGGTTTATTTGTATTTAGTTTAGAGAGAATTAGAATTATTTGTTTATATGTTTTATATGTGGGGCTAACAGGTTATTAAATATGTAAGTTATATAATAAGCCCAATTGTTATCGGGCCTTAGTCTATTAGGTTATTAAAAGGTTCTTATTTTCTATATAAGCATTTTAATCCCCACATAATTACTTAGACTTGATTAATATATTGTTAAATTCATATTGATTTGGGTCTCTTTGTATGGGTTGTGATCCATAATATTCTCCCTTCTGCGGTTGGGAAACCCTTGGGGTAGTGGGCGTTCTGCGGTTCATCCACCCAAGCTTATTTTGTTCTTTGTTTTGAGTTCATAATCGCTCTTTCACAATCTTGTCCTGCATCAACTCCTGCCAATCAGATGGCAAGAACCAAGTAGTGTTGCTTGTCATTTTTTCTTGTATGAACCTTGAAGAATTTTAGCTGTGTCACAGGATTCTGTATTTTAACATTTTAACTGATGAGTAAAGACTTATAATATCGTGTGTTTTATTCCTCACTTTGTTATTTAGATGTTTTCAGTGTTGGCTGTTGGGTATGAAATGTTTCTGGCAGTAGGGACCAAGATTAATGAACAACAATGTCAACAGTAGTACAAGAATTATTATTTTAGGATTTAGGAAGTTACTGGATTGAACCTTTACCTACAAAGAATCCCATATAAGCTTTTTTGTTTACGTTTCATCCTTTACTAGAGACTAGTTGGCTTATATGACATGGCATATAAGTCAGGTGTTGAATTTAGGACATTGTTTTTGTATATGATCATAAATAGAACCAGTGCTTACTTGAACTAAGCTTTATTCTTTTCTTAAATGAAATTATTATCGCAGAGTGGGAGAAGTACTAATATCATTATTCTGTGAAGATTAATTTAATTTATGTATTGTTTTTTTTTCATCATAGAAATTTCAATTGTACTAAATTAGATATATACTAGTATTAGCATGGACACTAGATTCTGCAGTATCCATGGCTCCATGTGGCTAGGGTAGATTTCGCAGTTAGAGAATATATTTGCTACATCTACTTGCTTCTAGTAAAGACTATGTATGCTTAATGCTTATTTACAGGCAGTGTGATGTCTGTACATGCCCATTGAGGTTTTGTGGCATAACTGATGAGCTGCAACTGCAGTGTTATCAAAATTGAGTTTTCTAATGCATAATTTAGATGCTCTTATGTAATGTCTAGTTTAAGTAGGTGTTTTCTTTGCTTTTTGTTTATATTTTTGTTTCTTCAAATAGTTTATGCAGATGGAAGCATCTGCTTGGATATATTGCAAAATCAGTGGAGCCCCATATATGATGCAGCCGCCATACTTACATCCATCCAGGTACAGTACTCCAATATGTATTAGTATTTTCAATATTACGAAAAGTTGACCTTCGAATTTGTTGCAGTATTGTCTTAAACATTTTTAATAGGTAAAACTAATGCTGACATCCTTGGTTGTTTAAGAGAGATATATGACTTGAGCTTTGGCTATCTGTGTCCATATAATAAAACTACAAAAGTACTAGTAATAATGCTTTACATCTAATGCTTATTAGATGAAACATTGAAGATCTGCATCACTGGGTACATTTTTCTTACTAATATTATTGTAAAAATGTAAAGCCATATAGTTTTTTGTCAGTTCTATAAGCAATGCTCACTAGTTTTTACTTCTCACCTTTTAGATCCTGGAAGCTTGTTTAGGAACATTTGAAGTTGTAGTCACAAAGTTGCAGTTTATAGTTCCCATTCTATGATACTTACTGTTGCTTACATTTTTATGTACATTTTTATACCCCTTGAATAGTCTCTGTTTAAATATGTTTTTATTCACTTTCATTTAGCCTATCGAATTGTCCTCTCCTCTTGGTAATATGAGGTCCAGGGTCAAGCCTTACCGTAGGCATTAGTTTGTCACTATTAATTTAGTATTCCTGCTATCAACCAGTTCTACAAAAAAAAAATTGTAGTTGATACTGTTGATTCAACAAGACATTTGAGGCCTCCCAACTTCTAAACACTATGCAACTTTTATTTTGGTCCTCTCCTTTCATAGGTCTCTTGTTCATTCCCTTTAGATCTGTCCCCAGAAAAGTTGAACATACTATCAGAAAGCTGGTGTATTGGTCCTGATGATCTTGATTTGGCATAAAATCAAATAATTATTCTAGGTTATTTGCTTGTTTATGTGTGTCTAGAAGTAGCTAAGTTATCTGGGTCTTGTACCATCATACCGGTATATGCAATATATGTTCCCACATATACCCCTTACAATTCTGGTTTTACGTTTCACTGAGTTGAGGAACCATCCCCTGTAGCTATTTGTGATATCACAACCCTTGAATTACTAATTTAGCCATGGTCACTTAAAATATGCATGCAATGTGGAATACCCAACTGATAGCTATCTATATAGATGTGTGGAATGGTTGGGGTTTCACGTCACTTGAAGGAAATTAGTTTTTGCACTTCTGAAACTTATCAGCCCAGATTTGTTTCTTAATTATTGCAGTCGCTGCTCTGTGATCCAAATCCAAACTCACCTGCCAATTCTGAAGCAGCACGATTGTTTAGCGAGAGCAAGCGTGAGTATAATAGGAAAGTTCGTGAAATTGTTGAGGTTAGCTGGACAGCAGACTAATTCTCTTTTGGTTGGCTTGACTATGGAGGCTTCAGCTGTCGATCTGAGTTTGAATACACATTACTCTTGCCCTGGTAGCGCATGTCTGGATTTTGTTTTAAATTGCCTCCTTATCATTGGTACCTGATGTAGTTGAAAACTTTGTTGGCCCTTGTTATATTTTTTGTACAACTTTTATTTTCCCTTGTGTTTTGATATCCATTATGTTGCTCTCTTATTCAAGTTTGTATATATAATGTAATCATGTATCATATATCAAAGTTGGATGGAACTAGATGCAATTCACAGTATTTACTCATATCATGGTAGATCCAAGTGTTTGTTGACCTCAGCAAGTTGCTTTATGTTGGCAGTTGTTGGCTGATTAAATTATTAATTGGATTAGGTTTAGCATATGGACTCATTTCTAGTAGGTCACAGGCTCCCACCTGATTGCCATTCATCCAACCAAGGCATTAGATTTCAGCAGTACTTGATTGGATGTGGAAATTGGAATATGCCTGTAAACACTAACCAAATAATTTTATTCATGAAATGCCCTACTCAGGCAGACTTGTAGACACTACCTGACGATTGAACTCCGATATAATCATCTTTGAGCTTGTTTATAATGTTGGCCAAAGAATTTGAAAAGCTTGCCAGCTAATGATAAGTTCATAAGCTGCTGTTCTAACTGAAAGTGAGGACATAATTCCGATTTCTTTTGTTGCACGACAAATATTCTGTAGGATTCATTTTCTGAAATCCAAATTTCTGGACGGTTGATTTTGTACTGTTTAACTATATGCACCTGCTTAAGCTTTGTGAGAGACTGAATTGATCACAGGATTGTCAGAATATGTTTGCCTTGATCTTAAACTAGTTTTTACCTTGCAGTTGTATGGATGGTGCGATTTGTCAAATGATAAACAAGGCACCTGCGGCACCTAAATCCTGTTGGTGAACCAGGTTTGTTCATTGACTCATCGTAATTAGTGACTGCTAGTTATTAGTTAATGTAGGGCCCTACGCCTTCTCAAAATTTTGGATAGGGACATCAATTTTGTTTCAATGGTAGTATCTCGTCCTTGCTGAGTATACAAGAGGTCTCACTATGATGGATCCACCTTAATTGGTAGGTAAGACCGTAACTGGCAGGTAAAATGAGATCCCAGAGAGATGATTAGGAATCTATTTCTGGTCCGGGAATATAGCCTTAAACTTCAGGGAGAGTTCAATTTCATTGTCAAACTGGTTGCACCCCTTTAAATTTGGAAAAAATGGTTGGAATAATTGGATTAGATTCCCTTTGTCGGTCATTTTAGGAAGGAGAAGCCTTGCTTCTCCTACCAAAAAATTTCAGGAAAATTATTATAGGTGGTATATATTTGTATATCATTACTCTAATTTTCGGGTGCATTGGAGGAACATGATGCATGTAAACTAGGTAGACAAATTCTGATATATGAATACCTTGTGATAAGATAGCCCAAAGTGGTAACTGCCTAAACTTGGATGGACCATAAATAGCTTTACTCTCAGTCTCAGAGGTGTCGGTGGCTGGTTTATATATATATATATCAATGTTTCAGTGTTGAGGATGTAGTGGATAGTGATTAGGTCATGAAATAATTTTGTGTTACCAAATTGGTTGAATCTTAAAAGTACCTGTGCCATATCAATGTTATGAAGAGTTTTATCATTATTAGTTGTAGACAGTATTTCCCTACCCGATGAAAATATTTTACCTCTCGAAAAATCCATAACTCTGAGAAGACATGTGCTCGTCCTGGGCAGGAGATGAAGACGTTTTTTTTCCTTTTAAACGACGATTCGACTTGACAAAATGTATGCATATCTACGTTGAGAAGTTTGGTAAAATTAGTTACATAGTTTGGTTACCAGACTAATTAGTATAGTAATTATCTAAATTTACCTTTATGTAAGTTTTAAATGTGAGTAGCTAGAGAGGCTGGTTCTTTGACTGATCGTAAGAAAGGGCTTCATGCGCCTTCCTTTGTTATCGATGTTCTAAATTCTGATTTGCAATAAAGTTTTTTCGTTTTGATGTCAAAAAAAAAAAAAAAAAAAAATGTGAGTTGTTAACATCAAACTACTAACCGGTTATTTCTTGTAATTTATTTAATGCATGGTCCTATGCTGTAATATATCTTGTCGGAGAAATCAATGTTCTCAAATCTCATTTCTGTTTGGTGCACCTAATTGATCAGCTGCATCTGTGTTCTCGTGTTTATTCATTTTCTAATTTTGACGCTTTGATTAAAATTAAGTGTAATCGACTGTGCATACAACAAACTTATATTATTTTGATCGATTTATATATATTTTTCAAAATATCTGCATAGAAGTTACAGGCACGTCTGGTTTATCAAATATTTTATGTTTTGAAAAAAATAATTAACCATGTGACTTTTTTTTTTTAAAGTAACTTCTTTTTTGTTTATTTCTGAAGCAAATTAAATATAGGACTAACCCCTGTAAAATGTCAGACAGTTGACCTAAATGATAAAATATTGAATTTCTCAGATTATACTCAAACTATATCCATTTTAAATAAGAAAGGTTTCAATATACGTCGGTTAAAAAACAAGTATAAATATCTCATAATAATAACTCACGGCATGAAAAAGAGAAAATTACTTCATTTAAAAAAAAATAATTTACTGAAAACACATACTCGCATAACAAAAATCTAAACTGAAATTTTAGAGAAATATGTATTTTATACTATTAAAATAAGTGTGTGCAAAGAAGTGAAACATCGGACTCCTCCCTACGTTCCTCTCATTTCTTTATAGTTTTTTTATATTGTTTGACACACATTTTAAGGCTCCTATAAAGTATAATTTTACAACTTATTTTTAAAACTTTCTTTTTTTTAATAAAAATTTAAACATTATATTTTTATTCAGAAAAAAAAAAATTTAAAATAATTTATCGAAATATATTTTATAAAAGTCTTAAAATACGTACCGAACCCGTGATATAAAAAATTGAGGGGACGGAGGGAATATATTTTGAACAGACGAAGCAAGAGCAAGGAAAAAAAAGTGAGAGAAAAAGATCATGAGTGGGTTACTGTCAGACGAGTCTTTTTGTTGGAGCGTCAATTCACAACTAACGGTATCATTTCCCTGTCACAATACATGCTGCTATTTTATATTTGTGGAACTGAATTCAACAGGCTCCTATGATGACAGATTCTTGAAACCTTCTTCTATGATGTTATATATAAATACATCCAAAATTAATTTATGCACTCCCTTTCTTAAGGTCTGACAGAAATAACCTTGTTTATTTTTTGCATGGTTGGGGTCTCATTGATTTTTCAGCATGTTGTTTTAAGATAATTGAGAAACAAATATAAAGTTATAGCACTTCAACAAATTTTTATTATTAATAAACAAATAAATTTCATAAAAATAATGAGATGATATATTGATGTAACAAGTTTGTTACTTCTTGGCTTACTTGGATTTTAAAAAAAATTACAAGTTTGTTTCCAAGAATAATCAAAAGTGGTCATCTGAAATTGGGATAAAAATCAAAATCTTTGATGAAGATAGTTTAAGAACAAATGTTAATTTAAATATGCAGTTCATGCTCGTAATGCGAAATATAATTTTTTCTATTGTGTATATAAAAGAGTATTTATAATTATATTACTTGGTTAAATAATTAGTGCTTGGAGTCTAACATTCATAATATAAAAAATTTCTATTAGTGCGGTCCGTAGTTATATTTAATCAATATTTTTTAATCATTTGACCGTATAATATTTAACTATATTACGTCGAAATATAGTTGTATAATATTTTTTATGCAAATTTAAGTTGTAGAATATTTGACTTTATAATGATATTGTTTTCTTATATAATATTTACGATAGAGAGTGATCTATTATCTTTTTCGAAAAAAATGAATGATTCAAATCACTAAATCATTTGATAATTTGATAATTTATTCATTTTCACTACATTCTTACATCCGTACGATTAAATTTTTAATTAAATATTTAAATTTTTGAATTTGAGGCGCACTAATAAAAAAATTTCCTATTCTTATTTCTAAATTCTCTTTTCCCGAATTAACTCCTTATTAACTCCTTATATATAATAAGCGTAATGGAGATCTTATCCAAAACTTTGGTCGGTCACTGTACTACCAAAAGTATATGATCTGTTGGATTATAAAACTATAAATATTCAAATAGATGAGGACCGTTAGATATAATATTAAAAATTGTATTTGATTAATAATAGGATAGTATTTAAATACTAAAAGGTGTATTTTGATAATTTAAACCAATTATAAATAGGTTTTCTATATTGAATAGAAATCTTTATGTAAAAAATCGTAATTATCTTTTCTCTTTAGTTTATGGATAGTTCCAGTTAGATAATAATTATTAAACCATCATTAAATTAAAGATAATTTTGTTAGCTTCGCGTGGGCTGTAAAATTGTTAAAATCTGTTGTCTAAAACTAGAGATAGAGCCCAAACAGTAAAGTGATTATCTAAATTTTAATAATTTTTTTTAATTTAAACCAATTATAAATAGGTTTTCTATATTGAATAGAAATCTTTATGTAAAAAATCGTAATTATCTTTTCTCTTTAGTTTATGGATAGTTCAAGTTTGATAATAATTATTAAACCATCATTAAATTAAAGATAATTTTGTTAGCTTCGCGTGGGCTGTAAAATTGTTAAAATCTGTTGTCTAAAACTCAAGATAGAGCCCAAACAGTAAAGTGATTATCTAAATTTTAATAAATTTGTTTTATTATTGTAGAACCAATTTAATTTTTTTCCTAATTATTTTAAATTTTTAAATTATATGTTTATTTCAATAAAATATTAAAATCAATTTAAGAAAAAATTAAAATCGATCTGGTCCATGTACGACCACTATACGACCAAATTAATTATTACAGTTAGATCTTAAATAGATCGATGGAAATTGTTAAATCTAATATTAAAAAGTGTATCTGATTAATAATAGAATTATATTTAAATACTAAAAAGTGTATTTTGATAATTTAAAATTTTTCTATGTAAAAATTCTTAAATATCTTTTCTCTTTAATTTATGTATAATTCGAGTTAGATAATAATTGTTAAACCAAATATCAGATAACAATTCATATCGATTACAATATTAAAAATTATCAATATAATGCTCATGTATATCGTATAACAAAGATACATGTGGACCCTGCGTTATAAGAGACTTAGGAGAACTCTTGTACATGAATAAATTTAAACATTTTTTTTCTGAAGGAACATAACAATTTGATTAATCCATATTATAAATATATTATTTTACATATAACAAACATAAAATGATAATATCAAAATATTATTAAAATATTGAGGGTTTCATATTCATAAACAATAATTTTGAATATAATACTTAACCATCTTTTATTTTCGGTTTATGGGTAGGTCAACTGGTCAAGTTAGATAATAATTATTAAATCATCATTAAATTAAAGATAATTTCGTTAGTTTCACATGGGTTGTAAAATCGTCAAAATTCAATTTCTAAAACTCAGGATAGAACCCAAATAGTAAAGTGACTATCTAAATTTTAATAAATATTTTTTTATAATTGTAGCACTAATTTATTTATTTTTCCACTAATTCTTTTAAATATAGAAATTTTATCTTTCTTTCAATAAAGTATTAAAATAAATTAAGAACAAATTCAAATCGATAAAGACTATAATAATATGAGAATAAAATTTTATATAATCATAACATAATTTTTATTCTGTTTAATAATTTTAAAGTAATAATGTATTTTAAAATTTTATATACACTATAAATAAAATCGAAACATTAAAAGTAAAAGCAGTTAGTAAGATACTCATATCAGTATGTACTTAATATCCTTATTATATTAAACTCTTTTATATAATAAGCATAATAGGGAATTATCCAAAATTTTGATCGTGACAACCAAATTAATAAGGACTATTAGATCTTAACTAGATAAATGAAAATCGTTTAATCAAATATTAAAAAAATGTATTTTATTTATAATATGATTATATTTAAATTCTAAAAAGTGTATTTTGATAATTTAAAACAAATATACCAAATATAAATAAGTTTTCTATATTGAATAGAATTCTCCATGTAAAAACTTCGTGACTTTCTTTTCTTTTCCATGGACAATTCCAGTTAGATAAAAATTGTTAAACCATTTTTTAATCAAAAATAATTTAATTATCTTCACGTGGGGTGTAAAATCGTCAAAATCTTATTTTTAAAATACAAGATAAAGCCCAAATCAGTAAAGTGGGTATTTAAATTTTAATAATGATTATTATGTCATCATTATTTTAACGCCAATTTAATTACTTTTCTCTAACTATTTTAAATTTAGAAATCTATGTTCAAAAATTAAAATCAATCTAAGAAAATTCAAATTAACAAAAAATATAATAATACGAGGATAAAATTTTATAAAATTGTGCATATTTTTTATCCTATTTTATTAAGTTATAGATCATAACTAATCAAATATAATTTATTATTAAATAATAAATTATACGCAAATGGTGATTTTGTTTTATAAGCACTCACAAAGACCTAATTTCATTGTTAGCAGGACTATATTCATATTAAAAAAAAATCGTATTTTGAAATTGTAGACTCGGCTACAGAACAGACCTAACTTTTTTAACTTACATACATTGTAATTCGAAACTTTAAAAGTTTGTTAATTAATTAATATAGTACTTTTCTGAAAAATCGTACTTTACAAAAAATATTATCAAATAACATATGTCTCAAAGAAAAAAAATGAAAAAAATTCTTTTTTTTTTTCAAAAAAAAAACCTATAAATTTTAATATGTTGTTGGTAGATTCAAATCTTAGATCATTCTACATGATAATTTTACTGTTATATGTAACGTTTCTCAACAATTTAATTTGAAAGATCCAACGATTATGGATTGAGTGATCAAACAAAGCGACCACACTTATAAGAAAGCTTTCATTATTTAGTCTTTAATATAATAACATAGATATTTACGGGATATACTATAAAAACAATGAATTTTATACAAAATTTTGATCGTCACGGTGTACTACTTTAAAAGAAGAACTATTACAAAAAATATATATTTTAATTGATAATTTTTTTTCTCAAAAGTTCAAAGTTCCCGCATCATTAACATATTACAAAAAAGAGTATATTATATTTTAACAATAAATATTTAAAAAAATAAAAAACTAATAAATATTAAGAAAAATTAATGTTGTTATCCTGGTAGTTTGGTCCTAAATACCGCCAAAACATTCTCAACCGTTAGATCCAATACTTTTAAAAATAGATGATCAACATTATATCATATAAAAAGAAATTATTATCTAAAAATGATATAAGTTAAAAGATATTAGATTAGGATTGGATTTTCCAAAAAGTTAAAACATAAAAATAGTTGTAATTAAATAAGGAAACTCATTTATAACCAAAATTATAAAAATCGTTTAATCTTAAGTAGATAGGTGAAAACCGTTAGATTTAACATCTAAACCTGTATTTGGTTAATAAAGGTTATTCTAATAATCTAAACTACATATAAGTTAGGTAGATTTCCTAAATCGAAAAGAATTCTCAACATTAAATTTCGTCATTTTATTCTCTTTTTAGTTTTAGAATAGTTTTTAATTGAAAAAGAACTATTAAACCACAATTAAATTAAAGATTATTTTGTGAATTTCATGTGAACCGTAAAATTGGCCAAATCTAACTTTTATAACTCAATATAAACAAATATTAAATTGAGCGTGTAAAATATAATAAATATCAAATTTTTAACTATATTTTTTTAGGCTAAATCTTTTTTAACAATAATTTAATCATGTAAACTAATAACTTTTAAATATTAAAATATTCATAAATAAATATAATTATAAATATTAAAAAAAACAATCGTATGTTGCATCGTAATTAAAATATAATTATAAACAAAATAATTATAAATAAAATTGAAGTAACCGTGCATCGCACGGGCTATAAGCTAGTTATATATAATAAGCGTAAGGGAGATCTTATCCAAAACTTTGGTCGGTCACTATACTACCAAAAGTATATGATCCGTTGGATTATAAAACTATAAATATTCAAATAGATGAGGACCGTTAGATATAATATTAAAAATTGTATTTGATTAATAATAGGATAGTATTTAAATACTAAAAGGTGTATTTTGATAATTTAAACCAATTATAAATAGGTTTTCTATATTGAATAGAAATTTTTATGTAAAAAATCGTAATTATCTTTTCTCTTTAGTTTATGGATAGTTCCAGTTATATAATAATTATTAAACTATCATTAAATTAAAGATAATTTTGTTAACTTCGCGTGGGCTGTAAATTGTTAAAATCTGTTGTCTAAAACTAGAGATAGAGCCCAAACAGTAAAATGATTATCTAAATTTTAATAATTTTTTTTAATTTAAACCAATTATAAATAGGTTTTCTACATTGAATTGAAATTTTTATGTAAAAAATCGTAATTATCTTTTCTCTTTAGTTTATGGATAGTTCCAGTTAGATAATAATTATTAAACCATCATTAAATTAAAGATAATTTTGTTAGCTTCGCGTGGGCTGTAAAATTGTTAAAATCTGTTGTCTAAAACTCAAGATAGAGCCTGATTATCTAAATTTTAATAATTTTTATTATTATTATTGTAGCACCAATTTAATTTTTTTCCTAATTCTTTTAAATTTATAAATTCTATATTTATTTCAATAAAATATTAAAATCAATTTAAGAAAAAATTAAAATCGACCTGGTCCGTGTACGACCACTATACGACCAAATTAATTATTACAGTTAGATCTTAAATAGATCGATGAGAATTGTTAGATCTAATATTAAAAAGTGTATCTGATTAATAATAGAATTATATTTAAATACTAAAAAGTGTATTTTGATAATTTATAATTTTTCTATGTAAAAATTCTTAAATATATTTTCTCTTTAATTTATGTATAATTCGAGTTAGATAATAATTGTTAAACGAAATATCATATAACAATTCATATCGATTACAATATTTAAAATTATCAATATAATGCTCATGTATATCATATAACAATAATACATGTGGACTAGAGAACTCATGTACATGAATAAACATTTTTTTTCTGAAGGAACATAACAATTTGATTAATCCAAATTATAATTAAATTATTTTACATATAACAAACATAAAATGATAATATCAAAATATTATTAAAATATTGAGGGTTTCATATTCATAAACAA
This sequence comes from Heracleum sosnowskyi, assembly GCA_030848705.1. Classification (NCBI taxonomy): domain Eukaryota; kingdom Viridiplantae; phylum Streptophyta; class Magnoliopsida; order Apiales; family Apiaceae; genus Heracleum; species Heracleum sosnowskyi. The sequence continues at coordinate 48,165,895 of CM061239.1, read as the reverse complement.
TAATTTTGAATATAATACTTAACCATCTTTTCTTTTCGGTTTATGGGTAGGTCAACGGTTCAAGTTAGATAATAATTATTAAATCATCATTAAATTAAAAATAATTTCGTTAGTTTCACATGAGTTGTAAAATCGTCAAAATTCAATTTCTAAAACTCAGGATAGAACCCAAATAGTAAAGTGAGTATCTAAATTTTAATAAATATTTTTTTTATAATTGTAGCACCAATTTATTTATTTCCACTAATTCTTTTAAATATAGAAATTTTATCTTTCTTTCAATAGAGTATTAAAATAAATTAAAAACAAATTCAAATCGATAAAGACTATAATAATATGAGAATAAAATTTTATATAAGCATAACATAATTTTTATTCTGTTTAATAATTTTAAAGTAATAATGTATTTTTAAAATTTTATCTACATTATAAATAAAACCGAAACATTAAAAGTAAAAGTAGTTAGTAAGATACTTATATCAGTATGTACTTAATATCCTTATTATATTAAACTCTTTTATATAATAAGCACAATAGGGATTTATCCAAAATTTTGATCGTGACAACCAAATTAATAAGGACTATTAGATCTTAACTAGATAAATGAAAATCGTTTGATCAAATATTAAAAAAGTGTATTTTATTTATAATAGGATTATATTTAAATTCTAAAAAGTATATTTTGATAATTTAAACAAAATATACCAAATATAAATAAGTTTTCTATATTGAATAGAATTCTCCATATAAAAAATTCGTGACTTTCTTTTCTCTTTCATGGTCAATTCCAGTTAGATAAAAATTGTTAAACCATCTTTTAATTAAAAATAATTTAATTATCTTCACGTGGGGTGTAAAATCGTCAAAATTTGATTTTTAAAACACAAGATAAAGCCCAAATTAGTAAAGTGAATATTTAAATTCTAATAATAATTATTATGTCATCATTATTTCATTGTTAGTAGGACTATATTCATATTAAAAAAAACCGTATTTTGAAATTGTAGACTCAGCTATAGAACAGAACAGACCTAACTTTTTTAACCTACATACATTGTAAATTATTAAATTCGAAACTTTAAAAGTTTGTTAATCAATTAGTATAGTACTTTTCTGAAAAATCATACTTTACAAAAAATATTATCAAATAACCTATGTCTGAAAGAAAAAAAAATGAAAAAAATTCTTTTTTTTTCAAAAAAAAACCTGTAAATTTTAATATGTTTTTGGTAGATTCAAATCTTAGATCATTCTACATGATAATTTTACTGTTATATATAACGTTTCTCAACAATTTAATTTGAAAGATCCAACGATTATGGATTGAGTGATCAAACAAAGCGACCACACTTATAAGAAATCTTTCATTATTTAGTCTTTAATATAATAACATAGATATTTACGGGATATACCATCAAAAAAATGAATTTTATACATAATTTTAATCGTCACAGTGTACTACTTTAAAAGAAGAACTATTACAAAATAAAATAAAATTTAATTGATAATTTATTTCCTCAAAAGTTCAAAGTCTCCGCATCATTAACATATTACAAAAAAGAGTATATTATATTTTAGCAATAAATATTTAAAAAAATAAAAAAATAAAAAAAATTATAAATATTAAGAAAAATTAATGATGTTATCCTGGTAGTTTGGTCCTAAATACTGTCAAAACATTCTCAACCGTTAGATCCAATACTTTTAAAAATAGATGATCAAGATTATATCATATAAAAAGAAATTATTATCTAAAAATGATATAAGTTAAAAGATATTATATTAGGATTGGATTTTCCAAAAAGTTAAAACATAAAAATAGTTGTAATTAAATAAGGAAACCCATTTATAACCAAAATAATAAAAATCGTTTAATCTTAAATAGATAGGTGAAAACCGTTAGATTTAACATTAAAACCTGTATTTGATTAATAAAGGTTATTCTAATAATCTAAACTAGTTAGGTAGATTTCCTAAATCGAATAGAATTCTCAACATTAAATTTCGTCAATTTATTCTCTTTTTAGTTTTAGAATAGTTTTTAATTGAAAAAGAACTATTAAACCACAACTAAATTAAAGATTATTTTGTGAATTTCGTGTGAACCGTAAAATTGGCCAAATCTAACTTTTATAACTCAATATAAACAAATATTAAATTGAGCATGTAAAATATAATAAATATCAAATTTTTAACTATAATTTTTTTTGACTAAATCTTTTTTAACAATAATTTAATCATGTAAACTAATAACTTTTAAATATTAAAATATTCATAAATAAATATAATTATAAATATTAAAAAAATCATTCGCGTGTTGCATCGTAATAAAAATATAATTATAAGCAAAATAATTATAAATAAAATTTAAGTAACCGTGCATCGCACTAAGCTAGTAGTTATAAACAACATTAAAATACACTAACTATTTAGTCAAGTCTTCCTACAAGGACTTAAAAGTATTTTTTACATTGAGTATACTAAAATTACTTATATTTTTATATGAATATATTGGAGTAAATATAAATTGTATACCGAATGTTATTGTATTAAAGTGAAATAATTTTAACAATAAGAAAATTGTGAGCGTGTGATTTGTACAATAATATTAGTATTAATTTCACTCCGAACAAAAATTGTAATATTTGTTTACGCATAAAAATTATTTAAGAAAATGAATAAAAATATAAATTAAATTTTTTAATATTATATAATAAATTATTAAAAAGATTGCTCTATATACAGTAGAACCTCGATAAATGAATACACTTGGGACCAAGAAAATATATTCATTTAACAAAATTATTTATTTATCAATTAATGAATATTTTATTCAATTATCGATAGATGAATATTTATTCATTTAGACAATTTTTTTATATTTTTATTATGATAATAATGTTTTAAAATTTAATATTCGAATATGTATAGAAGATAATAGTTAAAATTTTAAAATTCTTATCATATATCACGCTCAATAATATGCATATATAAATTATATGTGTAAATTAAGTATAGGGTGCTTGTACTATTTTAACATACTTGAAACTGTTCATAAGATTGTATTAGTAATATACTTAGAATCTACTAAAATTTATATGAATTGTTTACATAGGGCCTTTAAAGATTCCAATAAAATTTATTCATTAATGCATTTAGTGAAATTATTCATTTACTCCATTGTCCCAAGTTGGGACCGGAAAAAATTATTCATTTAACGAGATTATTTATTTATCGAACATTCATTTATCGAGGTTCTCTTTCAGTGAGTATGAGTTAGCTGTTTTATATAAAATTATTAGTTTAAAACTCGTGCGATACACGAATTGTTTTTAATAGTTTTTATTTGATTATTTATGTTATAATATTTAATTAATTACATTTATTAAAAAAATAAGTAAATATGTTAAAATAGGTAAAAAAAATTAAAAAAAAATTAAAATAGGTTTTAAAATAAATAATTAAAGGTTTACCCATGATATTTTTGTAAAAGGGGAGGTTTTAGTAAGTAAAAATAGAATTAAATAGGTTTTAAAATAAATAATTAAAGGTTTACCCGTGATATTTTTGGAAAAAGCAGGGTTTTAGTAAGTAAAAATATAAAAAGTTAACATGTTTTAGTTAAAAAGGTAATTGTCCGTGATATTTTTGGAAAATGAGGGGTTTTAGTAACTAAAAATAGAATTAAAATAGGTTTTTAAAATAAACAATTAAGGGTTTACCCGTGATATTTTTGGAAAAGGAGGGGTTTTAGAAAGTAAAAATAGAAAAGGTATTTAGCAAAAAAAAAATAGAAAAGGTAACATGTTTTAGTTAAAAAGGTAATTGTCCGTGATATTTTTGGAAAATGAGGATTTTTTTTAGAAAAAATAGAAAAGGTAATGTGTTTTAGCTAAAAAAAGATAATCGATTATAAATATGTCTTATTATTTAATAGTAGTTTTTTTATGGATACGTAAGAGTAATTAAGTAAATTCACGAAGTACCTAAATAAATATAGTATAGATAGATAGTATAGATAGATTTATAATATTAGTATTTTATACTACTAAATGTAATAGTCCGTGATATTTTTGAGGTTTTAGTTAGGAGAAATATTAGTTAGAAAATATAAAAAAATATACGTTTTGGAAAAAAAATCTAACCGGTTAGTTATTAATAATTATAATATTATTTTATTTTATTAAATAGAACTGTTCGTGATATTTTTGGAAAATGAGAGATTTTTTTTAGGAAAAATAGAAAAGTATAAATTTTAGTTAGAAAATATAAAAAAGAATATACACTTTGACTAAAAATGGTAATGAGTTAGTTATTAGCAATTATAACCTTATTATGTTATTTTATTAAATGAAACTGTCTGCGATATTTTTGGAAAATGAGATGTTTTAGTTAGGAAAAATAGAAAAGATATTCTATATAATAATTTTAATATTTTATCTAACGGTTCTCATCGATTTGATCAGAAATATCTAACGGCTATGAATGAAGTGACCAGACTACAAAAACTTTCAGGACCGGAGTACAAAACTTTCAATGTTTTGTTTTTAATATAATAGTATAGATTTAGTAATTAGCTGTCGATAACTATCAAACACTAATATTAGAGGTATCATCCGGTCAAACCTCTAATTTGAATCAAATCTCTAAAGAAGCTTCTCCTTCTTTTCAACACCATCATCACAATCTAAAACTATATCCACAGCTTGTAAATTGTTCAGGTGTTCAGAAGTTAAGTTACCTCCAATTTCAGTCAGTGAGTGAGGATCAACATGTGGCATGTTCAGAAATTCAGCATCTCTGTGACCTATACCTCCTCTTGAATTGTGTGGAATTTGCTTTAAGCTCAAAAACATTTGTAACTAGAGTGCTTTAGATTTTTGTAAATCAGAAAAGTCTGCAACACTAGAAACATTTGTTATGATACCACCTGACTGAAAAATGATAGGTCTATCACACCTTACAGTGTCAATGTGCTTCCACTTCTTATCCTTCTCTTTTTCAAGAACATAGCTCTTTTCTAGCTGATGTTGTTGTCTTCTTGTATTCTTCCACAAAAACTTGCTTCATTTGATCATCTTTTGCTTATAGAGATTGAAATCTCTATATGTTGTTATTTTAATCTCTCTTCTTCTTGCTTCTTCTTCTTCATCAACTTCAAGATTATGATAATCAACCACAGTAGAAAGAATCAACAAACCAACCTCTTATAGAATATCAGATTCATCAGGATCTTGAACAATGTCAGGATTAGAATCTTCAATTTGAGCTGTATTATTGATGAGAGTTGATTGTCTTGGTCTTCTCCTTAATTGTGGTTCATAATCTTCACCTATTCCTTCATCATGAATGGTAGTCCTGATAATTTGAGTATCAAGAACTATTGGAGTTTGAGTGTCAGCAGGAATTTCTTTAATTGTTAATCCTCTAGACCTTGTTTGTCTAGGCATTGACTGAGTTGATGAGCTTCTACCTCTTCTAACACCTCTTCTACTTCTGCCTCCTCTTCCTCTAACAGGAGCAGGATTATTAAAACTTTCCATGATCTCTTTTTGTTGTCTCAGAAATTCTTCATGAGAGAGATCATGATATTCTTCAATAGTAGTAGAGAGAGTCTTTCTTGCAAACAACTGTTGAACTCTCTTATCAGTATGATAAATAGTAACAACATCACCACCTTTTGTTTTGAACTTCTGGAATAGATTTGCAGCATCCTCAGTATTTTCAATAAGCACATCTTCATCACCTTCAGGAATTGTAGATAAGGTTCGTCCATGACCAGGCGTCAGGATTTGGTCACCTGTCAGGATTTGCTCTTCCGTCAGGATCTGAGATTTCACCAAGGTTCTTACTGTTCTAACTCCAGAATCACAAACATGAGTTGACTGCATGGATTGACTTTGAGAAGTTTGTCTTGTAGACTTCACCATAGCAGCATCAGAGGTTTCCCCTTGTCTTACCATGTCATCACCATCATTTCCAGTATTATCATCATCATTATTTCTTCTCAATACTAGATCAGGTGTGCATTTTGTCTGACTCACCTTCTCCCCCTTTTTGGCATCAGGAATTGATAACAAATTTAAAATCAAAGAGAGAGAGAGGCTTGAATATCAGTTACCTTGGAATCCAAAGAGTCAATTCTGTTGTTGATATGAGATTGTTCAGTGATTAAAGACTTAACATGAGAATCCACTACTCTAAGTTGAAGAGCAGTAGGTGCCTTTGCCAAGCTTTGAGAGATATCAGTCCTCACCAAATCATTTGCAGCCTTCACAAAATCAATCTCACCCTTGAGGCTCTTGCTTAACAGAGTGGTAGCCTTCAAGTGATTCCTTATGTCTTCATTCTGAATTAGACTTGCAGCATAAGAATCATGTTGTAGAGCAGATGGGTAGCTGACAGGATCAACAGACCTATACCATTCATTATCCCATTCATTCCTTCTTAGCTGTTCAGCAGGATCAATAGCAGAAGGACCATAAAAATCTTGACCAGAAGCCTTTCCAGCCAGGAAAGTGCTTGAAGAACCAAAATTAGTTCCAAGACTAGATTTAATTGCAGTGGCAAGCTGATCCTTCTCAACATCATCATCATCAACATCACTATCATTATCATCAGAATGATTAGAATCAGGAACAACACCTTTGAGCTTATCCCGATGATCTGAGATAGAGTCTGTCATTGACCTTGAGCTGAGTGGTTGTATCAGGATTGGCTCACCATCAGGAGCACCACTTGCGTCAGGAGCAACACTGTCAGGATTTGATATGCTTGCATCAGTATTTTCTACCAATGGTTCTTGTGTAGCTTGAGGTTCAGAAGATGCTTCAACACTTTGAGTCAAAGGTTCTTGTGTGCTTCCCTCAGTGACAGTGTTCTCGACCAAAGCTTCCATTTCAGGAATACCAGAAACCCCTTGAGCATTGTCATGAAATTCCTTAGAAACTGTAGCTGATTTTCCTGCATCTTCACATTGAGAAGATGGTTCTTGTGGGGCAGGAATGTATGTGTCTGCATTCTCCCTTTGAGAAAATGGTTTTTGTGGGACCATTCCTTCAGCTTTGCCTTCACTCACACTTTGAGTAAGTGGTTCTTGTGTGAAAGGATCTTCAGTAGCTACTGAACCACTTTGAGGTTCAGGTTCTTGTGGGCTAAATCCCTTCAGTTTCTTCTATCTCTTGAAAACTATCTCGGCTGCCTTCCTTTTCTTTTGTAATGGAGGTGTAAACCCAAGCTTGGAAGCAGTCTCAGCAACCTTCTCCCATGAAATTTCAACAATCCTTGGAGATGGAGAGGCTGGAGAGTCTGAGATTAAGACAGTCTTGTCTGGTACATCAGGAATATCAATGTCAGGAATTGCTTGAGCATAAGGAATTGATGACTCATCAGGATTTGAAGTGTCCTGAACATCAGTATTCTGCCTCTTCAAAGGAATATGATACCTGCTCTTTATTAATTTCCTTTTCTTCTGTGGCTTAGCAGATGGTGCCACAGCTTCACTAGCAGTATCAGCAACTTCCTTTGGAATCTTGAACTTAGAGGAAAGTGGCATAGTATCCTCAGAATCAGAATCATCTCCCAAAACCAACTTTCTTTTAACAACAACCTCATCAACCTTATCAGCCTTCTTCACCAAGACCCCTTGTACACCCCCCTTGTTTCTTCTATTTAGTGAGTGGTGTAGAGGAGAAATCCTTTGATCCTGATTGCCTTCCAGACACATCAGATCTAGCTGATTTTTTTGTTTTTACAACTAAAGTCTTTTGAGAGACATTAGAGGTGGTTGTAGAGTGTTTAGACTGTTTGGGATGGATGCTTGTGTCAGGAACAAGGTGTGATTGACCTTGTCCCATAGCATCAGAAACTGATCCATATTGAGTAGGCATTTTCTCTTTCAAGAAAAGTCTGACCTCATCAAGAATGTAGGCATTGCCTAGAAAACCATTTGCCTTATCATTGTTGACTAAGGACTTCAAATTATTCTCAGTAATTCTACAGATAGGTAGAATTACATCCTCTTCAAAAATCACATCAGGACACAAGTGACAAAATATTAATTGAAAAAACCTAATAAAACAGACATAACCTAACTTATCTACTTTTCTATCACTTAAAGCTTTCAACACAAATGACCCATAATCAAAATCATGAGAGTAGATAAGAGAGTACCCAATCTTTAGAGATCCTGATGGTAGAGCATCAAAATTCGATGTCTTGTTCAGGAAGCATCTGCTGATTGTGTCAAAGAAGAAATTCCACTCCCTTTGAAGCTTTGTCCTGAAGAGGTTTCCATACCTCTTGACTTCGCCATTGTAGCCCAGCTTGGTAACAAACTCAAAGAGAGTTGAATCTGTAACTGTATCAGGAACATTGTCACCCAAAATCAGCAAATGTAGTGCCTCTTCAACCACGGCAGGGGTAACATGATATGTAACACCATTGAATTCAAAATTCATCAGTATTGTTCCTGATGGTCCTTTACCAAACACCGTTGTGTTCCATACATGCATCACTAATTTAAAAGATACACTCGCAGGTTCTATTAGAGCATACTTCAATGGACTTGAAGTTAAGAAATCCTGTATAATATGAAACTCAGTGGGCAAGTCTTGATGGCCTAAAATCACCACAAAATTATTAGTGGCAAAAGTAACACCACTAATTACTGTCTGTTTGTTCATGAATGATGAAGACGCCATTGATAAAGTGTAGAAAATTGAGAATTGAGATTTAGAATTTAGGGTTCGTAAGCATAGAGAGAGAATGAAGATGAAAAACTGATGCAGCGAGAGAGTAATTTTCAAATTAGAAAACAAATTGTATTTTGTTAAAACAAAATATTACTCTCAATAACAGGTGACAAAATTACGTGCGTAATTAAACATAACTGCACCGCTTTTTATGTGCATCTATGTGTATGTATCTATCAGTGTGACACACGCGCGCATACAGTTGTCCAGCTAAAACTCAAACGTTTCCATCAAATACTGACGAAAAATTAGGCACAAATTAAGCAAAATAGAAATGTTGACCTGTCCATCAGGATTGACCAAATGACTTCCTATCAGGATTGTGTCCTATCAGGATTCGATCAAAATTACATACCTTACTGAATGACCATCAGGATTTGATAGTCATTAGGATTTCCTCTCTGTAGCTTTTCTCAGAAATTCTCAAAGTTCATCATTCCAAGTTCATTCACCAACTTGTTGAAAGTAGCTTCAGGCAGTGGCTTGGTGAATATATCAGCTAGTTGTTGATCAGTAGGAACAAAATGAAGTTCAGTTGTTATTTCCAGAACCTGTTCTCTTATAAAATGGTACCTGATACTGATGTGTTTAGTAAGAGAATGCTGAACTGGATTTCCTGCCATTGCAATAGCACTTTGATTATCACAATATGTTAGATATAATTGCTGACATTTGTTCATCAGTGTTTAAGTACCAGGTACTCATCAGAGTTTACTGGAAGCCAGTCAGAGTTTGTTAAAGTCTGACGGGGTGAGAGTTTGCCTTAGCTGTCGGTGCTAATATAAAGATTCTAGAAGCAATATATCTTGAAGATGGAAAGAAGCAAGATATATTGAGACAGATAAGGAAACGGAACAGAAGACAGAAGCAATCCTAATTTGATATAATTTGTACATCTAATTTATAGGAATATCAATTAGAGATTGATTCTATGTAACTGTGTACTATATAAACACAGATAGGTTAACCCTAAAAGGGATGCGAATACTGAATACATTATTCTTGTAACCTAGCAGCTCTCTGTGATTTTTTAACATCACTGAGAGAAGAGTTATTTATATAATTCAGTTGTTGATTCATAAACAGTGTTCTCAATTGTTATTATCATACTTATATTGATTATATATTGTGTATTTGGCCTAACACAATAAATAGGGATTTTAGAGTATGATAGGCCATAATCTAACAACTGATTTCTCATCCATATTCTCTGAGCACAGCAACTTCCTGCAGCAATGTACTCAGCTTCTGCTGTTGATGTAGAGATAGACTTTTGCTTTTTACTGAACCAAGAAACTAGTCTACCACCCAAAAATTGACAACTTCCTGAAGTACTTTTCCTATCTATTTTGCACCCTGCAAAATCAGCATCTGAATAACCACACAAACCAAAATATGATTCCCTTGCATACCAAAGACCTAGTGAAGGAGTGCCTTTGAGATATCTGAAAATTCTTTTGACTGCAATCAGATGAGGTTCCTTGGGATTTGCTTGAAATGTTGCACAAAGACAGGTTGCATACTGATATCTGGTCTACTTGCAGTGAGATACAACAGTGAGCCAATCATTCCCCTGTAGTGAGTTACATCTACCTCAGTACCTTGATCAGGATCAAGTTTGGTAGCTGTAGCTATGGGAGTACTTGTAGTAGCACTATCTTGCATGTTAAATCTTTTCAATAAATTCCTTGTATACTTTGACTGATTGATAAAGATGCCATCATCAGTCTGTTTAACTTGAAGACCAAGAAAGTAACTCATTTCTCCCATCATGCTCATTTGATATCTTGACTGCATAAGCTTAAAAAACTTCTCACATAGCTTATTGTTTGTTGACCCAAAAATGATATCATCAACATAAATCTGAACTAAAAGCAAATCCTTACCATGATTCAAATAAACCAGAGTTTTATCAATAGTACCTCTTTTGAATCCACTTTCCAGTAAGAATTGAGCTAAGATTTCTTACCATTCTCTTGTAGCTTGCTTTAGTACATAAAGTGCCTTTTCCAATCTATAGACATGATTTGGATATTTTGGATCAATGAAACCAGGAGGTTGTTCAACATAAAATTCTTCCTCCAGTTCTCCATTTAAGAAAGCACTTTTCACATCCATCTGGAAAACCTTGAATTTCTTGTGGGCTGCATATGCTAGAAAGATCCTAATGGCTTCTAGCCTTGCAATAGGAGCAAAAGTTTCATCATAGTCAATTCCTTCTTGTTGAGAATACCCTTTTGTAACTAGCCTTGCTTTATTCCTGATAATTACTCCATCTGAATTTGTCTTGTTTTTTAACACCCACTTTGTACCAACAATGGACTTGTTCTTTGGTCTTGGCACCAGTTTCCAGACTTCATTCGTTTCAAATTCATTCAACTCTTCTTGTATTGCAGTAACCCAATCAGCATCCTTAAGTGCATCTTCAACTTTCTTAGGTTCCTCCTTGGATAGAAAGTTATGATAGAGACATTCATTTTGAGTTGCACTTCTTGTCTTAACACCTGCATCAGGATCCCCAATTATCAAATCAGGAGTATGACTTCTAGTGATTTCTTGAAGTAGATGCTCCCCCTGGATTGGTGTTTTCTTGATTAAAAGAGTTTGAATCTGTAGAAGCTTCCCCTGAATTATTGTTGTCTCCTCCTGATGGATTATCAGGATTGTCACTTGAATCAATATCTGATGAATTCCCTCCTGATGATTGAGTAGTTTCAGTATTAGTAACAGTTTGTTGTTGTTCCTCCTCAACATTTGCACTGTCAGTAGCATCATCAGTAGCACCATCAGTATTTGGTGCTTCATCAGGATTTGGTGTGTCACCAGGATTTGGTGACCCATCAGTATCTGATGGAGTGTCAGTATCTGATTCTTGTTCTTCAGGATCCTTGGTAGCTTCATTTGCAAAGATCAAACTATCATGTGAGTCTTCAGGAATTCCAGTTATCTTCTTATCATCAAAAGATAAATGAATTGACTCAATGACATTCCTTGTTCTCAAGTTAAAAACTTTAAAAGCTCTAGAGGCTGGATAGCCAATACAAATTCCCTCATCAGCCTTGGTTTCAAATTTCCCTAGCTGTTCAGGATGAGTTCCGAGAACAAAACATTTACAGCCAAACACATGCAGATGCTTCAAACTAGGTTTCTTCTCCTTGAGCATTGGATAGGGAGTTACACCATGTCTGTTTATCAGTGTGAGGTTTTGAGTATTACATGCTGTATTGACTGCTTCTGCCCAGAAATATGTAGGTAATTTAGCTTCTTCCAACATAGTTCTGCCAGCTTCAATAAGAGTTCTATTCTTTCTTTCAACTACTCCATTTTGCTGGGGTGTGCCAGGAGCAGAGAATTGTTGAATAATTCCTTTGTATTTGCAGAACTCTTCCATTTTTGAATTTTTGAATTCAGTACCATTATCACTTCTCAGAATCTTGACTTTATACTTTGTGCCTGTCTCAATCATTCTCACATGGTCCAACAGTATTTCTGGAGTCTCGTCTTTTCTGTGTAGAAAATAAACCAAGGTGAATCTAGAGAATTCATCAACAATTACAAGAGTGTACATTTTCTTACTGACGAACATTATGTTAACTGGTCCAAATAGGTCAAGATGTAGCATGTGATATGGTTCACCAATAGAGGATTCAGATTTACTCTTGAATGATGTCCTTCTCTGTTTGGCCTTCTCACAAGCATCATAGAGTCCATCAGGAGTATACAAAGCTTTAGACAATCATCTAACCAAATCTTTCTTAACCAACTCATTGATATTGCTGAAGTTGAGATGAGAAAGCTTCTTATGCCAATTCCAACTTTCATCTACTGATGCTTTACTGATGAGACAAGTAGAGGAGCCATCAGTATTTGTTTGAATGTTGGCTTCATATATGTTACCATGCCTGTAGCCAGTAAGTACAATCTCTCCTGATGATTTACTGACTACTTCACAATGTGTGGAATAGAAGTTGACATGATAACCTCTGTCTGTGATTTGACTAATACTCAACAGGTTGTGTTTTAGTCCATTCACAAGATTTACTTTTTAAATGATGACATTGTCAATGATTATATTGTCATATCCCAAAGTTTGTCCAATGTTGCCATCTCCATAAGACACAGTTGGGCCAGCTTTCTCTTCAAATTCTGATAGTAGGGCTTTGTTTCCAGTCATGTGTACAGAACATCCATTATCCATGACCAACACATTTTTCTTTTTACCCTGCAATCAGACAAAAATACACTAGTCAGAATATTTAAGAACCCACACTTGTTGGGTTCTTTTTCCATGCATTTTACTAAATTTAGCAACATAAGACTTTTTGACATTAGCAGTCCTGATAGGATAGTATCCATTAGGATTTGCTTTGTCAGTTTCAGTATTGAAAGATGCATGCTTTACATTGACATTCTTAGATTTACCAGAATTTGCACTTTTATTAAACTTAGGTAAAGGATCATAAAAGTTATGGTACAAATTATGGTATTCTTCACAAGTATACATAGAATGCCAATTACTGCCACAATAAAAACAAGACTTCTGTGGTTTATAAAGTACTAATCTATTCCTAACATCAGATCTAGGAATTTCAGTAACCTTCTTTTTACTCTTCCTGCAATCAATAGCAAGATGATTAGAGTTATCACAGGTAAAACAACATTTTCTTGGTGCATTTGGGATAAACTTATAATTACTCTCTTTATTAATCCCAAATTTACCATTCCTGTTTCTTTTGACAGTAGGTGACTTTTGTTTCCCTGTTTCTTCACAAACTTTATCCTTAAGTTGTTTCTGAGACAATAAACCTACATTTTTCTTCTTAGTTTTCTTGACAGGTTTAGACTTAGCATCTGAGACTGGTTGAGCAGAAGTAGATCCCTTTTCAAAAGTTGAATTGGTATCTTTACCAAATACAAATTTAACAGGCTTAATCTTTGATTTGGTCTTGTCTATAACATGTCTATAGGTCATTGGGTTAACTGTCTCATCAATAACAACTTTTTGCTTCATTTTCTTATCTTCTTCTGACTTATACCCTAGACACTCTTTCCAATTCTTAGAAGTATTGATTTCATGAAATTTCCTTCCAGAATCTGTCCAGGTTCTGATTTTCTCATTAGAATACTCAAGTTCTTTTTCAAGAGCAGTACATTTAAATTGCATTTCAAGTTTCACGTGTTTAGCATTATCACACTCTTTTTGTACCTCTTGCATAAAAGAAAATTCAGCTTCTAGATGTTCATTCCTTTTCCTAAGTTCAGACATCTCAGATAAGATCCTAGCATTTTCAACAGATTGACTTCTAAAGCTAATATGCAATGACTTTAGAAAACATCTTAATTCAGAGACATTATTCGTATCAAAATCAAAAACAGTACTTGATACCTTTTCATCAGGAACAACATTTTCATCAGTTTTGGCCATTAGAGCATAGTTGACCACCTCAGTGTCTGAATCTGAGGAAGAATCCATCCAATCCTTGCTTGATATGATGAGTGCCTTTGTTTTCTTGCATTCAGTTGCAAAGTGCCCCATTCCATTACAGTTATAGCACCTGATCTTGGACTTGTCAAACTTGCTACTCTTGATGTCCTTCTTGTTGTACTTTTCTTTGTCAGCATTGAAGGTCTTTTTCTGGAAGTTGCCTTGTCTTCTAGCCTTCCTGAACTTCATCTTCTTGAAGCCCTTGACTATCATAGCAACCATCTCCTGCATGTCAGAGTCAAGGCTACAACATTCAAGGCTACAAATTTTGCCTTGTTGCTCTTTTTATTCTTTCTTTGTTGAACCTCAAGATCATAGATTCTTAGCAAGAGACACTGTGTTTAGATCATACTGGTGCCTAATGATTGAAGTTTGAGTATCACATTCTTCAGGTAAAGCTCTCAGAAACTTGGTGTTTGAGTCTTCAGTTACATAATCTTTGCCAACTAGAGATAGATTATTTAGTAGAGTCAGAAATCTATCATACATGTCAGTAAGGCTTTCATCAGGTCTAGCATCAAACTGTTCATACTCTTGAATTAGTAAAGTGTTAGATATGAATATCACTAGGAAACTAGACAGAGGGGGGGGGGGTGAATGGATAGTTTGAATGTTTTTCGAATCTTGAAACTAAAAACTGTATTAGATTGTGTATGTATGAAAATACGGAAATAAAAAGAACAGAACACACACAATCACTTTAATCTAATTTGTATAAAGTAAATCAAATACTACAGCTTCCAAAATTTCACAAGTGAAATTCTGGCTTCTAAACAAGAACTGTGGTTTCTTGTTTTTCTTACAGAGAAAAGAGTGCTTGAATAATTCTATGTGTTTCTCTCTTACAGCTAACTATAGGGTGTGCACAATATATATAATACCTATACAAACTGGTGCACACACCTATTTACACAGCTACCCCTAACTATAACTCCAACTTGTTTTTCTATAAGAGGTTAACTGTGTCAGGAAGGACCACTTGCTTTCTGTCGTCTTTTCCCGTATCTGTAGTTGTTTGTCTCTATTCTTTCTCTCCAAGTTTTGCTGTAGATTTGTCATCTGTCTTTGGACCACTTAACCGTAACAGATGCTTCAATATTTGTCTCCATGAACTCTGATACTGTACCTTGATTTGTCTTGTTGTAAATTGCCAAAGTGTTGACATCGTGAACTCCAGCATACTCTGTATCCTGTGACTTGTCAACATAGAGTATTTCTGACTTTGCTATATGAGGACTTTAGGAGTATGCGATATGGCATATTTCTGACTTCATGATATAGCCTTTGAGGACTTCATGATATAGCCTTTGAGGACTTCACGATCTAGTACATTTCAGACTATGCGATCTCAACACTTCACGACATGTGCCTTGAGGACTTCACGACATAGTTCATTTCAGACTATGCGATCTCAGCACTTCACGACATGGACTTTGAGGACTTCACGACATAGCTCATTCTGACTTCACGATATAGAGACTTAGACAAATTTCTGCAATTTATTTCTTCAAGGCTTTATTCACTTTTATCCTGCTGCATGAACAATTTGAACTTCTTCCAGGACAATTATTTTATGGCCTATATACATTTTAGGTGCAAGAAACTTACTAAGCTCATTATAAACTTGAGCATACAGAATAGAGCTAAGTACATGAAAACAAGACAAGTACAATAGAGACCTATACTATACCCCCAGTGATGAAATTCACTAGGTCGTGTAGAGTGACATAGTCACAAGGTGTAGGCTTGTTAATAGTGGTATTCAGACATGCCTTGAGCCTAACAATCTCCCCCAAATTGTGAGTAAGAAACTTAGGCACAATTTCATGTATGATAACAAGCCTAACTTACATAAAAGGAATCATACTTCAGAGAAAATAGTAGATGAACATTATGAACAGGATTTGATTACAAAAAGAAAATGATAGCTTACAGATGATTTTTCTGTTGCTGAACAACTTCAGATTCCATTTTCTTTTTTAGATAATCATCATAAACTTTCTTCTTTCTAGCTTCTTCCCTTCTGTTCATTTCTGAATTGGCTGCAATAATTTCATCCCTTGCTGTCAATTCTTCCAAGAGAGGAGAGTCTTCTAAGTCTTCAACAGCAGTCTTCAGAGCACTTTCCACATAAGAGTCCAGGAAGTCCATCCTTATCTTGCTTATCCCTACATTTTTGTTTCTGTATTCAACTACATAAGGATTGAGCTTCACTTTGCATAGCCATTTCTTTCTTAGCTCCATAGCCTTCTCTTCCATTTATGCCATCTCCTTTTCTTTATGTATTATTTTCTCTTCATTCCACTTCCTTAGTTCTTCTTGATAATCAAATTGCATTTTCAAGTACCTGGAAATTTCTATCTTCCAAATTCTTTCTTCCTTTTCCTCAAAATTCAGCAAGGCATCGATCCTTTCTATATCATAGATTGGGAAGTATTGCCAGCTTCCAGTTTTCATCTCTTTCTCCCTTCCATCAGTGTATTTGATCTCTAGATGATCTTGTATCACTTTGACTTCAAAGATCCTTTGAGCTCTCAGGAATGCTAGGTCTTCTTCATCATAGTCTTCATCCAGAGGAGGTACATTTAGCCCAATAACATTTTTGATCACTCCATTTCTCTTTGTTATCCTTGTTCTTTTGGCTACACTTTTGATTTTACAGCGCTTTACTTGAGGTAGCTTTCTTGAACAAGGAGATTTAGTCTTCAGTGCCACATCATTTGGAAGTAGCCTTAATCATTTTCCTTTAATCCAGTGTAGAACTCCACTAGCTGTGACTTTGTGGAAGTGTCTTTTAGATTTTACTTTTGTGGCTTCATTTTTCTTCTGTGGCAAATCAGTTTCAGAAGCCTCGGTTTCAGATTTTGGAGGATCATTACCAACAGTATCCACCATAGACTTAGAGTCTTGTTTTGTGGTTAAAATACTGCTAGCAATGTCCTTGGCTTGCTGATTTCCACTCTTTCTCTTTCCAACTTCCTTCTTTCCATGAGTGTCTTTCTTGTCACTATCAGCATCTTTAGATTTCTCGGATGATTTGCTCTTGCTGATTTCACTCTTCCCATCCTTATCACTCCTTTGGAAACTCCTTCCTCCACCACTCTTATCTTCATCCTCTTTGTCTTCTTTCTTTTCTTTCCTCACTTTTATTGATTCAGGTATTCTGCCAGAAGTAAGAAATGTTTGCAGAATTTGAATTGTCTCTAATTCTTCTGCAGTCCTGAATCCCCTCTTAGCTCTCGGCATTTGAATTGCTTGAAAAATCTTGTCTTTGCTCTTCATCTCTAAGTGAGTAGGAATCACCAATTGATCAATGGAGTTTGCTTTTGTGATGCTTTGGAATATTATAGTTCTTGGATTTGAGATGACCTCTGGCAGCCTCGGGAATTGATCTCTGTTCAGTTCATCATATAGCCTTTTGTTGTTCTCCCCATTCTTCTCAATTAGATCCAGCAGTGTGTCCAACTTAGTATACTTTAGCTTCCATGATTATCTCTCTTAGATGGGCTCCTTTTATTCTCCTGATTGATTCTTTCATTGAGCTTTTGTCTGTATTTTAGGGTTTGACCATTTACACTGGCTTTGATGGCTTTCAGAAACTCCAGGAAGGCTTCATCATGATAGATGTTTGAATTTGCAACTTCATGTAGCTTGGCCTCAGTGATGATTTCAGCTTTTACTGGTTGAGCAGTTGAAGTGATTTGAGGAGCATTGACATCCATGTGAATTGTGCCAGGATAGAATGTGGAGGTGACAATGCTTTGCTGGCCTTCTTTGTTGATGACAATCACTGTTGGAAAGGTGAGAGGCTTTAGATCTTTTTCCTTAATCAGGATGCCCTTTTGCTTTTGCTTTGTTGAGGCTCCCCCTTTCTTCTCCAGGATAATTCTGCTTTCATTTTCCTTCTCCCCCTTAGGCTTGGTATCAGACAAGATGCCTTGGGCTTCACCAGGAATTGGAAGATTCATGTTCTTCATCATTGCAGTCATCATCTGTTGCTGGACTAGCAGAATGTTTGAGGTTGCATTGCTTTGGTCATCCAGTTTAGAATTGAGCTGCTCCAAAGAGTGAGAGATCCTTTTGTTATCAGATTTTAGCTCAGTTACTTCTCTTTCCAGCCTATCAACCTTAGAGAATAGCTGCTCAGGCTTAAAGGAATTTAGAGATTGATCCTTGATATTGGAGAAGTCAAACTTTGTGATATTGGAAAGAGGTACTTCATCCACCAACTTATCTCCATATTGATTCTTCCACATTACTGAAATCATGGAGTTTGAATTGATGTTGGATTGCACTTGATTCTCTAACTTGGTAGACAGTTTCTTGAGATTATCAATGACCAAAGCTAGTGTACAATCCATTTTGGTGACATTCTGAGCAGTCTTCTGTACTTCCTTGAGGATGCCATCTACCTTGGGAAAATAAAAAAGATAAGAGTTCTTGAGCTTGGTCAATGATTGATCTGTTTCTTCCTTGATAGTGGAGATTTCTGATTGAAGACCATTCCCAAGATAGTGCAGAGCCTTTAGCGGACTTTTATAGACCTCATTGACTGCATCATAGACTTCTGCAGGACATATACTTTTGGCATTGGACCCCAAAGATGTAAGGTAGTCTTCCCTGAGAAATGCTAGAGCCTCATTGAGCTTCACAGACCTCTTGGCATCCAACCAGGCATCCACATTGCCATCCTGTTGAGCCTCGTCAATAATCTTGTCCTTCTATGCTTCAATATCCTCCTTGTGACATAAGAGAATGGCCTCATAGTCCTTGTTTGGGAGGCCAGCTGTTAGGAGATGTTGAGCAATCTTTGAGAACTCATCAATCTGTGCCACATGCAATCTTTAAGCTTTGGAAGGCTTCTTCCGTCAATTGAGTGGGCACAAATGATGATCCTGAAGGCCTGTCATGTTGCACATACCCTAACCATTGAGACATAGTGGCCTGAGCCAAGTTAGAGCTAGTGTTAGGCACTTCTGTCACAGATGAGGGTTCTGCAACATGGATGAAAGGTGTGTGAGTTTCCTCCAGCCTTGGAATGGCTGTAGAGTATGATGTTGTCTCCATTGAAATGGGATGAGTTACAACATCATCTCTATTTGCCTGTGAAGGCATTTCCAAATCCCTGAGGATTGGAGAAGTTGGCACAGAGTCTCCAGTAAAAACTGGTGAATCCTCTGTGTTTTTGTTGGTGTCATTAGAATATGCCCCAGCGTGCATTTCCTGACCAACAGAATGTGGGTCCTGGGTGGTGAGCACAATGTCATGCACCATGTCACTTGAAAGTGGCTCATTCACAGAATTAAAGAATGAATGATCAAATGTAGGATTGTCATAAGAATGACTTTCCTGTTGAGAAGAAATATTTGCATTTGTAGATTCTAAGAGAGAAGTGGGGTTGAGATTTGATTTTGGCAACTCCCTCTGAGAAATAGGAGGAGTTTCAATAGAGATGTGGTCTCCACTCAGTGTAGTTCCACCCTGTTGTTCACCTGAGTCAAGAGTTAGTTCTTGACTCTGTACAGGTTGTAGTGGGGAGACTACTCTTTTCAATACCAATGACCCGTTGAGAGGCCATTGACAGTAACAGGTTTACCCCTTTTATCACATCTGAATCCTGTTGGGAGGATTCAGTGGTGGCTATCTTTTTAGACTTCTTCCTTTGTCTGGTGAGCTGTGACTCAGGTTCCTCACTACCTAAATCTACAATATCATCAGTTATTGCAATGGCTCTCTTCTTACTCTTTTTTTAGTGACAGCAACCTTTTGAGAGGTTGGTGCACTTGGCTCCCTAATCACTAGAGTAGTGTTTGCAGATGGTTTACTGGATGGGTTAGGGAGGCTTGGGTTAGACTCTGAAGCTCCATCAGTCTTAGCATTCCCTTTCCAGGAAAGTGAATGATATATGGGCTTATCAAGGGTGTAGGTTTCGAATGTGTCTTGCATATGCTTAGTCACACTCAAAACCACATCCACCTGATTCCTAGTGTCCAATGTTCCAAAAATGACTTTGGACATGGACTTAGGATAAGCCAGCTTTGATGTGTCTATACCTTCTACTTCAGCTTGTTATCTAAATGATTTAAAATGCATTGAATAAAGCGAGGGTAGAAAATTTCAGTACCTCTGCCACGTGGAGTTTTAACTAACCTTTGAGCCAATTCTCGAATGATGATAGCTCCAACATTGATTTCTTGATTGTAGGCCAATGAGTAGACAAACTTCACAGCAATGTGGCTAATTTGATCCCATCTTGTCTTTCTGCACAGGAACACTTTCTGGAGAGCATCAAATAGATATGACCACTCCCTCCTAACATTCTTCTTGTTCAGCTTGGCCATCTCAATTGTATCAGCATACTTAATTAAAGTCAAAAAGTCCACCATCTCCTGATCATTTGCTTCAACATCATAATTTTAAGTCTTAAAGCCAAAAGTTTCATTCACTTCTTTCTCCCCAAACTGCAATTCCTTGCCTACCGTGCAATGTATCTCCATAAATGAAGTTCCATCCTCCTTGGCCATGATAGTACAGGTTACAGTCCTCCAGAAAGCTTTCAGTAGGTCAACATACATAGGTGGGTTCATTGTAAGAGCTTGACGAAGGTAGGATGTGTTCAAAAAGCGTACAAAGCACTTGTACCTTGGGTTGGCTTCAGTATCAGAGGGGATTGTGAGAAAATTGGTCTCTTTGGGTATGACTAAGGGATTAGATGAAGCAGCTGTTTGAGATTTGGGTGCCATTTCCGAGTTTGAGATTGAAAAGAGGGGGAATGATTTAAAATTAGGTTTAGGGATTGAGAGTAATCGACAAGATGAACAGGGTAAAAGTGTTTGCAAAAGGTATTTACATGGCTGAGACAGTGCGATATAGAGATATGAATGTGTACAGACTATTTCAATGTCGTGAAGACTCAAAATAGCATGTATCGCGAAGTCTTGCATAGTATGTCGCAAAGTCTTGAAAAGAGCTATGTCGCAAAGTCTAGAGGGTAGGAGTATAGAGGAGACTTTGCGATATAGTATAAATACCTTGTCGATAACTCTCTTTTGGAATTTCAATCAATTTGTCAGACATATATCAAAATTTTGAAATAAAATCAATTTAAATTCAAAATTTTGTTAATGTGCGGAGACTTGTCGATATAGTTGTTCTGGGTCGCGAAGTCCAATAAGTAGATCGCAAACTCAAAAATTGAACTATATCGCGAAGTCTCACAACTTTAACAGTTTGCGATATAGGTCTGTTTATTTTGAACTAAGTTGTTAACTCTCAAAATCACCTATATAGAGATGTCTTAAAGGCTCACAAATCCACAAACAAATATGATTTTTAAAAATATGCAGTAAAATACTGAAATATTTATAAATCATATCTCAGCTAATTTTCACTCCAATCAAATAGTGCATTTAAATACAGTGAAAATTTACTGCTGCAACAATTAACTAGCATAATTACTTAGAACTACTAAATGAAGGATTGAGCATTCCAATTTCACTCACTAGTCTGTTGAAGACAGCTTCATTTAGGGGTTTAGTAAATATGTCAGCTAATTGTTTCTCAGTTGGAACATAAGAGACTGCTATAGTACCATTTGCAGCATGTTCCCTAATGAAATGGTACCTTATCTCAATATGCTTTGTAGTAGAATGATTAACAGGATTGACAACAATGGATATTGCACTAGTATTGTCACACATCAGAGGAATGTGTTCCAACACTAGTCCATAGTCAATGAGTTGATTTCTAATCCAAAGCAATTGAGCACAACAGCTTCCAGCAACAATATATTCAGCCTCAGCTGTAGATGTTGTTGTGGATTGTTGTTTCTTACTGAACCAGGATACTAATCTTTGACCTAAGAATTGGCAGCTTCCTGAAGTACTCTTCCTGTCAATTCTGCATCCAGCATAATCAGAATCTGTGTAACCAACCAGGTTGAACCCAATGCCCTTTGGATACCATAAGCCAAGATTAGGAGTCCCTTTCAGATATCTGAAGATTCTTTTGATTGCCATCGTGTGAGATTCCTTGGGATCAGATTGAAACCTTGCACATAGACATGTGGCAAACATGATGTCTGGCCTGCTAGCTGTGAGATAGAGTAATGATCCAACCATGCCTCTTTAAACCTTGATGTCAACTCTCTTGCCTCTTTTATCTTCATCAAGCTTGATTACAGTAGACATTGGAGTTTTTGCAGGGGATGAATCTTCTAAACCATAATTCTTTAAAAGATCTTTAACATACTTTGATTGATTTATGAAGATGCCATCCTCCCTTTGATTTACTTGCAGACCTAGGAAGTAGGTTAACTCTCCCATCATACTCATCTCATACTTGCTTTGCATCAACTTGGAGAACTTTTGACAGAATTTTTCATTTGAAGAGCCAAAGATGATATCATCCACATAAATATGAACTAGAATGATATCATTACCATTCTTCTTGAAGAATAGAGTTTTATCTATTGTCCCTCTTGTGAATTGATGCTCAAGAAGAAATTGAGAAAGAGTTTCATACCAGGCTCTAGGTGCCTGTTTGAGACCATAGAGTGCCTTGAGCAATCTGTCCACAAAGTCTGGAAATTCTTCATTCTCAAAGCCAGGAGGTTGGGACACGTATACTTCTTCAGCAAGATCACCATTGAGAAAAGCACTTTTCACATCCATTTGATACACCTTGAAGTCTGAATGAGCTGCAAAGGCCAAAAATATTCTGATGGCCTCCAGTCTAGCTACAAGTGCAAATGTCTCATCATAATCAATGCCTTCTTGTTGACAGTATCCTTTAGCAACCAACCTTGCTTTGTTTCTCACAACCACACCTTCTTCATCCATTTTGTTCCTGAATACCCATTTGGTTTCAATGATATTCTTATCTTCAGGAGATGGTACTAATTCCCAAACTTTGTTCTTCTCAAATTGATTCAATTCTTCTTGCATGGCAACAATCCAGTCAGAGTGCTTCAAAGCTTCTTCAATTACTTTTGGTTCTTCCTGTGACAGAAAACAGCTATACATACATGTATTCATTGTAGCTCTCTTTGTTCTAACACCTTCACTAGGATCACCAATGATTTGTTCCCTAGTGTGGGCTCTGTCCATTTTCTTGTATGACCTTGATCATCTCTTTGGCTTGACTCAGGGTCATTTTGATCACCAACATTGGAGTTCTCTTCTTCTCCCCCCGTGTTAGTGTTTCCTTGCACAGGTGTTTGAGGGTGATCATCAACTTAATTTCTTTCATCATGTGGAACAGTTAGAACATGTGTCTCATCTTCACTTTCAGAATCTTCAAGATATCCTTGATTTTCAAATCTTAATGGCACACTGTCTTTTTCACTTGTTTCAAGTCCAGGGAATTTCTTGTCATTAAAAGTAACATCCATGCTTTCCATCACTTTTTGTTGCTCAGGTACAAACACTCTGTATGTTGTCCTTTCCAGAGAGTATCCAATGAAGATACCTTCAAATTCCTTTGCATCAAATTTTTGAACATGCTCATATGTATCTTTCATCACAAAACACTTGCTTCCAAACACATGAAGATGCTTGAAGGATGCTCTTTTTCCAGTCATCAAAGAGTAAGAAGTTTTTCCAGACCTCTTATTGATTAATGTTCTATTTTGCACATAACATGTTGTGTTAACAGCATCAACCCAAAAGCTAGTAGGTAGCTTTGCATCCAACAACATTGTTCTTGCAGCTTCAATGAAAGTCTTATTCTTTCTTTCTATCACTCCATTTTGCTGTGGAGTTCTAGGAGCTGAAAATTGTTGAGAAATGACCTTGTCTTTGCAAAACTCATACAATGTAACATTTCTAAACTCAGTTCCATTATCACTTCTCAAAGCAACCACGGAGGAACCAGTGTTTTGTGCATCTCTATCAACTCTCTTGATATGCTCTATAATGACCTGAGGAGCTTCATCCTTGGAAAATAGGAATTCCACCCAAGTATATCTTGAATAATCATCAACCATAACTAGAGCATATTTCTTCTTGGAAAGGGACATTACATTTACAGGGCCAAATAGGTCCATATGAATTAACTGCAGAGGTTTTGAGTTTGAGTTGAGCAGTTTGTTCTTGTGACTTGACCTTTTTATCTTCCCTCTTTGACATGCTTCACAAGCTCCATCTTGAACAAATTCCAAAGCAGACATGTCTCTGATGAGTTCTCTCTTTGCTAGAGAATTCATTGCCTTGACATTCAAGTGAGACAGTTTCTTGTGTCACAGCCAGAATTCTTCATTTGTGGCTTTTTGTGTAGAAACAAGCTTCTTTCTTTACACCAGTTAAAGCAACTTCACCAATTCCTCTTTTAGAGATTAGACATTGATCTTCAACAAATTCCACTTTGAATCCCCTATTGGTGAATTGTCCAATACTCAAGAGATTGTGCTTCAGTCCTTCAACAAATGCTACATCTTCAATTATGACATTTCCAGATTCAACACTGCCATATCCCATTGTATAACCAATGTTGTCATTTCCAAAGGTTATTGATGGGTTAGCCTTCTCCTCAAAATGTGATATGTTAGGTCCTGATATGTTTGTAGAAGGGGGGGTTGAATACAAACAGTACCGTTTAATCGAATTTGTATTGTTGAATTTAACAATTACAATATCAAATTTAATGCGGAATAAAATGAAACAAGATTCAAGTTAAATAAAACTCTATTGAACTTGAAGGGTGTTACAAATCAGTGCACAGATTACAAGGTTCTTGTTAAAACAAATCTAGAATAAATTCGACATGAATTTATCTATATTTGTAATAAAAGGATCGAATACTAAAAAGTAGTTCGATAGTAATTCTAGGGATTATGATCCGCTAGATTGTCAAAGCAATACAAGTAATTGAATTCTAGTGGATTGGATATAACTTTGATGGCTAGAATTTATTACAGGAATTAATTTGAGCTTTGCAGTTGGTTCACTTGAATAACAGAAGAGAGTAAAATGAGAAGCTGTATTCTTTCTGTCTTGTTTTGTGTTGACTACTACTTTGTAATAACAAATGACTTGTATATATAATCAAGTCATTTGATTAACTTGCACGCGCCACATTCCCCTGCATTTCATTTTGTTAAAACACGGTAGTACTATAATTATCCTTAGTAGTACTTTCGGTAGTACTAACCAATTATATTGGTAGTACTATCAGTAGTATTATAAAGGATAGTACTACTAGTAGTAACTGATAGTACTTCTAGTACTTAATGAACTTATGATTAAAACTGATTTAATATATTCTACTTTTAATTGATTTAACAAATGAATTTATTCTTTTAGAATTAATTCACTGATTAAATAAATTAAATAAATGACTCAAATAATTTCATAAATAAATTAATTCAAGAGAATTAATTTATACATAAAATTACTTAAGATCTAGATTGATTAATTTAATATATGAAATTAATTCTGAAAGAATTAATTCAATGATTAAATTAATTATCTTATAGAATAATATTAAAAGAGAATTAAACTAATTCTAAGAACCACTGAAATTGATGACGAACTTCCACTGGCTAATGTTGACACTCCATGTACTGTCTGGTTCATGAGCGACTAACTTTAATGGTTGTTCTTCATACTTGACTTTAAGCTGTGATTCTTTTCTCCTTCTATTTAAACAAAGGACTGTAACCTGTACTTTTTCCCGTCACACTTCTGAAATCTCTGTCACTTTAAATAGATCCACTTTCTTGAATACTTCACTGAGGCTTGATCAAATAAATGAACTTCTTCCAGTGTAGAATAACTTCAAGTCTGTAGATGACTTTAATCTTCATTCTTTGACAGATTTAATCTTCTGAGATTCCTGTGACATTGACAATTTATCTAATATTTACTTATTACATTCTGGTTTAAGTTGAGTAGAATCCTCGAATTACAAATAGGCTATAGCATATGCCTTTCAATCTCCCCCTATTTGTTTGTTAGAGAATAACAACCAAATACCTAGAGGATCACTCAACTAAAACCAAGAAAAAGATAAGACTCTTAAGCCTAAGTAAATACTAGAAAGTTCTGGATCAAATATGACATTTCCAGATTTCACCAGTAAAGATAAATACAAGACAGATGTTCCTCTAGACTGAACATATGATAACATTGAACCTGTCTTGATTTACCTAAGCTCTATACATATAACATTTACAAAACAGAGCTAACTTATCTTTTACTCCCCTGACCCTGAAACTCCCTCTTTACCTTTTATATCTTTTTCAGCTCCAGCTCCCTTTTACTAGCTTCTCCAAAATTCTCTAGAAACTTCTCCCCCTTAGTTGAGGAATTCTCTACAGATTTAACTTTATGAGTATCTGAAGCCAGTAGGAGTTGAGATAGTTGATGGAGTTGATCTTGGAAGTAAATTTGTCTTCTAGATTTCCTTGAGCAGTCCTAGCTGATTGTTGACAGAGGTGGAAGAAGAAGACCGTTCAACCACTTGTGCTTGCAAAATTTCTTTATCAGCCTGGGTTTTGAATAGATGTTCCTGTAGATCAGCTATGTGAGCTAACTACATTACAGTGTATGTGTCTGTGTGTGCACTCACTTGAATTTCTCTTGTAAGTGTATCACTCATCTCACGTGCATGTGTTTCACTCAGTGTTTGACTCTTATCACTCAACATTAGCTGTCTGTTTGCTCCTTTTTGATCAGTACCTGCATTGAAAAACACCTTAGCCTCTTCAAGAGAGGTCAGTGGTGGTGCAATGGGAGTTCGCAAATCCCGATCCTCAATCATGTCTATCAAATCACTTGGATTTGAAATCTGAATTGCTTCAGTGATAGACTGACCAAGTTGCCTTCCACTTTCTCCAGATAAATCTGCGAGTGGAAAATCCCTTAGGGAGCCAGAGGTGTTCACTCTGGGAGGGGAGAAAATGATTCTATTTGTTTTGGCAAAGAATCAGATTTTCCCTCAAATGCCTATGAAGGCACTTCTACCGTGACCAATGGTAGGCACTGTAACCAGTTGCAGGTGCTCTGCTTTCACTGTGTCCTGAGTTTCATCTAATGAAATTGTTTTCTCCCATTGTGAGTAATGAGAGTGTGATTGACTCAGTACAAAGTGCCATGGCCCTATGGCGAATTTCAATAGATTCATCCTGTTGAGAGAATGTCTCTAGATACAGTTCATTGGCCATTTCAAAGTCCATATCCTATTGAGAGGATACAGATGGGCTGACAGATGCCTCAGTATATGTTGAATTTCTTTATAGGAGGCAGAGCTGTGGGATCACTCACTATTTCAATCAAAATACTTCTTTATTTAACATTTGATTTCTGTTTAGGCTGAGAGGCCAAGTAATTAAGTTGTAGACTCATTGTTTGGCTCTAAGACCTGGGATAAAGATTGTGGAACTACAATCCCTTGGTCAGCCCTAGCAACCACTTGGGTTCAACAACAGTAAAAGAAGTGGATTGAGAGATAGAAAGTAATACCTGAATTGGATTTGGCACTGAATTTCCAGCTAAGCAAGAGCTAGATCAGAAATAATATATACAATATATTTATTAAAAACAACTAAGACAAATAGAAAATAATAGATAATAAATAATAAGCAATAAAAATAAAATACAACAATAATAATAATAAATATTTACAGGAAACTATTTACAGGAAACTTCGAATATTTTAAAATAAAAGATTTTCAATAAAAATAGATTTCTCTACAATTTTAACTTGTAAAATTTGAGGAAAATATTTTTAAAGAAAATAATTCATTTTAACTTACTCAAACAAAAGCTAAGCAGTTTACAGCATAAAAATGGAATAAATAAACTACTATTAGAATGACTATCGGGATGACTATGGGATAGTCATACCGATAGTCATTCCAGTACAAAAATCAAAGTACTGAAATAAAAGGCAGAAAAAGAATTAAAAAGAAACTAAACTACAATGACTACTGGAATGACTATGTAAGATAGTCATTCTGATAGTCATGTTCGTACAAAAGCATAAAGTCACAGAAGACCAGTCGAATTAATATAAACCAAAAATAAACAACAATAAAAAAAAAACCTGTTCGCAAACAAAATAACAGAAAATATTTACTAGCAGAAAAACAAAACTGTTCAGAAAATAAAATTATGCACAAACATAAGAAAATTGCAGAATATTATAGAAATGCAATAAAAATATATAAACTTGCAGAAATATTTAAACAACAATATTTACAATCTGAAACTAACTTAAATGATTCTTAAATAAATAAATTTTCAATAAAAATAAGTTTCTCCACTTAAAAAATATGAGAAAAGTATTTTTAAAGAAAATAAATTATTCAGAATATTTAAATTAACAAGTTGTATACTCAAAACAAGAATGGGCAAAATATATCATTCAATATTAGCAAGAGAAAATGATTTTGAAAGAACAAACATGACAGAGATATTGTTAATCACTAAGACTGTTTAATATACCCAATTTACCAACTAACTTGATAAATGTGGATTCGTCAACAGATTTAGTGAATATATCTGCAGTCTGTTCTTCTGTGGGTACAAAGTGTGTAATATCCGTGAATTTTATTATTTGATTAAATGATATATTTAATCTAAAATATTTATTTTGGAATATTGGAATATTATTATATGATATTTAGTGTGTGATTATGTGCTAAATGGTGAGTCGGAAGCCCCTTTCAAAAATTTCGTCATTTGGAATTTTCTTCAAATTTGAGCCGTTTTGATAATTCAAGAGCCCGTTGAAATTTCGTACATTCATTTTTAATTCTTCGTCTTTCGTATTCGAATCGTTATCGAAAGGGTTATGGGATTCTATTTAACCCTACCTATTTGATTCTGCAAATTAATTTCAATTTTTGATCCGAAAAAGGAAAAATCGTTCCGAACCCTAATTGCTTAAGGGGACGGATTTATCGTTCTATATCAATATTGAAGTTGTTATAGCCCTAGTATTCTTGAGCATTAGTTATATAATGATATATATCAATTTGGATAATCATCAACCTTTTTAACCCCTTACTTTTCGTAAAACGTGTTTTTGACCTAATTAGGGTTTTTTAAACGATCTAACGAATCAATATCGATCCAAAAATGTTATTTGGGGTATTATTTTTCCAAAAATATAAAATGACCAATCAGACTTCATAACCCTAGCAATTCTTCAGAAATTACTCAAGAAATCCGAAATTCCCAAATAATTATTTTGTGTTCTTGATCTTCAATCAATTCGTTCTAAGGGTTATTGAAGTCCAAATCTGAAGTTCTTATACTCAAATCAAAGCCCCAAAAATCTAGTTTCAGAATCTTCCAACCTCATCATCATCTGGTAAGTATTCGATTTTATATTGATTTTACAAGTTTCGAATTAAAATTAGGGTTCTTGATTCGATTTGGGGATTTTCATTCTGTTGATTCTCCGTTCAATTGGTTGCTTCTAACATGTTCCTAGGGTTCTAATTAGCAAGAATCCATGCTTTAATTTCATGTTTATGTTCGATTTAGTCGGGTTTGATTTTCGGGTTTTGACCCGATTTCTTCTTTCAATTCGTACGTTCTTGATATTGATCTGACATTGTTTTTGGTAAAGGGCTTTTATTGTATGAGTTATAAGCTTCATTTTGGTATATTAATCTTTGAGTTTCATGTAGGATTTAAGTAGATCGGGTTTCCGGCCGAGGTCGTCGCCGGCGAGTTCTTTGAATGAATTCTGGGCACGATTCCGGCATGGGACAGATGTGTGTGTATGTGGGTTGTGTTTGTCTTGCAAAAGCGAACAAAAGCCCTATAGTTTGGTTTTGTTTTGATCGGAAACGGCGAAGTCCGGCCACCGGACGCCGGCCGGATTCTGGAAAACCCAGATTCCGGCGGGTTGTTCTTGGTGACCCGGATTCGTTCTTCCCGACCCGTTTACCCGATTTTTCGACCCGGTTTCAATCTTCAAAACCCTAATTCATTTTCAGAAAACTGTTTTTGAATTTTATTTTTAAATTTAATTCGAAAATAGTTTAAAAACTTTAAAAATTCATATTTTTATTTTAAAAATATATTTTTATATCAGAAAAATTCTGATAAATTATATTTATTATTTTAAATCCGAAAATTGATTAAACTTAATTATTTTAATTATTTTTAATTAATAATTAATTTATTAATTAATTGGTTAATTCTTTTAATCAATTAATTCTTAAAAATTAATTATTAATTAGATTTAATTAATTAAAAATTCAGTTTAATTATTTTCAAGCCTATTTATTTATTTAAAAATAGTTTGAGCATTTAAAGAGTGTCAATTAATTTTATTAATTGATTTATTTTCATTTAAATGTTTATATTGGATTTAAAAATCCGAATTTTGATTTAAAAATTAGTAATGACTTATTAAAAATTCAAATGAGTTCCGTATGATGTTTTAAAAATGTTTATAAGTGCTATATGGTTCATATTAATTGTGTGTCGTGTTTTATAGTCTGTATATGCCCGTGCTAGGGCAAATATCTGAGTTTTAAATATCGTAAATTATACCGGACGTCCGATACGTAACCGGTTACTTGTTTAAATGTGATTATTGATTGAATAAGTGTCGAGAGTAGAACGAGAATAGTTAGACTTATTGTGATGAGTTGTTTAAATTATAGAATCGAGTTCCCGGAGCAAGGGAAAGGGGAAAGTAGAGTGAGCAGAGTCGATCCGACAGCAGCTTAGACCAGGCAAGTATCTGTGCCTTTACTTGTGATAAAAATTATTATTGTCTTGATTACTTGAATACCGTTATCCCCAGAACAATTCAAATTATCCATCTTTTAACCGCATTGGGACAACTGATTCCATTTCCTTAGAAATTCTTGATTCTTTGATTTGATCTGCATCGGAAACCCTTATTTCCAATTTACTTGATTATTGTTTACCACCTATTGTTGCTATTTATCATCCTTTGATTATCATTGACAACCTTTGATTGTTTGATTTCCATCTTGAAACTACTCCATGATCCTTTCTCGATCTTCGTTGATACTGAACAGTTGAAGCTCTTTTGCAATTACTATACATTCAGTTTATCTTATTGAGCATGTTATTGTTTATACCCTATTATAGAATTGGCATGTGTTTTTAAAAATGGACCAGTAATTGGTCGAAGTAACTTAAGGCCCAGATTGGCCTGGGATCCAGTAGAGGACTATGACATGAGCTAGTCCGGGGTTGATGCGTGGCTGGCCAGCAGCACAACCTTTGATTTGAATAAAATGTATAAGCCAAATTCTAATTCTTTACTTCAATCATTATTGATACAAAGCATGTGTTAGCTAAATATTGTTGATTCTGATATCTTAAATTCATATCCTTACAACCGTGATAGAAATGATTCGTTGATGTTTGCTGAGCAATTTTGGCTCACTCTTGCTTGTTGTTTTCTAACCCTATTCCAGTGAAGCGAGAGTATGAGTTGGCATAGCGTGACCGATAGTTCACCAGCAGTCAGGAGAGCCCCTCGAGTCACTGTTATTGGCAGGGTAGTTGTTGTTTTGCTTTTCTAGATTTAATGTCTAGATTTGAACTTTAGTTGTGATGTAATAACTCTGATAAAACTGGTTTGTAATAATAAAGGATTGTAGTAGCTTGTGTTCATTGCCATAATCTGGATGCGGTCTTGGTCAAGGGGTAATTGTGTCTTTATATATATTATGCATGTGTTAAATAGTGTTCCGTTGGTCGGATGACTCCTCAAATCTGTACCCCGGGTTTGGAGGGCGTCACAGTTGGTATCAGAGCAACAGGTTATGGCATTTGAAACAAGTTAGGACTTAGGGTCCAGGATAACATAGAGAGTTAGGAAGTCACGTAAGGATATTAGGAGGTCAACTAGGGATATTACGCGTAGTAATTAAATGTGGTTATAATTGCAGCCCCCTAGTTCTAGTTCAGACTCAGACCCTTCCGAGGATACGATATCAGAGATACCTACACCCGTTGAGAGAGCAGGACCGTCTCGGCCAGTGCGATATCAGCCTAGGCATCAGGGCCCAGTAGTCAGGAGAGATCAGATACCTTGTCCTATTCCACTCCGGCAAGTAGCCCCAGCACCAGCGTCTCAGGCATCAGTTTGTGGGCCTTTGTATCAGTTATGTGAGCCACCAGTTCCACACCATGTGTATCAGAGGGTGAGAAGAGAGAAGGATTTCCTTTATGGACAGGTTATGGAGATGGGTAGGATTCGTTCGATCGAGGCAGCCGCTGTCAGAGAGAGAGACAGACTTAGAGATCAGATGAGAGACATTCAGATGAGGTTTAGGGTTACGAGGACGTTGGTTGAGACTCGATTGCATGGATTAGCTTCTAGTCGAGAGGGAGAGACAGTAGCAGGGATGAGACAGATTTTGGATTATGCGATGAGTGAGATTGCAGAGGTTTCAGGACCCCCGTTATGGCCGGCAGGAGCAGGTGATCTGTGAGCAGGTATCGGTAGTAGACAGATGTGACATGGATGTATGGTTCTAGATAGTTAGTATATAGATGCATATAGTAGAATCAGCAGTGCACCGGGCTTATAGGAACGCCTCGGGTTGTTGTTGCATTTTTGTTGTTGTATTGCTGGTCGGCAGTTATGGTTCAGCCATGATATATTTTCTTTTGAAGCGTTCTACGCTTGTACTAACTCTATCTATATATATATGATAAACCTCTTTTATAAAACTGTATTTATTCCCCTGTCATTCATTTCCAGCATCATAACTGTTATTCTACTTATTGCAACGAGTGTATCCATACACCGTTGAGAAGATCTGTAAACCTTCGAGATATCAATTGTGATCCTTCCTTTTCTTATATGAACTGTTTGATTAAGCCAATTATTGTTTATTCATTAGCGATATGGCTCCTAGACGACAAACCCGTTCAACTGATACTTCTGACCAAGAAGGTCAACAAAATACACCTCCCACGGGCCGTGTGGACCCGATGGTAATCCAGTTGTTAAATACCCTTACTCAACAGACTGCCGCATTAGCACAGCAGCAACGTGCATTTCAGCAACAGCTCTTAGAACAGCAGCAACAGCATCAGCAACATCAGCATCAGCAACATCAGCATCAGCAGCATCAACAACAGCACCAGCAAGCAGCACCGGCAGTTACGTTCAAATCTTTCCAGGCAGCAAAACCTCCAGAATTTAAAGGATCAGCAGACCCTGTAGAGGCTAAGGCATGGTTGAAAGAGATGGAAAAGGCTTTTGCCTTGATAGAGGTGACAGAGGATAAGAAGACGGAGTATGCAAGCTATTTTCTGAAGAATGAGGCTAGTTATTGGTGGGAAACGAGTAGGGCTATGGAGCCCGAGGGATTGATTACGTGGGCAAGATTCACAGAGTTGTTTTTGGAAAGATATTTTCCGGACTATATGAGAGATCAGATGGAATTGAAGTTTTTGGAATTAAAGCAGGGAAGCATGACAGTGCCCCAATATGAAACAAGGTTTACGGAGTTGTCAAGGTTTGTTCCAACCTATGTGGATACGGAAAAGAAGAAGGCCAAGAGGTTCCAGCAGGGACTGAGGTCTTGGATTCGTAGTAAGTTAGCTGTATTGGAGTTGGACACCTATGCAGCGGTGGTCCAAAAGGCAATGATTGCGGAGGCAGAGAGTGATTCTTACATGAGAGAGAAGGAGAACAAGAAAAGGAAAGCAGGGATACCCGATAAGGGACAGCAACAGGGAAGTTTTCAAGGGCAAGCAAATAAGAAGCTGGGATTTCAGCACGGAAGGAATACAAGTTTCAGGAAACCAGACACCGGAAACGTAGGACAAGATAACCGTCTACTAACCGGCGGTCAGCAGGGACTTTCTAGACCCCCACTACCAGAATGCAAGACATGCGGGAAGCGACATCTAGGGATATGCCATCGATTGACTATCACATGCTTTAAATGCAATCAGAAGGGACATTATTCCCGGGATTGCAAGATAGGCATCGTGTGTCATCGGTGTAAGAAACCAGGTCACATGATTAAGGACTGCAGAGCACCAGCAACCGTGAACAATATGATTCGGGCGATTGAAGCACCCCCAGTTGTTAACGTCCAGCCGTTAGCCAGGACCTACAATATGTCAATGGGAGAAGCAGTGAGAGATTCCGACGTGGTGGCAGGTACACTTCTAGTAAATTCTATTCCTGCACAAGTGTTAATAGATTCGGGAGCGACGAAGTCTTTTATTTCTGAAACGTTTGCTCGTAGATTGAATTGCGTAATGAAACCTTTAAGTGGAGTGTTGACTATAGAGATAGCTAATCAGGATCGTATCGCGGTCAGTTCATATTATCCCCGTTGTGAGATAGAGATTTTGGGAAATCGTTTTTATGTTGACTTGTTACCTTTTAAGTTAGGTGAATTTGATGTGATATTAGGGATGGATTGGTTGACTGAGCATGATGCAAGTATTGATTGTAAGAATAAGAGGGTTACTTTGATTACCCTAGAAAAGAAAGAGATAATATTTAGAGGAGAGAAACAAAGAAAGAGGTTCCTGACAATGATTCAGGCTAAGAGGTTATTAAGGCAAGGTTGTGAGGCGTATCTAGCTTATGTAATAGATATAGATAAGGAAGTTTCTAAGTTAGAAGATATTCCAGTCGTAAATGAGTTTCCAGATGTTTTTCCGGAAGAATTACCAGGTTTACCTCCAGATAGAGAAATTGAATTTGCGATAGACTTAGTACCGGGCGCGGAGCCAGTATCGAAGGCCCCTTACAGGATGGCACCAGTGGAGATGAAGGAATTGGCTGATCAACTGCAAGATTTGCTAGAAAAAGGAATTATTAGACCCAGCGTTTCACCGTGGGGAGCACCAGTACTGTTTGTCAAGAAAAAGGATGGAAGCATGAGATTGTGTATAGACTATCGGGAGTTGAACAAGCTGACCATTAAGAACAAGTATCCGTTACCTCGAATAGATGATCTGTTTGACCAGCTGAAGGGAGCGGTACATTTTTCGAAGATCGACCTACGGTCAGGATATCACCAATTGAAGATTAGACCAGACGACATACCGAAGACAGCCTTTCGAACAAGGTATGGGCACTATGAGTTTTTAGTAATGGCGTTTGGACTAACGAATGCACCCGCAGCTTTTATGGATCTAATGAACAGGATTTTCAAGAGATATTTGGACAAGTTTGTAGTGGTATTCATCGACGACATCTTGATATACTCAAGGACAGAAGAAGAGCATGCAGACCAGTTGCGAATTGTGTTAGAAACGTTGAGACAAGAAGGACTATACGCGAAGTTTTCCAAGTGTGAATTCTGGTTGAAAGAAGTTCATTTCTTAGGACACGTGGTGAGCAGCGAAGGCATCAAAGTGGACCCAGCAAAGATAGAGGCAGTGAAAGATTGGGAGAGACCAAGGACACCGACTGAAGTCAGAAGTTTCTTGGGATTAGCCGGATACTACCGGAGATTTGTGCAAGATTTTGCGAAGATAGCTACTCCAATGACCAAGCTGACAAGGAAAAGCGAGCGATTCATATGGAACGATAAATGCGAAGAAGGCTTCCAAGAGTTAAAGAGAAGACTAACTACGGCACCAGTATTGATGTTACCAGACGATCAAGGTCATTTCGTAATCTATAGTGATGCGTCGTACAAAGGATTAGGATGCGTACTTATGCAACATGACAAGGTGATTGCCTATGCGTCAAGACAGTTGAGACCCCACGAACAGAAGTACCCTACACACGATTTGGAGTTAGCAGCTATTGTGTTTGCTTTGAAGATATGGAGACACTACTTGTATGGAGAGAGATGTGAAATTTACACCGATCACAAAAGTTTGAAGTATATCTTTACTCAGAAAGAGCTGAACATGAGGCAACGAAGATGGTTAGAACTAATCAAGGACTACGACGTTTCTATCAACTATCATCCCGGCAAGGCAAATGTGGTAGCAGATGCATTGAGCAGAAAAGAGAGATTAAATACACTACTGATGACCAAAGAATTATACAAGGAATTTGAGAAATTGGAAATCGAAGTAATTAATCCGAAGGACGCTACGGAAATAATTTATACCATGACGTTTCAACCTGAATTGTTGGAGAAGATACGAAAGTGCCAAGAGCAAGTTATGAACGACGATGTGAATAAAATGACAGGTGAGGAAATATGTAGCCAACCGGACGACAAAGGGATCTTGAGATTTGCTTCTCGGATATGGATACCTAACGTAACGGAACTGAAAAGTGAGATTCTGCACGAAGCACATAACTCGAAGTATTCAATTCATCCAGGGAGTACGAAGATGTATCGAGATCTAAAGACGAACTTTTGGTGGCCAGATATGAAGAGAGAGATTGCGGAATGGGTAAGTAAATGCTTTACGTGTCAAAGAGTTAAGGCGGAACATCAGAGACCAAGTGGATTACTTCAACCATTGGAGATTCCCGAATGGAAGTGGGAACACATTGCGATGGACTTTGTAGTAGGATTGCCTAGAACCAAAGCTAACCATGATGCCATCTGGGTTGTCGTGGATCGATTGACGAAATCTGCGCATTTTCTTCCGATTAACGAGAGATTCTCGCTGGATAAGTTAGTTCATATGTACATAAAAGAAATCGTAGTACGACATGGAGTTCCAGTATCGATAGTGTCTGATAGAGACCCTCGATTCAATTCAAGATTTTGGAGGAGTTTTCAAGAGTGTTTGGGCACCGAGTTGAGAATGAGTACGGCTTATCATCCGCAGACGGACGGTCAGAGCGAAAGGACAATTCAGACTATTGAAGATATGCTTAGGACGTGTGCACTTGATTTTGAAGGCAGTTGGGACGATCATCTACCCTTGGTGGAGTTTTCATATAATAATAGTTTTCACGCGAGCATCGGAATGCCACCGTACGAAGCTTTGTATGGACGAAAGTGTCGATCTCCAGTATATTGGGAAGAAGTTGGTGAACGGAAAATGATAGGACCAGAACTAGTACAACGAACAAAAGAAGTGGTTCAATTGATTCAGAGAAGATTGATAACAGCTCAAGACCGACAGAAGAAGTATGCGGATCTAGCCAGAAAGGATGTGGGATTCGAAGAAGGAGAGCAAGTGTTACTAAAGGTTTCACCATGGAAAGGATTAGTTAGATTTGGAAAGAAAGGGAAGTTGAGTCCGAGATATGTTGGGCCGTTTGAGATTTTGAAGAAAGTGGGCGAAGTAGCTTACGAGTTGGCATTGCCACCGCATATGCAGCACGTTCATAATGTATTTCATGTATCTATGCTTAAGAGGTATCGACCAGATTCGAATCATGTAATAGAGTATGAACCAATAGAGGTCCAGGCAGATTTATCGTATGTAGAACGACCAATTCAGATAGTGGATCGTAAGGAGAAAGTACTAAGGAATAAGACAGTAGCGTTAGTGAGAGTTTTGTGGAGGAATCCTAAAGTAGAAGAGTCTACCTGGGAGTTAGAGAGTGAGATGTTAGAGAAGTATCCCCAGTTGTTTCCTTGATCTGATTCTGAGGACAGAATCCTATTAAGGGGGGAAGGATGTAATATCCGTGAATTTTATTATTTGATTAAATGATATATTTAATCTAAAATATTTATTTTGGAATATTGGAATATTATTATATGATATTTAGTGTGTGATTATGTGCTAAATGGTGAGTCGGAAGCCCCTTTCAAAAATTTCGTCATTTGGAATTTTCTTCAAATTTGAGCCGTTTTGATAATTCAAGAGCCCGTTGAAATTTCGTACATTCATTTTTAATTCTTCGTCTTTCGTATTCGAATCGTTATCGAAAGGGTTATGGGATTCTATTTAACCCTACCTATTTGATTCTGCAAATTAATTTCAATTTTTGATCCGAAAAAGGAAAAATCGTTCCGAACCCTAATTGCTTAAGGGGACGGATTTATCGTTCTATATCAATATTGAAGTTGTTATAGCCCTAGTATTCTTGAGCATTAGTTATATAATGATATATATCAATTTGGATAATCATCAACCTTTTTAACCCCTTACTTTTCGTAAAACGTGTTTTTGACCTAATTAGGGTTTTTTAAACGATCTAACGAATCAATATCGATCCAAAAATGTTATTTGGGGTATTATTTTTCCAAAAATATAAAATGACCAATCAGACTTCATAACCCTAGCAATTCTTCAGAAATTACTCAAGAAATCCGAAATTCCCAAATAATTATTTTGTGTTCTTGATCTTCAATCAATTCGTTCTAAGGGTTATTGAAGTCCAAATCTGAAGTTCTTATACTCAAATCAAAGCCCCAAAAATCTAGTTTCAGAATCTTCCAACCTCATCATCATCTGGTAAGTATTCGATTTTATATTGATTTTACAAGTTTCGAATTAAAATTAGGGTTCTTGATTCGATTTGGGGATTTTCATTCTGTTGATTCTCCGTTCAATTGGTTGCTTCTAACATGTTCCTAGGGTTCTAATTAGCAAGAATCCATGCTTTAATTTCATGTTTATGTTCGATTTAGTCGGGTTTGATTTTCGGGTTTTGACCCGATTTCTTCTTTCAATTCGTACGTTCTTGATATTGATCTGACATTGTTTTTGGTAAAGGGCTTTTATTGTATGAGTTATAAGCTTCATTTTGGTATATTAATCTTTGAGTTTCATGTAGGATTTAAGTAGATCGGGTTTCCGGCCGAGGTCGTCGCCGGCGAGTTCTTTGAATGAATTCTGGGCACGATTCCGGCATGGGACAGATGTGTGTGTATGTGGGTTGTGTTTGTCTTGCAAAAGCGAACAAAAGCCCTATAGTTTGGTTTTGTTTTGATCGGAAACGGCGAAGTCCGGCCACCGGACGCCGGCCGGATTCTGGAAAACCCAGATTCCGGCGGGTTGTTCTTGGTGACCCGGATTCGTTCTTCCCGACCCGTTTACCCGATTTTTCGACCCGGTTTCAATCTTCAAAACCCTAATTCATTTTCAGAAAACTGTTTTTGAATTTTATTTTTAAATTTAATTCGAAAATAGTTTAAAAACTTTAAAAATTCATATTTTTATTTTAAAAATATATTTTTATATCAGAAAAATTCTGATAAATTATATTTATTATTTTAAATCCGAAAATTGATTAAACTTAATTATTTTAATTATTTTTAATTAATAATTAATTTATTAATTAATTGGTTAATTCTTTTAATCAATTAATTCTTAAAAATTAATTATTAATTAGATTTAATTAATTAAAAATTCAGTTTAATTATTTTCAAGCCTATTTATTTATTTAAAAATAGTTTGAGCATTTAAAGAGTGTCAATTAATTTTATTAATTGATTTATTTTCATTTAAATGTTTATATTGGATTTAAAAATCCGAATTTTGATTTAAAAATTAGTAATGACTTATTAAAAATTCAAATGAGTTCCGTATGATGTTTTAAAAATGTTTATAAGTGCTATATGGTTCATATTAATTGTGTGTCGTGTTTTATAGTCTGTATATGCCTGTGCTAGGGCAAATATCTGAGTTTTAAATATCGTAAATTATACCGGACGTCCGATACGTAACCGGTTACTTGTTTAAATGTGATTATTGATTGAATAAGTGTCGAGAGTAGAACGAGAATAGTTAGACTTATTGTGATGAGTTGTTTAAATTATAGAATCGAGTTCCCGGAGCAAGGGAAAGGGGAAAGTAGAGTGAGCAGAGTCGATCCGACAGCAGCTTAGACCAGGCAAGTATCTGTGCCTTTACTTGTGATAAAAATTATTATTGTCTTGATTACTTGAATACCGTTATCCCCAGAACAATTCAAATTATCCATCTTTTAACCGCATTGGGACAACTGATTCCATTTCCTTAGAAATTCTTGATTCTTTGATTTGATCTGCATCGGAAACCCTTATTTCCAATTTACTTGATTATTGTTTACCACCTATTGTTGCTATTTATCATCCTTTGATTATCATTGACAACCTTTGATTGTTTGATTTCCATCTTGAAACTACTCCATGATCCTTTCTCGATCTTCGTTGATACTGAACAGTTGAAGCTCTTTTGCAATTACTATACATTCAGTTTATCTTATTGAGCATGTTATTGTTTATACCCTATTATAGAATTGGCATGTGTTTTTAAAAATGGACCAGTAATTGGTCGAAGTAACTTAAGGCCCAGATTGGCCTGGGATCCAGTAGAGGACTATGACATGAGCTAGTCCGGGGTTGATGCGTGGCTGGCCAGCAGCACAACCTTTGATTTGAATAAAATGTATAAGCCAAATTCTAATTCTTTACTTCAATCATTATTGATACAAAGCATGTGTTAGCTAAATATTGTTGATTCTGATATCTTAAATTCATATCCTTACAACCGTGATAGAAATGATTCGTTGATGTTTGCTGAGCAATTTTGGCTCACTCTTGCTTGTTGTTTTCTAACCCTATTCCAGTGAAGCGAGAGTATGAGTTGGCATAGCGTGACCGATAGTTCACCAGCAGTCAGGAGAGCCCCTCGAGTCACTGTTATTGGCAGGGTAGTTGTTGTTTTGCTTTTCTAGATTTAATGTCTAGATTTGAACTTTAGTTGTGATGTAATAACTCTGATAAAACTGGTTTGTAATAATAAAGGATTGTAGTAGCTTGTGTTCATTGCCATAATCTGGATGCGGTCTTGGTCAAGGGGTAATTGTGTCTTTATATATATTATGCATGTGTTAAATAGTGTTCCGTTGGTCGGATGACTCCTCAAATCTG
Organism: Heracleum sosnowskyi; assembly: GCA_030848705.1. Lineage (NCBI taxonomy): Eukaryota > Viridiplantae > Streptophyta > Magnoliopsida > Apiales > Apiaceae > Heracleum > Heracleum sosnowskyi. The sequence continues at coordinate 48,124,950 of CM061239.1, read as the reverse complement.
TACCCCGGGTTTGGAGGGCGTCACAAAGTGTAACTCCACAGTTCCATTCATGACATGCTCTCTGATAAAATGATACCTGATATCAATGTGCTTCGTTCTTGAGTGCTGCACAGGGTTGTTGGAGATTGCTATGACACTTGTATTATCACAAAAAATGGGAATTTTGTCTAATGCAAAGCCATAGTCCTTTAATTGATTCCTAATCCATAAGATCTGAGCACAACAGCTTCCAGCAGTAATATATTCAGCTTCTGCTGTTGAATTGGAAACTGTTTGATGTTTCTTGCTATACCAGGAAATCAACCTACCGCCTAGGAATTGACAACTCCCAGAGGTACTCTTTCTATCCACAGCACTACCTGCATAATCAGAATCTGTATATCCAACTAGATTAAAACCAGAATCTTTAGGGTACCAGATACCTAGATTAGGTGTACCATTAAGATATCTCAAGATTCTTTTCACAGCAACGAGATGTACATCTCTAGGGTCCGCTTGGAACCTTGCACACAAGCATGTAGCATACATAATATCTGGTCTACTAGCAGTAAGATAGAGTAAGGAGCCAATCATACCTCTGTAGCTTGTAACATCTACCTTGATAGATTTGTCAGAAGCTCCAAGTTTGATGGCTGTTGAAGATGGAGTCCTTGCTGATGCTGAATCCTCCATGTGATACTTCTTGAGGAGTTCTTTGAGATACTTGGATTGACAAATAAATATACCATTTGACCTTTGACTTACTTGTAATCCAAGAAAGAACTTCAGCTCACCCATCATACTCATTTCAAACTTACTCTGCATTAGCTCAGCAAATCTCTTACAGAGATTATCATTAGTAGACCCAAATATGATGTCATCCACATAGACTTGGACTAATATCATATCACTTTTGTGTTTCTTTGAAAAAAGAGTTTTGTCTATGATACCACTAACAAAACCATTTTCTAAAAGAAAACCAGAGAGAGTGTCATACCATTTTCTTGGGGCTTGTTTGAGACCATAGATAGCCTTGAAGAGAAAGTACACAAAGTCCAGCAGCTCCTGATTTTCAAAGCCAGGGGCTGTTCCACATACACTTCTTCATCAAGCTCACCATTCAGGAATGCACTCTTAACATCCATTTGATAGACTTTAAAATTGGAGTAAGCAGCAAATGCTAAGAACATCCTGATGGCCTCAAGTCTAGCCACTGGTGCATAGGTTTCATCATAATCAATGCCTTCAGCTTGAGAATACCCTTGTGCAACCAGTCTTGCCTTGTTCCTTGTAACAATACCATCCTCATCTAGCTTGTTCCTGTATACCCATCTAGTACCAACTACTTTCTTGTTCTTTGGCCTAGGTACCAGCTTCCAGACTTGCTGTTGTTCAAATTGATTGAGTTCATCTTGCATAGCAATCACCCAATCTGGATCAGTCAGTGCTTCCTCAGTTTTCTTTGGCTCCATTTTAGATAAAAATGCTGAAAAATGACATTCATTCTGAGTTGCACTTCTAGTTTTATCTCCAACATCTGGATCACCAATGATCAGCTCAAAAGGATGAGCTTTATTCCATACAGTCTGTCTTGGAAGATTTGATCTTGATGATTCGCCTTGAATTTCACTTTGATGTTGTGAGTGACTAGTTTATCCTTCATTTGCTCCCCCTGAGTTATTTCTTGATTGCCTTGATGACTCTTCTCCAGTGTTGGTGGTATCTCCATTGTTACCAGTGTTTCCACCACCATCACCATGATCATTATCATCATTGTTATTATCATTACCAGCAATAACTTCAGGTGGGGCTTCATCATCTGAATCTGAGTCTGGCAAGTTATCAAACTTCATTTTCTCAGATGAATCTGTTGTTTGGATATTAGGGAATGTAGTGTCATCAAAAGTAACATTGACACTTTCCTTTACAGTGTGACTGCCAATCAAGTAGACCCTGTAAGATCTTCTAGAATAACCAACAAAAATAGCTTCTTGTGCCTTTGCATCAAACTTGCCACGTTTCACATTGTCATCTATAAGCACAAAGCATTTGCTCCAAATACATGAAAGTACTTGACATTTGGTTTCTTGTTGTTCATGATCTCATACGGAGTCTTCATTAAGTCCTTGTTGATTAAAGTTCGATTCTGAGTATAACAAGCTGTATTAGCTGCTTCAACCCAAAAGTACGTTGGAAGTTTGGGCTCACTTAACATAGTCCTTGCAGCTTCAATCAATGTACGATTCTTTCTTTCCACTACTCCATTTTGTTGAGGAGTTCTAGGGGCAGAATACTGTCTTGTTATTCCTTTATCAGCACAAAAGTCATTTAGAATGGCATTCTTGAATTCAGTACCATTATCTGACCTTATGGCTCTAACAGGGAATCTAGAATCAAGTTCAATCAACTTTATATGGCCAATCACTAGGTATGGAGTTTCATCCTTGGAATGTAGGAATAAAACCCATGTATATTTTGAAAAGTCATCAACAATCACAAGTGCATATTGCTTCTTTGACATGGACATCACATTAACTGGACCAAACAAATCCATGTGCAGTAGCTGAAGAGGTTCAGTTATTGATGATGTGTCAGTGCCCTTGTGAGAAGCTTTCTTTGACTTTCCTTTATGACATGCCTCACATAGTCCTTCCTGTGTAAATTCCATCTGAGGCAAACCTCTAACCAATTCCCTCTTGACTAAAGAGTTCATGGTTTTGAAGTTAAGGTGAGACATCTTCTTGTGCCATAGCCAACTATCATCTGATGAAGCTTTAGCATAAAAACAATTAACTTCATCTTTGAATCCCGAGTTCAGATCAGCTATGAACAAGTCACCTTTCCTTACTCCTTGAAGAGCAGGCTTTCCATTCTTCTTGTGAAGGATCTGACACTTCTCTCTTTCAAAGGAAACAACATATCCTCTGTCACAGAAATGACTTATGCTGAGAAGATTGAACTTCAGACCTTCCACAAAAGAAACATCTTCAATGATAACATTTCCGTACTTCAAACAACCATATCCTTTCGTAATACCCTTGTTGTTATCTCCAAAGGTAACTACTGGGCCAGCTTTCTCAACCAAATCTGATAGCAGGGCTCTATCTCCGGTCATATGCCTTGAACAGCCACTGTCAAGAATCCACATAACACGGTTTACCTGTTTAACTCCCTGCAATATCAAATTGATTAGACCTTCTTCGGAGCCCAAAATTGATTGGGTCCGGCATACTTAAAGAACTGGCCTTTGTCAGGCAAAACAACATTTTTAACTAAAACTACTTCAACCTCTTTCACATAAGAGCGTTTCCATTTATAGCCAGCCTTAACACATTTCTGAGTAGGCTTAGGGATAAATGAATCCACTCTAGTCTGAGGAGGACTAGTAGTCTTTGCTTTAACATGCTTCTTATTATTAACATGTTGGCGTGGAGCAGTCTTATCTTTAGATACATGCTTTTTATTAAAGTAAGCATACATAACATTAAAAGCACAAGACATGCAATTAATCACACCACATGCTTTATGAGAAGAATTAACAGCAGGCATGTTATTTCTACAGTTGTTTTGATCCAACTTATGAATATCTGATTTAGTCTTTTTAGTTGTAGCAACTTTGACTGGAATATCAGATATACACTTTTTGGATTGTGCAACTTCCAAAGCAATATCTTCTTCACGAATCTCCTCAGCAATAATGATAGAGTATTCATTCAGAGGATCTGCCTCGGACTCCTTACAGAAGGGTGTGTCAATACCCTTAAGCATATATGGAACACCCCTTCCTTCAGATCTGACTCTACAAGGGGAATTAATTCCAAGCAATCCAATGGCCTCATTATAATCATAACCTATACTGACATGATTACCACCAGCTTGTTTATTCAGAATCTCTTTAGCCGTCTTACAAGAGTTGAAATAAGCATTAGCTTTGGTCTTAAGCTCACTAATCTGATCTTTGAGAATGGTTTCCAGTTGTTGATACAATTTAACCTTATTCTCAAGAACTGCTACATTTTTAGTGAGTTCATCTTGATTAATATGCACTAGTTTTAATTCTTTTATCTCATTTTCAAGATTTGTGTTTAAAAGAATTATTCTATCATTTTCAGTGCGTGCACAACTTAAAGTATCACCAAGATGACGAATCATTTCAGTATCAGTGAACTTTACCTTAGACATGTTGGGTGGAGATAACATGGAATCAAAGAGTTTGTCTCCTATTGCCATGAGTGCAAGATTCCCAATCTCACCTGCTTCTTCATCACTGTCAGTGTCATCCCAACTCTTTCCCTCAGCAACATAGGCTTTCCCAATCTTGTTCTTCTTGCTAGAATCAAATGAGTTCCTTGTCACTTGCTTTGGCTTTTTACATTCAGTAGCAAAGTGACCCAACTCATTGCAATTGTAGCATCTGATTGTGCTCCTTTCCACAGTTCCAGTTTTGTAGCCACCCCTTGTGCCACTTGAGGAGGAAGATCCACCTCTCTGAAATCTGGGTCTGAACTTAAGATTGGGATTCCTCTTGAATCTGAACTTCCCAAACTTCCTGACTATCAAAGCCAAATCACCATCCTCCAGCTGATCAAGTTCTTCTAAAGAATAGAAGTCACCACCAGATTGATCAATGGATGTTAATCCATATTCAGCATCAATAACATTCATGTTAGAACTGGAAGGTTGAACAGCCTTCACTTCCAGTTTCTGTGGGACTTCAGCAGCCAGTGCAGTAGAAGTACTAACAATCTTCCCAGTTCCATACAGCTCCCTTTGTTGAATCTGCTCCAGCTCATAGGTCTTCAGAACACCATACAATCTCTCCAAAGCAATCTCATTCATATCTCTTGCTTCTCTAATGGCAGATATTTTGTGCTCCAAATGAGGTGGAAGTGTAAGAAGGAACTTCTTGTTAATCTCCTTGTTGGTGTAGTGCTTCCCATTGAGATTCAGATCATTTATTAATTTGTTGTATCTCTCAAAAACCTGAGAGATACCTTCACCAGGGTTTGATCTGAAATGCTCATATTGTGAGGTGAGAATTTCCAGCATATTCTCCCTAACTTCCTCTGTCCCCTCATTGATTATCTCTATGGTATCCCAAATGTGTTTGGCAGTATCACAATTTAGGACATGATTATGCATGATAGGATCAAGACAATCAATAAGGATCAACTGAAGACAGGAATCCAAGGTAACATCCTCTTTCTCATCAGGAGTGTACTCCTTGGGATCTTTAGGGTACATACTAGCAGCCCTAGTAACAACATTATCCACTGTTATCTCTTCCTCAATAATCATAGGGATTTTGGGACCATTCTTCAGCACACCAATGTATTTAGGATTTGTAACCTTAAGAAATAAGAGCATTTTCTTCTTCCACATTGGATAATGCTCCTTGCTGAACATTGGAATTTTGACAGTACCAACTTTCTGTGTAATAGACATCTTTTGAGATTTTTAGAATAATAAAAATTTCAGAGTTTAAGAAAAATCTCAAAACAATTGGATCTTTGATTTGTATATCAATCAAAAGGCTCTGATGCCAATTGTTAGGTCCTGATATGTTTGTAGAAGGGGTGTTGAATACAAACAATACCGTTTAATCGAATTTGTATTGTTGAATTTAACAATTACAATATCAAATTTAATGCGGAATAAAATGAAACAAGATTCAAGTTAAATAAAACTCTATTGAACTTGAAGGGTGTTACAAATCAGTGCACAGATTACAAGGTTCATGTTAAAACAAATCTAGAATAAATTCGACATGAATTTATCTATATTTGTAATAAAAGGATCGAATACTAAAAAGTAGTTCGATAGTAATTCTAGGGATTATGATCCGCTAGATTGTCAAAGCAATACAAGTAATTGAATTCTAGTGGATGGGATATAACTTTGATGGCTAGAATTTATTATAGGAATTAATTTGAGCTTTGCAGTTGGTTCGCTTGAATAACAGAAGAGAGTAAAATGAGAAGCTGTATTCTTTCTGTCTTGTTTTGTGTTGACTACTACTTTGTAATAACAAATGACTTGTATATATAATCAAGTCATTTGATTAACTTGCACGCGCCACATTCCCCTGCATTTCATTTTGTTAAAACACGGTAGTACTATAATTATCCTTAGTAGTACTTTCGGTAGTACTAACCAATTATATTGGTAGTACTATCGGTAGTATTATAAAGGATAGTACTACTAGTAGTAACTGATAGTACTTCTAGTACTTAATGAAATTATGATTAAAACTGATTTAATATATTCTACTTTTAATTGATTTAACAAATGAATTTATTCTTTTAGAATTAATTCACTGATTAAATAAATTAAATAAATGACTCAAATAATTTCATAAATAAATTAATTCAAGAGAATTAATTTATACATAAAATTACTTAAGATCTAGATTGATTAATTTAATATATGAAATTAATTCTGAAAGAATTAATTCAATGATTAAATTAATTATCTTATAGAATAATATTAAAAGAGAATTAAACTAATTCTAAGAACCACTGAAATTGATGACGAACTTCCACTGGCTAATGTTGACACTCCATGTACTGTCTGGTTCATGAGCGACTAACTTTAATGGTTGTTCTTCATACTTGACTTTAAGCTGTGATTCTTTTCTCCTTCTATTTAAACAAAGGACTGTAACCTGTACTTTTTCCCGTCACACTTCTGAAATCTCTGTCACTTTAAATAGATCTACTTTCTTGAATACTTCACTGAGGCTTGATCAAATAAATGAACTTCTTCCAGTGTAGAATAACTTCAAGTCTGTAGATGACTTTAATCTTTATTCTTTGACAGATTTAATCTTCTGAGATTCCTGTGACATTGACAATTTATCTAATATTTACTTATTACATTCTGGTTTAAGTTGAGTAGAATCCTCGAATTACAAATAGGCTATAGCATATGCCTTTCATGATAGCAGTGCTATATCACCAGTCATGTGACTTGAGCATCCACTGTCCAAGATCCATATGTCTCTTTTATTCATGTTGCCCTGCATTCACAAAATGACTAAGTTGTTTTTGGTACCCACACTTGGTAGGGTCCAGTTGATTTAGAAACATTTTTGTAATTGATTCTTCTATCATAATCAGCATTCTTCACAGTAGGAGACTTCACTGTTTTGGAAGCTTTGGAGTTGACACTCTTAGGCTCACATGAAGTCTTTACCCTTTCAACTTTGATTGGGGATCCTGTCCTATGAGTGTGCATATGTGTGTGTGATTCACATGATTGTGGAGAGTCAAGTTTTTGCTTCAAAGATAAGTAATTAACAATCATGCAATTAGATTTACCACAGAAAGAATCATGGATATCATTCATGCCAACAGAATGGTTACTTAGGTTATCCACTTCATTGTTAACAGGTTTGTTACACTTTTGAGTCAAATGATTAACATATAAGCATTTTTGACATTGTTTCCTAGGAGCATTTGGCACATAAGCATAACTATTACTCTTGTTAACACCTACTTTTCCATTACTGTTTTGTTTCTTTTTCTTAACAACTTCCTTAGTGACCTTGGGACTCTTGGTAAGATTGTTTTTGGTTTCTTTCTGATTGTCGGATTTAGGAGAGGAAGAAGTGTCTTTAGCAGCCTCGTCTTTTCCAAATAACTGTTGTTTGATGACCATTGATTCTTCATCAAACTCAACAACACTCTTTGTAAAGCATAATGTAACATAAGATGTAAAAGAGATAACTACAACTCAACAAAGGACAAGACAGACAATAATATTAACAGAAGCACAGGAATCCAGAATCAAAGAAGAAAAGGTAAACTCAAAAAATCAAAATACGTTATGTATTCTTGAAGTCCGTAAACAGGTCACGGAAAGAAGTTCATGAAAATGTTCAAGCCTCAGTGACAACAAAAGAAACAAGACTTTCAAGACGACAGAAGTATGTGAATGATTTAGGGTTCAGTACCACAGGATTCCAGTGATGAAGCAACCAGGACGACAAAGGACTTATCAGCAGCATTGAATTGCAGACATAAAAGAAGAATTGATCAAGTGTTATTCATCTGTGAACCAGACCAGTTGCACTAGGTGACGGCACTAAAAAGATCAAGTTGTTTTATCGTCTCAGAAGAAATTGATACAGTCTAAAACTGAAACACCCTGGAGCTGAATGGATTTTCTAAAAAGTCAAGGACAAGGAAAAGAGTTCGATGGTTTTTCTTTTAAGAAAACCATCGAAGGTGACATAAAGAAAATCAAAAGAAAACATTCGATAGTTTTCTTAATTAGAAAACCATCGAATGGAAAAGTATAAAGTAAATGAATACTTTAATAAAGTAAGTATTACATTCGATAGTTTTTATTTAAAAACTATCGAATTGAATAATTACTTTATTCATTCGATACTTTTTAAATTAGAAAGTGGGTGAAAAGTTTTCTTTGTCTGTCAGGTTGATGAGAATTGGACGGCCAAGATTGTTTTAACAATTAAGGTTCGATAGTTTTCAAAAACTAAGTCTATAATTACACAGAGAGAGGTAGTGTCTTCTTCAGTCTGGCTATTTTCATAGTAGCAATCACGGAGAGAGGATTTTGAGCCGGAGAAGATCAGAAAATTTATAGTGCTCAGAATTCGATCAATGTATTGATTATGAATAGCCTAGAACTCATTGAAGCTAATCTACGGATTAGAAATTGTAGCACCCCTCGAGGTTTATATTTATAAAAAGATATATTCCCCGACTTTTGGTTTGGTTTGGTGTGTTTGATTTCGTTATAGAACTGAATGAATTATCCGCGAACGAAATTGAATTATTTGTGAGTATCGTATTCAACCCCCCCTTCTACGATACTTCGGGACCTAACAATTGGTATCAAAGCTTGTTAATCGACATACAGATTAGATCCGGGTATTTCAGACCAGTCAGACAAGAATTCTGAGGAGGCCAACTTCTAAATAAATTTATTTTATGAATTTATATTTTAATAAGTTTATTTTATAAATTTAAGTTAAAATGAATTTATCTTGTAAATTTAATTTAAATGAGTTCATTATTTAAACTTGAATAAGTTTATTTGATTAACTTAATTTAAATAAATTTATTTTATAAATTCAAGTTAAATAAATTTATATTTTAAACTTAAGTAAATTTAATTTATGTTATGAATTTATTTTAGAGGTGCGGCACAGAGCAGTTTGTAGTGTGCTAAAGAGACCCCTTAGAATTTGTGAATTGTAGTCAATTTAGGTGGCCAATTTTGAACCTGAGTAGTATGACTTCGATAGTTTTTTTTTTTTTAAAAACAATCGAAGTGGTATTTCTTTTTTTCAAAAATGGTCAGCCAAGTTTCTTCGATAGTTTTTGTTTTAAAAACAATCGAAGTGCTTGAATTGGCCAGCTTTACAAAAGCACCCCGAATTAATATATTTCTGAGTTATTTATTTATTTTGAATTTTTGTTAAAAAATTTCTTAAATTCTAATTTTTCTTAAATATTAATTTACATGATTTAATTTTTAAGAATTCGAAATTCTTGAAAATTAAATGTTTTGTAAATATTTATTTTTGATTAATTTATTTTTAAGGAAAATTAAAAATTCTGAATATTTAAATTTTTCTTAAGTATTAAATTGAGGGTGCTCAAGGGCTTGTAGAAGAAGATTCCTCCGGGTGTTAAACTGATTTTTATCTTTCGAAGAAAAAGATGACCATGAAGCTGATTTCAGGAAGAAGTTTCTACGAATATTTTTTTTCTAAGGAGATTTAATCAAATCAAAAGAGATTATGAAGCGAGGAATAAAGGGTGTTAGAGAATTGAACGGACAAACAAATATCTCAGTAACGTTTATTAATGTTGGAACCTCAGAACAAAATAGAAGAATTACTAGTAGCTGAATCAGAAGAAGCTCAGGTAGAAAACCTCGAGAGACTAGACTAAAGATCAGTGTTTCACTTGTCAAGGAAGTTTAGTCACATCAGATTCAGAAGGAGTACAAAAGCCACATCCATGGATCAGGCTTATTTATTACGAAGCAAAGATTCTTCAGGATTCAGTTCAAGAGGTAGTTACAGACTGAGATGGTAACAAAAACAAGAGTGATAGTTTCAACTATGATAAGAACTATGTAACGAGAAACTATCAGGGTGTGCTACACAATGAAGAAGCCTAACAAACAAAGAAGAATAGAGACTCAGTTAATAGCTGAAACAGAAGTGGAATGCTTTGTTGAAGAAGCATCAGCACAAAACTTATGTTGCTTAAGGAAAGAGTTGGGATGGATCAGATGACGAGAAGATCATGGATATCTTGCTTTCATAGCAATCTCTGAAGATGATTCACCTCACATATCTCAGGTATCTTTTCCTTGAACCAATGCAGTATTTAATTCTCAATATTCAAAGCATGTACATAGGAGATCTTAGGTATGTGTGTATGAATATTTGTAGAATAAGATTTGCAAGTGAGATAGAAGCTTTCTTAAGAAACAACTCTTAGTTTTAGGGGTTAAGTTTTTGGCACATAAGATCTTAGTAAAGCTAAGTTTCAGTATCCCTAGTAGAACAAGATTTGCTCATTTATTCTGAATTGTTTGTTAAGGGATAATCAGTTTGAAGGATGGAGGAATTACCTTTAGAGTCAGTAGAATTTGTAGAACACCAAGCTGTATCTAAAACTGACTTAGGTAATAGAGAAAGTTAGATGCCATACAACAACAGAATGGATTAGATAGAATTAGTGATTTAATTGTTAATTCTTTTATTCCATGTGTGCTTAGAAAATTATTGAATATCTGTAAATCTACTTGCTACCTGTTACACTTGTGTATATTGGTTAAAGTAGAAAGTACTGAATTTTCTAAAAAGCAGAACATGCCTAATTTGCACATCTCTTATCTGCAATGTCAAAATGCTCAATGTATGCCATTTATTCTTATTAACATGTTTGCTTATTTAAATATTATGAATGCATATCTTAGAACCTGCATTAATCATAGAAAAAGCATGTTTAAGAATTACACAAGAGCAACGACTGCAAGGTCAGTCAGAGATAAGAATAAGCATGTATAGGTTGAAGCTGCTGTTACCACTTTTAAAAGCAAAATCTCTAATCCATCTGGACCCAAGCAAATAAGTTGGGTACCAAGAACTGTCAATCCATTTGTGAGTGCAGGCAAATCAGGTTAATCGATTTATATGCTTTCTTGGTCTTTACTACTGAAGACATATGATCGAAGAAAGAACTTGCCATCAAATGTGATTGGGAAAGCTGTTCCGTTAATAATCTTTGGAGATGACAGCAAAGGTTTTCATCACGGGACATGGCTACGTTGGAAATGGAATGTCATCATGTTTACAATAATTGGTATCATTGATAACAACTAATAATTGGAGTCAAGGATAACAATTAGAAGCAACTCTCTTGCTAAAGACACAAAGCACAAATCTTTTTATTCAATGAAGGAGCAGTGTTTTATCCCAAGCAGGAAGGTTGAGAAGCTCTCACCCTTGCATGACAATACAAGGAACTCTTTTCTAAAGATGGTATTGGTAAGAGGACTGCCTCATCTGGGATTCAAGCTAGATGAAATATATGAGGCATGTCATTAAGGGAAGTCAAAGAAACATCACAGAAAACTATAATGTGATAAGCATTACTGAGCCGCTTCAGATGATACGTATGGAACTCTACGGACTAGTTAATGTCTTATCTACAACAAAGTAAAGATATACTTCAGTGATGGTTGATGACTACTCTTAATACAAACTGGTGTTGTTTGTTCAATCTGAAGGACAGGACATCACAGATGAGATTAATCACATTTCCATGATCAGTAACAAATACAGGAAGACCCTGAATTGGCCAATAGAAGCAAACTCTAAATTTCTTTCAGGGGTTTGAAGGAAATTGTTCTACAAGTAAGCATCTTGGCAAGATTGGCAGCTAAGGCTCTTAAGGATATTTTCCTCGGCTAATCAGTGGAATCTAAAGCCTACGAGGTAAATTTGATTAATCAACAAGAGGTGATTGAAAGTCTGAATATGATGTTCAACAACTCCAAGCTCTCAGCTGTTATGTGTGAAATTAATGGTAATGATGATTCAAATCCAAGCAGTGGTAATGGTAGTTTAACTACACAGCTCAGTACTTTAACAGAACCACTCAGCGAGGATGAGGATTCTCAGGAAATCCCAGCAACGGCTTAGGGGGAGCAAAAGAAGGATCAATTAGTCAGATCAACACCACAATGAAAATCAAGAGGATACTTCAAGAACGTATCTGTCAAGACAAAGGGTTTAGATTCAATATCATTCCTGATGTCTAGTTCTTAGTGATCCTAGTGGTGGAGTAAAGACTGGAGCTATAGAGTATGAATGATTATTTTCTTGGTTTTCTTTCTGAAGAAGAAACAAAGAAAGGTAAAGAAGCTCTGATGGATCCAGATTGGGTGATTGCAAAGCAAAATGAACTCAATCAATCTGAAAGGCAGAAAGTTTGGAAGCTGGTACCCAGGCCTAAGGGAAAATCTGTTATTGGAACAAGATGGGTATCCAGAATACTGGATGAAGTTGGCATTGTTATGAGGGACAAGGCCAAACTGGATGCTAGGTTACTATTAGGAAGCAGTATCTAACAAGAAGCACCAGTGACGAGACTTGAGGATATCAGGATATATCTGGCACCTACTGCATATTCAAATCTTTAATATCTATATGGTGAATATGTTCAAGTGCACTCCTGGTTGGTGAGATAGTAGAAGAAGTCAATGTACAGCAGCTCCTGACATTTGTTTTTGCAGATTAATTGGACGTTGTATAACTTCTCTTCACAAGATCACTACAGATTGGTATGAACCGGTATCAATACTCAAGCAATCGTCAAAGACATGGTATGACACTCTAACTGAACTTTTACAGAATATGAATTTATTAGAGTTGTCATAAGGCACAAACATAATGTCATATATGTGCAGTGATATCATGATTATATTATATGTTGGTCTACTAACGAAAACTTGTGCAAGAAATTTGCCAAGTCATTGCAGAGAATGTACAAGATGAGTATGTTGGGAAAGTTGCAATTCGTTTTGGATTTACTTTGAGCAAGCTAGAAGATTAATTCTTTTAGGAGCACAAGTAAGCCAAAAGAGTGATGGCAATAAAAGTAAGTCAAGAATCTTTTGAATGTGCACAATTGAGAAGATTCTAGACATGCCAAGACTCCCTACCAACAGCAGCCACTAAAGCTTGATCAGGACAAATCAGGTAAAAGACAGAAATGACAAGCTAGAGAGGTATGCGTCTCATTAAGTTATTAGCTGCAAATTGACAACACATATTTTATTCTCAAGTTGCCAATGTGCAAGGTTCCAAGTGGATTTCAAAAATCTAGTCTTATAGTTATCAACATGATTTTGAAATATCTTAAGGGAATACCAAATCTCAGTATATGGTACCCTAAAGATACTTGTTAACATGTTTAGCTATTTAGATATAAAATACGCAGGTTGTAAGAAAGACAGGAGAAGCATCTCTGAATGACAGGAGGAGCATCTCTAGAAGCTGTCAACTTCGTGGAGGAAGATTGATTTCTTGTTATTATTTCAGGAAATAACTTTATCTCCAACAACTCTGTGGAACAATCCACGACAATGCACCTTGACAACAGGTATCATTTCTTTCGAGAGAATGTCTTCAATTCATAGAGTAACTTGCAGACACGCACCTTATTTGAAAATCTCATTTGCAAGAAACTCTTGAATAAGTTCACAAGTATAAAATTGTTCATATTTTAAGGACTTGTGAATTTATTTAACATCCAGTCCTCATCTTAATAATTTAGTGCTAATATCTAGCTCATAGATATTTAGTACTAATTTATTATTATTTATTTAATGAAATTTGAATTATGGAAATTGAAGCAGTTCAATATCTTATTTGCTCCATAATTTAAAATACATAAAATAAATATGCAGCATAATTTATTGGATTTTAATTGGTTAATATCATTCAATGATATTTAGTCGATTTTATTCTGAGAAAATTGTGAATTTTCTGTTGACAATTGATTTTGGTAAATTTGAAAAGATTTATTAGAATTAAAACTTGATAGGAAATAAAACAGTCTAAATTTTAAAACAAGAACAGGTTTTAAAATGAAGACAGAAGCAAAAAATATCGAATTTAGGAAATTCGATAGTTTTTCAAGTACATAGATAAATCTATCGAAATTAATTTTCGATAGTTTTTGAAAAGGAAAAGAAAAACTATCGAAAACAATTCTCGATAGTTTTTGAGTTTAATTTAAAATGTATCGAAGTGGATTTACTTTATTCAATATTTAAATCCTCGATAGATTTTGAAAAATTAAGAAAAATATCGAAGTGAACTTAATTACTTAATATTAAAGTTCTCGATAGTTTTTCCACAAAGGATCCCTCGATAGTTTTTCAAGCTTTAAAAGGAAACAAGTTCGATAGTTTTTCAGAAAAACTTTTTAAATTCTGATTTTCAAACTCTTCGTTATTTTTCAAAATTTATCGAAGTAAAGTTGACAGTTTTACCCCCAACTGAAAACCATCGAACATACTATTAAAAACATCGAACACTGTAAAGACAATATTGCCCCTGTCAATTCAATAAGTATTTAACAACCCCTTACGTTTTTTTTCTTATTATCAGATCTAAGGGCTTTTGTTTATACTTACTAGAATACATATAACCAAGAACATCACTGCCTCAAGAACTTGTTTCTAAGAAAACTATTTTCACTATTGTTCTTTAGAAGTTAATTGTTTTCAATTGATTTCTTCAGATAATTCTGATTATTTGTGTTACCAAAAGTAAGGTTCTTGATAATAGTGATTCGAAGTTGTGTTTTTTTTAAGAAAAAGGGGTAATTTTGTTTTAAGGGTATTTTGTGTCAAGTTTGATTAATTAGTAATAATTAATTAAATTTAGTTGGTGTTAGTTTTGGTTTAAAAGTAACCAAGACTAATCATGTCTCGTTTCAAAACTTACAAGCCATTACGAATTTACAGTTTCGTGCATGGGCAGAGTTTCTGAACACACGTTCATTAGTGGCATATGCCTTGAGTACTCCCGTAGTCCTTTGCATCGATCAATTGACTGCGTTGTACACAACCGCCACGGATACAAGTGAGAATAACGTAAGATCCTTCAGTTTTGTTGTGCCAGGGGGCAGAACAATAAGGGTGACGGAACATGACTTTAACAGAATACTACTTTTTTCTATAGAAAACCATGTTCCGGATCCCACAACTGAGGAGATACATGCTTTCTTCACTCTCATAAGAAGTCAACAACCTAACTTCTTTGTGGGAGAGTTCCTTAAGCATTACCTGACATGGGACCACTGGATGAAAGAACATGCATAGATGATGTGCTTTGTTTCTATCCTAGGTTCCTACAGCTAATTCTCAATGATATCTTAACAGATGATGAGCGTGAGACATTCGCCAAAGAGGAGACCATGGAGTGCATGAAGATGAAGAGCAATGCAATAACCGCTCTGATAAGAAAGAATCATCTTCCAGGGGTACCCACTGTTCTCACTTGAATATCTAAGAACGGTGCCCCTACCACTTCTACCCCCAGGGGAACAGGTAAATGAAGGTAACATTCCTCAACCTGAACTGGCTCCTGAACCACAACAATGGATGTTGATCCAGAGCCCTCAGTGGCCATCCAGACCATGAGATTGCAACCCACAATCTCTAACCACGGTCGAAGAGCCTTTGGAAGAGCCAAATGAAACCACAAACGAACCTCCTTACCCTCCTATACCCAATATTCAGACATCCGTGAGTGTAGAGGGAGATAGTGCCAAAGCAGCACCACATAAGGAGATACGCCATTCAACAACAGCTCTGCCTTACTCTAAAAGGAGAAGAACAGAAAACGAGGCAACTGTTGAAACTTCATTTCAATCATCCAAAGCGCCCTTTATTGATTTTTCTGATGCTGATTGGGCTAAGCTAACGAAAGCAATATCTGAACCAATAGCTCAATCAAGTAAGGAAGAATTGACGGAAGCAACTGGTGTTCCGACCATATTACGGTCAGGTTCACTGGTTGAAGGTTCTAAGAACCAAAGGTCTTCACAGACGTCGAGAGAAGGCTTTGACCTAAATGCACAATCTAAAGGGTCACTGTCTACCTCCCCAGATGGAACATATCTGGATCCTACGGGTAAAGGGTCTGACGTAGGTGCAGATCGGCAACTCGGTGACAATGAATCAATTTTAATTGAGGAGTCTGCTGAGGTAAAGTCTTCACAGACTATTGGGGAAGATTGGGATCTCTGCTGTTAAAAAGAGCCTGTTTCTAACCCCCTAGAGATTCAAACTCTAGATCCTTTAAAGGATACATCATCCATGGATGATCAGCAACTTGGTTTAACCAAGGACGGGGACTTGCGAAGCCCCATTGCACCACCGGTGACCTCCTTAAGGACGGCTACGGTGTTTTCTTCTGCAGGTACAACTAACACAAAGGGATTTGAGTGAAACACAAACACTTACACCTGGCCTGAGTGGGAAAGGAAAAATGAGTGAAACACCGACAGAAACGTTGAGTGTACACCCAGAGCCAAATGTGAGGAGTGACACCCTAACCCTTTCAAATATTGATGATTTGCTATTACCGAGAGGTACATGTTCAATCCACCCTCAAGGAGATGACAGTTCACAACAAACAAGGAAATCCACTATGGAAGAACTGGTCGAATTGAGGACTGATGTCAAAGAGAATCAATGTGACGGGGTACAGTCTATTTGGAATATGCTGAGGAACCAACAACCCGGACCTTCACAAAAACAACCTGATCCTTCTACTACCTTTTACAATGAGGATAACTTCATCGAGGATTCCTCAACTAAGGGGGAGAAAGTTGGAGAAGGGGAAACAAATGAAGTGACTAATGAAGGTTGGCAAACAACTGGATGATGAAGTGACTAATGAAGGTTGGCAAACAACTGGATGGGGAGTTTGGTAAACCAATGAAGCTATTCAAGTTAGACAGTACTGGATTGAGGACATTGTACTAGAAGAAGAAAGTGAAGAGGAATTTGAATTCATGCGAGAGCAACCGAATCAGGAGGAGCATGAGCCAAAGAAGCAAATTCTCTATCACTGGAAGAAAGACACCAAGCAGCTCAAAACTGCAGGTGATTCTCATCAAGATCCAAAGAACTACAAAGCTAAATGAACTGCTCCAAGAGCATGTTAAGGAGATCTTGATGAAAGTCAGTCCAGAGATTACTGAAAACCCTCCTATGGTTAGATTCATGACGAATGACTTGTTCAGAATCTGCTACATGACGGAGGACAAACTGAGAGATTACCCAAACGAATATCTAATATCAGTTGAGAAGTATCTTAGATCCACTAGATTCACATCAACGGAGAAGGACAAAAGCAGCCGACACTCTAAGAAAATATCTTATGGAGAATGTTCCCTACTATAGGAAGAGAGTGGAGAAATGATTGGAAGTGCTTCCCAGACTACCAAACATGCCAAAGCTAAACAAGAAAGATGTTAACATTGCATGGCTGTGGGCTGGAGTGGGTCAAGAGGTTGGATATATTGGAAGACACATCCTAGGAGCAATCCTTAAACCTGGAGAACCACTGCACTATCTATCAGGGATTGATTATCACGCTGCTAACTCCGATCCAATGAGCGAAGAAGGTGAGATTGGAATGGACTGAAAAACAGAAGCAAAGAACAACAGAACTATCAGCTCAGACAGGAGGAACAACTTCAATGTGAAAAGGTTTATTGTTTCTTTGATTTATGAAATCTGGAAAGTATATATATCTGATCCAGAATGCATTAATATTATTACGCTGTCTTACTTTAAGTAGTTTCATGTTTCCTTAGTTAGTTGAGTTATCCTCGAAGTATTCGCTTGTCGAACTCTATCCAATCAAATAGGGGGAGATTGTAAAGCATAATGTAACATAAGATGTAAAAGAGATAACTACAACTCAACAAAGGACAAGACAGACAATAATATTAACAGAAGCACAGGAATCCAGAATCAAAGAAGAAAAGGTAAACTCAAAAAATCAAAATACGTTATGTATTCTTGAAGTCCGTAAACAGGTCACAGAAAGAAGTTCATGAAAATGTTCAAGCCTCAGTGACAACAAAAGAAACAAGACTTTCAAGACGACAGAAGTATGTGAATGATTTAGGGTTCAGTACCACAGGATTCCAGTGATGAAGCAACCAGGACGACAAAGGACTTATCAGCAGCATTGAATTGCAGACATAAAAGAAGAATTGATCAAGTGTTATTCATCTGTGAACCAGACCAGTTGCACTAGGTGACGGCACTAAAAAGATCAAGTTGTTTTATCGTCTCAGAAGAAATTGATACAGTCTAAAACTGAAACACCCTGGAGCTGAATGGATTTTCTAAAAAGTCAAGGACAAGGAAAAGAGTTCGATGGTTTTTCTTTTAAGAAAACCATCGAAGGTGACATAAAGAAAATCAAAAGAAAACATTCGATAGTTTTCTTAATTAGAAAACCATCGAATGGAAAAGTATAAAGTAAATGAATACTTTAATAAAGTAAGTATTACATTCGATAGTTTTTATTTAAAAACTATCGAATTGAATAATTACTTTATTCATTCGATACTTTTCAAATTAGAAAGTGGGTGAAAAGTTTTCTTTGTCTGTCAGGTTGATGAGAATTGGACGGCCAAGATTGTTTTAACAATTAAGGTTCGATAGTTTTCAAAAACTAAGTCTATAATTACACAGAGAGAGGTAGTGTCTTCTTCAGTCTGGCTATTTTCATAGTAGCAATCACGGAGAGAGGATTTTGAGCCGGAGAAGATCAGAAAATTTATAGTGCTCAGAATTCGATCAATGTATTGATTATGAATAGCCTAGAACTCATTGAAGCTAATCTACGGATTAGAAATTGTAGCACCCCTCGAGGTTTATATTTATAAAAAGATATATTCCCCGACTTTTGGTTTGGTTTGGTGTGTTTGATTTCGTTATAGAACTGAATGAATTATCCGCGAACGAAATTGAATTATTTGTGAGTATCGTATTCAACCCCCCCTTCTACGATACTTCGGGACCTAACACTCTTTTTGAAGATGGGCTTAAAATAGCTCTTAGAAAAATTTGGAGAAATTATTATAAAGCCGCTGCGAAGCACGGCTTAGTAAACTAGTACTTATCTAAAGGAAAAGACGGGGACAGTGAGGTGGCGCCTCTCAAATCGCTTCGATCTATTTTTCTAATTTTCTCAAAATTTTGAAATTTTAATATTAAAAATTCGAAAATATCTCAATTGACTTTAAAATCTTTACTAATGGAGGGAACTAACTATACTATTTTAATATTTTACCTTTAAAATCTTTACTAATGGAGGAAACTAAGTATACAATTTTAACATTCTCTTAAATTTTTTATTAAAAAATATCTCAATTGCCTTTTAAATATTTACTAATAGAGGAAACTAAATATACAATTTTTTGATTTATAAATATTCTAAATACAATACAATTTTAATATTCTTGTCTTTAAAATCTTTACTAATGGAGGAAACTAAATATACAATTTTAATATTCTCCTAAATTTTATATTAAAAAATATCTCAATTGCCTTTTAAATATTTACTAATAGTGAAAACTAAATATATAATTTTAATACTCTCCTAATTTTTTTTATTTATAAATATATTTAATAACACATGACACTAAATATATTATCTTAATATTCTCCTAAATTTTCTATTTAAGTCAAAGTTTAAAATTTTGAAAATTTAATGGAGTAGATGAGAGCGGTGAGGTGGGGCTCTCAAATCGCCTCAATTTATTTTTCTAATTTTCTCAATTTTTTGATTAAATGAAAAATATAAGTTACTTCATATTCTCCTAAACATTCTCTTCTAATCAAAGTCAAATTATCATCTTAATATTTTTTTTCAAATATACGATCTTAATATTAATGTGAACTTTTTGTGCAAGTTTTCTTGGTTTAAATTCTTTATATATATATAATACATTAGATCAGTTGTTCTTATTTGCTTTGCATATTATTCTACATTTCTTTCATTGCAATCTCAAACCAAAATCCATGATTGTATGATCGATATGTAACATTAGGCAGAGTAAATAACATTAGCCATTTGTCATGGTTTTTGTTAACCAAGCCATTAGACATGTTTATTCCAGTTTGTTTATATTCTCCTAAACATTCTCTTCTAATCAAAGTCAAATTATCATCTTAATATTTTTTTCAAATATACGATCTTAATATTAATGTGAACTTTTTGTGCAAGTTTTCTTGGTTTAAATTCTTTATATATATAATACATTAGATCAGTTGTTCTTATTTGCTTTGCATATTATTATATATTTCTTTCATTGCAATCTCAAACCAAAATCCATGATTGTATGATCGATATGTAACATTAGGCAGAGTAAATAACATTAGCCATTTGTCATAGATTTTGTTAACCAAGCCATTAGACATGTTTATTCCAGTTTGTTTATACTTTCAGAGTAACTATTTTTTTTATTTATGGTCTAATTGTATCAAAATTTGATTCTACAGGATACTGGATGCGAGCCGAAGATTTCTGAGTGTAGGCAGAAAAGAATGTCGTTGAAAAATTACCATTATTAATGTAAGAGACAAAGTTTCACCACATCCTTAGAATCTCGTGGATAATAGATTTCATAATAAAATAATTTATTTTGGTTGATTTTGGATTGAGTTTGTCTAATCAAAGTCAAATTATCATCTTAATATTTTTTTTCAAATATACGATCTTAATATTCATGTGAACTTTTTGTGCAAGTTTTCTAGGTTTAAATTCTTTATATATATAATACATTAGATCAGTTGTTCTTATTTGCTTTGCATATTATTCTATATTTCTTTCATTGCAATCTCAAACCAAAATCCATGATTGTATGATCGATATGTAACATTAGGCAGAGTAAATAACATTAGCCATTTGTCATGGTTTTTGTTAACCAAGCCATTAGACATGTTTATTCCAGTTTGTTTATAATTTCAGAGTAACTATTTTTTTATTTATGGTCTAATTGTATCAAAATTTGATTATACAGGATACTGGATGGATACTGGATGCGGGCTGAAGATTTCTGAGTGTAGGCAGAAAAGAATGTCGTTGAAAAATTACCATTATTAATGTAAGAGACAAAGTTTCACCACGTCCTTAGAATCTCGTGGATAATAGATTTCATAATAAAATAATTTATTTTGGTTGATTTTGGATTGAGTTTGTAGATGATTTTATTGAAGAAAAGGAGACATCATTAAAATTTTTGAAATCATGAAATAGATCGCCCCACACTTATAAGTTTTTGTAGTCATGTTCTTTGTGTTCTTTGTGTATACTATACTTGGCTTTTTACTTGATTTTTATAGAGAATTGTTAGTACTTTTTCTAGATGCATAGTAAGTTGATTGAAAAAGTTAGAAACGGAAGAATGAGGAGAATTAAATGTTATGTTATTTTGTCATATGAAAAATGTTATGTTATTGGAATTATCGCTTATATAACAAATAATTCCATTGTATGAAAATTAAATTTTATGTTTTGTTATTGGAAGCTCGATGTAATTTATTTAGTATATTGAAGTATTAGCTGTTAAAGTTGGTAATTATAACGAGAGTGCGGCTCAATGAGAGGAAACATCTCTGAAAAAGGGCAAGGAGTAGCACATTATATTTATATGCTAGAATTAAATAATAATATTATATTATATATTTTAAAATATAAGTTGAAATTTAAATTTTATAAAAATATTAATGGTAATTAATATAATAATATTCAACATTATATTAAAATAATGAAAATATTAAACAATTGCACTTTTCTATATTTATGTAGAATTTCCGTGAATGAAATGACACGGAAAATTCAAAAAAAGAAAAATCTTGTGTTAGAAATGTAATTCTTTATTTCATTTGAAAATAAATTTAGAGAAATTATTATAAGGCCGTTGCGAATTGCGGCTTATTAAACTAATTTTAGAGAAATTATCAAAAATACTAGTTTTTCTAAGTTTTTTTTGTAATTTTACCATATTCTTAAAATATTTGCAAAAATACTAACTTTTTGAAAATATTTGCAAAAATACGGTCTGCAACTAGTTTCAACCATCTGCAACTGCAACCAAAATCAACCAGAGATGCAACCAAAAATACGGTCTGCAACCAACGCAACCGGATGCAACCAGAAGCAACTTTTTAAAAAATGATTGAAAAATAACTGAGAATTCAAATAAATTGTTAGTAAGATATTTGGTAAGCTTGTGGTCTTCATTAAGCCGTTCCCCTAGGGTTCAGTAGTTAATCTTTGGGATTCAATATTGGGTTTTAGAAATATTAAGAATGCGGAATAATTTATATACGGACTTAGGGTTTAGGGTTGTTTACTCTAAACCCTAACCTACCCTGATCAACCATAAAATCAGGACGCCGGAAAAAAACCATTTTTGATTAAAAAGTTGCATATGTGGTTGATTTTGGTTGCAGTTGCAAATATGGTTGAAAGTAGTTGCAGACCGTATTTTTGCAAATATTTTCAAAAAGTTAGTATTTTTGCAAATATTTTGGTATTTTCGCAAAAAATTTAAAAAACACGTAGTATTTTTGCAAAAAAGTTTTTTGAGTTGGGTATTTATGAAAAAAATCCATAATTTTAATATATATCATTCAGAATAAACTAAATCTTAAATTGAGTCCACAAATATGTTTAAGAAAGTTAAAAAATTAAGCGAAATTTTTTGGGACAATCAATTTTTTTCGAACACTAACAACTAGGGGTGTTCATGGGTCGGGTTGGCAGGGTTGGAGGCGTTTTATCAACCCGACCCATTTAAATCGGTTTGTAAAATTTTAACCCAACCCATTAAATTTTAATTCGTAACCCAACCCTACCCATCGTACATCGGTTTGGGTCGGGTTGGGTCGGTTTGGATGAGTTGAATGTTTAATAAAAAAAAGTTTCAATATTATATAACATTGTTCATTTCGAAAATTTAAATGAAAATAAAGTACGTATAACTTACGATCTTGGTGCTAATATTTACTTTTAATTAAAATTATAATTTTATTAATGTAAATTATGTCGTAGGTCATACGTATATGCACAAAAGGTAATCATATATAAATAAATGTAAGGAGGATAACATTTAATGTATAGTTATATATAAAATATAAATATATTTTTAAATTATCGAATAAAATTTGTAATTTCAATCGGGTTGGGTTGGGTTGGCCGAAAAAACATAGGACCCATACCCAACCCATTTTATTCGGGTTGAAATTTTTTTAACCCAACCAAGTTTCGGGTTTTTTTATCGATTTGAACGGTCGAAAATAGGGTTGGGTTAGGTCGGTTTGATCGGGTTGACCAACCCATAAACACATACGCGGTCATAAAAATATCAATCGAGTACAAAAAGATAAGGGATAACAACCAAAGAGAAAGTGACGAAACGATGTCCTACGATTCTAGTTACGCGTGCAAACTGCAAACAAACCTGTACGCCGTTAAAACGTGGCCGTCAAATAATTAAAAACGGTGGGCCCCAAATTAAAAACCCAAACTTCACTTTATTAAAACAAAACTCACTTCAAACTAAACACATAACCAGTGTACTTAAACACAACCTCAAGAACTCATCTCACCTATACATACACCTATACATACATTCAACAAAATATATAAAGGCAGAAGCTTTTTTATACAAACGGTGGAGACCGTGATGGAGAGAGGGTCCCTACTATAATAGCCCACAAGGTTTCTGACGCCAATGTATATCTCTTTGTATTTATGATTATAAATCTCTCCCCTTTTTTTATTTGCCTTATTTTTTAATCTTGCTCTTTCTCTCTGGGGGTTTGTTTTTTCTTTAAAGCTGCTTCATTTATAGATACCCTTTTTTTTCTTTTTTGTGTTGAGCTAATTTTTTTTGGTTTTGTGATCCAGATATGGGTGGTTTTAGGTGTTAGATCTCCTTTGTTAATCAGGTATTTTTCAGATCTGAAGCACATTTGGTTTTGAGTGTGTGTTTTAGGATGTGTGGTGTTGTTTTCATTAGATCTTGTGAGTTATTGCTTGTTATAGTGTTTGGTTTGTAGATTTTTTGGACTTTCTTTTTGAATTATGTTGATAAATTTGAATTATTTAATTTAATGAGTAGGGTGTGAGATTATGTTTGCAAAATGTGAGGTACTTTTAGCTTGGGTTTTGCATTTGTGATGTATATATGACTGTGTAGTGCTTTATGTGATTTTGTTAGCAGTGAGATCTCACTGTCTCAGTTTCAGTTGATGGCACTAATTACGAAATTGAGGGAGAATTTGGCAAAAATGTGCTTTAGTTAGGTGCTTGGTTTTTTTTGTTGGATCATGCAAAGTATCTTGGAAAGGATCTTTTTAAAAATGTAATTTAGTCGGCTGGTATGATTTGCACATGCTGGTGTTTAAATTTTTTCTCACATTAATCACTAATATGTTTGTAGACACTATCTAATGGCAAGTATAGAAGTGTTTTTATCGCGGGGATCTGACAGGATTTGACTGTAGCGAGAAGAATGCTTTGATTTCTATACTCTTTATACATAACGAGAACTTTCAAGTTTCAGATATTAAATAAACAAAAAAGTATCAAGCAATTGATCGTTACTGGATAAAAGCGTTTGTTTTGGATTCTGTAGAGTTTGTTTAGGATGATAGTTGATTACTTATTTAAGAAAACCATTGTGGGAAAATTGTCTGATGTCTATTGTTTATAGTTGTATCACTTTTAGTTGCTAATGTAAGGGTTTCATTTTTTAAAATGTGAGATAATAGTTGCCAAGAAACTAGTTTTTTTCAGCTCGATAGCTGCTGTGATGCCCGTGCTTACGATTTTGGATGCATGTAGGTTACTATTTCAGGTTGCACTCTTTCTGAGAGGGGTAAGTGAGCAATGGGTAAATCACCAGGAAAATGGATCAAGACTGTGTTTTTCGGGAAGAAATCATCGAAGTCCAATGTATCAAAAGTAAGAATTGTTCATATTATTTTTGTACACTCATTAATTGTGATTTACATTGTTTTATATTTTCCTTTGTCTAATTGTATTTGCTGTCTTTCGGTGATTCTTAGAACACTCGCTTATAAAATGATTAGAACTGTGTCTTTAATATCCCTTCAGATATTAAAGTTATTTTTCACTTTAAAAGAAAGGAGTCGGTTTTATGTTTTTTGTAATACAGATTATATGCATTCAAATAAGGGCGTTGAGTTGGCCCAGTAGTTTAGGTGCCCAATTTATGACAGTATGGTCGGTCGACTTTCTTTTCTGACATGCCCGTGGTCATTTTCTGGAAATCCTATCCTCCTAAACTCCTCACACCCTGCTCTCTGAGCAGGATAAGTGAGGCCCCTTTTCCTTATTATGTGTAGTAAAATATTTTTTCATGAGATCTGTGCTTCAAGCTAATATTTTGTCTCTGTATTATTCTAATTTTTTACTTGCTCAAGTATAGTCAGCATACAATTGTAAGAATCCTATTTAGATATTAATAATTTTACGGTTAAGAAAGTATTACTTTTAAGATAAGAACTTTATCTGTTGCTTCATGTTGATATCCTGAACCTCTTTAAGTATTTGTGTGACTCACGTCTAATGAAGTTTTTTCAATAGTGCCAGCATTTGTTCTGTTTTGGTCTTGTTGCATGAGTATAGTTTGGTGCTTGCTTTCTTTATCATTTTGTAATATAATATGATTTTAATTTACAAGCTCCTTCTGCAGCTCCTCACTTGTCAGTTTGCTCTGTACCCGTGTCTTATATGCTTACAGTTCTGTCCCTTTTTATGCTTTACCAAGACAAATTTATCTGCTTCAGTTATACATGTGGGTGTGTTTGTAATTGCTTTTCTATTCACAGTATTGCGAGCACTAAATCCATGAATTTGATTGTTATATATTATTTTTTGAAGGATGTTACCAGTGGGAGAAAGATTTCATCTATCGCTAGGGCACCATCCAGTGATTTGGTTGAGAATCCTCCAGCAGTCATAGAGACTGCTCCTCATACCACTAATACAAATAGCGGTTTCCCAGAATGTGAGATGGAAGTTACCAGAGCTCCAACTTCTGAGGTTACATTGCTGTCTGAGGTGCAAGGTGCAGATGGTCAAGGTACCATGCCAATAAGTTCAGCAGATGCTGAAGAACTAAATAGACAACATCAAGCTGCTACGATGGCACAGGCTGCTTTCAGGGGCTACTTGGTAATATTTTGTGGTAACATTCAGTGATTTTCTGACTAGCCATTGAGTGCACATTTAAGCTGCTGTTGTTCTTTTACATCTTGTCTGAAATAGTGCTGCTGACTTTATACCACCCTTGTTCTCATTATGTTAAAACCTTTTATTGTACATGCCAAATACATCGATATTTCCTTGTTTGTTATGCTTGCATCACAATGGAGTGGTACCTTTTTTGCTGGCTGCTGGGTTCCGCAGTAAGAGCGTTGTAGCTAAAACCTTGCACATATTAATATTAGCCAAATAATGGTGGAATAGTTACCTGAGTTTGATATCAGGAGTTCACTAAAAATATAATGCATTTTACCTTTTAGTTCTTTACCGAAGTAATTAATGTATTTAATCATTTGGGAGAATTCCTGAAAATTTTGAACCATGTAAACTCAATTCAAATGAATTTTGTTGTTATGTTTTTCATGCGTTTCTGAATTAGTTCTAGCTTGTATTTGAACTTGTAAAATGATCACGTGCTCTAATGTGAAATGTGGTGTTAAAGCTTTTATCCGAGGACCTTGTGATGAAGTAATAGACAAACATCTGTGATCTACTTATTCTGTTTTATTCTAGAGTGTTCTTTAGGTACATTTTCTTTGTAAATCCTTCGTAGTTTTAAACACCAATTCTATTTGATGAACTGCAGTGCCGGTAGCCTTGAATCAAGCAATGTATTACATGTATTTGAATCAAACAATGTATACTATGTGTTAAGAAGTCAACCTATTATTAATTTATCACACTGTAAAGGATTGCTTCCCGGAAGCGAGTAAAGTCTTGTATGGTTCTAACCTCACATGATATTTTTCAGTTACAATAAGTGATTTATTAAATAAGATATGCTCACGTGATAATTAAAATATATTCTCATATGCTACTTGTAACATCATATCCATTTCCTCCTCATTACTTGTCTTAAATGTCGCACCTTTTTCTTCAAATTTATTTTGAATTTTTTCCTTGAAATAATGTGAAGGCGCGGCGAGCATTCTGGGCCCTCAAGGGCATCATAAGGTTGCAAGCACTTGTTCGTGGACACTTGGTTAGAAGACAGGCTGTTGCAACTTTGCAATGCATGCATGCTATTGTTAAGTTTCAGGCACTTGTTCGTGGGCGTATTGTCAGACTTTCTGATGTTGGACGCGAAGTGCATGATAAGTTTGGAGAACCTATGGTGAGTACTATATAACCTTGTTAGGAGTTATACTCGTTGACTTATGTATGGTCCACTTAGCTTTCCAGTTCTCTGTAAATCTACTCTTTAACACTTGCATGCATGTTTTTTCTTATTCGTATTGATGTCGTGTATCTATAACTAACAATCAGTCTGATTAGTTTGTTTGTTACCTCAGTCTTGCTCTGTTATAATTAAGTTAATCGCAAAAGCAGACAAGTTTCGGACTTAGCAATGTATAGAAACTTTATAAGTTTTTGGCCCCAGTTGAAGTTTGAGAGTCAAGCCCAAGTCCAAGTAGCGAGTGTCAAACATGGGCATTTGAGATGGAATAAAGGATCAGGGTAACATAGACCGGAGCAATAAGGATTATAAATATTTCTCAATTGCGCTTTTTTCCTTAATTTAAAAAATTTAGCTACAAATTCTAAAGTTCGAAACATCCTTACATTATGTGTGAAACCCTTTATTTACCATTGTTAATCTCGGCATCACTTGATCAGATTAATGGAATTAGGTTCGAAATGAGCAAATTATGTATCATTAGGAATGTGAAAAAGATTATCATGTCAAGCTATCAAGTTGTGGTTATACGCAAAGGAAGTGGTTGTTTTAAAAAAAAAAATGCTGGTTAGTGTCTTTTTAACAATTATTACTTTTACCTTTCTCATTGAACTTATCATTTATATAATGTATTTCAGGGTAAACCACTGGACATGTTTCGAGCAAATACGTTTCTTGGGACACTCAAGGAATCAAGTAATCCTTTTGTTAGGAAGGTATCTTATGCTTTAAGCTCATATGAATATTATTGTTATTTTTATTACTTTTATCTATTTTCCTTTAAAGAGCATTTGTTATCTCTTGATTAGACATATCCCAGAGTGCATCTAGAAATTATGACCCGCTGATATTTCCTGAAGTGAATAATACAAAGAACTTTTATTTTCTCTGGATTATGTTATGTAATTCAATTTTATGATTACTAAAATTGATAGCATCTTTGTTGTTTAATGTAGCTTCTATCTTCATCACCTACTGCAATGCCCTTAAGTCTCCAGTATGATTTAGGAGAACCGAATTCTGCATGGAATTGGCTTGAGCGTTGGTCCTCGTCTAGCTTTTGGGTACCACTTGCACGTCCGAATAAGATTACTGATGCAAAACCTAAGAGAAAGCAGGCTGGCATGCAATCCGATGAAGTAGAAGCAGTTAAGCCAAAAAGAAGTGTACGCAAGATCTCAGGAATAAATGGCGATAGTAGTAAATTGCATTCCTCAGAATATGAAAAGCCCAAACGTATGCCAAGGAAGCCTTTAAGCCATCAACCGGAATCAGTGCAAGAGCCCCAAAATGAACTTGAGAAAGTTAAACGTAACCTAAGGAAAATTTCCTCAGCTGCTTTAGTTCCTGCTGATACACCAGAAATTGTGACTGAGAAACTGACCAATCCCAAAAAAACACATGGCTCTCCCAAGCATGATGCTTCCGAGCTGGTTGCTGATCGTTCTACTGAAAAGCCAAGCGATTCAAAGATAAGTGATTCATCTGTTGCATTGCCCACACAGCCTGTGGAAGAAGCACCTCCAGAATCATTGGCAGTAGATAAACCAGTTGATGTGTTGTGTGATAATCTCTCTGCTGTTGAGCTACATCCTTTAGAAAATAATGAGAAGGTAGAAAACGGTCTGAAGGTTGACGAGGATCAAACTTATAAGGAAGATCAAACTAGCAAGGAAAGCCAGAAAAGGAGGAGGAGAAAATCCAATCCAGTGAAGGCGGAATATCCCGAGAGTGTGTCTCAGAACTCGCCTACCTTGCCAAGCTATATGCAAGCAACTGAATCTGCAAAGGCAAAGCTAAGAGCACAGGAATCCCAACGATTCGGCGATGAAGAGGCTGAAAATGGTTTCACCAGGAGGCATTCTCTACCAGCCTCCACCAATGTCAAACTTAGCACTCCGTCACCTCGTATGCAGAAGCCTTTACAAGCAAACGGCAAAGGGGGAAGCAAAAGTAACAGATCTCTCACGTCTTCTAGAGATGGTAAAAATATATCTTTATAGCACTTCCACTTTGCAGTTCTGTCATGAAAATATGCATTCATCAATATTATAACAGAAGTATATTGCTGATAAGCAAGGTTTGGCGTTTGGGAGGATTGTTGCAGACCTTGGTTGCAGTCCACATTTTGGTCCCTCTGGCCCTACTGAACTGTTAGGAAGGTGTTTGGCTTGGACTATAAGCTAAATTCTGATTTCCTAGTTGTTTAGTAACTAGGAAATACTTCAAAAATATCAATTAATAAAAGAAACCTTATATGCCAAGATGCTCAAACCATAACAACTCCCTGGCACCTTTATCTCTGAATAAATTATAACTGCCTCAAGTCTCCATGTTAAGTAAGCAGCTATCCTTGAACCTTAAGGTTTAACATTACACTATCAGAGTACCAACAAACAAATTAGAGAAGTAAACCTGTTTTCTATACCATGTTAATCGACTTACTCTCGTATAAATGTAAGGTGTTAGGAGGAGGCCGTAATTTGATCATGTTACATTCAACTCTTAAAATATTAAATTAATTTCATTACTTAAGAGTTAAAACAGGTATCCAGTCATAAAAGCAAGGAAAGAAAATGAAGAGGCCTTTTATCTTATAAGTTTGAAAAGCACCATCAAAGAAGGCACAAACATCCTTCCTTAGTCTCGTAGAAAACGTAAGGTGTTAGGAGGAGGCCGTAATTTGATCATGTTACATTCAACTCTTCAAATATTAAATTAATTTCATTACTTATGAGTTATAGGAGTTTACAAACTAAAACAGGTATCCAGTCATAAAAGCAAGGAAAGTAAATGAAGAGGCCTTTTATCTTATAAGTTAGAAAAGTACCATCAAAGAAGGCACAAACATCCTTCCTATGCCTATCTCTGTGTTTGTCAACGGTCACCTTATCTCCTCGGATTTTTAGTGTTTCTTACGTTCGTAATAAGTAACCTTGAAAATTTCTTTTGAAGACATGATTTTGAGTCTTAATTTCTAAGTTGGTTAATACGTAACCGTGGAAATTTCTTTTGAATACATGATTTTGAGTCCTTTGTTTCTAAGTTGGTGCATTATAATGTAAAACTTGAGTCCTTAGTCATTAACCTTTCTACGCGGCATGCATTGAATTGTTATCCTACATTCAATGTTTTTTTTTTGTTTGTAATCTGCAATATCCAGCACTGTGCTGATTTAAGTATCATTTCTTGTTAAAGGAAATAGGCCAACAGTTTCCGTGTAACATGTTATTTACTGATTATTTTTGTGGATCCTCATTACAGATAAATTGCTCCAGAGTGGTTGGAGGAGGTGAGTGGCTGGCGCACAGAAGGACTATACTGCAGTTTAGTTCTTCATATGTTTTTCTTGTCATAAGAAATCTATTGCAGAAGTAATGGAATGTGATCAGTAACTAGTAACTGTTGTTTGGTGTACCTTTTTTGCGTCTTCACATTTCTTTGTCATCTGGTGTTATGTCGAATGTATAGTCATGGACCTCCCAATTTGTATTGTTTTTGTTAAACATGTGTTTTTCTATCCCAAGATTAGAGTTTGACTTGAGCATTGTAATCCCCCCTCTGGGCATGCCTGAACATGTGAGAAACCTTTGAGTTTTCATTTTGGTAAAGATACTGTTTTCTGATGTCATAATACTTAGATGCATGTCATTGTGTGTTTAATGTGTTCTTTTTTTATCGTTGGTCATCTCCCTGGTGCTTAAGAATTTAATTTGACCCTTGAGAATAGAATGCGAGGTTCTGAAAAAGAAGCACAGGACAGGAACAAAATAGAATTGCTCCTTTATGTTTTCCTGACTATTTATATTAAACGCATAAATATTTACCATAAATTTTGTACATCATTATATGCATGGTGTACAAATCCATATGCAGTAATCAAAGTTAAAATAGTAGAAGTTAAAGTTTTTTAATCCCTATATAAATTCAGTTTACACAGTTCTATTTGAGGAACAGTTTTCCAAGACCATTGCAAATTGGATTCTTTTTGTTTGTACCTTCTTTACTAAAACAGAAGGTACTATGACCAAGCTGACAACAATGTCGTATAGGGACTAAGCTTGTGAAACTGGACTGGCATCAAGTGAGAACAAGTGTAGGCTGGTTAAGTTGATGCAAGTCAAGGCCGAACAAGTCTTTAACATTCTCACATTGATATTTAATGAAATTACATCTTTTACTTAGATCCGGTAATTTTCGACGTGACACGAAACGACACGAAAATTTAGTGTTTGAGTTTGCATTTTTAGTACACGAAACGAAAGTACACGATCAAGATTTAGTGTCGGGTTTGTGTTTATCCTTCAAGTACATGACAGGACACGAAGTACACAAAATAAATAAATAAATATTTATAAATTAATATTTATATTAGATATTTTTTTATTTTTATTAGATACTTAACATTTATTTATGTGATTATACATAAATTTATAATATTATTTGTAAATATTATGTAAATATATATTTTTAATACATATTTGTAAAAATATTACCGAAAATTTTAATATTTTAATACATTTACTTATTTATTTTTATTTTTATTATTAATTAGAATTACACGAAAACACGACACGAAAAGTACACGAAACGACAGTACACGAACACAAAATTACACGAACACCACGTGATTGTGACTTTCGGGCACTTTTATGATGATTGCGGTGTTACTGAGAGTTCATGTTAATGCTAGAGGCATAATACTATTTACTTTGAATTTGTAGATGCATGCGGTTTTGTGCCCAAACACCAGACATACCCAATGCAGCACGTGGTAATGTCTTTCCAAAATCAACCATTTCCTCTTCCTATCTTCCATCATCTTCTTCTTCATTTAATGCAATCCGAGGTTTCCATGCAAGCCTGTAAATATAGGGATAGTTTGATTTGGTTCCATTGAATGCTATTATATTCTTCTCTATTGTTTAATTTGTACAAATATGATGAGAAATGGGATGGATTTGAGATGAAGGATGTCACTTTCAACTTGTAAGAAGCAGAAATACACGCTAGGAAAGACAAATCCAAAAACAAGAAAAATTACCAAAAAGATGAATAGAGTTTTGTGTGCAAAATCCACACAAGAGCTATATTCATCAAGAATCATCGATTCCAGGTATTAATCTTAGTTTTTTTTTTAAAATCAAATGGAGTTTAGAATAGCTTTAGAACTGTAAAGATAGTGCGTCAGAAGAGTCCCCATTTACATTTGCTCAAGGTTACTCTGTTTTTGTGCAGTATATAGTTTTAGCCTTGTAAGTTGTGTGACTATGTGTCAGAGAGGAAGTTCTGTAGCATGATATGCGTGTAAGAACACTTCTTATAAGAGCTTCAACTGTTCAGAAGACAAATTCTGGCAATTTATATAAATTGATAAAGGAACTACTCTTTAGTTAAGTATGCAACATATCGATGGTACACTGTTCTGTTGGACTTCATTTTTAATAAGCGTAAGATAATGCTTAATTATATGAAATTTTTATTTAGCATAGATATTTTTTTTTTATGTTTTTGCTGCATAATTTTGCTTTCACTTGACTGGAACTTTTTAAACCAAGCTGGGAAAAGAAGCTGGTAAATTTTTTAAAACTTTACCTATTTTAACATGTTTACTTATTTTTCTTAATAAATGCAATTACTAAAAATATTAAAATATAAATAATCAAATACCTATTTATAACTAATTACTCTAAAACACATTATAGATTTTTTCTAACAAATTCCCTTCTTTTCTAAATATATCACGGAAAATTGTTTTTTTCAATTTACTTTTTCTATTTTTCTCACTAAAATTCATTTTTTTCCCAAAAATATCACAGGAAACCCTTTACTTATTTATTTTAAAACGAATTTTAATACTTTTAATTATTAAATTTTAAAACCTCATTTTCCAAAAATATCACGAGCATTTATCTTTTTTAAACAAAATATATGTTACATTTTTTATTTTTATTTATTTTAAAATCTGTTTTAATGTTTTTAATTAATTAAAAGTATTTAGCTATTTTAACATGTTTACTTATTTTTTTAACAAATACAATTAATAAAATATTAAAAATATAATAATAAAATAACAATTAACAATCCGTGCATCGCACG
Organism: Heracleum sosnowskyi; assembly: GCA_030848705.1. Classification (NCBI taxonomy): domain Eukaryota; kingdom Viridiplantae; phylum Streptophyta; class Magnoliopsida; order Apiales; family Apiaceae; genus Heracleum; species Heracleum sosnowskyi. Next base: position 48,091,300 of record CM061239.1, on the reverse strand, counting down.
AGTTTTAAGCTAGTATATATAATAGGCCAACATGGGGTTTGATGATGAAAAAACGGCGAGACATTTTAATCACCTAAAATTAATATCTTAGTAAAAAAGAATCTCCGATTTTCAAAATTCATATACAAACATGTGCATTTGTGTGTGTGAAGCAGTGTTCTAAAAGTCGGCAATTAATCGGGATTAGTCGCCGATTAATCGCTAGACGGCGGGCCACCGAACTGATTAAGCGAAAATTGGTCAATTAATCGTTTTTTCAGAAAAACAGTCAAAAATCGGCTGAATCGGTCAAAAATCGGATTAATCAGTCAAAAAGCGGGCTAATTATTTAAAAATAGTAAAAATAGTTAAAATTAAAAAAAATAATTAAAAATTTTAAAGGTAGAAACTTGATTAAACAATAGGAAAAAATATTATTATTGTACATATAATTATAATTTTAGATACCTAAATCATAAATTCTCTTTATTTTTCCTATTGAATTGATCTCTAATTGAAAAGTTAAATCTTCAAAATTTTATTTATTACAATTATATAACATTTTTAACATATTTGCGTAAATATATGATAATAACATAGGTTTAGTTGAAATAACGAAACAATTATTTATTACAATTATGTACAGTTGAGGTGTGCAGTTGAGGTGTACAGTTGAGTGGTTGTGTTTTATGCTACAGTTGAGGCGTGTCCTATCTTTTATCATGTTGACATTAGGCTAAATGTTACATTCTAATCTGTCTTTGACGTGTATTTGTCCTTTTGCTGGCGACTAGGTGACTGAGCGATCGCGTTCAGACGCTTGTGGCTGACATCGAGCCATAGAATGCGACTGTGATCAGTTGGCGGTAACTGTGTTTCTGGGTATATATCATTGCCCCCCACTCTCGCTAGCCGCTTGAGTGGGTAGGGAGAGTAGAGGAAAAAATGGAGACGGGAAAAATCTGAGAAAATTGAATTCGGTGCCCCCCAAGTGAGCGAGCGTCACTTGGAGTTAGAAAATTTTGAGAATTGAATTTGGTGCCCCCCAAGTGAGCGAGCATCACTTTAGAAGATTTTGAGAAAATTGAATTTGGTGCCCCCCAAGTGAGCGAGCATCACTTGGAGTTAGAAGATTTTGAGAAAATTGAATTTGGTGCCCCCAAGTGAGCGAGTATCACTTGGAGTTAGAAGATTTTGAGAAAATTGAATTTGGTGCCCCCCAAGTGAGCGAGCGTCACTTGGCGTTAGGAAATTTTGAGAATTGAATTTGGTACCCTCTAAGTGAGCGGTTGTGTTTGGGTCGAGGTATTTTGTGAATTAATGAGGGAATGTGGAGTGAGTGCAGGTGAAAGGTTTCTTTTGTTGTTACATTATTGATTGGTCGTATTAAATGTGAATGATGAGATATAAATGAACATTAAATGGGGGTCTGAAGGGTTTCTCTGATGTGACAGTGTCAGGTGTGTATGTGTATATATATATGTGTAATGTATTTTGATGTGACGGCTTTGTACTGAGAGGGTACGAATTTTTAAACTGGTTTTGGAATAAATAAAAGGAGAAATAAAAAGGAATTTGAAAAGTGGGAGACGCTTGGGCTGGCTTGTTGAGAACGTGTGGTTCACGCGCCAATGATAGATTGCCACGTGTGTGTGCAGTTAATGTATGTGTGTAACCGTGCGTAGCTGTTATAAAAAGATGTGTAGTATTATTGTGTCTTAGTCTGCATTTTACTCTCCACTGTCATTGTTTTCTCTATTCATCGCCTTCTCCCTTTGATTTGCTCGAGTTTGTTGATCTGTTTGTGGTATTGCCGCCGTCGTTCGTTCCCTGTCGCCGCCTGCTGCTTTATTCTCTTTTCCGGGTAACTCTCCTTAAACTGATTTTTGTTTTTAATGATACTGTGTTAAGCTTTGAAAGTGTTTGCGAGATAGTTTTGCTTTTAGTGTTTGCATGTTTGTAGTTTTCTTGTGTTTGGTTGCCGCCGTGGGATTTGTTTTGTTTTGAGATGTATGGGAGTATGCATATTTGATGTTGTGGGTTTTGGTAAAAATGGGTGTTCTTGTTGTGTTAGATATAATTGCTGACGTTTGTTTATCAGTGTTTAAGCAACAGGTACTGATCAGAGTTTATCAGAAGCCGGTCAGAGTTTAATTAAAGTCTGACAGGGTGAAGAGTTTAAAGGAAGCCGGTCAGAGTTTATTTAAAGTCTGACAGGGTGACAGTTGAATTAGCTGTCGGTGCTGAATTGAAGATTCTAGAAGCAATATATTCTGAAGATGGAAAGAAGCAGAATATATTGATACAGCTAAGGAAAAAGAATAGAAGATAAGAAGCAATCCTTAATTGATATAACTTGTATAACTAATTTGTAGGAATATCAATTAGATAAGGATTGTGTAACTGTGTACTATATAAACACAGATAGGTTATCCCTAGAAGGGGCGCGATCATTGAATATATTATTCTTGTAACCTAGAAGCTCTTTGTGATTCATTAACATCACTAAGAGAGAATTATTTAATATAATTCAGTTTCTTGATTGTTCTTCTCATAAATACTTGATTATATATTGTGTATTCGGCCTAACAATTGGTATCAGAGCCAAGGCTGTTTAATATATACAGTTTTACGATTCAAACACAGTATTAATCATGTCTGAAGAAAATCAAACTGCTCCTAAGGCTGAACAGGTTAAGCCCAATTCTGTGAGTCGATATGAAACAATCAGGGTTCCAATTCTCAGGCCAGTAGAGTATCCGATTTGGAAGGTTAAGATGACCATGTTTCTGGAGGCTACAGATCCAGAATACCTTGACAGAATCTATGATGGTCCTCATATGCCAACTAAATTGTCCCCTGTTGTTGATGGACAAGAACAAAAGACTGTTCCAAAGGAAAAGAAAGATATGACTCCTGAGGACATCTCATCAATTGCAAAAGATGCAAAGGTTAGACATCTTCTCCACAGTGCTTTAGATAATGTTATGTCTAACAGAGTAATTGGCTGCAAAACTGCCAAAGAGATATGGGATGCTTTAGAAGTCAGATGCCAGGGAACAGGTGCTATCAAGAAGAACAGAAAGACAATACTCACACAGGAGTATGAGCACTTTGATTCAAGAACTAATGAAACTTTGACTGAGACTTATGACAGATTTTGCAAACTGTTGAATGATCTGTCTCTGGTTAATAAAGAATATGAGCTTGAAGAGTCTAATCTCAAGTTTCTGTTATCTCTACCTGAAAAGTGGGATTTAAAGACAACCACAATAAGAGATAATTATGAGCTTGCTGATACAGATCTTGATGAAATCTATGGGTTATTGAAAACTCATGAACTGGAGATAGAACAAAGGAATAGAAGATTGAGTAAAAAGACAAAATCTGTTGCTCTCAAAGTCGAGGAGAAGCCCATTAAGAAGGAATCATCAAGGAAGAAAGCCAAGGGAAAGGCTTTAGTTATTAAATCTGAAAGTGAGTCATCAAACTCTGATGATGACTCAAACTCTGATGAAGCTTCTGACTCTGATGATGATGAAGAACAGATGATGCAAATGACTGCATTGATGGTGAAGACCTTCAAGAAGATGGGATTCAAGAACTTCAAGAAGGGAAAGAGATTCTCAAGGAAAGATTCAAACTCTGAAAGGAGAAGTTTCAGAAAGTCTGATGGAAGGGAGACCAAATCTGGTAAGAAGGATAAATCTGAAATCCAGTGCTACAGGTGTAAGGAGATGGGTCACTATGCCCCAGAGTGCAAGAAAGGCAAATCTGAGAAAGCACTCATCTCTAAAGGCAAAGACTGGGCAGATACTTCAGACTCTGATGATGGAGAAAATTATGCTCTTATGGCAACTGTCAGAGATGAGACTGAATCATCTGAAAATAAGGTACCCCTAACTACTTATGCTTATGATACTGATAATATATCTGAATTAAGAGTATATCTGAAAAGCGTACATGTTAGCTATAGGGATCAGACTTTAGAGAATGAGAGAATTAAAGCTGAGAATCTTAGTCTTAAAGATAGAAACAAGTTTCTTGAAAAAGAACTTGAGAATATGAAGCAGATTCAAAAAGAAAGAGATGATGCTGTTTATGTTGAACAGGAGTTGCTTAAAAGGTATAGGCAACTAGAATCTGATTTAGAGAAGGAAAGAAAAATAATCAAGACTTGGACAGATTCTGGAAGAGACACTCATCAAGTGTTTCAGACTGATTCTGTAGGTTTAGGTTATTGTGAAAATGATGAACTTAGGTTTAAAGAAAAGTTTAAGGTAAAACCACAACTTAAACCTGTGAAATTTGTTCCAGAAGCCAATAAGTTAAAATCTGTTGTAATAAGAGAAACTGATATGGAATCAGATGAAGCCTGTGAAAGACAGGAAAATATTATAACAGAAAAACTTATGGAAAGAGAAGCTGTTAGAAAGCCAGTAAAAACTTGTGAAAAACAGGTTAATGTTGGTTTGATGACAGGGAAACAGTTCAATCATAAGCTGAAAGAGGTAAAATCTGCCATGAAACCAAAAGGATCCAAGAAAAATAGGAATGGAAAGATAGGCATAAATAATAGAAATAATCATTTGCCTACTGGTGCTGCTCCAAGGAAAACATGTTATAATTGTGGTAGTTCTAATCATCTTGCTAATTACTGCACAAAGAATAGAAATATCAATTCTTTAACTTCTACATCAGGAGTAAAGAATGATTATGTTAGGGTTAGACCACAGACTTTATGCACACACTGTGGGAGCACTTGGCATTCCATTTATACTTGCAAGAGTTATCACGCTATTTATCACAACTATTATGAGCTAAAACCCAATCTGAAATGGGTTAGAGCAAACTCTGCAAGTGTAAAGTCTGACAATGTTAGCTTAAACTCTGTTGATAGTAATTCCGCTGCAAAAGCTAACACTGTTAAGAAAGACAAAGGATCCAAGCAAGTCTGGGTCCTTAAAACTAACAATTAGTATTTGTTTGTGATTGCAGGGCATAAGAGAGAGCACACTTATCTTGGACAGTGGATGCTCAGGACATATGACTGGAAATAAAGCCCTGCTATCAGACTTTAAGGAGAAGGCTGGCCCAAAGGTTTCCTATGGAGATGGCAACATAGGACACACTCTGGGATATGGCAATATCAAACTTGGAAGTGTCATCATCACAAATGTAGCTCTAGTCTCAGGACTCAAGCATAATCTGTTATCTGTGAGTCAAATCTGTGACAGAGGAAACCATGTAGATTTTCATAGTGAATACTGTGAAGTCATCAGCAAATCTACTGGAAAGGTTGTTCTAGTTGGACACAGGCATAACAACATTTATGAAGCAAGTTTGGTAACAAACTCTGATGGAAAAACAGTGTGTCTGACTGCAAGAATGTCAAATGAAGAGAGTTGGAATTGGCACAAGAAGCTCTCTCATCTCAATTTGAACAACATAAATGAACTTATAAGAAAGGATCTTGTAAGGGGACTTCCAAAATCAATACTCAGTCTAGATGGCTTATGTGATTCTTGTCAAAAAGCCAAGCAAAGGAAGTCATCTTTCAAGAGCAAATCTGAATCTTCAGTAGTGGAACCTTATCATCTTCTACATGTTGATCTCTTTGGACCAGTGAATGTGATGTCCATGGGCAGAAAGAAATATGCTCTAGTAATTGTTGATGAATATACTAGATATACATGGGTGTATTTCTTGTCAAAGAAGGATGAAACTGCTCAAACTCTGATGGATCATGTAAATCTACTGGACAAAGGATCACAGCACAAAGTCAAAATTATAAGGAGTGATAATGGAACTGAATTCAGAAACTCAATCATGGAAGTTTTCTGCAAGGAAAGAGGAGTGAAACAAGAGTTTTCTGCACCTGGAACTCCACAGCAAAATGGTGTAGTTGAAAGGAAGAACAGAACTCTAATTGAAGCAGCCAGAACTATGCTTGATGAAGCAAAATTACCAACATACTTCTGGGCAGAAGCTGTTCAAACTGCTTGTTTTACTCAAAATGCTACACTGATCAACAAGCATGGGAAAACACCATATGAGATGGTGAAAAATAAGAAGCCAAATTTGAAATATTTTCATATATTTGGATGCAAATGCTTTGTGTTGAAGACTGTTAGGCTCAAGACATGTCTGAATACCACTATTAACAAGCCTACACTATGTGACTATGTCACATTGCATGACCTAGTGATTTCTATCACTGGGATATAGTATAGGCCTCTAAATGTACTTGTCTTGTTCTCATGAACATTAGCTTGATCATGCATGCTCAAATTTATAATGAGCTTAGTAAAGGTTCTTGCATCTAGATTGTATATAGGCCATTGAATAATTATCCTGGTAGAAGTTCAGAAGTGTTCATGCAGCAGGATAGAGTTGAATAAGGCTATGAAGAAATAAGTTGCAGGAATTTGTCTAAGGCATTATATAGCAAAGTCAAAAGAAAGCTATGTCGTGAAGTCACCAATATCCATGTCGTGAAGTACTATATCGCATAGTCCACTTTGTACTATGTCGAGAAGTCCTCAAGACACATGTCGTGAAGTGTTGAAGTCAGCAAAGTCAAAAGAGCCTAGATCGTGAAGTCCTCAGAAGCCCTATGTCGCATAGTCATCAAATGACCTATGTCGCATAGTCATCAAATGACCTATGTCGCATAGTCATCAAATGACCTATGTCGCAAAGTCTTCAAAGGCTATACCGCGTAGTCCTCACAAGGGAGATCGTGAAGTCAGGGATAAAGTGGAGTTCACGATATCAACACTTAGCCGTTTATAACAAGACAAATCAAGGTACAGAACCAAGAATCAAAGGAGACAAATACTGAAGCATTTGTTCTGGCAAGGTGGTCCAAAGAACAGATGGCAAATCTACAGCTAAACTTGGAGAGAAAGATAAGAGACAAGCAGCTACAGAAACGGGAAAGACTCCGAAAAGCAGGTGGTCCTTCCTGACACAGTGAACTTCTTATGGCAGGACAAGTTGGACTTTCAGAAGGGGTAGCTGTGTAATATTGTGTGTGCCTAGTTTGTATAGGTGAATATATATATCGTGCACACACAACAGTAAGCTGTAAGAGAGATACACATAGTTATTTGCTAAGCTCTTTTCTCTGTAAGCAAGCAAGTTCAAACTGTTCTTGTTTAGAAGCCAGAAATTCGATTGTGAATTTCCTGGAAAGCTATAGTATTTAATTTGCTTATACAAAGTAGATTAAAGTTATTGTGTGTGTTATTTACTTTCTGCATATTACATATCATAATCACATACAGTTGTTTACTTAGGTTTCAAGAATCGAAAAATATATCAAACTATCCATTCACCCCCCCCCCTCTGTCTAGTTTCTAGTAGTATTCATTTCTAACAAGTGGTATCAGAGCGAAGGCTGTTAACGTACAAACAGGAAAAGATCAAGAATGAGTTCACAGAAACTAAGCAGTATCAAGATTCCTCCCTTTAACAAGGAGCACTACAGTTTATGGAAGAAGAAGATGTTGCTTTTCATCAAAGCTTCTAACCCCATGTATTTAGATATTCTAAAGCATGGTCCCTTCATTCCAATGATCGAGATTGGTGAATCAACCATGGGCACTGAGATTGTACCAGCAAAACATGTGCCCAAAGATCCCTCAAAATACACTGATCCTGAAAAGGAAAAAGTTGCACTGGATGGACATCTTCAACTTATCATTTGTGAATCTATGGACTTCAACATGTATGGCACTGTTGCTCATTGTACTAGTGCCAAGAAGATGTGGGATCTTATAGAAGTGCTCTGTGAAGGAACTACTGAAGTAAGAAAGAACAAGAAGCAGATTCTTGTTTCACAATATGAAGCCTTCATGGCTCAGCCAAAAGAGGGAATCACAGAAGTGTTTGAGAGATTCAACAAGCTGATAAACGAGCTCAAACTCTATGACAAACACTATGAAACAGAAGAGCTCAATATGAAGTTTTTACTAACTCTTCCAGATCACTTGGAACCAAGAATCTCTTCCCTTAAAGAAAGAGATCTAACAAAGATTGGTTTTGATGTGTTATATGGTGTTTTGAAGACATATGAGTTGGAGCTGTTTCAAAAGAGATCTATTCAAGCAAAGCAAGGATTAGTGGCTAATACCTCCTGTGCACTTATTGCTGACAACCTAAGTCAAAGAATGGACTCTCTTAAAGTCAGTCAAGTGAAGATTGAGGAACTGGAAGTTGAAGACACTGGTGATGAGGTCCAGGTCATCTATGATTTGCCTGAGGAAGATGAGTTTTACAGCATGGAGGAACTGGACAAAATGGAAAACAAATCTTTTGCCTATATGGCTAGGAGATATCCTAACATAAGGTTTAAAAGAAAGCAGCCATTCAGGTCCAAGTTCAATACTGGAAACACTGGTGGATCTAGTGGCTCAAACACCTTCAATAAAGGAAAAGGGATTGCTGGTGCTGCTAAGGGTGGATACAAGACAGGAAGTGTGGATAGGACCAAAATAAGATGCTATAACTGCAATGAACTTGGGCATTTTGCCACTGAGTGCAAAAAGCCTAAACAAGTCAAGAAGGACAAAGCATACTTAGAGCTTGAAGCTAAGTATGAGGCTCTACTCAAGAAACAACAGGGCAAAGCTTTTATTGCTGAGGGAAAATGCTGGGATGACTCTGATGAAGAAGAAGAACAAGAGTACTCAAACTATGCCTTGATGGCATTTTCTGATGATGGTGATTCAAGTCAGGTACCCATTCTTACTTCTCTTGATATGACTCCCATTCAATATAAGCAAACTGTTGAAGATATGAGCACTGAGATGTTTAATATTCATACTAGCATGTTAGTAGCTAATGAAGAAATTGATAGACTAACTGCTAAGAATGTTGAGCTTACAGAAAAGAATGAGAAACTTGAGTTAATGGTTGTGAACCTGGATGGTTTGAAAAAGGAGGTTGAGTATCTTAAAAACAAAGTGATTTGTGCTGAGCAGATAGAGAAAGCCCTTAGAGAACAAATTGCTGAAACTGAACTGAAACTAAGAAGCTTCAAAAACTCCTCTGAACTTATTCAAACCTACCACAAGGAACACACTGAAGACTGCAAGGTTGGAGTTGGTTTTGACTATGATAATGACAAAGGAAGGAAGAAGGTCAAGGGCAAAGGAAAGGAAACCTTTACAAACAAAAATGTCCCAACCATACTGTCAAGTGTTGAACAGCCCATCTTCAGAAAGAGTGATGTTGAGTTTGATGAGGAACTACTGATCATCAAGCAACAACTACTTGAAGAAGATGAGGCTGCTAAGAACACTTCTTCCTTTCCTGAACTTGTCAATCAGAAAGAGACCAAAGACAATCTTGTCAAGAGTCCTAAAGCAAAGAAAGAAGTTGTTAAGAAAAGGAAACAAAACAGAAATGGTAAAGTTGGTGTTAACAAGGGAAACAACTATGCTTATGTGCCAAATGCTCCCAGGAAACAATGTCAAAAATGCCTATCTGTTAATCATTTGACTCATAAGTGTAGTAAGCCTGATATTGTTGAAGTTGACAACCTGAGTAACCATTCTGCTAGCATAAATTCTAGTCATGATTCTTTCTGTGGTAAGCCAAATTGCATGACATGCTATGTGACTGTGATTGCTAACTGTTTGTCTCTTAAACATAAACTTGACTCTGCACAATCTGGTAAATCACACACACATATGCATTCTCATAGGACAGGGTCCCCAATCAGGGTTGAGAGGGTGAAAACTTTATGTGAGCCTAAGAGTGTAAACTCCAAAGCCACAGAAAAAGTGAAGTCTCCTACTATGAGAAATGCAATTTATGACAGAAGAATTATTAATCAAAATGTTTCTAAATCAACTGGACCCTACCAAGTGTGGGTACCAAAAACAACTTAATCATTTTGTGAATGCAGGGCAACAGGAATAAAAGAGTCATATGGATCTTGGACAGTGGATGCTCAAGTCACATGACTGGTGATATAGCCCTGCTATCACATTTTGAGGAAAAGGCTGGCCCATCAGTAACCTTTGGAAATGACAACATTGGTTATACAATGGGATATGGCAGTGTTAAATCTGGAAATGTCATTATTGAAGATGTAGCATTTGTTGAAGGACTGAAGCATAATCTCTTGAGTATTGGACAGTTTACCAACAGAGGCTTCAAAGTGGAATTTGATGAAGACCTTTGTTCAATCTCAAAAAGGGAAAGTGGTGAAGTTGTTCTAACTGGTGTGAAGAAAGGAAGCTTGTTTGTAGCTAATCTCAAGGCTGCAGATAAGGGAGAAATTTGTTGTTTCTACACAAAAGCCACAAATGAGGAATTCTGGCTGTGGCACAAGAAACTGTCTCACTTGAATGTTCAGGCAATGAACTCTCTTACCAAGAGAGAACTCATCAGGGATTTGCCTGCCTTGGAGTTTGTGCAAGATGGAGCATGTGAAGCTTGTCAGAAAGGGAAGATTAAAAGATCAAGTCACAAGAACAAGTTGCTCAATACAAACTCAAAACCTCTGCAACTAATTCACATGGACTTATTTGGCCCTGTGAATGTAATGTCCCTCTCCAAAAAGAAATATGCTCTAGTGATGGTAGATGACTATTCAAGATATACTTGGGTGGAGTTCCTATTCTCCAAGGATGAAGCACCCCAAGTCATAATAGAGCATATCAAGAGAGTTGATAAAGAAGCACAAAGCACTGGTTCCTCTGTAGTTGCTTTGAGAAGTGATAATGGGACTGAGTTCAGAAATTCAAAATTGTATGAGTTTTGCAAAGATAAAGGAATTTCTCAACAATTCTCAGCTCCTAGAACACCTCAACAAAATGGAGTAGTTGAGAGAAAGAATAGAACTCTCATTGAAGCTGCAAGGACAATGCTGCTGGATGCAAAGCTACCCACTAGCTTTTGGGCTGATGCTGTTAACACAGCATGCTATGTGCAAAATAGAACATTAATCAATAAGAAGTCTGGCAAAACTCCTTACTCATTAATGACTGGAAAAAGAGCATCCTTCAAGCACCTGCATGTGTTTGGAAGCAAGTGCTTTGTGATGAAAGATACCTCTGAGCATGTTGGAAAATTTGATGCTAAGGCATTTGAAGGTATCTTCATTGGATACTCTCTGGAAAGGACAGCATACAGAGTGTTTGTACCTGAGCAACACAAAGTCATGGAAAGCATGGATGTTACCTTTGATGACAAGAAAACTCCAGGACTGAAAACAAGTGATCAAGACAGTGTGCTATTAAGATTTGAGAATCAAGGTTATCTTGAGGATTCTGAAAGTGAAGATGAACCCCCTGTTCAAACTGTTCTAGAAAATGAAATTCTTGAAGTTGACAATCTTCTTCAAACACCTGTGCAAGGATTCACAAACACAGGGGGAGAAGAAGAGAATGCAACTGTCAACCAAAATGAGACTGGAACAGATCAAGGAAATGAACAGGGGCACACAAGGAAATGGGACAGAGCCCACACTAGGGATCAAATCATTGGAGATCCTAGTGAGGGAGTTAGAACAAGAAGGGCAACATTAAATACATGTCTGTATAGCTGCTTTCTGTCACAAGAGGAACCTAAACTAATTGAAGAAGCTTTGAAGAATTCTGATTGGATTGTTGCCATGCAAGAAGAGTTGAATCAATTTGAGAAAAACAAAGTATGGGAACTAGTGCCACCTCCAAAAGGAAAGAATGTGATTGACACCAAATGGGTGTTCAGAAACAAGATGGATGAAGAAGGAGTGGTGATAAGAAACAAAGCAAGGCTGGTTGCCAAAGGATATTGTCAGCAAGAAGGCATTGACTATGATGAGACATTTGCACCTGTAGCTAGACTGGAAGCCATCAGAATCTTCCTGGCTTTTGCAGCTCACTCAGATTTTAAGGTGTATCAAATGGATGTGAAAAGTGCATTTCTCAATGGTGATCTTGCTGAAGAAGTTTATGTGTCTCAACCACCTGGCTTTGAGAGTGAAGACTTCCCAAACTTTGTGTATAGACTGCTCAAGGCACTCTATGGACTCAAACAGGCACCAAGAGCCTGGTATGAAACTCTATCTCAATTCCTTCTTGAGCATCAATTTACCAGGGGTACAATTGACAAAACCCTATTCTTCAAGAAGCATGGAAATGATATCATTCTTGTTCAAATCTATGTGGATGATATCATCTTTGGCTCTTCAAATGAAAAACTCTGTGAAAGGTTCTCTAAGTTGATGCAAAGTAAATATGAGATGAGTATGATGGGAGAGTTAACTTACTTCCTAGGCCTGCAAGTACATCAAAGGGAGGATGGCATCTTTATAAACCAATCTAAGTATGTCAAGGATCTTTTAAAGAAATATGGTTTAGAAGAGTCATCCCCAGCTAAAACTCCTATGTCTACTGCAATCAAGCTGGATGAAGACAAGAAAGGCAAGAGAATTGAAATCAAGGTCTATAGAGGAATGGTTGGATCCCTACTCTATCTCACAGCTAGCAGGCCAGACATCATGTTTGCCACATGCCTTTGTGCAAGGTTCCAGTCTGATCCCAAGGAATCTCACATGATGGCCATCAAAAGAATTTTCAAATATCTAAAGGGGACTCCTAATCTTGGGCTATGGTATCCAAAGGGCACTGGGTTCAATCTGGTTGGTTACACAGATTCTGATTATGCTGGATGCAGAATTGACAGGAAGAGCACCTCTGGAAGCTGTCAATTCCTAGGTCAAAGGTTAGTGTCCTGGTTTAGTAAGAAACAACAGTCCACAGCAACATCCACAGCTGAAGCTGAATATATTGCTGCTGGAAGTTGCTGTGCTCAATTGCTTTGGATTAGAAATCAACTCATGGATTATGGACTAGTGTTAGAACACATCCCTCTGATGTGTGATAATACTAGTGCAATATCCATTGTAGCTAATCCTGTTAATCATTCTACTACAAAGCACATTGAGATCAGGTACCATTTCATTAGGGAACATGCTGCAAATGGTACCATAGAAGTCTCTTATGTTCCAACTGAGAAACAATTAGCTGACATATTTACTAAACCTCTGAATGAAGCAGTCTTCAACAGACTTGTGAGTGAAATTGGAATGCTCAATCCTTCATTCAGTTGTTCTAAGTAAATATGCTGGTTAATAATTGCAGCAGTAAATTTTCACTGTACTTAAATGATCTATTTGTTTGGAGTGAAAATTAGCTGAGATATGATTTATAAATATTTCAGTATTTTACTGCATATTTTTCAAAATCATATTTGTTAGTGGAGTTGTGAGCTTTTGAGACATCTCGATATAGATGATTTTCAGAGTTCACGACATAGTTCAGATTAAACAGACTTATATCGCAAACTGTTGAGATTGTGAGACTTCGCGACATAGTTCATTTCATGAGTTTGTGACATAGTTAATTTTATGACTTCGCGACTTCGAATAACTATATCGACAAGTCTCCATAGTTGACAGAATTTTGATTTAAATTAATTTTATTTCAAAATTTGATAAAAGTCTGACAAATTGCTTAAAATTCCTAAAAGAGAGCTTTAGACAGGGTATTTCTACTATATCGCAAAGTCTCCCCGACCCTTTCATTCTGACGACTTTGCGACATAGTTCATTGTTGAGACTATGCGATATACTTTGCAAGACTTTGCAAGACTTTGCGGTACAGGCCACTTTTGACTTCGCGACATACAGATAGACTATACACATTCATAACTCCATATCGCAGTGTCTCTATCATATAAATACCATTTTCTAACCGTTTGCAACTTTTCATCTTGTCTATTGCTCTCAAACTTTCTAACCTAAGCACAAATTCTCTACTCTCTTTCTTACTCTCTCTCTCTTGAAATGGCACCCAAATCTCAAACAGTATCATCCTCTATTCCTTTAACCATCCCCAAAGAAACAAATCTTCTCACCATTCCCTCTGAGGCTGAGGCTAAACCCAGGTACAAGTGTTTTGTACGGTTCCTGAACGATTCCTACCTCAACCAAGCCCTAACCTTGAACCCCACGTTGTATGTTGATGTATTGGAAGGATTTTGGCGAACGGCGTTGGTTTCTACAATGGCCAGGGAAGATGGAACTTCGTTCCAGGAGATAACTTGTTCAATTGGTGGCAAACACTTCCAGTTTGGGGAGAAGGAGATAAATGAAGCATTAGGGTTCAAGGTGGAGGGTCATGACCAAGAAGCTACTGATGCTCAAATAGTAGACTTCATGACCTTCATTCAGTATGCTGATGAGATAGATACTGGAAAGCTGAATAAGAAGTTTGTAAGAAGGGAGTGGTCATTTCTATTCGATGCACTCCAGAAGGTGTTCCTTTACAGAAAGACAGGATGGGACCATATCAGTCACATTGCTGTGAAGCTGGCCTATTCCCTAGCCTACAATCAGGAAATCAATGTTGGAGCAATAATCCTCAAGGAATTGACTCAAAGGCTAGGGAGGACAGTCCGTGGAAGAGGTAATGACATCTTTTACCCTCGCTTTCTTCAAGTTATTTTAAATTATCTTGATGCTAATGTCCATGACTTGGAGGGTATTGATAAATCAAAGATGGCTTATTCCAAGTCCATGTCCAAGATTCTGTTTGGTTCATTGGACACAAGGAATCAAGTGGATGTGATCTTGAGTGTGACCCCGCATATGCAGGACACATTCGCATCTTATCCACTTGATAAGCCCATATACCATGCTCTTTCCTGGACAGGGGAGGCTGAGACTGACGGAGCATCACAGTCTACCCCAAGCCTCCCTATCCCATCCAGCAACCCCACTGTAAACACCACTGTAGAGGCTAGTCAGCCAAGTGCATCAATCTCTCAAAAGGTTGATGTTACTAAAAAGAAGAAGAAGAGAACCCTAGCTATTATCCATGAATCTGTAGAGTTAGCAAGTGAGATTCCTGAGTCACCTCTCACCAGACCAAAGAAGAAATCAAAATCTGTAGCCACCACTGCATCCTCTCAACAGGATTCAGATGTGCAAAAAGGGGTACACCTGCTACTGTCTATGGCCTCTCAACAGGTCATGGGTATTGAAAAGAGCAGCCTCCCCACTGCAAGTTGTAACGAGTCTGCACAGGGTCAAGACCTCACTCTTGACCCTAGGAGTGATAAGGGTGATCAAACACTAAGTGGAGAGCACATCAATGTTGAAACTCCTCCTATTTCTCAGGGGGAGTTGCCAAAATCTAATCTGAACCCCACTTCTCTCTCAGATTCTTCCACTAAAATTTCTTCTGAACAAGAGAGTCATTCTCATGACAATCTTGCCCTTGATCAATCACAATCCAGCCCTGTGATTGAGCCAACTTCAAGTGACATGGTGCTTGACACTGTGCTCACCACTCAGGACCCACATTCAGTTGGTCAGGGAATGCATGCTGAGGCATATCCTAATGACACCAACACAAACATGGAGGTTTCACCAGTTTTCACTGGAGACTCTGTGCCAAATTCTCCCATCCTTAGGGATGTGGAAATGTCTTCACAGACACATAGGGCTGATGTTGTAACACATCCCATTTCAATGGAGACAACATCAGACCCTACAGCCATTCCAAGGCTGGAGGAGACTCAAACTCACACATCTCATGAAGTGCCTAGCACTAGCTCTCACTTGGCTCAGGCCACAATGTCAGAATGGCTGAAGCCTGTGCACCATGACAGGCCTTCAGGATCATCATCTGTGCCTTCCCATATGACAGAAGAAGCTATTCAAGATCTCCATGTGGCACAGATTGATGAGTTCTCAAAGATAGCTCAACATCTCCTCACCTCCAACCTTCCAAATGCTGATTATGAAGCTATCCTGCTATGCCATAAGGAGGATGTTGAAGCTCAACAGGAGAAGATTGTGAATGAAGCTGAACCAGAGGGAAATGTGGATGCCTGGTTGGATGCTAAGAGGACGCTCAAACTCAAAGATGCCCTGGCTTTTGTGAGAGAAGAATACCTCACCTCTCTGGGCTCCAGTGCTAATGATCTTTCTCCTGTTGCCATCTATGAGGCTGTAAATGATGTGTACAAGAACCAGTTGAAGGCTCTGCATTATCTTGGGAAAGGGCTTCAATCAGAGATTTCTTCAATTCAGGAGGAGACAGACAGATCCCTCACAAAGCTCAGAAACTCTTATCTCTCTGATTTTCCCAAGATGGATGGTATCCTCAAAGAAGTCCAGAAAACCTCCACAAATGTGTCCATGATGGATGTGACTCTTGCCATGGTCACAGACAACATCAAGAAACTGGCTTCTACACTGGAAAATCAAGCAAAAACTACCATCACCACCAATGCTATGTTGAATGTCATGTGGAAAAATCAGTATGGTGATAAGCTGGTGGATGAAGTCCCTCTGTCAGACATCTCCAAATATGACTTTGCCAGGGTCAAAGATCAATCTCTAAACTCCTTCAAGTCTCAACAATTATTCTCCAAGGTGGATGGCTTAGAAAGAGAAGTGGCCTCTCTCAAGGATGAAAACAGAATGCTATCTACATCTCTAAGCCAACTCAATGACAAACTCGATGATCAAGGCACCAACACAACAAACATTTTGCTGGTGCAGCAACAAATGATGACTTCAATGATGAGATCCATGAACCTGCCTATTCCTGGGGAAGCTCAAGACGTTTTGTCTGATCCCAAGCCTAAGGGGGAGAAAGGAAAGGAGGCCATTGTGAAAAAGAAAGGGGGAGTACCTGCCAAGCAGTCAAAGCTTAAGGGCAAGCTCACTGAAGAGACAATACAGCCAATCATACTTCCCCCTGTAGAGGTCATAAATGAACAAGGTCAGAAAAGCACAGTCACCACAACCTTCTATCCATCCACAATGCCTAAAGACATCTCAACCTCTCAACCTGCTATACCTACTCCTATTGCTAAACCTATCCAAGCTACACTTATCACTGAGGCCAAGCTACAGGAAGTTGCCAATTCTCACATCTATCATGATGAGGCCTTCCTGGAGTTTCTGAAAGCCACCTACAAGAATGCTCAAGGAGATGCACAAACATACAGACAGAAGCTCAGGGAAAGCATCAAGTACTTCACAGTTGCAGTAAGGAAAATCAGGGATGTTTATCTGAGAGAAATAATCATGGTATGCAAGGACAACTGCTTGTGGCACTTAGCATTTCAAACTCTGGAGAAACTGAAGTTCACTGAAGTGTCAATAATTCTGGAGTTGATTGAGAAGAGTGGGGTTAACAATAAAAGTCTTTATAATGACTTGGAGATGGACCAAAATCAAAGACTACCTGAGGTCATACCAAAGCCAAGGACAGTAATTTTTCAAAGTCTATCCAAAGTCAGAAGTATTGACCAACTTGTCATTCCCAAAGATCTGACAATGAAGAATAACACAAAGATCAATCAGGTGCTGCAAATGCTGAGAGCAAAGAAAGGAGTCAAGACAGCAGAGGAATTAGAGATGATTAACATTCTACAATCTTTTCTGATTCATGGTGTTTTGCCTGATTCTGTTAAAGAAAAGAACATGAAGAAGGATGGGGAGGATGATGATGAGGAGAAAACCTACAGGAGGAGATCTCATTCAAGGAGTGATAAGGATGGACCAAGTGACAGCAGCAGGAGCAAATCTTCCAAGAAATCTAAAGATGCTGGTGATGACACAAAGGGGGCAAAGGAGACAGTGAAGAGAACTAGGAGTGGAATTCAGCAAGTCAAGGACATTGCTAGTAGTACTTTAACCACAACACAAGACTCTAAGTCTAGGGTGGGTACTGTTAGCAATGATCCTCCAAAATCATTATCCATGACTTCTGAACCTGAATTGCCACAGAAGGAAGATGAAGCCACTAAAGTAATTTCAAGAAAACACCTCCACAAAGTCACAGCTAGTGGAGTGTTACAGTGGATGAAGGGGAAAGGAATGAAGCTACTTCCAAATGATGTGGCAGTGAAAATAAAGTCACCTTGTTCCAGAAAGGTACCTCTTGTGAGGCATATGAAGATCAAGAGTGTACCCAAAAGAATAAGGATAACAAAGAAAACTGGAAAACTCACAAATGTTGTTGGCATCCATGTGTTTCCACTTGATGAAGACTATGATGAAGATGCCCTAGCATTTTTGAGAGCTCAAAGGATCTTTGAAGTCAAACTGAAGCTAGATCATCTAGAGATTAAGTACACTGATGGAAGAGAGAAGATAATGAAGCAAGGAGGCTGGCAACATTTCTATATATATGAGCTTGAAAGGATAAATGCCTTGCTGAACTTTGAAGAAAAGGAAGAAAGGACATGGAAGATAGATATTGCCAGGTTCTTGAAAATGCATGCTGATCATGAAGAAGACCTGAGGAGAGAGAATGAAGAAAGGAGATGTAAGAAAGAGAAGGAGTTGGCCGAAATAGAAGAAAGAGCAAGGGAGCTAAGAAAGAAAGGGCTGTGCAGGGTAAAACAAAATCCTTATACTGTGGAGTACAAAAATCATTATGGAGGAAAAAGCAAGATAAGGATGGAGTTTATACACTCATATGTGGAGAGTGCCCTCAGAACAGCAGCTGAAGATCTAAAGGACTCTCCTCTCATTGAAGAAATGACTGCTAGAGATGATATTCTAATGGCAATCTCTGAGATAAAGAAGAATGAAGAAATGAGGAAGAAGAAGATCTATGATGACTTCTTAGAGAAACAATTGGAAACAGAAGCTATGTAGCTCAAGGAAGAATTCTGTAAGCTTAAATTTCCAAGTTGTTATCAAATTCTGTGCTTAACTGTATCTTCCTTATATCTGTTCTTTTTATGTTAGTTAGGCTTGTTATCAGACATGAAATTGTGCCTAAGGGTCTTACTCACAATTTGGGGGAGATTGTTAGGCTCAAGACATGTCTGAATACCACTATTAACAAGCCTACACTATGTGACTATGTCACATTGCATGACCTAGTGATTTCTATCACTGGGATATAGTATAGGCCTCTAAATGTACTTGTCTTGTTCTCATGAACATTAGCTTGATCATGTATGCTCAAATTTATAATGAGCTTAGTAAAGGTTCTTGCATCTAGATTGTATATAGGCCATTGAATAATTATCCTGGTAGAAGTTCAGAAGTGTTCATGCAGCAGGATAGAGTTGAATAAGGCTATGAAGAAATAAGTTGCAGGAATTTGTCTAAGGCATTATATAGCAAAGTCAAAAGAAAGCTATGTCGTGAAGTCACCAATATCCATGTCGTGAAGTACTATATCGCATAGTCCACTTTGTACTATGTCGAGAAGTCCTCAAGACACATGTCGTGAAGTGTTGAAGTCAGCAAAGTCAAAAGAGCCTAGATCGTGAAGTCCTCAGAAGCCCTATGTCGCATAGTCATCAAATGACCTATGTCGCATAGTCATCAAATGACCTATGTCGCATAGTCATCAAATGACCTATGTCGTAAAGTCTTCAAAGGCTATACCGCGTAGTCCTCACAAGGGAGATCGTGAAGTCAGGGATAAAGTGGAGTTCACGATATCAACACTTAGCCGTTTATAACAAGACAAATCAAGGTACAGAACCAAGAATCAAAGGAGACAAATACTGAAGCATTTGTTCTGGCAAGGTGGTCCAAAGAACAGATGGCAAATCTACAGCTAAACTTGGAGAGAAAGATAAGAGACAAGCAGCTACAGAAACGGGAAAGACTCCGAAAAGTAGGTGGTCCTTCCTGACACAGTGAACTTCTTATGGCAGGACAAGTTGGACTTTCAGAAGGGGTAGCTGTGTAATATTGTGTGTGCCTAGTTTGTATAGGTGAATATATATATCGTGCACACACAACAGTAAGCTGTAAGAGAGATACACATAGTTATTTGCTAAGCTCTTTTCTCTGTAAGCAAGCAAGTTCAAACTGTTCTTGTTTAGAAGCCAGAAATTCGATTGTGAATTTCCTGGAAAGCTGTAGTATTTAATTTGCTTATACAAAGTAGATTAAAGTGATTGTGTGTGTTATTTACTTTCTGCATATTACATATCATAATCACATACAGTTGTTTACTTAGGTTTCAAGAATCGAAAAATATATCAAACTATCCATTCACCCCCCCCTCTGTCTAGTTTCTAGTAGTATTCATTTCTAACAAAGACTCATCCTGAACAGTTGACAAAGTTCGAGTTAAAAGCTGATGAAGGAATCTTTGTTGGCTATCCATTGTCAACAAAAGCATTCAGAGTTTACAATCTAAGAACTAAGGTGATCATGGAATCCATACATGTGTCATTTGATGACAAGAAAATAATTGGACTTGAAGACAAGGATGGATATGATCAACTACGTTTTGAAAATGAAGATCTATTCTCTGATGATATAAACTCTGATGAAGCAGGTTTGACAAACTCTGACGAAGCATACTCTAAACCTCTACTGGTAAATACTGGAGAAACTGGAAATTCTCAAATTGAACAAAATAGAGAACCAGTTGAGGGGGAGCGTGAAGAAGCTCAACAAGACACAGCAAGTGAGTCAGTTGAGGAAACTGATTCAAACTCTGACAGTTCAAACTCTGAACCATCCAATTCAGGGGGAGCCTCAGATAATGCAGAAAATCAACATATGAATCAGGAGAGCATGGATCAAGGGGGAGGATCCAATAATGATGCAAGAAACCACTTACCAACAGCAAGAAAGTGGACACAGGCACACACACATGATCTCATAATTGGAGATCCTGATGCTAGTGTGAGAACTAGAAGTGCAACAAATAATGAGTGTCTGTATCATGCTTTCTTGTCTCAAACAGAACCAAAGAAAGTGGAGGAAGCTCTTCAAGATGCAAACTGGATAACAGCAATGCAAGAAGAGTTAAATGAATTTGAAAGAAATGAAGTCTGGACACTTGTACCTAGACCAAAGAATAGATCAATTGTAGGTACAAAGTGGGTTTTCAGAAACAAGACTGACAGTGAAGGTGTGATTACAAGAAACAAGGCTAGACTTGTGGCTAAAGGTTATTCACAACAGGAAGGAATTGACTATGATGAAACCTTTGCTCCAGTTGCAAGATTGGAGGCCATAAGAATCTTTCTGGCCTATGCTGCACACAAGAAGTTTAAAGTCTTTCAGATGGATGTAAAAAGTGCTTTTCTCAATGGGAAGCTTGAAGAAGAAGTGTTTGTTGAACAACCACCAGGATTTGTAGATCCCAAGCATCCAGATTATGTCTACAGGCTTGACAAGGCATTATATGGACTAAAGCAAGCACCAAGAGCATGGTATGAAACTCTTGCTCAATTTCTTTTAGAAAGTGGGTTCACAAGAGGTACTGTAACAACCCCAAATCCGGGGTCAGGGATTTAGAGTAGTCACGATCCATTTACTCCTTGCCTTATCTGTATTACTCACACCGTGCATAATTCACCTGCTCATGACCCCACAATATATGTCTCACACACACACACAGGTTAGAGTCTCAGAAACGACACAATACAAGAACTGCGGAATAAATAATCTTTATTACAATACCCAAATGTCTTTGAATCTGTCACTGATACAATTTCTAAGTAAGGTTACATTACCAACTTAGCCTTCTGATGCTCACAATCCTCTCATACCATTCATATCTATACATAAGTTGAATACCAAAAGCTGTAGCCTGATTCGATTGGTTCGTACTATTCTCGGGATCACTGCTAGAAACTGTTTGTGGAAACGCCTTGCGGGGTATGTGCCGTCCCATTGGCATCCTGCTTCGCTGCTATATAATATATATAAAACAATAGCAAGAGTGAGCGATAGCTCAGCAAGGTAATGAAAGTATGGCCTAATTCTGCCTTTAACTCAACCCAGAATAAAGCGGGTATAAGACAATAATTTGTCAAAATATCTCGATACTGAAATTATTTCCTTATCGGAAGATATTCCAAAAATAGTACCTTTATTGTAATTCAAATATCATTTCATAATATTTCTGCAACTCTTTTGCTATATTATGAACAAAGTTCTTGTATACAAGATGAGGTTTCAAAATAAACCAAATATAACCTTTCCAAAAATTATCTGCTATATAAGCAGAATATCAACATATAACTTAAAAGATGAAGTTATAAGGAAAATTCAATATAAGCAACTCCCTTACCATAACTCATGTTATGTAGGGTATCCACAGAGTCATATGATATGCTTTAAGCGGATAAGAAACTAGTATAATATAAACGATGAAGTTACGAGGAAAATTAATATAATATTTCCGTAACCCAAACTCCACTTATGCATATATATCTTTAATCAGGTTTTATCAGAGTCATAACTCAAAAGTAAAAGATGGAGTTGCACAAATTTATTGTCACTTCATTTCCAAACACTTTTCAACCCCCTGCCAACATGGTTGGTTCTTCACCCCAATACATGTTGCAGGAAATATCCAAATT
This sequence comes from Heracleum sosnowskyi, assembly GCA_030848705.1. NCBI lineage: Eukaryota > Viridiplantae > Streptophyta > Magnoliopsida > Apiales > Apiaceae > Heracleum > Heracleum sosnowskyi. The sequence goes on along the minus strand of CM061239.1, from coordinate 48,068,944 downwards.
GGATGATGAACTAATACTGGAGTTGCTACCGCGTCCGCTGTGCCTAACCTTACTATGATCAGTAGCAGGTCGCACCGCTCAAATAGTTTTCTACATGTAGATGGAAGTATCACGACGGCCTGACATTGTCTACCGCCTTACTATGACCTCCCGGCCCATTTGGGGCAATATAAAAGTTGGATGGGCCCACGCAACTTGACCACTTACACCACTCCTAGTTCAGATGAAATCCATGACTCTGAAACGTAAAGATCGTCCTCCTTTCCCCAAGTGTAACACTTGTTGATACGACTCCACTAAGTAGTTATATCTAGGTTGGAAAGGAAGATTCTCCAATATTTCCCAAGCTATGCTTGTTAATGGATATCGACTTGTTCCATGAATTTACCCCTCGATCATTGAGGTGGTAACACAACATTAGACTGGCAGCAATTAAATTGCTCCAAGAAAATATCTGTCCCTTGACAGTTTTTGAATTGAGAGTTTAAAAAGAGTAGTAGTCACTTAAATCAGGTTTCCCGTATTTTTGATAGTTGAGCGAGCATTTGAATCTTCTTAAAAGACGGATTTAAATGGAAAACATTGTTTTGGGAACCTCTTTTGATTTTAAAAATAATCAATGACATTGATTAAGTAAGTAAAGCTTAGATGAATATTCGGAATAATATTCCTTAAGTAAATACTGATTAAATAAATATTCGAAAATAATATTCATTAAGTAAATATAGATTAAATGAATATTCAAAGGTAATATTCATTAAATAAATAACTCTTAAATGAATATTCTAAAATAATATTCATTAAATAAATAAACCTCAAATGAATATTAGGAAATAATATTCATTAAATAAATAAGCCTCAAATGAATATTCAAAAGCAATATTCATTAAATAAATAATTAATCCTCGAATGAATATTCAAAACTAATATTCATTAAATAAATAAATAATCCTCGAATGAATATTCAAAACTAATATTCATTAAATAAATAAATAATCCTCGAATGAATATTCGACATTAATATTCATTAAATAATCCCCAGATGAATATTCACAATAATATTCTTAAAGTCAATAGTCCTCAAATGAATATACATAAATAATGTTCATTAAATACATAATTAACCCTCAAACAAGTAAGCCTCAAATGAATATACATAAATAATATTCATTAATTAATAAATCTCAAATAACAGTCACCCGATGTCTTTATCGGAAAAATAATCTTTAGCATATACAGAAATACAATCACTTCTGATCCTTAATGAAAATCACACGCCCTTATCCTAGGGCATATATAAGAATACTGGCTTATAACTGATATCCCATATTTAACATATAAGTCAATTACCAAATCATTTTCAAATAATAACCTTCGAATGAGGTAATATTCAAATAACATTCCTCAAATCATTTCCAGGTAACTAATACTTTCTAGAAATATAATTAATGTTTAATAATAATATTCCTCAAGATGAATAGTACTCTGCCGCTGGAATCCCTCCGGGTCTCCACGACTATCTATATAACACAAATATCGACTCCCGGTCTAGAGTCGAAACAATAAACATGCTCTTATCTATAGAGCTACGAGGTATACCGGTTCATAAGTACATTATCTCACAGCTCGTATCATATCCAAAAGTCAAATCTTATTGAACACGATATATAACATGTATCGCAAAACTGTATAACTCCTCACATGGCAACAACAGTAATATATAATCAATACTTCAAAGTATAGAATTAGGAAACTTGCCACAATACTCACAACTAAGATTTGATATATATAACTTGGGAATACACAAGTATTGAATATTTGAAAATATACCTACTCTGAACAATGGAGTAAGGTTTAGTAAACTTGCCTGATGCTCGAGAAGTGATAGGGGTTCGCGACGATGCCGGATAATCTAGACAAAGTCAAAGAAAACGTACGATTAATCCCCTGGATAATCCACTTGCTCAATGCTTAAACACGTAAGCGAAACACAACCAAGGCATTACTAGCTCGTTATAGGCTCATACTAAGTCCATGTTAATCGACAATTCTTAAGTCGTAGGTTTAGTCCGAAATCGATCCTCGAATACAAGTTATACCTAATCATTTACAACATTGGTTTCTAAGTCATGTTCTTAGTGGTTTTCACTTGCGCGACCTCGACTAAAACATTTTTATAAAATCGAAACATAATCTTTTTAATACGAATCTTTTTCGTGAGCCTTCCTAACTGTCTGTAGTATTATTCCTCAAAATTTCACATTTTAATACGGCTCCGAAGCGGTCCAAATATAGCCTCAAAGTTGCTGGACAGAGATGAGTCATTCTTCCGAACGGCGTTTACTAAAACTCACTTTTCTCCTAAACCGTAAATCGTATAGACATGATCTTTATACCAAAACAAACCTTAAAACAAGACCTACATGTTCATGGTCAGTTCTGTTCAAAAATATTACCAGACCAGTTCGTAATTCTTGCTCAAAACAGCCCTAAATCAAATGGGTATTACGACGGCTATAATCGTAACGTTTTCCATTTTCAAAACACACCCAAATCAATACCAATCAATTCCAAACTCACCATCCACCTTATACACCCTCCACTCAGTCAAATCCTCCAGGAATAATCACAACAAAATTCATAATCCATCCTCCAAACTCAACCAACAATTTATCTAATTACTTAATCATGCTTTTAACTCTACATAAACATCAAAACCATTTCGAAACTCATACAAACAAAAGGGGCAGAGGTTTTATACCTTCTCCAAGCTTGCTTGCTGCTATATACCTTATGTAACCTTAGATCCTTGCTTAATACAACCTTTGGAAGCTACAAACTCAATATCCCAAAACAAAACAAAACACAAGTTACTATTCATCATCTTCTCCGACTGTTAATCACTGAAATCGAAGGGGTAAATCACAGGGTTGAGGTGATTGCTTACCATGGTTACGTCGGGCTTCTCGAGAGCTTCGATTTGAGTGGTAGAACGCCAAAAACGGACCACGGAATCTCGAGTTACGATCGTTTCTTTCTCTCCCATTTTTCTCCTCTTTTCTCCTCCCGAATTTTCTTCTTTCTTTTCTTTTCTTTTTGTCTTGATAATAATGATAAGGATGCTGATTTTTGTGTTTAAAAAGTGGTGAGTCATCACCTTTTGGTGAGTCACCGGGACACGTGTCACGCATGCACGCGTTTGGTTAAAGTAGCTTTACTAGTTCGTTTCTTTTCACATGGATGATCCAAATGCTGCATTTCTCGAATTAATCTTGTTACATGTTACTTCCATGTCTTTATTTAATCCTGTCATAATTTCAATCCTTAATCCATGATTCGTTCTCTTAATCGCTTAATCTCGTTATAAAGTATCAGCGGTTTCTAGTATCTTCGTTTCACTGTCTCAGTGGTTTTCGTTCTAAATTCTCAAATCAAATATAATAAAATTCCAAAATATTAAATCCTCAAATCCTTAATTTAATATCTCATTTCTTGAATATAATAATATATAATTCACTGCCCGGTCAAATACTTCACCAAAATTAAATTTGGAATTTCTGAATTCCGATCGTCTTTGCATTCACTTATTTACTCCGTAGATTACTAATATGACTTCGGAATATCCACACTACGTCTCGTACATAGGTGGCATGAAAAACTTTGTTAATTCTCAAAATCACTATTCATCCACCAAATTCACTATTCACTGATGCACTTAATCATAATAAGAAAAGTTTTAATTCTACCAAAAATTCAGGTTATTACAGTCTCCCCTCCTTAAAAGGATTCCGTCCCGGAATCAACTTAGGAATAACTGGGGGTACTTCTCTCCCATTGCACTTCCTAACTCCCAAGTGGATTCTCCCACTTCTTGATTTTCCACAAACCTCTCACTATCTTGGCAACCTCGTCTTTTAGCACTTGTTCATTTCTATCCGTGATTTCCACAGGTTGTTCTTTGTAAGTCAGACCAGGTTGTATATCTACCTGCTCGTATTCTAACATATGACGGGCATCTATAGTATACTGACGTAGCATCGACACATGAACCCCGTTGTGACCATTCTACAAGTTTGGGGGGGGGGGGGGTAAGGCTGGCTCGTAGGCCACCTTCCTGACGCGTTTTAAAATCTCAGATGGCCCAGTGAATCTCGGGCTCAACTTCCCTTTCTTTCCAAATCTCATTAATTCTTCCCACGAGGATATCTTTTAGCATCACGAATTTCTAACCTCATATTCTCTATCTTGTTTACACAGAAAATACACCAATCATAAACTTGCTTGTCATCCATCCACATGCCATTTAGCTCATCAATAGCAGTACTATCTCTATACTCGCGGGCTTAGTCCGCATACTTTCTCTGTCTGTCTTGGCTGTTACTAGCCGCCTGTTGGTGAAATCTTCTGTCTTTCTAGTTTGTCGGACTAACTTGGGTTTTGTGTAAAATCTCATCCTTTAATTCCCGATCATTCGGAATCCATCTCAGTCTCATTTTAATTAAGGGTATCGGCCACCACATTGGCCTTTCCCGGATGGTAGTGTATCTCACAGTCATAATCCTAGGTCAATTTTAGCCATTTCTCCATCTCATGTTATCTACTATCACGGGTAACCCAAAGCCAATTCATTACATTCCATAAAATTTGTGGGTGCATTAATCACCCCAAAACAACCTCGCTGAAAACTCGAAGTGCCTATTCCTAATACGAATCGCAATCTTGGGTATATTCTCGGATTTAACTTCCAACCGGTGATATCCAGTTCTTAAATAAATTTGGAAATACACAGCGTTCTTTCGCTGATCTAACAATCATTTACAAGGGTACCTATGCTCCACGTCGAACTCATACAACTCTCGAGGTTCGATGCATAATCTTGTGCTAATATCCTTCTCTCTCACAACAACACTGGGCTCTCCACGGTGGTACAATGGGTCTTATCATATTCTTGCCCAACCATTCTTGTAACTGAGTCACTAACTCTTTCATTCCCACTATACTCGGAATACTCGGTATTCATTCTCATGTCATCCAAATCGATATCTGGTAGCTCCTTAAAACCTTGTACAATCTCCCAAAACCATTGTAGTTCCCTTAATACTTGGTATCTCTTTTCTTGGCGGCAACCATAAGAGCTAATTAAGCCTCGCATTTCTGGCGTAATAGTTTCTTAGTTTAAACTATATTCAAGAATCTCTGAATCTGTCTCCATCCTTTATTTATTACTCTCTCTCTCTTACAATCAGTCTGGACTCCATTGGGTGTCAACCAACCCATCCTTATAATAATATCAACTTCTCCCAAGTCACAATACCAGCTCCCTCTGACTCCATCGCCAGTACTTATCTTGCTAACCCAGAGGTAGTGTCCATTCGTAAACAACTCCTCCAAAATCTTAATTCCATTATAGGGCATCTATCTAACACCGTTGTCACTGGAGTACACGACACATCGCTATTCCTTTCACACATGTCGATTGACACGCTTTCCATTATCATAACATCCTTGGGAGAATAACCCAATTTCGTTGATACGTCACTAACATTCTATTCGTCTTAGGGATTCGCTCATGTCATAGGCGATTTCGTTGCGAATCTAATTCCTATCAGCGAATTTTGACTTATTTGACCTGGTTCGCCTCCCCTTAGAATTCAATGAGGATAACAAAAATCATGGGGCCTTGAAAAGACAGCTCCCATATCAAGGAAAATGTCACACACTGGTGATCATAAGGTTATGAGTTTTAAGGTAACCTTATTGGAGGTAAGAGAATTTACCAAGAGATCAACATGATCATAAGAACTCAACGTTGTGTGCCTCGATTGAGACATTACTAAAGGTAATTAGCCTTCTTGTATTTCACAACTTACAAGTGATGGCGTCCCATCCGACTTCTATCACATAGACAGATAGTCCTTGTAGCCCCTATAAGTATAGGGTTGTTCGTCTCAGTGGAAGTTGAAAAGTACGAAAGCAATTCGAGATCAATTTAATGATTATCGTCTTTCGACAATATTTCTCAAAGGAACACCTCGGATTAAAATTGAACAGATTCCAAAGGTGCGGTTTCTAAAGAAAATACAAGGAAAAGAATAACCAAAAAGATATTGGTACTTTAACAAACAAGTGGTGAGGTATCACCATAGGGTCATTCATTATTCGAAGAAAAGTGAAAGCTTAAATAACATCATTTGACAGGGCTTCGAAAACCTGAAAGCAGGCATTGTGACAGCCTCTGGCACAAGTGAAACTGAATATGGTTTAGCACAAGTGTTATAAAATAACTTCGAAGAGGGAATATACCCTTTATCAGAATTCTTTCTTGGAAAGAGGTCAAGATAGACCATAGATTGGGGAAATATCCCACATAATTTGCAAATGGGGAGGGTACTACCAAGGTCTCTACGGATGCCTTTTTATGTCGGCTCCTCTGATGGATAATCGTTCAATTCCAAAGCTTTTCTTTTCCACGCACCCTAAGGTGTTCGATACTTACGTCATTGCCGACTTATAATAGTCGCTAAGAATTCAACCATCAACATTTGCAATCGTAGGGAGTTCTATTCGACTAGACGCAACATCTCAAGTAAGCGTTCTGTTCTATAAGAAGACTTCGATACCGTTGTTGCCCATAGCAATGACAATTCCACATGTCGACTGGGCAGTACTACGGAAGCTCGTTAGAAACTACAAGCTTAAACCCGGTCTCTATTTCAATCATCATTATATCCAATATTCCTTCTTCCCATATCAATCCCGTGTGCTACATAAGCTTAACACTTTTGGCACAATAGCCTTTTCATTTAAGTCAATCCCGGAACTTCTCAGTCTGTCTTGGTCCTTAAATATATTTCGCCTTTACCGTCCAATCTCAACTTCATCATTTTATCTCCACAATCAATTATAGCAATCAGGGTCTGTCCACCAACCCATATAACGGCTATCTTACCCAATCCACAGGGTTCGCTCTAGTTTCCACTCTCTTTGGTGACATCCTCTGGTAATCAGAAAGACAAGGTTTGCCCAAATTTGCTGAATTTCTTTCCAAAATCAGGGAAACTCGATCAATCTATTTACCTACTAGTAATGCTCGAATATGATTTCCGACCTTTAGGTTCTATCCTCATAATTCCTTCCTGGTTTCCTGAGGGTGGTAAATCTTGTTCTCGATTCTGCCTTAGCGTGCTTGTCTTATAATAACATTTGCATGGTACATATACCCAAAATTCTCCTTGAGATAATAAAATCCCTCAATGATGTAATAGACACTATTTCCAATGGAATCGCTGGTCGTGGGGGATTGAAACCTCATAGCCAAAGAAATACCTTTCACTATTCTAGGCAACTAAGTACCCTTAATCGTTCGTGAAAATCTGAACATCTTGGTTCTTACGTATGCTGCCTCCTTATGGGCAACTATAACTGACTACGAGTAACAGGTTTCGTTCGAGTCGAATCAATCCACTGATACTGGCTATACTGCCTCTACCTCTTCTGCTTTGGAGATTCCACTCCATCTTCTTTGTCATATCTCTTGATAAATCATGAACGATCCTTAGACTCTCGTCTCGTCCCTTATTTATCCTCTGAAGGTTCGTCCGGTCTTTATTATACGACCTCAAGTAACATACTACATCTTTATCAATCAACACGTTCTCTACAAGATTCTTTCCTTGACCCACGAGGTCTTCCTCTAGATCCTCCTATGGATCTTCCTTTATCGGGTCTCCGTCCATTTCAAGGAACGCATCATCAATTGACTACTCGAAGGCCTCGGGGTCTGGTATCTCAGAATCCCATCACTCTATAACTCATACGAATCGAGGTGACTAACCATGAAGTCCTAAGTACGGTTTCCCAGAAGAAGTCCCATCTCGGGCTTCATCTTAAACAGTCAGGGTCATGTCCTCTAACCCGACTACGAACTCAATTTGGGCTCTAGATGTTCTTATCATTCTTAAGGGTATTGTAAGACTCGATCTCCTATCGTTTCTGAGGACTGTAACCTAACGCTCTGATACCATTTCTGTAACAGCCCCAAATCCGGGGTCAGGGATTTAGAGTAGTCACGATCCATTTACTCCTTGCCTTATCTGTATTACTCACACCGTGCATAATTCACCTGCTCATGACCCCACAATATATGTCTCACACACACACACAGGTTAGAGTCTCAGAAACGACACAATACAACAACTGCGGAATAAATAATCTTTATTACAATACCCAAATGTCTTTGAATCTGTCACTGATACAATTTCTAAGTAAGGTTACATTACCAACTTAGCCTTCTGATGCTCACAATCCTCTCATACCATTCATATCTATACATAAGTTGAATACCAAAAGCTGTAGCCTGATTCGATTGGTTCGTACTATTCTCGGGATCACTGCTAGAAACTGTTTGTGGAAACGCCTTGCGGGGTATGTGCCGTCCCATTGGCATCCTGCTTCGCTGCTATATAATATATATAAAACAATAGCAAGAGTGAGCGATAGCTCAGCAAGGTAATGAAAGTATGGCCTAATTCTGCCTTTAACTCAACCCAGAATAAAGCGGGTATAAGACAATAATTTGTCAAAATATCTCGATACTGAAATTATTTCCTTATCGGAAGATATTCCAAAAATAGTACCTTTATTGTAATTCAAATATCATTTCATAATATTTCTGCAACTCTTTTGCTATATTATGAACAAAGTTCTTGTATACAAGATGAGGTTTCAAAATAAACCAAATATAACCTTTCCAAAAATTATCTGCTATATAAGCAGAATATCAACATATAACTTAAAAGATGAAGTTATAAGGAAAATTCAATATAAGCAACTCCCTTACCATAACTCATGTTATGTAGGGTATCCACAGAGTCATATGATATGCTTTAAGCGGATAAGAAACTAGTATAATATAAACGATGAAGTTACGAGGAAAATTAATATAATATTTCCGTAACCCAAACTCCACTTATGCATATATATCTTTAATCAGGTTTTATCAGAGTCATAACTCAAAAGTAAAAGATGGAGTTGCACAAATTTATTGTCACTTCATTTCCAAACACTTTTCAACCCCCTGCCAACATGGTTGGTTCTTCACCCCAATACATGTTGCAGGAAATATCCAAATTGGATGATGAACTAATACTGGAGTTGCTACCGCGTCCGCTGTGCCTAACCTTACTATGATCAGTAGCAGGTCGCACCGCTCAAATAGTTTTCTACATGTAGATGGAAGTATCACGACGGCCTGACATTGTCTACCGCCTTACTATGACCTCCCGGCCCATTTGGGGCAATATAAAAGTTGGATGGGCCCACGCAACTTGACCACTTACACCACTCCTAGTTCAGATGAAATCCATGACTCTGAAACGTAAAGATCGTCCTCCTTTCCCCAAGTGTAACACTTGTTGATACGACTCCACTAAGTAGTTATATCTAGGTTGGAAAGGAAGATTCTCCAATATTTCCCAAGCTATGCTTGTTAATGGATATCGACTTGTTCCATGAATTTACCCCTCGATCATTGAGGTGGTAACACAACATTAGACTGGCAGCAATTAAATTGCTCCAAGAAAATATCTGTCCCTTGACAGTTTTTGAATTGAGAGTTTAAAAAGAGTAGTAGTCACTTAAATCAGGTTTCCCGTATTTTTGATAGTTGAGCGAGCATTTGAATCTTCTTAAAAGACGGATTTAAATGGAAAACATTGTTTTGGGAACCTCTTTTGATTTTAAAAATAATCAATGACATTGATTAAGTAAGTAAAGCTTAGATGAATATTCGGAATAATATTCCTTAAGTAAATACTGATTAAATAAATATTCGAAAATAATATTCATTAAGTAAATATAGATTAAATGAATATTCAAAGGTAATATTCATTAAATAAATAACTCTTAAATGAATATTCTAAAATAATATTCATTAAATAAATAAACCTCAAATGAATATTAGGAAATAATATTCATTAAATAAATAAGCCTCAAATGAATATTCAAAAGCAATATTCATTAAATAAATAATTAATCCTCGAATGAATATTCAAAACTAATATTCATTAAATAAATAAATAATCCTCGAATGAATATTCAAAACTAATATTCATTAAATAAATAAATAATCCTCGAATGAATATTCGACATTAATATTCATTAAATAATCCCCAGATGAATATTCACAATAATATTCTTAAAGTCAATAGTCCTCAAATGAATATACATAAATAATGTTCATTAAATACATAATTAACCCTCGAACAAGTAAGCCTCAAATGAATATACATAAATAATATTCATTAATTAATAAATCTCAAATAACAGTCACCCGATGTCTTTATCGGAAAAATAATCTTTAGCATATACAGAAATACAATCACTTCTGATCCTTAATGAAAATCACACGCCCTTATCCTAGGGCATATATAAGAATACTGGCTTATAACTGATATCCCATATTTAACATATAAGCCAATTACCAAATCATTTTCAAATAATAACCTTCGAATGAGGTAATATTCAAATAACATTCCTCAAATCATTTCCAGGTAACTAATACTTTCTAGAAATATAATTAATGTTTAATAATAATATTCCTCAAGATGAATAGTACTCTGCCGCTGGAATCCCTCCGGGTCTCCACGACTATCTATATAACACAAATATCGACTCCCGGTCTAGAGTCGAAACAATAAACATGCTCTTATCTATAGAGCTACGAGGTATACCGGTTCATAAGTACATTATCTCACAGCTCGTATCATATCCAAAAGTCAAATCTTATTGAACACGATATATAACATGTATCGCAAAACTGTATAACTCCTCACATGGCAACAACAGTAATATATAATCAATACTTCAAAGTATAGAATTAGGAAACTTGCCACAATACTCACAACTAAGATTTGATATATATAACTTGGGAATACACAAGTATTGAATATTTGAAAATATACCTACTCTGAACAATAGAGTAAGGTTTAGTAAACTTGCCTGATGCTCGAGAAGTGATAGGGGTTCGCGACGATGCCGGATAATCTAGACAAAGTCAAAGAAAACGTACGATTAATCCCCTGGATAATCCACTTGCTCAATGCTTAAACACGTAAGCGAAACACAACCAAGGCATTACTAGCTCGTTATAGGCTCATACTAAGTCCATGTTAATCGACAATTCTTAAGTCGTAGGTTTAGTCCGAAATCGATCCTCGAATACAAGTTATACCTAATCATTTACAACATTGGTTTCTAAGTCATGTTCTTAGTGGTTTTCACTTGCGCGACCTCGACTAAAACATTTTTATAAAATCGAAACATAATCTTTTTAATACGAATCTTTTTCGTGAGCCTTCCTAACTGTCTGTAGTATTATTCCTCAAAATTTCACATTTTAATACGGCTCCGAAGCGGTCCAAATATAGCCTCAAAGTTGCTGGACAGAGATGAGTCATTCTTCCGAACGGCGTTTACTAAAACTCACTTTTCTCCTAAACCGTAAATCGTATAGACATGATCTTTATACCAAAACAAACCTTAAAACAAGACCTACATGTTCATGGTCAGTTCTGTTCAAAAATATTACCAGACCAGTTCGTAATTCTTGCTCAAAACAGCCCTAAATCAAATGGGTATTACGACGGCTATAATCGTAACGTTTTCCATTTTCAAAACACACCCAAATCAATACCAATCAATTCCAAACTCACCATCCACCTTATACACCCTCCACTCAGTCAAATCCTCCAGGAATAATCACAACAAAATTCATAACCCATCCTCCAAACTCAACCAACAATTTATCTAATTACTTAATCATGCTTTTAACTCTACATAAACATCAAAACCATTTCGAAACTCATACAAACAAAAGGGGCAGAGGTTTTATACCTTCTCCAAGCTTGCTTGCTGCTATATACCTTATGTAACCTTAGATCCTTGCTTAATACAACCTTTGGAAGCTACAAACTCAATATCCCAAAACAAAACAAAACACAAGTTACTATTCATCATCTTCTCCGACTGTTAATCACTGAAATCGAAGGGGTAAACCAGTTTTTACTGCTTTAGTTTGTGGATTTTATGCACTTTGAGATGATCTAAATATTGATTTCGGTAAACTCTGCTATTGCACACACATATTTTCACACCTGTACAGATTGAGAAAAGAGTTTATTGACAAAGAAGGATAAATGGTAAACACTGATGTATTGTGTGACATATGCCGAGGTAACTTTGTTTTAATCTCTGATGGTTAAAATAATTTCTTTGTTTCAGACATTTTATAATTTTGAGATTAGACATTTGTTTTGAAAATTTAAAAAGAGTATGATTGGAAAGTTGTTCAAGAATGTTTTAAACAGAGGAGAGAGGTTAATTGCATAGAAAAGTGTAACAGGCGGTAATTATTGCTGTTTTTACTGCGCATGCGTATTGGAAACTGCCAATTATTTGCTGTCAGTAACTGCATGTGTGACACGTGTCCCATTCACATGATTACAGGAGTAAGACAGTTGTGTATTAATGATTAAAACTCTTCAGTTTTTAATATTTAATTTTTTTTTTAAATACAATACACACATCTTCAGTTAAACTTTTCACATCTTACTCATACACATCTATTATCACACACACATAGTCACAAACACCTTTCTACACATAAACTCTGTTAAGCTTTCGCATCAATTACTTGTTCTTTCTTCAAAATCTTCTAATGGCAACCACAGCTTTCGTTTCGTCTGGGTTAGAGTTCGTTCCAAACAACTATACCGCTCCACTAAACACTGCAAACGCACCAGAAGCATTTCATATGATTCAAAAGTTTCTTGCTCAGTCAGCGATTGGGTGTGCTTTAGTTGAACCAGCCAAACTTTCTGGTTTACAAATCAAGGCGTTCTGGGAGTCAGAGGTTTATGATAATGGTGGTGAAACTGGGAACCCATCCATAATCTTTGAGTTTGAAGAAACAGAGTATGTTATTACTGCTGGTACTATTCGAGCTGCAATGGGGTTTCCTGAGTATCCTTCCTACACTGTTGGAATGGGTGATGAGGATTTAATACGAATGATGCGAGAGATTGGTTACTCTGGGCCATTGACAAAGATTGGGCAACTCAAAAGGCCGTTTCTGCGCAAGGAATGGAGTTTCTTCTTCGATTGCATCACGAGGACATTTGGAAAGAAATGCACAAATTGGGATGCTATTCCCACAGACAGTCTGCAAATCGGGTATTCTTTATTATATGATAATCATTTTGATTTTGCACGACTTGTTTTGACTAACTTAGGGGAGAAGATGACAGAGAATAGAGGAGTTGTTTATTTTTCTAGATTCTGTCAGCTTTTGTTTTCTTATTGTGTTGAAGGAGTAAATGTAGTTGAAGCAGATGTTTCTTGTTTTAAATTACATAAGAGGGTATTTACTGATCTAGTAAATAAAGATGTTAAGAAAGGAGTTGTTGGAGACTTGTTGCTACCTGCCTCAATGCAACAGTTTTTAAATGCTCAAGTCAATTCCCCAACTCAAGAAGTACCTTCTTTAATTTCTGTAAATCCTGCAAGAGGTGGTAGAACTAAGCATATGGGTTCTAAGCCAGCTAGGATTTCTAAACCATCTTCTGAAGCTGAACCTTCTGTGTCTCCATCACAAAGGTTACAGAAGTCCAAAACCAGAGCATTTAAAAGAAAAGTAAGGGCACAAAGACCTTGTTCTGAAGAAGCAAGAGTATCTGCTAGTGAAGATGAAGCAGAGGATTCTCAAACTCTGAGAAAAAGAAGAAAGCTTGTAGCCACTTATCTTTTTGATGAGGAGGAAGAAGCTGAATTGCCTGTAACCTCTGAAGTGGTAATTCAGGAAGCTGTTCTAAGGGAAACTACTATGCTCTCAGAGGATAGAGCAAATCTTGATGAATCTGAAGCTCCTGCATCAGAGAATGAGGAGATTGTGACTGAAACTGTTCCTCAAGATACTCCTGCAATTGTTGTTGAGGAGGATATTCTAACTGATAATGAGGACAGAGTGTTTGTAAACACTGAAGCTCATGAAGTGTTTGTTCAGGAGGATGCTGCAAATACTGCTAATATGATGGATTTGGATTTAGAAGCTCCTACATCAAAGGCTAATGATGTAGTTGAGGAAGCTGCTACTCATTCTGATAGCAGAGTTTTTGATTTTGAAGCACACACCTCTATACATTCTGATCATTATACAGAAGGTGTGGAAGCTGATCAAGTAACTGATCAGATAGAAGAATCTCTGGCCACTCACACTGAAATTATTTCTTGTGATCTTGACAAAGGTGAGGAGGTTAATCAGATGATAAAAGTCACAGAGACAATTCTTGATGAAGCTGTGATAGAAAAGGAACAAGAGGCTGCTGATGAGCTAAACTCTGATATTCCTGAAGCTGTAGAAGAGGAGAAACTTGATGAAGCTGCACAGTTTACTGCTGACAATATTCTTACTGAAAATGAAGCAGACAATAATGAAGAAGCTGGAAATGATGCTGAGGGTTCTCATTCACACCCTAGTATTCAAGTTTCATTGGCTGATGATGTCAATAGTGATGAAGCAAGGGAAGTCAATAGACAGACAAATGAGCATTTCCAGAATATGTACTACAACAAATGGGCTGATGCAGATTGTGTCTTCTCAGCACAAAGGGCTGCAGATTTTCTATCTGATTCTGTCAAGAAGATCTCAAATACTGATGTACTTACAAGCTTACAGGCAACTGTTGTTCAAGTCAAATCTCTTAATAATAGATTTGATGAGAATCAACAAATGCTTACAAATCTAAGGAATGAAGTCAGTATGAAGGATCTTACTTTCAAGTCTGACAGAACTTATTATTATGCTATGCTCAAGCAGCAAGCCAAGGATTCTGAGGAAATCAAGAAGAGGCTTGGGCAAGTTGAGGAAAATCAGAATGCAATGTCTACTCAACTGAATTCCATTTCTACTGCCATTGAATTGCTGACATCAGTACTACTTTCTGATGATGTCAAAAAGGGGGAGAGTGTACCTAAAGACAAATGCAAAGACACTCAAGCTCTGAGACGGAGGGATGATTCTACTGATGGGGGAAGCAAAGAAAATAAAAGAAAGATTTTTGCTCAAAGGCAAAGCAGGACAAGAGTAAACTCTGATAGACAAACAAACTCTGACAAGATAAACTCTGGTGGCCAATCTACTTCAAAACTCAAGAGTTTAGTTGTTTCAACTAATCCATCTACTGATGAAGAGATTGCTGCTAAAATATTCATGAAAGAGCATGGAAAGAATGTTACTATTGAAGATATCCAGGCTGAAGAGCAAATGCTTGCTGAGGAACACAAGAAAAATCTTGAAGCTGGAATCTACAAGAAAAAGGAAATCAAGGCTCCTAGAAAGAAAGAAGTTGGTATTTCTATCAAAGAGAATACACAACAGAGTATACAATATACAAGGAGACCTGTGATTGGAAATTCTGATAAGGGTAAAGGCATAATGATTGAAGAGCCTAACCTGAAAAAGAAGAATTATTCAACCTCTGACATTGCTCAAGTTGAAACAAGATTAGCAAAATCAACCTCTGACGCTGCTCAAGTTGATGATACTACTAAAGTTATGACAACCTCTGACGTTGCTCAAGTTGTACAGAAATCTACACAACTTCCAGGATTCAGCAAACCAAAACTTCTTGAAGATTTAAAGCTTGAAGCTGTGAATTTCTCAGTAACCAGAACAGTATTGGGTAAGGAAGGAAAAGACAAATCTGGTCTAGGGTCACACAGAGAGAGAAGGATAAATACAAGTCCAATGGATCAATCGTCACTAGTTGTATCTGGTATTATTACTCAAGAAAATCTTGATATGCTAGACTCTGTTCAAATGATCTTTCATAAGGTGTTGAAGAAGGAATTTTTGTTGTACTTTATGAATGATGGAAGAGTTTATAAGGTTGCAGAGTCTGATATAAATCTCAAATCTTATCAAGAATTGGAGTATGTTCTGTACTTGTTAAAAGTCAAAAATAGAAATACTCACAATGCTGCCTCAGTTATCAGAGAAAAGATGCTAAGATCGAAGATGATGCTTGGAGGAGAAGTATCAAGTGCATATATTCCCAAATACAGAAATGCACATGGGAAGATTGTTGAGATGAAAAGAAACAGTGCTAAGTTCAGAATAGCACTGGGTACAAAAGTTCTTGAATTTAATTTAGAATCTGATAAAGCTTATTATATTAAGCTAGGGAATGAGATGAGGAAGAATTCCATCTATTCTCTGAGAGCTGCAATTTATCAGACTGGAGAATCTGATCCAGAGTTGAAAGAAGTGAAGAAGATCATGGTGGAAGAGCTAGAAAGAGCTGAAAAGAAATTGCTATCAGACTATATCAGGACAGTGCCTGATATTCAAGAAATCAAGTAAAGTCTGACTGTAAGTTTTTAATATATTTTCTATTCTAAGTCAAATTTAAACTCTGTTTTAAATTAAACTCTGTTATATGTTAAACACTGCATTTGTTAAATGTTTTTGACATCATCAATTATATGTTTAACTTGTACATTTTATTATGAACAAGTTGGGGGAGATTGTTAGATATAATTGCTGACGTTTGTTTATCAGTGTTTAAGCAACAGGTACTGATCAGAGTTTATCAGAAGCCGGTCAGAGTTTAATTAAAGTCTGACAGGGTGAAGAGTTTAAAGGAAGCCGGTCAGAGTTTATTTAAAGTCTGACAGGGTGATAGTTGAATTAGCTGTCGGTGCTGAATTGAAGATTCTAGAAGCAATATATTCTGAAGATGGAAAGAAGCAGAATATATTGATACAGCTAAGGAAAAAGAATAGAAGATAAGAAGCAATCCTTAATTGATATAACTTGTATAGATAATTTGTAGGAATATCAATTAGATAAGGATTGTGTAACTGTGTACTATATAAACACAGATAGGTTATCCCTAGAAGGGGCGCGATCATTGAATATATTATTCTTGTAACCTAGAAGCTCTTTGTGATTCATTAACATCACTAAGAGAGAATTATTTAATATAATTCAGTTTCTTGATTGTTCTTCTCATAAATACTTGATTATATATTGTGTATTCGGCCTAACATGTTGTATTTATGTATGCATGTGTAAACATGTTGTGTAAAGGTTGTATTTTGCTATTTGATCGGCGTGTGATAGGTGTTATTATTAGGATGTTCGTTTGTTGGGTGTTTTAGTAGTTTTAAACTGGTGTTGTTTAAGATGTGTTTGATGGGTTTTGTATGGATGTGTGTATCTGTATGGAAAAT
The DNA here is from genome assembly GCA_030848705.1 of Heracleum sosnowskyi. Classification (NCBI taxonomy): domain Eukaryota; kingdom Viridiplantae; phylum Streptophyta; class Magnoliopsida; order Apiales; family Apiaceae; genus Heracleum; species Heracleum sosnowskyi. The sequence goes on along the minus strand of CM061239.1, from coordinate 48,051,655 downwards.
GGGCGTATTTTGCTGTTTGATCGGTGTTGTGTAAGTGTTCGCGGTTCTTAGGGTTTTTGTAGAATATGAATCGTTTGAGGGTGTTTTGGGGATAAGTTTATGTTGATTTGATTTTCCGCGTGTGTTTTATGTTCTTCCCGGGTTAGTAGGGGTGGTTGTTATCTGTGGGTTGTGTTTGTTTGAGCGGTTGATTGAGCATGCGACTATGTGTAACTGTTGTTTGTATTTTGTTTGCAGAAAGATGTCGCTGTCAAGACAAAATGTGTCGAGGACTCGCCCAGTGTTGATAGATGGTATGGGGCGGTGGATTGATACCCATGTTCACAGCTACCTTGGTGTGGCCGCTTGCGATAGGGTGAGATATTTTGATACTTTTGAGAGTTTGTACCGTACCGAGGGAGTTCCACCTACCGCTTTTGATAAGAGGGAGATAGATGAAGCTTTTGGAAAATTCAAGCACTTGGATTGTGGTAGTACTTTTCAAGAAGAGAAATATGGGCGTTTGGTTTCTCGGTTGTTCCGTATCGAGGATGGGTACGAATGGAGGATGCCGCGTGCTGGTGAGCGGTTATATGATCGTGATGCGGAAGGGTGGATGGCGATACCTGTGTCTCACTTCAAAGCTGGCTTGAGGTTGCCGATGCATAAGTTTATGTCGGATCTGTTCAAGTATTATTTTAGGTGTCCGCCTGCCCAGTTTTCGCCCAATGCCATTCGTGTGATCCTGTGGTTTATTGCTGCTTGTGCTAAAGACGGTAGACAGCCTACCTTCAAAGGTTTTTTCGCTCTATTCTTTGTGTGGGTGACCAGTGCAAAGCCGTTTTATGAAATCCACTGGTGGCGGGGATTTAGATGCCACGCCTGCTGGTATGTCTGAGATGGTCATTACTTCTAGTAGTGAGGATGCTGGGGATGGTGGTTCTGATGGTGGTGAGGCTCAGGAAAGGGTAGTTGTGGAGGATGTGTTTTCGTCTAGTGAAGATGACTGTAGGGAGATTGTTAAGGAGGGTGAGCCGGTGGATGGCGACACCGTTGTTGAGAGGGCCCTGGTTCCGTTTATGGGGGATGCGGGAGAGGACGCTATTGATGATCGCACTGAGGAGGGTAGCGAGCAGGTTGAGGAGGCAATAGGGGATCGTGAGGAGTTGGAACCTGATGAGGTTGCGCCCGGGGGTGCTGTTGTGAAGGTTGCTTCTGTCAGGGTTAGAGGCCGATTTGGGAAGAAGCGTAAGAGGGCGGCTGATGTGGTTGTGGATGAGTCACGGAAGAAGGTTAAGTCCGTGCATGAGGTTGGCGAGTCAAGCAGGACGGGAAGTCGCTTGCGGATGGGAGGGCGCTTGCGGATGGGCGGTAGATTTGTGTTGAAGAAAAGGAAGGTGAACTTTGCTTTGGCTGGTCCGGGTGTGACCACTTCTAGAAAGAAACGGACGGAGATGGCTGTGACTTACATCGATAGTGATGAGGGGATGGTTGTTGTTGATGAGGAGACCGGGGAGAGGAGGCCCGACTATGGGTATATGTTTAAGAGTGGTCCGGGTTCTTTCACGATTGACTCGATGACCGAGGATGACTTTCGAAAGCTGAAAGGGTATGGATGGAGCAAACTGGCGAGGCGCTCTCAGAAGTATCACGCCAAGGTAAGCGTTTTTGTTTTTTGTCTCCTGCTGTTTGACGATGTTTACTTTATGTTATGTTTTGACGGGTATTTGATGTTCTTGCAGAGTCAGTGTCATTTTGCTGCTGTGTTAGCTCAAGGCGATGCTTACAGGATGGATAACAAGTCTTTGAGGAAGGCGGAGGAGCGGCTTAAAAAGGAGTTGGGTACTCAGGAAGAGTTTAAGCGTAATTTGGTGGCCTCTTTAGACCAGATCGAGGCTGATAAGAAAAGGTACTTCTCTGAGAGGCATGTGTATAGGAATAGGATGATCGTTGCGCAGAGGAGGGTAGCGACCCTGCAAGAGAAGGTGGCGGTTGCTGAAAGGGAGAAGAGTGACCTTGCAACTGGGGTTGAGAAAGCCGTTGCTGAGACCGAGTGTCTGGTTAAAGAGTTTGAACATGCGAAGAAGTGTCTCGCCGATGCTGAGGCTCACTTGGCGAGCAGGCCTACGGAAGAGGCTGCGATTATGAAATATAGGGCCAGTGATACGTACCAAGATGAGTTGGCGAGGGAGGTTGCAGCTGCTGTTGACAAAGAGATGCGCCAGAGGGTTGCTGTGGGTATTGCTAATTGGAAGAAAAGTGATGATTTCCAGAAGTTGGTCGAGGTTGCTGCGAAGACTCTGGCTGATGCTTGTGTATTTGAGAGGCTGGGGGCTTGTGAAGCAACTCGCAAAGCCCTTGAAGAGGAGGCGGAAAAGAAGATGAAAGAGGCGAGGAAGATGAAGCGGGCCGCCCGGAATTAGAAAAAGAAATATGCTGCCTTGCGAAAGGAGTTGAGCGAGCGGAGTGTTCCTTCTGCCGGTAGTTCTAGTGGAGGTGAGGATGTTGAGGCAGCTGTTGACATGGAGGAGGATGAAGTTGTTGTTGCCGAGGAGGAGCTTGGTGGTGATGCGGTTGAAGATGATGAGGCCGCTGTTGACGGTGAAGTTGAAGTTGCTGAAGATTCTGGTGATGAGATGGTTAGCGGGACGTCGCTGTCTTTATAGTTCTAGTCAGCTTTTGGTATTTGGTATTTTACCGATACCCAGATTGTGTAATAGATTTGGTGATTTGTGAACTGCTCAATCTTTTGTTTGCTGTGTAAGAGACGAGCTATTTATGTAACTTTTGCTTTGGTTTTTAAACTGTTTATCCGTTGCTTGCATCTATCTTCTACTTTGTTTTAATGTTGCTTTGTATATATGTTGCCTTGTGATAAGTGGATTTCATATCCACTTGGATCGTCCTAAATTGGCTTAAATTGGCTGTTTTGTTCTCAAGTTTGTTGTGTTTGTAATGTGTTTTGTATTAGTATTTGCAGAGTTGAGTTGTCAGCAGAGAAGTGGAGTTCTTGTGGATTGCAATGGTGTTTTGAGCATTTCTGTGAAGGCCAAGTGGTTGCGGAGCGAGAGAGCGCAAGGAAATCCTAAACTTGGAAGGATTGGAGAATAAAGAGCTCAATTTGGAGATTTATTAGAAGGAAATTCGGATTTGTTGGGCTACCTGCACATAATTCACTGTTTGGGCCATATCTCGAGATCTAGAAGTCAGAATTGGACGATTTAACAGTCCACGTGAAGATAAAAGAATTCTGGACAGAAAGTCAAGGGTCCCCTCCCCCTTCCAAGCGCGCCCGCGCCCACTCCAATTCAATTCAAGCGCGCCCACCCCCTTCCAGGCGCGGCCACCCCTGAAACATTCTGGAAAAGGCAATTTCAAGTCAGAATTGGAAACCAGAAGAAGACCAGTCAACTCTAAGGCCTATATAAGTAATTGGTGGACGTTTTCAGAGGATATAATTCATATACAATCATACATATTCATCCACCGGTGAGGAGAACAAGAAGACGGCTGATTACGAAGATCTACTTTTCATCTTTTCTTTGTATTCTTCTAATTAGGCGATACTTTGGATTCTCGTTTGTTCTTTCTTAAACCCTAGCACTTTTATTCAGTATTCTAGACTTATTATTATCATGTTTTCATCAGAACCCACGATGATGAACGGTTCGGTTATGAACTAATCGTCGTCGTGGGATTCTAACGAATTTATTTATGGATTTTAGTAGTTAATTGTTTTAAAGATGTGTGTGTGATGGCTAATTGATATCCTAGTTTGGTTGTGCTTATTCTTCTTGGATGCGTAGCTAACATCTAAGATTGTTTGTTAATCTCTATTGAATGCGAAAGTGGATATAGAGGTTTAGAACTTGCCATGCTAGCATAGGTTTATGTATGTTTGTCATGCATGATTCGTACGTGATTTTAACCATCTTACCTGCCCTATGTAATCTGAATGGATAACTTGCTCGTTAAACCGTTATGTTTTCAAATCTTATAGACATATAGGGTCTAAGCATAATTGGTGTCTGCTCAACTTCTATCTCTTTTGTGGATGTTTGAGTGGTTTGGTATACGTATACTGAAAGGTAGCGTGTACTGATTTCGTGTTATCCGATTAGTTATCACAACTGTCACATGCATTGATTAAAGACAAAAGACTCTAGATGAAGTATTTAATGAAGTTAGGATCCCATGTTTTATTCTCATAAGTAAATCAACAGCAATCTTTAGTTTAATATTGTCTTGGTATTTTGTTTAGTAAATTTAGTTAATCAAACACAACTTTGATACTTGTCTTAGCATTGAACAATAGCCATACATTGTTGCATAGGTGCATAACTATAGTAACCAAAGCAGTCTCTGTGGGAACGAACTCTACTTATTCTTATATTACTTGTGACCGCGTATACTTGCGTGATATTGTGTGAACAAGTTTTTGGCGCCGCTGCCGGGGACTCGGTGTTATTTATATAGTTTATGTGCTTGTCATCAGTGGTCGTTAAAGTTCACTGACTCAGATTATACTCATCAATTTTACTTTGTTTGGTGTGTTTCAGTTTCTTTAGTAAGCGTGTATGCGAACACGTTCTCAATATCGTAAAGAAGAACTTGAATCAAGTCTAGTTATGGGAGAACCAGTAGCAGAAACGAAGGCTTTGAAGGATTATTCTCAGCCAAAGATCAATGACATTCAATCTAGCATTGTTAGGCCGGCTATTGCAGCTAATACTTTTGAAATCAAGCCTGGCACTATTCAGATGGTGCAGAATTCAGTTCAGTTTGGGGGTGCTCCAATGGAAGATCCTAATATGCATATTAGGGATTTCATCGAGATTTGTGACACCTTCAAGTTCAACGGAGTGTCAGAAGATGCTGTGAAGCTGAGACTTTTCCCATTTTCTCTGAGGGATAAGGCTAAGGGCTGGTTGCATTCTCTACCAGCAGGTTCTATCACTACATGGGAGGATCTTGCTCAGAAGTTTCTCACTAAGTTTTTTCCTATGGCCAAAACAGCAGTAATCAGGAATGCTCTTACTCAGTTTGCGCAACACTCTGGAGAAACTTTATGTGAAGCTTGGGAGCTCTACAAGGAGATGCTTAGGAAGTGTCCTCATCATGGAATGCCTGATTGGATGGTGATCAATTGCTTCTATAATGGACTGGGAGGTCAATCTCGACCAATGCTTGATGCAGCATCAGGTGGAGCTCTTTGGGCTAAAAGCTACGATGAAGCTTATGAACTTATTGAGATGATGGCTACTAATGAATACCAGAATCCAACTCGGAGGTTATCACAAGGCAAGGTAGCAGGAATTCTGGAAGTGGATGCAGCCACGGCAATAGCAGCACAACTAAAGGCTTTATCTATGAAGATTGATTCTTTGACGAACTATGGAGTTCAGCAGGTGGCTAGTGTGTGTGAGCTATGTGCAGGGGCACATGACACAACTCAGTGTGCCATATCTAGTGAGTCGGCGCAGTTTGTGAGTAATTTCCAGAGACCACAGCAGCCAGTGCCTAATGCCTATCATCCGAATAACCGGAACCATCCAAATTTCAGCTGGAGTAACAATCAGGGTGGTCAGCAGCAACAACCACAGCAGCCGTATCAGCAGTATCAAGGTCAGCAATTTGGAGCTAAGCCATTCAACCCTTCTGGTTTTCAGCAACAGTATGCTCCAAGGCAACCGTTTCAACCACCAGGGTTTCAACAACCATCTCAAGGCAATGTTGGTCAATCGTCTAATGAAAAGTCTGAATTGGAGGAATTGAGGCTAATGTGCAAGAGCCAAGCCGTTTCAATCAAGACTCTGGAGAATCAAATCGGTCAGATTGCCAATGCCTTGTTGAATAGACCATAGGGAACTCTCCCTAGTGATACGGAAGCTAATCCTGGCAAGAGAGAGGTCAAGGAACATGTCAAAGCAGTTACCTTGCGATCTGGAAAGGTTACGAATGATCAGAATGCAGAAACGGATGAAAAAGAAGAAATTTTGAAAAATGGCCAGAAGGTGGAGCGCGCCCTCCCCTGCCCTTCTGCCAGAAAATGAAGAAAAAGTTGAAAAAGCTAGTTTGGGGGTGAACGAAGCGGAAAATGTTGACCATTCTTCTGAGAAACCTATTCCTAAGAAAGATACAGAGAGCAAGGAGGTATATCCTCCTCCGCCATTCCCTAAACGTCTTCAAAAACAAAAGTTGGATAAGCAGTTTGCTAAGTTTCTCGAAGTTTTCAAGAAGTTGCATATCAATATACCTTTTGCGGAAGCTCTTGAACAGATGCCGAGCTACGCAAAGTTCATGAAGGGTATTCTATCTCGGAAGTTGAAACTCGAAGACTTGGAGACCGTGGCTTTAACTGAAGAGTGCAGTGCTATTCTTCAGCAGAAGTTACCTCCAAAACTCAAGGATCCAGGAAGTTTCACCATACCGTGTACAATCAGCAATCTATCTTTCAACAAGTGCTTGTGTGACTTGGGAGCTAGCATAAATTTGATGCTGTTGTCTGTCTTCATGCAACTTGGGCTGCCTGAGCCTAAACCTACAAACATGTCTTTACAGCTGGCTGATCGGTCGATCACATATCCTAGAGGTATAGTAGAGGATGTTTTGGTTAAAGTGGATAAGCTTATCTTTCCTGCTGATTTTGTGATCCTGGACTTTGAGGAGGACAAGAGGATTCCTATTATCTTGGGAAGATCGTTCTTAGCTACAGGCCGAACTTTGATCGATGTGCAGAAAGGAGAGCTTACAATGAGGGTTCAAAATCAGAAGGTCACTTTTAACGTGTTCAAGGCAATGAAATTTCCAACTGAGGAATAAGAGTGCTTTAAATTGGAGATGGTCGATTCTGTCGTCAATACAGAGATTGAACAACCGCTGAAGTCAGATACAGTGGAAAAAGTCTTGATAGGGAATTCTGATACTGAAGACAAAGAAAGAGCAGAGCAACTTCAGTTGTTGAATGCACCTCCGTGGAAAAGAAAATTTGATGCGTCATTCGAATCTCTTGGATTAGCAGAGCTGAACAATTCTCAGGAGCGACTTAAACCATCTATGGAAGAAGCTCCTACACTTGAACTCCAACCACTACAGGATCAATTGAGGTATGGTAAAGTCTACGAGAGCAACAGGCTATATAAGAAGAAGGTCAAGGACTGGCGTGAAAGAGGGGTGGTGAAACATTCATTTGTGCCTGGTCGGCTAGTTCTGCGTTTCAAGTCTCGCTTCAGATTTTTTCCAGGAAAGCGTAAGTCGAGGTGGTCGGAGCCTATCACGGTTGAATCAGCATTTCCGCATGATGCAGTAGAGATTTTCCATAAGTTTCCAGACGAAGCGTTCAAGGTTAATGGTCAGAGGTTGAAGCATGACATTTGTAATACGGTGAACCGTGAGTCGACGTTCACCGTTCTTGCGACTGGATGAAAAAGGATTCACGTCAAGCTATTGACGTAAAATGAGCGCTTCGTGGGAGGCAACCCACGCGAATATGCAGTATTAGTATTCTGTGTAAAAAAAAATCAAAAAAAATATTTTCTGGACAGAAAATAGGCGCACCCGCGCCTGGATGAGCGCGTCCGCGCAGGGTTACTATTCAAAGAAGCAAAAAAAAAAAGAAAAAAAAAAGAAAAAAGTTTGTGTTGTTTCCCCCTAGGATCCATCTGGGATTCAGCGAGAGGTTGATAGGTCTGGTTTAGGGGATGTGCAGTATAGGCGTTTGACGCAGTGCATTGATGCGATTCATGACAGTCAGAGCCGTTTTGCTCAGGATTTGACTTAGGCTTTGAGTACTGCATTCAGAGCTATTGGAGTTGATATCACTTGGCCTACCTTTGGAGCTGATTCTGTTTATCCACCACCGGATACACCACCCGAGGAGGGTGGTCCTGCTGATGATTAGGTATTCTCTGCATCTTTCCTTGTTATTACCTTCAATGAGGACATTGAATATTGTAAGTTTGGTGGTGGTAATTAGGGAATGTTAGTGTGTGTTCATATAGGATTCATATTGCATATTTAGTTAGTTCATATCTTTGCATGTTTTTGTCATATAGAGCATTCTGTTTTGCATTAGTGTTTATATCTATTATGTGAGTCCATTTAGTTGCATTTGCATAGCATGCATATTTCATGATCCCTTAGAACTTGGCTATTTCTTGGTTAATGAGTCGATGTTGATGGGAGTGTGGTAATGATAGATAGAGGGCTGATTAAGTTCCTATGAATTGACTTGCATGACAGAAACAAAATAATTTCACAAGTCTCATTGGTTGCTTTTGGATTTGATCAGACCATGTTTTGTTTGGATGTTAGAATTTAATCACTTGCTTATATTCAGAATGTCTTCTATTCTCTTGAAAACGAAGAAGCACTTAAGTCTAAGTTTGGGGGAAAACAGGGATTTCATGCTAGTTGTCAATAAAGGCTAGGCGTCAAATGGCTAGTAGCCGACTCATTGAAAAGATGAGTAGTCTAGGGTGGGATGAGAAAAAGCAAAGCGCACTCATTCCGAAATTGTTTAAAAAAAAGAAAAAAAAAAGGAAAAAGAAAAAAAAAAGAGTTGTGTTTATGCAGAATTGATCAGGTTGAGCTCTTTAATACTTGAGCAATTAAGTTCTAGGGGACTTTGTGCCTAGTGACCTAAGACTTTTCCGGTTTGGGATCCACTAACCTAACGCTCGCTACATGGGTATTATTGTATAAGCCTTTTGGGGTCTCAGCCATTGCACGGTCAAATAAGCATGTGTGTCGTAATAAAGCATGAATTCCTGTCTAGCTCAAGTGGATTTTGAGGTGTCTTTAAGTGGTTTCTTGTGTCTAGAGTTCATTCTGTTTATAAGCTTGTGGTTGTTTTGGTGAAGAATAGGATATGGTCTTGGTTTAGTTTGGGAGTATATTGATGAGCAATGCACACACGCACGTTTCTGTGTTTGTATGGTTAGTATACGGGAATTTGGTTGAACTCTGTTTGAAAGATTGCATTCCTTGAGATGTTAGCTTGTTGATTGGTTTTGGTTAGTCTGAGGGGATCACTTGCATTAGCATATTAGTTGCATTCATGCATTGCATTATAGTTAGTAGAGTCTGTTTATGCTTGAGGACAAGCATCGGTTTAAGTTTGGGGGTGTGATAAGTGGATTTTATATCCACTTGGATCGTCCTAAATTGGCTTAAATTGGCTGTTTTGTTCTCAAGTTTGTTGTGTTTGTAATGTGTTTTGTATTAGTATTTGCAGAGTTGAGTTGTCAGCAGAGAAGTGGAGTTCTTGTGGATTGCAATGGTGTTTTGAGCATTTCTGTGAAGGCCAAGTGGCTGCGGAGCGAGAGAGCGCAAGGAAATCCTAAACTTGGAAGGATTGGAGAATAAAAAGCTCAATTTGGAGATTTATTAGAAGGAAATTCGGATTTGTTGGGCTACCTGCACATAATTCACTGTTTGGGCCATATCTCGAGATCTAGAAGTCAGAATTGGACGATTTAACAGTCCACGCGAAGATAAAGGAATTCTGGACAGAAAGTCAAGGGTCCCCTCCCCCTTCCAAGCGCGCCCGCGCCCACTCCAATTCAATTCAAGCGCGCCCACCCCCTTCCAGGCGCGACCACCCCTGAAACATTCTGGAAAAGGCAATTTCAAGTCAGAATTGGAAACCAGCAGAAGACCAGTCAACTCTAAGGCCTATATAAGTAATTGGTGGACGTTTTCAGAGGATATAATTCATATACAATCATACATATTCATCCACCGGTGAGGAGAACAAGAAGACGGCTGATTACGAAGATCTACTTTTCATCTTTTCTTTGTATTCTTCTAATTAGGCGATACTTTGGATTCTCGTTTGTTCTTTCTTAAACCCTAGCACTTTTATTCAGTATTCTAGACTTATTATTATCATGTTTTCATCAGAACCCACGATGATGAACGGTTCGGTTATGAACTAATCGTCGTCGTGGGATTCTAACGAATTTATTTATGGATTTTAGTAGTTAATTGTTTTAAAGATGTGTGTGTGATGGCTAATTGATATCCTAGTTTGGTTGTGCTTATTCTTCTTGGATGCGTAGCTAACATCTAAGATTGTTTGTTAATCTCTATTGAATGCGAAAGTGGATATAGAGGTTTAGAACTTGCCATGCTAGCATAGGTTTATGTATGTTTGTCATGCATGATTCGTAGGTGATTTTAACCATCTTACCTGCCCTATGTAATCTGAATGGATAACTTGCTCGTTAAACCGTTATGTTTTCAAATCTTATAGACATATAGGGTCTAAGCATAATTGGTGTCTGCTCAACTTCTATCTCTTTTGTGGATGTTTGAGTGGTTTGGTATACGTATACTGAAAGGTAGCGTGTACTGATTTCGTGTTATCCGATTAGTTATCACAACTGTCACATGCATTGATTAAAGACAAAAGACTCTAGATGAAGTATTTAATGAAGTTAGGATCCCATGTTTTATTCTCATAAGTAAATCAACAGCAATCTTTAGTTTAATATTGTCTTGGTATTTTGTTTAGTAAATTTAGTTAATCAAACACAACTTTGATACTTGTCTTAGCATTGAACAATAGCCATACATTGTTGCATAGGTGCATAACTATAGTAACCAAAGCAGTCTCTGTGGGAACGAACTCTACTTATTCTTATATTACTTGTGACCGCGTATACTTGTGTGATATTGTGTGAACACCTTGAGCGACGCTTCCCTTGAGACTTGGCTTTATTTGCATGTTACGTTGCTTTGAGGTGAGCGACACCTCCTTTGTGATTTAGCTTTATTTGCACGTTACGTTGCTTGTAGGTGAGCGACACCTCATTTGTGACTTAGCTTTATTTGCATGTTACGTTGCTTGGAGGTGAGCGACACCTTCCTTATGACTTAGCTTTATTTGCATGTTACGTTGCTTGGAGGTGAGCGACACCTCCTTTGTGACTTAGCTTTATTTGCACGTTACGTTGCTTGTAGGTGAGCGACACCTCCTTTGTGACTTAGCTTTATTTGCATGTTACGTTGCTTGGAGGTGAGCGACACCTCCTTTGTGACTTAGCTTTATTTGCATGTTACGTTGCTTGGAGGTGAGCGACACCTCCTTTGTGACTTAGCTTTATTTGCATGTTACGTTGCTTGGAGGTGAGCGACACCTCCTTTGTGACTTGTTTTGTGTTGGCTTTGTCATTGGCCTTGGCCTTCAAGGAAGTTTGCTATTTTATGAGAATAGTAGAAGTCAAAAGCATTCCGCGTTCATTAGATTGCATTTTTCAAACATAAAGGGTTGTCGCCCGACTAATACATAGATTGGAGTTATGAGGGTCAACACATAATGAAAACCGCTTAATGCGCTTTTACTGGTAATATTTCCTGAGTTTGTCGCCATGCTAGGTGTTGTTGACTTCTGATCCGTCCATCCTTGCTAGCTTATACGATCCTGGTCTTAGTACTTGGATGACTTTGTAGGGTCCCTCCCATTTGGGCATTAATTTGCCCGTGTGGCGTGGGTCAGATGCTTCGGTCGCTCGGTTGACAAAATCACCTACCACGAATGTCTTGATTCTTGCCCGCTTGCCGAAGTAGTCTCTTGTTTTTTCTTTGTACTTGTCCATTCTTTCGACGGCCTTGTCGCGTGATTCATCTAAAAGTTCCAGGTTTGTGCGTAACCCCTCAGTATTTGTTGTTTCTTCGAAACTGATTACCCGGAAGGAGGGTGACCCAATTTATACAGGTGCAAGTGCTTCTGTGCCAAAGGCCAGTTTGAAAGGTGTCTCTCCCGTGCTTGTTCTGGCGGTTGTGCGGTATGACCACATGACATGTGGTAGTTTTTCTGGCCATCTCCTTTTTGATGATGTTAGTCGTTTCTCTATCCCTCGTACTATGATTCTGTTGGTGACTTCGACTTGCCCATTGCTTTGAGGGTGGCAGACGGACGCCTTCTTATGCTTGATTCCATGCTCGGAGAGGAATTTGGTAAATTTTGATCCTACGAATTGCGTGCCGTTTTCTGAGATGAGGATGCGAGGGATGCCGAACCTTGCGATGACATGTTCTTTGAAGAATTTGATGGCGTCTTGTTGGGTGATGTTTTTAAGTGCCTTGGCTTCTGCCCATTTTGTCATGTAGTCGATGGCGACCATTACATATTGTAGTTCGCCTCTTGCTTTGGGGAAAGGCCCCATGATGTCTATGCCCCATACCGCGAAAGGGATTGGGGAGAGTATTGAGGATGGTAGAGATGGCGCCTGGTGAGACATGTTGCTGTACAGTTGGCATTGGTGGCACTTTTGGACGAATAATTTGCAGTCGCTACCCATCTTTGGCCAGTAGTATCCTTGCCTTAGGATTTTGTGCGCTAGTGCCTTTGCTCCCATGTGATCTCCACATATTCCTTCGTGGACTTCTGTCATGCAATACGTTGCCTCGTCTTCGTCGACGCATTTGAGAGTAGGGCAGGTGATCCCTCTTTTATATAGGACTCCGCCTTGGAGGAAATATTTGGCCGCGTGGAATTTTATTTGCTTTGCCTTGATATGGTTATCCGGCAGGGCTCCATCCTTTAAGTAGAGAATGTAGGGTGTCATCCAATTTTCCCTGGTGTCTTGGATTTCGAGTGCCTCAATGCGCTCGGTTGTGGGTTTTGTCAATTCTTCGAAGTAAACTGATTCTTCGTAGGATGTTCCTTCTCCTTGGGTTAACCTTGACAGTGCGTCCGCCACCGTGTTATCATTGCGATCGATTTGCTTTAATTCGTGGATGGAGAAGTGGGCGAGCAAAGATTTGACAATATGCTGATATTTGTGAAGAGTCTCATCTTTGGTCGCGTAGTCCCCCTTGGTTTGTCTGACGACCAGTTGTGAATCTCTATATATGACAATGTTTGCGACCTCCAGGTTTTTTGCCAAGGTGAGTCCTGCGATAAGGGCTTCGTATTCAGCCTGGTTATTTGTCGCTTTGAAGGCGAAGCGAATCGCCTGCTTAACTTGGAAGTTTTCTGGGCTTATGAGGATTAGTCCGGCACCGCTTCTTTGGGAGGTGGATGACCAGTCCACATAGAGTTTCCAGATGCCTTTGTCGTTTGTTGCTGTGAGGTCGCTTGTTTCCTGTCCGGCGAGTGGGTTCGTGTCGCCTTGATTTTGTTCAGAGAAGGAGCACTCGACTACGAAGTCCATTAATGCTTGTGCCTTGATAGCGGTTCTTGGTGCGAAAGTGAGCGTGAATTGGCTTAGCTCCATTGCCCAATTGACCATTCTTCCTGATAGGTCTGGTTTGTGGAGTAGTTTCCTTAGAGGTTGGTTTGTTACCACCCTGATTTCCCTTCCTTGGAAGTAATGCCTTAGTTTTCTGCTAGCCGTTACTAGTGCGAGTGCGGATTTCTGCACATTGGGATACCTGGTTTCGGCGTCTTTGAGGACTTGGCTCCCATAGTAGATTGGTCGCTGGGCGGTTCCTTCTTCTTTTATCAGGACGGCGCCTACTGCTCTGTCTGATGCCGCGAGATATAGGGACATCGGTTCCATGGGTTTGGCGACAACCAACAGTGGTGGCGACGAGAGATGCATGTCTATGATTGCTTGGATTTTTTCAGGGTTAGCTTCGATACCTCTTCGACTAACCAAGAATCCGAGGAATTTTCCCGCTTCGAGAGCGAACACACATTTGTCTGGGTTGAGTTTCTTGTTGTATTTTCTGAGGGTGATGAAGCATTCTTCCAAGTCTTTCAAGTGGGATTCTGTCAAGAGTGATTTTACGATCATGTCGTCCACGTAGACTTCCATGTTTCTTCCTAGCTGTGATGCAAAGATTTTGTTCATCATCCTTTGGTAGGTGGCGACGGCGTTAATGAGGCCGAACGGCATGACTTTGTAGCAATAGACTCCCCTATGGGTTATGAAGGCTGTTTTCTCTCTATCTTCTGGTGCCATCTTGATTTGATTATACCCTGAGAATGCGTCCATGAAACTAAGCATGAGGTGCCCGGCGGTCGCGTCGATGAGTTGATCTATGCTGGGTAGTGGGTAAGGATCCTTGGGGCAAGCGGCATTCAGGTTCGTGTAGTCGACGCACACCCTCCATTTGCCATTTGCTTTCTTCACTAGTACCACGTTTGCGACCCACTTTGGGTACGAAACTTCACATATCAGGTCCGCCTCTAACAACTTGTCAATTTCCACATCGATTGCCTGCTGTCTTTCTGGTGCGAAGTTCCTTCTCTTTTGTTTTTTGGGCTCTTTGTCCGTGTTCACGCTGAGTTTGTGCATGGCGACTGACTCGTCCAACCCGGGCATGTCGCTTGGGGACCATGCGAAGATGTCGGCGTATTTTCTGAGTATGCCTGTCAATCCTTCTTTGAATATTGAGTCTAGGCCTGTGCCTATGCTTATTTTCCTGGTCGGGTCGCCTGAGATTAGTTCTATTTTCTCGACTTCCACCACTGGTGATATATTGGGTCATGCGTCCTTCTCGAGGCATCTTTTTAAGTTAGCGTCGATTCTCTGAGGGTCTTCCAGCATGGGATCGAAGGTATCAATAACTTGTACTTCTTTCTTTCTTTTGGAGTGGCTGAGTTGGTGCTCTATGTGTTTTCTTTTTCTATCTTGACGCCTCCGTGAGGCTTTTTGGCGCCTCATGTTGCTAGGTTCAGTGGCGGCTAAAGCGAGGGCTATCCCGTAGCACCTCTTTGAGGTTTCTGAGTCGCCACGTACCTCGCCTATGCCTACGGGGTGGGGAATTTTAGCTTGAGGTGAGGCGTGGATGTGACGGCTTTGAGAAGGTTGAGGGTTGGTCTACCGAGTATCATGTTATATGAGGAAGCGGTATTAATTACGTAGAACTTGACTAGGTGGTGGATTTGCTTGGGCGCCTTCCCAAAGTATACCGGGAGTCTTGCCACCCCTGCTATGGGGACTGCATTGTGACCGAAACCATAGAGAGGGGTCTCATCAGGGCATTCTTCCAACTTCTCATCGTTGAGCTTTAGTCTATCCCATGTGTGTTTGAAACATATGTCGACCGATGATCCGTTGTCCACCAGTATCCTTTTTACTTCGTTTTCGGCCACATCCAAAGTTACCACGAGGGCCTCGGTATGATTCGGGTCAATGCCTTCGTAATCCGCGTCAGTGAAAGATATGGTGTTGTCGGTTTTACTTTGCGAGATTGAGAGCACTTCTTGTTGGGCGACCCTTGGGGGGGAAATGGACCCTCCGAAGACTGTATTTACCACGTTTTTGTTAGGGGCTGCCGCTTGGACTTGGCGGGGGAGGTATTGGTTCAGGTTTCCCTGCTTGACTTGTCTTTCCAAGAAGTGTTTGAGTGACAGGCAGCTTTCCGTCGTGTGCCCATGAGCTTCATGGTAATCGCAGTGTTTGTCTTTGTTTCTGTCGTCCGGGGCGGTCCACATAGGTTGTGGGGGTTGGAAAAAGGGTTTCCCTCTAATCTCGCGGAGGATGGCGGACCTGGGCATACTCAAGGTGGTCCAATTGGGTTCAGGGCGTTTCTCCGGGCGTGGGGGTACTGGGGGACCCAACCTGTCTCTAACAGCGGCGGGGGCCTCCCTGACTGGTCCCGGGCCGTGAGTCGTCTGTACCTGGTGTTGGATGGGGACTGGTTTTTGTGTGTGACTGAAGGTATATTGTTCCCTTTGAAAGTAGGGTTGTCTTGGAGGCGGCGGTGGGGGGGCCCTTGACTGTTTGAGTACGCTAAGGGACTCCATTTCGTTGATTGCTTGGGATGCCAGATCGTAGGCCCGTGCTAGCGTTATGGGTTGTACCTCCATAAGTTTGCAGACATACTTCTCGCATTCGTACGGGTTGAGACCTCTTCGCAAATGTACCAGGGCTTCTGTTTCGTTCACGCATACGACTTTGTTAACCGCTTCCTTGAACCTGTCAATGTCTACTTGTAGGCTTTCTCCGTTTCTTGGAGCGACTGTCTCTAGGAAGACGGTGTGTACCTCGTGGGGTTGGTTAGCTTTGAATTTATTGAGGAAAGCTCTTTTGAATTCGGCCCAATAATCAAGAGACCGAGCGGGCAAGCGACAAAACCATCTATGTGCTCCTCCCCTAAGGGTGGCGGCGAAGAACCTGCACCTCGTTAGGTCTCTATATTCGTAGTGGAGAGCGAGTTGGTCGAAATAACTCAAGTGTTCTTCTGGGTCGCCCAGACCGTCGAAAGAGTTAAGATTGATGTGCTTTATGTGTCTTTGCTTGGATTCATTTTCCAATCGCTTGGTGAACGGTGATTCGCTCGCTTCCGCGTAACTTCCTCCCTCTAGCTTCCTTTTTAGTTCAAGGATTGTGTTTAGCATATCCGCGTTTGTGGGTTGTACGCTGCCTGTTTCGACTCTGGGTTCTGGGGATCGGTCTCTTTCTAGGCGTCGCTTGGCTCTTTCATATTCAGCTTTCTTTTCTTCGATATCCTTTCTCAAGTCTCTCTTTTTTCTATTTTCCTTCCAGGTTTCTGGCTTGTGTTGGGGTCCACCGTGCTCCTTGTGCCTAGTATTCTGAGATGAGCCTAAACGAGAGAAAACTGAGTTGGCGGGCCGGGGGTGGCTTTGTGCTTCGCTTTGGAGGTTTTCATCGTGCTGATTGAGTTGGGAAGCTAGGGGTTGCTGTTGTTGTTGTGGTTGAGGAAAGACTGATGCGACGCGGATGAGGGCGTCGATTTGGGCTTGAGTGTAGCCTGCGAGATCGAGGTTACGCTCAGCGTTGGGAGGCGATTCTTGATCCTGGAGAGGTGGTTGAGTTGTCGGGGGTGCCCGTTGTTGGTTACGCGGGTTGTTGGCCCCGCCAACTGTGTTGGGAATTTCATGACGGACGTTTCCCGAGGGGGTGAGGTTTTCTCTTGTGACTGTATTTCGGTTGTTTGTTGTAGATCTTGTGTTTGCCATGGGTTTACCTCTCGTGCGGGATACTTCCACCGAGATTTACCCTAAATGTCTGGAAAGTGGTGTTAGTGCTGGTGGAGGTTTTTTCTTAAAGAAAGGAAATCCCCTCCTTCTAGCGCCAAATGATAAGTGCTGCACTTGCTCCGTCGCCAAATACACTGTTCCGGTGGTGGTTTTGACCTGTGATAGGGGACCTGTAAAATAATGCTTGCCCGGTGGTGGTGGCTGTCAAGCACCTCCGGCGTGAAAATCAGTAACAGAGTAGAGCTATATGATAAAATGCAGCAAGTATCGAGAGTGTTTTCTGGTGAGTGTGTGTAGTGTTTGTGTGTGAATAAATCTACGGTGCTTTGTGTGATAACAGAGTATTTATAGACCCGAAACCTGTCCTTGTGACGTGGGCGCCGCTTACTGTGGCAACAGTGCATGGGATGGGTCTCCTTGTTACAGTTGAGATGTACAGTTGAGGTGTACAGTTGAGATGTACAGTTGAGGTGTGCAGTTGAGGTGTACATTTGAGTGGTTGTGTTTTATGCTACAGTTGAGGCGTGTCCTATCTTTTATCATGTTGACATTTGGCTAAGTGTTACATTCTAATTTGTCTTTGACGTGTATTTGTCCTTTTGCTGGCGACTAGGTGACTGAGCGATCGCGTTCGGACGCTTGTGGCTGACATCGAGCCATAGAATGCGACTGTGATCAGTTGGCGGTTACTGTGTTTCTGGGTATATATCAGATATTTTTTTATGTTTTTGCTGCATAATTTTGCTTTCACTTGACTGGAACTTTTTAAAGCAAGGCGGGGAAAAGAAGCTGGTGTTTCTATGTGTTAAAAATTCCTTCGCTTATCTGTGATGATTATATTATACCGGCAAATTTCTTTACCCCCTTAATTAAGGGCAAAGAAGCCACAACCTTCACAAGTTTTATGAAAACATCAATGTCAAATGCATTGAATTACCACGATCTGTGCTCAAGTACGTATGTCTTTTTATATTGTTGTTTGGTTGCTATACTTTGACTTAATTTATTTTTTTATGAGTACTAGCTTATAACCCGTGCGGGCCGAGCATAAGTCGACATTAAAATATTAGTATTAATAAATTATTAATAAGTATTAATAAGCTTATTAATACTAATTGTTTTTAAATCTCAGGGAACGGAAAGTGTTAATTATGTAGTTGCGAGGAATCGAACCTGGGTTAAGTGATAACCAAATTTGGTACTTTTGGTACTTTGGTATTTAGTACCGCGCACCATTTTCACATTATTTTCTATTGAATTTAAAGTAAATAAATAAATCTTGTATAATTACGTAGTTGTAAGGATTCGAACCCTGGATGAAGCTAAAGAATTTAAAGTAAATAAATCTTGTATAATTATGTAGTTGCGAGAAATCGAACCCGGGTTAAGTGATAACCAAATTTGGTACTTTTGGTACTTTGGTACTTTAGTACCGCGCACCATTTTCATATTGTTTTGCTTATTAATAAAGAGTATAGATTCTCTCTTGTTTGAACTTGCAGGCATCTAAAAATGGAGACTCTAATAGTGTTAATAACAATATATCATGTATTAGGGTAATGACAATTTTAACCTTTTCTATGATAATGTTTTAGGTAATCTTGTATGCATCTGTGGAGGTTGCTAAGGGGACTGAGATTATTGAACACAGCACCTTTAGTCGCTGATAATAATCAACTCATCCAGGAAAGCTTGATAATTATTATTTTAATATTACATTGAATTTTTAAGAAAAGAATGGGAACCTGTTCAAAAGGTTTAGGTATGATTCCTCGGGCTTCTCACAAGCTTTAAATAGTAAATCAAATTGATCAATACCCCAATAGCTTTTGCTCTTAGCCACTTCAAATAGATCTAGCATATTTTTATTTAGGAAGTGTGGTGGTTTGGTTCAATTTTCTTATAATCTATTGGGTACTTGTACCTGTAACATTAACCGGGTCATATCAAATCTTCGTAGAGACTCTTGCACCCTCTTCGCTATTTTAGATTACCATTCTTTTAGTCATAGTAGCTTGTAACATTCCCTAATTAATGCATATCTCATTTCAGAGATCTTTTCATCCATTGAATAATCACATCATCGAAGAAATTAAGTACAACATAAAAGATGTACTGATACACACGTATGTGGAGAAGAGAAGAAAGAAATAGGGGACATGAATCAGAATATGGATGCAGTGCAAGAGTTACTGTGAAGATTAGGCAGTTAAAAGGTGGGATTCAAAAGAGAGGCTCGGTTCTGGCACATGCACAATATGAAGGTATACATTGGTTTCTTAAATTTGAAGTGTATCAAAGTACTATCCCTTATGACTTTATTTATCCGTGTAAAAACTGTTTGCGAACATATTTGTTAGGATTTCAAATTCAAGAAAACATTTGAACAACCTATCCTTACATGCATCATGCAATTAGAAGAGATGGAAAGCCAATCTATATCTATATTAAATCATGATGGCTAAACTTGATGATATAAAGATAATGGAAGCCACAACACTTAAGCGTTGTATGCAGTTGTTAATCCCAAATGACCTAACAGAATTGTAGAAGGGGGTTGAATACAATTCTAGATATTTTAAACTTAAAACAACTTTCGAAATAAAACTATACTGAAAATAAAAACACAAGCAGATATAATATTTCAGTTGGATGTTTTGAGGATCCAACTGAGATATTTTTATTGCGGAAATAATCCGTGTTACAAAATGTATCACAGCTACTCAGTTCTTGATACAAAGTGAGAGTGCTCTTAGAAAGCTTATACAAACTATTTTATCTCCCTTGTTATTTTAAAATGAACTGCTACACTTGGTTATAAATCTCCCAAGTTTACAATGCTATTTTTGACTACTCTAGAATACACTAAAGGTAATCGCCAGTAGCTTGCTTTTCATCCCTTTTGTCCAATGGTCCTTGGAGATCTTGTCTTTTGTCTTCATGCTTATTATGATCACCCCCAAGAACCTAATTGGAAATTGGAATGTTTCCTTATTTCCAGTGACCATTTTAATGGCTCCCAATGCAAAGTACACTTCCACATCTCCTTTTGATCTGTCAGAAAACCGTCAATATCACTTTGTCAACTATTCAGAAAAGTTATAATGATTCGTTGATAGCAGTAAGATGTGTTTCGTTGATAGCTTTATTCTTCGTTTCATTGATGGTATAATCCTCGTTTCGTTGATAGAGTAATCTTCATTAGACGTGTGTACCTTGTTTTGCAAATATTCTCCTGATTACAAAGCACAACGGGATTTAATGTCCAAAAATAAAACAAAATCATCGAAGAACATATTGACCAATTAATTTTTATTTTATTTATAAAAACTTTAAAATGCATTAAGAAGATCTTACTTAACTAAATGTTGGCTTGTTTGTGCTAGAACCAGCAAGCAGATTACATATAACTGAAGTTTAGCCATAAACAGTGGACGGTTAAAAAAATAAGCCAGCGGCATAGCAAGTGTAACGAACACGAGTCATGATTTTTATCCGTCACAGTTCACATGCACCTGAAACTTTCATTTACTTCACGACAAGATCTGTATCATGTAATGCATAGTATATATAGAATATTAGGCAAGACGTCTTGAAAAAATAGCTTAGATCGCCCAATGGAAAGATCTTGATGTCAATTGAAGATATAGAGATTGCAACTTGTTTTCCAAAATGTGATCAACCCCATCAAGTGCAGTGCGTATATTCAAGGTCTAACCAACCTAATATTAAAGATAGAGAGATTGCAACTTGTTTTCCAAAATGTGATCAACCCCATCAAGTGCAATGCGTATATTCAAGGTCTAAGCAACTTACTTATTTGTACAAAGATCAACTCTGTTGATCAAAACCAACATTATTGCAACATCTTTCATACATAGAATGTAAGATAGTAAGTTGGAACCTGTCTGTTAAAAATGATAGGATCTTAAACTAAGTAGGATAAACATATGTTCAAATATATTCATAGTTCATTCACGTTTCTACTATCATAAATCATAACAAAATATGTGCTTAGTCAAGGTCATATCATTACATTCTATTGAAATCTATTATGACACCATGCGACCTGCTTACACATCCAAATATTGGCGCGAAAGATGTAGTTGACTTTGGTATGATGAGCATTGCGTTGCTGAAGATCTAACGGAGTGCCTCGGGTACGGTTTCTGTAATTTATAATAGTGCAGCCAAATTCAAATAATCAAGTCAAATACCATCAAATTGTGAAAGTAAATAGGAATATGTAAATCATAGCGAAAGACACAGTGAGACCTAAATAAGCAGACCTAATATATTACCGATACCATTTATAAGAGAATGAAATGTACCAAAAAATAACAAATAATACGTCACTTTTGAAAAGGACTGCAATTCTTCAACTATGTTGTCGTATGCACAACTAAGCTTCGATAGCGTCCCCTCCTCCCACGCCACACAATGATAAGTGAATTACACATGCTTGATGAGGCAAGCTCAAAATAGTAGCAAAAAGGGGCGTGATATGTTTAATGACGTAAGCAGGTAAGCTCCTTAGCCGGTGTAAGTCACATGCATGTTCTTAATTTGTAAACTTTGTGGGTTTTAAAATTTAAGGTGTAAATGTATAATCGTGTCGCAAAGAACCAAGTTTAGGCAAACAAAAAAGAAGGGTCATATTGTCGCAAATACAATACGGATAACAATTCCAGTATGCACACTGGATAATAAGAGTCTGGGTGATAGCACCTGAAGCAGCGATATAGCTTGCAACTCTACATTTTACTACCTACTCTGCATAATAGAAGCTTTTTCACTCTCATTATAGTAGAAATTCGTCAAAACAATAAAGCTTATTTTCAGTTCATGAATGTAAAACATTAAATCTTTTATCATGCTCATGCAGGCTTTATTGAGAATAAAAATGTAATGCTAATTACTTAATAGATTAAAACCATCGAACTTGCTTTATCCCTATATTTGTATTTAAGCTAGAAAAATTGGACAAAAAAACTTGTTGGGTGTATGTCCCATGTTGCTGTCACTCCAATCGTAAGGAATGACATAGCAGGTAATTCCTG
This sequence comes from Heracleum sosnowskyi, assembly GCA_030848705.1. Lineage (NCBI taxonomy): Eukaryota > Viridiplantae > Streptophyta > Magnoliopsida > Apiales > Apiaceae > Heracleum > Heracleum sosnowskyi. Next base: position 48,029,716 of record CM061239.1, on the reverse strand, counting down.
GAGCTAGTTTTTCTCTAGTTCTATTAGCATAAAAACATGGGGTAAAATAAAGATCCTCTAAAACTTCTCCACACTGTACTGCTGTTAGGAATATGTTGTTCTTAATGATAATTATAAAACACTTAGTAGATTTTGTATTAAGTCATTTTGTAACTGTCAACGAAATGACATGCTTTGCAGCGTTTCGTTGACAGGAAGCTCATCAACGAAATGAGTGATGTAGCAATTGCATTTTACAATACTTCACTAGATTGATATGTATTTATTGTAGGTATTAAAATTCACATCTCTCAATCTATTCATCCAAAATTAGTGATTTATATATGTATGTATTCTACAAATCAAGCTCTATACATTGATATAAATATTTTTTGATTTTTATCAAATATTTTTCTGGGTAATATTTGAAGTTTAATTCGGGTTGGAGGTTTGATGAAGTTTTTGATGATTTTGAGGCTGCAAGATTGTATGTTGGTGCTTGTTTATGCTTAGTTATTAATTTCATAATTTTCCGGGCACTTTTTATTTCGTCGGAAAATTCTTGAGGTGGCCGGAATTAACAATTATAATTTTTTTTTGATTTTCAATTTTGACTATTGTATATATCGTCGGATGCTTGGATACATATATTAAATTGAGAATTTTTCAGATTTATTTTGACTCATCGGAAAATGTTCGGTTTACCGGAATATGGGTTTTAGTTTTCGTTTTTAAATTATGTTTAGGTGAATATTTAGATCGTTGGATTTAACTACTGATATGTTAATTTGGTAATTTTTGGAGATGTTTTTGGTTCACCGGAACAGTAACTCCGGCAGAAGAAGCAGCAGAAGCTGCTGTTTTTTTTTAAATTCCGGCACTTTAAATTCGATCAGATTTGGTCGAATTTAGCATTTTAAATTCGACCAGATTTGGTCGAATTTAGCACTTCAGGCGGCAAAATTTTAAAAATTTGAATTTTTCACCAAAATTTAAAATTTTCAAAATTTTGAAATTTGGCGCCTGAAGTGCTAATTTCGACCAAATTTGGTCGAATTTAACAATATCAATTTTGACCAAAGTTAGTCGAATTTAGCATACTAAATTCGACCGATTTACTAAATTCGACGCGAGCATTTTCGACAAACACATTTTCTGTCGAATTTAGTTAAATTCGACAAAATTCCGTCGAATTTAATTAAATTCGACAGAATTTTTCTTATCGAATTTAGCCGTTTTTCTTGTAGTGAATATTTCTCTGAAACATATACATAAACAATTCTGGCCCAGAATGGTAAGCACTACCCCGTTATTAACTCATAGTATGATTTAAATAAATGTATAAATGATGTGTTTTATTAATAGTCAATAGCAGAAGAATGATATATGGCTAAAAATAGCAATGTAATTGTACTAAATGTTAAACTGATGCAACTAATTTAGAAGTTTAATATTGTTTACAGATCTATAGATATGACAGTACCTTAATGAGAGAGTGCTAATGAGTTGTTGAGTGTAGAATGGATATTTGTCTCCCTTGGCAATTTCTGAATATAACTCTCCAAATCTGCATATGGCTTGCTAAAGGCACAAAATAAATATACAATGTCTTCAAAGCACAATCATTCACATCCTCAACATCAAATCTCCTAACCTTTAGGCTTCTGCATCACACTATACCCAGATAAATTAGGGAACGATGAAAAATTAGGGAACGATGAAGAAGATTTGCGATTGTGAAATTACTTGAATTCACACAATGCTTGAAACTGTTTACATCAGTAAAATGGTTCAAACCTCATCAGAGGATACAACAATCACTTTAGTTAGAGAAGCCCTAAAATTAACTTAGAATTACACTGTTTATTTTGGATAAGAATATTTCAGTACATAATTTTAAGCAAGCACTCATGTAAAATTCTCAAGTAAAATTGAAGTACTTAATTTGAAGTTAGCTGTAGCACATTGCAGATCTTCCCAAGTAAAATTCTCGTGTATCTTCAGCAATGCATGTTATGTTCAAGCACACACCGACCAAATACAATTATGATGTAAAAGCTGTCATCTCCTGACATGGATAATAGTATAGTGAATGAACAAAATAATACTCTCTCCGTCCCCCTCAATTCTTTACATTGAGGGACCGGGACTCGACACACATTTTAAGCCTTCTTTAATATATATTTCGATAAATTATTTTAAAGTTTTTCTTCTTCTGAATAAAAATATAATGTTTAAATTTTTATTTAGAAAAACAAGTTTTAAAAATAAATTGTAGAGCTATACTTTATAGGAGTTTTAAAATATGTGTCAAAGCAGTGTAAAAAACTATAAAGAGATAGAGAAAGTACTGTATATAGCACTAATACGTACGCTTTTTCATCGTACAAATGTTTTTAAGCTAACTTCTCTGTGAAAAAATTATATGCCAATCAAAATCGACAAAAATTATCTACGTACAGTTTCTTTTCAAGTATTTCAATGTACGACTTCATTTCTGTTTTAGCAATAATATGTTCACGTACGTGCATAGTATGCTTAATCCTCCGTTATATTATAGAGATAGTTTTGTAGGGGCACTTATTATGCTGACATTGCAGGATCACATATGGAGTATGAACAGTATTTCTTTCCAGTTAGCCTTTAGGCTGTTAAGACCCACTACACTAATAATGATTCCTCTAGTAGAGGGGTTAATGCTTTGTATCTAAAACAGTAAGAGAAGCAAACTCACAAAGATGGGCCTAGGCCTAGTAACCTCAGTGCTGCAGGTAGAAAATCCATTAGAAGAAATCAACTTGTGTAATATGTAGATATGCTAAAATGTGATTAAGCTGAAGAAGGGGTCAACAAGACATCAACTACAACTCCTGCCTGCACACATGATGTTAAGGTCTCCGTGGACAAATGTGTATGTCTCACTAGATAAGAGTGATGCTGCCAAAGATAACCCGATTTGGCTCAGAAACTTCTTGTTTTGTTACTTGAAAATGTTGTTGCTTCTCTCAGGTTTGTTTTCTTAAACACATCAAGAGCAATTAAAAGGGAAACGGTTGAGCACAACTTCCCATCTGAATAATTTATCGGACAAAAGTATTATATATTGCAGATAAATATATATTAGTTCTGAGACTTTAATTCTAACATATACGGGACTCACTTGGAAGTTTACAACAATGGTCTAAGTTGTGGACTTTTTCCCATCTTTTCTCAAAATAAACCACACCGAAAATTACATGTCCCGGAGAAGACTGACTAATGAGTATAGCAGGGAAAAGGGATAGAAGACTCAAATATACAAGACTCATATATTAAGAAAAGACTTGGAAGTTTCCAAAAATGACTAAAATGTGAGTATGCAATGGTCCAAGTTATGTGGCCTTTTTTTCCTTCTTTTCTCAAAAACAACTAACACTGAAAATTACATGTCCCGGAGAAGACTGACTAATGACTAATGAGTATAAAAGACTTGTTACAGAAATTAGTATTAAAAATTGAGTAACATGATATGGCCTGGTGCTCCTGGATCAAGTACATACTCCTACTGCTACTTGTATCCGTAGCAGTGGCAGAGGACACCCCATCATCATCAGTGTCTACAAAAATATGGCCTTCTCTTACTCTCCTTTACATAGTTATTCCCCTAAGCCTCATTCTTCCCTTGTTGATCCTAGCCTACTGCTTTTTCGTTTGTCGGAATACACCTACAGATAATCAGACAGGATATAAGGATCAAAACACGATGAATGTGACGAATGGTGATGTGTGCTCAATATGGAACTTTGACGGAAACATTGCATATGAGGACATCATAAGAGCGACAAATAATTTTGACATTAGATACTGCATAGGAACTGGTGGCTATGGAAGTGTATACGAAACCAGGTTACCGAGTGGTAAGACTGTGGCGCTCAAGAAACTTCATCGTCGGGAAGCCGAGGATCCAGCTTTTGACAGAAGTTTTAGAAATGAGGTGCATGTGTTGTCAAATATAAGGCACAAGAATATCGTGAAGCTCTATGGTTTCTGCTTGCACAACCGATGCATGTTTCTTGTTTACGAGTATATGAAGAAGGGAAGTTTATTTTGTGCCTTGAGAAATGAGGCCCATGCCGTGGAACTTGATTGGAGTAAGAGGGTGGACATTGTGAAAGGTATAGCTCATGCTTTATCTTACATGCACCATGACTGCACTCCACCTATAGTTCATCGAGACATATCAAGTAATAACATCCTTTTGAACTCTAAAATGGAGGCATTTGTAGCTGACTTTGGTTCATCAAGGTTTCTAGACCCTAATTCATCGAATCAAACTATGGTTGCAGGAACTTGTGGTTATATTGCTCCAGGTTAATTCTTCCTCTCACCAACTTAAATTTTTACTCGACATTTTCTACATCGCATCTATGTATTGTAAATTTGTAATGTTCTGTGAATTTCTAAATCTACAGAGCTTGCATACACGATGGTTGTGACTGAAAAATGTGATGTGTATAGTTTTGGAGTGGTAGCACTAGAAATTATGATGGGAAGCCATCCAGGAGACTTCATCTCGTCATTCACAACTTGCAAATCCACTCAAACTAGATCGTTGAATGATATATTGGACAGGCGCCTCCCTCGTCCAACAAGAGAGCAAGAAGTAGACATTATTCTTGTTTTGAAGCAAGCATTTGCGTGTTTGTGTTCGAAACCCAAATTTAGGCCATCTATGATTAGTTTATCTCAGGAGTTCTTACAAACTCCAAAGACACTGACTGGAGATTCTATCTACACCACTTCAGTTGAAGACGTTAATTACTATTCTATTGAATCTTAAAGCATGATGACAAGTAATGTGATCCGGTTCTAGACATTCATTCGTGTCGTTATTTTGTATATTTCCTGAAAATCTTGGAACTATGTAGATCATAATCGTCAATTGCCTTTTTGTCCATTTTATGTGCATGTAAGACTGACAATTACCTTTAAATTGTTTTGCGTATCGCTGTTTTGGTTATAAGCTTCATCATAGATTAGATTATAAGAGGATCAAGTAAAAGTTCGCTTCTCACATAGTATTTAATTTGTTTTCAAACTAAGCATGCAACAGCAGGCGACTGGCAATTCTTGACATTTCAACATGCTAAAAGAAGTTCAACATGCTCAAAATAATGACGACCCAATCAAATTTCATATGTCTTTTGGTCGTGAAAGAATTAATTTTAATGTAATTAAAGAGCGGAAGTATATTTTTGACTCTTTATTTTGTTTGAATAGAGTACTCCTATGACTTCTGGTGTCATGTAAAAGTATACAACGTGTCTTAAATTAAGCCAACCAAGACTTTGAATATTATTACATTTAGCATGCAGAAGACTATCTAATCAAAGACTTTGTGTATTTAGTAAAAAACTCTGTTCTTGCACCAAAGTGTAGTGTAAGAAGACTTGAGAGAAACAAGTGATTTAATACAAAAAAAATGGTTTCTTCCTCCTGGATAAATCATGTAGTCCTACTACTAATCGTATGCTTAGCTATGGCTGAGGCTGCCAATAATTCATCATCTCCATTGGCGGAAACAACTAAGGAAACTGAAAGAGAAGCTCTTCTCAGCACAGGATGGTGGGAAAATCAAATTCCTTTAGGTAACACTTGTAACTGGATAGGCATCAAGTGTAGTAAGGCAGGGAGAGTCATCTCTATAGATCTTAGTTCACCCGAGATTTATGCAACTGGTGAGCTTGGAAAACTCAACTTCTCTTCCTTCCCCTACCTCCAAACACTTGATCTTTCTGGCTGTGGGCTTACTGGAAGCATACCCTCTCAGATTGGAACACTTTCAAAGCTCAAACATCTCTCCCTTCAGTATAACGATCTCAGTGGTAACTTACCTTCTTCCCTCTTTAACCTCTCTCAACTACAGGTACTTGATGTAAATACAAATAATCTCAGAGGTTCCATCCCCTCGGGAATAAACAGCTTCAAGAATATGCATTTTCTACACCTCGGCTACAATAAACTCACTGGCGTCATCCCATCGGAACTAGGAAATCTGAGTAATTTGGTGACGTTATACCTTCAGGATAATAATTTTTCTGGTACGTTACCTTCTTCCCTGATTAACCTCACTAAATTACAGACGCTTCAGGTATCTGACAATGATCTCAGTGGCTACTTCCCCTCTGGAATAAGCAGTTTCGAGAATCTTGTTTATCTTGACTTTGAATATAATGAATTCACCGGATTCATTCCTTGGGAAATAGGAAAACTTAGTAATCTGGTTACTATAAAGCTTCAGAATAATAATTTTAATGGTACATTACCTTCCTCCCTGGTTAACCTCACTCAACTACAGATGCTAGATGTATCTGGCAATGCCCTTAGTGGTTCCATCCCCTCTGGAATAATTAGTCTCAAGAATCTCTTTTATCTAGACCTTGATAAGAATAAACTGACAGGGTTCATCCCCTGGGAATTGGGAAACCAGAGTAATTTGGTCAGTTTATACCTTGGGGAAAACAAACTCACTGGGACAATTCCATCAGCTTTTGGCTCCTTGACTAAACTCAACATAATGGATCTTCATCACAATTGTCTCACTGGTAAGTTACCTTCTTCCCTGGTAAATCTCACTCAACTACGGGTGCTTGATTTTTCCAAAAATTATCTCAGTGGGTTTCTTCCGTCGGAACTAGGAAACCTGAGAAATTTGGACACTTTTGACCTTGGGAAAAACAATCTCACAGGGTCTATCCCATCAGATTTAGGATCCTTGGCTAATCTCAACCACCTGAACCTTAGTTTTAATCAATTTAATGGCTCACTAAATTTTCAGCAGGCTAATTTTACTAGTCTCAAGAAACTTGATGTCGCTCATAATTCTCTCATTGGCTTTATCCCTGTTTTCAAGGACTGCCTCAATCTCCAATATCTAGACCTCTCCAACAATTTGCTTAGCGGACAAATCCCAGAAGAACTTGGGCATTGCCCTTCTTTGGAAGTAGTGATTCTGAATAGTAATAATTTGACAGGAAGAATACCTAACCAAGTTAAAGGCTCTTTAGATTTTCAGCAGGCTAACCTGTCTAAACTCATGAAACTGGACGTCGCTCATAATTTTCTCACTGGATCCATACCTGTTTTCAAGAACTGCGACAATCTACAGTATCTAGACTTCTCCAACAATTTTCTCGATGGACACATTCCAGAAGAACTTGGAGACTGCTCTTTTTTGGTGTCTGTGAGTTTAAATAGTAACAATTTAACCGGAAGCATACCTGATAAATTTCATTGTCTGTTATATTTAACTTACTTGGACCTCTCTTACAACCATTTTTCCAACAAAATCCCACCCACAAAATTCCCCTATAAGCTCCACAAATGTCACAATGGTGAATTGACTTCCCACAGGAGAAAGCCAGTCTTGCATGTCCTTTACATAGTCCTTCCCCTTACCATCGGCCTTTCGTTATTGTTACTAGCCTTCGTGTACTTTGGTCGGTGTACCCCTACAACAATTCAAAACAAGACGAATGTGAGGAATGGTGATTTGTTTTCAGTATGGAACTTTGACGGAAACATCGCTTATGAGGACATCATAAGTGCAACAAATAATTTTGACATCAAATACTGCATAGGAACTGGTGGCTATGGAAGTGTATACGAAACCAGGTTACCGAGTGGTAAGACTGTGGCGCTCAAGAAACTTCATCGTCGGGAAGCTGAGGATCCAGCTTTTGACAGAAGTTTTAGAAATGAGGTGCATGTGTTGTCAAATATAAGGCACAAGAATATCGTGAAGCTCTATGGTTTCTGCTTGCACAACCGATGCATGTTTCTTGTTTACGAGTATATGGAGAAGGGAAGTTTATTTTGTGCCTTGAGAAATGAGGCCCATGCCGTGGAACTTGATTGGAGTAAGAGGGTGGACATTGTGAAAGGTATAGCTCATGCTTTATCTTACATGCACCATGACTGCACTCCACCTATAGTTCATCGAGACATATCAAGTAATAACATCCTTTTGAACTCTAAAATGGAGGCATTTGTAGCTGACTTTGGTGCATCAAGGTTTCTAGACCCTAATTCATCGAATCAAACTATGGTTGCAGGCACTTGTGGTTATATTGCTCCAGGTTAATTCTTCCTCTGACCAACTTAAATTTTTACTCGACATTTTCTACATCGCATCTATGTACTGTAAATTTGTAATGTTCTCTGAATTTCTAAATCTACAGAGCTTGCATACACGATGGTTGTGACTGAAAAATGTGATGTGTATAGTTTTGGAGTGGTAGCACTAGAAATTATGATGGGAAGCCATCCAGGAGAATTCATCTCGTCATTCACAACTTGCAAATCCACTCAAACTAGATCGTTGAATGATATATTGGACAGGCGCCTCCCTCGTCCAACAAGAGAGCAAGAAGTAGACATTATTCTTGTTTTGAAGCAAGCATTTGCGTGTTTGTGTTCGAAACCCAAATTTAGGCCATCTATGATTAGTTTATCTCAGGAGTTCTTACAAACTCCGAAGACACTGACTGGAGATTCTATCTACACCACTTCAGTTGAAGACGTTAATTACTATTCTATTGAATCTTAAAGCATGATGACAAGTAATGTGATCCGGTTCTAGACATTCATTCGTGTCGTTATTTTGTATATTTCCTGAAAATCTTGGAACTATGTAGATCATAATCGTCAATTACCTTTTTGTCCATTTAATGTGCATGTAAGACTGATAATTACCTTTAAATTGTTTTGCGTATTGCTGTTTAAATCTTGGAACTATGTAGATCATAATCGTCAATTGCCTTTTTGCCATTTTATGTGCATGTAAGACTGAAAATCTTGGAACTATGTAGATCATAATCCGTCTCTCTATAGAGATTCTTATAGTTAAGTAGGAGGAAGGCTTATATGGATTTATATAGTATCTTAACACTTAATTTTAACTAGTTTTCTCTACAATCATTTTTGTGTCATGGTTGAATATTCTGATCACATTGTGCAGGCAGGGCAATCTCTGTTGATTGAATCCTTTACTTCCTGAATGCTATATTTTTATGGGAACTTGCAAACACAATGACTGGAAGGGGCGGGAGTAAAAGTCCAAGAAGGAAACCTAGAATGCATCTAGGACACAACTTCCTTGATAACTGAACTTCTAAAGTTTTAATTCTAAACCACTCTGAAGACAGTTTTAGACATAAAATTAGAAATACAAAATAACAATTTTCCTTACTACTCCCCAGTAGTTTGATAACTGAACTGCTAAAGTTTTAATTCTAAACCACTCTCAAAACAGTTTTAGACATAAAATTAACTTCAAATAAAATGTTGAATGATTTCCTGGACACACGTACCGCGCCAACAAGACAGCATGAACATGACATTGTTCTTGTTCTGAAACAAGCAATCGCGTGTTTAAACTCGAACCTTAACTCATAATTTACATAGGAACATCACAGATGCCGCCACAACATATGTTTAAGGTAACCAGAAACTGAGAGTTCTAATTTATGTTACAAGTGTGACAATATTAAAATTAATTACTTAAACAAAAGGGTTATGGCCAAAAATACCATTTTTTTAAAAACTGGTGACAAAAATATCCATTTTCGTACATGTTGGCCAAAAATACCGATCTATTACGCATTTAGAAAATGGGTAACACTATTACGCATTTAAGAAATGGGTAACACAAGAAGATATTTCTTTAACACGGATGTCTGTCTAGACAGTAGGGATGGCAATTTGTACCGACCCGATGGGTACCCGACCCGTACCGACCCGAATAGACCCAACCGAACCCGAAGTTTTGGGTTTGGGTCTGGGTTTGGATCTCATATATAGACCCGATTAAATTTCGGGTCGGGTTTGGATATTTCCCTAACCGAACCGAACCGGACCCGAAATCCGAAACCCGAACCGAACCCGGACCCAGTCCGAAACCCGAATAATAATTATATATATATATATGTGAAAAATATGATGTATATATAATATATTTTAAATCATTAATATTCTAAGAATTCCACTTTAACTTCTTAACTACGTTATGTATGGTTATTGAGACATTGACTTATTATATTATAACTAGCATGATAGCCCGTGCAAAAGCACGGGCACCATTTAAATTCATAAAATGTTGTTGTTTTGATTTTATTATATAGACGATTTATAATTTTTGAAATACTATACGTCGTTAATGTGATATTTTTTATGGACATTGGCAATAACTCAAATTTCTTACTTGAATTTCATATATGATCGTAACAATAGAATCACATCTAGCCATTTAAAAAAATAAATTGGAATGATTAAAAAATATGTAATTTAAAAGTCTAATCATGAGTCAGTAGACTCACGTGTTTATATACAAAGAAGTGCTAAATAAGATAATTTACATAAATAAGAAGCGAAAACTAATTATGATCACACATTCAAATCTAATTTACATCTCAACCATCACCCATATTCACTCTTATGCCCCTTCCATTATCGGCGACCTTACACACCATCACTTACTTTACACCGCTGTTATCACCATCTCATTCCATTTGTCATCATCATTCATGATACACACACACACACACGCATATATATATATAATGTGTGTGAGTGGGCGAGAGAGAGAAATTGTGTGTATAATAAACCATAATCACTCTACAATCTTTTGTTGTCACCAAATCGACCACCACTCCGAAAGTAACTTATGAACATGTTTGTCGCAAATTCCAGTCTCATTCTTGACCACACCTCCAGTAATTCATTCATCCTTCTCTCAATATATCTTAGTTTACCGATCGATGTCATTTTCACTCACTCTACTACCGTCAACACTATTACCAACAACTTCGAACATTTACACGATTCCAAATTTGGAATATTCTTATTATTTGAGTTCAAATTTTTTAGTGATTTAAGTTTAAATTTTGATAATTTTAGTTGAATTTCTAGTGACTTGCTTTGATGATGGTAATTTTGGTTGTGTAAGTGGTGGTGGCGTGGTAGTGGTCATGTAACAGTGTTTTAATATTCTTCTAGTTCATATTAAAATTAGCTAAAATTTTGGTTTGTATTCATGTTCGTTGTGATATATCATCTACTAAGTAGCATACTTGAATAATACAGTGAGACGTTTTAAATTATTTTTAATATAGTATCCATATTCTATTTTTTAATAAATATTTTTGAACTAATTATGTGTTTTATCTAAATATTCATCTAATAACTAATCTGAATTACAAATCTTATCTACAATAATTTTTTGCCCCTTAAATTATCTTTTTATAGACTATAAAAATATTTTTCCTAATAGCAGTGAGAGTGGGGGTGTAATCGAGTCGAACACTGCCGGACTCGAGTTCAAACTCGATAAAAAAATTATGTCAAGCTTGAACTCGAGCTCAAGTTTAATTGGTCCTCCAATTTTTACATTGAATATAATCCATTTTTTTAATATTAATATGATGGAAGTGTGAATTAGTAAATTACTAAATAGTCTGGAAATGACTTGTTGGCCTATAATATATATATGTAATATATATGAAACTAAAAATGTAAAACATTATAACAATGAGTTATTGGTGTATGTAGTTAAGAGCATCTCCAACCTTACTTATCACTTAGGTTAAAAGTACAACTGGCAACTAAACAGTGTGATTTATAGCCAACCTCTGTGAATATGGTCACTCCAACCACTAACCGTTGTTGTTCAAAATTATAGCCATCAAGATATGGTTGGCCATATTTGGCCAAGTCTTACAGATATGTAGCGACTTTCTCTACCTACTTTTTCTCTCCCTTGCTTTTTTCTTTCTTTTTCTTTTCAACTGCAGCTTTGATCTGCACCGACCGAAATTTTCAATATCCTTTTTAATATATTTTTTTTGTGAAATTAAAAATTATGGAGGCAACACAAAAAATTATCTAGTGTTAGTATTAAAAATAATGCTAGAGGTATTAAATTGGATATAAAAATAGATATAAAATGACATGTTTCATTATTTGATTATTTATAAATAAATGTATAATGTCATTTACATCATTTTCACAAATTAAAATATTTCAAATTGACATATTAGCAACTCCACATTATCTTGTACCCAATTTCGGCACCTCTAGCATTGATATTAATATATATAAATTATTTTTCAATGAAAAAGTATTGTTTAAAATTATAAATATACTATTTTCAAAATATATCCAACCATTATAATCAACTCATTGGAGTACAATGCTAAATTTTACCTAAATATTACTTTATATTATTTTAGCCAACCATTTTAGCTAACTCTATTGGAGATGCTCCAATGATTCATAAAATGGTTCTCAAAATTTCTTTGGTGTAGGAGATGTGAATATAATTCATTTTTTTAATATTAATATGATGAAAGAGCGAATTAGTAAATTACTAAATACTCTTAAAAGGGCTTGTTGGCCTTTAATATATGTAATATAATATAATATATATCGGATGGATGGATGAGTTTTAAAATAAAGTTTAAATAACATACACATATTAACAGTTATTTAAGTATGGGGTAAATGAGCTTCAAAATTTTATCAAAATAGGCTATAAATTATTTTTCAATGAAAAAGTATTGTTTAAAATTATAAATATACTATTTTCAAAATATATCCAACCATTACAATCAACCCATTGGAGTACAACGCGTTACAGATTCAGTAAATTTTACCCAAATATTACTTTATATTATTGTAGTCAACCATTTTAGCTAACTCCATTGGAGATGCTCCAATGATTCATAAAATGGTTCTCAAAATTTCTTTGATGTAGGAGATGTGAATATAATTCATTTTTTTAATATTAATATGATGAAAGAGCGAATTAGTACATTACTAAATAGTCTTAAAAGGACTTGTTGGCCTTTAGTATATGTAATATAATATAATATATACCGGATGGATGAATGGGTTTTAAAATAAAGTTTAAATAACATACACATATTAAGAGAGTTATTTAAGTATGGGGTAAATGAGCTTCAAAATTTTATTAAATGGGCTCCTAGCATGATGGTTGAGGTGGTAACATAAAATACCTTTGCATCCAAAGGTCATGTGTTCAATTCTTGCTAACATAAGTAATTTAATAAATGGCATAGAAAGTCATGTTGGCCCATAATAAGTATATTACTAAATAGTCTTAAAAGGGCTTGTTGGCCTTTAATATATGTAATATAATATAATATATACCGGATGGATGGATATATGTAATATATAATATATACCGGATGGATGGATGAGTTTTAAAATAAAGTTTAAATAACATACACATATTAAGAGTTATTTAAGTATGGGGTAAATGAGCTTCAAAATTTTATCAAATTGGCTCCTAGCATGATGGTTGAGGTGGTAACATAAAATACCTTTGCATCCAAAGGTTATAGGTTCAATTCTTGCTAATAACAATATTTTTAATATATTTATACATTATAGGGGTATATAAGTACTTTAATAAATGACATAGAAAGCCATGTTGGCCCATGATAAGTACATTACTAAATAGTCTTAAAAGGGCTTGTTGGCCTTTAATATATGTAATATAATATAATATATACCGGATGGATGGATGAGTTTTAAAATAAAGTTTAAATAACATACACATATTAAGAGTTATTTAAGTATGGGGTAAATGAGCTTCAAAATTTTATCAAATGAGCTCCTGGCATGATGGTTGGGTTGGTTACATAAAATACCTTTTCATTCAAAGGTCATGGGTTCAATTCTTGGTAGTAACAATATTTTTTATATATTTATACATTATAGGGGTATATAAGTAATTTAATAAATGACATAGAAAGCCATGTTGGCCCATAATATATATAATAGATTCATTCTCTTATTCTAATTTTTTTTAACTTATTCCCTCACTTGATGTCTTCACTCTCCCATGGACTCTGAAAACAAAGTTAATCTACACAATTTGTTGGTATATTTTTATTCTTAAACTTTCTAATTCCTTTTTGTATTCTAAACCCTAATACGAATCTTAGATTATTATGTAATTATGTATCTTTGGATGATATAAACTAGCTTTCAAAAAACTCTTGAATTTATTTAGAATTTGGATTATGAATTTTGTAAGTTAAGGATTTTGCTTAGAATTTAAGAAGCTCAATTATTTTAGTCAAAATTTTAAATACAGGTTTGTATTAAATTGATAAATAATTGTATAAAAGTTAAAATAAATTGGGACCCGATTCAAACCCGAACCGAACCGAACCGAAACCCGACGGGTCGGGTCTGGATCTTGACATTCGGGATCCAATCGGGTCCGGGTCCGGATCCGGGTCCTAAATATATATTTGGGTCCGGGTCTGGTTTTTACAAAACCCGAACCGACCGACCCGATTGCCATCCCTACTAGGCAGGCATATCCTCCATTTCTCCGGAATTTAAATTTTTTTGTGAACTAATAGTAATATAAGACAATTTATTAAATTACTCAATATTTATTAAATTTATTAAATTAATTGATATTATTTTGCAGTAAAATACTAACAGTAATATTAAAAACTCATCTTATTTTTATTATAGTTATATATTATATTTTTTGTATGGAATTAATAACTGAATTTTTACAAATATTTTACTCAACAAAATATCATTGGTATCTAGTGCAATTTACTAAAATCAATATACTTATATAAATGAGAAGACGGGGGCGGCGCCTCTAGAATCGCTCCGTTCTATTTTTCTAATTTTCTCAAATTTTCACAATTTTTAATTTTAATAATTACAATTTCCTTTGTTATTTTCGATTTTGTAGGAAGGAAATTGAAAATTACACTTTTATTATTTTCAAACTTGATAGAACTTTCTTTGATTTAGAAAATTACAACTTCCTTATTATTTTCGAATTTGTAGGACTTGATAGAACTTTCTTTGATTTAGAAAATTACAACTTCCTTATTATTTTCGAATTTATAGGCTTGATAGAACTTTCTTTTATTATTTTCAAACTTGATAGAACTTTCTTTGATTTAGAAAATTATAACTTCCTTATTATTTTCGAAAATTTGTAGGACTTGATAGAACTTTCTTTGATTTAGAAAATTTATTTGATTTAAAAAATTACAACTTCCTTATTATTTGATTTAGAAAATTACAACTTCCTTATTATTTTCGAATTTGTAGGCTTGATAGAACTTTTTTTATTATTTTCAAACTTTATAGAACTTTCTTTGATTTAGAAAATTACAACTTCCTTATTATTTTCGAATTTGTAGGACTTGATAGAACTTTCTTTGATTTAGAAAATTACAACTTTTTTATTATTTTCTAATTTGTAGGACTTGATAGAACTTTCTTTGATTTAGAAAATTACAACTTCCTTATTATTTTCGAATTTGTAGGTTTGATAGAACATTTTTTTTTATTTTCAAAGTTGATAGAACTTTCTTTGATTTAGCAAATTACAACTTCCGAATTTTTAGGATCTTATGTTAATAATTGCAATTTTCTCTTTTATTATTTTCAATCTTGATAGAACTTTCTTTTATTATTTTCAAACTTGATAAAACTTTCTTTTATTATTTTCAAACTTCATAGAACTTTCTTTTATTATTTTCAAACTTTATAGAACTTTTCTTTTATAATACTTCTTGACTTTTAAACATAATGGATTTCCATATTATTCACCTTACAAACACCTATAAATTAAAGGTCATTCATAACAAAAAATCTACACCGAAACTTTTTTACATAGCTTCAAATTTTTACAACCATATTTACAATCAATACAACTATGGTCTACACTATGTTAGATGCTTTGAACGACAGCAACTATACCTGGATGATAAGAGTACGAGTGTGTAGAATATGGGAATCTGTCAATCCAAATACTGAAGAACTGATCGGTCTTGACATGATTTTGATCGATGAAAAGGTTAATAAATCAATATACTTATAACTTATTAGTTTGTCAAATTGTATGATGTTATTAACTTTTCTAAGATATGTTGTATGACAGGAAAATTTGATTCATGCTACGATCCCGAAGATTCTGGTCTCTCGATTCAAAGATCTTTTAGAGGAAGGCTCCGTGTACAGCATCAAAAATCTCAAAGTTGCAAATGATCATCTAGAACCATTTTCTCCTTTTCAGGTTCCAAGATTTCTGAGGGATCTTTGGGAACCCAATGTGCAGGAATAATCTCACCATTCACTGTTGTGGCTTCAATTTCCTTTCTTGGTATGAAGGGACCATTCTCGAGTATACCTGGGTATAGTGGATTCGCAGCTTTGATAAACAACAAGATTTTTCTTTTCCAAATGCTGTAGTTCTCTTTATCAAATGCTGGGATCTTGATACTGTTTGATTTCTGCATTTTCTTCGGGATCTCAGATATGTATGTTAATCTGAAAGCTCTGATACCAGTTGTTAGTCCTTGTGTATTGCAGAGGGGGGGGGGATGAATGCAATACTGATAAAATTCAATCTAAATTTCAACAACTAAAATCAAGATTAAACGTTATCAGCAATATACGCAATCACGAACAGTATACAGTAAGAACAAGATTCACAAAATAAATGTTTTATTTATTTTGCAAAGTGTTGCTACAACCTCAAGAAAGAATTCTCGAGCTTCAGTTTTTCTTCAAGACACTTACTTGTCTTCGTTACCTTCCTAGAATGAATTGATAGTAGGTATAAGACTAATCCTATCACTATCAATCACGGGTTTGTGAAGCTGCTGTCACTGTCAAGTGGCAGCTTCTTACAGATTGTCTTACCTATGTGACTTTCCTAAATTGCTAACATGTCAGATATACATTACAAAGAAAGCAACCTAGATTCATTCCATTTCCAGCTAAAACAATTCAGCAGATAAAGACTTGACCTTGCTCTTGAATTGATTCGCTTTTGTTTTGTAGTGCTTGAAGCTTCTGTCGTAGTCTTGCAGACTTGGTGCAGCTTAGGGATACTGCATCACGCCTGTTTCTTGAACATTTAAACTGTCACGGGATTTGACTGAGAAAGATACCTAGAACAAGGATCTTTATCGAGACAGTTACTTTTGCCACAAAGCTTGCTGTCACAGAAATGATCTTTTGGTGACAGTATGAGTTCCCCGCATAGAGTGCTGTCGAGGATCCCAAACTTGCTGTCGAGGGCAATAGTTGCTGTCGCGTAGTCTTCCGCCAATGTTGCTGTCAGAGTGAATATGCTGTCATGACTTGCAACATTCTGTCTTCTTGTAATCTTACTGTCACAGCTTTAGGACAGTAACCTTTATTTATGTTGTCATCCAAAAAGCATTCTTTGAGGCTTGAACACATAAGTGAACTTCTTTCAAATAACATAACTAGAATAACATTACATCCTGATTACAAGAACATACTTTGGCTATGACAGTATGTTCCACTTAATTAAAGAATTAAGTACATTCAAGGTTAACTTGTTTCTATGCTATCACCCATAAATCCCAACAATCTCCCCCAATTTGTTTTATGGAAAATAACAACAAATTTACAATATGTGCTGACAACTTAACTAACAAGATCAGAATGGATTAAGAATTTTTACTTAGCTTGAGATTTCCTTTTCTGTCTTGCTACCTCCTCTCTTTTGAGAGCTTCTGCCAAGCAGCCTCTTAGACTTTCTACAAGAGAAATTTCAGCAGCAGACACTGCATCATCCTCTACTTCATCAATGATCTGCTTTATGGAAGGGGAGATGAGAGAGCTAACATCCCTGAGATTCAGCCATTGCTCTATATCGTATGGATAGGTTCTGAAGTGAAGTTCTTCTTTAATGAGCTTGAATCTGCTTCCAGGATAAGCATTGAGAGACCTTCTTCTTTGCTTGTCCAGCTTTGAGTCTTCTCCTTTTCTCCCTTCCAATAACTTCTCTATCTCATCAGAACAAATCTGCTCCAAGGGATGAATTGAACCAGCTACCATATACTGTAAATCCTTCAGAGTGGATGTTTTAAGCTTATGCAAGCTGCAAACATAAATTTCTTCTTTTAGGAACTTGACTCTTAGGGGATTTTCCAGCATATATGGTTGATAATTTGGAGCTTCACTTTCTGCCTTGTTAGAGGCCTTGTGTTTTTCCAGTAATTCAGCTTCCTTCTTATCAAGCTCTGACTGAGTTTGAGAATATTCAGAGGATTCAGGTCCTTTGCTTGGCTTAGGTTCCCCTTCCTGAGTTGGTTGGGTTTGCCCTTCTTCTGTGGGTAAATCATCAAACTCATAGTACCAGTGATATGGTATAGGAGAGGCTGGGAGATCAGTAAGAATATCAGCATCATCAAAATCTGCAAAGTTGTAGCCAAATTTCTGATAGAATTCAGCATCCCTATCAGCCTGATATTTCAAAATATGTTCCATGACAGACTCTGGAACATTATCATAGCTCTCCAGCAACTCTACCATTCTTTCCAGGTAGAAGAAGTCAATTCTCCTTTTATCTATGGTTGATGTCCTACCACTGGTTGATGTGGACACCAAATTGAAGTCCTTGTCAACCTTGGTAGATCTTGATTCTTCCCACCACAGAATGTACTCAGTGGCCTCTTGATTTGCATCCATCTTAACTTCAACACTCTTGATTTCCCAAGATTGCATCTGGTGAACCTTAAGACTGTTGGGAGGAATTGAATGAATTGGCTTTTTAAGATTTCTGCCAAATCTAGTGGCCTTTTCCTTTCCTGAGTACTTGTGCTTCCCTGTAGGTTTCTGTCTAGAAAACCATGCCTTAGCTTTAGCTTTCAGTCTTTTGGGCTTGACAGTAGCCTTGGCTTCATCCTTGACAGAACCTTCCTTGACAGTACCCTTGTCGACAGCATCTTCCAAGACAGCATCTTCTATGACAGTATCCTTGTCGACAGTACCTTTGGTGACAGCATCTTTTTCAGCATTTATGCAGTCAATAGCACATCTAAGAATGCTTGCCTCCAAAGCTTCCAGTATTCTTGACTCCTCTTCATCTGTTGCACCAACATCTTTCTTTTCCTGGCTAGGAGTTTCTTCATTGCCTTCATTCTGAGATTGAATACCAGTATTCCCAGAATTACTTCCACCAGCATTTCCAGCATTTCCAGAAGCTTCACCACCTCCATCCTCACCATCTTCATCATCATCATCATCATTATCATTAGGAGGAATTTTATAGAAGCAACTTCCACTTTGATCATTTCTTTTGGCATTGGCTCTAGTGATTAGTTCCTTCATCCTAGCTCCCAGTGCCCTGTCTCTTAACACCAACATTTTGTAGATCTCTTGAACAACATGAACTATTCCTGGATTGGCATTTGAACTGAGTATTCCATCTAGTACTTTCAGAATTGACTTGGTTTCCATTCTGGATGGGCTAACCAGATTCATGAAGCTGTTCCTTCTTGTGCCATCCTTGGTTTTAGATCTGTAGAAAACACTTGGTGGATTTGAGTAGACTTCAGGTAGCTTCTGTGTGATCAGGTTCTGGATTTGCATATCCAATATTTCATTGAATGGTGTTTGAGTTGCCCTGATCTTTCCCTTCAAAGCACACAACACCTTTGCTAGCAGACTCTGCAATAACTGCATTGTGATGAAATAAGATATGCCAAAAGTGAGATAAATACTTACAGCCCATCTTTTCTCATCATTCACCATTACACTGACACTAGTGATTTGATCCTTTAACAGTTTTGTGGTGTTGGTTGGACGGTTGCTGGGGGCATCCATTGCTTCTTTCACCAAACTGCTAAACTTACTGTCATGGTTGTGTAATGTGCTCTTCCTGTAATCCACCATCAAGACATTGGCTTCCTCTTGATCAAATTTAGTGCCATTTGTCCACATAATTCCATCTGGGATGGATTCAGGTAGTTTCCCTTTACCTTTCCCAAGTTTGTTTTGTTCCTCCATTTCTCTTCATTTCTTCTGTAGAGCAGTTTCTTGAGTTTCTGGAATAGGTTCTCTAATCACCACAGGAGGCAAGATTGGGTGTCTAGATGCAGGTTTTCGTTGCATTGCATCTTGAGTTGCCTTTGACATCAACACCTGTTCACCATCCAATTCAACTTCAACCAGGTCTTCAGCTTTATCCTGTGGTTGTTCCCTGCTTGGTTTGGCTTGCTCCCCCTTAGTCCTTGCTTTCCTTTTAACTCCTGAAACTTGGTTTGCTCCCCCTTTGGGCTTCACAGATACTGGCTCCCCCTGAGTTCCACCTGATTCTTGAATAGGCAATGATTCTGATCTTGCTACCTTCTCCCCCTTAGTTGAGTTGGCAGCTACCAGGTCAGTAAGGAACTGAATAGAGAGTTGAGTAGCAGCAAAACCATCAACCACCAGTTGAGAGAGAGAGTCCAGTTTGGAGTCCAAAGTAGCACACTGTCCGTCAAGAGCTGCAATCCTGTTACCAAAAGTAGCAGAGGGGCCACCATACCTTAACCTTCTTGGAGGGGAAGGAAAAGACAGGGGCTTGGAGGCGATGGGGGTTCTCACACTCTCAGGGTGTTTTTGAGTGATCTCATCACCCCTTACAGTTTGACTCTCAAGGCCTAGTGCCTGAATAGTGTGGGCTCCCTCAACATCTCTCTGGACATGCTCAAGTCCCTCTCCTTTTGCCAGCTCATTTGGCTGCCGCTCATTTTTAGGCTCACCTCTCTTTTCTTTTATCTCTCTTTTCTTTTGCACACCCTCACTCAACCTAGATGCATGGGTATGAGCAGTACTAACATGCATGGAAGGAGAAGATTTAGAATGTACCTTTAGGAGTTTGGCAAGAGGTAGGTCATCATCAGAGGCATCCTCAACAAGTACAGCATCAAAATCAGGCTGGGAGGGCTTGACAGCATCTTGAGTAGAAATGTTACTGTCAGTTGGAGTCTGGACAGCAGGTTCTGGCATGACAGCAACTTTGGGATGTGGAGTGACAGTAGGTTCTGTAGTGACAGTATCTTTCTCTCCACCTATGACAGCAGTTGTGGACATGACAGTAGCATTCCCAGTGTCTTTGACAACAACAGAGGCTGTGACAGCATCTTCCTGAAGGTAAGATGCTCCTCGGAGGTCAGACAAAGTGTTGGCTGTTTCATTTTCTGACAAGATACCACTTTGCCCTTGCTCAGTGTTTGGAGGAGTGGTGTCCATCTCACTTTGAGAAATGGGTTCTTGTGGACCACTAGATGGGGGCTCATCCAAGATTGGAGATGGATGATCAAAACCTGAAGGGTTGGGACTGTCCCCTTCTCTAGGTTGTGAAGAAGAAACAAACGAATGTGTAGGGAAGGAAGAAGGTGAAAGTGTAGCAGAGAGTGGGGGCTGATTCACAGATGAAACATGTGAATCATCAATAGGAGTAGACAAATCCTCACTGTGCCCTAACTCACTGTGTGTTTCTTCAAGTGGGGGTATCTCAGGTTGTGAACCATGAGTTTGTGCAGACTCTGTACAGGGTGCCTTGGGAGACGGGCCAATTTCAATAGATCCATCTTGTTGAGAAGGCACATCTAGGGAGGTGTTTGAATCCCTTTCAATAACTACAGTTTGTTGGGAAACTGCAGCTTGGCTAACAGTGGTTTTGGTCCTCCTAGCTCTCTTCTTCTTAGGCTCAGGGGGAACCACTGGGGGTTCTGTTTGACTACCTTCCTTATTTGCTGCACTAGGTGCAGTGTCTCCCTCTTCACTGACAGAGCTACCACCAACACCAGCTTCTAAGGGCCTTTTTCTGGATTCCTGCAAGGCTTCTCTTTGGGCTTTGGGAAGTCGAGAGGGCCTAGGCTGAGTGTATGGTGTGGAATGGGGGTTAACTGAATTTGGGTCTAATTCAGTTTCATTCGCAAGAGTAAAAGAATCATAACCAGTAGGTAATGGATAATCAAGGTTGGACACTTGATCAACCATGTGCTGAGTGAAACAAAGTGGAATATGTGCATTGAGATCCTGTGAAGACAATAGTGTGTGTGTGTTCTTTTTCAAGACAGAGCAAACCTCTAGACGAGGGGCATCACTATTAAATTCACAGAAAGAATTGATACACATCATAAGAAAGCGAGGGTAGATTGATACCTTCTTACCTATGGCAGCCCTGATTTGTGCCATGAGGAGAGCTCCAAAATTCACCTTGTATCCATGGACAAGAGAATGTGTCAGTTTCTTGATGTAGGAGGGTATCCCATTCCAGCCTGTGGACTTGGTAGAGAACACCTTGACCATTGCATCAAATATCATGCTCCACTCCTTCCTCAGATATTTCCTGTCCATTTCACCAGACGGGTACCACTTGGTTGTTCCCTCTTCGAGAATAGGGCCTGCATACCCAATCTTCAAGAAGAGCTTCTTCAGAGTGTCATCATTAGCAAGTGGAGCAAAGTTTTGGCCTGCTTCCAGTGTAATTCCAAGAGCAGTATTGATGACCTTTGTTGTGAGAATGTATTGTTGCCCATTAATCTTGAATTGAATAGCTGGGTTTTCACCCACAGTTAGAGCAACTGCAGTTCGCCAAAATGCCTCAAGTTTGTCTAGGTCGAGATGTGGAGTTGAGGTAATGGCTGAACGAAGATATGACTTGTTCAAGAAAAACACCAGTCCTTTGAAACCTTCACCAGCATCATTGGGGGAAAAGATGCCAGCAAAGTTTGTCTGAGAGAGAGACTGTTTGGGGGCCATGGAGATTTCAAGAAAAGAAGAAAGTGAGAAAGTAGCTTTTTTCTTGAAGAAAAGTATTTTGCCTTGAGTTTTGTGAGAGTGATATGTCTGAGTAACTGGAGAATAAATATGGGTATCTCAAACTTTTGCACAAAAAGTGGAGTTAAAGGACGTGTCTTAACCCACTCTCTTAACACGTGAGTTACTGCCCGTTATTCACTGTCAGACGTGGGGTGAATATCCAATTACAACGGTCCACTACTGTTGACAGTAACCTGTGCGCTAGAAACAATCTGTCAGTAATAAGTAGTGGTGACAGTAGGTTTTGCGCGACAGCAACTATTGCGCAAAAACATGCTGTCACCGTTAAGCATTTGAGTGACAGTATCCTTTAAAGGTCGTGACAGAAAGTCTTTCCCTGCTGTCACGAAGGTTGTTGTCAAGAGACACAGGACAGTATCCTTCTTTGTGACAATAATTCAAATGGGAAATTATTTCTGTCATGAACTAATTAGAATGCTTTGCTCATATACTTAACCTAAAATTAATAGAATATGAATTTAGCAATGTAATCTTTCAAACACAGATATTAAGCAAGTTACACAGACAAGTCATAAACTCAGTAGCCACATAAACAGGAACTTTTATTATTATTAATAAAATCATTAAGATTGAACATTGAGTACATCATTCTATGATTTTATCAACTAGGTCTAAAGTCTCCTCCTTAATCTCTTCTTCAGAGCGTCCTTCTTCTTTGAGAAGTGCCTGAAGTTCCTTCTCTTCTTTCTGAGCCTTGGCCTTTTCTTCCTATTCCTTTTCCTCATCTATCTCATCGAGGGCATCCAAGAGCACATCGAAGAGCTCCTCAATCTCTTCATTGAAGGGTTCACTATCACACTTCTTTAGTCCAACTTCGATCCCTACTTTGTTTTCCATTATTTACTTTGAAACTGAGAGCAGACTAGTGAAACCTAAAGTTAATTTATAGGCAAAACCGTCTAAGAATTAAAGTCTAATGGTCAACAGTTAGAGTACCCATACAACTACCACAAAAGTAATTAAAGGTCGTGTCCTCCTTTAATCCTACAGATTAATGCGAAAAGGTAGAAAGTCCAATGGAACAAACATTAATCTCTCAAACTAAACAAATAACCACATTAATGTCATACAGGGTCTGAAAAGTATGAGACTGGCACAAAATACAGACGTGAGTAGTCAAATCAAGACATGCTGTCACATAGCAGACATAGACCAAGTAGACAGTAACTTCTCTTGACAGCAAGTTTGAAGGTGCTGTCATGAGCTTCAAAAAGAAAATTGAAAATTTAGAAACCTTAGTAAATTAACATACCAGATTCAGCATTCCCAATTCACTTACCAACCTGTTGAAGGTTGTTTCATCCAATGGCTTAGTGAAGATGTCAGCAAGTTGCTTGTCAGTTGGGACATAAATCAGCTTCACAGTTCCTTGTTCAACATGCTCTCTGATAAAGTGATGTCTTATGTCAATGTGCTTTGTCCTAGAGTGTTGAACTGGATTGTCTGAGATGGCTATGGCACTAGTGTTGTCACAGTAAATAGGAATTTCTCTTAGCACTAGACCATAATCCATAAGTTGACTTTTCATCCATAGGATTTGTGCACAGCAACTGCCTGCAGCAATATACTCAGCTTCTGCAATTGAGGTAGAAACTGAATGCTGCTTCTTGCTAAACCATGAGACCAATCTTCCACCAAGGAATTGACAGATACCAGTAGTACTTTTTCTGTCAATCTTGCATCCAGCATAGTCTGAGTCTGAGTAACCAATTAGATCAAATCCAGTATTCTTAGGATACCAAAGGCCTAGGTTAGGAGTGCCTTTTAAGTATCTAAAGATCCTCTTGATGGCTACCAAGTGTGACTCCTTTGGATCACTTTGAAACCTTGCACAGAGACATGTAGCAAACATGATGTCAGGTCTGCTAGCAGTTAGGTATAGGAGAGATCCTACCATGCCTCTATAGGTGCTTGAGTCAACTTTCTTTCCTTTAGGGTCAAGATCCAGACTAGTTGCTGTGGACATTGGTGTCTTTGCAGGAGATGAATCTTCCAAGTTGAACTTTTTGAGAAGTTCCTTGATATACTTAGCTTGACTTATGAAGATTCCATCAGTTTGTTGAAGAATTTGTAACCCCAGAAAGAATGACAATTCTCCCATCATACTCATCTCATATTTGTTGCTCATGAGATGGGAAAACTTCTCACACAGCTTCTCATTTGTAGAACCAAAAATGATGTCATCCACATAGATTTGTACCAGAATGATGTCCTTGCCATGATGCTTGTAGAAAAGTGTCTTGTCCACAACTCCTCTGGTAAACTGGTTTTCCAGAAGAAAGGTGGAAAGTGTGTCATACCATGCCCTGGGTGCTTGCTTTAGTCCATACAAAGCTTTGTAGAGTTTGTACACAAAATTATACATTTCAGCATCCTCAAACCCTGGTGGCTGTTCCACATACACTTCTTCTTCCAGCTCTCCATTTAGAAAGACACTTTTGACATCCATCTGAAATACTTTGAAGTTGCAGTGTGCAACATAAGCTAGAAAGATTCTTATAGCTTCAAGTCTTGCAACATGAGCAAATGTCTCATCAGAATCTATTCCTTCCTGTTGACAGTAACCTTTAGCCACTAGCCTTGCTTTGTTCCTTGTCACCAATCCATTTTCATCAAGCTTGTTTCTGAAAACCCACTTGGTCTCAATAACTGACTTTCCCTTAGGTCTTGGAACCAATTTCCATACATTGTTTCTTTCAAACTGATTTAGCTCTTCTTGAATGGCTATTACCCAGTCAGAATCCAACAATGCTTCATCAGTTGTCTTGGGTTCCATTTGTGACAGGAAGCATGAAAACATGCTGTCAGCAGAGACTTTGTTCCTTGTCCTCACTCCAGAATTAGGGTCACCAATGATAAGGTCATTTGTGTGATCCTTGTTCCACCTGGTGATTCTGGACAAGCTACTTGATTGAACAGGAACATTTGCTTCAGTTTGTTGAGTTGAATGCTCATCAATTCCATTGTCTCCACCATGTTCTTCATTGTCTCCAGAGTCATCACTGTTCTGAATGTTAGAAGTTATGGTATGTGATTGAGCTGGAGTTTGATTGACAGTAGAGGTGTTGACAGCATCTTTGTCAACTTCAACAATTTGAGTGAAGCTAGGTTCTTCATCTACAATTTCCTCAGCTTCCAAGTATCCTTGATTCTCAAATCTGAATGTCTGCATCTTTCCTTCTTCATGCAGTCCTGGAAACTTGGTTTCATCAAATGTGACATTAACACTTTCTTCAATTATCTTGTGTTCCATAACATAAACTCTGTAGGCAGTCCTTTCTGTGCTGTAACCCATGAATAGTCCTTCAAATGCCTTGGTGTCAAATTTTCCTTTCTTCTCATGATTGTCCTTCATCATAAAGCATTTGCTTCCAAACACATGAAAATATTTGACAGTAGGTTTCTTTCCAGTTAGCAGACAGTAAGGTGTGCTTGCATGAGTTTTGTTAATCATGGTTCTGTTTTGAGTATAGCAGGCTGTGTTGATAGCTTCAGCCCAGAAATATGTTGGCAACTTAGCATCATGCAACATAGTTCTAGCTGCTTCAATGAGAGTCCTGTTCTTTCTTTCTACAACTCCATTCTGCTGTGGAGTTCTTGCAGCAGAGAATTGTTGTACAATTCCTTCATCTTTACAGAAATTTCCAAGTGTGGCATTTCTGAATTCTGTACCATTGTCACTCCTCAAGATTTGAACTTTTGAGTTTGGAGTTCTGTCAAGAACTCTGACTTGATCAATAATTACTTGAGCAGCTTCATCTTTGGATTCAAGAAATTTCACCCAAGTGTACCTTGAGTAATCATCCACCATTACTAAGACATATCTCTTTCTGGCCATAGATGGTACATTGACTGGTCCAAAAAGATCCATGTGAATTAACTTGAGTGCTTCTATGTTGGTGTTTGCTTGCTTGGACTTATGCACAGCTCTCCTTAGTTTGCCCATTTGACAATCTTCACACAATCCTTCTTGACAGAATTCCTGTTGGGGCAAACCTCTCACTAACTCTTTCTTCATTAAAATGTTCATTGTCTTGAAGTTGAGATGTGAGAGCTTCCTGTGCCAAAGCATACTGTCACCAACAGTAGCTTTACTGTAAAAACAGTAAACTTTATCCTTCTTTGTTGAGCTTAGATCAGCAACAAACAAGCTTCCTTTTCTGACCCCTTTTAGAGAGAGGCTTCCATCCTTCTTGTGATAGATGTTGCATACCATCATATCAAAATCAACCTTAAATCCTCTGTCACTGAATTGGCTGACACTGAGTAGGTTGTGCTTCAATCCATCCACAAGAGCAATATCTTCAATGACAACATTTCCAATTTCCAGACAGCCATATCCCACTGTGTAACCCTTGCTGTTGTCTCCAAAGGTTATGATTGGGCCAGCTTTCTCTACATAATGTGATAGCAGGGCTTTATCACCTGTCATGTGTCTTGAGCAACCACTGTCAATGATCCACATGACCTGATTTTTCTTCTTACCCTGCAAAACAGAATGTTTCTAAGTTGCATATGGTACCCAATCTTTTTTGGGTCCTGCAGTTTCAGTGTTTCCTGAGTTTCTTCCAGTCACAACATCACAAGCATTATCAAAGACTTCCTGTTTGACTTCTCTTTTCACCCACTTAGGTTTAGAATTGGACTTGGTCCTTTTCTTGGTGGATGAAGCCTTTTTGCTGTTGCCAGCAGGCTCAGAAGTCTCAACAGTGTTTAGGTATGAGCATTTTTCAGTAGAGAGAACAGGTAAGTTAAAGCATGTACTCATGACAGTGATTTTGCATGGCATACAATCAATGTTATTACAGACACTCATGGTTCTATGCAAAAGGGGGGTTCTGTGTAAGTTACCATTGAGTTCAGTAGCATTGATCTTATCCTCAATTGGTTTCTTACAAACATGTGTTAAGTGATGTGTAGATCCACAGTTATTGCATAGTTTTCTAGAGGCACCTCCAACATTAGTGTATCCATTTCCTTTATTGACACCTACCTTACCATTCCTGTTTTTAGACTTGGGAGTTACTGGATTGACAGTATGTTCAGAAGTTGCTGTCGAACTTTCCTTGACAGTATCTTTTATTCCTACTGTCTTGACAGAAGGTTTGAAAGTTGCTGTCTTGGAATCATTCTTGACAGTATCTTTGAAAGATTCTGTCTTGCCAATCGTGACAGCATCCTTTGAACTTACTGTCTGATTGCTTGGTAAGCTTACTGTCTTGGGGATTGTGACAGTATCCTTTCCATCCTTGGATGTGCTGTCAGCACCTTCATTCTCATCAAGAATTTCTTGTTTGATGAGCATGGCTTCTTCATCAAACTCAATTTCAGCAGCTTTGAAAATAGGAGTTTTAACTTTCTTGAGAATGGTGGGTTTGACAGCAGCATTTCCAGGACAATCTTGAATCACAGTTTCCTTTCCAGGTCTTCTACCATATGAAAAACCTATACCAACAGACTGATTTTCTGTATGCTTATCATTGTAATCCTGAACTATCTTTGATGAGTTTCTATAGGCCTTAATCTTAAATTCATTTTCAGCAATCTCATTCCTCAGGAATTCCTCAACCTCCTTAGCACATTTTAATTCATTTTTAAGTTTAGCATTCTCTTGAGCTAAAGAGCCTAGTGAACTGGTTTTGAGAACAAGAGAATCATTTTCAGACTGGAGTGTTTCATTTAGCTTACTTAGTCTAGAGATTTCCTCATTAGAAGCAGATAAGCTAGTATAGACATTGAACATTTCAGCACTTAAGTCTTTAATGGTTTTCTTATACTCATCAGTAGACATATCAAGTAAGACAAGTGAAGGTACCTGACTTGAATATGTTGATGCTACCTCATCAGTGCTAGCCATGAGAGCTAGGTTGACATATTCTTCCTCTTCTTCATCATCAGAATCATCCCAACACTTTCCTTCAGCCACATAGGCTCTACCTTGATTTTTCTTGGAGAATCCACCAGTTCCTTTCTCATATCTTTGAACCTGGTTGGGTCTTTTGCATTCAGTAGCAAAATGACCAGGTTCTCCACAGTTGTAACATTTGAACTTTGATCTATCCACAAATCCAGTTTTGTATCCTCCTTTGGTTGAACTTCCCACAGCAGCCTTTGATGAGCTTCCTTTGTTGAACTTGGATGCTTGGCCTTGAGGCTTGTATGACCTATCCTTCTTGAACCTAAAGTTCTTGAACTTTTTGGCCATGTAAGCCATAGTAGGGTTGTCCATGCTTTCCAGTTCCTCCATTGTGTAGAAGTCTTCATCTTCCACATCTTTGAGCTGTAGTACTACTTTCTCATCATCTTCAACCACCTCTTCTATCTTCAAGGTCTGTGTTGGGGTTTATTGTGTGATTTGTAGTACTTCACTTGGCTGTGTGATCCTTGGCACGTGAGCTACTAGGGCACTTGACATATTAGCCATCTTATTCCTTGTTCCACTTTGTATGGCTCTCTTTTGAAAGAGTTCAAGTTCATAGGATTTCAGAATACCATAAAGTGTCTCAAAGGTTATATTGTTGAGATCTCTTCCTTCTCGTATGGCTGTTGTCTTGTGTTCAAGGTGATCAGGCAGTGTGAGCAGGAACTTGACATTCAATTCTTTTCTGTCATAGTACTTGCCATGTATCTGTAATTCAGTTAAGAGCTTACTGAACCTTTCAAACATGGAAGTTAAGTCTTCACCAGGTTTGGCCATGAATGCCTCATATTGAGATATTAGAATTTGCCTTTGGTTACCCTTAACCTCTTCACTTCCTTCACAGAGTAAGGCTAACCTGATCCACATCTCCTTGGCTGATGTGCAGCTTATCACACTTCCACACATGGCTTTATCCAGCGTGAGAGAATCGAGCAAGATAAGTTGCAAATGATCATCTAGCACCATTTTCTCCTTTTCAGGTTCCAAGATTTCTGAGGGATCTTTGGGAACCCAATGTGCAGGAATAATCTCACCATTCACTGTTGTGGCTTCAATTTCCTTTCTTGGTATGAAGGGACCATTCTCGAGTATACCTGGGTATAGTGGATTCGCAGCTTTGATAAACAACAAGATTTTTGTTTTCCAAATGCTGTAGTTCTCTTTATCAAATGTTGGGATCTTGATACTGTTTGATTTCTGCATTTTCTTCGGGATCTCAGATATGTATGTTAATCTGAAAGCTCTGATACCAGTTGTTAGTCCTTGTGTATTGCAGAAGGGGGGGGGGGATGAATGCAATACTGATAAAATTCAATCTAAATTTCAACAACTAAAATCAAGATTAAACGTTATCAGCAATATACGGAATCACGAACAGTATACAGTAAGAACAAGATTCACAAAATAAATGTTTTATTTATTTTGCAAAGTGTTGCTACAACCTCAAGAAAGAATTCTCGAGCTTCAGTTTTTCTTCAAGACACTTACTTGTCTTCGTTACCTTCCTAGAATGAATTGATAGTAGGTATAAGACTAATCCTATCACTATCAGTCACGGGTTTGTGAAGCTGCTGTCACTGTCAAGTGGCAGCTTCTTACAGATTGTCTTACCCATGTGACTTTCCTAAATTGCTAACATGTCAGATATACATTACAAAGAAAGCAACCTAGATTCATTCCATTTCCAGCTAAAACAATTCAGCAGATAAAGACTTGACCTTGCTCTTGAATTGATTCGCTTTTGTTTTGTAGTGCTTGAAGCTTCTGTCGTAGTCTTGCAGACTTGGTGCAGCTTAGGGATACTGCATCACGCCTGTTTCTTGAACATTTAAACTGTCACGGGATTTGACTGAGAAAGATACCTAGAACAAGGATCTTTATCGAGACAGTTACTTTTTCCACAAAGCTTGCTGTCACAGAAATGATCTTTTGGTGACAGTATGAGTTCCCCGCATAGAGTGCTGTCGAGGATCCCAAACTTGCTGTCGAGGGCAATAGTTGCTGTCGCGTAGTCTTCCGCCAATGTTGCTGTCAGAGTGAATATGCTGTCATGACTTGCAACATTCTGTCTTCTTGTAATCTTACTGTCACAGCTTTAGGACAGTAACCTTTATTTATGTTGTCATCCAAAAAGCATTCTTTGAGGCTTGAACACATAAGTGAACTTCTTTCAAATAACACAACTAGAATAACATTACATCCTGATTACAAGAACATACTTTGGCTATGACAGTATGTTCCACTTAATTAAAGAATTAAGTACATTCAAGGTTAAGTTGTTTCTATGCTATCACCCATAAATCCCAACAGGAACATCAAGACCAATTGGAGCGCCAAGTTGGAGCGCCCAGATGGAACGAGGAAGAAGTAGGGACGTCTGTGCACAAGGAAGGTATGCGCGCCAGATGATCATAGAAGATCATGTTGGAGTGCCAATTTGGAGGTGACATGAAGGTTAAACGAGATATTGTCTAAAAGTTGTATACTCTAAATATTTATAGAAGATTACATAGTGAAGGCCTGATTCTACATTTTGATGAGTTATCCTCATTAGAAAGTCCAGGTATGATTAAGTTTGTCTAGGCACTAAGAAGGTTTTATTCCTGTATTCTAGCAAGTTATCCTTGTTGGAGGAGTAAGATACACCTGGTGCGACGATAACTTTGGAGAACTTGCCCTGTAGTCTGGTGGGTTATCCTCATCGGGGGGTAAGGACCAGCTTGTGCATTTGGAGTAAGTCATGACTTTTCCCTGCAACTAATGACTGATGTGGTAGTTGGTAGCGGTTGATGTTAGCTCCAATAGTTAGGGCTAATGTTGTATCCGTGAAGGCACGGTCGTAATTGAGCCTTGGGGTCATCGGCTAGGCTTCATCGTATGGGCTCTCCTTAGTGGGCTTGGATATGCATTTCATGATAAGATAAGAGTTCTAGTCCGACATGGACTATGCTTGACGCTTATCTTAAAGGAGACATATCTCTAGTAGACTTAGGACCCTTGTAGTCCGGCCAAGGAGTTCTATCTCTAGTGGACTTAGTATCCTTGTTCTATTAGAACTACGTGAAGCTTGATCTCTATAAATATAGGGTACATAGGCACATTAAAGGGGTGGTACGTTGAGAGCTCAGAGAGACCACCTTAACTCCTTTGATCTCAGCTTCTTAAAAATACAATTACCACCACTCTCCGGCGATTATTCCGCCATAAAACCACCGTCATAGATCTTAATTTTGGCATACAACCTCAAATTTTATTATCACAAAATTCCTCCGTTAACAATAATAAAATTCATAAAAACACAATATAGAATTATAGGTTTGGTACAAAGTATCCATTAGTAAACAAATTACAAATATAATTATAGAATTTATAAAAAAACAACAAGTATTATAGACTAAGAGCATTTCCTAATCATGGGAAGCATAAAAAATATAGAGATTATGTAAAATGTTGTCTATCGGCTATATTTGGCCAACCTCCAGGACCTTTGGAGCAAAACACTGTGCAAATTCAGCAAATTTTACATAATCAATATTTTATATCATTTTAGCCAATCATTTTAACCAACCTCATTGAAGATGGTATAGATGAAATAAAGCTGACCCAAAAAAGTGTTAATCAAATTTAATACTACAAAATATAGTTTAAAAAATGTTTCTATTTTTTACTAAAGTTTATAGATACAGCATCATCGTGCAAACCAAATCCTAATTCAATTTTTTTTTAAAGAAGACCAAAAAACCAAATCATATTATATATGGGATATTATAATACAATTTTTTTGTCCATATAAACACAAGCAAACACAGTTGTGCAAGATTTACGAAAAACACCATACATTGGTAATACATTATATCTCTCAATTTGTGTTTCTGTAGAAGAGACCAAACTAACAACATATCTGCTGCTCCATTATTATTGGTTTGCTCATTAGCATCTATGAGGATGATGAGAATGCTTTCTTTTACCTGCATTCTCATCTTCTGTCTCTTAACTACTCTCTCTCCTTTAATTCAAGCTACAGCCTTCAATCAAACACTCCCTCATCCTGACCCTGAAGCTGTGGCTCTACACGTTCAAAGAAGAATACTTGCCGCTACTGTCTCAAAAGCTCAGCAATCATGTGGCACAGGTAACCCAATTGATGATTGTTGGAGGTGTGATCCAAATTGGAGCAACAACAGGCAACGCCTGGCTGAATGTGGCATTGGATTCGGCCAGGCTGCAGCTGGAGGCAAAGGGGGCCAAATCTATGTAGTCACAGACTCATCTGACCATGATGTGGAAAACCCAACTCCAGGCACTCTTCGACACGCTGTGATCCAAACTGAGCCTCTTTGGATTGTTTTCTCAGCCAACATGCAAATTAAGCTAAAAGAAGAACTCATTGTCAATAGTTATAAGACCATTGATGGCCGCGGTGCTAATATTTATATCACGGGTGGTGGTTGCATTACATTACATAATGTTAGTAATGTCATTATTCACAACATTCATGTGTACAATTGTGTGCCTTCTGGAAATACTAATATAAGGTCTAGTCCAACACATGTTGAGCAAAGAGGGAAAACGGACGGTGATGGGATAACAATTTTCGGGTCTAGGAATATTTGGATAGACCATTGTGCTCTTTCACATTGTACTGATGGTTTGATTGATGTTACTATGGGCTCAACGGCTATTACAATTTCAAACAACTATTTTTCGCATCATGATGAAGTTATGCTAATGGGACACGACGATGATTACCTGCCCGATAAGGGAATGCAGGTGACAATTGCATTTAATCATTTTGGACAAGGATTGAAACAACGAATGCCTCGGTGTAGACACGGATACTTTCATGTTGTAAACAATGATTTTACAGAATGGAAAATGTATGCTATAGGTGGTAGTGCTAGTCCTACAATTAACAGCCAGGGGAATCGATTTATGGCTCCACCTGACCCATCTGCCAAGCAGGTGACCAGGCGGGTGGACGCAAAAAAGGGAGACTGGGCAAAGTGGAACTGGAGATCAGATGGAGACATATTTGAAAATGGAGCATATTTTGTGCCCTCGGGTCTAGGACTCAGTAAAAAGTATGTCAAGGCAGCTAGTGTCCAGCCCAAATCCGCTGCCATGATCGATCAACTTACTAGCACTGCAGGTGTCCTTGGAGGCCCCAGGGACAATGGCGACCGTGTATTCTTCAGCGGAGGGACCACCTCCGGAGCAAGTGGCAGCGGCGGTAGAAGTGGACCACGATCAACAACCAGTAGCAGCAGCAGCATATTTTTGTGGATTCTAATTATTTTAGTTTTGTATATTACTACTAGTGATGGTACATTATTACTAGTATAAAAGCCTCACGGACCTCTAGTGTAAATTTGTATGTTTTGTTTCCTTTATACTTTCTTTTTTAAATTTGGATTCAAATTTTTTCATGTATTTTAGAATTATCAATATCTTTATATGAAAACTGCAGGAGTTCTGGAATCGATGGATTAATATTTTTCTAATTTTCTAGATCTCCTTAATTTTAAATACTTAAAATTAAACTTTATTTTTTAAGTCCCATTTTTAGAAAAGTTAAAAACATAATACTAATCTTTTTCCTATATTTCCTTTGTTATTTAATATTTACAGCACCAATTTTTTCGAGAATTTTTTTTCGGGAAATGTTTTTACAGAAAAAAGTTTTCGAGAAAGTTTTTTCGAGGAATTGTTTTATGGGGAAGTTTTTTTTGAGATTTTTGTTTTTGAGAAAGTTTTTTCGAGAAATTTTATCACGGGAAAGTTTTTTTGAGAAAAAAGTTTTCGAGAAAGTTTTGTCGAGAAACATTTATCCGAGAAAGTTTTTTTACAGAAATGTTTTTTTTTCGAGAAAAACGTTTTCGGGTAAGTTTTTCCGAGAAATTGTTTTACGGAAAAGTTTTTTCGAGAAATTGTTTTACGGGAAGGTTTTTTTGAGAAAAAAGTTTTCGAAAAAGTTTTTCCGAGAAATTGTTTTATGGCGAAGTATTTTCGAGAAAATCGAGAATAATTTTTCCGGGAATATTTCCTTTAAAAAAATGTTTAATTTTATTTTAAAATTTTATGAGATAAAATATGTATATTATTTTCATTCCATTCGGATTGAATTATTTTTAAACAAACAAAAGAATAGAATACTTATTCCGGTCTTTCATTATTTCATTCCTCCCTCACTGCATTCCATTCATGCGAAGTGAACCGAGCCTTGCTAGTTTATCAAAATAACACAAAATATGGATCTTATAAATAAATAACCATGCTGCCTTTCATGCTCCCCATGCTTGTTTAGCTGCAGTCAATAAAGAAACTTACTATAAACTTGGAACAAAAATTAATCCTTAAACATGAAAAAGGTATAATATTATAGCAAAGGGAGCAATATAAAGAGATTAAAGAGTTATCACTAAATTAGCCAGTGATTAGCACTAACCTTGTCGAGAAAGAGCCCCATTGGCATCTGCTGCAACATGCCATGCAGAGTAACCTCGCAATCCATTTTTCTTAGCATACAAAACCTTTGCTAAAATACTCTGCTTATCATCATATCCGATCCATGTCGTCCCTGCATAACAATAGTCTGCAACAATCGTTGAGTTATAAATCTTTGTAGCATTATTGTTTGCGATAAAATCCAATATCTGATTGTATCCCTTGGTTCCATCACCAACACCTCCGGGAACTCCATTAGCCGGAGCCATCAATCCATGGTTATTTGGATTAACAAGCTGCCATGAATGTCCATAGAATGGCAGAACAAGCACTAGCTTCTTTGGGCGAACTCCAGCTTGAATCCAGGCTGCGATGCCAGAGCTAGCGCTAACTCTTCCACTAGGATCGTATAATGCAGCAGGAGCATTGGTCATTGTAGGTGCCCATGAACCGTAAAAGTCATAGGCCATTACATGGATCCAGTCCAAGTTTTTTGATATAGATTGGACGGGATATACAAATCCATTAAAAACGACTGGCCTAACAGAAACAGCTGCAGTTAATAGCACCCTTGGCTTGCCACTAGCTTTTGCCTCCGCTTGTGCAGCCACATGCCACTCGTCTAGCAGTTTACCCAAATTGACCCTATCATCGGACGTTAACGGGTACTCATAGTCAAGGTCTAAGCCATGAAAGTTATTTGATCTTGCCAGGTTTAGTGAAGAGTCAATGAATGATTTTCGAGAAGCGGAGGTACTAGTCATTTTGGCAAACTGAGTACTATTTGAAGCTCCGCCACCGCCACCAATAGCTAAAAGGGTCTTGACAGAAGGGTTTTTGAGTTGGACAGTTTCTGTGAATCGAGAAAAGGGGAGAGCGTTTGCTGAAGAAATGGTGAGTTGGTTTGTAATATTATCAAGATCACTGAATGCACAAAGGAGGTGAGTGAATAGAGTTGAATCAATATCCGAGGCAGGCATACCGCTATCAGGAAACCAATAGGCAGCGTTAACAGCTTTCCGTGCTGCAGAGAAATGAAGAAGCTGGACAAGGGAAAAGAGGAATGCATAGACAAGAGTTTTGGAAGTCATTGCAGGTCTTGTATTATGTTTTGTGGTGTTTACATACTCTTTATATAGCTATTCATGCATCTAAGATGTTTCCATCGGTAAATCTTTGATCAGGACAAGAATGAATTTGGATCTCGATTAAGTAATAATTGTTAATAAAATAATTTTTTTCTTGACGTCAAGTATACGTTTAAGAAATTTAAAAGTATAGTGAAACTTTAGGAGCAGAAAATAGTGTGTACTTGTCCATATTTTAAAATTATTCTTTAACTAATGTTGCGGTATTTATCAAAACTATTGTTCTCTGTTTCTGCTCTAAATGGAAACCGGAACTTTTGCAAATATTCATGACCCATCCTATTGAGTATTGACGGAAGTATTAGGATTGATTCTTTTATCATTTTGTATTTTATTTTATTTTTTGAATGTGGTGTCAATGTTTTGAGCAAGATATGAAGACCGCCGTGTGAGTCCTTTTTTCTCAATAAATAAAATTGAATCGGAATGAAATAGATATTGCGCATCAATTAGCAAAAAAAAAAAAAAAAAAAATAGATATTGCGAATCGTTATTCATTGATGCCGCTTGAGATCTCGTCCGTTAGCTTATAAAAATTGAAGAGTCGTCATGACTGTGGTCCGAAAATTCAACGCAAGAAGTCGACAAAATTTACGTAATTTACGTTATCGTCAAAATAAAATTCTTGGGGTTGCATAGCACTCTCCTATGATCGAACGTGGATTTGTGACTTAAGTGATTACGTAAAGTTCATAATATGAGCATCACAATTTGGATTTGCTTTGCAGGTTGCATAGCACTCTACTATGAATTGTTTACTCCGGCCATCTCCCAATAACAATGTCCCAAGAACTCGTCAAACTAATCAAATTTTGATCATAACTCGTCACGGAAAAGTATGAATTTGGGTTGAGTATTTTGAGTTTCGGGTCAGGTTCGGGTTGGGTAAAAATTTAGCCGAAATATTTGGGTCAGTTTCGGGTTGACCCAGAATACCTGAACTCGACCCGAAAATTTAATATATATAATAAATTATTTAAAATATATAAATTTATATTACGTAATTATAGACATGTGATATATTTTCATATTATTTAAATGATTTTAATTCATATATCATATAATAAATTTTTATTATAAATTTTTAATATTTTATAAATAAATTTTTAAATATAAGTAATTATTTTTAATTATTTTCGGGTTAAACGGGTCATTTTCGGGTTGATCGGTTACTAACAGGTCGAGTTCGGGTTGAGAAAATTCAACCCGTTTCGGGTTCGGGTCGGGTTCGGGTCGACTCAAAAACATGACCGGGTACAGCAAACCCGACACGAACCCGACCCATTACCCAAAATTGCCACCCCTACTAACTTATAAACCGTGTAATGCAGGATTCATTTTTTAATATTTATAATTATATTAATTTATAATTTTGTAATAATTTTATATTATTAGTTTTAGACTTTATTAATTACGTTTTATACGCTTAATACATTATTTATGTTGTATCTTTAGTTTCAAAAAACCAGGTTTAAACGATATTACAGCCACAAAAAACTTACAAAATAATCTTTAATTAGTGATGGTTCAACAAAAAAAAATTCCAATTAAACTACCCTGAAACTGAAAAGAGAATAAAATAACAAAATTTTAAATTAGTTCTATTAAACTTAAGAATAGAATTAAAGTAAAGAAAACCTCTTCAACTTATAATTAAAATATAAATCAACAATCAAATAAACTTACACAACATAGAATTGAATCGAGAAATCTTGGCAACTTAGAAACCTACTCATATCTGATTTATATTATTAAAATAAATCTTTTTAATATTAAATCTAACGGTTCTCATTCATTTATTTTAAGATTAATAGTCCTTATTGATTTGACGGTACATGACCAAAATTTTGGATAAGATCTCTCTTACACTTATTATAATATAATAAAGATATAATTATATAAATCAAAATTAATTTAAAATTTATATTATTATAAAACATATTTAATTTACTTTGGATTGTATATTATTGTTACACCATATTTTCGGTTGCTTCAATTATCTCCCAAATTTCCCAATATTAATCTAATAATAATTAATTGCTTAACCACTAAGTAATATTCTCTCTCTGAAACGAGGAAAGAATCAATATCAATCAATTAATTATAGAAAATATCTCCAAACGATTTTTTCAAATCAGGAATGAATCACAACGCTAATATAACTCTAAAAAGATAAAATCAACTTATCTCAATATATCCCTTAAGAGTATCTCCAATGGTATTGACTAAAATGATTGGCTAAAATACTATAAAATAATGAATATGTAAAATTTGCTGAACCTGAACCTGTAAGCTGTCGTGCTCCAATGGAGTTAGCTATAATGATTGAATATATTCTAAAAATGGTATGTTATTATTATTTCAACTTATTGTAAATATAATATATTAATTTAGTAAGGTAACAGATGATGTGGAGTTTCACTACAGGTCCCTAGAGGTTCGACAAATATAGCCGATATGAAGGGGTTGGCTATAATTTAACCAAGGGTAGTGTACCATTGAAGTGCAAAATATTTTCCACATTCTTTATAATTCTTATTTATGGTAGATGATTTAAAATTTTAGCTAAGAGGTCTTTCACATTGGAGATGCTCTAACAATCACAGGGATTAAAAACACTGTCCTATCACAGAACATCGTTGACTTGATCTCTATATATAAACAAGGTACGCAGACATCTTGGAATAGGATCCGACACATCTAACAAGTCGAGACACCTTTCAAGTCCAGCCCCAAACATCCAAAAATCTCAAATCCCCCTATTTTACAATTTCGTTATTCCAGCAATATCCGAAATTTGTTATTATCAAATTCCTCTGTTAACAATTACAATTTTTTTAAATTTTTAATTAACATTTAACTAAAGTGTAATCAATTGATAATAGAATAATCAAAAAAGCCCTACTAGTTAAAACAGGTCCCTCTATAGCGTGTTGAATACTTCATTCAAGAGAAAATTCAAAATTCTCTTTAGATGGAAGGTCATGTTGACAGACAGGTTCCCAAAGTCGTTTTACCTAACAAATGCAAGGGAAGGCAGAGAGAAGACTCAGACAAGGTTTTTAATATAATTTTACATAATTGAAGTTGTATAACCTTTTTAAAAAAAAAATTAGAACACAAATAAATTAAAAATATTATTTGAACACCTACAACAGAAAAGAAACAGACATATTTCTATATGATTATGGTCCCCGGAAATACTCCGGTCCCAACCATTTCTTTACACTTTTTTTTTTGGAATGTCTCATTCAATTCTTTACATTTTTAAAATTTTCAAAAGTAGTAAATTTTTAATAATATTAAAATCAACTACTTCCACTACTTTCCTTCACTATCATCATTTTATACATTAAAAATTGATTGAACCCGCCACTTAACTCAATTTTCTACTTTTTTTTTCTGAGTAATGTTCAACACACATACATGAGAAAATAGTAGAAATTTGTTTATTTCAAAAATGGAAAGGGATAGTTCAACCCCTTGAACCTTAGGTTTGATCAATCTAGTTGCTCTTAAGATTTTCAGCAGGCTAACCTCACTCGGCTAACCCAACTTGATGCGGCACATAATTTTCTAACCGGCTAAGGTTGACTAGAAACAATTTGAGCAGAAGCATATCTCAAAATATTACTCCCTCCGTCCAAATGATTTCTATACATATCATCAGGGTACAGAGAACAATACATGAATAAAAATAATATGAACAAGTTGTTGCTATACTTTCAATAATAATTTAAATATACAAAAGTAAGCATGATTAGAAAAAAGGTGAGAAAAAGATTATTATAAACCCCACTTAAACAAAATTTACAATCAAAAAATTCCCTCTCTTTTAACCACCTATCACATATTATACTAGAAATAGAAACACCTAACCTACTTTATACATACTCTTTACACCTATTTCTTTTTACTGCTAGTACAACACTACTTTCACAACATTACTTTCATAGAAAACAACAAAAATGTCTCTTCTTCTTGATTTAAATGAAGACCCAATTTCGGATTTAAATGAAATTCCAACTGCAAAAGGAAAGAGATTGACAAATTTAGAAAAAGATCAAATTGTTCATATTCTAATTTTAAATTACAACAATAACAAGCTTGGGAGAGAAATGATGAAGCAAATTGCCTCTAAGTATGAAGTCACAAGGCTAGTAATTTCACAAATATGGAAAGCAACTCTACAAGCAATCAAAGGTGATGAGCGTCCTAATGTGCATAGAAAGTACAAAGGTGGCAACAAGAGTAAAGTTTTCGACTTAGAAAAGGTAAGTTCAATTCCATTACACTTATGAACCAATATTCAGAGACTTGCTTGTCAACTAAATGCACCAAAATCCACTGTCCATAGAGCTATTGATGTGTAAAAATAATGTAACTGCTGTTATAGCCAAAATTCGGTATCAGGTTTTTAAGGAAGATTCGGGTCAATTAATAATCAATTGGGGATATCTAAGGTGCAATTAGGGACTGAACTAGTACAACGGAGGCTCAGGGCTTGTCCTCATAGGGGTGAGGGCGCGCCCTCTGGCCGTCCAACCCTTGAGGACGCGTCCTCTTGGTATGGACTGACAACTTTACATGAATGGATGACTTGACAGAGAATAACATCTAGATTGACATGGGATTAACATATGGAAGACTTAGGGCTTGCCCTCATAGGGGTAAGGGCGCGCTCCTTTAGGGCGCGCCCTCTTGGTTTGAAGTAGCTACTTGGTGGTGAAGGACGACTCCCTTGGCTTGATATTGGCAAGATATTGAAGACTTATCCCTTAGGATGAGCTCTAAGAGAGGGATGTCCATTATTGAAGGCCTCTAGGGGTTTGCCTGATGATTGAAGAATTCCCTCCTAGGATGTGCCCTAGGAGGGGGATGTCCGTGGTTGAAGGCCTCCAGGGGTATGCCTGATGACTAAAGGCCTCCTCCTGTATTCAATGGGAGCGTCCTCATTGGGGATGTGGGGTGAACCTTGGTGTGTGCTTTGGGAGCTCTGTTCCTGTACTCAATGGACGCGTCCTCATTGGGGAACTTTGGAGTAATCCTGCACTTTGCACCCAAACGTTTGGGATCACTTGTCCTGCAATCTAGTGGGTGCTTCTCATTCGGGGGACAAGGATGCGTCTGACATTTGGGGTAAGTTATGGCTATACCTGCAACTACTTTGGTCAGGGAGACAGCTGGTAACGGTTAGTGTCGGCTCCTAAGTTGGGTCGATGCTGTATCCGTGAAGTCCCTAGACTGTAGTTGAGCCTTGGGCCTTTGTGACTAGGCCTCATCGTTGAACATTCCTAAAGCGAGTCGAAGACCAATTCCAGAAGATGGATCAGGTATCCTAGTGGGCCTCGGAAATCAGAAACCAGCCCATATAGGTTACTTGTTCTCCAAGAACTACGTTGGGCTTGATCCTCTATAAATACGGGGTACGTAGGCACATTGTAAGGGGTTGGAAGAGAAGAGCTCAGCGAGCCACCACCAAGAAAACCCTTACAATCTCAGCCCCCAATTCATCACAACCACCACACTCCGGGGACTTTCCGGCGAAGAACCACCGTCATAGATCTTGATTCCAGCGACAAACCTCGAACTTTGTTGATACCAAATTCCTCCGTTAACAAATTGGCGCTAGAAGGAGGGGGTTGCTGATCAAGATCATAATCTCAGGAGGAAGAGATATCTCATATGATGAAAGTTATTAGAAGAAGGTCTGCCACGATTCAAAGGATGGCCATGGCTACGACTTCATGCTGGCGGCAAGGAGGAAGATCCAAAGATGGTGATTTCAAGACGATGATTCCTGACTGGGAGTTCGAAGAAGATCTGGAGAAGAAGATATCTAGGCGATTCATATCTGAAGGCAGTAGTTTCCATGTATACTGGGGGGTGATTTCGAGCAAGATCCTAAAAAGAAGGCGCAATTATCGGGAGCACGTCATCATCTTCTTGACACGCCCTCAAGGTAACACCTAACTTTCTTTGTTGTGGTTCCTGTTATCTGTTCCTTGAATTATTGCAGGAAGAAGATTGTGAAGGAAAATTCCCAAGAACCCTTAGGGCGCGCCCTAAGAGTGATGCTCGAGGGTCAGATGACTTCCAACAACTGTTGGGAGAATTCGATGATGGAACATGTCCTCTTCTCCAGGACGCGTCCTCCATGTACTTTTTGAAATTTTCGATTATTGAGTTTTTTTGACAGGTGAAAAATTCCTACTTGGAAGAATATCTCAAGAATTATCAAGCTATACGTCCCAACCCGAAAGGACGCGTTCTCTACTTCAAAGATGCCCTCTCAGCATGTCAAAGGTCCCAATGATCGTTTCTCCCCGAGGACGCGTCCAATGGAAAAATGTCTACAAACAACTATAATGAAGATAAATAATGATTAGAAAAGCTCCAATACTTGAGCCCCCTTGTCATCTCTCAAGTGTGTCATTTCTTCAGGGCGCGTACTCTGAAGATACTCCGATATGCGGCTTCCTGGTTTTTCAGGACGCGTCCTTCCTCCATGGCGTGCCCTCAAGAAAAAGAACTACTGCTTAACATGAACTCCAGCGATTTTTAGAGGAAGATAATAGGGAGGCGAGGCCCCATGATCCAAAGAGAGTGCCCATGGTTACAGGTTGAGGCCCCATGGACATGAGTGAGCCCCCTCATGTAACAATTTAATCGATAGTATGGGAGAGTGGCCCCATGATCCATAGTGAGTGCCTCTTGATTACAGGTCGAGGCCCCATGGACATGAGCGAGCCCCATAACGTGACAGTTCAATAGATGATATGGGAGAGCGGCCCCATGATCCAAAGAGAGTGCCCCCTGGTTACAGGTTAAGGCCCCATGGACATGAGTGAGCCCCCTCATGTGACAACTCAATTTATAATATCGGAGAGCGGCCCCGTGATCCACAGAGTGCGCCCCCTGATTCTTGAAAGAATTACAGGTTGAGGCCCCATGGACATGAGCGAGCCCCTCCGCGTGAAGAATTCATTACTTG
This sequence comes from Heracleum sosnowskyi, assembly GCA_030848705.1. NCBI lineage: Eukaryota > Viridiplantae > Streptophyta > Magnoliopsida > Apiales > Apiaceae > Heracleum > Heracleum sosnowskyi. The sequence goes on along the minus strand of CM061239.1, from coordinate 47,986,533 downwards.
AATTTCAGAGGAAAGGAAGCTATTGGAAGCAGATGCCCCGTATTCCATAGTGAGAGCCCCCTGACCAGCAGGATGCGGCCCCAAGGCCATGAGTGAGCCCCTCCACAAGATAATTCTATTATAAAATGGATTAGAAGATTAGAAGGGATTTCGACATTGCCCTCGTCCATATAGGCCGCCCTACGCAAGAGGGTGTGCCCTCACAATGCTGGGGGGTAGTACTGATGCATCTCCCGGCTCTTCTTATGAACAGAGTATCCTTACGGGGATGCTTCTTCATGAAAAAACGTTTGAAGATATAATTGACGCCTATTGTCTGCCCCTTCTCTGGACAGAGGCGCTAAGGTGCGGCCCTAGGCTAGTCTGATAAAGGCCCTCTACACGATAAATTATTCCTCTAATCAAATTATCAAGGATTCAGACGAGAAGAGAGGACTCATCTCCTCATATCAGTAGAGAGGACTCCTCCACCTCATATCAGCAGAGAGGACTCCTCCACCTCATATCAGCAGAGAGGACTCCTCTCCTCATATCAGTAGAGAGGACTCCTCCACCTCATATCAGCAGAGAGGACTCCTCCACCTCATATCAGCAGAGAGGACTCCTCCACCTCATATCAGCAGAGAGGACTCCTCTCCTCATATCAGTAGAGAGGACTCCTCCACCTCATATCAGCAAAGAGGACTCCTCTCCTCATATCAGCAGAGTGGACTCCTCCCCTCATATCAGCAGAGAGGACTCCTCCACTCATATTAATATAGAGGACTCCTCTCATCGTATTCGTATAAAGGCCTTCTCCCATTATATTAGTAAGAAGCCAGACAAGAAGAGAAGACTCCTCTCCTCATATTAAAAAGGAGGAACATGCGATAGGAGAGGACTCTTCTCCTATACTAAAAAAGAGAAAGACTTATGTGATATGAGATGACTCCTCTCCTCATACTAAAAAGTAGACAAACAAAAGGAGAGAACTCCTCTCATCATATCAACAAGAGGCCTTCTCTCATGATACTTTAAGAAAACTTGAAGATACATGTGGGAACATAAGCTCACATGTTAGCTGGAGAGAAAATATTATTGTGATAACTTTTGACTACAAGGCCCTACGAGGTCACTTCACAAGGTCCCTACGGGACTGGTTTGCGCTTTTAAGGACCCTTTGAGGGCATCACTTACATATTCTTAAAATCATATGACATGAAGACATCTTTAAGAGACATCTCATAATATCAAGGCAAAAATGCCAATGGCCAGACCCTCAAGGGACACATGGGTGTGTAATTATTGAAATTTTTGAAAGAGGACGCGCCCACATTTTAGGACACGCTCAAAAGAGAACTATTCTGGAATGAGAGAGAAGAAAGATCATAAGGAAGGGCAAAGGAAGATATTAGGTGGAACAAGTGGCAACCATCAGATGGAATAATATGACTGATTAGACCACCGTACAAGTATATATATACAAGGGTGTATCTATATTTACACAAGCTACTCAATTTTTTGAATCTTAAGATAAATGAATGAATCCGTACCCCTTAATGATAGAAGACAGCGCGTCCTCTCGATAAATGAATATTTTACTTGAGAACGAGCCCGGAGAGAGGTTTATATATGTGCACAATATCTCTTGTTTCTTACGCCGAGTTAGCTCATGTAAGCTTAGAGGTGTCGTGTGCAGGTAGTATCCCTCTCTAAACATTAAAATTATCAAAAATATATGATGGAAGAATTAAAGAACGCGTTATCTCGAAGGACGCGCCCTCTTTACAGCATAAAAGAAGGAAGAAGCTTGAGCACACTTCTTGAAGAAGAAAAGGTTAGAAAGAGATTTTGGCACTTTGGAGATTAAAAATTCCATGCTTCATCTCTGATTTCACATGGAATTGGGGGGTTAGTTGTTATAGCCAAAATTCGGTATCGGGTTTTTAAGGAAGATTCGGGTCAAGTAATAATCAATTGGGGATATCTAAGGTGCAATTAGGGATTGAACTAGTACAACGGAGGCTCAGGGCTTGTCCTCATAGGGGTGAGGGCGCGCCCTCTGGCCGTCCAACCCTTGAGGACGCGTCCTCTTGGTATGGACTGACAACTTTACATGAATGGATGACTTGACAGAGAATAACAGCTAGATTGACCTGGGATTAACATATGGAAGACTTAGGGCTTGCCCTCATAGGGGTAAGGGCGCGCTCCTTTAGGCCGTACACCCCTTGAGGGCGCGCCCTCTTGGTTTGAAGTAACTACTTGGTGGTGAAGGACGACTCCCTTGGCTTGATATTGGCAAGATATTGAAGACTTCTCCCTTAGGATGAGCTCTAAGAGAGGGATGTCCATTATTGAAGGCCTCCAGGGGTTTGCCTAATGATTGAAGAATTCCCTCCTAGGATGTGCCCTAGGAGGGGGATGTCCGTGGTTGAAGGCCTCCAGGGGTATGCCTGATGACTGAAGGCCTCCTCCTGTATTCAATGGGCACGTCCTCATTGGGGATGTGGGGTGAACCTTGGTGTGTGCTTTGGGAGCTCTGTTCCTATACTCAATGGGCGCGTCCTCATTGGGGAACTTTGGAGTAATCCTGCACTTTGCACCCAAACGCTTGGGATCACTTGTCCTGCAATCTGGTGGGTGCTTCTCATTCGGGGGACAAGGATGCGTCTGCCATTTGGGGTAAGTCATGGCTATACCTGCAACTACTTTGGTCAGGGAGACAGCTGGTAACGGTTAGTGTCGGCTCCTAAGTTGGGTCGATGCCGTATCCGTGAAGTCCCTAGACTGTAGTTGAGCCTTGGGCCTTTGTGACTAGGCCTCATCGTTGGACATTCCTAAAGCGAGTCGAAGACCAATTCCAGAAGATGGATCAGGTATCCGAGTGGGCCTCGAAAATCAGAAACCAGCCCATATAGGTTACTTGTTCTCCAAGAACTACGTTGGGCTTGATCCTCTATAAATACGGGGTACATAGGCACATTGTAAAGGGTTGGAAGAGAAGAGCTCAGCGAGCCACCACCAAGAAAACCCTTACAATCTCAGCCCCCAATTCATCACAACCACCACACTCCGGCGACTTTCCGGCGAAGAACCACTGTCATAGATCTTGATTCCAGCGACAAACCTCGAACTTTGTTGATACCAAATTCCTCCGTTAACAACTGCAAGCGCACAGTGTTCAGTTGTAGCAATCACAGATCGATCCACAGAGACTATAAATTTTCGAAACCCTAACAATTAACTCAGGCGAACTAGACAATAAGATTTGAGTTGAGATTTGTTTAACCTAATTAACAAATAAAATCAAATAAGCAAAACCTAGAAATCTGAATCCATTAATCAATCACAATTAATACCAACTCGCCCTAAAATCAATTCTCTTTCCTTCACAAATAAGATATATCAATTAACGAGACAAACATATACTATGAAACTTGTTATCTAACAATAACCTATCAAAACTTCATGGAGCAAACATAGGCTATGAAAAATAAATCCGGTAACAATAATATATCAAAATCACTTTGTCAATTGAACAATTAAGCACTAAGAAAAATCATGAGAATCAATTAATAGGAACAAGAAGATATCAAAAATAATTAAATTAACTTCATCTTCATCCTAGGGCAAGAGAATTAGCTACACATGATTAATAAATAAACAAAACAAATATGGTACGAATCAAACATGAATACCAAAATCAACGTTTAAAATATATATGGCCAAGAATCACTTTAACAAACTAAAGTTATTGAAGTTATATTACTCACGTGAATGAATGGCAGGTCTTTGTATATAAAAATTAATAAACTAAGTAACCAATGCAGATTGCATGTACCAATAAGCTAACTACGACAAGAATTAAAAGATGTACACGGAGATAGAAAGCAAGAATTAATAATAAATTAATACTAGGGAGCAAAAGTATATGCCGGATAATAGCCACCGGCGACTATATAAAACAGAGAAAGCAAATAGCTAAAATTCTAGGTGTCTCAAATACAAGAGGGGAGATATATATATATAGGAAAAATAATGGGCTTGGGCTCTTTGACTACAAATCGGATTGTAGAAATATTTCCTCAATTCCTTTTTCTTCTCCGATAAGTTTTCCAATTTTTCTCCAATTTCCTTTTGACTTCAAGTATTTCCATCTCCTTGCCTTTTTCACCTTTTTCTGCTTGAAATATGATTTTATTTATTTTCCTACAAAACAAAAGAAAACAATTTATTAAATAATAAAATTAAGAAAACAAACATAAAATAGGTATTAAAAATGTATTAATTATGGACCTATCAAATGCCCCCATACCTATCTTTTGCTCGTCCTCGAGAAAAACTAATATAATATGAATCACTAACTAATAGATAATACCACTTCCGTAGGTGATCACGGTTGCATTTGGCATATGCAACAAGCCATTTAAACCCCTAGGCGGCCCTAGTGGACGAGTAAGGTCTCGTGAGGGTTTATAGTGAATGTACCCACAAAATCCATCTTGCTTATGTAAAAGATCACATGGCAATGCAACGCCACACATACAAGTCCTCTCATGCTTCATCAACTTAAGAATCAAAAATGACTTTGCAATGTCTTGTCGTGGAATGTGCAAGGATTCACATAGTCTACTCAAAGAAATATGCATAAGTGCTCAGAAGTCCATGTCAAGTGTAAGAATAAGTTGGTAATCATGCTAAAACCACAAGAGTAAACCTTTGAGTCAAAACTTGGGATCTCAAATGTAGAAACAAGCAATAACTCACCTTTCACTCACAAAAGAATATTCACTCAAGAACAAGGGTATCTGTATCACTCTATTCCAGCAAAATCATAAGCATGCTTGACATTTGGTATCAATCTAACTTTAACACAACATACATCAATGATGATAATCAAAAGGTCTTTATTTGGGTTGTAACGGGGCTAGGGACAAGGTATGTCAAGTAAGGCCAAATAAGTTGAAGTGTCAAAAGCTAGTAGGTGTAACGCCCCCAAATCCGGGGTCAAAGGATTTGGTCGTCACACTGCACTCTTAATCCAAACAACCTGTTCAATATAAAATCAACACAATAATAATAATATCTGTGACCCCAACTCTACCAAGAATCTTTAAAGGTTATAGTGCTAGAAACAAGAATCCAAATTCATTACAACAATCTTTCTTCTTTACAACCATTCTCTTTACAAACTTCCAATACACTAGTATAACTTCGATAAGAAGTATACCAGGCAACTAATCTTATACAATATATTAAGCAATAGAAAACATCTATATACAAAACCTCTCACTAGCTCCACTGCTCTGGATCAAAACGTCTTTACGCTAATATCTTTCCCCATCTCTGATCAGCTACGCGGACAACTCTCGCCAATACACCTTCTTTCCGGCAGGCTAAAATATATATAAATAAAACAAGTATGAGCGAATGAATTGCTCAGCAAGCGTATTATTAAATATGATACGAAAGGTTTCCAAAATAAACTTTGGATTTTCAAATAAACAAGCCTATGGCTTAAACATTTGTAATCTCTAATATTTTCAAAGTAAGTTTGGTAATTTATCACAATATCTCATTTAGCTTCTCGCAACCGAATAGTTTTAAAACACAAAAGATTTATATAGGTCGTTACGATGACCGAATCAACAATAACTACAATAGTATGTAGAAAATATGAAATAAATATAACTCGTACGTCTTCAAGACCATAGTTTGTACAAAAATACTAATTTGAAGATAACAGGTCTATTCACGACATTTTCCGAAATCAACAACTCTGGAAGGTTAGAATAATCAAGGGGCAAGAATGAGCCAACACGCTCGGTTAAGAAATAAAGAACGCACTTCAAGACTTCAACATGGTACCGACTGGATATGCGGTATGAATAAAACTCAACAAGATAGATATCTCACGACTGCCAATGGAATCAAGGAAGTGGATTTCAACTATTTGGAATCCGAATGTATTAAGAGTAAGCGATTTCAGCAAGATTGAAACCACTATTAATAATCAACAAACCAACAACTTCACGCAACGAATAAACCTGAGAATCAGGTCATATCTCACAAGTACAAAGTATATGGATGTAACTCATCCTAGAAATGAAAATTCATATTAGAATTGGATTTTTAACAATTATCAAATACAAAGGTTGTGCTGCTGGCCAGCCACGCATCAACCCCGGACTAGCTCATGTCATAGTCCTCTACTGGATCCTAGGCCAATCTGGGCCTTAATTTCATCGACCAATAATTGGTCCATTTTTAAAAACATTCCAATTCTATATTATTTATACGTCAGGTGTCAGAACAATTGACAACCTTACTTCGACAATCAGGTGTCGGAAGAATCGACAACCTAATACAACAATTGCTGGAAAACTCACGTTCCAGGAAACAGTTCAATTATGAAGAATCCATTAAGGAATAACAATACAATCTAGTATCGACGAGATCGACACAATATGGGGAGGTGCACATGAAAAGTGACAATATAATAAGCATCGACGAGTTCGATGTAACAACTGGGATATAATGAAGAATAAACAATGACATGCTCAACAAGGTTAAGTCTGATATGAAACAGACAATATGATATCAACAGAAAAGTGTAACAAGTCAATATAGAGTAGGGTTCAAAGAATAAACAATAACATGCTTAACAAGATTGAATCTGATATGAAACAGGCATTATGATATCAACAGAATTTGCAATAACTCAATATGGAATAGGGTTCAAAGAACAGGCTCTAGATGGCCTTAACAGTTCAATTCATCACATTATGGAAGAATTAGTTAAGATTCAACAATCTGGTAAGTGACAAGAAAGTCAAGTTCAAGTTTAAGAAAAATTCAGGGTGAAGTTTATAAATGAAGAAAACAAAGGTTTATTAACTTCTGGCAGAAATAGTTCAAGTCCTTCGAACATATACTTATAATAGATAAGCCTCGTATTTGAAGGAAGTAAACTAACTCATGCACAGCATAAATGAATTCGAATCAGGGAATGGATCAGATGATCGCATTAACAAGAAATGATAATAATAGTTGCAAGGGTGCAGGATGGAAAAATGGAATACTTGTAGAACAAGTACCACAACTTCGGAATTTAAAATAACGTTTTCAACATAGGGTTCGTAAGTTCCCACTCATCTAGGGTTGGCAATATTCCAACCTAATATTTTAAAATCATGTCTTTTAAAAGAGAGCCTTAGTATACGGCCCATAATTATCTCTTCAAACTTTTCAATATAATAAGTATATCTTTCCAATCAATATGAAAATATGAATCTAAACTCAAAAGGTATAAAAGAGTACTCGTCAATTTACGAGATTAAATAACATACTTGCAATTCAATGCAAAAGAAATCAACATTTGAAAATTCAGTAATAAGCATTCAACATGCATACTAATAATTCAAGATAATATCCCTTAATTAATAAGCAAGGGTATAAACACTTGCCTCTGGTCCTTAGCTATTTCGTAACGCTGAAACAATACGATCCCTCCTTATTCTGTCTTATCGCACGATTCTCGACTTCCGTCCTTCTTTGCTTTGACGCTCTTGCGAATACCACTAGTCTGCTTCTACCATTTCGAATCCACGTGCCAGCCTCGATAGTCAAACATGAGACGGTACTTAGTCTTCAACGTATAATCCTCATATTATAAATGATCGTAACTTAACTTCGACGCACTTACCGATATCTCTGTTGCATAAACATCCACATCTCAACTGATAGGCCAATCGCAATCAACCACATAAGTAATCCACGTAACTTGCTTGACGACAATCCCCATACTATAAAAAGTCAACGTCCAAGTCAACGGCCTCGTAAATCTTACTTTCTAACATAACCGACAAATTTCTATCCTATCTACCCCTCGTGATAACATTAGACACAACCAATTACTCAAACAAGTCTCCACACAATTTATTCACATGCATGACTCACACAGATAATTCACATTGTTCACATAACACATTTAAACAAGTGACCGGTTACGTATCGGACGCCCGGTCTAATTTACGATATTTAAAACTCAGACACTAGCCCTAGTACGGGCATATACTGACTATAAAGCACATTACACAACTCATACGAATCACATAGCACTTAAAACTATTTTTAAAACATCACACAAAGCTTATTTGAATTTAAATAAGCCACAAACAATTTTTAAATCAAAAATCGGATTTTTAAATCCAATATAAGTATTTTAAATGCAAATAAATCAATTAATAAAATTAATTGACACTCTTTAAATGCTCAAACTATTTTTAAATAAATAAACCAAGCTAGAAAATAATTAAACTTAATTTTAATTAATTAAATCTAATTAATAATTAATTATTAAGAATTAACTGATTAAAAGAATTAATCAATTAATTAAATAAATTAACTATTAATCAAAAATAATTAAAATAATTAAATTTAATCAATTTTCGAATTTAAATAAATATTTATGAATTTATAAAATTTTCGGAATAATAAAATGTATTTTTAAATCAAAGATATGATTTTTAGAATTATAAAACTATTTTTGAATTATTTTTAAAAATAAAAACCCAAAAACACTTTTCTGGAAATGGATTAGGGTTTGTAAGATCAAACCGGGTCGGGTTAGGGTTTTGAAACCGGGTCGCCAAGAACACAAACGGGTCGCCAAGAACACGTCACCGGAAACTGGGTTTCCCAGTTTCCGGCCGACGTCCGGCCAACCCGCCAGTTTCCGGCGACCAAAAACCGAACCAAACACAAGGATTTTTCAAGGGGAAAACACGGAAATGACAAGGTCATCACAAAACTCAATTAATCGACACAAAATCTTCACAGAATCCGTCCAAAACTGGCCAGAAAGTTTCCGCCGGCGGCGGTGCTACCGCTTTCCGGCCAACCGCAAACTTCAACCAAACTCAAAACTAAATACATAATTCGACTCTAAACTAGCAGATCTATTCAATGGCGCAAATATTATCAAGGTTCGCTTAGCCGATCAAAATTCCGACCAAACTCCGGTCAACATACAACTTGCCGATGAGCTCGAAATCTTACTCCAAATCCAAATTAAAAATCATACACATACTCTGCATCACATGATAAACACAGCCATGCCATCAATTTGCAGGAACAATCAATAACAAAGATTTCCCCAAATTAAAATAATAAATTCGAAATAAATAAATAGATTAAAAATCGGAAAAATCAGAAAATCATACCCACATGAATTTTGATGGTGGATTTAGGTAGAGGATGATGAGAGATTCATTTTGGTTACAAGAACATCGAAATCGGAATCCGATAACGCCTTCAAAAGTTGGTTTGATTCTCAAGAACACGAAGAACACGTTTCAGGGGTTTTTAGATTTTTAACTGTAATTAAGCTTTGATTATACGAAAAACAAAGTACAATTTGCCTTTTTATATTAAACGGAAAATAATACCCCAAACGACATTTTTGGATCGATACTGATCCGATAGATCGCTTTAAATACAATTTAACAAAATAAACGCTTTAAATCTTTAATAAAGCAGAATACACGTTTTACGAGACGATAATCATCCATAAAGTACAGATAACTACAAGTATCGTTTAATAATAGATATACGAACCAAAATACTTCTATTACGAATATTTTCGAATACTTTCCACTTTAACGAATGAAATATTGGTACGAACGATATACCAATTGCCCGAATAATTTGGGAACGATCCAAATTTTCTTTTCTATAATTAAAATAAAATAAAATATTATGACACCCTTTTCAAAATAATTTCGAATTCCCCACACATTTCACATAGCACCACAATATCACATATTCAATCATTTAACGAATAACTTAGCACGTTTAAACAGATAAATCATTTAATAACTATTAATATGAAATAAAAATCTCATCTCACATCATATAATAACACGTAATTTTCCCGGATCTTACATCCTTCCCCCCTTAACAGGATTCTGTCCTCAGAATCAGCTAGCGCGAACATAGGTGGATATTTTCCAACATCTCATTCTCAAATTCCTAGGTTGACTTTTCAACCTTAGGATTTCTCCTCATACTCATACTAATTTGACTCCTCTATTACTAAATACTCTCTCATACTGGCTCAATATCTCAATCGATTACTCAACACAAAACAATTTAACTGGATCTCTATAGGTTCACACTCTACGAAATACACTATGAATACACCACTCATGGAGTGGTACGCAAACTTATACGCAACTTTCCCAACACGCAATAAATCGTCGTAAGGTAGCATTTCAAAATTGTCATAGTAACTGTCGTCGTAAGGGAATCTAATCAACGGTAAACGATCCTCCCAATTACCTTCAAAATTTAGTATACCATCATAGTCTGTCTGAATTCTTCAATTACGTCGCGGATCTCTGTCAAATACAATTGAACTCGTCATTCCATGCCGTACTATTATCTCTTATTAAGCGGTCAATAATAACCCAAATAACATCACGATAAGCTCTAAGCCTTAGCAACTCCATCCCACAGTTTATCTCAACATGTCTTCATTTCCATTCAGGAATCTCTTTAGTTGTAATCGTCTACTATACCTCTGTTACTCTGTCTTCATTTTCCAACACCTCAAGTACTTAAACACTCACTAACATCAATATTCTTTTAAGTCTCTAATATATCCTTACATTTCTTTCTTATCCCTTATTCTTTCTTGCTCCTTCCTGTAATTGAATTCCATTTCTCTTTCCATAACTGTTTCCTTTATGTAGCCCTTTCTCTCTAATCAATCCTGGTTGAATCCTTATGTCCGTCATTTCTTTTAATTAATCTCTTGTTATCATAACCTTAAAACTTCATCCTTTCTAATCCTTTTACCGAAGATATTTACATCTCAATTCTCTCCTTTACTACTCATACTATCAGCCATCCACGTTCTTGGGTCAACTCTACCTATTTCCAATATATCTAACAACTGCTTTCAACAATCACATACCTTTCATGCCAATTAACTCTTCAGCTGAAAACAACCTGTCATTACCTCATCCATTGTCTTTAAATCCTTATTAACACCTCTTCATCTTCTTTTCCTATCTACAATTGTCAGAATATTCCTTATCAGCTTGGTGACTTAATCCCATACCTTTAAAAATTGTTCTACTTAGTCCCAATAACTTAATTGTCCTCCATCTAATTCTTAAATAATTCAGAAGATACATTCACAGTAACACTCATGACACCTTCTCCATGGCTCCTTCTTATTTCCCAAACAGCTTGATCAACTCGACATCATCTTGATTCTCATTCTATTCATCCACATCGACTGGTAAAATCTATCTTAACCATTGTGAACAAAAGACTTGCAACCGTATCATACAATCCTGAAATACTCAAAGTTCAACTCATTCTCCAATATTAGCCTATCATCCAATCTTAAAAGTTCTTCTCATTGAGACAGAAATCTATTATGTCCATCTTCCACAACACGGGATATCATCAGCACAATTACACATTTCCCAATTTCCAATCAACTCTTGAATTATCTAACTTTGCCTTTTCCACATCATAACGTTAATCGATAGAAAGAGAACAACTGGCTCCGTTATATATATTACTAGTATTCTAATCGCATCGCAATCCGCTTTCGTTCGTGGTAATTCAGTCGCAAATTCTTCATTCTATAGGGTAGGGTAATTTCCAGTTCACCCTAATGGCATACCTCCCAGATTATTTGGTATAACAAAAATTCATGATATTTTGAAGTGAAAGATTCTATAACGTAGCAAATGTCCCTCAATTGGGGTTACCAAGTCTGCATGTTCCAAAGCAAACATTATTGGAAGTGAAAGAATTACTGAGAGACCAATTTGATCACATGAACTCAATGTTGTGTGTCTCTATTAAGACAGTACTAAAGGTAATTAGCCTTCTTGTATTTCACAACACACAAGTGACGGCGTCCCGTCAGACTTCTATCACATAGACAGATAGTCCTTGTGTCCCCTATAAATAGGGTTGTTTATCTCAGTTGGAGTAGAGAAATATGAAAGAATTTAAAGTCAAAATAATAACCAAGGCTTTTCGATAAGAAATCTCAAATACACACCTTGGATTGAAATTGAATAGATTCCAAAGGTGTTATTTCAGAAAAGAAGAACAACCAGAAAGGAAGTATCAACAAATAGTGTTACATCACAATTAGAGTTATCCACTCCGGAAGAATAAAGGAGTTGGAATTTAAATAACATATTTTCAACAGGCTTCACAAATTTGAAATAGATTTCACAACAACCTCTGATGCAATTGCAATCATGATTGATCAAAAGTATCAAGTACAAGGTCAAAAAGTGGAATATATTCACCAACACAGCTTCGCTTAAAGAAATGTCAAATATTTCCTTAGGATGGGAAGGTATTACCAAGGTCTTCACATATGACTCCTCCGTCGACTCCTTCGATAGCTCGTTATTCGATTTCAGCCCTTCTTCTCCACGTTATTCGATTTCAGCCCTTCTTTTCCACGTCATTCGATTTCAGCCCTTCTTTTCCACGTCATTCGATTTCAGCCCTTCTTTTCCATGTCGTAAGGTTATCAATATCGTACGTCGTCGTCGACTCGTAATAGTCCTCGAAGATTCCGCCATAGACGTCTACAAACGTAAGAAGTTTCATCCATCTCAGCACAACTATCTCAATCAAATACCTCCATCTCAACTCACTCAGCGGTACTATATCCAATAGTCCAACACGAACTCTAAATGAGCTCTGACGTTCCTTATATAACTATATACACTCCCACACACTCTCGTTTCTAGTTTTACTATAACCCTTGCTCTGATACCAACTGTAACGCCCCCAAATCCGGGGTCAAAGGATTTGGTCGTCACACTGCACTCTTAATCCAAACAACCTGTTCAATATAAAATCAACACAATAATAATAATATCTGTGACCCCAACTCTACCAAGAATCTTTAAAGGTTATAGTGCTAGAAACAAGAATCCAAATTCATTACAACAATCTTTCTTCTTTACAACCATTCTCTTTACAAACTTCCAATACACTAGTATAACTTCGATAAGAAGTATACCAGGCAACTAATCTTATACAATATATTAAGCAATAGAAAACATCTATATACAAAACCTCTCACTAGCTCCACTGCTCTGGATCAAAACGTCTTTACGCTAATATCTTTCCCCATCTCTGATCAGCTACGCGGACAACTCTCGCCAATACACCTTCTTTCCGGCAGGCTAAAATATATATAAATAAAACAAGTATGAGCGAATGAATTGCTCAGCAAGCGTATTATTAAATATGATACGAAAGGTTTCCAAAATAAACTTTGGATTTTCAAATAAACAAGCCTATGGCTTAAACATTTGTAATCTCTAATATTTTCAAAGTAAGTTTGGTAATTTATCACAATATCTCATTTAGCTTCTCGCAACCGAATAGTTTTAAAACACAAAAGATTTATATAGGTCGTTACGATGACCGAATCAACAATAACTACAATAGTATGTAGAAAATATGAAATAAATATAACTCGTACGTCTTCAAGACCATAGTTTGTACAAAAATACTAATTTGAAGATAACAGGTCTATTCACGACATTTTCCGAAATCAACAACTCTGGAAGGTTAGAATAATCAAGGGGCAAGAATGAGCCAACACGCTCGGTTAAGAAATAAAGAACGCACTTCAAGACTTCAACATGGTACCGACTGGATATGCGGTATGAATAAAACTCAACAAGATAGATATCTCACGACTGCCAATGGAATCAAGGAAGTGGATTTCAACTATTTGGAATCCGAATGTATTAAGAGTAAGCGATTTCAGCAAGATTGAAACCACTATTAATAATCAACAAACCAACAACTTCACGCAACGAATAAACCTGAGAATCAGGTCATATCTCACAAGTACAAAGTATATGGATGTAACTCATCCTAGAAATGAAAATTCATATTAGAATTGGATTTTTAACAATTATCAAATACAAAGGTTGTGCTGCTGGCCAGCCACGCATCAACCCCGGACTAGCTCATGTCATAGTCCTCTACTGGATCCTAGGCCAATCTGGGCCTTAATTTCATCGACCAATAATTGGTCCATTTTTAAAAACATTCCAATTCTATATTATTTATACGTCAGGTGTCAGAACAATTGACAACCTTACTTCGACAATCAGGTGTCGGAAGAATCGACAACCTAATACAACAATTGCTGGAAAACTCACGTTCCAGGAAACAGTTCAATTATGAAGAATCCATTAAGGAATAACAATACAATCTAGTATCGACGAGATCGACACAATATGGGGAGGTGCACATGAAAAGTGACAATATAATAAGCATCGACGAGTTCGATGTAACAACTGGGATATAATGAAGAATAAACAATGACATGCTCAACAAGGTTAAGTCTGATATGAAACAGACAATATGATATCAACAGAAAAGTGTAACAAGTCAATATAGAGTAGGGTTCAAAGAATAAACAATAACATGCTTAACAAGATTGAATCTGATATGAAACAGGCATTATGATATCAACAGAATTTGCAATAACTCAATATGGAATAGGGTTCAAAGAACAGGCTCTAGATGGCCTTAACAGTTCAATTCATCACATTATGGAAGAATTAGTTAAGATTCAACAATCTGGTAAGTGACAAGAAAGTCAAGTTCAAGTTTAAGAAAAATTCAGGGTGAAGTTTATAAATGAAGAAAACAAAGGTTTATTAACTTCTGGCAGAAATAGTTCAAGTCCTTCGAACATATACTTATAATAGATAAGCCTCGTATTTGAAGGAAGTAAACTAACTCATGCACAGCATAAATGAATTCGAATCAGGGAATGGATCAGATGATCGCATTAACAAGAAATGATAATAATAGTTGCAAGGGTGCAGGATGGAAAAATGGAATACTTGTAGAACAAGTACCACAACTTCGGAATTTAAAATAACGTTTTCAACATAGGGTTCGTAAGTTCCCACTCATCTAGGGTTGGCAATATTCCAACCTAATATTTTAAAATCATGTCTTTTAAAAGAGAGCCTTAGTATACGGCCCATAATTATCTCTTCAAACTTTTCAATATAATAAGTATATCTTTCCAATCAATATGAAAATATGAATCTAAACTCAAAAGGTATAAAAGAGTACTCGTCAATTTACGAGATTAAATAACATACTTGCAATTCAATGCAAAAGAAATCAACATTTGAAAATTCAGTAATAAGCATTCAACATGCATACTAATAATTCAAGATAATATCCCTTAATTAATAAGCAAGGGTATAAACACTTGCCTCTGGTCCTTAGCTATTTCGTAACGCTGAAACAATACGATCCCTCCTTATTCTGTCTTATCGCACGATTCTCGACTTCCGTCCTTCTTTGCTTTGACGCTCTTGCGAATACCACTAGTCTGCTTCTACCATTTCGAATCCACGTGCCAGCCTCGATAGTCAAACATGAGACGGTACTTAGTCTTCAACGTATAATCCTCATATTATAAATGATCGTAACTTAACTTCGACGCACTTACCGATATCTCTGTTGCATAAACATCCACATCTCAACTGATAGGCCAATCGCAATCAACCACATAAGTAATCCACGTAACTTGCTTGACGACAATCCCCATACTATAAAAAGTCAACGTCCAAGTCAACGGCCTCGTAAATCTTACTTTCTAACATAACCGACAAATTTCTATCCTATCTACCCCTCGTGATAACATTAGACACAACCAATTACTCAAACAAGTCTCCACACAATTTATTCACATGCATGACTCACACAGATAATTCACATTGTTCACATAACACATTTAAACAAGTGACCGGTTACGTATCGGACGCCCGGTCTAATTTACGATATTTAAAACTCAGACACTAGCCCTAGTACGGGCATATACTGACTATAAAGCACATTACACAACTCATACGAATCACATAGCACTTAAAACTATTTTTAAAACATCACACAAAGCTTATTTGAATTTAAATAAGCCACAAACAATTTTTAAATCAAAAATCGGATTTTTAAATCCAATATAAGTATTTTAAATGCAAATAAATCAATTAATAAAATTAATTGACACTCTTTAAATGCTCAAACTATTTTTAAATAAATAAACCAAGCTAGAAAATAATTAAACTTAATTTTAATTAATTAAATCTAATTAATAATTAATTATTAAGAATTAACTGATTAAAAGAATTAATCAATTAATTAAATAAATTAACTATTAATCAAAAATAATTAAAATAATTAAATTTAATCAATTTTCGAATTTAAATAAATATTTATGAATTTATAAAATTTTCGGAATAATAAAATGTATTTTTAAATCAAAGATATGATTTTTAGAATTATAAAACTATTTTTGAATTATTTTTAAAAATAAAAACCCAAAAACACTTTTCTGGAAATGGATTAGGGTTTGTAAGATCAAACCGGGTCGGGTTAGGGTTTTGAAACCGGGTCGCCAAGAACACAAACGGGTCGCCAAGAACACGTCACCGGAAACTGGGTTTCCCAGTTTCCGGCCGACATCCGGCCAACCCGCCAGTTTCCGGCGACCAAAAACCGAACCAAACACAAGGATTTTTCAAGGGGAAAACACGGAAATGACAAGGTCATCACAAAACTCAATTAATCGACACAAAATCTTCACAGAATCCGTCCAAAACTGGCCAGAAAGTTTCCGCCGGCGGCGGTGCTACCGCTTTCCGGCCAACCGCAAACTTCAACCAAACTCAAAACTAAATACATAATTCGACTCTAAACTAGCAGATCTATTCAATGGCGCAAATATTATCAAGGTTCGCTTAGCCGATCAAAATTCCGACCAAACTCCGGTCAACATACAACTTGCCGATGAGCTCGAAATCTTACTCCAAATCCAAATTAAAAATCATACACATACTCTGCATCACATGATAAACACAGCCATGCCATCAATTTGCAGGAACAATCAATAACAAAGATTTCCCCAAATTAAAATAATAAATTCGAAATAAATAAATAGATTAAAAATCGGAAAAATCAGAAAATCATACCCACATGAATTTTGATGGTGGATTTAGGTAGAGGATGATGAGAGATTCATTTTGGTTACAAGAACATCGAAATCGGAATCCGATAACGCCTTCAAAAGTTGGTTTGATTCTCAAGAACACGAAGAACACGTTTCAGGGGTTTTTAGATTTTTAACTGTAATTAAGCTTTGATTATACGAAAAACAAAGTACAATTTGCCTTTTTATATTAAACGGAAAATAATACCCCAAACGACATTTTTGGATCGATACTGATCCGATAGATCGCTTTAAATACAATTTAACAAAATAAACGCTTTAAATCTTTAATAAAGCAGAATACACGTTTTACGAGACGATAATCATCCATAAAGTACAGATAACTACAAGTATCGTTTAATAATAGATATACGAACCAAAATACTTCTATTACGAATATTTTCGAATACTTTCCACTTTAACGAATGAAATATTGGTACGAACGATATACCAATTGCCCGAATAATTTGGGAACGATCCAAATTTTCTTTTCTATAATTAAAATAAAATAAAATATTATGACACCCTTTTCAAAATAATTTCGAATTCCCCACACATTTCACATAGCACCACAATATCACATATTCAATCATTTAACGAATAACTTAGCACGTTTAAACAGATAAATCATTTAATAACTATTAATATGAAATAAAAATCTCATCTCACATCATATAATAACACGTAATTTTCCCGGATCTTACAGTAGGCACCATAATAAATCATACACATCACCAAACATCCTCCCCACACATGATTTTTCTAATTTTCTTCCAACAAAAGGCTTGATTAGTCGAATGAAGAAGGATCACAAAAACATAAGTATGCTCTCATATAATATTATTTTTTTCATATATATATTTTTGTTTTTTCTCTTTTTTCTTTCATTTTTTTTTCGAGAGCTAAGAGATAGATATAAGCAACCACAATCCTCCTTCAAAAATTTATTGAACAACGACTATCAAGTAAGCAATCAAACCAAATATTTCCTCAAAAGTAATGAACAAAAGTAAACCCATCTTACACACCTTATTACTCCCTCAAGTTCCTACTAGCCATTGATAATTTGGGATCAAGCATAAGTAAGGCTACACAAGAAAAAGGTCTATGCACGTAATGTGGTACGTCACCGAAAAAAAATAGGATTAAGCTCAAGAGGGTAACTAATTGATCATATATAAATGGTGTGTGTAATTTGGAAAATGTTAGGCCGAATACACAATATATAATCAATATATGTATGAGAATGACAATCAAGAACACTGTTTATGAACAATAAACTGAATTATATTAAATAACTCTTCTCTTAGTGATGTAAAATATCACAGAGAGCTGCTAGGTTACAAGAATAATGTATTCAGTATTCGCTTCCCTTTTAGGGTTAACCTATCTGTGTTTATATAGAACACAGTTACACAATCAATCTCTAATTGATATTCCTATAAATCAACTATACAATTTATATCAATTTAGGATTGCTTCTGTCTTCTGTCCCGTTTCTTCAGCTATCTCAATATATCTTGCTTCTTTCCATCTTCAAGATATATTGCTTCTAGAATCTTCAAGTATGCACCGACAGCTAAATAAACTCTCACCCCGTCAGACTTTAACAAACTCTGTCTGGCTTCTAGTGTAAACTCTGATAAGTACCTGTTACTTAAACACTGATAAACAATCACCAGCAATTATATCTAACAATCTCCCCCAACTTGTGCATAACAAAAATGTACAAGTTAAAAGATAATTGATGATGTCAAAACATATAACAAATGCAGTGTTTATAACAGAGTTTAACTTTTACTTAGAACAGAAAACTTTAAAAACTTACAGTAAGCCTTTACTTAATTTCTTCAATGTTAGGCACTGTCCTGAGATAATCTGTAAGTAGTCTTCTTTCAGCTCTTTCTAGCTCAGCAGTCATAATCTCTTTTAGCTCCTTAAGTTCTGGATCTCTTTCACCAGTCTGATATATGGCAGCCCTCAGAGAATAAATGCTGTTTTTATTCATCTCATTTCCAAGTCTTATAAAGAAAGACTTATCAGACTCTAGATTGAACTCTAAGACTCTTATTCCCAGTGCAGTTCTGAACCTCGCACTATTCCACTTCATCTCTACTAGCTTTCCATGAGCATCTCTATATCTAGGAATATAAGCACTTGAAATTCTGGCTCCAAGCAAAACTTTAGACTTCATCATTCTCTCTTTCAAAACTTGAGCAGCATTATGAGTACTTTGATTTTTCACTTTCAGCAGATACAAAACATACTCCAGCTCTTCCCATAGTTTCAGATGAATGTCAGCTTCTCCAATTATATAAACTCTTCCATCAGTCATGAAGTATAACAGAAACTCCTTTTTAATTCCTTTGTGATAGATCATCTGAACAGACTCTAACTTGTCAAAGCTTTCTTGAGTTACCCCAACACCAGGTTCTGCCAGTGATGTATGATCTAAAGGACTGTTATTTATTCTTTTCTCTCTATGTGATCCCAAACCAGATTTATCATAAGTTTCCTTTCCTAACACTGATCTGGTTTGAAGAAAATTCACATTTCCTGGCTTCAGAGTTTCATCTCTAGTTGGTTTTCCAAAAATACCTTGGAGTTGTGAAGATCTCAACTGAGTTTGTACAACTTGAGCAGTGTCAGAGGTTGTCACAACTTTAGAAGAATTATCAACTTGAGCAACGTCAGTGGTTGATTGATTAGGTCTTGATTCAACTTGAGCCATGTCAGAGGTTGAATAAGCCTTCTTTGATAACTCAGGTTCTTCAATCAATTTACCTTTACCCTTATCAGTACTTGCTCCAACATGCCTCATTGAGTATTGTAAACTCTGTTGAGAGTTCACATTCTCTTTAATAAAGATTCCTTGTTCCTTTCTCCTAGGAGCCTTGACCACCTTTTTCTTGTAAGTTCCAGCTTCAACCTTCTTCTTATGCTCTTCAGCAAGAATCTGCATTTCAGCATACATATCTTCAACTATGGCTTCACCACCATGTTCTTCCATAAAGAGCTTAGCTGCAATCTCTTCATCAGTAATTGGATTCGCTGAAATCACTAGACTTTTAAGCCTTGAAGAAGATTGAGCACCAGAGTTTATTCTATCAGAGTTTGTCAGCCTAGCAGAGTTTGACCTAAGTCTCCCTTGCTCTTGAGTAGATTTTGACCTTTTCTCTGATTCTTTGCTTCCACCATCTATAGCATCATCCCTCCGTCTCAGAGTTGGAGCCCTTTTGCATTTATCTTTAGGAACTCTCTCCCCCTTTTTGACATCATCAGGAATAAGTACAGATGTCAGCAATTCCAAAGATGCAGCAATAGAATCAATCTTTGTAGCCATTTCATCTTGATTTCTTTCAACTGTGCTTAGTCTCTGCTTGATTTCTACCTGATCCTTGATCATAGAGGAATATTGAGCTCTATCAGTCTTCAAGGCCAGTTCCTTAGCAACACTATCATTCCTCAAGCCTATGACAACTTTGTGAGTCTCATCAAAGCGATTGTGCAAAGATTTAACTTGAACAATTGTAGCCTTCAAATGTGTCAACAGCTCAGGATTTGAAAGTTCTTTAGCAGACTTAACAACAAAATCAGTAGTTCTTTGTGTAGAGAAAATACAATCTGCCCCTGACCAATTTGCATAGTACATTTCTCTATAATGATCTTCAGTGGCACGTTGATTTTCCTTGACAGACTCTGCAGTAGGATCCCTTAGAAAAGTTATTGATTCATGATCATCAGAGTCTGAGAGTGCAATATTGATTCCAGAGTTTGCATGATCAGAATTTGCAAAAGTGTGATCATCACTGTCAGAGACAACTCTGTCTGCATCAACATTTTCTGCTAAAGGCTCTGCAGCTGTATTCTCTGCAGTAACTTCAATGTTTAACTGTGCAGCTTCATCATGAACTTGCTCTACAACAGCCTCATTCTTCTCAGAGTTAACTGCTTCAACAACCTCTTCTTCTTCTTCTATAACAACATTTTGAACAGAGTTTGCAACAAGAACATCTTCATCCAGATTCTCTGCTGTAGCTTCATCCAGCTTCTCAACAGCAGCTTCAACAATCTTCTCAGAGGAAACATATTTTGCTTCCTGATCAACTTCCTCACCCAATTCAAGAATTTGATTGGTGACAGAGAGAATCTCTGTATGAGTTGCCATAGACTCATCAACTACTAGGGTGGCTTGATCAGCTGCCACATCCTCAGTGTCACAAACATTGATGGCAAGATGTGCTTCAAAATCCATGTCCAAAGGATTGACATCAGCATCTTCTCTGTCCTTTGTAGGCATAGTAGCTTCAACATTTACATCAGCCTCCTCAGTAACAACATCAGGAGCTGCATTCTGTTCAGCTTCAGGAACAGCTTCAGCATCTAACTCATCAAAAAGATAGTCAGCTACCAATCTTCTTCTTCTTTGATGAAGAGTTTCAGTATCTTCCTCATCATCAGAACGTGGCCTCTTTGCTCTTCTCTTCTTAGAAGGACCATCAGACTTTGGCAGAGAAGATTTTGACACTCCAACTTCAGTAGCTGGCTTAACAATCTTTGCAGGTTTAAAAGCCCTGTGTTTGATTCTACCACCTGTCTGAATTGGTTGTGATGTAGATGGAGGAACTTCAGTGTTTAGTGGTTCTGGTTGTGAGTCTGCCAAAAACTGCTACACTAATGCAGGCAGTAAGAGTTCACCTACATCACCCTTCTTCACATCTTTGTTCACAAGATCAGAGAATATACGTTTGTGTAATTTAAAACATGGAATTACATCTGCATCAATAATATCTACCCCACTAACACAGATAGAAAATAAAAGCTGACAGAATCTAGCAAAGTAAACTACTCCCCTGTTTTCATTCATTTTCTCTCCTAAGTTACTTAAAACAAATCTACCAAAATCAAAATTGGTACCATAGAGAAGAGAATACCCTATTTGTAGACTGTCAGTGGGTATGGCATCCCAGTTCGTGCACTTCTTCCCGAACGTTCTTGTTATACAATCGAAGAAAAAACTCCACTCTTTCCTCAAGAACGGTCGCTTCAATTGACCTATCTTGGCCAAAGATCCACAATAACCTATCTCCCTCATCATCCTCAGCAACTCAGCATCACCAACAGCAATGGTGTAAGCAGTATGTTCACCAAAGCCCATAGCATCACGTACCGTTCCAGGAGTGATGACATACTCTGTTTCTTGAAACTCGAAAATAATAGATGGCGTTCCAGAAACACCACCATCATCATAGATACCAGTCTCCCAGAAGCTTTTGATTTGAGACACAGAAAGCCTCTCTGGTTTCACAAGAGCACGCCCAATTGGAGATTGGGCAAGAAAATTCTGCATCAAGTGAAACGCCTTTGGTGCGTTCATATTAACCAATGGAGCAGCATAATTATTTGGAACGAATTCAAGCCCAGAAGAGACAAAAGCAGTAGAACCCATTAGTACGATTTAGAGATAAACAGAGAATGACTTAGAGAACTTTTGAGAGTGTTTGCAGTAAGAGTGTTTGTGAAAATGTGTATGTGACAATAAAGTGTGAATTGGAGTAATTTGTGAAAAGTTCAAATGAGTTTGTGTATTGTATATTAATACAAAAAGAAAGAATTAAAAACTGAACAGTTTCTAATCAATACACACAACTGTCTTACTCCGTGAAACGTGTGAGTGTGACACGTGGCACTCATGCAATGACTGACAATAGTAATTGACAGTTTCCAATGCGCATGCGCAGTAAAAAGAGCAATAATTACCGCCTATTACATTTTTCTAGACACTCAACCTCTCTCCATTTTCAAAAACTCAAACAAACCGTTTCAATCATACTCTCTATTTTCCAAAAATAATGTTCCTCAATAATTATGAAATGTCTGAAACAACCTTATTTATTTTAATCATCAGAGATTATAAATAAATCACCTCGGCGTAGAGTACACAGTTCATCAGTTTTTATCAATTCTCATCCTTCATTAATAATCTCTTTTCTCAAAATGCACAGTTGTGAATAATTGTGTGTGAATAGCAGAGTTGACTGAATATAAATATTGAGAGCATCTCAAAGTGCATAAAATCCACAAAATAAATCAGTAAAAACTGGTTGCCCAAACTCTCATATTTAAAACATATTCTGATATCATCTAAACTCTGTATTTATTTGTATCCATTTGTTTTCACCCCCTTAAAATTTTTTTTTTTATAATTCTTTTTCTAGTAATCAGTGGTTGGCACTAGTCACCAAAAATTTGAAAATTTTAGCCCTTATTTCATACAATAAGTTCATGGGTCTTCCTAGGCACAACATGATCTCAAAGGAATTTGTGCATATTTTTGCATCTTTTGCGTAGGGGTGAATTAGCAGTAACTATTTATCAGAGTTTAGACTTTCATCATTTAACGTTTATGATTTATGAGAGAAAGTGCAAACAACTAATACAGACTCAGTGTATAGGATCAATAAATTAAGAGATGCTATAAATATAGAGACAGTATCATGCTGTGTAAAATTTCTGCACACACTTGAGATCAGATTTTATATAACTCAGAAAGATTCATGATTACTTACTGAGAATCATGCTTCATACAATTTTCTTCATCGGTCAATATGTTTCAGACAATAACACAATCAGAGTATAACATCAGAGTTTATCATCAGAGTATGCTTCCAACAGAGTATGTTACCAGAGTTTATCAACATGATTTGCATGAAAGTTAACACATGCAGAAAAACATGAGCAAATTTTCACAGATGAGTAAAGTTTGAGTCTAACCAATATCTCTAGTCGAAACCAGAGATCATTCCAAGTTCATTTACCAGTCTTGTAAATGTAGCTTCACTCAAAGGCTCAGTGAAGATATCTGCAAGCTGTTATTCTGTA
Source organism: Heracleum sosnowskyi (assembly GCA_030848705.1). Lineage (NCBI taxonomy): Eukaryota > Viridiplantae > Streptophyta > Magnoliopsida > Apiales > Apiaceae > Heracleum > Heracleum sosnowskyi. The sequence goes on along the minus strand of CM061239.1, from coordinate 47,962,586 downwards.
GACACAAAATGAAGCTCAATATCTCCTTCCTCCACATGTTCCCTGATAAAGTGATACCTTATACTGATGTGCTTGGTCATGGAATGTTGTACTGGTTACCTATCATAGCAATAGCACTTTGATTATCACAGAAAATAGGTATTTTAGAGTACTTTAACCCATAATCCAGCAATTGATTCTTCATCCACAGAATCTGTGCACAACAGCTACCAGCAGCAATATACTCTTCTTCTGCTGTGGATGTGGAAATTGATTTCTATTTCTTGCTGTACCAAGAAACTAATCTGTCACCTAAAAATTGACAGCTTCCACTGGTGCTTTTTCTGTCTATCTTACAGCCTGCAAAATCTGCATCAGAGTAACCAATTAATTTAAACTCTGATTCTCTAGGGTACCACAAACCAAGGGTTATGGTTCCTTTGAGATATTTGAAAATTCTCTTCACAGCTGCTAGATGAGGCTCTCTGGGGTCTGCTTGAAATCTTGCACAAAGACATGTTGCATACATGATATCTGGTCTACTTGCAGTGAGATAAAGAAGAGACCATATCATGCCTCTGTAGTTTGTCATATCTACTGAAGCCCCTGTATCTTTGTCTAGCTTTGTTACAGTAGCCATGAGAGTTGTGGCAGATGAACTATCAAGCATGCCAAATTTCTTGAGAATATTTCTGGTATATTTTGCTTGATTGATAAAAATCCCATCATCTGTTTGCTTTACCTGCAAGCCTAGAAAATAACTAAGCTTTCCCATCATGCTCATCTGGTACCTGGATTGCATAAACTTGGCAAATTTCTTGCAGAGTTTGTCATTAGTAGACCCAAAAATTATGTCATCCACATAGATTTGAACTAAAATCAAATCATTACCAGTATTGAAATAGAACAAGGTTTTGTCAATTGTACCTCTAGTGAACCCACTTTCTAAAAGAAATTGAGCTAGAGTTTCATACCATGCTCTAGGTGCCTGTTTTAGTCCATATAGAGCTTTGTCAAGTCTGTAGACATAATCTGGATGCTTGGGATCTACAAACCCTGGTGGTTGTTCAACAAACACTTCTTCTTCAAGTTTCCCATTTAGAAAAGCACTTTTCACATCCATCTGAAAGACTTTGAACTTTTTGTGAGCAGCATATGCTAGAAAAATTCTTATGGCCTCCAATCTTGCAACTGGAGCAAAGGTTTCATCATAGTCAATTCCTTCCTGTTGAGAATATCCTTTTGCCACAAGTCTAGCCTTATTCCTTGTAATTATTCCCTCACTGTCAGTCTTGTTTCTGAAAACCCATTTTGTACCAACAATAGATCTGTTTTTGGGTCTAGGTACAAGAGTCCATACTTCATTTTTTTCAAATTCATTTAACTCTTCCTGCATAGCTGTTATCCAGTTAGCATCTTGAAGAGCTTCTTCCACTTTCTTGGGCTCAGTTTGGGATAGAAATGCATGAAACAAACATTCATTTGTTGTTTCACTTCTTGTTCTCACACTTGCATCTGGATCTCCAATTATCAGATCAGGTGTATGAGCTTGTGTCCACCTTCTTGCTGTTGGAAAGTGGCTTCTTTCATCATTATTAGATCCTCCCCCTTGATCCATGCTCTCCTGATTTTCTTCTTGAGCATCTGCATTCTCTGAGGCTCCCCCTGAATTGGACTGTTCATTATTTGAACTTTCAGAGTTGAACCCAGAGTTTCTATTTGATTCTTCAGCTGACTCATTTTCAGAATGTGAATCATCATGTTGAGATGTTTCTGAAGTATCTTCAAGCTCCCCCTCAACTGGTTCTCTATTTTGTTCTGTCAGAGAAACTCCCTCAGTGTTTACCAGTAGAGGTTCAGAGTATGCTTCGTCAGAGTTTGTTGGATTTGTTTCATCAGAGTTTACGTGATCAGAGTTTAGATCTTCATTTTCAAAGCGAAGTTGATCATGATATTTTTCATCTTCTATTCCAGTTATTTTCTTGTCATCAAATGACACATGTATAGATTCCATGATCACTTTAGTTCTCAGATTGTAGACTCTGAATGCTTTAGTTGACAGTGGGTTTCCAAGAAAAATTCCTTCATCAGCTTTTAAGTCGAACTTGGTCAACTGTTCAGAATGAGTTTTCAACACAAAGCATTTACACTCGAAAATATGAAAATATTTCAGGTTTGGTTTCTTTTTCTTCACCATCTCATATGGTGTTTTCCCATGCCTATTGATCAGTGTTGCATTTTGAGTAAAACAAGCAGTTTGAACAGCTTCTGCCCAGAAATAAGTTGGCAATTTTGCTTCATCAAGCATTGTTCTGGCAGCTTCGATTAAAGTTCTGTTCTTTCTTTCAACTACACCATTTGGCTGTGGAGTCCCTGGTGCAGAAAATTCTTGCTTCACTCCTCTTTCTTTGAAAAATTCTTCCATTGTTTCATTTCTAAATTCAGTTCCATTATCACTCCTTATAATTTTCACTTTATACTGTGATCCTTTATCCAGTAACTTTACATGATCCATCAAAGTTAAGGCAGTTTCATCCTTCTTTGCTAGAAAGTACACCCAAGTGTATCTGGTATACTCATCAACTATGACTAGAGCATATTTCTCTCTGCCTAGAGACATTACATTTACTGGACCAAATAGATCAACATGTAGAAGATGATAAGGATCCACAACTGAAGATTCAGACTTACTCTTGAAAGATGACTTCCTTTGCTTGGCCTTTTGACAAGAATCACACAGACCATCTATGCTGAGTATAGACTTTGGAAGTCCCCTTACAAGATCTTTTCGAATTAGCTCATTGATGTTGTTCAAGTTTAGGTGAGAGAGCTTCTTATGCCATTTCCAACTCTCTTCATTAGACATTTTTGCAGACAGACACACAGCTTTTCCTTCAGAGTTTGTTACAAAACTTGCTTCATAGATATTATTCCGTCTGTTTCCAACTAGAACAACTTTCCCTGTAGATTTGCTGATAACCTCACAGTATTCAGGTTGAAAATCTACATGATAACCTCTGTCACAGATTTGACTCACAGATAGCAAGTCATGCTTGAGTCCCGGAACTAGAGCTACATTGGTGATGATGACACTTCCAAGATTGATATTGCTATATCCCATAGTACGTCCTATGTTGCCATCTCCATAGGTAACTTTTGGGCCAGCTTTTTCCTCATAATCTGATAGCAGGGCTTTATTTCCAGTCATGTGTCCTGAACATCCACTGTCCAAGACTAGGGTACTTTCCCTTATGCCCTGCAATCACAAACAATTACAAAGAGTTAGATTTAAGGATCCAGACTTGCTTGGATCATTTGGCTTTCTTAATATAGTTAGCTTTTGCAGCGGAATTCTTATTTACAGAGTTTAAGCTAACTGTATCAGAGTTTGCACTATCAGAATTTACACTTGCAGAATCAACTTTAACCCATTTTAAATTGGGCTTCAACTCATAATAATTGTGATAAATAGCATGATAATTCTTGCAAGTATAAATAGAATGCCAAGTACTCCCACAGTGAGTACATAAAGTCTGTGGTCTAACCCTACTATATTCATTCTTAACTCCAGACTTGGAGGGTAAAGAATTAATATCTTTTTTCTTCCTGCAAAAGCTTGCAAGATGGTTAGTACCACCACAATTATGACATGTTTTTCTAGGAGCATCAGTTATAGGCAAATGATTATTACTTCTGTTAATGCCTACTTTTCCATTTCTGTTCTTCCTGGACACTTTCTGTTTTTCAACAGACTTTACCTCTTTGAGCTTATACTTGAATTGTTTCTCTGTCATTAAACCAACATTCACCTGTTTAACACAAGTTTTTACTGATTCTTTCTTAACAGCTTCTTTTTCAAGTACAGAGTTTTGCTTACTGGATTCAGGAACAAATTTCATAGGTTTAAGTTGTGGTTTAACTTTAACTTTATATTTAAACCTAAGTTCATCTTCCTCACAGTAACCTAACCCAACTGTATCTGTTTGAAAAACTTGATGTGTGTCTTTTCCAGAATTTGTCCAGGTTTTAATTACCTTCCTTTCTTTTTCCAAATCAGATTCTAATTCCCTAAATTTCTTAAGCAACTCCTGTTCAACACAAACAGCGTCATCTCTTTCCTTTTGAACTTGTTGCATGTTAACAAGTTCTTCTTCAAGAAATTTATTTCTATCTTTAAGCTTAAGATTCTCAGACTTAATCCTTTCATTCTCTAAAGTCTGATCTCTATAACTAACATGTATGCTTTTAAGATAAATTCTCAATTCAGATATATTATCAATATCATAAGCATAAGTTGTTAGGGGTACCTTATTTTCAGATGAGTCAGATTCATCATTGACAGTTGCCATGAGATTATAGTTTACATCCTCATCTGAATCTGAAGTATCTGCCCAGTCTCTTCCTTTAGTGATAAGTGCTTTTTCAGATTTTCCTTTCTTGCACTCTGGAGCATAGTGACCCATCTCTTTACACTTGTAGCACTGGATCTCAGACTTGTCTTTCTTTCCAGGTTTGATATCCCTTCTTTCAGACTTTCTGAAATTCTTTCTTTCAGAGTTTGAATCTTTTCTTGAGAATCTTTTTCCCTTCTTGAAGTTCTTGAAACCCATCTTCTTGAAGGTCTTTACCATCAAAGCAGCCATTTGCATCATTTGTTCTTCATCATCCTCAGATTCAGAAGAAGCATCAAAGTTTGAATCACCATCAGAGTTTGATGACTCAGTTTTAGAGTTTATGACTAAAGCTTTTCCCTTAGCTTTATTCTTTGATGTTTCTTTCTTCATGAGTTTTTCTTCAACTTTGAGAGCAACAGATTTTGTCTTCTTTCCAGATCTTTTGTTTCTTTGTTCTATCTTAAGTTCATGAGTTTTAAGCAACCCATAAATTTCATCAAGATCTGTTTCTGCAAGATCATAATTATCTCTTATTGTTGTTGCCTTTAAATCCCATCTTTCAGGTAGAGATAGTAGAAACTTGAGATTTGACTCTTCAAGGTCATATTCTTTATCAACAAGAGACAAATCATTCAACAATTTACAGAATCTGTCATATGTATCTGTCAAAGTTTCATCAGGTCTAGAGTCAAAGTGTTCATACTCCTGTGTTAAAATAGTCTTCCTGTTTTTTTATAGCACTTGTTCCTTGACACCTGACTTCTAAAGCATCCCAGATTTCTTTGGCAGTCTTGCAACCAATAACTCTGTTAGACATGACATTATCTAAGGCACTATGAAGAAGATGTCTAACTTTTGCATCCTTTGCAATTGATGAGATGTCCTCAGGAGTCATATCTTTCTTTTCCTTCGGAACAGTCTTTTGTTCTTGACCAGCAACTACATGAGACAGTTTAGTTGGCATATGAGGACCATCATAGATTCTATCAAGGTATTCTGGATATGTGGCTTCTAGAAACATGGTCAGCTTAACCTTCCATATTGGATATTCCACTGGTTTGAGAATTGGAACCCCGATTGACTCATATCGACTTACAGAAGCAGATTGAACCTTTTGAGCATTAGAACCTCCATTAGAACCTGCCTGGGAGTTTTCAATCATGATTATACTTGTGTTTGGATTAGTAAAATGTATATATTAAACAGCCTTGGCTCTGATACCAATTGTTAGGCCGAATACACAATATATGTATGAGAATGACAATCAAGAACACTGTTTATGAACAATAAACTGAATTATATTAAATAACTCTTCTCTTAGTGATGTAAAATATCACAGAGAGCTGCTAGGTTACAAGAATAATGTATTCAGTATTCGCTTCCCTTTTAGGGTTAACCTATCTGTGTTTATATAGAACACAGTTACACAATCAATCTCTAATTGATATTCCTATAAATCAGCTATACAATTTATATCAATTTAGGATTGCTTCTGTCTTCTGTCCCGTTTCTTTAGCTATCTCAATATATCTTGCTTCTTTCCATCTTCAAGATATATTGCTTCTAGAATCTTCAAGTATGCACCGACAGCTAAATAAACTCTCACCCCGTCAGACTTTAACAAACTTTGACTGGATTCTAGTGTAAACTCTGATAAGTACCTGTTACTTAAACACTGATAAACAATCATCAGCAATTATATCTAACAGAAAATATAGGTTATTCCTAAATGCCTTTATCATCTTATCAACAAATAATGTCATGCGTTCCAAGAAAGGTCGCAAACAAGTTCTAGCAATGCAAACGACATGTGGACACTCAAGCAAACGAATATAAAATGCAAAAGATATGCATATAGGCTCAAAAACTCACTTGGTGGTTGTAAAGCATAATGTAACATAAGATGTAAAAGAGATAACTACAACTCAACAAAGGACAAGACAAACAATAATATTAACAGAAGTACAGGAATCCAGAATAAAAGAAGAAAAGGTAAACTCAAAAATCAAAATACGTTATGTATTCTTGAAGTCCGTAAACAGGTCATGGAAAGAAGTTCAAGAAAATGTTCAAGCCTCAGTGACAGCAAAAGAAACAAGACTTTCAAGACGACAGAAGTATGTGAATGATTTAGGGTTAAGTACCACGGGATTCCAGTGATTTAAATGAAGCAACCAGAACGACAAAGGACTTATCAGCAGCATTGAATTTAAGACATAAAAGAAGAATTGATCAAGTGTTATTCATCTGTGAACCAAACCAGTTGCACAAGGTGACGGCACTAAAAAGATCAAGTTGTTTTATCGTCTCAGAAGAAAGTGATACAGTCTATTACTTAAACACCCAGGAGCTCAGTGGAATCATTAAATGATATAAGACAAGAAAAGTGATTCGATAGTTTTTCTATTTAGAAAACTATCGAATGGAATGAAAAGTGATTCAAATGAAACCAAATTAAATCAATTTGACATTCGATAGTTTTGTTTTAAAAACTATCGAATGGTAAAATGATTTAATTCATTCGATAGTTTTTCTAATGTGAAGAGCAGGTGAAAAGTATGTTTGTTGTCAGGTTGATGAAGATCCAACGACCAAGGCTAATTCAACTACTTTGGTTCGATGGTTTTTCAAACCAAAGTCTGCAGTTAATACAGAGATGAAGAAGTGTCTTCTTCAGTTAAGGCAAAACACACAGAGACATTACTGAGAGAGAGAATTGAGCCGGAGAAATTATCAGAGAAATTAATAGTGCTCAGAACTTGATCATTGTATTGAATTTGTGTAACCTTAAACTCATTGAAGCTAATCTACAGATTAGAAATTGTAGCACCCCTCGAGGTTTATATTTATAAAAAGATATATTCCCCGAAACTTGGTTTGGTTTGGTGTGTTTGATTTCATTATAGAACTGAATGATTTATCCGCGAACGAAATTAAATTATTTGTGAGTATCGTATTCAACCCCCGTTCTACGATACTTTGGACCTAACAATTGGTATCAGAGCTACTTGATTGACGTACAAATCAGATCCAGTGAATGAGACCAAAATCAAACGTAGCTTGAAAATTCGAAGCAAATTTTTTAACTTTCAAAATTTTTCATTTAATTGGAATTTCTTGAATTTTAAACAATTTGAAATTTTCAGAAACCATGAGTGCTCCAAAGACAACCGCTGGTATTAAAGTTCCCCCGTTTACTAGAGATGATTTCGGTTTGTGGAAGATGAAGATGCTGTTATTTATCAAGGCATCTAATCCGTTGTATATTGGCATATTAGGGAACGGGTCGTTTGTACCAATGAAACCAGTTAGTGAATCTACAGCTCCTGATGGTAGCAGGATTCCTCAAGGCACCCAACCTAAGGATATTACTGAGTATACAGATTCTGACAAAGAACTGATTCGATTGGACACAGGTTTGATGTTGATATTGGCAGACTCCGCAGACAAAGAAATGAGCTATCAGTTGATGAACTGTACAAACGGGAAACATATGTGGGATACCATTAACTTGATAATGGAAGGAACTGAAGACGTGCAGGAAAACAGATTGGACATCCTGACTTCTCAGTACGAAGCTTTTAGGTCTCTTCCAGGAGAAAGTATAACTCAGGTCTTTGAGAAATATACCAAGCTCCTAAATGAATTGGCAATGAAAGGAAAGACCTATCCACTGAGAGAAACCAACAGGAAGTTCATGATGACGCTGCCCCATCATGTAGAACACAAGTCATCATCCATAAGGGAAAGAATTGACTTCACAAAGATGTCATTAGAGATGATCTATGGCAAGTTGAAGACCTATGAGATGGAACAGGAACAGAGAGTGATAATCTACGGATCAGGGATAGTGGACAGCAAGCACAGTGTACTTGTGAGATCAGCAGCACTTGTAGTGGATGAACCAATAACTTCTGAGATTCAGGTTCAAACCCCTAGAGCTGGAAAGGAGGTGATAATAGAAGCTGAAATGGATTCTGTGAATCTGGGTGTTGATGAAAGTGATTACTACACCCTAGAAGAGCTTGAGCAAATGGAAGACAAAATCATGTCGTACTTAGCTGCAAAGTTTAGTCATATTCATTTCAAGAGAAACCCTAAGTACAAGTTCAAGGGCTCAACCAACAGATTCCAAAAGAGTAATTATGCACCTAGTACAGGCTTTAAGGGAGGCTACAAGGCTGGCATGATTGATAGAAGCAAATCAAGATGCTATAATTGCAATGAGTTAGGGCATTTCGCCACTGAATGCCGGAAGCCTCGTCAAGCGAGAGACATGAAAGATGTCTATGGAAAGAAGGATTCTTATGATGAGTTGAAGAAAGAGAATGCCAAGCTTAAACAGCAATTGGAGGCATTCTCTGGAAAGCAGAAAGGGAAAGCTTATATAGCAGAGGGAAAGAACTGGGATGATACTGATTCGGATGAAGAGGAAGAGTATGTAAATGTTGCCCTAATGGCTGACTCTTCAGAGGAATCACCACAATCATCTCAGGTACCTATCTTAACTACAATTGATATGTCTAACTCTGAGTACAAGAAAACTGTGCAAGTTCTAAGTGTAGAATTGTTTAATGTACACACAAGCATGCTAGCATCTGAAATGGAAAATGCTAAACTAGTTCTTAAGATTAAAAATCTAGAATCTAAAAATGAAGAACTAGAGCTTGTAGCTGTCACATTAGAAGATCTTAAGGAAAAGAACGCGTACCTAGAGAACAAGGTCAAGTGTAATGATGAGATAGAGACTATCCTCAGGAAGCAGATTTCAGATTTAGATTTGAAGCTGAATGCTTTTAAGAATTCCGCCCTAATTGCTAAGGAGATCATTGATACTCAGGCCATAGGGAATAAAAATGCTATAGGATTTGACTATGACAAGAAAGCTGGTAAGAAGATAGTGGAATTCCCTGTGACACCTTTAGTTGTCAAAAGGAATACTCCACATGTTCTTAAGAATGTTGATTGTCCAGTTTTTGTTAAGCCTTTTCCACCACTCTTTCATGAGGATGACCTTTTCATAAGACAAGAATTGTTTGAGGAGGATTTGTTGAAGGTTATGTTGGGTTTGACAGGTTGTTCAACCCAATATGGTAATATGAGTTTGGGTGATTAAGACTGTTTTGGTAATAATTGTATGGGTAGACAATTATTATATATGGTAATAATTGTATGGATAGACAATTATTATATATGGTATGTCTTGGTCATTATATTAGGGAATTAGGTACCAAGAATAAAAAGTCTTGTAAAACAAGTATGGTAAGTCTTGTAAAACAAGTATGGCAAGTCTTGGTGGCTAAGTTTTGGGTGGCTATATAAACATAGTCATATTGTATTTTGTTTGATGTATGCTTGAGCATTGTTTGGCTTGAGTATCGTGTGAGTGATACACCGTTGGTGAGATTGATTGTATTATTGATAACTGTTTTGATTAATAATACAAGTTGGGACGTGGTTGTTTCCGCGTCATATATATTGTTTGTGTGCTTTTCTTTGTTTATTTGTTTGAATCTCGTATTGGTGTGTAGCCCCTAAACCTAACAAGTGGTATCAAGAGCCAAGGTTCGTGATTCGAGATGGATAAGTTTGGGGGAAAGCTCGAGATTGAATTGTTTGATGGAAGAAACAATTTTGCCTTATGGCAGAGCACGGTGAAAGATCTGTTAATTCAGCGAGGGTTATATGCAACTCTCGAAGAGAAAAAGCCTATTGATGTTGAGGCCACAAAGTGGGAAGACATGAAGTTACGTGTGGCATCGACGATCCGGTTGGCCCTTGCACCGGAAATCAAGTATGATGTTCTTGAGGAGAGTAACCCTAAAACTTTATGGGAGAAGTTGACGAAGACGTATCACTCAAAGTCGTTAGCAAATAAGTTGTTCCTTAAGAAAGATTTGTTCGGGCTCAAGATGGAAGAAGAGGGAGATCTGAGAGATCATCTGAATCGTTTTAATGGCCTGATCAACCAGCTGAATAATTTGGATGAAAAATTGAAGGATGAGGACAAAGCTGTTCTTCTACTTGTGTCTCTACCAAAGAAGTATAGTACTGTGATTACTTCTCTGTTGGTTGGGAAAACGAAGTTAGCTTTGGATGAGACCATTGTCGTTCTTCTAGAGGCCGAAAGATTGATGAAGCAAGGATCGAGTGACGCATCGAATGGAAGTGCACTCGTGGTGGATGCGCGTGACAAGAAAAAGAAGTATGGTAAGAAACATAACCCAAATATCAAGTGCTTTTATTGTGAAGAATTGGGGCATATACAATCTATGTGTCCAAAGGCAAAAGAAGACTTGAAGGAGTTGAAGAAAACTCGAGGAGGGGGTAATGTTTCGCTTGTGGCAACTGATGATGATGCACTTTTTGTTCAAGAAGATAAGGGATCGAAAGAAGAATGGGTGCTTGACTCGGGATGTTCTCATCACATATGTGCTAGGAGGGAGTGGTTCTCGTCCTACAAGAAGTGTGAGGGAAAGATAGTAGTTTTACCAAACGGTAAAAGGGTAAAAGTTGCTGGAATTGGTGAGGTAATGATGAAACTTCACAATGGTCATGTTCGGAAGTTAACTCAAGTAAGGTACGTGCCGGAGTTAAATCGAAATCAAATTTCATTGGGTAAATTAGTTGATTTGGGATATACTATTATGATGAAGAACGGAATGTTGGAGGTCACTAAAAGGGATTTAGAGATACTCAAAGGTTGGAAGGACAAGAGAAATCTTTGCGTGCTAGAAGGAGAGGTTCTTGTTCGAGGGGAGGCATGGCGGAGGGACGTCGATGTCGTTGATGGATACTGTTCAACCTGATATGGGTATTGGGTTGAAGGGGAGGATTGTTGGGTTTGACAGGTTGTTCAACCCAATATGGTAATATGAGTTTGGGTGATTAAGACTGTTTTGGTAATAATTGTATGGGTAGACAATTATTATATATCGTAATAATTGTATGGATAGACAATTATTATATATGGTATGTCTTGGTCATTATATTAGGGTATTAGGTACCAAGAATAAAAAGTCTTGTAAAACAAGTATGGTAAGTCTTGTAAAACAAGTATGGCAAGTCTTGGTGGCTAAGTTTTGGGTGGCTATATAAACATAGTCATAGTGTATTTTGTTTGATGTATGCTTGAGCATTGTTTGGCTTGAGTATCGTGTGAGTGATACACCGTTGGTGAGATTGATTGTATTATTGATAACTGTTTTGATTAATAATACAAGTTGGGACGTGGTTGTTTTCGCGTCATATATATTGTTTGTGTGCTTTGCTTTGTTTTTTTGTTTGAATCTCGTATTGGTGTGTAGCCCCTAAACCTAACAGGTTAAAGAGATAAAGACTAAGTTACCTAGGAAATCAGTAAAAACTGAATTACCTAAACCTGATTTACCTAAAACTGAAGTAGGTGACTTAGTTAGTAATGCTAAAAAGAACAGGAATGGGAAGAAGAAGATTGTTAATCAGGAAATGGTTCCATATTCTCCCATTGCATCTAGGAAGTTGTGCATTATTTGTAATTCTGCTGGACACCTTACACATGCATGTAAAAAGGTTAAAGTAGAAACTGCTAATACTTCTGAAATGCATAACATGTCTGACATGCCTGATCTTCATGAACCCTGTGGAAAGAAAGAGTGTTTATTATGTAAGTACAACATCATGCATGCTTATTTTAAGTTGATGAATGATAGTAGCAAAAGCACTATTAATGTTAAATCCACAGATACTATGAATATCAAACAGGGTAAGACTAAATTGAATGTTACTCCTGTTAAATTATTTAAACCTTCAGGACCCAAACAATTTTGGGTACCAAAGTCCGCTTAATCAATCTGTGATTGCAGGGTAAGGTTAAAAGCTCAAAGGTTGTGTGGATTCTGGATAGTGGCTGTTCTAGACACATGACAGGTGAAGAGTCCCTGCTTACAGAGGTGGTTAAGAAGACCGGCCCGATTGTAACCTTTGGAGATGACAACAAAGGATTCACTTCGGGATATGGTAAATTGAAAGCTGGAAATGTCATCATTGAAAACATCTCTCTTGTTGGAGGATTAAAGCACAATCTTCTAAGTATCAGTCAGTTCTGTGATAAAGGCTACAATGTAGATTTCAGAAAGGACAAGTGCTTGATCACCAACAGGAAGGATGAGAAGCTTACTCTACTGGGAGTGAGAAAAGGAAATTTGTTTATAGCTGACTTAAGTTCTACCAGTGAAGGAGAAGTTACATGTTTCTATGCAAAGGCATCTTCAGAACAAAGTTGGCTATGGCACAAGAAGCTCTCACACTTGAACTTCAAAACTATGAACTCTTTGGTAAAAAGAGAGTTAGTGAGAGGGTTGCCCCTGATGGAATTCAATCAGGAGGGACTATGTGAAGCATGTGAAAAAGGGAAGTCAAAGAAAGCATCACATGGAAGCAAAGGAATGACAAGCATTACTGAACCATTACAACTGATTCATATGGATTTATTTGGTCCAATCAATGTTATGTCACTTTCAAGAAAAAGATATGCATTAGTGATGGTGGATGACTACTCCAAGTACACGTGGGTGTTGTTCATACAATCAAAGGATGAAGCAACACAACTAATCATTGATCACATCAAGAAGATAGAAGTGGAAGCTAAGCTACCTGTGCGGACAATCAGATCAGACAATGGAACTGAATTCAAGAATGCAGTTCTTAATGATTTCTGCTCAGAGAAAGGAATATCAAGACAGTTTTCAGCACCAAGAACTCCTCAACAGAATGGAGTAGTGGAAAGGAAGAACAAGACCTTGGTTGAAGCAGCAAGGACCATGTTGAGTGAATCAAAACTTCCCACTTACTTTTAGGCTGAAGCAGTGAACACAGCTTGCTACACTCAAAATCGAACCCTGATCAACAAAGATCATAGAAAGACTCCGTATGAGTTAATGGCCAACAAGAAACCAACACTGAAGTACTTTCATGTGTTTGGTGCAAAGTGCTTTGTACTTAAAGATGGAGAACATCTTGGCAAGTTTGATGCCAAAGCAGATGAAGGCATTTTTCTGGGCTATTCTCTGGAATCTAAGGCTTTCAGGGTATATGTGATTGAAGATAAGAAGGTGTTGGAAAGCTTTAATGTAACATTTGACGACACCAAAAGACCAGGCCTGCAAACTGGAGAGAACTCTGAACCCTTGGTATTTGAAAATCTATCAGGAGATCTCTCTGACAATGAAGAAGTACCCGAAGTTGTTACAGTTATTAATAATAATCATAATGATAATGATTCTGGACAAAGTGGTGACCAAAGTGGAGATCCTCAAAATTTTACAGAATCCACTAGTCAGTCTATAGAATCATCAGATCAAACCGTCAACAACTCAGGGGGAGCAAGAGAAGGATCAACTAGTCACACTCCACAACATCTAGAACAAGGAGAATCATCAAGATCGCATCTGCCAAGACAAAGGGTATGGAATAGAGATCATCCCTTTCACTTGATCATTGATGATCCGGACACAGGAGTGAGAACTAGGAGAACATAACAAAATGAATGTCACTATTCTGGGTTTCTTTCAGAAACAGAACCTAAGAAAGTTGAAGATGCTCTAGATGATCCAGATTGGGTGATTGTTATGCAAGAGGAACTCAATCAGTTTGAAAGGCAGAAAGTCTGGAAGCTGGTACCCAGGCCTAAGGGAAAATATGTTATTGGAACAAGATGGGTATTCAGAAATAAGTTGGACGAAGATGGCATTGTAACGCGAAACAAAGCCAGACTGGTTGTTAAAGGTTACTCTCAAGAAGAGGGAATTGATTATGATGAAACCTATGCACCAGTAGCAAGACTTGAGGCCATCCGAATGTTTCTGGCATTTTCTGCACATTCCAATTACAAGGTATATCAGATGGATGTGAAGAGTGCTTTTCTGAACGGGGAGTTAGAAGAAGAAGTGTATGTGGAACAACCTCCAGGTTTTGAGGATTCAAAACTGGCAGACTTTGTGTACTTTCTATTCAAAGCTCTCTACGGACTCAAACAAGCTCCAAGGACATGGTATGACACTCTCTCTGAATTCTTACTTGAAAATGATTTTACAAGAGGTGTTGTAGACAGAACTCTCTTTGTCAAAAAGCATAAAAATGATTTGATATTGGTGCAAGTATATGTTGATGACATAATATTTGGTTCTACTAATGATGATTTATGCAAGAGATTTGCTAAGTTAATGCAGAGTCGTTATGAAATGAGCATGATGGGTGAATTGTCATTCTTTCTTGGACTGCAAGTATATCAAAAACAAGATGGTATATTCATTTGTCAGTCCAAGTACATTAAAGATCTTCTGAAGAAGTATCAAATGGAAGACTCATCTACAGCAAAGACTCCTATGCCAACTGCCACTAAGCTTGATAAGGATGAAACTGGTAAGAAGGTTGACATCACAGGCTACAGAGGTATGATAGGCTCATTACTTTATCTCACTGCAAGTAGACCAGATATAATGTTTGCAACATGCTTGTGTGCTAGGTTTCAGTCTGATCCTAAAGAATCTCATCTAATAGCTGTTAAGCGAATATTTAGATATCTTAAGGGGACCCCAAATCTTGGAATTTGGTACCCTAAAGATACAGGATTTGATCTTATTGGATATACAGACTCTGATTTTGCAGGTTGTAAGATTGATCGGAAGAGTACTTCAGGAAGCTGTCAGTTTCTTGGAAGAAGATTAGTTTCTTGGTATAGCAAGAAGCAGCATTCAGTTTCCACATCAACAGCTGAGGCTGAATACATTGCTGCTGGAAGCTGCTGTGCTCAGATCTTGTGGATGAGAAACCAACTCCGTGACTATGGACTTTTGTTGACAAAGATTCCAATATTTTGCGACAACACAAGTGCCATAGCAATCTCAAACAACCCAGTGCAACACTCGAGGACGAAGCACATCGACATCAGGTATCATTTTATCCGAGAGCATGTCATGAATGGAACTGTGGAGTTACATTTTGTACCCACAGAGGAACAAATTGCAGACATCTTTACTAAACCACTTGATGAATCAACTTTTTCAAAGCTGGTTAGTGAACTTGGGATGTTAAATCTTTCTAATTGATTTTGATTAGAAGTCAGTAACTGCAGATAGTCCTAGTAAATACATAAGTTTAAGAATTTCTATATCCTTAGGACTCGTGAATTTATTTTTTGGAGCAATTCTCGTAGTTAGGATTATTGTACTAATTTCATGTCGTAATTAAGGATGAGATATCTTATGGCATTTAATTGGTTATTAATTCTAAAAATTATTTAGGTGCTAATATTTGTTCTAAATATTTAAGCATCTATTTAATTTGAATTAATTTACTTTGTTTTTAACATTGTAGATTAATGCAACATAATTAATTGGATTTTAATTGATTAATATCATTTGTTGATATTTAGTTGATTTTATTCTGAGAAAATTGTGAATTTTCTGTTAACAATTGATTTTGGTAAATTTTAAAAGATTTATTCAAAGTAAAACTTGACAGAAAATTAAAAGTTTTGAATTTTAGAACATGAACAGGTTTTAGAATTTGAAAAGAAGCAAAAAATATCGAATTTTAGGAAATTCGATGGTTTTTCAAGTACAAAGAAAATTCTATGGAAATTAATTTTCGATAGTTTTTGAAAAGGAAAGGAAAAACTATCGAAAACAATTCTCGATAGTTTTTGAGAATATCTTTAAAAAAAATATCGAAGGGATTTATCTCATTCAATATTTAAATTCTCGATAGATTTTAAAGATTATGTGAAAAATATATCGAAAAGGATTTAATTCTTTTTATAATTCAAATCTTCGATAATTTTTCATAAAATGGCTCGATAGTTTTTTTGTTCTAAACAGCAAAAACCCTCGATGGTTTTACAAAAAGTCTGTTTGCATTCTATTCTTCTAACTCTTCGATAGTTTTTCCAAAACTATCGATTGGAAATGGACCTTTTTGACCCTCTGATAAAACCATCGACCATTCTTTTAAAATCTATCGAACAATGAAATGACAAATCTACCCTTGTCAGTTTAAACGTGTATATAAGAATCACTTAGATGTTTTTTTTCTATTCTATTCTCAGATCTAAGGACGGGTTTTTATATATATACACGGATACATACACACACAAAGCATCACCATCGATACTTTTCTTCAAAAATTAACCGAGTACAATCTGAGAAAGTTATTATTTCTTCACTGTTAAGTGTTTTTAACCGTGAAGCTTGTTGCTTTTTGAAGTTTTGTTACAGAAAAAGGAAGAAAGATATCGAACTTGAACTTTTGACCTTATAATAGTGTTAACAAGTTTATTTTGTAGAACTTGATTTTTTATCAATTGATTTCTTTGGATTAAGGTTATTACTCAGAGTTAACAAATTAGGGTTATAATTTGAGTTGTGTGTGGTTCGAGTTTGTGTTCTTAAGTAATTAAAAGGGGTATTTTTGTTAAGTTTGATTAATTAGTGATAATTAATTAAATTGGAGTGAAAATTAGTTTTGGTTTAAGAGATAATTTTTCTGAATTTTTTTTTAAAAATGGCTGGAGAATTTATCATTACCAAGACTAATCATGTCTCGTTTCAAAACCTGCAAGCCATTACGAACTTACAGTTTCGTGCATGGGCAGAGTTTTTGAACACACGTTCATTAGTGGCATATTCTTTAAGTACTCCTGTTGTCCTTTGCATCGATCAATTGATTGCGTTGTACACAACCGCCACGGATACAACTGAGAATAACGTAAGGTCCTTCAGTTTTGTTGTGCCAGGGGGCAGAACAATAAGGGTGACAGAACATGATTTTAATAGAATCCTACATTTTCCTACATAAAACCTTGTTCCGGATCCCACGACTGAGGAGATACATGCTTTCTTCACTCTCATAAGAAGTCAACAACCTAACTTCTTTGTGGGAGAGTTCCTTAAGCATTACTTGACAAAACCATGGAACTTTTTCTTTCATACCCTAATCCATGTTTTTACTGCCAAGCTAACAAATCTGCATGGTATTCCCTTATTCCTTCAAAAGATAGGGTTTGCCATTGCCAACAATGGGCATATTAACATAGGAAGGCTACTGATTGATCAAGTCATTCTGTGCATGGGACCACTGGATGAAAGAACAGGCATAAATGATGATGTGCTTTGTTTCTATCCTAGGTTCCTACAGCTAATTCTCAATGATATCTTAACAGATGATGAACGAGAGATATTTGAAGGTGAAGCCAACCAGGAGTGCATGAGATTGAAGAGCAATGCAATAACCGCTCTCATAAGGAAGAACAACTATCTTCCAGGGGTACCCACTGTTCTCACAGATTATCTAAGAACGGTGCCCCTACCACTTCTGCCCCCAGGGGAAAAGGTAATTGAAGGTAATATTCCTCCACCTCAACCTAAAATGGCACCTGAACCAATGGATGTTGATCCAGAGCCCTCAGTGGCCATTCCTGACCAGGAGGTTGCAAACCCACAACCTCTAACCACAGTCGAAGAGCCTTTGGAAGAGCTAAATGAAACAATAAACGCACCTCCTTCCCCTCCTATACCCAGTAAACAAACATCCTTGAGTGTAGAGGGAGATAGTGACAAAGAAGCACCACATAAGGAGATACACCCTTCAACAACAGCTCTGCCTTCCTCTAAAAGGAGAAGAACAGAAACCGAGGCAACTTTTGATACTTCATTTCTCTCATCCAAAGAACCCTTCACAGATTTTTCTGATTTTGATTGGGCAATGCTAACGAAAGCTATATCTGAACCAATAGCTCAATCAAGTAAGGAAGAATTGACGGAAGCAACTGGTGTTCCGACCATATTAAGGTCAGGTTCACTGGTTGAAGGTTCTAAGAACCAAGGGTCTTCACAGACGTCGAGAGAAGGCTCTAACCTAAATGCAAAATCTAAAGGGTCATTGCCTAGCTCCCCAGATTGAACATATCTGGATCCTGCGGGTAAAGGGTCTGATGTAGGTGCAGATCGGCAACTCGGTGACAATGAATCAATTACTATTGAGGAGTCAACTGAAGTAAAGTCTTCACAGACTATTGGGAAAGATTCAGGATCTCTGCTGTTACTAGAGCATGTTTCTAACCCCCTAGAGATTCAAACTCTAGATCCTTCAAAGGATATATCATCTACGGATGATCAGCAACTTGGTTTATCCAAGGATGGGGACTTGCGAAGCCCCATTGCACCACCGGTGACCTCCTTAAGGACGGCTACGGTGTTTTCTTCTGCAGGTACATTGAGCACAAAGGGAATGAGTGAAACAAAAACACTTACACCTGGCCTGAGTGAGAAAGGAAAAATGAGTGAAACACCGACAGAAACGTTGAGTGTACACCCAGAGCCAAGCGTGAGGAGTGACACCCTAACCCTTCCAAATATTGATGATATTCTATTACCGACAGAACGAGAGGTACATGTTCAATCCACTCTCAAGGAGATGACAGTTCACGACAAACAAGGAAATCCGCTATTCAAGGTTCCACTACGACCTTCCTTTGACCAAGGGATCTCCTCTAGTCAGGGCAATGCTTCTTTAAAGACTATTCAAGAGAAGGTTGACTTGGCTGCAACTGATTCCAGAAGAACTTATCGGGTCTTAGGCAGTGCATCTGACACTATAACAGGTACTAAACTGGCAGTGGACTCCTTGAAGAAGGAAGCTATGGAAGAACTGGTTGAACTGAGGAGTGACGTCAAAGAGCTTAAAGATGGATTCATGAATGAAATTGATGCTTTGCAACAAGGACAAGAAGCTTTGAGAGAGGACGTTCTGGTTATCCGGGATGGTCAAACGCGGGTAAAAGATGCAATGAATACACTTTCGAGAGTGGAGTCTAAGCTGAACAAGAGGTTGGATCATATGGAAAAGACTACCAACTCAAGATTGGATAACATTGACCTGCCGCTAGCTTCTATGAATGAGATAAATAAGCAAATAATGGATTTCTTGGACAATCAAGGTGACGGAGTACAGTCAATCTGGACTATGCTGAAGAACCAACAAACTGGACAACCTGGTCCTTCAAATCAGCAACCTGATCCTTCTACTGCCTTCTATGCTGAGGATGCTTTTGTCGAGGATTCCTCAACTAAGGGGGAGAAAGTTGGAGATGGGAAGAAGGATGGATGGGGAGTTTGGGAAATGGTTGAAGCTATTCCGATAAGACAGTACTGGATAGAAGAACTTGTACAAGAAGAAGAGAAGAGTGAAGAGGTGTTTGAGGTCATGCAAGAGCAACCAATTCAGGAGGAGCATGAGCCATATTATCCAGAGCCTGTTGAATATCCAATCTGGGAGGATAATATGGAAGAAGAAGCAAATCCTCTGTCACAAGAAGAAGAAGCTGCCTTGGAAGCAATAAGAGCTCAAAGAGCTGCAATAGATGCCAGACATGTTGAAAGCGAAAGACACCAAGCAGTTCTAAGGATTGAAAAGCTAAAAAGATCCAAGGTGCAAGCTGAAGTAAGGAAGAAAAAGATGATGGATTTGGCAAGCAAGCATGGAAGTGAATGGGAGATGGCTTATAAAACCTTTTGTGGAGTTGAAGACGGATTAGAAGTCAACGACAATGCAGAGGTGGAAGTCATAATTCAGAACATAAGAAGTGCAAATCCTGATGATCATGTTTACTTCACTGCACTGAGGAATACTGTGATCTTTCTGAAAGCTGGGGTTAAAGCAAATGGAGCCTGGAACATCCTGATCAATTTTCTTGAGAAAGGTACATTTGTGATTTTCACTAAGTTTTTAGAACAGAGAACATACACAGAACTGCAGGTGATACTCATCAAGATTCAAAGAACTACAAGACTAAATGAACTGCTCCGTGAGCATGTTAAGGAGATCTTGATGAAAGTCGGTCCAGAGATTACTGAAGATCCTCCAATGGTTAGATTCATGACGAATGACTTGTTCAGAATCTGCTATTTGGCTGAGGACAAACTGAGAGACTATCCAAGAAACTATCTAATATCAGTTGAGAAGTATCTTAGATCCACTGGATTCACATCAACGGAGAAGGACAAAGCAGCAGACACTCTTAGAAGATTTCTAATGGAAAATGTTCCTTACTATAGGAAAAGAGTGGAAAGAGGATTGGAAGTGCATACCAGATTACCAAACATTCCAAAGCTAAACAAGGAAGATGTTAACATTGCATGGTTATGGGCTGGAGTGGGTCAAGAGGTTAAATATATTGGAAGACACATCCAAGGAGCAATCCTTAAACCTGGAGAACCACTGCACTATCTATCAGTGATTGATTATCAAGCTGCTAACTTCGATCCAATGATTGAAGAAGGTGAGATCGGAATGGACTGAAGATTGAAGCAAAGAACAAAAGAACTATCAGCTCAGACTAGAGGAGAAACTTCATTGTATAAAGTTTTATTGTTTTTTGATTTATGAAATCTGGAAATGTATATATATCTGATCCAGAATGCATTTAATATTATTACGCTGTCTTACTTTAATTAGTTTCATGTTTCCTTAGTTAGTTGAGTTATCCTCGAAGTATTTGCTTGTCGAACTCTATCCAATCAAATAGGGGGAGATTGTAAAGCATAATGTAACATAAGATGTAAAAGAGATAACTACAACTTAACAAAGGACAAGACTGACAATAATATTAACAGAAGCACAGGAATCCAGAATCAAAGAAGAAAAGGTAAACTCAAAAAATCAAAATACGTTATGTATTCTTGAAGTCCGTAAACAGGTCACGGAAAGAAGTTCATGAAAATGTTCAAGCCTCAGTGACAGCAAAGGAAACAAGACTTTCAAGACGACAGAAGTATGTGAATGATTTAGGGCTAAGTACCACGGGATTCCAGTGATTTAAATGAAGCAACCAGAACGACAAAGGACTTATCAGCAGCATTGAATTTAAGACATAAAAGAAGAATTGATCAAGTGTTATTCATCTGTGAACCAGACCAGTTGCACTAGGTGACGGCACTAAAAAGATCAAGTTGTTTTATCGTCTCAGAAGAAAGTGATACAGTCTATTACTTAAACACCCAGGAGCTCAGTGGAATCATTAAATGATATAAGACAAGAAAAGTGATTCGATAGTTTTTCTATTTAGAAAACTATCGAATGGAATGAAAAGTGATTCAAAGGAAACCAAATTAAATCAATTTGACATTCGATAGTTTTGTTTTAAAAACTATCGAATGGTAAAATGATTTAATTCATTCGATAGTTTTTCTAATGTGAAGAGCAGGTGAAAAGTATGTTTGTTGTCAGGTTGATGAAGATCCAACGGCCAAGGTTAATTCAACTACTTTGGTTCGATGGTTTTTCAAACCAAAGTCTGCAGTTAATACAGAGATGAAGAAGTGTCTTCTTCAGTTAAGGCAAAACACACAGAGACATTATTGAGAGAGAGAATTGAGCCGGAGAAATTATCAGAGAAATTAATAGTGCTCAGAACTTGATCATTGTATTGAATTTGTGTAACCTTAAACTCATTGAAGCTAATCTAAGGATTAGAAATTGTAGCACCCCTCGAGGTTTATATTTATAAAAAGATATATTTCCCGAAACTTGGTTTGGTTTGGTGTGTTTGATTTCGTTATAGAACTGAATGATTTATCCGCGAACGAAATTAAATTATTTGTGAGTATCGTATTCAACCCCCCCCCCCCTTCTATGATACTTTGGACCTAACAGTGGTAAAACATAATCAATCCCAAGCAAAAATCTCTTCAATGAACCAACTTGTACTCAAAGCATGAAAACCAAATCATCTTGCACATATTCATGTCCTTCTAAGTACTTGCAATAATCAATAAGTCTACCAGTTTCAACTTGCTAGTGTATGTGTGTGAACAAGAACTTAGCAAATCACTTCTCAATCAAAAGTATCAGAAACACAAGATTACTATAGCATGTAAGGGTGCATAAAGCCACAAGAAAATATTTCACAAGGCTAGAATTCTACAATTTACAACTAAAATTCTTTTTGGGATTTTTTGATTTTTCAATTTTTTTGGATTTTTTGTTTTTTTATAATACTACTAAACCCCTCCCCCATACCTAAATCATGCATTGTACTCAATGTATGCAAATGAGGGAAAAATGACAATGTAAAAGGACGAGAATAACTGATAATGGCATGATGGAGAAACACAATACCTATAAAACACACAATAAACACAAAATACACAACACACTCACACACAATCCCCCATACCTACACTTGACTATGGGAGACACTTACAAAAACGCTTACTAACCAATACCAGATCGAGGAAAAACTACATTCTTAACAGAATCATCAAACATGTGAAACTCACCCACAAATGAGCCTTTTTGGAAATTATCCACTAGAGAAAGATGATCTTGAACCAGAATAAAAATCATACCACTAACATCATCCATAGACCAATTAGATTCTTCTTTATGTTGTTTAAGCAGATTAATTACTTGAAATTCTTGGTTATGAACTATGTCACTAGAGTTAAAAACATGATGAGTTTCATTATTAACTACCAAAGACTGATCAAGAGTGGAAAAAGATATATTATAATCGAGTGGGGGTGGCTCACCAACAGAAGACTTAAAAAATTCATGAAGTTCTTTATTGCTCTCATACTCCAAAAAAATATCTTTCTCAAGAAAAGACAAAATTGCACTATCCTCAAGAATGAATGGAAGAGACTCAGAAGAAGGACCTAGAAACATATAAGTAGGAGTTTCGGGAAGAGGTTTAAGTTCTAATTCTGGTGGACTTGTCTCAACTGATTCATTAGCTTCATAAAGTAGCAAAGAAAAATGTTCTAACTCTCGATTGGAACTAGGAATAGTGGACTCTAACATTTCATTAACCTCATTTTTATGACTAGTATCATCCCAATCTTGACCAAAGTAATTTTGACAAAAGTTAAGAACATCATCAACATTCATGATTTCATTATCAACTAACTCATCAATCATGTTAATTTCTATGGGTTGGTCAAAAAGCTCACTGGGTTGATTTCCTACATTGAAAATGTTGAGGTCAATTTGCAGGTTTCCAAATGTGAGTTTCATTAATCCATTCCTACAGTTAATCAAAGCATTAGAGGTGGCAAGAAAAGGTCTTCCTAGAATGATGGGAATTTGATTTTTGAGATTTTGGACAAGTTCGGTTTCTAGAACAATGAAATCGACGGGGAAGACAAAATCACCAACCTTAATCAACACATCTTCCACCATACCCTTAGGAATTTTGACAGAACGGTCAGCTAACTGAAGAGTGATAGTAGTCTCTTTAAGTTCACCTAAACCCAAGTCTTGATAGACAGATAATGGAAGAAGATTCACACTAGCTCCTAGATCGAGTAAAGTTTTATCAATGAAAGTATTACTAATGACACAAGAAAGGGTAGGACAAGCAGGATCCTTATACTTCAAAGGGATTTGATTTAACAAGATAGAGCTAACATTAGATGTTAGGAAAGCTTTCTTAGGAACATGAGTGGTTCTTTTATGAGTACACAAATATTTTAGACACTTTGCATAAGAGGGAACTTGTTGAATTGCATCTAAAAGAGGAATATTAATCTTGACTTGCTTGAAGACTTCCAAAATCTTATCTAATTAAGCAGATTGTTTGTTTGAAGTAAGTCTGTGAGGAAACAGAGCTTTTTGGCTTAAAGAATTTTTCACTAGACACATCAGATTGGGGTTTTGAAGGTGGTTCATCGGAGGGTGATGACTCATTAGATTCAACTTCTTCAGGACTCTTGGGATTGGAAGATTGTTTAAGACTAGGATTCAAGAGTAAAGGATTTGGTTCAAATGTAAGCTTATCTTCTGCTTGAGTATTGACACCAACATGATTATTGAATTGATTACCGGACCTTAGAGAGATAACATAATTCACATTTTCATGAGACTTTTGATTTGGATGAAATTTAGGATTAATCTCGGGTTGACTAGGAAATCGATTTTTCTCTCTCTCACTGATGGTGTTTGCCAATTGACTAACTTGGACCTCTAGCTTAGATATGGCTTGAGCATTGGAATTTAGCAATTTCCTATCTTGGGTCATAGTGTTCATAAAATTTTGTTGAGATTTGAGCAATGCCTCTAAACTCTTTTCAATGGAAGTAAATCTTTTGTCAGATTCTGCAAAACCAGGACGATTCAAAGGGACTGAATTTTGATATTGACCGAGATTTTGTGGAGGATATGAGTTGGGATTTTGAGTTGGGATTTTGTGGACCAGGATTGGGCTTTTGAAAAGCAGGTTAAGAATTTTGGTTATACTGATTGTATTGACCTTGGTTCCATGAGAAATTTGGATGATTTTTCCAACCAGGATTGTATGTGGATGAATAAGGATCATTCCTAACTCTAGATTGAAACATGGCATTGGCTTGTTCAATTTCAGGACAATTTTCTATCAAATGAGTAGGAGAATTACAGTTTGCACACAAAAACACTTGTGAGGACACCTTGTTGGTTTCTAAGGCTTCTAGACGTCTAGTGAGAGTAGCTAACTTAGCTTCGGTTGCAATAGAGTTACCAACTACGTGTACGCCCTTAGATTTTTCAGTTTCCTGACTGGGTTCCCTAGTTGACTCCCACAACATTGTTCTTTCAGCTAACTCCTCAAAAAATTGCCAAGCTTCTTCATCGGTTTTATCCATAACAAGGCAGTGGTTTGGCTATCTAAGGCTTCATAGAGAATTTTACAAAGTCTCCATTTTTCTATACCATGTTGAGGACACTTAGACAACAACTTTTGAAATCTATCAAAATATTTCCAAAAAGGCTCATTTGAATTTTGTTGAAATTGGTTGATTTCATTCCTAAGCCTGTTAGCCTTATGGTTGGGAAAATATTTTTTAAGAAATATGGCAACAAATCCCTCCCATGTGAAAATAGAATTAATGGGTAGACTACACAACCACTGTTTAGCATCTTCTTTTAAATCAAAGTTAATGAGTCTAAGCCTAATGGAATCCTCACTTAGTTGTTGAAGTTTTTGTAAAGCACATACTTCCTCAAATTCTCGAATGAAAAAATATGGATCCTCTACCCCAGCAAACCTAGGTAACATGCTAATGTCATGATGTTTGATTTCAAAATTGTTTGTGGTTACTGCTGGTAGCACTATGCATGAGGGTTGAGCGGTACGAGCGGGGTAACAACGTTCTTTAAGAGAGACAACCATGACGGTTATTGTAACTTCTACTTCTTTTGACTCAATTTTAGTGGGTGAAGAGAAATCGAGTTGTCTTGCTACTCCAGGTAGTGAAAGGTCGGATTGTCTCACTAATCTAGATGTATTATCTCGAACCCAAGTACTTTGCATACAAGAGAAGCAATCAACTAAGCACGTAACAGACAAGAGCTACAAGTAAACACCCAAGAATATGCAAAATCAAAAGAAAAATCTATCTTATCCTAAAAAAAATCTAGACCTTGCTCCTAACAATAAGATACTACTAAAAGTAACAGCTCAAAAAGCATTCGTCGTGACTAGCCAGGCAGGAGGAAGCATTGCCAAGAGGCTAACCACCATTCTAGGCACCAGTCTAAAGGCCAGGTAAGCTTTCGCTAGCCTAGACACCACCGAAAAATACTTAGTGATTTGTTCCTCCTAGATTCTCTTCCTAGTTGAGCGCGATATTCTAGGGCTAACATCTAATTGATTTTATTAAGGAAAGGGAATGCAAGATGAACGAATTAGTGATTTGTGGGCTCCCTCCCCTTATCTTGAAATTGGGTGGCGCCCTTAAGATTGATTTAATGATGCAACACACAAAGAACGAGAAATAAACACTTATGGATGCACTACACTACGTGTTCTATTCTAAATTGTATGTACCTCTTTCCTCCAGCAATCACCACAATTGTATAAGATGGAAAGTGATAAATAGGGCTGTCAAATGGATAATTCGGATACGGATCTGCCTGTATCCGAATCCGAATCCGAAAATCTGAATTCGTATCCGGATCCGTATCCGAATCCGAAAATATTTAAATAAAAATATCCGAATCCGAATCCGCCGGATACTATCCGGATACGGATAATATCCGAATCCGAATTTCAATCAGAATTTTTTAGTTTTTATATTAAATTTTAATTCAAAAAACTTGAAAAAATAATAAAAATTTATTTTTTTTAAAAAAAAAGTAAACTAAACTAAAACTTAAATTTATTAAAGTCTTTTTTTATTTTTTTCAAAAATTTACTTTTTAGTATAATTTTATTTATTTTAAAATATTAAATTTGTAATATATATATATATATATATATATATATATATATATATATATATATATGTTTACAATTATCTACAACTTATATAAATATATTGTTTAATGATTAAATTATATATATATATATATATTCTGTATACTTAAAATATAATTTATAAATAATATGTAACTATATATATATATATAATATTATTTATTTATCATATTTATTTAATTTCGGATTCAGATATTACCGGATACGGATGCGCCTATATCCATATTCGTATCCGCAACTACCGAATTCGAATACGAATAATATCCGCTTTATTTCGGATACGGATAAAATCCGCTTTATTCCGGATACGAATACAAATATTTTGGACGGATATCGGATTTTTCGGATTTTTTTTACAGTCCTAGTGATAAAGACAATAAATAAATCTAGATGATGTGCTCCTATGTGAGAATGAATGATGCAACAAATTGGTTTTTAACAAATAACTAACTAATATTTTTGGATTTTTCAAATATTTAATTTTTTGTGTTTTTTTTCAATAATGATGGAAATAAAACAGAGAGAGGTGATACGGAATACCGAAAAGCGCTTCCAAAAATTTCACAAGAGACGACGAGCCTTCTAGCAATCTTCTTGTCCAAGCTTTCCTCCGCTTCAATGTACCCTAAAAGACAAACAATGCAGAACAAGAAACTAATCCGAAGAATTAAATATCAAGGAGTGAAAATTAACAATAGTCCCCGGCAGCGACGCCAAAAACTTGATGTGTAAAAATAATGTAACTGCAAGCGCACAGTGTTCAGTTGTAGCAATCACAGATCGATCCACAGAGACTATGAATTTTCGAAACCCTAACAATTAACTCAGGCGAACTAGACAATAAGATTTGAGTTGAGATTTGTTTAACCTAATTAACAAATAAAATCAAATAAGCAAAACCTAGGAATCCGAATCCATTAATCAATCACAATTAATACCAACTCGCCCTAAAATCAATTCTCTTTCCTTCACAAATAAGATATATCAATTAACGAGACAAACATATACTATGAAACTTGTTATCTAACAATAACCTATCAAAACTTCATGGAGCAAGCATATGCTATGAAAAATAAATCCGGTAACAATAATATATCAAAATCACTTTGTCAATTGAACAATTAAGCACTAAGAAAAATCATGAGAATCAATTAATAGGAACAAGAAGATATCAAAAATAATTAAATTAACTTCATCTTCATCCTAGGACAAGAGAATTAGCTACACATGATTAATAAATAAACAAAACAAATATGGTACGAATCAAACATGAATAACAAAATCAACGTTTAAAATATATATGGCCAAGAATCACTTTAACAAACTAAAGTTATTGAAGTTATATTACTCACGTGAATGAATGGCAGGTCTTTATATATAAAAATTAATAAACTAAGTAACCAATGCAGATTGCATGTACCAATAAGCTAACTACGGCAAGAATTAAAAGATGTACACGGAGATAGAAATCAAGAATTAATAATAAATTAATACTAGGGAGCAAAAGTATATGGTGGATAATAGCCACCGGCGACTATATAAAACAGAGAAAACAAATAGCTAAAATTCTAGGTGTCTCAAATACAAGAGGGGAGATCTATATATATAGGAAAAATAATGGGCTTGGGCTCTTTGACTACAAATCGGATTGTAGAAATATTTCCTCAATTCCTTTTTCTTCTCCGATAAGTTTTCCAATTTTTCTCCAATTTCCTTTTGACTTCAAGTATTTCCATCTCCTTGCCTTTTTCACCTTTTTCTGCTTGAAATATGATTTTATTTATTTTTCTACAAAACAAAAGAAAACAATTTATTAAATAATAAAATTACGAAAACAAACATAAAATATGTATTAAAAATGTATTAATTATGGACCTATTAGCTATTCAAAGGGGAAAAATTAAGTCACATTCAAATGCGTTGAATCCTTATTTAACATCTCAAAATTTGCAAGCAATAGTGAGGTTCGTTTTAAACCATATCAAAAGCTCAACACTCCAAACAAACCCAACATACGTAGACATGTATTGCATAGTTCAGATAAACGAGAAGTGATTTTATATGATTAGGACATCACAAAAATACTAGCTATTGCCAAGTGAACCTGAACCTCATAGAACTTGCAAATCCAAGAGATTTATAACAAATGTTATGTTTATGAGTGCGGTTGCAAGGCCTAGGTATGACAAATATGGTGTTTGTATATTTGATGGAAAAATAGAAATCTTTCCTTTCACTATTGAGGAACCGGCGGCTAGAGCAAGTAAAAATAGACCAAGGGGTGTCATAGAAGTGAAACCTATAGAAAGCATCACCAAGATTGTGATCAAGTAATGTTTAATCGAAAAGATTATTTCGGCTATAAAAGCTAAATGGCCATCCGACTTTAACAAACATATAGTCATCCAACAAGATAATGCTAGACCTCATATAAGTGACAATGAAGAAGGCACCTAAAACGGTAACTCAATTAGTTGATGCCGTGAAGCAATCATATGAAGAAGTAAGTGATTCTACTGTATGGTTGTCGCTTATGAATTGTATGACGGAGATACTAAAACATGGTGGTAATAACAATTATAAGCTCCCACACATGGGAAAAAAGAAGCTTGAACGACTTGGATTACTACCTACTCAAATATATGCTCCATTATATATAGTGGAAAAGGTATTAATGAAATGTAGTAGTATATGACAATCTGTTTTGATGTAATGTAATGTAATATGTATTGATAGATTGTAATCTCTGTATTTTTCAAATCTTAATATGTTCTCTGTATTTAGTTGTTACTATATTTAGTTCTCTGTAATGTAATGGAAACAAGAATGGCAATTTAGTTTAATGTAGTACCTGACAGACTTTCTTTTAAAGTTCCATTTGGGATGAACTCTAGAAAGAAGTTCAATTTCAGTTTTAAATTCAAGGCCACCCTGGGTAGATCCTTGTTGAGCTCTTTTGATTGCAACAAGTTGTGTTGGTGAGATCACAAGTCAGTATGAACAGGAAGACGTGATAACTCAACAATAGAACATGACATGTAAATAATACTACGCCTACATAGAAATCAGGAAGAAATGAATACAAGGCCAATACAAATAATCAAAACATTAGATATAGCTTTAAACATTAGATAATTTAAAATATAAATAAATTAGGGGTGAAATAAAAAAAACTGAAACAAAAAAAAGTGCTAACCAAATTTCGTACAATGAATTTCACTTATTAATAAATAATAAAGATGATAGATACTCATGTAGGTTATACCTGATGTTAGGGCTGATCATTCGGTTAATTCGGTTAAAAACCGAATCGAATTAGAAAAACCGAAAATCCGAAATATCGATTTTGTGAAACCGAACCGAACCGAAGTTTTATTAAAACCGAACCGAAATAATTCGGTTTTTCGGTTCGGTTTATAAAAAAACCGAAATTTAAAAACAATTTTTTAAAAAATTATTAATTATTATTAAATAGTAACATTATTTATAATCAATTACCTTTTCAACTAAAATACATGATTTTTTCAAACAAAATTCCCGCTTTTTCTAAAAAAAATACAGAGAATTACACTTTTTCAACTAAAACATGTTACTTTTTCTATTTTTCCGTACTTAAATAGTTTCTTTTTCAAAAATATCACGGACAAATCCTTACTTATTTATTTTAATACCTATTAAAACATAAAAGTAACAATTATTACAAACAATATGTGCATCGCACGGGTTTTAAGCTAATATATATATAATTTTAAAAAACATATAAAAATATTTCGGTTTTTCGGTTTTTAACCGAACCATAATTCTGAAAACGGAACCGAACCGATTTTACTTCGGTTTAATCCTAAAAACCGAAATAACCAAAATCTTCAAAAAAACTCAATCCAAACCGAACCGAAATATTTCGGTTCGGATCGGTTTTTCGGTTTCGGTTCGGTTTTGCTCAGCCCTACCTGATATATCCACCATTTCTCCATAATCTTAAGTATTTTGAAGACCGCATGGTTTGAATATAAGAATCGAGCTCGACTTCTTCCGGCAAGTTCCCCATGTCTTTAACTAAATAGCACAGGGAAGACTTTTCTCCTACAAGGGAAAATTGATCGCCTAACATCATATAATGAGCCTGTTTGGGTATGAAAAATAAGTTAGTTTATGCATTATAAGTTCTTATGAAGTGTTTGTGTACCCAACTTATTTGATAACTTATAACTTATAAATTGATAAGTTGAATGTTAGAAATCATCAACATTTTACTTAACTTATCAACTTATTCTTTGATTTCTTTATTTTTTTAATACTTTATATTTTTACCTTTGCGTTTTTAAATATTTTTTTAATTTAAAATTCAAGTGTTGAAATCATTGTATTTATTAATTAACTAGTTTACTAAGCCGCGCTTCGCAGCGGCTTTATAATAATTTCTCCAAATTTTTCTAAAAGATATTCTAAAAAAATTGTTTTTAAACAAAATTATATTTAAAATATGAAATTAAGGTTTCTTTTAAATTCTCCGTTTAGTGTTGTTCATTACCGAAATTTTGAATAATTATAAAAAATGACAATTGTTTAATATAATTCATTATTTTAATATTATATCAAATATTAGTATATTAATCACTTTATTTTTCTAAAACTTTATATTCCTACTTCTATTTAAAAATACATAACAACATAAATATAAAATTCTAGCATGTAATATGCTCCTCCTAATGAATCGCTCTCTCGTTAAACATGTTTTCTCCACTGACCCGCTTTCTCGTTGTTACCAAATTGAACATAAAACAAACTAATTACTTAATCAATTACATCATCTATTAATCAATTTTATTATATCATAAAATTTAATTCAAATCTTTTTCAAAATTCTAATTTTTATTGTTTAAAATACAGGTACTCGAGAAAAGAAATGAAAAGAAAATAAGGCTCCTATATTTTATTTTATTATATAAAAACTTGCCTTTTTTGTAAGTATTACCTTCTACATAATTAGAAGGTAAAAATTTAATAAAAAATGATTTTTAATGTATATGTAAAACATATAGATAAATTAAACGTGGGTATTTTACATAAAAACTAGGTTACTAACCCGCGCTTCGCAGCGGCATTAGAATATATTTGTTAAGAAAAAGAATATTAGAATAAAAATTGTGAAATAAATATCTACAAAATTATTTAAATTATCAAATAAAATATATTCTATAAAATTTGCATTTGGGTAGGTAATATTATAAAGTATTTACATATTCCTTTTGTTTATATAGTTTGATTTTTTATTTTCTTGGACCGATACCATTGTCATATATATATAAAAGGAAATTTATATTGATAAAAAATACTAATTATTTGTAAGAATAAAAATTTAAATACTTAAATATAAATTTTTTTTAGTCATTTTATCTTTAATATGAACATTTATTATGTATGTTAAAAGAATATGTTTAAACCCAAAATTTTGGATTTTGAAATAAATTTGTTGGGGCTTAAAGTAATTTTTTAATTTAAGTTGAAATTTTTTTGTTTGTGTAATAACTTAGAAAATGACTTAAAGTTAAAAAAAATAGTTTAAAATCAAAAGTTGGTAGGAGGTACTTTTTTGAATGACTTATGTTATTTTAAGGTATTTATTTGATAAAAGTTAATATCATCACTCAAATGCATTATTTATCAAATTTAATTTAATTTAATTGTTACAATTTTAATAACTCGTTAGTTTATCATAATACAAAATTACCCAAACAGATATATTAACTTAAAATTTTACTTTTTACTTATAACTTTAAGTAACTTTAAATCATAAGCAATAATTTTAAGTTTAGCCAAAAGGGCTCATAATTATATAAAAAAAATTTGATCGCTTCAAAAAATTATACAAAATAAAATTGAGAATGAAAATAAACATTAACATGTTTTGATTATACAAAAATTAGTTGATTTTTTTTTTTTGTTAATAGATTTTTTTCAATAATAAAGAAGCCATAGAAATAACTGAATAATCAAGGGATAAAATACAACACCTAAATTAAGGTATCCCCAATTAATTAATTAATATAGTATAGGAAGGAGAGATTCCAATAGTTGTCTGTACGTCCTTGAACTCATTGTTACTTTTTGTTCATACAATGAGTTTCAGTGTGATGTTTTCCGGTGCCTTTATTTTATTTTATAATAGTTTGTTCATTCGTTATTTTTTTTATTTTTCTGACTTAAATTGTTTCGGCTGTTAAATTTTAGATCCAATCTACAAATTCGAAAATAATAAAGAAGTTGTAATTTTCAAAATCAAATAAAGTTCTATAGTTTGAAAATAATAAAAGAAAATTCTATCAAGATTGAAAATAATAAAAAAGAAAATTGCAATTATTAACATAAGAGACTACAAATTCGAAAATAATAAGGAAGTTGTAATTTTCTAAATCAAAGAAAGTTCTATCAAGTCCAACAAATTCGAAAATAATAAGGAAATTGTAATTTTCTAAATCAAAGAAAGTTCTATCAAGTTTGAACATAATAAAAGAAAGTTTTATCAAGCCTACAAATTCGAAAATAATAAGGAAATTGTAATTTTCTAAATCAAAGAAAGTTCTATCAAGTCCTACAAATTCGAAAATAATAAGGAAGTTGTAATTTTCTAAATCAAAGAAAGTTCTATTAAATTTGAAAATAATAAAAGAAAGTTCTATCAAGTTTGAAAATAATAAAAGTGTAATTTTTCAATTTCCTTCCTACAAAATCGTTCGAAAATAATAAGGAAGTTGTAATTTTCTAAATCAAAGAAAGTTCTATCAAATTTGAAAATAATAAAAGAAAGTTCTATCAAGTTTGAATATAATAAAAGTGTAAATTTCAATTTCCTTCCTACAAAGTCGTTCGAAAATAATAAGGAAGTTGTAATTTTCTAAATCAAAGAAAGTTCTATCAAATTTGAAAATAATAAAAGAAAGTTCTATCAAGTTTGAATATAATAAAAGTGTAATTTTCAATTTCCTTCCTACAAAATCGAAAATAATAAAGGAAGTTGTAATTATTAAAATAAAAAATTGTGAAAAATTGAGAAAATTAAAAAAATAGAACGGGGTGATTCTAGAGAGCCACCTCACCGCCCCCGTCTTCTCCTTTATATAAGTATATTGATGATTGAATTGAATATTTAGTTTCTTCCATTAGTGATATTTAGTTTCCTCAATTAATAAAGATTTATTGTATTTTTACTTTCTCTAATAGTAGATATTTTAAATGCAAGAATATTATATGTTTCATCTATTAGTAAGCATTTAAAAGGTAATTGAGATTTTTTCGAATTTTTAATATTATTAATTCAAAAAATTGAGAAAATTAGAAAAATAGAACGAAGCGATCTGAGAGCGCCACCTCACCGCCCCCGTCTTCTCCTTTATATAATAGTATTGATTATGAGAACATAATTTCTAATAATTTTTTTAGGAGAATGTAAAGATGATAATATGATTTCAAGATAAATTTTAGAACTTGAAAAAAAATATATGAGAATATTAAAATGGTAACTTTAAGTTCAAAAGAAAGTTTAAGAAAATATCAACATGGTAATTTGACTTGAAGATAAATTTTAGGACAATATTAAGATAGTAATTTGACTTAAGAAAAAAGTTTAGGAGAATAAAAGTTAATTAATATTTCCATTATTAAAGATTTAAAAGTCAATTTAGATATTTTTTACTCAAATCGTCTAGCACCTCACAAATCGTCTTTTTTATTATTTTACTCGATTAAAAGATACTAAATAAAAATGAGTAAATAAATTGGATCTGTGGACTAAGTTTAGGAGAATATTAATATAGTATACTTAGTTTCTTCCATTTGAAGAATTTTTTTTTAACAGTCAAGCAAACAATTTTTAACATTACATAACATATTTAACTTCCTTCCTTGAAAGACAGTATTAAAGAAATGAATAATTATCAAAATCATCACTCATTTGATTCAAATGTATCAAATTAGTCACTCATTTCAAAAATGACTCGATTAAGTAACTAATTTGAAAACTATATTTATATAAGTATAGATCAAAGCGATTTGAGAGGCGCCACATCACCGTCGTCGTCTTCCCCTTTATATAAGTGCTTCGCATCGGCCTTATAAGGTTTTCTCAATTTTTTTGTAAAATATTTTACAGTAACGTTTTTAAATAAAATAAATAACAATATTTTTAATATAATTTAAAAATTTTCTAATGAATTCTCCGTTTTGTCTTGATCATCCACTGTAATTCTGAGCAAATATAGAATAGTACAATTATTTAACATTTTCACTATAATAATATTATCTCAAATATTATATTTATTATCACCAATTTTATTTTCTCAAAACAATTCTAATTCCAAGTTATATTTTAAAATAGACAATTTAACATCAATATTAAATTCGAGTTAGTAACACGTTCCTCCTAACAAACCACCCTCTTGTCACACATAATTTATTTTAAGGAGATTTTCAAATTTTCAAGATTAATTATTAAGGGTGTTTATAGGAAAAAGAATATTTAACTAACATTTTCTTAATATGCGTAAAATTTTAAAATGAGGTGCAAAAAGGGACGGACGGATGAAATACTAAAAAAAATTAAATTAAAAACCTATGTTCAATTTTTTTTAAGAAAGAACCTATGTTCATTGTTTCAATCTTATCTTGACTTCGTTTTTATTTATAGGAATTTTAACTGGTATAATTATTAAGTTACCACGTTTTTCAATTATGTCATAATTCCTGCTAGTGGCCAGTTTAACTTGTTTGTTTGCTAGCCTATGAATTTTGAGATTTAATCATCCATCTTTGCAATCTCCCACGTAATTGAATCTGCACAAGAAGATATAAAATCAATGCCACACAAATAAAAAGAATTAAAAGAATAATATAGAAACGGGAGCGGAACACATGTTGACAATGATTTCTAGGGTTCAGGGTTCCATACTTCTATAACGATAAAAAAATCGATCATTGGCTTGTAGATGATAATAAATTTGGGTATATTTGACAATTAAAAGGTAATAAAAATCTTCTTCGTACAAAAAGTAACATGAACTTGTTATTTAAAAAATTAATTTTTATGTTGATAATTTAACTTGAGAAAAAAATTTAGAAAAGTATAAGATAATTAATTTTTTTATTTGTTAATTCAAATTTTTTAGAAAATTAGAAAAAATAAATTAAGACGATTTGAAAGACACCAAAATATATTGATAAGCGATAATATACCCTTCACGATAGCCTATTTAAATATTTTCAACACTTAAAAATATGATATTAATAATAATTAATTCTTTTGTGATTCAATAGACTATATCTTTGTGAGTCAATGGACTATATCTTTGATATTTTTCCCATCCCTTCCCACTCGTTCTTTTGGTTTTTTAGACATATTTTAACATATAAAAAGATGAATTAAATAATCTTCATGATTTGTAAAAGGGCTATGCAAAATAACTGCATTATATAATATATTATTCATAGCCACGCACATAAACTAAATCAACTTACCTGAAAAATATGAAATACTGCAAGACAACTCCAAAATTACCTGTACTATGGGAAGAAATTTAATCAAAACACAAATCCCAAGTCAAGTATTAATACAAACATGATCATGATCATTGTTCTTAAGATATCCAAGCTTTATAGAAGACGGAAAAAAAATAACGTTTGATTATATGTAACATGAAATCCTTGCTAACAAACAGAGCATTTACGATCTACCTTTATTAAATTACCATCTAATATGCTTGCACCTCATATTTGTTTATCAACCTACAAAATCAATAATCACAAAATTAGTCGTAAGACATTGAACAACTCTTCACATAACATAACATCATAATTAATAAATAAAGGATTTATTTATATATGCAGTAAATTATAAGCTTCTAACCCCTAGGCCAGACACTCTTTATTACGACGAAGGGTTCATGGGTTTTTATAGATTGATTTTATTTAAGTTTGATATCTGGGATTGTTTCTTGAATTACTTATTTAATTTAATTTGGAAAGTGAATTTGCTTGGCACAACATTAACCATTAATATGCAATTACTTTGATTATAATTAGTAGGCATAAATATAAATTCGGGTTCTTCTTTCCTCTAATTTGAATACGTATATTTTGTTGTCTCCAAAACTTGTAGAGGAAGTTTAGAAAAAATATTAAAAATTGTATATTTAGTTATTAATAATTCAAAATTTTGAGAAAATTAGAAAAATAGATCGAAAAAAGTTCTATAAAGTTTGAAAATAATAAAATAAAGTTCTATAAAGTTTGAAAATAATAAAAGAAAATTTTATCAAGTTTGAAAATAATAAAAGAAAGTTCTATCAAGATTGAAAACAATAAAAAGAGAAAATTGCAATTATTAACATAAGATCCTAAAAATTCAAAAATAATAAGGTAGTTGTAATTTTTTAAATCAAAAAAAGTTCTATCAAGTTTGAAAATAATAAAAGAAAGTTCTATCAAGCCTACAAATTCGAAAATAATAAGGAAGTTGTAATTTTCTAAATCAAAGAAAGTTCTATCAAGTCCTACAAATTCGAAAATAATAAGGAAGTTGTAATTTTCTAAATCAAAGAAATTTTCTAAATCAAAGAAAGTTATATCAAGTCCTACAAATTCAAAAATAATAAGGAAGTTGTAATTTTCTAAATCAAAGAAAGTTCTATTAAGTTTGAAAATAATAAAAGAAAAAAGTTCTATCAAGCCTACAAATTCGAAAATAATAAGGAAGTTGTAATTTTCTAAATCAAAGAAAGTTCTATCAAGTCCTACAAATTCAAAAATAATAAGGAAGTTGTAATTTTCTAAATCAAAGAAAGTTCTATCAAGTTTGAAAATAATAAAAGAAAGTTCTATCAAGTTTGAAAATAATAAAAGTGTAATTTTCAATTTCCTTCCTACAAAATCGAAAATAATAAATGAAGTTGTAATTATTAAAATTAAAAATTGTGAAAAATTGAGAAAAATAGAAAAATATAACGGAACCATTCCAGAGACGCCACCTCACCGCCTATATAAGTATATTGATTTTTAAAATTTAATTTAGCAAACTCTTAAATAACTTATAAGTAAATTTTATCCAAACATCCTTATAACTTATACATCAAATTATCACGCACTTACTCATTTTAAAACTACTGTATAAGTTAACTTTTTTGTGATACCCCAAACACAATATAATGCAAGGAATACCGAGGAAAATGATAATGAAGTATCTGTTAGTATGTCACTTTTGGAAATGAGAGCCGAGCTTAAACTCTCAGTCAAATTGATCACATGATTATAGATGAAGCTCAGGAAGATGGAGAAGAGAAGACATATTGGGCCTGTTTGGCTGCAACTTAAAGTTGCAGCTTATGGTTTATAAACCCAAAAATGTTTATTGGGGGTGTTTGCTAAAATAAGTGAAACCAACTTATGGCTACTTAAAATGGATAAGTTGAATGTTAAGAATCTTTAACATTAAACTTATAACTTATAACTTATTCTCGATACACGTAATATATAATATCCTTCAAATCTTCAAAATCATATATCTTTTGATCCGTTCATTAAAAAATTGATATGTATATATCAAATTTCTCTACTCATCGAGATCTATCCATTGATATCCATTTATATATATTAAAAAATAAATATTTTAAAAATAATAAAAAAAAGTTAACTTATAAGTTCTGATTTACCCAAACATTCTACTGCTTATAAGTTCTGATTTACCAAACACTCTATGACTTATAAGCTCAGCTCTACTTATCACTTCGCAAGACCGAAACTCAAAGGAATTGACGGGGGCTATAAATCAACTTTTGCTTGATATCCCAAACGCCCACATTGTTTGGATTCAGATAAAAAATTAATAGGACACGAAGAAATAGCATACTTACTTTTATTATTCCAGGAGGCCCTTGTAGTTTATACAAGAGCAAAATAGTATAATCAAAAGGAAAAACATATAAGCTCTACTCAGCAAAAAAAGAAAAAAAAACATAAGCTCTTTTCAGCCCTCGCAGGTGGGGATTTTAATTTCTTTTACTTGATTTTCAAAATTTGCATTATCATGATGGAAGTCATTTCTATAGACTGGTTCAGTTTGGTTGGGTTGCAGGTTTACATATTATGTGTAATATATAATCTGCCATATTGGCTCTTAAGACACTGACCTTTTATGTAATTCCCCGGTATTTTCTACTTCCGATTGACTTGGTAATAGTATGAAATATATAATTACAACTAGTGAGAAGAGAAGACTGATTAGAGATGACTTATGTCTAAGCACCATTACAACCTAATTAATTCAAAGTACTACTGTCTACTAGTAGTATATATCTAGTGGTATAAGCGTTAAGCGTTGACGTGATCACTTAGAAGCGTTAAAGACTTGTGGTAACAGCCTCTGTTCTAGCGTTGACGTGATCACTTAGAAGCGTTAAAGACTTGTGGTAACAGCCTCTGTTCTTCAACTAGACTGTATTACAAGTAAAGTTAGTATAGAAAAAGACGTTAGATGTGATTCAGTAAAAAAACATGATTTCATGCTCCTGGATTGTTTACATACTTCTACTGCTAGTTGTATGCATAGTTGTCGCGGAGGACTCTCGTAATTCATCATCATTGTCTAAACCAACAAGAGAAAGAGAAAGAAAAGCTCTTCTTGCCACTGGATGGTGGGGGAATCATATCTCTTTATTTGACACTTGCAACTTGAAAGGCGTTGGTTGCAGTGCAGGAAGAGTCATTTCTATAGATCTCAGATTATCCGGGATTCATATAGCAGATGAGCTTGGAAAACTCGATTTCTCATCCTTCTCATACCTCCAAACACTTGATCTTTCATACTGTGGGCTTAATGGTAGCATTCCGTACCAGATTGGGATGCTTTCAGAACTTAACTATCTCTCCCTGCATGACAACTCTCTCACTGGTATGTTACCTTCTTCTTTGGTTAATCTGACTCAATTACAGAGGCTTGATGTATCCCACAATTTTATCAGAGGCTCTATCTCCTCAGGAATAAGTAGCTTGAAGGATCTTGTTTATCTAGACCTTGGATACAATAAACTGACAGGGTCCATCCCTTGGGAACTAGGCAATCTCAGTAATTTGGTTAATTTATACCTTCGGCATAATAATCTCAGTGGTTTTCTTCCCTCGGAACTCGGAAACCTGAGTGACTTGGCAAGTTTAGATCTTGGGCAAAACAAACTCACAGGCACAATCCCATCAACTTTGGGCTCTTTGACCAACCTTAAACGCCTAGACCTTAGTTGCAATCAATTTAATGAGAGTTTACTTTTTGGAACAGCTAACCTCACTCAGCTGAGGTGGTTTGATGTCTCTAATAATTCTCTTCGTGGCTCTATACCTATTTTGCGGAATTGTGACAGTCTAAGGTATATTGATTTTTCCAACAATTTGTTGAGCGGACATATCCCAAAAGAACTTAAAGCTTGCTACGCATTGGAGCAGGTGATATTGAGTTATAACCAACTTACTGGCTTGATCCCAGGAGAACTAGGAAATCTGAGTAATTTGGTCAACTTGGACCTTAAGAGAAACAAACTCACTGGGCCTATCGGTTCCGCTGTGAGCTCATTGACTAAACTTAGCCAACTGGACCTGAGTTCCAATCAGATAAATGGCTCCATGCCTATTTTCAAACACTGCTCCAATCTAGATTACTTGGACCTGTCCCACAATTTGTTAACCGGGCATATCCCAAAAGAAATTGGATATTGTCATGCTTTGTGGCACGTGAGACTCAGTTATAACAATTTGAGCGGAGGCATACCCAGTAGGTGGTTATATATAGCAGACTTGGACATCTCCTATAGCAATCTTTCGAGTACTATCCCATATACCTACGATAATAGTCTATCACCACCCCAACTATATCTGTCCCCGCCCCCGCGTAGCTTTTTACGTAACAATGGGTCTGATGATACCAAATCGAATTCTCGTCAAGAAAAGCAAAATACTCCCGTCCTTTACATAGTTCTATCCCTTACCATCAGCATTCCCTTATTGGTATTAGCCTTCGTGTTCTTTTGTCAGCATACACCTACCAAAAATCAAAAGAAAATGAATGTCCCGAACGGTGATATGTTTTCTGTATGGAACTTTGATGGAAGCATCGCGTATGAGGACATTATAAGAGCAACAAATAATTTTGACATCAAATTCTGCATTGGAACTGGTGGTTACGGTAGTGTTTACAAGGCCAGATTGCCAAGCGGTATCACTGTGGCACTTAAGAAACTTCATCGCATGGAAGCTGAGGAGCCAGCTTTTGACAGAAGTTTTAGAAATGAGGTGAATGTTTTGTCAAATATAAGGCACAAGAATATTGTGAAGCTCTATGGTTTCTGCTTGCACAACCGATGCATGTTTCTTGTTTACGAGTATATGAAGAAGGGAAGTTTATTTTGTGCACTGAGAGATGATGCCCATGCTGAGGAATTAGATTGGAGTAAGAGGATTAACATTGTTAAAGGTATAGGACATGCTTTATCTTATATGCACCACGACTGCAGTCCACCTATAGCTCATCGTGATATATCAAGTAATAACATATTACTGAACTCTAAAAGGGAGGCATTTGTCGCTGACTTTGGTGCATCAAGATTGCTAGACCCTGATTCTTCCATTGAAACTGAAGTTGCAGGCACTTGTGGTTATATTGCTCCAGGTTTAACTATTTCTCTAACCATTTCACAATATGTTGCTCTAGGTCTTTTTATGTTGCAGCTACATATTATGCAGTGAAGTCTTTTTACAATTTTCTGTAATTTTATATTTCTACAGAGCTTGCATACACGACGATTGTAACTGAAAAATGTGATGTGTATAGCTTTGGAGTGGTGGCACTAGAAATCATCATGGGAAGCCATCCAGGAGAACTCCTATCTTCATTCACAACTCTCAAATCCTCTCGAAGTAGAATGTTGAATGACATATTGGACAAGCGCCTCCTGCGTCCAACAAGACAGCAAGAACATGACATTATTCTTATTCTGAAGCAAGCATTCGCATGTTTGTGCTCCGATCCCAAATTCCGGCCATCTATGATTAGTGTATCTCTGGAATTTTCGCAAACTCCAAAGATATTGAATGCAAAATCTGTTTATACCACTTCAGTTGAACAAGTTTGTTAATTTTCCTGTAGAAATTAATAGCATGGCAACAAGTAATGTAATTTGATTGCAAATATTCGTTAGTGAAACAGAAGAGCCGCATGCTTGAAACAATGACAACATACTCAAGTAGAAACAGATGTACTCCATTTGAGAACAATTGACTTGGTATTGACGAAGTTCAGTGTGTGTAGAAACAACTAATGAGTCGGGGAAGATGATCAACCTGTTTAATACTTTTCACCAAATATATCCACTGCCTGCTTTGGGACTTTGACAGGTTCGTCTTCAGACTTTGCAAGAAGATTCAGTTGGCTACAAAGGCTGCAAAGTCTTGAACATTGAAATTTCATTATAATGAAGTCCAACCAGTGCAGTAAGTCAGGTAAGTCAGGTAGAATCCTTTCTCTAGATCTCAATGGAATTTATTTAGGGGATGACCTTGGAAAACTTAACTTCTCTTCCTCCGTACCTCCAAAGACTTGATATGTCATGCTGTGGGCTTAACGGAAGCATACCATACCATATTGGAATGCTTTCAAAACTCAAGTATCTCTCGTTTTACGCCAACTATCTCACTGGTAAGTTACCTACTTCCCTGATTAACCTCACTCAACTAGAAGTGCTTGATGTATCTAATAACGATCTCAGTGGTTCCATCCCCTCTGGAATAAGCAGCTTCAAGAATCTTTATTTAGTAGACCTTGGGAAAAACCAACTTGGAGGAAAAATCCCATCGGCTTTAGCCACCTTGGCCAA
This sequence comes from Heracleum sosnowskyi, assembly GCA_030848705.1. NCBI lineage: Eukaryota > Viridiplantae > Streptophyta > Magnoliopsida > Apiales > Apiaceae > Heracleum > Heracleum sosnowskyi. The sequence goes on along the minus strand of CM061239.1, from coordinate 47,920,041 downwards.
ACTTCAATACCTAAACCTTAAGTTTAATCAATTCGATGGCTCATTAGATTTTCAGCTGGGTAAATGGTAATGTTACTCATCTCAAAAATCTTGAATATCTAGATCTTGGACACAATAAACTGACCGGCTTCATTCCCTGGGAATTTGGAAATCTTAGTAATCTGGTCAATGTAAACCTTCAAGAAAATAACCTTACTGGGAGTTTCCCCTTGGAACTAGGAAACCTGAATAATTTGGTCAGTTTAGCACTTGGGCAAACCAAACTTACAGGGATAATCCCATTGGCTTTGGGCTCCTTCACTAAACCAAACCACCTGGACCTCAGTTCTAATCAGTTTTATGGTTTTTTAAACTTTCAACTGGCTAACCTCACTTCCTTCGTAGATCTTGTTTATCTAGATATTGGACAAAATAAACTTAGTGGATTCATACACCCGGGGTTTAAAATTCTTAGAAATTTGGTCTATCTAAATCTCCAGGAAAATAATTTCACTGGTATCATTCCTTTGGAACTAGGGAGCCTGAGTAATTTGGTCAGTTTGCACCTACTGAAAAACAAACTCACAGTGACAATCCCATCAACTTTGGCTCGTTGACTAAACTCAAGTACCTGGACCTTAGTTTTAACCAATTTAATGGCTCTCTAGCATTTTTGTCGACGATAAACACTCAGCTCGTGAAACTTGATGTTTCTCATAATTCTTTCACCGGCTTTGTACCTGTTTTCGAAAACTGCAGCACTCTACTAAATCTAAACCTCTCCAACAATTTGCTCAGTGGAAACATCCCAGAAGAACTTGGTGATTGCACTTCTTTGGAGTCGGTGAGTTTGAATGATAACAAATTGACTGGAAGCATACCTTAAAATTTCATTTTTTTTTGTCAAATTTAAATTACTTAAATGTCATGATTCTTGTTAATTAGGGTTAATTGAATTCAATTAGTAGAAAAGGCGCGTACTTAGTGTTTAAAGGAGTTAGTGGGTTATGTCTGTTTGGTAGTGGGCTGGGCCTTATTGGGTCACTATTGGGTTGGGCTTAGTCACATCATACCGTTAACGAAGGATCATATATATATAGCTTAGTATGTAATTGCCAACGTTATGAATGGAATTATGAAACTTTTCTTATCTTTTCATTTTCTTGTCCAGTACTCTTTTGTTTTCTAGTTTAGCTACCTGTAAACCTTATCTTAAATCTTAGTTTTGACAAAGTGGTATCAAAGCCAACCTTGGGCCATGGCAGATCAAATCTCAACCCTAGAATCGAAGTTCGATCAGATGCAGTTGGTATGGGAGGAAGAACAACAAAGAACAACCGACTCCATGGAAGAAATAAGGACTCAAATGCATCAGCTTACTATAGCTAACATGGACAGTAATAGAAAGTTTGATGATCTTATGGAGTTGTTCAAGAAAAATATCAAAGGGAAACAAGCAGATACCCCAGAAATGGGGTCTTCTACTCAGATCTTGAAGCAAGTACCAGCTAAGAATACAGGCTATCCACCAGGATTCATTCCATCAACACCCACTAATTTTGCGGTATACGACCATGGAGAAGATCTGGGCTTCTTGAAGGGGGGGACAAACTAGTAGAGGAGCTGCTTCCATTCATCTTGAACCACACAAGGTAAGGTCAAACCCTCCCTTAAACCCTCCTTTTGTTATGAATCAGACGGCTCCTTGTGTTTCTCAAGGTGTGAATCTACCACCTCTGTTACATCAGTATCTATCTTCATTACCTAACTCAGTTGATCAACACCCATATCAAACTATGACTGCCCCACCTCAGACCATGCCTATGTTTCAACAACCCTTACAACAACCCCCATTATTTCAAACGCACAACTACATACCCCAGTTTCAAGGGCAAACCACATCCCAACCAAACCACATGGCACCACCATTCATCCCAAACCCTAATTTCACTCAATCATATCAGACAGTACCTACTCCTCAGTACCAACAACCACACCACTATCAAAACTACAACAGGGATAGTCAACAGTTTGTACCCTATAAATTCCCAAAAATTGATTTTCCCAGATTTGAGGGAAAGGACCCCAGGGGATGGGTGTCCAAGTGTGAAAAGTTCTTTCAATTGAACCCTTCTCTAGATAACAAACAGAAAGTAGTGTATGCTGCCCTGCATCTAGATGGAGAGGCCGATACCTGGTACCAATCTGTACAAATGGAGGGTATTGACTTACTGTGGTTAGACTTTGCCAAGCTTGTATGCCACAGATTCACCAGAGGGGGTTATGAGAACCTGGAGGGACAATTTAATAAGTTGGTACAGAAGGGAAAAGTTGATGAATATATAACTCAGTTTGAAGAGTTGAAGAAACATGTTATGGTACAGAATCCTAGTTTGAGTGAGCTTTACTTTGTAAACAGCTTCCTAAGTGGCTTGAAGGATGAAATAGCTAGCACGTTGTACTTACACAAGCCTACTTCCCTTAGGGATGCTAGAGAAAAAGCTAGGGCCCAGGAATGTGTTATTGAGGCTATGGAAAGAAGAGTCAAAACCCCTGCAAAAATTGCCACCACAAGTTATGTGCAAAGAAGGGAAACTTACAATGTGGGGGACAAAACCAGAAGTCTGCCTCCCAACACCAGCAAAGGGGAGAATAAGACTGTGAGGAGGCTCTCTTATAGTGACTTCAAAGATAGAATGAGCAAGGGATTGTGTGTGCACTTTGATGAAAAGTTTACTCCTGGTCACAATTGTAGGAATAAACAGTTATTCATGCTCATTACAGAAGAGGAGGAACTAAAAAATAACCCTCAGGAGAAGGGTGAACTCTCCATTATTTGGGAGGAGCAAGAGGGAAGTGAAGAAATAACCAATAATGAATCTGAGGTATCTATCCATGCTATCACTGGAACAGAAGGGTTGCACACTCTAAGTTTAAAGGGACAAAGTGGCCAACAGGAGTTGAGTATGCTCATTGACAGTGGTTCTACACACAACTTTATATCTTCCAGTGTTGCAAAATACCTAGGGTTAAAAACACAACCTTGTTCTCCAATATCAGTGACAGTAGCAAATGGAGCCAAGCTGAGCTGTGAACAGCAGGTGATGAATTTTAGTTGGACTATGGCTGGGGAACAGTTCAAAGCAAACATGTTTACACTACCTATAGGTGGCTATGATGTTATTTTGGGGGTGGAATGGATGAAGTTAGTGAGTCCAGTAATTTTTGATTTCAAAGGTGAATGTATTAACATTACTTGGAACCAAAGGGTTATAACCTTGAGGCAGACTATGGGGAGTGAAAAGGTGGATATCTTACAAGAGAAGAAACCTCATAGATGGATAAATAAGGAGGACAGTTGCTTCCTAATTCAGGTAATGGCAATTCACAAAGAGGTCCAAACAGCCACAAATCCTACTGAAATTGAGGAAGTACTTACAGAGTTTGCTGATGCGTTTGCAGAACCAAAGGGGCTCCCACCACCTAGGTCGTATGACCACAAAATCCCACTGAGAGCTGACAGTACCCCAGTTAATTCAAATCCATACAAGTGTCCATATATACACAAGACTGAAATTGAAAAAATTGTGAAAGAGATGCTGCAGAGTGGTATTGTGAGGCACAGCAGCTCACCATATGCATCTCCTGTCCTACTTGTTAAGAAAAAAGACAAATCCTGGAGGTTGTGTGTGGACTACAGGGCTCTTAATGCTATTACTATCAAGAACCAGTTCCCTATACCAATCATTGAAGAAATGTTGTCAGAATTAAATGGGAGCTCAATTTTCAATAAGTTAGATCTGAGGAGTGGATATCATCAAATAAGGGTACATCCAGATGATATCCACAAGACAGCATTCAGAACACACCAGGGGCATTATGAGTTCTTGGTCATGCCCTTTGGGTTGACCAATGCCCCTGCTTCCTTCCAAGGCCTCATGAATGAAATGTTTGTTGAGCAAGTGAGAGACTTTGTTTTGGTCTTCTTTGATGATATTTTAATTTACAGTCCCTCTATGGAGCAGCATGTCCAACATTTAAGAACTGTTTTGGAGTTACTTAGGAAGCACACCTTGTTTGTCAAGAGGTCTAAATGTGACTTTGCAAAAGATACTGTGGAGTACCTAGGACATGTAATATCAACAGCTGGGGTAGAGGCTGATAAGGAAAAGATCAAAGCCATGGAAGACTGGCCAGTTCCCAAAAATTTAAAAGCATTAAGGGGCTTCCTAGGCCTCACTGGCTACTACAGGAGGTTTGTAGCTCATTATGGGTTGATCAGCAAGCCACTTACTCAACTGTTAAAGAAAGGTGCATTCAAGTGGAGTGAAGAAGCAGAGACTGCATTCAATCAACTCAAGGCTTCCATGACATCCACACCAGTGTTAGCTATGCCAGATTTCTCTAAACCCTTTGCTCTTGAGACTGATGCTTGCAATAATGGAGTGGGGGCTGTGCTTATGCAGAAGGGTAGACCAATAGCATTCCTAAGTAAGGTTTTAGCCCCAAGACACTATGGTTTGTCTACCTACGAAAAAGAACTTATGGCTGTGATCATGGCAGTTCAAAAATGGAGATACTATTTACTAGGTCACAAATTTATCATCAAAACAGACCATGAAGCACTTAAACACCTGATGGAACAAAAGTTGACTACACTTCTACAACATAAGTGGCTATCAAAATTACTAGGGTATGATTATGTGGTGAACTACAAGAAGGGAAAGGACAATCTTGTTGCTGATGCTCTCTCAAGGTGTAATGAGGACATGCCACAATGCCACCTGGTGCATACTGTCACTCCGTTATGGAAGCAAGAATTAAAGGAAAGTTGGGAAAATGACACTTGGGCACAACAGCTAATTGCTTCACTAATGGTCACTGGGAAAGATGAGAACGGTTTTATGCTGGTAGATGGTGATATAATGAAGGGGAAAAGCTGGTATGTAGGCACTGGAAATGATCTCAGAAAGAAAATAATAGAGAATTTACATAGCAGTCCTGAAGGGGGACATTCTGGGGTAACTGTGACTACGAAAAGAATTCAAGAGAAGTTCTACTGGCTAAATCTCAAAATGGATGTGCAGGAGTTTGTTAAAGCTTGTGATGTTTGTCAAAGATGTAAACCAGAACACAATGCATCTCCAGGACTGCTACAACCTCTGCCTATACCAAACAGTGCCTGGGAAACTATATCGCTAGATTTCATCGAAGGACTACCTAAGTCAAATGGCAAGGAGGTGATTTTAGTCATTGTTGACAAACTCACTAAGTACGGGCATTTTTTAGCTATTAGTCACCCCTATACTGCAATCACCATTGCCCAAAAGGTTCTGGATACAGTGGTAAAACTACACGGAGTACCTAAGATCATCATATCTGACAGGGATGCTATATTTATCAGTGTTTTTTGGAGAGAATTGTTCAAGGCAATGGGTACTCAAGTGAACTTAAGCACTGCCTACCATCCCCAAACGGATGGTCAGACAGAGAGGGTTAACCAATGTTTGGAGATGTACCTGAGGTGCGTGGCTGGATAGAAACCAAGTCAGTGGAGTCAGTGGTTGCCAATGGCAGAACTGTGGTACAACACTTGTTACCATACTGCCATTGGAACGACACCTTTCAGAGCCCTTTATAACCAAGACCCACCTTCAATCCATTATCAGTCCAACGCTCTAGTCAATCCCGGTGTTAAAAATTTTGTGCAAGACAGAATACAACTACAGCAACTGCTCAAGGAAAACTTACTAAAAGCTCAGGAGAGAATGCAGTGGTATGCAAATAAAAAAAGGGTGGATAGACAATTCGAGGTGGGGGATGAAGTGTTTCTAAAACTACAACCCTACAGGCAAGCGTCAGTTGTGATGAGAAGGAATCAAAAGTTGTCTGCAAAGTACTTTGGACCATACAAGGTGCTCAAAAGGATTGGAAATGTAGCTTACCAGATTGAATTGCCTCCTGGTTCCAAGGTGCATAATGTATTTCACGTCTCCCAGCTGAAGAAGAGAATTGGCAAAGGTAAAACGGTTCAGACAATGCTTCCTGCTGTGGGTGAAGCGGGGGAACTTCAAGTGGAACCAATAGCAGTATTGGAAAGAATGCTAGTCAAGAAGGGAAATGCTCCGGCAATGAAAGTTCTGATTCAGTGGAATAATGGGGAGAAGGAAGAAGCGACTTGGGAGTATTGGGAGGATATACACAGAAAAATTCCTAACTTCGATCCTTGGGGACAAGGATCAATTTAAGGGGAAGGAATTTGTCATGATTCTTGTTAATTAGGGTTAATTGAATTCAATTAGTAGAAAAGGCGCGTACTTAGTGTTTAAAGGAGTTAGTGGGTTATGTCTTTTTGGTAGTGGGCTGGGCCTTATTGGGTCACTATTGGGTTGGGCTTAGTCACATCATACCGTTAACGAAGGATCATATATATATAGCTCAGTATGTAATTGCCAACGTTATGAATGGAATTATGAAACTTTTCTTATCTTTTCATTTTCTTGTCCAGTACTCTTTTGTTTTCTAGTTTAGCTACCTGTAAACCTTATCTTAAATCTTAGTTTTGACATTAAACCTCATCCAGAACAATCTCTCTGAAAAAATTCCACCCACCGATTACCCTTATGAGCGGCACACATATTCTGATGGTGAATTGCCTTCCCACCAGAGAAAGTCTTTCTTTAGCGTCCTTTACATTATTCTTCCCCTTACCATTGGTGTTCCCTTACTGATTCTAGCCTTCGTGTTCTTTTTCCGGCATACACCTACAAAAAATCAAAACAAGATGAATGTGAAAAATGGTGACATGTGTTCGGTATGGAATTTTGATGGAATCATTGCATACGAGGACATAATAAGAGCAACAAACAACTTTGACATCAAATATTGCATTGGGACCGGCGGCTATGGTAGTGTTTATGAAGCCAGGTTGCCAAACGGTAACACTGTGGCGCTTAAAAAACTTCATCGCCTGGAAGCCGAGGATCCTGCTTTCGACCGAAGTTTTAGGAATGAAGTGAAGGTGTTGTCAAATGTAAGACACAAGATTATTGTGAAGCTCTATGGTTTTTGCTTGCATAACCAATGCATGTTTCTTGTCTACGAGTACATGGATAAAGGTAGTCTATTTTGTGCCCTGAGAGATGACGCACACGCTGTGCAATTAGATTGGAGTAAGAGAGTGAAGATAGTGAAAGGTATATCAGATGCTCTATCTTACTTGCACGTTGCACCACGACTGCGCACCACCTATAGTTCACCGAGACATATCAAGTAATAACATCCTATTGAACTTCAAAATGGACGCATTTCTTGCGGATTTTGGTGCATCAAGGTTGCTAGACCCCGATTCTTCGAATCAAACTACGGTTGCAGGAACCTACGACTATATTGCTCCAGGTTATGTCTTATTCTCATCATGCCACAATTTTTTACTCAAACTTTCATATGTTGCAGTTTCTGCTACAAACTATGCAGGAACAGTTGTTATAAGGTTTTTTATTTTCTAATTCTACTGAGCTTGCTTACACAATTGCTGTGACCGAAAAATGTGTTGTGTATAGCTTTGGTGTGATGTCACTTAAAATCGTGATGGGAAGCCATCCAGCACTACAAGAAAAACTGAATCAGACGACTCAACCAGGACCGTTGTCTATTACCCCTGAAAACCGATGACTATTGAGATGCCGTCAGATGGACCTCAGACAACGGTTAAAAAATGTTGTGCAAAATAACTGAAACGACAGTCACCCATTAACAAAGTGTTGTATAATAGCCAGAAACAACAACAGTTTATTACCATACAGCCCGTTGTATAAGTTGATTATCACAACATTCTGGTAAATCTAAAGTGTTGTATAACAGCTAGAAACAACAACGGGTTGCTTATTAATAAAGCCTTGTTTATATTTCTTTTGCACAATGGTTTAAGTCTTATCTACAACGGTTTTCTCCTCAGTATCTGCATTTACTCAACGGTTTTTGTTAGGCCAAATACACAATATATAATCAAGTATGTATGAGAATAACAATCAAGAACACAGGTTTGTAAATCAACAAACTGAATTATATTAAATAATTCTCTCTTAGTGATGTTAATGATCACAAAGAGCTACTAGGTTACAAGAATAATAATTCTATGTTCGCATCCCTTCTAGGGATAACCTATCTGTGTTTATATAGTACACAACTACATACAATCCTTATCTAATTGATACTCCTATAAATTAGCTATACAATTATTATCAATTAAGGATTGCTTCAGTCTTCTGTTCCGTTTCCTTAGTTGTATCAATATATTCTGCTTCTTTCCATCTTCAGAATATATTGCTTCTAGAATCTTTATCTTTGCACCGACAGCTAAGTCAACTATCACCCTGTCAGACTTTAACAAACTCTGACCGGCTTCTATATAAACTCTTCACCCAGTCAGACTTTATCAAACTCTGACTGGCTTCTATATAAACTCTGATATGTACCTGTTACTTAAACACTGATGAACAAACGTCAGCAATTATATCTAACAATCTCCCCCAACTTGTTCATATTAAAATGTACAAGTTAAAAAGATAATTGATGATGTCAAAACATATAACAAATGCAGTGTTTAAAATATGTCAGAGTTTAACTTTAAAACAGAGTTTAAATTTAACTTAGAACAGAAAACAAAAAAAAACTTACAGTCAGACTTTACTTGACTTCTTCAATATCAGGTACTGTCCTGAGATAATCAATCAGCAGCTTTCTCTCAGCTCGATCTAGTTCAGCAATCATATCCTTCTTCAGCTCCTTCAATTTTGGTTCATCTTCACCAATTTGATAAATGGCAGCCCTTAAAGAATAGATGTTGTTCTTGTTCATTTCATTGCCAAGTCTGATATAAAAAGCCTTATCAGACTCTAGATTGAACTCTAGAACTTTCTTATTCAGTGCAGTCCTGAATCTAGCACTATTTTTCTTCATTTCCACCAACTTTCCAGTATGATCCCTATACTTTGGAATGTAGACACTTGATACTCCTCCTCCAAGCATAGCTTTAGATCTCAGCATCTTTTCTCTCAACACTTGAGCAACATCATGAGTATATCTGTTTTTGACTTTTAAAAGATAAAGTACATACTCCAGTTCTTCCCATGATTTGAGATTAACATCAGATTCTCCAACTTTATAAACTCTTCCATCACTCATGAATATAACAAAAATTGCTTCTTCAATACTCTGTGAAAAATCAACTGAACAGACTCTAACTTATCAAGGTTTTCTTGTGTAACCCCAATACCAGATTCTGCCAGTGAAAAGTTATCTTGAGATCTGTTATTTGTTCTTCTCTCTCTGTGTGAACCCAGTCCAGATTTATCAAAGGCTTTTTTTCCCAATACTGTTCTGGTTTCTGAGAAATTCACAGCTTCAAGCTTTAAGTCTTCAAGAATTTTAGGTTTGGTGAATCCTGAAAGTTGTGTAGATTTCTGTACAACTTGAGCAACGTCAGAGGTTGTCATAACTTTAGTAGAAACATCAACTTGAGCAGCGTCAGAGGTTGATTTAGCTAATCTTGTTTCAACTTGAGCAATGTCAGAGGTTGAATAATTCTTCTTTTTCAGGTTAGGCTCTTCAATCATCACGCCTTTACCTTTATCAGCATTTGAACCAATAGGCCTCCTTGAGTACTGTAAACTCTGACCAGAGTTTACATTCTCTTTGATAACAATTCCTTTTTCTATTCTCCTCGGAGCCTTGATAACCTTCTGTTTGTAGATTCCAGCTTCAACATCTTTCCTGTGTTCTTCAGCTAGCAATTTCTCTTCTGCCTGGATATCTTCAATAGTAACATCTTTACCATGTTCTGCTATAAACATCTTAGCAGCTATTTCCTCATCAGTGCTAGGTTTATCAGTGTTTATCAAACTTTTGAGTTTTGAACCACTGGCAGAGTTTACATTTCCCTTACCAGAGTTTGATCTTCTATCAGAGTTTGATCTTGGTCTTGGTAGTCTTCTATCATCATTTGATCTTAAGCTCTTTCCATCTCCTCCCTTGTTTCCACCATCATTACCATCATCCCTCCGTCTCAGAGTTTGAGTGTCTTTGCATTTGTCACTTGGTACACTCTCCCCCTTTTTGACATCATCAGAAAGTAGTACTGATGTCAACAACTCAATTGCATTAGAAATTGATGTCAGTTGGGCAGACATAGCATTCTGGTTGTCCTCAACTTTCAACAATCTAGAGTTAAAATTCTTTTGCTCTTTACACAAAGAGATGTATAGAGATTTGTCCTTTTGCTGTGTAAGCTCTCTTGTAGCTATATCATTCCTTAATCCTGCAATCACCTTGTCAGAATCATCAAAACGATTGGTTAATGATTTGATTTGTACAATAGTTGCTTTGAGATGACTGAGAAGTTCTGGATTTTTAATCTCTTTAGAAGACTTTGTCACAAAATCTGCAGCTCTTTCATTGGAAAAGATAGTATCCTTGCTTGACCAATTAGAGAAGTACATATCTTGATAATACGCAGTAGTAGCTCTGTTGACTTCTCTTTCTTCTTCAGAGTTTGCTTGAATGTCAGACAACTCTACTTGTATATCAGGATTGGAATGAACAGGACTAGCTTCAGCATTGTCATCCTCTGCTTCATTCTCTGCAAGAACATTTTCTGCCATTCTTTCAGGATCATCAGAGTGTGCAGTATGACTAAACTCTGCTTCTCTTTGAACAATCTCAACAACAGATTGTTGTAGAGCTTCAAGAACAAGAATATCCTCAGAGTTTGCAACAAACTCTGCTTTAAAAGGAACATTCTCTGTTGCATCCTTGTCAGCAACATCAGGATTTGCAGCAACAGTTTCTGTAGCTTTAGCAGCTAAAGTCTGATCAACTTCCTCACCTTTCTCAAGGTCAAGAGAAATTATTTCAGTGTGAGAAGCCATAGATTCTTCAAATTGAACAGTATCTTGATCAGCTTCCAAATCCTCTGTGAAATGTTCAGAGTTGATAGAGAGGTTTGCTTCAACTTCCAGATTAGCCTCCTGAACAATATTTTCAGGAGCTGCATCTGCAATCTCAACATTTGCTCTATCCTCTGTGGGCAGAGGAGCATCATTTGCAGCTTCCTCAACTACATCATCAGACTTTGATGTAGGAGCTTCATCTTGAAGAACAGTCTCCATAAAAATTCTATCTTCAGGAACATCTTCAACTTCTGGAATCTCAATTTCAATATCATCAGCAACAGTTGAAGAGATATTCACAGCACCAAACAGATGTGCTGCTACCAATCTTCTTTTTCTCTGATGAAGAGTTTCTTCATCAGTTTCAGTCTCTGCATCAACAGCATCAGCAGCATCAGACTTTGCCCTATTGGCTCTTCTCTTCTTCATTCTTCTCTTCTGAGGCATATCATCAGCATTTGATGCCCCAGCCTCAGTGTTTATCCTGACAGACTTAACAGCCCTTACCTTAGATCTCTGTGACCTTTGTGGTTGAGACACAGAAGGTCCAGCTTCAGAGTTTGCTAGCTGTTGTTGTTGTAAGTTATCCAGGAATTGTTGCACAGACTCAGGTAGCAACAAAACACCAACATCTCCTTTCTTGTTATCTTTATTGGTTAGATCAGAGAATATGCGTTTATGTAATTTAAAACAGGGAATCACATCATTCTCATCTATCTCTACGTCAGAAACACATTCAGAGAATATCAATTGACAAAATCTTGCAAAATAGACGACACCTCTGTTTTCATTCATTTTCTCACCTATATTATTTAGAACTAGCCTAGCAACATCAAAATTACCTCCATAAAGAAGAGAAAACCCGATTTGCAGACTATCCGTGGGAATAGCATCCCAGTTCGTGCATTTCTTGCCGAACGCCCTTGTTATGCAGTCGAAAAAGAAACTCCATTCCTTTCGCAAGAGCGGTCGCTTCAACTGACCAAGCTTTGTCAGTGGCCCAGAGTATCCTATTTCCCTCATCATTCGAACTAACTCAGAATCTCCAACAGAGATTATGAAAGCATTAAAGTCTTCAAGGCCCAGAGCATCACGAACAGTTGTAGGAGTAACTACAAACTCTTCTCCTTGAAATTCAAAGATAATAGATGGAGACCCAGACTCTCCTCCATTGTCATAAGTACCTGTCTGCCAAAAAGATCTGATTTGAGATGCAGACAGCTTCAATGGTGCTGTGAGAGCAGTTCCAACATCAGAGTTTGACAAGAAATCTTGAATCAAATGAAACGCCTCCGGTGCGTTCTCATTTGCCAAAGGAGCAGCATAGTTATTAGGAACGAATTCTAACCCAGAAGCAATAAACATTGTAGTAGCCATTAGAAAAGTTTAGAAGATAACAAACAGAGAATAGATTGTATGCAGTGAAAGTGTTTGAGACAATGTGTGTAAGTAAAAGCTTATGAAAAGTTGAGGTGTGTAAAAGAGTGAACCGTTTATGTGTAGTATATTTAAATAATAACTGTGAAGATTTAAAACTCAAACGTTTTAATCATTACTACACACAGCAGGCGTCTTTGAAAAGTGTGTGAGTGGGACAGGTGTCAAACGTATATACGCTGACAGCTGTATGTAACAACTTTCAATACACATGCGCAGTAAAAATAGCCATAATTACCGCATGTCACATTGTTCAAAATACTTAATCTCTCTCTTCTCTGTTTAATACAAATATGAACCGTTTGTTATCATACTCTTTTGAATTTCAAAACAAATGTCTAATCTCAAAATTATAAAATGTCTGAAACCACTAAAATTTATTTTAATCATCAGAGATTAAAATTAAATTACCTCAGCGTATTTCACACAATACATCAGTGTTTACCATTTGTCCTTCTTTGTCAATAAACTCTTTTCTCAAACTGTACAGATGTGAAAATATGTGTGTGCTATAGCAGAGTTTACCGAATATTAATATTTAGACCATCTCAAAGTGCATAAAATCCATAAACTAAAGTAGTAAAAACTGGTTGCCTAAACTCTCATGTATAAAATAAAATCTGATTCTTATGTCTAAACTCTGTATACTGATATCCTTTCATTTGGATATATCTTTTATTTTTCACCCCCTTTATATATATATATATATTTTTATTTTTTTTATTTTTTTTATTTTTTTTATTTTTTTATTTTTCCAGTAATCAGTGGTTGGCACTAGTCACCAAAAATCAAAGATTTTAGCCCTTATTTCATACAATAAGTTCCTGGATCTTCCTAGGCTCAACATGATCTCAAAGGAATTTGTGCTCTTTTTGGCATCTTTTGATTTGAGGGTGAATTATTTGCAATTAATAATCAGAGTTTAGACTTGTCATCAGTTAATACAATTAATTTATGAGAGAAAATGCAAACAGCTAATACAAACTCAGTGTATAGGATCAATAAACTAAGAGATGCTATAAATATAGAGACAGTATCATGCTGTGTTAACTTACTGCACATATTTGAGATCAGAATCTATATAACCCTTAAGGATTCATAATTACTTACTGAGAATTATGCTTCATACAATTTTCTTCATTGGTCCATATGTTTCAGACAAAATTACAATCAGAGTATAGCATTAGACTGTAACTATCAGAGTATGACCAATACTTTATGACTAACAGAGTTTAGCATCAGAGTTTACGTTCAAAGTTTATGACACTGGTACTTATAACAGTTAATACATGCAAGGAATCATGAGCATAAAAATCAAACATGTATAGTTTTTGAGTCTAACCCGTATCTCTAGTCAAAACCAGAGATCATTCCAAGTTCATTTACCAATCTTGTAAAAGTAGCTTCACTCAAAGGTTTGGTGAAGATATCTGCAAGTTGTTGGTCTGTAGACACAAAATGAAGTTCAATATCTCCTTCTTCCACATGTTCCCTGATAAAATGATACCTTATGCTGATGTGCTTGGTCATGGAGTGCTGTACTGGATTACCTGTCATAGCAATAGCACTTTGATTATCACAGTAAATAGGTATTTTAGAGTACCTCAGACCATAATCCAGCAACTGATTCTTCATCCACAGAATCTGTGCACAACAGCTACCAGCATCTATATACTCTGCTTCTGCAGTGGATGTAGAAATTGATTTCTGTTTCTTGCTATACCAAGAAACCAATCTGTCACCTAAGAATTGACAGCTTCCACTTGTACTTTTTCTGTCTATTTTACAGCCTGCAAAATCTGCATCAGAGTAACCAATTAGCTTAAACTCTGATTCTCTAGGATACCACAAACCCAAGGTTATGGTTCCTTTGAGATATTTGAAAATCCTTTTTACAGCTGTTAGATGAGGCTCTCTGGGATCTGCTTGAAATCTTGCACAAAGACATGTTGCATACATGATATCAGGTCTACTTGCAGTAAGATACAGTAAATACCCTATCATTCCTCTGTAGTTTGTCATATCTACTGAGGCTCCTGTGTCTTTGTCTAGCTTTGTTGCTGTAGCCATGGGAGTTGTAGCAGATGAACTATCAAGCATACCAAATTTCTTGAGAAGATTTCTAGTATATTTTGCTTGATTGATAAAAATACCATCATCTGTTTGCTTGACCTGTAAGCCTAGAAAATAACTAAGCTCTCCCATCATGCTCATTTGATACCTGGATTGCATAAGCTTTGCAAACTTCTTACAAAGTTTGTCATTAGTAGATCCAAAGATAATATCATCTACATAAATTTGAACTAAAAGCAAATCATCACCAGAATTGAAATAAAACAAGGTTTTATCAATTGTACCTCTTGTGAACCCACTTTCTAAAAGAAATTGAGCAAGAGTTTCATACCATGCTCTTGGTGCTTGCTTTAGTCCATATAATGCCTTGTCAAGCCTGTAGACATAATCTGGATGCTTGGGATCTACAAATCCTGGTGGTTGTTCAACAAACACTTCTTCTTCAAGCTTCCCATTGAGAAAAGCACTTTTTACATCCATCTGAAAGACTTTAAACTTCTTGTGTGCAGAATAGGCCGGAAAAATTCTTATGGCCTCCAATCTTGCAACTGGAGCAAAGGTTTCATCATAGTCAATTCCTTCCTGTTGTGAATAACCTTTAGCCACAAGTCTAGCCTTGTTTCTTGTAATCACACCTTCACTGTCAGTCTTGTTTCTGAAAACCCACTTTGTACCTACAATTGATCTATTCTTTGGTCTAGGTACAAGTGTCCAGACTTCATTTCTTTCAAATTCATTTAACTCTTCTTGCATTGCTGTAATCCAATTAGCATCTTGAAGAGCTTCCTCCACTTTCTTTGGTTCTGTTTGAGACAAGAAAGCATGATACAGACACTCATTATTTGTTGCACTTCTAGTTCTCACACTAGCATCAGGATCTCCAATTATGAGATCAGGTGTGTGTGCCTGTGTCCACTTTCTTGCTGTTGGTAAGTGGTTTCTTGCATCATTATTGGATCCTCCCCCTTGATCCATGCTCTCCTGATTCATATGTTGACTTTCTGCAGTATCTGAGGCTCCCCCTGAATTGGATGGCTCAGAGTTTGAACTGTCAGAGTTTGAATCAGTTTCCTCAACTGACTCACTTGCTGTGTCTTGTTGAGCTTCTTCACGCTCCCCCTCAACTGGTTCTCTATTTTGTTCAATTTGAGAATTTCCAGTTTCTCCAGTATTTACCAGTAGAGGTTCAGAGTATGCTTCGTCAGAGTTTGTCAGAACCGCTTCATCAGAGTTTGTCGGTACTGCTTCATCAGAGTTTACATCATCAGAGAATAAACCTTCATTTTCAAAACGCAGTTGATCATATCCATCTAAGTCATCAAGTCCAGTTATTTTCTTGTCATCAAATGACACATGTATGGATTCCATGATCACTTTAGTTCTCAGATTGTAGACTCTGAATGCTTTTGTTGACAATGGATAGCCAACAAAGATTCCTTCATCAGCTTTTAACTCGAACTTGGTCAACTGTTCAGGATGAGTCTTCAACACAAAGCATTTGCATCCAAATATATGAAAATATTTCAAATTTGGCTTCTTATTTTTCACCATCTCATATGGTGTTTTCCCATGCTTGTTGATCAGAGTAGCATTTTGAGTAAAACAAGCAGTTTGAACAGCTTCTGCCCAGAAATAAGTTGGTAATTTTGCTTCTTCAAGCATAGTTCTGGCTGCTTCAATTAAAGTTCTGTTCTTTCTTTCAACTACACCATTTTGCTGTGGAGTTCCAGGTGCAGAAAATTCTTGTTTCACTCCTCTTTCCTTGCAGAAAGCTTCCATGATTGAGTTTCTGAATTCAGTTCCATTATCACTCCTTATAATTTTGACTTTGTGCTGTGATCCTTTGTCCAGTAGATTTACATGATCCATCAGAGTTTGAGCAGTTTCATCCTTCTTTGATAAGAAATACACCCATGTATATCTAGTATATTCATCAACAATTACTAGAGCATATTTCTTTCTGCCCATAGACATCACATTCACTGGTCCAAAGAGATCAACATGTAGAAGATGATAAGGTTCCACTACTGAAGATTCAGATTTGCTCTTGAAAGATTACTTCCTTTGTTTAGCCTTTTGACAAGAATCACATAGGCCATCTAGACTGAGTATTGATTTTGGGAGTCCCCTTACAAGATCCTTTCTTATTAGCTCATTGATGTTGTTCAAATTGAGACGAGAGAGCTTCTTATGCCAGTTCCAACTCTCTTCATTTGACATTCTTGCAGTTAGACACACTGTTTTTCCATCAGAGTTTGTTACCAAACTTGCTTCATAAATGTTGTTGCGCTTGTGTCCAACTAGAACAACTTTTCCAGTAGATTTACTGATAACTTCACAGTATTCAGTATGAAAATCTACATGGTTTCCTCTATCACAGATTTGACTCACAGATAGCAGATTATGCTTGAGTCCTGAGACTAGAGCTACATTAGTGATGATGACACTTCCAAGATTAATATTGCCATATCCCAGAGTGTGTCCTATGTTGCCATCTCCATAGGAAACCTTTGGGCCAGCCTTCTCCTCAAAGTCTGATAGCAGGGCCTTATTTCCAGTCATATGTCCTGAGCATCCACTGTCCAAGATAAGTGTGCTCTCTTTTATACCCTGCAATCACAAATAAACACTAAGTGTTAGTTTTAAGGACCCAGACTTGCTTGGATCCTTTGTCTTTCTTAACAGTGTTAGTTTTTGCAGCGGAATTACTATCAACAGAGTTTAAACTAACATTGTCAGATTTTACACTTGCAGAGTTTGCTCTAACCCACTTTAGATTGGGTTTTAGCTCATAATAGTTGTGATAAATAGCATGATAACTCTTGCAAGTATAAATGGAATGCCAAGTGCTCCCACAGTGTGTGCATAAATTCTGTGGTCTAACCCTAACATAATCATTCTTTACTCCTGATGTAGAAGGTAAAGAATTGATATTTTTATTCTTTGTGCAGTAATTAGCAAGATGATTAGAACTACCACAATTATAACATGTTTTCCTTGGAGCAGCACCAGTAGGCAAATGATTATTTCTTTTATTTATGCCTATTTTTCCATTCCTATTCTTCTTGGACCCTTTTGGTTTCATGGCAGATTTTACCTCTTTCAGCTTATGATTGAACTGTTTCCCTGTCATCAAACCAACATTAACCTGTTTTTCACAAGTTTTTACTGGCTTTCTAACAGCTTCTCTTTCCATAAGTTTTTCTGTTATAATATTTTCCTGTCTTTCACAGGCTTCATCTGATGCCATATCACAGGTTTAAGTTGTGGTTTAACCTTAACCTTGTCTTTAAACCTAAGTTCATCATTTTCACAATAGCCTAAACCTACAGAGTCTGTCTGAAACACTTGATGAGTGTCTCTTCCAGAGTCTGTCCAAGTCTTGATTATTTTTCTTTCTTTTTCTAGATCAGATTCTAATTGCTTATATCTTTTGAGCAATTCCTGTTCTACATAAACAGCATCATCTCTTTCTTTTTGAATCTGCTTCATATTTTCAAGTTCTCCTTCAAGAAACTTGTTTCTATCTTTAAGACTAAGATTCTCAGCTTTAATTCTCTCATTCTCTAAAGTCTGATCCCTATAGCTAACATGTACGCTTTTCAGATATACTCTTAACTCAGATATATTATCAGTATCATAAGCATAAGTAGTTAGGGGTACCTTATTTTCAGATGATTCAGTCTCATCTCTGACAGTTGCCATAAGAGCATAATTTTCTCCATCATCAGAGTCTGAAGTATCTGCCCAGTCTTTGCCTTTAGAGATGAGTGCTTTCACAGATTTGCCTTTCTTGCACTCTGGAGCATAGTGACCCATCTCCTTACACCTGTAGCACTGGATTTCAGATTTATCCTTCTTGCCAGACTTGGTCTCCCTTCCATCAGACTTTCTAAAACTTTTCCTTTCAGAGTTTGAATCTTTCCTTGAGAATCTCTTTCCTTTCTTAAAGTTCTTGAATCCCATCTTCTTGAAAGTCTTCACCATCAGTGCAGCCATTTGCATCATCTGTTCTTCATCATCCTCAGAGTCAGAAGCTTCATCAGAGTTTGAGTCATCATCAGAGTTTGATGACTCACTTTCAGATTTAATGACTAAAGCCTTTCCCTTGGCTTTCTTCCTTGATGATTCCTTCTTAATGGGATTCTCCTCAACTTTGAGAGCAACAGATTTTGTCTTTTTACTCAATCTTCTATTCCTTTGTTCTATCTCCAGTTCATGAGTTTTCAACAACCCATAGATTTCATCAAGATCTGTATCAGCAAGCTCATAATTATCTCTTATTGTGGTTGTCTTTAAATCCCACTTTTCAGGTAGAGATAACAGAAACTTGAGATTAGACTCTTCAAGCTCATATTCTTTATCAACCAGAGACAGATCATTCAATAGTTTGCAAAATCTGTCATAAGTCTCAGTCAAGGTTTCATTAGGTCTTGAATCAAAGTGCTCATACTCCTGTGTGAGTATTGTCTTTCTGTTCTTCTTGATAGCACCTGTTCCCTGGCATCTGACTTCTAAAGCATCCCATATCTCTTTGGCAGTTTTGCAGCCAATTACTCTGTTAGACATAACATTATCTAAAGCACTGTGGAGAAGATGTCTAACCTTTGCATCTTTTGCAATTGATGAGATGTCCTCAGGAGTCATATCTTTCTTTTCCTTTGGAACAGTCTTTTGTTCTTGACCATCAACAACAGGGGACAATTTAGTCGGCATATGAGGACCATCATAGATTCTGTCAAGGTATTCTGGATCTGTAGCCTCCAGAAACATGGTCATCTTCACCTTCCAAATCGGATACTCTACTGGCCTGAGAATTGGAACCCTGATTGTTTCATATCGACTCACAGAATTGGGCTTAACCTGTTCAGCCTTAGGAGCAGTTTGATTTTCTTCAGACATGATTATTACTATGTTTGAATCGTAAAACTGTATATATTAAACAGCCTTGGCTCTGGTACCAATTGTTAGGCCGAATACACAATATATGATCAAGTATGTATGAGAATAACAATTAATAACACAGGTTTGTAAATCAACAAACTGAATTATATTAAATAATTCTCTCTTAGTGATGTTAATGAATCACAAAGAGCTTCTAGGTTACAAGAATAATATATTCAATAATCGCATCCCTTCTAGGGATAACCTATCTGTGTTTATATAATACACAGTTACACAATCCTTATCTAATTGATATTCCTACAAATTAGCTATACAATTGTTATCAATTAAGGATTGCTTCTTATCTTCTATTCCGTTTCCTTAGCTGTATCAATATATTCTGCTTCTTTCCATCTTCAGAATATATTGCTTCTAGAATCTTCAATTCATCACCGACAGCTAATTCAACTATCACCTTGTCAGACTTTAAATAAACTCTGACCGGCTTCCTTTAAACTCTTCACCCTGTCAGAGTTTAATTAAACACTTCACATGTATTTAGCTATTGTGCTTTGTTTTGTTAGACAACAGTTTTATTTTAAGAATGCGTTGTAAGAGATTAATTTTACAACGTTTTTGTTTGGTCAATATTTTGTATTTAGTCTAAATAGACAACAGGTTTCTTTTATGAGTATGTTGTACGAAAAACATTTGCACAACAGTCTAAATAGACAGTGGCCATTGTTTGATATAGATAATAACAATAGTTCTTATAGATGCCACACTAAGCTAAAAATATAAGAGACAACGGTTTTATAACCAAATGAAACAATGGTAGACATTGTAATTACAAGCCAACAAAAATACCAAACTAAATACTTCACATATTACCAACTAATATTCACCATTACAACCACTATTCACCAAATTCACAAACTAATGCTCCAATCGAATGATTATTTTTGTTGTGGTAAAATCATCATCTATTGTACCTGACGTGAAGTCGAAAGTTAAATAGATGATGAGTTTACCACCGCAAAATTAATCTGCGAGGATTCCCATCCTTGATTCTTCATGCCAGTCTCATCATCCCATGGCTTAACATCCAAAAGAACAGATGATTTGCCACCAAAGTCAATAAATTACTTTCTGCACAGAAGATAATTTCATAAAGCACAGAAGATGATTTCATAAGCCTAAACAAATAGATGACAACTTATGCAATTTCTCAAAGTTTGCTTCAAGCCGAATCATCGACGTCGGGGAGAAGCCAGGTCAAGTATCTTGTTAGCCAAATTTCTTCCTGCTCTAGTGTCTTTCAGCCTGTCTAAGCCTGGTAGGAGGGCCTTTACAAGGGAGTTGCGAAGCTGCATATTACAATTCTGCACCTGTAAAATTAGCAAAGGTAATTTTCGCCAAGCATTAGTATTCATCATATTGTGAAAAAATTGTAAATTGAAACATAGAAAAAGCATCCGAGGTTTTGGTTTACCTAGTAGCAATAGATACCAAACCAGAAACCTAAGTGTTGATTTACAACCATACTGTTATTTGTTTGATATCATGAATATTGAGAGGCTCGCTATACTGACTACTTACTATTTGCAGTTGTTTAGATGCTTACCCCACTGTATTCACTCCATGGTGGTTTTCCAGTCAGCATCTCAATGACGGTACAACCTACACTCCATATGTCAACAGCAAAGGCAAGCTCTAGTTTGGAATCTTTTCGCATCATAGACAGCAAAACCTGTGCAAGAAGATATGAGGATCATACTTAACAGTAAGCAAAGGCATCTAATCAATCCAAGTAGAATATTAAGATACCTCTGGAGCCATCCAGTGTGGACTTCCCTTTAAAGAAAGATCGACTGCATAACTTGTAAGCTGAATAGAAATTACTTTAACCATATGCAAATATTTAAAAAAGATTGTCTTTTAGCTGTAGTGCATGCAACATTTATGCATGTAAAGAAGAGATAGTAAGAGGAGCGAAACCTTTCAACGGTTACAGACAGGGCATCCCTTGTCACAATCCAAAGCCAGTCAAAAGAAGAGTTTCTGGGACATAATTAAGCATACACATTTGTCCCTTCCCTTCTCCTTCTTTCAACTCTTCAACTCTTCATTTTCAAACCAATAGAAAGTCAAAAAAACTATACTACATTTTCATTATTATATTTATAAAAAAAACAAAATACAGACATGCCCTGTGATTTGTTATACAGAGCTTGGAACCTAACTCTATTTATACATTCATATTTCTGAATCTCAACACTACATCACTCACTTCACTTCAAACATAATCAAAATTCTCTGTTTCTCAGCTAGTACGTAGTCTTAAAGCTCGACAAAGCTTCACATGACCAGCAAGTAACTTTTGGTGAGTGACTTAACATTTTACAAATGCAACCTATAAGGGTCTACACATTTTTATCAGTTAATTTCATTAATAGATAAATATAGATATTTCTGTCATTGCTATAATCAATTATGATGAATGTCATTATTATACTTAGTGATTGTATGGGATCATGTTATAAGCAAACTTTTGAAGCACAGGATCCAATGTTTTTGTAGCTAACTCATAATCTTGCAAATTTGCCCCTTTAAAGTCCCTGAAAGAAAATCAGCATTGAATCGACCTAACTCTAATTAATAAATATTGTTCATCAACTCAGCAGATCAGCATATTTTATAAAAATTCTTTCTAGCCAAGGAGAAGCTAAGTTGAAAGACATGAGAAACAGGTAGTTATGGGAATGGGCATAATTCCATTTCCTAAATTATCAAGAATATAAAATTTATTTGTAAGCAGATCAAAGTCACCCTATAACAACCTGGTAGGGTAATCTGCTTCAAGTAGTTTAGGAAATATTAAAAGACATTAATTGATGTTTCAGCACATTATTAGGTAAAAGAAACTTACAGGCCTTAAAGGCAGGCCTTTGTCATTAACAGGACAGGAGGAAGGTTTGGGGCGGGGAAACCCTTTGCCAGATTTGGAGCTGCTTTCTGGCTGCTTATTTGGTGCAGGATGTTGTCGTTTCTGCTGAGAGGTTTTAATATCAGATGCTGGAGTCGTGCTGGAAACTGGTTCCCTCCAGATGTTGTGTACATAGGGGCCTCCTGGTTCTCTAAAGGAACCTTCAATTAAGGAGAAATAGCATAGTGACTCAAATTAAGATAACATCAGAATGAAAAACTTGGTCTGCCACCTAAACATAAAAGAGATTTGATCCCACAACAGAAATTAAAACAACTAATGTGTTTTATGCAATAATCTTATTGCCCCAAATTGAAAGGGCATGATTGATTTTCAATAGGACTAGACATTAAAGTAACAGTTTAACATCAACGATTCAGTTTAAACAATTTTAAGGAGTCTAATACTTGTATTACGCAAGTAAATGTTTTCCATGTACTACTAAATACCTGATATCCAATCCATTCAAAGTATGGAGCATATTGCGCTGGCTGATACGAATATGCTTCAACCGGACCAAATCCGTTAAATACTGCTGAGGCCAGAATGGCATAGCATGTTCCCAACCAGTATATCCAGAAAGAGGAAATCCTTCTCCCATTGTATGAAGTTCAGAGTCATCAACTGGTTCACGCTCGATAAGCGTAGCTCACCGTCCCAAGAGCCGGAGAGAGCGAACTGAAAAATTAGGGATTTTTTATTTTGAAAAATATAAGTAGCAATTGATTATGGGGTGAAATAAAATGGGTTGTTAGAATTTGGATTGGCCATGGTTGTGGTCGAGATTGGTAAGAGAGAGATTGGTAAGAGACGGAGATGAGAGAAAGAGGGGGAGACGAGATAAAGAGAGAGCGGCTAACCTAAAGTGAGATAGGGAAATTTTTGTTAAGGGGGGAAATGAAATATGGGCCGGGGAAATAAGAGTCCGAAAATTTGGGTTCGTTGATGAAAAGTGTGGGAGGGAAATTAAAAAAGTTATGAGTAATAATTTGAATTTTTTTATTAAAAATAAATATAGAAACAAATTTAAGTTTTTCACGATCCAATTGTAAGTATATAAAAACCTATTTATTTTAATGATGTAAAAAATTTTAAAATATAAAATTTATCATGTACGTTTTTTAAACAGAAAACTAGTAAAAATACTACTCCCTCAAATGAGACTAATGTCGATTAACAAAATGATTTTCTTAATAATTTTTTTTGATGATCCAACTGTACGGATATTAATACCTACTTATTTCAATAATGTTTAAAAAGAATTAAAAAAATAACAAACTACAATGTATATAACAAAATATCTGACATATGGTCGTATTCTATTTATCAGTGATATTATTATTGTTATTATGAACATTTATTTAAACGTTCTTGTTTAACAAATTTTTATACTAAATATCCAAATAATAGATTCATATGATAATATTGTATGAAGTGTATGATTATGTATTAACGGCAACAAATAAAGTTTATAAAAAAAGAAGGCTTTTGATACAAAAAACGATTTAGCTAAAAAAATGTTGTAAAGTAATTACTCACACAAGGATATCACAAAAAAAAAAAGATAGAATCGAGAGAGAGGGAGAGACAAATAGAAGCAAATATATACCCTAATTTGAATCCATAATCGAATATCAAGCACACATCAAGCAAAACTCAAACAGTCAAATACAAAAACCATATGAGTTAGAGATTGAATACCTTAACGAAAGCCCTACAATTAAAGCTCTTCGGAATTAGTAATGATATAATTATTAACATTTTCCTAGCACTAAATATCCAAATAAGAGATTTATACAATAACATTGTATGAAGTGTGTAACACTTATGTATGTATTAAGGGCAACAAATAAAGTATTTTTTTAAAAAAATCAACACTTTTGATATAGACAACGGTTTAGCTAAACAAAACGTTGTAACATAAATAATCACGCAAGGATTTTATAAAACTAAACCATTGTCTATATCATACAACGGTTTAACAACATAAACAATTGTCACAGAGATTATTGAACAACGAACGGATCAAAACGAAAACCCTTGTGTATATTATACAACGTTTTTTGGACCAAAACCATTGTTACGTCTTACAACTTACAACACTTTGTTAAACAAAAACCATTGTCTTATACTTTTATAAAATTGAATAAACAAAACATATGTGAGTCCCGACTCGCATATATAAAATTACTATAAGACAACTTAATGACGACTTTATAATTAAATTATGTCATACGGATATGTAAAATGAGTTATTTGAATATGACAACATTGTTTTTAATAGTATTGGTATGTCACTTATTCGCTAATAGTATAGTTATTATATAATGTTCGTTTAACTTCGGAATTAGTAATGTTATAATTATTAACATTTTCCTAGCTAGCTAATATTTCCTTGTAAACATATATCAAGGATCGTAAATCATACAATATATGATGTTCACATCTACAACGTGTATAACAAAATATCTGAAGTATGATCGTATTATATCTATCAATGATATTATTATTATCATTAACCTTTATTTAAGTGTTTTTATATATTTAACAAATTTTTATACTAAATATCCAAATAAGAGATTGAAAGGCATATGAAATAGCCTATTTGTAATTCGAGGATTCTACTCAACTTAAACAAGAATGTAATAAGTAAATATTAGATCAGATGTCACAGGAATCTCAGAAGATTATATTTGTCAAAGAATGAAGATTAAAGTCATCTACAGACTTGAAGTGATTCTACATTGAAAGAAGCTCAATTTATTGATCAAGCCTCAATGAAGTATTCAAGCTCAGTGGATTTATTAAAGTGACGGAGATTTCAAGTTGTGACAGCAAAAGATACTGATTACGGAGTTTTTGAATGAAAAGGAAGTGAATCACTACTTAAAGTCAAACAGATAAAGAACAGACATTGTCGTTAGTCACTCATGAACCAGACAGTGCATCGAGTGTCAACGTACTATTGTGTTTGTTATTTATCTAAGTTTTAAGTGATTCTGGAATTTATTGAGAAGTCAATTAATTCTATTTATTCTCTTATAAATAATTAATACTATTGAGTAAATTATTTATTAAATTAATTCTGTAAAGAATTAATTTAATACATAATTTATTTAGTTAATTATTTAAATTAGAATAAAAAGAAATTAATTGAGAAGTCAACTAATTCTATTTATTCTATTATAAATAATTAATACTATCAAGTATATTATTTATTAAATTAATTCTGTAAAGAATTAATTTAATACATAATTTATTTAGTTAATTATTTAAATTAGAATAAAAATGAACTAGGAAGACTTAGGTTTGAACTAGGAAGACTTAGAAAAATGAACTAGGAAGACTCACAAGTGAGTCTTCCCGAAAGTCTTCCTAGGCCAAACCATTGTCTTACCGATTGTCTTCTTAGTACAACCATTGTCTTCCCGAGAGTCTTCCAAGAGTAAAAGTTTTGTTTTCCTCTAAGTCTTCCAAGGCTTAATTCTATTCTGAGTTAGTGGCTTGCACGTGGACTAAAGAAAAGCAATGCAGTGTGTTTATTTATAAAGACAGAAGACAATTGGCCACATCAATTGATTACATACAACACACAAAAGAAGAAAAGACACAGCAACCAAAAACATTACATTTCTCTCTGTCTTCTTCAATTCCAAACTGTCCGAGCATTCAATTTATTCCAGTGAATTAATTCTTGATTTGTTCTTAACATTAAATCCATAAGAATCATTTCACTTGTACTGCTTTAGATTTCTAGCGGATCATAATCCCTAGATTTTATATCGAACTACTTTTTAGTATTCGACCCTTTTTATTACAAAAATAGATAAATTCATGTCGAATTTATTCTAGATTTGTTTTATCAAGTTCTTTGTAATCAGTGATCAGAATTGTAACACCCTTCAAGTTTAATAGAGTTTCTATTTAACTTGAATATTGTTTCAGTTTTTATTCCGCATTAATTTGTTCTAAATTGTTAAATCTTAAAAGGACAAATTCGATAAAACGGTATAGTTTGTATTCAACCCCCCTTCTACAAACTTATCAGGACCTAACAATTGGCATCAGAGCCTTTTGATTGATATACAAATCAAAGATCCACTTGTTTTGAGATTTTTCTTAAACTCTGATTTTTTTATTATTCCTAAAAATTTCAAAAGATGTCTACTACACAGAAAGTGGGTACAGTCAAAATCCCAATGTTCAGCAAGGAGCATTATCCAATGTGGAAGAAGAAAATGCTCCTATTTCTTAAGGTTGAAAATCCTAAATACATTGGTGTGCTGAAGAATGGCCCCAAAGTCCCTATGATTGTTGAGGAAGAGATAACAGTGGATAATGTTGTTACTAGGGTTGCTAGTATGTACCCTAAAGATCCCAAGGAGTACACTCCTGATGAGAAAGAGGATGTTACCTTGGATTCATGTCTTCAGTTGATCCTTATTGATTGTCTTGATCCTATCATGCATAATCATGTCCTAAATTGTGATACTGCCAAACACATTTGGGATACCATAGAGATAATCAATGAGGGGACAGAGGAAGTTAGGGAGAATATGCTGGAAATTCTCACCTCACAATATGAGCATTTCAGATCAAACCCTGGTGAAGGTATCTCTCAGGTTTTTGAGAGATACAACAAATTAATCAATGATCTGAATCTCAATGGGAAGCACTACACCAACAAGGAGATTAACAAGAAGTTCCTTCTTACACTCCCACCTCATTTGGAGCATAAAATATCTGCCATTAGAGAAGCAAGAGATATGAATGAGATTGCTTTGGAGAGATTGTATGGTGTTCTGAAGACCTATGAGCTAGAGCAGATTCAACAAAGGGAGCTGTATGGAACTGGGAAGATTGTTAGTACTTCTACTGCACTGGCTGCTGAAGTCCCACAGAAACTGGAAGTGAAGGTTGTTCAACCCTCCAGTTCTAACATGAATGTTATTGATGCTGAATATGGATTAACATCCATTGATTAATCTGGTGGTGACTTCTATTCTTTAGAAGAACTTGATCAGCTGGAGGATGGTGATTTGGCTTTGATAGTCAGGAAGTTTTGGGAAGTTCAGATTCAAGAGGAATCCCAATCTTAAGTTCAGGCCCAGATTTCAGAGAGGTGGATCTTCCTCTTCAAGTAGCACAAGGGGTGACTACAAAACTGGAACTGTGGAAAGGAGCACAATCAGATGCTACAATTGCAATGAGTTGGGTCACTTTGCTACTGAATGTAAAAAGCCAAAGCAGGTGACAAGGAACTCATTTGATTCTAGCAAGAAGAATAAGATTGGGAAACCTTATGTTGCTGAAGGAAAGAGTTGGGATGACACTGACAGTGATGAAGAAGCAGGTGAGATTGGGAATCTTGCACTCATGGCAATAGGAAACAAACTCTTTGATTCCATGTTTTCTTCACCCAACATGTCTAAGGTAAAGTTCACTGATACTGAAATGATTCGTCATCTTGGTGATACTTTAAGTTGTGCACGCACTGAAAATGATAAAATAATTCTTTTAAACACAAATCTTGAAAAGGAAATAAAAGAATTAAAACTAGTGCATATCAATCAAGATGAACTTACTAATAATGTAGCAGTTCTTGAGAAAAGGGTTAAATTGTATCAACAACTGGAAACCATTCTCAAAGATCAGATTAGTGAGCTTAAGACCAAAGCTAATGCCTATTACAACTCTTGTAAGACGGCTAAAGAGATTCTTAATAAACAAGCTGTTGGTAATCATGTCAGTATAGGTTATGATTATAATGAGGCCATTGGATTGCTTGGAATTAATTCCCCTTGTAGAGTCAGATCTGAAGGAAGGGGTGTTCCATATGTGCTTAAGGGTATTGAAACACCCTTTTGTAAGGAGTCCGAGGCAGATCCTCTGAATGAATACTCTATAATCATTGCTGAGGAGATTCGTGAAGAAGATATTGCTTTGGAAGTTGAACAGTCCAAAAAGTGTATATCTGATATTCCAGTCAAAGTTGCTACAACTAAAAAGACTAAATCAGATATTCATAAGTTGGATCAAAACAACTGTAGAACTAACATGCCTGATGTTAATTCTTCTCATAAAGCATGTGGTGTGATTAATTGCATGTCTTGTGCTTTCAATGTTATGTATGCTTATTTTAATAGTAAGCATGTAAATAGTGATAAGACTGCTCCACGTCAACATGTTAATAATAAGAAGCATGTTAAAGCAAAGACTACTAGTCCTCCTCAGACTAGAGTGGATTCATTTATCCCTAAGCCTACTCAAAAATGTGTTAAGGCTGGCTATAAATGGAAACGCTCTTATGTGAAAGAGGTTGAAGTAGTTTTAGTTAAAAATGTTGTTTTGCCTGACAAAGGCCAGTTCTTTAAGTATGCCGGACCCAATCAATTTTGGGCTCCGAAGAAGGTCTAATCAATTTGATATTGCAGGGAGTTAAACAGGTAAACCGTGTTATATGGATTCTTGACAGTGGTTGTTCAAGGCATATGACCGGAGATAGAGCCCTGCTATCAGATTTGATTGAGAAACTGGCCCAGTAGTTACCTTTGGAGATAACAGCAAGGGTATTACGAAAGGATATGGTTGTTTGAAGTACGAAAATGTTATCATTGAAGATGTTTCTTTTGTGGAAGGTCTGAAGTTCAATCTTCTCAGCATCAGTCATTTCTGTGACAGAGGATATGCTGTTTCCTTTGAAAGAGAGAAGTGTCAGATCCTTCACAAGAAGAATGGAAAGCCTACTCTTCAAGGAGTAAGGAAAGGTGATTTGTTCATAGCTGATCTGAACTCGGGATTCAAAGATGAAGTTAATTGTTTTTATGCTAAAGCTTCATCAGATGATAGTTGGCTATGGCACAAGAAGTTGTCTCACCTTAACTTCAAAACCATGAACTCTTTAGTCAAGAGAGAATTGGTTAGAGGTTTACCTCAGATGGAATTTACACAGGAAGGACTGTGTGAGGCATGTCAGAAAGGAAAGTCAAAGAAAGCTTCTCACAAGGGCACTGACACATCATCAATAACTGAACCTCTTCAGCTACTGCACATGGATTTGTTTGGTCCAGTTAATGTGATGTCCATGTCAAAGAAGCAATATGCACTTGTGATTGTTGATGACTTTTCAAAATATACATGGGTTTTATTCCTACATTCCAAGGATGAGACCCCATACCTGGTGATTGGCCATATAAAGTTGATTGAGCTGGATTCTAGATTCCCTGTTAGAGCCATAAGGTCAGATAATGGTACTGAATTCAAGAATGCCATTCTAAATGACTTTTGTGCTGATAAAGGAATAACAAGACAGTATTCTGCCCCTAGAACTCCTCAACAAAATGGAGTAGTGGAAAGAAAGAATCGTACATTGATTGAAGCTGCAAGGACTATGTTAAGTGAGTCCAAACTTCCAACGTACTTTTGGGCTGAAGCAGCTAATACAGCTTGTTATACTCAGAATCGAACTTTAATCAACAAGGGCTTAATGAAGACTCCGTATGAGATCATGAACAACAAGAAACCAACTGTCAAGTACTTTCATGTATTTGGAGCAAAATGCTTTGTGCTTATAGATGACAATGTGAAACGTGGCAAGTTTGATGCAAAGGCACAAGAAGCTATTTTTGTTGGTTATTCCAGAAGATCTTACAGGGTCTACTTGGTTGGCAGTCTCACGGTAAAGGAAAGTGTCAATGTTACTTTTGATGACACTATATTCCCTAATATCCAAACAGCAGATTCATCTGAGAAAATGAAGTTTGATAACTTGCCAGACTCAGATTCAGACGATGAAGCCCCACCTGAAGTTATTGCTGGTAATGATAATAACAATGATGATAATGATCATGGTGATGGTGGTGGTGGAAACACTGGTAACAATGGAGATACCACCAACACTGGAGAAGATTCATCAAGACAATCAAGCAATAACTCAGGGGGAGCAAATGAAGGATCAACTAGTCACTCACAACATCAAAGTGAAATTCAAGGCGAATCATCAAGATCAAATCTTCCAAGACAGATTGTATGGAATAGAGCTCATCCCTTTAAGCTGATCATTGGTGATCCAGATGTAGGAGTTAAAACTAGAAGTGCAACTCAGAATGAATGTCATTATTCAGCATTTTTATCTAAAATGGAGCCAAAGAAAACTGAGGAAGCACTAACTGATCCAGATTGGGTGATTGCTATGCAAGATGAACTCAATCAATTTGAACAACAGCAAGTCTGGAAGCTGGTACCCAGGCCAAAGAACAAGAAAGTAGTTGGTACAAGATGGGTATACAGGAACAAGCTAGATGAGGATGGCATTGTTACAAGGAACAAGGCAAGACTGGTTGCACAAGGGTATTCTCAAGCTGAAGGCATTGATTATGATGAAACCTATGCACCAGTGGCTAGACTTGAGGCCATCAGGATGTTCTTAGCATTTGCTGCTTATTCCAATTTTAAAGTCTATCAAATGGATGTTAAGAGTGCATTCCTGAATGGTGAGCTTGATGAAGAAGTGTATGTGGAACAGCCCCCTGGCTTTGAAAATCAGGAGCTGCTGGACTTTGTGTACTTTCTCTTCAAGGCTATCTATGGTCTCAAACAAGCCCCAAGAAAATGGTATGACACTCTCTCTGGTTTTCTTTTAGAAAATGGTTTTGTCAGAGGTATCATAGACAAAACTCTTTTTTCAAAGAAACACAAAAGTGATATGATATTAGTCCAAGTCTATGTGGATGACATCATATTTGGGTCTACTAATGATAATCTCTGTAAGAGATTTGCTGAGCTTATGCAGAGTAAGTTTGAAATGAGTATGATGGGTGAGCTGAAGTTCTTTCTTGGATTGCAAGTAAGTGAAAGGTCAAATGGTATATTTATTTGTCAATCCAAGTATCTTAAAGAACTCCTCAAGAAGTATCACATGGAGGATTCAGCATCAACAAGGACTCCATCTTCAACAGCCATCAAACTTGGAGCTTCTGACAAATCTATTAAGGTAGATGTTAAAAGCTACAGAGGTATGATTGACTCCTTACTCTATCTTACTGTTAGTAGACCAGATATTATGTATGCTACATGCTTGTGTGCAAGGTTCCAAGCGGACCCTAGAGAAGTACATCTCGTTGTTGTTAAAAGAATCTTGAGATATCTTAAGGGTACACCTAACTTAGGTATCTGGTACCCTAAAGATTCTGGTTTTAATCTTGTTGGATATACAGATTCTGATTATACAGGTAGTGTTGTGGATAGAAAGAGTACCTCTGGGAGTTGTCAATTCCTAGGAGGTAGGTTGATTTCCTGGTATAGCAAGAAACAGCAAACAGTTTCCAATTCAACAGCAGAAGCTGAATATATTGCTGCTGGAAGCTGTTGTGCTCAGATCTTATGGATAAGGAATCAATTAAAGGACTATGGCTTTGCATTAGACAAAATTCCTATTTTGTGTGATAATACAAGTGCCATAGCAATCTCCAACAACCCTGTGCAGCACTCGAGAACGAAGCACATTGATATCAGGTATCATTTTATCAGAGAGCATGTCATGAATGGAACTGTGGAGTTACACTTTGTACCCACAGAAGAACAGACTGCAGATATATTCACTAAATCTGTTGACGAATCCACATTTATCAAGTTAGTTGGTAAATTGGGTATGTTAAACAGTCTTAGTGATTAACAATATCTCTGTCATGTTTGTTCTTTCAAAATCATTTTCTCTTGCTGATATTGAATGATATATTTTGCCAATTCTTGTTTATGTATAAAGCTTGTTAATTTAAATATTCTGAATAATTTATTTTCTTTAAAAATACTTTTCTCATATTTTTTAAGTGGAGAAACTTATTTTTATTGAAAATTTATTTATTTAAGAATCATTTAAGTTAGTTTCAGATTGTAAATATTGTTGTTTAAATATTTATGCAAGTTTATATTATTGTTATGCACCTCTATATTATTATGTATAGTTAGTTTCATGTAAATAGTTGCCTGTAAATAGTTTTTTTTTATGTATATATATATTATTGTATTTTATTTTTATTATTATTATTTATTATCTTTTATTTTCTATTTTTATTAGTTGTTTTTGTAAATATATTGTATATATTATTTCTGATCTAGCTCTTGCTTAGCTGGAAATTCAGTGCCAAATCCAATTCAGGTATTACTTTCTATCTCTCAATCCACTTCTTTTACTGTTGCTGAACCCAAGTGGTTGTTAGGGCTGACCAAGGGATTATAGATCCACAATCTCTATCCCAGGTCTTAGAGCCAAACAATGAGTCTACAACTTAATTACTTGACCTCTCAGCCTGAACAAAAATCAAATGTTAAATAAAGAAGTATTTTGATTGAAACAGTGAGTGATCCCACAGCTCTGCCTCCTTTAAAGCAAGTCAACATATACTGAGGCATCTGTCAGCCCATCTGTATCCTCTCAATAGGATATGGACTTTGAAATGACCAATGAACTGTTTCTAGAGACATTCTCTCAACAGGATGAATCTATTGAAATTCGCCATAGGGCCATGACACTTTGTACTGAGTCAAGCACACTCTCATTACTCACAATGGGAGAAGACAATTTCATTAGATGAAACTCAGGACACAGTGAAAGCAGAGCACCTGCAACTGGTTACCGTGCCTACCATTGTTACGGTAGAAGTGCCTTCATAGGCATATGAGGGAAAATTTGATTCTTTGCCAAATTTAAATAGAATCATTTTCTCCCCTCCCAGAGTGAACACCTCTGGCTCCCAAAGGGATTTTCCACTCGCAGATTTATCTGGAGAAAGTGGAAGGCAACTTGGTCAGTCTATCACTGAAGCAATTCAGATTTCAAATCCAAGTGATTTGATAGACATGATTGAGGATCGGGATTTGCGAACTCCCATTGCACCACCACTGACCTCTCTTGAAGAGGCTATGGTGAGTTTCAATGCAGGTACTGATCAAAAAGGAGCAAACAGACAGCTAATGTTGAGTGATAAGATTCAAACACTGAGTGAAACACATGCACGTGAGATGAGTGATACACTTACAAGAGAAATTCAAGTCAGTGCACACACAGACACATACACTGCAATGTAGTTAGCTCACATAGCTGATCTACAGGAACATCTATTCAAAACCCAGGCTGATAAAGAACTTTTGCAAGCACAAGTGGTTGAACGGTCTTCTTCTTCCACCTCTGTCAACAATCAGCTTGGACTGCTCAAGGAAATTTTGAAGACAAATTTACTACCCAAGATCAACTCCATCAACTATCTAAACTCCTACTGGCTTCAGATACTCATAAAGTTAAATCTGTAGAGAATTCCTCAACTAAGGGGGAGAAGTTTCTAGAGAATTTTGGAGAAGCTAGGAAGAGGGAGCTGAAAAAGATATAAAAGGAACATGAGGAGTTTCAGGGGAGTAAAGGATATTTAGCTCTGTTTTGTGAATGTTATCTGTATAGAGCTTAGGTAAATCAAGACAGGTTAAATGTTATCATATGTTCAGTCTAGAGGAACACCTGTCTTGCATTTATCTTTACTGGTGAAATCTGGAAATGTCATATTTGATCCAGAACTTTCTAGTATTTACTTAGGCTTAAGAGTCTTATCTTTTTCTTGGTTTTAGTTGAGTGAACCTCTAGGTATTTGGTTGTTATTCTCTAACAAACAAATAGGGGGAGATTGAAAGGCATATGAAATAGCCTATTTGTAATTCGAGGATTCTACTCAACTTAAACAAGAATGTAATAAGTAAATATTAGATCAGATGTCACAGGAATCTCAGAAGATTATATTTGTCAAAGAATGAAGATTAAAGTCATCTACAGACTTGAAGTGATTCTACATTGAAAGAAGCTCAATTTATTGATCAAGCCTCAATGAAGTATTCAAGCTCAGTGGATTTATTAAAGTGACGGAGATTTCAAGTTGTGACAGCAAAAGATACTGATTACGGAGTTTTTGAATGAAAAGGAAGTGAATCACTACTTAAAGTCAAACAGATAAAGAACAGACATTGTCGTTAGTCACTCATGAACCAGACAGTGCATCGAGTGTCAACGTACTATTGTGTTTGTTATTTATCTAAGTTTTAAGTGATTCTGGAATTTATTGAGAAGTCAATTAATTCTATTTATTCCCTTATAAATAATTAATACTATTGAGTAAATTATTTATTAAATTAATTCTGTAAAGAATTAATTTAATACATAATTTATTTAGTTAATTATTTAAATTAGAATAAAAAGAAATTAATTGAGAAGTCAACTAATTCTATTTATTCTATTATAAATAATTAATACTATCAAGTATATTATTTATTAAATTAATTCTGTAAAGAATTAATTTAATACATAATTTATTTAGTTAATTATTTAAATTAGAATAAAAATGAACTAGGAAGACTTAGGTTTGAACTAGGAAGACTTAGAAAAATGAACTAGGAAGACTCACAAGTGAGTCTTCCCGAAAGTCTTCCTAGGCCAAACCATTGTCTTACCGATTGTCTTCTTAGTACAACCATTGTCTTCCCGAGAGTCTTCCAAGAGTAAAAGTTTTGTTTTCCTCTAAGTCTTCCAAGGCTTAATTCTATTCTGAGTTAGTGGCTTGCACGTGGACTAAAGAAAAGCAATGCAGTGTGTTTATTTATAAAGACAGAAGACAATTGGCCACATCAATTGATTACATACAACACACAAAAGAAGAAAAGACACAGCAACCAAAAACATTACATTTCTCTCTGTCTTCTTCAATTCCAAACTGTCTGAGCATTCAATTTATGCCAGTGAATTAATTCTTGATTTGTTCTTAACATTAAATCCATAAGAATCATTTCACTTGTACTGCTTTAGATTTCTAGCGGATCATAATCTCTAGATTTTATATCGAACTACTTTTTAGTATTCGACCCTTTTTATTACAAAAATAGATAAATTCATGTCGAATTTATTCTAGATTTGTTTTATCAAGTTCTTTGTAATCAGTGATCAGAATTGTAATACCCTTCAAGTTTAATAGAGTTTCTATTTAACTTGAATATTGTTTCAGTTTTTATTCCGCATTAATTTGTTCTAAATTGTTAAATCTTAAAAGGACAAATTCGATAAAACGGTATAGTTTGTATTCAACCCCCCTTCTACAAACTTATCAGGACCTAACAGAGATTTATACAATAACATTGTATGAAGTGTGTAACACTTATGTATGTATTAAGGACAACAAATAAAGTATTTTTTTTAAAAAATCAATGCTTTTGATATAGACAACGGTTTAGCTAAACAAAACGTTGTAACGTAAATAATCACGCAAGGATTTCATAAAACAAAACCATTGTCTATATCATACAACGGTTTAACAACATAAACAATTGTTACAGAGATTATTCAACAACCAACGGATCAAAACGAAAACCCTTGTGTATATTATACAAATATACAACGGGTTTTTGGAACAAAACCATTGTTAAGTCTTACAACTTACAACACTTTGTTAAACAAAAACCATTGTTTTATACTTTTATAAATTGAATAAATAAAACAAAGTTAGTCAACATCCTAATATATAAAAATTATTATCCAATAATTTACTCACAAATTTATAATAAAATTATATCAAATTTACACCACGGTTTTTTTGCAACATTGTCTTACGTTTATTCACACAATACGACTAAGACAACCGTGGTCTCAATCCAACAACGATTAAATTAAAACATTGTCTTAATATTATTTAGACAAGAGTTAAAAAAACTGTTGTCTAAACTCATTCATTTGCGTCGTCTATATCCACTATTTTTCACTTTCTTAGACAACGGTTCGTAAACCGTTGTAATGTAATGGATTAGACAATACTTTTTCGAGCCAAAAAATAAACTGTCGTTTGTTAATTTTAGGCAACACTTTTTCGGCCGTCCGTTGTCTGAAAGGTGTCGTCTGATTGAGTTTTTCTTGTAGTGTAGGGAACTTACTCTCATCATTCACAACTCTCCGGTCCTCTCATAGAATGTTGAATGAAATATTGGACAAAAGCCTCCCACGTCCAACAAAACCGAAGCATTGACGTGTTTACGCTTGAATCCCAAATTTCGGTCACCTGTGAAAGATTTATTTTAGGAGTTCTCACAAAAGATTTTAGCTGAAAATCCTGCTTTTCCCCCTTCAAAGATACTGGCTACAAATTTGAGACAGGAGTCATTGATTTCTTAGAGTAATTGAAAGCATGAAGACAAATGACGTTATTTGTGCATTTGAGACACTGAGACTAATTAAGATAGGTAACTTATAAACCTTTAAACAGGTAGGGATGTAAACAATTTACGTGAATTAAAAAATTATGTCAATTAAAGGAGTAGAAAGTTATTAGTAAATTGACATTTTAATTTTCTAAGATTAACAGTGCAAGACGTGTCGATTGGTAAGTCTTAAACATGGAATCTCGACAACATTCAAAACGTGTCGATTAGCAAGTCTTAAACATGAAATCTCGACAACATTAAATAAGCTGAGCTTACGTCTGAGAATTAGAAATGCAGGACTCCCTATTTGCCCTCCTTTATGCTCGATGATGGTTGGAATACTTGGATGTATATGTTCTTAAAGTTTGAAGGTCATCGTGTGTGGCATATATCATAGACCTGTTTAGATAGGAAGACAACAACAGTACTATTATCATTTCGTAACTTGGCATACTAAGTATATGCTTACCTAACTGGTGTGCAGTTTACTAGTTAGACTATGATTACACTTTAACCCAACTTGTATCTTATTTCTTACAATACTATTTTCTGGAGCTTGCAACACTGCTGAAAACTGGCAGTCAGGCACCAACTTGAATGAATGATTGATCCCCTTGTTTTGTTGTTCAGTTTGCTGAGCTGATATATAGTTGAGTATCTGTAGTATGATAATACGATGCTTAGTGAAAACCTATTTAATTCCCACATTTTTTTGTATTTTAGTGCTTTAATTACATACTATCTGATAATCCGTGCCAAACACGGCGAGCATGCATCAACATATTAATATTGATAAATATTAATAAATATTTTTAAAAAATGTATTTGTCGAGAATTGAATGATAAAAATATATAATAAATAAACCACTATTTAATTATGTAGTTAAAGACAATCGAACCGTTTGTAAAACTAAAGAAATTAAAATAAATAAATAAATCGTGTATGATTACGTAGATGCAAGGAATCGAACCCTGGATGTAGCTAATAAATTTAAAATAAATAAATCTTGTATAATTACGTAGTTGCAATGAATCGAACCCTGGATGAAGTTAAAGAATTTAAAGTAAATAAATCTTGTATAATTACGTAGTTGCAAGGAATCCAACCCGAATTTCGTGATAATCAAATTTGGTACTTTGGTATCGCGCGCCATTTTCACATTGTTTTGATAATTAATATTAATTTTAATTATTAAAAAAATTATTAAAAAATGTACTTATAGATATTTGAATGATAGAAATATATAATAAATAAATACTATGTAATTATGTGGTTAAAGGCAATTAATCTTGAATTTGGTACCGCACGATATTTTAACAGTATTTTCTTTATTAATAAAGAGTATAGAAGTTATAGATAATTGAACTTTGAATGAAATTAATGAAATTAAAGTAAATAAATAAATTTTGTATAATAACGTAGTTGTAAGGAATCGAACCCTGAATTAAGCTAAAGAATTTAAATTAATAAATCTTGTATGTTTGCGAGGAATCGAACTCAGGTCTCGTGATAACCAAATTTGATACTTTGGTACTTTTGGTACCGCACGCCATTTTCACATTGTTTTACTTATTAATAAAGAGTATAGATTTCAATCCAAGTGATGTGAAAAATATTTATTATCGGCATATAGCTTCTCTTTTATCGGCCTAAATACATTTGTTTATTAATCCCACTCATTTTGTCACCAATCATATTTTCATCTCTTATTCAATCATCTCAAACAAACTAATAATTACTCAAAAATATATTACTTTTTAAATAAATCTATATATATTATAATGCAAGAAGATTGGAAATGCCCTAAAAATGTTTTAAAATGATCAAAATACCTCATTTTTGGTGTTTATTTGCCCAAAATAACCATTTTCTGAAATACTAACCAAACTACCCACGTCGAGCATATACTCCATTTTCAGTGGAGTATCAAAGGTGATACTCTTCACCCAGTGAAGCATCATGAGTGATACTCCACTACCAATAGAGTATCTGACGTTTAGATACTCCACTATTAGTGTAGTATCTGACTTGATACTCTACTATGAGTGGAGTATATATCCGACGTTCATATACACCATCATGAGTGGAGTATCCGACCTGATACTTCACTTTCAGTGGAGTATCTGACCTAATACTCCACCATTAGTGGAATATATCCCTGATACTTCATTGGGCCGATACTCCTTTGACAATGGCGTATCATCCTAATACTCCAGTATTAGTGGAGTATCTAGTGGGTATTTAAGGTCATGTTTATTGAAAATTGGTAGTTTGGGTATATTTTCCTGAAAAATAAGTATTTGAGACTTTCACCCAAAAATGTTTGAGTCATTTTTCACGTATTTTCCAAATTTTGAATTTTTTATTAATTATTTTTCTTACATTTAATAGCATCATAATTAATCATTAATTACCTATTTTATATATATATTTAATTTTTTTTAGCATACTTAGTTTGATCATGATGATTATTATTTCAATTAAAATACCAATTATCTAAAAAATGTAAGATTATTTTTTGAGAAATTATCGAAAATACTACTTTTTCCATGTTTTTTTTTGCAATTTTACCATCTTTTAAAAATACTAGCTTATAACATGTGCGATGAACGACTTCTTTTAATATTATAATTTTTTCTTATTATAATTTATTATATAATTGCTTTTTTAATAATTGTTTTATGATATCTATACTAAACTATAATAATATTAATAACAACAATCAGATATACTTAACTAATAACATAAAATTCGTAATTTTAATATGTTGTTGTGAGGATTCGAACCTAAGACCTGCAGCAGAGTAACTTAAAATGTACTATAGATCTAACGGCTCTTATTTATTTACTTAAAATCTAACAGTTAATATACTTTGGTTGAACCAAACTACCAACAATTATACCCATATTTGCTTATTATAGTTTAGTATAGATTTACAAAAATACGATATGCAACTAGATGTAACCTAAAAATATTTGTAAAAATACGGTCTGCAACCAAAGCAATCAGATTCAACCAAAGCAACCAGATGAAACTAGATGCAACTTTTTAAAAAATAATTTCAAATCAATTGAGAATTCAAAAAGTTTGTTAGTAAGAGGGGATAAAGATGAATAAAGCTTGTGATCTCAAGTTTCATCCCCCTCATCTTTCGTCTATACATACATGTCTATACATACATATATAGATACGTGTGTAGTTGAGAGTTCATAAAGAGTTTCATCTCAACCAAATCAACAATTGGGGTTGAGTTTCTAATTAATCAACAAGACCCTGTAGGGCACTAACTTATGCAATTTACTATGCAACCAAAGATGATTCCAATTATTAAATTTTTATAAGTTACATGTGTGGTTGATTTTGGTTGATGCAGTTGAAGATATGGTTGCAAGAAGTTGCACCTTATTTTTGAAAATATTTTCAAAAAGTTGTTATTTTTGCAAGTATGTCAGTATTTTTGCAAAATATTCAAAAAAGAACATAGTTTTTTTGCAAAAACGTTTCTATAGTTGGGTATTTATGAAAAAAAATCCATTATTTTTTGGGTACAATGACTATTTAAAATTATGTATATCGTACCTTTTTCAGTTATCCATTCAACCATTCAAAATTACTACAATTTCTTTTCGGCGACGGTAAAACAAACCACCGTAACTTTTCGAGAAATGTTTTATCGGTGGTCATGTGAATGAATCATGATAAATTATAAAAGTGTATAACTTTTTTGTTTAATATCAATAATTTGTACAGAAAGAAATGTTGGAACCGTGATAATTTATTAAAAGTATAGATTTTTCGAGTAAGTAATATCGAACAGGTTTTTACTATGAATAAATTACATATGGGATGTGACCAACCCGACCATTTCTCGGCAGACTAAACGGATAAATATATATATATATATACACCCATTATTTCATTATATTATGCCAGAATAAATTAATATTCTAATTAATTAAATTCTTACACTATAACTGAATATGTATGTTATGATAGGGGTGTCGGTTTTTTTAAGAATCTTATTTAGTTATATTTAATATTTATAATTTTTTATCTTAAAATTTACGTTCATATACGGTAATTGTCATTTTCCATGTTTATGATTTTTTTAAAAATTAATAAAATTTTATATTTATAATGAGAGTATATAATTTTTCAATTAATAATTCATGCAAATTATGTTATATTTATAGAAATTTTTTGAAACATAGTGACCTATATTTTTCAACTAAAAAAAGATATTAATATTTTGAAAACAAAAAAAATATAAGTAGTGGAAAACACAAATAAGTTGGCTATAACATAACTAGCGCTTAATTTACCATATTAGCTCAATGTAGACAACAATTTTAGGACAAAAAAATAAAAATGTGATCAAAATGAATAGGACGAAGAGAGTAATTTTATTCTTCATTTAATATTTAGACAAATTGCAGTTCCTATTTTTTTGCATGTGGAAATGCCTAAATTTATTTAATGGTCAACAACAAGCAAAAACATTATTTTAAAATCAAAAAACTACAATCTCTATATATTATGATGTTTTGAGATCGGAATGGCCCCAGAAACGTTTAATATACTTTTCTTGAATTTTCTCCTTTCTGTTTTCTTATTAAAAAACCTTTCTTGCATTAAATAGCATTTCAATTAGTCATTAACTACACCTATTGAATATATATTAAATTTACTTTATTTTACTCAAATAAAATTTAGCAAACTTTATTTTAGCATTATAATAATTATTTTTATTTAAAAAATTAATCATCTACAATAAAGTAAGATTTTTTTACATAAAATGACGACTTAAAATTATTGGTATTGTGTCATTTTTTATTTCCTATCACGGTCACTCCAAAAGAATTTCGGATGACTATACGGTGAACGACATTAACTTTTCAACGAATCCATTATTACTGATTATGGTAATCGTGATAAGTTACAAAAATACATAAATATTTCGATTAGCAACTATAATTTGTATACAACTAATATGTGGGAACATGTTTTTCTTTTGCACATGAAGAAACTAAACAAGTAATGTCGAAAAGTTTTGCTTTTGATTAAAATTGTTCTTGTATTAAATAACATCTTAATTAATTATTAATTATACTTATTATATATATTATATATTTATTTTTTTAATATAAAATTTTAGCAAACTTTATTTTAGCATTAAAATAATTATTTCTATTTAAAATTTTACTTTTCTACTTAAAAGTAAGTTTACTTAAGATTTTTTTTTTTTAAAAAGTAATATTTTGTCATTTTTTATTTCCTATTCAAGATCACAACAATCTTTTTTTTGAATGACTATACGTTAGACGACCTTAACTTTTTAAGAAATCTATTATCAGTGATATGGGAATCGTGATAGGTTACGAAAGTACAAAGATTTTTTGATTAAAATCGATAATTATCATGAACAGTTGTAGAAGTGAGAGGAGTCGAACCCACACGACCATGAAAAATGCAACAAAATACAGATGTGCCGAAAGGAACTGCCAAGCGTACTAATAAGAGAAAGTTCCTCAGACATATATTACACACATAAAATTTAATGTATATTAGATGATTAGATTATTGTAATTTATTTAATATTTAATATATTTTAGGCTAAGTGGATTGGTCGATGCAGCCTTCTGTTGGCGTTTTTTATTTCGGCATCATTGTTATGAGTTTGCAGATTCCCTATAAGAGTGTATCGCAGCGGGATAGTCGAAAGATCATTTTCACCGCGGAAGATCACTCTCACCACCTTATCTTTAGGATTTTCCATTTTCACAGTCCTAAAGATATGTATGCAACTTGAAAAAGATAGAGCTGGGTTTTTCCATTATCACCAGGGAAAAAGGATCTGGTACATCTTTTTATTCGAAGAGTATTATGCATCTGATTATATTACTAGTCACTATCTTCACCATTATCGATGTTTGTTTAATTTATATGACTAGTAAATATAACGAATGCATCGAGAAGGCATATTATATGATAATATCTTCTATAGAAGAATCTATTACATACCGGGTGGTTGCACTATTGGAAGTCAACAAATTTCACAATGGTGATGAGACCATCAATAGGAATAACATTTCAATAGGAATAACATACGAAAGTTTAGAAGGATATCAACACATAACTCCAGAATATGACGAAGAGTTGCTGAAGTTGGTTGAGAATGTGGATGAGTTAGTGTAGATTTATAGATTGTATATATTTTTTTTTAATTTGAAATTGCACATACTTTGCACAGAATATGTAAATGTGTTTTTTAGTTATATTTTATTATATATATGTTTACAGCCATTTAAATTTTAAATTGTAATTGTATTTTCATGCATATTAGCACATTAGATTATTGTAATGTATTTGATATCTAATGTTTTTTAGGCTAAGTGGATTGGTTGATGCAGCCTTTTGTTGGCGTTTTTTTTACTTCGGGCATCACTGTTATGAATTTGCAGATTCCCTATGAGAGTGTTGAAAGAGTTTGTCCTAAAATCCAATCATGTATGATGGTTTAGGAAGAGCTTTCTTGTACTCTTATTTGATTTCATTAATATAAATAAAAGACTTGTTTTGTTTTTATTACGGGCTTTATCTATTTAAAGTGTTTTTAAATAAGATGTTCCATAGTTTAGAGTAAAGCTTCTAGAATTATAATGAGATTGTAATAGTGAGATCTAGAAGATGATAACTCTAGACTTAAACAGTTCCTGATCATAGGATAACTAATCGGAAGTTAGTGAATCCGCAAAGATTGGTACATACTATGCTTGCTCCCTTCAGGAGGATGTCTGTTCTCATAGGCATTTGTGTGGTGACACTATAGCTAGTATGTAGGTGCTTATTAGGGAATAAGTTCACTGAACATGACTCGATAAGTTGGACAACTAATGGAGATTAC
This sequence comes from Heracleum sosnowskyi, assembly GCA_030848705.1. Lineage (NCBI taxonomy): Eukaryota > Viridiplantae > Streptophyta > Magnoliopsida > Apiales > Apiaceae > Heracleum > Heracleum sosnowskyi. The sequence continues at coordinate 47,876,605 of CM061239.1, read as the reverse complement.
TCACGTGTCGATAGTTGTTCACTGAGTGATAGTTGTACAAGTGTCCTTAGACTTGAGATCGTTAAAGTTATCTTGTATATAATGAACTGTGCTTTGGTTTAGTCCTTAGTCTCAAGGACATCCATTAGGTCTATTCTGGGCATAGAGATTTGTGTATGGAGATAGTTAACGTCAATAGAGGATCTACCCCTTCCAGTATAGGAAGTGAATATCCTATGTTATTCTTAGTATGCGAGTTCTGGAATCTCTGGCCAGAGTGAATGAAATTAGAAAGGAGTTTCTAATTTGCATTAATATGAACTTTGCATTATGAATAAGAAATCATATGATTAAATCTGATAGGCTTGACAGGAGTTTCGTGCCTTGTATTTAATCGGGATATTGTAGGGTAGAAGGAATTGATTGTACTGTAACTAGTCACTGACAGGTTCTTGGTATTCTAAGCAGTGAATTCATATTATCCGGATAGTCGCGATATGTTGAGAAGCATCACTCACGATGTAGAATAAATATAATTAATCAGTTAATTATATTTAATGAATTTTAGAATTCATATAAATAAATAAAAAGTTTATTATTATTTATTTCTACTACCGGCTTAATATTGAACCTACAGGGTCACACCATAAAAAGATTAATTTATTGATGAAGGTATTTTGAGAGAGAATAATAATAATGATTAAAATAGTTTTAATTATTATTTAAACATTTTCTAAGAGAAAGTGAGGGATTTATATATTAATATATATTGATATATTAAATATATTAACCCTACTTGAGCCCTATATAAAGGATGAGATGAGAAGAGTTAGACACACTTTTGTTTTTGTGAAAAACCTAGTTGCCTCCTTTCTTCTTCATCTCTCTCTCTCTCTCTCAAAAGAAAAAGGAAAACCTCCATTTTATAAAGCTTCAAGTTTTATAAAAAGCTTCATCGAAGAATTATTCTTGGTGGATACCGGTAGAGGGCTTCACACTCTGAGAAGCTACTGCTAACGATCATCTCGATTCAAAGCTTCGATTTTTCAAGGTAAGATTTTGATTCCACATCATTTTACAGTTTTCTATATGTGCGATATATGGATTTTACGAAATAAAATGTTATTTCATGCTTCCGCTCATCCTTATATTCCTTCAATGGTATCAGAGCTAGGTTGTTGCATATAGAGAATCATGTAAAAAATTTAGATTTTTTGATGCATGTATGGATTTATTATGATTTTTGCAAGATTATTTAGATTTAATTATGAATTAATTCGAAATATTATTTGCATGAGATTTTGACCATTGATCTGGGTTCTACAAGTGTTGTGGATGATCTGGGTATTTTTTCATATTTTTGTGATGTGTAGATTATTTGTTATGAATTTTTAAAAATTATTTTAATTAAAATTCATAAAATAATCAAGCATGTATATAAATATGAATTAAAAATTGCACAAGGACCCCATAACCACCTGGTAATTTTTTGCTACTATCTGATTTGAGAAATCATATTCCTGTAATTTTTTATTAATTAATTAATTAATTGTTAATTAATTTAGTAATATTAAAATTAAGATATTTGTAATAAAAGTTATTACTAGTTAAAGGAGTAAGTGTAACAGTTATATTACATGAAAAGGCACCAGTTACAAAAGCACTGACACATCACAACGGTCGGCTGACAAGAGAAAAAAAAAAAAAAAACTGGTTAGCTGCTGCCCGCGCGCGTGGATGACAACCGGCGGAAAGGGGGGTCTCGCATTTAGGAAATGCGTGACAGGGGCTGTGGTGCATGAGCGTCATGCGTTACAGAATTTAATGGACTTAAACTGTTGTAACGCATTCCATAAATGCGTTACATAGTGTGGCGCATTTATGAAATGCGTTACAGCCCTTCTGCCACATTAAATTTGATTTTTTGGGAGTTTCGTAACTCCGTTTTGGGCGTGCAATATATCGTTGGATTCGTTTTTTCGAGACGGATCTAATGGAGTGGTCAAATATTGTTTATATAAAAGTTTTGAACTGTTTATATTCCCGGAAGTGTTTTAAAGCATGTTTTAATTGTTTTAATTGCTTTTCAATACTATAATAAATTCATACATCATTATATCATTGTATGACATGATATTACTAGCATGCTTACATGTTTATTTATGTTTATATATGAGATATATGCCTAAGTTTACCATGCGATGATAGATTTAGGTGAACTTAAATCAAAATAAGGCGTGCTCTAGAAAATCTAGAATAGGAATCGTTTCTTGCCTTAACAATAATTTTATGAATACAATCATGAGATTCTTGTGTTTGTGAAACACGTAATTAAATATGAATTTTCAATATTGAGAGAAAGGATGATTCTGTCAAAAACGGATTTCGATCTGTAAGAAAGGGGTATTAAGTGACGCCTCTTGACAATGCTCCCCCCGATCTGGGAATCATCCGATTATCGATTATTGATTTGAAATATTTAATTAAAGAAAAGAATCTCTTTATAATATGATTATGATTGTTAAATAATATTAGTTAATTAATAATGGCTGATAATTATTTATTTATGAAATAAATAATTAGTTAGCAATTTTATTAATTGATTAAATAAGATTTAATTTATTATAAAATAATTAAGATGTGATCTTAATATTATTAATTATTTATTTAATTTAAGAAATTAAATTAAGGGAGAGATTAATTTTCTAAAGAGTTTAGAAATAGAATTAATGATTAAAAGAGTTTTAATTATTAGTTAATAACAAAGAGATTTTTATTTTCTAAAAGGTTTAGAAATAATTTTAATGATTAAAAGAGTTTTAATTATTAATTGATTGGTTAGTAATTATGATACTTTATAGAAAAATTTAGTTGAAATTTTTGTCTATAAATATATATAATTATAAACCTTATAAAATCCCTCTTAATAATATCAAGTAGTAATTGGCCAATGACACAACGGGCTTGTGTCGGTCATAGCCTTCCAACATGGTAGAGAGTAGTTCTTATTTTTGAATCATTGTCGTTTCGTGCTACAGCCGAGGGCTTTGATTTCGAGATAAGAAATCTATTACATAGAGATGTGTACAATGAATTAGAATCTAATGGTCGTTACGTGCCACAGCCGTGGGCTATTGGAGACTGATTCAATTGTACGAAATGTTGGGTTAAACTTGACTTAGAATATTGAGTTTGTCGTGCCACAGCCGTGACTCAATTATTCAAGAGGCTAAAGTTTTATTAGGGAATAACATGAGATGTAATTGACAAGAGTTGTCTGCCTACTGAACATCACATGGCGTTTCGTGCTACAGCCGAGGTTGTGTGATGGAATGTAGGATCCCTATTCCCACTAGCATTATGAATGCTTAATTTTTACTTAGGGGTTGTATAAATTAGATAAACTAGTGGGAGCCACTTATGAATAAAGACCCGATTCATATAGTGTTTTGAAATGAAATTGAATATTTGCTAAGTGTTGTTATGTGTTTATCATTTATAGATTTACTATATACATTATGTCTTCTGCACTATCACTCCGGAGCATACTAGATGCTCACAAATTGACTGGTCCTAATTTTGCTGACTGGCTTCGAAACTTGAGAATTGTTCTCAGGGTTGAGAAGCTGGAATATGTGCTTGACTCACCTAAGCCTGCTGAACCTGCTGACGATGCACATAATGATGAACATGTTGTGTATCGTAAGTGGATAGATGATGCTAATGTTGCTCAATGTATCATGCTAGCTTCCATGAACGTTGAGCTACAGAAGCAACATGAGCTTATGGATGCTCACACTATCCTAACGCATCTACAAGAGTTGTATAATGTGGCAGGGAGGACAGCTCGATATGAGATATCGAAGGAGCTGTTCCGCTGTAGGATGTCTGAGGGAACATCTGTGAATGACCATGTACTTAAGATGATCAATTTGATTGAACGTCTTGGACAACTTGGTTTTGTCATGGATGGGCAGCTAAACCAAGACTTGGTCTTGCAATCGCTCCCAGATTCGTTTTCGCAGTTTGTTGTGAACTTTCACATGAATAAGCTGGACGTCATCCTAGCTGAACTCCACAACATGTTGAAGACTGCGGAATCAAATTTTCCCTCTAAGAAGAGTTCTGTTCTTCTAATTGGTGAAGGTTCCAATCCTAAGAAAAGGAAGAAGAACCCTCCTAAGAAGAAGAAAGTGGGTGAGAAAAAGCCGGTTCCACCAAAAGCTGAAGACCCCAAGAGAAAAGCTGTTTGCTTCCACTGTAACGAGGTGGGGCACTGGAAGAGGAACTGCAAGGTTTACCTTGCAGAATTGAAGAAGAAGGGTAGTGAGACTACCGCTTCTGGTTCAGGTATGTTCATGATTGAAGTGAATATGTCATTAAATCAAATTTCTACTTGGGTATTAGATACCGCCTGTGGTTCTCATATTTGCAATTCGTTGCAGGAACTAAGGGGGAGTAGGACTCTTGAGGAAGAGAAGGTGATTCTACGGATGGGAAATGGAGCAAGAGTTGCTGTTGAAGCTGTAGGATCATTTGATTTACATATGCCTACGGGCAAGACTATTGTTTTTAAATAATTGTTATTTTGTTCCCTCGATTGTGAGGAATACTATTTCTATTCCCATGTTAGACTTGGTTGGATTTTCGTTTGTTATTCAGAATAATAAATGTTCAATTCTTAGAGATAATGTTCTTTACGGTAGTGGTATTTTAAATAATGGTCTCTATGCTACAAATTGAACATACTAATAAAAGGAGAAATCGAACTTTGTTAGACATGGTTCGATCCATGATAAGCTATGCAGATCTTCCAGTATCACTTTGGGGTTATGCATTGGAAACCTCGGCATATTTACTGAATAAGGTGCCTTCCAAATCTGTTCCTCAAACTCCATATGAGATATGGAAAGAAAGGAAACCGAGTCTTAAACACGTTAAGATTTGGGGATGTCCAACTTATGTCAAGAAAGTTGACCCGGATAAGCTGGAATCTCGATCCGTAAATTGTAGGTTTGTGGGATATCCTAAAGAGATTATAGGGTATTTGTCTCCAAACATGCTACCTTCTTAGAAAATAGTTTATCCTTGAAGGGAACAGTGGGAGCAACATTGAACTTAAAGAAGTTCATGAAACACAAACTACTACGGTTCAAGAGGAAACACCTGTTCAAACTAAACAACCTTATGTGGCATAGTGTGGACTCAGAGAAATGGCAGAGTGCCATGAAATCCGAAATGGATTCTATGTATGCCAACCAAGTATGGACTTGATTGGAGCACCTGAGGATGTTAGACTTATTGGGTGCTAAAAGGTATACAAGAGAAAGATTGGAGTAGATGGCCAGGTGGAGACCTATAAGGCCTGGCTCGTGGCAAAAGGATTCAAACAAAGGCAAGGGATTGACTTTGATGAAACTTTTTACCTGTAGCCCTACTCAAATCAATTCGGATTTTGCTTGCGATCCATATATGGATTGAAGCGAGCTTCTCGTAGATGGAACATCCGTTTTGATGAGACAATCAAAGAGTTTGGTTTTATCAAAAACATAGATGAACCATGTGTCTACAAGAAGGTTAGTGGGAGCGCGGTAACATTTCTTGTGTTGTATGTGGATGACATACTTCTTATAGGAAATGACATACCGATGCTGCAATCAGTCAAAGTGTGGCTATCAAAGAACTTCACTATGAAGGACTTGGGAGAGATATCCTAGATTCTCGGTATGAAGATCTATAGAGATAGATCGAGAAGAATGATAGGTCTTAACCCAAGGTACATACATCGAGAAAGTGCTTAAAAGGTTTAGCATGGAAAACTCCAAGAGAGGTCTCATACTGATGAGCCATGGAGTATCTCTTTCCGAGAAGATGTCTCCTAAGACACCTGAGAAAAGAGAGCGTATAAGTAAGATTCCTTATGCTTCAGCAATAGGATCTATCAAGTACGCGATGTTATGTACTAGGCATGATATTGCTCATTCAATTAGTTTGACGAGCAGATATCAGTCGGATCCAGGTGAAGACCACTGGAAAGAAGTGAAGAACATCCTTAAGTACTTGCGAAGGACTAAGGATATTTTTCTTGTTTTGGTGGATCTGAGTTGAAAATAGAGGGTTATACTAACTCTAGTCTTCAATCAGAAAGTATTGATAGCAAATCCATGTCAGGGTACGTGTTTACTCTGAAGGATGGAGCGATTAGTTGGAAGAGTTCCAAACAGCCTACAACGGCTGACTCAACAGCGGAAGCAGAATTTATAGATGCAAGTGACGCTGCAAAACTGTTTTGTGGCACTTTATTTTGATTAGGGAGATTATTGAAAGTAGAGATGTCAACATTGAGAGAGTTGACACACAGTAGACCCACTCACTAAGTCGCTATCTCAGATTCACTTCGATCGTCATAATGAGTGAATGGGTATTAGATACCAGAGTGATTGGCTTTAGTACAAGTGGGAGATTGAAAGAGTTTGTCCTAAAATCCAATCATGTATGATGGTTTAGGAAGAGCTTTCTTGTACTCTTATTTGATTTCATTAATATAAATAAAAGACTTGTTTTGTTTTTATTACGGGCTTTATCTATTTAAAGTGTTTTTAAATAAGATGTTCCATAGTTTAGAGTAAAGCTTCTAGAATTATAATGAGATTGTAATAGTGAGATCTAGAAGATGATAACTCTAGACTTAAACAGTTCCTGATCATAGGATAACTAATCGGAAGTTAGTGAATCCGCAAAGATTGGTACATACTATGCTTGCTCCCTTCAGGAGGATGTCTGTTCTCATAGGCATTTGTGTGGTGACACTATAGCTAGTATGTAGGTGCTTATTAGGGAATAAGTTCACTGAACATGACTCGATAAGTTGGACAACTAATGGAGATTACTCACGTGTCGATAGTTGTTCACTGAGTGATAGTTGTACAAGTGTCCTTAGACTTGAGATCGTTAAAGTTATCTTGTATATAATGAACTGTGCTTTGGTTTAGTCCTTAGTCTCAAGGACATCCATTAGGTCTATTCTGGGCATAGAGATTTGTGTATGGAGATAGTTAACGTCAATAGAGGATCTACCCCTTCCAGTATAGGAAGTGAATATCCTATGTTATTCTTAGTATGCGAGTTCTGGAATCTCTGGCCAGAGTGAATGAAATTAGAAAGGAGTTTCTAATTTGCATTAATATGAACTTTGCATTATGAATAAGAAATCATATGATTAAATCTGATAGGCTTGACAGGAGTTTCGTGCCTTGTATTTAATCGGGATATTGTAGGGTAGAAGGAATTGATTGTACTGTAACTAGTCACTGACAGGTTCTTGGTATTCTAAGCAGTGAATTCATATTATCCGGATAGTCGCGATATGTTGAGAAGCATCACTCACGATGTAGAATAAATATAATTAATCAGTTAATTATATTTAATGAATTTTAGAATTCATATAAATAAATAAAAAGTTTATTATTATTTATTTCTACTACCGGCTTAATATTGAACCTACAGGGTCACACCATAAAAAGATTAATTTATTGATGAAGGTATTTTGAGAGAGAATAATAATAATGATTAAAATAGTTTTAATTATTATTTAAACATTTTCTAAGAGAAAGTGAGGGATTTATATATTAATATATATTGATATATTAAATATACTAACCCTACTTGAGCCCTATATAAAGGATGAGATGAGAAGAGTTAGACACACTTTTGTTTTTGTGAAAAACCTAGTTGCCTCCTTTCTTCTTCATCTCTCTCTCTCTCTCTCAAAAGAAAAAGGAAAACCTCCATTTTATAAAGCTTCAAGTTTTATAAAAAGCTTCATCGAAGAATTATTCTTGGTGGATACCGGTAGAGGGCTTCACACTCTGAGAAGCTACTGCTAACGATCATCTCGATTCAAAGCTTCGATTTTTCAAGGTAAGATTTTGATTCCACATCATTTTACAGTTTTCTATATGTGCGATATATGGATTTTATGAAATAAAATGTTATTTCATGCTTCCGTTCATCCTTATATTCCTTCAAGTGTATTGCAGGAAGACAGTCGGGCGATCACTCTCATCGTCTTATCTTTAGGAATTTCCATTTTCATAGTCCTAAAGTTATAGATGCAACTTAAAAAAGATATAGTTGGATTCTTCCATTATCATTAGGGAAGAAGAGGATCTGGGATATATTTTTATCTGAAGAACATTGTGCATCTAATTATATTACTAGTCACTCTCTTCCCCATTGTTGGTGTTTGTTTAAGTTATGTAACTAATAAATATAACGAATGCATGGAGATTTCATATTATATGACGATATTTTCTATACGAGTATCGTTATTACATACCGGGTGGTTGTATTATCTGAAGCCAACAAATTTCACAATGGTGAGGAGAACATCAACAGGAATAACATATGAAAGTTTAGAAGGATGTCAAGACATAACTCCTGAAGATGACGAAGAGTTGTTGTAGTTGGCTGAGAACGTGGATGAGTTATGTAAATATGTAAATTGCACGTACTTTGCACAGAATATGTAAATATGTTGTTTAGTTATATTTTATGATATACATGATTACGCCTATAACATTTGTATTTACAACCATTTAGATTTCAAACTTTAATTGCATTTTCATGCATATTAGCATATTAGATTAGAAGATTATTGTAATTTATTTAATATTTAATGCTTTTTAGGCTAAGTGGATTGGCATTTAAAGTACCGCAACGTGACAGTTGGGTGATCACTCTCAGCACGTTGTCTTTAGGACTTTCCATTTTCACAATCCTAAAGATATGGATGCAACTTAAAAAAGATAAAGTCGGATTTTTCCACTATCACCAGGGAAGAAGGGGATCCGGTACATCTTTTTATCTGAAGAGTATTGTGCGTCTGATTATATTACTAGTCACCATCTTCATCACTATTGGTGTTTGTTTAAGTTATGTGACTAGTAAATATAACGAAGGCATGGAGATGGCATATTATATGACAATATCTTCTGCAGGAGTATCGTTATTACATACCGGGTGGTTGCACTATCTGAAGCTAACAAATTTCAAACAACAAGAAGAATAACATATGACAGTTTAGAAGGATGTCAAGACATAACTCCAGAAGATGACGAAGAGTTGTTGTAGTTGGCTAAGAACGTGGATGAGTTAGTGTAGATTTATAGATTGTATATTTTTTAAACTTTTATTTGCGCATACTTTGCACAGAATATGCAAATGTGTTTTTCAGTTGTATTTTCTTATATATATATAATTAAGCCTAATAACAATTGTATTTACAACCTTTTAATCGTGAAAGCCCCAGAAGCGTTCAAAATATTTTTCATGAGTTTTCAATGTTTTGATTTTTTTTGTTCAAATTCTTTTATTGCTTTAATAAATAGCATCTTAATTAGTCATTAATTACAACTATTAAATTAAATTTATTTTATTTATAAAAGAAATTTAGCTTACATTATTCTAGAATTATAATAATTATTTCCATTTAATATATTAATTATCTACATAAAAGTAAGATTATATTTAGATAAAATGACAACTTAAAATTATTGATATTGTGTCATTTTATACTTAATATTCAACTTAACTGCAAATTTTTTTTGGACGACTATACAATAGACGACATTAACTCTTTCAAGAAATTCATTATCAGTGATTATGAGAATCGTAATAAGTTATTTAAGTATGTAGATTTTTCGATTGAATTTAGAATTCATATAAGACGCGTGAAGTGGTTATCAAATAAGCGCTTAGAAGACAAAATGAAATATCAGCTAGGTATAATGTAATTAGACATATGAAATAAAGTCATAACACATACGAAACTATTTTGTTCACTTTTAACATATTATTATACAAGCAAATAATTAATGAACTATATATACACAAATAAAAATATTCACACGTAAATATTCATAGTCAACAAAATGCATATTAACAATAATAAGTTAGAAAAATTCCATTGCACATATATTTGCATATTATATTTAAAAATGTTAAATGAAATTAAATATGAATATGAACGTGATTATAAAAATAGAAGATTGAGTAGGTGAGGTCTTCTCGTGCTTTTTCAGTGTATGCACACTTATAATTTTTTATTTTTTTTGAACCAAGATTATTAGAAGAGTACCATTAATAAGATACTCCCTCTGTCCCCCTCAATTTTTTACATTAAGGTTAGGCACGAAATTTAAGAAAAAGTGTAATTTAGTGAAGAAAAGTAAGAAAAGTGAGTAAAGTGGTGGGACCAATCAATATTTAATATATAAAGTGGAGATAGTGGGGGAAAGTAGTGAGTAAAGTAGTGTTTTGATTATATAAACTTGGGTTTTTTGGCAAAAAAAAAAAATAAACTTGGGTTTAGTGATAATATATTTTAATGTGATGTGTATTATTGTATATGTGTTATGTGTAAGCAATAGACTTGAGATTCTGATTTGTGCCATGATTTGTGAAAATATCGAATAAGAATAAGGACCGAGTCACCGGGTTATAGTGACAGTTTTCTGAAAATTTAGGACCGTTATCACTGGGTTGTAGTGGTCGTGGCATGAATCGTGGGTTTCAGGTTATTGTTGTTATGTGGTGTCGTATCGTATCTATCGAATAAGAATATGAATGTGTGTCGAAAGTTATTTGTTTCATATATATATCGTATCGTATCGAATATTGTATTCTATTTTGTATATATATGTTATTTGTCTGACTAGCTGGATCGATTGGTTTCTTGATGGGCTGTATGGCTCATTCCTTACAATTTTCAGGTTCGAGTTAAGATCGAGTGGATGTGCTTTTGAGTTCGAGGATCTTAGGTTTGGACTAGTTTGGCTTGGATTGTTATCGTTAGCTGTGTTTTTGTAATAGTTAGGTTTGTAATAGAATTTTTGTCACCCTTCCGTCTCTAATTGTCATAGTATAGTACTTTATTTAAGTTTTGTATTAAAGTCGGGCTGTTACAAAAATCCAATTCAAGGTACATAGTATTGCCCATTATATTATTATAAGTAAAATAAATAATTATTTATATTCGTGGCCATTGAAAATTTATATTGTAATTCAAATTCTTTTATTATGACCTTAGTACCTTATATATATTGCATAATTAATTTAAATTTTCAAAAAATTAACTAGGTCGTGCTTCGCACGGGTTATCATCTAGTAATATGTAACACGCGATTTTCAATTTATCAATGAGCCTATTTTTGTGACCCAGTTTAAAGTGATTTTTGACTTTAAACTAAAATTTGTGTGTTTGTGTAATAAGCTGAAAAGTGACTTAAAGTTAAAAAAAAAAAAAAAAAAACTTAAAGACAGAAGCTGGTGAGAAATACTTTTTTCAACGAAATTAATTTTTTTCTTTTTTATAATTTTATTTTAAAAAGCTAAAATTATTTCCTGTATGTACAACTCATAAAAAATATTTTTATTTTTAAATTTTCGTAATTCATAAGTTATATATAATGTAAAATTACCCAAACAGCTTTTAACTTAAAAAATTTCAGTTTTCATTTATCACATTAAATAACTATAAATCATAAGTAACAATTTTAAGCTAAGCCGAACCGACACAATATCAATTACCAAATAATTAATCATGATTAGTAATATCATCAAATACATAATTTTTAAAAACATTTTCGAGTCGCGCATCATGCGGCTATGTTACATAGTTTGCTCTAATATCTATCCTTAAGGCATCAAATTTTGAGCCTCAAAAATTTAAATTTATATTTTATCAATAAAATGAATGTGGGTGTTGAGTTCAGTAATGTACTGGATAGTGGATATTTCACCTTTCCATTTCTTAGGGCTCAAGTAAATTTCAGTCTACAAACTTGTGTTTGTGTGATTATGGGCTTAAAAGTATCCACTTTTGCATTCTCAGGAAATGAGCAACTAAATTTCAGCCCAACCAATTTGGTGGGCTGGTATCTGAATGTTGTAAAGCAAGAATCTAAAACAGTGCTGATTTTATCCTGAATAAGAATTTGTTAACTGCATACGGACTTTGTACATTAAAATTTGGAAGCTGATCGAGATTCGTAGGATCAAAGGTTGAAATTAGAACAAACTTTTGAGTTGAGCCTAATTAATTATAAATTAATTAGACCATTGGCTGCGTGACAGCGAAAGTATAAACAAACTTGATGAACCTAGGTAGATAGATATAAGCTTAAAATAGATGCCAAAAAGTGAGCACTCATACAGCAGTTGAAATGAACATGCAAGCAGATACAAAAGAATCTTCATTTTTTCTTCTTAGGTTTGTTTTTCTAATGAATATTCATGGTGTCATGGCCCATGCCAGAACATTTTACGCACTAACACACAGATGCAATGTAAGCTATGTAACATGTCACATGTAGCTAGGTTGCGTCTTTTCCTATATATATACTAATCTATAATAATATACACATATTCTTATTTATATTTTCTTTTTAAAATCTTTTGTCCCTCCCCAACCTTTCATAAAATATATTCCATTTGTCCTTCTCATTTTTTTATAATTTTTTACACTGTTTCAAACGTATTTTAAGTTTAACTTATTTTCAAAAAAAAAAATTCTAAATAAAAATTTAAATATTATATTTTTATTCAGAAGAAAAAAAATTTTAAAATAATTTATGAAATTATATTTTACAAGGTAAAGAATTCAGGAGGAGAGATAGTAGTATCTTAACAAAATATTAACAGAAAAATTGTACATTTCGAAGCTTCGGCTTTTAGCCTTGATAACAGTTAAAATATACTCCCTCCTCCGTCCAATTCATTTCTATACACTTTCCATTTTGGACGTCTTATTCATTTCTATACATTTCAAAAATAGTAACTTTTAATAATATAAAACACTATTACACCTACTACTTTCTCCACTATCTCTATTATATAACAATATAAATCACTATTACACCCACTAATTCATCCACTATTTCAAATATATTATTAAATATTGATAGGTCTCACCACTTTACTCACTTTTCATCTAATTTTACTCATTTTTTATATCTTTTCTTAGTTTACGTGCCCTGTCCCGGTGTATAAAATTTACTGGGACGGAGGGAGTATAGATTAACGTGTCAAGATGAAGCTAGAAATAATTAACGTGCCATTGGAAGCATATATAGATTGAATCTTTCTAGACAATAACAGTCTACAAATTCAACAAAAAAAATAATTAAGAAATTGAAAAAGATGATCGATGAGGTTTATTCATGCGTCGTATTCTGAATGATTTTAACAGGATGGATATAATTTAGGAAATTAATTAAAATTTTGGTGCTGTTCGGGCCATGGCCAAAAACCAGGGTGATCCTCGATGCCGTTGAACATGCTGCAGAAGGTTTCCTCAGGAACTGTTTGGTTGAGTTTCTGGTGAGAATGCACTAGTTCTGGCGTGGATGATGAACTTTGAAGGAACAGTTGAGTTAGACCTGTATTAGGCATAATTAAGATCGAATTGATAAATAACATCAATTTGTTAAAATTGTAATATCTTGACGATGAACTATGTCAAGATGATGATGAATACTACCTGCAGTGTTAACATGATCGCAACTGTTGTCACTTCCGTTACTCCAAGAACCCTCGTGATGAGTACTTTCTTTGTTGAGATTGATAGGCCTATTTTCAATACTATTACATTCTTTACCTTTCAGAGCTATAATCTGCACAACACAAAATGTATTTATAATATTGAATTTTTCTGCAAAACACGCGCGTATATAATTAATCATGAAAATAACAAGATGATCGATAACCGTTAAGTAAAACCTAGCAATGTGGAGTACTGCAAATGTTCATGCAGAAGTAGCTTAGGCTATAATTAAACCAAATGGATCAATACATCTACTAGTCTGATCCGACACTACAACTATTTCACTAATTTTTTTACTTATTCTAATTAGCTGAAAAGTTCTGATAAATTATACTCAAGTACAATTGTAACATTCACTGCATGAAGTTAGAATTTCTCTTAATTCAGTATATATTTCTCAGTATAAAGAAGCTAAAGTAAAGTTTGATGCTTGTCAAAAATCAAAGCGACGGTAATTTTGAAAGAGAGGGCCCGGGTATATATTAGTGTACGTGTCTGGGACGGGACGTGCGTACCTCTCCATGAAGTTTCTTGTTTTGAGTCCTAAGGGAATCATTGTCAGCCTTAAGAGCATCAAACTGTCTCTTTAAGATAGTATAATCTCTCTCTAATTGCTTGGTTTTCCACCTAGCCCTCCTGTTTTGAAACCAAATTGCAATTTGTCTAGGTTGAAGACCTAAAGCCCTAGCCAACTGCACTTTCCTCTCTGGCTCAAGTTTGTTACCCAACTCAAAACTCTTCTCCAATGCTTTCACTTGCTCCAAGTTTAGTCTCCTCTTTTTCTCTCCAAGTGATTGTGATCCTTCATCCTCCGATAGATCCTCCTCTCCTCCTCGTACTTCTTCGCACCCCGTAAACGACATGGATCTCCTCATTAACACAGATGAATAACCTGCAACTACATAATTTAAAAATCAAAACAATCATTAGTATTTATGTAAAATATATATGTTAATTAAGCTTCTTCCTAGAGCTACTCATATACAGTGTCGGAACCAATATGTTAGTGAAGTCAGGGCAAAAACAATTCAAGAATGAAATATTCATAAAACTAATAGATTTCTTTGTAATTTTTCAAATTTCAAATATTTATTTTGTTCATGTAGAAAGAAAAACTGCAAATATTTATTTTGTTCATGTATACGAATGTGTGTGTGTGTGTGAGAGAGAGAGAGAGAGAGAGAGAGAGAGAGAGAGAGAGAGAGAGAGAGAGAGAGAGAGAGAGAGAGAGAGAGAGAGAGAGAGAGAGAGAGAGAGAGAGAGAGAGAGAGAGAGAGAGAGAGAGAGAGAGAGAGAGAGAGAGAGAGAGAGAGAGAGAGGGGGAGGGAGAACCTTGAAAGTCTTGGGAGTGGGGAGAGATAGAGGGGTCATGATGATAGGGTTGATGAAACATGGGATCGGGAGGGAGCTGGAATGAAATATCACTGAATATCATATATTGTTCTCCTTCTGTCTTTACAAAATCCAACTTGTTTATGCTGAGAGCTCAACTATACAGATGTTATTAGCTAGAAAGAGATGAGAACATGAACATGGGTGTCAAGAAAGCACCAGAAACATGGATAACATGTTTGGAGGGAGAGAGAGAGGAGAGATAGAGTGAGGGTTTCTTTCTATATATACAGTACTATGCTTTTGTATATATACACATACATACATACATACATACATGATATTGATACATATATTACTATATATCAGTGTTCTAAAAATCGGCGATTAATCGCCGATTAATAGCTAGACGACGGGCCACGCCGAACTGATTAAGCGAAAATCGGTCAATTAATCGTTTTTTCAGAAAAACGGTCAAAAATCGGATTAATCGGTCAAAAATCGGGCTAATTATTAAAAAATAGTTAAAATTAAAAAAAAAAATTAAAAATTTAAAAGGTAGAAACTTGATTAAATTGATCTCTAATTGAAAAGTTAAACCTTCAAAATTTTATTTATTACAATTATATAACATTTTTAACATATTTGCATAAATATATGATAATAACATATGTTTAGTTGAAATAACGAAACAATTATATATATGAATATAAATGTATATAAAAATATTATTAAATTTATTCCGATTAATCTCCGATTACCCGATTAATCCCTGAACGGTGCCTTCACCGATTAACTCAAATTCCCGCTTTTTACAACACTGTTGTATATTAGTGTCCACCAGAGAGAGAGATTCTATTTACCTGCAATGTGGTGGTGTTTGTATTACTTAACATTTTTCTTTGTTTTAATGATTGCGCTCAGAAGTATATTTCAGTTTTTTAGTGCTTCAAAACAGAAGGTACACTCTCATGGAGTGCCCATTATTTAATTAATTATAAATAGATTTTAATTACCATTTCCCCTTTTTCTAATTTAGTCATCTCCCCAGTTTCACTCACCAATTAATACACAGTACATCGTCTCTCTTTGTGAAGTACATAAGTTTTTGTTTTTATCACAATTCTTTTCATTTTTAAATATTTATATACACTAAACCCTAGTCACAAAACATAATTATATATTTTTAACTAGTTAAACAGACTCATACGCCCACAACATGTATAAGAATGTTACATTATTCTTACTAGATGCATATTTCATCCTCTTATTGCATCATTTTGTACTAAATGAATAACTTATGTGTTAACGGAGGAATTTGGTGATAACAAATTTCAGAGATTGCTGGAATAACGAATTATGAAAATAGGGGATTTTGAGTTTTTGGATGTTTGAGACTGGACTTGAAAGGTGTCTCGACTTGTTAGATGTGTCGGATCCTATTCCAAGATGCCTGCGTACCCTGTTTATATATAGGGATCAAGCCAACGTAGTTCTGTGATATGATAGTGTTTTTAATCTCTGTGATTGTTAAGTGATATCTTGAGATAAGTTGATTTTATCTTTCTAGAGTTATAGTAGCGTTGTGATTCTTTCCTGATTTGAAAAAATCAGTTTGGAGATATTTTCTATGATTAATATTGGAAAATTAGGAGATAATTGAGGCAACCGAAAATATGGTATAAAAACTACCCCCAGTTCTTCAGTGCAACTTGATGGACTAGAGAACTAAGCGTGCTTTGATCTTCCGAATTTCCCGAGTCAATGAAACAACTAGGATTAGAAGATTAATGAATAATATAAAGCACATAGGTACCCGTGATTTGCCTGTAGATGCGAGGGAGACAACATTATGTGCCCGTAATATGCGAGTATCAGTAGTCTTGCAATTGTACGGGAATGAGCGACTTTGTGTAGATATTGTTGAGCTTCTCACTATCAAGTTCAATTTTGCAAATCCACTATTCAAGAGATAAAAGTAGCAGAATGTAGTAGCAGCAGTAGTGATGTCCTTGTATGTTAAAATAAGGAGAAAATTCAATGTGTTGAGATTGTAGTCCAAGCATTATTCCGGAGGATCTTCTCCTTAAGAGGGAGGACTCTTCTCTCCATAAGAGGGAGGACTCTTCTCACCTTAAGAGGGTGGACTCTCTTCACCTTAAGAGGGTGGACTCTTCTCTCCATAAGAGGGAGGACTCTCTTCTCCATAAGAGGGAGGACTTTTATCACCTTAAGAGGGTGGACTCTTTTCACCTTAAGAGGGTGGACTCTTCTCTCCATAAGAGGGAGGACTCTCTTCTCCATAAGAGGGAGGACTCTTATCACCTTAAGAGGGTGGACTCTTTTCACCTTAAGAGGGTGGACTCTTCTCTCCATAAGAGGGAGGACTCTCTTCTCCATAAGAGGGAGGACTCTTCTCTCCATAAGAGAGAGGCCTCTTTTCACCTATAAGAGGGTGGACTCTCTTCACCATAAGAGGGTGGACTCTTCTCTCCATAAGAGGGAGGACTCTTCTCACCTTAAGAGGGTGGACTCTCTTCTTGGTGAGCTTTCCGGAAGTACGGGTTTACCAAGGTATTCCAAGCAGTACCCTCCTCATTGAAGGGCCTTCAAAAATAAATTCCAAGCAACACCTTCATCAAAGAAAGGCCTTCAACAATAATTCCAAGAAACACCTTTATCAAAGAAGGGCCTTCAAAAATATCATACAGAGACAACCATAGAATCTAAGAATGTCCAATAACGATATGAATGAATGCATGATGCTAATTATGCACATGATGATTAATGAATGCATGATGCGAATGATGCAGAGTCTTCAAAACAAGATTACCCCGAAGGGTCTTCAAAAGGCGATCACCACATAGGGCCTTCAAACAAAATTACCCTGAAAGACTTTCAGAAGACGATTAACCCGTAGGGTTTTCAAAAATATTATCATCTTCAATACATGATTTTCTAAAATATTATCCTCATCGAAATAGGGTCTTCAAAAATATTATCCTTCTTGGAATAGGGTCTTCAAAAATAAAATCCTACTCGAAAAAGGATCTTCAAAAATATTATACTCCTTGGAAAAGAGAGATTTCAAAAATATTACCCTTCTCAGATAAGGATCTTCCACACTTGTTTTTGTCCATGCGCGAGCTAGTGAAGTAATCAAATCATGTACTGCTAATATCACATCACAATTCTATAACATCTCCATGATTCAAATTCTGCCCAGATCTGTTTTTTACCTTTTTGGCCCTGTAAACGATATTTTCTTGGAAAACACAAAACATAAAAGTTGTGGGAAACGAAAAGCGTTTTCCGATGATATATGGCTCATCAGAAACGGACTTATAACGAATCGGGAATCGAATAAAACGTCTTCTGATTAACTTCTCAATACTGAAAAACGGGATCTGATTATGTTTTGTGATTTCGAGAATATCAAAACATAATCTCAGAAAACACTAAGAACGAAAGTTGTAGAAAATCACAAAAGCTTTCCAGATCATAAAAAATCATCAAAATCTGACATGTAATAAATTTACTACGAATTTTATAAGATAACTTATTTGTACGGACAAAACTATAAGAAAACTTATCTTAATTTTGAATAGAACTATGAACCACCGCCTCCATTGTTCTGCTCCTCCATTAAAGCCGCTCCAGATCCGATAAAACCCCCCTTATGCATGATGTAGATGATTTGATTGTCCTCCACAATCAAAAAATAATCTTCTCCTTCTAGCGCCAATTGTTAACGGAGGAATTTGGTGATAACAAATTTCGGGGATTGCTGGAATAACGAATTATGAAAATAGGGGATTTTGGGTTTTTGGATGTTTGAGGCTGGACTTGAAAGGTGTCTCGACTTGTTAGATGTGTCGGATCCTATTCCAAGATGCATGCGTACCCTGTTTATATATAAGGATCAAGCCAACGCAGTTCTGTGATAGGATAGTATTTTTAATCCCTGTGATTGTTAAGGGATTTCTTGAGATAAGTTGATTTTATCTTTTTAGAGTTATATTAGCGTTGTGATTCTTTCCTTATTTGAAAGAATCGTTTGGAGATATTTTCTATGATTAATATTGGGAAATTAGGAGATAATTGAGGCAACCGAAAATATGGCGTAACATTATGTATAGGAAGGTTAATCGCACTTCAACAAATAAGGTCATTTATATTGAAAAATTTATGACCGAAATTCTTGTAATTTATAAAAGGTTTGAGCTTGATTTGTTTTGTATGCGATAAATGAAGTTCAATATATTATGATGAAATGAAATTATTTTTATAGTTACATTTTGGATATAAATCCAAACTCGGCGTATGAGTTTAGTTTAATAACAAATAAAATATATTTTCGCAAACTGTTCCAAGCCCATCAGTTCAAATTGAGACATTCGGAAACACTTCAAATTTCAAGTTCTTTAACGTTCAATTTGCTGTGGTATATATACAGGGGCCTAACTTGATGTTTCTCTGTTCACACAAAAGAATTAAATTTAACTTCATATACACTATAAGAAAAACGGGCTTTTCCTATCGATTATTTTCTATCGAAGCATTTTTTACTGAATATTTCCTACCAATTTTCAAGTCAAAGGGTCATTTCCTACCGATCCCGCATACGATAGGAAATGCCTTATGGGACCCATTCATTTCCTACCGTCCACGGTAGGAAATGAGTCATGTGGACCCACAATGCCACGTCAAAATTGTAAGCGTGTCTGACAACCGAGAAACAACGTCGGTTTGCTTCACCTATTTCCTACCGTGGATGCTTGGTAGGAAATGGTGTTCTCAGTTCCTACCAACCTAAATAGGAAATAGTCGTGGTGGGTCTCATATGCCATGTTGGTTGTTGTCAGTGTGTGATGTGTAAAAATAATGAACACGAGTTGGAACTAATTCATCATCCTCATTAACAACTACAGTGATCCCTGACTTTTTAGGCACTACTTGAACAAGACTGGCCCAAGAGCTATCAGATATAGGATAGATGATCCAATTATCTAGACATTTAAGGATTTCTTTCCTAACAACTTCCTTAAGAGTCGGGTTCAACCTCCTTTGCGACTCTCTAACTGGTTTAGCATCATCAACTAAGTGAATCCTATGTTGGACAATGGCAGGGCTAATTCCCTTGATATCAGATATGTTCCACCCTATGGCTTCCTTATTCTTTCTAAGTACAATTAAGAGTTCTTCCTCTTGAGAAGAGAATCAGAAGGACCTAGAAACATATACTTGAGAGTTTTGGGAAGAGGTTTAAGTTCTAATTCTGGTGGACTTGTCTTAACTGATTCATTAGCTTCATAAAGTGGCAAAGGAAAAGGTTCTAACTCTCGATTGGAACTAGGAATAGTGGACTCTAACATTTCATTAACCTCATTTTTATGACAAGTATCATCCCAATCTTGACCAAAGTAATTTTGACAAAAGTTAAGAACATCATCAACATTCATGATTTCATTATCAACTAACTCATCAATCATGTTAATTTCTATGGGTTGGTCAAAAAGCTCATTGGGTTGATTTCCTACATTGAAAATGTTGAGATCAATTTGCATGTTTCCAAATGTGAGTTTCATTAATCCATTCATACGGTTAATCAAAGCATTAGAGGTGGCAAGAAAAGGTCTTCCTAGAATGATGGGAATTTGATTTTTGAGATTTTGGACAGGTTCGGTTTCTAGAACAATGAAATCGACAGGGAAGACAAAATCAGCAACCCGTAATCAACACATCTTCTACCATACCCTTAGGAATTTTGACAGAACGGTCAGCTAACTGAAGAGTGATAGTAGTCTCTTTAAGTTCACCTAAACCCAGGTCTTGATAGACAAATAATAGAAGAAGATTCACACTATCTCCTAGATCGAGTAAAGCTTTATCAATGAAAGTATTACCAATGACACAAGAAATGGTAGGACAACCAGGATCCTTATACTTCAAAGGGATTTAATTTGACAAGATAGAGCTAACATTAGATGTTAGGAAAGCTTTCTTAGGAACATGAGTTGTTCTTTTATGAGTACACAAATCTTTTAGACACTTAGCATAAGAGGGAACTTGTTGAATTGCATCTAAAAGAGGAATGTTAATCTTGACTTGCTTGAAGACTTCCAAAATCTTATCTAATTGAGTAGATTGTTTGTTTAAAGTAAGTCTGTGAGGAAACAGAGCTTTAGGCTTAAAGACTTTTTCACTAGACATATCAGAGTGGGATTTTGAAGGTGGTTCATCGGAGGGTGATGACTCATTAGATTCAACTTCTTCAGGACTCTTGGGATTGGAAGATTGTTTAAGACTAGGATTCAAGAGTAACAGATTTGGTTCAGATGTAAGCTTATCTTCTGCTTGAGTATTGACACCAGCATGATTATTGAATTGATTACCAGACCTTAGAGAGATAACATAATTCACATTTTCATGAGACTTTTGATTTGGATGAAATTTAGGATTAATCTTGGGTTGACTAGGAAATCGATTTTTCTCTCTCTCTCACTTATGGTGTTTTCCAATTGACTAACTTGGACCACTATCTTAGATATGACTTGAGCGTTGGAATTTAGCAATTGCCTATCTTGGGTCATAGTGTTCATGAAATTTTGTTGAGATTTGAGCAATGCCTCTAAACTATTTTCAATGGAAGTAAATCTTTTGTCAGATTCGGTAAAACCAGGAGGATTCAAGGGGACTGAATTTTGATATTGACCGAGATTTTGTGGAGGATATTAGTTAGGATTTTAAGTTGGATATGGACCAGGATTGGGCTTTTGAAAAGCAGGTTGAGAATTTTGGTTATACTGATTGTATTGACCTTGGTTCCATGAGAAATTTGGATGATTTTTCCAACCAGGATTGTATGTGGATGAATATGGATCATTCCTAACTCTAGATTGAAACATGACATTGGTTTGTTCAATTTCAGGACAATTTTCTATCAAATGAGTAGGAGAATTACAGTTTGCACACAGAAACACTTGTGAGGACACCTTGTTGGTTTCTAAGACTTCTAGACGTCTAGTGAGAGTAGTTAACTTAGCTTCGGTTGCAATAGAATTACCAACTATGTGTACGCCCTTAGATTTTTCAGTTTCCTGACTGGGTTCCCTAGTTGACTCCCACGACATTGTTCTTTTAGCTAATTCTTCAAAAAATTGCCAAGCTTCTTCATCGGTTTTATCCATAAACCTACCATTACACATAGACTCTAACAAAGTAGTGGTTTGCCTATCTAAGGCTTCATAGAGAATTTTACAAAGTCTCCATTTTTCTATACCATGTTGAGGACACTTAGACAACAACTTTTGAAATCTATCAAAATATTTCCAAAAAGGCTCATTTGGATTTTGTTGAAATTGGTTGATTTCATTCCTAAGCCTGTTAGCCTTATGGTTGGGAAAATATTTTTTAAGAAATATAGCAACAAATCCCTTCCATGTGGAAATAGAATTAACGGGTAGAATATACAACCACTGTTTAGCATCTTCTTTTAAAGCAAAGTTAATGAGTCTAAGCCTAATGGAATCCTCACTTAGTTGTTGAAGTTTTTGTAAAGCACACACTTCCTCAAATTCTCGAATGAAAAGATATGGATCATCTCCCTCTACCCCAGCAAACCTAGGTAACATACTAATGTTATGATGTTTGATTTCAAAATTATTTGCGGTTACTGCTGGTAGCACTATGCATGAGGGTTGAGCGGTACGAGCGGGGTAACAACGTTCTTTAAGAGAGACAACCATGACGGTTGTTGGAACTTCTACTTCTTTTGACTCAATTTTAGTGGGTGAAGAGAAATCGAGTTGTCTTGCTACTCCAGGTAGTGAAAGGTCGGATTGTCTCACTAATCTAGATGTATTATCTCGAACCCAAATACTTTGCATACAAGAGAAGCAATCAACTAAGCACGTAGCAGACAAGAGCTATAAGTAAACACCCAAAAAAATGGAAAATCAAAAGAAAAATCTATCTTATCCTAAAAAAAATCTAGACCTTGCTCCTAATAATAAGATACTACTAAAAGTAACAGCTCAAAAAGCATTCATCGTGACTGGCCAGGCGGGAGGAAGCATTGCCAAGAGGCTAACCACCATTCTAGGCACCAGTCTAAAGGCCAGGTAAGATTTCGCTAGCCTAGACACCACCGAAAAATACTTAGTGATTTGTTCCTCCTAGATTCTCTTCCTAGTTGAGCGCGATATCTTAGGGGCTAACGTCTAATTGATTTTATTAAGGAAAGGGAATGCAAGATGAATGAATTAGTGATTTGTGGGCCAAGGAAAGGGTGATGAAATCCCTCACCTTATCTTGAAATTGGGTGGCGCCTTTAAGATTGATTAGATGATGCAACACACAAAGAGCGAGAAATAAACACTTATGAATGCACTACACTACGTGTTCTATTCTAAATTGTACGTACCTCTTTCCTCCAGCAATCACCACAATTATATAATATGGAAAGCGATAAAGACAATAAAGAAATCTAGATGATGTGATCCTATATGAGAGAATGAATGATGCAACAAATTGGTTTTTAACAAATAACTAACTAATATTTTTGGATTTTTCAAATATTTAATTTTTTTTTGTGTTTTTCAATAATGGGTGGAAAACAAAAAACAGAGAGATGATACGGAATACCGAAAAGCGCTTCCAAAAATTTCACAAGAGACGACGAGACCTTCTAGAAATCTTCTTGTCCAAGATTTCCTTCGCTTCACTATTCCCTAAAAGACAAACAATGCAGAACAAGAAACTAATCCGAAGAATTAAATATCAAGGAGTAAAAATTACCAATAATCCCCGGCAGCGGCGCCAAAAACTTGATGTGTAAAAATAATGTAAACTGCAAGCGCACAGTGTTTAGTTGTAGCAATCACAGATCGATCCACAGAGACTATGAATTTTCAAAACCCTAACAATTAACTCAGGCGAACTAGACAATAAGAATTGAGATGAGATTTGTTTAACCTAAATAACAAATAAAATCATATATAGAAAACCTAGGAATCTGAATCCATTAATCAATCACAATTAATATCAACTCACCCTAAAATCAATTCTCTTTTCTTCACAAATAAGATATATCAATTAACGAGACAAGCATATACTATGAAACTTGTTATCTAACAATAACCTATCAAAACTTCATGGAGCAAGCATAGGCTATGAAAAATAAATCTGGTAACAATAATATATCAAAATCACTTTGTCAATTGATCAATTAAACTCCAAGAAAAATTATGAGAAACAATTAATAGGAACGAGAAGATATCAAAAATAATTAAATTAACTTCATCTTCATCCTAGGGCAAAAGATTTAGCTAGACATGATAATTAATCTAACAAAACAATTATATGTAAAACAAGTACGAAGCATAAATCAACCTAATTAAATTAATAACCTAATATATGGCTAATGTACTCACGTGGACAAATATGTAACAAGTAATATAATAACCATGCAATTGAAGTACTAGTATAACGAACAACAAATTGGCAGAAAAATTATAAATAATTAGAATTTAAGAGATGCATCACGGCTAATCACATAAACAGGTGAAAACAAAAGAGTAAGTCGGATAATAACCACCGACGAAAATATAAAAATAGAGAAGCAAATAGCTAAAATTCTAGGTGTCTCAAATACAAGAGAGGAGATCTATATATATAGGAAAAATAATGGGTTTGGGCTCTTTGACTACAAATTGGATTCTAAAAATATTTCCTCAATTCCTTTTTATTCTCAAATAAGTTTTCCAATTTTTCTCCAATTTCCTTTTGACTTCAATTATTTCCATCTCCTTTCCTTTTTTCACCTTTTTCTGCTTGAAATATGATTTTAATTATTTTTCTACAAAACAAAAGAAAACAATTTATTAAATAATAAAATTACGAAAACAGACATACAATAGGTATTAAAAATGTATTAAATTATGGACCTATCAATGTGTCTAACTAGGGTCAAAACAACGTTGTTTTTCTACCCATTTTCTACCAACTTTTTGGCGGTAGGAAATGGGTCGTCTATTCAGCACACCAATGACAGCGTGTCATTCTCTGATTGGTTGATATGCCACGTGGCCATTTCCTACCGCTTATCGGTAGGAAATGAGTTGTAACGAAAAGTTAAATCTTGTCTACATTTACACTGCCTTCTGATTTAAAACCCACTGTCGAATATCATTTCCTACCGCCGAACGTTTATAAAATAATTATTTAATAATTACAAAAATCTATATAAATTATTTTCATATCATAAATTCATCCGGAAATGCCATTTTCTTATAAAATTATAATGTATGCAAAAAATTAGACTCTTTTAACTTCATTTGTCATGAATTTATAATAAAAATGTTTATTTTTAATTATTTAGAGTACATATATAGTTATATAAATCTTGGATAACATTTTCAACAAGAAACATGTTTTGTAGAGTGGTTGGAGTGTTAGCTTTTGTTCAGTAGGTCTAAGGTTCGATTACATGAGGAATTGAATTTATTTTTTAGCAGATTTCAAAAATGGCGCCCAAATTTCACAAAAAAATTCAAAAATGGTGCCCAAAATTTCACAAAAATTTCAAAAATGGCGCATAAATTCATTTCCTACTGCATGTCGGTAGGATATATTATCAATATTTCCTACTGTTCTAAGCAATTCCTACCGCCTTTTATTTTATTAATTAATTTTTAAAAATATTTAGAATTTAGGGGTTAGCTAAGATTATACAAATGTTTTTGAAAAAAAATAATTTCGATGATCCAACCGTACGGATATCAATATCACTAAAATTACATCATGTATGCAAAGAATAAAAAACAATTAACTCCATTTACAATGATTTTATAATGATACAAGGTTTTCAAATAAATAATTAATTGTTACAAAATAAATTCTAATTTTTTTAATTTATTTTGTTGAACATATTGTATGTTATTGCATGAAGTTACAAAAACAAAATGACATTTACAATTTTTTTTAAAAAAAATTATTCACAGTCTTCAATAACTGAACTTCCAAGGTTAACGGTTGTAGTTTAGGGTTAAGATTTAGGGGTAACTCTAGGGTTGGACCTTATCTTTTAAAAAAAATAAAAAAATTGAACGATCCAACCATACAGATCTCAAAATCACTATAAATTAGTCGTGTGTACCAACAATTGTGATTTTTAAAATTGATTTGATGTGATTTTATAAGGAATCACTACAAATTAGTCACATTTTACTAATACTTTCACTACTAGAAAAAGTGCAATAGACATCACCTCTTTAACATCGTTTCAAAAAACCACCGATGTTAAAGAAATTTTTAAGATCAAAATATTTATAACCGATGTTACATGTATTTTTAGACATCATATGTTAAACGAACCGATGTGTGAAGTAGTTTTTAAAAAACGAAAAAACAAAAGGCGGATACTTTCCCCCCTTTAGATAAAAATATTTCCCCCCTTTAGATAAAAACATTTCCCCCCTTTGAAATGTTTTTAATCCCCGTCCCATGTATTCCCCCCTTTCTCATTATTCTCTAGTCTCTTAATACTTTCTCACTCGACCCCCCCCCTCTCTCACTCGACCCTCTCTCTGACCCCCTTTCTCTCTCTAAACACACACACCTGGGTATTGTTGGGTCCATATTGAAAGCTGTTGATGAGAAAGGGAAAGATGAGCAGGTTTGGGTCCGGAATTTTGGGTCGGATCTTGAGTTTTGTACCAAGATTTGGTCCTGATTTGATCCTAAATCAGGTCATTATATATATATTTATATATAAATTTGTTTTTGTATGTATAGATGTTAGTTGTTGTTTAGAACACTTGAATTGTTGAATTGTTTGATGTGTGTGTGTTGTTTCGGTTAAATGAGTGAAGTAGTTAATTTGAGTTTACGAAAGGTGAAATATGATTTTGATAGTGATCTTACGGTGTATTGATTTGTGATTGGGGATGTGGAGGTTGATGTGTTGGGTTTTTTTTTAACAGGAAAAACGGTGTCGTTGGATCAGAAGACGAATATTGTGATTCCTCAGGATGGAGATGGACTTTACGCGATTGATGTATTGGATCCTAACATGGTACGTTTTGTATCCGGATTATGTTGTAGTTGTTGATCTAGTTTATTGAAAGTTTGTGGTTGTGTTGTATGATTTCATTTATAGCATGCTTGAGTAATTGGAACTTGGGTACTTAGGATATGAGGTTTTTAAGCTGTTATGATGATAAGAAAACACGACATCCAATAAGCAATAACAGGATGGTTTAACAACTCGAGTAAATTAAACAAGTAGGAGATGAAATTGTTGAATAGGTTATGATTAAATTGTTCTGTATTTATCATCTTTTTCCATTGTTATATATTTGAATTGATCGTCATTTTTTATAGTTTCATTTAGTATCAGACTAGCAGCACCGGAGTTTATACTTTGCTACTTGTGGTATGAAGACATATATATTGTTAGGCTCAAGACATGTCTGAATACCACTATTAACAAGCCTACACTATGTGACTATGTCACATTACATGACCTAGTGAGTTCTATCACTGGGATATAGTATAGGTCTCTAAATGTACTTGTCTTGTTCTCATGAACATTAGCTTGATCATGTATGCTCAAAGTTATAATGAGCTTAGTAAAGTTTCTTGTATCTAGATTGTATATAGGCCATTGAATAATTGTCCTGGTAGAAGTTCAGAAGTGTTCATGCAGCAGGATAGAGATAAATAAGGCTATGAAGAAATAAGTTGCAGAAATTTGTCTAAGGCATTATATAGCAAAGTCAGAAGAAAGCTATGTCGTGAAGTCACCAATATCCATGTCGTGAAGTACTATATCGCATAGTCCATTTTGTACTATGTCGAGAAGTCCTCAAGACACATGTCGTGAAGTGTTGAAGTCAGCAAAGTCAAAGAAGCCTAGATCGTGAAGTCTTAAAATGACCTATGTCGCATAGTCTTCAAATGACCTATGTCGCAAAGTCTTCAAAGGCTATATCGCGAAGTCCTCACAAGTGAGATCGCGAAGTCAGGAATGAAGTGGAGTTCACGATATCAACACTTAGCCGTTTACAACAAGACAAATCAAGGTACAGAATCAAGAATCAAAAGAGACAAATACTGAAGCATTTGTTCTGGCAAGGTGGTCCAAAGAACAGATGGCAAATCTACAGCTAAACTTGGAGAGAAAGATAAGAGACAAGCAGCTACAGAAACGGGAAAGACTCCGAAAAGCAGGTGGTCCTTCCTGACACAGTTAACGTCTTATGGCAGGACAAGTTGGACTTTCAGCAAGGGGTAACTGTGTAAAAATAGGTGTGTGCACTAGTTTGTATAGGGCTTATATATATCATGCACATCCTATTGTTAGCCGTAAGAGAGATACACATAGTTATTTGCTAAGCTCTTTTCTCTGTAAGCAAGCAAGTTCAAACTGTTCTTGTTTAGAAGCCAGAAATTCTATTGTGAATTTCTTGGAAAGCTGTAGTATTTAATTTGCTTATACAAAGTAGATTAAAGTGATTGTGTGTGTTATTTACTTTCTGCATATTACATATCATAATCATATACAGTCTGTTACTTAGTTTTCAAGAATCGAAAAATATATCAAACTATCCATTCACCCCCCCTCTGTCTAGTTTCTAGTAGTATTCATTTCTAACAAGTGGTATCAGAGCGTAGGCTGTTAACGTACAAACAGGAAAAGATCAAGAATGAGTTCACAGAAACTAAGCAGTATCAAGATTCCCCCCTTTAACAAGGAGCACTACAGTTTATGGAAAAAGAAGATGTTGCTTTTCATCAAAGCTTCTAACCCCATGTATTTAGATATTCTAAAGCATGGTCCCTTCATTCCAATGATCGAGATTGGTGAAACAACCAATGGCACTGAGATTATACCAGCTAAACATGTGCCCAAAGATCCCTCAAAATACACTGATCCTGAAAAAGAAAAAGTAGCACTGGATGGACATCTTCAACTTATCATTTGTGAATCTATGGACTTCAACATGTATGGCACTGTTGCTCATTGTACTAGTGCCAAGAAGATGTGGGATCTTATAGAAGTGCTCTGTGAAGGAACTACTGAAGTAAGAAAGAACAAGAAGCAGATTCTTGTTTCACAATATGAAGCCTTCATGGCTCAGCCAAAAGAGGGAATCACAGAAGTGTTTGAGAGATTCAACAAGCTGATAAACGAGCTCAAACTCTATGACAAACACTATGAAACAGAAGAGCTCAATATGAAGTTTCTACTAACTCTTCCAGATCACTTGGAACCAAGAATCTCTTCCCTAAAAGAAAGAGATCTAACAAAGATTGGTTTTGATGTGTTATATGGTGTTTTGAAGACATATGAGTTGGAGCTGTTTCAAAAGAGATCTATTCAAGCAAAGCAAGGATTAGTGGCTAATACCTCCTGTGCACTTATTGCTGACAACCTAAGTCAAAGAATGGACTCTCTTAAAATCAGTCAGGTCAAGATTGAGGAACTGGAAGTTGAAGACACTGGTGATGAGGTCCAGGTCGTCTATGATTTGCCTGAGGAAGATGAGTTTTACAGCATGGAGGAACTGGACAAAATGGAAAACAAATCTTTTGCTTATATGGCTAGGAGGCATCCTAACATAAGGTTTAAAAGAAAGCAGCCATTCAGGTCCAAGTTCAATACTGGAAACACTGGTGGATCTAGTGGCTCAAACACCTTCAATAAAGGAAAAGGGATTGCTGGTGCTGCTAAGGGTGGATACAAGACAGGAAGTGTGGATAGGACCAAAATAAGATGCTATAACTGCAATGAACTTGGGCATTTTGCCACTGAGTGTAAAAAGCCTAAACAAGTCAAGAAGGACAAAGCATACTTAGAGCTTGAAGCTAAGTATGAGGCTCTACTCAAGAAACAACAGGGCAAAGCTTTTATTGCTGAGGGAAAATGCTGGGATGACTCTGATGAAGAAGAAGAACAAGAGTACTCAAACTATGCCTTGATGGCATTTTCTGATGATGGTGATTCAAGTCAGGTACCCATTCTTACTTCTCTTGATATGACTCCCCTTCAATATAAGCAAACTGTTGAAGATATGAGCACTGAGATGTTTAATATTCATACTAGCATGTTAGTAGCTAATGAAGAAATTGATAGACTAACTGCTAAGAATGTTGAGCTTACAGAAAAGAATGAGAAACTTGAGTTAATGGCTGTGAACCTGGATGGTTTGAAAAAGGAGGTTGAGTATCTTAAAAACAAAGTGATTTGTGCTGAGCAGATAGAGAAAGCCCTTAGGGAACAAATTGCTGAAACTGAACTGAAACTAAGAAGCTTCAAAAACTCCTCTGAACTTATCCAAACCTATCACAAGGAACACACTGAAGACTGCAAGGTTGGAGTTGGTTTTGACTATGATAATGACAAGGGAAGGAAGAAGGTCAAGGGCAAAGGAAAGGAAACTTTTATAAACAAAAATGCCCCAACCATACTGTAAAGTGTTGAACAGCCCATCTTCAGAAAGAGTGTTGTTGAGTTTGATGAGGAACTACTGATCATCAAGCAACAGCTACTTGAAGAAGATGAGGCTGCTAAAAACACTTCTTCCTTTCCTGAACTTGTCAATCAGAAAGAGACCAAAAACAATCTTGTCAAGAGTCCTAAAGCAAAGAAAGAAGTTGTTAAGAAAAAGAAACAAAACAGAAATGGTAAAGTTGGTGTCAACAAGGGAAACAACTATGCTTATGTGCCAAATGCTCCCAGGAAACAATGTCAAAAATGCCTATCTGTTAATCATTTGACTCATAAGTGTAGTAAGCCTGATATTGTTGAAGTTGACAACCTGAGTAACCATTCTGCTAGCATAAATTCTAGTCATGATTCTTTCTGTGGTAAGCCAAACTGCATGACATGCTATGTGACTGTGATTGCTAACTGTTTATCTCTTAAACATAAACTTGACTCTGCACAATCTGGTGAATCACACACACATATGCATTCTCATAGGACAGGGTCCCCAATCAGGGTTGAGAGGGTGAAAACTTCATGTGAGCCTAAGAGTGTAAACTCCAAAGCCACAGAAAAAGTGAAGTCTCCTACTATGAGAAATGCAATTTATGACAGAAGAATTATTAATCAAAATGTTTCTAAATCAACTGGACCCTACCAAGTGTGGGTACCAAAAACAACTTAGTCATTTTGTGAATGCAGGGCAACAGGAATAAAAGAGTCATATGGATCTTGGACAGTGGATGCTCAAGTCACATCACTGGTGATATAGCCCTGCTATCACGTTTTGAGGAAAAGGCTGGCCCATCAGTAACCTTTGGAAATGACAACATTGGTTATACAATGGGATATGGCAGTGTTAAATCTGGAAATGTCATTATTGAAGATGTAGCATTTGTTGAAGGACTGAAGCATAATCTCTTGAGTATTGGACAATTCACCAACAGAGGTTTCAAAGTGGAATTTGATGAAGACCTTTGTTCAATCTCAAAAAGGAAAAGTGGTGAAGTTGTTCTAACTGGCGTGAAGAAAGGAAGCTTGTTTGTAGCTAATCTCAAGGCTGCAGATAAGGGAGAAATCTGCTGTTTCTACACTAAAGCCACAAATGAGGAATTCTGGCTATGGCACAAGAAGCTGTCTCACTTGAATGTTTAGGCAATGAACTCTCTAACCAAGAGAGAACTTATCAGGGATTTGCCTGCCTTGGAGTTTGTGCAAGATGGAGCATGTGAAGCTTGTCAGAAAGGAAAAATTAAAAGATCCAGTCACAAGAACAAGTTGCTCAATACAAACTCAAAACCTCTGCAGCTAATTCACATGGACTTATTTGGCCCTGTAAATGTAATGTCCCTCTCCAAAAAGAAATATGCTCTAGTGATGGTAGATGACTATTCAAGATATACTTGGGTGGAATTCCTATTCTCCAAGGATGAAGCACCCCAAGTCATAATAGAGCATATCAAGAGAGTTGACAAAGAAGCACAAAGCACTGGTTCCTCTATAGTTGCTTTGAGAAGTGATAATGGGACTGAGTTCAGAAATTCAACATTGTATGAGTTTTGCAAAGATAAAGGAATTTCTCAACAATTCTCAGCTCCTAGAACACCTCAACAAAATGGAGTAGTTGAGAGAAAGAATAGAACTCTCATTGAAGCTGCAAGGACAATGTTGCTGGATGCAAAGCTACCCACTAGCTTTTGGGCTGATGCTGTTAACACAGCATGCTATGTGCAAAATAGAACATTAATCAATAAGAAGTCTGGAAAAACTCCTTACTCATTAATGACTGGAAAAAGAGCATCCTTCAAGCACCTGCATGTGTTTGGAAGCAAGTGCTTTGTGATAAAAGATACCTCTGAGCATGTTGGAAAATTTGATGCAAAAGCATTTGAAGGTATCTTTATTGGATACTCTCTGGAAAGGACAGCATACAGAGTATTTGTACCTGAGCAACACAAAGTCATGGAAAGCATGGATGTTACCTTTGATGACAAGAAAACTCCTGGACTGAAAACAAGTGATCAAGACAGTGTGCCATTGAGATTTGAGAATCAAGGTTATCTTGAGGATTCTGAAAGTGAAGATGAACCCCCTGTTCAAACTGTTCTAGAGAATGATATCCTTGAAGTTGACAATCTTCTTCAAACACCTGTGCAAGGGTTCACAAACACAGGGGGAGAAGAAGAGAATGCACCTATCAACCAAAATGAGCTTGGAACAGATCAAGGAAATGAACAGGGGCACACAAGGAAATGGGACAGAGCCCACACTAGGGATCAAATCATTGGAGATCCTAGTGAGGGAGTTAGAACAAGAAGGGCAACATTAAATACATGTCTGTATAGCTGCTTTCTGTCACAAGAGGAACCTAAATTAATTGAAGAAGCTTTGAAGAATTCTGATTGGATTGTTGCCATGCAAGAAGAGTTGAATCAATTTGAGAAAAACAAAGTATGGGAACTAGTACCTCCTCCAAAAGGAAAGAATGTTATTGACACCAAATGGGTGTTCAGAAACAAAATGCATGAAGAAGGAGTGGTAATAAGAAACAAAGCAAGACTGGTTGCCAAAGGATACTGTCAGCAGGAAGGCATTGACTATGATGAGACATTTGCACCTGTAGCTAGACTGGAAGCCATCAGAATCTTCCTGGCTTTTGCAGCTCACTCAGATTTTAAGGTGTATCAAATGGATGTGAAAAGTGCATTTCTCAATGGTGATCTTGCTGAAGAAGTTTATGTGTCTCAACCACCTGGCTTTGAAAGTAAAGACTTCCCAAACTTTGTGTATAGACTGCTCAAGGCACTCTATGGACTCAAACAGCATAATTAATATATATATCACAAGCCCTTTTAGATGCATTCTTTGCTATAAAAGGTAGATGCAGGTGAAAAAAGAGATGGGTTTATTACACTGGTTAGCCTTTTTTTGGAAAAACAAGATTGAGATATAGACAAAGATCAGGAACAGTACCGACTATAGTTTTATATATGTTGCTACAATTACTTCTCAATCTACTACTTTTTTCTTCTTCTTTAGCCAAGTCAGGGAACAAGAATCTGCGTTCAACTTCACCTAGCTCTACTGTATTAATTGGTGGGGTAGCTTATGGTAGCTATGCAAGAAAGGTTAGTTTTTGTTTTGTTTTGTTTCTTTTTCTTTGCTAAGTTTCTGTACTCTGAAATTAGTGAGTAACCACTGCCATTTCCCCATCTCTCATTGTCTACTTATGGGAAGAGCAGTGGAATGATTATTGGAATTGCAGAAATAGTTTTTCTTATCCTGAAACATGTGCTGAATACTGTAATACAACTAGAGGCATCAAACGACAAGGTCTGTTCACATCCTGCACATAAACAATAATTAGACTGGTTTTCTGTTTCGACTTGTTTACAGTGGACTTCTATTAGTATGTTGTAACTATTGAACTTAGTATTCGGTCTTTCTGCAAATTATTAATGTATTGCAATGCCATATTTTACATCAGATCGTTGGAAGAATTTTGAATTCCATGCAAGCTCTGCATGGACATGCCTTCATTGAAGATCACCCCGAGCATCTTGTAATGGCACTTACCGAAGCCCTTGCCTTGGTTGGACCGATCAAGTGTTATCCAAGTTCTTAACAGCATGCATACATTCTACAATCTGTACTACTGACCTCGACTGACCTGCCCAATCAGCTTCATAAGAGAACTCACCTCTTATGAGTTTCGGCATTAATTCATTATCACCTCTTATAGTTAGCTGTTTGTTTGTACTTGAAACTTAGGTTCTGGTTTCGACTGAACG
Source organism: Heracleum sosnowskyi (assembly GCA_030848705.1). NCBI lineage: Eukaryota > Viridiplantae > Streptophyta > Magnoliopsida > Apiales > Apiaceae > Heracleum > Heracleum sosnowskyi. The sequence continues at coordinate 47,842,410 of CM061239.1, read as the reverse complement.
TGGCCATTGTAATTTGATGTTTTTTATTGATGTAGGAATACTGGATTTGTGTTAATGCTAACTTTACTTTTAGTTATTTTAATGAATACATGAAATATAAAGTTCATGTTCATGCAAGTAAAAATAAAAAATTTAATAAAAGGAAAAAATGTCCATCAGAATAAAAGACAACGATTAATTGATAGAAAAGTGATGTAGAAAAACAAAAATAACACCAATTTTTCAAAACAAAACTGATGTTAAAAGTATATAAAGACAATAGTTACTTGAAAAGAAATCGATGTCATATGTTAGTTTAGACAATAGAATTCAAAATGTGACTGATGCTAAATGTATGTTAAGACAACAGATCTTAGAAAGAAACCGATGTAAAATGGCTATTTAGACATCGGCTAGAAACTGATGTCTAAAAGGGGTACTTTTAACATCATCGACAAAGACATCGGTCGAAAAACACGTAGACATCGGCCAGAAACCGATGTCTATTGAAGTTTTTCTAGTAGTGTTTGTATTGGTTCATTTTTTTAAGAATAATTTTTAATGATCCAACCGTACAAATTTCATTATCATTATGAATTATATATGTATGCCAAAAATTATAATTTTTAAAGGTCATTTGTAATGACTTTTTAATGAAAAAGTATAAAATAATGTGGCGTGGTCATATAGTTTTGAATGACCACACTACACAAGAAATACCTTGGCATAGTGGTTGGGATGTTGTGCAAATTAGCTGGGCACGGGGGTTCGATTCCTTGTGAAATCAACATTTTTTCCAGCAAACAAGAACCAAAATCTACCGCATGTTGTTAGGAAATGGGTATAATTTCACAAAAAGTTCAAAAAAAGGCGCCCAAACATGAAAATTTAAAAATTCCGCCCAAATCCAAAAATTCAAAAAATGCGCCCAAACTCAAAACCTACCGCATGTCGGTAGGAAATGGTCCATAATTTTTTAAAAAATTCAAAATTGCGCCAAACATGAAAATTTAAAAATTATGCCCAAATCCAAAAATTTTAAAAATGCGCTCAACACTACTAGAAAACTACCAATAGACATCGCCCATATAACATCGGTGGATGGTGCCACCGATGTAAAAGATCTTCATTAACATCAGTTTAGAAATAACTGATGTCTTTGTGTAGTTACAACATCGGAGTACATTCGAACCGATGTCTAAACATTGTCTTTAAAAAATTTTAGTGTCCGCTAATACTTTCCCCCTTTACCAAATTTTTTGCCCAATACGATTCCCCCCCCCTGCCAATTATTCTTCCCCCTATTTTTTTGGCTGCTGTACCCCTCTTCCCTCATTCAGACAAAAGTAAAAATATAATTTAATTAAAATAATAACTAAAAACACTCTCCCCTCCTCACTCGACCTCACCTCTCTCGAACTCTGAAGAACCCTAGCGATTTTTCAACCCTCTTTATCTCTCTCTTTCACTCTCAACTAAATTTATAACCTTAATCGTTCAATTCATAACCTCAATCATTCAAATCGAAGCTCACATCACTTCAAATCGTTAATTGGCCAAATCGATTTGACAAAGATCAAGTCTTCATCATCATGAATTGGGTGTTTTAGATCAGACCTTGGGCATCCAACTGTTGAAGAATCAGATGTTCATGGCAATTTTGATATTAAATCTGCACTTAAAGATTCAAGCTTGGACTCTAGCCCAATCCATCTCGTTGTTACTGTTAATGGCATCATTGGTTGGTTAGTTCATCAAGATTTTGGGTTTTATTTGCAATTTTTAGTTTTTTTTAATGAAAGAAGGTTTAATTATATTTAATGTTTTGCAAGTTACAGATTTTGAACTTTGTTATATTGGAATTGTGGGAATTGATGGTATGATTGCAATTTTAGAATATGGGATATGTGTTGGATATTTTTGTTTTATTGTCAAGATCGAATAATCGTAGAAGTTTAATCTTAATGTGATGTAGTAGGCAATATATTGAGAATGTGGTATTATGGCAAACAGTACACTAATACATATATGAATATGTTTTTAAATGGGTCGATGCAAAATTTAGTTTTAGTTTGTTACTTGATGTGTTGATGGCGATAAAGGTATAATCTTTTCTACATATTAATATGATCATGGGATATAATTGTTCACATGCCTCTACCAAGGCTTGAACCATGTATCTCTTACTACCAAGAGAAGAGGGGTATCCGCTAGGCTATAAGCCAAAGATTGTCTAAAGATAGTGTTGCTGTTAACATTATTCATTGAGTTTTACATTACGTATTTAGGATATTTTCACTAATTTACGGGTTGTATTAAGTTGGTGTATGTTTTATGTGTGCAGTGTTGATGATTGGAGATTTGCTGCAAAGCAACTTTTGAGTCAATACCCCCGGGATGTAATAGTTCACTGTGAGTTTTACTTTGACGAATTTATAACTTGATATTGACAAGATCTTATGGAAACAACTTAAGAGTATATTTATAACTACCTAGAATGGATAATAAGTTTTCTTCTGTTTTTCTCCTTCACTATTTTATTCCACATTAACCCCAATTTTCTAACATAATTACATTCACCTGATGGTTATGTCTAAGCAGTGAATGTAATTATTCAATGCTTACTTTTGATGGAATCGATGTGATGGGAAGCAAATTAGCTGATAAGGTGTGTACTGACTTTTGTAGGTGACTATTATATTTTGTTTCCTCATAAGTGAGACTAAAATTTTTATCATGTTAATTAGTACTATCTAATTAAAGTTTTGAAGTTTTTGTTCCATGATACGATGTCAGGCTATAATTTGAGCTTTCTACTTTTCTCAGGTGGTATCGGTTGTAAAATGCCATCCTGATCTTAAAAAGATTTCTATTATAGGTCACTCGCTTGGTGGCCTGATAGCTAGATATGCTATTGCGAAACTCTACTCAGAAGATTTTAGAAAGCCAATATCTCAAGATGATGGACAACCAGATGGATTCGAACAACCAGTTAGGGAGAAAAAAACTGAAGGGAAAATTGCTGGACTGGAGCCTGTAAACTTCATAAGCTCTGCAACCCCACACCTTGGTTTGAGAGGGCATAAACAGGTGTTAAATCACTATTCATGGTTACCTCTTAAATTTTATTTTTTGTCAGTCATTATTATCTAGAAGTTATATTTTTTAAGTGATGTACATGCAACCACAAAGTTTATTTGTGGCCGAGAAACCATGGTTTCTTTCTGCTCCTGCTTTGGTGAGAGCACTCAGAACTTTTGCTGGTCAATCTAAGGAGATGGGTGCTGTGAAATCACTGACTTGTAGAGTTCTGTTGTTGTAAAGCGCTGATGAAGATGTGTTCGCTGCATCTGCATCATGTCACCATTGTGTTCCTCTACGGCTCTACCTGTAATTTGTTCATTTATTGTCCACTAGTATTGTTTTAAGGTGGATGGTAAGAATTTGTGGATGATTTATGGAATATGTGGAAAGTGGATGATTTTTGTAAATGATAGGTTATGGTAGATGGTATGTAAAGAGTTGGAATTGCATTGTCGGATGAAATTATGGCTAGTTGCCTTTATTTTTGTTGAATTTGGTATAGTTTGTTGAATGGTTTTTGTCATAGTTTGTTCTTGTTTTTTGGCATGGATTTGGCATTTTATGGTACTAAAATGGTATTCCATTATACATCAATTGCATGGAATAAAATAAACAAACCGATGTAATTTAAACACAGTAACGTCGCTTTTTCTTTGTAACAAAATCTGCAACTGATGTGTTTATTGTCTTAGACATCAGTTATTGATTGTATTAGCTATCTTATACATCAGTTATAGACTGTATTCTTTATTATATTAGACATCAGTTACTAACTGTAGTCGTTGTTATATTAGACATCAGTTACTGACTGATGTCATTTAGAGTCTTAGACATCAGTCCAAACTTATGTATAAAAGAATTGGGTTAATTATCTTGTTGGTCATTAAAGTGGGCCTAAAATATCAAGTTGGTCACCAAACTGAAAACGGTCTCAAACAGGTCACTAAAGTCAGCTACATGTACATTCTTATATTTAACTTATTTTTTTCTGGACAGAAAACACTAATATTAATGTTAATGTCTTCGATTTTATGGTCTGAAATGGGTATGTTACCCTACCAGGTAGATATCACATTAAATATTTTTTAATACATCATCATTTTTCGTCCAAAAAAAATTATTTATTTAGCGGAGTGTACCATGTAGCCGACTTAGTGACCTGATTGAGACCATTTTCAGTTTGGTGACCAACTTGATACTTTAGACCCACTTTAGTGACCAACAAGATAATTAACCCTAAAAGAATTTAACACATTGGTTTCAAGTTGGTCACCGTTGTCTTAGTATATGTATAACATCGTTTTGCAACTACTTATCAATGTAAATACATATTTATATCAGGTGTATGATATGTTCAATTTCATAAAAGTTTCTTACAGTACCAATACTGAAAAGATTCTAACACCATATAAATTTAAATTAGATGTATAGACATCAGTTTGTTGCCAAAAACCGATGTCAATGTCATGGACCTTTATCTACACCCACATAGACATCGGTTCAAAAGCTGCCAGACATCGGTTTTTAGCTGATGTCTATTGACGTTTTTCTAGTAGCAAACTCAAAACCTAACGCATGTCGGTAGAAAATGGTCCACAATTTCACAAAAAATTCAAAAGTGCGCCCAAACTAAAAATTCAAATATTTTGCCCAAACTTATAACCTACCGCATGTCAGTAGGAAATATGCAATTTGACCATAGTATAGACTAACTACTTCTCCCTTTTTCACTTTCATTTTATCTACTTCACCCAATATGCAATTTGACCATATATTCATCTACTTCACCAAATTTTAATTTTTATATAAATCTCTTCATCTCCTTTACTTTAATCATCTCAATTTTCCCAGTCATCTCAATCATTTGGGTATAAATCTTTTTCCTCTTTTATATGTGTACTTCATTTACATATGATATGTGTGTATTTGTGTTTTGTTTACTAATTAGTTCTTTGTTACATATTCATAGACTAACTTTAAATTTTGTGTATTAATTATTCATTTGTTTGTCAATTGGTTCTAATATTTTTATTTGCACTTCTTATGTAAATTGCTAGAATTTGAAGGCAAAACAAATTGACAAAACGAGATTGAAAGAAAGTTTGAGGGTGATGGCATTTGAAAGGAGGAAGACGAAGGATTGGTTAATTTTTAATTTTTTATTGTTTGTTGTAATGGTTGTAATTATAGTATATTGGAACAAATATTTTGGAGGTGTAACTATAGTTTTTAGTATTATAGTTGTGTAGGTGAAGACAATGGGATTATATTTGGTGTGATAAGGGGGAACTTAATGTAGTGGATGTTTATTTTGGTCATGGTCTTTTGATGTAATGGATGGTTGTTTTGGTTATTAAGTGCTTTTGCTATAAGATGTAATTGTGTGTTATTTAGATTTTGTTTTGTTAGTATAATTTGTATCATTAGCAAGGAAAACAAGAATCTGGAAAAAAAATCAAAAAAGAAAAATGTCCAATAATTCCTACCGTCTTCGAGCCATTTCCTACCGTCCATACCATTCGAAACCCTGTAATTTCTAACGTCTTCGAGCCATTTCCTACCGTATTGTAAGGACGGTAGGAAATGCTGAGACAGTGGTAGGAAATGGTATGTAGGAAATGACATTCTACATGCCATCTGAAATAATTCCTAGCAATTTGCTCAGGGATGCTCGGTAGGAAATGGGTGGACAGAATTTTTACAAATTCCACGTGGCAGCTGACCTGGAAGGGTCCCACCCACGTGGCATCTAACATTTCAACTGACGTGGCATGGACCATCCACGCCACGTCAGCATCCATGTTGGCACATGGGTCCATGCCATGTGGCCGTCCACATCAGCATGTGGGGCCCTCGTTGACCCGGCCATTTGCATTTTCCACCAATAACATTTCCGACTTAAGCAGTTTCTACCAACGGGCGTTGGTAGAAAATGGTCATTTCCTACTGATTTCGGGTCTTTTTCTACCTATTCGACAGTAGAAAAAGGCCATTTTTCTTGTAATGATAGTTAAAGAGACTGGAAGATGGATTAACAATAAAAAATGAATGGATATATATATAATGTTGAATATAATTAGTTTATCCAGATCATCTACCTAACGTATAACCTTTCGTTGTTACAAGATTCATGTCCGGGAAATGTTACAATTTAAAACTGAAATCCAGATTTAAAACTAAGTAAAGATAATGGCAGCCCAATCTTTAAGTCGCTTAACTGTCAGAGATCTAGCTAGTGTCATCCGTCAAAATAAATATTGTTCCACTAAAAATATCACCTATTTGATCACTGTGGTTTCAAATGATATTTTCAGAGTTAAATGTAGTACTAATAATTGCACAAGAAAACAAAGTTTTTACAAAACAAGTACACAAGCAAACCAAAGATCATATACAGATGATATAAATTACGTGAATGTGTTACTAATTAATCTAGTGCTAAACTAGAAAAAGACTGCTTTTTTTTATTTACTAATTGACTTGATATAAAATAATTAACATGCAGTCAGGGGGACAGAGAATGTTGATTAAGAAAGTAAAAAAAAAAATGGTCCTTACTGCCTATATACAATTTGTCGGAAAAGAGGCATGAATAGGAATAATTTGGTAACCCTAAGAAGTTAGGCTAAAACCTAATACATGCATGGAGTTAGGATTTGGTGATAGATATATATCAGAATAAAAATCAAACTAATTAAGTTGGGTTTTGTATATATATCAGCCAAATTAACCATCTCTCTGAGCACCTTAGCCTATATAGCTAGCCCATCCCACTTTCTCTGTTAAATTTCAGAGACTGCAATTTGGATTTACATTCACATGTAATGTGTGCAAATCACAAATTGCATGGCTACCACCTATACCAGTACTGAACAATAATATTTACCACTAGGCATGTAGACTTGTTCATGCAAATTACAACGGACTTTCGTGACAGATTTAATACAAAGAATTTTTTGTAATTTACTCAACTCGCGATAAACATAATCCGTCTAAATTGTCGCTTCGTAAAATTTTTATTATATTTGATATTAGTGTTGTGGTTCTTTTAGTTGAAATCAGAAATGTGGCCTGGAAACAAGGTATGCCACGTGGTTATATTAGTTGGTAAATTAGGGTGGTACCCCTTTCCATCAAGGGTGGGTTGCTACCAAGTCCTTTCGTATTGCCTTGCATAATTATTTCTATTTTCTTGTCTTAATTAAATCTACATCCCTACCTTCTTCACATGCACTCTCGTGTTTCCATGTGCATCATCTCTCCTTATGTATATATAATATATGCATACATAGAAGGGGTTATGTTATGTCAACTAGACAAGGGTTAACAAACTCATTGATGTAGTAGGGTCATTCCCTTGTGTACAATCAGTTGTTCTCTTCCTAATGATCCTCATTTATGAGACATGATCAACTCCAAGAAGAGTCGTTTTATTTTCTCTTTGTTCAGACACAACAAGTACGTAAATTATTAGGGTTAAGTAATTAATCGCTCTAAAATCTCAAGAAATGCACTTTTCAGGATTATATATTATATTTTAACATTTCTCCTCACTTGAAAGTTCGTTTTTGAGTTGAAAAGTGGATCACGGGCACCCATCTTTGGGGCATAATTTTTGTTTTTCGTTTCCAGAATAAATTATGAGAATATTGAGGATGGCAGAGAGTCGAATCTTGGATCTCTCGTTTGCCTCATATCTGATACATGTTAAATAACTAATCGTTCTAAAAGGTCAAGGTGTTAGACAAGGCACTTGTCAAAATCATATACCTCTGTTCTACCCATTTATTTACACTTTTCTTTTTGGGATGTCCCACCCAATTCTTAAAATAGTAAAGTTTTATAATATAAAAATCAACTACTTCCGCTACTTTCCTACACTTTTCTTACTTTATGCTTTAAATATTGGCAGGTCCCACCACTTTACTTCTTTTCTTTACTCTTCTCTATTACTTTACCTATTTTCCTTAAACTCTGTGTCCAACCCAAATGATAACTATTGGACGGGACGAAGGGAGTATTATATTCTAACAATTAAGAATTTGTAAATATATGTTTGGACCCAGAATAAGAATATTTGAATATGCGTTTGCTTCTGCCTGCTGTTACAAGTGTATGTGTATGTATATACACAGAAACTGTTACGCTATGTTCCAGAAACTTTTTCTGGAAAGAAAAGAAAATAAAGTAGTGGATTTATTTTCTTCAACTTGTTTCAGAAAGATTTTTTAGATGAGAAAAGAATTGATTTCTGAAGATTTGGGAAGAAAATCTTTATAAATTTATCTTCAAAATCTTCTTTGCACTTTTGAAGTGATTTAGAGAGAAAGGAAAAAAATCTATTTTCTATTCTTTTCTCTCAGATTCGGGAACACAGTGTTAGAGCGACTTGTTACGAAGTTCTGTGATGGTAAACTCAGGTCGACTATGTCATTTTAATATTTTCATTATTTATTATGAAGACGTCTCAAAAATATAGACTCCTTTTTTATCGATGCTTTCAAATGAAGAAGAGTGGTGTAATAATTTTTTTTAAAAAATTTATCAATTAAATTACGAAAATTACTCGGTCGTTAATAAGCTGTACTCTCGTAAAACATGTTTTCCTTTTTAATATCAAAATCTCGAATTTAATATATTGAATATATACCTGTCTTATATATTAATATTTATGTCCTTTCCTTTCTAATGAGCCACTTATTCGTTAACTTTACATATTCTACTTCAAATAAAACTTCTTTCCTTTTTAATATATCAAAATCTCAAATTTAATATATTAAATAAATATTTGTCTTATATATTAATTTTTATGTTATCATAGCCACTCTTTCGTTGAAAAAACACATATATAACTTTAAATTCATAAAAATTAGTTGAAAAAGCCGTGCTTCGCGGGTGCATGATAATTTTTTTAAAAAACTATATCAAATAAATTACAAAAATTACTCGGTACTCGTTAATAAGTCGTCATCCCGTGAAACACGCTTTCCTTTTTAATATCAAAATCTCAAATTTAATATATTGAATATATACTTGTCTTGTATATTAATTTTTATGTTATCATACTCCTTTCTAATGAGACACTCTTTCATTGAAAAAACACATATATAACTTTACAGTTTCTATTTCAAATAGAACTTTTAGTTATGTATTACAAACGCTTATTCTACTTCCAATAGAACTTTTAATTGCAAGTACTTCTTTTATATACGAACTCTTCTCCTCTATAAATCGAAACACCTATTTTACTTCAAACAGAACTTTGGAAGTAATTCTTTTATATTTGAACTATTCCCCTCTACAAATTCAAACACCTATTCTATTTCAAATACAACTTTTAATTATATGTCTTCGCTATAAATTCAAATTATTCTCCTCGATAAATTCGAACATCTATTATACTTCTAATATGTTAAAGGATATTTTTTATTTATCAGTATTTAAAATTCTAAAATTCTAGAAAATTAGAAAAATAGATTGAAATAATGCGTCACCTAACCTCCCGCGTATCCTCCTTTTTATATATATATATCGCAGATTCAGTTCAGCCTTCTCAACTTGTAAATTAACACAAATATATTATATATGCACTATTACATGAACAAGATTTAGTGATCAACTATGTATAATCTGTGAGTGGTCCACGTCCATGCATGTTCAATTAGCTTCATTATAAACTACGACTACTTAACATAATGTAACGTGCTATAATGTAACGTGCTGTCTTCCAAAATAAATACATACAAAATTTTAAGTAATACAATATTTCATAATGTATAGATAATTAATTGTATGTTTGTAATTAATTAGTTGCTTCTCCAACATGCTCAAATTTTGAAAGAACTCATCATCTGACATGATAATCCTAGCATTTACTTTTGCTATTAATGTCGGTGAATTAGGGATAATCATCTTAATTAATTAGCATCCCTAAAAAAAATCTTAATTACTTAAAATATTAAAATTTAATCACCAGAGTTTATAATTTGTTTGCCTCATATAAATATTTTACTCCAAAATTATTTTTATCTAGCACACATATATATAAATGTACATAGAACTCTTACTATTTTTGTGTGAATGCTCTCTTTTAACAAAAGTGAGTAAAATAGTAGAAAAAATAAAATATTTAACACATAAAAGTGAGTATATCGGAAAAACTAGTGGAACTAATTAATTTTTAGATTATAAAACTTTAATATTTTCTGAAAAATATAAAAATGTAAAACCGAATTAGGAATGACATTCATATAAAAATGTAAAAAATTGAATTTTACGGAATTATTAATATAGATTTTTGATTTAATTATCATCTCATGCATCCACTTCATATATGTCAGAAACCGCAGTTTCTAATATATACGGAAAATCGGATTTATTCACCAAAAGTGCTCTGCTTTATATCTATCGGCCCATGTTCAGACTGTGGCACGATCTGAAATTGAAAAGGATGGGTTGTAAATAGATTGGATCCACGCCTTTAGTCTTTGGGCTTAGCACACTGATTTGGAAAATTTTACTTCTATTGTGGGCCTTGTTTGAATATGACTGCTCAAGTTTAAATGATTTTATTTGTTTTTTTAGGGCTTAAGAGATAAGACTAGTGTCAGTTTGTGCACCACAGACCTGTGCATTTCTTGTTCTAATTTGTATTTGATTCTTTTTTTTTTTTTGTATCTATAATTTTAACATTATAAATTTTGATAGCTACACTATTGAAAAAATGTTCAAGAACATTGACTGGATTCTTATGATTCTAAACTAATTGTCAAGTCCTTTCGTAAATTATGGACCATTAATGTCAATTTGTTATAAAAGTGATGTGAGACAAGTTTGATTTATTTGTTTTTGATACACGGCGATCATCATCGTTTATTTGCTGAAAAATAACTTGACTTTGATAAATATCATTTTCGAAGAATATTTATTGGGGAAGAAAATCCACGATAAATTGCCTCATTTTGCTATTTATTAGAATAAAAATACCTATGGCCACCCACGCCATAAAATTAGGGCCGTAAACGAACTGAATTGTTCGTTAATCTCGTTCGTTTCCGTTCGAGTTCGTGTTCAATAAACTCATCCGAGTTCGTTATCGGACACGAGTTCGAACAACATTTTTTGTTGATAACCTTAACGAACTGAACCGAACTTTTACGGTGATCGACTCGAGTTCGCTCGAGTTGCGTTCGAGTTCGACTCGTTCGTTAGGTTCGAGTTCGGTTCGGGAAAAATTATTATTTTTATAATATTATATACGTATGTATTATTTATTATTTATAATTTAAATTTTTTTACAATGATTTAAAGTAAATATTATATATAAATATCAAATATTTAATTGACATTTGAACTAATTTTTTCATCGAATAAAGTTAAAAATTATATTTTTTTTGTTTGAAAAACATAAAATGTTAACTAACTGTTTGTGTTCGTCCGAGTTCGGTTCAGTTCGTTATGTTCGTGAACTGTTCGCGTTCGGTTCGAGTATTACCGAACTCTAGTTCAGACAAAAAATTTTGTACGATAAAATTACCGAACATTGTTCAATTCGTTAAAATTTTGTTCTAATTCGTTAAAAAATCGTTCGAGTTCGGTTCGTTTACCGTTCTGCATAAAATGTTACGCAGGTTTGAAAAAATATCTGTACCTTCCATCTATTCTATAAGGTTGGACTGACGGACCAGTCCAGCAATTTACTGGTACGTCACAATGTTTGGGCTTCTGATCAACTTAGCTTTATGTATTTGGTAAATCACCGTGCCCGTCAAAGCTTTTAAAATTGGGTTGGCCCAAATTTCTATTCATCTTCTAATTTTTCTTCATAGCCCTGCCAAGTCCTATCCAGTGGCTTACAACCAAATCACCGTGCCCGTCAAAGCTTTTAAAATTGGGTTGGCCCAAATTTCTATTCATCTTCTAATTTTTCTTCATAGCCCTGCCAAGTCCTATCCAGTGGCTTACAACTTGCTTTCTTTTTATCCTTTAGTTTTCCGAAAATAGTTTCTACAGCTTGCTTTGATGATGCCTAGAGCTGGCAATTTGATACACGACACGTGAACACGGTACGAACACGATACGGATAATTAGTGTTTGGGTGCAAAAATTTGGTACACGAACACGAAAGTACACGAACACGAAAAAACACGAATATAATTAGTATCGGGTTTGGGTTTTCACAATAGGTACACGACACGAAACGAAAGTACACGAATTAATGAAGTAAATAAATAATTTTAAAAAAAATATATTATTTATAGTATTGCATATTTAGAAAATATATAAGGAATTACATATGAACAATAAATAAAAGTTTCATGACTAATTAGCAGTAAGTTATACATTTATATATAAGAAGTATACATTTATATATATAAGTTATATTTACAATTTTTTGTAAAATTGTATGTATTACATATTTAATACACATTTCATAAAAATTTACATAATTAAAATAGTTTTATAATATATAAATTTTAATTTAATTAAATTTATATTTTTGTTTAATGTACACGGATACGACACGTAAAGTACACGACACGTTTTGAATTGGATATGTGTTTCAAATTTAGTACATGAATTCAAAACGGGTCGGATATGGGTTTTACATTAAGTACACGAAAACACGAAAGTACACGACACGAAAGTACACGACACGGTCCAATTGCCAGGTCTAATGATGCCCCAAGAGACCAAGCACATATGGCTTACACTTGTCTTTTTCTTATTTGACAAGAACAAATCAAAGTTTACGAGTTTTCATAATAGCCGGCCCGTCAGCTGAGAAAATAATATGCCGCTAACAGTTGCCAAATCATGATTCTCAAACGGAAAATTCGGTGGATTAAAAATTTTAACAATTCCGTTTTTTGAAATCAAATAATAATAGTCCCTCTCTATAAAATCAACTCTCAACCTTTTCTACGATTAAAATGAAACATCTCAACAATCATAATGTACCTGAGCATTTAAACTTCATAAAATTTTAAAAAGTATATATATATAGGCAAGTGCTCAAATGAGACCTCTCTTAAAATGAGAATTGAGACTCAATCACAGCCCCACATTTTGTACATCTAGATGAAATTGTAGCCATACATATTAAAATCTAAATTTTATTTCCTCTCTCTCATCTCTATCATCCACCCATTTCCTCTCTCGCATCTCTCTCATCCACCCATTTCCACATTTCTCTCACCCATCACTACACTTCACCTCCGACCACTACTCTTTCGACGCAACCTCCATTCCGTTATACCAACGCCATCATCTAAAATTCGTCATCACTGTTTCTACACGAATTCGGATCTATATTGTTTTCGATCTGTTACGGTTGCTCCTCCTACATGTTTTGCTCATCATTTCATATTCTTGATTGATGTAGCTTAATAGGAAACATATGCAATGAGTAACCAATTTCATATTTGTAAGTTCTCAGATTTAACGATTTTTGTAAAATAAATGGTTATGGTTGTTATAGCGGTGATAGAGGCGTGGAGGGATGAATATTATGTTGGGATGATGATTGTGATAGTGGTTTGTATAGTAGAGACAATAATTTTGAGTGATTTTGTTTTGAATTTATTTAGTGATTTGTGGTAAAATTTGGTGATTTGTTTTTGCAATTTTAGTAATTTAGGATTAAATTTGGTGGTGATGATGATTCTGATAGTTGTATTTGGTGATGGTTGTGGCGTAGTGGATGTGGAGATCTAGGCAGTGTGATGATATACAATTATATAGGTGTGTATGTATATAGATGGTAATGTTTATTTTTGGTGATTTGTGTTGAAATTATGGTGATCCCGGATGAAATTTGGTGTTCTGTAGATTTTGTATATGATCGTGGTGGTTTATAAGGTGATTTGGGAAGAAATTTGGTATTCTGTAGATTTTGTAGTAGTGTGGTTTATAAATTTGATGGTTTTGTTTTACTATTAGTAATTAAGAGATTGTGATGGAATGGTGGTTTTAATTTTGGTAAAATGAAATTGATTTTGGGGAAAAAATATCAGTGGTGACGGCTGTATGATAATGGTGGTGATCGTGATAACAGTGGTGAGGACAGCAATGATAACAGTAATGTCAATATATATATATATATATATATTGACAATTATAATATATTTTTTGGTGATTTGATAATTTGGACTCAGTTCTCATTATAATAAGGGTCTCACTAGAGTAGCTCTCTGTATATATATACTATCAATACTATTATATAATAGACGAAATATTAAAAGTTTGATCGGTCGTTGGTCGGTATGATACATTTTGATTTTACTTAATTGCCATTACTTAATTGTACTTCGTGTTTTTACTTAATTAACCTTACTTATTTATAGAAATATATTACTAAATAATAATATTACCTATTTATAACCAATTACCTTTTTCACCTAAAATACATTATTTTTTCTAAAAAATTCTCCTATTTTTTCAAATATATCACGGGCATTACCTTTTTTAACTAAAACATGTTAGTTTTTTATTTTTCCTTACTAAAACCCTCATTTTCCAAAAATATCCCGGACAAACCTTTAGTTATTTATTTTTAAACATATTTTAATAATATAATTATTTTTTAAAAATTACCTATTTTAAAATGACTACTTATTTTTCTTAACAAATGCAATTACTAAAAATATTAAAAATATAAATAATCAAATACCCATTTATAACCAATTACCTTTTCAGCTAAAACACATTATAGATTTTTTCTAACAAAGTCTCTCCTTTTCCAAATATATCACGGGAAATTATATTTTTCAACTTATTTTTTTAACAAATATAATTAATAAAATATTTAAAAAATAATAAAATAACAATTAACAATCCGTGTATCGCACGGGTTTTAAGATAGTATTATTAAAGACGAAACATTAAAAGTTTTGGTCGGTCGGTCGATCGGTCGGTATTTCGGCCGTGTCTATCTATAATTTGGGTCGGGTCTATCTATAACCAATTTATTTATAACCAAATTTTTTTTCAGCTAAAATACATTATCTATTTTATCTATTTTTCTAACTAAAACAACTCATCTTCTAAAAATAAAATAAGTAACATATATATAATGATAATATTATTAAATGTTTATAACTGATTACCTTTTTCAGCTAAAACACATTATATGTTTTACATTTTCTAACTAAAACAATTTATCTTCTAAACATAACACATGCAAAATAAATATGTACTTGTAATATTGTTATATATAATTATTAATAAATAACCACTTACCCTTTTCAGCTAAACACATAACTTTTTTTTATTTTTTCTAACTTAAACAACTAATTTTTCTAAAAGTAACATGAGCAACATATATATATAGAAAGATAATATAATTTTCTATTTTCTAATTTAAACAACTAATTTTCTAAAAGTAACACGGGTAACATATATATATATATATATATGGAATATAATTTTATATAATTATTGTTGTTGGATGAATTTCGTAACAACACAAATTGGAGGTTGCTGAAATAATGACTTAAGAAAATATGGGGATTTGGAATTTTTGGATGTTTGGGGGCTGGACTTGTATGATGACTCCTCAGAAATTGAATAGAGAATGGGTTCTTTCTCTTGCTCTTTGACGAGTGTCAATTGTCGTATCATACAAGGTGCCTACGTACCCCTTATATAGGGATCAAGCCTCGCGTAGTTCTCAGAAAACAAGTAATTAGATAAGCTCATTCAGTCCAAGCCCATAAATAGTTTGAGTTTATCCATCCACATCACGTTCCCATAAATAGTCTGGATTTATCCATCCACATCACATTCCCATAAATAGTCCAGATTTATCCATCCACATCTCATTCCCATAAATAGTCCGGTCTTCACACGTTTTCCTACAATCTCGCGGCATCTCCGCATTTCTTTCCATGATTTGAAGAATATCGTTTGGAGATATTTTCCGTTATTCGTTGGTTGAGATTGATTCTTTCCTCGTTTCAAGGAGAGGATATTACTTAGTGTTCAAGTAATTAATTATTAATCTGAATTAATAATTATTAAACGGAGAAATTTGGACTATGCCAAAATGTGGCATAACAACAAGCCCCCAGTTCTTCAGTGTAGCTTGCTGCAGTGGAGAACTGAAAATCTTCGAGCTTCCAAATTTCTTCCGTCGCTTGGCGTTTTGTATATAGTCCGAATTGGCGTACACGATTTTCAAGTGTCATTGTCCACATAAGAATGTGTTTTCGTTTGTCCACGAGCCCCCGAGCTGAGGCTTTAATAAGATACCCAATTTCAAATGTCAGGCTTTCAGCCCATATCACATCCGGTCCCACACATTTTCCTATAATCTCGCGGCATCTCCGCATTTCTTCCCGTGATTGTAGGAATGTCCTGTGCTAATCATATCACGTTCGGTCCCACACGTTTTCCTGCAATCTCACGGCATCTCCGCATTTCTTCCCGTGATTGTAGGAATGTCCCATGCCAACCATATCACGTCCGGTCCCATACGTTTTCCTATAATCTCGCGGCATCTCTGCATTTCTTCCCGTGATTGTAGGAATGTCCCATGCCAACCATATCACGTCCGGTCCCACACGTTTTCCTGCAATCTCGCGGCATCTCCGCATTTCTTCCCGTGATTGTAGGAATGTCTCATGCCAACCAAGAAATATCCATCTACCAATGGGCCTTCAATAATATAATTTTATTCATGGACTCTCCTCTGAGAGTAAGGTCTTCAATATTAATCCTCCCTGGAAAAAGAGAGCTTTCGAAAACATTACCCTTATCAGATAAGGATCTTCCACACTTATTTTTGTCCATGCACGAGCAAGTGAAGTAATCAAATCATGTGCTACGAATATTGCATCACAATTCTTTAACATCTCCATGATTCAGATTCTGTCCATATCTGTTTTTTACCTTTCTGACCCTGTAAACGATGTTTTCTTGGAAAACACAAAACATTAAAGTTGTGGAAAACGAAAAGAGCTTTCCAATGATAAATGGCTCGTCAGAAACAGACATATAATGAATCAGGAATCAAATACAATGTTGTTAGAAATGAATACTACTAGAAACTAGACAGAGGGGGGGGGGGTGAATGGATAATTTGATATATTTTTGGATTCTTGAAACACAAGATAAACTGTATATGATTATGCTATGTTATATGCAGAAAGTAAACAACACATACAATCACTTTAATCTACTTTGTATTAAGTAAATTAAATACTACAGCTTTCCAAAAATTCACAAATGAATATCTGGCTTCTAAACAAGAACAGTGTGTCTTGCTTGCTTACAGAGAAAATAGTGCTAGAAATAAAACCTTGTGTGTCTCTCTTACTGCTTACAATGGTGTGTGCACAATATATATATTAACCTATACAAACTAGGCACACACAATATTACACAGCTACCCCTTCTGAAAGTCCAACTTGTCCTGCCATAAGAAGTTCACTGTGTCAGGAACGACCACCTGCTTTTCGGAGTCTTTCCCGTTTCTGTAGCTGCTTGTCTCTTATCTTTCTCTCCAAGTTTAGCTGTAGATTTTCCATCTGTTCTTTGGACCACCTTGCCAGAACAAATGCTTTAGTATTTGTCTCTTTTGATTCTTGGTTCTGTACCTTGATTTGTCTTGTTATAAATGGCTAAGTGTTGATATCGTGAACTCCACTTCATTCCTGACTTCGCGATTTCCCTTGTGAGGACTACGCGATATAGCCTTTGAAGACTTTGCGACATAGGCCATAAGATGACTATGCGACATGGGTCATTTGACGACTATGCGACATAAGTCATTTGACGACTATGCGACATAAGGCTTCTGAGGACTTCACGATCTAGGCTTCTTTGACTTTGCTGACTTCAACACTTCACGACATGAGTCTTGAGGACTTCTCGATATAGTACAAAATAGACTATGCGATGTAGCACTTCACGACATAGATATTGGTGACTTCACGACATAGCTTTCTTCTGACTTTGCTATATAATGTCTTAGACAAATTTCTGCAACTTATTTCTTCATGGCCTTATTCATCTCTATCCTGCTGCATGAACACTTCTGAACTTCTACCAGGACAATTATTCAATGGACTATATACAATCTAGATGCAAGAAACTTTACTAAGCTCATTATAACTTTGAGCATACATGATCAAGCTAATGTTCATGAGAACAAGACAAGTACATTTAGAGACCTATACTAAATCCCAGTGATAGAACTCACTAGGTCATGTAATGTGACATAGTCACATAGTGTAGGCTTGTTAATAGTGGTATTCAGACATGTCTTGAGCCTAACAATCTCCCCCAAATTGTGAGTAAGATCCTTAGGCACAATTTCATGTCTGATAACAAGCCTAACTTACATAAAAGGAAATTAAGTAACAGAGAGGACAATTTATGAACATTGAGATCAGGAATTTGATTTCATAGAAAAATTAAAAGCTTACAGATTATCTTTGTTGCTCAGCAGCTTCAGCTTCCAATTGATTCTCTTGTAAATCATCATAAATCTTCTTTTTCCTTATCTCTTCTCTTCTCTTCATGTCTATGATGGCTTCTTGAAGTTCTTCTCTTGCAATCAGTTCTTCAATGAGAGGTGAGCCTTTTAAGTCATCAATTGCAGCCTTGAGTGCACTTTCTACATATGAATCCAGAAACTCCATCCTTATTTTGCTTTTGCCTCCTTGTGAGTTTTTGTACTCCACAATGTAAGGATTTTGTTTGACCCTGCACAACCCTTTCTGCCTTAGCTCTTTAGCCCTCTCCTCCATCTCAGCCATTTTTTTTTTCTCTCTCTCTCTGTATCTCCTTCTCTTCATTTTCTTTCCTCAGGTTTTCTTCATAATCAACATGCATTTTCAAGAACCTGGAAATATCTATCTTCCATGTCCTTTCTTCTTTTTCTTCAAAATTCAGTAAGGCATTTATCCTTTCAAGCTCATACTTATAGAAATATTGCCAGCCTCCTTGCTTCATAATCCTTTCTCTTCCATCAGTGTACTTGATCTCTAGATGATCTAACTTCACTTTGACTTCAAAGATCCTTTGAGCCCTCAAAAATGCTAGGGCGTCTTCATCATAGTCCTCATCTAGTGGAAGCACATTGATGCCAATAACATTTGTGAGTTTTCCAGTCTTCTTTGTTATCCTTATTCTTCTGGGTACACTCTTGATCTTCATATGCTTCACAAGAGACACCTTTCTGGAACAAGGAGAATCAGTCTTCAGTGCCACATCACTTGGAAGAAGCTTCATTCCTTTTCCCTTCATCCACTGTAACACTCCACTAGCTGTGACTTTGTGGAAGTGTCTTTTTGAGGTTTCTTTTGTGGCTCCTTCTTTCTTCTGTGGCAATTCAGGTTCAGAAGTCTTAGATAATGATTTTGGAGGATCATTACTAACAGTACCCACCCTAGACTTAGAGTCTTGTGTTGTGGTTAAAGTACTGCTAGCAATGTCCTTGACTTGCTGAATTCCACTTCTTGTTCTCTTGACTGTTTCCTTTGTCCCCTTAGAATCCCTCTTGTCATTATCAGCACCTTTTGTCTTCTTTGAAGATTTGCTCCTGCTACTGTCACTTGGTCCATCCTTATCACTCCTTGAATGAGATCTCCTTCTATAGGTTTTCTCCTCATCATCATCCTCACCATCCTTCTTCTTGATTTGATAGATTCAGGAATGACTCCATGAATCAGAAAAGATTGTAGAGTGTGAATCATTTCTAGTTCCTCAGCTGTCCTAACTCCTCTCTTGGCTCTCAGCATTTGCAGCACCTGGTTGATCTTTGCATTGTTATTCATTGTTAGGTCTGAGGGAATTACTAGTTGGTCAATATTGTTGTCTTGAGATAGACTTTGGTAAATTATTGTCCTTGGCTTGGATATAACCTCAGGCAATCTTTGATTTTGGTTCATCTTCAAGTCAGTATAAAGACTTTCATTGTTCATCCCATGCTTTTCAATCAAATCCAGAATGATTGACAGCTCAGTAAATCTCAGTTTCTCTAGAGTTTGAAATGCTAGGTGCCACAAGCAATTGTCCTTGCACACCATGATTATCTCTCTTAGATGGACATCCTTGATTTTCCTTACTGCAACTGTGAAGTACTTGATGTTTTCCTTGAGCTTCTGTCTGTAAACCCTTGCATCTTCTTGAGCATTTCTGTAGATGGCTTTCAGAAACTCCAGGAAGGCCTCATCATGATAGATGTTTGAATTGGCAACTTCCTGTAGCTTGGCGTCTGTGATAACTGTAGCTTTGACAGGTTTAGCATTGGGAGTAGGTTGAGCAGGTTGAGGAGTTGAGATGTCTTTAGGCATTGTGGATGGATAGTAGGTGGTTGAGATTGTGCTCTTCTGGCCTACTGCACTTATGACCTCTACAGGGGGAAGGATTATTGGTTTGATTGTTTCTTCAGAAATTTTGCCCTTGAGATTCTGTTGCTTGGCAGGTACTCCCCTTTTCTTTTTCAGAATTACCTCCTTTTGTTTCTCCCCCTTAGGCTTGGAATCAGACAAGATGTCTTGAGCTTCCCCAGGGATAGGCAGGTTCATTTGTCTCATCATAGAAGTCAGCATTTGTTGTTGCACCAGCAGGATATTGGAGGTGTTGTTGCCTTGGTCATCCAGCTTGTCATTGAGCTGGTTTAAGGATTTAGCAAGTATCCTGTTTTCATCTTTCAAAGAGGACACTTCTCGTTCTAGACCATCCACCTTGGAGAATAGCTGTTGAGACTTGAAAGAATTGAGAGATTGATCCTTGATTTTGGCAAAGTCAAATTTGGAGATGTTTGACATAGGAACCTCATCCACCAATTTGTCACCATATTGATTCTTCCAAATAACATTCAGCATTGCATTAGTGTTGATGTTGGCCTTGACTTGATTTTCTAGGGTGGTAGCCATTTTCTTGATGTTGTCTGTGACCATGGCAAAAGAAAGATCCATCATGTTGACATTAGAATTGGTTTTCTGGATGTCTTTGAGGATGCCATCCACCTTAGGAAAATCAGAGAGATATGAGTTTCTTAGCTGAGTGGGGGATCTATCTGTCTCCTCCTTGATTGAATAAATCTCTGATTGAAGCCCTTTCCCAAGATAGTGCAGAGCCTTCAATTGATTCTTGTAGACATCATTTACAACATCATAAACTGCAGCAGGAGAGAGATCTTTTGTATTGGAGCCTAGAGAGGTGAGGTAATCTTCTCTCAGAAAAGCTAGGGCATCCTTGAGTTTGATAGACCTCTTAGCATCCAACCAGGCATCCACATTTCCCTCTGGTTCAGCTGCATCCACTATCTTCTCCTGCTGAGCTGCAACATCCTCCTTGTGGCAAAGAAGAATAACCTCATAATCAGCATTTGGCAAGTTTGAGGTGAGGAGGTGTTGAGCTATTTTTGAGAACTCATCAATTAGTGCCATATGGAGATCTTGAATAGCTTCTTCTGTCATTTTGGAAGGCACAGTTGATGATCCTGAAGGCCTGTCATGTTGCACAGGCTTCAGCCATTTTGACAGAGTGGCCTGAGCCAAGTGAGAGCTAGTGCTAGGCACTTCATGAGATGTGAGATTTTGAGTCTCCTCCAGCCTTGGAATGGCTGTAGAGTCTGATGTTGTCTCCATTGAAATGGGATGTGTTACAACATCAGCCCTATATGTCTGTGAAGACAGTTCCACATCCCTAAGGATGGGAGAATTTGGCATAGAGTCTCCAGTGAAAACTGGTGAATCCTCCATGTTTGTGTTGGTGTCATTAGGATATGCCCCAGTATGCATTCCCTGACCAACTAGATGTGGTTCCTGGGTGGTGAGCACAGTGTCATGCACCATGTCACTTGAGTTTGGCTCAATCACAGTGTTGGATTGTGATTGATCAATTTCAGAAAGGTCATGTGAATGACTAATCTGTTGAGAAGAAATGTTAGATGTAGATTCTGGAAGAGAAGTGTGGTGTAGATTTGATTTTGGCAACTCCCCCTGAGAAATAGGAGGAGTTTCAAGTGTGATGTGCTCTCCACTCAATGTGTCAGCATCCTTATTTCTCCTAGGATCAAGAGTGAGTTCTTGATCCTGTGCAGACTCAGTACAGGTTGTAGTGGGGAGACTACTCTTTTCAATGCCAATAACCTGTTGGGAGGCCATTGACAGTAATAGGTGTACCCCTTTTTCCACATCTGAATCCTGTTGGGAGGATCCAGTGGTAGGTTTGGATTTGGATTTCTTACTGTGTCTGGTGAGAGGTGACTCAGGATTCTCACTTTCTATCTCTACAGTTTATTGAATCACTTTTAGGGGTCTCTTCTTAGTCTTCTTTTTAGTAACGTCAGTCTTTTGGGAGACTGATGCACTTGGCTCCCTAATGTCTACAGATGTGTTTGCAGTGGGGTTGCTGGATGGGATAGGAAGGCTAGGGTTAGACTGTGTAGCTCCTTCAGTCTTAGCCTCCCCTGTCCAGGAAAGCTCATGGTATATTGGCTTAGCAAGTTGATATGATTCAAACGTGTCCTGCATATGCTGGGTCACACTTAGAATCACATCAACTTGATTCCTTGTGTCCAATGACCCAAATAGAATCTTGGACATGGACTTTGAATAAGCCATTTTAGTTTTATCTATACCCTCCAATTCATGGATATTTGCATCAAGATAGTTTAAAATAACTTGAAGGAAACGGGGGTAAAAGATTTCATTACCTCTACCACGAACTGTTCTCCCTAACCTCTGAGCCAATTCCTTGAGGATGATTTCTCCAACATTTATCTCCTGATTGTAGGCTAGGGAGTAGGCCAGCTTCACAGCAATGTGACTTATTTGGTCCCATCCTGTCTTCCTGCATAAGAACACCTTTTGGAGTGTATCAAAAACAAACGACCACTCCCTCCTGACATGCTTCTTGTTCAACTTAGCCATGTCAATCTTATCTGCATACTTGATGAGGTCCATGAAAGCAACCATTTCATCATCATTGGCTTCAGCAGCATGACCCTCAACCTTGAATCCCAGGGCTTCATTAATCTCTTTTCCGCCAAACTGGAAGTGCTTGCCCCCAATTGTGCAATTCACTTCCTGAAATGAGGTTCCATCATCCCTCGCCATAGTTGCAACCTAGGCTGTTCTCCAGAACCCTTCCAACACATCGACATACAGAGTGGGGTTCAGGGTCAAGGCTTGGCGGAGGTATGAGGTGTTTAAGAACCGTACAAAGCACTTGTACCTGGGATTTGCCTCCGCCTCTGAGGGAATTGAGAGTAGATTTGTTTCTTTGGAAATGGTTAAAGGAATTGAGGATGATACTGTCTGAGATTTGGGTGCCATTTCAAGAGAGAGAGAGAGTGAAGAAGAGAGTAGAGAGAGTTTAAACTTAGGTTTGAGAATTTAGAGCAGTAGACAAGATGAAAAGTTATGAACGGTTAGAAAAGAGTATTTATATGATAGAGACACTGCGATATGGAGTTATGAATATGTACAGTCTATTTGTATGTCGCGAAGTCAAAAATAGCCTGTACCGCAAAGTCTTGCAAAGTATATCGCATAGTCTAAAAATGAACTATGTCGCAAAGTCTTAAAGGTGAAAAGATTTGGGGAGACTTTGCGATATAGTATAAATACCCTGTCTAAAACTCTCTTTTTGGAATTTCAAGCAATTTGTCAGACTTTTATCAAATTTTGAAATAAAATTAATTTATATCAGAATTCTGTCAAATATGGAGACTTGTCGATATAGTTATCCTAAGTCGCGAAGTCATAAAATGAACTATGTCGCAAACTCATCAAATGAACTATATCGTGAAGTCTCACAATCTCAACAGTTTGCGATATAAGTCTGTCTGATTTGAACTGTGTCGTGAACTCTAAAAATCATCTATATCGAGATGTCTCAAAAGCTCACAACTTCACCACAAAATATGATTTTGAAAAATATGCAGTAAAATACTGAAATATTTATAAATCATATCTCAACTAATTTTCACTCCAAATAAATAGAGCATTTAAACACAGTGAAAATTTACTGCTGCAACAATTAACTAGCATACTTACTTAGAACAACTAAATGAAGGATTGAGCATTCCGATTTCACTCACCAGTCTGTTGAAGACAGCTTCATTCAGAGGTTTAGTAAATATGTCAGCTAATTGTTTCTCAGTTGGAACATAAGAGACTTCTATGGTACCATTTGCAGCATGTTCCCTAATGAAATGGTACCTGATCTCAATGTGCTTTGTAGTAGAATGATTAACAGGATTGGCAACTATGGATATTGCACTAGTATTATCACACATCAGAGGAATGTGTTCTAACACTAGTCCATAGTCCATGAGTTGATTTCTAATCCAAAGCAATTGAGCACAGCAACTTCCAGCAGCAATATATTCAGCCTCAACTGTGGATGTTGCTGTGGACTGTTGTTTCTTGCTGAACCAGGACACTAACCTTTGGCCTAAGAATTGGCAGCTTCCAGAGGTGCTCTTCCTGTCAATTCTGCATCCAGCATAATCAGAGTCTGTGTAACCAACCAGGTTGAACCCAGTTCCCTTTGGATACCATAGCCCAAGATTAGGAGTCCCTTTCAGATATTTGAAAATTCTTTTGATAGCCATCATGTGAGATTCCTTGGGATCAGACTGGAACCTTGCACAAAGGCATGTGGCAAACATGATATCAGGCATGCTAGCTGTGAGATAGAGTAGTGATCCAACCATGCCTCTGTAAACCTTGATGTCTACTCTTTTGCCTTTCTTGTCTTCATCTAGCTTGATTGCAGTAGACATAGGAGTTTTTGCTGGAGATGACTCTTCTAAACCATATTTCTTTAAAAGATCTTTGACATACTTTGATTGGTTTATGAAGATGCCATCCTCCCTTTGATGTACTTGCAAACCTAGAAAGTAGGTTAATTCTCCCATCATACTCATCTCATATTTGCTTTGCATCAACTTAGAGAACCTTTCACAGAGTTTTTCATTTGAAGAGCCAAAGATGATATCATCCACATAGATTTGAACAAGAATGATATCATTTCCATGCTTCTTGAAGAATAGGGTTTTGTCAATTGTACCCCTGGTAAATTGATGCTCAAGAAGGAATTGAGATAGAGTTTCATACCAGGCTCTAGGTGCTTGTTTGAGTCCATAGAGTGCCTTGAGCAGTCTATACACAAAGTTTGGGAAGTCTTCATTCTCAAAACCAGGTGGTTGAGACACATAAACTTCTTCAGCAAGATCACCATTGAGAAATGCACTTTTCACATCCATTTGATACACCTTGAAGTCTGAGTGAGCTGCAAAATCCAGGAAGATTCTGATGGCTTCCAGTCTAGCTACAGGTGCAAATGTCTCATCATAATCAATGCCTTCTTGCTGATAGTATCCTTTGGCAACCAGCCTTGCTTTGTTTCTAATTACCACTCCTTCTTCATCCATCTTGTTTCTGAACACCCATTTGGTGTCAATAACATTCTTTCCTTTTGGAGGTGGCACTAGTTCCCATAATTTGTTTTTCTCAAATTGATTCAATTCTTCTTGCATGGCAACAATCCAATCAGAAATCTTCAAAGCTTCTTCAACTACTTTAGGTTCCTCTTGTGACAGAAAGCAGCTATACAGACATGTATTCATTGTTGACCTTCTTGTTCTAACTCCCTCACCAGGATCTACAATGATTTGATCCCTAGTGTGGGCTCTGTCCCATTTCCTTGTGTGCCCCTGTTCATTTCCTTGGTCTGTTCCAAGCTCATTTTGGTTGACAGTTGCATTCTCTTCTTCTCCCCCTGTGTTTGTGAACCCTTGCACAGGTGTTTGAAGAAGATTGTCAACTTCAAGAATTTCATTTTCTAGAACAGTTTGAACAGGTGGTTCATCTTCACTTTCAGAATCCTCAAGATAACCTTGATTCTCAGATCTTAATGGCACACTGTCTTGATCACTTTTTTTAAGTCCAGGAGTTTTCTTGTCATCAAAGGTAACATCTATGCTTTCCATGACTTTGTGTTGCTCAGGTACAAACACCCTGTCTGCTGTCCTTTCCAGAGAGTATCCAATGAAGATACCTTCAAATGCCTTTGCATCAATTTTCCAACATGCTCAGAGGTATCCTTCATCACAAAACACTTGCTTCCAAAAACATGCAGATGCTCTTTTTCCAGTCATCAATGAGTAAGGAGTTTTGCCAGACTTCTTATTGATCAATGTTCTATTTTGCACATAGCATGCTGTGTTAACAGCATCAGCCCAAAAGCTAGTAGGTAGCTTTGCATCCAACAGCATTGTCCTTGCAGCTTCAATGAGAGTTCTATTCTTTCTCTCAACTACTCCCTTTTGTTGAGGTGTTCTAGGAGCTGAGAATTGTTGAGAAATTCCTTTATCTTTGCAAAACTCATACAATGTTGAATTTCTGAACTCAGTCCCATTATCACTTCTCAAAGCAACTACAGAGGAACCAGTGCTTTGTGCTTCTCTATCAACTCTCTTGATATGCTCTATTATGACTTGAGGTGCTTCATCCTTGGAGAATAGGAATTCCACCCAAGTATATCTTGAATAATCATCAACCATCACTAGAGCATATTTCTTTTTGGAAAGGGACATTACATTCACAGGGCCAAATAAATCCATGTGAATTAGCTGCAGAGGTTTTGAGTTTGTATTGAGCAACTTGTTCTTGTGACTTGATCTTTTAATCTTTCCTTTCTGACAAGCTTCACATGCTCCATCTTGCACAAACTCCAAGGCAGGCAAATCCCTGATGAGTTCTCTCTTGGTTAGAGAGTTCATTGCCTGAACATTCAAGTGAGACTGTTTCTTGTGCCATAGCCAGAATTCCTCATTTGTGGCTTTAGTGTAGAAACAACAAATTTCTCCCTTGTCTGAAGCCTTGAGATCAGCTACAAACATGCTTCCTTTCTTCACACCAGTTAGAACAACTTCACCACTTTCTCTTTTTAAGATTGAACAATGATCTTTATCAAATTCCACTTTGAAACCCCTGTTGGTAAATTGTCCAATGCTCAAAAGATTATGCTTCAGTCCTTCAACAAATGCTACATCTTCAATAATGACATTTCCAGATTTAACACTGCCATATCCCATTATATAACCAATGTTGTCATTTCCAAAGGTTACTGATGGGCCAGCCTTTTCCTCAAAATGTGATAGCAGGGCTATATCACCAGTCATGTGACTTGAGCATCCACTGTCGAAGATCCATATGACTCTTTTATTCCTGTTGCCCTGCATTCACAAAGTAACTAAGTTTTTTTTGGTACCCACACTTGGTAGGGTCCAGTTGATTTAGAAACATTTTTGTTAACAATTCTTCTGTCATAAATTGCATTCCTCACAGTAGGAGACTTCACTTTTTCTGTGGCTTTGGAGTTTACACTCTTAGGCTCACATGAAGTTTTCACCCTCTCACACTTGATTGGGGATCCTGTCCTGTGAGTGTGTACATGTGTGTGTGATTCACAGGATTGTGCAAAGTCAAGTTTATGCTTAAGAGATAAACAATTAGCAATCACAGTCACATAGCATGTCATGCAGTTTGGCTTACCACAGAAAGAATCATGACTAGAATTTATGCTAGCAGAATGGTTACTCAGGCTATCAACTTCAGCAATATCAGGCTTGCTACACTTATGAGTCAAATGATTAACAGATAGGCATTTCTGACATTATTTCCTGGGAGCATTTGGCACATAAGCATAGTTGTTACCCTTGTTGACCCCTACTTTACCATTTCTATTTTGTTTCTTTTTCTTAATAACTTCTTTCTTTACTTTAGCACTCTTGACAAGGTTGTCTTTGGTCTCTTTCTGACTGACAGATTTAGGAGAGGAAGAAGTATCTTTAGCAGCCTCATCTTCTTCAAGAAGTTGTTGGTTGATGATCAATAGTTCTTCATCAAACTCAACAACACTCTTTTTGAAGATGGGCTTTTCAACACTAGACAGAATGGTTGGGGCATTTTTGTTTGTAAAAGATTCTTTTCCTTTGCCCTCTGCCTTCTTCCTTCCTTTATCATTCTCATAGTCAAAACCAACTCCAACCTTGCAATCTTCAGTGTGTTCCTTGTGATAGGTTTGAATAAGCTCAGATGAGTTTTTGAAACTTCTTAGCTTTAATTCATTTTTAGCAATTTGCTCTCTAAGTGCCTTTTCTATTTGTTCAGCACAAATTACTTTGTTTTTGAGATACTCAACCTCCTTATTCAAACCATCAAGACTCACCACCATTAACTCAAGTTCCTCATTTTTTTCTGTAAGCTCAAGGTTCTTAGCAGTTAGCCTGTCAATTTCTTCATTAGCAACTAACATGCTAGTATGAATATTAAACATTTCAGTACTCATGTCTTCAATAGTCTGCTTGTATTGAAAGGGAGTCATGTCAAGAGAAGTAAGAATAGGTACCTGACTTGAAGAATCACCATCATCAGAAAATGCCATCAAGGCATAGTTTGAGTACTCTTGTTCTTCTTCTTCATCAGAGTCATCCCAGCACTTTCCCTCAGCAATAAAAGCTTTACCTTGTTGTTTCTTGAGTAGAGCTTCATACTTGGCTTCAAGCTCTAAGAATGCTTTATCCTTTTTGACCTGTTTAGGCTTTTTGCACTCTGTGGCAAAATGTCCAAGTTCATTGCAGTTGTAGCATCTTATTTTGGACCTATCCACACTCCCAGATTTGTATCCTCCCTTAGTTGTACCAACAATCCCTTTTCCTTTGTTGAAAGAGTTTGAGCTTCCTGAACCACCAGCATTTCCACTATTGAATTTAGACTTGAATGGCTGCTTCCTCTTAAACCTGATGTTAGGATATCTCCTAGCCATATAGGCAAAAGATTTGTTTTCCATCTTGTCCAGCTCATCTATGCTGTAGAATTCATCCTCCTCAGGTAAATCATACACAACCTGAGTTTCATCACCAGTGTCATCACTTTCCAGTTCCTCAATCTTGACTTGACTGACTTTTAGAGATTCCATTCTTTGACCTAGATTGTCAGCAATAAGGGCACAAGAGGTATTGGCCATTAATCCTTGCTTTGCTGGAATAGATCTCTTTTGAAACAGCTCTAACTCAGATGTTTTCAAAACACCATACAGCACATCAAAACCAATCTTTGTTAGATCTCTTTCTTTAAGGGAAGAGATTCTTGGTTCCAAGTGATCTGGAAGAGTTAGTAAGAACTTCATATTGAGCTCTTCCGTCTCATAGTGTTTGTCATAGAGTTTGAGCTCATTTATCAGCTTGTTGAACCTCTCAAATACTTCTGTGATTCCCTCCTTTGGTTGAGCCATGAATGCTTCATACTGTGAGACCAGAATCTGCTTTTTGTTCTTCCTTACCTCAGGAGTTCCTTCACATAGTACTTCTATGAGATCCCACATTTTCTTTGCACTACTGCAGTGGGCAACAGTACCATACATGTTAAAATCCATAGATTCACAGATGATAAGTTGGAGATGTCCATCCAGTGCTATTTTCTCCTTTTCAGGATCAGTGTATTTTGAGGGGTCTTTAGGAACATGCCTTGCTGGTATTATCTCAGTGCCTACTGTTGTTTCACCAATCTTAATCATTGGAATAAAGGGACCATGCTTTAGTATGTCTAAATACATGGGATTAGAAGCTTTGATGAACAATAACATATTCTTTTTCCATAAGCTGTAGTGCTCCTTGTTGAAGGGAGGAATCTTGATACTGCTTAGTTTCTATGAACTCATTCTTGATCTTTTTCTGTTTGTATGTTAACAGCCTGCTCTGATACCACTTGTTAGAAATGAATACTACTAGAAACTAGACAGAGGGGGGGTGAATGGATAGTTTGATATATTTTTGGATTCTTGAAACACAAGATAAACTGTATATGATTATGCTATGTTATATGCAGAAAGTAAACAACACATACAATCACTTTAATCTACTTTGTATTAAGTAAATTAAATACTACAGCTTTCCAAAAATTCACAAATGAATTTCTGGCTTCTAAACAAGAACAGTTTGTGTCTTGCTTGCTTACAGAGAAAAGAGTGCTAGAAATAAAACCTTGTGTGTCTCTCTTACTTCTTACAATGGTGTGTGCACAATATATATATTAACCTATACAAACTAGGCACACACAATATTACACAGCTACCCCTTCTGAAAGTCCAACTTGTCCTGCCATAAGAAGTTCACTATGTCAGGAAGGACCACCTGCTTTTCGGAGTCTTTCCCGTTTCTGTAGCTGCTTGTCTCTTATCTTTCTCTCCAAGTTTAGCTGTAGATTTGCCATCTGTTCTTTGGACCACCTTGCCAGAACAAATGCTTCAGTATTTGTCTCTTTTGATTCTTGGTTCTGTACCTTGATTTGTCTTGTTATAAACGGCTAAGTGTTGATATCGTGAACTCCACTTCATTCCTGACTTCGCGATCTCCCTTGTGAGGACTACGCGATATAGCCTTTGAAGAATTTGCGACATAGGCCATAAGATGACTATGCAACATGGGTCATTTGACGACTATGCGACATAAGTCATTTGACGACTATGCGACATAAGGCTTCTGAGGACTTCACGATCTAGGCTTCTTT
The DNA here is from genome assembly GCA_030848705.1 of Heracleum sosnowskyi. Classification (NCBI taxonomy): domain Eukaryota; kingdom Viridiplantae; phylum Streptophyta; class Magnoliopsida; order Apiales; family Apiaceae; genus Heracleum; species Heracleum sosnowskyi. The sequence continues at coordinate 47,811,808 of CM061239.1, read as the reverse complement.
GACTTTGCTGACTTCAACACTTCACGACATGAGTCTTGAGGACTTCTCGACATAGTAAAAAATAGACTATGCGATGTACCACTTCACGACATAGATATTGGTGACTTCACGACATAGCTTTCTTCTGACTTTGCTATATAATGTCTTAGACAAATTTCTGCAACTTATTTCTTCATGGCCTTATTCATCTCTATCCTGCTGCATGAACAGTTCTGAACTTCTACCAGGACAATTATTCAATGGCCTATATACAATCTAGATGCAAGAAACTTTAATAAGCTCATTATAACTTTGAGCATACATGATCAAGCTAATGTTCATGAGAACAAGACAAGTACATTTAGAGACCTATACTAAATCCCAGTGATAGAACTCACTAGGTCATGTAATGTGACATAGTCACATAGTGTAGGCTTGTTAATAGTGGTATTTAGACATGTCTTGAGCCTAACAAATGTCTGCTGATTAAATTCTCAATACTGAAAAACGAGATCTGATTATGTTTTGTGATTTCAAAAATAGATCTGAACATAATCTCAGAAAATACCAAGAACGAAAGTTGTAGGAAATCACAACAGCTTTCCGGATCATAAAATATCATCAAAATCTGACATGTATTAAATTTACTACGAATTTTATAAAATAAATTATGTATACGGACAAAAAGATAAGAAAACTTATCTTAATTTTGAAAAGAATCATGAACCACCGCCTCCACCGTTCAGCTCCTCTGTTAAAGCCGCTCCAGATCCATAATAACCCCCCTTGCGTATGATATAGATGATTTGATTGTCCTCCACAATCAAAAAATATTCCCCTCCTTCTAGCACCAAATGTTGTTGGAGGAATTTCGTAACAACACAAATTGGAGGTTGCTGAAATAACGATTTATGAAAATATGGGGATTTGGAATTTTTGGATGTTTGGGGGCTGGACTTGTATGATGACTCCTCAGAAATTGAATAGAGAATGGGTTCTTTCTCTTGCTCTTTGACGAGTGTCAATTGTCGTATCATACAAGGTGCCTACGTACCCCCTTATATAGGGATCAAGACTCACGTAGTTCTCAGAAAACAAGTAATTAGATAAGCCCATTCAGTCCAAGCCCATAAATAGTTTGAGTTTATCCATCCACATCACGTTCCCATAAATAGTCTGGATTTATCCATCCACATCACATTCCCATAAATAGTCCAGATTTATCCATCCATATCTCATTCCCATAAATAGTCTGGTCTTCACACGTTTTCCTACAATCTCGCGGCATCTCCGCATTTCTTTCCATGATTTGAAGAATATCGTTTGGAGATATTTTCCGTTATTCGTTGATTGAGATTGATTCTTTCCTCGTTTCAGGGAGAGGATATTACTTAGTGTTCAAGTAATTAATTATTAACCTGAATTAATAATTATTAAACGGAGAAATTTAGACTATGCCAAAATGTGGCATAACAATTATTAATAAGTAACTAACTGTATTTTTAAGGACATTGTCTGTTTTATATTTTTTAATTGAAACAACTCATATTCGAATTAAAAATAACACAGACAAAATATAGAAATAATGACAATATTATTATATTAAACTTATAAAATCCATGTTTAATATAATTTTTTATAATATTTAATTTAAATAAGATAATTAATAAAAAAATAAAATTAATAGCATATGTTAAAAGAAACTCGGCACATTACAGGACACATATTTTGTTATTTGCACTTTAGTCACTCTTAGATTTTTTAAGAGCAAATAAATACGAACCTTTAGATCTATTATTTAAAAATATTTTTCTATTTTAATATCTAAAATACTATTAAAGATTACGTCAACAATTTATTAAATTAAAATACCTATATTGTTATATATATAAATCCAATTTATTATATACACATATTAAAGAATAAAAATAATAAAATATTAAAGAAAATCCAATTTTAATAAAATTTATTATAAATCCAATTTATTATTATATTACAAAAATCTATATAAAAATAATAAAATATTAAAGAAAATCGTGCATCGCACGGAATATAAGCTAGTATATATATATACTCTTTATTAAAAGCAGAAATCTCCTCTTAATGGTATGGTATGCCATGTATATCGTGGTATACATCTAATTATTAGTTTAATTATTTTAATATGATTAATTTAATTTCAAATTAATATATAATTATTAGTATTAAATTAAAATTAATTTTTTATTAAAAGTAGAAACCCCTCTTAATAGTATGATATACCATATTTATCGCGATATACATATAATTATTAATTTAATTAACTTAATATAATTCACTTAATTTCAAATTAATATAATTATTATAATTAAATTAAAAATTAATTATCAATAATAGTTTTGTTGTATACAAGGAGTCTACCAACTATTGGGAGTCTTCCAACTAAATAAAATATACGATGATATACATATAATTTTTAGTTTAATTAGCTTAATTCCAAATTAATATAATAATTATTATTAAATTAAAAATAATAATCATATTAAAAGCATAAATCCTCTCTCAATTGTATGGTGTGTCATGTATACCGCGGTATACATATAATTATTAGCTTATTATAATTAGTTTAATTCTAAATTAATAATATTATTATTATTATTAAATCAATATTCTTTGTTGAAAGTATAAATCCTCGCTTAGTGGTATGGTATATCAGGTATATAGATATATACATATTATTTTTAGGTTAATTAGCTTAATAAAATTAACTTATTTTCAAATTAATATAATTATTATTATCATTAAATATACATTCTTTATTAAAAAAATATTAAAAGCAGAAACCCCTAAAAGTATAAATCCCCTTTTAATTGTATGGTGTGTCATGTATACCGCGATATATATATAATTATTAACTTAATTAGCTTAATATAATTATATTATGATTTTATTAAGAAGGGAAACTGTTTTTTGTTGGAACATAATAGTATCAATGTCAAATTTTGATTATATAATTAAATTAATTTCTTTCATTTCAAAGTCCGGTTCAATATTTACATAAGATATTCCATTTGATGTTATTATACAATTGGTTTTTTCATTTGGTACCACTCGAAGTGTTTAACTTCGAAGTGGTACTATTATACTTTTGACTTCATCACAATACCACTTCGGTAACCCAACATTAATTGATCGTTATAAAATTATAGGATTTTTCATTTGGCACCACTATGAAATTTTTGACTTTCAAGTGACACAATTCTACTTTGTGTTTCAACTTCAAATTTTCATTTTTTTTAAATGAATCTGTTCAAAAGTCCTTGATTTTATGTTTCTCGAAATATTTTTGAGTATCTCTTGGTCTACCAAAAGTAAGGAGTTTGATCACAACGATTAGATTCATCAAATTTATCGTATTCATTAACATAGTGGTATTTTGGAGTTGAAACTCAAAATATAATTGTGCCACTTGAAAGTAAAAAAATTTGGGTGGTATCAAATGAAAATTTTCATAATTTTATAGCGGTCGGTTGACGTTTGGTTAACGACGTGGTATCATGTGGAAGAAGTCAAAAGTGTAATGGTGTTACTTGGATGTCAAAATTCCGAGCAGTACCAAATAAAAAAGCCAATTATATAATGGTATCATATGAAATATTTCTTACATAATTACCCAAGTTATTTATTTATTTAAATTTCACTTATTTGATTTCACTCAGATTCGATTCTCTAAAATTATATAATTAAATAGTATTTATTTATTATGAGAATTGATAAATAAGCTCGAATTATTGATATTTAAACCCCACTCTCATATGTTAGTTACATAAATACCCATTGCATGATGTAATATGATGGAGTTTAAATAGTAAATTTATTGTTAGGGTTGACCGATTTGGAATGATGATAACAAAATGCTCAAGACAAGAATTTGATTTTGACACCAAAGCTGATTATCAGAAAGTTAGTTCACAGAAGCTGATAAATCAGGAAGCTAACTAGAAGGCACTTTATCTATCCAAGGTCTAAAAGCCACATCAAATGATTGGAGGATATTCTGTCATCAAGTTAGGAAGCATTTCAGAAGCAAGCCAATGGACGTCTAATCAAGCACCAAGTGTTTCAGTGGTAAGTCTGCCTAATCAACTCAGTAATGGTGAATCAATAAAGATGACAAGGTGTTTTATCTAAAGATGAAGCTAAGAGTATCCTTACTACGGATCAAGCTATGAAATCTCATCTCATCTACAGATACAAGCTGAGAACATCATATGCCATCAACGGATAGAAGCTGAGGACATCTTATCTCATCAACGGATAGAAGCTAGGAACAACTTATCCCATCTACGGATAAAAGCTGGGGACATCATATCTATGGATAAAAGCTGAAGGAAGTTGATCATCAGAAACAGCTAAGGATGTCATGTTTTATCTATGGATGCGGTTAAGGAGGTCATGGTCTATCTATGGATGCAGTCAAGAATGTCATGTCTCATCCATGGATACAGTTATGGAATATTACTTCTACGGATATTCTGAGATTACCTTTCTACGGCTAATTGACGTAAAATGGTAGTCTACGGATATGGAATTAATACGCCTATTGATGTTCATCACATTCAACATGAAAACAAATCCATATAACGGAATCTTTTGGAGGTTTCTTTATTTTAAGAGGTTGAATGGAAGACAGTCTCAGAGATCATCATTACACACCCGTGACTAAAAGATACTAGATGACGATGCAAAAGATGTATGGAATAGGGAGTCAAAATTGTAAATATGCGAAGGCTCAAATTCCTACAAATGAAATGTGAAGTCATCTTTTGTCTCTTATGTCTCGATGGATAAATAAGAGTTAAGGCAGCTACCTAGAAGTTTAACTTCTAACTGGACACAAAGGAAAAACTTGAGAAACATGAAGACCTATTTGAATACTACAAGTTTACTTATCTCAGCTGATAGTGACTTGACAGTCGGGTTATCGAGGAGAGGTCTCTTTCATGCAGATGTCATATGGGCTTGGAAGCTAGGTCAATTGCATGGACTTAGTAATTTTTGAAGAGAGCAGCACACTCAATCAGAAAGCACCATTTGGGAGTATACAAGTTTATCTTTGATGTCAGCCAAGGCATTTCCCGAATAGGATAGTTTCTGATACGAGCATGTGAACAAGCAGAACCAAAAATGTAATATTTTATTATGTTGTAGGTTTTGTTTATAACACATGGTCGATGTATATAAGACTGTGTGGAGTAGCATAGAAATGCATGAGAAGAGAGCAAAAAGCTGAAAGAAAAACAATTAGGCTCTCTTCCATCATCTGTGTTAGCAGCTGGAGTTTGTTGAAAAACAAAACCAGAGAATTCTTCAATATACACCTCAGGTGGGCTTTTTCCAAGAAACCCACCTGAAAAGTTTAAAAAGTTTGCTTGTCTCCTGCATGTCTTTTTAACTCGAAGAATTCATATTTGTTCATGGCTTGTTTCAATTCCTAGTTAATTTACCAACTCACTTACTCACGCTGTAAAAGGTTTGAAAAAGTTTTGTAAAATTAACTAGATTGTATTCAACCCCCCCTTCTACAATCTAGGTTGCATTGTTCAAGCTTCTAACACACAAGAAGTTTAAAGATCAACAACAACTGCAACCATGGAAAGAGGTGACATTAAAGAAGCTAGGAATGAGTTGTCGAACAAAGACTCAATGTTGGAGTTTTCAAACTCTTTACCCAGAAAATGGAAGCATATCTCTGGATCTACTCCTGAACCCAAAGATCTAAATCTTAGCAGTCTGTTAAGTACTCTTGAGTGCTCAAATCTTGAGGCTATGCAGGATGGAAAGATTATCAGTGAAGAAGGAGAAACAGAAACAAGAGATGTGGTCATATCCAACCAAGATTTGGAAGAAGAGGAGAGAACAGAAGCAGCAAGCTCAACATTCAAATTGAAGATCTGTGAATGTATCAAGACCACAAAAGACAAGGGCAAGGAAGGAACAACACTGGAAGAAGAAGTCTTTTTTGAACAAAGGGTTTCAACTGAATATGGTTGTTCTACATCAACAGAGGAATCTATCAACCTTGCACCCACAGCCTATGACAATCAAGAACCAAGTTCAACCAGAAATCAGGTATTTTCTGTGAAGCCAACTAAGCATGTTAAAGAAGTATGTTGCAGCACTGCAATGAATTTAATTGATGAATTACATGTTGTGCGTATTTCCTTTAACAATCTCATTGAAGAAAATGTCAGACTCAAAGCAACTAATGTTATGCTTAGTGAGATAAATGCTATGTTGGAAACTCAAGTCTCTGAGTTTAAGGAAACACTTGTTGAAAGCATGAATGCTAAACATGAACTTGAGGCTGTCTTAAAAAGAGAAGTGGTTTTGAAAGAGCAGCTGAGAAAGGAATAAGAGGTTATTGCAAGATGGAATAATTCCAGTTACATTGTGTCCAACATTATCAAATCTCAAGGAATGGACACATTTTGTAAAGAGACCTGGAAGTGCAATAACAAGAAGCTAGAGGATGTGGAGACTGCTCCCAAGATGGTAAAGCCATTTATGAGTAATCAGACTCTAGGGAAACTGAGCAATAGGGTTGGACCAAGCTTCAAGAATCAGGTTTAATCACTAAGAAGAAAAACCATCAAGGAAGAAGAGTCAGATGCAGATGGAGAAGAATTCTTGGATGAAACAACAATGATTAACTGTAGTAGCAGCTACCCATCAGAAGAAAGTGCTACTAGAAGGCCCTGCATTCGATGTGGTAGAGTTAATCACTTGTATACTTCTTGCAGATTTGTTCATACAAGATGTACTCAACTGCCTATGACTGATATGCATGTCATGCATCACATTTTTGCTAACAATGCTCGAGATTCAACAAGATATGCGAACATGCCATTTTGTTAGATATATTTGCTGACGTTTGTTTATCAGTGTTTAAGCAACAGGTACTGATAAGAGTTTAAAGGAAACCGGTCAGAGTTTATTTAAAGTCTGACAGGGTGAAGAGTTTAAAGGAAGCCGGTCAGAGTTTGGTAAAGTCTGACAGGATGAAAGTTGACTTAGCTGTCGGTGCAAAGATAAAGATTCTAGAAGCAATATATTCTGAAGATGGAAAGAAGCAGAATATATTGATACAGCTAAGGAGACTGGACAGAAGACTGAAGCAATCCTTAATTAATATCAATTGTATAGCTAATTTTTAGGAGTATCAATTAGATAAGGATTGTATGTAACTGTGTACTATATAAACACAGATAGGTTATCCCTAGAAGGGATGCGAACATTGAATACATTATTCTTGTAACCTAGTAGCTCTTTGTGATTCATTAACATCACTAAGAGAGAATTATTTAATATAATTCAGTTTGTTGATTTACAAACCTGTGTTCTTAATTGTTATTCTCATACATACTTGATTATATATTGTGTATTCGGCCTAACAATTGGTATCAGAGCCAAGGCTGTTTAATATATACAGTTTTACGATTCAAACACAGTAATAATCATGTCTGAAGAAAATCAAACTGCTCCTAAGGCTGAACAGGTTAAGCCCAATTCTGTAAGTCGATATGAAACAATCAGGGTTCCAATTCTCAGGCCAGTAGAGTATCCGATTTGGAAGGTTAAGATGACCATGTTTCTGGAGGCTACAGATCCAGAATACCTTGACAGAATCTATGATGGTCCTCATATGCCAACTAAATTGTCCCCTGTTGTTGATGGACAAGAACAAAAGACTGTTCCAAAGGAAAAGAAAGATATGACTCCTGATGACATCTCATCAATTGCAAAAGATGCAAAGGTTAGACATCTTCTCCACAGTGCTTTAGATAATGTTATGTCTAACAGAGTAATTGGCTGCAAAACTGCCAAAGAGATATGGGATGCTTTAGAAGTCAGATGCCAGGGAACAGGTGCTATTAAGAAGAACAGAAAAACAATACTCACACAGGAGTATGAGCACTTTGATTCAAGAACTAATGAAACCTTGACTGAGACTTATGACAGATTTTGCAAACTGTTGAACGATCTGTCTCTGGTTGATAAAGAATATGAACTTGAAGAGTCTAATCTCAAGTTTCTGTTATCTCTACCTGAAAAGTGGGATTTAAAGGCAACAACAATCAGAGATAATTATGATCTTGCTGATACAGATCTTGATGAGATCTATGGATTGTTAAAGACTCATGAACTTGAGATAGAACAAAGAAACAGGAGATCCAGCAAGAAGACAAAATCTATTGCTCTCAAAGTTGAGGAGAAGCCCATTAAGAAGGAATCATCAAGGAAGAAAGCCAAGGGAAAGGCTTTAGTCATTAAATCTGAAAGTGAGTCATCAAATTCTGATGATGACTCAAACTCTGGTGAAGCTTCTGATTCTGATGATGATGAAGAACAGATGATGCAAATGGCTGCATTGATGGTGAAGACCTTCAAGAAGATGGGGTTCAAGAACTTCAAGAAGGGAAAGAGATTCTCAAGGAGAGATTCAAATTCTGAGAAGAAGAATTTCAGAAAGTCTGATGGAAGGGATACCAAGTCTGGAAAGAAGGACAAATCTGAGATCCAGTGCTACAAGTGCAAAGAGATGGGTCATTATGCCCCAGAGTGCAAGAAAGGCAAATCTGAGAAAGCACTCATCTCTAAAGGCAAAGACTGGGCAGATACTTCAGACTCTGATGATGGAGAAAATTATGCTCTTATGGCAACTGTCAGAGATGAGACTGAATCATCTGAAAATAAGGTACCCCTAACTACTTATGCTTATGATACTGATAATATATCTGAGTTAAGAGTATATCTGAAAAGTGTTCATGTTAGCTATAGGGATCAGACTTTAGAAAATGAAAGAATTAAATCTGAGAATCTTAGTCTTAAAGATAGAAACAAGTTTCTTGAAGGAGAACTTGAAAGTATGAAGCAGATTCAAAAAGAAAGAGATGATGCTGTTTATGTTGAACAGGAGTTGCTTAAAAGGTATAGGCAACTAGAATCTGATTTAGAAAAAGAAAGAAAAATAATCAAGACTTGGACAGATTCTGGAAGAGACACTCATCAAGTGTTTCAGACTGATTCTGTAGGTTTAGGTTATTGTGAAAATGATGAACTTAGGTTTAAAGACAAGGTTAAGGTAAAACCACAACTTAAACCTGTGAAATTTGTTCCAGAAGCCAATAAGTTAAAATCTGTTGTAATAAGAGAAGCTGATATGGAATCAGATGAAGCCTGTGAAAGAAAGGAAAATAGTATAACAGAAAAACTTATGGAAAGAGAAACTGTTAGAAAGCCAGTAAAAACTTGTGAAAAACAGGTTAATGTTGGTTTGATGACAGGGAAACAGTTTAATCATAAGCTGAAAGAGATAAAATCTGCCATGAAACCAAAAGGGTCCAAGAAGAATAGGAATGGAAAGATAGGCATAAATAATAGAAATAATCATTTGCCTACTGGTGCTGCTCCAAGGAAAACATGTTATAATTGTGGTAGTTCTAATCATCTTGCTAGATTTTGCACTAAGAACAAACATATTAATTCTTTATCTTCTACATCAGGAGTTAAGAATGATTATGTGAGGGTTAAACCACAAACTTTATGCACACACTGTGGGAGCACTTGGCATTCCATTTATACTTGCAAGAGTTATCATGCTATTTATCATAACTATTATGAGCTAAAACCCAATCTGAAGTGGGTTAAAGCAAACTCTGCAAGTGTAAAGTCTGACAATGTTAGCTTAAACTCTGTTGATAGTAATTCCGCTGCAAAAGCTAACACTGTTAAGAAAGACAAAGGATCCAAGCAAGTCTGGGTCCTTAAAACTAATACTTAGTATTTGTTTGTGATTGCAGGGTATAATAGAGAGCACACTTATCTTGGACAGTGGATGCTCAGGACATATGACTGGAAATAAAGCCCTGCTATCAGACTTTGAGGAGAAGGCTGGCCCAAAAGTTTCCTATGGAGATGGCAACATAGGACACACTCTGGGATATAGCGATATCAATCTTGGAAGTGTCATCATTACAAATGTAGCTCTAGTCTCAGGACTCAAGCATAATCTGTTATCTGTGAGTCAAATCTGTGACAGAGGAAACCATGTAGATTTTCATAGTGAATACTGTGAAGTGATCAGTAAATCTACTGGAAAAGTTGTTCTAGTTGGACACAGGCACAACAACATTTATGAAGCAAGTTTGGTAACAAACTCTGATGGAAGAACAGTGTGTCTGACTACAAAAATGTCAAATGAAGAGAGTTGGAATTGGCACAAGAAGCTCTCTCATCTCAATTTGAACAACATCAATGAGCTAATAAGAAAGGATCTTGTAAGGGGACTTCCAAAATCTATACTCAGTCTAGATGGCTTGTGTGATTCTTGTCAAAAAGCCAAGCAAAGGAAGTCATCTTTCAAGAGCAAATCTGAATCTTCAGTAGTGGAACCTTATCATCTTCTACATGTTGATCTCTTTGGACCAGTGAATGTGATGTCCATGGGCAGAAAGAAATATGCTCTAGTAATTGTTGATGAATATACTAGATATACATGGGTGTATTTCTTGTCAAAGAAGGATGAAACTGCTCAAACTCTGATGGATCATGTAAATCTACTGGACAAAGGATCACAGCACAAAGTCAAAATTATAAGGAGTGATAATGGAACTGAATTCAGAAACTCAATTGTGGAAGCTTTCTGCAAAGAAAGAGGAGTGAAACAAGAATTTTCTGCACCTGGAACTCCACAGCAAAATGGTGTAGTTGAAAGGAAGAACAGAACTTTAATTGAAGCAGCCAGAACTATGCTTGATGAAGCAAAATTACCAACATACTTCTGGGCAGAAGCTGTTCAAACTGCTTGTTTTACTCAAAATGCAACATTAATCAACAAGCATGGGAAAACACCATATGAGATGGTGAAAAATAAGAAGCCAAATTTGAAATATTTTCATATATTTGGATGCAAATGCTTTGTATTGAAGACTCATCCTGAACAGTTGACAAAGTTCGAGTTAAAAGCTGATGAAGGAATCTTTGTTGGCTATCCATTGTCAACAAAAGCATTCAGAGTTTATAATCTAAGAACTAAGGTGATCATGGAATCTATACATGTGTCATTTGATGACAAGAAAATAATTGGACTTGAAGACAAGGATGGATATGATCAACTGCGTTTTGAAAATGAAGATCTATTCTCTGATGATATAAACTCTGATGAAGCAGGGTTGACAAACTCTGACGAAGCATACTCTGAACCTCTACTGGTAAATACTGGAGAAACTGGAAATTCTCAAATTGAACAAAATAGAGAACCAGTTGAGGGGGAGCGTGAAGGAGCTCAACAAGACACAGCAAGTGAGTCAGTTGAGGAAACTGATTCAAACTCTGAGCCATCCAATTCAGGGGGAGCCTCAGATGCTGCAGAAAGTCAACATATGAATCAGGAGAGCATGGATCAAGGGGGAGGATCCAATAATGATGCAAGAAACCACTTACCAACAGCAAGAAGGTGGACACAGGCACACACACCTGATCTCATAATTGGAGATCCTGATGCTAGTGTGAGAACTAGAAGTGCAACAAATAATGAGTGTCTGTATCATGCTTTCTTGTCTCAAACAGAACCAAAGAAAGTGGAGGAAGCTCTTCAAGATGCAAACTGGATAACAGCAATGCAAGAAGAGTTAAATGAATTTGAGAGAAATGAAGTCTGGACACTTGTACCTAGACCAAAGAATAGATCAATTGTAGGTACGAAGTGGGTTTTCAGAAACAAGACTGACAGTGAAGGTGTGATTACAAGAAACAAGGCTAGACTTGTGGCAAAAGGATATTCACAACAGGAAGGAATTGACTATGATGAAACCTTTGCTCCAGTTGCAAGATTGGAGGCCATAAGAATCTTTCTGGCCTATGTTGCACACAAGAAGTTTAAAGTCTTTCAGATGGATGTAAAAAGTGCTTTTCTCAATGGGAAGCTTGAAGAAGAAGTATTTGTTGAACAACCACCAGGATTTGTAGATCCCAAGCATCCAGATTATGTCTACAGGCTTGACAAGGCATTATATGGACTAAAGCAAGCACCAAGAGCATGGTATGAAACTCTTGCTCAATTTCTTTTAGAAAGTGGGTTCACAAGAGGTACAATTGATAAAACTTTGTTTTATTTCAATTCTGGTGATGATTTGCTTTTAGTTCAAATTTATGTAGATGATATTATTTTTGGATCTACTAATGACAAACTCTGTAAGAAGTTTGCAAAGCTTATGCAATCCAGGTATCAAATAAGCATGATGGGAGAGCTTAGTTATTTTCTAGGCTTACAGGTCAAGCAAACAGATGATGGTATTTTTATCAATCAAGCAAAATATACCAGAAATCTTCTTAAGAAATTTGGTATGCTTGATAGTTCATCTGCTACAACTCCCATGGCTACAGCAACGAAGCTTGACAAAGACACAGGAGCCTCAGTAGATATGACTAACTACAGAGGAATGATAGGGTCTCTACTGTATCTTACTGCAAGTAGACCTGATATCATGTATGCAACATGTCTTTGTGCAAGATTTCAAGCAGATCCCAGAGAGCCTCATCTAACAGCTGTAAAAAGGATCTTCAAATATCTCAAAGGAACCATAACCTTGGGTTTGTGGTATCCTAGAGAATCAGAGTTTAAGTTAATTGGTTACTCTGATGCAGATTTTGCAGGCTGTAAGATAGACAGAAAAAGTACAAGTGGAAGCTGTCAATTTTTAGGTGACAGATTGGTTTCTTGGTACAGTAAGAAACAGAAATCAATTTCTACATCCACTGCAGAAGCAGAGTATATAGCAGCTGGTAGCTGTTGTGCACAGATTTTATGGATGAAGAATCAATTGCTGGATTATGGGTTAAGGTACTCTAGAATACCTATTTTCTGTGATAACCAAAGTGCTATTGCTATGACAGGTAATCCAGTACAGCATTCCATGACCAAGCACATCAGCATAAGGTATCATTTTATCAGAGAACATGTGGAAGAAGGAAACATTGAGCTTCATTTTGTGTCTACAGACCAACAACTTGCAGATATCTTCACCAAACCTTTGAGTGAAGCTACTTTTACAAGATTGGTAAATGAACTTGGAATGATCTCTGGTTCTGACTAGAGATACGGGTTATACTCACTTTTTATGTTCATGATCTCTTACATGTGTTAACTGTTATGTGAACCAGCATGTTAAACTCTGATGATAAACTCTGTGAAGTGTCAGTCATACTCTGAAAGTAAACTCTGATGCTAAACTCTGTTGGTCATACTCTGATAGTTACAGTTTAATGCTATTCTCTAATTGTAATTTTGTCTGAAACATATGGACCAATGAAGAAATTTGTATGAAGCATAATTCTCAGTAAGTAATTGTGAATCCTTACGAGTTGTATAGATTCTGATCTCAATTATGTGCAGTAAGTTAACACAGCATGATACTGTCTCTGTATTTATACCATCTCTTAGTTTATTGATCCTATACACTGAGTCTGTATTAGCTGTTTGCATTTTCTCTCATAAAATAATTGTATTAACTGATGAAAAGTCTAAACTCTGATTATTAATTACAAATAATTCACCCTCAAATCAAAAGATGCCAAACAGAGCACAAATTCCTTTGAGATCATGTTGTGCCTAGGAAGATCCAGGAACTTATTGTATGAAATAAGGGCTAAAATCTTTGATTTTTGGTGACTAGTGCCAACCACTGATTACTGGAAAAAAAAAATTAAAAAAAAAATATATATATATATATATATAAATATATAAAGGGGGTGAAAAATAAAAGACATATCCAAATGAAAGGATATCAGTATACAGAGTTTAGATATAAAATCAGATTTTATGTTATACATGAGAGTTTAGGCAACCAGTTTTTACTACTTTAGTTTGTGGATTTTATGCACTTTGAGATGATCTAAATATTGATTACGGTAAACTCTGCTATTGCACACACATATTTTCACACCTGTACAGTTTGAGAAAAGAGTTTATTGACAAAGAAGGACAAATGGTAAACACTGATGTATTGTGTGACATATGCCGAGGTAACTTTGTTTTAATCTCTGATGGTTAAAATAATTTCTTTGTTTCAGACATTCTATAATTTTGAGATTAGACATTTGTTTTTCGAAAAAGTATGATTTGTAACAGATCAATTTTTCATTAAACAGAGAAAAGAAAGAGTGTGTTTGATAAGTCCTGATGGTGATTAGTAGCGTTGATGAGTATGTTAGTTTACTGTTTAAAGTGATATCATTTCTTTCACTTTACAACTACTATGAGATACTGATATGTAAAGCAAAACAATGATTTTTTTATTGATTCAAACTTTGGTTACATTCAGAAAAATTTCATAATATTATCTAGCTACTTGTTCGGTTATCTGATCATTATCCCATCTGGGATTTCCAAGGCTTGACAACCCCCTGATGTTGAATCATCATCATCATCCTCTCGACTTCTCTTTCTGGTTTGCAGCTTGCAGGATTCCAAGAAGAAATTCTTTTTCGAACCCTTCAAGTAGCTCTGATAGAAGAGCATCATACAAATCTCGACAGCCTCATCATCTGCAAGGATGGGCACATCATATGGTCCAGGATGGATGATGTGCACATAGGGGTTGGAGATAGGTCCTTCCGCTATTTCATCATCAGCGATGAGCCCTTCATCATTCAAAAATGACAACACAAGAAACTCATCGATGATATAGTTTTCTTGTTGACGCCAGTTCAAATTCAAGAATGATTCTACATCCATGAATTCAAAGGTTCCTGCCATTTGATGTATGGTAATTTTTAATGTATGAATTGCCTGTTGTTACAATGCTCCAGCTTTTATAGCATCCAACAGGGCAACTGAAAGGTTTTGCATGGTTCGAAGCTCTGGGAACAGTAAAGTGCGGAGTTCCAAGACAGTCATTATTCTTCTGACTGTTGAGTTACTTCGAAATTATGTTTCTGAGATATTAAAATCGATAATTTTATTATTATTGATTTTATTTGACAATAAGCGGAAATTATGAGTGTCTTATGTGATATCAGGTGTCTCCTCGTCTGCCGTGTAGATTGGAAAGTTGTTCAAGAATATTTTAAATAGAGGAGAGAGGTTAATTGCATAGAAAAGTGTAACAGGCGGTAATTATTGCTGTTTTTACTGCGCATACGTATTGGAAACTGCCAATTATATGCTGTCAGCGTATGCACGTTTGACATGTGTCCCATTCACATGATTATGCGCATGATTACAGTTGTGTATTGATGATTAAAAACTCTTCAGTTTTTAATCTTTAATTTTTTTTTATATATACAATACACACATCTTCAGTTAAACTTTTCACATCTTACTCATACACATCTATTATCACACACATATTCACAAACACCTTTCTACACATTAACTCTGTTAAGCTTTCACATCAATTACTTGTTCTTTCTTCAAAATTTTCTAATGGCAACCACAGCTTTCGTTTTGTCTGGGTTAGAGTTCGTTCCAAACAACTATACCGCACCACTAAACACTGCAAACGCACCAGAAGCATTTCATATGATTCAGAAGTTTCTTGCTCAGTCAGCGATTGGGCGTGCTTTAGTTGAACCAGCCAAACTTTCTGGTTTACAAATCAAGGCGTTCTAGGAGACAGGGGTTTATGATGATGGTGGTGAAACTGGGAGCCCATCCATAATCTTTGAGTTTGAAGAAACAGAGTATGTTATTACTGCTGGTACTATTCGAGATGCAATGGGGTTTCCTGAATATTCTTCCTACACTATTGGAATGGGTGATGAGGATTTAATGCGGATGATGCGAGAGATTGGCTACTCTGGGCCATTGACAAAGATTGGGCAACTCAAAAGGCCGTTTCTGCGCAAGGAATGGAGTTTCTTCTTCGACTGCATCACGAGGACATTTGGAAAGAAATGCACAAATTGGGATGCTATTCCCACAGACAGTCTGCAAATCGGGTATTCTTTATTATATGATAATAATTTTGATTTTGCACGACTTGTGTTGACTAACTTAGGGGAGAAGATGACAGAGAATAGAGGAGTTGTTTATTTTTCTCGATTCTGTCAGCTTTTGGTTTCTTATTGTGTTGACGGAGAAAATGTATTTGAAGCAGATGTTTCTTGTTTTAAATTACATAAGAGAGTATTTACTGATCTAGTAAATAAAGATATTAAGAAAGGAATTGTTGGAGACCTTTTGCTACCTACTTCTGTGCAACAGTTTGTGGATGCTCAAGTAAATCCACAAACACAAGCTGAATCTCAACCAGAACCTCCATCAACTTCTGTTAAACCTGCAAGGGGAGGTAGGACCAAGCACATTGGTACTAAACCTGCAAGGAAACCATCTTCTGAAGCTGGGGTATCAAGACCTGAAGAGATACCTGAGAAGACAAGGCTAAAGAAAAGAAGAGCCAATAGGGCAAAGTCTGTTGTTGAAGCCTCAGAGACTGAAACTGATGAAGAAACTCTTCATCAGAGAAAAAGAAGACTAGTGGCTGCACATCTTTTTGGTGCTATAAATGTCAATATGGACAGAGTCTCTAAGGAATCTGAAGCTCCTACATCAGAGGATGAGGAGATTGTTGCTGAAGCTGTTCCTCAAGATACTCCTGCAATTGTTGTTGAGGAGGATATTTTAAATGCTGATGAGGACAGAGTGTTTGTAAACAGTGAAGCTCCTGAAGTGTTCGTTCAGGAGGATGCTGCAAACTCTGAAGCTGTCAATCTAGACAGGATAAATACTGATGATAAGATGATGGATTTGGATATAGAAACTCCTACATCAATGGCTAATGATGTAGTTGAGGAAGCTGCTACTCATTCTGATAGCAGAGTTTTTGATTTTGAAGCACACACCTCTCTACATTCTGATCATTATACAGAGGGTGTGGAAGCTGATCAAGTAACTGATCAGATAGAAGAATCTCTGGCCACTCACACTGAAATTATTTCTTGTGATCTTGACAAAGGTGAGGAGGTTAATCAGATTCAAAGAGAAGCAGAGGTTTTTGCTCAGGTTCACTCTGATAATCCTGAAGCTGTAGAAGCAGAGAAAATTGATGAAGCTGCACAGTTTACTGCTGAAAATATTCTTGTTGAAAATGAAGCAGACAATAATGAAGAAGCTGGAAATGATGCTGAGGGTTCTCATTCACACCCTAGTATTCAAGTTTCATTGGCTGATGATGTTAATAGTGATGAAGCAAGGGAAGTAAATAGACAGACCAATGAGCATTTCCAGAATATGTACTACAACAATTGGGCTGATGCAGATTGTGTCTTCTCAGCACAAAGGGCTGCAGATTTGCTATCTGATTCTGTCAAGAAGATCTCAAATACTGATGTACTTACAAGCTTACAGGCAACTGTTGTTCAAGTCAAATCTCTTAATAATAGATTTGATGAGAATCAACAGATGTTTACAAATCTTAGGAATGAATTTTCTATCAGGGATGCAACTTTGAAGCTTGACAGATCATTTTACTCTACACAATTCAAGCAGCAAGCCAAGGATTCTGAGGAAATCAAGAAGAGGCTTGGAAAAGTTGAGGAGAATCAGGCTGAAATGTCTACTCAATTGAATTCTATTTCTAATGCTCTAGAATTGCTGACATCAGTATTACTTTCTGATGATGTCAAAAAGGGGGAGAGTGTACCTAAAGACAAATGCAAAGACACTCAAGCTCTGAGACGGAGGGATGATTCTACTGATGGGGGAAGCAAAGAAAATAAAAGAAAGATTCTTGCTCAAAGGCAAAGCAGGAAAAGAATAAACTTAAACTCTGACAAGATAAACTCTGGTGGCCAATCTACTTCAAAACTCAAGAGTTTAGTTGTTTCAACTAATCCATCTACTGATGAAGAGATTGATGCTAAAATATTCATTAAAGAGCATGGAAAGAATGTTACTATGGAAGATATCCAGGCTGAAGAGCAAATGCTTGCTGAGGAACACAAGAAAAATCTTGAAGCTGGAATCTACAAGAAAAAGGAAATCAAGGCTCCTAGAAAGAAAGAAGTTGGTATTTCTATCAAAGAGAATACACAACAGAGTATACAATATACAAGGAGACCTGTGATTGGAAACACTGATAAGGGTAAAGGCATAATGATTGAAGAGCCTAACCTGAAAAAGAAAGATATTTCAACCTCTGACATTGCTCAAGTTGAAACAAGATTAGCAAAATCAACCTCTGACGCTGCTCAAGTTGATGATACTACTGAAGTTATGACAACCTCTGACGTTGCTCAAGTTGTACAGAAATCTACACAACTTCCAGGATTCAGCAAACCAAAAATTCTTGAAGACTTAAAGCTTGAAGTTGTGAATTTCTCAGAAACCAGAACAGTATTGGGAAAAGAAGCCTTTGATAAATCTGGACTGGGTTCACACAGAGAGAGAAGAACTAATAACAGATCTCAAGACAAGTTTTCATTGGCAGAATTTGGAGTTGGAATTACTCAAGAAAGCCTTGACAAACTAGAATCTGTACAGATGATTTTTCACAAAGGAATCAAAAAGGAATTCTTGTTATATTTTATGGCTGATGGCAGAGTGTATAGATTTGGTGAATTTGATATCCAGTTAAAACTTTGGGAAGAGCTAGAGTATGTTCTATATCTACTTGAAGTAAAGAATAGAAGTACTTATGATGCTGCTCGAGTTTTGAAGGAAAGGATGATGAAATCCAAAGTTTTGAGTGGAGCCGGAGTATCAAGTGCATACATTCCTAAATACAGAGATGCACATGGAAAGTTGGTAGAAATGAAAAGAAATAGTGCTAGGTTCAGAACTGCACTAAATAAAAAGGTTCTTGAGTTCAATCTAGAGTCTGATAAACCTTTTTATATCAGACTTGGAAATGAAATGGACAAAAACAACATATATTCTTTGAGGGCTGCCATTTATCAAATTGGTGAAGATGAACCAGAAATGAAGGAGCTGAAGAAGATTATGATTGCTGAACTGAATAGAGCTGAAAAGAAACTACTGTCAGATTATATCAGGACAGTGCCTGATATTCAAGAGATTAAGTAAAGTCTGACTGTAAGTTTTTATGTTTTCTGTTCTAAGTTAAATTTAAACTCTGTTTTAAATTAAACTCTGACATATGTTAAACACTGCATTTGTTATATGTTTTGACATCATCAATTATATGTTTAAACTTGTACATTTTATTATGAACAAGTTGGGGGAGATTGTTAGATATATTTGCTGACGTTTGTTTATCAGTGTTTAAGCAACAGGTACTGATAAGAGTTTAAAGGAAACCGGTCAGAGTTTATTTAAAGTCTGACAGGGTGAAGAGTTTAAAGGAAGCCGGTCAGAGTTTGGTAAAGTCTGACAGGATGAAAGTTGACTTAGCTGTCGGTGCAAAGATAAAGATTCTAGAAGCAATATATTCTGAAGATGGAAAGAAGCAGAATATATTGATACAGCTAAGGAGACTGGACAGAAGACTGAAGCAATCCTTAATTGATATCAATTGTATAGCTAATTTTTAGGAGTATCAATTAGATAAGGATTGTATGTAACTGTGTACTATATAAACACAGATAGGTTATCCCTAGAAGGGATGCGAACATTGAATACATTATTCTTGTAACCTAGTAGCTCTTTGTGATTCATTAACATCACTAAGAGAGAATTATTTAATATAATTCAGTTTGTTGATTTACAAACCTGTGTTCTTAATTGTTATTCTCATACATACTTGATTATATATTGTGTATTCGGCCTAACACATTTGTTCCCCATCCATATTGGTATGAATTCAATATGCCTCAAATGTCATGGAGCATGCCTGACTTGAATGATTTGTATGCTCAAACATTTCCTTGCCGAGCATCAAATTTTGATATTACTGAGCAACATGTGAATGCTAGTTTCTCAATATCGGAACCAAGCGATGAGAAGGGGTCGAATCCTTTGAAGCTCAAAGCTCAGAAAGAGAAGATGATAGTCATAAAATCTAAAAAGCCAAAGCTCAAGGAAACTTGGGTACCTAAGCCAGCTTGATGTGGTTTTGAAAGTGTGTAGGAGGAAGATACAGAGCTTTAGCTTCCTACTAAAGTCTTTGTCCTACTCACTAATTGCTCAGAGGATCATAGTCCTTCTACTGATAAGTAGAGATGATATTTGTAGTCATGATTAAGTAATGAAGCATGACTTTGGTAAACAATATCATCAGTTAGGGTTGAAGCACTAGTTGACGGATATAAGCATTACTTGCTATGTATCTATCAAGCATGTGACAAAGGAAACTTTGTATTTGTAGCCTGCATTGTCCATCAATGGAAAGACAATGAAGTGGTAAACACTGGACACTTGTTAGAAAAGTGTATGTAGCTGATTTGTCTACTGCCTTGGAGGATTGCATGTTTTTTACCTCTTTGTGATAAGGCAAAATCAGATTAAAAGTAGCTAGTGAATAAGAAGCTGTCTGAGTCATGATTAGAGGAACCCCAAGTCTTGTCAAGGATGGGTTAAAGGATGCATGCCATTAAGGGAAGCAATAGAAGACCTCTATCAAGAACAAGACAGATCACACATTTGATAAACTCCTTCAACCACTGCACATGAAATCTCGCCAAAGAATTTAGCTCAAAAATTCAGTGTGAAGAGATCTTATGAAACAAATGATAAAATCTGCAGAGACTTTGCTTGGAAAATCAGGATAAGTTTTTGAGTTCTAGAAAGTTGTGGCTATTGCTACTTATTGAAGCCAGAATGTTTTCTCGATCATTCAAGCATCTGAAGGAGGGATCATCAAATTGTGTGTATAAGTGTAGCCAACAGTTTTCTCCTTTCACATTCCTTAGCCGAGGAAGTAATAGAAGCTTAGCTAAAGGAGATAAGGGAATCTGTGTGGGAAATTGCTTGAAGAACATTAAGTCCACGATCGAATACTTAACCTTTCACATTGGTTAAGTTTAACTGACATCTGGATAAATATTCTCAAGAAATAAATGAGTGGAAGAGAAGATCTTTGCTAAGAGGAAGTAGAGGTGTAGCTGAGAATGGTGGGTTCTTCTACGTGCATTTCTGACTATCTTTCATAAGAAATGACATTCTTGTGTAGGGGAAAGTAAGTAGCCATCCACGGTATTTTATGTTCTTCTCTGAAGGGTTTTCTGCATGGAACATCTACTCAGGGGGAGCATTTCTCAGAAAGTCTTAATCTACTTCTGCAACTTCAAGAAGACATCCTGTCAAAGATCGGATATTTTATCTACTCAGAAACCCAGGATGGGTATGCAACTCATAAGGAGTGCATGTAGCTGGAAAAGCCCACAAGGCTTTAAGTAAATGAATCAACACTGTTATGGAGTCTAAACATGTTGTTTCTAATGATGCCAGATAAATCAAGCTTATTGATGAGAAATTTTCTGAAATTCTCAGATTTAGGTTTGAAATGGAAGGTGGTTTTGGTATGAAGAAGATGATGATTATGTGGATGGATCAGTTTCTCCATGGGGTTTCTTCTAGACTATGAATGATATAAGTCCAAATGAGTCATCCATAGGAAGGTTAAGTGGAGCATCTGATTGGAAGCCAGAATGGAGTATCCGTAGGAAGCCAGAATGGAGCATCCGTAGGAAGCAAGTGAAGCATCCGTAGGTGAATCACAACTCTGAATTATCACCCCAATGAACTTAGGGGGAGTTTTTCTGAGTTAAAGATCTACCTCACATAATCATACTGATGGGAATATTCTTACATCTTCAAGACCTGCACCAACCATAAGAAGCTTATTCCAAAAATCCAGAAGAAAGTCCTCTTGAAGACAGTTTTCGGGTTGAAGGAATAAGGTGTTCACTTAGATCAAGGCAAGATCTTCCAGATCTCATAAATCTGCATGTCTACTTCCTGGACATCAAATCTTTCTCCTTGAAATTAATGGTTAAAGAAATGAGTGGAACATCCGACTTGCAATTCTCTAAATCTACTGTGCTAAGATCAGGTTCTTCAAAGACTTTCTGTAAAGGGATTCTGTGTTGGATAGTGCAGTGGAGATACCTATGATCCAAGTGTGACCAATAAAGAAGACATCAGTACCAAGCTGCTTATCAACCATCTTCTTCGGAATGGTAAGTAAGTGAGGTACGTACAAATTTCAATATCTTCATTGATGTCTTATATGTAGCCAGTGTTTAAATGACCTTCTTGAAAACTAAGTTTTCCAGAAGAAGTGAAAATTTTGTCCAAGTCAAAATTTACTTTATCGATGGATATCCTTATCCGTAGATAGTCATTCATAACACTGGATTTGTTTCTTTGCTTTGTCTATGGATACTGACTTTTCGTAGATAATTTTCTACACCTATGGATACTATTTTTGCTCTTCTACGGATAATGCAAAAATACAGTGTCTATATCTGCAGAAACTTGTAAATCTAAATCTGAGCCCTTGCATGTCTTATCCTTAGCTGAGATACGTGTAGTTTATGTAATATCTAGCATCACTGATCAGTAGCTTTGCTATTATGCTGAAAAGCTCATGCAAAGAAGTTCTGAGGAGATAAGTGAGTATTCTTCTAAGAATTCTCATATCAATTATTGACAATACTGAATTGAATACCTTGGTAGGAAATTTGTGTTTTGAAAAGATAATTGGTGATCTTCCTCATGACTAAGTAACAGAATGCTAGAAATTATGTTAACCACCTGTTTATGTACTAGTTCCTTACCTTTTCTTGGAATTCTTGTGGTATCTCAAAAGATTATCATTCATTCAGTAATTGATAATCCAAGAGATACTTGCTATGCTCTAATTGGTTGTCTAGATGTTGATACTTGCAGGATAAATTCCTAATCAAGAAGACATAGCACAATTCATGCTAACCCTAAGAAAGAAGGTTCAGGTCATGACTCAGAAGAAATACTTAGCTTAATGACAAATCAAAAGATGCAGCTGAAGCATTTAAGCATTTCTTAAAAGAGTCAAGCACATAAACCTCATGCATCATGCTATTGGAAGAAGTGTTGTGCATGTTGTAGTGAAACTACACTGTGTTCCAAGGGAACAACATTTAACCAGATATCTTGCCAAAGTTTTCAATGCAGCAAATCGCTTGAGTTGATAAATGAGTTTGGCAGGTAATAATTTCTTATTCTCTTACATATCTATGTTAAATGCATGCAGCCAGTGATTTCAATCTCTGGATTTATTTGTTTATTTTATGTGTTTATTTGTTTGTTTTCTTTTAGTTATCATGACAAGTCAATACAATTGAATGATGTTATGCACTAAGTAAAGTCGTCTAGAAATGATCTTCTGAGTAATATTCAATGAGATAGCAAGCTACTTTTCTCACT
The DNA here is from genome assembly GCA_030848705.1 of Heracleum sosnowskyi. NCBI lineage: Eukaryota > Viridiplantae > Streptophyta > Magnoliopsida > Apiales > Apiaceae > Heracleum > Heracleum sosnowskyi. Next base: position 47,788,482 of record CM061239.1, on the reverse strand, counting down.
GATATTAAATAGTTGATCATCTCTAGACATTAACAAGCTAAGTGCATTGATGTTCTTTGAATTTTTCCATGGATAAATATTCAGGGATATCATTTGTCAAATGTCATACATTTAATGAATGATGTCAGCTGAATAAGTGTTTCAAAAATTCAAATTATCTGCATGTTACATTATTCAAAAGTATTGATGTTTTTAATTCTTTTTGTCTAAAGATTTTAGTTTAATATTATTTAGCTGAACATATTTATATGACCAGTTATTTAGTTTTATTCTCATCTTTATTCAAAATATATGTGTCATGATAATTTTCTTTTTGTAATCTGAGCTGAGACACATTTTTTCCACTCTAGGAACTCGAGTAGTCTCTTCGTTTTCACTAGAGCGATTTAATGCATGTTTCTTCAGCTTTTCTAACCCCCGTTTAACCCTAGTTAAACACAAGGGTTATCTTGTAGCTCCCTGCCTATTTAAAGGCAAAGGTTGAGCTCTCATCTCTTCATCTAAATCTCTAAACACTTCTCCAAATGGCTTCAACAATTCTTGACATTATTCCTGAGGAGTTCAACCGTTTGTCCACCATGGACAAAATCTCCTTGCTGCAAGATAAGATTGACCTCCTCATTAGGGAGGAGAAAGACGAGATTCGAAGGGTGAGAGCTGCTCTTGATGCTCTCATGGCTCGCAACCGCTGGGGAGGTCCTGATGGAGGCCCTGAAGGAGCCTCCGGGGAGGCTGCAACAGCTGCTTAACAGCTGTCTGTTTGTCTCTCCGGGGAGAGGGCAAGGGGACTAGGGGGGACTTGAATGTTTTTCCAGTCCTTAATGTTTTTATATTGTTTTTTTATCAATGTAATTTATTTATTTTTTAATGAAGTTTGGGGTTTTCCCCCATTTTTATTAAGATTACTGTGTGTGATGTGCATGTTTAAATTTTCTTTAGTTTTTGCATTTGAATCCATTTAACCTGTTAAAAATTGGCTTGCATGTTAACTGGACTCATTTCCTTAAATAAAAAGAAAAACAGCTCAAAAACACCATCAATAAAATTTAATTACATTGTTTTGTTTTGTTTCGATGAATTAATCAAAGGTTAATCTATAAAATCTATCTGTTTAAGGATACCTTTGATTAATTTATCAAGAAGCCCTAATTGTTCAACTAACAGAATAGTGAGCTCTTTGAGCAACACAAAAGCTGTTTCATTTTTGCATGAACTCACTGAGGAAACATCAGAAGAAAACTTGAAGGAATTTGAAAGAAATTGACAATCTATCAAGTTAAAGACTTTTGCAGCTTCTGATGATCATTATGAGGATGTTGAAACAATTAACGGGAAAGCTGGCAATCTTGAACTTTAGGAGAATAAACCTTAAATGGAGAAGGCTCTTAACAGTTCATCATTGATAAAGGGAGGTAATTATCTTATCTTTATCAAAACTCTCACTTACTAAAATCTAAATCATTTTTCTTTGCCTTTTCAAAAACTGAGATGAGAACTGTTTGGAATGACCCCCAAGTTCTCTACCCTATCAGTTACACCCTTATTTGTGATAAACAACTCCTAACCCCCTCTACAGTTTCTCAACAAACTGTAGTTGCAAAATTCTAGCAAATCTTAACCAGTGGGGAGTGTTGAAGGAGTTAAGTGAGGGTGAGGGCAGTGGTGAATATCAAGAAACCACTAGAAGAAAGGTGAGGGTGAGATTACCAGCCAAACTGCCTTATGTCTTCTCAAAAAGGCATAATGGTAAAAAAAGATTAGCTCATTTCTGGTTGTAGTCTCCCAAAAGACTATGATCATTGAAAAATGCTCTGATCCAGGAGCACTAATGAGGGATTGGGACACTGTGTGCATAATGTGGATTATTATCCTTTCTGTTTCTGAAGTAGAAAGAAAATATATGCTCGGGCACAGGGGAACACACACTATTCTTAAATTCAGTTTAATGCATCTTCTTCAAATGTGAGGATGCAATCCCCAGTCCATTTCATCTCATTAAGTGATAATTGCAGCATACAACTCATTAGTACTTGATTCTCCATTTTATGAACTCTTGGAGAAGCTCCATTCACCTAGTGATCATTCTCTTTCAGAGAATTCGTTGGATCACTAGTCTCTTTTTGATGATCTTGATGTAAGCACTGTGCACTTAAATGTCACATTCAATCTTCACAGAACTTACATCAATTTCTACTTCACAAGTCCAATCTTCAAAATCCCCTACGGATATCCTTCATCCGTAGAAAGGTGTCTTTCAATCTACAGATAAGTTTAACCAGCAATTATCCGTAGACCAACAATGTTGAGTTCCACGATTCTTTCTTGAAAAACTATCCGGCTCATTCTGACTGAGTATCAAGGAATTCAATATAGTTGAGACATCTATAGGTTTATGGGAAGGGAGTTAGTGGAGTGGGTGGCTTGAGACCAGGCAAAAGGAGAGGGAAAGAATGAGAGTGTTGGTCCCCGTGTATTGCAGAATGGGGGGGGGGGGGATGAATGCAATACTGATAAAATTCAATCTCAATTTCAACAACCAAAACTAAGATTTAATATTATCAGTAATATGTATGCATTTACAAACAGTATGGTCTAAAGACAAGTTTCACAAAATAAATGTTTTTATTTATTTTGCAAAGTGTTGCTACAACCTCAAGAGAGAAATCTTGAGCTTCTGTTTTCTTCAAGACACTTGCTTGCCTTCGTTACAGTTCTAGAATGAATTGATAGTCTAAGTATAAACTAATCCTATCATTGTCAACACGGGTTTGTGAAGCTGCTGTCATTATCAAGTGGCAGCTTCTTACAAACTGTCTACCCATGTGACTTTCCTAAATTGCTAACATGTCAGATATACAATACAAAGAAAGCAACCTAGATTCATTTTATTTCCAGCTAAAACAATTCAGCAAATAGAGACTTGACCTTGCTCTTGAATTGATTCGCTTTTGTTTTGTAGTGTTTGAAGCTTCTGTCGTAGTCTTGCAGACTTGGTGCAGCTTAGGGATACTGCAACACGCCTGTTTCTTGAACATTGAAACTGTCACGGGATTTGACTTAGAAGATACCTAGAACAAGGATCTTTCTCGAGACAGTTACTTTTGCCGCAAAGCTTGTTGTCACGGGAATGTTCTTTTGGTGACAGTATGAGTTCCCCGCATAGAGTGCTGTCGAGGTTTCCAAACTTGCTGTCGAGGGCTAAAGTTGCTGTCGCGTAGTCTTCCGCCAATGTTGCTGTCAGAGTGAATATGCTGTCGTGACTTGCAACATTCTGTCTTCTTGTAATCTTACTGTCAATGCTTATGACATTAACCTTTATTCATGCTATCATCTAATATGCATTCTTTGAGGCTTGAACACATCAAGTGAACTTCTTCCAAATTACACAACTAAGATGATATTGCATACTGATTACAAGAACATACTTTGGCTGTGACAGTATGCTCTACTTAATTAAAAATTAAGCATGTACAAAGTTAAGTTGTTTCTATGCTATCACCCATAAATCCCAACAATCTCCCCCAATTTGTTTTTATGGATAATAACGACAAATTTACAATATATGCTGACAACTTAACTAACAAGATCAGAATGGATTAAGAATTTTTACTTAGATTGAGATCTCCTCTTATGTCTTGCTACATCCTCTCTTTTGAGAGCTTCTACCAAGCAGCCTCTTAGACCTTCTACAAGAGAGATTTCAGCAGGAGTGACTGCAACATCTTCTATTTCTTCAATGATCTTCTTGATAGTAGGAGAGATAAAAGAATTAGCATCCCTGAGATTCAACCATTGCTCTTGATCATATGGATAGCTTCTGAAGTGGAGTTCTTCATGAATGAGCTTCAATCTACTTCCAGGATAAGCATTGAGAGACATCCTCCTTTGCTTGTCCAGCTTTGAACATTCTCCTTTTCTCCTTTCCAATAATCCCTCTAACTCATCAGAACAAATCTGCTCCAAGGGATGAATTGATCCAGCTACCATATACTGTAAATCCTTCAGAATAGTTGTTTTTAGCTTGTGCAAGCTGCAAACGTAGATTTCTTCTTTTAGGTGCTTGATTCTTAAGGGATTTTCCAGCATACATGTTTGATAATTTGGAGCTTCACTTTCTGCCTTGTTGGCAGTCTTGCATCTTTCCACGAGTTCAGCTTCCTTCTTATCAAGTTCTAACTGATATTGAGAATATTGAGAAGAGTCAGGTCTTTTGCTTGGCTTGGGTTGCCCTTCCTGAGTTGGTTGGGTTTGCCCTTCTTCTGTGGGTAAATCATCAAACTCATAGTACCAGTGATATGGTATAGGAGAAGCTGGTAGATCAGTTAAAATATCAGCATCATCAAAATTTGCAAAGTTGTAGCCAAATTTCTGATAGAACTCAACATCCCTATCAGCCTGATATTTCAGAATATGTTCCATGACAGACTCTGAGACATTTTCATAGCTCTCCAACAACTCCACCATTCTTTCCAGGTAGAAGAAGTCAATTCTCCTTTTATCTATGGTTGTCGTTCTACCACTGGTTGATGTGGCTTCCAGATAGAAGTCCTTATTAACCTTGGTAGATCTTGATTCTTCCCACCACAGAATGTACTCAGTGGCCTCTTGATTTGCATCCAGCTTAACCTCAACACTCTTGATTTCTTTAGATTGCATCTGTTGTATCTTAAGACTGTTAGGAGGTATTGATTGAATTGGCTTCTTAAGATTCCTGCCAAATCCAGTGGCCTTTTCCTTTCCTGAGTACTTGTGCTTTCCTTCAGGTTTCTGTCTAGAAAACCATGCTTTTGCTTTAGCTTTCAGTCTTTTGGGCTTGACAGTAGCTTTGGCTTCATCCTTGACAGAACCTTCCTTGACAGTACCTTTGTCGACAACATCTTCCATGACAGCATCTTCTATGACAGTTTCCTTGTCGACAGTATCTTTGGTGACAGCATCTTTTTCTGCATTTATGCAGTCAATAGCACATCTAAGAATGCTTGCCTCCAAAGCTTCCAGTATTCTTGACTTCTCTTCATCTGTTGCATCAGCATCTTTCTTTTCCTGACTAGGAGTTTCTTCATTGCCTTCATTCTGAGATTGAATACCAGTATTCCCAGAATTACTTCCACCAGCATTACCTGCATTTCCAGAAGCTTCACCACCTCCAATCTCATCATCATCATCATCATCTTGAAAAGGAATATTATAGAGGCAGCTTCCACCTTGATCAGTTCTTTTGGCATTGGCTCTAGTGATTAACTCCTTCACTCTAGTTCCCAGTGCCTTGTCTCTCAACACCAGTATTTTGTAGATCTCTTGAACAACATGGACTCTTCCTGGATTGGCATTTGAGCTGAGTATTCCATATAGCACTTTCAGAATTGACTCAGTTTGCATCCTGGATGGACTGATCAAATTCATGTAGTTGTTCCTTCTTGTGCCATCCAATGTAGTAGATCTGTAGAAAACACATGGTGGATTTGTGTAGACTTCAGGTAGCTTCTGTGTGATCATGTTCTGGATTTGCATATTCAATATTTCATTGAATGGTGTTTGAGTTGCCTTGATCTTTCCCTTCATAGCACACAACACCTTTGCTGGCAGACTCTGCAGTAACTGCATTGTGATGAAATAAGATATGCCAGAAGTGAGATAGATACTTACAGCCCATCTTTTCTCATCATTCACCATTACACTGACACTGGTGATTTGATCCTTTAACAGTTTTGTGGTGTTGGTTGGACTGTTGCTTGGAGCATTCATTGCTTCTTCCACCAGACTGCTAAATTCAATGTCATGATTATGTAATGTTCTCTCCCTGTAATCCACCATTATGGTATTGGCTTCTTCTTGATCAAACTCAGTACCATTGGACCAAGTATTTCCCTTCTGGATGGATTCAGGCAGTTTCCCTTTACCTTTCCCAAGCTTGTTTTGTTCCTCCATTTCTCTCCATCTTTTCTGTAGAGCAGTTTCTTGAGTTGCTGAAGTTGGTTCTCTAATTGTTACAGGAGGTAGAATTGGGTGTCTAGATGCAGGTCTTCTTTGCATTGCATCTTGAGTTGCCTTAGACATTAACACCTTTTCACCATCCAAGTCAACTTCAACAAGTTCTGTAGCTTTATCCTTTGGTTGTCCACTGTTTGGTTTGACTTGCTCCCCATTTGACATTGCTTTACTCTTGACTCCAGAAACTTGTTTTGCTCCCCCTTTGGTCTTCACAGCTACTGGATCCCCCTGAGTTCCACCTGATCCCTGAATAGTTATTGATTCTGATCTTGCTACCTTCTCCCCCTTAGTTGAGTTGGCAGCTACTAGGTCAGTAAGGAACTGGATAGAGAGTTGAGTAGCAGCAAAACCATCAACCACCAGTTGAGAGAGAGAGAGTCCATCTTGGAGTTCAAGGTAGCACACTGTCCTTCCAGAGCTTCAATCCTGTTACCAAAATTTGCAGAGGGGCCACCATTCCTTAACCGTCTTGGAGGGGAAGGAAAAGAAAGGGGCTTTGAGGCTAAGGGGGTTCTCACACTCTCAGGGTGTTTTTGAGTGATCTCATCACTCCTCACAGTTTGACTCTCAAGGCCTAATGCCTGAATAGTGTGGGCTCCCTCAAGATCTCCCTGGACATGCTCAAGTCCCTCTCCTTTTGCCAGCTCATTTGGCTGCCTCTCATTTTTATGCTCACCTCTCTTTTCTTTTATCTCTCTTTTCTTTTGCACACCCTCACTCAACCTAAATGCATGGGTATGAGCAGTACTAACATGCATGGAAGTAGAAGATTTAGAATGTACTTTCAAGAGTTTGGCAAGAGGTAGGTCATCATCAGAGGCATCCTCAATGATTACAGCATCAAAATCTGGCTGAGAGGACTGGACAGCATCTTTGGCAGGAATGTTACTGTCGGCTGAAGTGTGGACATCAGGTTCTGTCATGACAACATCTTTGGGATGTGGAGTGACAGTAGGTTCTGTGTTGACAGTATCTTTCTCTCCACCCATGACAGCAGCTGTGTCCAAGACAGCAACATTTCCAGTGTCTTTGATAGCAACAGAGGCTGTGACAGCATCTTCCTGAAGGTAAGATGCTCCTTGGAGTTCAGACAAAGTGTTGGTTGTTTCATTTTCTGACAAAATACCACTTTGCCCTTGCTTAGTGTTTGGAGGAGTGGTATCCATTTCACTTTGAGAAATGGGTTCTTGTGGACCACTAGATGGGGGCTCATCCGTGATTGGAGATGGATGATCAAAACCTGAAGGGTTGGGACTGTCCTCTTCTCTAGGTTTTGGAGAAGAAACAAAAGAATGTATAAGGAAGGAAGAAGGTGAAAGTGTAGCAGAGAGTGGGGGCTGATTCATAGGAGAAACATGTGAACCATCAAAAGGAATAGAGAAGTCCTCACTGTGCCCTAACTCACTGTGTGTTTCTTCAAGTGGGGGTTCCTCAGGTTGTGAACCATGAGTTTGTGCAGACTCTGTAGAGGGTGCCTTGGGAGACAGGCCAATTTCAATAGATGCACCTTGTTGAGAAGGCACATATAGGAAGGAGTTTGAATCCCTTTCAGGAGCCACAGTTTGTTGAGAAACTGCAGCTTGGCTAACAGTGGTTTTGGTCCTCCTAGCTTTCTTCTTCTTAGGCTCAGGGGGAACCACTGGCGGTTCTGTTTGACTATCCTACTTATTTGCTGCACTAGGTGCAGTGTCTCCCTCTTGACTAACAGAGCTACCACCAACATCAGCTTCTAAGGGTCGTTTCCTGGATTCTTGCAAGGCTTCTCTTTGGCTTTGGGAAGTCTAGAGAGTCTAGGCTAAGTGTATGGTGTTGAATGTGGGTTAACTGAATTTGGGTCTAATTCAGTTTCATTCGCACGAGTGAAAGATTCATAACCAGAAGGTAATGGAAAATCAAGGTTGGACACTTGATCAACCATGTGCTGAGTGAAACAAAGTGGAATATGTGCACTGAGATTCTGTGAAGATAACAGTGTGTGTGTGTGTGTGTTCTTTTTCAAAATCACAGAAAGAGTTGATGCACATCATAAGAAAACGAGGGTAGATTGATACCTTCTTACCTATGGCAGCCCTGAGGTGTGCCATGAGGAGAGCTCCAACATTCACTTTGTATCCATGGACAAGAGAATGTGTCAGTTCTTGATGTAGGAGGGTATTCCATTCCAGCCAGTGGACTTGGTAGAGAACACCTTGACCATCACATCAAAAATCATACTCCACTCCATTCTCAGATGCTTCCTATCCATTTCACCAGATGGATACCATTTGGTTGTTCCCTCTTCGGGAATAGGGCCTGCATACCCAATCTTCAAGAAGAGCTTCTTGAGAGTGTCATCATTAACAAGTTCAGCAAAATTTCGGCCTTCTCGAAGTGTAATTCCAAGAGCAGTGTTGATGACCTCAGCTGTAAGAATGTAGTGTTGCCCATTGATTGTGAATTGAATAGATGGGTTTTCACCCTCTGTTTGAGCAACAACAGTTTGCCAAAATGCCTCAATTCTGTCTAGGTCGAGAATGGGTGTTAAGGTAATGGCAGAACCAAGATAGGACTTGTTCAAGAAAAACACTAGTCCTTTGAAACCTTCACCAGCATCATTGGGCGAAAAGATACCAACAAAGTTTGTTTGAGAGAGAGTCTGTTTGGGGGCCATGGAGATTCAAGAAAAGAAGAAAGTAGGAAAGTAGCTTTTTGCTTGGAGAAAAGTATTTTGCCTTGAGTTTGATAAGAATGATATGTCTGATTAACTGGGGAATAAAAAGGGGTATCCCAAACGTTGGTGCACAAAAAAGCGGGTTTAAAGAACGTGTCTTAACCCTCTCACACAACACGTGAGTTACTGCCCGTTATTCACTGTCAAACGTGGGATTAATATCCAATTTCAACGGTCCACTATTCGTGACAGTAACATGTGCGCTAGAAACAATCTGTTAGTAATAAGCGGCGGTGACAGTAGGTTTTGCGCGACAGCAACTATGGCGCAAAAACATGCTGTCACCGTTAAGCATCTGAATGACAGTATCCTGTAAAAGTCTTGACAGAAAGTCTTTCCCTGCTGTCAAGAAGTTTGCTGTCAAAAGACACAGGACAGTATCCTTCTTAATGACAGCAACTTAGTTGGGGAATCATTTCTGTCATGAACTTACCATAATGCTTTATTCATAAACTTAACCTAAAATTAACAGAGTATGGATTTAGCAATTTAATCTTTTGAACACAGATACTATGCAATTAACACAGACGAAATAAAACTCAATAAACAAAACAGCAAGAAATTTTATTTTCATTAATAAAATCATTTAAATATAGCATTGAGTACATCAGTTTATGATTTTATCAACTAATTCTAAAAGTTTTTTCCTAATCTCCTCTTCAGTGCGACCTTCTACCTTGAGAAGTGCCTGAAGTTCTTCCTCTTGAATCTTCCATTTTTCCTCTTCCTGTGCTTGAAGGGCTTGAGACTGTTCATCTTCCTCATGAAGCAGGTCTTCAAGTTCATCAAACAGGACTTCCACTTCATCTCTAAGGTGAGATTCACACGAGACTTTTGGCCTGTACTCTATTCCTACTTTAAAACTAAGAGCAGACTGGTGAAACCTAAGGTTAATTTATAGGCAAAACCGTCTAAGGATTAAAGTCTAATGGTCAACAGTTAGAGTACCCATACAACTACCACAAAAGTAATTAATGGTCGTGTCCTCCTTTAATCCTACATATTAATGCAAAGAGTGTGAAAGTCCAATGGAACAGATATTTATCTCTCAAACTAAGCAAATAACCACATTAATGTCATACAGAGTCTAAAAGTATGAGACTGGCACATAATACAGACATGAATAGTCAAATCAATACATGCTATCACATAACAGACATAGACCAAGTAGACAGTAACTTCTCTTGACAGCAGGTTTGAAGGTGCTGTCATGAGCTTCAAAGAAAAATTGGAAATAAAGAAAACTTAGTAAATCAACATACCAGATTCAGCATTCCCAATTCACTTACCAAACTGTTGAAGGTTGCTTCATCCAATGGCTTAGTGAAGATGTCAGCTAATTGCTTGTCAGTTGGGACATAGATCAGTTTCACAGTTCCTTGTTCAACATGCTCTCTGATAAAGTGATGTCTTATATCAATGTGCTTTGTCCTAGAGTGTTGAACTGGATTGTCTGAAATGACTATGGCACTAGTGTTGTCACAGTAAATAGGAATGTCTCTTAACACTAGACCATAATCCAGAAGTTGATTCTTCATCCATAGAATTTGTGCACAGCAACTGCCTGCAGCAATATATTCAGCTTCTGCAGTTGAGGTAGAAACTGAATGTTGCTTCTTGCTAAACCATGAGACCAATCTTCCACCAAGAAATTGACAGCTACCAGTAGTACTCTTTCTGTCAATCTTGCATCCAGCATAGTCTGAGTCTGAGTAACCAATTAGATCAAATCCAGTGTTCTTAGGATACCAAAGGCCTAGGTTAGGAGTGCCTTTTAGGTATCTAAAGATTCTCTTGATGGCTACTAGGTGTGACTCCTTTGGATCACTTTGAAACCTTGCACAGAGACATGTAGCAAACATGATGTCAGGTCTGCTAGCAGTTAGGTATAGGAGAGATCCTACCATGCCTCTATAGGTGCTTGAGGCAACTTTCTTTCCTTTAGGGTCAAGATCCAGACTAGTTGATGTGGACATTGGTGTCTTTGTAGGTGATGAATCTTCCAAGTTGAACTTTCTGAGAAGTTCCTTGATGTATTTAGCTTGACAAATGAAGATTCCATCAGGTTGTTGAAGAATTTGCAATCCCAGAAAGAATGACAATTCTCCCATCATACTCATCTCATATTTGTTACTCATGAGAGAGGAAAACTTCTCACACAGCTTCTCATTTGTAGAACCAAAAATGATGTCATCCACATAGATTTGTACCAGAATAATGTCATTGCCATGATGTTTGTAGAAAAGTGTCTTGTCCACAACTCCTCTAGTAAACTGATTTTCCAACAGAAAAGTGGAAAGATTGTCATACCAAGCCCTGGGTGCTTGCTTTAGTCCATACAAGGCCTTGAAGAGTTTGTACACAAAATCATACATTTCAGCATCCTCAAACCCCGGTGGCTGTTCAACATACATTTCTTCTTCCAACTCTCCATTTAGGAAGGCACTTTTGACATCCATCTGAAATACTTTGAAGTTACAGTGTGCAACATAAGCTAGAAAGATTCTTATAGCTTCAAGTCTTGCAACAGGTGCAAATGTCTCATCATAATCTATTCCTTCCTGTTGACAGTAACCTTTAGCCACTAGCCTTCCTTTGTTTCTTGTCACTGATCCATTTTCATCAAGCTTGTTTCTGAAAACCCATTTGGTCTCAATAACTGACTTTCCCTTAGGTCTTGGAACCAACTTCCATACATTGTTTCTTTCAAAATGATTTAGCTCTTCTTGCATGGCTATCACCCAGTCAGAATCCAACAATGCTTCATTAGTTGTCTTGGGTTCCATTTGAGACAGGAAGCATGAAAACATGCTGTCAGCAGAGACTTTGTTCCTTGTCCTCACTCCAGAAGTAGGGTCGCCAATGATAAGGTCATTTGTGTGATCCTTGTTCCACTTGGTGATTCTGGGCAAGCTACTTGATTGAACAGGAACAGTTGCTTCAGTTTGTTGAGTTGAGTGCTCATCAATTCCATTGTCTTCACCATGTTCTTCATTGTCTCCAGAGTCATTACTGCTATGATTGTTAGAGGTTATGGTCTGTGACTGAGCTGGAGTTTGGTTGACAGTAATGGTATTGACAGTATCTTTGTCAACTTCAACAGTTTGAGTGAAGCTAGGTTCTTCATCAACAATTTCCTCAGCTTCCAAGTATCCTTGATTCTCAAATCTGAATGTCTGCATCTTTCCTTCTTCATGCAGTCCTGGAAACTTGGTTTCATCAAATGTGACATTAACACTTCCTTCAATAATCCTGTGTTCCATAACATAAACTCTGTAGGCAGTCCTTTCTGTGCTGTAACCCATGAATAGTCCTTCAAATGCCTTGGTGTCAAATTTTCCTTTCTTCTCATGGTTATCCTTCATCATAAAGCATTTGCTTCCAAACACATGAAAGTATTTGACAGTAGGTTTCTTCCTAGTTAGCAGACAGTAAGGTGTACTTGCATGAGTTTTGTTAATCATGGTTCTGTTTCGAGTATAACAAGTTGTGTTGATAGCTTCAGCCCAGAAATATGTTGGCAGTTTGGCATCATGCAACATAGTTCTAGCTGCTTCAATGAGAGTCCTGTTCTTTCTTTCTACAACTCCATTCTGCTGTGGAGTCCTTGCAATAGAGAATTGTTGTACAATTCCTTCATCTTTACAGAAATTTCCAAGTTTGGCATTTCTGAATTCTGTACCATTGTCACTCCTCAATATTTGGACTTTTGAGTTTGGAGTTCTATCAAGAACTCTGACTTGATCAATAATCACTTGAGCAGCTTCATCTTTGGATTCAAGAAATTTCACCCAAGTGTACCTTGAGTAATCATCCACCATTACTAAGGCATATCTCTTTTTGGCCATAGATGGTACATTGACTGGACCAAAGAGATCCATGTGAATCAACTTGAGTGCTTCTATGTCGGTGTTCAATTGCTTGGACTTGTGCACAACTCTCCTTAGTTTGCCCATTTGACAATCTTCACAAAGTCCTTCTTGACAGAATTCCTGTTGGGGCAAACCTCTCACTAACTCCTTATTCATCAAAATATTCATTGTCTTAAAGTTGAGATGTGAGAGCTTCCTGTGCCAAAGCATACTGTCACCAACAGTTGCTTTACTGTAAAAAAAGTAAACTTTATCCTTCTTTGTTGAGTTTAAGTCAGCAACAAACAAGCTTCCTTTTCTGACCCCTTTTAAAGAGAGGCTCCCATCCTTCTTGTGATAGATGTTACACATCATCATATCAAAATCAACCTTGAATCCCCTGTCACTGAATTGGCTGACACTGAGTAGATTGTGCTTCAATCCATCCACAAGAGCAATATCTTCAATGACAACATTTCCAATTTCCAGACAGCCATATCCCACTATGTAACCCTTGCTGTTGTCTCCAGAGGTTATGATTGGGCCAGCTTTCTCTACATAGGGTGATAGCAGGGCTTTATCACCTGTCATGTGTCTTGAGCAACCACTGTCAATGATCCACATGACTTGATCTTTCTGCTTGCCCTAACTTGAAGATGTTGATGCTACTTCATCAATGCTAGCCATGAGAGCTAGGTTGACATATTATTCTTCTTCTTCTTCATCATCAGTCTCATCCCAACACTTTCCTTCAGCCACATAGGCTCTACCTTGATTCTTCTTAGAGTATCCACCAGTTCCTTTTTCAAACCTCTGAACCTGTTTGGGTCTTTTGCATTCAGTAGCAAAATGACCAGGTTCACCACAGTTGTAACACTTGAATTTTGACCTATCCACAAATCCAGTCTTGTATCCTCCTTTAGTTGAACTTCCCACAGCAGCCTTTGATGAACTTCCTCTGTTGAACTTGGATGCTTGGCCTTGGGGCTTGTATGACCTATCCTTCTTGAACCTAAAGTTTTTGAACTTTTTGGCCATGTAAGCCATAGTAGGATTGTCCATGCTTTCCAGTTCCTCCATTGTGTAGAAGTCTTCATCTTCCACATCCTTGAGCTGTAGTACTACTTTCTCATCATCTTCAACAACCTCTTCTATCTTCAAAGATTGTACATGGGTTGGTTGTGTGATTTGTAGTACTTCACTTGGCTGTGTGATCCTTGGCACATGTGCTACTAGGGCACTTGACATATTAGCCATCTTGTTCCTTGTTCCACTCTGTATGGCTCTCTTTTGAAAGAGTTCAAGTTCACAGGACTTCAGAATGCCATAAAGTGTCTCAAAGGTTATATTGTTGAGATCTCTTCCTTCTCATATGGCTGTTGTCTTGTGTTCAAGGTGATCAGGCAGTGTAAGCAGGAACTTGACATTCAATTCCTTTCTGTCACAGTACTTGCCATGTATCTGTAGTTCAGTTAAGAGCTTACTGAACCTTTCAAACATGGAAGTTAAGTCTTCACCAGGCTTGGCCATGAAAGCCTCATATTGTGATATCAGTATTTGCCTTTGGTTGCCCTTAACTTCTTCACTTCCTTCACATAGTAAAGCTAACCTGATCCACATCTCCTTGGCTGATGTGCAGCATATCACACTTCCACACATGAGTTTATCCAACGTGAGAGAATCGAGCAAGATGAGTTGCAAGTGATCATCTAGCACCATCTTCTCCTTCTCAGGTTCCAAAAATTCCGAGGGATCTTTGGGAACCCAATGTGCAGGAATGACTTCACCATTTACTGTTGTGGCTTCAATTTCCTTCCTTGGAATGAAATGACCATTCTCGAGAATACCTGGGTATAGTGGATTCGCAGCTTTGATAAACAACAAGATCTTTCTTTTCCAAATGCTGTAGTTTTCTTTATCAAAAGCTGGGATCTTGATACTGTTTGATTTCTGCATTGTCGTCGTGATCTCAGATATGTATGTTAATCTGTTAGCTCTGATACTAGTTGTTGGTCCTCGTGTATTGCAGAAGGGGGGGGGGGGGGGGGATGAATGCAATACTGATAAAATTCAATCTCAATTTCAACAACCAAAACTAAGATTTAATGTTATCAGTAATATGTATGCATTTACAAACAGTATGGTCTAAAGACAAGTTTCACAAAATAAATGTTTTTATTTATTTTGCAAAGTGTTGCTACAACCTCAAGAGAGAAATCTTGAGCTTCTGTTTTCTTCAAGACACTTTCTTGCCTTCATTACAGTTCTAGAATGAATTGATAGTCTAAGTATAAACTAATCCTATCACTGTCAACACGGGTTTGTGAAGCTGCTGTCATTATCAAGTGGCATCTTCTTACAAACTGTCTACCCATGTGACTTTCCTAAATTGCTAACATGTCAGATATACAATACAAAGAAATCAACCTAGATTCATTCTATTTCCAGCTAAAACAATTCAGCAAATAGAGACTTGACCTTGCTCTTGAATTGATTCGCTTTTGTTTTGTAGTGCTTGAAGCTTCTGTCATAGTCTTGCAGACTTGGTGCAGCTTAGGGATACTGCAACACGCCTGTTTCTTGAACATTGAAACTGTCACGGGGTTTGACTGAGAAGATACCTAGAACAAGGATCTTTCTCGAGACAGTTACTTTTGCCGCAAAGCTTGTTGTCACAGGAATGTTCTTTTGGTGACAGTATGAGTTCCCCGCATAGAGTGCTGTCGAGGTTTCCAAACTTGCTGTCGAGGGCTAAAGTTGTTGTCGCGTAGTCTTCCGCCAATGTTGCTGTCAGAGTGAATATGCTGTATTGACTTACAACATTCTGTCTTCTTGTAATCTTACTGTCAATGCTTATGACAGTAACCTTTATCCATGCTGTCATATAATATGCATTCTTTGAGGCTTGAACACAGCAAGTGAACTTCTTCCAAATTACACAACTAAGATGATATTGCATACTGATTACAAGAACATACTTTGGCTGTGACAGTATGTTCTACTTAATTAAAAATTAAGTATGTACAAAGTTAAGTTGTTTCTATGCTATCACCCATAAATCCCAACAGAGAGGTATGTTGTTTCTTCCAGCATGGCAAAAGGAGAGATTTTTCTTTTGAGTACCCCTTTAGTAAGGGAAGGTGAGTTGTGTGAAGTGAGCCAGGATGAGATCCTAATGCAAGAATAGAGAGATTCCTGAGAGAAATCTTTCGATCCTTGAAGTGTTGGATTCTTGTACCCAGAAATCTTATTCAGTAACTCAGATTATGCCTCTTCTATCTTTATTGCTGATAATAAAAAGGGGGAGAAGTTAAATAGAAGATAGGTTGTTCTCAGGGGGAGTTAGAAGGAGATCTCAGACTTCAGAATTTCTCCTCTCTCGATTGCAATCTATTGCCCTTAGAAGAAGGTATAGACTAAGTTACAGGAAAGTATATGGAATCTGACAGCTTCAAGTTGTTATTTTTGTTTTTGCAGCATCATCAAATTCTGTCCAGTATTAATCTCTATCTGAGGATCACTGAGAACATTGAAGGGTTTTGTTATCATCAACCTAAGGATTTATGCCAGTTCTAACAGTCATAAATAGGGGGAGATTGTTAGGGTTGACCGATTTGGAATGATGATAACAAATTTCTCAAGACAAGAATTTGATTTTGACACCGAAGCTGATTATCAGAATGCTAGTTCACAGAAGCTGATAAATCATGAAGCTAACTAGAAGGCACTTTATCTATCCAAGGTCTAAAAGCCACATCAAATGATTGGAGGATATTCTGTCATCAAGTTAGGAAGCATTCGGAAGCAAGCCAATGGACGTCTAATCAAGCACCAAGTGTTTCAGTGGTAAGTCTGCCTAATCAACTCAGTAATGGTGAATCAATAAAGATGACAAGGTGTTTTATCTAAAGATGAAGCTAAGAGTATCCTTACTACGGATCGAGCTATGAAATCTCATCTCATCTACGGATACAAGCTGAGAACATCATATGCCATCAACGGATAGAAGCTGAGGACATCTTATCTCATCAACGGATAGAAGCTAGGAACAACTTATCCCATCTATGGATAAAAGCTGGGGACATCATATCTATGGATAAAAGCTGAAAAAAGTTGATCATCAGAAACAGCTAATGATGTCATGTTTTATCTATGGATGCGGTTAAGGAGGTCATGGTCTATCTATGGATGCAGTCAAGAATGTCATGTCTCATCTATGGATACAGTTATGGAATATTACTTCTACGGATATTCTGAGATTACCTTTCTATGGCTAATTGACGTAAAATGGTAGCCTGCGGATATGGAATTAATACGCCTACTGATGTTCATCTCATTCAACATGAAAATAAATCCATGTAACAAAATCTTTTGGAGGTTTCTTTATTTTAACAGGTTGAATGGAAGCCAATCTCAGAGATCATCATTACACACCTGTGACTAAAAGATACTGGATGACGATGCAAAAGATGTATGGAATAGGGAGTCAAAATTGTAAATACGCGAAGGCTCAAATTCCTACAAATGAAATGTGAAGTCATCTTTTGTCTCTTATGTCTCGATGGATAAATAAGAGTTAAGGCAGTTACCTAGAAGTTTGACTTCTGACTGGACACAAAGGAAAAGCTTGACAAACATGAAGACCTATTTGAATACTACAAGTTTACTTATCTCAACTGATAGTGACTTGACAGTCGGGTTATCGAGGAGAGGTCTCTTTCATGCAGATGTCACATGGGCTTGGAAGCTAGGTCAATTGCATGGACTTAGTAATTTTTGAAGAGAGCAGCACACTCAATCAGAAAGCACCATTTGGGAGTATACAAGCCAAGGCATTTCCCGAATAGGATAGTTTCTGATACGAGCATGTGAACAAGCAGAACCAAAAATGTAATATTTTATTATGTTGTAGGTTTTGTTTGTAACACACAGTCGATGTATATAAGACTGTGTGGAGTAGCATAAAAATGCATGAGAAGAGAGCAAAAAGCTGAAAGAAAAACACTTAGGCTCTCTTCCATCATCTGTGTTAGCAGCTGGAGTTTGTTGAAAAACAAAACCAGAGAATTCTTCAATATACACCTCAGGTGGGCTTTTTCCGAGAAACCCACCTGAAAAGTTTAAAAAGTTTGCTTGTCTCCTGCATGTCTTTTTAACTCGAAGAATTCATATTTGTTCATGGCTTGTTTCAATTCCTAGTTAATTTACCAACTCACTTACTCACGCTATAAAAGGTTTGAAAATGTTAGGATTTATGGGTGATAGCATAGAAACAACTTAACCTTGTATGTACTTAATTCTTTTCAATTAAGTAGAACATACTGTCACAGCCAAAGTATGTTCTTGTAATCAGTATGTAATGTCATTTTAGTTGTGTAATTTGAAAGAAGTTCACTTGCTGTGTTCAAGCCTCAAAGAATGCATATTAGATGACAGCATGAATAAAAGCCACTGTCATAAGAATTGACAGTAAGATTACAAGAAGACAGAATGTTGCAAGTCACGACAGCATATTCACTCTGACAGCAACATTGGCGGAAGACTACGCGACAACAACTTTAGCCCTAGACAGCAAGTTTGGAAACCTCGACAGCACTCTATGCGGGGAACTCATACTGTCACCAAAAGTACATTCCTGTGACAACAAGCTTTGCGGCAAAAGTAACTGTCTCGAGAAAGATCCCTGTTCTAGGTATCTTCTCAGTCAAATCCCGTGACAGTCTAAATGTTCAAGAAACAGGTGTGTTGCAGTATCCCTAAACTGCACCAAGTCTGCAAGACTACGACAGAAGCTTCAAGAACTACAAAACAAAAGAGAATCAATTCAAGAGCAAGGTCAAGTCTCTATTTGCTGAATTGTTTTAGCTGGAAATAGAATGAATCTAGGTTGCTTTCTTTGTAATGTATTTCTGACATGTTAGCAATTTAGGAAAGTCACATGGGTAGACAGTTTGTAAGAAGCTGCCACTTGATAATGACAGCAGCTTCACAAACCCGTGTTGACAGTGATAGGATTAGTTTTGTACTTAGACTATCAATTCATTCTATGAATGTAACGATAACAAGTAAGTGTGTTGAAGAAAACAGAAGCTCAAGTTTTCGCTCTTGAGGTTGTAGCAACACTTTGCAAAATAAATAAAAACATTTATTTTGTGAAACTTGTCTTTAGATAATACTGTTAGTGAATGCATACATATTGCTGATAACATTAAATCTTAGTTTTGGTTGTTGAAATTGAGATTGAATTTTATCAGTATTGCATTCATCCCCCCCCCCTTCTGCAATACACGAGGACCAACAACTGGTATCAGAGCTAGCAGATTAACATACATATCTGAGATCACGACGACAATGCAGAAATCAAACAGTATCAAGATCCCAGCTTTTGATAAAGAAAACTACAGCATTTGGAAAAGAAAGATCTTGTTGTTTATCGAAGCTGCGAATCCACTATACCCAGGTATTCTTGAGAATGGTCCTTTCATTCCAAGGAAGGAAATTGAAGCCACAACAGTAAATGGTGAAGTCATTCCTGCACATTGGGTTCCCAAAGATCCCTCGGAAATTTTGGAACCTGAGAAAGAGAAGATGGTGCTAGATGATCACTTGCAACTCATCTTGCTCGATTCTCTCACGTTGGATAAAGCCATGTGTGGAAGTGTGATAAGTTGCACATCAGCCAAGGAGATGTGGATCAGGTTAGCTTTACTATGTGAAGGAAGTGAAGAAGTTAAGGGCAACCAAAGGCAAATACTGATATCACAATATGAGGCTTTTATGGCCAAGCCCGGTGAAGACTTATCTTCCATGTTTGAAAGGTTCAGTAAGCTCTTAACTTAACTACAGATACATGGCAAGTACTATGACAAAAAGGAATTGAATGTCAAGTTCCTGCTTACACTGCCTGATCACCTTGAACACAAGACAACAGCCATACGAGAAGGAAGAGATCTCAACAATATAACCTTTGAGACACTTTATGGCATTCTGAAATCCTATGACCTTGAACTCTTTCAAAAGAGAGCCATACAGAGTGGAACAAGGAACAAGATGGCTAATATGTCAAGTGCCCTAGTAGCACATGTGCCAAGGATCACACAACCAAGTGAAGTACTACAAATCACACAACCAACCCCTGTACAATCCTTGAAGATAGAAGAGGTTGTTGAAGATGATGAGAAAGTAGTATTGCATCTCAAGGATGTTGAAGATGAAGACTTTTACACAATGGAGGAACTGGAAAGCATGGACAATCCTACTATGGCTTACATGGCCAAAAAGTTCAAGAACTTTAGGTTCAAGAAGGATAGGTCATACAAGCCCCAAGGCCAAGTGTAAAACCCCAGATTTTTGGGTAGAATTAAAAACTTGTATTGTATGATGATGTACATATATATGTGGATGGTGGTAATGGTTTTTGGAGAATTAAGTATGAAATGAATATGGATTTCAGTTTTCAAACATTTTGAGAATAATAAGAATGGACTGAACATATAAATAAGAACAATCAATCTGGAAGATAAGAATACAATACTCCAAGGAAGAAAAGTATTTTTATGTCATCCAAATCAATATCTGGAATACATCCGACAACTCCGTAAACAAGATAGCGTACGCCCGAGAAAGCACTAGAACGTTTTCTAAGTGCAAAGAGTAAAGAGAAAATGAACCAGGAATATTGGAACGGATTTTGATCCAAAAGGGTTATAGAAAAACCACTGATGAATAGTAACTCTTCATTTAAAAGTTTTTCAGACCACCCTATATGCGGGACGATATAATAAACTTTCAAAGTCGCATTAGTGATCTACGATGGAAATAAAGGAATGCAAAAGCTGTCAGAATCGGAAAAATAGCATTTTTCGTTTTTCCGAAATCTCACCAAAAACGGACTAAATAATTATTATTTGAGGATATTTAAGGATTTAAATTATTAATTCCATGGATATGGATTTGATAAATGAATTAGAAGTATCGAGAACGATTTCGGTAAAATAACTCGAAGAAACCCTGCGAGCATTCTACGAAATTAAACGAACCGATAAAGCCACTTTACCAGAACCAATGCATGCTCGCCAAGTGTTGCAAGGAGAGGCAATCAGCATTATGACTCATCAAGTTGACCATTCAAAACATTAAAAGTATTACAAAACAAAAGAAGAAAGAAAAGAAAATCAAAAGAAAATCAAAAGGAAAGCATTTGGAAGTAAAGCTCGGCCAAACTGTAGCAGCCATATCTCCTTCGTTTCTTACTCAAATCGTGCGTTCTTTAGCTTGTTGGAAAGGTCTTGAGATAATCTACAACTTCTATTTCACGAGAGTTTTCCATTTGAGCACGGTAAGGCCTTCGTTTTTGCAGTTCTTTCACTGGATGAATAGTAACTCCGAAAGCTAACCTTGCTTTCATGATTTCTTTTGTGGATTCAAGCTATCTTAGGACCATACAAGGATCATACAAGGATTATTAGGCTTATATAAACTCCAAAGAAGGTATAAATCTTGAAACCCTTGAAGTAGTGTGAAGTTTATGGATGATTAATGATGTTGATGCATGTTTATGGCCTTAGTTGACATTAGTAGCTATGTTTGAGCTTTGTTACAAGTAATATTGAGTATTAAGAACGTAAAGGCATTGCTTGGCCTCAGTTCTTGGTTGAATCAGATGTATATGTTGATGGGAGTGATTGATGAGCAATTTAGATGGTTTGAAATTTGGGATTATCCGATTTATAGCCGTCGTAATGACGAAATTTCTAAAGCCCTTAAAAACAGAGCATAACAGTTAAGATAGGCCTCGGGTATGAATGTTTATATGACTTGTACTTATAGATTGTTGAACGTAGATCGTTTTGGTGCGAAGATCGAAGCAATACGATTTACGGTTTAGGAGATATGGTCAAATTAGTAAAAGTGGTTCGAAAACGAGAAGAAAAGTTCGTAACTGAAGTTGAGATTACTTAACTGGATCTTTGCAGGGGTTAAACATGATAATTAAATACTAGAGACAGAAAGGAAAGTGTGGGAGAAGACCTTGTGTGGAAAAGATCGTTTTTCGATTTTATAAAAATGTTTGAAGTTAGGATAAATGCGAGAAACCCCTTAAAACTAGTACTTGGGTATAACTTTGGAAAACTTTGAGAAATGAGTCGAAAATCTTGAAATGAATCATACGAGGTTGACCCTAGAATATTTATAACTTCAAGACAGATCAAGAGCAAGTCGGGATGATGTCCTTTGATAACAAACGAGTACCTAATTATAAGGTGTCGGTAGAAATTGCAAGGGTTAGGATTATATAGTCGCCTTAGTGCGGTGTTTAAGTTTAAGAATCATGTTTTGCTTGATTCCTAAGTATGAGTTATTGATGAAAGGTATTTTATTGTTGATAGATCGACGGACTACTGCAAGGCACCACCCACAGACTAAGAGATCAGGCAAGTTTTCAAACCTATACCTTTTTAAAACTGTTGTGGTGATAACTAAAGAATTTGAGATATATGCTATATGTGTATGATTTCGAAATGATTTCTATGATGCTAAATCAAAGTATTGATATAAGTTGAACTTGTAAGCTATGGATATAGTAGTATTTTGTAGCTGATGTGCTAAGCAAAACCCTCAGTAGGGGAATATATACTCTGCATTTATACTTTGGACCGGGAATGGTATCAGTTGTTATCTAGAGATATATTATATATTCTCTATATTTATTTTATATACTAAGAATGGTATCAGTTGCTATCTAGGGTTATTTTATTGTGTTATTACAATTAATCTCGATAAATGATTTACAAATTAAAGATCATTTGAAGTTTAATCTATTAAGGGTATATTTTAAATATATGATGAATAGTTGTTATCTACCCTTTTTGATAAGAAAGTACTTGAGAATTATTTCTAAATAAATATTCTTTATTAAATATAGTTTGATTTAATTATTTAAAGCCCTACTTCTTAAGGAAGTATTTTGTGAAAACTATTTTTAAACCCTAGATAGCTAATAAAGTTTTATTCAAACAATTATAAATATAATTAGAGAAGGTTCCCAAAACTATTTTCCGTTTAAGTCTATATTCAGAAAGACTTAAATGTTCGCTCAAACTTCAAAGATACATGGAACCTTTCTCAAGATTTTATGGTTGTTTCAAGTGGACTGCCCGGTCCTAAATCTTTTAAATCAATGAATTTATCAGTCTGGTTTACTACCATCAAAATGATTTTGATTACTTCCTCAAGATCCGAGGGGTAAGATCAGTGGAATTAGTTGCATCCATTAACAAGCGTCAGCTTGGGAAATATGGGTGAATTTTCCTTTCCAACCAGATATGACTACTTTGTGGAGTTGTATTCTTGGGGAAAAAGGGGAAGGAACTTTATGTTTCAGTGTTATGGATTTACTCGAACTTGGAGATATATAAGGGACTGAGTAGCGCCGGTCCCCTAAGGGAATTACGCGTAGATCGTCGTTCTTTCCTTAGATTTATCAGTGCCCGACCGTAGGAGAAGTGGATGTAACAGAATCGACCGTCCAAGAACGGGTCTGTTCATCCTGCCTACAACCGATTGGCGGGGAGGTAAGTCGGTGTGAGACTGATTATCTTCCCTTCTACGTAGAAAAACAGCAGGGGGATTCGCCTTACGACTGATCATCGTAGGGGTATCCTCGGCGCCCAGCATCTCCATCTACAGTTCACTATTCATGAAAGAGCACATCTTGTGCAAGTTTTCAGAGAAAGAGAAATTACTCCAGTTACTCAGTTTTATGCAAGTTTTCAGAAAAGAAAGTTTATTCCAGTTGTCAGTCCTATGCAAGTTTTCAGAAAGAAAAAGTTTACTCAAGAGTATTCCAGTTTATTTCAGTGTATGAGTTTTCCAGAAAGTATATAAATTTATGGAAGGTATATGATATTTGGGAAAAGATACTTGGAATCAGATGAATTATGAAGATAGATTGAAATTATTTTACAGTGATTTTATTTCCAGACTATGATATGAGCTAAATGCTTATTTTGATAGATGATACTTGATTATACACATTGTTATCAGCTCAGTATTATTTTGGTGGGCCTTGTTGCTCACCCTTGCTTGTTTTTATATATATCACCACAACAGATAAACCAGATGTTTCGCACCACCAGCCGCAAGAGGGTTTTGGAACCCAGAGGACTCTCCCCTGATACTACAGCCGCCATAGCTGAGGTAGAGCCTACTAGTGATATAGACTGGTAGTTCAGATTCAGCTTTTAATTATATGTATGACATAACGTAAGAAGTGGCAGCAAACTTAAACTTGTAAATTATATTTGGGCTTGTAATCACTTATGATATGTGTATGGACCCTGTTAGCAGTACTTATTTCAAGTTCATCTCTGGGACTATAACTTGTGTGTGTGTGTGAGATAGATGGTGGGGTCATAGCATGTTGTTTATTTGTATTGATTCAAGTCAAGCATGATGTATGGAATGATGACCGTAACGACCAGATCTCCGACCCCGGGTCTGGGGCTGTTACAGAGATGGTATCAGAGCTAAGAGTTAGACATCCCAGAGATGATGAGACGTTATAATTATAAACTCACTAAGATAATAAGAACCCTTGCCAGGTTCACCTAAAACCCTTATGGGAACTCTTAAATACCATGATAGTAATATAGTTCGTTATTGTGTAGGCGGGCGATATCCCAGACCTAGAGGGGTTTGAACGGCAGCATGATGAGGAGATACTCCGGGCCTCAGACCCACACTATGAGAGATCAGGAGATGAGCACCAGGAGGAGGATCCGGAGGAGGACCCGGAGGAGGATCCAGAGTTAGAGTGGGGTCCGGCCCCTGAGTTCGACGAGGAGATTCCTGTTGTTGAGGCAGATTCAGAGGAGGAGACGGGGGGTCAGGCTCAGGCTGAGGAGCAGGGTGAGGATGATTCGGGGAGTCCAGTTTCTGTCTTACCTCCATTTCCCCCTAGTCCCCCACCTCTCCAGCTGAGTCCTCCTGAGGATCATGAGGAGCAGACCCCAGAGCCCACTCCGGCAGAGGTTGTTCCGCCAGCAGACCCCGTCACTCCACCCCCTGTTCCCCTAGTTGGTGTACCAGTTTCTGTGCATGGATGGATGGTGAATAGGATGATGACAGACTTGACCGTAGCAGAGGCCAGGTTGGCAGAGTCTCGGCTACAGCTTGCCGCAGAGAGGACTGAGAGGCGTAGGCTCCAGCGTGTCAGGAGGACCCTTCGCCCTCGGGCTTTTAGGAGGGAGGTGACCCATATTGAGTGCCGGGCACGAGTGAGGATTAGGACCTTGCAGACAGATGAGGGTGGCAGAGTGTCCCGGCATGATGCTGAGGAGATCTTCCGTCTCGCGATGATCAGGGTGAGGGCCTTGACCCGCGCTCGTGGCTGATTCCAGATTCAGTGATATGGTAGTCTAACCTACTAGTCTTGCCCGGCCATGGTAGGGTGCCGACTTTTGGAGGGTTTGCTTTGTTGTATATAGTTCCCATAGGCAGACTAGATGGATAGACTTTGTATTTCACTTTTATGCTAGTTGTTGTTATCAGGCAGTTGTACTCTAAAACTATGACGTTGGTTCAGATGTTGTGTTTGGACAGCCTTATGTATATATGGGTTTTCGTTTCAGTTGCACCAGTTTTAGTGACATGGTCACCAGTGTGGATGATTTTATCTGTGCGTATTTTCGATTAAATTGCCATATATATAGAACTGGGGATCCTAAATCCCAAATATATTATCATGGTGTAAGGAGAAATCCTACAAAACAGGTGTATAAATTTAATGTGATTTTCTGAAATTTCAGTAAGATGCCTCCGCGGAGAATTGCGACCAGGGCTAATCCCCGTGAGTCTACCGACCAAGAGAGTCACAATCAACATAGTGAAAACCCTGAGTATGATGAAGAAAATGACGAAGACTATAATGAGCAGGAAGACTCCCGGTATGGGGAAAGAGATGAAACCTTTTATACCGCGGAATTTGAGGATGAAAGGGAAGAAACTGAGGTTGAGCAAGAAAGGGAGGAACGGAATAGAGACCCTATGGGTCAGTTCATGGACTTGCTTAGACAAAATTTGGTTCGACAACCCCAACCACCTCAAGGGGACAGCAGTAATGTGGCCAACTCTTTTAGGGCCTTTAAATCATTGAAGCCTCCTGAGTTTACAGGATCAGCCGACCCAGTAGAAGCAAGGGCATGGATTAAGGAGATGGAGAAGTCATTTGAAATTTTGAGTATTGAGGAGGCACAAAAGACTGTTTTTGCATCATACATGTTAAAGGGAGAGGCCAACTACTGGTGGGAGGCCAAGAGAAATATGGAAGCAGGTGCTGTGGTAGCTTGGGAAAGGTTTAAGCAGTTATTTCTGGAAAAGTATTTTCCGAGGTTCATGAAAACTCAGATGGAGCTCAAGTTCTTGGAGCTAAAGCAAAATAATCTATCAGTAGCGGAGTATGAAGCGAAGTTTACCGAACTGTCTAGGTTCGTGCCCGAGTTCGTGGACACGGATGAAAAGAGAGCTAGTAGGTTTCAGCAAGGGTTGAGGCCAGAGATCCAGAATCGGGTGGCTATTCTAGAAATTACAGATTATGCCACCCTAGTACAGAAAGCCTCAATCGCAGAAGCAGGCATCGATCAAGTCCAGAAAGAAAGGGGTGGGAGAAAGAGGAAGCATGTGAGTATGGGAGGGGGTTCGGCAGGAGGCAACCCTTCCAACAAGTTCAGTCGCAGAGCGGTTTCCCTACCCACTAGAAATGAAGGCTCCAAGCCAACCCCGAGCACCAGCATAAACCAGAGTAATAAGCAGTCGGGAGCACCTCGGTCCCAATCCTTTCAGCCATCCTTTCCGATATGTGCCACTTGTGGGAAGAGGCATCCAGGTGTATGTAAAAGGGGTCTGACAACTTGTTATAAATGTGGACGGCCAGGCCATTATGCTAGTTCTTGTACCAGGGATTCCCTTAATGACAGCAAGAGTCCTACGTGTTATAACTGTGGTCAGCAGGGACATATATCGAGAAATTGTCCAAAGAGCAAGCCAGCAGCATCGGGGGCCAGCAAAGCTGCCTCTAACAAGCCACCAACGGCCAGAACTTTTAACATGACAGTACAGGATGCAGTAAGGGATGCCAATGTGATAGCAGGTACTCTTTCCCTCAATTCAGTCAGTGCAAATGTTTTATTTGACTCTGGAGCGACTAAATCCTTTATATCAAAGGACTTTGCTTATAAACTAGGACTTAAAGTTCAACCCCTGAGAGGTACCTTACAAGTAGAAATAGCCAATCATGAGATAGTTCCCGTTAATCAGATTCATCCCGGATGTGAGTTAAAGATAGGAGATCAATCGTTTTCTGTTGATTTGATTCCTTTCAAGTTAGGGGAGTTTGATGTCATTTTAGGAATGGATTGGTTGTCCCGCAATAATGCTCTAATAGATTGTAAAGGGAAGAAGATTAGATTGAGTACCACAGGAAAGAAGGATATAGTTTTTAAAGGGATAAGACAGACGCAAAAATTCTTAACCATGGCCCAAACTAAGAGATTGTTGCGAAAAGGAAACGAAGCCTACTTAGCTTACGTGGTGGACACCCAAAAAGAGGTGCCCAATCTGCAAGATATCCCCGTAGTCAACGAATTCGAGGATGTGTTTCCCCAAGACCTTCCAGGGTTACCACCCGACAGAGAAATTGAGTTTGCAATCGAGCTAGCCCCAGGGGCAGCACCAGTGTCCAAAGCCCCGTACAGATTAGCCCCAGTAGAGATGAAGGAGCTGGCTACCCAGTTGCAAGAGCTGTTAGAGAAAGGTTTTATAAGACCTAGTGTGTCGCCTTGGGGCGCACCAGTGTTGTTTGTTAAAAAGAAAGATGGGAGCATGAGATTATGCATTGACTATCGCGAATTAAACAAGTTAACCATAAAGAACAAGTATCCTTTACCAAGAATCGATGATTTGTTTGATCAGCTAAGAGGTGCTGTGTACTTTTCTAAGATTGACTTGAGAACTGGATATCACCAGTTGAAGATTAAACCTGAGGATATTCCTAAGACTGCATTCCGTACCCGTTATGGACATTACGAGTTCTTGGTGATGTCATTTGGATTAACCAACGCCCCCGCAGCCTTTATGGACTTGATGAATAGAGTGTTCAAGAAATATTTGGACAAATTCGTCATAGTTTTCATTGATGACATTCTTATCTATTCTAAGACAGAAGCAGAACACGCCGAGCATCTGAGGATAGCCCTAGGAATTCTCAGGAAAGAGCGGTTGTACGCCAAGTTTTCGAAGTGTGAATTCTGGAAGGAGGAGGTGCAATTTTTAGGGCATGTGATTAATAAAGAAGGAGTGTTGGTTGACCCCTCCAAGATAGAAGCAGTTTTGAATTGGGAGCGTCCAACCACTCCAACAGAGGTAGGGAGCTTTATTGGACTGGCCGGGTATTACCGGAGATTTGTGCAAGATTTTGCAAAGATAGCAGCCCCGTTAACACGACTTACCCGCAAGACGGAGAAGTTTGAATGGACAGATAAATGTGAGAAAAGCTTTCAAGAGTTGAAGAGAAGGTTGGTGACGGCCCCCGTGTTGGCGTTGCCTGATGGAAAAGGGAATTTCGTAATTTACAGTGACGCTTCGCATAAAGGATTAGGATGTGTGCTTATGCAGCATGATAAAGTAATCGCGTATGCGTCAAGGCAGCTAAAGGACTACGAGATTCGATACCCAACTCACGATCTAGAATTGGCGGCGATAGTTTTCGCTTTAAAGATTTGGAGACACTATTTGTATGGGGAAAAATGTGAAATCTATACGGATCATAAGAGCCTTAAGTACATCTTTACCCAAAAAGAGCTTAACATGCGCCAGAGAAGATGGCTAGAACTGATTAAGGATTACGATTGTGAAATTCGTTATCACCCGGGTAAAGCCAATGTGGTGGCTGACGCCCTTAGCAGAAAGGAGAGGCTTAAGATGATGACTTTAGAGGAAGCCCTGATAAGAGATATGGAGAAGTTGGAAATTGAGATCAAAGTTCCAGGAGATAGCCAAGAGAAGTTGATGGAGATTCAGGTCCAATCCCCATTATTAGAAAAGATCAAGTTGTGCCAAGAGCGAATGCTCCAAGATGAAAGAGAATCCCTGACAGGGGAAGAGTTGAGGACTGAGAAAGACAACCAGGGCTTAATGAGATATACTTACAGAATTTGGATTCCTAACGTCCCAGAGCTGAAAGATGAGATTCTGCATGAGGCTCACAATAGCAGATATTCAATTCACCCAGGGGGAAATAAGATGTATCAAGATTTGAAAGAGTATTACTGGTGGCCTAACATGAAAAGAGACGTGGCGGAATGGGTAGGCAAATGCCTGACCTGTCAAAGAGTAAAAGCTGAACACCAAAGGCCCAGTGGACTTCTACAACCTCTGGAAATTCCCGAATGAAAATGGGATCATATAGCAATGGACTTTGTCGTAGGCCTACCAAGGACCAAGGCCAATCATGACGCCATATGGGTGATAATAGACCGACTAACGAAGTCGGCCCACTTTCTACCAATTAACGAAAGATTCACTGTTGATAAATTAGTGGATATTTATATGAAAGAGATTGTGGCCCGGCATGGAGTCCCGGTGACCATCGTGTCGGATCGAGATCCCAGATTTAATTCGAGATTTTGGAAGAGTTTTCAGGAATGTGCCGGAACCAAACTGAATATGAGTACTGCCTATCACCCTCAGACAGATGGGCAAAGTGAAAGGACCATCCAAACACTAGAGGATATGCTGAGGTTCTGTGCCCTAGATCTTAAGGGAAGTTGGGATGATCACTTGCCATTGGTTGAGTTCTCTTATAATAATAGTTTTCATGCGAGCATTGGAATGCCGCCTTATGAGGCCCTTTACGGAAGAAGGTGCAGATCTCCCTTATATTGGGATGAAGTTGGTGAGCGTAAGTTGCTAGGGCCTGAAATGGTTCAAAGGACAAAGGACATAGTGGATTTAATTCGAGGACGGCTAGTAGCAGCCCAAGATAGACAGAAAAAGTATGCAGATTTGGCTCGGAAGGGCAAAGAGTATGAAGTAGGAGACCTAGTGTTCTTGAAAGTGTCTCCTTGGAAAGGACTGATGAGATTTGGAAAGAAAGGAAAGTTGAGCCCTAGATACATTGGGCCATTTGAGGTTTTGAGACGTATTGGAAAGCTAGCATATGAACTGGCACTACCCCCATATTTGCAACAAGTCCACAATGTGTTTCACGTTTCGATGCTAAGGCCTTACAAGTCGGATGCTAAGCATATAGTGGAATACGAGCATGTAGACATACAACCAGACTTGACCTATGTGGAGCAGCCAATGGAAATTATAGATCGAAAGGAACAAGTGCTCCGAAACAAGGTCATCAAACTAGTCAGAGTAGTATGGAGAAATCATAATGTGGAAGAATCGACTTGGGAGCTAGAGAGCGAGATGCTAGAAAGATATCCCCATTTATTTTCAGAGTGATTCCGGGACGGAATCCTTTTAAGGAGGGGAGACTGTAAAACCCCAGATTTTTGGGTAGAATTAAAAACTTGTATTGTATGATGATGTACATATATATGTGGATGGTGGTAATGGTTTTTGGAGAATTAAGTATGAAATGAATATGGATTTCAGTTTTCAAACATTTTGAGAATAATAAGAATGGACTGAACATATAAATAAGAACAATCAATCTGGAAGATAAGAATACAATACTCCAAGGAAGAAAAGTATTTTTATGTCATCCAAATCAATATCTGGAATACATCCGACAACTCCGTAAACAAGATAGCGTACGCCCGAGAAAGCACTAGAACGTTTTCTAAGTGCAAAGAGTAAAGAGAAAATGAACCAGGAATATTGGAACGGATTTTGATCCAAAAGGGTTATAGAAAAACCACTGATGAATAGTAACTCTTCATTTAAAAGTTTTTCAGACCACCCTATATGCGGGACGATATAATAAACTTTCAAAGTCGCATTAGTGATCTACGATGGAAATAAAGGAATGCAAAAGCTGTCAGAATCGGAAAAATAGCATTTTTCGTTTTTCCGAAATCTCACCAAAAACGGACTAAATAATTATTATTTGAGGATATTTAAGGATTTAAATTATTAATTCCATGGATATGGATTTGATAAATGAATTAGAAGTATCGAGAACGATTTCGGTAAAATAACTCGAAGAAACCCTGCGAGCATTCTACGAAATTAAACGAACCGATAAAGCCACTTTACCAGAACCAATGCATGCTCGCCAAGTGTTGCAAGGAGAGGCAATCAGCATTATGACTCATCAAGTTGACCATTCAAAACATTAAAAGTATTACAAAACAAAAGAAGAAAGAAAAGAAAATCAAAAGAAAATCAAAAGGAAAGCATTTGGAAGTAAAGCTCGGCCAAACTGTAGCAGCCATATCTCCTTCGTTTCTTACTCAAATCGTGCGTTCTTTAGCTTGTTGGAAAGGTCTTGAGATAATCTACAACTTCTATTTCACGAGAGTTTTCCATTTGAGCACGGTAAGGCCTTCGTTTTTGCAGTTCTTTCACTGGATGAATAGTAACTCCGAAAGCTAACCTTGCTTTCATGATTTCTTTTGTGGATTCAAGCTATCTTAGGACCATACAAGGATCATACAAGGATTATTAGGCTTATATAAACTCCAAAGAAGGTATAAATCTTGAAACCCTTGAAGTAGTGTGAAGTTTATGGATGATTAATGATGTTGATGCATGTTTATGGCCTTAGTTGACATTAGTAGCTATGTTTGAGCTTTGTTACAAGTAATATTGAGTATTAAGAACGTAAAGGCATTGCTTGGCCTCAGTTCTTGGTTGAATCAGATGTATATGTTGATGGGAGTGATTGATGAGCAATTTAGATGGTTTGAAATTTGGGATTATCCGATTTATAGCCGTCGTAATGACGAAATTTCTAAAGCCCTTAAAAACAGAGCATAACAGTTAAGATAGGCCTCGGGTATGAATGTTTATATGACTTGTACTTATAGATTGTTGAACGTAGATCGTTTTGGTGCGAAGATCGAAGCAATACGATTTACGGTTTAGGAGATATGGTCAAATTAGTAAAAGTGGTTCGAAAACGAGAAGAAAAGTTCGTAACTGAAGTTGAGATTACTTAACTGGATCTTTGCAGGGGTTAAACATGATAATTAAATACTAGAGACAGAAAGGAAAGTGTGGGAGAAGACCTTGTGTGGAAAAGATCGTTTTTCGATTTTATAAAAATGTTTGAAGTTAGGATAATTGCGAGAAACCCCTTAAAACTAGTACTTGGGTATAACTTTGGAAAACTTTGAGAAATGAGTCGAAAATCTTGAAATGAATCATACGAGGTTGACCCTAGAATATTTATAACTTCAAGACAGATCAAGAGCAAGTCGGGATGATGTCCTTTGATAACAAACGAGTACCTAATTATAAGGTGTCGGTAGAAATTGCAAGGGTTAGGATTATATAGTCGCCTTAGTGCGGTGTTTAAGTTTAAGAATCATGTTTTGCTTGATTCCTAAGTATGAGTTATTGATGAAAGGTATTTTATTGTTGATAGATCGACGGACTACTGCAAGGCACCACCCACAGACTAAGAGATCAGGCAAGTTTTCAAACCTATACCTTTTTAAAACTGTTGTGGTGATAACTAAAGAATTTGAGATATATGCTATATGTGTATGATTTCGAAATGATTTCTATGATGCTAAATCAAAGTATTGATATAAGTTGAACTTGTAAGCTATGGATATAGTAGTATTTTGTAGCTGATGTGCTAAGCAAAACCCTCAGTAGGGGAATATATACTCTGCATTTATACTTTGGACCGGGAATGGTATCAGTTGTTATCTAGAGATATATTATATATTCTCTATATTTATTTTATATACTAAGAATGGTATCAGTTGCTATCTAGGGTTATTTTATTGTGTTATTACAATTAATCTCGATAAATGATTTACAAATTAAAGATCATTTGAAGTTTAATCTATTAAGGGTATATTTTAAATATATGATGAATAGTTGTTATCTACCCTTTTTGATAAGAAAGTACTTGAGAATTATTTCTAAATAAATATTCTTTATTAAATATAGTTTGATTTAATTATTTAAAGCCCTACTTCTTAAGGAAGTATTTTGTGAAAACTATTTTTAAACCCTAGATAGCTAATAAAGTTTTATTCAAACAATTATAAATATAATTAGAGAAGGTTCCCAAAACTATTTTCCGTTTAAGTCTATATTCAGAAAGACTTAAATGTTCGCTCAAACTTCAAAGATACATGGAACCTTTCTCAAGATTTTATGGTTGTTTCAAGTGGACTGCCCGGTCCTAAATCTTTTAAATCAATGAATTTATCAGTCTGGTTTACTACCATCAAAATGATTTTGATTACTTCCTCAAGATCCGAGGGGTAAGATCAGTGGAATTAGTTGCATCCATTAACAAGCGTCAGCTTGGGAAATATGGGTGAATTTTCCTTTCCAACCAGATATGACTACTTTGTGGAGTTGTATTCTTGGGGAAAAAGGGGAAGGAACTTTATGTTTCAGTGTTATGGATTTACTCGAACTTGGAGATATATAAGGGACTGAGTAGCGCCGGTCCCCTAAGGGAATTACGCGTAGATCGTCGTTCTTTCCTTAGATTTATCAGTGCCCGACCGTAGGAGAAGTGGATGTAACAGAATCGACCGTCCAAGAACGGGTCTGTTCATCCTGCCTACAACCGATTGGCGGGGAGGTAAGTCGGTGTGAGACTGATTATCTTCCCTTCTACGTAGAAAAACAGCAGGGGGATTCGCCTTACGACTGATCATCGTAGGGGTATCCTCGGCGCCCAGCATCTCCATCTACAGTTCACTATTCATGAAAGAGCACATCTTGTGCAAGTTTTCAGAGAAAGAGAAATTACTCCAGTTACTCAGTTTTATGCAAGTTTTCAGAAAAGAAAGTTTATTCCAGTTGTCAGTCCTATGCAAGTTTTCAGAAAGAAAAAGTTTACTCAAGAGTATTCCAGTTTATTTCAGTGTATGAGTTTTCCAGAAAGTATATAAATTTATGGAAGGTATATGATATTTGGGAAAAGATACTTGGAATCAGATGAATTATGAAGATAGATTGAAATTATTTTACAGTGATTTTATTTCCAGACTATGATATGAGCTAAATGCTTATTTTGATAGATGATACTTGATTATACACATTGTTATCAGCTCAGTATTATTTTGGTGGGCCTTGTTGCTCACCCTTGCTTGTTTTTATATATATCACCACAACAGATAAACCAGATGTTTCGCACCACCAGCCGCAAGAGGGTTTTGGAACCCAGAGGACTCTCCCCTGATACTACAGCCGCCATAGCTGAGGTAGAGCCTACTAGTGATATAGACTGGTAGTTCAGATTCAGCTTTTAATTATATGTATGACATAACGTAAGAAGTGGCAGCAAACTTAAACTTGTAAATTATATTTGGGCTTGTAATCACTTATGATATGTGTATGGACCCTGTTAGCAGTACTTATTTCAAGTTCATCTCTGGGACTATAACTTGTGTGTGTGTGTGAGATAGATGGTGGGGTCATAGCATGTTGTTTATTTGTATTGATTCAAGTCAAGCATGATGTATGGAATGATGACCGTAACGACCAGATCTCCGACCCCGGGTCTGGGGCTGTTACACCAAGCATCCAAGTTCAACAGAGGAAGTTCATCAAAGGCTGCTGTGGGAAGTTCAACCAAAGGAGGATACAAGACTGGATTTGTGGATAGGTCAAAATTCAAGTGTTACAACTGTGGTGAACCTGGTCATTTTGCTACTGAATGCAAAAGACCCAAAGAGGTTCAGAGATTTGAGAAAGGAACTGGTGGATACTCTAAGAAGAATCAAGGTAGAGCCTATGTGGCTGAAGGGAAGTGTTGGGATGAGTCTGATGATGATGAAGAAGAAGAAGAATATGTCAACCTAGCTCTCATGGCTAGCACTGATGAAGTAGCATCAACATCTTCAAGTCAGGTACCTTCACTTGTCTTACTTGATATGTCCACTGATGAGTATAAGAAAACCATTAAAGACTTAAGTGCTGAAATGTTCAATGTTTATACTAGCTTATCTGCTGCTAATGAGGAAATCACTAGGCTGAGTAAGCTAAATGAAACACTAAAGTCTGAAAATGAATCTCTTGTTCTCAAAACCAGTTCACTAGACTATTTAGCTCAGGAGAATGCTAGACTTAAAAATGAATTAAAATGTGCTAAAGAGGTTGAGGAATTCCTGAGGAATGAGATTGCTGAAAATGAATTCAAGATTAAGGCTTATAAAAACTCATCTAAGATAGTTCAGGATTACAATGATAAGCATACAGAAAATCAGACAGTTGGTATAGGTTTTTCTTATGGTAGAAGACCTGGAAAGGAAACTGTGATTCAAGATTGTTCTGGAAATGCTGCTGTCAAACCCACCATTCTCAAGAAGGTTAAAACTCCTATTTTTCAAAGCTGCAGAAATTGAGTTTGATGAAGAAGCCATGCTCATCAAACAAGAAATTCTTGATGAGGATGAAGGTGTTGACAGCACATCCAAGGATGGAAAGGATACTGTCACAATCCCAAAGACAGTAAACTTACCAAGCAATCAGACAGTAAGTTCAAAAGATGCTGTCACAGTTGGCAAGACAGTATCTTCCAAAGATGCTGTCAAGAATGGTTCCAAGACAGTAGCTTCCAAACCTTCTGTCAAGACAGTTGGAATAAAAGGTACTGTCAAGGAAAGTTCGACAGCAACTTCTGAACACACTGTCAATCCAGTAACTTCCAAGTCTAAGAATAGGAATGGTAAGGTAGGTGTCAATAAAGGAAATGGATACACTAATGTTGGAGGTGCTTCTAGGAAACTATGCAATAACTGTGGATCCTCACATCATTTAACACATGTTTGTAAGAACCCAATTGAGGATAAGATCAATGCTACTGAACTCCATGGTAACTTACACAGAACCCCTCTTATGCATAGAACTATGAGTGTCTGTAATAACATTGAATGTATGCCATGTAAGATCACTGCCATGAGTACATGATTTAACTTACCTATTCTCACTACTGAAAAATGTTCATACGTGCACACTGTTGAGACTTCTGAGCCTGCTGGCAACAGCAAAAAGGCTTTATCCACTAAGAAAAGGATCAAGTCCATTTCTAAGCCTAAGTGGGTGAAAAGAGAAGTCAAACAGGAAGTTTTTGATGATGCTTGTGATTTTATGACTGGAAGAAACTCAGGAGACACTGAAATTGCAGGACCCAACAAGGATTGGGTACCATATGCAACTTAAACACATTCTGTTTTGCAGGGCAAAAAGAAAGATCAAGTCATGTGGATCATTGACAGTGGCTGCTCAAGACACATGATAGGTGATAATGCCCAGCTATCACACTATGTAGAGAAAGCTGGCCCAATCATAACCTTTGGAGACAACAGCAAGGGTTACACAGTGGGATATGGCTGTCTGGAAATTGGAAAAGTTGTCATTGAAGACATTGCTCTTGTGGATGGATTGAAGCACAATCTACTCAGTGTCAGCCAATTCAGTGACAGGGGATTCAAGGTTGATTTTGATATGATGATGTGTAACATCTATCACAAGAAGGATGGGAGCCTCTCTTTAAAAGGGGTCAGAAAAGGAAGCTTGTTTGTTGCTGACTTAAACTCAACAAAGAAGGATAAAGTTTACTGCTTTTACAGTAAAGCAACTGTTGGTGACAGTATGCTTTGGCACAGGAAGCTCTCAAATCTCAACTTCAAGACAATGAATATTTTGATTAAGAATGAGTTAGTGAGAGGTTTGCCCCAACAGGAATTCTGTCAAGAAGGACTTTGTGAAGATTGTCAAATGGGCAAACTAAGGAGAGCTGTGCACAAGTCCAAGCAAATGAACACCAACATAGAAGCACTCAAGTTAATTAACATGGATCTCTTTGGACCAGTCAATGTACCATCTATGGACAAAAAGAGATATGCCTTAGTAATGGTGGCTGATTACTCAAGGTACACTTGGGTGAAATTTCTTGAATCCAAAGATGAAGCTGCTCAAGTTATTATTGATCAAGTCAGAGTTCTTGATAGAACTCCAAACTCAAAAGTCCAAATCTTGAGGAGTGACAATGGTACATAATTCGGAAATGCCACACTTGGAAATTTCTGTAAAGATGAAGGAATTGTACAACAATTCTCTACTTCAAGGACTCCACAGCAGAATGGAGTTGTAGAAAGGAAGAACATGACTGTTATTGAAGCAGCTAGAACTATGTTGCATGATGCCAAACTGCCAACATATTTCTGGGCTGAAGCTATCAACACAGCTTGTTATACTCAAAACAGAACCATGGTTAACAAAACTCATGCAAGTACACCTTACTGTCTGCTAACTGGGAAGAAACCTTCTGTCAAATATTTTCATGTGTTTGGAAGCAAATGCTATATGATGAAGGATAACCATGAGCAGAAAGGAAAATTTGACACCAAGGCATTTGAAGGACTATTCATGGGTTACAGCACAGAAAGGACTGCCTACAGAGTTTATGTTATGGAACACAGGATTATTGAAAAAAGTGTTAATGTCACATTTGATGAAACCAAGTTTCCAGGACTGCATGAATAAGGAAAGATGCAGGCACTCAGATTTGAGAATCAAGGATACTTGGAAGCTGAGGAAATTGTTGATGAAGAACCTAGCTTCACTCAAACTGTTGAAGTTGACAAAGATACTGTCAATACCATTACTATCAACCAAACTCCAGCTCAGTCACAGACCATAACCTCTAAAATTTATAACAGTAATGACTCTGGAGACAATGAAGAACATGGTGAAGACAGTGGAATTGATGAGCAGTCAACTCAACAATTTGAAGCAACTGTTCCTGTACAATAAAGTAGCTTACCCAGAATCACCAAGTGGAACAAGGATCACACAAATGATCTTATCATTGGTGACCCTACTTCTGGAGTGAGGACAAGGAACCAAGTCTCTGCTGACAGCATGTTTTCATGCTTCCTGTCTCAAATGGAACCCAAGACAACTGATGAAGCATTGTTGGATTCTGACTGGGTGATAGCCATGCAAGAAGAGCTAAATCAGTTTGAAAGAAACAATGTATGGAAGTTGGTTCCAAGACCTAAGGGAAAGTCAGTCATTGAGACCAAATGGGTTTTCAGAAACAAGCTTGATGAAAATGGATCAGTGACAAGAAACAAAGCTAGGCTAGTGGCTAAAGGTTACTGTCACCAGGAAGGAATAGATTATGATGAGATATTTGCACCTGTTGCAAGACTTGAAGCTATAAGAATCTTTCTAGCCTACGCTGCACACTGCAACTTCGAAGTATTTCAGATGGATGTCAAAAGTGCCTTCCTAAATGGAGAATTGGAAGAAGAAGTGTATGTTGAACAGCCACCAGGGTTTGAGGATGCTGAAATGTATGATTTTGTGTACAAACTCTTCAAGGCTTTGTATGGACTAAAGCAAGCACCCAGGGCTTGGTATGACACACTTTCCACTTTTCTTTTGGAAAATCAGTTTACTAGAGGAGTTGTGGACAAGACACTTTTTTACAAACATCATGGAAAGGACATCATTCTGGTACAAATCTATGTGGATGACATCATTTTTGGTTCTACAAATGAGAAGCTATGTGAGAAGTTTTCCTCTCTCATGAGTAACAAATATGAGATGAGTATGATGGGAGAATTATCATTCTTTCTGGGATTACAAATTCTTCAACAACCTGATGGAATCTTCATTTGCCAAGCTAAATACTTCAAGGAACTTCTCAGAAAGTTCAACTTGGAAGATTCATCACCTGCAAAGACACCAATGTCCACATCAACTAGTCTGGATCTTGACCCAAAAGGAAAGAAAGTTGACTCAAGCACCTATAGAGGCATGGTAGGATCTCTCCTATACCTAACTGCTAGCAGACCTGACATCATGTTTGCTACATGTCTCTGTGCAAGGTTTCAAAGTAATCCAAAGGAGTCACACTTAGTAGCCATCAAGAGAATCTTTAGATACTTAAAAGGCACTCCTAACCTAGGTCTTTGGTATCCTAAGAACACTAGATTTGATCTAATTGGTTACTCAGACTCAGACTATGCTGGATGCAAGATTGACAGAAAGAGTACTACTGGTAGCTGTCAATTTCTTGGTGGAAGATTGGTCTCATGGTTTAGCAAGAAGCAGCATTCAGTTTCTACCTCAACTGCAGAAGCTGAGTATATTGTTGCAGCCAGTTGCTGTGCACAAATTCTATGGATGAAGAATCAACTTCTGGATTATGGTCTAGTGTTAAGAGACATTCCTATTTACTGTGACAACACTAGTGCCATAGCCATTTCAGACAATCCAGTTCAACACTCTAGGACAAAGCACATTGATATAAGACATCACTTTATTAGAGAGCATGTTGAACAAGGAACTGTGAAGCTGATCTATGTCCCAACTGACAAGCAACTTGCTGACATCTTCACTAAGCCATTGGATGAAGCAACCTTCAACAAGTTGGTAAGTGAATTGGGAATGCTGAATCTGGTATGTTGATTTACTAAGTTTTCTATATTTTCAATTTTTCTTTGAAGCTCATGACAGCACCTTCAAACCTGCTGTCAAGAGAAGTTACTGTCTACCTGGTCTATGTCTGTTATGTGACATCATGTATTGATTTGACTATTCATGTCTGTTTTCTGTGCCAGTCTCATACTTTTAGACCCTGTATGACATTAATGTGGTTATTTGTTTAGTTTGAGAGATAAGTATCTGTTCCATTGGACTTTCACACCTTTTTGCATTAATATGTAGGATTAAAGGAGGACACAACCATTAATTACTTGTGTGGTAGTTGTATGGGTACTCTAACTGTTGACCATTAGACTTTAATCCTTAGACGGTTTTGCCTATAAATTAACCTTAGGTTTCACCAGTCTGCTCTCAGTTTTAAAGTAAATAATGGAAAACAAAGTAGGTATTGAGTGCAAGCCTAAAACATGGTGTGAGCCCTCCATTCGCGAAGAGGTGGACGCCCTCTTTGACAAACTTGAGGAAGAACTTGATAAGGAATATGAAGAGGCTGAAGCCCTTCAAGCCAAAGAAGAAGAGAAATGGGCACAATAGGAAGAAGAACTTCAGGCACTTCTCAAGGCAGAAGGTCGCTCTGAAGAGGAAATTAGGAAAGAACTTTTAGAATTAGTTGATAAAATCATAAACTGATGTACTCAATGCTATATTTAAATGATTTTATTAATGAAAATAAAATTTCTTCCTGTTTTGTTTATTGAGTCTTTGTTTTGTCTGTGTTAACTGCATAGTATCTGTGCTCAAAAGATTACAATTGCTAAATCCATACACTGTTAATTTTGGTTAAGTGTTTGAATAAAGCATTCTGGTAAGTTAATGGCATAAACAATTTCCCGACTAAGTTAACGTCTTAAAGAAGGATATTGTCTTGTGTTTCTTGACAGCAGGGAAAGACTTTCTGTCAAGACGTTTACAGGATATTGTCATTCAGATGCTTAACGGTGACAGCATGTTTTTGCGCAATAGCTTCTGTCGCGCAAAACCTACTGTCACCACCGCTTATTACTGACAGATTGTTTCTAGCGCACAGGTTACTATCGACAATAGTGAACCGTTATAATTGGATATTCATCCCACGTTTGACAGTAATTAACGGGCAGTAACTCACGTGTTATATGAGTGGGTTAAGACACGTTCTTTAATCCTACTTTTGTGCAAACGTTTGAGATACTCCTTTTATTCCCCAGTTACTCAGACATATCATTCTCATCAAACTCAAGTCAAAACACTTTTCTTCAAGCAAAAAGCTACTTTCTTACTTTCTTCTTTTCTTGACTCTCCATGGCACCCAAACAGACTATCTCTCAAACAAACTTTGCTGGCATTCTTTCCCCAAATGATGCTCGTGAAGGATTTAAAGGACTAGTGTTTTTCTTGAACAAGTCCTATCTTGGTTCTGCCATTACCTCAACACCCATTCTCGACCTAGATAGAATTGAGGCATTTTGGCAAACTGATGTTGCTCAAACAGAGGGTGAAGACCCATCTATTCAATTCACAATCAATGGGCAACACTACACTCTTACAGCTGAGGTCATCAACACTGCTCTTGGAATTACACTTCAAGAAGGCCGAAATTATGCTGAACTTGCTAATGATGACACTCTCAAGAAGCACTTCTTGAAGATTGGGTATGCAGGCCCTATTCTCGAAGAGGGAACAACCAAATGGTATCCGTCTGGTGAAATGGATAGGAAGCATCAGAGAAAGGAGTGGAGTATGATATTTGATGTGATGGTCAAGGTGTTCTCTACCAAGTCCACTGGCTGGAATGGGATACCCTCCTACATCAAAAAACTGACACATTCTCTTGTCCATGGATACAAGGTGAATGTTGGAGCTCTCCTCATGGCACACCTCAGGGCTGCCATAGGTAAGAAGGTATCAATCTACCATCGCTTTATTATGTTGTACATCAATTCATTCTGTGATTTTAATAATGATGCCCCTCGTTTGGAGGCTTGCCCTGTGTTGAAAAAGAACACACACACACACACACTGTTATCTTCACAGAATCTCAATGCACATATTCCACTTTGTTTCACTCAGCACATGTTTGATCAAGTGTCCAACCTTGATTTTCCATTACCTTATGGTTATGACTCTTTCACTCTTGCGAATGAAACTGAATTAGACCCAAATTCAGTTAACCCCTATTCAACACCATACACTCAGCCTAGGCCCTCTAGACTTCCCAAAGCCCAAAGAGAGGCCCTGCAAGAATCCAGGAAATGACCCTTAGAAGCTGATGTTGGTGGTAGCTCTGTTAGTCAAGAGGGAGACACTGCACCTAGTGCAACAACTAAGGAGGCTAGTCAAACAGAACCCTCAGTGGTTCCCCCTGAGCCTAAGAATAAGAGAGCTAGGAGGACCAAAACCACTGTTATCCAAGCTGCAGTTTCTCAACAAACTGTGGTTACTGAAAGGGATTCAAACACCTCCCTAGATGTGCCTTCTCAACAAGGTGCATCTATTGAAATTGGCCTGTCTCCCAAGGCACCCTGTACAGAGTCTGCACAAACTCGTGGTTCACAACCTGAGGAACCCCCATTTGAAGAAACACACAGTGAGTTAGGGCACAGTGAGGATTTCTCTATTCATATTGATGGTTCACATGTTTCTCCTGTGAATCAGCCCCCACTCTCTGCTACACTTTCACCTTCTTCCTTCCCTATA
Source organism: Heracleum sosnowskyi (assembly GCA_030848705.1). Lineage (NCBI taxonomy): Eukaryota > Viridiplantae > Streptophyta > Magnoliopsida > Apiales > Apiaceae > Heracleum > Heracleum sosnowskyi. Next base: position 47,746,590 of record CM061239.1, on the reverse strand, counting down.
CATTCTTTTGTTTCTTCTCCACAACCTAGAGAAGGGGACAGTCCCAACCCTTCAGGTTTTGATCATCCATCTCCTATCATGGATGAGCCCCCATCTAGTGGTCCACAAGAACCCATTTCTCAAAGTGAAATGGATACCACTCCTCCAAACACTGAGCAAGGGCAAAGTGGTATTTTGTCAAAAAATGAAATAGCCAACACTTTGTCTGAACTCCAAGGAGCATCTTACCTTCAGGAAGATGCTGTCACAGCCTCTGTTGCTGTCAAAGACACTGGAAATGTTGTTGTCTTGGACAAAGCTGCTGTCATGGGTGGAGAGAAAGATACTGTCAACAAAGAACCTACTGTCACTCCACATCCCAAAGATGATGTCATAACAGAACATGATGTCCGCACTTCAGCCAACAATAATATTCCTGCCAAAGATGCTGTCCAGTCCTCTCAGCCAGATTTTGATGCTGTACTTATTGAGGATGCCTCTGATGATGACCTACCTCTTGCCAATCTCTTGAAGGTACATTCTAAATCTTCTCCTTCAATGCATGTTAGTACTGCTCATACCCATGCATTTAGGTTGAGTGAGGGTGTGCAAAAGAAAAGAGAGATAAAAGAAAAAGAGAGGTGAGCATAAAAATGAGAGGCAGTCAAATGAGCTGGAAAAAGGAGAGGGACTTGAGCATGTCCAGAGAGAGCTTGAGGGAGCCCACACTATTCAGGCATTAGGCCTTGAGAGTCAATCTGTGAGGAGTGATGAGATCACTCAAAAACACCCTGAGAGTGTGAGAACCCCCATAGCCTCGAAGCCCCTTTCTTTTCCTTCCCCTCCTAGAAGGTTAAGGAATGGTGGCCCCTCTGCACTTTTTGGAAACAGGATTGAAGCTCTGGAAGGACAGTGTGCTACCTTGAACTCCAAGATGGACTCTCTCTCTCAACTGGTGGTTGATGGCTTTGCTGCTACTCAACTCTCTATCCAGTTCCTTACTGACCTAGTAGCTGCCAACTCAACTAAGGGGGAGAAGGTAGCAAGATCAGAATCAATATCTATTCAGGGATCAGGTGGAACTCAGGGGGAGCCAGTAGTTGTGAAGACCAAAGGGGGAGCACAACAAGTTTCTGGAGTCAAGAGTAAAACAATGACAAATGGGGAGCAAGTCAAACCAAGCAGTGGACAACCAAGGGATAAATCTGAAGAACTTGTTGAAGTTGACTTGGATGGTGAAAAGGTGTTAATGTCTAAGGCAACTCAAGATGCAATGTAAAGAAGACCTGCATCTAGACACCCAATTCTACCTCCTGTAACAATTAGAGAACCAACTCCAGCAACTCAAGAAACTGCTCTACAGAAAAGATGGAGAGAAATGGAGGAACAAAATAAGCTTGGCAAAGATAAAGGGAAACTGCCTGAATCCATCCAGAAAGGAAATACTTGGTCCAATGGTACTGAGTTTGATCAAGAAGAAGCCAATACCATAATGGTGGATTACAGGGAGAGAACATTACATAATCATGACATTGAATTTAGCAGTCTGGTGGAAGAAGCAATGAATGCTCCAAGCAACAGTCCAACCAATACCACAAAACTGTTAAAGGATCAAATCACTAGTGTCAGTGTAATGGTGAATGATGAGAAAAGATGGGCTGTAAGTATCTATCTCACTTCTGGCATATTTTATTTCATCACAATGCAGTTATTGCAGAGTCTGCCAGCAAAGGTGTTGTGTGCTATGAAGGGAAAGATCAAGGCAACTCATACACCATTCAATGAATTATTGAATATGCAAATCCAGAACATGATCTCACAGAAGCTACCTGAAGTCTACACAAATCCACCATGTGTTTTCTACAGATCTACTACAATGGATGGCACAAGAAGGAACAACTACATGAATTTGATCAGTCCATCCAGGATGCAAACTGAGTCAATTCTGAAAGTGCTATATGGAATACTCAGCTCAAATGCCAATCCAGGAAGAGTCCATGCTGTTCAAGAGATCTACAAAATACTGGTGTTGAGAGACAAGGCACTGGGAACTAGAGTGAAGGAGTTAATCACTAGAGCCAATGCCAAAAGAACTGATCAGGGTGGAAGCTGCCTCTATGATATTCCTTTTCAAGATGATGATGATGATGATGAGATTGGAGGTGGTGAAGCTTCTGGAAATGCAGGTAATGCTGGTGGAAGTAATTCTGAGAATACTGGTATTCAATCTCAGAATGAAGGCAATGAAGAAACTCCTAGTCAGGAAAAGAAAAATGCTGATGCAACAGATGAAGAGGAGCCAAGAATACTGGAAGCTTTGGAGGCAAGCATTCTTAGATGTGCTATTGATTGCATAAATACAGAAAAAGATGTTGTCACCAAAGATACTGTCGACAAGGAAACTGTCATAGAAGATGCTGTCATGGAAGATACTGTCGACAAAGGTACTGTCAAGAAAGGTTATGTCAAGGATGAAACCAAAGCTACTTTCAAGCCCAAAAGACTAAAAGCTAAAGCAAAAGCATGGTTTTCTAGACAGAAACCTGAAGGAAAGCACAAGTACTCAGGAAAGGAAAAGGCCACTGGATTTGGCAGGAATCTTAAGAAGCCAATTCAATCAATACCTCCTAACAGTCTCAAGATACAACAGATGCAATCTAAAGAAATCAAGAGTGTTGAGGTTAAGCTGGATGCAAATCAAGAGGCCACTGAGTACATTCTGTGGTGGGAAGAATCAAGATCTACCAAGGTTAATAAGGACTTCTACCTGAAAGCCACATCAACCAGTGGTAGAACGACAACCATAGATAAAAGGATAATTGACTTCTTCTACCTGGAAAGAATGGTGGAGTTGTTGGAGAGCTATGAAAATGTCTCAAAGTCTGTCATGGAACATATTCTGAAATATCAGGCTGATAGGGATGCTGAGTTTTATCAGAAATTTGGCTACAATTTTGCAGATTTTGATGATGCTGATATTTTAACTGATCTACCAGCTTCTCCTATATCATATCACTGGTACTATGAGTTTGATGATTTACCCACAGAAGAAGGGCAAACCCAACCCACAGAGGAAGGGCAACCCAAGCCAAGCAAAAGACCTGACTCTTCTCAATACTCTCAATATCAGTCAGAACTTGATAAGAAGGAAGCTGAACTCCTGGAAAGATGCAAGACTGCCAACAAGGCAGAAAGTGAAGCTCCAAATTATCAAACATGTATGCTGGAAAATCCCTTAAGAATCAAGAATCTAAAAGAAAAAATCTATGTTTGCAGCTTGCACAAGCTAAAAACAACTATTCTGAAGGATTTACAGTATATGGTAGCTGGATCAATTCATCCCTTGGAGCAGATTTGTTCTGATGAGATAGAGGAATTATTGGAAAAGAGAAAAGGAGAAAATTCAAAGCTGGACAAGCAAAGGAGGATGTCTCTCAATGCTTATCCTGGAAGTAGATTCAAGCTCATTTTGAAGAACTCCACTTCAGAAGCTATCCATATGATCTAGAGCTATTGATAAATCTCAGGGATGCTAGTTCTCTTATCTCTCCTACTATCAAGAAGATCATTGAAGAAATAGAAGATGCCGCAGCCACTCCTGCTGAAATCTCTCTTGTAGAAGGTCTAAGAGGCTGCTTGGTAGAAGCTCTCAAAAGAGAGGATGTAGCAAGACAGAAGAGGAAATCTCAAGCTAAGTAAAAATTCTTAATCCATTCTGATCTTGCTAGTTAAGTTGTCAGCATATATTGTAAATTTGTTGTTATTATCCATAAAAACAAATTGGGGGAGATTGTTAGGATTTATGGGTGATAGCATAGAAACAACTTAACCTTGTATGTACTTAATTCTTTTCAATTAAGTAGAACATACTGTCACAGCCAAAGTATGTTCTTGTAATCAATATGTAATGTCATTTTAGTTGTGTAATTTGAAAGAAGTTCACTTGCTGTGTTCAAGCCTCAAAGAATGCATATTAGATGACAGCATGAATAAAAGCTACTATCATAAGCATTGACAGTAAGATTACAAGAAGACAGAATGTTGCAAGTCACGACAGCATATTCACTCTGACAGCAACATTGGCGGAAGACTACGCGACAACAACTTTAGCCCTAGAAAGCAAGTTTGGAAACCTCGACAACACTCTATGCGGGGAACTCATACTGTCACCAAAAGTACATTCCTGTGACAACAAGCTTTGTGGCAAAAGTAACTGTCTCTAGAAAGATCCCTGTTCTAGGTATCTTCTCAGTCAAATCCTGTGACAGTCTCAATGTTCAAGAAACAGGCGTGTTGCAGTATCCCTAAACTGCACCAAGTCTGCAAGACTACGACAGAAGCTTCAAGCACTACAAAACAAAAGCGAATCAATTCAAGAGCAAGGTCAAGTCTCTATTTGCTGAATTGTTTTAGCTGGAAATAGAATGAATCTAGGTTGCTTTCTTTGTAATGTATTTCTGACATGTTAGCAATTTAGGAAAGTCACATGGGTAGACAGTTTGTAAGAAGCTGCCACTTGATAATGACAGCAGCTTCACAAACCCGTGTTGACAGTGATAGGATTAGTTTTATACTTAGACTATCAATTCATTCTATGGATGTAACGATAACAAGTAAGTGTGTTGAAGAAAACAGAAGCTCAAGTTTTCGCTCTTGAGGTTGTAGCAACACTTTGCAAAATAAATAAAAACATTTATTTTTTGAAACTTGTCTTTAGATCATACTGTTAGTGAATGCATACATATTGCTGATAACATTAAATCTTAGTTTTGGTTGTTGAAATTGAGATTGAATTTTATCAGTATTGCATTCATCCCCCCCCCCCCCTTCTACAATACACGAGGACCAACAGAAAAAGTTTTTTAAAATTAACTAGATTGTATTCAACCCCCCTTCTATAATCTAGGTTGCATTGTTCTGGGAATAACATTTATGGATATTTAAGTAATATAAATATTAAAGTGGAGCTTATATATTAATTATTGGAGCTTATTTATCAATTCTCAGGGTCAGGATTAAGAGAGAACCACATACTAAAAAAGAAATTTAGAACTGTTATAAACCGTTGGATTATTACTAGATCAACTGTCCAGATTCAACTCATTTTTGTATACAAAATCCTTATAAGGGTATTGTTGGAATAAAATAACTACACTATTAGTTCAATTAATTTAAATAAAGAAGTTCAAGCTATTACTCTTTTGGCTGTTTTTTCAATTTTAATTTTTTTCTTAAAAATGATTTATTTGTTTTATTCAAAATTTTATACACGAAAAAATTTATCAGATAAAAGGATTTTACTGCAGGACCTATTTTTTTTCGTAGTATAAATACAGTGTTTTGCTACCGACTTTTAACAGTTATGCGCATGAACTTCAAAGTTCAACAACTGAACCTACTTTTTTTCACGAAATTCTACAAGTGAACTTGACTTTTTTTATAATCTTCAGCTGTTGAACAATGTTATTCATATTATTTTCATACCATAACTTTTGTGTTCTACGTTGAACATAAAAGTCATGCAATCCAATTTGAAATCAAGCACATAAATTTTAAAGTTCTATAACTGAACTTACTTGTATTTAAATGTTCAGTTGTTGAACACTGTTATCTAATATTGTGTTCATACCAAAACTTGAATATTTTCACAAAAGTTGATAAAAATAATGGGGGAATTTTATGATGATGATGGAGAATTTTGTGATCGATATCGATATATGATTATAATTGTTAATCAAATATTAATTAGCTCTAAATTGTGAATTTTGTGTTTATGGACAACTTTATCCATGATCTACATATAATAAATATATATTAGTTTAAAATATAAATTAGAGTTTTAAGAGTTCTTAGGTTAAGGGTTCTATAAGGAACTAGCTTTATAACCCGTGCGAGACATGTGTATGATCTAAATTTATATTTTGTTGGACTTTTTACACGTTTAAAAAATGAATTATTTGTCATTTTAGATTTTTCTTTTTTTGATTTTGATTTGTAATAGGACCTACCCTTGTTCATAAAAAAATGTAAAATGGAAGAATTTTGATTTTTTTGAATTTTGCAGTAGTCGTGATTAATTATGGACGTTCATTGTTTGGAAGAGATAATTAATGTATTAAGAAAAAATTGAGTTTATTTGCATCAGTTGCCTTAATATTATATGTTATATCTATAATATACACGCTAGTAGCTGTCTTTTCCATTAATTTCATCAAATGCGTGAGAGTCAGCTACATTGTTCAGCATATGTTTTTTGGTTTTAACGTAAATAAGGTGTAATGAAGGACCAAAGTATATACACGACTAGTGTATATAGATGTTGGGCATGAACACATGACCACACGCTTAATCCGATAATCATGGTTACAAACGATGAACCAAAGTTGTTAATTTAGACAATGTCTTAAAATTTTCTTTTTGAGATCAATTTGGTAATTGTTGTTCATTAACTATATTGGTTGCGTATTACTTTTCGTTTTAAATGATTTATTGTTTTTTTCTTGAACCTGCCTCATCATTGGGGACAAGAACTGGCGTTGTAGATGTTGAGTTTATGTGCATTATAGTGTATATGTCATGTTCATCTTGATTGTATGAGGTAATTTATACTTCGAATAATTCTTGTGTACAATGTTGTTGACTATTTAAGTAATATCCTCGGTGATTTTTTCTTACACGTGGACATGTATTTATTAGTTTAATCATCATGTTCAAAATATTATTGAGTATAGTATATTATTTCCCTTGAGTGTTAATGTAACTATATAATAGTAAGACCTGACCGACTTAAAATATGATTCTTTCAATTGGGACACCTACAAATCGCTCAACTTTCTTCTTGAAAATAGTTAAAGTTGTTATTTAAGCATTTTTCATGCCTACAGTTGTCCTACTTAAAGTACGTATGAAGTTCAGACGGTATGCCGAATATAATGTTTGTACTTTGTTCCATTTTCACTTAATTTTTTAATACCTAATTTATTTAGGTCAGCCGACATGCACTCTAGCTGATATCTGAAGTGTCTTTTTCTTTATTTTCACACAATAACATAATACTCTTTTCAGCATCAACTGATCAAAAGTATTCGAATGTTGACAAAAATATGTATGTGTTCTCATTAGTTAATTTGTTGAAGTATTATAATTTAAGTAAATGTTTGTTTTTATTTGTTTATGTGAAAATTTAAACCCATTTTTGTTATAAATGTAATATTAAAAGTTTGATAGACGATACATTCGAGAACTAAAAGTCCGACATGACTGATAATTTTTTAATATTTCTGGAATTAAATATAATTATAGATATTAATTATCTAATCATTTAAGTAGTAGTAGAAATATAATTGTAAATTCATATATTTAATAACAATTGAGTAATAAATATAGGTGTATTAATGATGATTAATAAATTAGATGTATTTAATATATGCATTAATTATAGAATTATTATTATTATATAATAAGTAGGGGTAATATAGTAATTTCACACCAATTTATTTGTCTCAAGCAACCCCCTAGTTGCTCTATTATATATATAATAGATAGATAATAGATAATAGATATGACTCTCAATTCCCATAGACTTTCATCTTAATTTCATGTTTTAATTCTCTATAACTGCATGTTTAAATAATATTTATTAGTTATTTTTTTTTTGAAATGATTTATTAGTTATTTTTATTTTGAATATTTTAAGTTTTGTTTTATATAATATATCTCGATCCGTGCTTCACGTAGGTTATCGGCTAGTATATATTAATTTGATTATCTTTTGTTATTATTGTAAAGGGAATTTGTTCTTTCTACTGTATAAGAGAAGTCAAAAATAAAATAAAGTCAGCAGGAAGCAGCCGTTGTATGATTTGTTGTATGCTGAGAAATGTAAAACTTAAATTTAAGTAAATTTTAAGCGCGTCTTTGTTTTCCTAAGTAATAATATATCAAAGTATAAACCAGTTTAAAATTTTCGATGATTACAAAAGAAAATCTAATAAAATTGTGGAAGAGAAATACAATAATGAATTAATTAGAAAATGGAGATATATACAAGACATGTAGTGCGAGGCCATGAATGTGAAAGAGAGGACTTTGATACATTTTCTAAGGAAATTTGGAGCAACCGACAGAAGCCACCAACCACCGTAAGTTCCTCCTATTGACTCACTAAGTTTAAAATTATTATTTATTATTTAAAATTATTTAAAATTATAATTAAAAAATGAAAATTTTAAGTTAATATCCGTTCGAGTAATTTTGTATTATGAGTAGTTTATGAGTTATTAAAATTATAACAATTAAAATAAATTTGATAAACAATACATTTGAATGATGTAATTTTTATCAAATAAAATTATTAAAATAAAATAAGTCGTTAAAAAAAGTATCTCCTATCAACTTTTGACTTTAAACTATTTTTTAAAATTTTAAGTTATTTTTTAACTTATTACATAAATAAACATTTTTCGGTTTAAAATGAAAAAAAATTTAAGTCAGGGCAGCCAAACACCCTGTATCACATACGGTGTACCAGAATCTGATCTAACACCATCGTGTCCATTTTTTAAAATCATCATCCTCTATTTCTAACGACGAGATTCAGAAGGGAAGGTAGCGAATCATTTCGCCCCAAATGTAATTCTGTAAATGTTTAGAAAGAAAAATCGATAAATTTTCCTATAAATATCTCTTTTATATTTCTAATTCCTACACTTTTTATTGTCATTTTCTTTTGTTTTTAATTTTATGGTTGCGGCGGGTGCACGGTGTCATTTCAGTTGCACATATTTATTTTAATTTTTTGCTAATAGTGAGTTACACATGGATTACATACTCCTTTAGTCCTTTTCCTGAAAACAAACTCTCTGTGTTTTTCTTTTATTAATTTGCCAGTTTTAGATCCAATTTTAATAATACACAGACGAATGCTTTCCAGTATGCATGACTCTGTAGTTGTTATGTTTTGTTGAATTCTTCCTTTTCACTATTATATATTATTTCTTTTTTACTTTGTGGATGGAGAAAGATCGAGACCCCTTCTCCTTGATCAGCTGAACGAGTCATATATGTGTATAAAATATAAATGCTTGGGCATTGTTTCCCTCTTCAAATAACTTAACTGTTCTTGATCTTGCATTTATATTGTTTGATTTTCATCCATGCATTTGGAAATGTTCTTTTAATTTCTTTTAACAATCTACTATTTTTGTACATGCAATCTTTCATATAGAGTTTCAGTTTTGTTTACTAAATTTTCATCAATGGGTTGTGCTACTTCCAAGCAACAAAAACATGTGTGTCGAAAATGTCAGGAGCCTCTGCCTTCGTTGCCTCGAAGCTACTCGATGCACGTCCACCACTTGCCGCAAAGCGAGAGCGATACGTACCATGTTGTAGCTCTGACTTCCACCACGTTAGGGTCTTTAAAGCCTGATTCATTTGGTCAAGCTTTTCATTTTCAGAATTTTGGTGATCAAGATGAGAAGGAGAAGAGAAAGGAGGAGGAGTTGTTTTCGATGGGATTGATCGAGGCGAAAACTTGGTCGAAAATGATTGATGAGAAGTTACCAAAGGTTGTTTCGAAAACTCCTATTGAAACTCCACCAGGGGAGCCTGAGATGATCAATGCTTGGGAGTTGATGGAAGGGCTTGAAGATATTAGTAGCCCTCTTCATAAAAATAATCGTCATTTTCGGAGTTATTCGTTTAGTTTTGGTCCAAAATCAGATGTTCCTACGTTGAAAAATCAGACACCAAAAGTACACAAACTTTGTAAAGGTTCTCCTAGGCCATTGTGGATGGAGTTGGAAGAAAATGATTCGGATTCTGATTTGGAATCTGATGAGACATCAATTGTATCTGGTTTTGATCCAGATGTGATTTCGGAATTTAGAAAATCATTGGAAAAGTTGCCACCGGATAATTTGTTTCACCTCAAGGCATTGGAGGGTGAAAAAGTGATGGATGATGAGGCACTGGATGTTAGGGATTTTAAGACTTTTTCAAATGCTTGTAAACAAGACAAGGCGGTGTTATATTTTACAAGCCTTCGAGGAATTAGGAAAACTTATGAAGATTGTTGTACTGTTAGAGCTATTTTAAAAGGGTTAAAAATTAAGGTTGATGAAAGGGATGTGTCAATGCATTCGGGGTTTAAGGATGAGTTGAAAGAGCTACTCGGGGATGGATTTGGTAGGGGTGGTTTGCCAAGGGTGTTTGTGGGGAATAAATACGTTGGCGGGGCTGAGGAAATCCAGAAAATGAACGATGAAGGACAGCTCGAGAAATTTCTGGAAGGTTGTGAAAAAATTGATGATCGAGGTGGATTTGGTAATGGCAGTGAAGGAAGGGTGTGCCAGGGGTGCGGGGATGTAAGGTTTATGCCTTGCGAGACATGTTCAGGGAGTTGTAAGATTTATTATGAAGTTGATTATGATGAATATTGCGAGGAAGAAGGTGAATGTGGATTTCAAAGATGTCCCGATTGCAATGAGAATGGTCTAGTACGCTGTCGAATTTGCTGTGACTAACATTATTAACAGAATCAAAGGTATTGTTTCTCAGATTTTTGGTTTGTTTTGGGAGTTTGTTTGTTGTATATAGTTTTTACAAGGTAATTGCATCCTTTCATGTTTCTTGTTATAGAAAAAAGGATAGACCAATAGGTTTCTTACTGGCTTGTACTAGTTGTACAAACTCTGCCTTAAACACTTGAGAGTTGAGTTGCAATTAGAATAGGGTTTCCATTGTGCTTAAATTCTGCAACCCTTCATTCTTGTGAGTCAGAATTGCAGATCAGTTTATAATTTTCCAGAAAGTTGAAACAACATATTTTGCTGTTTTTGTTGTTCTCTGTTAATGTGATAGAAGTGACCAATCATACTCCTGTGGACTGGTCTCATACTGAAATCTAAAAGATCATCACATGGTTGCCATTTTGATGAATCATGTCCTTTAGCATTTTTTAAGTCTTAATGACATTTTAAAAGCCTTTCAGAGCATATATACAAACTTATACAAGTTGTTTATATCCTGGACCTGACATTTTACAAATTACAAGTGTTTGCAGAGCAAAAAATAAACTTTACAGAATTTGTTTCTTACTTTGGACCTCCCCAGAAGGATGAGGGAGATACCGATTATTGCCTGAACAAGTGTCTTTGAATTACTTTAACATTCGAATAAGATGTATTCAGTTAAAGTAGCAATGATTTATTTAAAAAGTGAGGCGAGGTATCATGCCTCCATGAGGAGGCTTTTAAGAAAGGTTGTACTGTAACTGTGAACGTGTCTAGCATCCTCATGGACCCTCCTTTTTTCAATATACAATCATAAATCACAAGTTCCACAAGGCTAGTACTCATTTCTAGCAGTACTACTTGGGATCGGGAGAAGATTTTAAACAACAGACCAGTGCATCGGCATTTAAGTTGATAATCATAAAAAATCTCCTCCAGATCCAACACCTACCAACTTTCCTACTTTTTTATAAAGCTACTCTCATCTTTTAAGAGACATTGCCGGTAGAATATTAGCCAGGGTGATTTGTGAACAAAAATGAGGACATGGATATGATAGTGTTGTGAGGGAAATTTGGTAACAATATCAAGAGAGATTATCGTTGCAATAATCAAGTTTTGCTCTTGATTATCGGACATAGTAGCAGTTTCACCCGTCCACAGCTCTGCTAGAGCTTCAGGTTTCCACTGTCATATGTAGTGTTTTTGGGACTGAGTTTGCAAGGATTCCGGGCAACTAGGGCAGAATAGCTGCCGGAATTGTGTATTGCTCAAGTGCTTCTACGAAATCCATGTAGAATAAGTGAGATTCATCCCTTGCAAAGTGCCTACATATCCTATATTTATAGGAATCAAGTCCAATGTAGTTCTTAGGGTTTGGGCTCTGTTACTTGATGAATAAGCCACGTTTTGATAAGCCAAAGTGTGTTTCCAGAGTTGATCCAACTGCCTTGTGATAGTCCATCCGAGAGTTGTGGCTTATCCAAATACCTTTAAGCTGAGCTTCAGGTGTCCAAGTCCGAATAGACCTCTAAAAGCTGATTATCCATCATATATTCAATGATTATCTGAATATATTGATATAAATCATGTATTTATTGTAGTTATCCCGTCTATGGTGATTTAACAAAGCTAGAAGTCCTTCTTTTATGATAATTACGTGCTCCTAAAGTATCGGAGGTTAAATCCTTGTCCAACTTTGACTCTGTCCATGAGAGGTTCAGAACCTGATCCTGAGGTTCAAACCACCCTGAACTAGGGCTGTCAAAAAAATTCGAAAAATCCGATATCCGTCTGAAATATCTGTATTCGTATTCGGAATAAAGCGGATTTTATCTGTATCCGAAATAAAGCGGATATTATCCTTATTCGAATTCGGTAGTTGCGGATGCGGATATGGATATAGGCGCATCCGTATCCGGTAATATCTGAATCCGAAATTAAATAAATATGATAAATAAATAATATATTATATATATATAGTTACATCTTATTTAGAAATTATTTTTTAAGTTTGCAGAATATATATATATATATATAATTTAATCATTAAACAATATATTTATATTATATATATATATATATATATATATATTACAAATTTAATATTTTAAAATAAACAAAATTATACTAAAAAGTAAATTTTTGAAAAAAATAAAATAGACTTTAATAAACTTAAGTTTTCGTTTAGTCTACTTTTTTTTAAAAAAATAAAATTTTAATAATTTTTTCAATTTTATTGAATTAAAATTTAATATAAAACTAAAAAATTCTAACTGAAATTCGGATTCGGATATTATCCGTATCCAGATAGTATCCGGCAGATTCGGATTCGGATAATTTTATTTAAATATTTTTGGATTCGGATACGGATTCAGATACGGATTCAGATTTTCGGATTCGGATTCGGATACAGGCAGATCCGTATCCAAATTATCCGTTTGACAGCCCTACCCTGAACGTGAACCTCAGCACTATGAACCTGAACCTCGGCACTATGAAGCTCAACCTCAGTACATCCAACCCTCACCAAATCCATGCTAGTTGGGTCTATATTATATGTTGGCCTTAAATTGAGCCCATTTGAGATTTTGGGCACAACAACTACCCCCCGGTTCCTTGCAGTATTGAATACAAGAGGAACCAAAGCAAGACAAGGTTCAATCCTTCCTTATCCTTCTCAGAGAAATACATAGCTTCAGCATCATGCTTCCTAGCTTACATGAGCTAACTCGGCGTAAGAAACAGAAAACACAACGCCTCCGCATATGTACCTCAATCTGAATCCTTGAGTGAAAAATTCCTTGAATATCCTTTAGACCAGGTGTGACCATCCAATTCCAATCGTGAGCTTCCTAGCTGAACCTGCTAGCTACCAACCTTTTTCCTTTGAAAACCATACCCTGACTCCTCGAGGTGTTCCTCTTCTCCGCGAAGCTGCTCTTCATATGAGAAGCTCTTGTAAATGATGTCATGAAGCTTCCCCTACCAATGAGCTTCAAGTCTTCAAAACCTGGACTACCAAGACCACTAGAAAAGATGATTAGTAGCATGAGCTAAGTAGCTCACCTATGTTATCCACACCACTCGTACATATATAATGCATGTATGGAAGCAAGTATGTATGGTGCAAAAATGATTTTTGAATATTTATATGTATCTGTTGATGCGTCTACAATCAAGTAGAACCTTGGCGAACACACTCTTCAAGACATAGTGCCACGATTTTCAGAAATTTCCATTATCCCGACACATTGGACCTCGTTGTTTTCCAACACCGTGGAAAACATAAACCATTGAGTTTAACCAAAATAGCCATATACCATGATGATGTTCTTTTGTTTAAAAATCCATGTAGGCTACCTTCCTTGAAATCATGTGATATGCACATTTAAATAAACACAAGTCCATGTGTGAAAATAATGATACATTTAAAAAGCTGAGGATCACAATGAAGTTTTTAATTAAATGCTATAAAAATTTCCTTGCATGCCCATAAAACATGTATGATTATGAATATGTAAGGCATAGGAATTAAACTTATCTTTGTCCTTATAGCTCCACTTGAGGTTCAGGTTAGACCATTGAACCTACCACACAGAAGCTCCCTCTTGAGTATTTGAAATGTAAACCCCTTCCATCTTGAATCCTATCATGTTGAAAAGCTCAGCACCTGCTGGCTGAAGTCTGTAGTTGTACCTGAGCATCAATGAACCTGCAAGCTAGAAGCTGTTAGATGTTAGCTACGAGTTACAAGTAACTATTGAGGAACCTCTAAGTTGGAATCTGATAGCTAGAAGCTATTTGCAACAAAAAACTGACAAGGAACCTGCTTGATGTATATAAGTATGTGTGACGCCCCCAAATCCGGGGTCAGGGAATTTGGTCGTCACGCTAAAATCTCACTCTAAAACAACCTGTTAATTATTAAACCAAAACAAATATAACATCTACGACCCCAACTCTACCAAGAATCTTTTAGGCTATAGTGCTAGAAACAAGAATCCAAACTTTATTAAACTTTAACTTCCTTTTTACAACAATACTCTTTACATAAAATCTATAACACTGATATAACTTCGATGTGAAGTATACCAGGCAAAACTAAATTTATACAATATAATATTTACTAGAAATCAACTATATAAAATACCCTTACACTAGATCCAAATGCTCTGCATCAACTCATCTTCCCAACGTCATCTTGACTCTTTCCGCTCCATAGTTATGCAATTAAATACTGGCAATCTACCTTTTCACCGGAGGGTTAAAAGGTAAAACAAGCAAGAGTGAGCAAAAGAAGCTCAGCAAGTATATAGTACTGCACAAGATAAAATAATGATGCAATGATAGCAATATAGATGAACTCAGCTGGCCAAGAAAATGGCAATAAATGAAAGAATTAACTTAACTGGCAACAATGAACAATACTAATAATCAATATCAAACTGTAAGTTAGAATTGGATTTTTACTGACGCAATGAGTTATAGTGGATGATCAGTCACACTAAAACTCCGGACCATACCCACGGTATGTCCAAGTACTGAACTGGATCCAAGGCCACTTTTGGCCTACATAATACTGATACTCTGACTGGCGTCTGCAGTCCTTAAAAACATTTCATTTTAATTAAAAACTTCCAATTCCAACTTAATACTGGGAGTTAGGTGTCGGAACAATCGACTACCTCATTAATTCAAACTATTACTTTCAACTGGATTAGGGTAAAACAAATGCATAAGAATTAAATTCCCCATCACAAGGAATCAAGGTAAAATCTGACAATACAAGGTGCTACAAGGTATAAGTTATGAAATGAAATAGAATTTGTCAAATCAAGAACAATAGGTTATCTCAATCTCAGGATAATAAAAGAATCTGGTTATGAAACAGTAATTAAATTAAGAATTGAAAACAGGAACCTTAATACGATACTCTGAACAAAAGAGTACAAGTTAGTAAACTTGCATTTGGTCATTAGCTATTACGTAAAGCCGAAGTACTATGATTCTCCTCTTCTTCTATCTTATGTCGTCACAATTCTCTATTCTGATAACTCTTGGTTCCGGCGCATATGCGGTTGCTACGAGTCTGCACTATCGAGATCGTGCCCTCCCAACTATTCACTAGTTAAATATAAGATATACTTTAGCCTTCGTACTTCAACTTCTATATAATATATAAATGCTTATAAACTTAAGCGCATGTTTTTTCTACAGAAAATTGGGCATGACCTATTCGTAAAGTGGACATTGCCCTGATTTAAAACAACAAAACTTTCTAACTCAATTATCCACAACAATCCACAATCAAAACAATACTCAATTAATCTGCCTCGACTTGCAGTAAACATATAAGAAAATAATCTACCTCGACTTGCAGTTACTATATCCAACAATAAGCAATCAATAAACAATCACATTCACATTTATCACATAGCACGTCCATTACCTAATTCACATGATTTCTATACTACACGTAACACATAGCACATGGATGGACTGACAACTCCTATAATTATACAAATTACTAGATGCACATTTAACACATAAACACATTTCATTCGCATACGCATTTAAACTAGCTTATCATATCATATACCAATTCCAAATAATATTCATTTAATGGTCCTGCCAAAAATTCGGCAGCACTTCCTCTATTTATATAATAATCCACCTGTTTTAAAAACTACTATCAATAATCAAGAACCAACTTACAAACTAACCTCATCCATATAATTTAATTTAATCAACCTAAACTCACAATTACAAGTAACATATTCAACTCGATATACCATTTAAACACATAACAATTATCAGCTCATATGCCACTGTACAATACTAAACTTATTATTAGAAAATAAACATTTTAACTCCCGAGACAATCATAAAAACCAATTAATAGCTCGACTCCAAGTACCAACCTTTTCAATAAATCAAACAATTAATCAAATCAGGTAAATAATAAAACAATTTTTGAAAATATTACTTGAATTTGATTTATAATCAATCAAGATTAAATAATAATTAAATAATAGAATTCACCAATTAACTACTCAGTTAATTGGTCAATTAAATCAATTAAATTATTATTTAGAATTGATTAAGAATAATCAAATTCAACTACTCTTTAACTCTAAAATTTTTAAAACAAATAATAAAATAAATAAATAGATTTTTCGAAATTTCGGCATGACCCGTTCGTAAACAGGACTAGCCAGAAATTTTGCATGTATTATGCTGCGCCCCCAGTCATAGGACGGATCACATAGTACAACACACCAATAACCTGTATAATTAATAGAAAATAACCACACGATCACTTCAACCAATAACTATAACAATTCCCCAAGCTGGGAATCACCCAGAATACTGAAGTTACCAATACAGCTGATTTACAACTCAGCCAACTTTAAATACCTCAATTTTACGATATACAACTAACAATCTAAATTTGTTAGAAAACAACTAAGAATTATAACTACTTTATAAACTCTGCACCACATTACTAATTAACACACTCCAAGCACCTGCACAACCAATACAATCAATTAATATCAAATAAATAAGTTTATACACTGACCTCAGTCAAACATGAATTTAAAGATCTATTTGCTAAACAACATATTGTTAGCTACTTAATATCAAAAAAAATTACAATTCAACGCGTAATTAATAAAACAACTTTATAAACATCACAAATCATTTAATATCAAAATAATACTAACAATTCGGATTTATAACTAATTAATACCAAAACACACTTATAAATATCACACTTTAACTAAACAATTTGAACTGATAATCAGCATATATTACTTAAAACAAAATTCAAATACAATCCATAATATATATATACATATTCTGAAAAATTTCAGAATACATTCTCAAAATATTTAAATTAATAGCTTCTGAAAATTACCAAAAATTCTGCAACTTATAACTAAAACAAAATATTATGAACTCATTAATCAAAATACGAGAATTTATAACTACTTATTACACATAAACGAATTATTAAATCTCCACATTAACTGAATTCGAATTTTTAAATATCTCAAATTTATCACGACAACAATTTCATACTACGCATTAATAAATATACAAAACGAAACATTACAGGGGTTTCGATTATAGCCATTTAACATCACAAAACGAAATTATCACACATTCACAAACTAAAACGAGTTATAGAAGCCTGCTTTAATAGTATAGCGAACTATAAATATCCCATATTAATAATAAAAACAAACAAATCATTTTCTTCTAATTACCACAAAATATGAATTATATATATCACCAATTACTAATAATTTGAATTATTAACGAATTACTAAAAAAAATGAATTTATAAATATCATAATTTAATAACAAAACGAACTAAATCCTACAACTTCCATATACTCAAAATTTTATTCGAACAATCAAAAATCAGTTCCAAAACTTCTGCATAAACAATTATAAGCAATTAAATAAAGAAAACGAATTTTTAAATTTAACTAATACCCAAAACCAAATTATTAGCATCCACATAATCAACAAAAACAAATTATTATAACTTCACATAAACAGAAATTGAATTTATAAACAAGAGTTTTGATTAATATACCCACTGAAATGGGGACTGGTAGAAGTGGAGACTGCGGCGGCCGGACTAGATAGAAGGCGGCGCGCGCGAAACAACGGTGGTGACCGGAAAAAGGAGGCCGGGGAAACGGCGGGGAAGAAGACAGTACGGGGGGGGGGGGGGGGGTTCTGTGTTTTCCGATTGCCGTGTGTGTGTATTTGAGGTGTGCGCGAATGTGTACAAACTGCGTGTGTGTGTCTGCTGTATGTGGTGTGTGTTTTGTGTTTGTATAGATATAGATTAGGACGGTAGGTGGAGTAGATAAGGATAACAACTCAATACTTTAATTAGCCCACTGTCTGAAATTAACGGGACTAACGCAATACTAAAAAAATAATTTTTTTAAAATGAATAAATTCTAAAATAATTAATTCTAGTCAAATAAATAATTTATATACTAAAATTATTCTAAAAACATATACATGCACAAAATTCATGATTAATGAATTTTTAAACTAATTTACTTAAAACAAATATGCCGGGCTCAAATTTACTAATAAATGTCAAAAATAAATTTTAACACATAATACCACCTCACATATCCACATAATACTATTTAAACATTTAATCACATAATGCAGCAAATTTTTAATTTACTCAAAATAAATAAATATTACTATTTTTATTACTCAAATAAATAGGAAATTTGCACCTAATTTCCCAGATAAATAACCAGCTTTCACAAATATTTATAAATAAAATACCCACATAATTCCATTCCTCCTCTATGAGAAAAGCAAATAAACATTTAATAATAATATTAATACCTTGAAAATTCGGGTTACTACAGTATGGGTGAACCTGTCAAGCACAGATGAGATTCAAAGTGAACCTGTTAAGCACAGGTGAGCTCCACGCGAACCTGTTAAGCACATGTGAGCTCCAAAGTGAACCTGTTAAGCATATGTGAGCTCCACACGAACCTGTTAAGCACATGTGAGCTCCAAAGTGAACCTGTTAAGCACAGGTGAGCTTCAAGCGAACCTGTTAAGCACAGGTGAGCTCCAAAGTGAACCTGTTAAGCACGGGTGAGCTCCACGCGAACCTGTTACGCACAAGTGAGCTCCAAAGTTAACCTGTTAAGCACATGTGAGCTCCACACGAACCTAGAAGTTGTTTGCTTAAAGTGAATGATCACGAATCTGCAAGTTGTTAGTCACATTCATATAATATAAAATCTTTCAACAACAGGTGTGTAACGTAGAACCTGTGAGCCGTAGGGTGATACCAAAGGACATGTAGGTTGTTTCCAAGACCTCTACTCCTTGATTCCTCTTTTCATCTGACCCTATTGTGCTTGGATCAGATGCATATAGTTGTAGCTGTCATGTTAGAATCATATGCGCGTACATGCATCTTCATACTAGGGCCATACCTATGAACCTGAACCTATTACATTTTAATCATAGACATGTAGATGCACCTGCATAACTTGTTAGCCAGTTCATATAAAGCACATAGTATAATAGTCCACAAATTGCAAGTTCATACATGCGCGTTTAGATATGCAAATTGCCATGCACCTAAATCTACCCAACTACCCATTCATTCAATCCATCGCCTGGTAGTGTGAATCAAAAATCGGTCAAGGACCTTCTCCAAGTGCGGGCACATTTCATCTACACCTCTTCCAAGAGTTTGCTTTATCCACTTACACCTCTTCCAAGAGGTGTCTTATCCATTTGCACATCTTCCAAGAGGTGTTTTATCCATCTACACCTCTTCCAAGAGGTGTTTTATCCATCTGCACCTCATCCAAGAGGGCAGTCTTCATTCACACCTCATCCAAGAGGGCATTAAAAGGTTCATAGTCAGCCATGTAAAGGGCTACAAAACTCCGGGCACACTTGCACATCCCAACTGAGATGGGTACCTGATATTTACTCATATGAGAGCTACACATGCCTAGGCATCTAGGTGCATATATATGCAGGAGTTTACATGCATCCATCTCTGTGGATTTTGCAAAGTCCTAAAGAGATGAACATGGTTTATTCGCAGCTCATGCGAACCTGTGCAGAAGCTTACATGCATCCAACTATGTGGATTTGGCAAAGTCCTGAAGAGATGATCATGGTTTATTCGCAGTTCATGCGAACCTGTGCAGGAGCTTACATGCATCCAACTCTGTGGATTTGGCAAAGTCCTGAAGAGATGAACAGGGTTTATTCGCAGCTCATGCGAACCTGTGCAAGAGCTTACATGCATCCAACTCTGTGGATTTGACAAAGTCCTGAAGAGATGAACATGGTTTATTCGCAGCTCATGTGAACCTGTGCAGGAGCTTACATGCATCCAGCTCTGTGGATTTTGTAAAGTCCTCAAGAGATGAACATGGTTTATTCGTATCTCATGCGAACCTGTGCAGGAGCTTACATGTATCCAACTCTGTGGATTTTGCAAAGTCCTGAAGAGTGCGCGCCTGAAGGTACCTTTTCATGCATAGTCCAATCCAATCCAATCAAATCCAATCTAATCCAATCTAATCCAATCAAATTTCATAAGTGTAGTACTGGAGGTTCGAACCTGAACCTCATTCGGAGGTTCACAGCTGAACCTCACCAATCTCTTGAACCTGAATCACTTTTTAGAAAATCCAGAATTTTTGAAATATCATCATGAGGTGCATATCATCTAATACCCCTATTTATTTAACACATAATCAAATATAGTGAAAAACTAAAACCAAGTACTCATGCATTGAGATTCATACATATCCATGGAAAGCATAAATAAAGCATGTAATCATCAAGGCATGTAACCACGTATAATCATATGGGGTGTACCAAGTGTAGAATAATTCATATTGGTCGCATGTATAACCTCTCAATTCATGCATGTATTTCAATAAATTGAACATGCCAACAAGTAATAATCTTAAATATAAAGATATAGCATCCCACATACTTGTCATTTAAAAGCAATCTCATGCATAAAGCAGTTTAGATTCTCACATAACCATATAATTGAGAGATGATGAATGACTAGCAAGTTCTTAAGACATACCTCCAACCTTACCTCGTTTGTGCTATAGGTATGGGGAATGAGTTTCCTTCCTTGAACCCTTCACACAGCTCGGAACCAGCTTCCTTAGGAACCTGCAACCAGCAGGTGAACACCAATGAAGCTGCAACCCACAGCTGAATACCTGTCAACCTGCACTAGCAGGTGAATACCAATGAAGTTACAACCCGCAGCTGAATACCAGTCAACCTACACCAGTAGGTGAATACCAATGAAGCTGCGATCCGCAGCTGAAATTCAATCAACCTGCAACCAACAGGTGAGAGCCAATGAAGCTGCAACCTTCAGCTAAATACCAATCAACCTGCAACCAGTAGGTGAATACCAATGAAGCTGCAACCCGTAGCTAAATACCAGTCAACCTACACCAGTAGGTGAATACCAATGAAGCTGCAACCCACAGCTAAATTCCAATCAACCTGCAACCAGCAGGTGAAAACCAATGAAGCTACAACCCGCAACTAAATTCCAATAAACCTGCAACTAGCAGGTGAAAACCAATGAAACTGCAACATGTAGCTAAATACCAATCAACCTGCAACCAGCAAGTGAATACCAATGAAGCTGCAACCTACACCTGAATACCAGTCAACCTGCAACCAGTAGCTAAAACCAATGAAGGTGCAACCCGCAGATAAATTCCAATAAACCTGCAACCAGTAGGTGAAAACCAATGAAACTGCAACCTGCAGCTAAATACCAATCAACCTGCAACCAGCAAGTGAATACCAATGAAGCTGCAACCTGTAGCTGAATACCAGTCAACCTGCAACCAGCAGGTGAAGATCAATGAAGCTACAACCCGCAACTGAATTCCAATCAACCTGCAAACAGCAGGTGAAAACCAATGAATCAACCTGCAACCAGCAGGTGAAGACCAATGAAGCTGCAGCCTGCAGCTGAATTCCTATCAACCTGCAACTAGCAGGTGAAGACCAATGAATCAACTTGCAACCAACAGGTGAAGACCAATGAGGCTGCAACCCATAGCTGAATACCAGTCGACCTGCAACCAGCAGGTGAAGATCAATGAAGCTGCAACCCGTAGTGAATTCCAATCAACCTGCAAATAGTAGGTGAAAACCAATGAATCAACCTGCAACCAGCAGATGAAGACCAATGAAGCTGCAACCTGCTGTTGAATTCCTATCAACCTGTAACTAGCAAGTGAAGACCAATGAATCAACCTGCAACCAGTAGGTGAAGACCAATGAACCTGCAACTCGCAGGTGAACACTAATGAAGCTGCAACCCGCAGCTGAATACCAATCAACCTGCAACCAGCAGGTGAACATCGATGAAGCTGCAACCCGTAGCTGAATACCAGTCAACCTGCACCAGCAGGTGAATACCAATGAAGCTGCAACCCGCAGCTGAATATCAGTCAACCTGCACCAGCAGGTGAATACCTATGAATCAACCTGCAACCAACAAGTGAAGACCAATGGAGCTGCAACTCGTAGCTGAATACCAATCAACCTATGTCATAGCTTCACATCCATATCCATGAGCACCTCCAGAATCAAATCTCATTAGAGGTTCACACATCTGAACCTCAGAAAGCTCGCGAACCAGAACCACCTGTTGATTGTAAACTCCATGTACTTAAAAATTTAGCACTTTCAATATACCATCTTGGGCAGCATGTCATCCGCTACTCCCCGGTTCCTTGTAACCATTAAATGCAAGAGGAACCTTATACAATCCGCATCTTGGTACAACTAGCCTTCACCATGAACCTCACCGTCAGGTTCAAACAAACTTCGCCATGAACCTCACAGTCAGGTTCAAACAAACTTCACCATGAACCTTGATGTTAGGCATCATCTTCCTCAAAACCAAATTACCAACCTTTAATGGACGAGCACAAACTTTGTTGTCAAAGTACTTCCGAGTACGTTACTAGTATGCAGCTAGCTTCAGCTGCGCAGTAGCCCGAACCTCTTCCACTAAATCCAAATACAAACGGTGATTCATCACATTATTCCCAGGATCATAATTGTCCCTTCGAAATGATCCAACCCCAATTTCAACGGGAACCATAGTCTCACAACCATAGGTTAAGGTGAAGGGTGACTCCCTAGTAGTGGTTCGTGGTGTTGTGTTGTATGACCACAAAACCATAGGGAGTTCCTCAAGCCAACACCCTTTGCTTTCTTCCAACTTGGTCTTGAAGGTTTGTTTAATAATCTTGTTTACAACCTCAGTTTGACCATTATTTTAAGGGTGATAAACCGCCGTGAACCCCTTTTGAATCCCAAGATCATCACATAGCTTCCGCAACTCCTTCCCTGGGGTAGGCCTAGGTTATAACTGCTTGGTTTGGAGAAGCTTCCAACATGAGAACCTCTTTCACTGAAGCTTCAGCTTGACCTAGGTGCAGCTTCATGGCCAACAAAGTACTCCTTCTTTTCCTTGACCTTTTTCCTCAGACACCTCCTTTTATGCTCTCTTTTAAATGAGGTATGAAGAAAACTAGAGCTTCGCTCTGAACCTCCTTCATCAGATGTAAAAACTAGACAATTTGGAGAATCCTCCTGATCGAAGCACCTTCTATCATTGAACCTCTCCTAGCTAAACCTCGTTCCTGGAAAGATCTTCGTTGTTAAGACTTTTTCGCAGTTTATCAAACATGTTGGTGCCTTTGGTAGGTGAAGCTGAAGAGGTAGTCAACCACAGTGAAGCTGGACCAATAAAGCTGCATCCCGCAACTAATCCCAATGAAGCTGTAACCAGCAGATGAGTTCCAATAAAGCGCAGGTGAAGCTAATGATCCGCAGAACACAACTGCTTGCCAATGAACCTAACTCATTCCTTGCTGAAAACTCCATTTCGCTTGAAAATTTAGCAATTTCAAGATACCATTTTGGGGCAGCATACCATCCACTACCCCTCGGTTCCTTACAGTATAAAATATAATAGGAACCTTATATAATCCACTACCACGTTCAGCCAACCTTCCATTTCCAGTAGAAATAATAGACAGCTTCAGCTACAAACCTCACGGTTCAACTTCAGCTACGGACCTCTCGGCTCAGCTTCAGCTACAGACCTCTGGGCTCAGCTTCAGCTACGGACCTCTCGGCTCAGCTTCAGCTACGTACCTCTTAAGCCGTAACCTCCAACTGGTTGAATCTCTCCAGATGGCATTTATCTCCATTAGCAGGTGGAGGTTCAGCTTCTCACCTGTCTACACCTCGACAGAGCTTCAGAGTAGTCTACAAATCGACAGAGCTTCAGAGTAGTCTACACCTCGACATAGCTTCAGAGTAGTCTACACCTCGACATAGCTTTAGAGTAGTCTAAACATGAACCTTTATTCCAGTTCCTCTTCATCACACTAGATATCCACATCCTCATGTTTTTCCAAGTTCGATCGCCTCCTCGTTAAAGAGGTTCTATCTAACTTCACATGTACCTCCTTCATCAGAAGGTTCGCATCTAGTTCCATATGTACCTCCTCAGTTAAGAGGTTTCCCTTGCCTTTGCCACTTGAACCTCTCGACTGAGCCTCTTTGGGTGGCCCGTACATCCATTGATAGTTGGACGTTAAGCTTCACATGTCCTACCAATCATATCAGCGCTCCTGAAGCGAGAAGCTCTGGGGTTATTCGAAGTTGTTCACACCTGAACCTGCACCTGATTCACATGTATTAACTTGAAGCTCATGCGTACCTACTTTCCGGCTATTCCAGACCATAATCTCTATTAGAAATCCATCTTTGGCCATTCTTTTTTGGGCTCCTTCCGTCAAAATCAAATTTCAGGCATCTTGGAGTCGCATCTCCTTGTTTTATGCCTTTTACCACCAAATAACTAGAATAAAGGTGGCTGGGGAACCTCCTTTGGCAGTTTTCAGAGCTTCAGTCTGAAGCTCTCTTGTTCGCACCTCCTGGCAGACTCTTTTTCACCTTTTTCCGGTGAGCCATGATTTCTCCTTCGTTTCTTCATCTTTTATATCTTTTTTCCAGAAAACCACCATTGTTCTTCGTTGTACGATCATCACCAGAGCTTTTCGTCATTTTCCCCCTCAAAAGATCAATAAAGCCCCTCCTTCTAGCGCAAAAATATTGTGAGGGAAATTTGGTAACAACACCGAGAGAGAATATCGCTGGAATAATCAGGTTTCGCCCTTGATTATCGGACATAGCAGCAATTTCACCCGTCCACAGCTCTGCTAGAGCTTCAGGTTTCCACTACCGGAGCAGATGGTAATATGCGGTGATTTTGGGACTGAGTTTGCAAGGATTCCGGGCAACTAGGGCAGAATAGCTGCCGGAATTGTGTATTGCTCAAGTGCTTCTACGAAATCCATGTAGAATAAGTGAGATTCATCCCTTGCAAAGTGCCTACATATCCTATAGTTATAGGAATCAAGTCCAATGTAGTTCTTAGGGTTTGAGCTCTGTTACTTGATGAATAAGCCATGTTTTGATAAGCCAAAGTGTGTTTCTAGAGCTGATCCAACTGCCTTGTGATAATCCATCCGAGAGTTGTGGCTTATCCAAATATCTTTAAGCTGAGCTTCAGGTGTCCAAGTCCGAATAGACCTCTAAAAGCTGATTATCCATCATATATTCAATGATTATCTGAATATATTGATATAAATCATGTATTTATTGTAGTTATCCCGTCCATGGTGATTTAACAGAGCTAGATGTCCTTCCTTAATGATAATTACGTGCTCCTAAATTATCGGAGGTTAAATCCTTGTCCAACTCTGACTCTGTCCATGAGAGGTTCAGACGACTCTGAACCTGAACCTGATCCTGAGGTTCAAACCACCCTGAACCTGAACCTCAGCACTATGAATCTGAACCTCAGCACTATGAAGCTGAAACTCAGTACATCCAACCATCACCAAATCCATGCTAGTTGGGCCTATATTATATGTGGGCCTTAAATTGAGCTCATGTGAGATTTTGGGCACAACAGATAGCATGACCAACCATGTTTGTGGTAATGTAGTTGCTCTTGATGCTTTCAAGGTTCTAACAAAATACCAGTTTAAATTTTTTATTGTAGGACAGCCATGAAATCTTTCGAATATATTTACTATCTGTTGGGGGAGAGTGCGAAGGTTTAATATCAGATAAGATAAGTTTTACAGATTGAGGCAGAACCTAAAAAAGTTCTGGCAAGTCCAAACACAGAAGTAGGTAGCTAAATTGACTGGTGATCAAACTGATTGAATTGTGGTATGTTAGTTCATAGAATGCGATCCTGCTGTGGGCTCTTGCATTAAGTTGCGATGCGTAATTATGAAGAAATGAATTTCGGTTAACAGTTTGATTATACGGATAATATAAGTGGTATATGCCGGATAAATGATGTAGACACTTGGGTACTAAATTAACATCAGCTAACGGTTTTTACGAGGAGGTTTGTATATTTGCTTGAGTAACAACATATTAGCATTTAGCAGTCATTTTTATTCAATAATTAATAGGTTGATTAGAGTTTTGATAATCATTATATATCAAGACCAAGTCCATTGTCTAGCTGCGATGAAACAAAATACTGTTTTTTCATGTTTCAAAGTTATTATAAACAATCTTTAGCATCTTAGCATAGTGGATGTTGTGCCCAAAATCTCACATGGGCTCTATTTAAGGCCCATATATGATATAGGTCCAATATAGGTGTATTGGGCTAGGATTATGGGGACAAATGTGTAGTTTCATGGTGCTAAGGTTCAGGTTCAGGGTGCCAAAGTTTAGGTTCAAGATGGTCTGAACCTCGGGCTCAGGTTCAGGTTCGGAGTAGTCTGAACCTCCAGCAGACAGAATAGTAGTTGGATAAGGACTCTATCTCCTATTCTTTAGGAGCACGTAATTATCATCAAAATGAGGACTTCTAGCACTTATAAAATGCTATGGATGGATAAGTACAATAAATACATACATATATCAATATGTTCGGATAAATATGAAATATATGAGGATTTATGAGCTTCTAGTGATGGAGTTTGTTAGATCATGATTCAATGATCGTCAGGATCTAGACTCAACTGATCAGGATTGCTGACGGCATCAGTATAGCATGGTCATCAGTATTTGCTCAAGCGTCAGTAGCAGGATTGTCATCAGGATCTACATCAAGACTGTAAGATCTGGGAAAATTACGTGTTATTATGTGATTTGAAATGAAATTTTATTTCATATTATGAGTTATTAAATGTTTTATCTGTTAAATGGGTTAAGTTATTCGTTAAATGATTGAATATGTGACAATGTGATGCTATGTGAAATGTGTGGGGAATTAGAAACTATTTTGAAAAGGATGTCATACTATTTTATTTTATTTTAATTATTGAAAAGAAAATTTGGATCATTCCCAAATTATTCGGGAAATTGGTATATCGTTCGTACCAATATTTCATTCGTTAAAGTGGAGAGTATTCGAAAATATTCGTAATGGAGGTATTTTGGTTCGTATATTTTGTATTAAACGATAGTTGTAGTTATCCGTACTTTATGGATGATTATCGTCTCGTAAAACGTGTATTCTGCTTTATTAAAGATTTAAAGCGTTTATTCTGTTAAATTGTATTTAAAGCGATCTATCAGATCAGTATCGATTCAAAAATGTCGTTTGGGGTATTATTTTCCGTTTAATATAAAAAGGCGAATCATACTTTGTTTTTCGTATAATCAAGCTTAATTACAGTTAAAAATATAAAAACCCCTGGAACGTGTTCTTCGTGTTCTTGAGAATCAAACTCAATTTTGAAGGCGTTATCGGAATCCGATTTCGACGCTCTAGTAGTCGAATCGAAGCTACCATCATCCTCTATCCAAATCTATCAACAAATTCGTGTGGGTATAATTTCTTGAATTTCCCCTAATTTTTATTAATTCGAATTTATTGTTTAATTTGGGGAAAATTTTAATCTTTGATGTTCTTGTAAAATTGATGACATGATTGGCTTGTATATGTTGTAAGGAGTATGATTATGAATTTTATTTCAGTTTTGGTAGTATAAATCGAGTAAATCGATTGTTGGGTAAGGTCGCCGGAATTCTTATGGTTTGACCGGATTTTCTGTTGATTGATCGTAACTTGTTTCTGTTTCCACTACAAGATAGATCGGGAAATGGGGAATTAGTACATATAATTAGTTTTGAGGTTGTGTTGATTTTTGGGTTGGCCGGAAAGGCGGTAGTACCGCCGTCGGCAAGAATTTTCTTGTCGATTTCGGGCTAATTCCGTGAAGCTTTGTGTTGAATGAGTCGAGTTTTGTGATGACCATGTTATTCTCGTGCTTTCCCTTGAAAAATATGCGTGTTTTGGTGGTGTGCGTGGTCGCCGGCGGTGGTAGGTGGCCGGAACCGCCACCGGAATCCTGGTGGTGTTCTTGGCGACCCACCGTGTTCTTGGCGACCCGTATTGCTTCCTTGCTCGACCCGGTTTCAATCCCCCTAACCCTAATTCCAACTAGTGAATAGTGTTTCTGGGTTTTTAATTTTAAAATAATTCAAAAATTGTTTTAAAATTCTAAAAATCACATCTTTAATTTAAAAATACATTTTATTATTCAAAAAATTCTGAAAAATTATATTTATTATTTTAAATTCGAAAATTGATTAAACTTAATTATTTTAATTATTTTTAATTAATAATTAATTAATTTAATTAATTGATTAATTCTTTTAATCAGTTAATTCTTAAAAATTGATTATTAATTAGATTTAATTAATTTAAAATTCAGTTTAATTATTTTCAAACCTGATTTATTATTTAAAAATAGTTTGAGCATTTAAAGAGTGTCAATTAATTTTATTAATTGATTTATTTGCATTTAGAATACTTATATTGGATTTAAAAATCCGATTTTCGATTTAAAAATTTGTTTGTGGCTTATTTAAATTCAAATAAGCTTCGTGTGATGTTTTAAAAATATTCATAAGTGATATGTTGTCCGTATGAGTTGTGTAATGTGTTTTATAGTCAGTATATGCCCGTACTAGGGCTATTATCTGAGTTTTAAATATCGTAAATTATACCGGACGATACGTAACCGGTTACTTGTTTAAATGTGCTATGTGAATGATGTGGATTATGTGAATTATCTGGTTAGTGAGTTATAAATACGAATAACTGTTTTAAGACTTGTTTAAATACTTTGGTCGTGTCTAATATTATCACGAAGGGTAGTTGAGATAGAAATTTGTCAGTAATGTTAGAAAATGAGATTTACGAGGCCGTTGACTTAGATGTTGACTTTTTATAAGTATGGGGAGTTTCGTCAAGCGAGTTACGAGGATTACTTGTATAGTTAGTTGTGATCATTCTATCAATTGAAATGTGGTTGTCTATGCAACAGAGGCTATTGGACGAGACGAGTCAGATTATCAAAGTTAAGTTACAATCGTTTATGGAATGTGAAATTATACGTTGAAGACTAAGTACCGTCTCATGTTTGACTATCGAGACTGGCACGTGGATTCGAAATGGTAAAAGCAGACTAGTGGTGTTCGCAAGAGCGTTAGAGCAAAGAAGGATGGAAGTAGAGAATCGTGCGATAAGACAGAATAAGGACGGAATCGTATTGTTTCAGCGTTACGAAATAGCTAAGGACCAGAGGCAAGTGTTTATACCCTTGCTTATTAATTGATTGATATTTCTTGAATTATTATTATGCAATTGGCATACTTTTTCCTAAAAATTTAATGATGACTCTTTTGCATTGAACTGCAAGTATTTTATTTAAACTCGTAAGTTGACGAGCATTCTTTTATATTTTATGTACTTAGATTCATATTTGTATGGTTGATTGGAAAGATATACTTATTATATTGAAAGTTTAAAGAGATAATTATGGGCAGTATACTAAGGCTTTCTTTTAAAAGACATGATTTTAAAAATATTAGGTTGGAATATTGCCAACCCTAGATGAGTGGGAACTCGTGAACCCTATGTTGAAAATGTTATTTTAAATTCCGAAGTCGTGGTACTTGTTCTACAAGTATTCCTTTTTCCATCTTGCATCCATGCAAGTATTATTATCATTTCTTGTTAATGCGATCATCTGATCCATTCCCTGATTCGAATTCATATATGTTGTGCATGATTTAGTTTACTTCCTTCAAATACAAGGCTTATCTATTATAAGTATATGTTTGAAGGACTTGAACTATTTCTGTCAGAAGTCAGTAAACCCTTGTTTTCTTCATTTATAAACTTCACCTTGACTTTTTCTTAAACTTGAACTTGACTTTCTTGTCACTTACCAGATTAGTAAATCTTAACTAATTCTTCCATGATATGATAATTTGAACTGTTGAGGCCATCTAGAGCCTGTTCTTTGAACCCTATTCTATATTGAGTTGTTGCAAATTCTGTTGATATCATAATGCCTGTTTCATATCAGACTTAATCTTGTTGAGCATGTCATTGTATATTCTTCATTATAACCCAATTGTTACATCGATCTCGTCGATGTTTATTATATTGTCACTTTTCATGTGCACCTCCCGATATTGTGTCGATCTCGTCGATACTAGATTATATTGTTATTCCTTGATGGATTCTTCATAGTTGAATTGTTTTCTGGAACGTGAGTTTTCCAACGTTTGTTGTATTAAGGTTGTCGATTCTTCCGACACCTGATTGTCGAAGTAAGGTTGTCAATTGTTCTGACACCTGACGTATATATGTTAGATATAATTGCTGATGATTATCTATCAGTGTTTAAGCAACAGGTACTCATCAGAGTTTATGCTAGAAGCCAGTCAGAGTTTGATAAAGTCTGACGGGATGAGAGTTTATTTAGCTGTCGGTGCTGACATTGAAGATTCTAGAAGCAATATATCTTGAAGATGGAAAGAAGCAAGATATATTGAGATAGCTAAAGAAACGGGACAGAAGACAGAAGCAATCCTAAATTGATATAAATTGTATAGCTAATTTATAGGAATATCAATTAGAGATTGATTATATAGCTGTGTACTATATAAACACAGATAGGTTAACCCTAAAAGGGATGCGAATACTGAATACATAATTCTTGTAACCTAGCAGCTCTCTGTGATAATTTACATCACTGAGAGAAGAGTTATTTAATATAATTCAGTTTATTGTTCATAAACAGTGTTCTTAATTGTTATTCTCATACATATCTTGATTATATTGTGTATTCGGCCTAACAATTGGTATCAGAGCCAAGGCTGTTTAATATATACAGTTTATTGATCTAAAACACAAGTATAATCATGACTGAAAACTCTCAGGAAGGTTCTATTGCTCAAAAGGTTCAATCTGCTTCTGTAAGTCGATATGAATCAATCAGGGTTCCAATGCTCAAACCAGTGGAATATCCAATATGGAAGGTTAAGATGACCATGTTTCTAGAAGCCACAGATCCAGAATACCTTGATAGAATCTATGATGGTCCTCATATGCCAACTAAACTGTCTCCTGTAGTTGCTGGTCAAGAACAAAAGACTGTTCCGAAGGAAAAGAAAGATATGACTCCTGAGGACATCTCATCAATTGTGAAGGATGCAAAAGTTAGACATCTTCTTCATAGTGCCTTAGATAATGTCATGTCTAACAGAGTTATTGGCTGCAAGACTGCCAAAGAAATCTGGGATGCTTTAGAAGTCAGGTGTCAAGGAACAAGTGCTATAAAGAAGAACATGAAGACTATTTTAACACAGGAATATGAACACTTTGACTCTAGATCTGATGAAACTTTGACAGATACATATGACAGATTCTGTAAATTGTTGAATGATTTGTCTCTTGTTGATAAAGAATATGATCTTGAAGAGTCAAATCTCAAGTTTCTACTATCTCTACCTGAAAAATGGGATTTAAAGGCAACATCAATAAGAGATAATTATGATCCTGCAGAAACAGATCTTGATGAAATTTATGGGTTGCTTAAAACTCATGAACTTGAGATAGAACACAGAAACAAAAGATCTGGAAAGAAGACAAAATCTGTTGCTCTCAAAGTTGAAGAAAAACTCATGAAGAAAGAAACATCAAAGAAGAAAGCTAAGGGAAAAGCTTTGGTCATAAACTCTGAAAGTGAGTCATCAAACTCTGATGGTGATTCAAACTCTGATGCTTCATCTGAATCTGAGGATGATGAAGAACAAATGATGCAAATGGCTGCTTTGATGGTGAAAACCTTCAAGAAGATGGGTTTTAAGAACTTCAAGAAGGGAAAAAGATTCTCGAGGAAAGATTCAAACTCTGAAAGAAAGAGTTTCAGAAAGTCTGAAGGAAGGGATACCAAGTATGGAAAGAAAGACAAGTCTGAGATCCAGTGCTACAAGTGTAAAGAGATGGGTCATTATGCTCCAGAGTGCAAGAAAGGAAAATCTGAGAAAGCACTCATCACTAAAGGAAAAGACTGGGCAGATACTTCAGATTCTGATGAAGATGTCAGCTATGCTCTTATGGCAACTGTTGAAGATAAATCTGAGACATCTGAGAATAAGGTACCCCTAACAACTTATGCTTATGATATTGATAATATATATGAATTGAGAATTTATCTTAAAAGCATACATGTTAGTTATAGAGATCAAACTTTAGAAAATGAGAGAATTAAATCTGAGAATCTTAAGCTTAAAGAAAGAAATAAATTTCTTGAAGAAGAGCTTGTTAACATGCAACAAGTTCAAAAGGAAAGAGATGATGCTGTTTATGTTGAGCAAGAGTTGTTAAAGAGATTTAGACAACTAGAATCTGATTTGGAGAAAGAGAGGAAGGTAATTAAAACCTGGACTAATTCTGGAAAAGACACACATCAAGTTTTTCAAACAGATACAGTTGGGTTAGGTTACTGTGAAAAAGATGAACTTAGGTTTAAAGATAAAGTTAAAATTAAACCACAACTTAAACCTGTGAAATTTGTCTCTGAATCGAGTAAGCAAACCTCTGTACTTGAAACAGAAGCTGTTAAAGAATCAGTAAAAACTTGTGTTAAACAGGTGAATGTTGGTTTAATGACAGAGAAACAATTCAAGTATAAGCTCAAAGAGGTAAAGTCTGTTGAAAAACAGAAAGTGTCCAGGAAGAATAGGAATGGAAAAGTAGGCATTAATAAAAGAAATGATTATCTGCCTAATTCTGATGCTCCTAGAAAGACATGTCATAGTTGTGGTAGTACTAACCATCTTGCAAGTTTCTGCACGAAAAACAAAGATATTAATTCTTTACCCTCCAAGTCTGGAGTGAAGAATGATTTTGTTAGGGTTAGACCACAGACTTTATGCACACACTGTGGGAGCTCTTGGCATTCCATTTATACTTGTAAGAGCTATCATGCCATTTATCACAACTATTATGAGTTAAAACCCAACTTGAAATGGGTGAGAGCAAACTCTGCAAGTGTAAAGTCTAACACAGTTAGCTCAAACTCTGTTGAAAGTTTTTCCGCTGCAAAAGCTAACTATGTTAAGAAAGCCAAAGGATCCAAGCAAGTCTGGATCCTTAAATCTAACTCTTTGTAACTGTTTGTGATTGCAGGGCATAAGGGAAAGCACCCTAGTCTTGGACAGTGGATGTTCAGGACACATGACTGGAAATAAAGCCATGCTATCAGACTATGAGGAGAAGGCTGGCCCAAAAGTTTCCTATGGAGATGGCAACATAGGACGTACTATGGGATATGGCAATATCAATCTTGGAAGTGTCATCATCACAAATGTAGCTCTTGTCCCAGGACTCAAGCATGATCTGCTATCTGTGAGTCAAATCTGTGACAGAGGTTACCATGTAGATTTTCAACCTGAATACTGTGAGGTTATCAGCAAATCTACAGGGAAAGTTGTTCTAGTTGGACACAGACGGAATAATATCTATGAAGCAAGTTTGGTAACAAGCTCTGAAGGAAAAGCTGTGTGTCTGTCTGCAAAAATGTCAAATGAAGAGAGTTGGAAATGGCATAAGAAGCTCTCTCACCTAAACTTGAACAACATCAATGAGCTAATTCGAAAAGATCTTGTAAGGGGACTTCCAAAGTCAATACTCAGCTTAGATGGTCTATGTGATTCTTGTCAAAAGGCCAAGCAAAGGAAGTCATCTTTCAAGAGTAAGTCTGAATCTTCAGTTGTGGATCCTTATCATCTTCTTCATGTTGATCTATTTGGTCCAGTCAATATAATGTCTCTTGGCAGAAAGAAATATTCTCTTGTCAGGGGAGCAACCCCGGGCTTCCACCCAAATTGCTGAGTTTATAGTGGTAAATGAAGACATATCATACAATGGGATCATTGGCAGACCCCTACTTAAGGAGATGCGAGTGGTAACTTCAATATACTATCTCTCTATGAAATTCCCGACCCCTGCTGGGATCGGGTGCATGCAAGGCTGCCAATCAGATTCAAGAGAATGTTATGGTAAAGCCTTTCATACAGCTGAACAGGCCTGCAAACACTTGTTGCTGGTAGATGGAGGTTCAAATGATAATTGCTACCGGCAGCTCGAATCATTGGAAGAGCGAATGGAAGAAGCTTCCAAACCAGAGCCGAGTTGTAATGCAATTGTAATTGTGCAACATCCTAGCGAAGACCCTTACATTGATATTGCATCTTTTCGGGGGTAGATACCCCTAGAGAGGTACTAATGCTCGAAGCTCCTCCGGCCGAAAGCTCAAATATTGTTGAACCTCTCGTTGAGGGGATTGTAGAAGAAGTTAATGACAATGATTTTGAAGGCTTCGATAACACCCCCGAGGCGGAAGAAGGTACTGCCGTGGAAGTTGACTTGGATCCTCGCATGCCGGAATCCAGGGAGAAAACGAGTGCAGCCGGGGATACGATCTCTATCTTGATAGATGCTGCCGATTCTACGAAAATACTAAAGGTGGGAAAGAATTTGAACCACGAAATACAGGAAGCCTTTGTTACATTCTTGAAGAGCAATTTGGATGTCTTTGCTTGGAGTCACTCCGATATGGTGGGGATAGACCCTAGGGTGATGTGTCACCGACTTAACATTGATCCTGAAAAGAAGGTCGTAAGGCAGAAAAGAAGGACTATAAGTGGAGAAAGAGCGATGGCTTTAAAAGAAGAGGTCAACAAGCTATTGGAAGCTAAACTCGTGAAAGAGTCCTTCTACCCCATATGGCTAGCGAACCCTGTACTGGTGAAGAAGCCCAATGGAAAATGGCGTATGTGTGTCGACTTTAATGATTTAAATAAAGCCTGCCCCAAGGATAGCTTCCCACTGCCGTGCATCGATCAATTGGTAGATGCTACTGCTGGCCATGTTTTGCTAAGTTTCATGGATGCATATTCGGGCTACAACCAAATCCTGATGTATGAACCCGACCAAGAGCACACATCCTTCATAACTGATAGAGGTCTCTACTGCTACATTGGCATGCCCTTTGGGTTATTGAATGCTGGGGCTACTTACCAAAGGTTGGTCAACATGATGTTCAAAGAGCAAATTGGGAAAACTATGGAGGTGTACGTGGACAACATGCTAGTAAAATCTAAGGTTGCGAATGATCACGTCTCACACCTCTCTGAGATGTTTGACATACTGAGACGATTTAGGATGAAGCTGAACCCCTAGAAGTGTGTCTTCGGGGTTGAATCTGGCAAATTTCTTGGTTTCTTGGTGACCCACCGGGGTATTGAGGCGAACCCTGCAAAATTAGAGCATTAATCGATATAAGGTCACCTCGCAATGTAAGGGAGGTTCAATGCCTCACTGAGAGGATCACAGCCCTCAACAGGTTTGTCTCGAAATCCTCAGACAAGTGCAAGGAGTTCTTCACAGCAATAAAGAAAGGGAAAAGTTTTGAGTGGACCCCTGAATGCGAGGAAGCCTTCATCAAGCTAAAAGAACAGCTTGGAAGCCCCCCACTATTGGAAAAACCTATTGATGGTGAGACTCTTATCTTATACTTAGCTATTTCTGAATATTCCATTAGTGCTGCTTTAGTTCGGGAAGAGGAACAGGTTCAACACCATGTCTATTATGTAAGCAAAAGGCTGTTAGATGCTGAAACCCGATATACAAACATGGAGAAGCTTGTCTATGCCTTAATCTTAGCCTCAAGAAAGCTAAGACCTTACTTTCAAGCACATAAGGTGGAGGTACGAACTTCATACCCTCTCAGGAAAGTTCTACACAAACCGGAAGCCTCAAGAAGACTCATGAAGTGGGCAGTCGAGCTAGGCCAATTTAATGTGGAATATAGACCAAGAACAGCCATAAAAGGGCCTTAGATGATTTTTTTACTGGAATTTCCTCTAACCTTTGAAATTAAAGAACAAAGTCTATCAGCATAACCCCCCAATTGAAGAGGCTCCGACAGAGAATTGTGCACCCTGGTGGATACTGTACGTTGATGGGGCTGTAAATGGGAACGGGGCTGGAGCAGGCATAGTGCTGGTAAGCCCAGAAGGACACAAGCTCCAAAGCTCAATTCATTTCGCATTCAAAGCGACAAATAACGATGCAGAATATAAAGCCCTGATTGCGGGACTAAAACTAGCCCTTGAAATGAGAGTCGAGAACATGACTGTCGATAGCGATTCCATGCTTGTAGTTGGTCATATCAAAAGAGATTTTCAGGCTAAGGGTCCCCGTACTAATTTGTACATGAGGTATGCTCAAGAGTTAATCAGAAAGTTCAACGAGGTGAACCTTGAGCAGATTCCAAGGTCAAGGAATGCGGATGCCGATGCTTTAGCCAAAATGGGATCCCAACGAGAAGCTACTATGTTAGTGGTGATACCATTGGAAATTCAGCTGCAACCTAGCATCCCACAATTCGAAATTATGGGAATTGGAAGTCAGGAGGAGGAGTCATGGGTCACTCCTATCATGGAATACATAACGAAAGGGGTTCTCCCTGCTAACAAAGGGGAAGCCCGGAGAATGAAGTATAAGGCAGCCAGGTACGCCCTCTATGATGGAAAGCTGTTCAAGAGAGGTTTCAACAAGCCACTATTGAAATGCATTTCTGGAAACGAGTGTGAATATATTATGCGAGAAGTCCATGAAGGTGTATGTGGAAACCATGCTGGTGGAAGCTCTTTAGCTCATAAAATACTCCGTCAGGGGTACTACTGGCCAACCTTACAAAAGGACGCACACAGGTTTACCAGAGCGTGCGATAAGTGTCAAAGATTTGGAAACTTTAATAGCAACCCAGCTGTGCCACTGAAACCACTCTCTAGCCCTTGGCCTTTTTCTGTATGGGGGATTGATCTAATTGGAGAGGTTCCCCAAGGGAAAGGAGGTCTGAAGTATGCTGTCGTAGTTGTAGACTACTTTACCAAATGGGCGGAAGCGAAGCCCCTGGCTACAATCACAGCAGTTAAATTGAAGGAATTCGTGTTCAGAGAAATTGTGTGTAGGTACGGGGTACCGTACAAGCTAATATCTGACAATGGAAAGCATTTTGATAGCAAGGAAATGAGAGGTCTCTGCGAGGACCTTGCCATTCAAAAGAACTTCTCGGCCGTATGCCACCCCCAAAGCAACGGCCAAACTGAAGCCGTTAATAAAATCATCAAGCATACCCTCAAAGCAAAGCTGGAGGAGAAGAAGGGAGTTTGGCCAGAAGAACTCCCCATGGTGTTGTGGTCCTATAACACCACACCAAGAACAACCACGGGGAAATCCCCCTTTACTTTGACCTACGGGTGTGAAGCTATGGTTCTAGTTGAAATTGGTGTTGGTTCTTTCAGGCGGGATAACTATGATCCCAAAAACGATGAGGTCAATCACCGTCTCTATTTGGATTTAATAGAGGAGGTTCATAAAAACTCCAAGCTGAAACTTGCTGCGTACCAGCAGCGAACCCGAAAGTATTTCGATAAAATGGTTCGTGCACGACCTTTAAAGGTTGGAGATCTAGTCCTACGGAAGATGTTTCCTAATATGAAGACTAGAGGCCATGGAGCCTTCGAGGCCAATTGGGAAGGCCCGTACGTCATCAAGACGGTCCTTTGGGAAGGCACATATCATTTGGAAGACTTGGATGGGAACCTTATCCCACGGGCGTGGAACGCCGAACTCTTGAAGAAATATTACCAGTAGATCATTCCAGGTAATATCTTCAGTAAACCTCTTTCAGGTCTAGGATTAATAAAGGGAGTTTATTAGTTAAAACTACCCCATTTTTAGGATTCAATCGATTAGAATTTCCATCTTACTGTGACAATATGCCGGGGGTAGTGCATGTACACCCCTCGTTGAATGAAATTTTATGCTTTTATTGAATAAAACTAAGTGATATCTTTTCGCTTACGGTTGCTTGAATGCCATGAATGTTTATATGCTATTATATGTTTATCGACTTATGTGCTTTCATGCTGGGGGGTACGTAAATTTGAACCTAGTTGTTTACTATAACTAGCATTATACCAAAGAACTCGGGGGGTAGTGACTATATACATACGCACCCTGAAGCAATAACTTGAAAATATCAGTATTTTAAAGCAAAGTTAGGAACTTGAATGAAACTTAACTATCATGTACAAACCATACACACTTTGTCTTAAAATATGCAAAACGTACATTTACTTAAGCCCACGTGAACCCTCAATCGGTGGTGGTGCCTTATATCAATTACATGGGGTACGCTATACAACTCCACGTTACATAGCTCTCATCATTCTATGCCCACGTGAACCCTCAATCGGTGGTGGTGCCATATATCAATTACACGGGGTACGCTATACAACTCCACGTTACATAGCTCCCATCATTCTAAGCCCACGTGAACCCTCAATCGGTGGTGGTGCCTTATATCATTTACATGGGGTACGCTATACAACTCCACGTTACATAGCTCCCATCATTCTATGCCCACGTGAACCCTCAATCGGTGGTGGTACCTTATATCAATTACATGGGGTACGCTATACAACTCCACGTTACATAGCTCACATCATTCTATGCCCACGTGAACCCTCAATCAGTGGTGGTGCTATATATCAATTACATGGGGTACACTATACAACTCCACGTTACATAGCTCCCATCATTCTATGCCCACGTGAACCCTCAATCGGTGGTGGTGCCTTATATCAATTACATGAGGTATGCTATACAACTCCACGTTACATAGATCCCATCATTCTATGCCCGCGTGAACCCTCAATCGGTGGTGGTGTCATATATCAATTACATGGGGTACGCTATGCAACTCCACGTTACATAGCTCCCATCATTCTATGCCCACGTGAACCCTCAATCGGTGGTGGTGCCTTATATCAATTACATGGGGTATGCTATACAACTCCACATTACATAGCTCCCATCATTATATGCCCACGTGAACCCTCAATCGGTGGTGGTGCCATATATCAATTACATGGGGTACGCTATACAACTCCACGTTACATAGCTCCCATCATTCTATGCCCACGTGAACCCTCAATCGGTGGTGGTGCCATATATCAATTACATGGGGTACGCAATACAACTCCACGTTACATAGCTCCCATCATTCTATACCCGCGTGAACCCTCAATCGGTGGTGGTACCCTGTTTCATCGATAACCCGGGGTACGCTGTACAGCTTTACGCTACACATCTCCCGTCCACTTAGGTCAATATGAACTCTAAATCGACAATGACACCTCTTTAGGCATTACTAATGATTGCTTAAGCGTACCCTAAATTTAAAAATGTACTACTTTAATTGAGTTATTATTCGCTCATTTTTACTTGGCAAAGTTTTTATCTACACAAATGTGTTACGTGATCAAATTATACGATTCGCATATAGCTTACAAGTTTATTATGATTTCGAAATTTTTATCTTACTTATTCTATTAAGTACAATAAGCTATTGTGTGATCACCTACGTGCAAATTGAAAACCTCTTGACATACTTGCAATGTTACTTTCTCCTATGATACATGCGAGTGAATTCCAGCATGTTGTGTATGCTTGAATATATTTGTCTAAAAGCAGCACAATCCATACTTGGTGTGTTTACTCCAATCGCCTAACGCAATGTACTTGAGCTTTGTGTATGCAAGACGTGAATAGTGTGACAAGAGTGGATGGAGGCACCATAGCAAATAGATAAAGTTTCAATCATGAAGTAAATCCATAAAAAGCTCCCAAACCAGAAGGGAGAAAACCAAAGTTAAGTTTATAACTTGCGAGGCATTCGGAGGTGCCCGCACCCTCATCCAACCAAATGTTAAGGCACGACGGCCAGGAATGTTATCGAAAACGGAATGAATTAAAATTTGCCCACGCATGGGACTTAAAAGATCATTCAAAGTATCACTAAAATAATAACTATGTTACTGAGTTGGTTTGGCAGGAGAAGTCATGGGTTCGTCCCCACCAGAAGGGTTACCAACTGCATCCAAGTTGACGGAAGGAACAGCTAATTGGGGGCCATAGAAGGGATCTCGAGGGTAGCGTCTGCTACCCGAGCTTCAACCTCGGAACCTTCGACCTCCTTATCTTTGGCATCATCGACGGAATCTACAACCTTCCCTTCATCAGCAACGACGACCTTCTCCTTCTTAATTCGTTCCACGACGTCAACAGCGTCCTGGCCAAGCAATACCCACTCTAAGTCAAGGAAGACCTCATACGTGGAAGCCATGTAGTCCTTGATTCCTTGATTCATTTGCGATTTCAACTCCTTCACTTTCTTGACATAGGAGGCCTCCATATTGTCTCTTGCCTTATCCACCTTCAGGATAACCAGCTCATGTTTTTCCTGTTCCTTCAGCAGCTTCTCTTGTTCCTTGATCAGGGCTGTCTCACTGGCAAATAGCATCCTGTTGGATTCCAGTAGCTTCTTTCTTTCTCCCTTCCAAGTCTGGGCTTCAGCTCTCAACTTAATAGCCTCTTCACGAGCCTTGGAATCCCCACGGGCCGTTTCTTCTATCTGATCTCTATACTTAAGGAAGAAAAACAAACATTGGGAGCTTGCATTGGTAACTACCGGGGCAGCTTCATCTAGAGACATTTTATCCCATTCAGAGACTGAGCCGTCAGAAACATTGTCATTTACGGACTCATGGAACCTGCTCTTGGAGGTGACAGAGGCAGGGCACTAAGGGCCCTTCAGGGTCATTTGTTTTAACTTCTTTTGAGTGAGTGAACCCGAGGCATGAGAAGCCCCCGGGGTTTGCTGAAAATCTCTCTTTCTGGATGAAGTGGACCTATCAGCACTGGCTGAAGCCCCGGTCATTTTTGTGGGCGTAGGCACGGGAGCTTCCATCTCCTGGTTAGCCTTGCGGTCAGTTGGACGGGCTGATTTCTTGATGAATGAAAGTACAGGAAATGACATATCTGTACAAGAACGTGAAGGAGAAGACAACTTATGATGTAATCAAGATAATCAATGAGCGGGCAATAAAGATGCAACCAACAGTTAAACAAGATAAATGTATGCATAAAGGAAAGCAGGTTTAAATAAAAACATGAGGGAGAGGGGGCGTATGTTGACCTCGATTTACTGGGGTTCCCTCTTCAGGGTTCTTGACATCAACTTGGATCTCAGGGGAACCCTCACAGGTGAACCCCAACTTAATTAACTTTTCATGTATAAGCAGGCTGGAACCATCCCCCAGCCCTGCACACAGTTCAAGGATCTTTTTTGCTTGTCTAAGTTTTGTCCCTTTCAACGGGGTCTGTTCGTACATGTTTGGATTGGTGTTGAAATCCTTCCTATACTCCGAACAATCGTAACAGTATAAAAATTGATTGTGCCACCCGGATATCTCCTTCTTGTTACCTTTGATGCACCTACCTTGGTGTACGTTCCAGGTGGTGAGGTAATAGAAGCCCGTGGTTTTCCCCATCTCTTTAAGCTGGTAAAAGAAACCCAGCTCTCGTGCAGTCAGTTTAACATCAAAGGTGGAGTCATACAAGATGAACATACAAACCGCCATGCAGTAGGAGTTTGGGGTGAGCTGAAGTGGAGCTAGCTGATAAAATTCAAGGATTTCTATAATGAAGGGATGCGGGTAAAGATAACCCAAGCCTAAAGAATTGAGCTGAGAGAACGACATTTGGTATGGCTTGATCTGGTTCGAAATTGTCGAATCTATGACATCTTTCCTCGGAGCTGGGAACTACAAGCCTACATCCTGGGGTACATACGTCTAATAGGTTCTACAATTTTACAGGATTCTTGGATGAGTTGGTGTTCTCACAAGATAATCGGGTTGGAACAGCTTCAATCAAGGGTGGATTGGTTTCGGTAGCTTCGCTGTCTTAATTCTTGTCTGAATAGGGGATAAGTGACTCAATCTCCATGTCCTGGGTATCATTAAAGGTGTTCAGGGGTTGAACTTCCTCAACTTCCTCGGAAGTGGTCCAATTGAGGTCTAAGGGTTCGATTGACATAGCAATGGATGCTTCAGGGACTGTTTTCAAGGCAATTTGGGCTTCATACGGGTTCAGAACTTTGACTTTGGAACGGGTTCTGGCACTAAATGTAGTTGGTGGGTTAGCGGATAATTGGTGAGGGCTACGATTGACTGGCTGGCTTTCATCAGCCATGGATTGTTGGGAACCAATGGAAACGCTATCGCTTGACATCTGCAAAAGAGAGACAAATAATAAGTGTTAACTCATCAATCTCTCAATTAACAGGTTGTAAGCGATTGGTAAATAAGGGGAAGTGGTTAGAGATAAGTAATAAAGGGTGATTCGGGGGTTTCTATCTTCCTGGTTCGAGATAAGGATTCCATTAGTGGAAATCTTAGAAAGTGTGAGATTGAATCTAAGTCGAGAATGTTGAGTCATTCTAAAGGAAATAATATGGGCTTAAAGTCATGACCACTAGAGGTAGTAGGTAGTAGACCATAGGTGGTAAAATCGGACCCCGGGGATTGTATTGGAGGAGGTTAAAGCGTCAATTCTAAAGGGTACAACTAGTGATCTTCATGGTTGAACGCCTATATACAGATTTAATACCAAAATCTATAGTGAAAAATTGACATGCAGGTGGTGTGCATAGGAATGTGACTCAGATACATGAAATAATCCAATATGGAAGACACGAGTATAGAAATCATTTACATGCAAATTAAATGAGGGCGAACGCGAAAGCAATAGAGGGACGTCATAGGCAGATGAAGATTGATTCAAGAAGGCATAATCAAACATGGATGCACGAACAATAATTTAATTAGGCCCAATCAATGACAACACAAGGCATATTTGATTTATGAACAAATTAAGGAAACATGATTCAGTGACGCATGTCTTTGTAGAAGAGATGACGAGTATGTACACATGTATGTATATTCAAGCATGCAAGCATTAGTTGAGGGTGTAGCGTAAAGAAATTAAGTGTAAAGGAGGATAGTATTCATACCTTTCGTTGATAATGACTGAGGATGGGAGAATTCACCGGAATCTGGAGATGACGGCTTTGCGTGTGGGAGAGAAGGAAGGCTGATAGTCGTATTTTTGTGTGAAGAAAGGTTGTAAAAGAGGAGGAGTGAAGAGTTTCGGGGTTTAAATACACACGTGTAAGGAGACGTGAGGCACTTCAGCGGACGTGACTTTCAGAAAACAAGAAAGAAAAGGAAAAGTGGCAAATGAATGTGGACGCATGGTGGAACGCGTGCATAGTACATAGGCACGACTCTCAAGGTGGAAGTGGAAGAGTTAAGTTTGAATTTGAAGTTTATCTTTCCAGTTATTGAATTAATTCGAATTAATCCAGCATTCTACTTTTGATCAATTATGAATTACTCTTAATAACCTAACGACTTCTGGAGTTTTATTGGCTATATGGGGGGAGGGTTCTATCACTTGAACCCTAGAGTTTGAGTAAAGGAGTTATTACGGACTGTTTTACTTCAATCCAGCTGGAGCATGGAGGGACCTTCTATTAGATAA
Source organism: Heracleum sosnowskyi (assembly GCA_030848705.1). NCBI lineage: Eukaryota > Viridiplantae > Streptophyta > Magnoliopsida > Apiales > Apiaceae > Heracleum > Heracleum sosnowskyi. The sequence continues at coordinate 47,702,628 of CM061239.1, read as the reverse complement.
TTATTTTTCCTCTGTGATACTCCTTGTTTCTTACAAAGAGTTAGCTCACGTAATCTTAGGGGTTCAAAAGGTAAGGTAATTACCTTGTTGGAAGGGTGTACGTACGGTTGAACCTCATTATAACATTCCACTAGTTCCCCTTGCATTCTATGGCTACGTGGAATCGGGGGGTAGTTGTAGTGCCATAAATCTGTGTGGGCTTGATTTATAGCCCATTAAAGGTGATAGGCCCATTTAGCTTGGTCAAAAGGGCCCAATGAAGATACTAATAAGGGAAATATGGTCAAATCATGAGTTGTTAGGGGGTTCAATCCTATCCTTAAGAAGGTGTCACAGGTGAACCCCGTCTGAAAGCTTACTGTCCAGGATGCATCTGCCCGAGTCTTACAGCGGTACCGCCGGAACCCCCTAGAGGCAGTGTCCTACTCAACTACAGCCTCCTAAACTTAAGGAACACGTCTCTATCTTCAAGGAGTCGATTTATAACCCATCTCTATCACTTGGGACGAGATAAATACATCAGTTATGAGGATATTTATTGAATATACAAGCCATATCATTATATTGGCCGAATATATCACTTTATTTATAAAATATGAAGGCTTCTAGTGACCTACTAGGAGTAGGACTCTTGGATGCATGCCCAATAATTATCAAACCAGCTTGTTAAGGAGGCAAATATATATCAAAAACGTGGAATGATCACCTTAGAGGAGTCCAGCATCAAGAGAACTACATATGGACTTGATTCCTATAAATATAGGATATGTAGGCCATTTACAAGGATACACACTCACATTCTCCATACTATTCTCGTATAGGGGCTTTTGTGATACTCATTTCCGGCAATTATTCTCTCTACATTGCCCGGAAACCTAGTGAATTCGGTCCAAATACAGCCACAAACACCTCTCGGTTCTAGGAAGTTGAACCCTGGCAGCAACGTGCGAACCTGTTCTTGTTGCCTATTTCCACGCTCTTATTTCGTTATTCCAGCAAACCTCCAAATTTGTGTTGTACCAAATTTCTCTCACAACAGTAACCACTTTAAAAGACATATCAACAATTGAAGAGGTGTCTATGGCTTCCTTTGGTCTCTCTCTCTCGTGGTGCAAATATGAAAACACTTACGATATGCAGATAGAAGGTGTGGGTATGAGATTGTTCGTAAATGAAGTCATGAAATTTGGGCACCCTCTGACAGGTCCCATGAGAGCTACAAATTATTTGAGAAGTCCCGAAATATTGAGAAAAAAATATTGAGAGGACCATTGTGATGGGATCATGGAACTTCTGAAAATTGATGCACGGTGTCTTAAAGGGTGAGTTCGCTAAGGTTCTACTTGATTATAGAGGCAGCAACTGATATATATATATATATAAATCATTTGCACTTGCATATTCATACTTGCTTGCATACATGCATTATATATGTCTGAGTGGCATGGATAACATATGTGAGCTACTTAGCTCATGCTACTTATCATCTTTTCTAGTTGTTTTAGTAGAGCAGGTTCTGGAGACTTGAAGCTCATTGGCAGCGGAAGCTTCACGGCATCATTTACAAAAGCTTCTCATATGAAGAACAGCTTTGCGTAGAAGAGGAACACCTCGAGGAGTCAGGTTATGATTTTCAAAGAAAAAGGCTGGTAGCTAGCAGGTTCAGCTAAGAAGCTCGCGATTGGAATTGGATGGTAACACCTGGTCTAAAGGATATTCAAGGAATTTTTTACTCAAGGATTCAGATTGAGGTACATATACGGAGACGTTGTGTTTCCTGTTTCTTTCGTCGAGTTAGCTCATTTAAGCTTGGAAACATCATGCTGAAGCTATGTATTTCTCTGAGAAGGATAAGGAAGGATTGAACCTTGTCTTGCTTTGGTTCCTGTTGTATTCAATACTGCAAGGAACCAGGGGGTAGTTTTTGTGCCAAAAATCTTACATGGGCTCTATTTAAGGCCCACATATGATATAGGTCCAATAGATGTGTATTGGGCTAGGATTATGTTGACAAAGGTGTGGTTTCATGGTGCTAAGGTTCAGGTTCAGGGTGCCGAGGTTTAGGTTCCAATCAGGCATTCCATGATGAGGACACTTACTAAGCATCTCCTTGTAACGCTCCCAAGCTTCTCATAAAGTTTCCCCTGACTGCTGTGCAAACTGAGTAAGAGCATTCCTGATTGCAGCTGTTTTAGCCATATGGAAGAATTTAGTGAGAAATTTCTGAGCAAGATCCTCCCATGTAGCAATAGAACCTGCTGGTAGAGAGTGCAACCAGCCCTTAGCTTTATCCCTCAGAGAAAATGGGAAAAGTCTCAATTTCACAGCATCTTCTGACACTCCGTTGAACTTGAAGGTGTCGCAAATCTCGATGAAATCCCTAATATGCATATTAGGATCTTCCGTTGGAGCACCCCCAAACTGAACTGAATTCTGCACCATCTGAATCATGTCAGGCTTGATTTCAAAGGTATTAGCTGCAATGGCTGGCCTGACAATGCTAGATTGAATGTCATTGATTTTCAGCTGAGAATAATCCTTCAAAGCCTTCGTTTCTGCTGCTGGTTCTCCCATAACTATATTCAATTCAAGTGATTCCTTACGAGATTGAGAACCTGTTCGCATACACGCTCACTAGAGTATCTGAAACACACCACACAAAGTAAAATTGATGAGAGAATAATCTGAGTCAGTGAACTTTAACGACCACTGATGACAAGCACGTAAACTATATATATAACACCGAGTCCTCGGCAGCGGCGCCAAAAACTTGTTCGCACAAAATCACGCAAGCGTACGCGGTCACAAGTAATATATGAATAAGTCAAATTCGTTCCCACAGAGACTGGTTTAGGTTACTACAGTTATGCACTTATGCAACAATGTATGGCTATTGTTCAATGCTAAGACAAGTATGAAAGTTGTGTTTTTATCAACTAAATTAACTAAGCAACTTATCAAGACTATAATTAACTAAGAGATTACTGTCGAATTACTTATGAGAATAAAACATGGGATCCTAACTTCATTAAATACTTCATTCAACGTTTTATGCCTTTAATCAATGTATGTGACGGTTATGACAACTAATCGGATAACACGAAATTAGTACACGCTACCTTTCAGTATACGTATACCAAACCACTCAAACATCCACAAAAGAGATAGAAGTTGGGCAGACACCAATTATGCTTAGACCCTATATGTCTATAAGATTTGAAAACATAACGGTTTAACGAGCAAGCTATCCATTCAGATTACATAGGGCAGGTAAGATGGTTAAAATTACCTACGAATCATGCATGTCAACATACATAAACCTATGCTAGCATGGCAAGTTTTAAACCTCTATATCCACTTTCGCAATCAATAGAGATTAACAAACAACTTAGATGTTAGCTACACATCCAAGAATAATAAGCACAACCAAACTAGGTTATCAATAATTCATCACACACAAATCTTTAAAACAATTAACTACTAAAATCCATAGATAAATCCGTTAGAATCCCATGACAACGATTAGTTCATAATCGAACCGCTCGTCATCATGGGTTCTGATGAAAACATGATAGTAAATAGGTCTGGAATACTACTAAAGAATACTAAAAAGGTTTTTGAAAACAACTCCAACGAGAATCCAAAGTATCGCCTAATTAGAAGAATACAAAGATACGATGAAACTAGGTCTTCGTAATCAGCCGTCTTCTTGTTCTCCCTGCTAGTAGATAGATAGATATGTAGGTATAGGTATATGCCCTAAAATCGTCCCCAAGTGTTTTTATAGCTTCAAGGTTGACTGGTCTCTGCTAGTTTCCAAAACAGAACTGAAATCAGCATCTTCAGCATTCGAACAAGCGCGGGCGCGCTCCTGAGAGGCGCGGGCGCGCTCCACCTCTTGCCAACAAGCGCGGGCGCGCTCCACCCTCTGTCCAGAATTCTGCATTTCTTCCTTTACTCTCGCAATTGCTTGAACGTGCTTGGCCTTTACTCCTTGAGTTCACATAACCACCACATTTGGAGAAATCATCACCTTTCTGCCTCTAGACACTATTCTTCACACAATAACTGGAAAACACGTTAAAAACACCACACGCTTGAGTTCAAACGATCGATTTAAGCTGATTCGACGCGTTCCAAGTGGATATAAAATCCACTTATCAGCAGAATAGTAGTTGGATAAGGACACTGTCTCCTATTCTTTAGGAGCACGAAATTATCATCAAAAGGAGGACTTCTAGCACTAATAAAATGCTATGGACGGATAAGTACAATAAATACATTATTTATATCAATATGTTCGGATAAATATGAAATATATGAGGATTTATGAGCTTCTAGTGATGGAGTTGGATTAGGACACTAGAAAGCTCAGCTACAGGTGTTTGGATCAGTCACAACTCTCAAATGAATCATTTTGAGGGGACTGAATTGGCAAGAAAGGAGAGGTTCAACATAAAAGAACTACATAAGGCTTGATTCTTATAAATAGGATATGTAGGCACACGCACAAGGCTCGTGTAACCTTAGTGATACATTTTCCGGTGAACTAGCTGACCGGGTAAAGAATTACTCCGCCCTTTTCATCCGGTGGTTTGTCAACTCAGCCCAAAACACTAATTATATCTCTACACTCCATTACAGAGCTTCAGGTTTCCAGCTCTAAACCTGCAGCTCCGTTCGATAACCAAGAATATTTTATTTGAATATTCTAGTCAGATTATCTCATTATGTTGTTACCAAATTTCTCTAAAAGTGGATATCCTTCTTTTCTCAGTAACAAGAGGTTGCGAGTCGAGCGTCACTCAATGGATGCATGTTTGATTATCAAGGAAAAGTCCCCTGTCAATAATGCGTTGTTTTCTAATTGTTGGTATCTCTTTTCTATCATGAATTTGACAATGTCGTGTACCATAGGCCCACAACCACTGCTTTCGCAGACGTAGATTAAATTGGCTGGAATAAGTGCCCTGCTTCAACAAGTGTACACTTAGCAAGTAAAGAGGATTCCCTCCATGTAGGTGCTATACTGAAAAACTAGTGACCCTGTGAAATGTTTACTGCTAATTGTCTAAGTGCTTGTTAACTTCACATTACATGCAATTGCAATGAACATTAAACTGAAACATCAAAAGAAACATCTAACTGCTTTCTAATAAACTAATACCTACTTCTCATCTTAAAATCTCTGACCACTTCTGCTAAATTTGTTCTCCAAGTTCATCTTCTTAATTGATGACTGCGGTTCATGTTTGATTCATACAAGCTAGTACACAAGATATTCTAGATTCACTCCAGTAAAAGGTCTTATTTAATTTTGTATGTTTGTGGGTGCACTTGACAGGAAAGATCTAAATTTTTGACTTGCCAAAATCTACCATGCAAATTTGATGATTAACTAAAGCAATTACTTCATTTTTTCAGCCAAACAGCAAAGGATTTGACTCGCAGTTTTTTTTAGTACTTCACCTTGTTACTGAAGGAGGTCATGCTTCAGGTAACTCAACTCTGAAAAGAACCATACGATTAGGCTACTTCCATCGTCCACATTCCATGAACGCGTGTTCTGTAGACAGGATTAATCTATTTATGCACAAAATCTGATCTGCAACATTAGCAAACTGAAACAAACATTAGAAACAACAAGTAACTTGCATATTAAAAACAACTGACATAAAACATAACACAATCTTCTGAAGCTCTTGTGAGACTATATCCTAAGAAGACACTACAGCAAACTCCAGAGATACAGGTGTTCAAGAAATGGACAAGGTGGCGGAATATGTGGAACTTCCAAGACAAGAAGAACATTCCCTTAGAATATGTAAAACCAAAGCTAGATCAAAATAAACCCTCACGTAAGAAGACATTGAGCACAGATATTTTGGTAATAATCAATTTGAAAATATCAATAATGTCGAATTGTATAGAATCTTTCAATAAGTATCAGTCACATTTAGGCGGGAGTAATTTCCTTGCTTCAAATGTCATTAGAAGGATCAGGGACACTTAATTTAATTAAACAATTGGTATATGAACAAACTTAAATTATTACCGACATCAAATCTTCTTGTTCATAAACACATCAAATGTCAAAGTGCATGTATGCAGTAATACAGTCTCAATTTCTTTCACTTCAATAGTGTAAGTTCCATATGTTTGAGACATTTTTATGGAAATAGAACATATATCCAAACGAATCTATACTCTTTATTAATAAGCAAAACAATGTAAAAATGACACGTTAAAGTACCAAAATATTAAATTTGGTTATCACAAAATTCGGGTTCGATTCCCTAAAACTACATGATTAAACAAGATTAATTTTTTGATTTAATTTATTTGGTTTTACCCCGGGTTTGATTTTCTATAACCACGTAATTCAAAGATTTATTGATTTAATTTATTTTTTATGATTTCATCACAATTTCGATTAATATTTTAATCTCGACGCACGGGTTATCAACTATTAATCATAAAAATACATTAATTAATCATTGAGTTGCAAGATTAAAGCTAAATATCATTGGTATATAGTACTCATGTAGTCAACTGAAAGTCTGAAACTTACAATAACCAACAAAGCAAGTGAGCAGCTTCCTGCCCTTAAGCATCTTTTTAGCTATTTATAAGCATCTTCAACTGTAACATAACCAGTAGCAGTGTGTTGACAAAATTGAGCGGAATACACCGGGTAGATTTGGTTCCATTTAGCAGATGGAAAATGTGACAGAATTTTAGTTTACAAGTAAGCCTCGTAATTCATTTTAAATCATGAACGCCTTAGAGCTCTAACATTGGGAGACAGCAGAACACACAGGCACACTGACATGAGCTTCAAATGCCATAAAAATTATTGATAACGATTAAAGTGGCTGAATTTTACAGAATAATGATCATATTTTACATCAATTTTCAAAAAAATGACTGAATTTTCGAGTTTATAAATTAGTAGCCAAATTTTATTTTCGTCTTTTAAAAAAATGGCTCTCAACGTGAAAATGAGTCGTTCTTTTAAAAATTTAAAACAAAACCAGGTCATCCTTTTGAAAAAAAGTTAACAGGAGCCCTTCTTTTAAAACGCGAGAAATAAAATTGGAAATTGAAAGTTTGGCCACATTTTTAAAATTATGTGTAAAATACAGTTATTACGTAATTTACTCCGATGACAATATACTAATTTATTTATTTTTTAAAACCGCATTGCCCCAAACTGGTCATCGATAGTTTCAAGTTTTAATGTTATAAGAATCTTAAGCAACAAGTTGTATCCACATTTCCTCTAAAATCAGGCCCGTAAGGAGCCCAATAACACAAGGTCTCAAAATTATTAGTACCCTCAAATCAGAAAATACTCATGTAAATATTCTATAAATGTCCATCTAATTATCAACAAAATTTCATCAAAATTGATTTATTCAGTTACTCAGGTCGAGAATCAATAACTCCTCTGATGTCTCTTCAAATATCACGCCTAATAATTAGGAAATTGTCATGTAAAAGTGTTGAAAATATATTTATTATATATAACTTGTTTAAATTTTAAATAAATTAAGAATCCAATTTTATAATTAGCACATGACCCTCGTAAAATTTGAGACAGACCTGTCTAAAATCCAAGGAGACACTTCTGCATTTAGCAGATTTGAGTTCCCATACAAAGAGTGAATTGTGTGTTCAAATTTGAAAACCAAGAAACGCAACGCGATTCGAACACTGAAGTAGATCAAATTATAAAACAGTGAAAATCCAAAAAGAAATAAACACGGTTTGTCGTGGACCAGAATATGTTTAGTAGTTAGGTGACCACAAAACTGAAGTGTTAATTAAAGAAATAAGTTAATGGATCTGGGGTGGGGGTGTGTAATTAAATAGACCGAAACCAGGCCCAGCCCCAAGGAGAGACAACGACCTACCTTGCTCGTGATGACCACCTAGCCTGCCTTGAACATCTACTCTGTTTTAAATTGATTATGACACAAGATTGTCTTTCAATTTATATTATAAGCCCATGTCCCTTTCTTATCCCTTGTTTACGGCTGCAACCAGTTTTATTTTCTACAAGAATATTGACCTTTGTGACGAGCAACATTCGAGTTTTTGATGTATTGGACGCGAAATTTACATTTTGACAAATTTTCTAAATATCGCAATTTTGCAGATTAATTTTCTGTAACGAGTCATCTATTGTATCTATATTCTTTATTAATTAGAAAAATAATGTAAAAATGATGTGCCGTACCAAAAGTATCAAAGTATCAAATTTGGTTATCACGTACTAAAATATCAAATTTGGTTATCATGTAATCTGAGTTCGATTACTCGCAACTACGTACAAGATTTATTAATTTAAATTATTTAGCTTAATTCAGGTTTCGATTCTTTACAACTACGTTATTATACAAGATTTTTTTATTTACTTTAATTTCATTAATTTCACAGAAAACTCTACTTGAATCCATTTGATTAATTGTCTATAACTTCTATACTCTTTATTAATAAAAAAAATAATGTTAAAATATCGCACGATACCAAATTGAAGATTAATTGCCTATAACCACATATTTAAATAGTATTTATTTATTATATATTTCAATAATTCAAATATCTATAAGTACATTTTTAAATAATTTTTTAATAATTAAAATTAATATTAATAAGAAAAACAATGTGAAAATGGCACACGGTACCAAAGTACCAAATTTGATTTAACACAAAATCCGGGTTCGATTCCTTGCAACTACGTAATTATACAAGATTTATGTACTTTAAATTTTTTAACTTCATCTGGGGTTCGATTCTTTGCAACTACGTAATTATACAAGATTTATTTATTTACTTTAAATTTATTAGCTATATCGAGGGTTCGATTCCTTGCAGCTACGTAATCATACAAGATTTATTTATTTACTTTAATTTCTTTAGTTTTACAAACGGTTCGATTGTCTATAACTACATAATTAAATAGTTGTTTATTTATTATATTTTTATCATTCAATTCTCGACAAATATATTTTTTAAAAATATTTATTAATATTTATCAATATTATTATGTTGATGTCGACTCATGCTCGGCCCGTGCTTGGCACGAGTTATCAGCAATGTGAAAATGGCGCGCGGTACTAAAAGTACCAAAGTACCAAATTTGGTTATCACGTACCAAAGTACCAAATTTGGTTATCACGTGACCTGAGTTCGATTCCTCGCAACTACATACAAGATTTATTAATTTAAATTTTTTAGATTAATTCAAGGTTCGATTCCTTACAACTACGTTATTATACAAGATTTATTTATTTACTTTAATTTCTTTAATTTAATTCAAATTTCAATTGTCTATAACTTCTATACTATTTTGTTATGGATTAAAAAACGTGCTTATATTTTAATTGCTAGGGTTTAGAGAGCTTCGAGCTTTAATGGTTGTTCTTGCGTTTCGAGACTAAATCGGTCCTCACAAGATGCCTACGTATCTCAATTCGTAATTGAGAATCAAGCCAAAGACGTAGTTCTGATTGTAGGATCAGGTCCTTTATATAGGCATCAGGAGCCTTGTATTTAGGGTAAGTTTAGGAGTCTTAGCTAATAAGTCTCCTTTTTGATAATGGATAAACATCGTATTTCTTGCTAAATAAGTCTTTTCCTTGTTGATAAAGGCTATGACTCATTAATTGGGATTCTTGATCCTTCTTTGATGAATTTACCATATTTTGGACTATTTTCATGAGCTGTATATTTTCCATATTTATTAATTACGAAATTAATAAATAATCAAGGTTTTGGGCCTTAATTATTGGGCCTTTCCAATGAATCATTAACTATATTTCTATAATTACTTTTCTGACCATGTCATTTGCCCCCCAACTTCTGAGAAAATCTTCCGGGGGTTTTCGTAGAAGTTATTGCACGTTTTTCCCAAAATTTTCCATTTTTAAGGGTATTTTCGACCAGGAATTCAACCAGGATTTAAGTCATTTTCGACCAGGATTTAAGTCATTTTCGACCAGAAATTCGAACAGGATTTCGACCTCATTCGGGTGTGAGGTCGAAGGTTTCGACCTCGTTTCCTAGCTCTTTTTTGACCTCAATCCTTCGACCTCGAATCCTTCAGGTTTCGACCTCAATTTGCTGCGAGGTCGAAGGATTCGAGCTCGTTTCCTAGGTCTTTTTCGACCTCGACTCTTCGACCTCGAATCCGTATGTTTTCGACCTCGATTTGCTGCGAGGTCGAAGGATTCGAGCTCGTTTCCTAGGTCTTTTTCGACCTCGACTCATCGACCTCGAATCCGTATGTTTTCGATCTCAAATTGGTGTGAGGTCGAAGGATTCGAGCTCGATTCCTAGGTCTTTTTCGACCTCGACTCTTTGACCTCGAATTCGTATGTTTTCGACCTCATTCGGGTGTAAGGTCAATGGATTCGACCTCGATTCCTCGTGTATTTTCGACTTCGAGCCTTCGTCCTCGAATTCATTTATTTTCGACCTCATTTTGGTACGAGGTCGATAGATTCGAGCTTGTTTTTCCGTGTATTTTCGATTTCGATCGTACGACTTCGATTTAAGGCCTTTTCGACCTCAAATCTATTTATCTTTGATTTTGCCTTCACTTCAAAACTTTATTGAGCCTTAATTTGGCCTCAAATTATTTGGGCCTTGAATTTTAATCGTTTTTGGGCCTTAATGCTATTTAGCCTCAAATTCATTGGGCTTTAATTTATTGAAGTCCAATCAGAGGTTTATGGGCCTTAACTGGCCATAGTCGGTTGCCCTTCCCTTAACCGGTTGGGTGACCGGCTGTTTTGGTTATAAAAGAGTGGGATTTCCACTTCACTCTTCACTTCATACCTTCAACTTTCTAAAAATTTCTCTCTAGCTTTTCTCTAGTTTTTCTCTCTAGTTACTCCGTGGTGAGGCGATTTTCGGTGAGATTTCCTCAGCCGTATTCATATTTTTCTGGGTTTAATCTTCATCGCTTGAAGTTCTTCTGGGTTTGTCGTTGAAGTTTTGAAGATTTTATGGAATTCTTCTTTGAAGTTTTGAAGATTCTGGAAATTTACTTGAAGATTTGAAGTTTTTCTGGGCTCATACTTTGAAGATTACTGGATATTTGCTGTGAAGATTTGAAGATGTCTGACCGCAATGACCGCAAGATTTTCGGTGAGATTTGAAGATTACTGGATATTTGCTGGGATTGGGGCACCCTATTCCGTAGGTCTTTCAGTAGGGTCTCGGATGGTAGCCCCAGTGATATTATTTTGAATGAGGAGGAGGCTCATGCTTATGCCGAGCTCTCCAAGGACAACTACGCTACATTGGCCTGGGACCTCCTGGATGAGTTTCAGCTTAAGTCCTTGGGACTTTCAAACGTATCAGATAAGGGTAACTCCCATTCCAAACTTTCTTTTATTTATCTAAGATTTTCTTATACCCGCTGTTTCTTTTCTTGTGTTTTTGCAGCTGCGGCCTTTATAAATAAGTCCAACGAGCCCTTAGACGGAGAAACAACTAGGATGAAGAGGGCTCGTTTGGGAGTGAAAGATCCTCGGGCTGCTTCAGGCGTCCCAGCCTTTCTAAGGCCTCACGAGGAAAATGTTGAGGAGGTGGAGGCCCCTACCTCGGCCAAAAGCTCTGTTTGGCGCCCCAACTGGGGTATCAGGAAGAAGGACACAGTCGTGGGGGTGTCCAAGCACGCCACAGAGTGGTCCTATTATTCTTTGACTCCTTGTGACTACAAGGATTTTGTTTCGAACTCCACTTTGGAGGGAGTGGAGCATGCATGCTCTCAGGCTATTGCTGCTGTAAGTAATTTCTTCCTTTTTTCTTTGTAGCTTTAATATATTTCAAGTTTCTATCTTGACTTGTGATTTGTTTGTAGGCTAATGCCAACTTCCAAGGGGCTCTCTTTCAAGCCAAGGCTTGGCGCTCATCTTCAGAGGCCAACCAAGGCAAGTTTGAGAAGTCCCATGAGGAGGTGGGCTCTTTGAGGGCCACTCTGGCTAGGAGGGAGAAGGAGCTAGCTGACTCCAAAGCTGAACTGGTTGCACTTAGGAAGGGCAAGGATGACTTTATCGATGAGTACCTTGACTCCCAGGAATACAAGGAATTAATCGGTCAGCATGACGAGCTCCTCTTCCCAGTTCAGTTCACTAAGGGATGAGATGGCGCCTTAGCTGAAGTCTTGGAGAAGATGCATGGATCTCTCATCCTTTCTGACTTTCCGAGCCCTTATGCTCCTACCCCGTTGGAGGTGGCTTTGGCTGGAGAGGATGATATGGAGAAAGACGACATGATTCTGGACTTAGGGCATTCCTCTCCTCCTGGTCAGGCAACCGGTGCTGATTCTGCAGCTGCTCGCTCTGGTTCTGGTTCTGACTCAGAAGAAGAGGAGGCTGATACCGGTGACAAATGGGGTGATGCATAGTTTGTAGATTTATTTATGGCCATTCATGGCTTGTACTTGTCTTTATGTATTTCCAGCCTTCGGGCTTAACTTAACCTTTTATTAAGTCTTAACTTTGTTTTTCTTCCAGCTTTTTACATTCTTGATTTTGCATGCTTTAGTTAACATGTCTATCAGAATGCAATACACATAACATATGATGAAAACATAAGAATATGGAATTCATAACTTTGAAAATGGGTTCAACCCTTACATAATACTCAAGTTTAAAAACTTGGATTGGTTTCGTCGACCTTATTTCTACTTGTCCTAATAGTGAGTCCAATCAGGACTTAAACATAATAGACTTTCAAGTTTGCAGCATGCCAAGTCCTTGGCACTTCAGTCCCTTCCAGGGTTTCCAATTTGTAGGAGCCTCGACCAAATACGTTCTTAACGCAATATGGTCCTTCCCAATTTGGGGCCAACTTGCCTTTTTGTCCAACTCCAGATGCCTCAATAATTCTGAGGACTAAATCTCCTTGTCGAAAGAACCTTTCTTTAACCCTTAGGTTGTAATAGAAAGATGCTCGTTTCTGATGTTCAACTATCTTGGCATTTGCCTCATCTCTAACTTCATCAATTAGGTCTAAAGCTAGCCTCAAGCCTTCTTCATTTTCTTCTGGCTCATAAGCCTCAACTCCTGGAGACGTGTGAGTAATCTCCACTGGAACCACTGCCTCTGCCCCATATGCCAACAGAAAGGGGGTTGCTCCAGTGGTGACTTTACAAGTAGTACGATATGCCCATAGTATGGGGATCAATTCTTCTACCCAAGTGTTTCTAGAGCGTTCAACTCTTTTCTTTAGTTCATCCAGGATAATTCGATTGGCAACTTCAGCTTGCCCATTTGGTTGAGGATGGGCAACAGAAGTGAAGCGTAACTTGATATCATTCTCATCACAATACTTCTTGAATTCATCATTGTTGAACTGAGTTCCATTATCTATGACTAAGATACGTGGAATCCCGTATCTGCATATCACATTCTCCCAGAAGAAATGCATCACTTGTTTGGTGGTTATCTTGGATAAATGTTTAGCCTCGATCCACTTGGTGAAGTAGTCGATTGCTACTATCAAGAACTTTCTTTGAGCACTTGCCATCGGAAATGGCCCAAGTATATCCATCCCCCACATGGCGAATGGGATAGGTGAGTTAATGGATGTCATCATCTCTGGTGGTTGTCTAACCACCGGTGCATGCTTTTGGCACCGTTCACACTTCTTCACGTAGCTTTTATCATCTGCAAGTATGCTTGGCCAATAGAAACCTAGATGAGTGACTTTATGAGCATGGGCTCTGCCCCCCAAGTGCTGCCCACAAATTCCTTCATGTACTTCCCTTAGGGCCAATTCTGCCTCTTAGGGTCTCAAGCATTTCATATAAGGAATGATGAAAGACTTCTTGTATAGAATTCCCTCAATCAGGGCATACCTTAGTGCTCTCACATATAGCTTTCGTGCTTCTGAAGTGTCGTTGGGTAGCCACCCAGTTTCCAGATGAGCTTTGATGGGATCCATCCAACAGCTATCAACATCAATAGGTGCTACCAACTTTCCATTGATGCTTGGGGTCTTCAAGACTTGGAAGTATACACTTCCAGCATAGTTCTCAATTTCAGAAGAAGCAAACTTAGACAAGGGATCGGCCTTCATGTTCTCTTCCCTTGGAATATGTTCCACATAGCATTCATCAAACTGAGTCATGATGGACTTGACAAGTTTTAGGTACTTGGCCATGACTTCATCTCTGGCTTCAAACTCCCCATTTACTTGGGAAACCACTAGCCTCGAGTCTCCACACACTTTCAGAGTTTTAACTCTCAAGGCTCCAGCCAGCCCTAAGCCAGCTATCAGGGCTTCGTATTCAGCTTCATTTTTTGTCGTTGGGAATTCAAGTTTTAGTGCGTACTCTATGAGAAATCCATCAGGACTTTGTAGCACCAAACCTGCTCCACTTGATTTTGTTTTTGATGCTCCATCAAAATAGAGCACCCAATATTCTTTGAATTCCATCTCTTGATCTTTCTGGTCTTCCACTATTACTTCCTGCCCCCGACTTCTTGGTTGTCAATGGTGCATTCAACCATGAAGTTAGCAAGTGCCTAAGCTTTCATGGCCGTTCGAGGCTTATACTTGATGTCAAATTCTCCCAATTCAATAGCCCATTTGATCAATCATCCACTAACTTGAGGGCTATGCAAGATGTTTCTTAGAGGTTGATTAGTCAATACCTCTATCTTGTGAGCCTGGAAGTACGGGCGTAGCTTTCTCGAGGCCATTATCAAGGCTAAGGCAAACTTCTCAATCGTATATTAGTTTATTTCTGCCCCATGTAGAATCTTGCTCACGTAGTAAATGAGTTTCTGAACCTTCAATTCTTCTTTTACCAAAACGGCTCCAAGGGATGTGTTAGAAACCGCCAAGTACAAATAAAGAGTTTCTCCTGGCTTGGCTTTGCCAACAGTGGTGCCTCAGCCATGTATTTCTTCAAGGCCTCAAAGGCCTCTTGGCTTTCAGTTGTCCACTCAAAAATTTTCATGTTCTTGAGTGCTTTGAAGAAAGGTAAGCACTTCTCTCCTGACTTGGAGATGAATCTTCCCAATGATGCCACTCTTCCCGTTAGTTTCTGGACATCCTTGACAGTCCGTGGTGGTTCCATGTCTAGAATTTCTTTGATTTTGTTGGGATTAGCCTCGATTCCTCTCTTGGAAACCATCAGGCCTAAGAACTTTCCCGAGCCTACACTAAAGGCACATTTAACTGGATTCAACATCATCTTATGGTGCCTTAGCACTTTAAATGCTTCTCGCAGATGGGTTATATGATCGGCCTTATCGAGGCTTTTAACCAACATATCATCCACATAAACCTCCATGGTTTTTCCAATCAGGTGTCCAAAAATTTTGTTCACCAATCTTTGATAGGTTGCCCCTGCATTCTTAAGTCCAAATGCCATGACTAGATAACAGAAAACACCAAAGTCAGTGATGAATGATACCTTGGAGACGTCATCTTTGTGCATTTTGATTTGGTTGTATCCACTGAAGCCATCCATGAAAATTAGCATCTCGTGCCCAGCTGTGGCATCTATTAGGGCATCAATCCTTGGTAAGGGAAAACAATCCTTAGGACATGCATCATTCAAGTCAGTGAAGTCCACACACATCCTCCACTTTCCATTGGCCTTTTTGACCATCACTGGGTTAGCCAACAATTCTGGGAATTGTATTTCTTCAATGAACCCAGCCTCCAGAAGCTTTTCAACTTCTTGTTTAATGGCCTTTTGCCTTTCTGGAGCAAAATTTCTCTTCTTCTGCTTCACCGTCTTCCTTTCAGGATCCAAATTCAGCTTGTGAGTTATCAGTTGGGGATCGATCCCTGGCATGTCAGCCGCTGTCCAAGCAAAAACGTCATTGTTCTCTTGAAAAAAAAAATATGAGTTTGCTTTTCAATGGTTCAGGCAATAATGCCCCAACATAAGTCACCTTCTCCGGTTCACCAGGGACTAAGGGAATGGGGATTAAATCCTCAGCCGGTTTCCCTCTTCGGTCCTCATTGTCACTAGTATCCATGTCTTCAATGGGGAGAACCTGCCCCCCAATTCCATCAGGCCTTAACGCGGCTACGTAACAACTTCTAGCCATCTTTTGATCTCCACGTTCTTCACCAATTCCATTCCTCGTTGGGAACTTGATTTTCAGATGATAAGATGAGGCAACGGCCTTGAACGCATGAAGACCCGTCCTTTCCAGGATTGCATTGTAGGTCGAAGTTGCCTTTATAACTATGAAGTTCAACATCTGAGTAGACGTATTCGAACCTTGCCCCATTGTCATTGGGAGTTGGATAGTGCCTTCCACCTTTGACTCCACTCCATTGAATCCATATATAGGCATATTCGAGGGTGTCAACTGAGAGTCAGTATAGCCCATCTTGATAAAAGCATCATGGAACAAGATGTCCACTGAAGCTCCATTGTCGACCAAAACTCTATTGGTTTCAGAATTTCCTATCACAGGAACGATGACTAAGGGATCATCGTGGGGAAACTTCACTCCCTCAAGGTCTGAATCATCAAAACCTATTGATACTTCTGTTCGGGCACGTTTCGGTGCTTCTCCGACCACATTCATTACTTCTCGAGCATAAGCCTTTCTTGAGTTTCGGGAGGACCCAGCAGCAGTTGGTCCTCCGAATATCATGTTGATTACCGGCCCTCGGGGCTTGGGATTCCGATCTTGATCGTTGTCCCTTCTGTCATAATCCTTCCTTTCATAGTTCCCCCTCTGACTCCCTTGATTTCCATCCTTGGTGAATTTATTGATCTTTCCTCTCCGTATCTGAAATTCAATCTCATCTTTCAGCTGTCTACAATCATCGGTGTCGTGACCGACTTCTTTGTGGAACCGACAAAATTTGTTTTGGTTCCGTTTGGACATGACAGCCCTCATTGGCTTCGGCCATTTGAGATCCTCTTCCTTTGCTATCTCCATCAGAATTTGACTCCTGGGAGTATTCAATCTTGCATACTCTGTAAACTTTGGGCCAAAATTGTTTCTCTTAGGTGGAGAATCAGAACTTTTTGACGTTCTGGGAAACTTTTCCTTGACGTCATACTCCTGTGTTCCCTTTCTCTTCTTTGGATTTCCACTACCACCAGTAGTGGGTTCATGCTTTCTCATACTTTCTTCAGCTTTGATTTACTTTCCGGCTCTATCTTGGAGCTTCAGCATGCTCTCGGGTGGATGTTTTGCCAATGATCTTTTGAAGTGATCATCAGTAGTTCCTTGTTGCAGGGCTATCATAAACACTTTGTCCTCTAAGTCCGGGACTTTCAGAGCCTCCCGAGTGAATCGGTTGATATAATCCCTTAGGGCTTCATTCTTTCCTTGCTGGATTCCCATGAGTGATGCAGAACTTTTCTCATGCACTCTTCCACTAACGAATTGATTGATGAAAGTTTTGCTTAATTCCTTGAAAGACCCAATAGAGTTGGGAGGAATACGTCTATACCAACGTTGGGCCATGTCTGCCAAGGTTTGCGGAAACGCCCTACACTTGACCGCATCGTTGGTTGGCTGCAACAGCAGTGCATTAGAGAAGGTTCTTACATGATTTGCGGGATCCCCCGTTCCATTATAAGCTTTGATCGTTGGCATCTTAAATTTCCTGGATATGGTAGCTTTCATGAAGTCTTGAGTGAATGGTGGTGTAGGATCATCAGGATCTCCTAGGGGCAACAAAATACTAGGGTCACCCTTTGGGGCTTCAGCCCTCTTGGTTCTTCTTGGTGTTGGGTCCAAGTTAATCATAGGGACTCGTTGCGTTCTTGCCGCTTCCTCTTCGGCCAATAGTTTTTGGAGCCTTGCAACCTCTGCCTCATGGGCCGCAATCCTTTCGTTAGTAGTTTGGGATTGTTCCCGATTTGTTTGAGAAGAACGTCTTCTCCTTGGGGCAACATCCATTTCTTCTCCAGTTGAGTCATTCTCATCCTCGGTATAGGGTCTCGAGTAATCTCGAAGGGGTCCTTCGAGTTTGAGTTTGTAGATTTTGGGGTCCCAAACCTTGTATATAAGGGGGGACATATGCCTCATGGTAAGTGGGATTGAGACCACTACCGCCCGCCATGGGTCGAGGGGGCATGCCATAGCTTGGCATCCCCAAAGTCTGAGTTGCATATTGGGGGAGATCAGTAGTATGGAGTTGGAGACCACTTGGTGCATTCATGAGCAATGGGGAGGTCGTGATTGGTTGCTAGTGAGCGGTCTCTTGTGGATTAGATCCATGAATGACCATCTGCAGGGGATTCGTCCCTTCAACCAAAATTGGGATCTCAGGTCCTTGAGTAGTGGTGAGGGGGATATTCGCCCCTTGAATGCCAGTAGTTGGCGGTGGTTGATTTCCGTGAGTATCAGCCTCCGAGGTGATAGGAAGCTCCTCTGAAGTTTGAGTATCTCGAGTTGTTCTTCGTGTGTTTGCCATGGTTGATGTTGTCTTCCCACAGACGGCGCCAAATGTTATGGATTAAAAAAACGTGCTTGTATATTAATTGCTAGGGTTTAGAGAGCTTCGAGCTTTAATGGCTGTTCTTGCGTTTCGAGACTAAATCGGTCCTCACAAGATGCCTTCGTATCTCAATTCGTAATTGAGAATCAAGTGCAAAGACGTAGTTTTGATTGTAGGATCAGGTTCTTTATATATGCGTCAGGAGCCTTGTATTTAGGGTAAGTTTAGGAGTCTTAGCTAATAAGTCTCCTTTTTGATAATGGATAAACATCGTATTTCTTGCTGAATAAGTCTTTTCCTTGTTGATAAAGGCTATGACTCATTAATTGGGATTCTGGATCCTTCTTTGATGAATTTACCATATTTTGGACTCTTTTCATGAGCTGTATATTTTCCTTATTTATTAATTACAAAATTAATAAATAATCAGGGTTTTGGGCCTTAATTATTGGGTCTTTCCGATGAATCATTAACTATATATCTATAATTACTTTTCTGATCATATCATCTTTATTAATAAAGAAAATACTGTCAAAATATCGCGCGGTACCAAATTCAAGAATAATTACCTATAACCACATATTTAAATAATATTTATTTATTATATATTTCTATCATTCAAATATCTATAAGTACATTTTTTAATAATTTTTTTAATAATTAAAATTAATATTAATTTTCAAAACAATGTGAAAATGACGCGCGGTACAAAAGTACCAATTTTGATTATCACGAAATCCGGGTTCGATTCCTTGCAACTACGTAATTATACAAGATTTATTTACTTTAAATTCTTTAACTTCATCCGGGGTTCGATTCTTTGCAACTACGTAATTATACAAGATTTA
This sequence comes from Heracleum sosnowskyi, assembly GCA_030848705.1. NCBI lineage: Eukaryota > Viridiplantae > Streptophyta > Magnoliopsida > Apiales > Apiaceae > Heracleum > Heracleum sosnowskyi. The sequence goes on along the minus strand of CM061239.1, from coordinate 47,683,330 downwards.
TTTAGAGCAAGTCCAATAATATCATAGTGTGTTACTTATAAATATAATAAAATAAAGAGTACTAGTGATTTAGGACAAGTTTTTGAATGTCAACTCCAACAATAATCCCTATACTCATTCCTTATTATTATTATTATAAAATTTTTTAAAAGAGATTGGACAACAAGTAGAAAAAGACAGAGAAAAGAAGTTAAGAAAAGGAGAGATATAAATTTTTTATTGATAGAAATGAAATAGGTGATGGCTAGGGGTTATCTAAAGATAAGTAATGAGAGCAATGTACTAGTGTTTTAAGTAATCACTAGGACTTTGTTGGAGCACTTTTTTCTGTCATATTCCATAAATTTTGACTTCGGACATGAAATAGGTAAGCTGCTGGACTTGGTCTTATTTACTTTAAATTTATTAGCTACTCGATTCCTTGCAGATACGTAATCATACAAGATTTATTTATTTATTTTAATTTCTTTAGTTTTACAAACGGTTCGATTGTTTATAACTACATAATTAAATAGGTATTTATTTATTATATCTTTATCATTCAATTCTCGACAAATATATTTTTTAAAAATATTTATTAATATTTATCAATATTATTATGGGTTATGAGCTAGTATTAATGTATGCGCCAAATATTATAAGAATCCATCGGTGTAACATTATAATTCCATCATATGATTCTGTTTTAAATTTTCCGGCCATTTGCATGTCAGTTCATTTTATTGAAGGGGATTCTATATAATTCAACCTAGCTAGCTAGCTAGCTTTAGTTAAATTTTGTGTCATGTGAATATATTACACATATCTTGTTTTGAATTTTGATGGGCAAATGACAAACAAAAAGATGGAGATAAAACATAGATTAATTACTCTCTTAATTGCTGTTTGATAAATAATTGTACTGATAGATTCATGTGTAATTAAATCAATGGCCTTGTGCAATCACATTAATTAGGGTCATTTTCCTGCTTTATCGTACTCCATTAGGTTGCATTAATGTAGCTGTAGTCTGTAGATGTTACATATGCATCTATTATGTGATTATATGATACCAAAAAACGTTCTTTATTAGTTATTGATTTGAACTTGCAGTTGATATAAATGGTATGTTGCCATTAATTAGCAGGTGTTGTTACTTTCGTACTTCAGAATTCAGACTGTTTTGATAATTAAAAAGCTAATGAATATGGCACATATGCATGTGTACATTCCTCTCAACGAGGGGGTGTGTGAACGAACGCACATGATCCAGAGAATTCCTAAATACAAACTGAATTTTTTACAAAAAAAATTGGTACTTAGAGAAAGAAATTACTTCATCAAGTTTTACGAACAATTATATCGCGAGAAATATTCAAGAAATTTACTTCAACGATAATGAGAAATGGACTTGTTTTGATGACACTTGAAAGTGATCATTTAGATGAAGTTGACCTTGAAAGTGTTGTGTGTATAGATGATTTTGTAACAAAATATTGAGTTAAACATGTCTTTTTTAAGTGAATTTGTTTATAATGTTTTACGATAATTTATTATTTAAGAAACAATTACTACATTCAAATACAATCAAGCGATTAATTTGAAATATCACATGCGGGGCCTCAATCGTACACCATTAACATTAATATATAACTAATTATAAACTTAATGAAAAAAGGCTGCTTTACAAGTAGCTAGCAGCTCTTTTATACTATTCGGTTGATTACAAATAGATGCATGTCCATCAGCAAAACCATGCTATATATATAACTTAAGCTTAGTGGCTTTAATTATATAGCTAAGCTATATATTGTGACCGAACGAACCCTAGTAATTAATATATATATATATAAAAGAGTAAATGACCATCTAGAAAATATCTAGAGAGGTAGGTAGTAAATTTAGAATACTTTTCATAATTAAGATAAACCTAGTTGATAATGATCCATCACATAATTAAGCTCCTAATGATGGAAGCTTCTGGGCTGTTGGAATCTATGCTACTCAATAGTTGGGAAAGTCTCTCACTTAGGTCATCCACCTCTTTGTGCAAGTCCATTATGTAGTTACAGGTCTCTTGCAGAACCTTTGGAGCTGATACCTGCATATATATACCATGTTATCATCTCAGTAGAGAGAGAGAGAGAGAGAGAGGAGAGAGAGAGAGAGAGAGAGAGAGAGAGAGAGAGAGAGAGAGAGAGAGAGAGAGAGAGAGAGAGAGAGAGAGAGAGAGAGAGAGAGAGAGAGAGAGAGAGAGAGAGAGAGAGAATGTGTGTGTGTGTGTTTTCAACGTTCAACACAAGTTTGAGGATACTAGGAGTTCGTGGGATCTTCTTGACAAGTTTGGTGCATGCATAATTATGTATATGGCAGCCGTTTAACTAGACTTTTTATATGCATGGTCACAAAATATGTAGTGGCCGTTAGACTAGACTGATTGTTTGACTTAGTTAAAAGTATACATCTCACATATATAAAGGAGAGAGATGCAATATTTTGATAAAAGGATACAACTATTCGAACTTTTTAATGCATAGGCACCGGTTTGGCAGCTTATCTTCTGTATAGAGTGGCCAATGTGTTGGCTGCAGGATATATGTAATCGAACCAGACAAACAAAATGCTAGTTACTACTAGTAGTATATATGAATTATTAACGTGTTATAACTCTATCTGTGCAAAAGTTTGAAGTGTATAAATGGAAAGGAGCAGTGTTACGTTTGTAGGTAAAAAACAAACAAACTGAAACCTTATTAGAGCGGCTACTGCGGATCTCAGGAAGAAGTTGTTTCAGCTTAGAAACAAGTTCAATGATCTGGTCATCGGTGATCCTCGAGTAATTCGCACCCTGCCTCGATCTTCTGCTAGACATTCTCGGAACTGTAATGTGTTAATTTATCTTTATATGTATAGAGGGCAGAGGCAGTACAATTTTATGTCAAACTGGCCGGACCCTAATGGTGAAACCAAGTAGAAAGGCACAAAAAGCTTAATGAAGAAGAATGGTGTGGACTTGTGGAGTAGAAGTGGAAGAGAGGGTTGTTTAGTGCTATATATATAGTGTAAGTGCTATACTAACCTCTGTCCTACTAGCTAGTTCGTTACAGAGTTATAGTTATACTTGTACTGTACCTGTATACACAAGTAAATTAATAATAAGACCAACGGCAACATTAAAGTTCAGGCTGACCTTAAAAAAATCTATAGTCATGTGCCAAGGAAGGATGTTTGAAATTAATGAATTTATTTATTAATGTATAAATATTTGGTTGTTACACTTTTTAAACTCGGGTTTTTTTAAAATTCTGGTTCCGCAAGTGCTATATTAGAGATTAGACAGTGTGAAGAGAGAATTCTGTGTAATAAAAATGAAGAGAGGACCACAAGGGGGCAGTAGAAAATGAAGGAACAGATAGAGAGAGTACAATAACATAGACAGTGATGTTGGCTAGGAAGAGGACAAGTGCAATGCAGAGAGAGAGGGGATGGGAGAGAGAGTTTTAATATATGTGTTCCCAAGTTGGGGTTTAGAGTTCAAGTGGGTTAGAAATATGTGTTTTTTGTACTAACCAATGGCGGGCCTTGGTGTGTTTTCGCCAATGAACATGGCCATGTGATCATATCTCTCCCCTGTATATATGATTCCCTCTTCTCCATCTCGGCTAGCTTCTCCATATTTGATTTGTTTATACGGTTACAATATATTTTCTAGTACTCGGTATTCAAATTAGAATAAGTAAATTGTTTACATTTTATTCTCTCCCTGTGGTGATATATATGTGTACCAGAAAAATAGATATGCAACTGACAAGGAAAGTGCAATAGAATCTTTTCCTGCTTATTCATTTCGAATTATATTATTCTGAAAATTAGCCCAGATATAATTTAATTTTCAGAAACAAAACAGTAATATATATTAATAGCATGCATGCAACGGCATCCCAGTCAACCACTCGTTTAAATCAAATTATAATATACTGCAAATCATATAGTATGTGGTAGGACTGTAGAGCTAGCAGCTAAACTCTCCGATCCTGACATCAAAATGCCAGGCTAGAAATTCTGGATATTGCTCATACAACGAGCTGCAGAATACCCATTAATTTACTCGATCGAATTTGAATTGTAATTCATGTAGTTTACTTGTTAGTGTGTGTGTGGACAAACACTACGTACTGACAGTCGATCTCTTACCGAACTTCTATAATAGTACTAGTATTACTATGCTTTCTGTTTGGGGACATGAGATCTGTTAAACTAATCCAAATAAGATCCTTTTATCTTCTTAAATTATGTTGCAGTATTTTCCTCTTTGTCACAGGCTAACTACTTTGCACAATTTACAGGAGAAATGCTAGTCTGATTCGTTCTCAAAACGGTTTCCAAATATCGTCTGTGTATGTTATGGGCAAAATTTGCCCACCGCATTTCTCAGCCTCGTCCGCAATCAATGACGTTTACTATTTATTGGGTCTATCCTAGGCTCATACGAAGCCTGGCCCATTACTTGACGACATGCTAATGTTGGGTATAGCCTACGCTCATACGAAGCCTGGCCCACTAGTTGACGACATGCCGATATTGGGTCTAGCCTACGCTCATACGGAGCCTAGCCCAATAGTTGACGAAATTACTGGCCCATTACTGATGTTGGGCATATCCTAGGTTCATATGAAGCCTAGCCCATTGGGTGACAATCAAAGTATCGGGTTTAACCTAGGTTCATACGAAGCCTCGCCTTCTTGGAAACCTAGGTTACAGATAAAAATGGATGACTAGTGTAAGTAAGGAATGTGCCCTTTTTGGCTTATTCTGAGGTATAAACTACCTTATTTACCTCATCACTTAAATATAGGAACCTCGTCTTCTAAAAGATGAAGGTTCCTTAACTTTTATTGATTTATTGAAAATTAACCTATTAACGCTGAGAAACTTCGCCTTGCGAGAAGCCTCGCCCTTTTGAGATTCATAAGAGCTTGGCTTTCCTTATTTTCCATGGATCAAGATAAGCGTTGGCTCCGATAAATCCGGGTCAATGAATTATCTGATAAGTCCCAAGAAAATAGTGAAACCATGACAGCTCATAATGACATATCAAAGGCGGTGATCCCGGTCTTTCCGCTCTTTAAAGAAGGAAACTCGGCCCATGGGTTACTTGCTCCCCAAGAACTACGTTTGGCTTGATCCCTATAAATAGGGTACGTAGGCACATTGTATGATACGATGCAAACTTGCAAACAAGAGAGAATTCAATATTCAATCTCAATTGCAACCTATTCTCACATACAATCTCAGCCATCCCTAAATCATAAACCCTAATCCTTGCAACCTACGTTACATATCATCCTCGGTTTCCACCACAATTCCAGCAACCCTCCCCGAAATTTGTTATCACCAAATTCCTCCGTTAACAATTGGCGCTAGAAGGAGGGGTTTTGACATCTCTGGAGGAAGGATGTCGCAACATACCAAAGAACTAGTTGATGAAGGTAATCACGTAGACGAGGTTGTGGTGCCCACATGGATCTACCTCCACCACCACCAAGACAACCAAATCTGAGAGACACTTGGGATCTGAGAGATAACCAGGTCCTCCCCTAGAGATGGAGGATACCCGCAGTGGGAGCCTACGCCTCAGCAACGGGGACCTACACTTCAACAGCTGGAGCCTACGCCTCTGCAACAGGGACCTATACCTCAGCCACAAGGACTGAACATGGCTATTTTTGTAGAGATGGTTAAGAAGGAGAAGTTAAGGGAACATTGTCAAAATTGGAAGGATTGGTTGAAGATCGAAGAACGCCATCTACCCAACAGAAAGAAGCCTCGGCTTGGTGTCGGCAACCAGCGTCGCCCGCTGAGAGATCAACAGCAACTTCGACATTGCCTCTAAGTGAGACGCCTATGTTTGAGATACTCCATCCAGGTTCCATTTGATCTTGTATTTATTTACACTTATTTGCATCATATATTCATTCGTAGCATTGCACATTCTTAAATTTGTGGTTATACCTGTTCGAAATTCGTTCTTTAAATATATTATATTCATGGATTGCTCTAGAGGATGTCCTCCTTTTAGGAGGGCCCCCCTTAGTCTACTCTCTTAGCCTACTTTGGAAGATGTGTATCTCCTTTAGGCCTTAGTCAGTTGTGAATTCTTTCGGGGTCATCTTGTTTTGAAGGCCCTTAAGGGTAATCTTACTCTGAAAATCTGGGGTTTTAGGATTGATCTTGTTGTGAAGGTCCTTCAATGTGATCCTAGATTTTGTGGTTGTCTCCCCCGAGATTTGGTTATCAAGAAGACTATCTTTGGAAGACCCCCTCAACAGAAGGTGCGTAGGAATACGACTTCCTCAGGAAGCGTAAGTCCACTAAACGCATGAAGCTTGGAATCTATCTCTTACAAAACCTTGGTAAACCCGTACTTCTGGGGTGCTTATCCGTACTTCCGGAAAACTCACCAAGAAGAGAGTTCTACCTCTTAAGAAGGCGAGGTTACTCTTCCCTTTTCTTAAACTCTGCTTAGCATAGAGTGTATAAGAAGGTGAGGTTACTCTTCCCTTTTCTTAAACTCGGCTTAGCATAGAGTGTATAAGAAGGCGAGGTTACTCTTCCATTTTCTTAAACTCTGCTTGCATAGAGTGTATAAGAAGGCGAGGTTACTCCTCCCTTTTCTTAAACTCTGCTTAGCATAGAGTGTATAAGAAGGCGAGGTTACTCTTCCCTTTTCTTAAACTCTGCTTGCATAGAGTATATAAGAAGGCGAGGTTACTCTTCCCTTTTCTTAAACTCTGCTTAGCATAGAGTGTATAAGAAGGCGAGGTTACTCTTCCCTTTTCTTAAACTCTGCTTGCATAGAGTGTATAAGAAGGCGAGGTTACTCTTCCCTTTTCTTAAACTCTGCTTATCATAGAGTGTATAAGAAGGCGAGGTTACTCTTCCCTTTTCTTAAACTCTGCTTAGCATAGAGTGTATAAGAAGGCGAGGTTACTCTTCCCTTTTCTTAAACTCTGCTTAGCATAGAGTGTATAAGAAGGCGAGGTTACTCTTCCCTTTTCTGAAACTCTGCTTGCACAGAGTGTACAAGTAGGCGAGGTTACTCTCCCTTTTTTTCTTAAAAACTCTGCTTTTGCATAGAGTGTATAAGTAGATAAGTAGGAGAGGTTGTCTTTTCTGCCTAGGGCGAGGTTGTCTCTTCCGCCTAGGGCGAGGTTGTCTCTTCCGCCTAGGGCGAGGTTGTCTCTTCCACCTAAGGAGAGGTTGTCTCTTCCGCCTAAGGAGAGGTTGTCTCTTCCGCCTGGGGCGAGTTTGTCTCTTCCGCCTGGGGCGAGTTTGTCTAGGGCGAGGTTGTCTCTTCTGCCTGGGGCGAGGTTGTCTCTTCCGCCTGGGGCGAGGTTGTCTCTTCCGCCTAGGGCGAGGTTGTCTCTTCCGCCTAAGACGAGGTTGTCTCTTCCGCCTAAGGCGAGGTTGTCTCTTCAGCCTAAGGCGAGGTTGTCTCTTCAGCCTAGGGTGAGGTTGTCTCTTCCGCCTAAGGAGAGGTTGTCTCTTCTGCCTAAGGCGAGGTTGTCTCTTCAGCCTAGGGCGAGGTTGTCTCTTCCGCCTAAGGAGAGGTTGTCTTTTCCGCCTAGGGCGAGGTTGTCTCTTACCTCAGTTTTCTTCGCTTCGTCCTTAGCCTTCTTCGCTTCGTCTTTAGCCTGGGCTTTCAGCTCAACCTCGATCTTCTTTTGGAGATCCTTCTTCGCCTCCTCAATTGCCTGGATGTTTGTTGCCTTGAATGTTGCCATGTATTCAGAAGTTGAGGGGGTAAAATGCTTTGACCAGTCGTAGTCAGGATCAGCTGCAAGGAAGTTTTGAAGATAACCAAGGAATCCAAGGCTATAAGCATCACTCAGCTCCTTTTCCATGCCTCCTTTAAGCTCGTTCAATTCTTTCTGCGGCCTCTCATTGTCCATCTTCAAAGCCCCGCCCCTGGCTTTGGAATCTGTAGAAAGTTTATTAAACTCGCCCTGAAGTTTCTCAAGCTCGCCTTGCTTTGCCTTGGATACTTCATCAAGCCTTTTCTGGGTATCTGATAACTGAGCTTTGAGCGAAGAAGCCTCGGCTTTCCATTTCTTCACAGTCTTTTCTTGATCATGAATGATGGTATTCTTCTCAGAAAGGATGTTGAGACCATGGTAGAAAGCCTCGCCCAGACCCATCTTGAAAGAAAACTCGGCATCAGTGCTATCTCTCTTCATAAATAGCCTCTTGTCATCATCTGAATAATGTCTTGCAACAAGAGAACCAAGGGTAATGATAAATATCAGCCTCTCTTTAGACAGACGTCTCCCTCTGATGGGCCGAAACAAGAAGACCTCTTGATAACGAGTCTAAAAAACAGGGAAATCTATATCAGAATATATGCTTCAAACTAGGTGAGGCTTTCTATGCAGGTGAAGATTTCAGAATCATTAACTCTAGTTCCTTTTATAAACAATTATTGCAAGGAATTGGGGGGTGGTTATTATACCCCAACATGCCTCACTTTATCTGGAGGCGTCGTCTCTACAACTGAAAGAAGAAGTTTTTTAAAGGTAGGTGACGTCTTCCCGGAGGATGACGCTTACGAAGAAAATATTTGTAGTATGAAGGCCCTAAGGGGTGATTGTCTTTGAAGGCCCTTCAGGGTGGTTTTTCTTGGAAGACCCATCTAGGGTGATCTTTCAGCATAGGCCATCAATAGTGATCCTACGTCAGAAGAAAATTGAAGGGATACTAACTACCAAGCTTTCTTAGGGAGAGATAGGCCTATCATTTTTTCAAAAGATCAAGAAAATGTGACTACAATCCAAATGATCACCAACCTCTCTTGACTATCAAAGTTTTTGAAGGAGAATAAATTTTGAAGATAGTGTGCAGACTTCAATTTGAAAAATTTAGAAGATGTGTTTATGCCTATTTGTCAACCAACGTCTTTGCTTTCTACTGAAGCAGCCTCGCCCTCTTAAGGCCTAGTTCAGAATATATGTTAAAATTGTTAATTGAAGACTACAGTGATATATTGAAGATGATGTCTTGTGCCTCTTTATCAACTAAAGACATCTCCTACTTATCAGCAGCCTACGCTACTAGTGAAACCTCACACTCTACAAAAGTCCTCTCCTTCTCTTTGTATCTTCGCCCCCTACCTAGGATCTTACCAGGAGGCATCTCACCTACATGATTAAGATACACACAGAAAGATTATTAATTGAAGAATTAAGATATCAAGGGTCTCGCATCTCAATGACACCTCTTACTTCAACGGCGTCGACGTCTTCCAATGAAGGTCGAGGTCATGAAGACTATTAGCACATGAAGATATCTTATTATGGGACCTCGCCTATACCTACCTCAACATCGAAAAGTTTCAGAATAACAACGCATATGTCGAGTAACTCAAGAACATGTTCAGATAGACGTCGACCTCCATTTACTTTCTTGGAGATGATTCATATCAAAAGACTTATCAACTCTACCGGAGACCTTGCCTACCTGAGAAGGTTATGCCACCTACCGAGGAAGGCATGAAGGATGTTTACTTTAGCAATTTGTTAAAGGAACCGCTAGAAAAAGCTTAAATATCGACTGGAACTCTCGTTGAAATCTTTATCTCGGGTCAAGAAGAAAGTACATCAATAGCATGGAGTGACACCAAGGGTAAGGCTCACCTTTGGGATTTTTTCTGGATATCAAGACTTAGTTTCTTTTACAAATACTTGTTGCAAGAAACTGGGGGGTAGTTGTTATGGGCAAAATTTGCCCACCGCATTTCTCAGCCTCGTCCGCAATCAATGACATTATCATATGGTGGATTCTGGAAGCATACCCGTTTACTATTTATTGGGTCTATCCTAGGCTCATACGAAGCCTGGCCCATTACTTGACGACATGCTAATGTTGGGTATAGCCTACGCTCATACGAAGCCTGGCCCACTAGTTGACGACATGCCGATATTGGGTCTAGCCTACGCTCATACGGAGCCTAGCCCATTAGTTGACGAAATGAAGATATTGGGTCTAACCTAGGCTCATACGAAGCCTAGCCCATTAGTTGACGAAATGAAGATATTGGGTCTAACCTAGGCTCATACGAAGCCTAGCCCAATAGTTGACGAAATTACTGGCCCATTACTGATGTTGGGCATATCCTAGGTTCATATGAAGCCTAGCCCATTGGGTGACAATCAAAGTATCGGGTTTAACCTAGGTTCATACGAAGCCTCGCCTTCTTGGAAACCTAGGTTACAGATAAAAATGGATGACTAGTGTAAGTAAGGAATGTGCCCTTTTTGGCTTATTCTGAGGTATAAACTACCTTATTTACCTCATCACTTAAATATAGGAACCTCGTCTTCTAAAAGATGAAGGTTCCTTAACTTTTATTGATTTATTGAAAATTAACCTATTAACGCTGAGAAACTTCGCCTTGCGAGAAGCCTCGCCCTTTTGAGATTCATAAGAGCTTGGCTTTCCTTATTTTCCATGGATCGAGATAAGCGTTGGCTCCGATAAATCCGGGTCAATGAATTATCTGATAAGTCCCAAGAAAATAGTGACACCATGACAGCTCATAATGACATATCAAAGGCGGTGATCCCGGTCTTTCCGCTCTTTAAAGAAGGAAACTCGGCCCATGGGTTACTTGCTCCCCAAGAACTACGTTTGGCTTGATCCCTATAAATAGGGTACGTAGGCACATTGTATGATACGATGCAAACTTGCAAACAAGAGAGAATTCAATATTCAATCTCAATTGCAACCTATTCTCACATACAATCTCAGCCATCCCTAAATCATAAACCCTAATCCTTGCAACCTACGTTACATATCATCCTCGGTTTCCACCACAATTCCAGCAACCCTCCCCGAAATTTGTTATCACCAAATTCCTCCGTTAACAGTGTAATTGATTATTGTTTTTATAATAATAAGAGAACTTACCTCCATACATATGAGCCCAAGAATTCATGTCATGTCCTTTGAGAAATATTTTGAGAATGATTTTGGGATAACTAGCACTACTCAAATAACAAACACTACTATATTATATATTACCTTAAAATCTGTGGGATGCACACTTTTTTTAATATTATATTATCTTTTAATTAATTTATTTTAAAAAAAATTTAAGATATAAATTTTGCAGGCTTAAAATTTTTAAATGATAAAATTAAATAATAATAATTATATTTACATTGTCTGTGATATTTTAAAAAAAATGAGAAATTCAAATTTAAGTTCGAGTTGTGTTAAAATTTAATTCAGAGTCAAAGTTAACATTTTGATGTTTGAGTTATCAAAGTACATTAAATCCTACCTAAAATACCAATTACAGTTTCGATTACCAAATATTTTATTATTTCAATCTTGATAATATAATATAGATATAAGTAAAGCAAAATTATACACGTTATATATGTTGGAAGAAATTTGAGGTCGTCATTGATAATGAGAATGGTAAGAATGGGAACTCCTTTGATATTCATTTTTAATATTTTATAGATTGAATAATAAGACCAATTATGGTTAAACCTCTTTAAAGTAATACTCTTGATACCCGAGAAAAATATTACTTTATCGAGTTTATTATTTTATCGATATAATAATAAAATATTACTTTATCGATATAGTAATATTTTATTATTTTAAAGAAAAATATGTGCATGTTTTTTTGTATTGTAAATTTTAAAGTTAATAGAGATTTTTAGTGTAAATTCAAGTATATTTGTATTGCAATAATAAATTTATACTATATAAACAAATTATAATCGATTAACGTTAAAATATAAACATATGTTAAATCCATCACACTCAGAATAATGCTTATAAAATCACTAATAAAATAAAAATTAATCAAAATTAATGATTGATTAAAATTGGTAAGAGTTAATATCAAGATTCGTCATCTAATCTTAGGTAAAGAAGTCTATTTGCTATATTAAGAATAATGTATATAATAAGATATAATTTGTATATACTCCACAAAAATTATGAACAAAATTTATTTTGAATTTGGTGAAAACTTGAATATATGAATATAAATTCATATATGTATATGTGTGTATATATGAGTAAATATTATTTTATATTTTCATTGGGTCCTTAAAGATTTTTCCAAAAATTATTATATTACGCTTTTAGTAAATATATTATTTTGTCCTATTGACCCAAGTCGGAGAAATATATTATTTTAACGAGGTTATTACTTTATCAGATATTATTTTATCAAGGTTTAACGGTAAAAGTATAAGTAATTTTTGCTAATACAAATGAGTCCTTTCTTTTTCTTCTCTTCCATTAACATTTTATTTTATTATATATAAATAACCCAAAAATATCTAACAACATGTTCCTATTTTATATGAATATAGAGCGAAGCTTTTAAAAAAAATTCTATTACTGATTTATCAAATTTGATTAGTTCCCTTTGTCGAGAATACTTTGCGAAGATTGGACATATCAACACAATTCATTCTAATTTTATGAAGCTTCACTCCATGCTATATACGATGCAGTGAACATCAGTTTACTATAGTACATTGCACCTGTAGATATGTAAACTTAGCTATATGAAACTTTTGACTTGGTCACCGTGTAAATTTCATGATATAATTTTCTTGACTTCGTCACATGGAGATGTCTTGATATTGTAGTTTAACTTCTCAACATAGGTTTTTCTGGACTTCATGATACGAGTAATTTTGACTTCTCGATATATATGACTTTGAGTATTTTTCTTCAATTCTGCAACCGCATTATTTTTGCAGTCTTCTTCTGTTGTTAGGAGAATTTCGTACAACAGTGTGTTGGAGTTTTATGGAAAGTTGTGGCTGGACTTGTATGATGACTCCTCAGAAATTGAATAGAGAATGGGTTTTTCTCTTGCAATTGTCGAGTGTCAATTGTGTATCGTACAAGGTGCCTACGTACCCCTTTATATAGGGATCAAGCCTCACGTAGTTCTTGGAGAACAAGTCATTGAATAAGCCCATTCAGTCCAAGCCCATAAAATAGTCAGTATTTATGTTCCCATAAATAGTTCAAGGATTATCAATCCACCTCGAGTTCCCATAAATAGTCCAAGGATTATCAATCCACCTTGAGTTCCCATAAATAGTCCAAGGATTATCAATCCTCTTCAAGTTCCCATAAATAATCTGGTCTTCACACGTTTTCCTACAATCTTGCGGCATCTCCGCATTTCTTTCCATGATTGCAGGCCTATCCCGTGTCAACCAAGAAACATCCCATAAATGGGAATTTCCGTATATTGGGCTTCACCCACGATGCGAGCTGGCCAGGCTCGCATCGCATAAAACATATGAAAATTACCCTTTCAAAGTTCAAGTGGTGCGAGCTCACCTATGTTCAAATATTCTTATTTCTGACAAGTACCACGGGCCCATTACTTCATAATGGTGAGAGCCCATAAGCTTATGGTATAAATAACGAAGCGAGCTCATCAAAATGAACTCATAAGGAAGAGAGCCCAAAACTCTTTTTAACGAAGTGAGCCCACCATACTTAGAAGGATTTTGGGCTCAACATAACTTCACGATGCGAGCCCTAATTCCAGTCCACACCAATCTTCCCAAATCATAGCCCAATCCCTAGGCCCAAATCACTTAGGGACCTGTCCAGGGCCCATTACCGAAAATCCAGTATAACAACTACCCCCCAAAATTCCTTAGTAATCTTAAATAAGGAATTTTTCATTTGCTTCAAATAACACGATGCGAGCTTGACTTCCAGCTCGCATAGCATCCAGTTCGCTCACTATTGCCAGACGCGTGTTCACTTAACCGTTTGACAGCTGTTCATAAAAAGACGTGCCGTCCATTCAAATTTGGACACATGTCTTTATATTCTCTCTCCTATCCTCTATAAATACCTCAGAATTTCATTTCACAAACTCATTCTATCAAAAACAGTAAGGAAACTCTGCCCAATTTTTGCTCAAGGATCAAACACGGCGAGAATTATCATAACTTCCCGGCGTTCGTCCGCATCCTCCTCGAATTCTTCAAGTTCATCCACCAGTTCTTCACAAAGTAAGCATTTTAATCTTTAGGATTACTTTCCTTTATGTTTTTTATGTTTGTATAATATATGTTTGTTCGAACTTATAGAGTTACGAACTGAGTTCCTTCATCGAAGCGAACTCATACCACGGTTTGAGCTGAACCTGGTATCACACGAAAACGAGGCATCTGTTCGCATCGAACAGCAGTCCCAATTGTCCACGCGAGGCGAGAACACTTAGGACTTTTTAATACTTTCTTTCTTCTTATTTTTAGGGGCACACACTAATTTCCACCATCTTTTTCAGATGTTGAGTGCGACCCCTTCTCCATCTGCCGGTTCGCTCAATAATACCCCGAGCCCGGCTCGTTCTTTTGCCACTCCATCTCCCTTGAATCAGTATCCTCCCGAGCTCAGGGGTTCCAAGGAGTTCCAGCGCGAATTGACATCTATCTCGGGTCGCCTAAGCCAACCCATCTCTCCCAATTTAGCCATCACTCCTGAAGGGGCTGCCAACATCGCACGGGTAGAAAGTGCGATGCGAGCTAGTGGCTCCAGTTCGTTGGGACTTCAGCTCGATCCCAACTCCACGCCAGAAGATTATAATAGGGAGAAAAATCTTTACTCTTGGAGAAACAAGAAGACAGGACCAAGTGTCCCCAGTTCGTTTGATCTTGATGATCTTTTCAGTCGTCCATTACCACCTATGAGTGAAGAGGAGGCTAATGTTCGCATCAATCAATTGCTTCAAGAAAGAAAGGCAAAGCTTCGCCTCGGCCAAGATTCTGCTCATGTTCCTATTGAGATTTCAGAGTCGTCCACAGATAACTCTCTAGGGAGCGCTTTTTATGCCAAACGTAAGGGCAAAGCTGTGGCTCGCATCGTATCTCCTCAAGATGAGTTTGACCAAGATGACGAAGATGAGGATACCAGCTCTCACTGGTCCTTTGACAGCCCTGCTAGCGAAGAAATAGCAGATGTATCAAAAGAGGTTGATTTTTGTAATTACGCCTATGTCCCCGAACCGTCTCCTGTTCCATACGAGCCTGTCAAACAGCCCGAGCTCGAAAGAGTGGTTTTTCTCAAAAAACGTATTATTCCAGATGGCGATGAGAGCTCCTCCTCTTTTCACGAAGACGGGAAGATTCTAGCCTGTAGAGACATGTCCACCTCGTTGACAGAGGATTCTTTGCGCGACCTCGTGGAGCAGTTTAGGCCAGTGGGTCGTATAATCCTGCCCGCACCGCATATGAGGTGTTATCGGTTTGATCATCCAGAGAATGGAGGACGGGCGCCTCGCATGGTTCTTTCAACCTTTCTATTAAAGCTGGGAATTTCTGCACCCCTTCATCCTTTTATTCAAGAAATTTTGGAGTACTATGGGCTCGCGTCGCTGCAAATCAATCCCAACGGTTACAGGTCTGCCATCGCTTTGTATATTCTTTACAAAAAACAAGGCTACCCAACTCTCACCGCTAGGCAATTGGGATATTTTTTTGAATTTAAAACACTCAGCCGAGTTCGGCTACTTCTACCTTTCTGTATGGCCTTACTACAATAAGAAGAAATTAATCTACGGTGGTCCAAGCAATTCAGGAAAATGGAAGGACCCCTTCTTCTATGTTCATGAAGTTCCCCGAGTACAAACTCATTTTTACTATGATCCTGGTAAGTAATTTAGGCTCGCATCATTTCTTTGTCACCTCGCATCGTTTCTTTGTCCTCTCGCATCGTTTCTTTGTCACCCCACATCGTGCTTACAGTTTTATTTCTATTCACAGAACCTCCCGTGAGAACTTCTTTGCAAGGCCAAGAGAAGTTAAATGCTGATAATCTTTTAAGGATTCCCGTCTCAGAACGGAATATCAGAAAATTGAGCACCACTGCCAATCTCGTCGAATACGGTTTCCTAAAAGAAGGGACTAGACTAACCCCTAGTAAGAAGTCTAGAAAAAGAAAAGGTAAGTTCCCTTCGATGCGAGCCCTCAGATCGCATCGTTACTTTATTTTTAGCACTTTTATTTATCGTGTACTAACTCTCTTGTTCTCATTGTTTTTTCAGGAATGGCAATTTCTCCTCCTCCCTTTTTGGATGACCCAGAGGTCCAGATTCGCACCGTTCCTTCCGGCAGCCAGGCCGGCTCGCACGTGGAGGGCTCTACTAAGGTTAAAACCAAAGAGATCCCTCCTCGATTTAGGACTACCCTTACTGAGCATCTGGCCACTGGAGGGGCCTCTCCACTCAAAAGGAAAGCAAAGCAACCCAAGGACAATGCACCTGAAATCGATGCTGCGAAACGGGCTCGCAAGGATCTTCCCCCAAATCCTCACGGAAACGTCGTGGCGAGTACTCTGGTTCATCTTGGAGCCCCACACGTTTCTGAGAGTGACCTAAGGGCATGGACCTCGGGCTCGTTCGAGGCAAATAACGATGCCCTTTCCAGGGCCACAACCAAGGTTTTCATTAGGCAAATCAATAGACACCGGGAGCTTCGCTCTATGGGTCAGGCCTCTGCTCGTCTTGACAAGGATAACAGGATCCTGAAGAGCAAGCTCGACGAAGCGAGGAAGGCCAATGTGGCATTGGTTGAGGAGTCCAAGCAAAGCATCCTCGATGCGACCACAAGCCTTGAGAAGGATTTGCGCGAGTCCACATCACTTATGGAAAAGATGAAAGGGGAGCATTCTAACATTCTAGCCGAGGCCACTCTCCAAAACAATTCTTTAAAAGCCCGAGTTACTGAGCTTGAGGCTAAGATGGCAACTCAGGATGCTGAGTTCGAGGCCAAATTATCAGCATTGGAGGCGAGCCAGGCTGAAGAGGTCAGGGACGCAAAGGCCTTAGGATCCAAGAATTTCATGAAGGGCTTCATGGCGAAGGTCCCTGACTTCGATTAGAGTCCTTTGGGTGTGGCCACTGTCAACTATGCTGACAAGCTTCGAAAAGAGATGGAGGAAGAGGCTACAGATAGGGCTCGCATCGCAGACGAGGCCCAGCCCGAACTGGAAGCTCAACCTATCCAAGAGACCAATGAGGAGACTCCTCAAACTTAAGCTCATTTCAATTACTTCCTTTTGGGGACGCGGGCACCCCGTTTGCCTCGCCATCTGTAAACATTTGATAATCTTGGTCCCATAACACTTAACATTTTACTAAGTATTTTTGTGTTTGCTCCTGATTTTGCATATTTTCATGTTTGTCTTTTCTTTCCTTTATATTATAATTATATTCAACTCCCACCAGGTTTACTTCGCATAGGACTACTATGCCCTGTTCACGCGAGGTCCCTCTTCGCACCGTATTTAGTTCCACTTCGCACAAAGGTCCACCTCGCACAGGGGTTCACCTCGCACGGAGTTCCACCTCGCACAGAGGTTCTCCTAGCATAGAGTTTCACCTCGCATAGAGGTTCTAGATAAGTTTTTTATTTTCCCAACTTTCTTGAGCTCGTTTCTAGAGAGGGCTCGCCTCGCAAGAGCTCTTTTTGATGGGCCGAGGCCCCATCCAATGTTCTTCTAAAAGCATAAATTATAAAAAATAAAAGTAAAATTTACTTAATGAACACAGTCAACTTTACTTTTATTTAGATAATAAAATTTCCATCTTTTTAAATAATAACAGACCTAGACTTATTACATTGTATGTCAAGGGAAGGTGCCTATATGACACTACCCCCCGAGACTTAGGATAAATATCAATGCATGCTAAGTCTTAAATAGATAGAAACTACTGATAATATCTCCTCAAGTGCTCAGCATTCCAAGCCCTTGGTATGAGCTTTCCTCGTATGTCATTGAGATGATAAGTTCCCTCCCATAGAACTGATTTGATCTGATATGGGCCTTCCCAATTTGCACCAAACACTCCATGATTAACTACCTTGGTGTTAAGCATGACTCGACGGAGAACCAAGTCCCCTACCCGGAAAGGTCGGGTTCTTACCTTGCGGTTATAATGCCTGGCAGTTCTCTGGTGATATGCTAGCAGCCTTGCTTGGGAATCAACCCGTGTTTCTTCAATCATGTCTAAGTAAAGACGATGATTCTTCTCACCATTCTCTGGGTCATAATGAGCTCTCCTAAAAGATCCAGCTCCCACTTCCACCGGGACCATAGCCTCACATCCATACACCAAGGAGAATGGGGTCTCACCCATTGTGGTTCGGGGAGTAGTGTTATAAGACCATAAGACTTGTGGAAGCTCTTCTGGCCAATTTCCTTTAGCATCCTCTAGCTTTGCCTTCAACGTGTGCTTCAAAATTTTGTTGATTGCCTCAGTCTGACCATTCGTCTGTGGATGGCTCACTGCACTGAAACTCTTCAAAATCCCTAACCGATCACAAAATTCTCTCATCTCCTTACTGTCAAACTGTTTACCATTATCTGAGATCAACTTGTAGGGTACTCCAAATCGACAAACAATAGCCCGATACACAAAATCAATGAGCTTCTTTGCGGTTATTGTGGCTAAGGGCTCGGCCTCTGCCCACTTAGTGAAATAATCCACCGCAACCACAACATACTTCACACTTCCTTTGGCCTTGGGCAGTTCTCCAATCAAATCTATCCCCCACATGGCAAAGGGCCAAGGGCTCATGAGTGAGGTTAAAGGTACCACCGGGCTGTTATGAAAGTTTGCATACCTTTGGCACTTGTCACAAGCTCTAGCAAACTCGAAAGCATCTTTCTTGAGGGTCGTCCAGTAATATCCTTGACGAAGTATCTTTTGTGCCAATGAGCTACCCCCGAGTGATTACCACAGATACCTTCATGAACTTCCCTCAGTATATAATTGCACTCATCTCCATCAACACACTTGAGTAGGGGCACATTGAAGCCTCTCCTATACAAGTCTCCATCATATATTGCATATCTTGCACCCATATATCGCATCCGCCGCGCTTCATTCTTGTCATCTGGTAACACCATTTTTGATATAAGCTAAGAGTGGAGACATCCATGTAGCCTGTTCTGCCACAACCATGAGCTCTACCTCTGGCACGCTAGGCCTCCTCTGTATTTCTAAGGGTGTTGACCCTAACAGAGTGGTCTCACGACGTGAACCGAACTTAGCAAGCTCGTCCACCGTCTCATTCTGGCCTCGAGGGATGAGCTCTAGGCTGACTTCATTAAATAGCTTGATTAACCTCTCTGCACAACGCAAATACAACTCCGTTCTAGGCCCTCGTGCCTGATACCGTCCATTTATCTGGTATACCACAATCATGGAGTCACTAAAAGCGTTAAGGTTTTCCACCTTCAGCTCTAATGCCAACTTGAATCTGTTGATCAAGGCCTCATACTCAGCGTCATTGTTTGTTGCATGAAAAGTGAAGTGAACAGCCCTCTTCACTCTACATCCTTCTGGGCTCACTAACTCGAATCCAGCTCCGGCTCCATCTCCATTAGATGCCCCATCAACATATAAGCTCCACCAAGGGGCACTATTCTGATTTTCTTCTATTGGCACCTCTGGATAAATTTGCAAGGCCCTAGAGTCCTCTTCTACTTGAGGTGGGAATTCCAACACAAAATCTGCCAGAGCTTGTCCTTTAATCGCGACCCGAGGCTTATACTCCACATCAAACTGGCCTAGCTCGACCGCCCATTTCAACATTCTTCCTGAGGTTTCTGGTTTGTGTAACACTTGCCTAAGAGGATAGGCAGTTCTCACCTCGATCTTATGAGCTTGGAAGTAGGGACGAAGCTTCCTTGAGGCGAGAATTAGAGCATACACCAGTTTTTCCATGTTCAAGTACCGAGTTTCTGCACCGACTAGCCTTTTGCTCATATAGTATATAGGTAGCTGAGCATCGCCTTCTTCTCGAACTAGCACCGCACTCACCGCATACTCCGACACAGCCAAATAAAGCACCAGTACCTCCCCTTGCTGCGGGTTAGACAATAGAGGTGGTGTGCTCAAATGTCTTTTGATATTTTGAAAGGCTTCTTCACATTTCTCTGTCCATTAAAAATTCTTGCCCACCTTCTTAATAGCCTTAAAGAACTGTTGGCACTTGTCAGAAGATTTTGAGACAAATCTGTTCAACGCCGCAATTCTCCCTGTGAGGCTTTGCACATTCCTTACCCTACGAGGTGATCTCATCTCCATTAGAGCCTTGATCTTGGACGGGTTAGCTTCAATTCCTCGATGGTTGACAATAAACCCCAGGAATTTACCCGACTCTACCCCAAACACACATTTTTGGGGGTTGAGCTTCATTCTGTAGATACGCAAGATAGTGAACATCTCTATCAAATGCTGAATGTGGTCCTTGGCCTCCTTCGATTTTACAAGCATGTCGTCAACATATACCTCCATTGTCTTCCCGATGTGGTCTTTAAACATCTTATTCACCAATCGCTGATAAGTTGCTCCCGCATTAACCAACCCGAAAGGCATCCCAATATAACAGTATAGGCCCCAATCAGTGATGAACGAAGTGTGTTCTTGATCTGGCCCATACATAGGAATTTGATTATAGCCTGAGTAAGCGTCCATGAAGCTTAACAATGCGTGTCCTGCAGTGGCATCTACAAGCTGATCGATACGAGGAAGTGGGAAGCTATCTTTTGGACAAGCTTTGTTCAAATCAGTGAAGTCAACGCAGGTTCTCCACTTCCCATTCGGCTTCTTCACCAACACGGGGTTAGCCAACCAAGTCGGGTAGAATGACTCCTTGATGAGCCCGACTTCCATTATTCTGTCCACCTCTTCTCTAAGGGCCTCGGCTCTCTCTCTTCTAATAGGTCTTCTCTTCTGCCTTGTTCCCTTCTTGCTGGGGTCTAAGTTCAACCTGTGGCACATCACTTCTGGGTCGATCCCTACCATGTCAGCGTGAGACCATGCAAACACATCCAGGTTCTTCTTGAGGAATGAGACGAGGTTGTTTCTCATTTCGGGGCCGAGGTTTGCTCCAATCCTCAAGACTTTAGTCGAGTCGTTTGGGTCCACCAAGATAGGAATGATATCCTCGAATGTTCCAGCTCTGTCTGGTAGGGGAGGCATTCTTGGGTCCAAATCAACATCAATGCTTCTATCTATGCTAGGCTCTCCTACTTCAGTAACACTCAGATGGTCCCTATTATTGATGAGCAACTCCGGCATTTCTTGCTGGATGTTCCCTTCTGTTGTAATGGTGACCTCTCGGGAGACTCCAGTTGGCAAGTTTATCAGAATTGAGGTCTCTTTCTTCACCCATTTGCCTTTATTCAACCTAGCGGCCATCTGTTCTGGGCTCTCCTCATCATCACTAGCCTCCTCTACTATCCCTTCCTGCAGTGTCATTACGGGTTGAGAGGGTTCCATCATTAAGGCCCCAGGCCGAGACTCCACTTCAATCCCCAGATTTTCGAAGTAGTCTTCCGGGAGTTCCTCTATAGATATCATGTTACAGACATCCATCATGAGAGTGTCCACACGCTTCCTTTTCTTCTCTTCACTATCTTCCAGAGGCTCTTGTTCTCTAAGGTCTACCACTTCTCGTCGAACATCTAACTTCTCTGCCCCTTTCACGGCTTGGTTGTAGCATACCCTTGAGTCATATTGACATCCCTTCACTTGTCCGACGCCTGTAGGAGTTGGAAATTTCATGGTTAAGTGGTAGACAGAGGTAACTACCCTCATCTCCTTAAGGAGTGGCCTCCCAATGATTGCGTTATAAGCACATGGCTGGTCCACCACAGTAAAGGTGACAATTTGTGTGGCCACGTGGGGGTTGTCTCCTAAACTGACCGGTAGCTGGATTGTTCCCCGAATTCCTACTGAAGCCCCGGTGAACCCGTAGAGCTGGTTTCCGCTTGAGGCCAACTATCTGTCCAGGAATCCAAGTCTTTTGTAAGTGTCGTAGGTTAAGACATTTACAGCTCTCCCATTGTCCACCAGCACCCGATATACATTAGTAGACCCGATTTTTATCCTTACCACAAGAGCATCAGCATGAGGATGGTGTACCCATTTGGCATCTTCTTCACTAAACATGATTTCATCTCTCTCTTTCGTGAACAGATAAGGAAGCCTTTGTTCAAGACGATGAACATTGGTTAGAGGGCGGTCCTTTGCTTCTCAAGCATATCTCTCCATGGCTTTCTTGCTATCTCCTCCCACATGAGGTCCTCCAATTATAACATGAATGCTACCTGCCCTGTCAGTCCTCTCCTTGTCACCATCTTTTGCTATTGGGGGTGGAGGAGGCACTTGATGGTACTGAGACTTATGCTTCCGTACTTCCTTTATGACCCATTCGGTTAGCTTTCCCTGTCGAATCAGGCTCTCAATTTCATCCTTCAATTGTCGGCAATCGGCCGTGTGATGTCCTGTAGATTCATGGTAAGCACAGTATTTAGAGGTGTCCCTTTTACTATATTCCGTTAGCGGGGTGGCTTTCTTGAATACCCCCTTCCCAGCGTAAGTGGCATATATATGATCAATGGAAGCCACCAAAGGGGTATGATTCTGCCATTTTGTTGTGTAAGGCCTTCCAGTCTCTTTATTTTCCTTGGTCTTGTTAAACTTCTTTGGGCTAGGGCTCCTTCTGAAAGTCTTTCTCCTTTCTTCTAGACTAGAAGATCTCCCTCTCTTCTCCATCCTTCGGCCACTGCTTCTTAGATCTCTCATAGATTTCTCTACCCTTTTGTGAGGCTCCGCTTGTTCATAAAATTCGGCCAAAGTTTTCGGTTCCCTAGCCTGTAGGGTCTTCCAGAATTTAGAGACTTCCCTCAATCCAGCAATTAGGAAATTCTTCTGGGCTTCTTCTGTTGCTCCTCGAACTCTAGGAACCTCAGCATTAAATCGCATGAAATAGTCCTGCAGGGACTCTGCTTCTCCCTGCTTAATGTTTGCAAGGGTAGCCACCGGGGGGGCATAATGAAGAGTGGACTGAAACTGTCTTAGAAATAGATCTCCCAACTGTCTCCACGTGCTAATGCTAGCTGGTCCTAGCTTAGTAAACCACTGTTGAGCACTCCCCCTTAACGAGACGGCGAATAGTCGACAACGAGTTAGGTCAGGAACCTGGTAGACCTCCATCTCGGTATTGAAACGGGCCAAGTATTCAGCAGGATCCGCATCTCCATTGAAGGCAAGCTCGAGGTTAATTCTAAATGCCGGGGGCAGAGGGGACATCCTTATTGCAGGAGTAAAAGGAGATGGGGCCGTAGCAGGGGGTGGGGCTCTCTTCTCATGTTCCATCTGCACCAGCAGGCGCCTCAGATCACCAACCCTTAGGTCTCCAATTCTCTCGTCCGACCCCTCTTCACTAGCATGGTGAGAGGAAGTCCTCTCCCTTCGCTCCCTTCTATGAGTTCGAGGCGGTGTCCTCTCTCTTCTTTCTGTTCTAGGCGAAGCCCTCTCCCTTCGCTTGGTTCTAGGTGGAGTCCTCTCCCTTCGCTCTGTTCTAGGTGGAGTGCCCTCTGGCGCCTCCTTCCGTGCCTTAGATTTTTCCAATCTAAGTCTTAGATCGTGCTCAGTTAGCTTCTTCCCAATGCGATCCAAAACACTAGTGGACCTAGCCTCGGACGAAGCTGGCTCATGCCGCGGCTCGCTCGGAGCCTGGCTGCCTCGCTCCTCCTGGCTTGGAGATATCTCATCTGTCTCAAGAGACCCGGTTTTCTTTAGCCCATCAGCTACCTCGTCGAACTCGTGTATGAGTTTTTTAGAGGTTTTATCTTTCTTGTCCCTAGTGCCCTTGAGCCTTCGAGCCTTCCTCTTCGCATTCTTGATTGAGTTCTGCTCGACCTTAGCTAGCCGGGCGTTCATAGTTTTGAATTGGAGCTCGATCCCCTCGAGGTAGCCCAGGATCTTCTGGCCATCCAGTGTAACCGGTGCGACTTGAGGCATGACAGGGGTGATTTTGCTTGGTCCTCCCTCTCCGTGGGGTGGTGGATCCGTCCTTGCTCCTTGTGGTGTGGCATCCTTCTTGTGCACAATGCCCTTGTCATCGTTCTTGTTGTTCTTCGACATCCTTCTCCTTAAGATGCTTAGGCCCCTCCTTCTAACGCCAATTGTTGTTAGGAGAATTTCGTACAACAGTGTGTTGGAGGTTTATGGAAAGTTGTGGCTGGACTTGTATGATGACTCCTCAGAAATTGAATAGAGAATGGGTTTTTTCTCTTGCACTTGCCGAGTGTCAATTGTGTATCATACAAGGTGCCTACGTACCCCTTTATATAGGGATCAAGCCTCACGTAGTTCTTGGAGAACAAGTCATTGAATAAGCCCATTCAGTCCAAGCCCATAAAATAGTCAGTATTTATGTTCCCATAAATAGTTCAAGGATTATCAATCCACCTCGAGTTCCCATAAATAGTCCAAGGATTATCAATCCACCTCGAGTTCCCATAAATAGTCCAAGGATTAGCAATCCTCTTCAAGTTCCCATAAATAATCTGGTCTTCACACGTTTTCCTACAATCTTGCGGCATCTCCGCATTTCTTTCCATGATTGCAGGTCTATCCCGTGTCAACCAAGAAACATCCCATAAATGGGAATTTCCGTATATTGGGCTTCACCCACGATGCGAGCTGGCCAGGCTCGCATCGCATAAAACATATGAAAATTACCCTTTCAAAGTTCAAGTGGTGCGAGCTCACCTATGTTCAAATATTCTTATTTCTGACAAGTACCACGGGCCCATTACTTCATAATGGTGAGAGCCCATAAGCTTATGGTATAAATAACGAAGCGAGCTCATCAAAATGAACTCATAAGGAAGAGAGCCCAAAACTCTTTTTAACGAAGTGAGCCCACCATACTTAGAAGGATTTTTGGCTCAACATAACTTCACGATGCGAGCCCTAATTCCAGTCCACACCAATCTTCCCAAATCATAGCCCAATCCCTAGGCCCAAATCACTTAGGGACCTGTCCAGGGCCCATTACCGAAAATCCAGTATAACATCTTCCAAAAGCTTGAGGTATTAACAAATTTCAACTTCTACCCAATCTTATTTCATGGCTTATTTACGACTAGGAAATAAATAATTTGACTACATTACTCAAGTCCAAAACTTACATGAGACAAAAAAGGTTTTTCTAGTTAAGGATCATGTTGGTGACCTTTGGAAACAAAGGTATTTTATGTTAGCACCTCAACCATCATGTTAGGAGTTCATTTGATAAAATTTTGAAGCTCATTTACCCCATACTTAAATAACTCTTAATATGTGTATGTTATTTAAACTTTATTTTAAAACTCATCCATCCATCCGGTATATATTATATTCTATTACATATATTAAAGGCCAACAAGCTTTTTTAAGACTATTTAGTAATTTAGTAATTCGCTCTTTCATCATATTAATATTAAAAAAATGAATTATATCCACATCTCCTACAACAAAGAAATTTTGAGAACCATTTTATGAATCATTGGAGCATCTCCAATGGAGTTAGCTAAAATGGTTGACTAAAATAATATAAAGTAATATTTGGGTAAAATTTACTGAATCTGTAAGGCGTTGTACTCCAATGGGTTGATTATAATGGTTGGATATATTTGAAAATAGTATATTTATAATTTTAAACAATACTTTTTCATTGAAAAATAATTTATAGCCCATTTTGATAAGATTTTGAAGCTCATTTATCTCATACTTAAATAACTCTTAATATGTGTATGTTATTTAAACTTTATTTTAAAACTCATCCATCCATCCGGTATATATTATATTATATTACATATATTAAAGGCCAACAAGCCCTTTTAAGACTATTTAGTAATTTACTAATTCGCTCTTTCATCATATTAATATTAAAAAAATGAATTATATTCACATCTCCTACACCAAACAAATTTTGAGAACCATTTTATGAATCATTGGAGCATCTCCAATAGAGTTAGCTAAAATGGTTGGATAAAATAATATAAAGTAATATTTGGGTAAAATTTACTGAATCTGTAACCAATCAGGTAATTCCTTTTATTACTTGATTGTTTTAGTGAACTGTTTATGGGAAAGTATAAAAACAATTTTATTTCTAAAAGTTCAATTTTATCTTTCCCCCAAATTCACTAAGGCAAAAAGCTCTCTTCTCTCTCCAAGCAAAAACCTTTCTCTGCAACTAATCTCTCTCAGAAATGGCTCCTCAAAACAACGGGTATTCTTCATCCGTTGACAAGTATTTCTCCATCGACGGATATGCCTCACAGTAGTTATCCGTTGATACTCTCAACGGATATCTCACATCCGTTGACAAAAGTCTCTACACTTGTGAACTTAAATATTCACATTCCTTCAACAAGTGTAGAAGAGTTAGCAGTTGTTGAGACATTTTTAGGACTGAGGGTAGGGAGTGAAATAATTGAGAGTGAGAGACTGGCTTGTATCCAGGCAAAAGGAGAGGAAGTGATAGAGAGTCTGACTATTTCTTCCAGACAAGCAAAAGGATGGCTTAAGAGTTTCACCTTAGTAGGTGAAGGTGAAAGTGTGAGAGGTGTGAGCCAGGGGGAGCCCTTGATGCAATAAAAGAGAGAAATTAAGAGAAAAGCATGTACTAGAGAGATAAGGATGGAAGACACGACCATTTCCAGTGAGTCAATGGATGTCAGTGAGTGCTGAAAGAGAAAGGCAATTCCAATTGGAATACATAAATACAATTAGCCAAATTCCTCTGGATGCTGAGACATTTACTCATCATGTGTCAGCCTATCAAGTCTTAGCTGCACAGGACAATGTGGAGGCAGAAAAGATGCTGAATTTAGTCCACACTACTGAATCAATTTCTAGAGTCAAAGATGCAATCACAAATCTGCCTCAAGGAGCTGGTGAAGACTTTGAGTATGAAGGGGAAGAAAGTGAAGAAGGTCTTGATTCAGATGGTGGTGAAGGAGGAGAAGCAGGCCCTTCCACCTTAAAAGCAGTCCCTGATTGGCTATTCTCAAATGCATGCAATCACACTTACATGAATATGGAGATCACGAGGCAGTATCAAAGGGCATGTTCTGAATCACAGACCACTGATCCAACTCATCAATCTATCATCAAGAATTTCATGGCTTCTCTACAGCTTCAAAAGCTTCAATTTCTTCAACACAGATCCAACACTGAGATTGTCAAAACCCAAATAGATGAAGTCAAAAGTGCTTTGGAAAGAAGGATATACAGCTTGGACCCCTCCACAACTCAGAAAGTCAGTCAAACCAAGTTGATCAAGACTGTGGAAATTTATCAACAAGAATAGACAACATGGAGCAACAAATGGCATGGCCTCCTTCTTAAAAAATCTGAAATTGCAGACTCGGCTCCTTCAATAATTGCTTAATACTCCTGCCACTATTCCAACCCTTGATAATAACAAAAAGGGGGAGAATGTAGTAGTAGTTTCTGACAAAGCAATATCAACAACTCAACCTATGCCATCTGTTGAGGGGGAGTCTGTAGACACCAAGGATGTGCCATCTAGTGAGGGGGAGCAAACACTTCAGGCACCTCAGGTCAAAGTAATTGCTAGTGATTTTAAAATCAATATTCAAGACCTGACTGAAGCTGAAGTTGCTGCAAGAGAAAAAACTTCATGGTAAGAACAAGTTGAGGTTAGACTATCCTCTTCCTAAACCTGATGATGCCAAAATCATGGGACTTGCCATCAAGAAAGCCAAAACTGATACATATGTGATAAGAAGGGCAAGTATGGCTTTCATCTACAGGAATGGACTGAAAATCTGCATAACTACAGGTCATCCCAACTTTTCTGCTGCCAAAAAAGAAGAAACATCTAGGCTGTTAATGGAAGCTCATGCCAAAACTCTTGATGAAAATGAGAACAAAAATGAAACATCTTCAGAGAGGAAAGAAAGATTGGCTCAAGAGTTGTTGGATGAGTTAGAAGATGAGACTGATGATGCTGAAGAAGAAGAGGCCTATGTTCCAAAGAAGAGAAAGGGAGGTACTAAAATAGTTCCTAAAAGGAAGCATGTGAGACAGTTAAAGAGAAAAGCCAAGAGCCTCTCTTTCAAGAAGATGAAGAACAAGAAGTGGAGAAAACTACAAGCATGCCAATATCTCTTCCTGAAACCATAAAGTCAACAATATTTCATGACACTGCCTTCAATGAGACTCCAGTGCATCCAAAGGATGGGCCCATTGAATTTGACAACTTGGTGTTCCCTAAAATCATTCTGGAAGCTGAAAAGAAAAAGAGAGCAGCAAGGGGGAAAACTCAACAAGGACCTGTCAAGATACCATATGTACCTCAAATTGTTAGACAAACAGTCACTAAAAATAAAGATAATTTCTTGTGTCAAGCTGACATTCAAAAGTACACAAATATGAAGCTCTATTTGGATGAGATTTCTGAAGTCAGAGGCATAAATTCTTACAAACATCTGCGAGCAAGGCTTGTCTTTGCCTACAAGGGTGGCAAAGAAAGAATTTGGCCAATACAAAGGATTCTCAATGAAGGATACCATACTCTGACCAAGGTTTTCTCAAGCATGAAGAGAACTCAAGGATTCACAGGCATTGCCAAAGGTGAAGCGCTGACAAGAATCAATGAGATAGGAGTTAGTTGGAGCTCACCTGAACGCCTACCTAAAAAGCTCAAAATTCCATTCAATGGTCAGAAAATTCATCTCCAACCCTATTGGATGATGGAATTCAGAGATAATGATGGTTGCAATCTAAATTGGATAGAAATTATGATGAAGAAGAGATGTTCTATAGACAGCTTCAGGGGCAAATTGAGGTCAACAAATCTCTGTACAGTTTTCTTTAACTCACTTTGTATTTAGTATGTATTTTTCTTTGTGAAGCTTAATTGAAATTTGCATTTTTTTTATTGTCTGTAATTCTTAAAGAGTGTTTTGTTATCATCAAGCCTTAAATTTATGTCTGAGTCTCAACCAGGCATAAATTAGGGGAGATTGTTAGGAATTATGTTGATTCTTGATGATAACTCAACATCTCGGCAAATTTGTATAAGTCATTGCAGCTGTCAATGGATAGCATGTGTATACATTATCCGTTGACACATAGCTTAATAACGGAAAAGAGTTTATATAACATGTTTATTTGGTTCTAGATAGCAATTGATAGTACAGTTGTTAGGTTTGAATAAGTCATATTGACTATCAATGGATATACATAATAGGTTGTGTAAAGCATAATGTAACATAAGATGTAAAATAGATAACTACAACTCAACAAAGGACAAGACAGACAATAGTATTAACAGAAGCACAGGAATCCAGAATCAAAGAAGAAAAGGTAAACTCAAAAAATCAAAATACGTTATGTATTCTTGAAGTCCGTAAACAGGTCACGGAAAGAAGTTCATGAAAATGTTCAAGCCTCAGTGACAACAAAAGAAACAAGACTTTCAAGACGACAGAAGTATGTGAATGATTTAGGGTTAAGTACCACGGGATTCCAGTGATTTAAATGAATCAACCAGAACGACAAAGGACTTATCAGCAGCATTGAATTGAAGACATAAAAGAAGAATTGATCAAGTGTTATTCATCTGTGAACCAGACCAGTTGCACTAGGTGACGTCACTAAAAAGATCAAGTTGTTTTATCGTCTCAGAAGAAATTGATACAGTCTAAAACTGAAACACCCTGGAGCTCAGAAGATTTAGTAAAAAGATCAAGTCAAAGAAAATGGCTCGATGGTTTTTCTATTTAGAAAACCATCGAATGTGATTCAAGAATTCTATCTTAATTCATTTATAAAGTAATTGGCACTTCGATAGTTTTTATTTAAAACTATCGAATGGTGAATTACTTTTATAAATTCGATAGTTTTCTAATTGAGGAGCAGGTGGAAAAGTGTTTGTCTGTCAGGTTGATTTTGAAGATGGACGGCCAAGATTGTTTCTACAAGTTTGGTTCGATAGTTTTCAAATCAAAGTCTACAATTACAACAGAGGAAGAGTGTCTTCTTCAGTCGAGGTTATTTTTCACAGTAGCAATTACTAAGAGAGAGTTTGAGCCAGAGAAATTACAGAAGAAATTAATATTGCTCTGAACTTGATCATTGTATTGATTGTGAATAACCTAGAACTCATTGAAGCTAATCTACGGATTAGAAATTGTAGCACCCCTCGAGGTTTATATTTATAAAAAGATATATTCCCCGAAACTTGATCTGGTTTGGTGTGTTTGATTTCGTTATAGAACTGAACGATTTATCCGCGAACGAAATTGAATTATTTGTGAGTATCGTATTCAACCCCCCCCCCCTTCTACGATACTTTGGTCCTAACAATTGGTATCAGAGCTACTTGATTGATATACAAATCAGATCCGGTGAATGAGACCAAAATCAAACGTAGCGTGAAAATTCGAAGAAAATTTTTTAACTTTCAAAATTTTTCATTTAATTGGAATTTCTTAAATTTTAAACAATTTGAAATTTTCAGAAACCATGAGTGCTCCAAAGACAACCGCTGGTATTAAAGTTCCCCCGTTTACTAGAGATGATTTCGGTTTGTGGAAGATGAAGATGCTGTTATTTATCAAGGCATCTAATCCGTTGTATATGGGCATATTAGAAAACGGACCATATGTACCAATGAAATCAGTTGATGAATCTACAGCCCCTGATGGTAGCAGGATTCCTCCAGGCACCCAACCTAAGGATATTACTGAGTATACAGATTCTGACAAAGAACTGATTCGATTGGACACAGGTTTAATGTTGATATTGGCGGACTCCGCAGACAAGGAAATGAGCTATCAGTTGATGAACTGTACAAGCGGGAAACATATGTGGGATACCATTAACTTGATAATGGAAGGAACTAAAGACGTTCAGGAAAACAGATTGGACATCCTGACTTCTCAATACAAAGCGTTTAGGTCTATGCCAGGAGAAAGTATAACTCGGGTCTTTGAGAAATATACTAAACTCCTCAATGAATTGGCAATGAAAGGAAAGACCTATCAACTGAGAGAATCAAACAGGAAGTTCATGATGACGCTGCCCCATCATGTAGAACACAAGTCATCATCCATAAGGGAAAGAATTGACTTCACAAAGATGTCATTAGAGATGATCTATGGGAAGTTGAAGACCTGTGAGATGGAACAGGAACAAAGAGTGATAATCTACGGATCAGGGACAGTGGAAAGCAAGCACAATGCACTTGTGAGATCAGCAGCACTTGTAGTGGATGAACCAATAACTTCTGAGATTCAGGTTCAAACCCCTAGAGCTGGAAAGGAGGTGATAATAGAAGCAGAAATGGATTCTGTGAATCTGGGTGTTGATGAAAGTGATTACTACACCCTAGAAGAGCTTGATCAAATGGAAGACAAAACCATGGCGTACTTAGCTGCAAAGTTTAGCCACATCCGTTTCAAAAGAAACCCTAAGTACAAGTTCAAGGGCTCAACCAACAGATTCCAGAAGAGCAATTATACACCTAGTACAGGCTTTAAGGGAGGCTACAAGACTGGCATGATTGATAGAAGCAAATCAAGATGCTACAACTGCAATGAGTTAGGGCATTTCGCCACTGAATGTCGGAAGCCTCGTCAAGCGAGAGACCTGAAAGATGTCTATGGAAAGAAGGATTCTTATGATGAGTTGAAGAAAGAGAATGCCAAGCTTAAACAGCAATTGGAGGCATTCTCTGGAAAGCAGAAAGGGAAAGCTTATATAGCAGAGGGAAAGCACTGGGATGATACTGATTCGGATGAAGAGGAGGAATATGTAAATGTTGCTCTAATGGCTGACTCTTCAGAGGAATCACCACAATCATCTCAGGTACCTATCTTAACTACAATTGATATGTCTAATTCTGAGTACAAGAAAACTGTGCAAGATCTTAGTGTAGGATTGTTTAATGTACACACAAGCATGCTAGCATCAGAAATGGAAAATGCTAAACTAGTTATTAAGATTAAAAAGTTAGAATATAAAAATTAAGAACTAGAGCTTGTAGCTGTAACATTAGAAGATCTTAAGCAAAAGAATGCGTACTTAGAGAACAAGGTCAAGTGTAATGCTGAGATAGCGACTATCCTCAGGAAGCAGATTTCAGATTTAGATTTGAAGCTGAATGCTTTTAAGAATTCCGCCCTAATTGCTAAGGAGATCATTGATACTCAGGCCATAGGGAATAAAACTGCTATAGGATTTGACTATGACAAGAAAGCTGGTAAGAAGATAGTGGAATTCCCTACGACACCTTCAGTTGTCAAAAAGAATACTCCACATGTTCTTAAGAATGTTGATTGTCCAGTTTTTGTTAAGCCTTTTCCACCACTCTTTCATGAGGATGACCTTTTCATAAGACAAGAATTGCTTGAGGAGGATTTGTTGAAGGAAAAAGAGGTAAAGACTAAGTTGCCTAGGAAATCAGTAAAAAATGAATTACCTAAACCTGATTTACCTAAAACTGAAGTAGGTGACGTAGTTAGTGTTAGGTCCAAAGTATCGTAGAAGGGGGGGTTGAATACGATACTCACAAATAATTTAATTTCGTTCGCGGATTAATCTTTCAGTTCTATAACGAAATCAAACACACCAAACCAAATCAAGTTTCGGGGAATATATCTTTTTATAAATATAAACCTCGAGAGGTGCTACAATTTCTAATCCGTAGATTAGCGTCAATGAGTGTAAGGTAACACAAATACACAACAATAATCAAGTTCTGAGCACTATTAATTTCTCTGATAATTTTCTCCGGCTCTTCTCTCTCTCAGTTATGTGTCTGTGTTGAATGCCCTTAACTGAAGAAGACACCTTCTTCACTCTGTATTAACTGTAGGCTTTGTTTAGAAAAACCATCGAATTAGAATTGTAGAAACAATCCTGGCCGTTGGATCTTCTTCAACCTGTCAGACAAGTAATTCTTTTCACCTGCTCCATGAATTAAAAACCATCGAATGGATTTAAAAACCATCGAATTAATTAAGTTAATTCACCATTCGATAGTTTTTTAATTAAAACTATCGAATACCAAATTAACTTATTTTGGTTTTCAATTAATCACTTTACCTACCATTCGATAGTTTTCTAATAAGAAAAACTATCGAATTCCTTTTCTTGTCTTTTGTTCATTAATGATTCCACTGAGCTCCTGGGTGTTTAAGAAATAAACTGTATCACTTTCTTCGGAGACGATAAAACAACTTGATCTTTTCAATGCCGTCACCTAGTGCAACTGGTCTGGTTCACAGATGAATAACACTTGATCAATTCTTATTTTATGTCTTCAATACATTGCTGCTGATACGTCCCTTGTCGTTCTGGTTGCTTCATCACTGGAATCCCGTGGTACTGAACCCTAAATCATTCACATACTTCTGTCGTCTTCAAAGTCTTGTTTCTATTGCTGTCACTGAGGCTTGAACATTTTCATGAACTTCTTTCCGTGACCTGTTTACGGACTTCAAGAATACATAACGTATTTTGATTTTTTGAGTTTACCTTTTCTTCTCTGATTCTGGATTCCTGTGCTTCTATTAATACTATTGTATGTCTTGTCCTTTGTTGAGTTGTAGTTATCTCTTTTACATCTTATGTTACATTATGCTTTACAATCTCCCCCTATTTGATTGGATAGAGTTCGACAAGCAAATACTTCGAGGATAACTCAACTAACTAAGGAAACATTAAACTACTTAAAGTAAGACAGCTTAATAATATCAATGCATTCTGGATCAGATATATATACATTTCCAGATTTCATAAATCAAAAAACAATTAAACTTTATACAATGAAGTTGCTCCTCTAGTCTGAGCTGATAGTTCTCTTGTTCTTTGCTTCATCATTCAGTCCATTCCAATCTCACCTTCTTCAATCATTGGATCGGAGTTAGCAGCTTGATAATCAATCACTGATAGATAGTGCAGTGGTTCTCCAGGTTTAAGGATTGCTCCTTGAATGTGTCTTCCAATATATTCAACCTCTTGACCCACTCCAGCCCATAACCATGCAATGTTAACATCTTTCTTGTTCAGCTTTGGCATGTTTGGCAGTCTGGTATGCACTTCTAATCCTCTTTCCACTCTTTTCCTATAGTAAGGAACATTCTCCATTAGAAATCTTCTAAGAGTGTCTGCTGCTTTGTCCTTCTCCGTTGATGAGAATCCAGTGGATCTAAGATACTTCTCAACTGAGATTAGATAGTTGCTTGGGTAGTCCCTCAGTTTGTCCTCAGCCAAATAGCAGATTCTGAACAAGTCATTCGTCATGAATCTAACCATTGGAGGATCTTCAGTAATCTCTGGACTGACTTTCATCACGATCTCCTTAACATGCTCACGGAGCAGTTCATTTAGCCTTGTGGTTCTTTGGATCTTGATGAGTATAGCCTACAATTCTGTATATGTCCTCTGTTCTAAAAACTTAGTAGAAATCACAAATGTACCTTTCTCCAGAAAACTGATTAATAAGCTCCAGGCACCATTTGCTTTAACCCCAGCATTCAGACAGATTATAGAGCTTCTCAGTGCTTTAAAGTAAGTCTGATCTTCAAGATTAGCACTTCTGATGTCCTGAATAATGACTTCCACCTCCGCATTGTCGTTGACTTGTAATCCGTCTTCAACTCCACAAAAGGTTTTATAAGCCATTTCCCATTCAGTACCATCTTTCTTTGCCAGATCTATCATCTTCTTCTTCCTCACTTCATTATACACCTTCATTCTCTTTAGCTTTTCACTTCTCAGAATTGCTTGTTGTTTCTCCTTCTCAGCTTGCCTGGCATCTATTGCAGCTCTCTGAGCTCTTATTGCTTCCAATGCAGCTTCTTCTTCAGGTGATAGAGAATTTGCTTCTTCCATATCATCATCCAAGATAGGATGTTCTATTGGCTCCGGATAATATGGCTCATGCTCCTCTTGAATAGGTTGCTCATGCATGACCTCAAATTCCTCTTCCTTTTCTTATCTTCCTCTACAAGCTCCTCAATCCAGTACTGTCTGATTGGAATAGCCTCAACAGTCTCCCAAACTCCCCATTTATCCTTCACCCCCTCTCCAACTTTCTCCCCCTTAGTTGAGGAATCCTCGATAAAAGCATCCTCAGCATAAAAGAAATTAGAAGGATCAGGTTGCTGATATGAAGAACCAGGTTGTCCAGATTGTTGGTTCTTTAGCATACTCCATATAGACTGTACTCCGTCACCTTGATTCTCCAAGAAATCCATAAGCTGCTTATTAAACTCATTTATAGAAGCTAGCGACAGGTCAATGTTCTCCAATCTTGAGTTGGTAGTCTTTTCCATGTGATCCAGCCTCTTGTTTAGCTTAGACTCCATTCGTGAAAGGGAATCCATTGCATCTTTTACCCGCGCTTGACCATCCCGGATAACCAGAATGTCTTCTTTCAAAGCTTCATGTCCTTGAGACAGTGCAGTTACTTCATTCATGAATCCATCTTTAAGCTCCCTGACGTCCATCCTCAGCTCGACTAGTTCTTCCATAGCTTCCTTCTTTAAGGAGTCCACTGCCTGCTTCGTACCTGTTATAGTGCCAGATGCACTGCCAATGACCCTGAATGTTCTTCTGGAATCAGCTGCAGCCAAGTCAACTTTCTCTTGAATAGACTTTAAAGAAACATTGTCTTGACTGGAGGAGATCCCTTGGTCAAAGGAAGGTCGCAGTGGAACGTTGAAAAGTGGATTTCCTTCTTTGTCTCGAACTGTCATCTCCTTGAGGGAAGATTGAACTTGTAGTTCTCTTTCTGTTGGTAACAGCAGATCATCAATATTAGGTAGGGTTAGGGTGTCACTCCTCACATTTGGCTCTGGGTGTACACTCAACGTTTCTGTCGGTGTTTGAATCATTTTTCCTTTCCCACTCAGGCCAGGTGTAAGTGTTTTTGTCTCACTCAAATCCTTTGTGCTGATTGTACCTGCAGAAGAGATCACCGTAGCCATCCTTAAGGAGGTCACCGGTGGTGCAATGGGGCTTCGCAAGTCCCCGTCCTTGGTTAAACCAAGTTGCTGATCATCCTTAGATGATATATCCTTTGAAGGATCTAGAGTTTGAATCTCTAGGGGGTTAGAAACAGGCTCTTTTAACAGCAGAGATCCCGAATCTTCCCCGTGAGTCTGTAAAGACTTCACCTCAGTTGACTCCTCAATAGTAATTGATTCATTGTCAACGAGTTGCCGATCTGCACCTACGTCAGACCCTTTACCCGCAGGATCCAGATATGTTCCATCTGGGGAGGTAGACAATGACCTTTTAGATTGTGCATTTAGGTCAAAGCCTTCTCTCGACGTCTGTGAAGACCCTTGGTTCTGAGAACCTTCAACCAGTGAACCTGACCGTAATATGGTCGGAACACCAGTTGCTTCCGTCAATTCTTCCTTACTTGATTGAGCTATTGGTTCAGATATTGCTTTCGTTAGCGTAGCCCAATCAGCATCAGAAAAATCAGTAAAGGGCTCTTTGAATGAGAGAAATGAAGTATCAGCAGTTGCCTCAGTTTCTGTTCTTCTCCTTTTAGAGGAAGGCAGAGCTGCTGTTGAAGGGTGTATCTCCTTATGTGGTGCTGCTTTGGCACTATCTCCCTCTACACTCATGGATGGTTCTTTAATGGGTATAGTAGGGGAAGGAGGTTCGTTTATGTTTTCATTTGGCTCTTCCAAAGGCTCTTCGACCGTGGTTAGAGGTTGTGGGTTTGCAACCTCCTGGTCAGGAATGGCCACTGAGGGCTCTGGATCAACATCCATTGGTACAGGTGCCATTACAGGTTCAGGTTGTGGAATATTACCTTGATTTACCTGTTCCCCTGGGGGTAGAAGTGGTAGGGGCACCGTTCTTAGATATTCAGTGAGAACAGTGGGTACCCTTGGAAGATAGTTGTCCTTCCTAATGAGAGCGGTTATGGCATTGCTCT
Organism: Heracleum sosnowskyi; assembly: GCA_030848705.1. Lineage (NCBI taxonomy): Eukaryota > Viridiplantae > Streptophyta > Magnoliopsida > Apiales > Apiaceae > Heracleum > Heracleum sosnowskyi. The sequence goes on along the minus strand of CM061239.1, from coordinate 47,646,503 downwards.
TCATTCTCATGCACTCCTGGTTGGCTTCACCTTCAAAGATCTCCCGTTCATCATCTGTTAAGATATCATTGAGAATTAGCTGTAGGAACCTAGGATAGAAACAGAGCACATCTTCATTTATGCCTGTTCTTTCATCCAGTGGTCCCATGCACATAACTACTTGATCAATCACTATCCATCCTATGTTAATATGCCTGTTGTTCGCAATGGCAAACCCTATCTTTTGAAGGAATAAGGGAATGCCATGCAGATTTGTTTGCTTGGCAGTAAAAACATGTATCAGGGTATGAAAGAAAAAGTTCCATGGCTTTGGCAGGTAATGCTTTAGGAACTCTCCCACCAAAAAGTTAGGTTGTTGACTTCTGATAAGAGTGAAGAAAGCATGTATTTCCTCAGTTGTGGGATCCGGAACAAGGTTTTCTGTTGGAAAATGAAGAATTCGATTAAAATCATGTTCCGTTACCCTTATTGTTCTGCCCCCTGGCACAACAAAACTGAAGGACCGTATGTTATTCTCAGTTGTATCCGTGGTGGTTGTGTACAACGCAGTCAATTGATCAATGCAAAGGACCACGGGAGTACTTACAGCGTATGCCACTAACGAACGTGTATTCAAAAACTCTGCCCATGCACGAATTTGAGGATTCGTTATGGATTGCAGATTTTGAAACGAGACATGATTAGTCTTGGTAACAATAAATTCTCCAGCCATTTTAAAATTTCCAGAAAATTCAAATAAACCAAAACTAATTTTTCCTTTTTTTTTTACTTAAATTTAATTAATTAATCAAACTCTAACAAAAATACCCCTTTTTCTTGATAACACAACTTCGAGAACTGTCAAGATATAAAACCCTAATTGTTACAGCCAACTAACAAACAAAATCACAAGAACTCAATTGTATAAACAATTAAATTCCAAGAAGTGTTCTGTTAAAGATTTCTTTGAAGTGCACAATTTGGGTTCGATGGTTTCTCCTTCACTTTGTTTCAAAACTCAAAAACAATCAAGGATTCACTGTTAGAAGAGAATCAACAGTGAAAAACAGTAATCTTTTTAAGTTTTACTCGGTTAAAACTGAAGAAACTATCGAGATGTGTTCTTGAAACTATATCAAAAATGTATGTATATATAATCGACCACTTGCAAGTTCTCAGATCTAAAAAAAATGAGAAAGAAAGAGACAAGGCACGATTTTATACCTTTTAAAACTTATAGGGGTAATCTTGTCAATCCTGGTTCGATAGTTTTTAATTGAACTATCGATAGTTTTCTGCAAGGGGTAAACCTGTCAACTGGAATTCGATGGTTTTTGAAAAACTATCGAATTTTTTGAAATTCAGAATTTTAAAAGGTTTATCAGAAAACTATCGAAGTGTTTTTCTTTGAAAACCTATCGAGCAAATGCTTTTGAAAAACTATCGAGAACTTTAATATTAAGTAATTAAGTTCACTTCGATATTTTTCTTAATTTTTCAAAATCTATCGAGGATTTAAATATTGAATAAAGTAAATCCACTTCGATACATTTTAAATTAAACTCAAAAACTATCGAGAATTGTTTTCGATAGTTTTTCTTTTCCTTTTCAAAAACTATCGAAAATTAATTTCGATAGATTTATCTATGTACTTGAAAAACCATCGAATTTCCTAAATTCGATATTTTTGCTTCTGTCTTCATTTTAAAACCTGTTCTTGTTTTAAAAATCAGAATTTTTATTTCCTGCTTAGTTTTAATTCTAATAAATCTTTTCAAATTTACCAAAATCAATTCTTAACAGAAAATTCACAATTTTCTTAGAATAAAATCAATTAAATATCATTGAGTGATATTAACCAATTGAAATCTAATCAATTATGCTGCATTAATCTACAATGTTTAAAAACAAAGCAAATTAATTCAAATTAAATAAATGCTTGAATATTTAGAACAAATATTAGCACTTAAATAATTTTTAGAATTAATAACTAATTAAATGCCAGAAGATATATCATCCATAATTATGACATAAAATTAGTATAATAATCCTAACTACGAGAATTGCTCCAGAAAATAAATTCACGAGTCCAAAGGATATAGCAATTCTTGAACTCATGTATTTACCAGGACTCTCTGCAGTTACTGACTTCTAATCAAAATCAATTAGAAAGATTTAACATCCCAAGTTCACCAACCAGCTTATTGAAAGTGGATTCATCAAGCGGTTTAGTAAAGATGTCTGTAATTTGATCCTCTGTGGGTACAAAGTGTAACTCCACAGTTCCATTCATGACATGCTCTCGGATAAAATGATACCTGATGTCGATGTGCTTAGTCCTTGAGTGTTGCACTGGGTTGTTTGAGATTGTTATGGCACTTGTGTTGTCGCAAAATATTGGAATCTTTGTCAACAAAAGCCCATAGTCACGGAGTTGGTTTCTCATCCACAAGATCTGAGCACAACAGCTTCCATCAGCAATGTATTCAGCCTCAGCTGTTGATGTGGAAACTGAATGCTGCTTCTTGCTATACCAGGAAACTAACCTTCTTCCAAGAAACTGACTGCTTCCTGAAGTACTCTTCCGATCAATCTTACAACCTGCAAAATCAGAGTCTGTGTATCCAATAAGATCAAATCCTGTATCTTTAGGGTACCAAATTCAAAGATTTGGAGTCCCCTTAAGATATCTAAATATTCGCTTAACAGCTATTAGATGAGATTCTTTAGGATCAGACTGAAATCTAGCACACAAGCATGTTGCAAACATTATATCTGGTCTACTTGCAGTGAGATAAAGTAATGAGCCTATCATACCTCTGTAGCCTGTGATGTCAACCTTCTTACCAGTTTCATCCTTATCAAGCTTAGTGGCAGTTGGCATAGGAGTCTTTGCTGTAGATGAGTCTTCCATTTGATACTTCTTAAGAAGATCCTTGATGTACTTGGACTGACAAATGAATATACCATCTTGTTTCTGGTATACTTGCAATCCAAGAAAGAATGACAATTCACCCATCATGCTCATTTCATAACGACTCTGCATTAACTTAGCAAATCTCTTGCATAGATCATCATTAGTAGAACCAAATATTATGTCATCAACATATACTTGCACCAATATCAAATCATTTTTATGCTTTTTGACAAAGAGAGTTTTGTCTACAACACCTCTTGTAAAATCATTTTCAAGTAAGAATTCAGAGAGAGTGTCATACCATGTCCTTGGAGCTTGTTTGAGTCCATAGAGAGCTTTGAATAGAAAGTACACAAAGTCTGCCAGTTTTGAATCCTCAAAACCTGGAGGTTGTTCCACATACACTTCTTCTTCTAATTCCCCGTTCAGAAAAGCACTCTTCACATCCATTTGATATACCTTGTAATTGGAATGTGCAGCAAATGCCAGAAACATTCTGATGGCCTCAAGTCTTGCTACTGGTGCATAGGTTTCATCATAATCTATACCCTCTTCTTGAGAGTAACCTTTAGCAACCAGTCTGGCTTTGTTTCTCGTTACAATGCCATCTTCGTCCAACTTATTTCTGAATACCCATCGTGTTCCAATAACATATTTTCCCTTAGGCCTGGGTACCAGCTTCCAAACTTTCTGCCTTTCAAACTGATTGAGTTCTTCTTGCATAGCAATTACCCAATCTGGATCATCTAGAGCATCTTCAACTTTCTTAGGTTCTTTTTCTGAAAGAAACCCAGAATAGTGACATTCATTTTGTGATGTTCTCCTAGTTCTCACTCCTGTGTCCGGATCACCAATGATCAAGTGAAAGGGATGATCTCTATTCCATACCCTTTGTCTTGGCAGATGCGATCTTGATGATTCTCCTTGTTCTAGATGTTGTGGAGTGTGACTACTTGATCCTTCTCCTGCTCCCCCTGAGTTGTTGACGGTTTGATCTGTCGATTCTGAAGACTGACTAGTGGATCCTGTATTTTGAGGATTTCCACTTTGGTCACCACTTGGTCCAGAATCATTATCATTATGATTATTATTAATGACTGTAACAACTTCAGGTACTTCTTCATTGTCAGAGAGATCTCCTGATAAATTTTCAAATACCAAGGATTCAGAGTTCTCTCCAGTTTGCAGGCCTGGTCTTTTAGTGTCGTCAAATGTTACATTAAAGCTTTCCAACACCTTCTTATCTTCAATCACATATACCCTGAAAGCCTTAGATTCCAGAGAATAGCCCAGAAAAATGCCTTCATCTGCTTTGGCATCAAACTTGCCAAGATGTTCTCCATCTTTAAGTACAAAGCACTTTGCACCAAACACATGAAAGTACTTCAGTGTTGGCTTCTTGTTGGCCATTAACTCATACGGAGTCTTTTCATGATCTTTGTTGATCAGGGTTCGATTCTGAGTGTAGCAAGCTGTATTCACTGCTTCAGCCCAAAAGTAAGTGGGAAGTTTTGATTCACTCAACATGGTCCTTGCTGCTTCAACCAAGGTCCTGTTCTTCCTTTCCACTACTCCATTCTGTTGAGGAGTTCTTGGTGCTGAAAACTATCTTGATATTCCTTTCTCTGAGCAGAAATCATTTAGAACTGCATTCTTGAATTCAGTTCCATTGTCTGATCTGATTGTCCGCACAGGTAGCTTAGCTTCCACTTCTATCTTCTTGATGTGATCAATGATTAGTTGTGTTGCTTCATTCTTTGTTTGTATGAACAACACCCACGTGTACTTGGAGTAGTCGTCCACCATCACCAATGCATATCTGTTTCTTGAAAGTGACATAACATTAACTGGACCAAATAAATCCATATGAATCAGCTGTAATGGTTCAGTAATGCTTGTCATTCCTTTGCTTCCATGTGATGCTTTCTTCGACTCCCCCTTTTCACATGCTTCACATAGTCCCTCCTGATTGAATTCCATCAGGGGCAACCCTCTCACTAATTCTCTCTTTACCAAAGAGTTCATAGTTTTGAAATTCAGATGTGAGAGCTTCTTGTGCCATAGCCAACTTTGTTCTGAAGATGCCTTTGCATAGAAACATGTAACTTCTCCTTCACTGGTAGAACTTAAGTCAGCTATAAACAAATTTCCTTTTCTCACTCCCAGTAGAGTAAGCTTCTCATCCTTCCTGTTGGTGATCAAGCACTTGTCCTTTCTGAAATCTACATTGTAGCCTTTATCACAGAATTGACTGATACTTAGTAGATTGTGCTTTAATCCTTCAACAAGAGAGATGTTTTCAATGATGACATTTCCAGCTTTCAATTTACCATATCCCGTAGTGAATCCTTTGCTGTCATCTCCAAAGGTTACAATCGGGCCGGTCTTCTTAACCACCTCTGTAAGCAGGGACTCTTCACCTGTCATGTGTCTAGAACAGCCACTATCCAGAATCCACACAACCTTTGAGCTTTTAACCTTACCCTGCAATCACAGATTGATTAAGCGGACTTTGGTACCCAAAATTGTTTGGGTCCTGAAGGTTTAGATGATTTAACAGGAGTAACATTCAATTTAGTCTTACCCTGTTTGATATTCATAGTATCTGTGGATTTAACATTGCTAGAGCTATTGCTACTATCAGACATCAACTTAAAATAAGCATGCATGATGTTGTACTTACATAGCAAACACTCTTTCTTTCCACAGGGCTCATGATTATCAGGCATGTCAGACATGTTATGCATTTCAGAAGCATTAGCAGTTTCTACTTTAACCTTTTTACATGCATGCGTAAGGTGTCCAGCAGAATTACAAATAGAACACAACTTCCTAGATGCAATGGGAGAAGATGGAACCAATTCCTGATTAACAATCTTCTTCCTCCCATTCCTGTTCTTTTTAACATTACTAGCTAAGGAACCTACTTCAGTTTTAGGTAAATCAGGTTTAGGTAATACATTCTTTACTGATTTCCTAGGTAACTTAGTCTTTACCTCTTTTTCCTTCAACAAATCCTCCTCAAGCAATTCTTGTGCTATGAAAAGATCATCCTCATAAAAGAGAGGTGGAAATGGCTTAACAAAAACTGGACAATCAACATTCTTAAGAACATGTGGAGTATTCCTTTTGACAACTGAAGGTGTCACAGGGAATTCCAAAATCTTCTTACCAGCTTTCTTGTTATAGTCAAATCCTATAGCAGTTTTATTCTCTACGGCCTGAGTATCAATGATTTCCTTAGCCACTAGAGCGGAATTCTTAAAAGCATTCTGCTTCAAATCTAGATCTGAAATCTGCTTCCTGAGGATAGTCTCTATCTCATCATTACACTTGACCTTGTTCTCTAAGTACGCATTCTTTTGCTTAAGATCTTCTAATGTTACAGCTACAAGCTCTAGTTCTTCATTTTTAGATTCTAGCCTTTTAATCTTAAGAACTAGTTTAGCATTTTCCATTTCAGATGCTAGCATGCTTGTGTGTACATTAAACAATTCTACACTAAGATCTTGCACAGTTTTCTTGTACTCAGAATTAGACATATCAATTGTAGTTAAGATAGGTACCTGAGATGATTGAGGTGATTCCTCTGAAGAGTCAGCCATCAGAGCAACATTTACATATTCCTCCTCTTCATCCGAATCAGTATCATCCCAGTGCTTTCCCTCTGCTATGTAAGCCTTCCCTTTATGCTTTCCAGAGAATGCCTCCAACTGCTGTTTAAGCTTGGCATTCTCCTTCTTCAACTCATCATAAGAATCCTTCTTTCCATAGACATCTTTCATGTCTCTTGCTTGACGAGGCTTCCGGCATTCAGTGGCGAAATGCCCTAACTCATTGCAGTTATAGCATCTTGATTTGCTTCTATCAATCATGCCAGTCTTGTAGCCTCCCTTAAAGCCTGTACTAGGTGTATAATTGCTCTTCTGGAATCTGTTGGTTGAGCCCTTGAACTTTGTTAGGCCGAATACACAATATAATCAAGTATGTATGAAAATAACGACAATTAAGAACACTGTTTATGAATCAATAAACTGTATTTATATTAACAGCTTCTCTCTTTATGATGTTAATGAATCACAAAGAGCTTCTAGGTTACAAGAATAATATATCGATAATCGCGTCCCTTCTAGGGATAACCTATCTGTGTTTATATAGTACACAGCTACATACAATCCTTATCTAATTGATATTCCTACAAGTTAGCTATACAAAACTTATCAATTAAGGATTGCTTCTTATCTTCCATTCTGTTTCCTTAGCTGTATCAATATATTCTGCTTCTTTCTATCTTCAGAATATATTGCTTCTAGAATCTTTAATTCAGCACCAACAGCTAACTCAACTATCACCTTGTCAGACTTTACATAAACTCTGACCGGCTTCCTTTAAACTCTTCACCCTGTCAGAGTTTAATTAAACTCTGACCGGCTTCTGATAAACTCTTGTCAGTACCTGTTGCTTAAACACTGATAAACAAACATTAGCAATTATATCTAACAATCTCCCCCAACTTGTTCATAATAAAATGTACAAGTTAAACATATAATTGATGATGTCAAAACCATTTAACAAATGCAGTGTTTAACATATAACAGAGTTTAATTTAAAACAGAGTTTAAATTTGACTTAGAATAGAAAATATTAAAAACTTACAGTCAGACTTTACTTGACTTCTTCAATATCAGGTACAGTCCTGAGATAATCAATCAGCAGTCTTCTCTCAGCATTCTCAAGTTCAGCTATCATAATTTCTTTCAGCTCCTTATACTCTGGATCTCCTTCACCAGTTTGATATATGGCAGCCCTTAGAGAATAGATACTGTTCTTCTTCATATCATTCCCTAGCCGAATGTACTGAGCTTTATTTGACTCTAAATTGAATTCTAAGACTTTTAATCCCAGTGCAGTTTTAAATCTAGCACTGTTTCTCTTCATCTCCACCAATTTTCCAGTATGATCTCTATACTTTGGAATATAAGCATTTGAGACTTCTCCTCCTCCAAGCATCACTTTTGATCTCAGCATCTTTTCTTTTAAGATTTGAGCAACATTATGGGTATGTCTGTTCTTAACTTTTAACAGATAAAGTACATATTCAAGTTCTTCCCATGATTTGAGATTTACATCAGATTCTCCAATTCTATAAACTCTTCCATCACTCATGAAGTATAACAGAAACTGCTTCTTCAAGATCTTGTGAAAAATCAACTGAACAGATTCTAACTTATCAAGATTTTCTTGTGTATTCACAATACCAGATCCTGTCAGTGAAATATTGTCTTGAGATCTGTTATTTATTCTCTTCTCCCTATGTGAACCTAAACCAGACTTATCATAAGATTCTTTTCCAAGTACAGTCCTGGTTTGAGAAAAATCCACAGGTTGAAGTGTCAGAGTTTCAGAGAATACAGGTCTTAAGAACCCTTTGAGTTGAGGAGCTAGCCGAGTTTGCACAGCTTGAGCCTTGTCAGAGGCTGGCTTAACTTCAATAGTATCATCAACTTGAGCAGCGTCAGAGGTTGATTTTGGTAATCTTGTTTCAACTTGAGCAATGTCAGAGGTTGAATAAATCTTCTTAGGTAACTGCTCTTCTTCTACCAGTTTACCTTTTCCTTTATCAGCATTTTTAATCACAGGCCTCCTTGAGTACTGTAAGCTCTGATCAGAGTTTACATTCTCTTTGATAACAATTCCTTTTTCTTTCTTTCTAGGAGCCTTGATTTCCTTCTTCTTGTAAGTACCATCCTTCAATTTCTTCTGATGCTCTTCAGCAAGACTCAGCATTTCAGCTTCCATGTCTTCAACTGTAGCTTCATTACCATGTTCTTCTAGAAACATCTTGGTAGCAATTTCTTCATCAGTTAATGGATTGGCTGAAATAATTAAACTCTTAAGTCTTGAACCACTGGCAGAGTTTGAAATTTCTTTACCAGAGTTTATCAACCTATTAGAATTTAATTTTGATGTTCTTTTCCCTTGAACAGAAAGTAAATGCCTCTCAGATTCCTTGCTTCCACCATCAGCAGAATCATCATCCCTCCGTCTCAGAGTTTGAGTATCTTTGCATTTGTCATTATGTACACTCTCCCCCTTTTTGACATCATCAGAAATTAGTACTGATGTCAGCAATTCAAGCGCAGTAGAAATGGAATTCAATTGAGTGAACATTGCAGCCTGATTCTCCTCAACTTTTCCAAGCCTTGTCTTGATTTCCTCAGAATCCTTGGCTTGCTGCGTGAATTGTGTAGAATAAAATGATCTGTCAAGCTTCAAAGTTGTATCCCTTAGAGAAAATTCATTCCTCAGATTTGTAAACATCTGTTGATTCTCATCAAATCTATTATTGAGAGATTTGACTTGAACAACAGTTGCCTGTAAACTTGTAAGAACATCAGGATTTGTAATCTTCTTGACAGAATCAGATAAGAAATCTGCAGCCCTTTGCGCTGGAAAGATACAATCTGCATTAGCCCATGCACTGTAGTACATATTCTGATAATGCTCAGAAGCAGCCCTTTGAATTTCCCTTTCTTCAGTAGAATTTGCTTGAATATCAGAAATTTCCACTTGAATATCAGAGTTTGAATGAGAAGGACTAGCTTCAGCATTGTCATCCTCTCTGTGAATATCTTCAAGCACATTTTCAGCAGTGATTTCATCAATTGACTGTGCAGTCACATCAGGTACTTGATCTGCTACAGTTTGAGGAACATCAGAGTTTGCTGGAGCAGTAACCTCTGCTTCTCTCTGAACAATCTCAACAACGGATTGTTGCAAAGTTTCAAGTAAGACAATATCCTCATGATCATTATCTGTTGCATCTACAGGTACAGCAACAGCTTCTGGAACTGAATCAACTCTAATCTGATCAACTTCATCACCTTTCTCAAAATCAATAGAAATGATTTCTGTGTGAGAAGCAATAGGTTCTACTAACTCAGTAGATGCTTGATCAGTTTCCGGTACAGTATCTTCATGATCAAGAATCCTGCTGTCAGAGTATGCAGCAGCTTCCTCCACTACATCATCAGCTTTTGATGTAGGAGCTTCTGTTTCAAAATCCATCAGAAGAGTTACAGGATTTGCAGCATCCTCAGCAGTTAGAACAGTCTCCTCAACAACAATTGCAGGAGTACTTGAAGGTACAGTTGTAATCACAATCTCCTCATTCTCTGATGTAGGAGCTTCAGTGTCCTCAGGTTCTTTGTCCAGATTGGCAATGATATCACCAAAAAGTTGATCAGCAACTAGCCGTCTCTTTCTCTGATGAAGAGTTTCTTCATCAGCTTCAGTTTCTGAGTCTGCACGAGAAGCAGCAGCAACAGACTTTGCCCTGTTGGCTCGCCTTTTCTTCATTCTTTGTCTCTGAGGCACAGCATCAACATTTGATACCTCAGCTTCAGCGGGTTGCAAACCAGACTTTATTGCTCGAACTTTAGATCTCTTTGACCTCTGTGGTTGAGACTCAGAAGGTCCAGCTTCAGCAGTTGAGACTTGTTGTTGCTGTAAAGTGTCAAGAAATTGTTGCACTGATGCAGGCAACAGTAAAGGACCAACTTCTCCTTTCTTGTTGTCCTTGTTGATAAGGTCAGAGAATATACGTTTGTGCAGTTTAAACGAAAGTATAACATCATCCTCTACTATCTCAACATTTGGACAGCAAAAATTGAATATCAATTGACAAAACCTAGAGAAATAAACAACATTTCTATTCTCTAGCATTTTCTCACCAATATTAGTTAAAACTAATCTAGCAACATCAAATTGACTGCCATAGAGAAGAGAATACCCGATCTGTAGACTATCCGTGGGAATCGCATCCCAATTGGTGCACTTCTTTCCAAAAGCCCGAGTAATGCAATCGAAAAAGAAGCTCCATTCCTTGCGCAAAAATGGCCTTTTGAGTTGACCTATCTTTGACAAAGGTCCAGAGTAGCCGATTTCTCTCATCATCCTAACCAACTCAGAATCACCAACAGATATCGTGAAAGCATTAAAATCTTCAAGACCCAAAGCATCACGAACAGTAGTAGGAGTAACAACAAATTGATCTTCTTGAAACTCAAAAATTATAGATGGAGATCCAGACTCTCCTCCATTATCATAAGTACCTGTCTGGCAAAAAGTTCGAATTTGAGTCGCAGACAGCTTCGATGGTGCTGTTAAAGCAGTACCAATATCAGAGTCTAACAAGAACCTCTGAATCAAATGAAACACCTCCGGTGCGTTCTCATTTGCTACAGGAGCAGAATAATTGTTGGGAACAAATTCTAAGTCAGAAGCAATAAACGCTGTAGTTGCCATTAGTAAGATTTGAAAACAAGAAATACTGGGCTCAGAAAGTGTTTGAGTGTTTGTGTGTGAGTAAAATCTAATGAAAAGATGAAGTGCGTAAAAGATTGAATCGTGTGTATGTAGTGTTTTAAATAAGAACTGAAAAGATTAAAAGTATGTTAGTGGGACAGATGTCAGACGTGAATACGCTGACAGCTGTATCTAACAACTTCCAATACACACGTGCAAACGTGGAGACACCTGTCATCACATAACACTCAAAAATTTTCGCTTAAGAGAAAAAAAAATCAATAATAATAAAATTATCAATTTTAATAATAAAGTACAAAGGAGCTCAACAGTCAGAAAAATAATGACTGTCTCGAAACTCCGCATCTTATTATCCCAAGCGCTTCGATTCTAGGAAAAAACCTTTCAGTTACCCTGTTGAATGCTTTAAAAACCGAAGCATTTTATCAACAGGCTTCATACCTTAAAATTACCATACACCAAATGGCAGGAACCTTTGAGTTCATGGATGTCGAATCATTCGTTAACATGAACTGGCAGCAACAAGCAAACTATATCATCGATGAGTTTCTTGTTCTGTCTTTCCTGAATGATGAAGGTCTTATAGCAGATGATGAAATAGCGGAAGGACCAATCTCTAATCCTTATGTGCACATCATCCGTCCCGGTCCATATGATGTGCCCATCCTGGCAGACGATGATACTATGGAGATTTGTATGATGCTCTTCCAGCAGAGCTTCCTGATGGGTACGGAGGAGTCAATCTTCTTGGAGTCCTGCAAGCTGCAAAGCAGAAAGAGAATCCAGGAAGATGATGATGACGATGATTCATCCTCAGGATGTTGTCAAGCAATCCCAGATGGTATAATGATCAGATGAACAACTGGGTAGCTCTCATCAGAAGTAGTAGAGCACAATAACTTCTGGCTCTAGCTTTTCTGCTTCAGATGTAGCATTCAGATACTTGTCCTGGTTAAATAGATCTTCTCTTTGTAACCATAGTGATTAGTATGTACCAGAAAGATTAGCTAAACATGAGCATGAAATTTTCTGAATGTAAATTTGAATCAATTAATGAAAACAAATTTGTTTCTTTACATATCAGTATTATCAATATTGCATAGTAATTGTAAAGTGAAAAAAAAACGATATCACTCTAAACAATGAACTAACATACTCAGCCGCACTACGAATCACTATCAGGACTTATCAAACGCACTCTTTCTTTTCTCCGTTCAATCATACTTTTTCCGAAAAACAAATGACTAATCTCAAGAGTATAAAATGTCTGAAACAAGGAAATTATTTTAACCATCAGAGATTAAAACAAAGTAACCTCGGCGTATTTTACACAATACATCAGTGTTTACCATTTATCCTTCTTTGTCAATAAACTCTTTTCTCAATCTGTACAGTTGTGAGAAATGTGTGTGTAGTAGCAGAGTTTACCGAAATCAGTATTTAGATCATCTCAAAGTGCATAAAATCCACAAACTAAAGTAGTAAAAACTGGTTGCCTAAACTCTCACATAGACACTGATTTTTCTATCTAAACTCTGTATTACTGATATCCTTTCATTTGGATATGTCTTTTATTTGTCACCCCCTGTATTATTTATATATATTTTTTTTTATTTTTTTTATTTATTATTTTTCCAGTAATCAGTGGTTGGCACTAGTCACCAAAAATCAAAGATTTTAGCCCTTATTTCATACAATAAGTTCCTGGATCGTCCTAGGCACAACATGATCTCAAAGGAATTTGTGCTCTGTTTGGCATCTTTTGATTTGAGGGTGAATTATTTGTAGTAAGTAATCAGAGTTTAGACTTTGTGCTGTGATCATAATTAACTTATGAGAGAAAATGCAAACAGCTAATACAGACTCAGTGTATAGGATCAATAAACTAAGAGATGGTATAAATATAGAGACAGTATCATGCTGTGTTAGTTTACTGCACATAAATGAGATCAGAATCTATCAACTCTTAAGGATTCACAATTACTTACTGAGAATTATGTTTCATACAAATTTCTTCATTGGTCCATATGTTTCAGACAAAATTACAGTAGAGAATAGCATTAAACTGTAATTACCAGAGTATGACCAACAGAGTTTAACATCAGAGTTTACTTTCAGAGTATGACTGACACTTCACAGAGTTTATCATCAGAGTTTAACATGCTGGTTCATATAACAGTTAACACATGTAAGAAATCATGAACATAAAAAGTGAGTCTAACCCGTATCTCTAGTCAGAACCAGAGATCATTCCAAGTTCATTTACCAATCTTGTAAAAGTAGCTTCACTCAAAGGTTTGGTGAAGATATCTGCAAGTTGTTGGTCTGTAGACACAAAATGAAGCTCAATGTTTCCTTCTTCCACATGTTCTCTGATAAAATGATACCTTATGCTGATGTGCTTGGTCATGGAATGCTGTACTGGATTACCTGTCATAGCAATAGCACTTTGGTTATCACAGAAAATAGGTATTTTTGAGTACCTTAACCCATAATCCAGCAGTTGATTCTTCATCCACAGAATCTGTGCACAACAGCTACCAGCTGCTATATACTCTGCTTCTGCAGTGGATGTAGAAATTGATTTCTGTTTCTTACTGTACCAAGAAACCAATCTGTCACCTAAAAATTGACAGCTTCCACTTGTACTTTTTCTATCTATCTTACAGCCTGCAAAATCTGCATCAGAGTAACCAATTAATTTAAACTCTGATTCTCTAGGATACCACAAACCCAAGGTTATGGTTCCTTTGAGATATTTGAAAATCCTTTTTACAGCTGTTAGATGAGGCTCTCTGGGATCTGCTTGAAATCTTGCACAAAGACATGTTGCATACATGATATCAGGTCTACTTGCAGTAAGATACAGTAGAGACCCTATCATTCCTCTGTAGTTAGTCACATTTACTGAGGCTCCTGTGTCTTTGTCAAGCTTCGTTGCTGTAGCCATGGGAGTTGTAGCAGATGAACTATCAAGCATACCAAATTTCTTTAGAAGATTTCTGGTATACTTTGCTTGATTGATAAAAATCCCATCATCTGTTTGTTTGACCTGTAAGCCTAGAAAGTAACTAAGCTCTCCCATCATGCTCATTTGATACCTGGATTGCATAAGCTTTGCAAACTTCTTACAAAGTTTGTCATTAGTAGATCCAAAAATAATATCATCTACATAAATTTGAACTAAAAGCAAATCATTACCAGTATTGAAATAAAACAAGGTTTTATCAATTGTTCCTCTTGTGAACCCACTTTCTAAAAGAAATTGAGCGAGAGTTTCATACCATGCTCTTGGTGCTTGCTTTAGTCCATATAATGCCTTGTCAAGCCTGTAGACATAATCTGGATGCTTGGAATCTACAAATCCTGGTGGTTGTTCAACAAACACTTCTTCTTCAAGCTTCCCATTGAGAAAAGCACTCTTTACATCCATCTGAAAGACTTTAAACTTCTTGTGTGCAGCATAGGCCAGAAAAATCCTTATGACCTCCAATCTTGCAACTGGAGCAAAGGTTTCATCATAGTCAATTCCTTCCTGTTGTGAATAACCTTTTGCCACAAGTCTAGCCTTGTTTCTTGTAATCACACCTTCACTGTCAGTCTTGTTTCTGAAAACCCACTTTGTACCTACTATTGATCTATTCTTTGGTCTAGGTACAAGTGTCCAGACTTCATTTCTTTCAAATTCATTTAACTCTTCTTGCATTGCTGTAATCCAATTAGCATCTTGAAGAGCTTCCTCCACTTTCTTTGGTTCTGTTTGAGACAAGAAAGCATGATACAGACACTCATTATTTGTTGCACTTCTAGTTCTCACACTAGCATCAGGATCTCCAATTATGAGATCAGGTGTGTGTGCCTGTGTCCACTTTCTGGCTGTTGGTAAGTGGTTTCTTGCATCATTATTGAATCCTCCCCCTTGATCCATGCTCTCCTGATTCATACGTTGACTTTCTGCAGTATCTGAGGCTCCCCTTGAGTTGGATGGCTCAGTGTTTGTACTGTCAGAGTTTGAATCAGTTTCCTCAACTGATTCACTTGCTGTGTCTTGTTGAGCTTCTTCACGCTCCCCCTCAACTGGTTCTCTATTTTGTTCAATTTGAGAATTTTCAGTTTCTTCAGTATTTACCAGTAGAGGTTCAGAGTATGCTCCGTCAGAGTTTGTCAAACCTGCTTCATCAGAGTTTACATCATCAGAGAATAGATCTTCATTTTCAAAACGTAGTTGATCATATCCATCCTTGTCTTCAAGTCCAATTATTTTCTTGTCATCAAATGACACATGTATGGATTCCATGATCACCTTAGTTCTCAGATTGTAAACTCTGAATGCTTTTGTTGACAATGGATAGCCAACAAAGATTCCTTCATCAGCTTTTAACTCGAACTTTGTTAACTGTTCAGGATGAGTCTTCAACACAAAGCATTTGCATCCAAATATGTGAAAATATTTCAAATTTGGCTTCTTATTTTTCACCATCTCATATGGTGTTTTCCCATGCTTGTTGATCAGTGTAGCATTTTGAGTAAAACAAGCAGTTTGAACAGCTTCTGCCCAGAAATAAGTTGGCAATTTTGCTTCATCAAGCATAGTTCTGGCAGCTTCAATTAAAGTTCTGTTCTTTCTTTCAACTACACCATTTTGCTGTGGAGTTCCAGGTGCAGAAAATTCTTGTTTGACTCCTCTTTCCTTGCAGAAAGCTTCCATTATTGAGTTTCTGAATTCAGTTCCATTATCACTCCTTATAATTTTGACTTTGTGCTGTGATCCTTTGTCCAGTAGATTTACATGATCCATCAGAGTTTGAGCAGTTTCATCCTTCTTTGATAAGAAATATACCCATGTATATCTAGTATATTCATCAACAACTACTAGAGCATATTTCTTTCTACCCATGGACATCACATTTACTGGACCAAAGAGATCAACATGTAGAAGATGATAAGGTTCCACTACTGATGATTCAGATTTGCTCTTGAAAGATGACTTCCTTTGCTTGGCCTTTTGACAAGAATCACATAGACCATCTAGATTGAGTATTGATTTTGGAAGTCCTCTTACAAGATCCTTTCTTATCAGCTCATTGATGTTGTTCAAATTGAGATGAGAGAGCTTCTTGTGCCAATTCCAACTCTCTTCATTTGACATTTTTGCAGTCAGACACACTGTTTTTCCATCAGAGTTTGTTACCAAACTTGCTTCATATATATTGTTGCGCCTGTGTCCAACTAGAACAACTTTTCCAGTAGATTTGATGATAACTTCACAGTATTCACTATGAAAATCTACATGGTTTCCTCTGTCACAGATTTGACTCACAGATAGCAGATTATGCTTGAGTCCTGAGACTAGAGCTACATTCGTGATGATGACACTTCCAAGATTGATATTGCCATATCCCAGAGTGTGTCCTATGTTGCAATCTCCATAGGAAACTTTTGGGCCAGCCTTCTCCTCAAAGTCTGATAGCAGGGCTTTGTTTCCAGTCATATGTCCTGAGCATCCACTGTCCAAGATAAGTGTGCTCTCTATTATACCCTGCAATCACAAACAAACACTAAGTGTTAGTTTTAAGGATCCAGACTTGCTTGGATCCTTTGTCCTTCTTAACAGTGTTAGCTTTTGCAGCGGAATCAGCATTTTCAGAGTTTAAACTAACATTGTCAGATTTTACACTAGCAGAGTTTGCTCTAACCCATTTTAAATTGGGTTTTAGCTCATAATAGTTATGATAAATTGCATGATAACTCTTACATGTGTAAATAGAATGCCAAGTGCTCCCACAATGTTTACATAAAGTCTGTGGTTTTACTCTAACATAATCATTCTTTACTTCTGAAGTAGAAGGTAAAGAATTAATATGTTTGTTCTTAGTGCAAAATCTAGCAAGATGATTAGAACTACCACAATTATAACATGTTTTTCTTGAGGCACTAGCATTAGGCATATGATTATTTCTATTATTTATGCCTACTTTTCCATTCCTATTTCTCTTGGATCCTTTAGGTTTCATGGCAGACTTAACCTCTTTGAGCTTATGTTTAAACTGTTTTCCTGTCATTGAACCAACATTAACCTGTTTCTCACAGATTCTAATTGGTTCTTTAACAGCTTCTAACTCAACAAGCTTCTCTGTTTTAGATTCAATATCTACTTGTTCAGCACAAGCTTCAACTGGCTCCATAACAGCTTCTTTCACAACTACAGATTTTAGCTTGGTGGATTCTGGAACAAATATCACAGGTTTAAGTTGTGGTTTAACCTTAACTTTGTCTTTAAACCTAAGTTCATCGTTTTCACAATAGCCTAAACCTACAGAATCTGTTTGAAACACTTGATGAGTGTCTCTTCCAGAGTTTGTCCAAGTCTTAATTATTTTTCTTTCTTTTTCAAGTTCAGATTCTAGCTGCTTATTTAACTTAAGCACTTCCTGTTCAATATAAACAGCATCATCTTTTTCTTTTTGAATCTGCTTCATATTCTCAAGTTCTCTTTCAAGAAACTTGTTTCTATCTTTAAGACTAAGATTCTCAGATTTAATCCTCTCATTCTCTAAAGTCTGATCCCTATAACTAACATGTATGTTCTTAAGATAAATTCTTAATTCAGAAATATTATCAGTATCATAAGCATAAGTAGTTAAAGGTACCTTATTTTCAGAAGATTCAGTCTCATCTCTGACAGTTGCCATAAGAGCATAGTTTTCTCCATCATCAGAGTCTGAAGTATCTGCCCAGTCTCTGCCTTTAGAGATGAGTGCTTTCTCAGATTTGCCTTTCTTGCACTCTGGAGCATAATGACCCATCTCCTTACACTTGTAGCACTGGATTTGAGACTTATCCTTCTTGCCAGACTTGTTCTCCTTTCCATCAGACTTTCTGAAACTTCTCCTTTCAGGGTTTGAATCTTTCCTTGAGAATCTCTTTCCTTTCTTGAAGTTCTTGAATCCCATCTTCTTAAAGGTCTTCACCATCAATGCAGCCATTTGCATCAACTCCTCTTCATCATCCTCAGAGTCAGAAGCTTCATCAGAGTTTGAGTCATCATCAGAGTTTGATGACTCACTCTCGGATTTAATAACTAAAGCCTTTCCCTTGGCTTTCTTCCTTGATGATTCCTTCTTGATGGGCTTCTCCTCGACTTTGAGAGCAACAGATTTTGTCTTCTTGCTTGACCTCCTGTTTCTTTGTTCTATCTCAAGTTCATGAGTCTTTAACAATCCATAGATTTCATCAAGATCTGTATCAGCAAGATCATAATTATCTCTGATTGTTGTTGCCTTTAAATCCCACTTTTCAGGTAGAGATAACAGAAACTTGAGATTGGACTCTTCAAGTTCATATTCCTTATCTACCAGAGACAGATCGTTCAACAGTTTGCAAAATCTGTCATAAGTCTCAGTCAAGGTTTCATTAGTTCTTGAATCAAAGTGCTCATACTCCTGTGTGAGTATTGTTTTTCTGTTCTTCTTAATAGCACCTGTTCCCTGGCATCTGACTTCTAAAGCATCCCATATCTCTTTGGCAGTTTTGCAGCCAATTACCCTGTTAGACATAACATTATCTAAAGCACTGTGGAGAAGATGTCTAACCTTTGCATCCTTTGCAATTGATGAGATATCCTCAGGAGTCATATCTTTCTTTTCCTTTGGAACAGTCTTTTGTTCTTGACCATCAACAACAGGGGACAATTTAGTTGGCATATGAGGACCATCATTAATTCTGTCAAGGTATTCTGGATCTGTAGCCTCCAGAAACATGGTCATCTTCACCTTCCAAATCGGATACTCTACAGGCCTGAGAATCGGAACCCTGATTGTTTCATATCGACTCACAGAATTAGGCTTAACCTGTTCAGCCTTGGAAGCAGTTTGATTTTCTTCAGACATGATTATTACTGTGTTTGAATCGTAAAACTGTATATATTAAACAGCCTTGGCTCTGATACCAATTGTTAGGCCGAATACACAATATAATCAAGTATGTATGAAAATAACGACAATTAAGAACACTGTTTATGAATCAATAAACTGTATTTATATTAACAGCTTCTCTCTTTATGATGTTAATGAATCACAAAGAGCTTCTAGGTTACAAGAATAATATATCGATAATCGCGTCCCTTCTAGGGATAACCTATCTGTGTTTATATAGTACACAGCTACATACAATCCTTATCTAATTGATATTCCTACAAGTTAGCTATACAAAACTTATCAATTAAGGATTGCTTCTTATCTTCCATTCTGTTTCCTTAGCTGTATCAATATATTCTGCTTCTTTCTATCTTCAGAATATATTGCTTCTAGAATCTTTAATTCAGCACCAACAGCTAACTCAACTATCACCTTGTCAGACTTTACATAAACTCTGACCGGCTTCCTTTAAACTCTTCACCCTGTCAGAGTTTAATTAAACTCTGACCGGCTTCTGATAAACTCTTGTCAGTACCTGTTGCTTAAACACTGATAAACAAACATTAGCAATTATATCTAACAAACTTGTACTTAGGGTTTCTCTTGAAACGAATATGACTAAACTTTGCAGCTAAGTACGCCATGGTTTTGTCTTCCATTTGCTCAAGCTCTTCTAGGGTGTAGTAATCACTTTCATCAACACCCAGATTCACAGAATCCATTTCTGCTTCTATTATCACCTCCTTTCCAGCTCTAGGGGTTTGAACCTGAATCTCAAAAGTTATTGGTTCATCCACTACAAGTGCTGCTGATCTCACAAGTGCATTGTGCTTGCTGTCCACTGTCCCTGATCCGTAGATTATCACCCTTTGTTCCTGTTCCATCTCATAGGTCTTCAACTTGCCATAGATCATCTCTAATGACATCTTTGTGAAGTCAATTCTTTCCCTAATGGATGATGACTTGTGTTCTACATGATGGGGCAGCGTCATCATGAACTTCCTGTTCGATTCTCTCAGTGGATAGGTCTTTCCTTTCATTGCCAATTCATTGAGGAGCTTAGTATACTTCTCAAAGACCTGAGTTATACTTTCTCCTGGCAGTGACCTAAACGCTTCGTATTGAGAAGTCAGAATGTCCAATCTGTTTTCCTGCACGTCTTCAGTTCCTTCCATTATTAGGTTAATGGTATCCCACATATGTTTCCCGCTTGTACAGTTCATCAACTGATAGCTCATTTCCTTGTCCGCGGAGTCCGTCAATATCAACATTAAACCGGTGTCCAATCGAATCAGTTCTTTGTCAGAATCTGTAAATTCACTTATCTCCTTAGGTTGGGTGCCTGAAGGAATCCTGCTACCGTCAGGAGCTGTAGATTCACTAACTGGTTTCATTGGTACAAACAGTTCGTTCTCTAATATGCCAATATACAACGGATTAGATGCCTTGATAAATAACAGCATCTTCATCTTCCACAAACCGAAATCATCTCTAGTAAACGGGGGATCTTTAATACCAGCGGTTGTCTTTGGAGCACTCATGGTTTCTGAAAATTTCAAATTGTTTAAAATTCAAGAAATTCCAATTAAATGAAAAAATTTGAAAGTTAAAAAATTTGCTTCGTATTTTCACGCTACTTTTGATTTTGGTCTCATTCACCGGATCTGATTTGTATATCAATCAAGTAGCTCTGATACCAATTGTTAGGTCCAAAGTATCGTAGAAGGGGGGGTTGAATACGATACTCACAAATAATTTAATTTCGTTCGCGGATTAATCTTTCAGTTCTATAACGAAATCAAACACACCAAACCAAATCAAGTTTCGGGGAATATATCTTTTTATAAATATAAACCTCGAGAGGTGCTACAATTTCTAATCCGTAGATTAGCGTCAATGAGTTTAAGGTAACACAAATACACAACAATAATCAAGTTCTGAGCACTATTAATTTCTCTGGTAATTTTCTCCGGCTCTTCTCTCTCTCAGTTATGTGTCTGTGTTGAATGCCCTTAACTGAAGAAGACACCTTCTTCACTCTGTATTAACTGTAGGCTTTGTTTAGAAAAACCATCGAATTAGAATTGTAGAAACAATCCTGGCCGTTGGATCTTCTTCAACCTGTCAGACAAGTAATTCTTTTCAGCTGCTCCATGAATTAAAAACCATCGAATGGATTTAAAAACCATCGAATTAATTAAGTTAATTCACCATTCGATAGTTTTTTTAATTAAAACTATCGAATACCAAATTAACTTATTTTGGTTTTCAATTAATCACTTTACCTACCATTCGATAGTTTTCTAATAAGAAAAACTATCGAAATCCTTTTCTTGTCTTTTGTTCATTAATGATTCCACTGAGCTCCTGGGTGTTTAAGAAATAAACTGTATCACTTTCTTCGGAGACGATAAAACAACTTGATCTTTTCAATGCCGTCATCTAGTGCAATTGGTCTGGTTCACAGATGAATAACACTTGATCAATTCTTATTTTATGTCTTCAATACATTGCTGCTGATACGTCCCTTGTCGTTCTGGTTGCTTCATCACTGGAATCCCGTGGTACTGAACCCTAAATCATTCACATACTTCTGTCGTCTTCAAAGTCTTGTTTCTATTGCTGTCACTGAGGCTTGAACATTTTCATGAACTTCTTTCTGTGACCTGTTTACGGACTTCAAGAATACATAACGTATTTTGATTTTTTGAGTTTACCTTTTCTTCTCTGATTCTGGATTCCTGTGCTTCTATTAATACTATTGTCTGTCTTGTCCTTTGTTGAGTTGTAGTTATCTCTTTTACATCTTATGTTACATAATGCTTTACAGTTAGTAATGTTAAAAAGAACAGGAATGGGAAGAAGAAGATTGTTAATCAGGAAATGGTTCCATATTCCCCCATTGCATCTAGGAAGTTGTGCACTATCTGTAATTCTGCTGGACACCTTACACATGCATGTAAAAAGGTAAAAGTAGAAACTGATATTACATCTGAAATGCATAACATGTCTGACATGCCTGATCTTCATGAACCCTGTGCAAAGAAAGAGTGTTTTCTATGTAAGTACAACATCATGCATGCTTATTTTAAGTTGATGAACGATAGTAGCAATAGCACTGGTAATGTTAAATCCACAGATACTATGAATATCAAACAGGGTAAGACAAAATTGAATGTTACTCTTGTTAAATCATCTAAACCTTCAGGACCCAAACAATTTTGGGTACCAAAGTCCGCTTAATCAATCTGTGATTGCAGGGTAAGGTTAAAAGCTCAAAGGTTGTGTGGATTCTGGATAGTGGCTGTTCTAGACACATGACAGGTGAAGAGTCCCTGCTTACAGAGGTGGTTAAGAAGACCGGCCCGATTGTAACCTTTGGAGATGACATCAAAGGATTCATTACGGGATACGGTAAATTGAAAGCTGGAAATGTCATCATTGAGAACATCTCTCTTGTTGAAGGATTAAAGCACAATCTTCTAAGTATCAGTCAGTTCTGTGATAAAGGCTACAATGTAGATTTCAGAAAGGACAAGTGCTTGATCACCAACATGAAGGATGAGAAGCTTACTCTACTGGGAGTGAGAAAAGGAAATTTGTTTATAGCTGACTTAAGTTCTACCATTGAAGGAGAAGTTACATGTTTCTATGCAAAGGCATCTTCAGAACAAAGTTGGATATGGCACAAGAAGCTCTCACATCTGAACTTCAAAACTATGAACTCTTTGGTAAAGAGAGAGTTAGTGAGAGGGTTGCCCCTGATGGAATTCAATCAGGAGGGACTATGTGAAGCATGTGAAAAAGGGAAGTCGAAGAAAGCATCACATAGGAGCAAAGGAATGACAAGCATTACTGAACCATTACAACTTATTCATATGGATTTATTTGGTCCAGTCAATGTTATGTCACTTTCAAGAAATAGATATGCATTGGTGATGGTGGATGACTACTCCAAGTACACGTGGGTGTTGTTCATACAAACAAAGGATGAAGCAACACAACTAATCATTGATCACATCAAGAAGATAGAAGTGGAAGCTAAGCTACCTGTGCGGACAATCAGATCAGACAATGGAACTGAAGTCAAGAATGCAGTTCTTAATGATTTCTGCTCAGAGAAAGGAATATCAAGACATTTTTCAACACCAAGAACTCCTCAACAGAATGGAGTAGTGGAAAGGAAGAACAGGACCTTGGTTGAAGCAGCAAGGACCGTGTTGAGTGAATCAAAACTTCCCACTTACTTTTGGGCTGAAGCAGTGAACACAGCTTGCTACACTCAGAATCGAACCCTGATCAACAAAGATCATGAAAAGACTCCGTATGAGTTAATGGCCAACAAGAAACCAACACTGAAGTACTTTCATGTGTTTGGTGCAAATTGCTTTGTACTTAAAGATGGAGAACATCTTGGCAAGTTTGATGCCAAAGCAGATGAAGGCATTTTTCTGGGCTATTCTCTGGAATCTAAGGCTTTCAGGGTATATGTGATTGAAGATAAGAAGGTGTTGGAAAGCTTTAATGTAACATTTGACGACACCAAAAGACCAGGCCTGCAAACTGGAGAGAACTCTGAATCCTTGGTATTTGAAAATCTATCAGGAGATCTCTCTGACAATGAAGAAGTATCTGAAGTTGTTACAGTTATTAATAATAATCATAATGATAATGATTCTGGACAAAGTGGTGACCAAAGTGGAGATCCTCAAAATTCTACAGGATCCACTAGTCAGTCTTCAGAATCAACAGATCAAACCGTCAACAACTCAGGGGGAGCAGGAGAAGGATCAACTAGTCACACTCCACAACATCTAGAACAAGGAGAATCATCAAGATCGCATCTGCCAAGACAAAGGGTATGGAATAGAGATCATCCCTTTCACTTGATCATTGGTGATCCGGACACAGGAGTGAGAACTAGTAGAACATCACAAAATGAATGTCACTATTCTGGGTTTCTTTCAGAAACAGAACCTAAGAAAGTTGAAGATGCTCTAGATGATCCAGATTGGGTGATTGCTATGCAAGAGGAACTCAATCAGTTTGAAAGGCAGAAAGTTTGGAAGCTGGTACCCAGGCCTAAGGGAAAATCTGTTATTGGAACAAGATGGGTATTCAGAAATAAGTTGGACGAAGATGGCATTGTAACGAGAAACAAAGCCAGACTGGTTGCTAAAGGTTACTCTCAAGAAGAGGGTATAGATTATGATGAAACCTATGCACCAGTAGCAATACTTGAGGCCATCAGAATGTTTCTGGGATTTGCTGCACATTCCAATTACAAGGTATATCAGATGGATGTGAAGAGTGCTTTTCTGAACGGGGAGTTAGAAGAAGAAGTGTATGTGGAACAACCTCCAGGTTTTGAGGATTCAAAACTGGCAGACTTTGTGTACTTTCTATTCAAAGCTCTCTACGGACTCAAACAAGCTCCAAGGACATGGTATGACACTCTCTCTGAATTCTTACTTGAAAATGATTTTACAAGAGGTGTCGTAGACAAAACTCTCTTTGTCAAAAAGCATAAAAATGATTTGATATTGGTGCAAGTATATGTTGATGACATAATATTTGGTTCTACTAATGATGAACTATGCAAGAGATTTGCTAAGTTAATGCAGAGTCGTTATGAAATGAGCATGATGGGTGAATTGTCATTCTTTCTTGGACTGCAAGTATACCAAAAACAAGATGGTATATTCATTTGACAGTCCAAGTACATCAAAGATCTTCTGAAGAAGTATCAAATGGAAGACTCATCTATAGCAAGGACTCCTATGCCAACTGCCACTAAGCTTGATAAGGATGAAACTGGTAAGAAGGTTGACATCACAGGCTACAGAGGTATGATAGGCTCATTACTTTATCTCACTGCAAGTAGACCAGATATAATGTTTGCAACATGCTTGTGTGCTAGGTTTCAGTCTGATCCTAAAGAATCTCATCTAATAGCTGTTAAGCGAATATTCATATATCTTAAGGGGACCCCAAATCTTGGAATTTGGTACCCTAAAGATACAGGATTTGATCTTATTTGATACACAGACTCTGATTTTGCAGGTTGTAAGATTGATCGGAAGAGTACTTCAGGAAGCAGTCAGTTTCTTGGAAGAAGGTTAGTTTCCTGGTATAGCAAGAAGCAGCATTCAGTTTCCACATCAACAGCTGAGGCTGAATACATTGCTGATGGAAGCTGTTGTGCTCAGATCTTGTGGATGAGAAACCAACTCCGTGACTATGGGCTTTTGTTGACAAAGATTCCAATATTTTGCGACAACACAAGTGCCATAACAATCTCAAACAACCCAGTGCAACAGTCAAGGACGAAGCACATCGACATCAGGTATCATTTTATCCGAGAGCATGTCATGAATGGAACTGTGGAGTTACATTTTGTACCCACAGAGGATCAAATTGCAGAAATCTTTACTAAACCGCTTGATGAATCCACTTTCAATAAGCTGGTTGGTGAACTTGGGATGTTAAATCTTTCTAATTGATTTTGATTAGAAGTCAGTAACTGCAGATAGTCCTAGTAAATACATGAGTTTAAGAATTTATATATCCTTAGGACTCGTGAATTTATTTTCTGGAGCAATTCTCGTAGTTAGGATTTTTGTACTAATTTTATGTCATAATTATGGATGATATATCTTCTGGCATTTAATTGGTTATTAATTCTAAAAATTATTTAAGTGCTAATATTTGTTCTAAATATTCAAGAATTTATTTAATTTGAATTAATTTACTTTGTTTTTAACATTGTAGATTAATGCAGCATAATTGATTGGATTTTAATTGATTAATATCACTTAATGATATTCAGTTGATTTTATTAAGAGAAAATTGTGAATTTTCTGTTAAGAATTGATTTTGGTAAATTTGAAAAGATTTATTAAAATTAAAACTTGACATGAAATAAAAATTTCTGAATTTTAGAACATGAACAGGTTTTAAAATTTGGAAAGAAGCAAAAACCATCGAATTTAGAGAATTCGATAGTTTTTCTAAATACTAATTAAAAACCATCGAACTTAAAATTCGATAGTTTTTTATTTGGAAAAGAAAAACCATCGAAATACAAGTTTCGATAGTTTTTGCAATTAAAATGAAAAATATATCGGAGGATTTAATTTTTCAATAATTAAACTCCTCGATAGTTTTTCAAAAAGGCAGTTCGATAGTTTTTGGTTTTGAATTCTAATTACTTTCGATAGTTTTCTGATAAAGTCTGTTGGGATTCAAATTATATAGACTTCGATAGTTTTTCAAAAACTATCGAAGGGCTTTTGACTTTATTACCCCTCTAGAAAACATATCGAAGGTTGATTAAAAATCTATCGAACACTATAATGACTAAAGTGCCCCTGTCAGTTTCATATAGTATAAAACATTGCCTTGGTAATTTCTTTTCATTTTTACAGATCTGAAAAAGCTGAGCTCTCGTTTAAAATACTTACAAGAATAGACACAATCTAAGAAGAACACCATCGATAGTTTCTTGAGTTTTTACCGATTAAAACTTGAAATAATCACAGTTTGTCAACAGTAAAGTGTTTTTAACCGTACAATTGTGATTACCTTGAGTTTTTATTCTTTCTTTGAAGAAGAAACCATCGAAAGTGATATTTTAGAACTAAGGATTCTTAACTGTTTGCTTTAAGAAATTGATTGGTTGATAATTGATTTCTGTTTGTTTTGTTATAAAAGGATCTTCGAAGACAACAGTTAGGGTTCTTATAAATTTGTTATTAGTTTGTGTATTCAGGAACAGGGGTGATTTTGGTGAAGTTTGATTAATTAGAAATAATTAATTAAATTTTAAGTGAAAAATTAGTTTTTGGTTTATTTAAATTTTCTGGAAATTTAAAATGGCTGGAGAATTTATTGTTACCAAAACTAATCATGTCTCGTTTCAAAACCTGCAAGCCATAACGAACTTACAGTTTCGTGCATGGGCAGAGTTTTTGAACACACGTTCATTAGTGGCATTTGTTGTGAGTACTCCCGTGGTCCTTTGAATCGATCAATTGACTACGTTGTACACGACCACCACGGACACAACTGAGAATAACGTAAGGTCCTTCAGTTTTGTTTTGCCAGGGGGCAGAACAATAAGGGTGACGGAACATGACTTTAACAGAATACTTCGTTTTCCAACATAAAACCATGTTCCGGATCCCACAACTGAGGAGATACATGCTTTCTTCACTCTCACAAGAAGTCAACAACCTAACTTCTTTGTGGGAGAGTTTCTGAAGCATTACTTGCCAAAGTCATGGAACTTTTTCTTTCATACTTTAATCCATGTGTTTACTGCTAAGCTTACAAATCTGCATGGTATTCCCTTATTCCTTCAAAAGATAGGGTTTGCCATTGCTAACAATAGGCATGTAAACATAGGAAAGTTATTGATTGATCAAGTAATTCTATGCATGGGACCACTGGATGAAAGAACAGGCATGGACGATGTGCTTTGTTTCCATCCTAGGTTCCTACAGCTCATTCTCAATGATGTCTTAACAGATAATGAATGGGAGATATTTGAAGGTGAAGCCACCCAGGAGTGCATGAAGATGAAGAGCAATGCCATAACAGCTCTGATAAGGAAGAACAACTATCTTCCAGGGGTACCCACTGTTCTCACAGATTATCTAAGAACGGTGCCCCTACCACTTCTGTCCCCAGGGGAACAGGTAATTGAAGGTAATATTCCTCAACCTCAACCTGAAATGGCACCTGAACCAATGGATGTTGATCCAGAGCCCTTAGTGGCCATTCCTGACCAGGAGGTTGCAAACCCACAACCTCTAACCACGGTCGAAGAGCCTTTGGAAGAGCCAAATGAAACAATAAACGAACCTCCTTCCCTTCCTATACCCAATATTCAGACATCCGTGAGTGTAGAGGGAGATAGTGCCTTAGCAGCACCACATAAGGAGATACACCCTTCAACAGCAGCTCTGCCTTCCTCTAAAAGGAGACGAACAGAAACTGAGGCAACTGTTGATACTTTATTTCAAACTTCCAAAGCGCCCTTTATTGATTTTTCTGATGCTGATTGGGCTACGCTAACGAAAGCAATATCTGAACCAATAGCTCAATCAAGTAAGGAAGAATTGACGGAAGCAACTGGTGTTCCGACCATATTACGGTCAGGTTCACTGGTTGAAGGTTCTAAGAACCAAGGGTCTTCACAGACGTCGAGAGAAGGCTTTGACCTAAATGCACAATCTAAAGGGTCATTGTCTACCTCCCCAGATGGAACATATCTGGATCCTACGGGTAAAGGGTCTGACGTAGGTGCAGATCGGCAACTCGGTGACAATGAATCAATTACTATTGAGGAGTCAACTGAGGTAAAGTCTTCACAGACTATTGGGGAAGATTCAGGATCTCTGCTGTTAAAAGAACCTGTTTCTAACCCCCTAGAGATTCAAACTCTAGATCCTTCAAAGGATATATCATCTCCGTATGATCAGCAACTTGGTTTAACCAAGGACGGGGACTTGCGAAGCCCCATTGCACCACCGGTGACCTCCTTAAGGATGGCTACGGTGTTTTCTTCTGCAGGTACAACTAGCACAAAGGGATTGAGTGAAACACAAACACTTACACCTGGCCTGAGTGGGAAAGGAAAAATGAGTGAAACACCGACAGAAACGTTGAGTGTACACCCAGAGCCAAATGTGAGGAGTGACACCCTAACCCTTCCAAATATAGATGATCAGCTACTGCCTACAGAACGAGAGTTACAAGTTCAATCTACCCTCAAGGAGATGACAGTTCGTGACAAAGAAGGAAATCCACTATTCAAGGTTCCACTGCAACCTTCCTTTGGCCAAGGGATCTCCTCTAGTCAAGCCAATGCTTCTTTAAAATCTATTCAAGAGAAGGTTGACTTGGCTGCAGCTGATTCCAGAAGAACATTCAGGGTCATTGGCAGTGCATCTGGCACTATAACAGGTACGAAGCAGGCAGTGGACTCCTTAAAGAAGGAAGCTATGGACGAACTGATCGAGTTGAGGACGGACGTCAAGGAACTTAAAGATGGATTCATGAATGAAGTAGATGCTTTGTCGCAAGGACAAGAAGCTTTGAGAGAAGACGTTCTGGTTATCTGGGATGGTCAAGCTAGGGTAAATGATGCAATGAACACCCTTTCTAGAGTGGAGTCTAAGCTGAACCAGAGATTGGACAAGATTGAGAAGACTACCAACTCCAGATTGGATGACATTGACCTGAAGCTGGCTTCTATGCAAGAGGTGAATAAGGATCTATTGGATTTCATGGAAAATCAAAGTGATGGAGTATAGTCGATCTGGACTATGCTGAAGAACCAACAAACTGGCCAACCTGGTCCTTCAAATCAGCAACCTGATCCTTCTACTACCTTTTATGTTGAGGATGCTTTCGTCGAGGATTCCTCAACTAAGGGGGAGAAAGTTGGAGAAGGGGAGAAAGAGAAGCCTAATGATGGATGGGGAGTTTGGGAAACAGTTGAAGCTATTCCAATCAGACAGTACTGGATAGAAGAACTTGTACAGGAAGAAGAGAAGAGTGAAGAGGAATTTGAGGTCATGCAAGAGCATCCAATTGAGGAGGAGCATGAGCCATATTATCCAGAGCTCGTTGAACATCCAACATGGGAGGATATTATGGAAGAAGAAGAAAATTCTCTATCACCTGAAGAAGAAGCTGCCTTGGAAGCAATAAGAGCTCAGAGAGCTGCAGTAGATGCCAGGCAAGCTGAGAAAGAGAAACAACAAGCAATTCTGAGGAGTGAAAAACTGAAGAGATTCAAGGTGTATAATGAAGTGAGGAGGAAGAAGATGATAGATCTGGCAAAGAAAGAAGGTAATGAATGGGAGATGTCTTATAAAACCTTTTGCGGAGTTGAAGACGGATTAGAAGTCAACGACAATGCTGAGGTGGAAGTTATCATTCAGGACATCAGAAGTGCCAATCTTGAAGATCAGACTTACTTCAAAGCATTGAGAAACTCTGTGATCTTTCTGAAAGCTGGGGTTAAAGCAAATGGTGCCTGGAGCTTATGGATAAATTTTCTGGAGAAAGGTACATTTGTGATTTCCACTAAGTTTTTAGAACAGAGGACATACACAGAGTTGCAGGTTATTCTCATCAAGATTCAAAGGACGACAAGGCTAAATGAACTGCTCCGTGAGCATGTTAAGGAGATCTTGATGAAAGTCAGTCCAGAGATTACTGAAGATCCCCCAATGGTTAGATTCATGACGAATGACTTGTTCAGAATCTGCTATTTGGTTGAGGACAAACTGAGAGACTATCCAAGCAACTATCTAATATCAGTTGAGAAGTATCTTAGATCCACTGGATTCACATCAACGGAGAAGGACAAAGCAGCAGACACTCTTAGAAGATTTCTAATGGAGAATGTTCCTTACTATAGGAAAAGAGTGGAAAGAGGATTGGAAGTGCATACCAGATTACCAAACATGCCAAAGCTAAACAAGGAAGATGTTAACATACTCAACAAGGACCTGTCAAGATACCATATGTACCTCAAATTGTTAGACAAACAGTCACTAAAAATAAAGATAATTTCTTGTGTCAAGTTGACATTCAAGAGTACACAAATATGAAGCTCTATTTGGATGAGATTTCTGAAGTCAGAGGCATAAATTCTTACAAACATCTGCCAGAAAGGCTTGTCTTTGCCTACAAGGGTGGTAAAGAAAGAATTTGGCCAATACAAAGGATTCTCAATGAAGGATACCATACTCTGACCAAGGTTTTCTCAAGCATGAAGAGAACTCAAGGATTCACAGGCATTGTCAAAGGTGAAGCGCTGACAAGAATCAATGTGAAAGGCATATGAAATAGCCTATTTGTAATTCGAGGATTCTACTCAACTTAAACAAGAATGTAATAAGTAAATATTAGATCAGATGTCACAGGAATCTCAGAAGATTATATCTGTCAAAGAATGAAGATTAAAGTCATCTACAGACTTGAAGTTATTCTACATTGAAAGAAGCTCAATTTATTGATCAAGCCTCAATGAAGTATTCAAGCTCAGTGGATTTATTAAAGTGACGGAGATTTCAAGTGGTGACAGAAAAAGATACTGATTACGGAGTTCTTGAATGAGAAGGAAGTGAATCACTGCTTAAAGTCAAATAGATAAAGAACATACATTGTCGTTAGTCACTCATGAACCAGACAGTGCATCGAGTGTCAACGTACTATTGTGTTTGTTATTTATCTAAGTTTTAAGTGATTCTGGAATTTATTGAGAAGTCAATTAATTCTATTTATTCTCTTATAAATAATTAATACTATTGAGTAAATTATTTATTAAATGAATTCTGTAAAGAATTAATTTAATACATAATTTATTTATTTAATTATTTATATTAGAATAAAAAGAAATTAATTGAGAAGTCAACTAATTCTATTTATTCTCTTATAAATAATTAATACTATCAAGTATATTATTTATTAAATTAATTCTGTAAAGAATTAATTTAATACATAATTTATTTAGTTAATTATTTAAATTAGAATAAAAAATGAACTAGGAAGACTTAGGTTTGAACTAGGAAGACTTAGGAAAATGAACTAGGAAGACTCACAAGTGAGTCTTCCCGATAGTCTTCCTAGGCCAACCATAGTCTTACCGATTGTCTTCCATGAACAATGTCTTGTTTTCCCGATAGTCTTCCAAGGCAAATTGGATTGTTTTTCTCTAAGTCTTCCAAAGGCAAAATGCATTCTGTCAAGTGGTGGCTTGCACGTGGAGTATTAAAAAAAGAAAAGCATTGATATTAAGACAAGGCAGTGGACTTAATCAATTACATTCAAGAAAAGCAAAAAAAGACACAGCAACCAAAAACATTACATTTCTCTCTGTCTTCTTCAATTGCAAACTGTCCGAGCATTCAATTTATGCCAGTGAATTAATTCTTGATTTTTTCTTAACATTTAATCCATAAGAATCATTTCACTTGTACTGCTTTGACTTTCTAGCTGATCATAATCCCTAGATTTTATATCGAACTACTTTTTAGTATTCGATCCTTTTTATTACAAAAATAGATAAATTCATGTCGAATTTATTCTAGATTTGTTTTATCAAGTTCTTTGTAATCAGTGATCAAAATTGTAACACCCCTCAAGTTTAATAGAGTTTCTATTTAACTTGAATATTGTTTCAGTTTTTATTCCGCGTTAATTTGTTCTAAATTGTTAAATCTTAAAAGAACAAATTCGATAAAATGGTATAGTTTGTATTCAACCCCCCTTCTACAAACTTATCAGGACCTAACAATTGGCATCAGAGCCTTTTGATTGATATACAAATCAAAGATCCAATTGTTTTGAGATTTTTCTTTTAAACTCTGATTTTTTTATCTTATTCCTAAAAATCTCAAAAGATGTCTACTACACAGAAAGTTGGTACTGTCAAAATCCCTATGTTCAGCAAGGAGCATTATCCAATGTGGAAGAAGAAAATGCTTCTATTTCTTAAGGTTGTAAATCCTAAATACATTGATGTGCTGAAGAACGGTCCCAAAGTCCCTATGATTATTGAGGGAGAACTCATTGAGAATAATGTTGTGACTAGGGCTGCCAGAATGTACCCTAAAGATGCCAAGGATTACACTCCTGATGAGAAAGAGGATGTTACCTTGGATTCCTGTCTTCAGTTGATCCTTATTGATTGTCTTGATCCAATCATGCATAATCATGTTCTCAACTGTGATACTGCTAAACACATTTGGGCAACTATAGAGATAATCAATGAGGGGACAGAGGAAGTTAGGGAGAATATGCTGGAGATTCTCACCTCACAATATGAGCATTTCAGATCAAACCCTGGTGAAGGTATCTCTCAGGTTTTTGAGAGATATAACAAATTAATCAATGATCTGAATCTCAATGGGAAGCACTACACCAACAAGGAGATTAACAAGAAGTTCCTTCTTACACTTCCACCTCATTTGGAGCACAAAATTTCTGCCATTAGAGAAGCAAGAGATATGAATGAAATTGCTTTGGAGAGATTGTATGGTGTTCTGAAGACCTATGAGCTGGAGCAGATTCAACAAAGGGAGCTGTATGGAACTGGGAAGATTGTTAGTACTTCTACTGCACTGGCTGCTGAAGTCCCACAGAAACTGGAAGTGAAGGCTGTTCAACCTTCCAGTTCTAACATGAATGTTATTGATGCTGAATATGGATTAACATCCATTGATCAATCTGGTGGTGACTTCTATTCTTTAGAAGAACTTGATCAGCTGGAGGATGGTGATTTGGCTTTGATAGTCAGGAAGTTTGGGAAGTTCAGATTCAAGAGGAATCCCAATCTTAAGTTCAGACCCAGATTTCAGAGAGGTGGATCTTCCTCTTCAAGTGGCTCAAGGGGTGGCTACAAAACTGGAACTGTGGAAAGGAGCACAATCAGATGCTACAATTGCAATGAGTTGGGTCACTTTGCTACTGAGTGCAGAAAGCCAAAGCAAGTGACTAGAAACACATTTGATTCTAGCAAGAAGAACAAGATTGGGAAAGCTTATGTTGCTGAAGGAAAGAGTTGGGATGACACTGACAGTGATGAAGAAGCAGGTGAGATTGGGAACCTTGCTTTAGTGGCTAAAGAGGCAAGCACTTCATCTACACACATGTCAGAGGTAATGTTTACTGATACTGAAATGATTCGTCATCTTGGTGGCACCTTAGAATGTGCTCGCACTGAAAATGATAGAATAATTCTTTTAAACACAAATCTTGAAAATGAGATAAAAGAATTAAAACTAGTGCATGTTAATCAGGATGAACTTGTTGAGAAAATAGCTTTTCTTGAGAATAGGGTTAAATGTTATATTCAACTGGAAACCATTCTTAAGAAAGAGATTAGTGAGCTGAAGACTAAAGCTAATGCCTATTTTAGATCTTGTAAGACGGCTAAAGAGATTCTCAATAAACAAGCTATTGGTAATCATGTCAGTATAGGTTATGGTTATAATGAGGCCATTGGATTGCTTGGAATTAATTCCCCTTGTAGATTCAAATCTGAAGGAAAGGTTGTTCCAAATGTGCTTAAGGGTATTGAAACACCCTTCTGTAAGGAGTCCGAAGCAGAACCTCTGAATGAAGACTCTATCATCATTGCAGAGGAGATTCGTGAAGAAGATATTGCTTTGGAAGTTGAACAATCCAAAAAGTGTATATCTGATATTCCAGTCAAAGTTGCTACAACTAAAAAGACTAAATCAGATATCCATAAGTTGGATCAAAACAACTGTAGAACTAACATGCCTGCTGTTAATTCTTCTCATAAAGCATGTGGTGTGAGTAATTGCATGTCTTATGCTTTTAATGTTATGTATGCTTTCTTTAATAAAAAGCATGTATCTAGTGATAAGACTGCTCCACGTCAACATGTTAATAATAAGAAGCATGTTAAAGCAAAGACTACTAGTCCTCCTCAGACTAGAGTGGATTCATTTATCCCTAAGCCTACTCAGAAATGTGTTAAGGCTGGCTATAAATGGAAACGCTCTTATGTGAAAGAGGTTGAAGTAGTTTTAGTTAAAAATGTTGTTTTGCCTGACAAAGGCCAATTCTTTAAGTATGCCGGACCCAATCAAGTGTGGGTTCCGAGGAAGGACTAATCAATCTGGTATTTCAGGGAGTTAAACAGGTAAGCCGTGTTATATGGGTTCTTGACAGTGGCTGTTCAAGGCATATGACCGGAGATAGAGCCCTGCTATCAGATTTGGTTGAGAAAGCTGGCCCAGTAGTAACCTTTGGAGATAACAGCAAGGGTATTACGAAAGGATATGGCTGTTTGAAGTACGGAAATGTTATCATTGAAGATGTTTCATTTGTGGAAGGTCTGACGTTCAATCTTCTCAGCATCAGTCAGTTCTGTGACAGAGGATATTCTGTTTCCTTTGAAAGAGAGAAGTGCCAGATCCTTCACAAGAAGAATGGAAAGCCTGCTCTTCAAGGAGTGAGGAAAGGTGACTTGTTCATAGCTGATCTGAACTCGGGATTCAAAGATGAAGTTAATTGTTTTTATGCTAAAGCTTCATCAGATGATAGTTGGCTATGGCACAAGAAGATGTCTCACCTTAACTTCAAAACTATGAACTCTTTAGTCAAGAGGGAATTAGTTAGAGGTTTGCCTCAGATGGAATTTACACAGGAAGGACTGTGTGAGGCATGCCAGAAAGGAAAGTCAAAGAAAGCTTCTCACAAGGGCACTGATACATCATCAATAACTGAACCTCTTCAGCTACTGCACATGGATTTGTTTGGTCCAGTTAATGTGATGTCCATGTCAAAGAAACAATATGCACTTGTGATTGTTGATGACTATTCAAAATATACATGGGTTTTATTCATACATTCCAAGGATGAGACCCCATTCCTGGTGATTGGCCACATAAAGTTGATTGAGCTGGATTCTAGATTCCCTGTTAGAGCCATAAGGTCAGATAATGGTACTGAATTCAAGAATGCCATTCTAAATGACTTTTGTGCTGATAAAGGAATAACAAGACAGTATTCTGCCCCTAGAACTCCTCAACAAAATGGAGTAGTGGAAAGAAAGAATCGTACATTGATTGAAGCAGCTAGGACTATGCTAAGTGAGTCCAAACTTCCAACGTACTTTTGGGCTGAAGCAGCGAATACAACTTGTTATACTCAGAATCGAACTTTAAATAAAAACGACTTAATGAAGACTCCGTATGAGATCATGAACAACAAGAAACCAACTGTCAAATACTTTCATGTATTTGGAGCAAAATGCTTTGTGCTTATAGATGACAATGTGAAACGTGGCAAGTTTGATGCAAAGGCACAAGAAGCTATTTTTGTTGGATATTCCAGAAGATCTTACAGGGTCTACGTGGTTGGCAGTCACACAGTAAAGGAAAGTGTCAATGTTACTTTTGATGACACTAAGTTCCCCAGTATCCAAAAAGAAGACTCATCTGAAAAGCTGAAGTTTGATAACTTGCCAGACTCAGAATCAGATGATGAAGCCCCGCCTGAAGTTATTGCTGGTGATGATAATAATAATGATGATAATGATCATGGTGATGGTGGTGGAAACACTGGTAACAATGGAGATACCACCAACACTGGAGAAGAATCATCAAGGCAATCAAGCAACAACTCAGGGGGAGCAAATGAAGGATCAGCTAGTCACTCACAACATCAAAGTGAATTTCAAGGTGAATCACCAAGATCAAATCTTCCAAGACAGACTGTTTGGAATAGAGCTCATCCTTTTGAGCTGATCATTGGTGATCCAGATGTTGGAGTTAAAACTAGAAGAGCTTCTCAGAATGAATGTCTTTTCTCAGTATTTCTATCTAAAATGGAGCCAAAGAAAACTGAGGAAGCACTGACTGATCCAGATTGGGTGATTGCTATGCAAGATGAACTCAATCAATTTGAACAACAGCAAGTCTGGAAGCTGGTACCCAGGCCAAAGAACAAGAAAGTAGTTGGTACAAGATGGGTATACAGAAACAAGCTAGATGAGGATGGCATTGTTACAAGGAACAAGGCAAGACTAGTTGCACAAGGGTATTCACAAGCTGAAGGCATTGACTATGATGAAACCTATGCACCAGTGGCTAGACTTGAGGCCATCAGGATGTTCTTAGCATTTGCTGCTTATTCCAATGTTAAAGTCTATCAAATGGATGTTAAGAGTGCATTCCTGAATGGTGAGCTTGATGAAGAAGTTTATGTGGAACAGCCCCTGGCTTTGAAAATCAGGAGCTGCTGGACTTTGTGTACTTTCTCTTCAAGGCTATCTATGGTCTTAAACAAGCCCCAAGAAAATGGTATGACACTCTCTCTGGTTTT
This sequence comes from Heracleum sosnowskyi, assembly GCA_030848705.1. Classification (NCBI taxonomy): domain Eukaryota; kingdom Viridiplantae; phylum Streptophyta; class Magnoliopsida; order Apiales; family Apiaceae; genus Heracleum; species Heracleum sosnowskyi. The sequence goes on along the minus strand of CM061239.1, from coordinate 47,609,486 downwards.
CTTTTAGAAAATGGTTTTGTTAGAGGTATCATAGACAAAACTCTTTTTTCAAAGAAACACAAAAGTGATATGATATTAGTCCAAGTCTATGTGGATGACATCATATTTGGGTCTACTAATGATAATCTCTGTAAGAGATTTGCTGAGCTAATGCAGAGTAAGTTTGAAATGAGTATGATGGGTGAGCTGAAGTTCTTTCTTGGATTGCAAGTAAGTCAAAGGTCAAATGGTATATTTATTTGTCAATCCAAGTATCTCAAAGAACTCCTCAAGAAGTATCACATGGAGGATTCAGCATCAGCAAGGACTCCATCTTCAACAGCCGTCAAACTTGGAGCTTCTGACAAATCTATCAAGGTAGATGTTACAAGCTACAGAGGTATGATTGGCTCCTTACTCTATCTTACTGCTAGTAGACCAGATATTATGTATGCTACATGCTTGTGTGCAAGGTTCCAAGCGGACCCTAGAGATGTACATCTCGTTGTTGTGAAAAGAATCTTGAGATATCTTAAGGGTACACCTAATCTAGGTATCTGGTACCCTAAAGATTCTGGTTTTAATCTTGTTGGATATACAGATTCTGATTATGCAGGTAGTGTTGTGGATAGAAAGAGTACCTCTGGGAGTTGTCAATTCCTAGGAGGTAGGTTGATTTCCTAGTATAGCAAGAAACAACAAACAGTTTCCAATTCAACAACAGAAGCTGAATATATTGCTGCTGGAAGCTGGTGTGCTCAGATCTTATGGATAAGGAATCAATTAAAGGACTATGGCTTTGCATTAGACAAAATTCCTATTTTGTGTGATAATACAAGTGCCATAGCAATCTCAAACAACCCTGTGCAGCACTCGAGAACGAAGCACATTGATATCAGGTATCATTTTATCAGAGAGCATGTCATGAATGGAACTGTGGAGTTACACTTTGTACCCATAGAAGAACAGACTGCAGATATATTCACTAAATCTGTTGACGAATCCACATTTATCAAGTTAGTTGGTAAATTGGGTATGTTAAACAGTCTTAGTGATTAACAATATCTCTGTCATGTTTGTTCTTTCAAAATCATTTTCTCTTGCTGATAGTGAATGATATATTTTGCCAATTCTTGTTTAGAGTAAAGCTTGTTAAGTTAAATATTCTGAATAATTTATTTTCTTTAAAAATATTTTTCTCATTTTTTTAAAAAATGGAGAAATTTATTTTTATTGAAAATTTATTTATTTAGAATCATTTAAGTTAGTTTCAGATTGTAAATATTGTTGTTTAAATATTTATGCAAGTTTATATTATTTTTATGCACCTATATATTTTTCTGTATAGTTATTGCATGTAAATAGTTGCCTGTAAATAGTTTTTTTTATATATTATATTATTTTAGTTTATTATTATTATTTATTATCTTTTATTTTCTATTTGTCTTAGTTGGTTTGTTTAAATATATTGTATATATTATTTTTGATTTAGCTCTTGCTTAGCTGGAAATTCAGTGCCAAATCCAATTCAGGTATTACTTTCTATCTCTCAATCCACTTCTTTTACTGTTGCTGAACCCAAGTGGTTGTTAGGGCTGACCAAGGGATTGTAGATCCACAATCTCTATCCCAGGTCTTAGAGCCAAACAATGAGTCTACAACTTAATTACTTGACCTCTCAGCCTGAACAGAAATCAAATGTTAAATATAGAAGTATTTTGATTGAAACAGTGAGTGATCCCACAGCTCTGTCTCCTCTAAAGAAATTCAACATATACTGAGGCATCTGTCAGTCCATCTGTATCCTCTCAATAGGATATGGACTTTGAAATGGCCAATGAACTGTTTCTAGAGACATTCTCTCAACAGGATGAATCTATTGAAATTCGCCATAGGGCCATGGCACCTTGTACTGAGTCAAGCACACTCTCATTACTCACAATGGGAGAAGACAATTTCATTAGATGAAACTCAGGACACAGTGAAAGCAGAGCACCTGCAACTGGTTACCGTGCCTACCATTGTTACAGTAGAAGTGCCTTCATAGGCATCTGAGGGAAAATTTGATTCTTTGCCAAATTTAAATAGAATCATTTTCTCCCCTCCCAGAGTGAACACCTCTGGCTCCCAAAGGGATTTTCCACTCGCAGATTTATCTGGAGAAAGTGGAAGGCAACTTGGTCAGTCTATCACTGAAGCAATTCAGATTTCAAATCCAAGTGATTTGATAGACATGATTGAGGATCGGGATTTGCGAACTCCCATTGCACCACCACTGACCTCTCTTGAAGAGGCTATGGTGAGTTTCAATGCAGGTACTGATCAAAAAGGAGCAAACAGACAGCTAATGTTGAGTGATAAGAGTCAAACACTGAGTGAAACACATGCACGTGAGATGAGTGATACACTTACAAGAGAAATTCAAGTGAGTGCACACACAGACACATACACTGCAATGTAGTTAGCTCACATAGCTGATCTACAGGAACATCTATTCAAAACCCAGTCTGATAAAGAAATTTTGCAAGCACAAGTGGTTGAACGGTCTTCTTCTTCCATCTCTGTCAACAATCAGCTGGGACTGCTCAAGGAAATCTTGAAGACAAATTTACTTTCCAAGATCAACTCCATCAACTATCTCAACTCCTACTGGCTTAAGAGACTCATAAAGTTATATCTGTAGAGAATTCCTCAACTAAGGGGGAGAAGTTTCTAGAGAAGTTTATAGAGAAATTTGGAGAAGCTAGGAAGAGGGAGCTGAAAAAGATATAAAAGGTAAATGAGGAGTTTCAGGAGAGTAAAGGTAATTAGCTCTGTTTTGTAAATGTTATATGTATAGAGCTTAGGTAAATCAAGACAGGTTAAATGTTATCATATGTTCAGTCTAGAGGAACACCTGTCTTGCATTTATCTTTACTGGTGAAATCTGGAAATGTCATATTTGATCCAGAACTTTCTAGTATTTACTTAGGCTTAAGAGTCCTATCTTTTTCTTGGTTTTAGTTGAGTGATCCTCTAGGTATTTGGTTGTTATTCTCTAACAAACAAATAGGGGGAGATTGAAAGGCATATGAAATAGCCTATTTGTAATTCGAGGATTCTACTCAACTTAAACAAGAATGTAATAAGTAAATATTAGATCAAATGTCACAGGAATCTCAGAAGATTATATCTGTCAAAGAATGAAGATTAAAGTCATCTACAGACTTGAAGTTATTCTACATTGAAAGAAGCTCAATTTATTGATCAAGCCTCAATGAAGTATTCAAGCTCAGTGGATTTATTAAAGTGACGGAGATTTCAAGTGGTGACAGAAAAAGATACTGATTACGGAGTTCTTGAATGAGAAGGAAGTGAATCACTGCTTAAAGTCAAATAGATAAAGAACATACATTGTCGTTAGTCACTCATGAACCAGACAGTGCATCGAGTGTCAACGTACTATTGTGTTTGTTATTTATCTAAGTTTTAAGTGATTCTGGAATTTATTGAGAAGTCAATTAATTCTATTTATTCTCTTATAAATAATTAATACTATTGAGTAAATTATTTATTAAATGAATTCTGTAAAGAATTAATTTAATACATAATTTATTTATTTAATTATTTATATTAGAATAAAAAGAAATTAATTGAGAAGTCAACTAATTCTATTTATTCTCTTATAAATAATTAATACTATCAAGTATATTATTTATTAAATTAATTCTGTAAAGAATTAATTTAATACATAATTTATTTAGTTAATTATTTAAATTAGAATAAAAAATGAACTAGGAAGACTTAGGTTTGAACTAGGAAGACTTAGGAAAATGAACTAGGAAGACTCACAAGTGAGTCTTCCCGATAGTCTTCCTAGGCCAACCATAGTCTTACCGATTGTCTTCCATGAACAATGTCTTGTTTTCCCGATAGTCTTCCAAGGCAAATTGGATTGTTTTTCTCTAAGTCTTCCAAAGGCAAAATGCATTCTGTCAAGTGGTGGCTTGCACGTGGAGTATTAAAAAAAGAAAAGCATTGATATTAAGACAAGGCAGTGGACTTAATCAATTACATTCAAGAAAAGCAAAAAAAGACACAGCAACCAAAAACATTACATTTCTCTCTGTCTTCTTCAATTGCAAACTGTCCGAGCATTCAATTTATGCCAGTGAATTAATTCTTGATTTTTTCTTAACATTTAATCCATAAGAATCATTTCACTTGTACTGCTTTGACTTTCTAGCGGATCATAATCCCTAGATTTTATATCGAACTACTTTTTAGTATTCGATCCTTTTTATTACAAAAATAGATAAATTCATGTCGAATTTATTCTAGATTTGTTTTATCAAGTTCTTTGTAATCAGTGATCAAAATTGTAACACCCCTCAAGTTTAATAGAGTTTCTATTTAACTTGAATATTGTTTCAGTTTTTATTCCGCATTAATTTGTTCTAAATTGTTAAATCTTAAAAGGACAAATTCGATAAAACGGTATAGCTTGTATTCAACCCCCCTTCTACAAACTTATCAGGACCTAACACAATGAGATAGGAGTTAGTTGGAGCTCACCTGAACGCCTACCTAAAAAGCTCAAAATTCCATTCAATGGTCAGAAAATTCATCTCCAACCCTATTGGATGATGGAATTCAGAGATAATGATGGTTGCAATCTAAATTGGATAGAAATTATGATGAAGAAGAGATGTTCTATAGACAGCTTCAGGGGCAAATTGAGGTCAACAAATCTCTGTACCGTTTTCTTTAACTCACTTTGTATTTAGTATGTATTTTTCTTTGTGAAGCTTAATTGAAATTTGCATTTTTTTTATTGTCTTTAATTCTTAAAGAGTGTTTTGTTATCATCAAGCCTTAAATTTATGTCTGAGTCTCAACCAGGCATAAATTAGGGGAGATTGCAAGGAATTATGTTGATTCTTGATGATAACTCAACATCTCGGCAAATTTGTATAAGTCATTGCAGCTGTCAACAGATAGCATGTGTATACATTATCCGTTGACACATAGCTTAATAACGGAAAAGAGTTTATATAACATGTTTATTTTGTTCTAGATAGCAATTGATAGTACAGTTGTTAGGTTTGAATAAGTCATATTGACTATCAATGGATATACATAATAGGTTGTGTAAAGCATAATGTAACATAAGATGTAAAAGAGATAACTACAACTCAACAAATGACAAGACAGACAATAGTATTAACAGAAGCACAGGAATCCAGAATCAAAGAAGAAAAGGTAAACTCAAAAAATCAAAATATGTTATGTATTCTTGAAGTCCGTAAAAAGGTCACGGAAAGAAGTTCATGAAAATGTTCAAGACTCAGTGACAGCAAAAGAAACAAGACTTTCAAGACGACAGAAGTATGTGAATGATTTAGGGTTAAGTACCACGGTGTTAGGTCCAAAGTATCGTAGAAGGGGGGGTTGAATACGATACTCACAAATAATTCAATTTCGTTCGCGGATTAATCTTTCAGTTCTATAACGAAATCAAACACACCAAACCAAATCAAGTTTCGGGGAATATATCTTTTTATAAATATAAACCTCGAGGGGTGCTACAATTTCTAATCCGTAGATTACCTTCAATGAGTTCTAGGTTATTCACAATCAATACAATGAAAGAATTCTGAGCACTATAAATTTCTATGATCTTCTCCGGCTCAAACTTCTCTCTCAGTAGTTGCTACTATGAAATAACCTGACTGAAGAAGACACACTTCCTCTGTTGTAATTGTAGTCTTAGTTTTTAGAAAACTATCGAACCTTAATTGTTAAAACAATCTTGGCCGTCCAATTCTCATCAACCTGACAAACAAAGAAAACTTTTCACCCACTTTGTGAATTGAAAACTATCGAATAATAAAGTAATAATAACATTCGATGGTTTTTAAAATAAAAACTATCGAATGGAACTTTTACTTTATTAAAGTTTTCATTCACTTTTTACTTTTCATTCGATGGTTTTCTAATTAAGAAAATTATCGAACATTTTCTTTTGATTTTCTTTATGTCACCTTCGATGGTTTTCTTAAAAGAAAAACCATCGAACTCTTTTCCTTGTCCTTGACCTTTTAGAAAATCCATTCAGCTCCAGGGTGTTTCAGTTTTAGACTGTATCAATTTCTTCTGAGACGATAAAACAACTTGATCTTTTTAGTGCCGTCACCTAGTGCAACTGGTCTGGTTCACAGATGAATAACACTTGATCAATTCTTCTTTTATGTCTTCAATTCAATGCTGCTGATAAGTCCCTTGTCGTTCTGGTTGCTTCGTTTAAATCACTGGAATCCCGTGGCACTTAACCCTAAATCATTCACATACTTCTGTCGTCTTGAAAGTCTTGTTTCTTTTGCTGTCACTGAGGCTTGAACATTTTCATGAACTTCTTTCCGTGACCTGTTTACGGACTTCAAGAATACATAACGTATTTTGATTTTTTGAGTTTACCTTTTCTTCTTTGATTCTGGATTCCTGTGCTTCTGTTAATGCCATTGTCTGTCTTGTCCTTTGTTGAGTTGTAGTTATCTCTTTTACATCTTATGTTACATTATGATTTACACACGGGATTCCAGTGATTTAAATGAAGCAACCAGAACGACAAAGGACTTATCAGCAGCATTGAATTGAAGACATAAAAGAAGAATTGATCAAGTGTTATTCATCTGTGAACCAGACCAGTTGCACTAGGTGAAGGCACTAAAAAGATCAAGTTGTTTTATCGTCTCAGAAGAAATTGATACAGTCTAAAACTGAAACACCCTGGAGCTCAGAAGATTTAGTAAAAAGATCAAGTCAAAGAAAATGGCTCGATGATTTTTCTATTTAGAAAACCATCGAATGTGATTCAAGAATTCTATCTTAATTCATTTATAAAGTAATTGGCACTTCGATAGTTTTTATTTAAAACTATCGAATGGTGAATTACTTTTATAAATTCGATAGTTTTCTAATTGAGGAGCAGGTGGAAAGTGTTTGTCTGTCAGGTTGATTTTGAAGATAGACGGCCAAGATTGTTTCTACAAGTTTGGTTCGATAGTTTTCAAATCAAAGTCTTAAATTACAACAGAGGAAGAGTGTCTTCTTCAGTCGAGGTTATTTTTCACAGTAGCAATTACTAAGAGAGAGTTTGAGCCAGAGAAATTACAGAAGAAATTAATATTGCTCTGAACTTGATCATTGTATTGATTGTGAATAACCTAGACCTCATTGAAGCTACTGTACGGATTAGAAATTGTAGCACCCCTCGAGGTTTATATTTATAAAAAGATATATTCCCCGAAACTTGATTTGGTTTGGTGTGTTTGATTTCGTTATAGAACTGAATGATTTATCCGCGAACGAAATTGAATTATTTGTGAGTATCGTATTCAACCCCCCCCCCCCCCTTCTACGATACTTTGGACCTATCAGGTTGGTTAATTGTAAATATTCTATGCCTTATAATTCTTTAGAAGTGAAGATGTCATCAACGGATACAATTCAGCCTTCAACGGATGTGACTCTACCCTTTCAACGGATATAGTCTGAACACTATCAACTGATATGAAGAAACTATCGACGGATGTGAGTCCAATCAATCTCAACGAATACAAAGTAAATTATTAGCAGTTGACAATGTGATAGAGACAGGTCTGACAGATCACATGGGTTGATGGAACAAAAAGAATATGAAAACCAGCAAACTGGGAAACTCTGAAGAAAAAGAAGCATTCTATTTTCATCTTGTCAATAGAGATGATTGGAGAAGTACATTCAGCTAAAAGACAAGTCATCACAAGAACCAATGGACTTAGAATGGAAAAACAAACTTCTTGACTTAGAATGGAAAAAGGGATCTAACAAGATTTTGAGATATTTCAGTTAGGTCCATCGTCTAAAAAATTATATATGCTCGATAGTTAGGGATGATAACTTGTCCCAACCTGATGGATACCCCACCCAATCTGACCCGATTGGATATAATCGAATCCGAAATTTTGAATATAGGTCTGAGTTTGGGATTTATTTTTAAATCTGAATAAATTTTGGATCATGTTTGGGTTTTGTCCTGGACAAACTGAACCGGACCCCAAATCCGAAAATCGAACCGAATCCGTACCAAATCCGGACCTAATCCGAAATCCAAATATATATTTGAATGTGTGTGCGCGTGTAATATAGTGTATATATAATATATTTTAATTAACTAATTTTCTATAGTCTAATTTAACTTCACAACTGTATGACGTATCATATTCTATATTCCAATGTTATTACTCTAAATCTCATTCAACTTGAAACCGCAATGTAGTTTACCATAATCTTGTTAGAAGTATTGATATGATCTTTATTCGTTCATAAACCATAAAAGCCTCATCTTATAAAGCATTGAAGTTAGTTTTTGATTATAAATATTGCAAATAATAGACATATTGTTACTATTTATCTTATAATTATATATTTTTTTTAATAATATATGGGTTGTATTTTATAAATTTTTCTTGACATTAAATTAAATGAATTGGCGTAATTGAAAAATAATTGTATAAATAAATTTAGACTCGATTTTCGAACCGAATCGATATCCATCGAGTTGGGTCTGGATCTAGACATTTGGGTTATAATTGTTCTAGATCCGGATTCAACATATATGTTTGGGTTAGGTCGGATTTTTACGAAATTGGGTATAAAATGTTATGTGTCATATTTTAATTTGTGATAACTCAATCAAATAATATAAACCCACGGGAAAATCGATATTAACCAATTAAAACGTCCATATTGCCACATCATTTATGACTCATATCAAATTCAATGTTACTTTTAGATGTTATATTAATTTAATTTTAATATTATATATTTAGTTAGTTTTGTTAATTTTGTATAAAATAATGGTATATTAAAACATATATAATATAATGATACATTTTTTATAAAATTTACCTTTATTTATATTTTAAAATTAATATAGTAAATGACAATTTTAATATTTTAATATATTGTTGGTGAGATTCGAACTTTAAACCACTATAAACTATAATTTTTGGTATTATATCTAAATCAATTTAATTTGAAAAGTCAAACAGTAAAATAAATTTAATATGAAAAGTTAAACGACTGTGAATTAAGTGAACAAATTATGAATAACCAATCACGGATAAAATAGATTTTTAATATAATAGTATAAAAAAAATTTCGTAGAGGCATTTATATTACTTCATTTCCGTAGGTTGTAAACTATGAACGGCTAAACCCCGAGCCTTTAATCAAAACTTGGTCTGTGCTAAATTTGATCTAAGAAAAAAAGGGTAACCTCTAGTTTGAGATATTTAGCGGTTCGAAGCGGTGAGAGTCTAGCGTTTAAGCGGCTAAGCGGACGCTTAAACAGAATTTTAAGCGGGTCACTAATCGGATTAATAATATATATTTTTAAATTTTTAAATATAATATTACTAGCTTAAAACCCGTGCGATGCACGGATTGTTATTAATAATCATTATTTTTATTATTTATGTTTTAATATTTTATTAATTTACATTTGCTAAAAAAATAAGTAGGCGTGTTAAACTTTTTTACATAATTAAAAGTATTAAAATAAATTAATAACTGTTTATCCGTTACATTTTTGGAAAAGTAGGGGTTTTAGTAAGGAAATAGAACAAGTAACATGTTTTATCTGAAAAGGTAAGTGCCCGTAATTAAAAGTATTTAAATAGGTTTCAAAATAAATAAGTAGGGATTTGCCCGGGATATTTTTGGAAAATGAGGGTTTTTAGTAAGGAAAAATAGAAAGAGTAACATGTTTTAGTTGAAAATGATAATTGCCGGTGATTGTTTTTAGAAAAATAAAGGATTTTGTTAGAAAAAAAAATAGAAAAAGTAATGTATTTTAGCTGAAAAGGTAGTTGGTTATAAAAATGTTATTATTTAATAATAATTTCTTTATAAAATGAAAAAATTGAAAAAGTAACATGTTTCAGCTGAAAAAGTCCTCATAATTAAAAGTATTAAAATAGATTTTAATACTTTTAATTATTAAAATAAAAAATAGATTTTTAAAATAAATAAGTAAGGGTTTGCCCGTGATATTTTTGGAAAATGAGGGGTTTTAGTAAGAAAAAATAGAAAGAGTAACATGTTTTTGTTAAAAAGGATAACCGCCCGTGTTTTTTTTTAGAAAAAGAGAAGATTTTGTTAGAAAAAAAAATATAAAAATGTAATGTATTTTAGCTGAAAAGGTAATTGGTTATAAATAATGTTATTATTTAGTGATAGTTTTTTAAAAAATAAGTAAGGGCAATTAAATAAAATCACTAAGTACCGACTGTCCGTTCATCCGACTACCAAACTTTTAATGTTTCGTCTTTAATAATATAGCTTAAAACCCGTGCGATGCACGAATTGTTTTTAATAATTGTTAATTTTATTATTTATATTTTATTAATTGTAACGTGTTGCCCGTGATATTTTGGAAACGTTTTGGAAAAAAAAGCTAATCGGTTAGTCATTAATAATTATAATATTATTATTTTATTTTATTAAATAGATTTATTCGTGATATTTTTGGAAAATGAGAGATTTTAGTTAGAAAAAATAGAAAAGTAGACATTTTAGTTGGAAAATATAAAAAAGAATATACAATTTGGCTAAAAAAGGTATTGAGTTAGTTATTAGCAATTATAACTTTATTATGTTATTTTAGTAAATGAAATTGTTTGCAATTTTTTTGGAAAATGAGATGTTTTAGTTAGGAAAAATAGAAAAGATATTCTATATAATAATTTTAATATTTTATCTAACGGTTCTCATCGATTTGATCAAAAATATCTAACGGCTATGAATTGAGTGACCATACTACAAAAACTTTCATGACCAGACTACAAAACTTTCAATGTTTCGTCTTTAATAATATAGTATAGATTACATATAAAATTGAAATTAAGTAATAAGAATTTAAAGATAAAACATTTTTAATCAAAAAAGGTATTTTAAAATTTTATGATAATTATAGTCATATTATAATAAATATTATTATTTTAAAATTAAAAAAAATAGCAAGTCAACATCATTTTGACCGCTTAAATCCGCTTAATGGCCGCTTAATCCGCTTACTAGACCGCTTAATCTTCAAAAATGCATAAAAGTTTTATTTAATCATTTTTAAGTCATCCGCTTAATCGGTCAACAACCCGCTTAAGCGGGCTTTGACCGCCTAAACTTCATTAACCGTTTTAAAACCCGATTATGCACTAATCGCAGCCTTTATATCCCATTTTCACATAATCGTTCGCATAAACAACCGCATAAAATGCTTTTTAGAACACCGTTGTTATGAGAAAAAGAAAACTTGTGTGGACAAATAAAGAATAGCAACGAAGGAAACCTGTAATTTAATGTTAGCGTCAACAACATCCACACTGTAGCAAATTTTGGCCATATACATCACCTATATATTTACCTCTCGTATTCCTGCATGGAAAAATTTCAATCATAATCTTCATGATTTGATGATACACTAGAATTGTCAATACACATTATATAGCTACACACACGTCAATATATCTATACTATATTATTATAAGCAAACCACCCTCTATTTGGTTGGTATTTTGGTCATATGTAGTTTGATCATTTAAATAATAACGGTTAGATGTAAATATAGATAAATGAGAACCGTTAGATGTAATATTAAAAAAATATTATTTTCTTGATATCTAAAATGCTCCCACGGGTTCAAGGTTCGAATCCCGTCAACACATATTATTATTAAATATTTATATCATCTATTTTTCTAAACTACATTCAAAAGTTCAAGATATTATTCCGTCAACAACATATTAATAATTTTTAAGATCAAAATACAAATAAATATTAATAAAATAAGATAAAAAATACTAAAAAATCATATAAAAAATACTAAAATAATAAATCAAAAATACTAAAATTCATCCGTGTATCGCACAGCTTATAAGCTAAAAAAAACTTAGAATAACGTCATACATATATTATTATATTTGATTACTTTTTAAAATCATATAAATCAAAATATAGATAATAAAATAAAAAATACTAAAATTCATCCTGCATCGCACATGTTATAGGCTTGTGTAACTTTAAAAATAGACTTGGGTTTTGGTTATTTGTAAACGGTTATGTGACTGATGTCAATGTTAATGTTAGGGTTCTCTTTTTCTAAAAAAAAAAAATCAACGAAAACATGTTACTCTTTCTATTTTTTCTTATTAAAACCCTTCATTTTCCAAAAATATCACGGGCAAACCTTACTTATTTATTTTAATACTTTTAAAAAAGGCAATTACCTTTTCAACTAAAACATGTTACTTTTTGTATTTTTTTTCATTTAAAAAAAACTATAACTTATTACCTTTTCAACTAAAATACATTAACTTTTCAATATTTTCTAACAAAATCCTCTATTTTCTAAAAAAATCATGGACAATTACCTTTTTAAAATAGAACATGTTACTATTTCTATTTTTTCTTACTAAAACCCCACATTTTCCAAAAATATCACAAGCAAACTCTTACTTATTTTAAAACATATTTTAATACTTTTAATTACGGGCAATTACCTTTTCAGATAAAACACGTTATTTTTTAAATTTGTTCATTTTTTAAGAAAACTATTATTAAATAATAATATTATTTATAATAAATTAACTTTTTAGTTAAAATACATTATATTTTCTATTTTTCTAACAAAGTCCATTCTTTTTCTATAAAATCACAAACAGTCATCTTTTTCAACTAAGACATATGTTACTCTTTCTATTTTTCCTTACTAAAACTCCTGCGTTTTCAAAAATATCACGGGTAAACTCTTACTTATTTATTTTAAAACCTATTTTAATATTTTTAATTATGGACAATTACCTTTTTAGCTAAAACATGTTGCTCTTTCTATTTTTTCTTAATAAAACCTCTCACTCCAAAAATATCACGGGCAAATAGTTACTTATTTATTTTAAAACTTATTTTAATACATTTAATTATTGAAATTTATACTATACTATTATAAGCAAACCACCCTCTATTTGGTTGGTAGTTTGGTCATCTGTTGATAGTTTGGTCATCTAAATAATAACTGTTAGATGTAAATATAGATAAATGAGAACACACAACACGTTTCGAGCGAAGTTCCAAAAATCTGTGATTTTATAGTTTAGCGATATAAAGACGTTTCAGTTAATAGATAAACTCAAGTTCAATTTCTACAAACAACTTTTTCTAATAAATAATAAACACAGGGGCAAGTTAGTCAGTTCAAATCATGTACAAAATATCTCATGGTTAAATTATCTCACGTATTATAAGATTATGTTAATCGATATAATAATTAATACCAAATACGCCTCCACTCACGCGACACACACACGTACATATAATATTGGAAGTAGAATAGGTGTTTGCAAAACATATTAAATCCTTATATACAATAAGCGTAAGAGAAATCTTATCCAAAATTTTGGTCATGTACCGTCAAATCAATAAGGATTGTTGATTTTAAAATAGATGAATGAGAACCATTAGATCTAATATTAAAAAAATAATAATAATATAAATTAAATTAGAGTAACCACCATCTATTTTGGTTGGTAGTTTGGTCATCTAAATAATAACCGTTAGATGTAAATATCGATAAATGAGAACCGTTGGATGTAATATTAAAAAAATATTCTTTTCTTGATATCTAAAATGCTCCCACGGGTTTAAGGTTCGAATCCCGTCAACAACATATTATTATTAAATATTTATATCATCTATTTTTCTAAGATACATTCAAAAGTTCAAGATATTATTCCGTCAACAACATATTAAGAATTTTTAAGATCAAAATACAAATAAATGCTAATAAAATAAGATAAAAAATACTAAAAAAATCATATAAAAATACTAAAATCAAAAATCAAAAATACTAAAATTCATCCGTGTATCGCACAACTTATAGGCTAAAAAATGTAGAATAACATCATACATATATTATTATATTTGATTACTTTTTAAAATCATATAAATCAAAATATAGATAATAAAATAAAAAAAAAACTAAAATTTATCCGTGCATCGCACGGGTTACCGGCTTGTATACATAGATATATATTTATTAAGGACGGAATAAAAAAAGACTAATCTTGGTCAGTGTTCTAAAAGTCGTCGATTAATCGGGATTAATCGCCGATTAATCGCGAAAATCGGTCAATTAATCGTTTTTTCAGAAAAACGGTCAAAAAACGGTTGAATCGGTCAAAAATTGGATTAATCGGTCAAAATCGGGCTGATCAGTGATCAGTGTTACCTGTAGTAAGCAGACCGCTTCCAGCCATTGCTGTTCATTGTGATAGCCGTACAACTATCGACAAGATCAGTAGTGAAAAGTATAATGCTAAAACAAAGAGACACATCCAAGTTAGACTTAAGTCTATAAGGGGTCTTGTGTCTGAAAGGATTATTGCTGTAGAGTTCATTGGAACTCATGATAATATAGTTGATCCTTTGACTAAAGGACTTGAGCATGCAGTAGTTCTTAAGTCTAGGTTGGGGATGGGACTGATAGCCCATAATGATTCATCAGCAGCGGGAACCCAATACACCTGAGAGGAGATCCCTTGAAGTATATTCAATGTGGTAATAACAAGCTGTGAGGGTGAGTTGGTAGTACCTTTACTATATTCCTTGATACTTACGTATCTGTGTCTATCCCTTGTAAACCTAAAAGGTACTGTTATTCCCAGTATAGCAAGAGTTAGTTTGAACTCTGAATGGGGTCAAGTCATTTGACGAGATGATCGCAGTACATCTCTGGAGATGCCCAGCTAAGCGAATGTAATTGTGTGGTCGCAATTAGAGGAAAGGGTTATTCCTTGAAGCATTCGACGAACAAGATCGAGACAGGACCATTTACGTCTCAAAGCCGTAGATCAGCACCATAGCCTTTGATTTGTCGTCGTCTATGGAGTGTGGTTACACCAAACGGATAAAGATTCAAGGTGAAACATTCCATCTAGATCCGGTAGCCATCGAAGTAGAGGACTTAGGAGGGTTCAAACCCGGAAGGACCGACTCTGAAAAAACAAGTCATGATAAGGACCGATGTGCATTTCTGTATGGATTTGTGGGGGATTGTTAGAAAATGGAAAGTTTGAGGCATATTTTAAATATGTTCTTGATGGAATTTCCGGAAACTAACGATTGGAGGTTGTTCCTTGTTATGAGGACTTAAACTTTCATGTTTGGATCAAAGACATTTTCTTAGTGTAATCCATAAATAAATTGAGTTGAAACAGGTTGCTTGAAATGAGTTATGTGGGTTGGTTATATTAAAATAACTTGTATCCCACATAGCATTGGTAATGAGAGGTTGGTGGGTTTATATAGAAACATGTGCAAGAGTAGTGTACAACTACTAAGGCATGTGGGTGTGCATGGTGTTAGTATGTGCTTCGCGCACACACGCACACGCGCGTCGCCGCCGCCCGCCTCGCCTCGCCTCGCCCCGCCACGTCACGACTCGACTCGGGTCGAAGGGTGATTTGGGCGAATGTCTCGGCGTCTCGCGTATGCGAGGCGACCTGGGCGAGAAATTTTATTACCTATTTATTTAATATTATTTATTGATTTAATTTAACAGTATCAGTATTTATTTGTAACAGCTATACGAACTGGGTCAGGATTTATATTAAATCCTGATGGACCAGTTCTTGGATCAAATCCTGATGGCCTGGTCAGTACTTGGAGTGAAATCCTGATGACTACTGATCTTGATGGCCTGTGTCAGTATTTGAATCCTGATGATGGTCCAGTCCTGACGAAATCCTGATGGTCGATCAAGTACTGATGCCACTCCTGACGGACAGCAAGTCCTGATGGCTTGGAGTACTGATGATGATCAAATCCTGATGGACCAGGAAATCCTGACTGAGCTGTTAAATCCTGATGACTACTGTTATGGTAATTAAATCAGAATAATTAGTATTAAATGTCATATCTTCAGTTACAATATTTGGTCTGTTTACGTTTTATTTTGTATTTTATATAGATACAAAATATAACGTTTGACAGAGTAGACATATACGTAACTCTGAAAACCCTAGCAACTATTATCTTCTCTGGTTTTTCTCTCAACACAAACAGATTACATAGTTCTTGGGTGAAGTGAGGTGCTGTTCGCTTTTGATCATTGCCATTTCTGTGAGTGGATTGATCTGTGCTGTTTTATCCTGGGAGTGATATTGCTGCAACCCAACACAGCGTAAGTGGGGCAATAATCTCTTCAAGAACAGTCAAGACTTCTCGAAGGCTTGGCGACTCAGCTGTTTCTTTATCTTTCAGTATTTGTTAAAGCTCCTGAGAGATAAGTGTTCTTTCTTGTCTTGTTATTTTCAGTCTCTGATTATACTTTTGTTTCGACCTTTGTGTTTGTTTCGTTATTTGGTATTTTTGCATGTTCTTTTTAATACAAAATATATATAACTGCCCTATTGTTGCTGTGTAGTTAGTAATTATACCCAACAAATATATGGATGATAATTCATTTTAATGCGGAGTATTTTGAAATTGTGTCATTGCCTACCCTCCGTCCCTCTCTCTCCGTTCCTCTCCTTTTTTATAGATAAGTTGAGCATCGAGGTTAAGAAAAAGTAAAAAAAATAGTGAACACGTAGGTTAAGAAAAAGTAAAAAAATAAGGGAGAAAAGTAGGAAAAGTGACTAAATTAATAGTGGTACATATCAATATTTAATTTACAAATTTGGTGTAGCCCAGAAAAGTAGATGTAGTTAGTTTTTATATTATAAATTTTGTACTATTTTTAAAAAGTTTAGAATATAAATAATTGAGAGGGACGTTCATAAAAAAATGTAAAGAAATGGGAGTGACAAAGAGAGTAATATATATATATATATATATATATATATATATATATATATATATATATATATATATATATATATATATATATATATATATATAAAGGAGGATACGCGGGAAGTGAGTTGGCGTCTCTACAATCGTTTCAATCTATTTTTCTAATTTTTCTAGAGATTTATAACTTTAAATACTAATAAATCAAAAAATATTCTTTAGTATATTAGAAGTATAATAGATGTTCGAATTTATAGAGGAGAAGAGTTCGAATTTATAGAGAATACATATAAATAAAGTTTTATTTGAGCTAAAGTAGGTGTTCGAATTTTTAAAGGAGAATAGTTCGAATTTATAGGTAAGTCATAGAATTAAAAGTTCTATTGAAAATAAAATAGATGTTCAAATTTATAGAGGAGAAGGGTTCGAATTTATAAAAAAATACATACAATTAAAAGTTTTATTAGAAGTAAAATAGGTGTTTGTAGACATAATTAAAAGTTCTATTCAAAATACAATATGTGTTCGAATTTATATATAGGAAAGACATATAGTTAAAAGTTATATTAAAAGTAAAATAGGATTGTGAATTTATATAGGTGTTTTTCAACGAAAGAATAGCTCATTAGAAAAAAGTATGTTAACATGAAAATTAATATATAAGACAAGTATTCAATATATTAAATTTGGGATTTTGATCTTAAAAAGGAAAACGTGTTTCATGGAGGATAGCCATTAGGGAGGAACAAGTAATTTTTGTAATTTAATTGATAAATGTATTTTTTTTAACGAGAGAGCGGCTTATCAGAAAAAAAGTGTTAAAATGAAAATTAATATATAACAGAAGTATTCGATATATTAAATTTGAGATTTTGATATTAAAAAGGAAAGTATTTTTCACAGAAGTACGACTTATTAGAGAGGACTAGATAATTTTTATAATTTAATTGATAAAAATTTTAAAAGAAATTAGGACGCCGCCGCGAAACGCGGCTTTTTCAACTAGCTAAACAAATGGGAAAAGTAAAGGGAAGAAACCAAAATTATGAAGGAAACAAACTAAAAAGGTGGTGGTAAAAATTTGTCCGCTAATTTCAGGAAGTTTATCGGGTTTTAATATTTTTTTATTAATTTTGTAACGATGTTAATAAATTATGTTAGTCCTAAAAAGTCCTAACGAATCTAAAAAAATCGAGTATTCATCTAATAAGAAAAAAAGTAATTCTACAAACTCTTTAGTGAAGTAGAGTGGAACATCAAATTATCTAACAAATATTCGAAACGCACAAAATATTTCACCTTAGACTAGAGGGAGAATCACTAATAGTGAATCGATTTCAATCTAATATATTGTTGGGTAATCAGAGATCTAAAAAAAAATAGAGAGTATCAAAAATCCTAAACACTAAATTACACACGAACATATCTAACACAACTTCAAATAAAATCCTAAATCTAATTAACTAAACCGCAACAAGAGAAACTCGGTTCGTCCTCGAACCAACGAGCTACCAAGCTTTAAGCCGTGCCAAGAGTGTTGTGCCCAAAATCTCACATGGGCTCAATTTAAGGCCCATATCTGTTATAAGTCCAGTAATGGTGTATTGGGCTAGGGTGCAAGGTACTGAGGTATAGGTTCAGGGCACCGTGGTTTAGGTTTAGGGTATACTGATAGGTTCAGAGTATCTTGAAAGGTTCAAGGTATCAAGGTTCAGGTGAAGGGTATTGAGGTTCAGGTGGTCTGAACCTCGGGACTGCTCTCAGGTGCCGAGTAGTCAGGAGCAGGTTCAGGGTGTTCTGACTACAGGAGCAGGTTCAGGGTGTTCTGACTACAGGAGCAGGTTCAGAGTGTTGTGACTGCAGGCACAGGTTCAGGTTCAGGTTCAGGTTCAGGTTCAGGGTGGTCTGAACCTCTCCGGGACAGAATCAGAGTTGGACAAGGACTCAGCTTCCTATACTTTAGGAGCACGGAATTACTCTTGGAAAAGGACTTCTAGGCTTAATAAAACGTGGTGAATTGGACAATTACAAACAATATAGGACTTATATTGGTTATTTCGGATATACATTAAATCATGAGGTTTTGTAAGACTTAGTGATGGACATGGACTAGGACACTGGAAAGCTCAGCTACAGGTGCATAATTCGACTATAACTCTAAGATGGATTATCTTAAAGTGGTTGAATTCGCAAGGATTTAGAAGTATAAACCTAATAGAACTACATGGGGCTTGATTCCTATAAATAGGATATGTAGGCACTTGACTAAAGGATTCGGATTTTCATTCTCTACACGCATAAGGCTCGTGTACTCTCTGTGATACATATTCTGGTGAATTGGCTGGCCGTGTAGGATTTACTCTGCCATTTTCATCCGGTGGTTTTGTCAACTCAGCCCCCAAAAACACCACATATCACCATCTGCTCCGGCAGTGGAAACTTGAGGCTCTAGCAGAGCTGTGGACTGTGAACCTGCAGCTCCGCCCGATAATCAAGGGCAAAACCTGATTATTCCAGCGATATTCTCTCTCGGTGTTGTTACCAAATTTCCCTCACAACATTTTGGTGCTAGAAGGAGGGGCTTTTATTGATCTTTTGAGGGAAAAGATGACGAAAAGCTTTGGTGATGATCGTACAACGAAGAACAATGGAGGTTTTCTGGAAAAAAGATACAAAAGATGAAGAGACGAAGGAGAAATCATGGCTCACCGGAAAAAGGGGGAAAAGAGTCTGCCAGGAGGTGCGAACAAGAGAGCTTCAGACCAAAGCTCTGAAAAACGCCAAAGGAGGTTCCCCAACCACCTTTATTTTAGTTATTTGGTGGTAAAAGGCATAAAACAAGGAGATGCGACTCCAAGATGCCTGAAATTTGATTTTGACGGAAGGAGCCCGACTATCAATGGAGGTACGGGCCACCCAGAGAGGCTCAGACGAGAGGTTCAAGCGGCAAAGGCAAGGGAAACCTCTTAACTGAGGAGGTACAGATAGAACTGGATGCGAACCTCCTGATTAAGGAGGTACATGTGGAGTTAGATAAAACCTCTTTAACGAGGAGGTATGATGAAACTTGGAAACACATGAGGATGTGGATATCTAGTGTGATGAAGAGGAACTGGAATAAAGGTTCAAGTGTATACTACTCAGAATCTCTGTCGAGGTGTATACAGGTGATAAGCTGAACTTCCACATGCTAATGGAGATAAATTCCATCTGGAGAGATTCAACCAGTTGGAGGTTAAGGCTTAAGAGGTGTGTAGCTGAAGCTGAGCCGAGAGGTCTGTAGCTGAAGCTGAGCCAAGAGGTCCGTAGCTGAAGCTGTCTATTCTTTCTACTGGAAATGGAAGGTTGGCTGAACGTGGTAGTGGATTATATAAGGTTCCTATTGTATTTTATACTGCAAGGAACCGGGGGGTAGTGGATGGTATGCTGTCCGAGAATGGTATCTTAAAATTGCTAAATTTTCGAGCAAAATGGAGTTTTCAGCAAGGAATGAGTCAGGTTCATTGGCAAGTAGTTATGTTCTGCGGATCATTAGCTTCACCTGCGATTTATTGGAACTCATCTGCTGGTTATAGCTTCATTGGAATTAGTTGCGGGATGCAGCTTCATTGGTCCAACTTCACTATGTTTTACTAGCTCTTCAGCTTCACCAACCAAAGGCACCACCATGTTTGATAAACTGCGAATAAAAAGACTTAACAGCGAAGCTCTTACCAGGAACGAGGTTTGGCTAGGAGAGGTTCAATGATGGAAGGTACTTCGATCAGGAAGATTCTCCAAGATGTCTACTTTTTACATCTGATGAAGGAGGTTCAGAGCGAATCTCTAGTTTTCTTCATACCTCATGTAAAAGAGAGCATAAAAGGAGGTGTCTGAGGAAAAAGGTCAAGGAAAAGTAGGAGTACTTTGTCAGCCATAAAGCTGTACTTGGGTCAAGCTGAAGCTTCAATGAAAGAGGTTCTCATGTTGGAAGCTTCTCCAAACCAAGCAACTGTAACCTAGGCCTACCCCAGGGAAGGAGTTGCGGAAGCTATGTGATGATCTTGGGATTCAAAAGGGGTTCACGGCGGTTTATCACCCTCAAAGTAATGGTCAAACTGAGGCTGTCAACAAGATTATTAAACATACCTTGAAGACCAAGTTGGAAGAAAGCAAAGGGTGTTGGCCTGAGGAACTCCCTATGGTTTTGTGGTCATGCAACACAACACCACGAACCACTACTGAGGAATCACCCTTCACCTTAACCTATAGTTGTGAGACTATGGTTCCTGTTGAAATTGGGGGTGGATCATTTCGAAGGGACAATTATGATCCTGGGAATAATGAGATGAATCACTATTTGTATTTGGATTTAGTGGAAGAGGTTCGGGCTACTGCGCAGCTGAAGCTAGCTGCATACCAGTAACGTACTCGGAAGTACTTTGACAGCAAGGTTCGTGCTCGTCCATTAATGGTCGATGATTCGGTTTTGAGAATGATGCTACCACACAAGGAAAGAGGTACGGGTAACCTCTCGGTTAATAAAGGAAATATGGCGAGGTTCGAACCTGAACCTCTCGAGGAAAAGACCAAAAACTATGGAAGCTCAGGAGAGCAACGGAGCTGATAATAGAATCTCGGCTGAATTGGGCTTGGATCTTAGTATGATGAGGCAATGGATATAAATTAGGTGAACCTTACAAGGAGGTTCCTATCTTTGAAGGGGTAGCTTCCCCTCAGACACTATTGTCGGATGTTTCCTTACAAAAGGATATAAAAAATCTGAATTACCCGGTAGAAGGCGTTCTTGGAGGCGCTGGAGGTCCGCCAATAAAACTGAAGAAAATGATTATGAACCTCCCATCATTATGGAGAGGTACAGCTTCACACACGGATTGCCAAACTGGTTGGAAGCTGCAGCTGGACGTATATTGCCAGCTTCGTAGATGTCTATTCAGACTTCTCCTTCAAGAGAATGAAAGGCTCTATAAGGTTCAATTCTTGGTCATGGATAAACTACTCCAAAGACTTGGGGGTAGAGGATACCATAATATATGGAAGGTTTCTGAAAACAACCAGTGACCAAATTAAACGGAATATGAATGAGGTTCAGCTTCGCGGACCCTCAACTACCATCAGGTACAGAACCTCTTAATGGCGCAACTACAGGGAGGTTGGATTGGCCAAATGGTGAAGGTTTATATACGTGTTGATCTAGTTCTCCACCCAAACAAGGAGCCTAATACTTAATGTTTCATTGGTAAAACCTATGTCGAGGTTCTGGAATCTACACCTCAGAGGTTTGACAACTGGAATTATGGATTTGTCATCGAGGATGGGTAACATGGTACTTATTGGAAGTGATATTACAGTTGGCAACGAGGTTTGTTTGAACCTGACTACGAGGTTCACGACGAAGTTTATTTGAACCTGACTGCGAGGTTCACGGTGAAGTTTGTTTGAACCTGACGGTGAGGTTCATGGTGAAGGCTGGTTGTACCAAGATGCGGATTGTATAAGGTTTCTCTTGCATTTAATGGCTTCAAGGAACCGGGGGGTAGTGGATGGCATGTTGTCCAAGTTGGTATCTTGAAAGTGCTAAATTTTTAAGCAAATGGAGTTTACAATCAATAAGTGGTTCAGGTTCGTGAGCTTTCTGAGGTTCAGATGTGTGAACCTCTAATAGGATTTGATTCTGGAGGTGCTAATGGATATGGAAGTGAAGCTATGGCTAGGATTGGAGTGGATTTTTTGCAGATTCATTGTCACTTACCGGCGGGATACAGGTTGACTGGTATTCAGTTGTGGGTTGCAGCTTCATTTGTATTCACCTGCTGGTGCAGGTTGATTGACATTCAGCTGCGGGTTGCAGGTTCATTGGTCTTCACCTGTTGGTTGCAGGTTGATAGGTATTCTCCTGCTGGTGCAGGTTGACTAGTATTCAGCTACGGGTTGTAGCTTCATTCGTCTTCACCTGCTGGTTGCAGGTTGATTCATTGGTATTCACCTACTGGTGTAGGTTGATTGGAATTCAGCTGCGGGTTGCAGCTTCATTGGTTTTCACCTGCTGGTGCAGGTTGACTGGTATTCAGCTGTGGGTTGCAGCTTCATTGGCGTCCACCTGCTGGTTGCAGGTTCCGAGCTGTGTGAAGGGTTTAAGGAAAGAAGCTCATCTACCATATCTACGATAGCAAAAGGATGAGGTGCGAGGTACGTCTTACGAACTTGTTGTTCATTCATCACATCTCAATTATATGGCTATATGGGAATCTAAACTGCTTTATGCATGAGATTGCTTTTAAATGACAAGTATGTGGGATACTATATCTTTAGATTTAAGATTATTACTTGTTGGAATGTTCAATTGATTGAAATACATGCATGAATGGAGAGGTTATACATGCAACCAATATGAATTATTCTACACTTGGTTCACCCCATATGATTATACATGGTTAAATGCCTTGATGATTACATGCTTTATTTATGCTTTCCATGGATATGTTTGAATCTTAATGCATGAGTACTTGGTTTTAGTTCTTCACTATATTTGATTATGTGTTCAAGAACTAGGAGTAGTAGATGATATGCACCTCATGATGATATTTCGAAAATTCTGGATTTTCTAACAAATGATTCAGGTTTGAGAGATTGGTGAGGTTCATCTATGAACCTCCGAATGAGGTTCAGGTTCGAACCTCTAGTACTGCACTTATGAAATTTGATTGGATTAGATTGGATTTGATTGAATTGTATTGGATTGGATTGGAGATTCACACTCATGGATTATGAGGTGAAGGTTGAGACTTATGGATTATAAGTCACAGGCTCATGCTTCCACCAGAGGACTGGTTTAATGAAGCCCCTGTTTGATATTGTTGTACAACAAATAAAGCTTATTACAGCTCATATAAGCCCTAGGGACACTAGGCATAAATATTATGGTAAAGTGTGGGAGCCAAACACAGGCCACACTCCGGATTAAACTCATTGCACGATTGCAAGCTGGAACACTAAATAGGTAAAAACTACACTAGGGAGGTTCAAGGTTGGCGAACCCCTGAAGCTGTAGCACGGATTAAGCTTCATACAGGTTTATGAAGTACATGGAATTTCATGGCGCATTACCCTAGGCAGGGATATGCATGGATAATTGGTTTTTTCTAAGGCATTGGATAAAATGGCTTATGGATATTTTAATCTATGGAATATGGATTATGTACCTAAGGATATTAGGTGAAAGGATGGTTTACTTACACATTATACTATTGGAATAATCATGTTGTGAATAATTTTTATCATATATGGTTTGTATCTCTGGTTAAGAGGTAGATAACAGCTCAGGTGAGCCTCGGGTTTGTGGCTACAATAACGCAAATATGCGTTTTGGTCAACCTTAGGTAAAGAGTGATCTCATGATTTAGATCCTATTGACTACCTACATGGTATATATCAGGGATATTTTTGGATTGGCACATATCTATTTACTGGTAAAGGAATATTGGTTATCTAAACAGGTTTAGCTTACGCGTTCAGGTTCGCATGAGCTGTGAATAAACCCTGTACATCTCTTTAGGACTTTGCCAAATCCACAGAGTTGGATGCATCTAAGCTCCTCCATATATATGCACCTAGATTCCTAGGCAGGTGTAGCTCTCATATGAGTAAATATCAGGTACCCATCTCAGTTGAGATGTGCAAGTGCACCCGGAGTTTTGTAGTCCTTTACATGGCTGACTATGAACCTTTTAATGCCCTCTTGGATGAGGTGCGAATGAAGACTGCCCTCTTGGATGAGGTGCAGATGGATAAAACACCTCTTGGAAGAGGTGTAGATGGATAAAACACCTCTTGGAAGAGGTGCAGATGGATAAGACACCTCTTGAAAGAGGTGTAGATGGATAAAACACCTCTTGGAAGAGGTGCAGATGGATAAGACACCTCTTGGAAGAGGTGTAGGTGGATAAAGCACACTCTTGGAAGAGGTGTAGATGAAATGTGCGCGCACTTGGAGAAGGTCCATGACCGATTTTTGATTCACACTACCAGGCGATGGATTGCATGAATGGGTCGTTGGGTAGATTTAGGTGCATGACAATTTGCATATCTAAACGCGCATGTTCAGGTTCCTAGGTATGGCCCTACTATGAAGCTACATGTACGCGCATATGCTTCTAACATGATAGCTACGGCTACATGCATTTGATCCAAGCACAATAAGGTCAGATGAAAAGAGGAATCGAGGAGTAGAGGTCTTGGAAACAACCTACATGTCCTTTGGTATCACCCTACGACTCACGGGTTCGCGTGGAGTTCACCTGTGCTTAACAGGTTCACTTTGGAGCTCACTTGTGCTTAACAGCTTCTAGCTTGCAGGTTCATTGATGCTCAGGTATAGCTATAGACTTCAGCCAGTGGGTGCTGAGCTTTTCAACATGATAGGATTCAAGCTAGAAGGGGTTTACATTTCAAATGGAAAGGAAACCTGATGGCTCGGGGGGTAAATCAGTTTCCCATGGAAAAACTTACATAAGGGAAAAGAGGTTCTCATCATCAGCTCACTCAGGAGGGAGCTTCCACGTGGCAGGTTCAATGGTCGAACCTGAACCTAAAGTGGAACTATAAGGACAAAGATAAGTTTTACTCCCATGATTTACATATTCATAATCATCTATGTTTTATGTGCATACAAGAAATTATTCAAAGCATTTAGCTAAAAAGCTTTAGTATGAACCTCATGTTTGCAAACAGTTCATTATTTTTAGCCATACATGAACTCGTATTTATCTAAATGTGCATATCACATGATTTCAAGGAAGGTGTCTTGCATGGATTTATAAACAAAAGGTCATCATTATGCATGGTTTACAAAAATATTTTTCAAACTTGCTAGCTGAAGCTGCTGAGTAGGTACCTAGGCATGTTATATGTCCCGTTATGTAACCACTCGAAAAGACATAGCAACGATTGAGGATGTCTTTGAAGGAATTTACGGATGAGCGGAAGCGTGATATAACAATTATTCCGTAAAAACCATGTATCGCACATATAGAAAAACATATAAAATCTAGATCGAGGGGAATCGTAACCATACCTTGAAAATCGAAGCTTCATAAAATGGATTCTAGCAGTTGCTCCTCAGAGTGTGAAGCACTCTACCGGTATCCACCAAGAATAATCCTTCGATGAAGCTTTTTATAAAACTAAGCTTTTATAAAAATGGAGTTTTTCTTCTTTTGAGAGAGAGAGAGAGATGATGAAGAAGAAGAGGGTGGCAACTAGGTTTTCACAAAAACTCTAGTCATTTAGAATGAACTATCTCATTCTATTTATAGGGCTCTCCTAGGGTTTTTTTAATATATCTTTATATATATATTAACCCCGCACTTTATCTTATAAAATGCTTTAATAATAATTAAAACTATTTTAATCATTATTTCCTTTTCTAAACTATTTAGAAAATAACTTGCTCTCTCAAAATACCTTCATCAATAAATTAATCTTTTATGGTGTGACCCTGTAGGTTCAATATTAAGCCGGTAGTAGAAATAAATAATAATAAACTTTTATTTATTATTTATTATGAATTCTAATAATTCATTAAATATAATTAACTGATTAATTATATTTATTCTACATCGTGAGTGATGCTTCTCAACATATCGCGACTATCCGGATAATATGAATTCACTGCGTAGAATACCAAGAACCTGTCAGTGACTAGTTACAGTACAATCAATTCCTTCTACCCTACAATATCCCGATTAAATACAAGGCATGGATCTCGTGTCAAGCCTATCTAATTTAATCATATGTTTTCCTATTCACTATGTTTAGTTCCGATTAATGCAAATTAGAAACTTCTTTCTAATTTCATTCACTCTGGACAGAGGTTCCTGAACTAGCATAAATGGAATAACATAGGACATTCGCTTCCTTCACTGGAAGGGGCAGATCCTTTATTGATCATTCACTATCTTCGTGCACAAATTCCTATACCCAGAAGAGCACTAATTATTGTCCCTCGAGACTAAGAGCTAAACCAAAGTATAGTTCAGTGTACACAAGATGACTATGATGATCTCAAGTCAAAGGACACTTGTACAACCATCACTATATGAACAACTACTGACACATGAGTGAACTCCATTAGTTGTTCAACTGATCGAGTCATGTTCAGTGAACTTATTCCTAATAAGCACCTACATACTAGCTATAGTGTCACCACACAAATGCCTATGAGAACAGACATCCTTCATAGTGAAGCAAGCATAGTATGTACCGATCTTTGCGGATTAATTAACTACCAATTAATTATCCTACGACCATGAACTATTTAAGTTTAGAGTTCTCATCTTTAAAGTCTCATTATAATGATCTCATCATAATCCATTAAAGCTTTACTCTAAACTATGGATCATCTAATTTAAACACTTTAAATAGATAAAGCTCGTTATAAAACATATTACCATTTTATTAAATTAAACAAACTTGAATCAGATTGAACAAAGTATCTCCTAACTCATCATCCATGATTGGATTTAGGACACACGTCTTTCAATCTCCCACTTGTACTAAAACCAATCACCTTGGAATCTCATACACAACTTCTCCTAATAGAGAACAAAGCGATTTTCAAATAACGGTTTAGTAAATGGTCTTTACTATGTTGTTATGGGTGTCAAGTCAATATTGACTTAAACATCTCTACTTTTAACGATCTCATATATCATATGAAAGTGCCGCAACTTGGATCTTGAATCCCTGATTAAACCAAGGTTCCATAGCCTGCGCTACTACCATATGTTGTACCGATACAACAATATAAATCTTATTCTAGGAACCATGTCTAACCAGCGAAAACAGGTTTCGCTATCCAAAGAACCTCCTTTGCAGCTTCACTTATAGCTATATACATATAGTGCTTCCACTACGGAATCAGTTATCTTAAGCTGCTTGGAATTCTTCCAACAAACCGCTCATCCATTCAGAATTAACACTTATTTTGACATGGATTTTCTATCACATTTGTCCTAAGAAAATCATAGTGTTTATAACACTCAATTTTCATTTTGGACCCACCATAATCAAGAAAGATGTCCTTAATTCTTCGAAAGTATTTAAGGACGTTCTTCCAGCTTAGTATCGCGCTTCTCAAGGACTAGACTAGTGCTCGCTTATCTCGCCTAGTGAGTTAGCGATCATCAAGTCTTGTATAGTACATCCGGTATTTTGATAGATACATTTGCCGAAGCATAATAAATCTTAATCATACGTCATTTCTCCTCAGATGTCGTAGAAAGACACTATCTTGGAGAAAGTAACTCCGTGACTTGACACTTCAAGTAACTTCTTGGAGTTATTTATGCTAAACATCTTAGCATATAAATGATGTACACACTTTGGGTTTAGCCCAACACTTGGTTTATCCTATAAATTATCATTCCTATATCATAGGAAGCCATTCCCAAGTCCTTTATAGAGAATATGTTAGATAACCACACTTTGACTAATTTTAGCGTCGATACATCATTCCTTATCATAAGTATGTCACATACATTATTAGGAATGTCATCACGCTCCCACTAACCTTCTTGTAGATCCATGATCCATCATTGTCTTTGATAAAATCAAACTATTTGATTGTCTCATCAAAACAGATGTTCGATCATTGAGAAGCTTGCTTCAATTCATAAATGGATTGTCGTGGCTATTAGACCATAGATTTGCTACTCATAGCAATAAATCCCTCTAATTGTGTCAACTACACATCTCTTCAATTTTCCTATCGAGGAGGGTCGACCGTTCGA
Organism: Heracleum sosnowskyi; assembly: GCA_030848705.1. Lineage (NCBI taxonomy): Eukaryota > Viridiplantae > Streptophyta > Magnoliopsida > Apiales > Apiaceae > Heracleum > Heracleum sosnowskyi. The sequence continues at coordinate 47,580,849 of CM061239.1, read as the reverse complement.
CCATTATTAGATATTATAGTATTACTAGCCGCAAACGCAAACAAAATCCGAATAGACTTGAGCACTACTTCATGTGAATTTTTTTTCATCAAGGTCAATCTCTTTGCTTTGATTGAATCCTTTCACAATAAGCAAGGACTTATAGGTCTTTACCCAGCCAATCAGTCCAATCTCCCTTTTATAGACTCACTTGTACCCTTCCGGTTATGACACCTTTAGGTCCTCAACCATAGTCCGTACTTGGTTGATGTACATGGAATCTATATCGGATTTCATGGTACTATGCCACTTCTCCGAGTCATAACTCATAGCTTTAGTATAGGTCATAAGGTCATTATCATATAATTGACAACTCATTGTCATTCTTAATGACAAGGCAGTCAACCTCTCAGGTTGGTGATAAAATATCAAGACCTATACTTAAGCTAACCTACAAAAAGTTATCCTGTCTGAAAATGTTCTTCCTATAGAACCTTTGTAATTTGTGGTGTTTGAACTTAGTTAAGTTCAACCTTCCTCCCACTGAACCCTTCTAGAATGAACAATTCCTCTAAGTAGGCAGTATGTCATACACACTATATTCAGTAGAATATTCAACCAACATCCTTGACTATCATTAGGATATCTCACAAACTTACATTTTGGATCTACCATCTAGCTTATCAAATTAAACATTTTGACAGAAGCTAGACATCCCAAATCTTAACAAGTTTAAGACTTGTGTTCTTTGCACTACATATCTCATATGACAACTTAGGAACAGATTAAGAAGATACTATATTCAGCAGATATACTGATATTTAGAAAATTCAACTCTAAACATATATTAGAAGATCAATTTAGCTTAACATGAACCGAACGATGTCTAACAAAGTTCGTTCGCTCCTTCGTACATTCCATCTACCTGTAGAATCTCAGGATCTGTCCAACGTGAAGCTTTAAACTTAAGATTTGAGATAACCTCAAAACACTCACTCAAGTGTATATCTTTTTGATCTTATCAAAGAGTCCCAACACTTGTTGTTTTGTTTTGTATTTCATTATTATTCATTTTGAAACACTCCAAAAGATTCGAATTTGTATTGTACCAAATACATATATCTGAATCCGGATCATATCCGTGAATTCTAATGAAGCGTGTGAATCCTTTTCTGGCATGTGTTGTCACTGGTGCACATACAATTATGTGTACTAATTTTAACACTTTTATTGGTCATTATCTCTCTATTTCAAGAAAATAGAGATATAGTGGTCTTTCGAGTGAGACGAGTTTCGCATGCATAATGTGATTCAATAATCATATGGTTCTTGTAACCCATCACCATGCAACAAGCGAATACTCTTCTCACTCGTGCAAACAAGCCTATAATTCTTTGGATTTCCATTACCTCTATTCCATAGTCCCTATTTCAAAATGAGAAGTTTCAGTCCCACTAAATTTCTCTAATTCTTCAACTCTACAAGACAACTCTTGTAGTTGATCTTCCAATAACCCACCTTTGATAGGTGGCAACAAACTCTTTTGCTTTTGGAGTCAAACTTAGCCTTTGACTAATTATGTTATCACTCACTAACAAACTTCTTCTTGATGGTATGGTTCATCTCCCACTACTTGATTCCAGAACCGTTACCAGTCTGAAGAACAAAGCTCTCTAAGAAGGAAATACGTCTCAACAATCTTTTACATGAAGTAGATTTCAGACAATCTGATATCCAACCTTTTCATGTAAGAGTTCACAACAAATTTGCGAGTTCGTATTCGGAAGCAAATTCAAGATCATATCTCGACTTAGCTTCCATCTATGACAAAATCAACCTACCCTAGACGATCAATCAAATTGATTGTCTTGAGTCTATGATTATTCATAGATCAACCCTCAACATAACTGTAACGCCCCCAAATCCGGGGTCAATGATTTGGTCGTCACACTGCACTCTTAATCCAAACAACCTGTTCAATATAAAATCAACACAATAATAATAATATCTGTGACCCCAACTCTACCAAGAATCTTTAAAGGTTATAGTGCTAGAAACAAGAATCCAAATTCATTACAACAATCTTTCTTCTTTACAACCATTCTCTTTACAAAATTCTAATACACTAGTATAACTTCGATAAGAAGTATACCAGGCAACTAATCTTATACAATATATTAAGCAATAGAAAACATCTATATACAAAACCTCTCACTAGCTCCAATGCTCTGGATCAAAACGTCTTTACGCTAATATCTTTCCCCATCTCTGATCAGCTACGCGGACAACTCTTGCCAATACACCTTCTTTCCGGCAGGCTAAAATATATATAAATAAAACAAGTATGAGCGAATGAATTGCTCAGCAAGCGTATTATTAAATATGATACGAAAGGTTTCCAAAATAAACTTTGGATTTTCAAATAAACAAGCCTATGGCTTAAACATTTGTAATCTCTAATATTTTCAAAGTAAGTTTGGTAATTTATCACAATATCTCATTTAGCTTCTCGCAACCGAATAGTTTTAAAACACAAAAGATTTATATAGGTCGTTACGATGACCGAATCAACAATAACTACAATAGTATGTAGAAAATATGAAATAAATATAACTCGTACGTCTTCAAGACCATAGTTTGTACAAAAATACTAATTTGAAGATAACAGGTCTATTCACGACATTTTCCGAAATCAACAACTCTGGAAGGTTAGAATAATCAAGGGGCAAGAATGAGCCAACACGCTCGGTTAAGAAATAAAGAACGCACTTCAAGACTTCAACAGGGTACCGACTGGATATGCGGTATGAATAAAACTCAACAAGATAGATATCTCACGACTGCCAATGGAATCAAGGAAGTGGATTTCAACTATTTGGAATCCGAATGTATTAAGAGTAAGCGATTTCAGCAAGATTGAAACCACTATTAATAATCAACAAACCAACAACTTCACGCAACGAATAAACCTGAGAATCAGGTCATATCTCACAAGTACAAAGTATATGGATATAACTCATCCTAGAAATGAAAATTCATATTAGAATTGGATTTTTAACAATTATCAAATACAAAGGTTGTGCTGCTGGCCAGCCACGCATCAACCCCGGACTAGCTCATGTCATAGTCCTCTACTGGATCCTAGGCCAATCTGGGCCTTAATTACATCAACCAATAATTGGTCCATTTTTAAAAACACTCCAATTCTATATTATATACGTCAGGTGTCAGAACAATTGACAACCTTACTTCGACAATCAGGTGTCGGAAGAATCGACAACCTAATACAACAATTGCTGGAAAACTCACGTTCCAGGAAACAGTTCAATTATGAAGAATCAATAAGGAATAGCAATATAATCTAGTATCGACGAGATCGACACAACAATGGGGAATACGTATCACAAGTAACAACATAATAAACATTGACAAGATCGATGCAACAACTGGAATAGCAATGAAGAATAAACAATAACATGCTCAATAAGATCGAGTCTGATATGAAACAGGCATTAGGATGTCAACAGAAATTTTATTAGATTAATATAGAGTAGGGTTCAAAGAACAGGCTCTAGATGGCCTCAACAGTATGATTTAACACATTGTGGAAGAATTAGTCAAAGTTCACCAATTTGGTAAGTGACAAGAAAGTCAAGTTTAAGTCTAAGGAAAATTCAAGGTAAGTTTATAGTTAGAGAAAAACAAGGGTTTACTGGCTTCTGACAGAATTAGTCTAGATCCTTCGAACGTATACTTATAACGGATAAGCCTCACGTTTGAAAGAAGTAAACCAACTCATACACAACGTAATAGAATTTGAATCAGGGGCTGGATCAGATAATTGTTTATAACAAGAAAGGATAACAAGGTTTGCATAGGTGCAAGGTGAAAAATGGAATATTGGAAGGGTAAGCAACCCAACTTCAGCATTTTTAGAATAAGTTTTCCCTCATAGGGTTCACAAGTTCTCGCTCATCTAGGGTTGGTAATGTTCCAACTTAGCATTTTTAAATCAAGTCTTTTAAAAGAAAGCCTTAGTATACGGCCCATAATTATCTCTTCAAGCTTTTCAATATAATAAGTATATCTTTCCGATCAATATGAAAATATGAATCTAAACTCAAAAGGTATAAAAGAGTACTCGTCAATTTACGAGATTAAATAACATACTTGCAATTCAATGCAAAGAAATCAACATTTGAAAACTCAGTAATAAACATTCAACATACATACTAATAACTCAAGATAATATCCCTTAATTAATAAGCAAGGGTATAAACACTTGCCTCTGGTCCTTAGCTATTTCGTAATGCTGAAACAATACGATCCCTCCTTATTCTGTCTTATCGCACGATTCTCGACTTCCGTCCTTCTTTGCTTTAACGCTCTTGCGAATACCACTAGTCTGCTTCTACCATTTCGAATCCACGTGCCAGCCTCGATAGTCAAACATGAGACGGTACTTAGTCTTCAACGTATAATCCTCATATTATAAATGATCGTAACTTAACTTCGACGCACTTACCGATATCTCTGTTGCATAAACATCCACATCTCAATTGATAGACCAATCGCAATCAACCACATAAGTAATCCACGTAACTCGCTTGACGACAATCCCCATACTATAAAAGGTCAACATTCAAGTCAACGGCCTCGTAAATCTCACTTTCTAACATAACCGACAAATTTCTATCCCAACTACCCCACACGATAATTTTAGACACAACTACTACATTTAAACACGTCTCAAAACAATTATTCGCATGCATGACTCAACAACAAATAATTCACATCATTCACATAACACATTTAAACAAGTAACCGGGTACGTATCGGACGTCCGGTATAATTTACGAGATTAAAAACTCAGACGCTAGCCCTAGTACGGGCATATACGGACTATAAAACACCTTACACAACTCGTACACATCATATAGCACTTATAACTATTTTTTAAAACATCACACAAAGCTTATTTGAATTTAAATAAGCCACATACAATTTTTAAATCAAAAATCGGATTTTTAAATCCAATATAAGTATTTTAAATGAAAATAAATCAATTAATAAAATTAATTGACACTCTTTAAATGCTCAAACTATTTTTAAATAAATAAACCAAGCTAGAAAATAATTAAACTTAATTTTAATTAATTAAATCTAATTAATAATTAATTATTAAGAATTAACTGATTAAAAGAATTAATCAATTAATTAAATAAATTAACTATTAATCAAAAATAATTAAAATAATTAAATTTAATCAATTTTCGAATTTAAATAAATATTTATGAATTTATAAAATTTTCGGAATAATAAAATGTATTTTTAAATCAAAGATATGATTTTTAGAATTATAAAACTATTTTTGAATTATTTTTAAAAATAAAAACCCAAAAACACTTTTCTGGAAATGGATTAGGGTTTGTAAGATCAAACCGGGTCGGGTTAGGGTTTTGAAACCGGGTCGAAAATCGGGTAAACGGGTCGCCAAGAACTGAAACGGGTCGCCAAGAACTCGCCGGAAAATTTCCAGAATCCGGCGACCTGCCCAGAATCCGGCGAGCCAAAAACACATCCAAAATTGGGGATTTTTATATCAAAACGTTCCAAATAAACACAGCAATCCATTCCGATCAAAAACGTACCAAAAACATCGCCGGAATCAAAAACCCGACTATTTTCCGGCGAGCTTAAACAAATTTTCCGATCTGTAAAAATCCTACATGAAACTCTACGTTCTTTATGTTAAAATGAAGCTAAGAACACATACAATGAAAGCCCTCTACCAAAAACAATGTCAGATCATTCATATGAACGGACTATTCAAAAGAAGAATTCGGGTCAAAACCCGAAAATCAAACCCGACTAAATCGAACATAAACATGAAATTAAAGCATGGATTCTTGCTAATTAGAACCCTAGGAACATGTTAGAAGCAACCAATTGATCAGAGAATCAACAGAATGAAAATCCCCAAATCGAATCAAGAACCCTAATTTTAATTCGAAACTTGTAAAATCAATATAAAATCGAATACTTACCAGATGATGATGAGGTTGGAAGATCCTGAAACTAGATTTTTGGGGCTTTGATTTGAGTATAAGAACTTCAGATTTGGACTTCAATAACCCTTAGAACGAATTGATTGAAGATCAAGAACACAAAAATAATTATTTGGGAATTTCGGATTTCTTGAGTAATTTCTGAAGAATTGCTAGGGTTATGAAGTCTGATTGGTCATTTTATATTTTTGGAAAAATAATACCCCAAATAACATTTTTGGATCGATATTGATTCGTTAGATCGTTTAAAAACCCTAATTAGGTCAAAAACACGTTTTACGAAAAGTAAGGGGTTAAAAAGGTTGATGATTATCCAAATTGATATATATCATTATATAACTAATGCTCAAGAATACTAGGGCTATAACAACTTCAATATTGATATAGAACGATAAATCCGTCCCCTTAAGCAATTAGGGTTCGGAACGATTTTTCCTTTTTCGGATCAAAAATTGAAATTAATTTGCAGAATCAAATAGGTAGGGTTAAATAGAATCCCATAACCCTTTCGATAACGATTCGAATACGAAAGACGAAGAATTAAAAATGAATGTACGAAATTTCAACGGGCTCTTGAATTATCAAAACGGCTCAAATTTGAAGAAAATTCCAAATGACGAAATTTTTGAAAGGGGCTTCCGACTCACCATTTAGCACATAATCACACACTAAATATCATATAATAATATTCCAATATTCCAAAATAAATATTTTAGATTAAATATATCATTTAATCAAATAATAAAATTCACGGATATTACATCCTTCCCCCCTTAATAGGATTCTGTCCTCAGAATCAGCTCGCGTAAACACAGGTGGATAATTTCCAACATCTCATTCTCAAATTCCTAGGTTGACTCTTCAACCTTAGGATTTCTCCTCATACTCATACTAATTTGACTCCTCTATTACTCATCACTCTCTCATACTGACTCAATATCTCAATCGATTACTCAACACAAAACAATTTAACTGGATCTCTATAGGTTCACACTCTACGAAATACACTATGAATACACCACTCATGGAGTGGTACGCAAACTTATACGCAACTTTCCCAACACGCAATAAATCGTCGTAAGGTAGCATTTCAAAATTGTCATAGTAACTGTCGTCGTAAGGGAATCTAATCATCGGTAAACGATCCTCCCAATTACCTTCAAAATTTAGTATACCATCATAGTCTGTCTGAATTCTTCAATTACGTCGCGGATCTCTGTCAAATACAATTGAACTCGTCATTCCATGCCGTACTATTATCTCTCATTAATCGGTCAATTATAACTCAAATAACATCATGATAAGCTCTAAGCCTTAGCAACTCCATACCACAGTTTATCTCAACATGTCTTCGTCTCCATTCAGGAATCTCTTTAGTTGTAATCGTCTACTATACCTCTGTTACTCTGTCTTCATCTTCTAGCATCCCAAGCACTTAAATACTCACCAACATTACTATCCTTTTTAAACCTCTTATATATCCTTACATTTCCTTCTTATCCCTTATTCTTTCTCGTTCCTTCCTGTAACTGAATTCCATTTCTCTTTTCATAACTCTTTCCTTTATGTAGCCCTTTCTCTTTAATCAATCCTGGTTGAATCCTTATGTCCGTCATTTCTTTTAATTAATCTCTTGTTATCATAACCTTAAAACTTCATCCTTTCTAATCCTTTTACCGAAGATATTTACATCTCAATTCTCTCCTTTACTACTCATACTATCAGCCATCCACGTTCTTGGGTCAACTCTACCTATTTCCAATATATCTAACAACTGCTTTCAACAATCACATACCTTTCATGCCAATTAACTCTTCAGCTGAAAACAACCCTTCATTACCTCATCCATTGCCTTTAAATCCTTATTAACACCTCTTCATCTTCTTTTCCTATCTTCACAGTAACACTCATGACACCTTTTCCATGGTTCCATCTCATTTCCCAAACAGCTTGATCAACTCGACATTATCTTGATTCTCATTCTATACATCCACATTGACTGGTAAAATCTACCTTAACTATCGCGAGCAAAAGACTTGCAACCATATCATACAATCCTGAAATACTCAAAGATTAACTCATTCTCCATTATTAGCCTATCATCCAATCTTAAAAGTTCTTCTCATTGAGACAAAAATCTATTATGTCCATTTTCCACAACCTAGGATAACATCAGCACAATTACACCTTTTTCCCCAATTTCCAATCAACTCTTGAATTATCTAACTTCACCTTTTCCACATCGTAACGTTAATCGATAGAAAGAGAACAACTGGCTCCGTTATATGTTACTAGTATTCTAATCGCATCGTAGTCCGCTTTCGTTCATGGTAATTCAATCGCAAATTCTTCGTTCGGTAAGGTAGGGTAAATTCCAGTTCACCCTAATGGCATACCTCCCAGATTATTTGAAGTAAGAAGTTCATGATAGTTTGAAGTGAAAAGATTCTATATCGTAGCAAATGTCCCACAATTGGGGTTACCAAATCTGTATATTCCAAAGCAACATTATTGGAAGTGAAAGGATTACTGAGAGACCAATTTGATCACATGAACTCAATGTTGTGTGTCTCTATTAAGACAGTACTAAAGGTAATTAGCCTTCTTGTATTTCACAACACACAAGTGACGGCGTCCCGTCAGACTTCTATCACATAGACAGATAGTCCTTGTGTCCCCTATAAATAGGGTTGTTTATCTCAGTTGGAGTAGAGAAATATGAAAGAAATTTAGAGTCAGAATAACAATCAGGGCCTTTCGATAAGAATTCTCAAATACACACCTTGGATTGAAATTGAATAAATTCCAAAGGTGTTATTTCAGAAAAGAAGAACAACCAGAAAGGAAGTATCAACAAATAGTGTTACATCACAATTAGAGTTATCCACTCCGGAAGAATGAAGGAGTTGGAATTTAAATAACATATTTTCAACAGGCTTTACAATTTGAAATAGATGTCGCAACAACCTCTGATGCAATTGCAATCATGATTGATCAAAAGTATCAAGTACAAAGTCAAAAGGTGGAATATATTCACCAACACAAGTTTCGCTTAAAGAAATGTCAAATATTTCCTTAGGATGGGAGGGTATTACCAGGGTCTTCACACATGACTCCTCCGTCGACTCCTTCGATAGCTCGTTATTCGATTTCAGCCCTTCTTCTCCACGTTATTCGATTTCAGCCCTTCTTTTCCACGTCGCAAGGTCATCAATATCGTACGTCGTCGTCGACTCGTAATAGTCCTCGAAGATTCCGCCTCAGACGTCTACAAACGCAAGAAGTTCTATCCATTTCAGCACAACTATCTCAATCAAATACCTCTATCTTAACTCACTCAGCGGTACTATATCCAATAGTCCAATACGAACTCTAAATGAGCTCTGACGTTCCTTATATAACTATATACACTCCCACACACTCTCGTTTCTAGTTTTACTATAACCCTTGCTCTGATACCAACTGTAACGCCCCCAAATCCGGGGTCAATGATTTGGTCGTCACACTGCACTCTTAATCCAAACAACCTGTTCAATATAAAATCAACACAATAATAATAATATCTGTGACCCCAACTCTACCAAGAATCTTTAAAGGTTATAGTGCTAGAAACAAGAATCCAAATTCATTACAACAATCTTTCTTCTTTACAACCATTCTCTTTACAAAATTCTAATACACTAGTATAACTTCGATAAGAAGTATACCAGGCAACTAATCTTATACAATATATTAAGCAATAGAAAACATCTATATACAAAACCTCTCACTAGCTCCAATGCTCTGGATCAAAACGTCTTTACGCTAATATCTTTCCCCATCTCTGATCAGCTACGCGGACAACTCTTGCCAATACACCTTCTTTCCGGCAGGCTAAAATATATATAAATAAAACAAGTATGAGCGAATGAATTGCTCAGCAAGCGTATTATTAAATATGATACGAAAGGTTTCCAAAATAAACTTTGGATTTTCAAATAAACAAGCCTATGGCTTAAACATTTGTAATCTCTAATATTTTCAAAGTAAGTTTGGTAATTTATCACAATATCTCATTTAGCTTCTCGCAACCGAATAGTTTTAAAACACAAAAGATTTATATAGGTCGTTACGATGACCGAATCAACAATAACTACAATAGTATGTAGAAAATATGAAATAAATATAACTCGTACGTCTTCAAGACCATAGTTTGTACAAAAATACTAATTTGAAGATAACAGGTCTATTCACGACATTTTCCGAAATCAACAACTCTGGAAGGTTAGAATAATCAAGGGGCAAGAATGAGCCAACACGCTCGGTTAAGAAATAAAGAACGCACTTCAAGACTTCAACAGGGTACCGACTGGATATGCGGTATGAATAAAACTCAACAAGATAGATATCTCACGACTGCCAATGGAATCAAGGAAGTGGATTTCAACTATTTGGAATCCGAATGTATTAAGAGTAAGCGATTTCAGCAAGATTGAAACCACTATTAATAATCAACAAACCAACAACTTCACGCAACGAATAAACCTGAGAATCAGGTCATATCTCACAAGTACAAAGTATATGGATATAACTCATCCTAGAAATGAAAATTCATATTAGAATTGGATTTTTAACAATTATCAAATACAAAGGTTGTGCTGCTGGCCAGCCACGCATCAACCCCGGACTAGCTCATGTCATAGTCCTCTACTGGATCCTAGGCCAATCTGGGCCTTAATTACATCAACCAATAATTGGTCCATTTTTAAAAACACTCCAATTCTATATTATATACGTCAGGTGTCAGAACAATTGACAACCTTACTTCGACAATCAGGTGTCGGAAGAATCGACAACCTAATACAACAATTGCTGGAAAACTCACGTTCCAGGAAACAGTTCAATTATGAAGAATCAATAAGGAATAGCAATATAATCTAGTATCGACGAGATCGACACAACAATGGGGAATACGTATCACAAGTAACAACATAATAAACATTGACAAGATCGATGCAACAACTGGAATAGCAATGAAGAATAAACAATAACATGCTCAATAAGATCGAGTCTGATATGAAACAGGCATTAGGATGTCAACAGAAATTTTATTAGATTAATATAGAGTAGGGTTCAAAGAACAGGCTCTAGATGGCCTCAACAGTATGATTTAACACATTGTGGAAGAATTAGTCAAAGTTCACCAATTTGGTAAGTGACAAGAAAGTCAAGTTTAAGTCTAAGGAAAATTCAAGGTAAGTTTATAGTTAGAGAAAAACAAGGGTTTACTGGCTTCTGACAGAATTAGTCTAGATCCTTCGAACGTATACTTATAACGGATAAGCCTCACGTTTGAAAGAAGTAAACCAACTCATACACAACGTAATAGAATTTGAATCAGGGGCTGGATCAGATAATTGTTTATAACAAGAAAGGATAACAAGGTTTGCATAGGTGCAAGGTGAAAAATGGAATATTGGAAGGGTAAGCAACCCAACTTCAGCATTTTTAGAATAAGTTTTCCCTCATAGGGTTCACAAGTTCTCGCTCATCTAGGGTTGGTAATGTTCCAACTTAGCATTTTTAAATCAAGTCTTTTAAAAGAAAGCCTTAGTATACGGCCCATAATTATCTCTTCAAGCTTTTCAATATAATAAGTATATCTTTCCGATCAATATGAAAATATGAATCTAAACTCAAAAGGTATAAAAGAGTACTCGTCAATTTACGAGATTAAATAACATACTTGCAATTCAATGCAAAGAAATCAACATTTGAAAACTCAGTAATAAACATTCAACATACATACTAATAACTCAAGATAATATCCCTTAATTAATAAGCAAGGGTATAAACACTTGCCTCTGGTCCTTAGCTATTTCGTAATGCTGAAACAATACGATCCCTCCTTATTCTGTCTTATCGCACGATTCTCGACTTCCGTCCTTCTTTGCTTTAACGCTCTTGCGAATACCACTAGTCTGCTTCTACCATTTCGAATCCACGTGCCAGCCTCGATAGTCAAACATGAGACGGTACTTAGTCTTCAACGTATAATCCTCATATTATAAATGATCGTAACTTAACTTCGACGCACTTACCGATATCTCTGTTGCATAAACATCCACATCTCAATTGATAGACCAATCGCAATCAACCACATAAGTAATCCACGTAACTCGCTTGACGACAATCCCCATACTATAAAAGGTCAACATTCAAGTCAACGGCCTCGTAAATCTCACTTTCTAACATAACCGACAAATTTCTATCCCAACTACCCCACACGATAATTTTAGACACAACTACTACATTTAAACACGTCTCAAAACAATTATTCGCATGCATGACTCAACAACAAATAATTCACATCATTCACATAACACATTTAAACAAGTAACCGGGTACGTATCGGACGTCCGGTATAATTTACGAGATTAAAAACTCAGACGCTAGCCCTAGTACGGGCATATACGGACTATAAAACACCTTACACAACTCGTACACATCATATAGCACTTATAACTATTTTTTAAAACATCACACAAAGCTTATTTGAATTTAAATAAGCCACATACAATTTTTAAATCAAAAATCGGATTTTTAAATCCAATATAAGTATTTTAAATGAAAATAAATCAATTAATAAAATTAATTGACACTCTTTAAATGCTCAAACTATTTTTAAATAAATAAACCAAGCTAGAAAATAATTAAACTTAATTTTAATTAATTAAATCTAATTAATAATTAATTATTAAGAATTAACTGATTAAAAGAATTAATCAATTAATTAAATAAATTAACTATTAATCAAAAATAATTAAAATAATTAAATTTAATCAATTTTCGAATTTAAATAAATATTTATGAATTTATAAAATTTTCGGAATAATAAAATGTATTTTTAAATCAAAGATATGATTTTTAGAATTATAAAACTATTTTTGAATTATTTTTAAAAATAAAAACCCAAAAACACTTTTCTGGAAATGGATTAGGGTTTGTAAGATCAAACCGGGTCGGGTTAGGGTTTTGAAACCGGGTCGAAAATCGGGTAAACGGGTCGCCAAGAACTGAAACGGGTCGCCAAGAACTCGCCGGAAAATTTCCAGAATCCGGCGACCTGCCCAGAATCCGGCGAGCCAAAAACACATCCAAAATTGGGGATTTTTATATCAAAACGTTCCAAATAAACACAGCAATCCATTCCGATCAAAAACGTACCAAAAACATCGCCGGAATCAAAAACCCGACTATTTTCCGGCGAGCTTAAACAAATTTTCCGATCTGTAAAAATCCTACATGAAACTCTACGTTCTTTATGTTAAAATGAAGCTAAGAACACATACAATGAAAGCCCTCTACCAAAAACAATGTCAGATCATTCATATGAACGGACTATTCAAAAGAAGAATTCGGGTCAAAACCCGAAAATCAAACCCGACTAAATCGAACATAAACATGAAATTAAAGCATGGATTCTTGCTAATTAGAACCCTAGGAACATGTTAGAAGCAACCAATTGATCAGAGAATCAACAGAATGAAAATCCCCAAATCGAATCAAGAACCCTAATTTTAATTCGAAACTTGTAAAATCAATATAAAATCGAATACTTACCAGATGATGATGAGGTTGGAAGATCCTGAAACTAGATTTTTGGGGCTTTGATTTGAGTATAAGAACTTCAGATTTGGACTTCAATAACCCTTAGAACGAATTGATTGAAGATCAAGAACACAAAAATAATTATTTGGGAATTTCGGATTTCTTGAGTAATTTCTGAAGAATTGCTAGGGTTATGAAGTCTGATTGGTCATTTTATATTTTTGGAAAAATAATACCCCAAATAACATTTTTGGATCGATATTGATTCGTTAGATCGTTTAAAAACCCTAATTAGGTCAAAAACACGTTTTACGAAAAGTAAGGGGTTAAAAAGGTTGATGATTATCCAAATTGATATATATCATTATATAACTAATGCTCAAGAATACTAGGGCTATAACAACTTCAATATTGATATAGAACGATAAATCCGTCCCCTTAAGCAATTAGGGTTCGGAACGATTTTTCCTTTTTCGGATCAAAAATTGAAATTAATTTGCAGAATCAAATAGGTAGGGTTAAATAGAATCCCATAACCCTTTCGATAACGATTCGAATACGAAAGACGAAGAATTAAAAATGAATGTACGAAATTTCAACGGGCTCTTGAATTATCAAAACGGCTCAAATTTGAAGAAAATTCCAAATGACGAAATTTTTGAAAGGGGCTTCCGACTCACCATTTAGCACATAATCACACACTAAATATCATATAATAATATTCCAATATTCCAAAATAAATATTTTAGATTAAATATATCATTTAATCAAATAATAAAATTCACGGATATTACAATAACTATTATGGAATAGCTCATTCGATATCCTATATTGAATCGTCTTATTTATCACATTCTACAACTCTTATAGAAGCAACAAGGTAGCCCTGAATGTCCTTGTGCTCATACTGTTTGCACAGTCTCAAGCTCATAGACATCAGTTTGGTTTACTTTGCAACATTTGCATTATTAGACCTCTTGCACTTGGTCTCATACACATCTCCATGTGCATCACAAATAAGACACTTTGTATTAACGAGTTAAACATTTCGTCTAACTTTTCATTCTTGAGAACATTTCTCAAGTTTCAAAGTTCATCAGCATATTCGGGATAATTCAACGTGTTATTCTACTACGATGTGTGATAGTGCAGAAATTATAGTATATATATAATTCTATTAGTGAATACACATAACTACTAAGTAAATATTCAATTTTATTCTTACAACACCATATAAATCGGGTCTTTATTCATTGGTGGCTCCCACTATTTTATTAAGTTATACAACCCTCTATATGTATAACTAAACATTCATAATGTTAGTGAGATTAAGGATCCTATTTTCCATCACATCACCTCGGCTGTGGCACGAAACGCAATGTGATGTTCCATAGGAAGACAACTCTTGTCAACTACATCTCATGTTATTCCTTATTATCTTTTAGCCTCTTGAATCATTGAGTCTCGGCTGTGGCACGACTCACTCAATATTCTAAGTCAAGTCAAACCCAACATCTTGCATAATTAAATTAGAATTCCAAAAGCCCACGGCTGTAGCACGTAACGACAATTGAAACCTAATTTATCATACACATCTCATGTGATAGACAAGCATCTCTTAATCTCAAAACAAAGCCCTCGGCTGTAGCACGAAACGACAATGCCTCAATATAAGAACTCTACTTGCTATTATGTTAGAAGGCTATGACCGACACAAGCCCGTTGTGCCATTGGCCATTTACTACTTGATATACATTTTAATTAAGAGGGATTATATTATGTTGCAACCATAATCATATTACTAGGAGATTCTCTTTTTCTTGAACAAAATACAATTATGATATTTAAATGAAAAATTCCCAATGTGTTGGAGGGGTCACATATAAACATAAACAAACAAGTAAGCATGCAAGTAATATCATGTCATACAATGATATAATGATGTATGGATTTATTATAGTATTTAAAAGCAATTAAAACAATTAATACATGCTTTAAAACATTTCTGGGAATATAAACAGTTCCAAACTTTTATATAAAAAATATTTGACCACTCCATTAGATCCGTCTCGGAAAAACGAATCCAACGGTATATTGCACGCCCAAAACGGAGTTACCAAACTCCCAAAAAATCAAATTCTATGCTATTTTATTTAATGCTTGTAACTCCTTTAGCATTAAAACACTAACTTAGCATTTATAACACTTTTAAAAAAAAAACTCCTCTAGCCATTAATGCCCTTTATTGTTATTGTTATTATTATTTTATTTTAATATTAATAAATTAATTAACAATTAATTAATAAATTAATAAAAAATCAAAATAATATGATTTCCGAAATCAAACAAAAGCAATAATAAGCAAGCATCTATGGGGTCCTTGTACAAATTTTAATTCATATATTTCAACATGTATAATTATTTTATGAATTTTAATTAAAACGATTTTAAAAAATTCATAACAAATAATCTACACATCACAAAATTATGAAAAAAATACCTAGATCATCCACAACACTTTTAGAACCCAGATCAATGATCAAAATCTCATGCAAATAATATTTCGAATTAATTCATAATTAAATCTAAATATACTTGCAAAAATCATAATAAATCCATACATGTATAAAAAAATCTGAATTTTTTTTTATATGAATCTCTATATGCAAAACCTAGCTCTGATGCCATTGAAGGAATTTACGGATGAGCGGAAGCGTGATATAACAATTATTCCGTAAAAACCATGTATCGCACATATAGAAAAACATATAAAATCTAGATCGAGGGGAATCGTAACCATACCTTGAAAATCGAAGCTTTATAAAATGGATTCTAGCAGTTGCTCCTCAGAGTGTGAAGCACTCTACCGGTATCCACCAAGAATAATCCTTCGATGAAGCTTTTTATAAAACTAAGCTTTTATAAAAATGGAGTTTTTCTTCTTTTGAGAGAGAGAGAGAGATGAAGAAGAAGAAGAGGGTGGCAACTAGGTTTTCACAAAAACTCTAGTCATTTAGAATGAACTATCTCATTCTATTTATAGGGCTCTCCTAGGGTTTTTTTAATATATCTTTATATATATATTAACCCCACACTTTATCTTATAAAATGCTTTAATAATAATTAAAACTATTTTAATCATTATTTCCTTTTCTAAACTATTTGGAAAATAACTTGCTCTCTCAAAATACCTTCATCAATAAATTAATCTTTTATGGTGTGACCCTGTAGGTTCAATATTAAGCCGGTAGTAGAAATAAATAATAATAAACTTTTATTTATTATTTATTATGAATTCTAATAATTCATTAAATATAATTAACTGATTAATTATATTTATTCTACATCGTGAGTGATGCTTCTCAACATATCGCGACTATCCGGATAATATGAATTCACTACGTAGAATACCAAGAACCTGTCAGTGACTAGTTACAGTACAATCAATTCCTTCTACCCTACAATATCCCGATTAAATACAAGGCATGGATCTCGTGTCAAGCCTATCTAATTTAATCATATGCTTTCCTATTCACTATGTCTAGTTCCGATTAATGCAAATTAGAAACTTCTTTCTAATTTCATTCACTCTGGCCAGAGGTTCCTGAACTAGCATAAATGGAATAACATAGGACATTCTCTTCCTTCACTGGAAGGGGCAGATCCTTTATTGATCATTCACTATCTTCGTGCACAAATTCCTATACCCAGAAGAGCACTAATTATTGTCCCTCGAGACTAAGAGCTAAACCAAAGTATAGTTCAGTGTACACAAGATGACTATGATGATCTCAAGTCAAAGGACACTTGTACAACCATCACTATATGAACAACTACTGACACATGAGTGAACTCCATTAGTTGTTCAACTGATCGAGTCATGTTCAGTGAACTTATTCCTAATAAGCACCTACATACTAGCTATAGTGTCACCACACAAATGCCTATGAGAACAGACATCCGTCATAGTGAAGCAAGCATAGTATGTACCGATCTTTGCGGATTAATTAACTACCAATTAATTATCCTACGACCAGGAACTATTTAAGTTTAGAGTTCTCATCTTTAAAGTCTCATTATAATGATCTCATCATAATCCATTAAAGCTTTACTCTAAACTATGGATCATCTAATTTAAACACTTTAAATAGATAAAGCCCGTTATAAAACATATTACCATTTTATTAAATTAAACAAACTTGAATCAGATTGAACAAAGTATCTCCTAACTCATCATCCATGATTGGATTTAGGACACACGTCTTTCAGTCTTCACAACCTTCCATTGGTGCCTCTTACGACAATTTTATATGGTTATTCAAGGTTATTCATGGTATTCCACGGTATATGGTTATTAAAGGTTATTCATGGTGTTTCACGGTATATGGCTATTTTGGTTAAACTCAATGGTTTATGTTTTCCACGGTATTGGAAAACAACGAGGTCCAATGTGTCGGGATAATGGAAATTTCTGAAAATCGTGGCACTATGTCTTGAAGAGTGTGTTCGCCAAGGTTCTACTTGATTGTAGAGGCAGCAACAGATACGTATAAATATTCAAAAATCATTTTTGCACCATACATACTTGCTTGCATACATGCATTATATATGTACGAGTGGCATGGATAACATAGGTGAGCTACTTAGCTCATGCTACTTATCATCTTTTCTAGTTGTTTTAGTAGCGCAGGTTCTGGGGACTTGAAGCTCATTGGTAGCGGAAGCTTCACGGCATCATTTGCAAGAGCTTTTCATATGAAGAGCACATTCGCGGAGAAGAGGAACACCTCGAGGAGTCAGGTTATGGTTTTCAAAGGAAAAGGCTGGTTGTTAGCAGGTTCAGCTAGGAAGCTCGCGATTGGAATTGGATGGTCACACCTGGTCTAAAGGATATTAAAGGAATTTTTTACTCAAGGATTCAGATTGAGGTACATATGCGGAGGCGTTGTGTTTTCTGTTTCTTACGCTGAGTTAGCTCATGTAAGCTTGGAAGCATGATGTTGAAGCTATGTATTTCTCTGAGAAGGATAAGGAAGGAATGAACCTTGTTTTGCTTTTGTTCCTCTTGTATTCAATACTGCAAGGAACCGGGGGGTAGTTGTTGTGCCCAAAATCTCACATGGGCTCAATTTAAGGCCCATATCTGTTATAAGTCCAGTAGTGGTGTATTGGGCTAGGGTGCAAGGTACCGAGGTATAGGTTCAGGGCACCGTGGTTTAGGTTCAGGGTATACTGATAGGTTCCGAGTATCTTGAAAGGTTCAAGGTATCAAGGTTCAGGTGAAGGGTATTGAGGTTCAGGTGGTCTGAACCTCGAGACTGCTCTCAGGTGCCGAGTAGTCAGGAGCAGGTTCAGGGTGTTCTGACTACAGGAGCAGGTTCAGGGTGTTCTGACTACAGGAGCAGGTTCAGGGTGTTCTGACTACAGGAGCAGGTTCAGGGTGTTGTGACTGCAGGCACAGGTTCAGGTTCAGGTTCAGGTTCAGGGTGGTCTGAACCTCTCCGGGACAGAATCAGAGTTGGACAAGGACTCAGCTTCCTATACTTTAGGAGCACGGAATTACTCTTGGAAAAGGACTTCTAGGCTTAATAAAACGTGGTGGATTGGACAACTACAAACAATATAGGACTTATATTGGTTATTTCGGATATACATTAAATACATGAGGTTTTGTAGGACTTCGTGATGGACATGGACTAGGACACTGGAAAGCTCAGCTACAGGTGCATAATTCGACTATAACTCTAAGATGGATTATCTTAAAGTGGTTGAATTCGCAAGGATTTAGAAGTATAAACCTAATAGAACTACATGGGACTTGATTCCTATAAATAGGATATGTAGGCACTTGACTAAAGGATTCGGATTTTCACTCTCTACACGCATAAGGCTCGTGTACTCTCTGTTATACATATTCCGGTGAATTGGCTGGCCGTGTAGGATTTACTCTGCCCTTTTCATCCGGTGGTTTTGTCAACTCAGCCCCCAAAAACACCACATATCACCATCTGCTCCGGCAGTGGAAACTTGAGGCTCTAGCAGAGCTATGGACTGTGAACCTGCAGCTCCGCCCGATAATCAAGGGCAAAACCTGATTATTCCAGCGATATTCTCTCTCGGTGTTGTTACCAAATTTCCCTCACAACAAAGAGCATCAAACAAAAAACTGGAACTGCGTGACTCGAAGAAATCGAAATCAAAGAAACTCTAAAGATAGTGTCAAGCTTTAGATGTAGGAATTACATAGACCACATAGTTATATATAAATACGATAAGGAGCCACCGCCCGAATATAGTTTGATATACTGTGCGTTTGTTTTATTAGAGATTATAATACACTTATTTCTACGTTGAAAAGTCTTTCTGTTATGCCATATTTTGGCATAGTCTAAATTTCTCCGTTTAATAATTATTAATTCAGATTAATAATTAATTACTTGATCACTAAGTTTTATCCTCTCCCTGAAACGAGGAAAGAATCAATCTCAATCAACGAATAACGGAAAATATCTTCAAACGATATTCTTCATGGAAAGAAATGCGGAGATGCCGCGAGATTGTAGGAAAACGTGTGAAGACCGGACTATTTATGGGAACTTGAAGAGGATTGATAATCCTTGAACTATTTATGGGAACTTGAAGAGGATTGATAATCCTTGAACTATTTATGGGAAGTTGAAGAGGATTGATAATCCTTGGACTATTTATGGGAACTTGAAGAGGATTGATAATCCTTGAACTATTTATGGGAACATAAATCTTGACTATCTTATGGGATTGGACTGAATGAACTTATCCAATGACTTGTTTTCCAAGAACTACGTGAGGCTTGATCCCTATATAAATGGGTACGTAGGCACCTTGTATGGTACAGTGGTACACGGCAATTGACACTCGGGAAAGAGGAAGAGAAAGAACCCATTCTCTATTCAATTTCTGAGGAGTCATCATACGAGCTCAGCCCCCAAACATCCAAAAATCCTAAATCCCCCTATTTTCATATTTCGTTATTCCAGCAACCTCTGATTCGGGTTGTTACGAAATTCCTCTAACAACACTTTCACTTATTTCGAATGTTATTTCTTATATTAAATTTGGCACCTTCATAACATCAATAATTTGTATCCTGTAAAAGATGCCTAAGCGATTGTTATGGATTCAAAAGCGTGCTTGTAAATTAATTGCTAGGGTTTAGAGAGTTTCGAGTTTTAATGGTTGCTCTTGTGTTTCGTGACTAAATCGGTACTCACAAGATGCCTACGTATCTCAATCAGTGCTGAGAATCAAGCCAAATACGTAGTTCTGATTGAAGGATCGGGTCCTTTATATAGGCGTCTGGAGCCTCATATTTAGAGTAAGTTTAGGAGTCTTAGCTAATAAGTCTCCTTTTTGATAATTGATAAACATTGTATTTCTTGCTGGAGAAGTCTTTTCCTTGTTGATAAAGGCTATGACTCATTATTTCTTTTTAATTGGGATTCTGGATCCTTCTTTGATGAATTTACCATATTTTGGACTTCTTTCCTGAGCCGTGTATTTTCCCTATTTATTAATTACGAAATTAATAAATAATTAGGGTCTAGGGCTTTGTTTATTGGGTCGTATTCTTGGAACATTCTAGGTATAATTAATGTATCATTAATTATATTTCTAGAATTACTTTTCTGTCCATATCATTTTCCCCCCAACTTCTGGGACAATCTTCTCGGAGTTTTCGTAGAAGTTATTGTGTATTTTTCCTCAAAATTTTCCATTTTTAAGGGTATGTTTGACCTCAAAATAGGTCATTTTCGACTAGGATTTCGACCAGGAACTAGGTCATTTTCGACCAGGATTTCGACCTCAACTGGTATGAGGTCAAAGGATTCGACCTCATTTCTCAGTTCTTTTTCGACCTCAAGTCTTCGACCAGGAATCCATTTATATTCGACCTCAACTGGCATGAGGTCGAAGGATTAGAGTTCATTTCTCAGCTCTTTTTCGACCTCAACTCTTTGACCAGGAATCCATTTATTTTCGACCTCAACTGGCATGAGGTCGAAAGATTCGAGCTCATTTCTTAGCTCTTTTTCGACCTCAACTCTTCGACCAGGAATCCATTTATTGTCGACCTCATTTTGGTACGAGGTCGATGGATACGATCTCATGTTTCCGTGTATTTTTGACTTCGATCGTTCGACTTCGATCTAAGGTCTTTTCGACCTCAAATCTATTACTTTTCGACCTCAAATGGGTGTGAGGTCGATGGATTCGATCTCGATTCCTCGTGTATTTTCGATTTCGAGCCTTCAACCTCGATCTAAGGTCTTTTCGACCTCAAATCTATTATTTTTCGACCTCAAATGGGTGCGAGGTCGATGGATTCGACCTTGAATCCTCGTGTATTTTCGATTTCGAGCCTTCGACCTCGATCTAAGGTCTTTTCGACCTCAAATCTATTAATTTTCGACCTCAAATGGGTGTGAGGTCGATGGATTCGACCTTGATTTCCCTTATATTTTTTATTTCGATCGTTCGACCTTGATCTAAGGTCTTTTCGACCTCAATCTTATTGGGCTTTGATTTTGCCTTGGCCTCAAATTTTATTGGGCCTAGCCTCAAATTATTTGGGCTTTAATTCATAATGAACTTTATCCATTTTTTGGCCTTAATTTTTGAAGTTTAATAAGAGGTTTATGGGCCTTAACTGGCCATAGTCGGTTGCTCTTCCCTTGACCGGTTGGGTGACCGGCTGTTTTGGTTATAAAAGAGTGAGATTTCCATTTCACTCTTTACTTCATACCTTCAAATTTCTAAAAATTTCTCTTTAGCTTTTCTCTCTAGTTATTCCGTGGTGAAGCGATTTCCGGTGGGTTTTCCTCAGCCGTTTTCATCTTTTTCTGGGTTTGATCTTCATTATTTGAAGATTTTCTGGGCTTGTCGTTGAAGATTTGAAGTTTTTCTGGGATTTTTCTTTGAAGTTTTGAAGATTCTGGAAATTTTTCTTGAAGATTTGAAGTTTTCTGGGTTTTCCTTTGAAGTTTTTGAAGATTCTGGAAATTTTCTTTGAAGATTTGAAGATGTCTGATCGCACTGCCCAGCGCCTTCAGAAAATGAATTAAGCTTCTAAGAGAGGTATCACTATTCGTTCTTCTCATATGTCTTTACAAGATATGATTATTGAACGTGGTGATGATTATCCCTCCGTGTCGCATCTAGACTCTTTTGATTGTAGTAATAAATTTCATGAAATTGATATGATTGGGGATTATAATAAAATGTATAGAGTTAAAGCCCCCTATAGACTTATCCCAGCTGGCCCAGGATATCGTTCCTGCCATTGGCGTCCTGATGCTCTCTGCATTTATAAGGACGCCATTGTTGCAGGGGTTAGATTTCCTTTTCATGACTTTATTCCCAAGCATTTACCAGACGTTAGGATTAACCCTTGCCAACTTCCCCCAAATGTCTGGAGAATAATTATGTGCTTTATTGTACTTTTTCTAAAGAACAACTTTCCTCTTTCTGTAGCTTTGTTTAGGAAGATTTTTCAGTTTAAGAATAGTTCCGCAATTTCCCTGGGTTGGGTTTCTAATAACCATCGCCCTTCAACACCTCCCATTTTCCACCCAAAATCCATTCCTGATAACAACCCGAAATGGAAAAATGAGTTTATGTATTTGGTTTGGGAAGGAGGGGATTGGGGCACGTTATTCCGTAGATCATTCAGTAGGGTTTCGGATGGTAGCCCCAATGATATTGTCCTGAATGACGAGGAGGCTCATGCTGATGCCGAGCTCACTAAGGACAACTATGCTTCATTGGCCTGGGAGCTCCTGGATGAGTTTCAGCTTAAGTCCCTGGGACTTTCGAGCGTATCGGACAAGGGTAACTCCCATTCCACACTTTCTTTTATTTATCTAAGATTTTCTTATACCCACTGTTTCTTTTCTTGTGTTTTTGCAGCTGCGGCCTTTATAAATAAATCCAACGATCCCCTAGATGGAGAAACAGCTAGGATGAAGAGGGCTCGTTTGGGAGGGAAAGATCTTCGGGCTGCTTCAGGTGTCCCAGCCTTTTTAAGGCCTCACGAGGATACTGTTGAGGAGGTTGAGGCTCCTGTCTCAGCCAAGAGCTCTGTTTGGCTCCCCAACTGGGGTATTACGAAGATAGACATAGTCGTGGGGGTGTCCAAGCATGCCAGTGAGTGGTCTTATCACTCTCTCACCCCTTGTGACTACAAGGACTTCGTTTCTAACTCCACTTTGGAGGGAGTGGAGCATGCAGGCGCTCAGGCTATTGCTGCTGTAAGTTCTTACTTCCCTTTTTCTTTGTAGTTTTAATATATTTAAAGTTTCTATCTTGACTTGTGATTTGTTTGCAGGCTAATGCCAACTTCCAAGGGGCTCTCTTTCAAGCCAAGGCTTGGCGCTCATCTTCATAGGCCAACCAAGGCAAGTTTGAGAAGTCCCAGGAGGAGGTGGGTTCTTTGAGGGCCTCTCTGGCTAGGAGGGAGAAGGAGATGGCTGACTCCCAAGCTGAGCTGGTTGCACTTAGGAAGGGCAAGGATGACTTTATCGATGAGTACCTTGACTCCCAGGAGTACAAGGACTTAATTGGTAAGCATGACGAGCTCCTCTTTCCAGTTCAGTTCACTAAGGGATGGGACGGCGCCTTAGCTGAAGTTCTGGAGAAGATGCCTGGATCACTTATCCTTTCTGACTTTCCAAGCCCTTATGCTCCTACCCCATTAGAGGTGGCTTTGGCTGGAGAGGATGATATGGAGGAGGACGACAGGATTCTGGATCTAGGGCATTTCTCTCCTCCTGGTCAGACAGCCGGTGTTGATTCTGCAGCTACTCGCTCTGGTTCTGGTTCTGACTCAGAAGAAGAAGAGGATGACACCGTCGACAAGGGAGGAGAAGCCTAGCTTATGTAGTCTTTTCTTTTGTAGCCGTTTTATGGCTTTTACTTATGTATTATCTGCCTTCGGGCAAAACTTAACTCTTGTAAGTTTTAATTTATCATTTCGTGATTTTCCTTGAATTTTCTTGAATATTTGACAATACTCAATGCATAAACTTATCATAAAAACATGAAAATGCTGAATTGAATTATAACTTGAAAATGGGTTTGACCCTTACATAATACTCAAGTTTAAAAACTTGGATTGGTTTCATCGACCTTATTTCTACTTGTCCTAGTAGTGAGTCCAATCAGGACTTAAACATAATAGACTTTCAAGTTTGCAGCATGCCAAGTTCTTGGCACTTCCATCCCTTCCAGGGTTTCCAATTTGTAGGAGCCTCGACCAAATACGTTCTTGACGCGATATGGTCCTTCCTAATTTGGGGCCAACTTGCCTTTTTGTCCAACTCTGGATGCTTCAATCTTTCGGAGGACTAAGTCTCCTTGTCGAAATAACCTTTCTTTAACCCTTAGGTTGTAATAGAAAGATACTCGTTTCTGATGTTCAACTATCTTGGCATTTGCCTCATCTCTAACTTCATTAATTAGATCTAAAGCTAGCCTCAAGCCTTCTTCATTTGTTTCTGGCTCATAAGCTTCAACTCTTGGAGATGTGTGAGTAGTCTCCACTGGAACCAATGCCTCTGCCCCATATGCCAACAGAAAGGGGGTTGCTCCAGTGGTGACTTTACAAGTAGTACGATATGCCCATAGTATGGGGAGCAATTCGTCTACCCAAGTGTTTCTAGAGCGTTCAACTCTTTTCTTCAGTCCATCCAGGATAATTCGATTGGCAACCTCAGCTTGCCCATTTGCTTGAGGATGGGCAACAGAAGTGAAACGTAACTTGATATCATTCTCGTCACAATACTTCTTGAGAAAAAGGTTTTTAGTCTAACAGATATTTCTCATCATTGCTTACAATGATGAGAGTTTGAATGTCACCGGAGTCACAGGTATGCATGAGTATTTACATATAAATATAAATATTAAGATTGTACTAATTCGCAAACTTAGTACTGACCTCCCTTTGACCTAATTCTTTCCTGCAAGCAAAATGATTCTCATTAAGCAATTCTTGAAGTAGAACAACGTGTTTCATATTTTCCTGCTCAAAATGTGGACCTATGATAGCTATATTCCATGTTTCGATATTACTAAATGTGATCTGTTCTATTAGTTTCCTAGCGGCTTCGTTTTCATGCATGATGCATCCAGTAGCTAGCAGAGTTTACCTGATCTTCCCACTACAGAAGTATCTATGATCTATCTATGTAGTGAAAAGTCATCGACCGACTAAAGGATTCTAAATCGTGTTTACTGATTGTAGTAACACCTTAATTATAATTAAGTTACTAGTTTGTATACTTTATCTCACTACATGTATAAGTAGCAACGAAATGGGACAATCTGAGAATTAGTAGAATTTCTGAGTTACAAAAAGAATATTCAGCCACATTAGACATGTAAGTCATACTAAAATATATATACTTGGGCTACCTTAGTTTTTTAGAACGTAAACAACAATCTACATGAAGTTTTTTAAAAGTACAAAAACTCCCAGGCCACAATCACATTGAGTGCATCTGATCAATTTGTGGCGATAACTTGACAACAGATTTCACATGTATTCGCTCAAAACATTTCAAACTCGTAAAGATGAGAGAATAAACAGAAGAAAGGGAACTGAAGTACGAATAGATACACCAGTTTGAACTTTCTGTTACTAGTAGTAAACAAAGTATAAAGTTCTACATCTACATACACATATTCTGGTCCCAGTTTTGGAGCCATTAGCAACATTTCCGAATTGAGCATTAAATCTAACTAGGACTACAAATGAGCCCTAATGAAATGAGAAGTTCATTACTTGCTTACAACCCCAACCTTAAGTCTAGACAAAACCCAGAAGTTAAATAGGATGATGAATGGTCATCTTCAACTAGTGCAGGCAAGTTCAAGTCTACCGCAGAAGCTCCCTTCGCACCAACAGTCTCACCTAACTGGCATTAGTTCCTTATAAATCAAAGATAAAATTTAGACAACAAATAACAAAAATAAGTGGGAAATTTGTGATTTAAATTGACTCAAAACAATTCTATTCTAGAAGTATATACTCATTCTCATCAAATATCAGTAAGTTTTGGAACAGACATGAATTTGACATGTTTATGAAGTAGACAGAAACCCAAATTTGCCACTTCTACATAGTTGTGTCGCAACTCATGAGGGAACAAAACTAACACCAGTCAATAATTAATACATAACAAACACAATGAGCTACTTGTAACTATACAAACACAATAATGAATAATCTAATAAATGACAAAAACTTGGAAAGATGAAATATCATTTAAATAATTATATTCATATAAACACATTATATATTATATGAATCATAAATTTCAGATGAAGAAATAATTACCTTAGCATGAGGTTGACCAGCTTTAGGATGAAACCCTTCACCAACAATCTTTCCATCATTCACAATTACACAACCATTAACAATCCATTAATCAAACGTCGTTAACAACTATTGATCAAACAAAACATAACACTATATAATCCCTAAAATCTGTCCAAATAAATAAACATGCTCATGAGCCAAAAATTATGAAATTAAAACTTGTAAAGCGATAATTATATACCTTAGAAGCTAGAACAAGGTGAATTAAGCAAACCCACTTCCAATCCAAGTTTTTCCCCAAATTCTTCTCCACCAAACCCTAGCTTTGCAGCTCGTTTGAATGCCCAGTTCATACTACTAATTAGCTAGAATTTATGCATATATAAACATATATAACGTTTTGGTTTGATTTTCAAAGATGAATCAAGAGGTTAGAACTTGATTGGATTTTTCTCTCCTCTCTTCTCCCAACGTCCTCTGGGTTGGAGAAGTATAGAATAACAAAATAATAAGCTGAGTGGTGGTGGTGGTGGTAAGTATAACAGAGGTGAGTTGTGGTGGTGGTGAGATGTGGTGGTGGAGGTGAGATGTGGTGGTGGAGAGACGAGAGAGAGATTTTAGTTTTTTAGTTTTTTGATTTTAGTTTATTTAGTCCGAAAACGGGGGAAAATAATTGGTATAGAGGGGGGAAAATTTTGACTAAGGGGGAAACAAATTGAATGGGCGCGCGTTGATTTTTTTTTTTGGCGAACTTTAGACGTCGATTGTAAATTAAGCGATGTCTTAAAATAACAAAGACATCAAATTAACGCGGGATGATGTTATTACATCTTTTAACATCAATGACATTAGTAACTGATGTCTAATGTGTGATGTCTATTGAACTTTTTCTTGTAGTGATTCGTCATTTCTCTCTCCTCAAGAACACTCTTAGAAACCCTAATCGCCTTTTCGATTAAAACGGCCTCAAATCGTTTCCATTCACCAAATCGACTGTAACCCATCAATCTTCATCCTTTAAGGTACGTTTTGAATCCTTTTTTTATAGATTTTCACCATATATTCTGTTAGATCCAGGTATTCTAAGTTTTACACATTTCATGTTCTTCATAAACTCAGTCGTTTATAATTATATGTATATCTGTTTAATCCACTTTCATGCCATGCTTTTTTTTTAAAACATGTTTTTATCTGATAGCTAGTGATAGGTTTATTGGCGCGCCACTTTAGTTTGGCACGGCAAAGGCTTAATAGGCGCGCCGTACTTATAGGTCAAGTATTTTTAGGCAATCACTTTTGGCGCGGCAACCCTTGATAAGAAAGATGTGTTCCCCCGCTTACCTTCTTTTCTTCTTGGCATGCAGTTGGCTAAAAGGGGGAACGCGTCCACATCATCTCCCTTTCATCCTTTTAAAGACTTCAACAGAAGAATTGGCCTTTCTTCAACACCCTTTCACTATCCTTCCTATCAATATTCCAACACCAAACCTTCTGATTTGGCGCGCCTATTAGCATTATACAAAGATAACCCATCCTTTTTTACAATGTCCTCGTCTTCTAGCATCAACCAGACCCCTGAATCCTCTGCTGAAAACGTCACAAACCAATCACCCATTCTTCGCCCAATGGATTATGATTCTGAGTTTGAGACTTGGGCGGAACCTTCGTCCACAAACCCCATCCCGGCGCGCCAAAGTAGAAAAAGAAAGAAAATTATTATGGAGGAGAGTGATTATGAAGATGAGTTATTCGAGGAGCTACATGCTAACCCTTCTGCTGTTGAAGATTTGGTGGACTCTAAAAAAACTGAAAGTATCAATCGTGGCGCGCCAACCGCTGAAGGTACCCAAGAAGATGACGAATTCACTTCTCCTGAATCCTCTCCTGAAGAAACGCTACCATTTCCATTAAAACCAAAAGATATAGATATTGATTGGTCCCAGCATGGTCCCTTATCCAAAAGAGAGATGGACATAGCTAGAAAAAATGCTGGAACTTTTGCTTGTGTGAATATGTCTTCCACAATTTCTGAGAGAGATATAAAAAAGATCATGCATTTTTACTCTCAAGAAGGAAGTTATGCAAAACCTCATCCTGATATGCGTCCTCATAGGTTTGATATTGATAATATCAGCTGTAGTTACAGATAGACACATTCCCCTTGGAGTTGGCGCGCCACTCCATCCTTGGCTACGTCAAATTGTTGATTGGTACCAAATAGCTCCTATTCAGTTATCTCCGAATAGCTATAGGATGGCCCTGGGACTTTTTATAATGTATAAAGAACTTGAATATCCTGATCCAACCATGCTAGAGTTAAGCTGGTTTTTTAGCCTCCAATCCAACATTCCTAGTTACTACTTCTTAGTACCTTGGAGGGATCATACAGGAAAAGGCATAAATGATGGCAAAGTTAGTAATATAAAGGACTGGAAAGAGAGATTCTTCTACCTTTACAACACAACCAGACAACCAATTGAATTTAAAATCGGTGGTAAGTACCTTTCATTGGCGTGCCAAATAAAATTGGAGCTCCTACTTTCCTTCTTTCTTCTAACGTTATAGCATGCTTACCATCATTTACAATTTCTTTTTTCAGTAAAGCAACCAAAACCCTCACTGGTGGCCCCCTTTTCAAATCAATGCTCTAAAATCTTAGCATTGTTAGAATCAGGCAAAAAACTTAATGCCTTGGTAACCTTTGATAATCTGAAAAAATATGGGTTTATTCCTACCCTAGCTGGCCACCCTGACTCTCCTCAACAGAGAAAAAACAAAAAATACAAAAGGAAACAGGTTGTCTCGGATAGTGAAGATGAAGGTAAGGCTTCAAGGACTATTGGCGCGCCAATATCCTTTTTTGACGCTTCAAATTGTCTATCACATGCATATTCTTTAAATAGCTTAACAATATCAACTTTCCTTCCTAAATTGTTAAATAACGGTTACTTTTATTACTATTTCTCTTTATCATTAGTTTATATTGACCTTCCTTCTCACAGATATGACCGGGATTCCAAACCTTTTTGGCGCGCCAAGAAATACATCTGCTACTCAACAAAGAGGCTCCACAGTTACCATTCCTATCTCTACAAAGAAGCATGCGGCCAAAAAGAACAAAAATCATGATCCGACCCAGGATGTTCAACCTCCTCCAAAGAAACAAAACATAGGCAAAGTTGGAAAAAGTGGGGTGGATGCGCAAATTGATGAAGATGGCGCGCATACTAGTGTTGCCATGCCAAATTGTTCCTCACTTAGAGTGTTTAATGCCTTTGGTCATCTTGGGGATTCCCTTATCTCAGAAATTGAATACAAAAGATGGATGTCCAAGTCAGATAGCGAAAAACAAAAACTTGCTACTCGTGTCTCACTTGATCTATTCTTATACAATTCTGAGTGTGAAAGAAATAAGGAGGAAACCCTCAAGCGTATGAAAGAACTAGAAGCTGAGGTTGGAAAGCTCAAGACGGACTTAAAGTCCCTCAATTCTAAACTGAACAAATCTGAAACAGAGAAAAAAATTGCAGTTTCCTCAATCTCCACTTTAGAAACCAAGTTGGCGCGCCAAGTTGAACTGGTGAAGGAAAAAGATTCCTATATACAAACCCTTGAGGAAAAAACCACTGATCTTGAGCTAAAATTAGATGAACTAGAAGAGGAGAAAGATTCAGGCTGGGCTGCTGAAAAGGAGAAATTATCTAAAGAATCCTTTGATGAAGGAATCAAAGCCTACTGCATCACCTTCCTTGCTGGCGAGCCTAATTATGATTGGCGCCCCAAATTTGGCGCGGGAATGGCTAATTTCTTGGCTGACCTTTCTCAGAAGGAAGCTCAAGCCATTGCTGAAAAGAAAATAATCCTTGAAGAAGCTCTATCATCAGAAACATTGGCGCGCCAACCTGATGAAAATGTTAATCCTGGAAAGAGTACTTCTGAGGAAAATGTAGAAGACACCACTGCAAACGCGTCAAGGTCTGATCACCCTGAGGACATGGCAACTTAATCAACAATTTTGTTTTAATTTCACCTTATCCTTCTAAACTTTTATCTGCAAGTCTTTTGACCTTGCAAAGTTGTATTTTTAACTTACTTTTGCTCCTTTGATGGGTAACACTATTTCTTGTTTTCATTGCGAACCTCACATTCATGCATCGTAGCAAGGTTGTATACTTGGCGCGCCACTGGCCAAGGCGCAGCAATATTTCTTTAAAAAGGATCCAACTAGGCGCGCCAGTAATGTTGGCGAAGCAAGATAATTTCAAAACAATCATAAACCAGAAAACGTAAAATGAAACTGTAAAATTTTATAACTTGAAAATAAAACCCTCACGGCTTATAGCACGATGAGTACTAAAATAAATTGTCCTCGGCGTTGCCGGTATAAAGGCTGATAGCCAAAACAAAAACATAAAATAAAAACAGGGCAATCACTAGCTCAAAAAAGGCGTGTTAACCACTACCCCTCGAGACTAGGAGCAAATGTATTTGTTGTTAGTTTCATGAACTGCATGAGGCTTAGAAGCTCTCTTATTGATAGTATTTCTTCAAATGAATGACATTCCAAGCCTTCGGGATTGGTTTGTCGTCCAAATCTGAAAGGTAGTAAGCTCCTCCCCATAAAATGACTCTGACCTTGTAGGGACCCTCCCAATTTGCTCCAAATACCCCATAAGCTGCAACCTTGGTATTTGGCATTACTTTTCAGAGAACCAGATCACCAACCTTGAATGAACGAGCCTTTACCTTTCCATTGTAGAACCTTGCCGCCCGTTGTTGGTAAGCTGCAAGCTTCACTTGTGAATTTTCCCTTTCTTCTTCCAACAGGTCAAGAGACAACCTTTGATTGACCTGATTTGCTTCTTCATCGAAATTATCTCGTCTGAATGATCCTGCACCTATCTCCACCGGAACCATAGCCTCAGAACCATAAGCGAGCATGAATGGAGACTCTCCTGTCGTTGTTCTTGGGGTTGTATTATAAGACCAAAGTACCATGGGTAATTCCTCTGGCCAGCTTCCCTTCCTATTCTCCAACTTTGTCTTCAAGGTATGCTTTATAATCTTATTCACCGCCTCTGTCTGTCCATTGCTTTGTGGATGATATACCGCTGCGAAATTTTTCTTGATATGTAACTCCTCGCAGAGACCCCTTAATTCCTTGCTATCAAATTGTTTCCCATTGTCAGAAATCAACTTGTAAGGAACTCCAAACCTGCACACAATAGAGTTAAAAACAAAATCCCTTAGTTTCTTTGCTGTTATGGTAGCCAATGGGGCAGCTTCCGCCCACTTGGTAAAATAATCCACAGCCACCACCGCATACTTCACTCCCCCCTTGGTTGTCGGAAGTTCTCCAATCAAGTCAATACCCCACATAGCGAATGGCCATGGACTCATTAAAGGTGTGAGAGATGCGGCAGGACTATGAGTATAGTTAGCAAATTTCTGACACTTGTCACATGCCCGAGAAAATTCATAAGCATCCTTCTTCATAGTAGGCCAAAAATATCCTTGCTTCAAAATCTTCAACGCCAAAGATCCACCCCCCGAGTGATTGCCACAAATTCCTTCATGAACTTCTCTAAGGATGTAATCGCACTCCGCACCATCAATGCATTTCAGCAGTGGTTGGTTAAAACCCCTTTTATATAGCATCCCATCGTACTCCACATACCTCGCTGCCTTATACCTGCGCTTTCTTGCCTCCATTATGTTTTCTGGCAACCAACCTTCCTTGATGTACCTCCATATAGGTGTCATCCATGTCACCTGCTCGTCCTCCTCTACCTGCATCACATCAACTTCCCTAACACTAGGCTCCTGTAACACTTCCAAAGGAATGACACCCAACAAACTATCATCCTTTTGCGATCCCAATTTTTCCAATGCATCAGCCTGCTCATTTTCCCCCCGTGGGATTTTTACCAGTTTCACTTCAGTGAACCTAGACATAAGATGCAAAACACTCCTCATGTACAACTCTGTCCTCGGACCTCGGGCTTGAAAACCCCATTAACCTGATACACTACAATCATAGAATCACTACGTACCAACAAATTTTCAACCTTCATTTCTAAAGCGAGCCTCAATCCCCCAAGCAATGCCTCATACTCTGCATCATTGTTTGTTGCCCGAAACGCAAAATTGATAGCACTCATGAGCATATGTCCCTCAGGACTTATTAAGACTATCCCTGCACCAGCACCCTCATTATTGACCGCTCCATCTACGCTCAGAGTCCACCATCCTTCAGAAGTTCTTGGTTCTGTGACGTCTTTCTGAGCTAAAGGTTGGAAAGGAACCATTTCCATTGCATCCCATTCCAGCTCAAGGGAAAACTCAAGTATGAAATCTGCCAACACTTGACCATTAACAGACGTCCTTGGTTTGTAATCCAAATCAAACTGCCCCAGCTCTACAGCCCACTTCATCATCCGCCCTATTGCCTCTGGCTTATGCATAATTTGTCGAAGTGGAAAAGATGTCCTAATTTCCACCCTATGAGCCTGAAAATACGGACGCAATTTTCGAGAAGCCAAGACCAGAGCATATACCAACTTTTCCATGTTTGTGTAATGGGTCTCAGCGTCATGTAACCTCCTACTCACATAATATATTGGAGACTGATCTACCTCCTCCTCCTTGACTAGCACCGCACTGACGGAGTATCCTGAAACAGCCAAGTACATAATTAACACTTCCCCTTCAATTGGCTTTGCGAGCATAGGAGGCGATCGTAGATGTTCTTTGATCTTTTGAAATGCCCGCTCACACTCCGTTGTCCACAAAAAAAAAATTCCTACCTTCTTAATGGCTTTAAAAAATTCCTGACATTTATCTGATGATCTCGAGACAAATCTATTCAAAGCTGCAATCCTGCTAGTCAAACTTTGTACTTGCTTCACACATGTTGGTGACTTCATGTCTAAGAGTGCCTTGATTTTTGTTGGATTTGCTTCTATACCCCGATGGTTGACTATGAATCCCAAAAACTTTCCTGATTCAACACCAAATACACACTTCTGAGGGTTCAATCTCATTCGATACCTTCGCAATATAGCAAACATCTCCTCTAAGTGCTTGATATGATCCGATGCTTACTTAGATTTCACCAACATGTCATCCACATACACCTCCATGGTCTTCCCAATTTGATTTTTAAACATCATATTTACTAACCTCTGGTAAGTTGCTCCAGCATTAACAAGGCCAAACGGCATTCCAATGTAACAATAAAGCCCTCTATCAGTGATAAAAGAGGTATGCTCTTGATCCGGCTCATACATAGGTATTTGATTATATCCTGAGTAAGCATCCATGAAGCTCAGTAACGCATGTCCTGCTGTCGCGTCCACCAACTGATCTATCCTTGGCAACTAAAAACTATCCTTTGGACATGCTTTATTTAAATCAGTGAAATCTACGCACGTCCTCCACTTCCCGTTTGGTTTCTTTACCAGCACAGGATTCGCTAACCACGTTGGGTAGAAAGATTCCTTTATTAACCCAACCTCCAATAATATATCTACTTCTTCTTGCAAAGCCACAGCACGTTCCCCGCTCACCGGCCTCCTTTTCTGCCGGGTTCCTTTTTTTGACGGATCTATATTCAAACGATGACACATCACATTTGGGTCAATTCCCACCATATCAGCATGACTCCAAGCGAAAACATCCAAGTTTGCCTTTAAAAATGAGATGAGTTGCTCAGCTAATTCTGGATTCAAATGCGATCCAATATTCAACTCCCGCTCCGGGTAACGAGCATCAACCTTGACGGTTATCATTTCCTCCGCTGATCCAGTATTAGTTACCGGTAATGGCATTCGAGGATCGAGGTCAATGTCGTTATTTTTTTCAAGTTTATTTCCCTCATGGTCCTCATTCCCTATCTCACTTGTTTTTTAATTTACTTCTTCCAACTCTGTGATAGGTCGTGCCCCTAAAACCAACGTTTTATCACCATCTAACCTTCTGACCTTACGAATTTCCCTTGAATCATCCACTCTCCAAATTTCTTCTTCTGCCTCTGTACCAGACCCATAGGATAGCAGCAATTGTGACAAATTTTGAGACGTTCCCACCTGCGCATCCTGCCTACCTGGCGCGCCAACAATAAAGAAAGGACCAGTTGGAGCACCAATTCTTGGTGCATCCATAGTTGGAGCGCCAATTCTTGATGCATCCATAGTTGGAGCGCCCACCCATTCTTCTTTCATGCCTTCCTTACCTTCTTCCTCATCTATGTTCTCTGGAAACTCAACGGTATATACGACATTAACCACCCTTTCTTCCTCTACTTGTACCTCATTCACCCCTGTTTTATTACTCTTTCGAAATCCTTTTACAGACTTGTTGTAACATTCCCTAGAATTGTACTGACTTCCTCGAACACACCCGATCCCCCTTGGGGTTGGAAACTTCATGGATAAATGGTAGATTGAAGTAACTACCCGCATTTCCTTCAACAATGGTCTTCCAACCAACGCATTATGAGATGAGTCTTGATCAATTACCATGAAGTCTGCAATCTGGGTAGAAGAAAGGACCCCACTTCCCAATGTCACAGGCAATCGGATAGTCCCCTTTACTCTGATAGATTCTCCCCCAAAACCATAGATATAAATATTCTCAACCTTCATGTCCTTGTCTGGTAGACCCATCTTCTTATACGTGTCATAGTATAGGATGTTAACTGAACTTCCATTGTCTACGAACACACGATGTACATTCTGATTTCCAATCCCCACCGTAACCACCAACGCATCATTATGGGGATGATGAACCCATCTTGCATCTTCCTCATAGAAAGTTATATCTGTCGCCTCTCCCCGAAACAGCTTGGGCGGACGCTGATCCAACCGATTCACATTTGTCATAGGGGCAGTTTTAGCCTCCCTTGCATATCACTCCATCGCCTTATTACTATCACCTGTAATGTGTGGTCCTCCTACTATGGTGCGGATACTTCCTTCTCTAACAAATTTTGACCCCTCCTGCTTTTCCTTGTCGTCGTCTGCCGGAGTACGACCTATACCCCTTTTTTCAATGGGATGATCAGCCCGGTACTTTTTTACCCACTCCGTTAAGTACCCATCTTTGATTAAGAGTTCGATTTCATCCTTCAGCTTTCTACATTCATGGGTATTATGACCGGTAGATTGATGATATTCACAATATCTACCTCTGTCCTTGCTTTGGAAATAATTCAAAGGTGATGGCTTCCTGTATATCACCTTGTCCTTGGTCACTTCATATATATGTTCAATAGACGCAGCAAGCGGTGTATAAGAACCCGACCTTCTATCTTGACCTAGAAAGGGTTCCCGTCCTCTCTTCTCATTAGTAATATTTACCCAGTTCGGGCTTCGCCCTCGCACCCTGTAATCCGGACTTGGTGATCGATCTTTCCTTTTGTTTCTGCCCTTACTGGTTCCATATACTTCACCTTTTTTGTTGTCGGCTAACGACTGTTCTACCCTCTTATACGACTCTGCATGAGAAAATAATTCTGCCAACGTAGCCAGATCCTTGCTCTGTAGGTGCTTCCAGAAGTCAGTTCCCACTCTCAAGCCAGCAATTAAGAAATTCTTTAAAGTCTCATATGTTGCCCCTCTAACTCCTGCTGCCTCTGCACTAAACCTCTTAAAATATGCATTCAAGGTTTCTCCCTCCCGTTGCTTAATGTTTGCCAAGGAGGTAACTAGAGGAGAATACTTGACTGCTACTTGGAACTGTGTCAAAAACATCGCCTGCATTTGTTCCCAAGAGGTTATCAACTCACTTCCCAATTTCTGAAACCATTGTTGAGCACTATCTCTGAAAATCGTAGCTAGCAAACGACACCTGGCCAAGCTTGGAACCTGATATACATCCATCTCAATATTGAAGCGCCCCAAAAATTCCTTCGGGTCAGAGTTTCTATGAAAACGAAGGTCGGCTGTTGTGTTTCGATATCCCATTGGTAATAGAGCATCCTTCACAGCAACGGAGAATGGAGATGTCACTTTGGTGGAAAAAGAACCAGCTCCACCCTCCAAATGTGCTAACAGCTTCCTTATATCTCCAACATTGACATCACCTAGCCCTGGAACATTCTGAATTCCACTGGACATCCCTCATCCCAGGAAGGTGTTTGCCACGGGTGGAGTAGGTGCGCCGAAACTTACCAACACAGATGATGGTGTACTCACGATTGGAGGTGTTTGTGTCATGATAGGAGGTGTAAGTTGCACAGAGACTTGTGGGGGTATAGGTACAACAGTAGTTGGATTATCATGCAATACAGAGAGAGTTTGAATATTACCTGGGATAGGTTGACTTACTTGTGGCGGCGTTTGATTTGGGATTTCCAGAGTGTCTTGATGATTTTGGTTTTGATTTTTCCTCGCCTCACTAGTTGCACTATGGGAAGGTATTGGGACAATGATGGGTTCTTTTGACGGAAACTTGTCATTCTGTCTTCCTGAATTCTCGCGCCCTCGTCCCCGGTTGCCCCCTCCCCGAGAACCTCTTCCATGATATCCTCCACGTATAATTTGCCCTCCTACAGGTATCTCCCTCCTTCCATCCGGCTCAGAAACGTTAATTTGGCCCCCATCTTGCTCCTTCTCCTTTTCCAAAAGTAATTCTTTTATTTCCTCACAAGTCAGCTTCACACCCATGAGGTCCATCATAGCCGATAACCTTTGCCCAGTGTTAAGTCGATTACCCCGCAAGCTACTCGGA
Organism: Heracleum sosnowskyi; assembly: GCA_030848705.1. Lineage (NCBI taxonomy): Eukaryota > Viridiplantae > Streptophyta > Magnoliopsida > Apiales > Apiaceae > Heracleum > Heracleum sosnowskyi. Next base: position 47,543,127 of record CM061239.1, on the reverse strand, counting down.
CGCCCAGTAGCATCCAACACCGGGGGAGCTCGTGGTGACTCGAGGGTTTCACGTATCATCTGACTATCCTCCGGGAACTCGACAATAGGCTCATTCTCTCCAAAGTCTAACCTTCGTGGAGTGATGGGTGGTCGCCTCCCGGCACCGGGATAGTTTGCGCCCTTCCCCACTCCGACAGCTATAGTACGCCCAGCAGGCTCTCCTTCCACGCGTCGTCCTCCTCGGCCGTATGAACCAGGTCCTAAGTCTACTAGAGATAGGTCTCCTTTAAGATAAGTGTCAAGCATAGTCCATGTCGGACTAGAACTCTTAACTTGTCATGAAATCCATATCCAAGCCCACTAAGGAGAGCCCATACGATGAAGCCTAGTCGATGACCCCAAGGCTCAACCACGACCGTGACTTCACGGATACAACATTAGCCCTATCTATTGGAGCTAGCATCAACCGCTACCAACTACCACACCAGTCATTAGTTGCAGGGAAAAATCACGACTTACTCCAAATGCACAAGCTGGTCCTTACCCCCCGATGAGGATAACCCACCAGACTACAGGGCAAGTTCTCCAAAGTTATCGTCGTACCAGGTGTATCTTACTCCCCCCAACAAGGATAACTTGCTAGATTACAGGAATAAAACCTTCTTAGTGCCTAGACAAGCTTAATCATACCTGGACTTCCTAATGAGGGTAACTCATCAAAATGTAGAATCAGGCCTTAATTATGTAATCTTCTATAAATATTTAGAGCACACAACTTTTAGACAATATCTCGTTTAACCTTCATGTCACCTCCAAATTGACGCTCCAACATGCTCCTGTATGATATTCTGTCGCGCCTACTTTTATCTTGCACAGACGCCCCTGCTCCTTCCATGTCCCATCTTGGCGCTCCAACTTGGCGCTCCAAGTTGGCGCTCCAAGTTGGTCCCACTTGGTACTTTAGATACTACCCATTTGTCATGAATTCATAATATTTCATCATCAAGCTCTTCTAGCCGTTGACTATTCTAGGATAATCAACCCCTATTTTCCTGTATAAATTTATGATATAACACTCACCAACATCAATATTCTTTTAAATCTCTTATATGTCCTTGCATTTCCTTCTTATCCAATATACTTTCCCGTTCCCTCTTATAATTAAATTCCATTTCTTTTTCCATAATTCTTCCCTTAATATAGCCCTTTTTTTTAATACTGGTTGAATCCTAATTTCAGTCATTTCTTCTAATTAATCTTTTGTTATAACCTTAAAGCTCCCTCATCTCCAATTCTTGTACTGAAGATATTTACATCTTTAATCTCGCCTCACTACTTATAATGTCAACCTACAATATAATCTCTTGGTTAATTCTATCTACCTCCAATATAGCTAACAACTGCTTTCAACAATCACATACCTTCAGTGCCATATAAATATTCAGTTTAAACAATCACTCATTACCTTGTCCATTGTCCTTAAATCCTTGCTAAAGCCTCTTCATCTTCTTTTCTTAGTTATAAATACGGTGAGAAATACGCCTCATCAACTTGGTGACTTAGCTTCATACCTTAAAAATTGTTCTACTTAGTTCCAAGAACTTAATTAATCTCCATCTGCTTTCCCAAATAATTCAGAAGATACATTCGCAGTAACACTCAGGACACCTTTCCCAGGGTACCATCTTATTCCCCAAATAACTTGATCAAATCGACATCATCTTGATTCTTATTCTATACATTCACGTTGACTGGTAAGATCTACCTTAACTATAGTGAGCAAAAGACTTGCAACCATATCATGTAATTCTGAAATACTCAAAGATCAAATCGTTCTCCATTATTAGCCTAACATCTAATTTAGAAGTTCTTCTCATTGAGACAAAAATCTATTATGTCCATTTTCCACAACCTGGGATAACATCAGCACAATTAAACATTTTCCCAATTTCTAATCAACTCTTGAATTACCTAACTAACATAAATGGTTACTGAGGCTTCATAGCGCGTCGTAGTTCCTTCAAATATTTTTACATCTTCAAATACTGTCGTTTTTGTCAAATAAAAGTTGACTCACCTTTCCATGTCGTAATGTTAATCGATAGGGAGAGAACAATTGGCTCCGTTATATGTTACTAGTATTCTAATCGCATCGTAATCCGCTTTCGCTCGTGGTATTTCAATCGCAAATTCTTTGTTCATTAAGGTAAGGTAAATTTCCTCCCAACCTGGTGGCATACCTTCCAGATTATTTGAAATAACAAACTTCATGATATTTTGAAGAGAAAAGGTTTTGTATCATAGCAAATGTCCCACAATTGTGGTTATCAAATTTACATATTCTAAAGCGATCATTATCGGAAATAAAAAGATCACTGAGGGATCAATTTGATCATATGAACTCAATGTTGTGTGTCTTAATTAAGACAGTACTAAAGGTAATCAATCCTCTTGTGAAGCACAACACACAAGTGATGGCGTCCCAACAGACTTCTATCACACAGACAGATAGTCCTTGTCTCCCCTATAAATAGGGTTGTTCGTCTCAGTTAGAGTAGAGAAATATGAAAGAAATTTTGAAATCAGATTAACAATCAAGGCCTTTTGACCAGATATTCTCGGATATACACCTTGGATTGAAATTGAATAGATTCAAAAGGTGTTATTTCAGAAAAGAAGAACAACCAGAAAGGAAGTATCAACAAATAGTGTTACATCACAATTAGAGTTATCCACCCTTGAAGAATGAAGGAGTTGGAATTCAAATAACATATTTTCAACAAGCCTCAAAATTTGAAATAGACATCTCAACAATCTTTGACGCAATTTAAAACATGATTGATCAAGAGTATCAAATACAAGATCAACAGGTGGAATATATTCACCAACACAGGTTTCACTTAAAGGAATGTCAAATATTTCATTAGGATGGGAAGGTATTACCAAGGTCTTCACATATGCTTCCTCTGTCGACTCCTCCGATAGCTCGTTATTCGATTCTAAGCCCGTCTTTTCCACGTCGCAAAGTTATCAATATTGTACATTGTCGTCGACTCGTAATAGTCCTTAAAGATTCCGCCGTAGACATCTACAAACGTAAGAAGTTCTATCCAGCTAAGGACAACCATCTCAAGCGATTACTCCTATCTTAACTTACTCATTGGTACTATATCCGATAGTCCAACACGAACTCTAAATGAGCTCTAACGTTCCTTATATAACTATACACACTCCTACACACTCTCGTTTCTAGTTTTACTATAACCCTGCTCTGATACCAACTGTAACGTCCCTAAATCCGGGGTCAAAGGATTTGGTCGTCACGCTGCAATCTCAATTCAAACAACCTGCTCAATATTAAATCAACACAACAATAACATCTGCGACCCCAACTCTACCAAGAATCTTTAAAGGTTATAATGCTAGAAAAAAGAATCCAAAATTCCATTACATAAAATTTTCTTCTTTACAACCATTCTCTTTACATACAATCTATAACACTAGTATAACTTCGATAAGAAGTATACCAGGAAACTAATCTTATACAATATAATATTTAACAGAAATCAACTTTATACAAAACCTATCACTAGCTCCAAATACTCTGGATCAAAACGTCTTTATGCTAGTATCTTTTCCCATCTCTGACCTGCTACGCGGACAAATCTCGCCAATATACCTTCTTACTGAAAGGCTAAAATATATAAAGAAAACAAGTATGAGCGAAAGAATTGCTCAGCAAGTGCATTATCAAGTATAATATGAAAAGTTCCAAAATAAGCTTTGGATTTTCAAATAGACCAGCCTTTGGTTAAAACATTTGAAATCTCTAAAATTCTCAAATCAAGTTTGGTGATTTGCCACAATTTCTTATTCAGCTTCTCGCAACTGAATAGTTTAAAACACAAAAAGATTTATATTGGTCGTCACGGTTACCCGAACAAGAATAACTACAATAGTATGTAGAAAATATGAAATAAATATAACTCATACGTCTTCAAGACCACAGTTTGTACAAAAATACTAGTTTTGAAGATAACAGATCTATTCACAACATCTTCTGAAACCAACAACTCTGGAAGGGTAGAATAATCCAGGAGTAAGAATGAGCCAACGCGCTCGGCCATGGAATAAAGAATGCACTTCAAGACTTCAATATGGTACTGACTGGATATGCAGTATGATTAAAACTCATCAAGATAGATATCTCACGATTGCCAATGGAATCAAGGAAGAGGATTTCGACTATTTGGAAACCAATATATTAAGATTAAGTGATTTCAGCAAGATTGAAACCATTACTTATTAATCAACGAACTAACAACTTCGAGCGAACGAATAAACCTAGTATCAGGACATAACTCACAAGTACATAACATATGGATGTAATCCATCTCAGATATAAGAAGTGATATTAGAATTGGATTTTTCACATTTATCAAATCAAAGGTTGAGCTGCTGATCAGTCATGCATCAACCCCGGACTTGCTTATAGCAAAGTCCTATACTGGATCCTTGGCCAATTTGGACCTTAAGTTATTCCGACCATAAATATGGTCCGGCCATTATTGGTCCCATTTTAAAAACATTCCAATTCTACATTATATACATCAGGTGTCAGTACAATTGACGACCATACTTTGACAATCAGGTGTCGGAAGAATCGACAACCTTAATACAACAATTGCTGGAAAACTCATGTTCCAGGAAACAACTTAACTATGAAGAATCAATAAGGAATAGCAATACAATCTAGTATCGACGAGATCGACACAACAATGGGGTGCACATGAAAAAGTAACATCATGATAAACATCGACGAGATCGATGCAACAACTGGGATGATAATGAAGAATGAACAATAACATGCTTAATAAGGTTAAGTCTGATATAAAACAGGCATTATGATATCAACAGAAATTTCAACAGCTCAATATAGAGTAGGATTCAAGGAACTGGCTCTAGATGGCCTCAACAGTATAAATTATCACATTATGGAAGAATTAGTTAAGATTCACCAATTTGGTAAGTGATAAGAAAGTCAAGTTCGAGTTTAAGAAAAATTCAAGGTGAAGTTTATAAATAGGGAGAACAAGGTTTTACTGACTTCTGACAGAAATAGTTTAAGTCCTTCGAACATATACATATAATAGATAAGCCTTGTATTTGAAGGAAGTAAACTAAATCATGCATAACATATATGAATTCGAATCAGGGAATGGATCAGATAATCGCATTAACAAGAAATCCGGCCAAAATCCGTTCAACACTAATCCTTTACCAAACTCAATGTTCTATATACCAAAACAAAGCTTGAAACACGAACAATCTAACCCACATATCCACATACACAAACAATCAACAGATTTTACGAACTAATGGTTTGAAAATTCAAAAAAAAACAAGAAATCGAACTACCTAATCTAGGAATAGAACGACTCAATTAAACATGTAAATCGATTACCCATGATCATATGAAGCTATAGGAACCATCAAAATCAACGGACAAACTCTAAATCAAAAAGCCCCAATTCGAGCTCCAGAACCCTAAATTTTCGAATTGGACAATCCGGGAATCAAACAATGAAATTGAACACATATTTGGACTCCTTACAACCATACGGAGCTATACATATCATCAATTCACATGAAAAAGCTCAGAATCAAAAAGCCCCAAATTTGACATAAACCCTAATTTTCCAGAATTAAAGAAAAATTCGTATGAAATTGGAATATTACCCCACACGAAATCTGATGGTAGATTATGAAACTAGATTCCAAAACCTTCGATTTGACTATAAGAACGTTGAAATCGGACTCCGGTAACGCCTTCAAATTTGTGTTTGATTCTCAAGAACACGAAGAACACGGTTCAGAGATTTTAGATATTTAACGATAATTAAGCTTGATTATATGCAAAATAATGTAAGATTTGCCTTTTTATATTAAACGGAAAATAATACCCCAAACGACATTTTTGGATCGATATTGATCCGATGGATCGCTTTAATACAATTTAATAGAATATACGCTTTACGAGAAGATAATCATCCAGAATATATGGATAACTACAAGAATCGTTTAATAATAGATATACGAACCAAAATACCTCTATTACGAATATTTCCGAATGTTTCCCACTCTAACGAATGAAATATTGGTATGAATGATATACCAATTTCCCGAATAATTAGGGAACGAACTGAGTTTTCTTTTCGATAATTAAAATAAAACGAAATAAAAATAACACTCTCTTAGAAATGAATTCCCAACACCACAAATATTCACATAGCATCTCAATGTCACTTATTCGGCCATTTAACAAATAACTTAACACATTTAAACACATGAAACATTTAAAAAGTTTTGATATGAAAATAATATTTCATTTCACATCAACTATTAACACGTAACTTTCCCGGATCTTACAAACTCCCCATTTACTGGGGAAACCACTAGCATCGAGTCTCCACATACTTTCAGAGTTTTAACTCTCAAGGCTCCAGCCAGCCCGAAGCCAGTTATCAGGGCTTCGTATTCAGCTTCATTGTTTGTCGTTGGGAAGTCAAGTTTTAGTGCGTACTCTATGAGAAATCCATCAGGACTTTGTAGCACCAAACCTGCTCCACTTGATTTTGTTTTTGATGCTCCATCAAAATAGAGCACCCAATATTCTTTGAACTCCATCTCTTGATCTTTCTCGCCTTCCACTATTACTTCCTGCCCCCCGACTTCTTGGTTGTCAATGGTGCATTCAACCATGAAGTCAGCAAGTGCCTGAGCTTTTATGGTCGTTCGAGTCTTGTACTTGATGTCAAATTCTCCCAATTCAATAGCCCATTTGATCAACCTTCCACTAACTTGAGGGCTATGCAAGCTATTTCTTAGAGGTTGATTGGTCAAGACCTCTATCTTGTGAGCCTGGAAGTATGGGCGTAGTTTTCTTGAGGCCATTATCAAGGCTAAGGCAAACTTCTCAATCGTAGAGTAGTTTATTTCTGCCCCATGTAGAATCTTACTCATGTAGTAAATGGGTTTCTGAACCTTCAACTCTTCTTTTACCAATACGGCTCCAAGTGCTGTATTAGAAACCGCCAAGTACAAATAGAGAGTTTCTTCTGGCTTTGGTTTTGCCAACAGTGGTGCCTCAGCCAGGTACTTCTTCAAGGCCTCAAAGGCCTCCTGGCTTTCAGTTGTCCATTCAAAAAATTTCACATTCTTGAGTGCTTTGAAGAAAGGTAAGCACTTCTCTCCTGACTTGGAGATGAATCTTCCCAATGCTGACACTCTTCCAGTCAGTTTCTGGACATCCTTTACAGTCCGTGGTGGTTCCATGTCTAGAATTGCTTTGATTTTGTCGGGATTAGCCTCAATTCCTCTCTTGGAAACCATCAGTCCTAAGAACTTTCCCGAGCCTACCCAAAAGGCACACTTAGCTGGATTTAAAATCATTTTGTGGTGCCTCAACACTTCAAATGCTTCCCATAGATGGTTTATGTGATCGGCCTTATCGAGGCTTTTAACCAGCATGTCATCCACATAAACCTCCATAGTTTTTCCAATCCGGTGTCCAAAAATTTTGTTCACCAATCTTTGATAGGTTACCCCTGCATTCTTAAGTCCAAATGCCATGACTAGATAACAGAAAACACCAAAGTCAGTGATGAATGATACATTGGAGATGTCATCTTTGTGCATTTTAATTTGGTTGTATCCACTGAAGCCATCCATGAAGCTGAGCATCTCCTGTCCAGCTGTGGCATCTATTAAGGCATCAATCCTCGGTAAGGGAAAGCAATCCTTAGGACATGCGTCATTCAAGTCAGTGAAGTCCACACACATCCTCCATTTTCCATTGGCCTTTTTGACCATCACTGGGTTAGCCAACCATTCTGGGAATTGTATTTCTTCAATGAATCCGGCCTCCAGGAGCTTTTCTACTTCTTTTTTAATGGCCTCTTGCCTTTCTGGAGCAAAATTTCTCTTCTTCTGTTTCACCATCTTCCTTTCAGGATCCACATTCAACTTGTGGGTTATCAGTTGGGGATCGATCCCTAGCATGTCAGCAGTTGTCTCTAGTATCCATATCTTCAATTGGGAGAACCTTCCCCCCAGCTCCATCAGGCCATAACGCGGCTACGTAACAACTTCTAGCCATCTTTTGGTCTCCCCGTTCTTCACCAATTCCATTCCTCGTTGGGAATTTGATTTTCAGATGATAGGATGAGGCAACGGCCTTGAACGCATGAAGACCAGTCCTTCCCAGGATTGCATTGTAGGTCGAAGTTGCCTTTATAACTATAAAGTTCAACATCTGAGTAGACGTATTCGACCCTTGCCCCATCGTCATTGGAAGTTGGATAGTGCCTTCCACCTTTGATTCCACTCCATTGAATCCATATATGGGCATATTTGAGGGTGTCAACTGAGAGTCAGTATAGCCCATCTTGATAAAAGCATCATGGAACAAGATGTCCACTGAAGCTCCATTATCGACCAAAACTATCTTGGTTTCAGAATTTCCTATCACAGGTACGATGACTAAGGGATCATCGTGGGGAAACTTCACTCCCTCCAGGTCTAAATCATCAAAACCTATTGATACCTCTGTTCGGGCACGTTTCAGTGCTTCTCCCACCACAGTCATTACCTCTCGGGCATATGCTTTCCTTGAGTTTCGGGAGGACCCAGCAGCGGTTGGTCCTCCGAATATCATGTTGATGACTGGCCCTCGGGGATTGGGATTACGATCTTGATTGTTGTCCCTTCTGTCATAATCCTTCCTTTCATAGTTTCCTCTTTGACTCCCTTGATTTCCGTCCTTGGTGAATTTATTGAGTTTTCATCTCCGTGTCAGAAACTCGATTTCATCTTTCAATTGTCTACAATCATCGGTATCGTGACCGACTTCCTTGTGGAACCGACAGAATTGATTTTGATTCCGTTTAGACTTATCAGTCCTTAGTGGCTTCGGCCATCGGAGTTCCTCCTCCTTTGCTATTTCCATCAGAATTTGGCTCCTGGGAGTGTTCAATCTTGCATACTCCGTAAACTTTGTCCCAAAATTGTTCCTCTTGAGTGGAGAATCAGAATCCTTTGACGTTCTAGGAAACTTTTCCTTGATGTCATACTCATGTGTTTCCTTTAGTTTCTTTGAATTTCCACTACCACCAGCAGTGGTTTCATACTTTCTCATGCTTTCCTCAGCCTTGATGTACTTCCCGGCTCTATCTTGGAGCTTCAGCATGCTCTTGGGTGGATGTTTTGCCAATGATCTTTTGAAGTGATCATCGGTGGTTCCTTGCTGCAGGGCTATCATAGCGACTTTGTCCTCCAAGTCCGGGACTTTCAGAGCCTCCCGGGTAAATCGGTTGATGTAATCCCTTAAAGCTTCATTCTTTCCTTGCTGGATTCTCATTAGTGATGCAGAACTTTTTTCGTGCACCCTTCCACTAACAAATTGGTTGATGAATGCTTTGCTTAGTTCCTTGAAAGACCCAATAGAGTTGGGAGGTAGACGACTATACCAACCTTGGGCCATGCCTGCCAAGGTTTGTGGAAACGCCCCACACTTGACCGCATCATTGGTTGGCTGCAACAGCAGTGCATTAGAGAAAGTTCTTACATGATTCGCGGGATCTCCCGTTCCATCATAAGCTTTAATCGTTGACATCTTAAATTTCCTGGATATGGTAGCTTTCATGATGTCTTGAGTGAATGGTGGTGTAGGATCATCAGGATCTCCTAGGGGCAACAAAACACTAGGATCACCCCTTGGGGCTTCAGCCCTCTTGGTTCTTCTTGGTGTCGGGTCCAAATTAATCACAGGGACTTGTTGTGCTCTTGCTGCTTCCTCTTCTGCCAATAATTTTTTGAGCCTTATGGGCCGCAATCTTTTCCTTAGTAGTTTGGGATTGTTCCCGATTTGTTTGAGAAGAACGTCTTCTCCTTGGGGCAACATCCTTTTCTTCTCCAGTTGAGTCATTCTCATCCTCGGTGTAGGGTCCCGAGTAATCTCGAATCAAAGGGGTCCTTCGAGTTTGAGTTTGAAGATTTTGGGGTCCCAGACCTTGTATATAAGGAGGAACGTATGCCTCGTGGTAGGTGGGATTGAGACCACTACCGCCCGCCATGGGTCGAGGGGGCATGCCATAACTTGGCATCCCCAAAGTTTAAGTTGCGTATTGAGGAAGATCAATAGTATGGAGTTAAAGACCACTTGGTGCATTCATGAGCAGTGGGGAGGTCGTGATTGGGTGTTGGTGAGCGGTCTCTTGTGGATTAGATCCATGAATGACCATCTGCAGGGGATTCGTCCCTTCAATCGAAATTGTGATTTCCGGTCCTTGAGTGGTGGTGAGGGGGATATTCGCCCCTTGAATGTCAGTAGTTGGCGGTGGTTGATTTTCGTGCGTATCAGCCTCAGAGGTGATAGGAAGCTCCTCAGAAGTTTGAGTATCTCGAGTTGTTCTTCGTGTGTTTGCCATGGTTGATGTTGTCTTCCCACAGACGGCGCCAAATGTTATGGATTAAAAAGCGTGCTTGTAAATTAATTGCTAGGATTTAGAGAGCTTCGAGCTTTAATGGTTGCTCTTGTGTTTCGTGACTAAATCGGTACTCACAAGATGCCTGCGTATCTCAATCAGTACTGAGAATCAAGCCAAATACGTAGTTCTGATTGAAGGATCAGGTCTTTTATATAGGCGTCTGGAGCCTCATACTTAGAGTAAGTTTAGGAGTCTTAGCTAATAAGTCTTCTTTTTGATAATGGATAAAAATTGTATTTCTTGCTGGAGAAGTCTTTTCCTTGTTGATAAAGGCTATGACTCATTATTTCTTTTTATTTGGGATTCTGGATCCTTCTTTGATGAATTTACCATATTTTGGACTTCTTTCCTGAGCTGTGTATTTTCCCTATTTATTAATTATGAAATTAATAAATAATTAGGGTCTTGGGCCTTGTTTATTGGGCCGTATTCTTGAACCATTCTAGGTATAATTAATGTATCATTAATTATATTTCTAGAATTACTTTTCTGTCCATATCAGTGATCTCTTACATAAATAAAAATTTACTATTTTGTGACAAGTGAATAAAAGAAAAGTTAGATAACACAAAATAGGTATAAATTATATATATTCAATATAAGTATTTGTGTTTTTTTCAAATTGAGAGGGCTGCCGAGAATATGTCAAAAGTTAGTAATTTTTCATGACACACTTTGGACACCAAAAGTGTCCTACACATAGGATTTAGCACCTTTTTGGCACGACTATTAAAATTACTCTCATAATATTACATTTTGAGGTATTATGATACACTTATACTTTTTTCGGGTGTTACATAAATACTAGCCGATAACCCGTATCAAGTATGAGCCGAGCATGAGTCGATATCAACATATTAATATTGATAAATATTAATAAATATTTTTTAAATATGTATTTGTCGAGAATTGAATGATAAAAATATATAATAAATAAACCACTATTTAATTATGTAGTTAAAGACAATTGAACCGTTTGTAAAACTAAAGAAATTAAAGTAAATAAATCGTGTATGATTACGTAGATGCAAGGAATCGAACCCTCGATGTAGTTAATAAATTTAAAATAAATAAATAAATCTTGTATAATTATGTAGTTGCAATGAATCGAACCCTGGATGAAGTTAAAGAATTTAAATTAAATAAATCTTGTATAATTACGTAGTTGCAAGGAATCGAACCCGGATTTCGTGATAATCAAATTTGGTATTTTGGTACCGCGCGCCATTTTCACATTGTTTTGATAATTAATATTAATTTTAATTATTAAAAAATGTACTTATAGAGATTTGAATGATAGAAATATATAATAAATAAATACTACTTAATTATGTGATTATAGGCAATTAATCTTGAATTTGGTACCGCACGATATTTTAACAGTATTTTCTTTATTAATAAAGAGTATAGAAGTTATAGACAATTGAACTTTGAATGAAATTAAAGTAAATAAATAAATTTTGTATAATAACGTAGTTGTAAGGAATCGAATCATGAATTAAGCTAAAAAATTTAAATTAATAAATTTTGTATGTAGTTGCGAGGAATCGAACCCAGGTCTCGTGATAATCAAATTTGGTACTTTGATACTTTTGATAGCGCGCAACATTTTCAAATTATTTTCCTTATTAATAAAGAGTATAGATTACACTTTTTATGTTAAAAAATGATCTATTTTGACTTTGAACATGTATTTAATATGTACAAACTACATAACTATACAAATTATTTTCCAAAAGTTTTATTTTAAATAAAATTTAATGACTAGACTTCGATTTGACTAAACTTCCAATTATTGTTAGAACAACATAGGTTACCTCCGGCCCGGAGTGCGGTAATTTAACTCCTTGTTAGGGACATAAACACGAGAGTGTCCCAACTCCCAACCTTGATTAATGTCACATGCATTTCCCTATCATGCACGACACGACACGTGTCTGATAGGTAGTACACTTACATACTTACCTTTAGACATTGGTAATTTGGTATATGACACGTGAACACGACACGGATAATTAGTGTTTGGGTGCAAAAAATTGGTATACGAACACGAAAAAACACGAATATAATTAGTGTCGGGTTTGGGTTTTCACAATAGGTACATGACACGGAACGAAAGTACACGAATTAATGAAGTAAATAAATAATTTTAAAAAATCTATACTATATTATTAAAGCCGAAACATTGAAAGTTTTGGTTTTCGGTTAACGGTCGGTTTTTGGTTTTCGGTACTTTTTCTAATTAATAAATTAATAATATACTCAAAATTTGGGAAAGTTTTATTCTACATTAATATTTTACTATATTTTACTACATAAAAATCAAATAATATTGAAATCTAATCAAAAAAATGGAAATGTGGGATCTAATTTGATTAAATTTAGGATACACTCATACAAATATACTTCTTTCTTTTTAGGATAACGAAAACTACTACAAACCAAATCTTTAATGGAATTGTATTATTGTCAAGTTACCAAAATAGTAACCAGATGATTGGCTTTTATAATTAAAATATTTTTTTCTAACAAAATCTACTCCTTTTCCAAAACAATCATTACAATTATCTTTAAATTAAAACATATTACCTTTTATATTTGTTATTACTAAAATCTATGTTTTCCAAAAATATGAGTGCAATCCTTACTTATTTATTTTAAAACCTATTTTAATACTTTATTTAATATATAATACAATAATATAAAAATAGTAACTAACTCATTGCCTTTTATAATTAAAAAAAAATCTAACAAAATCTACTTCTTTTCCAAAAATATCACGACAATTGTCTTTAAATTAAAACATAATATCTTTTATATTTGTTATCACTAAAATCTCTATTTTCCAAAAATATGAGGTGCAATCCTTACTTATTTATTTTAAAATCTATTTTACTACTCTATTTAATAAATAATAAAATAATATAAAAATATTAACTAGCTGGTTGCCTTTTATAATTAAAACATTTTTTTCTAATAAAGTCTACTTCTTTTCCAAAAATATCACGGGCAATTAACTTTAAATTAAAATATATTACTTTTTATATTTGTTATCACTAAAATCTCTATTTTCCAAAAATATCAAGTGCAACTCTTACTTATATATTTTAAAACTTATTTTAATACTTTTAATTATTTAAAAAAAACTTACCTATTTTAACAAGTGAAGGTATTTTTTTTAACAAATACAATTAATATAATTAAAACACATCATCACTAAAATCCCTATTTTCCAAAAATATGAGGTGCAATCCTTACTTATTTATTTTAAAACCTATTTTAATACTCTATTTAATAAATAATCAAATAATATAAAAATAGTAACTAGCTGATTGTCTTTTATAGTTAAAACGGTTTTTTTCTAACAAAATCTAATCTTTTTCCAAAAATATCACGGGCAATTACATTTAAATTAAAATATATTACCTTTTATATTTGTTATCATTAAAATCTCTCTTTTCCAAAAATATCAAGTGCAACTTATATATTTTAAAACATATTTTAATACTTTTAATTATTTAAAAAAACTTACCTATTTTTTTTCTAACAAAATTTACTTATTTTCCAAAAATATCTCGGGCAATTACATTTAAATGAAAATATATTACCTTTTATATTTGTTATGACTAAAATTTCTATTTTCCAAAAATATCAAGTGCAACCCTTACTTATATATTTTAAAACTTATTTGAATACTTTTAATTATTTAAAAAAATTACCTATTTTAATAAGTGAACGTATTTTTTTTTAAAATACAATTAATATAATTAAAACACGTCTAAAAATATTATGGCCAATTACTTTTTTTAATTAAAACATGTTAGCTTTTCTATTTGTCCTTATTAAAAAAACTTATTTATTTTAACATGTCAACGTAATTTTTTAATAAATACAGTTAATATAATTAAAACACTTCTAAAAATATCACGGACAATTACTTTTTTTAATTAAAACATGTTAGATTTTCTATCTGTCCTTATTATTAATATTATTTTATTATAAAATATTATTAATAATACCTCATTTATCTTCCTCGGCCTCATTTGTATTTTTTTTTTTATATTTTTTTATGTTCCAATGAATATTTAAGTTTCTCATTTTATAATTTATCATATTAATTTTTATTTTATTTAATATTTTCCGTTCACATTAAATTTTTTAGTTTATTATTTTTTAAGACTCGTGCCTTGCACGGGTTATAGACTAGTATATATTATTCATAGTATTGAATATTTAGAAAATATATAAGCAATTACATATGAACAATAAATAAAAGTTTCACGACTAATTGACAATAAGTTATACATTTATATATAAGATGTATACATTTATATATATAAGTTATATTTACACATTTTTGTAAAATTGTATGTAATGCATATTTAATACACATTTCATAAAAATTTACATAATTAAAATAGTTTTATAATATATAAATTTTAATTAAATTAAATTTATATTTTTGTTTAATGTACACGAATACGACATAAAGTACACGACACGTTTTGAATTGGATATGTGTTTCAAATTTAGTACACTAATCCAAAACGGATCGAATATAAATTTTACATTCAAATACACAAAAATACAAAAATACACTACACGTTCCATTTTCATGTCTAGTTACATTGTTGTTGGCTTGTTGCTATAATTTAGTTTAAGGAGATTTCCATAACATGCATGCAGGCAACGCAATTAAATAAACCCTGTGCTTTTGTCTACGCCAGGCACTGTCACGTGATTATCAACCGACCCAACTTCCGCTGATCACTAAATGGAATATGTTGAACCCATTCAGACTCAAAAAATAATTAGGTAAATCCCGCCCTGCCCGGTTCAGCAAAAACTCGCACTTGACCTGGTTATTGGCTTATTGCCATTAAAGTCCGTTAAAACTCGAAAAAAAAATATTCTAGTGAAAAACCAATTCAGTTGGAGATAAAATTTAAAATAAATAAATATTTATTATATTTTATGTGCTAATTTTACTATTTTGACTCTATTTTTAAACCTAAAAATCGATTTTGACGTGTATTGTTGCAATCAATCACAACGAAGTTGGTTCAATGAAAGTCTATTGTGCTCTCTACTCTCTTTCCTACTTTCCTCTTTCTCTTCTTTCTAACCCTAATTTCCCCCATCTTTTCTTTTCACCAACCATCACCTTCTTCCATCATCACTTTAACACTTCTTCTCTTGCTCCTTTAGATTTTGAGGTTTTTCCTCGACTTGTTTTCTGGAATAGATTTCGTGAGTTTCTCACCCAAGATACTTGTTAGGATTTATGAGTGATAGCTATGAGGCAACTTAACTAGATACTTTATTTGCTTAATTTTTATTAAGTACGAACATACTGTCACAGCCAGAGTATGTCTTTGTAACCGTTTTATTTTGTACAAATAAGATTCTAGTGCATCTTGGTAGAAGTTCATTCATTTGTTCAAGCCTCAAGAAGTACTCAAGATGGATAGCAAGAATAAAGATTACTGTCACAGTGCTGACAGTAAGGTTACAAGAAGACAGCATGTTGCGAGTCACGACAGTACATTCACTCTGACAGCAACATTGGCGGAAGCCCTCTGACAGCAACTTTACCTTAGTCTGACAGCAAGCTTGGAAATCCTGACAGCACCTTCAGCGGGGATTTCTTACTGTCACCAAAAGCGCATTCCTGTGACAGCAAGCTTAGCCATCAGGATACTGTCATGAAGGGATAACATTTGCATTGGTAAACAACCCAGTCAAACTCGTGACAGTTTGGATGTTCAAGAAACAGGCGTGTTGCAGTATTCCGACACTGTAACAGGTCTGCAAGACTACGACTGAAGCTTGAGAGATCACATGACAAAGCTCACCAATTCCAAAGTATGACAAATCTACATCTACTGAATTGTGTTAGCTTAAAATCGAATGTTTCTAGATTGCTTTGATATGTATTGATAAGCTATCTGTATAGCAATTTAGGAAAGAATCACGGGCATGCAAATTGTAAGAAGCTTCCACTTGAAAATGATAGCAGCTTCACTAGACCCGTGATTGAAAGTGATTGGTTTAGCCTAATTAGTCTATCTCTCAATTCATTCTCTGTAATCACTCGAGAAACCGAAGCTCAAGAAAACAAACATTTTCTTGAGGTTGTAGCAACCCATTGCAAAATAAATAAAACATTTATTTTGTGAGAATTACTCGTGTGTCTACTTGTGTTTGCATTTGATAAACTGATAATCCTTAATCTTAGTTCTTGTTGTTGAAAACGTAGATTGAGATTTATCAGTATTGCATTCAACCCCCCCCCCCCTTCTGCAGTAGTCAAGGACCAACAATACTTCTATTTCATCTTTTTTGGATGATTCAAGTGAATACGAATGGGTTCGTATGTCTCTGAATATTGTTGTTCCTTGACACTTCAGATCTCTTGCGAAACTATCCTTTTTTTAAGGATTGACGAGTCTTTATCAGCTTATTATGGAATTGAGCATTTATGGGAGTAACGCTTGTGTATTGAATTTGGGTTTTCACAATTTACCTACATATTCATTTTGGTGGTCTTTTCAGAGAACGGAGCAGAGAGATGTTTGTATCTCTAAAGTTAAGGATAAACAGGTTTTATCTAACCACTTTACTCTTGTTTTCGTTGGCCCGTATTTTGTTTCGGGTAGATTTGTGAATGTCCCATTGTTTGGGGGTTACAAGGGTTGTTATTTGTGTTTTCTTCCTGAGGCTAACAATGTTGAAATTTACTTAATTTCAAAGTGTTTGTTGTTTGTTCTAAGTGATCGAATTGATTTTAAGGTGATTGGTCTATTTGGGTTTTTTTGGTTTTGAATTATTTTTTTCAGTGATTTCTCAATTGTTTTGTTGGAATAACCTTTGATTTTTTAGAACTGTGAGTTTTTTCTTTTAATGACGGGTTGTCCAAGAGGTTTCACTGTCTTGGAAGCGGGCTCTGGTTTGTGTACCTCTGTGAAAATTAATGGCGTCGACACTTGGAGGTTTTATGATTCGCCATTTCATAGCTTAGTGACATCTAATTTGTTGTTGAATTGTTATGCATACTTGTGGCAGAAAGATGCTAATTCTTGTGACAAAGCTCGTGGTTTTTAGGATATTTTTTATGATGTGTTTATTGAATACGGTCCTGGAGAATTCTATGTTGTTGGGATTTTCTGGTCCATAGTGGAATTATTATTGACGATGAAATCTGGTGGGATTGATGGGGAACTTGGTAATTTTGTGGGCTACTTTTTCTTTATGCGTTATTGCTTTTATAAGCTTTCTACTCTAGAGAATCATTTGGCTGAGAATAACAAATGTATTTGTGGTTGGAATTGTTTGTTTGACCAAATTCATTTGAGAAAATCTAATTTGGAGAATTGGGCTCTAAATTGTGAAAATGGACTTGTAGATGCTAGTGTACTTGACTGTGAAAGAGGGGTTAACAATGTTGAGAATAGATGCTTTGTGAATGAGCTGTTGAAACAAGTTCAGGGAACCAAGACTGAGAATGCGGAAACTAAGATTTTTGATATGGATGTTGGGGTGCCGGAGTTTGGTAGAATCCTTGTTGGTGGAAGTGATGGCCTTGTTGGTGGGGGCTTGAAATTAATCAATGGTTACTCTGTTTTACAGGAACTAGATATGATTGATTATGTGGTGACAAGTAGTGTGGATATTGTGAAGAGGGAGTTGTTGCTTGAATGCGGATTGTTGGTCCTCGTGTATTGCAGAAGAGGGGGGGGGGGTGAATGCAATACTTATAAAATTCAATCTCAATTTCAACAACCAAAACTAAGATTTAATGTTATCAGCAATATGTATGCATTCACTAACAGTATGATCTAAAGACAAGTTTCACAAAATAAATGTTTTTATTTATTTTGCAAAGTGTTGCTATAACCTCAAGAGCGAAATCTTGAGCTTCTGTTTTCTTTCAACACACTTACTTGTTATCGTTACATACATAGAATGAATTGATAGTCTAAGTATATAACTAATCCTATCACTGTCAACACGGGTTTGTGAAGCTGCTGTCATTATCAAGTGGTAGCTTCTTACAAACTGTCTACCCATGTGACTTTCCTAAATTGCTAACATGTCAGAAATACATTACAAAGAAAGCAACCTAGATTCATTCTATTTCCAGCTAAAACAATTCAGCAAATAGAGACTTGACCTTGCTTTTGAATTGATTCGCTTTTGTTTTGTAGTGCTTGAAGCTTCTGTCGTAGTCTTGCAGACTTGGTGCAGTTTAGGGATACTGCAACAAGCTTGTTTCTTGAACATTGAGACTGTCACGAGATTTGACTGAGAAGATACCTAGAACAGGGATCTTTATCGAGACAGTTACTTTTGCCGCAAAGCTTGATGTCACAGGAATGTACTTTTGGTGACAGTATGAGTTCCCCGCATAGAGTGATGTCGAGGTTTCCAAACTTGCTGTCTAGGGCTAAAGTTGTTTTCGCGTAGTCTTCCGCCAATGTTGCTGTCAGAGTGAATATGCTGTCGTGACTTGCAACATTCTGTCTTCTTGTAATCCTACTTTCAATGCTGATGACAGTAACCTTTATTCATGCTGTCATCTAATATGCATTCTTTGAGGCTTGAACACAGCAAGTGAACTTCTTTCAAATTACACAACTAAAATGACATTACATACTGATTACAAGAACATACTCTGGCTATGACAGTATGTTCTACTTAATTAAGAAATTAAGTATGTACAAAGTTAAGTTGTTTCTATGCTATCACCCATAAATTCCAACAATCTCCCCCAATTTATTTTTATGGATAATAACAACAAATTTACAATATATGCTGACAACTTAACTAACAAGATCAGAATGGATTAAGAATTTTTACTTAGCTTGAGATTTCCTCTTCTGTCTTGCTACATCCTCTCTTTTGAGAGCTTCTACCAAGCAGCCTCTTAGACCTTCTACAAGAGAGATTTCAGCAGGAGTGACTGCAACATCTTCTATTTCTTCAATGATCTTCTTGATAGTAGGAGAGATAAGAGAATTAGCATCCCTGAGATTCATCCATAGCTCTAGATCATATGGATAGCTTCTGAAGTGGAGTTCTTCAAGAATGAGCTTGAATCTACTTCTAGGATAAGCATTGAGAGACATCCTCCTTTGCTTGTCCAGCTTTGAATTTTCTCCTTTTCTCCTTTCCAATAATTCCTCTATCTCATCAGAACAGATCTGCTCCAAGGGATGAATTGATCCAGCTACCATATACTGTAAATCCTTCAGAATAGTTGTTTTTAGCTTGTGCAAGCTGCAAACATAGATTTCTTCTTTTAGATGCTTGATTCTTAAGGGATTTTCCAGCATACATGTTTGATAATTTGGAGCTTCACTTTCTGCCTTGTTGGCAGTCTTGCATCTTTCCAGGAGTTCAGCTTCCTTCTTATCAAGTTCTAACTGATATTGAGAGTATTGAGAAGAGTCAGGTCTTTTGATTGGTTTGGGTTGCCCTTCCTCTGTGGGTTGGGTTTGCCCTTCTTCTGTGGGTAAATCATCAAACTCATAGTACCAGTGATATGGTATAGGAGAAGCTGGTAGATCAGTTAAAATATCAGCATCATCAAAATCTGCAAAATTATAGCCAAATTTCTGATAAAACTCAGCATCCCTATCAGCCTGATATTTCAGAATATGTTCCATGACAGACTCTGAGACATTTTCATAGCTCTCCAACAACCCCACCATTCTTTCCAGGTAGAAGAAGTCAATTCTCCTTTTATCTATGGTTGTCATTCTACCACTGGTTGATGTGGCTTCCAGATAGAAGTCCTTATTAACCTTGGTAGATCTTGATTCTTCCCACCACAGAATGTACTTAGTGGCCTCTTGATTTGCATCCAGCTTAACCTCAACACTCTTGATTTCTTTAGATTGCATCTGTTGTATCTTGAGACTGTTAGGAGGTATTGATTGAATTGGCTTCTTAAGATTCCTGCCAAATCCAGTGGCCTTTTCCTTTTCTTAGTACTTGTGATTTCCTTCAGGTTTCTGTCTAGAAAACCATGCTTTTGCTTTAGCTTTCAGTCTTTTGGGCTTGACAGTAGCTTTGGTTTCATCCTTGACAGAACCTTTCTTGACCGTACCTTTGTCGACAGTATCTTCCATGACAGCATCTTCTATGACAGTTTCCTTGTCGACAGTATCTTTGGTGATAGCATCTTTTTCTGCATTTATGCAATCAATAGCACATCTAAGAATGCTTGCCTCCAAAGCTTCCAGTATTCTTGGCTCCTCTTCATCTGATGCATCAACATTTTTCTTTTCCTGACTAGGAGTTTCTTCATTGCCTTCATTCTGAGATTGAATACCAGTATTCTCAGAATTACTTCCACCAGCATTACCTGCATTTCCAGAAGCTTCACCACCTCCAATCTCATCATCATCATCATCATCTTGAAAAGGAATATCATAGAGGCAGCTTCCACCCTGATCAGTTCTTTTGGCATTGGCTCTAGTGATTAACTCCTTCACTCTAGTTCCCAGTGCCTTGTCTCTCAACACCAGTATTTTGTAGATCTCTTGAACAGCATGGACTCTTCCTGGATTGGCATTTGAGCTGAGTATTCCATATAGCACTTTCAGAATTGACTCAGTTTGCATCCTGGATGGACTGATCAAATTCATGTAGTTGTTCCTTCTTGTGCCATCCATTGTAGTAGATCTGTAGAAAACACATGGTGGATTTGTGTAGACTTCAGGTAGCTTCTGTGGGATCATGTTCTGGATTTGCATATTCAATATTTCATTGAATGGTGTTTGAGTTGCCTTGATCTTTCCCTTCATAGCACACAACACCTTTGCTGGCAGACTCTACAATAACTGCATTGTGATGAAATAAGATATGCCAGAAGTGAGATAGATACTTACAGCCCATCTTTTCTCATCATTCACCATTACATTGACACTGGTGATTTGATCCTTTAACAGTTTTGTGGTGTTGGTTGGAATGTTGCTTGGAGCATTCATTGCTTCTTCCACCAGACTGTTAAATTCAATGTCATGATTGTGTAATGTGCTCTCCCTGTAATCCACCATTATGGTATTGGCTTCTTCTTGATCAAACTCAGTACCATTGGACCAAGTATTTCCCTTCAGGATGGATTCAGGCAGTTTCCCTTTACCTTTCCCAAGCTTATTTTGTTCCTCCATTTCTCTCCAACTTTTCTGTAGAGCAGTTTCTTGAGTTGCTGAAGTTGGTTCTCTAATTGTTACAGGAGGTAGAATTGGGTGTCTAGATGCAGACTTCTTTGCATTGCATCTTGAGTTGCCTTAGACATTAACACCTTTTCACCATCCAAGTCAACTTCAACAAGTTCTTCAGCTTTATCCTTTGGTTGTCCACTGCTTGGTTTGACTTGCTCCCCCTTTGTCATTGCTTTACTCTTGACTCCAGAAACTTGTTGTGCTCCCCCTTTGGTCTTCACAGCTACTGGCTCCCCCTGAGTTCCACCTGATCCCTAAATAGATATTGATTCTGATCTTGCTACCTTCTCCCCCTTAGTTGAGTTGGCAGCTACTAGGTCAGTAAGGAACTGGATAGAGAGTTGAGTAGCAGCAAAGCCATCAACCACCAGTTGAGAGAGAGAGTCCATCTTGGAGTTCAAGGTAGCACACTGTCCTTCCAGAGCTTCAATCTTGTTTCCAAAAAGTGCATAGAGGCCACCATTCCTTAACCTTATTGGAGGGGAAGAAAAAGAAATGGGCTTGGAGGCTATGGGGGTTCTCACACTCTCAAGGTGTTTTTGAGTGAACTCATCACTCCTCACAGATTGACTCTCAAGACCTAATGCCTGAATAGTGTGGGCTCCCTCAAGATCTCTCTAGACATGCTCAAGTCCCTCTCCTTTTCCCAGCTCATTTGGCTGCCTCTCATTTTTATGATCACCTCTCTTTTCTTTTATCTCTCTTTTCTTTTGCACACCCTCACTCAACCTAAATGCATGGGTATAAGCAGTACTAACATACATTGAAGGAGAAGATTTAGAATGTACCTTCAAGAGTTTGGCAAGAGGTAGGTCATCATCAGAGGCATCCTCAATAAGTACAGCATCAAAATCTGGCTGAGAGGACTGGACAGCATCTTTGGGAGGAATGTTACTGTCGGCTGAAGTGCGGACATCATGTTCTGTCATGACAGCATCATTGGGATGTTGAGGGACAGTAGTTTCTGTGTTGATAGAATCTTTCTCTCCACCCATGACAGCAGCTTTGTCCAAGACAGCAACATTTCCAGTGTCTTTGACAGCAACAGAGGCTGTGATAGCATCTTCCTGAAGGTAAGATGCTCCTTGGAGATCAGACAAAGTGTTGGCTGTTTCATTTTCTGACAAAATACCACTTTGCCCTTGCTCAGTGTTTAGAGGAGTGGTATCCATTTCACTTTGAGAAATGGGTTCTTGTGGACCACTAGATGGGGGCTCATCCATGATTGGAGATGGATGATCAAAACCTGAAGGGTTGGGACTGTCCCCTTCTCTAGGTTGTGGAGAAGAAACAAAAGAATGTATAGGGAAGGAAGAAGGTGAAAGTGTAGCAGAGAGTGGGGGCTGATTCACAGGAGAAACATGTGAACCATCAATAGGAATAGAGAAATCCTCACTGTGCCCTAACTCACTGTGTGTTTCTTCAAGTGGGGGTTCCTCAGGTTGTGAACCATGAGTTTGTGTAGACTCTGTACAGGGTGCCTTGGGAGACAGGCCAATTTCAATAGATGCACCTTGTTGAGAAGGCACATCTAGGGAGGTGTTTGAATCCCTTTCAGTAACCACAGTTTGTTGAGAAACTGCAGCTTGGCTAACAGTGGTTTTGGTCCTCCTAGCTCTCTTCTTCTTAGGCTCAGGGGGAACCACTGAGGGTTCTGTTTGACTAGCCTCCTTATTTGCTGCACTAGGTGCAGTGTCTCCCTCTTGACTAACAGAGCTACCACCAACATCAGCTTATAAGGGTCGTTTCCTGGATTCTTGCAGGGCCTCTCTTTGGGCTTTGGGAAGTCTAAAGGGCCTAGGCTGAGTGTATGGTGTTGAATGGGGGTTAACTGAATTTGGGTCTAATTCAGTTTCATTCGCAAGAGTGAAAGAGTCATAACCAGAAGGTAATGGAAAATCAAGTTTGGACATTTGATCAACCATGTGCTGAGTGAAACAAAGTGGAATATGTGCATTGAGATTCTGTGAAGATAACAGTGTGTGTGTGTGTGTGTTCTTTTTCAAAACAGGGCAAGCCTCCAAACGAGGGGCATCATTATTAAAATCACAGAATGAATTGATGCACAACATAATAAAGTGAGGGTAGATTGATACCTTCTTACCTATGGCCGCCCTGAGGTGTGCCATGAGGAGAGCTCCAACATTCACCTTGTATCCATGGACAAGAGAATGTGTCAGTTTCTTGATGTAGGAGGGTATCCCATTCCAGCCAGTGGACTTGGTAGAGAACACCTTGACCATCACATAAAATATCATACTCCATTCCTTTCTCAGATGCTTCCTATCCATTTCACCAGACGGATACCATTTGGTTGTTCCCTCTTCGAGAATAGGGCCTGCATACCCAATCTTCAAGAAGAGCTTCTTGAGAGTGTCATCATTAGCAAGTTCAGCATAATTTTGGCCTTCTTGAAGTGTAATTCCAAGAGCAGTGTTGATGACCTCAGCTGTAAGATTGTAGTGTTGCCCATTGATTGTGAATTGAATAGATGGGTCTTCACCCTCTGTTTGAGCAACAGCAGTTTGCCAAAATGCCTCAATTCTGTCTAGGTCGAGAATGGGTGTTGAGGTAATGGCAGAACCAAGATAGGACTTGTTCAAGAAAAACACTAGTCCTTTGAACCCTTCACCAGCATCATTTGGGGAAAGAATGCCAGCAAAGTTTGTTTGAGAGAGAGTCTGTTTGGGTGCCATGGAGTTTCAAGAGAAGAAGAAAGTAAGAAAGTAGCTTTTTGCTTGAAGAAAAGTGTTTTGCCTTGAGTTTGATGAGGATGATATGTCTAAGTAACTGGGGAATAAAAGGAGTATCTCAAACGTTTGCACAAAAGTAGGATTAAAGAACGTGTCTTAACCCACTCATATAACACGTGAGTTACTGCCCGTTAATTACTGTCAAACGTGGGATGAATATCCAATTGTAACGGTCCACTATTGTTGACAGTAACCTGTGCGCTAGAAACAATCTGTCAGTAATAAGAGATGGTGACAGTAGGTTGTGCGCAATAGAAACTATTGCGCAAAAACATGCTGTCACCGTTAAGCATCTGAATGACAGTATCCTGTAAAAGTCTTGACAGAAAGTCTTTCACTGCTGTCAAGAAGGTTGCTGTCAAGAAACACAAGACAGTATCCTTCTTCAAGACAGTAACTTAGTCGGGAAATTGTTTCTGCCATTAACTTACCAGAATGCTTTATTCAAACACTTAACCAAAATTAACAGAGTATGGATATAGCAATGTAATCTTTTGAGCACAGATACTATGCAGTTAACACAGACAAAACAAAGACTCAATAAACAAAACAGGAAGAAATTTTATTTTCATTAATAAAATCATTTAAATATAGCATTGAGTACATCAGTTTATGATTTTATCAACTAATTCTAAAAGTTCTTTCCTAATTTCCTCTTCAGTGCAACCTTCTTCCTTGAGAAGTGCCTGAAGTTCTTCTTCCTGTTGTGCCCATTTCTTTTCTTCTTTGGCTTGAAGGGCTTCAGCCTCTTCATATTCCTAATCAAGTTCTTCCTCAAGTTTGTCAAAGAGGGCGTCCACTTCTTCGTGAATGGATGGCTCACACCATGATTTAGGCTTGCACTCCATACCTACTTTGTTTTCCATTATTTACTTTAAAACTGAGAGCAGACTGGTGAAACCTAAGGTTAATTTATAGGCAAAACCGTCTAAGGATTAAAGTCTAATGGTCAACAGTTAGAGTACCCATACAACTACCACAAAAGTAATTAATGGTTGTGTCCTCCTTTAATCCTACAGATTAATGCAAAAAGGTGTGAAAGTCCAATGGAACAGATACTTATATCTCAAACTAAAAAAATAACCACATTAATGTCATACAGGGTCTAAAAGTATGAGACTGGCACAGAAAACAGACAAGTATAGTCAAGTCAACACATGCTGTCATATAACAGACATAGACCAAGTAGACAGTAACTTCTCTTGACAGCAGGTTTGAAGGTGCTGTCATGAGCTTCAACAAAAAAAAATTGGAAATTCAAAAAACTTAGTAAATCAACATACCAGATTCAGCATCCCCAATTCACTTACCAACCTATTGAAGGTTGCTTCATCCAATTGCTTAGTGAAGATGTCAGCTAGTTGCTTGTCAGTTGGGACATAGATCAGCTTCACAGTTCCTTGTTCAACATGCTCTCTGATAAAGTGATGTCTTATATCAATGTGCTTTGTCCTAGAGTGTTGAACTGGATTGTCTGAAATGGCTATGGCACTAGTGTTGTCACAGTAGATAGGAATGTCTCTTAACACTAGACCATAATCTAGAAGTTGATTCTTCATCCATAGAATTTGTGCACAGCAACTGCCTGCAGCAATATACTCAGCTTCCGCAGTTGAGATAGAAACTGAATGATCCAGTGTTTGGAGGAGTGGTGTCCATTTCACTTTGAGAAATGGGTTCTTGTGGACCACTAGATGGGGGCTCATCCATGATTGGAGATGGATGATCAAAACCTGAAGGGTTGGGACTGTCCCCTTCTCTAGGTTGTAGAGAAGAAACAAAAGAATGTGTAGGGAAGGAAGAAGGTGAAAGTGTAGCAGAGAGTGGAGGCTGATTCACAAGAGAAACATGTGGATCATCAAAAGGAATAGAGAAATCCTCACTGTGCCCTAACTCACTGTGTGTTTCTTCAAGTGGAGGTTCCTCATGTTGTGAACCATGAGTTTGTGCAGACTCTATACAGGGTGCCTTGGGAGACAGACCAATTTCAATAGATGCACCTTGTTGAGAAGGCACATCTAGGGAGGTGTTTGAATCCCTTTCAGTAACCACAGTTTGTTGAGAAACTGCAGCTTGGTTAACAGTGGTTTTAGTCCTCCTAGCTCTCTTCTTCTTAGGCTCAGGGGAACCACTGGGGGTTCTGTTTGACTAGCCTCCTTATTTGCTGCACTAGGTGCAGTGTCTCCCTCTTGACTCACAGAGCTACCACCAACATCAGCTTTCGAAGGCCGTTTTCTGGATTCTTGCAAGGCTTCTCTTTGGGCTTTGGAACGTCTAGAGGGCCTAGGCTGAGTGTATGGTGTTGAATGTGGGTTAACTGAATTTGGGTCTAATTCAGTTTCATTCTCAAGAGTGAAAGAGTCATAACTAGATGGTAATGGTAAATCAGGGTTGGACACTTGATCAACCATGTGCTGAGTGAAACAAAGTGGAATATGTGCATTGAGATTCCGTGAAGATAACAGTGTGTGTGTGTGTGTTCTTTTTCAAAACTGAGCAAGCCTCTAAACGAGGGGCAGCATCATTAAAATCACAGAATGAATTAATGCACATCATAAGGAAGCGAGGGTAGATTGATACCTTCTTACCTATGGCAACCCTGAGGTGTGCCATGAGGAGAGCTCCAACATTCACCTTGTATCCATGGACAAGAGAATGTGTCAGTTTCTTGATGTAGGAGGGTATTCCATTCCAGCCTGTGGACTTGGTAGAGAACACCTTGAACATCACATCAAGTATCATGCTCCACTCCTTTCTCAGATGCTTCCTATCCATTTCACCAGACGGATACCATTTGGTAGTCCCCTCTTCGAGAATAGGGCCTGCATACCCAATCTTCAAGAAGAGCTTCTTTAGAGTGTCATCATTGGCAAGTTCAGCAAATTGGTGTCCTGCTTCAAGTGTAATTCCAAGAGCAGTGTTGATGACCTCAGCTGTAAGAGTGTATTGTTGCCCAGAGATTGTGAATTGAATACCCGGGTTCTCACCCTCAGTTTGAGCAACAGCAGTTCGCCAAAACGCCTCAATTCTGTCTAAGTCGAGAATGGGGGTTGAGGTGATGGCAGAACCGAGATAGGACTTGTTCAAGAACAACACGAGTCCTTTGAAACCTTCACCAGCATCATTTGGGGAAAAGATGCCAGCAAAGTTTGTTTGAGAGAGAGTCTGTTTGGATGCCATGGAGATTTCAAGAAAAGAAGAAAGTAAGAAAGTGGCTTTTTGCTTGAAGAAAAGTATATTGCCTTGAGTTCGATGAGAGTGATATGTCTGAGTAACTGGGGAATAAATAGAGGTATCTCAAACGTTGTGCACAAAAAGTGGAATTAAAGAACGTGTCTTAACCTACTCTTATAACACATCAGTTACTGCCCGTTATTCACTGACCAACGTGGGATAAATATCCAATTTCAACGGTCCACTATTTTTGACAGTAACCTGTGCGCTAGAAACAATCTGTCAGTAATAAGAGGTGGTGATAGTAGGTTTTGCGCGACAGCAACTATTGCGCAAAAACTTGCTGTCACCGTTAAGCATATGAATGACAGTATCCTTTAAAAGTCTTGACAGAAAGTCTTTCCCTGCTATCAAGAAGGTTGCTGTCAAGAAACACACGACAGTATTCTTCTCAACGACAGTAACTTCGATTGAGAATTGGTTCTGTCATGAACTTATTAGAATGCTTTATTCATACACTTAACTTAATATTGACAAATTATGGATTTAGCAATGTAATCTTTTAAACACAGATATTAAGCAATTAACACAGACAAATCATAAACACAAGAACAAGAACTTTTATTATTATTGATAAAATCATTAAAAATAGAACATTGAGTACATTATTCTATGATTTTATCAACTAGTTCTAAAAGCTCTTCCTTAATCTCTTCTTCAGAGCGACCTTCTTCTTCAATAAGTGCCTGAAGCTCCTTCTCTTCTTCCTGAGCCTTGGCCTCCTCTTCCTGTTTCTTTTCCTCGTCTATCTCATCCATGGCGTCCAACAGCATCTCGAAGAGTTCATCAATCTCTTCACTGTCGGGTTCACTATCGCACCGTTTTAGCCCTACTTCAATTCCTACTTTGTTTTCCATTATTTACTTTAAAACTGAGAGCAGACTAGTGAAACCTAAGGTTAATTTATAGGCAAAACCGTCTAAGGATTAAAGTCTAATGGTCAACAGTTAGAGTACCCATACAACTACCACAAAAGTAATTAATGGCCGTGTCCTCCTTTAATCCTACAGATTAATGCAAAACGGTGTGAAAGTCCAATGGAACAGATTTTTATCTCTCAAACTTAACAAGTAACCACATTAATGTCATAAACGGTCTAAAAGTATGAGACTGGCACAAAATACTGACATGAAAAGTCAAATCAACACATGCTGTCACATATCAGACATAGACCAAGTAGACAGTAACTTCTCTTGACAGCAGGTTTGAAGTTGCTGTCATGAGCTTCAAAAGAGAATTTGGAAATATAGAAAACTGAGTAAATCAACATACCAGATTCAGCATTCCCAATTCACTTACCAACCTGTTGAAGGTTGCTTCATCCAATGGATTAGTGAAGATGTCAGCAAGTTGCTTGTCAGTTGGGACATAGATCAGCTTCACAGTTCCTTGTTCAACATGCTCTCTGATAAAGTGATGTCTTATATCAATGTGCTTTGTCCTAGAGTGTTGAACTGGATTGTCTGAAATGGCTATGGCACTAGTGTTGTCACAGTAGATAGGAATGTCTCTTAACACTAGACCATAATCTAGAAGTTGATTCTTCATCCATAGAATTTGTGCACAGCAACTGCCTGCAGCAATATACTCAGCTTCCGCAGTTGAGATAGAAACTGAATGCTGCTTCTTGCTAAACCATGAGACCAATCTTCCACCAAGAAATTGACAGCTACCAGTAGTACTCTGTTGGGATTTATGGGTGATAGCATAGGAACAACTTAACTTTGTATAGACTTAATTTCTTAATTAAGTAGAACATACTGTCACAGCCAAAGTATGTTCTTGTAATCAGTATGCAATGTTATTTTTATTGTGTAATTTGGAATAAGTTCACTTTATGTGTTCAAGCCTCAAAGAATGCATATTAGACGACAGCATGAATAAAGGTTACTGTCATAAGCATTGACAGTAAGATTACAAGAAGACAGAATGTTGCGAGTCAATACAGCATATTCACTCTGACAGCAACATTGACGGAAGTCTACGCGACAACAACTTTAGCCCTCGACAACAAGTTTGGAAACCTCGACAGCACACTATGCGGGGAACTCTTACTGTCACCAAAAGCACATTCCTGTGACAGCAAGCTTTGCGGCAAAAGTAACTGTCTCGAGAAAGATCCTTGTTCTAGGTATCTTTCTCAGTCAAACCCCGTGACAGTTTCAATGTTCAAGAAACAGGCGTATTGCAGTATCCCTAAGCTGCACCAAGTCTGCAAGACTACGACAGAAGCTTCAAGCACTGCAAACAAAAGCGAATCAATTCAAGAGCAAGGTCAAGTCTCTATTTGCTGAATTGTTTTAGCTAGAAATAGAATGAATCTAGGTTGCTTTCTTTGTAATGTATATCTGACATTGTTAGCAATTTAGGAAAGTCACATGGGTAGACACTTTGTAAGAAGTTGCCACTTGATAATGACAGCAGCTTCACAGACCCGTGTTGACAGTGATAGGATTAGTTTTATACTTAGACTATTAATTCACTCTAGAAATGTAACGAAGACAAGCAAATGTCTTGAAGAAAAACCGAAGCTCAAGAATTCTCTCTTGAGGTTGTAGCAACACTTTGCAAAATAAATAAAACATTTATTTTGTGAATCCTGTCTTCTCGATTATACTGTTTGTGAATGCATACATATTATTGATAACATTAAATCTTAGTTTTGGTTGTTGAAACTGAGATTGAATTTTATCAGTATTGCATTCATCCCCCCCCCCCTTCTGCAATACACGAGGACCAACAACTGGTATCAGAGCAATCAGATTAACATACATATCTGTGATCACGATGACAATATAGAAATCAAACAGTATCAAGATCCCAGCTTTTGATAAAGAGAACTACAGCATTTGGAAAAGAAAGATCTTGTTGTTTATCAAAGCTGCGAATCCACTATACCCAGGTATTCTCGAGAATGGTCCTTTCATTCCAAGGAAGGAAATTGAAGCCACAACAGTAAATGGTGAAGTCATTCCTGCACATTGGGTTCCCAAAGATCCCTCCGAATTTTTGGAACCTGAGAAGGAGAAAATAGTGCTAGATGATCACTTGCAACTCATCTTGCTCAATTCTCTCACGTTGGATAAAGCCATGTGTGGAAGTGTGATAAGTTGCACATCTGCCAAGGAGATGTGGATCAGGTTAGCTTTACTATGTGAAGGAAGTGAAGAAGTTAAGGGCAATCAAAGGCAAATACTGATATCACAATATGAGGCATTCATGGCCAAGCCTGGTGAATACTTAACTTCCATGTTTGAAAGGTTCAGTAAGCTCTTAACTGGACTACAGATACATGGCAAGTACTATGACATAAAAGAATTAAATGTCAAGTTCTTGCTTACACTGCCTGATCACCTTGAACACAAGACAACAGCCATACGAGAAGGAAGAGATCTCAACAATATAACCTTTGAGACACTTTATGGCATTCTGAAATCTTATGAACTTGAACTCTTTCAAAAGAGAGCCATACAAAGTGGAACAAGGAACAAGATGGCTAATATGTCAAGTGCCCTAGTAGCACAAGTGCCAAGGATCACACAACCAAGTGAAGTACTACAAATCACACAACCAACCCCTGTACAATCCTTGAAGATAGAAGGTTGTTGAAGATGATGAGAAAGTAGTACTACAGCTCAAGGATGTGGAAGATGAAGACTTCTACACAATGGAGGAACTGGAAATCATGGACAATCCTACTATGGCCTACATGGCTAAAAAGTTCAAGAACTTTAGGTTCAAGAAGGATAGGTCATTCAGGCCCCAAGGCCAAGCATCCAAGTTCACCAAGGGAAGCTCATCAAAGGCTGCTGTGGGAAGCTTATTTAAAGGAGGATACAAGACTGGATTTGTGGATAGATCTAAATTCAAGTGTTACAACTGTGGTGAACCTGGTCATTTTGCTACTGAATGCAAAAGACCCAAACAGGTTCAGAGATTTGAGAAAGGAACTGGTGGATACTCTAAGAAGAATCAAGGTAGAGCCTATGTGGCTGAAGGAAAGTGTTGGGATGAGTCTGATGATGAAGATGAAGAAGAATATGTCAACCTAGATCTCATGGCTAGCACTGATGAAGTAACAGCAACATCTTCAAGTCAGGTACCCTCACTTGTCTTACTTGATATGTCCATTGATGAGTATAAGAAAACCATTAAAGACTTAAGTGCTGAAATGTTCAATGTCTATACTAGCTTATCTGCTGCTAATGAGGAAATCACTAGGCTGAGTAAGCTAAATGAAACACTAAAGTCTGAAAATGAATCTCTTGTTCTCAAAACCAGTTCACTAGACTCTTTAGCTTAGGAGAATGCAAAACTTAAAAATGAATTGAAATGTGCTAAAGAAGTTGAGGAATTCCTGAGAAATGAGATTGCTGAAAATGAATTCAAGATTAAGGCTTATAAAAACTCATTTAAGATAGTTCAGGATTACAATGATAAGCATACAGAAAATCAAACTGTTGGCATAGGTTTATCATATGGTAGGAGACCTGGAAAGGAAACTGTGATTCAAGATTGTTCTGGAGATGCTGCTGTCAAACCCACCATTCTCAAGAAGGTTAAAACTCCTATTTTCAAAGTTGCAGAAATTGAGTTTGATGAAGAAGCCATGCTCATCAAACAAGAAATTCTTGATGAGGATGAAGGTGTTGACAGCACATTCAAGGATGGAAAGGATACTTTCACGATCCCCAAGACAGTAAACTCACCAAGCAATCAGACAGCAAGTTCAAAAGATGCTGTCACAGTTGGCAAGACAGTATCTTCCAAAGATGCTGTCAAGAATGGTTCCAAGACAGTAGCTTCCAAACCTTCTGTCAAGACAGTTGGAATAAAAGGTACTGTCAAGGAGAGTTCGACAGCAACTTCTAAACACACTGTCAATCCAGTAACTCCCAAGTCTAAGAATAGGAATGGTAAGGTAGGTGTCAATAAAGGAAATGGATACACTAATGTTGGAGGTGCTTCTAGGAAACTATGCAATAACTGTGGATCTTCACATCATTTAACACATGTTTGTATTAAGCCAATTGAGGATAAGATCAATGCTACTGAACTCAATGGTAATTTACACAGAACCCCCCTTATGCATAGAACTATGAGTGTCTGTAATAACATTGAATGTATGCCATGCAAGATCACTGCCATGAGTACATGCTTTAACTTACCTATTCTCACTACTGAAAAATGTTCATACATGCACACTGTTGAGACTTCTGAGCCTGCTGGCAACAGCAAGAAGGCCTCATCCACTAAGAAAAGGATCAAGTCCAATTCTAAACCTAAGTGGGTGAAAAGAGAAGTCAAACAGGAGATCATTAATGATGCTTGTGATTTTATGACTGGAAGAAACTCAGGAAACACTAAAACTGCAGGAACCAACAAGGATTGGGTACCATATGCATCTTAAATACATTCTGTTTTGCAGGGCAAGAAGAAAGATCAAGTCATGTGGATCATTGACAGTGGTTGCTCAAGACACATGACAGGTGATAAAGCCCTGCTATCACACTATGTAGAGAAAGCTGGCCCAATCATAACCTTTGGAGACAACAGCAAGGGTTACACAGTGGGATATGGATGTCTGGAAATTGGAAATGTTGTCATTGAAGATATTGCTCTTGTAGATGGATTGAAGCACAATCTACTCAGTGTCAGCCAATTCAGTGACAGGGGATTCAAGGTTGATTTTGATATGATGTTGTGTAACATCTATCACAAGAAGGATCGTAGCCTCTCTCTAAAAGGGGTTAGAAAAGGAAGCTTGTTTGTTGATGACTTAAACTCAACAAAGAAAGATAAAGTTTACTGTTTCTACAGTAAAGCAACTGTTGGTGACAGTATGCTTTGGCATAGGAAGCTTTCACATCTCAACTTCAAAACAATGAATATTTTGATGAAGAAGGAGTTAGTGAGAGGTTTGCCCCAACAGGAATTCTGTCAAGAAGGACTGTGTGAAGATTGTCAGATGGGCAAACTAAGGAGAGCTGTGCACAAGTCCAAGCAGATGAACACCAACATAGAAGCACTCAAGTTGATTCATATGGATCTTTTTGGACCAGTCAATGTACCATCTATGGCCAAAAAGAGATATGCCTTAGTAATGGTGGATGATTACTCAAGGTACACTTGGGTGAAGTTTCTTGAATCCAAAGATGAAGCTGCTCAAGTGATTATTGATCAAGTCAGAGTTCTTGATAGAACTCCAAACTCAAAAGTTCAAATCTTGAGGAGTGACAATGGTACTGAATTCAGAAATGCCACACTTGGAAATTTCTGTAAAGATGAAGGAATTGTACAACAATTCTCTGCTGCAAGGACTCCACAGCAGAATGGAGTTGTAGAAAGAAAGAACAGGACTCTCATTGAAGCAGCTAGAACTATGTTGCATGACGCCAAACTGCCAACATATTTCTGGGCTGAAGCTATCAACACAGCTTGTTATACGCAAAACAGAACCACGATTAACAAAACTCATGCAAGTACACCTTACTGTCTGCTAACAGGAAAGAAACCTACTGTCAAATATTTTCATGTGTTTGGGAGCAAATGCTTCATGATGAAGGATAACCATGAGAAGAAAGAAAAATTTGACACTAAGGCATTTGAAGGATTATTCATGGGTTACAGTACAGAAAGGACTACCTACAGAGTTTATGTTATGGAACACAGGATTATTGAAGAAAGTGTAAATGTCACATTTGATGAAACCAAGTTTCCAGGACTGCATGAAGAAGGAAAGATACAGACATTTAGATTTGAGAATCAAGGATACTTGGAAGCTGAGGAAATTGTTGATGAAGAACCTAGCTTCACTCAAATTGTTGAAGTTGATAAAGATACTGTCAATACCACTCTGGTCAACCAAACTCCAGCTCAGTCACAGACCATAACCTCAAACATTCATAACAGTGGTGACTCTGGAGACAATGAAGAACATGGTGAAGACAATGGGATTGGTGAGCATTCAACTCAACAAACTGAAGCAATTGTTCCTGTACAATCAAGTAGCTTGCCCAGAATCACCAAGTGGAACAAGGATCACACAAATGACCTTATCATTGGTGACCCTACTTCTGGTGTGAGGACAAGGAACAAAGTCTCTGCTGACAGCATGTTTTCATGCTTCCTGTCTCAAATGGAACCCAAGACAACTGATGAAGCATTGTTGGATTCTGACTGGGTGATAGCCATGCAAGAAGAGCTAA
This sequence comes from Heracleum sosnowskyi, assembly GCA_030848705.1. Taxonomy (NCBI): domain Eukaryota; kingdom Viridiplantae; phylum Streptophyta; class Magnoliopsida; order Apiales; family Apiaceae; genus Heracleum; species Heracleum sosnowskyi. The sequence continues at coordinate 47,508,173 of CM061239.1, read as the reverse complement.
ATCAGTTTGAAAGGAACAATGTATGGAACCTGGTTCCAAGACCTAAGGGAAAGTCAGTCATTGAGACCAAATGGGTTTTCAGAAACAAGCTTGATGAAAATGGATCAGTGACAAGAAACAAAGCAAGGCTAGTGGCTAAAGGTTACTGTCAACAGGAAGGAATAGATTATGATGAGACATTTGCACCTGTTGCAAGACTTGAAGCTATAAGAATCTTTCTAGCCTATGCTGCACACTGCAACTTCAAAGTATTTCAGATGGATGTCAAAAGTGCCTTTCTAAATGGAGAATTGGAAGAAAAAATGTATGTTGAACATCCACCAGGGTTTGAGGATGCTGAAATGTATGATTTTGTATACAAACTCTTCAAAGCTTTGTATGGACTAAAGCAAGCACCCAGGGCTTGGTATGACACACTTTCCACTTTTCTTTTGGAAAATCAGTTTACTAGAGGAGTTGTGGACAAGACACTTTTCTACAAACACCATGGCAAGGACATCATTCTGGTACAAATCTATGTGGATGACATCATTTTTGGTTCTACAAATGAGAAGCTGTGTGAGAAGTTTTCCTCTCTCATGAGTAACAAAGATGAGATGAGTATGATGGGAGAATTGTCATTCTTTCTGGGATTACAAATTCTTCAACAACCTGATGGAATCTTTATATGTCAAGCTAAATACATCAAGGAACTTCTCAGAAAGTTCAACTTGGAAGATTCATCACCTGCAAAGACACCAATGTCCACGTCAACTAGTCTGGATCTTGATTCTAAAGGAAAGAAAGTTGACTCAAGCACCTATAGAGGCATGGTAGGATCTCTCCTATATCTAACTGCTAGCAGACCTGACATCATGTTTGCTACATGTCTCTGTGCAAGGTTTCAAAGTGATCCAAAAGAGTCACACTTAGTAGCCATCAAGAGAATCTTTAGATACTTAAGAGGCACTCCTAATCTAGGTCTTTGGTATCCTAAGAATACTGGATTTGATCTGATTGGTTACTCAGACTCAGACTATGCTGGATGCAAGATTGACAGGAAGAGTACTACTGGTAGCTGTCAATTTCTTGGTGGAAGATTGGTCTCATGGTTTAGCAAGAAGCAGCATTCAGTTTCTATCTCAACTGCGGAAGCTGAGTATATTGCTACAGGCAGTTGCTGTGCACAAATTCTATGGATGAAGAATCAACTTCTAGATTATGGTCTAGTGTTAAGAGACATTCCTATCTACTGTGACAACACTAGTGCCATAGCCATTTCAGACAATCCAGTTCAACACTCTAGGACAAAGCACATTGATATAAGACATCACTTTATCAGAGAGCATGTTGAACAAGGAACTGTGAAGCTGATCTATGTCCCAACTGACAAGCAACTTGCTGACATCTTCACTAATCCATTGGATGAAGCAACCTTCAACAGGTTGGTAAGTGAATTGGGAATGCTGAATCTGGTATGTTGATTTACTCAGTTTTCTATATTTCCAAATTCTCTTTTGAAGCTCATGACAGCAACTTCAAACCTGCTGTCAAGAGAAGTTACTGTCTACTTGGTCTATGTCTGATATGTGACAGCATGTGTTGATTTGACTTTTCATGTCAGTATTTTGTGCCAGTCTCATACTTTTAGACCGTTTATGACATTAATGTGGTTACTTGTTAAGTTTGAGAGATAAAAATCTGTTCCATTGGACTTTCACACCGTTTTGCATTAATCTGTAGGATTAAAGGAGGACACGGCCATTAATTACTTTTGTGGTAGTTGTATGGGTACTCTAACTGTTGACCATTAGACTTTAATCCTTAGACGGTTTTGCCTATAAATTAACCTTAGGTTTCACTAGTCTGCTCTCAGTTTTAAAGTAAATAATGGAAAACAAAGTAGGAATTGAAGTAGGGCTAAAACGGTGCGATAGTGAACCCGACAGTGAAGAGATTGATGAACTCTTCGAGATGCTGTTGGACGCCATGGATGAGATAGACGAGGAAAAGAAACAGGAAGAGGAGGCCAAGGCTCAGGAAGAAGAGAAGGAGCTTCAGGCACTTATTGAAGAAGAAGGTCGCTCTGAAGAAGAGATTAAGGAAGAGCTTTTAGAACTAGTTGATAAAATCATAGAATAATGTACTCAATGTTCTATTTTTAATGATTTTATCAATAATAATAAAAGTTCTTGTTCTTGTGTTTATGATTTGTCTGTGTTAATTGCTTAATATCTGTGTTTAAAAGATTACATTGCTAAATCCATAATTTGTCAATATTAAGTTAAGTGTATGAATAAAGCATTCTAATAAGTTCATGACAGAACCAATTCTCAATCGAAGTTACTGTCGTTGAGAAGAATACTGTCGTGTGTTTCTTGACAGCAACCTTCTTGATAGCAGGGAAAGACTTTCTGTCAAGACTTTTAAAGGATACTGTCATTCATATGCTTAACGGTGACAGCAAGTTTTTGCGCAATAGTTGCTGTCGCGCAAAACCTACTATCACCACCTCTTATTACTGACAGATTGTTTCTAGCGCACAGGTTACTGTCAAAAATAGTGGACCGTTGAAATTGGATATTTATCCCACGTTGGTCAGTGAATAACGGGCAGTAACTGATGTGTTATAAGAGTAGGTTAAGACACGTTCTTTAATTCCACTTTTTGTGCACAACGTTTGAGATACCTCTATTTATTCCCCAGTTACTCAGACATATCACTCTCATCGAACTCAAGGCAATATACTTTTCTTCAAGCAAAAAGCCACTTTCTTACTTTCTTCTTTTCTTGAAATCTCCATGGCATCCAAACAGACTCTCTCTCAAACAAACTTTGCTGGCATCTTTTCCCCAAATGATGCTGGTGAAGGTTTCAAAGGACTCGTGTTGTTCTTGAACAAGTCCTATCTCGGTTCTGCCATCACCTCAACCCCCATTCTCGACTTAGACAGAATTGAGGCGTTTTGGCGAACTGCTGTTGCTCAAACTGAGGGTGAGAACCCGGGTATTCAATTCACAATCTCTGGGCAACAATACACTCTTACAGCTGAGGTCATCAACACTGCTCTTGGAATTACACTTGAAGCAGGACACCAATTTGCTGAACTTGCCAATGATGACACTCTAAAGAAGCTCTTCTTGAAGATTGGGTATGCAGGCCCTATTCTCGAAGAGGGGACTACCAAATGGTATCCGTCTGGTGAAATGGATAGGAAGCATCTGAGAAAGGAGTGGAGCATGATACTTGATGTGATGTTCAAGGTGTTCTCTACCAAGTCCACAGGCTGGAATGGAATACCCTCCTACATCAAGAAACTGACACATTCTCTTGTCCATGGATACAAGGTGAATGTTGGAGCTCTCCTCATGGCACACCTCAGGGTTGCCATAGGTAAGAAGGTATCAATCTACCCTCGCTTCCTTATGATGTGCATTAATTCATTCTGTGATTTTAATGATGCTGCCCCTCGTTTAGAGGCTTGCTCAGTTTTGAAAAAGAACACACACACACACACTGTTATCTTCACGGAATCTCAATGCACATATTCCACTTTGTTTCACTCAGCACATGGTTGATCAAGTGTCCAACCCTGATTTACCATTACCATCTAGTTATGACTCTTTCACTCTTGAGAATGAAACTGAATTAGACCCAAATTCAGTTAACCCACATTCAACACCATACACTCAGCCTAGGCCCTCTAGACGTTCCAAAGCCCAAAGAGAAGCCTTGCAAGAATCCAGAAAACGGCATTTGAAAGCTGATGTTGGTGGTAGCTCTGTGAGTCAAGAGGGAGACACTGCACCTAGTGCAGCAAATAAGGAGGCTAGTCAAACAGAACCCCCAGTGGTTCCCCTGAGCCTAAGAAGAAGAGAGCTAGGAGGACTAAAACCACTGTTAACCAAGCTGCAGTTTCTCAACAAACTGTGGTTACTGAAAGGGATTCAAACACCTCCCTAGATGTGCCTTCTCAACAAGGTGCATCTATTGAAATTGGTCTGTCTCCCAAGGCACCCTGTATAGAGTCTGCACAAACTCATGGTTCACAACATGAGGAACCTCCACTTGAAGAAACACACAGTGAGTTAGGGCACAGTGAGAATTTCTCTATTCCTTTTGATGATCCACATGTTTCTCTTGTGAATCAGCCCCCACTCTCTGCTACACTTTCACCTTCTTCCTTCCCTACACATTCTTTTGTTTCTTCTCTACAACCTAGAGAAGGGGACAATCCCAACCCTTCAGGTTTTGATCATCCATCTCCAATCATGGATGAGCCCCCATCTAGTGGTCCACAAGAACCCATTTCTCAAAGTGAAATGGACACCACTCCTCCAAACACTGAGCCAGGGCAAAGTGGTAGTTTGTCAGAAAATGAAATAGCCGACACTTTGTCTGAACTCCAAGGAGCATCTTACCTTCAGGAAGATGCTGTCACAGCCTCTGTTGCTGTCAAAGACACTGGCAATGTTGTTGTCCTAGACACAGCTGCTGTCATGGGTGGAGAGAAAGATACTGTCACTACAGAATCTACTGTCACTCCACCTCCCAAAGTTGTTGTCATGCCAGAACCTGCGGTCCAGACTCCAACTGACAGTAACATTCATTCCAAAGATACTGTCCAGTCCTCTCAGCCTGATTTTGAAGCTGTACTCATTGAGGATACCTCTGATGATGATCTACCTCTTGCCAAACTCTTAAAGGTACATTCTAAATCTTCTCCTTCCATGCATGTTAGTACTGCTCATACCCATGCATCTAGGTTGAGTGAGGGTGTGCAAAAGAAAAGAGAGGTGAGCATAAAAATGAGAGGCAGCCAAATGTGCTGGCAAAAGGAGAGGGACTTGAGCATGTCCAGAGAGACTTTGAGGGAGCCCACACTATCCAGGCATTAGGCCTTGAGAGTCAATCTGTGAGGGGTGATGAGATCACTCAAAAACACCATGAGAGTGTGAGAACCCCCATAGCCTCCAAGCCCCTTTCTTTTCCTTCCCCTCCAAGAAGGTTAAGGTCTGGTGGCCCCTCTGCTACTTTTGGTAACAGGATTGCAGCTCTGGAAGGACAGTGTGCTACTTTGAACTCCAAGATGGACTCTCTCTCTCAACTGGTGGTTGATGGTTTTGCTGCTACTCAGCTCTCTATCCAGTTCCTCACTGACCTAGTAGCTGCCAACTCAACTAAGGGGGAGAAAGTAGCAAGATCAGAATCAATATCTATTCAGGAATCAGGTGGAACTCAGGGGGAGCCAGTAGCTGTGAAGACCAAAATGGGAGCTAAGGGGAAAGCAATGTCTAAGGGGGAGCAAGTCAAACCAAGCAGTGGACAACCAAAGGATAAAGCTGAAGAGCTTGTTGAAGTTGACTTGGATGGAGAAAGAGTACTGATGTCTAAGGCAACTCAAGATGCAATGCAAAGAAGACCTGCATCTAGACATCCAATTCTACCTCCTGTGAAAATCAGAGAGCCAAATCCAGCAACTCAAGAATCTGCTCTACAAAGAAGATGGAGAGAAATGGAGGAACAGAATAAGATTGGGAAAGGTAAAGGGAAACTGCCTGAATCCATCCATAAAGGAAATACTTGGTCCAATGGTACTGAGTATGATCAAGAAGAAGCCAATACTCTAATGGTGGATTACAGGGAGAGCACATTACACAATCATGACAGTGAATTTAGCAGTTTGGTGGAAGAAGCAATAAATGCTCCAAGCAACCGTCCAACCAACACCACAAAACTGTTAAAGGATCAAATCACCAGTGTCAGTGTAATTGTGAATGATGAGAAAAGATGGGCTGTAAGTATCTATTTCACTTCTGGTATATCTTATTTCATCACAATGTAGTTATTGCAGAGTCTGCCAGTAAAGGTGTTGTGTGCTTTGAAGGGAAAGATCAGGGCAACTCAAACACCATTCAATGAAATATTGGATATGCAAATCCAGAACCTGATCACACAAAAGCTACCTGAAGTCTACACAAATCCACCAAGTGTTTTCTACAGATCTAAAACTAAGGATGGCACAAGAAGGAACAGCTTCATGAATTTGGTTAGCCCATCCAGAATGGAAACCAAGTCAATTCTGAAAGTGTTAGATGGAATACTCAGTTCAAATGTCAATCCAGGAAGAGTTTATGATGTTCAAGAGATCTACAAAATGCTGGTGTTGAGAGACAAGGCATTGGGAGCTAGAGTGAAAGAACTAATCTCTAGAGCCAATGCCAAAAGAAATGATCAAGGTGGAAGCTGTCTCTATGACATTCCTCCTCAGGATGATGATGATGATGATGATGATGAGGTTGGAGCTGGTGAAGCTTCTGGAAATGCTGGTGGAAGTAATTCTGGGAATACTGGTATTCAATCTCAGAATGAAGGCAATGAAGAAACTCCTAGTCAAGAAAAGAAAGATGCTGGTGCAACAGATGAAGAGGAGCCAAGAATACTGGAAGCTTTAGAGGCAAGCATTCTTAGATGTGCTATTAATTGCATAAATGCAGAAAAAGATGATGTCACCAAAGGTACTGTCGACAAGGATACTGTCATGAAAGATACTGTCGACAAAGATACTGTCAAGAAAGGTTCTGTCAAGGATGAAGCCAAAGCTATTGTCAAGCCCATAAGACTGAAAGCCAAAGCAAGAGCATGGTTTTCCAGACAGAAACCTGAAGGAAAGCACAAGTACTCAGGAAAGGAAAAGGCCACTGGATTTGGAAGGAATCTTAAGAAGCCAATTCAATCAATACCTCCCAACAGTCTTAAGATACAATAGATGCAATCTAGAGGAATCAAGAGTGTTGAGGTCAAGATGGATGCAAATCAAGAGGTCACTGAGTACATTCTGTGGTGGGAAGAATCAAGATCTACCAAGGTTGATAAGGATTTCAATCTGGTCTCCACATCAACCAGTGGTAGGATATCAACCTTAGATAAAAGAAGAATTGACTTCTTCTACCTGGAAAGAATGGTAGAGTTGCTGGAGAGCTATGAAAATGTTCCAGAGTCTGTTATGGAACATATTCTGAAATATCAAGCTGATAGGGATGCTGAATTCTATCAGAAATTTGGCTACAACTTTGCAGATTTTGATGATGCTGATATTTCAACTGATTTACCAGCTTCTCCTATACCATATCACTGGTACTATGAGTTTGATGATTCACCCACAGAAGAAAGGAAAACCCAACCCACAGAGGAAGGGCAACCCAAGCCAAGCAAAAGACCTGACTCTTCTCAATACGCTCAATATCAGTCAGAACTTGATAAGAAGGAAGCTGAACTCCTGGAAAGATGCAAGACTGCCAACAAGGCAGAAAGTGAAGCTCCAAATTATCAAACATGTATGCTGGAAAATCCCTTAAGAATCAAGCATCTAAAAGAAGAAATCTATGTTTACAGCTTGCACAAGCTAAAAACAACTATTCTGAAGGATTTACAGTATATGGTTGCTGGATCAATTCATCCCCTGGAGCAGATCTGTTCTGACAAGATAGAGGAATTATTGGAAAGGAGAAAATGAGAAGATTCAAAGCTGGACAAGCAAAGGAGGATGTCTCTCAATGCTTATCGTGGAAGTAGATTCAAGCTCATTCATGAAGAACTCCACTTCAGAAGCTATTCATTTAATCAAGAGCAATGGTTGAATCTCAGGGATGCTAGTTCTTTTATTTCTCCTACTATCAAGAAGATCATTGAAGAAATAGAAGATGCTGTAGTCACACCTGCTGAAATCTCTCTTGTAGAAGGTCTAAGAGGCTGCTTGGTAGAAGCTCTCAGAAGAGAGGAAGTAACAGGACAGAAGAGGAAATCTCAAGCTAAGTAAACATTCTAAATCCATTCTGATCTTGTTAGTTAAGTTGTCAGCATATATTGTAAATTTGTTGTTATTGTCCATAAAAACAAATTTGGGGAGATTGTTGGGATTTATGGGTGATAGCATAGGAACAACTTAACTTTGTATAGACTTAATTTCTTAATTAAGTAGAACATACTGTCACAGCCAAAGTATGTTCTTGTAATCAGTATGCAATGTTATTTTTATTGTGTAATTTGGAAGAAGTTCACTTTCTGTGTTCAAGCCTCAAAGAATGCATATTAGATGACAGCATGAATAAAGGTTACTGTCATAAGCATTGACAGTAAGATTACAAGAAGACAGAATGTTGCGAGTCAAGACAGCATATTCACTCTGACAGCAACATTGACGGAAGACTACGCGACAGCAACTTTAGCCCTCGACAGCAAGTTTGGAAACCTCGACAACACACTATGCGGGGAACTCTTACTGTCACTAAAAGCACATTCCTGTGACAGCAAGCTTTGCGGCAAAAGTAACTGTCTCGAGAAAGATCCTTGTTCTAGGTATCTTTCTCAGTCAAACCCCGTGACAGTTTCAATGTTCAAGAAACAGGCGTGTTGCAGTATCCCTAAGCTGCACCAAGTCTGCAAGACTACGACAGAAGCTTCAAGCACTGCAAACAAAAGCGAATCAATTCAAGAGCAAGGTCAAGTCTCTATTTGCTGAATTGTTTTAGCTAGAAATAGAATGAATCTAGGTTGCTTTCTTTGTAATGTATATCTGACATTGTTAGCAATTTAGGAAAGTCACATGGGTAGACACTTTGTAAGAAGCTGCCACTTGATAATGACAACAACTTCACAGACCCGTGTTAACAGTGATAGGATTAGTTTTATACTTAGACTATTAATTCACTCTAGAAATGTAACGAAGACAAACAAGTGTCTTGAAGAAAAACCGAAGCTCAAGAATTCTCTCTTGAGGTTGTAGCAACACTTTGCAAAATAAATAAAACATTTATTTTTTGAATCCTGTCTTCTCGATTATACTGTTTGTGAATGCATACATATTATTGATAACATTAAATCTTAGTTTTGGTTGTTGAAACTGAGATTGAATTTTATCAGTATTGCATTCATCCCCCCCCCCCCTTCTGCAATACACGAGGACCAACATACTCTTTCTGTCAATCCTGCATCCAGCATAGTCTGAGTCTGAGTAGCCAATTAGATCAAATCCAGTGTTCTTAGGATACCAAAGGCCTAGGTTAGGAGTGCCTTTTAAGTATCTAAAGATTCTCTTGATAGCTACTAAGTGTGACTCCTTTGGATCACTTTGAAACCTTGCACAGAGACATGTAGCAAACATGATGTCAGGTCTGCTAGCAGTTAGGTATAGGAGAGATCCTACCATGCCTCTATAGGTGCTTCAGGCAACTTTATTTCCTTTAGGGTCTAGATCCAGACTAGTTGATGTGGACATTGGTGTCTTTGCAGGTGATGAATCTTTCAAGTTGAACTTTTTGAGAAGTTCCTTGATGTATTTAGCTTGACAAATGAAGATTCCATCAGGTTGTTGAAGAATTTGTAATCCCAGAAAGAATGACAATTCTCCCATCATACTCATCTCATATTTGTTACTCATGAGAGAGGAAAACTTCTCACATAGCTTCTCATTTGTAGAACCAAAAATGATGTCATCCACATAGATTTGTACCAGAATGATGTCTTTGCCATGATGTTTGTAAAAAAGTGGCTTGTCCACAACTCCTCTAGTAAACTGATTTTCCAAAAGAAAAGTGGAAAGTGTGTCATACCAAGCCCTGGGTGCTTGCTTTAGTCCATACAAAGCCTTGAAGAGTTTGTACACAAAATCATACATTTCAGCATCCTCAAACCCTGGTGGCTGTTCAACATACACTTCTTCTTCCAATTCTCCATTTAGGAAGGCACTTTTGACATCCATCTGAAATACTTTGAAGTTGCAGTGTGCAGCATAAGCTAGAAAGATTCTTATAGCTTCAAGTCTTGCAACAGGTGCAAATGTCTCATCATAATCTATTCCTTCCTGTTGACAGTAACCTTTAGTCACTAGCCTTGCTTTGTTTCTTGTCACTGATCCATTTTCATCAAGCTTGTTTCTGAAAACCCATTTGGTCTCAATGACTGACTTTCCCTTAGGTCTTGGAACCAACTTCCATACATTGTTTCTTTCAAACTGATTTAGCTCTTCTTGCATGGCTATCACCCAGTCAGAATCCAACAATGCTTCATCAGTTGTCTTGGGTTCCATTTGAGACAGGAAGCATGAAAACATGCTGTCAGCAGAGACTTTGTTCCTTGTCCTCACTCCAGAAGTAGGGTCACCAATGATAAGGTCATTTGTGTGATCCTTGTTCCACTTGGTGATTCTGGGTAAGCTACTTGATTATACAGGAACAGTTGCTTCAAATTGTTGAGTTGACTGCTCATCAATTCCATTGTCTTCACCATTTTCTTCATTGTCTCCAGAGTCATTACTGTTATGAATGTTAGAGATATGGTCTGTGACTGAGCTGGAGTTTGGTTGACAGTAATGGTATCGACAGTATCTTTGTCAACTTCAACAGTTTGAGTGAAGCTAGGTTCTTCATCAACAATTTCCTCAGCTTCCAAGTATCCTTGATTCTCAAATCTGAGTGCTTGCATCTTTCCTTCTTCATGCAGTCCTGGAAACTTGGTTTCATCAAATGTGACATTAACACTTTCTTCAATAATCCTGTGTTCCATAACATAAACTCTGTAGGCAGTCCTTTTTGTGCTGTAACCCATGAATAGTCCTTCAAATGTCTTGGTGTCAAATTTTCCTTTCTTCTCATGGTTATCCTTCATCATATAGCATTTGCTTCCAAACACATGAAAATATTTGACAGAAGGTTTCTTCCCAGTTAGCAGACAGTAAGGTGTACTTGTATGAGTTTTGTTAATCATGGTTCTGTTTTGAGTATAACAAGCTGTGTTGATAGCTTCAGCCCAGAAATATGTTGGCAGTTTGGCATCATACAACATAGTTCTAGATGCTTCAATGAGAGTCATGTTCTTTCTTTCTACAACTCCATTCTGCTGTGGAGTCCTTACAGTAGAGAATTGTTGTACAATTCCTTCATCTTTACAGAAATTTCCAAGTGTGGCATTTCTGAATTCTGTACCATTGTCATTCCTCAAGATTTGGACTTTTGAGTTTGGAGTTCTATCAAGAACTCTGACTTGATCAATAATCACTTGAACAGCTTCATCTTTGGATTCAAGAAATTTCACCCAAGTGTACCTTGAGTAATCATCCACCATTACTAAGGCATATCTCTTTTTGGCCATAGATGGTACATTGACTGGGCCAAAGAGATCCATGTGAATCAACTTGAGTGCTTCTATGTTGGTGTTCAATTGCTTGGACTTGTGCACAGCTCTCCTTAGTTTGCCCATTTGACAATCTTCACACAGTCCTTCTTGACAGAATTCCTGTTGGGGCAAACCTCTCACTAATTCAATATTCTTCATCAAAATATTCATTGTCTTGAAGTTGAGATGTGAGAGCTTCCTGTGCCAAAGCATACTGTCACCAACAGTTGCTTTACTGTAAAAACGGTAAACTTTATCCTTCTTTGTTGAGTTTAAGTCAGCAACAAACAAGCTTCCTTTTCTGACCCCTTTTAAGGAGAGGCTCCCATCCTTCTTGTGATAGATGTTACACACATCATCATATCAAAATCAACCTTGAATCCCCTGTCACTGAATTGGCTGACACTGAGTAGATTGTGCTTCAATCCATCCACAAGAGCAATGTCTTCAATGACAACATTCCCAATTTCCAGACAGCCATATCCCACTGTTTAACCCTTGCTGTTGTCTCCAAAGGTTATGATTGGGCCAGCTTTCTCTACATAGTGTGATAGCATGGCTTTATCACCTGTCATGTGTCTTGAGCAACCACTGTCAATGATCCACATGACTTGATCTTTCTTCTTGCCTTGCAAAACAGAATGTGTTTAGGTTGCATATGGTACCCAATCCTTGTTGGGTCCTGCAGTTTTAGTGTCTCCTGGGTTTCTTCCAGTCATAAAATCACAAGCATCATCAAAAACCTCCTGTTTGACTTCTCTTTTCACCCACTTAGGTTTAGAATTGGACTTGATCCTTTTCTTAGTGGATGAAGCCTTTTTGATGTTGCCAGCAGGCTCAGAAGTCTCAACAGTGTGCATGTATGAACATTTTTCAGTAGTGAGAATAGGTAAGTTAAAGCATGTACTCATGGCAGTGATCTTGCATGGCATACATTCAATGTTATTATAGACACTCATAGTTCTATGCATAAGAGGGGTTCTGTGTAAGTTACCATTGAGTTCAGTAGCATTGATCTTATCCTCAATTGGGTTCTGACAAACGTGTGTTAAATGATGTGAAGATCCACAGTTATTGCATAGTTTCCTAGAAGCACCTCCAACATTAGTGTATCCATTTCCTTTATTGACACCTACCTTACCATTCATATTCTTAGACTTGGGAGTTACTGGATTGACAGTGTGTTCAGAAGTTGTTGTCGAACTTTCCTTGACAGTACCTTTTATTCCAACTGTCTTGACAGAAGGTTTGGAAGCTACTGTCTTGGAACCATTCTTGACAGCATCTTTGGAAGATACTGTCTTGCCAACTGTGACAGCATCTTTTGAACTTACTGTCTGATTGCTTGGTAAGTTTACTGTCTTGGGGATTGTGACAATATCCTTTCCATCCTTGGATGTGCTGTCAACACCTTCATCCTCATCAAGAATTTCTTGTTTGATAAGAATGGCTTCTTCATCAAACTCAATTTCTGCAGCTTTGAAAATAGGAGTTTTAACCTTCTTGAGAATGGTGGGTTTGACAGCAACATTTCCAGAACAATCTTGAATCACAGTTTCCTTTCCAGGTCTTCTACCATAAGAAAAACCTATACCAACTGTCTGATTTTCTGTATGCTTATCATTGTAATCCTGAACTATCTTAGATGAGTTTTTATAAGCCTTAATCTTGAATGCATTTTCAGCAATCTCATTCCTCAGGAATTCCTCAACCTCTTTAGCACATTTTAATTCATTTTTAAGTCTAGCATTCTCCTGAGCTAGAGAGTCTAGTGAACTGGTTTTGAGAACAAGAGATTCATTTTCAGACTTTAGTGTTTCATTTAGCTTACTCAGCCTAGTGATTTCCTCATTAGCAGCAGATAAGCTAGTATAAACATTGAACATTTCAGCACTTAAGTCTTTAATGGTTTTCTTATACTCATCAGTGGACATATCAAGTAAGACAAGTGAAGGTACCTGACTTGAAGATGTTGATGCTACTTCATCAGTGCTAGCCATGAGAGCTAGGTTGACATATTCTTCTTCTTCATCATCATCATCAGACTCACCCCAACACTTTCCTTCAGCCACATAAGCTCTACCTTGATTCTTCTTTGAGTATCCACCAGTTCCTTTCTCAAATCTCTGAACCTGTTTGGGTCTTTTGCATTCAGTAGCAAAATGACCAGGTTCACCACAGTTGTAACACTTGAATTTTGACCTATCCACAAATCCAGTCTTGTATCCTCCTTTGGTTGAACTTCCCACAGCAGCCTTTGATGAACTTCCTCTGTTGAACTTGGATGCTTGGCCTTGGGGCTTGTATGACCTATCCTTCTTGAACCTAAAGTTCTTGAACTTTTTGGCCATGTAAGCCATAGTAGGATTGTCCATGCTTTCCAGTTCCTCCATTGTGTAAAAGTCTTCATCTTCAACATCCTTGAGTTGCAATACTACTTTCTCATCATCTTCAACAACCTCTTCTATCTTCAAGGATTGTGTAGGGGTTGGTTGTGTGATTTGTAGTACTTCACTTGGCTATGTGATCCTTGGCACATGTGCTACTAGGGCAATTGACATATTAGCCATCTTGTTCCTTGTTCCACTCTGTATGGCCCTCTTTTGGAAGAGTTCAAGTTCATAGGATTTCAGAATGCCATAAAGTGTCTCAAAGGTTATATTGTTGAGATCTCTTCCTTCTCGTATGGTTGTTGTCTTGTGTTCAAGGTGATCAGGCAGTGTAAGCAGGAACTTGACATTCAATTCCTTTCTGTTATAGTACTTTCCATGTATTTATAGTTCAGTTAAGAGCTTACTGAACCTTTCAAACATGGAAGTTAAGTCTTCACCAGGCTTGGCCATAAAAGCTTCAAATTGTGATATCAGTATTTGCCTTTGGTTGCCCTTAACTTCTTCACTTCCTTCACATAGTAAAGCTAACCTGATCCACATCTCCTTGGCTGATGTGCAGCTTATCACACTTCCACACATGGCTTTATCGAACGTGAGAGAATCCAGCAAGATGAGTTGCAAGTGATCATCTAGAACCATCTTCTCCTTCTCAGGTTCCAAAATTTCCGAGGGATCTTTGGGAACCCAATGTGCAGGAATGACTTCACCATTTACTGTTGTGGCTTCAATTTCCTTCCTTGGAATGAAAGGACCATTCTCGAGAATACCTGGGTATAGTGGATTCGCAGCTTTGATAAACAACAAGATCTTTCTTTTCCAAATGCTGTAGTTTTCTTTATCAAAAGCTGGGATCTTGATACTGTTTGATTTCTGCATTGTCGTCGTGATCTCAGATATGTATGCTAATCTGTTTGCTCTGATACCAGTTGTTGGTCCTCGTGTATTGCAGAAGGGGGGGATGAATGCAATATTGATAAAATTCAATCTCAATTTCAACAACCAAAACTAAGATTTAATGTTATCAGCAATATGTATGCATTCACTAACAGTATGATCTAAAGACAAGTTTCACAAAATAAATGTTTTTATTTATTTTGCAAAGTGTTGCTACAACCTTAAGAGCGAAATCTTGAGCTTCTGTTTTCTTTCAATACACTTAGTTGTTATCGTTACATACATAGAATGAATTGATAGTCTAAGTATATAACTAATCCTATCACTGTCAACACGGGTTTGTGAAGCTGCTGTCATTATCAAGTGGCAGCTTCTTACAAACTGTCTACCCATGTGACTTTCCTAAATTGCTAACATGTCAGAAATACATTACAAAGAAAGCAACCTAGATTCATTCTATTTCCAGCTAAAACAATTCAGCAAATAAAGACTTGGCCTTGCTCTTGAATTGATTCGCTTTTGTTTTGTAGTGCTTGAAGCTTCTGTCGTAGTCTTGCAGACTTGGTGCAGTTTAGGGATACTGCAACACGCCTATTTCTTGAACATTGATACTGTCACGGGATTTGACTGAGAAGATACCTAGAACAGAGATCTTTCTCGAGACAGTTACTTTTGCCGCAAAGCTTGCTGTCACAGGAATGTACTTTTGGTGACAGTATGAGTTCCTCGAATAGAGTGCTGTCGAGGATTCCAAACTTGTTGTCTAGGGCTAAAGTTGTTGTCGCGTAGTCTTCCGCCAATGTTGATGTTAGAGTGAATATGCTGTCGTGACTTGCAACATTCTGTCTTCTTGTAATCCTATTGTCAATGCTGATGACAGTAACCTTTATTCATGCTGTCATCTAATATGCATTCTTTGAGGCTTGAACACAGCAAGTGAACTTCTTTCAAATTACACAACTAAAATGACATTACATACTGATTACAAGAACATACTTTGGCTGTGACAGTATGTTCTACTTAATTAAGAAATTAAGTATGTACAAAGTTAAGTTGTTTCTATGCTATCACCCATAAATTCCAACACGGATTGACCATTGATCTGAGATCAGAGAAACAGGACAGGAACATGATCATGAACAAGAGGGTCGAAATTCTAATTTTTCTTTGTCAACAGGAAAAGCAACAGCAGTGAGAAGTGTGCAGCAGTGACATGTAATGTCATGTCCATTTTATTTGAATCTGTTGTGTTATTGTTTTAGCACGTGAATTTGTTAAGGCATGGAGTTTGTTCCTACCTTAACAACCTAGAACTAGAGCTTTGGCTCGGGATTTATCCCATTTTCTACGCATCGGTTTATCGAGGCGTATACTCACGTGTATCCAAATTCATGTTTTTTGGCATGTTATATAAATATTAAAAATGGTTAAAAAAATCGATTTTGACTATTTTACAGGCCACACTAAACTCACCAAATAATTTTTAATTTATGATAGTTTAACAATTATTATTGAACTGAAATTACACGAGAACTAAGTAGCAAAAAAATTCCAAAATTTTATATTTAGAATCAAAAATTCTTGCAACTGGGTATTACACATAATATATGTAAGGATTAAATACTCAAATTTGTTCTATATGAATAAAATATATAACTGGGTATGTGTATGTGATCGATTTATGTTTACAAATCAACAAGCAAATGATAATTATCAATATTTATGTAAGTAAACCGGATTTTTTTGAATATATTTTTATATTTTATTTTATTGCTAGTAATATAATTAAAAATTAATCAAGTTTGAAAAAAAGCTCGTTCAGGATTTGTTAAATACACATTTTCATTGTTTTAGGTAGACTATTCAAATTTGTCCATTCTTGCAACTTTTTATTTTTATTTTGATGGAACTTTGTGATTCGAAGTTGTTGATTATGGCTGAGAAAGTTAATAAGACCAAACAGGAGACCTGGGTTGTAACCACCATTGAATCCTTGTTGGGGGCAATACTTACGAAGCTTACATGCGAGAAGATATGTGATTCCTGTTAGCAGGCTGGTGACGAAGATTAAGAGGAGTTTGTCATTATGAAGCTTACATGCGAGAAGATATGTGATTCCTGTTAGCAGACTGGTGACAGAGATGAATAGGAGTCTCTCATTGATGTGGGTACTGTGAGTATACTATGGAAAGGAAACATAAAACAAGCTGAAAATTGAGTCGTTGCTAGGACTCAGCTAGACCAGGCAATTCAGATATTCGATTCGGTTTCGGATCGGATCAATCTCGAATCGGATCAACTTTCTATTATGATATATTTGAGTATAACTCGGATCGGATCTGATTCGGTTCGAGTCTAATTCTGATTAAAATCGGATAAAATTTGGATGAAAATCGAATGAATTTGGTTCGGATCAAATTCGGTTCGGATTTTTTCGGATCATTACTCATTCATTTTTTTTTAATTTGTAAGACTTTAAAAAATATATTATTATTACATATATTATTTTTAATGTAAAATAATTTACTTTTCCAAAAGGATTGATTAAATGTCTATGTTATTTTTGACATAAAATTGTTCTAAATATGAATTTTGCTTATAAATAGATTAATTTATTGAATAAAAAGTGACTTAATATTTGTGGAATATGATCTGTAAAAATTATAACTCGATTAAAACTGAATTTACCATTTGTTTAGTTCGGATTTAAATCGGATCGAATCATATTCGGTTGGGATAATTTATTATTCGGTTATGATCGGTTCTGGATCATAATCAGATCGGATTATTTTCGGTTAAATTTTCGGTTCGGATAATTTTTGAATCTGTTCAGATCGGTTTTCGCATCATTATCGAATTGACTAACTCGAATACAAAATCGGATTCGGTTCTTTAAATTTCGGTTTTATTCTTTGGATCTGAACCCATTTTGTCAGGTCTAGACTCAGCTAATGCTTTCATGACATTTTAATGTTGATGATTGTTTATTTGTACCCAGAACTATTTAAATGTAATGTTGAAGGTTGAACCCATTGCATGCACCTATGCTAACGAGCATTGATTGCCTGAATTCGCTCCTTCGGGAGTTAGGATTTCCGTAATAAATTTCCTCTTTTAAAATTATCTATAAAATATAAAAGGTTATAAATATATATATATATATATATATATATATATATATATATCAATACTATTATATAATAGACGAAACATTAAAAGTTTGGTTGGTCGGTATGGTACGTTGTGATTTTACTTAATTGCCCTTAATTTTGGTTGGTCGGTAGGGTACGTTGTGATTTTACTTAATTGCCCTTAATTAATTGTACTTTGAGTTTTTACTTAATTAAACTTACTTATTTATAAAAATATATTATTAAATAATAATATTACATATTTATAACCAATTATCTTTTTCACCTAAAATACATTATTTTTTCTATTTTTTCTAACAAATTCCCCTACTTTTTCAAATATATCAAGGGTAATTACCTTTTTTTAACTAAAAAATGTTAGTTTTTCTTCTTTTTTTTACTAAAACCCCTCCTTTTCCAAAAATATCACGGACGTTTAGTTATTTATTTTTAAAACTATTTTAATATTATAATTATTTTTTAAAATTTTACCTATTTTAACATGTCTACCTATTTTTCTTAACAAATGCAATTACTACAAATATTAAAATATAAATAATCAAATACCTATTTATAACCAATTACCTTTTCAGCTAAAATACATTATATATTTTTTCTAAAAAGTTCCTTCTTTTCTAAATATATCACGGGAAATTGCATTTTACAATTTACTTTTTCTATTTTTCTCACTAAAATCCATTCTTTTTCCAAAAATATCACAAGAAACCATTTACTTATTTATTTTAAAACGTATTTAAATACTTTTAATTATTAAATTTTAAAACCTCATTTTCCAAAAATATTACGGGCATTTACCTTTCTATACTAAATATATGTTACATTTTTTATTTTTTCTAACTAAAACCCCTCATTTTCAAAAATATAATGGGCAACCCCATACTTATTTATTTTAAAATTTGTTTTAATGTTTTTAATTAATTAAAAGTGTTTAGCTATTTTAACATGTCTACTTATTTTTTGCACAATTACAATTAATAAAATATTAAAAAAATAATAATAAAATAAAAATTAACAATCCGTGTTTAAGCTAGTATATATATATATATATATATAGAGAGCTATTCCAATGAGACCCTCCTTATAATGAGAACTGAGTCCTAATCACCAAATCACCAAAAATCAGCACATCTATATGCATACACACATTCATTATTTCTATTATTATAATCACTGCCTAATATAAATGTCATCACCATCCTTGCCTTTCTATCCCTCCCGTCACCTGGACCAAACCACCACACCTAACCCATCACCACACCACTATTATCACCAACAACAACCATCATAAAGTTAATATTATCACTTTTAGTCCTACACAGAATCACAAAAATTCCAAACCACTTGATATATTCAATAAAAATCACTAAATTTCAACATGAATCACTTAAAATGGTGAAAACTATTAGCACAAATCACCTAATATTTCAAAAATAGTAACACAAATCACCAAATGTAAACACAAATCACCAAAAAATTTCAAAGCAAATCACTAAAAACGCTGTCTTTTAACATACATATATATCATTATCATAACTAGCATCTCTGATTTAATCACAGCCGCCATCTACGACATAACCTTCATTCTCTATTTTACCACCATAATCGCCATAACCGCCATCACCACCTCCTTTACTAAATTTATTAGATCTGAAGAGTTACTTATCTAAAGGTCATACACACTATTATGCGTTTCTATTTAGATCACATCGATCGAAAATAGGAATGATGAACAAAACCGAAAAGAGGAGCAACAATGATAGATCAGAAAAATACAGATTGAAAGTGATGTAGCGATGATGATGATGATGATTTAATGGTGTAGATGTTTTTTCGGTGATGATGGTGTGGTCGGAAGAATGGTAGTCAAAGGTGGAGAGAGAATGGAGAGGGAGAGGAGAGAGAGAGAGAGATGGAAATGGGTGACGAGGGAGAGAGAATGAGGAAAAAATGAAATTTAAATATTTTGTTTGTATGGCTGAGATTTAATTTTGACATAAAATATGTGGGGCTAAGATTGGGTCTCAGTTCTCATTTTAAGTAAGGGTCTCATTTGAGCATTTGCCTATATATATATATATATATAACATTATTTAGAATAATGTAGTTGCCAAAATATAGAGCAGCTTAAGTAATTTCAGCTTAAGTAATTTTATGTGTTCTTTCCACCATGCATGATGATATCATATTCATATAGCAAGACTGAAAGAATGAAAACAGCAGCGGAAAAACTGACTCTAAAATTACAACAAAAAGGTGACAGCGCCAAAAACTGAAAGCGTACTATTTTACTACTTCTATGAAAGCAATGAACGGCTAGCGAATAATCGAAAATGACATTCCAGTAAATTTGTGGGAGCCATCAGAATGAACTAACTGTTCCTTTTCACCACTGCGGCTATATTAATATCGAATTCAACGAGTCACTTAGCCACTTCTATCATTATTGCAGTTGCTGTCATTTATATATATTTTGCAATCTAATGTCTTGCTTTTGTTTTTCAATTTGCATGAAAACAATCTCTTTGACATGACTAAATTAAATTGATGTTCCCTTGTGATTATGGGGCTGTTTGGCTGCAACTTAAAGTTGCAGCTTATGGCTTATAAACCCAAAAATGTTTATTGGGGGTGTTTGTCAAAATAAGTGAAACCAATTTATGGCTACTTAAAATGGATAAGTTAAATCTTGATTTAAAACAAACATACAAGTACTGATATAATGATTTATGTTTAATATGGAAAGAACAACACAGTATATTTCAAGCCAACGTCTTGATTTTATTCCTTCTGCAATACAAAACATATAAAGGAAATGAAAACAACTAAACACCTAGAAACAAGGAACTGGGCTTATGGGCCAACAAAAGCTCCTAAAAAATCTCTGACTACATACGTTATTCAACCAACCCTAAGAATAAGCAATGACCACCTAGACTTATTCAACTCAGTAGAAAATAAAACAAATAACTAAGACAAATTTAATATTAAAACCCAACAATCTCCCCTGTAATGTTAAACTTGTCTGATTAACTCCTTCATGCCCAGAAGCTTCCTCATACGCTCAAACTTCACTGTCACCAATGCTTTAGTTAGTATGTCTGCTCGCTGATTTTCTCCACTAATGTGTTTGACAATAACTTCACCACGCTCAATGCACTCCCTGATAAAATGAAACCGTATGTCGATGTGTTTGCTTCGCTTGTGAAAGACGGGATTCTTTGCCAAGTCTATTGCCGACCTATTATCAACATAAATAACTACTGGAGCCATATGTTCGCCTGTAATCTGCATCATAACGTTCCTTAACCAAATCCCTTGGCACGCAGATGCTGCAGCAGCCATATATTCTGCTTCACAGGAGGATAAAGCAACACTTCGTTGTTTTTGTGACACCCATGTTACCAAACATTCGTTCAAATAGAAGACCATTGCCCAAGTACTTCGTCGATCATCCAAGTTACCTGCCAAGTCACTATCAGAGTATCCAGTTATCACATTATTTCCACCATCTTTTGTATATACAAGTCCGAAATTCAACGTGCCTTGTATGTATCTCAGAATGCGTTTTGCTGCGTTAAGATGCATCACAGTTGGCCTTTCCATGTGTCTGCTAATCACACCCACAGCATATGCAATATCCGGACGCGTGTGTACTAAATATCTAAGTCCTCCAACCAAACTCTTAAAGTGTGTTGCATCAACTGTTTTTCCTCCCTCATCCTTGGTGATAACTTCCTTTGGATCCATTGGATATTTACACGGGTTACATTCAGCCATTCCTGATTTTTCTAATACCTTCTTTGCATACCCAGTTTGCTTCAACTCTATAACATCATCATTCTGTTTCACCTCAATACCAAGGTAATATGATAACTTTCCCATATCACTCATTTCAAAATTGTTGCTCATCTGATCCTTGAATTCTTGAATTACTCCGCTGTTTGTACCGGTTACAAGTAAGTCATCCACATAGACACCAACTATTAGAGATTCATTCCCCTTTCGTTTTACATATACACCATGCTCGTATGGACACCTTACAAACCCCAATTCCTCAAGACATTTGTTAAGCTTGGCATACCACGCCCGTGGTGCCTGTCGTAAGACGTACAGAGCCTTGAATAATTTGTAAACATAACCTTCCTTTCCTGGCTTAACAAACCCTTCAGGCTGGGAGACATACACATCTTCTTTCAAATCCCCATTTAGAAATGCCGTCTTGACATCCAAGTGATGTACCTGCCATGAGTTTTTAGCTGCTAATGCAAGAAGCAATCGCACTGTCTCTAATCGCGTAACAGGAGCAAAAATCTCGTCGAAGTCCACTCCCTTCTCTTGCACATACCCTTTTGCTACAAGACGAGCCTTGTATTTTACAATGTTTCCTTCCGCATCTTTCTTCAAATTGTATATCCATTTCAAACCTATGACCTTATTTCCTCTCGAAGTAGTCTTTCTTCTCCGTTCTTGCATTTAAGATTTATAGTGCCTCTCCCTTTGATTTCCACTGTTGAGCCATCCCCAAATTTTACCTTGCCTGTGACCGCCTCGTCCAACTCATTGAACTTTGATCTATGCCCTGACATATGGTTGCTTGCACCATTGTCCAAGTACCACACGTTGGACTCCCATTTTTCTTCATCATTTACTTTTAGCAGTTTTGGCTGTAGTCCTCGTTCATCGATTTCAACATTGTTTGCCACAGTTTTCTCATGCTTGGCCAAGAGCAGTGCAGGCTCATCATCCATTTGAATCAAGTTGGCCTCTTGTTTGTGTTCTTTTATTCTCCTTGGTCTGCGACATTCAGCTGCAAAGTGGCCATACCCAAAACAATTGAAACACTTGACCCGACTCTTATCTTGCACACCTCTACCATTCATCCTCGGTTAACATTAGCTGCTCACTACTGGGTTCGTTTGTGCCCTTCAACCTCTCTTCATGAGCTTTAAGTGAACCTATCACTTCCTCCACTGACATGGTGTCCAGATTTCCGAATTGCTCCAGTGTGGATGCAATTTGTAAAAACTTCATGGGGACTGCTCACAATAATTTTTTAACAACATACGCTTCCTCCACCACTTCACCCAGTGCTCTTATGTTGGACACGATACCATTCAACTTCATGTAGAACTCATCTAACATGTCTGTGTCCTTCATATTTAAAGCTTCAAACTCTGCTTTCAGAGTTTGCACCCTGGCCTTCTTGACCCTTTCTGCTCCCTGGCTCATTGTCTTGATTGCCTCCCAGGCACCCTTTGCCGTTTTCTTATCAGCAATAGCCAGCAGTAAATCCTCCGGAATCGCTTGATACATCATTGCCAAAGCAACTTTGTCAGTTTTTCCCTCTACTGCCGCCTTGGGATCACTAGGCTCCACTGCTTCCCAAACTCCATGGGCTTGCATAAACACCTTCATTTTCATAGACCAAACAGTATAGTTCCCTTTTGTCAACATCGGATAACTCAATCCAAACGAACCTCCTTTCTGCTTGTTTACCTCCATTGATACTGAAGATTTTGATATATACTAACGCTATTATTCTTCCCACACCCGCTCTGATACCAATTCTTGATTTAAAACAAACATACAAGTACTGATATAATGATTTATGTTTAATATGGAAAGAACAACACAGTATATTTCAAGCCAACGTCTTGATTTTATTCCTTCTGCAATACAAAACATATAAAGGAAATGAAAACAACTAAACACCTAGAAACAAGGAACTGGGCTTATGGGCCAACAAAAGCTCCTAAAAAATCTCTGACTACATACGTTATTCAACCAACCCTAAGAATAAGCAATGACCACCTAGACTTATTCAACTCAGTAGAAAATAAAACAAATAACTAAGACAAATTTAATATTAAAACCCAACATTAAATGTTAAAAATCTTTAACATTCAACTTATAATTTATAACTTATTCTCGATACACGCAATATATAATATCCTTCAAGGATATTATAAAGCTCATAAGTTCTGGTTTACCAAACACTCTAGGACTTATAAGCTCAGCTCTACTTATCACTTATAAAGCACTTACTCATTTTAAGCTATAAGTCAATTTTTGCTTGATACCCCAAACGCCCCCTATATGTGATAATACTAATTAACGTATTCAGAGATCCAGTTCATATTATAACTTTATTCTGCTCTTAAGTATTTATTCTACTCTTAAGTATTTATTCTACTCTAAATATGATATACTATAACACTTTCTTAATTGTGCAGTATTTTCATTCTACTGTATTTAGAAAAAGATATTTCTATCTTTGTTTTCTTTTCCTTTTTAATACAAAAGTGACGGCTAAATTTTACACATTTTAATGATCAAATTTTCAAATTTACAATAGGATACATATGAAAAAAGTTCTATGGACCACTTTTAGTTGAAAATTTTGGTGATCATATATGTTCTGTAATTAATTTTTTTGCAAAACGAATTATATTTTGTAATTTAAAAACTTGCAAAACGTATTATTTTGCAATACATGTTCTATAAAAATTACTATTTCATTGAAAAATTTATAAATCATGTATGTTCGGCTTTTAAAGTAGAAATCATTGAGTACCCCTCTCCTGTGTTGATATGCTAATTAACCTTTTGGATATTCGGCTTTCTATATTTTAAAATGATTAGAAATTATGTGTAACCGTATATCATAAAAAAGATTATGATCAATAAGCATGGAACTTAGCTTTTGAAAGAAAACTGTAACCTTTGTGAGTTGCACAGACTTCAAAAGGTTTTCTGTAAGAAACTATTCAGCATTCGGCAACTTCAATTCGTTTTATGTAAGAAACTATTGGATCAACAGGGTTCAAGATTAGTTTAGGGCCCAAACAAATGATTATCTCAACATGAAGATAATAACATCACAGCCCGTTTTGAGAAATGCCATGCCGTGTCCCGGTTTGCTATAGTAAATTATTGGTGACCGATTGAGTAGTTTATATTTTGTATAGAAAAATTCAGCATTTTAAAATGTTAATGTATTTATAGATAATATTTATTTTTATAAAATATTTAGAGAAATTATCAAAAATACTACTTTTTCTAAGTTTTTTTTACAATTTTACAATCTTCTGAAAATATTTACAAAAATACGACATGCAACTAGATGCAACCTAAAAATATTTACAAAAATACGGTCGCAACCAACGCAACCAAAATTCAAAAAAATTGTTAGTAAGAGGGGTAAGTTTGTGGTCTTGATTTACTTTGGAGGTTCAATAGTTAAACTTTGGGATTCAGTGTTTCTATTTTGGGTTTTAGAAATATTAAGAATGATGAATAATTCGTATATGTTTAGGGTTTAGGGTTGCACCTAAACCGTAAACTCTAAACCCTAACATACCTGAAACTCTAAAATCACGGGAAAAACACCATTATTAACAACAGCATTTGCATTTGTGGTTGATTTTGGTTGATATGGTTGCATCTAGTTGCCGACCGTATTTTTGCAAATATTTTCAAAAATACATAATATTTTTGTAAAAAAGTTTTTTGGGTTGGGTATTTATGAAAAAAGCCCAAATATTTATTGATTTTAAAATTAAAGTTTATAAACCTGCATGTCTTCAGTTATCCTGATTTTACATATTTAATTAACATTGAGCATAATTATTCGAAATCGATTCAAACCAAACTTTGCGCACTGTTCAAACCAAAATTTTCGATTTTTTTACAATTTGATTTGATTTTGGTTTTTGATATGGACAGAAAAGTAATTATAGAAATATAATTGACCAGACAATGGAAATGCCGATAATTAAGGCCCAAAATCCTAATTATTTATTAATTTCGTAATTAATAAATAAGGGAAAAATACAGCTCATGAAAAGAGTCCAAAATATGGTAAATTAGTCAAAGAAGGATCCAGAATCCCAATTAATGAGTCATAGCCTTTATCAACAAGGAAAAGACTTATCCTACAAGAAATACAATGTTTATCCAATATCAAAAAGGAGACTTATTAGCTAAGACTCCTAAACCTACCATAAATATGAGGCTCTAGACGCCTATATAAAGGACCTGATCCTACAATCAGAACTACGTCTTTGGCTTGATTCTCAATAACGAATTGAGATACGTAGGCATCTTGTGAGGACCGATTTAGTCTCGAAACACAAGTGCAGCCATTAAAGCTCGAAGCTCATTAAACCTTAGCATTAAATTCACAAGCACGTTTTTTATTCCACAACATTTGACGCCGTCTGTGGGAAGACAACATCAACCATGGCAAACACACGAAGAATAAGTCGCGACACTCATACTTCCGAAGGGCTTCCACTCACCTCTGAGGCTGGAACTCAAGAAAATCGACCACCACCAACCACTGGTACTCAAGGGGCGAATATCCCCCCCACCGTCACTCAAGGACCAGATGTCCCAATTACTGATGAAGGGACGAATCCCCTGCAGATGGTTATTCATGGACCGAATCCACAGGAGACCGTTCTGGAACAACCAATCACAATCTCCGCGCTGCTCATGAATGCCCCAAGTGGCCTTCTGTTGCCCAGTAATAATCTATTGTAGAAGGGGGGTTGAATACAATAGAGTAAGATAATCGACTTCTTAATGTATATATCACAAATATGAAAAGAAAGATAACAGCTTTATTAAATCTGATATAAAACTGTTATAAACTCTCTCAAGAAATTCTGATGTTCTTGAGAGCTGCTAGTTTACAAAAACTCTCTCAAGAAATTCTGTTCTTAAGAGCTTCTCTTCGATTATGTTCTCTCTCTCATGAATCACATAAATCGAAACCAAGACTGTGTTTATATAGTGCACACAGCTTCTCTATCAATAACAAGATAAGTCCTAATCAATAACAAAGATAGAAACCTATCCTTAATCGATAGCTACATTCTACAAACCAGGAACAAATAGAATAAACTTCCATGTTTATCTAGACTTCAAATATAACTCGAAGTAGGAATCCTGATCAGCTTCAAGTTCTGATGATCAATCCTGATCATAGTCTGAGTAGGAATCCTGATGATCAATAAGATACTGACGCTTGATCAAATACTGATGACCATGCAATACTGATGACGTCAGCAATCCTGATCAGTTGAGTCTAGCTTCTGACGATCATTGAATTCTGATCTAACAATCTCCCCCAATCTCATACTTTGTGAAATAAAGTATAGATTCCAAATATTCAATGATGTCAAAAACATGTATCAAAATGTACGAGTATCTTCAGAAACAACTTATCTGTTTAAGCTTTTTGATAGAACAAATTCATCTTTAAGAAGTTGGATAATAAACTTTCTTCTTTTTCTTCAAGAATTTGAATCAGTCTTTCCTTAAGATTTCTGAGTTCTTTATCTTCCTCATTAATCTGGTAGATAGCTGCTCTGAGATTCTGTATGGAGCTTTTCTGTAGACTGTGCTCTTCAAGCAAAAGATAAGCAATTTCCTTCCCATCAGGATTGAGAGTAAGTTGGGTCATACCAAAAGTTACTTCTTTAACAGCAGTACCTCTTTCCATTTCCACATCCTGACCTCTTTGATTTAAGTACATGGGAATATAATTACCATCGAAATTACTGTTTCCATCCAGTCTTTTTCTTATAGTTGACAAAATCATGTCAGCCCATACTTTGTACACTTGGTTCTTCCATCTTAATAGATAGTGAACATATTTCAGTTCCTGTGTAGTTTTCATCAGCAGATCTTGAATAGATAGAATATTCACACTACCATCTTTCAAGAAGTACAGAAGCTTTTCTTTCTTTTCAAAACCATCATGACAATCTATAACTATATCAACAGCTAATAAATTGTTCAGATTTTCAGAAGTTAAAGTACCTCCAATTTCTGTCAAGGAGTAAGGATCAACATATGACATATTCAGATATTCACCATCTCTGTGTCCAATACCTCCTCTTGAATTACTTGACAATTGCTTCAGATTCGAAAACATCTTTAACCAGAGTGTTTTTGATCTAGCCATATCAGACAAATCAACAACACTTGAAGCGCTTGTAATAATTCCACCAGACTAAAAATTGATAGGTGTATCACAACTTAATGTGCTAATATGTTTCCACTTCTTGTATTTCTCCTTTTCATGAGCGTAGCTTCTTTCAAGTAAAGATTCTTGTCTGCTTGAATTTCTCCATTTTCTTTCATTTGAAACTTTAAGCCTTTGTAGATAGAGATTGAAATCTTCATTTGTTCTTTTTGTAATATCTCTTCTTCTGGCTTCTTCTTCTTCATCTACTTCTTTGTTGTGACAATCAACAACAGTAGATAAGATTATCAAATCAACCTCTTGCAGAATTTCAGATTCGTCAGGATCTTGAATATTGTCAGGATTAGAATCTTCAATTTGATTTGTATTGCTGAGAGTTGATTTACTTGATTTTCTTTTCAATTCAGGTTCTTCTTCAACAAATTCCTTGTCTTCTTTCTCCATGATATCCTTGATAACAGGATCTATTAGATTTTGTGAAGTTTCAGGAATTTCTTCAATTCTTAAGGCTCTAGACCTTGTCTGTCTAGGTACTGTTTGAGTTGAAGAACCTCTTCTATTTCTTCTAGCACCTCTCCTACCTCTGCTTCCTCTACCTCTAGCAGGAGCAGTATAGCTTTCCATTGTCTCTCTTTGTAGTCTCAAGAATTCTTCATGTGAGAGATCTGGATATTCTTCACTTGCTGTAGAGAGTGCTTTTCTTGCATATAATTGTTGAACTCTTTTATCAGTGTGATATAGAGTAACAATTCTGCCATCTTTTGTAGAAAACTTCTGGAATAAATTTGATGCATCTTCAGGATTATCAATAATCACATCTTCATCACCTTCAGGAATTGTAGCAAGAATGTGTCCATGACCAGGTGTCAGGATTTGATCTTCCGTCAGGATTTGATCTTCCGTCAGGATCTGAGATTGCACCAATGTTCTTACTGTCTTAACTCCAGAATCAGAAACATGAGTTGACTGCGTTGTTTGACTTTGAGAAGTTTGGATTGTCTTCATAACAACAGCATCAGAGGTTTCTCCTTGTATCACTTTGTCACCACCATCATCTCCAGTATCATCATCATTATTTCTTAATACTAGATCAGGTGTACATTTTGTCTGAATAACCTTCTCCCCCTTTTTGACATCAGGATTTGACAATAATTGCAAAATTAAGGAAAGAGAGGCTTGAATTTCAGTTACCTTAGTATCCAGAGAATCAATTCTTTGATTGATGGAGGTTTGTTCTGAAACAACAGATTTCACTTGGGATTCCACTACCCTCAGTTGTAAAGTAGTAGGCACCTTTGTAAAATTATTAAAGATATCAGTCCTCACTTTTTCAGTTGAACCCTTGATAGAATCAATCTCACTTTTCAGGCTTTTGGATAACAGAGTAGTAGCCTTCAGATGATTCTTCAAGTCTTGATTCTCTATAGATTTCACTGCATTATAGGCATGTTCAATAGCAGAAGAAAAACTGATAGATTCATCAGATTGGTGCCATGAATTGTTCCATTCATTCTGTCTAAATGCCTCAGCAGGATCAAAGGAAGGAGTAGAAAAATCTTGTTTCTGATCTTTCCCAGTGGAAGCATTGCTAGCCATATATGTACTTGATGAACCAAAATTAGTTCCAAGACTAATTTTGAGTGCTGTAGCAAGCTGTTCCTTCTCTTTTCGATTCTCATCATCATCATCACTATCATCAGAAGTATCATCAACAGTACCATGAGTAATATTAGGATCAGGAATAGCAATACCTTTCAGTTTATCCTGTGGTTCTGAGATAGGATGATCCATTGGTCTTGAACGAAGTGGCTGTATCAAAATAGGTTCATTATCAGGAGCACCACTAGCGTCAGGATGAACATCGTCAGGATTTGATATGCTTGCATCAGTATTTGCTACCAATGGTTCTTGTGGAGCTTGAGGTTCAGAAGCTGCTTCAACACTTTGAGTTAAAGGTTCTTGTGTGCTTCCCTCATTGACAATGTTCTCGACCAATCTTTCAACAGAAGTTGTAGCTTTGCCTGCATCTTCACTTTGAGAAGATGGTTCTTGTGTAGCTGGAATGTTGATGTCTTCATTCTCCCTTTGAGAAAATGGTTCTTGTGTGACCATTCCACTAGCTAAGCCTTCACCCAAACTTTGATTGAGTGGTTCTTGTGTGGCAGGATCAACAGTAGCTGCTGAATTACTCTGAAATTCAGGTTCTTGTGGGCTTGATCCTTTCAGCTTCTTCTGTCTCTGATAGACTAACTCTTCTGCATTCCTCTTTTTCTTTGATGTAGGTGTAAGACCAACCAAGGAAGCAGTTGTAGAAACCTTCTCCCAAGAAATTTCTCTAATCTGAGATGGAGAGGCTGGAGAGTCTGATATAGAGACAACTGTTGTTGTTGCATCAGGAATACTAACATCAGGATTTGCTAGAGCATCAGGAGTAGATGACTCATCAGGATTTGATGTCTGAATATCAGTATCCTTCATTTGCACTGTCAAAGGAATATGATACCTGCTCTTTGATAATTTCCTTGTCTTTTGTGGTTTTGATAAAGGTACCACAGCTTTAGTAGCAGTATCAGCAACTTCCTTGTTCACATTCATCACAGAGGATATAGGTAAGTCATCCTCTGAATCACTTTCATCAATCAACCTTAACTTCCTTTTCACAGGAACATTCTTAACAACCTTATCATCTTTCTTCACCAGGACCCCTTGTACACCCCCTTGTATCTTCTTTTTAGTGAGTGGTGTAGAGAAAAAATCCTTTGAACCTGATTGCCTTCCAGACACATCAGTTCTAGCTGATTTCTTTGATTTTACAACTAAAATCTTTTGAGAGACAATAGAGGTGGTTGTTAACTGTTTAGACTATTTAGGTTGCATGCTTGTGTCAGGAACAAGGTGGGTTGGGCCTTGCCCCATAGCATTAGAAAGTAGTCCATAACGAGTAGGCATTTTCTGATGTAAGAAAAACCTAACCTCATCAGGAATAAAAGCATTTCCTATGAAACCATTTGCCTTATCACTGTTGACTAAGGACTTAATATTATTCTCAGTAATTCTACAGATTGGTAGAACTACATCATCCTCAAAAACAACATTAGGACATAAGTGATTAAATATCAACTGTAAAAATCTAAGAAAACAGACAGAACCCAATTTATCTGATTTCCTATCACTTAAGGCTTTTAAGATAAAAGACCCATAATCAAACACTGTAGAATGGATAAGAGAGTACCCAATTTTAAGAGATCCTGATGGAAGAGCATCAAAATTTGATGTCTTGTTCAGGAAACAGCGGCTGATTGTATCAAAGAAGAAATTCCATTCCTTCTTAAGCTTTGTCCTGAAGAGATTTCCATATCTCTTTACTTCACCATTGTAGCCCAACATTGTAACAAACTCAAAAAGAGTAGAGTCCGAAACATTAGCAGGAATAGCATCACCAAGAACGGGTAAATGCAGGGCTGCCTCCACAATTGTAGGAGTCACATAGTGAGTAGTTCCATTATATTCAAAACTCATCAAGATTGTATCAGAATGCCCTTTATCAAAAGTAACTGAGTTCCACACCTGCATTACAGACTTAAAAGAAACACTTGCAGGTTCTGTTAAAGCAAACTTCAATGGGCTTGAAGCTAGAAAATCTTGAATGATATGAAACTCATTGGGTAAATCTTGATGATTTAGAATAGCCACAAAATTGTTAGTGGCAAATGTAACACCACTAATCACTGTCTGTTTGTTCATGAATGATGAAGATGTCATTGTAATGCTTTTGAAAACACGAGAATTAAGATTTGAAGCAATTAGGGTATGAAAGCACAGAGAGATAGAAAACGAAAAACTGATGATAAGAGAGTAATTAACGATGTAGACCAATAAAAAGTATTTTGTTAAAACAAAATATTACTCTCAAAGACAGGTGGCAAAATATGATATGTGCACAAAGAATTAGTGGACAGATTACGTGTGTCATTTAAATAAATCTGCACCGCCTTTTATGTGTATGTATTGATATATCTATAATAGTGCAACACACGCGTGCATACAGTTGTCCTACTAAAACTCAACCGTCCATCAGTAGATACTGATGAAAAATTAGGCACAAATTAAGTAATGAAATACTGACCTGTACATCAGGATTGACCAGTTGACTTCTTGTCAGGATTGAGTCCTATCAGGATTTGATCAAAGATACATACCTTTCTGAATAACCATCAGGATTTGACAGTTATCAGGATTTTCTCTCTGTAGCTTTTCCTCAGAAATTCTCAAAATTCATCATTCCAAGTTCATTCACCAATTTATTGAAAATAGCTTCAGGTAGTGGCTTGGTGAATATATCAGCTAGTTGTTGATCAGTAGGAACAAAGTGAAGTTCAATTGTTCCTTCCAGAACCTGTTCTCTTATAAAGTGATATCTGATACTTATGTGTTTAGTAAGAGAATGCTGAACTGGATTTCCTGTCATTGCAATAGCACTCTGGTTATCATAATAAATAGGGATTTTTGAGTATGACAGGCCATAATCTAACAACTGATTTCTCATCCATATTATCTGAGCACAACAACTTCCTGCAGCAATGTACTCAGCTTCTGCAGTTGAAGTGGAAATAGATTTCTGCTTTTTACTGAACCATGAAACTAGTCTTCCACCCAAAAACTGACAACTTCCTGAAGTACTTTTCCTGTCTATTTTGCATCCTGCAAAATCAGCATCTGAATAACCACACAACCCAAAATCTGATTCCCTTGCATACCAAAGGCCAAGTGAAGGAGTGCCTTTGAGATATCTGAAAATTCTTTTGACTGCAATCAGATGTGGTTCTCTAGGTTTTGCTTGAAATCTTGCACATAGACAGGTTGCAAACATGATATCTGGTCTACTGGCAGTGAGATACAATAAAGAGCCAATCATTCCTCTGTAGTGAGTTACATCTACCTCTTCACCTTGATCAGGATCAAGTTTGGTAGCTGTAGCTATGGGAGTTGAAGCAGGAGTACTGTCTTGCATGTTAAACCTTGTCAGTAAGTTCCTTGTGTATTTAGACTGATTAATAAAAATCCCTTCATCAGTCTGTTTAACTTGAAGACCCAGAAAGTAACTCATTTCTCCCATCATGCTCATTTGATATCTTGACTGCATAAGCTTGGAAAACTTTTCACACAGCTTATTGTTTGTTGACCCAAAAATGATATCATCAACATAAATCTGAACTAACAGCAACTCCTTACCATGATTCAAATAAAATAGAGTTTTATCAATTGCACCTCTTTTGAATCCACTTTCCAGTAAGAATTGAGCTAAAGTTTCATACCATGCTCTTGGAGCTTGCTTTAGTCCATAAAGTGCCTTATCCAGTCTGTAGACATGATCTGGATATGTAGGATCAATGAAACCAGGAGGTTGTTCAACATAAACTTCTTCCTCCAGTTCACCATTTAAGAAAGCACTTTTAACATCCATCTGGAAAACCTTGAATTTCTTATGTGCTGCATAAGCAAGAAATATCCTGATGGCTTCTAGTCTTGCAACAGGAGCAAAAGTTTCATCATAGTCAATTCCCTCTTGTTGGGAATACCCCTTTGCAACTAGTCTAGCTTTATTTCTGATAATGACTCCATCAGAATCAGTCTTGTTCTTGAAAATCCACTTTGTACCAACAATTGATCTATTCTTTGGTCTTGGTACCAGTTTCCAGACTTCATTCCTTTCAAATTCATTCAGTTCTTCTTGCATTGCAGTAACCCAATCAGCATCTTTAAGTGCATCTTCAACTTTCTTAGGCTCCTCCTTGGATAGAAAGTTATTATATAAACATTCATTCTGAGTTGCACTTCTTGTTTGAACACCTGCATCAGGATCTCCAATTATCAAATCAGGAGAATGATCTTTTGTCCATTTCCTTGCTGGTGTCAAATTGTTTCTTGAAGTAGATGCTCCCCCTGGATTGGTGTTATCTTGATTGAAAGAATTTGATTGATTTGAAGCTCTCCCTGAATTATTGTTATGCCCTCCTGATGTGTTGTCAGGATCTTCACTTGAATCAGTATCTGAAGAATTCTGTCCTGATGATTGAGTTGACTCTGAACTTGTAGTTGAATGCCGTTGCTCCCCCTCAACATTAGCACTACTAGTTGTATCACTGTTGTTTGCATCATCAGTATTAGCACCATCAGTACCTGGTGAGTCATCAGGATTTGGTGACCCATCAGTATCTGATGAATTGACAGGATCTGATTCAATTTCTTCAGGTTCCTTGGAAGCTTCATTTTCAAATAACAATCTATCATGCGAGTCTTCAATGATTCCAGTTATCTTCTTATCATCAAAAGATACATGTATTGACTCCATGACAGTTCTTGTTCTCAAATTAAAAACTCTGAAGGCTCTTGATGTAGGATAACCTATGAATATTCCTTCATCAGCCTTTGTTTCAAATTTCCCTAGCTGTTCAGGATGAGTTCTGAGAACAAAACATTTACAGCCAAACACATGCAAATGCTTCAGACTTGGTTTCTTCTCTTTGAGTGACTGATAAGGAGTGACACCATGCCTGTTTATCAATGTGAGATTTTGTGTATAGCATGCTGTGTTGACTGCTTCTGCCCAGAAATATGTAGGTAATTTAGCTTCTTCCAACATAGTTCTGCCAGCTTCAATAAGAGTTCTATTCTTCCTTTCTACTACTCCATTTTGCTGAGGTGTGCCAGGAGCAGAGAATTGTTGAATGATTCCTTTGTATTTGCAGAACTCTTCCATCTTTGAATTCTTAAATTCAGTACCATTATCACTTCTCAGAATCTTGACTTTGTACTTTGTGGTTGTCTCAATCATCCTCACATGATCCAACAGAACTTCAGGAGTTTCATCTTTTCTATGCAGAAAATACACCCAGGTGAATCTAGAATATTCATCAACAATTACAAGAGTGTACCTTTTCTTACTGATGGACATGATGTTGACTGGACCAAACAGATCAAGATGTAGCATGTGATATGGTTCTTCAATAGAGGATTCTGATTTACTCTGGAATGATGTCCTTCTTTGTTTTGCTTTTTGGCATGCATCACAGAGTCCATCAGGTGTATATAAGACATTAGGTAATCCTCTTACTAACTCTTTCTTAACCAACTCATTGATGTTGCTGAAGTTGAGATGAGAAAGCTTCTTGTGCCAATTCCAACTTTCATCTACTGAAGCTTTACTGATGAAACATGTAGGGGAGCCATCAGTATCTGAGAGAATGTTGGCTTCATATATGTTACCATGCCTGTAGCCAGTTAGTGCTATCTTCCCTGTTGCTTTACTGACTACTTCACAATGTGTGGAATAGAAATTGACATGATAACCTCTGTTAGTGATTTGACTAATACTCAACAAGTTGTGTTTTAGTCCTTTCACTAGAGCTACTTTTTCAATGATGACATTTCCAATGATTATATTGCCATATCCCAAGGTTTGTCCAATGTTGCCATCTCCATAAGACACAGTTGGGCCAGCTTTTTCCTCATATTCTGATAACAGGGCTTTGTTTCCAGTCATGTGCACAGAACATCCACTATCCATGACTAACACATTTTTCTTTTTACCCTGCATCAGAATAGTAAAACACTAGTCAGAATGTTTAGGAACCCACACTTGTTGGATTCCTTGTTCATGCATTTTATTAAATTTAACAGCAGAAGACTTTTTGACTTTTGCAGTCCTGACAGGATTTACTCCATCAGGATTTGCTTTGTCAGCATCAGTATTAACAAAAGCATGCTTCACTATGACATTTTCAGTTCTATCAGACTTTGTACTACTTTCAAACTTAGGCAATGGATCATAAAAGTTATAGTACAAATCATGATACTCTTTACATGTATAAATAGAATGCCATAGACTACCACAATGAAAACAGGACTTCTGCGGTTTATAGAGTATTGATCTATTCCTAACATCAGACTTAGGAATATCAGTAATCTTCTTCTTACTCTTCTTACAATCAATAGCAAGATGATTAGAGTTACCACAGTTAAAACAACACTTTCTAGGTGCATTTGGGATATATTTATAACCATTCTCTTTATTGATCCCAACTTTACCATTCCTGTTTCTCTTAACAGTAGCTTCCTTTTTCTTATCTGTAACCTTACAGATTTTATCTTTAAGCTGTTTCTAAGACAATAGACCTAGATTCTTAGTGACTTTGTTCATGACAGGTTTAGACTTTATAACTTTAATTCCTTGAGTAGAAGAAGATCCCTTTTCAAAAGTAGAATTGGAATCCTTACCAAAAACAAAATTAACAGGAGTAATCTTAGATTTGGTTGAGTCTATAACATGTCTATAGGTCTTTGGACTGACTGTCTCATCAATGACAATTTTCTCTGCTAATTTCTTATCTTCATCTGACTTATATCCTAGACACTCTTTCCAATTCTTAGAGGTATTAATCTCATGAAATTTCCTACCAGAGTCTGTCCAGGTTCTGATTTTCTCATTAGCAAAATCAAGTTCTTTTTCAAGGAAAGTACATTTAGATATCATCTCTAAGTGCATGTGTTTAGCATTATCACATTCTTTTTGTACTTCTTGCATACGAGAAAATTCAGCTTCTAATATCTCATTCCTCTTTCTAAGGTCAGACATCTCAGATAAGATTCTAGTATTCTCAGCAGTTTGACTTCTAAAGCTAATATGTAATGACTTTAGAAAACGTCTTAACTCAGAAGCATTATCAGTATCAAAATCAAAGATAGTATTTAGTACCTTATCATCAGGAGCAGCAGTTACATCAGCATTGGCCATTAATGCATAGTTGACTACCTCAGTATCAGATTCTGAGGAAGAGTCCATCCAATCCTTGCTTGATGTGATGAGTGCCTTTGTCTTGTTGCATTCAGAAGCAAAGTGACCCATTCCATTACACTTGTAGCATCTAACCTTTGATTTGTCAAATTTGCTACCCTTGCTGTCCTTTTTGATATACTTGTCTTTGTCTGCTTTGAAGGTCTTTTTCTGAAAGTTGCCTTGTCTTCTATTCTTCCTGAACTTCATCCTTCTGAAGTTTCTGACAATCATAGCAACCATCTCTTCCATGTCTGAATCAGAAGATTCATCACCAGTATTGGCATCAGAATTGCCATCAGTATCTGATGAAGAGTCGTCAGGATCTGACTCAGCTACTCTTGCTTTCCTTCTAGAGACCTCCATAGCTTTCCCTTTTGATTTTGCTTCTACATTCAAAGCAATTGACTTTGCCTTGCTGCTTTTCTTGTTCTTTCTCTGTTGAACTTCAAGATCATGAGTTCTTAGCATCCCATAGATCTCATCAAGAGACACAATGTTCAGATCATACTGGTGTCTAACGATTGAGGTCTGAGTATCCCATTCTTCAGGTAAAGCTCTAAGAAATTTGGTGTTTGAATCTTCAGTTTCATATACTTTGTCAACTAAGGATAAGCTGTTCAATAGTGTCAGGAATCTATCATATAGCTCAGTCAGGCTCTCTTCAGGTCTTGCATCGAATTGTTCATATTCTTGAATCAATAGAGCCCTTCTGTTTTTCTTGACAGATGCAGATCCCTGGCACTGAGTTTCCAAAGTATCCCAGATTTCTTTTGAAGACTTGCATGCAATCACTCTGTTTGACATGACAGCATCAAGGCTATTATGCAAGATATTCTTTATCTTTGGTTCCCTGAGTACATGAGCTTTTTCTTCTGGAGTCCATTCAGCTTTAGCTTTGACCACATAATGTTCTGGTACTGTATCTGTTCGTTCTACGAACTTTGTTGGTATATATGGTCCATCACGAATCATGTCCAAGTAGTCAGGATCCATAGCCTCCAGGTACATCAGCATCTTTACCCTCCATGTAGGATATTCTGATATCTTTAAGATGGGAATCTTCATGCTTTCATACTTGGTTGTCGACATCTTAGATCGTCTCTGATTTAAAAATAAATCAGTTTGCTCTGATACCAATTGTTGCCCAGTAATAATCTATTGTAGAAGGGGGGTTGAATACAATAGAGTAAGATAATTGACTTCTTAATGTATATATCACAAATATGAAAAGAAAGATAACAGCTTTATTAAATCTGATATAAAACTGTTACAAACTCTCTCAAGAAATTCTGATGTTCTTGAGAGCTGCTAGTTTACAAAAACTCTCTCAAGAAATTCTGTTCTTAAGAGCTTCTCTTCGATTATGTTCTCTCTCTCATGAATCACATAAATCGAAACCAAGACTGTGTTTATATAGTGCACACAGCTTCTCTATCAATAACAAGATAAGTCATAATCAATAACAAAGATAGAAACCTATCCTTAATCGATAGCTACATTCTACAAACCAGGAACAAATAGAATAAACTTCCATGTTTATCTAGACTCCAAATATAACTCGAAGTAGGAATCCTGATCAGCTTCAAGTTCTGATGATCAATCCTGATCATAGTCTGAGTAGGAATCCTGATGATCAATAAGATACTGACGCTTGATCAAATACTGATGACCATGCAATACTGATGACGTCAGCAATCCTGATCAGTTGAGTCTAGCTTCTGACGATCATTGAATTCTGATCTAACACCTTCAACTCCATACTACGGACTTGCCCCAATATACAACTCAAACTCTCGGTATGCCAACTTATGGTATGCCACCCCGACCCCCAGTGGGTAGTAGTGGAGCTAATCCAATCTACCATGAGGCATATGTGCCCCCTTACATTCAAGGTCTGGGACCCCAAAACCAACAAACTCAAACTCGACAGACCCCTTTGATTCAAGACTACTCAGGTCCCTATACCAAGGATGAGAATTACTCAACAGGAGATGAGAGGGACGTTGCCCCAAGAAGGAGACGTTCTTCCCAAACAAATCGGGAACAACCCCAAACAATTAAGGAGAAAATTGCAGCCCATGAGGCAGAAACCGCAAGACTCAAGAAACTCCTTGCTGAAGAGGAGGCTGCTAAAACTCAAGACCGAGCAACTGGGAGAGTCCCGGTTATCAACCTGGACCCAAAACCAAGAAGAACCAAGAGGGCTGAAGCCCCGAGGGGTGATCCAAGCGTTCTGATGCCCCTAGGAGATCCTGATGATCCAACACCCCCGTTTACTCAAGATATCATGAAAGCCACTATATCCAGAAAGTTTAAGATGCCAACGATCAAAGCCTATGATGGAACGGGTGATCCCGCAAATCATGTAAGAACCTTCTCCAATGCACTGCTGTTGCAGCCGACCAATGATGCGGTCAAGTGTAGGGCGTTTCCACAAACCTTGGCAGGCATGGCCCAACGCTGGTATAGCCGTCTCCCTCCCAACTCTATTGGGTCTTTGAAGGAACTAAGCAAGGCTTTCATCAATCAGTTCATTAGTGGAAGGGTGCATGAGAAAAGCTCTGCATCACTCATGGCAATCCAGCAAGGAAAGAATGAAGCCCTAAGGGACTACATCAATCGATTCACTCGGGAGGCTCTGAAAGTCCCGGACTTAGAGGACAGAGTGGCTATGATAGCCCTGCAACAAGGAACTACTGATGACCACTTCAAAAGGTCATTAGCTAAACATCCACCCGAGAGCATGCTGAAGCTCCAAGATAGAGCCGGAAAGTACATCAAGGCTGAAGAAAGCATGAGAAAGTATGAACCCACTGCTGGCGATAGTGGAAACTCAAAGAAAAGAAAGGATGTTCAGGAGTACGACGTCAAGGAAAAGTGTTATTCCCAAATGACCTAACAGAATTGTAGAAGGGGGGGTTGAATACAATTCTTGATATTTTCTTGAACCTAAACACTTTATGAAATTAAACTGAACTGAATAAATAAAAACACAAGATATAAATAATTCAGTTGGATTGTTTGATGATCCAACTGAAGTGTTTTTATTGCGGAAATAATCTGTGATACAAATGTTCACAGCTGCTCAGTTACAATGTTGTAGAGAAGAATGCTCTCAAAAATAGCTAATACAATCTATTTGTTTTTCTTCTCTTATTCTTAAAGTAACTGCTACACTTGGTTATATAATCCCAAGTTTACAATTCTACGTTTGGTTAAACTAAAGAATAATAGTAGTAACCATCAGTAGCTTGCTCTTCATTCCTTTTGTCCAATGGTCCTTGGAGATCTTAGCTTTTGTCTTCATGCTCATTATAATCATTCCCAAGAGCCTTATTGGAAATTGGAATGTTTCCTTATTTCCAGTAACCACTTTGATGGCTTCCAATGCAAAGTACACTTCCATATCTCCTTTTAGATCTGTTAAGTAAACTGTCACTATCACTTTGTCAACTGTTCAAAAAGCAACATTGATTCGTTGATAGCAAGGAGATGTGTTTCGTTGATAGCTTCATTCTTCATTCCGTTGATGGTGTTTCCCTCGTTTCGTTGATGGGTAAACTCCATACCGTTGACAGAGTAATCTTCATACCGTTGACATGTCTTCACTTAGGCAGAATTACAAGGCATAACATATTTACAATTAACCAACCTATTTTGCCTATCTAGTACATAGTCAACATGACTTAGAAAACCTATCTAAAACATATAATAGAATGCCTATCATACTGAGAAGTATTGTACAATGCAATTGCTACAACACTCATTTCGTTGATGAGCTTCCTGTCAACGAAACACTGCTAAGCATGCTATTTCGTTGACAGCTACAAAATTGACTTTACACAAATTCTACTAAGTGTTTTATGCTTATCATCAAGAACAACATATTCCTAACAAAAAGTTTCCCAGAACGTCAAAGGACTCTGATTCTCCACCCAAGAGGAACAATTTTGGGCCAAAGTTTACGGAGTATGCAAGATTAAACACTCACAGGAGTCAAATTCTGATGGAGATAGCCAAGGAAGGAGATCTTAAATGGCCGAAGCCAATGAGAGCTGACATGTCCAAACGGAACCAAAATAAGTTATGTCGGTTCCAGAAAGAAGTCGGTCAAGACACCGACGATTGTAGGCAATTGAAAGATGAGATTGAGTTTCTGATACGAAGAGGAAAACTCAGCAAATTCACCAAGGATGGAAATCAAGGAAGTCAAAGAGGAAACTATGAAAGGAAGGATTATGACAGAAGGGACAACGACCAAGATCGTAACCCCAATCCCCGAGGGCCAGTCATCAACATGATATTCGGAGGGCCAACTGCTGCTGGGTCCTCCCGAAACTCAAGAAAGGCTTATGCTCGAGAAGTAATGACCGTGGTTGGAGAAGCACCGAAGCGTGCCCGGACCGAAGTGTCAATTGGTTTTGATGATTTTGACTTAGAAGGGGTGAAGTTCCCCCACGATGATCCTTTAGTCATCGTACCTGTGATAGGCAATTCCGAAACAAAGAGAGTCCTGGTTGACAATGGTGCTTCAGTGGATATCTTGTTCTACGATGCCTTTATCAAGATGGGTTACACTGATTCTCAGTTAACACCCTCGAATATGCCCATATATGGGTTCAACGGAGTGGAATCAAAGGTGGAAGGCACAATCCAACTCCCAATGACAATGGGGCAAGGGTCGACTACGTCTACTCAGATGTTGAACTTCATAGTTATAAAGGCAACTTTGACTTACAATGCAATCCTGGGAAGGACTGATCTTCATGCGTTTAAGGTCGTTGTCTCATCTTATCATCTGAAAGTCAAGTTCCCAACGAGGAATGCGATTGGTGAAGAACGAGGAGACCAAAAGATGGCTAGAAGCTGTTACGTAGCCGCGTTAAGGCCTGATGGAATCGGGGGGCAAGTTCTCCCAATTGAAGACATGGATACTAGTGACAATGAGGACCAAAGAGGGAAACCAGCCGAGGATTTAATCCCAATTCCCTTAGTCCCAGGTGAACCAGAGAAGGTGACTACATTGGTGCACTATTTCCCGAACCATTGAAAAGCAAGCTCATCTCTTTTCTTCAAGAGAACAATGACGTTTTGCTTGGACAGCGGCTGACATGTCAGGGATTGATCCCCAACTGATAACCCACAAGTTGAATGTGAATCCTGAAAGAAAGACGGTGAAACAAAAGAAGAAAAACTTTTGCTCCAGAAAGGCAAGAGGCTATTAAACAAGAAGTTGAAAAGCTTCTAGAGGCCGGGTTCATTGAAGAGATACAATTCCCAGAATGGTTGGCCAACTCAGTAATGGTCGAAAAGGCCAATGGAAAATGGAGAATGTGTGTGGACTTCACTGACTTAAATGATGCATGTCCTAAGGATTGTTTTCCCTTACCAAGGATTG
Organism: Heracleum sosnowskyi; assembly: GCA_030848705.1. NCBI lineage: Eukaryota > Viridiplantae > Streptophyta > Magnoliopsida > Apiales > Apiaceae > Heracleum > Heracleum sosnowskyi. The sequence continues at coordinate 47,466,355 of CM061239.1, read as the reverse complement.
ATGCATTAATAGATGCTACAGCTGGACACGAGGTGCTCAGCTTCATGGATGGCTTCAGTGGATACAACCAAATTAAAATACACAAAGATGACATCTCCAAGGTATCATTCATCACAGACTTTGGTGTTTTTTGTTACTTAGTCATGGCATTTGGGCTTAAGAATGCAGGGGCAACCTACCAAAGGTTGGTGAACAAAATCTTCAAACACCTCATTGGCAAAACGATGGAGGTTTATGTAGATGACATGCTAGTTAAGAGCCTCGATAAGGCCGATCACATAGAACACCTCCGGGAGGCATTTGAAGTGCTGAGGCACCACAAGATGATGTTGAATCCAGCTAAATGCGCCTTCGGCGTTGGCTCAGGAAAGTTCTTGGGGGACTGATGGTCTCCAAGAGAGGGATCGAGGCTAACCCCGACAAAATCAAAGCGATTCTAGACATAGAACCGCCACGGACCGTCAAGGATGTCCAAAAACTGACGGGAAGAGTGGCAGCATTAGGAAGATTCATCTCCAAGTCGGGAGAAAAATGTTTACCCTTCTTCAAAGCACTCAAGAAAGTAAAAGATTTTGAGTGGACAACTGAAAGCCAAGAGGCCTTTGAGGCCCTGAAGAAATACATGGCTGAGGCACCACTGTTGGCAAAGCCCAAGCCAGGGGAAATTCTCTATTTGTACTTGGCAGTATCCAACACAGCCCTTGGAGCTGTTTTGGTAAAAGAAGAAGTGAAGGTTCAGAAACCCATCTACTATGTGAGTAAGATTCTACATGGGGCAGAAATAAACTACTCAACGATTGAGAAGTTTGCCCTAGCCTTGATAATGGCCTCAAGAAAGCTACGCCCGTACTTCCAGGCTCACAAGATAGAGGTCTTGACTGATCAACCTCTAAGAAATATCTTGCACAGCCCTCAAGTAAGTGGAAGATTGATTAAATGGGCCATTGAACTGGGGGAATTTGACATCAAATACAAGCCTCGAACGACCATAAAAGCACAAGCACTTGCTGACTTCATGGTTGAATGCACCATTGACAACCAAGAAGTCGGGGGGCAGGAAGTAACAATGGAAGACAAGGAAGTTGAAGAAATAGTCTCCAAAGAATGTTGGGTGCTCTATTTTGATGGAGCATCAAAAACAAAATCAAGTAGAGCCGGTTTAGTGCTACAAAGTCCTGATGGATTTCTCATAGAGTACGCACTAAAACTGGACTTCCCAACGACAAACAATGAAGCTGAATATGAAGCCCTGATAGCTGGCCTAGGGCTGGCTGGGGCCTTGAGAGTCAAAACTCTAAAAGTATGTGGAGATTCGAGGCTAGTGGTTTCCCAAGTAAATGGGGAGTTTGAGGCCAGAGATGAAGTCATGGCCAAGTACTTAAAACTTGTCAAGACCATCATGACTCAGTTCGATGAATGCTATGTAGAGCACATTCCAAGGGAAGAAAACATGAAGGCTGATGCCTTGTCTAAGTTTGCTTCTTCATAAATTGAAAATTATGCAGAGAGTGTATACTTCCAAGTCTTGAAGACCCCAACCATCAACGGAAAGTTGGTAGCACCCATTGATGTTAGCAGTTGTTGGATGGATCCCATCAAAGCTCATCTGGAAACCGATTGGCTACCTAATGATGCTTCAGAAGCACGAAAGCTATACGTGAGAGCACTAAGGTATGCCCTAATTGAGGGAATCCTATACAAAAAGTCTTTCATCATTCCATACTTGAAGTGCTTGAGACCCCAAGAGGCAGAATTGGCCCTGAAAGAAATACATGAAGGAATTTGTGGGCAACACTTGGGGGGCAGAGCCCTTGCTCATAAAATCACCCGCCTAGGTTTCTATTGGCCAAGCATGCTTGCTGATGCTAAAAGCTACGTGAAGAAATGTGAACGGTGCCAAAAACATGCACCAGTGGTTAGACAACCACCAGAGATTATGACATCCATTAACTCTCCTACCCCCTTTGCCATGTGGGGAATGGATATACTTGGGCCATTTCCAATGGCAAGTGCTCAAAGAAAGTTCTTGATAGTCGCAATCGACTACTTCACCAAGTGGATTGAGGCTAAACCATTAGCCAAGATAACCACCAAGCAAGTGATGCATTTCTTCTGGGAAAATGTGATATGCAGATATGGAATCCCACGAGTCCTGGTCACGGACAATGGAACTCAGTTTAACAACGACGAGTTCAAGAAGTATTGTGATGAGAATGATATCAATTTGCGCTTCACTTCTGTTGCCCATCCACAAGCAAATGGGCAAGCTGAGGTTGCAAAACGAATAATCCTGGATGGACTGAAGAAAAGAGTTGAGCGCTCCAGAAACACTTGGGTAGACGAATTGCTCCCCATACTATGGGCATATCATACTACCTGTAAAGTCACCACTGGAGCTACCCCCTTCCTGTTGGCATATAGGGCAGAGGCAATGGTTCCAGTGGAGATTACTCACACGTCTCCAAGAGTTGAGGCTTATGAGCCAGAAGAAAATGAAGAAGGCTTGAGGCTAACTTTAGATCTAATTGATGAAGTTAGAGATGAGGAAAATGCCAAGATTGTTGAACATCAAAAGAAGGCATCTTTCTACTACAACCTAAGGGTTAAAGAAAGGTTCTTTCGACAAGGAGACTTAGTCCTCCGAAAAATTGAGGCATCCGGGGTCGGACAAAAAGGCAAGTTGGCCCCAAATTGGGAAGGACCATATCGCGTCAAGAACGTGTTTGGTCGAGGCTCCTACAAACTAGAAACCCTTGAAGGGCATGAGGTGCCAAGGACTTGGCATGCCTCTAATTTGAAAGTTTATTATGTTTAAGGTGTTTCCTAAGTGGATTCACTACTAGAAATAAGGTTTGATAAAACCAACCCAAGTTTTTAAACTTGGGTATTATGTAAGGGTTGAAACCCCAGAAACCTAAGACATTCAGTCCAAACCCCATCGTTCGATATGCTCAATGAAAGGCTTGAAGCCAAAACAAGACGGTATAAGATATAAAAGGCTTATGCAAATGTCAAGTTAGCCTCGAATAAGGCAAAATCGTCGTAAATGTGTAGGTCGCTCCACACTTTACACCAAGACGATACTCGTGAAACACTAGTGTATATTAAAATCCCCAAAAAAGGGTAGTAAGTCCCATAAAAGGGATAAAAAGACCCCAAGTCTTGAAAAAGACCGGTATAACTTCTATGAAATCTTAGTGCATTATCATAGAGAGTGAGAAGTGAGAAATGATAAGTGATGTACTACACTTATATAGAAAGAATAGTCGGTCAAATGGGCCGGTTGAAGGAAGGACAACCGGCATTAGCCGATATAGATCATAAAGGCTAAAGGCCCAATAAAGGCTAAAGGCCCAATAAAAAAGCTGAAGGCCCAACTGCTAAAAAAGGCTAAAGACCCAATAAAAAAAGCTGAAGGCCCAATTGTTAAAAAAAGCTGAAGGCCCAATTGCTAAAAAAGGCTAAAGGCCCAATAAAAAAGCTGAAGGCCCAATTGCTAAAAAGGCTAAAGGCCCAATTGCTAAATAAAGGCCTTAGGCCCAAATTGAGCCTCATATATGTGGGCCTTAAAAGTTTGAAACGAACCAAGTATTCGACCAGAATCCTGGTCGAATGAGTTCGAACAAAGCCCGAAATGAACCAAGTATTCGACCAGAAAATCTTCGATTAGAATCCTGGTCAAAAGTGTTCGATCAGGGCCTGAAATAACGCCTAAATTCGACTAGAATCCTGATCGAAACCGTTCGACCAGGAGGTGAAATGACAATAGGCTTCGACCCGAAAACCTGGTCGAAACCATTCGACCAGGAGGCCAAATTCAAGTCAAGTTCGACCAAAAACCTGGTCGAAAGTGTTCGACCAGGGGGTAAAATTAAGTCAAGATTCGACCAGAAACCTGGTCGAAACCATTCGACCAGGAGGCCAAATTGAAGTCAAGTTCGACTAGAAACCTGGTCGAAAGTGTTCGACCAGGGGGTAAAATTAAGTCAAGATTCGACCAGGAGGCAAAAGCAAAGCAAATTTAGACCAGAATCCTGGTCGAAGGAGTCCGACCAGGAGCTAAAACTGAGGTCGAATTCGACCAGGATCCTGGTCGAAAATGAACTGAAAAATTCAAAAATTGATTTATCTTCCAGGGAATTGATGAAAAATCCCGATTCCTATTTTGGGAAATTACAAAATTGATTTAGAACTATATGTTCGTCAAACCAAACCACAATACAGAAGAAAATTTCGTAACTCCCGAATAAAATAACTTCTACGATAATCCAAGAGAGATTTTCCTAGAAGTTGGGGGGCAAATGATATGGACAGAAAAGTAATTATAGAAATATAATTGACCAGTCAATGGAAATGCCGATAATTAAGGCCCAAAACCCTAATTATTTATTAATTTCGTAATTAATAAATAAGGGAAAAATACAGCTCATGAAAAGAGTCCAAAATATGGTAAATTAGTCAAAGAAAGATCCAGAATCCCAATTAATGAGTCATAGCCTTTATCAACAAGGAAAAGACTTATCCTACAAGAAATACAATGTTTATCCAATATCAAAAAGGAGACTTATTAGCTAAGACTCCTAAACCTGCCATAAATATGAGGCTCTAGACGCCTATATAAAGGACCTGATCCTACAATCAGAACTACGTCTTTGGCTTGATTCTCAATTACGAATTGAGATACGTAGGCATCTTGTGAGGACCGATTTAGTCTCGAAACACAAGTGCGGCCATTAAAGCTCGAAGCTCATTAAACCTTAGCATTAAATTCACAAGCACGTTTTTTATTCCACAACAGTTTTGGTAATTAAAAAAACCGGAATTTTTCAGTTCGGTTCTTCTTTGAAAATCAAGCAAAATAATCGACTGAACCATTAATACACATATATTTTATTAATACTATTTTTATATTTAATTTAAAAAATGAAGTGCTATTAACCATTATTGTAGTTGTTTCTCAATTTTGTAATTATCCTCCACTTTCTTTCCATTCTTATAATTTTTTTGCTAAAAAATTAAATGAAATGGTTTTTTTAATAAATAATTTCTTTAATTTTTGAAAATGAAAGAGTTAACTTTTTTAACATAACAATAAAAAGAGTAGCACCTAGAATTATTGAAGTATTTGAGATATATACAAGTTAGAATTATTTATACTAGCCTATAAACCGTGCAAGGTACGTGCCTTAAAAAATAATAAACTAAAAAATTTAATGTGAACGAAAAATATTAAAATAAAAGTAAAAATTAATATGATAAATTATAAAATGAGAAACTTAAATATTAATTGGATCATAAAAAAATATTAAAAAATACAGATGGGGCTGAGAAAGATAAATGAGGTATTATTAATATTATTTTATAATAAAATAGTATTAATAATAAAGACAGATAGAAAATCTAACATGTTTTAATTAAAAAAATAATTACCCGTGATATTTTTAGAAGTGTTTTAATTATATTAATTGTATTTATTTAAAAAATACGTTGACATGTTAAAATAAGTAAGTTTTTTTTAATAAGGACAAATAGGAAAGCTAACATGTTTTAATTAAAAAAAAAGTAACTACCTATAATATTTTGAGAAAATGCCCAAAATACCTACCAAAACGGGATGGACTGCCCAAAATACCCACCAGCAGGATGTTCCGTCCAAAATACCCGCTGAATACGCACGTGAGACATGCGTATTCAACTTTTACAAAGAATGCGCATGTCTGAGATGCGTATTCTTTGTTTTTTCAAAAACAGTATACGCATGTCTGACATGCGTATTCCGTAAAGCATTTACAAAGAAGTGAGATGCGCATCCTTTGTAAAAATAGTATACGAATGTGTGTAATGCATATTCTGTGGGTATTTAGGGCGGAGCATCCCGCCGGTGGGTATTTTGGGCAAAAAAACTGATTTGGTAGGTATTTTGGAAGCTCACCCTAATATTTTTAGATGTGTTTTAATTATATTTGTTAAAAAAATACGTTCACTTGTTAAAATAGGTAAGTTTTTTTAAATAATTAAAAGTATTAAAATAAGTTTTAAAATATATAAGTAAGGGTTACACTTGATATTTTTGGAAAAGAGAGATTTTAGTGATAACAAATATAAAAGTTAATATATTTTAATTTAAAGATAATTTCCCGTGATATTTTTGGAAAATAAGTAGATTTTGTTAGAAAACATATTAATGTAGAATAAAACTTTCCCGAATTTTGATTATATTATTAATTTATTAATTAGAAAAAGTACCGAAAACCAAAAACTAACCGAAAACCGAAAACCAAAACTTTCAATGTTTCTGCTTTAATAATATAGTATAGATAGATTACTTTAATGAAAAAATACAATTTTTCTAAATAATTTAGGATATTTATCAAAAATACCATCTTTTTAAAGTTTTTTTGCGATTTTACCATCTTCTCAAAATATTTGCAAAAATACCTTTTTTTTAAAATAATTTGCGTAAATACCATCTTTTAAAAAGATTTTGCAAAAATACGTTCTGCAACTAAATGCAACCAAATGCAATCTGTTGATATAATTTAGTTGATTTTGGTGGATTGTGAAAATTTTAAAATTGAATTTGCATATGTGGCTGCGCAGCAGGTTGCATAGAATTGCATAGTTGCATATGTGGTTGCAAACAGTTCCCTACTGTTGCATCCAGCTGATTTGGTTGCAGAAGGTATTTTTACAAATAAGATGGTATTTTTGCAAATTATTCTTTTTTGAAAAGGTATTTTTGCAAAAATATTTCTGGCATAGGGTATTTATGAAAAAAGCCCAATAATTTATTGTTAAAACGAAATCAAACCTAACTAATCCATTAAGTATCAATTCGATTTGAACCGGTTTTTATAACATTTGGTTGGTTCGGTTTCTAAATCTTTTTAAATATAAAATTTCGATTTAGTTTCATTTGAACTTTCAAAATGGCCCAAACCGGGCCGTGTTTGACCCTAATCTATTATATATCTTATTGCAACAAAAATTTTGTGAAACATTTTATTCAACAACTTGAAATTACATAACTGCCCCTCCAAAGTCAAATGTTATAAAAATGTAAGAAAATTTTAATCTTGATGAGAATCGAACCTAAGACACATCAATACTAATTACTAAGAATTTCAAGTCACCAATTTAACCATTGAGCTACTTGGACTTTTTTGTTGTGTTATAAAATCCATTAGTATGGTAATGTCTTTCACAAATATTATTTTACACTTTAGTTTTTATTCAAGATTCTTTCATGATAATTTCATTTGTCTGATTATTAATAAAAGTGGTTATTGGTATAAAGTATATCCAATAAACACGTATCTCTTTAATTAAATTTAATTATATTTCTTCCTTTGTATTCATAATTTTAAGACAAAGTACTAATGCATTTTTAGTCACATAATATCACTTTTTAGTCCGAGCATCCAATAATACAAAATAATACAAAATAGTAATCATTTTGTCTCAACTATTTTCATACATATCAGATAATATAAGTAATAATATAAGCACCTCTATAGTTGTTACCCTGAATAGAGATAAACGTAATCCGGATTCAGGTCGGATTTTTCGATATCTGATACGGCCGGGCTTTTTTAAATCGAGACAAATTTCCTCTAAAATATTTATACCTGTAGATAGGGTCGGGTCAGGAGGGGCCAAATCGGATTTTTACAAATTATTTTAGATATTGATAACTTTAACTTTAACTTTAACTTTTTTTTATTTTTTCGGATTTAATTAAAAAATTTAAGCTTTTATCCGAGATTTAATTGAAAATTCTAAATTTTTGGATTGGACTTTTATCCTGATCAAGACTGCGTCCAAATCGAGATTAAATTTTGGTTTATTCGGCTCGAACTGGATCGGGGTTTTGTGAAAAATATGCGATCCGTTTAAGCCTGCGGGCTGGATCCAATTGAGGTGGACTTTTTTTTAATCAGATTTTTTCCGATTTTTTTAACCAGTTCAAACAGTTTTTTTCGAATACGAATTTGTGTGCATCTCAATCCCGCCACCTCATGCATTAAGGACAAGTATACTACCCCGGCCGCTTATAGAGAATTATGGAGATCGGAGAGTATTGGTACTTTCGAAATGGAGCCTTTATTTGACACCTTTAACTAATTCATATCTGATTATTAATTAGCTTATAAAACTAATCATCAAATACATTCAACTAAGAACAAAATCTTCTTCGGACTAATACCAAACCAATCTTCCTTGCAAATCTTCTCAATTATGTCACATAGTGTCACCAACAAGTTCAAACTGGTGGCAGGATCACCACAACAAACTGAAGAATACTTATCATCGCAAAATTAAACTGACGTGAACTAGAAAATATCGTCACAAAATAACATCAAGTTCTGTCGGTTAGAGCGATCCCGTGCCTTGTACGGGTACAAGTGCAGTCGCATCAGTAGTAGGAAACCATGGACGGTACACAAAGATAACCTAGATTTTTTACTACTCTAGGCTCAAGGTTCTGGTACCTTTTAAAGTTTATTAATAAATTTGTTCTTTTTGTTCTCTTTCTTTAGTTTCAACTCCTTTTGTCACACCATCGAATCTTACATAGAATTGTATGATATTTTTCAAGTTCTAAAATAATTATGATGCATTTGCTTAATACAATGTATCTATTCAATATTTTAGTTATGACAATTAGTTGATTGATGTCAGTAATAGAAAATGAACTTTTGATAAGAGCCCAGAAACTACTTCTTCTGTGCGGGGAAAAGAAGCCAAAGAAATGAGTTTAGGAGCTCATCCATTGCAACGGATAACAGCATGCAAACATAACAGAGAAATCAGAAAAATGCGCTCACAATACAACAGGTATTTGCATTTTTAGTGTGCATCCAAATATCAAGCAACTAAACATAACTGGGGCATGCCCGTGCCTCGCACGGGCTATAAAGGTAGTTTTAATATATTCATAGACAAGGTTTACACTTATAAAGATTTATTGATTTTAAAATTGAATGTCTTCAATTATTCTCAATATTTGATCTCTCTGAAGAATACTGTATTAATTTGATGTGTAATTTAAATTCTGAAATTACAGTAAAATCTCGGTAAATTAATAAATTAATAACCTCTCTAATTTAATAAATTTCCTCGGTTCTGACTTAGACCAGTTCAAAAGATGACTAATTTTAATAAGATAATAATTTTTTTGAAAACCCCTATATAAATATATGGTCCCAATAATATTATAAATTAATAATTCCTTTATAATCAAACAATATACACATTACACTTTTATAAAATATTATTCTAGTATTATCGGCTTTTTCTTGAAATTTAAATCTACCTGAAACTCCTCCCTAACTTTCCTGAATCCAAAAAGTATGGTGTGGTGTTTTTGTATTGTATCAAAAAGTTATTAAGTATTTTTTATGATTTTAGTGCTCTTTTAAGTGTAACATTTTTTAAGTTTAACAGACTTCAAAGGCTTTTCAACACTATTTTTAAAAATTCCATCAAAAATTCCCTGTAAATTAATAATTAATAATTTATTAATTAATTAATACATTTTTAAATTAATAATATTATCCGGTTCCAACTATATTAATTTATAGAGGTTTTACTGTAATCCCAACTTCACATAGGTCTATCAATACGGGCCTTCAATTTTAAATGTCGCAAGTTTGATTAACAATTCACTGGAACAAGACAAGGCTCATCTGGTCCAAAAGAGGTTCCTTTTTAAGCCCAACATCCGTTGAACTGTTGAATTGCACTGTCAGACCTCACAAGTCACAACTGTTAGAAGAATAATATAAAATCTTAAAAAGTGTCTTTCTCTGCCATCTTGAGATTTTAGACCGACTGATTATTTAACATGGTGGACGCTCGTGATCCACTTTTCAACCAAAAAAATAGTTCTTTTTTTCTTAGGGCAGTTGGAAAAACAATCTAGGGTAAACAAATTTCTATCATGAATAAGAATAACAATAGCATAAACATACTACAGTCAAACATTGACAAATAGATACTTTTTGGACGGTAAAAAATAATTTACTAGACGAGTTTATTTATTATTCAAGATTAAAAATACATTATTTGTTTATCGAATATTCATTAATCGGGGTTCTACTGTATTGCCTAAAAACAAACAACTTGACAATGAGATTCGTATGTGTGTATATTAGTTTCTGGTTGGCTGTTAAAACTTTCTTCTTTTTCATTTTTGAACAAATCTGGCTGTTACCAAGATGATGTTTCAACTTTTTAAAAAATGCATACTTAGTCTGTTTGCGAGCTGCGACATGAATTTGTTCAAGTCTAGGTTGTAAGTTTTTCCGGATTAAATTCCATCCATCTCGATTAAATTCGACTCGTTTGTAAATCGAATCCTAACATCGAGGTCACGCCAGATTTTGTGGAATCAATTGTCCAGATGATGACTTTCCGTACCTTTATAATTTACAAACTCCATGTTACATGTTGAAAATTATTGTTATCACTGTTGTAAACTTTTGATTGGCTTAAGGAGTGTCGGATAGATACAGAACAGCTTCAAAATCAATCATGTATTTCCATCACAATGACAGAAACTAAGAGAGATAATTGAACCCAGACATATTTATTCACTAAAAGAATCTGAAAAGGTGATAAATCGAGAGGGCCAGTTGGGCATAAATAGTTGCTGCAGAAAATACAGGTCAGTTTGATCAATTCTACTAGTAGCATTCTTTTTCATTAACGTTACACCAATTTTTTTCCCATGTGGGCTGTGGCTGGTCTTGTCCAAACTTCTCTTTTAGCATGTAAAACCTAATCATACTATTCTCTTTAAATACATTATAGTTGTTTATACATCACACTCAATAATAATTGTACTGATTCTCTTTTGGTAGATTTGATTTAAATTTGTAAAACTTATGTGAAGCGGAACATAATAACTAATCGTTCGAAAAGAAGATATTTTCGAAAATCATATATTATATTCTAACAAAACTTACCCGAAGCGGAACATAATCGGTCACCTCTGTCTGTGTTGTTTGTTTTCACCTCAAACGCTGTGTTATGTTGTTAACTACTGAACTCGATCAATCAAAGAATGAATATTTATCCGCTCAAGCTTTGTTATATTTAAAATTGAAAATCATACTAACTTTAATTGTTGGACCATTATCCTTGTTTTCGACATTACCTTTAACCAGCTGATGATAACCTGTGTCGGGCTTAGCATGAGTCAACATCAACATAATAAATATTGATAAATATTTTTTTTAAAAATATTTGTCGAGAATTGAATGATAAAAATATAATAAATAAACAATTATTTAATTATGTAGTTATAGACAATCGAACCGTTTGTAAAACTAAAGAAATTAAAGTAAATAAATAAATCTTGTATGATTATGTAACTGAAAGGAATCGAACCATAATAAATTTAAAGTAAATAAATAAATCTTGTATAATTACGTAGTTGTAAAGAATCGAACCCCGGGTGAAGTTAAAGAATTTAAAATAAATAAATCTTGTATAATTACGTAGTTGCAAGAAATCGAATCCGGATTTTGTGATAATCAAATTTGGTACTTTGATATCGTGCGTCATTTTCACATTATTTTTCTTATTAATATTAATTTTAATTATTAAAAAAAATTAAAAAATGTACTTATAGATATTTGAATGATAGAAATATATAATAAATAAATACTATTTAAATATGTGATTATAGATAATTAATCTTGAATTTGGTACAACGCGATATTTTAACATTATTTTCTTTATTAATAAAGAGTACAGAAGTTAGACAATTGAACTTTGAATGAAATTAATGAAATTAAAGTAAATAAATAAATTTTGTATAATAACGTAGTTGTAAGGAATCGAACCTGAATCTTGTACGTAGTTGCGAGAAATCGAACACAAGTGATAACCAAATTTGGTATTTTGATATTTTGATATTTTTGATACCGTCTGTCATTTTCATATTGTTGTTATATCTTTTAGAGCAAGTCCAAGAGCTTACTTATATCATGTCATAAGTTCAAATATAAGTAATCTAGCAAAAAATGGTGCTCCAACAATGTACTAGTGGTTACCTAAATCACTAGGACATCCATCTCATTACCTATTAATAGGTAACCACTAGCCATTACCTATTTAATTTCCATGAATAAAATATTCGCTTCCCTCCTTTTCTACATTACTTTTTTCTCTCTCTCTTTTCAAATATATTATTATAATAATAATAGAGAATGGATATAAGTAATGTTGTTGGAGTTCCTACAAGAAATCAAATCTCTAAATCAATAGGACACATTATTATATAATATTTATAAATAACCAATGACAGACTTGCTCTTAGGTTCAAATGTGTCACACACATTTGTTCTGAGCTTAATTTGTAAATGATCCCCTTTATGGTGGGGACTGAGGAAGCAGCAAGGTTAAATTACTGTGTCAAAGGGTATGAATGCAAATATAAAAAAACAAACAGCATCGATTACTAAGCCATTGCACACCTAATGCATAATTGAGCATCAGATAATACTCAAGTGATAAGAGTTTCAGTGCATTCTCTTCCTCTGGAGAAATGTGTGTGTCCCATTCTTTATTAAGGGTCCCAGTCTCTTTATCCTATGTCAGTTTTATAAATTTTCAAGCCTCTCACTCCACTGCTACCATTTGCTTTCTCTTTTCTCTTGTCCAGGCCTGGATAACAACAATAATGAACTGTAAATCAGGTCTTGGCCCAGCCATTTACTTGGAGCCTTCTACATAAGTCTCTTTTGTGACAGATCAAAGTACAGATATTTTTAGTCAAAGTAGAAGGGGTCCTCGAATTTTATTTATGCATCAATACTTTTCCATATGGGCTACACATTTTTTCGCAAAACATACTGATTACACATAAAGGATACAGCCGGGTACCCTGAAATTTTTGTTTAGTAGGTCATACTATTTAACCATAAGCTTTTATTTCAACAATATTAGCCACAGTAGTTTGATCATTGGCGGAGACTTGCTAAATTTTATAACGGAAGCAAGAAATATTATAATAAATATAAAAAACAAACACATATAGACACAGAAGAAAAAAAGTTTTATTGATCTCGAGAATTCAGATTCAGATCTAGGTTATGACCTAGAGAGTCAGATACAGATACGTTATGTCCTAAAGAGTTTATATATATAGCACTCTCTAGGCGGATAAGTATTATCAGTTCCTTGGAGGATAAGTTTTATCGTGAAGATAAGTTTTTTCCTTGACGGTGGATAAAGATTAATTCTAAATCCTTACTTGTAAGAATTATTTTCATATCATAACAGACAATTACCAATTCAAGGCATATTGTAACAAATCTTCACCTTGACTTGAATCCTCTCACAAAAAATAGATGTACCAGATGCACCATAATAATGTCAGATGTACTAGAAAAAACTCTTTTGCCTCATATTTTTGCCCAAAAGGGCAATCAACAACTCCAAATATTTAGCAAGTCCAAATAATGTTGAAACTTGTTATGTGGAACCGGCTTGGTGAGCATATCAGTTGGGTTATCAGCAATACCCACTTTGCTCACCTTGATTCTCTTCTCACTTCTTAGAAAATGATATCTTACATCTATGTGCTTAGTCCTCTCATTATGGACTTGATCCTTAGCTAAACAGATTGCACTGAGACTGTCACAATACACTGTAGCCTGATCATGAAGTAGACCTAAATCACTGACCAATCCTTTCAGCTAGATTCCTTCTTTTGCTGCTTCTGTCAATGCCATGTACTCTGCTTTTGTAGTAGACAAAGTCACCGTAGGTTGCAGAGTAGTTTTCCAACTGACAATTGAAACGCCCAGAGTGAAAGCATAACAAGTCATAGATCTTCTACTGTCGACATCTCCAATATAATCAGAGTCTGAAAACCCTGTCACCAAACACTCTGTATCACCTCCATACCTTTTAAGTACCGAAAAACCCTCTTCAGAGATTGTCAATGCTCCTTGCCTAGTTCAGCCATAAACCTACTAACAACACTGACAGACTGTGCAAGATCAGGTCTAGTGCAGACCATTGCATACATCAAGCTTCCTACTGCACTAGCATAGGGAACTTGAGACATGTACTCATTTTCCTCAGCATTCTCCGAGAACGCGACAGCAACAGAACCTGATAACGTAGAACCTTGAAGAAGATACACGATACCACGTTTAACACCTTTCAGAACCACATCGGAAACCTTGCAGACATGTAGAACTCCACCTTCATCTTGAAAACTGAAACCCTTGTTGTCTAACATACTCAGAAATCAGATTCTTCATCATAAGTGGAACATGCCTAACATCATTCAATGTGCAGAATTTACCATCATGTGTCCAAATTTCAATCGAGCCTATTCCAACCGTCTCACAAACAAAACTGTTAGCCATAAAAATTTTGACACCGTCTACTTGCTCGTACGTTGTAAACCACTCCCTGCACGGACATACATGGTAAGACGCTCCAGAGTCAAGGATCCACACATCAGAGTGATGCGTGTGCTCAACAGCAACTAGAGCAATATCTTCTTCAGAATTGGTACCAGCTACAGCAGCAGTACCTGTCAATTTATCCCGTTGCTTCTTTTTCTTGGGACAGTCAGATTTTCAGCGTCCCTTCTCTTTACAGTAATTACAGACATCATTAGGTTTCGGTCCTTTGGGAGCTGGTTTCTTGACTTTATTCTTCCCCGGCTTTTCATGTCCATTATTCCCGCTGGCTACTAACCCAACAGCCTGATTATATGTACATGTACCTAGGGCTGAGCAGAACTGAACCAGAACTGAAAAACTGAACCGAATAGTATAATTTCGCTTCGTTTCGGTTCTAATTTTCTAAAAATTCGGTCTTTTCGGCCCGGACCGAATAGACCGAAATAAATATCGGTTCGGTTCAATTCTTTCAAAAAAAATTCGGTCCGAACCGAATAGACCGAATTTTTTATTTTATATTTATATAATTTTTATAGATATAATATATTAATTTTATATGTATGTATATATTCAAAATTTTGCATGGCTTATTTTTGGTTCGAGATTTGAAGTTTGAACTATTATATTTACATTTCATACTTGTATTTCATTAGCTAATATTTTTATTTTTAGAAAAATCATATTTTTTGGCTTTTTTTGAAATATAAATTTTTTATTTGAAAAAATTTCGATTCTTTAATGAAAGAACCGAACAGAATAGCATTATTTCGGTTCGGTTCGGTTCCGGTCCAAAATAAAACTTCGGTTCGGTCCGGGAAAAAATGATAATTCGGTTCTCGGTCTATTCGGTTCGGTCCGGTTCTGGACCGAACCGACCGAATGCTCATCCCTACATGTACCAGCCGCCTTCCTGCATTCGCAGACTAAACAGACGTTGCTTCATAAACAACTTATTTGTTAAAAACTTTGTCATGTAGAGACCTTCAAGCTTCAACCACAAACCAGACGCGGTATCCTCCTCCACGATTTCAATAATAATATCATCTGCAAGGCAGAATAAAATTATTGAGTGTGCCTTTTATTCTAGACTGGCCATCTCAGCGCTTTGCGGATCCGTCGATTTCTTTTTCAACGGCGCCCAGAGCCCCTGTTGCTTTAACAAGGCACGCATCTTGATTTGCCATAGACTGAAACTATTCATCCCAGTAAATTTGTCAACCTTCACATTAATACTACCAGACTGCATCTTTCTCACCGAAACTCAAATCCTAGAAATAGAACGAGGCTCTTGATACCAGTTTGTTATAACGGAAGCAAGAAAAATTATAATAAACGTAAAGAACAAACACAGATAGACAGAAGAGAAAAGTTTTATTGATCTCGGGGATACAGATCATGCCATAAAGAGTTTATATAGCACTCTCTAGGCGGATAAGTATTATCAATTCATTGGAGGATAAGTTATCCCGAGGATAAGTCTTATCCTTGACTGTGGATAAAAATTAATTATAAATCCTTCTTTATAGGAATTATTTTCATATCATAACGGACAATTACTGATTTAAGACATATTTTAACACCGATAAGGAATTAAAGATCTTGAGTTGGAAACTCATTAATTTTGTCAGTCAGGCTCCAATGAGATTAGTATCATCTAATGTGACGAGGACACCTCCTAAAGAATGTGCATCATGCTCGGATAGAAATTAGTGTCACCTGAGAATACCCCACGGTGTACAAGAAAACATTAGCTTTTACATATGTTTATTTCTTTCGAAATCTTTGCGCTTTCTCAACATAATAATTGAAACCATGTGGACCAAATGGAAGCTCGTCTAATTTCAAAACCTTTGTTTTTTAATTGAATGGTGCATGGTTCATGTCGGGCTTTTGAGCCCAAAGTTTCACCTTCTATCAAATAAATGAATCCAACACTTTATTAAGCACATGGAGAAGAAAAGGGGTGGGTGCATATTGATCTTTAAAAGACAGGATAATGGATCATAGATATTGATTAAAAAATGTAACAACATATGATTCTCCACTTGAAATGGTGGAGGTCATGGTTCACAGGATTAGAGTCTTTCACATCCCCATATCTACATTATACATAAACAAAGTGAAAACAATGGTTAATGGGACCCGAAATATATAACTCCACCCCAAGCACACTGCCCATGTTGATTAACTTGATTCCTTACACTGGTTTTTATCATATGTGATGGTATTGTAGCTGCAACAGTCTAGAATATGCGCCTTCCGGTCGGCTAATTAGTTCCGAGTGGCTGCCTTGCTCTACAATCCTCCCCTCTTGAACAACTCCGATACTGTCAACCCCTCGTATTGTTGATAATCGATGAGCTACGAGCACAGTTGTCCGACCCCTCATTAGCCTTTCCAGTGCTTCTTGAAGAACGCATTCAGATTCAGCGTCTAGTGCACTTGTGGCCTCGTCTAACAGAAGTATTGATGGATTTTTTAGAACTGCCCGAGCTATTGCAATTCTTTGTTTTTGTCCACCAGAGAGTTGTACTCCTCGTTCCCCTACTGGGGTCTTGTAACCCTGAGGCAAACCACTAACAAATGTGTGCACATTCGCTGCACGAGCTGCTTCAATAACTTCTGCTTCTGTTGCACCATCCTTACCGTAGGCAATGTTATCAAGAATGCTCGAGGCAAAAAGAGCTGGCTCTTGTTGCACCAAGCCAATTTTAAGCCTCAGGCTCTGCAAGTTCAAACGTCGGATATCTTTTCCATCAATCATAACTTTTCCAGCTGTTGGATCATAGAACCGTTCAATTAGTGCTATTACTGAACTCTTTCCTGATCCACTAGCCCCAACAAGTGCTTGGCTCTGGCCAGCTCGGATTCTAAGGCTAAAGTCCTTAAACACAGCAACATCAGGACGTGAAGGGTATGAAAAGTCAACATGTCGTAATTCAATTTCACCACGAATTGTTTCAATTGGCTCAGCATCAGGATCATCAGGCTCTATTTTTGTTGATCTATCGAGAATAGAAAACACGGATCCAACAGCTTCACCGCCCCTGATAATCTCAGGTGCCAGGCTTACAGTTTCAGCAACGGAATTGGCTGTTATGACTAAAACCACAAAGACCTTGATGACCTTTGAGAACGTAGAAACACCTCTGCTTACTAGGTGCGCACCATACCAAAGAATTAGAGCTTCAGAAGCATAAAGAGCAAGCTGCGAGAGCCCAAAGAGAATGCCAGCAGATTGGCTGCGACGAAGGCTTTGGAGCTGTGGAAGACGGAGTTCATGGCAAAACAGGGAGAGGATCTTGTCTTGGGCATTGAAGGCTGCAACTGTTCGAATGTTACTGACTCCTTCCCCTGCAATCATGCTGGTTTTTGCATGTGCCTTGGCAGTATCTCCAGCAAATCCTTTCAGCGAAAGTTGCTGTTGCATTAAAATAACAGAATTAACAGTGACCACAATGTTTAATTAAAACACAACTCAAATTACATCATCAAAGATATTATTATATTTAGATCGCGTGACCCTATCTAATGTCTAATCCACCACTGGTTGCCTGTATAAATTATTAGGGAAACTGCGAGAAAGCATCCTACAAAATCAAGTCCACTACATAAGGAAAGATCTATAACTTTATGAACTGTTTTCATGTTTAACAACATGCAGATTATCATTACTTAGCAAAAAAAACATGCAGATTATCATTAAGCCACTGAAACCTTCCCTACATATTAATTATGTTGTTCCAGTCAAAAAGTGGAAAAGTCGATTCTTCAATTATTTTCAGGATATATTAAATATGCAGCATATAATATGTGTGCTCCTAATGCATCATCAACTGCACTAGCAATGTTACAAAGGCTGTGGAAGAAGTTCATATGACAAGGATGCGGGTCCCTGAAGTGTATAGGTAGATAAAATAGAAATACACTCCATTGCTGAATGTGCATCCTTTTAAGCTATCAATTTACTTTCACTGTGCAAAAATGCATGCCTAGTTTCGAAAACTGCAAGTGCTCTTCTTCTACAACCATAGTACCTCATAAGAAGACAACACTCTGGGGTCCCTGAGAATTTTAACTTTTAAATGACAGTAATGAGAAATTTAAATGAGGGCGCGTATTTACATTACACCCCTCAACCCCCTATCCCAGGTGCAGGTTAGACAACTTCAGAAGTCACACCCTGCCAAAATCACTCCCTGACACTCAAAGTAAATTGCAAAATGAGCAGTAAGAAGAAGTTACAGATAGTAAACAAAGTAGGACTTGTCAAAATACCATACTTATACACTATTTTAATTATGTATAAATTGGTCACGGGCCAAGAATATCTGCAACTTCTGGCAAAGACATCTAGTGGAGATGGTAAATCTAGCAATCAAAGTTTTTCTGTACTACCCCATGTCCTATAGATATAACATTGTCACTTGGGTCCCTAATTCAGACACAATACTGTGACATCTGTGTCATTTGCAGAGGTGCTGCAGAATGGTAAATAGTAAAAAGTAAAAAGCTAAGTAATGGACAAAAAGGAAAGAGAAAAAGAGCACTAGACAACCAGAGATTTTGACGGAGTTGAAAAATTTTCAAACAATTTTCATTACTCCAAGAAATTACTGATAATATTTAACATTTCTCAGTGGCATTGAAGTTGATGGGTGATAAAAGAATCTTTGCTATTATTTTCTTCTTAGTTTACTGCATTGTTATCTAACTTATTTTATGGCCCAGGTGTGGTTTTCTATGAGTTGTGCACAAGAATTGTAGGAACCACGTGCAGACCATCAGAATAGGGAGACTTTTAGTTAATTTTACTCTCTTGCCTTTTAATATATATGTAGGTACTGAGATAGATTCCAAAGCTCCATATCAACTAATAACACTAGCAAAGCTGACACTTCAATTATAATACATGTGCAGGTTGCATATAGATTTTTCTTAAATGTCTTTAATGCCCTTTACCAAATCTACTACTGTATATGGTTAAAACTAATGAGATGTGGAAAAACTGTGTGAACACATACCTGAGCAAAGTTGGCTAAAACAAGAAGAGGGAAGGTGGCCAAGATGAGAAGTGAAACCCTCCACTCCACTATGAATGCTACTATGAATGAAGTGAGGAGGGATGTCATGTTTTGCAATATAACCGAGATCCTCTCGGCGATGGCAGATTTCACATCGGCTGCATCAGTTGCTAAGCGGGCTGCGACAAGACTCGAGTTATGCTCATCCTCATCGAACCATCCAACTTCATTTCTTAGGATTGCTGAACAATAACGCCAATATTATTTTGCATATATACTAAAGAAATAATACAACTTATTAAAATGTGAAAGAGATGTACTAAGAAAATTAAATGAACACAAATTTGATACCTGCAAGCATCATCCTCCTGACTCTTGTTGTAAGATTCTCTCCCATGATGCTAAAGAAATAGTGTTGTATCAAATATGCAACAACAGCATATAGACCTGCTCCAATATAAATGAAAACAAATTCCTTTGTCTTCCTTTCCATACTAGCAGGATTTTGATAGTAAAATACCTCAATCATATTGCTCATCACTATAGCAAAGGTTGGACCAATAAAACCGGAAAGAATGGATCCAACAGCACCCATGATTGAATAAGGCCACTCAGGAGCATTCAATTTTAAAAGTCGGAAGAAATAATTTCTTGGAGCTGGATTTTTTTTATCAGTTTCTGCATTCGAGACCATTTCTATTCGGCCATCAGCACCAGTGCTATATTGATAGCTCAAATTTCTTAAACTTCCAGATCGAAGACTTAAAGATTTTGTTGACAACGAATAGCTCAGCCGTGATGAGCGTGCACGACGAGTTGAGGGATTTGAAAAGTCTCTATTTCCCACCATTTCCTGAAATCTGATCAAAGAAGCATAGGCACCAGCTTTGGCGATCAATTCTTCATGTGTCCCTGTCTCAACAACTTTGCCTTGTTGTAGAACTGCAATCGAATCAACATTTCTTATGGTCGAGAGACGATGAGCTACTACCACAGTTGTTCTTCCAACCATCAGGCGGTCTAGAGCTTCCTGAACAATGCTTTCGGAACCTGCATCAAGTGCACTCGTTGCTTCATCAAGGAGGAGGATTTTGGGATTCTTTAGCATAGCTCTTGCAATTGCAATCCTTTGCTTCTGACCACCTGAGAGTTGAACTCCTCGCTCTCCAACCTACAATAGAAATGCAAGCTATGAAATCAACAACGCATGTAAACAACTAATTTACAAATAAGTCCTGGACTTCCATTCAGATCAGCCACAGTTCAAAATGTCTTACAATTTAATATAAACATTTTACCCATAGAGTTTCACATTTATGTTTATACACAGCAGAGTGCATACCTGAGTATTATATCCATTAGGAAGCAAGGTAATGAAGCTATGAGCATTAGCAGCAGAAGCAGCAGCTTCCACGTCAGCCATAGTTGCATCAGGCTTTCCGTAAAGTATATTTTCTAGAATGGTGGTGGCAAAGAGTGCAGGTTCTTGGTTTACAAGACCCACCTGATCGCGCAACCATTTTAACTGGAGTGTCTTTATATCCACATTGTCCAGTAATATCTGACCTGCCCGGCAAAAAAGACATTGAAGTATATATTTATTAATTTTATTTCCAATATTTGTCTACGATAAATCTTCTGTTAGTTACCTTGACTAGGATCATAGAATCTTTCTATCAGTGAAACAACAGTGCTTTTGCCTGATCCACTACCACCAACAACGGCAACTGTCTTCCCAGCAGGGAAGAATATTGAGAAACCTTGGAAGATGATAACATCAGGGCGTGACGGGTAGCTGAAGGTAACATCTTTGAATTCGATGTTTCCATTAACCTCATCCAAACATTTTCCTTCAGATGGATCCTGGAATATCAACGGTTTTTGCTTGATAATCTCCATTAACTTGTATCCAGCTGTCTTACCCTTACTGAATGCGCCAAGGTTGGAAAAGGACTGACCTAAACTCCTGTTAACATAAATTTCCAAAAGCATGAATAAGCTTGTCTACTAGATCATCAGTTCAGAGGAAGGGAAATTGCAACCAAAATCTTACATGCCACCAACGATTGCAGAGAATATGGCAGTAAAAGCCTTCCCTCCGTCCGTCTGTCCATTCCTGATAAATACACCAGCATACCAGAAAACAAGGGCCCATGACATGCATGCAATTCCATATGTGCATCCTAGTCCCAGTCCTTTGGCCATCCCAGCTTTGTACCCTAGCTTCAATGTATTTTGTATCGCATCTGAATATGAATCCAGGGCCTTGCTTTCGCCGACATATGAGTATACTGTTCTGACTTGTGCGATGGCCTATACAGAAATTATGAGATTTTAGAAGCCTGTGCATGCAGTATAACTTACACTAGCGATTCTTTATCAAATTAAAGGCATAACAACCAGGTTCATGCTATGTATCGTTAGCAATCTATGTATTTAGATATAAAACCATACATTACAGAGGCCGAGAAAAAAACAGAGTGTATACTAGTCCGGTGCAGTTTACAAATTAATATAATGGCGAACAGGCTTACCTGCTCAGCAATAATGCCAGCATTAGCATATGATTCGCGACTTTTGGATGTGAGACCAGTGAGAGTGTAAGCATACAACCCACCAGCAAATGCAATTCCAGGAATGACTGCAATGCTAAGCAACGCCAGCTTCCACGCTGATACAAAACCGACCACCAATCCAGCCAAAAATGTCGAAAGATAATGAATAAAGTTCCCCACCTATATTTTCCATGGTGCAATCAAAACACAAATTCATCATGCTTTCGAAAACCAATCAAATGACAAACACTTTAATGTTTGTAAAGTAGAAGCAAATTTGCAAAATCTAAGCAGAAACTTCATTCATGATGGCTTCAATTAAGTAGGGTCCATCATCAATGCAAACCTAACACGCCATATGATTATCTTTCCCTCGTAGTGAAACATACATAAAAAGCACTAGATTTAACAGTTTCAAGCCACAAAAGTGAAATTGCAAATTCAGAAAAGAACAAAAATTAGCCGAACAACATCATGCAATCGTTATACCTTTTCGCTAATGGCATCTTGAACAAGAAGAGTGTCCGTCGAAACACTAAACACAATATCACCAGTTCTCGCATCTGTATCATAGAATCCAACATCTTGTTTCAACACAGCCTCCAAATACTTTTTCCTCAATGCACTAACTTGCCTCTCACCACTATACATCCAACATGCAATCTCTGTATTTCATTTAATTAATCAATTAAAATCAATCAAAATCAACCCATGTTAGCTTGCTACAATGTGAACTCATTACAAAAACGAAAGTAACAAGACCAGCCCAGCTAATAATTCTGTTGCAACAATTGTATTGTAGTGAAAAATAATGTAATAAATACTATACAACAAAATAGGATAATAATATATTGACTAGAGGAAAAAGACACAGGGTCGGGGCCAAGAAGCACGTGCAATCTCAACACCAACCAATCTAATATCTATACTAGCTAAGAAGTAGTAACTAAGAGCAAGCATGAATTGTAACATATAAAGCAATTCTTACTTTCTATATATACACACACATATACATACAGATATAGTTGCATAAAGTGAAATGGTAGTTAGAGTAATGAGGTAGATCAGCCTCACCTGCATATGATGAAAAGCAAACCACCAATCCCAGATATACGAAATACAGTGCATACTGCAATAATACATACAGACATCAGATCTGTAATCAATCCATAACTAACACAGTAAAAAGTAAAAACTTAATGGTAAAAGTAATTTAAATAGTATGAGAACCGAGTTCAATCCAGAACCAAAGCAAATCAGCAACAAATATGATGATTTGCTTTGGTTTGCCCGTTGGGTTCTCATTTGAGCATCTGTGTACGTATATAAATGAAAGATATATAAGATATACCTTGGAAACTTCATCAGTCATTTTGTGAAGATCAAACTGATTTTTACCGAAGCCAT
The DNA here is from genome assembly GCA_030848705.1 of Heracleum sosnowskyi. NCBI lineage: Eukaryota > Viridiplantae > Streptophyta > Magnoliopsida > Apiales > Apiaceae > Heracleum > Heracleum sosnowskyi. The sequence goes on along the minus strand of CM061239.1, from coordinate 47,442,937 downwards.
TAACCATTTCACCGAACAAGAGAAAGAAAACAGGCATAGAGGAGCCATGGATAACTGCTCCAAGACTACCGATGATCATTAAAAGATAATCAAACTTGTCAGCGAAAGCGAAAAGCTGGTAAAACGGCAAGCTCTGTTCCGTCTTCTTCTTGTCTGATTCCGGCAATGTTTTCGCCTCGGGGAGCGTTGTTTCCGCCATTTTGATCAAAACTTAACAAACTCTGTGGAAAATGCAGTGAGTTAACTTAGTACAAGTGAGTGAGTGTCACATGAGCATTCAGACAGAACAGAACAGAATCAAATAATGATGTTTGAGAAGACAGAGAGTGAGGAAAGGAGGAGGAAGTGAAGAGAGAGTTTGTTGTAGAGTGTGTGTGAAGGGCAAGTGTGAGTATATATAATGGAATTTATGAGTCCAAGAGAGGGGAGTGAGGTTGTAAAATGAAAAATGAATAATTATAATAAAGGGGATAGCAGTGCAGAGGAAAGGGAAGTGAGAGAAACTGAGAAAGTGATGGTGATAGGAGTAAGTAGCTAGGCTGGTCAAACTGTCAAAGGAGGTCTGAATGTGTGTATAAATATACTCCTCCTACTAGGAGTATATGGACTTGTCACGCATATATGATATATATACACGGATTCGAGTAACAACTAACAAGCATAGACCGTGAAAATGTGAAATAGTATATTTCGATGTTGATATTATACCAAAATATTAGGATCGTGTTTCAAAGTTAGAAATTTGAGTTAAAATTAAAATTTTGATCAATTAGAGATTTGATCGAATGAAATTATAATATGAGTGCTAATTTAAAAAAATTTATTCGTAGAAGTTTTTTTATTTAGATTATTGTAGATGTATCTGGTTAAAATATAAATAACTAATTTAAATAACTAACAAAAAAACTTTTTTATGTGAAACAGTTTAATTCAATCTACTATTCACAATAGCTAACTCAAATTAACTATTGTTAAACGCTAATTGTCAAATAGGACCTAGATATTTGAAAAAAAAATTCCAAACATTTATTAGAAATTTATATATCGTATATGAAATTGATAAATTTTTTATAATAATATGAAATCTTGCGTATATACACACGTTCACAAAATGTTTTGGATTTCAAATTAGATTCGTGTTATATATGAACAGTTTTGATTTAAGTTAAAATTATTTGAAATTGAGTACATTTAAATTTTTAAGTAACTCTGATAATCGAATATGTTTATGTTATTTCAAATTTTGACCTAGCTAATTAGCTATCAACTTTCATGTTGAGTGAAATTCAGGTCGGATATAATATATTGATGGCCTGGTCAATAACAACACCAATATTTCGTAGAATATAGTTTTTAAAATACTGTATGTCTTTCGGAAACTCCAAAGTTTCTGTATAGCAATTCAATGAACTTAAGTTAGTTTTAGGTCTAATTAATGATTGTTGGGGAGTACAATTCGTTATGTTGAATTCGATCACTAGTTTTAAAGTAGCTCATAATCGTGCGAAATATGGGTCGAGATTAAAATATCAAATTGAAATTGGGATAAAATTAAAAAAAATGAAATTAATAAAATTTTGAATTATGTAGTTATAGGGAGTCGAACCCAAGGTGAAACCAAAGAAATTAAATTAAATAAATAAATTTTGTTTAATCATGTATTTGTAGCGAATCGAACCCGAATTATGTGATAACCAAATTTGATATTATGGTACCGTACTTTGGTACTTTTGTGCACTAATTACGCATTGTTTTGTTCATTAATAAAGAGTATAGATTTGATCGGGTAAAAAAATTAGTTACTCTTTGTTAAGATGATCATAATTTATTTCAAATTTTGAAGAAGTAGTCGTGTGTTTTCTTAACAAATATAAATATGAAAAAATAAAAGAAAAATATTATTGCAAAAATATTAAGTTAATAAATTAAAAAATAATAGAGAAATTATCAAAAATACTCATTTTTTTAAGTTTTTTGCGATTTTACCATCTTCTAAAAATATTTGCAAAAAAAAACGATTTTACCATCTTCTAAAAATATTTGCAAAAAAACGGTCTACAACTTTTGCAACCAGATACAACCTGAAAATATTTGCAAAAATACAGTATGCAACCAGATGCAACCCTTCAGTTAATCGGCCCCGCGAGGACTGTTACTTATTAGTTACTTATACACCTTATTATGCAACCAAAGATGATTTCAATTGATTTAATTAATTTTCTCCCGATGAGAGTCTGTCGACTCTCTCATCCTTTTCCCTTTTTTCCTCACCCTAGCTTCCTTCCTTCAATTCTTACTCCCATTTTTTCTCATTCTTCTCCTTTCTCTTATACCTTCTTTTTCATGTCTCCCTCTTGTCACCTTTACCTTTCTTCTTTCCCTAAATTTTCGGATTCAGATTGTGATTTTGGTTTAGGTTCCTCATCTCCGGATGTGATGTATTTGGGTCTTTCCGAATTGTTTAAGTACTCTTACATACATTATTTTGTTGATTATTTCTTGATTTTATCAAGAGTGAATGATGGTGAAGTAAAAATGGAGAAAAATTCTAAATCTCCTCTTTCTCATTTTTTCATCATTACTAGTCAATTGGCGCTTAAATTGATTGAGAATTGTGCTGAAAGCTCGGGTTCAAGAAAATTCAATGGGGATCAATCTGTTTCAAGTTACCTTGGATTTAAGCTTCTTCAATCACACAAGAAATTGTGATTGCATCCTTCCATGCCTAGTAAGATATGCAATTTTAATTGTCTTCAATTTAATTTAGCCTACTTAAGGGTTGAGTTTGTACCATCAGATTTGATTATTATTAGTGATATTCTTGGACTTTTGATGGCCGATGCTTTATCTTGTCACTATGTTCAAATTTGCGGTATTAATTTGGGTTGGTTTGATGTTCTGGACTCTCCCTTGATAGTTCTTAAACTATTGCACTTGAAGTCTTTGATCATTGTTGTATGTGACATCTTTGTTTGTTCAATTGCCTATGAACTTGATCAATGTGGATTATGCGCTTCTTGATAAGATCTATCGGGTCCATGTGCATTCTTCATTGCTCCTAAACATTGAGCAAATCTTGTTAGATTTGAATTTTTTTTCAAGTATGCCTTAGCACGAGTTTTGACGTCTCTTTACCTTTTTCCTTTGGGATTTTTGGTTGGAATTGTTTTTGGTCTATTTGGTTTGAAAATCAGTAATCTTCTCGAGATGGTCTTAATTGGATAATTAACGAGGATTGTTGGGATTTTCTTAGAGTGGGAAAATTGCATGAACTTGGTGCATTTGGTTGCACTTGTGGTATGCAATTATGATCATATTCAGTGTTTTGTTTTGTTTGAGGTTCCTTCTACGGAGAGAACGAGAGTTGTTGACTTATCCACACTGGAACTTCAAGAGAACAATGTTAAGTGACTCCTAGTTGTGATGGAGCATGGGAAACCTGGTGCACACAGAACCAGGGTCTTGGTTCTGATCCGTGAGCAACTGCACAATATGAAGCTAGGGTACTTACTCCATAGGACATAAACATCATTCAAGATAGATAGAGAAGATATACATATGGATGTAGGACTTGGTTCTTACGTACTCAGGGGTCGATGCAAAAGAAGATTTACAGGCACTGGACAACAAATGTGGTTGCACGCAAGTAATTTCAATCATTTACTTGTTTGTAAATTCTTATGAACTTTGGGTAGTCCTGTTGTATTTCTCTTACGAGCGTGAATTGTTAAGGTTTGGATTTTGTTCCCACCTTACTTTTATTAAGCGCCTCATCATGTCGAGGCGTTGTACTCCTTAAAATCCAAATTATATAAATAAATAAAATTAGATGCGTTACAAAAAAATTTATTTCAATTATTAAATTTTTATAAGTTGCATTTGTTGTTGATTTTGGTTGATGCAGTTGCAAATATGGTTGCAAAAGTTGCAGACCGTATTTTTTCAAATATTTTCAAAAAGTTGGTATTTTTGCAAAAAAAAAACAAAAAAACATAATATTTTTGCAAAAAAATTTCTAGGATTGGGTATTTCTGAAAAAAGCCCAAATTAATATTGGTGACACAAGAACACATAAATGTCATTTGAAATTAAAAAAAAATTATTGATTTTAGAAAATTGGTTCCTAATAGAACTCGAGAAGTTGTTTTGGTGTAATTTGAGAGTGCTTATCAAATTGAATTTGAATTGCTCGATTCAAAATATAACCTTACTTTTTAACTCGAACTTGAATTGAATTAAAACTTGAACTCGACAACCTTTTTACTTATTAAAGATAATTATGCGTTGACAAGATTTATTTCAAGTTAGGATTATTATTTGTTACATGTATCACTGAATTTTAATTATTAAAATATATTAAATAGTTGAAGTATTGAAATTTGGGATAAATTATTGACCACCGATTTGTAATTTTCAAAGTGCAGCCACTTATTTGAAACTCAATGAAATTTATGACTACTAACTTACGAATTTTGAACTGCAACGGTAATTTTGAAGTTCGATGTAAATTTTGACAACTAAAATGCAATTGACTCTCAATGTTATAAAGAACTCTGCTAATTTTAGTGTCTTCAACCTTGTTATGACGCAGTAATGTATGAAAGAAAAATTGTAAAATATTTAAGGAAAGTTAAAATTTTGAATGAAAAGGCTAAAATATATTATTATTTAAGACAATAAATCTACTAAATCACCTTAAATTAAATTATAACATTTATCTCCAAATTTAGTTAAACATATGAAAAAATTACATAAATTTATTAAGTATATAATAATGGGTAGAACTTGATATTGTATATCACGTAACACTAATTATATATAAATCAAGCTTAGCGCATATGGTAAAAATAAATAATTTACGGTATTATAATTATTATATTTTGAATGTTCAAATTCATAAAAAAATGATCATATATTTACTTATTTTCCATTCATCCTTTATCCGTAAAGTTGGATTTTGAAAAAGTTGAAAAAACGATTTAAAGATATTTGATTGAAAAAGTTAGCTGTATAAAGTAAAAATATTTAATCAAAATATAACTATTGAAAAAATATTAACGAATCAACGAAATAGTAAGTATTAGTTGAGTGCAATAAATGAACATTTTTGTACATTCACATAAATACGAAAAATTCAAATTCATTTAACTGAATTTGATAACTAATTTGATATTTGGTTGAGTATGTAACATAATTATGTGAGGCTACTATTATAAGGACACGTTATCATTAATATTGTTGAGGAATTCCACGTTACTTGTGAGTTTGTAAATCAATAAAAAAATCAGTTAATATAAACTTTTTTTGAAATGTATTTTAAAAGAAAATTAGGGAGAATTTGGTTTAAGATGAATAATATTTTATTGTTGTAGAATTAAATCTTACTTGCTATCCTACAAGCAATATCAAAACTTTAGACTGTCTTTACTTGTAATATTTCAATTTATACTTCATAATGGTCCTTGAAATAGGTAAATTCATTTTCTCCAATAATCTTCGTGAAGAAGTAGCTTGATCTATAACGATTCAATCTATGTTTCATACTGGACTTTAAAATAGGGAAATGGATTATCTCAAATACTGGACTTTAAAATATGTTTCATATTTTAATTATGTGTTTAATAAAATCAAATTGTTAGGTGAATTACTATATGAGTCAAGAAAGTCAGATCATACAATATGAGAGGTACATTGTGTGACGCCCTCCAAACCCGGGGTACAGATTTGAGGAGTCATCCGACCAACGGAACACTATTTAACACATGCATAATATATAAAGACACAAATACCCCTTAACCAAGACCGCATCCAGATTATGGCAATGAACACAAGCTACTACAATCTTTTATTAATACAATACCAGTTTTATCAGAGTTATTACATCACGACTAAAGTTCAAATCTAGACATCTAATCTAGAAAAGCAAAACAACAACTACCCTGCCAATGACAATGACTCGAGGGGCTCTCCTGGCTTTTGGTGAACTATCGGCCACGCTATGCCGACTCATACTCTCGCTTCACTGGAATAGGGTTAGAAAACAACAAGCAAGAGTGAGCCAAAAGTGCTCAGCAAACATCATATGAATCATTTTTATCACAGTTGTAAGGATATGAATTTATGATATCAGAATCAACAATATTTAGCTAACACATGCTTTGTATCAATAACAATTAAAGAAAAAGAATTAGAATTTGGCTTATACATTTTATTCAAATCAAAGGTTGTGCTGCTGGCCAGCCACGCATCAACCCCGGACTAGCTCACAGCATAGTCCTCTACTGGATCCTAGGCCAAAATGGGCCTTAAGTTATTCCGACCATAAATATGGCCCAACCAATTACTGGTCCATTTTAAAAACATGCCAAATCTATCATAGGGTATAAACAATAACATGCTCAATAAGATAAACTCAATGTATAATAATTGCAAAAGAGCTTCAACTGCTCAGTATCAAATGAAGATCGAGAAAGAATCATGGAATAATTTCAATGGTACAATGTACTCATTCAATAAGGAAATCAAGATTGGTAATCGATAATCAATGACCGTAATCAACAGTCAAGATGGAAGTCAAATAATCAATGGTTGTCAATAATAATCAAAGGATGATAAACAATAACAAATGGTGGTAAACAATAATCAAGTGAATTGGAAATAAGGGTTTCCGATGCAGATCAAATCAAAGAATCAAGAATCTCTAAGGAAATGGAATCAGTTGTCCAAATGCGGTTAAAAGATTGATAATTTGAATTGTTCTGGGGATAACGGTATTCAAGTAATCAAGACAATAATAAATTTTATCACAAGTAAAGGCACATATACTTGCCTGGTCTAAGCTGTTGTCGGATCGACTCTGCTCACTCTACCTTTCCCTTTCCCTTGCTCCGGGAACTCGGTTCTATAATTAAACAACTCATCACAATAAGTCTAACTATTCTCGTTCTACTCTCGACACTTATTCGATCAATAATCACACTTAAACAAGTAACTGGTTACGTATTGGACGTCCGGTATGATTTACGATATTTAAAACTCAGATATTTGCCCTGATACGGGCATATACAGACTATAAAACACAACACACAATTAATATGAACCATATAGCACTTATAAACTTTTTTAAAACATCATACGAAACTTATTTGAATTTTAAGTAAGTCACGATAAATTTTTAAATCAAAACTCGGATTTTTAAATCCAATATAAATATTTAAATGCAAATAAATCAATTAATAAAATTAATTGACACTCTTTAAATACTCAAACTATGTTTAAATAAATAAATAGGCTTGAAAATAATTAAACTGAATTTTTAATTAATTAAATCTAATTAATAATTAATTTTTAAGAATTAATTGATTAAAAGAATTAACCAATTAATTAATAAATTAATTATTAATTAAAAATAATTAAAATAATTAAGTTTAATCAATTTTCGGATTTAAAATAATAAATATAGTTTTCCAGAATTTTTCTGATATTAAAATATATTTTTAAAATAAAAATATGAATTTTTAAAGTTTTTAAATTATTTTCGAATTAAATTTAAAAATAAAATCCAAAAACAGTTTTCAGAAATTAAATTAGGGTTTTAGAAGATTAAAACCGGGTAAACGGGTCGGGAAGAACAAATCCGGGTCACCAAGAACAACCCACCGGATTCTGGGTTTTCCAGAATCCGGCCGGTGTCCGGCGACCGGAATTCTACAATCCCGTCCAAACACAAACAAACTTAGAGGGCTTTTGCTCGCCTTCTCAAAACAAACACAACCAACACACAATTATATATGTCCCATGCCGGAATCGATCCCAGAATCCGGTCAAAGAAACCGTCGGGGAAGACTCCGGCCGGAAACCCGATCTCTCTCATTTCTACATGAAACTCTACGATTAATATCACAAAATGAAGCTTATAACTCACACAATCAAAGCCCCATATCAAAACTTATGTCAGATCAACAACAAGAACGAACGAAGTAAAAGAAAAATTCGGTTCAAAACCCGAAAATCAAACCCATCAAAATTGAACTCAAACATGAAATTAAATCATGGATTCTTACTAATTAGAACCCTAGGAACATGTTAGAAGCAACCAATTGAATGGAGAATCAACAGAATGAAAATCCCCAAATCGACCAAGAACCCTAATTTTAATTCGAATGTTGAAAAATTCATATAAAATCGAAAACTTACCAGATGATGATGAGGTTGGAAGATTATGAAACTAGAGATCAAGAGCTTTGATTTGAGTACAAGAACTTCATATTTGGATTTCAATATCACCTTGAACGGATGGATTAATCTTCAAGAACACGAAGAACACGGTTCGGGAATTTTTAATTTTTTGATAATTAACTGCAGATTTCTATGAGTTTCAAGGTACAATTCGTCTTTTTATATTTTTGGAAAAATAATACCCCAAACAACATTTTTGGATCGATATAGATCCACTGGATCGTTTAAAAACCCTAATTAGGTTAAAAATACGTTTTACGAGGAATAATCAGTTAAAAAGGTTGATGATCATCCAATTGATATATATATCATTATATAAATAATGCTCAAAAATATTGGGGCTATAACAAATGTAATATTGATATAAAACGATATATCCGTCCCCTTAAGCAATTAGGGTTCGGAACAATTTTTCCCTTTTTGAACAAAACGAATTATTCTTGCAGAATCAAATAGGTAGGAATGAAATGATACGAATATGTCTCCCGATAATGATTCGAATACGAAAGACGAAGAGATAATAATTAATGTACGAAATTCCAACGGGGCCCTTGAATTATCAAAACGGGGCTCAGATTTGAAGAAAATTCCAAATGACGAAATATTTGAAAGGGGCTTTCGACTCACCATTTAGCACATAATCAAACAATAATTATCATTTAATAATATTCCAATACTCCACAATAAATATTTTTATATTAAATATATCATTTAATCAAATAATAAAATTCACGGATATTACACATTGTTGAGAGTTAATAATGTTGCCCAGTAAATAATGATTATAGATGGGGGTTGAATGTAATCATTCAAATAAATCGAAATGAAACATATAATACAAGAACAATATCAGCTTTTATTAATCTTTATAAAAACTGATACAAACTCTCTCAAGAAAACACTTGGTTCTTAAGAGCGGCTAGGTTTACAAATACTCGTTTAAGTTGTTACAATCGTAAAACCTATTTTGTGTTTATATAATCACACAGCTGCACTATCTGTTACAAAAGATAATCCCTAATTAAGATTGATACTCTTCAATAATTATCTTCCGTAGATAACTGCTCTTTCTGACTTCGTGTAACCAACATATCTAGAAAATCAATCCTCTCCTGAAATCGTGGATCAGTATCAATCAGTATAACTACTGATTCTGCTAACTCCCGATGAAGACGTCATCTGTTGTGAGCTACTGATGCACTAAGTCCTGATGCACTCATTAAATCAATAATATCTAAAAATCTCTCCCAATTTATACTTTGTGAAATAAAGCATAAATTCTTGATTTAATGATGCCAAAACTTCTGTTAAATGCTCGCAGGATCAACATAAGGATTTTAGATTAGATATTCTTTCAAGTCAGCAACTCTGATGAACCTTGAATTCTTCTGAAAAAAACCAGCCATTAATAAGTCTTCCCCTGATAAAAGTAAATCAATCATCTTTCTTGTCAATTTCTTCAAATTACTATCTTCACTTCCAGTCTGATAGATAGTTGCTCTCAAGTCTTCAACAGAGCTATTCTGCATTCTTTCTCCAAGATATATACACTTAAGTTCTTCACTATCAGGATTGAAATTCAAGTGTGTCACATCAAAAGATGTTTCCACATACGCACTTTCTTTCTTCATTTCAACTTCATATCCATTCCTGTGAATGTACTTGGGAACATATGCAGATTTTACAAACTTTGTTCCTCTTAGCTGGAAATTGATTATTGCTCGAATTTTCTCTCTTCGCTTTCTACAGATTGGATCTTTAGGAACAAACAAATAAACAACATATTCTAGTTCTTCCCATTTCTTCATGGTAACATCCTGAGCTGTCAAAATAAATATTGTTCCGTCTTTAAGAAAATAAAAAGTTTCTCTTGAGGAACAATTCCATCATGTAAGTCATACACCATCTGAACAAATATAAGTTTATCAAGATGTCTTTGAGTCAACTCATTAGTAAGACAAGCTTGATCATATGATGGTATTTGTGAAATCATTTCAGCTTCAGGATGTACAAGTCCACCAAATGTTCTTGGTGCTCGACATTCATTCTTCAACTTGACAAACTCTTTATAAGACCTTCTGAACTTATCTGATTTGCATGATAATCCTTCTTGTGAAGAGTAAATTCTTTAGCATGATCTTCAAAAATAGAAGCAACACTCTTGACATTAGACTCCTTGACAGCAGCAATTTCTTCAAAGATAGCTTTTAGCATCAGAGAAGTACCCTTAAGATGAGTCTTCAGATCAGTAGATTTAATACCCTTAAATGCTTTTGCCAAATAATGATGATCATTAGTTATACCAACAGCAGAAGCAGGATCTGCCCAAGAGGATTTCCATTGATTCCTCCTATGAGGAATAGTGATATTATTTTGATCATCCTCAAGAGCATAATCATCCGAATCAGAGCTATTAGTAGCATCATCACTCTCAAAATCTTGAGAGTCAGAAACTACAGGAATGGAGGAAGAAATATCCAATGTACCTGTACCAAATAAACTAGGTGACCCTAAATCTCTCTTTTCTTTTTCAGTGATCTCATCACTGTTCACCAACTCAGTGTCATGACTGTAAATAGTCAGACTTAGCTCACTAGAATGCAAAGTATTCACTCTCATTTATACCTCTCCTTTTGCCAGTTCAGGAGACTGCCACTCATAATTTTCAATTTTCTCTAAATATTTTCTCACATCCTCACTTGAAAGACTCGGTTCTCTCAATGTAGAAGAAATAAGAGATGACAAAGAAAAGGTAGGTGCGGTCATAAAGATAGGGTTTCCCTCAACAAAAGGTCTATCAGTAGTCATAATAGCACTTGGAAAGTAAACAACCGTTGCAGAGTCAGGGTTAGAAACAATACATGAGTCCTCAATCTCTATGAGAATAGAAGATAATGGATGAATGAGAAGAGACTCAACTTCAACATTCTGGCATTCTTCTGTACTTTAAACAGAAGGTTCTTGTGGAGCCTGGACCTCGTGGACTGCTTCAGTAGTGGATACTGGAGATTCTTGTGTGTCCTGTCCAACTGGTTGGTCTTCATCTTTAGATGGTTTTTGTGTGACCATAGGTTCAGAAGCTGCTACATTTCTTTGATGTGTAGGTTCTTGTGTGCTTCCCTCAGAGACTGAATCATCAAAATGAGCAATGATATCATCCATCGGAGCGCCTTGAGCATTGTCAGGATTTGTCTGAGAAGATCTTTGACCAGTCTGAATAAACTGCTCCATGCCTGCATCTGCACTTTGAGTAAATGGTTCTTGTGTGGCTTGATCAGTCTGGATTGCTAGCTCACATTGAGAACTAGGTTCTTGTGTATCCTGATCAACAGTAGAGAAAAGTCTTTGCTTTTACTACTATTCTCTTAGATCTTGCAAAACAAACAGGACCAATTTTTCTCTTTTGTCCTGTAGATTCAGCAAGTTCCTTGTCAACTTACTTTTCTAGTTCTCATACTATTTCATAAGAAACTTCAATAATCTTCCCTGGTGATGATGGAGGTGCACTTGAATCAGAGATTGTCACTCTTACAGGCGAAGAAAGTACATCAATAGTAGTGTCATCAGGAATTATGACATCATCAGAATTTGTTGTCCTATCAGGAGTTCCAACAACATCAATACATGCAGGTTCATGAGAACTTCCTGCAGCCAAACCTTCAGTGTCATCCCTTTCATGAAGAACGTTATGCAATGCATCAACAGTAGAGAAATAAGAATAAATATTTGCATGTCTCAGTCTTTTCCGCTTGGGAGGCCGAAAAGATTCTCTCACTTTAACTTCAGAGATTGGTAACACAGGATGTGATTTATTTTTCATCAGTACTAAAATTGGTACTGTATCATCATCAGAGTCTGAATCAGTATGAACAACTGTATATTTTCTCCTTTCAGGTATAGTTTTAACTGATATACCAATTGCTCGTTCACCGAGTGACTCCATTGTTTGTGAGGGTAGTGGTGAAGAGATCCTAAATCTTAAAGGCTTTGAATACCTTACAGATTTAGCTAACCTCTTATGTGGTACAACTAATTGCTTTTGAGAGCTATCAGAGGTGGGATTTGTGTGTATGGGGGACTGTATGGGTTGAGTACTTGGGTTAGATCCAGAGGGGGTATCAACTGCTGACCTTTGAACCTTAGTACGTGAAACAATTCCATAAACAGTAGGCACTCTATCCTGTAATAGTTGCCTGGCCTAAATTGGATACTCAACATTACCAACAAACAAACTATCACCCTTATTGGAATACTCCTGAAAAGATCTAGAAGTATTTTGAAATACAGGCAGTAACTTGTCATTTGGAAACACAACTGTAGGACAGAGCTGTTTAAAAATCAAATGTAAAAATCTACCAAAATAGACTACATCAGCTTTGTCAATAATTCTAGCACTAATAAAATCAATAATCTTGCTGGAAATACTGTAATTATAGCCATAGATTAGAGAATACCCAAACTTGGTGTCCCTTTAAGATACCTGAAGATTCTTTTTCCAACTTTCAGATGTGGTTCTCTAGGTTGTGACTAGAACCTGGCATAAAGACAGGTAGAAAACATGATATCTGGTCTGCTTGTAGTAAGATAGAGGAGTGAGCCAATCATTCCTCTGTAGCTTATCACATCTACTTCAATTCCTTGTTTAGAATCAAGTTTGGTAGTTGTGGTCATGGGAGTACTTGCAGGAGCACTATCTTGCATGTTGGATTTCTTGAGTAAATTTCTTATATATTTAGACTGATTGATGAAAATTCCTTCTTCAATCTGCTTAACTTGTAAACCCAAGAAATAGCTCATCGCTCCCATCATACTCATCTGATATCTTGACTGCATAAGCTTAGCAAACTTCTGACACATTTTGTCATTAGTAGACCCAAAAATGATATCATCAACATATATCTGAACTAAAAGCAAGTCCTTACCATTTTAAATGTAAAACCGGGTTTTATCAATGGTACCTCTTGTGAAACCACTTTCAAGAAGAAACTGAGTAATGATTTTAAATGCCATTGATGCTTGCTTAAGTCCATATAGTGCTTTATCCAATCTATAGACATGATTTGGATATTTGGGATCAACAAATCCTGGAGGTTGTTCAATATATACTTCTTCCTCCAATTCTCCATTGAGAAAAGCACTTTTGACATCCATCCGGAAAACCTTGAATTTCATATGTGCAACATATGCCAGAAATATCCTAATGGCTTCAAGTCTTGCAACAGGAGCAAAGGTTTCATCATAGTCAATACCTTCTTGTTGAGAATAGCCTTTAACAACAAGTCTTGCTTTGTTCCTTGTAATTACTCCATCAGAATCAGTCTTATTTCTGAAGACCCATTTTGTTCCTACAATGGACCTGTTTTTGGGTCTTGGCACAACTTTCCAGACTTCATTTCATTCAAAATCATTTAGTTCTTCTTGCATTGCAGTTACCCAATCAGCATCCATTAATGCATCCTCAACTTTCTTATGTTCTTCTTGAGACAGAAAATTATGAACTAAACATTCATTTTAAGTTGCATTTCTAGTTTGAACACCAGCGTTAGGATCTCCAATAATCAGATCAGGAGTATGAGCCTGAGTCCATCTTCTTGCTATTGGTAACTGTGTTATGGAACTTGATGCCCCCTGCATCAGTTGCATCTTCAAAAGAACTTTCTTGAGTTGTTTGAGAAGCTCCCCATGAGCTTGAGACATCCTGATTATATTTTGATTGATCATCAGTATTGATATTTGACTCTTGATCATTTCATGATGAGTCATCAGTACTTGCACTACTGCTCAAGTTTTCTCTAGTATCAGTATGTAACGATTCTAAATTTCGACTTATATGTTTTAATAATAATTGCATTTTATTCTGTGAATTTTAAGATGTTTATTATGTGCCATAAAGTATTATATGTTTAAAATGTGAATTATGTGACTTGTGAATAATTAGTTAATTGTGTAAGTTGATTTTTAATTTTATTAAGGTGCCTTGTAAATTTATTTTGTTTATAAAATATTTATAATAAATTTGGAGTATACTTTAATTATTTATTTAGTAGCATAGAATATTTTCTAGAATTATTTTATTTTAATTTTAGTTTTAAACTTATGATTTAAACCTTATAATTATCTATTTATTTTAATTATTTAATTTGAGATATGTTACAATTTTTAGATTATTTATTTACAATGTGTATTTTATTTATTTATCAAGTGAGTTGCCAAAAAATTTCTACTTATAATTATTTTTGTGATAAATATGCATTTTATTTAATTATTTAATTGTAATTGCAATTTTGTTTAATTTAGTAACAAAACTTACTTGTAGAATATTATTTTTACTTGATCTGGAATTGGATTACGAAATTACATCTTAGTCCATGTTTTTATTAGTTTTAGTTTATCATTAGATAAGTATTTTTGTCATTTCATAATTAAATCCCCTAAATAATCAAAAAGTGATTACTTTTATTTCATTTCTCCCAAAACCCCCCACCCCCATCGGCATCACTCCATTTCCCTTCCCCTGTTTCTTTTTTTCCCGAGACCTCACTCTCTCAAACACTCTATCTTGTTCTTCCTTTCTTAACAAAATTAAACCCCCAAAAATTAGTGATTCACTTACCCAGATATTAAGTGTACATACTCAAATCAAACCTCTCTCAGCCCTCTATCCACTCATGTAATCAATTTAGAATTTTACCATGCTTTTCAAAATTGGGGTTTTCGGATTTAAGTGCTTTTAGGTGTAAAACATACATGCAAAGACTATTTGTAAGTATATGGGTCCATTCTCAATAAAACCCATAATTTTTGGGCTCATCCGAGAAGGATCCGACCATCGACAATGATCCATGTGAGCCGATGGTCTTGATTTCGTGTATATTGATTAAATTCGAGTTTTCTTTTGCTAATTGAGTGATATTAATAGTTGCATGTTACTAATTTAATGGTATTTGGTGATTATGATCATAGTTTGTTGATTGATTTTGATTATTGTTAGTATATAAGTTATGTATGATGATGGGTAAGTTAGAAATGGAGGGTTTGATGATTGCATGTTAGAGATTTGGGATTTTACGGATGGGTCATGCTTAATTTCGAATTTTAGTATTGATTTTGGGATGAATCCTTGTTTATTTAAGTTATTAAGCACTTGTATGTACTAGTTGGGTATTGCATGTTAATTTTCTTTTGAGATTTGATTTTACAAGTTGAGGATTTTTTATTTTGTTTAAGTATAAGTGGTGAATGTGATTATAATTGGTGATTAGTAGTTGGGTATTTGGTAATTGTAAATTGTGATAGTTGCATGTTATTTTAATTAGAAAGTTTGAATTTTTATGTGTAGAAGAGTATTAATTTGTAAATGTTAGTTGTAAATTAGAGTTTGTTGATGAGTTTTTGGTTGAGAATTGAAATTGGTTTTCTTGTGGGAGTTAAGGTGGATGGAGTGGTGTTTGGGGGATAGGGGTTGAGAGAGATGGGAGAGAGATTGAGGAGAGCCGAGAGAGATTGAGGGAGATAGGGGGAGAGTTTGTAAATTTAAAATTTTGAAAGGATGTGTGGGATTAGACTTTTGTGGATATGTTATGGCTTGTGTGTGAGTTTAAGTATAGAATTGTGTATGTATGTTTTTAAAATGTGTTTTGTGTGCGTGTATTCTTTCAAAATTATGTTTTTGAGTGTGTTTTCATAAAGGAAGTGTTTTCGTGAAAGTATATTCTTGTGTATGTGAGTTGTTTTATTAAAAAAACATGTCCTTGTGTGAAGATTGAGGATAGGTGTATGTGTGTGTGTGTTTGTGTTTATCCATGAGTTGTGTGTGTTAAGTAAGGGTACGCCAAGAGTGTGTGGGTGACTTGTGCGTTTGTTTGGGTGTATGTTTGTGTTAGTAAGGCCATAGGGCCAAGAGAGAGATGAGAAGAAAGTGAGGGCCAAGAGGAAAAGAAAGAGGGAAAGAGAGAAAATAAAGAAATGAGGAATAGGAAGAGAGAAAGAGATAGAAGGAGGAATGGAAGATGTCGTAGAATGATGTTGTCATGAATTGATTTTGCTATCGTTTAATCTTACGTGTTAAATCCTTATGTGTTTAATGTGTCATAATAATAGTAGTTGCTTAATTGTGGCGTAGTTGCATAAGTGTTGGGAGTTAAAGTGAATAATTTAGTTAAAAATTTTATTGTCATGGTGATAAGTAAGAGCCGAGATTGGTATCAGTGGTTTTCGTTAGCGTAACTAGAATAATTATATATGAGTTAGATTTATATGATTGTCTTAAACTTGAATTGATATTGCTTTAGTAATTGGGATTGAGTTTTGGTTGGTTAATCATAATTTGGTCGTGAATTGCTATATGTGAATTTTATAAAGCATGTTATGTTTATATGATTAAATGTTAGTGATGTTAAAAGAACTTGATGTAGATAATAAAGTGTTATGTCTTGAGGTCTTTCCGTTTTAAGATTTAGGAATGTTATGTGACGTCATGTGATACGTGCTAAGTAACTAAATGTTTAGACGGTGATTAAGTCGTAAAGGTATTATATGCTTCCTTAATTGATGATTTGATTATATACCCATATATAGTTGGGGTAGAAGTACTTAGAGTTATACGTAAACAGAGCTGAGGTACTAAGCGTTAAAGACTAAGACGATATTATATTCTTATATAGGTTCCAGTAGGAGGCTAGGCAAAGAGCCGGTGGAAGTCAAGTTGGAACCGTGAGATTTCAGCTACTGAGTTTATTGTCTATTTAAGGCAAGTATACGTACAACTCTCACATGTCCTCTACTTAATATTATGCAATTGATTCCATACCATGCCTTTGTACCCTTACCTTGCTCTTTACTTATAAAATTACAAATGTTCCATTACCCTACGTTTCACGTATAATACCTTTACTCTGATTTATTCCTTGTTGATCCTTATTAACTTTTAAAACACCTAATACATACTTGCTCCCTCACTTACTTTCTTACCTTGCTTACAATCCCTAGTTTCTAAACTTTATAATAAAAATCTTGAATTAGCCTTATACCTTGGAATGAAAATGTTGGAATAATAAAAATGATGGAAATCTTATTATTGCTTAACCCTTTTGTTGATTCCCTGTAAATGGAACAAAGTTTTGACCGAGGCGGAAGTCGTGGTTACTTATTTATTTTATGGCCAACGTGTGCCTTTGGATCCTTAAATGTGAGGACCATGTGTAAACATGGTCTGGAGCTTTACGTGGTTGATCACTCGTTTAGCTCGTACCGTCTTATCATAAATTCCAATTTACTTGTTTACCCTTTTCTTTGAAAAGAAACTTATATCTTGAAACTGAATTACTCGTTTGATTATCAACTGATGGAATACCAAATGAAAACTGTTTATGTTTATTATACTTGCTGAGCATGTTTTGGCTCACTTTCTTGTTTATACCCTACCCTTTCAGTGAAGTCTGAAGATGGCCCGATTGTTCCGTACCGCTAGGAAGAACTGTGCGTGTGGGAGTGTTGGTGGAGCGGGTCATGTGGTTAGATTCCAGGCTCCTGCTCAGGTAGATAGTTGACGATGGATAAGACTATTGGAACTAGTTAGTTTAGACTAGCTTTGGTTTAAGTTGTAAATTCTGAATAACACTTAGAAATTTGTAAAACTGATGTAGTAACTCACTTTTATGCTTTGAATTTAGTTATGTTGTTTCATACTTCGACCTAGTAGCGATCTTAGCTTGTGGGTATGGTTTCCATTTACTAGAAGTCACTGAAACAACGTAGGAAAATGAAAAGATAGGACTAGTAGATCACCTAAGATAGGTATTACTTATAAGTTATATTAAGATAGTTAAATTATTAAGTATAAGATCAATCACTTAAGATAAGATAGTTATAAGATGTCGCTTACGTAGGATTACTAAGTTAAGCATCCTGACGTTATATAGTATTTTGACATATCGAGTGATATACGCTTGAACCATTTAAAGGTCTGGTTACGAATGGGGTAACTAATTCGGAGCTGGAGGAATCAATCAGAGAGTCAGAGCTACCAGTTCGGAAGACATCACCTGTGGATCCTTATGTACCTTCTAGAATTTCATCTACGACTTCAGCTACATCGCGAACGCTATAGGAAACACCGCGCAAAGTTATGTATCAAGTGTAGTTAGAGTTGTCTGAGAGCAGAAGCTCCAAGATAACGTGTAGAAAGATTTAGATAGATTCTTTGTGATATGTTAACAATTTTACCCCTTGATAGAGACATTCATCTAGAAGAGTGGCCAAAGTGTATATTCCTTCTTTATTCAAGATTGCATACAGATGATTTATTGGCGGGACATACCCTATAAGCCCAGACTACAAATTAACTCCCTCAAGGACCATCTACATGAGACAAGGCATATTACCTCCATTTGTTTGATGTAAGGATAAGTTTGTTCACTACTAGTCATTGATCTTATTCAATTTACCTATTTAAAAGATTCAATTTTTCATTTCTATTCTTATTATTTTATTCTTTATGAAATACCTCTATTGTTCAAGGGGCTACTTGATCCAATATATATATATATATATATATAAACTTTTGAAACTTTTAAACCCTTCTTATGTTCCTCTTAAATTTTTGATTTTCCTCGCTGTAACTAAGATGAACAACCCTATATATATAGGGGATTCAAGGACTTTCTCTCTGTGTGATAGAAGTCTGGTGGGATGCCACTGATTGTGTGCTTGTCATGGAAGTACTAAAGGCTGGCCACCTTCTGTACTTTGTTGTTTAAATTGACAAATGCAACCTGATAAAGTTCAATGGAGGAGCCTCACTCTAACATTGGTGGTCATCATCTTTTAGATGATTTGTTGGACCACCAATCTATTCTTTCTGAAACTCTGGTTACATCTGTGGCAACAAATCTAAAATCAATCTCCATAGATTCTACCTTAGTTTCTACATCAACTGTTATTCCTTTTCCTTCATCAACAGATATCCTTCATCCGTTGACAAGTGTTTCTTCATCAACAGATATGCCTCACAGCAGTCATCCATTGACACTCATAACTACACTATCAACGGATATCTCACATCCGTTGACAGAGTCATCTACACTTGGAAATTTATCAACTCAAATTCCTATAACAGGTGTAGAGGATTTAGTAGTTATTGAGACACTTCTAGGGATGAGGGCATGGAGTGACACTATTGAGAGTGAGGGGCTGGCTTGCAGCCAGGCAAAAGGAGATAGAGAGATAGAGAGACATGCTATTTCTTCCAGCCTGGTAAAAGTGAGCAATGATAGTTCCACCTTATTAGGTGAAGGTGGGGGTGTGAGAGGTGTGAGCCAGGGGGAGCCCTTGATGCAAGAAAAAAGAGATGAGAGAAATACAGGTACACGAGCAACAAGGGTGGAATCAACAACCATTGCTAGTGAGTTAATGGATGTCAATGAGGCAGAAAGGGAGAGATTGGCTAAGTTAGACTACCAATATGAACTGAGTCAAATCAACCTAAATGCTGAGACATTTACTCACCATGTCTCAGCCTATCAAGTCTTGGTTGGCCAGGGAAATATGGAGGCAGAGAGGATGTTGAGTTTGGTGCACACTACTGAGTCAATGTCAAGAGCTAAAGCTGCAATAAAAAACTTTCCTCCAGGTGCTGGTGAAGACTTTGAATATGATGATGAGTTTGAAGGAGAGGAATTTGAAGAGGATAGTGATGGCTCCAGAGGTGGTGAAGGTGGAGAAGCAGGCCCTTCCACTCTAGCAAAGTTGCATTCTTGGATGTTCTCCAACTCCTATACTCATAATGACACCAAGGCAGTCATTCTCAAGAACTATCAAATAGCTTATTCAGAGCCACATACCACTAACCCTCTTCATGCCACCATCATTCAGAATTTTGTGGCTTCTCTTCAACTCAATCAAAGTCAAATTCTTCAACACAGTGCCAACACTGATGACATCAGGGTTCACATAGATGAAGCCAAAAGTGCTCTGGAAAGGATAATTGATGGAGTGGCTCCTACTACATCTTAGAGATTCAAACAAGACAAATTGGTGAAGGATGTGGCAACTCTCATTGAGAGGATGGACAAAGTTGAGCAACAAATGGAAACTTTCTTAGAAAATCAAAAGATGTAGACTCAACTTCTTCAACGGTAACTGCAAGCTACTGGTGTCGTTCAAACCCTTGATGATAACAAAAAGGGGGAAAGTGCACTAGTGGTCTCTGAACTAGCACTAGTTTCAACTCAAAAGATGCCAATGGTTGAGGGGGAGTCTACATACACCATAGTTGTAACCTTGACACCTCAAATAATTGTCAATTCAAGTGATTTTGAACTCAAGAAGCTACCATCCATTCCCAAAGTCAATCCTGAAGATTTTATTGTTAAAGGACTAAGTGAAGAAGAAATCAAGGCAAAACAAGTAGCTCTGGAAAAGCCAATTGCTACTATAGATGCAAGGAATCTTCATTCTGAGAAACTACTTCTGGAATCAATATCTAGATCACTAAGCTCTACATCAATGATCTCAAGCCCAGTACCTATCCATACTACAATATTGTTAGGTCCAAAGTATCGTAGAAGGGGGTTGAATACGAGACTCACAAATTATTCGATTTTGTTTGCGGATAATTATTTGTGTTCTTGTCCGAAATCAAATTAACCAAATCAAAAACACGAGTCGGGGAATATATCATTTTATAAATATAAACCACGAAGGGTGCTACAATTCTAATCCGTAAGATTAGCTTCAATGAGTTCAGGTTACAATAATCAATACAAATGATAGAATTTAAGACACTATTAATTTCTTCTGTAAAATTCTCAAGCTCTTAAATTCTATGTAATGATCTTCCGCAACTTCAACAACTGAAGAAGACACTATCTTCATTCATTCAATTGTAGGCTTTAGGAAAATCTATCGAAGGCTAAGATTAAATCCTGACCGTCCATTTCCTCACCAACCTCTAACAAATCATGAATAAAATTCACCTGCTCATTGATTAAAAATCTATCGAAGACAAAGTTTTTGTTTCTTTCAATATATTTAAATAAAATCTATTGAAAAGAATACTTTGTTTCTTTGAAACTAGTTCGATAGTTTAATAAATAAAACTATCAAACAAAAACATTTTGTCCACTTCGATGGGTTCTATTAAAGAAACTGTCGAATTGATTTTTTTTCCTTCTTCGATAGTTTTTCAAAAATGAAAACTATCGAATGTCTTTATTTGCAGTTTGATCCTTGAAGATTCTATCTTTTTGCAGCAAGCATATTGCACTTCAATTTAACCTAAACATACCTTATCAATTTCTTTTAAATTCCAGGATGTTTCAGGTCTGACTTAAATCAATTTCTTCTAAGACGATAAACATGTTGATCTTCTTAGTTTTGTTGACACCTTGTGCAACTGGTCTGGTTCACAGATGACTAACACTTGATCAAAACCTCTATGTCTTCAATACAATACAATTGATAAGTCCTTTGTCGTCTTGGTTGCTTCATTATAAAATCACTGAAATCCTCTAGTACTAACTCTGTATCATATAAATACTTTTGTAGTCTTGAAAGTTTTGTTTCTTTATTTGTCACTGAGGCATGAACATATTAATGAACTTCTTGCCGTGACCTATTTACGGACTTCAAGAATACATACCATATTTTGATTTCTTGAGTTTACCATGTCTTCTTTTCTTTTGGATTCCTGTACTTCAGTTAATATTATAGTATGTCTTGTTCCTGTGTTGAGTTGTAGTTATCTCTGTTTCATATTATGTTACATTATGCTTTACAATCTCCCCCTATTTGATTGTTAGAGTTCAACAAGCAAATACCTAGAGGATAACTCAACTAACCAATGTAAACACGAAACTAATTAAAGTACGACAGATTAATAATATTAATTGCATTCTGGATTAAATATTTACATTTCCAAATTTCCAAATTACATAGAACAATAAAAAGTTTAACAATGAAGTTGATCCTCTAGCCTGAGCAGATAGTTCTTTGCTTCATCTTCAGTCCACTAGGATCTCACCTTCTTCAGTCACGTGATCAGAGATTGCATCTTGATGATCAATCACAATTGGATAGTACAGTGGTTCTCCAGGTTTTAGGATTGCTCCTATGATGTGTCTTCCAATATACTTAACCTGTTGACCCACTCCAGCCCACACCCATGCAATGTTGACATCTTTCTGATTATGCTTTGGCATGTTGGGTAGTATGGGATTCACTTTCAATCCTCTTTCCACTATCTTCCTATAGTAAGGCATATTCTCTATGAGATAACTCTTCAGAGTGTCTGCAGCTCTCGTCTTCTCTTGTGTGATGAATCCAGTGGATCTCAAGTACTTTTCCACTGAGATTAGATAGTTATTTGGGTAATCCTTCAGTTTGTCCTCATCCAGATAGCAGATTCTGAACAAGTCGTTCTTCATGAATCTTACCATTGGAGGGTCTTCAGTTACCTCTGGACTGACTTTCATTAAGATCTCCTTAACATGCTCACGGATCAGTTCATTTAGCTTTGTGCTTCTCTGGATCTTAATGAGTATCACCTGCAATTCTGTGTATGTTCTCTGTTCGAAAAACTTATGGAGATCACAAATGTACCTCTATTGACGAAACTGATCAATATGTTCCAGGCACCATTTGTTTTGACTCCAGCCTTCAGGTAGATTAGAGATTGTCTCAATGCAGTGAAATAAGTCTGAGTGTCTTGATTTGCACTTCTGATGTCCTGAATGATTACTTCCACATCAGCATTGTCGTTGACTTCTAATCCGTCTTCAACTCCGCAAAATGTTTTGTAAGTTATCTCCCAATCCTTTCCTTGCTTCTGTGTCAAATCTAACAACTTCTTCTTCCTTATCTCATTGTACATCTTGAACCTTTGCAGTTTTTTACTTCTTAGAATTGCTCGATGCTTCTCTTTTTCAGCCTGCCTTGCTTCCCTTTCAGCTCTTTCAGCTTTTAATCTTTCCAAGGCAGCTTCTTATTCAATTGTCAAAGGGTTTGCTTCTTCCATACTATCATCAAAGATTGGATGTTCAATCGGCTCCGGATAATATGGTTCATGCTCTTCTATTAATGGCTCATGCATGAATTCAAACACCTCTCCAATTTATTTTTCTTCTACAAGTTCCTCAATCCAATATTGTCTTACTGGAATAGTTGTTTCCATTACTGCTCTCTTCTCCCCCTTAGTTGAATAATCCTCCGTGAAGTTATCCTCAACATAGTGGTTTGAGGGGCCAGCTTGTTGATTTTTGATCATATTCCAGATGGACTCCAGACCGTTACCTTGATTCTCCATAAATAAATCAATGTCTTTGGTCATCTCTTCCATCTCTTCTGGAATCAGCTGCAGCCAAGTCAATCTTCATTTGAATTGAAGTTAAAGAATTATCGACTTGACCAGAGGAGATCCCTTGGGCAAAAGAAGGGCTGAGAGGGACTTTGAATGAAGGATTTCCCTCTTTATCATGGACAATCATCTCCTTCAGAGTGGATTGAACTTGTATTTCTCTTTCTGTTGGCGGTAGCAGATCATCAATGTTAACCAAGGTTTGGGTGTCACTCCTCACATTTGGCACTGGGTGTTCACTCAACGTTTTTGTTGGTGTTTCACTCATAATTCTTTTCTCACTCAGGCCAGGTGTAAGTGCTTTTGTTTCACTCAATCCTTTTGCTCTTTGTGTACCTGCAACAGAAATCACCATAGCCGTCCTTAAGGAGGTCATCGGTGGTGCAATGGGGCTTCACAAGTCCCCGTTCTTGGTTAAACCAAGTTGTTGATCATCTTGCGATGATTTATCCTTAACAGGATCCAGAGTTTGAATCTCTGGGGGGTTGAAATCAGGCTCTTTTGTCAGCAGAGATCCTGAAACTCCCTCTATAGTCTGTGAAGACTTTTCCTCATGTAACTCCTCAAATGAAATTGATTCATTGTTACCGAGTTGCCGATCTGTACCTACGTCAGACCCTGTACCCGTAGGATCCAGATATGTTCCATCTGGGGAGTTAGGTAATGACCCTTTAGATTTTGCATTTGGGTCAGAACCTTCTCTCAACGTCTGTGAAGACTCTTGGTTCACTAAGGAACCTTCACCCAGTGGTCCTGACCGTAAAATGGTCGGAGAACTAGATGCTTCCGTCAATTTTCCTTTTTTTGGTTGGGGTAGGGGTTCAGATATAGCTTTTGTTATTGCTGCCAAATCAGCTTCAGAATAATCTGTTAGAGGCTCGGTGAAAGAAGGTAATGAAGATTCAACAGTTGCCTTGGTTTCAAGTTTTCTTCTTTTAGCAGAAGGCAAAGCTGTTGTTGAAGGGTGTATCTCCTTATTTGGTGCAGCTTTGGCACTTACTCCCTCTACACTCTCAGTTATTTGAGTGGGTGGTATAGTAGGGCTATGAGTTTCTGTTGTTGTTTCATTTATTTCTTTCAAAGGCTCTATGACCGTGGTTAGAGGCGGTTGGTTTTCAACCTCTTGGTCAGAGATGGCCACTACGGGCTCTATCACTGGATTTATGTCCATTGGTGTAGGTTGTTGAGGAACAACAGGTTCAGGAATCATACCTTGGTTTACCTGTTCCCCTGGGGGTAGAAGTGGTAGGGCTACCGTTCGAAGATAATCTGTCAGAACAGTAGGCACCTGTTGGTCCTCGTGTATTGCAGAAGGGGGGGGGATGAATGCAATACTGATAAATTCAATCTCAATTTCAACAACCAAAACTAAGATTTAATGTTATCAATAATATGTATGCATTCACAAACAGTATAATCTAAAGACAAGATTCACAAAATAAATGTTTTTATTTATTTTGCAAAGTGTTGCTACAACCTCAAGAGAGAATTCTTGAGCTTCGGTTTTCTTCAAGACACTTCCTTATCTTAGTTACATTCCTAGAATGAATTGATAGTCTAAGTATAAAACTAATCCTATCACTGTCAACACGGGTCTGTGAAGCTGCTGTCATTATCAAGTAGCAGCTTCTTACAAACTGTCTACCCATGTGACTTTCCTAAATTGCTAATATGTCAGATATACATTACAAAGAAAGCAACCTAGATTCATTCTATTTCCAGCTAAAACAATTTAGCAAATAGAGACTTGACCTTGCTCTTGAATTGATTCGCTTTTGTTTTGTAGTGCTTGAAGCTTCTGTCGTAGTCTTGCAGACTTGGTGCAGCTTAGGGATACTGCAACACGCCTGTTTCTTGAACATTGAAACTATCACGGGATTTGACTGAGAAGATACCTAGAACATGGATCTTTCTTGAGACAGTTACTTTTGCCGCAAAGCTTGCTGTCACAGGAATGTACTTTTGGTGATAGTATGAGTTCCCCGCATAGAGTGATGTCGAGGTTTCCAAACTTGCTGTCGAGGGCTAAAGTTGTTGTCGCGTAGTCTTCCGCCAATGTTGCTGTCAGAGTGAATATGTTGTCGTGACTTGCAACATTCTGTCTTCTTGTAATCTTACTGTCAATGCTTATGACAGTAACCTTTATTCATGCTGTCATCTAATACGCATTCTTTGAGGCTTGAACACAGAAAGTGAACTTCTTCCAAATTACACAAATAAAATAACATTGCATACTGATTACAAGAGCATACTTTGGCTGTGATAGTATGTTCTACTTAATTAAAGAATTAAGTACATAAAAAGTTAAGTTGTTTCAATGTTATCACCCATAAATCCCAACAATCTCCCCCAATTTGTTTTTATGGATAATAACAACAAATTTACAATATATGCTGACAACTTAACTAACAAGATCAGAATGGATTAAGAATTTTTACTTAGCTTGAGATTTCCTCTTCTGTCTTGATACATCCTCTCTTTTGAGAGCTTCTACCAAGCAGCCTCTTAGACCTTCTACTAGAGAGATTTCAGCAGGAGTGACTGCAGTATCTTCTATTTCTTCAATAATCTTCTTGATAGTAGGAGAGATAAGAGAACTAGCATCCCTGAGATTCAACCATTGCTCTTGATCAAATGGATAGTTTCTGAAGTGGAGTTCTTCATGAATGAGCTTGAATCTACTTCCACGATAAGCATTGAGAGACATCCTCCTTTGCTTGTCCAGCTTTGAATCTTCTCCTTTTCTCCTTTCCAATAATTCCTCTATCTTATCAGAACAGATCTGCTCCAGGGGATGAATTGATCCAGCTACCATATACTGTAAATCCTTCAGAATTTGTGCAAGTTGCAAACATAGATTTCTTCTTTTAGATGCTTGATTCTTAAGGGATTTTCCAGCATACATGTTTGATAATATGGAGCTTCACTTTCTGCCTTGTTGGCAGTCTTGCATCTTTCCAGGAGTTCAGCTTCCTTCTTATCAAGTTCTGACTGATATTGAGAGTATTGAGAAGAGTCAGGTCTTTTGCTTGGCTTGGGTTGCCCTTCCTCTGTGGGTTGGGTTTGCCTTTCTTCTGTGGGTGAATTATCAAACTCATAGTACCAGTGATATGTTATAGGAGAAGCTGGTAGATCAGTTGAAATATCAGCATCATCAAAATCTGCAAAGTTGTAGCCAAATTTCTGATAGAATTCAGCATCCCTATCAGCTTGATATTTCAGAATATGTTCCATGACAGACTCTGGAACATTATCATAGCTCTCCAGCAACTCTACCATTCTTTCCAAGTAGAAGAAGTCAATTCTCCTTTTATCTAAGGTTGATATCCTACCACTGGTTGATGTGGGTACCAGATTGAAATCCTTATCAACCTTGGTAGATCTTGATTCTTCCCACCACAAAATGTACTCAGTGACCTCTTGATTTGCATCCATCTTAACCTCAACACTCTTGATTTCTCTAGATTGCATCTGTTGTATCTTAAGACTGTTGGGAGGTATTGATTGAATTGGCTTCTTAAGAATCCTGCCAAATCCAGTGGCCTTTTCCTTTCCTGAGTACTTGTGCTTTCCTTCAGGTTTCTGTCTAGACAACCAAGCTTTTGCTTTAGCTTTCAGTCTTTTGGGCTTGTCAATAGCTTTGGTTTCATCCTTGACAGAACCTTTCTTGATAGTACCTTTGTCGACAATATCTTCCATGACAGCATCTTCTATGACAGTTTCCTTATCGATAGTACCTTTGGTGACAGCATCTTTTTCTGCATTTATGCAATCAATAGCACATCTAAGAATGCTTGCCTCCAAAGCTTCCAGTATTCTTGGTTCCTCTTCATCTGTTGCATCAGCATTTTTCTTTTCCTGACTAGGAGTTTTTTTATTACCTTCATTTTGAGATTGAATACCAATATTCCCAGAATTACTTCCACCAGCATTGCCTGCATTTCCAGAAGCTTCACCACCTCCAATCTCATCATCATCATCATCATCTTGAAGAGGAATATCATAGAGGCAGCTTCCTCCTTGATCAGCTCTTTTGGCATTGGCTCTAGAGATTAGCTCATTCACTCTAGTTCCCAGTGCCTTGTCTATTAACACCAGCATTTTGTAGATCTCTTGAACAACAAAGACTCTTCCTGGATTGGCATTTGAGCTTAGTATTTCATTTAACACTCTCAGAATTGATTCAGTTTGCATCCTGGATGGACTGATCAAATTCATAAAGTTGTTCCTTCTTGTGCCATCCTTTGTAGTAGATCTGTAGAAAACACATGGTGGATTTGTGTAGACTTCAGGTAGTTCTCTATGATCATGTTATGGATTTACATATTTAACACTTCATTGAATGGTGTTTGAGTTGCCTTGATATTTCCCTTCATTGCACACAACACCTTTGCTGGCAAACTCTGCAGTAGTTCCATTGTGATGAAATAAGATATACCAGAAGTGAGATAGATACTTACAGCCCATCTTTTCTCATCATTTACCATTACACTGACACTGATGATTTGATCCTTTAGCAGTTTTGAGGTGTTGATTGGACTGTTGCTTGGAGTATTCATTGCTTCTTCCACTAGACTGCAAAATTCAGTGTCATGATTCTGTAATGTGCTCTCCCTGTAATCCACCATTATAGTATTGGCTTCTTCTTGATCAAACTCAGTACCATTGGACCAAGTATGTCCCTTATGGATAGATTCAGGCAGTTTCCCTTTACCTTTCCCAAGCTTATTTTGTTCCTCCATTTCTCTTCATCTTTTCTGTAGATCAGTTTCTTGAGTTGCTGAAGTTGGTTCTCTAATTGTCACAGGGGGTAGAATTGGGTGTCTAGATGCAGGTCTTCTTTGCAGAGCATCTTGAGTTGCCTTAGACATCAACACCCTTTCTCCATCTAAGTCAACTTCAACAAGCTCTTCAGCTTTATCCTTTGGTTGTCCACTGCTTGATTTGACTTGCTCCCCCTTTGTCAGTGCTTTACTCTTGACACCTGAAACTTGTTGTGCTCCCCCTTTGGTCTTCACAGCTGCTGGCTCCCCCTGAGTTCCACCTGATCCTTGAATAGATATTGATTCTGATCTTGCTACCTTCTCCCCCTTAGTTGAGTTGGCAGCTACCAGGTCAGTAAGGAACTGGATAGAGAGTTGAGTAGCAGCAAAGCCATAAACCACCAGTTGAGAGAGAAAGTCCATCTTGGAGTTCAAGGCAGCACACTGTCCTTCCAGAGCTTCAATCCTGTTTCCAAAAAGTGCAGAGGGGCCACCATTCCTTAACCTTCTTGGAGGGGAAGGAAAAGAAAGGGGCTTGGAGGCTATGGGGGTTCTCGCACTCTCAGGGTGTTTTTGAGTGATCTCATCACTCCTCACAGATTGACGCTCAAGGCCTAATGCCTGAATAGTGTGGGCTCCCTCAAGATCTCTCTGGACATTATCAAGTCCCTCTCCTTTTGCCAGCTCGTTTGGTTGCCTCTCATTTTTAGGCTCACCTCTCTTTTCTTTTATCTCTCTTTTCTTTTTCACACCCTCACTCAACCTAAATGCATGGGTATGAGCAATACTAACATGCATTAAAGGAGAAGATTTAGAATGTACCTTCAAGAGTTTGGCAAGAGGTAGGTCGTCATCAGAGGCATCCTCAAGCAGTACAACATCAAAATCTGGCTGAGAGGACTGGACAACAGCTTTGGCAGGAATGTTACTGTCAGTTAGAGTGTGGACAGCAGGTTCTGGCATGATAGCATCTTTGGGATGTGGAGTGACAGTAGGTCCTGTGTGGACAGTATCTTTCTCTCCACTCATGACAGCAGCTGTGTCCATGACAACAACATTTCCAATGTCCTTGACAACAACAGAGGCTGTGACAGCATCTTCCTGAAGGTAAGATGCTCCTTGGAGTTCAGACAAAGTGTTGGTTGTTTCAGTTTCTGACAGAATGCCACTTTGCCCTTGCTCAGTGTATGGAGGAGTGGTGTCCATTTCACTTTGAGAAATGGGTTCTTGTGGACCACTAGATGGGGGCTCATCCATGATTGGAGATGGATGATCAAAACCTGAAGGGTTGGGACTGTCCCCTTCTCTAGGTTGTGGAGAAGAAACAAAAGAATGTGTAGGGAAGGAAGAAGGTGAAAGTGTAGCAGAGAGTGGGGGCTGATTCACAGGAAAAACATGTGAATCATCAAAAGGAATAGAGAAATCCTCATTGTGCCCTAACTCACTGTGTGTTTCTTCAAGTGGAGGTTTCTCAGGTTGTGAACCATGAGATTGTGTAGACTCTGTACAGGGTGCCTTGGGAGACAGGCCAATTTTAATAGATGCACCTTGTTGAGAAGGCACATCTAGGGAGGTGTATGAATCCCTTTCAGTAACCACAGTTTGTTGAGAAACTGCAGCTTGGCTAACAGTGGTTTTGGTCCTCCTAGCTCTCTTCTTCTTAGGCTCAGGGGGAACCACTGAGGGTTCTGTTTGACTAGCCTTCTTATTTGCTGCACTAGGTGCAGTGTCTCCCTCTTGACTAACAGAGCTACCACCAACATCAGCTTCTAAGGGTCGTTTCCTGGATTCGTGCAAGGCCTCTCTTTGGGCTTTGGGAAGTCTAGAGGGTCTAGGCTGAGTGTATGGTGTTGAATGGGGGTTAACTGAATTTGGGTCTAATTCAATTTCATTCTTTAGAGTGAAAGTTGCATAACCAGAAGGTAATGGATAATCAAGGTTGGACACTTGATCAACCATGTGCTGAGTGAAACAAAGTGGAATATGTGCATTGAGATTCTGTGAAGATAACAGTGTGTGTGTGTGTGTGTGTGTGTTCTTTTTCAAAACAGAGCAAGCCTCTAAGCGAGGGGCATCATTATTAAAATCACAGAAAGAATTGATGCACATCATAAGAAAGCGAGGGTAGATTGATACCTTCTTACCTATGGCAGCCTTGAGGTGTGCCAAGAGGAGAGCTCCAACATTCACCTTGTATCCATGGACAAGAGAATGTGTCAGTTTCTTGATGTAGGAGGGTATTCCATTCCAGCCTGTGGACTTGGTAGAGAACACCTTGACCATCACATCAAGTATCATGCTCCACTCCTTTCTCAGATGCTTCCTATCCATTTCACCAGACGGATACCATTTGGTTGTGCCCTCTTCGAGAATAGGGCCAGCATACCCAATCTTCAAGAAGAGCTTCTTGAGAGTGTCATCATTAGCAAGTTCAGCAAAATTCCGGCCTGCTTGAAGTGTGATACCAAGAGCAGTGTTGATGACCTCAGCTGTAAGAATGTAGTGTTGCCCATTGATTGTGAATTGAATAGATGGGTTCTCACCTTCCGTTTGAGCAACAGCAGTTTGCCAAAATGCCTCAATTCTGTCTAAGTCGAGAATGGGTGTTGAGGTAATGGCAGAACCAAGATAGGACTTGTTCAAGAAAAACACTAGTCCTTTGAAACCTTCACCAGCATCATTTGGGGAAAAGATACCAGCAAAGTTTTTTGAGAGAGAGACTGTTTGGGTTCCATGGAGATTCAAGAAAAGAAGAAAGTAAGAAAGTAGCTTTTTGCTTGAAGAAAAGTATTTTGCCTTGAGTTCGATGTGAGTGATATGTCTGAGTAACTGGGGAATAAAAGGAGTATCTCAAACGTTTGCACAAAAGTAGGATTAAAGAACGTGTCTTAACCCACTCATAAAGTACGTGAGTTACTGCCCGTTAATTACTGGCAAACGTGGGATGAATATCCAATTGTAACGGTCCACTATTGTTGACAGTAACCTGTGCGCTAGAAATAATCTGTCAGTAATAAGAGATGGTGACAGTAGGTTATGTGCGATAGCAACTATTGCGCAAAAACATGTTGTCACCGTTAAGCATTGGAATGACAGTATCCTTTAAAAGTCTTGACATAAAGTTTTTCCCTGCTGTCAAGAAGTTTGCTGTCAAGTGACACAGGACAGTATCCTTCTTAATGACAGTAACTTAGTTGGGGAATTGTTTCTGTCATGAACTTTTCAGAATGCTTTATTCACACACTTAACCTAAAATCAACAGAGTATAGATTTAGCAATTTAATCTTTTGAACACAGATACTATGCAGTTAACACAGACAAAACAAAGACTCAATAAACAAAACATCAAGAAGATTTATTTTTATTAATAAAATCATTTGAATATAGCATTGAGTATATCAATCTTTAATTTTATTAACTAATTCTAAAACTTCTTTCTTAATCTCCTCTTCAGTGCGACCTTCTTCCTTGAGAAGTGCCTGAAGTTCTTCATCTTGAATCTTCCATTTTTCCTCTTCCTGTGCTTGAATGGCTTGAGACTTTTCATCTTCCACGTTAAGCAAGTCTTCAAGTTCATCAAACAGGACTTCTACTTCATCTCTGATGTGAGATTCACACGAGACTTTTGGCATGTACTCTATTCCTACTTTGTTTTCCATGATTTACTTTAAAACTGAGAGCAGACTGGTGAAACCTAAGGTTAATTTATAGGCAAAACCGTCTAAGGATTAAAGTCTAATGGTCAACAGTTAGAGTACCCATACAACTACCACAAAAGTAATTAATGGTCGTGTCCTCCTTTAAACCTATAGATTTATGCAAAAGATGTGGAAGTCCAATGGAACAGATATTTATCTCTCAAACTTAGCAAATAACCACATTAATATCATACATGGTCTAAAAGTATGAGACTGGCACAAAATACAGACATGTAAAGTCAAATCAACACATGTTGTCACATAACATACGTAGACCAAGTAGACAGTAACTTCTCTTGACAGCAGGTTTGAAGTTGCTGTCATGAGCTTCAATAAAAATTTGAAAATGCAGAAAAACTTGGTAAATTAACATACCAGATTCAGTATTCCCAATTCACTTACCAACCTGTTGAAGGTTGCTTCATCCAATGGCTTAGTGAAGATGTCAGCAAGTTGCTTGTCAGTTGGGACATAGATCAGCTTCACAGTTCCTTGTTCAACATGCTCTCTGATAAAGTGATGTCTTATATCAATATGCTTTGTCCTAGAGTGTTGAACTGGATTGTCTGAAATGGCTATGGCACTAGTGTTGTCACAGTAAATAGGAATGTCTCTTAGCACTAGACCATAATCCAGAAGTTGATTCTTCATCCATAGAATTTGAGCACAACAACTGCCTGCAACAATATATTCAGCTTCTACAGTTGAGGTCGAAACTGAATGCTGCTTCTTGCTAAACCATGAGACCAATCTTCCACCAAGAAATTGACAGCTACCAGTAGTACTCTTTCTGTCAATCTTGCATCCAGCATAGTCTGAGTCTGAGTAACCAATTAGATCAAATCCAGTATTCTTAGGATACCAAAGGCCTAGATTAGGAGTGCCTTTTAAGTATCTAAAGATTCTCTTGATGGCTACTAAGTGTGACTCCTTTGGATCACTTTGAAACCTTGCACAGAGACATGTAGCAAACATGATGTCAGGTCTGCTAGCAGTTAGATATAGGAGAGATCCTACCATGCCTCTATAGGTGCTTGAGTCAACTTTCTTTCCTTTAGGGTCAAGATCCAGACTAGTTGATGTGGACATTGGTGTCTTTGCAGGTGATGAATCTTCCAAGTTAAACTTTTTGAGAAGTTCCTTGATGTATTTAGCTTGACAAATGAAGATTCCATCAGGTTGTTGAAGAATTTGTAATCCCAGAAAGAATGACAATTCTCCCATCATACTCATCTCATATTTGCTACTCATGAGAGAGGAAAACTTCTCACACAGCTTCTCATTTGTAGAACCAAAAATGATGTCATCCACATAGATTTGTACCAGACTGATGTCCTTGCCATGGTGTTTGTTGAAAAGTGTCTTGTCCATAACTCCTCTAGTAAACTGATTTTCCAAAAGAAAAGTGGAAAGTGTGTCATACCAAGCCCTGGATGCTTGCTTTAGTCCATACAAAGCCTTGAAGAGTTTGTACACAAAATCATACATTTCAGCATCCTCAAACCCTGGTGGCTGTTCAACATACACTTCTTCTTCCAACTCTCCATTTAGGAAGGCACTTTTTACATCCATCTGAAATACTTTGAAGTTGCAGTGTGCAACATAGGCTAGAAAGATTCTTATAGCTTCAAGTCTTGCAACAGGTGCAAATGTCTCATCATAGTCTATTCCTTCCTATTGACAGTAACCTTTAGCTACTAGCCTTGCTTTGTTTCTTGTCACTGATCCATTTTCATCAAGCTTGTTTCTGAAAACCCATTTGGTCTCAATGACTGACTTTCCCTCGGGTCTTGGAACCAACTTCCATACATTGTTTCTTTCAAACTGATTTAGCTCTTCTTGCATGGCTATTACCCAGTCAGAATCCAACAATGCTTCATCAGTTGTCTTGGGTTCCATTTGAGACAGGAAGCATGAAAACATGCTGTCAGCAGAGACTTTGTTCCTTGTCCTCACTCCAGAAGTAGGGTCACCAATGATAAGGTCATTTTTGTGATCCTTGTTCCACTTGGTGATTCTGGGCAAGCTACTTGATTGTACAGGAACAGTTGCTTCAGTTTGTTGAGTTGAATGATCACCAATTCCATTGTCTTCACCATGTTCTTCATTGTCTCCAGAATTATCACTATTATGAATGTTAGAAGTTATGGTCTGTGACTGAGCTGGAGTTTGGTTGACAGTAATGGTATTGACAGTATCTTTGTCAACTTCAACAATTTGAGTGAAGCTAGGTTCTTCATCAACAATTTCCTCAGCTTCCAAATATCCTTGATTCTCAAATCTGAATGTCTGCATCTTTCCTTCTTCATGCAGTCCTGGAAACTTGGTTTCATCAAATGTGACATTAACACTCTCTTCAATAATCATGTGTTCCATAACATAAACTCTGTAGGTAGTCCTTTCTGTGCTGTAACCCATGAATAGTCCTTCAAATGCCTTGGTGTCAAATTTTCCTTTCTTCTCATGGTTGTCCTTCATCATAAAGCATTTACTCCCAAACACATGAAAGTATTTGACAGTAGGTTTCTTCCCAGTTAGCAGACAGTAAGGTGTACTTGCATGAGTTTTGTTGATCATGGTTTTGTTTTGAGTATAACAAGCTGTGTTGATAGCTTCAACCCAGAAATATGTTGGTAGTTTGGCATCATGCAACATAGTTCTAGCTGCTTCAATGAGAGTCCTGTTCTTTCTTTCTACAACTCCATTCTTCTGTGGAGTCCTTGCAGTAGAGAATTGTTGTACAATTCCTTCATCTTTACAGAAATTTCCAAGTGTGGCATTTCTGAATTCTGTACCATTGTCACTCCTCAAGATTTGGACTTTTGAGTTTGGAGTTCTATCAAGAACTCTGACTTGATCAATAATCACTTGAGCAGCTTCATCTTTGGAGTCAAGAAATTTCACCCAAGTGCACCTTGAGTAATCATCCACCATTACTAAGGCATATCTCTTTTTGGCCATAGATGGTACATTGACTGGACCAAAAAGATCCATGTGAATCAACTTGAGTGCTTCTATGTTGGTGTTCATTTGCTTGGACTTGTGCACAGCTCTCCTTAGTTTGCCCATTTGACAATCTTTACACAGTCCTTCTTGACAGAATTCCTGTTGGGGCAAACCTCTCACTAGCTCCTTCTTCATCAAAATATTCATTGTCTTGAAGTTGAGATGTGAGAGCTTCCTGTGCCAAAGCATACTGTCACCAACAGTTGCTTTACTGTAGAAACAGTAAACTTTATCCTTCTTTGTTGAGTTTAAGTCAGCAACAAACAAGCTTCCTTTTCTAACCCCTTTTAGAGAGAGGCTCCCATCCTTCTTGTGATAGATGTTACACAACATCATATCAAAATCAACCTTGAATCCCCTATCACTGAATTGGCTGACACTGAGTAGATTGTGCTTCAATCCATCCACAAGAGCAATGTCTTCAATGACAACATTTCCAATTTCCAGACAGCCATATCCCACTGTGTAACCCTTGCTGTTGTCTCCAAAGGTTATGATTGGGCCAACTTTCTCTACATAGTGTGATAACAGGGCTTTATCACCTGTCATGTGTCTTGAGCAACCACTGTCAATGATCCACATGACTTGATCTTTCTTCTTGCCCTGCAAAACAGAATGTGTTTAGGTTGCATATGGTACCCAATCCTTGTTGGGTCCTGCAGTTTTAGTGTCTCCTGAGTTTCTTCCAGTCATAAAATCACAAGCATCATCACTGATCTCCTGTTTGACTTCTCTTTTCACCCACTTAGGTTTAGAATTGGACTTGATCCTTTTCTTAGTGGATGAAGCCTTTTTGCTGTTGCCAGCAGGCTCAGAAGTCTCAACAGTGTGCATGTATGAACATTTTTCAGTAGTGAGAATAGGTAAGTTAAAGCATGTACTCATGGCAGTGATCTTGCATGGCATACATTCAATGTTATTTCAAACACTCATAGTTCTATGCATAAGAGGGGTTCTGTGTAAGTTACCATTGAGTTCAGTAGCATTGATCTTATCCTCAATTGGGTTCTTACAAACGTGTGTTAAATGATGTGAAGATCCACAGTTATTGCATAGTTTCCTAGAAGCACCTCCAACATTAGTGTATCCATTTCCTTTATTGACACCTACCTTACCATTCCTATTCTTAGACTTGGGAGTTACTGGATTGACAGTGTGTTCAGAAGTTGCTGTCGAACTTTCCTTGACAGTACCTTTTATTCCAACTGTCTTGACAGAAAGTTTGGAAGCTACTGTCTTGGAACCATTCTTGACAGCATCTTTGGAAGATACTGTCTTGCCAACTGTGACTAACATCTTTTGAACTTACTGTCTGATTGCTTGGTAAATTTACTGTCTTGGGGATTGTGACAGTATCCTTTCCATCCTTGAATGTACTGTCAACACCTTCATCCTCATCAAGAATTTATTGTTTGATGAGCATGGCTTCTTCATCAAACTCAATTTCTGCAGCTTTGAAAATAGGAGTTTTAACCTTCTTGAGAATGGTGGGTTTGACAACAGCATTTCCAGAACAATCTTGAATCACAGTTTCCTTTCCAGGTCTTCTACCATAAGAAAAACCTATACCAACTGTCTGATTTTCTGTATGATTATCATTGTAATCCTGAACTATCTTAGATGAGTTTTTATAAGCCTTGATCTTGAATTCATTTTTAGCAATCTCATTCCTCAGGAATTCCTCAACTTCTTTAGAACATTTTAATTCATTTTTAAGTCTAGCATTCTCCTGAGCTAAAGAGTCTAGTGAACTGGTTTTGAGAACAAGAGATTCATTTTCAGACTTTAGTGTTTCTTTAGCTTACTCAGCCTAGTGATTTCCTCATTAGCAACAGATAAGCTAGTATAGACATTGAACATCTCAGCACTTAAGTCTTTAATGGTTTTCTTATACTCATCAATGGACATATCAAGTAAGACAAGTGAAGGTACCTGACTTGAAGATGTTGATGTTACTTCATCAGTGCTAGCCATGAGAGCTAGGTTGACATATTCTTCTTCATCTTCATCATCAGACTCATCCCAACACTTTCCTTCAGCCATAGAGGCTCTACCTTGATTCTTCTTAGGGTATCCACCAGTTCCTTTCTCAAACCTCTGAACCTTTTTGAGTCTTTTGCATTCAGTAGCAAAATGACCAGGTTCACCACAGTTATAACACTTGAATTTTGACCTATCCACAAATCCAGTCTTGTATCCTCCCTTGGTTGAACTTCCCACAGCAGCCTTTGATGAACTTCCCCTGTTGAACTTGGATATTTGGCCTTGGGGCTTGTATGACCTATCCTTCTTGAACCTAAAGTTCTTGAACTTTTTGGTCATGTAAGCCATAGTAGGATTGTCCATGCTTTCCAGTTCCTCCATTGTGTAGAAGTCTTCATCTTCCACATCCTTGAGCTGTAGTACTACTTTCTCATCATCTTCAACAACCTCTTCTATCTTCAAGGATTGTACAGGGGTTGGTTGTGTGATTTGTAGTACTTCACTTGGTTGTGTGATCCTTGGCACTTGTGCTACTAGGGCACTTGACATATTGGCCATCTTGTTTCTTGTTCCACTCTGTATGGCTCTCTTTTGAAAGAGTTCAAGTTCATAGGATTTCAGAATGCCATAAAGTGTCTCAAAGGTTGTATTGTTGAGATCTCTTCCTTCTCGTATGGTTGTTGTCTTGTGTTCAAGGTGATCAGGTAGTGTAAACAGGAACTTGACATTTAATTCTTTTTTGTCATAGTACTTGCCATGTATCTGTAGTTCAGTTAAGAGCTTACTGAACCTTTCAAACATGGAAGTTAAGTCTTCACCAGGCTTGGCCATGAATGCCTCATATTGCGATATCAGTATTTGCCTTTGATTGCCCTTAACTTCTTCACTTCCTTCACATAGTAAAGCTAACCTGATCCACATCTCCTTGGTAGATGTGCAGCTTATCACACTTCCACACATGGCTTTATCCAACGTGAGAGAATCGAGCAAGATGAGTTGCAAGTGATCATCTAGCACCATTTTCTCTTTCTCAGGTTCCAAAATTTCAGAGGGATCTTTGGGAACCCAATGTGCAGGAATGACTTCACCATTTACTGTTGTGGCTTCAATTTCCTTCCTTGGAATGAAAGGACCATTCTCGAGAATACCTGGGTATAGTGGATTCGTAGCTTTGATAAACAACAAGATCTTTCTTTTCCAAATGTTGTAGTTCTCTTTATCAAAAGCTGGGATCTTGATACTGCTTGATTTCTGCATTATCGTCGTGATCACAGATATGTATGTTAATCTGTTTGCTCTGATACCAGTTGTTGGTCCTCGTGTATTGCAGAAGGGGGGGGGGGATGAATGCAATACTGATAAAATTCAATCTCAATTTCAACAACCAAAACTAAGATTTAATGTTATTAATAATAGGTATGCATTCACAAATAGTATAATCTAAAGACAGGATTCATAAAATAAATGTTTTTATTTATTTTGCAAAGTGTTGCTACAACCTCAAGAGAGAATTCTTGAGCTTCGGTTTTCTTCAAGACACTTCCTTATCTTAGTTACATTCCTAGAATGAATTGATAGTCTAAGTATAAAACTAATCCTATCACTGTCAACACGGGTCTGTGAAGCTGCTGTCATTATCAAGTGGCAGCTTCTTACAAACTGTCTACCCATGTGACTTTCCTAAATTGCTATTATGTCAGATATACATTACAAAGAAAGCAACCTAGATTCATTCTATTTCCAGCTAAAATAATTTAGCAAATAGAGACTTGACCTTGCTCTTGAATTGATTCGCTTTTGTTTTGTAGTGCTTGAAGCTTCTGTCGTAGTCTTGCAGACTTGGTGCAGCTTAGGGATACTGCAACACGCCTGTTTCTTGAACATTGAAACTATCACGGGATTTGACTGAGAAGATACCTAGAACAGGGATCTTTCTTGAGACAGTTACTTTTGCCGCAAAGCTTGTTGTCACAGGAATGTACTTTTGGTGACAGTATGAGTTCCCCGCATAGAGTGATGTCGAGGTTTCCAAACTTGCTATCGAGGGCTAAAGTTGTTGTCGCGTAGTCTTCCGCCAATGTTGATGTCAGAGTGAATATGCTGTCGTGACTTGCAACATTCTGTCTTCTTGTAATCTTACTGTCAATGCTTATGACAGTAACCTTTATTCATGTTGTCATCTAATATGCATTCTTTGAGGCTTGAACACAGAAAGTGAACTTCTTCCAAATTACACAAATAAAATAACATTGCATACTGATTACAAGAGCATACTTTGGCTGTGATAGTATGTTCTACTTAATTAAAGAATTAAGTACAGAAAAAGTTAAGTTGTTTCAATGCTATCACCCATAAATCCCAACAGCACCCCTGGAAGATGATTCTTTTTTATAAGAGCAGTAATTGCATTACTCTTCATTTTCATGCACTCCATCTTTTCCTCATCTGCAAATATCTCTCACTCTCCCCACATGTTAACACATCATCAAAGATCAACTGTAGAAACCTTGGATATAAGCAAAGCATATCAAATTGCCATGTTCTTTCTTCCAAAGGTCCCATGCACTGGATTATCTGATCAATAACAAGTCTACCAATGTTAATATGCCTATTGTTAGCAATAACAAACCCTAATTTTTGAAGAAATAGAGGAATGTCATGCGGATTTGTAATTTTAGCAGTAAAAACATGTATGAGTGTGTGAAAGAAAAAGTTCCAGTGCTTAGTCAAGTGATGCTTTAGAAACTCTCCTACAAAGAAGTTGGGTTGCTGACTTCTTATAAGAGTGAAGAAAACATGTATCTCCTCAGTTGTGGGATCAGGAACAAGATTTTCTAACGGAAAATGAAGAATTTTGTTTACATCTTGTTCCGTCACCCTTATTGTTCTGCCGCCTGGCACAACAAAACTAAAGACCAACACATTAACTTCTGACGTGTCAGTGGCAGTGGTGTACAGTGCGGTTAATTGATCAACGCAAAGAACCGCGGGAGTACTTAGTGCATAAGCCACTAGTGAATGTGAGTTCAAAAACTGTGCCCATGCACGAAACTGTAAGTTCGTGATGGATTGCACGTTTTGAAACAAGATGTGATTAGTTTTGGTGATAACAAATTCTCTAGCCATTGTATTTTTCACAAAGTCCAGAAAATAAAAATTAAAACCAAAAAATTATCCCAATTAATTGTAACTAATTAATTCTCTTAAAATATCCCCTTTTACAAACTTTATAAATCGAACCAAAAATAATTCCCTAATTCACGAACCCTAATTTTGTAAATTGATAACTTGAATTAACACACAACTCAAGAATTCAATTGATTAATCAATAAAATCTCAAGTAATATCATTGTTATCAAAATTCTTAAGGTTCAACTTTCACTGTTGATAGTTTTCTTTTTAAAACGAACTAAAAACTCAAAAGAAACACAGGACTTTCACGGTTAAAAGTGAAATTACTGTGGTAAAAACGAGTTATTTTGAGTAATTATCGGTTAAAAATCAAGAAACTGTCGAGTTTTCTTGTTCTTGGCCGTATGTATGTGTAAGTATATATTAAACAAGCTTAGATCTGAGAATGAAAAGGAAAAAAACCGTCTAAGTGCCATATATATACTGACTGTACTGCATGGGTATTTTAGTCATTTCATGTTCGATAGTTTTCAAAATATACTATCGATAGTTTTTCTTTAGGGGCATAAAAGTCAAATCACACTTCGATAGTTTTGGAAAAACCATCGAAGTGGATTAAATTAGAATTTAAACAGACTTTTACATAAAAACTATCGAAGTTTTATAATTCAAAAACTAAAAACCATCGAGGATTTGTTCTGTATGAAAAACTATCGAGAATTTAGAATATTAAAATATTTGAATTATTCGATAGATTTTAGTTTTCTTTCAAAAATTTATCGAAAAATTCCTTCGATAGTTTTCACTTTCCTTTTTCAAAATCTTGTCAAGATGATTTTTAATCACTTCGATAGTTTTGTCAAAGTACTTGAAAAACTATCAAAAATTCTATTTCGATAGATTTTGTTCCATTTTTAATTTTAAAGATGTTACCAGTTTTAAAACAACCCTTTTGTTTTCTGTTTTCTGTGAACTTCTTCAGATGAAACTTTTATTAAAATTCACAGTTAACAAAAAAAATTCACAATTTTTTTAGAATAAAATTGACTATATATCATTAAATGATATAAATCAATTAAAATCTAGTTAATTATGTTGCATTATTTTACAATGTTCAAAACAGAATAAAATCATTCGAATTAAATAAGTACATAATATTTAGAACAAATATTAGCACTTATATAATTTTAGAATTATTTTCTAATTAAATGCCAAAAGATATATTATTCATAAATATGACATAAAATTATTAAGATAATTCTAGCTTACGAGAAGTACTCCTGAAAATAAATTCAAAAGTCTTAAGGATATAAAAATTCTTAAACTCGTGGATTTACTAGGATTTCCTTGTAGTTACTCACTTCTAATTAAAATCAATTAGAAAGATTTAACATCCCAAATTCACCAACCAGCTTAGAAAAAGTGGATTCATCAAGCGGTTTAGTAAAGATGTGTGCAATTTGTTCCTCTGTGGGTACAAAGTGTAACTCCACAGTTCCATTCATGACATGCTCTCAGATAAAATGATACCTGATATCGATGTGCTTAGTCCTCGAGTGCTGAACTAGGTTGTTGGAGATTATTATGGCATTTGTGTTGTCGCAGAATATTGGAATCTTTGTCAACAAAAGCCCATAGTCACGGAGTTGGTTTCTCATCCACAAGATTTGAGCACAACAGCTACCCGCAGCTATGTATTCAGCTTCAGCTATCGATGTGGATACTGAGTGTTGCTTCTTGCTATACCAGGAAACTAATCTTCTTCCAAGAAACTGACAGCTTCCTGAAGTACTCCTCCGATCAATCTTACAACCTGCAAAATCTGAGTCTGTATAGCCAATAAGATCAAATCCCGTATCTTTAGGGTACCAAATTCCAAGATTTGGGGTTCCCTTAAAATATCTAAATATTCTCTTAACAGCTATAAGATGAGATTCTTTTGGATCAGACTAAAACCTAGCACAAAAGCATGTTGCAAACATTATGTCTGGTCTACTTGCAGTGAGATAAAGTAATGAGCCTATCATACCTCTATAGCTTGTTATGTCAACCTTCTTACCAGTTTCATCCTTATCAAGCTTAGTGGCAGTTGGCATTGGAGTCTTTGATGTAGATGAGTCTTCTATTTGATACTTCTTTAG
This sequence comes from Heracleum sosnowskyi, assembly GCA_030848705.1. Taxonomy (NCBI): domain Eukaryota; kingdom Viridiplantae; phylum Streptophyta; class Magnoliopsida; order Apiales; family Apiaceae; genus Heracleum; species Heracleum sosnowskyi. The sequence continues at coordinate 47,400,624 of CM061239.1, read as the reverse complement.
AAGATCTTTGATGTACTTGGACTGACAAATGAATATTCCATCTTGTCTTTGATACACTTGCAGTCCAAGAAAGAATGACAATTCACCCATCATACTCATTTCATACCGACTCTGCATTAACTTAGCAAATCTCTTGCATAGATCATCATTAGTAGAACCAAATATTATGTCATCAACATATACTTGCACTAATATCAAATCATTTTTGTGCATCTTGTAAAAGAGAGTTTTATCTATGACACCTCTAGTAAAGTTATTTTCAAGTAAAAATTCTGATAAAGTGTCATACCATGTCCTTGGAGCTTGCTTGAGTCCATAGAGAGCTTTGAACAGAAAATATACAAAGTCCACCAGATTTGAATCCTCAAGGCCTGGAGGTTGTTCCACATAAACTTCTTCATCTAGCTCCCCAGTCAGAAATGCACTCTTCACATCCATTTGATATACCTTGTAATTGGAATGTGCTGCGAATGCCAGAAACATCCCGATAGCCTCAAGTCTTGCTACTAGTGCATAGGTTTCATCATAATCTATACCCTCTTCTTGAGAGTAACCTTTAGCAACTAGTCTGACCTTGTTTCTCGTTACAATGCCATCTTCATCCAGTTTATTTCTGAATACCCATTTTGTTCCTATAACAGATTTTCCTTTAGGCCTGGGTACTAGCTTCCAAACTTTTTGCCTTTCAAACTGATTGAGTTCATCTTGCATTGCAATCACCCAATCTGGATCTTCCGGGGCATCTTCAACTTTTTTAGGTTTTGTTTCTGATAGAAACCCAGAATAGTGACATTCATTTTGTGATGTCCTTCTAGTTCTCACTCCTGAGTCTGGATCACCAATGATCAAGTGAAAGGGATGTGCTCGACTCCATACCCTTTGTCTTGGCAGATACGATCTTGATGATTCTCCTTATTCATAATTGTGTTGAGTGTGACTAGTTGATCCTTCTCCTGCTCCCCCTGAGTTGTTGCTGGTATGATCTGTTGACCCTGTTGTTTGACTAGTGGATCCAGTGGTAGTTTGAGGATCTCCACCACTGTCACCACTTGGTCCAGAATCATTATCATCGTCATTATTATTATCACCAGGAACAACTACCGGTTCTTCTTCATTATCAGAGAGATCTCTTGATAGATTTTCAAATACCAAGGATTCAGAGTTCTCTACTGTTTACAGGCTTGGTCTTTTGGTGTCATCAAACGTTACATTAAGGCTTTCCACAACCTTCTTATCTTCAATCACATAAACCCTGTAATCTTTAGATTCCAGATAATAGCCTAGAAAAATGCCTTCATCTGCTTAGCATCAAACTTGCCTAGATGTTCTCCATCTTTCAATACAAAACACTTTGCACCAAACACATGAAAATACTTCAGTGATGGTTTCTTGTTGGCCATTAACTCATACAGAGTCTTTTCATGATCTTTGTTAATCAGGGTACGATTCTGAGTGTAGCAAGCTGTATTTACTGCTTCAGCCCAAAAATAAGTGGGAAGTTTTGATTCACCTAACATAGTCCTTGCTGCTTCAACCAAGGTTCGATTCTTCCTTTCCACTACTCCATTTTGTTGAGGAGTTCTTGGTGCTGAATAATGTCTGGATATTCCTTTCTCTGTGCAGAAGTCATTTAGAACTGCATTTTTGAATTCAGTTCCATTGTCTGATCTGATTGTCCGCACATTTAGATTAGCTTCTACTTCTATCTTCTTTATGTGATCAATGATTAACTGTGTTGCTTCATCCTTTGACTGTAAGAATAAGACCCACGTGTACTTGGAGTAGTTGTCAACCATCATTATTGCATATCTTTTCCTTGAGATTGACATGACATTTGTTGGACCAAATAAATCCATATGGATCAGCTGAAGAGGTTCAGAAATGCTTGTCAGTTCTTTGCTTCTGTGTGATGCTTTCTTAGACTTCCCTTTTTTCACATGCTTCACATAGTCCCTCCTGATGAAATTCCATCAGGGGCAACCCTCTCACCAACTCTCTCTTTACCAAAGAGTTCATAGTTTTGAAGTTCAAGTGTGAGAGCTTCTTATGCCATAACCAACTTTGATCTGTTGAAGCCTTGCTGTAGAAACATTTAACTTCTCCATCACTGGAAAAACTTAAGTCAGCTATAAACAAATTTCATTTTCTTACTCCTTGTAGAGCAAGCTTCTCATCTTTCCTGTTTGAGATCAAGCAACTTTGCCTCAATATATTTATGGATTTCACTAAGAAAATATCTTAGATCTAAACATGAAACTTTAACTCCTCATAGTAAGGAACAAGTTCCAATCGTTAGTTTCTGAAAATTACATCAACAACCTATCTAAATTAAGTCTTGAAATTCCCATTTTGCTAACAATTTTTCGATCTGATTTTTTGGTTTGGTTACAATTTTTTGATTTTTTTTTGCATGCCCATAGATAGACTACCATGACTTATTGACTCATCAATTTGCTTCTTTACGGTTAACTTGACTTTTTAGGAGAATTTGTTTCAAATATATATGTTTGGAATTATGATTATTTTATTAAAGAATAATATGTATTATTTTTTATAAATTATCTAAACTTTTAATACCGTGCTTTACATGGTGCAATTCTGGTTTGAAAATATGATCAAATCCCATGTACAATTTAGTTTACAATCTATATATATATATATATCTATATATCATAAATTTGTGCATAACCCATTTCTCAGGTTTGGTATCTATATTTAGATTCAGATTCAGATTAAACTTTAACTCCAATTTGATCCAATGGACTATCCATTTTTAGGCTTGATATCCATGTTTAGATTTGTTAGAGCAAGTCCAATGCTAAATGCAAAATAGTTATAGCTATTGCTATGATATACCATCAAAACGTGATTTTTGGTGCTAAAATAAAAGTTGCACTCCGGTGTTAGTTTCATGACTAGTTTTAAATTTACATAACTCTTTTTACTTTTACCTAATTCAATATAGTTTTGATATTTAGTGATGTACGATGCAATAATTCTTTAACTTTGCCCTCCGTTTCTGGTTAGAGCAAGTCCAATGCAATGCTAAAATTAGTTTCATTTCCACATTTTGAAATCAAATGTCAAAAAATTCAAGATTCTATACTTGTATGCAAATATGCATACTTGTAACAAAATTTGAAACCCGTGATGCATTTATACATCCATGCCACATCATCATTTAACCATATATATATATTGCATGTTGTTGTACTTTACATGAAAGTTAAGATAAATAGACTAAAAATTACCTAAAATTTTAATTATTTAGATGCAAAATGCAACTAGCATTGGAGTTGAATTTCTATTTTAACACCAAAAAAACATTTTTTGATGCCAAATTATAGAAATAGCTATAGTTATTTTACATTTAGCAATGAACTTGCTCTTATGGATGACGTGGAAAGGGTGAATGGATCCATCTTTGATTTTAACTACAGAACCAACAATTCATATATGGATTTAAGTATGAGACCCCTATAAAGTTGAGTTTTTTTGTATTTGGCGCTATATCTAGAATCAAGTGTAACATTGCATTGGACTTGCTTTAAAAGATCCACATACTTATGTTTGACCCATTCACAATTAAAAATTTTGCTTTTCAATTTTAAATATTATTAATACAATAATGCTATTTATGTTAAGTACATTAATTAAAATTTGAAATAATATTTAAACTTTTGGTAAGCAATTATATTTATATAACATATACAACAAAATATACAAGCAAATAAACTTTTTAACTAATTAATTATAATATATAAAAACAACGCACTGATGTATTAATAATGATATTTTTTAGAATTATTATATTCAGTTTTAAATCTAAAATTATTGAATTTATTATTATTGATTTTTTTAAATATTCATGCACATCACACGAACTATAATCCAATTTTAATAAAAATTTGCATCGTTTGTATCTCGAAAACCCAGCAAAGAAGGTTAAAATATAAAGTGAGATACAACCCACAACAAGAAAACTAAGACCAGAATTTGGGCTTCTTATCGGCCCAATTTTTAAATCACAGGTTCTGGGTGAAATGGTTAGAAAACATATTTTTTAATTTTCTAAATCAATTTAATAATAACCCATATTTTAAAGTGAGTTCATTATTTCATTCTGGCGCAATAATACTTGTTTAGACTCGTATTACTTTCATCACTCTAAAAACAATGTTTGTTGAACAAGAATATTATAAAACCGCACAGCTTTAACCTATCTTCTCTCTTTTTCTCTCCACAGCCGCCTCACTTTTCCCCTCTTTTTCTTGCCTAATCGTCGGGGCTTTCATCGGTTTTCACCGGTGGAAAGCCCCAAATCTTTTAATTTCCTTTGTTTTTGTTCTTGTTTTTCAATAATCTCCCTTTTTGGTGAGAGTTTTCCCAATTTATTTGGGTTTAGTTTATCTCTCCTTGTGAGAGTTTGGTGTGTTCTTTGTGTGTTTGGTGTGTTTTAATATCCGGGATTTCAGATCTGCAGGATTTTTTTGGTTTTGATGGATTTTTATGGTTTTGATTTTGTTATTCGCTTCTTAATTGTGAGCGGAGGTCTTGATTTAGTGATAAAGTTTTGTATGGGATTGCAGCTTTGGTCGATAGCTCAAACGATAGCTCCATCGGGACATGATGAAGGGGGTACCAGTAATCCAACGAGGATGCACAAAGTGGGTACTTGTATTTGTATATACTTTATCTTCAAAATATCGCTTAACTGTCTCTTCATGAGAACATGCGATTGCAAATTACTGTTTGTTCGACTCGATCATTGGTGTAGATGCCGTATGGCTTTTTATTATTGAATTAACACCTTTATTTCAAAAAAAAAAAAAAAACAATGTTTGTTGTATTCACAATGCAACTCATATAAATTTTCAAAAATCTCTCTTATACTATGTACTAAAATGTTTATCTTTGTTGTGAAATAAAAAATGTGCACAACTCAATTTATTTCCCAAATAATGTTAAGACCATCTCCAATCCATAACACTATAATAGTGTTGTTTTTATATTATTTTAGTGTGAAAATTACATTATTCACAAAATCAACTTCAATCCATTTACACTAAATCTTGTACTAAATGTTTAAAAGAAGATATGATATTTTCACTTGATATTTTCACTTTTTCAAAAGCAAGTATTTTGTTGGGATAAAACAAAAAATAGATAGGGCATGAGAGAAATAAATTTGTTTTTGTTAACAAACACAAGTACAATTTAGGAATTATGAAAAACGCAAAATTTGATGTAAAAGTTACACCAAGACCATGTTTGTTTCATGACATTAAGTATATGATATGATAATAATCCTTTAAATTTTCATATCCCATGTTTGTTGTTCAAAAACTTATTTATGATTAGTCAAAGGATTATAATCCTTATATTTTCTTATCCCATATTTGTTTTGTTGGAGTAGAGATATGATTATAATCCCCTCTAATACTTGGTTGGAGGAAGTAACGTAGGATTAAAAAATTTTAAAAATAATAATCTAATTTCATGATTATCCCTCAAAACAAACACTGAATTGAAAAAAAAAAGATAATAATCAATTACCAGAGAAACAGGCAGGAAAGAAAAGATAATCGAAAATTAAAAAAAAAATCAAATTCCCGCTTCCCGAGGTTAAAACTGAAAATCCACTTCTCATTCAAAATTCAAAATCACTATTAGCCATTTCAAAAACTCCCAAACAGTCACTTATCTTCACTTTACTCTTCATCTCTCTCATCTCAAACCCTAGAAACACAAAAACAAACGAAAGATGAGAGAGTGCATTTCAATTCACATCGGCCAGGCCGGAATTCAAGTCGGAAACGCCTGTTGGGAACTCTACTGTCTCGAACACGGCATCAAAGTACACTCAAATCTCATCTTTACTCATTCAAATTTGTGCAATATGTGTTTTATTCTCCTGATTTAAGTTTTGATTGATCTAGTTTTTTGATATGCGCGTGTTTTGTGTAGCCTGATGGACAAATGCCCGGTGATAAAACAATTGGAGGAGGAGATGATGCATTTAACACATTTTTCAGCGAAACAGGCGCTGGAAAGCATGTACCTCGCGCTATATTTGTAGATCTGGAGCCAACTGTTATCGATGAGGTTCGTACCGGAACTTATCGACAACTCTTCCATCCTGAACAACTCATTAGTGGAAAAGAGGATGCTGCTAATAACTTTGCTCGTGGTCACTATACAAGTATTATCTCATCTCCTTGCTTAACTTATTTTTATAGTGATTTTGATTGATTGCTGTTTAATTGATTAAGATGTAGAGTTTACTTATTGATTCTTATATGGTGATATTCGTGTATGTATCTCCGTTCGTATGTCAGTGTTTGGTATTCTGAATGATTTTGATATAGCTGTAGTTTGTACTTTGATTTTGAATGATTGATGATTATGTGTTCGGTACATACAGTTCTATATACACATCGGTTTTAATGTGCAATTGCTGTCCTTAATTGTTTAATATCAAAATTTGTGTGTCTGCGGATGTGTATTATATGTTTGATATTCAGTAGTTCGGCACAGTTTCGACTTTGAATGTTTGATGATGTACATGGTTTCGTACACACAGTTATACACACACACACACACACTATTAGACTTATCTAGTTTTATCTATCATAGTTGAACTATAGTATTGTGCCATCTATTTCATTCACAATACATATTTAATTGACACACACACCCCCACACACACAGACATACATTCTATTCTGATTTTGAACACACGCACACACACAGACATACATTTTATTCTGATTTTGAATTATTGATATTCAATTGCGTGATATACACAGCTATATAAATGCATTAATTCTTATTTGTGATAGCTGTACTAAATTGTTTGATATTGTGACTGTTTGTATATTATATGATTGATGGTCACTTGTTTGAATTGTTTAATATTTAACACACCTAGTGACGTTCTGTTTTGATCTTGAATAATGACAGATGACTAAATGTTTGATACACACAATAACATATACACCTTGATTTTTATTTGTAATAGCTGTACTAAGTTGTTTAATGTATTTGTTGTTCTGTGACAGTTGGGAAAGAAATTGTGGATTTGTGTTTGGATAGGATCAGGAAGTTAGCTGATAACTGCACTGGCCTACAAGGCTTTTTGGTGTTTCACGCTGTTGGAGGTGGAACTGGTTCGGGTCTTGGGTCATTGCTTTTGGAGAGGTTGTCAGTTGACTATGGGAAGAAATCAAAGCTTGGTTTCACTGTTTACCCATCTCCTCAGATTTCCACCTCAGTGGTTGAGCCTTACAATTCTGTTCTGTCAACTCACTCCCTTCTTGAGCACACTGATGTGTCTGTTCTTCTCGATAACGAGGCTATCTATGATATCTGTCGTAGATCACTTGATATTGAAAGGCCTACTTATACCAACCTGAACAGGCTTGTGTCTCAGGTAACAATTTCATTAGTTTGTTAGTTGTGACCTGGTGATAGGGCATTGTAGTTATCATGAATAATTTTGTTTTTTGTTGATGTTTGGTACAGGTTATTTCTTCCCTGACCGCTTCACTTCGTTTTGATGGAGCTCTCAATGTTGATGTTACTGAATTTCAGACCAATTTGGTTCCATACCCTAGAATTCATTTCATGCTTTCATCCTATGCACCCGTGATTTCTGCTGAAAAGGCCTACCATGAACAGCTCTCTGTTGCTGAGATAACTAACAGTGCCTTTGAGCCATCGTCTATGATGGCGAAGTGTGACCCACGCCATGGCAAATACATGGCCTGCTGTTTGATGTACAGGGGTGATGTTGTTCCTAAGGATGTGAATGCAGCTGTTGGCACGATCAAGACTAAGAGGACTATTCAGTTCGTGGATTGGTGCCCCACTGGCTTTAAATGTGGAATTAACTATCAGGCTCCGACTGTTGTACCGGGTGGAGATTTGGCTAAGGTTCAGAGGGCAGTGTGTATGATCTCTAATTCGACTAGTGTGGCTGAGGTGTTCTCTAGGATTGATCACAAGTTTGATTTGATGTACGCGAAGAGGGCCTTTGTTCATTGGTATGTTGGCGAGGGTATGGAGGAAGGAGAGTTCTCAGAGGCTAGGGAGGACTTGGCTGCTTTGGAGAAGGACTATGAGGAAGTTGGGCTGGAATCTGGTGATGGGGATGATGAAGATGATGGTGAGGATTACTAGGGTTTGGTTGTGTGAATCTAGAAGTTGTCTTTAAGACCTTTAGCTTTTGTTCTTTAAATTTGTAGTGCCAATGGGCTTATTGGTTAGAACTTAAAATGTTGGTTTCCTTATCATGGTTTATGCTGGTTGTTGTTAGGCAAGTCAATGGTACGCTTTCTGATTTGCTTTCTTCTGATTACCGGCTTTTATGGATTAACAGATAAAATCAATACAAACTAATTGATATATGTTTGTGTTACATTGTTACCTATCATTAGCAAAGATGACTGATACAAGGTTATTACAGATTCTATCTATTTTAATAAAATTTCATATATAGAATGATATTATATAAAATAATTTTTATATAAAGAAAGATATTGCAACACAAATTTTGAGAATGTAGCTCAGTATTTTTTGGAACACTGAATCCAAGCTTCCCGACTAGTTTGGACCGTTTTGAGATTTGTAAGATTGGTAGAAGTTGCATTTTTATGGAAAAACAAGCTAGTTTGGAACTCTTCAATATATGTTGGATTTTTAGAAGTCGCATTCTTACGGGGAAGAAGCTAGTTGGGACTCTTTTTAGATATGTAGGAGTTAAGTCGATATGTGATCGGGTTAAATATAAGTGGTTCAAATATATCAAACACCTCACTAAAATCAAAAGGGTCACACTCAGCATATCAATGTCACACTAAGTCTCATTCTGTTAAATTTAACAGCAGAAGCTGTGGTTGGCTCGATAGACGTTGGCGTGGCACCTTGAATGTGTGAACATGTGTACAAATACAGATGAGAAACTGTGATGGAGGTCAGGGTTTTATCTCGCATACATAGACAAGGTAATGAACTTGAATAAAAGCATCCACTCGATGCATCCACTGATTAAGAACATAACTTTAAGCTTACTTGAACTGGCAAGGAATAAAGTAAGCAATACCAATGCCAGGCCTTGAGCAATTTTGTACCTTACTCTCCAGTCTCCATGACAACAAAGCTTTTCCCCTTGGGAAAAAAATGGAATTCCAAGCTACCATTTTGCATGTACTCGTGAACAAGAGTCTTATTTTATTCATGGCACCAACCAATGAGCTGCAAAACAGGCGGTGAAGTCTGTAGGATTTTTGCGGCCTTGTCCCAGAGATGCATAGGATGGTTATATGTAGCTCGACCTATGTTTCCATTTTCACCAGCTATGCTTTTAATAGATAGATGGTCTGGGATAAGGCGTCTCACTCAAGTGTCATAAAATCATTTTGAATTTTAGAACTGAAGCTGGTGATGCTAAAATTTAAAGTAGCAGCGAATTGGTGGTTACTTAGGAAGATCAGAGAACTTATGTTAATATAGGAACTGACAGAATTTCTTCACAGGTACTTGCGTTCTCTTCTATGTCTGATATCCTTCTGTGGTACGATATTATGACTAATTTACAATTACGATAGAACCTTGATATGCCTTGTCTTCCTCACAAAGTTGTAGAAACAAGTTTGACCATTAGGCTGAATTCTTTAAACTTGTTAAGCATAAAAAATTGACCAAAAATTATTAAACATAAACATAGTTACACCGTAAAATCTGTAAACACCTCAGATCATTAAGACCTTAAGAAGCAGATCATCTATATGTTACACATGCATGATCCTAGCAAGTTTGCAGCTGCTGTCGCTGAAGAGAAGAAAGATGAGCCGGCTGAAGAATCAAATAATGACATGAGTTTCAGCCTATATGTTTGACCAAGTTTTGGTCGCCATTTGGATTTTCAGTTTTGATTTTGGTTTTATCTGCCTATTTTTTATAGAGATTAGAAAACCTCACTCAAAAGATGCAAAATGACATCACTTATAAATCTGTAATATGGCTGGTACGTTCTTACCTAAATTTCCATGACTCTTTTCTCCTTAATTTTTTGGCACCTCTCTAAGCTTCTTAGGAATTCTGTTGGAAGAATTATTTACGTGTCTTGCATTTCCCAGTAGTCTTCTGCTCTAAGAGCCTCCAAAGATAATTGATATGCTTGTAGATATTTTTCTCTTCTACAGTATTGAGAGACAATTAAAGTTGATAGGTTGCAGCCTTCGATCATGGATGCCAACCACGGGCGCAGGGTATCCCCCTTGAGATCATACAGATATACAGTCACAATTTTTTCTTTCGAGATCAACTGTCCCAGCCCTAGTGCCCTGCTTAACTTAGTACAAACACGGATGTTTATATCTTAGAGACAATAAAAGACATCGAATGTTGCAAGTATATAAATGGGAATCATTTGATGTCCAGAATTTAAGTTTTTTGTTCCGGAAAATATGATAGCATGAATGTTGAGCATCTGTAAACGAGTTCACAATTGCTTATTAGTTCACAAACCACGATCCATGACCACATCAGGACTTATCATATAAAGTGCCAACTTGGCTGATGGCAGTTCCTCAAGTTAACAGAACGAGACTTGGTGTGACATTGATATGTTTTTTTTTGAATGAAAGATAAGTTTTATTTAACTTATATCAGATTACATAACAGCTTGAAAATCGAGGGGAACATCACTCCCCTGAAAGATACGATCAGAACTAAAATGAGATGCTTTTGCAAAGTAATTAGCTACCTCATTTAACGACCGTTTCACAAAATGTAAAGATACTTGTGGGAGAGTTTGCAACAAACTCTTACAATCTTCAACCACCATCCCAAAGTATGACAGCATTGGGCCAGTACTTGCAGCAGACAACCTGAAACGGACAGCCTGAACAAGCAATGAACAATCTGTCTCTACTGTTACTTTCGTTGTTGGTTGTTTCTTCACCCAACTTAGGGCTTCTTTGAGGCCAATGGCTTCAGCTACGTGTGCCTCAGTCAAACCATCCTTACAACTAGTCCTGGCCTCCACCAGTTGTCCATTATGATCCCGTGCCACAAACGCAAAACTATATCAATCTGTTTCAGTAAATATAGCAGCATCAGTATTCACCTTAGAATTAGATGTTTCTTTTTCCGGTTGTCCACTTCTCAAGACCATCTCCTCTCCTGGCATAAACGAATCCATAGAGATCACATGTCTATCCTGAGCATTACGCCATTGTTCATGGCTGACTGTTGCTGTCATAATTATTTGTCAAACAGATGATTTTTGTTTCTTCCATACCAGTAAGTTACGGCCTCCCCAGATTGATATGTTAAGTGAGACTCTTTTGATTTAAGAGAGGTGTTTGATATAGTTGAACCACTGTAATGAGTTACTACTTGATATTTGACCCATATAGGATCACAGATTACTTGCAGAACACCTCTGAAACAAACAAAAAGGTGCCAAGGCTAAACATACTTAGCTTAGTTCTTCACATTTTCTCAACAAATAACATAAGTAGCCTGGCTTAGTTTGATTGTGTATTTTCTTTTAAGTAGTAATCTGCATTACAAAAAGATTATTTACTGACCACTAAAACATGAACAAAAGGATCAGAAATTTTACTCAGAACTTGTAAACCCTTGTACTGTACAAAACCAGTTATTTCTCTATAAAACATCTGATATCTCTATTACTGATTACACAACTCAAATTCGTCTTCAACGCTCAACTTATTTTAACTAATACTTTGCTCGGTAATCTGATCTGTGTTTTTTGGCTGTTCCGAAAGAATTTGAGATGGCCAGGAATCTGAGGGAGATGGATAGCGAGCATGTGGTCTGCTTATATTTGGAGGATTCCAAGGTGTAGCCTTCACGATATCAATCTCTGGATGCACTTGAGTATCATCATGTAAGGGCATGACAAAAATTGGACTCACAATAGGCGCTGCCTGTGTTTAGGGCTGAGCAAAAAAAAACCAAACCGACCGAATCGGACCGGGTCGAACCGACCAAACCGCATTTTACGGTTTTTTTGGCGGTTTGGTTTGGTTTAGGTTTGATATAAATAAAAACCGTTATTTAATGGTTCGATTCGGTTTTCATATTCAAACCGGACCGTTAAGACCGAACCAGACCGTTCCATTTTATTATATTATAAAATAATATATTTATTCATTTTATTGATATCTCACATCTTACACTTTATTAAATGTATTTCTATCTTAAAATCCTAAGTAAAAAATACATATTTTTTATACCTCATCTTGCACTTTGTAATTTTATTCGGAAAGGATGTTATTTATGCTTTAATTATTAATATCAATATATTTTTGTGTAGCAACTACCTATCAAATTTTAGTAATATCATTAATTTTTTAGTTTATTTATCTTCGAATGTCTAGTTAGGTTTAAAACCGAACCGCCCAAACCAAACCGTTTAATTCAGGTCTGGTTCGGTCTGGTCTCAATTTTTAAATGGTCCGATCCGGTCTAGTAATTTACGAAACCGCCAAATACGGTCCGGTCCGGTTTAATCGTTAAAAACCGACCGAACCGACCGTTGCTCAGCCCTACCTGTGTTGCATGATCGGCCAGTGGCACAACAATGTGTCGACCTTCCAGCTGTTGCGTGATATTTCCGTCTACATGTGATTGGGGATGATTGAATCCCCACACAGACGGAGGCTGTATCTTCTCATCGATTTCCGTTTGTAGTTTCCCAATCAGCGCCTTCAGTGCAAAATTATCTTCTTGTAGTTCATCTTTTTCGATAGAAACCTGTTCATCATATTATTCAAAAACATTAGAATACGAGTTGCCTTCAAAAGTTACAGTGTATTTTTCTTTTGGTAGTTGATACGTTACAATTTTTAATTACACAAATTGCAAGTAAAATACAACATGATGAAGAAAGGTGATGTTCAAGCAAGAAAAGTAAAAGAAGTTGTATTACTGAAAGCGTCTTGTAATAATAATAATATATGTTTAGGCAAGTAACATATAAATATGAGGTTGAGGATCCTGAGGTCGATCTCAGGTAATTTTCCTGAGATTATACTCAAATCTCATATTAAAACACAAGGGCACTATTGTAATTTCAGAATATTATATGTATTTACAAAATTGTCATTAAAAATTATACTAGAAAAGACCATTACCTTAGGAAATTTCCTGAGGTCAACCTCAGGTTCCTTTTTCTCTATAAATATTATACTAGCAAGTGACCCTGACCAGTCTAATATTAGGAATGATGCAAAAGGGATAACCAGCGATGAAATCACAAATCTTACATAATGAGATTCAGATACAAGAGCTGAATTCTCCTTCCTGAGGCAGTCCACTTGAGCAAGCAGGTCATGAAGAAGCCTAATGCAATGGTTTAATGTCGAAGCCTTTCCCTTGTCATGATGATCTGGTTCTGTGCAAAATATATCAGGTGTGAAGTTGTTGCTTCCGAGTTAACAGCTAACGAATATTATTGAACACTTAAAATAATCGGATACAACTAAACCATGACCATACAGATTAGAGAACCATATTTGAAATTGGAATTAGAAAGAAAAGGCAACATACCGAGACTTTTTCCTAGCTCAAAAAATAGAGTGTTCATGTGGTCACGTTTCGACCTCTCCCTTTCAGCTTTATGCACTCTCTTAGGAACTTTCAGGATGTTCTTTTTACTGGGTAAAGACCTGAATACATATACATAAAAGAGGTGATTCACAAAGAACAGGGAATCGTGATAGCTGCATTATTTAATATCTTTTTTGTCCATATAAATATTTATTTCCTTATCCTAGGATCACAAGAAAACTATCTTCAATCCACATCCACAATATTATAAATATCCAAAGTATAAAATTTTCAATGCACTTAAACATAGAAAAGCTGTAGCTGTTTTACCATGAGGTTCTGAAAAAATTTCACTGATTTGAATCCAGAAACATTCATATATAAAGACCAGTGCTAGTGTGCTACTATACGTGGATCTCATTTCACCTTAATCCTACCATACGTGTAATTTTAATTTTGACTATTTGCCTAAGTTGGTGATGAGTCTGTCTACGACCAGTGCTGTCCGAGTAATGAGACCATATAGCATTCCATAATTATCTCAAGTCAACTCACTGAGAACTCGCTTAAATTCTAACTAATGACGCACTTCTGTTCTGCCTCTAAGCCTTTCAATTACTAATGAGCCAATATGATATTAAACTGACAGTATCTAATTCCACAAAGATTTCTGAGACCATTATTAACGCCTTTAATTTCCAGCTTATATTACCTAAATTCGAGGACTTTAACATGAATGACTAACTATAATTATTCAATGAAATTGTAACAAATGCTTAAGATTCTCGCAACCTTCTGCTAGATGCATTCCACTTAATTGGCTTCAGCTGCCTAAACGCTTCGTACAAAACGGAAAAAAATTGTCCATTCATTTCTCTCTATAGCTACATTAGATTGACACTCACATAATTGCTATAAAACATACAACCAACATAGAAAAGTAATCGTGCTTCCTAAGGTAATACATACCTGCTGTCTGATTTCTTTGCAACAACATCAATTTGATTGGTCCTGGAGACAGGATCCTCCGAAACCATCCTCACTTGTACGAATCCACTATATTACGAAACCTAAATCAGCAACAAACAAAGTATTTCTCGGGATGAGCAAGAATCGAATATTCGCAAGAAAATGAAAATCGCAACAAACATACATTTAGAACCTAAAAACAGAAACACACCCATGTATATCAAAGAATTGTATATATAACGACAGATAATAAAAGAACATACCTTGAATTCAAGAAGATGATAGGGTACGGAGTGGCGTGGTGCTGTTATGTTACAAATATATGAAATAAAATGTATGTATGTATATTTTATAAGTGGCGTGTGGAGTTGAGATGCACGCACAGGCGTGTGGAGGGCGGCTGCTCTATACGAGCTAGTGAGGTGACACGTCAGATTTTGCGTGGGAGGTGGGGGGTTTTCTGACGATAATACCCTTAGTTGGATTTAAGTGAGAATGCATACAGAAGGTTGTGAATGTGGATGAGGTTGAGGGTGTTATTGTCATTAGGGAGATGCTTGTCCGTAAGCAACCACACTCCTGGCGTGTGTTTCTTGCCACGTGGCATAATAACTCAAATCTAGCCTTCCGTTTGAAAGTGTTTGGGTTGTGTTTTGCGTCGCTTTCTGTTTTTTGTTTTAAAGAATAGGAAATAAAAATATTTTATATTTGAAAAATAAAAGATACCATCCTATAAAACAATTTGTTTGACAATTAATTTTTAAATAAAATTTAAAAGTATTGTTTTACTTAATATTTTAAATATTGAAAAATCATAACCTAAGATACATATCACATAATTTTCCTAATAGCTAATATAAATAAAGTCAATATATTTTTGATATATACAACTTTTAAATATTATTTTGATATGCATAATTATATATCTCTCAAATTTCTCATTGGCTAAAATATTATGATATATATTAGTTTTCAAAATAGTGCCAAACATCACAAATTTTTTTCCCTAAAAGCTTTCTCTATTTTTTAAGAAAAAAGGTGAATTGGTCGAGTGTTAATTAAGAAATCATACGACCACTTGCTCTTTTGATATTTGTTTTCTTGTTTTATTATAGTCCGTGTTTTGCACGAGTTACTTTTAATTTATTTTTTGATTTTGATTATAGTGTATTATAATATTTAAAAATTAATTTTAATATGTTATTGAGAGAATTAGAAAATTAGACTTTTATATACAACTACTTTTAGTATTAGATTTCAATTAATATGTTATAGGCTGGATTCGAATCTTGGACTTGTTTATAATAACTTTTAATATTAAATTTAAATCAAAATGTTGTTGGCAATCTTAAAACTCTGTGTATAATTTATAGGGTTTTGCTCATGTGAGAACCCCCATTATTGTGAAAACTGAGATCTAATAGCCACACAATTTTATATCTAAACTAAATCTTAACCACACAAATAATATTTTAGTTTTTTATTTTTTAGGCTTCTCTCTCTTTCTCATATCTATGTCCTCCCCCGTCACCAACCCAAACCCACCTGCCATTATTTCCAGTCATGACCTTTCTGTCTGACCCTCCCCAGCAGACTCAAATTCATTCTCTCTCTCAATTTTTCGATCAATCTCCCTTTCTCTTTCATTTCCCCCGCCACCAACACTAACCCGCCTGCTACCGTCATATCTATGACATCTATCGACAAAGTAAACTTTTTTAATTAATAGTTCGTCGTCTTTGTTGCCTTCAACATCATCGCGATCGATATGTTCTATTCCGATCTGCTCATAACCAACACATCCAGCAGTTAAAAACGGTGATTAGTTGGTACAACGTAGTGATTTGTAGGTGGTGTTGAAGGTGGAATGTGGTGGTTAAAGATGGTGGTAGTGTATTGATTCGATTCTCATGGTGATTTTTGTTTTTCGGGGGTGATTTTTTGTTTTCCAGTGGTGGTCGGAGGTGGCCACGGTGGTGGATGGGCGGCGATGGAGGAAGGTGGAGAGAGATGAAGTGGGTGGAGGAATATTTGTATGGTGGGTTGGTGATTTTTGATAATAGATGGTGATTTGTGATTACAACAGTTGGTGATTTTGTGTTTCCGGTGGTGATTTTTTGTTTTCCGATGGTGGTCGGAGGTGACAACAGTGTGGTGATTTTTTGTCCTCCGGTGGTGATTTTTTGGATTGGCCGGAATTGATCGTCGGAGATGGTGACCGGAGTTAATAGTGGCCGAAAATGGAGCTTCCCGGTGGCCGGAGGTGGTGGATGGGTGGGGATGGTGGAATATTAAAATATTAATATATTTAATGAGTGGTGGGAGATTAATGTAGGATATATTAAAGAATGACTAGGATTAGATCTCATATCTCACAATAGTGAGGGTTCTCAATGGAGCGCGGCCCTTATTTTTAATATTGTATCTAACCTTTGACATCTATTTGAGTTGAAAAATCTAACGGTTACGAATGAAAAAGCATAACAAAAAATCAGGAATTAATTAAATTATAAATTATACCCATTTGGTTGTTATATTATAATATAGATAATAATTTTAACATAAGACAATATTATGCCTAATATTTTGTATATTTAGGGACTAAATAATATTTTAAAAATGTCGTAAGGCCAATTTAACAACAGTAATTTATAACTCGTGCAATGCACGCATTTTATTGATATTTTCAATTCTAATGATTGAAGAAGTTTTCTTAATATTTATAAATTTCTTAATTACTATTAATAGTTTTAATTTTAACATTATAAATATTTAATTTTACTATGTTATTGATAAGATTTTGAAATTTAAAGAAGTAATTTACATAATGAGATATAAAAAAAATTAAAATTGGACCTAAAATAAATTTAAAAAATTAATATTTAGTAGGTTTTAGACGATCACTTTACTCTATCTTGAGTAATAAAAAGTAAATTTAAACGAATTTTAGCCCACACGAAACTTATAAAATAATTTAGTGATGGTTTAACAATTATTATTCAACTGAAATTATATACAAATATAAGAGAAACGAAAGTCACAAATTTTGACATTAAGATTAATTGTATTCAATTAAGAAAATTTACTTATTTTTTGTTTAAATTATTAAAATACACTTTTTAGTATTTAAATAAAAAAAATTTAACAACCAAATACACTTTTTAATATTATATCCGTCGAAGCACATCTGTCTATCTTAAGATCTAACTATCGTTATCGTTTTGATGGATAAAAAGTTTCTTGAATCCAAATCCTTATTCAACATAAATTTATGAAATAAGGAATACTTTTTATTAATAAATCTTACGATTACTAATTGTTTAGTTGTGTGGATCTAACCGTAATTATAATTTTTACGATAAATGTTGACCAAAAATTTGGATAAGATCCTTCTTATCCTTATTATATGTAAGATTATAACTGTATAGATGCAGATCATTGTTCCAAAAAGAACCCTCTTATATGGAGTCCCGTAGAGAATCATTGATTTTACTATAGAATCTCATAAATGATTTTAAATTTTATTTAAAAAACATATATTTTGATTTTAATGTATAATATTAATCATATATAAATTTTATAAAAAATATTTAACACTTAAAACTTGAACAATAAATTAATTTTGAACTTGTAACTATTGTAAAATCATTTTTTTATTATACTGTAGAACCACTTTAAACTATTTTATTAATTTTCAATAATTTTTTAAATTAAAAAAGTTGCATAATTTTGTTTTTAATTTAGTAATTAAAAATTTGTAATTATGTTTGATGAGAAATTAGAAAAATATATTTATTATGTATACTTATATAATATTTATCTCTCGGACTCTATGTAAGTGAATTTTTTCGAGAAGGCTACATATCATAATACGACTCTCATTATATTAGTTATATTAATGGACAATATACATTAATAATATTAATTATTAGTTGTTAGTACTTGGTGGGATTTGATATTATATAATGTTATAGTTTATATATCGTTTATGAAAGTCGAATTTTTGACCTACGGTAGAGTACTACTAAATTATACCTCTTATTTTTATTATACACTTAATATTAGATTCAAAATTATTATTAATCATTTTCAAGATCTATCAATTCTTATTATTCTGACTTCTTAAAATCGAAAACTCTTGGCAGAATAATATAGTTTCTTACAATAATAACTAAGTAATTATTCATTCATTTGGAAATCCTGTGATGCCGGTGCTTTCAACGAAATTCAAATTCATTTTATTCTGCGTTATACGTTGTATACAGGATAGGGGTAAAACATTATACCAATCTTAGCAATCTAATATAATTCTATTAATAAAAGAATTTATGTAAACGCAGCGGCTATGCATCGTTTTCTTTTAATTTGTAAAATATTATGTAGCTATTAAGAATCGATCGTGAGACCTATGATAGTATTCCTTTATTATTTTTCTTACTCTTATTATATATAAAGATATAATTGTAGATGAGGGCTACTCGGGTTGAATTCAATCCGAATAGTGAAGATGTTTTTTATTCTAAAATTTCAATCGTATTTGATTTATTTTAAATAATTTATTAAATGCGATGATATTCAAACAAAATTTTTAATATATTGAGATGCGTATTTAACTTGTTCTCAAAATTTTGATGGGTATTCAATGAGCATATAATATAGGTTTTTAAAATTTGGTGGTATTTAAACATTCTTAAATTTATTTTATTATTCTGAGACATAATATAATGATATCATGAAGTTCAGTTTATTATAAAGTATTTTGGACTTGTCGATATGTGAACCCGATATGTAGTTTTGATTAATCAATTTATAATCCATAAATATGATGACTTCTCGACATGGATAGACTTATCAATATATGTCTCTCAAGACTTTTTGATATGATGCCTTGACTTTTCGATATAAGTTTTTCTGGACTTCTCGACACAATAATTTATGAACTTTCTATATATGACTTAGAATATTTTTTTCAATTTTTGCAACTTCATTATTTGCTAACCTTCTACATCAACATGATACATTATCAACTAAATTTCAACCAAGTCGTATTTCATGATTATATTTATGTTAGGCCGAATACACAATATATAATCAATATTAATATGATAATAACACTCAAGAACTCTGTTTATGAATCAATAACTGAATTATATAAAATAACTCTTCTCTCAGTGATGTTAAAGAATCACAGAGAGCTGCTAGGTTACAAGAATAATATTCAGTATTCGCATCTCTTTTAGGGTTAACCTATCTGTGTTTATATAATACACAGTTACATAATCAATCTCTAATTGATATTCCTATAAATTAGCTATACAAATTATATCAATTTAGGATTGCTTCTGTCTTCTGTTCCGTTTCCTTAACTGTCTCAATATATCTTGCTTCTTTCCATCTTCAAGATATATTACTTCTAGAATCTTCATATTAGCACCGACAGTTAATAAACTCTTCACCCCGTCAGACTTTATCAAACTCTGACTGGCTTCTATTAAACTCTGTTGAGTACCTGTTGCTTAAACACTGATAAGCAAACGTCAGCAATTATATCTAACAATCTCCCCCAACTTGTGCATAATAAAGATGTACAAGTTAATAGATAATTGATGATGTCAAAACATATAACAAATGCAGTGTTTAAATATAATCAGAGTTTAACTTTAACTTAGAACAGAAAACTTTAAAAACTTACAGTCAGACTTTACTTAATTTCTTCAATATCAGGCACTGTCCTGAGATAATCGATGAGAAGTCTCCTTTCAGCCTTTTCAAGCTCTTCCACCATAATTTCCTTCAATTATTTATACTCTGGATCACTTTCTCCAGTCTGGTAGATAGCAGCTCTCAGAGAATAAATGCTGTTCTTCCTCATTTCATTCCCTAGCCGAATATAGTATGATTTGTCTGACTCCAGATTGAATTCCAAGACTTTGATACCCAGTGCTGTTTTGAACTTAGCACTGTTTCTCTTCATCTCAACAATCTTTCCATAAGCATCTCTGTACTTAGGAATATATGCACTAGAAACACCTCCTCCAAGAAGCACTTTAGATTTCATCATTCTATCTTTTAGGACAAGAGCAGCATCATGAGTACTTTTGTTTTTGATTTTGAGAAGGTATAAAACATACTCAAGCTCTTCCCATAGCTTCAACTGAACATCAGCTTCTCCTACTCTGTAAACTCTTCCATCAGACATAAAATATAACAGAAACTCTTTCTTTAATCCTTTATGATAGACCATCTGAACATATTCTAGTTTATCAAGGCTCTCTTGAGATACCCCAATACCAGCTTCTGCTAGTGATGTTTGATCTAAAGGTCTATTATTTATTCTCTTTTCCCTGTGTGAACCTAAACCAGACTTGTCATAAGATTCTTTTCCAAGTACTGTCCTGGTTTGAGAAAAATTCACAGGTTCTAGTGTCAGAGTTTCAGAAAGTACAGGTCTTAAGAAACCTTTGAGTTGTGGAGCTAGCTGAGTTTGTACAACTTGAGCCTTGTCAGAGGTTGTCACAATTTTAGTAGAAATATCAACATGAGCAACGTCAGAGGTTGATTTGTTTATCCTTGATTCAACTTGAGCAACGTCAGAGGTTGAATAAATCTTCTTTGGTAACTGTCCTTCTTCTACCAGTTTACCCTTTCCCTTATCAGTATTTGCAATCACAGGCCTCCTTGTGTATTGTATACTCTGTTGAGTATTTTCTTTGATAGAAATTCCAACTTCCTTCTTTCTAGGAGCCTTTACTGATTTCTTCTTATAAGTACCAGCTTTAATCTTTTTCTGGTGTTCTTCAGCAAGAAGCTTCATCTCAGCATCTATATCTTCCATTGTAGCTTCATTGCCATGTTCTTCCATGAAAATCTTAGCAGCAATCTCTTCATCAGTAATTGGATTTGATGAAATCACTAGACTTTTAAGTCTTGAAGAAGATTGACTACCAGAGTTTAACCTCTCAGAGTTTGTCTGTCTAGCAGAGTTTGACCTAAGTCGCCCTTGCTCTTGAGAAGACTTTGACCTTTTCTCTGTTTCTCTGCTTCCACCATCATTTGAATCATCCCTCAGTCTTAAAGGTGGAGTCCTTCTGCATTTGTCTTTATGTATTTTCTCCCCCTTTTTGACATCATCAGGAATAAAAACTGATGTCAGCAACTCAAGTGATGCAGCAATAGAAGTTAGTTGTGAAGACATAACAGTCTGATTACTTTCAACATTTGTAAGCCTCTGCTTAATCTCTTCTTGATCCTTTTGCATAGAAGAAAACTGAGCTCTATCCTTCCTCAATGCCAAATCCTTAATAGCAATATCATTACTCAATCCAAGAACAACCTTGTGAGTCTCATCAAAGCGGTTGTGCAGTGACTTGACTTGAACAATAGTAGCCTTGAAATGTGTCATTAGCTCAGGATTTGAAATCTCCTTTGCAGATTGAGCAACAAAATCAGCAGTCCTTTGCTTTGAGAAAATACAATCTGCCCCTGACCAGTTTGCATAGTATATATCTCTATAATGAGCTTCAGTGGCAGCTATATTTTCCTTGACATGCTCAGCTGTAGGATCCCTTAGAAAAGGTATGGATTCATCAGAGTTTGAAACTTCAGCATTGATGTTAGAGTTGGCAGGAAAAGAATGTTCAGAGTTTGCAGCTTCATTTTCTTCAGCAACAGTTTCTGCAGTAGCCTCAGTGTTTGGATGTACAGCTTCAGGATTCTCAGAGTTTGGATTGACAAGAATCTCTGCTTCTACAGGAACAGACTTTTCAACAACTTCAACATGCTCAGAGTTTGCAGTGGCAAAAACCTCTGTTTCTTCAGGAACAGACTTAACTATTTCCTCTGCTATAGCTTCATTAAAGTTCTCTACAGCAGCTTCAACATTTATCTGAGCAGTTTCCACTACCTGATCAACTTCCTCACCCTTTTCTGGAATTGAATTATTGACAGAAAGAATCTCTGTATTAGTTGCAATTGACTCATCTATTATCTGGGTGGGTTGATCAGCTGCCACATCCTCAGTATCACAAACACTGATACTAGGATGTGCTTCAACATTAAAATCTTGTTGCTCAAAAATTTCAGCCTCTCTATCAGCATTTGCTAAGTTAGGCATAGAGGCTGCTTCAACATTTTCATTAGCCTCCTGAACAATAATCTCAGGAGCTTCAGTTTCCATAAAAACCCTGTCCTCAGCATCATCATTTACAACAAGCTCCTCAGCAACAATTTCAGGAGCTTCATGCTGGACAGCTTCATCCACATTATCAAAAAGATAAGTGGCTACAAGTCTTCTTTTTCTCTTGTGAAGAGTTTCATTGTCAAGATCATCTTCATTATCAGCTTTTGATCTATTTGCTCTTCTCTTCTTATAATGACCCTTAGGTTCATCATTAGACTTAGACACACCTACATCAGTAGATGGTCTCACAGACCTTGCAGGTTTAGTACCAATGTGTTTAGTCCTACCACTAGATTTAGTCTTTGTAGATGTAGGAAGCTCTGTTTGTAAAGGCTCAGGTTGAGAATCTGATTGAGCTTGAGTAGGTGGATTAACCTGATCATTTATAAACTGTTGCACAGAGGCAGGTAGCAACAATTCTCCAACAACTCCTTTCTTAACATCCTTATTGATGAGATCAGAGAATATCCTCTTATGTAATTTAAAACAAGAAACATCTTCTTCAATTACATCTACTCCTTCAACACAGTAAGAAAATAAAATCTGACAGAATCTAGAAAAATAGACTACTCCTCTATTCTCTGTCATTTTCTCCCCTAAGTTATTCAAGACAAGTCGTGCAAAGTCAAAATGATTATCATATAAAAGAGAGTACCCGATTTGTAGACTGTCCGTGGGAATAGCATCCCAGTTTGTGCATTTCTTTCCAAAAGTTCTTGTAATGCAATCAAAGAAGAAGCTCCACTCCTTCCTTAAGAACGGTCTTTTCAACTGTCCAATCTTGTTCAAGGGTCCAGAATACCCAATCTCTCGCATCATCCTTATCAAATCATCATCACCCATGCCAATAGTGTATGATGAAAACTCAGGAAACCCCATTGCATCGCGAATGGTTCCAGCAGTAATTACATACTCTGTTTCTTCGAACTCAAAGATTATAGATGGATTCCCAGTTTCACCACCATCATCATACATCCCAGACTCCCAGAATGCCTTGATTTGTAAACCAGAAAGTTTTGCTGGTTCAACTAAAGCACGCCCAATCGCTGATTTAGCAAGAAAGTCTTGAATCATATGAAAAGCTTCTGGTGCATTGGCAGTGTTTAGTGGTGTTGCATAGTTGTTTGGAACAAATTCTAATCCAGACGAAACAAAAGCTGTAGTCGCCATTAGTAGATTTGAAAGAAATCAAAGAAACTGATGCAAAAGCTTCAAAAGAGTTTGTAAGTAGGAAAGTGTTTGTGAATATGTGTGTGTGTAAATTGAAGTAAGATGTGAAAAGTTTGGACGTATGTGTGTGTATTGTATTAATATGACATTCAAAATTAAAAACTGAACAGTTTTTAATCATTAATACACAACTGTCTTACTCCTTTAATTATGTGAGTGGGACACGTGGTACACATGCAATGACTGACAGCAAGTAATTGACAGTTTCCAATGCGCATGCGCAGTAAAAACAGCAATAATTACCGCATGTTACACTTTTCTAGGCAATTAACCTCTCTCCTCTGTTTAAAACATTCTTGAACAACTGTCCAATCATACTCTTTTTAACTTTTGAAAACAAATGTCTTTTCTCAACATCATAATATGTCTGAAACAAACAAAATTTATTTTAATCATCAGAGATTAAAATTAAATTACCTCAACGTAGAGTACACAAATCATCAGTGTTTACCAATCCTCCTCCTTTATAAATAAACTCTTTTCACAAACTGTACAGGTGTGAGCATTTGTGTGTGAATTAGCAGAGTTTACTGAATATGAATATTTAGACCATCTCAAAGTGCATAAAATCCACAAACTAAAGCAGTAAAAACTGGTTGCTCAAACTCTCATTTAAGATAAAATCTGATTTTTATATCTAAACTCTGTATACTGATATCCTTTCATTTGGATATATTGTTAGGAATATGTTGTTCTTGATGATAAACATAAAACACTTAGTAGAATTTGTGTAAAGTCAATTTTGTAGCTGTCAACGAAATAGCATGCTTTGCAGTGTTTCGTTGACAGGAAGCTCATCAACGAAATGAGTGTTGTAGCAATTGCATTGTACAATACTTCACAGTATGATAGGCATTCTATTATATGTTTTAGATAGGTTTTCTAAGTCATGTTGACTAAGTACTAGATAGGCAAAATAGGTTGGTTAATTGTAAATATGTTATGCCTTGTAATTCTGCCTAAGTGAAGACATGTCAACGGTATGAAGATTACTCTGTCAACGGTATGGAGTTTACCCATCAACGAAACGAGGGAAACACCATCAACGGAATGAAGAATGAAGCTATCAACGAAACACATCTCCTTGCTATCAACGAATCAATGTTGCTTTTTGAACAGTTGACAAAGTGATAGTGACAGTTTACTGAACAGATCTAAAAGGAGATATGGAAGTGTACTTTGCATTGAAAGCCATCAAAGTGGTTACTGGAAATAAGGAAACATTCCAATTTCCAATAAGGCTCTTGGGAATGATTATAATGAGCATGAAGACAAAAGCAAAGATCTCCAAGGACCATTGGACAAAAGGAATGAAAAGCAAGCTACTGATGGTTACTACTATTATTCTTTAGTTTAACCAAATGTAGAATTGTAAACTTGGGATTATATAACCAAGTGTAGCAGTTACTTTAGAAAGTGAGAAGAAAAACAAATAGATTGTATTAGCTATTTTTGAGAGCATTCTTCTCTACAACATTGTAACTGAGCAGCTGTGAACATTTGTATCACAGATTATTTCCGCAATAAAAACACTTCAGTTGGATCATCAAACAATCCAACTGAATTATTTATATCTTGTGTTTTTATTTATTCAGTTCAGTTTAATTTCATAAAGTGTTTAGTTTCAAGAAAATATCAAGAATTGTATTCAACCCCCCCTTCTACAATTCTGTTAGGTCATTTGGGAATAACAATTGGTATCAGAGCGAGCTTCTAACATACAAGAAGTTTAAAGATCAAGACCAAAAACAGAAACCATGGTGAAGAAGGATGCAGGTGTGAAGATACCAGTTCTTGATAAAGACAATTACTTTCACTGGAAAGTAAAGATGCATTTACATCTCATGTCTATGGATGAGAGGTATGTAGACTGCATTGAGAAAGGTCCACACGTTCCCATGAAGCTTGATTCTAGAGTTGGACTGCCAGATGATGCACCTGATGTAGAGATTCCAAAAACTGTCTCAGAATGGACTGTTGAAGATATTGCAGAAGTCCATAAAGACAAAAGGACCATGAACATTCTGTTTAATGGTTTGGAGCAAGAGATGTTTGACAATGTTATCAACTGTACAACCTCTAAGGAAGTATGGGATACTGTTAGAACACTCTGTGAAGGAACTGAGCAAGTCAGGGAAAATAAAATGCAACTCCTTATACAACAATATGAGCATTTTCATTTTAAAGCTGGTGAAACCCTAAATGACACGTTCAGTAGGTTTCAAAAGCTTTTGAATGGATTAAAGTTGTATGGGAGGATCTATCAAACCAAGGATTCAAACCTTAAATTTCTTAGAGCTCTTCCAAAAGAATGGAAGCCTATGACTGTTTCTCTCAGAAACACTCAAGAGTACAAAGACTACACTCTTGAAAGGCTTTATGGAACCTTGAAGACTTATGAGCTGGAAATGGAGCAAGATGAAGAAATTGAAAAGGTACAGAAGAAGGGTGGATCTATTGCATTGATTGCATCAGTGAACCAACTTGAAGATGACAATAAAGAAGCTGCAAAGGCCACAACTAGTCGATCTGGTTGTAGGAGTGATGTTAGCAAGGGTAAAGACAAGATGACAGAAGAAGAAGAATCAGAACCAGCCAACTTGGAGGACTTAGATGAGATTGATGAACACATTGCTTTTCTGTCTAGAAAATTCTCTAAGTTCAAGTTCAAAAGAAACTCAGAAGCAAGGCCACCAAGAAGAGACTTTCAACCTAGCAAAACAAACTGGATTGAAAAGTCTAAGTCAAAATGTTTCAATTGTGGAATGCTTGGTCACTTTGCTGGAGACTGCAGAAAGCCCAAGGTTGAGAAGGGCAACAGGAAATTTGAGCCTGTTGATTATAAAAAGAAATACTTTGAACTTCTCAAACAAAAAGAAAAGGCTTTCATGTCTCAGGAGTATGATTGGGCTGGTAATGGTGAAGATTCTGATGATGATGTTGAGTATGTCAACTTGGCTCTTATGGCTGACAATCATGAGCAGGAAGCAAGTTCCTCAAGCAACCAGGTAACAATTACTAATCTTTCTGAGCTTTCTAAAGAGGAATGCGACAATGCAGTAAATGAAATGTCTACTGTATTATATAATTTGCGTGTTACTCTTAAATCACTTACTAAAGAGAATTCAAGAATAAAAGAGACCAATCTGCTCTTAAGTGATAGGAATGCAATGTTAGAAGCACAGCTCATTGAATTTGAGAAAATGAGATGTGTTAGTAGGGATGCTAAGAAGGAACTTGAGAACGTGTTACAAAGGGAAGAAATTCTTAGAACACAACTTGAGATAGAACAAAGTGTGATTGCAAAATGGAAGGATGCCAGGAATGTTGCTGCCAACATAATTAATGTTCAAGGCGTGGAATCCTTCTGTGAGCAATCATGGGAAAGGAACAAAGAGAAGCTAGGGTATGTTGGTGAAACCTTAGAATCAGGAACAGAGTCAACAAACAACAATGATCATTTGTTGAAGGTTGATATGTCAACGGAATGCAATGTTTCGTTGACACATGAACCATCAACCGATCAGGCTGTTTCGTTGACAGACAAAAGAAAAGATAAACTCACTAGACTTAATGACAAGTATGGTCCTGTCACCAAGAACTTTGTTCAAGGTGAGTCTAGTATTTTAAAGAAAATTGAGAAGCCTGTTGAGAGAGCTAATGTAGGTCACTTGTCTAACAAGCAATTGAAAGACAAGGTAGAGAAAGTTCATAATGAGGCTAAGGGAAATAAAAAGAATAACAGGAATGGCAAAGTAGGAATTAACAAACACAACAATTACACACCTGATAAATATGCTCCTAGAAAGACATGTGTTAATTGTGGAAGTGTTAGTCATTTGTCTACTAACTGCAAATCTGTTAAGAAAACTCCTAATGTGAGAATGCCCAAGCCTGCAATGAACAGTTCCATGCCTACAATGCCTGTTATGTCTAACATGTTTGCTCCATATGCACAATTTCAGAATCCATATGCTAGCATGCCATTTGTGTCTAATCCTTACATGAATATGTTTAACATGCCACAAATGCCATGGAACATGAATAACATGATTGTTCCTCCAACTATGCATGCTATGAATGAAAATATGAGCAACCCTCAGAAATCAACACCAAGGGTAAAGATTGATTTGAATCAATCTGAGCCCAAAGTGAAAAATGGTACAAAAGGGAATGCAAAGGCTAACAAGACAGGACCCAAGGAAACTTGGGTACCAAAATCGACTTGATTTGGTTTTATTGTGTGCAGGGAGACAAAAGGAATCTTTGGTACTTGGATAGTGGTTGTTCAAGACACATGACTGGTGATTCTACCCTGCTCACAGAGTTTCAGGAAAGAGCTGGCCCTTGTATTGCTTTTGGAGATGACAGCAAAGGCTACATAAAGGGATATGGCTTGATTTCAAAAGAGAATGTCATCATAGATGAGGTTGCATTGGTGGATGGTCTTAAGCACAACTTGCTTAGTATCAGCCAACTTTGTGACAAAGGATTTTTAGTTACTTTTTCTAGAGAAGCCTGTGTTGTTTCTAAAGGAGGAAACAACAATGTGGTAATGACTGGATTCAGAAGGGGGAATGTGTACATTGCTGACTTTAGTAGCACAAGTTCAGACACCATCACTTGTCTTTTCAGCAAGGCAAGCAAGGATGAAAGTTGGTTATGGCACAAGAAGTTATCCCATCTGAATTTCAAAGTTATGAATGATTTGGTGAGGAAAGATCTTGCTAGAGGAATTCCACAGGTGGAGTTCTCCAAGGATGGTTTGTGTGATGCCTGTCAAAAGGGAAAACAGAAGAAGGCATCATTCAAAAGCAAGACAGAGTCATCAATTGTCCAGCAGCTTGAATTGCTTCATATGGACCTATTTGGCCCTGTAAATGTTATGTCCATCTCAAAGAAGAAATACTGTCTTGTGATTGTTGATGATTTTTCTAGATTTACATGGACTTTCTTTTTGCACTCTAAAGATGAGGCAAGTGAAATCATTATCAATCACATCAAGATGGTAAGCAATCATCCTGATTTCAAAGTAAGAAGGATTAGGAGTGACAATGGGACAGAATTCAAGAATTCAAGCATGAAGGTGTTCTGTGAAGAAAATGGTATTTTGCATGAGTTTTCAGCAGCAAGAACACCACAGCAAAATGGTGTAGTTGAAAGGAAAAACAGAACACTTATTGAAGCTGCAAGGACAATGCTAGATGAATCAAAGTTACCTACATATTTTTGGGCTGAGGCAGTTAACACAGCTTGCTTTACTCAAAATATTTCTTTGATTAATCAGACCAAAGGAATGACCCCTTATCAGTTACTCAAAAGAAAGAAGCCACTATTGGATTTTCTTCATGTCTTTGGATGCAAGTGCTTTGTTCTGAGAAATCAAGCTGAGCATTTGGGGAAATTTGAAGCAAAGGCAGATGAAGCAATATTTGTGGGATATGCAGCAGGGAAAGCTTACAGAGTCTATAATCTCAGAATCAACATTGTTATGGAATCTGTACATGTTGTTTTTGATGATCTCAAAATCCAAGGTCTCTGTGATGAAGGTTTCCATGAAAGTCTTTCTTTTGAAAATAAGGAAGGAGATCAAGTGAATCATGATAAGGCTACGGAGAAACAGCCTAAAGTTGTTGTATCTAGCACAGATGAAAGCAGCAGTGAAGATGAAATTGCTGCATTAAGGTTAAAAAGGATAGCAGCTAGCAGACCAAATGGTCATTTCGTTGACAGTCATGATGGTGGATTCGTTGACAGTCAGAATGAGCGTTTCGTTGACAGCCAAAACGGTCATACCGTTGATAGTCATAGGAATACTTCTAGAAGTGATCACTTAGGGACAACAAACTCAGGGGGAGTTTCTCAAGGACAAATATCCAATCAAGGCAATCATGATCATGAAGCTACGTCTTCAAGAGCAAATCTACCTCCCTCAAGGAAATGGACTAAAGATCATCCCTTTGAACTTATTATAGGTGATGTTTCTTCAAAAGTCCAAACTAGAAGAGCAACTCAAGAAGAATGTCTATATAGTAGCTTTCTGTCTCAAGATGAGCCAAAGAAAGTTGAGGATGCACTTCTAGATCCAGATTGGGTTTTAGCCATGCAAGAAGAGCTAAACCAATTTGAGAGAAACAATGTTTGGAAGCTGGTGCCCAGGCCTAATGACAGGAGTGTTATAGGCACAAAGTGGGTGTTCAGAAACAAGATGGATGAAAATGGCATAGTCACAAGGAACAAAGCTAGATTGGTTGCAAAAGGCTATTCACAGGAAGAAGGAATTGATTTTGATGAAACCTTTGCTCCTGTTGCAAGACTAGAAGCAATAAGGATTTTCCTAGCCTATGCAGCCCATGCCAATTTCAAGGTCTATCAAATGGATGTGAAGAGTGCTTTTCTGAATGGGGAATTGGAAGAGGAGGTGTATGTAAGTCAACCTCCTGGTTTTGAAGATGATGATTTTCCAGACTATGTGTACTTCCTTCTCAAAGCACTCTATGGTTTGAAACAAGCACCTAGAGCCTGGTATGACACTCTCTCACAGTTCCTCCTTGAGAATCATTTCACTAGAGGTACTGTAGATAAAACTCTTTTTCACAGGGTTGTAAATGGCTCTACTTTACTTGTTCAAATTTATGTAGATGATATAATCTTTGGGTCTACAGATGTGAAACTTTGTCAAAAGTTTGCCAAGCTTATGCAAAGTAAGTATGAAATGAGCATGATGGGAGAATTAACTTACTTTCTTGGTCTTCAAGTAAAGCAAGTTAATGAAGGCATTTTCATTAGTCAAACAAAATACATTCATGATTTATTAAAGAAGTTTAACCTAATGGAATGCTCTCCTGCCAAAACTCCCATGCCTACTGCCACCAAACTTGAATTGAATACTAAGGAAAAATCTGTGGACATTTCAAGTTACAGAGGCATGGTAGGCTCACTTTTATATTTAACAGCTAGTAGACCTGATATTATGTTTGCTACATGTCTATGTGCTAGATTTCAGGCTGATCCTAGAGAATCCCATTTAGTTGCTATTAAAAGAATTTTCAGATATCTCAAAGGAACACCAAACCTTGGCATTTGGTATCCTAGAGAATCTGGTTTTGAACTAATTGGTTATTCAGATGCAGATTTTGCAGGATGTAAAATTGACAGGAAAAGTACAACTGGAACCTGTCAATTCCTAGGAAACAAGCTTGTGTCATGGTTTAGCAAGAAACAAAACTCAGTTTCTACCTCCACAGCTGAGGCTGAGTATATTGCAGCTGGAAGTTGTTGTGCACAGATTTTATGGATGAAAAACCAACTACTTGATTATGGATTAAGAGTTGAGAAAATTCCTATTTTCTGTGACAACACTAGTGCCATTGCCATTACTGAGAATCCAGTGCAGCATTCAAGGACCAAGCACATTGACATCAAGTACCATTTCATTAGAGAACATGTTATGAATGGTACTGTGGAGTTACATTTTGTTCCAAGTGAACAACAACTTGCAGACATCTTTACCAAGCCACTTGATGAATCAACATTCTCAAGATTAGTAAGTGAGCTAGGTATGCTAAATTTCTCTTAATTATTTTTGAGATATTTGCAAGTTAAAATGCAGCCAGAAATTTGCTATGTTTTTCTGTGAATTAATTTTCTCAGGAAAAGGTAAAATTTTGTCTAAGTCAAAATTACTATGCCAACGGAATGCACCATTTCGTTGACAGTCTTAGCACTTTTTCTGGGTGTTTCGTTGATAGTTCTTTTGTATCAACGAAACGCAGTTTTATCAACGAAATAGACGGGACCTTAAACGCCTAATTCTGATTCGTTGATATAAAGCGCTTTTAATTTGAACCGTTGAAAAATTGACACGTCTTTTACCACGATCTATGCATACACCCCTGTAAGTATAAATCATGGTAATACTTTAAGAGTAACGGTTATATTTTTTTTTAAGCCAATCCAGTAATTTACATTTATTATTGGATTCATTTTCTGAGAATTTTTGGGGGAGTATTTAAGAAATTTTATTTTCATTATTTCTTTTTACCTGTTCTCAAAAATTCCAAAGGCTTTTTTCTCTCTTCTTCTCTCTAACAAGCAATTCAGTTCGAAGCTTTCCTTTAATCAACAATGGCACCTATAGTCAAGCTTATGTCTGCTGGAGGGTTCATCTATGAGAAGAACAACTCCATCCCTTTTGTTGTCAAGGAAAACCCGAACAGACTGTTCTTCAAAATGATGGATTTCATGAAGAATTGCAAGTTGAGCTATGCAATGTTTCACTCTACACCACTCTACAATGAGATAATCGAGGAAATTTGGACCTCATGTGAGTATAGTGGAACACACTGCACACTAAAATTCACTCTTCAAGGTAATGAGTACATAGTTAATTCTGATGTTTTGCAAGCATGTTTACATATTCCTGATAATAACTGTGATGCTTTGCCTACTAACACTGAAATAACTACCATGCTAAATTCTATAAACTACTCTTTGCCTACTGATAATCTGGGTAGAATAATTAGGAGAGGTTTGGTTAGGGAATACAGTTATTTAGCTGATGCATTCATTAAGGTCTTTTCTGGAAAGATTAGTAATTTTGATGCATTAACTAACTCTATGTTAATTCTCCTAACCATGCTTCTAAATGATAGATATCACAACTTTAGCACCCAACTTATGTATGAAATTGGTGCTAAGTTGGGTGACAAAGCAAATAGGAAGAAAAATATCTATTATGCTAGGTTTCTGATGATGTTGGCTAACCATGTTAGTCCAGCACCATTAGTTATCTCTAACCCTAATGCCAGGTTCGAGTGCTTTGTGCAAGAAAAGAGAGTATTGACAGACATACTGAGGCTGAACCACAATGGTGATGTTCCAGTGGTGTATCTGTCAATCATTGAGGTATCTACTACTATCCCTGTTAGTGTAGCTAACACCTCTACTGTTTTACCTTCCAATGTTGCTATGGAGTCTGTAGCTGTGACCCAACAGGCTCCTACCCTAGCAACAAAACCAAAATCAAAGAAATCCTCCAAGCCAACCTCAGGTGCTTCTCAAAAGGCACCTGTTGTAAAAACTACCACACAACCTAAGGGGAGTGAGTCTGGAGTTGTGAGAGGTGAGGGAAGGGGTGAACATCAAAGAAACCCCAAGGATAAGGAAGGACAGGTTAGTGTGTACCAGCCAAGCCCCATTGTGTCTTCCCAACAAGGCACAATGAGTAACATGGATTTAAACACAAGTCTAATTGCATCCTCCCAAAAGGATGTGATTATTGAAACAAGCTCTCCTCCTAGAGTACAGTCCAAAAGGGTAAGGGACACTTCAAGCCCAAAGTCTACATTTTCCCAATACCAAAGGAGAGTGAAGCAAAAGTCCAAGGGTACACAGGGTGCACACACACTGGAAGCAACACTTCCAGTTTCTCAAATTCAGTTTGATGTAACCCCTATCATTACTCTGGGGTTACAGTCCTCTTCTCTAAACATCAATCTTGAATTATCTCCATCAAATTCACCAACTCAATCTTTGGATGTGGACATGATCCATACATCTATTCCTGATTCTCCAACTCTAATCTTGGAGAAGCCCCACTCTGAAGCTGGTGGCCATCACTTGCTAAGTGATTTGTTGGGCCATCAACCAATTTTTCCTGAAATTGCAAGGGGATCTGTGGACCAATCTCTAAAATCAATCACCACAGACTCTACTGTAATTTCTCATTCTCAAAGTGCTTTCTTGACTTCATCAACGAAACAGTCTATTTCGTTGACAAGTGTTTCTCCATCAACGGTATCCATACCGTTGACAGTTCAAACTACCATTCCGTTGATAGTTCACTCTGCACCTTTAATTGAAAATCAAGTTGTTCCCACAACTAGTGCAGATGATCTAGTGGTAGTTGAGACACTTCTAGGACTGAGAGGGAGTGAAACTGAGAGGCTGGCTTGCAGCCAGGCAAAAGGAGAGAATGTGAGTGAGAGGCTGGCTATTTCTTCCAGCCAGGCAAAAGGAGAGATTGAGAGTTCCACCTTAGAAGGTGAAGGTGAGGGTGTGAGAGGTGTGAGCCATGGGGAGCCCATGATGCAAGAACAGAGTGGAGAGAGAGAAGGGACTACAGGAGAAATAAGGATGGAAGCAGCCATTGCTAATGAGTTAATGGAGGTCAGTGAGGGAGAAAGGGAACTTACTTTCCAAGAGGTTTATCAGCAAACTCTGGATAGTATTTCCCTGGATCCTGAGACCTTTACTCATCCTGTGTCAGCCTATCAAATTTTGGCTCAACAGGGCAATGTGGAGGCAGAGAGGTCACTCCAACTAATTCACACAACTGCATCAATGCAAAGAGCAAAGGATGCCTTGACCAATCTACCTCCAGGAGCTGAAGCAAGTGGAGAATTTGATTTTTCTGATAATGAGGATAGCTTTGGTGACACTCTACAGGTGGCCACTACTGCACAGACTGGGACTTCTGTGGTGCCTCCTACACCAAACTGGCTTTCTCAAGATATGCATGGTAGAAGCAATTTGGATGCTGCTATCACAAGGCAGTACAATGAAGCATATCTAGCTCATGAGTCTGCAGAAGCAAGGGACAAGAAATTCTACAAAGCCATAATGGATTCTCTGGAAATTCAAAGGCTACAAATGTTGCAGACAAGGATTGAGGCTACAGAGATCAAGGATTCAATCAGCAACCTTAGGGCTGCTAATGATAGGAGGCTAGATGAAAAGCTTCCTCTTCTCACTGTGTCCAGGATGCACAGGTTTTTCTCTAAAGAACCTGAAGTGGATTCCTCCTTGAAGACTCTCTCTTCTAGAGTGGACAAGGTGGAAGCTACTCTCTCACAGATGCAAAAGGAACAGGAGAAACAAACTCAACTATTGGCCCAGCTAGTGGCAGCTCAAGGACTCCCAGCCATCTCTTTTGATGATAACAAAAAGGGGGAGAAATCTAAGGAGCTAAACATTCAGATTACCAAGGTTATGGTCCCAGCCATTTCCCTACCAAAGGAGCCATTAGCAATGGGGGAGCTTGGAAAACAGCAAAAGGATGGTATTGACCTTATACAAGAAGCTTCTATGAGGATGAGACTTGCAGAACAAATCAAAGAACATTGGTCCAACATAGAAGCAAAGTTCAAGAAGATTACTGAAGATAAGGACTCAAATCCATCAACGGAACAGCCATCAACGAATGCCATGGCACTAGCATCAACGGAATGGGAGCCACAGACAAATTCTTTCTATCACCAAGAGCCCCTTCTACATGGAGTCACTCAAGGACCAAGGAAGGAAAAAGGACAAACTTCATGCATTAGGGATGTGGAACAAGCTACAATTCAAAGAAGCCTATCTCCCAAGTCCCCTGCTAAACCAAAGGGCAAAAACATAGCAAGGACTTTCTATCCTGCACCTTATCCAGATGAGCACAAGCTTCTTGGTCCACTCATCACAAAAAGCAAGGAAAGCAATGATTATGAGATAAGGAAGCAAAGGGCAATTGTCTACAGGAATGGACAACAAATCTGTGTTTGGGCTGGTCATCCAAACTTTGCTGAAGCCAAGGCTGAGGAATCAGAAAGAGCAGCTATGCAAGCTCTTGCAGTAGCTCAAGCTCTAGATGAAGAAGAAAGGAAGCAAGAGGAGAGCACTAGAGAGGAAAGAAGTTCAAAGAAGAGCACAAGGCAACCCAAAGAGAGAGCTAGGAGAAACATAGCCTTTGAGAATGCTGATTCTCAGAGTACTGCATCAGACTCTTCTATACCTATTGCACCTCCAACAATTGCTAATCCAGTTTTTGAGGTAAAGTTAGCCAGTGACCCTGATCATCTTGTCAATTTTCACAATCAGCCAATTGAGCCAAAGGAAGAGCCAATTGAGTTTGATGAGGCATACTTTCCAAAGTTCCTGTTAGAGAAGGACCAACCAATGAAGACAAAGAAGAGGTCTGTCAAAGCAAAGCCTGTTTTTGTGAGAAAGCCACAATCTCAGAAACCCCCAGCAAACCCAGAGGACTGCATGTACATTGCTGACATCAGGGAAGAATCCAGTCTACATCTTGACCTAGACAACCTGGTGGAAGTAAGGGGAATTGCAGCTTCTCAAAAGTTGCCTGAAAGACTAGTGTTCACATTCAAGGGTGGTAGAGAACAAGTGTGGCCTCTTTACAGAATTTTAGGAGAAGACTATCAAACACTACTCTCAGTGTTTAGATGCTTGAAAAAGGACTTTGGTTTCACCAAAACAGCCAAGTCTGAGGTGGTCTCCAAAATCTTTCAGTTAAAGGCTAGCTGGAACAAGCCTGAGGCTCTTCCCAGAATACTTAGAGTTCCCTCAACAGGAAAGAAAATCCATCTTCAACCTTATTGGATGATGGAGTTTAAGGACAAGGACAATTGCAGAAGATTCTTCAGAATGGAAGACCAGCTAGAGAAGGCATCTAATCAAACTCTAAAGCTGATGCAATCCAAGCTTGGTGATCAAGATGAAGAGGAGAAAATCTTCTACAGAAGGCTACAGGTCCAGATTGAGGAAAACAACTCCAAGAGAGGGAAGAAGACTATGCCACAAAGAAGTCACAGATGAAACATTTGCTCAGACTAGAGGAGCACTTGTGGGCATTAGTCTTGTAAGTCTTGTATTTTGTCTATAAAGTTTTGAAGCTTAATACATTTTCTACTTTTGTAATTTATGATGTATCTGAGTGTTTTTGTTATCATCAAGTCTCTTGATTTATGGCTGTTATTCTATCAGTCATAAATTGGGGGAGATTGTTAGGAATATGTTGTTCTTGATGATAAACATAAAACACTTAGTAGAATTTGTGTAAAGTCAATTTTGTAGCTGTCAACGAAATAGCATGCTTTGCAGTGTTTCGTTGACAGGAAGCTCATCAACGAAATGAGTGTTGTAGCAATTGCATTGTACAATACTTCACAGTATGATAGGCATTCTATTATATGTTTTAGATAGGTTTTCTAAGTCATGTTGACTAAGTACTAGATAGGCAAAATAGGTTGGTTAATTGTAAATATGTTATGCCTTGTAATTCTGCCTAAGTGAAGACATGTCAACGGTATGAAGATTACTCTGTCAACGGTATGGAGTTTACCCATCAACGAAACGAGGGAAACACCATCAACGGAATGAAGAATGAAGCTATCAACGAAACACATCTCCTTGCTATCAACGAATCAATGTTGCTTTTTGAACAGTTGACAAAGTGATAGTGACAGTTTACTGAACAGATCTAAAAGGAGATATGGAAGTGTACTTTGCATTGGAAGCCATCAAAGTGGTTACTGGAAATAAGGAAACATTCCAATTTCCAATAAGGCTCTTGGGAATGATTATAATGAGCATGAAGACAAAAGCAAAGATCTCCAAGGACCATTGGACAAAAGGAATGAAAAGCAAGCTACTGATGGTTACTACTATTATTCTTTAGTTTAACCAAATGTAGAATTGTAAACTTGGGATTATATAACCAAGTGTAGCAGTTACTTTAGAAAGTGAGAAGAAAAACAAATAGATTGTATTAGCTATTTTTGAGAGCATTCTTCTCTACAACATTGTAACTGAGCAGCTGTGAACATTTGTATCACAGATTATTTCCGCAATAAAAACACTTCAGTTGGATCATCAAACAATCCAACTGAATTATTTATATCTTGTGTTTTTATTTATTCAGTTCAGTTTAATTTCATAAAGTGTTTAGTTTCAAGAAAATATCAAGAATTGTATTCAACCCCCCCTTCTACAATTCTGTTAGGTCATTTGGGAATAACATATATCTTCTATTTTCACCCCCTTTATGTATAATATTTTTTTTCCCAGTAATCAGTGGTTGGCACTAGTCACCAAAAATCAAAGATTTTAGCCCTTATTTCATACAATAAGTTCCTGGATCTTCCTAGGCACAACATGATCT
This sequence comes from Heracleum sosnowskyi, assembly GCA_030848705.1. Lineage (NCBI taxonomy): Eukaryota > Viridiplantae > Streptophyta > Magnoliopsida > Apiales > Apiaceae > Heracleum > Heracleum sosnowskyi. Next base: position 47,362,723 of record CM061239.1, on the reverse strand, counting down.
CAAAGGAATTTGTGCTCTTTTTGGCATCTTTTGATTTGAGGGTGAAATATTTGTAACTAATTTTCAGAGTTTAGACTTTTCATCAGTTTATACAATTAATTTATGAGAGAAAATGCAAACAGCTAATACAGACTCAGTGTATAGGATCAATAAACTAAGAGATGCTATAAATACAAAGACAGTATCATGCTGTGTAAAATTTCTGCACATTTTGTAATCAGAATTTATACTACTTAGAAGGATTCATGATTACTTACTGAAAATCATGCTTCATACAGCTTTCTTCATCGGTCAATATGTTTCAGACAATATCACAATCAGATCAGAGTTTAACCGACAGAGTATGACTGACAGAGTATAACTAACAGAGTTTACTATCAGAGTTTAACATACTGGTGCAAATAACAATTAACACATGCAAAGAACCATGAGCATAAAATCAATCATGTATAGATTTTGAGTCTAACCAGTATCTCTAGTCAAAACCAGAGACCATTCCAAGTTCATTTACCAGTCTTGTAAAGGTAGCTTCACTCAAAGGTTTGGTGAAGATATCTGCAAGCTGTTGGTCTTTAGATACAAAATGAAGTTCAATATCTCCTTCTTCCACATGTTCCCTTAATCCATAGTCCAGCAACTGATTCTTCATCCATAAAATCTGTGCACAACAGCTACCAGCAGCTATATACTCTGCTTCTGCTGTGGATGTGGAAATTGATTTCTGTTTCTTGCTGTACCAAGAAACTAATCTGTCACCTAAAAATTGACAGCTTCCACTTGTGCTTTTTCTGTCTATCTTACAGCCTGCAAAATCTGCATAAGAGTAACCAATTAATTTAAACTCTGATTCTCTGGGGTACCACAAACCGAGGGTTATGGTTCCTTTGAGATATTTGAAAATCCTCTTTACAGCTGTTAGATGTGGCTCTCTGGGGTCTGCTTGAAATCTTGCACAAAGACATGTTGCATACATGATATCTGGTCTACTTGCTGTCAGATAAAGAAGAGACCCTATCATTCCTCTATAGTTTGTCATATCTACTGAGGCTCCTGTGTCTTTGTCTAGCTTTGTTGCAGTAGCCATGGGAGTTGTAGCAGATGAACTATCAAGCATACCAAATTTCTTGAGAAGATTTCTGGTATATTTTGCTTGATTGATAAAAATCCCATCATCTGTTTGCTTGACCTGTAAGCCTAGAAAATAACTAAGCTCTCCCATCATACTCATTTGATATCTTGACTGCATAAGCTTGGCAAATTTCTTACAGAGTTTGTCATTAGTAGACCCAAAAATTATGTCATCCACATAGATTTGAACTAACAGCAAATCATCACCAGTATTAAAGTAGAACAAGGTTTTGTCAATTGTTCCTCTAGTGAACCCACTTTCTAAAAGAAATTGAGCCAGAGTTTCATACCATGCTCTAGGTGCCTGCTTTAGTCCATATAATGTCTTATCAAGCCTGTAGACATAATCTGGATGTTTGGGATCTACAAACCCTGGTGGTTGTTCAACAAACACTTCTTCTTCAAGTTTCCCATTGAGAAAAGCACTTTTCACATCCATCTGAAAGACTTTAAACTTTTTGTGTGCAGCATAGGCCAGAAAAATCCTTATTGCCTCCAATCTTGCAACTGGAGCAAAGGTTTCATCATAGTCAATTCCTTCCTGCTGTGAATAGCCTTTTGCCACAAGTCTAGCCTTATTCCTTGTAATCACTCCATCACTGTCTGTTTTGTTTCTGAAAACCCACTTTGTACCAACAATAGATCTGTTCTTTGGTCTTGGTACAAGTGTCCAGACTTCATTCCTCTCAAATTCATTTAACTCCTCTTGCATTGCTGTTATCCAGTTAGCATCTTGAAGAGCTTCTTCCACTTTCTTGGGCTCTGTTTGAGATAAGAATGCATGAAACAGACATTCATTAATTGTAGCACTTCTAGTTCTTACACTAGCTTCTGGATCTCCAATTATCAAGTCAGGTGTATGAGCTTGTGTCCACCTTCTTGCTGTTGGTAATTGGCTTCTACTAGCATTATTAGATCCTCCCCCTTGATCCATGCTCTCCTGATTTTGTTCTTGACCATTTGCAGTCTCTGAGGCTCCCCCTGAATTGGACTGTTCAGTATTTGAACTTTCAGAGTTTGACTCAGAGTTTCTATTGGATTCTTCATTTGACTCTCTTTCAGAATTTGAGTCTTCATTTTGAGAAGTTTCTGAAGTTTCTTCACGCTCCCCCTCAACTGGTTCTCTATTTTGTTCTGTCAGAGAAAATTCGTCAGTGTTTACCAGTAGAGGATCAGAGTATGCTTCGTCAGAGTTTGTTGGATTTGCTGCATCAGAGTTTACATCATCAGAGTATAGATCTTCATTTTCAAAGCGAAGTTGATCATGATATTATTCATCTTCTATTCCAGTTATTTTCTTGTCATCAAATGACACATGTATAGATTCCATGATCACTTTAGTTCTTAGATTGTAGACTCTGAATGCTTTAGTTGATAGTGGGTATCCAACAAAAACTCCTTCATCAGCTTTTAAGTCAAACCTGGTCAATTGTTCAGGATGAGTTTTCAACACAAAACACTTGCATCCAAAAATATGAAAATATTTCAAATTTGGCTTCTTATTTTTCACCATCTCATATGGTGTTTTCCCATGCTTGTTGATCAGTGTTGCATTTTGAGTAAAACAAGCAGTTTGAACAGCTTCTGCCCAGAAATAGGTTGGCAATTTTGCTTCATCAAGCATTGTTCTGGCAGCTTCGATTAGAGTTCTGTTCTTTCTTTCAACTACACCGTTTTGCTGTGGAGTTCCAGGTGCAGAAAATTCTTGCTTCACTCCTCTTTCCTTGCAGAAAGCTTCCATTTCAGAATTTCTGAATTCAGTACCATTATCACTTCTTATAACTTTCACTTTGTACTGTGATCCTTTGTCCAATAGCTTCACATGATCCATCAAAGTTAGGGCAGTTTCATCCTTCTTTGCTAAGAAATACACCCATGTGTACCTAGTGTACTCATCAACAATAACTAGAGCATATTTCTTTCTGCCCAATGACATTATATTTACTGGACCAAAAAGATCAACATGTAGAAGATGATAAGGTTCCACAACTGAAGATTCAGATTTACTCTTGAAAGATGACTTCCTTTGCTTGGCCTTTTGACAAGAATCACACAGACCATCTAAGCTAAGTATTGACTTTGGAAGTCCCCTTACAAGATCTTTTCGAATCAACTCATTGATGTTGTTCAAGTTTAGGTGAGAGAGCTTCTTATGCCATTTCCAACTCTCTTCATTAGATACTTTTGCAGATAGACACACAGATTTTCCTTCAGAGTTTGTTACCAAACTTGCTTCATAAATGTTATTGCGCCTGTGTCCAACTAGAACAACTTTTCCAGTAGATTTACTGATAACCTCACAGTGTTCAGTATAAAAATCTACATGGTATCCTCTGTCACAGATTTGACTCACAGAAAGAAGATCATGCTTGAGTCCTGAGACTAGAGCTACATTTGTGATAATGACACTTCCAAGATTGATATTGCCAGATCCCAGAGTATGTCCTATGTTGCCATCTCCATAGGAAACTTTTGGGCCAGCCTTCTCCTCATAGTCTGATAGCAGGGCTTTATTTCCAGTCATATGTCCTGAGCATCCACTGTCCAAGATAAGGGTGCTCTCTTTTATGCCCTGCAATCACAAACAATCACTATGTGTTAGATTTAAGGATCCAGACTTGCTTGGATCCTTTGGCTTTCTAAACATTGTTAGCTTTTGCAGCGGAATCACTATCAACAGAGTTTAAACTAACATTGTCAGACTTTATACTTGCAGAGTTTGCTCTAACCCACTTCAAGTTGGGTTTTAGCTCATAATAGTTGTGATAAATAGCATGATAACTCTTGCAAGTATAAATGGAATGCCAAGTACTCCCACAGTGTGTGCATAAAGTCTGTGGTCTAACCCTAACATAATCATTCTTTACTCCAGATGTGGAGGGTAAAGAGTTAATATCTTTGTTCTTCTTGCAAAACCTGGCAAGATGGTTAGTACTACCACAACTATGACATGTTTTTCTAGGAGTAGCAGAATTAGGCAGATAATCATTTCTTTTATTAATGCCTACTTTTCCATTCCTGTTCTTCTTAAACATTTTCTGTTTGTTGACAGACTTTACTTCTTTGAGCTTATGTTTGAATTGTTTCTCTGTCATTAAACCAATATTAACCTGTTTATCACAGTTTTTTACTGGTTCTTTAACAGCTTCTAGCTCAACCTTATTCTCTGTTATTGAACAAATATTAACCTGTTCTTCACAAGTTTCAACTGGTTCCATAACAGTTTCTTTCACAACAACAGACTTTAACTTACTGTGTTCAGGAACAAATTGCACAGGTTTAAGTTATGGTTTTACTTTGACTTTTTCTTGAAACCTAAGTTCATCTCCCTCATTGTAACCTAAACCTACAGTATCTGTCTGAAAAACTTGATGTGTGTCTTTTCCAGAATTTGTCCAGGTTTTAATCACTTTCCTCTCTTTTTCTAACTCAGCTTCTATTTGCCTATATCTTTTAAGCAATTCCTGTTCAACATAAACAGCATCATCTCTCTCCTTTTGAACTTGTTGCATGTTAACAAGCTTCTCTTCAAGAAATTTATTTCTTTCTTTAAGACCTAGATTCTCAGATTTTATTCTCTCATTCTCTAAAGTCTGATCCCTATAACTAACATGTATGCTTTTAAGATAAATTCTTAATTCAGATATATTATCAGTATCATAAGCATAAGTTGTTAAGGGTACCTTGTTTTCAGATGAGTCAGCTTCATCTCTACCAGTTGCCATGAGAGCATAATTGACTCCCTCATCTGAGTCTGAAGTGTCTGCCCAGTCCTTGCCTTTTGTGATGAGTGCTTTCTCAGATTTTCCTTTCTTGCATTCTGGAGCATAATGACCCATTTCTTTACACTTGTAGCACTGGATCTTTGACTTGTCTTTCCTTCCAGACTTGGTATCCTTTTCATCAGACTTTTTGAATTTTCTTTTATAAGAATTTGAATCTTCCTTTGAGAATCTTTTTCCTTTCTTGAAGTTCTTGAATCCCATCTTCTTGAAAGTCTTTACCATTAAAGCAGCCATTTTCATCATCTCTTCATCATCATCCTCAGAATCAGAAGCTTCATCATCAGTATTTGAGCCATCATCAGAGTTTGATGACTCACTTTCAAACTTAATGACTAAGGCCTTTCCTTTGACTTTCTTTCTTGATAATTCCTTCTTGACAGGCTTTTCATCAACTTTAAGAGCAACAGATTTTGTCTTCTTTCCAGATCTTTTGTTTCTTTGTTCTATCTCCAATTCATGAGTTTTGAGCAACCCATAGATTTCATCAAGATCTGTTTCTGCAAGATCATAATTGTCTCGAATTGTTGTTGCCTTCAAATCCCATCTTTCAGGCAGTGATAACAGAAATTTGAGATTTGACTCTTCAAGTTCATATTCTTTATCAACCAGGGACAAATCATTCAACAATTTACAAAATCTGTCATAAGTATCTGTCAAACTTTCATCAGATCTAGAATCAAAGTGTTCATACTCCTGTGTCAGAATAGTCCTCCTGTTCTTCTTTATAGCACTAGTTCCTTGACACCTGACTTCTAAAGCATCCCAAATTTCTTTGGCAGTCTTGCAGCCAATAACTCTGTTAGACATAACATTGTCTAAAGCACTGTGGAGTAGATGTCTAACTTTTGCATCCTTTGAAATTGATGAGATGTCCTCAGGAGTCATATCTTTCTTTTCCTTTGGAACAGTCTTTTGTTCTTGACCATCAACAACAGGAGACAGTTTAGTCGGCATATGAGGACCATCATTGATTCTATCAAGGTATTCTGGATCCGTGGCTTCTAAAAACATGGTCATCTTTACCTTCCATATTGGATATTCCACAGGTCTGAGAATTGGAACCCTGATTGCCTCATATCGACTTACAGAAGCCGATTGAACCTTTTGAGCATTAGAACCTACCTGGTTGTTATCAGTCATGATTATACTTGTGTTTAGATCAAAAACTGTATATATTTAACAGCCTTGGCTCTGATACCAATTGTTAGGCCGAATACACAATATATAATCAATATTAATATGATAATAACACTCAAGAACTCTGTTTATGAATCAATAACTGAATTATATAAAATAACTCTTCCCTCAGTGATGTTAAAGAATCACAGAGAGCTGCTAGGTTACAAGAATAATATTCAGTATTCGCATCTCTTTTAGGGTTAACCTATCTGTGTTTATATAATACACAGTTACATAATCAATCTCTAATTGATATTCCTATAAATTAGCTATACAAATTATATCAATTTAGGATTGCTTCTGTCTTCTGTTCCGTTTCCTTAACTGTCTCAATATATCTTGCTTCTTTCCATCTTCAAGATATATTGCTTCTAGAATCTTCATATTAGCACCGACAGTTAATAAACTCTTCACCCCGTCAGACTTTATCAAACTCTGACTGGCTTCTATTAAACTCTGTTGAGTACCTGTTGCTTAAACACTGATAAGCAAACGTCAGCAATTATATCTAACAATTTATAATTTAACTTTGCAGAGACCGACTATAATACTCCAAGTACAAAGTTATCAATTACAAATGATTATCCAATTAAAGGTTCATGTGTAATACAAGTTATTAATGTAGGCTTGTTATTAGATTTTTACAGGCATGTCTTTATGCCTAACAATCTCTCACAATTTGTGGTTAAGATAGTTAATCACAATTTCATGTATGATGACAAGACTATCTACAAATTAACAGAAATAAAGAAATTTGCACATATTGCAGAAATTACTTTTTATTTACATCATATGTATAAATTAAATTACAGAGTAGTTAATGATACTTTTACTTTTCATTCTTACACTGATTTCTTCAATCAATAATGATCCTGTTAACATATATAATATTGGATACTTAACATGGTATCAGAGCTCGGTTCAGGGAGGGACTCAGGTTCGAGTCCTCCTACCCCCATTATTTTATTTAAATATTTGTTTATCTTTTTGTTGCTGTCTCTTTGGTCAATCGTGACGAAACGTATCGTACGATTGAGGGGGAGTGTTAATTAATATATTTTTTATAGTATAAGAGTATAAAATCTTGTTGGGTGTGACACCTTAAGGTTTTAGAGCGACTGGTTATTTAACAGATCCTTCTAGTAAGTAGAATTATAAGATAGTATTGTAGATGGTCAATTTCGGCTCTTATGACTCTACCATTTTTGTTTGTGAGTATCGTGTATTATTTGAAAATCTGGAAACCAAATAAAAGATTACATGTTAAAACAAAATTAATTGTTAATATCAACCTTAAATCTTTATATATCATCCTTTCTTTATTTCTCCATATCCTTCTTCACCCTCCAATTACCTTATCCATCCATTTCTTAAATTCACACACACACACACACAAATGTACATATTATTGAATTCTTATAGATGAAACCATCTTTTCAACTACTCTCATTGTTGACCGAAATTTTAGTTACGTAAATCTAATCGTACCATTCTATGTTGATAAAAGATGATGATGCGTTTTTTATGCATGTCACGTAGACAAATAATTATGTATTTAAAATTTAAAATAATTTATATATCCAAACTTTTTCTGAACAGGAAACAGATTTGATTTTGGTGTAGTTACGTGTTGGAAACTTTTGCACTTTTTTAATCTCTTTTGGTGATACATTATTTTGGATACAGACATGTCTTGTAATGATACCAAATCTAGTTATAATCACTTTTTTTATTTTAGTACATTTATTTTTTAATTAAATTCTAATTTACTTGCATGTAGCAATTTCTAGAATGTCTTATATAATGAATTATATATCCGTTTTATAGTGAATTCCCAACTACTTTACTTTTAATCGATTCTTGAATTAATTTTTGTAATAATCATCATTTAAGAACTTCAAAACTTTTCTTCATGACTCAAAATCAAATAAAGTCAGGAGCGTAGTTGCAGATTTTAAAGTTAAGTGAAGAATTGTAGGTTATACTATGTAGAGAAATGATCATAAAACTATATTGAGAAATCAAATATATACTATGTAGTATCGTGTTCTATATATAGTCAAGTCAATATATCGATAATAAAAAGAAGCTGCATGCAAAACTATGTTGGAATGTCAAATAAATTCATTTTTACTGTACTGAGAAAGAAACCTACTACAAACTTTCCTCTTTTTATATTCCACTAGTTTAGAAATTAAGGAGATAAAAAGGGGATCACTTAGATTAAATACAGTTAGGGGTGAGCATAAATATCCGAAAACCGGATTATCCTAATTTCCGCTTCGGTATCCGATTTAAAAAATCCGGAAATTCGGATATCCGATCCGAAAAATCCGGACCGGATATCCAATCCGTTTTTTTTCACTAATTCGGATTCGGATCCAGATCACAAGTTTTTATAAAACCGAATATCCGGATCCGATCCGGTTTTTACTATTTCTTTAAAAATTAATTTATGTATTTAATAAATATTGAACATATTAACGCCAAAATATTTCAAATATGATATATTAAATTAAGTAATAAATTATTACTAATAAATTAACGAGTTTGTTCTGTTTTACCAAAGTTTATAAGCATTTTAGATATTATAACACAAGAATACACTTGAAATTATATTTTTGAGATTGAGCTTACAATTATTCCATAAATTTATACTTGAAGACCTTGTAATCTTATACATCAACTCCAAAGTACATTTTTTTCTAAATTAACATTTCATCTATAATGATTTATTAATAAGTTACAATACTTTTTTTCGATAACTAGAAGTTACAATACTATTTTTTTTTTTTTGAACTCAAAAGGAAATCATTCATTACTGGCAATCCTTCATGATTACATCAAAGAAATCAGGAGAGATATCATCACTCCTAATAGTACGATCAGCAACATAATAGGATGCCCTTGCGAGGAAATGAGCAACCCCTTTAGCAGACCGTCTTACAAAAAATAAAGATACATTTGGTAATTCTTCTAGCAAGGCTCTACAATCATTTATTAGATCTCCAAAATACGATAACATAATAGCCTTACTGCGGATGGACTGAACAACTGAGAGGCTGTCCGTTTCAATGGTAACTGTACCCCCATTGCTTTCTCTTAACCCAGCTCAAAGCCTCCTTCACCCCCAAAGCTTCCACCACCTCTGCATCCCTTCGGCCCTCCTTGCACGTTGAAATTGCTTCTTCCACAGACCCACCACTATTGCGAGCCACAAATACATAACTATACCTTTCTGTATCCTCAAAAATGGCAGCATCTACGTTAACTTTTATCACTTCACCCTCTGGTCTAATCCACTTCACATCACCATCATCTTCTGTCACGAACGTTGCAAGAGAATTGACATTCCTATCTTGAGCTCGATCCCATTGATTTATCGTGGAGTGAACCAGCGACACCACTGTGTTTATACCTGCTCCCATATCATTCCAGACCACCTCATTGCGAAGCTTCCAAATCACCCAACATGTTACTGCAACTTGTTTCCTCCTCTCACCATCCCCTTCTATCATTATATCATTTAACCATGCTGCAAACGAACCACTTACATTTGTATCTACCTCCCCAAGAATTATACTCCAACAAGATTGAGCAAAAGTGCAATTTATTAAACAGTGAACCACTGTTTCTCTCTGCACATTACACAGCGGACAGATTTCGTCCACATTGACGTGTCTAGAACGAAGCAGAGATTTCGCCGGGAGACAATTCGTGGCAGCTCACCACAACATATGTTTAACCTTTGGGGGCACACGAACCTTCCACACTCTCTTCTAAAAATCTGTAACTGATGTACTGACTTCCTCTTCTTTAGTCGACTGAATATATCTGTACGCACTCTTAACTGAAAAAAGACCCGTTTTTTCAAAGGACCAGTACCATCTGTCCTTATTACGACTTTGAGACAGGGTAATGCTCAAGATAAGCTCAGCATCCCGTCTATTAAACAAATCATGCACCAAGTCTTTATCCCAGGCCAATATTCTAGTTTCAAATAACGTCGACACATTCTTGCCAACTAAACTCGGATGAGCAGTGGTTACTCTCGGATTGTCTTCACAAGGCAGCCAGGGGTCATTAATAATATTATTCTCCTCCCCATTCCCCACTCTTCTTCGAGCACCCATCCTTACCACCTCCCTTGCTTCAAGAACACTTCTCCAAACAAAACTTGGATTATGGCCAAGCCCAGCAGTAAGAAACTCCCCCGTTCTGTAATATCGTGCTTTAAAGATTCGACTAACTAAAGTATCTGGTTGACTTTGCAAGCGCCATCCTTGTTTCCCTAGTAGACACAGATTGAAGTCCCTCAAATTTCTAAAGCCCATCCCTCCTTTCGACTTATGCACTGTCAATTTTTTCCAACTCTTCCAATAGATCCCACGACAATTCTTTAACCCCGAACTCCACTAGTACTTACACATGAGTTGCTCCATTTCTTTACACATCTCAACCGGCAGTAAAAAGACATTCATTGCATAGCTTGGCAAGGACTGAGCAACCGATTTAATTAACACCTCTCCCCCCCTTTCGATATATATTTCCCTTCCCACCTTTGAATCCTCTGCCTCATTCGCTCCTTCAAATAACCCAGAATCACACTTTTATTTCTTCCCAATGTACTTGGTAAGCCCAAATAGGTACTATCATCCCCTGCTTCATTTATCCCCATTATCGAACAAACTTCCCTCCTGGTATTTGTATCTGTGTTCGGGCTAAAAAAAATTGATGATTTAGCAAGATTAACTTGTTGTCCTGAGGCATTTTGAAAATGTTGAAGCACTTACATCACACTTCGAGCGCCCTCCCCATTAGCTTTACAATACATATATGAATCATCAACAAACAACATATGTGAGACTACAGGCACATTTCTTGCAATTTTAATTCCTTGAAAACGGCCCCTCCTTTCGTACTCCTTAATCAGAGCTGATAAACCCTCGGCACAGATTATAAAAAGATAGGGTGACAGTGGGTCACCTTGTCTTAAACCCCGTCCCGGAATGATAGGATCCAACTCTTGACCTGCAGTGAGAATCCTATACGAGGCCGAACATACACATTTCATAATTAGCTCTACCAGTCTCTCATTAAAACCCATTTTTTGAGCATTGCTTGTAAGAAATCCCACTCAATCCTATCGTACGCCTTGCTCATATCCATCTTAATCGCCATATACCCATCCTTTCCTACCGTTTTCCTCTTTAAATAATGCATAATTTCAAACGAAATCATTATGTTATCAGTGATCAGCCGTCCCGGAACAAAAGCACTCTGAGTATCTGAAATAGCATGTGATAACACCCCTTTCAACCTATTAGCCATAACTTTAGATAATATTTTATAACTCAAATTGTAGAGAGCTATTGGACGCAGATCCCCCATTGTTTCTGGTTTGGACTTTTTCGGAATCAAACATATATGTGCCTCCGATAGACTATCTGGTAGCGCTCCCGTTGTGAAGAAATTCTGAACCAACTGCACTATGTCGTTTCCAACAACATCCCAGTATTTTTGGTAGAAACACAGATTAAAACCATCCGGACCTAGTGACTTGTCCGGATGCATCTGGAAAACAGCTTTACGGGCCTCATCAACTTCCACCATTGCCAACAACTTTTCATTTTGTTGATTCGTGATCACCCGTGTAATACAATCAATGACATTGCTCTGTTGAGTTTGGGATGCAATAAACAGATTCTTATAATAATCAACCATCACCTCTGCCAAACCAGTCTCCCAATCTACCCAGTCACCCCCTTCATTCTTTAACCTCCTTAACTGATTTTGCTTCTTTCTGCTTTTAGCACAAGTGTGAAAATATCTTGTATTCTGGTCTCCTGATTGCAAACACATCTCTTTCGACCGCTGTTTCCAAAGAATCTCCTTCTGTGCCAACACTTAAAAGAACTCAGCCTGCAGTACCTTATACCTCTCCACTGAACCTGCATCACTACGATTTCTCAAGCTTTTTAACGTCCGTCTGCACCCAATGATTTTCTCCTTAAAATTCCCCGTTAAGTCTCGTCCCCACTCTGCCAGAGCCGTACTGCACATTGGTTCCCGCGTCCAAGCATTCTCAAATTTAAATCTCTTAGTACTCCTTCTCTCCTTACATACTCCTAAATTTAACCATAACGGACAGTGGTCTGAAGCCGTAATCTCCATATTCTCCAACATCGCCTCTAGGAACAAAACGGACCATGGCTGAGTAATAAGAGCCCTATCCAGACGAACTTCCACCCAATTTCTCGTACCTTTTCCTTTCTCCCATGTATACGGGTAACCCACCAAGTCCAAGTCTCGAAGGTTGCACTCATAACAAGTCTCCTGAAAGCCTGAAATCAACCATTGAGGGTAAGGGCGCCCACCTTTTTTCTCACTTTGACTTAGCACATTATTTAAATCCCCCATTAGGCACCATGGCAAATCAGACTCCCCGCTTAGCTGCTTCATCAAATTCCATGACGACCTTCTTAAACTCCGCTGAGGCGCACCATAGAAGCCAGTTAAACGAAATATGTGATGGCCTTCTAACCGAATCTCCACGTCGATATGATTTATACTATAACTTAACAACACCCCATCCTCCTGCTTCCTCCATATCATTGCCAAGCCTCCACTATGACCACGAGATTCCACTACAAAACTTTCTTCAAAACCCAACTCTTGTTTTACTTGCTCCACCCTTTCTTTTTTTACACAAAGTCTCACATAAGAAAATAACATCGGGTCTCTTTTGGAAAACGATTTCCTTAAGGAATTGAACAATCCGTAGGTTCCCAAGCCCACGACAATTCCAGCTTAGTAAACTCATAATCCCTGACGGGCCCCAGATTGGGTACCCGCCACAAATCCGTTTTTTGGGCTTGTTACTATGTTATAATTTCCTTCACTGTAGTCCATATCCTTGTTCATTACTTCTTTTCCTTCTTTATTTAAATTATCCCTCCCTGCGTCTTCAATTAAATAATTTTGGCCCAATGCTGTGGTGGACTGGCCCACTTCATTTACTTCTTGCATACGTCTCCGTTTGTCATCCATAACAATAAAACCATCAGCTTGATTTGAAATATGATTTCCCGCTCCTATCTCTCCTTTTATCTCGCTATCTCCACCTTTCCTGCTCATCAGTTGTTGTATCTTTTCCCCATCCCCGTAATTCTCTCCATTCCCCATAACTACATCCGTGATTCTCGGCTCCATCCTTTCCGACCTTCGATCACCCTGTTCAGCTCTGTGTTCACCGGAATTTCCATCCAACGGATTAGCCATATTGTCTCTCAACCACTTTGCTCCTATCTGTTTATTATTACGTCGATCTGGTGCCTTCATAAATAAACCATACGGCTTGATAATGCTTTCCTGGGAGTCTTCAAACAACTTGTGACAAAACCTCTTCGAATGTCCAATTACACCACATATAAAACAGAACGTTGGCACCCTCTCATATTTAAAATTAACCCAGAAACATTCATCCTTACTCCGTTTAATCTTCATTCTTCTCTTTAAAGGTTTGTCAATATCAATCAGTACCCTGACTCTCAAGTAATCCCGCCAAATCCTCGTGAAATTCTTTTGACATGACGCAACAAACTTACCAATATAATATCTTGTAGCCTTTAAGACCCTTTCTGACATGAAACCAACCTTGAGATCATATACTTGCACCCAGATCTCCATCTTATTTAACAACAATGTTCGAGGATTTTTGCCTGGTTTGAGCCTTTCTATAATCAGCGGTACTTTATTGAAAGTCCATGGAGACCCTTCTAAAAATCTTTGAATATCCACCTCATGAAAAAATTGAAACAAATACCTATTAACATCCAATTCCTTCACAAACATTCCTTTCCATGGGCGCTACAACGCTGCCATGACATTCCTCAGCGCGTCAAAATCAGCAGGCCTATCCGACAGAAGCCTACCCACCATACACCATCTTGCATCCACCTCATCCTTCAGCACCTCCGTCTCATCAAATAAAACTCCACCTTCTTCCTCCTCAATATGAAACTCATTCCACCTTTCCCCCAGATCTTCTATATTTTGACTACTCGACGCCATGAAAACAAAGCTTTGACAAGAAAACTACCAAAAACTCAGGACTATTCAAACTAAACAAAATAAATGAAAGAGTATTTTTTTAATATTATTTTTTCACGTAAAATTATAAATTTGAGAGTTAGTGTGTTATTAATATCTCCTAAGAAATATCTAAAATAACTAATTTTAAAAATGCATGATGGTCTATATTGGTTGAAAATAAAGTTAGAGAAAAAAATGAATTTATAAATGTTAAAGTATGAAATGTTGATGTCAAAATTATTGTTAATTACTTTACAATTTGTAAAGTTAACGATAACTCATCAAAATATACTAAAATTTAATTGTTTTCCTACAAATTAAAAAATATATATTACTTATTTAATTCGGATCCGGATTATCCGATTTTTGATCCGATTTAAATGGATATCTGAATTTCAGATATCCGGTTAAATCGGAACCGGGACCGGAATAGATTTTTAATGATCCGAAAAATCGGATATCCGATCCGAATTTTACTAACCGGATCGGATATCCGATTTTGCTCAACCCTAAATACGGTGATATGTACCTTTTTTAATTTACAATGGAACATAAAACGGGTACAAGAATTTAAATTATCAACACAATTATGTTAAAGACTAATGTTCATAACATGAAAAGGTTATAAACATCCGTGTGTTAAATTAATAATCCCATTTATGCAATTTTCGCATATGTTTCTAACAATTATAAAACTTATATACGAATAACAAAAACTAAATTAACATTAAATTAAATCTGATTATACATGTTCTCTAATTATGCTCGATTATTCATTTGTAGCGTGATAGTTGAAATTTAAACCTAAAATACATCAATAATAAAATTATTAAAAATTGAGCAAGTATGACATATTTGATTTTTTTTATAAAATAATTTTTATTTTAAATTCCGGGCTGAAATCCCACCTATTCAAAATTAAACTATATAAATAATTTGTGAAAAATAAAACCTAATTGTTAACTTGTTATTGAGTAAAAGTTTTAGTTGTTACTGTAATAACACAACAAGATTGTTGTATTATAATTTATGATTTTTAAAATATTATGCGAGAAAAAATTTCTACGAAAATCATTATTTACTTAGAAAACTTAAGAATTATATATATATATATATATATATATATATATATTACAATTTAAATACGGCCATTACATGATATTCATATCAAAAATTTGTAAGTATAACATATGATTTATAAAATACTATTCACTTTAATGATAATTTTTGTATAACAAAATATGTTATATACATATTTTACTTGCACAACATTATTATGTATGTTATTACGTATCTTATGGTCTATTATATACTACCTCTGTCCCCATCAATTCTTTACATTGGGACGACGACTCGGCACGAATTTTAAAACTTCTTTAATATATACTTTGATACATTATTTTAAATTTTTTCTTCTTCTGAATAAAAATATAATGTTTAAATTTTTATTTAAAAAAAGAAAATTTTAAAAATAAGTTGTAGAGTGTTGTAAGGAGAATTTCGTAACAACCCAAATCGGAGGTTACTGGAATAACGAAATATGAAAATAGGGGGATTTAAGATTTTTGGATGTTTGGGGGCTGAGCTCGTATGATGACTCCTCAGAAATTGAATAGAGAATGGGTTCTTTCTCTTCCTCTTTCCCGAGTGTCAATTGTCGTATCATACAAGGTGCCTACGTACCCTTTTATATAGGGATCAAGCCTCACGTAGTTCTTGGAAAACAAGTCATTAGATAAGCCCATAAATAGTCAGCGTTTATCCATCCACACCACGTTCCCATAAATAGTCCGGATTTATCCATCCACATCTCATTCCCATAAATAGTTCGGTTTTATCCATCCACATCTCATTCCCATAAATAGTTTGGTTTTCACACGTTTTCCTACAATCTCGCGGCATCTCCGCATTTCTTTCCATGATTTGAAGAATATCGTTTGGAGATATTTTCCGTTATTCGTTGATTGAGATTGATTCTTTGATTGTTTCAGGGAGAGGATATTACTTAGTGATAAAGCAATTAATTATTAATCTGAATTAATAATTATTAAACGGAGAAATTTGGACTATGCCAAAATATGGCATAACAACAAGCCCCCAGTTCTTCAGTGTAGCTTGCTGCAGTGGAGAACTAAAAATCTTCGAGCTTCCAAATTTTTTCGGTCGCTTAGAGTTTTGTATATAGTCCGAATTGGCGTACACGCTTTTCAAGTGTCATTGTCCACATAAGGATGTGTTTTCGTTCATCCGCGAGCCCCCGAGCTGAGGCTTTAATAAGATACCAATTTCAAATGTCAGGCTTTCAGCCCATATCACATCCGGTCACACACGTTTTCCTACAATCTCGCGGCATCTCCGCATTTCTTCCCGTGATTGTAGGAATGTCTCGTGCCAACCATATCACGTCCGGTCCCACACGTTTTCCTGCAATCTCGCGGCATCTCCGCATTTCTTCCCGTGATTGTAGGAATGTCTCGTGCCAACCATATCACGTCCGGTCCCACACGTTTTCCTGCAATCTCGCGGCATCTCCGCATTTCTTCCCGTGATTGTAGGAATGTCTCGTGCCAACCATATCACGTCCGGTCCCACACGTTTTCCTACAATCTCGCGGCATCTCCGCATTTCTTCCCGTGATTGTAGGAATGTCCTGTGCCAACCATATCACGTCCGGTCCCACACGTTTTCCTGTAATCTCGCGGCATCTCCGCATTTCTTCCCATGATTATAGGAATGTCTCGTGCCAACCAAGAAATATCCATCTACCAATGAGCCTTTCTCAGAAAAGGATCTTCCACACTTATTTTTGTCCATGTATGAGCTAGTGAAGTAATCAAATCATGTGCTACGAATATTGCATCACAATTCTTTAACATCCCCATGATTCAGATTCTGCCCAGATCTGTTTTTTTACCGTTTTGGCCCTGTAAACGATATTTTCTTGGAAAACAAAAAACATGAAAGTTGTAGAAAACGAAAAGATCTTTCCGATGATATATAGCTTGTCAGAAACGGATTTATAACGAATCAAGAATCAAATAAAACGTCTGCTGATTAACTTCTCAATACTGAAAAACGGGATCTGATTATGTTTTGTGATTTCGAAAATAGCTCGAAACATAATCTCAGAAAATACCAAGAACGAAAGTTGTAGGAAATCGCAAAAGTTTTCCGGATCATAAGAAATCATCAAAATCTGACATGTATTAAATTTACTATGAATTTTATAAGATAACTTATTTGTACGGACAAAATCATAAGAAAACTTATCTTAATTTTGAATAGAACCACGAACCACCGTTTCCACCGTTCTTCTCCTCCTTTAAAGCCGCTCCAGATCCGATAAAACCCTCCTTGTGCATGATGTAGATGATTTAATTGTCCTCCACAATCAAAAAATAATGCCCTCCTTCTAGCGCCAATTGTTGTAAGAAGAATTTCGTACAACAGTGTGTTGGAGGTTTATGGAAAGTGGTGCATGGACTTGTGGGATTTCCATGATTGTAGGAATGTCTCGTTCCAACCATATCACGTCCGGTCCCACACGTTTTCCTGCAATCTCGCGACATCTCCGCATTTCTTCCCGTGATTGTAGGAATGTCCCGTGCCAACCATATCACGTCCAGTCCCACACATTTTCCTGCAATCTCGCGGCATCTCCGTATTTCTTCCCGTGATTGTAGGAATGTCCCGTGCCAACCATATCACGTCCAGTCCCACACATTTTCCTACAATCTCGCGGCATCTCCGCATTTCTTCCCATGATTTGAAGAATATCGTTTGGAGATATTTTCCGTTATTCGTTGATTGAGATTGATTCTTTCCTCGTTTCAGGGAGAGGATATTACTTAGTGATAAATCAATTAATTATTAATCTGAATTAATAATTATTAAACGGATAAATTTGGACTATGCCAAAATATGGCATAACATAGAGCTATACTTTATAGGAGTCTTAAAATACGTGTCAAGCAGTGTAAAAAAATTGTAAAAAAATGAGAGAGACGGAAAAAGCAGCATATATGATCAATAATAACATATACAAGCCTATAACCCGTGCGATGCACGGATGAATTTTAGTATTTTTAATTTATTATTTTAGTATTTTTATATGATTTATTATTATTTTTTATCTTATTTTATCATCATTTATTTGTATTTTGATCTTAAAAAAATTTAATATGTTGTTGACGGAATAATATATTGAACTTTTGAATGTATCTTAGAAAAATAGATGATATAAATATTTAATAATAATAATATGTTGTTGACGAGATTCGAATCTTGAACCCGTGGTAGTATTTTAGATACCAAGAAAATAATATTCTTTTAATATTATATCAAACGGTTCTCATTTATCTATATTTATATCTAACGGTTATTATTTAGAGAACCAAACTACCAACCAACCAAATAGATGGTAGTTTGCTTATAATAGTATTTTTTAATATGATTTTTTAGTATTTTTTATCTTATTTTATTAGCATTTATTTGTATTTTGATCTTAAAATTTTTTAATATGTTGTTGACGGGATTCGAACCTTGAACCCGTGAGATCATCTTAGATATCAAAAAAAGAATATTCTTTTAATATTACATCCAACGGTTCTCATTTACTTATATTTACATCTAACGGTTATTATTTAGAGGACCAAACTAAATGACCAAACTACCAACCAAATAGAGGGTGGTTTGCTTATAATATTATAGTATAGATAAATAGATAGTATAAATAGATAGATATGGTCGATATATTATTGAATTTAGATAATAACGATCATTCTTTTTCTATAAAATATGTTATGTATATATTTTATTTATAAAATATTTATCATTTTAAAAGTCTTCAATTATATCCACCTACCTTAACTCTATTGTGTGAATATGAATACGAATTTTGAGTACCATAGAACATGAAAACGTATTTATCAAAAAGATTTCACGGTTACCCAACGGAGAGCAAGCAGGTAATTTATGTACCACTCTATCCATTTGTTCTTATCTGTACCGGGCTACCAGCCCATTTCGCTTTTAATTTCTTTCCTTAAAAATAAATAAATAATTATAAAATTCAGTATCCAAAAATTTATTCAATGTGAAAGAAAAGTATCCGAAAAAATACACAAGCAAAAGAAAAGAAATTCAATAATTACACATACAGAAAATAAGACTTGCAAGTATCCTCATTTTCGTGGAGCCTCTTCTCTTCTCTACTATATAAAATACATACATCTCTGGTTTGTATCTTCTTCTTCTTCTTAATCAATTTTCAACTTTTGATTGTGTTAATCATTCATGTACGTACGTTTATTTATATAATAATTGAAGTGTTTTAATTGTTTAATTTGAAAACCGTAAGCTAACACAAGGCTTTGTTGAATCGGAGCAGTTGAAAATTGAATCGAAGGGAGAAGGATGAGCGCTCAGAAGAAGAGGAATTTTCAGATTGAAGCGTTTAAGCATCGTGTGGTGGTGGATCCTAAGTATGCTGAGAAGACTTGGAAGATTTTAGAGCATGCGATTCATGAGATTTATAATCATAACGCTAGCGGTCTTAGCTTCGAGGAGCTTTATCGGTATAATTCTCTTTCGGTGTTTGTTTTCGATGTTTTTCGAGGTTTTTGTTGTTTGATTGGTGAGTTTTGTGGTGGTAGATGATGTTTTTGGTAGTTGTTAGGTTGAGGTTTAGTGGAATTGTGCGGATTTAGTTGTTTGTGTGTGTTGTATGTTTGTATTTATCGAGGTTTTTGTGGTTTGATTGGTGAATTATGTTTTAGTTTTTGTATGTTGAGGTCTGGTGTGGTATGTGGATGTGTTGTTTTCGGAAATGAAATGGTGTGGTATGCGGTATATGTGCTGTTTGCATATCGTGATTAGTTGTTACTTGTTTTGGTATATAGATGGATTGATTGGTACGGTAAGATACTAAGATGCTTTGAGACTTTGCTTGTTTGTGGAATGTGCTGGTTTGGTTGGTGACGGAGTTTGTGGATGCTGTTTTTGAGTTTTGAGGTTTAATTTCCGTGGAATTGTGTGGATATTGCCTTGTATATGCTTCTTGATTTGCTGATGTACTCTGGTATTATGTTTCTGTGGTTGTGTACGGGAATCGCGATTTGTGTGATATGTGTACGGTTTGCGTTTGGTGTTTAGTTGTTGACTTGTTTGGTGAATAGAATGGATTGACTAGCACGGTAAAGATGCTTTTAGACTTTGATTTGTTTTAGGTTCTGCTGTTTTGGTTCATGACGTAGTTTGTGGACACTTTTTTAGGTTTTAGGTTATTTATGTGGGATTTTGTGGATATAGTTGTCTATAGGCTTATGATTTGCTGTTGAACTCTGGTGTTATGTTTCTGTTGTTGTGTTTGGAAATGTTGAATATGTGATGCATGCACAATTTGCATTCGATGATTAGTCTTTGTCTTGTTTTGGTGGAAAGAATGGATTGAACAGCACGCTAAGATGCTTTCAGTCTGAAATTAATTGTGGAATGTGCGGTTTTGGTTCATGACATATGTATATAATAAAATTTGTGGTTATGGGAAGTTGGAGATATTGATGGAGTGAATTGTTAAGTTTTGATTTGTTGCGAATGTGTTATGCTGCCCTAAATGTTTTTGACCTAGTAGTTATTTGGTATAGTCTTTAATTCACGTGTCGAATAGCTAACTGCAGTCGCTACAATAATTTTTTTGCTATCTTTTGAAGCACGTGCATATATTCACCAAATCGCTTGCACTTGTAATCTATTTATTTTCTATAATAAGTATATTTTTGTTTATTCTATGTATGTTCCATGTCATTGCCTAGTTCTATTACCAAAATTTCAAGATTCGTGTATATATGTCTGCTCTTCCTGTTGCATATTACCTGAATTTATATCACATATTACATGATACAATTACATTTATCTTTTTTCTTAAAAAATGTTAAAGCAACTTGATATCCAGTTAATTCATTTTGAACAATAAACACGTTGCAAAATGATAATTATTGTTTTATAAGCAGATTTAAGTAAGTTTCTGCTAAACCTATTATGCAACATTCTGCAAACCTTGTTCAAGTAGTGTCAAGTAATTGTGCTGCCTCGAGCCTTGTCATAAATATGTTTTCTCATCAACATGATTTAAACTTAGTTGATGCATCTTGGTGCCCGAAGTTTCCATTGACTACTGATGGTTATAAAAGAGTGCATATGGGATTTCTGTTCAGGAATCCATGAGGTGCTTTGACGAGATCTTATTCTTGTTATTGTCTGTCTTGTGTTGATATAGTTCGCTTTCGCCTTATTCTCCCTTGTCCAAACTTGGTTGGTGATGTTGTACAAGTCTTATGGGAATTTTTATACCAATGCCAGTTCTGTTGTCTGAAGTCAGTATGTGGCAATCCATGATCAATGTTAATAGTATATCATAATAATGTTTATGATTGACTTATTCCAAATAATTATTATTCTATGTTTTATGTTGAAAAGAAAGAATCAGTATAATCACATAGAACCCCCTTGGTTCAAGAGGTTGACCTTTCTTTTTGATTATCTTTCAAATTTTTAACATTGAAGCAACATTTTGGTGGTAAATTTCTATCATTCTGCATCTTCCTTTTGTTAATATACATTATTATGTTTAGTAGATGAGTTAACATTTCATTTACATCTTTCACTCTTTATGACATGCATCTTCCTTTTGTCATATATATCATTACACTGTACAAATATACTTTACACTTCTGATCTTTTATGCCTATGGTCTTAAATACAGGAATGCCTACAACATGGTTCTGCACAAATATGGCGAGAAGCTATACTCTGGACTTGTATCGACTCTGACATCACATTTAGAAGAAATAGCAGAATCAATTGGGGCTGCACAAGGACCTTCGTTTTTGGAAGAACTTAACAGGAAATGGACAGAACATAACAAGGCATTGCAAATGATCAGAGACATATTGATGTACATGGACAGAACTTTTATACCTAGTACACACAAGACCCCAGTTAATGAGCTCGGCCTGAATTTGTGGAGGGACAAGGTCATTCACTCTAACAAAATCCGGACAAGGCTTCAGGCCACACTTCTTGAACTTGTGCAGAGAGAAAGAACTGGTGAAGTAATAAACCGTGGTCTCATGAGGAATGTAACAAAGATGCTAGCAGATTTGGGTTATGTTGTTTATCAAGAAGACTTTGAGAAGCCTTTTATCGAGGTGTCTGCTGATTTTTATCGTGGTGAGTCTCAACAGTTCATTGATTGTTGTGATTGTGGGGAATATTTGAAGAAAGCTGAAAAACGTCTTAATGAGGAGATTGAGAGAGTGTCCCACTACTTGGACTCAAAAACTGAAGTAAAAATAACAAATGTGGTGGAGAAAGAAATGATTGAAAGTCATATGCAGAGACTAGTCCACATGGAGAACTCGGGTTTAGTGAACATGCTTGTGGATGATAGATATGATGATTTGGGACGGATGTATAGTTTGTTCCGCAGGGTTTCAACAGGGCTCACATTAGTTAGAGATGTCATGACCTCTCACATTCGGGAGGCAGGTAAACAACTAGTAACCGACCCTGAAAGGTTGAAGGATCCGGTTGACTTTGTGCAACGGCTTTTGGATGAAAAAGACAAGCATGATAAGATCATTAGTACGGCATTCAACAATGACAAGACTTTCCAGAATGCTCTCAATTCCTCTTTTGAATATTTCATTAATTTGAATCCTCGTTCCCCTGAATATATTTCTTTGTTTGTTGATGATAAGCTTCGTAAAGGACTTAAAGGAGTTAGTGAAGAGGATGTAGAGATTGTACTGGACAAGGTAATGATGCTTTTCCGCTACCTACAAGAGAAAGATGTGTTTGAAAAGTATTACAAGCAACATTTGGCGAAAAGGCTTCTTTCTGGAAAGACCGTGTCTGATGATGCAGAACGAAGCTTGATAGTAAAGCTGAAAACTGAGTGTGGTTATCAATTCACTTCAAAACTGGAAGGTATGTTTACTGATATGAAAACGTCCCAAGACACAATGCAGGGTTTTTACGCAGCAATGGGGGGAGAGTTGGCAGATGGACCTACACTTGTTGTCCAAGTCCTCACAACTGGATCTTGGCCAACTCAGTCAAGTACCACCTGTAACCTTCCGTCGGAAATCCTAGGTGTGTGTGAGAAGTTCAAGAATTATTATCTTGGCACCCACAGTGGTCGGCGGCTGTCTTGGCAAACAAATATGGGTAATGCAGATTTGAAAGTAACCTTTGGGAAGGGCCAGAAGCATGAGTTGAATGTGTCTACATACCAGATGTGTATTTTGATGCTCTTCAACAATGCTGATCAACAAAGCTATAAAGAAATTGAGCAGGCAACTGAGATACCAGCCCCGGACTTGAAGAGATGTCTACAGTCGCTAGCATGCGCCAAAGGGAGGAATGTCCTTCGCAAAGAGCCGATGAGCAAGGATATTGGGGAAGAAGATGTCTTCTTCTTTAATGACAAGTTTACAAGTAAGTTCTACAAGGTAAAGATAGGTACAGTTGTTGCACAAAAGGAGTCCGAGCCAGAGAAGTTGGAGACACGCCAGAGAGTGGAGGAAGATAGAAAGCCCCAAATTGAGGCAGCAATAGTAAGGATTATGAAAGCTCGACGTGTTCTGGATCACAATAATATCGTGGCAGAGGTTACTAAGCAGCTTCAGTCGCGTTTCCTCCCCAACCCAATCGTTATCAAGAAAAGAATTGAATCTCTAATTGAGCGGGAGTTTTTAGAGAGGGACAAAGAGGATAGGAAGTTATATCGTTACCTTGCTTAAGAAGTGTTCTTTTTATGTTTTATTTGTTTTATAATCTTTGGTTGGTGAAAGTCCAAAATGGAATGATGTTAAAACTTTTGAGATTCAGGTGGATATTGAAACAGTTCTGGGATGTTTTAGTGTCTTTCGAGTTTTATACAACAAGTTGTGATCTTCTGGTATTTGTTTTTCATTTTTCCTGATTAAGATCACAAATCCTCTTTCTGATTGCTATGAGTATTAGCTTGTGGTATATACAAACCACGTATTTACGCAATTGAGTTGAGCATCTGGTAATTCTGGTTTGATATAAATCTGATTAGATTTTTAGTAATTGATTGTGTTTTTTTTTTATCTAAAATGGGTTGGGTTCTGGAGACACACTCCTCAGTCATATCTGATCTCTGACCAAACATATGTAGATGTTACTCGTATTTTATCCAACGGATACTAAAATATGTAAACTGAAAAACAATTACAAAAATGTTGTATTACTTTTGTTACTTCTAACCATATAAAACAATGACATTGTGTTTATATATATATATATATATATATATATATATATATATAGGCCAAAGTTCAAGGAAGAACACTCTTAAAAGGAGAACAAGAGAACACTTTCTTTTACCGTTGGATTAGAAATTAACTTAACAGCTGGGATTAAAAGATCATATTTTTAATAACTACCTCCCTTTTATTATAAAATATATGTACTTAAAAGTTTCGTATATACATACAGTTGTTGTGTCTATAGATTTTGGGAGAATTGTTATCGAAATACTCTGTTCGACCTGATTTTACCGGAGATTAAACTTAATTCTCGGAGATGTTCATCGAGCTTTGATCATTTCGTTTCTTCTTCGTTAAAAATTATTCGTAATCTCATCGATACTTCTTCGTTTGGTTGTTAGTGCCATGGATTCTTGCTCAGGTATGATATGAACAATCACTTGATTTCAAAACTTGACTTTAATTGTATTGTTTATTCTGTTAATTTGATTTTTAGTGCCATAGATTCTAATGAATTTATGTTGAGAATTTGATATGGTTTGATTAATTATTAGTTTGTGCTTTTTATGTGCGATGTGATTACAATTATGTGATTGTAGTTCATATATCACTGTGATTTTGCATCTATCGGTTCGTTTATTTAGTGTGTGATTCTTCTCATCAAATTATTGCTCGTATTTTGATCAATTCTCCTTGCTAGTGCCATGGATTCGTGCTCAGGTATCTTCGTTGAGATTTTGTTGATTTTCTTTGGAGCTTTCCACTTCTAATTGTTTATAACTTTTAGTTTTCAGTTTTGCTCCATTATTCTTGTTATTATGACATTTTAAGTTTTAATTTTGATATGTTGGCTTATATATTTTGCAGTTAATGGTAGTCTTGCTTCTAATAATATTGACGACGATGCTTCTTGTGAGTTAAGAGTCGATGATGAAATTGAAGAGTTGTTTGATGACGGCGGTCAATGTTGGGTTCCTAATAGTCCAATTAAGCCCTATGTTGGTCAGATTTTCACTAGTATTGATGCTGCATTTACTTACTATAGTAAGCACGCTAGTTTTTGTGGCTTTCAAGTGCGTCGATCTACTCAAAGATCAAGAAATGGTGTTGTTGTCTCAAAATTCTTTGTGTGTTCCAAGGCTGGTTCAAGAGAGAGTACTTCATCATCTGGAGAAGATGATGCATCATAATCTTCTCGAATATCTGATAAAAATGTGGAACCAGTTAAAAGAAGGAGAACTGTTTCTAGAAAGTGTGATTGTAGTGCGAAGCTTGCACTAAAGTTTGTTGGTTCAGAAAGTTACAAGGTCTCTTCTTTTATAGACAAGCATAACCATCCCTTTGCAACAGATTCTGAGAAACAATTTCTTCGTGGTAATAGGACTATGAGTGCAATGAATTGTAATTTTGTATTTGATGTTGCTTCATCTAGTACCGGTCCGTTTAGGGCCCATGGAATATTGAAAGAACTTTGCGGCTCATATTCAGCTATTGGAGCAACTGCGGTAGACTTCAAGAATTGGATGAGAGATATCAAGGTTTTTATAGGAAAACACGATTCAGATATGATTCTTCAAAAATTTCAAGACAAACGCGAAACATCGGACAACAGCTTCTTTTATGAGTATCAGACGAATTCGGATGGTCATCTCACTCGCCTTTTCTGGGCTGATATTGAAGGGAGGAAAAGTTATGATGTTTTTGGAGATGTCATTTCGTTTGATGCAACTTACCGAACAAACAAGTAAGTCTGAATTTTACTGTAAAATCTTTCTGAATAAGTAGTCTTATCTCTAATACGTAGAATCCTTCAGTGCATATACTTCCCACTGCTCTTATAGATAATATTTGATGTATCATTTTCCACTGCTCTTATAGATAATATTTGATGTGGCCAACACAAAAAACTTTAGAAACAACATTACTGATAAACACACCGAGTGGGACATACCTAGTAAGTTCAGTTTGGTTTGGGTTTAATCTTTTGACCTTCATAAGCCAAAGATTGGGACATCTAAACATGTTGAATTGTTTTTCTTACATGAACAAGAATCAAGATAAATATTAAGCCACGATGCATTATCACATTTTCCACCACTGTTATGAATAATAATTGATGTACGCAACAATAAAACTTTAAAAACAACAGTACTTAGTTAGACACAACAGGAAGCGAAGATAGAAACCTTGAATCACATTGTTATCTTGATCTATCCTTTCCAATGCTGTTAGAGCAATAGGAATACTTTCCTCCTGAATAGGAGAAGGCCTCTCAAAACCCTTCTCATATATACCCATAAGTAGTTCGCGTTTTAGAAAATAGTCTTCGAATTCATTTCCTTTCGTGGCTGTCACATCCTGAAAGGCAAAATATTATAAAAGATACTACTTAAGCGCATATATGGTAATATCTCCAAGTGCAAAAGAAGAAAGAACTTTTCAAGGGACTTTAAGCACTTAATACACAAAAATAGTAATTTAATCAGTAATCTTATTCGCTTATTTATGTAAAATATAAACAGTGGTGAATTAAAGAGTTATGTGATTAGATAATCAAATGATAATTATTTGACACCGAAGTCACTGGTCTATCATCTATGTTAGTTTCTGAGGTCCTTTTCACATTTAAGTTTTAGCAAGGAATGCAAAAGAAACTGGTGGTATAAATTGGTAGTAACTACACTAACTATTTGGAGAGCTTAATATCAATAATTCTTAAGCGACGTGAACTATAAATCAAGTAATGTAATGAAACAAGAGTACAACAAGCAAGTGGCTAGTCTATAAGAATCTGGTACATGACACACATATGTTGAAAAAAACACAACCATGATAATGTATGCATTCCTTATAATTGTTGCAAGCGCGAGACTAATAATTGTTGGAGTTAAGAAGCTTAAGACCACGAACTTACAAGAGTCACCATGATCAGCTCCGTACCATTTAAGCTACAAAATTTAACACCAAGAGATGTGTCGTAAGGTTCGAGCCTGAGCACATATCTCAAAATTCATACCTAAGGATTCAGTTACACAAATAGACTAAATTTCTTCTAAAGAATATGTGCATAATGTTTCAGTCCAATGGAGTAGAAAAAAGAAGTCGTTTTGTTTTATATAGACTGGAGGAGGTAATGCACACCATTTACTACATCATAAAGCAATAATCCAATCATCTCTCCAATCCAACTGCCAAATGTACTTCCTAACAAATAACCAAACTATCCAAACCTTTGCTGAGCAACAAAACCAACAGCGTATGTACCAACCAAAGTTCCACCAGTCCTAAGGAATTAAAACAATTATTGTCCATCACTCAAAATTCCCCTTGATTCACTTCTGGTTTACATCTTGTACTAGAGTGAGAACCATAATTACCTAATGATAAAAAATCTTTCATTTATTTTGCAATACAAAATCAAATATATAGATATATTTTTAGGATTTTGAGATTCTAAATCAAATGTTAAAATATATTCTTCCTCGTTTAAAATGGAATATAAATTAGATTCAAAACCAGATTCTTTTTTATTACTAGGAATTCTAAAATATTACTTTTGAAGTTATTTATCATTTTTTATGAACTAATTTGCACTATCGTAGTTTTTTTCTAAATGAGATTCTTCTTATTAGATTCTAAGATGACAATCTTGATTCTTCACTAATAATTTCTCAAATGTACTCAAATGAATTAACATATCGGATAGATAAACGTAGGAAAAGATAGTCTAATAATACGAAGTTATAAGAGCTTACTAAGACGATTATAATCATCGTCGTCTTCACTTAAGAGCCTAGAATCAGCAATGTCATTAGAAGGGACTGTGAAGGCAGTAAATGAAAATCCCATGCTGGCACTTGAAGCTCGCCTCAGAGCAGAGCCGCTGCTAAACTCGTCCACGTCAAACTTCATCTGAGCAGGCATTGATTTCCTTTTGTGCCTGCTGCTAGTACTCCCCCCACCTCCAGGTGATTCACCTAATCCTCCTCCCTTACTCATTGATTTTCTGGAGCCATTCACTGTTCCAGTGATCCCATCCGTTAACACGCTTGGTGACTTCATTGCCCCTGACATTATCTCGATCTCTACTAGTTGTTCCGACTGTGTCCTCAGTAATCCCGTCGCTGAGCTTTTAGTATCCATTTCTAAGTAATATATCTGTTAATTAGTAAATTATATATTTCACATTATAAAACAGAGTTAAGTAATTGGCTTGTAAGATACGCACGTACAGTTGTGTCATATGTGCATGAAAATATTACTTAGTACAAGTAATGAATAGAACCATACTCTGTGTTGTCGATCGGAATGGGCAGTGAAGAGATTGAACTCTTGAGCCCCTGCCCTAGCTTGATCAAGATAAAGAATGCTCTAGTATTTGGGGTTGGGGGGAACTTAATTGATTCTGATTCTTCCAGGATACAGAAGAAACACAGCACTTATATAGAGAATATGGAGATTAACATGTAATGCATGATTGGAAAAATGAGACTTGGGTGATCAGAAGGTACACATATTATTTTTCCTAGGTGTTCTTTTATTCATGTTTGCATTTTTCTTTTAGATCCTTTATTAGGCACATTCTACTGGCTTTACTGGTTAGTGGATCAGTGGATTAAAAGGAAGGACAGATGAAAACGGAGGACCAAGCTGATGGAAGACTCTCTGCTAGATTCTGAAGTTGATCATCATTTTTATATCAAATGAAGATGTTTGTTACATAGCCATTTGTGCATTTATAATAGAAACATTCCAAGACTAGTCTTTTTCTATTTTGACATATGTAACCTTCTGTTTCAAGAATGGTATTTGTTTTTAATATGATAGCAGTTATACTTGAGCCTGTGAATTTTAAAATAAATTCTTTAAAAATTTTGATGTTCTAAATTAGATCTTAAAACATATTCTTTGTTATTACGGGTCAAACGTGATTCCGGTTACTTGTCATTTTTTATGATTTTATTTTCACCATCGGGGGTTCTTTATAAATTTTCACCTTTTTTAATTCCAAAATAACCTCTTTCAAAATTTCAAGTACAATAATGAATAGATTCCACATCGTTTAAAATGAATCTAAATTAGATTCACTAAAGTAGTTAAACTAGATTTCAAATTTTAAATTTTTTCAAAAGTTTGAGATTCTAAATCAATTTATACTAAATTATTTCTTGAGGTTAAAGTGGATTTTAAGACAGAATCTTAAATAACAGTTATAAAATGAATTTTTTATGATTTTATTTTCACTATCGGAGCTTCTTTTGTTTTATATTCATGGTTAAACTGGATTTTAAATTTTAATTTTTTCCAAAATTTTGTGATTTTAAATCAGTTTACACTAGATTGTTTCTTGGAGGTTAAAGTAGATTCTAAAATAGATTCTTTAAATTTTTTTGAGAAGTTAAAGATTATAAAATAGATTCTTTAAAGTTTTTGAGATTCTAAATTAGATCTTAAAACAGATTCTTTACTATTATCGGTTAAACATGATTCTAAAATATATATTTTTTAAAATAAATTCAAGTTATTTGTCATTTTTTATGATTTTATTTTTTACTATCAGGCCTGGATTCTAAATTAGATTCACTAAAGCACTTAAACTAGATTTTAATTTTTAATTTTTTTTCCCATAAGTTTGAGATTCTAACATAGATCTTAAAACAAATTCTTTGTTATTATCGGTCAAACATGATTCTAAAATAGATTTTTTTAAAAATATATTTTTCAAGTTATTTGTCAATTTTTGTGATTTTATTTTTCACTATCGGAGCTTCTTTTGTTTTATATTCATGGTTAAACTGGATTTTAAATTTTAATTTTTTCCAAAATTTTGTGATTTTAAATCAATTTACACTAGATTGTTTCTTGGAGGTTAAAGTAGATTCTAAAATAGATTCTTTAAATTTTTTTGAGAAGTTAAAGATTATAAAATAGATTCTTTAAAGTTTTTGAGATTCTAAATTAGATCTTAAAACAGATTCTTTACTATTATCGGTTAAACATGATTCTAAAATATATTTTTTAAAATATATTCTAAAATAGATTCTTTAAATTTTTTGAGATTCTAACATAGATCTTAAAACAAAATTAGATTCACTAAAGTACTTAAACTAGATTTTAATTTTTAAATTTTTTTCCCAGAAGTTTGAGATTCTAACATAGATTTTAAAACAAATTCTTTGTTATTATCGGTCAAACAAAACAGATAACAACAGATACATAGAAAATTCAAGTGTTAGTAATCTGCCCAGCAAAAAGGCTAATTCACAACAGATAACAAGGGCAAGTAATAGATTCTAAAGCAGATGGTAAAATAGATTCTACATAGATACATAAACTTCATAGAAACATAAACTCCATGAAGAATCGATGATATAACAAATCATACACAACACTCACCACTGACAGTTCACTCCCCAAAAACATTCACAATACTTTGCATCTCAAAATATTAAAAAAGCATACCCTAGTTATCACCACTGACAGTTCACTGCCCAAAAAACATTCACAATACTTTGCATCAGTCAATGCACTCACTTCTTACCATCATCTTTTAATTTCATCCAGAACCATCTGTCTGCAGGTATTAATAGGCGAAGTTATGATTTTATATGCATATAACTGACGAGACATGTTCAATTGCCCTTTCTGCCTTCCCTGCACAATAAATTTATTTAATGTTAAGCAATCGAACATGCGTAAACTAGGAAAACTTTGCATTAATATACATGTTAGTAAAATAGAGTTGATATTTAAATTGTCTTAAGCTCATAAAGATAAGAGGATTAAGTTAAATGTCAGACACACTGGAGGCCAGTGGCTTATCTTTATATACATGTTTTCTTCTGACAAATTTATCTTTTATGCTGCAGTGAAAGTTTACTGACCATTTGAGAGTTTGGACCAAATACATGAAACAAATTTCACAGCATTCTATACACCAATTGACCAGAATAAACGCAATGCAGGATAATGCCCTGCTATAGATAGAGCTCATATTGTAAGGAATCTGGACATGATAACATTTTGGTTTAGATAGTCCAACACACAAAAGTTCAAGATATATATTTTTAGAACCGAGTAAAGTGACATAGAGGCAAACATATAAAACCTAGATTTTTATGTTAAAAGAGATTATGCAGCCTAGAAACCACAGCAGTATTGAGAAAAGGGAGGACACTAGACAACATGAACTTGTTTCTTCGATTTTCTTGACTTCCATGGAATTGTGTGCTTGATTCCCTCGCACATTGATGTCTCTAACATAAACAAATGCAAGGAATTTGCTCATTTCATTATTCTTTGTTTTAAAAGTATTCATTAATTTCACAACCCTTCCCTTTTTTTTCTTTTTCTGAAAGGGAATGCTAAGGAAAATATCGGCCACTTTCATACATCTTTATGTTTACTACAGTCGGTTGCAGGGGGTGTAACATAGTAAAGAAACTGATGTATGAATATTTTGCACTCTGTAGTAATGTTTGATGCAATAATCAAGTATCTAATACATATCTTGCACTCAATTAGTAATATTTGACGCAATTGTCAAGTGTCTAATACATATCCGCTAGGTCGGAAACATTCCTTGCCTATTTATCCACTATTATACGATTAGTCGCTCAGAATTCACAACAAAGACCTCATATATAGCATCTAAAAAAACAAAAACAAACTCAGCATACTTCATAATTTGATCAAGTATTTAAAATTTTGTGATTTTAAATCAATTTACACTAGATTGTTTCTTGGAGGTTAAAGTAGATTCTAAAATAGATTCTTTAAATTTTTTTGAGAAGTTATATATTCTAAAATAGATTCTTTAAATTTTTCAAAGTGCAAGAGATTCTTACAGAACTCCAACACAGAAGCAAGCAGGACATAAGTTCAATTAAGCCGCCTCCTTCTAGGAGCACGAGAATCTCCACTGTCCACATCTGAAATTCTAGAATGATAAAACAAGGTAGTACACAGGAGCAACACATGCATGGAAAGCAGAGAAAAATTAACAAATAATTTGTATCATTCTGAAAATTTCAGAGTATCAGAACACTTTTAAATGTGAGATGTCCAAACAAGTTTCTGCAACTGATGCAACTGATGCTTTATATGGTCATCTACAAACAAAAATATTGAAAATTAGAAACTAAAACAGAAATGACTGAATTACTAGAATTGATATACCATCCCAATCATTTATATAAAGGTTATCAGTCAATGAACTCACTTCTTACCATCATCTTTTAATTTCATCCAGAACCATCTGTTTGCAGCGATTAGGTAGGAGAAAAACTGACCACAAAAAAGTAAATAATAAGGAAAACGAGAGAAATTAGGTGGTGTTATCCACTCATACGTTATCGACAGTTAGTAAAAAACGGTGTTGCATCTGTAGCCAAGTAGTTATGTATATGAAGCTCACGACGAGTCCTCCGAATTATAATATATACTACTCTCTTATTATTTTTTCCGTCGCATCTGTTTTCATCATGGACTCATATTCATCGCCAGCGTTCGTCAAGAAGAAGCTGAAACAAATTCTGTCAGTGTTTTGTTTTAAGCTCAGAGAGCATGATTTACCAGAGCTGAAAAAGTGCCTCAGCGTCTTGAGCTGCCAGAACTCGTCAAAAAATATTGAGGAAAACGTTCACTTGTCTTCCGCTCTCAATTTTAACACATGTATGTGTTTTCGTTATTGTTCTTTTTAAAAAACATATAATGGTTTACGTATTCCAGGGAGTTTGTAAACAGCGTCTGGTGTATAAAGATACTATCACCGCAAGAGGTGCAGCAGATGGGGAAACAAGGTATAGAGCTTCTGAATGCGGTTCCAGTTCAGAGGCTCTCTACCACCAGCTGTGACAACTACGCGAGCCAACAAGAGTCAAGAAATTTGAACTCGGGGATTGCATCCGTAGGAACCCTTGATTACTGAAACTTTCAAATTAGATAAACAACTATCTCAACTGCAATATTACTATTTCTCGTGAATACTAGTATGGCAGGAGACCGATTCTAGCTAAAAGTTTATTTTAAAGTAATATTGTAATTATAGCATTTTAAGCGTTTCAGTATTTAATTATGCTTCTTAAACATCAAAGTATTAAAGTGTACTTGGTAGAGATTAATATGTGTGAAGATAGAACATGAGGATGTTTGATCACTGGACTGCTGTTTCTATATATAATTTTGGGAATGGTCAGTCGCATTCACATTAATTTAATTATTGTCCTGCTATCGAGGTTCCAAAATTTTAGGTATGTGTTTGGGCTTTTTTATCATATATTTAATTGGCATTCTCCACCGGTTTAGGGCAGCAGTTTGGAAATGCAGATGCACTATTTATATTCCTCTTATTTCTGTGCATCTCTAAAGTCCAAATGTGTCTCTTTTGGAAGGGAAAAAATGAAAAGAGGCCAGGGTTGTGTTGTGTATTATGCAAAAAGATTCATGCTAGGGAAGGCAATCTAACAGAAGGTAGCCAAGACGAAATGAGAGGATGAGCAAGACATGGACCATTTTCTGTTTATACTCTTTCTGAAAATGGGCGCTCATATGTCAAAAAAGACCCCTTCTCTTAATATTGATAACATTATTTTATGTGCCTCGGCTGAATGACAATAATTAAGGTTTAATCGTGGATGGCTATTATGACTTTAACAGTGAAAGGGAGCCTTTATGTGTTTCTGTAGTGGGAATAAGCAATCTAAAAATTCCAATGTTCTACAAATAGCATCTCCACGTTAATGGTTACAACTCTTAAGCCTGCGCTTTCTGTGGGAGTTTCTTTTCAGTCATTTATGGTGAAACTAGTACTGCAACTAAGATGGACTTGATGGATGAGCTGTTTTCTGCCCATAAAACCGAGATGCCTGCGACTAAGCATAGCACCCTCCCCCTTCTCTCTCCCAAAACGAAAGCATGACATACATGAAATCGTGATTAACATTCAAAGCAGAAGTGAGATTAAATTGACATTTCATGTTGCAGAATACTTCAAAAATTGTCATTAGCACATAGATACATAAACACCAACACACACACAGAGATATATACATATATCCAAACATAAACATAGATATATAGAGAGATTCATGTACAAGAAACAACGATTCATGTATAAACAGAGATTTAAACACATAAATACAGATGTATGTACAAATATTACATATATTTCATTGTTACCTAATCGAAGAAACATATTGAAGCTTCAAATCACGAATGTAACTTCAATTCAAGCACGATTAGACCTGATATTACATATATTTCATCAAGTTAAACAAAAATACTACATAAATCGTAAACAAAAAACTCGAAACCCTAATTTCACCAATTTTGAACACTCATTACCATTTTCAATGACTCTTCAACAAATACACGCGAATCTTCAACAAATTCAAACGATTCTTCAGCAAATTCAGACGATTCTTCAATAATTTCGAATGATTCTTTCGTCGAATTGAAAAACCTAGCTTCACTTTGCTCAGATAAATGCTATATCTTCTGTTTAAGAATGTATGTATTTTCGTTCGTGTGTAGCTATTCAATTTTCGGTTGTTTATTAAGTTTGCTACTTAGGCTTCGATTTCAATCAAATTACGAGTGTGCCACTCGATTAAATCAGAATCGTAACCTTTAGATGTGTTTATAATGGACGGCTAGGATTATGTTCTCTTGTTCTCTTTTTAAGAGTGTTCTCCCTAGAGCCCAACTCATATATATATATATATATATATATATATGCCAAGTTTCAAGGGAGAACACTGTTAAAAGTAGAACAAGAGAACACTTCCTTTTACCGTTGGATTAAAAATTAGTTCAACGACTAAGATTAAAAGATCATCTTTTTAATAACTTCCCCCTTTTATTATAAAATATGTACGTGAAAGTTTCGTATATACATACATTGCCGTGTCTATAGATTTTGCGAGAACTGTTATCGAAATACTCTGTTCGACCTGATTTTAACAAAGATTAAACTCAATTCTCAGAGATGCTCATCGAGCTTTGATCGTTTCGTTTCTTCTTGGCTAAAAATTATTCGTAATTTCATCGATTCTTCTTCGTTTGGTTGTTAGTGCCATGGATTCTTGCTCAGGTATGATATGAATAATCATTTGCTTCCAAAACTTGATTTTATTTGTATTGTTAATTCTGCTAATTTGATTTTAGTTCCATAGATTCTAATGAATTTATGTTGTTCGTTTGATATGTTTTGATTAATTATTAGTTTATTCTTTTTATGCCCGGTGTGATTACATACATCGATTATGTGATTGTAGTTCACATATTGCAATGATTTTGCATCTATCGGTTCGTTTATTTAGTGTGTGATTCTTCTCATCAAATTATTGTTCCTATTTTGATCAATTCTCCTTGTTAGTGCCATGGATTTTTGCTCGTTGAGATTTTGTTGATTTTCTTTGGAGTTTTCCACTTCTAATTGTTTATAACTTTTAGTTTTCAGTTTTGCTCCATTATTCTTGTTATTATGACATTTTAAGTTTTTATTTTGAAATGTTGGCTTATATATTTTGCAGTTAATGGCAGTCTTGCTTCTAATAATGTTGACGACGATGCTTCTTGTGAGTTAAGAGTCGATGATGAAATTGAAGAGTTTTTCGGTGATGGTGGTCAATGTTGGGTTCCTGATAGTCCAATTAAGCCTTATGTTGGTCAAATTTTTACTAGTATTGATGCTGCATTTAGTTACTATAGTAAGCACGCTAGTTTTTGTGGCTTTCAAGTGCGTCGATCTACTCAAAGATCAAGGAATGGTGTTGTTGTCTCAAAATACTGTGTTCCAAGGCTGGTTCGAGAGAGATTTCTTCATCATCTCGAGAAGATGATGCATCAGAATCTTCTCGGATATCTGATAAAAATGTGGAACTAGTTAAAAGAAGGAGAACTGTTTCTGGAAAGTGTGATTGTAGTGCAAAGCTTGCACTAAAGTTTGCTGGTTCGGAAAGTTACGAGGTCTCTTCTTTTATACACAAGCAGAACCATCCATTTGCAACAGATTCTGAGAAGCAATTTCTTCGTGGTAATAGGGCCATGAGTGCTATGAATTGTAATTTTGTATTTGATGTTGCTTCATCTAATACCGGCCCGTTTAGGGCTCATGGAATATTGAAAGAACTTTGCGGCTCATATTCAACTATTGGAGAAACTGCGGTAGACTTCAAGAATTAGATGAGAGATATCAAGGTTTTTATAGCAAAACATGTTTCAGATATGATTCTTCAAAAATTTGAAGACAAACGCGAAACATCGGACAACAACTTCTTTTATGAGTATCAAACGAATTCGGATGGTCATCTCAGTCAGCTTTTCTGGGCTGATATTGAAGGGAGGAAAAGTTATGATGTTTTCGGAGATGTCGTTTCGTTTGATGCAACTTACCGAAACAAGTAAGTCTGATTTTTACTGTAAAATCTTTCTGATTTAGATCTCGTTGAGTTTAAGTGAAATTAAGACTAATTATAAATAATCGATCTGAAGGTTTACAAAGAAAGTCAAGAATAGTGATAGCCAATAAAAGTATATAATCTAAACCCATAACCAAACAGTGTATCTTTTTCAAGAACAGTTCTGCGCTCTAGTCTGTATACTCTAACTCTCTAAGCCATGACTGTATTGCAGATGTTTTGACGTTCAACTTAAAGCTGCAAATTTATTATCACTACATTTGGATGACATTTTATAAGTTTATAATTTTCTTTATAAGTTTTCTTTTAGCCTTCTTTAATTCCAAACTAACATCTTTCAAATTTCAAGTACAATAATGATTTATATAGATATATTTTTAGGATTTTGAGATGCTAAATCAGATGGTAAAATAGATTCTTACTCGTTTAAAATGGAATCTAAATTAAATTCAAAACCAGATTCTTTTTATTACTAGGATAGTCATTGTATTTTGTAACAATATTATTATCGTATCTAGGAGTCGCTCTCCTGCGAGTTGTGGGCTTAAGTATGGCAACGTGGATTCTGCTCCAAGTGCCTCACCTATAGTACATAGTAAATTAAAAAAATGTCCATTTACAGTGTATAACAATGTATATTTGTTTGGTGTTAAAATTAAGGACACAAACATCTATCTATATACACTATAATTTTAAAAGCGAATTATATATAGATCATTCGGGCATAACAAACTTTAAATATAAATTTTAATAACAATGTGTTATATATAAATGCAAATTAAATACTTGAATAGACAACAAATATGATGCATGAGTAATACATAAACGTAACATACTAATGAGATCGGGGATGTTAAGGCCATTAGAAAAACGTCCAGTAGGATGGTGAGTAGGATAATCAATTCCATAAGGTGGTGAGTCAGCACGGGTAGTGGTAGCTAGGTAATCATTGTTGCCATTGTCCACCAGGGAATTTACGAAAACAAAGAATGCCCTAGCTGCATGTGCTTGACGGGGAGCAATTAAGAGTGTTGCAACAGAAATTACAAGAAACTAGAGCAGAGCCCTGGAAGACAAATGAAGTGATGAATTTTCCATGACAGGAGAGATAAATTAAAAGTGTTTAATCACTGCTTTCTCTGTGGTGGTTTTAGTGAATATGTATCTGTCCTGTAATAAATGGCTTCTCCTACCACCATAGCTACTTATATTGTATCATGAATGGCGACTGCATAACTCAATCAGGACCACATTGCATTGTTTTACAACTCAACCTACAGTTTAGTTTTAAGCTTACTTTTTTCTAGTGGAACACATTTCTCGACTATCTATCCTATCTCTCTAATCACTAACTCAGTCTGAATTTTAATGTAAAATCTTTCTGAATACGTAGTCTTATCTCTAATACATAGAATCCTTCAGTGCATATACTTCCCCATTTAGATCTCGTTGAGTTTAAGTGAAATTAAGACTAATTATAAATAATCGATCTGGAGGTTTACAAAGAAAGTCAAGAATAGTGATATCCAAGAAAAGTATATAATCTAAACCCATAACCAAACAATGTATCTTTTTCAAGAACAGTTCTTGTTAGAAATGAATGTTACTAAGAAACTAGACAGAGGGGGGGGGGGGTGAATGGATAGTTTTGATATTTTTCGATTCTTGAAAACTAAATAAGCTGTGAGAGATTATGTTGTGTAAAATGCGGAATGAAAATAAACAAAACACACACAATCACTTTAATCTACTTTGTATTAAGTAAATTAAATACTACAGCTTCCAAAACTTCACAACTGAAATTCTGGCTTCTAAACAAGAACAATGTTTTCTTGCTTTGCTTACAGAGAAAAGAGTGCTTAAAAATTTATGTGTACTACTATCTCTGTTTGCTAACAGTAGGGTGTGCACAATATATATAGATGAAAGGCATATGTCTAGGCCTATTTGTAAACACCGAGGATTCTACTCAACTTTAATTAAGATGTAATAAGTAAATAATAAAAATCAATTGTCACAGGAATCTCAGAAGATTATATCCGTCAAAGAATGAAGATTAAAGTCATCTACAGACTTGAAGTGATTCTACATTGAAAGAAGCTCAATTTATTGATCAAGCCTCAATGAAGTATTCAAGCTCAGTGGATTTATTAAATTGACAGAGATTTCAAGTGGTGATAGAAAAAGATACTGATTACGGAGTTCTTGAATGAGAAGGAAGTGAATCAGTGCTTAAAGTCAAATAGATAAAGAACAGACATTGTCGTTAGTCACTCATGAACCAGACAGTGCATTGAGTGTCAACGTACTATTGTGTTTGTTATTTATCTAAGTTTTAAGTGATTCTGGAATTTATTGAGAAGTCAATTAATTCTATTTATTCTCTTATAAATAATTAATACTATTGAGTAAATTATTTATTAGATTAATTCTGTAAAGAATTAATTTAATACATAATTTATTTAGTTAATTATTTAAATTAGAATAAAAAGAAATTAATTGAGAAGTCAACTAATTCTATTTATTCTCTTATAAATAATTAATACTATCAAGTATATTATTTATTAAATTAATTCTGTAAAGAATTAATTTAATACATAATTTATTTAGTTAATTATTTAAATTAGAATAAATATGAACTAGGAAGACTTAGGTTTGAACGAGGAAGACTTAGAAAAATGAATTTGAGTCTTCCCGATTGTCTTCCTAGGCGAAACCACTGTCTTCCCGGTTGTCTTCCCTTCACAAAGATTGTCTTCCCGAAAGTCTTCCAAGGCAAATTGGATTGTTTTTCTGTAAGTCTTCCAAGGCTTAATCCATTCTGTTGATTTCACTTGCACGTGGGATGGATTAAAAGAAAAGCATTTGAGTTTATATTCAAGACAGAAGACAGGACACCATAATTACTTCACAACAACAAAAGAAGAAAAGATACAGCAACTCAAAAACATTTCATTTTATCTGTCTTCTTCAATTGCAAACTGTCCGAGCATTCATTTCTTCAAGTGAATTAATTCTTGTTTGGTTCTTAACATTAAATTCATAAGGACTGATTCTCTTGTACTGCTTTGACTTTCTAGCGGATCATAATCCCTAGATTTTATATCGAACTACTTTTTAGTATTCGATCCTTTTTTTATTACAAAAATAGATAAATTCATGTCGAATTTATTCTAGATTTGTTTTATTAAGTTCTTTGTAATCAGTGATCAAAATTGTAACACCCCTCAAGTTTAATAGAGTTTCTATTTAACTTGAATATTGTTTCAGTTTTTATTCCGCATTAATTTGTTCTAAATTGTTTAATCTTAAACGAACAAATTTCGATAAAACGGTATAGTTTGTATTCAACCCCCCTTCTACAAACTTATCAGGACCTAACAATTGGTATCAGAGACTTTTGATTGATATACAAATCAAAGATCCAATTGTTTTGAGATTTTTCTTTTAAACTCTGATTTTTTATCTTATTCCTAAAAATCTCAAAAGATGTCTACTACACAGAAAGTTGGTACTGTCAAAATCCCAATGTTCAGCAAGGAGCATTATCCAATGTGGAAGAAGAAAATGCTTCTATTTCTTAAGGTTGCAAATCCTAAATACATTGATGTGCTGAAGAACGGTCCCAAAGTCCCTATGATTATTGAGGGAGAACTCATTGAGAATAATGTTGTGACTAGGGCTGCTAGAATGTACCCTAAAGATGCCAAGGATTATACTCCTGATGAGAAAGAGGATGTTACCTTGGATTCCTGTCTTCAGTTGATCCTTATTGATTGTCTTGATCCAATCATGCATAATCATGTTCTCAACTGTGATACTGCTAAACACATTTGGGCAACTATAGAGATAATCAATGAGGGGACAGAGGAAGTTAGGGAGAATATGCTGGAAATTCTCACCTCACAATATGAACATTTTAGATCAAACCCTGGTGAAGGTATCTCTCAGGTTTTTGAGAGATATAACAAATTAATCAATGATCTGAATCTCAATGGGAAGCACTACACCAACAAGGAGATTAACAAGAAGTTCCTTCTTACACTTCCACCTCATTTGGAGCACAAAATTTCTGCCATTAGAGAAGCAAGAGATATGAATGCGATTGCTTTGGAGAGATTGTATGGTGTTCTGAAGACCTATGAGCTGGAGCAGATTCAACAAAGGGAGCTGTATGGAACTGGGAATATTGTTAGTACTTCTACTGCACTGGCTGCTGAAGTCCCACAGAAACTGGAAGTGAAGGCTGTTCAACCTTCCAGTTCTAACATGAATGTTATTGATGCTGAATATGGATTAACATCCATTGATCAATCTGGTGGTGACTTCTATTCTTTAGAAGAACTTGATCAGCTGGAGGATGGTGTTTTGGCTTTGATAGTCAGGAAGTTTGGGAAGTTCAGATTCAAGAGGAATCCCAATCTTAAGTTCAGGCCCAGATTTCAGAGAGGTGGATATTCCTCTTCAAGTGGCTCAAGGGGTGGCTACAAAACTGGAACTGTGGAAAGGAGCACAATCAGATGCTACAATTGCAATGAGTTGGGTCACTTTGCTACTGAATGCAGAAAGCCAAAGCAAGTGACTAGAAACACATTTGATTCTAGCAAGAAGAACAAGATTGGGAAAGCTTATGTTGCTGAAGGAAAGAGTTGAGATGACACTGACAATGATGAAGAAGCAGGTGAGATTGGGAACCTTGCTTTAGTGGCTAAAGAGGCAAGCACTTCATCTGCACACATGTCAGAGGTAATGTTTACTGATACTGAAATGATTCGTCATCTTGGTGGCACATTAGAATGTGCTCGCACTGAAAATGATAGAATAATTCTTTTAAACACAAATCTTGAAAATGAGATAAAAGAATTAAAACTAGTGCATGTTAATCAGGATGAACTTGTTGAGAAAATAGCTTTTCTTGAGAATAGGGTTAAATGTTATATTCAACTGGAAACCATTCTTAAGAAAGAGATTGGTGAGCTGAAGACTAAAGCTAATGCCTATTTTAGCTCTTGTAAGACGGCTAAAGAGATTCTCAATAAACAAGCTATTGGTAATCATGTCAGTATAGGTTATGGTTATAATGAGGCCATTGGATTGCTTGGAATTAATTCCCCTTGTAGATTCAAATCTGAAGGAAAGGTTGTTCCATATGTGCTTAAGGGTATTGAAACACCCTTCTGTAAGGAGTCCGAAGTAGAACCTCTGAATGAAGACTCTATCATCATTGCAGAGGAGATTCATGAAGAAGATATTGCTTTGGAAGTTGAACAATCCAAAAAGTGTATATATGATATTCCAGTCAAAGTTGCTACAACTAAAAAGACTAAATCAGATATCCATAAGTTGGATCAAAACAACTGTAGAACTAACATGCCTGCTGTTAATTCTTCTCATAAAGCATGTGGTGTGAGTAATTGCATGTCTTGTGCTTTTAATGTTATGTATGCTTTCTTTAATAAAAAGCATGTATCTAGTGATAAGACTGCTTCACGTCAACATGTTAATAATAAGAAGCATGTTAAAGCAAAGACTACTAGTCCTCCTCAGACTAGAGTGGATTCATTTATCCCTAAGCCTACTCAGAAATGTGTTAAGGCTGGCTATAAATGGAAACGCTCTTATGTGAAAGAGGTTGAAGTAGTTTTAGTTAAAAATGTTGTTTTGCCTGACAAAGGCCAATTCTTTAAGTATGCCGGACCCAATCAAGTGTGGGTTCCGAGGAAGGACTAATCAATCTGGTATTGCAGGGAGTTAAACAGGTAAGCCGTGTTATATGGGTTCTTGACAGTGGCTGTTCAAGGCATATGACCGGAGACAGAGCCCTGCTATCAGATTTGGTTGAGAAAGCTGGCCCAGT
Organism: Heracleum sosnowskyi; assembly: GCA_030848705.1. Lineage (NCBI taxonomy): Eukaryota > Viridiplantae > Streptophyta > Magnoliopsida > Apiales > Apiaceae > Heracleum > Heracleum sosnowskyi. The sequence goes on along the minus strand of CM061239.1, from coordinate 47,319,963 downwards.
AGTAACCTTTGGAGATAACAGCAAGGGTATTACGAAAGGATATGGCTGTTTGAAGTACGGAAATGTTATCATTGAAGATGTTTCATTTGTGGAAGGTCTGACGTTCAATCTTCTCAGCATCAGTCAGTTCTGTGACAGAGGATATTCTGTTTCCTTTGAAAGAGAAAAGTGTCAGATCCTTCATAAGAAGAATGGAAAGCCTGCTCTTCAAGGAGTAAGGAAAGGTGACTTGTTCATAGCTGATCTGAACTCGGGATTCAAAGATGAAGTTAATTGTTTTTATGCTAAAGCTTCATCAGATGATAGTTGGCTATGGCACAAGAAGATGTCTCACCTTAACTTCAAAACTATGAACTCTTTAGTCAAGAGGGAATTAGTTAGAGGTTTGCCTCAGATGGAATTTACACAGGAAGGACTGTGTGAGGCATGCCAGAAAGGAAAGTCAAAGAAAGCTTCTCACAAGGGCACTGATACATCATCAATAACTGAACCTCTTTAGCTACTGCACATGGATTTGTTTGGTCCAGTTAATGTGATGTCCATGTCAAAGAAACAATATGCACTTGTGATTGTTGATGACTATTCAAAATTTACATGGGTTTTATTCCTACATTCCAAGGATGAGACCCCATTCCTGGTGATTGGCCACATAAAGTTGATTGAGCTGGATTCTAGATTCCCTATTAGAGCCATAAGGTCAGATAATGGTACTGAATTCAAGAATGCCATTCTAAATGACTTTTGTGCTGATAAAGGAATAACAAGACAGTATTCTGCCCCTAGAACTCCTCAACAAAATGGAGTAGTGGAAAGAAAGAATCGTACATTGATTGAAGCAGCTAGGACTATGCTAAGTGAGTCCAAACTTCCAACGTACTTTTGGGCTGAAGCAACGAATACAGCTTGTTATACTCAGAATCGAACTTTAATCAACAAGGACTTAATGAAGACTCCGTATGAGATCATGAACAACAAGAAACCAACTATCAAGTACTTTCATGTATTTGGAGCAAAATGCTTTGTGCTTATAGATGACAATGTTAAACGTGCACTACGCCATAAGTGGGCAATAATAACACTTTTTTCAGTGTTACAAGCAAAAGTGTAACCATATATGTCTTAAAAATGGTCTAAGCTTACACCTTTATTCAGTGTTAGCATTACTACAAATCAGTGTTACCGTAGACCTCATCCCGTATCTATGCTAACACTAAAGTTCGTGTAGCCGTTGCTCTTGAAAAAAAGTGTTACCAAGTAATGTTAAAAAAATAGGCGGGCTGGAATTGGTCCAAGCGGGACAATTTTTGTCCAAAAATTCACTGAATTATTAAGGCGCGTCAATTCTAAATTATTTTCACTCTGTCGCACTCTCAACTCTCTCTCGCTCTCTCTCACTCTCAACTCTCTCTCGCTCTCTCTCACTCTCAACTCTCTCTCGCTCTCAACACTATCTTCTTCAACTCTCTTTCTCTCTTCACAAAAAATTAGGGATTTTTAGTAACATTCTCTACGGGTTCAATTAGAAGAAATTAGGGTTCGAGCACAATCTTCTTCGGGTCTTCAGAAGAAATTAGGGCTTGTACATTGGGTTCTCTACGGGGTAAATTACAAGAAATTAGGGCTTGACTTGGGTTCTCTACGGGTTCAATTACAAGAAATTAGGGCTTGTTCGATTTTGTCTATTTTGGGCTTTTCAGGTCATCTTCTTACTAACACTTCTTGTTTTTAATTGTTTCAATTTCGAATGTTTTGAGTATATTATGCGTGCTGATTTGTTAGTTGTATCTAATTTTGCTTTTGAAAGTTGCTTGTGTTAGGGTCTGTAAAGTTGATTGTGAATGTTTTCATTGCTTAGTAGAAGGGAGAGATGCCTTGTAATTAGGTTAGTTGCTGAGAATTAAACAGAAGGTTAATGAATTAGTAACTTTCTTTTTCATTTTTGATGATCAAAAAGTTAATTACTGTACCTTATAGAGTGACATTTGTGTGGGTGTATAGGTTTTGAATGAATGTGCAGAAGCAGAGGCTTGGTTAAGAGAGAAGAAACAGCAGCTGGACTCATTATCTAAACATTCAACTCCAGTTCTTTTGTCAGCTGATGTGAAAAGGAAAGCTGAAGCTCTTGACAGGTGAGGTTCTATATATATGGGAAATGTCACTGAACGAGTTTCTTATGGGTATTTCGTTTCATACCCTTGCTATGGTATTTTGATTGGTTGGCGAGGACGCCCGGTCTTATGTCTGGACTCTGGACATATCATGTTTATGGAAATATTATCTGTACAAAAATGCTAGACCCCAAAAGTTTTCTCAAATCATATCTGAACTGGAATGTGGAACAAGATTGTTAAGGCACCAAACATGGATGGACTTGCGAGGAAACCTGACCTTCTGTCATTTCATATTGCCAACAAAATGCCAGTGTCTGAATCTACAAGGCAAGAGCTTTTGGAGATTGATGGGGTGTCCTATAGATTGCGCCGAGAAATTGAGTTACTTGAGAGCTTTGATCGTGTTCGATGCAAAACTTGTCAGGTTACTAGTGCTTTGGCATTACCATAATACTCTCTTATGTAGCTTGTAACTTGTTCTTATATATATATATATATTAATGATGATTTTTTCACTTACTGCAAGTAGACGGTGATTGCAAGGCGAAGTGATATGCTGGTAATGTCTAGTGATGGTCCTCTTGGTGCTTATGTCAATCCCCATGGGTTTGTCCCACGAAGTGATGACTCTCTTGGAAGCAAAGGACTTGATTCTTGTTGGACATCCAGTAAAAAAATACAGCTGGTTTCCTGGGTATGACTCTTACCTTTACCATCTTACGTAACTTGTTGCAGAGTTCAATGGAACTGCCACTTTTAACAAACCCATCAAAATATAAATTATGATCACTAAACTTGTGTTTCATATTACCCTAGTATGTCCATACTATGGTGAATGCTTGAAGTTATTTTCAGCTGAGGCTGATTCGGATATGCACAATTTTGGTTTCGCACATAACTTTTCTGTTGCTGTTTCGGCCATGAACAAGTTTTTGTACTATATTCTTTTTTAAGCTTTGCTGAAGCTCCTTCAATTCTTTAATGTCTTTCCTTCTTAATACCATTGTTTATGGGACTGATTAATGCTGCCACCTTATGATATGAGACCTACTAGGGACTTCTATTAATATTTAAAAATAATAAGGTTTTGGGATAGCTTGTGGTAACTTCACATGGTATCAGTTCTGAGGTCCCGAGTTCGAACCTCCAAAGAGGATACACCAAGTTATGAACAAATATGCATATTAAATTATCAAGTCCTCCAAACACCTAAAAGTTTTAAACTTTCAGGTGAGATGGTAACTTAATAACCTTCTACTCTATTGTCTTTCTTTGAACGTGTCTATAATTAAACCCCCCCTCCCAGTATAGTGTATGTATATTTAACGAGTAATACCTCTGCATATAATCTTGATGTTTTGAGGAACTGTATCAGTACGAGGTTATTACGATAATATAGCAAGTGTTGCAAAAGATCATTTTGGAAGTAGAAATATACTGGTTCTGTAACAGCCCGACTTTTCGGACTATTAAATCTAAATTCAAAACTTAAATAAAATACATTACAGACGGAAGCGTGACAAAAGTTATATTACAAACCTAACTATTACAAAAGCACAGTTAACGATAATCCTCGAAATCCAAAGCTATCCCACTTGAGTTACACCGAACCTGAAAATTGTAAGGAATGAGCCATACAGCCCAGCAAGAAACCAATCGATCCAACTAGTCGGGCAAATAACATGTATACACATATAGAAGAATACAATATTCGATACGATAACAATATACACTATAACTTACAATACACATTCATATTCTTTTTCTTATTCGATACGATACGATACGACACCACATAATCACATAAACAACAATAACTTGAAACCCATAATTCATGCCACGATCACTACAACCCGGTGATAACGGTCCTAAATTTTCAGAAAACTATCACTATAACCCGGTGACAACGGTCCTTATTCTTATTCGATATTTTCACAAACCATGGCACAAATCAGAATCCCAAGACTATTATTGCTTACACATAACACATATACAATAATACACATCACATCAAAATATATCATCGCTAAGCCCGAGTTTATATAATCAAATATACACACACAACACATAATTTTGAAAATACTAGATAAATCAATCGGAAACTTACCTCTGCGCATCCTAAATCATATATCCAATTCTGACCAGACCTGTATTTACTCTTTTTGACCCTCTAAACGATGTTTTCATGAAAAACTCAAAGGATGAAAGTCGTAGAGAACGAAAAGACCTTTCTGAAAAGATATGACTCATCAAAATCGGACTTATAACGAATCGGGAATTGAATAAAACGTCCGCTGAATTTGAACAAAAACTGAAAAACGAGATCTGGTTGTGTTTTGTGATTTTAAGAATAGTTCAGAGCATAATCTGGACAAACACTGTGAAATAGCTATTGTAGGAAATTGAAAGAGCTTTCTGAAAAGTCCAGAATCAACGAATTCCGACTTACGATAAATGTTATACGAATTTTATAAGACAGATGATTTCTATGGATAAAAGTCTTACGAATTTTGAGTAAAAAGATTAGGAAGAAGACTATGATGTTTATATAACGATACAAAACCCTAATTCCAAATCTATTTGTTATCCGTACTCAAAATCCAATCCATATTTTAGGCCCATTAATCTAATTTAATTATTAAACCCTATTCTTTATCAAATTTTAATCCCTTTTTTCTAATATTCTTTTATTACTATTAATCTAAAAATTATGGGATATTACATACTACCCTCCTTAAAAAGAATTTGGTCCCCAAATTCACAACAATCCTATACTTTAGAAGGTTCATGACACATATACCTATTAGTCTTCTACAAGTCAAACTTGTTCTATAGTCCACAAGATCGCACCCTAGAAAATGTATTAGTCACATACCTTACACACTCCGAAGGACAGCCCGCTCTTGATACCAACTATAACAGCCCGACTTTTCGGACTATTAAATCTAAATTCAAAACTTAAATAAAATACATTACAGACGGAAGCGTGACAAAAGTTATATTACAAACCTAACTATTACAAAAGCACAGTTAACGATAATCCTCGAAATCCAAAGCTATCCCACTTGAGTTACACCGAACCTGAAAATTGTAAGGAATGAGCCATACAGCCCAGCAAGAAACCAATCGATCCAACTAGTCGGGCAAATAACATGTATACACATATAGAAGAATACAATATTCGATACGATAACAATATACACTATAACTTACAATACACATTCATATTCTTTTTCTTATTCGATACGATACGATACGACACCACATAATCACATAAACAACAATAACTTGAAACCCATAATTCATGCCACGATCACTACAACCCGGTGATAACGGTCCTAAATTTTCAGAAAACTATCACTATAACCCGGTGATAACGGTCCTTATTCTTATTCGATATTTTCACAAACCATGGCACAAATCAGAATCCCAAGACTATTATTGCTTACACATAACACATATACAATAATACACATCACATCAAAATATATCATCGCTAAGCCCGAGTTTATATAATCAAATATACACACACAACACATAATTTTGAAAATACTAGATAAATCAATCGGAAACTTACCTCTGCGCATCCTAAATCATATATCCAATTCTGACCAGACCTGTATTTACTCTTTTTGACCCTCTAAACGATGTTTTCATGAAAAACTCAAAGGATGAAAGTCGTAGAGAACGAAAAGACCTTTCTGAAAAGATATGACTCATCAAAATCGGACTTATAACGAATCGGGAATTGAATAAAACGTCCGCTGAATTTGAACAAAAACTGAAAAACGAGATCTGGTTGTGTTTTGTGATTTTAAGAATAGTTCAGAGCATAATCTGGACAAACACTGTGAAATAGCTATTGTAGGAAATTGAAAGAGCTTTCTGAAAAGTCCAGAATCAACGAATTCCGACTTACGATAAATGTTATACGAATTTTATAAGACAGATGATTTCTATGGATAAAAGTCTTACGAATTTTGAGTAAAAAGATTAGGAAGAAGACTATGATGTTTATATAACGATACAAAACCCTAATTCCAAACCTATTTGTTATCCGTACTCAAAATCCAATCCATATTTTAGGCCCATTAATCTAATTTAATTATTAAACCCTATTCTTTATCAAATTTTAATCCCTTTTTTCTAATATTCTTTTATTACTATTAATCTAAAAATTATGGGATATTACAGGTTCAGACCAAGTTAAATGCTAAAAAAATAATATTGCAAATTCAGTTTTGTTGTGTGTGTTCATAATTCATCTCTTTATTACGCAATATTAATAATTTGAGAAGTTCATATCAAATTAGTTAATCTAGCATTCTCATTAGGACTTGATTAGCTTGTAGTGGAATTATCATAGTCTGGATCAGTATTAGATCACAGGAATTCTCATTTGGTGTATATGACTTGTGTTTGTAACATCTTCAAGTGTTATTAATTGATGCATTGTGAAATTGCGAACGTCTTTGCTCACATAGTTCTAAATCATGCGTAAATCGTAATCCTGCCAGTCCTTCAAAGTATGAATCTTTTAGACTGTCATTTTATATCAAGCTTCTTCCTGTATGATTCTGTGGAGTTCTTTGCTGATAAGATTTATGTTATAGGTATGCATGGACAATCACTTATTGCGCCACTTGTGAAACCCAAATGGGTTGGCTCTTTAGTGCTACAAGCAAAGCCTTGAAGCCACGCTCCTTTTGGGGAATTCGGAGCTCCCAAGTTGCTGATGACATGAGCTGAAGTAAATTTATACTTGTGATCCTGCCTTTATATCAGAAAAACAATGTCATGCCTTCGCTTTTGGGGCCGAAAAACTAGCAAGATTGTTTGATTGTCCAAGGGAGAATGTGATTGCAGAAGTCAACCAGTTTTTTCTAAATACATGGCAAAGGCCATCGCCCTGATGCACTGGATTCTGGTCTTCGTAGTCTACGACCTCTTAATCTGAATCAAGGTATCAGTATGAAAGGACGAACTCAAACACAAAGCCTGTAGGAAGAGAGAGTGAAAGTTTATATCGATCCAGGCATAACAGAACATCAGAAATGATAAAGGAGTAACCTGCTGCATCAAGATCAGATTATGGCAGAAAAAATTCTAGTCAAGAAGCATCAGTTCACAACACTACAAGATCCAGTACTGCCATTTCTTCACACACTGCCCCAAATAGATATCGCAGTCAATCTGCTTCAAATGCCAGGCAAGAAGACGAAAACTCTGCTAGTGAGACACTGCAAATGCATCAGGAAGAACAAGATCTTGTAAACATGATGGCATCCTCGAGGGTTCATAGTCTTGATGGACATTATCAAATGCCAATTAAGTTTGCTTCGTCTCATATGCCTGTTCCATTTTCAATGTTGGTATGGTTTATGTAGTAGATGAATGATTGGAATGGTTTGTGGATTTGTTGTTATTTTGGATGGTTTTTTATGTATTGAAATGGCTTTTGCACAACCTATTTAGGTATTGGATTGTTTGGTAATATTTTGAATGGGAAGTTCTATATTTCAATGTCACATGTTGCTATTCTGTATTTAAAGTGTTGGTAAAAAGCATGCAAAGTGTAACCATTAACTTCAAAGTATTTAGTCTTTATGTGTTGGCAAAAGTATAGCAAAGTGTTGGCACAAAATCTAAAACTGTTCAAGAAAAAGTGTAGGCATAGTACTGCAACTGTGTTGGCATAGGTCTATAGCAATACTATTAGTAGTGTTACTACAAAGATAACTGTGTTGGCATAGATCTATAGCAACAACTAATAATATGTAGCCACAGAAATAAAAAGTGTTGGCGTAGGGGTCTACGCCTACACATTTCTCCCGTGTTACCAAAAACTACAAAAGTGTTGGCATAGACCCCTATGGTAGCGGCCATTTTTCTAACACCCTCAAATTTGGTCAAAGTGTGACCATAGCCTATTTTTTTCCTTTTACCAACAGTTTTTTGGGCTACAACCACACTTTTTCAGGCGTTGCTGTAGCCCACTTATGGCGTAGTGGTGGCAAGTTTGATGCAAAGGCACAAGAAGCTATTTTTGTTGGATATTCCAGAAGATCTTACAGGGTCTACGTGGTTGGCAGTCACACAGTAAAGGAAAGTGTCAATGTTACTTTTGATGACACTAAGTTCCCCAGTATCCAAAAAGAAGACTCATCTGAAAAGCTGAAGTTTGATAACTTGCCAGACTCAGAATCAGATGATGAAGTCCCACCTGAAGTTATTGCTGGTGATGATAATGATCATGGTAATGGTGGTGGAAACACTGGTAACAATGGAGATACCACCAACACTGGAGAAGAATCATCAAGGCAATCAAGCAACAACTCAGGGGGAGCAAATGAAGGATCAACTAGTCACTCACAACATCAAAGTGAATTTCAAGGTGAATCATCAAGATCAAATCTTCCAAGACAGACTGTTTGGAATAGAGCTCATCCTTTTGAGCTGATCATTGGTGATCCAGATGTTGGAGTTAAAACTAGAAGAGCTTCTCAGAATGAATGTCTTTTCTCAGCATTTCTATCTAAAATGGAGCCAAAGAAAACTGAGGAAGCACTGACTAATCCAGATTGGGTGATTGCTATGCAAGATGAACTCAATCAATTTGAACAACAACAAGTCTGGAAGCTGGTACCCAGGCCAAAGAACAAGAAAGTAGTTGGTACAAGATGGGTATACAGAAACAAGCTAGATGAGGATGGCATTGTTACAAGGAACAAGGCAAGACTGGTTGCACAAGGGTATTCACAAGCTGAAGGCATTGACTATGATGAAACCTATGCACCAGTGGCTAGACTTGAGGCCATCAGGATGTTCTTAGCATTTGCTGCTTACTCCAATTTTAAAGTCTATCAAATGGATGTTAAGAGTGCATTCCTGAATGGTGAACTTGATGAAGAAGTGTATGTGGAACAGCCCCTGGCTTTGAAAATCAGGAGTTGCTGGACTTTGTGTACTTTCTCTTCAAGGCTATCTATGGTCTCAAACAAGCCCCAAGAAAATGGTATGACACTCTCTCTGGTTTTCTTTTAGAAAATGGTTTTGTTAGAGGTATCATAGACAAAACTCTTTTTTCAAAGAAACATAAAGGTGATATGATATTAGTCCAAGTCTATGTGGATGACATCATATTTGGGTCTACTAATGATGATCTCTGTAAGAGATTTGCTAAGCTAATGCAGAGTAAGTTTGAAATGAGTATGATGGGTGAGCTGAAGTTCTTTCTTGGGTTGCAAATAAGTCAAAGGACAAATGGTATATTTATTTGTCAATCCAAGTATCTTAAAGAACTCCTCAAGAAGTATAACATGGAGGATTCATCATTAGCAAGGACTCCATCTTCAACAGCCATCAAACTTGGAGCTTCTGACAAATCTATCAAGGTAGATGTTACAAGCTACAGAGGTATGATTGGCTCCTTACTCTATCTTACTGCTAGTAGACCAGATATTATGTATGCTACATGCTTGTGTGCAAGGTTCCAAGCGGACCCTAGAGATGTACATCTCGTTGCTGTGAAAAGAATCTTGAGATATCTTAAGGGTACACCTAATCTAGGTATCTGGTACCCTAAAGATTCTGGTTTTAATCTTGTTGGATATACAGATTCTGATTATGCAGGTAGTGTTGTGTATAGAAAGAGCACCTCTGGGAGTTGTCAATTCCTAGGAGGTAGGTTGATTTCCTGGTATAGCAAAAAACAGCAAACAGTTTCCAATTCAACAGCAGAAGCTGAATATATTGCTGCTGGAAGCTGTTGTGCTCAGATCTTATGGATACAAAATCAATTAAAGGACTATGGCTTTGCATTAGACAAAATTCCCATATTTTGTGATAATACAAGTGCCATAGCAATCTCCAACAACCCTGTGCAGCACTCGAGAACGAAGCACATTGATATCAGGTATCATTTTATCAGAGAGCATGTCATGAATGGAACTGTGGAGTTACACTTTGTACCCACAGAAGAACAGACTGCAGATATATTCACTAAATCTGTTGACGAATCCACATTTATCAAGTTAGTTGGTAAATTGGGTATGTTAAACAGTCTTAGTGATTAACAATATCTATGTCATGTTTGTTCTTTAAAAATTCATTTTCTCTTGTAAGTTAAATGATATTCACTGTCAATTCTCATTTAATAGTACATGCTTGTGTATTTAAATAGCTCTAAATATTTTATTTTCTTTAAAAATATTTTTCTCATATTTTTTAAGTAGAGAAATGTATTTTTATTGAAAATATATTTATTTAGAATTATTTAGGTATTTTTCAGATTGTAAATATTGTTGCTTGATTTTTTCTGAAAGTTTATATTAATTTTATGCATTTCTATAATATTCTGCATATTTTTCTAGGATTTATGGAATTTTCTGTGAATTTTTCTAGATTTTTAAGTATTTTTCATGCATTTTTCTGTAAATATTTTAATTAATTCTGAATTTTTCCTAAGTCTTCCCAGTTTTATACTAGGAAGACTACCGGGAAAACTAAGAATTTTCCTGTTTTGTTTTGTTTTTTTTCTGTTGTATTTTTAATTAATTTTAAGTCTTTTCCTAAGTCTTCCCAGTTTTTGAACTAGGAAGACTATCGGGAAGACTTAAAAATAATTACTTTAGTTTTCTGATTTTCTTTTATTTATTTTTTCCGAAGACTTCCTAATTTGAACTAGGAAGACTACCGGGAAGACTATCCTAAGTCTTCCCGATTGTCTTCCCAGTTCAAATTTTTTTTAAAAACAAAAAACAAAACAACCGTTCATATTTCTTTTTTACAGTTTATTTATTTTATTTATATATATATAAAGATACACACATACACGCACAACATTTTCTATTCATTGCCTTAACAGTTTTCATCAGTTTTTCAGAATTCCCTTTCGTATTCCATCATTCCTGAAGAAACTGTGATCTGTAATCCTTTGTTGCTCAAGTTTTTACTTAGCAAAGCTTTTTGTTCTCTCAAAATCAAACAAATAAGTCGAATTGCTGTCAAATTTTTTTCTTAATTTTTTTTTCTCTTCGACTTGTCTGGTCTTGCTTTGCTAAGTGCTCTTCTTGTTTGTTAAGTGATTGAAGTGAGATCTGTGTATTCTCAACTGTGTGTGTTCTTCAAATCATTTACCCAATTTGATTTGCTTTTCAAAGTTTAAGTTCGAAGTTTAGGATCAAAATTTAAAATTGGTTAATTTTGATATAAGTTTAATTTTCTGGATTTTAAGTAATTTTTATTAATTCTAAAAATCCCTAAAATTTTAATTTTATTTTAAGATTAATTAAATTTTGTGTCTTGTTTTAAAATGGATCCCAATAATTTTGAACTTGTTTTAAATAATTATGTTGGGTATTTTGATCCGTCTAAGTGTAAGGTGGAACGTTTTAGACCGTGGATTCAATTTTTAAATAGCAATACATGTGTTAGTTATGCTATTTGTGCCAATGCACTTCTGAAAATTGATCCATTAAGGATGTTGTGTTCAAGTGCTGTTATTGCTGAAGATTCAAAATCTTTTACTTTCAATATTTTAAACCAGCAATATACAGTTACTTTTGATTTATTTTGTGATGTGTTGCATTTTCCAAAGGACAGGTTTGATCCCTTACTCACTGATGATGAGTTATCACAGTTCTTTGTGAATATTCATTATCAGGGTCCCTTTCAAATGGTTAAATTGTCCAAAAGTTTTGTTGTAAGGGAATGGGATCTGTTCTTTGATACTATAGCTAGGGTATTTGGTAACTGCACAAAAACAAACTTTCATTGCATTACCAGTCTTAATCAATACATTGCCTATGCTATAGTATTTGGTCGTAGATTGAACTTTGCTGAGATTCTGTGGAACCTATTGCTCAACAGGCTTGCTCACTCTAGGAGAGATTCTGATAATGGTGTGAAAGTAAGGTGTTGGTACCCTCGCTTTCTAACTCTTATCATTAATCATCTTCTCACTGTTGAGCAGGTAGAACTGTTTCGAGAAGCTAGATTTGAAACCTCTCCAACCACATACACCAAATTCTATACCAGACTTGATGTCTCATCCAAATGTACCACCATACCTGTTCTTGTTTCACCATTGATGAGTCAATTCATTAATCTTCCTATCTTTGGTGAACAAGTTCCTCAACCACATCCAGTTCCACTGCAGGTAGTTATTCCTAACTCTGGTTCTTCTTCTGGTACTTCAATTGAAACCCAAGTGGTTGTTAGGGCTGACCCAGAGATTGTAGAACCACAGTCTCTGACCCAGGTCATAGAGCCATACAGAGAGTCAAACACTTCTGATACACAAACTGAGCCTACTATTCAAACCAGTTCAAGAAGAGTTAGTGATATACCTGAAATGAGTGTTCCCACAGCTCTGTCTCCACCCTTAAAGAAAAGAAAAACCTATAGGGAGACAACTGTAATCCCATCTGTATCCTCTCAAAAGGATATGGACATTGATATGGCCACTACACAGTCTCTGGAGACATCCTCTCAACAGGGTGGATCTATTGAAATTCGCCATAGGGCCATGGCATCTTGTACTGAGTCAAGCACACTCCCATTACTCACAATGGGAGAAGATATCCATATAGATGACACTCAAGACACCATGCCAGGAGAGCACTTTACTTTTGACTTTGAAACAGTGCCTACCATAGTTACGGTAGAAGTGCCTTCACAGGCATCAGAGGGAAAATCTGATTCTTCGCCACCAATAATAGAATCATTTTCTCCCCTCCCAGAGGGAACATCTCTGGCTCCCCTAAGGGATTTTTCACTCACAGTTTATACTGGAGAAAGTGAAAGGCAACTTGATGAGTCTGTCCCTGAAGAAATTCAGTATACAATGTCAAATATTTTGACAGACTCATTCAGGGATCGGGAATTGCGAACTCCCATTGCACCACCACTGACCTCTCTTGAAGGGGCTAGGGTGATTTTTCCTGCAGGTACATCTACTGAGAATCTTGACAGACAGTTAGTGGTGAGAGATATGAATCAAACACCGAGTGAAACACAAGCACGTGAGTTGAGTGAAACACCACTGAGAGCAATTGAGGTGAGTGCACACACTGACACAAACACTGCTTTGTTGAACCAGCTAGCTGATCTACAAAGGAAGTTACAAGAAACCCAGGCTGAGAACAATCTTCTGAAAGCACAAGTGGTTGCACAATCTACCACCTCTGTATCAAATCAGCTGGGTACTGTGAAAGATGACCTGGAAGGATTGAAGAATAATCTACTCCCGAGGCTGAATTCAATCCAACAATCTCAAGTACTGGTGGCTTCAGACATCTCTGATCTTACAACGTCAAATGCTCAGATATCGGAGAGTGTCAAGGAGATTGCTTCTATTTCTACCAAGGTGGACTTTATTCTGCAAACATCTGATGAAAACCAGAGGTTTAATGAACAAAGGATGTCTAGGATTGAAGGTGGAATGGAGCATCTTAATGAAGGGATGAAGAACCTATACAATATGATTAAGAATTCACATCAACCTACTGAAGAGCAAAGAACATTCTTTGAGGGAGATGATGATGAGGATGATGATGCTGATGAAGGAGGAGATGGGAGAGAAAGAGGAGAGATAAGGAGAACATCTGAGGTGAATCCTAGGGCTTCGACAGCTCAAACTGTAGAGGATTCCTCAACTAAGGGGGAGAAGGAGAAGAAAGGAGAAAACAGAGAAGCTGGAGGAGCTTCTGGAAAGGATAAGGGAAAAGGTAAACAATCACTGGAGGATACCGTCTTTGATGATGCCTACTACTACCACGGTGAATAGGATGACTTCCATTTTGACACTTCTGGTGATCTGGAGAAGACCATACCTGAAGAAGCTTTTGGTGAGGAGGAGGTTGAGGAGGCAGCAAACTTTGAGGATTGGGAGGATGAAGCTGATCTATATACACCTGACCCTTTGTTTCAGAAGGAGTTGAAGAAACAGCAAGCAGAGCTAAGGAGAAAGGAGGATGAGAATGCCAAGGTCTCCGACATCATATCTCAGAAGCTAAAAATTCAAAAGGCTGAACATGAAGACAAACAACGTCTTCATAGTGTTCATGTCAAAGAAAGGAGATTGGATGTTAGGATGAAGCAAGGAATCAAATGGGATAAGGCAAGGGAGATGTTTGATATCCCTCAGAGAGGCACAAACAATGATGCTACTTTTCTGAAGCTGCTTGAGAAGATCAGAATTGTTAATCCAGACAACTCATTATATATGAAGGCATTGAAGGAAGATATCCTAAGGATTACGTCTGCATTTGATCAAGCGAGGCAAGAACTGTCCATCTATGTCTCAAGTGCGCTTGAAGGGTCATTCACCATTTCTCTTGACCTCCTACAAAGAAGATCTCTATCTGAATTATGGATTCTGATGAGTAAAGTAAAGAGATCTTCTTGCTTGAATGAGCTTCTATATGACCGTCTTAGAGATTCTGCTATGAAGGCCAGTCCTCAAGTTGTACATTTTCCTTATGAAGTCAAAATCTATAGAGGTACAACTTTAGAGACTGTGAGGCTGGATCCTGATTCCATGAAGCTACAGACTGCTATGCAACTGGTGAAGTTGGAGAATCTTCTTAGAACTTCTGGGTTTGCTTCTGTAGAGAAGTCTGAAGTTGCTGATATGATTTCAGACTACTGCACGGAGAAAATTCCAAGATATGCTCAGATGAAGAATAGATTGAAGAAGATCACCACTCAACCAGTAATGCCAAGTGGTGTGGTTTCTGAAAGTGATCGTGTCCTTGACAAAGATCTTCTAGTCACCTTGCAAGAAGCTGAAGAAGGTGAAATTAGAGACTAAAGGCATGATGTAGTTAGCTCATTTGTAAATGTTATATGTTTAGAGCTAGGTAAATCAAGATAGGGAAATTTATCATTTGTTCAGGCTAGAGGAACATCTATCTTGTATTTATCTTTATTGTTTGAATCTGGAATTTGTTATATTTAATCCAGAACTTTTTATTATTTCCTTGGCTCTTAAAAGTCTTATCTTTTCTTGTTTTAGTTGAGTTATCCTCTAGAGTATTTGGTTGTTATTGTCTAACAAACAAATAGGGGGAGATTGAAAGGCATATGTCTAGGCCTATTTGTAAACACCGAGGATTCTACTCAACTTTAATTAAGATGTAATAAGTAAATAATAAAAATCAATTGTCACAGGAATCTCAGAAGATTATATCCGTCAAAGAATGAAGATTAAAGTCATCTACAGACTTGAAGTGATTCTACATTGAAAGAAGCTCAATTTATTGATCAAGCCTCAATGAAGTATTCAAGCTCAGTGGATTTATTAAATTGACAGAGATTTCAAGTGGTGACAGAAAAAGATACTGATTACGGAGTTCTTGAATGAGAAGGAAGTGAATCACTGCTTAAAGTCAAATAGATAAAGAACAGATATTGTCGTTAGTCACTCATGAACCAGACAGTGCATTGAGTGTCAACGTACTATTGTGTTTGTTATTTATCTAAGTTTTAAGTGATTCTGGAATTTATTGAGAAGTCAATTAATTCTATTTATTCTCTTATAAATAATTAATACTATTGAGTAAATTATTTATTAGATTAATTCTGTAAAGAATTAATTTAATACATAATTTATTTAGTTAATTATTTAAATTAGAATAAAAAGAAATTAATTGAGAAGTCAACTAATTCTATTTATTCTCTTATAAATAATTAATACTATCAAGTATATTATTTATTAAATTAATTCTGTAAAGAATTAATTTAATACATAATTTATTTAGTTAATTATTTAAATTAGAATAAATATGAACTAGGAAGACTTAGGTTTGAACTAGGAAGACTTAGAAAAATGAATAAGGAAGACTCACAAGTGAGTCTTCTCGATTGTCTTCCTAGGCCAAACCACTGTCTTCCCGGTTGTCTTCCCTTCACAAAGATTGTCTTCCCGAAAGTCTTCCAAGGCAAATTGGATTGTTTTTCTGTAAGTCTTCCAAGGCTTAATCCATTCTGTTGATTTCACTTGCACGTGGGATGGATTAAAAGAAAAGCATTTGGGTTTATATTCAAGACAGAAGACAGGACATCATAATTACTTCACAACAACAAAAGAAGAAAAGATACAGCAGCTCAAAAACATTTCATTTTCTCTGTCTTCTTCAATTGCAAACTGTCCGAGCATTCATTTCTTCAAGTGAATTAATTCTTGTTTGGTTCTTAACATTAAATTCATAAGGACTGATTCTCTTGTACTGCTTTGACTTTCTAGCGGATCATAATCCCTAGATTTTATATCGAACTACTTTTTAGTATTCGATCCTTTTTTTATTACAAAAATAGATAAATTCATGTCGAATTTATTCTAGATTTGTTTTATTAAGTTCTTTGTAATCAGTGATCAAAATTGTAACACCCCTCAAGTTTAATAGAGTTTCTATTTAACTTGAATATTGTTTCAGTTTTTATTCCGCATTAATTTGTTCTAAATTGTTTAATCTTAAACGAACAAATTTCGATAAAACGGTATAGTTTGTATTCAACCCCCCTTCTACAAACTTATCAGGACCTAACAATAGACCTATACAAACTGGTGCACACACCTATTTACACAGTTACCCTTCACTGAAAGTCCAACTTGTTCTGCCATAAGAAGTTAACTGTGTCAGGAAGGACCACTTGTTTTTCGGAGCCTTTCCCGATTCTGTAGTTGTTTGTCTCTTATCTTTCTCTCCAAGTTTTGCTGTAGATTTGCCATATGTTCTTTGGACCACCTTACCATAACAGATGCTTCAGTATTTGTCTCCTTTGAATTTTGGTTTTGTACCTTGATTTGTCTTGTTATAAACGGCTAAGTGTTGACATCGTGAACTCTAGCATATTCCTGATTCTTTGACATGTCGACATAGTGCATTCTTGACTTTGCTATATGAGTGTTTCAGGAGTATGCGCTATAGGCTTAGAGATGACTTCGCGATATGACCTTCTTGAGGACTTCGCGACATAACCTATTTGAGGACTTCACGACATAGCCTTTTTGAGGACTTTGCGACATAGCCTTTTTGAGGACTTTGCGACATAGCCTTTTTGAGGACTTCACGGTCTAGTGCAATCTGACTATGCGATCTCAACACTTCACGATATTAGTAATGAAGACTTCACGACATAGTACATTTTAGGACTATGCGATCTCAGCACTTCAGGACATGGATATTTTGGACTTCACGACATAGCTCTATTTTGACTTCACGGTATAGGGACTTAGATAAATTTTTGCAACTTATTTATCTAGGGCTTTATTCATCTCCATCCTGCTGCTTGAACATTTCTGAACTTCTACCAGGATAATTATTCCATAGCCTATGTACATTCTAGATTGCAAGAAATTTACTAAGCTCATTATAACTCTGAGCAACCAAGATAAAGCTAAGTACATGAAAACAAGACTAGTACAGTAGAGACCTATACTATATCCCAGTGAAAGAATTCACTAGGTCATGTAGAGTGACATAGTCACAATGAGTAGGCTTGTTAATAGTGGTACTCAGACATGCCTTGAGCCTAACAGTTCTGCGCTCTAGTCTGTATACTCTAACTCTCTAAGCCATGACTGTATTGCAGATGTTTTGAAGTTCAACTTAAAGCTGCAAATTTATTATCACTACATTTGGATGACATTTTATAAGTTTATAAGTTTATAAGTTTCTTTATAAGTTTTCTTTTAGCCTTCTTTAATTCCAAACTAACATCTTTCAAATTTCAAGTACAATAATGATTTATATAGATATATTTTTAGGATTTTGAGATGCTAAATCAGATGGTAAAATAGATTCTTCCTCGTATAAAATGGAATCTAAATTAAATTCAAAACCAGATTCTTTTTATTACTAGGATAGTCATTGTATTTTGTAACAATATTATTATCGTATCCTTGATGTATTTTTAGTATTTGGCAAAGATTCTACGTTAATCATATTAGATGTATTTTTCTGTTTTGTAGATATGGTATGGTATTTGTTCCCTTTATTGGCGTCGATAACCACTGGAAAAGTGTAACTTTTGCTGCTGCTTTGCTGGATATGGAAGATATTGAGAATTTTACTTGGGTTTTTGAAATGTTTTTAAAAGTTATGAAACATCCGCCAAAGTGTATTATAACAGATCAGTGTGCTGCAATGAAGGCTGTGATACCGAAGATATTTCCTCACTCTATGCATCGACTCTGTATGTGGCATATTGTTAAGAAATTTCCTGCTAAGGTAACATTTATAATGCTTACTTGTTATATATTCCTAAACTTCAAGAATGTTAAACCAGTTTTATTTAATTTTCTCATTAACTTCTTTTGGCAGCTTGGAGTTGTGTTTTGTGCAGAATCTTTGTTCATGGAAAAATTAAACCAGTTTGTCTGGAATGATAGTTTAACACCAACAAAGTTCGAACATGGTTGGCGTTCTGTTTTGGAAGAATACAAACTCAGTGAGCACCCATGGTTAAATGAAATGTTTGAGTTGCGTTAGTTTTGGATTCCAACATATTTTAGAGACTACATCACGTTCCGAAAGCTCAAATTTCTACTTGAACCATTTTGTGCAAAAAGGGGACACTTTTTGTCAATTCTACATGTGTTATGAAAGCGCCATTGAGAAACAACGGAACTCATATTATCAGCTAAGAAATGGAGATAGTAAATTTCCGAAACCTATAACTGAAACACAAATTGAGAAAGATGCAATTTTGCACTATACTCGAAAATTTTTCTACAAAGTTCAGAAAGAAATCAAGGCTGCTTGTTATCATATGTCATTGGCTGATTTGGTATTTGTTGATGGTACGAAGAAATGCCTTATAAAGAGATAAGTATATCAAGGATAAGTTGTTTCAGGTATGTAAGTTATTATCTTCTTTAATAGTTGATTGCTGATTTACTTTGAAGAAATACGTTATGTTTATTATTTTTAACAGATACCATTGCACTATTTATAATTGATAAATTCATCACTGAGTATATAATTGGAGAGTATTTGAAAGAAACTAAGTAATTGCTACGATACATCTGCTTCTCCTTATGTTGCTAACATAACACTGGATAGTTCTTAGAATTAAAATTTTGCATTGAATTTTGTGTTAGACATTTGTAAATAATGATTAGTTGTGAATGATTACAGAGTAAAATTAATTTTCATCTCATTTTTGGTTTCTTTAAATAACCAGGTTGACTTGGTACTATCATCAAATGATGTCACATGCAGCTGTAATCTTTTTACTAGGGTTGGTTACCCATGTCGGCACTCTTTCTATTGTTTAATTAGGTCTTGAAAAGATACCCCCACAATTGTTAACCAAACGGTGGATGAAGAATTCAGTAGAGAAGTACTCCACAATACATGGTCAGGCATCTGGTTTATGTAGTAATGAGGAAATGCGTAGAGCAACAACCAAAGAAGTATGGGTTGAGTTTCAAGGATGTGTGAATGAAGTGGCTTACGATATTGACGCTCTAAAATTTGTACTGGCTGGGCTAAAATCCTTGAGAAGTAGCGCTCGTGAGATGGTTCAGAATCCTAATCCCACGAAAAGTGAAGTTATTGCAAATTTGTTAGGAGTGAAACCTTCTGATGTCATCACAGTACATCCTCCGCTTCAGAGCAACAACAAAGGAAGTAGAAAGAGAATATTAAGCTCTGCTGAGAAAAGTGTTGATGGTCGTAAAAGGGTTTTAAGGATGTGCAAAACTTGTAAACTGATGAAATTTCACGACTCACGCAATTGTCCGACAAAAGGACGGAAAAATAATATGATCTTGGACCGATATGGACAGAAATTGGATTGCAATCCATTGATGCCGAGTGCAGATCTGAATATAGATGAAGAAGAGACATTTGATGAGGATAAACATTGTACTGGCTTTGGTATTCATACCGCATAAACTCAGATCTCATTTTTTTGAATATATGTACACAGTAGTGACTAAACTGGTTGGTGGATTAAAAGAACTGATGAAGACGGATGACCAAGCTGATGGAAGACTCTCTGCTAGATTCTAAAGTTGATCATGATTTTTATATCAAATGAAGATGTTTGTTACATTAGCATTTGTGCATTTACAATAGAAACATTCCAAGACTAAATTGTCTTTTTCTATTTTGACATATCTAACCTTCTTTTTCAAGAATGGTATGCATTCTTGATCTTCTTTTTAATATGATAGCAGTGATACTTGAGGCTCTGAATTTTCTTAGTAGCAGGAATTCTAAAATAAATTCTTTAAAAATTTTGATGTTCTAAATTAGATCTTAAAACATATTCTTTGTTATTACGGGTCAAACGTGATTCCCGTTATTTGTCATTTTTTATGATTTTATTGTCACCATCGGGGGGTTCTTTATAAATTTTCACCTTTTTTAATTCCAAAATAACCTCTTTCAAAATTTCAAGTACAATAATGAATAGATTCCACATCGTTTAAAATGAATCTAAATTAGATTCACTAAAGCAGTTAAACTAGATTTCAAATATTAAATTTTTTAAGAAGTTTGAGATTTTAAATCAATTTATACTAAATTATTTCTTGAGGTTAAAGTGGATTTTAAAACAGAATCTTTAAAATTTTTGAGATTCTAAAGTAGATCTTAAAACAGATTTATGTTATTACCGGTTAAACGTGATTATAAATAGATTTAAAAAAAAAAATTCAAGTTATTTGTCATTTTTATGATTTTATTTTCACTATCGGAGCTTCTTTATGAGTTTTCTTTTAGCTTACTTTAATTCCAAAATTACCTCTTTCGAAACTTCAAGTACAATAATGATTTATATAGATATATTTTTTGGATTTTGAGATTCTAAAGCATATGGTAAAATAGATTCCACATCGTTTAAAATGAATTCTAAATTAGATTCACTAAAGCACTTAAACTAGATTTCAAATTTTAATTTTTTTTTTCAAAAGTTTGAGATTCTAAATAAATTTATACTAAATTCTTTCTTGGAACTTAAAGTATATTCTAAAATAGATTCTTTAAATTTTTTGAGATTCTAAAATACATCTTAAAACAAATTCTTTGTTATTACCGGTTAAACGTGATTCTAAAATAGATTTTTAAAAAAAATATAGTTTTCAAGTTATTTGTCATTTTTTGTGATTTTATTTTTCACCATCGGAGCTTCTTTTATTTTAGATTCATGACTAAACTGGATTTTAAATTTTATTTTTTTTCAAAATTTTTAGAGTTTAAATCAATTTATACTAGATTCTTTCTTGGAGGTTAAAGTAAATTTACACTAAATTTGATTTAATTTTGTTTTTTGAGAGTTGACAAAAAAGAGTTTTAATTTTTTTGAGAAGTTATAGATTCTTTAAATTTTTTAAGATTCTAAATTAGATCTTAAATTTTTTGAGATTCTAAATTAGATCTTAAAACAGATTCTTTACTGTTATCGGTTAAACATGATTCTAAAATATATTTTTTTAAAAATAAATTCAAGTTATTTGTCATTTTTTATGATTTTATTTTTCACTATCAGACGTGGATTCTAAATTAGATTCACTAAAGCACTTAAACTAGATTTTAAATTTTAATTTTTTTCCCCAGAAGTTTGAGATTCTAAATCAATTTATACTAAATTCTTTCTTAGAGGTTTAATTTATGTCTAAGCATTTGTTAAGTTTGACACTAAATCAATGCATAAGGGATTTCAAAAAACAGTAGGAGGATCTTGCAGCTCTCGGACTAGCATAATAATGGAGAAATAAATTGAGTGGAAGTGCCATTTACAACATAGATTGGAAAAGCTACTACGTTCCCAGATACTAACGTTGATTTGCAACACATTTAGATTTTTACCAATGTACAGATCTATCTCAATGCTCTCAAATCCAAAGCCAGTGTAATATGTTTCCACAATTTGCAGAAGACTAAACATGAACTTGTATTAGAAAAGGGTACCAACTGCTGATGAAATATGCAAGTAATTGTCAAAGCACTTGTTAACTTTGCCACTAAATCTATACACAAAATTTTACAATAAAACAAGGTAGAACACAGACACATGCATGGAAAGCAGATAAAAATAAACAAATAATTTGTATCATTCTACAAATTTCAGAGTATC
The DNA here is from genome assembly GCA_030848705.1 of Heracleum sosnowskyi. Lineage (NCBI taxonomy): Eukaryota > Viridiplantae > Streptophyta > Magnoliopsida > Apiales > Apiaceae > Heracleum > Heracleum sosnowskyi. The sequence continues at coordinate 47,297,761 of CM061239.1, read as the reverse complement.
AAGACACTTTTAAATGTGACATGTCCAAACAAGTTTCTGCAACTGATGAATGTTATATAAAAAAGCAAATATTCAAGCGAACAATAATCAATACTAAGATGTACTATAATCAAAATTATAAAGCATACCTAGCCAGATGTGTTAAAAGCCCAAAGAAAACTTAAAAAAATCAAGAGTTCCTGTGTGTTTTTTCGACAGTTACTGTAATACCCTAGTTATCACAATATTAAAAAAACATACCCTAGTTATCACATCATTTTTTGAAACCTACAAAGAATCACAATATTAAGACAGAATGTTCATAATTTCGTCCACAAGCATCTGCCATGATGTCGAAAAATACTCCCAGAAATGTAGCTTTATATGGTCATCTACAAATAAAAATATCGAAATTTAGAAACTAAACCAGAAATCAATTACAAGTGTTGTGCTGTATATACCATCCCAATAATTTATATGAAGGTTATCTTGTCCATATATAAAAATGAAATAAGAAATGAAGGTTATTAGTCAATGCACCCACTTCTTACCATCATCTTTTAATTTCATCTAGAACCATCTGTTTGCAGCTATTAATAGGCGAAGTTATGATTTTATATGCATATAGCTTACGAGACCTGTTCAATTGCACTTTCTGCCTTCCGTGCACAATAAATTTATTTGATGTTAAGCAATCGAACATGCGTAAGCTAGGAAAACTTTGCATTAATATCAGTTTCTCCATACCCATTCACTGGAAAGTTTTGAATCCCAACAACGTAATCCACTTCCCATATAGGTCTCCATATGACGTAACGTAAATATACCACAATCCTTATCATTATTTTTTGGGTGCCACTTCATTTGGAGTCTTATAATAGGGACTTGAAGAATTTGCAAACTCTTTTTCTCGTTGAACTTCGACATATATCTTGCAAAATTTTCAAAACTCAGTTGAAGAAGTTCATCTTGATTTGACACAATGTTTATGTCTTCTTCAGTATTCCTCTCTTCTAGCTTTACTTTTCCTAAACTGGTAACTGGATCAACCATTTTGTCTGTGTGTCTAAAAGATTGCGGTTTTGACATAACATCAACATCTTTCCAGTCCTCAGGAGTCCGTGCATTCCAATCCAATGTAGACCTATCATAAACAGAATCACGATTCCAGTTTAAACGATTTGAAATTTAACGATTCCAGTTTAAACGATTTAAAATTTAACGATTTGTGAATCTGGTTTTGAATCTAATTTAGATTCCAGTTTAAACGAGGAAGAATCTATTTTACCATCTGATTTAGAATCACGTTTGCCCAGTAACAACAAAGAATCTATTTTAAGATCTAATTTAGAATCTCAAAGAAACTATTTTTTCATCTATCAATAGATGTGTGCTTGTTCACACACACAAACATACTCAACACTCCCTCACACTTTCAGATTTATATCAACCATTAAGTTATTAGATTTATATTAACTTAATCTTAAGTGAGGAAGATATCAGCAAAACTCTATTTCTCAAGTACATAGCCACCAATTCCGGTAGAAGAGAAATGAGTTTTACAACCTATACTGCCTGGCGCCTGCCACTAGAAACAACCCTCTCTTCATATGTTTATTTTTCAATCGCAGAACATGCCTAAAATAATTAGAAAGAAGAAAAATAACATGTCTGTAATCAAGTTTCGAGCTCTCTGTAATTTCAAGCACGCAGCTACGACATGTTTAACTGGTTAAACGTAACTGTGTTTACTGGCACATTTGTGTATGCATGACATTCTCCCTTATACTCACAAATAGGGGCTTGTTTTAGTAACTATGCTTATGTAAATCAACTGCCATCAGTTTTATTGGAATGCTTTCTAACGATCTTTTCCTGTTTTTCTCCTTTGAATCATCAGCATGCTAGGAAGTTCAAATGTTGTCGCGGAGTTTATTAAATTTGAATCTTTGATTTGTGAGTTGTGACTTGTGACCAAAATATCAGAAAATAATTTAGTGTTAAGCAACATGTTTCACTTGTAATTTTCTTGATTAACAATAATCTCAATAATTGTATGGTAACTAGCACGTTTAGCTTCTTGATTTATAATAACTTCATTTCAAAGTTGTTTGCTCTATACTATAAGCACGGGCTTTGGCTCTGTCAATGTTTGTTTGAGATAAAAGAAGAATAAGGACCAAAGAATTGAGATAAAATTGGCCCAAATTAGGTGTCAATAATTAGTATGGACCCCTCTAATTTTTCTTTAGCAGATCTTCCAAACTACATGCCCTTAATCACACACAGCTAGTCATTAATCATTATTAACCGACTAATTACATGGTACAGTACTACTCCTGCCGTTTCTTTTTATACGAAAGCTTAGCGAATCACTATAATATGAACATAGATATATACACAAATCCAAGCACATAGATACATAAACACCAACACAGACACATAGATATATACATAGATCCAAGCATAAACATAGATATATAGATAGATTCATGTACAAGAAACAATGATTCATGTATAAACAGAGATATAGACACACAAATATTACATATATTTCATTGTTACCTAATCGAAGAAACATATTGAAGCTTCAAATCATGAATGTAACTTCAATTCAAGCTCGATTAGACCTGATATTACATAAATTTCATCAAGTTAAACAAAAATACTACATAAATCATAAACAAAAAACTCGAAACCCTAATTAATTTCACCAATTTTGAACATTCCTTACCATTTTGAATGATTCTTCAACAAATACACGCGATTCTTCAACAAATTCAAACGATTCTTCAGTAAATTCAGACTATTCTTCAATAATTTCGAACGATTCTTTCGCCGAATTGAAAAATCTAGCTTCACTTTGCTCAGATAAATTCTATATCTTCTATTTAGGACTGTATGTATTTTGGTTCGTGTGTAGCAATTCAATTTTCGGTTGTTTATTAAGTTTGCTACTTAGGCTTCAATTTCAATCAAATTACGAGCGTGCCACTCGATTAAATCAGAATCGTGACCTTTAGATGTGTTTATAATGGACGGCTAGGATTATGTTCTCTTGTTCTCCTTTTAAGAGTGTTCTCCCTGGAGCCCAACTATATATATATATATATATATATATATATATATATTGAAAGTAGGTGTTTTTATATTTGATGTGCCAAAAATTCAATATACTTTTTGTCAATTCTTAATGTTTCGATTTTTATAATACAATATAAGTTTGTTTGAAATATTGTTGAATATATCTACTAAATTTGTAGTATAAATATTATTAACAAAAAAAATTTAAACTTTTTTTACGATTTTATTATCTTCTAAAAATATTTGCAAAATACAGTTTACAATCAAAAGTACCTTATTTTATGTTTTTCATGAAAAATAATGGAAGTTATTTTTTGTTGCATTTAGGTTGTTTTTCGTTCTATCCACTTGCATTTGGTTGCAAAATCGTATTTATGTAAAAGATTATCAAAATTTTATAATTTTAAAAATTTATTTAAAAAAATTGTTGTGGAATAAAAAACGTACTTTCAAATTTATTACTAGGGTTTAAGAGCTTTCGAGCTTTTATGGCTATCCTCATGTTTCGTGACTAAATCTGCCCTCACAAGATGCCTACGTATCTCAACTATTGCTGAGAATCAAGCCAAAAAACATAGTTCTAGGTTGAAGGATCAGGGTCCTTATTTAGGCGTTAGGAGCCCTGCATTTAGAATAGAATTAGGTGACTTGGGGGCCAAGTCGCCTTCTTAGATCATGATTGTGAATCCTATTTTGTAGGAGGTTGCCTCCTATTAGGTTTGTATGCCTTGGAGGTTAATCTTTGAAGTATTTGACACACTTTAGACTCTTTTTATGAGCTGTATAATTTCCCTATGTATTAATTACGAAATTAATAAATAATTAGGGTTTCGGGCCTCGTTTATTGGGTCTAACTCTTGGACCAATCTAGATCTAATTAATATATCATTAATTATGCTTATAGGGTTATTTTTAGCCCATATCATTTGCCCCCTAACTTCTGGGAAAATCTTTTTAGATTATCGTAGAAGATATTTTATTCGGGATTTAAAGAGTTTTCTCTCGCATTCCTCGTAATTGTCTGGTTCTACGAACATATAGCTTTAAACCAATTTCGTATGCTTTAATTTTCCCAAAATAGGAATCAAGATCTTTTGTTAATTTTCTGGAAAATAATCCGGAATTCAAAAATCATGTATAATTTCGACCAGGATTCTGGTCGAATTTTGGTGTCACTTTGGCTCCTGGTCGAACACCTTCGACCAGGATTGAGGTCGTAGGGTTCGACCAGGTTCCTGGTCGAATACAGGCTCCATTTTGGCTCCTGGTCGAACACCTTCGATCAGGATGAGGTCGTAGGGTTTCGACCAGGACCGTGGTCGAATATTTATGTCATTTTGGCTCCTGGCCGAACACCTTCGACCAGAATGAAGTCGTAGGGTTTCAACCAGGATTGTGGTCGAATATTTATGCCATTTTGGCTCCTGGTCGAACACCTTCGACCAGAATGAAGTCGTAGGGTTTCGACCAGGATTGTGGTCGAATATTTATGCCATTTTGGCTCCTGGTCAAACACCTTCGACCAGAATGAAGTTGTAGGGTTTCGACAAGGATTGTGGTCGAATATTTATGCCATTTTGGCTCCTGGTCGAACACCTTCGACCAGAATGAAGTCGTAGGGTTTCGACCAGGATTGTGGTCGAATATTTATGCCATTTTGGCTCCTGGTCGAACACCTTCGACCAGGATTGAAATTGTAGGGTTCGACCTCATTTGAGGTCGAACATTTCGCCCATTTTGGCTCATGGTCGAACACCTTCGACCAGGATTGAAGTTGTAGGGTTCGACCTCATTTGAGGTCGAACATGAGGTCGAACATTTCGCCCATTTTGACTCCTGGTCGAACACCTTCGACCAGGATTGAGGTCGTAGGGTATAAATACTGACATTTCTTTTCTTATTTATTTTTGGGCCATTTTCTCTTTGGGCTTTGCTCGAAATTTATTGGGCTTTACCGGATAATGTCGGTTGTCCTTCCTTTTGACTGGCCCAGTGTAGAGTTTTACTCGACATTTCTCACTTCTCACATTTCATTTCTCAAAGTTACTCTGTTAGAATTTCTCTCAAAATTTTCTCTACGAAGCTCTGCTAGGGTTCTGTAGTAAGGCGATTCCCGACGAGATTTTTCGATTGAAAATCATCGGTTTCTGGGTTTCTCCGTTTGAAGATTTCGTTGAAGATTAGCAGATTTCTGGGTTTTTCTCTTGAAGATTTGAAGCTTTCTGGGTTTTTCGCTTGAAGATTTGAAGCTTTCGTTGAAGATTTGAAGATTTCTGGGTTTTTCTGGGTTCAATTTCGAAATGGCTGATCGTGCTTCCCAACATCTTCAGAAAATGAATTCTGCATCCAAACGAGGTACCCCCATTCCTATTCGTTCCAAATACATGTCCTTACATGATATGATTAATGAACGTGGGGATGAATACTCGTCTGTTTCCGCCTTAGATTCATATGATTGTAGCAATAAATTCCATGATGTAGATAAGATTAAGGATTATAATAAGATGTATAGGGTTAAGGCTCCCTTAAAGTTAGATCCTGCCGGTGCCGGTGACCGTTCTTGTCATTGGCGGTCTAATGCCCTGTGTATTTACAAAGATGCCATAGTTGCCGGTCTTAGGTTTCCATTTCATGAATTTATACCTAGACTTCTGGCTGATGTTCAAGTAAACCCTTGTCAGTTACCTCCAAATGCCTGGAGGATAATTAACTGTTTTATGGTTTTGTGCCTGCGTAACAATTTTCCTCTTTCTGTCCCCCTGTTTAAATTTTTTTTTTCAGTTTAAGAATAGTTCCGCCAATAAATTAGGTTGGGCGTATATTAGCCATCGAGTTGGACTTCCCTTCATTTTCCACCCAAAGTCTATCCCTGATAACAACCCTAGGTGGAAAAATGAATTTATGTACCTCGTTTGGGATGGTGGGGATTGGGGAACTTTGTTCCGTAAATCATTTGGTAGAGTTGCGGATGGTAGTCCCAACAACATAATTTTGAACAATGAGGAGTCCCATGCCTACTCTGAACTAATCAAAGACAATGGGACTACTGTGGCTTGGGAGCTTCTGGACCAATTTATCCTCAAGTCTGTTCACCTTTCAAGTGTTTCAGACAAGGGTAAATCTCCTTACCTTCTTTGTTTGTTACTTTCTTTCTTTTTGAGATTTCCTGTAATCATTCTTTGTTTGTATTTACAGCTGCGGCCTTTATTAATAAAACTAATGAGCGAAAAGATGATGAAACTTCAAGGATGAAGAGGGCTAGGATAGGAGATGATCCTCGTGGGAAACTTGGCGCTCCCAGTTTCCTGATCCCTCCCCAGATTCCTGTGGATGAGGCAGATACTCCTGTATCTTAAAAGTCCTCGGTTTGGCGCCCCAACTGGGGTATTAGGAAAAGGGAAACCGTTACTAGGATGTCCAAACATGTTGTTGAGTGGTCATACCACTCACTCACTCCCTGCGACTACAAAGATTTTGTCGCAAATTCTACTATCGAGGGATTTGAGCATCTGGGCGCTCAAGCCATAGATGCGGTACTTTTCTTCCTTGGTTCTTTTTAGTCTTTATTCTTTTCATTTAATCTTTATCTCACTTTAAATTCCTTTTATTTTGGCAGAGCAATGCCAATTTTTAGGGGGCTCTTTTTCAAGCTAAATCTTGGCGTACCTCTTCTAAGGCCAACATGATCAAGCTTGAAAAATCCGAGGAGGAAGTGAAGTCTCTGAAAGAAGTTTTAGCGAGGAGGGAGAAGGAGCTTGTGGATTCTCAAGCTGAGTTGGTTGAGTTGAGAAAGAGCAAGGACGATTACATTGATGAGTACCTTGACTCCCAGGAGTACAAGGATCTGATAGAGAAGCATGATGAGATTCTTTTCCCAGTCCAGTATTCTGCAGGATGGGAGAATGCTATTAAGGCCATCTCAGCTAAGCATCCTGAAGCTTTTGATCCTAATAACTTTCCAACTCATCACCCTCCTACTCCTCTAGAGTGCATTCTGGTCGGGACAGCTGATATGGAGGAGGATGATAGGATTTTGGATCATGTGCATTCATCACCTCTTGGTGACACATCTGTTAATGATCCTGATGCCACTGATCACACTTCTGGCTCCATCTCAGGGGAGGAGACTAATACTTGAAGCAAAGGCGGGGGCAATTAGTCTTTAGATATGCTTATCTTTAATGGTCGCACGTGGCTTATGTTACTTATCATGTATTTTCAGCCTTCGGGCTTAACTTAAACTCTTTGTAAGTTTAATTTCATATCCTTTAATTTCTCCAAATTCTTAGCTTTGCATGTTTATTAACAATTTATGCATGTCTATCAATATGTGATGCACATAAAGTATCATGAAAATATGAGAAAGTTGAATAAAATCATAACTTTGAAAATGGGTTCAACCCTAACATAATACTCTACTTTCTACCTCGAGTTAAAAACTCGGATTGGTTTCATCGACCTTATTTCTACTTGTCCTAATAGTGAGTCGAGTTAGGAAACACTAAACATAATAAACTTTTAACTTTGCAGCATGACAAGTTCTTGGCACTTCAATCCCTTCGAGGGTTTCCAATTTGTATGAGCCTCGTCCAAATACGTTCTTGACCCGATACGGTCCTTCCCAATTTGGAGCCAACTTTCCTTTCTGTCCCACTCCGGATGCCTCAATCTTTCGGAGAACCAAATCTCCTTGATGAAAGAATCTTTCTTTAACCCTTAGGTTGTAATAGAAGGATGCTCATTTCTGGTGTTCAACTATCTTGGCGTTTGCTTCATCTCTAACTTCATCAATTAGATCTAAAGCCAGCCTCATGCCTTCTTCATTTGCCTCTGGCTCATAGGCTTCAACTCTTGGAGAGGTGTGAGTAATCTCCACTGGAACCACTGCTTCTGCTCCATATGCTAACAGAAACGGGGTTGCTCCAGTGGTGACTTTAAAATTAGTACGATATGCCCACAGTATGGGGAGCAATTCGTCCACCCAAGAATTCCTAGAGCGTTCAACTTTTTTCTTCAGTCCGTCCAGGATAATTCGATTTGCCACTTCAGCTTGTCCATTTGATTGAGGATGAGGAACAAAAGTGAAACGTAACTCTATATCATTCTCCTTACAATACTTCTTGAAATCTTCGTTGTTAAACTGAGTTCTATTATCCATGACCAAGATTCGTGGGATCCCGTATCTGCATATCACATTCTCCCAGAAGAAATGCATTACTTGATTGGTGGTTATTTTGGCTAAAGGTTTCGCCTCAATCCACTTGGTAAAGTAGTCGATTGCCACTATCAAGAATTTTCTCTGTGCACTTGCCATTGGAAATGGTCCAAGTATATCCATTCCCACCTGGAAAATGGAACAGGTGAATTTATAGACGTCAACATCTCAGATGGTTGTCTAACCACTAGTGCATGCTTTTGGCACCGTTCACACCTTTTCACATAACTTTTAGCATCTGCAAGCAAGTTTGGCCAATAGAAACCTAGGCGAGTGATTTTATGAGCAAGGGCCCTACCCCCCAAGTGCTGCCCACAAATTCCTTCATGTATTTCCTTTAGGGCCAATTCTGCTTCAAGGGGTCTCAAACATTTCAAGTAGGGGACAACGAAATACTTTTTATACAAGATTCATTCAATCAATGTATACCTTAGTGCTCTCACATATAACTTTCGTGCCTCTGAAGTATCGTTAGGTAGCCAACCAGTTTCTAGATGAGACTTGATGTGATCCATCCAACAGCTAGCAACATTAATGGGTGCTATTAACTTTCCATTGATGCTTGGGGTCTTCAAGACTTGAAAGTATACACTTCCTGCATAGTTCTCAATTTCAGAAGAAGCAAACTTGGACAAGGCGTCAGCCTTCATGTTTTCTTCTCTTGGAATGTGTTCCACATAACATTCATCAAACTGAGTCATGATGGCTTTGACAAGTTTCAGATACTTAGCCATGACTTCATCTCTAGACTCAAATTCTCCATTCACTTGGGAAACAACCAGCCTCGAGTCTCCACATAATTTCAGAGTCTTAACTCTCAAGGCTCCAGCCAGCCCTAAGCCATCTATCAGGGCTTCATACTCAGCTTCATTGTTCGTTGTTGGGAAGTCCAGCTTTAGTGCATACTCTATGAGGAATCCATCGGGACTTTTGTTAGATCAGGATTCAATGATCATCAGGATCTAGACTTCAACTGATCAGGATTGCTGACGTCATCAGGATTGCATGGTCGTCAGGATCAGAATGAATATCAGGACTGGGATCAGGATTGATCATCAGGACTGGAAGATGATCAGGATTCCTACTTCGAGTTATATTTGAAGTCTAGTTAAATAAGGAAGATTATTCTGTCGGTTCCTGGTTTGTAGTAATGAAGCTATCGATTAAGGATAGGTTTCAATCTTTGTAATTGATTAGGACTTATCATTGATAGAGAAGCTGTGTAGTATATAAACACAGTTTTAGGATTTGGTTCAAGGGGGGAATCAAACGTATAGAAGCTCTCAAGAACATAGAATTTCTTGAGAGAGTTTTTTTGTAAACTAGCAGCTCTCAAGAACACAAGAATTTCTTGAGAGAGTTTTGTAACAGTTTTATATCAGATTTAATAAAGCTGTTATTATTCTTTCATATTTATGATTCATATCTTATTAAGTCGAGAATCTTATACAATTGTATTCAACCCCCCTTCTACAATTGTTTATTACTGGGCAACAATTGGTATTAGAGCAAACTGATTTAATTTTGAATCAGATACGATCTAAGATGTCGACAACAAAGTATGAAAGCATGAAAATTCCCATCCTGAAGAAATCAGAATATTCAACATGGAAGGTTAAGATGCTGATGCACCTGGAGGCTATGGATCCTGACTATTTGGACAGGATTCATGATGGACCATATGTTCCTACCAGATTCGTAGAAAGAACAGATACTGTACCTGAACATTATGTGGTCAAGGCTAAAAGTGGATGGAATCCAGAAGAAAAAGCTCATGTACTCAGGGAACCAAAGATAAAGAATATACTGCACAATAGTCTTGATGCTATCATGTCAAGCAGAGTGATTGCATGCAAGTCTGCAAAAGAAATCTGGGATACATTGGAAACTCAGTGTCAGGGATCTGCATCTGTCAAGAAGAACAGAAGGGCTCTCTTGATTCAAGAATATGAACAATTCGATGCTAGACCTGATGAGAGCCTAACTGATTTATATGATAGATTTCTGACACTCCTTAACAATCTATCTTTAGTTGGCAAGGAATATGAAACTGAAGATTCAAACACCAAGTTTCTAAGAGCTTTACCAGAAAAATGGGATACACAGACATCAATCATTAGACATCAGTATGATCTCAACACTGTGTCTCTTGATGAAGTCTATGGAATGCTAAGAACTCATGATCTTGAAGTTCAACAGAGAAAGAATAAGAAAGGCAGCAAGGCAAAATCTATTGCTTTGAAGGCAGAGGCTAAATCAAAAGGAAAACCTGTGGAAGTCTCAAAAAGGAAAACTCGAGTAGCTGAGTCAGATCCTGATGACTCTTCATCAGATACTGATGGCAATCCTGATGCCAATACCGATGATGACTCTTCTGACTCAGACATTGAAAAGATGGTTGTTATGATTGTCAGAAACTTCAAAAGGATGAAGTTCAGGAAAGCTAGGAGACAAGGCAACTACCAGAAAAGGATCTTCAATGCAAATAAAGACAAGAACATCAAAAAGGATAGCAAAGGTAGCAAATTTGACAAGTCAAAGGTTATATGCTACAAGTGTAATGGTATGGGTCACTTTGCTTCTGAGTGCAAGAAGACAAAGGCACTCATCACATCAAGAAAGGACTGGATGGACTCTTCCTCAGAATCTGATACTGAGGTGGTCAACTATGCACTGATGGCCAATATTGATGATACTGCTATTCCTGATGATAAGATACTTAATATTGTCTTTGATTTTGACACTGATAATGCTTCTGAGTTAAGACATTTTCTAAAGTCATTGCATATTAGCTTTAGAAGTCAAACTGCTGAGAATACTAGAATCTTATCTGAGATGTCTGAACTTAGGAAAAGGAATGAACATGTAGAAGCTGAATTTTCTCTTATGCAAAAAGTACAGATAGAATGTGATAATGCTAAACACATGTATTTAGAGATGAAACTTAAATGTACTGCTCTTGAAAAGGAACTTGAGCATGCTAATGAGAAAACCAAAACCTGGACAGATTCTGGTAGAAAATTTCATGAGATTAATACCTCTAAGAATTGGAAAGAGTGTATAGGGTATAAGTCAGATGAGGATAAGAAACTTAAGGAGAAAATTGTTATTGATGAGACAGTTAGTCCAAAAACCTATAGACATGTTATAGACAAAACCAAATCTAAGATTACTCCTGTTAATTTTGTTTTTGGTAAAGATTCCAATTCAACTTTTGAAAAGGGATCTACTTCTGTTCAAAATATTAAAGTTGTTAAGTCTAAACCTGTCTTGAGTAAAGTCACTAAGAATGTAGGTTTACTGTCTCAGAAACAACTTAAGGATAAAATCTGTGAGGTTACAGATAAGAAAAAAGAAGCTACTATTAAGAGAAACAGGAATGGTAAGATTGGGATCAATAAAGAGAATGGTTATAAGTATATCCAAAATGCACCTAGGAAATGTTGTTTTAACTGTGGTAACTCTAATCATCTTGTTATTGACTGTAAAAAGAGTTTAAAAAAAAGTACTAAAATTCCTATTTCTGATGTCAGGAGTAGATCAGTTTTTTATAAACCACAGAAGTCCTATTTTCATTGTGGTAGTATATGGCATTCTATTTATACTTGTAAAGATTATCATGATTTGTACTATAACTTTTATGATCCATTGCCTAAGTTTGATAATAGTACAAAGTCTGGTAGAATTGATAATGTCATAGTGAAGCATGCTTTTGTTAATACTGATACTGACAAAGCAAATCCTGATGGAATAAATCCTGTCAGGACTGCTAAAGTCAGAAAGTCTTCTGCTGCTAAAATTAATAAATTGCATGGAAAAGGAACCCAACATGTGTGGGTTCCTAAATGTTCTAACTAGAATGTTTCTATTCTGATTGCAGGGAAAAAAGAAAAGTGTGTTAGTCATGGATAGTGGATGTTCTGTGCACATGACTGGAAACAAAGCCCTGTTATCAGAATATGAGGAAAAAGCTGGCCCAACTGTGTCTTATGGAGATGGCAACATTGGACAAACTTTGGGATATGGTAATATAATCATTGAAAATGTCATCATTGAAAAAGTAGCTCTAGTGAAGGGACTAAAACACAACTTGTTGAGTATTAGTCAAATCACTGACAGAGGTTATCATGTCAACTTCTATTCCACACATTGTGAAGTAGTCAGCAAAGAAACAGGAAAGATAGCACTGACTGGCTACAAACATGGTAACATTTATGAAGCGAACATTCTCTCAAATACTGATGACTCCCCTACATGTCTCATCAATAAAGCATCAGTAGATGAAAGTTGGTATTGGCACAAGAAGCTTTCTCATCTCAACTTCAGCAATATCAATGAGTTGGTTAAGAAAGATTTAGTGAGAGGATTACCTAAAGTTTTGTACACTCCTGATGAACTCTATGATGCATGTCAAAAAGCTAAACAGAGAAGGACATCATTTCAGAGTAAATCAGAATCCTCTATTGAAGAACCATATCACATGTTGCATCTTGATCTATTTGGACCAGTCAACATTATGTCCATCAGTAAGAAAAGGTACACTCTTGTAATTGTTGATGAATATTCTAGATTCACCTGGGTGTATTTTCTGCACAGAAAAGATGAAACTCCTGAAATACTGTTGGATCATGTGAGGATGATTGAGACAACCACAAAGTTCAAAGTCAAGATACTGAGGAGTGATAATGGGACTGAATTTAAGAATTCAAAGATGGAAGAGTTCTGCAAATACAAAGGAATTATTCAACAATTCTATGCTCCTGGCACACCTCAGCAAAATGGAGTAGTTGAAAGGAAAAATAGAACTCTTATTGAAGCTAGCAGAACTATGTTGGAAGAAGCTAAGTTACCTACATATTTCTGGGTAGAAGCAGTCAACACAGCATGTTATACTCAAAATCTCATATTGATAAACATACATGGTGTTACTCCTTATCAATCTCTCAAGGAGAAGAAACCAAGTTTGAAGCATCTGCATGTGTTTGGCTGTAAATGTTTTGTTCTCAGAACTCATCCTGAACTGCTAGGAAAATTTGAAACTAAGGCTGATGAAGGAATTTTCATAGGTTATTCTGCATCAAGAGCCTTTAGAGTTTTTAATTTGAGGACAAGGACTGTCATGGAGTCAATACATGTATCTTTTGATGATAAAAAGATAATAGGCTTGAATGAAGACTCACATGATTGACTGATTTTTGAAAATGAAGCTACCAAGGAACCTGAAGAAACTGAATCAGATCCTATCAGTTCATCAAATCTTGATGACACTTCAAATCCTGATGTTATACCAAATTCTGATGGTGCTAACTCTGTTGATACAAATAATGGAGATTCATCTAGTAGTGCAAATGTTGAGGGGGAGCAACAACATTCGACTACAAGTTTAGAGTCAACTCAATCATCAGGACAAAATTCTTCAGATACTGATTCAAGTGATGATCCTGATAATTCATCAGGAGGAGATAACAACATCTCAGGAGGATCTTCATCTGAAGCAAGTTCATCAATTCAAAATAACACCAATCCAGGGGGAGCATCTACATCAAGGAATGACTTACCATCAGCAAGGAAATGGACTGCAAGTCATACTCCTGATTTAATCATTGGAGATCCTGATGCAGGTGTTCAGACAAGAAGTGCAACTCAAAATGAATGTCTACATAATAACTTTCTGTCAAAGGAGGAGCCAAAGAAAGTTGAAGATGCACTCAAAGATGCTGATTGGGTTACTGCAATGCAAGAAGAATTGAATGAATTTGAAAGGAATGAAGTCTGGAAACTAGTACCAAGACCAAAGAACAGGTCAATTATTGGTACAAAATGGATTTTCAAGAATAAGACTGATTCAGATGGTGTAATTATCAGAAACAAAGCAAGACTAGTTGCAAAGGGGTATTCTCAACAAGAAGGAATTGACTATGATGAAACGTTTGCTCCTGTTTCAAGACTAGAGGCCGTCAGGATCTTTCTGGCATATGCAGCTCATAAGAAATTCAAGGTTTTCCAGATGGATGTGAAAAGTGCTTTCTTAAATGGTGAACTGGAGGAAGAAGTATATGTTGAACAACCTCCTGGTTTCATTGATCCAAAATATCCAGATCATGTTTACAGATTGGATAAGGCACTTTATGGACTAAAGCAAGCTCCAAGAGCATGGTATGAAACCTTAGCTCAGTTCTTACTAGAAAGTGGATTCAAAAGAGGCTCTATTGATAAAACTCTATTCTATTTGAAACATGGTAAGGATTTGCTTTTAGTTCAGATTTATGTGGATGATATCATTTTTGGGTCAACAAACAATAAGCTGTGTGAAAAGTTTTCCAAGCTTATGCAGTCAAGATATCAAATGAGCATGATGGGTGAAATGAGTTATTTTCTTGGTCTTCAAGTTAAACAGACTGATGATGGCATTTTTATCAATCAGTCTAAATATACAAGGAATTTACTGAAAAGGTTTAACATGGAAGACTGTGCTACTGCAAATACTCCCATTGCTACAGCTACCAAACTTGATCCTGATCAAGGTACTGAGGTAGATGTAACTCACTACAGAGGAATGATTGGCTCTTTACTGTATCTCACTGCAAGTAGACAAGATATCATGTTTGCAACCTGTCTGTGTGCAAGATTTCAAGCAAAACCTAGGGAACCTCGTCTGATTGCAGTTAAAAGAATTTTCAGATATCTCAAAGGCACTCCTTCACTTGGCCTTTGGTATACAAGGGAATCAGATTTTGGTTTGTGTGGTTATTCAGATGCTGATTTTGCAGGATGCAAAATAGATAGGAAAAGTACTTCAGGAAGCTGTCAGTTTTTGGGTGGTAGACTAGTTTCATGGTTCAGCAAAAAGCAAATGTCTATCTCTACTTCAACAGCAGAAGCTGAGTACATTGCTGCAGGAAGATGTTGTGCTCAGATAATGTGGATGACAAATCAGTTGTTAGATTATGGCCTGTCATACTCAAAAATCCCTATTTATTGTGATAACCAAAGTGCTATTGCAATGACAGGAAATACAGTTCAACATTCTCTTACTAAACACATCAGCATTAGATATCATTTCATAAGAGAACAGGTTCTGGAGGGAACAATTGAACTTCACTTTGTTCCTACTAATCAACAACTAGCTGATATATTCACCAAGCCACTACCTGAAGCTACATTCATTAAATTGGTGAATGAACTTGGAATGATGAACTTTGAGAATTTCTGAGAAAAGCTATAGAGAAGAAATCCTGATGACTATCAAATCCTGATGGTCATTCAGAAAGGTATGTGTTTTTTATCAAATCCTGATAGGATAAAATCCTGGCAGGAAGTCAACTGGTCAATTCTGAAGTACAGGTCAGTGTTTGATTATGGATCTTTTATCTTAAAAGCTTTAAGTGATAGGAAATCAGATAAGTTGGGTTCTGTCTGTTTTCTTAGATTTTTACAGTTGATATTTAATCACTTATGTCCTAATGTTGTTTTTGAGGATGATGTAGTTCTACCAATCTGTAGAATTTTTGAGAATAATATTAAGTCCTTAGTCAACAGTGATAAGGCAAATGGTTTTATTGGTAATGTTTTTATTCCTGATGAGGTTAGGTTTTTCTTACATCAGAAAATGCCTACTTGTTATGGATTGCTTTCTCATGCTATGGGGCAAGGCAATCACACCTTGTTCCTGACCTCAACATACCACCTAAACAGTCCAAACAGTCAACAGCCACCTTTAATGTCTCTCAAAAGACTTTAGATGTAAAATCAAAGAAATCAGCTAGAACTGATGTGTCTGGAAGGCAATCAGGTTCGAATGATTTTTCCTCTACACCACTCACTAAAAAGAAGATACAAGGGGGTGTACAAGGGGTCCTGGTGAAGAAAGATGCTAAGGGTGTTGAGGCTGTTTCTGTTAAAAGGAAGTTAGTGCTCAGGGATGAGACTGATTCAGAGGATGATTTACCTATATCCTCTATAATGAATGTGAATAAGGAAGTTGCTGATACTGCTATTGAAGCTGTGGTACCATCATCAAAACCACAGAAGAAAAGGACATTATCGAAAAGCAAGTATCATATTCCTTTGAAAGTACAAATGAAGGATACCAATATTCAGACATCAAATCCTGATGAGTCATCTACTCCTGATGCTCTAGCAAATCCTGATGTTGGTATTCCTGATGCAAAAACAAAAGTTGTATCTATCTCAGACTCTCCAGCAAAGGCTTCTCCATCTGCAAAGATTGTTGAAATTTCATGGGAGAAGGTTGTTGAGACTGCTTCAAAGATTGGATTTTCACATCCCTTGGAGAAGAAAAGGAAAGCAACAGAGATAGTTTACAAGAGAGAAAAGAAGCTGAAATGATCTAGCCCACAAGAACCTGAATCTCAAAGTGATTCAGCAGCTCAGACTGAAGATCCTGCCACACAAGAACCACTCAATCAAAGTTTGGGTGAAGGCTTAGCTATTGGAATGGTCCCACAAGAACCAGTCACACAAGAACCATCTTCTCAAAGTGAAGATGCAGGCACAACTACAGCTTCTAGTGAAAGATTGGTCAAGGACACTGTCAATGAGGGAAGCACACAAGAACCACCAACTCAAAGTGTTGAAGCAGCTTCAGAACCTCATGCTACACAAGAACCATTGGTAACAGATACTGATGCAAGCTTATCAAATCCTGACGGTGTTCATCCTGATGCTAGTGGTGCTCCTGATGTTGAGC
This sequence comes from Heracleum sosnowskyi, assembly GCA_030848705.1. Classification (NCBI taxonomy): domain Eukaryota; kingdom Viridiplantae; phylum Streptophyta; class Magnoliopsida; order Apiales; family Apiaceae; genus Heracleum; species Heracleum sosnowskyi. The sequence continues at coordinate 47,280,773 of CM061239.1, read as the reverse complement.
CAATTTTGATTCAACCACTACGATCAAGACTAATGGACCATCCTATCACAGATTCACAGGATAAACTGAAAGGTATAGCTATTCCTGATCCTAATGTTACTCATGATGATGATGATGATTCTGATGATAGTGATGATGAAAATAATGATGAGAAGGAACAACTTGCCAGAGTTCTAAAATCTAGTCTTGGAACTAATTTTGGTTCATCAAGCACATTCATGGCTGACAAGGCTTCTACTGGAAAAGACTTCAGACAAGACTTTTCTATTCCTTCTGAGATCAATCCTGCTGAGCAATTGAAAATGCATCAATGGGAAAATGAATGGTATAGGTCTGATGAATCTGTCAGCTATACATATGCCTTGGATCATGCGTATGATGCAGTGAAGATGATAGAGAATCCAGATTTGAAGAATCATCTGAAGGCTACAACTCTTTTATCTAAAAGCCTGAAATGAAATTGATTCTGTCAAAGCTGCAACTGAGTTGGTGAGGGAAAATATTTCGATGAGTTTTACAAAGGTGCCTACTGTTCTTCAACTAAGGATAGTGGAATCTCAAGTGAAATCTGTTGTTTCTGAACAAACCTCCATCAACAGAAGGATTGATTCTCTTGATACAAAGGTAACTGACATTCAAACCTCTCTTGCCTTAATTTTGAATATATTGTCAAATTCTGATGTCAAAAAGGGGAAGAAGATAAGTCAGACAAAATGTACACCTGATCTAGTATTGAGAAATAATGATGATGATGATAATACTGGAAATGATGGTGGTGACAAAATTCTACAAGGAGAAACCTCTGATGCTGCTGTTATGAAGACAATTCAAACTTCCCAAAGTCAAACAACGCAGTCAACTCATGTTTCTGATTCTGGAGTAAGGACAGTAAGAACATTGGTGCAATCTCAGATCCTAACGGAAGAACAAATTCTGACAGGTGATCAAATCATGATGCCTGGTCATGAACAAACTCTTGCTATAATTCCTGAAGGTGATGAAGATGTGATTATTGATAATCCTGAAGATGCATCAAATCTATTCCAGAAGTTCTCTACAAAAGATGGCAGAATTGTTACTCTATATCACACTGATAAAAGAGTTCAACAACTATTTGCAAGAAAAGCACTCTCTACAGCAAGTGAAGAATATCCTGATCTCTCACATGAAGAATTCTTAAGACAACATAGAGAAATGATGGAAAGCTTTAATAACCCTGCTCCTGCTAGAGGTAGAGGAAGCAGAGGTAGGAGAGGAGCTAGAAGAGGTAGAAGAGGTTCTTCAACTCAAACAATGCCTAGACAGACAAGGTCTAGAGGTTTATTAATAGAAGAAATTCCTGAACCTACTCAAACTCTAGTAGTTCCTGACAGGTCTACTTTTGGTGATGATGGAAATGTTGAAGAAGAACCTGAATTGAGAAGAAAGCCAAGACAATTAATTCTCTGCAATACAAATCAAATTGAAGATTCTAATCCTAATATTGTTCCTGACAATGTTCAAGATCCTGATGAATCTGAAATTTTGCAAGAGATTGATTTGTTAATCTTATCTACTGTGGTTGATTCTCACAACAAGGAAGTGGATGAAGAAGAAGAAGCCAGAAGAAGAGAAATCACAAGATCAACAAATAGAGATTTCAATCTCTATGTACAAAGGCTTAAATTCTCAAATAGAAGATTGTGGATAAATTCAAGCAGAGGGGAATCTTTACTAGAAAGAAGCTATACTTTTGAAAAAGAGAAAGATAAGAAGTGGAAACATATAAGTACACTGAGGTGTAATACACCTATCAATTTTCAGAATGGAGGAATTATAACAAGTTCTTCAAGTGTTGTTGATTTATCTGATATGATTAGATCAAAAGCACTCTGGCTACGAATGTTTTGAAATCTGAAGCAATTGACAAGTAATTCAAGAGGAGGTATTGGACACATGGATGCTGAATATCTGAATATGTCATATGTTGATCCTTACTCCTTGACTGAAATTGGAGGTACTTTAACTTCTGAAGACCTGAACAATTTATTAGCTGTTGATATTGTTATAGATTGTCATGATGGTATTGCAAAGAAAGAAAAGCTTTTGTACTTCATGAAAGATGGTAGTATGAAGATTCTGTGCATTCAAGATCTGCTGATGAAAACTACACATGAACTGAAATATGTTCATCATCTGTTAAGATGGAAGAATAAAGTGTGCAAAGAATGGAGTGACATGATCTTGTCAACTATAAGAAGAAGACTGGATGGAAATAAAAATTTCAATGGTAATTATACTCCCATGTACTTAAATCAAAGAGGTCAAGATGTGGAAATGCAAAGGGGTACTGCTGTTAAAGAAGTAACTTTTAGCATGACTCAACTTACTCTCAATCCTGATGGGAAGGAAATTGCTTATCTTTTGCTTGAAGAGCACAGTCTACAAAGAAGCTCCATACAGAATCTCAGAGCAACTATTTACCAGATTAATGAGGAAGATGAAGAACTCAGAAATCTTAAGGAAAGACTGATTCAAATTCTTGAAGAAAAAGAAGAAAATTTGTTATCCAACTTCTTGAAGATGAATTTGTTCTATCAGAGAATTTAAACAGATAAGTTGCTACTGAAGATACTTGTACATTTTGTAAATATGTTTTTGACATCATTGAATCTTAAGAATCTATACTTTATTTCACAAAGTATGAGATTGGGGGAGATTGCTAACGTCATCAGGATGGCATGGTCGTCAGGATCAGAATGAATATCAGGACTGGGATCAGGATTGGTCATCAGGACTGGAAGCTGATCAGGATTCCTACTTTGAGTTATATTTGGAGTCTAGTTAAATAAGGAAGATTATTCTGTCGGTTCCTGGTTTGTAGTAATGAAGCTATCGATTAAGGATAGGTTTCAATCTTTGTAATTGATTAGGACTTATCATTGATAGAGAAGCTGTGTAGTATATAAACACGGTTTTAGGATTTGGTTCAAGGGGGGAATCAAACGTATAGAAGCTCTCAAGAACATAGAATTTCTTGAGAGAGTTTTTTTGTAAACTAGCAGCTCTCAAGAACACAAGAATTTCTTGAGAGAGTTTTGTAACAGTTTTATATCAGATTTAATAAAGCTGTTATTATTCTTTCATATTTGTGATTCATATCTTATTAAGTCGAGAATCTTATACAATTGTATTCAACCCCCCTTCTACAATTGTTTATTACTGGGCAACAACTTTGTAGCACCAAACCTGCTCCACTTGATTTTGTTTTTGATGCTCCATCAAAATAGAGTACCCAACATTCTTTGGACACCATGTCTTCATCTTTCTTGTCTTCTTCTTTTCCTTCCAATACTACTTCCTGCCCCCCGACTTCCTGGTTGTCAATGGTGCATTCAACCATGAAGTCAGCGAGTGCTTGAGCTTTTCTTGTCGTTCGAGGCTTATACTTGATGTCAAATTCTCCCAATTCAATAGCCCATTTGATCAATCTTCCACTAACTTGAGGGCTGTGCAATATGTTTCTCAGAGGCTGATTAGTCAAGACTTCTATCTTGTGCGCCTGGAAGTATGGGCGTAGCTTTCTTGAGGCCATGATCAGGGCTAAGGCAAACTTCTCTATCATAGAGTAGTTTATCTCTGCTCAATGTAGAATCTTGCTCACGTAATAAATGGGTTTCTGAACTTTCAACTCTTCCTTAACCAAAACAGCTCCAAGGGCAGTGTTAGAAACTGCCAGGTATAAGTATAGAATCTCTTCGGGCTTCGGTTTTGCCAACAATGGTGCTTCAGCCATGTACTTTTTCAAAGCCTCAAAGGCTTCTTGGCTTTCTGTTGTCCATTCAAAATTCTTCATGTTCTTCAGTGCTTTGAAAAAAAGGTAAGCACTTCTCCCCTGACTTAGAGATGAATCTTCCCAATGCTGCCACTCTTCTTGTTAACTTCTGAACATCCTTGACGGACCGTGGTGGTTCTATGTCCAGGATTGCTTGGATTTTATCGGGGTCAGCCTCAATTCCTCGTTTAGAAACCATCAGGCCTAAAAACTTTCCTGACCCTACACCAAAGGCACACTTTGCTGGATTTAACATCATTCTATGGTGCATCAACACTTCAAATGCTTCATGTAGATGGTTTATATGATTTGCCTTATCGAGGCTTTTAACCAACATGTCATCCACATAGACTTCCATGGTTTTTCCAATCAGGTGTTCAAAAATTTTGTTCACCAACCTTTGATATGTTGCTCTTGCATTCTTAAGCCTAAATGCCATAACCAAATAACAATAAACACCAAAGTCAGTGATAAATGATACCTTGGAGGTGTCATCTTTGTGCATTTTGTTCTGGTTGTATCCACTGAAACCATCCATGAAGCTCAACATCTCGTGCCCAGCTGTGGCATCTATTAGAGTATCAATTCTTGGCAAGGGAAAACAATCCTTAGGACATGCGTCATTCAAGTCTGTGAAGTCCACACACATCCTCCATTTTCCATTGGATTTTTTGACCATTACTGGGTTAGCCAACCATTCTGGAAATTGAATTTCTTCAATAAACCCGGCTTCCAAAAGCTTGTCTACTTCCTGCTTGATGGCCTCTTGCCTCTCTGGAGCAAAATTTCTCTTCTTTTGTTTCACAGTCTTCCTTTCGGGATTTACGTTCAATTTGTGGGTTATCAACTGGGGATCAATCCCTGGCATATCGGCCGCTGTCCAAGCAAAAACATAATTGTTTTCTTGAAGAAAAGATATGATCTTACTCTTCAATGGTTCAGGTAACAATGCTCCAATGTAAGTAACCTTCTCCGGTTCACTAGTGTTAGGTCCCGATAAGTTTGTAGAAAGGGGGGTTGAATACAAACTATACCGTTTTATCGAATTTGTTCGTTTTAGAATAAAACAATTCAAGAACAAATTATGCGGAATTAAATGAAACAGAATTCAAGTTAAATATGACTTATATTAAACTTGAAAGGTGTTACAAATTTTGGTACTGATTACAAGATTAATTTCAAACTAATTAAAACAAATCTAGAATAAATTCGACATGAATTTATCTATTTTTGTAATAAAAAGATATAACGATAAACGATAGTTCGAGATTCGTTCTAGGGATAAAGATCCGCTAGATAGTTAAAGAAATACAAGTAAATGATTTCTAGTGGTTTTGATTTAACACTAAGTTCTAGAAATAAATTCTTGTTCAAGAAAATGACTCGGCAGAATAATGAAGTTCTTGACAGAAGCTTTGTTGAAGATGTTATGTTAAGTTGTAATGCTTCTGTCTGATCTCCTTCTTTTGTTAATCTTTTCTTTAATTTGCACGTGCGTTGGTTTAAAGTAGAAAGATTATTTCTATTATTCAGAAAGACTATCTTTTTAATTAGAAAGACTATTTCTAATTTCAGAAAGACTATCCTTAAGTCTAAAAAGACTTTCGGAAAGACTATCTTAATTTTAGAAATACTTTCTGAATTACTAATAAACCAGTATGACTTTCGGTAAGACTATCAAGGATAGTCTTACTGGCTTTACTTTTAGTCTTTCTGAATTTAGAAGTTAGAATTAATTCTAAATTAATTACCTACTTAATTAATTTAACTAATAAATTAATTCTTTCATAATTAATTTATTAGTTAAATTAATTAAATAAAATAGATAATTAAAGGAGAATAAAAACTAATTTCTAGTAAAAAGAAATTGTCTTGTGAACCACTTAAAATAATGACGAACTTCCACTGACTGTCGTTGACACTCGATGTACTATCTGGTTCATGAGTGACTAACTTCAATGGTTGTTCTTCATCTCTGACTTTAAGCTGTGATTCTCTTCTCTTTAAATCCCTTTAATTAATCACTGTAACCTGTACCCTTGCTGTCACGCTCCTGAAATCTCTGTCACTTTAATAAATCCACTTACTTGAAAACTTCACTGAGGCTTGATCAAATTAATGAACTTCTTTCAATGTAGAATTTCTTCAAGTTTGTAGATGACTTTTATCTTCATTCTTTTGACTGATATGATCTTCTGAGATTCCTGTGATAATCTGAATTATTACTTACTTATTACAAACTTGTTTAAGTTGAGTTATATCCTCGATGTTAACAAATAGGCCTAAACATATGCCTTTTAACCAGGAACTAAGGGAATTGGAATTAAATCCTCAGCCGGTTTCCCTCTTCTGTCTTCGTTATCCCGGGTATCCATGTCTTCAATGGGGAGAATTTGCCCCCAACTCCATCAGGCCTTAACGCAGCTACATAACAACTTCTAGCCATCTTTTGATCACCTCGTTCCTCACCGATCCCATTTCTTGTTGGGAACTTGATTTTCAGATGATAAGACGAGGCAACATCCTTGAATGCATGAAGACCCGTCCTTTCCAGGATTGCATTATAGGTTGAGGTTGCCTTTATAACTATAAAGTTCAACATTTGAGTAGTCGTTTTCGAACCTTGCCCCGTTGTCATAGGGAGTTGGATTGTACCTTCCACCTTCGAATCCACTCCAATGAATCCATATATGGGCATATTCGAGGGTGTCAATTGAGAGTCAGTATAACCCATCTTGATAAAAGCATCATGGAACAAGATGTCCACTGAAGCTCCATTGTCAACCAAAACCCTCTTTGTCTCAGAATTGCCTATCACATGTATGATGACTAGGGGATCGTCATGGGGAAATTTCACTCCCTCTAAGTCAGAATCATCAAAACTTATAGCTATTTCCGTCTTGGCACGCTTTGGTGCTTCTCCTACCACAGTCATTACCTCTCGGGCATAAACTTTCCTTGAGTTTCGGGAGGACCCAACAGTAGTTGGTCCTCCAAATATCATGTTGATGACAGGCCCTCAGGGTTTGGGATTATGATCTTGATCGTTGTCCCTTTTGTCGTAATCCTTCATTTCATAGTTTCCTCTTTGATTTCCTCGATTCCCATCTTTAGTAAACTTATCAAGTTTTCCTCTTCGAATCAAGAACTCGATTTCATCTTTCAGATGTCTGCAATCATCTATATCATGACCAACTTCTTTGTGGAACCGACAGTATTGATTCTGATTCCTTTTAGATAAGTCATTCCTTAGTGGCTTCGGCCATCAGAGATCTTCCTCCTTTGCAATTTCCATTAGAATTTGGCTTCATTTGATGATACCTTGTGATATTGGCTATGCAATAGTCTTGAATCAAGTCATCAACTTCTGTCTTCTCTTGAGTAGCAAACCTTGAAGTCCTTAACATATTCTCCAAGTAGACAAGATGCTTGGCAGGATAATCTTTCAAAGAGATATGATCTACACCACAAGTTTGAAGTGCCCTTCCTTTATAGAATTTAACTTCATAAGGCACTTCTACCACTTGAGGACTGGCTTTCATTGCAAAATCTCTAAGCTGGTCATGCAGCAGCTCAGCCAATGAAGAAGTTCTTTTAATCTTGCACATGAAGACCCATAGTTCTGAAAGAGTTCTACTTTCAAGAAGATTAAGAGAAACTATGAAAGTCCCTTCATTGTGAGTGTAGATGTAGATCTTTTGTCAAATCCAGTAGTGATCCTTAAAATCTCTGCATGAAGAGCTTTCATATATACAGTGTTGTCTGGATTGACCCTCTTGTATCTTTCTAGCATACCAAGAAACTTTCCATCATTGTTTGTTCCTGTCTGATGTGCAAACATCTCTCTAGCCTTATCCCATTCTTCACCTAGCTTCAGCCTCACATTCAACTTTCTGTCTTTAACCTTCAGATTGTGAAGTCGTTGCTTTTCTTCATGTTCAGCCTTTTGGATAACTAGATGTTTAGTAATGATGTCAGAAACTTTGGCATTCTTCTCTTCTCTTCTCTTGAGATCAGCTTTCTGTCTTAGCAACTCAGCTTCAAAGGCAGGATCAACTGGAGCTTCTTCTTCCCAATCAGCATAGTCAGCTTCTTCTTCAACCTCCACATCACCAAAGGTATCTTCAGGGACTTCTTCATATGAAACATTGTCAAAATAACCCTGTTCACCTTGATAGTAGTCAGCATCAGAAAAAGTTAACTTCTGCTTTCCTTTGTCTTTGCCTGAACCTCCAGCTTGACCTCCTTGATCTCCTCCAACTCCTCCTTGTTTCTCCTTATTTTCCCCCTTAGTTGAGGAATCCTCTACAGATTTAGACTTTGTAGCATCAGGATTAGCCTCATTTCTTCCCCTTATAGCTCCTACATCTCCTCCATCTCCTCCTTGATCATCATCATCTTCATCATCAACCTCAAAGAATGTCTTCTATTCTGTAGTGGGTTAATGTGAATTCTTGATAATATAGTACATATGCTTCATCCCACCTTCAATCTTTGCAAACCTTTGTTCATTAAACCACTGATTTTCATCAACTGTTTGCTGAATATAGTCCACTTGAGTAGAAATGGAAGCAATCTGCTGAGCATTTGAAGTTGTAAGATCAGAGATGTCTGAAGCCACAAGTACTTGAGATTGCTGGATTGCATTGATCTTGGGTAGGAGAGTAATCTTCAGACCTTCAATATCATCCTTTATAGTACCCAGCTGATTAGTTACAGAGGTGGAAGAAGAAGACCGTTCAACCACTTGTGCTTTGAGAAGATCTTTTTCAGCCTGGGTTTCCAAGAGTTGTTTCTGTAGAGCAGCTATCTGAGCTAACAACGAAGCAGTGTTTGTGTCAGTGTGTGCACTCACCTCAATTTCTCTCAGCGGTGTTTCACTCATCTCACGTGCTTGTGTATCACTCTGTGTTTGATCCTGATTTCTAATCACTAGTTGTCTATTCAGATTCTCAGATGATGTACCTGCAGGAAAAATCACCCTAGCCCCTTCTAGAGAGGTCAGTGGTGGTCCAATGGGAGTTCCCAAATCACAATCCCTAGTGAAGTCCAAAAAGTCTTCTTCATTTTGAAACTGAATTGCTTCAGTGTTGGACTCACTAGGTTGCCTTCCACTTTCTCCAGTAAAAACTACGAGTGGAAAATCCCTTTAGGGAGCAAGAGATGTTCCCTCTGGGAGGGGAGAAAATGATTCTATTATAGATGGCAAAGAATCAGATTTTCCCTCTGATGCATGTGAAGGCACTTCTACCGTAACTATGGTAGGCACTGTAACAAAACCTGTGTGCTCTCCTGATAAGGTGTCCTGAGTATCATCTAATGGAATGTTTTCTCCCATTGTGAGTAATGGGAGTGTGCTTGACTCAGTACAGATTGCCATGGCCCTATGACTTTGTTCAATAGATTCACCCTGTTGAGAGGGTGTCTCTAGATACTGTTCATTGGCCATATCAAAATCCATATCTTGTTGGGAGGATACAGATTGGCTTACAGTTGTCTCCCTGTATGTTCTTCTCTTCTTTGGAGTTGGAGACAGAGCTGTGGGTTCTCTCAGTGTATCTTCTCCACTAACACTTCTTTGTCTGACATAAACATTAAGTTCAGGTTGAGTGGTTATAGGAGTTGACTCAGTATTTGGCTCTATGACCGGGGATAGGGTTTGTGGTTCTACAAACTCTTGGTCAGCCCTAGGAACCTCTTGGGTTTCAACAAAATTACCAGAAGAAGAACCAAGGTTAGGAAATACTACATGTATTGGAGTTGCATTTGTAGTTCCAGCATGGGTAGATTGATCCATTGGAGGTTGTTGCTCAGGAACTGGCAATCCATAAGCAGGAAGAGGAATGAACTGGGTCATATAAGGTGTAATGACCACGGGAACAGATAGATATTTGAAAGATGTGTTTAGTCTTTGGTAAAATTTGACATGAGTACTCTGAGAATTTTCAGACATACTATGACTAAACATCTGTTTGTGTGCATCAGAAAGAACATGATTGATCATTAAAGTGAGGAAACGAGGATAAAAACATTTGACTTTCCTTCCACTAGAATGATCACTCTGGGCCCCTAGGACTCGTCTCACCAATATATTCCAAACAAGATGGCCAAAATTGATACGAAGATTGTGAGCAACTGCAAAACCAATATTTTGAAGAAGAGAAGGAATATTATGTGAAAGGCATATGTTTAAGCCTATTTGTTTACATCGAGGAATTAACTCAACATTAAACAAGTCTGTAATAAGTAAGTAATAATTCAAATTGTCACAGGAATCTCAGAAGATTGTATCTGTCAAAGAATGAAGATTAAAGTCATCTACAAACTTGAAGTGAGTCTACATTGAAAGAAGCTCAATTTATTGATCAAGCCTCAATGAAGTATTCAAGCTCAGTGGATTTATTAAAGTGACGGAGATTTCAAGTGGTGACAGAAAAAGATACTGATTACGGAGTTCTTGAATGAGAAGGAAGTGAATCACTGCTTAAAGTCAAACAGATAAAGAACAGACATTGTCGTTAGTCACTCATGAACCAGACAGTGCATCGAGTGTCAACGTACTATTGTGTTTGTTATTTATCTAAGTTTTAAGTGATTCTGGAATTGTTTTAGAAGTCAACTAATTCTATTTATTCTCTTATAAATAATTAATATTACTAAGTATATTATTTATTAATTTAATTCTGTAAAGAATTAATTTAATACATAATTTATTTAATTAATTATTTAAATTAGAATGAAAATGAACTAGGAAGACTTAGGTTTGAACTAGGAAGACTTAGAATAATAAACTAGGAAGACTCACAAGTGAGTCTTCCCGATTGTCTTCCTAGGCCAAACCCTAGTCTTCCCGGTTGTCTTCCATGTACAATGGTTGTCTTCCCGAAAGTCTTCCAAGAGTAAAAGCATAGTTTTTCTGCTAGTCTTCCAAGGAATTTCTACAATCTGTCAAGTGGCTTGCAAGTGGACTAAAAGAAAAGTAATGCAGTGTATTTAAAGACAAGACAATTCGAAGATAGACATCAATTACAATTGAAGAACAAAAAAGACACAGAAGCATTTACCTTTTCAATCTCTCTGTCTTTACTTCCTCAACAGCAAAGCAATTAATTTTCTTCAGTGATTTAATTCTTGACAAGTTCTTATCATTAAATTCATAAAGATCATTTCACTTGTACTGCTTTAGCTTTCTAGCGGATCATAATCCCTAGATTTTATATCGAACTACTTTTTAGTATTCGATCCTTTTTATTACAAAAATAGATAAATTCATGTCGAATTTATTCTAGGTTTGTTTTATCAAGTTCATTGTAATCAGTGATCAGAATTGTAACACCCTTCAAGTTTAATAGAGTTTTATTTAACTTGAATATTGTTTCAGTTTTATTCCGCAATAATTTGTTCTAATTTGTTAAATCTTAAAAGGACAAATTCGATTAAAAGGTATAGTTTGTATTCAACCCCTCTTCTACAAACTTATCAGGACCTAACAATTGGTATCAGAGCCTTTTGATTGATATACAAATCAAAGATCCAATTGTTTTGAGATTTTTCTTAAACTCTGAATTTTTTATTATTCCTAAAAATCTCAAAAGATGTCTACTACACAGAAAGTGGGTACAATCAAAATCCCCATGTTCAGCAAGGAGCATTATCCTATGTGGAAGAAGAAAATGCTCCTATTTCTTAAAGTTGTTAATCCTAAATACTTTGATGTGCTGAAGAATGGTCCCAAAGTCCCTATGATTATTGAGGGAGAACTTATAGAGAATCAGATTGTTACTAGGGCTGCTAGGATGTACCCTAAGGATCCCAATGACTACACTCCTGATGAAAAAGAGGATGTTACCTTGGATGCCTGTTTACAGTTGATCCTTGTTGATTGTCTTGATCCTATCATGCATAATCATGTCCTAAACTGTGATACTGCCAAACACATTTTGGAGACTATAGAGATAATCAATGAGGGGACAGAGGAAGTTAGAGAGAATAAGCTGGAAATTCTCACCTCTCAATATGAGCATTTCAGATCAAACCCTGGTGAAGGTATCTCTGAGGTTTTTGAGAGATACAACAAATTAATCAATGATCTGAATCTCAATGGGAAGCGCTACACTATCAAGGAAATTAACAAGAAGTTCCTACTTACACTTCCACGTCATTTGGAGCACAGAATATCTGCCATTAGAGAAGCAAGAGATCTGGCAGAGATTGCTTTGGAAAGACTGTATGGTGTTCTGAAGACCTATGAGCTGGAGCAGATTCAACAGGATGAGTTATATGGAACTAGGAGGATAGTTAGTACTTCTACTGCATTGGCTGCTGAAGTCCCACAGAAACTGGAAGTGAAGGTTGTTCAACCTTCCAGTTCTAACATGAATGTTATTGATGCTGAATATGGATTAACATCCATTGATCAATCTGGTGGTGACTTCTATTCTTTAGAGGAACTTGATCAGCTGGAGGATGGTGATTTGGCTTTGATAGTCAGGAAGTTTGGGAAGTTCAGATTCAAGAGGAATCCCAATCTTAAGTTCAGGCCCAGATTTCAGAGAGGTGGATCTTCCTCTTCAAGTAGCACAAGGGGTGGCTACAAAACTGGAACTGTGGATAGGAGCACAATTAGATGCTACAATTGCAATGAGTTGGGTCACTTTGCTACTGAATGCAGAAAGCCAAAGCAAGTGACAAGAAACACATTTGATTCTAGCAAGAAGAACAAGATTGGGAAAGCCTATGTTGCTGAAGGAAAGAGTTGGGATGACACTGACAGTGATGAAGAAGCAGGTGAGATTGGGAACCTTGCTTTAGTGGCTAAAGAGGCAAGCACTTCATCAGCATACATGTTAGAGGTAAAGTTCACTGACACTGAAATGATTTGTCATCTTAGTGGTACTATTTCTTGTGCTCGCACTGAAAATGATAGAATAATTCTTTTGAACACAGCTCTTGAACAGGAGGTAAAAGAATTAAAACTAGTGCATGTTAATCAGGATGAACTTACTGAGAAAATAGCATTTCTTGAGAATAGGGTTAAATGTTATATTCAACTGGAAACCATTCTCAAGGATCAGATTAGTGAGCTGAAGACTAAAGCTAATGCTTACTTCAACTCTTGTAAGACTACTAAAGAAATTATCAATAAACAAAGTATTAGTCAGACCGTAGGAATAGGGTATGACTATAATGAGTCTATTGGTAAATTAAGCATAAATACCCCTAATAGAGTCAGTCCTGAAGAAAGGGGTATTCCTGATGTGCTTAAGGGTATTGATAAACCTTTCTTTAGAAAGTCCCAAGCAGATACTCTGAATGAATACTCTATCATCATTGCAGAAGAGATTCGTGAAGAAGATCTTGCTTTTGAAGTTGAACAGTCAAACAAGTGTGTATCTGACAAACCAGTCAAAGTTGTTGCAACTAAAAAGACTAAATCAGATATCCATAAGTTGGATCAATACAACTGTAGTACTAACATGCCTGCTGTTAATTCTTCTCATAAAACATGTGGTGTGATTAATTGCATGTCTTGTGCTTTCAATGTTATGTATGCTTATTTTAATAGTAAACATGTATCTGATAATAAGACTGCTCCACGTCAACATGTTAATAATAAGAAGCATGTTAAAGCTAAGACTACTAGTCCTCCTAAGACTAGAGTGGATTCATTTATCCCTAAGCCTACTCAGAAATGTGTTAAGGCCGGCTATAAATGGAAACGCTCTTTTGTGAAAGAGGTTGAAGTAGTTGTGGCTAAAAAGGTTGTTTTGCCTGACAAAGACCAGTTCTTTAAGTATGTCGGACCCAATCAAGTTTGGGTTCTGAGGAAGGACTAATCAATTTGATATTGCAGGGAGTTAAACAGGTAAACCGTGTTATGTGGATTCTTGACAGTGGTTGTTCAAGGCATATGACCGGAGATAGAGCCCTGCTATCAGATTTGGTTGTGAGAGCTGGCCCAGTAGTTACCTTTGGAGATAACAACAAGGGTATTACAAAAGGATATGGCTATTTGAAGTTTGGAAATGTTATCATTGAAGATGTATCATTTGTGGAAGGTCTGAGGTTCAATCCTCTCAGCATCAGTCATTTCTGTGACAGAGGATATGATGTTTCCTTTGAAAGAGAGAAGTGTCAGATCCTTCACAAGAAGAATGGAAAGCCTGCTCTTCAAGGAGTAAGGAAAGGTGACTTGTTCATAGCTGATCTACACTCAGGATCCCAAGATGAAGTTAATTGTTTTTATGCTAAAGCTTCATCAGATGAAAGTTGGCTATGGCACAAGAAGATGTCTCACCTTAACTTCAAAACCATGAACTCTTTAGTCAAGAGGGAATTGGTTAGAGGTTTGCCTCAGATGGAATTTACACAGGAAGGACTGTGTGAGGCATGTCAGAAAGGAAAGTCAAAGAAAGCTTCTCACAAGGGCACTGACACATCATCAATAACTGAACCACTTCAGCTACTGCACATGGATTTGTTTGGTCAAGTTAATGTGATGTCCATGTCAAAGAAACAATATGCACTTGTGATTGTTGATGACTTTTCAAAATATACATGGGTTTTATTCCTACATTCCAAGGATGAAACCCCACACCTGGTGATTGACCATATAAAGTTGATTGAGCTTGATTCTAGATTCCCTGTTAGAGCCATAAGGTCAGATAATGGTACTGAATTCAAGAATGCAATTCTAAATGACTTTTGTGCTGATAAAGGAATAACAATACAATATTCTGCCCCTAGAACTCCTCAACAAAATGGAGTAGTGGAAAGAAAGAATCGTACATTGATTGAAGCTGCTAGGACTATGTTAAGTGAGTCCAAACTTCCAACGTACTTTTGGGCTGAAGCAGCAAATACAGCTTGTTATACTCAGAATCGAACTTTAATCAACAAGGACTTAATGAAGACTCCTTATGAGATCATGAACAACAAGAAACCAACTGTCAAGTACTTTCATGTATTTGGAGCAAAATGCTTTGTGCCTATAGATGACAATGTGCACAAGAAGCTATTTTTGTTGGTTATTCCAGAAGATCTTACAGAGTCTACTTGGTTGGCAGTCACACAGTAAAGGAAAGTGTCAATGTTACTTTTGATGACACTAAGTTCCCTAATATCCAAAAAGAAGACTCATCTGAAAAGCTGAAGTTTGATAACTTGCCAGACTCAGAATCAGATGATGTAGCCCCACCTGAAGTTATTGCTGGTAATGGTAATAACAATGATGATAATGATCATGGTGGTGGTGGTGGAAACACTGGTAACAATGGAGATACAACCAACACTGGAGAAGAATCATCAAGGAAATCAAGCAACAACTCAGGGGGAGAAAATGAAGGATCATCTAGTCACTCACAACATCAAAGTGAATTTCAAGGCGAATCATCAAGATCAAATCTTCCAAGACAGACTGTATGGAATAGAGCTCATCCTTTTGAGCTGATCATTGGTGATCCAGGTGTTGGAGTTAAAACTAGAAGTGCAACTCAGAATGAATGTCATTATTCAGCATTTCTATCTGAAATAGAGCCAAAGAAAACTGAGGAAGCACTGACTGATCCAGATTGGGTGATTGCTATGCAAGATGAACTCAATCAGTTTGAACAACAGCAAGTCTGGAAGCTGGTACCCAGGCCAAAGAACAAGAAAGTAGTTGGTACAAGATGGGTATACAGGAACAAGCTAGATGAGGATGGCATTGTTACAAGGAACAAGGCAAGACTGGTTGCACAAGGGTATTCTCAAGCTGAAGGCATTGATTATGATGAAACCTATGCACCAGTGGCTAGACTTGAGGCCACCAGGATGTTCTAAGCATTTGCAGCTTACTCCAATTTTAAAGTCTATCAAATGGATGTTAAGAGCATTCCTGAATGGTGAGATTGATGAAGAAGTTTATGTGGAACAGCCCCCTGGCTTTGAAAATCAGGAGCTGCTGGACTTTGTGTACTTTCTCTTCAAGGCTATTTATGGTCTCGAACAAGCCCCAAGAAAATGGTATGACACTCTCTCTGGTTTTCTTTTAGAAAATGGTTTTGTTAGAGGTATCATAGACAAAACTCTTTTTTCAAAGAAACACAAAAGTGATATGATATTAGTCCAAGTCTATGTGGATGACATCATATTTGGGTCTACTAAAGATAATCTCTGTAAGAGATTTGCTGAGCTAATGCAGAGTAAGTTTGAAATGAGTATGATGGGTGAGCTGAAGTTCTTTCTTGGATTGCAAGTAAGTCAAAGGTCAAATGGTATATTTATTTGTCAATCCAAGTATCTCAAATAACTCCTCAAGAAATATCACATGGAGGATTCAGCATCAGCAAGGACTCCATCTTCAACAGCCATCAAACTTGGAGCTTCTAACAATTCTATCAAGGTAGATGTTACAAGCTACAGAGGTATGATTGGCTCCTTACTCTATCTTACTGCTAGTAGACCAGATATTATGTATGCTACATGCTTGTGTGCAAGGTTCCAAGCGGACCCTAGAGATGTACATCTCGTTGCTGTTAAAAGAATCTTGAGATATCTTAAGGGTACACCTAATTTAGGTATCTGGTACCCTAAAGATTCTGGTTTTAACCTTGTTGGATATACAGATTCTGATTATGCAGGTAGTGTTGTGGATAGAAAGAGTACCTCTGGGAGTTTTCAATTCCTAGGAGGTAGATTGATTTCCTGGTATAGCAAGAAACAGCAAACAGTTTCCAATTCAACAGCAGAAGCTGAATATATTGCTGCTGGAAGCTGTTGTGCTCAAATTCTATGGATAAGGAATCAACTGAAGGACTATGGCTTTGCATTAGACAAAATTCCTATTTTGTGTGATAATACAAGTGCCATAGCAATCTCCAACAACCCTGTGCAGCACTCGAGAACGAAGCACATTGATATCAGGTATCATTTTATCAGAGAGCATGTCATGAATGGGACTGTGGAGTTACACTTTGTACCCACAGAAGAACAGACTACAGATATATTCACTAAATCTGTTGATGAATCTACATTTATCAAGTTAGTTGGTAAATTGGGTATGTTAAACAGTCTTAGTGATTAACAATATCTCTGTCATGTTTGTTCTTTCAAAAATTCATTTTCTCTTCTCATTTAAATGATATTTATAGCTAATTCTCATTTAATATTACATGCTTGTAAATTTAAATATTTCTGAATATTTTATTTTCTTTAAAAATATTTTTCTCATATTTTTTTAAGTGGAGAAATGTATTTTTATTGAAAATTTATTTATTTAGAATTATTTAGGTGCTTTTCAGATTGTAAATATTGTTGTTTAAATAATTCTGCAAGTTTATATTATTTTTATGCAATTTTATATTATTCTGCATATTTTTCTAGAATTTATGGAATTTTCTGTGAATTTTTCTAGATTTTTATAAATATTTCATGCATTTTTATAAATTCTATGCATTTCTCTGTAATTATTTTTGTTTTATTCTAAGTTTATTCTAAGTCTTCCCAGTTTAACACTAGGAAGATACCGGGTAAACTTAGGATTTTTCCTTTTATTTTTTTGTTGTTTTTGTTGTTTTTTCCTTTTTATTCTAAGTCTTTTCCTAAGTCTTCCCAGTTTTTGAACTAGGAAGACTATCGGGCAGACTTAAATTTATTAGTTTTATTTTCTGTTTTTTTTTTGTTTTGTTTTGTTTTATTTCTTTCCGGAAGACTTTTTAGTTTGTACTAGGAAGACTACCGGGAAGACTATCATAAGTCTTCCCGATTGTCTTCCCAGTACAAACGGTAAGTATTCTTTTTCTTTTCAGTTTAATTGTTTTATTAATATATATATATATAGATACACAGTACATACACTGCACAGTTCCCTATCAGTTTGTTTTAGTTTTTCATATTCCCCATTTCGAATTCTATCATTTTTTTGCAGAAACTGAGATCTGTGATCCTTACTTGCTCAAGTTATTACTTAGCAACACTTTTTATTCCCTCAAAAACAATTTGTTAAGTCGAAGTGCTGTTGGATTTTTTCATTTTTCTTGAAAACCATTCGACTTGATTGTTCTTTTCTTGCTAAGTGATTACATGTGTTAGTGATCTTGTGTTTCTGTGAGAGAAAATCATTGTGTGTTCTGGTTGTGTGTGTTTTAAAGATCATTACCCAATTTAGTTTGCATTTCAAAGGTTTTAGTTCGAATTTTAGGATAAAAATTTAAAATTGGTTAATTTTGATAAAATTTTGATTTTGTGGATTTTAAGTGATTTTAATTAATTCTAAAAATCCCAAAAAAAATTAATTTAATTTTAAATTGATTAAAATTTCTTGTTTTATCTAAATGGATCCTAATTTTGAACTCGTTTTAAATAATTATGTTGGGTATTTTGATCCGTTAAAGTGTAAAGTGGAACGTTTTAGACCGTGGATTCAATTTTTAAATAGCGAGACTTGTGTCAGTCATGCTGTTTGTGCCAATGCACTTCTTAAAATTGATCCGTTAAGGTTTTTATGTTCAAGTGCTGTTATTGCTGAAGATTCTAAATCTTTTTCTTTCAATATTTTAAACCAGCAATATACAGTCACTTTTGAGTTATTCTGTGATGTGTTGCATTTTCCAAAGGACAGGTTTGATCCCTGTAAAGCATAATGTAACATAAGATGTAAAAGAGATAACTACAACTCAACAAAGGACAAGACAGACAATAATATTAACAGAAGCACAGGAATCCAGAATCAAAGAAGAAAAGGTAAACTCAAAAAATCAAAATACGTTATGTATTCTTGAAGTCCGTAAACAGGTCACGGAAAGAAGTTCATGAAAATGTTCAAGCCTCAGTGACAGCAAAAGAAACAAGACTTTCAAGACGACAGAAGTATGTGAATGATTTAGGGTTAAGTACCATGGGATTCCAGTGATTTAATCGAAGCAACCAGAACGACAAGGGACTTATCAGAAGCATTGAATTGAAGACATAAAAGAAGAATTGATCAAGTGTTATTCATCTGTGAACCAGACCAGTTGCACTAGGTGACGGCACTAAAAAGATCAAGTTGTTTTATCGTCTCAGAAGGAAGTGATACAGTCTATTACTTAAACGCCCAGGAGCTCAGTGGAATCATTAAAAGATATAAGACAAGAAAAAGGATTCGATAGTTTTTCATTTCAGAAAACTATCGAATGGTATTAAAAAGTGATTCATAGAAAACCAATTTGAGTTAATTTAGTATTCGATAGTTTTGTTTTAAAACTATCGAATGGTAAAATAACTTAAATCATTCGATGGTTTTTTAATAAGGAGCAGGTGAAAAGTATTCTTGTTTTACAGGTTGATTTTGAAGATGGACGGCCAGGATTGATTCCTTTATTCCTAGTTCGATAGTTTTCAAATCAAAGCCTACAATTACTAAGAGAGAGGCAGTGTCTTCCTTAGTCGAGTTATATCACAGAAGCAATTACTAAGACAGAGGAAAAGCCAGAGAGAAAATACTAAGATCATTAATTCTGCTGAAACTCTATCATTGTATTGATTGTGGATAACTTAGAACTCATTGAAGCTAATCTACAGATTAGAAATTGTAGCACCCCTCGAGGTTTATATTTATAAAAAGATATATTCCCCGAAACTTGATTTGGTTTGGTGTGTTTGATTTCGTTATAGAACTGAATGATTTATCCGCGAACGAAATTGAATTATTTGTGAGTATCGTATTCAATCCCTCCCCCCTTCTACGATACTTTGGACCTAACAATTGGTATCAAAGCTACTTGATTGATATACAAATCAGATCCGGTGAATGAGACCAAAATCAAACGTAGCGTGAAAATTCGAAGAAAATTTTTTTAACTTTCAAAATTTTTCATTTAATTGGAATTTCTTGAATTTTAAACAATTTGAAATTTTTCAGAAACCATGAGTGCTCCAAAGACAACCGCTGGTATTAAAGTTCCCCCGTTTACTAGAGATGATTTCGGTTTGTGGAAGATGAAGATGCTGTTATTTATCAAGGCATCTAATCCGTTGTATATGGGCATATTAGAAAACGGACCATATGTACCAATGAAATCAGTTGATGAATCTACAGCCCCTGATGGTAGCAGGATTCCTCCAGGCACCCAACCTAAGGATATTACTGAGTATACAGATTCTGACAAAGAACTAATTCGATTGGACACATGTTTAATGTTGATATTGGCGGACTCCGCATACAAGGAAATAAGCTATCAGTTGATGAACTGTACAAGCGGGAAACATATGTGGGATACCATTAACTTGATAATGGAAGGAACTGAAGACGTGCAGGAAAACAGATTGGACATCCTGACTTCTCAATACGAAGCGTTTAGGTCTCTGCCAGGAGAAAGTATAACTCAAGTCTTTGAGAAATATACCAAACTCCTCAATGAATTGGCAATGAAAGGAAAGACCTATCCACTGAGAGAATCAAACAGGAAGTTCATGATGACGCTGCCCCATCATGTAGAACACAAGTCATCATCCATAAGGGAAAGAATTGACTTCACAAAGATGTCATTAGAGATGATCTATGGGAAGTTGAAGACCTATGAGATGGAACAGGAACAAAGAGTGATAATCTACGGATCAGGGACAGTGGACAGCAAGCACAATGCACTTGTGAGATCAGCAGCACTTGTAGTGGATGAACCAATAACTTCTGAGATTCAGGTTCAAACCCCTAGAGCTGGAAAAGAGGTGATAATAGAAGCAGAAATGGACTCTGTGAATCTGGGTGTTGATGAAAGTGATTACTACACCCTAGAAGAGCTTGAGAAAATGGAAGACAAAACCATGGCGTACTTAGCTGCAAAGTTTAGCCACATCCGTTTCAAAAGAAACCCTAAGTACAAGTTCAAGGGCTCAACCAACAGATTCCAGAAGAGCAATTATACACCTAGTACAGGCTTTAAGGGAGGCTACAAGACTGGCATGATTGATAGAAGAAAATCAAGATGCTACAACTGCAATGAGTTAGGGCATTTCGCCACTGCATGCCGGAAGCCTCGTCAAGCGAGAGACATGAAAGATGTCTATGGAAAGAAGGATTCTTATGATGAGTTGAATAAAGAGAATGCCAAGCTTAAACAGCAATTGGAGGCATTCTCTGGAAAGCAGAAAGGGAAAGCTTATATTGCAGAGGGAAAGCACTGGGATGATACTGATTCGGATGAAGAGGAGGAATATGTAAATGTTGCTCTAATGGCTGGCTCTTCAGAGGAATCACCACAATCATCTCAGGTACCTATCTTAACTACAATTGATATGTTAGTCCGAATACACAATATATAATCAAGTATGTATGAGAATAACAATTAATAACACAGGTTTGTAAATCAACAAACTGAATTATGTTAAATAATTCTCTCTTAGTGATGTTAATGAATCACAAATAGCTTCTAGGTTACAAGAATAATATATTCAATAATCGCATCCCTTCTAGGGATAACCTATCTGTGTTTATATAGTACACAGTTACACAATCCTTATCTAATTGATATTCCTACAAATTAGCTATACAATTGTTATCAATTAAGGATTGCTTCTTATCTTCTATTCCGTTTCCTTAGCTGTATCAATATATTCTGCTTCTTTCCATCTTCAGAATATATTGCTTCTAGAATCTTCAATTCATCACCGACAGCTAATTCAACTATCACCTTGTCAGACTTTAAATAAACTCTGACCGGCTTCCTTTAAACTCTTCACCCTGTCAGAGTTTAATTAAACTCTGACCGGCTTCTGATAAACTCTGGTCAGTACCTGTTGCTTAAACACTGATAAACAAACATCAGTAATTATATCTAACAATCTCCCCCAACTTGTTCATAATAAAATGTACAAGTTAAACATATAATTGATGATGTCAAAAACATTTAACAAATGCAGTGTTTAACATATAACAGAGTTTAATTTAAAATAGAGTTTAAATTTGACTTAGAATAGAAAATATATTAAAAACTTACAGTCAGACTTTACTTGATTTCTTGAATATCAGGCACAGTCCTGATATAGTCTAACAGTAGTTTCTTCTCAGCTCTATTCAATTCAGCACTCATAATCTTCTTCAGCTCCTTCATCTCTGGTTCATCTTCACCAATTTGATAAATGGCAGCCCTCAAAGAATATATGCTGTTTTTGTTCATTTCATTGCCAAGTCTGATATAAAAAGGTTTATCAGACTCTAGATTGAACTCAAGAACCTTTTTATTTAGTGTAGTTCTGAACCTAGCACTATTCCTTTTCATTTCTACCAACTTTCCATGTGCATCTCTGTATTTAGGAATGTATGCACTTGATACTCCAGCTCCACTCAAAACTTTGGATTTCATCATCCTTTCCTTCAAAACTCGAGCAGCATCATAAGTACTTCTATTCTTTACTTCAAGTAGATATAGAACATACTCTAGCTCTTCCCAAAGTTTTAACTGGATATCAAATTCACCAAATCTATACACTCTGCCATCAGCCATAAAATATAACAAGAATTCCTTTTTGATTCCTTTGTGAAAAATCATCTGTACAGATTCTAGTTTGTCAAGACTTTCTTGAGTAATTCCAACTCCAAATTCTGCCAATGAAAACTTGTCTTGAGATCTGTTATTAGTTCTTCTCTCTCTGTGTGAACCCAGTCCAGATTTGTCAAAGGCTTCTTTTCCCAATACTGTTCTAGTTTCTGAGAAATTCACAGCTTCAAGCTTTAAGTCTTCAAGAATTTTTGATTTGCTGAATCCTGGAAGTAGTGTAGATTTCTGTACAACTTGAGCAACGTCAGAGGTTGTCATATCTTCAACAGAAACATCAACTTGAGCAGCGTCAGAGGTTGATTTAGCTAATCTTGTTTCAACTTGAGCAACGTCAGAGGTTGAAATATCTTTCTTTTTCAGGTTAGGCTCTTCAATCATTATGCCTTTACCCTTATCAGTGTTTCCAATCACAGGTCTCCTTGTATATTGTATACTCTGTTGTGTATTCTCTTTGATAGAAATACCAACTTCTTTCTTTCTAGGAGCCTTGATTTCCTTTTTCTTGTAGATTCCAGCTTCAAGATTTTTCTTGTGTTCCTCAGCAAGCATCTGCTCTTCAGCCTGGATATCTTCAATAGTTACATTCTTTCCATGCTCTTTCATGAATATCTTAGCAGCAATCTCTTCATCAGTAGATGGATTAGTTGAAACAACTAAACTCTTGAGATTTGAAGTAGATTGACCACCAGAGTTTATCTTTTCAGAGTTTATTTGTCTACCAAAGTTTACTCTAGTCCTGCTTTGCCTTTGTGCAATGACCTTTCCTTTATTTCCTTTGCTTCCCCCATCAGTAGATTCATCCCTCTGTCTCAGAGCTTGAATGTCTTTGCATTTGTCTTTAGGTACATTCTCCCCCTTTTTGACATCATCAGAAAGTAATACTGAAGTCAGCAATTCTAGAGCATTAGAAATAGAATTCAAATGAGTAGACATTTCAGCCTGATTCTCCTCAACTTTTCCAAGCCTTTTCTTGATTTCCTCAGAATCCTTGGCTTGCTGCTTGAGCATAGTATAATAAAAAGTTCTGTCAGACTTGAAAGTAAGATCCTTCATACTGGCGTCATTCCTTAGATTGGTAAGCATTTGTTGATTCTCATCAAATCTATTATTAAGAGATTTGACTTGAACAACAGTTGCCTGTAAGCTTGTAAGGACATCAGTATTTGAGATCTTCTTGACAGAATCAGATAGAAAATCTGCAGCCCTTTGTGCTGGAAAGACACAATCTGCATCAGCCCAATTTTTGTAGTACATATTCTGAAAATGCTCATTGGTCTGTCTATGGACTTCCCTTGCGTCAGAACTATTGACATCATCAGCCAATGAAACTTGAATACTAGGGTGTGAATGAGAACCCTCAGCATCATTTCCAGTTTCTTCATTATTGACTGCTTCATTTGCATTAAGAATATTGTCAGCAGTAAACTGTGCAGCTTTATCAATGTTCTCCTCTGCTACAGCTTCAGGAATATCAGAGGTGGCCTGAGCAAAAACCTCTGCTTCTCTTTGAACAATCTCTACAACAGATTGTTGCAAAGCTTCAAGAATAATGTTCTCAGAGTTTAGCTCATCAGTAGCCTCTTGTTCCTTTTCCATCACAGCTTCATCAATTTTCTCTGTGACGTTAATCAGCTGAGTAACCTCCTCACCTTTGTCAAGATCACAAGAAATAATTTCAGTGTGAGTAGCCAGAGATGCTTCTACCTGATCAGTGACTTGATCAGCTTCCACACCCTCTGTATAAAGATCAGAATAAATAGAGGTGTGTGCTTCAAGATCAAAAACTCTGCTATCAGAATGAGTAGCAGCTTCCTCAACTACATCATTAGCCTTTGATGTAGGAGTTACCAAATCCAAATCCATCATAGTATCAGTATGGATCCTGTCTAGATTGACAGCTTCAGCATTTGCAGCATCCTCCTGAACAAAAACTTCAGGAGTTTCAGTGTTTACAAACACTCTGTCCTCATCAGCATTGAAAATATCCTCCTCAACAGCAATTTCAGGAGTAGCTTGAGGAACAGCTTCAGCTACAATCTCCTCATTCTCTGATGCAGGAGCTTCAGTGACCTTAGAGACTCTGTCCATGGTTATATTTACAGCACCAAAAAGATGTGCAGCCACTAGTCTTCTCTTTCTCTGATGAAGAGTTTCTTCATCAGTTTCAGTCTCTGAGGTTTCAACAACAGACTTTGCCCTATTGGCTCTTCTTTTCTTTATCCTCGTCTTCTGAGGCAGCTCTTCAGGTGTTGATACCTCAGCTTCAGTGTTTATGCGGACAGACTTAACAACCTTTACCTTAGATTTCTTTGACCTTTGTGGTTGAGACACAGAAGGCCCAGCTTCAGCATGTGATGGTGATTGTAGTTGTTGTGAATTGATCAAGAATTGTTGCACAATCTCAGGCAACATCAAAACACCAACATCTCCTTTCTTGTTATCTTTATTGGTTAGATCAGAGAATATTCGTTTATGTAATTTAAAACATGGAATCACATCATTCTCAGCTATCTCTACTTCAGAAACACATTCAGAGAATATTAATTGACAAAATCTTGCAAAATAGACTACACCTCTGTTTTCAGTCATTTTCTCACCTATATTATTTAGAACTAGTCTAGCAACATCAAAATTACCTCCGTAAAGAAGAGAATACCCGATTTGCAGACTATCAGTGGGAATTGCATCCCAATTCGTGCACTTCTTCCCGAACGCCCTTGTTATGCAGTCGAAAAAGAAACTCCATTCCTTTCTCAAGAGCGGTCGCTTCAACTGACCAAGCTTTGTCAGTGGTCCAGAATAGCCTATTTCTCTCATCATACGAACTAACTCAGAATCTCCAACAGAGACTGTGAAAGCATTAAAGTCCTTAAGGCCCAGAGCATCATGAACAGTAGTTGGAGTAACTACAAACTCTTCTCCTTGAAATTCAAAAATTATGGACGGAGACCCAGACTCTCCTCCATTATCATAAGTGCCTGTCTGCCAAAAAGTCCGTATTTGAGATGCAGACAGCTTCAAAGGGGCGATTAGAGCAGTTCCAACATCAGAGTTTGACAAGAAATCCTGAATCAAATGAAACGCCGCCGGTGCGTTCTCATTTGCCAAAGGAGCAGCATAGTTGTTAGGGACGAACTCTAACCCAGACGAAACGAAAGCCGTGGTTGCCATTAGAAGATTTTGAAGAAAGAACAAGTAATCGATGTGAAAGCTTAACAGAGTTTGTGTGTAGAAAGGTGTTTGTGAATATGTGTGTGATAATAGATGTGTATGAGTAAGATGGGAAAAGTGTAGCTGAAGATGTGTGTATTGTATTTATCAGAAAATTAAAGATTAAAAACTGAAGAGTTTTTAATCATTAATACACAACTGTCTTACTCCTATAATCATGTGAGTGGGACACATGTCAAACGTACAGACGCTGACAGCTGTATTGAAGACGTGCAAACGAGAAGACACCTTGCATCACATATCCGCTTATTAAAAAACATCAATAATAATAAAATTATCGATTTGAATATCTCAGAAACATAATAATAAAGTACGAAGGAGCTCAACAGTCAGAATAATAAGGACTGTCTTGGAACTCCGCACGTTCATGTTCCCAAGCTTCGAACCACGCAAAAACCTTTCAGTTGCCCTGTGGGATGCTATAAAAGCTAGAGCATTTTAACAACAGGCAATTCTCATATTAAAACAAATACCATATATCAAATGGCAGGAACCTTTGAATTCATGGATGTAGAGACTTTCTTGAATCTAAACTGGCATCAACAAGCAAACTATATCATAGATGAGTTTCTTGTTTTATCATTCTTGAATGATGAAGGGCTCATCGCTGATGATGAGATAGCCGAAGGACCTATCTCCAATCCATATGTGCACATCATCCGTCCTGGACCATATGATGTGCCCATCCTTGCAGACGATGATGCTGTGGAGATTTGTATGATGCTCTTTTATCAGAGCTACTTGAAGGGTTCGAAGAAGACAGTCGTCTTGGAATCCTGCAAGCTGCAAACCAGAAAGAGATTTCGAGAAGATGATGATGATGATTCAACATCAGGGGGTTGTCAAGCCTTGAAAATCCCAGATGCTATAATAACCTGTTAATCGAACAAGTAGCTAGACAAGAATATGAACTTGTCTGAATGTAAACAAAGTGTGAATCGATTAATGAGAAAGATCCATTTTTTTTTGTTTTACATATCAGAATCGCAAATAATCGTAAAGTGAAAGAAATGATATCACTTTAAACAATAAACTAACATACTCATCAGCGCTACTAATCACCATCAGGACTTATCAAACACACTCTTTCTTTTCTCTGTGTAATGCAAAATTACAGCACTAATCATACTCTTTCGAAAAACAAATTTCTAATCTCAACTTATAATATGTCTGAAACAAAGAAATTATTTTAACCATCAGAGATTAAAACAAAGTTACCTCGGCATATGTCACACAATACATCAGTGTTTACCATTTGTCCTTCTTTGTCAATAAACTCTTTTCTCAAACTGTACAGGTGTGAAAATATGTGTGTGCAATAGCAGAGTTTACCGTAATCAATAGTTAGATCATCTCAAAGTGCATAAAATCCACAAACTAAAGTAGTAAAAACTGGTTGCCTAAACTCTCATGTATAACATAACATCTGATTTTATATCTAAACTCTGTTTTCTGATATCCTTTCATTTGGATATATCTTTTAATTTTTCACCCCCTTTCTTTATTATTATTATTTTTTTTTTCTTTATTTTTCCAGTATTCAGTGGTTGGCACTAGTCACCAAAAATCAACGATTTTAGCCCTTATTTCATACAATAAGTTCCTGGATCTTCCTAGGCACAACATGATCTCAAAGGAATTTGTGCTCTTTTTGGCATCTTGATTTGAGGGTGAATTCTTTTTAATTAAGAATCCGAGTTTAGACTTTTCATCAGTAAATATAATTAACTTATGAGAGAAAATGCAAACAGCTAATACAGACTCAGTGTATAGGATCAATAAACTAAGAGATGGTATAAATACAGAGACAGTATCATGCTGTGTTAACTTACTGCACATAATCGAGATCAGAATCTATACGACTCTGAAGGATTCACAGTTACTTACTGAGAATTATGCTTCATACAAATTTCTTCATTGGTCCAAATGTTTCAGACAAAATTACAAACAGAGTATGACATTAAACTGTAACTATCAGAGTATGACCAACAGAGTTTAGCATCAGAGATTAACATGCTGGTTCACATAACAGTTAACACATGTAAGAAATCATGAACATAAAAGTGAGTCTAACCCGTATCTCTAGTCAGAACCAGAGATCATTCCAAGTTCATTTACCAATCTTGTAAAAGTAGCTTCACTCAAAGGTTTGGTGAAGATATCTGCAAGTTGTTGGTCTGTAGACACAAAATGAAGCTCAATGTTTCCTTCTTCCACATGTTCTCTGATAAAATGATACCTTATGCTGATGTGCTTGGTCATGGAATGCTGTACTGGATTACCTGTCATAGCAATAGCACTTTGGTTATCACAGAAAATAGGTATTCTAGAGTACCTTAACCCATAATCCAGCAATTGATTCTTCATCCATAAAATCTGTGCACAACAGCTACCAGCTGCTATATACTCTGCTTCTGCAGTGGATGTAGAAATTGATTTCTGTTTCTTACTGTACCAAGAAACCAATCTGTCACCTAAAAATTGACAGCTTCCACTTGTACTTTTTCTGTCTATCTTACAGCCTGCAAAATCTGCATCAGAGTAACCAATTAACTTAAACTCTGATTCTCTAGGATACCACAAACCCAGGGTTATGGTTCCTTTGAGATATTTGAGGATCCTTTTTACAGCTGTTAGATGAGGCTCTCTGGGATCTGCTTGAAATCTTGCACAAAGACATGTTGCATACATGATATCAGGTCTACTTGCAGTAAGATACAGTAGAGACCCTATCATTCCTCTGTAGTTAGTCATATCTACTGAGGCTCCTGTGTCTTTGTCAAGCTTCGTTGCTGTAGCCATGGGAGTTGTAGCAGATGAACTATCAAGCATACCAAATTTCTTTAGAAGATTTCTGGTATACTTTGCTTGATTGATAAAAATCCCATCATCTGTTTGCTTGACCTGTAAGCCTAGAAAATAACTAAGCTCTCCCATCATGCTCATTTGGTACCTGGATTGCATAAGCTTTGCAAACTTCTTACAGAGTTTGTCATTAGTAGATCCAAAAATAATATCATCTACATAAATTTGAACTAAAAGCAAATCATCACCAGAATTGAAATAAAACAAGGTTTTATCAATTGTACCTCTTGTGAACCCACTTTCTAAAAGAAATTGAGCAAGAGTTTCATACCATGCTCTTGGTGCTTGCTTTAGTCCATATAATGCCTTGTCAAGCCTGTAGACATAATCTGGATGCTTGGGATCTACGAATCCTGGTGGTTGTTCAACAAACACTTCTTCTTCAAGCTTCCCATTGAGAAAAGCACTCTTTACATCCATCTGAAAGACTTTAAACTTCTTGTGTGCAGCATAGGCCAGAAAAATTCTTATGGCCTCCAATCTTGCAACTGGAGCAAAGGTTTCATCATAGTCAATTCCTTCCTGTTGTGAATAACCTTTTGCCACAAGTCTAGACTTGTTTCTTGTAATCACACCTTCACTGTCAGTCTTGTTTCTGAAAACCCACTTTGTACCTACAATTGATCTATTCTTTGGTCTAGGTACAAGTGTCCAGACTTCATTTCTTTCAAATTCATTTAACTCTTCTTGCATTGCTGTAATCCAATTAGCATCTTGAAGAGCTTCCTCCACTTTCTTTGGTTCTGTTTGAGACAAGAAAGCATGATACAGACACTCATTATTTGTTGCACTTCTAGTTCTCACACTAGCATCAGGATCTCCAATTATGAGATCAGGTGTATGTGCCTGTGTCCACTTTCTTGCTGTTGGTAAGTGGTTTCTTGCATCATTATTTGATCCTCCCCCTTGATCCATGCTCTCCTGATTCATATGTTGACTTTCTGCAGCATCTGAGGCTCCCCCTGAATTGGATGGCTCAGAGTTTGAACTGTCAGAGTTTGAATCAGTTTCCTCAACTGACTCATTTGCTGTGTCTTGTTGAGCTTCTTCACGCTCCCCCTCAACTGGTTCTCTACTTTGTTCAATTTGAGAATTTCCAGTTTCTTCAGTATTTACCAGTAGAGGTTCAGAGTATGCTTCGTCAGAGTTTGTCAACTCTGCTTCATCAGAGTTTATATCATCAGAGAATAGATCTTCATTTTCAAAACGCAGTTGATCATATCCATCCTTGTCTTCAAGTCCAATTATTTTCTTGTCATCAAATGACACATGTATAGATTCCATGATCACCTTAGTTCTTAGATTATAAACTCTGAATGCTTTTGTTGACAATGGATAGCCAACAAAGATTCCTTCATCAGCTTTTAACTCGAACTTTGTCAACTGTTCAGGATGAGTCTTCAACACAAAGCATTTGCATCCAAATATATGAAAATATTTCAAATTTGGCTTCTTATTTTTCACCATCTCATATGGTGTTTTCCCATGCTTGTTGATCAATGTTGCATTTTGAGTAAAACAAGCAGTTTGAACAGCTTCTGCCCAGAAGTATGTTGGTAATTTTGCTTCATCAAGCATAGTTCTGGCTGCTTCAATTAAAGTTCTGTTCTTTCTTTCAACTACACCATTTTGCTGTGGAGTTCCAGGTGCAGAAAATTCTTGTTTCACTCCTCTTTCCTTGTAGAAAGCTTCTATGATTGAGTTTCTGAATTCAGTTCCATTATCACTCCTTATAATTTTGACTTTGTGCTGTGATCCTTTGTCTAGTAGATTTACATGATCCATCAGAGTTTGAGCAGTTTCATCCTTCTTTGACAAGAAATACACCCATGTATATCTAGTATATTCATCAACAATTACTAGAGCATATTTCTTTCTGCCCTTGGACATCACATTCACTGGTCCAAAGAGATCAACATGTAGAAGATGATAAGGTTCCAGTATTGATGATTCAGATTTGCTCTTGAAAGATGACTTCCTTTGCTTGGCTTTTTGACAAGAATCACACAAGCCATCTAGACTGAGTATAGATTTTGGAAGTCCCCTTACAAGATCCTTTCTTATTAGCTCATTGATGTTGTTCAAATTGAGATGAGAGAGCTTCTTATGCCAGTTCCAACTCTCTTCATTTGACATTCTGGCTGTCAGACACACTGTTTTTCCATCAGAGTTTGTTACCAAACTTGCTTCATAAATGTTGTTGCGCCTGTGTCCAACTAGAACAACTTTTCCAGTAGATTTACTGACAACTTCACAGTATTCACTATGAAAATCTACATGGTTTCCTCTGTCACAGATTTGACTCACAGATAACAGATTATGCTTGAGTCCTGAGACTAGAGCTACATTTGTAATGATGACACTTCCAAGATTGATATTGCCATATCCCAGAGTGTGTCCTATGTTGCCATCTCCATAGGAAACCTTTGGGCCAGCCTTCTCCTTAAAGTCTGATAGCAGGGCTTTATTTCCAGTCATATGTCCTGAGCATCCACTGTCCAAGATAAGTGTGCTCTCTATTATACCCTGCAATCACAAACAAATAATAAGTATTAGTTTTAAGGACCCAGACTTGCTTGGATCCTTTGTCTTTCTTAACAGTGTTAGCTTTTGCAGCGGAATTACTATCAACAGAGTTTAAGCTTACATTGTCAGACTTTACACTTGCAGAGTTTGCTTTAACCCACTTCAGATTGGGTTTTAGCTCATAATAGTTATGATAAATAGCATGATAACTCTTGCAAGTATAAATGGAATGCCAAGTGCTCCCACAGTGTGTGCATAAAGTTTGTGGTTTAACTCTTACATAATCATTCTTTACTCCTGAAGTAGAAGATAAAGAATTAATATGTTTGTTCTTAGTGCAAAATCTAGCAAGATGATTAGAACTACCACAATTGTAACATGTTTTCCTTGAAGCACCAGCATTAGGCAAATGATTATTTCTGTTATTTATGCCTACTTTTCCATTCCTATTTTTCTTGGACCCTTTAGGTTTCATGGCAGACTTTACCTCTTTCAACTTATGATTGAACTGTTTACCTGTCATCAAGCCAACATTAACCTGTTTTTACTGGTTTTCTAACAGCTTCTAACTCCATAAGTTTTTCTGTTATAATATTCTCCTGTTTTTCACAAGCTTCATCTGATTCCATATCAGCTTCCCTTATTACAACAGATTTTAACTTATTGGCTTCTGGAACAAATTTCACAGGTTTAAGTTGTGGTTTTACCTTGACCTTGTCTTTAAACCTAAGTTCATCATTTTCACAATAACCTAAACCTACAGAATCAGTCTGAAACACTTGATGAGTGTCTCTTCCAGAATCTGTCCAAGTTTTGATTATTTTTCTTTCTTTTTCTAAATCAGATTCTAGTTGCCTATATCTTTTCAGCAACTCCTGTTCTACATAAACAGCATCATCTCTTTCTTTTTGAATCTGCTTCATACTTTCAAGTTCTCCTTCAAGAAACTTGTTTCTATCTTTAAGACTAAGATTCTCAGCTTTAATTCTCTCATTCTCTAAGGTCTGATCCCTATAGCTAACATGAACACTTTTCAGATATACTCTTAACTCAGAGATATTATCAGTATCATAAGCATAAGTAGTTAGGGGTACCTTATTTTCCGATGATTCAGTCTCATCTCTGACAGTTGCCATAAGAGCATAGTTTTCTCCATCATCAGAGTCTGAAGTATCTGCCCAGTCTTTGCCTTTAGAGATGAGTGCTTTCTCAGATTTGCCTTTCTTGCACTCTGGAGCATAGTGACCCATCTCTTTGCACTTGTAGCACTGGATCTCAGATTTGTCCTTCTTTCCAGACTTGGTATCCCTTCCATCAGACTTTCTGAAATTCTTCTTCTCAGAATTTGAATCTTTCCTTGAGAATCTCTTTCCCTTCTTGAAGTTCTTGAATCCCATCTTCTTGAAGGTCTTCACCATCAATGCAGCCATTTGCATCATCTGTTCTTCATCATCATCAGAGTCAGAAGCTTCACCAGAGTTTGAATCATCATCAGAGTTTGATGACTCACTCTCAGATTTAATGACTAAAGCCTTTCCCTTGGCTTTCTTCCTTGATGATTCCTTCTTAATGGGCTTCTCCTCGACTTTGAGAGCAACAGATTTTGTCTTCTTGCTGGATCTCCTGTTTCTTTGTTCTATCTCAAGTTCATGAGTCTTTAACAATCCATAGATCTCATCAAGATCTGTATCAGCAAGATCATAATTATCTCTGATTGTTGTTGCCTTTAAATCCCACTTTTCAGGTAGAGATAACAGAAACTTGAGATTAGACTCTTCAAGTTCATATTCTTTATCAACCAGAGACAGATCGTTCAACAGTTTGCAAAATCTGTCATAAGTCTCAGTCAAGGTTTCATTAGTTCTTGAATCAAAGTGCTCATACTCCTGTGTGAGTATTGTTTTTCTGTTCTTCTTAATAGCACCTGTTCCCTGGCATCTGACTTCTAGAGCATCCCATATCTCTTTGGCAGTCTTGCAGCCAATTACTCTGTTAGACATAACATTATCTAAAGCACTGTGGAGAAGATGTCTAACCTTTGCATCCTTTGCAATCGATGAGATGTCCTCAGGAGTCATATCTTTCTTTTCCTTTGGAACAGTCTTCTGTTCTTGACCATCAACAACAGGGGATAATTTTGTTGGCATATGAGGACCATCATATATTCTGTCAAGATATTCTGGATCTGTAGCCTCCAGAAACATGGTCATCTTAACCTTCCAAATCGGATACTCTACTGGCCTGAGAATTGGAACCCTGATTGTTTCATATCGACTCACAGAATTGGGCTTAACCTGTTCAGCCTTAGGAGCAGTTTGATTTTCTTCAGACATGATTAATACTGTGTTTGAATCGTAAAACTGTATATATTAAACAGCCTTGGCTCTGATACCAATTGTTAGTCCGAATACACAATATATAATCAAGTATGTATGAGAATAACAATTAATAACACAGGTTTGTAAATCAACAAACTGAATTATGTTAAATAATTCTCTCTTAGTGATGTTAATGAATCACAAAGAGCTTCTAGGTTACAAGAATAATATATTCAATAATCGCATCCCTTCTAGGGATAACCTATCTGTGTTTATATAGTACACAGTTACACAATCCTTATCTAATTGATATTCCTACAAATTAGCTATACAATTGTTATCAATTAAGGATTGCTTCTTATCTTCTATTCCGTTTCCTTAGCTGTATCAATATATTCTGCTTCTTTCCATCTTCAGAATATATTGCTTCTAGAATCTTCAATTCATCACCGACAACTAATTCAACTATCACCTTGTCAGACTTTAAATAAACTCTGACCGGCTTCCTTTAAACTCTTCACCCTGTCAGAGTTTAATTAAACTCTGACCGGCTTCTGATAAACTCTGGTCAGTACCTGTTGCTTAAACACTGATAAACAAACATCAGTAATTATATCTAACATGATATGTCTAATTCTGAGTACAAGAAAACTGTGCAAGTTCTAAGTGTAGAATTGTTTAATGTACACACAAGCATGCTAGCATCAGAAATGGAAAATGCTAAACTAGTTCTTAAGATTAAAAAGTTAGAATCTAAAAATGAAGAACTAGATCTTGTAGCTGTAACATTAGAAGATCTTAAGCAAAAGAATGTGTACTTAAAGAACAAGGTCAAGTGTATTGATGAGATAGAGACTATCCTCAGGAAGCAGATTTCAGATTTAGATTTGAAGCTGAATGCTTTTAAGAATTCCGCCCTGATTGCTAAGGAGATCATTGATACTCAGGCCATAGGGAATAAAACTGCTATAGGATTTGACTATGACAAGAAAGCTGGTAAGAAGATAGTGGAATTCCCTGCGACACCTTCAGTTGTCAAAAGGAATACTCCACATGTTCTTAAGAATGTTGATTGTCCAGTTTTTGTTAAGCCTTTTCCACCACTCTTTCATGAGGATGACCTTTTCATAAGACAAGAATTGCTTGAGGAGGATTTGTTGAAGGAAAAAGAGGTAAAGACTAAGTTGCCTAGGAAATCAGTAAAAAATGAATTACCTAAACCTGATTTACCTAAAACTGAAGTAGGTGACGTAGTTAGTAATGTTAAAAAGAACAGGAATGGGAAGAAGAAGATTGTTAATCAGGAAATGGTTCCATATTCTCCCATTGCATCTAGGAAGTTGTGCACTATCTGTAATTCTTCTGGACACCTTACACATGCATGTAAAAAGGTTAAAGTAGAAACTGCTATTACTTCTGAAATGCATAACATGTCTGACATGCCTGATCTTCATGAACCCTGTGGAAAGAAAGAGTGTTTGCTATGTAAGTACAACATCATGCATGCTTATTTAATAAGTTGATGAATGATAGTAGCAATAGCACTGTTAATGTTAAATCCACAAATACTATGAATATCAAACAGGGTAAGACTAAATTGAATGTTACTCCTGTTAAATCATCTAAACCTTCAGGACCCAAACAATTTTGGGTACCAAAGTCCGCTTAATCAATCTGTGATTGCAGGGTAAGGTTAAAAGCTCAAAGGTTGTGTGGATTCTGGATAGTGGCTGTTCTAGACACATGACAGGTGAAGAGTCCCTGCTTACAAAGGTGGTTAAGAAGACCGGCCCGATTGTAACCTTTGGAGATGACAGCAAAGGATTCACTACAGGATATGGTAAATTGAAAGCTGGAAATGTCATCATTGAGAACATCTCTCTTGTTGAAGGATTAAAGCACAATCTTCTAAGTATCAGTCAGTTCTGTGATAAAGGCTACAATGTAGATTTCAGAAAGGACAAGTGCTTGATCACCAACAGGAAGGATGAGAAGCTTACTCTACTGGGAGTGAGAAAAGGAAATTTGTTTATAGCTGACTTAAGTTCTACCAGTGAAGGAGAAGTTACATGTTTCTATGCAAAGGCATCTTCAGAACAAAGTTGGCTATGGCACAAGAAGCTCTCACATCTGAACTTCAAAACTATGAACTTTTTGGTTAAGAGAGAGTTAGTGAGAGGGTTGCCCCTGATGGAATTCAATCAGGAGGGACTATGTGAAGCATGTGAAAAAGGGAAGTCGAAGAAAGCATCACATGGAAGCAAAGGAATGACAAGCATTACTGAACCATTACAGCTGATTCATATGGATTTATTTGGTCCAGTCAATGTTATGTCACTTTCAAGAAATAGATATGCATTGGTGATGGTGGATGACTTCTCCAAGTACACGTGGGTGTTGTTCATACAAACAAAGGATGAAGCAACACAACTAATCATTGATCACATCAAGAAGATAGAAGTGAAAGCTAAGCTACCTGTGCGGACAATCAGATCAGACAATGGAACTGAATTTAAGAATGCAGTTCTTAATGATTTCTGCTCAGAGAAAGGAATATCAAGACAGTTTTCAGCACCAAGAACTCCTCAACAAAATGGAGTAGTGGAAAGGAAGAACAGGACCTTGGTTGAAGCAGCAAGGACCATGTTGAGTGAATCAAAACTTCCCACTTACTTTTGGGCTGAAGCAGTGAACATAGCTTGCTACACTCAGAATCGAACCCTGATCAACAAAGATCATGAAAAGACTCCGTATGAGTTAATAGCCAACAAGAAACCAACACTGAAGTACTTTCATGTGTTTGGTGCAAAGTGCTTTGTACTTAAAGATGGAGAACATCTTGGCAAGTTTGATGCCAAAGCAGATGAAGGCATTTTTCTGGGCTATTCTCTGGAATCTAAGGCTTTCAGGGTATACGTGATTGAAGATAAGAAGGTGTTGGAAAGCTTTAATGTAACATTTGACGACACCAAAAGACTAGGCCTGCAAACTGGAGAGAACTCTGAATCCTTGGTATTTGAAAATCTATCAGGAGATCTCTCTGACAATGAAGAAGTACCTGAAGTTGTTACAGTTATTAATAATAATCATAATGATAATGATTCTGGACAAAGTGGTGACCAAAGTGGAGATCCTCAAAATTCTACAGGATCCACTAGTCAGTCTTCAGAATCAACAGATCAACCCGTCAACAACTCAGGGGGAGCAGGAGAAGGATCAACTAGTCACACTCCACAACATCTAGAACAAGGAGAATCATCAAGATCGCATCTGCCAAGACAAAGGGTATGGAATAGAGATCATCCCTTTCACTTGATCATTGGTGATCCGGACACAGGAGTGAGAACTAGGAGAACATCACAAAATGAATGTCACTATTCTGGGTTTCTTTCAGAAACAGAACCTAAGAAAGTTGAAGATGCTCTAGATGATCCAGATTGGGTGATTGCTATGCAAGAGGAACTCAATCAGTTTGAAAGGCAGAAAGTTTGGAAGCTGGTACCCAGGCCTAAGGGAAAATCTGTTATTGGAACAAGATGGGTATTCAGAAATAAGTTGGACGAAGATGGCATTGTAACGAGAAACAAAGCCAGACTGGTTGCTAAAGGTTACTCTCAAGAAGAGGGTATAGATTATGATGAAACCTATGCACCAGTAGCAAGACTTGAGGCCATCAGAATGTTTCTGGCATTTGCTGCACATTCCAATTACAAGGTATATCAGATGGATGTGAAGAGTGCTTTTCTGAACGGGGAGTTAGAAGAAGAAGTGTATGTGGAACAACCTCCAGGTTTTGAGGATTCAAAACTGGCAAACTTTGTGTACTTTCTATTCAAAGCTCTCTACGGACTCAAACAAGCTCCAAGGACATGGTATGACACTCTCTCTGAATTCTTACTTGAAAATGATTTTACAAGAGGTGTCGTAGACAAAACTCTCTTTGTCAAAAAGCATAAAAATGATTTGATATTGGTGCAAGTATATGTTGATGACATAATATTTGGTTCTACTAATGATGATCTATGCAAGAGATTTGCTAAGTTAATGCAGAGTCGTTATGAAATGAGCATGATGGGTGAATTGTCATTCTTTCTTAGACTGCAAGTATACCAAAAACAAGATGGTATATTCATTTGTCAGTCCAAGTACATCAAAGATCTTCTGAAGAAGTATCAAATGGAAGACTCGTCTACAGCAAATACTCCTATGCCAACTGCCACTAAGCTTGATAAGGATGAAACTGGTAAGAAGGTTGACATCACAGGCTACAGAGGTATGATAGGCTCATTACTTTATCTCACTGCAAGTAGACTAGATATAATGTTTGCAACATGCTTGTGTGCTAGGTTTCAGTCTGATCCTAAAGAATCTCATCTAATAGCTGTTAAGCGAATATTTAGATATCTTAAGGGGACCCCAAATCTTGGAATTTGGTACCCTAAAGATACAGGATTTGATCTTATTGGATATACAGACTCTGATTTTGCAAGTTGTAAGATTGTTCGGAAGAGTACTTCAGGAAGCTGTCAGTTTCTTGGAAGAAGGTTAGTTTCCTGGTATAGCAAGAAGTAGCATTCAGTTTCCACATCAACAGCTAAGGCTGAATACATTGTTGCTGGAAGCTGCTGTGCTCAAATCTTGTGGATGAGAAACCAACTCCGTGACTATGGGCTTTTGTTGACAAAGATTCCAATATTTTGCGACAACACAAGTGCCATAGCAATCTCAAACAACCCAGTGCAACACTCGAGGACAAAGCACATCGACATCAGGTATCATTTTATCCGAGAGCATGTCATGAATGGAACTGTGGAGTTACTTTTTGTACCCACAGAGGATCAAATTGCAGATATCTTTACTAAACCGCTTGATGAATCCACTTTCAATAAGCTGGTTGGTGAACTTGGGATGTTAAATCTTTCTAATTGATTTTGATTAGAAGTCAGTAACTGCCGAGAGTCCTAGTGAATACATGAGTTTAAGAATTTCTATATCTTTAGGACTCGTGAATTTATTTTCTGGAGCAATTGTCGTAGTTAGGATTTTTGTACTAATTATATGTCATAATTATGGATGATATATCTTCTGGCATTTAATTGGTTATTAATTCTAAAAATTATTTAAGTGCTAATATTTGTTCTAAATATTCAAGCATTTATTTAATTTGAATTAATTTACTTTGTTTTTAATATTGTAGATTAATGCAGCATAATTTATTGGATTTTAATTGATTAATATCATTTAATGATATTTAGTTGATTTTATTCTAAGAAAATTGTGAATTTTCTGTTAACAATTGATTTTGGTGAATTTTAAAATATTTATTCAAAATAAAACTTGACAGAAAATTAAAAGAACTGATTTTTAGAACATGAACAGGTTTTAGAAATTGGAAAGAAGCAAAAAATATCGAATTTAGGAAATTCGATAGTTTTTCAAGTACATAGATAAATCTATTGAAATTAATTTTCAATAGTTTTTGAAAAGGAAAAGAAAAACTATCGAAAACAATTCTCGATAGTTTTTTAGAATACTTTTAAAATTTATCGAAGTGAATTTAATTAATTCAATATTTAAATTCTCGATGGATTTTGAAATTCTAGTGAAAAATATCGAAGAAGATTTAATTCTTTTTATAATTCAAATCTTCGATAGATTTTCATAAAATGGTTCGATAGTTTTTTGTTCTATACAAGCAAAAAAACCCTCGATGGTTTTTACAGAAAGTCTGTTTGCATTCTATCTTTTTAATCTTCGATAGTTTTTCAAAACTATCGAATGGAAATAGACCTTCTTGCCCCTCTGATAAAACCATCGAGAGTTCTTTTAAAAAAACCATCGAACCAGAAATGACAAATTTGCCCCTGTCAGTTTAATTAGTATAAAACATTGCATTGTTACTTTTCTCTTTTCATTTCACAGATCTGAGAAACCTTGGCTTTCGTTTATAATACTTACATCATACATACATATTCAAGAACATTTCTTCGACAGTTTCTCAAGTTTTAACCGATCAATTTGACTTTTTACCACAGTAATTTCATTTAAATAGTGAAACTGTTTGTGTTATTGGTCAATTGAGGTTCACAGTATTGTTTTCTTTTGTAGAAACCATCGAAGTGACTTTTGTTCAAGCTTTTGTTAACCGAGTTCTTCATAAGGATTTAATTGTTTAATCAATTAATTTCTTTTGAGTTTTAAGTGAAAATTCAACAAATTAACATTTAGGGTTCAAAAGAAATAGTGTTCGAATTTGTGTGGTTGCAAAAGAAAAGGGGTAATTTTGTTTTAAGGATTAATTAATTAGAAATAATTAATTGAAAAATTAGTTTTGGTTTAAAATTAATTTTCTGGAAATTTGATTTAAAATGGTCGGAGAATTTATCGTAACAAAAACTAATCATGTCTCGTTTCAGAATCTGCAAGCCATTACGAACTTACAGTTTCGTGCATGGGCAGAATTTCTGAACACACGTTCATTAGTGGCATTTGCTGTGAGTACTCCGTGGTCCTTTGTATCGATCAATTGACTGCGTTGTACACAACCGCCACGGATACAACTGAGAATAACGTAAGGTCCTTCAGTTTTGTTGTGCCAGGGGGCAGAACAATAAGGGTGACGGAACATGATTTTAACAGAATACTTCATTTTCCAACAGAAAACCTTGTTCCGGATCCCACGACTGAGGATATACATGCTTTCTTCACTCTCATTAGAAGTCAACAACCTAACTTCTTTGTGGGAGAGTTCCTTAAGCATTACTTGCCAAAGGCATGGAACTTTTTCTTTCATACTCTAATCCATGTTTTTACTGCCAAGCTAACAAATCTGCATGGTATTCCCTTATTCCTTCAAAAGATAGGGTTTGCCATTGCGAACAATAGGCATATTAACATAGGAAGGCTATTGATCGATCAAGTCATTCTGTGCATGGGACCACTAGATGAAAGAACAGGCATAACTGATGATGTGCTTTGTTTCTATCCTAGGTTCCTACAGCTAATTCTCAATGATATCTTAACAGATGATGAGCGCGAGACATTCGCCAAAGAGGCCACCCAGGAGTGCATGAAGATGAAGAGCAATACCATAACCGCTCTGATAAGGAAGAACAACTATCTTCCAAGGGTACCCACTGTTCTCACAGACTATCTAAGAACGGTGCCCCTACCACTTCTGCCCCCAGGGGAACAGGTAATTGAAGGTAATATTCCTCCACCTCAACCTGAAATGGCACCTGAACCAATGGATGTTGATCTAGAGCCCTCAGTGGCCATTCCTGACCAGGAGGTTGCAAACCCACAACCTCTAACCACGGTCGAAGAGCCTTCGGAAGAGCCAAATGAAACCATAAACGAACCTCCTTCCCCTCCTATACCCAATATTCAGAAATCCGTGAGTGTAGAGGGAGATAGTGCCTTAGCAGCACCACATAAGGAGATACACCCTTCAACAACAGCTCTGCCTTCCTCTAAAAGGAGAAGAATAGAAAACGAGGCAACTGTTGATACTTTATTTCAAACTTCCAAAGCGCCCTTTATTGATCCTTCAAAGGATATATCATCTACGGATGATCAGGAACTTGGTTTATCCAAGGACGGGGACTTGCGAAGCCCCATTGCACCACCGGTGACCTCCTTAAGGACGGCTACAGTGTTTTCTTCTGCATGTACAACTAGCACAAAGGGATTGAGTGAAACAAAAACACTTACACCTGGTCTGAGTGGGTAAGGTAAAATGAGTGAAACACCGACAGAAACGTTGAGTGTACACCCAGAGCCAAATGTGAGGAGTGACACCCTAACCCTTCCAAATATTGATGATTTGCTATTACCTAGAGGTACATGTTCAATCCACCCTCAAGGAGATTATGGAATATGTTGAGGAACCAACAACCCGGACCTTCACAGCAACAACCTGATCCTTCTACTACCTTTTACAATGAGGATGACTACATCGAGGATTCCTCAACTAAGGGGGAGAAAGTTGGAGAAGGGGAAACAAATGAAGTGACTAATGAAGGTTGGCAAACAACTGGATGGGGAGTTTGGGAAACCAATGAAGCTATTCCAGGTAGACAGTACTGGATTGAAGACATTGTGCAAGAAGAAGAAAGTGAGGAGGAATTTGAGATCATGCAAGAGCAACCACTACAGGAGGAGCATGAGCCATATTATCCAGAGCCAATAGAACATCCTATCTTGGATGATGATATGGAAGAAGAAGCAAATTCTCTATCACTGGAAGAAGAAGCTGCCTTGGAGATGGTGAAAGCTCAAAGAGCTGAAATAGATGCCAGGCAAGCTGAGAGAGAAAGACACCAAGCAGTTTTGAGGAAGAACTGCAGGTGATTCTCATCAAGATACAAAGGACTACAAGGCTAAATGAACTGCTCCGTGAGCATGTTAAGGAGATCTTGATGAAAGTCGGTCCAGAGATTACTGAAGATCCTCCAATGGTTAGATTCATGACGAATGACTTGTTCAGAATCTGCTATTTGGCTGAGGACAAACTGAGAGACTATCCAAGAAACTATCTAATATCAGTTGAGAAGTATCTTAGATCCACTGGATTCACATCAACGGAGAAGGACAAAGCAGCAGACACTCTTAGAAGATTTCTAATGGAGAATGTTCCTTACTATAGGAAAAGAGTGGAAAGAGGATTGGAAGTGCATACCAGATTACCAAACATGCCAAAGCTAAACAAGGAAGATGTTAACATTGCATGGTTATGGGCTGGAGTGGGTCAAGAGGTTGAATATATTGGAAGACACATCCAAGGAGCAATCCTTAAACCTGGAGAACCACTGCACTATCTATCAGTGATTGATTATCAAGCTGCTAACTCCGATCCAATGATTGAAGACGGTGAGATCGAATTGGACTGAAGAACAGAAGCAAAGAACAACAGAACTATCAGCTCAGACAAGAGGAGCAACTTCAATATGAAAAGTTTTATTGTTTTTTGATTTATGAAATCTGGAAATGTATATATATCTGATCCAGAATGCATTTAATATTTTTACGATGTCTTACTTTAAGTAGTTTCATGTTTCCTTAGTTAGTTGAGTTATCCTCGAAGTATTTGCTTGTCGAACTCTATCCAATCAAATAGGGGGAGATTGTAAAGCATAATGTAACATAAGATGTAAAAGAGATAACTACAACTCAACAAAGGACAAGACAGACAATAATATTAACAGAAGCACAGGAATCCAGAATCAAAGAAGAAAAGGTAAACTCAAAAAATCAAAATACGTTATGTATTCTTGAAGTCTGTAAACAGGTCACGGAAAGAAGTTCATGAAAATGTTCAAGACTCAGTGACAGCAAAAGAAACAAGACTTTCAAGACGACAGAAGTATGTGAATGATTTAGGGTTAAGTACCATGGGATTCCAGTGATTTAATCGAAGCAACCAGAATGACAAGGGACTTATCAGAAGCATTGAATTGAAGACATAAAAGAAGAATTGATCAAGTGTTATTCATCTGTGAACCAGACCAGTTGCACTAGGTGACGGCACTAAAAAGATCAAGTTGTTTTATCGTCTCAGAAGGAAGTGATACAGTCTATTACTTAAACGCCCAGGAGCTCAATGGAATCATTAAAAGATATAAGACAAGAAAAAGGATTCAATAGTTTTTCATTTCAGAAAACTATCGAATGGTATTAAAAATTAATTCATAGAAAACCAATTTGAGTTAATTTAGTATTCGATAGTTTTGTTTTAAAACTATCGAATGGTAAAATAACTTAAATCATTCGATGGTTTTTTAAATCATTCGATGGTTTTTTAATAAGGAGCAGGTGAAAAGTATTCTTGTTTTACAGGTTGATTTTGAAGATGGACGGCCAGGATTGATTCCTTCATTCCTAGTTCGATAGTTTTCAAATCAAAGCCTACAATTACTAAGAGAGAGGCAGTGTCTTCCTTAGTCGAGTTATATCACAGAAGCAATTACTAAGACAGAGGAAAAGCCAGAGAGAAAATACTAAGATCATTAATTCTGCTGAAACTCTATCATTGTATTGATTGTGGATAACTTAGAACTCATTGAAGCTAATCTACGGATTAGAAATTGTAGCACCCCTCGAGGTTTATATTTATAAAAAGATATATTCCCCGAAACTTGATTTGGTTTGGTGTGTTTGATTTCGTTATAGAACTGAATGATTTATCCGCGAACGAAATTGAATTATTTGTGAGTATCGTATTCAACCCCCCCCCTTCTACGATACTTTGGACCTAACAATCCCTTACCCTCTGATGATGAGTTATCACAGTTCTTTGTGAATATTCATTATCAGGGTCCCTTTCAAATGGTTAAATTGTCCAAAAGCTTTGTTGTTAGGGAATGGGATATCTTCTTTGATACTATAGCAAGAGTATTTGGTAACTGCACAAAAACAAATTTTCATTGCATTACCAGTCTTAATCAATATATTGCTTATGCTATAGTATTTGGTCGTAGATTGAATTTTGCTGAGATTCTGTGGAACCTAATGCTTAACAGGCTTGCTCACTCTAGGAGAGATTCTGATAATCATGTGAAAGTGAAGTGTTGGTACCCTCGCTTTCTCACTCTTATCATTAATCATCTTCTCACTGCTGAGCAGGTAGAACTGTTTAGGGAAGCTAGATTTGAAACCTCTCCAACCACAGACACCAAATTCTACACCAGACTTGATGTCTCATCCAAATTCCTCAATATACCTGTTCTTGTTTCACCATTGATGAGTCAATTCATTAATCTTCCTATCTTTGGTGAACAAGTTCCTCAACCACATCCAGTTCCACTACAGGTAGTTATTCCTAACTCTGGTTCTTCTTCTGGTACTTCAGTTGAAACCCAAGTGGTTGCTAGGGCTGACCCAGAGGTTGTAGAACCACAATCTCTGACCCAGGTCATAGAGCCAAACAGTGAGTCAAACACTCCTGATACACAACCTGAGCCTAATATTCAAACCAGTTCAAGAAGAGTTAGTGATATAGCTGAAATGAGTGTTCCCACAGCTCTGTCTCCACCCCTAAAGAAAAGAAGAACCTATAGGGAGGCAACTTTAAGCCCATCTGTATCCTCTCAAAAGGATATGGACATTGATATGGCCACTAAACAGTCTCTGGAGACATCCTCTCAACAGGATGAATCTATTGAAATTCACCATCGGGCCCTGGCATCTTGTACTGAGTCAAGCACTCTTCCATTAGTCACAATGGGAGAAGATAACCAAATAGATGACACTCAGGACACTATGCAAGGAGAGCACTTAAATTTTGATTTTGAAACAGTGCCTACCATTGTTACGGTAGAAGTGCCTTCACAGGCATCTGAGGGAAAATTTGATTCTTTGCCAAATCAAATAGAATCATTTTCTCCCCTCCCAGAGGGAACATCTCTGGCTCCCTTAAGGGATTTTCCACTCGCAGTTTTTACTGGAGAAAGTGGAAGGCAACCTAATGAATCCAACACTGAAGCAATTCAGTTTCAAATTCAATCTGATTTGGATTTCATTGGGGATTGGGAATTGCGAACTCCCA
Organism: Heracleum sosnowskyi; assembly: GCA_030848705.1. NCBI lineage: Eukaryota > Viridiplantae > Streptophyta > Magnoliopsida > Apiales > Apiaceae > Heracleum > Heracleum sosnowskyi. Next base: position 47,235,959 of record CM061239.1, on the reverse strand, counting down.
TTGCACCACCACTGACCTCTCTTGAAGGGGCTAGGGTGATTTTTCATGCAGGTACATCTTCTGAAAATCTAGAAAGACGGTTAGTGGTGAGAGATATGAGTCAAACACCGAGTGATACACAAGCACGTGAGTTGAGTGAAACACCACTGAGAGCAATTGAAGTGAGTGCACACACTGACACAAACACTGCTTTGTTGAAACAGCTAGCTGATCTACAAAGGAAGTTACAAGACACCCAGGCTGAGAACACTCTTCTAAAAGCACAAGTGGTTGCACAATCTACCACCTCTGTATCAAATCAGCTGGGTACTGTGAAAGATGACCTGGAAGGATTAAAGAATACTCTACTCCCAAAGCTGAATTCCATCCAACAATCCCAAGTACTAGTGGCTTCGGACATTTCTGAATTAACAACGTCAAATGCTCAGATTTCAGAAAGTGTCAAGGAGATTGCTGCCATTTCTACCAAGGTGGACTTTATTCTGCAAACAGCTGATGAAAATCAAACTTTTAATGAAGAAAGGATTTCAAGGATAGAAGGAGGAATGGAGCATCTGAATGAAGGTATGAAGCACTTGTATAATATGATAAAGAAATCACATCAACCTACTGAAGATCAAAGAACATTCTTTGAGGGAGATGATGATGATGATGAGGGTGAGGATGATGAAGGAGGAGATGGAGGAAATAGAGATGATCAAGGAGCTATAAGGGGAAGAAGTTAGGTGAATCCTGGAGCTACTAAAGTAAAATCTGTAGAGGATTCCTCAACTAAGGGGGAGAATGTGGAGAAACAAGGAGGAAATCAAGTCGGAGGCTCAAACAAGGACAAAGGGAAGCAGAAGTTAACTTTTTCTGATGTTGACTATTATCAAGGTGAACAGGGAGATTTTGACTATGTAGAAGAAGCCCCTGAAGATATCTTTGGTAATGTGAGGTGGAAGAAGAAGCTGATTATGCTGACTGGGAAGAAGAGTCAAATGTTGATCTTGTCTTTGAAGCTGAGTTAGTAAGACAGAAGGCTGATCTGAAAAGAAGAGAGGAGGAGAATGTAAAGGTATCTGACATCATTTCTAAGCATCTTGTCATTCAAAAAGCTGAACAACAAGAAAAGCAAAGGCTTCACAATCTGAAGGTCAATGAGAGAAAATTTTATGTGAGGCTGAAGCAAGGAGAAGAATGGGACAAGGCTAGAGAGATGTTTGCACATCAGGAAGGAACTAACAATGATGCAAAGTTTCTTGGGATGTTGGAAAGATACAAGAAGGTCAATCCAGACAACACAGTATATATGAAAGCTCTTCATGCAGAGGTTTCAAGGATCTCAACTGGATATGACAGAGTTAGAGAGGAGTTAAAGATCTATGTTTACACTCATAATGAGGGAACTTTCTTAGTGTCTCTCAATCTTCTGGAAAGCAGAACTCTCTCTGAACTATGGGTCTTCATGTGCAAAGTATAAATAACTTCTCCATTAGCTGAGCTGCTGCATGATCAGCTAAGAGACTTTGCAATGAAAGCTAGTCCACAAGTGGTGGAAGTGCCTTATGAAGTAAAAAAATTTAAAGGAAGGGCACTTCAGACTTGTGGTGTGGATCCAATCTCTCTGAAAGATTTTCCTGCCAAGCATCTTGTCTACTTGGAGAACATGTTGAGGACTTCAGGATTTGCTACACAAGAGAAGACAGAAGTTGTTGATTTGATTCAAGACTATTGCATAGCAAATATCAAAAGATATCATCAAATGAAGAATAGGCTGAAGAAAGTCACAACTCAACCTGTCAGACCTAGTGGCAATACTTCTGAATCTGATCGTGTTCTGGACAAGGATTTGCTTGAAGCACTTGAAGAAGGAGAGATGATTGAGTCTGAAATTTGAAGAAGCTCTGTTTGTAAATATTAAATGTTTAGAGCTTAGGTGATTCAAGATAGGATAAATGTATTCATATGTTCAGTCTAGAGGAACATCTATCTTGTACTTACCTGTAATGTTTGAATCTGGATAATGTTAAATGAAATCCAGAACTTTGTGTTATTATTTACTTAGCTTTTAATGTCTTATTTCTACTTGTTTAGTTAGTTGAGTTATCCTCTAGGTATTTGCTTGTTATTCTCTAACAAACAAATAGGGGGAGATTGAAAGACATATGTTTAAGCCTATTTGTTTACATCGAGGAATTAACTCAACATTAAACAAGTCTGTAATAAGTAAGTAATAATTCAAATTGTCACAGGACTATCAGAAGATTATATCTATCAAAGAATGAAGATTAAAGTCATCTACAAACTTGAAGTGAGTCTACATTGAAAGAAGCTCAATTTATTGATCAAGCCTCAATGAAGTATTCAAGCTCAGTGGATTTATTAAAGTGACGGAGATTTCAAGTGGTGACAGAAAAAGATACTGATTACGGAGTTCTTGAATGAGAAGGAAGTGAATCACTGCTTAAAGTCAAACAGATAAAGAACAGACATTGTCGTTAGTCACTCATGAACCAGACAGTGCATCGAGTGTCAACGTACTATTGTGTTTGTTATTTATCTAAGTTTTAAGTGATTCTGGAATTGTTTTAGAAGTCAACTAATTCTATTTACTCTCTTATAAATAATTAATATTATTAAGTATATTATTCATTAATTTAATTCTGTAAAGAATTAATTTAATACATAATTTATTTAATTAATTATTTAAATTAGAATGAAAATGAACTAGGAAGACTTAGGTTTGAACTAAGAAGACTTAGAATAATGAACTAGGAAGACTCGCAAGTGAGTCTTCCCGATTGTCTTCCTAGGCCAAACCCTAGTCTTCCCGGTTGTCTTCCATGTACAATGGTTGTCTTCCCGAAAGTCTTCCAAGAGTAAAAGCATAGTTTTTCTGCTAGTCTTCCAAGGAATTTCTACAATCTGTCAAGTGGCTTGCAAGTGGACTAAAAGAAAAGTAATGCAGTGTATTTAAAGACAAGACAATTCGAAGATAGACATCAATTACAATTGAAGAACAAAAAAGACACAGAAGCATTTAACTTTTCATTCTCTCGGTCTTTACTTTCTCAACAGCAAAGCAATTAATTTTCTTCAGTGATTTAATTCTTGACAAGTTCTTATCATTAAATTCATAAGGATCATTTCACTTGTACTGCTTTAGCTTTCTAGCGGATCATAATCCCTAGATTTTATATCGAACTACTTTTTAGTATTCGACCCTTTTTATTACAAAAATAGATAAATTCATGTCGAATTTATTTTAGGTTTGTTTTATCAAGTTCATTGTAATCAGTGATCAGAATTGTAACACCCTTCAAGTTTAATAGAGTTTTATTTAAATTGAATATTGTTTCAGTTTTATTCCGCAATAATTTGTTCTAATTTGTTAAATCTTAACAGGACAAATTCGATTAAAAGGTATAGTTTGTATTCAACCCCCCTTCTACAAACTTATCAGGACCTAACATTATGAAATATTAGTTTTGGTGCAGTTGCTGAAGACTTTAGCCAGAGTGTCAAAGAATAAGTCCCACTCACTGACTAGATTGCTTTTGGATAACTTTACTAAATTTACCGGACCTTGATAATTGATGTTGGTGAAAAATTGAAATAGGTCTGCTTTAGTAGGTAAATTAGCAAAATTATCTTTGGGGAGTTGCAAGGCATCACAAAGAATATCTCTGTTTAGTGTATATTGTGCGTCACTGATAATGAATGTGAAAGAAGATAAATCAGTGGACACAATAGCAGTTGAACATAAAAGCCTCAAGGGTTCATGTTTTAAATCAGAATTAAGACAAATTGCATGTCTAATGATAGAATGCTCATTTAAAAACTAAATCCAAGGCCTAAAACATTCAACGGAACATTTTAGTGGATCAACATGACCAAGAAAATTGTTTTTGACAATTTCAAAGGCCATATTGAAAAAACAAACAATTAATAAAAATTAATAAGAATTTTAAGGATTTTAAGTATCAAAAACAAAGAATCCACAAAATTCAAATCAAGATCAATGACAGAAAACAGAAATATGGTTCAGATAAAAATCACAAAAGAATTGCTTTAAAAGATTTAAAAGAAAAATATGTAGCACTTCTTTTAGAAAAACAGTTAAAAGAACCAAGGAGAAAAAAATATGCTAAGTAAAAACTTGAGCAAAAAAGACTAAGTGAATTATGAGAAAATCAACTTAGTATTTATAGAATTCCTGGAAAGACTATCAGATAGTTTAACCGGTAGTCTTTCTGGACTAAAAGGCTAAAAATAAAAGCAAAAATGAAAAAACTGTTAACAAAAACTGTTAAAATAATTAAACTAAAATTAGAAAAACTATCAGTAAGACTATCAGAGATAGTCTTACCGATAGCCTTTCTAGTTTAAAAACTAGAAAGACTATAACAAATAAAGTTAAAGTCTAGAAAGGAAAAGAAATAAAATAGAAAACAAAATAAAGTAAATACTGAAAATCAAGAATACTATCAGAAAGACTATTGGATAGTCTTTTTGGAAATAAAAAGCATAAAACTGTTTAGCAAATTAGTTAAAACACATAGAACACTGAAATAAATTGCAGAAAAATGAAATAAATATAGAAAAATGCAAGAAAATATTCTAAAAATGCAATAAAAATATATAAACGGTTTGAACAATTATTTAAATATTCTCAAATTCATAAATTTGCAGTAAAAATAAATTTCTCCATAGAAAATTCTGAGAAAAATATTTTTAGAGCAAATAAATTATTTAAAAATACTTACCCTAGAAAGCTAAATAAACTAGATAAAAGTATGGCATTTAAGATTAGTAAATTTAAACAACAAGTAAGAAAATGTTTTGATAACCTAAAATAATAGTGAATTTCAGAAAATGTACAACACAGATCACTTGTATTCTAATCCAAGAACAAACATCAAACAATTATCAATACTAATCACTAAAACTGTTTAACATACCCAATTTACTAACTAACCTGGTAAAAGTGAATTCATCAAGAGACTTAGTGAAAATATCTGTTGTTTGTTCCTCTGTGGGTACAAAGTGTAACTCCACAGTACCATTCATGACATGCTCTCTGATAAAATGATACCTGATGTCAATGTGCTTGGTTCTCGAGTGCTGAACAGGGTTGTTGGAGATTGCTATAGCACTTGTATTGTCACATAAAATTGGAATTTTGTCTAATACAAAGCCATAGTCCTTTAATTGATTCCTTATCTATAAGATCTGAGCACAACAGCTTCCAGCAGCAATATATTCAGCTTCTGCTGTTGAATTTCAAACTGTTTGCTATTTCTTGCTATACCAGGAAATCAATCTACCTCCTAGGAATTGACAACTCCCAGAGGTACTCTTTCTATCCACAACACTACCAGCATAATCAGAATCTGTATATCCAACAAGATTAAAACCAGAATCTTTAGGGTACCAGATACCTAAATTAGGTGTACCCTTAAGATATCTCAAGATTCTTTTAACAACAACGAGATGTAAATCTCTAGGATCCGCTTAGAACCTTGCATATAAGCATGTAGCATGCATAATATCAGGTCTACTTGCAGTAAGATAGAGTAATGAGCCAATCATACCTCTGTAGCTTGTAATATCTACCTTGATAGAATTATCACAGGCTCCAAGTTTGACAGCTGTGGATGATGGAGTCCTTGCTGATGCTGAATCCTCCATATGATATTTCTTGAGGAGTTCTTTAAAATACTTGGATTGATAAATAAATATACCATTTAACATTTGATTTACTTGTAATCCAAGAAAGAACTTCAGCTCACCCATCAAACTCATCTCAAACTTACTCTGCATTAGCTTAGCAAATCTCTTACAAAGATCATCATTAGTAGACCCAAATATGATGTCATCCACATAGACTTGGACTAAAATCATATAATATTTGTGTTTCTTAGAAAAAAGAGTTTTGTCTATAATACCTCTTACAAAACCATTTTCTAAAAGAAAACCAGAGAGAGTGTCATACCATTTTCTTGGGGCTTGTTTGAGACCATAGATAGCCTTGAAGAGAAAGTACACAAAGTCCAGCAACTCCTGATTTTCAAAGCCAGGGGGCTGTTCCACATACACTTCTTCATCCACCTCACCATTCAGAAATGCACTCTTAACATCCATTTGATAAACTTTAAAATTGGAGTAAGCTGCAAATGCTAAGAACATCCTGATAGCCTCAAGCCTAGCCACTGGTGCATAGGTTTTTTTAGATCAGAATTCAATGATCGTCAGGAGCTAGACTCAACTGATCAGGATTGCTGACGTCATCAAGATTACATGGTCGTCAGGATCAAGATACATATCAGGACTGGGATCAGGATTGATCATCAGGACTGGAAGCTGATCAGGATTCCTACTTCGAGTTATATTTGGAGTCTAGTTAAACATGGAAGTTTATTCTGTCGGTTCCTGGTTTGTAGAATGTAGCTATCAATTATGGATAGGTTTTAATCTTTGTAATTGATTAGGACTTATCATTGATAGAGAAGCTGTGTAGTATATAAACACAGTTTTGGTTTTGGTTCGGTGTGAATCAAGATAGAAGCTCTCAAGAACATAGAATTTCTTGAGAGAGTTTTTGTAAGCTAGCAGCTCTCAAGAACATCAGAATTTCTTGAGAGAGTTTGTAACAGTTTTATATCAGATTTAATAAAGCTGTTATCTTTCTTTCATATTTGTGATATATACATTAAGAAGTCGATTATCTTATACTATTGTATTCAACCCCCCTTCTACAATAGATTATTACTGGGCAACAATTGGCCAAACTGATTTAATTCTGAATCAGATACGATCTAAAGATGTCGACAACCAAGTATGAAAGCATGAAGATTCCCATCTTGAAGAAATCAGAATATCCAACATGGAGGGTAAAGATGCTGATGTACCTGGAGGCTATGGATCCTGACTATTTGGACAGGATTCGTGATGGACCATATATTCCTACAAGGATTGTAGAACGAACAGATACAGTACCTGAACATTATGTGGTCAAGGCTAAAAGTGAATGGACTCCAGAAGAAAAAGCTCATGTACTCAGGGAACCAAAGATAAAGAATATCTTGCACAGTAGTCTTGATGTTGTCATGTCAAATAGAGTGATTGCATGCAAGTCTTCAAAAGAAATCTGGGATACTTTGGAAACTCAGTGCCAGGGATCTGCATCTGTCAAGAAAAACAGAAGGGCTCTTTTGATTCAAGAATATGAACAATTTGATGCAAGACCTGATGAGAGCCTAACTGATCTATATGATAGATTTCTGACACTATTGAACAGTTTATCTTTAGTTAACAAGGAATATGAAACTGAAGATTCAAGCACCAAGTTTCTAAGAGCTTTACCTGAAGAATGGGTTAATCAGACCTCGATCATTAGACATCAGTATGATCTTAACACTGTGTCTCTTGAAGAAGTCTATGGGATGCTAAGAACTCATGATCTTGAAGTTCAACAGAGAAAGAACAAGAAAAGCAGCAAGGCAAAATCAATTGCTTTGAAAGCAGAGGCTAAATCAAAAGGAAAAGCTATGGAGGTCTCTAGAAGTAAATCAAGAATAGCTGAGTCAGATCCTGATGACTCTTCATCAGATACTGATGACAATTCTGATACCAATACTGATGATGATTCTTCTGACTCAGACATGGAAGAGATGGTTGCTATGATTGTCAGAAACTTCAGAAAGATGAAGTTCAGGAAGAATAGAAGACAAGGCAACTTTCAGAAAAAGGCTTTCAATCCAAACAAAGATAAGTATATCAAAAAGGACAGCAAGGGTAGCAAATTTGACAAGTCAAAGGTTAGATGCTACAAGTGCAATGGTATGGGTCACTTTTCTTCTGAGTGCAAGAAGACAAAGGCACTTATCACATCAAGCAAGGATTGGATGGACTCCTCCTCAGAATCTGATACTGAGGTGGTCAACTATGCTCTAATGGCCAACGCTGATGTAATTTCTGCTCCTGATGATAAGGTACTAAATATTATCTTTGATTTTGATACTGATAATGCTTCTGAGTTAAGACGTTTTCTAAAGTCTTTACATATTAGCTTTAGAAGTCAAACTGCTGAAAATACTAGGATCTTATCTGAGATGTCTGAACTTAGAAAAAGGAATGATATATTAGAAGCTGAATTTTCTCGTATGCAAGAAGTACAAAAAGAAAGTGATAATGCGAATCACATGTATTTAGAGATGAAATCCAAATGCCTGCTCTTGAAAAGGAACTTGAATATGCTAATGAGAAAATCAGAACCTGGACAGACTCTGGTAGGAAATTTCATGAGATTAATACATCTAAGAATTGGAAAGAGTGTCTAGGATATAAGTCAGATGAGGATAAGAAATTGAAAGAGAAAATTGTCATTGATGAGACAGTCAGTCCAAAGACCTATAGACATGTTATAGATACAACCAAATCTAAGATTACTCCTGTTAATTTTGTTTTTGGTAAGGATTCCAATTCTACTTTTGAAAAGGGATCTACTTCTACTCAAGGAATTAAAATTATAAAGTCTAAACCTGTCATGAATAAAGTTACTAAGAATGTAGGTCTATTGTCTCAGAAACAGCTTAAGGATAAAATCTGTGAGGTGACAGATAAGAAAGAGGAAGCTACTGTTAAGAGAAACAGAAATGGTAAAGTAGGGATCAATAAAGAGAATGGTTACAAATATATCCCAAATGCACCTAGAAAGTGTTGTTTTAACTGTGGTAACTCTAATCATCTTGCTATTGATTGTAAGAAGAGTAAGAAGAAGATTGCTGATATTTCTAAGTCTGATGTTAGGAATAGATCAGTATTTTATAAACCACAGAAGTCCTGTTTTCATTGTGGTAGTATATGGCACTCGATTTATACTTGTAAAGATTATCATGAGCTGTACTATAACTTTTATGATCCATTGCCTAAATTTGATAAAAATAGTGCAAACTCTGGTAGCATTGAGAATGTCATAGAGAAGCATGCTTTTGTTAATACTGATACTGACAAAGCAAATCCTGATGGAGTAAATCCTGTCAGGACTGCTAAGGTCAGAAAGTCTTCTGCTGTGAAAGTTAATAAATTGCATGGAAAAGGAACCCAACAAGTATGGGTTCCTAAATGTTCTAACTAGTGTGTTTCTATTCTGATTGCAGGGTAAAAAGAAAAATGTGTTAGTCATGGATAGTGGATGTTCTGTGCACATGACTGGAAACAAAGCCCTGTTATCAGAATATGAGGAAAAAGCTGGCCCAACTGTGTCTTATGGAGATGGCAACATTGGACAAACCTTGGGATATGGCAATATAATCATTGGAAATGTCATCATTGAAAAAGTAGCTCTAGTGAAAGGACTGAAACACAACTTGTTGAGTATTAGTCAAATCACTGACAGAGGTTATCATGTCAACTTCTATTCCACACATTGTGAAGTAGTCAGTAAAGCAACAGGAAAGATAGCACTAATTGGCTACATGCATGGTAACATATATGAAGCCAACATTCAATCAAATACTGATGACTCCCCTACCTGTCTGATCAGTAAAGCATCAGTAGATGAAAGTTGGAATTGGCACAAGAAGCTTTCTCATCTCAACTTCAGCAATATCAATGAGTTGGTTAAGAAAGATTTAGTGAGAGGATTACCAAAAGTGTTATATATTCCTGATGGACTCTATGATGCATGTCAGAAAGCAAAACAAAGAAGGACATCATTCCAGAGTAAATCAGAATCCTCTATTGAAGAACCATATCACATGCTACATCTTGATCTATTTGGTCCAGTCAACATCATGTCCATCAGTAAGAAAAGGTACACTCTTGTAATTGTTGATGAATATTCTAGATTCACCTGGGTGTATTTTTTGCACAGAAAAGATGAGACTCCTGAAGTTCTGTTGGATCATGTGAGAATGATTGAGACAACCACAAAGTACAAAGTCAAGATTTTGAGAAGTGATAATGGTACTGAATTTAAGAATTCAAAGATGGAAGAGTTCTGCAAGTACAAAGGAATCATTCAACAATTCTCTGCTCATGGCACACCTCAGCAAAATGGAGTAGTTGAAAGGAAAAATAGAACTCTTATTGAAGCTGGCAGAACTATGTTGGAAGAAGCAAAATTACCTACATATTTCTGGGCAGAAGCAGTCAACACAGCATGCTATACTCAAAATCTCACATTAATAAACAGACATGGTGTGACTCCTTATCAATCTCTCAAGGAGAAGAAACCAAGTCTGAAGCATCTGCATGTGTTTGGCTGTAAATGTTTTGTTCTCAGAACTCATCCTAAACAGCTAGGGAAATTTGAAACAAAGGCTAATGAAGGAATTTTCATAGGCTATCCTGCATCAAGAGCCTTCAGAGTTTTTAATTTGAGGACAAGGACTGTCATGGAGTCAATACATGTATCTTTTGATGACAAGAAGATAACAGGAATCAGTGAAGACTCTCATGATAGATTGATTTTTGAAAATGAAGCTACCAAGGAACCTGAGGAAAGTGAATCAGATCCTGTCCATACATCAGATCCTGATGGGTCACCAAATCCTGATGACACACCAAATGCTGATGGTGCAAATACTAATGATGCAATCAATAGTGATACTTCTAGTAGTGCTATTGTTGAGGGGGAGCAACAACATTCTACTACAAGTTCATAGTCAACTCAATCATCAGGACAGAATTCTTCAGATACTGATTCAAGTGATGATCCTGATAACTTATCAGGAGGACATAGCAATAATTCAGGGGGAGCTTCAAGTCAATCAAGTTCTTCAAATCAAGATAACACCAATCCAGGGAGAGCATCTACGTCAAGAAACAATTTAACACCAGCAAGGAAATGGACTGCAAGTCATACTCCTGATTTGATCATTGGGGATCCTGATGCAGGTGTTCAAACAAGAAGTGCAACTCAGAATGAATGTCTATACAATAACTTTCTATCCAAGGAGGAGCCTAAAAAAGTTGAAGATGCACTTAAAGATGCTGATTGGGTTACTGCAATGCAAGAGGAACTGAATGAATTTGAAAGAAATGAAGTCTGGAAACTAGTACCAAGACCAAAGAATAGATCAATTGTTGGTACAAAGTGGATTTTCAAAAACAAGACTGATTCTGATGGAGTAATAGTCAGAAACAAAGCAAGACTAGTTGCAAAGGGGTATTCTCAACAAGAGGGAATTGATTATGATGAAACTTTTGCTCCTGTTGCAAGACTAGAAGCCATTAGGATATTTCTTGCTTATGCAACACATAAGAAATTCAAGGTTTTCCGGATGGATGTTAAAAGTGCTTTCTTAAATGGAGAACTGGAGGAAGAAGTCTATGTTGAGCAACCTCCTGGTTTCATTGATCCTAAATATCCAGTTCATGTCTACAGATTGGATAAGGCACTTTATGGACTAAAGCAAGCTCCAAGAGCATGGTATGAAACTTTAGCTCTATTCTTACTGGAAAGTGGATTCAAAAGAGGTGCTATTGATAAAACTATATTTTATTTGAATCATGGTAAGGACTTGTTGTTAGTTCAGATTTATGTTGATGATATCATTTTTGGGTCAACAAACAATAAGCTATGTGAAAAGTTTTCCAAGCTTATGCAGTCAAGATATCAAATGAGCATGATGGGAGAAATGAGTTACTTTCTTGGTCTTCAAGTTAAACAGACTGATGAAGGGATTTTTATCAATCAGTCTAAATATACAAGGAATTTATTGACAAGGTTTAACATGCAAGATAGTTCTCCTGCTACAACTCCCATAGCTACAGCTACCAAACTTGATCCTGATCAAGGTGCTGAGGTAGATGTAACTCACTACAGAGGAATGATTGGATCTTTATTGTATCTCACTGCAAGTAGACCAGATATCATGTTTGCAACCTGTCTGTGTGCAAGATTTCAAGCAAAACCTAGAGAACCCCATCTGATTGTAGTCAAAAGAATTTTCAGATATCTCAAAGGCACTTCTTCACTTGGCCTTTGGTATGCAAGGGAATCAGATTTTGGGTTGTGTGGTTATTCAGATGCTGATTTTGCAGGATGCAAAATAGACAGGAAAAGTACTTCAGGAAGCTGTCAGTTTTTGGGTGGAAGACTAGTTTCATGGTTCGGTAAAAAGCAAAAATCCATTTCCACTTCAACTGCAGAAGCTGAGTACATTGCTGTAGGAAGTTGTTGTGCTCAGATAATGTGGATGAGAAATTAGTTGTTAGATTATGGCATGTCATACTCAAAAATCCCTATTTATTGTGATAACCAAAGTGCTATTGCAATGACAGGAAATCCAGTTCAACATTCTCTTACTAAACACATCAGTATTCGATATCACTTCATAAGAGAACAAGTTCTGGAAGGAACAATTGAACTTCACTTTGTTCCTACTGATCAACAACTAGCTGATATATTCACCAAGCCACTACCTGAAGCTACTTTCAATAAATTGGTGAATGAACTTGGAATGATGAACTTTGAGAATTTCTGAGGAAAGCTACAGAGAGGAAATCCTGATAAATGTCAAATCCTGATGGTTATTCAGAAAGGTATGTTTTCTTTGATCAAATCCTGATAGGATGCTATCCTGACAGGAAGTCAACTGGTCAAATCCTGATGCTCAGATTTTGAAGCTGGTATGAAAACCAGAGGTTCTATGCTACTTTGTCATTAACACTTCTGGTAAACTCTGGAAATAAGATTTTTACTTAGTCTTTGATTAAGTTTTCAGTCTTAATTCTCAATTTCAATTATATTTTTATCAGAGTTTACTATTCGTCATTTTATATGTCAATATCAGTGTTACTAACAAATTTTGCAGGCAAGTACATAAAGAAAAAATAGACAAATTTCATTAATTCTTGAAGATTCATTACAAATGAAAATGGAAATTACATATTTTTTTCCTAGTCTATTGTTCTACTCAGGAACACGTGCCCTACAGATTAGCATGAATGCTCTTGAGCAGCTTCACAGTCCATCAGGATTGGAAGGTCTCTTGTTCCATCCTTAAAGGACAAGAAGAGGAGTTGATGCACTTGAAGGCGGATCGTCACCGTGACCACCGGGACTCTTCCGTGCCTCCAACTTGCAAGACATACAAGCATCACGGATTCTCTTCTTTCTTTTCTCAAGCTCTCGGACGAGCTCTTCATCATCTTCATCTTCATCCTCTTCATCATTGACAAATATGAGATTGTCAATAGGATTACAGTCAGGATTGGCCTGCTGGAAATTGTGCCAAAGTACATCGGCCATTGCGTTAACAAAGGCTTCATGTTCCTGAGGATCAGGAACTGGTTGAGGCTCTTCATCTTCTGCGATCTCAGCCAATTCAGCGAACATCTCTTGTCAGATTTCATCGAGATTTTCGTCTTCTTCGTTTGGTAAGTTGTTTTGTTGTTGGTTTGCAGCCATTGAAAAACAAAGAAGGTGAAAGGTTTTCGTAAGTTTTTCTATAGAGAGGGTTTGTGGTTTAATAGATATATGATGTTATGTTTAACAGTTCTATTTTATAGAGAATGTGTGTTAAGGATGCAGGTCATTTTCTCAATATCGAGGCGCCTGTTCAGTTTCTCATAATTACTTTGCCTCGTTAATTGGTAAGAATGGTTACATGGGTATTATGCTATTTGTTTTGTAATCATTTTTTAAAAAAAACAAAAATAGCATTTATCAGGATTGTCAAAATAAATTTTGTTTTCTTAAATAAAATTTTATTTTACTTCATATTAAATTTTTCTTTCAAATCCTGATAAGGCAAATGGTTTCATAGGAAATGCTTTTATTCCTGATGAGGTTAGGTTTTTCTTACATAGGAAAATGCCTACTCGTTATGGTTTAATTTCTAATGCTATGGGACAAGGCCAATCACACCTTGTTCCTAACCCAAGCATTCATCCTAAACAGTCTAAACAGTCAACTGCCACCTTTAATGTCTCTCAAAAGACTTTAGTTGTAAAAGCAAAGAAGTCAGCTAGAACTGATGTGTCAGGAAGACAATCAGGTTCAAAAGATTTTTCCTCTACACCACTCACTAAAAGGAAGTTACAAGGGGGTGTACAAGGGGTCCTGGTGAAAAAAGCTGCAAAGGGAGGTGAGGTTGTCTCTGTTAAAAGAAAGTTAGTGCTCAGGGATGAGACTGACTCAGAGGATGATTTACCTATATCCTCTGTGATGAATGTGAATAAGGAAGTTGCTGATACTGCTACTGCAGCTGTGGTTCCATTGTCTACACCACAGAAGAAAAGGAAGTTATCAAAAAGCAGGTATCATATTCCTTTTGAAAAAAAGCAGGATACTGATGTACAGGACACTTCTATTCTGAATGAGCAATCAGTTTCAACTGCTCAAGCAAATCCTGATGTTAGTATTCCTGATGCTGAACCAAGTCAAGTGGTTAATATTTCAGACTCTCCAGCACAGGACTCTCCAACAAAAAGACATGTTGATATTTCATGGGAGAAGTATGGTGCTGCTGCTTTCAAACTTGGGATAAAACATCCAATGGAAAAGCTAAGGAAGGCAGAAGAGTTAGTCTATCAGAGACAGAAGAAACTGAAAGGATCAAGCCCACAAGAACCTGAACCTCAAAGTGGTTCAGCATCTCTTTCTGATGATCCATCCACACAAGAACCACTCAATCAAAGTTTGAGTGAAGGCTTAGCTAGTGGAATGGTCCCACAAGAACCATTTTCTCAAAGGGAGAATGCAGACATCAACATTCCAGCTACATAAGAACCATCTTCTCAAAGTGAAGATGCAGGCCAAGCTACAGTTTCTGAGAAATTTCCTGACAATGCTCAAGGGATTTCTGGTACAGATGAAGTTCAAAGATTGGTCGAGGACACTGTCAAAGAGGGAAGCACACAAGAACCCTTGACTCAAAGTGTTGAAGCAGCTTCTGAACCTCAAGCTCCACAAGAACCATTGGTAGCAAATACTGATGCAAGCAAATCAAATCCTGACGGTGTTCATCCTGACGCTAGTGGTGCTCCTGATGCTGAACCTATCCTGATACAGCCACTTCGTTCAAGACCAATGGATCATCCTATCACAGATTCACAGGATAAAATGAAAGGTATAGCTATTCATGATCCTGATGATACTCATAGTACTGATGATGATGACTCTGATGATAGTGATGATGATGAGAATCGAAAAGAGAAGGAACAGCTTGCTGCAGCACTCAAAATTAGTCTTGGAACTAATTTTGGTTCATCAAGTACATATATGGCTGGCAAAGCTTCCACTGGGAAAGATCAGAGACAAGATTTTTCTATTCCTTCCTTTAATCCTGCTGAGGCACTTAGACAGAATGAATGGAACAATTCATGGCACAGATCTGTTGAATCTGTAAGTTATTCTTCTGCTTTGGAACATGCCTATGATGCAGTGAAATCTATAGAGAATCAAGACTTGAAGAATCATTTGAAGGCTACAACTCTATTATCCAAAAGCCTAAAAAGTGAGATTGATTCTATCAAGAACTCAACTGAGTTGGTGAGGAATGATATTTCTCAAAATTTTACAAAGGTGCCTACTGCTTTTCAGCTAAGGGTAGTAGAATCCCAAGTGAAATCTATCATTTCTGAACAAACCTCTATCAACAGAAGGATTGATTCTCTGGATACCAAGGTAACTGACATTCAAGCCTCTCTTTCCTTAATTTTGAATTTATTGTCAAATCCTGATGTCAAAAAAGGGGAGAAGGTTAGTCGGACAAAATGCACACCTGATCTAGTATTAAGGAATAATGATGATGATACTGGAGATGATGGTAGTGACAAAGTGATACAAGGAGAAACCTCTGATGTTGCTGTTATAAAGTCTACAATTCAAACTTCACAAAGTCAAACAACGCAGTCAACTCATGTTTCTGATTCTGGAGTTAAGACAGTAAGAACTTTGGTGCAATCTCAGATCCTGACGGAAGAACAAATCCTGACACCTGGTCATGGACATACTCTGTTAGATATAATTGCTGACGTTTGTTCATCAGTGTTTAAGTTCCAGGTACATATCAGAGTTTATATAGAAGCCAGTCAGAGTTTGATAAAGTCTGACTGGGTGAAGAGTTTACATGGAAGCTGGTCAGAGTTTGTTAAAGTCTGACAGGGTGATAGTTGACTTAGCTGTCGGTGCAAAGATAAAGATTCTAGAAGCAATATATTCTGAAGATGGAAAGAAGCAGAATATATTGATACAGCTAAGGAGACTGGACAGAAGACTGAAGCAATCCTTAATTGATAATAATTGTATAGCTAATTTATAGGAGTATCAATTAGATAAGGATTGTATGTAGCTGTGTACTATATAAACACAGATAGGTTATCCCTAGAAGGGATGCGAACATTGAATATATTATTCTTGTAACCTAGTAGCTCTTTGTGATTCATTAATATCACTAAGAGAGAATTATTTAATATAATTCAGTTTGTTGATTTACAAACCTGTGTTCTTGATTGTTATTCTCATACATACTTGATTATATATTGTGTATTCGGCCTAACAATTGGTATCAGAGCCAAGGTTGTTTAATATATACAGTTTTACGATTCAAACACAGTAATAATCATGTCTGAAGAAAATCAAACTGCTCCCAAGGCTGAACAGGTTAAGCCTAATTCTGTGAGTCGATATGAAACAATCAGGGTTCCAATACTCAGGCCAGTAGAGTATCCAATTTGGAAGGTGAAGATGACCATGTTTCTGGAGGCTACAGATCCAGAATACCTTGACAGAATCTATGATGGTCCTCATATGCCGACTAAATTGTCCCCGGTTGTTAATGGTCAAGAACAAAAGACTGTTCCAAAGGAAAAGAAAGATATGACTCCTGAGGACATCTCATCAATTGCAAAAGATGCAAAGGTTAGACATCTTCTCCACAGTGCTTTAGATAATGTTATGTCTAACAGAGTAATTGGCTGCAAAACTGCCAAAGAGATATGGGATGCTTTAGAAGTCAGATGCCAGGGAACAGTTGCTATTAAGAAGAACAGAAAGACAATACTCACACAGGAGTATGAGCACTTTGATTCAAGACCTAATGAAACCTTGACTGAGACTTATGACAGATTTTGAAAACTATTGAATGATCTGTCTCTGGTTGATAAAGAATATGAGCTTGAAGAGTCTAATATCAAGTTTCTGTTATCTCTACCTGAAAAGTGGGATTTAAAGACAACCACAATAAGAGATAATTATGAGCTTGCTGATACAGATCTTGATGAAATCTATGGGTTGTTAAAAACTCATGAACTGGAGATAGAACAAAGGAATAGAAGATTAAGCAAAAAGACAAAATCTGTTGCTCTCAAAGTTGAGGAGAAGCCCATCAAGAAGGAATCATCAAGGAAGAAAGCCAAGGGAAAGGCTTTAGTCATTAAATCTGAAAGAGAGTCATCAAACTCTGATGATGACTCAAACTCTGATGAAGCTTCTGACTCTGAGGATGATGAAGAACAGATGATGCAAATGGCTGCACTGATGGTGAAGACCTTCAAGAAGATGGGATTCAAGAACTTTAAGAAAGGAAAGAGATTCTCAAGGAAAGATTCAAACTTTGAAAGGAAAAGTTTTAGAAAGTCTGATGGAAGGGAGACCAAGTCTGGCAAGAAGGATAAATCTGAAATCCAGTGCTACAGGTGTAAGGAGATGGGTCACTATGCCCCAGAATGCAAGAAAGGCAAATCTGAGAAAGCACTCATCTCTAAAGGCAAAGACTGGGCAGATACTTCAGACTCTGATGATGGAGAAAATTATGCTCTTATGGCAACTGTCAGAGATGAGACTGAATCATCTGAAAATAAGGTACCCCTAACTACTTATGCTTATGATACTGATAATATATCTGAATTAAGAGTATATCTGAAAAGCGTACATGTTAGTTATAGGGATCAGACTTTAGAAAATGAGAGAATTAAGTCTGAGAATCTTAGCCTTAAAGATAGAAACAATTTTCTTGAAGGAGAACTTGAAAATATGAAGCAGATTCAAAAAGAAAGAGATGATGTTGTTTATGTAGAACAGGAGTTGTTCAAAAGATATAAGCAATTAGAATCTGATCTAGAAAAGGAAAGAAAAATAATCAAGACTTGGACAGACTCTGGAAGAGACACTCATCAAGTGTTTCAGACAGATTCTGTAGGTTTAGGCTATTGTGAAAATGATGAACTTAGGTTTAAAGACAAGGTTAAGGTTAAACCACAACTTAAACCTATGATATTTGTTCCAGAAGGCAATAAGTTAAAATCTGTTGTAATAAGAGAAGCTGATATGGAATCAGATGAAGCCTGTGAAAAACAGGAAAATATTATAACAGAAAAACTTATGGAAAGAGAAGCTGTTAGAAACCCAGTAAAAACTTGTGAAAAACAGGTTAATGTTGGCTTGATGACAGGAAAACAGTTCAATCATAAGCTGAAAGAGGTAAAGTCTGCCATGAAACCAAAAGGGTCCAAGAAGAATAGGAATGGAAAGATAGGCATAAATAAAAGAAATAATCATTTGCCTACTGGTGCTGCTCCAAGGAAAACATGTTATAATTGTGGTAGTTCTAATCATCTTGCTAATTACTGCACAAATAATAAAAATATCAATTCTTTACCTTCTACATCAGGAGTAAAGAATGATTATGTTAGGGTTAGACCACAGACTTTATGCACACACTGTGGGAGCACTTGGCATTCCATTTATACTTGTAAGAGTTATCATGCTATTTATCACAACTATTATGAGCTAAAACCCAATCTGAAGTGGGTTAGAGCAAACTCTGCAAGTGTAAAATCTGACAATGTTAGTTTAAACTCTGTTGATATTAATTCCGCTGCAAAAACTAACACTGTCAAGAAAGACAAAGGATCCAAGCAAGTCTGGGTCCTTAAAACTAACACTTAGTGTTTGTTTGTGATTGCAGGGTATAAAAGAGAGCACACTTATCTTGGACAGTGGATGCTCAGGACATATGACTGGAAATAAGGCCCTGCTATCAGACTTTAAGGAGAAGGCTGGCCCAAAGGTTTCCAATGGAGATGGCAACATAGGACACACTCTGGGATATGGCAATATTAATCTTGGAAGTGTCATCATCACTAATGTAGCTCTAGTCTCAGGACTCAAGCATAATCTGCTATCTGTGAGTCAAATCTGTGATAGAGGAAACCATGTAGATTTTCATACTGAATACTGTGAAGTTATCAGTAAATCTACTGGAAAAGTTGTTCTAGTTGGACACAGGCGCAACAACATTTATGAAGCAAGTTTGGTAACAAACTCTGATGGAAAAACAGTGTGTCTGACTGCAAGAATATCAATTGAAGAGAGTTGGAATTGGCATAAGAAGCTCTCTCATCTCAATTTGAACAACATCAATGAGCTAATAAGAAAGGATCTTGTAAGGGGACTCCCAAAATCAATACTCAGCCTAGATGGCCTATGTGATTCTTGTCAAAAGGCCAAGCAAAGGAAGTCATCTTTCAAGAGCAAATCTGAATTTTCAGTAGTGGAACCTTATCATCTTCTACATGTTGATCTCTTTGGACCAGTGAATGTGATGTCTATGGGCAGAAAGAAATATGCTCTAGTAATTGTTGATGAATATACTAGATATACATGGGTGTATTTCTTATCAAAGAAGGATGAAACTGCTCAAACTCTGATGGATCATGTAAATGTACTGGACAAAGGATCACAGCACAAAGTCAAAATTATAAGGAGTGATAATGGGACTGAATTCAGAAACTCAATAATGGAAGCTTTCTGCAAGGAAAGAGGAGTGAAACAAGAATTTTCTGCACCTGGAACTCCACAGCAAAATGGTGTAGTTGAAAGAAAGAACAGGACTTTAATTGAAGCAGCCAGAACTATGCTTGAAGAAGCAAAATTACCAACTTATTTCTGGGCAGAAGCTGTTCAAACTGCTTGTTTTACTCAAAATGCTACACTGATCAACAAGCATGGGAAAACACCATATGAGATGGTGAAAAATAAGAAGCCAAATTTGAAATATTTTCATATATTTGGATGCAAATGCTTTGTGTTGAAGACTCATCCTGAACAGTTGACCAAGTTCGAGTTAAAAGCTGATGAAGGAATCTTTGTTGGCTATCCATTGTCAACAAAAGCATTCAGAGTCTACAATCTGAGAACTAAAGTGATCATGGAATCCATACATGTGTCATTTGATGACAAGAAAATAACTGGACTTGATGACTTAGATGAATATGATCAACTGCGCTTTGAAAATGAAGGTTTATTCTCTGATGATGTAAACTCTGATGAAGCAGTACCGACAAACTCTGATGAAGCGGTTCTGACAAACTCTGATGAAGCATACTCTGAACCTCTACTGGTAAATACTGGAGAAACTGGAAATTCTCAAATTGAACAAAATAGAGAACCAGTTGAGGGGGAGCGTGAAGAAGCTCAACAAAACACAGCAAGTGAGTCAGTTGAGGAAACTGATTCAAACTCTAACAGTTCAAACTCTGAGCCATCCAATTCAGGGGGAGCCTCAGATACTGCAGAAAGTCAACATATGAATCAGGAGAGCATGGATCAAGGGGGAGGATCCAATAATGATGCAAGAAACCACTTACCAACAGCAAGAAAGTGGACACAGGCACACACACCTGATCTCATAATTGGAGATCCTGATGCTAGTGTGAGAACTAGAAGTGCAACAAATAATGAGTGTCTGTATCATGCTTTCTTGTCTCAAACAGAACCAAAGAAAGTGGAGGAAGCTCTTCAAGATGCTAATTGGATTACATCAATGCAAGAAGAGTTAAATGAATTTGAAAGAAATGAAGTCTGGACACTTGTACCTAGACCAAAGAATAGATCAATTGTAGGTACAAAGTGGGTTTTCAGAAACAAGACTGACAGTGAAGGTGTGATTACAAGAAACAAGGCTAGACTTGTGATGAAACCTTTGCTCCAGTTGCAAGATTGGAGGCCATAAGAATTTTTCTGGCCTATGCTGCACACAAGAAGTTTAAAGTCTTTCAGATGGATGTAAAAAGTGCTTTTCTCAATGGGAAGCTTGAAGAAGAAGTGTTTGTTGAACAACCACCAGGATTTGTAGATCCCAAACATCCAGATTATGTCTACAGGCTTGACAAAGCATTATATGGACTAAAGCAAGCACCAAGAGCATGGTATGAAACTCTTGCTCAATTTCTTTTAGAAAGTGGGTTCACAAGAGGTACAATTGATAAAACCTTATTTTATTTCAATTCTGGTGATGATTTGCTTTTAGTTCAAATTTATGTAGATGATATTATCTTTGGATCTACTAATGACAAACTTTGTAAGAAGTTTGCAAAGCTTATGCAATCCAGGTACCAAATGAGCATGATGGGAGAGCTTAGTTACTTTCTAGGCTTACAGGTCAAGCAAACAGATGATGGTATTTTTATAAATCAAGCAAAATATACCAGAAATCTTCTCAAGAAATTTGGTATGCTTGATAGTTCATCTGCTCCAACTCCCATGGCTACTGCAACAAAGTTAGACAAAGACACAGGTGCTAAAGTGGATATGACAACCTACAGAGGCATGATTGGGTCTTTACTGTATCTCACTGCAAGTAGACCTGATATCATGTATGCCACATGTCTTTGTGCAAGATTTCAAGCAGGTCCCAGAGAGCCTCATCTAACAGCTGTAAAAAGAATCTTCAAATATCTCAAAGGAACCATAACCTTGGGTTTGTGGTATCCTAGAGAATCAGAGTTTAAGCTAATTGGTTACTCTGATGCAGATTTTGCAGGCTGTAAGATAGACAGAAAAAGTACAAGTGGAAGCTGTCAATTTTTAGGTGACAGATTGGTTTCTTGGTATAGCAAGAAACAGAAGTCAATTTCCACATCCACTGCAGAAGCAGAGTATATAGCTGCTGGTAGCTGTTGTGCATAGATTCTGTGGATGAAGAATCAGTTGCTGGATTATGGTTTGAGGTACTCTAAAATACCTATTTTCTGTGATAACCAAAGTGCTATTTCTATGACAGGAAATCCAGTACAGCACTCCATGACCAAGCACATCAGCATAAGGTATCATTTTATCAGGGAACATGTGGAAGAAGGGAACATTGAGCTTCATTTTGTGTCTACAGACCAACAACTTGCAGATATCTTCACCAAACCTTTGAGTGAAGCTACTTTTACAAGATTGGTAAATGAACTTGGAATGATCTCTGGTTTCGACTAGAGATACGGGTTAGACTCAAAAACTGTACATGTTTGATTTTTATGCTCATGATTCCTTGCATGTATTAACTATTATGAGTACCAGTGTCATAAACTCTGAAAGTAAACTCTGATGCTAAACTCTGTTAGTCATAAAGTGTTGGTCATACTCTGATAGTTACAGTCTAATGCTATACTCTGATTGTAATTTTTGTCTGAAACATATGGACCGATGACGAAAAATGTATGAAGCATGATTTTCAGTAAGTAATTGTGAATCCTTAAGAGTTATATAGATTCTGATCTCAAATATGTGCAGTAAATTAACACAGCATGATACTGTCTCTATATTTATAGCATCTCTTAGTTTATTGATCCTATACCCTGAGTCTGTATTAGATGTTTGCATTTTCTCTCATAAATTAATTGTATTAACTGATGAAAAGTCTAAACTCTGATTATTAATTGCAAATAATTCACCCTCAAATCAAAAGATGCCAAACAGAGCACAAATTCCTTTGAGATCATGTTGTGCCTAGGAAGATCCAGGAACTTATTGTATGAAATAAGGGCTAAAATCTTTGATTTTTGGTGACTAGTGCCAACCACTGATTATTGGAAACATAAATAAAAAAATAATAATAATAATAATAATAAAAATAAAAATAATAAAGGGGGTGAAACATAAAAGATATATCCAAATGAAAGGATATCAGTATACAGAGTTTAGACATAAGAATCAGATTTTATTTTATACATGAGAGTTTAGGCAACCAGTTTTTACTACTTTAGTTTGTGGATTTTATGCACTTTAAGATGGTCTAAATATTAATATTCGGTAAACTCTGCTATAGCACACACATATTTTCACACCTGTACAGTTTGAGAAAAGAGTTTATTGACAAAGAAGGACAAATGGTAAACACTGATATATTGTGTGAAATACGCCGAGGTAATTTAATTTTAATCTCTGATGATTAAAATGAATTTTATTGGTTTCAGACATTTTATAATTTTGAGATTAGACATTTGTTTTGAAATTCAAAGGAGTATGATAACAAACGGTTCATATTTGTATTAAACAAAGAGAGAGAGGTTGAGTGTTTTGAACAATGTGATAAGCGGTAATTATGGTTATTTTTACTGCGCATGTGTATTGAAAGTTGTTACATACAGCTGTCAGCGTATACACGTTTGACACCTGTCCCACTCACACACTTTTCAAAGACGCCTGCTGTGTGTAGTAATGATTAAAACGTTTGAGTTTTAATCTTCACAGTTATTATTTAAATATACTACACATAAACGGTTCACTCTTTTACACACCTCAACTTTTCATAAGCTTTTACTTACACACATTGTCTCAAACACTTTCACTGCATACAATCTATTCTCTGTTTGTTTTCTTCTACACTGTTCTAATGGCTACAACAATGTTTACTGCTTCTGGTTTAGAATTTGTCCCAAATAACTACTCAGCTCCTTTAGCAAATGAGAACGCACCGGAGGCGTTTCATTTGATTCAGAGTTTCTTGACAAACTCTGATATCGGCACTGCTCTCACCGCACCGTCGAAGCTGTCTGCGTCGCAAATAAGGACTTTTTGGCAGACAGGTACTTATGATGATGGAGGAGAGTCTGGATCTCCATCTATCATTTTTGAGTTTCAAGGAGATGATTTTACTGTTACTCCTACTACTGTTCGTGATGCTTTGGGTCTTGAAGATTTCAATGCGTTCACAACTGTTGGAGACTTTGAGTTAGTCAGAATGATGAGGGAGATAGGATACTCTGGACCTTTGACAAAGATAGGTCAACTCAAAAGGCCATTTTTGCGCAAGGAGTGGAGCTTCTTTTTCGATTGCATTACTCGGGCTTTTGGAAAGAAGTGCACGAATTGGGATGCGATTCCCACGGATAGTCTACAGATCGGGTATTCTCTTCTCTATGGCAGTCAATTTGATGTTGCTAGATTAGTTTTAACTAATATTGGTGAAAAAATGCTAGAGAATAGAAATGTTGTTTACTTCTCTAGATTTTGTCAGTTAATATTCAACTTTTGCTGTCCTAATGTTGAGATTGTAGAGGATGATGTTATTCTCTCATTTAAATTGCATAAACGCATCTTTTCTGATCTCACTAACAAGGATAACAAGAAAGGAGATGTTGGTATGTTACTGTTGCCTGAGTTTGTGCAACAATTCTTGGTAAACTTACAACAACAACAACAGCTAGCAAACACTGAAGCTGGACCTTCTGTGTCTCAACCACAAAGGTCACAGAAATCTAAAGTAAGGGCTGTTAAGTCTGTCAGGATAAACACTGAAGCTGGGGCATCAAATGCTGATGATATGCCTCAGAAGAGAAGAATGAAGAAAAGAAGAGCCAATAGGGCAAAGACTGATGCTGTTGATGAAGAGACTGAAACTGATGAAGAAACTCTTCATCAGAGAAAAAGAAGATTGGTAGCAACACATTTGTTTGGTGCTGAGAATATCTCTTCCAATGTTGTTGATGATCTTGAGATTCCAGATGATGAAGCTGTTCCTGAGGACAGAGTTTTTATGGAGATTGTTTTTCAAAATGAAGCTCCTACATCAAATGTTGATGATGTAGTTGAGGAAGCTGCACCTGAAGATGCAGATGAAGCTCCTGAAATTCTTGTTCAGGAGGCTACAGAAACTGTTGAGGCTGAGATTTTTGAGCCACAGGGATGTGATATGGATTTTGAAGCTCACAACTCTGTAAACTCTGATCATCTTGAAGTTTTTGATGAAACAGAGGGTGTGGAAGCTGATCAAGACACAGTTATTCTTGAAGATTCTTTGGCTACCCACACAGAGATTCTATCTGTTACTCACCGGGTAATTGAAGAGGGTGAGGAAGTTGATCAGACTTTAGCTGCTAAAGCTATAGAAACTGTTGCTAAAGATTCTGATGTTGCTGATAAGGATGCAACAGAGACTGTTCCTGTTGAAGCAGAGTTTGTTGTAAACTCTGAGGATGTTATTGTTCTTGAAGCTCTACAACAATCTGTTGTTGAGATTGTAACAAAAGAAGCAGAGTTCCTGCATACTGCAAACTCTGAGATTCCAGAACCTGATGCTGAGAATATTCCTGCAGAGAATACAACAGAGAATGATAATGATAATGATAGTTCTGATCATTCTCAAGAGGAGTTATTTGAGAGTCAAGCAAACTCTGATGAACTAAGAGAGGTCAATCGCGCTACAGCTGAGCATTTTCAAGATATGTACTACAATAGATGGGCTGCTGCGGATTGTATCTTTTCAGCACAGAGGGCTGCTGATTTTCTTGGAGATTCTGTGAAGACAATTTCAAGTCCTGATATTCTTACAAGTCTGAAGGCTACTGTGATTCAAATTAAATCTCTCCACAACAGATTTGATGAGTCTCATAAGGAAGTCACTGCTTTGAGGAATGAAGTTGGTCTGAGAGATCTCACTCTAAAGAATGATAGGACTTATTACAATTCCATGTTCAAGAAGCAAGCTAAGGACTCTGATGATATTCAGAAGAGGCTTGGGAAAGTTGAGGACAACCAGACTGCTATGTCTTCCCAACTAACATCAATTTCTAATGCTATTGAGTTGTTGACATCAGTACTACTTTCTGATGATGTCAAAAAGGGGGAGAGTGTACCAAGTGACAAATGCAAAGACACTCAAACTCTGAGACGGAGGGATGATGGTAATGATGGTGGAAACAAGGGAGGAGATGGAAAGAGCTTAAGATCAAATGATGATAGAAGACTACTTTCAAGAAGATCAAACTCTGATAAAAGATCAAACTATGGAAAGGGACATGTAAACTCTGCCAGTGGTTCAAGATACAAAAATTTGATAATCTCTGATAAGCCATCTACTGATGAGGAAATTGCTGCCAAGGTGTTTATGGCAGAACATGGAAAAGGTATTACAATTGAAGATATCCAAGCTGAAGAGCAAATGCTTGCTGAGGAACACAAGAAGAATGTTGAAGCTGGAATCTACAAGAAGAAGGAAATCAAGGCTCCTAGAAAGAAAGAAAAAGGAATTGTTATCAAAGAGAATGTAAACTCTGATCAGAGTTTACAGTACTCAAGGAGGCCTGTGATTAAAAATGCTGACAAAGGAAAAGGTAAACTGGTAGAAGAAGAACAGTTACCTAAGAAGATTTATTCAACCTCTGACATTGCTCAAGTTGAAACAAGATTAGCTAAATCAACCTCTGACGCTGCTCAAGTTGATGTTTCTACTAAA
This sequence comes from Heracleum sosnowskyi, assembly GCA_030848705.1. NCBI lineage: Eukaryota > Viridiplantae > Streptophyta > Magnoliopsida > Apiales > Apiaceae > Heracleum > Heracleum sosnowskyi. Next base: position 47,209,518 of record CM061239.1, on the reverse strand, counting down.
GTTATAACAACCTCTGACGTTGCTCAAGTTGTACAGAAATCTACACAACTTCCAGGATTCAGCAAACCTAAAATTCTTGAAGAATTAAAGCTTGAAGCTGTGAAATTCTCAGAAACCAGAACTGTATTGGGAAAAGAAGCTTTTGATAAATCTGGACTGGGATCACACAGAGAGAGAAGAATAAATAACAGATCTCAAGACAACATTTCACTGGCAGAATCTGGTATTGGGGTTACACAAGAAAACCTTGATAAGTTAGAATCTGTTCAGTTGATTTTTCATAAAGTATTGAAGAAGCAGTTTTTGTTATACTTCATGTTAGATCAGAATTCAATGATCGTCAGAAGCTAGACTCAACTGATCAGGATTGCTGACGTCATCAGTATTGCATGGTCATCAGTATTTGATCAAGCGTCAGTATCTTATTGATCATCAGGATTCCTACTCAGACTATGATCAGGATTGATCATCAGAACTTGAAGCTGATCAGGATTCCTACTTCGAGTTATATTTGGAGTCTAGATAAACATGGAAGTTTATTCTATTTGTTCCTGGTTTGTAGAATGCAGCTATCGATTAAAGATATGTTTCTATCTTTGTTATGATTAGGACTTATCTTGTTATTGATAGAGAAGTTGTGTGCACTATATAAACACAGTCTTTGTTTCGATTTATGTATTCATTCGAGAGAGAACATAATCGAGGGAATCAAGAGAGAAGCTCTTAAGAACAGAATTTCTTGAGAGAGTTTTTGTAAGCTAGCAGCTCTTAAGAACATCAGAATTTCTTAAGAGAGTTTGTAACAGTTTTATATCAAAGTTAATAAAGCTGTTATTGTTATTATTATTTGTAATAACCCGAATTTTTGGAAAAATTAAAACTTTTCTTATTATGATTAAGTGCCTCAGTGAATAGTGAATATGATGGATGATGAATAGTGATTTTGAGGATTAACAAAGTTTTTCATGTCACCTATGTACGAGACGTAGTGTGGATATTCCGAAGTCATATTAGTGATCTACGGAGTAAATAAGTGAATGCAAAGACGATCGGAATTCAGAAATTCCAAATTTTATTTTGATGAAGTATTTGACCGGGCAGCGAATTATATATTATTATATTCAAGAAATGAGATATTGAAATGGAGGAGTTGAGGATTTAATATTTTGGAATTTTATTATTTATTAAAGTCGATTTAAGGATTCGATTGTTGGAATAAATAGTGAATAGTTACTATTCACTGCGAGAATCGCGTAGAGTTTTATTCGCTCTTTTTAGGAAATATTTTCGAATCGTTTCGAAGAGGAACAAGGCAACATTTACAGGATTAAATATAGACATGGAAGTAACATGTAACAAGATTAATTCGAGAAATACAACATTTGGATCATCCATGTGAAAGGAGAGCGAACCAGTAAAGCTACTTTATCTAGACCAGTGCATGTTGGACAAGTGTCAGAAGGAGAGGCAACCAAGGGTGATGACTCACCAATTGCATACAAATATCAGCATTCTTATCATTATTACACAAAACAAAAAGAAAAGAAGAAAAGCTCTCTCTCTCTCTCATTTTCCAGATTTCTGCCCAGCAGGACCAAGCCATGAAGAAAAATTCGTAACTTAATATCTACACATGATAAAATCACCAAATATTAACCATAGCTTCTACACTCCATGGGAAACATTCGTTCAAAATTTCATGGCCAACAAAGGAGTGTAGCCTAGTCAAATCGCTTCCCCAAGTCGAAGAACAGAAACTGTCCTGCCTTTTCCAGTTTCGACCACTCACCTTAGAAAGCCCATAAGTCGAGCTTCAAGCATCCCCTAGTGATGAGATAGGACTCAAAAGAAAGCCCTTGAAGAGTATAAGGTGTGGTAAAAATTTGAGAACCAAAATCTTGTTTTTCGATTTTATATGGATTTTACAAAGTGATGATGAATAGTAACTCCGAAATTTGTTAACTTGTTTTCTTGATTGGATCTTAAGGTTTAAGCTTTGTAAGGAGTATCTAAGGCTTGTTGACTGATTGTGAGCACTGGTTAGTGCTGCTAGAGCTTCCAAGAAGGTAAAACCCTAACCCACCTTTGAGTTTTATATAAGTTTGGAAAGCATGTATGTGTAGTATATGAAATGGGTTGATGATTAAGTAATTATATGAATTGTTGGTTGAGTTTGGAGGATGGATTATGAATTGTTTTGATTATTCATGGAGGATTTGACTGAGTGGAGGGTGTATAAGGTGGATGGTGAGTTTGGGATTAATGGGTATTGATTTGGTTGTGTTTTGGAAATGGAAAACGTTACGATTATAGCCGTCGTAATGCCCATTTGATTTAAGGTTGTTTCGAGCAAGAATTACGAACTGTTCTTGGAATATTTTTGAGCAGAACTGACCCGAAGCCTGTAGGTCTTGTTTTAAGGTTTGTTTTGGTATAAAGATCATGTCTATACGATTTACGGTTTAGGAGAAAAGTGAGTTTTAGTAAACGTCGTTCGGAGGAACCGCCCCTCTCTGGTCAGTCACTTTGAGGCTGTATTTGGACCACTTAGAAGCCATATTAAAATGTGAAACTTTGAGAAATAATACTAGAGACAGTTGGGAAGGCTCACGAAAAAGATTCGTATTAAAAAGATTATGTTTCGATTTTATAAAAATGTTTTAGCCGAGGCTGCGCAAGTGAAAACCACTGAAAACGAGACTTAGAAACCAATGTTGTAAATGGTTAAGTATAACTTGGATTTGAGGATGGATTCCAAACCAAACTTATGATATATGTATTTGACGAATAACATGGACTTAGTGTGACGCTAGAGCGAGCAAGTAATGCCTTGGTTGTGTTTCGCTTACGTGTTTAAGCATTGAGTTATAAGTGGTTTATCGAGGGGATTAACCGTGTGTTTTCGTTTGACTTTGTCTAGATTGTCCGGCATCGTCGCGAACCCCTATCACTTCTCGAGCATCAGGCAAGTTTCTAAAAACCATATTTTGAAGTATGTATATACTAGATGCAAGTTATGTATGCATACTCGATCGTTCAGAGTATATTTATTTTGAAATATATGAAATATGTTGAATAAGTTTCAATCCATATTTGCAAGTTTCCCAATATTGTGCTTCCTTATCAAAACCAGTATATCCTTGGTCTTGTTAATGATATTAAATCCTGCTCGTGCGATAACCAAAATCCCATGACCTTATAATACTGTTGATGGGTGGTGATGCTTTTAAGATCCTACGCCTTGAATTATATGGTGTATATATTTATAAACTTTTCGTATGGTGGAAGGGGACTTTATATCATAAGGTAGGTATTTGTGTACTGGAATAAGAAAGGCTCAGAGGGTAGAGCATGTATTGAGTTTATAACTTAGCCAGCGTATCGGGGTTATTTTGTAAGGTATATTTTCGAAAACCCGGACAGAGCTTTTTAGAAAGATTTTCGCAATAATTAACCTAAAGGCAACATCACCAATAAACCAGTGTTTATTTAATTAGTAAATACTTCTGGAAGCATTTACGGATTAAATAAGCCTTATTCGTCTAATTAAATTTGTTTACTTAGATGAATATCATTTTCAAAATGTTTTCTTAAAATCGCTTTGTTCCGGAATGATAACAAAGATATCCGGTAACTGTTATTCGAGGATTAATTATCTATTTAATGAATATTACTTCTGAATATTCATTTGAGGCTTACTTATTCGAGGGTTAAGTATGTATTTAATGAATATTATTTATTTATATTCATTTGAGGATTATGGACTTTAAGAATATTATTATTATTATCCATTCGAGGATTGTGTATTATTTAATGAATATTACTTTTGAATATTCATTTAAGAGTTATTTATTTAATGAATATTACTTTTGAATATTCATTTAAGAGTTATTTATTTAATGAATATTACTTTTGAATATTCATTTAAGAGTTATTTATTTAATGAATATTACTTTTGAATATTCATTTAAGAGTTATTTATTTAATGAATATTATTTTCAAATATTCATTTAAAGATTATTTATTTAATGAATATTGTTTTCAAATATTTATTTAATGAATATTATTTTCAAATATTCATTTAAGGATTAGTTGTTTAATGAAGATTATTTTCAAATATTCATTTGAGGTTTACTTATTCAATAAATATTATTAATTATTTTCAAATCAAGAAGAGGTTCCCAAAACACTGTTTCTCCATTTGAATCTGTCTTTTAAGAAGATTCAAATGCTCGCTCAACTATCAAAAATACGGGAAACCTGATTTAAGTGACTACTACTCTTTTTAAACTCTCAATTCAAAACTGTCAAGGGACAGATATTTTCTTGGAGCAATTTAATTGCTGCCAGTCTAATGTTGTGTTACCACCTCAATGATCGAGGGGTAAATTCATGGAACAAGTCGATATCCATTAACAAGCATAGCTTGGGAAATATTGGAGAATCTCCCTTTCCAACCTAGATATAACTACTTAGTGGAGTCGTATCAACAAGTGTTACACTTGGGGAAAGGAGGACGATCTTTACGTTTCAGAGTCATGGATTCCATCTGAACTAGGAGTGGTGTAAGTGGTCAAGTTGCGTGGGCCCATCCAACTTTTATATATTGCCCCAAATGGGCCGGGAGGTCATAGTAAGGCGGTAGACAATGTCAGGCCGTCGTGATACTTCCATCTACATGTAGAAAACTATTTGAGCGGTGCGACCTGCTACTGATCATAGTAAGGTTAGGCACAGCGGACGCGGTAGCAACTCCAGTATTAGTTCATCATCCAATTTGGATATTTCCTGCAACATGTATTGGGGTGAAGAACCAACCATGTTGGCAGGGGGTTGAAAAGTGTTTGGAAATGAAGTGACAATAAATTTGTGCAACTCCATCTTTTACTTTTGAGTTATGACTCTGATAAAACCTGATTAAAGATATATATGCATAAGTGGAGTTTGGGTTACGGAAATATTATATTAATTTTCCTCGTAACTTCATCGTTTATATTATACTAGTTTCTTATCCGCTTAAAGCATATCATATGACTCTGTGGATACCCTACATAACATGAGTTATGGTAAGGGAGTTGCTTATATTGAATTTTCCTTATAACTTCATCTTTTAAGTTATATGTTGATATTCTGCTTATATAGCAGATAATTTTGGAAAGGTTATATTTGGTTTATTTTGAAACCTCATCTTGTATACAAGAACTTTGTTCATAATATAGCACAAGAGTTGCAGAAATATTATGAAATGATATTTGAATTACAATAAAGGTACGATTTTTGGAATATCTTCCGATAAGGAAATAATTTCAGTATCGAGATATTTTGACAAAGTATTGTCTTATACCCGCTTTATTCTAGGTTGAGTTAAAGGCAGAATTAGGCCATACTTTCATTACCTTGCTGAGCTATCGTTCACTCTTGCTATTGTTTTATATATATTATATAGCAGCGAAGCAGGATGCCAATGGGACGGCACATACCCCGCAAGGCGTTTCCACAAACAGTTTCTAGCAGTGATCCCGAGAATAGTACGAACCAATCGAATCAGGCTACAGCTTTTGGTATTCAACTTATGTATAGATATGAATGGTATGAGAGGATTGTGAGCATCAGAAGGCTAAGTTGGTAATGTAACCTCACTTAGAAATTGTATCAGTGACAGATTCAAAGACATTTGGGTATTGTAATAAAGATTATTTATTCCGCAGTTGTTGTATTGTGTCGTTTCTGAGACTCTAACCTGTGTGTGTGTGTGAGACATATATTGTGGGGTCATGAGCAGGTGAATTATGCACGGTGTGAGTAATACAGATAAGGCAAGGAGTAAATGGATCGTGACTACTCTAAATCCCTGACCCCGGATTTGGGGCTGTTACAGAAATGGTATCAGAGCGTTAGGTTACAGTCCTCAGAAACGATAGGAGATCGAGTCTTACAATACCCTTAAGAATGATAAGAACATCTAGAGCCTAAATTGAGTTCGTAGTCGGGTTGGAGGACACGACCCTGACTGTTTAAGATGAAGCCCGAGAGGGGACTTCTTCTGGGAAACCGTACTTAGGACTTCATGATTAGTCACCTCGATTCGTATGAGTTATAGATTGATGGGATTCTGAGATACCAGACCCCGAGGCCTTCGAGTAGGCAATTGATGATGCGTTCCTTGAAATGGACGGAGACCCGATAAAGGAAGATCCATAGGAGGATCTAGAGGAAGACCCCATGGTGGGTCAAGGAAAGAATCTTGTAGAGAACGTGTTGATTGATATGGGAGAAGGAATATTGGATATAAGGATGATTGAAATAGAGACCAGATTTAATCTTGTAGTTTCTAACGATCTTCCGGAGTACCGCCCAGTCGACATGTGGAATTGTCATTGCTATGGGCGACAACGGTATCGAAGTCTTCTTATAGAACAGAACGCTTACTTGAGATGTTTGCGCCTAGTCGAATAGAACTCCCTGCGATTGCAAAGGTCGATGGTTGGATCCTTAGCGACTATTATAAGTCGACAATGACGTAAGTATCGAGCACCTTAAGGTGTGCATGGAGAAGAAAAGCTTTGGAATTGAACGATTATCCATCAGAGGAGCCGACATATAAGGCATCTGTAGAGACCTTGGTAGTACCCTCCCCATTTGCAAAGTATGTGGGATATTTCCCCAATCTATGATCTATCTTGACCTCTTTCCAAGAAAGAATTCTGATAAAGGGTATATTCCCTCTTTGAAGTTATTTTATAACCCTTGTGTTAAATCATAGTTAAATTGGATTGTGTTAGAGGCTGTCACGATGCCTGCTTTCAGGTTTTCGAAACCCTGTCAAATGATGTTATTCAAGCTTTCACTTTTCTTCAAATAATGAATAACCCTATGGTGATACCTCACCACTTGCTTGTTAACTACCGGTATCTTTTTGGTTATTCTTTTCTTTGTATTTTCTTTGCAAACCGCACCTTTGGAATCTGTTCAGTTTTAATCCAAGGTGTTCCTTTGAGAAATATTGTCGAAGGGCGAATTAAATCAACCTCGAATTGCTTTCATACTTTTCAACTTCCACTGAGACGAACAACCCTATACTTATAGGGGCTACAAGGACTATCTGTCTATGTGATAGAAGTCTGATGGGACGCCATCACTTGTAAGTTGTGAAATACAAGAAGGCTAATTACCTTTAGTAATGTCTCAATCGGGGCACACAACGTTGAGTTCTTATGATCATGTTGATCTCTCGGTAAATTTCTCTTACCTCCAATAAGGTTACCTTAAAACTCATAACCTTATAATCATCAATGTGTGACGTTTTCCTTAATATGGGAGCTATCTTTTCAAAGCTCCATGATTCTTGTTATCTTTATTGAATTTCAAAGGGAGGCCAACCAGGTCAAATAAGTCAAAATTCGCTGATAGGAATTAGATTCGCAACGAAATTGCCTATGACAGGAGCGAATCCCTAAGACGAATAGAATGTTAGTGACATATCAATGAATTGGTTTATTCTCCCAAGGATATTATGAAAATGGAAAGGGGGCCAATCAATATATATGAAAGGAATAGCGATGTGCCGTGAGCTCCAGTGACAACGGTGTTAGATAGATGCCCTATAGTGGAATTGAGACTTTGAGAGGAGTTGTTTACGAATGGACACTACCTCTGGGTTAGCAAGATAAGTACTGGCGATGGAGTCAGAGGGAGCTGGTATTGTGACTTGGGAGAAGTTGATATTATAATAAGGATGGGTTGGTTGACGCCCAATGGAGCCCAGACTGATTGTAAGTAATAGAGAGTAATAAATAAAGGACGGAGACATATTCAGAGATTCTTGAATATAGTTCAGACTAAGAAACTATTACGCCAGAGATACGAGGCTTAATTAGCTCTTATGGTTGACGCCAATAAAAGAGACACCAAGTATAAAGGAAACTACAGTGGTTTTGGGAGACTGTACAAGATCTTAATGCGCTACCAAATATCGATTTGGATGACATGAGAATGAATACCGAGTATTCAGAGTATAGTGAGAATGAAAGAGTTAGTGACTCAGTTACAAGAGTTGTTGTATAAGGGTATGATAAGACCCAGTGTATCACCGTGGGGAGCCCCGGTGTTGTTCGTAAGAAAGAAAGATGGTAGTAGGAGATTATGTATCGAACCTCGAGAGTTGTATGAGTTCGACATGGAGAATAGGTACCCTTGTAAATGATTGTTTGATCAGCGGAAAAACGCTGTGTATTTCCAAATTTATTTAAGAACTGGATATCACCAGTTGGGAGTTAAATTCGAGGATATACCCAAGACTGCGATTCATACTAGGAATAGACACTTCTAGTTTTTAGCGAAGTTATTTTTGGGTTGACTAATGCACCCACAAATTTTGATGGAATGTAATGAATTGGCTTTGAGTGACCCGTGATAATAGATAACATGAGATGGAGAAATGGCTAGAATTGACCTAGGATTATGACTGTGAGATACACTACCATCCGGGGAAGGCCAATATGGTGGCCGATACCCTTAATTGAGATGAGACAGGGATGGATTCCGAATGATCGGGAGCTAAAGGATGAGATTTTACACAAAACCCAAGTTAGTCCGACAAACTAGAAAGACAAAAGATTTCACCAACAAGCGGCTAGTAACAGCCAAGACAGACAGAGAAAGTATGCGGACTAAGCCCGCGAGTATAGAGATAGTACTGCTATTGATAAGCTAAATGGCAAGTTGATGGATGACAAGCAAGTTTATGATTGGTGTATTTTCTGTACAAACAAGATAGAGAATATGAGGTTAGAGATTCGTGATGCTAAAAGATATCCTCGTGGAAGGAATTAATGAGATTTGGAAAGAAAGGGAAGTTGAGCCCGAGATTCATTGGGTCATCTGAGATTTTAAAACGCGTCAGGAAGGTGGCCTACGAGCCAGCCTTACCCCCCAAAACTTGTAGAATGGTCATAACGGGGTTCATGTGTCAATGCTACGTCAGTATACTATGAATGCTCGTCATATGTAGAGTACGAACATGTAGATATACAACCTGGTCTGACTTACAAAGAACAACCTATGGAAAATCAAGAAGTGGAAGAATCCACCTGGGAGTTAGAAAGTGCAATGGGAGAGAAGTACCCCAGTTATTCCTAAGCTGATTCCGGGACGGAATCCTTTTAAGGAGGGGAGACTGTAATAACCCGAATTTTTGGAAAAATTAAAACTTTTCTTATTATGATTAAGTGCCTCAGTGAATAGTGAATATGATGGATGATGAATAGTGATTTTGAGGATTAACAAAGTTTTTCATGTCACCTATGTACGAGACGTAGTGTGGATATTCCGAAGTCATATTAGTGATCTACGGAGTAAATAAGTGAATGCAAAGACGATCGGAATTCAGAAATTCCAAATTTTATTTTGATGAAGTATTTGACCGGGCAGCGAATTATATATTATTATATTCAAGAAATGAGATATTGAAATGGAGGAGTTGAGGATTTAATATTTTGGAATTTTATTATTTATTAAAGTCGATTTAAGGATTCGATTGTTGGAATAAATAGTGAATAGTTACTATTCACTGCGAGAATCGCGTAGAGTTTTATTCGCTCTTTTTAGGAAATATTTTCGAATCGTTTCGAAGAGGAACAAGGCAACATTTACAGGATTAAATATAGACATGGAAGTAACATGTAACAAGATTAATTCGAGAAATACAACATTTGGATCATCCATGTGAAAGGAGAGCGAACCAGTAAAGCTACTTTATCTAGACCAGTGCATGTTGGACAAGTGTCAGAAGGAGAGGCAACCAAGGGTGATGACTCACCAATTGCATACAAATATCAGCATTCTTATCATTATTACACAAAACAAAAAGAAAAGAAGAAAAGCTCTCTCTCTCTCATTTTCCAGATTTCTGCCCAGCAGGACCAAGCCATGAAGAAAAATTCGTAACTTAATATCTACACATGATAAAATCACCAAATATTAACCATAGCTTCTACACTCCATGGGAAACATTCGTTCAAAATTTCATGGCCAACAAAGGAGTGTAGCCTAGTCAAATCGCTTCCCCAAGTCGAAGAACAGAAACTGTCCTGCCTTTTCCAGTTTCGACCACTCACCTTAGAAAGCCCATAAGTCGAGCTTCAAGCATCCCCTAGTGATGAGATAGGACTCAAAAGAAAGCCCTTGAAGAGTATAAGGTGTGGTAAAAATTTGAGAACCAAAATCTTGTTTTTCGATTTTATATGGATTTTACAAAGTGATGATGAATAGTAACTCCGAAATTTGTTAACTTGTTTTCTTGATTGGATCTTAAGGTTTAAGCTTTGTAAGGAGTATCTAAGGCTTGTTGACTAATTGTGAGCACTGGTTAGTGCTGCTAGAGCTTCCAAGAAGGTAAAACCCTAACCCACCTTTGAGTTTTATATAAGTTTGGAAAGCATGTATGTGTAGTATATGAAATGGGTTGATGATTAAGTAATTATATGAATTGTTGGTTGAGTTTGGAGGATGGATTATGAATTGTTTTGATTATTCATGGAGGATTTGACTGAGTGGAGGGTGTATAAGGTGGATGGTGAGTTTGGGATTAATGGGTATTGATTTGGTTGTGTTTTGGAAATGGAAAACGTTACGATTATAGCCGTCGTAATGCCCATTTGATTTAAGGTTGTTTCGAGCAAGAATTACGAACTGTTCTTGGAATATTTTTGAGCAGAACTGACCATAAGCCTGTAGGTCTTGTTTTAAGGTTTGTTTTGGTATAAAGATCATGTCTATACGATTTACGGTTTAGGAGAAAAGTGAGTTTTAGTAAACGTCGTTCGGAGGAACCGCCCCTCTCTGGTCAGTCACTTTGAGGCTGTATTTGGACCACTTAGAAGCCATATTAAAATGTGAAACTTTGAGAAATAATACTAGAGACAGTTGGGAAGGCTCACGAAAAAGATTCGTATTAAAAAGATTATGTTTCGATTTTATAAAAATGTTTTAGCCGAGGCTGCGCAAGTGAAAACCACTGAAAACGAGACTTAGAAACCAATGTTGTAAATGGTTAAGTATAACTTGGATTTGAGGATGGATTCCAAACCAAACTTATGATATATGTATTTGACGAATAACATGGACTTAGTGTGACGCTAGAGCGAGCAAGTAATGCCTTGGTTGTGTTTCGCTTACGTGTTTAAGCATTGAGTTATAAGTGGTTTATCGAGGGGATTAACCGTGTGTTTTCGTTTGACTTTGTCTAGATTGTCCGGCATCGTCGCGAACCCCTATCACTTCTCGAGCATCAGGCAAGTTTCTAAAAACCATATTTTGAAGTATGTATATACTAGATGCAAGTTATGTATGCATACTCGATCGTTCAGAGTATATTTATTTTGAAATATATGAAATATGTTGAATAAGTTTCAATCCATATTTGCAAGTTTCCCAATATTGTGCTTCCTTATCAAAACCAGTATATCCTTGGTCTTGTTAATGATATTAAATCCTGCTCGTGCGATAACCAAAATCCCATGACCTTATAATACTGTTGATGGGTGGTGATGCTTTTAAGATCCTACGCCTTGAATTATATGGTGTATATATTTATAAACTTTTCGTATGGTGGAAGGGGACTTTATATCATAAGGTAGGTATTTGTGTACTGGAATAAGAAAGGCTCAGAGGGTAGAGCATGTATTGAGTTTATAACTTAGCCAGCGTATCGGGGTTATTTTGTAAGGTATATTTTCGAAAACCCGGACAGAGCTTTTTAGAAAGATTTTCGCAATAATTAACCTAAAGGCAACATCACCAATAAACCAGTGTTTATTTAATTAGTAAATACTTCTGGAAGCATTTACGGATTAAATAAGCCTTATTCGTCTAATTAAATTTGTTTACTTAGATGAATATCATTTTCAAAATGTTTTCTTAAAATCGCTTTGTTCCGGAATGATAACAAAGATATCCGGTAACTGTTATTCGAGGATTAATTATCTATTTAATGAATATTACTTCTGAATATTCATTTGAGGCTTACTTATTCGAGGGTTAAGTATGTATTTAATGAATATTATTTATTTATATTCATTTGAGGATTATGGACTTTAAGAATATTATTATTATTATCCATTCGAGGATTGTGTATTATTTAATGAATATTACTTTTGAATATTCATTTAAGAGTTATTTATTTAATGAATATTACTTTTGAATATTCATTTAAGAGTTATTTATTTAATGAATATTACTTTTGAATATTCATTTAAGAGTTATTTATTTAATGAATATTACTTTTGAATATTCATTTAAGAGTTATTTATTTAATGAATATTATTTTCAAATATTCATTTAAAGATTATTTATTTAATGAATATTGTTTTCAAATATTTATTTAATGAATATTATTTTCAAATATTCATTTAAGGATTAGTTGTTTAATGAAGATTATTTTCAAATATTCATTTGAGGTTTACTTATTCAATAAATATTATTAATTATTTTCAAATCAAGAAGAGGTTCCCAAAACACTGTTTCTCCATTTGAATCTGTCTTTTAAGAAGATTCAAATGCTCGCTCAACTATCAAAAATACGGGAAACCTGATTTAAGTGACTACTACTCTTTTTAAACTCTCAATTCAAAACTGTCAAGGGACAGATATTTTCTTGGAGCAATTTAATTGCTGCCAGTCTAATGTTGTGTTACCACCTCAATGATCGAGGGGTAAATTCATGGAACAAGTCGATATCCATTAACAAGCATAGCTTGGGAAATATTGGAGAATCTCCCTTTCCAACCTAGATATAACTACTTAGTGGAGTCGTATCAACAAGTGTTACACTTGGGGAAAGGAGGACGATCTTTACGTTTCAGAGTCATGGATTCCATCTGAACTAGGAGTGGTGTAAGTGGTCAAGTTGCGTGGGCCCATCCAACTTTTATATATTGCCCCAAATGGGCCGGGAGGTCATAGTAAGGCGGTAGACAATGTCAGGCCGTCGTGATACTTCCATCTACATGTAGAAAACTATTTGAGCGGTGCGACCTGCTACTGATCATAGTAAGGTTAGGCACAGCGGACGCGGTAGCAACTCCAGTATTAGTTCATCATCCAATTTGGATATTTCCTGCAACATGTATTGGGGTGAAGAACCAACCATGTTGGCAGGGGGTTGAAAAGTGTTTGGAAATGAAGTGACAATAAATTTGTGCAACTCCATCTTTTACTTTTGAGTTATGACTCTGATAAAACCTGATTAAAGATATATATGCATAAGTGGAGTTTGGGTTACGGAAATATTATATTAATTTTCCTCGTAACTTCATCGTTTATATTATACTAGTTTCTTATCCGCTTAAAGCATATCATATGACTCTGTGGATACCCTACATAACATGAGTTATGGTAAGGGAGTTGCTTATATTGAATTTTCCTTATAACTTCATCTTTTAAGTTATATGTTGATATTCTGCTTATATAGCAGATAATTTTGGAAAGGTTATATTTGGTTTATTTTGAAACCTCATCTTGTATACAAGAACTTTGTTCATAATATAGCACAAGAGTTGCAGAAATATTATGAAATGATATTTGAATTACAATAAAGGTACGATTTTTGGAATATCTTCCGATAAGGAAATAATTTCAGTATCGAGATATTTTGACAAAGTATTGTCTTATACCCGCTTTATTCTGGGTTGAGTTAAAGGCAGAATTAGGCCATACTTTCATTACCTTGCTGAGCTATCGTTCACTCTTGCTATTGTTTTATATATATTATATAGCAGCGAAGCAGGATGCCAATGGGACGGCACATACCCCGCAAGGCGTTTCCACAAACAGTTTCTAGCAGTGATCCCGAGAATAGTACGAACCAATCGAATCAGGCTACAGCTTTTGGTATTCAACTTATGTATAGATATGAATGGTATGAGAGGATTGTGAGCATCAGAAGGCTAAGTTGGTAATGTAACCTCACTTAGAAATTGTATCAGTGACAGATTCAAAGACATTTGGGTATTGTAATAAAGATTATTTATTCCGCAGTTGTTGTATTGTGTCGTTTCTGAGACTCTAACCTGTGTGTGTGTGTGAGACATATATTGTGGGGTCATGAGCAGGTGAATTATGCACGGTGTGAGTAATACAGATAAGGCAAGGAGTAAATGGATCGTGACTACTCTAAATCCCTGACCCCGGATTTGGGGCTGTTACATTATTGATCTTTCATATTTGTGTTATATAAAGTCGAGAATCTTATACAATTGTATTCAACCCCCTTCTACAATTGTTATTTACTGGGCAACAATTGGTATCAGAGCAAACTGATTTAATTCTGAATCAGATACGATCTAAAGATGTCGACAACCAAGTATGAAAGCATGAAGATTCCCATCTTGAAGATATCAGAATATCCTACATGGAGGGTAAAGATGCTGATGTACCTGGAGGCTATGGATCCTGACTACTTGGACAGGATTCGTGATGGACCATATATACCAACAAAGTTCGTAGAACGAACAGATACAGTACCAGAACATTATGTGGTCAAAGCTAAAGCTGAATGGACTCCAGAAGAAAAAGCTCATGTACTCAGGGAACCAAAGATAAAGAATATCTTGCATAATAGCCTTGATGCTGTCATGTCAAACAGAGTGATTGCATGCAAGTCTTCAAAAGAAATCTGGGATACTTTGGAAACTCAGTGCCAGGGATCTGCATCTGTTAAGAAAAACAGAAGGGCTCTATTGATTCAAGAATATGAGCAATTCGATGCAAGACCTGAAGAGAGCCTGACTGATCTATATGATAGATTTCTGACACTATTGAACAGCTTATCCTTAGTTGACAAAGTATATGAAACTGAAGATTCAAACACCAAATTTCTTAGAGCTTTACCTGAAGAATGGGATACTCAGACCTCAATCATTAGACACCAGTATGATCTGAACATTGTGTCTCTTGATGAGATCTATGGGATGCTAAGAACTCATGATCTTGAAGTTCAACAGAGAAAGAACAAGAAAAGCAGCAAGGCAAAGTCAATTGCTTTGAATGTAGAAGCAAAATCAAAAGGGAAAGCTATGGAGGTCTCTAGAAGGAAAGCAAGAGAAGCTGAGTCAGATCCTGACGACTCTTCATCAGATACTGATGGCAATCCTGATGCCAATACTGGTGATGAATCTTCTGATTCAGACATGGAAGAGATGGTTGCTATGATTGTCAGAAACTTCAGAAGGATGAAGTTCAGGAAGAATAGAAGACAAGGCAACTTTCAGAAAAAGACCTTCAAAGCAGACAAAGACAAGTATATCAAAAAGGACAGCAAGGGTAGCAAATTTGACAAGTCCAAGGTTAGATGCTACAAGTGTAATGGTATGGGTCACTTTGCTTCTGAATGCAACAAGACAAAGGCACTCATCACATCAAGCAAGGATTGGATGGACTCTTCCTCAGAATCTGATACTGAGGTAGTCAACTATGCGTTAATGGCCAATGCTGATGTAACTGCTGCTCCTGATGATAAGGTACTAAATACTATCTTTGATTTTGATACTGATAATGCTTCTGAGTTAAGACGTTTTCTAAAGTCATTACATATTAGCTTTAGAAGTCAAACTGCTGAGAATACTAGAATCTTATCTGAGATGTCTGACCTTAGAAAGAGGAATGAGATATTAGAAGCTGAATTTTCTCGTATGCAAGAAGTACAAAAAGAATGTGATAATGCTAAACACATGCACCTAGAGATGACATCTAAATGTACTTCCCTTGAAAAAGAACTTGAATTTGCTAATGAGAAAATCAGAACCTGGACAGACTCTGGTAGGAAATTTCATGAGATTAATACCTCTAAGAATTGGAAAGAGTGTCTAGGATATAAGTCAGATGAAGATAAGAAATTAGCAGAGAAAATTGTCATTGATGAGACAGTCAGTCCAAAGACCTATAGACATGTTATAGACTCAACCAAATCTAAGATTACTCCTGTTAATTTTGTTTTTGGTAAGGATTCCAATTCTACTTTTGAAAAGGGATCTTCTTCTACTCAAGGAATTAAAATTATAAAGTCCAAACCTGTCATGAACAAAGTCACTAAGAATGTAGGTCTATTGTCTCAGAAACAGCTTAAGGATAAAATCTGTGAGGTTACAGATAAGAAAAAGGAAGCTACTGTTAAGAGAAACAGGAATGGTAAAGTTGGGATCAATAAAGAGAATGGTTATAAATATATCCCAAATGCACCTAGAAAGTGTTGTTTTAACTGTGGTAACTCTAATCATCTTGCTATTGATTGTAAAAAGAGTAAGAAGAAAATTGCTGAAATTCCTAAATCTGATGTGAGGAATAGATCAGTACTCTATAAACCACAGAAGTCCTGTTTTCATTGTGGTAGTCTATGGCATTCTATTTATACATGTAAAGAGTATCATGATTTGTACTATAACTTTTATGATCCATTGCCTAAGTTTGAAAGTAGTACAAAGTCTGATAGAACTGAAAATGTCATAGTGAAGCATGCTTTTGTTAATACTGATACTGACAAAGCAAATCCTGATGGAGTAAATCCTGTCAGGACTGCTAAAGTCAAAAAGTCTTCTGCTGTTAAATTTAATAAAATGCATGAACAAGGAATCCAACAAGTGTGGGTTCCTAAACATTCTGACTAGTGTTTTACTATTCTGATGCAGGGTAAAAAGAAAAATGTGTTAGTCATGGATAGTGGATGTTCTGTGCACATGACTGGAAACAAAGCCCTGTTATCAGAATATGAGGAAAAAGCTGGCCCAACTGTGTCTTATGGAGATGGCAACATTGGACAAACCTTGGGATATGGCAATATAATCATTGGAAATGTCATCATTGAAAAAGTAGCTCTAGTGAAGGGACTAAAACACAACTTGTTGAGTATTAGTCAAATCACTGACAGAGGTTATCATGTCAATTTCTATTCCACATATTGTGAAGTAGTCAGTAAAGCAACAGGGAAGATAGCACTAACTGGCTACAGGCATGGTAACATATATGAAGCCAACATTCTCTCAGATACTGATGGCTCCCCTACATGTTTCATCAGTAAAGCTTCAGTAGATGAAAGTTGGAATTGGCACAAGAAGCTTTCTCATCTCAACTTCAGCAACATCAATGAGTTGGTTAAGAAAGAGTTAGTAAGAGGATTACCTAATGTCTTATATACACCTGATGGACTCTGTGATGCATGCCAAAAAGCAAAACAAAGAAGGACATCATTCCAGAGTAAATCAGAATCCTCTATTGAAGAACCATATCACATGCTACATCTTGATCTGTTTGGTCCAGTCAACATCATGTCCATCAGTAAGAAAAGGTACACTCTTGTAATTGTTGATGAATATTCTAGATTCACCTGGGTGTATTTTCTGCATAAAAAAGATGAAACTCCTGAAGTTCTGTTGGATCATGTGAGGATGATTGAGACAACCACAAAGTACAAAGTCAAGATTCTGAGAAGTGATAATGGTACTGAATTTAAGAATTCAAAGATGGAAGAGTTCTGTAAATACAAAGGAATCATTCAACAATTCTCTGCTCCTGGCACACCTCAGCAAAATGGAGTAGTAGAAAGGAAGAATAGAACTCTTATTGAAGCTGGCAGAACTATGTTGGAAGAAGCTAAATTACCTACATATTTCTGGGCAGAAGCAGTCAACACAGCATGCTATACACAAAATCTCACATTGATAAACAGGCATGGTGTCACTCCTTATCAGTCACTCAAAGAGAAGAAACCAAGTCTGAAGCATTTGCATGTGTTTGGCTGTAAATGTTTTGTTCTCAGAACTCATCCTGAACAGCTAGGGAAATTTGAAACAAAGGCTGATGAAGGAATATTCATAGGTTATCCTACATCAAGAGCCTTCAGAGTTTTTAATTTGAGAACAAGAACTGTCATGGAGTCAATACATGTATCTTTTGATGATAAGAAGATAACTGGAATCATTGAAGACTCGCATGATAGATTGTTATTTGAAAATGAAGCTTCCAAGGAACCTGAAGAAAGTGAATCAGAAGCTGTCCATTCATCCAGTACTGACGGGTCACCAAATCCTGATGACTCACCAGGTACTGATGGTGCTAATACTGATGATGCAAACAACAGTGATACAACTAGTAGTGCTAATGTTGAGGGGGAGCAACGACATTCAACTACAAGTTCAGAGACAACTCAATCATCAGGACAGAATTCTTCAGATACTGATTCAAGTGAAGATCCTGATAACACATCAGGAGGGCATAGCAATAATTCAGGGAGAGCTTCAAATCAATCAAATTCTTTCAATCAAGATAACACCAATCCAGGGGGAGCATCTACTTCAAGAAACAATTTGACACCAGCAAGGAAATGGACAAAAGATCATACTCCTGATTTGATAATTGGAGATCCTGATGCAGGTGTTCAAACAAGAAGTGCAACTCAGAATGAATGTTTATATAATAACTTTCTATCCAAGGAGGAGCCTAAGAAAGTTGAAGATGCACTTAAAGATGCTGATTGGGTTACTGCAATGCAAGAAGAACTGAATGAATTTGAAAGGAATGAAGTCTGGAAACTGGTACCAAGACCAAAGAATAGATCAATTGTTGGTACAAAGTGGATTTTCAAGAACAAGACTGATTCTGATGGAGTCATTATCAGAAACAAAGCTAGACTAGTTGCAAAGGGGTATTCCCAACAAGAAGGAATTGAAACTTTTGCTCCTGTTGCAAGACTAGAAGCCATCAGGATATTTCTTGCTTATGCAGCACATAAGAAATTCAAGGTTTTCCAGATGGATGTTAAAAGTGCTTTCTTAAATGGTGAACTGGAGGAAGAAGTTTATGTTGAACAACCTCCTGGTTTCATTGATCCTAAATATCCAGATTATGTCTACAGACTGGATAAGGCACTTTATGGACTAAAGCAAGCTCCAAGAGCATGGTATGAAACCTTAGCTCAATTCTTACTGGAAAGTGGATTCAAAAGAGGTGCAATTGATAAAACTCTATTTTATTTGAATCATGGTAAGGAGTTGCTGTTAGTTCAGATTTATGTTGATGATATCATTTTTGGGTCAACAAACAATAAGCTGTGTGAAAAGTTTTCCAAGCTTATGCAGTCAAGATATCAAATGAGCATGATGGGAGAAATGAGTTACTTTCTGGGTCTTCAAGTTAAACAGACTGATGAAGGGATTTTTATTAATCAGTCTAAATACACAACGAATTTACTGACAAGGTTTAACATGCAAGACAGTACTCCTGCTTCAACTCCCATAGCTACAGCTACCAAACTTGATCCTGATCAAGGTGAAGAGGTAGATGTAACTCACTACAGAGGAATGATTGGCTCTTTATTGTATCTCACTGCCAGTAGACCAGATATCATGTTTGCAACCTGTCTATGTGCAAGATTTCAAGCAAAACCTAGAGAACCACATCTGATTGCAGTCAAAAGAATTTTCAGATATCTCAAAGGCACTCCTTCACTTGGCCTTTGGTATGCAAGGGAATCAGATTTTGGGTTGTGTGGTTATTCAGATGCTGATTTTGCAGGATGCAAAATAGACAGGAAAAGTACTTCAGGAAGTTGTCAGTTTTTGGGTGGAAGACTAGTTTCATGGTTCAGTACAAAGCAGAAATCAATTTCCACTTCAACTGCAGAAGCTGAGTACATTGCTGCAGGAAGTTGTTGTGCTCAGATAATGTGGATGAGAAATCAGTTGTTAGATTATGGCCTGTCATACTCAAAAATCCCTATTTATTGTGATAACCAAAGTGCTATTGCAATGACAGGAAATCCAGTTCAACATTCTCTTACTAAACACATAAGTATCAGATATCACTTTATAAGAGAACAGGTTCTGGAAGGAACAATTGAACTTCATTTTGTTCCTACTGATCAACAACTAGCTGATATATTCACCAAGCCACTACCTGAAGCTACTTTCAATAAGTTGGTGAATGAACTTGGAATGATGAATTTTGAGAATTTCTGAGGAAAAGCTACAGAGAGGAAATCCTGATAACTGTCAAATCCTGATGGTTATTCAGAAAGGTATGTATCTTTGATCAAATCCTGATAGGACTCAATCCTGACAGGAAGTCAACTGGTCAATCCTGATGTACAGGTCAGTATTTCATTACTTAATTTGTGCCTAATTTTTCGTCAGTATCTGCTGATGGACGGTTGAGTTTTAGTAGGACAACTGTATGCGCGCGTGTGTTGCACTATTATAGATATATCAAAACATACACATAAAAGGCGGTGCAGATTTATTTAAATGACACACGTAATCTGTCCACTAATTCTTTGTGCACAAATCATATTTTGCCACCTGTCTTTGAGAGTAATATTTTGTTTTAACAAAATACTTTTTATTGGTCTACATCGTTAATTACTCTCTTATCATCAGTTTTTCGTTTTCTATCTCTCTCGGTGCTTTCATACCCTAATTGCTTCAAATCTTAATTCTCGAGTTTTCAAAAGCATTACAATGGCATCTTCATCATTCATGAACAAACAAACAGTGATTAGTGGTGTTACATTTGCCACTAACAATTTTGTGGCTATTCTAAATCATCAAGATTTACCCAATGAGTTTCATATCATTCAAGATTTTCTAGCTTCAAGCCCATTGAAGTTTGCTTTAACAGAACCTGCAAGTGTTTCTTTTAAGTCTGTAATGCAGGTGTGGAACTCAGTTACTTTTGATAAAGGGCATTCTGATACAATCTTGATGAGGTTTGAATATAATGGAACTACTCACTATGTGACTCCTACAATTGTGGAGGCAGCCCTGCATTTACCCGTTCTTGGTGATGCTATTCCTGCTAATGTTTCGGACTCTACTCTTTTTGAGTTTGTTACAAAGTTGGGCTACAATGGTGAAGTAAAGAGATATGGAAATCTCTTCAGGACAAAGCTTAAGAAGGAATGGAATTTCTTCTTTGATACAATCAGCCGCTGTTTCCTGAACAAGACATCAAATTTTGATGCTCTTCCATCAGGATCTCTTAAAATTGGGTACTCTCTTATCCATTCTACAGTGTTTGATTATGGGTCTTTTATCTTAAAAGCTTTAAGTGATAGGAAATCAGACAAATTGGGTTCTGTCTGTTTTCTTAGATTTTTACAGTTGATATTTAATCACTTATGTCCTAATGTTGTTTTTGAGGATGATGTAGTTCTACCAATCTGTAGAATTACTGAGAATAATATTAAGTCCTTAGTCAACAGTGATAAGGCAAATGGTTTCATAGGAAACGCTTTTATTCCTGATGAGGTTAGGTTTTTCTTACATCAGAAAATGCCTACTCATTATGGACTTCTTTCTAATGTTATGGGGCAAGGCCCAACCTACCTTGTTCCTGACACAAGCATGCAACCTAAACAGTCTAAACAGTTAACAACCACCTCTACTGTCTCTCAAAAGACTTTAGTTGTAAAATCAAAGAAATCAGCTAGAACTGATGTGTCTGGAAGGCAATCAGGTTCAAAGGATTTTTCCTCTACACCACTCACTAAAAAGAAGATACAAGGGGTCCTGGTGAAGAAAGCTGATAAGGTTGTTAAGGATGTTCCTGTGAAAAGGAAGTTAAGGTTGATTGATGAAAGTGATTCAGAGGATGACTTACCTATATCCTCTGTGATGAATGTGAACAAGGAAGTTGCTGATACTGCTACTAAAGCTGTGGTACCTTCATCAAAACCACAAAAGACAAGGAAATTATCAAAGAGCAGGTATCATATTCCTTTGACAGTGCAAATGAAGGATACTGATATTCAGACATCAAATCCTGATGTTAGTATTCCTGATGCAGCAACAAAAGTTGTCTCTATATCAGACTCTCCAGCCTCTCCATCTCAGATTCGAAGATATTCTTGGGAGAAGGTTTCTACAACTGCTTCCTTGGTTGGTCTTACACCTACATCAAAGAAAAAGAGGAATGCAGAAGAGTTAGTCTATCAGAGACAGAAGAAGCTGAAAGGATCAAGCCCACAAGAACCTGAATTTCAGAGTAATTCAGCAGCTACTGTTGATCCTGCCACACAAGAACCACTCAATCAAAGTTTGGGTGAAGGCTTAGCTAGTGGAATGGTCACACAAGAACCATTTTCTCAAAGGGAGAATGAAGACATCAACATTCCAGCTACACAAGAACCATCTTCTCAAAGTGAAGATGCAGGCAAAGCTACAGCTTCTGTTGAAAGATTGGTCGAGAACATTGTCAATGAGGGAAGCACACAAGAACCTTTAGCTCAAAGTGTTGAAGCAGCTTCTGAACCTCAAGCTCCACAAGAACCATTGGTAGCAAATACTGATGCACGCATATCAAATCCTGACGATGTTCATCCTGACGCTAGTGGTGCTCCTGATAATGAACCTATTTTGATACAGCCACTTCGTTCAAAACCAATGGATCATCCTATCTCAGAACCACAGGATAAACTGAAAGGTATTGCAATTCCTGATCCTGATATTACTCATGGTACTGCTGATGATACTTCTGATGATAGTGATGATGATAATGAGAATCGAAAAGAGAAGGAACAGCTTGCTACAGCACTCAAAATTAGTCTTGGAACTAATTTTGGTTCATCAAGTACATATATGGCTAGCAATGCTTATACTGGGAAAGATCAGAGACAAGATTTTTCTATTCCTTCCTTTGATCCTGCAGAGGCATTTAGACAGAATGAATGGAACAATTCATGGCACCAATCTGATGAATCTATCAGTTTTTCTTCTGCTATTGAACATGCCTATAATGCAGTGAAGTCTATAGAGAATCAAGACTTGAAGAATCATCTGAAGGCTACTACTCTGTTATCCAAAAGCCTGAAAAGTGAGATTGATTCTATCAAGGGTTCAACTGAAAAAGTGAGGACTGATATCTTTAATAATTTTACAAAGGTGCCTACTACTTTACAACTAAGGGTAGTGGAATCCCAAGTGAAATCTGTTGTTTCAGAACAAACCTCAATCAATCAAAGAATTGATTCTCTGGATACTAAGGTAACTAAAATTCAAGCCTCTCTTTCCTTAATTTTGCAATTATTGTCAAATCCTGATGTCAAAAAGGGGGAGAAGGTTATTCAGACAAAATGTACACCTGATCTAGTATTAAGAAATAATGATGATGATACTAGAGATGATGGTGGTAACAAAGTGATACAAGGAGAAACCTCTGATGCTGCGGTTTTGAAGTCTACAATTCAAACTTCTCAAAGTCAGACTACGCAGTCAACTCATGTTTCTGATTCTGGAGTTAAGACAGTAAGAACATTGGTGCAATCTCAGATCCTGACGGAAGATCAAATCCTGACACCTGGTCATGGACACATTCTTGCTACAATTCCTGAAGGTGATGAAGATGTGATTATTGATAATCCTGAAGATGCATCAAATTTATTCCAGAAGTTTTCTACAAAAGACGGCAGAATTGTTACTCTATATCACACTGATAAAAGAGTTCAACAATTATTTGCGAGAAAAGCACTCTCTACAGCAAGTGAAGAATATCCAGATCTCTCACATGAAGAATTCTTGAGACTACAAAGAGAGACAATGGAAATCTATACTGCTCCTGCTAGAGGTAGAGGAAGCAGAGGTAGAAGAGGTGCTAGAAGAAGTAGAAGAGGTTCTTCAACTCAAACAGTACCTAGACAGACAAGGTCTAGAGGGTTAAGAATTGAAGAAATTCCTGAACCTATTCAAACTCTAGTAGTTCCTGACAGATCTACTTTTGGTGATGATGGAATTGTTGAAGAAGAACCTGAATTGAGAAGAAAATCAAGTAAATCAACTCTCAGCAATACAAATCAAATTGAAGATTCTAATCCTGACAATATTCAAGATCCTGATGAATCTGAAATTCTGCAAGAGGTTGATTTGATAATCTTATCTACTGTTGTTGATTGTCACAACAAAGAAGTAGATGAAGAAGAAGAAGCCAGAAGAAGAGATATTACAAAAAGAACAAATGAAGATTTCAATCTCTATCTACAAAGGCTTAAAGTTTCAAATGAAAGAAAATGGAGAAATTCAAGCAGACAAGAATCTTTACTTGAAAGAAGCTACGCTCATGAAAAGGAGAAATACAAGAAGTGGAAACATATTAGCACATTAAGTTGTGATACACCTATCAATTTTCAGTCTGGTGGAATTATTACAAGTGCTTCAAGTGTTGTTGATTTGTCTGATATGGCTAGATCAAAAACACTCTGGTTAAAGATGTTTTCGAATCTGAAGCAATTGTCAAGTAATTCAAGAGGAGGTATTGGACACAGAGATGGTGAATATCTGAATATGTCATATGTTGATCCTTACTCCTTGACAGAAATTGGAGGTACTTTAACTTCTGAAAACCTGAACAATTTATTAGCTGTTGATATAGTTATAGATTGTCATGATGGTTTTGAAAAGAAAGAAAAGCTTCTGTACTTCATGAAAGATGGTAGTGTGAAGATTCTATCTATTCAAGATCTGCTGATGAAAACTACACAGGAACTGAAATATGTTCACTATCTGTTAAGATGGAAGAACCAAGTGTACAAAGAATGGAGTGACATGATTTTGTCAACTATAAGAAGAAGACTGGATGGAAACAGTAATTTCGATGGTAATTATACTCCCATGTACTTAAATCAAAGAGGTCAGGATGTGGAAATGCAAAGGGGTACTGCTGTTAAAGAAGTAAATTTTGGCATGACTCATTTTTCTCTCAATCCTGATGGGAAGGAAATTGCTTATCTTTTGCTTGAAGAGCACAGTCTACAGAGAAACTCCATACAGAATCTCAGAGCAGCTATCTACCAGATTAATGAGGAAGATGAAGAACTCAGAAATCTTAAGGAAAGACTGATTCAAATTCTTGAAGAAAAAGAAGAAAGTTTATTATCCAATTTCTTGAAGATGAATCTGTTCTATCAAAAAGCTTAAAACAGATAAGTTGTTTCTGAAGATACTTGTACATTTTGATACATGTTTTTGACATCATTGAATATTTGGAATCTATACTTTATTTCACAAAGTATGAGATTGGGGGAGATTGTTAGATCAGAATTCAATGATCGTCAGAAGCTAGACTCAACTGATCAGGATTGCTGACGTCATCAGTATTGCATGGTCATCAGTATTTGATCAAGCGTCAGTATCTTATTGATCATCAGGATTCCTACTCAGACTATGATCAGGATTGATCATCAGAACTTGAAGCTGATCAGGATTCCTACTTCGAGTTATATTTGGAGTCTAGATAAACATGGAAGTTTATTCTATTTGTTCCTGGTTTGTAGAATGCAGCTATCGATTAAAGATATGTTTCTATCTTTGTTATGATTAGGACTTATCTTGTTATTGATAGAGAAGCTGTGTGCACTATATAAACACAGTCTTGGTTTCGATTTATGTATTCATTCGAGAGAGAACATAATCGAGGGAATCAAGAGAGAAGCTCTTAAGAACAGAATTTCTTGAGAGAGTTTTTGTAAGCTAGCAGCTCTTAAGAACATCAGAATTTCTTAAGAGAGTTTGTAACAGTTTTATATCAAAGTTAATAAAGCTGTTATTGTTATTATTATTGATCTTTCATATTTGTGTTATATAAAGTCGAGAATCTTATACAATTGTATTCAACCCCCTTCTACAATTGTTATTTACTGGGCAACACTTCATGAGTGATGGAAGAGTTTATAAAGTTGGAGAATCTGATGTTAATCTCAAATCATGGGAAGAACTGGAGTATGTACTTTATCTTTTAAAAGTCAAAAACAGATATACTCATGATGTTGCTCAAGTTTTGAGAGAAAAGATGCTGAGATCTAAAGCTATGCTTGGAGGAGGAGTATCAAGTGTTTATATTCCAAAGTATAGGGATCATAATGGAAAGTTAGTGGAGATGAAGAGAAACAGTGCTAGATTTAGAACAGCACTTGGAACAAAAGTTTTAGAATTCAATCTAGAGTCAGACAAAGCTCATTACATTCGGCTAGGAAATGATATGAAAAGAAACAGCATATATTCTCTAAGAGATGCTATCTACCAAACGGGGGAGAGTGATTCAGAACTTAAAGAGCTAAAAGAGATTATGGTGGATGAGCTAGAGAAGGCTGAAAGAAGACTGCTGATTGATTATCTCAGGACAGTACCTGATATTGAAGAAGTCAAGTAAAGTCTGACTGTAAGTTTTTATGTTTTCTGTTCTAAGTTAAATTTAAACTCTGTTTTAAAATTAAACTCTGACATATTTTAAACACTGCATTTGTTATATGTTTTGACATCATCAATTATCTTTTTAACTTGTACATTTTGGTATGAACAAGTTGGGGGAGATTGTTAGATATAATTGTTGACGTTTGTTCATCAGTGTTTAAGTTCCAGGTACATATCAGAGTTTATATAGAAGCCAGTCAGAGTTTGATAAAGTCTGACTGGGTGAAGAGTTTACATGGAAGCCGGTCAGAGTTTGTTAAAGTCTGACAGGGTGATAGTTGACTTAGCTGTCGGTGCAAAGATAAAGATTCTAGAAGCAATATATTCTGAAGATGGAAAGAAGCAGAATATATTGATACAGCTAAGGAGACTGGACAGAAGACTGAAGCAATCCTTAATTGATAATAATTGTATAGCTAATTTATAGGAGTATCAATTAGATAAGGATTGTATGTAGCTGTGTACTATATAAACACAGATAGGTTATCCCTAGAAGGGATGCGAACATTGAATATATTATTCTTGTAACCTAGTAGCTCTTTGTGATTCATTAATATCACTAAGAGAGAATTATTTAATATAATTTAGTTTGTTGATTTACAAACCTGTGTTCTTGATTGTTATTCTCATACATACTTGATTATATATTGTGTATTCGGCCTAACATACTCTTTCTACAATTCCTGAAGGTGATGAAGATATTTTTATTAATAATCCTGAAGATGCATCAAATTTATTCCAGAAGTTTTCTACAAAAGATGGCAGAATTGTTACTCTATATCACACTGATAAAAGAGTTCAACAATTATTTGCAAGAAAAGCACTCTCTACAGCAAGTGAATAATATCCTGATCTCTCACATGAAGAATTCTTAAGACAACAGAGAGAAATGATGGAAAGCTTTAATAACCCTGCTCCTGCTAGAGGTAGAGGAGGCAGAGGTAGGAGAGGAGCTAGAAGAAGTAGAAGAGGTTCTTCAACTCAAACAATACCTAGACAGACAAGGTCTAGAGGGTTAAGAATTGAAGAAATTCCTGAACCTATTCAAACTCTAGTAGTTCCTGACAGATCTACTTTTGGTGATGATGGAAATATTGAAGAAGAACCTGAATTGAGAAGAAAATCAAGAAAATCAACTCTCTGTAATACAAATCAAATTGAAGAATCTAATCCTGATGTTGTTCCTGATAATATTCAAGATCCTGATGATTCTGAAATTATGCAAGAGATTGATTTGATAATTTTATCTACTGTGGTTGATTCTCACAACAAGGAAGTAGATGAAGAAGAAGAAGCCAGAAGAAGAGAAATTACAAGATCAACAAATAGAGATTTCAATCTCTATGTACAAAGGCTTGAACTCTCAAACAGAAGAAAGTGGAGAAACCCAAGCAGACAAGAATCTTCACTGGAAAGAAGCTATGCCTTTGAAAAGGAAAAGGATAAGAAGTGGAAACATATTAGTACACTGAGGTGTGATACACTTATCAATTTTCAGTCTGGAGGAATTATTACAAGCGCTTCAAGTGTTGTTGATTTATTTGAGATGGTTAGATCAAAAGCACTCTGGTTAAAGATGTTTTCAAATCTGAAGCAATTGACAAGTAATTCAAGAGGAGGTATTGGACACAGGGATGCTGAATATCTAAATATGTCATATGTTGATCCTTACTCCTTAACTGAAATTGGAGGTACTTTAACTTCTGAAAACCTGAACAATTTACTAGCTGTTGATATAGTTATAGATTGTCATGATGGTTTTGACAAGAAAGAAAAGCTTCTGTACTTCATGAAAGATGGTAGTGTGAAGATTCTATCTATTCAAGATCTGCTGATGAAAACTACACAGGAACTGAAATATGTTCATTATCTTTTGAGATTGAAGAATCAAATGTGCAAAGAATGGAGTGACATGATTTTGTCAACAATAAGAAGAAGACTGGATGGAAACAGTAATTTCAATGGTAATTATACTCCCATGTACTTAAATCAAAGAGGTCAGGATGTGGAAATGCAAAGGGGTACTGCTGTTAAAGAAGTAACTTTTGGCATGACTCAACTTACTCTCAATCCTGATGGGAAGGAAATTGCTTATCTTTTGCTTGAAGAGCATAGTCTTCAGAAAAGCTCCATATTGAATCTCAGAGCAGCTATCTACCAGATTAATGAGGAAGATGAAGAACTCAGAAATCTTAAGGGAAGACTGATTCAAATTCTTGAAGAAAAAGAAGAAAATTTGTTATCCAACTTCTTGAAGATGAATTTGTTCTATCAAAGAATTTAAACAGATAAGTTGTTGCTGCAGATACTGTACATTTTGTATATATGTTTTTTACATCATTGAATCTTAGGAATCTATACTTTATTTCACAAAGTATGAGACTGGGGGAGATTGTTAGATCAGAATTCAATGATCGTCAGGAGCTAGACTCAACTGATCAGGATTGCTGACGTCATCAGGATTACATGGTCGTCAGGATCAAGATACATATCAGGACTGGGATCAGGATTGATCATCAGGACTGGAAGCTGATCAGGATTCCTACTTCGAGTTATATTTGGAGTATAGTTAAACATGGAAGTTTATTCTGTTGGTTCCTGGTTTGTAGAATGTAGCTATCAATTATGGATAGGTTTCAATCTTTGTAATTGATTAGGACTTATCATTGATAGAGAAGCTGTGTAGTATATAAACACAGTTTTGGTTTTGGTTCTGTGTGAATCAAGATATAAGCTCTCAAGAACATAGAATTTCTTGAGAGAGTTTTTGTAAGCTAGCAGCTCTCAAGAACATCAGAATTTCTTGAGAGAGTTTGTAACAGTTTTATATCAGATTTAATAAAGCTGTTATCTTTCTTTCATATTTGTGATATATACATTAAGAAGTCAATTATCTTATACTATTGTATTCAACCCCCCTTCTACAATAGATTATTACTGGGCAACAGGTTTCATCATAATCAATGCCTTCAGCTTGTGAATACCCTTGAGCAACCAGTCTTGCTTTATTCCTTGTTACTATGCCATCATCATCTAACTTGTTCCTGAATACCTATCTTGTACCAACTACTTTCCTGTTCTTTGGTCTGGGTACCAACTTCCAGACTTGCTATTGTTCAAATTGATTGATTTCATCTTGCAAAGTAATCACCCAATCAAGATCACTCAGTGCTTCCTCAGTCTTCTTTGGTTCCATCTCATAAAGAAACCCTGAATAATGACATTCATTCTGAGTAGCACTTCTAGTTTTAACTCCAACACCTGGATCACCAATGATCAGCTCAAAAGGATGAGCTCTATTCCAAACAGTTTGTCTTGGAAGATTTGATCTTGATGATTCGCCGTGAAATTCATTCTGGTGTTGTGAATGACTAGTTGACCCTTCATTTCCTCCCCCTGAGTTGTTGCTTGATTGCCTTGATGATTATTCTCCAGTGTTGGTGGTATCTCCATTGTTACCAATGTTTCCACCACCACCACTATGATCATTATCATCATTGTTATTTTCATTACCAGCAACAATCTCAGGTGGAGCTTCATCATCTGATTCTGAGTCTGGCAAGTTATCAAACTTCAGTTCTTCAGATGAATCTTCTGTGTGGATACTAGGGAGCTTAGTGTCATCAAATGTAACATTGACACTTTCTTTGACTTGGTGACTGTCAATCAAGTACACCCTGTAAGATCTTCTGGAATAACCAACAAAAATAGCTTCTTGTGCCTTGGCCTCAAACTTGCCACGTTTAACATCTCCATCCTTAAGCACAAAGCATTTAGCACCAAATACATGAAAGTATTTGAGAGTTGGTTTATTGTTGTTCATGATCTCATAAGAAGTCTTCATTAAGTCCTTGTTGATTAAAGTTCGATTCTGAGTATAACAAGCAGTATTTACAGCTTCAGCCCAGAAGTACATTAGAAGTCTTGATTCACTTAACATAGTCCTTGCAGCTTCAATCAATGCACGATTCTTCCTTTCTACCACTCCATTCCGTTGAGGAGTTATAGGGGCTGAATATTGTCTTGTTATTCCTTTATCTGCACAAAAGTCATTTAGGACTGCATTTTTTAATTCAGTTCCATTATCTGACCGTATAGCTCTAACAGGGAATCTAGAATCCAGCTCAATCAACTTCACATGATCAATCACCATCTATGGGGTCTCATCCTTAGAATGTAGGAATAAAACCCATACATATTTGGAATAGTCATCAACAATCACAAGTGCATATTGTTTCTTTGACATGGACATCACATTAACTGGACCAAACAAATCCATGTGTAGTAGCTGATGTGGTTCAGTTATTGATGATGTGTAAGTGCCCTTGTGAGAAGCTTTCTTTGACTTTCCTTTTTGACATGCCTCACATAGTCCTTCCTGTGTAAATTCCATCTGAGGCAAACCTCTCACCAATTCCCTCTTGACTAGAGAGTTCATTGTTTTGAAGTTCAGGTGAGACATCTTCTTGTGCCATAGCCAACTTTCATCTGATGAATCTTTGGCATAAAAACAATTAACTTCATCTTTGCATCCAGAGTACAGATCAGCTATGAACACGTCCCTTTTCCTTACTCCTTGTAGAGCAGGATTTCCATTCTTTTTGTGAAGGATCTGGCACTTCTCTTTCTCAAAAGGAAACAACATATCCTCTGTCACAGAATTGACTGATGCTGAGAAGATTGTGCTTCAGACCTTCCACAATGGATACATCTTGAATGATAACAATTCCTGATTTCAAACAGCCATATCCTCTAGTTATACCTTTGCTGTTATCTCCAAAAGTAACTCCTGGGCCAGCTTTCTCAACCATATTTGATAGCAGGGCTCTATCTCCGGTCATATGCCTTGAACAACCACTGTCAAGAATCCACACAACACGGTTTACATGTTTCATACCCTGCAATATCAAATTGATTAGTCCTTCCTCGGAACCCAAACTTGATTGGGCCCGGCATATTTAAAGAACTGGCCTTTGTCAGGCAAAACAACATTCTTTACCTTAACTACTTTAGCCTCTTTAACAACATAGCGTTTCCATTTATAACTAGTCTTAACCCATTTCTGAGTAGGCTTAGGGATAAATGAATCCACTCTAGTCTTGGGAGGACTAGTAGTCTTAGATCTAACATGCTTCTTATTAGTAACATGTTGACGGGGAGCAGTCTTATTATCAGATACATGCTTACTATTAAAATAAGCATACATAACATTAAATGCACAAGACATGCAATTCACCACACCACATGCTTTATGAGACAGATTAATAGCAGGCATGTTAGTTCTACGATTGTTTTGATCCACTTTATGAATGTCTGAATTAGTCTCTGTTGCTGAAACAACTTTGACATTATTCTCAGACATACATTTGTTGGACTGAGCAAGTTCAAAAGCATGATCCTCAATACGCATCTCCTCTTGAATAATGATGGAATATTCATTCAGAGGTTCTGCCAAGGATTCTCTAAAGAAAGGTTTATCAATGCCCTTAAGCACATGTGGTACACCCTTTTCTTCAGCACTGACTCTATTAGGAGTGTTAATGCTTAATTCTCCAATAGCCTCGTTATAGTCATATCCTATTCCTACAGTTTGACTTATATCTTGCTTGTTGAAGATTTCTTTAGCAGTCTTACAAGAATTATAGTAAGCATTAACCTTGGTTTTAAGTTCAGTGATTTGATCCTTAAGAATGGTTTCTAATTGAATATAACAATTAACTCTATTCTCAAGAAATGCTATCTTCTTAGTTAGTTCATCTTGATTAACATGCACAAGTCTTAATTCTTTTACCTCCTTTTCAAGAGCAGTGTTCAAAAGAATTATTTTATCATTTTCACTACGTGCACAAGATACAGTACTACTAAGATGATAGATCATTTCAGAATCAGTAAACTTTACCTCTGACATGAATGATGAAGTGTTGCTCCAGCTCATAGGTCTTCAGAACACCATAGAGTCTTTCCAAAGAAATCTCACCAAGATCTCTAGCTTCTCTAATTGCTGATATTTTGTGCTCCAGATGAGATGGAAGTGTCAGGAGGAACTTCTTGTTAATCTCCTTGATAGTATAGTGCTTTCCATGGAGATTCAAATCATTTATCAATTTGTTGTATCTCTCAAAAACATCAGAGATACCTTCACTAGGGTTTGATCTGAAATGTTCATATGAAGAGGTGAGAATTTCCATCTTATTCTCTCTGACTTCCTCTGTCCCCTCATTGATTATCTCAATTGTGTCCTGAAAGGCATATGAAATAGCCTATTTGTAATTCGAGGATTCTACTCAACTTAAACAAGAATGTAATAAGTAAATATTAGATCAGATGTCACAGGAATCTCAGAAGATTATATCTGTCAAAGAATGAAGATTAAAGTCATCTACAGACTTGAAGTGAGTCTACATTGAAAGAAGCTCAATTTATTGATCAAGCCTCAATGAAGTATTCAAGCTCAGTGGATTTATTAAAGTGACGGAGATTTCAAGTGGTGACAAAAAAAGATACTGATTACGGAGTTCTTGAATGAGAAGGAAGTGAATCACTGCTTAAAGTCAAATAGATAAAGAACAAACATTGTCGTTAGTCACTCATGAACCAGACAGTGCATCGAGTGTCAACGTACTATTGTGTTTGTTATTTATCTAAGTTTTAAGTGATTCTGGAATTAATTGAGAAGTCAACTAATTCTATTTATTCTCTTATAAATAATTAATACTATTGAGTAAATTATTTAAATTAGAATAAAAAGAAATTAATTGAGAAGTCAACTAATTCTATCTATTCTCTTATAAATAATTAATACTATCAAGTATATTATTTATTAAATTAATTCTGTAAAGAATTAATTTAATACATAATTTATTTAGTGAATTATTTAAATTAGAATGAATATGAACTAGGAAGACTTAGGTTTGAACTAGGAAGACTTAGAAAAATGAACTAGGAAGACTCACAAGTGAGTCTTCCCGATTGTCTTCCTAGGCCAAGCATTGTCTTCCCGATTGTCTTCCACTTGCATTCCATTGTCTTCCCGAGAGTCTTCCAAGAGCAATTGCATAGTTTTTCTGCTAGTCTTCCAAAGGCAATTCCATTCAGTTTTAGTGGCTTGCACGTGGACTTAAAGAAAAGTAAATGAAGTGATATATATTCAAAGGCAGACTACTGAAGGCAACATTACATTTGGACAACACAAAAAAAGAAAAAGACAGAAAGAACATACAGCATCAAAATCAAAAGCCTTCTGTCTTCTACAACTTCCAACTGCAAAAGCATTCATTTCTTCAAGTGAAATTAATTCTTGATCTGTTCCTCACATTAAATTCATAAGGATCATTTCACTTGTACTGCTTTAGCTTTTTAGCTGATCATAATCCCTAGATTTTATATCGAACTACTTTTTAGTATTCGATCCTTTTTATTACAAAAATAGATAAATTCATGTCGAATTTATTCTAGTTTTTTTTTTATCAAGTTCTTTGTAATCAGTGATCAAAATTGTAACACCCTTCAAGTTTAATAGAGTTTTATTTAACTTGAATATTGTTTCAGTTTTATTCCGCAATAATTTGTTCTAAATTGTTAAATCTTAAAAGGACAAATTCGATAAAACGGTATAGTTTGTATTCAACCCCCCTTCTACAAACTTATCAGGACCTAACAATCCCAAATGTGTTTGGAAGTATCACAGTTTAGAACATGATTATGCATGATTGGATCAAGACAATCAACTGGAATCAACTGTAAACAGACATCCATGGAAGCATCCTCTTTCTCATCAGTTGTGTAGTCTTTGGGATCCTTGGGGTACATCCTAGCAGCTCTAGTAACAACATTGTTCTCTATCTGCTCTTCCTCAACAATCATGGGAAGTTTTGGTCCATTTTTCAGCACTCCAAGATATTTATAATTAGTCACTTGAAGAAATAGGAGCATCTTCTTCTTCCACATAGGATAATTCTCCTTACTGAACATGGGGATTTTCACTGTACCAACTTTCTGTGTAGTAGACATTTTTGAGATTTTTGATGAAGAATGAAAATTTTCAGAGTTAAGAAAAAATCACAAAAAATGGATCTTTGATTTGTGTATCAATCAAAAGGCTCTGATGCCAATTGTTAGGTCTCGATAAGTTTGTAGAAGAGGGGGTTGAATACAAACTATACCGTTTTATCGAATTTGTTCATTTTAGAATAAAACAATTCAAGAACAAATTATGCGGAATTAAATGAAAAAGAATTCAAGTTAAATATGAATTATATTAAACTTGAAAGGTGTTACAAATTTTGGTACTGATTACAAGTTTAAATCTCAAATTAATTAAAACAAATCTAGAATAAATTCGACATGAATTTATCTATTTTGTAATAAAAAGATATAACGATAAATGATAGTTCGAGATTCGTTCTAGGGATAAAGATCCGCTAGATAGTCAAAGCAATACAAGTAAATGATTTCTAGTGGTTTTGATTTAACACTAAGTTCTAGAAATAAATTCTTGTTCAAGAAAATGACTCGGCAGAATAATGAAATTCTTGACAGAAGCTTTGTTGAAGATGTTATGTTAAGTTGTAATGCTTCTGTCTGATCTCCTTCTTTTGTTAATCTTTTCTTTAATTTGCACGTGCATTGGTTTAAAGTAGAAAGACTATTTCTATTAATTAAAAAGATTATCTTTTTAATTAGAAAGTGTTAGGTCCAAAGTATCATAGAAGGGGGGGTTGAATACAATACTTACAAAAAATTCAATTTCGTTCGCAGATAAATCATTCAGTTCAACTACGAAATCAAATACACCAAATCAAACCAAGAGTCGGGGAATATATCGTTTTATAAATATAAACCTCGAAGGGTGCTACAATTTGTAATCCGTAGATTAGCTTCAATGAGTTCTAGGTTATACACAATCAATACAATGATAGAATTCTGAGCAATATTAATTTCTCTGGTAATCTCTCTGGCTCAAAACTCTCTCTTCGTAATTGCTTCAGTGATATGAACCTGACTTAGGAAGACACTGCCT
This sequence comes from Heracleum sosnowskyi, assembly GCA_030848705.1. NCBI lineage: Eukaryota > Viridiplantae > Streptophyta > Magnoliopsida > Apiales > Apiaceae > Heracleum > Heracleum sosnowskyi. Next base: position 47,174,277 of record CM061239.1, on the reverse strand, counting down.
CTCTCTTAGTAATTGTAGACTTGTTTTAGAAAAACCATCGAACCTCAAATATTCAAATATTCTTGGCCGTTGGATCTTCATCAACCTGACAACAAAGTCACTTCACCACCTGCTTCTCCAAATTGAAAACCATCGAATCTTTAAAAAGAATTTACCATTCGATAGTTTTTAAATGAAAACTATCGAAAGTCAAATTCTTTTATTATAGAAATCTGATTGTTTTCTTTAATCACATTCGATGGTTTTCTAAATAGAAAAACCATCAAAATCTTTTCTTGTCCTTGACCTTTTAGAAAAGCTTCTGTACTCCAGGGTGTTTAAGTTTTAGACTGTATCAATTTCTTCTGAGACGATAAAACAACCTGACCTTTTTAAGTGTCGTCAACTAGTGCAACTGGTCTAGTTCACAGATGAATAGCACTTGATCAATTCTTCTATGTCTTCAATTCAATGTTGTTGATAAGTCCTTTGTCGATCTGGTTGCTTCAAATAAATCACTGGAATCCTGTGGTACTAACCCTAAATCATTCACATACTTCTGAAGTCTTGAAAATCTTGTTTCTTTTGCTGTCACTGAGGCTTGAACATTTTCATGAACTTCTTTCCGTGACCTGTTTACGGACTTCAAGAATACATACCATATTTTGATTTTTTGAGTTTACCTTTTCTTATTTGATTCTGGATTCCTGTGCTTCTGTTAATATTATTGTTTGTCTTGTCCTTTGATGAGTTGCAGTTATCTCTTTTACATCTTATGTTACATTATGCTTTATAGAAAGACTAGTTCTAATTTCAGAAAGACTATCCTTAAGTCTAAAAAGACTTTCGGAAAGACTATCTTAATTTTAAAAATACTTTCTGAATTACTAATAAAACCAGTATGACTTTCGGTAAGACTATCATGGATAGTCTTACTGGCTTTACTTTTAATCTTTCTGAATTTAGAAGTTAGAATTAATTCTAAATTAATCACCTACTTAATTAATTTATTAGTTAAATTAATTAAATAAAATAGATAATTAAAGGAGAATAAAAACTATTTTCTAGTAAAAAGAAATTGTCATGTGAACCACTTAAAATAATGACGAACTTCCACTGACTGTCGTTGACACTCGATGTAATGTCTAGTTCATGAGTGACTAACTTCGTGGTAAATTGGATTGATACCACTGCTGCCCACCGTGGGTCGAGGTGGCATACCATAGGTTGGCATCCCTAAAGTTTGAGTTACGTATTGGGGAACATCTGTGGTGTGAAGTTGAAGATTACGTGGTGCATTCATGAGCAGTGGAGAGGTTGTGATTGGTTTCTAGAGAGTGGTCTCTTGTGGATTAGGTCCATGAACGACCATTTACAAGAGATTCGTCCCTTCAACTGAAATCGGGACTTCTGGTCCTTGGGTAGTGGTGAGGGGGATACTCGCCCCTTGAGTGTCAGTAGTTGGCGGTGGTTGGCTTCCATGAGTCTCCGTTTCAGAGGTAAGAGAAAGTCCTTCAGAAGTCTGAGTATCTCGAGTCGTCCTTCGTGTGTTTGCCATGGTTGATGTTGTCTTCCCACAGACGGCGCCAAATGTTGAGGAATAAAAATGTACTTTCAAATTTACTGCTAGGGTTTAAGAGCTTTCGAGCTTTAATGGTTGTTCTCGTGTTTCATAACTAAATCTTCCCTCACAAGATGTCTACGTATCTCAACTATTGCTGAGAATCAAGTCAAAAAACGTAGTTCTAGGTTGAAGGATCAGGGTTCTTATATAGGCGTTATGAGCCTGCATTTAGAATAGAATTAGGTGATTTGGGGGCCAAGTCGCCTTCTTAGATCGGGATTGTGAATCCTATTTTGTAGGAGGTTGACTCCTGTTAGGTTTGTATGTTTTGGAGGCTAATCTTTGAAGTATTTAAAACACTTTAGACTTTTTTAAGGAGCTGTATATTTTCCCTATTTATTAATTATGAAATTAATAAATAATTAGGGTTTCGAGTCTCGTTTATTGAGCCCGACTCCTGGATCAATCTAGGTCTAATTAATATATCATTAATTATGCTTCTAGGATTATTTTTAGCCCATATCAAAAATATATTTTTGCAAAACGAATTAGAAAAGGTCAGCATTTTTCAAAAAACCTCTAATTTTTTTTTCATCGGTCCTAACAATGAAAATTTTAATTCAGTTTATTATTATTAGAAACATACATGATATTTGAATTTTATTTACAAGAATATTGAAAAATAATAAATACTAGTCCAGTTAAGAAGCATGACTTCATTTTGGTCCATAAAATTATGCAGGTAGTCATGGCTACCGCTTCTTCACTCGCACATACTCATCATCTTCCCTATGTGTTTCCACTACAACGACGCCGTTTAATAGCTCGTCGCCTCCTCTCTATTTGCTCCAATCACGATACACAAAGGTATAAATCATCTCTCCTACAATTTCAACTGTGCCTTCACTAGAAATTCAACACACTACTATCTACTTCACTGTTTAATGTTTTCATTACATTTATAATTTTATATTATATGTTTAGTTGGAATGAGCAAAATGAGGTAGGAATGTATCAAAAATTGTGAATAAAATGGAAGGCGGAAGAGAATGAGTACGATTTTTCGAGGTTTGTGAAGAAATTGAGTAGAAAGTGGAAATGAAATGAAATGAAAATTATAAATAATTTTTAGGCTTTATGACATTTTCGCCCTTCAAGTATGGACCATTGGACCCATAAACCCTTCAAGTATTAAAGCGTATCTTTTCGCCCCTCGGATATGAGGATCGTACTATTTTGCCAGTCAACCGGGTACTCTTTTGCCACTCAACCGGACAGAATGAACTATCGGCTTATAATGTTACAAACTGCTGGGGATATTATCGGAAAGCTAGTTTCTGTTTTCCCTCCATTTACGCTTATACTTCTCCCGCCAAAATCAACAGATTAGGATAAAATGTGGATGACTATGTTGATTTTGTGTATTCAATATCTAACTATAAGAAAGATTATTCTGGAATAATATATCCTATATCCTATGAATGGACACATGCCTTGGGAAATGCCTTGGGAAAGATCATGAATTTCTTTGAAACCACCAACAATTGAAAAACAGTCAGGCAGACCCAAGAAGAAAAGAAGGCCAGAACCTAAAGAGGTATATGAAAAGGTTGAAAATGGAGTGAAGATATTAAGCAGGACAACTTAGAAGTCTATGAGGTATATTAATATGGGGTATATTAATGTTTTTTGGATTTATTGTGTGTCTCGTACATTGTGCACTGATTTTAATGCTACTTATGTTTGTAAGTGTGGAAAATGCAACAAAACTGGTCATAACAAAAACAAAAGAACAGAAACTAGCTTTCCGATAATATCCCCAGCAGTTTGTAATGTTATAAGCCGATATGGCATCTGTCCCGGTTGAGTGGCAAAAGAGTACGTTTCTGATACCCGAGGGGCGAAAAGATACGCTTTAATACTTGAAGGGTTTATGGGTACAATGGTCCATACTTGAAGGGCGAAAAGGTCATAAAGCCTAATTTTTAAGAAGATAGTACAAATTTTATTAGGTTCCTGTCCAATGTTGTTTTTATCCGGAGCAAATGGATTGTTGATATTAGTTTCGAGATATGCTTTTTAATGTATTGATCAATATATTTGATGAATGTAGTGGTGGTGAGATTTTGATGCATAGTATTCCGAGACGGACATTGTTTACTAGTTTATTCATATACTCATCTTATCTCCATACTTCAAGCTACTCATCAGGTTTGGGCGCACTTTCAGTTTTGTTTTTAAGGAATTCAGTTTTGTGTAGGCTGCATTATCAATCTATTAACTTGATGAACTTTAAAATGTAGCACACGCATTAGGTGATCCATCTGTTACAATTGAACAAGTGACACCGCCTGTCTTTCCTTCTGGCACGCTTTTCCCTCCCGAGGTGAATTACTAGATTGTTTAGTTTCCAATTTCTGATTTTACGGTCATTTCCACAAGTTTAAGGTCTGTTGTTTGCTATCTGTTACTTGGTAGCAAAGGATTGTACAACTCTTTGAGAAGAACACCTACTCTGTTGTCAACATATTTGATGTTACTTTACGGCCTCAACTCAATGTTACAGGTGTGGTTGAGGTAAAAAATTTACAGTTGTCATCTATGATATGATCTCAGCCTGTATCTTAGCTCTATTTTTAAGCTCATATGCTACACTTATCATAGAGCATCATGACACACACACGCACTCTACTAATAGTTGCATAAGTTTGTTATGCATAAATATGTTTGTAATAATGGTAGATTTTTTTTCTTTAAATTGTTGATAATGTTAATGCGTGACAGATTCCTGAGGGAAATGGTTCTGGAGTTGTCTGGGATGAGCAAGGGCACATTGTGACAAATTACCATGGTATGAGCATGATTACAACTAAATACATTTTGCAATCAGATTAGATGTTTCTAAAGGTCCCAGTAGATGATTGAGCATTCGTATGATGTTACAGCAAACCAACATAAGCAATATGTCTCAATATGCTTGATCATATTATGAACTCCAACTTGCTTTTGGTTAGTTAAAATTTATTAATCCATCAAAAGATTTATTTTGTAAAAGGAGTTTCTCATTTGTATACTTTTTTTTGCTAAAATTATTTGTATACTTCTGGTTTCCTCATAGATGTTTACTATGTCACTATGTATAGATGCATTACAAGATCTTCATGGCCACTTGTATAATTACAGAATGTTTCCTTGCCTTTTTAATTTGGAGTTTTTTCCTTGTGTTTTCAATTGTTTGATGGTGTCAAATTGTCAATTGGTCGGACTGCAGGTGCTCCTAAGCTATATATATAACTAAAATCATCATTACTATGATTTGTGCCTAATTTTCTGATTACAATATGCACTCTGATATGCTGAACATCATAAGTTGACTTTACTTCTACGGTATGGTGACTAGTGATTGCTAATTCTCTTTCAAGAAATCCAAGTTCTGGGCAAGTTGTTGCACGAGTGAATATTCTCGCTGCAGACGGGTAAGATATAACTCATAAGAACTTCCTTCTTGGTATTAGAACTAAGCTCGAAATAACTTAACACTATCTATATTGTGTGTATCTTTTCTCGGAAGGGTATTAAAGACTTTTGAGGGAAAACTAATTGGTGCAGACCGAGCCAAGGATCTTGCTGTCCTGAAGGTAAATTAATACTCAAACCTTGAAATATAGGTGTAATAAAAAGTCAAAATACTGTGCAAACAGACACACTAGCTATTTGCATCGCCCCCATTGTCGTCATGCTGTAGAAAAGGATATTGTAATGCACAACTGTGTAGTTTTATAGATATCTCCAAATTAGCGAGCAACATGAGTTACAACAATATCTCTTGCTCAATCAAATTCTTTCGACTTACCCTTAAAAAGTAGTATGCCCCTAGTTTGCATCAGAAAATATGTTGGCCACAAGATGTACCGCAAAAAATTATCATTTCAACATCTCGAGATGTCCCAGTTACAAATTGAGTTATAGTTCTGATGGATAGCTAAAGTTTGGGGAAAGTTCAGCTGATTTTGCTGTTTATATACAGCTATATCCATATTAAGATAGAATGATAGATATACTCAACCTTGAGAGATCTTATCATATAACATATCTGTGAATCTTGCTGCTACGATTGAATCTGTAACTTCCATATTAAGTTATATTTACATCTTTATTATTTAGCCCGTATAACTTATAATCGCATTATTAATGATCTCATACGTTTTACTCTGACGATCTAAGTCTCTAACTGTCCCTTTATTGACTACAACTACCAAGTTCTTGAGATATTATCTTTCACCGAGATAGGTGGATGCCTCCGAAGATCTGTTAAGGCCGATTAAGGTGGGGGGTTCATCTTCTTTAAAAGTTGGCCAGCAGTGTTTAGCCATTGGAAATCCATTTGGTTTCGATCACACACTCACGGTAGGTGTGATTAGTGGACTCAACCGTGATATATTCAGCCAAACTGGAGTGACTATTGGTGGGGGAATTCAAACAGATGCAGCTATAAATCCAGGAAACAGGTTTCCTGAGATATTTTTTAATTTTATTGTAAATAATAATGTTGTCTGCTAAAAATATGTGTAGTATTAGGTTCTGGATCTCATTTTAACTGTGTAATCACTTGTGATTTGTGTCGTATCATGTGGCAGTGGAGGTCCTTTACTTGATTCTAAAGGAAATTTGATTGGGATAAACACTGCAATATATACCCAGACAGGTAAAAATTTTATACGGTTTATTGTGCCTTGTTAGTTTTAACATGGTGGGAATAATTCCAGAGACCTACCTTTCCAATGATAATTTGTGGTTCAGTGATTGTCACTTCATATTGTTCTGTCTCAATCCACGCACCTTTGTACCTATGTTGACAATAAAGTTTTTGGTGTGACAGGGACATCAGCAGGTGTAGGTTTTGCCATCCCATCCTCCACTGTGACAAGGATTGTGCCTCAGTTGATTCAGTATGGCAAAGTATGTTCTGTGCCAATGTATTTGTGCAGTCTTCTTCTCTCACTCCTTTTCTGTTAGATGCTTCAATGTGTCATTTTTCCTTATTCCTTTTCGGTAGTTTTGGCATCTAGGTTTATCAACAACAGACTACACAGATTTCCAGAAATCTACATGTGGATGTTGCTCAGCAAAGTACTAAATGACTATCATGCTCTCTAACCCTGAATTTGTCTCTATGTTAGGCTGTTCGAGCTGGTTTGGATGTTGATTTTGCTCCAGATTTAGTTGCGAATCAATTGAATGTTCGAAATGGAGCACTAGTTCTACAGGTTGTCCACATTGCTAAATTTACTTGCCATACTGTCATCATAGATAATAATGGAGTACTGTTGCCAATTTTAGAAGGTAACCATTGTCACATTTTCTGCTTGGTTATTTAGGTTCCCGAAAATAGTCTCGCAGCCAAGGCTGGGCTTCTTCCAACTACAAGGGGTTTTGCTGGTAATATTGTACTTGGAGATATTATTACAGCAGTTGACAATAAACCTGTAAGCTGTTTACTCTTCTTCTGTAGCATGTCTAGTTGGCACATCACCATTCCCAAAACTTAATCTAGTGTCAATAACTCAGTGGATTCGGGAACACAACTCAAATAAATTGCTAGATTACATTCTAGATATTGCATAATGCAATGCAGTAGAAAGCAGCCAAAGACATGTTGGCCTTCTATGATTTTAATCCCAAATAGTTACTAGTATAGGTTCTTCTTAACTTAGAAAGCAAAATTCATGTGCAGTTCACTTATGCTTTCTTTTATTGTTTATGACAGGTGAGAAGTAAAGCAGAATTGTACAAAGTGCTAGATGACTATAGCGTAGGGAATAAAATCACTTTAAAGATCCAAAGAGGCAGTGAAAACTTGGAGGTACCCATAGTTTTAGAGGAAAAGAGTTCTTGATAATATGTTCTTTTCTTATATATATCTGTCAGATGCATATATGGTTTGTTTGAGTACTGGTCACATCTCATATTAATTGCAAGTGCACAGACGAATAGGAAACACCGGCATAGTAACCCCCTCATGATTACTATTGCAAATCTTAAAAAAATGTATGAAACCCAGTGCTGTTTGTGACGTCCAAGATTCTGCAAAAAAAAAAAAAAGCACTCTCCTTTGTAGTAGAAGACTAGAACTCTAGAAGGGCATCAGAAGAGAGCTGCCCTTTGTAGACATGTTTCACTATTAGAGCAATCTCCTTTGTAGTGGTTTACAGTTGTAAAATTTTGCTTCGTCGAAGATTAAACCAGATACTGGATTGTAAAGATATTCTGATACTTTCCAATGGAAACAAAGGCCTAATTTAGAAGAGATAAAAGGTTTCTACTCCAAACAATAGTTAACTTTTTTGATTTGGTTTGTTATTGAATCATAAATACTTACACTTCCCAAGTCTAGTTTCGAACCCTCTACATCTTTTACATGGACCAGGTTACAATGCTAGGGATTAAACAACTTAACAAATTAAGAATATTAATTGACTAGAAAAGAAGATTGATTATATTTTTAGGAATCAAAATTTTTAAAATGTGTAAAATTTTGGCTTGTATCATGAAATATATGTACCCATTGGCCATTACACTAAACACAGGCCTGTCTTGAATGATTAAGGGGGCGGGCATGTGCTAACCTTCAAAAATGAGCTCTTAAACATTGGCTTGTATCGTCTTCTTTTCCTAATTAGGATGTTGATGGTTCAAAACATTAGATTGTGCAAGTTATAATGAGTTCTTTGAAAAATAGCAGGCCGTCAGTGATTATTAAAGATGCATTTTTGTGGCCTTGGAAAATGGCCCTAAATGTGTTCTAAAACTCGGATTACTCGGCCGAGTACTCGGACTCGGGCCTCTTGCCAATCCGGTTTTGCTATACTCGGCTGTAACTCGGTTTGTACTTGACTCGAGTCAAACTCGGGAAAAAATCGGAGTACTCGGGAAAAAATCGGATTACTCGGAAAAAATCGATTATGATAAAAAAAATCATAAAAATGAGTTGTGGCAAAAAAGAAAAAAAGTTCTCGAAGTCAGTACTAATTTTTAATAAAAAAGACAAATTTCAAGTATTTTAAATGTTAAGATGATAGTAAAAGACTTACTAAAATTAATAACTTAATTAATAATATTGTAAGTACACCATTTATAAAATATTAGAAGTTAAAAAGATATCAAAATTAAAATTAATATTTTAATACTTTTGATTTTTGAACGGAGTATTCCTTCCGAGTACTCCGAGTACTCGTTACTCCGTTCCTGCGCCGAGTCGAACCGAATTCCGATTTTTAGAACATGCTTAATATAGAGGACCATGCAGTTCATAGCAATGCTCTTAGGACGGGACTCCCAAAACAAAATCAGGACATTTCTCATTAATTTTTGGTGCATGTAGTTATTAATCAACCATTATTCAGCACTGACAAAGAAAATCCATTATTTAGCACTCACGAAGTGATACTATATCTAGCCAATACCCTCTTGGATTGATTTAGTACAGGTTTCTTTTTCTTTTTTCTTTTTTCTTTTTTTTGCTAAATTAAGTATAGGTTTCTTTGGAAGGATTTAGGCATATGTTCTTCACATTAGGGTCAATACGTTCACCTCAATGCATGGGGCAGACTTTTTAAAGGAAACGTATTTTACACTTACACTCGTCTGGTTAAAAGTTCTCATTAGAATGTAGATGGAGCTAGGAAATGTGAACTAGATCCACTTAATTTTTATAATGATTGATGGGATCTTTTGGCTAAGCTTACATTATATGATGTTGACATAATTTGTCTCCAAGATTCCCATCAATATGGTTCATGACCAAGACTGCGTTGATGAATGTCTATTTAGTTAATTCCTTGAGTGTTAAGATTGTTTTTTATTTTTCAAGTTATAAAGATTTTTATGTTTTGAATTAAATATTGATAATAACTTTGGTAATCCTGTCAAGCTGGGCAAGTCTTTACTAGTTTACTTATATCTGTGTGAAATTGTGTGCACCATTTTATTTTGTGGTGAGAATCACTCAAAACTAGAAAGTTGTGTATCAAGGCAGATCTGCATGAGAGATGGTTTTGTGCCTCAAGTAAGTTTTATGAATTTGGAAAGAACTGTATTTTAGGAGTTTGGGAGATGGAAATTATTGTTCTTTTGATTTAGTTCTACTATGTATTACTTAGTAATCTGAGTGTAATTTTTGTTTTACAAACTAATTTTCATGATAGAGAAATCTTATCAGTTGAGGATTCCATAATCCATACCGATCCTAATTTAATATTTTAGTACTACATATTGCATTCTATCTTTGTCACGGGTTGATTTGTATTTACTTTTTTGATAACGACCTCATAAAATACAATTTCTTTGGGGTTATATAAAACAACCTTGTAAAAGAATATATGGTGTTCTCACATAAAAACTAATATATTAAGTATTTGCTTTCATGCTTCCTTAGCATAGCACAGATATATATCTATAATTTTACAGTTTGTTTACATGTAAACAAATATCTTGTTGTCAACTCGGTCTCTGGAGACGGAGCGTTCTTAGTTCTTACTGCTAAAACTGTGATGAATTCAGCAAAACTGGCACATTGTCTTTGTTTATGGGTGTGTGTGTGTATGAATAAATAAAATAAAAATATTTAACAGTAGCTCTCAGTAAATATAAATCGAAGGAAGTCGCAGTATTAAACAATTTGATGAACATGTCTGAAAAGATGACGATACATATATCTAATGTGAATGTGCATATCCGAGTTCCTACTGTATTATTTAAATGGTGTCGCTATTAGAGTGTACCAACACTATTAAGAGATGATCATTTACGTTATTAGAAAGTGATTTCTACTTTGACAACTATATTTTTGGTTGTTTCAATACAGGTCATTATCTTCGAAAAATCAAATACGAAATTATGTTAGGCATATGACCGGATTAAAATGGTGTTAATGCTCTCCTTTTGGATATTTATGGGTCTGGAGGCGTATTTTCAACCTCATTCAATTAAATTGATCTCAAAACTTTTAATCCAATTGAAAAAAATCCTAACGTCATTGTGATAAAGTAAATATAACTTATGATTTTGATATTTATATTTAATTTTATCTAATATAATTTTAGTAATGTAAATTATGATATAGACCATAGTGCAAGTACAAAAGGTATACGTATATTAATAAAAGAAAATATAGTATATCTGTTAAAGTCTGTAGTTCACACTAAGACAATGTCAACTCCTTGATCAAAACAATAGCTCTTAAACTCTGTGGCTGAACAGTAAACCATATTGTGGTTGAGCAGTTCATTTTCATTCATTAGCATAGACTTTCCTTACATGTTTATTCTTATATGTTTATTCTGTATAAATATGTTCATTTGATTATGTAATAACTTAAGCTTTCACAACATCAATACAAGAGTCCTTTATTCTCTTACATTGATTTAGTAACACATATACACTGTACTGCACTTCTAGTTTCATCATGGTATCAGAGCTTTAAACTCCTTATCTCCACTTTACACAACCAATCAACCATTGTTTCCGGTAACACAGCCTCTTTGAATCACTTGAACAAACATTTGGCACATCACACCATTTGACGAGTCTATACAGTGAGTTAATCAACTCGTTCCAACTCACCAAAGCCTAAACCAATCTCCGCCTTCCTAGAAATTCACCGAGTCCATACACCAAGTCACACAAACACAACTCAGAACTAACAAGAATCCACCGGAGAATTGCCTGGAGTCCGGCAAACCATCATTACAGTCAGAGAACCCATCTTCCAATTTCGTTAAATTCGACGAACCACAATCCACCGGAGAACTAATTTAAATTCGACGTGCTGGTTTTGCTGGGTAACTTTGGATTACACGGAGTAATATCTATCTTTTTATATGTTATATAATTCATGATATTTCACCGTGTACATCTGTTATATTAGGAGAATTACATTTCAATACCTTGTTTTTTACCATCTATCACATTTTGATCATTAACCTTTTCCAAAAATATACACTAGTCCCTAAATTATTAAATACCTGTTGTAGAGTGCCTAAACTTTCAAAAGTAACATTTTAGTCCCCGCACTTATTTTAAACTAGTACTTGTAAAATGGAGAAAGAGAATAGTTCACCGATTCAAACGATTTTGAATGGCTCGAATTATATAATTTGGTCTCAAGTTATGCGCAGTTTTCTAAAAGGAAAAAGACTCTGGCAATATGTCAACGGAGATTTTACAATTCCTACAAAAGAGAGAGATGAAATCGACTCCAAATTTAAGGACAACATTGAAGAATGGGATGTCAAAAATCATTAAGTTATCACATTTTTCAGAAACTCGTCAGTTTCTAAAATCAATCTACAGTTTGGGAACTATGAAACTGCAAAATAAATTTGGGATTTATTGGTATCACTGTACACTACATCAGATCTTTCTCACCATTATCAAATCATAAGTTCATTAAGTAAGCAAAAATAAGAGCCTGGTCAACCAGTTGCAGATTTTCTCTCTCAGATACAATCACTTTGGGATCAACTAACAGTATCTGAACCAAAGTGGTTACACACAGAAGATGTTGCACTTTATCACACATATCGTGACCAACAACGACTCATCCAGTTTTTGATGGCTCTCACTCAAGACTTTGAACCAGTTAGAGCTGTTCTTCTTCATCGGGTTCCACTACCCTCATTGGAAAGTTCCGTTTCTGAACTTATCTCTGAAGAAACTCGCCTCGGGCTTGGCAAACGCAGCTCCATGACTGATACTGTCCTAGAAGTACCTCCAGTACCTACTTCCGACAAACCATTTTGCAGGTTTGGTCGTCAAAATGGACATATCACCAAGAATTGTGTGGCACTTCGCAATCATACATGCCAACATTGCCATCAAAAAGATCACTACTCTATACAGTTCTGCAAGAGAAAGCCATCATTTCATTCAAACAAGTTTACTCAGTCTTCTGTTGCTGCAACCTCTGAATCTACCTCAGAAAATGCTCCGACCACACCTACTAGCGAACTAGAATCATTGCTCAAACATGTTTTATTTAAAGCCAGCTCTCCCTCCACTGCATTTTCTGTCACTTCAGGTAATTCTTGGTATTTTGATTCCGCATGTTGCAATCATATGACAAATGATTCGTTCATATTTACCACGAAAACGCAGAGTTCATGCCTTCCAAATATTCAAACTGCCGATGGTTCCACCATGAAAGTGACACATATTGGAACTATATCCACAGAAGATCTTTATCTTTCTAACACATATTTTGTTCCTAATCTTTCACTTAATCTTGTATCCATCGGTCAATTATGTGATCTCGGTCTGAATATTATCTTTACCTCTTCCGGTTGTCATGTACAGGATCCTCAGACAGGACAGACTCTTGGGACAGGACGTAGATGCGGAAGGTTGTTTGAGCTCACTTCCCTTCATCTCCCTACACCAAAATCATCATCCACTCATCTAGTTAGTTCTGTTTCCGTTACAACCAGTATCTGGCATTCCCGGTTAGGTCATCCATCACTTTCTCGTTTACGTAGTCTAGTTTCTAGTGGTCATCTAGGTAATGTTAATTTAGACACAATTGATTGTGTTTCATGTAGACTGGCAAAATACCATGTACTTCATTTTCCTATTCATTATGAAAAATCATCAGCTACTTTTGATCTTATACATTCTGATATTTGGGGTCCTTCTCCCACTCCTACTATGGGAGGGTCAAGATACTATGTGATATTTGTTGATGATTTTTCTCGTTACACTTGGATATATATTTTGAAAAATAGATCGGAACTAGGAGAAACTTATAAAAATTTTGCCACTATGATTGACACTCAATTCAAAAAAAAAAATCAAGCTTTTTCGTGCCGATAATGCAAAAGAATATAAAGAATCAGACCTTAACAAATTTTTGGCATCTTATGGTACCCTTGCACAAAGTTCTTGTCCTTACACATCACAACAAAATGATCGTGCTGAACGTAAACATAGGCACATCATTGATACAGTTAGAGCTCTTCTCATTTCTTCTTCTTGTCCCGAATTATTTTGGGGGGAAGCTGCATTAACTGTTGTTTACACAATAAATATGATTCCTTCTCCCGTCATAGATTACTTATCTCCTTATGAAAAACTATATGAAGAACCTCCATCATATGATTTTCTTAAGGTTTTTGGTTCTGCATGTTTTGTTCTTCTTCCACCACATGAAAGAACAAAGCTAGAGCCACGTGCCCGTCTCTGTTGCTTTATTGGTTATGGTAGCGGTCAAAAAGGATACCGTTGTTGGGATCCTATCTCTCAACGTCTACGAGTCTCTCGTAATGTGACATTTTGGGAACACAAAATATTTTCATCTATGTTAGAGTTTAAAATTGACACTTCTATCAGCATTTCTCACTTCACAGATCCTTTTGTTGATTTGCATCCCACTGATGACTATGTAGATACTTCCACATCTTCTAACACATTTTCAGGAAATCCTTCAATAGAGCTCATTCAACCATCTTCGACTGAAAATGTTCCCTCAACAGAAGTTCAGTCTGAGAATTCTGATGTCGAGCCTTCCACTATACCATCTCTTTCAGATGCACATGTTCATCGCTCTACAAGAGTAAGAAAACCTTCTATTCGACTTACTGATTATCATGTTTATTTTGCTATACAATCATTACATGAGCCTTAAACATATAGAGAGGCAAGTGTTAACCCTTTTTGACAGAAAGCAATGGAAGAGGAATTTCATGCATTAGACAGAAATCACACTTGGGATTTGGTAACTTTGCCCCCTGGTAAAACAGTAGTGAGTTGTCGATGGATCTACAAAATCAAAACAAAATATGATGGCTCAATTGACAGATATAAAGCTCGTCTAGTTGCTAGAGGTTTTACTCAAGAATTTGGCATTGATTACGAGGAAACATTTGCACCAGTTGCTCGTCTCACATATGTTCGAAGTTTACTTGCTGTTGAAGCATCAAAATATTGGGATATGTGGCAAATGGATGTCAAAAATGTGTTTCTCAATGGAGACCTACATGAGGAAGTTTACCTCAAACCTCCTCCGGGTTTTCCCCATTCTTTAAATCAAATTTTCAAGCTTAACAAGGCTCTTTATGGTCTTAAACAAGCACCTCGAGCTTGGTTTGAAAAATTCAGCACAATAGTTCAGCAATTGGGATTTTCTTACAGTCCATATGATCATGCTCTTTTCATTCGCCGATCTGAACGAGGAATTGTTTTACTTCTTCTATATGTGGATGATATGATCATTACTGGTGATGATACCACAGGAATTTCTGAACTTAAACAATTTCTCAGTCATCAATTTGAGATGAAGGATCTTGGTTCACTGAGCTACTTCCTAGGTCTTGATGTTTCTTCTGTCCCTATTGGCTACACTCTTTCACAAGTGAAGTATGCATCTGATCTTTTATTGAAATCTGGAATCAGTGACACCAAGATTGCCTCTACACATTTGGAATACGAGGTTAAACTTAACGCAGAAGATGGTAAATTGCTTTCCAGCCCTACATTGTATCGCCAATTGGTTGGAAGTTTAATTTATCTCACTGTCACTCGTTCAGATATTGTTCATGCCGTGCACATTGTAAGTCAGTTCATGGCAGCTCCTTGCACTCCTCACTTCGCAGTTGTTCTTCACATACTTCGTTATGTTAAAGGCACCTTATTTCATGGGTTACATTATTCATTTGACTCTCCACTTGAGTTACATGCCTACTCAGATGCTGATTGGGGCGGTGATCCTACTACTAGATGTTCTACTACTGGATTTTGTTTCTTTCTTGGTGACTCTCTTATCTCTTGGCGTAGTAAGAAACAATCTCTTGCTTCTCGATCAAGTGCCGAGTCAGAATATCGAGCTCTTGCCGACACCACACAAGAATTAATTTGGCTATGATGGTTACTTGAGGATATGAATGTAACTCATTCTCCAGCCACTTCTATCTATTGTGACAGTAAAAGTGCCATTGACATTGCTCATAATGATGTTTTTCATGAACGCACTAAACCTATAAAGATCGATTGTCATTTCACCCGTTAACAAGTTGAAAAAGGCACGGTTCAATTGCATGGTGTCTCAAGTGCTGATAATATAGCAGATATTTTCACAAAAGTTCAACCTCTTGGCAGTTTTCGTACTTATGTTTTCAAACTCAAGTTGGTTCTTCAACCATCTTAAGTTTGAGGGGGGTGTTAAAGTCTGTAGTTCACACTAAGACAATGTCAACTCCTTGATCAAAACAATAGCTTTTAAACTCTGTGGCTGAACAGTAAACCATATTTTGGTTGAGCAGTTAATTTTCATTCATTAGCATAGACTTTCCTTACATGTTTATTCTGTATAAATATGTTCATTTGATTATGTAACAACTTAAGATTTCACAACATCAATACAAGAGTCCTCTATTCTCTTACATTGATTTAGTAACACATACACACTGTACTGCACTTCTAGTTTCATCAATATCAATAATGAATTATTATAAACATATTATTTTAATATATATTTAAATTATCAAAGAAAATTTGTAATTTAAAATGAATTAGTTTGAATTGACCAATTAATCATCTCTATCTTTAGTGGGAAGATAGAGGTGATTAATTGGTCACATAGAAAGAAAGAGGATGGGGGGCTTTAGGTGGAAGGAATTGTGACTCGTAACCCGTTGCATCGCGAAACCCGAGCCTATTGCATCGCGAAACCCGAGCCAGCCTCTTACACAAAATTATAGGTTAGAATTATGTGTATGGCCGTATGGGTCTATGAGAGATGAATTTTTGAAGAAGAATTATTATAATTAAATATGTGACAAATATATATATATATATAGATAGATAAGAAGAGGGATGCAACAGAGATGCTTTTACTGTCTCCAAAATACTCCCTCCGTCCTCAATTCTTTACATTAGGATTAGGAGACGGGAGTTTGACACGAATTTTAAGTCTCCTATAAAATATTTTTCGATAATTTTTTTTAATGTTTTTTTTTTCTGAATAAAAATATAATGTTTAAACTTTTATTTAGAAAAAGAAAATTTTGAAAATAAGTTGTAGAACTATAATTTATAGGAGCCTTAAAATTAGACCCGACAAAATGGTTCCAGATCCGAAGAACCGAACCGAAATTCATAGAACTGAATCCGATTTTGTATCCGAATTAGTTAAACCGATAATAATCCGAAAACCGATTTGAACCGATCCGAAAATTATCCGAACCAGAAATTTAACCGAAAATTATCCGATCCGATTATGATCTGAACCGATCATAACCGAATAATAAATTATCCGAACCGATTATGATTCGAAATATGAGATCCGATTTAAATCCGAACTAAAAATATGGTGAATTCAGTTTTAGTTGAGTTATGATATTTATAGATCATAATCCACATATATTATGCCACTTTTAATTCAATAAATTAATCTATTTATAAGCAAAATTCATAATTAGAATAATTTCATGTCAAAAATATCAATGATATTTAATCAATACTTTTGAAAAAGTACTTTATTTTATATAAAAAATAATATAATTTAATAATAAGATATTTTTAAAGTCTTACAAATTAAAAAAAATGAATGGGTAAAGATCCGAAAAGATCCGAACCGAATTTCATCCGAACCAAATTCATCCGATTTTAATCCAAATTTCATCCGATTTTAATCCGAATTAGACCCGAACCGAATCAAATCCGATCTGATCCGAACTATACCAAAAATATATCATAACCGAACATTAATCCGATCCGAGATTGATTCGATCCGAAACCGAATCGATTATCCGATTTGTCAGGTCTACTTAAAATTATGGTGCATGTCACAGGGGTGTGACATGCCCAGGTAGGCATGCAATGACCATAATTAGCTAGGCATGCCTTTTTTATTATTTGGCATGCTTTTTTACTAATTTTTTAATTAATTTTTTAATATTTTTTGTATAAAATAATTTTTATAAATAATAAATATAATTTTAATATAACTAATTAGAATTTTAAAGTGGGCTAAAGCCTAAAAGACTTGATTTGTAATCTTTTTATAATTCTGGACATGTTGATGTTGTTCTAGAAAATGAAAACTGGAGTGTTGAAGCACTTTTTAGTGAAAATATTTGACAAGCCACAAATGTAATATTTTACCTTATCGATATTCTAATTTTACTATTATCTACTTGTGCTTTAATTTTTATTTTTATATAAGTATGAATGGCATGCCATTTGAGCATGTCTTTTGACAAAAATCATACCTATAAGTATGCCTCTAGAAAGTGTTATGACAGGTACCCTACTTAAAATGCAGTTAGGACCTAGGGGTGATCATGATTTTTCAAAATTTGAAAAAATTGACCAACTCGAACCGACCAACCTGGATGTTTAGGTTTTTTTTGGTTCGGTTTGGTTGCGATTTTAAATTTTTAAAAACCGAAAATTTTAGTTTAGATTTTTTTAATTGATTTTTTCACCTAATATAACCAAATCGATTATTAAGACTGGATCGCATATAAATATTAAATATATATTAAATGTATCTATAAAAATATTTTTATAATATTAATTACTATATAATATAAAAATTATTTTGTATTTCTATATTGGTTACTCCCTCTATTCCATCCATTTCTATACCGTTTCTATTTTGAGATGTCCCTCTCATTTTTATACTTTTCAAAAATAGTCAGTTTTAATAATATAAAACACTATTACACCCACTACTTTTCTCCAATATCTCTATTCTATGATAATATAAAATACTATTACACTTACTACTTTACTCCACTATCTCAAATCTATTATTAAATATTAATAGGTCATACTACTACTTTACTAATTTTTTATTTAACTTTACTCATTTTTTATATCTTTTTTTGTTTTCGTGTTTATCCCCAATATATAAAATTAAATGGGAGAAGGGAGTATATCATTTAGAAATTATTTAATTTAGCACAATCACCTTACAAGCTATGCAACATCTATTTACAGGTTTAGAATATTTTAGCAAATAACACAACAATTTGGATCTTCTTCTTCACTTCTATTCATGATGTCTGATATTCTAGCTCATTTTTCTTAATCTCAAACTAAAATGCACGTATCTAATTTTGGAGAAATAAATGAAAATATTGAGTATAAATATATATATTTAATAATGATTTTAAACCAAAACCGACTAAACCAAATCATTATAATTAGGCTGGATCTTTTTTATGTTATGGTAACTGACTAAACCAAATCGTTATAATTAGGTTGATTTTTTTTTTTTTTTTTATGTTATGATTTTTGATTTAATTATGATTTGAAAATTTGGAAAATCAAAATTTAAGATTGAACTAGTTTTGCGGTCCAAAATCACCCAACCACCCAATACTCACCCGCCCCTAGTAGTAGCTAGGAGCGGACCTATAACCAAAGTTATGGGTGTCCAGGAACCCATTGAACTTTTCACTCAAAAGCAATTATTAGCCTAAAACTAGAAAATTTCAGCTACTGTTTCTCATTCCTATAGTAGCAGCAGCCAAAAACGTGAATTTGATCATTAAACAAAACTCATGTCCCTGAATGTGCTATCGTCGAATGATCGATTCAAGAGTGAAGAACCGAGAGCGCAACTCCTTTTATGCAAGGAACCCACTGGAAAGTATTTCTGGGTCCGCCAATACTAGTAGCAGTCTGTTCTTATTTTTTATTTATCATTTGATTTAAGTGCTCGTATTTTAAAAATATTGTTAAAAAACTGTCTAAAATTTGATATTCAATGGATAGTTGCACATTTGCTTTTCACAAAGGGCTAATGTTGTGTTTGGTTGGGGTGAATGAAATGGAATTGATGAAATTAAAGGAAAATAATGGGAGTTGGAGGGAAGATTTGAAAAAAAATGAGATAGTACAAAATTGTTATGATAAGATTTGTGAAGAAAATGAATGAATTGAGGAATGAAGCATTTAATCTCAAAATGGGGTGTTTAAATTATAATGTAGGTTGTTAAGAATGAAATGAGCTAAATAATGAAAATTGTGAGTATCTAACTATTTTATACTTTAAATTTCATTTCATTACATTACATTCCATTCCAATCATTCCAACCAAAAATAACATAAAAGGGCTAGGGAGTAACTTCCTTTCGTGTTTTAATAACTTTGTTTTTAGAAAATTCATGTTTTAATAACTTTTTGCAATTTTTTATTAAAAATTTAATCATGAGATTTCGATTCAATTAATAATAAATATTCAAATTATACTAATGGTAATCTTCTTTCCATTCTGATCATTATAAATTGAAATTTTGATTCAAAAGCTTCCCCTAAAAGTTTTTATTTTTCTATAATTATTTATTGGTATCCTAATAGATGGGTTAGGTTTAAATTAGAACTTTACTTTAAGTTAAACTAGAACCAATAAATCCTAGACTTTATTTAATCAACAGTCCACATAAAGTGTACAAGGTAATTTTTATTTTACTGCAGAACACTATATTTTATTTATAAATTATAATATAGTTGTGTCGGATCATTATAATATCTTTTATTTTCTTTTAAATTTTCAAACAACTTCCCCATTTTATATAATTTTAAAAGAAAAAGGTGCACGATTATGAAATAATATGAGTTCAGCATCTTACCATCTACGTAATATATCATCTCTGATTTTTTTAAAATTAATTTTCATTATTTTCAGCAAAGATAAAATTCAAAATTTGAAAATATACACTACTTAATGGGAATAAGAAGAATGACAATTCTATATCTGGAGACTGGAGGAAGCACACTGTTATAAATAAGAAGCTTGCATAGAGATATCTTAAGATAATTGGAAAAGAGGTAAAAATCGGAAGAACTTGGAGAAATAATTATCAGAGCAAATATTTATTTCTAGAAAAATTTAAACCATGTTTTCCTTCTCCTTCACAACACAAGATCACATGTTCATAACACAAACACCTCGAAAATAACTGCTCTAATAGACCCCAAGTTAATCCCAAGTATGCACATGACATGCTTGTTGAAATGCTATTATATTGTACGAATTTTTTTTTTATCGATCACACTATGAGAACTTGCACAACCATGCATTCATATACTCCCTCTGTCCCCCTAGGTTCTTTACGTTGGGGGGACGGCACGGAGCTTAAGAAAAAGTATAAATTAATAGGGAAAAGTAAGAAAAATGAGTAAAGTGATGGGACCAATCAATATTTAATGTATAAAGTGGGTATAAAGTAGGTATAGTGGAGGAAAATAGTTGATGTGATTGGATTTTATATTATAAAATGTTACTATTTTTGGTATGTAAAGAAATGAGAGGGACGTACCAAAAAGGAAACTGTAAAGAAATGAGAGGGACAGAGGGAGTATAATATAAGCACGCAGAGAGGAACAGTCTGAATTAGAAGTTAAAACAATTCTCAACAATCTAGAAGAATGAAAGGATAAACAACTAAAAGGAAGGAAGGAGCTATAAAAAATAAAATTAAGTAATTAAATGACCTAAAGCCAAACATGAAGGCCAAAATATGTGTATGCGCCTGTGTGAAACGAGTTGCATCCCCATATGAAAGTGAATAACACTTAAAGTATACCCATCTACTTGTCAAAACTGAAATTTATTTTTATGTACTTGTAAAACTTATATCCTAACTGTTTTAGATTCGTTTACTAAATTTCAAATACATATTCTATTTAAAATGTGTTATATATTTTTTGTGTCGTCTTCATGCACATTAAATAAAAATTAAAATTTAATTTAATTGTATTTATATATTATAAAAATATTTTTATTATGTAATTTTTTGAAATGTATATTAAATATGTATAACTACATAAAATTCTACAAAAATTTGTAAGTATGTATAACTTGTATACATACTTACAAATTTATTAATAAGTATATTTATTTCGTGTAGGTCTATATCTAAAGTGAAAACACGTATCCAATAATAAATTTATCGTTTATTTTCATATTTTCGTGTATCAAAAAATCAAACTCAAATACTAAATATTTGTGTCGTTTTCGTGTCATGTTATCTATAGTTTATCAAATTATTGGGTCTAATCAAAAGAAAGCCGTGGGTTCAATGTAAAACTTATATGATATAAATATATTTAAAATTAAAATTCTCCATATGTGCATTTTAAGTTAATTTTCGACTTTTTATTACCAAAATAGGAATGGTATTCCTACTCGAACACACATGCCTTTTGTTAATAGAATGAGAAAATGTTATAAACAAGTACTCCATAATATAGTAAGTTTGCTTCCTAATTAGACAATATTTTAAAGAGAAAAGGCCCCATATGGCACAATTATAAGACAAATGGACCAAAATGGCACTATTGAAAAAAATGGCCCAAAATATCACATTAAAACGCCAATGCGTCTAGCGTTCTGAAAATCGCGTGAAAACCCAA
Source organism: Heracleum sosnowskyi (assembly GCA_030848705.1). Taxonomy (NCBI): domain Eukaryota; kingdom Viridiplantae; phylum Streptophyta; class Magnoliopsida; order Apiales; family Apiaceae; genus Heracleum; species Heracleum sosnowskyi. Next base: position 47,152,319 of record CM061239.1, on the reverse strand, counting down.
CTTTAAGTTGCGTTTTGACCCGAAAACCCAACTTGAAGTTGCGTTTTGACCCGAAAACACTACTTAAAGTAGCGTTTTGACCCTAAAACACCACTTGAAGTAGCGTTTTCAGTGTCAAAACACCACTTCATCTAGCGTTTTTGTTGTTAACACAACTTTAACTAGCGTTTTCAACGTAAAAAAAATGAACATGTACTAACGCTACACGCATTGGCGTTTTAGCGTGCCATTTAGGACCATCTTTTCCAATTGTGCCATTTAGGACATTATTGTTCAAAATTGTGTCATATAGGGCACTCTATTTTAAAATATTGGCTTTGAAGTGATCTAGCCCAGAGTACGAGGTAATAGAAGGTTTCAGAGGAATGGAATAGAAACTCTTTACCGAATTCAAAGAATAAAAAATTAATTCTACTAGTACTTCTCATGGAGTGCTAAAGTGATTGGATACCAGTTACCAGAAAACAATTCAAATAATCATTATTTAATAAACTCATCAAAGCTGTTGATATTAGAAGATTACCTTGTCATTTTGTCTTGATTAGGGAGTTAAATATAATTAAAATACTACTAAACACTACTATTAATATGTTGAATTTGATATCCCCAGAAGGAGCTAATTTTGTAGTCTCTTGAGATCATAAAGCTGCATTTAAATGAGAGAAGAAACGGAATGGGATTCATAGAGACAAGTGAGCTGCACCAGAAATCTATGGCTTTGACTGAGGTTCCTTGGTTGAGTATAAGACAGAGTATCTTAACTTAATTTTCTTGATACCACAAAAACAACCTTTCTTGTTTCAATCACCCTTGAAGGGCGGCTTAAGTTTCGCAAAGAGACCGTTTTCAGGAAACATTTGATAGTTTTGAACTATGCTAAGTTGCTATCTGTACTGTTAAGTGTTTCTATTAAGGTTTGTAAATAGAGCTACTGCTTCACACCTTATATTGCAGCCATTTTTAACTGATTGGATTAGTCTGAGTCGTCCTACGCTTCAACAGAAAGGCGAACGACAAATGGAGGACAAGAACGAGGCTGTGAAGATTGATGAAGTAATGTTGCCTGGTTTCCGTTTTCATCCTACTGACGAGGAGCTTGTAGGGTTTTATTTGAGGAGGAAGATTCAGCAGAGACCACTTCATATTGAGCTGATTAAGCAAGTGGATATCTACAAGTATGATCCATGGGATCTTCCAAGTAAGAGATACTTCATGTATTAGCAACTTTAACGTAGTATTTTTTTTCACACACCCCCTCCATGGGTCTTTTTAATACTTGCAAACGTGCATAATACCAATAACTACCAGGTCTGGCATCTACTGGGGAGAAAGAGAGCTATTTTTACTGTCCAAGGGACCGGAAATACAGGAATAGTGCGCGACCTAATCGTGTCACAGGAGCTGGATTTTGGAAAGCCACTGGTACTGACAGGCCAATATACTCTTCGGATGGCAGCACCAAATGTATCGGTCTTAAGAAATCTTTAGTCTTCTACAGGGGCAGAGCTGCCAAAGGTATTAAAACTGACTGGATGATGCATGAGTTTAGATTACCGCCTGTTCCTGAGGTAGGACCACCGAAGAAGTTCCTAGACAAAAGCCTTCCGCCACATGTAAGAACCAGACTATGTTTTAAAGCATCAAGTTACTTCTTCGTGCAAAATAAATTATTAACTAAAGTTTTCAATTTTTTTTTGAATCTTGCAGGATTCTTGGGCAATATGTAGGATATTCAAGAAAGCAAACTCAATGGCACAACGAGCTCTTACACACTCATGGGTATCTCCTTTATCCGGGAATACAACACCAGATATATTTTCAAACTCTACTCAGTTCAGTCCAGAGAACCTGTCTTGCATGACCCAAAATGGCTCGGTCATTCAACTATGCCATGACCTGCAACAGAACTCAACTACTAGTTTCTCTAACCTTGATATTCTGTCATATAGGCCAATCAACTCAGCCAGCTTTTATAAACCATATTCATTAGAAGTTCCTAACGGAGACCTTAACAATGGCTTTGCACTTTCACCTCCTAATACATCTCCTCCAAGCACTCAATCTACAGTTGATGTTACTTCCATGTTTTTCGACGTTTCTCCTACTATAGTTGTGGATGGTGATAAGAGCACAGAAGGTATACACTATGGAGGACCACAACAGAGGTTCAACAACTTCTCAGAAAGTTCACCAGAGGATATGCAGGGGAATATAGGAACATGCGAAGTCGATGCAGACTCAACAAAAAATCACATCCGAAAACATGGAGCTAATCAGTGTGACAACATGCAGCCCATAGGATTCCCGTTCAGTTTGTCATCAAGCTTAGCTGATACATGGAAGCGTAATATGCAATGGGACTCTACTAGTCCAAGTGAAATGTCCACTACTTATTCTGAAAACTAGTATTATACTTGACAGTACCATACATGGTACGATTCTACTAGGCTTCGACTAGAGCAAAGTTGTAACTCGCTTGACAAACATTATCTACCAGAAGTTTACAGGTGTATAATAGGTGAGCTTGTTCTGGTTTGTTGTATATATAGCTAATACCTTTTATCTGTGTATACATTTAGCTTTGTGCCCTTTTCAGTCTCTGATAAGTACTGATTGCTTAGTTCACAATGTCCAAGACTTAAAAAGCACCATATAAGCAAATATGAGTAAATCAAAATAAAATCAAAACCGAAATCCATAAAAATCGAACCAAATGCTAACCCAACTGAGCCGATTAATAAAATATAATATAGAAACGTTTTAATTGTGAACTAACCTAACTCTAATAAATTTTACAGCGGCAATGCCAAAACATTTTAGAGATGCTTTTAAAATCTTGTCAGCAATTAATAGATTTATGATTCTTGAAACTTCAGCCTTTGTTTGCAATTAATATCTTCTACATATATTATTTTCCTTGATTTTTTTTTTTTGCAAAATATTTTCCTTGATTTGTTTAGTAACTATAAACCAGAAAACTCAAGTAGACGTAGTTATAGCAAGATTTCTGAACTTCTATATTTTTTTTTATGGGTTGTAGTTTTTGCGCACAACAAAATACTGGATTTTGTGTGCGCTTTTACCAATCTCTGCATGTTATGGTATTAGTATCGTCCTTCTTCTTAGGCCCCGTTTGGTTCATTGTAACTAACCAGTAACTCTCACTTTCATGGAACTTCCACAAATTACAGCGTTTGTTTGTATGAATTTATAGACCGGGGAACTTAAGTGGAATTTGTAGTTACAGCAAAAACCTAGTTACCTAGGTCATATGTGATTACACAGTTATCTACGAATTTTTATTCATTAAATAATTTACAATATTCATACGACCCATATATTCATACGAGAAACGCAGCTATTGAGAATCAAACAGTCTCGTCATTGATGATCACATGTGAAAAGAGATGGGATGTTGAGTTAATTGCAGATGTTTTTGATCAACGAGATGCAGAGCTTATTGTCAATATTCCTCTGAACGATCAAGTCAAAGACAACTGGTATTAGAGGAAAGATAAGTTGGGTCAATATTCAGTTAAGGGAGGCTACTTGCTTTTACAGGAAATGAAGGAAAACGTAACAGGGGATAGCAATTCTGGATTTTGGAGGAATCTGTGGAGTTTAAAAATTTCTCCAAAAGTAAAAAACTTTTTATGGCGTGATTCGAATAATTGCCTTCCTACCAAGGATACACTGCGCAGTAAACATGTCCCTGTGAACGAATGGTGCCCTACCTGTAATGCAAGCCCAGAAACGGTCCTACATTCCTTAGTCATGTGTTCTTTTGCTCAGCAATGCTGGAGCATTTCAGCCTTGAAAGCTATATCTGGTACTCCTCTCACATTTTATGACTGGCTGCAAAAGGTGTTTGAACAGAGAAGTAGAACACAAGCTCATATTACAGCAATGATAAGCTGGATGATTTGGAAGAACATAAACGATATAGTGTGGAAGCAGAAAGGCATGGAGTCTTTTAATATAGTTACGTCGGCAATGTCTGTCTTACCAGTGGAAATTTGTTCAGGATAACACATTTAGCGTCTCAATGGGTTATATGACCCAGGAGGATGGTGTAGAACAATGACGAACTCCAACAGTTGGTAGAGTTAAAGTTAATTCTGACGCAGCGATATTCGAAAATCCAAGCAAGTACAGCCATGCTTTCGTTATTAGAGTATGACCCAGGAGGATGGTGTAGAACAATGACGAACTCCAACAGTTGGTAGAGTTAAAGTTAATTCTGACGCAGCGATATTCGAAAATCCAAGCAAGTACAGCCATGCTTTCGTTATTAGAGATCACGAGGGTAAGTTGATTGAAGCAAGATCAAGATGTTGTCAGGCTCAGTAACACCAGTTTTAGCAGAAGCAATGGGAGTTAGAGAAGCTCTCAGATGGGTCAAGACGAAGAAACAATATAATGTGGAGGTGGAAACCAATTATCTGGAGCTAGTCCAGTGGATACACAGTGGATACGCAGCTGCTACTCAAGCTTATCATATCTTGGACGCGTAGTGGATGACTATCGGCAAATTCTAACAGGAGTACAAATAGAGTAGCTCACTATTTAGCGAGGTATAGCTATTTACCAGCTGATCGTATTTGGCGGATGGAGGATGTTCATCCGGAGTTTTATCATGTTCTTTGTAATGATTTGAAGTAATGAAATTATCATTTCAGTGGCAAAAAAAAAAAAAAATATTTACAATATTACATGTATAATAATTTTATTAAATGTTAAACTATCAAAATATACTTTAAAATCTAAATTGAAAAATATTAAATTTTAATCAAATGTTATAATTTAGTTTTTTTTTTGTGTCAACATATATAATGCATTTGTTACATATTTATTTTATAAAGATTGAATAAATTATTTATTTATTTATTTAATTGTTAGATTATACATGTTAGCTGTGACTTAAAATTGTTTATAATTTTTTTATATATTATATTTTATTTAAAATGCATTATTAAATTTTATTTGAACTATTATTTTATTTAATTCAAGTAATAACAAATTGGTGTATTGACTCATCTTAACAATCATTTTTTTTAAAAAAAAATCAATAATATATCTCCTTTATTTCAGTATTGTTTTTTCATAAATTTATTTACTGTTTTTTAATCTAAATCAATTACTTTATTATGTTACAAAACATGTAATTTGTGGTTACATATTCAAAACCAAACACCTGATTTTCATTTTCCAAGAAATCAACTATACAGTTTTAAGGAATTTGAGTTACTGTGTAACTATAAAACCTGGCAAACAAACGAGGCCATAGTATCATGTGATATTTTATCAATGAGCAATTGAGAATTAGGCCTCGGGGAAATTTTTGTAGAAAACTGGCTCAGATGGTCAGTCTAAGTTTCTAGTTTTTTGTTTCTAGTTTCCCGTCTTCATTTAATTTTTAATACTTTTTTCTTATTTAATTTCATTCCATATAACCAAAATTAAACAAATAAAAATTGGTCCGAGATTATTAAAACCGATGGTTCGGTTGCCGTTTTCAATTTTTAAAAAGCAAAGATATATAATTCCAATTGTGGTTTTATCCACACTGCGCCTAACTCATCCATTATCTACCCCAATTTAAAGGACAAAATTATAGCAGAACTGATATCTTATTTCAGCGAGTTTACAACTTTACATACTGTGTATTAAATATTGAATATAATTTTGTACCCGAAAAAACAAGAGATGAGAGGATCCGAACTAAAATTCGAGATATGCCAGCCATAGAAAAAGAACAAAATCCTCTTTCAGCACTTTTACAACGGAGACCAATTTTGACTTGAAAGGGTACCCTCAAAAATATACCCAATTCAGGTCAGGTAAAAGTACCTATACAATGTCTTGTTACTTTTACAAAGCTAATATAGACTATGCCAAAAATTCTTGTAAATGGATTCTTTTGCTCTAATTTCACCACCTCATTTTATGAAAGGCAAGCGGGCTTCTACCCTACTCCCACATGACATCTCCACAAAACTACTTAGGGGCAACACGTATTTCTACAGAGAATTGAACTGGTGGGGGTGAGGGTTTGGCAGGGCAGGAGCAATGCTCCTATAGTCCTTCAGTTTTTCAAAATACTAAAATGACATCTTTTGTTCACAACTGGGTAAACGGCTCAACCGATCTCAATTATAATGCAACTACAAGAAGTATCCCCAGTTTAACATAAAACTACGCAATAATTTAGAAAACAAGCATTAACCAGAATATCAATCTTCAAACAGGACTGCAGTGTCAAAAGCACACAGTAATACAAAATAAAACTCTAGAAGTTGATTTTGTCGACAAAGATGAAGTACCCAAGAAGTCTTAAGCAAATTAAGCTAGAAACATTCATTTCGATTGAAGGTAAGCTAAAATGATCATTCCCATATTCCTTCCTACGTAATTACCAAAATCAAAACTGGATTCAAGCTTGTAATCATTCATAACGAATTATACTTCGCATCCCTTGTTTAACTCTTTGTAACCTTCTCCTTTAACTTCTGAATCTTCAGAACCTTCTTTACAATCTTTTGCTCTTCAACCAAAAAGGCTCGGATGATCCTATCAACAAATTATAATTAGGATTTAGCCAAAAACAAAACTCTAATACAATTCCAGAAAAGAACTCCAGAATCTTGCAAGTAACGTATAGGTTCTCAATATCACATACCTCTCCCTGACAGCACCTCCAGATAACACTCCCCCGTATGCACGGTTGACAGTTCTTCGGTTTCTGGACAATCTAGACCTCTTGTATTCAGCAGGTCTCAAATGAGGAATCTGCAGACATTAAACACATTAAACTGAAGATAATCTAACAACATAATGTGTAGTGTATAAACTTGATAATATTAAAATCTCCTGCTATGAAAGCTCATCAATGCATCAGCACATGAACAATACAACTAATTGTCGACCCTGGATTTCCTTTTACATTTTACTACTTAGCATATACTTCACTTCTAATTTAAGCACCAGTTATTGAGTTAATTGTTAACTGTAACATGTCATTGTCTTCAATTTTTAAAATCATAAAATATATCTTTGTAACAAAAAAAAATTCAACAGAATACAAATATACAAGCTATACATTTTTCTTCCAATTTATCGTATATGTCAACCAGATCCATGACTCAGGATAGACTAATATTGTCAAATTTACTAATAACGAAGGAGAGAAACATTGATTAATCAAGCACCTACAACAATGATTCAGAGAAACTTAGGACCAACTTCTTTTGCCACAAGATATGTTAAGTAGATTCAAGCACAATACAATACCAAATAGAAGACTCGCTCAGAATTAAGCAGGACAATAAACCACAATACCCTCATTAGAAATCAATAAAACAGCATTTTTCTTCCAATTTATCGTATATGTCAACCAGATCCATGACTCAGGATAGACTAATATTGTCAAATTTACTAATAACGAAGGAGAGAAACATTGATTAATCAAGAACCTACAACAATGATTCAGAGAAACTTAGGACCAACTTCTTTTGCCACAAGATATGTTAAGTAGATTCAAGCACAATACAATACCAAATAGAAGACTCGCTCAGAATTAAGCAGGACAATAAACCACAATACCCTCATTAGAAATCAATAAAACAGCATTTTTCTTCCAATTTATCGTATATGTCAACCAGATCCATGACTCAGGATAGACTAATATTGTCAAATTTACTAATAACGAAGGAGAGAAACATTGATTAATCAAGAACCTACAACAATGATTCAGAGAAACTTAGGACCAACTTCTTTTGCCACAAGATATGTTAAGTAGATTCAAGCACAATACAATACCAAATAGAAGACTCACTCAGAATTAAGCAGGACAATAAACCACAATACCCTCATTAGAAATCGATAAAACAGAATTTACATTTCGAATACAAAGAACTCAAACACTAGCAATTCCATCCAGATAACAAAAATAATATTTACATAATTTCAGAACAAAACATAATCATAACATTCCCGCAATGCCATTAAAAATTAGCAGACAATCAAAAACTAGTAAACCGCACGACAAGTACATAAATCAAAACAGTCCTCACACCTACAATCTAGATAACAAAAGTTCAAATTAAACAATCAAACAACCATTTAGCAACTAAAGCACAAATAAATATCTAAAAACTGCAAATGTAAATCGAGAAACGTAAAATATCGAAAAGACACGAGAAGAAAAACATACCCCTTGGATTCGCTTTCCAGTAACAGGGCACTTAGGTCCACTAGCCCTCTTCTTAGTTGTCTGATAAACCAGCTTACCTCCTAAAAATCATCACATGACCAGATTCAATAAAAAAAATCATTTAAACATCACAATTACACAATCTTAACCTCACATTTCCCAGTCTAAACAAAAATACTCGCAACTAATAATAAAAACAAATCAACAAAGGCATGCACATAATAAATGAAATCAGTAATCTAAAATCGAAACAAAAAACACATTTAAAACAATCAATAAATACTAAATAGACAATAAATAATCACAATTAAAAAAAAAATGTAAAAAGAGAAAAGAGGGGGGGGTTTGATAGAGTACCAGGGGTTTTGACAACACGGTGCTGGTTGGATTTGGTAGCATAACTGTGGCGTTTGCGATAAGTGAGACGCTGAACCATCCTTGCTTATTTTCTTTTACGGCGACTCTGGATGAGATAGTAAAGCGAAAGAGTGTGCTTTCAGAGATACGATGACTATTTATATCTCCTCTACTGTTTAAAACCCTACATCCTGTGGCTATTGCTCGTTCCCTTCTCATCTTTTTAACGGACATGATTAATCCATTTTTTTTCTTGTTATGTTTTTTTTTCTTCAAAATAGTTTTCTTTATTACCTGAATAGCTGGTTAAATTAGTTTAAAGATTAGTTTAAAGTTTAAATTATATTTTTAAAATATATTATTAAAATTTTAAATTAAATTAAAAAGAGAAAAATGCAAGGACTGTTTATTTTAATCTAGAAACATATGACGTTTTTCTTGGTAAACGTATCTTCTTAGAGCATCTCTGATTTATACTTGCCCTTAGATAAAATAGGTGACATGACACTTGTTTTACATAATCTATATTTTTTTTCAACGGATGCTAGAAGTTTAACCTTAATTGATGCTAATTCAATTATTAGCGGTTGAAATTGTGAAAGGGACAGCCCTAACAAGTCACATGGGTTGATGAAACAGAAAGAGTATGAAAACCAGCATTTTGGGAAACCCTAAAGAAAAGAAAACATTTTATTTCCATCTCGTCAATAGAGATGATTCTACAAGGACAATCAGCTAAAAGGAAAATCTTTGCAAGAATCATTGGACTTAGAGTGAAAAAACAAACTTTTGGACTTTACCTAGTGTATACTTTTATGTATTTCAAATTACCTTGTAAACTTGGGATATATAACCAAGTGTAGCAATATTTTTGAGTTTAAGAAATTAGTTGCAATCTTTAGAGCTAAAGAAATGTTCTTTTGTAAATTGTTGAAGTAAAAATATTGTATTAACAACTGTGTGTTTACTTCTAAACATCACAGAGATTTTTTTCAAATAAAAATCTCTCAGGTGGAACAATCAATCCACCTGAATTTTTAATTCTTGTGTTATTTGTTTATTGCAATTTAATATTTTTTTTCTAAGGTGATCTTTATTTGCAAAAAGAATTATAAATTGAAAGGATTGTATTCAACCCCCTTTCTACAATCTTGTGATTACATTGTTGGGAATAACAATGGGTATCAGAGCAAGCTTCTAACATACAAGAAGTTTAAAGATCAACGACAATCAGAATCATGGGAAAGAAGGATAATGGAGTGAAGATACGAGTTCTGGACAAAAACAATTACTTTCACTAGAAATTAAAGATGAACCTGACTAACAACTCTCTCTTAAAAAAGTCAATAAGACTTAACGGTCGTGAAATAATTAGTCACTTCAATTATATATTAGTTAATTTTTATTTATTTAGTGATTCGTTTTTAAGCTTTTCTGTCTTGGTAGTCCAGTTGAAAATTCTCACTCACTTCAGTGATGAAATAGCCTATTATTCATGTCCACGATACATTTATCTGCATCTAGATAGATGTATTTAACATATATAACAAGTAGACTATGGAGGTAGATTTTTTCGATTATGATTGTAATTTCTGTTAAGCGTTTTTTCATATGCGATTATGTTTTGTTCAATTAGCGCTTTTATCATCGGTATGAGAATTGGGGCTCTAATTCACTTTGTTACTTGTTATTTTTCATTTGTACCGAAACGTGTTTGCGATTATAAGGATACGCATTTGGATATGTTTTAAACTACTTAGATAAAACTGTTTAGTAATCTCGTGACGTTCTAAAATGGGGATTACATAGAAGAGTTGGTACTGGGATTCAATATATATTTTACGAGATCATTGGTTGCCTTGTAGTGTAGATCCTAATATAAATTTAAATAACCCATCTTTAGTTAAAAAGTATGTCTCGTAGTTGTTGGAAATGGATGTTAGAGAGAGTGGGATATTAATCAATGACTTGTTTAATGATAGAGATGGTAGCTTAATTTCTTAATTTAATTTTAGGGATTAATTGTCAAATGATTTACTTATTTTATTATAATATATCATTTGGATTACTAACAAACTTTTGGTCTCATTAAAATCACTATACATAAAATAAGTTACAATGTATTAAATTTTTGCAAAGTTAGCATTAAAAAACGTTTTCCGTGAATTTTGTGATGTGGACTTGTCCACAAGGCAAGATGATGGCAGGGTTTCATGACAGTGTGCTACAAATGAAATTAATTTAAAAATTTTGTAAATTTAAAGGTTAAATTCAAATGTAAACAAAAATGGGTGTATAACCCCTAAAACCCCATGTAATGAGCATATATAGAAGCATGTCGAGGTTGATTTGCCATGCTTAGTCAAAAAATTACATTTTCTCATTTGTTAAAATTTTAAAACTTAACTAAATATACTTAATTTGAAATAACTGATTTACATGAGATCAAAGTTTGTCAGTGATTCACTTGATACATTAGAATGAAGCAAGTGAGTTGATTTTCGAACGAACAGTCTCAATTATTTCTCGCATTGGAGGGGCTGATATCCCTTCACTGCGTACGAATTTTTGAATTGGTTGCTGATTTATTTCTTTCATAATTGTTGTTCTTTTTCTTTCATATTATATTTACATATTATATTACGTAAATATTATATCAAACTATTGAATTTTAAATTTAATGTTTAATCATTATTAACTATTTATATTATATTTAATGAATTAATTTAATTAAAGATATAAAATTTTTAAATATACATAAATAACATTAAAATTGTATACGTAAATTATATTGATATGGGCTGAAAAATAATCTTAGACTTGCAATTAATTACGTTTTAATTAGACCCAGATTGGTCTAAGAACACGGCCCAATAAGCAAGGCCCGAAACCCTAATTATTTATTAATTTCGTAATTAATAAATAGGGAAAATATACAGCTCAGGAAAGGAGTCCAAAATATGGTAAATTCATCAAAGAAGGATCCAGAATCCCAATTAAAAGAAATAATGAGTCATAGTCCTTATCAACAAGGAAAAGACTTGTCCACCAAGAAATACAATGTTTATCCATTATCAAAAAGGAGACTTATTCGCTAAGTCTCCTAAACTTACTCTAAATACGAGGCTCCAGACGCCTATATAAGGACCCTACTCCTTCACAATAGAACTACGTTTTGGACACAACTCCATACGTCATCTACAACGTATTAGACTTCATCCTCGAATAAAGACATACAAGTCACTACGTCCTTGGTGTGCCCCTACCGCCATAGCTCCGAGGGCAACACCAAGAACTACGTTTTCTGGCTTGATTCTCAGCATTGATTGAGATACGTAGGCATCTTGTGAGGACCGATTTAGTCACGAAACACAAGAGCAGCCATTAAAGCTCGAAGCTCTCTAAACCCTAGCAATTAATTTACAAGCACAATTTTTAATCCATAACATTTGGCGCCGTCTGTAGGAACACAACATCAACCATGGCAAACACACAAATAACAACTCGAGATACTCAAACTTCTGAGGAGCTTCCTATAACCTCTGAGGCTGATACTCACTAAAATCAACCACAGCCAACTACTGGCATTCAAGGGGCGAATATCCCCCTCACCACCACTCAAGGACCGAAGATCCCAATTTCGGTTGAAGGGACGAATCCCCTATAGATGGTCGTTCATGGATCTAATCCACAAGAGACCGCTCACCAGCAACCAATCACGACCTCCCCACTGCTCATGAATGCACCAAGTGACCTTCAACTCCATACTACGGATCTTCCCCAATATGCAACTCAAACTTTGGGGATGCCAAGCTATGGCATGCCCCCTCGACCCATGGCGGGCGGTAGTGGTCTCAATCCCACTTACCATGAGGCGTACGTTCCTCCTTATATACAAGGTTTGGGATCCCAAAATCAACAAACTCGACGAACCCCTCTGATTCAAGACTACTCGGGCCCCTATACTGAGGACGAGAATTATACATCTACAGAAGAAAGGGATGTTGCCCCAAGGAGGAGGCGTTCTTCCCAAACAAATCGTGAACAACCCCAAACTACTAAGGAAAAGATTGCGGCTCATGAAGCGGAGGCTGCAAGGCTCAAGAAATTATTGGCAGAATAGGAGGCCGCGAAAGCACAAAGCCAAGCAAGTGGAAGAGTCCTGATAATCAACCTGGACCCAACACCGAGAAGAACCAAGAGGGCTGAAGCACCAAGGGGTGATCCTAGTGTTTTGTTGCCCCTAGGAGATCTTGATGATCCTACACCACCGTTCACTCAAGACATCATGAAAGCTACCATATCCAGGAAATTCAAGATGCCAACGATTAAAGCTTATGATGGAACGGGAGATCCCGCAAATCACATAAGAACCTTCTCTAATGCACTGCTGTTGCAGCCAACCAATGATGCGGTCAAGTGTAGGGCGTTTCCACAAACCTTGGCGGGCATGGCCCAACGCTGGTATAGCCGTCTACCTCCCAATTCCATTGGGTCTTTCAAGGAATTAAGCAAAGCGTTTATCAATCAATTTGTTAGTGGAATGGTGCATGAGAAAAGCTCTGCATCACTCATGGGAATCCAACAAGGAAAGAATGAAGCCCTAAGGGATTATATCAACCGATTCACCCGGGAGGCTCTGAAAGTCCCGGACTTAGATGACAAAGTAGCTATGATAGCTCTGCAGCAAGGAACCACTGATGATCACTTCAAAAGATCATTGACAAAACATCCACCCAAAAGCATGCTGAAGCTCCAAGATAGAGCCGAAAAGTACATCAAGGCTGAAGAAAGCATCAGAAAGTATGAACCCACTGCTGGTGGCAGTGGAAATTCAAAAAAAAGGAAGGAAACGCAGGAGTACGACGTCAAGGAAAAGTTTCCCAGAACGTCAAAGGATTCTGATTCTCCACCCAAGAGGAACAATTTTGGGCCAAAGTTTACGGAGTATGCAAGATTGAACACTCCCAAGAGCCAAATTCTGATGGAAATAGCAAAGGAGGAGGATCTCCGATGGCCGAAGCCTCTAAGGACTGATATGTCTAAATAGAATCAAAACCAATTCTGTTGGTTCCACAAGGAAGTCGGTCATGACACCGACGATTATAGACAATTGAAAGATGAAATCGAGTTTCCGATACGGAGAGGAAAGCTCAATAAATTCACCAATGATGGAAATCAAGGGAGTCAAAGAGGAAACAATGAAAGGAAGGATTATGACAGAAGGGACAACGATCAAGATCGGAATCCCAAACCCCGAGGGCCAGTTATCAACATGATATTCGGAGGACCAACTGCTGTTGGGTCCTCCCGAAACTCAAGAAAGGCCTATACCCGGGAAGTAATGACTGTGGTCGAACAGAAATATCAATAGGTTTTGATGATTCTGACTTGGAGGGAGTGAAGTTTCCCCACGATGATCCCTTAGTCATCGTACCTGTGATAGGGAATTTTGAGACAAAGAGGGTTTTGGTCGACAATGGAGCTTCAGTGGACATCTTGTTCCATGATGCTTTTATCAAGATGGGCTATATTGGCTCTCAGTTGACACCCTCGAATATGCCCATATATGGATTCAATGGAGTGGAGTCGAAGGTGGAAGGCACTATTCAACTTCCAATGACAATGGGACAAGGGTCGAATACGTCTACTCAGATGTTAAACTTCATAGTTATAAAGGCAACTTCGACCTACAATGCAATCCTGGGAAGGACAGGTCTTCATGCGTTCAAGGCCGTTGCCTCATCTTATCATCTGAAAATCAAGTTCCCAACAAGGAATGGAATTGGTGAAGAACGGGGAGACCAAAAGATGACTAGAAGCTGTTACGTAGCCGCGTTAAGGCCTGATGGAATCGGGGGGAAGGTTCTCCCCATTGAAGACATGGATACTAGTGATAATGAGGACCGAAGAGGGAAACCAGCTGAGGATTTAATCCCAATTCCCTTAGTCCATGGTGAACCGGAGAAGGTGACTTATGTTGGAGCACTATTGCCTGAACCATTGAAAAACAAGCTCATATCTTTTCTTCAAGAGAACAATGACGTTTTTGCTTGGACGGCGGCTGACATGCCAGGGATTGATCCCTAGTTGATAACCCACAAACTGAATGTGGATCCTGAAAGGAAGACGGTGAAACAGAAGAAAAGAAATTTTGCTCTAGAGAGGCAAGAGGACATTAAACAAGAAGTAGAAAGGCTTCTGGAGGCCGGGTTCATTGAAGAGATACAATTCCCAGAATGGCTGGCTAACCCGGTGATGGTCAAAAAAGCCAATGGGAAATGGAGAATGTGTGTAGACTTCACCGATTTGAACGATGCATGTCCTAAGGATTGTTTTCCCTTACCAAGGATTGATGCCCTAATATATGCCACAGCTGGGCACGAGATGCTGAGTTTCATGGATGGCTTCAGCGGATACAACCAAATCAAAATGCACAAAGATGACATCTCCAAGGTATCATTCATCACTGACTTTGGTGTTTTCTGTTATCTAGTCTTGGAATTTGGAATTAAGAATGCAGGGGCAACATACCAAAGATTGGTGAACAAAATTTTTGAACACCTGATTGGAAAAATCATGGAGGTCTACGTGGATGACATGTTGGTTAAAAGCCCCGATAAGGCCGATCATATAAACCATCTACGGGAAGCGTTTGAAGTGTTGAAGCACCACAAGATGATGTTGAATCCAGCTAAATGTGCCTTTGGTGTAGGCTCGGGAAAGTTTTTAGGCCTAATGGTTTCCAAGAGAGGAATCGAGGCTAATCCCGACAAAATCAAAGCAATTCAAGACATGGAACCACCACGGACTGTCAAGGATGTCCAGAAACTAACGGGAAGAGTGGCAGTTTTGGGAAGATTCATCTCCAAGTCAGGAGAGAAGTGCTTACCTTTCTTCAAAGCACTCAAGAACGTAAAAAATTTTGAGTGGACAACTGAAAGCCAAGAGGCCTTTGAGGCCCTGAAGAAATACATGGCTGAGGCACCACTGTTGGCAAAGCCAAAGCCAGGAGAAATTCTCTATTTGTATTTGGCGGTTTCTAACACAGCCCTTGGAGCTGTTTTGGTAAAAGAAGAGTTGAAGGTTCAGAAACCCATTTACTACGTAAGAAAGATTCTACATGGGGCAAAAATAAACTACTCTACGATAGAGAAGTTTGCCTTAGCCTTGATAATAGCCTCAAGAAAGCTACGCCCATACTTCCAGGCACACAAGGTAGAGGTCTTGACCAATCAGCCTCTAAGAAACATCTTGCATAGCCCTCAAGTTAGTGGAAGGTTGATCAAATGGGCTATTGAATTGGGAGAATTTGACATCAAGTATAAGCCTCGAACGGCCATAAAAGCTCAAGCAATCGCTGATTTCATGGTTGAATGCACCATTGACAACCAAGAAGTTGGGGGGAAGGAAGTAATAGTGGAAGACAAGAAAGATGAAGACATGGTGTCCAAAGAATGTTGGGTGCTCTATTTTGATGGAGCATCAAAAACAAAATCAAGTGGAGCAAGTTTGGTGCTACAAAGTCCTGATGGATTTCTCATAGAGTATGCACTAAAACTGGACTTCCCAACAACAAATAATGAAGCTAAGTATGAAGCCTTGATAGCCGGCTTAGGTTTGGCTGGGGCCTTGAGAGTTAATACTCTCAAAGTCTGTGGAGACTCGAGATTGGTAGTCTCACAAGTAAATGGAGAATTTGAGGCTAAGGATGAAACCATGGCTAAATATCTGAAGCTTGTGAAAGCCATCATGACCCAGTTTGATGAATGCTATATGGAACACATTCCTAGAGAAGAAAAGATGAAGGCCGATGCCTTTTCTAAATTTGCTTCTTCTGAGATAGAGAACTATGCCGGAAGTGTATACTTCCAAGTCTTGAAGACCCCGATCATCAATGGAAAACTAATAGAACCTATTGACATAGGTGGCTGTTGGATAGACCCCATTAAGGCTCATCTTGAAACCAGTTGGTTACCAAATAATGCCTTGGAGGCACTAAAGTTGACAGTGAGAGCATTGAGGTACGTCTTGATCGAAGGGATCTTTTACAAGAAGTCTTTTGTCATTCCTTACTTGAAGTGTCTACGACCCCAGGAGGCGGAGTTAGCCTTGAAAGAAGTTCATGAGAGAATTTGTGGGCAACACTTGGGGGGCAGGGCCCTTGCTCATAAAATCACCCGTGTAGGCTTCTACTGGCCAGATATGCTTGTTAATGCGAAAGATTATGTGAAGAAGTGCAAACGGTTTCAAAAGCATGCACCTGTGGTTAGGCAACCGAATCATCCTAGATGGACTCAAGAAGAGAGTTGAACGCTCAAGGAACACTTGGGTGGACGAGTTGCTCCCTATACTTTGGGCATATCGTACCACTTGCAAGGTTACTACTGAAGCAACTCCATTCCTGTTAGCCTATGGGGCAGAAGCCGTGGTGCCAGTGGAGATTACTCATACCTCGCCAAGAGTAGGGGCCTTTGAGCCTGAATCGAACGAAGAAGGTATGAGGTTGGCTATTGATCTAATTGATGAAGTCAGAGATGAGGCAAATGCCAAGATCGTAGAACATCAGAAGCGAGCATCTTTCTACTACAATATGAGGGTTAAAAAAGGTTCTTTCGTCAAGGAGACTTGGTTCTCAGAAAGATTGAAGCATCCGGGGCTGGACAGAAAGGAAAATTAGCCCCTAATGAGGAAGGGCCCTACAAAGTCAAGAATGTGTTTGGACGAGGCTCGTATAAGCTAGAAACCCTCGAAGGGCATGAGGTGCCAAGGACTTGACATGCCTCAAACTTAAAAGTTTATTATGTTTAGTGCATCCTAAAAGAATCCGCTAGTAGGACAAGTAGAAATAAGGTTCGATGAAATCATGAGCTTCCTAGAAAGCAGATGAAGGGTTGAGCCCGTTTTGATTGGTAGAAACATCCTCAAAGCTTTTCCAAGACAAACTATAAATGAATGCAAAGGAAAACATACAAAATATGCATGTCAACTACACAAATAGAGTTGAATACAACGAACCCCGAAGGGTGAATGTTGCTAATAAACATATAAAAGAAAGCCTAAGATGCCTATTGTTAATTAGCGAAAATTTCAAGATCAGGAGAAGTTTGATATGGTAGACTTGAGAATGAATCACTACGAGTGCAGCCATCAGTAAGAACTCGTAAGGGTGAAGGGTTGAAACCCCAGAAACCTAAGACATTCAGTCCAAACCCCATCATTCGACATGCTCAATGAAAGGCTTGAAGCCAAAACAAGACGGTATAAGACATAAAAGGCTTATGCAAATGTCAAGCTAGCCTCGAATAAGGCAAAATCATCGTAAATGTGTAGGTCGCTCCACACTTTACACCAAGACGATACTCGTGAAACACTAGTGTATATTAAAATCCCCAAAAAGGGTGGTAAGTCCCAGGTAAGGGATAAAAAGACCCCAAGTCTCGAAAAAGACCGGTCTAACTTCTATGAAATCCTAGTGCATTATCATAGAAGTTGGGGGGCAAAGGATATGAGCTGAAAAATAATCCTAGAAGTGCAATTAATTACGTATTAATTAGACCCGGATTGGTCTAAGAACACGACCCAATAAGTAAGGCCCGAAACCCTAATTATTTATTAATTTCGTAATTAATAAATAGGGAAAATATACAGCTCAGGAAATGAGTCCAAAATATGGTAAATTCATCAAAGAAGGATCCAGAATCCCAATTAAAAGAAATAATGAGTCATAGTCCTTATCAACAAGGAAAAGACTTGTCCACCAAGAAATACAATGTTTATCCATTATCAAAAAGGAGACTTATTCGCTAAGTCTCCTAAACTTACTCTAAATACGAGTCTCCAGACGCCTATATAAGGACCCTGCTCCTTCACAATAGAACTACGTTTTGGACACAACTCCATACGTCATCTACAACGTATTAGACTTCATCATCGAATAAGGACATACAAGTCACTATGTCCTTGGTGTGCCCCTGCCGCCATAGCCCCGAGGGCAACACCAAGAACTACGTTTTCTGGCTTGATTCTCAGCATTGATTGAGATACGTAGGCATCTTGTGAGGACCGATTTAGTCACGAAACACAAGATCAGCCATTAAAGCTCGAAGCTCTCTAAACCTAGCAATTAATTTACAAGCACAATTTTTAATCCATAACATTTGGCGCCGTCTGTAGGAACACAACATCAACTATGGTAAACACACGAAGAACAACTCGAGATACTCAAACTTCTGAGGAGCTTCCTATAACCTCTGAGGCTGATACTCACGGAAATCAACCACCGCCAACTACTGGCATTCAAGGGGCGAATATCCCCCTCACCACCACTCAAGGACCGAAGATCCCAATTTTGGTCGAAGGGACGAATCCCCTGCAGATGGTCGTTCATGGATCTAATCCACAAGAGATCGCTCACCAGCAACCAATCACGACCTCCCCACTGCTCTTGAATGCACCAAGTGGCCTTTAACTCCATACTACGGATCTTCCCCAATATGCAACTCAAACTTTGGGGATGCCAAGCTATGGCATGCCCCCTCGACCCATGGCGGGCGGTAGTGGTCTCAATCACACTTACCATGAGGCGTACGTTCCTCATTATATACAAGGTTTGGGACCCCAAAATCAACAAACTCGACGAACCCCTCTAATTCAAGACTACTCGGGCCCCTATACCGAGGACGAGAATTATACATCTACAGAAGAAAGGGATGTTGCTCCAAGGAGGAGGCGTTCTTCCCAAACAAATCGTGAACAACCCCAAATCGTAAATAACATTAAAATTGTAATTATTTTTTAAAAATTTATTTAACAAATATTTTTCTAATTTATAAGTAAATTTATCCAAAAATCTAAATAATTTATAAAAATTCATCTATTTATCATCAATATAATAATGATTTATTTTTAAGATAAAAGTTACATCATCATCTAATATACCCAAATACATAAGTATTCACAAGGTCTACCTAACGCAAACTATAATAAAAAACGGTGTTCGTTTGTTTGACCGCCGAACTTGCAAAAATAAGAAAGTTGAACTCTTTTTAAGTTTGAATACTCATATAAAGTCCACCTGTCACCTGGTAAGCAATATTGTGAAGAATTTAAGTATCTACATGTCAATCAAATAATTAAGAGAAATTTTTGGTATTTTAAATTTCAAGTAACTAAAGCAATATATATAAGAAGTTAATTTAAAAAGGCTACGCCATTAAATCATATAATAGGCTGGCAGAAAATGATTTAGGTGCAGGCAAAAGAAGGTGAGATTGAGTCACATAACACTCAATTTCACCAGTCCAAATTACATCAATTATCTCCAAGAAAGTGGAGTGGCAAATAGGTTATTTCTCACAAATTGGGTTACTAGAGTTCTCTGTGTGAACACCATCTATTCCATAATGATCAAACATATTTTTATATTCTATAGAGAGTAAATTGCAAATTTGTGTCCGAACTTAACCTCACTTTGCATTTTGGTGGCCGAACTTTCAAATTTGTAATATGATGGTCAGACATTACTTTTATTTTTCGAAAATGTGGCTAAGGGCCACCTTTTTGAAAAAAAAGTTCTACAAAAAGTGGCTCTTAGTCACCTTTTTGAAGACTAAAAGCAATATCTGACCACCAAATTGCAAATTTGAAAGTCTGACCACCAAAATGCTAACGCGGGTAAAGTTCAGCCACCATTTTGCAATTTACTCACCTATTCATATTGTTAACACTTTTATATATATGTAACTCATCATGTTTCTAAATATCAAATTTAACAGGGAAAAAGGCAAAATGAATTAGGTTCTACATGTATCTTCCTATTAACAAAACTGATTGTGTTCAATTTATTTCTGCACCAGGCCAGTTGATCAGCTGTTAGTCTCTGCATATTTAACACCCTCCACACCAACTTCATATCCACTTGACAGAAGAATATAAGTACTTGATCATCCGTATCGTCTTCTCTACACTTCTTCAACTTTTTTAGTATGCAATTCCCACTTCTAATCTGATCTTTTAGCATCCTATCCTTCTGCAACCCAAACAATATATATTAAATTTAAACAGTTCCAGTAAAAGTAAACAGTTCCAGCCTCTAGAATGCATGGTGATCAAATGTAAGTGCGGACGGACCTTTTTGAAATCCTTTTGGACTTCTTTTAATGTTTGAGAGTCTGCAGGGTCTTGAAGTTCTATCTGTCCCTTCCTGCTTTTCAATAATGCACTACTGCAGTTCTTGTCAGCATGGATGAAGCGCCAATAGATTCGTATTGATTCTTCAACGATCTCCACTAGCATTTCAATGGTAATGGAATATTCATCTCTTTTGATCATTCTTTCTTTCTTGTTGTCCTTTGAGATATCCTCTGTTATCGCAATTCAGCGTGGAACATTAAACATTTTTGATAGGGTTTAAACTATACAAATGTTGTATTGTTACTAAAAGAAAGAATCAATGCTAAAGAAACCAATGTGCCTACAATTGTAAAAGTGACTAGAGTGTAAAAATATCATACTGCTATACGTTCAAAATGGTACTTGCCTCTTATGATAGGAACTTGAAGAAGGTTCCGGAGGACACATCGTTGCTTAACATAGTTTTGGACTCGTGATCCTTGAATAGATTCATCCTCCAGAAATCGTTGTATAAGCACTTGAAACTGTTGAAACTCTCCAGC
Organism: Heracleum sosnowskyi; assembly: GCA_030848705.1. Classification (NCBI taxonomy): domain Eukaryota; kingdom Viridiplantae; phylum Streptophyta; class Magnoliopsida; order Apiales; family Apiaceae; genus Heracleum; species Heracleum sosnowskyi. The sequence continues at coordinate 47,131,073 of CM061239.1, read as the reverse complement.
TACTTCATTGTAGTGGCATATTCCACGAGGATCAGATTCCCAAAGATCCAAAGCCATCTCATATTGCCAATGTAGAATTTCCCATGAAAGGCACATTTGGCCAACATAAACCAGTTCTAAATCACTCTGCAGTTCTTTTATAAATTTCATTGTGGGGTCAGTTTCATGTTTTTGGCTTTTGTCTACGTATAAATTTTGCCAAAGCATGGATGTAATGTCCGCAGCTGAAGTTTTCTCCATAGGAATTGATTGATGTGGATCTTTCAGCTGCAAAAAACCTGTGGCCAGCTTGCATGAGGGAGGAAGAATTCTACAAATGATGATACGTAAAATATGGTAATCATAAACAGCTAACTAACGATAGATTAGATTCACAAGTACTATTGATTGTTCACAAAGTTGAAACATCGACTAACAGGCACTCAAGACAAAACAGTTTTGATTAATTAAGCGCTAGAAAACGAATAGCAGGTAAGCGGAAATTTTACTTGTTCATATGGTTAAGCTTGAGCATTAAGGTGAAGATTTTGAAAGTTCAGTGAAGACAAAGTTGGCAGCAGTTACTTTGTGCTTAGGTAGTTTCAACATGAACAAGGAATGTGAATGTTGTGTTTATGCTGATCCCAACTAACCAGATTTGGTGGGTCCTTACCTTTTCATCTACATCATGAATGGTGGAATGTGTTGTTCATTCTAGATAAGAAATAGCTATTGTTATCTACGGGTCAATTTGTTTATACACCTAATTTATGGAAAATGAAATGAAGAAAAAACATATGGTGGGGAAGATAACAGGTGACTGACCTATTGCATACATCTTCTGGTAATTCAAGATGTCGAATTTACGCATCCTTTCTCTGAAGCTCTTGTAGAATTTGAGAAGCTCTCCCATTGGATGATCATTGTGGAACTTGTCATCAAATTTCCATGGTTTTAAATCCTCCATTAGCTTTGGTGATTCTGATTCTTCTAGTATAGTGGGAAGCCCTGTAGCTCTCACCTTTCTAAGCTCCATTTTCAACTGCTCAATCAAATCTTGATGTTCCCACAATGTTTCAAGTTTATTTGTATCCTGATCTGAATCCATAACCGAATCATTCTTCAACTCTGGAATAGTGAATTTATCTGAACCTTTGACATAATCTTCTTTGCCTCTACTTTTTCCAAATTTATGAGCTGGTTGTTCACCAAAATGTTTCTCAGAAAGAAAATTATATTTCAACTTTTGAGAAGTTTGCGCACTTTCTTCTTCTAAAATTCTAAGCTCTTCGACTAGATCACTATCTTCTTCGCCTAAATTCTCAGATTCTTGACTTTCTTCATCTGACCCTGTCATTTTCTTGTCTGATTCTTCCCTATGCTCATCCAAGTCCACCATATTATCAAGTACAAAAGTCCCTCCAAATCCCCCATCTGATAGAAAACCATCATTATCAAGTCTGATTCTAATTGAATGTACATCTTTCAAACTAAACGCCTCCGGGAACCCATTATCCATAGATAAAGATTCCTCCTTCCGATCCCAAGCATCAAAGTTGTCTTCTTCATTAATCGATTTTCCTTCGTCTATTGTGTCTTCCAATGCTTCATTTTCCTTGATTACATGTTCCACACGCAAACCATCATTTAAGTCCTTGATTACACATTCCACATTAAAATTATCGATTGAATCCTTTTGTATTTCCTTATAATCAGAATCTGCTTCTACATAACGTGAACTAATGACACTATCCAACAAAAACTCATGTTCTTTAACTTTACCACTTCCAAAAGAAAAGCTACTTATCCCTGCATTTACCCTTCCAACTTTGAATCTTTTAGGCTCCATCTCTTCAACCAAAGTGCTAATACTTTTTGCAGGCGTAAATTCATACTTACTAGAGCTCGAAGAGGGTTTGTTCTCAAAACTAATAAGATTGCGACTGACATGCTTACTTCTACTAAATTCTTCATAAGTAGGGAATTTAAATCTTAAACACAACTCAGACTTCCTATCCTCAAAAAGCCTGTCATGTTCTAAAAGATCAATATTACTATCCTCTTTCACATAATTGGAGCTAACATTAATGTCTGTCTCATAACTAAGCTCCAACGAGCTAGAGCTATAATTCATAGAACTGAATTTCCTTGTTAACCTGCAACAACATAATATCCATATTCACATTCCACATAATTTAAAATACCAAGTAGAGCTCGAAAAAGAACAGCACTAGTAAATTAAAATACCTGAAAATATATGAACACACAATTCCAAACAGAGGAAGCAAAAACGCGGAGAGGTAGAACCAACCAATGGCCAAGAAACAAACCATCTTATAATGCAAAAACTCATTAACCAAACCAATATTTCATGAACAAATAGCTACAAAAGTAAGCCACCTTTTGTCACTCATTAGTTTATTCAAAATGTAAATTTGTTTTGAAGCAAGAAACAGAGCAAACCATAGTTGGACAAAGAGGAGGATAGAAGCAAATCATCAAACTCATAGCTGCTTTGAATATTTAAAAGAAGAATGGACTTTTCAACTGAAAAGTAGAAAAAATAGAAGAGAAGAATAAGTGTGATATAGAAATATAAGTTGAACAGAGTAATTATAGGAGATGCAAAGATTTGATAGCTAAAATAGAGGAAGACAGTTACCTTGGAACTACCAAGTAAAATAAAATGAAGGTTGCTTAGAGCCTAGTTAGCATCTTCTCATCATCTGGTTGTGTGTCTATATGACTATATATAGGGTCCGGGTCCGAGTTCGAGTTCGAGTTGGTGGTTTCCTACGTGTAAAACTAAAGTTTGTGGTATGTTCGAAAAATTGATCGATATTGATAACCTCCCGCGAATATATAAATTTATAAGATAATTTTGCATGGTGTGTTGTGATAGTCAATACAGAAGATTTGGAGAATAATGAGTCAGATCAGGGGTCTGTTTTGATCTTGTGTCTCAATTTTCTTGATGAACCAAACGAGGAAGAGAAGAAGGATATTAGAAATAGACAGGGTACCTTTTAATATTAATATATTTGTTATAGAAATATGTTGATAATTCACGTCAATTAGGAGAAGTAGAACTGTTACTACACATGCAATTGGGTTCTTTCACAAGTTTGGGTCACATCGGATCACAATTATTCATAGAATAAAAACTGTTGTATGTATACGGAATATTTTGTCAAAACGAGTTTCTTATTTGCTTGGCATATCAAATGTATGATGCCTCATTTCTTTTTCCTACCCACCCCATTAAATATTTACTAAATTAGGAGCCACTTCAATCATGCGTTATCTCTCTGTTTTAAACTCTAACGATATGGCATTAATCTACCGCCATTAAACTTTGATTTATTTTGACTTAGAAGCAGATATTTGATTCATTAAACCAAAGATTCAAACAGACGGAGTATTTGATAAGTACATTAAAATTAGTGAGCCATCAGAGAACTCAGAAGTTGTGTTAGTGTTACCAAGTACTATTCCGAAAGTCCTGTTTTGTGTTTGGAATTATTAGTGCTTGTGAGGCCTTGGAAATTACAAGTTCCGTGGGGTTCAAGAATTAATATTCTGATTGGAAAGTTAAGAAAACTAAATACAAAATGACATTAATTTAAAGAGTTTTTTTTACTAATATATCCCATTTTAAAAGTTGGTTTATAATTATATCCCATTTATAGTTGTATTTATAAATATATTCTAAATTCAAAAATTTTTAAAAATTTAAAATAAATATAGTTATAACTTAACTACTTTACACTATAAAATGACATTTATAACCTATTAATAACTAAAGAAAAAATGGAAGTGCAACTATAAAAAAAAAGTCCGATACAAATTGATTGGTGGGGGAGTACCACGTAATCACCTCCAAAGAACTCTGGGAAAAATATAAACATTGATGGAACAAATTCCAGAAGAACATAATCTAAAAACATAAGTCAACACCAGAAATTTCAAGCAAACTACAAAAAAAAAGTCGGATAAATAGATGAACACGACTCAGCATAGCACTACAAAAAATATTAATTCAGAAGAATCAATTCAACAATATACTTCCACTCTAATTCTTTTTCTCTTTGTGTTAGAGCCAATCAGACCACCACCACATGTTGTCTTGTTATGTCCAGGTTGCTTGCACTTGCTGCAACACCTTGGTTTCTTCTCGGATAAGTTCTCATCATAAGCATTTCTTCTATTCTTTCTCGGCATGCCCTTTTTTCTGATTAGTATAGGGGGAACAATAGTCGCTCTAGGTTGCAACAAACAGAGGACAATGAGTGTTAATTATTGTCTTAAATTACTACAATCTAGCGTGTAATTAAATACAACAATCATTATACAAAATTACCTCTTCCCAGTCATCTGGCCCTTCCAAAGGTACCATGCCTGAGGCATATGTTATCTTGTAATTATCCACCGAATAATAACTAGCATAATACTTATATAAAGATCCAGAAAAACAAATTAATATCGTTTATATGCACTAAAAATACTTTGTTAATTTAAAAACACTTACTGAACCCAATTTGGTCTGACTTGTTGTATAACACAGACTACATGTTGGCAAGGGAAACCCCTCTACTTCCACTGCACACAGCTGCATGTTTTTCTGTCAAGATCAATAGTGAAGATGGAAGAGTGGATGCTTGTTACTTCATAAACTTTGACAGCAACAGCTCCCGCTACTTTGTACTCCCCTATCTTCTTAAACATTAACTTCAGTAATTTCTTGACGCTAGGGACCAAATCTCCAGAATCCCAACCAACGCAAGCATTTCTTCTCTTATAAAACAACCCCATGACCAACTGGCCAGACATTAATATTAATGTACAAAGAGGTTTCTCCCTAATTTTGGCAATCATATTGTTAAAACTCTCAGAGAAGTTGTTGATTAGGTGTTCACAAGATCTGTTATGATCAAAGAAGGCCCTAAACCAACTTTTATGATCCTCGCCCATCAAGTACTCAAAAGCCTTAACATTCTCCACCATCATGCTATGTTAGGCCGAATACACAATATATAATCAAGTATTCCACTGGTCTGAGAATTGGAACCCTAATCGTCTCATATCGACTCACAGAAGTTGGTTGAACCTTCTCAGGTTTAGAACCTGCTTGACTATTTTCAGCCATGATTATACTTGTGTTTAGATCAAAAACTGTATATATTAAACAGCCTTGGTTCTGATACCAATTGTTAGGCCGAATACACAATATATAATCAAGTATACGTATAAGAATAACAATAAGAATACTGTTTACGAACAATAAACTGTATGGAATTAATAATTCCTCTCTCAGTGATGTAAAATATCACAGAGAGCTGCTAGGTTACAAGAATGATAATTCACGTATTCGCGCATCCATTTTAGGGTTAACCTATCTGTGTTTATATAGTACACAGCTACATACAATCTTCTAATTGATATTCCTATAAATCAGCTATACAATTAATATCAATCTAGAATTGCTTCTGTCTTCTGTTCCGTTTCCTTAGCCATCTCGATATCTCTTTGCTTCTTTCCATCTTCAAAGAATATCGCTTCTAGAATCTTCATTGACTTTTACACTGACTGCTAAGGAAACTCTGACTGTCAGAGTTTAACAAACTCTGACCAGTCTTCCAGCTAAACTCTGATGGTATTGTTGGTGAGATTCCAAGGCAGTGTGTACAGGAACTCAATGTATCGATGATAACTCAACACTAGAACAGGACAGGTAAATAATACTACGACTACACAGAAATCAGGAAGAAATGAAGATAGGGCAAATACAAGGAATCAAGATACAAGAAGTAATTCTGAAGTCTAGTTAAGGGTCACTGAAAGAAGTTCATTATCATGTTCATGCCTCAGTGAAGAATAAGGGTTGAAGACATTCAGGGTTTCAAAAGTATTGAAGATTCAGTATACAGTGCCACTAGAAGATTTCAGTGTATTAGCATTGATTGTGACATAGACAGTGTAGGAAGCAAAGGAATCTGAAAGCAATGAATACAGGGTAAAGGACAAAGGTTTAAAAGAAGATATGAAGACGTTGTCTGAATACCAATAAGGATTCCAGTGAAGGTACACGTGTTTATTGACAGTTAGTGTTTGAAGCAATCAAGAATGCAGCGACTTGTTAATTGTATTGAAATGAAGATGTGAAGGTTTGAATCACTGTTAGTCGTCTGTGAACCAGACCGTTGCACGAGGCGTCAACACATACGAGGATGATCTACATATCTATTCTACAGAAGAAATTGATACAGTCAGACTTGGTTCTCCCTGAAAGTTCTAAGGAATTTATAGGAGAAAACAGGTCAGAACAGGATACGTCCAAACAGCTACAGGAACCCACTGAGCCAAAGTTATGAAAATAATAAACCCGAAAGAAATGCAGGTTGAGATATTTGGAAAGATGGAACCCCGGTTGGAATTGATATATGGTTTGCTAAGCAAAAGGAGTCCAGTTCCAGACACTCACAGACCGCAGCTTGGACTATAAGGATTTAAATAAATAATTAAATATTTTATTTAATTAGAAAATTATATTTATAAATATCTACATATTATTAGATATTTATTTATATATTTTCTGGATAAAATTAATTATTTATTTATTAAGATTAGAAGCTGTGCGGGTCGAAAAGCATTTTTAAGGAGCTGTCAGACTACATGACGAATTACACAAAAGGACGAAATAAGCCCCTTTGGTTTTTCAAATTGGCCAGGTGAATACTCCTTCGATAGTTTTTGTTTTAAAACAAAACTTTCGATAGTTTTTGTTTTAAAACAAAACTTTCGATGGTTTTTGTTTTAAAACAAAGCCTTCGATAGTTTTTAATTATTCTAAAAAGTAGATTGGACACCTACTGCATTCTGATTGGTCGAAGCAAAATCTATCGGAAGATTGGTTTTGAAAAGTCTACAAATAGACAGAAGAAGTTCATCTTCTTCAGTAGTTCATATTTTAGAGTTCATCGTTTTGACAGAGAGAGATAGCCGGAGAAGAGTTTAAGAGCTGGAATATTTATAAATTCGTAGACAGCCTTAAACTCTAATCCGTGTTTGTATTAAGTGAGCTTGAACTATTTGCCGCTAATCCTACGGATTAGAATTTGTAGCACCCTTCGAGGTTTATATTTATAAAACAATATATTCCCCGAATTGCTTGTGTTTGGCTTGGTTGATTTGATTTCGAGAACCTACATAGATCTATCCGAAGAAATCAAATTGCTATTCGTTTCACTTGAACACGTACCCACTGAGAGTATACTAATTTATTTATCCGCAAAAGATTCGAAAGAATTTTTCGATGAATTAGTGAGTATCGTATTCAACCCCCCCTTCTACGATACTTTAGGACCTAACAATTGGTATCAGAGCTTGTTAATCGACATACAGATTAGATCCGGGTATTTCAGACCAGTCAGACAAGAATTCTGAGGAGGCCAACTTCTAAATAAATTTATTTTATGAATTTATATGTTAATAAGTTTATTTTATAAATTTAAGTTAAAATGAATTTATCTTATAAATTTAATTTAAATGAGTTCATTATTTAAACTTGAATAAGTTTATTTGATTAACTTAATTTAAATAAATTTATTTTCTAAATTCAAGTTAAATAAATTTATATTTTAAACTTAAGTAAATTTAATTTATGTTATGAATTTATTTTAGAGGTGCGGCACAGAGCAATTTGTAGTGTGCTAAAGAGACCCCTTAGAATTTGTGAATTGTAGTCAATTTAGGTGGCCAATTTTGAGTCTGAGTAGTATGGTGACTTCGATAGTTTTTTTTTAACTATCGAAGTGGTAATGCTCTTATTTTTTCAAAAATGGTCAGCCATTAACCATTTGTTTAGTTTTCAGAAACTATCGAAATGGATGATAGTTTCTTCGATAGTTTTTGTTTTAAAAACAATCGAAGTGCTTGAATTGGCCAGCTTTACAAAAGCACCCCGAATTAATATATTTCTGAGTTATTTATTTATTTCGAATTTTTTTTTAAAAAAAATTTCTTAAATTCTAATTTTTCTTAAATATTAATTTACATGATTTAAATTTTAAGAAAATTCGAAATTCTTGAAAATTAAATGTTTTGTAAATATTTATTTTTGATTAATTTATTTTTAAGGAAAATTAAAAATTCTGAATATTTAAATTTTTCTTAAGTATTAAATTGAGGGTGCTCAAGGGTTTGTAGAAGAAGATTCCTCCGGGTGTTAAACTGATTTTTATCTTTCGAAGAAAAAGATGACCATGAAGCTGATTTCAGGAAGAAGTTTCTACGGATATAATTTTTTTTTCTAAAGAGATTATGAAGGGAGGAATAAAGGGTGTTAGAGAATTGAACGGACAAACCAACATCTCAGTAACGAGCATTATTGTTGGAACCTCAGAACAGAATAGAAGAATTACTAGTAGCTGAATCAGAAGAAGCTCAGGTAGAAAACCTCGAGAGACTAGACTAAAGATCAGTGTTTCACTTGTCAAGGAAGTTTAGTCACATCAGATTCAGAAGGAGTACAAAAGCCACATCCATGGATCAGACTTATTTATTACGAAGCAAAGATTCTTCAGGATTCAGTTCAAAGAGGTAGTTACAGACTGAGATGGTAACAAAAACAAGAGTGATAGTTTCAACTTTGATAAGAACTATGTAACGAGAAACTATCAGGGTGTGCTACACAATGAAGAAGCCTAACAAACAAAGAAGAATAGGGACTCAGTTAATAGCTGAAACAGAAGTGGAATGCTTTGTTGAAGAAGCATCAGCACAAAACTTATGTTGCTTAAGGAAAGAGTTGGGATGGATCAGATGACGAGAAGATCATGGATATCTTGCTTTCATAGCAATCTCTGAAGATGATTCACCTCACATATCTCAGGTATCTTTTCCTTGAACCAATGCAGTATTTAATTCTCAATATTCAAAGCATGTACATAGGAGATCTTAGATATGTGTGTATGAATATTTGTAGAATAAGATTTGCAAGTGAGATAGAAGCTTTCTTAAGAAACAACTCTTAGTTTTAGGGGTTAAGTTTCTGGCACATAAGACCTTAGTAAAGCTAAGTTTCAGTATCCCTAGTAGAACAAGATTTGCTCATTTATTCTGAATTGTTTGTTAAGGGATAATCAGTTTGAAGGATGGAGGAATTACCTTTAGAGTCAGTAGAATTTGTAGAACACCAAGCTGTATCTAAAACTGACTTAGGTAATAGAGAAAGTTAGATGCCATACAACAACAAAATGGATTAGATAGAATTAGTGATTTAATTGTTAATTCTTTTATTCCATGTGTGCTTAGAAAATTATTGAATATCTGTAAATCTACTTGCTACCTGTTACACTTGTGTATATTGGTTAAAGTAGAAAGTACTGAATTTTCTAAAATGCAGAACATGCCTAATTTGCACATCTCTTATCTGCAATGTCAAAATGCTCAATGTATGCCATTTATTCTTATTAGCATGTTTGCTTATTTAAATATTATGAATGCATATCTTAGAACTTGCATTAATCATAGAAAAAGCATGTTTAAGAATTACATTAGAGCAACGACTGCAAGGTCAGTCAGAGATAAGAATAAGCATGTATAGGTTGAAGCTGTTGTTACCACTTTTAAAAGCAAAATCTCTAATCCATCTGGACCCAAGCAAATAAGTTGGGTACCAAGAACTGTCAATCCATTTGTGAGTGCAGGCAAATCAGGTTAATCGATTTATATGCTTTCTTGGTCTTTACTACTGAAGACATATGATCGAAGAAAGAACTTGCCATCAAATGTGATTGAGAAAGCTGTTCCGTTAATAATCTTTGGAGATGACAGCAAAGGTTTTCATCACGGGACATGGCTACGTTTGAAATGGAATGTCATCATGTTTACAATAATTGGTATCATTGATAACAACTAATAATTGGAGTCAAGGATAACAATTAGAAGCAACTTTCTTGCTGAAGATTCAAAGCACAAATCTTTTTATTAAATGAAGGAGCAGTGTTTTATCTCAAGCAGGAAGGTTGAGAAGCTCTCACCCTTGCATGACAATACAAGGAACTCTTATCTAAAGATGGTATTGGTGAGAGGACTACCTCATCTGGGATTCAAGCTGGATGAAATATATGAGGCATGTCATTAAGGGAAGTCAAAGAAACATCACAGAAAAGCTATAATGTGATAAGCATTACTGAGCCGCTTCAGATGATACGTATGGAACTCTACGAACTAGTTAATGTCTTATCTACAACAAAGTAAAGATATACTTCAGTGATGATTGATGACTACTCTTAATACAAACTGGTGTTGTTCGTTCAATCTGAAGGACATGACATCACAGATGAGATTAATCACATTTCCATGATACCCTGAATTGGCCAATAGAAGCAAACTCTGAATTTCTTTCAGGGGTTTGGAGGAAATTGTTTTACAAGTAAGCATCTTGGCAAGATTGGCAGCTAAGGCTCTTGAGGATATTCTCCTCGGCTAATCAGTGGAATCTAAAGCCTACGAGGTAAATTTGATTAATCAACAAGAGGTGATTGAAAGTCTGAATATGATGTTCAACAACTCCAAGCTCTCAGCTGTTATGTGTGAAATTAATGGTAATGATGATTCAAATCCAAGCAGTGGTAATGGTAGTTTAACTACACAGCTCAGTACTTCAACAGAACCACTCAGCGAGGATGAGGATTCTCAGGAAATCCCAGCAACAGCTTAGGGGGAGCAAAAGAAGGATCAATTAGTCAGATCAACACCACAATGAATATCTAGAGGACACTTCAAGAACGTATCTGTCAAGACAAAGGGTTTAGATTCAATATCATTCCTGATGTCTAGTTCTTAGTGATCCTAGTGGTGGAGTAAAGACTGGAGCTATAGAGTATGAATGATTATTTTCTTGGTTTTCTTTCTGAAGAAGAAACAAAGAAAGGTAAAGAAGCTCTGATGGATCCAGATTGGGTGATTGCAATGCAAAATGAACTCAATCAATCTGAAAGGCAGAAAGTTTGGAAGCTGGTACCCAGGCCTAAGGGAAAATCTGTTATTGGAACAAGATGGGTATCCAGAATACTGGATGAAGTTGGCATTGTTATGAGGGACAAGGCCAAACTGGATGCTAGGTTACTATTAGGAAGCAGTATCTAACAAGAAGCACCAGTGACGAGACTTGAGGATATCAGGATATATCTGGCACCTGCTGCATATTCAAACTTTAATATCTATGTGGTGAATATGATCAAGTGCACTCCTAATTGGTGAGATAGTAGAAGAAGTCAATGTACAACAGATCCTGGCATTTGCTGTTGCAGATCAATTGGACGTTGTATAACTTCTCTTCACAAGATCACTACAGATTGGTATGAACCGGTATCAATACTCAAGAAATCGTCAAAGACATGGTATGACACTCTAACTGAACTTTTACAGAATATGAATTTATTAGAGTTGTCATAAGGCACAAACATAATGTCATATATGTGCAGTGATATCATGATTATATTATATGTTGGTCTACTAACGAAAACTTGAGCAAGAAATTTGCCAAGTCATTGCAGAGAATATACAAGATGAGTATGTTTTTTTTGGGAAAGTTGCAATTCTTTTTGGAATTACTTTGAGCAATCCAGAAGAATAATTCTTTTAGGAGCACAAGTAAGCCAAAAGAGTGATGGCAATAAAAGTAAGTCAAGAATCTTTTGAATGTGCATAATTGAGAAGATTCTAGACATGCCAAGACTCCCTACCAACAGCAGCCACTAAAGCTTGATCAGGACAAATCAGGTAAAAGACAGAAATGACAAGCTAGAGAGGTATGCGTCTCATTAAGTTATTAGCTGCAAATTGACAACACATATTGTATTCTCAAGTTGCCAATGTGCAAGGTTCCAAGTGGATTTCAAAAATCTAGTCTTATAGTTATCAACATGATTTTGAGATATCTTAAGGGAATACCAAATCTCAGTATATGGTACCCTAAAGATACTTGTTAACATGTTTAGCTATTTAGATATAAAATACGCAGGTTGTAAGAAAGACAGGAGAAGCATCTCTGAATGACAGGAGGAGCATCTCTAGAAGCTGTCAACTTCGTGGAGGAAGATTGATTTCTTGTTATTATTTCAGGAAATAACTTTATCTCCAACAACTTTGTGGAACAATCCACGACAATTCACCTTGACAACAAGTATCATTTCTTTCGAGAGCATGTCTTCAATTCATAGAGTAACTTGCAGATACGCACCTTATTTGAAAATCTCATTTGCAAGAAACTCTTGAATAAGTTCACAAGTATAAAATTGTTCATATTTTAAGGACTTGTGAATTTATTTAACATCCAGTCCTCATCTTAATAATTTAGTGCTAATATCTAACTCATAGATATTTAGTATTAATTTATTATTATTTATTTAATGAAATTTGAATTATGGAAATTGAAGCAGTTCAATATCTTATTTGCTCCATAATTTAAAATACATAAAATAAATATGCAGCATAATTTATTGGATTTTAATTGGTTAATATTATTCAATGATATTTAGTCGATTTTATTCTGAGAAAATTGTGAATTTTCTGTTGACAATTGATTTTGGTAAATTTGAAAAGATTTATTAGAATTAAAACTTGACAGGAAATAAAACAGTCTAAATTTTAAAACAAGAACAGGTTTTAAAATGAAGACAGAAGCAAAAAATATCAAATTTAGGAAATTCGATAGTTTTTCAAGTACATAGATAAATCTATCGAAATAAATTTTCGATAGTTTTTGAAAAGGAAAAAGAAAAACTATTGAAAACATTTCTCGATACTTTTTGAGGAAAATTTGAAAAAGCATCGAATTGAATTTCATTATTCTTTATCTAAATTCTCGATGGTTTTTTAATTAAAATGAAAATCTATCTGAGAGAATTAATTTTTCCTTTATTTTAATTCTCGATAGTTTTTCCAGAAAGGATCCCTCGATAGTTTTTCAAGCTTTAAAAGGTAACAAGTTCGATAGTTTTTCAGAAAAACTTTTTAAATTCTGATTTTCAAACTCTTCGTTATTTTTCAAAATTTATCGAAGTAAAGTTGACAGTTTTACCCCCAACTGAAAACCATCGAACATACTATTAAAAAACATCGAACACTGTAAAGACAATATTGCCCCTGTCAATTCAATAAGTATTTAACAACCCCTTACGTTTTTTTTCTTATTATCAGATCTAAGGGCTTTTGTTTATACTTACTAGAATACATATAACCAAGAACATCACTGCCTCAAGAACTTGTTTCTAAGAAAACTATTTTCACTATTGTTCTTTAGAAGTTAATTGTTTTCAATTGATTTCTTCAGATAATTCTGATTATTTGTGTTACAAAAAGTAGGGTTCTTGATAATAGTGATTCGAAGTTGTGTTTTTTTTTAAGAAAAAGGGGTAATTTTGTTTTAAGGGTATTTTGTGTCAAGTTTGATTAATTAGTAATAATTAATTAAATTTAATTGGTTTTAGTTTTGGTTTAAAAGTAACCAAGACTAATCATGTCTCGTTTCAAAACTTGCAAGCCATTACGAATTTACAGTTTCGTGCATGGGCAGAGTTTCTGAACACACGTTCATTAGTGGCATATGCCTTGAGTACTCCCATAGTCCTTTGCATCGATCAATTGATTGCGTTGTACACAACCGCCACGGATACAAGTGAGAATAACGTAAGATCCTTCAGTTTTGTTGTGCCAGGGGGCAGAACAATAAGGGTGACAGAACATGACTTTAATAGAATACTACATTTTCCTACAGAAAACCATGTTCTGGATCCCAAAACTGAGGAGATACATGCTTTCTTCACTCTCATAAGAAGTCAACAACCTAACTTCTTTGTGGGAGAGTTCCTTAAGCATTACCTGACATGGGACCACTGGATGAAAGAACATGCATAGATGATGTGCTTTGTTTCTATCCTAGGTTCCTACAGCTAATTCTCAATGATATCTTAACAGATGATGAGCGTGAGACATTCGCTGAAGAGGAGACCATGGAGTGCATGAAGATGAAGAGCAATGCAATAACCGCTCTGATAAGAAAGAATATCTTCCAGGGGTACCCACTGTTCAAACTTGAATATCTAAGAACGATGCCCCTACCACTTCTACCCCCAGGGGAACAGGTAAATGAAGGTATCATTCCTCAACCTGAACTGGCTCCTGAACCACAACAATGGATGTTGATCCAGAGCCCTCAGTGGCCATCCAGACCATGAGATTGCAACCCACAATCTCTAACCACGGTCGAAGAGCCTTTGGAAGAGCCAAATGAAACCACAAACGAACCTCCTTACCCTCCTATACCCAATATTCAGACATCCATGAGTGTAGAGGGAGATAGTGCCAAAGCAGCACCACATAAGGAGACACACCTTTCAACAACAGCTCTGCCTACATCTAAAAGGAGAAGAACAAAAATCGAGGCAACTGTTGATAGTTCATTTCTCTCATCCAAAGCGCCCTTTATTGATTTTTCTGATGCTGATTGGGCTACATTAACCAAAGTTATATCTGAGCCCCTACCCCAAACAGAAAAAGGAAAATTGACGGAAGCAACTAGTTCTCCGACCATTTCACGGTCAGGACTACCGGTTGAAGGTTCTTTACTGAACCAAGAGTCTTCACAGACGTTGAGAGAAGGTTTTGACCCAAATGCACAATCTAAAAGGTCATTGCCTAACTCCCCAGATGGAACATATCTGGATCCTGCGGGTACCGGGTCTGACATAGGTGCAGATCGGCAACTCGGTAACAATGAATCAATTTCATTTGAGGAGTTACCTGAGGATATGTCTGCAAAGACTTCAGAGGGAGTTTCAGGGCCTCTGTTTTCAATAGAGCCTGATTCCAACCCCCCAGAGATTCAAACTCCGGATCCTATTAAGGAAAGATCATCGCAAGATGATCAACAACTTGGTTTGCCCAAGGACGGGGATTTGCGAAATCCCATTGCACCACCAGTGACCTCCTTAAGGATGGCTATGGTGATTTTCCTTGCAGGTACATTTGGATGCTGAAGCTCTGAGAGATAAGAGTGAAACACTAGTGAGGTACACGAAACAGAATCACACACTCACAGTGAGGAAGAAAGAGAAACACCAAATCCCATTCCCTATCCCTTAAACTTGGTTCGTAATGTTTTACCTTTAAAGACCTAACAGTTGAGACCTCATATCGGGACCTAACATTTGGTTGTTTTAGGGCCCTAAAAAGTGTGATCTAACAGTTGGGAGGTATAAGGAAGATGTCGGGAAATTTGGTTCGTAGGACGATCGACGGTGAAGCCATCTTGCAGTATTTAAAGGGCACAATTGATCAGACTACATATTACTACTTCTTTTCTAACAAATGCTACATGAGAATTCCTTCAAGACCCAGGAAAACTTCTTTTCTTAACTAAGGGGGAGAAATGAGTTATAATCAGATTATTGGAGGATTCCTCAACTAAGGGGGAGAAGTGGTAAGAAAAAGTAGAGGTACACCACACCACAATTCTATTGATCTTTCAACTATTGGGGAGAGACTAAGGGGAGAAGTGGTAGATTTCCTAGAAGACGGAGAAGTGGTATTGGTTCACCACTGTTCTAATAATGGGAGCAGCTGTATTCCATAGGGGGTGGAGTTGTATTCCAAATGAGGAGAAGCAAAGGAGATATGTGCTTTTCAGAAAAGGAAATATGGTTGTACAACAGAAGCCGCTGAACTCCGAATGGAGAGAAGTGGAGAGATATACTTCAGTAAGTGGTAGACAAAGACATATTCATTACCACTGAAGAATCTCGAGAAGCTGCTGATGATTACTTCAAGACTGAGAAGGATTATTTGGCAGAGATTTAAAGAACCAAAGAAATGAAGATGAGTTACTACATGAATATCAGTTCAGTCCTAAAAGAACAACCATCTATCATTTCAGTTTGAACAAGAAATCTGGAAGTGAAGAATTTGATCCAGAAAACCAGTAGCATTATTTACAAGTCCAGGAAAGGTACTTTTTCTAGTTGTTAGTTGAGTTATCCTCTCTATTTATTTGTTTGTTAGTTTAACAATCAAATAGGGGGAGATTGTTGGTGAGATTCCAAGGCAGTGTGTACAGGAACTCAATGTATCGATGATAACTCAACACTAGAACAGGACAGGTAAATAATACTACGACTACACAGAAATCAGGAAGAAATGAAGATAGGGCAAATACAAGGAATCAAGATACAAGAAGTAATTCTGAAGTCTAGTTAAGGGTCACTGAAAGAAGTTCATTATCATGTTCATGCCTCAGTGAAGAATAAGGGTTGAAGACATTCAGGGTTTCAAAAGTATTGAAGATTCAGTATACAGTGCCACTAGAAGATTTCAGTGTATTAGCATTGATTGTGACATAGACAGTGTAGGAAGCATAGGAATCCGAAAGCAATGAATACAGGGTAAAGGACAAAGGTTTAAAAGAAGATATGAAGACGTTGTCTGAATACCAATAAGGATTCCAGTGAAGGTACACGTGTTTATTGACAGTTAGTGTTTGAAGCAATCAAGAATGCATCGACTTGTCAATTGTATTGAAATGAAGATGTGAAGGTTTGAATCACTGTTAGTCGTCTGTGAACCAGACCGTTGCACGAGGCGTCAACACATACGAGGATGATCTACATATCTATTCTACAGAAGAAATTGATACAGTCAGACTTGGTTCTCCCTGAAAGTTCTAAGGAATTTATAGGAGAAAACAGGTCAGAACAGGATACGTCCAAACAGCTACAGGAACCCACTGAGCCAAAGTTATGAAAATAATAAACCCGAAAGAAATGCAGGTTGAGATATTTGGAAAGATGGAACCCCGGTTGGAATTGATATATGGTTTGCTAAGCAAAAGGAGTCCAGTTCCAGACACTCACAGACCGCAGCTTGGACTATAAGGATTTAAATAAATAATTAAATATTTTATTTAATTAGAAAATTATATTTATAAATATCTACATATTATTAGATATTTATTTATATATTTTCTGGATAAAATTAATTATTTATTTATTAAGATTAGAAGCTGTGCGGGTCGAAAAGCATTTTTAAGGAGCTGTCAGACTACAGGACGAATTACACAAAAGGACGAAATAAGCCCCTTTGGTTTTCAAATTGGCCAGGTGAATACTCCTTCGATAGTTTTTGTTTTAAAACAAAACTTTCGATAGTTTTTGTTTTAAAACAAAACTTTCGATGGTTTTTGTTTTAAAACAAAGCCTTCGATAGTTTTTAATTATTCTAAAAAGTAGATTGGACACCTGCTGCATTCTGATTGGTCGAAGCAAAATCTATCGGAAGATTGGTTTTGAAAAGTCTACAAATAGACAGAAGAAGTTCATCTTCTTCAGTAGTTCATATTTTAGAGTTCATCGTTTTGACAGAGAGAGATAGCCGGAGAAGAGTTTAAGAGCTATAATATTTATAAATTCGTAGACAGCCTTAAACTCTAATCCGTGTTTGTATTAAGTGAGCTTGAACTATTTGCCGCTAATCCTACGGATTAGAATTTGTAGCACCCTTCGAGGTTTATATTTATAAAACAATATATTCCCCGAATTGCTTGTGTTTGGCTTGGTTGATTTGATTTCGAGAACCTACATAGATCTATCCGAAGAAATCAAATTGCTATTCGTTTCACTTGAACACGTACCCACTGAGAGTATACTAATTTATTTATCCGCAAAAGATTCGAAAGAATTTTTCGATGAATTAGTGAGTATCGTATTCAACCCCCCCTTCTACGATACTTTAGGACCTAACAGGTATCCTGATACTTTAAACACTGATAAACAAACATCAGCAATTATATCTAACAATCTCCCCCAACTTGTGCATATAGAAATGTACAAGTTAACAGATAATCGATGATGTCAAAACATATAACAAATGCAGTGTTTATAAAATCACAGAGTTTATATTTTAACTTAGAACAGAAAACTTAAAAACTTACAGACTCCATTTACTTAATTTCTTCAATATCAGGTACAGTTCTGATGTAGTCCATAAGTAATCTTCTTTCAGCTCTCTCTAGCTCAGCTATCATTATCTTTTTCAGCTCTTTTAACTCTGGATCACTCTCTCCAGTTTGATAGATAGCAGCCCTTAGAGCATAGATACTGTTTTTCCTCATCTCATTTCCTAGCTTTATTATGAAGGATTTATCTGATTCCAGATTAAATTCCAACACTTTTATACCAAGATCAGTTCTGAGTCTTGCACTGTTCCTTTGCATCTCAACAAGCTTTCCATTGTAATCTCTGTACTTTGGTATGTAAGAACCAGCAGACTTTAAGCCACAAAGAGCTCTAGCTTTCACCATTCTGCTTCTTAATACCTTAGCTTCTTGATGAGTTCTTTGATTTTTTACTTTCAGTAGATACAACACATACTCCAGCTCTTCCTTCATTTTTAACCCAATGTCAGCTTCACCAACTCTGTATACTCTGCCATCAGCCTTGAAGTATAACAGAAAATCCTTTTTAAGTCCTTTATGATGAATTAACTGAACCGACTCTAAAGTATCAAGATTTTCCTGAGTCACACCAACACCTGGTTCAGCTAATGAAGTTTGATCCATAGGACTATTGTTCACTCTCTTCTCTCTATGAGATCCTAAACCAGATCTATCTCTTGATTCTTTACTCATGATGGTTTTGCTTTGGAGAACATTAACATTTCCAGGAATAAGAGTGTGTTGAACCATGATTGGTTTAGCAAAAGTCCTTTGGAGTTGTGAAGATAGTTGAGTCTGTACAACTTGAGTAGTATCAGTGGTTGTCACAGCTTTCAATGATTTTTCAACTTGAGCATTGTCAGAGGTTGATTGAACTTTCTTCTGTACTTGCTCTTCCACAAGCTTCCCCTTGCCTTTATCTAAACTAGCTTCAACAGGCCTTCTTGAATATTGTAAACTCTGTTGAGAATTTACATTTTCTTTAATCACAATTCCTTTCTCCTTTGGCCTTGAAACCTTCTTGGCTTTCTTTAATTCTCCTGTCTTCAACTTCTTTTCATGCTCTTCAGCTAGCATTTTCTCTTCAGCTTGAATGTCTTCAATAGTTGCATCAGCACCATGTTCTTCCAAAAATAACTGAGCTGCAATCTCTTCATCAGTATTTGGTTGAGAAATAAGCAATAAGCTTTTGGCTTTTGAAGAAGATTGAGCACCAGTATTTACTTTTTCAGAGTTTGTCTTAGCAGTAGCAGAGTTTGACCTCAGTCTCCCTTGCTCTTGACTTGATTTAGACCTCTGTTCTTTTCCTTTAGCACCACCATCAGTAGTATCATCCTGTCTACTCAGAGTTTGAGATTTCTTGCATTTGTCCTTAGATAATCTCTCCCCCTTTTTGACATCATCAGGAATTAACACTGAGGTGAGCAACTCAAGTTAAGCAGCAATTGAATCAATCTTCTCAGACATTATATTCTGATTTGCTTCAACCTTGATTAATCTGTTCTTTAAAGCTTCTTGTTCTCTAGATAAGGAAAGTTTTTCATGCTTCAAAGTTAGCTCCCTTGCAGCAACATCATTTCTCAGTCCAATAACATCTTTTTGAGTGACATCAAAACGATTGTTAAGAGACTTTACTTGGACAATTGTAGCTTTGAGATGTGCAAGGAGCTCTGGATTCTTGATAGTAGCATCAGACTTTGAAACAAATTCAGCTGCTCTTTGCTCAGGAAAAATACATTCATGACTTGACCAATTGGCAAAGTATATATCTTGAAAATGAGCTTCAGTTATTCATTGAGAAGTACCTCCAACATCATGCACTTTAGGATTTGATTGAGTATTAACCCTTGGAGAAAATGAATCAGCTGCACCATCATCAGAGTTTGCACTTGAAGAATTAGATTCATTCTCAGAAACATTTTCTTGTGTATCATTAAGAGCAGAGTGTACTGGAACATTTTCTTGAACAAATTCTTCATTTGCTGAGTGTAAGTTCTCATCAACTGTCTCAGCAGTAGCAACAACAAGCTCTTTAACAACTTCAACTTCATTTTCTGCAGCAACTTCAACAATATTCTCTTCAACAGCTTCAACAATAGGCTCTTCAGCAGTATAACTAACATTTTCAGCAGCCTTGGACGTTTGTTCAACCTCCTCACCCTTGTCAATACCCTGGTGAGTAACATAGAAAATCTCTGTATGAGAAGCCATAGATTCATCAAGAATTACTGTTGGCTGATCAACTGCCACATCCTCAGTTTCACCAACACTGCCAAACTCTTCAAGAGTTGCAGTAGGATGTGCTTCAAAATTCTCTTCAATATCCATCTCCAAGATAGGCTCAAGAAAATCATCATTGAAAGCAGCATTATCATCAATATTTGCTCTGGCTTCTTCAGGCACAATAGCATTTTCAGAAATATCTTCAATTACAATCTCTGGAGCTGCAGCAGTTGTAGAATCTGGAATCAATCCATCAAATAGATAAGCAGCAACCAGCTTCCTTTTCTTGGTGTGGATAGACTCATTTTCATCAGAAGCCCTATTCTCATCAGAAATAGGTCGATTTTCCCTCCTCTTTTTCCTTGAAGTACCAACAGAGTTTGGTAAATCATTAGCATATGAAGGTTTAGCAACCTGTACAACCTTAACAACTCTATGCTTAGTCCTACCCCCAGCTTTTGGTCTTTGGGATGTAGACTCTGGTTGAGGTTGTGGTTGAGGTTGTAAAAATTGTTGGACTGAAGAAGGAAGCAACAATTCACCAACATTTCCTTTCTTAATATCCTTATTCGTCAAATCAGAGAATATTCTTTTATGCAATCTAAATGAGGGAATTACATCATCCTCAGCAATCTCAACCCCATCAACACAGGTAGAAAAGATTAACTGACAAAAACGAGGAAAATAAACTACGCTCCTATTCTCTGTCATCTTTTCTCCTATGTTATTTAAAACAAGTCTAGCAAAATCAAAATTGTTTCCATAAAGAAGAGAATACCCGATTTGTAGACTGTCAATCGGAATAGCATACCAATTGGTACACTTCTTCCCGAATGCCCTTGTGATGCAGTCAAAGAAGAAACTCCATTCCTTTCTCAAGAGCGGTCGCTTCAGATTACCTGTCCTTGCCAAAGACCCAGAGTAACCAATCTCTCTCATCATCCTTTGAAGCTCAGCATCACCAACAGAAATAGTGTATGCATTGAAGTCTTCAAAACCAAGAGCATCACGAACAGTGGTTGGAGTGACCACATACTCTTGTTCATCATACTCGAATATAATCGAAGGAGTTCCAGCCTCTCATCCATCATCATAAACGCCTGTTTCCCAGAAGGCTTTGATTTGAGATCCATACAACCTTGCTGGTTCCACAAGAGCTTGCCCAATGTCTGACTGAGCAAGAAAATTCTGGAGCAAATGAAACGCCTCCGGTGTGTTCTCAGTAGACAATGGTGCTGCATAGTTGTTAGGGACGAATTCTAGACCAACAGATTGAAACACAGTAGTTGCCATTAGAAAAGATTTGGAATAGATCAGAGTTTATGCTTAGAGAAAGTGTTGGAGAAAGTGATGTAGAAAAGGTGTTTGTGAATATGTGTATGTGAAATTGTCCTGTGAGTAGAGTAAGTCTGTAAAAAATTTGAACGTTGTGTGTAGAATGATTAAATATGAATTAAAACTGAAGAGTTTTAATCATTAAGACACACATCAGGCTTACTCGTGAAGTGTGTGAGTGGGACAGTTGTCACATGTGCATTAACTGACAGCACTAAATCGTGGTAGTTTCCAACACGCATGCGCAGTAAAAACAACAATAATTACTGCTATTTACATGCTTCATCATTTTCAAAATGCAAACAAACCGTTGTCAATCATACTCTCTATTTTCAAAAATAATGTTCCTAAAAAATTATGAAATGTCTGAACCACCTTTATTTATTTTAATCATCAGAGATTAAAAATAAATTACTTCTGCGTAGAGTACACAGTTCATCAGTGTTTATCAATTCTCCTCCTTCATTAATAATCTCTTTTCTCAAAATGCACAGTTGTGATTCTTTGTGTGTGAATAGCAGAGTTTACTGAATGTAAATATTGAGAGCATCTCAAAGTGCATAAAATCCACAAAATAAATCAGTAAAAACTGGTTGCCCAAACTCTCATATGAAAAACAAAATCTGATGTCATCTAAACTCTGTACCTTTATATGTATTTATTTGTTTTCACCCCCTTTCTAATTTTTTTTTATTCTTTTCCAGTAATCAGTGGTTGGCACTAGTCACCAAAAATTTCAAATTTTAGCCCTTATTTCATACAATAAGTTCCTGGGTCTTCCTAGGCACAACATGATCTCAAAGGAATTTGTGCATGTTTTTGCATCTTTTGCTTGGGGGTGAAGTAGCAGTAGCTAGTTATAAGAGTTTAGACTGACATCATTTAACATATTACTTTATGAGAGAAAGTGCAAACAGCTAATACAGACTCAGTGTATAGGATCAATAAACTAAGAGATGCTATAAATATAGAGACAGTATCATGATGTGTTAATTTTCTGCACACACTTGAGATCAGATCATATATAACTCAGAAGGATTCATGATTACTTACTGAGAATCATGCTTCATACTATTTTCTTCATCGGTTTTTAAGTTTCAGACAATACCATAATTAGAGTTTTAACATCAGAGTTTAACCAACAGAGTATGCTTCCAAAGTTTAACAACATGATTTGCATGACAGTTAACATATGCATGGAAACATGAGCAACATATCACAGAAGAGTTAATTTTGAGTCTAACCAGTATCTCTAGTCGAAACCAGAGATCATTCCTAGTTCATTCACCAGTCTTGTAAATGTAGCTTCACTCAAAGGCTTAGTGAAGATATCTGCAAGCTGTTGTTCTGTAGACACAAAATGAAGCTCAATATCTCCTTCCTCCACATGTTCCCTGATAAAGTGATACCTTATGCTGATGTGCTTGGTCATGGAATGCTGTACTGGATTACCTGTCATAGCAATAGCACTTTGATTATCACATAAAATAGGTATTTTAGAGTACCTTAACCCATAATCCAGCAATTGATTCTTCATCCACAAAATCTGTGCACAACAGCTACCAGCAGCAATATACTCTGCTTCTGCTGTGGATGTGGAAATTGATTTCTGTTTCTTGTTGTACCAAGAAACCAGTCTGTCACCTAGAAATTGACAGCTTCCACTAGTGCTCTTTCTGTCAATCTTACAGCCTGCAAAATCTGCATCAGAGTAACCAATTAACTTAAACTCTGATTCTCTAGGATACCACAAACCCAAGGTTATGGTTCCTTTGATATATTTGAAAATCCTCTTCACAGCTGTTAGATGAGGCTCTCTGGGATCTGCTTGAAATCTTGCACAAAGACAGGTTGCATACATAATATCTGGTCTACTTACAGTCAGATAAAGAAGAGACCCTATCATGCCTCTGTAGTTTGTCATATCTACTGAAGCTCATGTGTCTTTGTCTAGCTTTGTTGCAGTTTGTTATTCCCAAATGACCTAACAGAATTGTAGAAGGGGGGGTTGAATACAATTCTTGATATTTTCTTAAACTTAAAACACTTATAAAATAAAACTGAACTGAATAAGTAAAAACACAAGATATAAATAATTCAGTTGGATTGTTTGATGATCCAACTGAAGTGTTTTTATTGCGGAAATAATCTGTGATACAAAAGTACACAGCTGCTCAGTTACAACGTTGTAGAGAAGAAAATGCTCTCAAAGATAGCTAATACAAACTATTTGTTTTTCTTCTCTTTTTATTTTAACTGCTACACTTGGTTATATATTCCCAAGTTTACAAAGCTATTTTTGGCTACACTAAAGTACACTAAAGGTAACCGCCAATAGTTTGCTTTTCATCCCTTTGTCCAGTGGTCCTTGGAGATCCTTGCTTTTGTCTTCATGCTTATTATGATCACTCCCAAGAGCCCAATTGGAAACTGGGATGTTTCCTTATTTCCCATGTCCATTTTAATGGTTTCCAATGCAAAGTACACTTTCACATCACCTTTAGATCTGTTCAGTAAACTGTCACTATCACTTTGTCAACTATTCAGAAAAGCAATAATGATTCGTTGATAGCAGGGAGATGTGTTTCGTTGATAGCTTTATTCTCCATTTCGTTGATGAGTAAACTCCATTTCGTTGATGAGTAAACTTCATTCCGTTGATGGTGTATCCTTGTTCCGTTGATAGAGTAATCTTCATACCGTTGACATGTCTTCACTTAGGCAAAATTACAAGGCATGATATACTTACAATTAACCAACCTATTTTGCCTATCTAGTACTTAGTCAATGTTAGGAATATGTTGTTCTTGATGATAAACATAAAACACTTAGTAGAATTTGTGTAAAGTCAATTTTGTAGCTGTCAACGAAATAGCATGCTTAGCAGTGTTTCGTTGACAGGAAGCTCATCAACGAAATGAGTGTTGTAGCAATTGCATTGTACAATGTTTCACAGTATGATAGGCATTCTGTTATATGTTTTAGATAGGTTTTCTAAGTCATGTTGACTAAGTACTAGATAGGCAAAATAGGTTGGTTAATTGTAAATATGTTATGCCTTGTAATTCTGCCTAAGTGAAGACATGTCAACGGTATGAAGATTACTCTGTCAACGGTATGGAGTTTACCCATCAACGAAACGAGGGAAACACCATCAACGGAATGAAGAATAAAGCTATCAACGAAACACATCTCCTTGCTATCAACGAATCAATGTTGCTTTTTGAGCAGTTGATAAAGTGATAGTGACAGTTTACTGAACAGATCTAAAAGGAGATATGGAAGTGTACTTTGCATTGGAAGCCATCAAAATGGTTACTGGAAATCAGGAAACATTCCAATTTCCAATAAGGCTCTTGGGAATGATTATAATAAGCATGAAGACAAAAGCAAAGATCTCCAAGGACCTTTGGACAAAAGGAATGAAAAGCAAGCTACTGATGGTCACTACTATTCTTTAGTTTAGCCAAACGTAGAGTTGTAAACTTGGGCATATATAACCAAGTGTAGCAGTTACTTTAGAGAAGTGAAGAAAAACAAATAGATTGTATTAGCTATTTTTGAGAGCATTTCTTCTCTACAACATTGTAACTGAGCAGCTGTGTACATTTGTATCACAGATTATTTCCGCAATAAAAACACTTCAGTTGGATCATCAAACAATCCAACTGAATTATTTATATCTTGTGTTTTTATTTATTCAGTTCAGTTTTAATTTATAAGGTGTTTTTAAGATCAAGAAAATATCAAAATTGTATTCAACCCCCCCCTTCTACAATTCTGTTAGGTCATTTGGGATTAACAATTGGTATCAAAGCAAGCTTCTAACATACAAGAAGTTTAAAGATCAAGACCAAAAACAGAAACCATGGTGAAGAAGGATGCAGGTGTGAAGATACCAGTTCTTGATAAGGACAATTACTTTCACTGGAAAGTGAAGATGCATTTACATCTCATGTCTATGGATGAGAGGTATGTAGACTGCATTGAGAAAGGTCCACACGTTCCCATGAAGGTTGCGTCCAGGATTGGAGTGCCAGATGATGCTCCTGATGTAGAAATTCCAAAACTTGTCTCAGAATGGACTATTGAAGATATTGCAGAAATCCACAAAGACAAAAGAACCATGAACATTCTGTTTAATGGTTTGGAGCAAGAGATGTTTGACAATGTTATCAACTGTACAACCTCTAAGGAAGTATGGGATACTGTTAGAACTCTCTGTGAAGGAACTGAGCAAGTCAGGGAAAACAAAATGCAGCTCCTTATACAACAATATGAGCACTTTCACTTTAAAGCTGGTGAAACCCTAAATGACACGTTTAGTAGGTTTCAAAAGCTTTTGAATGGATTAAAGTTGTATGGGAGGATCTATCAAACCAAGGATTCAAACCTTAAATTTCTTAGAGCTCTTCCAAAAGAATGGAAGCCTATGACTGTTTCTCTCAGAAACACTCAAGAGTACAAAGACTACACTCTTGAAAGGCTTTATGGAACCTTGAAGACATATGAGTTGGAAATGGAGCAAGATGAAGAAATTGAAAAGGTACAGAAGAAAGGTGGATCTGTTGCATTGATTGCATCTGTGAATCAACTGGAAGTTGACAATGAAGAAGCTGCAAAGACCACAACTAGTCGAGCTAGTTGTAGGAGTGATGTTAGCAAAGGCAAAGGCAAGATGACAGAAGAAGAAGAACCAGAACCAGCCAACTTGGATGACTTAGATGAGATTGATGAACACATTGCTTTTCTGTCAAGAAAATTCTCTAAGTTCAAGTTCAAGAGAAACTCAGAAGCAAGGCCACCAAGGAGAGACTCTCAACCTAACAAGTCTAACTGGATTGAAAAGTCTAAGGCTAAATGTTTCAACTGTGGAACGCTTGGTCACTTTGCTGGGGACTGCAGAAAGCCCAAGGTTGAGAAGGGCAACAGGAAATTTGAGCCTGTTGATTATAAGAAGAAATATTTTGAACTTCTCAAACAAAAAGAAAAGGCTTTCATGTCTCAGGAGTATGATTGGGCTGGTAATGGTGAAGATTCTGATGATGATGTTGAGTATGTCAACTTGGCTCTTATGGCTAACAATCATGAGCAGGAAGCAAGTTCCTCAAGCAACCAGGTAACAATTACTAATCTTTCTGAGCTTTCTAAAGAGGAATGCGATAGTGCAGTAAATGAAATGTCTACTGTATTATATAACTTACGTGTTACTCTTAAATCACTTACCAAAGAGAATTCCAGAATAAAAGAGACTAATCTGCTCTTAAGTGATAGGAATGCAATGTTAGAAGCACAGCTCATTGAATTTGAGAAAATGAGGTGTGTTAGTAGGGATGCTAAGAAGGAACTTGAGAACGTGTTAGAAAGGGAAGAAATTCTTAAAACACAACTTGAAATAGAACAAAGTGTGATTGCTAAATGGAAAGATGCCAGGAATGTTGCCACCAACATCATTAATGTTCAAGGTATGGAATCTTTCTGTGAACAATCATGGAAAAAGAACAAGGAGAAACTAGGGTATGTTGGTGAAACCTTAGAATCAGAAATTGAGTCAACAAACAACAATGATCATTTGTTGAAGGTTGATATGTCAACGGAATGCAATGTTTCGTTGACAGATGAACCATCAACCGACCAGGCTGTTTCGTTGACAGAGAAAAGAAATAATGAACTCACTAGACTTAATAACAAGTATGGTCCTGTCACCAAGAACTTTGTTCAAGGTGAGTCTAGTAAATCAAAGAAAGTTGAGAAGCCTGTTGAGAGAGCTAATATAGGTAACTTGTCTAACAAGCAATTGAAAGACAAGTTAGAGAAAGTTCAGGTTGAGGCTAAGGGAAACAAAAAGAATAACAGAAATGGCAAAGTAGGAATTAACAAACACAACAATTACACACCTGATAAATATGCACCTAGAAAGACATGTGTCAATTGTGGTAGTGTTAATCATTTATCTACTAACTGCAAATCTGTTAAGAAAACTGCTAATGTGAAAATACCCAAGCCTGCAATGAACAGTTCCATGCCTACAATGCCTGTTATGCCTAACATGTTTTCTCCATATGCACAATTTCAGAATCCATATGCTAGCATGCCATTTGTGCCTAATCCTTACATGAATATGTTTAACATGCCACAAATGCCATGGAACATGAATAACATGATTGTTCCTCCAACTATGCATGCTGTGAATGAAAGTGTGAGCAATTCTCAGAAATCAACACCAAGGGTAAAGATTGATTTAAATCACTCTGAGCCCAAAGTGAAAAATGGTACAAAAGGGAATGCAAAGGCTAACAAGACAGGACCCAAGGAAACTTGGGTACCAAAATCAACTTGATTTGGTTTTATTGTGTGCAGGGAGACAAAAGGAATCTTTGGTACTTGGATAGTGGTTGTTCAAGACACATGACTGGTGATTCTACCCTGCTCACAGAGTTTCAGGAAAGAGCTGGCCCTTGTATTACTTTTGGAGATGACAACAAAGGCTACACAAAGGGATATGGCTTGATTTCAAAAGAGAATGTCATCATAGATGAGGTTGCATTGGTGGATGGTCTTAAGCACAACTTGCTTAGTATCAGCCAACTTTGTGACAAAGGATTTTTAGTTACTTTTTCTAGAGAAGCCTGTGTTGTTTCTAAAGGAGGAAACAACAATGTGGTAATGACTGGATTCAGAAGGGGGAATGTGTACATTGCTGACTTTAGTAGCACAAGTTCAGACACCATCACTTGTCTTTTCAGCAAGGCAAGCAAGGATGAAAGTTGGTTATGGCACAAGAAATTATCCCATCTGAATTTCAAAGTTATGAATGATTTGGTGAGGAAAGATCTTGCTAGAGGAATTCCACAGGTGGAGTTCTCCAAGGATGGTTTGTGTGATGCCTGTCAAAAGGGAAAACAGAAGAAGGCATCATTCAAAAGCAAGACAGAGTCATCAATTGTCCAGCAGCTTGAATTGCTTCATATGGACCTATTTGGCCCTGTAAATGTTATGTCCATCTCAAAGAAGAAATACTGTCTTGTGATTGTTGATGATTTTTCTAGATTTACATGGACTTTCTTTTTGCACTCTAAAGATGAGGCAAGTGAAATCATTATCAATCACATCAAGATGGTAAGCAATCATCCTGATTTCAAAGTAAGAAGGATTAGGAGTGACAATGGGACAGAATTCAAGAATTCAAGCATGAAGGTGTTCTGTGAAGAAAATGGTATTTTGCATGAGTTTTCAGCAGCAAGAACACCACAGCAAAATGGTGTAGTTGAAAGGAAAAACAGAACACTTATTGAAGCTGCAAGGACAATGCTAGATGAATCAAAGTTACCTACATATTTTTGGGCTGAGGCAGTTAACACAGCTTGCTTTACTCAAAATATTTCTTTGATTAATCAGGCCAAAGGAATGACCCCTTATCAGTTACTCAAAAGAAAGAAGCCACTATTGGATTTTCTTCATGTCTTTGGATGCAAGTGCTTTGTTCTGAGAAATCAAGCTGAGCATTTGGGGAAATTTGAAGCAAAGGCAGATGAAGCAATATTTGTGGGATATGCAGCAGGGAAAGCTTACAGAGTCTATAATCTCAGAATCAACATTGTTATGGAATCTGTACATGTTGTTTTTGATGATCTCAAAATCCAAGGTCTCTGTGATGAAGGTTTCCATGAAAGTCTTTCTTTTGAAAATGAGGAAGGAGATCAAGTGAATCATGATAAGGCTACTGAGAAACAGCCTAAAGTTGTTGTATCTAGCACAGATGAAAGCAGCAGTGAGGATGAAATTGCTGCATTGAGATTAAAAAGGATAGCTGCTAGCAGACCAACTGGTCAGAATGAGCGTTTCGTTGACAGCCAAAATGGTCATACCGTTGACAGTCACAGGAATGCTTCTAGAAGTGATCAATTAGGGACAACAAACTCAGGGGGAGTTTCTCAAGGACAAATATCCAATCAAGGCAATCATGATCATGAAGCTACGTCTTCAAGAGCAAATCTACCCCCCTCAAGGAAATGGACTAAAGATCATCCCTTTGAACTTATTATAGGTGATGTTTCTTCAAAAGTCCAAACTAGAAGAGCAACTCAAGAAGAATGTCTATATAGTAGCTTTCTGTCTCAAGATGAGCCAAAGAAAGTTGAGGATGCACTTCTAGATCCAGATTGGGTTTTAGCCATGCAAGAAGAGCTAAACCAATTTGAAAGAAATAATGTTTGGAAGCTGGTGCCCAGGCCTAATGACAGGAGTGTTATAGGCACAAAGTGGGTGTTCAGAAACAAGATGGATGAAAATGGCATAGTCACAAGGAACAAAGCAAGACTGGTTGCAAAAGGCTACTCACAGGAAGAAGGAATTGATTTTGATGAAACCTTTGCTCCTGTTGCAAGACTAGAAGCAATAAGGATTTTCCTAGCCTATGCAGCCCATGCCAATTTCAAAGTCTATCAAATGGATGTGAAGAGTGCTTTTCTGAATGGGGAATTGGAAGAGGAGGTGTATGTGAATCAACCTCCTGGTTTTGAAGATGATGATTTTCCAGACTATGTGTACTTCCTTCTCAAAGCACTCTATGGTTTGAAACAAGCACCTAGAGCCTGGTATGACACACTTTCACAGTTCCTCCTTGAGAATCATTTCACTAGAGGTACTGTAGATAAAACTCTTTTTCACAGAGTTGTAAATGGCTCTACTTTACTTGTTCAAATTTATGTAGATGACATAATCTTTGGGTCTACAGATGTGAAACTTTGTCAAAAGTTTGCCAAGCTTATGCAAAGTAAATATGAAATGAGCATGATGGGAGAATTAACTTACTTTCTTGGTCTTCAAGTAAAGCAAGTTAATGAAGGCATTTTCATTAGTCAAACAAAATACATTCATGATTTATTAAAGAAGTTTAACTTAATGGAATGTTCTCCTTCCAAAACTCCCATGCCTACTGCCACCAAACTTGAATTGAATACTAAGGAAAAATCTGTGGACATTTCAAGTTACAGAGGCATGGTAGGCTCACTTTTATATTTAACAGCTAGTAGACCTGATATTATGTTTGCTACATGTCTATGTGCTAGATTTCAGGCTGATCCTAGGGAATCCCATTTAGTTGCTATTAAAAGAATTTTCAGATATCTCAAAGGAACACCAAACCTTGGCATTTGGTATCCTAGAGAATCTGGTTTTGAACTAATTGGTTATTCAGATGCAGATTTTGCAGGATGTAAAATTGACAGGAAAAGTACAACAGGAACCTGTCAATTCCTAGGAAACAAGCTTGTGTCATGGTTCAGCAAGAAACAAAACTCAGTTTCTACCTCCACAGCTGAGGCTGAGTATATTGCAGCTGGAAGTTGTTGTGCACAGATTTTATGGATGAAAAATCAACTTCTTGATTATGGATTAAGAGTTGAGAAAATTCCTATTTTCTGTGACAACACTAGTGCCATTGCCATTACTGAGAATCCAGTGCAGCATTCAAGGACCAAGCACATTGACATCAAGTACCATTTCATTAGAGAACATGTTATGAATGGTACTGTGGAGTTACATTTTGTTCCAAGTGAACAACAACTTGCAGACATCTTTACCAAGCCACTTGATGAATCCACATTCTCAAGATTAGTAAGTGAGCTAGGTATGCTAAATTTCTCTTAATTATTTTTGAGATATTTGCAAGTTAAAATGCAGCCAGAAATTTGCTATGTTTTTCTGTGAATTATTTTTCTCAGGAAAAAGTAAAATTTTGTCTAAGTCAAAATTACTATGCCAACGGAATGCACCATTTCGTTGACAGTCTTAGCACTTTTTCTGGGTGTTTCGTTGATAGTTGTTTTGTATCAACGAAACGCAGCTTTATCAACGAAATAGACGGGACCTTAAACGCCCAATTCTGATTCGTTGATATAAAGCGCTTTTAATCTGAACCGTTGGAATTTTGACACGTCTTTTACCACGATCTATGCATACACCCCTGTAAGTATAAATCATGGTAATACTTTAAGAGTAACGGTTATATTTTTAAGCCAATCCAGTAATTTACATTTATTATTGGATTCATTTTCTGAGAATTTTTGGGGGAGTATTTAAGAAATTCTATTTTCTTTAATTTCTTTTTACCTGTTCTCAAAAATTCCAAAGGATTTTCTCTCTTCTTCTCTCTAACAAGCAATTGAGTTCGAAGCTTTCTTTTAATCAACAATGGCACCCATAGTCAAGCTTATGTCTGCTGGAGGGTTCATCTATGAGAAGAACAACTCCATTCCCTTTGTTGTCAAGGAAAACCCGAACAGACTCTTCTTCAAAATGATGGATTTCATGAAGAATTGCAAGTTGAGCTATGCAATGTTTCACTCTACACCACTCTATAATGAGATAATCGAGGAGATTTGGACCTCTTATGAGTATAGTGGAACAAACTGCACACTACAATTCACTCTTCAAGGTAATGAGTACATAGTTAATTCTGATGTTTTGCAAGCATGTTTACATATTCCTGATAATAACTGTGATGCTTTGCCTACTAACACTGAAATAACTACCATGCTAAATTCTATAAACTACTCTCTGCCTACTGATAATCTGGGTAGAATAATTAGGAGAGGTTTGGTTAGGGAATACAGTTATTTAGTTGATGCATTCATTAAGGTCTTTTCTGGAAAGATTAGTAATTTTGATGCATTAACTAACTCTATGTTAATTCTCCTAACCATGCTTCTAAATGATAGATATCACAACTTTAGCACCCAACTTATGTATGAAATTGGTGCTAAGTTGGGTGACAAAGCAAATAGGAAGAAAAATATCTATTATGCTAGGTTTCTGATGATGTTGGCTAACCATGTTAGTCCAGCACCATTAGTTATCTCTAACCCTAATGCCAGGTTTGAGTGCTTTGTGCAAGAAAAGAGAGTATTGACAGACATACTGAGGCTGAACCACAATGGTGATGTTCCAGTGGTGTATCTGCCAATAATTGAGGTAACTACTGCTATCCCTTCTAGTATTGTTGTTACTTCAACTGTTTCACCCAACCCTGTTGCTGTGGAGTCTGTAGTTGTGACCCAACAGGCTCCTGCCCCAGCAACAAAACCAAAATCAATGAAATCCTCCAAGCCAACCTCAGGTGCTTCCCAAAAGGCACCTGTTGCAAAAACTACTTCACAACCAAAGGGGAGTGTTTCTGGTGCTGTGAGAGGTGAGGGAAGGGGTGAACATAAAAGAAACCCTAAGGATAAGGAAGGACAGGTTAGTGTATCCCAGCCAAGCCCCATTGTGTCTTTCCAACAAGGCACAATGAGTAACATGGATTTAAACACAAGTCTAATTGCATCCTCCCAAAAGGATGTGATTATTGAAACAAGCTCTCCACCTAGAGCACAGTCCAAAAGGGTAAGGGACACTTCAAGCCCAAAGTCTACATTTTCCCAATACCAAAGGAGAGTGAAGCAAAAGTCCAAGGGTACACAGGGTGCACACACACTGGAAGCAACACTTCCAGTTTCTCAAATTCAGTTTGATGTAACCCCTATCATTACTCTGGGGTTACAGTCCCATTCTCTAAACATCAATCTTGAATTATCTCCATCAAATTCACCAACTCAATCTTTGGATGTGGACATGATCCATACATCTATTCCTGATTCTCCAACTCTAATCTTGGAGAAGCCCCACTCTGAAGCTGGTGGCCATCACTTGCTAAGTGATTTGTTGGGCCATCAACCAATTTTTCCTGAAATTGCAAGGGGATCTGTGGACCAATCTCTAAAATCAATCACCACAGACTCTACTGTAATTTCTCATTCTCAAAGTGCTTTCTTGACTTCATCAACGAAACAGTCTATTTCGTTGACAAGTGTTTCTCCATCAACGGTATCCATACCGTTGACAGTTCAAACTACCATTCCGTTGATAGTTCACTCTGCACCTCTAATTGAAAATCAAGTTGTTCCCACAACTAGTGCAGATGATCTAGTGGTAGTTGAGACACTTCTAGGACTGAGAGGGAGTGAAACTGAGAGGCTGGCTTGCAGCCAGGCAAAAGGAGAGAATGTGAGTGAGAGGCTGGCTATTTCTTCCAGCCAGGCAAAAGGAGAGATTGAGAGTTCCACCTTAGAAGGTGAAGGTGAGGGTGTGAGAGGTGTGAGCCATGGGGAGCCCATGATGCAAGAACAGAGTGGAGAGAGAGAAGGGACTACAGGAGAAATAAGGATGGAAGCAGCCATTGCTAATGAGTTAATGGAGGTCAGTGAGGGAGAAAGGGAACTTACTTTCCAAGAGGTTTATCAGCAAACTCTGGATAGTATTTCCCTGGATCCTGAGACCTTTACTCATCCTGTGTCAGCCTATCAAATTTTGGCTCAACAGGGCAATGTGGAGGCAGAGAGGTCACTACAACTAATTCACACAACTGCATCAATGCAAAGAGCAAAGGATGCCTTGACCAATCTACCTCCAGGAGCTGAAGCAAGTGGAGACTTTGATTTTTCTGATAATGAGGATAGCTTTGGTGACACTCTACAGGTGGCCACTACTGCACAGACTGGGACTTCTGTGGTGCCTCCTACACCAAACTGGCTTTCTCAAGATATGCATGGTAGAAGCAATTTGGATGCTGCTATCACAAGGCAGTACAATGAAGCATATCTAGCTCATGAGTCTGCAGGAGCAAGGGACAAGAAATTCTACAAAGCCATAATGGATTCTCTGGAAATTCAAAGGCTACAAATGTTGCAGACAAGGATTGAGGCTACAGAGATCAAGGATTCGATCAGCAACCTTAGGGCTGCTACTGATAGGAGGCTAGATGAAAAGCTTCCTCTTCTCACTGTGTCCAGGATGCACAGGTTTTTCTCTAAAGAACCTGAAGTGGATTCCTCCTTGAAGACTCTCTCTTCTAGAGTGGACAAGGTGGAAGCTACTCTATCACAGATGCAAAAGGAACAGGAGAAACAAACTCAACTATTGGCCCAGCTAGTGGCAGCTCAAGGACTCCCAGCCATCTCTTTTGATGATAACAAAAAGGGGGAGAAATCTAAGGAGCTAGACATTCAGATTACCAAGGTTATGGTCCCAGCCATTTCCCTACCAAAGGAGCCATTAGCAATGGGGGAGCTTGGAAAGCAGCAAAAGGATGGTATTGACCTTATACAAGAAGCTTCTATGAGGATGAGACTTGCAGAACAAATCAAAGAACATTGGTCCAACATAGAAGCAAAGTTCAAGAAGATTACTGAAAATAAGGACTCAAATCCATCAACGGAACATCCATCAACGAATGCCATGGTACTAGCATCAACGGAATGGGAGCCACAGACAAATTCTTTCTATCACCAAGAGCCCCTTCTACATGGAGTCACTCAAGGACCAAGGAAGGAAAGAGGACAAACTTCATGCATTAGGGATGTGGAACAAGCTACAATTCAAAGAAGCCTATCTCCCAAGTCCCCTGCTAAACCAAAGGGCAAAAACATAGCAAGGACTTTCTATCCTGCACCTTATCCAGATGAGCACAAGCTTCTTGGTCCACTCATCACAAAAAGCAAGGAAAGCAATGATTATGAGATAAGGAAGCAAAGGGCAATTGTCTACAGGAATGGACAACAAATCTGTGTTTGGGCTGGTCATCCAAACTTTGCTGAAGCCAAGGCTGAGGAATCAGAAAGAGCAGCTATGCAAGCTCTTGCAGTAGCTCAAGCTCTAGATGAAGAAGAAAGGAAGCAAGAGGAGAGCACTAGAGAGGAAAGGAGTTCAAAGAAGAGCACAAGGCAACCCAAAGAGAGAGCTAGGAGAAACATAGCCTTTGAGAATGCTGATTCTCAGAGTACTGCATCAGACTCTTCTATACCTATTGCACCTCCAACAATTGCTAATCCAGTTTTTGAGGTAAAGTTAGCCAGTGATCCTGATCATCTTGTCAATTTTCACAATCAGCAAATTGAGCCAAAGGAAGAGCCAATTGAGTTTGATGAGGCATACTTTCCAAAGTTCCTGTTAGAGAAGGACCAACCAATGAAGACAAAGAAGAGGTCTGTCAAAGCAAAGCCTGTTTTTGTGAGAAAGCCACAATCTCAGAAACCCCCAGCAAACCCAGAGGACTGCATGTACATTGCTGACATCAGGGAAGAATCCAGTCTACATCTTGACTTAGACAACCTGGTGGAAGTAAGGGGAATTGCAGCTTCTCAAAAGTTGCCTGAAAGACTAGTGTTCACATTCAAGGGTGGTAGAGAACAAGTGTGGCCTCTCTACAGAATTTTAGGAGAAGACTATCAAACACTACTCTCAGTGTTTAGATGCTTGAAAAAGGACTTTGGTTTCACCAAAACAGCCAAGTCTGAGGTGGTCTCCAAAATCTGTCAGTTAAAGGCTAGCTGGAACAAGCCTGAGGCTCTTCCCAGGATACTTAGAGTTCCCTCAACAGGAAAGAAAATCCATCTTCAACCTTATTGGATGATGGAGTTTAAGGACAAGGACAATTGCAGAAGATTCTTCAGAATGGAAGACCAGCTGGAGAAGGCATCTAATCAAACTCTAAAGCTGATGCAATCCAAGCTTGGTGATCAAGATGAAGAGGAGAAAATCTTCTACAGAAGGCTACAGGTCCAGATTGAGGAAAACAACTCCAAGAGAGGGAAGAAGACTATGCCACAAAGAAGTCACAGATGAAACATTTGCTCAGACTAGAGGAGCACTTGTGGGCATTAGTCTTGTAAGTCTTGTATTTTGTCTATAAAGTTTTGAAGCTTAATACATTTTCTACTTTTGTAATTTATGATGTATCTGAGTGTTTTTGTTATCATCAAGTCTCTTGATTTATGGCTGTTATTCTATCAGTCATAAATTGGGGGAGATTGTTAGGAATATGTTGTTCTTGATGATAAACATAAAACACTTAGTAGAATTTGTGTAAAGTCAATTTTGTAGCTGTCAACGAAATAGCATGCTTAGCAGTGTTTCGTTGACAGGAAGCTCATCAACGAAATGAGTGTTGTAGCAATTGCATTGTACAATGTTTCACAGTATGATAGGCATTCTGTTATATGTTTTAGATAGGTTTTCTAAGTCATGTTGACTAAGTACTAGATAGGCAAAATAGGTTGGTTAATTGTAAATATGTTATGCCTTGTAATTCTGCCTAAGTGAAGACATGTCAACGGTATGAAGATTACTCTGTCAACGGTATGGAGTTTACCCATCAACGAAACGAGGGAAACACCATCAACGGAATGAAGAATAAAGCTATCAACGAAACACATCTCCTTGCTATCAACGAATCAATGTTGCTTTTTGAGCAGTTGATAAAGTGATAGTGACAGTTTACTGAACAGATCTAAAAGGAGATATGGAAGTGTA
Source organism: Heracleum sosnowskyi (assembly GCA_030848705.1). Lineage (NCBI taxonomy): Eukaryota > Viridiplantae > Streptophyta > Magnoliopsida > Apiales > Apiaceae > Heracleum > Heracleum sosnowskyi. Next base: position 47,094,196 of record CM061239.1, on the reverse strand, counting down.
CTTTGCATTGGAAGCCATCAAAATGGTTACTGGAAATCAGGAAACATTCCAATTTCCAATAAGGCTCTTGGGAATGATTATAATAAGCATGAAGACAAAAGCAAAGATCTCCAAGGACCTTTGGACAAAAGGAATGAAAAGCAAGCTACTGATGGTCACTACTATTCTTTTAGCCAAACGTAGAGTTGTAAACTTGGGCATATATAACCAAGTGTAGCAGTTACTTTAGAGAAGTGAAGAAAAACAAATAGATTGTATTAGCTATTTTTGAGAGCATTTCTTCTCTACAACATTGTAACTGAGCAGCTGTGTACATTTGTATCACAGATTATTTCCGCAATAAAAACACTTCAGTTGGATCATCAAACAATCCAACTGAATTATTTATATCTTGTGTTTTTATTTATTCAGTTCAGTTTTAATTTATAAGGTGTTTTTAAGATCAAGAAAATATCAAAATTGTATTCAACCCCCCCCCTTCTACAATTCTGTTAGGTCATTTGGGATTAACAGTCAACATGACTTAGAAAACCTATCTAGTACATACATCAAATGCATATCAAACTGTGAAGTATTGTACAGTGCAATTGCTACAACACTCATTCCGTTGATGAGCTTCCTGTCAACGAAACACTGCAAAGCATGCCATTCCGTTGACAGTTACAAAATGACTTAATACAAAATCTACTAAGTGTTTTTATAATTATCATCAAGAACAACATATTCCTAACAATCTCCCCCAATTTATGACTGATAGAATAACAGCCATAAATCAAGAGCCTTGATGATAACAAAAACACTCAGTCAAATTACACATGATAAAAGTAGAAATTGCATTGAGCTTCATTGAATTTAATTAAAATACAAAGTATAAAATCTTACAAAACAAGTGCACAGAGTTGCTCCTCTAGACTGAGCAGATTTTTCATCTTTGCCTCTGTGGTCTTGTTTTCTTCCCTTTTCTTGCATTGTTCTCCTCAATCTGAGCTTGAAGTCTTCTGTAGAAAATCTTCTCTTCTTCATCTTGATCCCCCAACTTGGATTGCATTAATCTTAGAGTTTCATTGGATGCCTTCTCGAGTTGGTCTTCTATTCTGAAGAATCTTCTACAGTTGTCCTTGTCTCTGAATTCCATCATCCAAAAAGGTTGGAGATGAATTTTCTTTCCTGTTTGAGGGACCTTCAATACTCTGGGAAGTGCACCAGGCTTGTTCCAGCTAGCTTTGATTTGGCAAATCTTGGAAACAACTTCTGACTTAGCTGTTTTGGTAAAACCAAAATCTTTCTTCAGGCTTTTAAACACAGATAGCAGTGTCTGATAGTCTTCTCCCAGAATTCTATGTAGAGGCCAAACCTGTTCTCTCCCACCCTTGTAGACAAACACCAATCTCTCTGGTAGTTTGTAAGAAGCTGCTATTCCTCTCACTTCAACTAGGTCATCAAGATTGATATATAAGTCAGACTCCTCCCTGATATCAGCAATGTAGATGAAGTCTTCTGGGTTGGAAGGAGGTTTTTCAGCTTGTGGTCTCCTTACTAGAATTGGCTTAGCCTTGGTAGCCCTTTGCTTAGATTTCTTCTTTGAATCCATCTCAAAGAGGAATTTTGGAAAGTTGGCCTCATCAAACTCAATTGGCTCTTCCTTTGGCTCAATTGGCTGATCATGGAAATTAACAGGATGTTTAGGATCAAAGGCTAACTTTTCCCCTAGAGATGGATCAGGAATTGTTGGAGGTGCAGTTGGTACAGAAGAGTCTGATGCAATACTCTGAGAGTCATCATTCTCAAAGGCTATATTTCTCCTAGCTCTTGCCTTTGGTTGCCTTGTGCTCTTCTTTGCACTCCTTTCCTCTCTGGCTTTTTCTTCTTGCTGTCTTTCTTCTTCATCAAGAGATTGAGCAACTGCAAGTGCTTGTATTACTGCTCTTTCTGACTCTTCAGCCTTAGCTTCAGCAAAGTTTGGGTGACCAGCCCAAACACAGATTTGTTGTCCATTCCTGTAGACAATTGCCCTTTGCTTCCTTACCTCATAATTATTGCTTTCCTTACTTTTTGTGATGAGTAGACCAAGAAGCTTGTGCTCATCTGGGTAAGGTGCAGGATAGAAAGTCCTTTCTGTATTTTTGCCCTTTGGTTTAGCAGGAGACTTGGGAGATAAGCTTCTTTGCAATGTAGCTTGTTCCACATCCCTAATGCATGAAGTTTGTCCTTTCTCCTTCCTTGATCCTTGAGTGACTCCATGTAGAAGGGGCTCTACCTTATATGAAGAATTGGTCTGTGGCTCCCATTCCGTTGACACTAAAACCATGGCATCCGTTGATGGCTCTTTAGAAGAAGCTTGATCCGTTGATGGATTTGAACTCTTTGCAGTACCATCTAACTTCTTGATTCTTTCATCTATCCTGGACCAGTGGTCTTTAATTTGTTCAGCAAGCTGTAGCTTCATAGAAGCTTGCTGAATCAGGTCAATGCTGTCCAGTTTAGCTTTTCCTGACTCTCCCATAGCTAGTGGCTCCTTTGGCAGGGAAATGGCTGGGACCATAACCTTTGTGATTTGAATGTCTAGCTCCTTAGATTTCTCCCCCTTTTTGTTATCATCAAGAGAGATGACTGGGAGTCCTTGAGCTGCCACTAGCTGGGCCAACAGTTGTGTCTGCTTCTCCTATTCCTTTTGCATCTGAGATAGAGTAGCTTCCACCTTGTCCACTCTAGAAGAGAGAGTCTTCAAGGAGGTAGCCACCTCAGGTTCCTTAGAGAAAAATCTGTTCATCTTGGACACAGTGAGAAGAAGAAGCTTTTCATCTAGCCTCCTGTCATTAGCATCCTTGAGATTGCTAATTGAATCCTTGATTTCTCTAGCCTCAATCCTTGTCTGCATCATCTGAAGCCTTTGGATTTCCAGTGAATCCATAATAGCCTTGTAGAATTTCTTGTCATTGGCATTTGCAGACTCATGAGCCAGATAGGCCTCATTGTACTGCCTTGAGATTGCAGCATCCAGGGAGATCCTTCCTTGTAAATCTTGAGAAAGCCAGTTTGGTGTAGGAGGCACCACAGAAGTCCCAGTCTGTGAAGAAGTGGCCACCTGATTGTCACCAAAGCTGTCCTCATCATCAGAGAAATCAAACTCACCACTAGCTGCAGCTTCTGGAGATAGATTGGTCAAGGCATCCTTTGCTCTTTGCATTGATGCAGTTGTATGAATCAGTTGTAGTGACCTCTCTGCCTCCACATTGCCCTGTTGAGCCAAAACTTGATAGGCTGACACAGGATGAGTAAAGGTCTCAGGATCCAGGGAAATACTATCCAGAGTCTGTTGATAATGCTCTTGGAAGGTAAGTTCCCTTTCTCCCTCATTGACCTCCATTGACTCACTAGCAATGGTTGCTTCCTCCCTTATGACTCCTGTAGTCCCTTCTCTCTCTCCTCTATTTTCTTGCATCATGGGCTCCCCATGGCTCACACCTCTCACACCCTCACCTTCACCTACTAAGGTGGAACTCTCAATCTCTCCTTTTGCCTGGCTGGAAGAAATAGCCAGCCTCTCACTCTCATTCTCTCCTTTTGCCTGGCTGCAAGCCAGCCTCTCAGTTTCACTCCCTCTCAATCCTAAAAGTGTCTCAACTACCACCAGGTCATCTACACTAGTTGTGGAAACAACTAGATTTTCAATAAGGGGTGTAGAATGACCTATCAACGGAATGGTAGTTTGAACTGTCAACGGTATGGATACCGTTGATGGAGAAACACTTGTCAACGAAATAGATTGTTTCGTTGATGAAGTCAAGAAAGCACTTTGAGAATGAGAAGTTACAGTAGAGTCTGTGGTGATTGATTTGAGAGTTTGGTCCACAGATCCCCTTGCAACTTCAGGAAAAATTGGTTAATGGCCCAACAAATCACTTAACAAGTGATGGCCACCAGCTTCAGAGTGGGGCTTCTCCAAGATTAGAGTTGGAGAATCAGGAATAGATGTATGGATCATGTCCACATCTAGAGATAGAGTTGGTGAATTTGATGGAGATAGTTCAAGGTTGATGTTTAGAGAATGGGACTGTAACCCCAGAGTGATAATAGGGGTTACATCAAACTGAATTTGAGAAACTGGAAGTGTTGCTTCCAGTGTGTGTGCACCCTGTGAACCCTTGGACTTTTGCTTCACTCTCCTTTGGTATTGGGAAAATGTAGACCGTGGGCTTGAAGTGTCCCTTACCCTTTTGGACTGTGCTCTAGGTTGAGAGCTTGTTTCAATAATTACATCCTTTTGGGAGGATGCAATTAGACTTGTGCTTAAATCCATTTTACTCATTGTGCCTTGTTGGGAAGACACAATGGGGCTAGGCTGGGAAACACTTACCTCACCTTCCTTATTCTTGGGGTTTCTTTTATGTTCACCCCTTCCCTCACCTCTCACAACTCCAGACTCACTCCCCTTAGGCCGTGTGGTAGTTTTTACAACAGGTGCCTTTTGAGAAGCACCTGAGGTTGGCTTGGAGGATTTCTTAGATTTTGGTTTTGTTGCTGGGGCAGGAGCCTGTTGGGTCACAGCTACAGACTCCATAGCAACTGGGTTGGATGAAACAATGGAAGTAACAGCTATACTAACAGGGACATCAGTAGTTACCTCAATGATTGGCAGATACACCACTGGAACATCACCATTGTGGTTCAGCCTCAGTATGTCTGTCAATACTCTCTTCTCTTGCACAAAGCACTCAAACCTGGCAGTAGGGTTAGAGATAACTAATGGTGCTGGACTAACATGATTAGCCAGCATCATCAGAAACCTTGCATAATAGATATTTTTCTTCCTATTTGCCTTATCACCCAACTTAGCACCAATTTCATACATAAGTTGGGTGCTAAAGTTGTAAAATCTATCATTTAGAAGCATGGTTAGGAGAATTAACATAGAGTTAGTTAATGCATCAAAATTACTAATCTTTCCAGAAAAGACCTTAATGAATGCATCAGCTAAATAACTGTATTCCCCAACCAAACCTCTCCTAATTATCTTACCCAAGTTATCAGTAGGCAAAGAGTAGTTTATAGAATTTAGCATGGTAGTTATTTCAGTTTTAGAAGGCAAAGCATCACAGTTATTATCAGGAATATGTAAACATGCTTGCAGAACATCAGAATTAACTATGTACTCATTACCTTGAAGAGTGAATTGCAGTGTGCAGTTTGTTCCACTATACTCACATGAGGTCCAAATCTCCTCGATTATTTCATTGTAGAGTGGTGTAGAGTGAAACATCGCATAGCCCAACTTACAGTTCCTCATGAAGTCCATCATCTTGAAAAAGATGCTGTTCGGATTCTCCTTAACAACAAATGGAATAGAATTGTTCTTCTCATAGATGAACCCACCAGCAGACATAAGCTTGACTATGGGTGCCATTGTTGAGTGAGGAAAAGCTTCGAGCTGTATTACTTGTTGGAGAGAAGAAGATAGAAAAACTTTTGGAATTTTTGAGAACAGGTAGAAATGAAATAAAGAAATTGAAATTTCTTAAATACTCCCCCAAAAATTCTCAGAAATTAAGTCCAATAATTAATCTAAATTACCTGATTGGCTTAAAAAGTAACCGTTAGAATTAAATATTACCACGATTTATACTTACAGGGGTGTATGCATAGATCGTGATAAAGAACGTGCAGTTTCAACGGTTCAGATTAAAAAGCGCTACATCAACGAATCAGATTGGGCGGTTAAATTCCCGTCTTATTTCGTTGATAAAGCCGCGTTTCGTTGATATAAAAGAGCTATCAACGAAACACCCAGAAAAATGCTAAGACTGTCAACGGAATGGTTCGTTTCTTTGACATAGTAATTTTGACTTAGACAAAATTTCACTTTTTCATAAGAAAATTAATTCACAGAAAAACATAGCAAGTTTCTGGCTGCATCTTTAACTTGCAAAAATCTCAAAATAATTAAGAGAAATTTAGCATACCTAGCTCACTTACTAATCTTGAGAATGTGGATTCATCAAGTGGCTTGGTAAAGATGTCTGCAAGTTGTTGTTCACTTGGAACAAAATGTAACTCCACAGTACCATTCATAACATGTTCTCTAATAAAGTGGTACTTGATGTCAATGTGCTTGGTCCTTGAATGCTGCACTGGATTCTCAGTAATGGCAATGGCACTAGTGTTGTCACAGAAAATAGGAATTTTCTCAACTCTTATTCCATAATCAAGTAGTTGATTTTTCATCCACAAAATCTGTGCACAACAACTTCCAGCTGCAATATACTCAGCCTCAGCTGTGGAGGTAGAAACTGAGTTTTGTTTCTTGCTGAACCATGAGACAAGCTTGTTTCCTAGGAATTGACAGGTGCCTGTTGTGCTTTTCCTGTCAATTTTACATCCTGCAAAATCTGCATCTGAATAACCAATTAGTTCAAAACCAGATTCTCTAGGATACCAAATGCCAAGGTTTGGTGTTCCTTTGAGATATCTGAAAATTCTTTTAATAGCAACTAAATGGGATTCCCTAGGATCAGCCTGAAATCTAGCACATAGACATGTAGCAAACATAATATCAGGTCTACTAGCTGTTAAATATAGAAGTGAGCCTACCATGCCTCTGTAACCTGAAATGTCCACAGATTTTTCCTTAGTATTCAATTCAAGTTTGGTGGCAGTAGGCATGGGAGTTTTGGCAGGAGAGCATTCCATTAAATTAAACTTCTTTAACAAATCATGAATGTATTTTGTTTGACTAATGAAAATGCCTTCATTAACTTGCTTCACTTGAAGACCAAGAAAGTAAGTTAATTCTCCCATCATGCTCATTTCATATTTACTTTGCATAAGCTTGGCAAACTTTTGACAAAGTTTCATATCTGTAGACCCAAAGATTATGTCATCTACATAAATTTGAACAAGTATAGTAGAACCATTCACAACCCTGTGAAAAAGAGTTTTATCTACAGTACCTCTAGTGAAGTGATTCTCAAGGAGGAACTGTGAAAGTGTGTCATACCAGGCTCTAGGTGCTTGTTTCAAACCATAGAGTGCTTTGAGGAGGAAGTATACATATTCTGGAAAATCATCATCTTCAAAACCAGGAGGTTGACTTACATACACCTCCTCTTCCAATTCCCCATTCAGAAAAGCACTCTTCACATCCATTTGATAGACTTTGAAATTGGCATGGGCTGCATAGGCTAGGAAAATCCTTATTGCTTCTAGTCTTGCAACAGGAGCAAAGGTTTCATCAAAATCTATTCCTTCTTCCTGTGAATAGCCTTTTGCAACCAATCTAGCTTTGTTCCTTGTGACTATGCCATTTTCATCCATCTTGTTTCTGAACACCCATTTTGTGCCTATGACACTCCTGTCCTTAGGCTTGGGCACCAACTTCCAAACATTGTTCCTTTCAAATTGGTTTAGCTCCTCTTGCATAGCCAAGACCCAATCTGGATCTAGAAGTGCATCCTCAACTTTCTTTGGCTCATCTTGAGACAGAAAGCTGCTATATAGACATTCTTCCTGAGTTGCTCTTCTAGTTTGGACTTTTGAAGACACATCACCTATAATAAGTTCAAAGGGATGATCTTTAGTCCATTTCCTTGAGGGAGGTAGATTTGTTCTTGAAGAAGTAGCTTCATGATCATGATTGCATTGATTGGATATTTGTCCTTGAGAAACTCCCCCTGAGTTTGTTGTCCCTAAATGATCACTCCTGGAAGCATTTCTGTGACTGTCAACGGATTGTCCATTTTGAATGTCAACGAAACGCTCATTCTGACTATCAACGGAATGTCCATTTGGTCTACTAGCAGCTATTCTTTTCAATCTTAATGCAGCAATTTCATCTTCACTGCTGCTTTCATCTGTGCTAGATACAACAACTTTAGGCTGTTTCTCAGTAGCCTTAACATGATTCATTTGATCTCCATCCTCATTTTCAAAAGAAAGACTTTCATGGAAACCTTCATCACAGAGACCCTGAATTTTGAGATCATCAAAAACAACATGTACAGATTCCATAACAATGTTGGTTCTGAGATTGTAGACTCTGTAGGCTTTCCCTGCTGCATAACCCACAAATATTGCTTCATCTGCCTTTGCTTCAAATTTCCTCAAGTGCTCAGCTTGATTTCTCAGAACAAAACACTTGCATCCAAAGACATGAAGAAAATCCAATAGTGGCTTCTTTCTTTTGAGTAGCTGATAAGGGGTCATTCATTTGGCCTGATTAATTAAAGAAATATTCTGAGTGAAGCAAGTTGTATTAACTGCCTCAGCCCAAAAATAAGTTGGTAACTTTGATTCATCTAGCATTGTCCTTGCAGCTTCAATAAGTGTTCTGTTTTTCCTTTCAACTACACCATTTTGCTGTGGTGTCCTTGCTGCTGAAAACTCATGCAAAATACCATTTTCTTCACAGAACACCTTCATGCTTGAATTCTTGAATTCTGTCCCATTGTCACTCCTAATCCTTCTCACTTTCAAGTCAGGATGATTGTTTACCATCTTGATGTGATTGATAATGATTTCACTTGCCTCATCTTTGGAGAGCAAAAATAAAGTCCATGTAAATCTAGAAAAATCATCAACAATCACAAGACAATATTTCTTCTTTGAAATAGACATGACATTTACAGGGCCAAACAAATCCATATGAAGCAACTTAAGCTGATGGACAATTGATGACTCTGTCTTGCTTTTGAATGATGCCTTCTTTTGTTTGCCTTTTTGACAGGCATCACACAAACCATCCTTGGAAAACTCCACTTGTGGAATTCCTCTAGCAAGATCTTTCCTTACCAGATCATTCATAACCTTAAAGTTCAGATGAGATAATTTCTTGTGCCATAGCCAACTTTCATCCTTGCTTGCCTTGCTGAAAAGGCAAGTGATGGTTTCTGGACTTGTGCTACTAAAGTCAGCAATGTACACATTCCCTCTTCTGAATCCAGTCATTACCACATTGTTGTTTCCTCCTTTAGAAACAACACAGGCTTCTTTAGAAAAAGTAACTAAAAATCCTTTGTCACAAAGTTGGCTGATACTAAGCAAATTGTGCTTAAGACCATCCACCAATGCAACTTCATCTATGATGACATTCTCTTTTGAAATCAAGCCATATCCCTTAGTGTAGCCTTTGCTGTCATCTCCAAAAGCAATACAAGGGCCAACTCTTTCCTGAAACTCTGTGAGCAGGGTAGAATCACCAGTCATGTGTCTTGAACAACCACTATCCAAGTACCAAAGATTCCTTTTGTCTCCCTGCACACAATAAAACCAAATCAAGTTGATTTTGGTACCCAAGTTTCCTTGGGTCCTGTTTTGTTAGCCTTTGCTTTTCCTTTTATATCATTTTTCACCTTGGGCTCAGATTGATTGAAGTCAATCTTTATCCTTGGTGTTGATTTCTGAGGTTTGCTCACATTTTCATTCACAGCATGTATAATTGGAGGAACAAACATGTTATTCATATTCCATGGCATTTGTGGCACATTAAACATATTCATGTATGGATTAGACACAAATGGCATGCTGGCATATGGATTTTGAAATTGTGCATATGGAGCAAACATGTTAGGCATAACAGGCATTGTAGGCATAGAACTATTCATTGCATGCTTGGGGATTTTCACTTTAACAGTCTTCTTAACAGATTTGCAGTTAGTAGATAAATGACTAACACTTCCACAATTAACACATGTCTTTCTAGGAGCATATTTATCAGGTGTGTAATTGTTGTGTTTGTTAATTCCTACTTTGCCATTCCTGTTATTCTTTTTATTTCCCTTAGCCTCAACTTGAACATTCTCTAACTTATCTTTCAATTTCTTGTTGGACAAGTGACCTACATTAGCTCTCTCAACAGGCTTCTCAACTTTCTTTGATTTACTAGACTCACCTTGAACAAAGTTCTTGGTGACCGGACCATACTTATTATTAAGTCTAGTGAGTTCATCTTTTCTTTTCTCTGTCAACGAAACACCCTGATCGGTTGATGGTTCATCTGTCAACGGAACATTGCATTCCGTTGACATATCAACCTTCAACAAATGATCATTGTTGTTTGTTGACTCTGTTTCTGATTCTAAGGTTTCACAAACATACCCTAGTTTCTCTTTGTTCTTTTTCCATGATTGTTCACAGAAAGATTCCATACCTTGAACATTAATGATGTTGGTAGCAACATTCCTGGAATCTTTCCATTTAGCAATCACACTTTGTTCTATTTCAAGCTGTGTCTTAAGAATTTCTTCCCTTTGTAACACGTTCTCAAGTTCCTTCTTAGCATCCCTACTAACACATCTCATTTTCTCAAATTCAATGAGCTGTGCTTCTAACATTGCATTCCTATCACTTAAGAGCAAATTAGTCTCTTTTATTCTTGAATTCTCTTTGGTAAGTGATTTAAGAGTAACACGCAAATTATACAATACAGTAGACATTTCATTTACTGCACTATCGCATTCCTCTTTAGAAAGCTCAGAAAGATTAGTAATTGTTACCTGGTTGCTTGAGGAGCTTGCTTCCTGCTCATGATTGTTAGCCATAAGAGCCAAGTTGACATATTCAACATCATCATCAGAATCTTCACCATTACCAGCCCAATCATACTCCTGAGACATGAAAGCCTTTTCTTCTTGCTTGAGAAGTTCAAAGTATTTCTTTTTATAATCAACAGGCTCAAATTTCCTGTTGCTCTTCTCAATCTTGGGCTTTCTGCAGTCTCCAGCAAAGTGACCAAGCATTCCACAATTGAAACATTTAGATTTAGACTTTTCAATCCAGTTACTTTTGTTAGGTTGAAAGTCTCTCCTTGGTGGCCTTGCTTCTGAGTTTCTCTTGAACTTGAACTTAGAGAATTTTCTTGACAGAAAAGCAATGTGTTCATCAATCTCATCTAAGTCATCCAAGTTGGCTGGTTCTGGTTCTTCTTCTTCTGTCATCTTACCTTTGCCTTTGCTAACATCACTTCTACAACTAGCTCGACTAGTTGTTGCCTTTGCAGCTTCTTCAGTGTCATCTTCCAGTTGGTTCACAGATGCAATCAATGCAATAGATCCACCCTTCTTCTGTACCTTCTCAATTTCTTCATCTTGCTCCATTTCCAACTCATATGTCTTTAATGTTCCATACAGCCTTTCAAGAGTGTAATCTTTGTACTCTTGAGTGTTTCTTAGAGAAACAGTCATAGGCTTCCATTCTTTTGGAAGAGCTCTAAGAAATTTAAGGTTTGAATCCTTGGTTTGATAGATCCTCCCATACAACTTTAATCCATTCAAAAGCTTTTGAAACCTACTAAACGTGTCATTTAGGGTTTCACCAGCTTTAAAGTGAAAGTGCTCATATTGTTGTATAAGGAGTTGCATTTTGTTCTCCCTTACTTGCTCAGTTCCTTCACATAGTGTTCTGACAGTGTCCCATACTTCTTTGGAGGTCGTACAGTTTATGACATTGTCAAACATTTCTTGCTCCAAACCATTAAACAGAATGTTCATGGTTCTTTTATCTTTATGGACTTCTGCAACATCTTCAATAGTCCATTCTGAGACAAGTTTTGGAATTTCCACATCAGGAGCATCATCTGGCAGTCCAACTCTAGATGCAAACTTCATGGGAACGTGTGGACCTTTCTCAATGCAGTCTACATATCTCTCATCCATAGACATGAGATGTAATGCATCTTTACTTTCCAGTGAAAGTAATTGTCCTTATCAAGAACTGGTATTTTCACACCTGCATCCTTCTTCACCATGGTTTCTGTTTTTGGTCTTGATCTTTAAACTTCTTGTTTGTTAGAAGCTTGCTCTGATACCAATTGTTATTCCCAAATGACCTAACAGAATTGTAGAAGGGGGGGGGGGGTTGAATACAATTCTTGATATTTTCTTAAACTTAAAACACTTATAAAATAAAACTGAACTGAATAAGTAAAAACACAAGATATAAATAATTCAGTTCGATTGTTTGATGATCCAACTGAAGTGTTTTTATTGCGGAAATAATCTGTGATACAAAAGTACACAGCTGCTCAGTTACAACGTTGTAGAGAAGAAAATGCTCTCAAAGATAGCTAATACAAACTATTTGTTTTTCTTCTCTTTTTATTTTAACTGCTATACTTGGTTATATATTCCCAAGTTTACAAAGCTATTTTTGGCTACACTAAAGTACACTAAAGGTAACCGCCAATAGTTTGCTTTTCATCCCTTTGTCCAGTGGTCCTTGGAGATCCTTGCTTTTGTCTTCATGCTTATTATGATCACTCCCAAGAGCCCAATTGGAAACTGGGATGTTTCCTTATTTCCCATGTCCATTTTAATGGTTTCCAATGCAAAGTACACTTTCACATCACCTTTAGATCTGTTCAGTAAACTGTCACTATCACTTTGTCAACTATTCAGAAAAGCAATAATGATTCGTTGATAGCAGGGAGATGTGTTTCTTTGATAGCTTTATTCTCCATTTCGTTGATGAGTAAACTCCATTTCGTTGATGAGTAAACTTCATTCCGTTGATGGTGTATCCTTGTTCCGTTGATAGAGTAATCTTCATACCGTTGACATGTCTTCACTTAGGCAAAATTACAAGGCATGATATACTTACAATTAACCAACCTATTTTGCCTATCTAGTACTTAGTCAACATGACTTAGAAAACCTATCTAGTACATACATCAAATGCATATCAAACTGTGAAGTATTGTACAGTGCAATTGCTACAACACTCATTCCGTTGATGAGCTTCCTGTCAACGAAACACTGCAAAGCATGCCATTCCGTTGACAGTTACAAAATGACTTAATACAAAATCTACTAAGTGTTTTTATAATTATCATCAAGAACAACATATTCCTAACACAGTTGCCATAGGAGTTGTTGTAGATGAACTATCAAGCTTACCAAATTTCTTGAGAAGATTTCTGGTATATTTTGCTTGATTGATAAAAATCCCATGATCTGTTTGCTTTACCTGCAAGCCTAGAAAATAACTAAGCTCTCCCATCATGCTCATTTGGTACCTGGACTGCATAAGCTTGGCAAATTTCTTACAGAGTTTATCATTAGTAGACCCAAAAATTATGTCATCCACATAGATTTGAACTAAAATAAAATCATTACCAGAATTGAAATAGAACAAGGTTTTATCAATTGTACCTCTAGTGAACCCACTTTCTAAAAGAAATTGAGCCAGAGTTTCATACCATGCTCTAGGTGCCTGCTTTAGTCCATAAAGTGCTTTGTCAAGCCTGTAGACATAATCTGGATACTTGGGGTCCACAAACCCTGGTGGTTGTTCAACAAACACTTCTTCTTCAAGTTTCCCATTGAGAAAAGCACTCTTCACATCCATCTGAAAGACTCTAAACTTCTTGTGAGCATCATATGCTAGAAAAATTCTTATGGCTTCCAACCTTGCAACTGGAGCAAAGGTTTCATCATAATCAATTCCTTCCTGTTGTGAATATCCTTTTGCCACAAGTCTAGCTTTGTTCCTTGTAATTACTCCATCACTGTCAGTCTTGTTTCTAAAAACCCACTTTGTACCAACAACAGACCTGTTCTTGGGTCTTGGTACAAGTGTCCATACTTCATTTCTTTCAAACTCATTCAATTCCCCTTGCATTGCTGTTATCCAGTTAGCATCTTGAAGAGCTTCATCCACTTTCTTAGACTCTGTTTGAGATATGAATGCATGAAACAGACATTCATTTGCTGTAGCACTTCTTGTTTTCACACTTGCATCTGGATTTCCAATTATCAGATCAGGTGTATGAGCCTGAGTCCACTTTCTTGCTGTAGGTAAGTGGCTTCTTTCACCATTATTGGATTCTCCCCCTTGATCCATGCTTTCCTGATTTTCTCGTTGACCATCTGCATTCTCTGAGGCTCCCCCTGAATTGGACTGCTCAGAGTTTGTGTTCGATTCTTTAGCTGACTCACTTTCAGAATGTGAGTCATCATTTTGAGATGTTGCTGAAGTATCTTCATGCTCCCCCTCAACTGGTTCTCTATTTTGTTCTGTCTGAGAAACTTCCTCAGTATTTACCAGTAGAGGTTCAGAGTATGCTTCATCAGAGTTTGTTGGATTTGCTTCGTCAGAGTTTACATCAACAGAGTTTAGATCTTCATTTTCAAAGCGTAGTTGATCATGATTTTCTTCATCTTCAAGTCCAGTTAATTTCTTGTCATCAAATGACACATGTATCGATTCCATGATCACTTTAGTTCTCAGATTATAAACTCTGAATGCTTTAGTTGATAGTGGATATCCAACAAAAATTCCTTCACCTGCTTTTAAATCAAACTTGGTCAACTGTTCAGGATGAGTTTTCAACATAAAGCATTTGCACCCAAAAATATGAAAATATTTCAGGTTTGGTTTCTTTTTCTTCACCATCTCATATGGTGTTTTCCCATGCTTGTTGACCAGTGTAGCATTTTGAGTAAAACAAGCAGTTTGAACAGCTTCTGCCCAGAAATAAGTTGGCAATTTTGCTTCATCAAGCATTGTTCTGGAAGCTTCGATTAAAGTTATGTTCTTTCTTTCAACTACACCATTCTGCTGTGGAGTCCCTGGGGCAGAAAATTCTTGCTTCACTCCCCTTTCCTTGCAAAATTCTTCCATTTTTGTATTTCTGAATTCAGTACCATTATCACTCCTGATAATTTTCACTTTATACTGTGATCCTTTGTCCAGTAGCTTTACATGTTCCATCAGAGTTAAGGCAGTTTCATCCTTCTTTGCTAGAAAGTACACCCAAGTGTATCTAGTGTACTCATCAACAATGACTAAAGCATATTTCTTTCTGCCAAGAGACATTACATTCACTGGACCAAATAGATCAACATGAAGAAGATGATAAGGATCCACAACTGAAGATTCAGACTTACTCTTGAATGATGACTTCCTTTGCTTGGCCTTTTGACAAGATTCACACAGACCATTTAAGCTGAGTATAGATTTTGGAAGTCCCCTTACAAGATCTTTTCGAATAAATTCATTGATGTTGTTCAAATTCAGATGAGAGAGCTTCTTATGCCATTTCCAACTCTCTTCATTAGACATCTTTGCAGACAGACACACAGCTTTTCCTTCAGAGTTTGTTACCAAACTTGCTTCATAAATATTATTCCGTCTGTGTCCAACTAGAACAACTTTCCCTGTAGATTTGCTAATAACCGCACAGTATTCAGGTTGAAAATCTACATGATAACCTCTGTCACAGATTTGACTCACAGATAGCAAGTCATGCTTGTGTCCTGGAACTAGAGCTACATTAGTGATGATGACACTTCCAAGATTGATATTGCCATATCCCAAAGTACGTCCTATGTTGCCATCTCCATAGGAAACTTTTGGGCCAGCTTTCTCCTCATAATCTGATAGCAGGGCTTTCTTTCCAGTCATGTGCCCTGAACATCCACTGTCCAAGACTAGGGTGCTTTCCCTTATGCCCTGCAATCACAAACAATTACAAAGAGTTAGATTTAAGGATCCAGACTTGCTTGGATCCTTTGGCTTTCTTAACATTTTTGGCTTTCGCAGCGGAATTCTTATCAACAGAGTTTAAGCTAACAGTATCAGAGTTTACACTTGCAGAATCAACTTTAACCCATTTCAAATTTGGTTTCAACTCATAATAGTTGTGATAAATGGCATGATAATTCTTGCAAGTATAAATAGAGTGCCAAGTACTCCCACAGTGAGTGCATAAAGTCTGTGGTCTAACCCTAACATAATCATTCTTAACTCCAGACTTGGAGGGTAAAGAATTAATGTCTTTGTTTTTCCTGCAGAAACTTGCAAGATGGTTAGTACTACCACAATTATGACATGTTTTTCTAGGAGCATCAGTGATAGGCAAATGATTATTGCTTTTATTAATGCCTACTTTTCCATTTCTGTTTTTCCTAGTCACTTTCTGTTTCTCAATAGACTTTACCTCTTTGAGCTTATATTTGAATTGTTTCTCTGTCATTAAACCAACATTAACCTGTTTAACACAAGTTTCACTACAAGATCTGCGCTTAAATTTGACGGACAAATTTCCGTTGAATTTAACATCCGTCATTTTAATACTAATTTCCGTTGAATTTAACATAAATGTGACGGACAATCTTCCGTCATATTTAAGCGCCTCAACTTTCCGTTGAATTTGTCCGTCAATTTTAGTGTAAATTCTTGTAGTGTTTTTACTGGTTCTCTCTTAACCGTTTCTTTTTCAAGTACAAAGTTTAGCTTACTGGATTCAGGAACAAATTTCATAGGTGGAAGATGTGTTTTAACTTTAACTTTATATTTGAACCTAAGTTCATCTTCCTCACAGTAACCTAACCCAACTGCGTCTGTTTGAAACACTTGATGTGTATCTTTTCTAGAGTTTGTCCAGGTTTTAATTATTTTCCTCTCTTTTTCCAGTTCAGATTCTAGTTGCCTAAATCTCTTAAGCAACTCATGTTCAACATAAACAGCATCATCTCTTTCCTTTTGAACTTGTTGCATGTGAACAAGTTCTTCTTCAAGAAATTTATTTCTTTCTTTAAGCTTTAGATTCTCAGTTTTAATTCTCTCATTTTCTAAATTCTGATCTCTATAACTAACATGTATGCTTTTAAGATAAATTCTCAATTCAGATATATTATCAATATCATAAGCATAGGTTGTTAGGGGTACCTTGTTTTCAGATTCATCTTCAACAGTTGCTATGAGAGCATAGTTGACTCCTTCATCTGAATCTGAAGTGTCTGCCCAGTCTCTTCCTTTAGTGATGAGTGCTTTTTCAGATTTTCCTTTCTTGCACTCTGGAGCATAGTGACCCATCTCTTTACACTTGTAGCACTGGATCTCAGACTTATCTTTCTTCTCAGATTTGATATCCCTTCTTTCAAACTTTCTGAAACTCTTCCTTTTAGAGTTTGAATTTCTCCTTGAGAATCTCTTTCCTTTCTTGAAGTTCGTGAAACCCATCTTCTTGAAAGTCTTCACCATCAAAGCAGCCATTTGCATCATTTGTTCTTCATCATCCTCAGTTTCAGATGATTCAACAGTGTTTGAGTCATCATCAGAGTTTGATGACTCACTTTCAGAGTTTATGACCAAAGCCTTTCCCTTAGCTTTCTTATTTGATGTCTCTTTCTTAAGAAGTTTTTCTTCAACTTTGAGAGCAACCGATTTTGTCTTCTTTCCAGATCTTTTGTTTCTTTGTTCTATCTCAAGTTCATGAGTTTTAAGCAACCCATAAATTTCATCAAGATCTGTCTCTGCAAGATCATAATTATCTCTTATTGTTGTCGCCTTTAAATCCCATCTTTCAGGTAGAGATAGAAGAAACTTGAGATTTGACTCTTCAAGTTCATATTCTTTATCAACAAGAGATAAATCATTCAACAGTTTACAGAATCTGTCATATGTCTCAGTCAAAGTTTCATCAGATCTCGAGTCAAAGTGTTCATACTCCTGTGTAAGAATAGTCTTTCTGTTCTTCTTTATAGCACTTGTTCCTTGACACCTGACTTCTAAAGCATCCCAAATTTCTTTGGCAGTTTTGCAGCCAATAACTCTGTTAGACATGACATTATCTAAAGCACTATGGAGAAGATGTCTAACTTTTGCATCCTTTGCAATTGATGAGATATCTTCAGGAGTCAAATCTTTCTTTTCCTTTGGAACAGTCTTTTGTTCTTGACCAGCAACAACATGAGACAGTTTAGTTGGCATATGAGGACCATCATTGATTCTATCAAGGTATTCTGGATCTGTGGCTTCCAGAAACATGGTCATCTTTACCTTCCATATTGGATATTCCACTGGTCTGAGAATTGGAACCCTAATCGTCTCATATCGACTCACAGAAGTTGGTTGAACCTTCTCAGATTTAGAACCTGCTTGACTATTTTCAGCCATGATTATACTTGTGTTTAGATCAAAAACTGTATATATTAAACAGCCTTGGCTCTGATACCAATTATTAGGCCGAATACACAATATATAATCAAGTATACGTATAAGAATAACAATAAGAACACTGTTTATGAACAATAAACTGTATGGAATTAATAATCCCTCTCTCAGTGATGTAAAATATCACAGAGAGCTGCTAGGTTACAAGAATGATAATTCACGTATTCGCGCATCCCTTTTAGGGTTAACCTATATGTGTTTATATAGTACACAGCTACATACAATCTTCTAATTGATATTCCTATAAATCAGCTATACAATTAATATCAATCTAGAATTGCTTCTGTCTTCTGTTCCGTTTCCTTAGCCATCTCGATATCTCTTTGCTTCTTTCCATCTTTAAAGAATATCGCTTCTAGAATCTTCATTGACTTTTACACCGACTGCTAAGCAAACTCTGACTGTCAGAGTTTAACAAACTCTGACCAGTCTTCCAGCTAAACTGTGATGGTATCCTGATACTTTAAACACTGATAAAAAAACATCAGCAATTATATCTAACATGCTATCCATGTGAGCCTATAATTTAAACACATTCACTTAGCAAGCTCTAATTGATGACAAACTAGTAAAAATTGATCAACAATATTTAGTAGTAAGGAATACTACTTGAAAATGTTTAGCTTTATAAGCTCTAGCAACATTCCAAAACATAGTGTGAAGCTTAGAACCCTTGAAATATGATTTGAAGTTTTTATAAAGCCACTTGAAAAACATACTTCACATGTTATTAGTTTTATAAAAAGAGCAGGCCATGATAGGAAACGACAACAAGATGTTCTTTACACTATTACTGAACATTTAATGTAATTAAAAAGGAATAGAAACAAGGTGAAGACTGAAGAATGATTACGTATTCAACATTGCTTTTTGGAAAATTAAAAACATTCTCGGTTGGCCCCTTATCATCAGCTATAAGTTTATTATTTGTTAAAGGGGTTAAATAGCAAAGTGCTCACTGAAGTGGGGGGCTGGTATCAAATCGCTCACTCTAGTTATCGGCGTCTCATGTGTACCATTCTAGTAGCCAGTGAGGACATCGACGTTAACTCTATTGTTTGACCTAACGGAACCAGGTTGACTGCAATGTCACCCAATACATGTATACACACGTGGACACACATGGCATACAACTCTTTTCTTTTAAAAATATAAGAAAGACTGCATTTCTCTCACAAGCAGTTTCACCCATTCCGCACCCTCCAGTTGGACTGTATCTTGTGCCAAATTCTCCTTCATTGAAATTCCGTCAGCGGTCGTAACACCTACCGTTAGCAGTTAGCAGTGACAGGAGAACTTTCAAGCTGGAAATGCACAGGAACTAAAACAATGACCAAATATTACCAGATGTTTAATAGCACAAATTACAAGCTACAAACTGCTCAAAAGCTACTGAACATGATTCACCATCATTATTCAACAAAGAGATCACAATATTTCTACCACCCCAACATCGACTTATCAAACAAAGATTCGTAACAGTACAGGCAAAATGTAAATATTACATAAAGGCTAAAGCTAACCAATAAGTGCAATGCCACTGGCAAGCAAGTTAGCGGCTAAAATCTTGTTTGCAGCCTCAGAAGGATGAAATCCGTCCCAGAACACATATTGTGATGCATTTGCACATGTTCCTACTGATTTAGCATTGCATAATATTGATGTTTCCAGCAATCCAGTTCCGCAACATGCTCTTCTTATCATATGAATGTCACATGAACCGGGGAAATCTAAGGAGGATCAGTTTTGGACATACCAAAATCAGCAGGTTTAGTCACAAGATCATAGAGAGACTGGTAGATATCTAAGATAACAAGATTGAGGACAGTCAGCTTGTTCTGTAACCTCAGGGATGTTATATTTAGTTTGTTGTTAAATGATAGTGCCACAACATTCATATTGGGTAAACACTGGTGACTACCATCCCCAAAGAGTGTGATAGATGCCGGGAGGCATCCCATTGGTGGCAGTGTTGTGACTCCGATTTTCCTAGCTCCCAGACTGTATAGTTGCTGAAGAATCATAGTGGAAACTACATTACTAGACAACTATGTGTATGTGATATAGAACCTCTGAAAATCGCATGTTACTGTATATTGAAATGCTATGCAATCGCATGAGAAGTTACGGTTTAAGCAAAATAAAAAGATAAAAGTACCTGCACAATAGTGGCATAGTATTGCATAAGGATGTCTGAAAAGTGATCAGGTGTATAGTTCTTGTAAAGGGTTGGATTGACATAGTAGTTCTGTACAAAATCACTGGCACCAGAGCTAAGTAGGTGGATTGAACCGGATATTATTGACGTGGCATTAGAAATCCCTGCAATTCTAACCAGTTTGGTCTGATAATCCTTGTAGTACAACACCTGCTTGCTCAATGGAATTGTGTGCTGCTTGCTCTGGCTTGCTTGCTCAAATACGCAGGTGGGTACGTAGTGAAACCCAGATATTTATGCAGAAGTATACAAGTGAACAGATACATTCATACATTATTACATATGTGTGTGTGTATAACCACGTTAGCCATTCATACCACGTCATTCAAACCAAAACAATTGTTAAAATGTTTTAACTGATATACATATACGCGTATATATAAGTGTATATATAGACATTCGACTGTGAAAAAGAAGAAAAGGGAAATGACCGGAAATATAAGGAAGACGCGAGCAAAGAAGATGGTAGCAGTGCAGAAGCCAGTAATGAAGACGGCGCAAAGAAGATGGTAGCAGTGTAATCGTCCATCTGGCTCCACCTGTCTCCACGTAATTTTGACGTTAAAGTCAAGACGGATCCGTTAGGTCAACTATTCAAAGTTAACGTCGATGTCCTCACTGGCTACTAGAATGGTACACATGAGACGCCGATAACTAGAGTGAGCGATTTGATACCAGCCCCCCACTTCAGTGAGCACTTTGCTATTTAACCCTTTGTTAAAGTAGGAATATTACCTTCAACTTCTTTCTCATTATCCTCATCGGCACTTCTGTTTTTCATGCAAAAATGATAAAGAAACTAATCCCGATCTCTATCATCTTCATCCTCACAATACATTAGTGGTTGGCTCCATGGTCGGTCTTCAGGATGACAAGCATCTTCTCCAAAATTCTCGAGATGTATAATTGGTTCTTTAATCACACTGAATGCTTCTTCAACATTATTAACTTTTTCAGAGACCAAATTCTAGAAATTCGGACCTATGCTATCAACAGTACAAACATCAATATGAGGTCTCGACTGTTCAACATGACTTTCAAAATCCAGTACCATCTTCGAAACACTTTACCTTAACATGTTAGCTTTTTCAATCAATCGTGGACTTTTTCTAGGAGTGTATGTCCCCGTGGATGATTAATTGACAAACTAACTTTTTAGGTGTTGCACACCTGATTTGTGGGTTACAAACCATTGATTTTGGGTCCCTGTTACATTGACATAAATTATCAAATCAACCAAAAATGTCATGTATAAGAATTTAAGAATAAAAAACATTACCTTTCGGGGTTGAAAGATATAATCTCTTGCATTTTCTCCTTCTCCATAATTGTGAGAGAATACTTGTTACTCTATGTGTGAGATAATGGGCGGGAGTGTTCACCCACGTAACATAAGTAATTGGTGGGTAAACCTTACGTGTTGTATTAAAACCTAATTTCTAGTCTAATATTAATCAGGGTATTATAGTCAAATGAAGTAGAAAATATTTGGGTTTATATAATAATTATATATGTATGAGTTATACATGAGCTAACTTTTAACCACATGACATATTTTTAATTAATGAAAGAAAGTGGATATATTCATAAATGCACCTATTAATATGGGACATTTTATACAAATTCCCAAATTTAAAAGGCAAGTGTGAGTTGAGGACTTGGAATAACGCAAGGGAATTAATTTAAAAACAATTAAAAAAAAATTCCGATCGGACTCTACGCAAGGATAGAATAAAGTTCGTTACAAGATAGAGATACCTAAATTCACGATAAAACATTAAAAAAAATTCATATAAAAAATAGGAAACTAGTGCTAACAAAACTCTTCCAATATATACAAGCCATCTTCCTTCTCCCGACTGTATTCCTTATTAGGTCCCTGATCTTGTCCTGTAAATCACACGCCTCCCAATTGCAGAGTCCAATGGAGGTGGCAATGTAGGATATGTCAGGAATCGTTTTTTGAATCACAAGGTCTCACATGCGAGTCTACTGTTGCATTCATCTGAGGTTCTTAGTGAGACGGGTTCGCGACATTATCACCATTTTATACTCATCTCATATAAAAAAAATTGCCCCATCTCCACCCATTTTTCCTGGGAATTTGTAATTTATCCCCATCCCCGTCTCACAAGGTAATATTAAGTCCCCGCCCCGTTTCATTTTCTCCTTACCCCATTTTAATTTGGATCACTGCCCATTTCTCATTTAAGTGAGAGGGACAACCTGTTTAGGGCGTGTTAGGGGCAGTTTCCCGTTTTCCTGTGAGAAGCCTACACCACCTAAGCCAAGAACCTGAGATTTTTTTTTTCTACTCAACCATGCATGTCCATCCATCTTATTTTCAATAAAATTTTATCTGTAAAATATTTATTTTTTTCTAGAACAAAACCTTTTATCCATCACTATACATAACCTACTCTTCCACTCCTTACTCCTCCGATCTCCTTGCGAGACGTATGAAAATATAGTAATCCATAAATTATACATGGGCTACTATAACTAGACGCCCCAACGTCTATTATTCTGTTGAAAGCCCACCATCGGTATTGTGTAGGCTATGCAAAATCAAATCCAACCTTTTCTCTGGTATTTTCATCATTTTTTATTTTGAATCTTCGTCGAGATTTAGATAGGCCTGTTATCTAGGATCATGTCTGCCACTCATGTTAGCGGGGAGGACATAAATTTGTTGACTTTGTACGATCTTTTCCTTCTATTTGTTGGGGGCTCGAAGAGAGCTGGGTTGGGCATGTAGGCCCATTTGATTGGTCCGGGCGAAGCCCAAAGGCCAGGGCCCAAACTACACTAGGCGACCGTTGATGTTTTGGACTTGGTCTAATCCACTTGCCGAGGTGGGAGTAACCACATCCTCCACGATCGGATGCCTCCCGAGGACTCCGGTACCGAACTGTCCACAAAGGTTATATCAATCATCTAGGTTTAAACTATACCATTATTCATTACTGATATACACAAGCTCTTGTACGTTAGAATTACTTACTTGGAGCCGATTAACTGATTCTCACACCGGAGGTGAATCGGGGGGAACATCCCTCGCATTCTTCTCTTTGCAGGTTAATCCGAAGAACCTCGTGAGAGTCCGACTCCACAGAAATTTGGTTCCAACATTTGGCGCCGTCTGTGGGACACATACAAAGTAAGATGAAAAAAAATCAAACAATCACTATGGCTATTGATGACATCAACGAACGGCCGCCTAGCTTTACCGAGACCCCTCGCCAAGGAACTTCTAACTCTACACCGCCCTTAAACCGCATCCTTAATTTTGATTCGGAGATGGAAGATGGCCTGATGCCCACTCCTGAGGAGCAAAAGGCCATGTTATTTAGTGGCGTGAGGAAATGACGGTGAAGAAAGGGAAGCAGAAGGAAGTTGAACAGGCGGAGAAAGAAGCCCAACTGAGGGCGAAGAAGAATGAAGCTGATCTGGCGAAACTGGCAGCGATAAAACTCCGAAGATCCGAACTCGATGCGTAATAAAAGGCCTTTCAGGAAGTCGTGGAAGTTGGCGAAAGAACTTTGGTAGTAACCGGGCAACGAAAAGAAAAGAGGGTGCATAATGATGAAGATGAGTCTTCGGATTCTGAATCACACCCCCGAAGAACTTGTTCTAAAATAGTGGTTCATTCGGACACTGAATATGAAAGGGATCCCCATGTTAGGGATAGACTACGCCGGATGGAGAAAGCTATGTTCGGTGAAAGGAAGATAAGCCATGAGCCCGTGGTATCTGAAGAAATTGAGCAGTACAGACCTCCACTAGGGAGACAATTCCCAAAGATGAATGAGTTTAATGGTAAATGAGACCCGAAGGATCATTGTGAAAAGTATGAGTCCCTCATGACAGGAATGGGACACTGCGATATAATGTTATGTAAGATGTTTAAGACCTATTTGAAAGGTGCGGCTACAATGTGGTATAGGTCAATGCAACCACGATCCATCAATTCTTATGAGCAGTTGAAGAGGAAGTTCTTGAGACACTATTCCCATCTGTGCCGAAGAGAGAAGGATACTGAAGCCTTGATCCACTATTGACAAAGGCCAAACAAGGAATTAGGGGATTACCTGGCTAGGTTCAAAGAAGAAGCTGGAATGGTAACTAATTTGGATAAGGTGAAGGCGGCTAGACTCTTGTCAGCTGGTTTGGACCCCATAAAAGGTAAAAAACTCCGATCCTCCCTTTATGATATTCCTCCTAAATCTTTGAATGATATATACTTGAGAGGAGGAAGTATCCGAAGAAATATGGAGTTAATTGGGAGTTATAAGGAAAGCCGAAGGGAGGATCGCGGGAAGAAATGACGTGATAAGTATGAGTCCGGTCGAAGATATGATGACAGGCGAAGCGACACAAGGGGCCGAGACAAAGGGGCCGAACGAAGACGGGATAGAGATATCACAGTGTTTACTCCCCTGAATGCACATATCTCAAAGATTCTCCACGAGATAAATGGAAATCCAAGTTTCGTTCGCCCATCCCAAAAAGAATGGCGATAAATATTGTGATTACCACAAGGACAAGGGTCACAACACTGATGAATGTTATCATTTGAAGAAGCTAATCGAAAAGATGATTAAAGATGGAGAGCTGGATCAATTTGTCAAGGACCTGAGGGACAAGCTAGGTCCAAAGGATGATAAACGCAAGGAGCCCGAAGATGGCGAAAGGTACAGGGGCGAAGTAAAAACGAATTCTGGAGGAAGCACCCTAGACCGAGATAGTAAAACCGCTAAGAAGAGGTACGCTAGGCAGGTGTACAATTTGTACCAGTTCCAGTCAGCTAAGCAGGCCATGCCCATCGTGTTTACCGAACACGATTATGAAGATGTGATATGGCCCCATGAACACCCTTTGATCATTAACCCTATGATCGGGCAGAATAAGATTTGGAAAGTACTAGTTGATGAGGGAAACTCGGTGAACATTTTGTATCATCGGACGTATAGCAAGATGAACTTGGGAGGCGAGCAGCTGGAGCCATGTCAAGAAGATCCTCTATATGGGTTCGGAAACCAGCCAGTCCTGATTGAAGGTAACATTACTTTATCTGTTCTTTTAGGTAAAACACCATATACTGTTGAAAAACAGGTAAAATTCTATGTGGTTCGGGTGGAAAGTCCGTACAACGCAATATTGGGGAGGCCAGCTCTTACATCTTTCCATGCGGAATCCTCAGTCCTCCATTTAAAATTGAAATTCCCGACCGAGCAAGGCATTGGGGAGATGAGAGGCGACCAAAAAACCGCCCGAATTATAATGCTGGATGATCTAGAGAAAGACCAGGAGTTTGAGGTGTCCGAAGGAGGAAAGAGGAAGCGAACTGATGGTGAAGCTAGTGGAAGTCACCAAACCATAAACATTGAGTTGGAAAAGTTTGGGATGGATCTATCCAACCCAATTGCTGAACCAACGGCTGAAACCGAAGAGGTTGAGTTATATGTAGGTTGTTCGAGAAAGATGGTTCGCATTGGGAAGAATATGGAGCCTGAATTAAAAAGGAAAGTAATCAAAGTGGTCAGACAGTACCATGACGTGTTCGCATGGGGTCCCGAAGATATGCCCAGGTTAAATCCAAAGACGGCGAAGTATTGCCTTAATGTTAAGCCTGAGGCCAAGCCGGTCAAACAGAGGAAAAGGACCTTCGCCATGGAAAGGCAAAAGATCATTGAAGCTGAGGTTGAAAAGTTGTTGGAGGCAAAGTTCATCGAGGAGATTGAGTACCCTGATTGGTTGGCTAATGCGGTGGTGGTGAAGAAAGACAATAACAAATGGAGGATGTGTGTCGACTACACAGACTTGAACAAGGTTTGTCCGAAGGATCATTACTCTCTGCCGAGCATTGATCAGCTCACAGACGCTACCTCAGGATATCAGGTACTTAGTTTTTTGGATGCTTTTTCAGGTTATCATCAGATAGAAATGAATGTCGAGGACATTCCGATGACAACATTCATCACCCCGAAGGGAACCTATGCCTACATCAAAATGCCCTTCGGCCTGAAGAATGCAGGGGCCACGTTTCAGAGAGTGGTCAACAAGATTTTTGCCAAACAGATTGGGAGAAATATGGAGTGCTATGTGGATGATATGATTGTCAAGTCACTGTTTAAAGATCACACGAAGGACTTGAAGGAATGTTTTGAAACACTAAGGAAGAACAACATGAAAATAAATCCAAACAAGTGCACGTTCGGGGTGTCTAGTGGAAAGTTCCTGGGATATATGGTGAGTTCCCTAGGGATTGAGAAAAACCTAGAGAAGATCCAGGCTGTGATAGACATGGAGCCACCAAAGACAGTTCGGGAAATACAAAAGTTGAACTGTCGGTTGGCTGCCTTACGGAGGTTCATATCAAGGTCGGCAAAGAAAGCTTTACCTTTCTTTGAGGTAATTCGGGGGTCGAATAATTTTGAGTGGGGGCCGAACTGCCAAAAGGCATTTGACGAAATAAAAGAATACCTCACCACAACACCACTCTTGATGAGACCAGACCTGAAGGAAATGTTGCAGTTGTATCTAGCTGTCAGTGACTGAACTCTGGGAGCAGTGTTAGTAAATGAGCATGAAAAAAAACAACACCCGATGTTCTACGTGTCACATATGCTGAAGGACGCGGAAACAAGGTATCCTAACGCTGAGAAGTTCGCATATGGGCTAGTCATGGCTACCCGAAAATTGTGACATTACTTTCAAGGACGAACGGTGCAGATAGTGACCGACCAACCCCTCAAGAAAATCTTGACCAGACCAGAGGCATCGGGAAAGGTGGTAGCATGGTCCATTGAATTGGGCGAGTATGACCTAGAATGCATCCCGAGGACCTCTATCAAAGCCCAGGCGTTAGCAGACTTTATGGTAGAATGTTCTTTTTCTGGGCCGAAGGACTCGGCGCCCGAAGAGCAACTAATCCGAACCCTGGGAAAATGGAAGTTATTCGTGGATGGATCGGTCGCCGGTTCTAAGTGTGGAGCAGGGTTGATTCTTTCCAGCCCAGAGGGGTTTGAGATTTGTCAGGAAATAAGGTTCATATTTCCTTTGACGAACAATGAAGCCAAATATGAGGCCATGTTAGCTGGAATGAACCTAGCAAAAAAATTAGAAGTCAGACACCTAAGGGCGTTCAACGATTCTATGTTGGTGGTTAAACATTTTTCTAGGGAGTATGAGCAAAGGGTGCCCCGAATTAAGACATATGCCATGAAGGTACGTGATGCTTCATTGTCATCTTCCAGTTGGTTCACAGATGCAATCAATGCAATAGATCCACCCTTCTTTTGTACCTTTTCAATTTCTTCATCTTGCTCCATTTCCAACTCATATGTCTTCAAGGTTCCATAAAGCCTTTCAAGAGTGTAGTCTTTGTACTCTTGAGTGTTTCTGAGAGAAACAGTCATAGGCTTCCATTCTTTTGGAAGAGCTCTAAGAAATTTAAGGTTTGAATCCTTGGTTTGATAGATCCTCCCATACAACTTTAATCCATTCAAAAGCTTTTGAAACCTACTAAACGTGTCATTTAGGGTTTCACCAGCTTTAAAATGAAAATGCTCATATTGTTGTATAAAGAGCTGCATTTTGTTTTCCCTAACTTGCTCAGTTCCTTCACAGAGAGTTCTAACAGTGTCCCATACTTCTTTGGAGGTTGTACAGTTTATGACATTGTCAAACATCTCTTGCTCCAAACCAATAAACAGAATGTTCATGGTTCTTTTATCTTTACGGACTTCTGCAACATCTTCAATAGTCCATTCTGAGACAAGTTTTGGAATTTCCACATCAGGAACATCATCTGGCACTCCAACTCTAGATGCAAACTTCATGGGAACGTGTGGACCTTTCTCAATGCAGTCTACATACCTCTCATCCATAGACATGAGATGTAAATGCATCTTTACTTTCCAGTGAAAGTAATTGTCCTTATCAAGAACTGGTATCTTTACTCCTGCATCCTTCTTCACCATGGTTACTGTTTTGATCTTGATCTTTAAACTTCTTGTATGTTAGAATCCTGCTCTGATACCAATTGTTAATCCCAAATGACCTAACAGAATTGTAGAAGGGGGGGGGGGTTGAATACAATTCTTGATATTTCTTAAACTTAAAAACAACTTACAAATAAAAACTGAACTTAATGTAAAAATCACAAGCACATAAATAATTTTAGTTGGATTGTTTGATGATCCAACTGAAGTGATTTTTATTGCGGAAATAATCTGTGATACAAATGTACACAGCTGCTCAGTTACAAGAATGTAGAGAAGAAAATGCTCTCAAAGATAGCTAATACAATCTATTTGTTTTTCTTCTCTTACTCTTATTTTAACTGCTACACTTGGTTATATACATAACCCAAGTTTACAATACTATTTCTGGCTACACTAATGTACACTAGTAATAACCATCAGTAGCTTGCTTTTCATTCCTTTTGTCCAGTGGTCCTTGGAGATCTTTACTTTTGTCTTCACGCTTATTATGATCACTCCCAAGAGCCTTCTTGGAAATTGGAATGTTTCCTTATTTCCAGTGACCATTTTGATGGCTTCCAATGCACAGTACACTTCCATATCTCCTTTAGATCTGTTCAGTAAACTGTCACTATCACTTTGTCAACTATTCAAAAAGTAATAGTGATTCGTTGATAGCAGGGAGATATGTTTCGTTGATAGCTTCATTCTTCATTTTGTTGATGAGTAAACTTCATTTCGTTGATAGGATAATCTTCATTCCGTTGATGAGTAAACTCTATACCGTTGATAGGATAATCTTCATTCCGTTGACAGGTCTTCACTTAGGCAAAATTACAAGGCGTGATGTATTTACAATTAACCAACCTATTTTGCCTATCTAGTACTTAGTCAACATGACTTAGAAAACCTATCCAATATCTACAATGAAATTCATATCAAACTAGAAGTATTGTACAGTGCAATTGCGACATCACTCATTTCGTTGATGAGCTTCCTGTCAACGGAATACTGCAAAGCATGCCATTTCGTTGACAGCTACAAAATGACTTTACACAAATTCTGCTAAGTGTTTTATGTTTATCATCAAGAACAACATATTCCTAACATAAGTCTCTACTCTAGCTGAGACGAACAACCCTATTTATAGGGGACACAAGGACTATCTATCTGTGTGATAGAAGTCGGATGGGCCGCCATCACTTGTGTGTTGTGCAACACAAGAAGGTATTTTTGGTATCAAAGTGGTATTTTATTAGTACCAAAATTTTACCCGGTATCTTATCAGTGCCCCATTAGTATTTGGGTGAGTTATAAAAACATTCAAAAATTTAATATTTTTACAATTCTGTAAAATCCGGGCTTTATTAAAATTTTGTGCATAATTATTTAAATTTTTAGAGTAAATAATTTTTTTAATATTTATCCGCTAATTGAGTGGAAGTTATAATTTCGTGCTAAAAATATTTTAGTGGTTGAGAATTATTTTTATATTATCAGGTATTCTTTTTTAGAATAATTTTTGTTCGTTAAAGATCGTTCAGTACGGGACTATTTGGTGTTAGGTGGAGTAATTGTAACACTCACTTAACCTTATCCTATATCTATCCTAATTCTATCTAAACTAACTAAACTAACACAGACAAACACAACCCACACGTAGAAATCAAAATCAAAATGTTGTTTTTATTTTATTTTCTCTCTCCTGTTCTTGAGGATTAAAGCCAATTTGAAGGTGATGTAGGAATTAAAATCCAAAGCTCGAGTACTCAAATCCAAGATCTTGGAGTCTAGTTTTACAATCTATAATCAGACTTCGTGTGGGGTAAAATTTTGAATTTCAATTATTTTTATTAAATTCGATTTATATATATTAAAATTATGAATTTTTGTAAACGTGATTGGTTGCTGATTTTGATGTTACCATCGTGTAGAGTATCTTTTTCTGGTCAATTTCATATATTATATGTTGAATTTAGAGTTCATTAACGTATAGAAATCGAGGTTTGATTGTCGTGTTCTTATTGTTCTTCGTGTTCTTGAGAATCAAAACTAATTTTGAAGATGTTATTGATATCGGATTTTGGAGTTCAAGTAGTCGAATCAAAGCTCTTATGATCTAGTTTCGGAATCTGCAATCAGTTTCATCAGAGGATAAATTTTCAATTTTATATAAATTTTTCTTTATTTCTGGAAACAAAATAAATTAGGGTTGATATTCAAAAATTGGGGCTTTTTAATTCTGAGTTCGTTCACTTATTTTGATGGCTGGGATAGCTTTATATGATTGTGTATAATCGTTTTACATGCTTAATTGTTGTTCAAATTTTTTACAAGATTTGATTTTAGTTTGTGATTTTAGTTTCGGTAATTGTTCGAGTTGTAAGTAGCTTGTTTATGTATATTAATGCGATGTTTAATTTGTTAAAGTACCGAGCTTGATTTTGGTGACGATTTTAATTTATGTTTAGTAATTCCCGAGTTTGGGGAAATTGTTTGTAATTGATTATATAAATATGTTGAGGTGTTTAAATTGTTTTAAAGGCATAATTTGATTTTTAGTATTATTATGATTTTAGTTAGTTAGTTAATTTTGAATGGGGAAGTTGGTTTTAGTCTCGTTATATACGTGTTAATATGTGGAGTTTGTTTTAGTACTAAAATTTGATTTTGATAATAATTTCAGTTTACTTTCGTTTAATCTCAAACTTGGGGATTTTTGTTAAAGTTCGATATTTTGTGGAGTTTATGTTGATTAGTGAATGTTGATTATACAAGTTGTTGTTGGTGTTGTACTGTGTTGTTCGTCCTGTGACTGGGGGCGCAACATAGTACATGCTATTTTGGGATAGTCCTATTTACGAACGGGTCATGCCGAAATTTTGTAAAATTTATATATGTATTTATTATTTGCATTTTATTATTAGTGTCTCAAGAATAATTAGATTTGATTATTTTCAATCGGTTTTAAATAATAATGTAATTGATTTAATTGACCAATTAACTGAGTAGTTAATTGGTGAATTTTATTAATTAATTATTATTTAATCTTGATTAATTATAAATCAAATTTAATTAATATTTTCAAAAATTATTTTATTATTTACCTGACTTGATTAATTGCTTGATTAACTGAATTGATTGATTTTGATTAATTCTATTTAATCTAGTGATAATCGGATTTAAAGTACGAGTGGTTGTTTAAGTCTTGTATTTTATACGTGACTATAAATGTGTGATATTTTCAAGTGTTACAAGTGTGGTTTACCTTCCATTAACAAAGTATGTGATTAAATTGTGTGAACAGGGCTGGGTCTGCTTCTGCAGCAGCTTGTTTTAAAAAGTTTCTGAACTCGTTAATTGCTCATTTTTAACGAGCCTTACCATTCTGGAAAGGTCTCGGAGTTTTCTACAATTTTTAGGTTTTACACTTTTTCATCCGAGTTCATCTTTATACTCTAAGTTTCCCATCTTTCTAACTAGTTAAATCTGATTTTTAATTCCGATAGTATGATAATAAGTTTGGTATCGTATAGTGGCATATGAGCTGATAATTGCTATGTGTTTAAATGGTATATCGAGTTGAGTCTGTTATTTTATAAATGTGAGTTCAGATTGATTAAGTTAAGTTATATGAATATGTTAGTTTGTAAATTGATTCTTGATTGTTGGTATTAGTTTAAAACAGGTGGATTGTTATATAAATAGAGGAAGTGCTGCCGGATTTCCGGCAGGACTATTAAATGATTATTATTTGGCAATTGTATATGATATGACATGCTAGTCTAAATGCATACGTGAATGAAACATGTGCTATGTGTTACGTGAAGTATAGGAAATTATGTGAATTAGTTATTTGAATTGCTACGTGATAAATGTTATACGTGATTGCTTATTTCTGGATAAAGTAACTGCAAGTCAATGCAGAATTATTTTCTTATATGTTTACTGCAAGTCAATGCATAATTATTTTCTTATATGTTTACTGCAAGTCAATGCAGAATTATTTTCTTATATGTTTACTGCAAGTCAAGGCATAATTATTTTCTTATATGTTTACTGCAAGTCAAGGCAGATTAGTGGAGTATTGAAATAAACTATGGATTGATTGTGGATGATTGGGTTAAGATTATTTTGGTGTTTTAAAACAGGGCAATGTCCACTTTACGAATAGGTCATGCCCAATTTTTTGTAGAAAATACATTCGCTTAAGTTTATAAACATTTATATTAAGTAGAGTTGAGTCTGAAGGCTAAAGTATATGTTATATTTAACTAGTGAATAGTTGGGCGGGCACGATCTCGGTAGAGCAGACTCGTAGCAACCGCGTATGCGCTGGAACCAAGAGTTATCGGAATAGAAAATTGTGATGACATAAGATAGAAGAAGATGAGAATCATATTACTTCGGTTTTACGTAATAGCTAAGGACCAAAGGCAAGTTTACTAACTCGTACTCTTTTGTTCAGAGTATTGTATCAAGATTCATGTTTTCAATTTTCATTTAATTACTTGTTGCATAACCAGTTTCTATTCTCATCCTGTGATTGAGACAACCTATTTATTTCTAACTTGACAATTCTATTTCGGTTCATAATTCATATCCTGCAGTATCTTGTGGTTACCAGATTTAATCCTGGTTCTTTATCATTGGAAACCTAATTCATATGTACTTGTTTTAACCTAATCTAGTTTGATAGTCTGGATTAGACCATTGAAAGCATTAATTTGAGTTAACCAGGTAGTCGATTATTTCGACACCTAATCTGAGTATTATATTGGAATTTGAAGTTTTTATTAAAATGAAATGTTTTAAGGACTGCAGACGCCAGTCAGAGTATGAGTATTATTATGTGGCCAATGTGGCCTTGGATCCAGTTCAGTATTTGGACATACCGTAAGGTATGATCCGGAGTTTTAGTGTGACTGATCATCCACTTTAACTCGTTGCGTCACAGTAAAAATCCAATTATTGTTGTTCATTTTGCCAGTTAAGCTGATTTTCATACATTGCTATTATTGCATTATTATTTTACTCCCAGTTGAGTTGATTTCTTTTCATACATTGCCATTGTCGCATCATTATTTATCCTGTATAGTATTATATACTTGCTGAGCTTCTTTTGCTCACTCTTGCTTCCCTTGATATTTCAGTACAACGAACAGTATTTAATTGTATAACTATGGAACGAGAAGAGTCAAGATGACGTTGGGAAGATGAGTTGATGCAGAGCATTTGGATCTAGTGTAAGGTTATTGTATAAAGTTTATTTCTAGTAAATACTATATTGTATAAGATGTTAGGCCGAATACACAATATATAATCAAGTATATGTATGAGAATAACAATAAGAACACTGTTTATGAATAATAAACTGCATGGAATTAATAACTCCTCTCTCAGTGATGTAAAATATCACAGAGAGCTGCTAGGTTACAAGAATAATCTTTCAAGTATTCGCACCTCTTTTAGGGTTAACCTATCTGTGTTTATATAGTACACAGCTACGTACAATCTTCTAATTGATATTCCTATAAATCAGCTATACAATTAATATCAATCTAGAATTGCTTCTGTCTTATGTTCCATTTCCTTAGCCATCTCGATATCTCTTTGCTTCTTTCCATCTTC
The DNA here is from genome assembly GCA_030848705.1 of Heracleum sosnowskyi. Lineage (NCBI taxonomy): Eukaryota > Viridiplantae > Streptophyta > Magnoliopsida > Apiales > Apiaceae > Heracleum > Heracleum sosnowskyi. Next base: position 47,060,413 of record CM061239.1, on the reverse strand, counting down.
AAAGAATATCGCTTCTAGAATCTTCATTGAATAACACCGACAGCTTAAGTAAACTCTGACTGTCAGAGTTTAAAAAACTCTGACCAGTCTTCCAGCTAAACTTTGATAGTATCCTGATACTTTAAACACTGATAAACAAACATCAGCAATTATATCTAACAATCTCCTCCAACTTGTGCATACAAAAATGTACAAGTTAACAGATAATTCATGATGTGAAAACTTATAACAAATGCAGTGTTTATAAAATCACAGAGTTTATATTTAACTTAGAACAGAAAACTTAAAAACTTACAGACTCCATTTACTTAATCTCTTCAACTTCTGGTACAGTTCTGAGATAATCTGTAAGCAGTCTACTTTCAGCCCTTTCTAGCTCAGCTACCATGATCTCTTTCAGCTCCTTTAACTCTGGATCATTCTCTCCAGTTTGATAGATAGCAGCTCTTAAGGCATAAATAATATTCTTCTTCATTTCATTACCCAGCTTTATCATGAAGGATTTGTCTGATTCCAGATTAAATTCCAACACTTTTATTCCAAGAGCTGTTGTAAGTTTTGCACTGTTCCTCTTCATCTCCACAAGCTTACCATTATAATCTCTGTACTTTGGTATATAAGAACTTACAGACTTTAGGCCACTAAGAGCTCTAGCTTTCATCATTCTTCCTCTTAATACCTCAGCTGCTTGTTGAGTTCTTTGATTTTTAACTTTGAGTAGATACAACACATACTCCAGCTCTTCCTTCATCTTTAATTCAATATCAGCTTCACCAACTCTGTATACTCTTCCATCAGTCTTGAAGTATAACAAAAAATCCCTCTTTAAACCTCTATGGTGTATTAACTGAACCGACTCCAAAGAATCAAGTTTTTCTTGAGTCACACCAATACCAGGTTCAGCTAAAGAAGTGTGATCCATGGGACTATTGTTCACCCTCTTCTCTCTATGAGATCCTAAACCAGATCTATCTCTAGATTCTTTACCCATGATGGTTTTGCTTTGAAGAAGATTTACATTTCCAAGAATCAGAGAATGTTGAACTGTAATTGGTTTAGCAAAAGTTCTTTGAAGTTCAGAAGATACCAAAGTCTGTACAACTTGAGTAGTATCAGTGGTTGTCACAGCTTCCAATGATTTAACAACTTGAGCATTGTCAGAGGTTGATTTAGCTTTCTTCAGTACTTGTGTCTCTTCTACAAGCTTCCCTTTGCCTTTATCCAAACTAGCTTCAACTGGCCTTCTTGAATATTGTAAACTCTGTTGAGAATTTACATTTTCTTTAATTACAATTCATTTCTCCTTTGGCCTTAAAACCTTCTTAGCTTTCTTGAATTTTCCAGTCTTCAACTTCTTCTCATGCTCTTCAGCTAGCATCTTCTCTTCAGCCTGAATATCTTCAATAGTTTCATGTTCACCATGATCTTCCAAAAATAACTGAGCTGCAATCTCTTCATCAGTATTTGATTGAGAAGTAAGCAATAAGCTTTTAGCTTTTGAAGAAGATTGAGCACCAGTATTTACTCTTTCAGAGTTTGTCTTAGCAGTAGTAGAGTTTGACCTTAGTCTCCCTTGCTCTTGAATTGATTTTGACCTTAACTCCTGTTCTTTGGCACCATCATCAGTAGTATCATCCTGTTTACTCAGAGTTTGATATTTCTTGCATTTGTCCTTAGATAATCTCTCCCCCTTTTTGACATCATCAGGAATCAACACTGAGGTGAGCAACTCAAGTGAAGCAGCAATTGAATCAATCTTGTCAGACATGACATTTTGATTTTCTTCAACTTTCCTCAACCTGGTGCTTATAGCCTCCTGATCTCTTGATAAAGAAAACTTTTCTTGCTTCAGAGTCATTTCTCTTGCAGCCACATCATTTCTCAACCCAGTAACATCTTTCTGAGTTTCATCAAAACGATTGTTAAGAGACTTTACTTGTACAATTGTAGCTTGAAGATGTGCAAGAAGCTCAGGATTTGTGATAGTAGCAGCAGTTTTGGACACAAATTCAGCTACCCTTTGATTAGGAAAGATACATTCATGACTTGACCAATTTGCAAAGTACATGTTTTGAAAATGAGTTTCAGTATTATGTTGAGATGAACCACCAAACTCAGGCACTTTAGGATTCGGTTGAACTGAAATCCTTGGAGAAGATGAAGAAGCAACTTTGTCATCAGACTTTGCTGAATTTGAAGAATTAGGAATATTCTCAGCAAAAGTTTCTTGGACATCTTCATTTGCAATCTTTTCAGAGTTTAGGTTTTCATCCTCATTTTCTTGAACAGCTTCAACAATATCAATAATAGGCTCTGCAGCAGTCTCTGCATCATCCTCAAGTACAGCCTTTGTTGTCTGATCAACCTCCTCACCCTTTTCAATAACATGGTGAGTAACAGAGCATAGCTCTCTGTGAATAGCCATAGAATCATCAAGAATTACTGTTGGTTGATCAGCTGCCACATCCTCTGTTTCATCAACACTAGCAAACTCTTCAAGAGTTGCATAGGGATGTGCTTCAATATTCTCTCCTACCTCCGTCTCCAATGGCTCAGGTAAATCATCATTAAAGTCAACCATATCATTAACATTAGCTCCAGCTTCATTAGGCACATTAGCATCAATATTAGCATCTGGAGCAACATTCTCTGGAACTACATCAGTTGAATCTTGAACCAAGTCATCAAACAGATAATCAGCTACCAGCTTCCTTCTTTTATGCTGTAAAAGCTCATTTGCATCAGGATTTGGTCTATTTGCCCTCTTCTTTTTCCTTGAAGTACCAACAGATTGTGGTAATTCAGCATCAGTAGATTGTGGTTTAGTAATCTTGACAGCCTTGTAAGCTCTATGCTTAGTCCTACCACCAGTCTTTGGTCTTTGAGAAGTAGATTGATGATCAGTGTTTATTTGTTGTGACTGTTGTGGTTGAGGTTCTGGTTGTTGTGGTTGAGGTTCTGGTTGTTGTGGTTGAGGTTGCGGTTCAAGAAATTGTTTGACAATAGCTGGAAGCAATAATTCACCAGCATTCCCTTTCTTGACATCCTTGTTTACTAAATCAGAGAATATTCTCTTATGCAATTTAAACAAAGGAATCACATCATTTGCAGCAATTACAACCTCAGGAACACAAGCAAAAAATAACAGTTGACAAAAACGAGCAAAATACACTAAGCCTCTATTTTCTGTCATTTTCTCACCTATGTTATGCAAAACTAGTCTAGAAAAATCAAAATTGTTGCTATAGAGTAGAGAATACCCGATTTGCAGACTATCAATTGGAATAGCATCCCAATTAGTACATTTCTTCCTGAACGCTCTAGTTATACAATCAAAGAAAAAACTCCATTCCTTCATTAAAAGCGGTCGCTTTAAATTACCAGTCCTTGCCAATGACCCACTGTAGCCAATCTCCCTCATCATTCTTTGTAGATCAGTATCACCAACAGAGATTGTATAAGCATTGAAATCTTCAAAGCCCAGAGCATCATGAATAGTGGTTGGAGTGACCACAAACTCCTGCTCCTGAAACTCGAAAATAATTGAAGGAGTTCCAGCCTCTCCTCCATCATCATAAACGCCTGTCTCTCAGAAGGCTTTGATTTTCGAGCCAGACAACATAGCAGGTTCGACAAGAGCGTGCCCAATTGCAGATCGGGCAAGAAAATTCTGAAACAAATGAAACGCCTCCGGTGCGTTCTCATTACTTAGTGGTGCTGCATAGTTGTTAGGAACGAACTCTAAACCAACAGAGTGAAAAACAGTGGTTGCCATGAGAAACAAATTTGAGAATATCAGAGAATAAGCTTTGAAACGTGAAACGTGTTTGAGAGTGAAAAGTGTTTGTGAAAATGTGTGTGTGACAATGGCTGTGAATAGAGTAAGTGTGTAAAGAATATAAACGTTGTGTGTAAAATGAATAAGTAGAAATTCAAAAAATTAAAACTGAAGAGTTTTAATCATTAAGACACACAACTGGCTTACTCGTGAAGTGTGTGAGTGGGACAGTTGTCACACATGCAGTAACTACCAGCAGTAATGGTTTAGTTTCCAATACGCAAGCGCAGTAAAAACAGGCAATAATTACTGCTAATTTCAAGACACATTTCATCCTTTTCAAAATGCAAACAAACCGTTTCAATCATACTCTCTATTTTCAAAAAGAATAATGTTTCTCAAAAATGGAAAATGTCTGAAACACATTTATTTATTTTAATCATCAGAGATTAAAAATAAATTACCTCGGCGTAGAGTACACAGTTCATCAGTGTTTATCAATTCTCCAACATCATTAATAAACTCTTTTCTCAAAATGCACAGTTGTGAGTATTTGTGTGTGAATAGCAGAGTTTACTGAATGTAAATATTTAGAGCATCTCAAAGTGCATAAAATCCACAAATTAAATCAGTAAAAACTGGTTGCCCAAACTCTCATTTAGAAAACAAAATCTGATGTCATCTAAACTCTGTACCTTTATATGTATTTATTTGTTTTCACCCCCTATCTAAAATTTTTTGTTTTTTTGTTTTTAATTCTTTTCCAGTAATCAGTGGTAGGCACTAGTCACCAAAAATTTCAAATTTTAGCCCTTATTTCATACAATAAGTTCTTGGGTCTTCCTAGGCACAACATGATCTCAAAGGAATTTGTGCATTGTTTATGCATCTTTTGCTTGGGGGTGAAGTAGCAGCAACTATTTATAAGAGTTTAGATTGACATCATTTAACACATGTACTTTTTATGAGAGAAAGTGCAAACAGCTAATACAGACTCAGTGTATAGGACCAATAAACTAAGAGATGCTATAAATAAAGAGACAGTATCATGCTGTGTAAAGTTTCTGCACACATTTGAGATTAGATCATATATAACTCAGAAGGATTCATGATTACTTACTGAGAATCATGCTTCATTATATTTTCTTCATCGGTGTTTATGTTTCAGGCAATACCACAGTCAGAGATTAACATCAGAGTTTAACCAACAGAGTATGCTATCAGAGTTTAACAACCTGATTTGAATGACAGTTAACATATGCATAGAAACATGAGCAACAAATCACAGAAGAGTTAATTTTGAGTCTAACCAGTATCTCTAGTCGAAACCAGAGATCATTCCTAGTTCATTTACCAGTCTTGTAAATGTAGCTTCACTCAATGGCTTGGTGAAAATATCTGCAAAGTGTTGATCTGTAGACACAAAATGAAGCTCAATATTTCCTTTCTCCACATGTTCCCTGATAAAGTGATACCTTATGCTGATGTGCTTGGTCATGGAGTGTTGTACTGGATTTCCTGTCATAGCAATAGCACTTTGATTATCACAAAAAATAGGTATTTTAGAGTACCTTAATCCATAATCCAGCAGTTGATTCTTCATCCATAGAATCTGTGCACAACAGCTACCAGCAGCAATATACTCTGCTTCTGCAGTGGATGTGGAAATTGATTTTTGTTTCTTGATGTACCAAGAAACTAGTCTGTCACCTAGAAATTGACAGCTTCCACTAGTGCTTTTTCTGTCAATCTTACAACCTGCAAAGTCTGCATCAGAGTAACCAACAAGCTTAAACTCTGATTCTCTAGGATACCATAAACCCAAGGTTATGGTTCCTTTGAGATATTTGAAAATCCTCTTCATAGCTGTTAGATGAGGCTCTCTGGGATCTGCTTGAAATCTAGCACAAGGACAGGTTGCATACATGATGTCTGGTCTACTTGCAGTCAGATAAAGAAGAGACCCTATCATGCCCCTGTAGTTTGTCATATCTACTGAAGCTCCTGTGTCTTTGTCTAGCTTTGTTGCAGTTGCCATATGAGTTGTTGCAGATGAACTATCAAGCATACCAAATTTCTTGAGAAGATTTCTGGTATATTTTGCTTGATTGATAAAAATCCCATCATCTGTTTGCTTTACCTGCAAGCCTAGAAAATAACTAACCTCTCCCATCATGCTCATTTGGTACCTGGACTGCATAAACTTGGCAAATTTCTTACAGAGTTTATCATTAGTAGACCCAAAGATTATGTCATCCACATAGATTTGAACTAAAAGCAAATCATTACCAGAATTGAAATAGAACAAGGTTTTATCAATTGTACCTCTAGTGAACCCACTTTCTAAAAGAAATTGAGCCAGAGTTTCATACCATGCTCTAGGTGCCTGCTTTAGTCCATAAAGTGCTTTGTCAAGCCTGTAGACATAATCTGGGTACTTGGGGTCCACAAATCCTGGTGGTTGTTCAACAAACACTTCTTCTTCAAGTTTCACATTGAGAAAAGCACTCTTGATATCCATTTGAAAGACTTTAAACTATTTGCGAGCAGCATATGCTAGAAAAATTCTTATGGCTTCCAACCTTGCAACTGGAGCAAAAGTTTCATCATAGTCAATTCCTTCCTGCTGTGAATATCCTTTTGCCACAAGTCTAGTCTTGTTTCTTGTAATTACTCCCTCACTGTTAGTCTTGTTTCTGAAAACCCACTTTGTACCAACAACAGATCTGTTCTTGGGTCTTGGTACAAGTGTCCAGACTTCATTTCTTTCAAACTCATTCAATTCCTCCTGCATTGCGGTTATCCAGTTAGCATCTTGAAGAGCTTCATCCACTTTCTTAGGCTCTGTTTGAGATATGAATGCATGAAACAAACATTCATTTGCTGTAGCACTTCTTGTTCTCACATTTGCATCTGGATCTCCAATAATTAGATCAGGTGTATGAGCCTGTGTCCACTTTCTTGCTGTAGGTAAGTGGCTTCTTTCATTATTATTGGATCCTCCCCCTTGATCCATGCTCTCCTGATTTTCTTGTTGACCATCTATATTTTCTGAGGCTCCCCCAGAATTGGACTGCTCAGTGTTTGAACTTTCAGAGTTTAACCCAGAGTTTGTGTCAGATTTTCCAACTGACTCACTTTCAGAATGTGAGTCATCATGTTGAGGTGTTCCCGAAGTATCTTCTTGCTCCCCCTCAACTGGTTCCCTATTCTGTTCTGTCAGAGAAACTTCCTCAGTGTTTACCAGTAGAGGTTCAGAGTTTGCTTCAGCAGAGTTTGTTGGATAGGCTCCATCAGAGTTTACGTCATCAGAGTTTAGATCTTCATTTTCAAAGCGTAGTTGATCATGATTTTCTTCATCTTCAAGTCCAGTTATCTTCTTGTCATCAAATGACACATGTATAGATTCCATGATCACTTTTGTTCTCAGATTATAAACTCTAAATGCTTTAGTCGACAATGGATATCCAACAAAAATTCCTTCATCAGCTTTTAAGTCAAACTTGGTCAACTGTTCAGGATGAGTTTTCAACACAAAGCATTTGCACTTGAAAATATGAAAATATTTCAGGTTTGGTTTCTTTTTCTTCACCATTTCATATGGTGTTTTCCCATGCCTGTTGATCAGTGTAGCATTTTGAGTAAAACAAGCAGTTTGAACAGCTTTTGCCCAGAAATAAGTTGGCAATTTTGCTTCATCAAGCATTGTTCTTTCTTTCAACTACACCATTTTGTTGTGGAGTCCCTGGTGCAGAAAATTCTTGCTTCACTCCTCTTTCTTTGCAAAATTCTTCCATTGTTGCATTTCTGAATTCAGTACCATTATCACTCCTGATAATTTTCACTTTATACTGTGATCATTTGTCCAGTAGCTTTACATGTTCCATCAGAGTTAAGGCAGTTTCATCCTTCTTTGCTAGAAAGTACACCCAGGTGTATCGAGTGTACTCATCAACAATGACTAAAGCATATTTCTTTCTGCCAAGAGACATTACATTCACTGGACCAAATAGATCAACATGAAGAAGATGATAAGGATCCACAACTGAAGATTCAGACTTACTCTTGAAAGATGACTTCCTTTGCTTGGCCTTTTGACAAGAATCACACAGACCATCTAAGCTGAGTATAGATTTTGGAAGTCCCCTTACAAGATCTTTTCGAATCAACTCATTGATGTTGTTCAGATTTAGATGAGAGAGCTTCTTATGCCATTTCCAGCTCTCTTCACTAGACATCTTTGCAGACATGCACACAAATTTTCCTTCAGAGTTTGTTACCAAACTTGCTTCATAGATATTATTGCGTCTGTGTCCAACTAAAACAACTTTCCCTGTAGATTCGCTAACAACCTCACAGTATTCAGGTTGAAAATCTACATGATAACCTCTGTCACAGATTTGACTCACAGATAGCAGATCATGCTTGAGTCCTGGGACAAGAACTACATTTGTGATGATGACACTTCCAATATTGATATTTCCATATCCCAGAGTACATCCTACGTTGCCATCTCTATAGGAAACTTTTGGGCCAACCTTCTCCTCATAATCTGATAGCAGAGCTTTATTTTCAGTCATGTGCCCTGAACATCCACTGTCCAAGACTAGGGTGCTCTCCCTTATGCCCTTCAATCACAAACAATTACTGAGAGTTAGTTTTAAGGATCCAGACTTCCTTGGATCTTTTGGCTTCCTTAACATTGTTAGCTTTTGCAGCGGAATTCTTATCAACAGAGTTTAAGCTAACAGTGTCAGAGTTTACACTTGTAGAATCAACTTTAACCCATTTCAAATTTGGCTTCAACTCATAATAATTGTGATAAATAGCATGATAATTCTTGCAAGTATAAATAGAATGCCAAGTACTCCCACAGTGAGTGCATAAAGTCCGTGGTCTAACCCTTACATGATCATTCTTTACTCCAGACTTGGAGGGTAAAGAATTAATGTCTTTGTTCTTCTTGCAGAGACTTGCAAGATGGTTAGTACTACCAAAATTATGACATGTTTTTCTAGGAGCATCAATAATAGGCAAATGATTATTACTTTTATTAATGCCTACTTTCCATTTCTGTTCTTCCTGGACATTTATGCTTCTCGACAGACTTTACCTCTTTGAGCTTATACTTGATTTGTTTCTCTGTCATTAAGCCAACATTAACCTGTTTAACGCAAGTTTTTACTGGTTTTTCATTAACAGTTTCTGTCTCAACTACAGAGTTTAGCTTACTGGACTCAGGAACAAATTTCATATGTGGAAGATGTGTTCTAACTTTAACTTTATCTTTAAACCTAAGTTCATCTTTCTCACAGTAACCTAACCCAACTGCATCTGTTTGAAACACTTGATGTGTGTCTTTTCCAGAGTTTGTCCAGGTTTTAATTATGTTCCTCTCTTTTTCCAGTTCAGATTCTAGTTGCCTAAATCTCTTAAGCAACTCCTGTTCAACATAAATAACATCATTTCTTTCCTTTTGAACTTGTTGCATGTTAACAAGTTCTTCTTCAAGAAATTTATTTCTCTCTTTAAGCTTTAGATTCTCAGATTTAATTCTTTCATTTTATAAAGTCTGATCTCTATAACTAACATGTATGCTTTTAAGATAAATTCTCAATTCAGATATATTATCAATATCATAAGCATAAGTTGTTAGGGGTACCTTGTTTTCAGATTCATCTTCAACAGTTGCCATGAGAGCATAGTTGACTCCTTCATCTGAGTCTGAAGTGTCTACCCAGTCTCTCCCTTTAGTGATGAGTGCTTTTTCAGATTTTCCTTTCTTGCACTCTGGAGCATAGTGACCCATCTCTTTACACTTGTAGCACTGGATCTCAGACTTGTCTTTCATTCCAGATTTGGTATCCCTTCCTTCAGACTTTCTGAAACTTTTTCTTTCAGAGTTTGAATCTCTCCTAGAGAATCTCTTTCCTTTCTTGAAGTTCTTGAAACCCATCTTCTTGAAAGTCTTCACCATCAAAGAAGCCATTTTTATCATTTGTTCTTCATCATCGTCGAATTCAGATGATTCAACAGTATTTGAGTCATCATTAGTGTTTGATGACTCACTTTCAGAGTTTATGACCAAAGCCTTTCCCTTAGCTTTCTTCTTTGATGTCTCTTTCTTAAGAAGCTTTTCTTCAACTTTAATAGCAACAGATTTTGTCTTCTTACCAGATCTTTTGTTTCTTTGTTCTATCTCAAGTTCATGAGTTTTAAGCAACCCATAGATTTCATCAAGTTCTGTATCTGCAAGCTCATAATTATCTCTTATTGTTGTTGTCTTTAAATCCCATCTTTCAGGTAGAGATAGAAGGAACTTGAGATTAGATTCGATCAGGATCATATTCTTTATCAACCATAGATAAATCATTCAACAATTTACAGAATCTGTCATATGTCTCAGTCAAAGTTTCATCAGGTTTCGAGTCAAAGTGTTCATACTCCTGTGTAAGTATCGTTTTCCTGTTCTTCTTTATAGCACTTGTTCCTTGACATCTGACTTCTAAAGCATCCCAAATTTCTTTGGCAGTTTTGCAACCAATAACTCTGTTAGACATGACATTATCTATGGCACTATGGAGAAGATGTCTAACTTTTGCATCCTTTGCAATTGATGAGATGTCTTCAGGAGTCAAATCTTTCTTTTCCTTTGGAACAGTCTTTTGTTCTTGACCAGCAACAACAGGAGACAGTTTAGTTGGCTTATGAGGACCATCATTGATTCTATCAAGGTATTCTGGATCTGTGGCTTCCAGAAACATGGTCATCTTTACCTTCCATATTGGATATTCCGCTGGTCTGAGAATTGGAACCCTAATCGTCTCGTATCGACTCACAGAAGTTGGTTGAACCTTTTCGGAATTAGAACCTGCTTGGATATTTTCAGCCATGATTATACTTGTGTTTGGATCAAAGTAAAACTGTATATATTAAACAGCCTAGGCTCCGATACCAATTGTTAGGCCGAATACACAATATATAATCAAGTATATGTATGAGAATAACAATAAGAACACTATTTATGAATAATAAAATGTATGGAATTAATAACTCCTCTCTCAGTGATGTAAAATATCACAGAGAGCTGCTAGGTTACAAGAATAATCTTTCAAGTATTCGAACCTCTTTTAGGGTTAACCTATCTGTGTTTATATAGTACACAGCTATGTACAATCTTCTAATTGATATTCCTATAAATCAGCTATACAATTAATATCAATCTAGAATTGCTTCTGTCTTCTGTTCCGTTTCCTTAGCCATCTCGATATCTCTTTGCTTCTTTCCATCTTCAAAGAATATCGCTTCTAGAATCTTCATTGAATAACACCGACAACTTAAGTAAACTCTGACTGTCAGAGTTTAACAAACTCTGACCAGTCTTCCAGCTAAACTCTGATAGTATCCTGATACTTTAAACACTGATAAACAAACATCAGCAATTATATCTAACATAAGATTAGTTTGCCTGGTATACTTCTTATCAAAGTTTTACCAGTGTTATAGAATTTGTGCAAAGAGTATTGTTGTAAAAGTAAGTTGAAGTTTAGTAAATTTTGGATTCTTGTTTCTAGCACTATAGCCTAAAAGATTCTTGGTAGAGTTGGGGTCGCAGATGTTATATTTGTTTTGGTTTAATATTTAACAGGTTGTTTTAGAGTGAGATTTTAGCGTGACGACCAAATTCCTTGACCCCGGGATTTGGGGGCGTCACAGTAGTGCTTTCCACGGAGATTCAGATCATTAATCAATTTACTGTATCTCTCAAAAACATCAGAGATATCTTCATCAGGGTTTGATCTGAAGTGTTCATATGAAGAGGTGAGAATTTCCATCTTATTCTCTCTGACTTCCTCCGTGCCTTCATTTATTATCTCAATCGTATCCCAAATGTGTTTGGCAGTAATACAATTTAAAACATGATTATGCATGATTGGATCAAGACAATCAACCAGAATTAACTAGAGACAGGAATCCAGGGAAGCATCCTCTTTTTCATCAGTTGTGTAGTCCTTGGGATCCTTAGGGTACATCCTAGTCGCATGAGTAACAACGTTATTCTCAATCTGCTCTTCCTCAACAATCATAGGAAGTTTAGGTCCATTCTTCAGCACACCAAGATATTTAAAATTAGCCACTTGAAGAAACATGAGCATCTTCTTCTTCCATATTGGATAATGTTCCTTACCGAACATAGGAATCTTAATAGTTCCAACTTTATGTGCAGTAGACATTTTTGAGATTTTTAAAAGAATAAAAATATGAGGACTCTGGAAAAAATCACAATAAATGGATCTTTGATTTGTGTATCAATCAAAAGGCTCTGATGCCAATTGTTAGGTCCCGATAAATTTGTAGAATGGGGGTTGAATACAAACTATACCGTTTTATCGAATTTGTTCGTTTTAGGATTAAACAATTCAAGAACAAATTATGGCAGAATTAAATGAAACAAAATTCAAGTTAAATATAACTTATATTAAACTTGAAAGGTGTTATAAATTTTGGTACTGATTACACGATTGAATCTCAAACTAATTAAAACAAATCTAGAATAAATTCGACATGAATTTATCAATTTTTGTAATAAAAAGATATAACAATAAATGATAGTTCGAGATACGTTCTAGGGATTAAGATCCGCTAGATAGTCAAAGCAATACAAGTAAATGATTTCTAGTGGTTTGAATATAACACTAAATCTTAGAAATGATTTACTGATAGGAAAAATGTCCACGGCAGTTTTTTGAGTTCTTCACAGAAAGTTGTTAAGATATGATGTTGATAATAACTGATTAGCTTCTGTCTTGATCTTTTGCTTTTTGTTAATCCACTTGACAATTTACACGTTTCTATTTGTCTTGGAATGACTATTACAATAGTCTGGAATGACTATGTAATAAGCCTGGAATGACTATGAAATTGGCTTGGAATGACTATGTGAATATTAGAATTATAATCAGAATGACTACCATTAGAACTAGGATGACTATCAGGATGACAATCCTTGATAGTCATTCCAGTTCATTTTTCATAGTCATTCTAGTTATAATTCTAATTCTATTTTAAATTAATTCTAATAATTAATTTATTTCATAAATTATTCTGATGAATTATTTTATTCAATAAATTAATAACTAATTTAAAAGAGAATTTATATCCTTTCATGATAGCATAAACAATCCTTGAACCATTTGAACTTGATGAAAAATGTAACAGCCCCAAATCCGGGGTCAGGGATTTAGGGTAGTCACGATCCATGTACTCCTTGCCTTACCTGTATTACTCACACCCTTCATAATTCACCTGCTCATGACCCCACAACATATGTCTCACACACACACACACACACACACACACACAAGTTAGAGTCTCAGAAACGACACAATACAACAACTGCGGAATAAATAATTTTTTATTACAATACCCAAATGTCTTTTGAATTTGTCACTGATACAATTTCTAAGTAATGTTACATTACGAACTTAGTCTTCTGATGCTCACAATCCTCTCATACCATTCATATCTATACATAAGTTGAATACCAAAAGCTGTAGCCTGATTCGATTGGTTCGTACTACTCTTCGGGATCACTGCTAGAAACTGTTTATGGAAACGCCTTGCGGGGTATGTGCCGACCCATTGGCATCCTGCTTCGCTGCTATATAATATATATAAAACAATAGCAAGAGTGAGCGATAGCTCAGCAAGGTAATAAAAGTATGGCATAATCCTGCCTTTAACTCAACCCAGAATAAAGCGGGTACAAGACAATAATTTGTCAAAATATCTCGATACTGAAATTATTTCCTTATCGGAATGTATTCCCAAAAACAGTACCATTATTGTACTTCAAATATCATTTTCATAATATTCTGCAACTTTCGATATTCATACTATGAACAAAGTTCTAGTATAATATAAAAGATGAGGTTTCAAAGTGAACCAATATAGCCTTTCCAAAAATTATCTGCTATGTGAGCAGAATACCAACATATAACTTAAAAGATGAAGTTATAAGGAAAATTCAATATAAGGTTTCCGTAACCCAAAATCCACTTATGCATATGTATCTGAGTAAAGTTTTACCAGAGTCAAACTCATAAAATAAAAGATGAAGTTACAAGGATTTATTGTAACTTCATTTCGAACATTTTCGACCCCCTGTCAACATGACCGGTAAACCTGTACCACGATGTCATCCTTGGTCCCTTTCAATACATGTTGCAGAATCCCTCTGCCAACATGATCGGTAAACCTGTACCAATGGAGTCATCCGTGGTCCCTTTCAGTACATGTTGCAGAATTATCCAAAATGGATGATGAACCAATACTGGAGCCTTCTCCGCGCCCGTCGTACCAACCTTACTATGATCAGTAGCAGGTTGTACAACAAAAATATGTTTTCTACATGTAGATGGAAGTATCACGACAACCTGACATTGTCTACCGCCTTTCTGGATCTCCCGGCCCATTTGGGGCATTAAGGTGATGGATCGGCGCGACTCGACCTCTTACACATGCTCCTAGTTCAGATGAAATCCATGACTCTGAAACGTAAAGATCGTCTTCCTTTCCCCAAGTGTAATACTTGTTGATACGACTCCACTAAGTAGTTATATCTAGGTTGGAAAGGAAGATTCTCCAATATTTCCCAAGCTATTGCTTGTTAATGGATATCGACTTGTTCCATGAATTTACCCCTCGATCGTTGAGGTGGTAACACAATATTTGACTTGCAGCAACTAAATTGCTTCGAGAAAATATCTGTCCCCTGACAGTTTTGAGTTGAGAGTTTAAAAAGAGTAGCAGTCACTTAAATCAGGTTTCCCATGTTTTTGATAGTTGAGCGAGCATTTAAATCCTCTTTAAAAGACATATTTAAATGGAAAAACATTGTTTTGGGAACCTCTTTTTGATTTACGAATACTTAATAATATTTATTAAATAAGTAAATCTTAAATGAATATTTGAAAATAATATTCCTTAAGTAAGTAATCCTCAAATGAATATTTGAAAATAATATTCATTAAATAAATAATCCTCAAATGAATATTTACAATAATATTCATTAAATAAATAATTAATCTTCAAATGAATATTTAAAAATAATATTCATTAAATAAATCATCCTCAAATGAATATTCACAATAATATTCTTCGATTAAATAAACCTCAAATGAATATCTGAAATAATATTCCTTAATTAATAAGCCTCATTTGAATATTCGAACATAATATTCATTAAATAATTAAATCTCAAATGAATATTCAAAAGTAATATTCATTAAATAAATAATCCTTAAATGAATATTCACAATAATGTACTTTAAGTCAATAATCCTCAAATGAATATTCATAAATAATATACTTTAAGTCAATAATCCGCAAATGAATATTCATAACTAATAGAAATAATTAATCCTCGAATAACAGTACCCGATATCTTTATCGGAAAATAACCTTTAACATATACCGAAATATAATTACTTCTGATCTTAGAAAAAATCACCCGCCCTTATCCTAGGGCATTATATACAAAACTGGCTTATAACTGATATTCCATATCTAGCTTATAAGCCCCACATCAAATCATATCCTCAAGTATTGCTATATATATAGCAGTTCGAAAACAAGCATGCAATTTATATATCGCATCTACATATCATATATGAAAACAGTTTATTATCACAACAACAGTAAGTAGGGGTTTTGAAAACTTGCCTGATGCTCGAGAAGTGATAGGGTTCGAGACGATGCCGGACAATCTAGACAAAGTCAAAGAAAACGCACGATTAATCCCCTGGATAATCCACTTGTACTCAATGCTTAAACACGTAAGCGAAACACAACCAAGGCATTACTAGCTCGTTATAGGCTCATAATAAGTCCATGTTAATCGACAATTACTTAAGTCGTAGGTTTAGTCCGAAATCGATCCTCGAATACAAGTTATACTTAACCATTTACAACATTGGTTTCTAAGTCATGTTCTTAGTGGTTTTCACTTGCGCGACCTCGGCTAAAACATTTTTATAAAATCGAAATATAATCTTTTTAATCCGAGTCGTTTTCGTGAGCCTTCCTAACTGTCTCTAGTATTATTCCTCAAAGTTTCACATTTTAATATGGCTTCTAAGTGGTCCGAATATAGCCTCAAAGTGACTGACCAGAGATGGGTTGTTCTTCCGAACGGCGTTTACTAAAACTCACTTTTCTCTCAAACCGTAATTCGTATAGACATGATCTTTATACCAAAACAACCCTTAAAACAAAACCTACATGTTCATGGTCGGTGTTTTTCAAAAATATTCCAAGACCAGTTCTTAATTCTTGCTCAAAACAGCCTTAAATCAAATGAGCATTACGACGGCTATAATCGTAACGTTTCCCGGTTTTTGTTATGTCAAAACCTCTTAAAACCAAATCAATTCAACAACACAACCATCTTTACAACATAATCAGTTTATATACTTCAAGAACATATCACCAACATCAACCAACAACAAGTATCCATCAAGAATTAACCATACATACTCCAAACTCCATAATCATGCTTATTCTTAAACATTACTAGAAACTTCACTTAAATCTCAACATAAATCAAAGGGTGGATGAGTGGTATACCTTCCTTGATGCTCTACCAACACTAATCAGTGGCCACAACCACTCAACAAGCCTTATATACTCCTTACAAAGCTTAAACCTTAAGATTCAATCAAGAAAACAAGTTAACAACTTTCGGAGTTACTATTCATCATCACTTTGTAAAATCCATATAAACTCGAAAAACAAGAGTTTGGTTCTAAGATTTTTACCAGACCTTGTACTCTTCATAAGCTTTCTTTTGAGCTATAGATCTCCAAATTTAAAGCTTCCTAGCTAGGGTTTTGAGTCCCATCTTCCCGCTGGACAGAAACTGGACAGTTTGGATTCTCCAACATGGGGAAGCGATTTGGTTAGGCTACACTCCTTTGTTGGCCATGAAATTTTGGACGTATGTTACCCATGGAGTGGAGAAGCTATGGTTAAAATTTGGTGATTTAAGGATGGATAGAAATGGAGTTATGGATTTTTCTTTGAACTCTGTTTCTGCTGAGCAGAAAATCTGGGGAGAGTTCTTCTCCTTTTTCTTTTCTTTGTTTTGATTAATTATGCTAGAAATGCTGATTTTTGTTAAAAGAGGGGTGAGTCATAAGAGTTATCCTTGTCATAAGGACACCTGTCGAGCCATGGAGTATCATGGTGGCAAAGCAGGGACACGTGTCGCGCATGCATGTGTTTGGTTAAAGTAGCTTTACTGGTTCGTTTCTTTTCACATGGATGATCCAAATGTTGCATCCCTCGAATTAATCTTGTTACATGTTACTTCCATGTCTATATTTAATCCTGTAGATGTTGCCTTGTTCCTCTTGAAACGATTCGAAATATTTCCTAAAAAGAGCGAATAAAACTCTACGCGATTCTCGCAGTGAATAGTACATATTCACTATTCATTCCAACAATCGAATCCTTAAATCGACTTTAATAAAATAATAAAATTCCAAAATATTAAATTCTCAAATCCTCAAATTTAATATCTCATTTCTTGAATATAATAATATATAATTCGCTGCCCGGTCAAATACTATACCAAAATAAAATTTGGAATTTCTGAATTCCGATCGTCTTTGCATTCACTTATTTACTTCGTAGATCACTAATATGACTTTGGAATATCCACACTACGTCTCGTACATAGGTGGCATGAAAAATTTTCTTAACCCTCAAAATCACTATTCATCTACCAAATTCACTATTCACTGATGCACTTAATCATAATAAGAAAAGTTTTAAATTTTACCAAAAATTCGGGTTATTACAGTCTCCCCTCCTTAAAAGGATTCCGTCCCGGAATCAGCTTAAGAATAACTGGGGGTACTTCTCTTCCATTGCACTTTCTAACTCCCAAGTGGATTCTTCCACTTCTTGATTTTCCACAAACCTCTCACTAGCCTGGCAACCTCGTCTCTTAGCACTTGTTCTTTTCTATCCGTGATTTCCACGGGTTGTCCTTTGTAAGTCAGACCAGGTTGTATATCTACCTGCTCGTACTCTACATATGTCGGGCATCTATAGTATACTGACGTAGCATTGACACATGAACCTCGTTATGACCATTCTACAAGTTTGGGGGGTGTAAGGCTGGCTCGTAGGCCACCTTCCTGACGCATCTTAAAATCTCAGATGGCCCAATGAATCTCGGGCTCAATTTCCCTTTCTTTCCAAATCTCATTAATTCCTTCCACGAGGATATCTTTTAGCATCACGAATCTCTAACCTCATATTCTCCATCTTGTTTGAACAGAAAATACACCAACATAAACTTGCCTGTCATTCATTAACTTGCCATTTAGCTTATCAATAGCAGTACTATCAATAACTTTCTCTGTCTGTCTTGGTTGTCACTAGCCGCTTGTTGGTGAAATCTTTTGTCTTTCTAGTTTGTTGGACTAACTTGGGTTTTGTGTAAAATCTCATCCTTTAATTCCCGATCATTCGGAATCCATCTCTGTCTCATTTTAATTAAGGGTATCGGCCACCACATTGGCCTTCCCCGGATGGTAGTGTATCTCCCAGTCATAATCCTAGGTCAATTCTAGCCATTTCTCTACCTCATGTTATCTACTATCACGGGTAACTCAGAGCCAATTCATTACAATCCATAAAATTTGTGGGTGCATTAGTCAACCCAAAATAACCTCGCTGAAAACTCGAAGTGTCTATTCCTAGTACGAATCGTAGTCTTGGGTATATCCTCTGATTTAACTTCCAACTGGTGATACCCAGTTCTTAAATAAATTTGGAAATACACAGCGTTCTTCCGCTGATCAAACCATCATTTACAAGGGTACCTATTCTCCATGTCGAACTCATACAACTCTCGAGGTTCGATACATAATCTTGTGCTAACATCTTTCTTTCTTACAACAACACCGGGCTCTCCATGGTGGTACTCTGGGTCTTGTCATACCCTTATACAACAATTCTTGTAACTGAGTCACTAACCCTTCCATTCCCATTATACTTCTGAATACTCGGTATTCATTCTCATGTCATCCAAATCGATATCTGGTAGCTCATTAAAACCTTGTACAATCTCCCAAAACCACTGTAGTTTCCTTTATACTGGTGTCTCTTTTCTTGGCGTCAGCCATAAGGGCTAATTAGGCCTCGTATCTCTGGCGTAATAGTTTATTAGTCTGGACTATATTCAGGAATCTCTGAATCTGTCTCCATCCTTTATTTATTACTCTCTCTTCCTTACAATCAGTCTGGGCTCCATTGGGTGTCAACCAACCCATTCTTATTATAATATCAACTTCTCCCAACTTGAAAGGAATCAGGTCTATCAAAAGTGTCGACCTCATATTTCTAGTTCACAACCTGGATGTACCAGTCTTATGGGAAAATCCCTCGATTGACTGTTTCTACTTGTAATTATTCCCTTAGTGGCTCGGCCTTAAGGTTTAATTGTCATGCAACTTCTTGATATACAACGATACATTAGCTCTGTCTAAACAGTATAGAAGGGTATCTGCTATTTAAAGGTCATGACAGTGGGCTGCTGGTTGGAGGTAGCCCTGCTTGAAACCTACTGGCTTTCTTTTACTCTGTGTTCACAAACTCCGGAACAAACCTCAATAATTCGGAAAACTTGGCCTCATACTCGGTCACAGTCATGGTTTCTTGTTTTAACTCTTTAACTTTCATTTTCATTCGGGTCTCCATATATTTCCGAAAATTATTCCTCTAAAAACAACACACGCTGCACCTCTCCCAAGTCACAATACCAGCTCCCTCTGACTCCATTGCCAGTACTTATCTTGCTAACCCAGAGGTAGTGTCCATTCGTGAACAACTCCTCCAAAATCTCAATTCCACTATAGGGCATCTATCTAACACCGTTGTCACTGGAGTTCACGGCACATCGCTATTCCTTTCACATATATCGATTGACACGCTTTCCATTATCATAATATCCTTGGGAGAATAAACCAATTTCATTGACATGCCACTAACATTCTATTCGTCTTAGGGATTCGCTCCTGTCATAGGCGATTTCGTTGCGAATCTAATTCCTATCAGCGAATTTTGACTTATTTGACCGGGTTGGCCTCCCCTTGGAATTCAACGAGGATAACAAAAATTATGGGGCCTTGAAAAGATAGCTCACATATCAAGGAAAAGTCACACTCTGGTGATCATAAGGTTATGAGTTTTAAGGTAACCTTATTGGAGGTAAGAGAATTTACCGAGAGATCAACATGATCCTAAGAACTCAACGTTGTGTGCCTCGATTGAGACATTACTAAAGGTAATTAGCCTTCTTGTATTTCACAACTTACAAGTGATGGCGTCCCATCAGACTTCTATCACACAGACAAATAGTCCTTGTAGCCCCTATAAGTATAGGGTTGTTCGTCTCAGTGGAAGTTGAAAAGTATGAAAGCAATTCGATATCAATTTAATGATTATCATCTTTCGACAATATTTCTTAAAGGAACACCTTGGATTAAAATTTAACAGATTCCAAAGGTGCGGTTTCCAAAGAAAATACAAAGAAAAGAATAACCAAAAAGATACTGGTACTTAACAAACAAGTGGTGAGGTATCACCATAGGGTCATTCATTATTTGAAGAAAAGTGAAAGCTTAAATAACATCATTTGACAGGGCTTCGAAAACCTGAAAGTAGGCATCGTGACAGCCTCTAACATAATTGAAATTAATTATGATTTAATACAAGTGTTATAAAATAACTTCGAAGAGGGAATATACCCTTTATCAGAATTCTTGTTTGGAAAGAGGTCAAGATAGATCATAGATTGGGGAAATATCCCACATAATTTGCAAATGGGGAGGGTACTACCAAGGTCTCTACGGATGCCTTTTATGTCGGCTCGTCTGATGGATAATCGTTCTATTCCAAAGCTTTTCTTTTCCACGCACCCTAAGGTGTTTGATACTTACGTCATTGCCGACTTATAATAGTCGCTAAGAATTCAACCATCAACAATTTCAATCGCAGGGAGTTCCATTCGACTAGGCGCAAACATCTCAAGTAAGCGTTCTGTTCTATAAGAAGACTTCGATACCGTTGTCGCCCATAACAATGACAATTCCACATGTCGACTGGGCGGTACTTCGGAAGCTCGTTGTTGGGATTTATGGGTGATAGCATAGGAACAACTTAACTTTGTATATACTTAATTTTTTAATTAAGTAGAACATACTGTCACAGCCAAAGTATGTTCTTGTAATCAGTATGCAATGTTATTTTGATTGTGTAATTTGGAAGAAGTTCACTTTCTGTGTTCAAGCCTCAAAGAACGCATATTAGATGACAGCATGAATAAAGGTTACTGTCATAAGCATTGACAGTAAGATTACAAGAAGACAGAATGTTACAAGTCAAGACAGCATATTCACTCTGACAGCAACATTGGCGGAAGACTACGCGACAACAACTTTAGCCCTCGACAGCAAGCTTGGGAACCTCGACAGCACACTATGCGGGGAACTTGTACTGTCACCAAAAGCACATTCCTGTGACAGCAAGCTTTGTGGCAAAAGTAACTGTCTCGAGAAAGACCCTTGTTCTAAGTATCTTTCTCAGTCAAATCCCGTGACAGTTTCAATGTTCAAGAAACAGGCGTGATGCATTATCCCTAAGCTGCACCAAGTCTGCAAGACTACGACAGAAGCTTCAAGCACTACAAAACAAAAGCGAATCAATTCAAGAGCAAGGTCAAGTCTTTATCTGCTGAATTGTTTTAGCTGGAAATAGAATGAATCTAGGTTGCTTTCTTTGTAATGTATATCTGACATGTTAGCAATTTAGGAAAGTCACATGGGTAAGACAATCTGTAAGAAGCTGCCACTTGACAATGACAGCAGCTTCACAAACCCGTGACTGATAGTGATAGGATTAGTCTTATACCTACTGTTAATTCATTCTAGAAAAGTAACGAAGACAAGTAAGTGTCTTGGAGGATACCGAAGCTCGAGAATTCTTTCTTGAGGTTGTAGCAACACTTTGCAAAATAAATAAAACATTTATTTTGTGAATCTTGTTCTTACTACATACTGTTCGTGATTGCGTATATTGCTGATAACGTTTAATCTTGATTTTAGTTGTTGAAATTTAGATTGAATTTTATCAGTATTGCATTCACCCCCCCCCCTTCTGCAATACACAAGGACTAACAACTGGTATCAGAGCTTTCAGATTAACATACATATATGAGATCCCGAAGAAAATGCAGAAATCAAACAGTATCAAGATCCCAGCATTTGATAAAGAGAACTATAGCATTTGGAAAAGAAAAATCTTGTTGTTCATCAAAGCTGCGAATCCACTATACCCAGCTATACTCGAGAATGGTCCTTTCATACCAAGAAAGGAAATTGAAGCCACAACAGTGAATGGTGAGATTATTCCAGCACATTGGGTTCCCAAAGATCCCTCAGAAATTTTGGAACCTGAAAAGGAGAAAATGGTGCTAGATGATCACTTGCAACTCATCTTGCTCGATTCTCTCACGTTGGATAAAGCCATGTGTGGAAGTGTGATAAGCTGCACATCAGCCAAGGAGATGTGGATCAGGTTAGCCTTACTCTGTGAAGGAAGTGAAGAAGTTAAGGGCAACCAAAGGCAAATACTTATATCTCAATACGAGGCATTTATGGCCAAGCCTGGTGAAGACTTAACCTCCATGTTTGAAAGGTTCAGTAAGCTCTTAACTGAACTGCAGATACATGGCAAGTACTATGACAGAAAAGAATTGAATGTCAAGTTCTTGCTTACACTGCCTGATCATCTTGAACACAAGACAACAGCCATACGAGAAGGAAGAGATCTCAACAATATAACCTTTGAGACACTTTATGGCATTCTGAAATCGTATGAACTTGAACTCTTTCAAAAGAGAGCCATACAAAGTGGAACAAGGAACAAGATGGCTAATATGTCAAGTGCCCTAGTAGCACAAGTGCCAAGGATCACACAACCTAGTGAAGCACTACAAATCACTCAACCAACCCCTGTACAATCCTTGAAGATAGAAGAGGTTGTTGCAGATGATGAGAAAGTAGTACTACAGCTCAAGGATGTGGAAGATGAAGACTTCTACACTATGGAGGAACTGGAAAGCATGGACAATCCTACTATGGCTTACATGGCCAAAAAGTTCAAGAACTTTAGGTTCAAGAAGGATAGGTCATTCAGGCCCCAAGGCCAAGCATCCAAGTTCACCAAGGGAAGCTCATCAAAGGCTGCTGTGGGAAGCTCATTCAAAGGAGGATACAAGACTGGATTTGTGGATAGATCTAAATTCAAGTGTTACAACTGTGGTGAACCTGGTCATTTTGCTACTGAGTGCAAAAGACCCAAACAGGTTCAGAGATTTGAGAAAGGAACTGGTGGATACTCCAAGAAGAATCAAGGTAGAGCCTATGTGGCTGAAGAAAAGTGTTGGGATGAGTCTGATGATGAAGATGAAGAAGAATATGTCAACCTAGCTCTCATGGCTAGCACTGATAAAGTAACATCAACATCCTCAAGTCAGGTACCTTCACTTGTCTTACTTGATATGTCCATTGATGAGTATAAGAAAACCATTAAAGACTTAAGTGCTGAAATGTTCAATGTCTATACTAGCTTATCTGCTGCCAATGAGGAGATCACTAGGCTGAGTAA
Organism: Heracleum sosnowskyi; assembly: GCA_030848705.1. Taxonomy (NCBI): domain Eukaryota; kingdom Viridiplantae; phylum Streptophyta; class Magnoliopsida; order Apiales; family Apiaceae; genus Heracleum; species Heracleum sosnowskyi. Next base: position 47,036,895 of record CM061239.1, on the reverse strand, counting down.
GCTATATGAAACACTAAAGTCTGAAAATGAATCTCTTGTTCTCAAAACCAGTTCACTGGACTCCTTAGCTCAGGAGAATGCTAAAATTAAAAATGAATTGAAATGTGCTAAAGAGGTTGAGGAATTCCTGAGAAATGAGATTACTGAAAATGAATTTAAAATCAAGGCTTATAAAAACTCATCAAAGATAGTTCAGGATTACAATGATAAGCATACATAAAATCAGTCAGTTGGTATAGGTTTTTCATATGGTAGAAGACCTGGAAAGGAAACTGTGATTCAAGATTGTTCTGGAAATGCTGCTGTCAAACCCACCATTCTCAAGAAAGTTAAAACTCCCATTTTCAAAGCTGCAGAAATTGAGTTTGATGAAGAAGCCATGCTCATCAAACAAGAAATTCTTGATGAGGATGAAGGTGTTGACAGCACATTCAAGGATGGAAAGGATACTGTCACAATCCCCAAGACAGTAAACTTACCAAGCAATCAGACAGTAAGTTCAAAAGATGCTGTCACAGTTGGCAAGACAGAATCTTCCAAAGATACTGTCAAGAATGGTTCCAAGACAGTAACTTTAAAACCTTCTGTCAAGACAGTAGGAATAAAAGATACTGTCAAGGAAAGTTCGACAGCAACTTCTGAACATACTGTCAATCCAGTAACTCCCAAGTCTAAGAATAGGAATGGAAAGGTAGGAGTCAACAAAGGAAATGGATACACTAATGTTGGAGGTGCTTCTAGGAAACTGTGCAATAACTATGGATCTACTCATCACTTAACACATGTTTGTAAGAAACCAATTGAGGAAAAGGTCAATGCAACTGAACTCAATGGTAACTTACACAGAACCCCCCTTATGCATAGAACTATGAGTGTCTGTAATAAAATTGAATGTATGCCATGCAAAATTACTGCCATGAGTACATGCTTTAACTTACCTATTCTCACTACTGAAAAATGTTCATACTCAAACACTGTTGAGACTTCTGAGCCTGCTGGCAACAGGAAGAAGGCTCCATCCACTAAGAAAAGGACCAAGTCCAATTCTAAACCTAAGTGGGTGAAAAGAGAAGTCAAACAGGAGATTACTGATAATGCTTGTGACTTTATGACTGAAAGAAACTCAGGAGACACTGAAACTGCAGGACCCAACAAGGATTGGGTACCATATGCATCTTAGACACATTCTGTTTTGCAGGGCAAGAAGAAAGATCAAGTCATGTGGATCATTGACAGTGGCTGCTCAAGACACTTGACAGGTGATAAAGCCCTGCTATCACATTATGTTGAGAACGCTGGCCCAATCATAACCTTTGGAGACAACAGCAAGGGTTACATAGTGGGATATGGCTGTCTAGAAATTGGAAATGTTGTCATTGAAGATATTGCTCTTGTGGATGGATTGAAGCACAATCTACTCAGTGTCAGCCAATTCAGTGACAGGGGATTCAAGGTTGATTTTGATATGATGCTGTGCAATATCTATCACAAGAAGAACAGTAGCCTCTCTCTAAAAGGGGTTAGAAAAGGAAGCTTGTTTGTTGCTGACTTAAATTCAAAAAAGAAGGATAAGGTTTACTGTTTCTACAGTAAAGCTACTGTTGGTGACAGTATGCTTTGGCACAGGAAGCTCTCACATCTCAACTTCAAGACAATGAATATTCTGATGAAGAAGGAGTTAGTGAGAGGTTTGCCCCAACATGAATTCTGTCAAGAAGGACTGTGTGAAGATTGTCAAATGGGCAAACTGAGAAGAGCTGTGCACAAGTGCAAACAAATGAACACCAACATTGAAGCACTCAAGTTGATTCACATGGATCTCTTTGGACCAGTCAATGTACCATCAATGGCCAAGAAGAGATATGCCTTAGTAATGGTGGATGATTACTCAAGGTACGCTTGGGTGAAGTTTCTAGAATCCAAATATGAAGCTTCTCAAGTGATTATTGATCAAGTCAGAGTTCTTGATAGAACTCCAAACTCAAAAGTTCAAATCTTGAGGAGTGACAATGGTACAGAATTCAGAAATGCCACTCTTGGAAATTTCTGTAAAGATGAAGGAATTGTACAACAATTCTCTGCTGCAAGAACTCCACAGCAGAATGGAGTTGTAGAAAGAAAGAACAGGACTCTCATTGAAGCAGCTAGAACTATGTTGCATGATGCCAAACTGCCAACATATTTCTGGGCTGAAGCTATCAACACAGCCTGTTATACTCAGAACAGAACCATGATCAACAAAACTCATGCAAGTACACCTTACTGTCTGTTAACTGAAAAGAAACCTACTGTCAAATATTTTCATGTGTTTGGGAGCAAATGCTTTATGATGAAGGATAACCATGAGAAGAAAGGAAAATTTGACACCAAGGCTTTTGAAGGTTTATTCATGGGTTATAGCACAGAAAGGACTGCCTACAGAGTTTATGTTATGGAACACATGATTATTGAAGAAAGTGTTAATGTCACATTTGATGAAACCAAGTTTCCAGGACTGCATGAAGAAGGAAAGATGCAGACATTAAGATTTGAAAATCAAGGATACTTGGAAGCTGAGGAAATTGTGGATGAAGAACCTAGCTTCACTCAAGTTGTTGAAGTTGATAAAGATACTGTCAATGCCACTACTGTCAACCAAACTCCAGCTCAGTCACATACCATATCCTCTAACATTCATGACAATGGTGACTCTGGAGACAATGAAGAACATGGTGGAGACAATGGAATTGACGGGCATTCAACTCAACAAACTGAAGCAAATGTTCCTGTTCAATCAAGTAACTTGCCCAGAATCACCAGGTGGAACAAGGATCACACAAATGACCTTATCATTGGTGACCCTAATTCTTGAGTGAGGACCAGGAACAAAGTCTCTGCTGACAACATGTTTTCATGCTTCCTGTCTCAAATGGAACCTAAGACAATTGATGAAGCATTGTTGGATTCTGACTGGGTGATAGCCATGCAAGAAGAGCTAAATCAGTTTGAAAGGAACAATGTATGGAAGCTAGTTCCAAGACCTAAGGGAAAGTCAGTTATTGAGACCAAGTGGGTTTTCAGAAACAAGCTTGATGAAAATGGATTGGTGACAAGGAACAAAGCGAGGCTAGTGGCTAAAGGTTACTGTCAACAGGAAGGAATTGATTATGATGAGACATTTTCTCCTGTTGCAAGACTTGAAGCTATAAGAATCTTTCTAGCTTATGCTGCACACTGCAACTTCAAAGTATTTCAGATGGATGTCAAAAGTGCCTTCCTAAATGGAGAATTGGAAGAAGAAGTGTATGTTGAACAGCCACCAGGGTTTGAGGATGCTGAAATGTATAATTTTGTGTACAAACTCTTCAAAGCTTTGTATGGACTAAAGCAAGCACCCAGGGCATGGTATGACACACTTTCCACCTTTCTTCTGGAAAACCAGTTTACCAGAGGAGTTGTGGACAAGACACTTTTCTACAAGCATCATGGAAGGACATCATTCTGGTACAAATCTATGTGGATGACATCATTTTTGGTTCTACAAATGAGAAGCTGTGTGAGAAGTTTTCCCATCTCATGAGCAACAAATATGAGATGAGTATGATGGGAGAATTGTCATTCTTTCTGGGGTTACAAATTCTTCAACAAACTGATGGAATCTTCATATGTCAAGCTAAATACATCAAGGAACTTCTCAAAAAGTTCAACTTGGAAGATTCATCTCCTGCAAAGACACCAATGTCCACAGCAACTAGTCTGGATCTTGACCCTAAAAGAAAGAAAGTTGATTCAAGCACCTATAGAGGCATGGTAGGATCTCTCCTATACCTAACTGCTAGCAGACCTGACATCATGTTTGCTACATGTCTCTGTGCAAGGTTTCAAAGTGATCCAAAGGAGTCACATTTGGTAGCCATCAAGAGAATCTTTAGATACTTAAAAGGCACTCCTAACCTAGGCCTTTGGTATCCTAAGAATACTGGATTTGATCTAATTGGTTACTCAGACTCAGACTATGCTGGATGCAAGATTGACAGAAAAAGTACTATTGGTAGCTGTCAATTTCTTGGTGGAAGATTGCTCTCATGGTTTAGCAAGAAGCAGCATTCAGTTTCTACCTCAACTGCAGAAGCTGAGTACATTGCTGCAGGCAGTTGCTGTGCACAAATCCTATGGATGAAGAGTCAACTTATGGATTATGGTCTAGTGCTAAGAGAAATTCCTATTTACTGTGACAACACTAGTGCCATAGCCATCTCAGACAATCCAGTTCAACACTCTAGGACAAAGCACATTGATATAAGACATCACTTTATCAGAGAGCATGTTGAACAAGGAACTGTGAAGCTGATTTATGTCCCAACTGACAAGCAACTTGCTGACATCTTCACTAATCCATTGGATGAAGCAACCTTCAACAGGTTGGTAAGTGAATTGGGAATGCTGAATCTGGTATGTTAATTTACTAAGGTTTCTAAATTTTCAATTTTTTTTCATTGAAGCTCATGACAGCACCTTCAAACTTGCTGTCAAGAGAAGTTACTGTCTACTTGGTCTATGTCTGCTATGTGACAGCATGTCTTGATTTGACTATTCATGTCTGTATTTTGTGCCAGTCTCATACTTTTCAGACCCTATATGACATTAATGTGGTTATTTGTTTAGTTTGAGAGATTAATGTTTGTTCCATTGGACTTTCTACCTTTTCGCATTAATCTGTAGGATTAAAGGAGGACACGACCTTTAATTACTTTTGTGGTAGTTGTATGGGTACTCTAACTGTTGACCATTAGACTTTAATTCTTAGACGGTTTTGCCTATAAATTAACCTTAGGTTTCACTAGTCTGCTCTCAGTTTTAAAGTAAATAATGGAAAACAAAGTAGGGATCGAAGTTGGACTAAAGAAGTGTGATAGTGAACCCTACAATGAAGAGATTGAGGAGCTCTTCGAGGTGCTATTGGATGCCCTCGATGAGATAGATGAGGAAAAGGAACAGGAAGAGAAGGCCAAGGCTCAGGAAGAAGAGAAGGAACTTCAGGCACTTCTCACGGAAGAAGGACGCTCTGAAGAAGAGATTAAGGAAGAGACTTTAGACCTAGTTGCTAAAATCATAGAATGATGTACTCAATGTTCAATCTTAATGATTTTATTAATAATAATAAAAGTTCCTGTTTACGTGGTTACTGAGTTTATGACTTGTCTGTGTAACTTGCTTAATATCTGTGTTCGAAAGATTACATTGCTAAATTCATATTCTGTTAATTTTAGGTTAAGTATATGAGCAAAGCATTCTAATTAGTTCATGACAGAAATACTTTCCCATTTGGATTACTGTCACAAAGAAGGATATTGTCCTGTGTTTCTTTCTTGACAGCAGGGAAAGACTTTCTGTCACGACCTTGAAAGGATACTGTCACTCAAATGCTTAACGGTGACAACATGTTTTGCGCAATAGTTGCTGTCGCGCAAAACCTACTGTCACCACCACTTATTACTGACAGATTGTTTCTAGCGCACAGGTTACTGTCAACAATAGTGGACCGTTGTAATTGGATATTCACCCCACGTTTGACAGTGAATAACGGGCAGTAACTCACGTGTTAAGAGAGTGGGTTAAGACACGTCCTTTAACTCCACTTTTTGTGCAAACGTTTGAGATACCCATATTTATTCTCCAGTTACTCAGACATATCACTCTCACAAAACTCAAGGCAAAATACTTTTCCTCAAGAAAAAAGCTACTTTCTCACTTTCTTCTTTTCTTGAAATCTCCATGGCCCCCAAACAGTCTCTCTCTCAAACAAACTTTGCTGGCATCTTTTCCCCCAATGATGCTGGTGAAGGTTTCAAAGGACTAGTGTTTTTCTTGAACAAGTCTTATCTTCGTTCAGCCATTACCTCAACCCCAATTCTAGACCTACACAAACTTGAGGCATTTTGGCGAACTGATGTTGCTCAAACTGAGGGTGAAAACCCAACTATTCAATTCAAGATTAATGGGCAACAATGCATTCTCACAGCTGTGGTCATCAATACTGCTCTTGGCATTACACTGGAAGCCGGCCAAAACTTTGCCCCACTTGCTAATGATGACGCTCTGAAGAAGCTCTTCTTGAAGATTGGGTATGCAGGCCCCATTCTCGAAGAGGGAACAACCAAGTGGTACCCGTCTGGTGAAATGGATAGGAAATATCTGAGGAAGGAGTGGAGCATGATATTTGATGCAATGGTCAAGGTGTTCTCTACCAAGTCCACAGGCTGGAATGGGATACCCTCCTACATCAAGAAACTGACACATTCTCTTGTCCATGGATACAAGGTGAATGTTGGAGCTCTCCTCATGGCACAACTCAGGGCTGCCATAGGTAAGAAGGTATCAATCTACCCTCGCTTTCTTATGATGTGTATCAATTCTTTCTGTGAATTTAAGAATGACGCCCCTCGTCTAGAGGTGTGCTCTGTCTTGAAAAAGAACACACACACACTATTATCTTCACAGGATCTAAATGCACATATTCCACTTTGTTTCACTCAGCACATGGTTGATCAAGTGTCCAACCTTGATTATCCATTACCTACTGGTTATGATTCCTTTTCTCTTGCGAATGAAACTGAATTAGACCCAAATTCAGTTAACCCACATTCCACAACATACACTCAGCCTAGGCCCTCTAGACTTCCCAAAGCCCAAAGAGAAGCCTTGCAGGAATCCAGAAAAAGGCCCTTAGAAGCTGGTGTTGGTGGTAGCTCTGTTAGTGAAGAGGGAGACACTGCACCTAGTGCAGCAAACAAGGATGGTAGTCAAACAGAACCCCCAGTGGTTCCCCCTGAGCCTAAGAAGAAGAGAGCTAGGAGGACCAAAACCACTGTTAGCCAAGCTGCAGTTTCTCAACAAACTGTGGTTACTGAAAGGGATTCAAACACCTCCCTAGATGTGCCTTCTCAACAAGGTGCATCTATTGAAATTGGCCTGTCTCCCAAGGCACCCTGTACAGAGTCTGCACAAACTCATGGTTCACAACCTGAGATACCCCCACTTGAAGAAACACACAGTGAGTTAGGGCACAGTGAGGATTTGTCTACTCCTATTGATGATTCACATGTTTCATCTGTGAATCAGCCCCCACTCTCTGCTACACTTTCACCTTCTTCCTTCCCTACACATTCTTTTGTTTCTTCTCCACAACCTAGAGAAGGGGACAGTCCCAACCCTTCAGGTTTTGATCATCCATCTCCAATCATGGATGAGTCCCCATCTAGTGGTCCACAAGAACCCATTTCTCAAAGTGAGATGGACACCACTCCTCCAAACACTGAGCTAGGGTAAAGTGGTATTTTGTCAGAAAATGAAACAGCCAACACTTTGTCTAAACTCCAAGGAGCATCTTACCTTCAGGAAGATGCTGTCACAGCCTCTGTTGCTGTCAAAAACACTGGCAATGTTGCTGTCCTGGACACAGCTGCTGTCATGGGTGGAGAGAAAGATACTGTCACTACAGAACCTACTGTCACTCCACCTCCCAAAGTTGCTGTCATGCCAGAACCTGCTGTCCAGACTCCAACTGACAGTAACATTCCTGCCAAAGATGCTGTCCAGTCCTCTCAGCCTGATTTTGATGCTGTAATCATTGAGGATGCCTCTGATGATGATCTACCTCTTGCCAAACTCTTAAAGGTACATTCTAAATCTACTCCTTCCATGCATGTTAGTACTGCTCATACCCATGCATCTAGGTTGAGTGAGGGTGTGCAAAAGAAAAGAGAGATAAAAGAAAAGAGAGGTGAGCATAAAAATGAGTGGCAGCCAAATGAGCTGGCAAAAGGAGAGGGACTTGAGCATGTCCAGAGAGATATTGAGGGAGCCCACACTATTCAGGCACTAGGCCTTGAGAGTCAAACTGTGAGGGGTGATGAGATCACTCAAAAACACCCTGAGAGTGTGAGAACCCCCATAGCCTCCAAGCCCCTGTCTTTTCCTTCCCCTCCAAGAAGGTTAAGGTATGGTGGCCCCTCTGCTACTTTTGGTAACAGGATTGCAGCTCTTGAAGGACAGTGTGCTACTTTGAACTCCAAACTGGATTCTCTCTCTCAACTGGTGGTTGATGGTTTTGCTGCTACTCAACTCTCTATTCAGTTCCTTACTGACCTGGTAGCTGCCAACTCAACTAAGGGGGAGAAGGTAGCAAGATCAGAATCATTGCCTATTCAGGAATCAGGTGGAACTCAGGGGGAGCCAGTATCTGTGAAGCCCAAAGGGGGAGCAAACCAAGTTTCAGGAGTTAAAAGGAAAGCAAGGACTAAGGGGGAGCAAGCCAAATCAAGCAGTGAACAACCACCGGATAAAGCTGAAGACCTGGTTGAAGTTGAATTGGATGGTGAACAGGTGTTGATGTCAAAGGCAACTCAAGATGCAATTCAAAGAAGACTTGCATCTAGACACCCAATCTTGCCTCCTGTGGTGATTAGAGAACCTACTCCAGAAACTCAAGAGACTGCTCTACAGAAGAAATGGAGAGAAATGGAGGAACAAAACAAACTTGGGAAAGGTAAAGGGAAACTGCCTGAATCCATCCAAGAAGGAATCATGTGGTCAAATGGCACTCAATTTGATCAAGAAGAAGCCAATGTCTTGATGGTGGATTACAGGGAGAGCACATTACACAACCATGACAGTGAATTTAGCAGTTTGGTGGAAAAAGCAATGAATGCTCCAAGCAACCGTCCAACCAACACCACAAAACTGTTAAAGGATCAAATTACTAGTGTTAGTGTAATGGTGAATGATGAGAAAAGATGGGATGTAAGTATTTATCTCACTTCTGGCATATCTTATTTCATTACAATGCAACTATTGCAGAGTCTGCCAGCAAAGGTGTTGTGTGCTTTGAAGGGAAAGATCAGGGCAACTCAAACACCATTCAATGAAATATTGGATATGCAAATTCAGAACCTGATCACACAGAAGCTACCTGAAGTCTACTCAAATCTACCAAGTGTTTTCTACAGATCTAAAACTAAGGATGGCACAAGAAGGAACAGCTTCATGAATTTGGTTAGCCCATCCAGAATGGAAACCAAGTCAATTCTGAAGGTACTAGATGGAATACTCAGTTCAAATGCCAATCCAGGTAGAGTTCATGTTGTTCAAGAGATCTACAAAATGCTGGTGCTGAGAGACAAGGCACTGGGAGCTAGAATAAAGGAGCTAATCTCTAGAGCCAATGCCAAAAGAGATGATCAAGGTGGAAGTTGCCTCTATAACATTCCTCCTCATGATGATGATGATGATGAGGTTGGAGGTGGTGAAGCTTCTGGAAATGCTGGAAATGCTGGTGGAAGTAATTCTGGGAATACTGGTATTCAATCTCAGAATGAAGGCAATGAAGAAACTCCTAGCCAGGAAAAGAAAGATGCTGGTGCAACAGATGAAGAGGAGACAAGAATACTGGAAGCTTTGGAGGCAAGCATTCTTAGATGTGCTATTGACTGCATAAATGCAGAAAAAGATGCTGTCACCAAAGGTACTGTCGACAAGGATACTGTCATAGAAGATGTTGTCATGAAAGACACTGTCGACAAAGGTACTGTCAAGGAAGGTTCTGTCAAGGATGAAACCAAAGCTGCTATCAAGCCCAAGAGATTGAAAGCTAAAGCTAAGGCATGGTTTACTAGACAGAAACCTGCAGGAAAGCACAAGTACTCAGGAAAGGAAAAGGCCACTGGATTTGGCAGAAATCTTAGGAAGCCAATTCAATCAATTCCTCCCAACAGTCTTAAGATTCAACAAATGAAATCAAAAGAAATTAAGAGTGTTGAGGTTAAGCTGGATGCAAATCAAGAGGCCTCTGAGTACATTCTGTGGTGGGAAGAATCAAGGTCTACCAAGATTGACAATGACTTCAATCTGGTAGCCACATCAACCAAGAACAGCACATCAACCATTGATAAAAGAAGAATTGACTTCTTCTACCTGGAAAGAATGGTAGAGTTGCTGGAGAGCTATGATAATGTTTCAGAGTCTGTTATGGAACATATTCTGAAATATCAAGCTGATAGGGATGCTGAATTCTATCAGAAATTTGGCTACAACTTTGCAGATTTTGATGATGCTGATATTTCAACTGATTTACCAGCTTCTCCTATACCATATCACTGGTACTATGAGTTTGATGATTCACCCACAAAAGAAAGGAAAACCCAACCCACAGAGGAAGGGCAACCCAAGCCAAGCAAAAGACCTGACTCTTCTCAATACGCTCAATATCAGTCAGAACTTGATAAGAAGGAAGCTGAACTCCTGGAAAGATGCAAGACTGCCAACAAGGCAGAAAGTGAAGCTCCAAATTATCAAACATGTATGCTGGAAAATCCCTTAAGAATCAAGCATCTAAAAGAAGAAATCTATGTTTGCAGCTTGCACAAGCTAAAAACAACTATTCTGAAGGATTTACAGTATATGGTTGCTGGATCAATTCATCCCCTGGAGCAGATCTGTTCTGACAAGATAGAGGAACTATTGGAAAGGAGAAAATGAGAAGATTCGAAGCTGGACAAGCAAATGAGGATGTCTCTCAATGCTTATCGAGGAAGTAGATTCAAGCTTATACATGAAGAACTCCACTTCAGAAGCTATCCATTTGATCAAGAGCAATGGTTGAATCTCAGGGATGCTAGTTCTCTTATTTCTCCTACTATCAAGAAGATCATTGAAGAAATAGAAGATGCTGCAGTCACACCTGCTGAAATCTCTCTTGTAGAAGGTCTAAGAATCAGCTTGGTGGAAGCTCTCAGAAGAGAGGAAGTAACGAGACAGAAGAGGAAATCTCAAGCTAAGTAAACATTCTAAATCCGTTCTGATCTTGTTAGTTAAGTTGTCAGCATATATTGTAAATTTGTTGTTATTGTCCATAAAAACAAATTGGGGGAGATTGTTGGGATTTATGGGTGATAGCATAGGAACAACTTAACTTTGTATATACTTAATTTTTTAATTAAGTAGAACATACTGTCACAGCCAAAGTATGTTCTTGTAATCAGTATGCAATGTTATTTTAATTGTGTAATTTGGAAGAAGTTCACTTTCTGTGTTCAAGCCTCAAAGAACGCATATTAGATGACAACATGAATAAAGGTTACTGTCATAAGCATTGACAGTAAGATTACAAGAAGACAGAATGTTGCAAGTCAAGACAGCATATTCACTCTGACAGCAACATTGGCGGAAGACTACGCGACAGCAACTTTAGCCCTCGACAGCAAGCTTGGGAACCTCGACAGCACACTATGCGGGGAACTCGTACTGTCACCAAAAGCACATTCCTGTGATAGCAAGCTTTGTGGCAAAAGTAACTGTCTCAAGAAAGACCCTTGTTCTAAGTATCTTTCTCAGTCAAATCCCGTGACAGTTTCAATTTTCAAGAAACAGGCGTGATGCATTATCCCTAAGCTGCACCAAGTCTGCAAGACTACGACAGAAGCTTCAAGCACTACAAAACAAAAGCTAATCAATTCAAGAGCAAGGTCAAGTCTTTATCTGCTGAATTGTTTTAGCTGGAAATAGAATGAATCTAGGTTGCTTTCTTTGTAATGTATATCTGACATGTTAGCAATTTAGGAAAGTCACATGGGTAAGACAATCTGTAAAAAGCTGCCACTTGACAATGACAGCAGCTTCACAAACCCGTGACTGATAGTGATATGATTAGTCTTATACCTACTGTTAATTCATTCTAGAAAAGTAACGAAGACAAGTAAGTGTCTTGGAGGATACCGAAGCTCGAGAATTCTTTCTTGAGGTTGTAGCAACACTTTGCAAAATAAATAAAACATTTATTTTGTGAATCTTGTTCTTACTACATACTGTTCGTGATTGCGTATATTGCTGATAACGTTTAATCTTTATTTTAGTTGTTGAAATTTAGATTGAATTTTATCAGTATTGCATTCATCCCCCCCCCTTCTGCAATACACAAGGACTAACACTCGTTAGAAACTACAAGCTTAAATCCGGTCTCTATTTCAATCATCCTTATACCCAATATTCCTTCTCCCATATCAATCCTGTGCGCTACCTAAGCTTAACACTTTTGGCACAATAGCCTTTTCATTTAAGTCAATCCCGGAATTTCTCAGTCCGTCTTGGTCCTTAAATATATTTCGCCTTTACCGTCCAATCTCAACTTCATCATTTTATCTCTACAATCAATTATAGCAATCAGGGTCTGTCCACCAACCCATATAACGACTATCTTATCCAATCCACAGGGTTCGCTCTAATTTCCACTCTCTTTGGTGACATCCTCTGGTAATCAGAAAGACAAGGTTTGCCAAAATTTGCTGAATTTCTCTCCAAATCTGGGAAATTTGATCAATCTATTTACCTACCAGTAATGCTCGGGTCTGATTTTCGACCTTTCTGTTCTATCCTCATAATTCCTTCCTGGTTTCCTGAGGGTGGTAAATCTCGTCCTCGATTCTGTCTTAGCGTGCTTGTCTTACAATAACATTTGCATGGTACATATACCCAAAATTCTCCTTGAGATAATAAAATCCCTCAATGATGTAATAGACAATATTTCTAGTGGAATCGCTGGTCGTGGGGGATTGAAACCTCATAGCCAAAGCAATTCCTTTCACTATTCTAGGCAACTAAGTACCCTTAATCGTTCGTGAAAATCTGAACATCTTGGTTCTTACGTATGCCGCCTCCTTATGGGCAACTATAACCGACTACGAGTAACAGGTTTCGTTCAAGTCGAATCAATCCACTGATACTGGCTATACTACCTCTACCTCTTCTGCTTTGGAGACTCTACTCCATTTTCTTTGTCATATCTCTTGATGAATCATGAACGATCCTTAAACCCTCATCTCATCACTTATTTATCCCTTGAAGGTTCGTCCGGTCCTATTGTACGACCTCAAGTAAGATACTACATCTTTATCAATCAACACGTCTCTACAAGATTCTTTCCTTGACCCACTATGGGGTCTTTCTCTAGATCCTCCTATGGATCTTCCTTTATCGGGTCTCCGTCCATTTCAAGGAACGCATCATCAATTGCCTACTCGAAGGCCTCGGGGTCTGGTATCTCAGAATCCCATCAATCTATAACTCATACGACTCGAGGTGACTAATCCCGAAGTCCTAAGTACGGTTTCCCAGAAGAAGTCCCCTCTCGGGCTTCATCTTAAACAGTCAGGGTCATGTCCTCTAACCCGACTACAAACTCAATTTGAGCTCTAGATGTTCTTATCCTTATTAAGGGTATTGTAAGACTCGATCTCCTATCGTTTCTGAGGACTGTAACCTAACTCTCTGATACCATTTCTGTAACAGCCCCAAATCCGGGGTCAGGGATTTAGGGTAGTCACGATCCATGTACTCCTTGCCTTACCTGTATTACTCACACCCTTTATAATTCACCTGCTCATGACCCCACAACATATGTCTCTCTCTCACACACACACAGGTTAGAGTCTCAGAAATGACACAATACAACAACTGCGGAATAAATAATTTTTTATTACAATACCCAAATGTCTTTTGAATTTGTCACTGATACAATTTCTAAGTAATGTTACATTACCAACTTAGTCTTCTGATGCTCACAATCCTCTCATACCATTCATATCTATACATAAGTTGAATACCAAAAGCTGTAGCCTGATTCGATTGGTTCGTACTACTCTTCGGGATCACTGCTAGAAACTGTTTATGGAAACGCCTTGCGGGGTATGTGCCGACCCATTGGCATCCTGCTTCGCTGCCATAATATATATAAAACAATAGCAAGAGTGAGCGATAGCTCAGCAAGGTAATAAAAGTATGGCATAATCCTGCCTTTAACTCAACCCAGAATAAAGCGGGTATAAGACAATAATTTGTCAAAATATCTCGATACTGAAATTATTTCCTTATCGGAATGTATTCCCAAAAACAGTACCATTATTGTACTTCAAATATCATTTTCATAATATTCTGCAACTTTCGATATTCATACTATGAACAAAGTTCTAGTATAATATAAAAGATGAGGTTTCAAAGTGAACCAATATAGCCTTTCCAAAAATTATCTGCTATGTGAGCAGAATACCAACATATAACTTAAAAGATGAAGTTATAAGGAAAATTCAATATAAGGTTTCCGTAACCCAAAATCCACTTATGCATATGTATCTGAGTAAAGTTTTACCAGAGTCAAACTCATAAAATAAAAGATGAAGTTACAAGGATTTATTGTAACTTCATTTCGAACACTTTTCGACCCCCTGCCAACATGACCGGTAAACCTGTACCACGATGTCATCCTTGGTCCCTTTCAATACATGTTGCAGAATCCCTCTGCCAACATGATCGGTAAACCTGTACCAATGGAGTCATCCGTGGTCCCTTTCAGTACATGTTGCAGAATTATCCAAAATGGATGATGAACCAATACTGGAGCCTTCTCCGCGCCCGTCGTACCAACCTTACTATGATCAGTAGCAGGTTGTACAACAAAAATATGTTTTCTACATGTAGATGGAAGTATCACGACAGCCTGACATTGTCTACCGCATTTCTGGATCTCCCGGCCCATTTGGGGCAATAAGGTGATGGATCGGCGCGACTCGACCTCTTACACATGCTCCTAGTTCAGATGAAATCCATGACTCTGAAACGTAAAGATCGTCTTCCTTTCCCCAAGTGTAATACTTGTTGATACGACTCCACTCAGTAGTTATATCTAGGTTGGAAAGGAAGATTCTCCAATATTTCCCAAGCTATTGCTTGTTAATGGATATCGACTTGTTCCATGAATTTACCCCTCGATCGTTGAGGTGGTAACACAATATTTGACTTGCAGCAACTAAATTGCTTCGAGAAAATATCTGTCCCCTGACAGTTTTGAGTTGAGAGTTTAAAAAGAGTAGCAGTCACTTAAATCAGGTTTCCCATGTTTTTGATAGTTGAGCGAGCATTTAAATCCTCTTTAAAAGACAGATTTAAATGGAAAAACATTGTTTTGGGAACCTCTTTTTGATTTATGAATACTTAATAATATTTATTAAATAAGTAAATCTTAAATGAATATTTGAAAATAATATTCCTTAAGTAAGTAATCCTCAAATGAATATTTGAAAATAATATTCATTAAATAATAATCCTCAAATGAATATTTACAATAATATTCATTAAATAAATAATTAATCTTCAAATGAATATTTAAAAATAATATTCATTAAATAAATAATCCTCAAATGAATATTCACAATAATATTCTTCGATTAAATAAACCTCAAATGAATATCTGAAATAATATTCCTTAATTAATAAGCCTCATTTGAATATTCGAACCTAATATTCATTAAATAATTAAATCTCAAATGAATATTCAAAAGTAATATTCATTAAATAAATAATCCTTAAATGAATATTCACAATAATGTACTTTAAGTCAATAATCCTCAAATGAATATTCATAAATAATATACTTTAAGTCAATAATCCGCAAATGAATATTCATAACTAATATAAATAATTAATTCTCGAATAACAGTACCCGATATCTTTATCGGAAAATAACCTTTAACATATACCGAAATATAATTACTTCTGATCTTAGAAAAAATCACCCGCCCTTATCCTAGGGCATTATATACAAAACTGGCTTATAACTGATATCCCATATCTAGCTTATAAGCCCCACATCAAATCATATCCTCAAGTATTGCTATATATATAGCAGTTCGAAAACAAGCATGCAATTTATATATCGCATCTACATATCATATATGAAAACAGTTTATTATCACAACAACAGTAAGTAGGGGTTTTGAAAACTTGCCTGATGCTCGAGAAGTGATAGGGTTCGAGACGATGCCGGACAATCTAGACAAAGTCAAAGAAAACGCACGATTAATCCCCTGGATAATCCACTTGTACTCAATGCTTAAACACGTAAGCGAAACACAACCAAGGCATTACTAGCTCGTTATAGGCTCATACTAAGTCCATGTTAATCGACAATTACTAAAGTCGTAGGTTTAGTCCGAAATCGATCCTCGAATACAAGTTATACTTAACCATTTACAACATTGGTTTCTAAGTCATGTTCTTAGTGGTTTTCACTTGCGCGACCTCGGCTAAAACATTTTTATAAAATCGAAACATAATCTTTTTAATCCGAATCATTTTCGTGAGCCTTCCTAACTGTCTCTAGTATTATTCCTCAAAGTTTCACATTTTAATATGGCTTCTAAGTGGTCCAAATATAGCCTCAAAGTGACTGACCAGAGATGGGTTGTTCCTCCGAACGGCGTTTACTAAAACTCACTTTTCTCTCAAACCGTAATTCGTATAGACATGATCTTTATACCAAAACAACCCTTAAAACAAAACCTACATTTTAATGGTCGGTGTTGTTCAAAAATATTCCAAGACCAGTTCTTAATTCTTGCTCAAAACAGCCTTAAATCAAATGGGCATTACGACGGCTATAATCGTAACGTTTCCCGGTTTTTGTTATGTCAAAACCTCTTAAAACCAAATCAATTCAACAACACAACCATCTTTACAACATAATCAGTTTATATACTTCAAGAACATATCACCAACATCAACCAACAACAAGTATCCGTCAAGAATTAACCATACATACTCCAAACTCCATAATCATGCTTATTCTTAAACATTACTAGAAACTTCACTTAAATCTCAACATAAATCAAAGGGTGGATGAGTGGTATACCTTCCTTGATGCTCTACCAACACTAACCAGTGGCCACAACCACTCAACAAGCCTTATATACTCCTTACAAAGCTTAAACCTTAAGATTCAATCAAGAAAACAAGTTAACAACTTTCGGAGTTACTATTTATCATCACTTTGTAAAATCCATATAAAATCGAAAAACAAGAGTTTGGTTCTAAGCTTTTTACCAGACCTTGTAATCTTCATAAGCTTTCTTGTGAGCTATAGATCGCCATATTTAAAGCTTCCTAGATAGGGTTTTGAGTCCCATCTTCCCGCTGGACAGAAACTGGACAATTTGGATTCTCCAACTTGGGGAAGCGATTTGGCTAGGCTACACTCCTTTGTTAGCCATGAAATTTTGGACGAATGTTACCCATGGAGTGGAGAAGCTATGGTTAAAATTCGGTGATTTAAGGATGGATAGAAATGGAGTTATGGATTTTTCTTTGAACTCTGTTTCTGCTGAGCAGAAAATCTGGGGAGAGTTCTTCTCCTTTTTCTTTTCTTTGTTTTGATTAATTATGCTAGAAATGCTGATTTTTGTTAAAAGAGGGGTGAGTCATAAGAGTTATCCTTGTCATAAGGACACATGTCGAGCCATGGAGTATCATGGTGGCAAAGCAGGGACACGTGTCGCGCATGCATGTGTTTGGTTAAAGTAGCTTTACTGGTTCGTTTCTTTTCACATGGATGATCCAAATGTTGCATCCCTCGAATTAATCTTGTTACATGTTACTTCCATGTCTATATTTAATCCTGTAGATGTTGCCTTGTTCCTCTTGAAACGATTCGAAATATTCCTTAAAAAGAGCGAATAAAACTCTACGCGATTCTCGCAGTGAATAGTACATATTCACTATTCATTCCAACAATCGAATCCTTAAATCGACTTTAATAAAATAATAAAATTCCAAAATATTAAATCCTCAAATCCTCAAATTTAATATCTCATTTCTTGAATATAATAATATATAATTCGCTGCCCGGTCAAATACTATACCAAAATAAAATTTGGAATTTCTGAATTCCGATCGTCTTTGCATTCACTTATTTACTCCGTAGATCACTAATATGACTTTGGAATATCCACACTACGTCTCGTACATAGGTGGCATGAAAAATTTTCTTAACCCTCAAAATCACTATATATTCATCTACCAAATTCACTATTCACTGATGCACTTAATCATAATAAGAAAAGTTTTAAATTTTACCAAAAATTCGGGTTATTACAAAAAATTTCACTGTATGAAGTTGACACTTGATGTACTGTCCGGTTCATAAGTGACTAACTGCAATGTATGTTCTTCATCTTTGACTTTAAGCTGTGGTCCATTAGTTACTTTTGACTTTGTCAACCACTATAACTTGTACTTTTGCTGTCACACTTCTGAAATCTCTATCAATTTAATAAATCCACTTCCTTGAATACTTCACTAAGGCTTGATCAAATAATTGAACTTAACAAATAGACCTATACATATGAGTTTCAAGTGTATTATTAAATTTTATCATTTGATATATTTTTGGAGTTCTGATATCATTAGCATTCATTAAATAGTATTAACCTGGCCTCAAAGTGTAAAAGCCAAAAAGACCCTGTAATCCGGACCATCAACAATCAAACAATATGCATGTAAACTGGATTTGATATATGAAATATGCCTGAGTTTGTAAATTTGGTATTCTAACTCAAACATACAAGTGTTCTTGACCGTCCATTGTGACCTTGTCAGTCGATATTTTAAACGCAAATTTCTTAAAAATAGCGTGCAATAGATCCAAATACCATCCTGAGTTTGCAACACACAGAAACAAGTAGTTTGGTGCCAAACAAATAGGAGAGATTTAGAAAAGAATTATTATTCAAGGAGGACATAATTGTAGTATTTAAGAGGACACATTTCTTTGTCTGTGGCAGGATCGTATAATGTTGAACTGTGAGGGTGATGTAAGGGGTGACATCTCAAAGATTTGTTAGGATTGCCAAATTAGCTGTCTATCGTATACAGCTTTTAATATGTACCGATTAGTTATATACAGAAGATTGTCATTTTTATGTATAATATTTAAAGCACTACATACATAGTACTAATGTTACATGACAGGATATTGTGGGAAGAAAATACAGAAGAGAACTGGTGAATTCAAAGAGTGTGTGTGTAAGATAATTCGGCACATGGCCTGTTACTGTAAATCTTCATACAAGGAATACAAACCAGAGTAAGTTGTAAAACTGTCAGAATAAATGATAATAATAATTATATAATCTTAGCGTGTTGTTTATCTAATTGCTTTTGTTTTCCTTATGAATATTACCAAAATAAATACCTTTTCTTAGTGAACTATTGATCCTTATTTCCTGAATATTTAGACAAATTAGTTTTTTCTGTTCACAATTTACCTTTTCTTATATTGGCAGTGATTTAGAATGTGCCTTTGCTCAATAAGTTGGTTAAGTTTGATGCCTCTAAAAGCAGTGTACAAAAGTTGCTAGCTCTAGGATCGGCTTGCGGGTTGTATTTCCATCCTACTTCTGCTGTGATTATCTTCTCAGATGCAAGCATTGAGTAGAAATACTGGAGGGCAGGTTGCCATGAGACTAACGAAAGAAGATAAAATGGCAAGCATGGACATAATTCCAGCTGCTATGCGAAAAAGACCTGGAAAACAAAACTGAATGTCTCCTCAGCGAGTAATTTATCTACTTTTCTGTTTATGAAGTTATGTGTGTGTGTGACTGTGTCTGTATTTCACCTATCACTGAATTTGATATCTACTTTGGATTGCTACTTAAATTGGTTTGTATTAGTTATAACACTTCAGCTCATCAGATAAGGAGAAAGTTACCTTTCTACATGGGTGTGGGTGTGTACTTTGGATTGCCACTTGAATTGGTTTGATGGAAATAGTAGTTATGACACATGAGCTCATCAGTTGATGAGAAAGTGGCCTTTCTACATGGGACATTCTCAAGATTGTAATATGCATATATCTTTGATCTGCAAGGATGAATTTAGTCCCTTCAAAAATGAAAGGAATTAATCCAAAACTTTTTAGTTCATTTCTAGGCGACTATTTAATCTCATACCCTCCTTTTAATTATTAATCCTCCACGAAATAAATGTAATATCTAGGCATTTGGTTCCACTGAAGTTAAGAGAAAAGAAACTATTTTTGAGATTTCTCTTTGGTAATACAAGTTTTTTGCAAGTGAAGAAGAACCGGAGCAAGTTCCTGTTTAGCAATGATTCTTTGCAACTAGTAAGAACTCTAATATAATCTGTGTTCCATGCTTATTATAAGGCATAATTGAACTTTATTGCATACTCTTTATATCCATATTCAGTAGACTGTTAAATGGTATATGGATCAAGAAGTGGATCAGCAGGATCAACAAAATCTGTAGCCATAAATACGGCTGCAATGTCTCTCTATAGGTAGTAGGTACAGAGACCAATGCATCAATCATATGTCCATCCAATCGCAACTCTGTTGTCGGAATTAAGCCTACATTAGGCTTGACAAACTGGATTGGGGTTGTTCCAATTACACCTAGGCATTAATACCAATTAATGTTACTAAACCTCTTCAGATGATGCCTAATGTTTCATTCGATTGAGGAATGAATCCCTGTGCTGATGAGACTCTAAGTGTAACGTTTTCTTCATATAATTTATGGGACTTTTCATGTGTATAGTTTTCACGCCTTTCCTTATTTCTGTTGTAAAATTGCTGATTACTTGAGTTTAGTTCTAAACTCTGACTTGCATTAAAGTTTCTCGGGCACGGGAGAAAGTGTTGGAAAAAGAAGTGCCACGGAATGCTACAAAAGGTTGTCATTGACTATGATGTTCACATAAAGTTTGCCAATGTGCCTGCTTGATGGAAAGGGTTTCAACCTTTTATGTAAGCATGACATATGAAGGATATGAAAGCGGTAAGGTGAATACAGAATTAAGGGCCTGTTTGACACACCGAACTTATGCATTATAAGTTGACAAGAGAGGATGTTTATGTACTCAACTTATTTGATAACTTATAACTTATAAATTGATAAGTTAAATGTTAGAAATCACCAACATTTTAGTTAACTTATCAACTTATTCTTTGATTTCTTTATTTTTTTAATATTTTATATTTTTACATTTGTGTTTTTAAATTTTTTTTTAATTTAAAATACAAGTGTTGAAATCATTGTATTTAAAAATTATTTTTTCAAATTTAATTTATCAAATTATTCACTAACTTATGTTACATTTTCTTCTCAACTAACTTAAATCTTATTTAAGTTTTAATCTATTTTTATTTATTGAGTTTCACTATTTTAATTCAATTCGAATTTTTAGGGAATACAATAAATATATAAAAGTCAATCATATTTAACATTTAATTAAACAAAATTAACTTCTTTTCTCAACTAAATTAAATCATATTTAAGTTTAACATATTTTTCTAGAGTTTCTCTATTTGTATTCAATAAAATTAAATTATCTTACTTAGATTCGAATTTATAGGGAAGACAATAAATATATAAAAATCTATATTTTTAAGAATTAAATCTTTATTTTAACGTTATATGACAATCCTATTTAGGATTTAATCTTTATTAAATTTTTATATTATAAACTTATTTATAATTTAATCTCTATTTAATCTTTAAACTAAAATTAGAATCCCCTACTTATATTAAAATTCACAGGAAAGACAATGATTATATAAAAATCGATTATGTTTCTATGATTAACCTTTTTATATTATAATGATGCACATGTACGCACTAAAAAAGTTTTATTATAACGTCTAAGAATATTTAAGAATTTTTTAATTTTTGTGATAATACAAATAGTTGAAGTTAGAAGTGGTGGTTAATAATTAAATTTTTATTATTGTTCAATTTTTTTATTTTTATTTATATGTATTTAGTGCAATGGGCGTTAGCTAAATAAAGTATGATACAAAATCGACATATAAAGTCTAGGGATATTAAGAAATTTGTAATTTTTGTTATGATACTAATAGATAGTTGAAGTTTGAAGCGGTGGTTAATACTTAAATTTTATTATTGTATATTTTTAGTATTTTATTTGTATGTACTTATGCAACAGACGTTGGCTAAAAAACATGACACAAAATTGGCATATAAAGTTCAGAGATATTTAATTATTTTCGAATTTGTAGGACTTGATAGAACTTTCTTTGATTTAGAAAATTACAACTTCCTTATTATTTTCGAATTTGTAGGCTCTTATGTTAATAATTGCAATTTTCTTTTTTATTATTTTCAATCTTGATATAACTTTCTTTTATTATTTTCAAACTTAATAGAACTTTTTTTGATTTAGAAAATTACAACTTTCTTATTATTTTCAAATTTTTAGGATCTTATGTTAATAATTGCAATTTTCTCTTTTATTATTTTCAATCTTGATAGAACTTTCTTTTATTAGTTTCAAACTTGATAAAACTTTCTTTTATTATTTTCAAACTTGATAAAACTTTCTTTTATTATTTTCAAACTTTATAGAACTTCTCTTTTATAATACTTCTTGACTTTTAAACATAACGGATTTCCATATTATTCACCTTACAAACACCTATAAATTAATGGTCATTCATAACAAAAAATCTACACCGAAACTTTTTTACATAGCTTCAAATTTTTACAACCATATTTACAATCAATACCACTATGGCCTACACTATGTTGGATTCTTTGAACGACAACAGCTATACCTGGATGATAAGAGTACGAGTGTGTAGAATGTGGGAATCTGTCAATCCAAATACTGAAGAACTGATCAGTCTTGACATGATTTTGATCGATGAAAAGGTTAATAAAGCAATATACTTATAACTTATTAATTTGTCAAATTGTATGATGTTATTAACTTTGCTAAGATATGTTGTATGACAGGAAAATATGATCCATGTTACGATCCCGAAGATTCTGGTTTCTCGGTTCAAAAATCTTTTAGAGGAAGGCTCCGTGTACAACATTAAAAATCTGAAAGTTGTTTCAAGTACATGGAAATATAGACCACTATCACATGAGTCTATATTGCTCTTCATACGCATAATGTTGCCTAAGAGATTGGAAGAAGGCATCGTCAACATATCATATCACTGCATGAATTTCAGTTCATATGTCCGGATATGATTGATGCACGTATTAATTACACCAACATACTCTCAGGTTTTTGATGCAGTAATATATTAGAGTAATATATAAGTAATACTATTATATAAGTTATAATTCAAACTATCTTATTCTAATATTATTTTTTCTATGTTAATTTAGATGTTGTGGGCTGCTTGACCTACTTGAGTGGAATTGAAGTTGTCACTGTTATTTGTTTTTTATTGTTCTTGTAATTTTATAATACTTCTTTGGTTACCCCAATTTATTTGTTTTACTTATTTAATTTGTTCTAATTTTTTTCTTAAACAACTCCATCACCTCCATCACCAGTACCATAACTTTGTGGGAAAAGTTGGCCGAGATGGTTGATACAAATTTATACAAGGAGGATGGTGGATCCTATACAATAATTGTCACATCTACCCAGAAATATAAATCAATATAAATTTTGTATTTTATAAATTTAGTAATTTAGTATTTTTTTTATCAATATAAATTTCCTTTTATATATATATATGTGACAATTGTATCAGTACAAGAAAATAAAAAATCAAACTATATAAACAAAAGGAATATGTAAATACTTTATAATATTACCTACCCAAATACAAATTTTATAGAATATATTTTATTTGATAATTTAAATAATTTTGTAGATATTTATTTCACAATTTTTATTCTAATATTCTTTTTTTAAACAAATATATTCTAATGCCGCTGATTTTATAGAATATATTTTATTTGATAATTTAAATAATGTTGTAGATATTAATTTCACAATTTTTATTCTAATTTTCTTTTTATTAACAAATATATTATAATGCTGTTACGAAACGCGGCTTAGTAACGTAGTTTATTTGAAATACACCTAGCTCAATTACTTTTATGAGTTCATGTGGGCCAAGTGAGGTGCTTTTTAAGCTTCCTAAATTTGAGTAGACGTGACCATAAATATTATCTATGTGTAATCAGTGTTGTAAAAAGCGGGAATCAGAGTTAATTGATGAAGGCATCGTCCAGGGATTAATCGGGTAATCAGGGATTAATCGGATCATTAATCGAAATAAATTTAATAATATTTTTTATATACAATTATAAAATTATTTCGTTATTTCAATTAAACATATGTTATTATCATATATTTATGCAAATATGTTAAAAATGTTATATAATTGTAATAAATAAAATTTTGAAGGTTTAACTTTTCAATTAGAGATCAATTTAAAAGGAAAATTTAAGAGAATATACGATTTAGGCATCTAAAATTATAATTATATGTACAAAATAATGTTTTTCCTATTGTTTAATCAAGTTTCTACCTTTTAAATTTATTATTATTATTTTTAATTTTAACTATTTTTTAATAATTAGCCCGATTTTTGACCGATTAATCCAATTTTTGACCGATTCAGCCGATTTTCTACCGTTTTTTTTTATGAAAAAACGATTAATTAACCGATTTTCGCTTAATTAGTTCGGTGACCCGCCGTCTAGCGATTAATCGGAGATTAATATTAATCGCCGACTTTTAGAATACTGTGTGTAATGTGTGTAATAGGTAAGTGTGAATATTGCTCTAAGTAGTTACTTTGATCAACACTAGAAACTTATTTTATCATTTTTTTCTTTTCCTTTTTATGTCCCACGCGTAGTAAAACAAATCGAAGCTACACAAATTGTCATTATAATGGATCAATAAGTTTCTTGCCTAACTTTATCATTAAGTAACTTTATCATTAAGTTGTGTGCTCTACTTCAATAATACCCCATGATTTTAACTTTGTGCAAAGTAGTTCACAATCTGATTTTTCACGGGCTTGTGGGTCTCTTTCTTCTCCAAGTTTAATATGTCCCCACATTGATTAAACTTTAGGCTACAGGATACATAAAACCGTAAGCCGTAATAGTCATACATATTATACTATCACTACTGTATCAAGTCCTTATGCGTTATACGAGTAGGCGAATCACTAGATACCAATGGCGAAATATAGATCATCGTTAATTAAACACAAATAAACTACGAAAGTAAAAAACACAATAATTTAACGTGAAAACCTCTTAAGGGAGGGTAAAATCACAAATCCACTATGAATGTATTACAAGATTGGAGTTGCTCCCTCACTCAACGCTCTTGAATACAATCACCTCACATTGATTACAAAAGCTCTATCTTGTGTATCGCACACAACTCTCTAACTTTTCACTACACCATAAGTGGCCAGATGCAACACACTTTTACTGTTGCAATTGCCCAGGAAACTGTTGCACTAAGCCTAATGTAACACATATTAACCATTGCATCCGCTAACGTTGCCTTTGCCCTGTAATGCAACGCTCAGTTTCTCAAACGTAACAGTAGAGAACTCGTTACCTTAAGGCCATAGAGCAACACTACATCATAATAATGCAACACCAGTGAATTGTTACCTCAGCTTATAGACAAAAAGAAAAATGTGGCCCCCACTGGTGGGCCCACTTGTGGGGCCCACATGTGAGGCTCCCAGAACTGCCATGTCACATGGTGCCACGTCACTCGTGGGCCCCACAGAATTGCCATGTCACCAGGTGCCACGTCACCTGTGGGACCCACAAAATTGCCATGTCACCAGGAGCCATGTCACTTTTAGGGCCCACATGTGGGGCCCACAATATTGCCACATCACCTGTGGGTCCCATTGTGCCACATCACTGGTGGACGTGGTGCAATACTTCAAAACCCCTACAAATATCTATATTTATAGGCACCACAAATATTCTAATCCTAATATATCTCAATTCTATTTGTGACAATTACCATCTTTTCTTATCTTGGATAGAAATCTTTCACAATTCTTATCTCTACCAAAATAAGACTTTACTCGATTATCACAAATTAGAATACTGCTCATAATAGGATTCTTAACTTATTTAGGAATTCGGGGCGGACCCCAACAAATCCCCCCACGACTCGAATTCCCTAATACCTCAACCGATTTCGAGAATTTCACCTTTTTTTCTCGGTCTTCATCGTTGTTGCTTCACCATCTAAACAATAGATGTTTTTCTTATGCATCATCCCTTGTAGAATCAAGTTTCTTCCTTTATACACCTTGCAACTTCGCCCTCGTTCAACGAATCTGTACCCACGTGATGCCAACACACTCAAATATAACACATTCTTTGATGCATCTGGTACATATCTCACATTGAGAGCTTTCTTGATCGTACCATCATGAATTTTAAGACAAACAATTCC
The DNA here is from genome assembly GCA_030848705.1 of Heracleum sosnowskyi. NCBI lineage: Eukaryota > Viridiplantae > Streptophyta > Magnoliopsida > Apiales > Apiaceae > Heracleum > Heracleum sosnowskyi. Next base: position 47,010,795 of record CM061239.1, on the reverse strand, counting down.
AACTCCTTGAACCTTCATCTTCTCATCATTCCCCACAACAATATTACCAAGACTTTCATTAGTGCATAAGGTCTCAAACATCGCTCGATCCCTACATATATGCATAGAAGCAGCAGAGTCCATCACCCATTCTAATTTATTCTTCACCGAACCAGGAACGGTATCTTCACTCGCCATCAAAAATTCTCCCTCATCTATCACAAGTGTAGAGTCTGCATCATCAACTTTGTTCTTTCCCTTCATCTGCTTAAAGGACTTCACATCTTCTTTAAATCTTGGACAGAACATCTGCATATGACCCGTTTCACCACAATAATAGCACTCAACAGTGCTCATATCCCTCTTACTCGGCCGAGATTTACTTCTTTCTTGCAGGTCATTGCGGTTGCGACTCCTTCTTTCAGCACTTTCGACAGCCAAAACTGCCTCACCACTTTGAGAAACAGCATCCTTTGTCATCCTCTCATTATCTCTTAACGCCTTTAACACATCATCAAGCATAAAAGTTGTCCTCCATACTAAAAGTGTTTGCTTAAAATACTTGAAGGACTTCGGCAATGATGACAACAACACCAAAGCTTGTTCCCCGTCTTTCATCGACTCATCAACATTAGCCAGATGACATACCAGTTGATTAAAACAACTAATGTGATCATGGAGACTACTTTCTTCATCCATTTTTAAAGAGTTCAACTCCATCTTCAAATTAAGTCTGTTGGTCAACGACTTCGAAGCGTATATGCTTGCTAACTTGTCCCATATCTCCTTCGGTGTCGACTCCTTCAACACGTTATATCTCACATCGGGTGCAAGTGCTAGCCTAATTGTACTCGCCGCTCTCTTCTGGATCTTCGCCCAATCTGCATCACTCATCTCTTTTGGCTTTGCCTTCTCCAAGGCATCATCAAGTCCTTGTTGAATTAACACATCCTTGAAGGTTAATTTCCACATAGTGAAATCCGTCTTTCCATCATACTTGGGTGCATCAATCCTCAACGACTTTAGATCTTCCATCAAGCCAAGAAAAGATCAACTCACGACCAACTATCCATGCGCAAACAGTCAACTTAGGACACCATAAATCACACCCTCTCAAACCCAAAATCCGATCTCCACCGTTCATATTTTATATATTGATGTAACACATCTACTGTCCGAAAATCAGGACGATCCGACCACGGATGACCTCCCAATCGTCAATTCTTCAACAGCTGCGCATACCAGAAAATTCCTGCGAATTTTCGTAATTACTTCGTGATTTCCTTCTCTTTAACGCCGGATGTAATATCCCAAATTTTTGTAATAATTAAAACCTTGATGAATAGTAAATTTCCACTGATGAATAGTAATTTTGCTGATGAAAAGTTTTTCAGACCACACTATGTAGACGACATGGAATGAATGTTTCGAAGTGATATTATTGATTTATAAGGAGAATAAATGAATGCAAATGCAATCAGAATCAGAAGATTCCCATTCGAGTTTTAAATCACTATTCACTGGACAGTTAAGGATGTATTGATTTGATCGTTTTAAAAAAGTATGTGGAATGTGAAATACATGATCATATCTTAAACCAAGGTGAGAAACCTAAGATTATATATTAGACAAAGGTAATGGAAGGATAAAGGAAGTACCCTAGCTTTGGTAAAGAGAAACGTCTTTAAAATCACATGAAACTATCGCGAAACAAAAGCGTAATAAATTATGGATTAAACCCTAACCAAAGGAGGAGTATTATATGAGATCATCAAGTGCAATATATAAAAGGATTGAGGATGCAAAGGATGACATAAGTATGATGCAAGGGAATGACATAAGCATGACAAAGTTATGACAAGGTGATGAATCACCACCTTGTCACCACTTTCACCACCACCACACATCCAAAATAGCCTTGTCATTGGTGACAAGCCTTGTTATTAGCCACACAAATCAATTACTAAGTGTTAAAGGTTAATTAGACAAACAAAAGGAAAAGAAAATCAAAGCAAAACAAAAGCAAAAAGAGATGCATTCATGAAGAGCACCATTCGGCTTTTCTTCTTCAACCAAACCCTTAAAATATTTGCTCCAACTTCCACTCAACCATAAATCTTGATCTTGGGCTCTAAATCACCCTCTTCCAATATCCAAGGTAGATCTCTAATCTTAGCCTCATCCATGGACCATAGCTAGGTCAAAAATGGATTCAAAGTTGATGATGAATAGTGATGTGAATAGTAAACTCATAGAATCTTGTTTTGTTTTGATGATTTTAGGTTTGATTAGCATAGTTAAGGAGCAAGGAAGGATATATCATCCATATATATACTTTGTTAAGATCCAAGGAAGGTATAAAACTTCTTTCTTTTTAAGATTATGCTTTGATCTAGTAGTTAGAAGTGATTGAATGAGAACTATGTAGTAATAAAGCATGTATGCATGATTGTAAGCATGTTTAATGGTTGATTTGTGGATAAACATATGAACTAGGGTGTGATCATGTTTGGACAAAAAATGGTAGTATTAGCTTGAGTTTGATTGGTGGTTGGTTGATGGTTGAATTGTAGTTGGATTGAGTGTTTAAAAAACACGGGAAGTACGCGTAAGCGCCGTTACCATGTCGGATTTTACTTAGGTAGTTTAGACAGAAACCATGGTTGCAAAACAGGGCATAAACTTGAAGTTTCTGACCATGAGCATGTAGGCTCTGTTTCCTAGATTGTTTTAGCGAAAGAATCGTGTCGTTTCGATTTACGGTTTAGGAGAAACGTCCGTTTTAGTGAAAGCGGTTTCGCGTAACTAGATAGTTATAGGGATCAAGCCCTTTAAAATTGGAATTGGATTGAGATATTAAAATGGATACTAGTATGTATAATTAGGAAAGGAAACCTAGAAGGGTTCGAGTTAAAAAGATGAGTTGGTGATTTTATAAAAATACGCGAACGAAGGTTGCGCGAGTGAAATACCCTTAAGGGGATGGTTTAAAACAAGGAAATGGTAAAGTAAAAGAACTTGGCATTTGTGAATGGTTTTCACCCAAGCTTTGAATTAGAAGTTTACGGAATGTCACGAGGTTATAGATGACCAAGAGCGAGACGTTTAATTTTCATTTGTAGAACTGTAGTGCTTGAGTTATGGCACATTAAATGGTTCTAGGGGACTGACTGTAATTGTATATCTTGTTATAGATCGACGCGCACACTCTCAAGCCCCCACTACCACACCACCAAGACCCCAAGGCAAATTTTCAAACCATATACCATATAATGATGCTGTTGTGATATATGTTGTGGTATTGCTATATATGCTGCTTTATGCTGTGAAATGACTTATAAACTGTTTTCGCTTTTTAATAAAAAGCGGTATAAGATATAAGGTTTATATGCTAGATAAGTACTAGATATAAACCAAGGTTAAAGGTTAAAGACTCTAAGTATAAAGTACTTGTACGATGATTTTAAAACTTAGACCGAGAGTCAAATTATTATTTTGTTTTAAACTACTGTCAAAAGCTGGAAGGTTCCAGGGACAGTTATATTTTAAAGATTTATTAAATATTCCAATATCTACATTTTGGGATATTTAAGGTGAGATATTTAAATAATATTATAATAAATATTATTTAATTAAGTGAATATTATTTTGAATATTCACCTAAGAGTTTATATTGAATAATAATTCAATATTTATTAATTGATTATTATTTAATTAAGTGAACATTATTTTGAATATTCACTTAAGTAGTTTATATTGAATAATAATTCAATACTCATTATTTGAAGATTACACTTAGGTGGGTTTATATTGAATAATAATTTAATATTTTTTATTTGGGTATTTATTAAATATTCCAAATATGATTTAAAATCATAGAACCTTATTATATGATCAAAGGTTCTATTATTTACACAAAAATATAACTTTCTGATTTTTCAGAAAAGGTATTAAAATTAGAGATTCCCAACTATTATCTTAAGATAGTTAAAGGTAATTAAATGCGAATAGTATTTTTCCAACTCATCGAAAACTGGGAATCTAGTTCAAGAATTCGAGGACAGAGTTTTACCTCCACTGTTCCTCTAGAATACTTATAACTAAGGGGATGGTTCCCCCATTCAAGTAGAGTATTTCAAACTCGCTGAACTCTGAAATTTCAATAAACTCCCTGGTCATGATTTCAAAATATGTAGTAATCATCAGTAGTTTCGTTGACTAATGTCAACCCACACTCTGACTTACTCCTTTCAATTACTTTGGAGTAAGGTATTCTGAACGGTTACAAAGTTTTGAAAAGTATTTGTACTTGGGAAAAATGGAATTAAATTCCGATTTCCGTTTCATTAATATTTTTCATCATGAGAATTGGAAAGGCCTACACGGCAATGAAATAGGTGCCGGGGTAGTGCCAAAATTATCAAGGCTTACCCGGTGACGAAATAGGCCCGAGGTAGTGATCTCTTGCGTGCTAAGGCTTACCCGTGACGAGATAGGCACCGAGGTAGTGATATCTTAGCACAGTGGCCCGTATGCGGTCAGGGTGATAACCGAACATGAAGTCGTCCTTCTACTAGTAGAAAAGAAAAGTTACGATACAACGGCTGATCACCGTGTATCGGGTGTTCCAGTACATTCCCTTCCCTCCAATTGGAGTTGAGCTGCACATTGTAACAAAAGCCTAGGCGCTGAGTTACTGATAATGTGACAGTAATGAGTAATGATGTTCCTCATACAGTAGTCGTACTGTATGGTATGTTTTGACGAAAAGAGAATAAATATATCATTCTGTATATGAATGAAGTTTTTAAAGGTTTTCCTTTATGATATAAGCTTACTTATATGCTTATGCTGTATTGTATTATTGCTGGGCCGAGTGCTCACTCTTGCTTTTCTTTCTATACATATATATCACAACACAACAGCTAGAGTAGATGGCCAGGATTTGTCGTACCGCTCGGAAGCGCGTCAGGGACATACAGGCCGCCCGTAGCATGGTTGTTACAGTTGATCAGGTAGAAGTACTGAGTTGGTTCGGAGTGTAACTCTTGTTGCTCCAGTTTAATTATAAGTATCACTTATGTATATTAATAAAGAAGAACAAACTTTTGCGCTACCCTATGGTTTCACATAGAAATCATACTGGTAGTAGGTTGCAAGTATTTTACTTTTGAGTTGTAATAACTTTAATTTATGGATCATATGACTACTGTTATTGTAAGTTCGTTTCTGAGACATAACTAGCGTGAGTGTATTGATGGCGGGGTCACCATGTGTGTTGATTTATTGTTTTATGGTTCAAGTATTAAGTGTTTGTACGGAACAAGGGATCGTGACAACCCAGATCTCCGACCCCGGGTTTGGGGGTGTTACAAAAATGGTATCAGAGCGTATAGTTATTAATCTCAGAAACGATAGGACGTTAGGAATAATAAATGCAACTATAATAATAAGAAGAACTCCCATCGAGTTCATGGTTGGGCTACCGAATGTAGCACCGACTGTTAAAACCCCAAGGGAACTTTGATTACAAAGTATAGTAACCTAGTTTTCGCTTGTATAGGTTTTCGCGGCCGAGGAGTCTGATGACTTTGAGTCCCAGCATGACGAGGCTCTGCTGGCGGCTGAGGACGACCCCGTGGACGACCCCATGGAGGATCTCGAGGAGGATACTGAGGACCCGGACGAGGATCCGGAAGAGGACCCCACGACTGTGTTTGACTTTCCTACTTCTCGTGTTCTCTCTCTTGAGGGATATTCGATTGATGATGATGATTCCACTGAGGGGTATCATATTGTACCTGATGTAGTTACTACGGATGATGATGAGACTTCTGAGGATAGTGCTAGCCGAGGAGGCATCAGGATGTACCCTCTGCCTATTATGAGAGCCCTTACCCCTCCTGTGCCCCCATTGAGCCCGTTACCATCAGACGATGACTATGATCTTGCCCCTGAGGGATATGAGGACGACCAGGCTATGACTGATCCAGACACACCTCCTCCCTCACCTACTGGAGTACCTACTGTGATCCATGATTGGATGATTGGCCGGCTGACCACTGACTTGGCAGCGGCAGAGGCTAGAGCTGATGAGCCGAGGAGACAGTTAGCTGCAGAGAGAGAGACCCGTCGTTCTTATCAGGACGGGATGAGGTTTATGACTCCTATGGAGATGAGACTTGAGATTTCCCGCATCGAGTGGCGAGCTATGGTCCGCATGAGAGGCATGTCTGTTATTGCTGAGGGACTGGTACCCCGACTAGCCACAGAGAGGATTTGGGCAGATGCTATGGCGCGTGTCAGGAATCTGACCCGCTCAGAGGGGGAGACTTGATAGGTGATAGATAGCTTAGTTCTCTAAACTCAGATGGCCGTTAGTAGAGCCAGTTTTTGTGGGATGGTTCCGATGTATAGTAGTATCCTTTCTGAGTTAGAGATAGGCCGATCAGACTAACGTAGCAGATGTTGACAGGTTGACTGGTAGTACTTAGCTTTTGACTGTTGTACGGATGATGTATTTCAGCGATGTATTTGCTTTTATTGGAACTTGGTTTCAGTATCTCGTGACTTTATGTCACTTATGTATATATTCGTGCATTTCAGTTCTTTAAAGCTTTCCGTCTTAAAATTGATATCCCCTGCTATTTCAAATGTTTTACAAGTTATTAGTTTTGACATATAAACTGTGCAACCCCCATTTTGACAAAAAAAAAATTATTTACATATAAAAGAGTTTTGTGTGGGAAATGAAGATTTCCAAGATTTTCACCAAGGACTCATTTGATTCAACCACATATTTTAAAAAGGAACAAATGGTTTTTAATAAAAGTTTTTGTTTAAAAACATCAAGAAAATGCTACCCTGACGTGTGGGAACCCGAGCACGCCTTGCCAACCCTGCGGCTCAGGGTAGTGTTAACCAGGGAGATGAAAGGCAAGACTATCATAATGAGGGAGAAAACCCAGACTTCCACGAGGTGGAGGAACAAAACCATGAGGAAGGTGAGTATGAAGGAAGCGGAGAGGATGACGATTATAATGAGTTTGATGATCAGGACTACGAAGAGGAAGAGTATGAGAGTACTCAGAATGTGGAGGTCCCCGGTGAAAACCCGATGGACCAATTTATGCACCTACTCCGACAGAATTTGAACCAGCACCCACCGCCACCACCACCAAGCCCCAATAAAGCGGGGCATAGTGCTTTTAAGACTTTTAAGTCTCTAGGACCCCCGGAATTTCAGGGATCTGCTGACCCTGTTGAGGCAAGAGCTTGGTTAAAGGAAATAGAAAAATCTTTTAAATCCTAGGTATTGAGGAAGCCCAAAAGACCGTCTTTGCTACTTACCTCCTGAAAGGGGAGGCTAACTACTGGTGGGAATCAAAGAAAAACCTAGAAACAAATACCGTTGTTACCTGGGCAAGGTTTACTACCTTATTTCTGGAAAAGTATTTCCCTGTGTTCATGGAAGCACAAATGGAAAGGAAGTTTTTGGAACTGAAACAGGATAACATGACTGTGGCAGAATATGAAGCCAAGTTTACTGAATTGTCTAGGTTTGTGCCAGATTTTGTCAATACTGACGTGAAGAGGTCAAGAAGGTTTCAGAAAGGGCTGAAACAATGGATTCAGAATAGAGTAGCAGTGTTGGAATTGACGGACTATGCGTCGTTAGTGCAAAAGGCAACCATAGTGGAAGCAGGTAGTGAGAAAAGTCAGAAAGGAAGAGAAGAGAAAAAGAGGAAGTTTGGAAGTCAAGGAGGAAGCTCGGTGAACAAGAGCTTTCCAGTAAGGACATTCGGAGGGACCAGGTCTCAGCCATTAAGGAATTCAGGATTCAGGAAACCAGAGAATAAGAGTCTAAGCCAGGGCGGTAGACAGACTGGAGTGTTCCGTTTTAATCAACCCCGACCCCCACTACCTGACTGCAAGACGTGTGGAAGAAAACACCTGGGAGAATGTGCCCTAAAGTCGGTAACCTGCTACACGTGCAACAAGACAGGGCATTACTCCAACTCCTGCCCCCGAAACAATCAGAAGTGTTTTCAATGTGGGAAATTAGGACACATGAAAAGAGACTGCCCTATGGCAAACCCCGCCGGCTCGAGAATCAGTGGAGCCGCCTCTAACAAGCCCCCAACTGCTAGAACTTTCAACATGACGGTGAAAGATGCCGTAAGGGACACTAATGTGATAGCAGGTACCCTTTTACTCAACACCGTCAATGCAAATGTTTTATTTGATTCAGGAGCTACCAAGTCTTTTATTTCGAGGGATTTCGCGAGTCAGTTAAGGCTTAGGGCGGAACCATTAAAAGAAGTATTAGAGGTAGAAATAGCAAATCGGGAAGTAATTCCAGTTGATAAAATACACATAGACTGTAGCCTAGTGATAGAAGGTCAACAGTTTCGTGTAGATTTGGTTCCATTTAAATTAGGGGAATTTGATGTTATTCTGGGAATGGATTGGTTGTCGAGCAATGGTGCTCAGATAGATTGTGAAAGAAAGAAAGTTTTGATTAAAACGTCCGAAGGGCGGGAGGTCGTGTTCAAGGGACAACGACAAACCCGTAAGTTTTTTTAGCCATGCCCCAAACCAAGAGGTTGTTGCGGCATGGGTGTGAGGCTTATTTAGCCTATGTGATAGATACAAATCGAGAGGTTCCTAAGTTACAAAATATTCCTATAGTTAATAAATTTGAAGACGTATTTCCAGAAGACCTTCCGGGATTACCACCTGATAGGGAGATAGAATTCGCTATCGAATTAGCTCCAGGGACGGCGCCAGTTTCAAAGGCTCCGTACAGGTTAGCTCCGGTAGAAATGAAAGAGTTAGCCAGTCAATTGTAGGAATTGCTAGATAAGGGAATGATAAGACCCAGCGTGTCACCATGGGGTGCACCAGTGCTGTTTGTGAAAAAGAAGGATGGTAGTTTGAGATTGTGTATAGACTACCGAGAACTAAACAAGTTGACCATTAAGAACCGATATCCTTTACCAAGGATTGATGATTTGTTTGACCAATTGAAAGATGCGGTTTACTTCTCCAAGATTGACCCGAGGATTGGATATCACCAGTTAAAGATAAAACCTGAAGATATACCCAAGACTGCATTTCGCACGCGGTATGGGCACTATGAGTTTTTAGTAATGTCGTTCGGGCTGACGAATGCCCCAGCAGCCTTCATGGACCTAATGAATAGAGTCTTTAAGCAATACTTGGACAAGTGCGTCATAGTTTTTATTGATGATATTTTAGTCTACTCCAAGACAGAGGAGGAACACGCGGAACACTTGAGAATAGTGTTAGAGACTTTGAGAAAGGAAAGACTTTATGCTAAGTTTTCCAAGTGTGAATTTTGGCTAAGAGAAGTACAGTTTCTAGGCCATGTAGTCAGCAGTGACGGAGTGCTAGTTGACCCTGCTAAGATAGAAGCCGTTTCAAATTGGGACAGACCGACCACCCCGACTGAGGTGAGAAGTTTTATAGGCTTAGCCGGGTATTATCGGAGGTTTGTGAAAGATTTTGCCAAGATAGCAGCCCCACTGACCCGACTGACCCGAAAGACTGAGAAGTTTGAGTGGACTGAGAAATGTGAAAAGAGTTTTCAGGAATTGAAAAGGAGGCTAGTTACTGCCCCTGTACTGGCACTGCCAGACGGAAAAGGAAATTTTGTGATCTACAGTGACGCATCACACAAAGGGTTAGGATGCGTGCTTATGCAACACGAAAGGGTGAATGCATATGCTTCTAGGCAGTTAAAAGAATATGAGAGTAGATATCCTACCCATGATTTGGAATTAGCAGCAATAGTTTTCGCCCTAAAGATTTGGAGGCATTACTTATATGGAGAAAAGTGTGAGATCTACACAGACCATAAGAGCCTTAAGTACATTTTCACTCAGAAAAAGCTCAATATGAGACAGAGGAGATGGTTAGAATTAATCAAAGATTATGATTGCGAGATTCTTTACCACCCAGGGAAGGCCAATGTGGTGGCCGATGCCCTTAGTAGGAAGGAGAGACTCAAAATGATAACCTCCTCAGAGAAGTTAATCCAAGAGTTTGAAAAGATGGAGATGGAGGTTAAAATAACCGGAGATGGCACGGAGAAACTATTTGAAATCGCACTACAATCAGATTTGTTACAAAAGATCAAATTAAGTCAAGAACGCATGATGAGCGAAGGGAAAGAGCTAATGACAGGAGAGGAATTAAGGACTGAGAGAGACGGTAAGGGAGTTATGAGGTATACTTACCGGATTTGGATTCCTAATGATCAGGAATTAAAAGACGAGATTCTACATGAGAGTCATAGCTCAAGGTATTCAATTCACCCAGGAAGTACCAAGATGTATAGGGATTTAAAGGAATATTATTGATGACCTAACAGGAAAATGGATGTAACAGAGTGGGTAGGCAAATGCTTGACCTGCCAAAGAGTAAAGGCAGAACACCAAAGACCCGGTGGACTCTTAAGGCCCTAGAGATTCCAGAATGGAAATGGGAACAAATAGCCATGGACTTCGTAGTAGGATTGCCACGAACCAAAGCTAATCACGACGCCATCTGGGTAATAGTAGACCGGTTGACGAAGTCAGCCCACTTTCTTCCGATTAATGAAAGATACACTTTCGATAGGCTAGTGGATATTTACATGAAAGAAATTGTGGCGAGACATGGAGTTCCAGTCTCCATTGTGTCAGACAGAGACCCTAGATTTAACTCCAGATTTTGGAGAAGCTTTCAGGAATGTGTAGGAACCAAGCTAAACATGAGTACCGCTTACCATCCCCAGACGGATGGGCAAAGTGAGAGGACTATCCAAACCTTAGAGGATATGTTGAGAGTTTGTGCCATAGATTTCAAAGGAAATTGGGATGATCACCTACCCCTGATAGAGTTTTTCTACAACAACAGTTTTCATGCAAGTATCGGGATGCCCCCGTATGAGGCCTTGTATAGAAGAAGATGTCGATCACCCTTGTATTGGGATGAAGTTGGAGAGCGAAAAATGCTCGGACCCGAAATGGTCCAACAGACTAAGGATGCAATAGACCTTATCAGAGGACGGCTGGTAGCAGCCCAAGACAGACAGAAGAAATATGCAGACTTGGCACGAAAGGACAAAGAATACGAAGTGGGAGATCTTGTTCTGTTGAAAGTATCTCCGTGGAAAGGATTGATGAGATTCGGAAAGAAAGGGAAATTGAGCCCTATATATATTGGACCGTTCGAGATCTTGAGACGTATCGGGGAAGTAGCTTACGAGCTAACCTTGCCCCCAAATCTGCAGCAAGTTCACAATGTGTTCCATGTGTCCATGTTAAGGAAGTACAATCCGGATGCCAGACACGTAGTGGAATACGAGCAAGTAGATATACAACCAGACCTGTCATATATAGAACAACCGGTGGAAATCATTGACCGCAAGGATCAAGTGCTAAGGAATAAAGTTATAAAGCTGGTAAGAGTTTTGTGGAGAAATCATAATGTTGAAGAATCCACTTGGGAACTAGAGAGCGCAATGCTAGAAAAGTACCCTCATCTATTTTCATCTGATTCCGGGACGGAATCCTTTTAAGTAGGGGAGACTGTAATATCCCAAAATTTTGTAATAATTAAAACCTTGATGAATAGTAAATTTCCACTGATGAATAGTAATTTTGCTGATGAAAAGTTTTTCAGACCACACTATGTAGACGACATGGAATGAATGTTTCAAAGTGATATTATTGATTTATAAGGAGAATAAGTGAATGCAAATGCAATCAGAATCAGAAGATTCCTATTCGAGTTTTAAATCACTATTCACTGGACAGTTAAGGATGTATTGATTTGATCGTTTTAAGAAAGTATGTGGAATGAGAAATACATGATCATATCTTAAACCAAGGTGAGAAAACTAAGATTATATATTAGACAAAGGTAATGGAAGGATAAAGGAAGTACCCTAGCTTTGGTACAGAGAAACGTCTTTAAAACCACTTGAAACTATCGCGAAACAAAAGCGTAATAAATTATGGATTAAACCCTAACCAAAGGAGAAGTATTATATGAGATCATCAAGTGCAATATATAAAAGGATTGAGGATGCAAAGGATGACATAAGCATGATGCAAGGGAATGCCATAAGCATGACAAAGTGATGACAAGGTGATGAATCACCACCTTGTCACCACTTTCACCACCACCACACATCCAAAACAACCTTGTCCTTGGTGACAAGCCTTGTTATTAGCCACACAAATCAATTACTAAGTGTTAAAGGTTAATTAGACAAACAAAAGGAAAAGAAAATCAAAGCAAAACAAAAGCAAAAAAAGATGCATTCATGAAGAGCACCATTCGGCTTTTCTTCTTCAACCAAACCCTTAAATATTTTGCTCCAACTTCCACGCAACCATAAATCTTGATCTTGGGCTCTAAATCACCCTCTTCCAATATCCAAGGTAGATCTCTAATTTTAGCCTCATCCACGGACCATAACTTGGTCAAAAATGGATTCAAAGTTGATGATGAATAGTGATGTGAATAGTAAACTCATAGAATCTTGTTTTGTTTTGATGATTTTAGGTTTGATTAGCATAGTTAAGGAGCAAGGAAGGATATATCATCCATATATAGACTTTTTTAAGATCCAAGGAAGGTATAAAACTTCTTTCTTTTTAAGATTATGCTTTGATCTAGTAGTTAGAAGTGATTGAATGAGAACTATGTAGTAATAAAGCATGTATGCATGATTGTAAGCATGTTTAATGGTTGATTTGTGGATAAACATATGAACTAGGGTGTGATCATGTTTGGACAGAAAAATGGTAGTATTATCTTGAGTTTGATTGGTGGTTGGTTGATGGTTGAATTGTAGTTGGATTGAGTGTTTAAAAAACACGGGAAGTACGCGTAAGCGCCGTTACCATGTCGGATTTTACTTAGGTAGTTTAGACAGAAACCATGGTTGCAAAACAGGGCATAAACTTGAAGTTTCTGACCATGAGCATGTAGGCTATGTTTCCTAGATTGTTTTAGCGAAAGATTCGTGTCGTTTCGATTTACGGTTTAGGAGAAACGCCCGTTTTAGTGAAAGCGGTTTCGCGTAACTAGATAGTTCATTGTATGAACTTTGAGATAGGGATCAAGCCCTTTAAAATTGGAATTGGATTGAGATATTAAAATGGATACTAGTATGTATAATTAGAAAAGGAAACCTAGAAGGGTTCGAGTTAAAAAGATGGGTTGGTAATTTTATAAAAATACGCGAACGAAGGTTGCACGAGTGAAATACCCTTAAGGGGATGGTTTAAAACAAGGAAATGGTAAAGTAAAAGAACTTGGAATTTGTGAATGGTTTTCACCCAAGATTTTGACTTAGAAGTTTACGGAATGTCATGAGGTTATAGATGACCAAGAGCGAGACGTTTAATTTTCATTGGTAGAACTGTAGTGCTTGAGTTATAGCACATTAAATGGTTCTAGGGGACTGACTGTAATTGTATATCTTGTTATAGATCGACGCGAACACTCTCAAGCCCCCACTACCACACCACCAAGACCCCAAGGCAAGTTTTCAAACCCTATACCATATAATGATGCTGTTGTGATATATGTTGTGGTATTGCTATATATGCTGCTTTATGCTGTGAAATGACTTATACACTGTTTTCGCTTTTTAATAAAAAGTGGTATAAGATATAAGGTTTATATGCTAGATAAGTACTAGATATAAACCAAGGTTAAAGGTTAAAGACTCTAAGTATAGAGTACTTGTACGATGATTTTAAAACTTAGACCGGGAGTCAAATTATTATTTTGTTTTAAACTACTGTCAAAAGCTGGAAGGTTCCAGGGACAGTTATATTTTAAAGATTTATTAAATATTCCAATATCTAAATTATGGGATATTTAAGGTGAGATATTTAAATAATATTATAATAAATATTATTTGAATATTATTTAATTAAGTGAATATTATTTTGAATATTCACCTAAGAGTTTATATTGAATAATAATTCAATATTTATTATTATTTAATTAAGTGAACATTATTTTGAATATTCACTTAAGTAGTTTATATTGAATAATAATTCAATACTCATTATTTGAAGATTATCAAGGCTTACCCGGTGACGAAATAGGCCCGAGGTAGTGATCTCTTGCGTGCTAAGGCTTACCCGTGACGAGATAGGCACCGAGGTAGTGATATCTTAGCACAGTGGCCCGTATGCGGTCAGGGTGATAACCGAACAGGAAGTCGTCCTTCTACTAGTAGAAAAGAAAAGTTACTATACAACAGCTGATCACCGTGTATCGGGTGTTCCAGTACATTCCCTTCCCTCCAATTGGAGTTGAGCTGCACATTGTAACACAAGCCTAGGCGTTGAGTTACTGATAATGTGACAGTAATGAGTAATGATGTTCCTCATACAGTAGTCGTACTGTATGGTATGTTTTAACGAAAAAAGAATAAATATATCATTCTGTATATGAATGAAGTTTTTAAAGGTTTTCCTTTATGATATAAGCTTACTTATATGCTTATGCTGTATTGTATTATTGCTGGACCGAGTGCTCACTCTTGCTTTTCTTTCTATACATATATATCACAACACAACAACTAGAGTAGATGGCCAGGATTCGTCGTACCGCTCGAAAGCGCGTCAGGGACATACAGGCCGCCCGTAGCATGGTTGTTACAGTTGATCAGGTAGAAGTACTGAGTTGGTTCAGAGTGTAACTCTTGTTGCTCCGGTTTAATTATAAGTATCACTTATGTATATTAATGAACAAGAACAAACTTTTGCGCTACCCTATGGTTTCACATAGAAATCATACTGGTAGTAGGTTGCAAGTATTTTACTTTTGAGTTGTAATAACTTTAATTTATGGATCATATGACTACTGTTATTGTAAGTTCGTTTCTGAGACATAACTAGCGTGAGTGTATTGATGGTGGGGTCACCATGTGTGTTGATTTATTGTTTTATGGTTCAAGTATTAAGTGTTTGTACGGAACAAAGGATCGTGACAACCCAGATCTCCGACCCCGGGTCTGGGGGTGTTACAGAAATGGTATCAGAGCGTATAGTTATTAATCTCAGAAACGATAGGACGTTAGGAATAATAAATGCAACTATAATAATAAGAAGAACTCCCATCGAGTTCATGGTTGGGCTACCGAATGTAGCACCGACTTTTAAAACCCCAAGGGAACTTTGATTACAAAGTATAGTAACCTAGTTTTCGCTTGTATAGGTTTTCGCGGCCGAGGAGTCTGATGACTTTGAGTCCCAGCATGACGAGGCTCTGCTCTGCTGGGGGTGTTACACCGGATCTACTTCTCGAACCCGAGCTCTGGATACCAGTTTGTTAGGATCGCATCCACTATAGATCAGCGTTAATCAAACACAATAACAAGCATGAAATTAAAGAACAAAACATTTTAACGTGGAAACCCCTCAAGGGAGGGTAAAACCACAAATCCACTATGAATGTATTACAAGATTGGAGTCGCTCCCTCACTCAACGCTCTTGAATACAATCACCTCACCTTGATTACAAAAGCCCTCTCTTGTGTATCGCACACAACTCTCTAACTTTTGCAATACTTCAAAACCCCTACAAATATCTATATTTATAGGCACCACAAATATTCTAATCCTAATATATCTCAATTCTATTTGTGACAATTACCATCTTTTCTTATCTTGGATAGAAATCTTCCACAATTCTTATCTCTACCAAAATAAGACTTTCCTCAATTATCACAAATTAGAATACTGCTCATAATAGGATTCTTAACTTATTTAGGAATTCGGGGCGGACCCCAACAATATGGTGGTTAAAAAGGGCCAGATTCTTGATTTGGTGTATTTTGGACATTTTTGTTTTAAAATAGGTTAAATAGGGCCATCATCGTTTTTATTCTTTAGAATTTATTTTTACTTTTCATTATTTTTCGGACAGGTCTTTTTATTGCACGATCTTCAAAATACGAGTCGTCGATAGGCGTCGACGAGCAACCTTTAAATCAATTTTATAAATTTATATAAGATTATTTTTTATGTTATTATAATATTTTCATTAAAATTTAAAGTTTATTTTAAAATTAGGGATATTCTCAATGGTACCATCGTGGTATTGACTTTTCCTGATGGTACCATCTCGTATTTTTGACTTACAGATGGTACACCTAAACTTTTGACTTGTTAATCTTATACTCTTATTATTTTGTCAAGGTAAGAAACTCCTTAACTATCATTTAAGAATGGTACCATTGGTACCTTAGTCTTATAACATTTCTTATATTGTTGTTGCAATTATAGGATTCTCAATGGTACCATTGGTACCATTCGGAAAAACCAATATTATGGGAAAATGGTACCATTTGAAAAAGTCAAAACCACAATGGTACCATTAAGAATATCCCTTAAAATTATATTCATTACTTTTTTGTTAGTTCCTTTTGTTATACAATTTTCAAAATGCGAGTCATCGTCGTTAGGCGGCGACGAGAAATGTTTAATTTAAACTATATATATATACAATTTATGTTTTAATTATAAATTTATTATAATTTGAAGTTTACGCTTTTTTAATTTGAACTACATAGAGGGTTCAATGAGTAACTTGTTTATTTGAGTAACCTAGTAACTTTTTATTATTGGTTAATTTGAATTAGGTTACACGTGATCATCATCCCACGTTTAAATACATAAAAAAAAAGGTTAGGCCCTTTATATAGGCGTCTGGAGCCTTAGAATCGTACTAGAGTTAGGTTACTTGGTGGCCAAGTAACCTCCTTGACAGTGGATAACTATTATCAGAATTAGATTCCATGTTGGAGTTGGTTTCCATGTTGGACGTTGCCTTAGAAGCTTCCCAGTGGTTTTCAACCACTGGGCTATTTATGAACCAAGCCCACGCCTTAGTGGTTTAAGACAAGGGCTGGACCTTGGCCCAAATGCTGACCACGAATTAAATAGCATAGCTAGGGTTTCGGGCCTCATTAATGGGTCTCATATTTGGACCATCCTAGGCCTAATTTATGCAGCATTAAAAGTGTTCTTAGGGCTTTAGTTTAACCCACATCATTTCCCCTCCTAATTTCGAGGAAAAATGATCAGGTTTTCTCAAAGTTAAGTCGACTAATTTTTCAGTGGCCCTCCTCGGGTATGGCCTTTTGCGGCCTAAGGTACACTAGTGTTTCACGAGTATCATTTTTTAGCGTGAAGTGTGGATCGACCTACACATTCACTATGATCAACCTTATTTGAGGCTTCATTCTTATTGGTTGAGGGCACCTGATAACTAAACTATCAAGTGCAACCATGTTTTTGTTAGTGAAGGTTTGAGTTTTGCCTTAATTTGGCTAACTCCAAAAAAAAAACGATCACTGGGTATTGCCCTAAACAGGTTATGTTTGGTGGGCGATGAGCCCTAAATGGCGCTATAAGGTGCTAAACGATGCTAAACGACGTTAAACAGTGAAAACAACGTATAACCGTTAGTATTATTTATAAAGAGGCATATTCATTATGTTTTAGTTGAACATAATGAATAAGATTGCCAAAGCTGAAAGCGCATTGGGGCATTGCTTGGCGTATAATTTTACCATATATGCATTCTGAATACACACAATTTATGTTGTAATAATTGAATATATTTTACTTTTATCTTTTCTCAATTTTACTGTAATAAAATAAAATTGTTTATAACAATTTTTTCCAAGACCACGTGATTGTGGTTAAGGCAAAATAGCCAGGTGAATAGCTGACGGTGGCCAACGCCACGTGGCGACTACCGGATGGTCCATTTTACTTTGTAACCTGTAAATAGCCACGGTGATTATGTTTTCTTTTCAATTGCTTTTCCTTTTCAATTATTTTTGTGGCGCTAGTGTTGGCCCTGGTCGGCCTTGGTTGGTCGGTTGGGGTCTGGTCGGCCGAATTTTTTTTCCTTTTTTTCAAACATTTCAACTAAGTGAAATGTTGGTTGGAATGTTGCTTGAATTCTTGGTTGTTTGTTACGAAACAAGGTTCTTGTTTCCAACCACTAAATTTTTTGGTTGTTTGGCGCGATTTCAACAATCGTGCGTGATTTCAACCATCCAAGCTTGAAACCAAGATTTAAACATGGTATTTGGTTGGTGTTTGCAAACATGTTGGCCATTTTGGCTTATTTTGATAAAAGAGTGGTTTCATTCGTGATAACACTTCTAGTCATCCGGGGCTAGTCATCGAAAGCTTCCCACGGAGGTTCTAGTCATCCGGTGCTGGTCATCCAAAGCCTTCCACGGAGGTTCTAGTCATCCGGGGCTGGTCATCCAAAGCCTTCCACTGAGGTTCTACTCATCCGGGGCTGGTCATTCAAAGCCTTCCACGGAGGTTCTAGTCATCCGGGGCTGGTCATCCAAAGTCTTCCACGGAGGTTCTAGTCATCCGGGGTTGGTCATCCAAAGCTTTTGGTTGCCCCCCGAGTATGAACTCCTTGCTTTAAATACAACATGGGTGCTTTGAAAGCAATAGGTTGTCTTCAAACCAAAGGTTTTAACTTCTTGGTTTTTAAACCAAGTTATTAACTAAGTTAATCAGATTATTGCACTTAATCCTTAATTAGGACTAAACTTTGCTTTATTAAGCAAATCATGCTTAATTAGACTTAATTCCTCAACTGGTAGCTTTATATTGCCCCAGGTTGCATTTTCATTCGTTTTCTTCGTTCTTATTCAAAAGAATAGAAGTTTTGGTTCGACTATATGAACTTCTTTAGTCGTTTTATCATTGATTTTGACAATTAAACCTGCAAACGCGAGTCGTCTTGAAATGTGACTTGTTGTCACAGGTTACCACCTTCTATAAAAGAGAGGTGGGTGAACTCATTTCATTCACACCTTCATTTGAAAACTTATCTCTTGCATTTTTCTCTCTAGCATTCTCTCTGGTTTTAGTGTGGTTTTCAATCAAGAAGTCTTCTTTCAATCCAATACTCATCCTTCAATCATGGCTGACCAAAGAATGGTTGGTCCTTCATCTGCTCTTTCTTAAAGGATGGCTGCAAGAGCCAAACAAGGTAATTATATTTCCTGTGTTCCCGTTGTTATAGATGAACCTTTACCTACATTGTTTGAGTTAGTGAACCAAATGGGGGATGCCTTCCCAAGCAATGCTGAATTTGATTCATTCAAGTTCCCAAGTACCCCGAGGAGGGTTGAAGTGAAGAGACTTAAGAAGAAATACTCCTTCCCCGAGGATCTCAAGATAGTGGTTCCCGATCCGGACGACAGGACTTGCAACTGGCACCCGGAAAGGTTGTTTGTTTACAAGGATGCTATAGCAGCTGGTCTTAGGTTTCCACTACACCCTTTTGTAGTGAGGTTACTAGCTGAGTTGAAGATCAACCCTTGCCAATTATATCCAAATTCATGGAAGTTTATCTTTATTTTCATGGCAAGGTGCTTGAAAGAAGGGATTCCTTTGAGTGTTCCTGTCTTCAGAAGCATCTTTGTTCTTAAAAACAGCCCAGGCACCCGGAAAGGGTGGGCTTGCATTCAACACCGTCCGGGTGTCAACCATATTTTCAACAACGCCTCTCTCCCTGACTCCAACCATGAATGGAGGCATCATTTTGTCGTGCTCTATTGGAAGGGGGGAGACTGGGGCCAATACTTTAGGTCTGACTTTAACCACGTGGTGGACTCTGGGAGTCATATTTTAGAACTCAAGTCTCACGAGTTCCCAAATAGGGACTATCTCATCACGGGTCATGATTAGACCCACTATCGCTCTTTCCTGACCGAAAGGGTCATGGTCGAAGTCGGAATGAGTAGATTGTCATTGGAGGGTAATTTTTATTGCTATTCCTTGTTTTGAAACACATTAATATTATTCTAACGTTTTTGCCTTGTATTTTTCAGCTGCTGACGCTATTGACAAAGAACCGGGAATGGGTGAGCAAGTCACCAAAAGGATGGTTAAGAAGGCCGAGTTTGTGGCCAATCCTCCACCTTCCAAGGTTCCAGATTTCCTCACTTACTCTCAAAAAGCTGGAAAGAGGTTCAGGAACTCGGAAGGCACTGTCAATACTGTAACAGCCCCAGATCCGGGGTCGGGGATCCGGTCGTTACGGTCTCAATTCCCATCAATAATACTTGCACTTAAATCAAAACAATTAAACTACATGCTGTGACCCCACAATATCGACACCACACACACGACTAGTTATAGTCCCAGAGATGAAATTGGAATAAGTATCTAGTTATAGGATCCACAAGTTATAAGTTATTACAAACCCAAAAGATTACAGAGTGCATTTAATAGTTCTTGCTGTTG
Organism: Heracleum sosnowskyi; assembly: GCA_030848705.1. NCBI lineage: Eukaryota > Viridiplantae > Streptophyta > Magnoliopsida > Apiales > Apiaceae > Heracleum > Heracleum sosnowskyi. The sequence goes on along the minus strand of CM061239.1, from coordinate 46,990,486 downwards.
CTTACATTAATCATAAATATAAATAAGTCTGTTACACAAAAGCTGTAGCTTAGACTGCTGGTTACTACTACCTCAGCTATGACGGCTACGACCTCAGCAGGTAAATCTCTGACGGCTGCTACCTGCTTGCGTAGAGTGTGCCTGTTGCGGGCCATCTGCTCTAGCTGTTGTTGTGATATAAATAAATGAAGCAAGGGTGAGCGATAGAGCCCACCAAAATAGTTTATAACAAATTATCAATATATAACAGTTCAAAGATATTTTAGTAGCCACATGTTATGCCTTTAAACGGATAAGAGACTAGTATAATATAAAGGATGAAGTTACAAGAAAAATTAATATAATATTTCCGTAACCCCAAAATCCACTTATGCATATATAATCTGAGTAAAGTTTTATCAGAGTCATAACTCATAAAATAAAAGACGAATTTGCAAGGATTTATTGTAACTTTAATTTGTTAAACACTTTTCGACCCTCTGCCAACATGATCGGTAAACCTGTAGTAAGGGGGCTACCCTTTAGTCCCTTTCAATACATGTTGCAGAATTATCCACGTTGGATGATGAACTAATACTGGAGTAATCTCCGCGCCAGTTGTCCAACCTTACTATGATCAGTAGCAGGTGGTACAACTAAAAAGGGTTTTCTACAGGTAGATCGAAGAACACGACAGCCTGACATTGTCTACCGCCTTTCTCGATCTCCCCGGTCCATTTGGGGCAATAAAATGATGGATTGGCGCGACTCGACCTCTTACACTTGCTCCTAGTTCGGATGAAATCCATGACTCTGAAACGTAAAGATCGTCCTCCTTTCCCCAAGTGTAATACTTGTTGATACGACTCCACTAAGTAGTTATATCTAGGTTGGAAAGGAAGATTCTCAAATATTTCCCAAGCGATGCTTGTTAATGGATATCGACTTGTTCCATCAATTTACCCCTCGATCGTTGAGGTGGTAACAAAACATTTGACTTGCAGCAATTAAATTGCTCCGAGAAAATATTTGTCCCTTGACAGTTTTGAGTTGAGAGTTTAAAAAGAGTAGCAGTCACTTAAATCAGGTTTCCCATATTTTTTATAGTTGAGCGAGCATTTAAATCCTATTAAAAGACAGATTTAAATGGGAAAAACAGTGTTTTGGGAACCTCTTTTTGATTTAAAATAATTAATGATATAGTTTAGAGTATCCTTCATAATTATTGAAGGTCAAGGATACTTTAAATAACATTTCTCATTTTTAAAACGTGTTAAAAGTATTTAATAAATAATCGAATAATATTTATTAAATAAGTAAACCTTGAACGAATATTCGAAAATAATATTCATTAAATAAATAATCCTCAAATGAATATTCAAAAATAATATTCATTAAATAAGTAAACCTCAAATGAATATTCAAAATAATATTCATTAAATAAATAAACCTCAAATGAATATTCAAAAATAATATTCATTAAATAAATAAACCTCAAATGAATATTCAAAAATAATATTCATTAAATAAATAAACCTTGAATGAATATTTAAAATAATATTCATTAAATAAGTAAACCTCAAATGAATATTCAAAAATAATATTCATTAAATAAATAAACCTCAAATGAGTATTCAAAATATTATTCATTAAATAAATAAGGATTGAATAACAGTTGCCCGATATCTTTATTAGAAAAATAACCTTTAATATATACAGAAAATATAATTACTTCTGATCTAAAGAAAATCACCCGCCCTTATCCTAGGGCATTGTAAAAACATGGCTTATAGCTGATATCCCATATCTAACTTATAAGCCCCAACCTCAAGTCATAACCTCAAGTATTGCTCTATATATCAGTTCGAAAACAAGTATGCAATTTATATATCGCAATGTACTTGGGAATAAAACATGCATACCTCGCATTTGCATATCATATATGAAAATAGTTTATTATCACAACAACAGTAAGTATAGGTTTCGAAAACTTGCCTGGTGGTGAGGTAGGGGTAGTGTGCCTCGGGTTGATCCGGTGATCTATACATAGTCAAAATATCCGAGGTTAATCACTTAATACTTTTATGAAACTAAGTACGTACTTTACGTAAGCTAAAACATGTTTTCAAGTTAACTCTTTAAGAACTTCCACTCGCGTAAGCTTGTTCACGCATTTTTATAAAATTGAGATTTAATCCTTTTAGCACGAAATCTTTTCGAGGGTCTTCCTAAACGTACCTATCATGTTAACACAAAGTTTCACATTCTAATAAGTCGCTTAAGGGGTTTGATCATTGCCTCAAAGTTGGCTAAGTGGTATAGTTTGGTTTCGCGAAACATCCTTTACTACAACACTTGTTTCTCCTAAACCGTAAATCGGATTCACATGATCTTCGCACCAAAACGAACCTTGAAACAAGAACTACACTATACTAGGCAGTGGTGCCCTTGGACAGAAGGTATTATGTTCGAACATCACAAACAAAACAAGACTAAGGAAAATCGGGCATTATAACAGCTATGTTTTAACGATTCCAAAGTTTAATCATAAACTTTACATCATGATCAATCCAACCAAAACCTCAAGTCAATTCCTCGACATCAATACTAATCCATAATCATCATCAACCAAAGTCAAAACCAACATCTACTTATTCATCCTCAAAACAACATCAAACTTTCATCGAAATCAATCAACCATCCTTATGTTCATACCAACTAAACTATACTTAAAACTAACCATATAAATCAAATTATAAACAAGGGTTTCGAGAGTTATACCTTCCTTGGAGTGTATATGAGCCTAATAAGCCTTGTATAGTCCTTATATAACGTTAAGATAGCTTGAATCAACCAAAGAAATCAAGAAACCAAAGTTAGTTCTTGAAATCACTATTCATGCCTAAACTTTACACAAGGATTTGATCATGCTAACCTTAATGGATGATGATGAAACTTGGTGCTCTTCTTAATCCCACCTAGAGCTTTCCAAAGAGCTATTACTTGTGATTTATGGAAGCTTGGAAGAGTGATTTTGAAAAATGTATCTTTGTTTTGGGAGAAATGGCCGAATGGATGAAGGAAGAGCTTTTGGCTTGGTTGATTTTTGATAAAGATGATATTTTGTAATAAAGTGATGAGTCATAGCCCTTGTTGCCTCATATCATGACATGTGTCAAGCATGCAAGAGTTGGGGAATAAAGTAGCTTTACTAGTTCGTTTCGTCACCGCTTAATCTCGTAGAATGTTCGCAGAGTTTCTTAAGTGTTCTATCGAAGTAGTTTACCGTAGACGTTCTTAATATTACTAATTCTTTTATTAAATCCATATCCATGGAATTGATAATTTAAATCCTCCAATATTTCAAATAATGATTAATCCGTCCGTTATTGGTGAAATTTCGGAGAAAACATAAATGCTATTTTTCCGATTCTGACAGCTTTTGCATTCCTTCATTTACATCGTAGATCACTAATACGACTTTGAAAGTTCATTATACCGTCCCGTACATAGGGTGGTCTGAAAACTTTTTAAACGACAAAAATTACTATTCATCAGTGGTTTTTAACAAAAGTTACTATTCATCACTAGTTCTTAAATAAGTACAAAATTTGGGGTTATTACAAATACTGCCTTTCAGCCTGCGTGGGGGATATGTGAGCAAGACTCCATTGTCGGGAGCTCTTTGTTATCAATGGATTGGTCTAGATTCTCTATTACCCCCCTGACATGGTGAACATGCTTGCACGATCGGGAATGGAAGAAACTGAACAGATGGGGAGCCAAGCTATGTATCAGGTTAACTTCCACTTGTTCTAGTTCAGCTACTTGCCTTTCTTTACCCTACCTTGTTTACTAACTTGTTCCCAGACTTCCATTCATCAAGGGAAGACTTTGAGGGATGAATTGAGAGCTTCCAACAAGGAGAAAAGCCGAGATATCAAGGAGTCGAAGGAATGGGAAGAGAGAGCCTACGCGACTGAGGAGAATGTTTCCTCTTACAATGGAAAATACGAGGCCTTAGAAAGTACGTCTCGCCGAGGAGATCAACAGGTAGTTGACAACTACCTGAACTCTAACGGCTTCCTCGACTTTATGGACCAACATGACAATGATGTTTGACCTACTTTTCTATCAACTGGTTGGAATAGGGCAATTTCAGCTGTCCACAAGTCTTACCCGAGAGTGTTCAAACCCTCCGAGTTTCCAAGTCCTTGGGCCCCTGCCGACGAGCCTGACAACGATCAACCTTCCGGATCGGAAGGAGAGGAAGAGGAGGAGGAAAAGGAAGAAAAGGAGGAAGAGGAGTAAGATGAGGAGTCTCAGCCTTCCTAGTCTGGAGGTAGCCGCTCTGCTAGTCCTGTTGTTAGTGGAAAAGGCAAAGGCATCGCTCACCCAGTTGAAGGGAGGCGTTGGGGATCAATCCGCGAAGAGAAAGAGTCTTCTTCCGGTTCAAGCGGTAGCTCGTCGGACGGTGAGGAGTAGTTCTCCTTTGTACCTTTGGCCTTGCAAGGCTTGTTGCCACATGTGGCTTTGTGTTGTTTTCATTCACGGTTGTTTGTTGGCCCTTTAAACTTGTCTTTTATTCGATCGTTTGTAACATTAACTCGAGGATCCTTTGGGACCTTCATTATCTCAATCCTTTGTTATGTGTTCATGGTTTATTTCTTATCTCGTTTACTTGTTTTCGGTACTTATGGTTGCACATATCGAGTGTTGGTACATAAAGCAAGATATAAGAAAATAAACATGCATTGAAAACGAAACAAGGATGGGTTCAACCCTTTTATAAATAATAAACTGTAAATATGAGCTGCATGCCCTGAAATGGTTTCAAATGAACCTTAGGTTTACTCTTCCTACTAAATATTAAACTGTATCCTGGAAGGATAGTTAAACATAATAGATTTTGAGATTCGAGGCGTGCCAAGTGCGAGGCACCTTAGTCTCATTCAAGGTTTCGAGCTTGTAAGCTCCTCGCCCGAGGGTCTTTTTAACTCGGTACAACCTTTCACACTTGGGTGCTAGCTTTCCTTTCTCACCTACTCTAGATGGCTCTATCTTCCTGAGAACCAAGTCTCCTTGTCGGAAGAACCTTTCCTTAACCCTTCAGTTGTAATGGAAGGAGGTTCGTTTCTGATACTCTACGTTCCGAACGTTGGCTTCGTCCCTGACTTCATCAATTAAGTCAAGTACCAACCTCATTCCTTCTTCATTAGTTTCTTTTTCAAAGGCTTCGATCCTCGGAGAGGTGTGCGAGATTTCTAGAGGCACAACAGCTTATGTTCCATAAACAAGCATGAACGGGGTTGTTCCAGTGGTTACTTTATAAGTGGTACGATAAGCCCAAAGTATAGGCAGTATCTCATCCACCCAAGTGGTCCTGGAACGTTCGACCCTTTTCTTCAATCCATCCAGTATGATTCGATTCGCAACCTCTGCTTGCCCATTTTCTTGAGGGTGGGCAACCGAGGTGAATCTGAGCTCAATGGCGTTCTCTTTACAATACTTCCTGAATTCTTCATTATTAAACTGTGTTCCATTATCCGTAACAAGGATGCGAGGTATTCCGTACCAACACATGATACTTTCCCATAAGAACTAAGCTACTTGCTTGGTGGTTATCTTGGCCAAGGGTTTGGCCTCAATCCACTTAGTGAAGTAATCAATTGCCACTATTAGAAACTTCCTTTGTGTTGTAGCCATAGGAAAGGGACCCAGTATATCCATTCCCCACATAGCAAACGGAATTGGAGAGTTGATTGAGGTCAGCATCCCAGGTGGTTGCCTAACCACTGGTGCATGTTTCTGAAAACGATCACATTTTTTAACAAAATCCTTGGCGTCAACCAGCATTTCGGGCCAGTAAAAGCCTAGCCTGGTTATCTTATGAGCAAGGGCTCTGCCCCCCAAGTGTTGTCCACAAATCCCTCCATGGACTTCTTCAAGTGCTTCTCGTGCCTCTTGGGGCCTTAGACATTTTAGGTACGAGATTACAAAAGACCTCTTATAAAGTAGCCCTTCGATCAAAGTATACCTCAACGCTCTCACAGACAACTTACGTGCCTCTTGGGCGTCATCAAGGAGCCATCTTGTTTCAAGGTGAGCCTTGATTGGATCCATCCAACATCCTCCTATAACAATGGGAGCTACAAGTTTCGAATCAATAGTAGGGGCCTTCAAGACCTGGAAGTAAACACTTCCCGAGTAATTCTCAATTTCAGAAGAAGTAAATTTAGAAAGGCATCAGCCTTCACATTCTCCTCTCTGGGGATGTATTCCACATAGCACTCATCAAACTGAGTCATAACATCTTTCACAACTCTTCAATACTTAGCCATAGTTTCATCCCTAGTTTCAAACTCACCATTAACTTGTGAGATAACCAACCTTGAATCTCCACATACCTTCAGGTTCTTGACCCTCAGAATTCTAGCCAAGCCTAAACCAGCTATCAAGGCCTCATACTCGGCTTCATTATTGGTTGTAGGGAAGTCCAACTTCAAAGCATACTCGATTGTAAACCCATCGGGGCTTTGCAAAACCAAGCCTGCACCACTTGACTTTGTTTTTGATGCTCCATCAAAATAGAGTATCCAGCGTTCTTTCAGATCAAGCTCGTCATCCTTATTTTCAAACTCAGGTGCCTCATGGGGTACTACCTCTTGCCCCCCCGACTTCTTGGTTGTTAATGGTACATTCAACCACGAAGTCAGCCAATGCCTGAGCCTTAATGGATGTTCGAGGCTTATATTTGATGTCAAACTCTCCCAGCTCAACTGCCCATTTAATTAGCCTTCCACTGGCCTTTGGACTATGTAGGATGCTTCTCAATGGTTGGTCCGTCAGGACTTCAATTTTGTGCCAAAGCGAACTTCTCAATAACAGAATAGTTCAATTCTGCCCCATGCAAAATTTTTCTTACATAGTAGACTGGTTTTTGAACCTTTCGTTCCTCCTTTACAAGGACAACACCGAGGGCTTGATCGGAGGCTGCCAGGTAGAGATAAAGAGTATCTTCCGGGTTTGGTTTAGCCAGCAACGGGGCTTCAGCCATGTACTTCTTGAGCTTTTCAAAGGCCTCTTGACTCTTTGTTGTCCATTCAAAGTCCTTAACCTTTTTCAAGGCTTTAAAAAATGACAAACATTTGTCCCCAGACTTTGAGATAAATCTCCCCAAGGCTGCAATTCTTCCAGTCAACCTCTGAACGTCCTTAACGGAACGAAGTGGTTCCATGTCGAGGATAGCTTTAATCTTGTCGGGGTTAGCTTCAATGCCTATCTTGGAGACCATGAGACCCAAGAACTTTCCTGATCCTACTCTAAAAGCACACTTGGCAGGATTTAGCATTATTTTATGGTGCCTCAGCACTTCAAATGCCTCCCTAAGATGCTTGATGTGGTCGTCTTTAAACAAACTCTTAACAAGCATGTCATCAACGTAGACCTCCATGGTCTTCCTAATCAAGTGGGCAAAAATCTTGTTAACTAGGCGTTGATAGGTCGCCCCTGCATTCTTTAGTCCAAAAGCCATGACAAGGTAGCAAAAGACTCCAAAATCAGTAATGAATAATACCTTGGCTGTGTCATCCTTGTGCATCTTGATTTGGTTGTAACCACTGAAACCGTCCATGAAGCTCAGCATTTCATGCCCTGCAGTAGCATCTATCAAGGTGTCAATCCTTGGTAACGGGAAGCAATCCTTGGGACAAGCATCATTCAAATCAGTGAAGTCTATGCACATCCTCCATTTTCCATTGGCTTTCTTAACCATAACCGGGCTTTCAAACCATTCTGGAAATTGGATTTCTTCAATGAACCCAGCTTCTAGGAGTTTGTCAACTTCTTGTTTTCTGGATTCTTGCCTCTCTGGTGCAAAGTTCCTCTTCTTCTGATGTATCGCCTTCCTTTTTGGATCGACATTGAGCTTGTGAGTTATCGGTTAGGGATCAATCCCTGGAATGTCGGTAGTTGTCCATGCAAATACATCACTGTTCTCTTGTAGGAACGTGATCAACTCGCCCTTTAAGGGTTCTTTCAATAGTGCTCTGATATAGGTCACCTTTTCAGGTTCGAAAGGATCTAAAGGAACATGAACCAAATCCTCAGTTGGCTTTCCTCTAAGGTCTTCATCTTCTCTGACATCCATGTCTTCGATAGGGAGAACCTGCCCCCCCCCCCCGATTCCATCTGGCCTTAACTATAACACCCCCAGATCCAGGTTGTCACGTTCCTTATTCCATACAAACACTTGATACTTGAATCATAATAAAATAAATCAACACACATTGTGACCCCACCATCAATATACTCACGCCAGTTATGTCTCAGAAACGAAATTGCAAAAGCAGTAGTCATATGATCCATAAGTTAAGTTATTACAACCCAAAAGTAAAATGCTTGAAACCTACTGCCAATATGATTTCTACTTGAAACCAGAAAGGTAGCGCAAATGTTTGTTCTTGTTCATTAATATACATAAGTGATACTTATAAATAAACCGGAGCAACAAGAGTTGCACTCCGAACCAACTCAGTACTTCTACCTGAGGTGCTGCAACTGCCATCCTATGGGCGGTCTGCGCGGCCCAGACGTGCTTCCGAACGGTATGGCGAATCCTGGCCATCTACTCTAGCTGTTGTGTTGTGATATATATAAAAGAAAACAAGAGTGAGCACTAAGCCCAACAATAATATAAGGCAGCATAATCATATATGTAAGCTTATATCATAATTGAAAACTTTTAAAACTTCATTCGTATACAGAATGATATTTTGAAATATTCTTTTCGTCAAATCATGCTATACAGTTCAACTACTGTACGAGGAACATCATTATTCAATCACTGTCACATCATCGGTAACTCAGCACCTAGGCTTTTGTTACAATGTGCAGCACAACTCCAATTGGAGGGAAGGGACCTTCTGGAGCACACCACGATACACGATGATCAGTCGTTGTATCGAACTCATACTTTTCTACTAGTAGATGGACGATATCTTAACACGATTATCACCCCAGCCGCATACGGGCTTTGTATCTGATGGACTGTCCCACAGCCTCCTACGCGAGATAGTTGCTGGACTGCCCCGCAGCCTCTTACGCCATATAATTTGATGGACTGTCCCACAGCCTCTTACACGTTTCCTCCTAGTCCCGGATGAAAAAATCAATGAAACGGGAATCAGAATTTAATCCTGGTTCCCCAAGTACAAAATACTTGTCAAAACTTTGCAACAGTTCAGATTTTTTTACTCCAGAATGTTTGAAAGGAGTAAGTCACAATGTGGGTTGACATCAGTCAACGAAACAACGAACGATTACCAAGTATTTTGAAAATCATGACCTAAGAGTTTTTGTAAAATATCTTTAGTTCTGATAATTCAGAAACCCAAAATATACTCACTTTAATGAAAGAGGCAAGTGAAATCATATGTTCACTTCCTGGAATGGATTCCCAATTTTTGATAAGTTCAAAACCATAGTCATCAATTGAGATAAATAATTTAAAAGAAGTTGGGAACCCCTACTATACTCTAATAAATCTTTTTGAGATCAGAAAATATTTTAAATAACTATTGGAACCTTACGTAATATTTGAATAAGGTTCTATGATTTTTAAATCATTTTTGGGAATATTTAATAAATATTCAAATAATAAATATTGAATTATTATTCAATAAAATCCTACTTAAGTGAATATCCAAAATAATATTCACTTAATTAAATAATTATTCAAATAATATTTATAATAATTTTATTTAAATATCTCACATTAAATATCCAATAATATATATATATATATATATATATATATATATATTGGAATATTTAATCAACATTTTAAAATATAGCTGTCCCTGGAACCCTCCAGCTTCTGACAGTATAATCAAGACAAAATACTAATTTGACTCCCGGTCTAAGTTTTAAAACCATCATACAAGTGCTCTACGCTTAGAGCCTTTATAAAACCCCGGTTTATATCTAATATACTCATAGCATATAAACCACATAAATTCGCAAATCCATTACAGTAATAAAACAGTTTATATCATTATCACAACAGTTTATCACAATAGCATCTATATAAGATGTAGGGTTTGAAAACTTGCCTTGGTGTCTCGGTGAAGTGGTAGTGGGGGCTTGGGAGTGTGCTCGTCGATATATAACAAGATACACTATACAGAATCAGTCCCTTAGAACCAATTAATGTGCCATTAACTTAAGCACTAACGTTCTATTAACGAAAATCAAATGTCTCATTCTTGGTCACTTATAACCTAATGACATTCCGTAAACTCCTAAGTCAAAAGTTTGGGTGGAAATCTATTCACAAAACCCAAGTACTTTACCATTACTAACTCATCGTTTTAACCAAAATCCTATAGCAGTTTTATTCCCTATGGCCTGAGTATCAATGATCTCCTTAGCAATTAGGGGGGAATTCTTAAACGCATTCAGCTTCAAATCTAAATCTGAAATCTTCTTCCTGAGAATAGTCTCTATCTCATCATTACACTTGACCTTGTTCTCTAAGTACACATTATTTTGCTTAAGATCTTCTAATGTGACAGCTACAAGCTCTAGTTCTCCATTTTTAGATTCTAGATTTTTAATCTTAAGAACTAGTTTAGCATTTTCCATTTCAGATGCTAGCATGCTTGTGTGTACATTAAACAATTCTACACTTAGATCTTGCACAGTTTTCTTGTACTCAGAGTTAGACATATCAATTGTAGTTAAGATAGGTACCTGAGATGATTGTGGTGATTCCTCTGAAGAGTCAGCCATTAGGGCAACATTTACATACTCTTCCTCTTCATCCGAATCAATATCATCCCAGTGCTTTCCCGCTGCTATATAAGCTTTCCCTTTCTGCTTTCCAGAGAATGCCTCCAATTGTTGTTTAAGCTTGGCATTCTCTTTCTTCAACTCATCATAAGAATCCTTCTTCTCATAGACATCTTTCATGTCTCTTGCTTGATGAGGCTTCCGGCATTCAGTGGCGAAATGCGTTAACTCATTGCAGTTGTAGCATCTTGATTTGCTTCTATCAATCATGCTAGTCTTGTAGCCTCCCTTAAAGCCTGTACTAGCTGCATACTTGCTTTTCTGGAATCTGTTGGTTGAGCCCTTGAACTTGTACTTAGGGTTTCTCTTGAAACAAATATGACTAAACTTTGCAGCTAAGTACGCCATGGTTTTGTCTTCCATTTGCTCAAGCTCTTCTAGGGTGTAGAAATCACTTTCATCAACACCCAGATTCACAGAATCCATTTCAGCTTCTATTATCACCTATTTTCCAGCTCTAGGGGTTTGAACTTGAATATCAGAAGTTGTTGGTTCATCCACTACAAGTGCTGCTGATCTCACAAGTGCATTGTGCTTGTTGTCCACTATCCCTGGTCCGTAGATTATCACTCTCTATTCCTGTTCCATCTCATAAGTCTTCAGCTTGCCATAGATCATCTCTAGTGACATCTTTTTGAAGTCTATTCTTTCCCTTATGGATGATGACTTGTGTTCTACATGATGGGGCAGCGTCATCATGAACTTTCTGTTGGTTTCTCTCAGTGGATAGGTCTTTCCTTTCATTGCCAATTCATTTAGAAGCTTAGTATATTTCTCAAAGACCTGAGTTATACTTTCTCCTGGAAGAGACCTAAAAGCTTCGTACTGAGAAGTCAGGATGTCCAATCTGTTTTCCTGCACGTCTTCAGTTCCTTCCATTATCAAGTTAATGGTATCCCACATATGTTTCCCGCTTGTACAGTTCATCAACTGATAGCTCATTTCTTTGTCTGCGGAGTCTGCCAATATCAACATCAAACCTGTGTCCAATCGAATCAGTTCTTTGTCAGAATCTGTATACTCAGTAATATCCTTAGGTTGGGTGCCTTGAGGAATCCTACTACCATTAGGAGCTGTAGATTCACTAACTGGTTTCATTGGTACAAACGGTCCGTTCTCTAATATGCCAATATACAACGGATTAGATGCCTTGATAAATAACAGCATCTTCATCTTCCACAACCCGAAATCATCTCTAGTAAACGGGGGAACTTTAATACCAACGGTTGTCTTTGGAGCACTCATGGTTTCTGAAAATTTCAAATTATTTAAAATTCAAGAAATTCCAATTAAATGAAAAATTTTGAAAGTTAAAAAATTTGCTTCGTATTTTCACGCTACGTTTGATTTTGGTCTCATTCACCGGATCTGATTTGTACGTCAATCAAGTAGCTCTGATACCAATTGTTAGGTCCAAAGTATCGTAGAAGGGGGGGGGGGTTGAATACGATACTCACAAATAATTGAATTTCGTTCACGGATTAATCATTCAGTTCTATAACGAAATCAAACACCCCAAATCAAACCAAGAGTCGGGGAATATATCTTTTTATAAATATAAACCTCGAGGGGTGCTACAATTTCTAATCCGTATATTAGCTTCAATGAGTTCTAGGTTAATCACAATCAATACAATGATAGAAATCTGAGCAATATTAATTTCTTCAGTAATCTCTCTGGCTCAAACTCTCTCTTAGTAATTGCTACTGTGAAGAACCTCGACTGAAGAAGACACACTTCCTCTGTTAGTAATTGTAGACTTGATTTGAAAAACCATCGAACCAAAAGAATTGGTTTATTCTTGGCCGTTGGATCTTCATCAACCTGACAAACAAAGTAAACTTTTCACCTGCTCCTCCATTTTGAAAACTATTGAATGAATAAAGAAATTTACCATTCGATAGTTTTTAAATAAAAACTATCGAAAACTAAATTACTTTATTCTAGATTTCAGATGGTTTTCTTAAATCACATTCGATGGTTTTCTAAATAGAAAAAACCATCGAAACCTTTTCTTGTACTTAACCATTTAGAAAAGCTTCTGTACTCCAGGGTGTTTCAGTTTTAGACTGTATCAATTTCTTCTGAGACGATAAAACAACTTGACCTTTTTAAGTGCCGTCACCTAGTGCAACTGGTCTGGTTCACAGATGAATAACACTTGATCAATTCTTCTTCTATGTCTTGAATTCAATGCTGCTGATAAGTCCTTTGTCGTTCTGGTTGCTTCGATTAAATCACTGGAATCCTGTGGTACTTAACCCTAAATCATTCACATACTTCTGTCGTCTTGAAAGTCTTATTTCTTTTGCTGTCACTGAGGCTTGAACATTTTCATGAACTTCTTTCTGTGACCTGTTTACGGACTTCAAGAATACATAACGTATTTTGATTTTTTGAGTTTACCTTTTCTTCTTTGATTCTGGATTCCCGTGCTTCTGTTAATACTATTGTCTGTCTTGTCCTTTGTTGAGTTGTAGTTATCTCTTTTACTTCTTATGTTACATTATGCTTTACAATCTCCCCCTATTTGATTGGATAGAGTTCGACAAGCGAATACTTCGAGGATAACTCAACTAACTAAGAAAACATTACACTAATTAAAGTAATACAGCTTAATAATATTAAACGCATTCTGGATCAGATATATATACATTTCCAGATTTCATAAATCAAAAAACAATAAAACTTTATACAATGAAGTTGCTCCTCTAGTCTGAGCTGATAGTTCTTTTTGTCTTTTGCTTCTTGTCTTAGTCCATTCCGATCTCACCTTCTTCAATCATTGGATCGGAGTTAGCAGCTTGATAATCAATCACTGATGGATAGTGCAGTGGTTCTCCAGGTTTAGGGATTTCTCCTTGAATGTGTCTTCCAATGTACTCAACCTCTTGACCCACTCCAGCCCACAACCATGCAATGTTAACATCTGTCTTGTTTAGCTTTGGCATGTTTGGTAGTCTGGTATGCACTTCCAATCCTCTTTCCACTCTTTTTCTATAATAAGGAACATTCACCATTAGAAATCTTCTAAGAGTGTCTGTTGCCTTGTTCTTCTCCGTTGATGAGAATCCAGTGGATCTAAGATACTTCTCAACTGATATTAGATAGTTGCTTGGATAGTCTCTCAGTTTGTCCTCAGCCAAATAGCAGATTCTGAACAAGTCATTCGTCATGAATCTAACCATTGGAGGATCTTCAGTAATCTCTGGACCGACTTTCATCAAGATCTCCTTAACATGCTCACGGAGCAGTTCATTTAGTCTTGTAGTTCTTTGAATCTTGATGAGTATCACCTGCAGTTCTGTGTATGTTCTCTGTTCTAAAAACTTAGTGGAAATCACAAATGTACCTTTCTCAAGAAAATTGATCAATATGTTCCAGGCACCATTTGCTTTAACCCCGGCTTTCAGAAAGATCACAGTATTCCTCAGTGCAGTGAAGTAAGTATGATCATCAGGATTTCCACATCTTATGTCCTGAATTATGACTTCCACCTCCGCATTGTCGTTGACTTCTAATCCGTCTTCAACTCCACAAAAGGTTTTATAAGCCATCTCCCAGCCAGTACCTTGCTTACTTGCCAAATCCATCATCTTCTTCTTCCTTGCTTCAGCATACACCTTGGATCTTTTTAACTTCTCAATCCTTAGAACTGCTTGGTGTCTTTCTCTCTCAGCTTGCCTGGCATCTATTTCAGCTCTTTGAGCTTTCACCATCTTCAAGGCAGCTTCTTCTTCTTGTGACAGAGGATTTGCTTCTTCTTCCATATTATCCTCCCAGATTGGATATTCAACAGGCTCTGGATAATATGGCTCATGCTCCTCCTGAATTGGTTGCTCTTGCATGACCTCAAATCCCTCTTCACTGTTCTTTTCTTGTACAAGCTCTTCTATCCAGTAATGTCTTATCGGAATAGCTTCAACCGTTTCCCAAACTCCCCATCCATCCATACCTTTCTCCCTATCTCCAACTTTTTCCCCCTTAGTTGAGGAATCCTCGACAAAAGCATCCTCAGCATAAAAGGCAGTAGAAGGATCAGGTTGCTGATTTGAAGGACTAGGTTGTGCAGTTTGTTGGTTCTTCAGCATAGTCCAGATTGACTGTACTCCGTCACCTTGATTGTCCAAGAAATCCATAATCTGCTTATTCATCTCATTCATAGAAGCTAGCGACAGGTCAATGTTGTCCAATCTTGAGTTGGTAGTCTTTTCCATATGATCCAGCCTCTTGTTCAGCTTAGACTCCACTCTTGAAAGTGTATTCATTGCATCTTTTACCCGCGCTTGACCATCCCGGATAACCAGAACGTCTTCTCTCAAAGCTTCTTGTCCATGTGACAAAGCAAATACTTCATTCATGAATCCATCTTTTAATTCCTTGACGTCTGTCCTCAACTCGACCAGTTCTTCCATTGCTTCCTTCTTCAAGGAGTCCACTGCCTGCTTCGTACCTATTATAGTGCCAGATGCACTGCCAATGACCCTGAATGTTCTTCTGGAATCAGCTGCAACCAAGTCAACCTTCTCTTGAATAGTCTTTAAAGAAGCATTGCCTTGACTAGAGGAGATCCCTTGGTCAAAGGAAGGTCGCAGTGGAACCTTGAATAATGGATTTCCTTCTTTGTCACGAACTGTCATCTCCCTGAGGGTGGATTGAACATGTACCTCTCGTTCTGTAGGCAGTAGCTGATCATCTATGTTTGGCAGGGTTAGGGTGTCACTCCTCACATGTGGCTCTGGGTGTACACTCAACGTTTCTGTCAGTGTTTCACTCATTTTTCCTTTCTCACTCAGGCCAGGTGTAAGTGTTTTGTTTCACTCAATCCCTTTTTGCTAGATGTACCTGCAGAAGAAAACATCGTAGCCGTCCTTATGGAGGTCACCGGTGGTGCAATGGGGCTTCGCAAGTCCCCGTCCTTGGTTAAACCAAGTTGCTGATCATCAGTAGATGATGTATCCTTTGTAGGATCTAGAGTTTGAATCTCTAGGAGGTTAGAATCAGGCTCTATTAACAGCAGAGATCCTGAAGCTTCCTCAATAGTCTGTGAAGACTTTACCTTAGTTAACTCCTCAATAGTAATTGATTCATTGTCACCGAGTTGCCGATCTGCACCTACGTCAGACCCTTTACCCGCAGGATCCAGATATGTTCCATCTGGGGAGCTAGGCAATGACACTTTAGATTTTGCATTTAGGTCAGAGCCTTCTCTCGACGTCTGTGAAGACCCTTGGTTCTTAGAACCTTCAACCAGTGAACCTGACTGTGATATGGTCGGAACACCAGTTGCTTCCGTCAATTCTTCCTTACTTGATTGAGCTATTGGTTCAGATATAGCTTTTGTGAGCATTGCCCAATCAAAATCAGAAAAATCAGTGAAGGGTTCTTTGGATGAGAGAAATGAAGTATCAACAGTTGCCTCGGTTTCTGTTCTTCTCCTTTTAGATGAAGGCAGAGCTGTTGTTGAAAGGTGTATCTCCTTATGTGGTGCTGCTTTGGCACTATCTCCCTCTACACTCAAGGATGTTTGTTTACTGGGTATAGGAGGGGAAGGAGGTTCGTTTATGGTTTCATTTAGCTCTTCCAAAGGCTCTTCGACCGTGGTTAGAGGTTGTGGGTTTGCAACCTGTTGGTGAGATCACAAGGCAATATGAACAGGAAGACGTGATAACTCAACACTAGAACAGGACATGTAAATAATACTACGCCTACACAGAAATCAGGAAGAAATGAATACAAGGCAAATACAAAGAATCAAAACATTAGATAGATCTTTGAAGTCTACTACAGGTCACTGAAAGAAGTTCATTAACATGTTCATGCCTCAGTGAAGAATAAGGTTTGAAGACTTTCAAGGTTTTAGAAGGTGTGTAGATTCAGTATAAGTGCCACAAGCAGATTTCAGTGTATTAGCATTGATTGTGTTATAGACAGTGTTTGAAGCATAGGAATCTGGTTTAATTGAATACAGGGTAAAGACAAAGGTTAAAGAAGATAGCTACAGTCTTGAAGTTATACTCACTGACAGAAGTTCATTTATATGTTCGAGCATCAGTGAAGAACAGAGAATGAAGTATTCAAGAATGTAGTACCAATGAAGACGTTGTCTAAGTACCAAAAAGGATTCCAGTGAAAGTGCGTTGTTTATTGACAATCTGTGTTTGAAGCAATTTGTACTGCTGCCGACTTATCAATTGGAATGCAATGAAGATGTGAAGATTCAATTCAGTGTTAGTCGTCTGTGAACCGGACCAGTTGCACCAGGCGTCAACACATATGAAGAAGATCAACACATTTATTCTACAGAAAGAATTGATGAAGTCCGACATGATAATTCCAGAAAATATCAAGCAGATTAAAAAGAATTATCAGTGTTGAAGAAAACAATGAGAAGCTAAATTGTCGAAAGTAAAATCATACAGTCAAAAGGGGTTAAGTGTACAAAAGTTGAAACCTCAATAAAGGAACTTCAAGAAAGGAAACTTGAAGGTTTAAGTGTTGACCAACCAAACCTTGGGTACTAAACTGGACATTGACAAGGTTGGCCAAAAACCACTTCGATGGTTTTTGGTTGGTTCGATGGTTTTTCAAAAAGCTTCGATAGTTTTTGTTTGATAGTTTTTTGTGGGTTCACACTGGAGTCAGTTCAGCTTTGTTGGGGCCAAGATTTTTGACTACTTCGATACTTTTAATGCTCCGATAGTTTATGAAATTTATTTTATAAACTTAAATAAATTTATTTTAAACTTATTAATTAAGTTTATTATAAATTTAAAATAAGTTTATTTTATAAATTTATTAAAACTTAAAAGGAGTATTCGATAGTTTCTTTATAAGAAACCATCGAAGTGGTTTTAAAAAAGAAACAAAGGATGGTTCGATAGTTTTCTTTTAGAAAACTATCAAGATGATTTTCTTTGATGGTTTTTCTCCTACAGCATGAAGAATTGAGTGGATACAATTTAAAGTTGTGTTCGATAGTTTTTTTTAAAACTATCAAGTCTACACAAATTGAAGCAGAAGATATATTGAAGAATACTTCTTCTGTTCTTCTTCTTCCTCGACGAAGTGAAGAAAATACAGAGAGAGACAGAGAAGGGGACATTTATTTTATACCTAAACTTCTCACCGGGGAAACGTTATAATGCCCAAAATTTGTTCAATCTTAAGGGCCATTATAAAGTTTCTCCGGTAATTAAATCATTTAGACAACAAATAGATACAAACATTGTTTAGGATTTAATTTGTTCAATCTTTGTAGAAGCAAGAACAATTGTTCTTGGAAGCCGGTAAATTTATATACTGGGTGTAGCACCCCTTCAAGATTTATATATCGAATATAATTCTTGGAAAATCTTGTGTTGTTATTTCCATGTCCGAATTACTATTCACCCTCAAGAACACGAACCCACTACAAGAACACTAGTTTAATTATCCGCAAAAGATTCGAAAGAATTTTTTATAATTAGTGAGTATCGTATTCAACCCCCCCTTCTACGATACTTCGGGACCTAACACAACCTCATGGTCAGGAATGGCCACTGAGGGCTCTGGATCAACATCCATTGGTTCAGGTGCCATTTCAGGTTGAGGTGGAGGAACATTACCTTCATTTACCTGTTCCCCTGGGGTAGAAGTGGTAGGGGCACCGTTCTTAGATATTCAGTGAGAACAGTGGGTACCCCTGGAAGATAGTTGTTCTTCCTTATGAGAGCGGTTATTGCATTGCTCTTCATTCTCATGCACTCCTGGTTGGCTTCACCTTGAAATATCTCCCGTTCATCATCTGTTAAGATATCATTGAGAATTAGCTGTAGGAACCTAGGATAGAAACAAAGCACATCGTCCATGCCTGTTCTTTCATCCAGTGGTCCCATGCATAGAATGACTTGATCAATCAGTAGCCTTCCTATGTTAATATGCCTATTGTGAGCAATGGCAAACCCTATCTTTTGAAGGAATAAGGGAATACCATGCAGATTTGTTAGCTTGGCAGTAAAAACATGGATTAAGGTATGAAAAAAAAAGTTCCATGGCTTTGTCAAGTAATGCTTAAGGAACTCTCCCACAAAGAAGTTAGGTTGTTGACTTCTTATGAGAGTGAAGAAAGCATGTATCTCCTCAGTCGTGGGATCCGGAACATGGTTTTCTGTTGGAAAACGAAGTATTCTGTTAAAGTCATGTTCCGTCACCCTTATTGTTCTGCCCCCCTGGCACAATAAAACTGAAGGATCTGATGTTATTCTCACTTGTATCCGTGGCGGTTATGTACAACGTAGTCAATTGATCGATGCAAAGGACTACGGGAGTACTAACAGCATATGCCACTAATGAACGTGTATTCAGAAATTTTGCCCATGCACGAAATTGTAAATTCGTAATGGCTTGCAGATTCTGAAACGAGACATGATTAGTCTTGGTTATAATAAATTCTCCAGCCATTTTAAATTTCCAGAAAATTAACTTTTAAACCAAAACTAATTTTCACTTAAATTTAATTAATTATTACTAATTAATTAACCCTTAACAAAATAACCCCTTTTCACACTAACACACAAACTCGAACACTAACAAACTTTAGAACCCTAATTGTTAATACCAACCAATAAGATCAAAGGAAATCAACTGTCCAAACACACTCAATTTCCAAGATGTGTACTGTTAACAATTTTCTTAGGTTCAAAAGTCTAGTTCGATGGTTTCTTACTCAGAAAGTTCCAAAAACTCAAAAAAGATAAGTTTTCACGGTTAGAAAGCAATCAATAGTGACAACCAGTAACTTTTTCAAGGTTTTCTTGTTTAAAAATGAAGAAACTATCGAATGGAATTCTGGGATGTGTGTATATCTCTTTGTAAGTATAGAACTCGGCAAAAGCTTTTCTTATATCTGTAAACAATGAAAAGGAAAAAAAACTAAGGCAAAGTTATATACGTTTGAAAACTGTAAGGGTTAAATGGTCAATTCTTGTTCGAGGGTTTTTTATTTGTTCCTTCGATAGGTTTTTCAGAGGGGAACTAAAGTCAAAAGCACTTCGATAGTTTTTCAAACTATCGAAGTGTTTAAAATCTGGAATTTAAATAGGCTTTCTGAAAAACTATCGAAACATTTTTCTGTTTTAAACCAAAAACTATCGAACTATATTGGAAAAACTATCGAGAATTTTAACATTAAATTAAATTAAATTCACTTCGATGCTTTTCCACCTGAATTTCAAAATCTATCGAGAATTTAAATATTGAATTAGATAAATTCACTTCGATATATTTTAAAAGTGTTCTCAAAAACTATCGAAAGGTGTTTTCGATGGGTTTTCTTTTCCTATTTAAAAACTATCGAATTTTGACTTCGATGGTTTTTATTTAGTACTTAGAAAAACTATCGAATTTTCTAAAATTCGATATTTTTGCTTCTTCCTAAATTTCAAAACCCGTTCTATTTTAAAATTCAGACTTTTTCATTTCCTGTCAAGTTTTATTTTGAATAAATCTTTTAAAATTTACCAAAATCAATTGTTAACAGAAAATTCACAATTTTCTTAGAATAAAGTCAACTAAATATCATTAAATGATATTAATCAATTAAAATCCAATAAATTATGCTGCATTAATCTACAATGTTAAAAACAAAGTAAATTAATTTAAATTAAATTGATGCTTCAATATTTAGAACAAATATTAGCACCTAAATAATTTTTAGAATTAATAACCAATTAAATGCCAGAAGATATATCATCCATAATTATGACATAAAATTAGTACAATAATCCTAACTACGAGAATTGCTCCAGAAAATAAATTCACGAGTCCTAAGGATATAGAAGTTCTTAAACTCATGTATTCACTAGGACTATCTGCAGTTATTGACTTCTAATCAAAATCAATTAGAAAGATTTAACATCCCAAGTTCACCAACCAACTTTGAAAAAGTGGATTCATCAAGTGGTTTAGTAAAGATGTCTGCAATTTGTTCCTCTGTGGGTACAAAATGTAACTCCACAGTTCCATTCATGACATGCTCTCGGATAAAATGATACCTGATGTCGATGTGCTTCGTCCTCGAGTGTTGCACTGGGTTGTTTGAGATTGCTATGGCACTTGTGTTGTCGCAAAATATTGGAATCTTTGTCAACAAAAGCCCATAGTCACGGAGTTGGTTTCTCATCCACAAGATCTAAGCACAACATCTACCACCAGCAATGTATTCAGCCTCAGCTGTTGATGTGGACACTGAATGCTGCTTCTTGCTATACCAGGAGACTAACCTTCTTCCAAGAAACTAACAACTTCCTGAAGTACTCTTCCGATCAATCTTACAACCTGAAAAATCAGAGTCTGTGTATCCAATAAGATCAAATCCTTTATCTTTAGGGTACCAAATTCCAAGATTTGGAGTCCCCTTAAGATATCTAAATATTCGCTTAACAGCTATTAGATGAGATTCTTTAGGATCAGACTGAAACCTAGCACACAAGCATGTTGCAAACATTATATCTGGTCTACTTGCAGTGAGATAAAGTAATGAGCCTATCATACCTCTGTAGCCTGTAATGTCAACCTTCTTACCAGTTTCATCCTTATCAAGCTTAGTGGTAGTTGGCATAGGAGTCTTTGCTGTAGATGAGTCTTCCATTTGATACTTCTTCAGAAGATCTTTAATGTACTTGGACTGACAAATGAATATACCATCTTGTTTTTGGTATACTTGCAGTCCAAGGAAGAATGACAATTCACCCATCATGCTCATTTCATAACGACTCTGCATTAACTTAGCAAATCTCTTGCATAGATCATCATTAGTAGAACCAAATATTATGTCATCAACATATACTTGCACCAATATCAAATCATTTTTGTGCTTTTTGTAAAAGAGAGTCTTGTCTACAACACCTCTTGTAAAATCATTTTCACGTAAGAATTCAGAGAGAGTGTCATACCATGTCCTTGGAGCTTGTTTGAGTCCATAGAGAGCTTTGAATAGAAAGTACACAAAGTCTGCCAGTTTTGAATCCTCAAAACCTGGAGGTTGTTCCACATACACTTCTTCTTCTAACTCCCCGTTCAGAAAAGTACTCTTCACATCCATCTGATATACCTTGTAATTGGAATGTGCTGCGAATGCCAAAAACATTTTGATGGCCTCTAGTCTTGCTACTGGTGCATAGGTTTCATCATAATCTATACCCTCTTCTTGAGAGTAACCTTTTGCAACCAGTCTGGCTTTGTTTCTCGTTACAATGCCATCTTCGTCCAACTTATTTCTGAATACCCATCTTGTTCCAATAACAGATTTTCCCTTAGGCCTGGGTACCAGCTTCCAAACTTTCTGCCTTTCAAACTGATTGAGTTCCTCTTGCATAAAAATCACCCAATCTGGATCATTTAGAGCATCTTCAACTTTCTTAGGTTCTGTTTCTGAAAGAAACCCAGAATAATGACATTCATTTTGTGATGTTCTCCTAGTTCTCACTCCTGTGTCCGGATCACCAATGATCAAGTGAAAGGGATGATCTCTATTCCATACCCTTTGTCTTGGCAGATGCGATCTTGATGATTCTCTTTGTTCTAGATGTTGTGGAGTGTGACTAGTTGATCCTTCTCCTGCTCCCCCTGAGTTGTTGACAGTATGATCTGTTGACCCTGTTGATTGACTAGTGGATCCAGTAGTAGTTTGAGTATGTCCACCACTGTCACCACTTGGTCCAGAATCATTATCATCATGATTATTATTAACAACTGTAACAACTTCAGGTTCTTCTTCATTGTCAGAGAGATCTCCTGATAAATTTTCAAATACCAAGGATTCAGAGTTCTCTCTTGTTTGCAGGCCTGGTCTTTTGGTGTCGTCAAATGTTACATTAAAGCTTTCCAACACCTTCTTATCTTCAATCACATATACCCTGAAAGCCTTAGATTCCAGAGAATAGCCCAGAAAAATGCCTTCATCTGCTTTGGCATCAAACTTGCCAAGATGTTCTCCATCTTTAAGTACAAAGCACTTTGCACCAAACACATGAAAGTACTTTAGTGTTGGCTTCTTGTTGGCCATTAACTCATACGGAGTCTTTTCATGATCTTTGTTGATCAGGGTTCGATTCTGAGTGTAGCAAGTTGTATTCACTGCTTCAGCCCAAAAGTAAGTGGGAAGTTTTGATTCACTCAACATGGTCCTTGCTGCTTCAACCAAGGTCCTGTTCTTCCTTTCCACTACTCCATTCTGTTGAGGAGTTCTTGGTGCTGAAAACTGTCTTGATATTCCTTTCTCTGAGCAGAAATCATTAAGAACTGCATTCTTGAATTCAGTTCCATTGTCTGATCTAATTGTCCGCACATGTAGCTTAGCTTCCACTTCTATCTTCTTGATGTGATCAATGATTAGTTGTGTTGCATCATCCTTTGATTGTATGAACAACACCCACGTGTACTTGGAGTAGTCATCCACCATCACCAATGCATATCTTTTTCTTGAAAGTGACATAACATTGACTGGACCAAATAAATCCATATGAATCAGTTGTAATGGTTCAGCAATGCTTGTCATTCCTTTGCTTCCATGTGATGCTTTCTTTGACTTCCCTTTTTCACATGCTTCACATAGTCCCTCCTGATTGAATTCCATCAGGGGCAACCCTCTCACTAACTCTCTCTTTACCAAAGAGTTTATAGTTTTGAAGTTCAAGTGTGAGAGCTTCTTGTGCCATAGCCAACTTTGTTCTGAAGATGCCTTTGCATAGAAACATGTAACTTCTCCTTCACTTGTAGAACTTAAGTCAGCTATAAACAAATTTCCTTTTCTCACTCCCAGTAGAGTAAGCTTCTCATCCTTCCTGTTGGTGATCAAGCACTTGTCCTTTCTGAAATCTACATTGTAGCCTTTATAACAGAATTGACTAATACTAAGAAGATTGTGCTTTAATCCTTCAACAAGAGAAATGTTTTCAATGATGACATTTCCAGCTTTCAATTTACCATATCCCGTAGTGAATCCTTTGATGTCATCTCCAAAGGTTACAATCGGGCCGGTCTTCTTAACCACCTCTGTAAGCAGGGACTCTTCACCTGTCATGTGTCTAGAACAGCCACTATCCAGAATCCACACAACCTTTGAGCTTTTAACCTTACCCTGCAATCACAGATTGATTAAGCGGACTTTGGTACCCAAAATTGTTTGGGTCCTGAAGGTTTAGATATTTTAACAGGAGTAACATTCAATTTTGTCTTACCCTGTTTGATATTCATAGTATCTGTGGATTTAACATTAACAGTGCTTTTGCTACTTTCATTCATCAACTTAAAATAAGCATGCATGATGTTGTACTTACATAGCAAACACTCTTTATTTCCACAGGGTTCATGAAGATCAGGCATGTCAGACATGTTATGCATTTCAGAAGTATTAGCAGTTTCTACTTTAACCTTTTTACATGCATGTGTAAGGTGTCCAGCAGAATCACAAATAGTGCACAACTTCCTAGATGCAATGGGAGAATATGGAACCATTTCATGATTAACAATCTTCTTCTTCCCATTCCTGTTCTTTTTAGCATTACTAACTAAGTCACCTACTTCAGTTTTAGGTAAATCAGGTTTAGGTAATTCAGTTTTTACTGATTTCCTAGGCAACTTAGTCTTTACCTCTTTAACCTTCAAAAAATCCTCCTCAAGCAATTCTTGTCTTATGAAAAGATCATCCTCATGAAAGAGTGGTGGAAAAGGCTTAACAAAAACTGGACAATCAACATTCTTAAGAACATGTGGAGTATTCCTTTTGACAACTGAAGGTGTCACAGGGAATTCCACTATCTTCTTACCAGCTTTCTTGTCATAGTCAAATCCTATAGCAGTTTTATTCCCTATGGCCTGAGTATCAATGATCTCCTTAGAAATTAGGGCGGAATTCTTAAACGCATTCAGCTTCAAATCTAAATCTGAAATCTGCTTCCTGAGGGTAGTCTCTATCTCATCATTACACTTGACCTTGTTCTCTAAGTACACATTCTTTTGCTAAAGATCTTCTAATGTGACAGCTACAAGCTCTAGTTCTCCATTTTTAGATTCTAGATTTTTAATCTTAAGAACTAGTTTAGCATTTTCCATTTCAGATGCTAGCATGCTTGTGTGTACATTAAACAATTCTACACTTAGATCTTGCACAGTTTTCTTGTACTCATAGTTAGACATATCAATTGTAGTTAAGATAGGTACCTGAGATGATTGTGGTGATTCCTCTGAAGAGTCAGCCATTAGGGCAACATTTACATACTCTTCCTCTTCATCTGAATCAGTATCATCCCAGTGCTTTCCCTCTGCTATATAAGATTTCCCTTTCTGCTTTCCAGAGAATGCCTCCAATTGTTGTTTAAGCTTAGCATTCTCTTTCTTCAACTCATCATAAGAATCCTTCTTCTCATAGACATCTTTCATGTCTCTTGCTTGACGAGGCTTCCGACATTCAGTGGCGAAATGCCATAACTCATTGCAGTTGTAGCATCTTGATTAGCTTCTATCAATCATGCCAGTCTTGTAGCCTCCCTTAAAGCCTGTACTAGGTGCATACTTGCTTTTCGGGAATCTGTTGGTTGAGCCCTTGAATTTGTACTTAGGGTTTCTCTTGAAATGAATATGACTAAACTTTGCAGCTAAGTACGCCATGGTTTTGTCTTCCATTTGCTCAAGCTCTTCTAGGGTGTAGTAATCACTTTCATCAACACCCAGATTCACAGAATCCATTTCAGCTTCTATTATCACCTCTTTTCCAGCTCTAGGGGTTTGAACCTGAATATCAGAAGTTGTTGGTTCATCCACTACAAGTGTTGCTGATCTCACAAGTGCATTGTGCTTGTTGTCCACTATCCCTGGTCCGTAGATTATCACTCTCTGTTCTTGTTCCATCTCATAAGTCTTCAGCTTGCCATAGATCACCTCTAGTGACATCTTTGTGAAGTCTATTCTTTCCCTTATGGATGATGACTTGTGTTCTACATGATGGGGCAGCGTCATCATGAACTTCCTGTTGGTTTCTCTCAGTGGATAGGTCTTTCCTTTCATTGCCAATTCATTTAGAAGCTTAGTATATTTCTCAAAGACCTAAGTTATACTTTCTCCTGGAAGAGACCTAAAAGCTTCGTACTGAGAAGTCAGGATGTCCAATCTATTTTCCTGCACGTCTTCAGCTCCTTCCATTATCAAGTTAATGGTATCCCACATATGTTTCCCGCTTGTACAGTTCATCAACTGATAGCTCATTTCTTTGTCTACGAAGTCTGCCAATATCAACATCAAACCTGTGTCCAATCGAATCAGTTCTTTGTCAGAATCTGTATACTCAGTACTATCCTTAGGTTGGGTGACTTGAGGAATCCTGCTACCATCAGGAGCTGTAGATTCACTAACTGGTTTCATTGGTACAAACGGTCCGTTCTCTAATATGCCAATATACAACGGATTAGATGCCTTCATAAATAACAGCATCTTCATCTTCCACAACCCGAAATCATCTCTAGTAAACGGGGGAACTTTAATACCAACGGTTGTCTTTGGAGCACTCATGGTTTCTGAAAATTTCAAATTGTTTAAAATTCAAGAAATTCCAATTAAATGAAAATTTTTGAAAGTTAAAAAATTTGCTTCGTATTTTCACGCTACGTTTGATTTTGGTCTCATTCACCGGATCTGATTTGTACATCAATCAAGTAGCTCTGATACCAATTGTTAGGTCCAAAGTATCGTAAAAGGGGGGGAGTTGAATACGATACTCACAAATAATTGAATTTCGTTCGCGGATTAATCATTCAGTTCTAATAAATATAAACCTCGAGGGGTGCTACAATTTCTAATCTGTAGATTAGCTTCAATGAGTTCTAGGTTAATCACAATCAATACAATGATAGAAATCTGAGCAATATTAATTTCTTCAGTAATCTCTCTGGCTCAAACTCTCTCTTAGTAATTGCTACTGTGAAGAACCTCGACTGAAGAAGACACACCTCCTCTGTTAGTAATTGTAGACTTGATTTGAAAAATCATCGAACCAAAAGAATTGGTTTATTCTTGGCCGTTGGATCTTCATCAACCTGACAAACAAAGTAAACTTTTCACCTGCTCCTCCATTTTGAAAACTATCGAATGAATAAAGAAATTTACCATTCGATAGTTTTTAACTATCGAAAACTAAATTACTTTATTCTAGATTTCAGATGGTTTTCTTAAATCACATTCGATGGTTTTCTAAATAGAAAAAACCATCGAAACCTTTTCTTGTACTTAACCATTTAGAAAAGCTTCTGTACTCCAGGGTGTTTCAGTTTTAGACTGTATCAATTTCTTCTGAGACGATAAAACAACTTGATCTTTTTAAGTGTCGTCACCTAGTGCAACTGGTCTGGTTCACAGATGAATAACACTTGATCAATTTTTCTTCTATGTCTTGAATTCAATGTTGCTGATAAGTCCTTTGTCGTTATGGTTGCTTCGATTAAATCACTGGAATCCTGTGGTACTTAACCCTAAATCATTCACATACTTCTGTCGTCTTGAAAGTCTTATTTCTTTTGCTGTCACTGAGGCTTGAACATTTTCATGAACTTCTTTCCGTGACCTGTTTACGGACTTCAAGAATACATAACGTATTTTGATTTTTTGAGTTTACCTTTTCTTCTTTGATTCTGGATTCCTGTGCTTCTGTTAATACTATTGTCTGTCTTCTCCTTTGTTGAGTTGTAGTTATCTCTTTTACTTCTTATGTTACATTATTCTTTACAGATACGATTCTTTCGCCAAAACAAACTAAGACACAAGACCTACATGATCATGGTCAGAAAGTCTTATGGTTATGTCTAGAAGTTAACTTTGGTCTCTGTCTAAACTTCCTAAGGAAAATCCGACATGGTAACGACGCTTAATTGTGATTCCTGTGTTTAAAACACTCCAATCAATTCACCAATCAATACCCAAGCAACCATAACTCAAAGTTCTCATCTAAACCAACTTATTTTTGTCTAAACAAGTTCATACCATCATTCACAAGTTCAACCATCAACCAATCCACTAAACATCATTTTTCAACAAGTATTTTACTTCTAAATCACACTATCACTAATAATCATCCATTTAATCACTAATATCAAAGTATAAGTAAAAGTGTGAGAGGGTTTATGCCTTCCTTGGTAATTAATATGGACTATAGATGGCTAGTATACTCTTCCTTGCTCCTTGATTATCCTTTACAAGCCTTAAACTTCAAGATCAAAACAAGAAAGCCAAGAATTACTATTCATTTCACTATTCATCATCAACTTTAGCTCATGATTTGAGAATGATAACATCCATGGATGAAGCTAGGATCAAGGATTTACCTTATTCTATGGATGAGGATGTTTAGAGCCCAAGATCATGATTTTTTGTGGAGTAGAACTTGAGAAAAAAATTTCTTATCCTTGATGAAGAAATATAGCCGAATGTTCTTCTTCTTCTTCTGGTTTGTTTCTTGATCTTTCTTTTCTTTCTTTTTTTGTCTAATAAATCCTAACTACATGCATTTTAATTGTGTGGTCTTAATTGTGTTTTGTCACCCAAGGACACATGTCAAGCTATTGTGGTTTTGTGGTGAAATTGGGGACAAAGTGGTGATTCTTCACCTTGTCATTGCTTGTGTCATCAATCCTCTTATATGTTGCTCTTGATGATCTTATATGATACTTCTCCTTTTGTTAGGGTTTAATCCATAATTCGTTACGCTTCTGCTTTGTTGCTAAGTTTTGAGATAGGTTCAAAAGGGATCTTGAAAACGTTTTGTTGTACCAATGCTAGGAGATACTTCCTTGACCTTTTTATTACCTTGGCTTAATATGTGATCATGGATTTCTCATTCTACATACTTTCTCAAAACGATCAAATCAATACATCTTTGATTGTCCGATGAATAGTGATTTAAAACTCGAATGGGAATCTCCTGATTCTGATTGTGTTTGCATTCACTTATTCTCCTTACACATCAATAATATAACTTCGAAACATCCATTCCATATTTCCCATTTAGGGTGGTCTGAAAATATTTTCATCAGCAAATTTACTATTCATCAGGGTTTCAAATATTACAAAATTTTGGGATATTACAGTCTCCCCTACTTAAAAGGATTCCGTCCCGGAATCAAGTCAAAATAGCTGAGGGTAATTTTCTAACATTGCGCTTTCTAGCTCCCAAGTGGATTCTTCGACATTATGGTTTCTCCACAAGACTCTTACCAGCCTCATAACCTTGTTCCCTAGAATTTGGTCCTTGCGGTCGATGATCTCCACCGGTTGCTCTATGTATGACAGGTCTGGTTGTATGTCTACTTGCTCGTATTCTACCACGTGTCTGGCATCCGGATTGTACTTCCTTAACATAGACACGTGGAACACGTTGTGAACTTGGTGCAGGTTTGGGGGCAAGGCTATCTCGTAATCTACTTCCCCGATGCGCCTCAAGATCTCGAATGGTCCAATATATCTGGGGCTTAGTTTCCCTTTCTTTCTGAATCTCATCAATCCTTTCCACGGGGATACCTTTAACAGTACAAGATCCCCTTCTTCATATTCCTTGTCTTTTCGGGCCAAATCTGCATACCTCTTTTGTCTGTCTTGGGCTGCTACCAGCCGTCCTCTGATAAGGTCTATTGCATCCTTAGTCCGTTGGACCACTTCGGGCCTGAGCATCTTTCGCTCTCCAACTTCATCCCAGTACAAGGGGGATCGAAATCTTCTTCCATACAAGGCCTCATACGGGGGCATCCCGATGCTTGCATGAAAACTGTTATTGTAGGAAAACTCAATCAGGGGTAGGTGATCATCCCAATTTCCTTTGAAATCTATGGCACAAACTCTCAACATATCCCCTAATGTTTGGATAGTCCTTTCACTTTGCCCATCCGTCTGGGGATGGTAAGCGGTACTCATGTTTAGTTTGGTTCCCACACATTCTTGAAGCTTCTCCAAAATCTGGAGTTAAATCTAGGGTCTCGGTTTGACAGAATGGCGATGGGGACTCCATGTCACGCCACAATCTATTTCATATAAATATCCACTAGTCTATCAACAGTGTACCTTTCATTGATCGGAAGAAAGTGGGTTGACTTCGTCAACCGGTCTACGATTACCCATATGGCGTCGTGATTAGCTTTGGTTCGTGGCAACCTTACTACAATGTCCATGGCTATTCGTTCCCATTTCCATTATGGAATCTCTAGGGGTCGTCAGAGTCCACCGGGTCTCTGGTGTTCCGCCTTTACTCTTTGGCAGGTCAAGCATTTGCTTACCCACTCTGTTACGTCCTTTTTCATGTTAGGCCACCAATAATATTCCTTTAGATCCCTATACATCTTGGTACTTCCTGGGTGAATTGAATATCTTGAGCTATGACTCTTTTGTAAAATCTAATCCTTTAATTCCTGAACATTAGGAACCCAAATTCGGTAAGTATACCTCATGATTCCTTTATCATCCCTTTCAGTCCTTAATTCCTCTCCTGTCATTAGCTCTCTCCCTTCACTCATCATGTGTTCTTGACTTAACTTGATTTTTTGTAGCAATTCTGATTGTAGTGCGATTTCAAATAATTTCTCCGTACCATCTCCGGTTATTTTAACATCAATCTCCATCTTTTCGAACTCTTGGATTAAATTCTCTGAGGAGGTTATCATTTTGAGTCTTTCTTTCCTACTAAGGGCATTGGCCACCACATTGGCCTTCCCTGGGTGGTAAAGAATCTCGCAATCATAATCTTTGATTAACTCTAACCATCTCCTCTGTCTCATATTGAGGTCTTTCTGAGTGAAAATGTACTTAAGGCTCTTATGGTCTGTGTAGATCTCGCACTTTTCTCCATATAAGTAGTGCCTCCAAATCTTTAAGGCGAAAACTATTGCTGCTAATTCCAAATCATGGGTAGGGTATCTACTCTCATATTCCTTTAACTGCCTGGAAGCATATGCAATCACCCTTTCGTGTTGCATAAGCACGCATCCTAACCCTTTGTGTGATGCGTCACTGTAGATCACGAAATTCACCTTTCCGTCTGGCAGTGCCAGTACAGGGGCAGTAACTAGTCTCCTTTTCAATTCCTGGAAACTCTTTTCACATTTTTCCGTCCATTCAAACTTCTCAGTCTTTCGGGTAAGTCGGGTCAGTGGGGCTTCTATCCTAGCAAATTCTTGCACAAATCTCCGATAATACCCAGCTAAGCCTACAAAACTTCTTACCTCAGTCGGGGTGGTTGGTCTTTCCCTGTTTGAAACGGCTTCTATCTTCGCAGGGTCAACCAGTACTCCTTCACTGCTGACCACATGACCTAGAAACTGTACTTCCCTTAGCCAAAATTCACACTTGGAGAACTTGGCATATAACTTTTCCTTTCTTAGCGTCTCTAACACTATCCTCAAGTGTTCTGCGTGTTCTTCCTCTGTCTTAAAGTAGACTAAAATATCATCGATAAAACTATGACACACTTGTCCAAATACTGCTTGAAGACTCTATTCATTAGGTCCATGAAAGCTGCCGGGGCATTCGTCAGCCCAAATGACATTACTAAAAACTCGTAGTGCCCATACCTAGTGCAAAATGAAGTCTTGGGTATATCCTTATGTTTTATTTTTAACTGGTGATATCCAGTCCTTAGGTCAATCTTGGAGAAGTGAACCGCATCTTTCAACTGGTCAAACAAATCATCAATCCTTGGCAAAGGATATCGGTTCTTAATGGTTAATTTGTTTAGTTCTCGATAGTCTATGCACAATCTCAAGCTACCATCCTTCTTTTTCACAAACAACACTGGTGCACCCCATGGTGACACACTGGGTCTTATCATTCCCTTGTCTAACAATTCCTGCAATTGAATGGCTAACTCTTTCATTTCTACTAGAGCTAACTCTTTCATTTCTGCCGCCCTGTCTTAGGCTCCTGTTCTCAGTTCTCTTGAATTCGGAACTCCTTAAGGGTTGGGACCTGATTCCTCCAAATGGCATTACTGGGAAACTCCTGTTCACAAAGCTCCCTTCTTGACTACCAAACTTTTTCTCCTTCTCCCCTCTTCCTTTCTGACTCTGCTCATTACCTGATTCCACAATGGTTGCCTTTTGCACTAGCGAGGCATAGTCCGCTATTTCCAACACAGCTACTCTATTCTGAATCCATTGATTTAACCCTTGCTGAAACCTCCTTGACTTCTTCAAGTTGGTATTGACAAATTCTGGCACAAATCTAGACAACTCAGTAAAATTGGCTTCATACTCCGCCACAGTCATGTTATCCTGTTTCAGTTCCAAAAACTTTCGCTCCATTTGTGCTTCCATAAATACAGGAAAATACTTTTCCAGAAATAAGGTAATAAACCTTGCCCAGCTAATAACGACATCTGTTTCTAGGTTCCTCTTCGATTCCCACCAGTAGTTAGCCTCTCCTTTCAGGAGGTAAATAGAAAATATGGTCTTTTGGGCTTCCTCGATACCTAGGATTTCGAAAGATTTTTCCATTTCCTTTAACCAAGTTCTTGCCTCAACAGTGTCAGCGGATCCCTGAAATTCTGGGTGCTGGTTCAAATTCTGTCGGAGTAGGTACATGAATTGGTCCATCGGGTTTCCACCGGGGAACTCCACATTCTGAGTACTTTCATACTCTTCCTCTTCGTAATCATGATCATCAAACTCATTATAATCATCATCCTCCCCGCTTCCTTCATACTCACCTTCCTCATAATTCTGTTCTCCCAACTCGTGGAAGTCGGGGTTTTCTTCCTCATTATGAAAGTTTTGCCCTATATCTATCTGGTTAACACTACCATGAGCTGCAGAATTGGCGGGGCGTGCTCGTGTTCCCATACGTCGGGGTGGCATTTTTCTGATAGTTTTAAACAAGAACTTTTATTAAAACCATTTGTTCTTTCAAAATAGGTGGATGGATCAGTTGAGTTCATTGGTGAAAATCCTGGAAATCATCATTTCACAAAGTGTATATATATATATATATATATATATATATATATATATATATTCAAAACGAGTGTTGCACAGTTTATATGTCAAGACTAGTAACTTGTAAAATAGTTGAAATGGTAGGGTATATCAAATTTAAAACTGAAAGCTTTAAAGAAACTGAAATGCACGTATATATACATAAGTGACATAAAGTCACGAGATACTGAAAGTCAAGGTTTCAACAAAAGAGAACACGTCGCTGAAATACATCCTCCGTACAACAGTCAAAAGCTAAATACTACCAGTCAACCAGTCAACATCTACTAACGTCAGTCTGATCAACCTATCTCTAACCCAGAAAGGATACTACTATACATCGGAATCATCCCACAAAATTGGCACTACTAACGGCCATCTGAGATTAGAGAACTAAGCTATCTGTCACCCATCAAAGCTCCTCCTCTGGGCGGGTCAGGCTCCTGACACGCGCCATGGCCTCTGTCCAAATCAACTTCGCGGTCCATCAGGATACCAGTCCCTCAGCAATAACAGGTAGGCCTCTCATGCGGACCACAGCTCAAACCTCGATGCTAGAAATCTCACGTCTCATCCCCCAGGGGTCATAAACCTCGTCCCGTCCTCATAGGAACGACAGGTCTCTCTCCCTACAGCCAACTGTCTCCTCAGCTCATCAGCTCTAGCCTCTGCCGCTGCCAAGTCAGTGGTCAGCCGGCCAATCATCCAATCATGGATCACAGTAGGTGAGGGAGGAGGTGTGTCTGGATCAGTCATGGGCTGGTTGTAACACCCCCAGATCCGGGGTCGGAGATCTAGGTTGTCACGTTCCTTTATTTCGTACAAACACTTTGTTGCCCAGTAAATAACAATTGTAGAAGGGGGTTGAATACAATTGTATAAGATTCTCGACTTTATATAACACAAATATGAAAGATCAATAATAATAACAATAACAACTTTATTAACTTTGATATAAAACTGTTACAAACTCTCTTAAGAAATTCTGATGTTCTTAAGAGCTGCTAGCTTACAAAAACTCTCTCAAGAAATTCTGTTCTTAAGAGCTTCTCTCTTGATTCCCTCGATTATGTTCTCTCTCGAATGAATACATAAATCGAAACCAATACTGTGTTTATATAGTGCACACAGCTTCTCTATCAATAACAAGATAAGTCCTAATCAATAACAAAGATAGAAACCTATCCTTAATCGATAGCTACATTCTACAAACCAGGAACAGATAGAATAAACTTCCATGTTTATCTAGACTCCAAATATAACTCGAAGTAGGAATCCTGATCAGCTTCAAGTTCTGATGATCAATCCTGATCATAGTCTGAGTAGGAATCCTGATGATCAATAAGATACTGACGCTTGATCAAATACTGATGACCATGCAATACTGATGACGTCAGCAATCCTGATCAGTTGAGTCTAGCTTCTGACGATCATTGAATTCTGATCTAACAATCTCCCCCAATCTCATACTTTGTGAAATAAAGTATAGATTCCAAATATTCAATGATGTCAAAAACATGTATCAAAATGTACGAGTATCTTCAGAAACAACTTATCTGTTTAAGCTTTTTGATAGAACAAATTCATCTTCAAGAAATTGGATAATAAACTTTCTTCTTTTTCTTCAAGAATTTGAATCAGTCTTTCCTTAAGATTTCTGAGTTCTTCATCTTCCTCATTAATCTGGTAGATAGCTGCTCTGAGATTCTGTATGGAGTTTCTCTGTAGACTGTGCTCTTCAAGCAAAAGATAAGCAATTTCCTTCCCATCAGGATTGAGAAAAAGATGAGTCATGCCAAAATTTACTTCTTTAACAGCAGTACCCCTTTGCATTTCCACATCCTGACCTCTTTGATTTAAGTACATGGGAGTATAATTACCATCGAAATTACTGTTTCCATCCAGTCTTCTTCTTATAGTTGACAAAATAATGTCACTCCATTCTTTGTACACTTGGTTCTTCCATCTTAACAGATAGTGAACATATTTCAGTTCCTGTGTAGTTTTCATCAGCAGATCTTGAATAGATAAAATCTTCACACTACCATCTTTCATGAAGTATAGAAGCTTTTCTTTCTTTTCAAAACCATCATGACAATCTATAACTATATCAACAGCTAATAAATTGTTCAGGTTTTCAGAAGTTAAAGTACCTCCAATTTCTGTCAAGGAGTAAGGATCAACATATGACATATTCAGATATTCAGCATCTCTGTGTCCAATACCTCCTCTTGAATTACTTGACAATTGCTTCAGATTCGAAAACATCTTTAACCAGAGTGTTTTTGATCTAGCCATATTAGACAAATCAACAACACTTGAAGCGCTTGTAATAATTCCACCAGACTGAAAATTGATAGGTGTATCACAACTTAATGTGCTAATATGTTTCCACTTCTTGTATTTCTCCTTTTCATGAGCGTAGCTTCTTTCAAGTAAAGATTCTTGTCTGCTTGAATTTCTCCATTGTCTTTCATTTGAAACTTTAAGCCTTTGTAGATAGAGATTGAAATCTTCATATGTTCTTTTTGTAATATCTCTTCTTTTGGCTTCTTTTTCTTCATCTACTTCTTTGTTGTGACAATCAACAACAGTAGATAAGATTATCAAATCAACCTCTTGCAGAATTTCAGATTCGTCAGGATCTTGAATATTGTCAGGATTAGAATCTTCAATTTGATTTGTATTGCTGAGAGTTGATTTACTTGACTTTCTTCTCAATTCAGGTTCTTCTTCAACAATTCCATCATCACCAAAAGTAGATCTGTCAGGAACTACTAGAGTTTG
Source organism: Heracleum sosnowskyi (assembly GCA_030848705.1). Classification (NCBI taxonomy): domain Eukaryota; kingdom Viridiplantae; phylum Streptophyta; class Magnoliopsida; order Apiales; family Apiaceae; genus Heracleum; species Heracleum sosnowskyi. The sequence continues at coordinate 46,954,889 of CM061239.1, read as the reverse complement.
AATAGGTTCAGGAATTTCTTCAATTCTTAACCCTCTAGACCTTGTCTGTCTAGGTACTATTTGAGTTGAAGAACCTCTTTTACTTCTTCTAGCACCTCTTCTACCTCTGCTTCCTCTACCTCTAGCACGAGCAGTATAGCTTTCCATTGTCTCTCTTTGTAGTCTCAAGAATTCTTCATGTGAGAGATCTGGATATTCTTCACTTGCTGTAGAGAGTGCTTTTCTTGCATATAATTGTTGAACTCTTTTATCAGTGTGATATAGAGTAACAATTCTGCCATCTTTTGTAGAAAACTTCTGGAATAAATTTGATGCATCTTCAGGATTATCAATAATTACATCTTCATCACCTTCAGGAATTGTAGCAAGAATGTGTCCATGACCAGGTGTCAGGATTTGATCTTCCGTCAGGATCTGAGATTGCACCAATGTTCTTACTGTCTTAACTCCAGAATCAGAAACATGAGTTGACTGCGTAGTCTGACTTTGAGAAGTTTGAATTGTAGACTTCAAAACCGCAGCATCAGAGGTTTCTCCTTGTATCACTTTGTTACCACCATCATCTCCAGTATCATCATCATTATTTCTTAATACTAGATCAGGTGTACATTTTGTCTGAATAACCTTCTCCCCCTTTTTGACATCAGGATTTGACAATAATTGCAAAATTAAGGAAAGAGAGGCTTGAATTTCAGTTACCTTAGTATCCAGAGAATCAATTCTTTGATTGATTGAGGTTTGTTCTGAAACAACAGATTTCACTTGGGATTCCACTACCCTTAGTTGTAAAGTAGTAGGCACCTTTGTAAAATTATTAAAGATATCAGTCCTCACTTTTTCAGTTAAACCCTTGATAGAATCAATCTCACTTTTCAGGCTTTTGGATAACAGAGTAGTAGCCTTCAGATGATTCTTCAAGTCTTGATTCTCTATAGACTTCACTGCATTATAGGCATGTTCAATAGCAGAAGAAAAACTGATAGATTCATCAGATTGGTGCCATGAATTGTTCCATTCATTCTGTCTAAATGCCTCTGCAGGATCAAAGGAAGGAATAGAAAAATCTTGTCTCTGATCTTTCCCAGTGGAAGCATTGCTAGCCATATATGTACTTGATGAACCAAAATTAGTTCCAAGACTAATTTTGAGTGCTGTAGCAAGCTGTTCCTTCTCTTTTCGATTCTCATCATCATCATCACTATCATCATCAGAATTATCATCATCAGAACCATGAGATATATCAGGATCAGGAATTGCAATACCTTTCAGTTTATCCTGTGATTCTGAGATAGGATGATCCATTGGTCTTGAACGAAGTGGCTGAATCAAAATAGGTTCATTATCAGGAGCACCACTAGCGTCAGGATGAACATCGTCAGGATTTGATATGCTTGCATCAGTATTTGCTACCAATGGTTCTTGTGGAGCTTGAGGTTCAGAAGCTGCTTCAATACTTTGAGCTAAAGGTTCTTGTGTGCTTCCCTCATTGACAATGTTCTCGACCAATCTTTCAACAGAAGCTGTAGCTTTGCCTGCATCTTCACTTTGAGAAGATGGTTCTTGTGTAGCTGGAATGTTGATGTCTTCATTCTCCCTTTGAGAAAATGGTTCTTGTGTGACCATTCCACTAGCTAAGCCTTCACCCAAACTTTGATTGAGTGGTTCTTGTGTGGCAGGATCAACAGTAGCTGCTGAATTACTCTGAAATTCAGGTTCTTGTGGGCTTGATCCTTTCAGCTTCTTCTGTCTCTGATAGACTAACTCTTCTGCATTCCTCTTTTTCTTTGATGTAGGTGTAAGACCAACCAAGGAAGCAGTTGTAGAAACCTTCTCCCAAGAATATCTTCGAATCTGAGATGGAGAGGCTGGAGAGTCTGATATAGAGACAACTTTTGTTGCTGCATCAGGAATACTAACATCAGGATTTGATGTCTGAATATCAGTATCCTTCATTTGCACTGTCAAAGGAATATGATACCTGCTCTTTGATAATTTCCTTGTCTTTTGTGGTTTTGATGAAGGTACCACAGCTTTAGTAGCAGTATCAGCAACTTCCTTGTTCACATTCATCACAGAGGATATAGGTAAGTCATCCTCTGAATCACTTTCATCAATCAACCTTAACTTCCTTTTTACAGGAACATCCTTAACAACCTTATCAGCTTTCTTGACCAGGACCCCTTGTACACCCCCTTGTATCTTCTTTTTAGTGAGTGGTGTAGAGGAAAAATCCTTTGAACCTGATTGCCTTCCAGACACATCAGTTCTAGCTGATTTCTTTGATTTTACAACTAAAGTCTTTTGAGAGACAGTAGAGGTGGTTGTTAACTGTTTAGTAAGAGAATGCTGAACTGGATTTCCTGTCATTGCAATAGCACTTTGGTTATCACAATAAATAGGGATTTTTGAGTATGACAGGCCATAATCTAACAACTGATTTCTCATCCACATTATCTGAGCACAACAACTTCCTGCAGCAATGTACTCAGCTTCTGCAGTTGAAGTGGAAATAGATTTCTGCTTTTTACTGAACCATGAAACTAGTCTTCCATCCAAAAACTGACAACTTCCTGAAGTACTTTTCCTGTCTATTTTGCATCCTGCAAAATCAGCATCTGAATAACCACACAACCCAAAATCTGATTCCCTTGCATACCAAAGGCCAAATGAAGGAGTGCCTTTGAGATATCTGAAAATTCTTTTGACTGCAATCAGATGTGGTTCTCTAGGTTTTGCTTGAAATCTTGCACATAGACAGGTTGCAAACATGATATCTGGTCTACTGGCAGTGAGATACAATAAAGAGCCAATCATTCCTCTGTAGTGAGTTACATCTACCTCTTCACCTTGATCAGGATCAAGTTTGGTAGCTGTAGCTATGGGAGTTGAAGCAGGAGTACTGTCTTGCATGTTAAACCTTGTCAGTAAATTCCTTGTGTATTTAGACTGATTAATAAAAATCCCTTCATCAGTCTGTTTAACTTGAAGACCCAGAAAGTAACTCATTTCTCCCATCATGCTCATTTGATATCTTGACTGCATAAGCTTGGAAAACTTTTCACACAGCTTATTGTTTGTTGACCCAAAAATGATATCATCAACATAAATCTGAACTAACAGCAACTCCTTACCATGATTCAAATAAAATAGAGTTTTATCAATTGCACCTCTTTTGAATCCACTTTCCAGTAAGAATTGAGCTAAGGTTTCATACCATGCTCTTGGAGCTTGCTTTAGTCCATAAAGTGCCTTATCCAGTCTGTAGACATGATCTGGATATGTAGGATCAATGAAACCAGGAGGTTGTTCAACATAAACTTCTTCCTCCAGTTCACCATTTAAGAAAGCACTTTTAACATCCATCTGGAAAACCTTGAATTTCTTATGTGCTGCATAAGCAAGAAATATCCTGATGGCTTCTAGTCTTGCAACAGGAGCAAAAGTTTCATCATAGTCAATTCCTTCTTGTTGGGAATACCCCTTTGCAACTAGTCTAGCTTTATTTCTGATAATGACTCCATCAGAATCAGTCTTGTTCTTGAAAATCCACTTTGTACCAACAATTGATCTATTCTTTGGTCTTGGTACCAGTTTCCAGACTTCATTCCTTTCAAATTCATTCAGTTCTTCTTGCATTGCAGTAACCCAATCAGCATCTTTAAGTGCATCTTCAACTTTCTTAGGCTCCTCCTTAGATAGAAAGTTATTATATAAACATTCATTCTGAGTTGCACTTCTTGTTTGAACACCTGCATCAGGATCTCCAATTATCAAATCAGGAGTATGATCTTTTGTCCATTTCCTTGTTGGTGTCAAATTGTTTCTTGAAGTAGATGCTCCCCCTGGATTGGTGTTATCTTGATTGAAAGAATTTGATTGATTTGAAGCTCTCCCTGAATTATTGCTATGCCCTCCTGATGTGTTATCAGGATCTTCACTTGAATCAGTATCTGAAGAATTATGTCCTGATGATTGAGTTGATTCTGAACTTGTAGTTGAATGCCGTTGCTCCCCCTCAACATTAGCACTACTAGTTGTATCACTGTTGTTTGCATCATCAGTATTAGCACCATCAGTACCTGGTGAGTCATCAGGATTTGGTGACCCGTCAGTACTGGATGAATGGACAACTTCTGATTCACTTTCTTCAGGTTCCTTGGAAGCTTCATTTTCAAATAACAATCTATCATGCGAGTCTTCAATGATTCCAGTTATCTTCTTATCATCAAAAGATACATGTATTGACTCCATGACAGTTCTTGTTCTCAAATTAAAAACTCTGAAGGCTCTTGATGTAGGATAGCCTATGAATATTCCTTCATCAGCCTTTGTTTCAAATTTCCCTAGCTGTTCAGGATGAGTTCTGAGAACAAAACATTTACAGCCAAACACATGCAAATGCTTCAGACTTGGTTTCTTCTCTTTGAGTGACTGATAAGGAGTGACACCATGCCTGTTTATCAATGTGAGATTTTGTGTATAGCATGCTGTGTTGACTGCTTCTGCCCAGAAATATGTAGGTAATTTAGCTTCTTCCAACATAGTTCTGCCAGCTTCAATAAGAGTTCTATTCTTCCTTTCTACTACTCCATTTTGCTGAGGTGTGCCAGGAGCAGAGAATTGTTGAATGATTCCTTTGTATTTACAGAACTCTTCCATCTTTGAATTCTTAAATTCAGTACCATTATCACTTCTCAGAATCTTGACTTTGAACTTTGTGGTTGTCTCAATCATCCTCACATGATCCAACAGAACTTCAGGAGTTTCATCTTTTCTATGCAGAAAATACACCCAGGTGAATCTAGAATATTCATCAACAATTACAAGAGTGTACCTTTTCTTACTGATGGACATGATGTTGACTGGACCAAACAGATCAAGATGTAGCATGTGATATGGTTCTTCAATAGAGGATTCTGATTTACTCTGGAATGATGTCCTTCTTTGTTTTTCTTTTTGGCATGCATCACAGAGTCCATCAGGTGTATATAAGACATTAGGTAATCCTCTTACTAACTCTTTCTTAACCAACTCATTGATGTTGCTGAAGTTGAGATGAGAAAGCTTCTTGTGCCAATTCCAACTTTCATCTACTGAAGCTTTACTGATGAAACATGTAGGGGAGCCATCAGTATCTGAGAGAATGTTGGCTTCATATAGGTTACCATGCCTGTAGCCAGTTAGTGCTATCTTCCCTGTTGCTTTACTGACTACTTCACAATGTGTGGAATAGAAATTGACATGATAACCTCTGTCAGTGATTTGACTAATACTCAACAAGTTGTGTTTTAGTCCCTTCACTAGAGCTACTTTTTCAATGATGACATTTCCAATGATTATATTGCCATATCCCAAGGTTTGTCCAATGTTGCCATCTCCATAAGACACAGTTGGGCCAGCTTTTTCCTCATATTCTGATAACAGGGCTTTGTTTCCAGTCATGTGCACAGAACATCCACTATCCATGACTAACACATTTTTCTTTTTACCCTTATCATCAGGAGCAGCAGTTACATCAGCATTGGCCATTAACGCATAGTTGACTACCTCAGTATCAGATTCTGAGGAAGAGTCCATCCAATCCTTGCTTGATGTGATGAGTGCCTTTGTCTTGTTGCATTCAGAAGCAAAGTGACCCATACCATTACACTTGTAGCATCTAACCTTGGACTTGTCAAATTTGCTACCCTTGCTGTCCTTTTTGATATACTTGTCTTTGTCTGCTTTGAAGGTCTTTTTCTGAAAGTTGCCTTGTCTTCTGTTCTTCCTGAACTTCATCCTTCTGAAGTTTCTGACAATCATAGCAACCATCTCTTCCATGTCTGAATCAGAAGATTCATCACCAGTATTGGCATCAGGATTGCCATCAGTATCTGATGAAGAGTCGTCAGGATCTGACTCAGCTTCTCTTGCTTTCCTTCTAGAGACCTCCATAGCTTTCCCTTTTGATTTTGCTTCTACATTCAAAGCAATCGACTTTGCCTTGCTGCTTTTCTTGTTCTTTCTCTGTTGAACTTCAAGATCATGAGTTCTTAGCATCCCATAGATCTCATCAAGAGACACAATGTTCAGATCATACTGGTGTCTAATGATTGAGGTCTGAGTATCCCATTCTTCAGGTAAAGCTCTAAGAAATTTGGTGTTTGAATCTTCAGTTTCATATACTTTGTCAACTAAGGATAAGCTGTTCAATAGTGTCAGAAATCTATCATATAGATCAGTCAGGCTCTCTTCAGGTCTTGCATCGAATTGCTCATATTCTTGAATCAATAGAGCCCTTCTGTTTTTCTTAACAGATGCAGATCCCTGGCACTGAGTTTCCAAAGTATCCCAGATTTCTTTTGAAGACTTGCATGCAATCACTCTGTTTGACATAACAGCATCAAGGCTATTATGCAAGATATTCTTTATCTTTGGTTCCCTGAGTACATGAGCTTTTTCTTCTGGAGTCCATTCAGCTTTAGCTTTGACCACATAATGTTCTGGTACTGTATCTGTTCGTTCTACGAACTTTGTTGGTATATATGGTCCATTACGAATCCTGTCCAAGTAGTCAGGATCCATAGCCTCCAGGTACATCAGCATCTTTACCCTCCATGTAGGATATTCTGATATCTTCAAGATGGGAATCTTCATGCTTTCATACTTGGTTGTCGACATCTTTAGATCGTATCTGATTCAGAATTAAATCAGTTTGCTCTGATACCAATTGTTGCCCAGTAAATAACAATTGTAGAAGGGGGTTGAATACAATTGTATAAGATTCTCGACTTTATATAACACAAATATGAAAGATCAATAATAATAACAATAACAGCTTTATTAACTTTGATATAAACTGTTACAAACTCTCTTAAGAAATTCTGATGTTCTTAAGAGCTGCTAGCTTACAAAAACTCTCTCAAGAAATTCTGTTCTTAAGAGCTTCTCTCTTGATTCCCTCGATTATGTTCTCTCTCGAATGAATACATAAATCGAAACCAAGACTGTGTTTATATAGTGCACACAGCTTCTCTATCAATAACAAGATAAGTCCTAATCAATAACAAAGATAGAAACCTATCCTTAATCGATAGCTACATTCTACAAACCAGGAACAGATAGAATAAACTTCCATGTTTATCTAGACTCCAAATATAACTCGAAGTAGGAATCCTGATCAGCTTCAAGTTCTGATGATCAATCCTGATCATAGTCTAAGTAGGAATCCTGATGATCAATAAGATACTGACGCTTGATCAAATACTGATGACCATGCAATACTGATGACGTCAGCAATCCTGATCAGTTGAGTCTAGCTTCTGACGATCATTGAATTCTGATCTAACACACTTGATACTTGAATCATACTAATATAAATCAACACACATGGTGACCCCACCATCCATATACTCACGCCAGTTATGTTTCAGAAACGAAATTGCAAAAACAGTAGTCATATGATCCATAAATTAAAGTTATTACAACCCAAAAGTAAAATACTTGCAACCTACTGCTAGTATGATTTCTATTTGAAACCAGAAAGGCAGCGCAAAAGTTTGTTCTTGTTCATTAATATACATATGTGATACTTATAAATAAACCGGAGCAACCAGAGTTACACTCCGAACCAACTCAGTACTTCTACCTGAGGTGCTGCAACTGCCATCCTATGGGCGGTCTGCGCGGCCCAAACGCGCTTCCGAGCGGTATGACGAATCCTGGCCATCTACTCTAGTTCTTGTGTTGTGATATATATATATATATATATATAAGAAAGCAAGAGTGAGCACTAAGCCCAGCAATAATATAAAGCAACATAAGCATATATGTAAGCTTATATCATAAAGGAAAACCTTTAAAACTTCATTCATATACAGAATGATATATTCATTATACTTTCGTCAAAACATGCCATACAGTACCTCTATTGTACCAGGAACATCATTACTCATCACTGCCACATTATCAGTAACTCAGCACCTAGGCTTTCGTTACAATGTGCAGCACAACTCCAATTGGAGGGAATGGACCTTTTTCCGGAGCACGCCACGATACACGATGATCAGTCGTTGTATCGTACTCACACTTTTCTACTAGTAGATGGACGACATCTTAACACGATTATCACCCTAGCCGCATACGGTCTTTGTATCTGTTGGACTGTCCCACAGCCTCCTACGTGAGATAAGTGTTGGACTGCCTAGCAACCTCTGACGCTATAATAAGAGGTACTGTCCAACAGCCTCCTTCACGTTTCCTCCTGGTCCCGGATAAAATCAATGAAACGGGAATCGGAATTTAATCCTATTTCCCCCAAGTACAATTACTTGTCAAAACTTTGCAACAGTTCAGATTCCTTACTCCAGAGTATTTGAAGGGAGTAAGTTACAGTGTGGGTTGACATCAGTCAACGAAACTACGAATGATTACCACGTATTTTGAAATCATGACCTGGGAGTTCATCGACATTTTCAGAGTTTAGCAAGTTTGAAATTCTTTGATTGAATAGGGGAGTCATCCCCAGCTATAGATACTCTAAAGGAATAGAGGAAGTAAAATTATTTCCTCGATTACTTGAGCTGGATTCCCAATTTTTGATGAGTTAGAAAATATTTAATCGCATTTAAATATTTTTAATAAACTTAAGATAATATTTGGGAATCTCTGTTTTAATTATCCTTTCTGAAGATCAGAAATATTTGCGCAAATACTAGAACCTTAAATAATAATATAATAAGGTCATACGATTTTTAAATCATAGTTGGAATATTTAATAAATATCCAAGTAATAAATATTGAATTATTATTCAATAATAGTCCACTTAAGTGAATATTCAAATATTATTCACTTATTTAAATAAATATTCAAAATAATATTTTTAATAATATCATTTAATACCTCACATTAAATATCCAATAATATATATATTGAAATATTTAATCAACATATTTAAAATACAGCTGTCCCTGGACCCTCCAGTTTCTGACAGTATAATCAAGTAAAAATAGTAATTCAACTCCCCGTCTAATATTTTAAAATCATCGTATGAGTGCTCTATTCTTACATAACATATAAATCTAGTAAATCTAGCCTTTAAAACCTCGGTTTATATCTAGTATTTACATAACATATAAACCTTATATCTAATAAAGCTTTTTATTAAAAGCATAAATAGTTATAAATCTTTGCACATCATTAAAGCAGGATATATATATCACATGCACAACAGTAAATCACAACATCATCACTTATATGATGTAGGGTTTGAAAACTTGCCTTGGTGTCTCGGTGGTGTGGTAGTGGGGGCTTGAGAGTGTGCTCGTCGATCTATAACAAGATACACAATTCACAGTCAGTCCCCTAGACCCAATTAATGTGCTATTACTTAAGCACTAAAGTTCTATTAATGAAAATCAAATGTCTCGCTCTCGGTCATCTATAACCTCATGACATTCTGTAAACTCCTAAGTCAAAATTTTGGGTGGAAATCTATTCTCAAAACCCAAGTATTTTATCATTGCTAACTCTTTGTTTTTAACCATCCCTTAAGGGTATTTCACTCGCGCAACCTTTGTTCCCGCATTTTTATAAAATCACAAACTTATATTTTTAACACGAAACCTTCCAAGTTCCTTTCCTAACAATCCATGCTAGTATCCATTTTAATATCTCGACCCAATTCCCTTTTTAAAGGGCTTGATCCCTATCTCAAAGTTCATGCAATGTACTACTTAGTTATCCGAAACCGCTTTCACTAAAACGGACGTTTCGCCTAAACCGTAAATCGAAACGATACGATTATTTCGCTAAAATAAACTATAAAACAGAGTCTACATGATCATGGTCAGAAAGCCTCATGGTTATTCTTTTATGGTATTCGTGATCTCTGTCCAAACTTCATAAATGAAATTCGACATGGTAACGACGCTTAAACGCGATTCCCGTGTTTAAAACACTCTAATCAATTCACCAATCCATAACCAAGCAATCACAACCCAAGGATTTCATTTATACCATCTTATTACTGTCTAAACATGCTCATAACACTAATCACTAGTTCAACCATCAATCAATCCACTAAACATCATGCTTATCATGCAAATCCTCTCTATATCATACTGTCACTAATCATTCTTAACAAAATCACTAATAACAAAGTGTAAACATAAGGGTGAGAGGTTTTTTATACCTTCCTTGGTACTTAGTATAGCCTAGCAATGGTCAGTATGCCTTTCCTTGATCCTTGATTATCCTTTACAAGCTTAGAACTTCAAGATCAAACAAGAATTTCAAACATTACTATTCATCTCTACTATTCATCATCAACTTTGATTCAATTTTTAAGTATGATAACAACCATGGATGATGATGAGATCAATGATTTACCTTAGTTTAGGGATGAGGGTGATTTAGAGCCCAAGAACTTGAATTATGGTTGAGTAGAAATGGAGGAAATATTTTCTTAACTTTGATGAACAAGAATGGCTGAATGTTTCATCTTCCTTGGATGCATCTCTTTTGTTCTGTTTTGTTTCCTTTTTGTTTTTGTATAATTACTCTTAATACTTATATTTTTAATTTATGTGGTCTTGGATTGGTGTTGTCATTCAAAGACACATGTCATTATCTTGTGGTTTGTGGTGAAAGTGGTGACAAGGTGGTGATTCATCACCTTGTCATCACCTTGTCACCCCTATGTCACCCTCCTGCATCATGCTTATGTCATCATTTGTATCATCAATCCTCTTATATGTTGCACTTGATGATTTGATATGATACTTCTCCTTTGGTTAGGGTTTAATCCATAATTTGTTACGCTTTTGTTTTGTCGTTAAGTTTCGCGATAGGTTCAAGTGATTTTAGAAACGTTTCTCTGTACCAATGATAGGAGATACTTCCTTGATATTTTCATAACCTTGGTTTTATATGTGGTTATGGATTTCTCATCCTACATACTTTCTCAAAACAATCAAATCAATACATCCTCGATTGTCCAATGAATAGTGATTTAAAATTCGAATGGGAATCTCCTGATTCTGAGTGCGTTTACATTCTTTTATTCTTCCTATACATCAATAATATAACTTCGAAACATTCATTCCATGTCATCCACATAGTATGGTCTAAAAAATATTTTCTTCAGCAAATTTACTATTCATCAGGGTTTCAAATATTACAAAATTTTGGGATATTACACTGGTCCTCCTCATATCCCTCAGGGGCGAGGTCATAGTCATCGTCTGATGGTAACGGGCTCAGTGGGGGCACAGGAGGGGTAAGGGCTCTCACAGTAGGCAGAGGGTACATCCTGATGCCTCCTTGGCTAGCGCTGTCCTCAGAAGTCTCATCGTCCTCCGGGTAACTACATCAGGCACAACCTGATCCCTCTCAGTGGAATCATCATCCTCAGTCGAGTCTCCATCAACAGTGGGAGCAGGAGAAGTAGGAAGGTCAAGCACAGTCATGGGGTCCTCTTCCGGATCCTCGTCCGGGTCCTCTGTATCCTCCTCGGGATCCTCATCTAGATCCTCCATGGGGTCGTCCATGGGGTCATCCTCAGCCGCCAGCAGAGCATCGTTATGCTGGGTCTCAAAGTCATCAGCCTCCTCATCCGTAAACACCTATACAAATGAAAGCTAGGTTACTTACTGTGTAATAAAAGTTCCCTTGCGGGTTTTAGCAGTTAGTGCTACATCCGATAGCCCAACCATGAACTCAATGGGAGTTCTCCTTATTATTATAGTTGCATTTATTATTCCTAACGCCCTATCGTTTATGAGATTAATAACTATACGCTCTGATACCATTTCTGTAACACCCCCAGATCCGGGGTCGGAGATCCAGGTTGTCACGTTCCTTATTCCATACAAACACTTGATACTTGAATCATAATAAAATAAATCAACACACATGGTGACCCCACCATCAATATACTCACGCCAGTTATGTCTCAGAAACGAAATTGCAAAAACAGTAGTCATATGATCCATAAGTTAAAGTTATTACAACCCAAAAGTAAAATGCTTGAAACCTACTGCCAGTATTATTTCTACTTGAAACCAGAAAGGCAACGCAAATGTTTGTTCTTGTTCATTAATATACATAAGTGATACTTATAAATAAACCGGAGCAACAAGAGTTGCACTCCGATCCAACTCAGTACTTCTACCTGAGGTGCTGCAACTGCCATCCTATGGGCGGTCTGCGCGGCCCAGGCGCGCTTCCGAGCGGTATGGCGAATCCTGACCATCTACTCTAGCTGTTGTGTTGTGATATATATATAAAAAACAAGAGTGAGCACTAAGCCCAACAATAATATAAGGCAGCATAATCATATATGTAAGTTTATATCATAATTGAAAACTTTTAAAACTTCATTCGTATACAGAATGATATTTTGAAATATTCTTTTCGTCAAATCATGCTATACAGTTCAACTACTGTACGAGGAACATCATTATTCAATCACTGTCATCATCGGTAACTCAGCACCTAGGCTTTCGTTACAATGTGCAGCACAACTCCAATTGGAGGGAAGGGACCTTCTGGAGCACACCACGATACACGGTGATCAGTCGTTTTATCGAACTCACACTTTTCTACTAGTAGATGGACGATATCTTAACACGATTATCACCCCAGCCGCCTACGGGCTTTGTATCTGCTGGACTGTCCCACAGCCTCCTACGCAAGATAGTTGCTGGACTGCTCCGCAGCCTCTTACGCCATATAATTTGATGGACTGTCCCACAGCCTCTTACACGTTTCCTCCTAGTCCCGGATGAAAAAATCAATGAAACGGGAATCGGAATTTAATCCTGGTTCCCCAAGTACAAAATACTTGTCAAAACTTTGCAACAGTTCAGATTTTTTTACTCCAGAATGTTTGAAAGGAGTAAGTCACAATGTGGGTTGACATCAGTCAACGAAACAACGAACGATTACCAAGTATTTTGAAAATCATGACCTGGGAGTTTTTGTAAAATATCTTTAGTTCTGATAATTCAAAAACCCAAAATATACTCACTTTCAATGAAAGAGGCAAGTGAAATCATATGTTCACTTCCTGGAATGGATTCCCAATTTTTGATAAGTTCAAAACCATAGTCATCAATTGAGATAAATAATTTAAAAGTAGTTGGAACCCCTACTATACTCAAATAAATCTTTTTGAGATCAGGAAATATTTTAAATAAATATTGGAACCTTACGTAATATTTGAATAAGGTTCTATGATTTTTAAATCATTTTTGGGAATATTTAATAAATATTCAAATAATAAATATTGAATTATTATTCAATAAATCCTACTTAAGTGAATATCCAAAATAATATTCACTTAATTAAATAATTATTCAAATAATATTTATAATAATATTATTTAAATATCCAATAATATATATATATATATATATATATATTGGAATATTTAATCAACATTTTAAAATATAGCTGTCCTTGGAACCCTCCAGCTTCTGACAGTATAATCAAGACAAAATACTAATTTGACTCCTGGTCTAAGTTTTAAAACCATCATACAAGTGCTCTACGCTTAGAGCCTTTATAAAACCCCGGTTTATATCTAATATACTCATAGCATATAAACCACATAAATTCGCAAATCCATTACAGTAATAAAACAGTTTATATCATCATCACAACAGTTTATCACAATAGCATCTATATAAGATGTAGGGTTTGAAAACTTGCCTTGGTGTCTCGGTGAAGTGGTAGTGGGGGCTTGGGAGTGTTCTCGTCGATCTATAACAAGATACACAATACACAATCAGTCCCCTAGAACCAATTAATGTGCCATTAACTTAAGCACTAACGTTCTATTAACGAAAATCAAATGTCTCGTTCTTGGTCACTTATAACCTCATGACATTCCGTAAACTCCTAAGTCAAAAGTTTAGGTGGAAATCTATTCACAAAACCCAAGTACTTTACCATTACTAACTCATCGTTTTAACCAACCCCTTAAGGGTATTTCACTCGCACAACTTTTGTTCCCGCATTTTTATAAAATCGAAAAATCATCTTTTTAACACGAAACCTTCTCAGTTCCTTTCCTAACTGTCCATGCTAGTATCCACTTTAATATCACGACCCAATTATAGTTTTAAAGGGTTTGATCACAAGCTCAAAGTTCATATAGTGAATTACTTAGTTATCCGAAACCGCTTTCACTAAAACGGGTGTTTCTCCTAAACCGTAAATCGAAACGATACGATTCTTTCGCCAAAACAAACTAGGACACAAGATCTACATGATCATGGTCAGAAAGTCTTATGGTTATGTCTATAAGGTATCCGTGGTCTCTGTCTAAACTTCCTAAGGAAAATCCGACATGGTAACGACGTTTAATCATGATTCCCGTGTTTAAAACACTCAAATCAATTCACCAATCAATACCCAAGCAACCATAACTCAAAGTTCTCATCTAAACCAACTTATTTATGTCTAAACAAGTTCATACCATCATTCACAAGTTCAACCATCAACAAATCCACTAAACATCATTCTTTAACAAGTATTTTACTTATAAATCACACTATCACTAATAATCATCCATTTAATCACTAATATCAAAATATAAGTAAAAGTGTGAGAGGGTTTATACCTTCCTTGGTACTTAATATGGACTATATATGGCTAGTATACTCTTCCTTGCTCCTTGATTATCCTTTACAAGCCTTAAACTTCAAGATCAAAACAAAAAAATCAAAAATTACTATTCATCATCAACTTTAGCTCATGATTTGAGCATGATGTTGCCCAGTAAATAAAAATTGTAGAAGGGGGGTTGAATACAATTGTATAAGATTCTCGACTTAATTAAATACAGATCACAAATATGAAAGAATAATAACATCTTTATTAAATCTGATACAAAACTGTTACAAACTCTCTCAAGAAATTCTGATGTTCTTGAGAGCTTCTAGGTTGCAATATACTCGTGTATGTGTGATCGATCTAAATCGAAACCTAAACTGTGTTTATATACTACACAGCTTCTCTTTCAATTACAAGATAAGTCCTAATCAATTACAAACTAGATTGAAACATATCCTAATTGACAGCTACATTCCTATAAACTAGGAACCGACAAAATAAACTTCCTTCTTTAACTAGACTCATAAACCAACTCGAAATAGAAATCCTGATCAGCTTCCAGTCCTGATGATCAATCCTGATCACAGTCATGATATAAATCCTGATGACAATCCTGATACTGACGCTTGAGCAATACTGATGACCATGCAATACTGATGACGTCAGCAATCCTGATCAGTTGAGTCCAGATCATGACGATCATTGAATCCTGATCTAATAATCTCCCCCAATCTTATACTTTGTAAAATAAAGTATAAATTTCTAGATTCAATGATGTCAAAAACTAATTTACAAAATGTACAAGTATTTAAAATAGCAAACTTATCTTCTCAGATTCTCTGGTAGAACAAATTCATCTTCAAGAAGCTTGATAGTAGATTTTCTTCTTTGTCTTCAAGAATCTGAATTAGTCTTTCTTTTAGATCTTTAAGTTCTCCATCTTCTTCATTTATCTGATAGATAGTTGCCCTCAGATTCTGTATAGAGCTTCTCTGTAGACTATGATCTTCAATTAGGAGGTAAGCAATTTCCTTCCCATCAGGATTAAGAGTAAGTTGCTTCATGCCAAAGGACATTTCTTTAACAGCAGTGCCTCTTTGCATTTCCACATCTTGACCTCTTAGATTTAGATACATGGGAGTATAATTACCATTGTAATTCTTTTCTTCATGAAATCTTCTCCTTTTTGTTGACAGAATCATATCACTCCATACCTTGCACACTTCATTCTTCCATTTTAGCAGATAATGAACATATTTCAGTTCCTTTGTAGTCTTCACTAATAAATCTTGAATGGATAGAATCTTCACACTACCATCTTTCATAAAGTACAGAAGCTTCTCTTTCTTTTCAGTACCATCATGACAATCTATAACTATATCAACAGCTAATAAATTGTTCAGGTGTTCAGAAGTTAAAATACCTCCAATTTCAGTCAAGGCATGAGGATCAACATGTGGTATATTCAGAAATTCAGCATCCCTGTGTCCAATACCTCCTCTTGAGTTGTTTGTCATTTGCCTTAGATTTGAAAACATCTGTAACCAAAGTGCTTTTGATCTAAATGAATCAGAAAAATTAGCAACACTGGAAGCATTTGTTATAACTCCACCAGACTGAAAGTTGATAGGTCTATCACACCTAAGTGTGTCAATGTTCTTCCACTTCTTTTCTTTTAATTTCTCAAGAACATAGCTTCTTTCCAACTGAGGTTGTTGTCTACTTGAATTTCTCCACAACCTTCTATTTGAGTGTCTAGGCCTTTGTACATACAGATTAAAATCTCTATCTGTTGTTCTTTTTATCACTCTTCTTCTTGCTTCTTCTTCTTCATCAACTTCACAATTATGAGAATCAACCACAGTGGATAGGATTAACAAATGAACCTCTTGTAGAATTTCAGATTCATCAGGATCTTGAACAGTGTCAGGAACAATGTCAGGATTAGAATCTGGAATTTGAGTTGTATTACTAATGAGTGTTGATTGTCTTGGTCTTCTTCTTAATTCAGGTACTTCTTCAATAATTCCATCATCACCAAAAGTAGACCTGTCAGGAACTACTAGAATTTGAGTAAGCTCAGGAATTTCTTCTATTCTTAGACTTCTAGACCTTGTCTGTCTAGGCATATGTTGAGTTGATGAGCTTCTTCCTCTATTTGTACCTCTTCTTGCACCTCTTCTACCTCTGCCTCCTCTACCTCTAGTAGGAGCAGGATTCTTAAAACTCTCCATCATTTCTCTCTATTGATTTAGAAATTCTTCATCTGAAAGATCAGGATATTCTTCACTAGCTGTAGAAAGTGCCTTTCTTGCAAATAACTGTTGAACTCTCTTATCAGTGTGATAAAGAGTAACAACATTACCATCCCTTGTTGTGAACTTCTGAAATAGATTAGTTGCATCTTCAGGATTATCAATGAGCACATCTTCATCACCTTTAGGAATTGTAGAAAGTGTTTGTCCATGACCAGGCATCAGGATTTGATGATCCATCAGGATTTGATCACCTGTCAGGATTTGTTCTTCCGTCAGGATCTAAGATTGTACCAGTGTCCTTACTGTTCTAATTCCAGAATCAGAAACATGAGTTGACTGCGTTGTTTGACTTTGAGAAGTTTGAATTGTAGACTTCACAGTAGCAGCATCATAGGTTTCTCCTTGTAAAACTTTGTCATCGCCATCATTTCCAGTATGATCATCATCATTATTTCTCAATACTAGATCAGGTGTACATTTTGTCTGACTTACCTTCTCCCCCTTTTTATCATCATAATTTAAGAGATTTAAAATCAAGGCAAGAGAGGTTTGAATGTCTATTACCTTAGAATCAAGAGAATCAATTCTGTTGTTGATGGAGGACTATTCAGTAATGACTGACTTAACTTGGGATTCTACTATTCTGAGTTAAAGAGCAGTAGGCACCTTTGTAAAGTTCTGAGAAATATCAATCCTCACTTTTTCAGTCGTAGCTTTGACAGAATCAATTTCATGCTTGAGGCTTTTGGATAAAAGAGTTGTAGCCTGCAAATGATTCTTCATATCTTCATGCTCAATGATTCTGGCAGCATGAGCAGCATGTTCCAATGCACAGGGAAAACTAACAGAATTAAAAGATCTGTACCATTCATTTTCCCATTCATCTTTTCTCAGAAGCTCAGCTGGATCAATTGGTGAAGGACCAGAAAAGTCTTATCGAAAATCCTTTTCCTTGCCAGTCATGAAAGTGCTTGAAGAAACAAAGTTGGTTCCAAGACTAGATTTAATTGTTGTAGCAAGCTGATCCTTCTCATCTTGATTATCATCATCACTATCATCAACATCAGAATCATGAGTAATATCAGGATCAAGAATAGAAATACCTTTAAGTTTATCATGTGATGCTGTGATAGAATCTGTCATTGGTCTTGAGCTAAGTGGTTGCATCTGTATTGGCTCAGCATCAGGAGCACCACTAGCATCAGGAGCAACACTGTCAGGATTTGAATGGCTTGCATCAGGATTTGTAACTGATGGTTCTTGTGGAGCCTGAGGTTCAGAAGCTGCTTCAACACTTTGAGCTGAAGGTTCTTGTGTACTTCCCTCAATGACAGTGTCCTCAACCAATCTTTCAATTTCATCTGCACCATAAACCCCTTGAGCTCTGTCAGGAAATTCCTCAGAAACTGTAGTTGTTTGGCCTGCATCTTCACATTGAGAAGATGGTTCTTGTGTGGCTGGAATGTAGATGTCTTCATTCTCCCTTTGAGAAAATGGTTCTTGTGTGACCATTCCATCAGCTATGCCTTCACCCAAACTTTGATTGAGTGGTTCTTGTGGGGCAGGATCTTCAGTAATAGCTGTTGAACCACTTTGAGGTCCAGGTTCTTGTGGGCTAGATCCTTTCAGCTTCTTCTGTCTAGTGAAAACAAACTATTCTACCTTCCTTTTATTATCCATAGGATGAGAAAATCCAAGTTTGGAAGCAGCAACACCAAGCTTCTCCCATGAAATATCCACATGTCTTGTAGGTGGAGAGGCTTTGGCTGGAGATTCTGAAATAGATACCACTTGACTTGGTGCAGCATCAGGATTACCAATGTCAGGATTTTCTTGAGCATCAGGATTTGACTGCTCATCAGGAATTGAAGTGTCCTGTCCATCAGTATCCTGCTTCTTTAAAGGAATATGATACCTGCTTTTTGTCAACTTTCTTTTCTTCTGTGGTTTAGCAGATTGTGCCACAGCTTCAATAACAGTATCAGCAACTTCCTTGTTGATCTTAAACTTAGAGGATATATGCATATCATCCTCAGAATCAGTCTCATCTCTTAGCACTAACTTTCTTTTCACTGAAACACCCTCAACAACCTTAGCATCCTTCTTCACCAGGACCCCTTGTACACCCCCTTTTATCTTCTTTTGAGTGAGTGGTGTAGAGGAAAAATCCTTTGAACCTGATTGCCTTCCAGACACATCAGTTCTAGCTGATTTCTTAGTTTTTACAACTAAAGTCTTTTGGGAGACAATAGAGGTGGCTGTTGACTGTTTAGAGTGTTTGGGTTGGATGCTTGGGTCAGGAACAAGGTGTGATTGGCCTTGCCCCATAGCATCAGAAACTGATCCATATTGAGTAGGCATTTTCTCTTTCACGAAAAGCCTGACCTCATCAGGAATATAGGCATTGCCTGAAAAACCATTTGCCTTATCACTGTTGACTAAGGACTTCAAATTATTCTCTGTAATTCTACAAATAGGTAGAATCACATCATTCTCAAAAATAACATCAGGACAGAAGTGATTAAAGATTAACTGAAAAAATCTAAGGAAACAGACATAACCTAACTTATCTGACTTCCTATCACTTAAAGATTTTAAGATAAAACTACCATAATCAAACACTGTAGAATGGATAAGAGAGTACGCAATTTTTAGAGATCCTGATGGAAGAGCATCAAAATTTGATGTTTTATTCAGGAAACAGCGGCTGATTGTGTCAAAGAAGAAATTCCATTCCTTCTTAAGATTTGTTCTAAAGAGGTTGCCATACCTCTTTAATTCTCCATTGTAGCCAAGCTTAGAAAGAAACTCAAAAAGAGTAGAGTCTGTAACCACATCAGGAACACTATCACCCAGAATTGGCAAATGCAACACCTCTTCAATAACAACAGGGGTGACATTGTAAGTAACACCATTGACTTCAAACGTCATCAACAATGTTCCTGATGGCCCTTTTCCAAACACAACTGAGTTCCATACCTGCATCACAGACTTAAACGATACACTAGCAGGGTCTGTTAGAGCAAACTTCAATGGACTTGAAGCTAGAAAATCCTGAATAATGTGAAACTCATTGGGCAAATCCTGATGATCAATAATCGCCACAAAATTGTTAGTGGCAAAAGTAACACCACTAACTATTGTCTTCTTGTTCATGAATGATGAAGACACCATTAAAACAGTATAGAAAACTTGAGAATTAAGATTTAGAAATTAGGGTTCTTGAGCACAGAGAGAGAGTAAACGGTAATTTTGGAAAATCAAATGTATTTTGTTAAAACAAAATATTACTCTCAATGACAGGTGGCATGCTGTGATTCATGCATAAATGATTAGTGGACAAATTACGTACGTAATTAAACATAACTGCACCGCTTTTTATGTGTATCTATATGTATATATCTATCAGTGTGACACACGCGCACATACAGTTGTCTAACTAAAACTCAAACGTTTCTCATCAGTAACTGACGAAAAATAAGGCACAAATTAAGCAATGAAATAATGACTTGTACATCAGGATTGACCAGTTGACTTCCTATCAGGATTGTGTCCTATCAGGATTTGATCAAAATTACATACCTTGCAGAATGACCATCAGGATTTGATAGTCATCAGGATTTCCTCTCTGTAGCTTTCCTCAAAAATTCTTAAAATTCATCATTCCAAGTTCATTCACCAACTTGTTGAAAGTAGCTTCAGGCAGTGGCTTGGTGAATATATCAGCTAGTTGTTGATCAGTAGGAACAAAATGAAGTTCAATTGTTCCTTCCAGAACCTGTTCTCTTATGAAGTGATATCTAATACTGATGTGTTTAGTAAGAGAATGCTGAACTGGATTTCCTGTCATTGCAATAGCACTTTGGTTATCACAATAAATAGGGATTTTTGAATATGACAGGCCATAATCTAACAACTGATTTCTCATCCACATTATCTGAGCACAACAACTTCCTGCAGCAATGTACTCAGCTTCTGCAGTTGAAGTAGAGATAGACTTTTGCTTTTTACTAAACCATGAAACTAGTCTACCACCCAAAAACTGACAACTTCCTGAAGTACTTTTCCTGTCTATCTTGCATCTTGCAAAATCAGCATCTGAATAACCACACAACCCAAAATCTGATTCCCTTGCATACCAAAGGCCAAATGAAGAAGTGCCTTTGAGATATCTGAATATTCTTTTGACTGCAATCAGATGAGCTACCCTAGGTTTTGCTTGAAATCTTGCATACAGACAGGTTGCAAATATGATATCTGGTCTACTTGCAGTGAGATTCAATAAAGAGCCAATCATTCCTCTATAGTGAGTTACATCTACCTCAGCACCTTGATCAGGATCAAGTTTGGTAGCTGTAGCAATAGGAGTACTTGCAGTAGCACAATCTTGCATGTTAAACCTCTTTAATAAATTCCTTGTATACTTTGACTGATTGATAAAAATACCATCATCAGTCTGTTTAACTTGAAGACCAAGAAAGTAACTCATTTCTCCCATCATGCTCATTTGATATCTTGACTGCATAAGCTTAGAAAACTTTTCACACAGCTTATTGTTTGTTGACCCAAAAATGATATCATCAACATAAATCTGAACCAAAAGCAAATCCTTACCATGATTCAAATAGAATAGAGTTTTATCAATAGTACCTCTTTTGAATCCACTTTCCAGTAAGAATTGATCTAGAGTTTCATACCATGCTCTTGGAGCTTACTTTAGTCCATAAAGTGCCTTATCCAATCTGTAGACATGATTTGGATATTTAGGATCAATGAAACCAGGAGGTTGTTCAACATAAACTTCTTCCTCCAGTTCACCATTTAAGAAAGCACTTTTTACATCCATCTGGAAAACTTTGAATTTCTTGTGAGCTGCAAAAGCCAGAAAGATCCTGATGGCTTCTAGTCTTGCAACAGGAGCAAAAGTTTCATCATAATCAATTCCTTCTTGTTGAGAATACCCCTTTTCAACTAGCCTTTCTTTGTTTCTGATTATTACACCATCTGAATCAGTCTTATTTTTGAAAATCCACTTTGTACCCACAATTGACCTGTTCTTTGGTCTTGGTACAAGTTTCCAGACTTCATTTCTTTCAAATTCATTTAATTTTTCTTGCATTGCAGTAACCCAATCAGCATCCTTAAGTGCATCTTCAACTTTCTTAGGCTCCTCCTTGGATAGAAAGTTATGATAAAGACATTCATTCTGAGTTGCACTTCTCTTAACACCTGCATCAGGATCTCCAATTATCAAATCAGGAGTATGATCTTTTGTCCATTTCCTTGTTGGTGGTAAATTATTCATTGAAGTAGATGCTCCCCTGGATTGGTGTTATCTTGATTAGAAGAATTTGCTTCAGTAGAAGCTCCCCCTGAATTGTTGTTATCACCTCCTGATGCATTATCAGGATTGTCACTTGAATCAGTATCTGAAGTATTTTGCCCTGATGATTGAGTAGTCTCAGAATTTGTACCATTTTCCTGTTGCTCCCCCTCAACATTTGCACTACTAGATGTGTCTACATTATTTGCATCATCAGTATTAGCACCATCATTATTTGGTGCTCCATCAGGATTTGGTGGATCATCAGGATTTGATGGATCATCAGGATTTGTGTATCAGTTTCTGATTCCATTTCTTCAGGATGCTTGGTAGCTTCATGTTCAAAAATCAACCTATCATGGGAGTCTTCATCAATTCCTATTATCTTCTTATCATCAAAAGATACGTGTATTGACTCCATGACAGTTCTTGTTCTCAAATTGAACACTCTAAAGGCTCTTGATGCAGGATAGCCAATGAAAATTCCCTCATCAGCCTTTGTTTCAAATTTCCCTAGCTGTTTAGGATGAGTTCTGAGAACAAAACATTTACAGCTAAATACATGCAGATGCTTCAAACTAGGTTTCTTCTCCTTGAGCATTTGATAGGGAGTTACACCATGTCTGTTTATCAGTGTGAGATTTTGAGTATAGCATGTTGTATTGACTGCTTCTACCCAGAAATATGTAGGTAATTTAGCTTCTTCCAACATAGTTATGCCATCTTCAATAAGAGTTCTATTTTTCCTTTCTACTACTCCATTTTGCTGGGGTGTGCCAGGAGCAGAGAATTGTTGAATAATTCCTTTGTATTTGCAGAACTCTTCCATCTTTGAATTCTTGAATTCAGTACCATTATCACTTCTCAGAATCTTGACTTTATACTTTGTTCCTGTCTCAATCATTCTCACATGTTCCAACAGTATTTCTGGAGTCTCATCTTTTCTGTGCAGAAAGTACACCCAGGTGAATCTAGAGTATTCATCAACAATAACAAGAGTGTACCTTTTCTTACTGATGGACATTATGTTGACTGGTACAAATATATCAAGATGTAGCATGTGATATGGTTCTTTAATAGAGGATACAGATTTACTCTTGAATGATGTCCTTCTCTGTTTAGCTTTTTGACATGCATCACAGAGTCCATCAGGAGTATACGGTACTTTAGGCAATCCTCTAACCAAATCTTTCTTAACCAACTCATTGATATTGCTGAAGTTAAGATGAGAAAGCTTCTTGTGCCAATTCCAACTTTCATTTACTGATGAGACAAGTAGGAGAGCCATCGGTATTTGATTGAATGTTGACTTCATAAATGTTACCATGCCTGTAGCCAGTGAGTGCAACCTTTCCTGATGCTTTGCTGACTACTTCACAATGAGTGGAATAGAAGTTGACATGATAACCTCTGTTAGTGATTTGACTAATACTTAACAGGTTGTGTTTTAGCCCTTTCACTAGAGCTACTTTTTCAATGATGACAATTCCAATGATTATATTGCCATATCCCAAAGTTTGTCCAATGTTGCCATCTCCATAAGACACAGTTGGGCCAGCTTTTTCTTCATATTCTGATAACAGGGCTTTGTTTCCAGTCATGTGCACAGAACATCCACTATCCATGACTAATACATTTTTCCTTTTACCCTACAATCAGAATTACAATTCACTAGTTAGAATATTTAGGAACCCACACTTGTTGGGTTCCTTTTCCATGCATTTGTCTAAATTTAGCAGCAGAAGACTTTTTGACTTTAGCAGTCCTAACAAGATTAAATCCATCAGGATTTGCTTTGTCAGTATCAGTATGGACAGATGCATGTTTCACATTGACATTCTTAATGATACCAGAATTTGCACTTCTATTAAACTTAGGTAAAGGATCATAAAAGTTATAGTACAAACTATGGTATTCTTCACAAGTATAAATAGAATGCCATTTACTACCACAATGAAAACAGGACTTCCGTGGTTTATAAAATGTTGATCTACTCCTAACATCAGACTTAGGAATTTCAGTAACTTTCTTTTTACTCTTCCTGCAATCAATAGCAAGATGATTAGAGTTTCCACAGTTAAAGCAGCATTTTCTAGGTGCATTTAGGATAAACCTATAGTTATTCTCTTTATTAATCCCAACTTTACCATTCATGTTTCTCTTGACAGTTGGTAGATTTTGTTTACCAATTGCATTACTAACTTTTTCCCTAAGTTGTTTCTGAGACAATAACCCTACATTTTTCTTGACAGGTCTAGACTTCACATTAGAGATTGAGTTATCAGAAGTAGATCCCTTTTCAAAAGTAGAATTGGGATCATTACCAAATACAAATTTAACAGGCTTTATCTTAGATTTGGTCTTATCTATCACATGTCTATAGGTTACTGGATTAACTGTCTCATCTATAACAACTTTCTTTTTCATCTTCTTATCCTCATCTGACTTATAACCTAAACACTCTTTCTAATTCTTAGAAGTATTTATTTCATGAAATTTTCTTCCAAAATCTGTCCAGGTTCTGATTTTCTCTTTAGCATCCTCAAGTTTTTTTCAAGAGCAGTACATTTAAATTTCATCTCTAAATGCATGTGTTTAGCATTATCACATTCTTTCTGTACTTCTTGCATAAAAGAAAATTCAGCTTCTAATTGCTCATTCCTTTTCCTAAGTTCAGATATCTCAGATAAGATCCTGGTATTCTCAGCAGTTTGACTTCTAAAGCTAATATGCAATGACTTTAGAAAACGTCTTAACTCGGAAGCATTATCAGTATCAAAATCAAAGACAGTAATTGGTACCTTATCATCAGGAACAACAGTTTCATCAGTATTGGCGATTAGGGCATAGTTGACCAGCTCAATGTTAGATTCTGAGGAAGAGTCTATCCAATCCTTGCTTGAAGTGATGAGTGCTTTAGCCTTCTTGCACTCAGTTGCAAAGTGCCACATTCCATTACACTTGTAGAATCTAACCTTTGACTTGTCAAATTTGCCACTTTTGCTGTCCTTTTTGTTGTACTTGTCTTTGTCAGCATTGAAGGTCTTTTTCTGGAAGTTGCCTTGTCTTCTAGCCTTCCCGTACTTCATCTTTTTGAAGCCTCTGACTATCATAGCAACCATCTCTTCCATGTCTGAGTCAGAAGAATCATCATCAGTATTGGCATCAGGATTGCCATCAGTACCTGATGATGAGTCATCAGGATCTGACTCAACTATTCATGATTTCCTTCTAGAGACCTCCACAGCTTTTCCTTTTGATTTAGCCTCAACATTCAAGGCAATAAACTCTGCCTTGCTGCTTTTCTTATTCTTCCTTTGTTGAACCTCAAGATCATAGGTTCTCAGCATCCCATAAACTTCATCAAGAGACACATTGTTTAGATCATACTGATGTCTAATGATTGACGTTTGTGTATCCCATTCTTCTGGTAAAGCTCTCAGAAACTTGGTATTAGAATCTTCAGATACATACTCTTTGTCTACTAATGATAGATTATTCAAGAGTGACAGGAATCTATCATACAAGTCAGTAAGACTCTCATCAGGTCTTGCATCAAATTGTTCATACTCTTGAATAAGTAGAGCCCTTCTGTTTTTCTTGACAGATGCAGATCCTTGGCATTGAGTTTCCAAAGTATCCCAAATTTCTTTTGCAGATTTGCATGCAATCACCCTGTTAGACATGACAGCATCAAGGCTGTTGTGAAGGATATTCTTTATCTTTGCATCTCTGAGAACGTCAGCTTTCTCTTCAGGAGTCCATTCACTTTTTACCTTGACCACATAATGTTCAGGTACAGTATCTGTTTGTCCAACTAATCTTGTAGGAATATATGGTCCATCACGAATCTTGTAGGAATATATGGTCAATCACGAATCCTGTCCAAATAATCAGGATCCATAGCCTCCAGGTACATCAGCATCTTTACCTTCCATGTTGGAAATTCAGTTTTCTTCAGGATGGGAATTTTCATGCTTTCATACTTTGTCGACATCTTAGATCGTATCTGATTCAAATTTAAATCAGTTGGCTCTGATACCAATTGTTGCCCAGTAAATAAAAATTGTAGAAGGGGGGTTGAATACAATTGTATAAGATTCTCGACTTAATTAAATACAGATCACAAATATGAAAGAATAATTACAACTTTACTAAATCTGATATAAAACTGTTACAAACTCTCTCAAGAAATTCTGATGTTCTTGAGAGCTTCTAGGTTGCAATATACTCGTGTATGTGTGATCGATCTAAATCGAAACCTAAACTGTGTTTATATACTAAACAGCTTCTCTGTCAATTACAAGATAGGTCCTAATCAATTACAAACTAGATTGAAACATATCCTAATTGACAGCTGCATTCCTATAAACTAGGAACCGACAAAATAAACTTCCTTCTTTAACTAGACTCATAAACCAACTCGAAATAGAAATCCTGATCAGCTTCCAGTCCTGATGATCAATCCTGATCACATTCATGATATAAATCCTGATGACAATCCTGATACTGACGCTTGAGCAATACGGATGACCATGCAATACTGACGACGTCAGCAATCCTGATCAGTTGAGTCTAGATCCTGACGATCATTGAATCCTGATCTAACACATGATAACATCCATGGATGAAGCTAGGATCAAGGATTTACCTTAGTCTATGGATGAGGATGATTTAGAGCCCAAGATCATGGTTTTTGGTGGAGTAGAACTTGAGAATTTTTTTTCTTATCCTTGATGAAGAAATATAGCCGAATGTTCTTCTTCTTCTTGTGGTTTGTTTCTTGATCTTTCCTTTCTTTCTTTTTTTTTGTCTAATAAATCCTAACTACATGCCTGTTAATTGTGTGGTCTTAATTGTGTTTTGTCACCCAAGGACACATGTCAATCTATTGTGGTTTTGTGGTGAAATTGGTGACAAGGTGGTGATTCTTCACCTTGTCATCACTTTGTCACTGCTTATGTCATTGCTTGTCTCATCAATCCTCTTATATGTTGCTCTTGATGATCTTATATGATACTTCTCCTTTGGTTAGGGTTTAATCCATAATTCGTTACGCTTCTGCTTTGCTGCTAAGTTTTGAGATAGGTTCAAGGGATTTTGAAAACGTTTTGCTGTACCAATGCTAGGAGATACTTCCTTGACCTTTTTATTACCTTGGCTTAATATGTGATCATGGATTTCTCATTCTACATACTTTCTCAAAAAGATCAAATCAATACA
The DNA here is from genome assembly GCA_030848705.1 of Heracleum sosnowskyi. Taxonomy (NCBI): domain Eukaryota; kingdom Viridiplantae; phylum Streptophyta; class Magnoliopsida; order Apiales; family Apiaceae; genus Heracleum; species Heracleum sosnowskyi. The sequence goes on along the minus strand of CM061239.1, from coordinate 46,927,486 downwards.
TCCTTGATTGTCCGATGAATAGTAATTTAAAACTCGAATGGGAATCTCCTGATTCTGATTGCGTTTGCATTCAATTATTCTCCTTATACATCAATAACATAACTTTGAAACATCCATTCCATGTTTCCCATATAGGGTGGTCTGAAAATATTTTCATCAGAAAATTTACTATTCATCAGGGTTTCAAATATTACAAAATTGTGGGATATTACATTAACGCGGCTACATGACAGCTTCTAGCTGTCTTTTGATCACCCCTTTCTTCTCCAACACCAATCCTGGTTGGGAACTTGATTTTCAGATGGTAGGTTGAGGCCAGAGCCTTAAAAGCAGGAAGTCCGGTTCTTCCAAGGATGGCGTTGTAGGTCGAGGATGCCTTGATTACCACGAAATTCAACATTTGAGTTACTTCTTTTGGTTCCTGACCAATAGTCATAGGCAACTGAATTGTGCCTTCAACTTTGGATTCCACCCCGTTGAACCCATATATGGGCATGTTTGAGGGGATCAGTTGAGAATCATTATACCCCATCTTCAAGAACGTGTCATGGAAAAGGACGTCAATAGAGGCTCCATTGTCCACCAGGACTCGTTTCACCTCGTTATTTCCAATCACGGGGGCTATCAACAAAGGATCGTCATGGGGGAATTTCACCCTTTCAAGGTCTGAATCATCGAATCCAATCGACATCTCAGTTTTTGCACGCTTGGGTGTTTCTCCAACAATATGCATTACTTCTCGGGCATAAACCTTTCGGGAGTTTCTAGTGGTTCCGGCCGCGGTTGGCCCTTCTGAAATCATGTTGATCACTGGCCCTCGAGGCTGGGGGTTGCGGCCTTGGCTTCGGTCTTCATCTAGATTATATTCTCTCCGAGGGGCACCCATGTCCCCATCTTTGGTAAACTTGTTCAACTTCCCTTTTTGGATTAGAAACTCTATTTCATCATTGAGTTGCCTACAATCATCAGTATCATGGCCCGTGTCCTTATGGTACCTACAGTACCTATTCTTATCTCTCTTCTCAAGATCTCCCCTTAGTGGCTTCGGCCATCGGAAATCTCTATCCTTCTCAATGTCATAAAGGATTTGGCTCCTTGGAGCATTCAACCTTGCATATTCAGTAAATTTCGTACCCGAATTGCTTTTCCTTGGAGCTGAATCAGAGTCTTTAGTCGTACGAGGATATTTGTCCTTGACATCATACTCCTGCTCCGTCTTTCGCTTCTTCGAGCCACCATTATTGCCACCACCTGCAGTGATGCTGTCAGTTTTCTTCATGTTTTCCTCAGGCTTGATGTACTTACCAGCCCTTTGTTGGAGCTCAGCCATGCTCTCAGGGGGTGTTTAGCCAACGACATCTTGAAAAAGACATCTGTGGTTCCTTATTGAAGGGCTATCATAGCTACCTTGTTGTCTAGATTAGGTATATTCAATGTCTCCTTGGTGAAACGTTTGAGATAATCTCTCAATGTCTTATTCTTTCCTTGGGTTAAATTCATGAGTGACACAGAGCTTTTCTCATGTACTCGTCCACTGATGAACTGGTTGATGAAAGCCGTGCTCAGATCTCTAAAACAACTTATAGAGTTGGGTGGCAAACGACTATACCATCTTTTGGCCATGCCTACCAGGGTTTGAGGAAACGCCCTACACTTAAGAGCATCGGTGACTGGTTGCAACAACAGTGCATTCGAAAAAGTCCTTACATGGGTTGCGGGATCGCCCGTTCCATCATATGCCTTGATTGTAGGCATCTTAAATTTCCTTGATATGTAAGCAGCCATTACCTCTTTAGTGAAGGGTGGAATAGGATCGTCTGGGTCGCCCAGTTGCATTAAAACACGGGGATCTGACCTGGGGATCTCCGTCCTTGGAGCCCTAGCTCTTCCTTGCCTCCTTGAAGGTCTTTCCAAATCAATTATGGGAACATCCCATGCCCCTTGGTTCAAAGGCTGAGTCTGTCTCCTTTGTTGTTCTATCTCCATGTCTTTCTTTAGTTTCTGGATCTCGGCCTCATGAGCCCTTATCCTCTCCATAGCAGTCATAGGCGCCCTCGCAGTTGCCCCCCGACTTCTTCTTTCAAGGGGCTCTTTGCTGGCTCTTCTTCTCCTGGGCGCTTGATCCCGACCTTCATCAGATGAGTAGTCGTCAGTATAGGGCCCGGAGTAATCCAAGTACCCTTGTTCATGGACAGGTCCCAAACCTCGAATATAGGTTGGTTCGTATGGTTCATGGATTATGGGGGCATGGCCACTTCCTCCTATTTCAGGGGGATAGTTAGGTAGCCCGTAAGCAGGATTGGTGCTTATAGGGAGCACGGTCATGGAGATCTGTGCTCTATGGGGAAGGTTGTGATCGAGCGGCGAGACAACCATCTGAAGAGGGTTCGTCTCGTTCTGAGGTATGTAAGCTTGGGGATTCGTCCCTTATGGTTGAGAAACCACCTCCGTTGTGATGGGTACCGTCCCTAGTGGTTGAGAAACCACTGTTGTGAGGGGTAACGACCCTTGTTCCGTGGCAACATGAACGGTAGTGGTGACAGTCGATCCAGTAACGATTGATGTTCTTCATGTTATAGCCATGGTTGTTGTTTTCTTCCCACAGACGACGCTAAATGTTGTGGAACGAAAAGTAGGTTTAGATATTGACGGCGAGTATTTAATACTAGGTAGTGGACAAACGTGTCTTAATGGCTGCTCTCGTGTTCCATGACTAAACAGGTCCTCACAAGATGCCTACGTATCTCAATTACTACTGAGAATCAAGCCAAGAAAACGTAGTTCTAATGTTGAGGGGTTAGGCCCTTTATATAGGCGTCTGGAGCCTTAGAATCGTACTAGGGTTAGGTTACTTGGTGGCCAAGTAACCTCCTTGACAGTGGATAACTATTATCAGAATTAGTTTCCATGTTGGAGTTGGTTTCCATGTTGGACGTTGCCTTAGAAGCTTCCCAGTGGTTGGAAACCACTGGACTGTTTATGAACCAAGCCCACGCCTTAGTGGTTTAAGACAAGGGCTGGAACTTGGCCCAATTGCTGACCACAAATTAAATATCATAGCTAGGGTTTCGGGCCTCATTAATGAGCCTCGTATTTGGACCATCCTAGACCTAATTTATGCAGCATTAAAAGTGTCCTTAGGACTTTATTTTAACTCACATCAAAGAGCAACCATTATAATATACAACAGTTATAATATGACTTACTAATATGATATCAGTGTTGGTTAGTGTACTTTATGATTCAAGTATGTTCTGTATATTTTCCTTTAGAACATAGAATTCTGTAATGAATAAAATATAGAATTATATATAGATAACATAATTAGTTTTATAATTTTATTCTTCAAATTGTTTATACTTTTACAGAATACAAATTAATTAATAATATATTCATTTAATCTTGAAAGTTATATTTTAGAATAAAAATATTTATAATTTTGTAAAATCTACGTTTCATTGTTTTTATCCTTGGAAAAGTTTATAATTTTTTATGTGTACTATAAATTTACAGAACTAATGTTGGTATTTTTTATATTTACAAAATTTTATAATTTTTTAAATATTTAATAATGTACTTTTACTAAATATATTTATTTTTATGATATTATATACTTTTTTGAAGTAACAATTTTTTATACAGAACATTAGATTGATTTTACAGGATATGTAAATTATTGTAGTTGGTCAAATATATTTTGTATGTACAAATTGTTTTGATTGTGATATAATATATTGTGTACGCTAACATGTAATATGCTTTATGTAAAAGAGTCGGGTTGCAGTTGTATGTAGCAGTTTATTTTTTTATTTAATCTAAAGGTTAAGATTGAAAGTTAATATAAATGGTTTCTCACTGAGACTTACCCTATATGTATACTATTATATTAAAACGAAACATTGAAAGTTTTGTAGCCTGGTCATGAAAGTTTTTGTAGTCCGGTCACTCCATTCATAGCCATTATATATTTTTCATCAAATCAGTGAGAACCGTTAGATAAAATATTAAAATTAGTATATAGAATATCTTTTATATTTTTTTTAACTAAAACATCTTATTTTCCAAAAATATCACAGACAGTTTCTTTTAATAAAATAACATAATAAGGTTATAATTGCTATTAAATAACTCATTACCATTTTTAGCCAAAGTGTATATTCTTTTTTATATTTTCTAACTAAAATTTCTACTTTTCTATTTTTCCTAAATAAAACTCTAATTTTCCAAAAATATCACGAATAGTTCTATTTAATAAAATTAAATAATAATATTATAATTATTAATAACTAACCGATTAGTTTTTTTTTCCCAAAACGTATTTTTTTTATATTTTCTAACTAATATTTCTCTTAACTAAAATCTCAAAAATATCATGGGCTATTCCATTTAGTAGCATAAAATACTAATATTATGAATATATATCTCTACTATACTATATTATCAAAAGACGAAACATCGAAAATTTTGGTACCTGTTTTTTTGTACCTATTTTTTGATACGATATTTGCCTTATTTAATTGTTTATTTAATTATTATAATCAGTTATTTTTTCAATTAAATTATATTACCATTTTTTTCTTAAAAAATCAGGGGCAATTTCCTTTTCAGCTAAAACATGTTACTTTTTCAATTTCCTTTGCTAAAAAATCCTCATTTTTCAAATATATCACGAGAAAACCCTTACATATTTATTTTAAAATCTATTTTAATATTTTTATTTGACAATTACAATTTTCAACTAAAACATGTCACATTTTCTATTTTTCTTACTAAACCCCCTCTTTTTTCAAAAATATGACAGACAAATCGTTACTTTTATATTTTAAAATTCAACGAAAACACGTTACTTTCTATTTTTATTACTAAACCCCTTTTTTTTCCAAAATATCACGGACAAACCGTTATTTATTTATTTTAAAATTCATTTGAATACTTTTAATTATTTTAAAATGTTTAACACGCCTACTTATTTTTTTTAATAAATGCAATTAATAAAATATAAAATATAAATAATAAAATTAACAATTATTAAAAATAACGCGTGCATCGTACGAGTTTTAAGCTATATTACTAAAGACGAAACATTAAAAGTTTGGTAGTCGGATAGACGGACGGCCGGTACTTAGTGATTTTATTTAATTACCCTTACTTATTTTTTTTTAAAAAACTATCACTAAATAATAACATTATTTATAATCAACTACCTTTTCAGCTAAAATACATTACCTTTTTTTATTTTTTTTCTTACAAAATCCTCTCTTTTTCTAAAAAAAACACGAGCGATTATCTTTTTTAACAAAAACATGCTACTCTTTCTATTTTTTCTTACTAAAATCCCTCATTTTCCAAAAATATCACGGACAAATCCTTACTTATTTATTTTTAAATCTATTTTAATACTTTTAATTATGTTACTTTTTCTATTTTTCATTTTCGAAAAAAATTATTATTAAATAATAATATTTTTATAACCAACTACCTTTTTAGCTAAAATACATTATTTTTTCTAACAAAATCTTCTCTTTTTCTAAAAAAATCATGGGCAATTACATTTTTCAACTAAAACATGTTACTCTTTCTGATTTTTCTTTACTAAACCCTCATTTTCTAAAAATATTCCGGACAAATCCTTACTTATTATTTATTGTGAAGCCTATTTAAATACTTTTAATTACGGACACTTACCTTTTCAGCTAAAACATATTACTTTTTCTATTTTTCCTTACTAAGACCCTCCTTTTCCAAAAATATCACGGGCAAACAGTTATTTTAATACTTTTAATTATTTAAAAAAGTTTAACACGCCTACTTATTTTTTTAGCAAATGCAGATTAATAGAATATTAAAACATAAATAATAAAAATAATAAAAATAATAATTATTAATAATAATCCGTGTATCGCACGGGTTTTAAGCTAGTATATATATATATATATTGAGATCTTTGTAAAATTTAATAAAATTTGAAAAATAAAAAAATCACCGTGTACGATTCACGGACATATTGCTAATTAATTTCTTAAAAACTAAATCAAATTAAACCTTTTTATATACAGTGTGGACTGTGGGTGACTGGGTGTACTTTCGACTAAAGAATAACGATGAAGCAGGATCAGTGTTCGTGTTCCAAAAATCACTCATTGAGTCGGTGAGTACTTGGTTCGAATACTCTTTTATAGCGGAGAATTGTAATGATTCAAGTCAAAACTCAATTATATACAAAATTGATCAATATTTGATCAAATTTCTAGTACTTGGAGTTAAATCTAATTTTTGAATTGTTTAATTTTTTATTACTATAAATGCCATCACAAATGCATGTATTTGATGACGGTAACTTATTTTTAATTATATTGATTAAAATTATCAAGTAAGTAATATTAATATTTGAATATTTTTTTTGTTAGTAGTAAATTGTGAAAAATATTATTAAGTATAATTTAATTTTATATTAGATTATTAGTAAAGAACAAAAAATATAGAACTCTTGACATTAGTACACAAAATTATGTATGACAAGTAAATTTAATATTTTGAGTAAACAATTATGAAAATAATATCAAATTAGTTGACCGTCTACAAACACAATACTAAATAATTTCTAAATAATAATTAAATAGTCTAATAATTTCTAAAATAATGTTAAACCTCAATATACAAAAAATAAAAATCTCAAATAAAAATCAAGGTCTAAATAATTCTAGAATTACATAATCCTAATAAATGAAGGAAGGGTAACTCTGTGTCACAATATCCGCCAAACACCTACCAGAAAAATGATATGGCAGGAGTCAAATGTACAGTATTGATGGGAGTACAAATTACAAAACATAAAAATAGATTTACATATTTGGCATTTTATAATAAAATAAATTTTTAAAAAATAACGAATCAAAAACAACGAGAGGTTATGAAATTTCATACCGAAATTAGAAAAAACAGTATACAAATACACATATCATAACTTTGGGTACACCACCTATCTGAACAAATATTAAAATGCTCAAAAACTCGTTTCCGAGTCTCAGAAGAAAATGACAAACTGTCATGTAAGTGTTATGCTACTGGTGCCCCATAACATGATTATAAGGGTACAAATAAAATATTTCGCAAAATCTTTACAATCACATGAAACAGATATTTTTAATAATTCCAACAAATATGAAACATGCGTAATTTTAAAAAATTGCAAAAATAGATATTTAAATATTTCGAAACAGATTTAAACATATTTTTCAGAGTCAAAAAAATTTAAAAAATCAAAAAGATTAAAAACCAAACAAACAAAATTTTGGGCCAGGTGAATTTAATACAACTAATTCTAAGAGGAGTAGCGTTGAAAAAAGAGAATTAATTTGGACGATTATCTTAATTATATAAATATATATTAAAAGTATGGTGTAAAATTATAATATAATTTATAATTAAATTAAAATTATATTTTATTGAATAGACAAAAGTACTCCGAGTTTTAATTAATTATAAGTTTATTTAATTTTATAAATTAAAAAGAGAAAACAAAAATTAAAATTAAAACACATATAATACATAACTATAAACTCTTTCAGTTATACTTTAATTAACATTCATACTAGATCTCACTTTTAACCAGTGTTGTAAAAAGCGGGAATCAGAGTTAATCGATGAAGGCGCCGTCCAGGTATTAATCGGGTAATCGGGGATTAATCAGAATGATTAATCGGATCATTAATCAGAATAAATTTAATAATATTTTTTATATACATTTATATTCATATATATATAATTGTTTCGTTATTTCAACTAAACATATATTTTTATCATATATTTATGCAAATATGTTAAAAATGTTATATAATTGTAATAAATAAAATTTTGAAGGTTTAACTTTTCAATTAGAGATCAATTTAAGAGGAAAAATTAAGAGAATTTACGATTTAGGCATCTAAAATTATAATTATATGTACAAAAATAATGTTTTTTCGTATTGATTAATCAAGTTTCTACCTTTTAAATTTTTAATTTTTTTTTAATTTTAACTATTTTTTACTATTTTTTTAATAATTAGCCCGATTTTTGATCGATTAATCCGATTTTTGACCGATTCAGCCGATTTTTGACTGTTTTTCTGAAAAAACGATTAATTGATCGATTTTCGCTTAATCAGTTCGGTGGCCCGCCGTCTAGCGATTAATCGGCGATTAATCCTGATTAATCGTCGAATTTTAGAACACTGTTTTTAACATATTAAACATTGTAGATAATATAATTAGAATATGATAGGATTATCAGAATTTACATATGACGCACTTGGCATATATTCATCATCTTGAATCCACAACTCACGATACACACCTAGTTCTTTACAATCTTCTCTTGAATTTTTATAGTTTTTTGACTTGTTCTTGTCACTAATTATTGTGCAAAATATGTTATCAAAAACAATTTTCTCGGTGTGTATGACATGTATGTTGCGACGAAGGGTGAGCGTCTCCCAGTATGGAATCAAGAAAAATGGATAAAAATGAGTTCAATTATGTGTCACACTATAGTCCTTCGGTTTTCTCCAAGATGTCTTTTCCGGAGAGGAAAACTGTATATCATCACAAATGCTTATTAATAATGAACATGAAAATGGACATGCATGTAACTGAAGGTGTCCCAGTTCTTCCAAACTTTGTACTCCTTCTCGACGGAACATCCGATTCCAGGAAATATCGAGCAGTGCCATAAGAACTAGGTTTATCACCATACCTCAATTGATTGGCCTTTACTAGTCCCATACAAACTGGACATGCCAGCTTACCTTTAGTGGACCACCCTCTAAGCATGCCAAATGTAGGAAAGTCACTAATTGTCCATAGTAATGCCACATTCATCACAAAATTTGTACGAGAAAACCTATCATATGTTTCTGCTCCAGTACTGCACCACAATATTTACAATTCATCAATCAGTGGTCGGAGGTAAGCAAGAAGATCTTTTATTGGATCATTCGGCCCATGAATCGGAAGAGGCATAAACATGTGTTAGGTCCTGATAAGTTTGTAGAAGGGGGGTTGAATACAAACTATACCATTTTATCGAATTTGTCCTTTTAGAATAAAACTGTTTAGGAACAAATTAATGCGGAATAAAATGAAACAAGATTCAAGTTAAATAAGCTTTATTAAACTTGAAGGGTGTTACAAATGATACTGAATACAAGATTGGATCTCAAATAAATTAAAACAAATCTAGAATAAATTCGACATGAATTTATCTATTTTTGTAATAAAATGATTTAACAATATTTGATAATTTGAGATTCGTTCTAGGGATAAAAATCCGCTAGATAGTCAAAGCAATACAAGTAATCAAATTCTAGTGGTTTGGATTTAACAATACAAACTAGAATTAATTGCTTGAGAAGAAATAAGATTAAATGCTTTCTTCTTTGTTCTTCAGAGAAAATGAGTCTGCTGCTTTGCTTTTCAATAATAAATCTCTCTGTCTCTTTTTGGCCGCCTCTTAATACAAATTACATTTGCCTTGTATGACCTCAAGTTCTTTCAACAACTCTTGAAAGAACCTTAGGAAATGAACTTGTATGACCTTAGAAAAGACTTGTATGACCTGACAAGAGATCACCAACTCTCGGTATGACCAAGGAGAAATGATCTGTATGACCTGACACACTTTGAATAAAATGACTCGGTAGAACCTATAAGAAAATGGCTTGTATGACCTTGGTAATCATTATGTATGACCTTAAGAAATCATACAGGACCTACCAAAATGATTGTCTTTCTGAATACTAAGAATTCGGTATGACCTTAAAATAAACATGTATGACCTTATTAAAATAGGTCATACCTTGTTTTTGCTTTTATTTAAACTAGGTCATACTAGTATTAAGACAGGTCATACTAGTACTTAAATTACTTTCTTTTAATTAATTTTAGTTGAATTAAATTCTAAATTAAATTAATTCTTTTCTGGAATTAATTTAATAAATAATTCAAACAACTAAATTAATTAATTTAATAAATTAATTAATTCTGAAAGAATTAATTTATTAATTAAATTGATTAATCATTTAATTAATTAGAAGAGAATAACTTAAAAACAAAGTATCTCTCTCTCTTCTGAACACCACTGAAAATAGATGAATTAATTCCACTGATTGATGTCGTCATTCGATGCACTGTCTGGTTTCATGAATAACTGACTTCAATGATAATTCTTCATCTTTAAAACATTTAACGCTGTGGCTTCTTTCCTTTAGCTTTGACTGAACTTTGTATCTTGTACTTCTTCCGTCACTAACTGGAAATCCCTGTCACTGTAGTAAATCCACTTCCTTGAATACTTCACTGAGGCTTGATCAATAAATTGAACTTCTTTCAATGTAGAATAACTTCAAGTCTGTAGATGACATTAATACACCATTCTCTTGACAGATAAAACTCTCTGAGATTCCTGTGACCTTTACTCTAATATTTACTTATTACATTCAGGTTTAAGTTGAGTAGAATCTTCGAATTACAAATAGGCTATAGCATATGCCTTTCAATCTCCCCCTATTTGTTTGTTAGAGAATAACAACCAAATACCTAGAGGATCACTCAACTAAAACCAAGAAAAAGATAAGACTCTAAAGCCTAAGTAAATACTAGAAAGTTCTGGATCAAATATGACATTTCCAGATTTCACCATTAGAGATAAATACAAGACAGATGTTCCTCTAGACTGAACATATGATAACATTGAACCTGTCTTGATTTACCTAAGCTCTATACATATAACATTTACAAAACAGAGCTAATTACCTTTACTCCCCAAAAACTCCTCCTTTTCCTTTTATATCTTTTTCAGCCCCCTTTTACTAGCTTCACCAGAAGTCTCTAGAAACTTCTCCCCCTTAGTAATAGAAACTTCTCTAGAAACTTCTCAAAATTCTCCCCCTTAGTTGAGGAATTCTCTACAGATTTAACTTTATGAGTATCTGAAGCCAGTAGGAGTTGAGATAGTTGATGGAGTTGATCTTGGGTAGTAACTTTGTCTTCAACATTTCCTTGAGCAGTCCCAGCTGATTGTTGACAGAGGTGGAAGAAGAAGACCGTTCAACCACTTGTGCTTGCAAAATTTCTGTATCAGCCTGGGTTATGAATAGATGTTCCTGTAGATCAGCTATGTGAGCTAACTACATTGCAGTGTATGTGTCTGTGTGTGCACTCACTTGAATTTCTCTTGTAAGTGTATCACTCATCTCACGTGCATGTGTTTCACTCAGTGTTTGACTTTTATCACTCAACTTTAGCTGTCTGTTTGCTCCTTTTTGATCAGTACCTGCATTGAAACTCACCCTAGCCTCTTCAAGAGAGGTCAGTGGTGGTGCAATGGGAGTTCGCAAATCCCGATCCTCAATCATGTCTATCAAATCACTTGGATTTGAAATCTGAATTGCTTCAGTGATAGACTGACCAAGTTGCCTTCCACTTTCTCCAGATAAATCTGCGAGTGGAAAATCCCTTTGGGAGCCAGAGATGTTCACTCTGGGAGGGGAGAAAATGATTCTATTAAATGTGGCAAGAATCAGATTTTCCCTCTGATGCCTGTGAAGGCACTTCTACCGTAACAATGGTAGGCACTGTAACCAGTTGCAGGTGCTCTGCTTTCACTGTGTCCTGAGTTTCATCTAATAGAATTGTTTACTCCCATTGTGAGTAATGAGAGTGTGCTTGACTCAGTACAAAGTGCCATGGCCCTATGGCGAATTTCAATAGATTCATCCTGTTGAGAGAATGTCTCTAGATACAGTTCATTGGCCATTTCAAAGTCCATATCCTATTGAGAGGATACAGATGGGCTGACAGATGCCTCAGTATATGTTGAATTTCTGTATAGGAGGCAGAGCTGTGGGATCACTTACTGTTCCAATCAAAATACTTCTTTATTTAACATTTGATTTCTGTTTAGGCTGAGACGTCAAGTAATGAAGTTGTAGACTCATTGTTTGGCTCTAAGACCTGGGATAAAGATTGTGGATCTACAATCCCTTGGTCAGCCCTAACAACCACTTGGGTTCAACAACAGTAAAAGAAGTGGATTGAGAGATAGAAAGTAATACCTGAATTGGATTTGGCACTGAATTTCCAGCTTAGCAAGAGCTAGATCAGAAATAATATATACAATATATTTACACAAACCAACTAAGACAAATAGAAAATAAAAGAAAATAAATAATAATAATAAACTAAAATAATATAATTTATATATAAAAAAACTATTTACAGGAAAATTCGAATATTTTAAAATAAAAGATTTTCAATAAAAATAGATTTCTCTACAATTTTAACTTGTAAAATTTGAGAAAAATATTTTTAGAGAAAATAATTAATCTTAACTTACTCAAACTAAGAAGCTTAACAATTAGACAAGACATGGCAATAATCTACAATCAACATGCATAAGAGAAAATGAGATGATAAAATAAATTTACAAGTGATTTAAAAATATATGCAACAAATGAACACTTGTAAATTTAATTAAGAACAAACAAAAAAAATAAACAGAGTTAATCACTAAAACTATTTAACATACCCAATTTACCAACCAATCTGGTAAACATGGATTCATCAAGAGATTTAGTGAAAATATCTTTTGTTTGCTCCTCTGTGGGTACAAAGAGTAACTCCACAGTACCATTCATGACATGCTCTCGGATAAAATGATACCTGATGTCAATATGCTTGGTCTCTTGTGATTATGCCATCTTCATCTAATTTATTTCTGAATACCCACCAAGTACCAACTACTTTCTTGTTCTTTGGTCTAGGTACCAGCTTCTAAACTTGTTGTTGTTCAATTTGATTGAGTTCATCTTGCATAGCAATCACCCAATCAGGATCACCTAGTGCTTCCTCAATCTTCTTTGGTTTCATTTCAGAAAGAAACCCTGAATAATGATATTTATTTTGAGTAGCACTTCTAGTTCTGACTTCAACACCTGGATCACCAATAATCAACTCAAAAGATTTGATCTTGATGATTCGCCTTGTTCTACATTATGGTGTTGTGAATGACTAGTTGACCCTTCATTTCCTCCCCCTGAGTTGTTGGCAGATTGTCTTGGTGATTCTTTTTCAGTGTTAGTGGTATCTCCATTGTAACCAATGTTTCCACCACCATCACTCTCACCATTATCATCATTATCATTGTTATCACCAGCAACAACCTCAGGTGGATTCTTATCATCTGATTATGAATCTGACATTTCATCAAACTTTAGTTTCTTAGATGGATTTTCTGTTTGGATATTAGGGAGTTTGGTGTCATCAAATGTAACATTGATGTTCTTATTGACTGATAACATTTCTTGATTTCAAACAGGCCATATCCTCAGTTATACCTTTGTTGTTATCTCCAAAGGTAAGCACTGGGCCAGCCTTCTCAACCAAATCTGATAGCAGGGCTCTATCTCCGGTCATATGCCTTGAACAGCCACTGTCAAGAATCCACATAACACGGTTTACCTGTTTAATTCCCTGCAATACCAGATTGATTAGACCTTCTTCGGAGCCCAAAATTGATTGGGTCCGGCATACTTAAAGAACTGGCCTTTGTCAGGCAAAACAACATTTTTAGCTAAAACTACTTCAACCTCTTTCACATAAGAGCGTTTCCATTTATAGCCAGCCTTAACACATTTTTGAGTAGGCTTAGGGATAAATGAATCCACTCTAGTCTGAGGAGGACTAGTAGTCTTTGCTTTAACATGCTTCTTATTATTAACATGTTGGCGTGGAGCAGTCTTATCTTTAGATACATGCTTTTTATTAAAGTAAGCATACATAACATTAAAAGCACAAGACATGCAATTAATCACACCACATGCTTTATGAGAAGAATTAACAGCAGGCATGTTAGTTCTACAGTTGTTTTGATCCAACTTATGGATATCTGATTTAGTCTTTTTAGTTGTAGCAACTTTGACTGGAATATCAGATATACACTTTTTGGATTGTTCAACTTCCAAAGCAATATCTTCTTCACGAATCTCCTCTGCAATGATGATAGAGTCTTCATTCAGAGGTTCTGCTTCGGACTCCTTACAGAAGGGTGTTTCAATACCCTTAAGCACATATGGAACACCCCTTCCTTCAGATCTGACTCTACAAGGGGAATTTATTCCAAGCAATCCAATGGCCTCATTATAATCATAACCTATACTGACATGATTACCAACAGCTTGTTTATTGAGAATCTCTTTAGCCGTCTTACAAGAGCTAAAATAGGCATTAGCTTTAGTCTTCAGCTCACTAATCTCTTTCTTAAGAATGGTTTCCAGTTGAATATAACATTTAACCCTATTCTCAAGAAAAGCTATTTTCTCAATAAGTTCATCCTGATTAACATGCACTAGTTTTAATTCTTTTATCTCATTTTCAAGATTTGTGTTTAAAAGATTTATTCTATCATTTTCAGTGCGTGCACAACTTATGGTGCCACCAAGATGATAAATCATTTCAGCGTCAGTAAGTTTTACCTCAGACATGTCTGGTGAAGATAACATGGAATCAAAGAGTTTGCCTCCTTTTGCCACAAGTGCAAGATTTCCAACTTCTTCATCTTCACTGTCTGTATCATCCCAGCTCTTCCCTTGAGCAACATAAGCCTTCTCAATCTTATTCTTCTTGCTAGAATCAAATGAGTTCCTTGTCACTTGCCTTGGCTTTTTACATTCAGTAGCAAAGTGACCCAACTCATTGCAATTGTAGCATCTGATTGAGCTCCTCTCCACAGTTCCAGTTTTGTAGCCACCCCTTGTGCCACTTGAAGATGAGGAATCACCTCTCTGAAACCTGGGCCTGAACTTAAGATTGGGATTCCTCTTGAATCTAAACTTCCCAAACTTCCTGACTATCAAAGCCAAATCACCATCCTCCAGCTGATCAAGTTCTTCTAAAGAATAGAAGTCACCACCAGATTGATCAATGGATGTTAATCCATATTCAGCATCAATAACATTCATGTTAGAACTGGAAGGTTGAACAGCTTTCACTTCCAGTTTCTGTGGGACTTCAGCAGTCAATTCAGTAGAGGTACCAACAATCTTCCCAGTTCCATACAGCTCCCTCTGTTGAATCTGCTCCAGCTCATAGGTCTTCAGAACACCATACAATCTCTCCAAAGCAATCTCATTCATATCTCTTGCTTCTCTAATTGCAGATATTTTGTGCTCCAAATGAGGTGGAAGTGTAAGAAGGAACTTCTTGTTAATCTCCTTGTTGGTGTAGTGCTTCCCATTGAGATTCAGATCATTGATTAATTTGTTGTATCTCTCAAAAACCTGAGAGATACCCTCACCAGGGTTTGATCTGAAATGCTCATATTGTGAAGTGAGAATTTCCAGCATATTCTCTCTAACTTCCTCTGTCCCCTCATTGATTATCTCTATGGTTTCCCAAATGTGTTTGGCAGTATCACAGTTTAGGACATGATTATGCATGATAGGATCAAGACAATCAATAAGGATCAGCTGTAGACAGGAATCCAAGGTAACATCCTCTTTTTCACCAGGAGTGAAATCCTTGGGATCCTTAGGATACATCCTAGCAGCCCTAGTAACAATGTTATCCACTTTTAGCTCTTCCTCAATAATCATAGGGATTTTGGGACCACTCTTCATCACCTCAATGTATTTAGGATTTGCAACCTTAAGAAATAGGAGCATTTTCTTCTTCCACATTGGATAATGCTCCTTGCTGAACATTGGGATTTTGACTGTACCCACTTTCTGTGTAGTAGACATCTTTTGAGATTTTTAGGAATAAGATAAAAAAATCAGAGTTTAAAAGAAAAATCTCAAAACAATTGGATCTTTGATTTGTATATCAATCAAAAGGCTCTGATACCAATTGTTAGGTCCTGATAAGTTTGTAGAAGGGGGGTTGAATACAAACTATACCGTTTTATCGAATTTGTCCTTTTAGAATAAAACTGTTTAGGAACAAATTAATGCGGAATAAAATGAAACAAGATTCAAGTTAAATAAGCTTTATTAAACTTGAAGGGTGTTACAAATGATACTGAATACAAGATTGAATCTCAAATAAATTAAAACAAATCTAGAATAAATTCGACATGAATTTATCTATTTTTGTAATAAAATGATTTAACAATATTTGATAATTTGAGATTCGTTCTAGGGATAAAAATCCGCTAGATAGTCAAAGCAATACAAGTAATCAAATTCTAGTGGTTTGGATTTAACAATACAAACTAGAATTAATTGCTTGAGAAGAAATAAGATTAAATGCTTTCTTCTTTGTTCTTCAGAGAAAATGAGTCTGCTGCTTTGCTTTTCAATAATAAATCTCTCTGTCTCTTTTTGGCCGCCTCTTAATACAAATTACATTTGCCTTGTATGACCTCAAGTTCTTTCAACAACTCTTGAAAGAACCTTAGGAAATGAACTTGTATGACCTTAGAAAAGACTTGTATGACCTGACAAGAGATCACCAACTCTCGGTATGACCAAGGAGAAATGATCTGTATGACCTGACACACTTTGAATAAAATGACTCGGTAGAACCTATAAGAAAATGGCTTGTATGACCTTGGTAATCATTATGTATGACCTTAAGAAATCATACAGGACCTACCAAAATGATTGTCTTTCTGAATACTAAGAATTCGGTATGACCTTAAAATAAACATGTATGACCTTATTAAAATAGGTCATACCTTGTTTTTGCTTTTATTTAAACTAGGTCATACTAGTATTAAGACAGGTCATACTAGTACTTAAATTACTTTCTTTTAATTAATTTTAGTTGAATTAAATTCTAAATTAAATTAATTCTTTTCTGGAATTAATTTAATAAATAATTCAAACAACTAAATTAATTAATTTAATAAATAAATTAATTCTGAAAGAATTAATTTATTAATTAAATTGATTAATCATTTAATTAATTAGAAGAGAATAACTTAAAAACAAAGTATCTCTCTCTCTTCTGAACACCACTGAAAATAGATGAATTAATTCCACTGATTGATGTCGTCATTCGATGCACTGTCTGGTTTCATGAATAACTGACTTCAATGATAATTCTTCATCTTTAAAACATTTAACGCTGTGGCTTCTTTCCTTTAGCTTTGACTGAACTTTGTATCTTGTACTTCTTCCGTCACTAACTGGAAATCCCTGTCACTGTAGTAAATCCACTTCCTTGAATACTTCACTGAGGCTTGATCAATAAATTGAACTTCTTTCAATGTAGAATAACTTCAAGTCTGTAGATGACATTAATACACCATTCTCTTGACAGATAAAACTCTCTGAGATTCCTGTGACATTTACTCTAATATTTACTTATTACATTCAGGTTTAAGTTGAGTAGAATCTTCGAATTACAAATAGGCTATAACATATGCCTTTCAACATGTATGGAGCCTTTGTGCACATAGATGGAGGAAGGTTGTAAACTACAAAAATCACGGGCCATACAGTATATTCAATAGCATGTGCATCATGAAATGGGGTTAGGTTCAAATTAGAACTTTGTTCTGATTTAGAACTTAGAACTAATATAAGCCTTAGATCTGTACCTAATCAATGACTTATTTTCAAGCGTTCTGCTACAGTACATGATAGATATCATTCTATTGCGGTATACAAATGTTTTCTTATATATTTTAAGATATAATGTTATTTTGTAGAAGATCAAGTTCTCCTAATAAATTACATGTTATATTTGTAAAATAAATAAATTTTAAAATGATACCATATTACTCTCATTTTCATAAAAATATAAATAAAAATTATAATCGAAAAATATAATTAATAATGAAATAGAGTAGTATGTTCTGCATAAGAACATAGATTAGTTCTAAAAGTTCTAATTATAAGCGGTTCTATGTAGAACCTGACCCTCATGAAATAGGTCAAATTCATCATAAGAGAGGCCAAGTCTGACATTTCAAATATCTTTAAAAAAGCTTGAAAATCTACGATCAGAATATTTTTACCCATCTCCATCTGATGGGGGACACAGTTGACCTTCAACTTTGACTCTGTCGTGATGCCACCTCATATCTTCTGTGATCTTCTCATTCATGACTAAACGCTGCAACCTTTGGGTTACATGAAAGTATCGCAAGATCTTCTTCTTTGGATATGTTTTCTCCTTGTATTGGCTTGTCTTGCTCCACGAAACTTACTTGATAATTAACTAGATCTCATGAAAATGGTGGAGAAAGGAGGAAAATATAATGCATAAAAAAGAGAGATATGGTGGAACAAAGATTGTTTGGTGAAAGTGAAACAAAAAGAGTATACTGGAGATGCAGTAGCTATAGATACGAAACGGAAAAATATTAACCGATAGAGGTCATTTTTATAAGTTTGACGGCAGGGGTCATATTTGTAAATTTGACCAACGTGTTAGTCGAATAGTCAAATTTATATATTCGACCAAAAGCGGCCAAATATAAATATCGACGGATGTCGGTCAATTTTATAACTAACATCACTAGCGGTCAAATTTATAAATAACACTAACTAGGATTTGTAATCAAAATTACGGATAACTGTGATGGCAAACAGTCAAAATTTCTAAATGTGAATGACAACGATCAAATTGATGAAGTGGATAGATTTTTTTTCTTATAATATTTAAGATGCAATGATTATAATTAAATGATTTTTTGCAAAAACTCTTCAAAGCTTAAAAGATTAATATTCGTACGGTTGGATAATTCAAATTATAATATAAATATTACAAAATTTGTAACCCTAGACATTAACTACCTAACCCCTAAATTCAAATCTTAAACCATGTACTTCACCAAAGCATTTGAACAATATAAAGTATTGTTGAGATTATTTTTACACGATCATTCTTTCATTCTCTATCATTTTTTAACATATACATTATGTTGTCATACTAAATATATAAATTATTTGTACTTTTTAAAAGTTAGTAACTATATATTTATTCTTTTGCAAACTTCTTGAATAATATAAAGTCAACTTATATATATATATATTCTTTAAAATGTACTATTTTGCAAAGTATATTCTATGAAAATCATTATTTCATTGAAAATCATGAAAATCATGAAAATCATGTAAGTTCTGCAAACTAAACATGAATGTTCTGCAAACCGAACATGTTTTGCAGAACAATATGTTTTGTTATGTTTTAGTTGCAAAACATATATAATTTTAAAGATTTTAAATAAAAATAGTTATATTCATAGAACATAATTTATAAAATATTATATATAGTTAAGTTCTATCGAGACCACCTTTTTCGTGGAGACCTGGAGAACACATACATTCTGCAATCTAAATTTAGCAAAATATAATATTTTATAAATTATGTTCTATGAAAATAACTATTTTCATTTAAAATCTTTAAAATAATATATGTTTTGCAACTAAAACATAACAAAACATATTGTACTGCAAAACATGTTCGGTTTGTAGAACATTCATGTTTAGTTTGCAGAACTTACATGATTTTCAAGATTTTCAATGAAATAGTGATTTTCATAGAATATAGTTTGCAAAACAGTACGTTTTGCAAATTTTTGATTACAAAATATGATCTATTTTACCAAATTTAGATTGCAGAACGTATGTGGTCTCCAAGTCTCCACATAATATAATTCATATATATTTAATGCTAGAAATTTTTAACACATAATTTTTCATATCAGGATACTCTACTATATTTCTTGGAATTTAATAAATTATTTAAGTATTTATTTTAAATTTATGAAAATTTTGGGGTCAAAGTGAAATTGACTGTCGGTGGTCACACTGATAAATTTCACTGAATTTGGTCAAATTTGTTTTAAACTAATTTGATTTAATTTTAGCGGGAGTTTTTTACGCCAAAACATAAATTTGATTGCCGCTAAATTAGATCACGGTTGATCAAATTTCTGCCCAACAAATTTTGACCTCTTTGTGTGAAGTTTCCCTCCTCTTATTTGTGGCGCTAAATTGTAAAAATGACGGATTAAAAATGACAAATTTGATCGACTTTGGTCATATTTGATTGACCTTAAATATGAATATCATTTGTCAAATCGTGGTTAGTTATAATCGATAAAATTTATCCTTATTTTCTTATAATGCATGTATGTCATTTTCGCTAGATGTTCCCTTCACAACAATTCCTTTTCGTGCTATCTTCGTTTCCTTGTAATGACGCAAAACAAGATAAGAACAATAAGTTTGAAGATCTTGAGAATTACAATAATATCCCGAGATGTGATCTACCACTGGCATGCACGGTGTGACCTCACAGGAGTCCGATGTGTGAAACAAATTGAATTTAAACATATAACAGGAATGTATGATATGTTGCATTAACATAGATCAGTACTCAGCCTGTTTTAGGAACAATATCAGTACTTAGCTATTTTTCTTAGATGCTCATTTTATTTTCAAAACACCTACAATAAAATGTATTTGTCACAATCGATCTCAATAAAATAATTACAATTACAGTAACGATAATATTCACTCTACTTTTATGGAGTATAATTTACGTTTTTTTTTGCTAAGTTGATAAGTAAGCGGGATTTCTCCCTATTTCGAAGGCCACTATGACCTTCTAGATACTAGACTACATGTTGGATCTATTACCCGCCTAGCATTCTTTTGTACCTCTGAGACGAGATACCAAAGAAATCCCCGTCGGGCTTTTAAATACACATTTTTAAGAGTTTCGATCACATAATTGGTATTATTCTTTTTGATTTTTTTTATGAATATATATTTTGATTCAAAATATAGAGAAAAGTTATATGAAAACGACTATTTCATTGGAGATTTGGAGATCATATATATTTTCTGCAATCAAAATATTGCAAAATAAATTATATATTGTAATCAAAATATTTAAAAACCTATTATTTTGCAAATAATGTTCTATTAATATTATTATTTCATTGAAATTTTGAAAATGATCTTTGTTTTGCAAACTTAACGTATGTTCTGCAAATTCAATATGTTTTGCAGAATAATATGTTTTGCTATATTTTACTTGCAAAACCTATATAATTTTAAAAAAAAATTAATAAAATAATAATTTTCATATAACATAATTAAAAAAATATTATAATTTTTAAGATTTTGTTGGTTTCCGACGTGTCCAATAAAATTGGGTATGCATACAACTTAACTCTCAATATATATATATATTTTACAAATAACTCATCTAATTATATAACATGTACTTCATACTTGTAAAGATGTGTGCACTATAACAAATCTGGGCAATTATGACGGAAATTTTACACTGAAATCGTCGCAATTGGTCCAATTACGACGGAAAATTTTCGTCATTTTTGCTCAAGTCTTAAGTTCGCATTTTCGCCACAAATGTCATTCTCGTCACAAGTATGTCTTTCGTCATAAGTACTAGTTTCGTCGCAAGAAGAGTTTTCGTCATAAGTATAGTTTTCGTCACAAGTATACCTTTTCGTCATAAGTTCAAGTGTGGGACCCACCTTTTTCAATAAATTAATAAATGAACTTACGACGAAATATACCGTCATAAATTTATATTTTATTCGTGGAAAAAATAAAAATTAATATAAAAAAGATGAACACCCGTCATAAGTTACCCAGAAATTCGTCATAAGTTGGATTGACAAGAACCAACATTATGCTGCTTTTTCAGATTCCAGCCATTTTTGGCTTCCAAATTAAATCTCAATCTACATACAATCCAACGCCACACAATCTACATGCAATACAACACCATAATCAAGCAAGAAAGTTTACAAGCATTCACGCAATTAAGCGAATCCAAATATAAAAGTACCAAAGTTACATAAATATTATCATAAATCTATATCCAACCACACAAAAGTTTAAACCATCAAACTTCTACAAAGCCAATTTTAGTTCACAACATAACTTAGATTATCTTACAAACATTCATAGTCTAAATTAAATTCAGAATACTCAATCCCTGATTCTAGGACAACCATGAGACATGTGAGGCATGGCATTCAAATCACGGTCATCATCAGATTCAATACTCTCGTCACTAGGATCGCCAACATCGAAATCATCATCATCATCGACCAGGGCCTTCCCTACAATGTACAACAAATAATGGATGTCACATACATTCATACTAAATCAATTAAACGGATGACAAAGACAATCAATTTGTAATAAAGAGTTCACACACGCTTAATACTTAATCAGTTCTGTACAAAAGTACAAGACTTGGACTCTGACAACTAAAATGATAATAACATATGATGTCTAACCTGTGATAAAATGGTCATTCTATTCGAAAAAGTTCACTAGTTTCTTTTTGTTAAACGGTTAAATCTGTTGTAAACAGATATATTAACCAAAAAGTTCACAGAACTTAGATGAAAAAGCTCAACTATTATATCAGACACTTACCCTCTTTCTTTACTTACAATATTTCCTGGTTTCTTGATCAAATTGTATCAGACACATTGTTTTACTTCTGTTTCTTGATTTGTTTTTATATATCAAATCGTTTACTGATTGCCATTTTGTAATTGTCTTTGTGTACTGTAAGGTATGATCTTGTAACTGTCCTTTACTTAAATATGTTTTAATTACTGTTGAAATATAGAGATTAATCAAAATATAGTCTAAAGTCTAAACCATAATCAAACTATATGGGATCATAAGCTGCAATAACATAGCGAGTACATGCAACATAATTGAAACCAAACAGGCTGATTTTGAACACTATTTGCAGATTTAGACTCTGAAATTTTAGTGAGTGATTCAAATAAAAGCACAGAGTTGGCAGAGATTTATGCTTGTTTAGAGATTTTGCTGATAATGTTACAGGTCTGAGTTGGCATATCAACACTGACTTCTTTCTTTAAATTGAATTACTATAAGTTATCTAGTAACATCCAATAAATTTTAGTATTAGACAGCTCTGCCCAGGATCTCAGAAAACATTTTCAATCAATGACTACCTGATCACCATCCCTAATCTCGTAATCTGCAATGTAGTCATTGTGATCAATTGTGATCAAATCTCATGAAAGCAATCTACTTGCATGTGAACAAACTTTTACATAACCATCAAACACTCCCAAAAATCATTTAATAAACAATCAGAGTTACAACTATTTTTTATACACTTAATATAGTTGTACAAGCACACTTGATCATAATCCATCACTAATCAACTCACAAACACAAATCCATATGTAAAAATATACAAGTATGTACCTGTATCCTCAGTCTCCTTAGAGTACTCACCAACATGTCAGGATCACGGTGAATACCCACCTAGCACCCATTGACAAACATTTTTGTGGCTATGGTAATCACAACTGGTAAAATTTCCTATAAACAAAAAAGTAAGTAAAACTAGAAACATGACAAGAAAGGTTATATCAACTTAGTTCAAGGTGCTCACCTCAAAATACTCTATACCCCATTCTTCTAAAATTTCTAGAATCGAATATGTTGCTGATCCAAGTGTCTTATATGCAGTGATTCTTCGCCATCCCATGCCTGTTGAAGCTTAGACACTCTTACAAAAACCTGATATAGTCAATTCCCCACCTGGTCAAAAGTGAAGTCATTAAGCTCACACAAATTCCGCAACATTAATTTCAATAATATATTAAAAAAGACATAGTACAAATATATATATACACATACCATGTGGTCCGTCAGATTGTCACAGATGTTCAAGCTCTCAAGTTCACCATACTTGCTTAGCTCCTCAAACAAATCCTCGTAAAAATCTTGTTTCAAATTACAATACCCAATTCAATATCTATTTAATTACATAAAATTCCAACAGAAACACATTTTTATGTATAAAATATAAAGAGGAAATTATCGGTTAAAAGTACAGAGAAGTACTAATCAACTGGAGTATAGACACACACAAAAACACAAACACACATACAAAATCAATTATGTACAGGGTTTAAAAATTCAATTAAATAGAAGTATATAGCTCAATTCACACAAATAAGACAACCAAATCAATTAATTCAATCACAGAGAGAGCGAGAGGGGGGGGGGGGGAGAGAGAGCTAATAACAACCTCAAAGTGGTCCTGGATTTTGCGAGGATCGAGAGGTTGGCCTTGAGGATCAACACCAGGAGTAATCATATCAGGGCGTTGATACATACTAGAGAGAAGGAGAGTGGGGCTAATACTAGGCTTGGTGTGAAGTCTAGAACATCGATCTCCGTGACGACAAGCATCGATCTTGAAGTAGAAAGGGCAGTTCACTTTGTCCTTCTCTGTACCGAATATAGAGGCTAGATGTTCAGCCATCTTTCTCGATCTAGGGTTTTCAAGCCTTTCTTCTTATGCCGACTTGTTTGGGGAAAAGTGAGAAAGAAGGGCTGGGGGAGATTGATGTTTGTTTATATAATGTGTGTGAAAATTAGGGTGCGTATGTCTTTAGCTATATTCAAATTTGTGGAATTTCTGCCTCCCACACTATTTTTCATCTATATTCGTGCAGGGTGCTATTATAATCATTTCTCAAATTTTTTCTAAAAGTTATTTAACAAAATGTGTTTTTAGATAAAATAATATTTTTAACATAAAATTAAAGTGTCTTTTAAATTCTCCCTTTCGTCTTAATTATTTATCAAAATTTTAAATAAAATATTAAAAAGGTTTATTATTTAATATTTTTCATTGTTTTAATATTATATCAACTATTGTTTTAATAAAATTTATTTGTTTCTAAACATATAAATTTTGACATCCATACGGTTGAAATGTCGGTAAATATTTTTTCAAAAAATCAAAATACCAATATGGGATTAAACACTAGTTAGAAGTAATAGTCAAATTTCTAGTAGATTACTATAATCTCGAAACAAATAAATTTATTTTATTCTAATATTTTTGAAATCTCACTCAAACATATAAATCTTGACATCCATACGGTTGAAATTTATTTGGAACACCAATCTCGGACTAAACACTAGTTAGAATTATTAGTTAGATCACTATTTGACTGTTATAATCTCGGACCAAAATTTATTTATTTTTTTTGAAAGTTTTGGAATTGGACTCAAACATAAAAATCTTGACATCCATATGGATGGATCGTCAAGAAATATTTTTAAAAAAATTAGAAAACTAATCCTGGACTAAACACTAGTAGTACTAGTCAAATCATTAGTTGACTGCTATAATCTCAAACCAAATTCTAATATTTATTTATAAATTTTTTGAAATAGTAATCAAACATAAAAATCTTGACATCCATACGATTGGATCATCGAGAATGTTTTTAAAAAAATTGGAACACCGATCCTCCACTAAACACTAGTCAGAATTACTAGTCAAATCACTAGTTGACTGTAATAATTGAAATGCTGAACCAATCAAAACCCTAATTGAAAATTAATATAGAAGAGTGAATGCGAGAGAAAAATTAATTAAGGGGGGGAAACGGTGCTCGTAATAATTTTCGTTTAAGGGGGAAACATTTTACAATGTTTTTGAAAAGATGCGGCACAACCGGACCTTTTTATTTTTTTGATTATTTTTTCCCAACACTAGAATGAGTACCGATTAACATCCGTATGGTTGGATCATCGAATAAATTATTTAAAAAAAATTATTCAGTGAATCTGACACATGTCCCGTTCCCGGAAGCAGTACTGTTCCAACGTTTCTGGAAAGATGCGGCAGAACCAGACCTTTATATTTTTTGATGATATTTTCCCAACACTAGAATGAGTACCGATTAACATCCGTACGATTGGATCGTCTAATAAATCAATTAAAAATTTTATTTAGTGAATCTGACACGTGTCCCGTTTCCGAAAGCAGTACTGTTCCAACATTTCTGGGAAAATACGGCATAACCGGACCTTTATATTTTTTAATTATTTTTTCCCAACACTAGAATAAGTACCGATTAAAATCCGTACGGTTGGATCGTCGAATAAATCAATTAAAAGATTATTCGAGTTTAGGGTTTAGGGTTAAAAATTAGAAAAATTAGTGCTAACTTACGACGGAATCCGTCATAAGTTATTGGACTCCAAAAATTTGAATTTCCCGCCTATTTTTTTGGGAAAATTTTTAATTTACCGCCAAATGTTTTTGGGAAAATTTTGAATTTACCACCTAACAACTCTTTTATGATGGAAAAATCGTCGTATATTTATTTTAAAACTATGTCTTTTCGAGATATAAAAGTATTTTTATTTCAATTACATTTAGTTGGGAAGAGATTATATTAAAATATTGAACTTACGACGGAATACATATCCGTCGTAAGTTAAGAACGACAACGTTTTTGCTTAAAAAATGTTAATTTACTTTTCACTTAAATTTAATGAGAATAAAATATTAAACTTACGATGGAATAAATATTCGTCGTAAGTTAAAAACGACATCGTGGACAGATTTACTTTTTTTCCCAATTTTTTGGCGCAAAATTTTATTAATAAAATAATTAACTTACGACAAAAATGTTTTTCATTTGTAATTTTGTCATAAGTTCGGCGCAGCCAAAAATTCCATCATAAATTTTTCGTCGTAAATAGTCAGATTAACAACGGATTTGTAATTTTGTCATAAGTTGGCGCGCCCAGCAATTTCGTCATACGTTTTTCGTCGTAAATGGTCACATTTACGACAGATTTGTAATTCCATCATAAGTTTAGCGCGCTCAGCGATTCTGTCATAAGTTTTCCGTCATAATTGGTCAAATTTGTTGTAGTGGGGCCAAAAGTTAAGTTGTCAACAATTATTTATGGAGGGACTAATTGATTTTAACCCCGAGCTTTTGACTATATGGCAGCCGTAATTAAACAGTCCAAATAGTCCGGTGTTGATATAATCAAAGGGTATAATTCAAGCAATTAAGTTGTACGAAAAATCAATCCCACCTTGGAAATAATCATACTGTTCGAGGGAAGAGAGCTGGTCAAATTCTTGAGAAGAAGACTATTATCAATGCGGTTTTAATTAAGGTAGCATGATCAAGTAGCTTTTCTAGCTTGTTACATGCATCAGCCGTGCTCCATGCATACTGTCCATAGTCTTGCATAAATTATTTCAAATGTGTATGAGCCATAGTCAAGTATACAACTCATTGTATGAGCCAGAAGTGTAATTAAAGACATCAAGTCATGGTTTTAAATACTACGTTTGACTTGAGTAGAGGATACCACTAGTCTAATATTGGAGTAGAGAGTAAGTATAAAAATGGAGTGTGTCTATTTGTAAATTGTAATTGATCATCACCGTCGTGGTTAGGTCAGCCCTGATCCAAAAATTCAAATTTATATCATTAATTAATTTAAATTCTGATCCAAATTTCTAACTAACTCTGCCCGCGTGATCCAAATTTTGATCCAAATTATTATTTACATATTATATTACCTAAAAATTATATAAACCTATTTAATCTTAAATTTAATATTTAATCATCATTAACTATTTATATTATATTTAATGAATTAATTAAATTAAAGATATAAATTTTTTTAATATACTTAAATAACATTAAAATTGTATACTTAACTAACGAAAAATACATCCATTTTATTAATAACATATAAACTAATTAAAAAAGTCAAATCAATTTTGAATCAAATAAACTAAGAATAAATAAATTACAAAATCATTATTTTAATATTAAATAACTGATCAGTACACCATTTGGATCACTGGAGGAGAGTTTAGGATAATCTACCTCAAATTTGAATTTTTTGGATCAATGATGGGTTTGCCCTAAGTAGTACAAAAATATGCACCAGAAGTTTGGCATGTCAGAGAAAGTATCCATCATTTACCATCCAACGATGCTTCGTCTCCATCTATATGATAATGCACAAGTCGCAATATACAGTATGATGATATATATGTAAGACCAATATTTATTGCAGAGAGAGACTGGTAGAGAAAAAGAATACTCCTATACAGATTCCTCGAAAACAAATTTATTATAATGATGAAAAATGGAACTACTGGGTTTAGAGATAACATGCTTCTGTGTACAAAGTAAATGTGAGTGTATAAGTAGAATGAGAGAGATCGAGAGAGACAGAGAGAGAGGGAGGGAGAGATTAGGGTTTATATATATTTTTGTTTTTTGCAATTTAGGGTGAGTTGTAATTGGGCGATAAAAGTCATTGAATGCCACGCGGTTTTGGTAAGGGAGAAGAGGCATTGACACAGCTGACTTTAGGGCATAGGCCCATGGAGTAAATGCATGTTGCTGTTTCCTTTTGACTCTTTTCACTACTAGCTAGCCCAATCTTTTGCTTATTTTCTTTTTCTTGATGCTTCACTTTAAGGTCAGCCCCTGCCTATATAATAAATGTATCTCTCCTTTTTACTTTCTATATATCAAACACCCTTCTCTCTGTACCCACACAAACACTTGGTTCTCGCTGTTTTGGTGCCCCTTTCTCTTTTCACTAGACAATTTCAACAAAATTGTTTAGATCCAAACAAAAAACCAAACAGAATACTTTAAAGATCACATACGATTCAACTTTGTACAAACAAATATTCTGGGAGAAGAAGACAAGTAGTAGTAAAACATGGGAAGACCTCCATGTTGTGACAAAATGGGTGTGAAGAAAGGACCTTGGACTCCCGAGGAAGATATAATGTTGGTTTCTTATGTTCAAGAACATGGTCCTGGCAATTGGCGAGCTGTTCCTACCAATACTGGTATGTTTTGTTTCATACTTTGTTTGTGGGATTTGTACTTTTTGTTTATGATTCTTGATATATAGTAGTAAAAGTTTACTCAGATCTCTGCAGCTTCTTGTAATTCAAAAGGATTTTTATTAATTTTGTTCCTCGTACTGATTTTTGGATTTATATTTTTCAAGGGTTGCGTAGATGCAGTAAGAGCTGCAGGCTTAGATGGACTAATTATCTGAGGCCCGGAATAAGAAGGGGTGATTTCACTGCTGATGAGGAAAAGATGATCATCCAGCTTCAAGATCTTCTAGGAAACAAGTAATAGTTACTTTGATCTATATCCATTTTATTGTTACTAGTTAACCCTGTTAATTAGGTTACACATGAGTTATAAACAGATTTATGTTAGAAACTAAAATTATATGATTAAATTGGTTTAACCAGATGGGCAGCTATAGCATCTTATCTTCCTGAGAGAACAGATAATGACATCAAGAATTATTGGAATACTCATTTGAAGAAGAAGCTAAAAAAGCTTGAGAACATGACTACTACTTCTGATGAGGGAAGGGCTTGTTTGCCTACAGAAGACAACAATCACGTTTCATCGTATTCACACTCCATATCTAGGGGCCAATGGGAGAGGAGGCTTCAAACTGATATTCACATGGCCAAACAAGCCCTAAATGATGCTTTGTCATTAGATCAGAAACCGATGATCGTACCTCCTCCAAACCCTAATCATGAACCTGCATCTACCTCTTCCCAGCTCTATGCATCAAGCACTGAAAACATTGCAAAATTGCTCAAAGGTTGGGTGAAAAATTCACCTCAAATGTCTTGTTCAAGCACTACTGTCACTACTCAGCATTCAATGGTTCAAAAAATTCAAGATGTTCATGTTACTGATTATTCGACCTCAAGTGAAGGTACTGATCAAAGCAAAAGTAATGGTATTGATCTATCTCAAGCTTTCGACTCGCTCTTTGGATTCGAGACTTTGGACTCTAGTTCTAATATTTCTGAGTTTTCAACAAAATCTCACAACAATAATATGTCTCCTGAAGAAGCCAGCACCTTCTTCAACAATGAAAGAAAGCCAGACCTCAGTTCTCTAGTTCCATTCTCAATGTTTGAGAATTGGTTATTCGACGAAGGAGCCCATAACAAATTAGGGCTCACTACTAACTTTTCATTTGATGAAATATAAAGCTTCCGGATCTATTGTTTTTGTTTTCGGACTTGGGATCTTGTTTAAGGTTGTTAATTATTTAATTTGTATGCGATCCGTATATCCTATATTATCTTGTTCATTCTGTTATCCAATTTGGTCTAACTACATGGATATATGGTTTTTTCTTGATCTATTGCAATAGACAAGTCATGTTGTTGATCAATTAGCAACCATTTTAATGTGCCTAATTTAGATTCAATGGCAATTAAATTATTATAATTTCTCATTTAATTCATGCGCCTTGCTTCATTTTCTATCGGCACTATTTTTGTGTATATTATCGAAAACCAAACAGATTTTTTTTAATTTTTGTAGGCAGAGATGGCATTTACCATTAATAAGTTCACAGGAAATATACCAATTTTATAGGAATGCATAATTTTATGTGCCTTTGTAGAACTATACCATAGTGATAATGAAATAGTAAAATATAAATTGCTGGCAAAATCGAGTTGGAAATCGAACTGCAGATAGTCTTAAATGTATACATGTGAATGTGTTTTAATACAAACACATGTAGCAGTGTATACTGATCCTGGAAAAGGCAATGCAAACTGTAAAGCAATGAACATTAAAATCCTCAAGTGGACTGGTCAGGACTACCATAATAACTACTCACCGAAAAGATAACAGGGTTTTTCATTTTTGTTTTAATTGTTCGCCGAAACTATGTCGTTCTTTTTCCTTCTTGTTCAAAGTTGTATCAGGCCTCCGGTAAAAAATGTTAGAGGCCCCAAAAATATTCTAAAAAATTATTCCTAAATTAGTTTTGAATGATAACTTTCCTAATAGTAATATGGGATTGTGCGTGGATTAATATGCGTCGATGAATTAAAAAAATGTCATGTGTCGTCCTCGTTTACATCATTTTGTAAATATTTTAGAAACAATTTTTGGGGTAACTAGCACTATTCTTATATAGTACTCCCTCTGTGCCATCCATTTCTTTACAATTTCCTTTTTGGACCTCGCTCCCAATTATTTACATTCCAAAACTTTCCTAAAATAACAAAGTTTTATAATATAAAAGTTAACTACTTCCACCACTTCCACTACTTTCCTAAAATAACAAAGTTTTATAATATAAAACTTTCCTAAATGTTCAACTTTACTCATGTTATTCATTTTTTTCACATTTTAATTATTTTCCTTAAACTCAATATCCAACAATAATGTAAACTATTGATCGAGACGCAGAGAGTAATAAAAATCCGGAACTTGAACATGCTTACTGTTGTACTACAACTATTGCGTTGATTTTCTTTTGCTAAATTAAATTTGGTGTGTATAAAGGATAAGGACGTAGCGGTTACTAAACTATTGTGTCGATTATCATAAGTTAAGATGAACTCATAATTAGTTGGAAACAAACCGGATGACTATATATATCTTGATTACCAGCTCTTACTCTCTCTAAGATTTTACATGGAAACCCTGTATATATGTTTATTGTTTGTTGACATTGTGCGTGTTTGGGATATCACAAAAAAGTTGAATTATAACTTTAAAAAGTAAGTGTCATATAAGTGATAAGTTGATGAATTTTTATAAGTTATACCGGTGTTTGGATAAATTTACTTATAAGTTAGTGAAGAATTTGCTAAATTAAATTTGAAAAAATAATTTTTAAATACAATGATTTCAATACTTGTAATTTAAATTAAAAAAATATTTAAAAACACAAATATAAAAATATAAAATATTAGAAAAATAAAGAAATCAAAGAATAAGTTGATAAGTTAAGTAAGATGTTGGTGATTTCTAACATTCAACTTATCAGTTTATAAGTTATAAGTTATCAAATAATGTGAGAGTATCGCCAAAGAGGCCCATTATTGTACATAATAATTGTACTTAATTGTCCTTTAAGACACACCTAATTAAACGTTCACTCAATAATTCTGAAAAATAAATAAGACATATAAAAATGGAAACGATGATATTGGCGAAATTTATTTGATTATGAACATGGGACTGTTTGGGTACTACATAATAAGTCTGCTTATGACTTATAAACCCATAACAACTTACGAGGGGTGTTTGTGTACTCATCTTATTTGATAACTTATAACTTATATAAATTGATAAGTTAAATGTTAGAAATCACCAACATTTTACTTAACTTATCAACTTATTCTTTGATTTCTTTATTTTTTTAATACTTTATATTTTTACGTTTTTGTTTTTAAATATTTTTTTAATTTAAAATGCAAGTGTTGAAATCATTGTATTTAATAATTATTTTTTTAAATTGAATTTAGCAAACTCTTAACTAACTTATAAGTAAATTTATTCAAACACTCGTGTAACTTATAAGAATCCATCAAATTTTAACCTATAAATTAAGTTATTTGTGATATCCCAAACATGCACGCACATGGTATAGGATGAAAAGCAATCAGAAACCTAGGTATGCCTAGTTATTGTGATGTTGTCTTCCCCGAGAGTTGTTTATTTTTTCATGCTTAATATTCAAAAAGTTATTTAAAAAAAAAAAAGCAATCAGAAACACAAAATTTATGACTGGTTGAAAAATCCTTGACGCTGTTGCAGAAGATCAGTCAGTCATTAATACTAGTACAAAACATTGATTACAATTACATGGACTTCGTCAAACCAGTGAAGCGTACACCTATAGCTCTCTGCCTTCTCCCATTATTTCTTTGAGAGTTAAACGTCGAATTGATTATTAAAATTAAAATTAAAATAAGATATCATTTTTATGATTAATCTTTACTGAGTATCACTTCAATTATTAAAGTTATCATATATATCAAACATATACCTCTAAATATGTGTTCGAAAAGTAAAAATAATTTATATTAAGTTCTACACATATTTTTTTGATTGCTACCACAATCAAATAAAAAGTTGTGCACTCTAGTATTTAAGATATTATATTTAGATTTAAAAAAAATTATTTATTATTTATTTTTAATTTTATAGTTATTTACTTTGATATAATTAAAAATAAAAAGTAAATGGATTTTTTAAAATATAAATATATTATCTGAAATAATAGAATTTATAACTTTTCATTTGGTTGCAGTAACATTGAAAAAATATGTGTAGAACTCGAGAAAAATTATTTTTCCTTTCCGAACAAGGAGCCTAACTAGATACCACTAGGGAAGTGCATGGTGCGGTTTTTAGGATTAATCATTACCAAATCAATATATTCGGTTCGGTTAATTGCTATTAACCGTTACCAAACCGTATTGAGTAGTTTTTTTGGTTTCGGTTAATCGTTTATTGGTTTCAGTTTTTTTCGGTTTTTAATATTATTATTTTTCTTTTACTTGTACAAAGTTTTCGTTGGTAGTGTATTGAGTACAATAAATAGTGTCAATGGTCAATAATTATATTACATTAAAAATTAAAGTATATTGACTTTCAAATTTGTGAACCAAACTAAATTTATCGTAAATAAAAATAACAAATTCTACAAATATTTGTCCATAACAATGAAAAGATTATAGCATGTGCGTATATACAAATTTATTATACAAAAATTTAAAAATTATGATTGAAAACTAATACAATATTGATCTTATAGAGTTTATGGGAATATATTATATAGTTTTTTTTGCTAAGTATATATTATATAGTTTATTAATACTAATATAAAATGAGCTTAATGCTCCTAAGTACGTACTCACGTAACTTAGGTGAGTACAACGCGTTTTCTCATATGAATGCACGCGGGTATAATTGTAATTGCAGGATTTATTCATATAATTACAAGTGTGCCATTAAAAATATACTACATACTCAGGTAAGTACTCTAAGTACGTACTTAGGGCCATTTTTCTCATATAAAATATATATACTTATGTAATAAATACTAATACCAATTTGTTCGGAGTTAATCGTAATAATATATATTAATATTATATATATATGATATAGCGATTCAGTTAATTTCGGTTTGGTATTGACTAAAAACCGGAACCGAAACCACACCATTAGTTTCGGTTTCCCGGTTCAGTTTTTTTTCGATTTGGTTTTTTTCAGTATGGTTTATTAATTTTTTTCGGTTTCGGTTTTTTCTGCTCACCCCTGGATAACCCCTGGATAACAACGATTGTAATTTGTAATAAAAAGGTATCCTCTCCCTTACATTTCCAACGTTGTCAAAAACAAAATTCTATTTCAAGAGAAAAGTCTTACGAAGACCATCATTTCGTTGGAGACCTGAAAACTACATATACTCTGCAATCTAAATTTGACAAAATGGATCGTATTTAGTAATCAAAAAAATTAAAAAACATATTATTTTGTAAAGTATATTCTATGAAATTACTATTTCGTCGAAAATCTTCTGACTTCTACAAATTTTATGTTCCGTAAACCGAATATGTTTTGCAGGAAAATATATTTTGCTATGTTCTACTTGCAAAACTTATATAATTTTAAAAATTTACAATAAAATAATGATTTTCACATAAAATTATTTATAAAATGTTATGTTTTGCAATATTTTACTTGCAGAAATATATGATCTCAAAGATCTTCAATGAAATAGTGGCCTTCATAGAACTTAACTCTATATTTCAAATCAGCTTATTTCTTTGTAATGGAAAGTAAAAATGATTAAATTTGAATAAGTAAAAACTAAGGCCCTGTTTATTTACGGGAAATTTTTCACTTTTTCATTTCTAAATATTTCAAAAATTTCCGAGTTTTCGTTATCTAAGAAAATCATTAAAAAATAAGAAAATATATTCCAAAACTTACTTAACATTTTCATAAAACACATTATAAAACATGTTCGGAATAACTGTTTCCCACCATATTGTTTATAATATACTTAATTTTATAGAATATAGCGAAGGGAATCAGAAATCCCCTCCAACTCCAAAAGCAGTGAGTTCATTAGTACAAATTCACATAGTTTTTTTTTGTGAGAAAAAATTACATAGTTAGTAACCTTGAACTTAATACTAAAGACCAGGAGTATCTCCGCATCACCGGGCCCGGGTATCAGATTCCTCGATTTGAGCTGGCCTTCCCGGACTCGTCATCATCACGACAGTCTTGTAAATCTACTCCTACTACAAGAAAAACAGCTTCAGACGACTCAACCAGGACCGTTGTCTATTACCCCTGAAAACCGATGACTATTGAGATGACAGTTAAAAAATGTTGTGCAAAATAACTGAAACGACAGTCACCGATTCACAAAGTGTTGTATAATAACCAGAAACAACAACAGTTTCTTACCATACAGACTGTTGTATAAGTTGATTATCACAACATTCTGGTAAATATAAAGTGTTGTATAACAGCTAGAAACAACAACAGTTTGCTTCTTAATAAAGCCTTGTTTATATTTCTTTTGCACAATGGTTTAAGTTTTATCTACAACGGTTTTCTCCTCAGTATCTGCATTTACTCAACGGTTTTTATCTCTAAGTGTGTAGTAACAAGGCTTTTGAACAACACTTCACATGTATTTAACCATTGTGCTTTGTTTTGTTAGACAACAGTTTTATTTTAAGAATGCGTTGTAAGAGATTAATTTTACAACGTTTTTGTTTGGTCAATATTTTGTATTTAGTCTAAATAGACAACAGGTTTCTTTTATGAGTATGTTGTACGAAAAACATTTGCACAATAGTTCTTATAGATGCCACACTAAGCCAAAAGAATAAGAGACAATGGTTTTATAACCAAATGAAACAATGATAGATATTATAATTAGAAGCCAACAATTAAAAACCAACAAGTTCATATAATACCAACTAATATTCACCATCATACCCACCATTCACCAAATTCACAAACTAATATTCACCACTACATAATCCATTCATCCAACCAGCTCCAACCATTTCTAATATTCACCAATACAAGTCATTGACAAAATATAAACCATTTCTAACTGGACTGTTATATTTAAGGATGAGCATATCCAAAAAAGAGCAACTGAAAGTTCACTCATAAGTTTAAATATAAGCGCAATATGTACGCTAAATATAAGCGCAATATATACGACGGTTTAGGACAGAAAAGTCTTGCCTAATAGACTGTATTACAAGGGTAATTGACAAAAAACCGTTGTTTAAAACTCTTCTTTATAAGTACACAACGGTTTGTTGCCTTAAAACGTTGTAAAATACCTATCATACAACAGTTTATGTTACATTGACTATTGTATCACTAATCTAAAAAATCAAATAACCAAAGTATACGTTACTCACGACTCATATGTACGAAAAATAGAATGAGTCAATTTACCGACGACTTTATAAATAAATTATAGACATAATGATACGTATAAAACTAGTAATTTAAATCTGACAAAATTGTTAGTAGTATAATAGTATAATAATGTATAATGTGTTTTGTTTAACTTGCGAATTTGTGATGTTACCATCTCGAATATGTATCAAGTGTATAATCGGAAATCGATACAATATATGTTGTCAACATCTATTGTGTATATAGCAAATATCTTAATGTGATCGTATTCTAGGTGTAATCCTATTGTTGTTATCAACAAACCATTGTCTGAAAGCAACTCTTACGAGGGTTAAACTTAAAAAACACTTGTTTTAATATATACGACGGTTTTGGACAGAAAAGTCTTGCCTAATAGACTGTATTACAAGGGTAATTAACAAAAAACCGTTGTTTAAAACTCTTCTTTATAAGTACACAACGGTTTGTTGCCTTAAAACGTTGTAAAATACCTATCATACAACAATTTATGTTAGATTGACTATTGTATCACTCATCTAAAAAATCAAATAACCAAAGCATACGTTACTCACGACTCATATGTACGAAAAATAGAATGAGTCAATTTACCGACGACTTTATAAATAAATTATAGACATAATGATACGTATAAAACTAGTAATTTAAATCTGACAACATTGTTAGTAGTATAATAGTATAATAATGTATAATGTGTTTTGTTTAACTTGCGAATTTGTGATGTTACCATCTCGAACATGTATCAAGTGTATAATCGGAAATCGATACAATATATGTTGTCAACATCTATTGTGTATATAGCAAATATCTTAATGTGATCGTATTCTAGGTGTAATCCTATTGTTGTTATTAACAAACCATTGTCTGAAAGCAACTCTTACGAGGGTTAAACTTAAAAAACGCTTGTTTTAATATATACGACGGTTTTGGACAGAAAAGTCTTGCCTAATAGACTGTATTACAAGGGTAATTGACAAAAAACCGTTGTTTAAAACTCTTCTTTATAAGTACACAACGGTTTGTTGCCTTAAACCGTTGTAAAATACCTATCATACAACAGTTTATGTTACATTGACTATTGTATCACTCATCTAAAAAATCAAATAACCAAAGCATACGTTACTCACGACTCATATGTACGAAAAATAGAATGAGTCAATTTACCGACGACTTTATAAATAAATTATAGACATAATGATACGTATAAAACTAGTAATTTAAATCTGACAACATTGTTAGTAGTATTTGATATATAAGTTCGTGGGATTTTCATGTGAATAATAGTATAATTCTTACATAATGTATAATGTGTTTTGTTTAACTTGCGAATTTGTGATGTTACCATCTCGAACATGTATCAAGTGTATAATCGGAAATCGATACAATATATGTTGTCAACATCTATTGTGTATATAGCAAATATCTTAATGTGATCGTATTCTAGGTGTAATCCTATTGTTGTTATCAACAAACCATTGTCTGAAAGCAACTCTTACGAGGGTTAAACTTAAAAAACGCTTATTTTAATATATACGACGGTTTAGGACAGAAAAGTCTTGCCTAATAGACTGTATTACAAGGGTATTTGACAAAAAACCGTTGTTTAAAACTCTTCTTTATAAGTACACAACGGTTTGTTGCCTTAAAACGTTGTAAAATACCTATCATACAACAGTTTATGTTACATTGACTATTGTATCACTCATCTAAAAAATCAAATAACCAAAGCATACGTTACTCACAACTCATATGTACGAAAAATAGAATGAGTCAATTTACCGACGACTTTATAAATAAATTATAGACATAATGATACGTATAAAACTAGTAATTTAAATCTGACAACATTGTTAGTAGTATTTGATATATAAGTTTGTGGGATTTTTATGTGAATACTAGTATAATTCTTACATAATGTATAATGTGTTTTGTTTAACTTGCGAATTTGTGATGTTACCATCTCGAACATGTATCAAGTGTATAATCGAAAATCGATACAATATATGTTGTCAACATCTATTGTGTATATAGCAAATATCTTAATGTGATTGTATTCTAGGTGTAATCCTATTGTTGTTATCAACAAACCATTGTCTGAAAGCAACTCTTATGAGGGTTAAACTTAAAAAATGTTTGTTTTAATATATACGACGGTTTAGGACAGAAAAGTCTTACCTAATAGACTGTATTACAAGGGTAATTGACAAAAAACCGTTGTTTAAAACTCTTCTTCATAAGTACACAACGGTTTGTTGCGTTAAATTTTTGTAAAATACCTATCATACAACAGTTTATGTTACATTGACTATTGTATCACTCATCTAAAAAATCAATATAAATATAATTACAAACATTGACTATTGTAACATTGACTATTGACTAGTAAATATAAATATAAAGACAAATTTATTATCTTTGTGTATCTATGTCCGAAACATATTCATTGTCTGAAATCTCTCCGCCGCATATCTCCGCCGCGCGACCTCCGCACCTGCACACCTCCACACATCCCCACTTCCACATCTCCACTTCCACATCTCCACGTACAAAGACAATCAAGCCTCATCGCATCTCTGCATCCACAGCAATCAAGCCTTATCGCATCTTTGCATCAGTTCTTATTAGCTCAGTTCCTCAATTAATTGCATCGCATCTTTCAGGTATTAGCTCAGTTTTGAGTTGTTGTGATGACATTTTGCTTCCTTTTGATGAAATTTGTTGGAAGAATGTGAAATTAGGGTTCATACTAATATTTGGGGATTTGGGGAAATAATCGAATTTGGTATATTAACTGTGTTAAACTCTCTTCTTATTTAAGAAACAATTTGGTATAACAATTTATTCTAACAATTATAACATTAGTTATTCATACTAATGTTTGCTCCACTGGTGCCTTTAATTTACTTGTTCTATTGCTTGTTTTATTGGATA
This sequence comes from Heracleum sosnowskyi, assembly GCA_030848705.1. Lineage (NCBI taxonomy): Eukaryota > Viridiplantae > Streptophyta > Magnoliopsida > Apiales > Apiaceae > Heracleum > Heracleum sosnowskyi. Next base: position 46,888,444 of record CM061239.1, on the reverse strand, counting down.
TCATAGCAGCAATTTTCAAATGTTAATTTACGTAGTGTACTAGCTAGTATGTATTGAACTGTTATTGAGCTCTTTACAATCTTGTGTAATGTTATTTTTTTATTGTCTTACACAGGATGGACATGTCTTGGTTGAAGGCCGATAGAAGAACACAAGAGTTTAGAAGAGGAGTGGATGAATTATTGTTGTTTGCATTTCGGAACGGATATGATGAAAAAAAAATTAGTTGTCCTTGTATGAAATGTGCACATAGTAAATCATGGAAAGCTCAAATAGTGAGGGGCCATCTGTTCCAAAATGGTATCGATAAAACCTACACTTGTTGGATTTGGCACGGAGAAGAAAAAGCCGATGCCGCTGAAGAAACTGACAGTTCACAATCTGTGGACCAAATCCCGATGAAAAAAGAGCATGATAATGGTGATGATGATGTTTCCCTAGATTCTATCTATTTATTTAAACATATTCAGTCAGAAAATGAACCCCTTTACCCGGGTTGTGAGGGATTTACTAAGATGAAGGCTTTAGTAAAGTTATATAACATGAAGGCAAAATTTCAGATTTCTGATTCTTGTTTTTCTGAAATGCTACTATTGTTTGGGTCTATGCTTCCGGAAGGCAACAGTTTTCCTTCTTCCTTTAGCGAAGCCAAAAATACATTGTGTGCTTTAGGAATGGAGTATGAAAAAATCCATGTGTGTCCAAATGATTGTCTCTTATACCGCGGAGAGAGAGATGAAGATGAGATGAGTTGTCGTATTTGTCAGGCCTCTAGGTGGAAGTTAAACAAAAAAGGAGATGAATTGGTAGGGATTCCAGCTAAAGTTCTATGGTATTTTCCATTAATACCGCGTTTGAGAAATTTGTACAGTTCTCCTCAAACAGCCAAGGACTTGACTTGGCATGACACGGAGAGAATCAAGGATGAAAAAATGAGACATCCGGCAGATTCACAAACATGGAAGGAAGTCGATGCAAAGTGGCCCGAGTTTTCTTTAGATTCTAGAAACCTTCGGTTAGCATTATCCTCTGACGGATTCAATCCTTTCCACGGTACAAATGTTGATTACTCAAGTTGGCCAGTTTTGATGTCAATATACAACCTTCCACCGTGGCTTTGTATGAAAAGAAAGTATATTATGTTGTGTTTGTTGATATCTAGTCCAACTCAGCCCGGAAATGATATTGATGTCTTCCTTCAACCACTTACAGAAGATCTACAAAAGTTGTGGCATGGGAAACAAGTGTATGACGCATACAATAAGGAGAATTTTTTGCTAATAGGCATTTTATTGTGGACAATTAGTGATTATCCCGCCTATGGCAACTTGTCGGGCAACATTATCAAAGGGTATAACGGGTGTCCTATATGTATTGATAAAACAAAAGCAACGAGATTGGTTAATTATCGTAAGATAGTGGTCATGAGGCATCGTAGGTGGTTGCCCCGTCTTCATCCATATCGGAGGCAGAAACAAGATTTTGATAACACCGTGGAAAAGGAAATTGCTCCAATTCTGTTAACCGGAGAGGAGGTGCTTCAAAGAGTACAACATCTAAAGGAACACATCTTTGGTAAGACACAACGCCATCCTCGATTGAAGAAAGGTGATGATCGACCTATTTGGAAGAAAGTTTCTATATTTTTTTAACTTGAGGATTGGAAGTTTTTGCCGGTTAGGCATGTTCTCGATGTGATGCACATCGAGAAAAACATATGTGAAGCTTTACTTGGTACCTTGCTCAATATACCAAAGAAGACAAAAGACAAGGAAAGTGTCCGTCTTGACATGGCTGAAATGGGAATAAGAACGGAGCTGAGGCCAAAAACTTCTGGAAAAAAGGAGAAGTTACCGTTGGCGTCGTGGAATTTAACACATTCTGAAAAAAGGTAGTTTGCTCATCCTTTCTAGGAATGAAGTTGCCTGATGGTTTTTGTTCTAATATCAGGAGTCTAGTTTCAATGGACACTCTTCGACTTACTGGTATGAAATCGCATGACTGCCATATGATTTTGCATCACTTGCTCCCGATTGCAATTCGATCATCACTGCAAAAACAGGTCAGGCACACTATTATCAGGTTTTGTCTATTTTTCAAGGCAATTTGTAGTAAAGTTATTGAGGTTGATAAGCTGGAGAAAATGCAATCCCAATTGATAGAAACTCTCTGCCGGCTTGAAAAATACTTCCCCCCTTCATTATTTGATATAATGTTTCATCTCTCGGTTCATCTTGTACGAGAAGTTGAGCTTTGCGGACCAATTTTCCTTAGGTGGATGTATCCTTTTGAGAGATATATGAAGACATTTAAAGGATATGTAAGGAATCGGGCTCGTGCAGAAGGTTGCATTGCTGAGGCCTATATTGCAGAAGAGGCTGTTGAGTGTTTAGTGAACCATGAAGAAACAACTATTGGGGTACCTAAAAATGGCAGGCATACGAAAGATGCCATTTGCAGGCCATTATCTGGTGCAACAATAATAACCCCAAGGTGCACAGATTTGCACAGAGCGCATTTATGTGTTCTACAAAATACCCATATTGTTAGGCCATACTTTGAGTGAGTCTTAAATTTATTTTCATTATGTAGCCATTTTCTGCTTTTTATATGAAAACATACTTAAATATTTTATGCAATTATGTCGTTATTTTATGCTTATGCAGTGAACACATGTCATTTTTGATGACCAAATATCCGGATTATGAAAATGATGAAATGTGGCTAAAGAACAAACAAAATGACACATTCCCAAAATGGTTTAAAGAAAAGGTATTATGTGCATTTATTAATAGTTTTCTGTATTCTTTACGACTCTTTAGCCCACATGAATCATTTGAAACTTATATGTTTTTTTTCCAAAGATTGCTTCAGATTTGGTTGATGAAAATGAGGTACCGCAAGAGATAAGATGGATTGCAGATGGACCAAACAAAGATGTTCCTACATTCAGCGGCTATAGAGTGGATGGGGTTACCTTCAGCACCAAGGATCGTGATGATGCTCGTCAAGTTCAATGCAGCGGCGTGTGTGTAGAAGCCGATACAATGGTTGTGCAGGGTAAGGATCAAAATATTGAGCATAGTGCACATACATTTTATGGAGTTATAACAAGTATATGGGAGTTGGACTATAACAACTTTAGGGTCCCTATTTTCTATTGTAAGTGGGTAGAAATGAACAAAGGGATTAAGATAGATGACTTGGGATATACTTTGGTTAATTTGAATAGGTTGGGGTTCTTGAATGATCCATTTGTGTTGGCCAAACATGTTAAGCAAGTTTGTTACATCGACGATCCTCTTGATAAATTATGGTCCGTGGTGCTGAAATTACCCGAGAGAAAGTACTATGAAGACAACAATGATGAAAATGAGGGATCCGTCGAAGTAGAACTGGAGAATGACTGTTTTGTGCCCAATATACCATATGTTGATTTAGTTGAAGAGGACGCGGCTAGTTACTTGCGAGATGTAGATGAACTAATTCAACTTTCATAATGTAATCTAATTAGTATACTTTCGTGATAACTTTGGTTTGGTGATCCTATGATTATTGATGGTTTGCTTGCATTGTTTTTATTAATTTGCTTGTTGGTTGGTTGGTTTGTTTGTTGGTTGGTTTGTTTGCTGCTTGGTTTGTTGGTTTATGCAGCTGGTAGATGTTTTACTTTCTGTTTTTTTTTCCATGTGCAGTAAATTAGACGACGGTTTTTAAACTTCAAACCGTTGTCTGACAAGTGACACTACAACAGACAAATACACTTGTCTATCGGGTTGTATTCACACAAAACTATTTTTTAACTGTTGTTTGAACACCTTTTAAACAACATAGACCCCAAAACCGTTGTCTCAATCCAACAACGGTTAAAGTAAAACATTGTCCCAATTTTATTTAGACAAGAGTTAAAAAAACTGTTGTCTAAACCCATTCATTTGCGTCGTCTATATCCAGTACTTTTCACTTTCTTAGACAACGGTTCGCAAACCGTTGTAATGTAGCGAATTAGACAATATTTTTTCGATCCAAAAAATAAACTGTCGTCTGTTAATTTTAGGCAACACTTTTTCGGCCGTCCATTGTCTGAAAGGTGTCGTCTGATTCAGTTTTTCTTGTAGTGTCCTATTCCCCAATTACTAGGCTTCAATTTAGCTCATAATGTTGCTTTCAAGTTAATACTTTCTTTGCTCGAACCTGCATCACATGTTCCTCTTGTGTTACTATGGCCTGCATTAGTTGGCCATCATTGCCTATCCAGTACATGAGGTGCCTGAACCTGCACATAAAAGATGGTGAGGGAGAGAAGGGGCACACACGAGGAGCGTTACCAAAGCGCCTTAGTACGGGATCACAAGGGCTACACTCTACATTAGCATTGTGCAAGCAATCCAAGGAAACCTGACATCCCAGGAAGAGGTCCTGGTCAAAATCCATATGGTCATAATTTTTAAAAACAACCTCATTGATAACCCCCAGAACAATACCCTAGTATCGAATATCAACCAGAACCTGCACTACCTTATCATTAATATCTAGGATTGGGATCCAAAGTTGAGTATCTCGACGACCTACATTATCAAGCCTGTAGGATATTTGTATAATTGTGATAATAGTGTTGAGAAGATAAAAGAGAATTAAATGTGTATATATTAATATAACTCTTCTACTTACAATACAAAGAATGTATCAACCTATTTATACTTACAGGTTGACATGCATAATTAGTTAATAATTTACGCACCATCAATATTTAATGGTGATTATAAATAATATTTAACCCATGTACAATTTATTGGTTGATTATTTAACGACTTATAATAGATTATTATATTTACCAAAGATGTTCTTCATTCTTTAACACTCCTCCTTGAACAACTTCTTCTGTATGCCAAGTTTGTTCCAGAGGATTTCAAACTTCACTTTTGAAAGTGGTTTTGTGAAAATATCAGCTAGTTGTTCTTCTGTTCTGCAGTGAACTAGGCTGATTTTTCTTTTGTTTTCTGCTTCTCAAACGAAGTGATATTTTATCTTGATATGCTTTGTCTTTCTATGTTGAACTGGATTCTTTGCAATAACAATTGCCGATGTGCCGTCGCAATATATCTTAGTTGCTGACTTTTGTTTTTCACCCAGTTCTGATAGTATCCTTCTAAGCCATATTACTTGATTAACTGCCGAACATGCTGCTATATACTCAGCTTCTGCTGTTGATTGTGCAACTGTATCTTGCTTTTGGCTAAGCCAGGACAATACACCATATCCAAGTGAGAGCACATATCCTGAAGTGCTCTTCATATCATCTACTGATCCTGCCCAATCACTATCTGAATATGCAATTAGTTCAGGATTCTCTACAGGTTTAAACCATATTCCATAATCTGTAGTAGCTTTAACATAGCGAAGAACTCTCTTTAATACTTGCATATGTAGTTGTGTTGGTTTTTGCATAACCCTGGATAGTACACTCGTAGCATACATCAAATCTGGACGGGTAGCAGTTAAATATAATAAACTACCTATTATACTTCTATAACTTTTAACATCTGCATCTCTAGAATCGTCATTTTTGCTCAATTTTTCATTTTGAGCAATAGGAGTAGAGATAGGGTTGCATTTTTCCATGTTGAACCTTTTTATGATATTTGTAGCATACTTCTTTTGACAAATGAAGATTCCATCTTGGGATTGATCGATCTCCATTCCAAGAAAGTAATTCATTTTACCAAGATCAATCATTTCAAACATCTCCATCATGTTTTGTTTGAATTCTATAATCATTGACTGATTACTACCTGTGATGATAAGATCATCGACATAAAGAGAAATAACTAGTATGTCGGATCCTTCTACTCTAGTGTATAGAGTAGCTTCATTTGGACTTTTTTTGAAATTCTGTTGATGAAAGTATCCATCAATCCGACTATACCACGCCCATGGAGCTTGCTTAAGTCCATATAAAGCCTTTTTCAATCTCAAGACTTTATCTTCTTTTCCTTCAATTATGAATCCTGGTGGTTGTTCAATATAAATTTATTCATCCAAGAATCCATTTAGAAATGCAAACTTGACATCGAGTTGGTATATATTCCATTTTCGTTGTGCTGCAAGAGAAAGAATTGTTCGAATTGTATCCAGTCTTGAGACTGGTGCAAAGGTTTCATTGTAATCAACTCCGAATTGTTGTGAGTAACCTTTTACTACAAGTCTTGCCTTGAATTTTTGTATCGAACCATCTGGATTTTGCTTGGTTTTGTACACCCACTTCACACCAATAGTATCTTTGTGTGGTGGTTTGTTCGCACAAAAACACGCAAGCGCACATGGTCACAAGTAGTATATAGATAAATCAAGTTCGTTCCCACAAGGACTGGTTTAGGTTGCTATAGTCTATTACTTATGCACCAATGTATGGTTATTACTCACTGCTAAGATAAGTATCAAAATTGGTTTTGTTTAACTAATTAACTAGCACTTAACAAGATTATATTAACTAAAGAGAATAACTTGTGAATTACTAATATGAATAAAACATGGGATTCCAACATCATTACTTACTTCATCTAGAGTCTTTTGTTCTTAATCTCTGCATATGACGGTTGTGACAACTAATCAGATAACACGAAACTAGTATACGCTACCTTTCAGTATACATATACCCTACCACTTAAACATCCACAATAAAGATAGAAGTTAAATGGACACCAAATATGCTTAGTCCCTATATGTCTATAGAGATTGAAAACATAGTGGGTTAATGAGCAAGTTATCTATTCAGATTACATAAGGTAGATGAAATGGTTAAAATCATCCACGAATCATGCATAACAATTATACATGAACTTATGCTAGCATGGGTAGTTCTAAATCTCTAAATCCACTTTCGCAATCAATAGAGATTAACAATCAATCATGAATGTTAGCTACGCATCCACAACGAATAAGCACAACCATGATAGGAAATCAATTAGCCATCAAACACAGAATATATAAAAACAATTAACTACTAAACTCCATAAGAAACTCCGTTAGAATCCCACGATAACGATTAGTTCATGAATGAACCGTTCATCATCGCGGGTTCTAATGAAAACATGATATAAAAACTAAGTCTTGAATTGATAATTGAAAAGCAAATAGTATCAATAGTAACAAAGGTTTTAAACTGAAAAGAAGAATCCAAGTATCGCCTAATTAAGAAGAATACAAAGATTGAATGAATATAGATCTTCTCCAATTAGCCTCTCCCTTGTTCTCCTCGATAGAAACTTCATAATAAAAATAGAATTAGGGTAGTAGCCTCCTAAAACGTCCGCAAGTATTGATAGATGCCTCAGGTTTGACCAGTCAATGCCCTAATATCAAAATCAGAGCAAAACAGAAATTGGGCCAGAGGGGGTGGCGCGGCCGCCCCACTAGTGGCGCGGGCGCCCCACATTTCTCCTGCCAAAGTGGCGCGGCCGCCCCACTAGTGGCGCGGGCGCCCCACTTGTCCTGACAGAAAATTTCATTCTCTTCGCGTGGACTATAAGATCGTCAAAATCGGACTTCTAGAACTCAAGATATGGCCCAAACAGTGTAGCCAGCCCACCTAGTCCAATAAATCCGAATGTCCATCTAATTAAGCTCCAAAATCTCTAGCTTCCTTCTTCCTTAACATCAACACCACCACATTTAGCAATAAAAACAAGCACCTTGCTCCAATTTAGCACACCTGCACAAAACACTCCAAACGGATCATAACACCACATACTTGAGGCCAAGACAGTCAATTTAAGCCGATTCGAAGCGTTCCAAGTAGATATAAAACCCACTTATCACACCCCCAAACTTAAACCGATGCTTGTCCTCAAGCATAAACACAACTCTATATGAAACTAATGCAATGCATGAATGCAACTAATATGATAATGCAAGCAATCCCCTCAACCTAACCATAACCAATAAATAAGCCAAAATCTCACAGAATGCAATCTTTCAAACAGAGTTCGACCAAACTCCCCTTGATCAACCATACAAACACAGGAACGTGCGTGTGTGCAATGCTCACCAACATACTCCCAAACTTAATCAAGACCATACCTATCCTTAGCCAAAACAACCACAAGTTTATAAACAGAATGAACGCTAGACACAAGAACCTTTAGGACACACCTCCATAAACCACTCGAGTTAGACAGAAATTCATGCTTTATTACACAAACCACTATACACAACACATATGCTTATTTGATCGTGCAATGGATGAGACCTCGAAAGGATTTTACAATAATACCCATTTAACGAGCTTTAGGTCAGTGGATCCCAAACCGGAAAAGTCTTAGGTCACTAGGCACAAAGTCCCCAAAGAACTTACTTACTCGAGTATTAAAGAGCTCGCCCTGATCAATTCTGCATAAACACAAAACAAACACAACTCTTTTCTTTTTCTTTTTTTCAATTTTTTTTATCTTTTTCAAATTTCGGAATGAGTGCCATTGCTTTTCTCATCCCACCCTAGACTACTCATTTTTTACCAATGAGCGGCTACTAGCCATATGACGCCTAGCCTTTATTAACAACTAGCATGAAATTCCTGGTTTCTCCAAACTTATACTTAAGTGCACCTTCATTTTCAAGAATCTAGCCAACATTCTACATATAAACAAGTGGTTAAACTTAAACATCTAAACAAGCATGGTCTGATCAAAAGCAAAAGCAACCCATGAGACTTATGTAAAAGATTTGTTCCTGGCATGCAAGTTAATACTTAGGAACTTAATCCGCCCTCTGTTCATCACAACTACACTCCAATCAACATCGACTCACCACAGAAACAGTCAAGTCTTAAGGGATCATGAAATATGCTATGCAAATGCAACTACAATGGACTAACATAATAAATAGAACTATGCAACAGAATGCTCTATATGACATAAATATGCAAAACTACGAATGAACTACAACTACATATGCAATATGAATCCTACATGAGACACACACTAACACTACCAACCCACACATCACCCCCAAACTTAAAATATTCAATGTCCCCATTGAATGGAAGTAAATACAAGGGATAGTAGGAAACATACCTAAAAATACCGAAACACGTGGGTTGCCTCCCACGAAGCGCTTGTTTAGAGTCAATTAGCTTGACTATGTCCAAGTCTCCATTAAGGATGATAATAGTTGGCCTGGTCATCACTTCGTGAGACTTCATCGTCATCACGGCGGCACACTTTCTGCCCCTTCTCCTCGCTTGGCCTATTCGTATAACAACTATATCCTATTCCAATGCCTTCATCGGTTGACCCAAAATTTGTCAATTTGTAGAACAACACACATTCGCGGGCTCCGCTCGAATATAATGGAGGAGGGTAAATGTAAGTTGTTGAAGCCTTTGGTTCCTCAAAGAGAACTTCCTCCAATGGCTCTAATGCGCTACCTCCATCTTTATACTCTGAGACAAGTAGAAGACCTGCATCTTTCCCATGGTCATCAGCCTCTTGGTACGCACATACCAATTCTTGAAATTTGTGTAGCTCATTAGTGTCTGTCCCATATAGTGCCCTTTCCAAATCATCCACCATACTAGCATGATCAAATTCCTCACATGGCTTGTGAACGCTCACCTCACCTTGGAATTTGTCTTCCTCAATTATGCATGCAGTACCTTGCTCCAAGTCACCGTTATTTTCTGGAATTGCCTCTAGTATGAACTGTTGTTTCTCTTGTTCCAAGGCACTCAAAACTTGAGCAACTAGTGTCTCCAAAGATTTGATAGACTCCTCATTACTCTTTACAAGCATCCTAATCTCCTCCATATCAACAACCTCATCTAACTGAAAAGTAGGCTTATGTTGTTGATGTTGAAACTCTTCACTACCAAAGAAATATGACATTTTTGGAACATCTTGCTGGTACTATTGAGGATGGTATTGAGAATATGGTTGTTCATCATAAGTGACATATGGATCAACTCCTTCGTAGTAACAATATGGTGAGGTCTCATGAACGCCCAAACATTGCTCACATTGCTGAGGCATGGATGTCCTCGAATATGCCCACCATGGCAACTCCTCGCCTGCCATTTTCAAACACTCAAGTACCTGAAACACACCGAACTAAACAAGATAGGTTAGAAAAACAATCCGAGTCAGTGAACTCTAGCGACCACTAATGACAAGCACATAAACTAAAAATAAAACAACACCGAGTCCCCGGCAGCGGCGCCAAAAACTTGTTCGCACAAAAACACGCAAGCGCACGTGGTCACAAGTAGTATATAGATAAATCAAGTTCGTTCCCACAAGGACTGGTTTAGGTTGCTATAGTCTATTACTTATGCACCAATGTATGGTTATTACTCACTGCTAAGATAAGTATCAAAATTGGTTTTGTTTAACTAATTAACTAGCACTTAACAAGATTATATTAACTAAAGAGAATAACTTGTGAATTACTAATATGAATAAAACATGGGATTCCAACATCATTACTTACTTCATCTAGAGTCTTTTGTTCTTAATCTCTGCATATGACGGTTGTGACAACTAATCAGATAACACGAAACTAGTATACGCTACCTTTCAGTATACATATACCCTACCACTTAAACATCCACAATAAAGATAGAAGTTAAATGGACACCAAATATGCTTAGTCCCTATATGTCTATAGAGATTGAAAACATAGTGGGTTAATGAGCAAGTTATCTATTCAGATTACATAAGGTAGATGAAATGGTTAAAATCATCCACGAATCATGCATAACAATTATACATGAACTTATGCTAGCATGGGTAGTTCTAAATCTCTAAATCCACTTTCGCAATCAATAGAGATTAACAATCAATCATGAATGTTAGCTACGCATCCACAACGAATAAGCACAACCATGATAGGAAATCAATTAGCCATCAAACACAGAATATATAAAAACAATTAACTACTAAACTCCATAAGAAACTCCGTTAGAATCCCACGATAACGATTAGTTCATGAATGAACCGTTCATCATCGCGGGTTCTAATGAAAACATGATATAAAAACTAAGTCTTGAATTGATAATTGAAAAGCAAATAGTATCAATAGTAACAAAGGTTTTAAACTGAAAAGAAGAATCCAAGTATCGCCTAATTAAGAAGAATACAAAGATTGAATGAATATAGATCTTCTCCAATTAGCCTCTCCCTTGTTCTCCTCGATAGAAACTTCATAATAAAAATAGAATTAGGGTAGTAGCCTCCTAAAACGTCCGCAAGTATTGATAGATGCCTCAGGTTTGACCAATCAATGCCCTAATATCAAAATCAGAGCAAAACAGAAATTGGGCCAGAGGGGGTGGCGCGGCCGCCCCACTAGTGGCGCGGGCGCCCCACATTTCTCCTGCCAAAGTGGCGCGGCCGCCCCACTAGTGGCGCGGGCGCCCCACTTGTCCTGACAGAAAATTTCATTCTCTTCGCGTGGACTGTAAGATCGTCAAAATCGGACTTCTAGAACTCAAGATATGGCCCAAACAGTGTAGCCAGCCCACCTAGTCCAATAAATCCGAATGTCCATCTAATTAAGCTCCAAAATCTCTAGCTTCCTTCTTCCTTAACATCAACACCACCACATTTAGCAATAAAAACAAGCACTTTGCTCCAATTTAGCACACCTGCACAAAACACTCCAAACGGATCATAACACCACATACTTGAGGCCAAGACAGTCAATTTAAGCCGATTCGAAGCGTTCCAAGTAGATATAAAACCCACTTATCATGGTTTATCAGCTAAAACCCATGTATGATTCTTTTCAATCATAGAGATTTCTTCTTTCATTGCATTCCTTCATTCCTTATGTTGAACGGCTTGTTCATAATTATGTGGTTCATCCGAGACAAAGTAACAAAACTGAACTTGCTCGGGATCCAAATCAGGTACTCTGTCTGTATTTTCGTATATATCAGACAGTCTTCGAGTTTTTAAAGGTGGTGAATCTGAGAAACTGTCGTATTCATACCTTGGTGAGTCTGGATCATCTGAAATACTCTCAGACTCCTCCTGAAAAAATGTTGTTCAGGTTGACCAACTATTGTTGATGTTGGTTCTTTTTGAAATGGTTGAGTCACCACATATCTTTTCTTGATGTCGTTATGCTCCCAGTCCCAAGAAGCATTTTCGTCAAATACGACATCTCTGCTGACCTGAAGTTTATTATTTTGTGGGTTGTAAACCCGATATCCCTTGGATTGTGAACTATAGCCGACAAAGATTCCTTTTTCAACTTTATCTTCCAGTTTGTGGCGCTTTTCACTTGGTACATAGATGTAACATATACATCCAAATATTCTCAAGTGACTTACAGATGGTCTATTTCTAGACCATGCTTTTAGAGGTGTTCTTTCATAAATAGCTTTAGTAGGTAAGCGATTTTGAAGATAGACTGTTGTGTAGACAGCTTCTGCCCAAAATTTATTTGGTAAGCTTTTGTCTTTCAGCATTGATCTTGCCATCTCCATCACAGTTCTATTTTTTCTTTCAGATACACCATTTTGTTGTGGTGTATATGGAACGGTCAATTGGCGATGTATACCTTCCACTCCACAAAATGCTTTAAATTTTGATGAAGTATACTCTGTCCCGTTATCGCTCCTGAGACACTTGATTTGACAACCACTCTCTTTTTCGACATGACTCTTAAATTTGTTGAAGATTTTAAATACCTCTGATATTTCTTTCAAGAAGTATACCCAAGTCATTCGAGAGTAGTCATCAATGAATATTATAAAATGTTTTGCTATTATCAAGTGAATGAGTCCTCATAGGCCCGCATACATCTGTGTGTACCAATTCTAATTTCATTGATGCTCTCCATGTTTGTCCAATATGAAATGGCTTTCGAGACATTTTTCCCAATTGGCAACCTTCACATACATCAATAGTTTCTGAAATTAGAGAGAGACCTTTGACCATATTTTTATTTGAGAGAAACTTCAAGGTTTGTAAATTACTATGCCCGAAGCGTTTGTGCCACAACCATATGAGTTCGGTTGCTTTGGCCTGCAATGACTTTTCTTGTATTTTGTATTGCCATTGAATGGGAAAGCATTTATGTTGCATTTTTATGCAAGCAATGTTGTTTCCCTTTGGATCATAGATATCACAAGTGTCTCTTTCGAAATGAATTGAATATCCATTTTGCATCATTTGAGGAACACTGAGTAAATTTTGATCCAAACTTGGAACATATAGAACGTCATTAATATGACATGTCCCTTTCTTTGTTTCGACTGCAACAGTGCCTTTGCCTTCAGATTTCACCATTTCTCCATTTCCCATTCTTACAAGAATTTTAATGGACGAGTCTATTTTGGTGAAAACATGTGAATGTTTAGTCATGTGATTTGTACAACCGCTATCAATAAGCCAAGCATCCTTCTGATTATTTGTATTCTGACATGCATAAAATAGATGATTTTCTTCATCCATTATTTCCGATCTTCCTGCTTGTTGGTTTTTGAGTCTGCACTCATTTTCAGTATGATTGAATTTTTTGCAGTAATTGCACTAGCGTTTTCCTTTATGCCAACAATTTTTCTCTGCATGATTCGTCTTCTTGCATATAGAACATGGAGAAACTTTACTTCTCCTTTCAAATTCTTTGGCATAGGCAGGACTACATTGATTTGATGTGCCTCCTTTTTTATTTCGTTTAAAGGATGAGATTTTGTGCTTTGATTGGAAAGCTCCTTCTCCAAATGCTTCATTTCTTCGAGATATCCTATCCTCATGAATTTGTAGTGATGATATTAATTATGAGATAGTTAACTGCGTGAGATCTTTGGATTCTTCAATCACAGTCACAACTGTTTCGAATTTCTCGGATAAACTAACCAATATTTTTTCTACAACTCTTTGGTCTATAATGTTCTCTCCATTTGCTTTTAATTAATTTACCAACTTAATTACTCGAGAAGAGTAATCCTTAATCATTTCTCCATCCTTCATCTTGAGATTCTCGAATTCACGCCTGAGAGACTGAAGCTTTATTTGTGTTGTCCTCTCATTTCCTTCAAATTCTGCTTTTAAGATATCCCACACTTGTTTTGCTGAAGTAGCATTCATTATCCTGGGAAATATTGTATCTGTAACAACAAGATGAATTTTAGCTAATGCCTCAGCATCTTTTTGTGTCCAATCAACTTGTGTAGATGTTTGTGTGCTCGCGGTAGATGTTTCTGTGCTAGCAGTGGCCTCAGTTTGTGGTATGCCTTTATCCACAACATCCCACAATTGTTGTGTTGCTTGTAGGACAACTCTCATTTTGATACTCCAGAAATTGTAATTCTCTCCATTAAAGAGTGGAATATCTTGTTGATGATTTGCACCAAAAAATGCCATTATTATGTTTATATATTTTTGCAGAAAATATCTTCTTGATCTTTAAGGCTCTTGATACCAAATGTAGGACATTTGTATAATTGTGATAATAGTGCTGAGAAGATAAAAGAGAATTAAATGTGTATATATTAATATAACTCTTCTACTTACAATACAAAGAATGTATCAACCTATTTATACTTATAGGTTGACATGCATAATTAGTTAATAATTTACACACCATCAATATTTAATGGTGATTATAAATAATATTTAACCCATGTACAATTTATTGGTTGATTATTTAATGACATATAATAGATTATTATATTTACTAAAGATGTTCTTCATTCTTTAACAAAGCCAAATAAGCATATGAATTGCTTCCCTATCCTCCAAGGCCAGAGTTGATTGATCCAACACAATCAGTTTCCCAACCGCACTGGCTAGATAAGGAGGGCCATCACCATCTCTATAAGTAAGTGGAACACCGAAAAAGGTAACCCATAGATGATGGGAGATAACTTCGATACAGGAGAAATTCACTCGTTCTTCCCATGGTTTAAGAACAAAATAATATCCTTTAAAACCAGAACCCTTTGGTCAAGAGTCTCACGCATAACATATGTTGACTTAAAATTAAACACACAATAACCTTGTTCATAACCTTGTTCATAGGTACCAACTAAGTCAATATCTAACTCTTTTCAATTGAGAAAAGCTCAATTCTGAATAGACTTAAACATAAGAATATTCCCCACTAAGAAACCAATCATAACCGCAACTTAAATAGTTTGACTATTATAATATAATGGACTAACAAGATAGTCCTCAGAGAGAGTTTAGACTAATAAGATGTTATATGAATCAAAGCATATGTATTGCATACAAGTTGTTATATTTGACCTCATTTGTCAAATAAAATAAAATGAATAAATACATAAATGTATTTAGTAGTTACAAATTGTTATATTGATTGTGGGTTATTATAATTTGTAAGTTACAATATTAGTATTGATTGATATTAATAAGTAATAAATGGGTTGTTACAATATTGGAGTGGAGGTGGTGAAGGAATAGCCTATATATAGTGAATTGTTTCAATAGAAAAGGCACTCACTGACAAGGAGAAATGCCTGTTCAATTTACACCCGGAACTCCAATATTTCTCTTTATTTTCTCTCTTTTAACACTGATTTTATTTTCTTTGTAGGTAAAAACCAACAATGATATCAGAGCCCTTGGTATTTAACGTTATTGCTGGAATCTCAAGACTGTTTCTGGGATCTGTTTTTGACTTCTTTGTTTCACGTGTTCCGTGCCGATTCATTTTCGCGTGGACTCAAAATCTTGCCTGTTTGGTGGAAGCTGTATCCATTTTTTTTATTTTTAATTATCTATTTGGTTATACGTAGGTCACATGCTTAGTTCAGTTTTTTACATGTGCGGTAGTTTTTTTTTTGTTGCTTGCTTGGTGCTAAACTGTTAACTTGTTTATTTATCACAGTGTAGTTGTATATTTTTTTTCATTAACGTTACTTTTTAGTTTGTCATGTTTTGGTGAACTGGTGATTATTTTATGTTTTTCTTCTGGCCATTCTTATTTTGTACTCGGTGCTCAGTAGTGTTAATATTGTTTATGTTAGTTTTTGTCTGATTTTGTTTTCTTTGTTACATTTGATTTTGATCGGCTGGATAGCTTTTGAGTTTATCAATTATTCTATTCACATGGCTTGTTTTTCTGTTGTTATTCTTTTCAGCCCGCTGGTCTTGTGATGTGCCTTTGCTTGTCTTAGTTTTTTTTTTCATGCCATCATTTTTCTGCTCGTTTTTAATGTTCTTTAGTTTATGGTCTCATATTTGTGTGTGTTATATGCTCGGTGAATTGCTGTATATTATTCTTCCCGTCTCTTTTGATTTTGTCAGCTTGCATCAATTCACTAAAACTTGTTTGTAATCTGGACATGGCAGGTGGATCGTGCCTATATATTTTTGTTATGAGATTTTCTGTCTAGTTTGATTACAGTGAATTATCTATTTTTTGAATTGTTGATCGTTTAGAATGACAAATAAATTAATTTTGTTTGGATCAGAATTAATCTTTGAAAATGACAATGTTAAACTAGAGAAAATTTCTAGTAGTGCTCGGAATAGAGAGCAAGTGTAACACCAGTTTGTTGGTGTAGTTCAATATAATATTTTATGGGAAGTGGTACCAGCCTAGATGTGGTAGGACTCGGTACATGTAGATTGAATTTTGGGAACAATATAATGGTTCTAAAAAATGTGTTATTTGTTCGTGGAATAAGGCGTAATGTTATTTAACTCCTTGCCTTGGCTAAAAATGATCTAGAAATACGGTTTTGTGATAATAAATTTTTAATCGAAAAGGATAATGAAATGATTTCCGTGGGCATGTTTGAGCCTGGAATGTTTTTCGATTGTGACCAAGATCGAAAATGATGTAGTGAATTTTAATATTGATAATTAATGAGCCATTAAATGCGGTTGAATAGAAGAGATCGAGGAATTCACCAAAGTGCAAGAATGGTTATTATATATATAATGGTGAAATATCGTATTTATTTATGGACATTGGTGTATAAATCAAATTGAATCCATAATATTTCTAAGTGATGAATTGCAAGAAACTGACTCACGGATAGAGGTCATAAAAATGCGTTTGAGTTTGTAGTACATAAACAAATGTGGGAGTTTTGTGTCCTTCCTGAACATAGAAAATTCACAGATTGTAAGTGAATTTTGGAAAGAAAATATAAAACTAATGGGTCTGTTTTATTTTGAGATTTTCCTAGTTGAAAAAGTTCAAGCCAAGAAATACGAAAATATTTTGTCGAGAGTGAATTAGAAAATTGTGTCTACATTTTGAAAAGTGGGAGTTAGTCTACGAAAATATTGTATATTTTAATGGTATGTCGTGAAACTAAGTAGAATATTTGAGATTGAATACATGGGTGGAATTAATATTTGTTAAGGAAATCCGAATTAAGGGATAAGAATACTAGAATGTTGAATTTGAATTCTGAAAGGTATTCTGAATTATTATTTTTGAGGTAAAATTGCTTAATCGTTTTAGGATGTAGAATTGCAGTCCAACAACAACCCTAATGGTGATGGGAAATGTTTAATATAGAGAAAGAACCACTGAATATATTATGTGCAAGTAGTCAGAAATTCAATGTATTTTATGTTGTGTAATCGATTGACTTGACTTGACATTATTTAATTTTGTAAGTGGATTGTGAAGCAACTTTGTTTGAGCCTAGTGAGAGGCTATAAAGAGGATCATGATCATGTACTTAAAGAGTACATTGTGTACCAAATTGTTGAAACAGGTAGACGTGCGTGGAGTTGTTGTTTATTGAGATATAAGTGTCAAAGTTGATATTGGTAATAAGAGTTCAACTTCGGAACACCAATTTGATTTTGGTGCTGTTGAAGTGGAAAAAGTAAGAAACATAAAAATGTTGCAAGAAATGAAAACGACGATGTGATATACATTTTTATTAGTGATATAATTGTAGTTCTTTCGATGAAAGAGATTTTTACGATAATGTTTGTCAAACATGATGGTTAATGTAAAAGAATTTAAATATTTAAGTTGTGACAAATGTAATATCATCCCGACGAATAGTGGGAGTGAATGTAAAAGTCATGTTCATTTTTGTGAAAAATGGGAGTCATGAAATATAGTTGAAAATGACGTTAAGTGAATTTTTAAGATAGTTTTAAATACACTCCATGAAAAGTGGGAGTGAGATAATTAATTTTAATGGTTATAGGCTCCGCGAAAAGTGGGAGCTAAGAAAAGTATTTGACAAATGCGTCAAGTGGGAGATGTTATATTTGACCTCATTTGTCAAATAAAATAAAATGAATAAATACATAAATGTATTTAGTAGTTACAAATTGTTATATTGATGGTGGGTTATTATAATTTGTAAGTTACAATATTAGTATTGATTGATATTAATAAGTAATAAATGGGCTGTTACAATATTGGAGTGGAGGTGGTGAAGGAATAACCTATATATAGTGAATTGTTTCAATAGAAAAGGCACTCACTGACAAGGAGAAATGTCTGTTCAATTTACACCCGAAACTCCAATATTTCTCTCTATTTTCTCTCTTTTTAACACTGATTTTATATTCTTTGTAGGTAAAAACCAACACAAGTGTCAATCACTACATCCGGATTAAGAACCTAAGCAATAATAATATCATAGAATCTTAGTTCTTCTTAACTGCCAGAGTAGAAAAACAATTCTAATATTTTAATCCTATTCAATATACACAAAGTATACAAGTATTATTCAATAGTCAAGATAAACTATTATCAAAATTTATTATATTATATATAGATAGTGATAATCTAATCTTCTGTTATCCCATTTGATACTAGATTATCCACAATATATAATAAACAGACAATGTAATAATATGCAATCAAGATTCTCAATGGTCAATGTTTATATACTTAAAACGAATAATTCAGTATAAAACCCAACAGGAGAATCCCCCAACAAAGGATAATCCAGGCTATGGAGATGGAGCTCTTCTTATGACAAAGCAGTTCCACGTAAAATCAATTCAAAGGAAGCCTTTCAATCCAACGAGGCCGAAGAGTTTGGTGAAAATGGTGTAAAGTGATGAGGTAAAGCCATGTTATGAAAAGATTTGGGAGGTGAGATGGGTAAGGAAATAAGAAAGAAAGGCGAAGGAGGGGGCAACTAGGGTTATAGGAGGAAGGGAAGGAAGGAGATGGAGAGGAAAAAAAGAGAGAAATGACCTATCATTTATTTCCTATCATTCTTATCTTCGTTAATTCATTTAAACAATAATGAACTAAATTGAAAACTAACATAAGATATCATATAAAATTAATAAAAGCAACTTATCAATCAATACTATACAATATCAATACTATTATATAATACTATTAATATGTTTGGTTGGTTATGTTACGTTTTAATTTTACTTAATTGTGCTTAATTAACTGTACTTAGTGTTTTTACTTAATTAACCTTACTTATTTATAGAAATATATTATTAAATAATAATATTACATATTTATAACCAATTACCTTTTCACCTAAAATACATTATTTTTTCTATTTTTCTAACAAATTCCCCTACTTTTTCAAATATATCACAATCAATTACCTTTTTTTAACTAAAACATGTTAGTTTTTCTATTTTTCCTTACTAAAACCCCTCCTTTTCCAAAAATATTATAACCTATTTAATATTATAATTATTTTTTAAAAGTTTACCTATTTTAACATGTCTACTTATTTTTCTTAACAAATGCTATTACTAAAAATATTAAAATATAAATAATCAAATACATATTTATAACCAATTACCTTTTAAGCTAAAACGCGCATTATATATTTTTTCGAATAAAGTCCCTCATTTTCTAAATATATCACCAGAAATTGCTTTTTACAATTTACTTTTTCTACTTTTCTCACTAAAATCCATTCTCTTTCCAAAAATATCACAGGAAACTCTTTACTTATTTATTTTAAAACGTATTTAAATAACTTTAATTATTAAATTTTAAAACCTCATTTTCCAAAAATATCACGGACATTTACCTTTCTAAACTAAATATATGTTACATTTTTTATTTTTTCTTACTAAAACCCATTATTTCCAAAAATATAACGGGCAAACTCATACTTATTTATTTTAAAATCTGTTTTAATGTTTTTAATTAATTAAAAGTGTTTATCTATTTTAACATGTCTACTTATTTTTTGCACAATTACAATTAATAAAATATTAAAAAAATAATAAAATAACAATTAACAATCCGTGCATCACACGGGTTTTAAGCTAGTATTATATAATAGACGAAACATTAAAAGTTTGGTCCGTCGGTATGGTACGTTGTGATTTTACTTAATTTCCCTTTCTTAAATTCGTGTTTTTACTTAATTAACCTTACTTATTTATAGAAATATATTATTAAATAATAATATTACCTATTTATAATCAATTATCCTTTTCACCTAAAACACATTATTTTTTTTATTTTTTCGAACAAATTCCCCTACTTTTTCGAATATATCACGGGCAATTATCTTTTTTAAATAAAACATGTTAGTTTTTCTATTTTTCCTTACTAAAATCCCTCATTTTCCAAAAATATCACGGACAAACCTTTAGTTATTTATTTTTAAACATAATATTATAATTATATTTTTAAAAGTTTACCTATTTTAACATGCCTACTTATTTTTCTTAACAAATGCAATTACTAAAAATATTAAAATATAAATAATCAAATACCTATTTATAACCCGTTACCTTTTCAGCTAAAACACATTATAGATTTTTTCTAACAAAATCCCTCATTTTCTAAATATATCACGGGAAATTGCATTTTTCAATTTACTTTTTCTATTTTTCTCACTAAAATCCATTTGTTTCTAAAAATATCACGGACAAACCATTTACTTATTTGTTTTTAAACGTATTTAAATAATTTAAATTATTAAATTTTAAAACCTCATTTTCCAAAAATATCACGGGCATTTACCTTTTAAAACTAAATATATGTTACATTTTTTATTTTTCTATAGTAAAACCCCCTTTTTCAAAAATATAACGAGCAAAACCTTACTTACTTATTTTAAAATCTGTTTTAATGTTTTTAATTAATTAAAAGTGTTTACCTATTTTAACATGTCTACTTAATTTTTTAACAAATACAATTAAAATAATAATAATAAAATAACAATTAACAATCTGTGCATCGCATGAGTTTTAAGCTAGTACTATTATATAATAGACGAAACATTAAAAGTTTGGTTGGTCGGTATGATACGTTGTGATTTTACTTAATTGCCGTTAATTAACTGTACTTCGTGTTTTTACTTAATTAACCTTACTTATTTATAGAAATATATTATTAAATAATAATATTACCTATTTATAACTAATTACCTTTTTCACCTAAAATATATTATTTTTTTCTATTTTTTCTAAAAAATTCCCCTACTTTTTCAAATATATCACGGACAATTACCTTTTTAACTAAAACATGTTAGTTTTTCTATTTTTCCTTACTAAAACCCCTCCTTTTTCCAAAAATATCACGGACAAATATTTAGTTATTTATTTTTAAACCTATTTAATATTATAATTATTTTTTAAAAGTTTACCTATTTTAACACGTCTACTTATTTTTCTTAACAAATGCAATTACTAAAAATATTATAATATAAATAATCAAATACCTATTTATAACCAATTACCTTTTCAGCTAAAATGCGCATTATATATTTTTCTAATAAAGTTCCTCCTTTTCTAAATATATCACGGGAAATTGCCTTTTACAATTTACTTTTTCTATTTTTCTAACTAAAATCTATTATTTTTCCAAAAATATCACAGGAACCCCTTTACTTATTTATTTTAAAATTTATTTAAATACTTTTAATTATTAAATTTTAAAACCAAATTTTCCAAAAATATCACGGGCATTTACCTTTTTAAACTAAATATATGTTACATTTTTTTTTCTTACTAAAACCCCTCATTTTCCAAAAATATAACGGGCAAACCCATACTTATTTATTTTAAATTTTTAATTAATTAAAAGTGTTTAGCTATTTTAACATGCCTACTTATTTTCTACACAATTATAATTAATAAAATATTAAAATAATAATAATAAAATAATAATTAACAATGCGTGCATCGCACGCTAGTATGATTAAAGTTAGAATTAATATTTAACATGTCATCAATACTATTATATAATAGACGAAACATTAAAAGTTTGGTTGGTCGGTATGGTACGTTGTGATTTTACTTAATTGCCCTTAATTAGTTTTTATTTTTGGTTGGTCGGTATGGTACGTTGTGATTTTACTTAATTACCCTTAATTAGTTTTTACTTAATTAACCTTACTTATTTATAGAAATATATTATTAAATAATAATATTACCTATTTATAACCA
The DNA here is from genome assembly GCA_030848705.1 of Heracleum sosnowskyi. NCBI lineage: Eukaryota > Viridiplantae > Streptophyta > Magnoliopsida > Apiales > Apiaceae > Heracleum > Heracleum sosnowskyi. The sequence goes on along the minus strand of CM061239.1, from coordinate 46,866,104 downwards.
ATTACCTTTTTTCACCTAAAATACATTATTTCTTCTAACAAATTCCCCTACTTTTTCAAATATATCACGGGCAATTACTTTTTTTAACTAAAACATATTAGTTTTTCTATTTTTCCTTACTAAAATCCCTCTTTCTCCAAAAATATCACGGACAAACATTTAGTTATTTATTTTTAAACCTATTTTAATATTATAATTATTTTTAAAAGTTTACCTATTTTAACATATCTACTTATTTTTCTTAACAAATGCAATTACTAAAAATATTAAAATATAAATAATCAAATACATATTTAAAACCAATTACTTTTTTAGCTAAAACACATTACATATTTTTTCGAACAAAGTCCCTCATTTTCTAAATATATCACGGGAAATTGCCTTTTGCAATTTATTTTTTCTATTTTTCTCACTAAAATCCATTCTTTTTCCAAAAATAACACATGAAATCTTTTACTTATTTATTTTAAAACGTATTTAAATACTTTTAATTATTAAATTTTAAAACCTCATTTTCCAAAAATATCACGGACATTTATCTTTTTAAACTAAATATATGTTACATTTTTTATTTTTTCTTACTAAAACCCCTCATTTCCAAAAATATAACGGGCAAACTGATACTTATTTATTTTAAAATCTGTTTTAATATTTTTAATTAATTAAAAGTGTTTAGCTATAATAAAAAAATAACAATTAACAATCCGTGCATCGCACGGGTTTTAAGCTAGTTTACTTAAATTTTCAATCAAGTCAAAGTTAAACAAAATATTCGTAGGCTTTGGTATTATTATCTATATTATATTATTAAAGCCAAAACATTGAAAGTTTTGGTTTTCGGTTTTCGTTACTTTATTCTAATTAAAAACTAATTTAATCATATAATAATAGTAACTAACTAATTGCCTTTTATAATTAAAACAGTTTTTCCTAACAAAATCTACTCATTTTCCAAAAATAACACGGACAATTACCTTTAAACTAAAACATATTATCTTTTATATTTATTATCACTAAAATATCTCTTTTCCAAAAATATCACGAGCAATTACCTTTAAATTAAAATATATTACGTTTTATATTTGTTCTCACTAAAATCTCTATTTTCCAAAAATATCATGTGCAACCCTTATTTATTTATTTTAAAACCTATTTTAATGCTTTTAATTATTTAAAAAACTTACCTATTCTAAAATGTCAAAGTTTTTTTATCAAATACAATTAATATAATTAAAACATTTCTAAAAATATCATGGACAATTACTTTTTTTAATTAAAATATGTTAGTTTTTCTATTTGTCCTTATTATTTGTCTTTTACAATTGAAACACTTTTTTTCTAACAATATCTACTCCTTTTCCAAAAATATCATGGACAATTATTTAAATTAAAACATATTAACTTTTATATCTTTTATATTTGTTATCACTAAAATCTCTCTCTTTTCCAAAAATATCAGGTGCATCCCTTACTTATTTATTTTAAAACTAATTTTAATACTTTTAATTATTTAAAAAAGCCGATCCCAACGTATTTCTTTACTTTTTTCTAACAAAATCTACTCATTTTCCAAAAATATCACAAACAATTACCTTTAAATTAAAATATAGTTCTCACTAAAATCTTTATTTTCCAAAAATATCCTCTGCAACCCATATTTATTTATTTGAAAACATATTTTAATGCTTTTAATTATTTAAAAAAGTATACCTATTTTAAAATACCAACGTTTTTTTAATCACATACAATTAATATTATTAAAAAACTTCTAAAAATATCACGGATATTTAAATTTTTTAATTAAAACATGTTAGTTTTTCTATTTGTCCTTATTATTTGCCTTTTACAATTAAAACACTTTTTTTTAACAAAATCTATATTTTCTCCAAAAATATCATGGACAATTATTTAAATTAAAACGTATTACTTTGTTCTCACTGTGCAACCCTTATTTATTTATTTTAAAACCTATTTTAATGTTTTTAATTATTTAAAAAAACTCATGCCAACGTATTTCTTTACTTTTTTCTAACAAAATCTACTCATTTTCCAAAAATATCACGAGCAATTACCTTTAAATTAAAATATATTACCTTTTATATTTGTTCTCACTAAAATCTCTATTTTCCAAAAATATTATGTGCAACCCTTATTGATTTATTTTAAAACCTATTTTAATGCTTTTAATTATTTAAAAAAGCTTAACTATTCTAAAATGCCGACGTTTTTTTTATCACATACAATTAATATAATTAAAAAACTTCTAAAAATATCATGGACATGTACTTTTTTTAATTAAAACATGTTAGTTTTTTTATTTGCCCTTATTATTTGCCTTTTACAATTAAATTTTTTTTTATAACAAAATCTACTCCTTTTCCAAAAATATCATGGACAATTATTTAAATTAAAACATATTAACTTTTATAGTTGTTCTCACTAAAATATCTATTTTCCAAAAATATCAGGTGCAAACCTTATTTATTTATTTTAAAACCTATTTTAATACTTTTAATCATTAAAAAAAGCTTTTTCTAACAAAATCTACTTATTTTCCAAAAATATCACGGGCAATTACCTTTAAATTAAAACATATTACCTTTTATATTTGTTCTCACTAAAATCTCTATTTTCCAAAAAAATATCAGGTGCAATCCTTGCTTATTTATTTTAAAACTTATTGAATTGCTTTTAATTATTTAAAAATGTTTACATGTTTTAACATGCTAACGTATTTTTTTTAACAAATACATTTAATAAAATTAAAAAACTTTTAAAAATATCATGATCAATTAATTTTTTTAAATTAAAACATGTTAGCTTTTCTATTTGTCATTATTATTAATATTATTTTAAGAAATAATAAAATAAAATTAATAATGTCCCATTTATCTTCATCAGCCCCATTTGTATTATTTATTTATTTTTTCTATGTTACGATTAATATTTAAGTTTTTAATTTTATAATTTATTATATTGATTTTTATACTTTATTTATTATTTTTCATTCCCATTAATGTTTTTAGCCTGTCAGTTTTTAATTTCCTTTGTTGGCCGCACGGGTTATAGGCTAATTTATAATTAAAAACACCATTTTCTAATTTTTATTAGGCAAAATCCACTTTTTTTTACCAAAAAAATGACGGAAAAATATATATTTCAATTAAAACATGCTATCTTTTTTATTTGTTCTTACTAAAATCTCTTCTTTTTCAAAAATATCACGGGTAACTCTTATTTATTTATTTAAAAACCTTTTTTAATGTCGGGCAATTAACTTTTTCAATTAAAATATGTTATCTTTTTTATTTGTCCTTACTAAAATATATCATTTTCCAAAAATCCTTACTTATTTATTTTAAAACTTATTTTAATACTTTTAATTATAAAAAAATATTTTTAACATATATAATTTTGAATATTAATATCCAATATTCGAAATATTTCAATTGCATTTAAAATCTTTACTAATATAGAAAACATTTTCCCAAAATTTTGAATTATTAATATTAAATCTTCGAAAATATCTTTGTATTCTTTCTTAATATTTAAGATTCTCACTTTCAAATTTATCATATCTATACTATTATATAATAGCCGAAACATTGAAAATTTTGATTTTCGGTCATTTATTCTATTTAATAAATAATAAAATAATCTAAAATATAGTAACTACGTCATTACCTTTTAATGAAAATATATTACGTTTCTTAAACACGTCTAAAAAAAATAGTATAATATATATTTCGATCATTAATATTGCATTTCTTTTAATTATATATCTTCTTAATATTTTTTTTAATTATATATCTTCTGAATATTATATATCTTTCAATTATTAATACATTCTAAAAAATATCAAACACTATATCTTCTTAAGTAAAATGTCAATTATACTATATTCTATATATTTCTATTATTAATACAAAAAAATATAAAAATATATTTTTACTATCAAAGAAATATTATGTAATATTAAAAAAAAAAACTCGTGCTTCGCACGGGTTATAAGCTAGTATATATTAAGTTAGAACATAATAATGTTTTGGTTTTTTTGAAGTGTTAATATATTACTAATTATGTATATCAAGATATAATGAAGCAATGTTTGTGATATGGATAGAAAAGTAATCCTAAAAATGTAATTAATGATGTATTAATTAGACCTGTACAAGGATACGACCCAATAAACAAGGCCCGAAACCCTAATTATTAATTAATTTCGTAATTAATAAATAGAGAAAATATACAGCTCATAAAATCATCAGAAAAGTTTGTCTTCTCCAAAGAAAGATCTAGAATCTCAACCAAAGGAAATAACTAGTCATAGTCCTTATCCTACGATAGGAAAAGACTTGCCCACCAAGGAATACAATACTTATCCACCGTCAAGAAGGAGACTTATTCGCTAAGTCTCCCAAACATACCCTAAATACAAGGCTCCTGATGCCTATATAAGGGACCTGATCTTTCAATCAAAACTACGTTTTTGGCTTGATTCTCAATTACGAATTGAGATACGTAGGCATCTTGTGAGGACAGATTTAGTCACAAAACACGAGAACAACCATTAAAGCTCGAAAGCTCACAAACCCTAGGAATCAATTTACAAGTACGTTTTTTATTCCATAACATTTGGCGCCGTCTGTGGGAAGACAACATCAACCATGGAAAACACCCGAAGAACGACTCGAGACACTCAAACTTCTGAAGAGCTTCCTCTCACCTCTGAGGCAGGTGCTCAAGGAAGTCAGCCACCGCCGATCACCACCACTCAAGGACCGAAAATTCCGATTTCGGTTGAAGGGACGAATCCCCTGCAAATGGTCGTTCATGGACCCGATCCACAAGAGACCACTCTCCAGCAACCAATCACAACCTCCCCACTGCTCATGAATGCACCATGTGGCTTTCAACTTCACACCACGGATCTCCCCCAATACGCCACTCAAACTCTAAGGATGCCAACCTATGGTATGCCACCTCAACCCACGGTGGGCAGCAGTGGTATCAATCCAAACTACCATGAAGCATATATTCCCCCTTACATTCAAGGTCTGGGACCCCAAAACCAACAAACTCAAACCCGGCAGACCCCCTTGATTCAAGACTACTCAGGACCTTATACTGAGGATGATAATTACTCAACTGGAGAAGAGAGGGATGTTGCCCCAAGGAGAAGACGTTCTTCCCAAACGAATCGGGATCAACCCCAAACTACTAAGGAAAGGATTGCAGCCCATGAGGCAGAGACTGCAAGACTCAAGAAATTATTGGCAGAAGAAGAAACAACAAAAGCACAAAGAGTCTCAGTGATTAATTTAGATCCGACACCGAGAAGAACCGGGAGGGCTGAAGTCCCAAAAGGGGATCCTAGTGTCTTGTTACCCCTAGGAGACCCTGATGATCCTACACCACCCTTCACTCAGGACATCATAAAAGCCAGTATATCTAGGAAATTCAAGATGCCAACCATCAAAACTTATGATGGAACAGGAGATCCCACAAATCACGTGAGAACTTTCTCTAATGCACTGCTGTTGCAGCCAACCAATGATGCGGTTAAGTGCAGAGCGTTTCCACAAACCCTAGAGGGCATGGCTCAACGTTGGTACAACCGTTTACCTCCCAATTCTATTGGATCCTTTAAGGAGCTGAGCAAAGCGTTTATCAACCAATTTGTTAGTGGAAGGGTGCATGAGAAGAGTTCTGCATCGCTCATGGGAATCCAGGAAGGAAAGAATGAAGATTTAAGAGACTATATAAATCGATTCACTAGAGAGGCCCTGAAGGTCCCAGATCTGGAAGATAAAGTAGCAATGATAGCCCTACAACAAGGAACCACTGATGATCACTTCAAGAGGTCCTTGACAAAGCATCCACCCGAAAGCATGTTGAAGCTCCAAGATAGAGCCGGAAAATACATCAAGGCTGAGGAAAGCATGAGGAAGTATGAACCCACTACTGGTGGAAGTGGAAATTCAAAGAAAAGAAAAGAAACCCAGGAATACGATGTTAAAGAAAAGTTTCCTAGAACGTCAAAGGATTCTGATTTTCCACCTAAGAAGAACAATTTCGGGCCAAGGTTCACGGAGTATTCAAGATTGAATACTCCCAGGAGCCAAATTCTGATGGAAATAGCAAAGGAAGAAGATCTCCGATGGCCGAAGCCACTAAGGACTGCCTTATCTAAAAGAAACCATAACCAATTCTATCGTTTCCACAAAGAAGTTGGTCATGACACGGACGATTGCAGACAGCTGAAAGATGAGAGTGAGTTTTTGATTCGAAGAGGAAAACTTAATAAGTTTACTAAAGATTGGAATCAAGGGAGTCACAGAGGAAACTATGAAAGGAAGGATTATGATAAAAGGGACAATGATCAAGATCGTAATCCCAAACCCCGAGGGCCTGTCATCAATATGATATTTGGAGGACCAACTGCCGCTGGGTCCTCCCGAAACTCAAGTAAAGCTTATGCCCGAGAGGTATTGACTGTGGTAGGAGAAGCACCAAAGCGTGCCAGAACAGAAATAACAATAGGATTCGATGATTCTGACTTAGAGGGAGTGAAATTTCCCCATGATGATCCTTTAGTCATCGTACCTGTGATAGGCAATTCTGAAACGAAGAGAGTTCTGGTTGATAATGGAGCTTCAGTAGATATCTTGTTCCATGATGCTTTTATCAAGATGGGCTATACTGACTCTCGGTTGACACCCTCGAATATGCCCATATATGGATTCAATGGAGTGGAATCTGTTAGATATAATTGCTGACGTTTGTTCATCAGTGTTTAAGTACCAGGTACATATCAGAGTTTATCTAGAGGCCAGTCAGAGTTTGATAAAGTTTGACTGGGTGAAGAGTTTACATTGAAGCCAGTCAGAGTTTGATAAAGTCTGACGTGGTGATAGTTGACTTAGCTGTCGGTGCAAAGATAAAGATTCTAGAAGCAATATATTCTGAAGATGGAAAGAAGCAGAATATATTGATACAGCTAAGGAAACGGAATAGAAGACTGAAGCAATCCTTAATTGATATGAATTGTATAGCTAATTTATAGGAGTATCAATTAGATAAGGATTGTGTAACTGTGTACTATATAAACACAGATAGGTTATCCCTAGAAGGGATGCGATTATTGAAATATTATTCTTGTAACCTAGTAGCTCTTTGTGATTCATTAACATCACTAAGAGAGAATTATTTAATATAATTCAGTTTGTTGATTTACAAACTTGTGTTCTTGATTGTTATTCTCATACATACTTGATTATATATTGTGTATTCGGCCTAACAATTGGTATCAGAGCCAAGGCTGTTTAATATATACAGTTTTACGATTCAAACACCGTAATAATCATGTCTGAAGAAAATCAAACTTCTCCCAAGGTTGAACAGGTTAAACCTAATTCTGTGAGTCGGTATGAAACAATCAGGGTTCCAATTCTCAGGCCAGTGGAGTATCCAATTTGGAAGGTGAAGATGACCATGTTTCTGGAGGCTACAGATCCAGAATATCTTGACAGAATATATGATGGTCCTCATATGCCGACTAAATTGTCTCCTGTTGTTGATGGTCAAGAACAAAAGACTGTTCCAAAGGAAAAGAAAGATATGACTCCTGAGGACATCTCATCAATTGCAAAAGATGCAAAAGTTAGACATCTTCTACACAGTGCCTTAGATAATGTGATGTCTAACAGAGTAATTGGCTGCAAGACTGCCAAAGAAATATGGGATGCTTTGGAAGTCAGGTGTCAAGGAACCACTGCTATAAAGAAGAACAGGAAAACAATACTCACTCAGGAGTATGAGCACTTTGATTCAAGAGCCAATGAAACCTTGACTAAGACATATGACAGATTCTGTAAACTACTGAATGATTTATCTCTAGTTGATAAAGAATATGATCTTGAAGAGTCTAATCTCAAGTTTCTGTTATCTCTACCTGAAAAGTGGGATCTAAAGACAACAACAATAAGAGATAATTATGAACTTGCTGATACAGATCTTGATGAAATCTATGGGTTGTTAAACTCATGAACTGGAGATAGAACAAAGAAACAGAAGATCAAGCAAGAAGACAAAATCTGTTGCTCTCAAAGTTGAGGAGAAGCCCATCAAGAAGGAATCATCAAGGAAGAAAGCCAAGGGAAAGGCTTTAGTCATTAAATCTGAAAGTGAGTCATCAAACTCTGATGATGACTCAAACTCTGATGAAGCTTCTGACTCTGAGAATGATGAAGAACAGATGATGCAAATGGCTGCATTGATGGTGAAAACCTTCAAGAAGATGGGATTCAAGAACTTCAAGAAAGGAAAGAGATTCTCAAGGAAAGATTCAAACTCTGAAAGGAAAAGTTTTAGAAAGTCTGATGGAAGGGAGACCAAGTCTGGCAAGAAGGATAAATCTGAAATCCAGTGCTACAGGTGTAAGGAGATGGGTCACTATGCCCCAGAGTGCAAGAAAGGCAAATCTGAAAAAGCACTCATCTCTAAAGGCAAAGACTGGGTAGATACTTCAGACTCTGATGATGGAGTAAATTATGCTCTTATGGCAACTGTCAGAGATGAGACTGAATCATCTGAAAATAAGGTATAACTACTTATGCTTATGATACTGATAATATATCTGAGTTAAGAGTATATCTGAAAAGCGTACATGTTAGTTATAGGGATCAGACTTTAGAGAATGAGAGAATTAAATCTGAGAATCTTAGTCTTAAAGATAGAAACAAGTTTCTTGAAGGAGAACTTGAAAATATGAAGCAGATTAAAAAAGAAAGAGATGATGCTGTTTATGTTGAACAGGAGTTGCTCAAAAGATATAAGCAACTAGAATCTGATCTAGAAAAAGAAAGAAAAATAATCAAGACTTGGACAGACTCTGGAAGAGACACTCATCAAGTGTTTCAGACAGATTCTGTAGGTTTAGGCTATTGTGAGAATGATGAACTTAGGTTTAAAGACAAGGTTAAGGTTAAACCACAACTTAAACCTGTGAAATTTGTTCCAGAAACCAATAAGTTAAAATCTGTTGTAATAAGAGAAGCTGATATGGAATCAGATGAAACCTGTGAAAGACAGGAAAATATTATAACAGAAAAACTTATGGAAACAGAAGCTGTTAGAAAACCAGTAAAAGTCTGTGAAAAACAGGTTAATGTTGGTTTAATGACAGGAAAACAGTTCAATCATAAGCTCAAAGAGGTAAAATCTGCCATGAAACCAAAAGGGTCCAAGAAAAATAGGAATGGAAAGATAGGCATAAATAATAGAAATAATCATTTGCCTACTGCTGGTGCTCCAAGGAAAACATGTTATAATTGTGGTAGTTCTAATCATCTTGCTAGATTTTGCAATAAGAACAAACATATTAATTCTTTACCTTCTACATCAGAAGTAAAGAATGATTATGTAAGGGTTAAACCACAGACTTTATGCACACACTGTGGGAACACTTGGCATTCTATTTATACTTGTAAGAGTTATCATGCTATTTATCACAACTATTATGAGCTAAAACCCAACTTGAAATGGGTTAGAGCAAACTCTGCAAGTGTAAAGTCTGACAATGTTAGTTTAAACTCTGTTGATAGTGATTCCGCTGCAAAATCTAACACTGTTAAGAAAGACAAAGGATCCAAGCAAGTCTGGGTCCTTAAAACTAACACTTAGTGTTTGTTTGTGATTGCAGGGTATAAAAGAGAGCACACTTATCTTGGACAGTGGATGCTCAGGACATATGACTGGAAATAAAGCCCTGCTATCAGACTTTGAGGAGAAGGCTGGCCCAAAGGTTTCCTATGGAGATGGCAACATAGGACACACTCTGGGATATGGAAATATTAATCTTGGAAGTGTCATCATCACAAATGTAGCTCTAGTCTCAGGACTCAAGCATAATCTACTATCTGTGAGTCAAATCTGTGACAGAGGAAACCATGTAGATTTTCATACTGAATACTGTGAAGTTATCAGTAAATCTACTGGAAGAGTTGTTCTAGTTGGACACAGGCACAACAACATTTATGAAGCAAGTTTGGTAACAAACTCTGATGGAAAAACAGTGTGTCTGTCTGCAAGAATGTCTCCTGTTGTTGATGGTCAAGAACAAAAGACTGTTCCAAAGGAAAAGAAAGATATGACTCCTGAGGACATCTCATCAATTGCAAAAGATGCAAAAGTTAGACATCTTCTACACAGTGCCTTAGATAATGTGATGTCTAACAGAGTAATTGGCTGCAAGACTGCCAAAGAAATATGGGATGCTTTGGAAGTCAGGTGTCAAGGAACCACTGCTATAAAGAAGAACAGGAAAACAATACTCACTCAGGAGTATGAGCACTTTGATTCAAGAGCCAATGAAACCTTGACTAAGACATATGACAGATTCTGTAAACTACTGAATGATTTATCTCTAGTTGATAAAGAATATGATCTTGAAGAGTCTAATCTCAAGTTTCTGTTATCTCTACCTGAAAAGTGGGATCTAAAGACAACAACAATAAGAGATAATTATGAACTTGCTGATACAGATCTTGATGAAATCTATGGGTTGTTAAACTCATGAACTGGAGATAGAACAAAGAAACAGAAGATCAAGCAAGAAGACAAAATCTGTTGCTCTCAAAGTTGAGGAGAAGCCCATCAAGAAGGAATCATCAAGGAAGAAAGCCAAGGGAAAGGCTTTAGTCATTAAATCTGAAAGTGAGTCATCAAACTCTGATGATGACTCAAACTCTGATGAAGCTTCTGACTCTGAGAATGATGAAGAACAGATGATGCAAATGGCTGCATTGATGGTGAAAACCTTCAAGAAGATGGGATTCAAGAACTTCAAGAAAGGAAAGAGATTCTCAAGGAAAGATTCAAACTCTGAAAGGAAAAGTTTTAGAAAGTCTGATGGAAGGGAGACCAAGTCTGGCAAGAAGGATAAATCTAAAATCCAGTGCTACAGGTGTAAGGAGATGGGTCACTATGCCCCAGAGTGCAAGAAAGGCAAATCTGAAAAAGCACTCATCTCTAAAGGCAAAGACTGGGTAGATACTTCAGACTCTGATGATGGAGTAAATTATGCTCTTATGGCAACTGTCAGAGATGAGACTGAATCATCTGAAAATAAGGTATAACTACTTATGCTTATGATACTGATAATATATCTGAGTTAAGAGTATATCTGAAAAGCGTACATGTTAGTTATAGGGATCAGACTTTAGAGAATGAGAGAATTAAATCTGAGAATCTTAGTCTTAAAGATAGAAACAAGTTTCTTGAAGGAGAACTTGAAAATATGAAGCAGATTAAAAAAGAAAGAGATGATGCTATTTATGTTGAACAGGAGTTGCTCAAAAGATATAAGCAACTAGAATCTGATCTAGAAAAAGAAAGAAAAATAATCAAGACTTGGCAAGTCTTTTCCTATCTTCTTAATATTTTTTTTAATTATATATCTTCTGAATATTATATATCTTTCAATTATTAATACATTCTAAAAAATATCAAACACTATATCTTCTTAAGTAAAATGTCAATTATACTATATTCTCTATATTTCTATTATTAATACAAAAAAATATAAAAATATATTTTTACTATCAAAGAAATATTATGTAATATTAAAAAAAAAAACTCGTGCTTCGCACGGGTTATAAGCTAGTATATATTAAGTTAGAACATAATAATGTTTTGGTTTTTTTGAAGTGTTAATATATTACTAATTATGTATATCAAGATATAATGAAGCAATGTTTGTGATATGGATAGAAAAGTAATCCTAAAAATGTAATTAATGATGTATTAATTAGACCTGTATTGGTCCAAGGATACGGCCCGATAAACAAGGCCCGAAACCCTAATTATTAATTAATTTCGTAATTAATAAATAGGGAAAATATACAGCTCATAAAATCATCAGAAAAGTTTGTCTTCTCCAAAGAAAGATCTAGAATCTCAACCAAAGGAAATAACTAGTCATAGTCCTTATCCTACGATAGGAAAAGACTTGCCCACCAAGGAATACAATACTTATCCACCGTCAAGAAGGAGACTTATTCGCTAAGTCTCCCAAACATACCCTAAATACAAGGCTCCTGATGCCTATATAAGGGACCTGATCTTTCAATCAAAACTACGTTTTTGGCTTGATTCTCAATTACGAATTGAGATACGTAGGCATCTTGTGAGGACAGATTTAGTCACAAAACACGAGAACAACCATTAAAGCTCGAAAGCTCACAAACCCTAGGAATCAATTTACAAGTACGTTTTTTATTCCATAACATTTGGCGCCGTCTGTGGGAAGACAACATCAACCATGGCAAACACCCGAAGAACGACTCGAGACACTCAAACTTCTGAAGAGCTTCCTCTCACCTCTGAGGCAGGTGCTCAAGGAAGTCAGCCACCGCCGATCACCACCACTCAAGGACCGAAAATTCCGATTTCGGTTGAAGGGACGAATCCCCTGCAAATGGTCGTTCATGGACCCGATCCACAAGAGACCACTCTCCAGCAACCAATCACAACCTCCCCACTGCTCGTGAATGCACCATGTGGCTTTCAACTTCACACCACGGATCTCCCCCAATACGCCACTCAAACTCTAAGGATGCCAACCTATGGTATGCCACCTCAACCCACGGTGGGCAGCAGTGGTATCAATCCAAACTACCATGAAGCATATATTCCCCCTTACATTCAAGGTCTGGGACCCCAAAACCAACAAACTCAAACCCGGCAGACCCCCTTGATTCAAGACTACTCAGGACCTTATACTGAGGATGATAATTACTCAACTGGAGAAGAGAGGGATGTTGCCCCAAGGAGAAGACGTTCTTCCCAAACGAATCGGGATCAACCCCAAACTACTAAGGAAAGGATTGCAGCCCATGAGGCAGAGACTGCAAGACTCAAGAAATTATTGGCAGAAGAAGAAACAACAAAAGCACAAAGAGTCTCAGTGATTAATTTAGATCCGACACCGAGAAGAACCGGGAGGGCTGAAGTCCCAAAAGGGGATCCTAGTGTCTTGTTACCCCTAGGAGACCCTGATGATCCTACACCACCCTTCACTCAGGACATCATAAAAGCCAGTATATCTAGGAAATTCAAGATGCCAACCATCAAAACTTATGATGGAACAGGAGATCCCACAAATCACGTGAGAACTTTCTCTAATGCACTGCTGTTGCAGCCAACCAATGATGCGGTTAAGTGCAGAGCGTTTCCACAAACCCTAGAGGGCATGGCTCAACGTTGGTACAATCGTTTACCTCCCAATTCTATTGGATCCTTTAAGGAGCTGAGCAAAGCGTTTATCAACCAATTTGTTAGTGGAAGGGTGCATGAGAAGAGTTCTGCATCGCTCATGGGAATCCAGGAAGAAAAGAATGAAGCTTTAAGAGACTATATAAATCGATTCACTAGAGAGGCCCTGAAGGTCCCAGATCTGGAAGATAAAGTAGCAATGATAGCCCTACAACAAGGAACCACTGATGATCACTTCAAGAGGTCCTTGACAAAGCATCCACCCGAAAGCATGTTGAAGCTCCAAGATAGAGCCGGAAAATACATCAAGGCTGAGGAAAGCATGAGGAAGTATGAACCCACTACTGGTGGAAGTGGAAATTCAAAGAAAAGAAAAGAAACCCAGGAATACGATGTTAAAGAAAAGTTTCCTAGAACGTCAAAGGATTCTGATTTTCCACCTAAGAAGAACAATTTCGGGCCAAGGTTCACGGAGTATTCAAGATTGAATACTCCCAGGAGCCAAATTCTGATGGAAATAGCAAAGGAAGAAGATCTCCGATGGCCGAAGCCACTAAGGACTGCCTTATCTAAAAGAAACCATAACCAATTCTATCGTTTCCACAAAGAAGTTGGTCATGACACGGACGATTGCAGACAGCTGAAAGATGAGAGTGAGTTTTTGATTCGAAGAGGAAAACTTAATAAGTTTACTAAAGATTGGAATCAAGGGAGTCACAGAGGAAACTATGAAAGGAAGGATTATGATAAAAGGGACAATGATCAAGATCGTAATCCCAAACCCCGAGGGCCTGTCATCAATATGATATTTGGAGGACCAACTGCCGCTGGGTCCTCCCGAAACTCAAGTAAAGCTTATGCCCGAGAGGTATTGACTGTGGTAGGAGAAGCACCAAAGCGTGCCAGAATAGAAATAACAATAGGATTCGATGATTCTGACTTAGAGGGAGTGAAATTTCCCCATGATGATCCTTTAGTCATCGTACCTGTGATAGGCAATTCTGAAACGAAGAGAGTTCTGGTTGATAATGGAGCTTCAGTAGATATCTTGTTCCATGATGCTTTTATTAAGATGGGCTATACTGACTCTCGGTTGACACCCTCGAATATGCCCATATATGGATTCAATGGAGTGGAATCTGTTAGATATAATTGCTGACGTTTGTTCATCAGTGTTTAAGTACCAGGTACATATCAGAGTTTATCTAGAGGCCAGTCAGAGTTTGATAAAGTCTGACTGGGTGAAGAGTTTACATTGAAGCCAGTCAGAGTTTGATAAAGTCTGACGTGGTGATAGTTGACTTAGCTGTCGGTGCAAAGATAAAGATTCTAGAAGCAATATATTCTGAAGATGGAAAGAAGCAGAATATATTGATACAGCTAAGGAAACGGAATAGAAGACTGAAGCAATCCTTAATTGATATGAATTGTATAACTAATTTATAGGAGTATCAATTAGATAAGGATTGTGTAACTGTGTACTATATAAACACAGATAGGTTATCCCTAGAAGGGATGCGATTATTGAAATATTATTCTTGTAACCTAGTAGCTCTTTGTGATTCATTAACATCACTAAGAGAGAATTATTTAATATAATTCAGTTTGTTGATTTACAAACTTGTGTTCTTGATTGTTATTCTCATACATACTTGATTATATATTGTGTATTCGGCCTAACAATTGGTATCAGAGCCAAGGCTGTTTAATATATACAGTTTTACGATTCAAACACCGTAATAATCATGTCTGAAGAAAATCAAACTTCTCCCAAGGTTGAACAGGTTAAACCTAATTCTGTGAGTCGGTATGAAACAATCAGGGTTCCAATTCTCAGGCCAGTGGAGTATCCAATTTGGAAGGTGAAGATGACCATGTTTCTGGAGGCTACAGATCCAGAATATCTTGACAGAATATATGATGGTCCTCATATGCCGACTAAATTGTCTCCTGTTGTTGATGGTCAAGAACAAAAGACTGTTCCAAAGGAAAAGAAAGATATGACTCCTGAGGACATCTCATCAATTGCAAAAGATGCAAAAGTTAGACATCTTCTACACAGTGCCTTAGATAATGTGATGTCTAACAGAGTAATTGGCTGCAAGACTGCCAAAGAAATATGGGATGCTTTGGAAGTCAGGTGTCAAGGAACCACTGCTATAAAGAAGAACAGGAAAACAATACTCACTCAGGAGTATGAGCACTTTGATTCAAGAGCCAATGAAACCTTGACTGAGACATATGACAGATTCTGTAAACTACTGAATGATTTATCTCTAGTTGATAAAGAATATGATCTTGAAGAGTCTAATCTCAAGTTTCTGTTATCTCTACCTGAAAAGTGGGATCTAAAGACAACAACAATAAGAGATAATTATGAACTTGCTGATACAGATCTTGATGAAATCTATGGGTTGTTAAACTCATGAACTGGAGATAGAACAAAGAAACAGAAGATCAAGCAAGAAGACAAAATCTGTTGCTCTCAAAGTTGAGGAGAAGCCCATCAAGAAGGAATCATCAAGGAAGAAAGCCAAGGGAAAGGCTTTAGTCATTAAATCTGAAAGTGAGTCATCAAACTCTGATGATGACTCAAACTCTGATGAAGCTTCTGACTCTGAGAATGATGAAGAACAGATGATGCAAATGGCTGCATTGATGGTGAAAACCTTCAAGAAGATGGGATTCAAGAACTTCAAGAAAGGAAAGAGATTCTCAAGGAAAGATTCAAACTCTGAAAGGAAAAGTTTTAGAAAGTCTGATGGAAGGGAGACCAAGTCTGGCAAGAAGGATAAATCTGAAATCCAGTGCTACAGGTGTAAGGAGATGGGTCACTATGCCCCAGAGTGCAAGAAAGGCAAATCTGAAAAAGCACTCATCTCTAAAGGCAAAGACTGGGTAGATACTTCAGACTCTGATGATGGAGTAAATTATGCTCTTATGGCAACTGTCAGAGATGAGACTGAATCATCTGAAAATAAGGTATAACTACTTATGCTTATGATACTGATAATATATCTGAGTTAAGAGTATATCTGAAAAGCGTACATGTTAGTTATAGGGATCAGACTTTAGAGAATGAGAGAATTAAATCTGAGAATCTTAGTCTTAAAGATAGAAATAAGTTTCTTGAAGGAGAACTTGAAAATATGAAGCAGATTAAAAAAGAAAGAGATGATGCTGTTTATGTTGAACAGGAGTTGCTCAAAAGATATAAGCAACTAGAATCTGATCTAGAAAAAGAAAGAAAAATAATCAAGACTTGGACAGACTCTGGAAGAGACACTCATCAAGTGTTTCAGACAGATTCTGTAGGTTTAGGCTATTGTGAGAATGATGAACTTAGGTTTAAAGACAAGGTTAAGGTTAAACCACAACTTAAACCTGTGAAATTTGTTCCAGAAACCAATAAGTTAAAATCTGTTGTAATAAGAGAAGCTGATATGGAATCAGATGAAACCTGTGAAAGACAGGAAAATATTATAACAGAAAAACTTATGGAAACAGAAGCTGTTAGAAAACCAGTAAAAGTCTGTGAAAAACAGGTTAATGTTGGTTTAATGACAGGAAAACAGTTCAATCATAAGCTCAAAGAGGTAAAATCTGCCATGAAACCAAAAGGGTCCAAGAAAAATAGGAATGGAAAGATAGGCATAAATAATAGAAATAATCATTTGCCTACTGCTGGTGCTCCAAGGAAAACATGTTATAATTGTGGTAGTTCTAATCATCTTGCTAGATTTTGCAATAAGAACAAACATATTAATTCTTTACCTTCTACATCAGAAGTAAAGAATGATTATGTAAGGGTTAAACCACAGACTTTATGCACACACTGTGGGAACACTTGGCATTCTATTTATACTTGTAAGAGTTATCATGCTATTTATCACAACTATTATGAGCTAAAACCCAACTTGAAATGGGTTAGAGCAAACTCTGCAAGTGTAAAGTCTGACAATGTTAGTTTAAACTCTGTTGATAGTGATTCCGCTGCAAAATCTAACACTGTTAAGAAAGACAAAGGATCCAAGCAAGTCTGGGTCCTTAAAACTAACACTTAGTGTTTGTTTGTGATTGCAGGGTATAAAAGAGAGCACACTTATCTTGGACAGTGGATGCTCAGGACATATGACTGGAAATAAAGCCCTGCTATCAGACTTTGAGGAGAAGGCTGGCCCAAAGGTTTCCTATGGAGATGGCAACATAGGACACACTCTGGGATATGGAAATATTAATCTTGGAAGTGTCATCATCACAAATGTAGCTCTAGTCTCAGGACTCAAGCATAATCTACTATCTGTGAGTCAAATCTGTGACAGAGGAAACCATGTAGATTTTCATACTGAATACTGTGAAGTTATCAGTAAATCTACTGGAAGAGTTGTTCTAGTTGGACACAGGCACAACAACATTTATGAAGCAAGTTTGGTAACAAACTCTGATGGAAAAACAGTGTGTCTGTCTGCAAGAATGTCAAATGAAGAGAGTTGGAACTGGCATAAGAAGCTCTCTCATCTCAATTTGAACAACATTAATGAACTTATACGAAAAGATCTTGTAAGGGGACTTCCAAAGTCAATACTAAGCTTAGATGGTCTGTGTGATTCTTGTCAAAAGGCCAAGCAAAGGAAGTCATCTTTCAAGAGCAAATCTGAATCTTCAGTAGTGGAACCTTATCATCTTCTACATGTTGATCTCTTTGGACCAGTGAATGTGATGTCTATGGGCAGAAAGAAATATGCTCTAGTAATTGTTGATGAATATACTAGATATACATGGGTGTATTTCTTATCAAAGAAGGATGAAACTGCTCAAACTCTGATGGATCATGTAAACCTACTGGACAAAGGATCACATCACAAAGTCAAAATTATAAGGAGTGATAATGGAACTGAATTCAGAAATTCAATAGTGGAAGCTTTCTGCAAAGAAAGAGGAGTGAAACAAGAATTTTCTGCACCTGGAACTCCACAGCAGAATGGTGTAGTTGAAAGAAAGAACAGAACTCTAATCGAAGCTGCCAGAACAATGCTTGATGAAGCAAAGTTACCAACCTATTTCTGGGCAGAAGCTGTTCAAACTGCTTGTTTTAATCAGAATGCAACATTGATTAACAAGCATGGGAAAACACCATATGAGATGGTGAAAAATAAGAAGCCAAATTTGAAATATTTTCATATATTTGGATGCAAATGCTTTGTGTTGAAGACTCATCCTGAACAGTTGACCAAGTTCGAGTTAAAAGCTGATGAAGGAATCTTTGTTGGCTATCCATTATCAACAAAAGCATTCAGAGTTTACAATCTGAGAACTAAAGTGATCATGGAATCCATACATGTGTCATTTGATGACAAGAAAATAACTGGACTTGAAGATAAAATTGAATATGATCAACTGCGCTTTGAAAATGAAGGTTTATTTTCTGATGATGTAAACTCTGATGAAGCAGTACCGACAAACTCTGATGAAGCGGTTCTGATAAACTCTGACGAAGCATACTCTGAACCTCTACTGGTAAATACTGGAGAAACTGAAAATTCTCAAATTGAACAACATAGAGAACCAGTTGAGGGGGAGTGTGAAGAAGCTCAACAAGACACAGAAAATGAGTCAGTTGAGGAAACTGATTCAAACTCTGATAGTTCAAACTCTGAGCCATCCAATTCAGGGGGAGCCTCAGATGCTGCAGAAAGTCAACTTGTGAATCAGGAGAGCATGGATCAAGGGGGAGGATCCAATAATGATGCAAGAAACCACTTACCAACAACAAGAAAGTGGACACAGGCACACACACCTGATCTCATAATTGGAGATCCTGATGCTAGTGTGAGAACTAGAAGTGCAACAAATAATGAGTGTCTGTATCATGCTTTCTTGTCTCAAACAGAACCAAAGAAGGTGGAGCAAGCTCTTCAAGATGCTAATTGGATTACAGCAATGCAAGAAGAGTTAAATGAATTTGAAAGAAATGAAGTCTGGACACTTGTACCTAGACCAAAGAATAGATCTAGGTACAAAGTGGGTTTTCAGAAACAAGACTGACAGTGAAGGTGTGATTACAAGAAACAAGGCTAGACTTGTGGCTAAAGGTTATTCACAACAGGAAGGGATTGACTATGATGAAACCTTTGCTCCAGTTGCAAGATTGGAGGCCATAAGAATTTTTCTGGCCTATGCTGCACACAAGAAGTTTAAAGTCTTTCAGATGGATGTGAAAAGTGCTTTTCTCAATGGGAAGCTTGAAGAAGAAGTGTTTGTTGAACAACCACCAGGATTTGTAGATCCCAAGCATCCAGATTATGTCTACAGGCTTGACAAGGCATTATATGGACTAAAGCAAGCACCAAGAGCATGGTATGAAACTCTTGCTCAATTTCTTTTAGAAAGTGGGTTCACAAGAGGTACAATTGATAAAACCTTGTTTTATTTCAATTCTGGTGATGATTTGCTTTTAGTTCAAATTTATGTAGATGATATTATCTTTGGATCTACTAATGACAAACTTTGTAAGAAGTTTGCAAAGCTTATGCAATCCAGGTACCAAATGAGCATGATGGGAGAGCTTAGTTACTTTCTAGGCTTACAGGTCAAGCAAACAGATGATGGTATTTTTATCAATCAAGCAAAATATACCAGAAATCTTCTCAAGAAATTTGGTATGCTTGATAGTTCATCTGCTACAACTCCCATGGCTACTGCAACAAAGCTAGACAAAGACACAGGAGCCTCAGTAGATATGACAAACTACAGAGGAATGATAGGGTCTTTACTGTATCTTACTGCAAGTAGACCTGATATCATGTATGCAACATGTCTTTGTGCAAGATTTCAAGCAGATCCCAGAGAGCCTCATCTAACAGCTGTAAAAAGGATTTTCAAATATCTCAAAGGAACCATAACCTTGGGTTTGTGGTATCCTAGAGAATCAGAGTTTAAGTTAATTGGTTACTCTGATGCAGATTTTGCAGGCTGTAAGATAGACAGAAAAAGTACAAGTGGAAGCTGTCAATTCTTAGGTGACAGATTGGTTTCTTGGTACAACAAGAAACAGAAATCAATTTCCACATCCACAGCAGAAGCAGAGTATATAGCTGCTGGTAGCTGTTGTGCACAGATTCTGTGGATGAAGAATCAGTTGCTGGATTATGGTTTGAGGTACTCTAAGATACCTATTTTCTGTGATAACCAAAGTGCTATTGCTATGACAGGAAATCCAGTACAGCACTCCATGACCAAGCACATCAGCATAAGGTATCATTTTATCAGAGAACATGTGGAAGAAGGAACCATTGAGCTTCATTTTGTGTCTACAGACCAACAACTTGCAGATATCTTCACCAAACCTTTGAGTGAAGCTACTTTTACAAGATTGGTAAATGAACTTGGAATGATCTCTGGTTTCGACTAGAGATACGGGTTAGAATCAAAAACTATACATGTTTAATTTTTATGCTCATGATTCTTTGCATGTATTAACTGTTATGAGTACCAGTGTCATAAACTCTGAAAGTAAACTCTGATGCTAAACTCTGTTAGTCATAAAGTGTTGGTCATACTCTGATAGTTACAGTCTAATGCTATACTCTGATTGTAATTTTGTCTGAAACATATGGACCAATGAAGAAATTTGTATGAAACATAATTCTCAGTAAGTAATTGTGAATCCTTAAGAGTTGTTTAGATTCTGATCTCAAATATGTGCAGTAAGTTAACACAGCATGATACTGTCTCTATATTTATAGCATCTCTTAGTTTATTGATTCTATACACTGAAGTTGTATTAGCTGTTTGCATTTTCTCTCATAAATTAAATACATTAACTGATGAAAAGTCTAAACTCTGATTATAAATTGCAAATAATTCACCCTCAAATCAAAAGATGCCAAAAAGAGCACAAATTCCTTTGAGATCATGTTGTGCCTAGGAAGATCCAGGAACTTATTGTATGAAATAAGGGCTAAAATCTTTGATTTTTGGTGACTAGTGCCAACCACTGATTACTGGAAAAATTAAAAAAAAATAATATATATATAAATATCAGAATACAGAGTTTAGATATAAAAGTCAGATTTTATGTGTTACATGAGAGTTTAGGCAACCAGTTTTTACTACATAAGTTTGTGGATTTTATGCACTTTGAGATGGTCTAAATATTCAAATTCAGTAAACTCTGCTATAGCACACACAATTATTCACTCCTGTACTGTTTGAGAAAAGAGTTTATTGACAAAGAAGGACAAATGGTAAACACTGATGTATTGTGAGAAATACGCCGAGGTAATTTTGTTTTAATCTCTGATGATTAAAATGATTTCTTTGTTTCAGACATTTTATAATTTTGAGATTAGACAATTGTTTAGAAATACGAAAGAGTATGAGTACAAACGGTTCATATTTGTATTAAACAGAGGAGAGAGAGGTTGAGTGTTTTGAACAGTGTGAAAAGCGGTAATTATGGCTATTTTTACTGCGCGTGTGTATTGGAAGTTGTTACATACAGCTGTCAGCGTATACATGTTTGACATCTGTCCCACTCACACATTTTTCAAAGACGCCTGCTGTGTGTAGTAATGATTAAAATGATTGGGTTTTAATTTTCACTGTTATTATTTAAACTTACTACACATAAACGGTTCATTCTTTTACACACTTCATCTTTTCATAAGTTTTTACTCACAAACACTGTCTCAAACACTTTCACTGCATACATTCGATACTTTTCTCTATCTTTCTTCTAAAATTTTCTAATGGCTACTACAATGTTTACTGCTTCTGGGTTAGAATTCGTTCCTAATAACTATGCTGCTCCTTTGGCAAATGAGAACGCACCGGAGGCGTTTCATTTGATTCAAGATTTCTTGTCAAACTCTGATGTTGGAACTGCTCTCATAGCACCTTTGAAGCTGTCTGCATCTCAAATCAGATCTTTTTGGCAGACAGGTACTTATGACAATGGAGGAGAGTCTGGGTCTCCATCTATTATCTTTGAATTTCAAGGAGAAGAGTTTGTAGTTACTCCTACAACTGTTCGTGATGCTCTGGGCCTTGAAGACTTTAATGCTTTCACAATCTCTGTTGGAGATTCTGAGTTAGTTCGAATGATGAGGGAAATAGGATACTCTGGACCACTGACAAAGCTTGGTCAGTTGAAGCGACCGCTCTTGAGAAAAGAATGGAGTTTCTTTTTCGACTGCATAACAAGGGCGTTCGGCAAGAAATGCACGAATTGGGATGCTATTCCCACGGATAGTCTGCAAATCGGGTATTCTCTTCTTTATGGAGAAATGAGATGTTGGTGTTTTGTTGCTACCTGAGTCTGTGCAACAATTCCTGGTCAACTTACAACAACAACAACTTGTAAACGCTGAAGCTGGACCTTCTGTGTCTCAATCACAGCGGTCAACGAAGTCTAAGGTAAGGGCTGTTAAGTCTGCAAGAGTGAAGCCATCAGAAACTGAAGCTGGGGTATCAAATACTGATGATATGCCTCAGAAGAAAAGGTTAAAGAAAAGAAGGGCCAACAGGGCAAGGTCTGATAATGCTGATGGGGAGAGTGAAACTGATGATGAAACTCTTCATCAGAGAAAAAGAAGATTGGTGGCTGCACATCTTTTTGGTGCATCCAATGTAAATGCTGACGCTGTCAATATGGAGAGAGTTTTTGAGGAAAATGTTGCTGAAGCAGCATCTATGCCTGAAATGGTAAGTGCTGATGTAGAAGCTCCTACATCAAAGGCTGATGATGTAGTTGAGGAAGCTGCAAATGAAGCTACTATGCTCACAGAGGATAGAGCACATGTTGAGATTGCAGATGAAGCTCCTGAAATTATTGTTCCGGAGGCTACAGAAAATATTGAGGCTGAGTTTTTTGAGCCACAAGGATTTCATATGGAAGTTGAAGCAAACATCTCTATAAACTCTGAACATTTGACAGAGGGTTTGGAAGCTGATCAAGATACTGCTGAAATTGAAGAATCTATGGCTTCTCACACAGAAATAATTTCTTTTGAATTTGAGAAAGGTGAGGAAGTCGATCAGACTTTAGCTGCTAATGCTACAGAAACTGTTGCTGCAAATCCTGATGTTGCTGACAAGGATGCAACAGAGAATGTTCCCATAGAAGCAGAGTTTGTTACAAACTCTGAGACTCATAAAGCTGAGCAGATAACTACTGAAGCTGCTGTAGAGAATTTCGATGAAGCTATGGCAGAGTCTGTTCCTGTTGAAACAGAGTTTGTTGCAAACTCTGAGATTTCAGAACCTGTTGCAGAGAAAGTTATTGTTGAAGCTGCACAGAGTAATTTTGAAACTGCTGCTGAGAATGTTCCTGCAGAGAATACAGCAGATGATGATAATGATGATGATAGTTCTGATCATTCACAAGAGGAGTTATTTGAGAGTCAAGCAAACTCTGATGAGCAAAGAGAGGTCAATCGAGCTACGGCTGAGCATTATCAGGATATGTACTACAATAGATGGGCTGATGTCGATTGTATCTTTTCAGCACAGAGGGCTGCTGATTTTCTTGGTGATTCTGTGAAGACAATTTCAAATCCTGATATTCTTACAAGTCTAAAGGCTACTGTGATTCAAATTAAATCTCTCCACAACAGATTTGATGAGTCTCATAAGGAAGTCACTGCTTTGAGGAATGAAGTTGGTCTGAGAGACCTTACTCTGAAAAATGATAGAGCTTACTACAATTCTATGTTCAAGAAGCAAGCTAAGGACTCTGATGAAATTCAGAAGAGGCTTGGGAAAGTTGAGGACAACCAGACTGCTATATCTGCCCAACTGACTTCAATTTCTAATGCAATTGAGTTGTTGACATCAGTACTACTTTCTGATGATGTCAAAAAGGGGGAGAGTGTACCAAATGACAAATGCAAAGACACTCAAACTCTGAGACAGAGGGATGATGGTAATGATGGTGGAAACAAGGGAGGAGATGGAAAGAGTTTAAGATTAAATTCTGATAAAAGACTACTTCCAAGAAGATCAAACTCTGATAGAAGATCAAACTCTGGAAAGGGAAATGCAAACTCTGCCAGTGGTTCAAGATTCAAAAGTTTGATAATCTCTGATAAGCCTACCACAGATGAGGAAATTGCTACTAAGGTGTTTATGGCAGAACATGGAAAAGATGTTACAATTGAAGATATCCAAGCTGAAGAGCAAATGCTTGCTGAGGAACACAAGAAGAATCTTGAAGCTGGAATCTACAAGAAGAAGGAAATCAAGGCTCCTAGAAAGAAAGAAATTGGAATTTCTATTAAAGAAAATACTCAACAGAGTATACAATACACCAGGAGGCCTGTGATTAAAAATGCTGATAAAGGAAAGGGTATACTGGTAGAAGAAGAACAGTTACCAAAGAAGAATTATTCAACCTCTGACAAAGCTCAAGTTGAAGTTTTTGAAGCTAAATCAACCTCTGACAAGGCTCAAGTTGATGTTATTGTTAAGGATATGCCAACCTCTGACAATGCTCAAGTTGTGCAAACTCAGCTATCTTCACCACTCCAAGGTTTCAAAAGATCCTCATTATCTGAAACTCTGAAGCCTAGCCAGGTGAACTTTCTACAAACCAGAACAGTACTTGGAAAACAATCTTATGATAAATCTGGTTTGGGTTCCCACCAAGAGAAAAGAGTTAATAATAGTCCTTTAGATCATACATCACTGGCAGAACCTGGTGTTGGGGTTACTCAAGAAAACCTTGATAAACTAGAATCTGTTCAGATGATTTACCACAGAGGCTTGAAGAAGGAGTTTTTATTATACTTTATGGCTGATGGCAGAGTTTACAGAATTGGAGAAGATGATATTCGTCTGAAATTATGGGAAGAGCTAGAGTATGTTCTATATCTCCTGAAGATCAAAAATAGAAATACTCATAATGCTGCTCTGGTTTTAAAAGACAGAATGGTGAAATCAAAAGTTCTTCTTGGAGGAAATGTTTCCAGTGCTTATATTCCTAAGTACAGAGATGCACATGGAAAGTTGGTGGAAATGAAGAAAAATAGTGCTAGATTCAGGACTGCACTAGATAAGAAAGTTCTAGAGTTCAATCTAGAGTCTGATAAGGCTTTTTATATCAGACTTGGCAATGAAATGAACAAGAACAGCATCTATTCTTTAAGGGCTGCTATTTATCAAATTGGTGAAGATGAACCAGAATTGAAGGAGCTGAAGAAGGATATGATTGCTGAACTAGATCGAGCTGAGAGAAAGTTACTGTCAGATTATATCAGGACTGTACCTGATATCCAAGAAATTCAGTAAAGTCTGACTGTAAGTTTTTATGTTTTCTATTCTAAGTTAAATTTAAACTCTGTTTTAAAATTAAACTCTGCTATATTTTAAACACTGCATTTGTTATATGTTTTGACATCATCAATTATCTGTTTAACTTGTACATTTTTATTATGCACAAGTTGGGGGAGATTGTTAGATATAATTGCTGACGTTTGTTCATCAGTGTTTAAGTACCAGGTACATATCAGAGTTTATCTAGAGGCCAGTCAGAGTTTGATAAAGTCTGACTGGGTGAAGAGTTTACATTGAAGCCAGTCAGAGTTTGATAAAGTCTGACGTGGTGATAGTTGACTTAGCTGTCGGTGCAAAGATAAAGATTCTAGAAGCAATATATTCTGAAGATGGAAAGAAGCAGAATATATTGATACAGCTAAGGAAACGGAATAGAAGACTGAAGCAATCCTTAATTGATATGAATTGTATAGCTAATTTATAGGAGTATCAATTAGATAAGGATTGTGTAACTGTGTACTATATAAACACAGATAGGTTATCCCTAGAAGGGATGCGATTATTGAAATATTATTCTTGTAACCTAGTAGCTCTTTGTGATTCATTAACATCACTAAGAGAGAATTATTTAATATAATTCAGTTTGTTGATTTACAAACTTGTGTTCTTGATTGTTATTCTCATATATACTTGATTATATATTGTGTATTCGGCCTAACAGAATCAAAGGTAGAAGGTACAATCCAACTCCCTATGACAATGGGGCAAGGTTAGAAAACGTCTACTGTAATAACCCGAATTTTTGGTAAAATTAAAACTTTTCTTATTATGATTAAGTGCATCAGTGAATAGTGAATTGGTGGATGAATAGTGATTTTAAGGGTTAAGAAAATTTTTAATGCCACCTATGTACGAGACGTAGTGTGGATATTCCGAAGTCATATTAGTGATCTACGGAGTAAATAAGTGTATGCAAAGACGATCAGAATTCAGAAATTCCAAATTTTATTTTGGTATAATATTTGACCGGGCAACGAATTATATATTATTATATTCAAGAAATGAGATATTAAAATTGAGGATTTGAGGATTTAATATTTTTGAAATTTTATTATTTTATTAAAGTCGATTTAAGGATTCGATTGTTGGAGTGAATAGTGAATAGTTACTATTCACTGCGAAAATCGCGTAGAGTTTTATTCGCTCTTTAGGAAATATTTCGAATCGTTTCAAGAGGAACAAGGCAACATTTACAGGATTAAATATAGACATGGAAGTAACATGTAACAAGATTAATTCGAGGGATGCAATATTTGGATCATCCATGTGAAAGGAAACGAACCAGTAAAGTTACTTTATCTGAGCCAGTGCATGCTTGACAAGTGTCAAGAGATGAGGCAACCAAGGTGATGATTCACCCCATTTTAACCACAAAATATCAGCATCATTATCCATTAAACAAGAAAAGAAAAAAAAAGAGAATTCTCCCCATTTTGAAGAGAAAACCCGAGAGAGAGAGAGGGAGAAAATGGTGGAGAAAGAAATGCTCATAACTCGTGATTCCCTTGTCCGTTTTTGGCGTTCCACCACTCAAATCGAAGCTCTCGAGAAGCTCTACGCAACCATGGTAAGCGCTCGCCTCACATCTGTGATTTACCCCTTCGATTTCAGTGATTAACAGTTGGAGAAGATGATGAATAGTAACTTGTATTTTGTTTTGTTTTTGGATATTGAGTTTGTGGCTTCCAAAGGTTGTATTAAGCAAGAATCTAATGTTACATAAGGAATATAGCAGCAAGCAAGCTTGGAGAAGGTATAAATCTTGAAACCCTTGAAGTATTATGAGGTTTATGGATGATTAATGGTGTTTATGCATGTTATAGCCTTAGTTGTTAGGATTGGGCTTTGATCTAAGTTATAATGAGTTATATGAATGGAAAGGCATTGCTTGGCCTCAGTTATATGTTATATAAGATGTATGTGTTGTGTGGAGTGATCGATATGCATTTTGGATGATTTGAAATTTGGGAATGTCCGAGTTATAGCCGTCGTAATGCCCAAATTTTCACCTACTGATTGGTTCCCTGTTTTTCCTCTGTTAGAGCTCGACCCTTGAGTCCTACTGCCCATGATTGTGTAGTTTATGTTATAAGCTTCGTAATGATATGTGGTTCGCCTAATTTGGCCGAACGGTTTAAGAGTTATGCTAGTTTTAGTAATCGTGGTTCGAGAGGCTTCATCGCAGAAATGTAACCACTTTGATGCTAAGTCAAAGACCTTTAAGAGTCGAATTAAAATGTGAAACTTTGTGATATAATGCTAAGGACAGTTAGAAAGCCTTGTGCGAAGGTTTCGAGTCAAAAAGATCATTTTCCGATTTTATAAAAATAAGGAAGCCGAGGTTGCACAAGTGAAAACCACTGAAAACGAGACTTAGAAACCAAGGTTCCAAATGGTTAAGTATAACTTAGATTTGAGGATGGATTTCGAACCAAACTTATGATATAAGTATTTGACGAATAACATGGACTTAGTGTGATGCTAGAGCGAGCAAGTAATGACTTGGTTGTGTTTCGCTTACGTGTTTAAGCATTGAGTTATAAGTGGTTTATCGAGGGGATTAACCCTGTGTTTTCGTTTGACTTTGTCTAGATTGTCCGGCATCGTCGCGAACCCCTATCACTTCTCGAGCATCAGGCAAGTTTACTAAACCTTACTATATTATTCAGAGTATGTATATTTTCCAATGTTCAATACTTGTGTATTCCCAATTTATATACCAAATCTTTGTTGCAAGTATTGTGGCAAGTTTTCTAAATCTATACTTTGAAGTATCGATTATATATTACTGCTTTTGCCATGTGTGGAGTTATACAGTTTTGCGATACATGTTATATATTGTATAAAATAGAGTTTGATTTTGGTTTATATACGAGCTTTGAGATAAAATAGTTATAAACCGGTGTACCTTGTAGCTCTATAGATAAGAGCAGGTTTATTGTTTCGACTCTAGACCGGGAGTCGATATTTTGTTATATAGATAGTCGTGGAAACCCGGAGGGATTCCAGCGGCAGAGTACTATTCATCTTGAGGAATATTATTATTAAACGTTATTTATGTTACGGAAAGTATTTATTTCTTGGAAATGATTTGATTATGGGCTTCTAAGCTAGATATGGGATATTAGTTAGAAGCCAGGTTTTTATAAAGGCCCTAGGTTAAGGGCGTATGATTTTCTTGAAAGATCAGAAGTGATTGTATTTTGTATATGATAAAGGTTATTTTCCGATAAAGATATCGGGTACTGTTATTCGAGGATTAATTATTGACTTAAAGTATATTATTTATGAATATTCATTTGAGGATTATTGACTTAAAGTATATTATTTATGAGTGTTCATTTGAGGAGTATTGACTTAAAGAATATTAGTGTGAATATTCATTTAAGGATTATTTATTTAATGAATATTACTTTTGAATATTTATTTGAGATTTAATTATTTAATGAATATTATTTCGAATATTCAAATGAGATTTATTAATTAAGGAATATTATTTCAGATATTCATTTGAGGTTTACTTAATCGAAGAATATTATTGTGAATATTATCTGAGTATTATTTAATGAATATTATTTTTGAATATTCATTTGAAGATTAATTATTTATTTAATGAATATTATTGTAAATATTCGTTTGAGGATTATTTAATTAATGAATATTATTTTCAAGTATTCATTTGAGGATTACTTACTTAATGAATATTATTTTCAAATATTCATTTAAGATTTACTTATTTAATAAATATTATTAAGTAATTGTAAATCAAAAGAGGTTCCCAAAACAATGTTTTTCCATTTAAATCTGTCTTTTAAAGAGGATTTAAATGCTCGCTCAACTATCAAAAATATGGGAAACCTGATTTAAGTGACTACTGCTCTTTTTAAACTCTCAATTCAAAAACTGTCAGAGGACAGATATTTTCTTGGAGCAATTTAATTGCTGCCAGTCAAATATTGTGTTACCACCTCAATGATCGAGGGGTAAATTCATGGAACAAGTCGATATCCATTAACAAGCCTAGCTTGGGAAATATTGGGGAATCTTCCTTTCCAACCTAGATATAACTACTTAGTGGAGTCGTATCAACAAGTGTTACACTTGGGGAAAGGAGGACGACCTTTACGTTTCAGAGTCATGGATTTCATCTGAACTAGGAGTGGTGTAAGTGGTCCAGTTGCGATTGACCCATCCAACTTTTATGGCCTCAAATGGGCCGGGAGGTCACTGGAAGGCGGTAGACAATGTCAGGCCGTCGTGATTCTTCCATCTACATGTAGAAAACATATTTGAGCGGTGCGACCTGCTACTGATCATAGCAAGGTTAGGCACAGCGGGCGCGGTAGCAACTCCAGTATTAGTTCATCATCCAATTTGGATATTCCTGAAACATGCATTGGGATAAAGAACCAATCATGTTGGCAGGGGGTCGAAAAGTGTTTGGAAATGAAGTGACAATAAATCCATATAACTTCATCTTTTATATCATATGACTCTGTGGATACCTTACATAACATGAGTTATGGTAAGGGAGTTGTTTATACTGAATCACCTTATAACTTCATCTTTTAAGTTATGTGTTGATATTCTGCTTATATAGCAGATATTTTTGGAAAAAGTTATATTGGTTTACTTTGAAACCTCATCTTTTATATTATACTAGAACTTTGTTCATAATATAGCAACAGTTTGCAGAAATATTATGAAATGATATTTGAAGTACGATAATGGTACTGTTTTTTTTGGGAATACATTCCGATAAGGAAATAATTTCAGTATCGAGATATTTTGACAAATTATTGTCTTATACCCGCTTTATTCTGGGTTGAGTTAAAGGCAGGATTATGCCATACTTTTATTACCTTGCTGAGCTATCGCTCACTCTTGCTATTGTTTTATATATATTATATAGCAGCGAAGCAGGATGCCAATGGGATGACACATACCTCGCAAGGCGTTTCCATAAACAATTTCTAGCAGTGATCCCGAAGAGTAGTACGAACCAATCGAATCAGGCTACAGCTTTTGGTATTCAACTTATGTATAGATATGAATGGTATGAGAGGATTGTGAGCCTCAGAAGACTAAGTTGGTAATGTAACATTACTTAGAAATTGCATCAGTGACAGATTCAAAAGACATTTGGGTATTGTAATAAAAATTATTTATTCCGCAGTTGTTGTATTGTGTCGTTTCTGAGACTCTAACCTGTGTGTGTGTGTGTGTGGGCGACATATGTTGTGGGGTCATGAGCAGGTGAATTATGAATGGTGTGAGTAATACAGGTAAGGCAAGGAGTACATGGATCGTGACTACCCTAAATCCCTGACCCCGGATTTGGGGCTGTTACATCTACTCAAATGTTGAACTTCATATTTATAAAGGCAACTTTAACCTACAATGCAATCCTGGGAAGGACGGGTCTTCATGCGTTCAAGGCTGTTGCCTCGTCTTATCATCTAAAAATCAAGTTCCCAACAAGAAATGGGATTGGTGAAGAACGAGGTGACCAAAAGATGGCTAGAAGTTGTTATGTAGCCGCTTTAAGTCCTGATGGAATCGGGGGGCAGGTTCTCCCCATTGAGGACATGGATGCTAGAGATAATGAGGATAGAAGAGGGAAACCAGCTGAGGATTTAATCCCAATTCCTTTAGTTCCTGGTGAACCAGAAAAAAGTCACTTACATTGGAGCATTGTTACCTGAACCATTGAAGAGCAAGATCATATCTTTTCTTCAAGAAAATAATGATGTTTTTGCTTGGACAGCGGTCGACATGCCAGGAATTGATCCCTAGTTGATAACACACAAATTAAATGTAGATCCCGAAAGGAAGACAGTGAAACAAAAGAAGAGAAATTTTGCTCCAGATAGGCAAGAGACCATCAAGCAGGAAGTGGATAAGCTTTTTGAAGCCGGGTTCATTGAAGAAATTCAATTTCCAGAATGGTTGGCTAACCCAGTGATGGTAAAAAAAGCCAATGGAAAATGGAGGATGTGTGTGGACTTCACAGACTTGAATGACGCGTGTCCTAAGGATTGTTTTCCCTTGCCAAGAATTGATACTCTGATAGTTGCCACAGTTGGGCACGAGATGTTGAGCTTCATGGATGGCTTCAGTGGATACAACCAAATCAAAATGCACAAAGATGACATCTCCAAGGTATCATTCGTCACTGACTTTGGTGTTTACTGTTATTTGGTTATGACATTTGGACTTAAGAATGCAGGAGCAACTTACCAAAGGTTGGTGAACAAAATCTTTGAACACCTAATTGGAAAAACTATGGAAGTCTATGTGGATGACATGTTGGTTAAAAGCCTCGATAAGGATGATCATATAAACCATCTACGGGAAGCCTTTGAAGTGCTGAGGCACCATAAAATGATGTTAAACCCAGCAAAGTATGCCTTTGGTGTAGGGTCAGGAAAGTTTCTAGGCCTAATGGTTTCTAAACGAGGAATTGAGGCTAACCCCGATAAAATCAAAGCAATCCTAGACATGGAGACACCACGGTCTGTCAAGGATGTTCAGAAGCTAACCGGAAGAGTAGCAACATTGGGGAGATTCATCTCCAAGTCAGGAAAGAAGTGCTTACCTTTCTTCAAAGCACTCAAGAACGTGAAAAACTTTGAATGGACAACAGAAAGCCAGGAGGCCTTTGAGGCCTTGAAGAAGTACATGGCTGAAGCACCACTGTTGGCAAAACCAAAACCAGGAGAGACTCTCTACTTATACCTGGCAGTTTCTAACACTGCCCTTAGAGCTGTTTTGGTAAAGGAAGAATTGAAAATTCAAAAGCCTATCTATTACGTGAGCAAGATTCTACATGGAGCGGAAATAAACTACACTACGATAGAGAAGTTTGCCTTAGCCCTGATGTAATAACCCCAAATTTTGGACTTATTTAAAAAAAAATTTATTTTTTTATTTTTTTTGATGAATAGTAAATTTCTGAACCGAAAAAGAGTTTCAGACCACCCTATGTACGAGTCGGGATAATGAACTTTCGAAGTCGTATTAGTGATCTACTATGAAAATGAAGGAATGCAAAAGCTGTCAGAATCAGAAAAAGAGCATTTTCTGTTTTCTCCGAAATTTCACCTAATATAGATGGATTAATCATTATTTAAATATATTGGAGGATTTTAAATTATCAATTCCATGGATATGGATTTAGTAAAGTTATTAAGATATCAAGAACGTTTACGGTAAACTACTTCGATAGAACACTTAAGAAATCCTTGCGAGCGTTCAACGAGATTAAAGCGGTAACAGAACAAGGCGACACAAATGAGAGTATATAAATCCCATTTATATTCCAAGATTCAAGCTCAAACCATTTTAATTAAGTATTCGATTGTTAGGATGAATAGTGAATAGTTACTATTCACTGCGAGAATCGCGTAGAGTTTTATTCGCTCTTTTTAGGAAATATTTTCGATTCGTTTCAAGAGAAAACGCAAAGGAAATTGGACACAACAAATGTTTGAGGATTTAGGCCACACTATTACCTTGGAGTGCAACATATAAGTTGTAACAATTGATTTTTATTAGATTAGAAAGTGAGGAATCCAATTGGTGAAAGAAAGGAGAACTCATGTGATGAAGG
This sequence comes from Heracleum sosnowskyi, assembly GCA_030848705.1. Classification (NCBI taxonomy): domain Eukaryota; kingdom Viridiplantae; phylum Streptophyta; class Magnoliopsida; order Apiales; family Apiaceae; genus Heracleum; species Heracleum sosnowskyi. The sequence goes on along the minus strand of CM061239.1, from coordinate 46,832,884 downwards.
AGCAAGTCAACTACAACATGGGTGATGTTTTAACAACTTTGCCAAAAAGAGGTATGCATAACCACAACCATACAAGTGTCAAGACCAGATCTAACACTTTAATAAAGTGATATTGATAAGGATTAAGAGATAATATCATTTGGAAAGAACAAATTAGCAAGCAAACACTCTCCACTGCCCAGCAAGAACATCAAGGAAAGAAAAATTCATATCTCCACTTCTATCCATCATTAAATCACCAAATTTTAACCATAGCTTCTCCACTCCATGGATAACATTCGTTCAAAATTTCATGGTCACAAAAGGAGTGTAGATGTTAGATAAATGTGATTCAAAATTTAAAATAAAAAATAGTTATGTTTAGATTTGTATTAATTCTATTATTTAGGAATTAGTTGTAGTTTTTGAATGAGATTTTCTAGAAGATTGTTTACGTGATAGTTAGGGTTACCTATTTATCAGTTAATTTGTTTTAGGTGTAGCCTATATAAAGGCTTACACTTGTAGTTTATTATTATGGAAACAATATAAATAAACAGTGTTGTTTTGTTTACTTTTTAAATACTTTTTGATTATATTTATTTTACTTTTATCAATTATAAAATTCTAACATGGTATCAGAGCTCTGGTCGGCGGAGGTCACAAGTTCGACTCTCTGCCACCCCCAATATTCTCACAATTTATGAGGGACACGAAGGCAAATTAATGCCCCAAAGATGGGCGCCCGTGATCCACTCTTCAACCCAAAAATGGGATTTCGAGTGAGGGGGAGTTGAAATATAGCATAAGATCCATTTGGGGCCTTCCTCTAACACCTTGAGGTTTTAGAGCGACTGGTTACTCAACATGGTATCAGAGCTCAGGCAGGCGGAGGTCCAAGGTTCGAATGTTAGATAAATGTGATTCAAAATTTAAAATAAAAAATAGTTATGTTTAGATTTGTATTAATTCTATTATTTAGGAATTAGTTGTAGTTTTTGAATGAGATTTTCTAGAAGATTGTTTACGTGATAGTTAGGGTTACCTATTTATCAGTTAATTTGTTTTAGGTGTAGCCTATATAAAGGCTTACACTTGTAGTTTATTATTATGGAAACAATATAAATAAACAGTGTTGTTTTGTTTACTTTTTAAATACTTTTTGATTATATTTATTTTACTTTTATCAATTATAAAATTCTAACATGGTATCAGAGCTCAGGCAGGCGGAGGTCCAAGGTTCGACTCCCTGCCACCCCCAATATTCTCACAATTTATGAGGGACACGAAAGGCAAAATTAAACCCCAAAGATGGGCGCCCGTGATCCACTCTTCAACCCAAAAAATGGGATTTCGAGTGAGGGGGAGTGTTAGAATACAATATATGATCCTGGAAAGTGCCTTCCTCTAACACCTTAAGGTTTTAGATAAGCTGGTTACTCAACATGGTATCGGAGCTCAAATGATCTTAAGGGATCTGTGAGTGAAGTAATAGATTCAAGTTTGTGGAAGATTGAATTTGAGAGGGAGATGCAACCTCTTGAAAACAATCCAACACTAATTCAAATCAAGTTTTTTGAAGATGAGTCCATCAAAGCTTCAGAAGAAGAATTTGAAGATGAGTCAATCAAAATTTCAGAGGAAGAAAACATGAAGGAGGGTCAAGACAAGAGACACCAAGATTGTTATGATGATGATGAGAAAGAAAGCAGGGCACGGGTGGCCATGATTTTTTTTAAAAATAATGTTTATGGAGAGAAGTGCTCCATGTAATTTGGTGAGAAGTGCACCAAGAAAAATGTTTGTGGAGAGAAGTGCTCCATGGGTGTTGGTGAGAAGTGCATCAACGTGTTTGGTGATGAGAAGTGCATCAACGTGTTTGGTGATGAGAAGTGCATCACGAGAAAGAAATTGAAGAGAAGTGCTTCATTTTTATTTAATTTTAAATTTTAGTAATTTTGAATCAAGAGAGGATGTTAGATAAATGTGATTCAAAATTTAAAATAAAAAATAGTTATGTTTAGATTTGTATTAATTCTATTATTTAGGAATTAGTTGTAGTTTTTGAATGAGATTTTCTAGAAGATTGTTTACGTGATAGTTAGGGTTACCTATTTATCAGTTAATTTGTTTTAGGTGTAGCCTATATAAAGGCTTACACTTGTAGTTTATTATTATGGAAACAATATAAATAAACAGTATTGTTTTGTTTACTTTTTAAATACTTTTTGATTATATTTATTTTACTTTTATCAATTATAAAATTCTAACAGTAGCCTAGCCAAATCGCTTCCCCAAGTTCGAGAACCCAATCTGTCCAGTTTCTGTCCAGCGGAAAGATGGGGCTCAAAACCCTAGCTAGGAAGCTTCAAATTTGATGATATATATCTCAAAAGAAATCTTATGAAGAGCACAAGGTCTGGTAAAAAAATTTAGCACCAAACTCTTATTTTTTCGATTTGTTATGGATTTTACAAGATGAGGATGAATAGTAACTTTTCATGATTCTTGATTTTGTTTCTTAAGGATTAAGCTTGTTAAGGTTTGTTCAAAGCTCAAGGAAGGATTATAAACTATTGTTAGTGTATATGAAGCATCAAGGAAGGTATAAACTCTTGAAACCCTTAGTTATAAATTGATTTATATGGTTAGTTTTAAGTATAGTTTAGTTAGTTTGATTATAAGGATGAATGGTTGATTTTGATGAAAGTATGGTGTAGTTTTGATGGTGAATAAGTAGATGTTGGTTTTGACTATGGTTGATGATGTTTATGGATTAGTCATTATGTTGAAGAAATGAGTTTGATGATTGGTTGGTTGATTATGTAAAGATGATGAGTTAAACTTTGGAATCACTAAAACATAGCCGTCGTAATGCCCGATTTTCCTTAACCTTGTTTTGCTTGTGATATTCGAACCTAGTAACTTCTGCCCAAGATCACCAAGGCCCATGTTTGTGTAGGCATTAGTTCAAGGTTCGTTTTGGTGCGAAGATCATGTGAATACGATTTACGGTTTAGGAGAAACATGTGTTTTAGTGTAAGACGTTCGTAAAACCAAACCGTGCCACTTAGTCAACTTTGAGGCTATGATCGAACCACTTAGAGGTCATAATAAAATGTGAAACTTTGTGATAATATGATAGGTATGTTGAGGAAGACCCTCGAATAGATTTCGTGCTAAAATGATTAAATCTCAATTTTATAAAAATGCGTGAGCGAGCATGCTCGAGTAGAAGTTCTTAAGGAGTTAACTTGAAAATGGACTTTGTACTTGAGATAGTATATACTTAGTATGGTGAAAGCGTTTAAGTTATTAATATTGAACCTTGTGTTGATTCTAGATTACTGGACCAACCTGAGACTTATTGCTACTTCGGGATTTCCAGGCAAGTTTTCTCATTCCCTGCTATGTTTTAAAGTAAAATATTCTGATGATGCATATGCATATGTATTATGCATGCTTTCAAACCTCACATCGTATATAGATGTGATGGTATTAAAAATAATGAGAGGTAATATATGCATATGATAGATGCAAGTTTTCGAAACCTATGCTTACTGTTGTTGTGATAATAAACTGCTTTTATATATGATATGCAAATGAGAAGTATACATGTCTTATTCCCAAGTACATTGCGATATATAAATTGCATGTTTGTCTTCGAACTGTTGTATATAGTGATACTCGAGGTTATGATTTAATTATGGGCTTCTAAGCTAAATATGGGATATTAGTTAGAAGCAAGGTTTTTATAAATGCCCTAGGTAAAGCGCGTATGATTTCATTCTTTAGACCAGAAGTGGTTATATTTTTCCGTATATGTTAAAGATTATTTTTCCGATAAAGATACCAGGTAACTGTTATTCGAAAATTATTTATTTAATGAATATTATTCTGAATATTCATTTAATGATTATTTATTTAATGAATATTATTTTGAATATTCATTTAGTCATTATTTATTTAATGAATATTAATTTGAATATTCATTTAATCATTACTTATTTAATGAATATTATTTTGAATATTCATTCAAGGTTTATTAATTTAATGATTATTATTTTGAATATTCATTTAATCACTATTTATTTAATGAATATTATTTTTGAATATTCACTTAAAATTTATTTATTTAATAAATATTATTTGATTATTTATTAAATACTTTTAACACGTTTTAAAATGAGTTATATTATTTAAAATTTATCCTCGACCTTCAATAATTACGACGGATATTCTAAGATGTACTATTAATTATTTTAAATCAAGGGGAGGTTCCCAAACACTGTTTTTCCATTTAAATCTATCTTTTAAGAGGATTTAAATACTCGCTCAACTACCAAAAATATGGGGAACCTGATTTAAGTGACTGCTACTCATTTTAAACTCTCAACTAAAAATTGTCAGGGGACAGATATTTTCTCGGAGCAATTTAATTGCTGCAAGTCAAATGTTGTGTTACTACCTCAACGATCGAGGAGTAAATTGATGGAACAAGTCGATATCCATTAACAAGCAATAGCTTGGGAAATATTGGAGAATCTTCCTTTCCAACCTAGATATAACTACTTAGTGGAGTCGTATCAACAAGTATTACACTTGGGGAAAGGAGGACGATCTTTACGTTTCAGAGTCACGGATTTCATCCGAACTAGGAGTGGTGTAAGAGGTCCAGTTGCGCCGACCCATCCATTTTATTGCCCCAAATGGGCCGGGAGATCCGGGAAGGAGGTAGACAATGTCAGGCTGTCATGATTCTTCCATCTACATGTAGAAAACATATTTTTGTTGTACGACCTGCTACTGATCATAGTAAGGTTGGGACAACGGGCGCGGTAGCAACTCCGGTATTAGTTCATCATCCAATTTTGGATATTCCTACAACATGTATTGGGGAGAAGAACCGATCATGTTGACAGGGGGTCGAAAAGTGTTCAAAGAAAAATGAAGTTGCAATAAATCCTTGTAACTTCATCTTTTATTTTATGAGTTATGACTCTGATAAAACCTTACTCAGATTATATATGCATAAGTGGATTTTGGGTTACAGAAACCTTATATTAATTTTCCTCGTAACTTCATCTTTTATATTATGCTAGTATTTTATCCGTTTAATGCGTAGCATGTGGTTATAAAGATATTGAACGGTATGGTATTTTGAATCAATAAATAGTCTTTAAGCCTTAATTCTAATGATAACCTCTATTTAAAAAGATATGTCTTGAGTCTTGGTTTACCATACTGATACCAAGGATTTTCCTAAAGGATTTACGAAGAGTATATGAGTATGATTATAAGTCATACGGTATTTTAAATGGTATACTATTTTGGGGTTAGACCCTAGTAGTGATAAAAGTTTTGATCCCATATGGATTATCTCCCTTAAAAGGTTTAAAGATTTAAACTGGGATAGATTTCTTGCTGAGCACTATTAGCTCATTCTTGCTTTATTAAATATTTTAGCCTGAGGAAAACATTGCCGAATCCACCTCGTGTTACGAGAGCAAGGGAATGGAGAGACCACCCTGGAGTTATTTGATGCAGGATGGATACTGTCGGTGTGAGCAGAATAGTTGCAGCTTGAATTAGTGAGAATGATTTTGAGTGAGTTTGTATTACTAAACCTTGTATAGAATTGTGAGGTCTATTATTGTAACTTCAGGTAAAGGTTGTAAATAATAGATGAGATCCTGGATAGTACATTTGGATTGTAATAACAAATGTTACTTATTGTTGCTCATTTCCAAGGCTATAACTTGTGTGTGTGTGCGTAAGTGATTGGGGTCTTTGGAGTTGTATTAGAAGATTGTTGTAAGTAATGCAGGTATGGTATATTGATGGAGCGTGACAACCCAGATTCCTGACCCCGGATCTGGGGGTGTTACACCTGATCATGGCCTCAAGAAAGCTACGTCCATACTTCCAGGCACACAAGATAGAGGTCTTGACTAATCAGCCTCTAAGAAACATCTTGCACAGTCCTCAAGTTAGCGGAAGATTGATCAAATGGGCTATAGAATGGGGAGAGTTTGACATCAAGTATAAGCCTCGAACGACAATAAAATCTCATGCACTCGCTGACTTCATGGTTGAATGCACCATTGACAACCAAGAAGTCGGGGGGCAGGAAGTAGTATTGGAAGAAAAAGAAGAAGACAAGAAGGATGAAGACATGGTGTCCAAAGAATGTTGGGTACTCTATTTTGATGGAGCATCAAAAACAAAATCAAGTGGAGCAGGCATGGTGCTACAAAGTCCCGATGGATTCTTAATAGAGTATGCACTAAAGCTGGACTTCCCAACAACGAACAATGAAGCTGAGTACGAAGCTCTAATAGCTGGCCTAGGGCTGGCTGGAGCCTTGAGAGTTAAGACTCTGAAAGTATGTGGAGATTCGAGGCTAGTAGTTTCCCAGGTTGTAAAGCATAATGTAACATAAGACGTAACAGAGATAACTACAACTCAACAAAGGACAAGACAAACAATAATATTAACAGAAGCACAGGAATCCAGAAGTAAAGAAGAAAAGGTAAACTAAAAAAATCAAAATATGGTATGTATTCTTGAAGTCCGTAAACAGGTCACATAAAGAGGTTCATTAATATGTTCAAGCTTTAGTGACAAATAAAGAAACAAGACTTTCAAGACTCCAGAAGTATTTGAATGATTAAGAGTTAGTACCATAGGATTCCAGTGATTTTATTGAAGCAACCAGAACGACAAAGGACTTATCAACAGCATTGAATTGAAGACATGAAAGTATTGATCGAGTGTTAGTCATCTGTGAACCAGACCAGTTGCACCAGTTGTCAGCACCTAAAAGATCAAGATGTTTATCGTCTCAGAAGAAGTTGATTTAAGTCTAAATCTGAAACATCATGAAAGTGAAAAGAATATTACAAGGTATGTTTAGGTTTAAATGAAAGTACAAATCACTTGCTGAAAAAGAAAAGAAACTTCAAGGGTCAAATTAAAGAAGAAAGGATTCGATGGTTTTCTTTTTAGAAAAACCATCGAAGTGGATCAAATGAAGTTGAACAAAAAACCATCGAAGGAAAGCTTTTCCATTCGATAGATTTTATTTAAAATCTATCGAATGAAGTAAAAACCAATCCTTTCGATAGTTTTTAAATAAGGAGCAGGTGAAAGATTTCTTCACTTTGTCAAGTTGATGAAAAATTGGACGGCCATGATTATTCCACAAATTGGTTCGATAGTTTTGCAAAGAAGTCTAAATTTACGAGGATGAAGACAGTGTCTTCTTCAGTTGGTTGTTGGAAGTTAATCAAAAGAGACAGAAGAATTTAAGAGCTCAAGAACATTGACAGAAGAAAATTTATAGTGCCTTAATTTCTATAGTTTGTATTGATTACAATAACCTGAACTCATTGAAGCTAATCCTACGGATTAGATTTGTAGAACCCCTCGCGATTTATATTTATAAAATGATATATTCCCCGACTCGTGTTTTGATTTGGCGCATTTTATTTTGAACTAGAACTGAAAGAATTATCCGCGAACGAAATTAAAATAATTTGTGAGTATCGTATTCAACCCCCTTCTACGATAATTTGGACCTAACACAGGTGAATGGAGAATTTGAGGCTAGAGATGAAGTCATGGCTAAGTATCTGAAACTTGTCAAAGCCATCATGACTCAGTTTGATGAATGTTATGTGGAACACATTCCAAGGGAAGAAAATATGAAGGCTGGCGCCTTGTCCAAATTTGCTTCTTCTGAAATTGAGAACTATGCAGGGAGTGTATACTTACAAGTCTTGAAGACCCCAAGAATTAATGGAAAGTTGATAGCACCCATTGATGTGGCTAGCTGTTGGATGGATCCCATCAAATCTCATCTGGAAACTGGTTGGTTACCAAACGATACTTTAGAAGCACGAAAGTTATATGTGAGAGCACTAAGGTATACCTTGATTGAGGGAATCTTATACAAAAAGTCTTTCATTGTCCCTTACTTGAAATGTCTGAGACCCCAGGAGGCAGAGTTGGCCCTAAGGGAAGTACATGAGGGAATCTGTGGACAACACTTGGGGGGCAGGGCCCTTGCTCACAAAGTTACTCGTCTTGGTTTCTATTGGCCAAGCATACTTGCAGATGCTAAATGTTATGTGAAGAAGTGTGAACGTTGCCAAAAGCATGCACCAGTGGTTAGACAACCACCAGAAATGTTGACATCCATAAACTCACCTATTCCATTTGCCATGTGGGGAATGGATATACTTGGTCCATTTCCAATTGCAAGTGCGCAGAGAAAGTTCTTGATAGTGGCAATCGACTACTTCACCAAGTGGATTGAGGCAAAACCTTTAGCCAAGATAACCACCAAGCAAGTAATGCAATTCTTCTGGGAGAATGTAATATGCAGATACGGGATTCCACGAATCTTGGTCACAGACAATGGAACTCAGTTCAACAACGAAGACTTCAAGAAATATTGCGAGGAGAATGATATTAAGTTACGTTTCACTTATGTTGCTCATCCTCAAGCAAATGGGCAAGCTGAAGTGGCAAATCGAATTATCCTGTATGGACTAAAGAAAAGAGTTGAACGCTCTAGGAACACTTGGGTGGACGAATTGCTCCCAATACTGTAGGCATATCGTACTACTTGTAAAGTCACCACTGGAGCAACCCCATTTCTGTTAGCATATGGAGCAGAAGCAGTGGTTCCAGTGGAGATTACTCACGCATCTCCAAGAGTTGAAGCTTATGAGCCAGAGGCAAATGAAGAAACCATGAGGCTGGCCTTAGCTCTAATTGATGACGTTAGAGATGAGGCAAATGCTAAACTAGTTGAACATCAGAAGAGGGCATCTTTCTACTATAACTTAAGGGTTAAAGAGAGATTCTTTCGTCTAGGAGATTTGATTCTCCGAAAGATTGAGGCATCCGGAGTTGGACAGAAAGGGAAGTTGGCCCCAAATTGGGAAGGACCGTATCGGGTCAAGAATGTGTTTGGACGAGGCTCATACAAGTTGGAAACCCTCGAAGGGATTGAAATGCCAAGAACTTAGCATGTTGCAAACATAAAAGTTTACTATGTTTAGTGTTTCCTAACTGGACTCACTATTAGGACAAGTAGAAATAAGGTCGACGAAACCAATCCGAGTTTTTAACTCAAGGTAGAAAGTAGAGTATTATGTAAGGGTTGAACCCATTTTCAAAGTTATGATTCTATTCAAAATTCTCATGTTTATGATAGTTTATGTGAATCAAGTGTTGACAAACATGCAGAAATTCAGAAATAAAAGGAAATCAAGAGATGATAAATTAAAACTTACAAGAGTTAAGTTATGCCCGAAGGCCGAGATTACATAAATAAATAACAGCCACATATGGCTATAAAAGAAAAACTATACAAACTAAGCTTCTCCTCCTTTGTCACCAGTATCATCTTCCTCTTCTTCTGAGCTAGAGCCAGAACCAGAGTGAGTGGCTGCAGAATCAATGCCAGCTGTCTGACCAAGGGGAGAAGAATGCCCTGGATCCAGAATCATGTCATCCCCGTCAATGTCATCCTCTCCAGCCAAAGCCCTCTCTAAAGGAGTAGGAGCATAAGGGCTCGCGAAGTCAGAAAGGCTAAGAGACCCAGGAATCTTCTCCAAAACATCTGCCAAAGCACCATCCCATCCCTTGGTAAACTGAACTGGGAAAAGAAGCTCGTCATGTTTACCAATTAAGTCCTTGTACTCCTGAGAGTCAAGGTACTCATCGATAAAATCATCCTTGCTCTTCCTAAGTGCAACCAGCTCAGCTTGGGAATTAGCCAACTCCTTCTCCTTCCTAGCCAGGCTAGCCTTGAGGGAGCCCACTTCCTCCTGAGACTTCTCAAACTTGCCTTGGTTGGCCTCAGAAGATGACCGCCAAGCCTTGGCTTGGAAGAGAGCCCCTTGAAAGTTAGCATTAGTCTTCAAATAAAACACAAGTAAAAAAAAGAGATTTGTAACATATTAAGTAAGATACAAAAAGAAAAGGAAGCAAAAGGTTACCGCTGCCATGGCCTGAGAACCTGCATGCTCAACTCCCTCGATAGTAGAGATGGTGACAAAGTCCTTGTAGTCACAAGGAGTAAGAGAATGATAGGACCACTTAGCAGCGTGTTTGGACACCCCAACAACAGTGTCCTTCTTCCTGATACCCCAGTTGGGGCGCCAAACAGAGGCCTTGGATGAGGGAGGAGCCTCAACCTCCTCCACAGAATCCTCATGAGGCCTTAGAAATGTTGGGCCATCGAAAGCACCCCGAGGATCTTTTCCTCCCAAACGAGCCCTCTTCATCCTAGCAGTTTCTCCTTCTGCCGGCTCGTTGGTCTTATTTATAAAGGCCGCAGCTGCAAAAACAAATAAGGAATAAACAATGGGTATAAGAAAATCTTAGATAAGTAAAAGAAACTCAGGAATGAGAATTACACTTGTCTGATACGCTCGATAAGCCCAGAGACTTTAAGAGAAACTCGTCCAAGAGCTCCCAAGCCAGGGTGACATAGTTGTCCTTGTTGGGTTTCATTGTAAAAATGCAGCGAAAAACAGTCGTAAAATAATAAAATTTACGAAACCCTAACGCAGGATCCATGTATAAGTTGTGACTGATTATGGAGAAACGAAATCATACCAGTTAAGAGCTTTACGAATTCTGTAAGATGGAGGTACTGGATTGCAATCACCACACAAACCTTGCGTCAAGATCTGTGTCTCTAAATCGTCCACAAGAACGTCCGATCGTCCAACGATCCAAGGAGCAGGTACTAGCCAAATAAAACTGCCTTCTCTCTCTCTCTAGCCTCTCTTGAAAACGAATTTTCTGAACCAACCCAAAAACTATACATCATTATGTATATATAGGATAAGAGAGATTGGGCCTAACCCTAATCAGCTTGGGCTTCAACTAAACCAAACTGATTTGGGTTGTTAATGAATTAAATTCGAAATATCATTTAATTAACTAAGTCCAACTTAATTAATTAATTAACCAATTTCGAATTTATAATTATTTAATTTAAATCTGATATTTAAATTAAAACTCCTTTTAAAACGTTCTTATTGTGTAACCCTTTAGGTTATTATTACGTTGGCAATAATTTCAATATCCAATAACAAAATATAAACAATGAGCGGCATCTAGTAATACATCATTGCTACCCAAGTAATAATAATAATTGGTGATCCAATTAAACCTTTCGTGATTAATGTTTCCGTGTAATATAATCCCTTTTAACCAAATATTATAGATTAAACTCGAGGCATGTATTTAGTCATCCTCTTCAATGCTTAATCCGGGTTTCCTTGATCAATGAGTAAACTATTAAAACAAATCAATATTTGAGCATGGCCATGCATTTTTCATAGTCTCACTCAATCAAGAGGCCAATAATATCTCCCCTAATAATAGGAGGGTTAAATCCTTTATCTATCATTCATATTTCTCATATGACTCATGATATACCCGATGTCCACTTTTATCATCACCCGGTCAAAGGTAACTTTTAATGTTGTCAAAGTATATTAATCCTCGTATAGAAATATAATGATCTCAAGTCTAAGGATCATTACACCATTATCACTGTGAGTCTTTCTTATGACTTTATTAAACATGAAGAATCTCACTGTGGGTCTGTCCAGTACCATGTACTCCTACATGTACCTATGCATTGACTTTAGTATCTCCATACTTATAACCAATGAGATGTGGTTATCTGTCAATCAACATATTAGTCTATTTATGTATTATTATTGTCCTATATTTAATAATACTCGACTAGGGACCTTTTTAAGAATATGATATATTATATAATCTCAAGTTCAAGTCATGTACTTAAACTATATAATGTGTATCATGATTCTAAGGACATTTATTATGCTAACAAATATATCGCAGTAATTAAAGTCATAATAAATACGTTTATTGAATAATCAAATGACATAAAGGTTTATCAAAAGAGACAATGTATTGCCTCTAGGGCACCTACACTAACAATCTCCCACTTGCACTAGAGCCAATCACCCATGTATCTAATACCCATGGAACTAGTATGACTGTCGTGCTTCTGCTGCGACAAGCCTTTAGTCAGTGGGTCTGCAATGTTATCATTTGTGTGCACTTTACATATGTGTATGTCACCCCTTTCATTGATCTCTCGAATAAGGTGATACCTTCTGAGTATATGCTTGGCTCGGGAGTGAGATCTAGGTTCTTTAGCCTGTGCAATGGCTCCATTATTATCGCAGTACAAGTCTATTGGATCTGCAATCGATGGAACCACTCCCAATTCAGTAATGAATTTTCGAATCCAAACTGCTTCTTTAGCTGCTTCACAAGCTGCAATGTACTCAGCCTCCATTGTAGAATCAGCTACTGTCTCTTGCTTTGAACTCTTCCAGCTTACAGCACCTCCGTTTAGACAAAACACAAAACCAGACTGTGATACAGTATCATCCTTGTCTGTTTGGAAACTTGCATCGGTGTAACCTTTTACAACCAGTTTCTCCTCTCCTCCATACACTAAGAATGAATCTTTAGTCCTTTTCAGGTACTTTAGAATATTCTTGACTGCCGTCCAATGACCTTCACCTGGATCAGACTGGTATCTGCTCGTCATGCTCAAAGCATACGAAACATCGGGGCGAGTACACACCATTGCATACATGATAGATCCAATTGCTGAGGCATATGGAACTTTACTCATGCGGTCCTTCTCATCCAATGATTTCGGACACTGATCTTTAGAGATCGTTATCCCTTGAGACACGGGGACATATCCCCTTTTTGCATTTTGCATACCAAAACGATGCAAAACCTTATCAATGTATGTACTCTGACTTAGACCGATCATCCTTCTAGATCTATCCCTATAGATCCTCATTCCTAGAATGTAGGATGCATCTCCTAAGTCTTTCATAGAGAAGTTGCTCCCTAACCATGTCTTAACAGCCTTTAGAGTAGGTATGTCATTCCCCATTAGTAGTATATCATCAACATATAATACTATGAATGCCACATGGCTCCCACTAACCTTCTTGTAAACACAAGGTTCATCTTCGTTTTGAACAAAACCATACTCCTTGACTGTTTCATCAAAACGGATATTCCATCTCCTAGAGGCTTGCTTCAATCCATAAATGGATCGACGTAATTTACATACCTTGCCAACATTCCTTGGATCGACAAAACCTTCAGGCTGTGTCATGTACACATCCTCTTCAAGGCTTCCATTAAGGAAGGCTGTTTTGACATCCATTTGCCAGATTTCATAATCATGGAATGCTGCAATGGCAAGCAAAATCCTTATGGACTTGACCATAGCCACTGGTGAGAAAGTCTCATCATAGTCAATACCATGAATTTGTTTGAAACCTTTTGCAACCAGCCTTGCTTTATAGGTCTGAACATTTCCATCCATGTCAGTTTTCTTCTTGAAAACCCATTTGCACCCTATGGGTTTTACCCCTTCAGGTGGATCAACCAAAGTCCATACTTGGTTTTCGTACATGGAATCCATCTCGGATTTCATGGCTTCTAGCCATCTCTTAGAGTCTGGACTGTTCATAGCATCTTGGTATGTGAGAGGCTCATCTTCATCTATGAGCATCAATTCACCACATTGAGTTAAGAGAAATCCATATCTCTCTGGCTCATGGCGAATTCTACCAGATCTACGAACAACCTGTGTTTGTTGAGCATTATTATTATCCTGCTCTTGTTCCACCTCAGGTTCAATGTTATTTTCTGGTTCTCGATCTTCATCGAGATCTATAGTTCTCCCACTGTTTCTTTTGGAAACAAAATCTCTTTCCATGAAGACAGCATCTCGAGCAATGAACACTTTCTGCTCAGAAGGACTATAAAAATAATACGCCTTTGTTTCAATAGGGTATCCCACAAAATTGCATTCTTCGGATTTAGGTCCAAGCTTGTCAGATACTTGACGTTTCACAAACGCCTTGCATCCCCAAACTTTCATAAAGCTCATGCCTGAACGTTTCTCCATCCATATCTCATATGGAGTCTTTTGAACCTTCTTAGTAGGAACACGGTTAAGTGTGAAAGCCGCTGTTTCTAGAGCATAACCCCAGAAACTAATTGGAAGATCTGCATGACTCATCATCGATCGCACCATGTCCAACAAGGTGCGATTTCTCCTCTCTGAAACTCCATTCCATTGAGGTGTACCTGGCGGAGTGAGTTGTGATACAATACCATACTTCTTTAAATACTCTTTAAATTCAGTGCTTAAGTATTCACCCCCACGATCAGATCGTAAGATCTTAATACTTGCACCTCCGCCAATTTGCTTCTCTACTTCAGCCTTGTATTCTTTGAACTTTTCAAAAGAATCGGATTTATTCTTCATAAGATATACATATCCATATCTACTGAAATCATCAGTAAATGTTATGAAGTAGTAGTAGCCTCCTCTAGCCATCACACGCATTGGGCCACATACATCACTATGTATTAGCTCCAGACGTTCAGTGGCCCTTTTACCCTTACCAGTGAAAGGGGCTTTAGTCATCTTACCAAGCAAACAAGACTCGCATTCTAGGTATGATTCAAAATCAAACTTATCCAAGTATCCATCCTTATGTAATTTGGATATGCGTTTCTCATTTATATGGCCTAGACGACAATGCCAGAGGTATGTTTGATTTGAGTCATTAACTTTAAGTCGTTTGTTTTCTATATTATAGACAGGATTATCTAAGTCAAGAACATATAAACCATTAAACAAACGTGCAACACCATAGGTTAAATCATTCAAAGCAAAAGAGCAACTGTTGTTCTTTATTGTAAACGAAAAACCTTTCTTGTCCAAACAAGAAACAGAAATAATGTTTCTGCAAATCGCAGGCACGTAAAAACAGTTTTCTAGTTCTAAAACAAGCCCAGAGGGCAAAGATAAATAATAAGTTCCTACAGCTAAAGCAGAAACTCTTGCTCCATTGCCAACTCGTAGGTCCACTTCTCCTTTAGCCAATGTCCTACTTCTCTGCATTTCCTGCACATTTAAACAAATGTGAGAAGCACATCCAGTATCCAATACCCAAGATGTAGAAATAGACAGATTGACTTCTATAACATATATACCTGAAGTAGAAGCTTGATCAACCTTCTTCTTCTTCAGATCCTCCAAGTAAACTGAACAGTTTCTCTTCCAGTGACCAGTTTTCTTACAGTAGTGACATTCACCCTTAGCAACACCACCTTTAGGCTTGAAAGCCTGTTTGGGACCTGACTTTGGCTTGGGTGCAGAATCAGATCCAGTCTTCTTCTTACCCTTCCACTTGCCTTTCCCTTTCGCCTTACCTTTATTGCCCACCATCAGTATGGGAGCAGGTTCAGCTGCCTTCATGTTGGTCTCATATGTTCTCAACATAGACAACAATTCAGTAGGTGTTTTGTCAAATTCATTCATATTGTAGTTCACAACAAACTGAGTGAATTTGTTGTTCAAAGAATTCATGATAAGGTCAATACCAATTTCCGGTCCAACCGGGAAACCCAAAGTTTCAAGGTACTCAATGTAACCAATCATCTTCAGAACATGTGGTCCAACTGGTTCACTTGCCCCTTGTTTGCAATTAAAAAGTGACTTACTCGTGTTGATCCTTTCTTGACGAGTTTGGCTTGCAAACATGCTTTGCAAGTGTTCATAGATAGTATATGCATCCATATGCACATGCTGTCTTTGAAGCTCAGCACTCATAGTTGCCAACATAAGACATGCAACATCATTTGCATCATTCTCATCCTTTGTGTGGGCCGCTTGTTCCTCAACAGTAGCGCCCTCAGGAAGGGGACCTGGCGGAGGGATGTCAATGACATGAAGCTTGCGCTCCTGCCTGAGGACAATCCTCAAATTCCTCTGCCAGTCTAGGAAGTTGTTTCCTCCTGTCAGTTTATCCTTCTCAAGGATTGATCGTACGGATAGTGTGTTTGTGTTATTTGCCATTTCTACAAAGATAAAAGCACAAAATAAACATTAGATTGTCTGAGTTATCAATTATTATGTTCAAATGATTATGATATATTCATAATATATCTCCCACTATTTTTTTTATCAAATTAATAGCCCTTACTATTAATTCGGAAAGTATATCGCATAATTCTTTCTAGTGAGCCAAGATCCATATTTCGTCATGTTCTAAGTCAACCACTGGAAGTCCTTAAAAATGATTATTTAGGTAGACAACGATTGTCAATTATATCACATATAATTCTTGGATAGTTTGGCGAACAACGATTGATCTTATCTATCTAATAGATTTTTAACCAAACTCTATGCTTCTAAGTTCATAATAGTTGAATATAACCGTTTATTTTCACCTTATTATGACGACTCAGTTAAGTTTGACCCAATGATACAACGACCGAATATAACCGTTTATATTCGTCGTATCTCACCACGATAGATAGGAGTCCCCTGCCACTGACAGCCCTTCCCCTAATCGATCTAGGATTCGATGAGTGTTCATTCATTGGAAAGCATCCGATTAAAACTTAATATTTTGTTAAGGGATTTTATTATTAAAACGACCATGATCCCATCATCAAGAGATTCCCAATTTTTCCTTGAACTAAGTACTTCAATTCAAAATTTATCAATGGTTTGATTTCCAGTCCAGCGGAGGAGAAACAGTGGTCTCACTTAAAATCCACCTTTCTTACAAGCGCTGCTTGTATTTTTGTCAAAATCGCCCCATATCAAAAAATTGGAAATTCATACTTATTTCCGTGTTTCATAAACACAGGAATCTCATGTTCGTTTTGTTCAATTTTAAAATCTTGAATCGTTACAGATTTTATCTTGTTTAAACATGGCAAGCATGGCATGGGTGATGTATCTAATACATGCATACATCATTAATCTAACTAAAGCATGCATCTTCTACTCTATACATACATTCCATACATCATATGTAAAGTGCGTAAAGTAAATGTGTAATGGTTATGGCTCAATCCTATGTGATCCTTTTTCAAGCTAATGAAAAGATCAAGGTCAATCTATGGTGGTTATATTTAACTATTACAAAATCTTCTCCATTGCTTCCATTGAATCCTTAGTCTTCAATGCTTCCAAATCCTCCATGGATGATTACAATGAAAACTATACTAAGGGACTTACAAAGGAACTCGAGTTACATTCGAGATAAAACATTACAAGGAATGAAGACGACATGCAAGTCGTATTTAGAAACCAAACCAACATTAAAACAAAAACCTCTATCCTATAGGTCAATAAGCCATAACCATCCACCATGCTCATATAAACAATTAGTGACATGACATATCATATAAGGATGACATACTGTTTATTACTTTTTCATGATCCAATCATGAATAATAAATAAACAAAGCATATGTCACAAGCACAAATTAAAACAAAGCCCTAACCCGCGGTTCGACCTCCGCGGCACGACCCAAATCCCAGTTACCAGAAACATGTATCAGTATACGCGTAACCCTAATCTCAGCAAATAGATCGTATCCAAATACATCTATCCGACCGTTTATATCATTATACAAACTAAACAGCATACATATCATAACAGATCGCATATAGATGAGTCATGGCAGATTCTAAACATACTAGTATCAACATATCAGATTATATACGTATTCATTATATCAATCATATAACATAACTGTATCATGGCAGATTCATCAAACATGCATACTCGTAAAAATACAGTAAACATGTAACCAAATCAGCCCCTCATACACGTAGCTCTGATACCATTGTTGGGTTTCATTGTAAAAACGCAGCGAAAAACAGTCGTAAAATAATAAAATTTACGAAACCCTAACGCAGGATCCATGTATAAGTTGTGACTGATTATGGAGAAACGAAATCATACCAGTTAAGAGCTTTACGAATACTGTAAGATGGAGGTACTGGATTGCAATCACCACACAAACCTTGCGTCAAGATCTGTGTCTCTAAATCGTCCACAAGAACGTCCGATCGTCCAACGATCCAAGGAGCAGGTACTAGCCAAATAAAACTGCCTTCTCTCTCTCTCTAGCCTCTCTTGAAAACGAATTTTCTGAACCAACCCTAAAACTATACATCATTATGTATATATAGGATAAGAGAGATTGGGCCTAACCCTAATCAGCTTGGGCTTCAACTAAACCAAACTGATTTGGGTTGTTAATGAATTAAATTCGAAATATCATTTAATTAACTAAGTCCAACTTAATTAATTAATTAACCAATTTCGAATTTATAATTATTTAATTTAAATCTGATATTTAAATTAAAACTCCTTTTAAAACGTTCTTATTGTGTAACCCTTTAGGTTATTATTACGTTGGCAACAATTTCAATATCCAATAACAAAATATAAACAATGAGCGGCATCTAGTAATACATCATTGCTACCCAAGTAATAATAATAATTGGTGATCCAATTAAACCTTTCGTGATTAATGTTTCCGTGTAATATAATCCCTTTAACCAAATATTATAGATTAAACTCGAGGCATGTATTTAGTCATCCTCTTCAATGCTTAATCCGGGTTTCCTTGATCAATGAGTAAACTATTAAAACAAATCAATATTTGAGCATGGCCATGCATTTTTCATAGTCTCACTCAATCAAGAGGCCAATAATATCTCCCCTAATAATAGGAGGGTTAAATCCTTTATCTATCATTCATATTTCTCATATGACTCATGATATACCCCATGTCCACTTTTATCATCACCCGGTCAAAGGTAACTTTTAATGTTGTCAAAGTATATTAATCCTCGTATAGAAATATAATGATCTCAAGTCTAAGGATCATTACACCATTATCACTGTGAGTCTTTCTTATGACTTTATTAAACATGAAGAATCTCACTGTGGGTCTGTCCAGTACCATGTACTCCTACATGTACCTATGCATTGACTTTAGTATCTCCATACTTATAACCAATGAGATGTGGTTATCTGTCAATCAACATATTAGTCTATTTATGTATTATTATTGTCCTATATTTAATAATACTCGACTAGGGACCTTTTTAAGAATATGATATATTATATAATCTCAAGTTCAAGTCATGTACTTAAACTATATAATGTGTATCATGATTCTAAGGACATTTATTATGCTAACAAATATATCGCAGTAATTAAAGTCATAATAAATACGTTTATTGAATAATCAAATGACATAAAGGTTTATCAAAAGAGACAATGTATTGCCTCTAGGGCACCTACACTAACAGTCCTTGGTTAGCTCAGCATAGGCATGAGCCTCCTCATCAGTCAAGATTATGTCGTTGGGACTACCGTCCGAAACCCTACTAAATGACCTACGGAACAAGGTACCCCAATCCCCTCCTTCCCAAACCAGACACATAAACTCATTCTTCCATTTTGGGTTATTATCGGGAATGGATTTTGGGTGGAATATTGGAGTTGTAGAAGCCCGATGGTTGATATAAACCCAACCAGGGGAGATTGCAGAACTATTCTTAAATTGAAATATTTTTCTAAATAAGGAAATAGAAAGGGGAAAATTGTTCTTTAAGCAAAGAACTATAAAACTCATTATAATTCTCCACGCATTAGGGGGAAGTTGACAAGGATTAATCCTAACATCTGCTAATAGCTTGGGAATTAACTCATGGAAAGGAAACCTAAGTCTTGCAACAATGGCGTCCTTGTAAATGTAGAGAGCATCAGGACACCAATGGTAGGAACGATCTCCTGGGCCAGTTGGGACAAGTCTAAGGGGGGATTTAACTCTATACATTTTGTTATAATCCCTAATCTTATCGACTTCATAGAACTTATTACTACAGTCAAAAGAATCTAAGTGAGACACTGAGGGGTAGTCATCACCACGTTCGCTAATCATATCTTGCAAGGACATATATGAAGTGTGAATAGTGATGGTACCTCTCTTAGAAGCTTGGTTCATCTTTTGAAGGCGTTGTGTTGCACGGTCAGCCATTGATATTCAAATCTTCAAAAGCAATTCCCAGAAATCTTCAAACCTTCAAAGGCAATTCCCAGAAATCTTCAAATCTTCAAGAAGAATTTCCAGAAATCTTCAAATCTTCAAGATCAAACCCAGAAATCTTCAAATGTTGAAGAAAAAAGCCCATAAATTGATGAATGTGGCTGAAGAAAACTCGTCGGAAATCGCCTCACCACGAAGAAACTAGAGAGAAAACTAAGAGAAATTTTTAGAAATTGGAAATGAGAAACGAAGAGTGAAAGAGAAATCTCACTCTTTTATAACTAAAGTAGCCGGTCACCAAACCAGTCAAGGGAAGGGCAACCGTCTACAGCCAGTCAAAGCCCATAATCAATCATTGGGCTCCAAAAATTGAGGCCCAAAAGAAATTGAGGCCCAAAAGAGATCCAAAGAAACTAAGGTCGAATAAACCCTAGATTGAGGTCGAAAGGCTGAGATCGAAAATATATATGAAATTGAAGTCGGTTTGTTCGACCTAAGACCAAATTGAGGTCGAAGAAGTACTAGATTCAGGTCGAAAGGTTGAGATCGAAAATATATAGGAAATTGAAGTCAATTTGTTCGACCTAAGACCAATTTGAGGTTGAAGAAGTACTAAATTGAGGTCGAAAGGCTGAGATCGAAAATAAATATGAAATTGAGGTTGAATCCTTCGACCTGGGACCAACTGAGGTCGAAAGCTGAGGTCGAAGAAACCCTAGATCGAGGTCGAATAATCGAGGTCGAAAACATATAGGAAATTGAGGTCGATTTGTTCGACCTAGGACCAACTGAGGTCGAAAGCTGATGTCGAAGTAACCCTAGATCGAGGTCGAATGACCGAGGTCGAAAACATATAGGAAATTGAGATCGAACTGTTCAACTTGAGACCAACTGAGGTCGAAACTGAGGTCGAATAAAACCTGAGTTGAAGTCGAATGACCGAGGTCGAAAACATATAGGAAATTGAGGTCGAACTGTTCGACCTGGGACCAACTGAGGTCGAAAGTTGAGGTCGAATTCGAGGTCGATAATACCTCAAAACTGAGGTCGAAAATACCCTTGAAAAATTAAAATTTTAAATAAATACATTTATTTATTAAATATGCAAAAATTTCTAGAAGAAAAAGTCGAGGAAAGATACACAGATCAACAATAACTTCTGTGAAAAACCCGAAAAGATGTTCTCAGAAGTTGGGGGGCAAATGATATGGACAGAAAAGTAATCCTAGAAATGTAATTAATGATGTATTAATTAGACCTGGATTGGTCCAAGAATACGGCCCGATAAACAAGTCCTGAAACCCTAATTATTTATTAATTTCGTAATTAATAAATAGGGAAAATATACAGCTCATAAAATCATCAGAAAAGTTTGTCTTCTACAAAGAAAGATCTAGAATCTCAACCAAAGGAAATAACTAGTCACAGTCCTTATCCTACGATAAGGAAAAGAATTGCCCACCAAGGAATACAATACTTATCCACCGTCAAGAAGGAGACTTATTCGCTAAGTCTCCCAAACATACCCTAAATACAAGGCTCCTGACGCCTATGTAAGATACCTGATCCTTCAATCAGAACTACATTTTTGGCTTGATTCTCAATTACGAATTGAGATACGTAGGCATCTTGTGAGGACAGATTTAGTCACGAAACATGAGAACATCCATTAAAGCTCGAAAGCTCTCAAACCCTAGCAGTCAATTTACAAGTACATTTTTTATTCGATAACAGTTTGTTTAATAGAAACAAGAGTCACAAAATACAATTTCATAATACATCCAATTTTGGTTGAGTGTTTTTCAGTTTTCTGAAATACGAAAACTGCTATGAGGTTAGTGATCTCTCTCTCTCTATCTCTCTCTCTCTCTCTCTCTCTCTCTCTCTCTCTCTCTCTCTCTCTCTCTCTCTCTCTCTCTCTCTCTCTCTCTCTCTCACACACACACACACACACACACACACACATCTGGATATACAAGTTGGGGTAATTTAAAAAACAATTTTTTCATTTTTTAAAATAAAGGTAATAAAACTGCATATGTCTTTCAACTGTTCCTGGGACTTTTACTATGTTTACTCGATTATTCTTACAATAATCTGTGTACTTTTTTTAACTTTTTCTAAGGTGTAATCTTTGCAACTGAAGAAGATTCTTTTATTAATATATATTATTTAGCCGAGAAAAAAAAATCCTGCAACAATCAAAAGACTTTGTTTGTCCTTCTTTCGTCCGTCCACGAGGCTATACCCGTGACATCCCCTTAAAAAAGAGTCACAATTTAAAATTAAAAATATGAGCACCAGATTATGGTCTCTCCAAGAAAAAACCAACCTAGATCAATCACCAAAAATGATATGATTTCAAATATTCAAAACTTTAAGTGTAATTGGTTGATCCTAATTTACTTAAAAAAAAATTAAATTAAAGATCATGCTTCCATATCATTTAAGATACAGATATATAGGAAAATGTTTAGTGTAGACCACTTAAAAGTTAGACCAAATTTGCAGTACAATATATTTTTGACTTCTATACTATCACCGAAATTGCAGTACAATAAATCTAAAAATTGCAGTATAATAAATTTTAATTTACAAAACAAGTTCATTTTGATTATGATTTTTTTTAAGAAAAAAGATTGAAAATTGAAGATTGTCGGAGATATAATGCATAAATTGATTAAAAAAATAATTTAATTGTGCAGTACAATATATTTAATATATATAATGGTCTAAGAGGTCTAAATTTAAGTGGTCTACACTAAACATAACTATATATATATTTTGGAATGTTCGTTTTGTTAGTATTGGTGCCCTATAGACAATACTATTATAATTATAATTTAGGAAAAGACATTTTGATTATTAATGATTATGTTCTATGAATTGTTTTTCCCAGTTATTTATTATGTCTTTATTTACTGTGATGTAATTATTAGAATAATAAATGTCCTTGTAATATAAAAATGTATTATATATTTCTAAGTATGTGACTTAGAAATGAGATTATATGAATAGTGTTTATAATCCTAAAGATTCCTAGTCGGGTATTATTATTTGAGGACAATAATAATGCATAAAGACTAGTATGTTTGTTGACTGATGACCACATCTCATTGGTCATAGGTATAGTGATACTAAAGTCAAAAACATAAGTGCATGTATAAAATACATGGCACTGGATTGACCCACGGTGAGTTTCTATATTTTAGTAATGTCATAAGAAATACTCATAGTGATAATGATGTAATGATCCTTAGACTTAAAACCGTTACATTTCTATACAAGAATTAATATGCTTTGATTTCATTAAAAGTTACCTTTGACCGGGTAATGATAAAAGTGGCATCGGGTATATTATGAATCGTATGAGAAATGTGAACGATCTAGAAATGATTTAACCCTCCTATATTTTAGGAGAGATATTACTAGCCTCTTGTTTGAGTTAGACTATGAAATGCATTGTCATGCTCAAATGTTGATTTGATTTAGATAGTCTACTCATGGATCGAGAAAATAAAGATGAAATTATAAAGAGAATGACCCATTACATGCCTCGAGTTTAATTTATAATATCGTGGTTAAAGGGATTATATTACATAGAACATTATTCACGAAAGGCTTGATTGAATCACCGATTTAATTATTATTACTTGGGTAACAATGATGTATTATTAGATGCCGCTCATTGTTTAAGATTTTAAATTAGATTTTAAAATCGTTGCCAACGTAACAATAACCTATAGGGTCAAACACAAAGAATGCTTGGAGGATTATTTAATTTAAATTCGGATTTAAATTAAAGAAGAATAATTCAAATTATTTATTAGTAATTAAGTGTGACTTAATTAATCAAATAAATATGAATTTCGAATTTGCATTTATTAATTCAGAAATTCAGTTGTTGTTTATTTATGAAAGACCTATTTAGATGACAAATTGAAATTCTGAATTATGTAGGACTCTAAATTAGTTTAGAGTTGTAATTTCGTTTTTCTCTCTTTATATATAACTCTAAGAGGCTGATTAGTTTGAATTACGTTTTTAATATACTAAACCCTAGCTGCTCTTGAGAGAGAGAAGAAAAACGAAATTTGTTGGTGCTAGTACAAAGCCTTCCTCCGTTCGAGTATTCGTGTCGATACCATTAGAGCGTAGATTGCAAAGCGAGATACGTGGTGATCAAAGCAAGGACCTCCATCTGTCAACCATTCGTAAAGCTTCTATAAGGCAAAGATTCTGAACTACGAATTAAAAATATGTTTTTCCCATGAATCCTGCGTAGTGTTTCGTTATTTTTCAGTTTTTACGCGTTTACATGTCTGAAACCCTTCATGTTCAATGGGCTGCAAATTGCTTTACATCTAGAAAAATCATAGGATAGGATCTGAGTGATACTCAGTTGGAGTTGCTCTCGGCCGTTGTATCTTATCAATTAGTGTCTAGTGAGGTGACTCGAGAGAAACCTAATAACCACGGCTTCTCACTACTTTCTCACTACTTTATCCGACGGTGGTTTTTTTCCACTGTCCAGAGAATAAGTTTATTATATATATATATAATAAGAATCCTAAGGTAGACCTTTGTAAACTTTCCTGAAATGATTATTGATTTGAGTGTATTATTTTATATACTAATTATTCACCTTCCTAATTTATAAATAATCAAAATGAATGGTTTTCCGGTAAGAAGAAATATTTAGAGATATGTAAAGAGGGTTCCGAATGTATTTTGAACAAGCTTCAGAGTACTTTTTTCTATTTGGTATACACCACTATATATGGGCTACAAAATACATTCTCCACCCCAAAACTAAACTGCCCCATTAACTTCACCATTAATATAATAAATATATTGATATGTAACTCATATACAATTACATCTAAGCATTTATTTACATAATTAACACTAATAAATACATCATTTATGTATTTATTTATTCAATTTATTTTATGGATTTGGCATAAAGCCAAAAACCCAACATCTCCCACTTGGCTATTTGCCAAATAATTTTCGAAACTCCCACTTTTCATGAAGTGTATGATTTGAGTATCAATATAAGTCCAACCAATATCATGACTCCCACTATCAATAAAAATCCAACAAATATTATCACTCATTGAGATAAATATCACATTATTTATCTCAAATTTTACAACACATTCATACTTCTTACTTCCCAACTTATACTCCACCAAAAATTAAATCGGTGTTCCAAAGTTGAATTTTAATTACCAATATCACCTTCGATACTTTTATCGCAATAAACAATAACTCCAGACACGTCTTCCTGATTCATCAATTTGTCACACAACGTACTCTTTAAGTACTTTATGATGATCCTTTTTACAGCCTCTCACTAAGCTAAAATAAAGTTGCTTCACAATCCACTTATAAAATTAACTAAAAATGTCAAGTCAAGTCATTCGATTAAACAACATAAAATACATTGAACTTCTGACTACTTGCGCATAATACATTCAGTGGTTCTTTTTCTATATTAATCGTTTTCCCTTACCTATAGGGTTAGCGCCGGACTGCAATTCTGCATCCTAAAACGATTAATCAATTTTACTTAATAAAATAATTTAGAATACTTCTTAGAATTCAAATTCAACATTCTAGTATTCTTATCTCTTAGTTCGGATTTCCTTAACAAATATTAATTTCACCATGTAGTCAATCTCAAATTTTCTACTAAGTTCTAACTTAGTTTCACTGACATACCATTAAAACATACAATATTTCCTTAAACTAACTCCCACTTTTGAAAATGTAGACATAATTGTCTAATTCACTCTCGACAAAATATTTTCGTATTCCTTGGATTGAACTTTTTCAACTAGGAAAATCTCAAAAAAAATAGACCCATTAGTCTTATATTTTCTTTTCAAAATTCACTTACAATCTGTGAATTTTCTATGTTCAGGAAGAACACAAAACTCCCACATTTGTTTCTATACTACAAACTCAATTGCATTTTTATGACCTCTATCCGTGAGCCAGTTTCTGGCAGTTCATTATAGATTCAATTTGATTTCTACGCCCATGTTCATAAATAAATATTATATTGACTATTATATAAAATAGTAATTCTTCCAATTTGGTGAATTCCTCGGTCTCTTCTATTCAACCACATTTAATGACTCATTATCAATATTCAAATTTACTTCATCATTCTCGATCTTGGTCATAATCGAAAAATATTTTAGGCTCATGCATGCCCAGCAAAACCATTTCATTATCCTTTTCGAGTAAAATTTATTATTACAAAACCGCACTTCTAGACCATTTTTAGTCAAGACAAGGACTGAAATAATATTACGCCTTATTCCGCGAACAGATAACACATTTTTGAGAACCAATACATTGTTTCCAAAATCCAATCTACATGTACCGAGTCCTACTACATCTAGGCCGATACCATTTTCCATAAAACATTATATTCAACTACACCAAAAAAAAACTTGGTGTTGCACTTGCTCTCTATTCTGAGCACTTCTAGAAATTTTCTCTAGTTTAACATCATCTCTTTTAACGATAAATTCCGATTCTCACGAAATTAGTTTATTTTCCATGCTAAACGATCAACAAAATTATAAACAAAAATAAATAAATTAAAACACATTGATCACCGAATATCACTGTTCACCGAATATAAAACTAACAAACGGAAGAAATCCAATATGCTCCAAAAAAATATTAGTCAATGTATTTGTTGCCCAGTAAATAACAATTGTAGAAGGGGGGTTGAATACAATTGTATAAGATTCTCGACTTTATATAACACAAATATGAAAGATCAATAACAATAACAATAACAGCTTTATTAACTTTGATATAAAACTGTTACAAACTCTCTTAAGAAATTCTGATGTTCTTAAGAGCTGCTAGCTTACAAAAACTCTCTCAAGAAATTCTGTTCTTAAGAGCTTCTCTCCGATTATGTTCTCTCTTTAATGAATACATAAATCGAAACCAAAACTGTGTTTATATAGTGCACACAGCTTCTCTATCAATAACAAGATAAGTCCTAATCATAACAAAGATAGAAACATATCTTTAATCGATAGCTGCATTCTACAAACCAGGAACAAATAGAATAAACTTCCATGTTTATCTAGACTCCAAATATAACTCGAAGTAGGAATCCTGATCAGCTTCAAGCCTGATGATCAAACCTGATCATAGTCTGAGTAGGAATCCTGATGATCAATAAGATACTGACGCTTGATCAAATACTGATGACCATGCAATACTGATGACGTCAGCAATCCTGATCAGTTGAGTCTAGCTTCTGACGATCATTGAATTCTGATCTAACAATCTCCCCCAATCTCATACTTTGTAAAATAAAGTATAGATTCCAAATATTCAATGATGTCAAAAACATGTATCAAAATGTACGAGTATCTTCAGAAACAACTTATCTGTTTAAGCTTTTTGATAGAACAGATTCATCTTCAAGAAGTTGGATAATAAACTTTCTTCTTTTTCTTCAAGAATTTGAATCAGTCTTTCCTTAAGATTTCTGAGTTCTTCATCTTCCTCATTAATCTGGTAGATAGCTGCTCTGAGATTCTGTATGGAGTTTCTCTGTAGACTGTGCTCTTCAAGCAAAAGATAAGCAATTTCCTTCCCATCAGGATTGAGAGAAAGATGAGTCATGCCAAAATTTACTTCTTTAACAGCAGTACCCCTTTGCATTTCCACATCCTGACCTCTTTGATTTAAGTACATGGGAGTATAATTACCATTGAAATTACTGTTTCCATCCAGTCTTCTTCTTATAGTTGACAAAATCATGTCACTCCATTCTTTGTACACTTGGTTCTTCCATCTTAACAGATAGTGAACATATTTCAGTTCCTGTGTAGTTTTCATCAGCAGATCTTGAATAGATAGAATCTTCACACTACCATCTTTCATGAAGTACAGAAGCTTTTCTTTCTTTTCAAAACCATCATGACAATCTATAACTAGATCAACAGCTAATAAATTGTTCAGGTTTTCAGAAGTTAAAGTACCTCCAATTTCTGTCAAGGAGTAAGGATCAACATATGACATATTCAGATATTCACCATCTCTGTGTCCAATACCTCCTCTTGAATTACTTGACAATTGCTTCAGATTTGAAAACATCTTTAACCAGAGTGCTTTTGATCTAGCCATATCAGACAAATCAACAACACTTGAAGCGCTTGTAATAATTCCACCAGACTGAAAATTGATAGGTGTATCACAACTTAATGTGCTAATATGTTTCCACTTCTTGTCCTTTTCCTTTTCAAAAGTGTAGCTTCTTTCAAGTAAAGATTCTTGTCTGCTTGAATTTCTCCATTGTCTTTTATTTGAAACTTTAAGCCTTTGTAGATAGAGATTGAAATCTTCATTTGTTCTTCTTGTAATATCTCTTCTTCTGGCTTTTTCTTCTTCATCTACTTCTTTGTTGTGACAATCAACAACAGTAGATAAGATTATCAAATCAACCTCTTGCAGAATTTCAGATTCGTCAGGATCTTGAATATTGTCAGGATTAGAATCTTCAATTTGATTTGTATTGCTGAGAGTTGATTTTCTTGATTTTCTTCTCAATTCAGGTTCTTCTTCAACAATTCCATCATCACCAAAAGTAGATCTGTCAGGAACTACTAGAGTTTGAATAGGTTCAGGAATTTCTTCAATTCTTAACCCTCTAGACCTTGTCTGTCTAGGTACTGTTTGAGTTGAAGAACCTCTTTTACTTCTTCTAGCACCTCTCCTACCTCTGCTTCCTCTACCTCTAGCAGGAGCAGTATAGCTTTCCATTGTCTCTCTTTGTAGTCTCAAGAAATCTTCATGTGAGAGATCTGGATATTCTTCACTTGCTGTAGAGAGTGCTTTTCTTGCATATAATTGTTGAACTCTTTTATCAGTATGATATAGAGTAACAATTCTGCCGTCTTTTGTAGAAAACTTCTGGAATAAATTTGATGCATCTTCAGGATTATCAATAATCACATCTTCATCACCTTCAGGAATTGTAGCAAGAATGTGTCCATGACCAAGTGTCAGGATTTGATCTTCCGTCAGGATCTGAGATTGCACCAATGTTCTTACTGTCTTAACTCCAGAATCAGAAACATGAGTTGACTGCGTTGTTTGACTTTGAGAAGTTTGGATTGTCTTCATAACAACAGCATCAGAGGTTTCTCCTTGTATCGCTTTGTCACCACCATCATCTCCAGTATCATCATCATTATTTCTTAATACTAGATCAGGTGTACATTTTGTCTGAATAACCTTCTCCCCCTTTTTGACATCAGGATTTGACAATAATTGCAAAATTAAGGAAAGAGAGGCTTGAATTTCAGTTACCTTAGTATCCAGAGAATCAATTCGTTGTTTGATGGAGGTTTGTTCTGAAACAACAGATTTCACTTGGGATTCCACTACCCTTAGTTGAAAAGTAGTAGGCACCTTTGTAAAATTATTAAAGATATCAGTCCTCACTTTTTCAGTTGAACCTTTGATAGAATCAATCTCACTTTTCAGGCTTTTGGATAACAGAGTTGTAGCCTTCAGATGATTCTTCAAGTCTTGATTCTCTATAGATTTCACTGCATTATAGGCATGTTCAACAGCAGAAGAAAAACTGATAGATTCATCAGATTGGTGCCATGAATTGTTCCATTCATTCTGTCTAAATGCCTCTGCAGGATCAAAGAAAGGAGTAGAAAAATCTTGTCTCTGATCTTTCCCAGTGGAAGCTTTGCCAGCCATATACGTACTTGATGAACCAAAATTAGTTCCAAGACTAATCTTGAGTGCTGTAGCAAGCTGT
Source organism: Heracleum sosnowskyi (assembly GCA_030848705.1). Taxonomy (NCBI): domain Eukaryota; kingdom Viridiplantae; phylum Streptophyta; class Magnoliopsida; order Apiales; family Apiaceae; genus Heracleum; species Heracleum sosnowskyi. Next base: position 46,803,105 of record CM061239.1, on the reverse strand, counting down.
TCCTTCTCTTTTCTATTCTCATTATCATCATCACTATCATCATCAGAATTATCATTATCAGAACCATGAGATATGTCAGGATCAGGAATTGCAATACCTTTCAGTTTATCCTGAGATTCTGAGATAGGATGATCTATTGGTCTTGAATGAAGTGGCTGTATCAAAATAGGTTCATTATCAGGAGCACCACTAACGTCAGGATGAACAACGTCAGGATTTGATATGCTTGCATCAGTATTTGCTACCAATGGTTCTTGTGTAGCTTGAGGTTCAGAAGCTGCTTCAACACTTTGAGCTAAAGGTTCTTGTGTGCTTCCCTCATTGACAATGTTCTCGACCAATCTTTCAACAGAAGCTGTAGCTTTGCCTGCATCTTCACTTTGAGAAGATGGTTCTTGTGTAGCTGGAATGTTGATGTCTTCATTCTCCCTTTGAGAAAATGGTTCTTGTGTGACCATTCCACTAGCTAAGCCTTCACCCAAACTTTGATTGAGTGGTTCTTGTGTGGCAGGATCAACAGTAGCTGCTGAATTACTCTGAAATTCAGGTTCTTGTGGGCTTGATCCTTTCAGCTTCTTCTGTCTCTGATAGACTAACTCTTCTGCATTCCTCTTTTTCTTTGATGTAGGTGTAAGACCAACCAAGGAAGCAGTTGTAGAAACCTTCTCCCAAGAATGTCCTCGAATTTGAGATGGAGAGGCTGGAGAGTCTGATATAGAGACAACTTTTGTTGCTGCATCAGGAATACTAACATCAGGATTTGATGTCTGAATATCAGTATCCTTCATTTGCACTGTCAAAGGAATATGATACCTGCTCTTTGATAATTTCCTTGTCTTTTGTGGTTTTGATAAAGGTACCACAGCTTTGGTAGCAGTATCAGCAACTTCCTTGTTCACATTCATCACAGAGGATATAGGTAAGTCATCCTCTGAATCACTTTCATCAATCAACCTTAACTTCCTTTTCACAGGAACATTCTTAACAACCTTATCAGCTTTCTTGACCAGGACCCCTTGTACACCCCCTTGTATCTTCTTTTTAGTGAGTGGTGTAGAGGAAAAATCCTTTGAACCTGATTGCCTTCCAGACACATCAGTTCTAGCTGATTTCTTTGATTTTACAACTAAAGTCTTTTGAGAGACAGTAGAGGTGGTTGTTAACTGTTTAGACTGTTTAGGTTGCATGCTTGTGTCAGGAACAAGGTGGGTTGGTCCTTGTACCATAGCATTAGAAAGTAGTCCATAACGAGTAGGCATTTTCTGATGTAAGAAAAACCTAACCTCATCAGGAATAAAAGCATTTCCTATAAAACCATTTGCCTTATCACTGTTGACTAAGGACTTAATATTATTCTCAGTAATTCTACAGATTGGTAGAACTACATCATCCTCAAAAGCAACATTAGGACATAAGTGATTAAATATCAACTGTAAAAATCTAAGAAAACAGACAGAACCCAACTTATCTGATTTCCTATCACTTAAAGCTTTTAAGATAAAAGACCCATAATCAAACACTGTAGAATGGATAAGAGAGTACCCAATTTTAAGAGATCCTGATGGAAGAGCATCAAAATTTGATGTCTTGTTCAGGAAACAGCGGCTGATTGTATCAAAGAAGAAATTCCATTCCTTCTTAAGCTTTGTCCTAAAGAGATTTCTATATCTCTTTACTTCTTAAGGATGGAACAAGAGACCTTCCAGTTCTGAAGGACTGTGAAGCTGCTCAGGAGCATTCATGCTAATTTGCAGGGCACGTGTTCATGCTTATCTGTAAAGCACGAGTTCCTGAGTAGAAAATAGACTAGGAAAACAAATATGTAATTTCCATATTTCATGTGTAATGTATTTTCAAGTATTAATGAAATTTGTCTATTTTCTCAGTTGTTTTCTTCCTGTACTTGCCTGCAAAATTTGTTAGTAACACTCATAGTGATATTCAGATGATAAATAATAAACTCTGATAATAATGAAATTGAGATTGATAATTAAGACTAAAAACTTAATCAAAGACTAAGTAATAATCTAATTGTCCAGAGTTTACCAGGAGTGTTGATGACAAATTAGCATAGAACCTCTGGTTTTCATACCAGCTTCAATCATCTGAGCATCAGGATTTGACCAGTGGACTTCCTGTCAGGATTCCATCCTATCAGGATTTGATCAAAGAAAACATACCTTTCTGAATAACCATCAGGATTTGACAGTTATCAGGATTTCTTCTCTGTAGCTTTTCCTCAGAAATTCTCAAAATTCATCATTCCAAGTTCATTCACCAACTTATTGAAAGTAGCTTCAGGTAGTGGCTTGGTGAATATATCAGCTAGTTGTTGATCAGTAGGAACAAAGTGAAGTTCAATTGTTCCTTCCAGAACCTGTTCTCTTATAAAGTGATATCTGATACTTATGTGTTTAGTAAGAGAATGCTGAACTGGATTTCCTGTCATTGCAATAGCACTTTGGTTATCACAATAAATAGGGATTTTTGAGTATGACAGGCCATAATCTAACAACTGATTTCTCATCCACATTATCTGAGCACAACAACTTCCTGCAGCAATGTACTCAGCTTCTGCAGTTGAAGTGGAAATAGATTTCTGCTTTTTACTGAACCATGAAACTAGTCTTCCACCCAAAAACTGACAACTTCCTGAAGTACTTTTCCTGTCTATTTTGCATCCTGCAAAATCAGCATCTGAATAACCACACAACCCAAAATCTGATTCCCTTGCATACCAAAGGCCAAGTGAAGGAGTGCCTTTGAGATATCTGAAAATTCTTTTGACTGCAATCAGATGTGGTTCTCTAGGTTTTGCTTGAAATCTTGCACATAGACAGGTTGCAAACATGATATCTGGTCTACTGGCAGTGAGATACAATAAAGAGCCAATCATTCCTCTGTAGTGAGTTACATCTACCTCTTCACCTTGATCAGGATCAAGTTTGGTAGCTGTAGCTATGGGAGTTGAAGCAGGAGTACTGTCTTGCATGTTAAACTTTGTCAATAAATTCCTTGTGTATTTAGACTGATTAATAAAAATCCCTTCATCAGTCTGTTTAACTTGAAGACCCAGAAAGTAACTCATTTCTCCCATCATGCTCATTTGATATCTTGACTGCATAAGCTTGGAAAACTTTTCACACAGCTTATTGTTTGTTGACCCAAAAATGATATCATCAACATAAATCTGAACTAACAGCAATTCCTTACCATGATTCAAATAAAATAGAGTTTTATCAATTGCACCTCTTTTGAATCCACTTTCCAGTAAGAATTGAGCTAAAGTTTCATACCATGCTCTTGGAGCTTGCTTTAGTCCATAAAGTGCCTTATCCAGTCTGTAGACATAATCTGGATATTTAGGTTCAATGAAACCAGGAGGTTGTTCAACATAAACTTCTTCCTCCAGTTCACCATTTAAGAAAGCACTTTTAACATCCATCTGGAAAACCTTGAATTTCTTATGTGCTGCATAAGCAAGAAATATCCTGATGGCTTCTAGTCTTGCAACAGGAGCAAAAGTTTCATCATAGTCAATTCCTTCTTGTTGAGAATACCCCTTTGCAACTAGCCTTGCTTTATTTCTGATAATGACTCCATCAGAATCAGTCTTGTTCTTGAAAATCCACTTTGTACCAACTATTGATCTATTCTTTGGTCTTGGTACCAGTTTCCAGACTTCATTCCTTTCAAATTCATTCAATTCTTCTTGCATTGCAGTAACCCAATCAGCATCTTTAAGTGCATCTTCAACTTTCTTAGGCTCCTCCTTGGACAGAAAGTTATTGTATAGACATTCATTCTGAGTTGCACTTCTTGTTTGAACACCTGCATCAGGATCTCCAATTATCAAATCAGGAGTATGATCTTTTGTCCATTTCCTTGCTGGTGTCAAATTGTTCCTTGAAATAGATGCTCCCCCTGGATTGGTGTTATCTTGATTGAAAGAATTTGATTGATTTGAAGCTCTCCCTGAATTATTGCTATGCCCTCCTGATGTGTTATCAGGATCTTCACTTGAATCAGTATCTGAAGAATTCTGTCCTGATGATTGAGTTGACTCTGAACTTGTAGTTGAATGCCGTTGCTCCCCCTCAACATTAGCACTACTAGTTGTATCACTGTTGTTTGTATCATTAGTATTAGCACCATCAGTATCTGGTGTGTCATCAGGATTTGGTGACCCGTCAGTACTGGATGAATGGACAGCTTCTGATTCACTTTCTTCAGGTTCCTTGGAAGCTTCATTTTCAAAAAACAATCTATCATGCGAGTCTTCAATGATTCCAGTTATCTTCTTATCATCAAAAGATACATGTATTGACTCCATGACAGTTCTTGTTCTCAAATTAAAAACTCTGAAGGCTCTTGATGTAGGATAACCTATGAATATTCCTTCATCAGCCTTTGTTTCAAATTTCCCTAGCTATTCAGGATGAGTTCTGAGAACAAAACATTTACAGCCAAACACATGCAAATGCTTCAGACTTGGTTTCTTCTCTTTGAGTGACTGATAAGGAGTGACACCATGCCTGTTTATCAATGTGAGATTTTGTGTATAGCATGCTGTGTTGACTGCTTCTGCCCAGAAATATGTAGGTAATTTAGCTTCTTCCAACATAGTTCTGCCAGCTTCAATAAGAGTTCTATTCTTCCTTTCTACTACTCCATTTTGCTGAGGAGTGCCAGGAGCAGAGAATTGTTGAATGATTCCTTTGTATTTGCAGAACTCTTCCATCTTTGAATTCTTAAATTCAGTACCATTATCACTTCTCAGAATCTTGACTTTGTACTTTGTGGTTGTCTCAATCATCCTCACATGATCCAACAGAACTTCAGGAGTTTCATCTTTTCTATACAGAAAATACACCCAGGTGAATCTAGAATATTCATCAACAATTACAAGAGTGTACCTTTTCTTACTGATGGACATGATGTTGACTGGACCAAACAGATCAAGATGTAGCATGTGATATGGTTCTTCAATAGAGGATTCTGATTTACTCTGGAATGATGTCCTTCTTTGTTTTGCTTTTTGACATGCATCACAGAGTCCATCAGGTGTATATAGAACATTAGGTAATCCTCTTACTAACTCTTTCTTAACCAACTCATTGATGTTGTTGAAGTTGAGATGAGAAAGCTTCTTGTGCCAATTCCAACTTTCATCTACTGAAGCTTTACTGATGAAACATGTAGGGGAGCCATCAGTATCTGAGAGAATGTTGGCTTCATATATGTTACCATGCCTGTAGCCAGTTAGTGCTATTTTCCCTGTTGCTTTACTGACTACTTCACAATGTGTGGAATAGAAATTGACATGATAACCTCTGTCAGTGATTTGACTAATACTCAACAAGTTGTGTTTTAGTCCCTTCACTAGAGCTACTTTTTCAATGATGACATTTCAAATGATTATATTGCCATATCCCAAGGTTTGTCCAATGTTGCCATCTCCATAAGACACAGTTGGGCCAGCTTTTTCTTCATATTCTGATAACAGGGCTTTGTTTCCAGTCATGTGCACAGAACATCCACTATCCATGACTAACACATTTTTCCTTTTACCCTGCATCAGAATAGTAAAACACTAGTCAGAATGTTTAGGAACCCACACTTGTTGGATTCCTTGTTCATGCATTTTATTAAATTTAACAGCAGAAGACTTTTTGACTTTAGCAGTCCTGACAGGATTTACTCCATCAGGATTTGCTTTGTCAGTATCAGTATTAACAAAAGCATGCTTCACTATGACATTTTCAGTTTTATCAGACTTTGTACTACTTTCAAACTTAGGCAATGGATCATAAAAGTTATAGTACAAATCATGATACTCTTTACATGTATAAATAGAATGCCATAGACTACCACAATGAAAACAGGACTTCTGCGGTTTATAGAGTACTGATCTATTCCTAACATCAGACTTAGGAATATCAGTAATCTTCTTCTTACTCTTCTTACAATCAATAGCAAGATGATTAGAGTTTCCACAGTTAAAACAACACTTTCTAGGTGCATTTGGGATATACTTATAACCATTCTCTTTATTGATCCCAATTTTACCATTCCTGTTTCTCTTAACAGTAGCTTCCTCTTTCTTATCTGTAACCTCACAGATTTTATCTTTAAGCTGTTTCTGAGACAATAGACCTACATTCTTAGTGACTTTGTTCATGACAGGTTTAGACTTTATAACTTTAATTCCTTGAGTAGATGAAGATCCCTTTTCAAAAGTAGAATTGGAATCCTTACCAAAAACAAAATTAACAGGAGTAATCTTAGATTTGGTTGAGTCTATAACATGTCTATAGGTCTTTGGACTGACTGTCTCATCAATGACAATTTTCTCTTTCAATTTCTTATCTTCATCTGACTTATATCCTAGACACTCTTTCCAATTCTTAGAGGTATTAATCTCATGAAAACGTCTTAACTCAGAAGCATTATCAGTATCAAAATCAAAGATAGTATTTAGTACCTTATCATCAGGAGCAGCAGTTACATCAGCATTGGCCATTAACGCATAGTTGACTACCTCAGTATCAGATTCTGAGGAAGAGTCCATCCAATCCTTGCTTGATGTGATGAGTGCCTTTGTCTTGTTGCATTCAGAAGCAAAGTGACCCATACCATTACACTTGTAGCATCTAACCTTTGCCTTGTCAAATTTGCTACCCTTGCTGTCCTTTTTGATATACTTGTCTTTGTCTGCTTTGTAGGTCTTTTTCTGAACGTTGCCTTGTCTTCTATTCTTCCTGAACTTCATCCTTCTGAAGTTTCTGACAATCATAGCAACCATCTCTTCCATGTCTGAATCAGAAGATTCATCACCAGTATTGGCATCAGGATTGCCATCAGTATCTGATGAAGAGTCGTCAGGATCTGACTCAGCTACTCTTGCTTTCCTTCTAGAGACCTCCATAGCTTTCCCTTTTGATTTTGCTTCTACATTCAAAGCAATTGACTTTGCCTTGCTGCTTTTCTTGTTCTTCCTCTGTTGAACTTCAAGATCATGAGTTCTTAGCATCCCATAGATCTCATCAAGAGACACAATGTTCAGATCATACTGGTGTCTAATGATTGAGGTCTGAGTATCCCATTCTTCAGGTAAAGCTCTAAGAAATTTGGTGTTTGAATCTTCAGTTTCATATACTTTGTCAACTAAGGATAAGCTGTTCAATAGTGTCAGGAATCTATCATATAGATCAGTCAGGCTCTCTTCAGGTCTTGCATCGAATTGTTCATATTCTTGAATCAAAAGAGCCCTTCTGTTTTTCTTGACAGATGCAGATCCCTGGCACTGAGTTTCCAAAGTATCCCAGATTTCTTTTGAAGACTTGCATGCAATCACTCTGTTTGACATAACAGCATCAAGGCTATTATGCAAGATATTCTTTATCTTTGGTTCCCTGAGTACATGAGCTTTTTCTTCTGGAGTCCATTTAGCTTTAGCTTTGACCACATAATGTTCTGGTACTGTATCTGTTCGTTCTACGAACTTTGTTGGTATATATGGTCCATCACGAATCCTGTCCAAGTAGTCAGGATCCATAGCCTCCAGGTACATCAGCATCTTTACCCTCCATGTGGGATATTCTGATATCTTCAAGATGGGAATCTTCATGCTTTCATACTTGGTTGTCGACATCTTTAGATCGTATCTGATTCAGAATTAAATCAGTTTGCTCTGATACCAATTGTTGCCCAGTAAATAACAATTGTAGAAGGGGGGTTGAATACAATTGTATAAGATTCTCGACTTTATATAACACAAATATGAAAGATCAATAACAATAACAATAACAGCTTTATTAACTTTGATATAAAACTGTTACAAACTCTCTTAAGAAATTCTGATGTTCTTAAGAGCTGCTAGCTTACAAAAACTCTCTCAAGAAATTCTGTTCTTAAGAGCTTCTCTCCGATTATGTTCTCTCTTTAATGAATACATAAATCGAAACCAAAACTGTGTTTATATAGTGCACACAGCTTCTCTATCAATAACAAGATAAGTCCTAATCATAACAAAGATAGAAACATATCTTTAATCGATAGCTGCATTCTACAAACCAGGAACAAATAGAATAAACTTCCATGTTTATCTAGACTCCAAATATAACTCGAAGTAGGAATCCTGATCAGCTTCAAGTCCTGATGATCAAACCTGATCATAGTCTGAGTAGGAATCCTGATGATCAATAAGATACTGACGCTTGATCAAATACTGATGACCATGCAATACTGATGACGTCAGCAATCCTGATCAGTTGAGTCTAGCTTCTGACGATCATTGAATTCTGATCTAACAGTATTCAATTGTCAGTAAACATACAATACAAGAAACACTGAATCCAACTATTAAAAAACAATATTTAATTATTCTAAATACATGACAAGAGACAATTACAAAAATTACACTAAACCTGGCCAACACACGAATAAAATTTAACAAATAGAACAAATTGCAAAAAAATTGTGACTAAACACATCAAACAAATTACCAAATCTGAAGTAGTAATATATGAAACATAAATCACCTAATTACAAGAAGATGCGAAAAAAATCACAATTCTAGCCAAGTATTGGTGGCGGTCGAATTCAAAGCAGAGTACAAGTATTCACTGGATGAGCTGGTCAAGAATGAGTCGACATAAAGCCAGTGGGGGCATGGGGTTTCGATATTTTCAGGATTATAATATGGCAATGCTGGGTAAACAGGGGTGGCGGCTACTCACTAATACAGAGAGTTTGGTTAGCAGAGTTTTTAAGGCTCGTTACTTCTCTGAAGGTAATTTTCTAACAGCGGAAATTGGGAATAATCCAAGTTATGTTTGGCGGAGTGTGTGGGCGGCTAAAGATCTGATTAGAAGTGGTACAATATGGATGATAGCTTCAGGGGATAAGATAGGAATTCAAAATCAGCCTTGGTTGGAGAATGAGGATAATCCATACATCACCTCTGTATCACAAGCTTTTGATTCGAATATGGTTTCTTCGCTTATGAAGGTGAACCAAAGAAGTTGGGATGAAGAAATTATTAGGGACCTTTTTAATGAGAGAGATCAGCAGTGCATTCTGAATTTGACTATAAGGGAGAATCTGGTGGAGGACAGAATCTATTGGAATAAGGAAGCTTCTGGAGTTTATAGTGTTAAGAGTGCTTACAGGTTTTTGCAGGAGCAGAAGGTTTGTTGGAATGATAGAGATAATTCGAATTTCTGGAAAACAATGTGGAGAACCAAGGCTCCAGCTAAAGTGCTTAATTTACTATGGAGAGCAGCAGCAAATTGTCTACCAGTTTTGACGTTGCTTCAGCAGAAAAAAGTCCCAGTATTAAGCATTTGTCCTATGTGTCAGGGGGAGGAGGAAACCATTTTACATGCTCTGGTGACATGTCCTAGAGCTGTGCAGATATGGAGTACGTTTCTTTCACCTTCAGATATTTATCAAGAAACCAGGGAGGATTTTTTCAGTTGGGTGCAAGGAGTTTTTGAATCAATTTCCCACGACATGAGAGCAAAGGTGGCCACAGTGTGTTGGGCCATTTGGAAGTCTCGTAATGAGAAAGTTTAGAATAACAGAATCGGTTCAGTAAATGGTGTTCTGAGTTCAGCGAATTATTATCTTACACAATGGAAGAGTACCCAAAGTCGTTTTTTCGAGGCTCTACCTCAGGCAGGTTGTGCAGAGGATGGGGCTATGTCTTGGGTTAAGCCACAGGAGGATTCAGTTAAGATAAACGTTGATGCAGCTCTGTTTCGAGAACATGATTCGTTTGGTTCTGGTTTGATAGTACGAGACAGTAATGGAGGAATGATTCAAGCTCGGACAGTTCTGAAAGCAGGCAAGGTAACAGCAGAAATGGCTGAAGCCATGTCAATTAAGGAGGCGTTGAGTTGGATTGAGGAGAACCAGTGGCCAGTGGTAGTGTTGGAGTCGGACTGTCTAGTAGTCGTTCAAGCTATTAGAAGCAAGGTGAAGATGCGATCACCGTTTGGTCTTGTTATTAAGGAGTGCAGGAATAAATTATTGTCACTAAACAATGTTAGTTTGTTATTTGTGAGACGATCTGCTAATATGGCGGCTCATTGTGTGGCCAAAATGTCATATTCCTTCCCAGGTCGAGTTTTTGATAGGGGAAATGTCCCTATTGAAATTAAGAATGTATTGATGGCTGATTTAAGGATATAAAATTCTCTTTTCGTCAAAAAAAAATATTTATCACAAAAAAAACACATATCCAAAAATTAATAAACTTAAAAAAAACTAGAAACTATAAAAACACAAAACCCATTGAGAGTAGCATGAAACAAGTAGTCTTGTGAACAAATTAATGTCATGTAAAACAAAATATTAATAATAAATATTAATAATAAATATATGTATGACAAGCATAAGAGGGCATATAAAATCATGCCGCAGAAAATAAGATGGACAAGAAATTACAAGTCGGTAATATATTGCATATAAATCCTAATAATATGTCATGACTAAATATGGTACACAATCAAATAAATTATTATAAGTAACTAAATATGGTACACAATCAAATAAATTATTATAAGTAAGAAATGTAAACATGATTCATCAGACTGGGCAAAGGCATGACATCAAAATCATATACCACCAAAACAATGGTGCCAGCAAAGAACATAAAAGATAAAAAATTGATATCAAGAGGACATCAACTAGACAACATGGCATGCATAAACAAACTGTAATACGAAGGATCGAAATCCAAAAATACAATAACAATTTAACCGAGAAAAAATAAAAAGGATACATCTGCTCTAAGCTTATGGAAGTGACTTGTATGAGGAACAGAAGTGGCTAAAGGCAACATCGACAATAGAAAATCCGTTGAAAAATCGACTGGCTCTGATACCAATGAAAGGTTTTCCGGTAAGAAGAAATATTTAGAGATATGTTAAGAGGGTTCTGAATGTATTTTGAACAAAGTACTTTTTCTATTTGGTATAGACCACTATATATCGGCTACAAAATACATTCTCCACCCCAAAACTAAAGTGCCCCATTAACTTCACCATTAACATAATAAATATATTGATATGTAACTCATATACAATTACATATCAGCATTTATTTATATAATTAACACTAATAAATACATCATTTATGTATTTATTTATTCAATTTATTTTATGGATTATTTGGCATAAAGCCAAAAACCCAACACAAAATACATGGCAAGTAAATATTTTATAATAAAAGATTATATTTAATTTTTTACATACATTTGCTGTTATCTCATGACAAGTATCCTAAGTTTTACCTTAGAATCCTTATTCTCTTATATATATATTAGCTTAAAACCCTTGCGATGCATAGATTGTTATTAATAATTATTATTTTTATTATTTATGTTTTAATATTCTATTAATTTGCATTTGCTAAAAAAATAAGTAGACGTGTTCAACTTTTTTAAATAATTAAAAGTATTAAAACAGATTTTAAAATAAATTAATAATTGTTTGTCCGTGATATTTTTGGAAAGGGAGAGGTCTTAGTAAAGAAAAATAGAAAAAGTAATGTGTTTTAGCTGAAAAGGTAAATGCCCGTAATTAAAAGTATTTAAATAGGTTTCAAAATAATTAAGTAAGGATTTGCCCTGAATATTTTTGGAAAATGAGAGATTTTAGTAAGGAAAAATAGAAGAGTAACATGTTTTAGTTGAAAAAGGTAATTGCCCGTGATTGTTTTTAGAAAAAGAGAGGATTTTGTTAAAAAAATAGAAAATATAATGTATTTTAGCTAAAAAGGTAGTTGGTTATAAAAATGTTATTACTTAATAATAATTTCTTTAGAAAATAAAAAAAATAGAAAAAGTAACACGTTTCAGCTAAAAAAGTGCTCATAATTAAAAATATTAAAATAGATTTTAAAATAAATAAATAAGGATTTGTCGTGATATTTTTGGAAAATGAGGGGTTTTAGTAAGGAAAAATAGAAAGAGTAACATGTTTTTGTTAAAAAAAGATAATCGCCCATTTTTTTTTAGAAAAAGAGAGGATTTTGTTAGAAAAAAAATAAAAAAGATAATGTATTTTAGCTGAAAAGGTAATTAATTATAAATAATGTTATTATTTAGTGATAGTTTTTTAAAAAATAAGTAAGGGTAATTAAGTAAAATCACAAGTACCGACCGTCCGTCCGTCCGACCACCAAACTTTTAATGTTTCGTCTTTAATAACATAGCTTAAAACCCGTGCGATGCACGAATTATTTTTAATAATTGTTAATTTTATTATTTATATTTTATATTTTATTAATTGTATTTATTAAAAAAATAAGTAGGCGTGTTAAACATTTTTAAATAATTAAAAGTTTTAAAATAGATTTTAAAATAAATAAGTAACGGTTTGCCCGTGATATTTTGGAAAAAAATGGGCTTTAGTAAGAAATATAAAGAGTAACATGTTTTCGTTGAATTTTAAAATATAAAATTAATGATTTCTCTGTGATTAATAATTATTATTTTATTATTTTATTTTATTAAATAGAACTATTCGTGATATTTTGGAAAATGAGAGGTTTTATTTAGGAAAAATAAAAAAGTAGAAATTTTAGTTAGAAAATATAAAAAAGAATATACAATTTGACTAAAAGTGGTAATGGGTTAGTTATTAACAATTATAACCTTATTATGTTATTTTATTAAATGAATATGTCTGCGATATTATTGGAAAATGAGATGGTTTAGTTAGAAAAAATAGAAAAGATATTCTTATGTAATAATTTTAATATTTTATCTAACGGTTCTCATTGATTTGATCAGAGATATCTAACGGTTATGAATGGAGTGACCAGACTACAAAAACTTTCATGACTAGACTACAAAACTTTCAATGTTTCGTCTTTAATATAATAGTACTAGCTTAAATACCCGTGCGATGCACAGATTGTTATTAATAATTATTTTTTATTATTTATGTTTTAATACTCTATTAATTTGCATTTGCTAAAAATAATAATTAGGCGTGTTAATTTTTTTAAAATAATTAAAAATTTTAAAATAAATTTTAAAATAAATTAATAATTGTTTACCTGTTATATTTTTGGAAAATGAGGGGTTTTAGTAAGAAAAAGTAACATGTTTTAGCTGAAAAAGTAAGTGCCCGTAATTAAAAATATTTAAATAGGTTTCAAAATAAATAAGTAAGGATTTGCCCGGGATATTTTTGGAAAATGAGGGGGTTTAATAAGGAAAAAATAGAAAGAGTAACATGTTTTAGTTGAAAAAAGAAATTTCCCGTGATTTTTTTTAGAAAAAAAGAGGATTTTGCTAGAAAAAATAGAAAATGTAAATGTATTTTAGTGGAAAAGGTAGTTGGTTATAAAAATGTTATTATTTAATAATAGTTTCTTTAGAAAATGAAAAAATAGAAAAAGTAACACGTTTCAGCTGAAAAAGTGCTCATAATTAAAAGTATTAAATTAGATTTTAAAATAAGTAAGTAAGGGTTCACCCGCGATATTTTTGGAAAATGAGTGGTTTTAGTAAGGAAAAATAGAAAGAGTAACATGTTTTTGTTAAAAAAGATATTCGCCCGTGTTTGTTTTAGGAAAATAGAGGATTCTGTTAGAAAAAAATAAAAAAGGTAATGTATTTTAGCTGAAAAGTTAATTGATTATAAATAATGTTATTATTTAGTGATAGTTTTTAAAAAAAAATAAGTAAGGGTAATTAAGTAAAATCACTAAGTATCGACCGTCCGTTCGTCCGAATACCAAACTTTTAATGCTTCGTCTTTCATAATATAGCTTAAAATCTGTACGATGCACAGATTATTTTTAATAATTGTTAATTTTATTATTTATATTTTATATTTTATTACTTGCATTTATTAAAAAAATAAGTATGCATGTTGTTATGGAATAAAAACTGAGCTTGCGAAATTAATTGCTAGGATTAATGAGCTTCGAGCTTTAATGGTTGCACTCGTGTTTCCGGACTAAATTGGTCCTCACAAGATGCCTACGTATCTCAATTAATGTTGAGAATCAAGCCAAAGACGTAGTTCTGATTGTAGGATCAGGGACCTTATATAGGCGTCTGGAGCCTTGTATTTATGGTATGTTTAGGAGTCTTAGCGAATAAGTCTCCTTTTTGATATTGGATAAGCATTGTATTGTTTGGTGGGCAAGTCTTTTCCTCGTTGATAAAGGCTGTGACTCATTAATTGCCTTTAATTGGGATTCTAGATCCTTCTTTGACCAATTTTCCATAACTTGGGCTCTTTTCATGAGCTGTATAATTTCCCTATTTATTAATTACGAAATTAATAAATAATCAGGGATTTGGGCATTAAATATCGAGCCTTTTCATTGGACCGTCAATTATATTTCTATAATTATTTTTCTGTCCATATCATTTGCCCCCCAATTTCTAGGAAAACTTTTTAAACTTTCGTAGAAATTATATTGACCTTTTTCGAGATTCGGGGTCTTTTTATCCTTTACCTAGGACTTTATTTACACTAGTGTTTCACAATTATCGCCTTATTGCAAAGTGTGGAGTGACCTACACATTTACGACGATTGCTGCCTTATTCGAGGCTAATTTGACATTTATATGAAATATTCCTAATATTTTAGGAATTTTCATGTACCCACGGGTATTTTTAATAATTATTCCTAATATTTAAGGAATTTTCATGTACCCACATGTATTTTTAATAATTATTCCTAATATTTTAGGAATTTTCATGTACCCATAGGTATTTTTAGAAATATTTCTTGAAATATTTCAAAAGTGTATAAAATATTTTCCCAAAATTAAGAAAATAATTTTAAAAATTATTTTCTATTTTCTCAGGTATTTTCTGAATTTTTAGAAATTTTCTAAAAATTTTAAATAGCTTTTGGCTATTTATTTGCAATTTCTGAATTTTTCTTTTGTTTTTGTATTCCTTGTCTCCTTTCTTACATAGCAACAATTGACATTGTTCCCCGTGAGGGAACATCCCTGTTTCCTGTGGGGGAGCAACAGTATTTGAGAGCATTTGCTGTTGTGATTGAAGAGTGCGGGAGGCGGGGGTATCCCCGCGTACAAGGCAGCCAAGGAAAGCACGCGCCCCATGCTGCTTCCTGGGCGTGGTTCGCGAATTAATTTTTTTTTTTTTTTTTTAAATCGTAGCCAGCTGCTGTTGTCTTCTGGGCGTGGGTACCCCCACCTAGGAGACGTTCTAGGTTGTTACACCTAGGAACTATGTCTCCTGGGCGTGGGTCTTTCAAAGTTCACTCAAGGAGCTTCTGGGCGTGGGTACCCCCGCCTAGGAGACGTTCTAGGTTGTCCCGCCTAGGAGACGTTCTAGGTTGTCACGCCTAGGAACTATGTCTCCTGGGCGTGGGTCTTTCAAAGTCGGCTCAAGGAGCTTCTGGGCGTGGGTACCCCCGCCTAGGAGACGTTCTAGGTTGCCACGCCTAGAAACTATGTCTCCTGGTCGTGGGTCTTTCAAAGTTGGCTCACGGAGCTTCTGGGCGTGGGTACCCCCGCCTAGGAGACGTTCTAGGATTATGGGGTTTCAACCCTCACATAATACTCAAGTTTTTTAAAAAACTTGGATTTGGTTTTATTAAACCTCATTTCTAGTAGTAAGTCCATTCAGGAAACATTTTAAACATAATAAACTTTCAAGTTTGCAGCACGCCAAGTTCTTGGCACCTCATGCCCTTCGAGGGTTTGTAGCTTGTATGAGCCTCGACCAAATACGTTCTCAACGCGATATGGTCTTCCCCAATTTGAGGCTAACTTGCCTTTTTGTCCAATTCCGGATGCCTCAATCTTTCGAAGAACCAAGTCTCCTTGTCGAAAGAACCTTTCTTTAACCCTTAGGTTGTAGTAGAAAGATGCCTTCTTTTGATGCTCAACTATCTTAGCGTTTGTTTCATCTCTAACTTCGTCAATTAGATCTAAGGCTAGCCTCAAGCCTTCTTCATTTGTTTCTTTAATTTGAGCTTTCAGTATATTGAATCGAAGCTCGTTCTGAGCTCTACTTCCTCGAATTTTCGGGGGTTTCAACCCTTATATTAACCTTCTTCCAACAGGCCTCTTTAGGCTTTTAGTTGAGCTTGTAACATAACTCTTTGATCCTTCGGGATTTTCTATCCATGCATGTTATTTATGCATATTATGTTTCTTCGTTCTTGCATTCACTTATATTTATTTAGCTTTTCTTTTGTAAGGCAATTCCTAGTACTTGGCCTCATGAATGGGCTGACACTTTGATCAAGTGTTATTGGTACAACTTGTTCTTTAGTAGAACAATAAGGAAATACTCAAACAAAGATAAGTAATAAAATAGTGAATGAGAACTTGAAATATTTCCTTATAAAAAGAGGGTTCGACCCTTACATAGTGCTTTACTTCCTACTAAGAGCTTAAGAGCTCAGAATGGTTTCGTCGACCTTATTGCCACTTGTACTATTAGTGGATCCTTTAAGGAAACACTTAAACATAATAAACTTTTTAAATTTGAGGCATGCCAAGTTTTTGGCACCTCAGTCCCTTCAAGGGTTCAGGCAACAATGCTCCAATGTGAGTGACTTTGTCTGGTTCTCCATCGTTTCTCGAATCCATAACCTTGATTGGGAGAACCTGCCCCCCGACTCCATCAGGCCTAACGCGGCTACATAGCAACTCCTAGCCATCTTTTGATCTCCTTGTTCTTCACCAACCCCGTTCCTTGTTGGGAACTTGATTTTCAAATGGTAAGTTGAGGCAACAGCCTTGAATGCATGAAGGCCTGTCCTCCCAAGGATTGCATTATAAGTCGAGGTTGCCTTTATCACCACGAAGTTCAGCATTTGAGTTGTTGTTTGTGAACCTTGCCCTATTGTCATAGGGAGCTGAATAGTTCCCTCTACTTTAGATTCAACCCCATTGAACCCATATATGGGCATGTTTGAAGGAGTCAGTTGCGAATCGGTATATCCCATCTTGATAAAGGCATCATGGAACAAGATGTCCACGGAAGCTCCGTTATCAACCAGAACCCTCTTGGTTTTAGAGTTGCCTATTACAGGTATAATGACCAACGGGTCGTCATGGGGGAACTTCACCCCTTCAAGATCAGAATCATCAAAGGTAATATCCACTTCTGTCTTGGCACGTTTCGGTGCTTCTCCTACAACAGTCATTACCTCTCGGGCATAAGCTTTCCTTGAGTTTCGGGAGGACCCAGCAGCAGTCGGTCCTCCAAATATCATGTTGATGACAGGCCCTCGGGGCTTAGGAGTACGATCTTGGTCGTTGTCCCTCCTATCATAGTCTTTCCTTTCATAGTTTCCTTGTTGATTTCCTCGATTCCCATCGTTAGTGAACTTATCGAGTTTTCCTCTTCGGATTAAGAACTCGATCTCATCTTTCAGTTGTCTACAATCGTCGGTATCATGACCAACATCTTTATGGAAACGGCAGAATTGATTCTTGTTCCGTTTCTCCAAGTCGGATCTTAGCGGCTTTGGCCATCGAAGATCTTCTTCCCTCTCAATTTCCATCAGAATTTGACTTCTTGAGGTATTCAACCTTGCATATTCATTGAACCTGGGTTCGAAGTTGTTCCTTTTAGGTGGAGAGTCAGAATCTTTCGATGTCCTGGGATATTTGTCCCTAGCGTCATACTCTTGAGTCTCCTTTCTCTTTTTTCCGTTTTCACTTCCCTCAACAGTGGGTTCATACTTTCTCATGCTTTCTTCAGCCTTGATATACTTTCCGGCTTTATCTTGTAGTAACAACATGTTTAGCCAAAGACCTCCTGAAGTGGTCATCGGTAGTTCCTTGCTGTAGGGCTATCATAGCCACTTTATCTTCCAAATCTGGGACTTTTATAGCCTCCTTAGTGAATCTACTCAAGTATTCTCTCAACGTTTCATTCTTGCCTTGTCGAATCTCCATAAGAGAGGCGGAACTTTTCTCATGTATCTTCCCACTAACAAATTGATTGATGAATGCCTTACTCAGCTCTTTGAAGGATCCAATAGAATTGGGCGGAAGGCGACTATACCAACATTGAGCCATGCCCGCTAGGGTTTGTGGAAACGCCCTACACTTTACAGCGTCATTGGCAGGCTGCAACAGCAGTGCATTTGAGAAGGTCCTTACATGATTTGCGGGATCTCCCGTTCCATCATAGGCTTTGATCGAAGGCATCTTAAATTTTCTGGATATGGTGGTTTTCATGATGTCTTGAGTGAATGGTGGTGTAGGATCATCAGGATCTCCTAGGGGCAACAAAATATTAGGATCACCCCTTGGGGCTTCAGCCCTCTTGGTCCTTCTTGGTGGATCCAAGTTGATTATCGGGATTCCTTCAGTCGTTCGGCCCCGAGATTGAGCGGCCTCTTCTTCAGCAAGGAGTTTTTTGAGCCTTGCAGTCTCTGCCTCGTGGGCTGCAAGTTTCTCCCTAGTAGTTTGGGGTGGCTCCCGATTTGTCTGGGATGAACGTCTCCTTCTTGGGGCGACATCCTCCCCAGTTGTATAACCTTCATCCTCGGTGTATGGGCCAGAGTAATCTTGAATGAGAGGGGTCTGACGAGTTTGTTGATTTTGGGGTCCCAGACCTTGAATATAAGGGGGCACATATGCCTCATGGTAGATTGGATTAGTTCCACTTCCACCCGCCATAGGTCGAGGGGGCATGCCATAGCTTGGCATCCCCAAAGTCTGATTCGCGTATTGAGGGAGATCAGTAGTATGGAGTTGAAGGCTCCTTGGTGCACTCATGAGCAGCGGGGAGGTCGTGATTGGTTGCTGGTGAACGGTCTCTTGTGGATTAGATCCATGAATGACCATCTGTAGGGGATTCGTCCCTTCAACCGAAATCGGGATTTCCGGTCCTTGAGTGTTGGTGGGGATATTCGCCCCTTGTGTGCCAGTAGTCGGTGGTGGCTGATCAGCCTCAGAAGTGAAAGGGCGATCATCGGGAGTTTGAGTATCCCGAGCTGTTCTTCGTGTGTTTGTCATGGTTGATGTTGTCTCCCCACAGACGGCGCCAAATGTTATGGAATAAAAACTAAGCTTGCGAAATTAATTGCTAGGATTAATGAGCTTCGAGCTTTAATGGCTGCACTCGTGTTTCCGGACTAAATTGGTCCTCACAAGATGCCTACGTATCTCAATTAATGTTGAGAATCAAGCCAAAGACGTAGTTCTGATTGTAGGATCAGGGACCTTATATAGGCGTCTGGAGCCTTGTATTTATGGTATGTTTAGGAGTCTTAGCGAATAAGTCTCCTTTTTGATATTGGATAAGCATTGTATTGCTTGGCGGGCAAGTCTTTTCCTCGTTGATAAAGGCTGTGACTCATTAATTGCCTTTAATTGGGATTCTAGATCCTTCTTTGACCAATTTTCCATAACTTGGGCTCTTTTCATGAGCTGTATAATTTCCCTATTTATTAATTACGAAATTAATAAATAATCAGGGATTTGGGCATTAAATATCGAGCCTTTTCATTGGACCGTCAATTATATTTCTATAATTATTTTTCTGTCCATATCACATGTTAAACATTTTTAATTAATTAAAAGTATTAAAATAGATTTTAAAATAAATAAGTAACGGTTTGCTCGTGATATTATGGAAAAAGAGGGGTTTTAGTAAGAAAAATAGAAACTAACATGTTTTCGTTGAATTTTAAAATATAAAAGTAACGATTTACCCGTGATATTTTTGAAAAAAAAGAGGGGTTTTAATAAGAAAAATAGAAAATGTGACATGTTTTAGTTGAAAAGGGTAATTGACAATTAAAATTATTAAAATAGATTTTCAAGTAAATAAGTAAGGGTTTGCTCGTGATATATTTTGGAAATGAGGGATTTTAGTAAGGGAAATAGAAAAAGTAACATGTTTTAGCTGAAAAGAAAATTGCCCGTGATTTGTTTAAAAAAATGGTAATGTATTTTAACTAAAACGGTAACTAATTATAATAATTTTTATAATAATTAAATAAGGCAAGTACAGTACCAAAACTTTTAATGTTTCGTCTTTAATAATATAGTATAGATAGATAGATAGATAGATAGATAGATTTATAATATTAGTATTTTATGCTACTAAATGGAATATCCCGTGATATTTTTTAGATTTTAGCTAGGAGAAATATTAGTTAGAAAATATAAAAAAATCTATAAGTTTTGGAAAAAAAAGCTAATCGATTAGTCATTAATAATTTAAATATTACTATTTTATTTTATTAAATATAATTGTTCATGATATTTTTGGAAAATAAGAGGTTTATTTAGGAAAAATAGAAAAGTAGAAATTTTAGTTAGAAAATATAAAAAGAATATACACTTTGGCTAAAAATGGTAATGGGTTAGTTATTAGTAATTATAATCTTATTATGTTATTTTATTAAATGAAACCGTCCGCCATATTTTTGGAAAATGAGATGTTTTAGTTAGGAAAAATATTAAAAAAAATTAATATTTTATCTAACGGTTCTCATAGATTTAATCAAAAATATCTAACGGCTATGAATGGAGTGACCAGACTACAAAAACTTTGATGACCAGACTACAAAACTTTCAATGTTTCGTCTTTAATATAATAGTATAGATATATATATATAGGGTCCTATTCAACTAGAAACTTGTACTAATTAAAAACTAGAAACTGCACCACACACAATTAAATACACCCTCTCACATACAACCCCACCTAATCCCCTCCATTCGTAATTATATTTTTCCCGTTAATTGGGGATCTTTTTTTGAAATCTGATTTCACTGTATTTTTTATCATCTCGCAACAATTAGTTTGCATACCATATTTGATATATTTCGACGATAAATCACTATTTATGCTTGCGAGAATCACTAAAATGTTGGTGATTCATGTAAGAATAAATATTGATTTCTGCGTAAATGTAGTGATTTTTTCTCCAGACCTATACGTAAATTACAAATTTTGTACTGCAAAATCACTAAATTTATACGTATATAAAAATAAATCGCTAGATCTATACTGAAATCACTATTTATTATTACAGAAACCACTAAAATTTTAGTACTCCGTAATATAGCACATATGGTATGCATATTGATCGTTGGAAGATGGAGAAAAATACAGTGAAGTCTGATTTCAAAAAACGTTCACCGATTCACGGGAAAAATCAAATTAAAAATGAAGGGAATTAGGTGGGATTGTGTATGTGAGGGTGTATTTTAACTGTGTGTGGTGCAATAGAGGGCCATTAGATTAGATTAATCTAAGGGCTTAGATTAGTTTTTAGTTTCTATTTTAAATTTAGTTTCTAGTTGAACAAAAGCCTATATATATATATATACACTAAACTATAATAAGAAAACATGAGTATAATTGTTGGTAGTTTAGTTCAACAAAAGCATATTGACCGTTAGATTTTAAGTAAAGAAATGAGAGTCGTTAGATCCATAGTTGATTTTAAGTTACTCTACTAAAGTTCTAAGGTTCGAATCCTCATAACATCATATTAAAATTAAGAATTCAGTAGGTTACTCTACTTAAGGTCTAAGGTTCGAATCCTAACAATAACATATTAAAATTAAGAATTTAGTATTATTAGTCTAAACAATACAAGCCATTAGTTAAATATCTATATTTGTTATTATATCATAAAAAAATATTCAAAATATAATTATATAAAAATTATAATAATACAAAATTATAATAAGCAAACATGGGCATAATTGTTGGTAGTTTGGTTCAACTAAAACACATTGACCGTTAGATTTTAAGTAAAGAAATGAGAGTTGTTAGATCCATAGTAAATTTTAAGTTACTCTACGAAAGGTCTAAGGTTCGAATCCTCACAACAACATATTAAGATTAAGAATTTAGTAGGTTACTCTACTAAAGGTCTAAGGTTCGAATCCTCACAGCAACATATTAAAATTAAGAATTTAATATTATTAGTCTAAACAATACAAGCCATTAGTTAAATATCTATAATTGTTGTTATATCATAAAATAATTATTAAAAATATAATTATATAAAATTTATAATTAAAAAATTATGATATTAGAAAAAGCACGTGTTAGGATTGCATCCACTATAGATCAACGTTAACCAAACACAATAACAAACACGAAAGTAAAGAACACAACAATTTAACGTGGAAGCCCCTCAAGGGAGGGTAAAACCACAAATCCACTATGAATGTATTACAAGATTGGAGTCGCTCCCTCACTCAGCACTCTTGAATACAATCACCTCACCTTGATTACAAAAGTTCTCTCTTGTGTATCGCACACAACTCTCTAACTTTTGCAATACATCAAAACCCCCTACAAATATCTATATTTATAGGCACCCCAAATATTCTAATCCTAATATCTTTCAAATCCTATCTGTGACAATTACCATCTTTTCTTACCTTGGATAAAAATCTTTCCTCAATTCTTATTTCTACCAAAATAAAACTTTCCTCAATTATCACAAATCAGAATACTTCTCATAATAGGATGCTTAACTTATTTAGGAATTCAGAGCGGACCCCAACAAATCCTCCCTCGGCTCGAATTCCCTAATATCTTAACCGACTCCGAGAATCTTCCATTTTTCTCGGTCTTCATCGTTGTTGCTTCACCATCATAGATGTTCTTCTTATGCATCATCCATTGTAGAATCAAGCTCTTTCTTTGTACACCTTGCAACTTCGCCCTCGTCCAACGAATCTGTACCCATGTGATGCCAACATACTGAAAGATAACACATTCTTTGATGCATTTGGTACATATCTCACATTGAGAGCTTTCTTGATCGTACCATCATGGATTTTAAGCCAAACAATTCCAACTCCTTGAAACTTCATCATCTCATCATTCCCAACAATGATATTATCAAGATTTTCATCAATGAATAAAGTCTCAAACATCGTTCGATCGCTACATAAATGCATAGAAGTAGCAGTATCAATCACCCATTCTGATTTATTCTTCACTGAACCAGGAACGGTATCCTCACTCGCCATCAAAAACTCTCCATCATCGATCACACGTGTAGAGTCCGCATCATCAACTTTGTTCTTTCCCTTCATTTGCTTTAAGGACTTCACATCTTCTTAAAAGCTTGGACAGAACATCTGCATATGACCCGTTTCACCACAATAATAGCAGTCAACATTGCTCATATCCTCTTACTCGGCCGAGATTTATTTCTTTCTTGCAGGTCATTGCGATTGCGACTCCTTCTTTCAGCACTTTGGACAGCTAAAACTGTCTCACCACTTTAAGAAACAACATCTTTTGTCACCCTCTCATTATCTCTTAATGCCTTTAACATATCATCAAGCGTAAGAGTAGTCCTCCCTACTAATAACATTTGCTTAAAATACTTGAAGGACTTCGACAATGATGACAACAACAACAAAGCTTGTTCCTCATCTTTCATCGGCACATCAACATTAGCTAGATGACATAATAGCTGATTAAAATAACTAATGTGATCATAAAGACTACTTTCTTCATCCAGTTTTAAAGAGTACAACTCCATCTTCAAATTAAGTCGGTTGGTCAACGACTTCGAAGCGTATATGCTTGCTAACTTGTCACATATTTCCTTCGTTGTCAACTTCTTCAAAACATTATATCTCACATCGGGTACAAGTGCCAACCTGATTGTACTCGCCGCTCTCTTCTGGATCTTCGCCCAATCTGCATCGCTCATCTCTCTTGGCTTCACCTTCTCCAAGGCATCATCAAGTCCTTGTTGAATTAACACATCCTTGATGGTTAATTGCCACATAGTGAAATCCGTATTCCCATCATACTTGGGTTCATCAATCCTTAACGACTTTAGATCTTCCATCAAGCCAAGAAAAGATCAACTCACGACCAACTAACAACACACAAACAGCCTGCTTCGGACACCATAAATCACACCCTCCCGAAACCAAAATATGATCTCCACCGTTCCGATTTTAGATATTGATGTAAAGAATCTATTGTCCGAAAATCAGGACGATCCGACCAAGGATTACTTCCCAATCGTCAATTCTTCAACAGCTGCGCAGACCAGAAAATTCTTGCAAATTTTCGTAATTACTTCGTGATTGTCTTCTCTTTAACGCCGAATCTACTCCTCGGACCCAAGCTCTTGATACTAGTTTGTTATGATCACATCCACTATAGATCAACGTTAACCAAACACAATAACAAACACGAAAATAAAGAACACAACAATTTAACGTGAAAACCCCTCAAGGGAGAGTAAAACCACAAATCCACTATGAATGTATTACAAGATTGGAGTCGCTCCCTCACTCAACACTCTTAAATACAATCACCTCACCTTGATTACAAAAGCTCTCTATTGTGTATCGCACACAACTCTCTAATTTTTGCAATACATCAAAAACCCTATAAATATCTTTATCTATATTTATAGGTACCCCAAATATTCTAATCCTAATATCTTTCAAATCCTATTTGTGACAATTACCATATTTTCTTACCTTGAATAAAAATCTTTACTCAATTCTTATTTCTACCAAAACAAGACTTTTTTTAATTATCACAAATTAGAATACTGCTCATAATAGAATTCTTAACTTATTTAAAAATTCGAAACGAACCCCAACAGCCGGTGCATCGCACATGTTGTATAATGAATCTTTTTTGTCCTTAAGGTAAAAAGGTACTTAGATCGCACTTAAAAGCCAAGCAAACAATAAATATAATTGTAATGGGTGGCATTCCAGAGAGAACTTCTTATATAGAGTCTGGTAAAGAACCATTACATAAATATTCATAATACATATTTTTATCACATGTTTTATTAGATATGATTATAAATTTCAATTATTAAATCAAAAAACGAAATTAAACTCTTTTTTTTAAAAAATAATTGAAAATTAGTCAAATAGTCCAAAGTGATTCTACAGCAGAATGAAATCTATCCAAAATGATTCTACAACGGAATTAAATTTAAAATCAATGTTTTTATTCAAATTTTAAATGTAATTTTTTTTTATAAAGTTTGTATATGCTAATATTCTACGTTAGAATCAGATTATATTCTATGTAAAAAAAATTAAAATTATTTATGTGATTCTATAATAGAATATATGGTTCTCCCCGATTCTTTATATCTGAACAATGATCTTATTGTAAAACTCAATACAATATATGTGCTACAAATAAAGTGGTTTCCACCGTTTGTATCTCTATAGACAATAATTTACTGAATACAATATATGTGCTACAAATAAGGTGGTTTCCACCCTTTGTATCTCTATAGACAATAATTACTCAATATTCCTGGTTTAACTTTAACATTTTAACATATCTTCTTCATAAATATTAGAAACCCGTTTGTAACTCTTTAGACATAAATTACTCCAACAAGTTACTCCATATACATAAATAGTTCGGGTTTTAAGATATTGTCAGAATATGACAGGTGTATGTTTGCCAGAATCACAAATAAAGACATCTGAATGATCAAATGATAAACTATAATAAGTAAATATGTGTATAATTGTTGGTAGTTTGATTCAATTAAAATACATTAACTGTTAGATTTTAAGTAAATAAACCAACCATTAGATTCATAGTAGAAAATATTTTATATTTAAGTTACTCTACGAAAGATCTAAGTTTCGAATATTCACCAACAAAATATTAGAATTAAAAATTTATATTATTAGTTCTAAACAATACAAACTATTAGTTAAATAACTATGATTATTTTTACTAATATTATGTCATAAAAAATTCATTAAAACGCAATTGTATAAATATTATAATAAAAAATTATGATTTAAAAAAAAACCCGTGTATAGCACGAGTTATAAGCTAGTATAAATAAATTCTAAATCTTCAATTTTTTTCTTATTTTCTTGGGTCTTTTCGGTGATTTGTTTGTTTGAATCGAAGTTCTCCTTTTATATTTTTTTATTAGGTTAAATATCAAATATATCACTCGTTGTGTCCAAATGTATCAAATGTATCATATATTTTTATTTATATGACATGAACTTGGGTATCTGATGAAAGACAACGACGGATCTTGATTTGGTCCAGGGATGAAATTTTATATATCTAGAATTTTGTTTAGTTTAGTCTCTATGTAATTTTCGAGTTTTCTATGTAATTTCCATGTGTTTTGTTTATCACTTGCTTTTGGTTGGATCGATTCACTGTTGTGATGTTTTCTATTAATTTAAGGTGAAATATATTTTTCCTCTGCAATAATTGATGGATAGAGTTAAATGTTCCACTGAATTAACAATTGTAAGAGTTTTTTTTAGAAACACTATCCTTGAATGTGATGGAATCTCTAACATGCAAATTTTCACTTAGATGCTGGGAGATAAATTTCCATTTTCATATTCGTACCTTGATGTGAAGTGTTTTAAAATTATAATTTAAAATTTTTTAAAATACGTGTTAAATCTCCGTCCCAAGCGTAAAGAATCCAGGGAACGAGGAAGTAGTACATAGTTTACGTGAGCAGCATTTGCGCTTTGAAAGATCTAGGGTGCAGGAAATGGGTCCGATTGGACCTTTTAAAGGCTTTACATAAATTGCCGGCTGTAGTATTAATTTATACTAGACAACTGGAAAATTATATTATCCTCCCGATCACAACATTATTAATTTCACACAGCTCCCAGTAATCAATACTATTATATAAAGAAGAAGACGGGGGCGGCTATTATATAATAGACGAAACATTAAAAGTTTGGTTGGTCGGTATGGTACGTTGTGATTTTACTTAATTGTCTTTAACTGTATTTTGTGTTTTTACTTAATTAACCTTATTTATTTATAGAAATATATTATTAAATAATAATATTACCTATTTATAACCAATTATCTTTTTTCCCTAAAATACATTATTTTTTCTAACAAATTCCCATACTTTTTCAAACATGGCAATTACCTTTTTTAACTAAAACAAGTTAGTTTTTCTATTTTTTTATACTAAAACCCCTCATTTTCCAAAAATATCACGGACAAACATTTAGTTATTTATTTTTAAACCTATAATATTATAATTATTTTTTAAAAGTTTACCTATTTTAACATGTCTACTTATTTTTCTTAACAAATGCAATCACTAAGAATATTAAAATATAAATAATCAAATACATATTTATAACCAATTACTCTAAAACACAACACATTATAGATTTTTTTTAACAAATTCCCTTCTTTTCTAAATATATATCACGGGAAATTATCTTTTTCAATTTATTTTTTTTATTTTTCTCACTAAAATTCATTTGTTTTCCAAAAATATCATAGGAAACACTTTCAATGTTTCGTCTTTAATAATATAGTATAGATAGATATATTTATAATATTAGTATTTTATGCTACTAAATGGAATAGTCCGTGATATTTTGGAGGTTTTAGTTAAGAGAAATATTAGTTATGAAATATAAAAATGAATATACGTTTTGGGAAAAAAAGCTAATCGGTTAGTTATTAATAATTATAATATTATTATTTTATTTTATTAAATAGATATGTTCGTGATTGTAAAATCCCGTTATTTATTATTATTATTATTAGATATTAGATATTAAAGTAATTTTATTTAGATAAAAATTTTAGTTAGAAAGTTCTAGAATTCTTTTTGTTTAATTTATTCGATTTAGGATAAGATTATATTATTAGTGAAAAGAAGCGTGAATATATTAAAGAATCGATATCTTTTATTTTTAATTGATTGTATGTTATATTTGGAAATTACTTGGAGGAGTCGTAAAAATTTTGTGACGAGTTGTAGAATTTTCATATTAAAATTTAGGGTTGCGTGTTTTCATATAAGAACTTATTAAAATATCGAAAAGAGTCTGCAGCCTCTGTCATTTGCTTTGCTAAGGTACGTTTTCACCTGATAGTTTCTTTTCCATGTCTCGCCATTCGCATGCTTCTTGTTTTATCTATAATTAATCTAAAATTATGTGTATATCAAATCTCCTGTATAATTGTAGGCATGTTCTTGAACATGTAAGGTTCAAAATATGATTTGATAGAATCACTTTATTAGTGTTTTATATGATTATCGGTAGTATGTGTATTCACGATAGAAGCATAAATTGATGCTTTGTTTTATACGTATTGTGTGTTCATCAAATTTTATCGATTTTGTTATCCATATCTGTTAGCTTAATTTTAAGTGAATTTGTTATTTTCTACATGATTTAGCTATGTGTTTTGTAAATATAATTATAATTATTTTATGCTTCTTTGCGTAAGTAAGTAATTAAATATGTTCGTATTTGAATTTTTGATCTGGCAAGTAATTTTATAACAAATATTACAATTTTGTTAAGATTTAAATATTAGTTTGTAAGATTTTATTGATATGCAAATTCATTTAATTTTAATATTGTACAAGCATATGCAAATTTGAAAAAGAGGAGCATGTTTCTTATGTACATTGGTTGGCCTTGTTTAATATACATTCTTTATGCATATAAAGTACTTGGAGTCCTGGACATATAGATTATGGGCATGCTAGGTAAATCTGAATAATTAATTACTTATTAAAACAAGAAAATGATCAGGGGTTTTATGTAGTTTTGGCACATTGATTTTATTTTTGCCGTGTGTGTAAACGATCTTTAAGGCCCAAATCACCTTGCTTTTAGTTATTATAATTGACATGCTTTTGTTTGAATAACTGTATGATATTTGTTTAATTTTTTTTTAAAGAAACAGTCTCTGTCTAGATTTTATATGATTTTCTGTGAATATCTATTGTAGTACAGTGAGCATCATTTTGTGATACATGTGTTTAAGATGTTATTAATTAATTTTTGGTTATTAAAATTTTAGGATTTGATCGTGTTTAAATTTCAGTTTCAGTCGCATTTGAGGTAAGTACTTTTTGACTTACTTTTATTTTCGGAAAAGATATTTTGACTCTGTTTTAAATTTCGTATAAGATATAAGAATATTGTTTCGAACTGTATAAGATATAAGAAATAAGATACGAAAATCTTCGAATCCCTCAGTCTCTACGTTATTGAACCCGTTCGTAATTTACGCTATAGTTCCGGAACTAGCCCCAGATACCCTTAGTAGGCGCACAAGTGTGCAACTTTAGATACCTATTAAGGGCGCGTAATTATTGAACTTTAGATGCCGGTCACTGGCAAAGTGTGGCGAAAGCATAAGAATAAGAATAAGATCCCGGCTACTGGGAAAGTGTGGCCGTAGAGCAAGACTGTGGTTATTTATAAGAATTTCGTTTCTGTTTTTAATATTGCTTTTGTTTTAAATTCTGTTTCTGTTATAGATTTTAAAAATATAAACTTTGGGTTGGATCATTTTTCGCAAAGGCTTTTAAATTATTATGGTTTTGAGAAAATCTGTTTTGCTAAAACACCCACTGATTTTTGAGAATATCGGTAAGTCATTTTGTTACTTGCTGAGCTGTGTAGCTCACTCTTTTCTAATATTTCAGGTTTGTACATTGTGGAAGATTATTGAGAATATGAATGTGAACCTGTGATTTTCGTGCTACGTGATTTGATGTAAATTATTGGTTAAGAATAGTTGTGTTGTTAGAACATTTTTTTTGTTAAATGCAAGATATGTATTATTGAAATTGTGGAGCTGCGTCTCCGATTTTATGTTTATGAATCATTGAGTTTGACCGCTGCTTTGACTTTTGTGAAATTTGGTATTTATTGAGTAATAAAATGTATTTTATTTTAGTTTTGTATTTAGATTAATAGTCCGAAAAGTCGGGCTGTTACAGTGATATTTTTGGAAAATGAGGGGTTTTAGTTAGGAAAAATAGAAAAGTAGAAATTTTAGTTAGAAAATATAAAAAAGGATATACAATTTGGCTAAAAAAGGTAATGAGTTAGTTATTAGTAATTATAACTGTATTATGTTATTTTAGTAAATTAAACTATTTGCAATATTTTTGAAAAATAAGATGTTTTAGTTAGGAAAAATAGAAAAGATATTTTATATAATAATTTTAATATTTTATCTAACGGTTCTCATCGATTTGATCAAAAATATCTAACGGTTACGAATTGAGTGACCAGACTACAAAAACTTTTAGGACCAGACTACAAAACTTTCAATGTTCCGTCTTTACTATAATAGTATATATATATATATATATATATATATATATATAATTCAAAACAAAACTTAATTTTATATTAGAAATATTATTTTTTTTAAAACGTATTTTGTAGAATATTTTTTGAGAAAATTTAGAGATATTATTATAAAGCCGCTGCGAAGCGCGACTTAGTAAACTAGTTATCATAATATGTTTTATCCTTTCTAAGAAATCAATAAAAAAGTTAATATTTTTTTCTTATAGTAATTATCGAATATGTATATAAATATGACAACAAGGTTAAATCTCGAGCCTTTTTCAAAAATCGGGTTAAATTCCGATTTCAAGTCCGAATAAGTCAAAGCATACTGATCCAAATGCAAACAACTTGGGTAACAACAAGGCAATCAGAGGTCCTAAAATATCATGATTTTATTGGTGCTTATTGGTAGTAGTACTTTGACTTATAAACTGAACTAAAGTCTCAAATCTCTTCGATGTGGGACTGGGGTGTTACAAACTCCTCCACTTCAATTCCTGACGTCCTCGTTAGCCCTGAACGGATAGCCCATAGGTCCGGATCGTTCCTCCCTAGTCATTGTGGGATAATATCGGCTAGCTCATGTCCCCACCTCCGGACCTCTGTCCATTCTGGGATAATACCACCAGCCTTCGTGTCCCCACTTCCGGCAACTTGCGTTAACAAGCTTTCTAGAGTCGGCTTTGATAACATACGTGACAATCCGGATCAAATCCCGAGCCTTTTTCGAAAATCAGGTTAAGTCCCGATTTCGAGTCCGAATAAGTTGAAGCATACTGGCCAAAATGCAATCAATTTGGGTAACAACTAGCCCACCACATGCCCCCAAAATATCATGATTTTATTGGTAGTAGTACTTTGACTTGTAAACCGAACTAAATTCCCAACTTTTCTCGATGTGAGACCGGGGTGTTACAATAAATTTTGAAACAACTAAAGTAAAATATACGAGCATAACTATAAATCGGAAGGCTTAACAAAAAAGAAAAAAAAACTATAAATCGGAAGGAGAAAGTAGAATTTTTGGGACGATATCAACTTCTAACCGTGAAGTAGAAATATTCTTTCGATGCACGTAAAATAATTTTATTTTCATGTACAAGTTAAAGTTATAACTTTGTAGTTTAAAGTAAATACTAGCGTAACAGCCCGTGCAAGGCACGAGCCTGCATAAAAACATCAATAATTTTGTTATGGTCGAGATCGATATATTAACTTGAGGATTATGTAGTCTTAAGTTCAAGAGTGTAAGATGAGAAGCATGATTGTGCATAATGAAGAGTAAAGAATTTTTTTGACGAATAGTGTAATTACTTTTAATCATGAATGTAATTGCGTCAAGGTTATGAGACTTGTTTATTGTGAGTGTTATTGATATTGAGAACATATTAATTCTAAGAACAAATTGAAACAATGTAGAATTTGAAACACGAGTGGACTATTGTTCTCCTTGCGATTATAACCAGGTTTACCATAATTTTGTGTGTTGGAGAAAGTACAGTTTGTAGATAGGAATTTTACCTTAAAAAGCGGTTGTTGTGTGTTTTTCAGCGATCGACTGATTTGATTTTTTTTCCTTTGTAGTCTAAATTATGAATGGTTAAATGTACACAATATTGTTTTAATATAATAGAACACACATGAATGAGATTGAGGATTTTAAAAATAAGCGGAAGGTCGGCGCGTCTATGCACACCCCCGCAAGACCTGAGTTTATGATAAACACTTGGGAGATGAGTACCAATTGTAGTCTAGAGTATTCATACTACCTATTTGTTTCCTTTTTTTTAACTTGGAAACTCATTCTGCACTCCTCTCATGTGTCTGTCGCTATATTAAATTATATGAACACACTTAGTAAATTCTTTAATAATGTGTTTGGAATATCGTTTTAAAGTTACAAATTTTAATCCATTTTTTTATATATGATCATCGTTTACTTGTAATAATGTGTTTTAACTTGACTATATATATGTATTTTATGTAATTATTGAAGCGATAATTGATATCGAGTCCAAAATTCAAATCTCATATCGATTAATTTGATTATATATATTGGAGACCCAAACACCTTAAATTCACATTATATTTTTTTTTGAAATTGTAGATCAAACCATACATATAATTTTATTTAAATATATTAACGTATGTACAAATTGATATGATAGATGATGCAAAATCTGAGTCATTATCTACTTGATACAAATAAATATCATTTACAATAATAAAGTAATCCTATTGTTTTCGGACCAATTTTATGACATTTTATGTACCTACTTATCTTTATATGTTGTGTTTTTTAAAATACTTATTTTTATATGTTATCATTCAACTGATGACCAATATCGAGACCAAA
Organism: Heracleum sosnowskyi; assembly: GCA_030848705.1. Lineage (NCBI taxonomy): Eukaryota > Viridiplantae > Streptophyta > Magnoliopsida > Apiales > Apiaceae > Heracleum > Heracleum sosnowskyi. The sequence continues at coordinate 46,770,655 of CM061239.1, read as the reverse complement.
ATTTAAATATCATATCTATTAATTGGATTATATATTTTTTGACCCAAACGTCTTCAAATTCACATTATTATTTTTTTGAATCGTAGAGCCAATCATATACATACAAATATTTACGTAAAAATTGTTCAATATATTAAGTTACGTACAAATTAGTATGGTAGATGATGCAATTTGTAATTTATAATATATAAAATCTGAACCACATGCAAATATATGTATGATTTACAATGTTAAAATAATCCAATTTCTAACTGGTCAATTTTAAAGTATTTTGTATACCTAATTTTTTAACGTGATCTTTTCTTCCAGTATGGCTACATTTGCAAAATACATGTTATAAACATGATAGAGATGAAAACATTCGTCTATTATTTTTTAAAATGTTAAAAAAAATTAAAATATTCGGTTATATATATTTGACCCAAACGTTCTTAAATTCACATTATTTATTTAAAAAAAATCTCGAGTTCAACCATATATATGAAAAGATGACGTAAAAATTGTCGAGTATATTAATTTATGGTGAAATTTGTACAATAGACGATGCAATTTGTAAATTAATACGATATAAAGTCAAGGCCATTATATATATAATGCAAATAAATATAATTTTACAATACTAAAATAGTCATATTTTTACTGGTCAAATTTATAATATTTTGTGTAGTTGGTTTATATTTCTCCGATTTATTTTTAGTATGGTTAGATTTGCAAAATTTTTACTAAAAACATCTATGTAAAGCACTTGTGTAGATCGATTTCGTATCTTTCCGTATAAATTACAAGAAGAAATAAAAAAACTATTGATATAACATTTTGGCTATTCACACTTATAGATAGTAAATTTTAAAATATTATCAAAATGAGTTTTTAGTGTAGTTTGAGATTGCCAATTCTAATTCGAAGGTTATGGGTAAACTCCGTACACCTAATTAAAAAAAATTAACATTATAACGAAAAATTACGTAAAATTGTTGAGTATTCAAATTTATAGAGAAATTGTTATGGTAGACGATGCAACTTTTAACCTAATAAGAAATAAAATCCAAGTCATTATACATTTGATGCAAATAAATATAATTTATAATTTTAAAATAGTCTAATTTTTTAGGGGTCAAATTTATAATATTTTATGTAGCTGATTTTCTGCTCGATCTTTTATTTTAGCATGGTTATACTTGCAAAAAAATAATTAAAAACATGTATTCCAGACATTTGTGTAGATTAAATTCCTACTTGAGTAGAATTACAAGAAGAGAAAAAACCAATTAACAGAATATAATGGTGGACACTCGCGCTTATAGATTAGGAATTTAAATTTTTTTATTAAAGTAATATTGTGGCATAGTGTTGAGATTCTTACTTGTAAGTCCAAAGTTATGGGTTCAATTCTCCACACGTACTTTCATTTTTTTTACTCTTAATAGAATTATAAGGGCATTTTTGTAATTATAAAATAAATAAGGGTATAATAGACATTTTACAGACAATTTTTTGGCACTTTTGGCACTGCAATAATTTCTCGCCCGAAATTGTTTATATATTGAGATAATTTTGTAATTTAAAATTCAAAAAAGAATAAGATTTCGATTTTATCTCATATTTTAATAGTATTTTTGTATATGACATACCAATTACATTAACCAGATATTCTATAACTTGTTTAAATTTCATAAAATTTGGATAAATATCCATACGATAATAATCACACGATTAATTTTAATTGCTAAAATATTAATATGATTTTAGATAGGTACTTTATCAAATTGAACATTTGAGTATAAAATAATATGGTTTTCGATGACGAAACTTTATCAAATTGAACATTTGTGTATAAAATAAATAAATATTTTTGCAAAATTGTTAATATATAACATTGGCAACGTGATTTTAACTTAGTTAGAGTACATTTATAAAGAATCGATATATACATAAGGCAGAGACATATTATGAAACTATATATATTAATATTATATGAAAGTCGTTTTGGTGGTCCCTAGCTCGTTTTTTTATATATTACATACATATTTTTACATTTGTAAACTCCAATGTTTAGTTTTAGTCTAAAGTTTATTACACAGTATCAAAATTCTATTTTAAATTTTTGGTAAATTGAAACATTTTTTTATCTTATAATATGAATTACTTTTAAACTTAACTTAAATTTTTACAAATATTTTGATCAAAGTAAATTATGATTACACGCCCTTGCCCTTAATGACTGTGCATCAATATAAAATCTAAGATCAAACTTTTTGGTTTCATAAGTATATGTTATAACTCAACCATCATATGTTAGGTCCTGATAAGTTTGTAGAAGGGGGGTTGAATACAAACTATACCGTTTTATCGAAATTTGTTCTTTGAATAATTTAACAATTGAGAACAAATTAATGCGGAATATAAATGAAACAAGATTCAAGTTAAATATAACTTATATTAAACTTGAAGGGTGTTGCAAATACAATAAGGATTACAAAGTATTTATCTCAAACTAATTAATACAAATTTAGAATAAATTCGACATAAACTTTTCTAATATTTGTAATAAAAAGATCGAATGCTAAAAGCAAGTTCGAGATAAATTCTAGGGATAAAAATCCGCTAGATAATCAAAGCAATACAAGTAATCAACTTCTAGTGGTTTGGATTTAACAATACAAACTAGAATTAATTGTTTGAGAAGAAATGATATGAAATGGCTTCTTCTGTTCTTCAGAGTAAATGCTTCTGTGTCTTTTTGTTTTGTATTAACTGATCTTCTTGTTCTGTCTGCTGTCTCTTGACTTAATGCAATTGCATTTTGCCTTGTATGACCTTTTATTAAATCAAAAAGGATTTAATAAAACAATCAAAACACTTGTATGACCTGACAAACTAAACTCGGTAGAACCTTGGTACATCAGTATGACCTGTCAAAAGTGTTTGGTATGACCTCAGGTATTTCTAACCACTCTTGGTAGAACCTAAGAAAGTAAACTTGTTAGATCAGAATTCAATGATCGTCAGAAGCTAGACTCAACTGATCAGGATTGCTGACGTCATCAATATTGCATGGTCATCAGTATTTGATCAAGCGTCAGTATCTTATTGATCATCAGGATTCCTACTCAGACTATGATCAGGATTGATCATCAGAACTTGAAGCTGATCAGGATTCCTACTTCGAGTTATATTTGGAGTCTAGATAAACATGGAAGTTTATTCTATTTGTTCCTGGTTTGTAGAATGTAGCTATCGATTAAGGATAGGTTTCTATCTTTGTTATTGATTATGACTTATCTTGTTATTGATAGAGAAGCTGTGTGTACTATATAAACACAGTCTTGGTTTCGATTTATGTATTCATTAGAGAGAGAACATAATCGAAGAGAAGCTCTTAAGAACAGAATTTCTTGAGAGAGTTTTTATAAACTAGCAGCTCTCAAGAACATCAGAATTTCTTGAGAGAGTTTGTAACAGTTTTATATCAGATTTAATAAAGTTGTTATCTTTCTTTTCATATTTGTGATATATACATTAAGAAGTCGATTATCTTACTCTATTGTATTCAACCCCCCTTCTACAATAGATTATTACTGGGCAACAATTGGTATCAGAGCAAACTGATTTAATTTTGAATCAGATACGATCTAAAGATGTCGACAACCAAGTATGAAAGCATGAAGATTCCCATCTTAAAGATATCAGAATATCCTACATGGAGGGTAAAGATGCTGATGTACCTGGAGGCTATGGATCCTGACTATTTGGACAGGATTCGTGATGGACCATATATACCAACAAAGTTCGTAGAACGAACAGATACAGTACCAGAACATTATGTGGTCAAAGCTAAAGCTGAATGGACTCCAGAAGAAAAAGCTCATGTACTCAGGGAACCGAAGATAAAGAATATCTTGCATAATAGCCTTGATGCTGTCATGTCAAACAGAGTGATTTCATGCAAGTCTTCAAAAGAAATCTGGGATACTTTGGAAACTCAATGCCAGGGATCTGCATCTGTTAAGAAAAACAGAAGGGCTCTTTTGATTCAAGAATATGAACAATTCGATGCAAGACCTGAAGAGAGCCTGACTGATCTATATGATAGATTTCTGACACTATTGAACAGCTTATCCTTAGTTGACAAAGTATATGAAACTGAAGATTCAAACACCAAATTTCTTAGAGCTTTACCTGAAGAATGGGATACTCAGACCTCAATCATTAGACACCAGTATGATCTGAACATTGTGTCTCTTGATGAGATCTATGGGATGCTAAGAACTCATGATCTTGAAGTTCAACAGAGGAAGAACAAGAAAAGCAGCAAGGCAAAGTCAATTGCTTTGAATGTAGAAGCAAAATCAAAAGGGAAAGCTATGGAGGTCTCTAGAAGGAAAGCAAGAGTAGCTGAATCAGATCCTGACGACTCTTCATCAGATACTGATGGCAATCCTGATGCCAATACTGGTGATGAATCTTCTGATTCAGACATGGAAGAGATGGTTGCTATGATTGTCAGAAACTTCAGAAGGATGAAGTTCAGGAAGAATAGAAGACAAGGCAACTTTCAGAAAAAGATCTTCAAAGCAGACAAAGACAAGTATATCAAAAAGGACAGCAAGGGTAGCAAATTTGACAAGTCAAAGGTTAGATGCTACAAGTGTAATGGTATGGGTCACTTTGCTTCTGAATGCAACAAGACAAAGGCACTCATCTCATCAAGCAAGGATTGGATGGACTCTTCCTCAGAATCTGATACTGAGGTAGTCAACTATGCGTTAATGGCCAATGCTGATGTAACTGTTGCTCCTGATGATAAGGTACTAAATACTATCTTTGATTTTGATACTGACAATGCTTCTGAGTTAAGACGTTTTCTAAAGTCATTACATATTAGCTTTAGAAGTCAAACTGCTGAGAATACTAGAATCTTATCTGAGATGTCTGACCTTAGAAAGAGGAATGAGATATTAGAAGCTGAATTTTCTCGTATGCAAGAAGTACAAAAAGAATGTGATAATGCTAAACACATGCACTTAGAGATGACATCTAAATGTACTTCCCTTGAAAAAGAACTTGAATATGCTAATGAGAAAATCAGAACCTGGATAGACTCTGGTAGGAAATTTCATGAGATTAATACCTCTAAGAATTGGAAAGAGTGTCTAGGATATAAGTCAGATGAAGATAAGAAATTAGCAGAGAAAATTGTCATTGATGAGACAGTCAGTCCAAAGACCTATAGACATGTTATAGACTCAACCAAATCTAAGATTACTCCTGTTAATTTTGTTTTTGGTAAGGATTCCAATTCTACTTTTGAAAAGGGATCTTCTTCTACTCAAGGAATTAAAATTATAAAGTCTAAACCTGTCATGAATAAAGTCATTAAGAATGTAGGTCTATTGTCTCAGAAACAGCTTAAGGATAAAATCTGTGAGGTTACAGATAAGAAAAAGGAAGCTACTGTTAAGAGAAACAGGAATGGTAAAATTGGGATCAATAAAGAAAATGGTTATAAGTATATCCCAAATGCACCTAGAAAGAGTTGTTTTAACTGTGGTAACTCTAATCATCTTGCTATTGATTGTAAAAAGAGTAAGAAGAAAATTGCTGAAATTCCTAAGTCTGATGTTAGGAATAGATCAGTATTTTACAAACCACAGAATTCCTGTTTTCATTGTGGTAGTCTATGGCATTCTATTTATACATGTAAAGAGTATCATGATTTGTACTATAACTTTTATGATCCATTGCCTAAGTTTGAAAGTAGTACAAAGTCTGATAGAACTGAAAATGTCATAGTGAAGCATGCTTTTGTTAATACTGATACTGACAAAGCAAATCCTGATGGAGTAAATCCTGTCAGGACTGCTAAAGTCAAAAAGTCTTCTGCTGTTAAATTTAATAAAATGCATGAACAAGGAATCCAACAAGTGTGGGTTCCTAAACATTCTGACTAGTGTTTTACTATTCTGATGCAGGGTAAAAGGAAAAATGTGTTAGTCATGGATAGTGGATGTTCTGTGCACATGACTGGAAACAAAGCCCTGTTATCAGAATATGAGGAAAAAGCTGGCCCAACTGTGTCTTATGGAGATGGCAACATTGGACAAACCTTGGGATATGGCAATATAATCATTGGAAATGTCATCATTGAAAAAGTAGCTCTAGTGAAGGGACTAAAACACAACTTGTTGAGTATTAGTCAAATCACTGACAGAGGTTATCATGTCAATTTCTATTCCACACATTGTGAAGTAGTCAGTAAAACAACAGGGAAGATAGCACTAACTGGCTACAGGCATGGTAACATATATGAAGCCAACATTCTCTCAGATACTGATGGCTCCCCTACATGTTTCGTCAGTAAAGCTTCAGTAGATGAAAGTTGGAATTGGCACAAGAAGCTTTCTCATCTCAACTTCAGCAACATCAATGAGTTGGTTAAGAAAGAGTTAGTAAGAGGATTACCTAATGTCTTATATACACCTGATGGACTCTGTGATGCATGCCAAAAAGCAAAACAAAGAAGGACATCATTCCAGAGTAAATCAGAATCCTCTATTGAAGAACCATATCACATGCTACATCTTGATCTGTTTGGTCCAGTCAACATCATGTCCATCAGTAAGAAAAGGTACACTCTTGTAATTGTTGATGAATATTCTAGATTCACCTGGGTGTATTTTCTGCACAGAAAAGATGAAACTCCTGAAGTTCTGTTGGATCATGTGAGAATGATTGAGACAACCACAAAGTACAAAGTCAAGATTCTGAGAAGTGATAATGGTACTGAATTTAAGAATTCAAAGATGGAAGAGTTCTGCAAATACAAAGGAATCATTCAACAATTCTCTGCTCCTGGCACACCTCAGCAAAATGGAGTAGTAGAAAGGAAGAATAGAACTCTTATTGAAGCTGGCAGAACTATGTTGGAAGAAGCTAAATTACCTACATATTTCTGGGCAGAAGCAGTCAACACAGCATGCTATACACAAAATCTCACATTGATAAACAGGCATGGTGTCACTCCTTATCAGTCACTCAAGGAGAAGAAACCAAGTCTGAAGCATTTGCATGTGTTTGGCTGTAAATGTTTTGTTCTCAGAACTCATCCTGAACAGCTAGGGAAATTTGAAACGAAGGCTGATGAAGGAATATTCATAGGCTATCCTGCATCAAGAGCCTTCAAAGTTTTTAATTTGAGGACAAGAACTGTCATGGAGTCAATACATGTATCTTTTGATGACAAGAAGATAACTGGAATCATTGAAGACTCACATGATAGATTACTATTTGAAAATGAAGCTTCCAAGGAACCTGAAGAAAGTGAATCAGAAGCTGTCCATTCATCAGATACTGATGGGTCACCAAATCCTGATGACTCACCAGGTACTGATGGTGCTAATACTGATGATGCAAACAACAGTAATACAACTAGTAGTGCTAATGTTGAGGGGGAGCAACGGCATTCAACTACAAGTTCAGAGTCAACTCAATCATCAGGACAGAATTCTTCAGATACTGATTCAAGTGAAGATCCTGATAACACATCAGGAGGGCATAGCAATAATTCAGGGAGAGCTTCAAATCAATCAAATTCTTTCAATCAAGATAACACCAATCCAGGGAGAGCATCTACTTCAAGAAACAATTTGACACCAGCAAGGAAATGGACAAAAGATCATTCTCCTGATTTGATAATTGGAGATCCTGATGCAGGTGTTCAAACAAGAAGTGCAACTCAGAATGAATGTCTATACAATAACTTTCTGTCCAAGGAGGAGCCTAAGAAAGTTGAAGATGCACTTAAAGATGCTGATTGAGTTACTGCAATGCAAGAAGAACTGAATGAATTTGAAAGGAATGAAGTCTGGAAACTGGTACCAAGACCAAAGAATAGATCAATTGTTGGTACAAAGTGGATTTTCAAGAACAAGACTGATTCTGATGGAGTCATTATCAGAAATAAAGCTAGACTAGTTGCAAAGGGGTATTCCCAACAAGAAGGAATTGACTATGATGAAACTTTTGCTCCTGTTGCAAGACTAGAAGCCATCAGGATATTTCTTGCTTATGCAGCACATAAGAAATTCAAGGTTTTCCAGATGGATGTTAAAAGTGCTTTCTTAAATGGTGAACTGGAGGAAGAAGTTTATGTTGAACAACCTCCTGGTTTCATTGATCCTAAATATCCAGATCATGTCTATAGACTGGATAAGGCACTTTATGGACTAAAGCAAGCTCCAAGAGCATGGTATGAAACCTTAGCTCAATTCTTACTGGAAAGTGGATTCAAAAGAGGTGCAATTGATAAAACTCTATTTTATTTGAATCATGGTAATGAGTTGCTGTTAGTTCAGATTTATGTTGATGATATCATTTTTGGGTCAACAAACAATAAGCTGTGTGAAAAGTTTTCCAAGCTTATGCAGTCAAGATATCAAATGAGCATGATGGGAGAAATGAGTTACTTTCTGGGTCTTCAAGTTAAACAGACTGATGAAGGGATTTTTATTAATCAGTCTAAATACACAAGGAATTTACTGACAAGGTTTAACATGCAAGACAGTACTCCTGCTTCAACTCCCATAGCTACAGCTACCAAACTTGATCCTGATCAAGGTGAAGAGGTAGATGTAACTCACTACAGAGGAATGATTGGCTCTTTATTGTATCTCACTGCCAGTAGACCAGATATCATGTTTGCAAGTCAACAGTGATAAGGCAAATGGTTTCATAGGAAATGCTTTTATTCCTGATGAGGTTAGGTTTTTCTTACATCAGAAAATGCCTACTCGTTATGGACTACTTTCTAATGCTATGGGGCAAGGTCCAACCCACCTTGTTCCTGACACAAGCATGCAACCTAAACAGTCTAAACAGTTAACAACCACCTCTACTGTCTCTCAAAAGACTTTAGTTATAAAATCAAAGAAATCAGCTAGAACTGATGTGTCTGGAAGGCAATCAGGTTCAAAGGATTTTTCCTCTACACCACTCACTAAAAAGAAGATACAAGGGGGTGTACAAGGGGTCCTGGTGAAGAAAGCTGATAAGGTTGTTAAGAATGTTCCTGTGAAAAGGAAGTTAAGGTTGATTGATGAAAGTGATTCAGAGGATGACTTACCTATATCCTCTGTGATGAATGTGAACAAGGAAGTTGCTGATACTGCTACTAAAGCTGTGGTACCTTTATCAAAACCACAAAAGACAAGGAAATTATCAAAGAGCAGGTATCATATTCCTTTGACAGTGCAAATGAAGGATACTGATATTCAGACATCAAATCCTGATGAGTCATCTACTCCTGATGCTCTAGCAAATCCTGATGTTAGTATTCCTGATGCAACAACAAAAGTTGTCTCTATATCAGACTCTCCAGCCTCTCCATCTCAGATTAGAAAAATTTCTTGGGAGAAGGTTTCTACAACTGCTTCCTTGGTTGGTCTTACACCTACATCAAAGAAAAAGAGGAATGCAGAAGAATTAGTATATCAGAGACAGAAGAAGCTGAAAGGATCAAGCCCACAAGAACCTGAATTTCAGAGTAATTCAGCAGCTACTGTTGATCCTGCCACACAAGAACCACTCAATCAAAGTTTGGGTGAAGGCTTAGCTAGTGGAATGGTCACACAAGAACCATTTTCTCAAAGGGAGAATGAAGACATCAACATTCCAGCTACACAAGAACCATCTTCTCAAAGTGAAGATGCAGGCAAAGCTACAGCTTCTGTTGAAAGATTGGTCGAGAACATTGTCAATGAGGGAAGCACACAAGAACCTTTAACTCAAAGTGTTGAAGAAGCTTCTGAACCTCAAGCTCCACAAGAACCATTGGTAGCAAATACTGATGCACGCATATCAAATCCTGACGATGTTCATCCTGACGCTAGTGGTGCTCGTGATAATGAACCTATTTTGATTCAGCCACTTCGTTCAAGACCAATGGATCATCCTATCTCAGAATCATAGGATAAACTGAAAGGTATTGCAATTCCTGATCCTGATATATCTCATGGTTCTGATGATGATAATTCTGATGATGATAGTGATGATGATAATGAGAATAGAAAAGAGAAGGAACAGCTTGCTACAGCACTCAAGATTAGTCTTGGAACTAATTTTGGTTCATCAAGTACATATATGGCTAGCAATGCTTTCACTGGGAAAGATCAGAGACAAGATTTTTCTACTCCTTCCTTTGATCCTGCAGAGGCATTTAGACAGAATGAATGGAACAATTCATGGCACCAATCTGATGAATCTATCAGTTTTTCTTTTGCTATTGAACATGCCTATAATGCAGTGAAATCTATAGAGAATCAAGACTTGAAGAATCATCTGAAGGCTACTACTCTGTTATCCAAAAGCCTGAAAAGTGAGATTGATTCTATCAAGGGCTCAACTGAAAAAGTGAGGACTGATATCTTTAATAATTTTACAAAGGTGCCTACTACTTTATAACTAAGGGTAGTGGAATCCCAAGTGAAATCTGTTGTTTCAGAACAAACCTCAATCAATCAAAGAATTGATTCTCTGGATACTAAGGTAACTGAAATTCAAACCTCTCTTTCCTTAATTTTGCAATTATTGTCAAATCCTGATGTCAAAAAGGGGGAGAAGGTTATTCAGACAAAATGTACACCTGATCTAGTATTAAGAAATAATGATGATGATACTGGAGATGATGGTGGTGACAAAGCGATACAAGGAGAAACCTCTGATGCTGTTGTTATGAAGACAATCCAAACTTCTCAAAGTCAAACAACGCAGTCAACTCATGTTTCTGATTCTGGAGTTAAGATAGTAAGAACATTGGTGCAATCTCAGATCCTGACGGAAGATCAAATCCTGACACCTGGTCATGGACACATTCTTGCTACAATTCCTGAAGGTGATGAAGATGTAATTATTGATAATCCTGAAGATGCATCAAATTTATTCCAGAAGTTTTCTACAAAAGATGGCAGAATTGTTACTCTATATCACACTGATAAAAGAGTTCAACAATTATTTGCAAGAAAAGCACTCTCTACAGCAAGTGAAGAATATCCAGATCTCTCACATAAAGAATTCTTGAGACTACAAAGAGAGACAATGGAAAGCTATACTGCTCCTGCTAGAGGTAGAGGAAGCAGAGGTAGGAGAGGTGCTAGAAGAAGTAGAAGAGGTTCTTCAACTCAAACAGTACCTAGACAGACAAGGTCTAGAGGGTTAAGAATTGAAGAAATTCCTGAACCTATTCAAACTCTAGTAGTTCCTGACAGATCTACTTTTGGTGATGATGGAATTGTTGAAGAAGAACCTGAATTGAGAAGAAAGTCAAGTAAATCAACTCTCAGCAATACAAATCAAATTGAAGATTCTAATCCTGACAATATTCAAGATCCTGACGAATCTGAAATTCTGCAAGAGGTTGATTTGATAATCTTATCTACTGTTGTTGATTGTCACAACAAAGAAGTAGATGAAGAAGAAGAAGCCAGAAGAAGAGATATTACAAAAAGAACAAATGAAGATTTCAATCTCTATCTACAAAGGCTTAAAATTTCAAATGAAAGACAATGGAGAAATTCAAGCAGACAAGAATCTTTACTTGAAAGAAGCTACACTTTTGAAAAGGAAAAGGATAAGAAGTGGAAACATATTAGCACATTAAGTTGTGATACACCTATCAATTTTCAGTCTGGTGGAATTATTACAAGCGCTTCAAGTGTTGTTGATTTATCTGAGATGGTTAGATCAAAAGCACTCTGGTTAAAGATGTTTTCAAATCTGAAGCAATTGTCAAGTAATTCAAGAGGAGGTATTGGACACAGAGATGGTGAATATCTGAATATGTCATATGTTGATCCTTACTCCTTGACAGAAATTGGAGGTACTTTAACTTCTGAAAACCTGAACAATTTATTAGTTGTTGATATAGTTATAGATTGTCATGATGGTTTTGACAAGAAAGAAAAGCTTTTGTACTTCATGAAAGATGGTAGTGTGAAGATTTTATCTATTCAAGATCTGCTGATGAAAACTACACAGGAACTGAAATATGTTCACTATCTGTTAAGATGGAAGAACCAAGTGTACAAAGTATGGGCTGACATGATTTTGTCAACTATAAGAAGAAGACTGGATGGAAACAGTAATTTCGATGGTAATTATATTCCCATGTACTTAAATCAAAGAGGTCAGGATGTGGAAATGCAAAGAGGTACTGCTGTTAAAGAAGTAACTTTTGGTATGACCCAACTTACTCTCAATCCTGATGGGAAGGAAATTGCTTATCTTTTGCTTGAAGAGCACAGTCTACAGAAAAGCTCCATACAGAATCTCATAGCAGCTATCTACCAGATTAATGAGGAAGATGAAGAACTCAGAAATCTTAAGGAAAGACTGATTCAAATTCTTGAAGAAAAAGAAGAAAGTTTATTATCCAACTTCTTGAAGATGAATCTGTTCTATCACAAAGCTTAAACAGATAAGTTGTTTCTGAAGATACTCGTACATTTTGATACATGTTTTTGACATCATTGAATATTTGGAATCTATACTTTATTTCACAAAGTATGAGATTGGGGGAGATTGTTAGATCAGAATTCAATGATCGTCAGAAGCTAGACTCAACTGATCAGGATTGCTGACGTCATCAATATTGCATGGTCATCAGTATTTGATCAAGCGTCAGTATCTTATTGATCATCAGGATTCCTACTCAGACTATGATCAGGATTGATCATCAGAACTTGAAGCTGATCAGGATTCCTACTTCGAGTTATATTTGGAGTCTAGATAAACATGGAAGTTTATTCTATTTGTTCCTGGTTTGTAGAATGTAGCTATCGATTAAGGATAGGTTTCTATCTTTGTTATTGATTATGACTTATCTTGTTATTGATAGAGAAGCTGTGTGTACTATATAAACACAGTCTTGGTTTCGATTTATGTATTCATTAGAGAGAGAACATAATCGAAGAGAAGCTCTTAAGAACACAATTTCTTGAGAGAGTTTTTATAAACTAGCAGCTCTCAAGAACATCAGAATTTCTTGAGAGAGTTTGTAACAGTTTTATATCAAATTTAATAAAGCTGTTATCTTTCTTTTCATATTTGTGATATATACATTAAGAAGTCGATTATCTTACTCTATTGTATTCAACCCCCCTTCTACAATAGATTATTACTGGGCAACAAAACTGTATGACCTATTAAAAATGACTTTGTATGACCTTTTAATTAATTCGGTAGAACCTAACACTATACAGAGCAGGTCATACCGAGATAAATCAACAGGTCATACCGAGTTATTTAACTAGGTCATACCAGTTTGATTTTCAGAAAATCCTTTTAATTTAAATTAGTTAGATTAAATTCTAGATTAAATTAATTCTTTTATAGAATTAATTTAATAAATAATTTAAACAACTAACTTAATTAATTTAATAAATTAATTAATTCTGATAGAATTAATTTATTAATTAAATTGAATTAATAAATTTAAAGAAGTTAACTTAAAATCCTTGCATTCCTCTATCTTCTGAAAACCACTGAATATAGATGATTTAATTCCACTAATTGATTTCGTCATTCGATGCACTGTCTGGTTCATGAATAACTGACTTCAATGATAATTCTTCATCTTTAAAAAAACATTTAAAGCTGTGGCTTCTTTTCTTTAGCTTTGACTAAACTCTGTATCCTGTACTTCTTCTGTCACCAACTGGAAATCTCTGTCACTGTAGTAAATCCACTTTCTTGAATACTTCACTGAGGCTTGAACAATAAATTGAACTTCTTTCAATGTAGAATAACTTCAAGTCTGTAGATGACTTTAATCCTCAATTCTCTTGACAGATAAAACTCTTTGAGATTCCTGTGACATATTAACTTATTATTTACTTATTACATACTTGTTTAAATTAAGTTGTTTCCTCGGAATATTAATAGGCCTAAACATATGCCTTTCAATCTCCCCCTATTTGTTTGTTAGAGAATAACAATCAAATACCTAGAGGATAACTCAACTAACTTAAACAAGAAATAGAAATGACTTTTAAGAGCCAAGTAAATAACAAGAAAAGTTCTAGATTTCATTTAACATTTTCCAGATTCAAACATTACAGGTAAGTACAAGATAAATGTTCCTCTAGACTGAACATATGAATACATTTATCCTATCTTGAATCACCTAAGCTCTAAACATTTAATATTTACAAACAGAGCTTCTTTAAATTTTAGACTCAATCATCTCTCCTTCTTCAAGTGCTTCAAGCAAATCCTTGTCCAGAATACGATCAGATTCAGAAGTAATGCCACTAGGTCTGACAGGTTGAGCTGTGACTTTCTTCAGCCTATTCTTCATTTGATGATATCTCTTGATATTGGCAATGCAATAGTCTTGAATCAAATCAGCAACTTCTGTCTTTTCTTGTGTAGCAAACCCTGTTGTTCTCAACATGTTCTCCATATAGACAAGATGCTTGGCAGGATAATCTTTTAAGGAGATGGGATCCACACCACAAGTTTGAAGTGCCCTTCCTTTATAAAATTTAACTTCATATGGCACATCCAAAACTTGAGGACTAGCTTTCATGGTAAAATCTCTAAGCTGATCATGCAACAGCTCACATAGAGGTGAAGACCTTTTAATCTTTGTCATGAACACCCAAAGCTCAGAGAGAGTTCTACTTTCCAGAAGATTGAGAGAAACTATGAACGTTCCCTCATTATGAGTGTAGATGTAGATCTTCAACTCCTCTATGACTCTGTCATATCCAGTAGTAATTCTTGAAATCTCCGCATGAAGAGCTTTCATATAGATTGAGTTGTCTGGATTGACCTTTCTATACCTTTCCAACATGCTAAGAAACTTTCCATCATTTTCTGACCCTGTCGAATGTGAGAACATCTCTCTAGCTCTATCCCATTCTTCTCCAAGCTTCAGTGTCACATATAACTTCCTGTGATTCTTGAACAACATTCATCTTGGGGATCAATGTGACCTTCACTCCTTGTATCTCATCTCTAATATGACCCAACTGATTAGTTACAGAGGTGGAAGAAGAAGATTGTTCAACCACTTGTGCCTTAAGAATTTGTTTTTCAGCCTGGGTCTCTTGAAGTTGTTTCTACAGACTAGCTATTTGAGCCAATAAAGAAGCAGTGTATGTGTCATTGTGTGCACTCATCTCAATTTCTCTCGATGGTGTTTCACTCACCTCACGTGCTTGTGTATCGCTCTGTGTTTGTCTGTCATAACTAACCACTAGCTGTCTATCCATGTTTGGAGTTGAAGTACCTGCAGTAGAAATCACCATAGCCCCTTCTTGAGAGGTCACTGGTGGTGCAATGGGAGTTCGCGAATCCCAATCCATGGTAAAGTCCAAAAAATCATCCGGAATTGAAAACTGAATTGCTTCAGGGATGGACTTACCATGTTGCCCTTCACTTTCTCCAGTTAAAACTGCGAGTGAAGAATCCCTTAGGGGAGCCAGAGATGTTCCCTCTGGGAGGGGAGAAAATGGTTCTGTTATAGTGGGCAAAGAACCAGATTTTCCCTCTGAAGCCTGTGAAGGCTCTTCTACCGTGACAATGGTAGGCACTGTTTCAATAAGCATTCCTATGTGCTCTCCTCTCAGAGTGTCTTGTGTATGAGTCTCTACTATTGTTTCAGAAGTATTTGCTCCCATTGTGATTAATGGGAGAGTGCTTGACTCTGTACAGAATGCCATGGCCTGATGGCAAAATTCAATAGATTCATCCTATTGAGAGGATGTCTCTAGTAACTGTTCATTGGCCTTTTGAGAATCCATATCCTTAGGAGTGTTCTTCTCTTCTTTAGTGGTGGAGGCAGAGCTGTGGGATCACTCACATCGACATCTACTTCAAGTTGCTCTCTCAATCTTGTTGTAGCTGATTCTTCTAGGGGAGCGGTCAATGGATTTGACTCTGTGTGTGGCTCTATGACCAGGGACAGAGATTGTGGTTCTACAATCCCTTGGTCAAACCTAAGAACCTCTTGGGTTAGTGGAGCAGTTGAGAGAGGATATATTACCTGAAGTGCCATGGTGTTAGGAGGCACCATTGAAGTTCCTGCTGACGAGGATCCAACCACTGGATGTTCGGGGGTTCAATCTTTAAATCAACAGAAGAAGTGATAGCATAGCTAACAATTGATTGTTCATTTAAAAATCGAATCCACGGCCTAAAACGTTCAACAGAACACTTAAGGGGATCACAATAGCCAACGTAATTATTAAAACGTTCAACAACAAACTCAGCAGCCATTTTTTAAACAAAATAAGAAAATAAAACAAAATAGAGCAGTAATTAATAATAATATTAAACAGAGAAGAAATAAAATCCCAAGTAATTCACAAGAAAAATTTGCAATAGTTCGTTGTTCTAGGAATAAAACACAAACTAGAGCAAAGTTAACTAAGTAAAAACTTGAGTTAGAAAGGAATGAGAGAAAAGAACTTGAGGTTATCAGCTATTTATAGGAAATAAACCTGATGGGCTCGGTATGACCTAAAGGCAGGTCATACCGAGTTTTGATAGAGGTCATATCGAGAAATAGCCACCAGTACTTCAGGTCATACCGAGAAAATTAAATAAAAACTGAATAAATAATAATAAAAAAAATGAAATAAAATCCAATATGACCTTAGAATAGGTCATACCGAATTCTTATATGACCTGACAGGAGGTCATACCGAAAAGAAGAAGAAGAAAAAAAAAGAAAAAAAAATAACAGAAAATAAACTAAAATGTCAATATGACCACATAGAAGGTCATACCGAATTTTATTTACAAAGAAACAAGAACAGCAGAAAATATTCACAGAATATTTTTAACAAACCTGAACCAAATGCAGAAAATTATAAAAATGCATTAAACTAAAATAAACTTGCAGAAAAATCTAAACAACAATATTTACAATCTGAAAAAAAACTTAAATGATTCTAAATAAATATATTTTCAATAAAAATACATTTCTCCATAAAAAATAATGAGAAAAATATTTTTAAAGAAAATAAATTATTCAGAATATTTAAATTAACAAGCTTTACACAATAAACATGGATTGGCAATATTTAACATCTTAAATTAACAAGAGAAAATGATTTAGATAAGAACAAACCTACCGGAGATATTGTCAATCACTAAGACTGTTCAACATACCCAATTTACCAACTAACCTGATAAATGTGGATTCGTCAACAGATTTAGTGAAAATATCTGCAGTCTGTTCTTCAGTGGGTACAAAGTGTAACTCCACAGTTCCATTCATAACATGCTCTCTGATAAAATGATACCTGATATCAATGTGCTTCGTTCTAGAGTGCTGCACAGGGTTGTTGGAGATTGCTATGGCACTTGTATTATCACAAAAAATGGGAATTTTGTCTAATGCAAAGCCATAGTCCTTTAATTGATTCCTTATCCATAATATCTGAGCACAACAGCTTCCAGCAGCAATATATTCAGCTTCTGCTGTTGAATTTGAAACTGTTTGCTGTTTCTCGCTATTCCAGGAAATCAACCTACCTCCTAGGAATTGACAACTCCCAGAGGTACTCTTTCTATCCACAACACTACCTGCATAATCAGAATCTGTATATCCAATAAGATTAAAGCCAGAATCTTTAGGGTACCAGATACCTAGATTAGGTGTACCCTTAAGATATCTCAAGATTCTTTTCACAGCAACGAGATGTATATCTCTAGGGTCCGCTTGGAACCTTGCACACAAGCATGTAGCATACATAATATCTGGTCTACTAGCAGTAAGATAGAGTAAGGAGCCAATCATACCTCTGTAGCTTGTATCATCTACCTTGATAGACTTGTCAGAAGCTCCAAGTTTGATTGTTGTTGAAGATGGAGTCCTTGCTGATGTTGAATCCTCCATGTGATATTTCTTGAGGAGTTCTTTGAGATACTTGGATTGACAAATAAATATACCATTTGACCTTTGACTTACTTGCAATCCAAGAAAGAACTTCAGCTCACCCATCATACTCATTTCAAACTTACTCTGCATAAGCTCAGCAAATCTCTTACAGAGATTATCATTAGTAGACCCAAATATGATGTCATCCACATAGACTTGGACTAATATCATATCACTTTTGTGTTTCTTTGAAAAAAGAGTTTTGTCTATGTTACCTCTAACAAAACCATTTTCTAAAAGAAAACCAGAGAGAGTGTCATACCATTTTCTTGGGGCTTGTTTGAGACCATAGATAGCCTTGAAGAGAAAGTACACAAAGTCCAGCAGCTCCTGATTTTCAAAGCCAGGGGGCTGTTCCACATACACTTCTTCATCAAGCTCACCATTCAGGAATGCACTCTTAACATCCATTTGATAGACTTTAAAATTGGAATAAGCCGCAAATGCTAAGAACATCCCGATGGCCTCAAGTCTAGCCACTGGTGCATAAGTTTCATCATAATCAATGCCTTCAGCTTGTGAATACCCTTGTGCAACCAGTCTTGCCTTGTTCCTTGTAACAATGCCATCCTCATCTAGCTTGTTCCTGTATACCCATCTAGTACGAACTACTTTCTTGTTCTTTGGCCTGGGTACCAGCTTCCAGACTTGCTGTTGTTCAAATTGATTGAGTTCATCTTGCATAGCAATCACCCAATCTGGATCAGTCAGTGCTTCCTCAGTTTTCTTTGGCTCCATTTTAGATAAGAATGCTGAAAAATGACATTCATTCTGAGTTGCACTTCTAGTTTTAATTCCAACATCTGGATCACCAATGACCAGCTCAAAGGGATGAGCTCTATTCCATACAGTCTGTCTTGGAAGATTTGATCTTGATGATTCACCTTGAAATTCACTTTGATGTTGTGAGTGACTAGTTGATCCTTCATTTGCTCCCCCTGAGTTGTTGCTTGATTGCCTTGATGATTCTTCTCCAGTGTTAGTGGTATCTCCATTGTTACCAGTGTTTCCACCATCATCACCATGATCATTATCATCATTGTTATTATCATTACCAGCAATAACTTCAGGTGGGGCTTCATCATCTGAATCTGAGTCTGGCAAGTTATCAAACTTCATTTTCTCAGATGAATCTGCTGTTTGGATATTAGGGAATGTAGTGTCATCAAAAGTAACATTGACACTTTCCTTTACAGTGTGACTACCAACCAAGTAGACCCTGTAAGATCTTCTGGAATAACCAACAAAAATAGCTTCTTGTGCCTTTGCATCAAACTTGCCACGTTTCACATTGTCATCTATAAGCACAAAGCATTTTGCTCCAAATACATGAAAGTACTTGACAGTTGGTTTCTTGTTGTTCATGATCTCATATGGAGTCTTCATTAAGTCCTTGTTGATTAAAGTTCGATTCTGAGTATAACAAGCTGTATTAGCTGCTTCAGCCCAAAAGTACGTTGGAAGTTTGGACTCACTTAACATAGTCCTTGCAGCTTCAATCAATGTACAATTCTTTCTTTCCACTACTCCATTTTGTTGAGGAGTTCTAGGGGCAGAATATTGTCTTGTTATTCCTTTATCAGCACAAAAGTCATTTAGAATGGCATTCTTGAATTCAGTACCATTATCTGACCTTATGGCTCTAACAGGGAATCTAGAATCCAGCTCAATCAACTTTATATGGCCAATCACCAGGTATGGGGTCTCATCCTTGGAATGTAGGAATAAAACCCATGTATATTTTGAATAGTCATCAACAATCACAAGTGCATATTGTTTCTTTGACATGGACATCACATTAACTGGACCAAACAAATCCATGTGCAGTAGCTGAAGAGGTTCAGTTATTGATGATGTATCAGTGCCCTTGTGAGAAGCTTTCTTTGACTTTCCTTTCTGACATGCCTCACACAGTCCTTCCTGTGTAAATTCCATCTGAGGCAAACCTCTAACCAATTCCCTCTTGACTAAAGAGTTCATGGTTTTGAAGTTAAGGTGAGACATCTTCTTGTGCCATAGCCAACTATCATCTGATGAAGCTTTAGCATAAAAACAATTAACTTCATCTTTGAATCCCGAGTTCAGATCAGCTATGAACAAGTCACCTTTCCTTACTCCTTGAAGAGCAGGCTTTCCATTCTTCTTGTGAAGGATCTGACACTTCTCTCTTTCAAAGGAAACAACATGTCCTCTGTCACAGAAATGACTGATGCTGAGAAGATTGAACTTCAGACCTTCCACAAATGAAACATCTTCAATGATAACATTTCCGTACTTCAAACAGCCATATCCTTTCGTAATACCCTTGCTGTTATCTCCAAAGGTTACTACTGGGCCAGCTTTCTCAACCAAATCTGATAGCAGGGCTCTATCTCCGGTCATATGCCTTGAACAACCACTGTCAAGAATCCATATAACACGGTTTACCTATTTACCTCCCTGCAATATCAAATTGATTAGACCTTCTTCGGAGCCCAAAATTGATTGGGTCCGGCATACTTAAAGAACTGGCCTTTGTCAGGCAAAACAACATTTTTAGCTAAAACTACTTCAACCTCTTTCACATAAGAGCGTTTCCATTTATAGCCAGCCTTAACACATTTCTGAGTAGGCTTAGGGATAAATGAATCCACTCTAGTCTGAGGAGGACTAGTAGTCTTTGCTTTAACATGCTTCTTATTATTAACATGTTGACGTGGAGCAGTCTTATCACTAGATACATGCTTACTATTAAAATAAGCATACATAACATTGAAAGCACAAGACATGCAATTAATCACACCACATGCTTTATGAAAAGAATTAACAGGAGGCATGTTAGTTCTACAGTTGTTTTGATCCAACTTATGGATATCTGATTTAGTCTTTTTAGTTGAAGCAACTTTGACTGGAATATCAGATATACACTTTTTGGATTGTTCAACTTCCAAAGCAATATCTTCTTCACTAATCTCCTCTGCAATGATGATAGAGTCTTCATTCAGAGGTTCTACTTCGGACTCCTTACAGAAGGGTGTTTCAATACCCTTAAGCACATATGGAACACCCCTTCCTTCAGATCTGACTCTATAAGGGGAATTAATTCCAAGCAATCCAATGGCCTTATTATAATCATAACCTATACTGACATGATTAACAATAGCTTGTTTATTGAGAATCTCTTTAGCCGTCTTACAAGAGCTGAAATAGGCATTAGCTTTAGTCTTCAGCTCACTAATTTCCTTCTTAAGAATGGTTTCCAGTTGAATATAACATTTAACCCTATTCTCAAGAAAAGCTATTTTCTCAACAAGTTTATCCTGATTAACATGCACTAGTTTTAATTCTTTTATCTCATTCTCAAGATTTGTGTTTAAAAGAATTATTCTATCATTTTCAGTGCGTGCACAATCTAAGGTGCCACCAAGATGACGAATCATTTCAGTATCAGTAAACTTTACCTCTGACATGTATGCAGATGAAGTGCTTGCCTCTTTAGCCACTAAAGCAAGGTTCCCAATCTCACCTGCTTCTTCATCACTGTCAGTGTCATCCCAACTCTTTCCTTCAGCAACATAAGCTTTCCCAATCTTGTTCTTCTTGCTAGAATCAAATGTGTTTCTAGTCACTTGCTTTCTCTTTCTGCATTCAGTAGCAAAGTGACCCAACTCATTGCAATTGTAGCATCTGATTGTGCTCCTTTCCACATTTCCAGTTTTGTAGCCACCCCTTGTGCCACTTCAAGAGGAAGATCCACCTCTCTGAAATCTGGGTCTGAACTTAAGATTGGGATTCCTCTTGAATCTGAACTTCCCAAACTTCCTGACTATCAAAGCCAAATCACCATCCTCCAGCTGATCAAGTTCTTCTAAAGAATAGAAGTCACCACCAGATTGATCAATGGATGTTAATCCATATTCAGCATCAATAACATTCATGTTAGAACTGGAAGGTTGAACAGCCTTCACTTCCAGTTTCTGTGGGACTTCAGCAGCCAGTGCAGTAGAAGTACTAACAATCTTCCCAGTTCCATACAGCTCCCTTTGCTGAATCTGCTCCAGCTCATAGGTCTTCAGAACACCATACAATCTCTCCAAAGCAATCTCATCCATATCTCTTGCTTCTCTAATGGCAGATATTTTGTGCTCCAAATGAGGTGGAAGTGTAAGAAGGAACTTCTTGTTAATCTCCTTGTTGGTGTAGTGCTTCCCATTGAGATTCAGATCATTGATTAATTTGTTATATCTCTCAAAAACCTGAGAGATACCTTCACCAGGGTTTGATCTGAAATGCTCATATTGTGAGGTGAGAATTTCCAGCATATTCTCCCTAACTTCCTCTGTCCCCTCATTGATTATCTCTATGGTTGCCCAAATGTGTTTGGCAGTATCATAGTTGAGGACATGATTATGCATGATTGGATCAAGACAATCAATAAGGATCAACTGAAGACAGGAATCCAAGGTAACATCCTCTTTCTCATCAGGAGTGTAATCCTTGGCATCTTTAGGGTACATTCTAGCAGCCCTAGTCACAACATTATTCTCAATGAGTTCTCCCTCAATAATCATAGGGACTTTGTGACCGTTCTTCAGCACATCAATGTATTTAGGATTTGCAACCTTAAGAAATAGGAGCATTTTCTTCTTCCACATTGGATAATGCTCCTTGCTGAACATTGGGATTTTGACTGTACCCACTTTCTGTGTAGTAGACATCTTTTGAGATTTTTTAAGAAAGATAAAAAATCAGAGTTTAAGAAAAATCTCAAAACAATTGGATCTTTGATTTGTATATCAATCAAAAGGCTCTGATGCCAATTGTTAGGTCCTGATAAGTTTGTAGAAGGGGGGTTGAATACAAACTATACCGTTTTATCGAAATTTGTTCTTTGAATAATTTAACAATTGAGAACAAATTAATGCGGAATATAAATGAAACAAGATTCAAGTTAAATATAACTTATATTAAACTTGAAGGGTGTTGCAAATACAATAAGGATTACAAAGTATTTATCTCAAACTAATTAATACAAATTTAGAATAAATTCGACATGAACTTTTCTAATATTTGTAATAAAAAGATCGAATGCTAAAAGCAAGTTCGAGATAAATTCTAGGGATAAAAATCCGCTAGATAATCAAAGCAATACAAGTAATCAACTTCTAGTGGTTTGGATTTAACAATATAAACTAGAATTAATTGCTTGAGAAGAAATGATATGAAATGGCTTCTTCTGTTCTTCAGAGTAAATGCTTCTGTGTCTTTTTGTTTTGTATTAACTGATCTTCTTGTTCTGTCTGCTGTCTCTTGACTTAATGCAATTGCATTTTGCCTTGTATGACCTTTTATTAAATCAAAAAGGATTTAATAAAATAATCAAAACACTTGTATGACCTGACAAACTAAACTCGGTAGAACCTTGGTACATCAGTATGACCTGTCAAAAGTGTCCGGTATGACCTCAGGTATTTCTAACCACTCTTGGTAGAACCTAAGAAAGTAAACTGTATGACCTATTAAAAATGACTTTGTATGACCTTTTAATTAATTCGGTAGAACCTAACACTATACAGAGCAGGTCATACCGAGATAAATCAACAGGTCATACCGAGTTATTTAACTAGGTCATACCAGTTTGATTTTCAGAAAATCCTTTTAATTTAAATTAGTTAGATTAAATTCTAGATTAAATTAATTCTTTTATAGAATTAATTTAATAAATAATTTAAACAACTAACTTAATTAATTTAATAAATTAATTAATTCTGATAGAATTAATTTATTAATTAAATTGAATTAATAAATTTAAAGAAGTTAACTTAAAATCCTTGCATTCCTCTATCTTCTGAAAACCACTGAATATAGATGATTTAATTCCACTGATTGATGTCGTCATTCGATGCACTGTCTGGTTCATGAATAACTGACTTCAATGATAATTCTTCATCTTTAAAAAAACATTTAAAGCTGTGGCTTCTTTTCTTTAGCTTTGACTAAACTCTGTATCCTGTACTTCTTCTGTCACCAACTGGAAATCTCTGTCACTGTAGTAAATCCACTTTCTTGAATACTTCACCGAGGCTTGAACAATAAATTGAACTTCTTTCAATGTAGAATAACTTCAAGTCTGTAGATGACTTTAATCCTCAATTCTCTTGACAGATAAAACTCTTTGAGATTCCTGTGACATATTAACTTATTATTTACTTATTACATACTTGTTTAAATTAAGTTGTTTCCTCGGAATATTAATAGGCCTAAACATATGCCTTTCAATCTCCCCCTATAATAAAAAAAAAAAAAAAAGATGGGAGATGATGTGGTTTATCTATTAAGATTTTGAAAGCAATCTCAAAACAAAGTGTAGCACAATGATTGTGGTGCAAGTTTGAGTGTTGAAGGTCACAGGTTCAATTCTAAAGACTAACATAATTTAGTTTATTTTTTGCATAAACATTAAAAGGGTGACGTTTTTGTAATTTTTCAAAAAATAGGGACAAAATCGTAACTTCACAAACATTAAAGTGATACTTTTTGTTCTTGTGTTGTGGTTTAATATATAATAATAGATAGATTACCAAAAATTTAAAACTTATTGTCTCCAATTAAGTATCAGTATACGAATATCTAAATTTTTATTGTAAACGAAACCAGAATTCTTTTTTGACCGACGAGTTATTTAACTAATATTGTTTCGATAGGAATCAATAGGGCTAATCATTCGGTTAATTCGGTTAAAAACCGAACCGAATTAGAAAAATCGAAAATCCGAAATATCGATTTTGTGAAACCAAACCGAACCGAAATTTTACTAAAACCGAACCGAAAACCGAACCGAAATTTAAAAACATTTTTTAAAAAAATTATTATTTATTATTAAATAGTAACATGATTTATAATCGATTACTTTTTCAACTAAAATACATGGTTTTTTCAAACAAAATTCCCGATTTTTCTAAAAAAAAATACAGAGAATTACACTTTTTCAACTAAAACATGTTACTTTTTCTATTTTTTCTTACTAAAATATTTTTTTTTCAAAAATATCACGGACAAATCCTTACTTATTTATTTTAATACCTATTAAAACATAAAAGTAACAATTATTACAAACAATCTAATTATTTTAAGCTAATATATATAATTTTAAAAAACATATAAAAATATTTCGGGTTTTCGGTTTTTAACCGAACCATAATTCTGAAAACCGAACCGAACTGATTTTATTTCGATTTAATCCAAAAAACCGAAAAAACCGAAATCTTGGAAAAAATTCAATCCAAACTGAACCGAAATTTTTCGGTTCAGATCGATTTTTCGATTTCGGTTCAGTTTTGCTCAACACTAGGAATCAGTCACATACTAACATGCAAGGCAGGCACAAGTCGCAACCAGTATTGATCCAATTCCTGGCAGAAGAGAGTACAGACTACGGAGAGATAAGTAGTGACGAGGTTAAGTTCATTCTGTACGGCCTCTGTTCCAACAAATTTTTTACATTTTTTTTTTTTGGGATGTTGCTTTTAATTCTTTATATTTTTAAATTTTTTAAAAGTAGTAAATTTTTAAAATATAAAAATCAACTACTTGCACTACTTTCCTCCACTAAACTCACCTTATATACATTAAATTTTGATTGATCCCACCACTAAACTCACTTTTTTAAATTCTTCCACTACTTTATTAGTTTTTCTTAAACTCCGTGCCCAACCCAAATGTAAACAAATGGGTGGGACGGAGGGAATATAAAGATTGTTCCATATTTTATTACAGTTAAAAAATTAGGCAAACTGTTAAACCTCTTTAAAGTAATAATCTTCAAAAAAATATTAATTTATTGAGTTTATTACTTTATCAATATAATAATAAAATATTACTTTATCAATAAAGTAATATTTTATTAGTTTAAAGAAAATTATGTGCATTTTTTTTTGTAAAGTTTAAAGTTGACAAAGATTTTCAGTATGAATTGAAGTATATTTGTATTACAATAATACATTTATACTATATAAAAAAATTATAATGGATAAAGGGTAAAATATAAACAAATATTAGATCTATTATATTTAGAATAATGCTTATAAAATCACTAATAACGTAAAACTTATTCAAAATTAATGACTAATTAGAAAATGATAAGAGTTAATAGAGATTTGTCATCTAACGGTATGTAAGGAAGTCTCGGGATAAATTCTACAAACGCTTATTTGCTATATTACGAATAATGTTTATAATGAGACATAATTTATATATACTCCACAAAAATTCTGAAACGAAATTTATTTTGAATTTAGTGAAACTGGAAAATATGAATATAAATTCACACACACACACACACACATATATATATATATATATATTAGTAAATATTACTTTACAAGTCAGCACCGAAGAAATATATTATTTCATCGAGTTTATTACTTTATCGAATATTATTTTATCAAGGTTTAACTCTATAACTTAACTGGCGGGCGTACGTCGAATTATTTGCGTTTCACGAGTCACCGAGACTGAGGGGGGTGTATTCATTTGAGATTTTAATGGATTAAAAATAATCCGTAGATTTTAAAAGATTGTTGTTGATTTTAATGGATTAATAATAATCGGGGATTTGAAAAAAAAAATCGTGAAATCTCGTAGAGTCTCACTGATTTGATAAGAGTTTTCGTGAAATACTGCAAAATCTCATGGATTTTAACAAGATTTCAGAAGACATAAAATACACTACAAAATCCACCAAAATCCACCAATTTTTAATTTTCAACAAAGTCCACGGACTTTTGAATACCATGAGATTTTAATGGATTTCTAAAAATCTAAATTGAATACATCAAGATTTTAAAAGACTTTTCAGAATCATAATTGAAACCCCCAGATTTTGAAAGACATTTTACAATCCAAAATGAATACCCTTAGATTTTAGATTTTAAAGGATTCTTTAAAATCTTAATTGAATACCCATGAATTTTTAAAATACTTTAAAATTCTTTAAAATTTCAAATGAATACACCCCTGAAAGTTTATAGTTGTTGAGTAATGTCAATTGTTTTCTTTTTAGAAAATCTTTTTGGTTATGAGGTACTGAGAGTTTAGTTTGGTCAGTAATGAGTTGGATCAAAACTAAAGGCCGGCACAACGTTGTTTTTGAATCAGCTCGCTGACTGTCTTTCTGCAGCCCAAACTATTCTAAACTCAGTTCAGAGAAAGTCAAATTTTGGGATGATGGATCAAAATTGCAAGCAATTATTCGTTAATTTAAATTTTAATTCTGTGTCTTAATTATATATGTTATATGTGATCATCAAATAGGCAACATAATATTAAATTCATTAAATGGTTATACACATTGCAGATTTTAATCTGTGGCGTGTACGTAAATACACAGGATTTCATATTTTTATTTTATGAAATTTTTCTAGCATATTTTTTAAGAAGATAGATATCATAACAATGCAAGTCTTTTATATTTGTGTGGAGAATATCTTCAAAAACAATATTACGATATGCATGTTCTCAATTGCGATCATTTCATTTTTCTGCCAGTGTATTCGAACAAGATAACTACTGCATTTTTGTAAATCACTATCAAGTACAGCTTTTCAATTTTGAAAACCAATCAATGCGATAGACGACGTACTGCATTGCGATATACAGATGTAAAGCTATTAATATTTCAGCATGCATTCTTAAAAGAGGAAAGGTTGGATCTAGCAAAACATACTAAATATTGAAAAAGATTTAAAACCTAAAGATGCTAATGGATCCCACACCCAGGACGCAACATAAGATCGATGATAAGATATGGCAGGCCTCAGTTGCAATAATCAATAATGAGTTCCAATATTTAACAAAACATTTCAATCGGTCATTTCAATTAATTGATATTAGTGGCTTGTTTCAGTGATTTGTTATATCAAAATTTGAGTTAGATAATCAAAAGTGATTGAAAACTCAAAGATGCTGTTTTAAAATGGTCCCGGTTGCCAAAAACAACTAACTAAATTGGCCTTTACTTTCAATGGACGTCAATTAATAAGTTACAATCTGGTTTGGGTAGGGTTGGTAAGAAGCAAAATTTCATTTCACCATTAGCTCCTCAAAACACAATCATATTAGTCTTGAGGTCCCAATCAATCTCTCAAATCCCACTATCACTTCTGCTTAATTTTGCTTAAATTCTACATATTTAGTGGAACCCCATCAATTACAGTCACAGTTATATATAGAAGACCAGGCAGTGTGGACCATCAACGGAGATGACAATTTTTACTCGTTCAGTGGGTTTGAACCAGGTACATATGAAGTCAAGATTTACCTTCGTCTGGATCTTTTTTAAAATTCAAACCACAACTCTAAATTAAAGCAAAATATAAGATGCAATAATGTGCATATCTATGTACACTACATTCTTAATCGGTTCTTTCGGTCAGGTTAAGGTAATCAAATTTGAGATTACGAAATGATGAATTAGAGATTATAATGAAGTCGTAGATTGATTAGGAAATAACTATTTCATGATTGTAAATGTTTCCGAAAGCTATTCTTTTTTCATGGTGACTAAATCAAGTTACCAATAATTTTGATGAAGAATGAACAAGTTTTAGCCAAGGCAGAATAGAGAAGGATGGTAACTCTCATGTAAAGTAGTCCATGCATCTATGTCGATACAGTGAAGCTAAGAAGATTCAAATAGCTGAAATTCTGAATTTGGCTATAAGGTATCAAGTCCAGAATTATTTTTTCACAATTGCAGTAAAGATGTCAATATACATTATATCCTGAAATAAGTGAAACAATTCATAGAGATGAATTACACGATATTTATATTGACAAGTCTAAATTAACAATTTACAATATATTTAGAAGTCTATGGGAAGGATATATTGTACTGTATCGACAAATCCAACAAAAGTATACTATGAGGTCCTTTCCTTAATAGATATTTATGTGGGTATTTGAAATATCTGGAAAGTTAAAAATAGCAAAATTGTTTGGTTGCATAAATTATGGGTATTATAAATTACTTAATAAATGTAAATATCTGTAAAACGTGGGAAGTCACTTACCCATCCCTACCTAGGTTACCTATATGTGTATATATATTATTGCAAATACAATGCCCGTTAACCAAACAATATTTTTCACTATCTAGGAATTTTATATAGACCGAAAATTAAACTTACTCCTATTGTATACCAAACAAGCACTATGAAGTTAGAGTTATTAATATGAAAATAATGTATTTTTTGTTACAATTATTGAGAATTTTGTTAATTAAAAACAGAATTATACATTCATAGAAAAGATTATTAATTGGGTACGTCACGAATAGAATGAAAAGAGCCGAGTTTGTTGGAGTCGAACAGCCTAAAAATTCACCATCAGCCGAAGAAGATTGTTAGTATATTTATGATTGCAGTTCGAGTGAAACCAAACTTGAGCCGAGCCACGCCATTAATGAACTTTGTATGTATTTTTCAAAATTTTCACACACATACTTATACACTATTAACATAATATCATTAATTTAGGATCAATTAATAACTTATTTTTATATCATTTTCAGTTTTTTTATTTTCTAACTTTTTTATTTTTCTATCTTGATTTTCTAAATTATTACTCCTAAATTCATGATAGTGTGTTAGTAGTATTTATGTATGTGTACGAAGATTTATTAATTCATTAATATAACTGTTTGATTCTTTCCTTCTGAACACTTTAGTTTTTGATCATAATACCTAATTTTCTTTAAGTGAATTAAATTATAAATAAATAATGAGCCATGACTTTAATAATATTTAATATGAATTTGTGTTGCTTCAAAAGTATGTAGTAATAGACTAATTGAATGCTAGTAGTACAGTAAATTGATATCAATGTGGTAATTGATTGAAATTCAAGATCTATGTTAACATTTCTAAATAATTAGAAATATTTTAATTAGCTAATATTGAGTTGGACGAGTCAACAAAGCATCAAGGTTCTGTTTGGCAATTAGCTGTTAGTTGATAGCGCATTGAGTTAATTAGTTGTTTTGACTATCGGATTGAGTTAGCTGTTTTCATTAGCGAATTCAATTAACTGTTTTATATAAAACTATTTGGTAATTAGTTGTTTGTATATCAACTAGACACATCACAACCATCTAATTGAAAAAGCTCATCAAACTAGTTTTTTGAGCTAAAAAAACTATTTCAATCCGCTAACTAACAAACCCTAATATTAGAGATTTCAAATGGTCAAAACTCTAATTTGACTCAAAACTCTAATTTTTTCTCAAAACTCTAACTTACAAACAGGGCCCAAATGTAGTTCAACCCGTTCTACTTGCACCCCTCTGGTTGCTACTTTTTTTTTTTCCTAATAAATATATATATTAAAACAGGCTGACCCTGGGGATCATTTTGGAAAGACTCAGCCTTACATTTCGTACAACCTAAAGGTCTGAAAATGCATTTAGAGGAACACTTTGTGATGACCACGTGGAAACTGGATTAGGGGAGACTGTATCACTATTCTTCCAGGACAACCTTGAACAAGGCCCAATATTCCAGCAAAACCTCCTAAACATCCATTAGCTCTATCAGAGTATCAAAAGTTTGATCTAACCAGGATGCATTCCTCAGCACCCGAATCACATTTCCAATAGTCACGTAGAGCTGTTAATCCTTTAGATATAACGGAAATATATGATCGCATGAATGCTACGTGTTAGATTAATTCTGTAATAGAGGAAAAAGTCATGTGTGAAGTTGTATTTTGTGTTTAAAAATGTGTGAAAATGTTATCGCAAATCCAAGCTAAGCGAGCTACACAATCTCGAACCGATTCCAAACTAAGCTTAGCTAAGCGAGGCAAGGTGAGCCGAGGAGAGCTACACAAACTCGAACTGATTCCAAGCTAAGAGAGCTTAATAAATATATATAACTCCGGACTTCACGTTTAAACTCAAGCTTGCACTTGATTAATACAGAAAGGCAGTAAAAATCTTTTGAAAAGAGTTAAACTTGGTCAGTTTTGTCATTTCATTAATGACCCAAGTCACTTAATATAAATACAAAATTTTATCAGAATATTTATAATTCGATGAAAACAATGACAATATATGCTGAAAACGTTGGTCGGCATCGGTGATTAAAACCAGAAGATAATAACAGAAAACATAGAAACATATTATTTAATACTTAATATTGGTTATTGTAATTTCTGATTCAAGTTTATTTTGTTTACAGTAGGATTTAAACTTATACTACATGATAGAAGATTAAATGCATCTAGCACAAAACACCAGGAGGGCAGTCGTAACTCGCTAGTCCTTTCACGAGCGTAATTTTCAGAACAAGAGAAGTTTAAAACTTCAGTGCCAACACAAACAGCCTATACTAAATTATATATGTGGAAATTAAAGAAGTGACATATTATTATAATTATGTCTAAACAATTGAATTAGTACCCTACCAGCACTAACAAACCATTAGCTAATATGGAAAATTTTCAAATGCCTTTAACTTGTTCATGCATCGATATATCACTTCAAACACCTATGAATGAAAACAACCATTCTTATTTTAAAACTGTGGCGACAACTTGGTTTGCCATTAGAGTCAATTACGTACCATATAAGAATTTACGTGTTTACTTGTAGATGTAATTTGAGTGATACGTACACACAGCTTCTATTTTTCTGCGTCCCAATGTTACGCCCGAGGGTCACCCATAAATTGAGCCAATATATGTGAACCGAATAGCTTAGTTCTGGTCGTGTGATTGTTAAGTAAATTAAGCGACCAACAAGCCGTCTATATTTTTCTGGATCAGCATATGATTTGCCATTTGTAGTAGTGGCAGGTCTTTCAGCAAGTAAACCAACCTCACTTACGATATCCAATGCGTATTTCCTCTGCGACTAATAGTGTATTTCCAATAACACAGATCAATCCACTCACAGATATGACAATGATCAACAACGACCTGCACCTCAATTCGCCCAAAAACCTATGTAAATTTTGTATGTGTTGAGAGAGAGAAGAATATCTTTTTTAGGGTTTTCTTCACACCCTCATTTGTCAAATGTTATATTTTTGTACATATATAATACAAAAATAAATCGTAATCAAATATTGTAACTGAAGATATGACATTTAATACTAAATATTTTGATTTAATTATCATAACAGTTGTCATCAGGATTTACTAATAGTTACAGCTCAGTCAGGATTTCCTGGTCCATCAGGATTTGATCATCATCAGTACTTACTCAAGCCATCAGGACTTGCTGTCTGTCAGGAGTGGCATCAGTACTTGACCAACCATCATGATTCCGTCAGGACTGGACCATCATCAGGATCCAAGTACTGACCCAGGCCATCAGGATCAGTAGTCATCAGGATTTAACTCAAAATACTGACACTGACCATCAGGATCAATAGCCATCAGGATTTGATCCAAGAACTGGTCCATCAGAATTTAATATAAATCCTGACCCAGTTCATTAAGCTGTTGCAAATAAATACTGATACTGTTAAATTAAATCAATAAATAATATTAAATAAACAGGTAATAAAATTCCTCGCCCAGGTCGCCTCGCGTACGCGAGACGCCGAGACATTCGCCCAAATCGCCCTTCGACCCGACCCGACCCGAGTCGTGTCGTGACGAGGCGAGGCGGGCGGCGACGCGCGTGTGTGTGTGTGTACGCGCGCGTGAGGCACATAATAACACCATGCACACCCACATGCATTAGTAGTTGTATACTACTCTTGCACATGGTTCTATATAAACCCACCAAACTCTCATTACCATTTCTATGTGGGATACAAGTTATTTCAATATAACCAACCCACATAACCCATTTCAAGCAACTTATTTCAACTCAATTTATTTATGGATTCCACTAAGAAAATATCTTAGATCCAAACATGAAAGTTTAAGTCCTCATAACAAGGAACAACTTCCAATTGTTAGTTTCCGGAAATTCCATCAAGAACATATTTAAAGTATGCCTCAAACTTTCTATTTTCTAACAATCCCCCACAAATCCATACAGAAATGCTTACATATCGGTCCTTATCATGACTTGTTTTTCAGAGTCGGTACCCTTCCGGGTTTGAACCCTCCTAAGTCCTCTACTTCGATGGCTACCAGATCTAGATGGAATGTTTCACCTTGAATCTTTATCCGTTTGGTGTAACCACACTCCATAGACGACGACAAATCAAAGGCTATGGTGCTGATCTACGGCTTTGAGACGTTAATGGTCCTGTCTCGATCCTGTTTGTCAAATGCTTCAAGGAATAACCCTTTCCTCTAATTGCGACCACACAATTACATTCGCTTAGCTGGGCATCTCCAGAGATGTACTGCTATCATCTCGTCAAATGACTTGACCCCATTCAGAGTTCAAATAACTCTTTCTATACTGGCAGTAACAGTACCTTTTAGGTTTACAGGGGATAGACAAAGATACGTAAGTATCAAAGTATATAGTAAAGGTACTACCAACTCACCCTCACATCTTGTTATTACCACATTGAATACACTTCAAGGGATCTCCTCTCAGGTGTATTGGGTTCCCGTAGCTGATGAATCATTATGGGCTATCAGTCCCATCCCCAACCTAGACTTAAGGACTACTGCATGCTCAAGTCCTTTAGTCAAAGGATTAGATATATTATCCCGAGTTCGAATGAACTCTACATCAATAATCCTTTCAGACACTAAACCCCTTATAGTCTTAAGTCTAACTTGAATGTGTCTCTTTGTTTTAGCATTATACTTTTCACTACTGATCTTGTCGATAGTTGTACGACTATCACAATGAACAACAATGGCTGGAAGCGGTCTGCTTACTACAGGTAACACTGACATAAGTCCATGCAACCATTCAGCCTCCGTCCTCGTGGCATCTAGTGCACACAACTCAACCTCAAAAGTAGTGCAAGTAATTAAAGTCTGTCTAGTAGACTTCCAGGATATTTCTCCACCTGCCAGGGTAAACAAATATCCAGTCACTCCATTGGTACCAGATTTCTTAGCTATCCAACTTGCATCACTATATCCCTCGAGTACTCCAGGGAATCTTCGATAATGCAAACCAAGGGAAATAGTTCCCTTAAGATATCTGAGAACTCTATCCAGTGCCTCCCAATGAGTCTTGTTCGGACAGCTTGTATATCTAGCTAACTTAGACACAGAATAAGAAATTTCTGGTCTAGTCACGTTAGAAAGATATTGAAAACTCCCAATAATATGAGAATACCTTAACTGAGACACAGGAATTCCTGAACTATTCTTGACTAGGGCAACTTTAGGATCGTACGGTGTACTAGCGATTCTACAATTTGAATAACCATACTTCTCAAGTATAGACTTCTCTATATAATGAGATTGTGACAATGTTATTCCATCAGTTGACTGTGTCAACTTGACCCCAAGAATCACACTAGCCTCACCCGTATCCTTCATTTCAAAGTGCCTTTTCAAGAAACTTTTTGTCTCGTTAATAATCTCAATATTGGTTCCAAACAATAATATGTCATCCACATATAGGCATACGATAATACATTCATTTCCTTTAACCATATAGTAGACACACTTGTCACTTTCATTAACTACAAATTCTGATTCTAAAACAGTATCATCAAACTTTTTATGCCAGTCTCTAGGGGCTTGTTTTAAGCCATATATAGACTTGATCAACTTACATACTTTCCTCTCGTTACCAGAAGCAACAAATCCCTCAGGCTGATCCATATAAATCTCTTCTTCAAGATCACCATGAAGAAAAGCTGTCTTTACATCCATTTGATGGATGATAAGACCATGTACGGAAGCCAATTCTATAAGCATTCGGATTGTAGTCATCCTTGCAACAGGAAAGTATGTATCAAAGTAATCAATGCATTCCTTTTGCCTAAAACCCTTAGCTACCAGCCTAGCCTTATACTTATCTATTGAGCCATTCGAGTTCATCTTCCTTTTGAAGATCCACTTACATCCTATAGTAGTACACCTAGGGGGAAGATCAACCAACTCCCATGTTCCGTTAGAAACAATAGAGTCAATCTCACTTTTTACAGCACCTTTCCAATGCCTTGACTCCGAAGAATCCATGGCCTGTCGGAAAGTCAAAGGTTCATCCTCGATATTGTAAGTGACAAAATCACTTCCAAAGTCCTTGACTACCTTTGCACACTTACTCCTTCTAGGTTCATCTACTTCGTCAGGAGTAGAACTACTAGCAGGATCTACCCCCACATTTGTCATCTTTTCCACATGATCAGGGATAGAACTAGATGTGTGAGTGGGATCATCAATAGAAATATTTTGAGGTATGTCAGTCTTCATAGGGAACACATCCTCAAAGAATGTTGCATCACGAAATTCAACTATAGTGTTAGCCACTATACCGTCTATGTCAGATTTTAAAACTAAAAAATCTCATAGCTGTAGTGGTTTCAATATAGCCCAGAAAGATGCAATCAACAGTTTTCGGACCTAGTTTCTTTCTCTTGTGTTCAGGGACAAACACCTTTTCAAGGCACCCCCACACACGAAGATACTTTAAACTTGTCTTTCTACTTTTCCATAATTCATAAGGTGTCTTGTCCATATGTTTCAGAGGGACTCTGTTAATCCCAAATGACCTAACAGAATTGTAGAAGGGGGGGTTGAATACAATTCTAGATATTTTTAAACTTAAAACAACTTTTAAATAACTTAACACAGAAAATAAAAACACACAAGCAAATATAAAATTTCAGTTGGATGTTTTGAGGATCCAACTGAGATGCTTTTATTGTGGGAATAATCTATGTTACAAACGTAGCACAGCTGCTCAGTTCTTAATGTAGAGTGAGAGTGCTCTTGAAAGAAAGCTAATACAAAAATATTCTATCTCACTTCTTACAAATGAAATGAACTGCTACACTTGGTTATATATCCCAAGT
Organism: Heracleum sosnowskyi; assembly: GCA_030848705.1. Taxonomy (NCBI): domain Eukaryota; kingdom Viridiplantae; phylum Streptophyta; class Magnoliopsida; order Apiales; family Apiaceae; genus Heracleum; species Heracleum sosnowskyi. The sequence continues at coordinate 46,734,781 of CM061239.1, read as the reverse complement.
TTACAATGCTATTTTTGGCTACTCTAGAATGTACAAAGGGTAACCGCCAGTAGCTTGCTTTTCATTCCTTTTGTCCAATGGTCCTTGGAGATCTTGTCTTTTGTCTTCATGCTTATTATGATCACACTCAAGAACCTAATTGGAAATTGGAATGTTTCCTCATTCCCAGTGACCATTTTAATGGCTCCTAATGCAAAGTACACTTCTACATCACCTTTTGATCTGTCAGAAAATTGTCACTATCATTTTGTCAACTGTTCAGAAAAGTGATAGTGATTCGTTGATAGTAGTGAGATGTATTTCGTTGATGGTTTTATTCTTCATTCCATTGATGGTACATTCTTCATTCCGTTGATAGTGTAATCTCCATTCCGTTGACATGTCTTCACTTAGGCAAAATTACAAGGCACAAAATATTTACAATTAAACAACCTGTTTTGCCTATCTAGTACTTAGTCAACATGACTTAGAAAACCTATCTGATACCTACAACAAATGCCTATCAAGTAGTGAAGTATTATACAGTGCAATTGCTACATTACTCATTTCGTTGATGAGCTACCTGTCAACGGAAGCTGCAAAGCATACCATTCCGTTGACAGTTACAAAAGTGACTTAACACAAAATCTACTAAGTGTTTTTATAATTATCATCAAGAACAACATATTCCTAACAATCTCCCCCAATTTATGACTGATAGAATAACATCCATAAATCAAGAGCCTTGATGATAACAAAAACACTTAAACAGATTACAAATTACAAAAGTAGAAATTGTATTGAGCTTCATGATACTTTAAAATTTATTAAAAACAAAGTAGAAATTCTTACAACACAAGTGCACAAAGTTGCTCCTCTAGCCTGAGCAGATATACCATCTTTGTCTCTGTGGCCTTGTTTTCTTCCCCTTCTTAGCATTGTTCTCCTCAATTTGAGCTTGAAGCCTCCTGTAGAAAATCTTCTCTTCTTCATCTTGTTTACCCAACTTGGATTGCATGAATCTTAGAGTTTTATTAGATGCATTTTCCAATTGGTCCTCTATTTTGAAGAATCTCCTACAGTTGTCCTTGTCTCTGAATTCCATCATCCAAAAGGGTTGGAGATGAATTTTCTTTCCTGTTTGAGGGACCTTTAAAATTCCGGGAAGTGCATTAGGCTTGTTCCAGCTAGCTTTTACTTGACAAATCTTGGAGGCAACCTCAGACTTAGCAATTTTGGTGAACCCAAAATCTTTCTTTAAGCACTTGAACACCACTAGCAATGTCTGACAAACACTAATCTCTCTGGTAGTTTATGAGTAGCTCCTATTCCTCTCACTTCCACCAAGTCATCAAGATATAGGTTTAAGTCAGACTCCTCCCTTATATCTGCAATGTAGATAAAGTCTTCTGGGTTTGTAGGTGGTTTCTCAACTTGTGGCCTTCTCACAAAAACTGGTTTAGCTTTAGTAGCCCTCTGCTTTGATTTCTTCTTTGAATCCATCTCGGCCAGAAATTTGGGAAAATTAGCTTCATCAAACTCTAATGGCTCCTCCTTTGGCTCAATTGGTTGATCATGAAAATTGACTAGATGTTCAGGGTCACAAGCTAATTTTGCTCCAAAACCTTTGTTACGAATATGTTGTTCTTGATGATAATTATAAAACACTTAGTAGATTTTGTATTAAGTCAATATTGTAACTGTCAACGGAATGGTACGCTTTGCAGCTTCCGTTGACAGGTATTAGATAGGTTTTCTAAGTCATGTTGACTATGTACTAGATAGGCAAAATAGGTTGGTGAAGTGTAAATAAATTGTGCCTTGTAATTTTGCCTAAGTGAAGACATGTCAACGGAATGAAGATTACTCTATCAACGGAATGAAGAATTTACCATCAACGGAATGAAGAATAAAGCTATCAACGAAACACATCCCCCTGCTATCAACGAATCATTATCACTTTTCTGAATAGTTGACAAAGTGATAGTGACAGTTTTCTGACAGATCAAAAGGTGATGTAGAAGTGTACTTTGCATTGGAAGCCATCAAAATGGTCACTGGGAATGAGGAGACATTCCAATTTCCAATTAGGTTCTTGAGTGGGATCATAATAAGCATGAAGACAAAAGACAAGATCTCCAAGGACCATTGGACAAAATGGATGAAAAGCAAGCTACTAGCGGTTACCTTTAGTGTATTTTAGTGTAGCCAAAAATAGTATTGTAAACTTGGGTTATATAACCAAGTGTAGCAGTTCATTTTAAGATAAGTGAGTGAGATAAAAATAGTTTGTATTAGCTTCTTTCAAAGAGCACTCTCACTCCAAATCAGGAACTGAGCAGCTGTGATACATTTGTAACACAGATTATTTCCGTAATAAAAACATCTCAGTTGGATCCTCAAAACATCCAACTGAAATTTTATATTTGCTTGTGTTTTTATTTTCAGTACTGTTTTATTTGAAAGTTGTTTTAAGTTTAGAAAATATATAGAATTGTATTCAACCCCCCCCCCCTTCTACAATTATGTTAGGTCATTTGGGATTAACAATTGGTATCAGAGCAAGCTTCTAACATACAAGAAGTTTAAAGATCAAGGCCAAAACAGAAACCATGTTGAAGAAGGATGCAGGTGTAAAGATACTAGTTCTAGCTAAGGACAATTACTTTCACTGGAAAGTAAAAATGCATCTAAATCTCATGTCTATGGATGAGAGATATGTAGACTGCATTGAGAAAGGTCCACACGTTCCCATGAAGTTTGCATCTAGAGTTGGACTGCCAGATGATGTTGAAGATGTAGAAATTCCAAAACCTGTCTCAGAATGGACTGTTGAAGATGTTGCAGAAGTCCATAAAGATGAAAGAACCATGAACATTCTGTTTAATGGTTTGGAACAAGAGATGTTTGACAATGTCATAAACTGTACAACTTCTAAAGAAGTATGGGACACTGTTAGAACACTCTGTGAAGGAACTGAGCAAGTTAGGGAGAACAAAATGCAACTCCTCATACAACAATATGAGCACTTTCATTTTAAATCTGGTGAAACCCTAAATGACACGTTTAGTAGGTTTCAAAAGCTCTTGAATGGATTAAAGCTATATGGGAGAATCTACCAAACCAAGGATTCAAACCTCAAATTTTTTAGAGCTCTTCCAAAAGAATGGAAGCCTATGACTGTTTCTTTGAGAAACACTCAGGAGTACAAAGACTACACTCTTGAAAGGTTTTATGGAACCTTAAAGACATATGAGCTGGAAATGGAGCAAGATGAAGAAATTGAGAAGGTACAAAAGAAAGGTGGATCTATTGCATTAATTGCATCTGTGAACCAACTAGAAGATGACAATGAAGAAGCTATAAAAGCCACAACTAGTTCGACTAGTTGTAGGAGTGATGTTAGCAAGGGTAAAGGCAAGATGACAAAAGAAGAAGAAGAACCAGCCAACTTGGATGACTTAGATGAGATTGATGAACACATTGCTTTTCTTCCAAGAAAATTTTCTAAGTTCAAATTCAAGAGAAACTCAGAAGCAAGGCCACCAAGGAGAGACTTTCAACCTAGAAAAAATAATTGGATTGAAAAGTCTAAGTCTAAATGTTTCAACTGTGGAATGATTGGTCACTTTGCTGGAGATTGCAGAAAGCCCAAAGTTGAGAAGGGCAACATGAAATTTGAGCCTGTTGATTATAAAGAGAAATACTTTGAACTTCTCAAGAAGAAAGAAAAGGCTTTCATGTCTCAGGAGTATGATTGGGCTGGTAATGGTGAAGATTCAGATGATGATGTTGAGTATGTCAACTTGGCTCTAATGGCTAACAATCATGAGCAGGAAGCAAGTTCCTCTAGCAACCAGGTAACAATTACTAATCTTTCTGAGCTTTCTAAAGAGGAATGCGATAGTGCAGTGAATGAAATGTCTACTGTACTGTATAATTTGCGTGTTACTCTTAAATCACTTACCAAAGAGAACTCAAGAATTAAAGAGACCAATTTGCTCTTAAGTGATAGAAATGCCATGTTAGAAGCACAACTCATTGAATTTGAGAAAATGAGGTGTGTTAGTAGGGATACTAAGATGGAACTTGAGAAAGTGTTAAAAAGGGAAGAGATTCTTAAAACACAACTAGAAATAGAACAAAGTGTGATTGCAAAATGGAAAGATTCCAGGAATGTTGCTTCCAACATCATTAATGTTCAAGGTATAGAATCTTTCTGTGAGCAATCATGGAAAAAGAACAAAGAGAAGCTAGGGTATGCTGTTGAAACCTTAGAATCAGAAACAGATTCAACAAACAACAATGATCATTTGTTGATGGTTGATACGTCAACGGAATGCAATGATTCGTTGACAGATGAACCATAAACCGATCAGGCTGTTTCGTTGACAAAGAAAAAGGAAGAAGAACTCACTAGACTCAATAACAAGTATGGTCCTGTCACCAAGAACTTTGTTCAAGGTGAGTCTAGTAAATCAAAGAAAGTTGAGAAGCCTGTTGAAAGAGCAAATGTAGGTCACTTGTCTAACAAGCAATTGAAAGACAAGTTAGAGAAAATTCAAGTTGAGGTTAAGGGCAATAAAAAGAATAACATAAATGGCAAAGTAGGGATTAACAAACATAACAATTACACACCTGATAAATATGCTCCTAGAAAGACATGTGTTAATTGTGGTAGTGTTAGTCATTTATCTGCTAACTGCAAATCTGTTAAGAAGTCTACTAATGTGAAAATGCCTAAGCCTACAATGAATGCCTCTATGACTGCAATGCATGTTATGCCTAATGTGTTTGCTCCATATGTACAATTTCAGAATCCATATGCGAATATGCCATTTGTGCCTAATCCATACATGAATATGTGTAATGTGCCACAAATGCCATGAAATGTGAATAACATGCTTGTTCCTCCAAATATGCATGCTATGAATGAAAATGTGAGCAACCCTCAAAAACCAACACCAAAGGTAAAGGTTGATTTAACTCAATCTGAGCCCAAGGTGAAAAATGATGTAAAGAATAAATCAAAGGCTACTAAAACAGGACCCAAGGAAACTTGGGTACCAAAATCAACTTGATTTGATTTTATTGTGTGCAGGGAGACAAAAGGAATCTTTGGTACTTGGATAGTGGTTGTTCAAGACACATGACTGGTGATTCTACCCTGATCACAAAGTTCCAGGAAAGAGCTGGCCCTTGTATTGCTTTTGGAGATGACATCAAAGGCTACACTAAGGGATATGGCTTGATTTCAAAAGAGAATGTTATCATAGATGAGGTTGCATTGGTGGATGGTCTTAAGTACAATTTGCTTAGTATCAGCCAACTTTGTGATAAAGGATTTTTAGTTACTTTTTCAAAAGAAGCCTGTGTTGTTTCTAAAGGAGGAGACAACAATGTGGTAATGACTGGATTCAGAAGAGGGAATGTGTACATTGCTGACTTTAGTAGCACAAGTCCAGACACCATCACTTGTCTTTTCAGCAAGGCAAGCAAGGATGAAAGTTGGCTATGGCACAAGAAATTGTCTCATTTGAATTTTAAGGTTATGAATGACTTGGTAAGGAAAGATCTTGCTAGAGGAATTCCACAGGTGGAATTCTCAAAGGATGGTTTGTGTGATGCCTGTCACAAAGGGAAACAAAAGAAGGCATCATTCAAAAGCAAGACAGAGTCATCAATTGTCCAACAGCTTGAGTTGCTTCATATGGATCTATTTGGTCCTGTAAATGTCATGTCTATTTCAAAGAAGAAATATTGTCTTGTGATTGTTGATGATTTTTCTAGATTTACATAGACTTTCTTTTTGCACTCCAAAGATGAGGCAAGTGAAATCATTATCAATCACATCAAGATGGTAAACAATCATCCTGATTTCAAAGTAAGAAGGATTAGGAGTGACAATGGGACAGAATTCAAGAATTCAACTGTGAAGATGTTCTGTGAAGAAAATTGTATTTTGCATGAATTCTCAGCAGCAAGGACACCACAGCAAAATGGTGTAGTTGAAAGGAAAAACAGAACACTTATTGAAGCTGCAAGGACAATGCTAGATGAATCAAAGTTGCCAACTTATTTCTGGGCTGAGGCAGTTAACACAGCTTGCTTCACTCAAAATATTTCTTTGATTAATCAAGCCAAGGGAATGACCCCTCATCAACTACTCAAAAGAAAGAAGCCACTATTGGATTTTCTTCATGTCTTTGGATGCAAGTGCTTTGTTCTGAGAAATCAAGCTGAGCATTTGGGGAAATTTGAAGCAAAGGCAGATGAAGCAATATTTGTGGGATATGCAGCAGGGAAAGCTTACAGAGTCTATAATCTCAGAACCAACATTGTTATGGAATTTGTACATGTTGTTTTTGATGATCTCAAAATTCAAGGTCTCTATGATGAAGGTTTCCATGAAAGTCTTTCTTTTGAGAATGAGGAAGGAGATCAAGTGAATCATGTTAAGGCTATTGAAAAACAACCTAAAGTTGTTGTGTCTAGCACAGATGAAAGCAGTAGTGAAGATGAAATTGCTGCATTAAGATTGAAAAGAATAGCTGCTAGCAGACCAAATGGTCATTTCGTTGATAGTTATTATGAAGGTTTCGTTGACAGTCAGAATGAGCGTTTCGTTGACAGTCTAAATGGGCATTCCGTTGACACTCATAGAAATGCTTCTAGGAGTGATCATTTAGGGACAACAATCTTAGTGGGAGTTTCTCAAGGACAAACATCTAATCAAGGCAATCATGATCATGAAGCTACTTCTTCAAGAGCTAATCTACCTCCCTCAAGGAAATGGACTAAAGATCATCCCTTTGAACTTATTATAGGTGATGTTTCTTCAAAAGTCCAAACTAGAAGAGCAACTCAAGAGGAATGTCTATACAGTAGCTTTCTGTCTCAAGATGAGCCAAAGAAAGTTGAGGATGCACTTCTAGATCCAGATTGGGTTTTAGCTATGCAAGAGGAGCTAAACCAATTTGAGAGAAACAAAGTTTGGAAGCTGGTGCCCAAGCCTAAAGACAGGAGTGTTATAGGAACAAAATGGGTGTTCAGAAACAAGATGGAGGAAAATGGCATAGTCACAAGGAACAAAACTAGATTGGTTGCTAAAGGCTACTCACAGGAAGAGGGAATTGATTTTGATGAAACCTTTGCTCCTGTTGCAAGACTAGAAGCAATAAGGATTTTCCTAGCCTATGCAGCCCATGCCAATTTCAAGGTCTATCAAATGGATGTGAAGAGTGCTTTTCTGGATGGGGAATTGGAAGAGGAGGTGTATGTAAGTCAACCTCCTGGTTTTGAAGATGATAATTTTCCAGAGTTTGTGTACTTTCTCCTCAAGGCACTCTATGGTTTGAAACAAGCACCTAGAGCCTGGTATGACACACTTTCACAGTTCCTCCTTGAGAATCACTTCACTAGAGGTACTGTAGATAAAACTCTTTTTCATAGGATTGTGAATGGCTCTACTATACTTGTTCAAATTTATGTAGATGACATAATTTTTGGGTCTACAGATGAAAAACTTTGTCAAAAGTTTGCCAAGCTTATGCAAAGTAAATATGAAATGAGCATGATGGGAGAATTAACTTATTTTCTTGGTCTCCAAGTAAAGCAAGTTAATGAAGGAATTTTCATTAGTCAAACAAAATATATTCATGATTTGTTAAAGAAATTTAACTTAATGGAATGCTCTCCTGCCAAAAATCCCATGTCTACTGCCACCAAACTTGAATTGAATACTAAGGAAAAATCTGTGGACATTTCAAGTTACAAAGGCATGGTAGGCTCACTTTTATATTTAACAGCTCATAGACCTGATATTATGTTTGCTACATGTCTTTGTGCTAGATTTCAGGCTGACCCTAGGGAATCCCATTTTGTTGCTATTAAAAGAATTTTCAGATATCTCAAAGGAACACCAAACCTTGGCATTTGGTATCTTAGAGAATCTGGCTTTGAACTAATTGGTTATTCAGATGCAGATTATGCATGATGTAAAATTGACCAGAAAAGCACAACTGGCACTTGTCAATTCCTAGGAAACAAGCTTGTGTCATGGTTCTGCAAGAAACAAAACTCAGTTTCTACCTCCACAGCTGAGGCTGAGTACATTGCAGCTGGAAGTTGTTGTGCACAGATTTTATGGATGAAAAATCAACTACTTGATTATGGATTAAGAGTTGAGAAAATTCCTATCTTCTGTGATAACACTAGTGCCATTGCTATTACTGAGAATCCAGTGCAGCATTCAAGGACCAAACACATTGACATCAAGTACCATTTCATTAGAGAACATGTTATGAATGGTACTGTGGAGTTACATTTTGTTCCAAGTGAACAACAACTTGCAGACATCTTTACCAAGCCACTTGATGAATCAACATTCTCAAGATTAGTAAGTGAGCTAGGTATGCTGAATTTCTCTTCATTTTTTTGAGATTTTTGCAAGTTAACATTGCAGCCAAAAAGTTGCTATGATTTTCTGTGAAGTAATTTTCTCAGGAAAAAGTGAAATTTTGTCTAAGTCAAAATTACTATGTCAACGAATGCCTCATTCCGTTGACAGTCTTAGCATTTTTCTGGGTGTTTCGTTGACAACACTTTCATGTCAACGAAACAGAGCTTTATCAACGAAATAGACGGGACCTTAACCACCCAATTCTGATTCGTTGATATAGCGTGGTTAATCTGAACCGTTGAATTTGCACGTCTCTTTACCACGATCTATGCATACACCCTTGTAAGTATAAATCATGGTAATATTTTAATTGTAACGGTCAGATTTTTAAGCCAATCCAGTAATTTATATTTATTATTGGACTCAATTTTTTGAGAAATTTTGGGGGAGTATTTAAGAAATTTTGTTTTCTTTAATTCTTTTGTACCTTGCTCTCAAAATTTCCAAAGTCTTTCTTATTTCTTCTTCTCTCAAAGCAAAACAAAGTTCAAGCTTTTCTTCACTTAACAATAGCACCCATAGTCAAACTCATGTCAGCTGAAGGGTTCATTTATGAGAAGAACAACTCCATTCCATTTGTTGTCAAGGAAAGTCCGAACAGAATCTTTCACAAGATGATGGATTTCTTGATGAATTGCAAACTGAGCTACACAATGTTTCACTCAACTCCGCTCTACAATGAAATCATAGAGGAGATTTGGACCTCCTGTGAGTACAGTGGGACAAATTGCACTTTGCAATTCACCATTCAAGGTAAAGAGTATATTGTCAATTCAGATGTATTGTGCAAGCATGCCTTCACATTCCTGAGAATAACTGCTTAGCTTTACCTACATATATTGAAATGGTTAACATGCTTCATTCTATAAATTACTCTTTGCCAACTGATAATTTGGGTAAGATAATTAGGAGAGGTCTGGTCAGGGAATATAGTTACTTAGCTGATGCATTCATTAAGGTCTTTTATGGTAAAATCAGTAACTTTGATGCATTAAGTAACTCAATTTTGATTATGTTTACCATGTTCTTAAATGATAGATATTATAACTTTAGCACCCAACTTATGTATGAAATTGGTGCTAAGTTGGGTGATAAGACAAATAGGAAAAATAATATCTATTATGCTAGATTTCTAATGATGTTGGCTAACCATGTTAGTCCAGCACCATTGGTTATCTCTAACCCAAATTCGAGGTTTGACTGCTTTGTACAAGAGAAGAGGGTATTGACAGACATCCTGAGGCTCAATCACAATGGTAATGTCCCAGTGGTGTATCTGCCCATAATTGAGGTAACCACTTCTAACCGTGTTAGTTTGACTGTTACTTCTACTATTTCACCCACCTCTGTTGCTATGTAGTCTGTAGTTGTGACCCAACAGGCTCCTGCCCCTGCAACAAAACCAAAATCTAAGAAATCGTCCAAGACAACCTCAGGTGCTTCTCAAAAGGCACCTGTTGTAAAATCCACTACACAACCCAAGGGGAGTGGTGCAGGTGGTGTGAGAAGTGAGGGAAGGGGTGAAAATCAAAGAAACCCTAAGGATAAGGTGGGAGAGATGAGTGTTTCCCAGACAAGCCCCATTGTGTCTTCCCACAAGGCACAATGAGTAATATGGATATTAGCACAAGTCTAATTGCATCCTCCCAAAAGGACGTAGTTATTGAAACAAGCTCTCCTCCAAGAGCACACATCAAAAGGGTAAGGGACACGTCTAGCCGACAAACAGCTATTTCCCAATACCCAAGAAGGGTAAGACAAAAATCCCAGGTCACACAGGGTGCACACACACTGGAAGCAACAATTCCAGTTTCTCAAATTCAATTTGATGTAGCCCCAATTTTTACTCTGGGGTTACAGTCCCACTCTCTCAATATTAATATTGAGACACCTCCACAAAATTCACCAACACAGTCTTTAGATGTGGATATGATCCATACATCTATTCCTGATTCTCCAACTTTGTTCTTGGAGAAGCCCTACTCTAAAATTGGTGGTCATCACTTGTTAAGTGATTTGTTGGGCCACCAATCATCTTTTTCTGAAGCTACAAGAGGATCTGTGTAACCATCTTTAAAATCAATCACCACAGATTCTACTGTAATTTCACTTTCTCAAAATCCTTCCTTGATTTCATCAACGAAACAGTCTCTTTCGTTGACAAGTGTTTCTCCATCAACGGTATCCATACCATTGACAGTTCAAACTACCATTCCGTTGATAGTTCATTCTGCACCTTTTATTGAAAATCCAGTTGCTCACACAACTAGTGCAGATGATCTAGTGGTAGTTGAAACACTTCTAGGATTGAAAGGGAGTGAATCTGAGAGGCTGGCTTGCAGCCAGGCAAAAGGAGAGGATGTGAGTGAGAGGCTGGCTATTTCTTCCAGCCAGGCAAAAGGAGAGACTGAGTGTTCCACCTTAGTAGGTGAAGGTGAGGGTGTGAGAGGTGTGAGCCATGGGGAGCCCATGATGCAAGAAAAGAGTGGAGAGAGAGAAGGGACTACAGGAGAAATAAGGGAGGAAGCAGCCATTGCTAGTGAGTCAATGAAGGTTAATGAGGGTGAAAGGGAACTGACTTTCCAAGAGCATTATCAACAGACTCTGGATAGTATTTCTCTGGATCCTGAAACCTTTATTGATCCTGTGCCAGCCTATCAACTAATGGCTCAATAGGGCAATGTGGAGGCAGAGAGGTCACTTAATCTTATTCATATAACTGCATCCATGATGAGGGCTAAGGATGCACTTGCCAATTTGTCTACAGGAGCTGGTGGAAGTTTTGAGTATGATGATTCTTCAAGTGATGAGGATGCTATTTTACAGGTGGCTACTACTGCACAGACTGGGACTTCTGTGGTGCCTCCTACTCCAATATGGCTTTCTCAAAACATGCATGGAAATCATAGCCTGGATGCTGCAATTTCTTGGCAGTACAATGAGGCTTACCTGGCTCATGAGTCTGCTAATGACAATGACAAGAAATTCTACAAGGCTATCATGGACTCTTTGGAGATTCAAAGGCTACAGATGCTACAGACCAGGATTGAAACTAGGAAAATCAAGGACTCCATTGAAAATCTAAAGGACTCCACAGATAGGAGGCTTGATGAAAAACTCCCACTTCTCATTGTTGCCAGGATGACCACCTTCTTCAACAAGGATAATGAGGTGGCAACTACCTTGAAAACTCTTACTTCTAGGGTGGACAAAGTGGAAGCCACATTAACTCAAATGCAACAGGCACAGGAGAAGCAAACTCAACTTTTGACTCAGCTAGTGGCAGCTCAAGGTCTCCCTGTTATTACTATTGATGATAACAAAAAAGGGGGAGAAATCTAAGGAGCTTAATATTCAAATAACAAAAGTTATGGTCCCAGCCATTTCTTTACCACAAGAGTCATTAGCTATGGGGGAGTCACTAAAGAATAAATTGGATGGCATTGACCTGATTCAACAGGCATCCATGAGGCAATCAATTGAGGGAGTCACTAAAGAATAAATTGGATGGCTCCTATTTCTTAAAGTTGCTAATGTTAAATACATTGATGTGCTGAAGAATGGTCCCAAAGTCCCTATGATTATTGAGGGAGAACTAATAGAGAATCAGGTTGTTACTAGGGCTGCTAGGATGTACCCTAAGGATCCCAAGGACTACACTCCTGATGAAAAAGAGGATGTTACCTTGGATGCCTGTCTACAGTTGATCCTTGTTGATTGTCTTGATCCTATCATGCATAATCATGTCCTAAACTGTGATACTGCCAAATACATTTGGGAAACCATAGAGAAAATCAATGAGGGGACAGAGGAAGTTAGAGAGAATAAGCTGGAAATTCTCACCTCTCAATATGAGCATTTCAGATCAAACCCTGGTGAAGGTATCTCCGAGGTTTTTGAGAGATACAACAAATTAATCAATGATCTGAATCTCAATGGGAAGCGCTACACTATCAAGGAAATTAACAAGAAGTTCCTACTTACACTTCCACGTCATTTGGAGCACAGAATATCTGCCATTAGAGAAGCAAGAGATCTGGGAGAGATTGCTTTGGAAAGACTGTATGGTGTTCTGAAGACCTATGAGCTGGAGCAGATTAAACATGATGAGTTATATGGAACTGGGAAGATAGTTAGTACTTCTACTGCATTGGCTGCTGAAGTCCCACATAAACTGAAAGTGAAGGCTGTTCAACCTTCCAGTTCTCACATGAATGTTATTGATGCTAAATATGGATTAACATCCATTGATCAATCTGGTGGTGACTTATATTCTTTAGAGGAACTTGATCAGCTGGAGGATGGTGATTTGGCTTTGATAGTCAGGAAGTTTGGGAAGTTCAGATTCAAAAGGAATCCCAATCTTAAGTTCAGGCCCAGATTTCAGAGAGGTGGATCTTCCTCTTCAAGTAGCACAAGGAGTGGCTACAAAACTGGAACTGTGGATAGGAGCACAATCAGATGCTACAATTGCAATGAGTTGGGTCACTTTGCTACTGAATGCAGAAAGCCAAAGCAAGTGACAAGAAACACATTTGATTCTAGAAAGAACAACAAGATTGGGAAAGCTTATGTTGCTGAAGGAAAGAGTTGGGATGACACTGACAGTGATGAAGAAGTTGGTGAGATTGGGAACCTTGCTTTAGTGGCTAAAGAGGCAAGCACTTCATCTGCATACATGTCAGAGGTAAAGTTCACTGACACTGAAATGATTCGTCATCTTAGTGGTACTATTTCTTGTGTACGCACTGAAAATGATAGAATAATTCTTTTGAACACAACTCTTGAAAAGGAGATAAAAGAATTAAAACGTGTGCATGTTAATCAGAATGAACTTACTGAGAAAATAGCATTTCTTGAGAATAGGGTTAAATGTTATATTCAACTGGTAACCATTCTCAAGGATCAGATTAGTGAGCTGAAGACTAAAGCTAATGCCTATTTCAACTCTTGTAAGACTGCTAAAGAAATTATCAATAAACAAATTATTAGTCAGACCGTAGGAATAGGGTATGACTATAATGAGTCTATTGGTAAATTAAGCATAAATACCCCTAATAGAGTCAGTCCTGAAGAAAGGGGTATTCCTGATGTGCTTAAGGGTGTTGATAAACATTTCTTTAGAAAGTCCCAAGCAGATACTCTGAATGAATACTCTATCATCATTGTAGAGGAGATACGTGAAGAAGGTCTTGCTTTTGAAGTTGAACAGTCCAACAAGTGTATATTTGATTTTCCAGTCAAAGTTGTTGCAACTAAAAAGACTAAATCAGAGATCCATAAGTTGGATCAAAACAACCGTAGTACTAACATGTCTGCTGTTAATTCTTCTCATAAAGCATGTGGTGTGATTAATTGCATGTCTTGTGCTTTCAATGTTATGTATGCTTATTTTAATAGTAAGCATGTATCTGATAATAAGACAGCTCCACGTCAACATGTTAATAATAAGAAGCATGTTAAAGCTAAGACTACTAGTCCTCCTAAGACTAAAGTGGATTCATTTATCCCTAAGCCTACTCAGAAATGTGTTAAGGCTGGCTATAAATGGAAACGCTCTTTTGTGAAAGAGGTTGAAGTAGTTGTAGCTAAAAAGGTTGTTTTGCCTGACAAAGGCCAGTTCTTTAAGTATGCCGGACCCAATCAAGTTTGGGTTCCGAGGAAGGACTAATCAATTTGATATTGCAGGGAGTTAAACAGGTAAACCGTGTTATGTGGATTCTTGACAGTGGTTGTTTAAGGCATATGACCGGAGATAGAGCCCTGCTATCAGATTTGGTTGAGAAAGCTGGCCCAGTAGTTACCTTTGGAGATAACAGCAAGGGTATTACGAAAGGATATGGCTGTTTGAAGTTTGGAAATGTTATCATTGAAGATGTATCATTTGTGGAAGGTCTGATGATCAATCTTCTCAGCATCAGTCATTTCTGTGACAGAGGATATGTTATTTCCTTTGAAAGAGAGAAGTGTCAGATCCTTCACAAGAAGAATGGAAAGCCTGCTCTTCAAGGAGTAAGGAAAGGTGACTTGTTCATAGCTGATCTGCACTCAGGATCCCAAGATGAAGTTAATTTTTTTTATGCTAAAGCTTCATCAGATGAAAGTTGGCTATGGCACAAGAAGATGTCTCACCTTAACTTCAAAACCATGAACTCTTTAGTCAAGAGGGAATTGGTTAGAGGATTGCCTTAGATGGAATTTACACAGGAAGGACTATGTGAGGCATGTCAGAAAGGAAAGTCAAAGAAAGCTTCTCACAAGGGCACTGACACATCATCAATAACTGAACCACTTCAGCTGCTGCACATGGATTTGTTTGGTCCAGTTAATGTGATGTCCATGTCAAAGAAACAATATGCACTTGTGATTGTTGATGACTTTTCAAAATATACATGGGTTTTATTCCTACATTCCAAGGATGAAACCCCACACCTGGTGATTGACCATGTAAAGTTGATTGAGCTTGATTCTAGATTCCATGTTAGAGCCATAAGGTCATATAATGGTACTGAATTCAAGAATGCAATTCTAAATGACTTTTGTGCTGATAAAGGAATAACAAGACAGTATTCTGCCCCTAGAACTCCTCAACAAAATGGAGTAGTGGAAAGAAAGAATCGTACATTGATTGAAGCTGCTAGGACTATGTTTAGTGAGTCCAAACTTCGAACGTACTTTTGGGCTGAAGCAGCAAATACAGCTTGTTATACTCAGAATCGAACTTTAATCAACAAGGACTTAATGAAGACTCCTTATGAGATCATGAACAACAAGAAACCAACTGTTAAGTACTTTCATGTATTTGGAGCAAAATGCTTTGTGCTTATAAATGACAATGTGAAACGTGGCAAGTTTGATGCAAAGGCACAAGAAGCTATTTTTGTTGGTTATTCCAGAAGATCTTACAGAGTCTACTTGGTTGGTAGTCACACAATAAAGGTAAGTGTCAATGTTACTTTTGATGACACTAAGTTCCCTAATATCCAAAAAGAAGATTCATCTGAGAAGCTGAAGTTTGATAACTTGCCAAACTCAGAATCAGATGATGCAGCCCCACTTGAAGTTATTGCTGGTAATGATAATAACAATGATGATAATGATCATGGTGGTGGTGGTGGTGGTGGAAACACTGGTAACAATGGAGATACCACCAACACTGGAGAAGGATCGTCAAGGCAATCAAGCAACAACTCAGGGGGAGCAAATGAAGGATCATCTAGTCACTCACAACTTCAAAGTGAATTTCAAGGCGAATCATCAAGATCAAATCTTCCAAGACAGACTGTATGGAATAGAGCTCATCCTTTTGAGTTGATCATTGGTGATCCAGGTGTTGGAGTTAAAACTAGAAGTGCAACTCAGAATGAATGTCATTATTCAGCATTTCTATCTGAAATGGAGCCAAAGAAAACTGAAGAAGCACTGACTGATCCAGATTGGGTGATTGCTATGCAAGATGAACTCAATTAGTTTGAACAACAGCAAGTCTGGAAACTATACCCGGGACAAAGAACAAGAAAGTAGTTGGTACAAGATGGGTATACAGGAACAAGCTAGATGAGAATGGCATTGTTACAAGGAACAAGGCAAGGCTGGTTGCACAAGGGTATTCACAAGCTAAAGGCATTGATTATGATGAAACCTATGCACCAGTGGCTAGACTTGAGGCCATCAGGATGTTCTTAGCATTTGCTGCTTACTCCAATTTTAAAGTCTATCAAATGGATGTTTAGAGTGCATTCCTGAATGGTGAGCTGGATGAAGAAGTGTATGTGGAACAGCCCCCTGGCTTTGAAAATCAGGAGCTGCTGGACTTTGTGTACTTTCTCTTCAAGGTTATCTATGGTCTCAAACAAGCCCTAAGAAAATGGTATGACACTCTCTCTGGTTTTCTTTTAGAAAATGGTTTGTTAGAGGTATCATAGACAAAACTCTTTTTTCAAAGGAACATAAAAGTGATATGATATTAGTCCAAGTCTATGTGGATGACATCATATTTGGGTCTACTAATGATAATCTCGGTAAGAGATTTGCTGAGCTAATACAGAGTAATTTTGAAATGAGTATGATGGGTGAGCTGAAGTTCTTTCTTGGATTGCAAGTAAGTCAAAGGTCAAATGGTATATTTATTTGTCAATCCAAGTATCTTAAAGAACTCCTCAAGAAGTATCACATGGAGGATTCATCATCAGCAAGGACTCCATCTTCAACAACCATCAAACTTGGAGCTTCTAACAATTCTTTCAAAGTAGATGTTACAAGCTACAGAGGTATGATTGGCTCCTTACTCTATCTTACTGCTAGTAGACCAGATATTATGTATGCTACATGCTTGTGTGCAAGGTTCCAAGCAGACCCTAGAGATGTACATCTCGTTGCTGTTAAAAGAATCTTGAGATATCTTAAGGGTACACCTAATTTAGGTATCTGGTACCCTAAAGATTCTGGTTTTAACCTTGTTGGATATACAGATTCTGATTATGCAAGTAGTGTTGTGGATAGAAAGAGTACCTCTGGGAGTTGTCAATTCCTAGGAGGTAGATTGATTTCCCGGTATAGCAAGAAACAACAAACAGTTTCCAATTCTACAGCAGAATCTGAATATATTGCTGCTGGAAGCTGTTGTGGTCAGATCTTATGGATTAGGAATCAATTAAAGGACTATGGCTTTGCATTAGACAAAATTCCCATTTTGTGTGATAATACAAGTGCCATAGCAATCTCCAACAACCCTGTGCAGCACTCGAGAACGAAGCACATTGATATCAGGTATCATTTAATCAAAGAGCATGTCATGAATGGAACTGTGGAGTTACACTTTGTACCCACAGAAGAACAGACTGCAGATATATTCACTAAATCTGTTGATGAATCCACATTTATCAAGTTAGTTGGTAAATTGGGTATGTTAAACAGTCTTAGTGATTAACAATATATCTGTCATGTTTGTTCTTTAAAAAATTCATTTTATCTTGTCATTTTAATGATATTTATTGCCAAGTCTCATTTAATATTACATGCTTGTATATTTAAATAGCTCTGAATGTTTTATTTTCCTTAAAAATATTTTTCTCATATTTTTTAAGTGAAGAAATGTATTTTTATTGAAAATATATTTATTTAGAATTATTTAGGTGTTTTTCAGATTGTATAAATTGTTGTTTAAATATTCTGTAAGTTTATATTATTTTTATGCAATTTTACATTATTCTGCATATTTTTCTAGAATTTATGGAATTTTCTGTGAATTTTTCTAGATTTTTATAAATATTTCATGCATTTTTATTACTTTTATGCATTTTTCTGTAAATAGTTTAATTAAATTCTGAGTTTTTCTGTAAGTCTTCCCAGTTTTACACTAGGAAGACTACCGGGAAAACAAGGGATTTTTCTGTTAAGTTTTTTGTTTTTTCTAATTAATTTTAAGTCTTTTCCTAAGTCTTCCCAGTTTTTTGAACTAGGAAGACTATCGGGAAAACTTTCTAAGTTGTATTAGGAAGACTACCGGGAAGACTATCCTAAGTCTTCCCGATTGTCTTCCTAGTACAATTTTAAAAAAAAAACTGTTCAGTTCTTTTCTTTTCAGTTTTATTGTTTTATTATTATATATATTTACATACAAGTACATACACTGCATCTGTTCTTTTCCTTAGCAGTTCTTTTCGTTTTTTTTCTGAAAACCCCCTTCGACTTCAATCTTAATTCAGAACCATTGATCTTAATCAATCTTGCTCAAGTTCTTACTTAGCAATTCATTTCATTACTTTCAAAAACTAATATACTTAGTCGAAACTCTGCAAAAATTTTCTTTTTCCTTTCGCTTTTGTGTGTTAAGTGGTTAAGTGTTTTAGAAGTTGTGTGAATTGCTTGTGGTTCTATAAAAGAGATTGGAGTGTTCTTGGTACTGTGTGTGTGTTTGAAAATCAGTTACCCTTTCATTTTTTGCTTTTCATAGTTTAAGTTCGAATTTTAGGATCAATATTTAAAATTGATTAATTTTGATAAAATTTAATTTTGTGGATTTTAAGTAATTTTAATTAATTTTAAAAATCCCTAAAATTTTAATTTTATTTTAAATTGATTAAAATTTCTTGTTTTATAAAAATGGATCCTAATTTTGAACTTGTTTTAAATAATTATGTTGGGTATTTTGATCCGTCAAAGTGTAAAGTGGAACGTTTTAGACCGTGGATTCAATTTTTAAATAGCGGGACTTGTGTCAGTCATGCTATTTGTGCCATTGCACTTCTTAAAATTGATCCGTTAAGGTTTTTATGTTCAAGTGTTGTTATTGCTGAAGATTCTAAATCTTTTTCTTTCAATATTTTAAACCAGCAATATACAGTCACTTTTGAGTTATTCTGTGATGTGTTGCATTTTCCAAAGGACAGGTTTGATCCCTTACCCTCTGATGATGAGTTATCACAGTTCTTTGTGAATATTCATTATCAGGGTCCCTTCCAAATGGTTAAATTATCTAAAAGCTTTGTTGTAAGGGAATAGGATCTGTTCTTTGATACTATAGCAAGAGTATTTGGTAACTGCACAAAAACAAATTTTCATTGCATTACCAGTCTTAATCCGTATATTGCTTATGCTATAGTATTTGGTCGTAGGTTAAATTTTGCTGAAATTCTGTGGAACATTATGCTTAACAGGCTTGCTCACTCTAGGAGAGATTCTGATAATCATGTGAAAGTGAAGTGTTGGTACCCTCGCTTTCTCACTCTTATCATTAATCATCTTCTCACTGCTGAGCAGGTAGAACTATTTAGGGAAGCTAGATTTGAAACCTCTCCAACCACAGACACCAAATTCTACACCAGACTTGATGTCTCACCCAAATTCCTCAATATACATGTTCTTGTTTCACCATTGATGAGTCAATTCATTTATCTTCCTATCTTTGGTGAACAAGTTCCTCAACCACATCCAATTCCACTGCAGGTAGTTATTCCTAACCCTGGATCTTCTTCTGGTATTTTAATTCAAACCCAAGTGGTTGATAGGGCTGACCCAGAGGTTGTAGAACCACAATCTCTGACCCAGGTCATAGAGCCAAACAGTGAGTCAAACACTCCTGATACACAACCTGAGCCTAATATTCAAACCGGTTCAAGAAGAGTTAGTGATATAGCTGCAATGAGTGTTCCCACAGCTCTGTCTCCACCCCTAAAGAAAAGAAGAACCTATAGGGAGGCAACTGTAAGCCGATTTGTATCCTCTCAAAAGGATATGGACATTGATATGGCCACTAAACAGTCTCTAGAGACATCCTCTCAACAGGATGAATCTATTGAAATTCGCCATCGGGCCATGGCATCTTGTACCAAGTCAAGCACTCTCCCATTACTCACAATGGGAGAAAATAACCAAATAGATGACACTCAGGACACTATGCAAGGAGAGCACTTAAATTTTGATTTTGAAATAGTGCCTACGATTGTTACGGTAGAAGTGCCTTCACAGGCATCTGAGGGAAAATTTGATTCTTTGCCAAATCAAATAGAATCATTTTCTCCCCTCCCAGAGGGAACATCTCTGGCTCCCTTAAGGGATTTTCCACTCGCAGATTTTACTGGAGAAAGTGGAAGGTAACCTAATGAATCCAACACTGAAGCAATTCAGTTTCAAATTCAATCTGATTTGGATTTCATTGGGGATTGGGAATTGCGAACTCCCATTGCACCACCACTGACCTATCTTGAACGGGCTAGGGTGATTTTTCATGCAGGTACATCTTCTGAAAATCTAGAAAGACAGTTAGTGGTGAGAGATATGAGTCAAACACCGAGTGATACACAAGCACGTGAGTTGAGTGAAACACCACTGAGAGAAATTGAAGTGAGTGCACACACTGACACAAACACTGCTTTGTTGAACCAGCTAGCTGATCTACAAAGGAAGTTACAAGAAACCCAGGCTGAGAATAATCTTCTTAAAGCACAAGTGGTTTCACAATCTACCACCTCTGTATCAAATCAACTGGGTACTGTGAAAGATGACCTGGAAGGATTAAAGAATACTCTGCTCCCGAAGCTGAATTCCATCCAACAATCTCAAGTACTAGTGTTTCAGACATTTCTGAATTAACAACGTCAAATGCTCAGATTTCAGAAAGTGTCAAGGAGATTGCTGCCATTTCTACCAAGGTGGACTTTATTCTGCAAACAGCTGATGAAAATCAAACATTTAATGAAGAAAGGATTTCAAGGATAGAAGGAGGAATGGAGCATCTGAATGAAGGTATGAAGCACTTGTATAATATGATAAAGAAATCACATCAACCTACTGAAGAGCAAAGAACATTCTTTGAGGGAGATGATGATGATGATGAGGGTGAGGATGATGAAGGAGGAGATGGAGGAAATAGAGATGATCAAGGAGCTATAAGGGGAAGAAGTGAGGTGAATCCTGGAGCTACTAAAGTAAAATCTGTAGAGGATTCCTCAACTAAGGGGGAGAATGTGGAGAAACAAGGAGGAAATCAAGATGGAGGCTCAAACAAGGACAAAGGGAAGCAAAAGTTAACTTTTTTTGATGATGACTATTATCAAGGTGAACAGGGAGATTTTGACTATGTAGAAGAAGCCCCTGAAGATATCTTTGGTAATGTGGAGGTGGAAGAAGAAGCTGATTATGCTGACTGGGAAGAAGAGTCAAATGTTGATCCTGTCTTTGAAGCTGAGTTAGTGAGACAGAAGGCTGATCTGAAAAGAAGAGAGGAGGATAATGTAAAGGTATCTGACATCATTTCTAAGCATCTTGTCATTCAAAAAGCTGAACAACAAGAAAAGCAAAGGCTTCACAATCTGAAGGTCAATGAGAGAAAATTGTATGTAAGGCTGAAGCAAGGAGAAGAATGGGACAAGGCTAGAGAGATGTTTGCACATCAAGAAGGAACTAACAATGATGCAAAGTTTCTTGGGATGTTGGAAAGATACAAGAAGGTCAATCCAGACAACACAGTATATATGAAAGCTCTTCATGCAGAGATTTCAAGGATCTCAACTGGATATGACAGAGTTAGGGAGGAGTTGAAGATCTATGTTTACACTCATAATGAGGGAACTTTCTTAGTGTCTCTCAATCTTCTGGAAAGCAGAACTCTCTCTGAACTATGGGTCTTCATGTGCAAAGTAAAAATAACTTCTCCATTAGCTGAGCTGCTGCATGATCAACTAAGAGACTTTGCAATGAAAGCTAGTCCACAAGTGGTGGAAGTGCCTTATGAAGTAAAATTTTTTAAAGGAAGGGCACTTCAGACTTGTGGTGTGGATCCAATCTCTCTGAAAGATTTTCCTGCCAAGCATCTTGTCTACTTGGAGAACATGTTGAGGACTTCAGGATTTGCTACACAAGAGAAGACAGAAGTTGCTGATTTGATTCAAGACTATTGCATAGCAAATATCAAAAGATATCATCAAATGAAGAATAGGCTGAAGAAAGTCACAACTCAACCTGTCAGACCTAGTGGCATTACTTCTGAATCTGATCGTGTTCTGGACAAGGATTTGCACGTGGGTTGATTAAAGAAAAGCAAATGATATAAAAGGAAAGGCAGAAGACATTACAAAGGAGAGACACAGAAGTTAAAAAGAAACAACAGCATTTAACATTACATTTCTCTCTGTCTTCATTACTTCTTCAAACGGCAAAGCATTCAATTCATCAGAGGATTAATTCTTGATTTGATCTTAACATTTAATTCATAAGAATCATTTCTCTTGTACTGCTTTAGCTTTCTAGCGGATCATAATCCCTAGATTTTATATCGAACTACTTTTTAGTATTCGATCCTTTTTATTACAAAAATAGATAAATTCATGTCGAATTTATTCTAGGTTTGTTTTATAAAGTTCATTGTAATCAGTGATCAGAATTGTAACACCCTTCAAGTTTAATAGAGTTTTATTTAACTTGAATATTATTTCAGTTTTATTCCGCAATAATTTGTTCTAAATTGTTAAATCTTAAAAGGACAAATTCGATTAAAAGGTATCGTTTGTAATCAACCCCCTTCTACAAACTTATCAGGACCTAACAGATTTTTCAGCCATAAAATCTGTGCACAACAACTTCCAGCTGCAATGTACTCAGCCTCAGTTGTGGAGGTAGAAACTGAGTTCTGTTTCTTGCTAAACCATGATACAAGCTTATTTCCTAGGAATTGACATGTGCCAGTTGTGCTTTTCCTGTCAATTTTACATCCTACATAATTTGCATCTGAATAACCAATTAGTTCAAAGCCAGATTCTCTAGGATACCAAATGCCAAGGTTTGGTGTTCCTTTGAGATATCTGAAAATTCTTTTAATAGCAACTAAATGGGATTCCCTAGGATCAACTTGAAATCTAGCACATAGACATGTAGCAAACATAATATCAGGTCTACTAGCTGTTAAATATAAAAGTGAGCCTACCATGCCTCTGTAACTTGAAATGTCCACAGATTTTTCCTTAGTATTCAATTCAAGTTTAGAAGTAGTAGGCATGGGAGTTTTGGCAGGAGAGCATTCCATTAAGTTAGATTTCTTTAACAAATCATGAATGTACTTTGTTTGACTAATGAAAATGCCTTCATTAACTTGTTTCACTTGGAGACCAAGGAAATAAGTTAATTCTCCCATCATGCTCATTTCATATTTACTTTGCATAAGCTTGGCAAACTTTTGACAAAGTTTTTCATCTGTAGACCCAAAGATTATGTCATCTACATAGATTTGAACAAGTATAGTAGAGCCATTCACAATCCTATGAAAAAGAGTTTTATCTACAGTACCTCTAGTGAAGTGATTCTCAAGGAGGAACTGTGAAAGTGTGTCATACCAGGCTCTAGGTGCTTGTTTCAAACCATAGAGTGCTTTGAGGAGAAAGTACACATATTCTGGAAAATCATCATTTTCAAAACCAGGAGGTTGACTCTCATATACCTCATCTTCCAATTCCCCATTTAGAAAAGCACTCTTCACATCCATTTGATAGACTTTAAAATTGGCATGTGCTGCATAGGCTAGGAAAATTCTTATTGCTTCTAGTCTTGCAACAGGAGCAAAGGTTTCATCAAAATCAATTCCTTCTTCGTGTGAGTAGCCTTTAGCAACCAATCTAGCTTTGTTCCTTGTGACTATGCCATTTTCATCCATCTTGTTTCTGAACACCCATTTTGTGCCTATAACACTCCTGTTTTTAGGCCTGGGCACCAGCTTCCAAACTTTGTTTCTCTAAAATTGGTTTAGCTCCTCTTGCATAGCTAAAACCCAATCTGCATCTAGAAGTGCATCCTCAACTTTCTTTGGCTCATCTTGAGACATAAAGCTACTATATAGACATTCCTCTTGAGTTGCTCTTCTAGTTTGGACTTTTGAAGAAACATCACCTATGATGAGTTCAAAGGGATGATCTTTAGTCCATTTCCTTAAGGGAGGTAAATTAGCTCTAGAAGATGTAGCTTCATGATCATGATTGCCTTGATTAGATGTTTGTCCTTGAAAAACTCCCCCTGAGTTTGTTGTCCCTAAGTGATCATTCCTAGAAGCATTTCTATGACTGTAAACGGAATGCCCATTTTGACTGTCAACGAATCCTTCATTATGACTGTCAACAGAATGACCAATTTGACTGCTAGCAGCTATTCTTTTCAATCTTAATGCAGCAATTTCATCTTCATTACTGCTTTCATCTGTGCTAGACACAACAACTTTAGGCTGTTTCTCAATAGCCTTAACATGATTCACTTGATCTCCTTCCTCATTCTCAAAAGAAAGACTTTCATGGAAACCTTCATCACAGAGACCTTGAATTTTGAGATCATAAAAAACAACATGTACAGATTCCATAACAATGTTGGTTCTGAGATTATAGACTCTGTAAGCTTTCCCTGCTGCATATCCCACAAATATTGCTTCATCTGCCTTTGCTTCAAATTTCCCCAAATGCTCAGCTTGATTTCTCAGAACAAATCACTTGCATCCAAAGACATGAAGAAAATCCAATAGTGGCTTCTTTATTTTGAGTAGTTGATAAGGGGTCATTCCCTTGGCTTGATTAATCAAAGAAATATTTTGAGTGAAGCAAGTTGTGTTAACTGCCTCAGCCCAAAAATAAGTTGGTAACTTTGATTCATCTAGCATTGTCCTTGCAGCTTCAATGAGTGTTCTGTTTTTCCTTTCAACTACACCATTTTGCTGTGGTGTCCTTGCAGCTGAAAATTCATGCAAAATACCATTTTCCTCACAGAACATCTTCATAGTTGAATTTTTGAATTCTGTCCCATTGTCACTCCTAATCCTTCTTACTTTGAAATCAGGATGATTGTTTACTATTTTGATGTGATTGATAATGATTTCACTTGCCTCATCTTTGGAGTGCAAAAAGAAAGTCCATGTAAATCTAGAAAAATCATCAACAATCACAAGACAGTATTTCTTCTTTGAAATGGACATGACCTTTACATGGCCAAATAGATCCATATGAAGCAACTCAAGCTATTGGACAATTGATGACTCTGTCTTGCTTTTGAATGATGCCTTCTTTTGTTTCCCTTTCTGACAGGCATCACACAAACCATCCTTGGAGAATTCCACCTGTGGAATTCCTCTAGCAAGACTTTTCCTCACCAAGTCATTCATAACCTTGAAATTCAAGTGAGACAATTTCATGGGCCATAGCCAACTTTCATCCTTGCTTTCCTTGCTGAAAAGACAAGTGATGGTGTCTGGACTTGTGCTACTAAAGTCAGCAATGTACACATTCCCTGTTCTGAATCCAGTCATTACCACATTGTTGTTTCCACCTTTAGAAACAACACAGGCTTCTCTTGAAAAAGTAACTAAAAATCCTTTGTCACAAAGTTGGCTGATACTAAGCAAATTGTGCTTTAGACCATCCACCAATGCAACCTCATCAATGATGACATTTTCTCTTGAAATCAAGCCATATCCCTAAGTGTAGCCTTTGATGTCATCTCCAAAAGCAATACAAGGGCCAGCTCTTTTCTGGAACTCTGTGAGCAGGGTAGAATCACCAGTCATGTGTCTTGAACAACCACTATCCAAATACCAAAGATTCCTTTTGTCTCTCTGCACACAATAAAACCAAATCAAGTTGATTTTGGTACCCAAGTTTTCTTGGGTCGTGTTTTGTTAGCCTTTGATTTACTCTTCACATCATTTTTCACCTTGGGCTCAGATTGAGTTAAATCAACCTTTACCTTTGGTGTTGATTTCTGAGGGTTGCTCACATTTTCATTCATAGCATGCATAATTGGAGGAAGAAACATGTTATCCACATTCCATGGCATTTGTGGCACATTAAACATATTCATGTATGGATTAGGCACAAATGGCATGCTAGCATATGGATTTTGAAATTGTGCATATGGAGCAAACATATTAGGCATAACATGCATTGCAGGCATAGAGGCATTCATTGTAGTCTTAGGCATTTTCACATTAGTAGGCTTCTTAACAGATTTGCAATTAGCAGATAAATGACTAACACTACCACAATTAACACATGTTTTTCTAGAAGCGTACTTATCAAGTGTGTAATTGTTATGTTTGTTAATCCCTACTTTGCCATTTATGTTATTCTTTTTATTGCCCTTAACCTCAACTTGAATTTTCTCTAACTTGTCTTTCAATTGCTTGTTAGACAAGTGACCTACATTAGCTCTCTCAACAGGTTTCTCAACTTTCTTTGATTTACTAGACTCACCTTGAACAAAGTTCTTGGTGATAGGACCATACTTGTTATTAAGTCTAGTGAGTTCTTCTTTCTTTTTCTCTGTCAATGAAACAACATGATCGGTTGATGGTTCATCTGTCAACGAAAACTTGCATTCCGTTGACGTATCAACCTTCAACAAATGATCATTGTTGTTTGTTGACTCTGATTCTGATTCTAAGGTTTCAACAGCATACCCTAGCTTATCTTTGTTCTTTTTCCATGATTGCTCACAGAAAGATTCCATACCTTGAACATTAATGATGTTGTTAGCAACATTCCTGGAATCTTTCCATTTTGCAATCAATCTTTGTTCTATTTCTAGTTGTGTTTTAAGAATCTCTTCCCTTTTTAACACTTTCTCAAGTTCCAGCTTAGCATCCCTACTAACCCACCTCATTTTCTCAAACTCAATGAGCTGTGCTTCTAACATGGCATTTCTATCACTTAAGAGCAAATTGGTCTCTTTAATTCTTGAGTTCTCTTTGGTAAGTGATTTAAGAGTAACACGTAAATTATACTGTACAGTAGACATTTCATTAACTGTGCTATCGCATTCCTCTTTAGAAAGCTCAGAAAGATTAGTAATTGTTACTTGGTTGCTAGAGGAACTTGCTTCCTGCTCATGATTGTTAGGCATTAGAGCCAAGTTGACATACTCAACATCATCATCTGAATCTTCACCATTACCAGCCCAATCATACTCATGAGACATGAAAGCCTTTTCTTTTTTCTTGAGAAGTTCAAAGTATTTCTTTTTATAATCAACAGGCTCAATTTTCCCGTTGCCCTTCTTAGCTTTGGGCTTTCTGCAATCTCCAGCAAAGTGACCAACCATTCCACAGTTGAAACATTTAGACTTAGACTTTTGAACCCAATTATTTTTGCTAGGTTGAAAGTCTGTCCTTGGTGGCCTTGCTTCTGAGTTTCTCTTGAATTTGAACTTAGAAAATTTTCTTGAAAGAAAAGCAATGTGCTCATAAATCTCATCTAATTCATCCAAGTTGGCTGGTTCTTCTTCTTCTTCTGTCATCTTGCCTTTACCCTTGCTAACATCACTCCTACAACTAGCTTGACTAGTTGTGGCTTTTGCAGCTTCTTCATTGTCATCTTCCAGTTGGTTCACAGATGCAATCAATGCAATGGATCCACCTTTCTTTTGTACCTTCTCAATTTCTTCATCTTGCTCCATTTCCAACTCATATGTCTTTAAGGTTCCATAAAGCCTTTCAAGAGTATAGTCTTTGAGGTTTGAATCCTTGGTTTGGTAGACCCTCCCATACAACTTTAATCCATTCAAAAGCTTTTGAAACCTACTAAATGTATCGTTTAGGGTTTCACCAACTTTAAAATGAAAGTGTTCATATTGTTGTATGAGGATTTGCATTTTGTTCTCCCTTACCTGCTCAGTTCCTTCAAAGAGTGTTCTAACAGTGTCCCATACTTCTTTATCAGTTGTACAGTTGATAACATTGTCAAGCATCTCTTTCTCCAAATCATTAAACAGAATGTTCATGGTTCTTTTATCTTTATGGATTTCTGCAACATCTTCAATAGTCCATTCTGAGACAGGCTTTGGAATTTCCACATCTTCAGCATCATCTAGCAGTCCAACTCTAGATGAAAACTTCATGGGAACGTGTGGACCTTTCTCAATGCAGTCTACATATCTCTCATCCATAGACATGAGATGTAGATGCATTTTTACTTTCCGGTGAAAGTAATTGTCCTTATCTAGAACTGGTATCTTTACACCTGCATCCTTCTTCACCATGGTTTCTGTTTTGGCCTTGATCTTTAAACTCCTTGTATGTTAGAAGCTTGCTCTGATACCAATTGTTAATCCCAAATGACCTAACCGAATTGTAGAAGGGGGGGGGGGTTGAATACAATTCTAGATGTTTTTAAACTTAAAACAACTTTTAAATAACTTAACACAGAAAATAAAAACACACAAGCAAATATACAATTTCAGTTGGATGTTTTGAGGATCCAATTGAGATGTTTTTATTGCGGGAATAATCTGTGTTACAAACGTAGCACAGCTGCTCAGTTCTTAATGTAGAGTGAGAGTGCTCTTAAAAGAAAGCTAATACAAAATTATTCTATCTCACTTCTTACAAATGAAATGAACTGCTACACTTGGTTATATATCCCAAGTTTACAATGCTATTTTTGGCTACTCTAGAATGTACAAAGGGTAACCGCCAGTAGCTTGCTTTTCATTCCTTTTGTCCAATGGTCCTTGGAGATCTTGTCTTTTGTCTTCATGCTTATTATGATCACACTCAAGAACCTAATTGGAAATTGGAATGTTTCCTCATTCCCAGTGACCATTTTAATGGCTCCCAATGCAAAGTACACTTCTACATCACCTTTTGATCTGTCAGAAAATTGTCACTATCATTTTGTCAACTGTTCAGAAAAGTGACAGTGATTCGTTGATAGTACTGATATGTATTTCGTTTATGGCTTTATTCTTCATTCCATTGATGGTACATTCTTCATTCCGTTGATAGTGTAATCTCCATTCCGTTGACATGTCTTCACTTAGGCAAAATTACAAGGCACGGAATATTTACAATTAACCAACCTATTTTGCCTATCTAGTACTTAGTCAACATGACTTAGAAAACCTATCTGATACCTACAACAAATGCCTATCAAGTAGTGAAGTATTGTACAGTGCAATTTCTACATTACTCATTTCGTTGATGAGCTACCTGTCAACGGAAGCTGCAAAGCATACCATTCCGTTGACAGTTACAAAAGTGACTTAACACAAAATCTACTAAGTGTTTTTATAATTATCATCAAGAACAACATATTCCTAATAGACTCTATTCAAAATATGGCAAGCCGTATTCAAAGCCTCTCCCCACATGTACTTAGGCAACCCAGAATTAATAAGCATGCTGTTAATTATATCCTTAAAAGTTTTGTTCTTTCGTTCAGCCACCCCATTAGACTCAGGTGTGTATGGTGGAGTCACCTCATGAACTATACCATTGCTTGCACAAAATTCATTAAATGAGGTACTAGTATACTCACCACCTCTATCAGATCTCAAACGTTTAAGTACTTTACCAGTTTGTGTTTCAGCTTTAGTTTTGAACATAATGAAATTTTCTAGTGCTTCATCTTTATGTCTAAGTAAATAAACATAACAGTATCTACTACAATAATCTATAAAGGTAATAAAATATCGTTTATTATCCTTAGTCAACATGCCACCAAATTCACATATGTCTGTGTGTACTAAATCTAATACTCCTGAATCCCTAACAACGTTATGAAAGGGTTTCCTAGTTTGTTTAGCAGTCACACATACTTGACATTTAGATTTCTTATCAATGACATATTTTGGAATCAACTCAAAATTCATCATATTCTTTAGAGCACCAAAATTTAAATGACCAATTCTAGAATTCCACAAATCATATGATTCAACACAATTAACAGAAGGTGCCACACTATCATTAATAAAACTGCCCAAAACAGGCTCAAAATTTATCAAAACTAAATCATCAGACAAGTAAACTTTGCCAAAAAATGTACCAGTATGTGTAATAACTACTTTATTACATTTCAAAGAAAGTTCAAAACCATTCTTAACTAAACAACTTCCACTTATTATATTTCTACGAATATCAGGAACATGGTGCACTCTAGTTAGAGATAGAACACGCCCAGAAGCAAACTTCAGGTCCACGTTTCCTATTCCAAGAACTTGAGCAGCACTAGCATTCCCCATCGTCACTGTCACTCCATGACTCTATTGATAAGATACAAAAAGAGTAATATCAGTACAAATATGTACATTAGCTCCAGTATCAATCAACCATTCATGTGATAGATAAGTGGAAAGAAGTACAGGGTTGTAGGTAACATACCCGTCATTGGTTCCAGATGCAACGACCTCACCAACAACCATGTTAACCTTAGGCCCATTAGTGGTTGCAAGCACAGTATTAGCTTGTGCTCCCACAACAGCTTTCTTTGCTTTCTTTGCAGGACAGTCCTTGCTCCAATGACCAACCTGTCCACAAGACCAACATGGTTTGTTTTTCTTTGGTTTCTTAGCCTTGTTCTTGTCATTTTTAGGCCTAATGTTATCCTTCTTAGTGACAGCCTTTCTTTTCTGTCCAACAGTCACTACATTCACCTTCGAACTCCCATGTTCAGCAGGCATCACATGTCCCTGTTTGGACTTGTGCTGTTCCTGCACAGAGATGTCCAGCATCAGGTTTGTCCAAGTGATCTCTCCTTTCTGTCTTTTCAGGGAGAGAGCAAACTTTTCCCAAGACTTAGGGAGTTTTTCAATCACAGCCATAACCTGAAACTTTTCAGGAAGGTCCATTCCGGACTCCTTCAAAGCATGCACCAACATCTCAAACTCATGTGCCTGCTCAGTCATGGATTTTGTATCCACCAGTTTAAAATCAAGAAACCTAGCCACAGAATACTTTTCCAACCCTTGCGAGTCAGTATTGTGTGTCTGGTCCAGCTTCTCCAATAAGAGCTTAGCAGTGAAAGAGTCAGATGAATACACATCAAATAGATTGTTCGCTAAAGCTGCCAGTATAGCAGCCCTAGCCACCCCATCTTTTTCCTCCCACATAGCATACGCCCTAACAGAATCAGCCTTTTCCTGATCAACAACGGGTTTCTCATACTGCACCACCGGCCATATACCCTTTACCCTTTACCCTAAGCCACAGTTTCATCTTTTTCTACCAACGAGAAAAACCAAGACCCCCGCCGAATTTATCAGGCATTCCTGACAAATCGATAGGCTGTGGGAAATGGTACGTGGTCCAATCGATGGTAGGTGCAGTAACACCAGAACCTGAAGCAATAGCACCAACACCAGGAGTTACAGTTTCGTTAACCATCTTGCTAATTAACAATATATAACACAGAAAGTAATCTCTTCAAGATTGTTGGGTATAATTAACTAAACTACACAACAACAATAGGGCAGTTATGTATATTTTGTCTTAAAAAGAACATGCAAAATTACCAAATAACGAAACAAACACAAAGGTCGAAACAAAAGTATAATCTGAGACTGAAAATAACAAGACAAGAAAGAACACTTATCTCTCTGTAGCTTTTAACAAGTAATGATAGATAATAAACAGTTGAGTCGCCAAGCCTTAGAGAAGTCTTTACTGTTCTTGAAGAGATTATTGCCCCACTTACGCTGTGTTGGGCTGCATCAATATCACTCCCAGGATAAAATAGCACAGATCAATCCACTCACAAATATGGCAATGATCAACAGCGACCTGCACCTCAGTTCGCCCAAAAACCTATGTAAATTCTGTATGTGTTGAGAGAGAGAGAGAGAGAGAAGAATATCTTTGCTAGGGTTTTCTTCACAGTTACGTTTATCCCTCATTTGTCAAACGTTATATTTTTGTATATATATAATACAAAAATAAAACGTAACATATCAAATATTGTAACTGAAGATATGACATTTAATACTAAATATTCTGATTTAATTATCATAATAGTTGTCATCAGGATTTACTAACAGTTACAGCTCAGTCAGGATTTCCTGGTCCATCAGGATTTGATCATCATCAGTACTTACTCAAGCCATCAGGACTTGCTGTCTGTCAGGAGTGGCATCAGTACTTGACCAACCATCAGGATTTCGTCAGGACTGGACCATCATCAGGATCCAAGTACTGACCCAGGCCATCAGGATCAGTAGTCATCAGGATTTAACTCAAAATACTGACACTGGCCATCAGGATCAATAGCCATCAGGATTTGATCCAAGAACTGGTCCATCAGAATTTAATATAAATCCTGACCCAGTTCATTAAGCTGTTGCAAATAAATACTGATACTGTTAAATTAAATCAATAAATAATATTAAATAAACAGGTAATAAAATTCCTCGCCCAGGTTGCCTCGCGTACGCGAGACGCCGAGACATTCGCCCAAATCGCCCTTCGACCCGACCCGACCCGAGTCGTGTCGTGACGAGGCGAGGCGGGCGGCGACGTGTGTGTGTGTGTACGCGCGCGTGAGGCACATAATAACACCATGCACACACACATGCATTAGTAGTTGTATACTACTCTTGCACATGGTTCTATATAAACCCACCAACCTCTCATTACCATTTCTATGTGGGATACAAGTTATTTCAATATAACCAACCCACATAACCCATTTCAAGCAACCTATTTCAACTCAATTTATTTATGGATTCCACTAAAAAAATATCTTAGATCCAAACATGAAAGTTTAAGTCCTCATAACAAGGAACAACTTCCAATTGTTAGTTTCCGGAAATTCCATCAAGAACCACTACAAGAAAAATCGAATCACACAAAGGTTTATCACCGTTGTCTGGCACCCTAAATTTCCATTGAGTATGGCGATGCCGTCTGATGCGCGTATCAGACAACAGTTATCGATCGTTGTCTGAAGCTCCAAAGACAACGGAATTACCTAATAAACTGTTGGAACATATCCAGAAACAACAACGGTTTATATAGAAGCCATTGTCAGAGAATGTATAACTCAAGTGTTTGCTGAACACAGGAAAGACTTGTCATATAATGTCATAAAGACTATAACTTTAAAATGAAAAATACAACCCGTTGAAACCGATTGTCATTGTTGTATATGTTAACAGACAACATTTTCAAGTCTAAAGAATTGTTGTGGTAATGCTGTACAGACAATAGTGGTTACAAAACTAAGAGTTGTTCTCCTTCCCTTTAGTCAACGGTTTCTACAAGCATATACATTGTCTAAAAAGGATGTATAGACAATGGTTTTGTTTTCATCATAGGTTGTATGAGTTTTCTTTTCACAAAGGTTAGTTGTTAAAAAGTAATGTTTTAGTGTTACAGAGTTAATACTTTTTTTATGTATTGAAAGTATTGTGTGATACACAGTATAACAAGCATTCCAATAAGTGCCATCATTGCTTAAAAGCAGCGTAGACAATGGTTTTTTATATCCATACAATAGTAGGTTACATCATAACTCTTATTACACTTGAAAATGTAGAGATTGATAACTCATATAAACATAAGTAGATACATTAGCAGAACAAAATAATTAAAAGTGAAATTGTATACACCAACATACAGCACCGCAGAACATGTTATCTGATATTGATGTGCATGTCTGCCTCAATCTGCCACGTGTAACTCGAATGCTTTCTTCCAGAACTGCATCTTGTCCTGGAGGGTTTTTTGCCTCTTCTTTCACCGGAGAATACGCTGTATCACTAGCCACTGCTTCTTCATTTGAGGTCGTTGGTTTGGATGATCCAGTGATGGATTGTGTTGTAGTTGATTTTTGTGCATTCATGGCAGCAACAGGGGCAGGTGATGCAGGAACTTCTGGAGGGTCTTTCTCTTCAACCATGTCTTCTTCGACCCCACCCGAAGATCTTGATATCCATAAGGTTGGATCGTCGATAAATATTTTTAAAAAATTTCAAACATCAATTGGGGATGAAGACTAGTTAGAAGTACTAGTCAAATCAGTTGTTGGCCGTTAAGATCTCAAACCAAATAAATTTATTTTTCTCTGAAATTATTGTTCTATCATTAAAATACATATATCTTGATATCCGTATGGTTGTATCGTCGATAAATATTTTTAAAAAAAATCAAAACATCAATCCGGGATGAAACACTAGTTAGAAGTACTATTCAAATCACTAGTTGACCGTCAAGATCTCAAACAAAAAAAATTATTTTTTCTCAATTTTTTTTGTAATATCATTGAAATACGTAGATCTTGATATCCAAATGGTTGGATCGTCGATAAATATTTTGAAAAAATCGAAAAATCAATTCAAGATGAAACACTAGTTAGAAGTACAAGTCAAATCACTGATTGACTGTTAGATCTCTAACCAAATAAGTTTATTTTTTTCTAAAACTGTTGTAATATCATTAAAATACATAGATTTTGATATCCATACGGTTGGATCGTTGATAAATATTTTAAAAGAAATCAAAACATCAATATGGGACGAAACACTAGTTAGAAATACTAGTGAAAAATCAACGCTTCTGATATAGACAACAGATTTAGCTAAAAAAACATTGTAAGGTATTTACTCACACAAGGATTTTGAAAAAAAAAACCATTGTCTATATCATACAACGGTTTAACAACATAAACAATTGTTACAAAGATTATGCAACAACGGTTGGATCAAAACAAAAACACTTGTGTATATTATACAACGGTTTTTAAAACAAAATTATTGTTAAGTCTTACAACTTACAACATTTTTTTAAACAAAAACCATTATCTGATCCTTTTATAAAATCAAAATAAACAAAACATACGTGCGGATTGGTCAAATTAGTAGTTGACTATTAAAATCTCGAACCAAATAAATTTATTTTTTTCTATTTTTTTTGTAATATCATTAAAATACATTGATCTTGATATCCATACAGTTGGATCGTCGATAAATATTTTTAAAAAAATTGAAACATCAATTGGGGATGAAACACTAGTTAGGAGTATTAGTCAAATCAGTTGTTGGCCGTTAAGATCTCAAACGAAATAAATTTATTTTTCTCTGAAATTATTGTAATATCATTAAAATACTTATATCTTGATATCCGTATGGTTGTAGCGTCGATAAATATTTTTAAAAAAAATCGAAACATCAATCCATGATGAAACACTAGTTAGAAGTACTAGTCAAATCACTAGTTGACCGTCAAGATCTCAAACAAAAAAAAATTATTTGTTCTCAATTTTTTTTTGTAATATCATTGAAATACGTAGATCTTGATATCCATATGGTTGGATCGTCGATAAATATTTTTAAAAAAATCGAAAAATCAATTCAAGATGAAACACTAGTTAGAAGTACTAGTCAAATCACTGATTGACTATTAAGATCTCTAACCAAATAAGTTTATTTTTTTCTAAAACTGTTGTAATATCATTAAAATACATAGATCTTGATATCCATACGGTTGGATCGTTGATAAATAATTTAAAAGAAATCAAAACATCAATCTGGGACGAAACACTAGTTAGAAATACTAGTGAAAAATCAACGCTTTTGATATAGACAACAGATTTAGCTAAAAAAACATTGTAACGTATTTACTCACACAAGGATTTTGAAAAAAAAACCATTGTCTATATCATACAACGGTTTAACAACATAAACAATTGTTACAAAGATTATGCAACAACGGTTGGATCAAAACAAAAACACTTGTGTATATTATACAACGGTTTTTAAAACAAAATTATTGTTAAGTCTTACAACTCACAACATTTTTTTAAACAAAAACCATTATCTGATCCTTTTATAAAATCAAAATAAACAAAACATACGTGCGGATTGGTCAAATTAGTAGTTGACTATTAAAATCTCGAACCAAATAAATTTATTTTT
The DNA here is from genome assembly GCA_030848705.1 of Heracleum sosnowskyi. NCBI lineage: Eukaryota > Viridiplantae > Streptophyta > Magnoliopsida > Apiales > Apiaceae > Heracleum > Heracleum sosnowskyi. The sequence goes on along the minus strand of CM061239.1, from coordinate 46,699,197 downwards.
TTCTATTTTTTTTGTAATATCATTAAAATACATTGATCTTGATATCCATACAGTTGGATCGTCGATAAATATTTTTAAAAAAATTGAAACATCAATTGGGGATGAAACACTAGTTAGAAGTACTAGTCAAATTAGTTGTTGGCCGTTAAGATCTCAAACGAAATAAATTTATTTTTCTCTGAAATTATTGTAATATCATTAAAATACTTATATCTTGATATCCGTATGGTTGTAGCGTCGATAAATATTTTTAAAAAAAATCGAAACATCGATCCAGGATGAAACACTAGTTAGAAGTACTAGTCAAATCACTAGTTGACCGTCAAGATCTCAAACAAAAAAAAATTATTTTTTCTCAATTTTTTTTGTAATATCATTGAAATACGTAGATCTTGATATCCATATGGTTGGATCGTCGATAAATATTTTTAAAAAAATCGAAAAATCAATTCAAGATGAAACACTAGTTAGAAGTACTAGTCAAATCACTGATTGACTATTAAGATCTCTAACCAAATAAGTTTATTTTTTTCTAAAACTGTTGTAATATCATTAAAATACATAGATCTTGATATCCATACGGTTGGATCGTTGATAAATATTTTAAAAGAAATCAAAACATCAATCTGGGACGAAACACTAGTTAGAAATACTAGTGAAAAATCAACGCTTTTGATATAGACAACGGATTTAGCTAAAAAATCATTGTAACGTATTTACTCACACAAGGATTTTGAAAAAAAAACCATTGTCTATATCATACAATGGTTTAACAACATAAACAATTGTTACAAAGATTATCCAACAACGGTTGGATCAAAACAAAAACACTTGTGTATATTATACAACGGTTTTTAAAACAAAAATATTGTTAAGTCTTACAACTTACAACATTTTTTTAAACAAAAACCATTGTCTGATCCTTTTATAAAATCAAAATAAACAAAACATACGTGCAGATTGGTCAAATTAGTAGTTGACTATTAAAATCTCGAACCAAATAAATTTATTTTTTTCTATTTTTTTGTAATATCATTAAAATACATTGATCTTGATATCCATACGGTTGGATCGTCGATAAATATTTTTAAAAAAATTGAAACATCAATTGGGGATGAAACACTAGTTAGAAGTACTAGTCAACTCACTAGTTGATTGTCAAGATCTCAAACCAAATAAATTTATAAACATACAACATAATAAAAACACTTGCATGGTAGGTGACATTCAGACAACATTATAGAACTAAGCTTGTCTGAAATGCTCTTAAATGAAACAAATAAAAAAAATACTTGCTTGATTTTAACAACGGTTATTCGCAACATTGTCTCGAGCATCTTTAGACAATACATCTGAAAACCGTTGTACAAATCTTTTAATTTGCACAACACCGCTTATAAAAAGACTTGTCTGATTGGATTAACTAGACAATGGTTCTAAAACCGTTGTTGTAAAACTCAAATCTTCTTATTTACACAACACAACTTTCAAAAAAGGTCTGTCTAATTCGATTTACTAGACAACAGTTTTCGACCCGTTGTAGTGATGTTGATGAGACAATACTCATTTTTAGGGCGAAATGAAACCGTTGTATGAAAATTCTAGCCAACGCTTTTTTCTTCAAGTGTTGTCTGATCGGTGTTGTCTGATTCAGTTTTTCTTGTAGTGAACATATTTAAAGTATGCCTCAAACTTTCCATTTTCTAACAATCACCCACAAATCCATACATAAATGCTTACATATCGGTCCTTATCTGTACCAAAGCTAGGGTACTTCCTTTATCTTTCCATTTCCTTTGTCTAATATATAATCCTAGGTTTCTCACCTTGGTTTAAGATATGATCATGGATTTCTCATTCCACATACTTTCTTAAAACGATCAAATCAATACATCCGTGATTGTCCAGTGAATAGTGATTTAAAACTCGGATGGGAATCTTCTGATTATGAGTACGTTTACATTCTTTTATTCTTCATATACATCAATAATATAACTTCGAAACATTCATTCCAGGTCATCCACATAGGGTGGTCTGAAAAACTTTTCATCAGAAATTTTACTATTCATCAGTGGAAATTTACTATTCATCAAGGTTTTAAATATTACAAAATTTTGGGATATTACAACTACTGCATGCTCAAGTCCTTTAGTCAAAGGATCAGCTATATTATCCTGAGTTCTAATGAACTCTACAGTAATAATCCTTTCAGACGCTAAACCCCTTATAGACTTAAGTCTAACTTGGATGTGTCTCTTTGTTTTAGCATTATACTTTTCACTACTGATCTTATCGATAGTTGTACGGCTATCACAATGAACAGTAATGGCTGGAAGCGGTCTGCTTACTACAGGTAACATTGACATAAGTCCATGTAACCATTCAGCCTCCGTCCCCGTGGCACCTAGTGTACACAACTCAGCCTCAAAAGTAGACCGAGTAATTAAAGTCTGTCTAGTAGACTTCCAGGATATTGCTCCACCTGCTAGGGTAAACAAATATCCAGTCACTCCATTGGTACCAGATTTCTTAGCTATCCAACTTGCATCAATATATCCCTCGAGTACTCCAGGGAATCTTCGATAATGCAAACCAAGGGAAATAGTTCCTTTAAGATATCTGAGAACTCTACCAAACATGCTTTATGTTGCTCGATTGTACCATCAGAGTGATATTTTATTTTTTAAATCCACTTACATCCAATTGCTTTTCTTCCGGGTGGTAGATCTTCTAAAGTCCAAGTTCCATTTCGTTCTAATGCATCTATTTCATCTTGCATCGCTTTACGTCATAGAGGGTCTTTAACTGCTTCCTTAAAGGATGTAGGCTCATCTTGTGTAGTTATCGCTGTCAAAAATTTGTTGTATTTCACAGAAAACTTATCACAGTTTACATAATAAGCAATAGGATAAGGGGTACCTGAGGACTTTGACGGAGCAGATGTAGGTGAAGTGATGGGGTTTATAACTCGTACAGTGCTGGTGATATAACCTTTCAGCCTAGTTGAAGGTTTTCGTACTCTACATTCCCTTCCAATAGCATCTGACTCCGTTTCTTTAACAACAAGAGGATCAGAAATTTCATTACCAATAACCGTAGGCTGTTGGGCCTTTTCTTTGTTACCAAGCTGCTAGGCAGCCTTTTGATTACTGCTAAACTGCAAGTAGCTGAGACACTGATAGTAGATTACATGTGAGTTCATGAACAAATAATACGTAATGTAATACCAAATTTTTACTCAATATAATTGATCCTTCTTTAGTAGTAGCAGTTTGTTTTCCATTGGCTAAACCGATAAGAATGGGAGCAACATCAATAAATTTAGTAAAAAAGGAAGCATTACCGGACATATGATTGGAGCAACTAGAGTCGATAATCCATTGATCATAATACTTACCGTTTAACTTTTCAACTGAGGAAAAAGCATAACCCTTTGAGTTATTGAACATGGTTACAAGACATTGCCACTGATCATCGGAAAGGTCTTGTAACCCATGACGATCTGATTCCTGCAGAATTGTTTGACCATGTCTAGTCCCATAAACTAACTTCGTGGTCGCATTTGCTACATGTCCACGAGCAGGCCCCCGTCCAGTGCCACCACGACCTGTTCATCCTCCTCCCTTACTGCCACCTTGAGTTCCAGCAATACGGTTCTCTGAATACCACCATTCCAGGAACCCAATGAATTGAAAACATGAATCCTGGTCATGTCCAGACTTACCATAGTGTGCACAAACCCCATTTATCTTGGTATAGTCTATACGACGTCTCATCATTCCCATTCATGATAATTATCACCGCGCAATACAATTGGAGAGATTGTGATTTGCGGTCCATCAGAAGGGTGTAAATAATAAGGGGAAGTTATGGCAGGAACGGTGGTGGTTTTCATCGTATCATCTCCCACAGTGGTGGTAAAAGTCTGTTTGCAACTATCACCCATGAGATAGAGATAATCAAATTTCGTATATGTTCTTGAATGGCTCTGATACCATGAGAAGTTTTGTGGGAATTAATTCCTTATCATTAACTTGGCCAAAGCCTTGAAATATATACAACCTGATGTCGACACAGTTTCTTGGGCAGCAGGAAACTATCCATTAGGATCATTGTAAACATGGCAGGAAATAAACTAACTCAGTCTAAGATTGTACAACTACAACAAACAACTATCATAAACTAGCATATTAACATAATTACGCTAATTAAGATATACAAAATCGCTAACAGAAAGTTTTGGAAATGCTAGTTTTATTCTAAAATATGGGAAACAAATTCTTATATAGAGTGCTCTATATTCTAGTAAATCAACTAGGAACCTTATGAGTTTTAAAGATATCCGCCTTAGTGGTTTTCAATTGAAATTACTAGTGTGGATGGAAAAGAATATCTCTTAATCACTTCTACTATCTCAAGTTATAAGAAGATCTTAAGAAAAACTACACTTGATCTCCTGTGAATTACAATCCACACAAATTAGGGTCAATAATTCTCATAGTATCTCGATTTTCAAAATCAGAGATCCAAAATGACTTACACTATGGCTTGAGTGCTTATGGAGATTATGTAATACGTCGTATTATAGAAACTTCTGCGGAACACCCTCATAAAAACCAAAAATTCATATCACAGGATGAACTTCCTTGTAATAACATTTAAGCCCACGACCGAATGCATATCGGACCCAACAACCCACCACATGTTAGTCCAAAAGTGCTAGCTATGGTATAAATTACTTGTAAACTTGTACTTATAACGGATCCAAAGACACTAATCCAAATGCAAAAACTTGGGTAATTCATAAGCACACTACATGCCCCCAAAAGATCATGATTTGTTGGTGTACTTAGTAGTAGTACTTCCCTTGTAAACTGAACTAGTGTCCATTCCTCCTTGATGTGGGACTAGGGTGTTAAAAACTCCCCCACTTAAACTCTCAACATCCTCATTAGGCGTGAACAAATAGCCCATAAGTCCAAGATCGTACCTCTCTAGCCATTCTAGGATTATACCAGTTGGTTTCGTATTTCCACCTCCGAAACTCTATCCATTGTGGATAAAACCACCATACATCATGTCCTCACCTCACACAACTCGACGAATCAAGCTTTCAAGAGTTGGCTCTTATACTATTTAAAATATCCAAGCCCACAACCAAATGCATATCAGACCCAACAACCCACCATAGGTCAGTCCAAAAGTGCTAACGACTTGGTATACATTAGTTGTAAACTTGTTCTTATAAAAGATCCAAAGACATTAATTGTTATCCATGTGGGATGTTACAAATTTGAATGGAAGAATGTCATTCGGAGTGTGCTAGGTATGGGACTAGCACATTCCCTAGGATATGATCCTATAGATTATCGTTTAAGACTAGAGTTTTAAAATAGATGTGTCATGAATTTTTTTAAGATTATATGATTTTTGGAGAAGAGAAAATTCTTTTTAAGGAGGGTAGTATGTAATATCCCGGCGGAGGTGTAGAAACTACTAGCTGAATTACCTGACTTGATGCCTGAAGATATTCGTCCTGGACTCCTACCTTTGAGGGATATTCAACATCACATTGACCTTGTTCCAGGGTCTAGTCTACCAAATCGATCAGCATATCGCCATAGTCTTAGAGAGGCTGAAGAGTTGCAAAGACAAGTGATAAAGTTATTGGAAAATGGTTATATTCAAGAAAGTATGAGCTCATTTGCAGTCCTAGCTCTAATAGTGCCAAAGAAAGATGGTTTTTGGCGTATGTGTATGGATAGTCGAGAAATCAATCGAATCACAATGAAATACAAGTTTCCGATACCATACTTGGATGACATGTTGGATCAAAAATCTGGTTCAAAAATATTCTCAAAAATTGATCTGAAAAGTGGATACCACCAGATAAGAATCATGCCTAGAGATGAGTGGAAAACAACATTTAAAACACAACAACGAATGTACAAGTGGATAATCTTGCCTTTTAGAGTATCCAATGGTCCCGACACATTTATGAGGTTTATGCATCAAGTCTTGCGACCTTTTATGCGAAAGTTTGTTGTAGTTTACTTTAACGATCTCCTTATTTATAGTCCATCAAGAGCCTCGCATTATGATCATCTTTGCACTATGTTTGAAAAACTAAAAGTGGATTTTTATTCCCAAACACTGAACCATGATTGTAGAAGGGGGGGGGGGGTTGAATACAATCTTGAAAACTTTTCGTTCTTAACAGTAAAAATAAGAAAAACAAAAACAAGAACAGAAACACAAATAAGATGATACAAGAATTAAAAATTCAGGTGGATTGTTTTTGTCCACCTGAGAGATTTTTATTGAAGAAATCTCTGTGACGCTTATGAATAAACACACAGTTGCAAGTACACAACTCTAGCTTCAGCAATTTACAAATGATACTGCTTTGTGCTATATAAATTGCTAAAACCTGATTTATTAGTTCTAGAGTTATGCTACAACTTGGTTATATAACCCCAAGTTTACAAAGATATTTGAACAGCTAATAATACAAAAAGTACATGTGTTCAGAATCCTTGTTTCTCCATCCCGAGAAGTGGTCCGTGTTTGTAGCTTGCCCTTCTTGGCTGATTGTCTTTTAAGGAAATGCTACCTTTGACCATGCAAACAGAATGCTGCTTTCTTCTTGTCACCTTTCCAGAAATACTGGCTTCCATGCTCTGTGTAGTCTGTCAACCCATGTGCTCTGACATCGCTGTCCTTTTCACAAGTACAGAGAGTATCCTTAGAAGCTACCCGAGTTGTATCCGTTGACAGTTTCTTGATCAACCAGTACTGCTATCCGTAGACAGTACAGTGTCTATATCCTTAGAAGGCTAATCAAGCTATCCATAGACAGTCAATTTCATGTATGCAGAATTACAAGGCATCGACTATATACAATTCGCCTCCCTATTCTACATATCTATTGATAGTCAACATGACTCATTTAACCTATCAAGACTACTTCAACTTCAACATCAGAAATACACAAGCATGTTGCATTTAGTCTTATCACTAGTGTTCTTATCACAAGTATGGTATCCGATTAGTAAACGGTGAGAGAACCTTCTAGCGTTTCAGTGGTTAAGCAGACGCTTAAGCGGAATTTTAAGCGGCTCACTAATCGGATTAATAATATATATATTTAAAATTTTAAATATGATATTATTACATGTAAAATTAAAATTATGTAATAATTAAGTAAAAATAATTTAAATATAAAACTTTCTTAACCAGAAAAGTTAATTTTAAAATTTTATGATAATTATAGTCATATTATAATAAATATTATTATTTTAAAATTAAAAATTAGCAGGTCAACATCATTTTGACCGCTTAAATCCGCTTAATGACCGCTTAATCCGCTTACTAAACCGCTTAATCTTCAAAAACACATAATTACCCGCTTACTATAAAATCGAAGCGTTTAGGGTCCGAATCCGCTTAAGCGTCCGCATAGACGGCCGCATAATGCGCTTTTTACAACACTGCTTATCAATAGATAAGCTACCCATCTACGGATGCTGTACAAACTATCCGTTGATGGCTACGTTTACTTGTACAATTTTTACTAAGTTAATTTGGTTATCATCAAGAAACAACATAGTTCCTAACAATCTCCCTCAATTTATGCCTGGTTGAGAATCAGAAATAAATTAAGAGTCTTGATGATAACAAAACCACTTTCAACATATATATATTAGCAGTAAAAATTGTGTCAAGTTACATGAATTGAAAATCAGAAGAGTAGAGATAGTTACATTGAGAGTGCTCCTTTAGACTGAGCAGAATCAATTTCTTTTCTTTTCTCTTGGAGGTTGAACCTTCTGTCTCCCATCCTTAGCATAGTTTGCCTGGATTTGTTCTTGAAGCTTTCTGTAGAATGCATCTTCTTCAACAATTTTTGGATCCAGCTTGCCTTGCAACCATCTAAGATACCTATTGCTGGCCTTAGACAGTCGATCTTAAATCTTGAAGAATCTTCTACAACCCATTTCATTCTTGAATTCTATCATCCAGTAAGGTTGAAGATGGATTCTTTGTTCATTAAAAGGAATCTTCAGCTTCCTCGGCAAACAATCAGGAGAACTCCAGCTGCTCCTGATTTCCTCAATCTTCTTTAACACAGCACCCCTGGCAACCTCAGAAAATCCCCTTATATTTTTGAAGCCTAAAAAGACTTTCACCAAGGTAGAGTATCCTTCATTCAGCACTTGTTGCAGGGGTCATGCTCTCACCTTTCCTCCTTTGTAGACAAAAGTTAGTCTCTCAGGCAAATCTCTGAACTTGTCTGTGCCTCTGATTTCACTAACTTCCTCAAGGAATAGATCCATGGTTGAGTACTCCTGTATCTCTGCAATGTACAAAAAGTCTGCCTTGTTCTCAACTGGTTTGGCAACTTTTGGTGCAACATTAAGCTTGATTGGTCCCTGTTGAGCTTTCTTGACTAGTATCCTTTTCTTTGATATCTTTTCTTTCTCAATTAAGAACTTAGGAAATACTAGGTCTTCAAATTCAATAGGTTCTTCTTTAAACTCTACAGGAGTCCCATGGAAGGTGACTTGAGATTGAGTTGAAGTTGGGACAGGATCTTCAAAGAAAATCCTCCTCTGTGTATCTCTTTTCTCTTCTCCCTTCTCAGGAGAGACATGCCTATTTGATCTCTTCTTCCATCTTGGGGGCTTGGAATTAGGCACTGTCTTCCTTTTCTTCATTTTCTTCTTAGTAGGGGGCTCTTCCTCCATAGCCTCACTACTCTCTTCCTCCAATTCCCTCTCTAGCTCTTGGGCTAATCTAGCCTGTCTCTCAGGTGTAGATTGGCTTCTCTCCTTATCCTGGAAATCTCTTCTGCCTTCGCTTCACTGAACCTGGGGTGGCTGCTTATGATGTGAAGTTCTTTGTCATTTCTATAGATAACAGCCAGCCCTTGTCTCAACTTTACATCCTTGGTATTTTTGAGATCCGTGATAAGAGTTGCTAGCACCTTATTCTCATTAGGCTTAGGAAGTGGGAAGTCCACCTCTAGGTTGTTCTTGCAATGATGTTTAGGTGGTGATCCAGTCCTGCCACTGAAGATAGGTTCAAAGTCCTTGACACTAGAATGTTCAGCATCATAATGGCTTTGCAGAACAATGGTGTCAGGACTGAAGACCTTCAGAATTGTTGTGTGGACAGGATGACTTCTTGTGGATGAAGTCACAGCCTGGAAGATGGATTCCTTGATCAGCTTTTCAGAGTTGAGAAAAACTTGGACATCCTTAGCTTGAGGAGAGACCACTTTTGTGAGTTGAAACTGATTTGGATTAGCTATGGTTTGAGGTGACTCCCCCTGACTTGATGGCACACCTTGAGTTGTAAAGACCACTTGTGCACTCTCCCCTTACTATTCTCCCCCTTTTTGTTATCAGCAAGAGTTTGAGTGACACCAGTTGACTGCAGCAACTGTTGCAAAAGCTGAGTCTGTAAATTCTGGTTGGCCAAGAAGGTGTCCATTTGATTCTCCATCTTATACATCCTCCCAGTAAGAGCATCCACATCCTTTACCATCTTGTCTTGCTTGCATATTTGAGATGTGAAAGGAGCAACAACATCAATTCTTCTTGCCAAAGCATCCTTCACCCCATCCAGATGGTTCTTGATATCATCGGTGTTGGCTCTTTGTTGTAGGATGTGGGCCTGATGAAGCTGAAGTGATGCCACACAGTTATGAACTATGGTGGCATGTTGTGGAGTTGATGTTTGAGCTTCATCACGTGCCCTTTGATAATTCCTGAGAATGACTGACTTGGTGTCATTGTGATCATAGGAGTTGGAGAACAACCAAGTAGGCATCTCTTGGAGAGTGGAACGGTCATCATCACCTCCTTCACCACTCTCAGAATCATCACTGTCATCATCATAACTGAAATCTTCACCAGCTCCTAGAGGCAGATTCTAAGTAGCTTCCTTTGCCCTAGACATTGATTCAGTTGTGTGTATTAAATTCAACATCCTTTCTGCCTCCACATTGCCCTGTCCAGCCAAGACTTGATAGGCTGGGTTAGGATGAGTAAATGTCTCAGCATTCAGGTTGACTTCATCCAACGCAATTTGGTATTCAAGTTGGTATAGTTTTTCCCTGGATGCATCATTGACATTCATTGACTCACTTGCAATGGCTGAGTCTTCCATCCTTATCTCTCTTGTACCTGCTTTTCTCTCATTTTCTCTCTTTTCTTGCATCAGGGGCTCCCCCTGGCTCACACCTCTCACACCCTCACCGTCACCTACTAAGGTGGAACTCTCATTGCTCACTTTTACCAGACTGGAAGAAATAGTCTATCTCTCATGCTCTTCCACTCCTGTTGCCTGGTTGCAAACCAGCCTCTCACTCTTAGTGGCTTCACTCCCTTCCCTCAATCCTAGAAGTGTTTGAACTACTTCTAACTCATCCACACATGAAGTAGAAATAGTTGAAGTTTGAAGTGCAAGTGTGGAAGGAATTTCTGTAGAGGCAGTAGAAGTGGATGTCAACGGATAGCTGATTTGGGGCATATCCGTAGATAGACAAACACTTGTCAACGGATGAGAGATATCCGTAGATGAAGGAAAAGAAGTAGCTCTTGAAATGGAGACTATGGCCGAATCTGTGGAGATTGACTTGAGATTTGAAGCCACAGATTGAGCCAGAGTCTGAGAAATGATAGATTGGTGATCCAACAAATCATTAATAAGATGATGATCACCAATTTCAGAGTGGGGATTCTCCAAGAAGGTCAAAGATTGAGAATCAGGAAGTGATGTGTGAATCATATCCACATCCAGAGAGAGAGTGGGTGAGCTTGGTGTTTGTGTTTCAGTTTGAATGATTAGAGGATTGGGCTGTGACTCCACATTTACTAGAGCCACATCAAACTGAATTTGAGAGGGTGTCATTGACACTGTGTGTGATCCCTGTGTAACCCCAGATTGTTTAGACCTTTTTCTCCTTGAATAGGCCATGGTTATATCTGTGGGGTTGCTTGTGTCCCTATCCCTCTTGTATTGTGTCCCTGGTTGGGGACTCTTTTCAATAGTAACATCCTTTTGGGAGGATGCCACTAGGGATGTGATATTTTCCTTTTCAACCACTGCATCTTTTTGAGAAGACACAGGGTGGCTAGGCTGGGACACATTTATCTCACCCTCCTTGTTCTTGGGGTTTCTTTGATGTTCACCCCTTCCCTCACCTTCCACTACCTCCTTCACACTCCCCTCAGGGGTTTTGGTAGTTTTTGCAACAGATGCAGAGAAGCACCTGAGGTTTGCTTTCTAGATTTTGATTTGGGAATAATGGTGGTGACCACTTGGGTAGGAGACTGTTGGACAGTTCCAATCTCCATTGTGGTACTAGGAATCAAAGAAACAACAACGGAGGTAGGAACAGTTGAGGAGATTACCTGACTCACCTTTGCCTCTTGAGCTGCATTGACAATTGGTGGATACACCAATGGAACCTCCCTCTTGTGGCTCAGCCTATTCAAGTCCTCAAGGACTCTCTTATTCTGAACCCAACACTCCTTGGAGTTTGCAGGGAATTCGATCACCAGGTTGCTGTCTACATGGTTAGCTAGCATCATAAAGAATCTAGCATAATAGATATTCTTACTTCTAGATGATTTATTTCCTAACTTAGCACCTAATTCATAAAGAATCAGAGATCCTAGGTTGAAAAAGCTATCATTAAGAAGCATGAAAGCAATATCTAACATGGAAGAAATAACAACATCATAATTTCTAATCTTACCAGAAAACACCTTTAGAATGGCATCAAAGAAAAAGCTCCATTCCTTGACCATTCCTTTTCTTTGAATTTTACTCAGATTATCAGTAGGTAAAGCATAGTTAATCATATTCAGCATGTTAACTATATCAGTATCACTATGCTTTTCCAACCCATTGTTATCAGGTAAATTCAAGAAAGTAGAAATAATGTCACCATTAATCACATGTTCCTTACCTTGAAGAACAAAAGTAATTGTAGCATTCACAGAATAAAAAACTGTCGATTCCCAGATAGCTTCAATTATCTCAAAATAAAGAGTGGGGGCTTCGAGCATAGCCTTGGAGAGCTTGCAGTTCTGAATGAACCTCATCATAGTGTGGTATGATGCGCTCTTCTCCTCAAAGTCCACCAGAGCTGTGAAGTTGTTCTTCTCATAGGTGAACACAGTGAGTGACGTAATTTTGCTTACAGGTGCCATTGGTAATAGCTTTGAGCTTGCAGAAAGAAATTAGTCTAGAGAGAAAATAGGGTTTCTTGCCTTAGTGAATTCTTGAAGAAAGGTAGAAGAAAATGAGCTGCGAGTAAAATTTAATTCATACTCCCTCAAAATAATTCACTAATTAAATCAGAATAATTGGACGAAATTATCTGATTGGGCAAGAAAGTAACCGTTTAAAGATAGTGGAGTGAAAAGCAAAGTCACGAATTTACTGTAATTACACACACGTACTGTACGCAGGTAACTACGGATAAGATTGTGACTTTAATGGTTACGATTAAACTAAAATATCTACGGATAGAATTCTACCTTGGGACTTGATATCCGTAGAGGTGTAAAACTATATCCGTAAAAAAATTCAGTGTCAGAAATGACCATCAACGGATGAAGGTATCCGTAGAGGGAGAAATTTTGACTTAGGCAAAATTCTTCTTTTTCAGAGAGTTTTAATTCTCATGAAAATCATTTTGACACTAGCTACATATCAAATCATCAGACATATAAATAGATTAAGAGTAGTTAAGCATACCTAGCTCACTTACCAACCTAGAGAATGTTGATTCATCAAGTGGCTTGGTAAAAATGTCTGCAATTTGCTGTTCACTTGGAACAAAATGAAGTTCCATAGTAACATTAATCACATGTTCCCTGATGAAGTGATACTTTATGTCAATGTGCTTGGTCCTTGAGTGTTGCATTAGATTCTCAGTTATGGCAATTGCACTAGTGTTGTCACAGAATATTGGAATCTTATTCACTGTTAGACCATAGTCTACTAGTTGATTTTTCATCCAAAGTATATGTGCACAACAACTTCCAGCAGCAATATATTCTGCCTCAGCTGTAGAGGTAGAGATATAATTTTGCTTCTTACTGAACCAGGATACAAGCTTGTTTCCTAGAAATTGACAGGTGCCTGTTGTACTTTTTCTGTCAATTTTGCAACCTGCATAGTCTACATCTGAATAACCAATTAGATCAAAACCAGATTCTCTAGGGTACCAAATGCCAAGGTTTGGTGTTCCCTTGAGATATCTGAAAATCCTTTTGATAGCAATTAAGTGAGACTCTCTAGGATCAGCCTGAAATCTAGCATATAGACATGTAGCAAACATAATATCAGGTCTACTAGTTGTTAAATATAGAAGTGAGCCTACCATGCCTCTATAACTTGAAATGTCCACAGATTTTTCCTTAGTATTCAATTCAAGCTTAGTGGCAGTTGGAATGGGTGTTTTAGCAGGAGAGCAATCCATTAGATCAAACTTCTTTAAAAGATCAAAAATATATTTAGTTTGACTAATAAAGATTCCTTCTTTCACTTGCTTAAATTGTAAGCCAAGGAAATAGGTAAGTTCACCCATCATGCTCATTTCATATTTACTTTGCATAAGCTTGGCAAACCTTTTGCAAAGCTTCTCATCTGTAGACCCAAAGATTATGTCATCTACATAAATTTGAACAAGTATATGCTAGAGCCATTAACATTTCTAAAGAAAAGAGTTTTATTAACAATACCTCTAGTGAAATGGTTCTCTAAAAGAAACTGTGATAGAGTGTCATATCAGGCTCTAGGTGCTTGCTTCAGTCCATAGAGTGCCTTGAGTAGGAAGTAGACAAATTCTGGATAATCTGGATCTTCAAAACCAGGAGGTTGACTAACATACACCTCCTCCTCTAGTTCCCCATTCAAGAAGGCACTCTTGACATCCATTTGATAGACTTTGAAATTGGCATGGGCTGCATAGGCTAGGAATATCCTTATTGCTTCCAATCTAGCAACAAGGGCAAATATTTCAACATTATATATTCCTTCTTCTTGAGAATAGCCATTAGCAACCAATCTATCTTTGTTCCTCGTGACAATGCCATTTTCATCCATCTTGTTTCTGAATACCCACTTTGTACCTATAACACTTCTGTCTTTAGGTTTGGGTAACAGCTTCCATACTTTGTTTCTCTCAAATTGGTTTAGCTCCTCTTGCATAGCTAAAACCCAATCTGGATCTAAAAGAGCATCCTCAACTTTCTTTGGTTCTTCTTGAGAAAGAAAGCTGATGTATAAACATTCATCCTGAGTAGCTCTTCTAGTTTGAACATTTGAGGATGCATCACCAATGATCAGTTCAAATGGGTGATCCCTTGTCCATTTTCTTCTTGTTGCAGGTGTAGGTCTAGAAGATGTAACATCATTCTCATTAGCATGATCATGTGAGGTTGATCCTTGACTCAGAGAAACTCCCCCTGAGTTTATTGGGGTGGTAACTCTATGTTGTGATCCACCTACGGATGCTCCATTTTGGCTTCCTACGGATGCTCTATTTTGGCTTCCTACGTATGCTCCATTTTGGCTTCCTACGGATGCTCCAATTATCCCTTCTATGGATGACTCATTTGAACTTGAGTTATCTATATTTGAGATAATCATTCTTGGAGGTACTGATTCATCCACATAATCATCATCTTCATCATCATAAAAGAGACCTTCCACCTCATTCTCAAATCTGAGAGTTTCATGAAAACCCTCATCAGTAAGACCTTGAATTATGGCATCATCAAAAACAACATGTACAGATTCCATAACAATGTTGATTCCGTGATTAAAAACCCTGTAGGCTTTTCCAGTTGTAAATCCCAAAAATGTGGCTTCATCTGCCTTTGACTCAAATTTTCCAAGATTTTCACCTTGATTTCTCAATACAAAACATTTGATTCTCCTAGCATTGTTCTTGCAGCTGATATGGAGTCATTCCTTCTGCTTGATCGATCAAAGAAATATTTTGAGTGAAACATGCAGTGTTAACTACTTCAGCCCAAAAATAAGTGGGTAACTTTGATTCTCCTAGCATTGTTCTTGCAGCCTCAATTAGAGTTCTATTTTTCCTTTCCACCACTCCATTTTGTTGTGGTGTTCTTGCTACATAGAACTCATGAATGATTCCATTTTCCTCACAAAACAGCCTCATTGTGGAATTCTTGAACTCAGTGCCATTGTCACTCCTGATTCTTCTTACTTTGAGATCATGATGATTGTTAGCAGCCTTGATGTGATTGATTATGATTTCACTTGCCTCATCTTTGGAGTGCAGAAAATATGTCCATGTAAATTTAGAAAAATCATCCACAATCACAAGGCAGTATCTTTTCTTTGAGATTGACATGACATTTACTAGTCCAAACAAATCCATGTGTAACAGTTGTAGAGGTTGATCAATTGATGAATCCAGCTTGCTTCTGAAAGAAATCTTCTTTTGCTTCCCTTTCTGGGAAGCATCACAAAGTCCATCCTTGGAAAATTCCAACTGAGGAAGTCCTCTTACTAGGTCTCTTCTTACCAGATCATTCATTGACTTGAAGTTCAAATGTGACTGTCTTTTGTGCCATAGCCAACTCTCATCCTTGCTTGCTTTACTCAGAAGACAAGTGATAGAATCTGAACTTGTTGAGTTGAAGTCAGTTATATACACATTACCTCTTCTGTTTCCTGTCAACACCGTATTGTTGTTTTCCTTGTTGGAAATAACACAGGCTCCTTGATTAAATAAAACTGAGAAACCTCTATAACACAGTTGACTAATACTCAGCAAATTGTGCTTAAGTCCATCAACCAGTGCTACTTCATCAATGATGATATTTTCCTTTGAAATCAAGCCATATCCCTTAGTATAACCTTTGCTATCATCTCCAAAACTAATGCTAGGGCCAGCTTTCTCCACAAACTCTGTGAGCAGGGTTGAATGTCCAGTCATGTGCCTAGAACAACCACTGTCTAAGTACCATAGATTCTTTTTGTATCCCTGCACACAACAAAACCAAATCAAGTTGATTTTGGTACCCAAGTTTCCTTGGGTCCTCTCTTGTTAGCTTTGCCTTTCTTGTCATTTTGCACCTTATTCTCAGGTTGAGTTAAATCAACCTTGACCCTGGGTGTTGACCTCTGAGAGACAACATGCTGAGGATGTTTCATATGCATACATGTTTGATATAGGTGTTTAAGAATTTTGTGCATACATAGCATTTGTAACAGCCCCAAATCCGGGGTCAGGGATTTAGGGTTGTCACAATCCATGTACTCCTTGCCTTACCTGTATTACTCACACCATTCATAATTCACCTGCTCATGACCCCACAACATATGTCTCACACACACACACACAGAGGTTAGAGTCTCAGAAACGACACAATACAACAACTGCGGAATAAATAATTTTTATTACAATACCCAAATGTCTTTTGAATCTGTTACTGATACAATTTCTAAGTATTGTTACATTACCAACTTAGCCTTCTGATGCTCACAATCCTCTAATACTATTCATGTCTATACATAAGTTGAATACCAAAAGCCGTAGCCTGATTCGATTGGTTCGTACTATTCCCGGGATCACTGCTAGAAACTGTTTATGGAAACGCCTTGCGAGGTATGTGCCGTCCCATTGGCATCCTGCTTCGCTGCTATATAATATATATAAAATAGTAGCAAGAGTGAGTGATAGCTCAGCAAGGTAATGAAAGTATGGCATAATTCTGCCTTTAATTCAACCCAGAAATAAAGCGGGTATAAGACAATAATTTGTCAAAATATCTCGATACTGAAATCATTTCCTTATCGGAATGTATTCCAAAAATAGTACCATTGCTGTATTTCAAATATCATTTCCATAATACTCTGCAACTTTCGATATTCATACTATGAACAAAGTTCTAGTATAATATAAAAGATGAAGTAGCAAGATAACTCAGTATATCCTTTCCGTAAAATATCTGCTATATAAAATATAAGCAGACTATCAACATATAACTTGAAAGATGAAGTTATAAAGAAAATTCAAATATCATCTTTCATATCAAACATTTACCTCATATCATAATTTGGTAATAAAGACAGTGCAAAATATTTCCAATCCATTTTCTAAACTCATCTGATTCCATATATCTTTTTCATCAAATCAAATACCTTTTTGTAATCTCATATGCTTTCATATAAACTCATATACTGGAATAAACTTGAATACTCTTGAGTAAACATTCTTTCTCTGAAAACTTGCATAACACATGCTCTTTCATGGATGATGAACTGTAGATGGAGATTCTGGGCGCCGAGGATACCCCTACGATGATCAGTCGTAAGCTGTATCCCCCTGGTCTTTTTCTACGTAGAAGGGAAGAGTAATCAGTCTCACACCGACTTACCTCCCCACCTTCGGTTGTAGGTAGGAAGAACAGACCCGTTTCACCAGTCCGTCGGCCTGTTACTCTCCTCTTATCCTACGGTCGGACACTTACTGATAAACTAAGGGAAGAACGGACCCGTTTCACCAGTCCGTCGGCCTTATTGTAATTCCCTTAGGGGACCGGCGCTACTCAGTCCCTTACATATTCTCCAAGTTTGAGTAAATCCATAACACTGAAAGATAAAGTTCCTTTCCCTTTTTCCCCAAGTATACAACTCCACAAAGTAGTCATATCTGGTTGGAAAGGAAAATTCACCCATATTTCCCAAGCTGACGCTTGTTAATGGATACAACTGATTCCACTGATCTTACTCCTCGAGTCTTGAGGAAGTAATCAAAATCATCTTGATGGTAGCATACGAAGCTGTTAAATTAATAGTTTCAAAAAGATTTAGGACCGGGTAGTCCACTTGAAACAAACATAAAAACTTGAGAAAGATCCCCTGAGTCTTTGTAGTTTGAGCGAACATTTAAGTCTTTCAGAATATAGACTTAAAAGGAAAATAGATTTGGGAACCTTCTCTAATTATATTTATAATTGTCTGAATAAAACTTTATTAGTTATCTAGGGTTAAAGAATAATTTCACAAAATACTTCCTTAAGAAGTAGGGCTTTAAATAATTAATGAAAACTATATTTAATAAAGAATATTTATTTAGAAGTAATTCCCAAATACTTTCTTAAGAAAATAATGGATAATAGTATAATAATATAACCCTAGATAACAACTGATACCATTCCCGGTCCGTAGAATAAATACAGAGTATATACCCCCCTACTGAGGGATTTTCTTAACATATCAGCTCCAAAATATTGCTAGAACCATAGCTTATAAGTCCAACTTAAATCATCATATGTATCAATTTGAACTCATGAAAACGTACATATATCTCATACTCCAAATCCAATTACATTTGGAAATCATACCATATGTAGTTGTTCAACAACATACATGCATCGTATATATATCATAAAACTGTTTATAGCATTTCATGCCTTTTACTCTAAGCATGCTTTCAAAACATGTATTATATCATCACAACAACAGTTTACAAAAAAAGTTTGAAAACTTGCATGATGCTCGAGAGGTGATAGGGCTCGTGACAATGTCGAACAATCTAGACAAGGTCAAACGAAAACACACGGTTAATCTCCTCGATAAACCACTTATAACTTAATGCTTAAACACGTAAGTGAAACACAACCAAGGCATTACTTGCTCGCTCTAGCGTCACACTAAGTCCATGTTATTCGTCAAATTCTTATAGCATAAATTTGGTTCGAAATCCATCCTCAAATCCAAGTTATACTTAACCATTTGGAACCTTGGTTTCTAAGTCTCGTTTTCAGTGGTTTTCACTTGTGCAACCTCGGCTTCCTTATTTTTATAAAATCGGAAAATAATCTTTTTGACTCGAAACCTTCGTACAAGGCTTGATAACTGTCCTTATCATTATATCACAATGTTTCACATTTTAATTCGACTCTTAAAGGTCTTTGACTTAGCATCAAAGTGGTTACATTTCTGCGATGAAACCTCCCGAACCACGATTACTAAAACTAGCATAACTCTTAAACCGTTCGGCCAAATTAGGCGAACCACATATCATTACGAAGCTTATAACATAAACTACACAACCATGGGCTGTAGGACTCAAGGGTCGAGCTCTAACAGAGGAAAAACAGGGAACCAATCAGTAGGTAAAAATTTGGGCATTACGACGGCTATAACTCGGATATTCCCAAATTTCAAATCATCCAAAATGCATATCGATCACTCCACACAACACATACATCTTATATAACATAGAACTGAGGCCAAGAAATGCCTTTCCGTTCATATAACTCATTATAACTTAGATCAAAGCCCAATCATAACAACTAAGGCTATAAACATGCATAAACACCATTAATCATCCATAAACCTCATAATACTTCAAGGGTTTCAAGATTTATACCTTCTCCAAGATTGCTTGCTGCTATATCCCTTATTTAACCTTAGATCCTTGCTTAATACAACCTTTGGAAGCCACAAACTCAATATCCAAAAACAAAACAAAATACCAGTTACTATTCATCATCTTCTCCAACTGTTAATCACTGAAATCGAAGAGGTAAATCACGGGGTTGAGGTGATTGCTCACCATGGTTACGTCGGGCTTCTCTAGAGCTTCGATTTGAGTGGTGGAACGCCAAAAACGGACAACGGAATCTCAAGTTATGATCACTTCTTTCTCCCCCATTTCCCTCCCCTTTTTCCATTCGGGATTTTGAATAAAAGAATGAAGATTGGCTTGCTTTTATCCTTATCTTTGGCTGATATTTTAGTGCACATGACCATTTTGCCCGTTGCTTTATTGTAGCTTTCACTAGAAGCTTCTTCTTTATAACGCTAGCATTTCGTTTCTCATTTGTTTCGTTTTTGTTCTGTAACTTCCTCGAGTTCTTTAACTCGTATCCACCTCCCGACTTCACATTTCATTAATTAATATTTTAACCAAGTTTGCCCTTAAAATTTCATTCCATTCAGAGTTCGAAAATTTTTACTATTCACTTCGGGTCATCCTAGACCGCTTTAATCATCTTAATTTCAGAATCTCTTATTCTCTTGTTCCGACGAATCCTTAATTCCTTAAATATTATTCTCCCTCATAAATTCCACCTTCATAGGGTTCTCGTGTCAGATCACTATTCATCAATCTCGTACTTAAATTAATTCGTGCCTCATTGATCAGATTCTGCTCAACTCTGTTAAACATTCTCAGTGATTCCGCTATAGTCCCTTTGAAATGATTTCTCTAAACATTCTTAGTATTCCAGTACTTGATAATAATCTCATATTTATGATCTCATGTATCTTATTCTTTAATTCCTTTACTTTAATATCACAATTTCAAATCCACGTTCATCTGGTGGAATTTCGGAGAAAACTGAAAGTCTTCGAATGCTGATTCTGACGACGTTTACATACACTTATTTTCATTCGGGATTACTAATCTAACTTCCAAAGTTCCATTTGTAGACTCGTATATAGTGTGGTGTGATCACCCTCTCATCTTAGAGGAATTCACTATTCACCACAATCTTGTAGATCAATATCAATTCCAACATTTCTTGTACTTAGAAAATGTTCTAGGGCTTTCTCGGGCATACTCTATCTTGTTTACGGAGTTGTCGGATGTATAACAGATATCGATTTGAATGACATGAGAATACTTTCCTTCCTTAGGGTATTGTGCCCTTAATTTCCAGATAGATTATTCTAATCTAGATTGTCAATCCATTCTCACCACTCTCATAATAATTGAAAACTGAGATCCATATTTATTTAATATACTTGATTCTTAAAATCATTGATACATTGTGGTCACAACCATTAGTCATTCATATATTCACTGATGCACTTCATCATAAAAAAAAGTTTTAATTCTACCGAAAATTTTGGGTTCTTACAGCATTCATGTGTGGCATGCTCCATGTCATTTGTGGCATTGTGAATGCATTCATATAAGGATTTGAGACAAATGGCATGTTGGCATACAAATTTGATGCTAGATCAGTATGTGCAAACATGTTATGCATAACAGGCATAGGCATATTGGGTATAGGCATTGACATTTGAACAGATGGAGTTATAACAGTTGTGCAATTGGTAGATATATAATTAACACTACCACACTTTACATAAGTTTTCCTAGGAGCATACTTGTCAGGTGTATAGTTGTTATGTTTGTTAATCCCTACCTTACCATTTCTGTTCTTTTTCTTTTTCACCTCAGCCTTAACCTCTATATTCTCAACCTTGTCCTTCAATTGCTTGTTGGACAAGTGACCGATGTTGACATTCTCAGCTTTGGTTTTGCTACCTTCTCCCTGAACAAAATTTTTGCTGGTTGGACCATACTTTTTGTTTGTCTTCTTAAGTTTCTCTTGACTAACACTAGATGTACACTCCTTTGGACAAGTCACTTTCGTAGAGGTGTTGTCCATCAACGGATGCCCACTATCCGTAGGGGTATTACCCATGAACGGATGCTCACTATCCGTAGAGGTGTCATCTCCTAGATTCTCAACATCTAGTTTCTTTTTATCTTTTCTTGGTGATTCCTTGTAGAATGTATCCACACCTTGAGCCTTAATAATGTTTGTGACAACATTCCTGGAATCAATCCATCTAGCTATTGTTTCATGTTCTTTACCTAACTGTGCTTTGAGAATTTCTCCTCTTTTAAGCACAGTCAGCAAATCATCATTGGCAACTTGACACTCTATACTCTCATTTTCTCAAACTCAATAAATTGAGTTTCCAGAACTGCATTCCTCTCACTTAAAAACTGATTAGCATCTTTAATCCTGGAGTTTTCATTAGTAAGAGATTTAAGAGAAATACGTATATGATACAATTCAGTGGACATGTCATTAATTGCACTATTGCATTCCTCAGTAGAAAGCTCAGAGAGATTGGTGGTAATTACCTGATTGGATGATGAACTGGCCTCCTGCTGACTTGAATCAGCCATCAGTGCAAGGTTCACAAATTCAGTATCCTCTTCAGAATCATTCCCATCTTCAGCCCAGTCATAGTCCTGTGTTATGAATGCTCTACCTTTTTGCTTGAGAAGATCAAAGTATTTCTTCTTGTAATCATTAGGCTCAAACTTCTTGTCACTCTTCTCAGCTTTTGGTTTTCTGCATTCATTGGCAAAGTGACCTCCCATTCCACAATTAAAACATTTAAATTTGGACCTCTCAACAAAGTTCTTGTTTTTTTGAGAGTCCTTTCTGAATGGTTTGGACACATCAGGATTTCTCTTGAACTTGAGCTTTGAGAATTTTCTTGAGAGAAAAGCTAAATGTTCATCTAGCTCATCCATTTCCTCTTGATTGGAGGGCTCACTTTCTTCAATCATCTTTCCTTTGCACTTTATTGATTCAGCCCTGCCTTCACAAGCACTTTGACTTGGTGTAGTTTCAGCAGCTTCTTCTTTTATGTCTTCATCCTTTTCAACACTTGCTACTAAAGCAACATATCCAGTTTTCTTTTGGACCTTCTCAATTTCTTCATCTTGCTCCATTTCCAGCTCATATGTTTTTAGGGTTCCATACAGCCTCAAGGAAACAATCATAGGCTTCCATTCTTTTAGCAAGGCTCTGAGAAATTTAAGATTTGAATCCTTGATTTGATACACTCTTCCATACAACGTCAATCCATTCAGCAATTTTTGAAATCTACTAAAAGTATCATTCAAAGATTGTCCACTCTTGAAGTGAACTATTCATACTATTCTATGAGGAGCTGCATCTTGTTTTCCCTTACCTGCTCAGTCCCTTCACATATAGTTTGGACAGTGTCCCAAATCTCCTTTGTTGTTGAACAGTTAATAACATTTTCAAACATATCATAATCAAGACCATTGAACAATATATTCATGGTCTTCTTTTCTTTATGAATTGCAATGGCATCCTCAGGAGTCCATTCTGAACGTAACTTAGGAATTGTGCTTGGAGCTCCTGCAGGTTTTTAGCTATTGAGGTGTTTGGCGTCATTGGTACATGAGGGCCATGTTCTATGCACTCTACATAACCTTCATCCATAGACATTAAATGTAGTCGCATTTTTACTTTCCAGTGAAAGTAGTTTTCTCTATCAAGAACTGGTATTTTGACTCTATGATCCTTCTGACCCATGATTCAGTTGTCTTTAGATCTTTAAACTTCTTGTATTTTAGAAGCCTGCTCTGATACCAATTGTTTTTCCCAGACAATGAACCAAGATTGTAGAAGGGAGGGTTGAATACAATCTTTAAAATTTTCTTTTGATTCTTGATAGTGAAGATATGAAATTAAAACAAGAACATAAAAACAAATAAGATAACACAAGAATTAAAAATTCAGGTGGATTGTTTTTGTCCACCTGAGAGATTTTTATTTGAAGAAATCTTTGTGATGTTTATGTATAAACACAAAGCCGTAAATACATAATTCTAGCTTCAACAATTTACAAAGGATATTGCTTTGTGCTCTATAAATTGCCTAAATGATTTCTTGGTTCTAGAATTATGCTACACTTGGTTATATATGTCCCAAGTTTACAAGATATCTTGAATAGTCAATAATACAAAAAGTAAATCCATTCAAGATCCTTGTTTCTCCATTCTGGGTAGTGGTCCATGTGCTGGTAGCTTGCCCTTCTTGACTGATTGCCTTTTATAGAAATGCTACTTTTGACCATACAAACAGAATGCTACTTTCTTTCTGTGACCTTTCCATAAAAACTGGCTTCCACGCTTTATGTCGTCTGTCAACCCATGTGCATTTTCTGACTTGTCCCTTTCACAAGGTGTGTATCCGTAGAAGCTATTTGAGTTGCATCCGTTGAGAGTATCTTGACCACATCCGTAGACAGCTAGTACTGTTATCCGTAAACAGTACTTTGTCCACATCCGTTGAAGGCTAATGTTGTTATCCGTTGACAGTCAATTTCACTTATGTAAAATTACAAGGCATAAAGATTGGTTCAAACTCCTAGAGAAATAAACGTTCAACATCATAGATTTTCTCTGGGAGAACTACTTCAGGAGTGAGTGAAAGGCATATGTCTAGGCCTATTTGTAAACACCGAGGATTCTACTCAACTTTAATTAAGATGTAATAAGTAAATAATAAAAATCAAATGTCACAGGAATCTCAGAAGGTTATATCTGTCAAAGAATGAAGATTAAAGTCATCTACAGACTTGAAGTGATTCTACATTGAAAGAAGCTCAATTTATTGATCAAGCCTCAATGAAGTATTCAAGCTCAGTGGATTTATTAAAGTGACAGAGATTTCAAGTGGTGACAGAAAAAGATACTGATTACGGAGTTCTTGAATGAGAAGGAAGTGAATCACTGCTTAAAGTCAAATAGATAAAGAACAGACATTGTCGTTAGTCACTCATGAACCAGACAGTGCATCGAGTGTCAACGTACTATTGTGTTTGTTATTTATCTAAGTTTTAAGTGATTCAGGAATTAATTGAGAAGTCAACTAATTCTATTTATTCTCTTATAAATAATTAATATTATTAAGTATATTATTTATTAAATTAATTCTGCAAAGACTTAATTTAATACATAATTTATTTAGTTGATTATTCAAAATAGAATAAAAATGAACTAGGAAGACTTAGATTTAAACTAGGAAGACTCAGTTTATTTAACTAGGAAGACTCACAAGTGAGTCTTCCCGATTGTCTTCCTAGAGTAAATGTAAGTCTTACCGATTGTCTTCCCTTTACAAAGGTTGTCTTCCCGAAAGTCTTCCAAGGCCAAAATCATTGTATTCCTGCAAGTCTTCCAAGGTTTAATTCATTTCTGTTGAAAGTGGATGGCACGTGAAGGATTTAAAAAGAAATGCAAGTGATATAAATACAAGGCAGTGGACTTAAAGACACATACAGATCATTACATTCATATAGAAGCAAAAAGGCACAACAACAAATATTTTCATTTGTCTGTCTTTACTTCTTCCTCAACTGCAAAGCATTAACTTTCTTCAGGAGAATTAATTCTTGTTTGGTTCATAACATTTAATTCATAGGAACTGATTCTCTTGTACTGCTTTAGCTTTCTAGCGGATCATAATCCCTAGATTTTATATCGAACTACTTTTTAGTATTCGATCCTTTTTATTACAAAAATAGATAAATTCATGTCGAATTTATTCTAGATTTGTTTTATTAAGTTCTTTGTAATCAGTGATCAAAATTGTAACACCCCTCAAGTTTAATAGAGTTTCTATTTAACTTGAATATTGTTTCAGTTTTTATTCCGCACTAATTTGTTCTAAACAGTTAAATCTTTTAAAGGACAAATTCGATAAAACGGTATAGTTTGTATTCAACCCCCCTTCTACAAACTTATCAGGACCTAACAGTGAGAACCTTTAGAATTGTGGTGTGAATATGAGTTGGTTCTGAGGTTGAGGTAGCTTGAGATAAGGTCACAACTTTGAAAATTGATTCTTTGATTAGCTTCTCAGAGTGCATAAACCTCTGATTGATCCTTTCATTGATTTCCTTAGTCTTGTGTGCTAGATGATCCTGTTTTTCCATCATCTCTTCTTCACTCATTCCAGAAAAATCAAAGTCACTAGCTTTGACTTGAGGTAGTGATACTGGATGAAGAGAGAACACCTTTGTGAGTTCAAACTCATTTGGATTGGCAATGATTTGAGGTGTTGGATGCTCCCCCACAGTTGATGGCACATTTTAGTTGACAAACTCCCCCTCAACTTGTGGCAATGATTGAGTTCTTGTAAATGCTGGTTCAGAGACAACTGGTATATTCTCCCCTTTTTGTTATCATCAAGGATTTCAACAGTACTAGTAGCCTGCAGCAATTGTTGTAGGAGTTGAGTCTGCAAGTTTTGATTTGCTAGAAAGGTATCTATTTGATTTTCAACTTGGTCCATCCTCTCAGTGAGATTTTCTACATCCTTCACAAATTTGTTATGTTTGCATCTCTGAGATGTAGTAGGAGCCACTCCATCAATTCTCCTTTCCAGAGCACTCTTGGCCTCATCAATGTGAACCTTGATGTCATCTGTGTTGACTCTCTATTGAAGAATTTGACTTTGATTGAGTTGAAGAGAGGCCACAAAATTCTGAATGATGGTGGCATGAAGATGATCAGTAGTCTGTGACTCTGCATATGCTCTTTGATAGTTCTTGAGAATGACTACCTTGGGGTCATTGTGAGCATAGGAGTTGGAGAACAACCAAGAAGGCAACTCTGTTAGGGTGGAAGGGCCTGCTTCTACTCCTTCACCACCTATTGAATCATCACTATCTTCTCCAAAGTCTTCTCCTTCAATCTCCTCTTCATATTCAAAGTCTTCCCCAGCTCCTGAAGGTAAATTGGAGATTACATCTTTGGCTCTCATCATTGACTCAGTAGTGTGAACTAAGTTCAATGTCCTTTCTGCCTCCACATTGCCCTGGCCAACCAAAAGTTGATAAGCTGGTTCAGGGTGAGTAAATGTCTCAGCATCCAGGTTGATTTGACTAAGTGCATTTTGATAATCTAACTGAGCCAGTCTTTCCCTTTTAGCCTCACTGACATCCATTAACTCACTAGCAATGGTTGTAGTAGCTTCCACCCTTATCTCTCCTGTATCTGCTTTTATATCATTTTCTCTCTGTTCTTGCATCAGGAGCTCCCCCTGGCTCACACCTCTCACACCCTTACCTTCACCTTCTAAGGTGGTACCCTCTAACTCTCCTTCTGCCTGATTGGAAGAAATAGTCAGCCTCTCATTCTCTAACTCTTCTTTTGCCTTGCTGTAAGCTAGCCTCTCACTCTTAGTATGTTCACTCCATGCCCTCAGTCCTAGAAGTGTTTCAACAACTACTAGGTCTTCTACACTTGTTGTTGGAATTGGAGTTGAAAAATTTCCACGTGTAGATGAGACTTTCAATGGATGGGGAATATCGGTTAAGGTAGTAGAAGTGAGTTTCAACGGATGACTGTTGTGAAGCTTATCCATTGAAGGAGAAATACTCATCAACGGATGAGAGATATCCGTTGAAGAAGGAAAAGAACTAGTAGTTGAAATAGAGACTATGGTAGAATCTGTGGAGATTGATTTTAGTTGAGGTGCCACAGATTGAACCAAAGTTTCAGAAAAGGATGATTGGTGGTCCAACAAATCATCTAAATGATGATGACCACCAATTTCAGAATGGGACTCCTCCAAGAATTTCAAAGTTGGAGAATCAGGAATTGATGTGTTTATCATGTCCACATCCAAAGAGAGATTTGCTTGGTGTGTCTATTTCGATTTGAATGTTGAGAGAATGGGATTGTGACTCCATATTTACTGGAGTCACATCAAACTGACTTTGTGATGGTGCAGACACAAAATCTGTGATTTTGGCATGCACAGTGTGTGCACCCTGTGCATCCCCAATGGTTTTAACCCTCTTTCTCCTTTCATAGGCTTTGGAGGTTGAATTGGGGCTTTTGGTGTCCCTATCCCTCTTGTTTTGTGTTTCTGGTTGGGAACTCTTTTCAATAGTGACATCTGTTTGGGAGGATGTCACTAGGGATGTGGTAACTTCCTTTTCAACCACTGTGTCCTTTTGAGAGGACACAAGGTGGCTGTAAGACCCCATATTTTGGGTAGAATTAAAACTTTTATTATATGTTGATGTAAATATGGATAGTGGCAATGACTTTGAGAATCAAGTTATGAAATGAATATGAATTTCGGTTTTCAAACATTTTGAGAATAGTAAGAATGGACTGAACATATAAATAAGAACAATCAATCTGGAAGATAAGAATACAATACTCCAGGGAAGGAAAGTATTTTTATGTCATCCAAATCAATATCTGGAATACATCCGACAACTCCGTAAACAAGATAGCGTACGCCCGAGAAATCACTAGAACGTTTTCTAAGTGCAAAGAGTAAAGAGAAAATAGATCAGGAATATTGGAACGGATTTTGATCCAAAGGATTATAGAAAAACCACTGATGAATAGTAACTCTTCATTTAAAAGTTTTTCAGACCACCCTATATGCGGGACGATATAATAAACTTTCAAAGTCGCATTAGTGATCTACGATGGAAATAAAAGAATGCAGAAGCTGTCAGAATCGGAAAAATAGCATTTTTCGTTTTCTCCGAAATTTCACCAAAAACGGACTAAATAATTATTATTTGAGGATATTTAAGGATTTAAATTATTAATTCTATGGATACGGATTTGATAAATGAATTAGAAGTATCGAGAACGATTTCGGTAAAATACCTCGATAGAACCCTCGAGAAACCTTGCGAGCGTTCTACGAAATTAAACGAACCAGAAAAGCTACTTTATTCCAAGCCAATGCATGCTTGCCAAGTGTCAAGACAAGAAGAGACCAAGGGTGATGACTCACCACATTGGATAAATATCAAGTAATTAAACAAGATAAGAAGAAAAAGAAAAAGGAAGAGAAATTTCGGGAGAGAAGAAGAAAGAAAAATGGGAGAGAAAGAAATGATCATAACTTGAGATTCCGTGGTCTGTTTTTGGCGTTCCACCACTCAAATCGAAGCTCTCGAGAAGCTCTACGCAACCATGGTAAGCGCTCGCCTCACCTCTGTGATTTACCCTTCGATTTCAGTGAGTAACAGTTGGAGAAGATGATGAATAGTAACTTGTATTTTGCTTTGTTGCTTTTGATATTGAGTTTGTGGCTTCCAAAGGTTGTATTAAGCAAGGATCTAAGGTTACATAAGGAATATAGCAGCAAGCAAGCTTGGAGGAAGGTATAAACCTCTGCCCCTTTGAGTTTTATATGAGTTTTAAAGTGGTTTTGATGTTCATGTAAAGTTAAGATCATGATTAAGTGATTTAGTGATTATTTGGATTTGTTTGAATGTGTAAAATGATGGGTGTTGGATTTGAGCCTCCCCACTGATCTTAGAGGTGTATGATGGTTGTTTGTTGAGGTTGTAGATGTATGGTATGCCCGGTGTGGCTTGGTTATGTTGTGACAAAATAGGATTATTCGATTTTAAGCCGTCGTAATGCCCGATTTTCGGTAACTCTATAAACTGCCTAGAATCAGAAAACCTAACTGCCTCTTTTGGTTCAGTTATGAACATGAGTGTGTAGAGCTTTGTTTCTAGTTTATGTGAGCGCAAGAATCATGTCATTACGATTTACGGTTTATGAGATATGACCATTGTAGTGAAAGTGGTTCAAGGAATGAGATTGCAGAAATGTACCAACTATGTGGCTATGTTTGAGACCCTTAAGAGTTGTTTTAAAATATGAAATTTTGTATTGAAGTTTCAAGGGCAGTTACGAAGGTTTGTACGAAGGTTTCGAGTCCAAAAGATTATTTTCCGATTTTATAAAAATGTGTTAGCCGAGGTTGCGCAAGTGAAAACCTTTAAGAGCATGACTTAGGAACCAATGTTGAAAATGGTTAAGTATAACTTGTATTCGAGGATCGATTTCGGACTAAACCTACGACTGAAGTAATTGTCGACTAAACATGGACTTAGTATGAGCCTATAACGAGCTAGTAATGCCTTGGTTGTGTTTCGCTTACGTGTTTAAGCATTGAGTTATAAGTGGTTTATCGAGGGAATTAACCGTGTGTTTTCGTTTGACTTTGTCTAGATTGTCCGGCATCGTCGCGAACCCCTATCACTTCTCGAGCATCAGGCAAGTTTACTAAACCTTACTCTATTATTCAGAGTAGGTATATTTTCCAATGTTCAATACTTGTGTATTCCCAATCTATATACCAAATCTTTATTGCAAGTATTGTGGCAAGTTTTATAAATCTATACTTTGAAGTATTGATTATATATTACTGCTTTTGCCATGTGTGGAGTTATACAATTTTGCGATACATGTTATATATAGAGTTTGATTTTGGTTTATATATGAGTTTTGAGATAAAGTAGTTATAAACCGGTGTACCTTGTAGCTCTAGAGATAAGAGCATACTTCTTGTTTTCGACTCTAGACCGGGAGTCAGTATTTGAGATATGGAGATAGCCGTAGAAACCCGGAGGGATTCCAGCGGCAGTGTACTAATTATTTTGAGGACTGCTATTATTAAACATTAATTATATTTCTAGAAAGTATTAATTACCTGGAAATGATTTGAGGAATGTTATTTGAATATTACCTCATTCGAAGGTTATTATTTGAAAATGATTTGATTATGGGCTTCTAAGCTATATATGGGATATTAGTTAGAAGCCAGGATTTTATATTTGCCCTAGGATAAGGGCGGGTGATTTTCTCTAAGATCAGAAGTAATTATATTTCGGTATATGTTAAAGGTTATTTTCCGATAAAGATATCGGGTAACTGTTATTCGAGGGTTAATTATTTTATTTAATGAATATTATTTTTGAATATTCATTTGAGGATTATTTATTAATGAATATTATTTTTGAATATTCATTTGAGAATTATTTATTAATGAATATTATTTTTGAATATTCATTTGAGGATTATTTATTAATGAATATTATTTTTGAATATTCATTTGAGGATTATTTATTAATGAATATTATTTTTGAATATTCATTTGATGATTATTTGTTAATGAATATTATTTTTGAATATTCATTTGAGGATTATTTGTTAATGAATATTATTCATTTGAGGATTATTTATTAATGAATATTATTTTTGAATATTCATTTGAGGATTATTTATTAATGAATATTATTTTTGAATATTCATTTGAGGATTATTTATTAATGAATATTATTTTTGAATATTCATTTGAGGATTATTTATTAATGAATATTATTTTTGAATATTCATTTGAGGATTATTTATTAATGAATATTATTTCTAAATATTCATTCGAGGATTGTTTATTTGATGAATATTATTTTCGAATATTCATTTGAAGGTTTACTTGTTTAATAAATGTTATTAAGTGTTTTCCAATCAAAAAGAGGTTCCCAAAACAATGTTTTTCCGTTTAAATCTGTCTTTTAAAGAGGATTTAAATGCTCGCTCAACTATCAAAAATATGGGAAACCTGATTTAAGTGACTGCTACTCTTTTTAAACTCTCAACTCAAAACTGTCAGGGGACAGATATTTTCTCAAAGCTATGTAATTGCTTCAAGTCAAATATTGTGTTACCACCTCAACGATCGAGGGGTAAATTCCTGGAACAAGTCGATATCCATTAACAAGCCTAGCTTGGGAAATATTGGGGAATCTTCCTTTCCAACCTAGATATAACTACTTAGTGGAGTCGTATCAACAAGTGTTACACTTGGGGAAAGGAGGATGACCTTTACGTTTCAGAGTCATGGATTTCATCTGAACTAGGAGTGGTGTAAATGGTCCAGTTGCGATTGACCCATCCAACTTTTATGGCCCCAAATGGGCCGGGAGGTCACTGGAAGGCGGTAGACAATGTCAGGCCATCGTGATTCTTCCATCTACATGTAGAAAACATATTTGAGCGGTGCGACCTGCTACTGATCATAGCAGGGTTAGGCACAACGGGCGCGGTAGCAACTCCAGTATTAGTTCATCATCCAATTTGGATATTCCTGCAACATACATTGGGATAAAGAACCAATCATGTTGGCAGGGGGTCGAAAAGTGTTTGGAAATGAAGTGACAATAAATCCATATAACTTCATCTTTTATATCATATGACTCTGTGGATACCTTACATAATATGAGTTATGGTAAGGGAGTTGTTTATACTGAATCACCTTATAACTTCATCTTTTAAGTTATATGTTGATATTCTGCTTATTTAGCAGATATTTTTCGGAAAGGTTATATTTGGTTTACTTTGAAACCTCAACCTTTATACTAGAACTTTGTTCATAATATAGTAAAAGTTTGCAGAAATATTATGAAAACGATATTTGAAGTACAATAATGGTACTGTTTTTGGGAATACATTCCGATAAGAAAATAATTTCAGTATTGAGATATGTTGACAATTTATTGTCTTATACCCGCTTTATTCTGGGTTGAGTTAAAGGCAGGATTATGCCATATTTTTATTACCTTGTTGAGCTATCGCTCACTCTTGCTATTGTTTTATATATATATATATTATATAGCAGCGAAGCAGGATGCCAACGGGACGGCACATACCCCGCAAGGCGTTTCCATAAACAGTTTCTAGCAGTGATCCCGAAGAGTAGTACGAACCAATCGAATCAGGCTACAACTTTTGGTATTCAACTTATGTATAGATATGAATGGTATGAGAGGATTGTGAGCATCAGAAGACTAAGTTGGTAATGTAACATTACCTAGAAATTGTATCAGTGACAGATTCAAAAGACATTTGGGTATTGTAATAAAAGTTATTTATTCCGCAGTTGTTGTATTGTGTCGTTTCTGAGACTCTAACCTGTGTGTGTGTGTGTGTGTGTGACATATGTTGTGGGGCCATGAGCAGGTGAATTATGAATGGTGTGAGTAATACAGGTAAGGCAAGGATTACATGGATTGTGACAACCCTAAATCCCTGACCCCGAATTTGGGGCTGTTACAGAGATGGTATCAGAGAGTTAGGTTACAGTCCTCAGAAACGATAGGAGATCGAGTCTTACAATACCCTTAATAATGATAAGGACATTTAGAGCTAAAATTGAGTTCGTAGTCGGGTTTGAGGACATGACCCTGGCTGTTTAAGATGAAGCCCGAGAGGGGACTTCTTTTGGGAAACCGTACTTAGGACTTCATGGTTAGTCACCTCGATTCGTATGAGTTATAGATGGATGGGACTCCGAGATACCAGATCCTGAAGCCTTCGAGTAGGCAATTGATGATGCGTTCCTT
Organism: Heracleum sosnowskyi; assembly: GCA_030848705.1. Taxonomy (NCBI): domain Eukaryota; kingdom Viridiplantae; phylum Streptophyta; class Magnoliopsida; order Apiales; family Apiaceae; genus Heracleum; species Heracleum sosnowskyi. The sequence continues at coordinate 46,666,383 of CM061239.1, read as the reverse complement.
GAAATGGACGGAGACCCGATAAAGGGAGATCCATAGGAGGATCTAGAGGAAGACCCCATAGTGGGTCAAGGAAAGAATCTTGTAGAGGACGTGTTGATTGATAAAGACGTAGTATGTTACTTGAGGTCGTATAATAGGACCGGACGAACCTTTAGAGGTCAAATAAGTGCCGATACGAGAGTTTAGGATCGTTATGATTCATCATGAAATATGACAAAGAAAATGGAGTAGAGTCTCCAAAGCAGAAGAGGTAGAGGCAGTATAGCCAGTATCAGTGGATTGATTCGACTTGAACAAAACCTGTTACTCGTGATCGGTTATAGCTGCCCATAAGGAGGCGGCATACGTAAGAACCAAGATGTTCAGATTTTCACGAACGATTAAGGGTACTTAGTTGCCTAGTATAGAGAAAGGAATTGCTTTGGATACGAGGTTTCAATCCCCCACGACCAGCGATTCCACTGGAAATAGTGTCTATTAAATCATTGAGGGATTTTATTATCTCAAGGAGAATTGTGGGTATATGTACCATGCAAATGTTATTGTAAGACAAGCACGCTAAGACGGAATCGAGAACGAGATTTACCACCCTTAAGAAACCAGGAAGGAATTATGAGGATAGAACAGAAAGGTCGGAAATCAGATCCGAGCATTACTAGTAGGTAAATAGATTGATCAAATTCCCCTGATTTTGGGAAGAAATTCAACAAATTTTGGCAAACCTTGTCTTTCTGATTACCAGAGGATGTCACCAAAGAGAGTGGAAACTAGAGCGAACCCTGTGGATTGGGTAAGATGGCCGCTATATGGGCTGGTGGACAGACCTTGATTGCTACAATTGATTGTAGAGATAAAATGGTGAAGTTGAGATTGAACGGTAAATGCGAAATGTATTTAAGGACCAAGACGGACTGAGAAATTCCGGGATTGACTTAAATGAAAAGGGTATTGTGCCAAAAGTGTTAAGCTTATGTAGCACACGGGATTGATATGGGAGAAGGAATATTGGGTATAAGGATGATTGAAATAGAGACCGAATTTAAGCTTGTAGTTTCTAACGATCTTCCGGAGTATCGCCCAGTCGACATATGGAATTCGTCGTTGCTATGGGCGACAACGGTATCGAAGTCTTCTTATAGAACAGAACGCTTACTTGAGATGTTGCGCCTAGTCGAATAGAACTCCCTGCGATTGCAAATGTTGATGGTTGAATTCTTAGCGACTATTATAAGTCGGCAATGACGTAAGTATCAAACACCTTAGGGTGCGTGGAAAAGAAAAGCTTTGGAATTGAACGATTATCCATAAGAGGAGCCGACATAAAAGGCATCCGTAGAGACTTTGGTAGTACCCTCCCCATTTGAAAATTATGTGGGGTACCTCCCCAACCTATGATCTATCTTGACCTCTCTCCAAGAAAGAATTCTGATAAAGGGTATATTCCCTCTTCGAAGTTATTTTATAACACATGTGTTAAATCATATTTAATTTCAATTGTGTTAGAGGCTGTCACGATGCCTACTTTCAAGTTTTTCAAAGCCCTGTCAAATGATGATATTCAAGCTTCCACTTTTCTTCAAATAATGAATAACCCTTGCTTGTTAAGTACCGGTATCTTCTTGGTTATTCTTTTCTTTGTATTTTCTTTGGAAACCGCACCTTTGGAATCTGTTCAATTTTAATCCAAGGTGTTCCTTTAAGAAATATTGTCGAAAGACGATAATCATTAAATTGATATCGAATTGCTTTCATACTTTTCAACTTCCACTGAGACGAACAACCCTATACTTATAGGGGCTACAAGGACTATCTGTCTATGTGATAGAAGTCTGATGGGACGCCATCACTTGTAAGTTGTGAAATACAAGAAGGCTAATTACCTTTAGTAATGTCTCAATCGAGGCACACAACGCTGAGTTCTTAGGATCATGTTGATCTCTCGGTAAATTCTTTTACCTCCCATAAGGTTACCTTAAAACTCATAACCTTATGATCACCAGTGTGTGACGTTTTCCTTGATATGGGAGCTGTCTTTTCAAGGCCCCATAATTTTTGTTATCCTTATTGAATTTCAAGGGGAGGCCAACCAGGTCAAATAAGTCAAAATTCGCTGATAGGAATTATATTCGCGACGAAATCGCCTATGTCAGGAGCGAATCCCTAAGACGAATGGAATGTTAGTGACATATCAATGAAATTGGTTTATTCTCCCAAGGATATTATGATAATGGAAAGCGTGTCAATCGATATATGTAAAAGAAATAGCGGTGTGCCGTGAACTCCAGTGACAACGGTGTTAGATAGATGCCCTATAGGGGAATTGAGATTTTGGAGGAGTTGTTACGAATGGACACTACCTCTGGGTTAGCAAGATAAGTACTGACGATGGAGTCAAAGGGAGCTGTTAATCCCAAATGACCTAACAGAATTGTAGAAGGGGGGGGGGGGGGGTTGAATACAATTCTTGATATTTTCTTAAACTTAAGACACTTTATAAAATAAAACTCAACTGAATAAATAAAAACACAAGATATAAATAATTCAGTTGGATTGTTTGATGATCCAACTGAAGTGTTTTTATTGCGGAAATAATCTGTGATACACAAGTACACAGCTGCTCAGTTACAGAGTTGTAGAGAAGAATGCTCTCAAAGATAGCTAATACAAACTATTTGTTTTTCTTCTCTCACTCTATCTTAACTGCTACACTTGGTTATATATTCCCCAAGTTTACAAAGCTATTTTTGGCTACACTAAAGTACACTAAAGGTAACCGCCAATAGTTTGCTTTTCATCCCTTTGTCCAGTGGTCCTTGGAGATCCTTGCTTTTGTCTTCATGCTTATTATGATCACTCCCAAGAGCCCAATTGGAAACTGGGATGTTTCCTTATTCCCCATGTCCATTTTAATGGTTTCCAATGCAAAGTACACTTCCACATCACATTTAGATCTGTTCAGTAAACTGTCACTATCACTTTGTCAACTATTCAGAAAAGCAATAATGATTCGTTGATAGCAGGGAGATGTGTTTCGTTGATAGCTTTATTCTTCATTCCGTTGATGGTGTTTCTCTCGTTTCGTTGATGAGTAAACTCCATACCGTTGATGGTGTATCCTTGTTTCGTTGATAGAGTAATCCTCATACCGTTGACATGTCTTCACTTAGGCAAAATTACAAGGCATAACATATTTACAATTAACCAACCTATTTTGCCTATCTAGTACTTAGTCAATATGACTTAGAAAACCTATCTAGTACATACATCAAATGCATATCAAACTGTGAAGTATTGTACAGTGCAATTGCTACAACACTCATTCCGTTGATGAGCTTCCTGTCAACGAAACATTGCAAAGCATGCTATTCCGTTGACAGTTACAAAATGACTTAATACAAAATCTACTAAGTGTTTTTATAATTATCATCAAGAACAACATATTCCTAACAATCTCCCCCAATTTATGACTGATAGAATAACAGCCATAAATCAAGAGCCTTGATGATAACAAAAACACTCAGTCAAATTACACATGATAAAAGTAGAGATTGCATTGAGCTTCATTGAATTTAATTAAAATACAAAGTAGAAAATCTTACTAAACAAGTGCACAGAGTTGCTCCTCTAGACTGAGCAGATTTTTCATCTTTGCCTCTGTGGTCTTGTTTTCTTCCCTTTCCTTGCATTGTTCTCCTCAATCTGAGCTTGAAGTCTTCTGTAGAAAATCTTCTCTTCTTCATCTTCATTCCCCAACTTGGATTGCATTATTCTTAGAGTTTCATTGGATGCCTTCTCCAGTTGGTCTTCTATTCTGAAGAATCTTCTACAGTTGTCCTTGTCTCTGAATTCCATCATCCAAAAAGGTTGGAGATGAATCTTCTTTCCTGTTTGAGGGACCTTCAATACTCTGGGAAGTGCACCAGGCTTGTTCCAGCTAGCTTTGATTTGGCAAATTTTGGAAACAACTTCAGACTTAGCTGTTTTGGTAAAACCAAAATCTTTCTTCAGGCATTTGAACACAGAAAGCAGTGTCTGATAGTCTTCTCCCAGAATTCTATGTAGAGGCCAAACCTGTTCTCTCCCACCCTTGTAGACAAACACCAATCTCTCTGGTAGTTTGTAAGAAGCTGCAATTCCTCTCACTTCAACTAGGTCAACAAGATTGATGTGTAGGTCAGACTCCTCCCTGATATCAGCAATGTAGATGAAGTCTTCTGGGTTGGTAGGAGGTTCTTCTATGTAGAGGCCTCATCAAACTCAATTGTCTCTTCCTTTGGCTCAATTGGCTGATCATGGAAATTAACAGGATGTTTAGGATCACAGGCTAACTTTTCCCCTAGAGCTGGATCAGGAATTGTTGGAGGTGTAGTTGGTACATAAGAGTCTGATGCAATACTCTGAGAGTCATCATTCTCAAAGGCTATATTTCTCCTAGCTCTCGCCTTTGGTTTCCTTGTGCTCTTCTTTGCACTCCTTTCCTCTCTGGCTTTTTCTTCTTGCTGTCTTTCTTCTTCATCAAGAGATTGAGCAACTGCAAGTGCTTGCATTGCTGCTCTTTCTGACTCTTCAGCTTTAGCTTCAGCAAAGTTTGGGTGACCAGCCCAAACACAGATTTGTTGTCCATTCCTGTAGACAATTGCCCTTTGCTTCCTCACCTCATAGTCATTGCTTTCCTTGCTTTTTGTGATGAGAAGACCAAGAAGCTTGTGCTCATCTGGATAAGGTGCAGGATAGAAAGTCCTTTCTGTATTTTTTCCCTTTGGTTTAGCAGGAGACTTGGGAGATAGGCTTCTTTGCAATGTAGCTTTTTCCACATCCCTAATGCATGAAGTTTGTCCTTTCTCCTTCCTTGATCCTTGAGTGACTCCATGTAGAAGGGGCTCTACCTTATATGAAGAATTGGTCTGTGGCTCCCATTCCGTTGATGCTAAGACCATGGCATTCGTTGATGGCTCTGTAGAAGAAGCTTGATCCGTTGATGGATTTGAACTCTTTGCAGTACCAGCTAACTTCTTGACTCTTTCTTCTATCCTGGACCAGTGGTCTTTAATTTGTTCAGCAAGCTGTAGCTTCATAGATGCTTGATGAATCAGGTCAATGCTGTCCAGTTTAGCTTTACCTGACTCCCCCATAGCTAGTGGCTCCTTTGGCAGGGAAATGGCTGGGACCATAACCTTTGTGATTTGAATGTCTAGCTCCTTAGATTTCTCCCCCTTTTTGTTATCATCAAGAGAGATGACTGGGAGTCCTTGAGCTGCCACTAGCTGGGCCAATAGTTGTGTCTGCTTCTCCTGTTCCTTTTGCATTTGAGATAGAGTAGCTTCCACCTTGTCCACTCTAGAAGAGAGAGTCTTCAAGGAGGTAGCCACCTCAGGTTCCTTAGAGAAAAACCTGTTCATCTTGGACATAGTGAGAAGAGGAAGCTTTTCATCTAGCCTCCTGTCATTAGCATCCTTGAGATTACTAATTGAGTCCTTGATTTCTCTAGCCTCAATCCTTGTCTGCATCATCTGTAGCCTTTGGATTTCCAGTGAATCCATAATAGCCTTGTAGAATTTCTTGTCATTGGCATTTGCAGACTCATGAGCCAGATAGGCCTCATTGTACTGCCTTGTGATTGCAGCATCCAGAGAGATCCTTCCTTGTGAATCTTGAGAAAGCCAGTTTGGTGTAGGAGGCACCACAGAAGTCCCAGTCTATGAAGTAGTGGCCACCTGATTGTCACCAAAGCTGTCCTCATCATCAGAGAAATCAAACTCACCACTAGCTGCAGCTTCTGGAGATAGATTGGTCAAGGCATCCTTTGCTCTTTGCATTGATGCAGTTGTATGAATCAGTTGTAGTGACCTCTCTGCCTCCACATTGCCCTGTTGAGCCAAAACTTGATAGGCTGACACAGGATGAGTAAAGGTCTCAGGATCCAGGGAAATACTATCCAGAGTCTGTTGATAAAGCTCTTGGAAGGTAAGTTCCCTTTCTCCCTCATTGACCTCCATTGACTCACTAGCAATGGCTGCTTCCTCCCTTATGACTCCTGTAGTCCCTTCTCTCTCTCCTCTATTTTCTTGCATCATGGGCTCCCCATGGCTCACACCTCTCACACCCTCACCTTCACCTACTAAGGTGGAACTCTCAATCTCTCCTTTTGCCTGGCTGGAAGAAATAGCCAGCCTCTCACTCTCATTCTCTCCTTTTGCCTGGCTGCAAGCCAGCCTCTCAGTTTCAATCCCTCTCAATCCTAAAAGTGTCTCAACTACCACCAGGTCATCTACACTAGTTGTGGAAACAACTAGATTTTCAATAAGGGGTGTAGAATGACCTATCAACGGAATGGTAGTTTGAACTGTCAACGGTATGGATACCGTTGATGGAGAAACACTTGTCAACGAAATAGACTGTTTCGTTGATGAAGTCAAGAAAGAACTTTGAGAATGAGAAGTTACAGTAGAGTCTGTGGTGATTGATTTGAGAGTTTGGTCCACAGATCCCCTTGCAACTTCAGGAAAAATTGGTTGATGGTCCAACAAATCACTTAACAAGTGATGGCCACCAGCTTCAGAGTGGGGCTTCTCCAAGATTAGAGTTGGAGAATCAGGAATAGATGTATGGATCATGTCCACATCTAAAGATTGAGTTGGTGAATTTGATGGAGATAATTCAAGATTGATGTTTAGAGAATGGGACTGTAACCCCAGAGTAATGATAGGGGTTACATCAAACTGAATTTGAGAAACTGGAAGTGTTGCTTCCAGTGTGTGTGCACCCTGTGAACCCTTGGACTTTTGCTTCACTCTCCTTTGGTATTGGGAAAATGTAGACTGTGGGCTTGAAGTGTCCCTTACCCTTTTGGACTGTGCTCTAGGTTGAGAGCTTGTTTCAATAATTACATCCTTTTGGGAGGATGCAATTAGACTTGTGCTTAAATCCATTTTACTCATTGTGCCTTGTTGGGAAGACACAATGGGGCTAGGCTGGGAAACACTTACCTCGCCTTCCTTATTCTTGGGGTTTCTTTTATGTTCACCCCTTCCCTCACCTCTCACAACTCCAGACTCACTCCCCTTAGGTTGTGTGGTAGTTTTTACAACAGGTGCCTTTTGAGAAGCACCTGAGGTTGGCTTGGAGGATTTCTTAGATTTTGGTTTTGTTGCTGGGGCAGGAGCCTGTTGGGTCACAGCTACAGACTCCATAGCAACTGGGTTGGATGAAACAATGGAAGTAACAGTTATACTAACAGGGATAGTAGTAGTTACCTCAATGATTGGCAGATACACCACTGGAACATCACCATTGTGGTTCAGCCTCAGTATGTCTGTCAATACTCTCTTCTCTTGCACAAAGCACTCAAACCTGGCAGTAGTGTTAGAGATAACTAATGGTGCTGGACTAACATGATTAGCCAGCATCATCAGAAACCTTGCATAATAGATATTTTTCTTCCTATTTGCCTTATCACCCAACTTAGCACCAATTTCATACATAAGTTGGGTGCTAAAGTTGTAATATCTATCATTTAGAAGCATGGTTAGGAGAATTAACATAGAGTTAGTTAATGCATCAAAATTACTAATCTTTCCAGAAGAGACCTTAATGAATGCATCAGCTAAATAACTGTATTCCCTAACCAAACCTCTCCTAATTATCTTACCCAAGTTATCAGTAGGCAAAGAGTAGTTTATAGAATTTAGCATGGTAGTTATTTCAGTGTTAGTAGGCAAAGCATCACAGTTATTATCAGGAATATGTAAACATGCTTGCAAAACATCAGAATTAACTATGTACTCATTACCTTGAAGAGTGAATTGCAGTGTGCCGTTTGTTCCACTATACTCACATGAGGTCCAAATCTCCTCGATTACTTCATTGTAGAGTGGTGTAGAGTGAAACATCGCATAGCTCAACTTACAGTTCCTCATGAAATCCATCATCTTGAAAAAGATGCTGTTCGGACTCTCCTTAACAACAAATGGAATAGAATTGTTCTTCTCATAGATGAACCCACCAGCAGACATAAGCTTGACTATGGGTGCCATTGTTGAGTGAGGAAAAGCTTCGAGCTGTATTGCTTGTTAGAGAGAAGAAGATAGAAAAACTTTTGGAATTTTTTAGAACAGGTAGAAATGAAATAAAGAAATTGAAATTTCTTAAATACTCCCCCAAAAATTCTCAGAAATTAAGTCCAATAATTAATCTAAATTACCTGATTGGCTTAAAAAGTAACCGTTAGAATTAAATATTACCACGATTTATGCTTACAGGGGTGTATGTATAGATCGTGATAAAGAACGTGAAATTTCAACGGTTCAGATTAAAAAGCGCTACATCAACGAATCAGATTGGGCGGTTAAATTCCCGTCTTATTTCGTTGATAAAGCCGCGTTTCGTTGATATAAAAGAGCTATCAACGAAACACCCAGAAAAATGCTAAGACTGTCAACGGAATGGTGCGTTTCGTTGACATAGTAATTTTGACTTAGACAAAATTTCACCTTTTCCTGAGAAAATCAATTCACAGAAAAATTATAGCAAGTTCCTGGCTACATTTTAACTTGCAAAAATCTCAAAATAATTAAGAGAAATTTAGCATACCTAGCTCACTTACTAATCTTGAGAATGTGGATTCATCAAGTGGCTTGGTAAAGATGTCTGCAAGTTGTTGTTCACTTGGAACAAAATGTAACTCCACAGTACCATTCATAACATGTTCTCTAATAAAGTGGTACTTGATGTCAATGTGCTTGGTCCTTGAATGCTGCACTGGATTCTCAGTAATGGCAATGGCACTAGTTTTGTCACAGAAAATAGGAATTTTCTCAACTCTTATTCCATAATCAAGTAGTTGATTTTTCATCCATAAAATCTGTGCACAACAACTTCCAGCTGCAATATACTCAGCCTCAGCTGTGGAGGTGGAAACTGAGTTTTGTTTCTTGCTGAACCATGATACAAGCTTGTTTCCTAGAAATTGACAGGTTCCTGTTGTGCTTTTCCTGTCAATTTTACATCCTGCATAATCTGCATCTGAATAACCAATTAGTTCAAAACCAGATTCTCTAGGATACCAAATGCCAAGGTTTGGTGTTCCTTTGAGATATCTGAAAATTCTTTTAATAGCAACTAAATGGGATTCCCTAGGATCAGCCTGAAATCTAGCACATAGACATGTAGCAAACATAATATCAGGTCTACTTGCTGTTAAATATAAAAGTGAGCCAACCATGCCTCTGTAACTTGAAATGTCCACAGATTTTTCCTTAGTATTCAATTCAAGTTTGGTGGCAGTAGGCATGGGTGTTTTGGCAGGAGAGCATTCCATTAAGTTAAACCTCTTTAACAAATCATTAATGTACGTGGTTTGACTAATGAAAATGCCTTCATTAACTTGCTTTACTTGAAGACCAAGAAAATAAGTTAACTCTCCCATCATACTCATTTCATACTTACTTTGCATAAGCTTGGCAAACTTTTGACAAAGTTTTTCATCTGTAGACCCAAAAATTATGTCATCTACATATATTTGAACAAGTATTGTAGAGCCATTCACAATCCTATGAAAAAGAGTTTTATCTACAGTACCTCTAGTGAAGTGATTCTCAAGGAGGAACTGTGAAAGTGTGTCATACCAGGCTCTAGGTGCTTGTTTCAAACCATAGAGTGCTTTGAGGAGGAAGTATACATATTCTGGAAAATCATCATCTTCAAAACCAGGAGGTTGACTTACATACACCTCCTCTTCCAATTCCCCATTTAGAAAAGCACTCTTCACATCCATTTGATAGACCTTGAAATTGGTATGGGCTGCATAGGCTAGGAAAATCCTTATTGCTTCTAGTCTTGCAACAGGAGCAAAGGTTTCATCAAAATCAATTCCTTCTTCCTGTGAGTAGCCTTTTGCAACCAATCTAGCTTTGTTCCTTGTGACTATGCCATTTTCATCCATCTTATTTCTGAACACCCATTTTGTGCCTATGACACTCCTGTCCTTAGGCTTGGGTACCCGCTTCCAAACATTGTTCCTTTCAAATTGGTTTAGCTCTTCTTGCATAGCCAAGACCCAATCTGGATCTAGAAGTGCATCCTCAACTTTCTTTGGCTCATCTTGAGACAGCAAGCTGCTATATAGACATTCTTCTTGAGTTGCTCTTCTAGTTTGGACTTTTGAAGACACATCACCTATAATAAGTTTAAAGGGATGATCTTTAGTCCATTTCCTTGAGGGAGGTAGATTTGCTCTTGAAGAAGTAGCTTCATGATCATGATTGCCTAGATTAGATATTTGTCCTTGAGAAACTCCCCCTGAGTTTGTTGTCCCTAATTGATCACTTCTGGAAGCATTTCTGGGACTGTCAACGGAATGACCATTTTGACTGTCAACGAAACGCTCATTCTGACTGTCAACGGAATGACCATTTGGTCTACTAGCAGCTATTCTTTTCAATCTTAATGCAGCAATTTCATCTTCACTGCTGCTTTCATCTGTGCTAGATACAACAACTTTGGACTGTTTCTCAATAGTCTTATCATGATCCATTTGTTCTCCTTCCTCATTCTCAAAAGAGAGACTTTCATGGAAACCTTCATCACAGAGACCCTGAATTTTGAGATCATCAAAAACAACATGTACAGATTCCATAACAATGTTGGTTCTGAGATTGTAGACTCTGTAGGCTTTCCCTGCTGCATAACCCACAAATATTGCTTCATCTGCCTTTGCTTCAAATTTCCCCAAATGCTCAGCTTGATTTCTCAGAACAAAGCACTTGCATCCAAAGACATGAAGAAAATCCAATAGTGGCTTCTTTCTTTTGAGTAGCTGATAAGGGGTCATTCATTTGGCCTGATTAATCAAAGAAATATTCTGAGTGAAGCAAGATGTATTAACTGCCTCAGCCCAAAAATAAGTTGGTAACTTTGATTCATCTAGCATTGTCCTTGCAGCTTCAATAAGTGTTCTGTTTTTCCTTTCAACTACACCATTTTGCTGTGGTGTCCTTGTTGCTGAAAACTCATGCAAAATACCATTTTCTTCACAGAACACCTTCATGCTTGAATTCTTGAATTATGTCCCATTGTCACTCCTAATCCTTCTTACTTTCAAGTCAGGATGATTGTTTACCATCTTGATGTGATTGATAATGATTTCACTTGCCTCATCCTTGGAGAGCAAAAAGAAAGTCCATGTAAATCTAGAAAAATCATCAACAATCACAAGACACTATTTCTTCTTTGAAATAGACATGACATTTACAGGGCCAAACAAATCCATATGAAGCAACTCAAGCTGATGGACAATTGATGACTCTGTCTTGCTTTTGAATGATGCCTTCTTTTGTTTCCCCTTTTGACAGGCATCACACAAACCATCCTTGGAAAACTCCACTTGTGGAATTCCTCTAGCAAGATCTTTCCTCACCAAATCATTCATAACTTTAAAGTTCAGATGAGATAATTTCTTGTGCCATAGCCAACTTTCATCCTTGCTTGCCTTGCTGAAAAGACAAGTGATGGTTTCTGGACTTGTGCTACTAAAGTCAGCAATGTACACATTCCCTCTTCTGAATCCAGTCATTACCACATTGTTGTTTCCTCCTTTAGAAACAACACAGGCTTCTTTAGAAAAAGTAACTAAAAATCCTTTGTCACAAAGTTGGCTGATACTAAGCAAGTTGTGCTTAAGACCATCCACCAATGCAACCTCATCTATGATGACATTCTCTTTTGAAATCAAGCCATATCCCTTTGTGTAGCCTTTGCTGTCATCTCCAAAAGCAATACAAGGGCCAGCTCTTTCCTGAAACTCTGTGAGCAGGGTAGAATCACCAGTCATGTGTCTTGAACAACCACTATCCAAGTACCAAAGATTCCTTTTGTCTCCCTGCACACAATAGAACCAAATCAAGTCGATTTTGGTACCCAAGTTTCCTTGGGTCCTGTTTTGTTAGCCTTTGCTTTTCCTTTTATATCATTTTTCACCTTGGGCTCAGATTGATTTAAATCAATCTTTATCCTTGGTGTTGATTTCTGAGGATTGCTCACATTTTCATTCTTAGCATGCATAATTGGAGGAATAAACATGTTATTCATATTCCATGGCATTTGTGGCACATTAAACATATTCATGTATGGATTAGACACAAATGGCATGCTGGCATATGGATTTTGAAATTGTGCATATGGAGCAAACATGTTAGGCATAACAGGCATTGTAGGCATGGAACTATTCATTGCAGGCTTGGGAATTTTCACTTTAACAGTCTTCTTAACAGATTTGCAGTTAGTAGATAAATGACTTCCACTTCCACAATTAACACATGTTTTTCTAGGAGCATATTTATCAGGTGTGTAATTGTTGTGTTTGTTAATTCCTACTTTGCCATTCCTGTTATTCCTTTTATTTCCCTTAGCCTCAACTTGAACATTCTCTAACTTATCTTTCAATTGCTTGTTGGATAAGTGACCTACATTAGCTCTCTCAACAGGCTTCTCAACTTTCTTTGATTTACTAGACTCACCTTGAACAAAGTTCTTGGTGACAGGACCATACTTGTCATTAAGTCTAGTGAGTTTATCTTTTCTTTTGTCTGTCAACGAAACTCCCTGATCGGTTGATGGTTCATCTGTCAACGGAACATTGCATTCCGTTGACATATCAACCTTCAACAAATGATCATTGTTGTTTGTTGACTCTGTTTCTGATTCTAAGGTTTCACAAACATACCCTAGTTTCTCTTTGTTCTTTTTCCATGATTGTTCACAGAAAGATTCCATACCTTGAACATTAATGATGTTGGTAGCAACATTCCTGGCATCTTTCCATTTAGCAATCACACTTTGTTCTATTTCAAGTTGTGTCTTAAGAATTTCTTCCCTTTGTAACACGTTCTCAAGTTCCTTCTTAGCATCCCTACTAACACATCTCATTTTCTCAAATTCAATGAGCTGTGCTTCTAACATTGCATTCCTATCACTTAAGAGCAAATTAGTCTCTTTTATTCTTGAATTCTCTTTGGTAAGTGATTTAAGAGTAACACGCAAATTATACAATACAGTAGACATTTCATTTACTGCACTATCGCATTCCTCTTTAGAAAGTTCAGAAAGATTAGTAATTGTTACCTGGTTGCTTGAGGAGCTTGCTTCCTGCTCATGATTGTTAGCCATAAGAGCCAAGTTGACATATTCAACATCATCATCAGAATCTTCACCATTACCAGCCCAATCATACTCCTGAGACATGAAAGCCTTTTCTTTTTGCTTGAGAAGTTCAAAGTATTTCTTTTTATAATCAACAGGCTCAAATTTCCTGTTGCTCTTCTCAATCTTGGGCTTTCTGCAGTCTCCAGCAAAGTGACCAAGCATTCCACAATTGAAACATTTAGATTTAGACTTTTCAATCCAGTTACTTTTGTTAGGTTGAAAGTCTCTCCTTGGTGGCCTTGCTTCTAAGTTTCTCTTGAACTTGAACTTAGAGAATTTTCTTGACAGAAAAGCAATGTGTTCATCAATCTCATCTAAGTCATCCAAGTTGGCTGGTTCTGGTTCTTCTTCTTCTGTCATCTTACCTTTACCCTTGCTAACATCACTTCTACAACTAGCTCGACTAGTTGTGGCCTTTGCAGCTTCTTCAGTGTCATCTTCCAGTTGGTTCACAGATGCAATCAATGCAATAGATCCACCCTTCTTCTGTACCTTTTCAATTTCCTCATCTTGCTCCATTTCCAGCTCATAAGTCTTCAAGGTTCCATAAAGCCTTTCAAGAGTGTAGTCTTTGTACTCTTGAGTGTTTCTTAGAGAAACAGTCATAGGCTTCCATTCTTTTGGAAGAGCTCTTAGAAATTTAAGGTTTGAGTCCTTAGTTTGGTAGATTCTCCCATACAACTTTAATCCATTCAGAAGCTTTTGAAACCTACTAAACGTGTCATTTAGGGTTTCACCAGCTTTAAAGTGAAAGTGCTCATATTGTTGTATAAGGAGTTGCATTTTGTTCTCCCTTACTTGCTCAGTTCCTTCACATAGTGTTCTGACAGTGTCCCATACTTCTTTGGAGGTTGTACAGTTTATGACATTGTCAAACATCTCTTGCTCCAAACCATTAAACAGAATGTTCATGGTTCTCTTATCTTTATGGATTTCTGCAAGATCTTCAATAGTCCATTCTGAGACAAGTTTTGGAATTTCTACATCAGGAGCATCATCTGGCAGTCCAACTCTAGATGCAACCTTCATGGGAACGTGTGGACCTTTCTCAATGCAGTCTACATATCTCTCATCCATAGACATGAGATGTAAATGCATCTTTACTTTCCAGTGAAAGTAATTGTCCTTATCAAGAACTGGTATCTTTACACCTGCATCCTTCTTCACCATGGCTTCTGTTTTTGGTCTTGATCTTTAAACTTCTTGTGTGTTAGAAGCTTGCTCTGATACCAATTGTTAATCCCAAATGACCTAACAGAATTGTAGAAGGGGGGGTTGAATACAATTCTTGATATTTTCTTAAACTTAAGACACTTTATAAAATAAAACTCAACTGAATAAATAAAAACACAAGATATAAATAATTCAGTTGGATTGTTTGATGATCCAACTGAAGTGTTTTTATTGCGGAAATAATCTGTGATACACAAGTACACAGCTGCTCAGTTACAGAGTTGTAGAGAAAAATGCTCTCAAAGATAGCTAATACAAACTATTTGTTTTTCTTCTCTCACTCTATCTTAACTGCTACACTTGGTTATATATTCCCCAAGTTTACAAAGCTATTTTTGGCTACACTAAAGTACACTAAAGGTAACCGCCAATAGTTTGCTTTTCATCCCTTTGTCCAGTGGTCCTTGGAGATCCTTGCTTTTGTCTTCATGCTTATTATGATCACTCCCAAGAGCCCAATTGGAAACTGGGATGTTTCCTTATTCCCCATGTCCATTTTAATGGTTTCCAATGCAAAGTACACTTCCACATCACCTTTAGATCTGTTCAGTAAACTGTCACTATCACTTTGTCAACTATTCAGAAAAGCAATAATGATTCGTTGATAGCAGGGAGATGTGTTTCGTTGATAGATTTATTCTTCATTCCGTTGATGGTGTTTCTCTCGTTTCGTTGATGAGTAAACTCCATACCGTTGATGGTGTATCCTTGTTTCGTTGATAGAGTAATCCTCATACCGTTGACATGTCTTCACTTAGGCAAAATTACAAGGCATAACATATTTACAATTAACCAACCTATTTTGCCTATCTAGTACTTAGTCAACATGACTTAGAAAACCTATCTAGTGCATACATCAAATGCATATCAAACTGTGAAGTATTGTACAGTGCAATTGCTACAACACTCATTCCGTTGATGAGCTTCCTGTCAACGAAACATTGCAAAGCATGCTATTCCGTTGACAGTTACAAAATGACTTAATACAAAATCTACTAAGTGTTTTTATAATTATCATCAAGAACAACATATTCCTAACAGGAGCTGGTATTGTGACTTGGGAGAGGTGCAGCAGCAATAATTTCCGGAAATATATGGAGACCCGGATAAAAATGAAAGTTAAAGAGTTAAAACAAGAAACCATGACTGTGACCGAGTATGAGGCCAAGTTTCCCGAATTATTGAGGTTTGTTCCGGAGTTTGTGAACACAGAATATAAGAAAGCCAGTAGGTTTCAACCAGGGCTACCTCCAACAAGCAGCCCACTGTTAGGACCTTTAAATAGCAGGTGCCCTTCTACACTGTTTAGACAGAGCTAATGCATTGTTGTATATCAAGATGTTGCATGACAATTAAACCTTAAGGCCGAGCTGCTAAGGGAATAATTACAAGTAGAAATAGTCAATCGAAGGATTTTCCCATAAGACTGGTACATCCAGGTTGTGAACTAGAAATATGAGGTCGACACTTTTGATAGACCTGATCCCTTTCAAGTTGGGAAAAGTGGATATTATAATAAGAATGGGTTGGTTGACACCCAATGGGGCCCAGACTGATTGTAAGGGAGAGAGAGTAATAAATAAAGAACGGAGACAGATTCAGAGATTCTTGAATATAGTTCAGACTGAGAAACTATTACGCCAGAGATACGAGGCTTAATTAGCTCTTATGGTTGACGCCAAGAAAAGAGGCACCAAGTATAGAGGAAACTACAATGGTTTTGGGAGATTTTACAAGATCTTAATGCGCTACCAAATATCGATTGGGATGACATGAGAATGAATACCGAGTATTCAGAGTATAGTGGGAATGAAAGAGTTAGTGACTCAGTTACAAGAGTTGTTGTATAAGGATATGATAAGACCCAGTGTACCACCGTGGAGAGCCCGGTGTTGTTGTAAGAGAAAAAGATTTTAGCACAAGATTATATATCGAACCTCGAGAGTTGTATGAGTTTGACATGGAGAATAGGTACCCTTGTAAATGATTGTTTGATCAGCGGAAGAACGCTGTGTATTTCCAATTTATTTAAGAACTGGGTATCACCAGTTGGAAGTTAAATCAGAGGATATGCCCAAGACTGCGATTCGTACTAGGAATAGACACTTCGAGTTTTCAGCGAAGTTATTTTGGGTTGACTAATGCACCCACAAATTTTATGGAATGTAATGAATTGGCTTTGAGTTACCCATGATAGTAGATAGCATGAGATGGAGAAATGGCTAGAATTGACCTAGGATTATGATTGTGAGATACACTACCATCCGGGGAAGGCCAATGTGGTGGCCGATACCCTTACTTTAAAATGAGACAGAGATGGATTCCGAATGATCGGGAATTAAAGGATGAGATTTTACACAACACCCAAGTTAGTCCAACAAACTAGAAAGACAAAAGATTTCACCAACAAGCGGCTAGTGACAACCAAGACAGACAGAGAAAGTATGCGGACTAAGCCCGCGAGTATAGAGATAGTACTGCTACTGATAAGCTAAATGGCAAGTTGATGAATGGCAAACAAGTTTATGCTGGTGTATTTCTGTGCAAACAAGATAGAGAATATGAGGTTAGAGATTCGTGATGCTAAAGGTATCTCCAGGGAAAGAATTAATGAGATTTGAAAAGAAAGGGAAGTGAGCCCGAGATTCATTGGGCCATCTGAGATTTAAGAAGCGCCAGGAAGGTGGCCTACGAGCCAGCCTTACCCCCCCTAAACTTGTAGAATGGTCATAACGGGGTTCATGTGTCAATGCTACGTCAGTATACTATAGATGCCCGGCATATGTAGAGTACGAGCACGTAGACATACAACCAGACTTGACCTATGTGGAGCAACCAATGGAAATTATAGATCGAAAGGAACAAGTACTCCGAAACAAGGTCATCAAACTAGCCAGAGTGGTATGGAGGAATCATAATGTGGAAGAATCAACTTGGGAGCTAGAGAGCGAGATGCTAGAAAGATATCCCCATTTGTTTTCAGAGTGATTCCGGGACGGAATCCTTTTAAGGAGGGGAGACTGTAAGACCCCAGATTTTGGGTAGAATTAAAACTTTTATTATATGTTGATGTAAATATGGATAGTGGCAATGACTTTGAGAATCAAGTTATGAAATGAATATGAATTTCGGTTTTCAAACATTTTGAGAATAGTAAGAATGGACTGAACATATAAATAAGAACAATCAATCTGGAAGATAAGAATACAATACTCCAGGGAAGGAAAGTATTTTTATGTCATCCAAATCAATATCTGGAATACATCCGACAACTCCGTAAACAAGATAGTGTACGCCCGAGAAATCACTAGAACGTTTTCTAAGTGCAAAGAGTAAAGAGAAAATAGATCAGGAATATTGGAACGGATTTTGATCCAAAGGATTATAGAAAAACCACTGATGAATAGTAACTCTTCATTTAAAAGTTTTTCAGACCACCCTATATGCGGGACGATATGATAAACTTTCAAAGTCGCATTAGTGATCTACGATGGAAATAAAAGAATGCAGAAGCTGTCAGAATCGGAAAAATAGCATTTTTCGTTTTCTCCGAAATTTCACCAAAAACGGACTAAATAATTATTATTTGAGGATATTTAAGGATTTAAATTATTAATTCTATGGATATGGATTTGATAAATGAATTACAAGTATCGAGAACGATTTCGGTAAAATACCTCGATAGAACCCTCGAGAAACCTTGCGAGCGTTCTACGAAATTAAACGAACCAGAAAAGCTACTTTATTCCAAGTCAATGCATGCTTGCCAAGTGTCAAGACAAGAAGAGACCAAGGGTGATGACTCACCACATTGGATAAATATCAAGTAATTAAACAAGATAAGAAGAAAAAGAAAAAGGAAGAGAAATTTCGGGAGAGAAGAAGAAAGAAAAATGGGAGAGAAAGAAATGATCATAACTTGAGATTCCGTGGTCCGTTTTTGGCGTTCCACCACTCAAATCGAAGCTCTCGAGAAGCTCTACGCAACCATGGTAAGCGCTCGCCTCACCTCTGTGATTTACCCTTCGATTTCAGTGAGTAACAGTTGGAGAAGATGATAAATAGTAACTTGTATTTTGCTTTGTTGCTTTTGATATTGAGTTTGTGGCTTCCAAAGGTTGTATTAAGCAAGGATCTAAGGTTACATAAGGAATATAGTAGCAATCAAGCTTGGAGGAAGGTATAAACCTCTCCCACTTTGAGTTTTATATGAGTTTTAAAGTGGTTTTGATGTTCATGTAAAGTTAAGATCATGATTAAGTGATTTAGTGATTATTTGGATTTGTTTGAATGTGTAAAATGATGGGTGTTGGATTTGAGCCTCCCCACTGATCTTAGAGGTGTATTATGGTTGTTTGTTGAGGTTGTAGATGTATGGTATGCCCGGTGTGGCTTGGTTATGTTGTGACAAAATAGGATTATTCGATTTTAAGCCGTCGTAATGCCCGATTTTCGGTAACTCTATAAACTGCCTAGAATCAGAAAACCTAACTGCCTCTTTTGGTTCAGTTATGAACATGAGTGTGTAGATCTTTGTTTCTAGTTTATGTGAGCGCAAGAATCATGTCATTACGATTTACGGTTTATGAGATATGACCATTGTAGTGAAAGTGGTTCAAGGAATGAGATTGCAGAAATGTACCAACTTTGTGGCTATGTTTGAGACCCTTAAGAGTTGTTTTAAAATATGAAATTTTGTATTGAAGTGTCAAGGGCAGTTACGAAGGTTTGTACGAAGGTTTCGAGTCCAAAAGATTATTTTCCGATTTTATAAAAATGTGTTAGCCGAGGTTGCGCAAGTGAAAACCTTTAAGAGCATGACTTAGGAACCAATGTTGAAAATGGTTAAGTATAACTTGTATTCGAGGATCGATTTCGGACTAAACCTACGACTGAAGTAATTGTCGACTAAACATGGACTTAGTATGAGCCTATAATGAGCTAGTAATGCCTTTGTTGTGTTTCGCTTACGTGTTTAAGCATTGAGTTATAAGTGGTTTATCGAGGGAATTAACCGTGTGTTTTCGTTTGACTTTGTCTAGATTGTCCGGCATCGTCGCGAACCCCTATCACTTCTCGAGTATCAGGCAAGTTTACTAAACCTTACTCTATTATTCAGAGTAGGTATATTTTCCAATGTTCAATACTTGTGTATTCCCAATCTATATACCAAATCTTTGTTGCAAGTATTGTGGCAAGTTTTATAAATCTATACTTTGAAGTATTGATTATATATTACTGCTTTTGCCATGTGTGGAGTTATACAATTTTGCGATACATGTTATATATAGAGTTTGATTTTGGTTTATATATGAGTTTTGAGATAAAGTAGTTATAAACCGGTGTACCTTGTAGCTCTAGAGATAAGAGCATACTTCTTGTTTTCGACTCTAGACCGGGAGTCAGTATTTGAGATATGGAGATAGCCGTAGAAACCCGGAGGGATTCCAGCGGCAGTGTACTAATTATTTTGAGGACTGCTATTATTAAACATTAATTATATTTCTAGAAAGTATTAATTACCTGGAAATGATTTGAGGAATGTTATTTGAATATTATCTCATTCGAAGGTTATTATTTGAAAATGATTTGATTATGGGCTTCTAAGCTAGATATGGGATATTAGTTAGAAGCCAGGATTTTATATTTGCCTTAGGATAAGGGCGGGTGATTTTCTCTAAGATCAGAAGTAATTATATTTCGGTATATGTTAAAGGTTATTTTCCGATAAAGATATCGGGTAACTGTTATTCGAGGGTTAATTATTTTATTTAATGAATATTATTTTTGAATATTAATTTGAGGATTATTTATTAATGAATATTATTTTTGAATATTCATTTGAGGATTATTTATTAATGAATATTATTTTTGAATATTCATTTGAGGATTATTTATTAATGAATATTATTTTTGAATATTCATTTGAGGATTATTTATTAATGAATATTATTTTTGAATTTTCATTTGAGGATTATTTATTAATGAATATTATTTTTGAATATTCATTTGATGATTATTTGTTAATGAATATTATTTTTGAATATTCATTTGAGGATTATTTATTAATGAATATTATTCATTTGAGGATTATTTTATTAATGAATATTATTTTTGAATATTAATTTGAGGATTATTTATTAATGAATATTATTTTTGAATATTCATTTGAGGATTATTTATTAATGAATATTATTTTTGAATATTCATTTGAGGATTATTTATTAATGAATATTATTTCTAAATATTCATTCGAGGATTGTTTATTTGATGAATATTATTTTCGAATATTCATTTGAAGGTTTACTTGTTTAATAAATGTTATTAAGTGTTTTCCAATCAAAAAGAGGTTCCCAAAACAATGTTTTTCCGTTTAAATCTGTCTTTTAAAGAGGATTTAAATGCTCGCTCAACTATCAAAAATATGGGAAACCTGATTTAAGTGACTGCTACTCTTTTTAAACTCTCAACTCAAAACTGTCAGGGGACAGATATTTTCTCAAAGCTATGTAATTGCTGCAAGTCAAATATTGTGTTACCACCTCAACGATCGAGGGGTAAATTCCTGGAACAAGTCGATATCCATTAACAAGCCTAGCTTGGGAAATATTGGGGAATCTTCCTTTCCAACCTAGATATAACTACTTAGTGGAGTCGTATCAACAAGTGTTACACTTGGGGAAAGGAGGATGACCTTTACGTTTCAGAGTCATGGATTTCATCTGAACTAGGAGTGGTGTAAGTGGTCCAGTTGCGATTGACCCATCCAACTTTTATGGCCCCAAATGGGCTGGGAGGTCACTGGAAGGCGGTAGACAATGTCAGGCCGTCGTGATTCTTCCATCTACATGTAGAAAACATATTTGAGCAGTGCGACCTGCTACTGATCATAGCAAGGTTAGGCACAGCGGTAGCAACTCCAGTATTAGTTCATCATCCAATTTGGATATTCCTGCAACATACATTGGGATAAAGAACCAATCATGTTGGCAGGGGGTCGAAAAGTGTTTGAAAATGAAGTGACAATAAATCCATATAACTTCATCTTTTATATCATATGACTCTGTGGATACCTTACATAATATGAGTTATGGTAAGGGAGTTGTTTATACTGAATCACCTTATAACTTCATCTTTTAAGTTATATGTTGATATTCTGCTTATTTAGCAGATATTTTTCGGAAAGGTTATATTTGGTTTACTTTGAAACCTCATCCTTTATACTAGAACTTTGTTCATAATATAGTAAAAGTTTGCAGAAATATTATGAAAACGATATTTGAAGTACAATAATGGTACTGTTTTTGGGAATACATTCCGATAAGAAAATAATTTCAGTATTGAGATATGTTGACAATTTATTGTCTTATACCCGCTTTATTCTGGGTTGAGTTAAAGGCAGGATTATGCCATATTTTTATTACCTTGTTGAGCTATCGCTCACTCTTGCTATTGTTTTATAGATATATATATTATATATCAGCGAAGCAGGATGCCAACGGGACGGCACATACCCCGCAAGGCATTTCCATAAACAGTTTCTAGCAGTGATCCCGAAGAGTAGTACGAACCAATCGAATCAGGCTACAACTTTTGGTATTCAACTTATGTATAGATATGAATGGTATGAGAGGATTGTGAGCATCAGAAGACTAAGTTGGTAATGTAACATTACCTAGAAATTGTATCAGTGACAGATTCAAAAGACATTTGGGTATTGTAATAAAAGTTATTTATTCCGCAGTTGTTGTATTGTGTCGTTTCTGAGACTCTAACCTGTGTGTGTGTGTGTGTGTGTGACATATGTTGTGGGACCATGAGCAGGAGAATTATGAATGGTGTGAGTAATACAGGTAAGGCAAGGATTACATGGATTGTGACAACCCTAAATCCCTGACCCCGGATTTGGGGCTGTTACAGTGGCTAGGTTGGGACTTACTAACCTCTCCCACCTTATCCTTGGGGTTTTCTTGATGTTCACCCCTTCCCTCACCACTCACTACCACCTGTGCACTCCCCTCAGGTTGAGTAGTAGTTTTTGCAACAGATGCCTTTTGAGAGGCACCTGAGGTTGGCTTCTTTGACTTGGATTTTGCAGTTTTGGTCTTGGCCACTTGGGTAGGAGGCTGTTGGACAATACCAACCTCCATTGTGGCACTTGAAGGCAAAGAGATTGGAGGATTGGAAATAGAGGTAGTAGAGATAGATACTTGAGTTTCCCGGAGTGCCTCTATGATAGGCAAGTAGACCATTTCCACACCACTGTTGAGGTTCATCATGTTCAAGCCCTCAAGGACTCTCTTGTTCTGAACCCAACACTCCATTTTGTTGTCAGGAAATGTGATGGCCAAATCCTTGTCAACATGGTTAGCCAACAACATAATAACTCTAGCATAATAAATATTTTTGTTCCTAGATTGTTTTTGGCCTAATTTAGCACCTAATTCAATTAGAACCATAGACACTAGGTTGTAATATTTATCATTAAGGAGCATGTAAATCAAATCTAACATTGAAATAGTTACAACATCCCAATTGCTAATCTTACCAGAAAACACCTTGATGAAGGCATCACAAAAGAAACTCCATTCTTTTCTCATGCATTTTCTCATGATTTTCCCTATATTATCAGTAGACAAAGCATACCTAATTGAATTAAGCATGACAACTATATCACTATCATTATGCTTTTCTAGGCCGTTATTCTTAGGCAATTTCAAACAAGTAGTGACAATATCTGAATTTATAACATGTTCATTACCTTTAAGATTGAAGGTAATTGTGGTGTTGACAGAATCAAATACTGCTGAAACCCATACCTCATCAATCACTTCACAGATTAAAGTTGGAGCAGCAAGCATTGCATACGAGAGTTTGCAAGCCTTTATGAACTTCATCATCTTATGGTAAGGTTCTGTGTGGTCTCTAAGATCCACCAAGGTCGTGAACTTATTCTTCTCGTAGATGTAGTCAGTTAGAGACATGGTTTTGTTTGTTGGTGTCATTGCTGCAAAAACTTAGGTACAGAGAAAGAACTTGTGCTTTGAGAGAGAAGAGAATGTTTTGCCTTAGTGAATTTGGGGAAAGATAAAAACGAATTGTTAGAAGCAAAAATGTATTTATACTTCCGACAAATAAATCACAAAGTTAATCAAATAATTAAAAGGAATTATTTGATTGGTGCGGAAAGTAACCGTTTAAAAATAAAGTACGAGAGAAAATAGCCATGAATTTATTGTAGTTATATACACAGGTGTATGTATATAGCGGCGGATAGAGATGTGACCATTAACGGTTGATATTAAGACGCTACTAATCAACGGATGAGATATAAACCTTTTGTGATTCAGCTTATCCGTTGAAATAACAAATAGCCGGTATCTGTTGAAAAGTAAAAATCTAGTATTATGAATGACTTTCAACTGATGAGGGTATCCGTTGAAAGAGTAATTTTGACTTAGGCAAAATTTCAACTTTTTCCGAGAATTACAATTCTCGAGAAAATCATCATAACACTGGCTGCATTGCAAACTTGCAAATATTCAAAATGACTAAGAGTAATTAAGCATACCTAGCTCACTTACCAACCTTGAGAATGTTGATTCATCAAGTGGCTTGGTAAATATGTCTGCAAGATGCTTCTCACTTGGAACAAAATGTAGCTCCATAGTACCATTCATCACATGTTCCCTGATGAAATGATACTTGATGTCAATGTGCTTGGTCCTTGAGTGTTGCACTGGATTCTCAGTTATGGCAATTGCATTAGTGTTGTCACAGAAAATTGGAATCTTATCAACTCTTAATCCATAATCAAGTAGTTGATTTTTCATCCAAAGAATTTGTGCACAACAACTTCCAGCTGTAATGTATTCAACCTTAGCAGTTGATGTAGAGACAAAATTTTACTTCTTACTGAACCATGATGCTAGCTTGTTTCCTAAAAATTGACAGGTGTCTGTTTTGCTTTTTCTATCAATTTTGCAACCTGCATAGTCTCATCTGAATAACTAATTAGATCAAAACCAGATTCTCAAGGGTACCAAATACCAAGGTTTAGTGTTCCTTTGAGATAACTGAAAATTCTCTTTATAGCAATTAAATGAGACTCTCTAGGATCAGCCTGAAATCTAGCACATAAACAAGTATCAAACATAATATCAGGTCTACTAGCTATAAAATATAGAAGTGAGCCTACCATGCCTCTATAGCTTGAAATGTCCACAGATATTTCCTTAGTATTCAATTCAAGTTTAGTGGCAGTTGACATAGGGGTTTTCGTAGGAGAACAATCCATTAAGTCAATTTTTTAAAAGATCATAAATATATGTAAAGCATAATGTAATGTAATATGTAATAGAGGTAACTATAACTCAACACAGGAACAAGACATATAATAATATTAACTGAACCACATGAATCTATAAGAATAGAAGACAGGGTAAACTCAAGAAATCAAAATATGGTATGTATTCTTGAATTCCTTAAACAGGTCACGGAAAGAAGTTTATTAATAGGTTCAGGCCTCTGTGACAAATAAAGAATCAAGACGTTCAAGACTACATAAGTGTTTTTGTGATACAAAGTTAGTACCAGAGGATTTCAGTGTTTTTATGTTGAAGCAGCCAAGACTTGAAAGGACTTGTCAATTGTAGTGTATTGAAGATATAGAGGTTTGAATCAGTGTTAGTCATTTGTGAACCAGACCAGTTGCACTAGGTGTCAGCACAATTGAAGAAGATCAACATGTTTTATTGTCTTAGAAGGAATTGATTTAAGTCAGACCTGATACATCCTGAAAGTTAAAAGAAATATTGATAAGATGTGTCAAGTCAAAATGAAGTACAATATCTTTACTGCAAAGTGAAAGAATCCTCAAGGACCAAACTGTAAATGAGTGAATTTGATAGTTTCCTTTTGGAAACCATCGAAGTGGTAAACAAGGATTCGATAGAATTCCTTTTGGAAACCATCGAAGTGGTAAACAAGGATTCGATAGAATTCTTTTTTGGAAACCATCGAAATGGTGAAGAACAATTCAATAGTGAAAGGCATATGTATAGGCCTATTTGTAAACATCGAGGATACAACTCAGCTTAAACAAGATTGTAATAAGTAAATAATAATTCAGTGTCACAAGAATCTCATAAGGTTATATCAGTCAAAAGAATGAAGATTAAAGTCATCCTACAGACTTGAAGTGATTCTACATTTAAAGAAGTTCAATTTATTGATCAAGCCTCAGTGAAGTATTCAAGGAAGTGGATTTATTAAATTGACAGAGATTTCAGAAGTGTGACAGCAAAGGTACAGATTATAGTGGTTGACCAAAGTCAAAAGCAGCTAATGGACCACAACTTAAAGTCAAAGATGAAGAACAGTACATCAAGTGTAAACTTCATACAGTGGAAATTCTTCATCAAATTCAAGTGGTTCAAGGATTGTTTATGCTATCATGAAAGGATATAAATTCTCTTTTAAATTAGTTATTAATTTATTAATTAAATTAATTCATCAGAATTAATTTAACAAATAAATAAATTTATTTATTTATTGAATAAATTAATTTATTAAATAAATTAATTAGTAGAATTAATTTAAAATATAATTAGAATTATAACTAGAATGACTATGAAAAATGAACTAGAATGACTATCCCGATAGTCATCCCAAGTCATTTCTCATAAAAATGAACTGGAATGACTATCAAGGATAGTTATCCCGATAGTCATCCTAGTTCTAATGGTAGTCATTATAATGTTTTTCTAATATTCTCATAGTCATGCCAAACATAATTCATAGTCATTCCAAGTCTTATTTCATAGTCATTCCAGACTATGTTTTATAGTCATTCTGGAAAAGGCACGTGTAGGTTTTCTTCAAGTGGATTAACATAAAGTGAGAAAAGTAATTAACATAACATCTAAAACAAACTTTCTGTCAAGAAAACTCAAGAAACTGTTGGAGCATTTCTTCTGATCAGTAAATCATTTCTAAAATTTAGTGTTATATTCAAACCACTAGAAATCATTTACTTGTACTGCTTTGACTATCTAGCGGATCTTTATCCCTGGAACGTATATCTAACTATCATTTATCGTTATATCTTTTTATTACAAAAATAGATAAATTCATGTCGAATTTATTCCAGATTTGTTTTAATTAGTTTGAGATTCAATCTTGTAATCAGTACCAAAATTTGTAACACCTTTCAAGTTTAATATAAGTTATATTTAACTTGAATTTTGTTTCATTCAATTCCGCAATAATTTGTTCTTGAATTGTTTAATCCTAAAACGAACAAATTCGATAAAACAGTATAGTTTGTATTCAACCCCCACCCCCCTTCTACAAACTTACCGGAACCTAGCAGATAGTTTCTTGATTAGAAACTATCGACGTGGTCAGAAAGAAGACTTGTGCAAAGGGTTCGATAGTTTTATATTTAAAACTATCGAATTGGTTTTAGAATGTTAAGAAACTTATTTCGATAGTTTCTTATTGAAATCTATTGAATAAGTTCAGATATTATGTCTTCGATGGTTTTACAAAAGAAGTTGGTATATTGTAGTTAAAGCAGTCAGAATGGTTGGTGAAAACGAGAGGCTGAGATTCATTCTAAGCTTCGATAGTTTTTCAACAGACTACAAATTGGACAGAAGACATTGTCTTCTTCAGTTTTACAGTTACAGAAATTAAATATGAGAGAGAGAGAGTTTGAGAGCTTAAGGTTTTAAGAGAAGTTATTGTTAGTGCCTTAAATTCTATAAAGTGTTTTGATTATTGTAACTTGCACTCATTGTAGCTAATCCTA
Source organism: Heracleum sosnowskyi (assembly GCA_030848705.1). Classification (NCBI taxonomy): domain Eukaryota; kingdom Viridiplantae; phylum Streptophyta; class Magnoliopsida; order Apiales; family Apiaceae; genus Heracleum; species Heracleum sosnowskyi. Next base: position 46,639,139 of record CM061239.1, on the reverse strand, counting down.
CGGACTAGATTTGTAGCACCCTTCGTGGTTTATATATATATCCGTGAAAGAAATTGAATAATTTGTGAGTATCGTATTCAACCCCCCCTTCTACGATACTTTGGACCTAACAATATATTTTGTTTGACTTAAAAAGATTCCTTCTTTCACTTGTTTAACTTGTAAACCAAGGAAATATGTGAGTTCTCCCATCATGCTCATTTCATACTTGTTTTGCATAAGTTTGGCAAACCTTTTGCAAAGTTTCTCATCTGTACACCCAAACAATATGTCATCTACATAAATTTGAACAAAAATACTAGAGTCATTAACATTTCTAAAGAAGAGAGTTTTATCAACAGTACCTCTAGTGAAGTGATTCTCTAAAAGAAACTGTGAAAGAGTGTCATACCAGGCTTTAGGTGCTTGGTCTAGTCCATAAAGTGCTTTGAGTAGAAAATAGATAAACTCTGGATAATTTGGATCTTCAAACCAAGAGGTTGACTGACATACACCTCCTCTTCCAATTCTTCCCCATTCAGAAAAACATTTTTGACATCCATTTGCTAGACTTTGAAATTGGCATGGGCTGCATAGGCTAGGAATATTCTTATTGCCTCCAGTCTTGCAACAGGAGCAAATGTTTCATCATAATCAATTCCTTCCTCTTGAGAGTATCCTTTGACAACCAGTCTAGCTTTATTCCTTGTCACAATGCCATTTTCATCCATCTTGTTTCTGAATACCCACTTTGTACCTATAACACTCCTGTTTTTAGGTTTGGATACCAGCTTCCATACTTTGTTTCTTTCAAATTGGTTTAGCTCTTCCTACATAGCTAATACCCAATCTGGATCTAGAAGAGTATCTTCAACTTTATTTGGTTCATCTTGTGAAATAAATCTATTGTATAAACATTCATCTTGAGTGGCTCTTCTAGTTTGGACTTTTTTAGAGGCATCACCAATTATCAGTTCAAAGGGGTGATCTCTTGTCCATTTTCTTTGAGGTGTCAAAGTGGGCCTTGAAGAAGTTGTCTCATTGTCATGATTATGATCATGCAAGTTTGAAGTTGTCTCATTGTCATGATATGATCATGCAAGAAACTCCCCCTGAGTTTGTTGGGTTTGACATTCTGTTTTGTGATCCTTCAACGGATGCCTTAAAATGACTTTCAACAGATTCATCAAGTTGGCTTTTGTTAGATCAGGATTAAATGATCGTCAGGATCTGGACTACTGATCAGGATTGCTGACGTCATCATTATTGCATGAGCGTCAGTATCAGGATTGCTATCAGGACTGTGATCAGGATTATCATCAGGACTGTAAGCTGATCAGGATTGTTGCTTCAAGATAACTATCAAGTTCAGAGAAATAAGAAAAGATGATTTGTCGGTTCCTTATTTATAGGAATGTAGCTGTCGGTCAGGATATGTATCAATATTCTTTGTAATTGATTTGGTCTTATCTTGTAATCGATAGAGCAGCTGTGTATATTATATAAACACAGTTTAGGTTTTGATTTTTAATCAATCTCATACACGAGTATCATTGTACCTAGCAGCTTTCAAGAACATAAGGATTTCTTGAGAGAGTTTTGTAACAGTTTTATACCAGATTTAATAAAGCTGTTATTATTCATATTTGTGTTTATTAAATTCAAGAATCTTATACAGTTGTATTCAACTCCCATTCTACAATTGTTAATTACTGGGCAACAATTGGTATCAGAGCAAACTGATTTAATTTGAATCAGAACGATCTGAGATGTCGACATTAAAATATGAAAGCATTAAGATTCCCATGCTGAAGAAATCTGAATATCCTACATGGAAGGTAAAAATGCTGATGTACCCGGAAGCAACAGATCCAGAGTGTTTAGACAGGATCAATGATGGACCATACATCCCTAAGAGACTTATTGGTCAGACAGACACTGTTCCTAAACACTATGTGATCAAGGTGAAAAGTGAGTGGACACGAGAAGAAAAGGCTCATGTTCTCAGGGATGCAAAGGTTCTACACAATAGTCTTGATGCTGTCATGTCAAACAGGATGATTGCATGCAAGTCTGCAAAGGAAATTTGGGACACCTTGGAAACTCAATGCTAGGGATCTGTATCTATCAAGAAGAACAAGAGAGCTTTACTCATTCAAGAGTATGAACAGTTTAATGCTAGACCTGATGAAAGCCTAACTGACATGTATGATAGATTTCTGACTCTACTGAATAATCTATCTCTAGTTGGCAAAGAGTATGTAACTGAAGACTCGAACACCAAGCTTCTGAGAGCTTTACCTGAAGAATGGGATACTCAAACTTCAATCATTAGGCACCAGTATGATCTAAACACTGTGTCTCTTGATGAGGTTTATGGGATGCTAAGAACTTATGATCTTGAGGTTCAACAAAGAAAGAACTAAAAGAGCAGCAAGACAAAATCTGTAGCCTTGAATGTTGAGGCAAAATCAAAAGGTAAAGCTGTGGAGGTCTAAAGAGGAAAATCAATAATGGTGGAGTCAGATCCTGATTGTTAGGTCCAAAGTATCGTAGAAGGGGGGGTTGAATACGATACTCACAAATTATTCAATTTCGTTTGCGGATAATTATTTTTGTTCTAGTCCAAAATCAATACACCAAATCAAAACACGAGTCGAGGAATATATCATTTTATAAATATAAACCACGAAGGGTGCTACAATTCTAATCCGTAGGATTAGCTTCAATGAGTTTAGGTTATATTAATCAATACAAACTATAGAATTTAAGGCACTATAAATTTTCTTCTGTCAATGTTCTTGAGCTTTTAAATTCTTCTGCTTCTTATGATTAACTGCTAACCAACTGAGGAAGACATAACCTTCACTCTCGTAATTGTAGACTTCAAAAACTATCGAAGGCTGAGGATTAAGCATGGCCGTTCAACCTTTTAATCAACCTGTCAAAGTAACACAATTTCACCTGCTCCCTTAAATAAAATCTATCGAATGGAAAATCAATTCTTCGATGGTTTTTCCTTCAAATCCACTTGATCAAATTCGATTGTTTTTCTTAAAAGAAAACTATCAAATCTTTTCTTTTGCAGTTTAATCCTTGAAGATTCTCTCCTTTTTCAGCAAGCATATTGTACTTCCATTTAAACCTAAACATACCTTGTAATATTCTTTTCACTTTCAGGATGTTTCAGATTTAGACTTAAATCAATTTCTTCCGAGATGATAAAACATCTTGATCTTTTAAGTTCACAGATGACTAACACTTGATCAATACTTCCATGTCTTCAATTAAATGTTGTTGATAAGTCCTTTGTCGTTCTAGTTGCTTCAAAAAAATCACTGAAATCCTATGGTACTAACTCTTAATCATTCTAATACTTCTGTAGTATTGAAAGTCTTGTTTCTTTATTTGTCACTGACGCTTGAACATATTAATGAACTTCTTTCCGTGACCTGTTTACCGACTTCAAGAATACATACCATATTTTGATTTTTTGAGTTTACCTTTTTTTCTTTACTTCTGGATTCATGTGCTTCTGTTAATATTATTGTTTGTCTTGTTCTTTGTTGAGTTGTAGTTATCTCGGTTACATCTTATGTTACATTTTGCTTTACAATCTCCCCCTATTTGATTGTTAGAGTTCAACAAGTAAATACCTCGAGGATAACTCAACTAACTAAGGAAACATGAAACTAATTAAAGTAAGACAGATTGATAATATTAAATGCATTCTGGATTAAATATATACATTTCCAGATTTCTAATTTACAAAGACCATTAAAAATTATACAATGAAGTTGCTCCTCTAGTCTGAGCAGATTGTTCTTTGCTTCATTTTCAGTCCAATAAAATCTCACCTTCTTCAACTACTGGATTGGAGTTAGCAGCTTGATAATCAATCACTGATGGATAATGTAGTGGTTCTCCAGGTTTAAGGATTGCTCCTATGATGTGTCTTCCAATATATTCAACTTGTTGACCCACTCCAGCCCACAACTATAGTGCCCCAAATCCGGGGTCAAAGGATTTGGTCGTCACTCTGCATCCTCAAATAAAACAACCTGTTCAATATTAACCCAATACAATTATGTCATCTGCGACCCCAACTCTACCAAGAATCTTTAAAGGTTATAGTGCTAGAAACAAGAATCCAAAATTCCATTACACAAAATTTTCTTCTTTACAACCATTTTCTTTACATAAATCCTATAACACTAGTATAACTTCGACAATAAGTATACCAGGCAAAATCTAATCTGATACAACAGAGTATTTAATAAAAAATCACTTTATACAATAACCTTACACTAGTTCTAACTACTCTGCATCATAACGTCTTTACACTAACATCTTCTTCCTTCTCTGCATATGACCGGAGATAGAGCCCTGCTATCAGATTTGGTTGAGAAAGCTGGCCCAGTAGTAACCTTTGGAGATAACAGCAAGGGTATTACAAAAGGATATGGTTGTTTGAAGTACGGAAATGTTATCATTGAAGATGTTTCATTTGTGGAATGTCTGACGTTCAATCTTCTCAGCATCAGTCAGTTCTGTGACAGAGGATATGTTGTTTCCTTTGAAAGAGAGAAGTGTCAGATCCTTCACAAGAAGAATGGAAAGCCTGCTCTTCAAGGAGTAAGGAAAGGTGACTTGTTCATAGCTGATCTGAACTCGGGATTCAAAGATTAAGTTAATTGTTTTTATGCTAAAGCTTCATCAGATGATAGTTGGCTATGGCACAAGAAGATGGCTCACCTTAACTTCAAAACTATGAACTCTTTAGTCAAGAGGGAATTAGTTAGAGGTTTGCCTCAGATGGAATTTACACAGGAAGGACTGTGTGAGGCATGCCAGAAAGGAAAGTCAAAGAAAGTTTCTCACAAGGGCACTGATACATCATCAATAACTGAACCTCTTCAGCTACTGCACATGGATTTGTTTGGTCCAGTTAATGTGATGTCCATGTCAAAGAAACAATATGCACTTGTGATTGTTGATGACTATTCAAAATATACATGGGTTTTATTCCTACATTCCAAGGATGAGACCCCATTCCTGGTGATTGGCCACATAAAGTTGATTGAGCTGGATTCTAGATTCCCTGTTAGAGCCATAAGGTCAGATAATGGTACTGAATTCAAGAATGTCATTCTAAATGACTTTTGTGCTGATAAAGGAATAACAAGACAGTATTCTGCCCCTAGAACTCCTCAACAAAATGGAGTAGTGGAAAGAAAGAATCGTACATTGATTGAAGCAGCTAGGACTATGCTAAGTGAGTCCAAACTTCCAACGTACTTTTGGGCTGAAGCAGCGAATACAACTTGTTATACTCAGAATCGAACTTTAATCAACAAGGACTTAATGAAGACTCCGTATGAGATCATGAACAATAAGAAACCAACTGTCAAGTACTTTCATGTATTTGGAGCAAAATGCTTTGTGCTTATAGATGACAATGTTAAACGTGGCAAGTTTGATGCAAAGGCACAAGAAGCTATTTTTGTTGGATATTCCAGAAGATCTTACAGGGTCTACGTGGTTGGCAGTCACACAGTAAAGGAAAGTGTCAATGTTACTTTTGATGACACTAAGTTCCCCAGTATCCAAAAAGAAGACTCATCTGAAAAGCTGAAGTTTGATAACTTGCCAGACTCAGAATCAGATGATGATGCCCCACCTGAAGTTATTGCTGGTGATGATAATAACAATGATGATAATGATCATGGTGATGGTGGTGGAAACACTGGTAACAATGGAGATACCACCAACACTGGAGAAGAATCATCAAGGCAATCAAGCAACAACTCAGGGGGAGCAAATGAAGGATCAACTAGTCACTCACAACATCAAAGTGAATTTCAAGGTGAATCATCAAGATCAAATCTTCCAAGACAGACTGTTTGGAATAGAGCTCATCCTTTTGAGCTGATCATTGGTATCCAGATGTTGGAGTTAAAACTAGAAGTGCTTCTCAGAATGAATGTCTTTTCTCAGCATTTCTATCTAAAATGGAGCCAAAGAAAACTGAGGAAGCACTGACTGATCCAGATTGGGTGATTGCTATGCAAGATGAACTCAATCAATTTGAACAACAGCAAGTCTGGAAGCTGGTACCCAGGCCAAAGAACAAGAAAGTAGTTGGTACTAGATGGGTATACAGGAACAAGCTAGATGAGGATGGCATAGTCACAAGGAACAAGGCAAGACTGGTTGCACAAGGGTATTCTCAAGCTGAAGGCATTGACTATGATGAAACCTATGTACCAGTGGCTAGACTTGAGGCCATCAGGATGTTCTTAGCATTTGCTGCTTACTCCAATTTTAAAGTCTATCAAATGGATGTTAAGAGTGCATTCCTGAATGGTGAACTTGATGAAGAAGTGTATGTGGAACAGCCCCTGGCTTTGAAAATCAGGAGCTGCTGGACTTTGTGTACTTTCTCTTCAAGGCTATCTATGGTCTCAAACAAGCCCCAAGAAAATGGTATGACACTCTCTCTGGTTTTCTTTTAGAAAATGGTTTTGTTAGAGGTATCATAGACAAAACTCTTTTTTCAAAGAAACACAAAAGTGATATGATATTAGTCCAAGTCTATGTGGATGACATCATATTTGGGTCTACTAATGATAATCTCTATAAGAGATTTGTTGAGCTTATGCAGAGTAAGTTTGAAATGAGTATGATGGGTGAGCTGAAGTTCTTTCTTGGATTGCAAGTAAGTCAAAGGTCAAATGGTTTATTTATTTGTCAATCCAAGTATCTCAAAGAACTCCTCAAGAAGTATCACATGGAGGATTCAGCATCAGCAAGGACTCCATCTTCAACAGCCATCAAACTTGGAGCTTCTGACAAATCTATCAAGGTAGATGTTACAAGCTACAGAGGTATGATTGGCTCCTTACTCTATCTTACTGCTAGTAGACCAGATATTATGTATGCTACATGCTTGTGTGCAAGGTTCCAAGCGGACCCTAGAGATGTACATCTCGTTGCTGTGAAAAGAATCTTGAGATATCTTAAGGGTACACCTAATCTAGGTATCTGGTACCCTAAAGATTCTGGTTTTAATCTTGTTGGATATACAGATTCTGATTATGCAGGTAGTGTTGTGGATAGAAAGAGCACCTCTGGGAGTTGTCAATTCCTAGGAGGTAGGTTGATTTCCTGGTATAGCAAGAAACAACAAACAGTTTCCAATTCAACAGCAGAAGCTGAATATATTGTTGTTGGAAGCTGTTGTGCTCAGATCTTATGGATACGGAATCAATTAAAGGACTTTGGCTTTGCATTAGACAAAATTCCCATATTTTGTGATAATACAAGTGCCATAGCAATCTCCAACAACCCTGTGCAGCACTCGAGAACGAAGCACATTGATATCAGGTATCATTTTATCAGAGAGCATGTCATGAATGGAACTGTGGAGTTACATTTTGTACCCACAGAAGAACAGACTGCAGATATATTCACTAAATCTGTTGACGAATCCACATTTATCAAGTTAGTTGGTAAATTGGGTATGTTAAACAGTCTTAGTGATTAACAATATCTCTGTCATGTTTGTTCTTTAAAAATTCATTTTCTCTTGTCATTTAAATGATATTCACTGTCAATTCTCATTTAATAGTACATGCTTGTGTATTTAAATAGCTCTAAATATTTTTTTTTTTTTAAAATATTTTTCTCATATTTTTTTAAGTAGAGAAATGTATTTTTATTGAAAATATATTTATTTAGAATTATTTAGGTATTTTTCAGATTGTAAATATTGTTGTTTGAATTTTTCTGCAAGTTTATATTAATTTTATGCATTTCTATAATATTCTGCATATTTTTCTAGGATTTATGGAATTTTCTATGAATTTTTCTAGGCTTTTATATATTTTTCATGCATTTTTATAAGTTTTTCAGTATTTTTCTGTAAATATTCGAATTAATTCTGCATTTTCCTAAGTCTTCCCAGATTTTTACTAGGAAGACTACCGGGAAAACTAAGGATTTTAGATTTATTTTTAAAGTCTTTTCTTAAGTCTTCCCAGTTTTTGAACTAGGAAGACTATCGGGAAGACATAATATTATTTGTTTTATTTTCTGTTTTTCTGTTTTAATTTAATTCGGAAGACTTTCTAGTTTGTACTAGGAAGACTACCGGGAAGACTATCCTAAGTCTTCCCGATTGTCTTCCCAGTACAATCTTAAATAAAAACGTTTGACTGTCTTTAGTTTTGAATTTTAACAGTTATTTTATTACTTATATATATATACATACAGTACATACAACTTTGCCTTAACAGTTTTCTTAAGATTTTCAGAATTCCCCCTTTCCGAATTCTCTAAAGTTTTTCCAGAATCATTGATCACTTGTGTTCTTTGCTCAAGTTTTAACTTAGCAATACTCTCAGTCATTTATTTCGTATATTAGCACTATAAGTCGAAACTCTGCCCATTTTTTCTCGATTTTTGAGTGTTAATCCTTTAAGTGTGATTGTGTTCTTGATTAAGGGAAAGTACCGTGAGTATTTATCTGTGTGTATTTTGAACTGTATGTGTTTAACAGCTTGTGTGTTGTTAGAAATCAATTGCCCAATTCTTATTGCATTTCAAAGGGTTTAGTTCGAATATTTAGGATCTAAAATTTTAAAATTAATTAATTTTGATAAAATTTAATTTTGTGGATTTTAGTAATTTTAATTAATTCTAAAAATCCCTAAAATTTTATTTTTATTTTTATTTTAAATTAATTAAAATTTTGTGTTTTATCAAAATGGATCCTAATAATTTTGAATTAGTTTTAAACAATTATGTTGGGTATTTTGATCCGTCTAAGTGTAAAGTGGAACGTTTTAGACCGTGGATTCAATTTTTAAATAGCAATACATGTGTTAGTTATGCTATTTGTGCCAATGCACTTCTGAAAATTGATCCATTAAGGATGTTGTGTACAAGTGCTGTTATTGCTGATAATTCAAAATCTTTTACTTTCAATATTCTCAACCAACAATATACAGTTACTTTTGAGTTATTTTGTGATGTGTTGCATTTTCCAAAGGATAGATTTGATCCATTACCCACTGATGATGAGTTAACACAGTTCTTTGTGAATATTCATTATCAGGGTCCCTTTCAAATGGTGAAATTGTCAAAAACCTTTGTTGTAAGGGAATGGGATCTGTTCTTTGATACTATAGCTAGGGTATTTGGTAATTGCACAAAAACAAACTTTCATTGCATTACCAGTCTTAATCAGTACATTGCCTATGCTATAGTATTTGGTCGTAGATTGAACTTTGCTGAGATTCTGTGGAACCTATTGCTTATCAGGCTTGCTCACTCTAGGAGAGATTCTGATAATGGTGTGAAAGTTAAGTGTTGGTACCCTCGCTTTCTAACTCTTATCATTAATCATCTTCTCACTGCTGAGCAGGTAGAACTGTTTCGAGAAACTAGATTTGAAACCTCTCCAACCACAGACACCAAATTCTACACCAGACTTGATGTCTCATCCAAATTCCAAAATATCCATGTTCTTGTTTCACCACTGATGAGTCAATTCATTAATCTACCTGTCTTTGGTGAACAAGTTCCTCAACCACATCCAGTTCCACTGCAGGTAGTTATTCCTAACTCTGGTTCTTCTTCTGGTACTTCAATTGAAACCCAAGTGGTTGTTAGGGCTGACCCAGAGATTGTAGAACCACAGTCTCTGACCTAGGTCATAGAGCCATACAGAGAGTCAAACACTTCTGATACACAACCTAAGCCTAATAATCAAACCAGTTCAAGAAGGGTTAGTAATATAGCTGAAATGAGTGTTCCCACAGCTCTGTCTCCACCCTTAAAGAAAAGAAGAACCTATAGAGAGACAACTGAAAGCCCATCTGTATCCTCTCAAAAGGATATGGACATAGATATGGCCACTGAACAGTCTCTGGAGACATCCTCTCAACAGGGTGGATCTATTGAAATTCGCCATCGGGCCATGGCATCTTGTACTGAGTCAAGCACTCTCCCATTACTCACAATGGGAGAAGATATCCATCTAGATTATACTCAGGACACTATGCAAGGAGAGCACTTTACTTTTGACTTTGAAACAGTACCTACCATAGTTACGGTAGAAGTGCCTTCACAGGCATCTGAGGGAAAATCTGATTCTTCGCCAACTCAAATAGAATCATTTTCTCCCCTCCCAGAGGGAACATCTCTGGCTCCCCTAAGGGATTTTTCACTCGCAGTTTATACTGGAGAAAGTGAAAGGCAACCTGATGAGTCTGTCCCTGAAGCAATTCAGTATACAATGTCAAATATTTTGACAGACTCACTCAGGGATCGGGAATTGCGAACTCCCATTGCACCACCAATGACCTCTCTTGAAGGGGCTAGGGTGATTTTTCATGCAGGTACATCTTCTGAAAATCTTGAAAGACAGTTAGTGGTGAGAGATATGAATCAAACACCGAGTGAAACACAAGCACGTGAGTTGAGTGAAACACCACTGAGAGCAATTGAAGTGAGTGCACACACTGACACAAACACTGCTTTGTTATTGAACCAGCTAGCTGATCTACAAAGGAAGTTACAAGAAACCCAGGCTGAGAACAATCTTCTGAAAGCACAAGTGGTTGCACAATCTACCACCTCTGTATCAAATCAGCTGGGTACTGTGAAAGATGACCTGGAAGGATTGAAGAATAATCTACTCCCGAGGCTGAATTCAATCCAACAATCTCAAGTACTGGTGGCTTCAGACATCTCTGATCTTACAACGTCAAATGCTCAGATATCGGAGAGTGCCAAGGAGATTGCTTCTATTTCTACCAAGGTGGACTTTATTCTGCAAACATCTGATGAAAACCAGAGGTTTAATGAAGAAAGGATGTCTAAGATTGAAGGAGGAATGGAGCATCTTAATGAAGGGATGAAGCACCTATACTATATGATCAAGAAATCACATCAACCTACTGAAGAGCAAAGAACTTTCTTTGAGGGAGATGATGAGGATGAGGATGATGCCGATGAAAGAGGAGATAGTAGAGAAAGAGGAGAGATAAGGAGAACATCTGAGGTGAATCCTAGGGCTTCCACAGCTCAAACTGTAGAGGATTCCTCAACTAAGGGGGAGAAGGAGAAGAAAGGAGAAGACAAAGAAGCTGGAGGAGCTTCTGGAAAGGATAAGGGGAAAGGTAAACAATCAATGGAGGAGTCTGCTTTTGATGATGCCTACTACTACCACGGTGAACAGGATGACTTCCACTTTGACACATCTGGTGATCTGGAGAAGACCATACCTGAAGAAACTTTTGGTGAGGAGGAGGTTGAGGAGGCAGCCAATTTTGATGATTGGGAAGATGAAGCTGAATTATATACACCTGACCCTTTGTTTCAAAAGGAGTTGAAGAAACAACAAGCAGAGCTAAGGAGAAAGGAGGATGAGAATGCCAAGGTCTCCGACATCATATCTCAGAAGCTAAAAATTCAAAAGGCTGAACATGAAGACAAACAACGTCTTCATAGTATTCATGTCAAAGAAAGGAGATTGGATGTGAGGATGAAGCAAGGAAGCAAGTGGGATAAAGCAAGGGAGATGTTTGATATCCCTCAGAGAGGCACAAACAATGATGCTACTTTTCTGAAGTTGCTTGAGAAGATCAGAACGGTTAATCCAGACAACTCATTATATATGAAGGCATTGAAGGAAGATATCCTAAGGATTACGTCTGCATTTGATCAAGTGAGGCAAGAACTGTTCATTTATGTCTCAAGTGCTCTTGAAGGGTCATTCACCATTTCTCTTGACCTCCTACAAAGAAGATCTCTCTCTGAATTGTGGATTCTTATGAGTAAGGTAAAGAGATCTTCTTGCTTGAATGAGCTTTTGTATGACCGGCTGAGAGATTCTGCTATGAAGGCCGGCCCTCAAGTTGTACATTTTCCTTATGAAGTCAAAATCTACAGAGGTACAACTTTAGAGACTGTGAGGCTGGATCCTGATTCCATGAAGCTACAAACTGCTATGCAACTGGTGAAGTTGGAGAATCTTCTTATAACTTCTGGGTTTGCTTCTGTAGAGAAGTCTGAAGTTGCTGATATGATTTCAGACTACTGCACGGAGAAAATTCCAAGGTATGCTCAGATGAAGAATAGATTGAAGAAGATCACCACTCAACCAGTAATGCCAAATGGTGTGGTTTCAGAAAGTGATCGTGTCATCGACAAAGATCTTCTATACACCTTGCAAGAAGCTGAAGAAGGTGAAATTAGAGATTAGGGCATGATAGGTTTAGCTCATTTGTAAATGTTATATGTTTAGAGCTAGGTAAATCAAGATAGGTAAATGTAGTCATATGTTCAGTCTAGAGGAACATCTATCTTGTATTTATCTTTACTGTTTGAATCTGGAAATTGTTATATTTAATCCAGAACTTTTTATTATTTGCTTGGCTCTTAAAAGTCTTATCTTTTCTTGTTTTAGTTGAGTTATCCTCTAGAGGTATTTGGTTGTTATTGTCTAACAAACAAATAGGGGGAGATTGAAAGGCATATGTCTAGGCCTATTTGTAAACACCGAGGATTCTACTCAACTTTAATTAAGATGTAATAAGTAAATAATAAAAATCAAATGTCACAGGAATCTCAGAAGGTTATATCTGTCAAAGAATGAAGAATAAAGTCATCTACAGACTTGAAGTGATTCTACATTGAAAGAAGCTCAATTTATTGATCAAGCCTCAATGAAGTATTCAAGCTCAGTGGATTTATTAAAGTGACAGATATTTCAAGTGGTGATAGAAAAAGATACTGATTACGGAGTTCTTGAATGAGAAGGAAGTGAATCACTGCTTAAAGTCAAATAGATAAAGAACATACATTGTCGTTAGTCACTCATGAACCAGACAGTGCATCGAGTGTCAACGTACTATTGTGTTTGTTATTTATCTAAGTTTTAAGTGATTCGGGAATTAATTGAGAAGTCAACTAATTCTATTTATTCTCTTATAAATAATTAATATTATTAAGTATATTATTTATTAAATTAATTCTGCAATGACTTAATTTAATACATAATTTATTTAGTTGATTATTTAAAGTAGAATAAAAATGAACTAGGAAGACTTAGATTTAAACTAGGAAGACTCAGTTTATTTAACTAGGAAGACTCACAAGTGAGTCTTCCCGATTGTCTTCCTAGAGTAAATGTAAGTCTTACCGATTGTCTTCCCTTTACAAAGGTTGTCTTCCCGAAAGTCTTCCAAGGCCAAAATCATTGTATTCCTGCAAGTCTTCCAAGGTTTAATTCATTTCTGTTGAAAGTGGATGGCACGTGAAGGATTTAAAAAGAAATGCAAGTGATATAAATACAAGGCAGTGGACTTAAAGACACATACAAATCATTACATTCATATAGAAGCAAAAAGGCACAGCAACAAATATTTTCATTTGTCTGTCTTTACTTCTTCCTCAACTGCAAAGCATTAACTTTCTTCAGGAGAATTAATTCTTGTTTGGTTCATAACATTTAATTCATAGGAACTGATTCTCTTGTACTGCTTTAGCTTTCTAGCGGATCATAATCCCTAGATTTTATATCGAACTACTTTTTAGTATTCGATCCTTTTTATTACAAAAATAGATAAATTCATGTCGAATTTATTCTAGATTTGTTTTATTAAGTTCTTTGTAATCAGTGATCAAAATTGTAACACCCCTCAAGTTTAATAGAGTTTCTATTTAACTTGAATATTGTTTCAGTTTTTATTCCGCACTAATTTGTTCTAAACAGTTAAATCTTTTAAAGGACAAATTCGATAAAACGGTATAGTTTGTATTCAACCCCCCTTCTACAAACTTATCAGGACCTAACAGTGAGAACCTTTAGAATTGTGGTGTGAATATGAGTTGGTTCTGAGGTTGAGGTAGCTTGAGATAAGGTCACAACTTTGAAAATTGATTCTTTGATTAGCTTCTCAGAGTGCATAAACCTCTGATTGATCCTTTCATTGATTTCCTTAGTCTTGTGTGCTAGATGATCCTGTTTTTCCATCATCTCTTCTTCACTCATTCCAGAAAAATCAAAGTCACTAGCTTTGACTTGAGGTAGTGATACTGGATGAAGAGAGAACACCTTTGTGAGTTCAAACTCATTTGGATTGGCAATGATTTGAGGTGTTGGATGCTCCCCCACAGTTGATGGCACATTTTAGTTGACAGACTCCCCCTCAACTTGTGGCAATGATTGAGTTCTTGTAAATGCTGGTTCAGAGACAACTGGTATATTCTCCCCTTTTTGTTATCATCAAGGATTTCAACAGTACTAGTAGCCTGCAGCAATTGTTGTAGGAGTTGAGTCTGCAAGTTTTGATTTGCTAGAAAGGTATCTATTTGATTTTCAACTTGGTCCATCCTCTCAGTGAGATTTTCTACATCCTTCACAAATTTGTTCTGTTTGCATCTCTGAGATGTAGTAGGAGCCACTCCATCAATTCTCCTTTCCAGAGCACTCTTGGCCTCATCAATGTGAACCTTGATGTCATCTGTGTTGACTCTCTATTGAAGAATTTGACTTTGATTGAGTTGAAGAGAGGCCACAAAATTCTGAATGATGGTGGCATGAAGATGATCAGTAGTCTGTGACTCTGCATATGCTCTTTGATAGTTCTTGAGAATGACTACCTTGGGGTCATTGTGAGCATAGGAGTTGGAGAACAACCAAGAAGGCAACTCTGTTAGGGTGGAAGGGCCTGTTTCTACTCCTTCACCACCTATTGAATCATCACTATCTTCTCCAAAGTCTTCTCCTTCAATCTCCTCTTCATATTCAAAGTCTTCCCCAGCTCCTGAAGGTAAATTGGAGATTACATCTTTGGCTCTCATCATTGACTCAGTAGTGTGAACTAAGTTCAATGTCCTTTCTGCCTCCACATTGCCCTGGCCAACCAAAAGTTGATAAGCTGGTTCAGGGTGAGTAAATGTCTCAGCATCCAGGTTGATTTGACTAAGTGCATTTTGATAATCTAACTGAGCCAGTCTTTCCCTTTTAGCCTCACTGACATCCATTAACTCACTAGCAATGGTTGTAGTAGCTTCCACCCTTATCTCTCCTGTATCTGCTTTTATCTCATTTTCTCTCTGTTCTTGCATCAGGAGCTCCCCCTGGCTCACACCTCTCACACCCTTACCTTCACCTTCTAAGGTGGTACCCTCTAACTCTCCTTCTACCTGACTGGAAGAAATAGTCAGCCTCTCATTCTCTAACTCTTCTTTTGCCTTGCTGTAAGCTAGCCTCTCACTCTTAGTATGTTCACTCCATGCCCTCAGTCCTAGAAGTGTTTCAACAACTACTAGGTCTTCTACACTTGTTGTTGGAATTGGAGTTGAAAAATTTCCACGTGTAGATGAGACTTTCAATGGATGGGGAATATCGGTTAAGGTAGTAGAAGTGAGTTTCAATGGATGACTGTTGTGAAGCTTATCCATTGAAGGAGAAATACTCATCAACGGATGAGAGATATCCGTTGAAGAAGGAAAAGAACTAGTAGTTGAAATAGAGACTATGGTAGAATCTGTGGAGATTGATTTTAGTTGAGGTGCCACAGATTGAACCAAAGTTTCAGAAAAGGATGATTGGTGGTCCAACAAATCATCTAAATGATGATGACCACCAATTTCAGAATGGGACTCCTCCAAGAATTTCAAAGTTGGAGAATCAGGAATTGATGTGTTTATCATGTCCACATCCAAAGAGAGATTTGCTTGGTGTGTCTATTTCGATTTGAATGTTGAGAGAATGGGATTGTGACTCCATATTTACTGGAGTCACATCAAACTGACTTTGTGATGGTGCAGACACAAAATCTGTGATTTTGGCATGCACAGTGTGTGCACCCTGTGCATCCCCAATGGTTTTAACCCTCTTTCTCCTTTCATAGGCTTTGGAGGTTGAATTGGGGCTTTTGGTGTCCCTATCCCTCTTGTTTTGTGTTTCTGGTTGGGAACTCTTTTCAATAGTGACATCTGTTTGGGAGGATGTCACTAGGGATGTGGTAACTTCCTTTTCAACCACTGTGTCCTTTTGAGAGGACACAAGGTGGCTGTAAGACCCCATATTTTGGGTAGAATTAAAACTTTTATTATATGTTGATGTAAATATGGATAGTGGCAATGACTTTGAGAATCAAGTTATGAAATGAATATGAATTTCGGTTTTCAAACATTTTGAGAATAGTAAGAATGGACTGAACATATAAATAAGAACAATCAATCTGGAAGATAAGAATACAATACTCCAGGGAAGGAAAGTATTTTTATGTCATCCAAATCAATATCTGGAATACATCCGACAACTCCGTAAACAAGATAGCGTACGCCCGAGAAATCACTAGAACGTTTTCTAAGTGCAAAGAGTAAAGAGAAAATAGATCAGGAATATTGGAACGGATTTTGATCCAAAGGATTATAGAAAAACCACTGATGAATAGTAACTCTTCATTTAAAAGTTTTTCAGACCACCCTATATGCGGGGCGATATAATAAACTTTCAAAGTCGCATTAGTGATCTACGATGGAAATAAAAGAATGCAGACGCTGTCAGAATCGGAAAAATAGCATTTTTCGTTTTCTCCGAAATTTCACCAAAAACGGACTAAATAATTATTATTTGAGGATATTTAAGGATTTAAA
This sequence comes from Heracleum sosnowskyi, assembly GCA_030848705.1. Classification (NCBI taxonomy): domain Eukaryota; kingdom Viridiplantae; phylum Streptophyta; class Magnoliopsida; order Apiales; family Apiaceae; genus Heracleum; species Heracleum sosnowskyi. The sequence goes on along the minus strand of CM061239.1, from coordinate 46,622,480 downwards.
TTATTAATTCTATGGATACGGATTTGATAAATGAATTAGAAGTATCGAGAACGATTTCGGTAAAATACCTCGATAGAACCCTCGAGAAACCTTGCGAGCGTTCTACGAAATTAAACGAACCAGAAAAGCTACTTTATTCCAAGCCAATGCATGCTTTCCAAGTGTCAAGACAAGAAGAGACCAAGGGTGATGACTCACCACATTGGATAAATATCAAGTAATTAAACAAGATAAGAAGAAAAATAAAAAGGAAGAGAAATTTCGGGAGAGAAGAAGAAAGAAAAATGGGAGAGAAAGAAATGATCATAACTTGAGATTCCGTGGTCCGTTTTTGGCGTTCCACCACTCAAATCGAAGCTCTCGAGAAGCTCTATGCAACCATGGTAAGCGCTCGCCTCACCTCTGTGATTTACCCTTCGATTTCAGTGAGTAACAGTTGGAGAAGATGATGAATAGTAACTTGTATTTTGCTTTGTTGCTTTTGATATTGAGTTTGTGGCTTCCAAAGGTTGTATTAAGCAAGGATCTAAGGTTACATAAGGAATATAGCAGCAAGCAAGCTTGGAGGAAGGTATAAACCTCTGCCCCTTTGAGTTTTATATGAGTTTTAAAGTGGTTTTGATGTTCATGTAAAGTTAAGATCATGATTAAGTGATTTAGTGATTATTTGGATTTGTTTGAATGTGTAAAATGATGGGTGTTGGATTTGAGCCTCCCCACTGATCTTAGAGGTGTATGATGGTTGTTTGTTGAGGTTTTAGATGTATGGTATGCCCGGTGTGGCTTGGTTATGTTGTGACAAAATAGGATTATTCGATTTTAAGCCGTCGTAATGCCCGATTTTCGGTAACTCTATAAACTGCCTAGAATCAGAAAACCTAACTGCCTCTTTTGGTTCAGTTATGAACATGAGTGTGTAGAGCTTTGTTTCTAGTTTATGTGAGCGCAAGAATCATGTCATTACGATTTACGGTTTATGAGATATGACCATTGTAGTGAAAGTGGTTCAAGGAATGAGATTGCAGAAATGTACCAACTTTGTGGCTATGTTTGAGACCCTTAAGAGTTGTTTTAAAATATGAAATTTTGTATTGAAGTGTCAAGGGCAGTTACGAAGGTTTGTACGAAGGTTTCGAGTCCAAAAGATTATTTTCCGATTTTATAAAAATGTGTTAGCCGAGGTTGCGCAAGTGAAAACCTTTAAGAGCATGACTTAGGAACCAATGTTGAAAATGGTTAAGTATAACTTGTATTCGAGGATCGATTTCGGACTAAACCTACGACTGAAGTAATTGTTGACTAAACATGGACTTAGTATGAGCCTATAATGAGCTAGTAATGCCTTTGTTGTGTTTCGCTTACGTGTTTAAGCATTGAGTTATAAGTGGTTTATCGAGGGAATTAACCGTGTGTTTTCGTTTGACTTTGTCTAGATTGTCCGGCATCGTCGCGAACCCCTATCACTTCTCGAGCATCAGGCAAGTTTACTAAACCTTACTCTATTATTCAGAGTAGGTATATTTTCCAATGTTCAATACTTGTGTATTCCCAATCTATATACCAAATCTTTGTTGCAAGTATTGTGGCAAGTTTTATAAATCTATACTTTGAAGTATTGATTATATATTACTGCTTTTGCCATGTGTGGAGTTATACAATTTTGCGATACATGTTATATATAGAGTTTGATTTTGGTTTATATATGAGTTTTGAGATAAAGTAGTTATAAACCGGTGTACCTTGTAGCTCTAGAGATAAGAGCATACTTCTTGTTTTCGACTCTAGACCGGGAGTCAGTATTTGAGATATGGAGATAGCCGTAGAAACCCGGAGGGATTCCAGCGGCAGTGTACTAATTATTTTGAGGACTGCTATTATTAAACATTAATTATATTTCTAGAAAGTATTAATTACCTGGAAATGATTTGAGGAATGTTATTTGAATATTACATCATTCGAAGGTTATTATTTGAAAATGATTTGATTATGGGCTTCTAAGCTAGATATGGGATATTAGTTAGAAGCCAGGATTTTATATTTGCCCTAGGATAAGGGCGGGTGATTTTCTCTAAGATCAGAAGTAATTATATTTCGGTATATGTTAAAGGTTATTTTCCGATAAAGATATCGGGTAACTGTTATTCGAGGGTTAATTATTTTATTGAATGAATATTATTTTTGAATATTCATTTGAGGATTATTTATTAATGAATATTATTTTTGAATATTCATTTGAGGATTATTTATTAATGAATATTATTTTTGAATATTCATTTGATGATTATTTGTTAATGAATATTATTTTTGAATATTCATTTGAGGATTATTTGTTAATGAATATTATTCATTTGAGGATTATTTATTAATGAATATTATTTTTGAATATTCATTTGAGGATTATTTATTAATGAATATTATTTTTGAATATTCATTTGAGGATTATTTATTAATGAATATTATTTTTGAATATTCATTTGAGGATTATTTATTAATGAATATTATTTTTGAATATTCATTTGAGGATTATTTTTTAATGAATATTATTTCTAAATATTCATTCGAGGATTGTTTATTTGATGAATATTATTTTCGAATATTCATTTGAAGGTTTACTTGTTTAATAAATGTTATTAAGTGTTTTCCAATCAAAAAGAGGTTCCCAAAACAATGTTTTTCCGTTTAAATCTGTCTTTTAAAGAGGATTTAAATGCTCGCTCAACTATCAAAAATATGGGAAACCTGATTTAATTGACTGCTACTCTTTTTAAACTCTCAACTCAAAACTGTCAGGGGACAGATATTTTCTCAAAGCTATGTAATTGCTGCAAGTCAAATATTGTGTTACCACCTCAACGATCGAGGGGTAAATTCCTGGAACAAGTCGATATCCATTAACAAGCCTAGCTTGGGAAATATTGGGGAATCTTCCTTTCCAACCTAGATATAACTACTTAGTGGAGTCGTATCAACAAGTGTTACACTTGGGGAAAGGAGGATGACCTTTACGTTTCAGAGTCATGGATTTCATCTGAACTAGGAGTGGTGTAAGTGGTCCAGTTGCGATTGACCCATCCAACTTTTATGGCCCCAAATGGGCCGGGAGGTCACTGGAAGGTGGTAGACAATGTCAGGCCGTCGTGATTCTTCCATCTACATGTAGAAAACATATTTGAGCGGTGCGACCTGCTACTGATCATAGCAAGGTTAGGCACAGCGGGCGCGGTAGCAACTCCAGTAGTAGTTCATCATCCAATTTGGATATTCCTGCAACATACATTGGGATAAAGAACCAATCATGTTGGCAGGGGGTCGAAAAGTGTTTGGAAATGAAGTGACAATAAATCCATATAACTTCATCTTTTATATCATATGACTCTGTGGATACCTTACATAATATGAGTTATGGTAAGATACCTTACATAATATGAGTTATGGTAAGGGAGTTGTTTATACTGAATCACCTTATAACTTCATCTTTTAAGTTATATGTTGATATTCTCCTTATTTAGCAGATATTTTTCGGAAAGGTTATATTTGGTTTACTTTGAAACCTCATCCTTTATACTTGAACTTTGTTCATAATATAGTAAAAGTTTGCAGAAATATTATGAAAACGATATTTGAAGTACAATAATGGTACTGTTTTTGGGAATACATTCCGATAAGAAAATAATTTCAGTATTGAGATATGTTGACAATTTATTGTCTTATACCCGCTTTATTCTGGGTTGAGTTAAAGGCAGGATTATGCCATATTTTTATTACCTTGTTGAGCTATCGCTCACTCTTGCTATTGTTTTATATATATATATATATATATATATATATATATTATATAGCAGCGAAGCAGGATGCCAACGGGACGGCACATACCCCGCAAGGCGTTTCCATAAACAGTTTCTAGCAGTGATCCCGAAGAGTAGTACGAACCAATCGAATCAGGCTACAGCTTTTGGTATTCAACTTATGTATAGATATGAATGGTATGAGAGGATTGTGAGCATCAGAAGACTAAGTTGGTAATGTAACATTACCTAGAAATTGTATCAGTGACAGATTCAAAAGACATTTGGGTATTGTAATAAAAGTTATTTATTCCGCAGTTGTTGTATTGTGTCGTTTCTGAGACTCTAACATGTGTGTGTGTGTGTGTGTGACATATGTTGTGGGGCCATGAGCAGGTGAATTATGAATGGTGTGAGTAATACAGGTAAGGCAAGGATTACATGGATTGTGACAACCCTAAATCCCTGACCCCGGATTTGGGGCTGTTACAGAGATGGTATCAGAGAGTTAGGTTACAGTCCTCAGAAACGATAGGAGATCGAGTCTTACAATACCCTTAATAATGATAAGGACATTTAGAGCTAAAATTGAGTTCGTAGTCGGGTTAGAGGACATGACCCTGGCTGTTTAAGATGAAGCCCGAGAGGGGACTTCTTTTGGGAAACCGTACTTAGGACTTCATGGTTAGTCACCTCGATTCGTATGAGTTATAGATGGATGGGACTCCGAGATACCAGATCCCGAGGCCTTCGAGTAGGCAATTGATGATGCGTTCCTTGAAATGGACGGAGACCCGATAAAGGGAGATCCATAGGAGGATCTAGAGGAAGACCCCATAGTGGGTCAAGGAAAGAATCTTGTAGAGGACGTGTTGATTGATAAAGACGTAGTATGTTACTTGAGGTCGTATAATAGGACCGGACGAACCTTTAGAGGTCAAATAAGTGCCGATACGAGAGTTTAGGATCGTTATGATTCATCATGAAATATGACAAAGAAAATGGAGTAGAGTCTCCAAAGCAGAAGAGGTAGAGACAGTATAGCCAGTATCAGTGGATTGATTCGACTTGAACAAAACCTGTTACTCGTGATCGGTTATAGCTGCCCATAAGGAGGCGGCATACGTAAGAACCAAGATGTTCAGATTTTCACGAACGATTAAGGGTACTTAGTTGCCTAGTATAGAGAAAGGAATTGCTTTGGATACGAGGTTTCAATCCCCCACGACCAGCGATTCCACTGGAAATAGTGTCTATTAAATCATTGAGGGATTTTATTATCTCAAGGAGAATTGTGGGTATATGTACCATGCAAATGTTATTGTAAGACAAGCACGCTAAGACGGAATCGAGAACGAGATTTACCACCCTTAAGAAACCAGGAAGGAATTATGAGGATAGAACAGAAAGGTCGGAAATCAGATCCGAGCATTACTAGTAGGTAAATAGATTGATCAAATTCCCCTGATTTTGGGAAGAAATTCAACAAATTTTGGCAAACCTTGTCTTTCTGATTACCAGAGGATGTCACCAAAGAGAGTGGAAACTAGAGCGAACCCTGTAGATTGGGTAAGATGGCCGCTATATGGGCTGGTGGACAGACCTTGATTGCTACAATTGATTGTAGAGATAAAATGGTGAAGTTGAGATTGAACGGTAAATGCGAAATGTATTTAAGGACCAAGACAGACTGAGAAATTCCGGGATTGACTTAAATGAAAAGGCTATTGTGCCAAAAGTGTTAAGCTTATGTAGCACACGGGATTGATATGGGAGAAGGAATATTGGGTATAAGGATGATTGAAATAGAGACCGAATTTAAGCTTGTAGTTTCTAACGATCTTCCGGAGTATCGCCCAGTCGACATATGGAATTCGTCGTTGCTATGGGCGACAACGGTATCGAAGTCTTCTTATAGAACAGAACGCTTACTTGAGATGTTGCGCCTAGTCGAATAGAACTCCCTGCGATTGCAAATGTTGATGGTTGAATTCTTAGCGACTATTATAAGTCGGCAATGACGTAAGTATCGAACACCTTAGGGTGCGTGGAAAAGAAAAGCTTTGGAATTGAACGATTATCCATAAGAGGAGCCGACATAAAAGGCATCCGTAGAGACTTTGGTAGTACCCTCCCCATTTGAAAATTATGTGGGGTACCTCCCCAACCTATGATCTATCTTGACCTCTCTCCAAGAAAGAATTCTGATAAAGGGTATATTCCCTCTTCGAAGTTATTTTATAACACTTGTGTTAAATCATATTTAATTTCAATTGTGTTAGAGGCTGTCACGATGCCTACTTTCAAGTTTTTCAAAGCCCTGTCAAATGATGATATTCAAGCTTCCACTTTTCTTCAAATAATGAATAACCCTTGCTTGTTAAGTACCAGTATCTTCTTGGTTATTCTTTTCTTTGTATTTTCTTTGGAAACCGCACCTTTGGAATCTGTTCAATTTTAATCCAAGGTGTTCCTTTAATAAATATTGTCGAAAGACGATAATCATTAAATTGATATCGAATTGCTTTCATACTTTTCAACTTCCACTGAGACGAACAACCCTATACTTATAGGGGCTACAAGGACTATCTGTCTATGTGATAGAAGTCTGATGGGACGCCATCACTTGTAAGTTGTGAAATACAAGAAGGCTAATTACCTTTAGTAATGTCTCAATCGAGGCACACAACGCTGAGTTCTTAGGATCATGTTGATCTCTCGGTAAATTCTTTTACCTCCCATAAGGTTACCTTAAAACTCATAACCTTATGATCACCAGTGTGTGACGTTTTCCTTGATATGGGAGCTGTCTTTTCAAGGCCCCATAATTTTTGTTATCCTTATTGAATTTCAAGGGGAGGCCAACCAGGTCAAATAAGTCAAAATTCGCTGATAGGAATTATATTCGCGACGAAATCGCCTATGTCAGGAGCGAATCCCTAAGACGAATGGAATGTTAGTGACATATCAATGAAATTGGTTTATTCTCCCAAGGATATTATGATAATGGAAAGCGTGTCAATCGATATATGTAAAAGAAATAGCGGTGTGCCGTGAACTCCAGTGACAACGGTGTTAGATAGATGCCCTATAGGGGAATTGAGATTTTGGAGGAGTTGTTACGAATGGACACTACCTCTGGGTTAGCAAGATAAGTACGGACGATGTAGTCAAAGGGAGCTGGTATTGTGACTTGGGAGAGGTGCAGCAGGAATAATTTCCGGAAATATATGGAGACCCGGATAAAAATGAAAGTTAAAGAGTTAAAACAAGAAACCATGACTGTGACCGAGTATGAGGCCAAGTTTCCCGAATTATTGAGGTTTGTTCCGGAGTTTGTGAACACAGAATATAAGAAAGCCAGTAGGTTTCAACCAGGGCTACCTCCAACAAGCAGTCCACTGTTAGGACCTTTAAATAGCAGGTGCCCTTCTACACTGTTTAGACAGAGCTAATGCATTGTTGTATATCAAGATGTTGCATGACAATTAAACCTTAAGGCCGAGCTGCTAAGGGAATAATTACAAGTAGAAATAGTCAATCGAGGGATTTTCCCATAAGACTGGTACATCCAGGTTGTGAACTAGAAATATGAGGTCGACACTTTTGATAGACCTGATCCCTTTCAAGTTGGGAAAAGTGGATATTATAATAAGAATGGGTTGGTTGACACCCAATGGGGCCCAGACTGATTGTAAGGGAGAGAGAGTAATAAATAAAGAACGGAGACAGATTCAGAGATTCTTGAATATAGTTCAGACTGAGAAACTATTACGCCAGAGATACGAGGCTTAATTAGCTCTTATGGTTGACGCCAAGAAAAGAGGCACCAAGTATAGAGGAAACTACAATGGTTTTGGGAGATTTTACAAGATCTTAATGCGCTACCAAATATCGATTGGGATGACATGAGAATGAATACCGAGTATTCAGAGTATAGTGGGAATGAAAGAGTTAGTGACTCAGTTACAAGAGTTGTTGTATAAGGATATGATAAGACCCAGTGTACCACCGTGGAGAGCCCGGTGTTGTTGTAAGAGAGAAAGATTTTAGCACAAGATTATATATCGAACCTCGAGAGTTGTATGAGTTTGACATGGAGAATAGGTACCCTTGTAAATGATTGTTTGATCAGCGGAAGAACGCTGTGTATTTCCAATTTATTTAAGAACTGGGTATCACCAGTTGGAAGTTAAATCAGAGGATATGCCCAAGACTGTGATTCGTACTAGGAATAGACACTTCGAGTTTTCAGCGAAGTTATTTTGGGTTGACTAATGCACCCACAAATTTTATGGAATGTAATGAATTGGCTTTGAGTTACCCATGATAGTAGATAGCATGAGATGGAGAAATGGCTAGAATTGACCTAGGATTATGACTGTGAGATACACTACCATCCGGGGAAGGCCAATGTGGTGGCCGATACCCTTACTTTAAAATGAGACAGAGATGGATTCCGAATGATCGGGAATTAAAGGATGAGATTTTACACAACACCCAAGTTAGTCCAACAAACTAGAAAGACAAAAGATTTCACCAACAAGCGGCTAGTGACAACCAAGACAGACAGAGAAAGTATGCGGACTAAGCCCGCGAGTATAGAGATAGTACTGCTACTGATAAGCTAAATGGCAAGTTGATGAATGGCAAACAAGTTTATGCTGGTGTATTTCTGTGCAAACAAGATAGAGAATATGAGGTTAGAGATTCGTGATGCTAAAGGTATCTCCAGGGAAAGAATTAATGAGATTTGAAAAGAAAGGGAAGTGAGCCCGAGATTCATTGGGCCATCTGAGATTTAAGACGCGCCAGGAAGGTGGCCTACGAGCCAGCCTTACCCCCCCCCCCCCAAACTTGTAGAATGGTCATAACGGGGTTCATGTGTCAATGCTACGTCAGTATACTATAGATGCCCGGCATATGTAGAGTACGAGCACGTAGACATACAACCAGACTTGACCTATGTGGAGCAACCAATGGAAATTATAGATCGAAAGGAACAAGTACTCCGAAACAAGGTCATCAAACTAGCCAGAGTGGTATGGAGGAATCATAATGTGGAAGAATCAACTTGGGAGCTAGAGAGAGAGATGCTAGAAAGATATCCCCATTTGTTTTCAGAGTGATTCCGGGACGGAATCCTTTTAAGGAGGGGAGACTGTAAGACCCCAGATTTTGGGTAGAATTAAAACTTTTATTATATGTTGATGTAAATATGGATAGTGGCAATGACTTTGAGAATCAATTTATGAAATGAATATGAATTTCGGTTTTCAAACATTTTGAGAATAGTAAGAATGGACTGAACATATAAATAAGAACAATCAATCTGGAAGATAAGAATACAATACTCCAGGGAAGGAAAGTATTTTTATGTCATCCAAATCAATATCTGGAATACATCCGACAACTCCGAAAACAAGATAGCGTACGCCCGAGAAATCACTAGAACGTTTTCTAAGTGCAAAGAGTAAAGAGAAAATAGATCAAGAATATTGGAACGGATTTTGATCCAAAGGATTATAGAAAAACCACTGATGAATAGTAACTCTTCATTTAAAAGTTTTTCAGACCACCCTATATGCGGGACGATATAATAAACTTTCAAAGTCGCATTAGTGATCTACGATGGAAATAAAAGAATGCAGAAGCTGTCAGAATCGGAAAAATAGATTTTTTCGTTTTCTCCGAAATTTCACCAAAAACGGACTAAATAATTATTATTTGAGGATATTTAAGGATTTAAATTATTAATTCTATGGATATGGATTTGATAAATGAATTACAAGTATCGAGAACGATTTCGGTAAAATACCTCGATAGAACCCTCGAGAAACCTTGCGAGCGTTCTACGAAATTAAACGAACCAGAAAAGCTACTTTATTCCAAGCCAATGCATGCTTGCCAAGTGTCAAGACAAGAAGAGACCAAGGGTGATGACTCACCACATTGGATAAATATCAAGTAATTAAACAAGATAAGAAGAAAAAGAAAAAGGAAGAGAAATTTCGGGAGAGAAGAAGAAAGAAATGATCATAACTTGAGATTCCGTGGTCCGTTTTTGGCGTTCCACCACTCAAATCGAAGCTCTCGAGAAGCTCTACGCAACCATGGTAAGCGCTCGCCTCACCTCTGTGATTTACCCTTCGATTTCAGTGATTAACAGTTGGAGAAGATGATGAATAGTAACTTGTATTTTGCTTTGTTGCTTTTGATATTGAGTTTGTGGCTTCCAAAGGTTGTATTAAGCAAGGATCTAAGGTTACATAAGGAATATAGCAGCAATCAAGCTTGGAGGAAGGTATAAACCTCTGCCCCTTTGAGTTTTATATGAGTTTTAAAGTGGTTTTGATGTTCATGTAAAGTTAAGATCATGATTAAGTGACTTAGTGATTGTTTGGATTTGTTTGAAAGTGTAAAATGATGGGTGTTGGATTTGAGCCTCCCCACTGATCTTAGAGGTGTATGATGGTTGTTTGTTGAGGTTGTAGATGTATGGTATGCCCGGTGTGGCTTGGTTATGTTGTGACAAAATAGGATTATTCGATTTTAAGCCGTGGTAATGCCCGATTTTCGGTAACTCTATAAACTGCCTAGAATCAGAAAACCTAACTGCCTCTTTTGGTTCAGTTATGAACATGAGTGTGTAGATCTTTGTTTCTAGTTTATGTGAGCGCAAGAATCATGTCATTACGATTTACGGTTTATGAGATATGACCATTGTAGTGAAAGTGGTTCAAGGAATGAGATTGCAGAAATGTACCAACTTTGTGGCTATGTTTGAGACCCTTAAGAGTTGTTTTAAAATATGAAATTTTGTATTGAAGTGTCAAGGGCAGTTACGAAGGTTTGTACGAAGGTTTCGAGTCCAAAAGATTATTTTCCGATTTTATAAAAATGTGTTAGCCGAGGTTGCGCAAGTGAAAACCTTTAAGAGCATGACTTAGGAACCAATGTTGAAAATGGTTAAGTATAACTTGTATTCGAGGATCGATTTCGGACTAAACCTACGACTGAAGTAATTGTCGACTAAACATGGACTTAGTATGAGCCTATAACGAGCTAGTAATGCCTTGGTTGTGTTTCGCTTACGTGTTTAAGCATTGAGTTATAAGTGGTTTATCGAGGGAATTAACCGTGTGTTTTCGTTTGACTTTGTCTAGATTGTCCGGCATCGTCGCGAACCCCTATCACTTCTCGAGCATCAGGCAAGTTTACTAAACCTTACTCTATTATTCAGAGTAGGTATATTTTCCAATGTTCAATACTTGTGTATTCCCAATCTATATACCAAATCTTTGTTGCAAGTATTGTGGCAAGTTTTATAAATCTATACTTTGAAGTATTGATTATATATTACTGCTTTTGCCATGTGTGGAGTTATACAATTTTGCGATACATGTTATATATAGAGTTTGATTTTGGTTTATATATGAGTTTTGAGATAAAGTAGTTATAAACCGGTGTACCTTGTAGCTCTAGAGATAAGAGCATACTTCTTGTTTTCGACTCTAGACCGGGAGTCAGTATTTGAGATATGGAGATAGCCGTAGAAACCCGGAGGGATTCCAGCGGCAGTGTACTAATTATTTTGAGGACTTCTATTATTAAACATTAATTATATTTCTAGAAAGTATTAATTACCTGGAAATGATTTGAGGAATGTTATTTGAATATTACCTCATTCGAAGGTTATTATTTGAAAATGATTTGATTATGGGCTTCTAAGCTAGATATGGGATATTAGTTAGAAACCAAGATTTTATATTTGCCCTAGGATAAGGGCGGGTGATTTTCTCTAAGATCAGAAGTAATTATATTTCGGTATATGTTAAAGGTTATTTTCCGATAAAGATATCGGGTAACTGTTATTCGAGGGTTAATTATTTTATTTAATGAATACTATTTTTGAATATTCATTTGAGGATTATTTATTAATGAATATTATTTTTGAATATTCATTTGAGGATTATTTATTAATGAATATTATTTTTGAATATTCATTTGAGGATTATTTATTAATGAATATTATTTCTAAATATTCATTCGAGGATTGTTTATTTGATGAATATTATTTTCGAATATTCATTTGAAGGTTTACTTGGTTAATAAATGTTATTAAGTGTTTTCCAATCAAAAAGAGGTTCCCAAAACAATGTTTTTCCGTTTAAATCTGTCTTTTAAAGAGGATTTAAATGCTCGCTCAACTATCAAAAATATGGGAAACCTGATTTAAGTGACTGCTACTCTTTTTAAACTCTCAACTCAAAACTGTCAGGGGACAGATATTTTCTCAAAGCTATGTAATTGCTGCAAGTCAAATATTGTGTTACCACCTCAACGACCGAGGGGTAAATTCCTGGAACAAGTCGATATCCATTAACAAGCCTAGCTTGGGAAATATTGGGGAATCTTCCTTTCCAACCTAGATATAACTACTTAGTGGAGTCGTATCAACAAGTGTTACACTTGGGGAAAGGAGGATGGCCTTTACGTTTCAGAGTCATGGATTTCATCTGAACTAGGAGTGGTGTAAGTGGTCCAGTTGCGATTGACCCATCCAACTTTTATGGCCCCAAATGGGCCGGGAGGTCACTGGAAGGCGGTAGACAATGTCAGGCCGTCGTGATTCTTCCATCTACATGTAGAAAACATATTTGAGCAGTGCGACCTGCTACTGATCATAGCAAGGTTAGGCACAGCGGGCGTGGTAGCAACTCCAGTATTAGTTCATCATCCAATTTGGATATTCCTGCAACATACATTGGGATAAAGAACCAATCATGTTGGCAGGGGGTCGAAAAGTGTTTGGAAATGAAGTGACAATAAATCCATATAACTTCATCTTTTATATCATATGACTCTGTGGATACCTTACATAATATGAGTTATGGTAAGGGAGTTGTTTATACTGAATCACCTTATAACTTCATCTTTTAAGTTATATGTTGATATTCTGCTTATTTAGCAGATATTTTTCGGAAAGGTTATACTTGGTTTACTTTGAAACCTCATCCTTTATACTAGAACTTTGTTCATAATATAGTAAAAGTTTGCAGAAATATTATGAAAACGATATTTGAAGTACAATAATGGTACTGTTTTTGGGAATACATTCCGATAAGAAAATAATTTCAGTATTGAGATATGTTGACAATTTATTGTCTTATACCCGCTTTATTCTGGGTTGAGTTAAAGGCAGGATTATGCCATATTTTTATTACCTTGTTGAGCTATCGCTCACTCTTGCTATTGTTTTATAGATATATATATTATATATCAGCGAAGCAGGATGCCAACGGGACGGCACATACCCCGCAAGGCGTTTCCATAAACAGTTTCTAGCAGTGATCCCGAAGAGTAGTACGAACCAATCGAATCAGGCTACAACTTTTGGTATTCAACTTATGTATAGATATGAATGGTATGAGAGGATTGTGAGCATCAGAAGACTAAGTTGGTAATGTAACATTACCTAGAAATTGTATCAGTGACAGATTCAAAAGACATTTGGGTATTGTAATAAAAGTTATTTATTCCGCAGTTGTTGTATTGTGTCATTTCTGAGACTCTAACCTGTGTGTGTGTGTGTGTGTGACATATGTTGTGGGGCCATGAGCAGGTGAATTATGAATGGTGTGAGTAATACAGGTAAGGCAAGGATTACATGGATTGTGACAACCCTAAATCCCTGACCCCGGATTTGGGGCTGTTACAGTGGCTAGGTTGGGACTTACTAACCTCTCCCACCTTATCCTTGGGGTTTTCTTGATGTTCACCCCTTCCCTCACCACTCACTACCACCTGTGCACTCCCCTCAGGTTGAGTAGTAGTTTTTGCAACAGATGCCTTTTGAGAGGCACCTGAGGTTGGCTTCTTTGACTTGGATTTTGCAGTTTTGGTCTTGGCCACTTGGGTAGGAGGCTGTTGGACAATACCAACCTCCATTGTGGCACCTGAAGGCAAAGAGATTGGAGGATTGGAAATAGAGGTAGTAGAGATAGATACTTGAGTTTCCCGGAGTGCCTCTATGATAGGCAAGTAGACCATTTCCACACCACTGTTGAGGTTCATCATGTTCAAGCCCTCAAGGACTCTCTTGTTCTGAACCCAACACTCCATTTTGTTGTCAGGAAATGTGATGGCCAAATCCTTGTCAACATGGTTAGCCAACAACATAATAACTCTAGCAAAATAAATATATTTGTTCCTAGATTGTTTTTGGCCTAATTTAGCACCTAATTCAATTAGAACCATAGACACTAGGTTGTAATATTTATCATTAAGGAGCATGTAAATCAAATCTAACATTGAAGTAGTTACAACATCCCAATTGCTAATCTTACCAGAAAACACCTTGATGAAGGCATCACAAAAGAAACTCCATTCTTTTCTCATGCCTTTTCTCATGATTTTCCCTATATTATCAGTAGACAAAGCATACCTAATTGAATTAAGCATGGCAACTATATCACTATCATTATGCTTTTCTAGGCCGTTATTCTCAGGCAATTTCAAACAAGTAGTGACAATATCTGAATTTATAACATGTTCATTACCTTTAAGATTGAAGGTAATTGTGGTGTTGACAGAATCAAATACTGCTGAAACCCATACCTCATCAATCACTTCACAGATTAAAGTTGGAGCAGCAAGCATTGCATACGAGAGTTTGCAAGCCTTTATGAACTTCATCATCTTATGGTAAGGTTCTGTGTGGTCTCTAAGATCCACCAAGGTCGTGAACTTATTCTTCTCGTAGATGTAGTCAGTTAGAGACATGGTTTTGTTTGTTGGTGTCATTGCTGCAAAAACTTAGGTACAGAGAAAGAACTTGTGCTTTGAGAGAGAAGAGAATGTTTTTGCCTTAGTGAATTTGGGGAAAGATAAAAACGAATTGTTAGAAGCAAAAATGTATTTATACTTCCGACAAATAAATCACAAAGTTAATCAAATAATTAAAAGGAATTATTTGATTGGTGCGGAAAGTAACCGTTTAAAAATAAAGTACGAGAGAAAATAGCCATGAATTTATTGTAGTTATATACACAGGTGTATGTATATAGCGGCGGATAGAGATGTGACCATTAACGGTTGATATTAAGACGCTACTAATCAACGGATGAGATATAAACCTTTTGTGATTCAGCTTATCCGTTGAAATAACAAATAGCCGGTATCTGTTGAAAAGTAAAAATCTAGTATTATGAATGACTTTCAACTGATGAGGGTATCCGTTGAAAGAGTAATTTTGACTTAGGCAAAATTTCAACTTTTTCCGAGAATTACAATTCTCAAGAAAATCATCATAACACTGGCTGCATTGCAAACTTGCAAATATTCAAAATGACTAAGAGTAATTAAGCATACCTAGCTCACTTACCAACCTTGAGAATGTTGATTCATCAAGTGGCTTGGTAAATATGTCTGCAAGATGCTTCTCACTTGGAACAAAATGTAGCTCCATAGTACCATTCATCACATGTTCCCTGATGAAATGATACTTGATGTCAATGTGCTTGGTCCTTGAGTGTTGCACTGGATTCTCAGTTATGGCAATTGCATTAGTGTTGTCACAGAAAATTGGAATCTTATCAACTCTTAATCCATAATCAAGTAGTTGATTTTTCATCCAAAGAATTTGTGCACAACAACTTCCAGCTGTAATGTATTCAACCTTAGCAGTTGATGTAGAGACAAAATTTTACTTCTTACTGAACCATGATGCTAGCTTGTTTCCTAAAAATTGACAGGTGTCTGTTTTTCTTTTTCTATCAATTTTGCAACCTGCATAGTCTCATCTGAATAACTAATTAGATCAAAACCAGATTCTCAAGGGTACCAAATACCAAGGTTTAGTGTTCCTTTGAGATAACTGAAAATTCTCTTTATAGCAATTAAATGAGACTCTCTAGGATCAGCCTGAAATCTAGCACATAAACAAGTATCAAACATAATATCAGGTCTACTAGCTGTAAAATATAGAAGTGAGCCTACCATGCCTCTATAGCTTGAAATGTCCACAGATATTTCCTTAGTATTCAATTCAAGTTTAGTGGCAGTTGACATAGGGGTTTTCGTAGGAGAACAATCCATTAAGTCAATTTTTTTAAAAGATCATAAATATATGTAAAGCATAATGTAATGCGATATGTAATAGAGGTAACTATAACTCAACACAGGAACAAGACATATAATAATATTAACTGAACCACATGAATCTATAAGAATAGAAGACAGGGTAAACTCAAGAAATCAAAATATGGTATGTATTCTTGAATTCCGTAAACAGGTCATGGAAAGAAGTTTATTAATAGGTTCAGGCCTCTGTGACAAATAAAGAATCAAGACGTTCAAGACTACATAAGTGTTTTTGTGATACAAAGTTAGTACCAGAGGATTTCAGTGTTTTTATGTTGAAGCAGCCAAGACTTGAAAGGACTTGTCAATTGTAGTGTATTGAAGATATAGAGGTTTGAATCAGTGTTAGTCATTTGTGAACCAGACCAGTTGCACTAGGTGTCAGCACAATTGAAGAAGATCAACATGTTTTATTGTCTTAGAAGGAATTGATTTAAGTCAGACCTGATACATCCTGGAAGTTAAAAGAAAGATTGATAAGATGTGTCAAGTCAAAATGAAGTACAATATCTTTACTGCAAAGTGAAAGAATCCTCAAGGACCAAACTGTAAATGAGTGAATTTGATAGTTTCCTTTTGGAAACCATCGAAGTGGTAAACAAGGATTCGATAGAATTCCTTTTGGAAACCATCGAAGTGGTAAACAAGGATTCGATAGAATTCTTTTTTGGAAACCATCGAAATGGTGAAGAACAATTCAATAGTGAAAGGCATATGTATAGGCCTATTTGTAAACATCGAGGATACAACTCAGCTTAAACAAGTTTGTAATAAGTAAATAATAATTCAGTGTCACAAGAATCTCATAAGGTTATATCAGTCAAAAGAATGAAGATTAAAGTCATCCTACAGACTTGAAGTGATTCTACATTTAAAGAAGTTCAATTTATTGATCAAGCCTCAGTGAAGTATTCAAGGAAGTGGATTTATTAAATTGACAGAGATTTCAGAAGTGTGACAGCAAAGGTACAGATTATAGTGGTTGACCAAAGTCAAAAGCAGCTAATGGACCACAACTTAAAGTCAAAGATGAAGAACAGTACATCAAGTATAAACTTCATACAGTGGAAATTCTTCATCAAATTCAAGTGGTTCAAGGATTGTTTATGCTATCATGAAAGGATATAAATTCTCTTTTAAATTAGTTATTAATTTATTAATTAAATTAATTCATCAGAATTAATTTAACAAATAAATAAATTTATTTATTTATTGAATAAATTAATTCATCAGAATTAATTTATTAAATAAATTAATTAGTAGAATTAATTTAAAATATAATTAGAATTATAACTAGAATGACTATGAAAAATGAACTAGAATGACTATCAAGGATAGTCATCCCGATAGTCATCCCAAGTCATTTCTCATAAAAATGAACTGGAATGACTATCAAGGATAGTTATCCCGATAGTCATCCCAGTTCTAATGGTAGTCATTCTAATGTTTTTCTAATATTCTCATAGTCATGCCAAACATAATTCATAGTCATTCCAAGTCTTATTTCATAGTCATTCCAGACTATGTTTTATAGTCATTCTGGAAAAGGCACGTGTAGGTTTTCTTCAAGTGGATTAACATAAAGTGAGAAAAGTAATTAACATAACATCTAAAACAAACTTTCTGTCAAGAAAACTCAAGAAACTGTTGGAGCATTTCTTCTGATCAGTAAATCATTTCTAAAATTTAGTGTTATATTCAAACCACTAGAAATCATTTACTTGTACTGCTTTGACTATCTAGCGGATCTTTATCCCTGGAACGTATCTCGAACTATCATTTATCGTTATATCTTTTTATTACAAAAATAGATAAATTCATGTCGAATTTATTCCAGATTTGTTTTAATTAGTTTGAGATTCAATCTTGTAATCAGTACCAAAATTTGTAACACCTTTCAAGTTTAATATAAGTTATATTTAACTTGAATTTTGTTTCATTCAATTCCGCAATAATTTGTTCTTGAATTGTTTAATCCTAAAACGAACAAATTCGATAAAACAGTATAGTTTGTATTCAACCCCCACCCCCCTTCTACAAACTTACCGGAACCTAGCAGATAGTTTCTTAATTAGAAACTATCGACGTGGTCAGAAAGAAGACTTGTGCAAAGGGTTCGATAGTTTTATATTTAAAACTATCGAATTGGTTTTAGAATGTTAAGAAACTTATTTCGATAGTTTCTTATTGAAATCTATCGAATAAGTTCAGATATTATGTCTTCGATGGTTTTACAAAAGAAGTTGGTATATTGTAGTTAAAGTAGTCAGAATGGTTGGTGAAAACGAGAGGCTGAGATTCATTCTAAGCTTCGATAGTTTTTCAACAGACTACAAATTGGACAGAAGACATTGTCTTCTTCAGTTTTACAGTTACAGAAATTAAATATGAGAGAGAGAGAGTTTGAGAGAAGTTATTGTTAGTGTCTTAAATTCTATAAAGTGTTTTGATTATTGTAACTTGCACTCATTGTAGCTAATCCTACGGATTAGATTTGTAGCACCCTTCGTGGTTTATATATATATATATATATGTGAAAGAAATTGAATAATTTGTGAGTATCGTATTCAACCCCCCCCCCCCCCCCCTTCTACGATACTTTGGACCTAACAATATATTTTGTTTGACTTAAAAAGATTCCTTCTTTCACTTGTTTAACTTGTAAACCAAGGAAATATGTGAGTTCTCCCATCATGCTCATTTCATACTTGTTTTGCATAAGTTTGGCAAACCTCTTGCAAAGTTTCTCATCTGTACACCCAAACAATATGTCATCTACATAAATTTGAACAAAAATACTAGAGTCATTAACATTTCTAAAGAAGAGAGTTTTATCAACAGTACCTCTAGTGAAGTGATTCTCTAAAAGAAACTGTGAAAGAGTGTCATACCAGGCTTTAGGTGCTTGGTCTAGTCCATAAAGTGCTTTGAGTAGAAAATAGACAAACTCTGGATAATTTGGATCTTCAAACCAAGAGGTTGACTGACATACACCTCCTCTTCCAATTCTTCCCCATTTAGAAAAACATTTTTGACATCCATTTGCTAGACTTTGAAATTGGCATGGGCTGCATAGGCTAGGAATATTCTTATTGCCTCCAGTCTTGCAACAGGAGCAAATGTTTCATCATAATCAATTCCTTCCTCTTGAGAGTATCCTTTGACAACCAGTCTAGCTTTATTCCTTGTCACAATGCCATTTTCATCCATCTTGTTTCTGAATACCCACTTTGTACCTATAACACTCCTGTTTTTAGGTTTGGATACCAGCTTCCATACTTTGTTTCTTTCAAATTGGTTTAGCTCTTCCTACATAGCTAATACCCAATCTGGATCTAGAAGAGTATCTTCCACTTTATTTGGTTCATCTTGTGAAATAAATCTATTGTATAAACATTCATCTTGAGTGGCTCTTCTAGTTTGGACTTTTTTAGAGGCATCACCAATTATCAGTTCAAAGGGGTGATCTCTTGTCCATTTTCTTTGAGGTGTCAAAGTGGGCCTTGAAGAAGTTGTCTCATTGTCATGATTATGATCATGCAAGTTTGAAGTTGTCTCATTGTCATGATATGATCATGCAAGAAACTCCCCCTGAGTTTGTTGGGTTTGACATTCTGTTTTATGATCCTTCAACGGATGCCTTAAAATGACTTTCAACAGATTCATCAAGTTGGCTTTTGTTAGATCAGGATTAAATGATCGTCAGGATCTGGACTACTGATCAGGATTGCTGACGTCATCATTATTGCATGAGCGTCAGTATCAGGATTGCTATCAGGACTGTGATCAGGATTATCATCAGGACTGTAAGCTGATCAGGATTGTTGCTTCAAGATAACTATCAAGTTTAGAGAAATAAGAAAAGATGATTTGTCGGTTCTTTATTTATAGGAATGTAGCTGTCGGTCAGGATATGTATCAATATTCTTTGTAATTGATTTGGTCTTATCTTGTAATCGATAGAGCAGCTGTGTATATTATATAAACACAGTTTAGGTTTTGATTTTTAATCAATCTCATACACGAGTATCATTGTACCTAGCAGCTTTCAAGAACATAAGGATTTCTTGAGAGAGTTTTGTAACAGTTTTATACCAGATTTAATAAAGCTGTTATTATTCATATTTGTGTTTATTAAATTCAAGAATCTTATACAGTTGTATTCAACTCTCATTCTACAATTGTTAATTACTGGGCAACAATTGGTATCAGAGCAAACTGATTTAATTTGAATCAGAAACCATCTGAGATGTCGACATTAAAATATGAAAGCATTAAGATTCCCATGCTGAAGAAATCTGAATATCCTACATGGAAGGTAAAAATGCTGATGTACCCGGAAGCAACAGATCCAGAGTGTTTAGACAGGATCAATGATGGACCATACATCCCTAAGAGACTTATTGGTCAGACAGACACTGTTCCTAAACACTATGTGATCAAGGTGAAAAGTGAGTGGACACGAGAAGAAAAGGCTCATGTTCTCAAAGATGCAAAGGTTCTACACAATAGTCTTGATGCTGTCATGTCAAACAGGGTGATTGCATGCAAGTCTGCAAAGGAAATTTGGGACACCTTGGAAACTCAATGCTAGGGATCTGTATCTATCAAGAAGAACAAGAGAGCTTTACTCATTCAAGAGTATGAACAGTTTAATGCTAGACCTGATGAAAGCCTAACTGACATGTATGATAGATTTCTGACTCTACTGAATAATCTATCTCTAGTTGGCAAAGAGTATGTAACTGAAGACTCGAACACCAAGCTTCTGAGAGCTTTACCTGAAGAATGGGATACTCAAACTTCAATCATTAGGCACCAGTATGATCTAAACACTGTGTCTCTTGATGAGGTTTATGGGATGCTAAGAACTTATGATCTTGAGGTTCAACAAAGAAAGAACTAAAAGAGCAGCAAGACAAAATCTGTAGCCTTGAATGTTGAGGCAAAATCAAAAGGTAAAGCTGTGGAGGTCTAAAGAGGAAAATCAATAATTGTGGAGTCAGATCCTGATTGTTAGGTCCAAAGTATCGTAGAAGGGGGGGGTTGAATACGATACTCACAAATTATTCAATTTCGTTTGCGGATAATTATTTTTGTTCTAGTCCAAAATCAAATACACCAAATCAAAACACGAGTCGAGGAATATATCATTTTATAAATATAAACCACGAAGGGTGCTACAATTCTAATCCGTAGGATTAGCTTCAATGAGTTTAGGTTATATTAATCAATACAAACTATAGAATTTAAGGCACTATAAATTTTCTTCTGTCAATGTTCTTGAGCTTTTAAATTCTTCTGCTTCTTATGATTAACTGCTAACCAACTGAGGAAGACATAACCTTCACTCTCATAATTGTAGACTTCAAAAACTATCGAAGGCTGAGGATTAATCATGGCCGTTCAACCTTTTAATCAACCTGTCAAAGTAACACAATTTCACCTGCTCCCTTAAATAAAATCTATCGAATGGAAAATCAATTCTTCGATGGTTTTTCCTTCAAATCCACTTGATCAAATTCAATTGTTTTTCTTAAAAGAAAACTATCAAATCTTTTCTTTTGCAGTTTAATCCTTGAAGATTCTCTCCTTTTTCAGCAAGCATATTGTACTTCCATTTAAACCTAAACATACCTTGTAATATTCTTTTCACTTTCAGGATGTTTCAGATTTAGACTTAAATCAATTTCTTCCGAGATGATAAAACATCTTGATCTTTTAAGTTCACAGATGACTAACACTTGATCAATACTTCCATGTCTTTAATTCAATGTTGTTGATAAGTCCTTTGTCGTTCTGGTTGCTTCAAAAAAATCACTGAAATCCTATGGTACTAACTCTTAATCATTCTAATACTTCTGTAGTATTGAAAGTCTTGTTTCTTTATTTGTCACTGAGGCTTGAACATATTAATGAACTTCTTTCCGTGACCTGTTTACCGACTTCAAGAATACATACCATATTTTGATTTTTTGAGTTTACCTTTTTTTCTTTACTTCTGGATTCATGTGCTTCTGTTAATATTATTGTTTGTCTTGTTCTTTGTTGAGTTGTAGTTATCTCGGTTACATCTTATGTTACATTTTGCTTTACAATCTCCCCCTATTTGATTGTTAGAGTTCAACAAGTAAATACCTCGAGGATAACTCAACTAACTAAGGAAACATGAAACTAATTAAAGTAAGACAGATTGATAATATTAAATGCATTCTGGATTAAATATATACATTTCCAGATTTCTAATTTACAAAGACCATTAAAAATTATACAATGAAGTTGCTCCTCTAGTCTGAGCAGATTGTTCTTTGCTTCATTTTCAGTCCAATAAAATCTCACCTTCTTCAACTACTGGATTGGAGTTAGCAGCTTGATAATCAATCACTGATGGATAATGTAGTGGTTCTCCAGGTTTAAGGATTGCTCCTATGATGTGTCTTCCAATATATTCAACTTGTTGACCCACTCCAGCCCACAACTATAGTGCCCCAAATCCGGGGTCAAAGGATTTGGTCGTCACTCTGCATTCTCAAATAAAACAACCTGTTCAATATTAACCCAATACAATTATGTCATCTGCGACCCCAACTCTACCAAGAATCTTTAAAGGTTATAGTGCTAGAAACAAGAATCCAAAATTCCATTACACAAAATTTTCTTCTTTACAACCATTTTCTTTACATAAATCCTATAACACTAGTATAACTTCGACAATAAGTATACCAGGCAAAATCTAATCTGATACAACAGAGTATTTAATAAAAAATCACTTTATACAATAACCTTACACTAGTTCTAACTACTCTGCATCATAACGTCTTTACACTAACATCTTCTTCCTTCTCTGCCCAGCTACGCGGATAACTCCCGCCAATATGCCTTCTTACTGAAAGGCTAAAAATATAAAGAAAGCAAGTATGAGCGAAAGAATTGCTCAGCAGGTGCATTATCAAGTATAATAGGAAAAGTTTCCAAAATAAGATTTTGGTTTAAACATTTGTAATCTCTAAAAATTTTCAAATCAAGTGTGGTAATTTGCCACAGTTTCTCATTCAGCTTCTAGCAACTGGATAGTTTTAAAACACGAAGGAATTTATATTTGTCGCCACGGTTACCCGAACCAAAATATCTACAATAGGATGTAGAAAATATGAAATAAATATGAAGTCATGCGTCTCCAAGACCATAGTTTAAACCAAAATACTATTTTTAAAGATAACAGTTCCATTCACAACATCTTCTGAAACCAACAACTCTGGAAGAGTAGAATAATAAAAGAGTAAGAATGAGCCAACGCGCTCGACCATGGAAGAAAGAACGTACTTCACGACTTCAATATATTCACAACTTCTTCTGAAACCAACATTAATAATGGTAACATATATAATTTCTGATAAAAATAGAATATGTTCTGATAATTTCGACAATAATAAAATGCCATAAGGAAGTGGCTACTAGACAATTCGAGTTCAATATTTGAATTAGAATTGGACTTCTATTTTATTTTTAAAAACACAAGGTTAGGCTGCTGATCAGTCACACACTAACCCCAGACAATGCACACAGCAGAGTCCTACATCTAGGATCCTTGGCCATCTTGGCCTTAACTTCTTCCGACCATAAATCTGGTCCGACCATTACTGGTCTCTTTAAAAACATTCCAATTCTATATCCTATACGCCAGGTGTCGGTACAATCGACAACCTTGTTACGACAATCAGGTGTCGGAAGAATCGACAACCTTAATACAACAATCGTTGGAAAACTCACGTTCCAGGAAACAACTCAACTATGAAGAATCAATAAAGAATAACAATACAATCTAGTATCGACGAGATCGACTCAATAGTAGGAGGTGCACATGAAAAGTGACAATACAATAAACATGGACGAGATCGATGAAACAACGGGGGGTGACAATGGAGAATAAACAATAACATGCTCAACAAAGTTATGTTCCTCCTTATATACAAGGTCTGGGACCTCAAAATCAACAAACTCGACGAACCCCTTTGATTCAAGACTACTCGGGTCCCTATACCGAGGATGAGGATTATACATCTGGAGAAGAGAGGGATGTCGCCCCAAGGAGGAGGCGTTCTTCCCAAACAAATCGGGAACAACCCCAAACTATTAAGGAGAAAATTGCAGCCCATGAGGCAGAGACTGCAAGACTCAAGAAACTCCTTGCTGAGGAGGAGGCCACCAAATCTCAAGGCCGAGCAACTGGAAGAGTCCCGATAATCAACCTGGACCCGACACCAAGAAGGACTAAGAGGGCTGAAGCCCCAAGGGATGATCCTAGTGTTTTGTTGCCCCTAGGAGATCTTGATGATCCTACACCACCGTTTACTCAAGACATCATGAAAGCCACCATATCCAGGAAATTTAAGATGCCAACGATTAAGGCTTATGATGGACCGGGGGATCCCGCAAATCATGTAAGAACCTTCTCCAATGCACTGCTGTTGCAGCCAGCCAATGATGTGGTCAAGTGTAGGGCGTTTCCACAAACCTTAGCAGGCATGACCCAACGCTGGTATAGCCGTCTTCCTCCCAACTCTATTGGGTCTTTCAAGGAACTAAGCAAAGCTTTCATCGATAAATTCGTTAGTGGAAGAGTGCATGAGAAAAGCTCTGCATCATTCATGGGAATCCAACAAGGAAAGAATGAAGCCCTAAGGGATTATATCA
This sequence comes from Heracleum sosnowskyi, assembly GCA_030848705.1. Classification (NCBI taxonomy): domain Eukaryota; kingdom Viridiplantae; phylum Streptophyta; class Magnoliopsida; order Apiales; family Apiaceae; genus Heracleum; species Heracleum sosnowskyi. Next base: position 46,597,857 of record CM061239.1, on the reverse strand, counting down.
ACCAATTCACCCAGGAGGCTCTGAAAGTCCCGGACTTAGAGGACAAAGTGGCAATGATAGCCCTACAACAAGGAACTACTGATGATCACTTCAAAAGATCGTTAGCAAAAAATCCACCCGAGAGCATGTTGAAGCTCCAAGATAGAGCCGGAAAGTACATTAAGGCTGAAGAAAGCATGAGAAAGTGATAAGTGGATTTCATGTCTACTTAGAACGCTTAGAAACCGGCTTAAACTGATTGCAAGAACTCAAGTTTTAGGTGTTTTGATAGGTTTTTGAGTGTTTATGCAGGAGAGATCATTGGTAGCACTAGGGTGGTGAATGGATGTATTTGAAGGTGTGGTGCTATGTTTGAAGGGGCTTGCAAGAGTTGAGAGTGGAGGCTTTGCTCTTGGAGATGGTGAAAGAAGATGATTTTTTGGCAGGCCAAGTGGGGCGCCCGCGCCACTAGTAGGGCGGCCGCGCCACTTTGGCAGAAAAATAGTGGGGCGCCCGCGCCACTAGTGGGGCGGCCGCGCCACCCTCCCTGTCTCAGCTTTTGTGTTTTTTTTATTTCTGGTGATTAGGGCATTGACTGGTCAAACTAGAGGAGGGATCAGTAATTGTGAACGTTTTATAAGGGGACACCAGAGAATATATAAAAGGAGAAGGATTTATCAAGGAGGAGGAGGAGAGGCAAAAAAACCCTAGAAGATCTATCTGAATTTCATCTTTGTATTCTTCTAAATTAGGCATACTTGGAATCTTTTATGTTGTTTTTAAAACTCTATTACTATTGATACTATTTGCTTTTCAATTATCAATTCAAGACTTAGTTTTAATATCATGTTTTCATTAGAACCCGCGATGATGAACGGTTCATTCATGAACTAATCGTTATCGTGGGATTCTAACGGAGTTTCTTATGGAGTTTAGTGGTTAATTGTTTTTATATATTCTGTGTGTGATGGCTAATTGATTTCCTATCATGGTTGTGCTTATTCGTTGTGGATGCGTAGCTAACATTCATGATTGTTTGTTAATCTCTATTGATTGCGAAAGTGGATATAGGGATTTAGAACTTGTCATGCTAGCATAAGTTCATGTATAATTGTCATGCATGATTAGTGGATGATTTTAACCATTTCATCTACCTTATGTAATCTGAATAGATAACTTGCTCATTAAACCACTATGTTTTCAATCTCTATAGACATATAGGGACTAAGCATATTTGGTGCCCATTTAACTTCTATCTTTATTGTGGATGTTTAAGTGGTATGGTATACGTATACTGAAAGGTAGCGTATACTAGTTTCGTGTTATCTGATTAATTGTCACAACCATCACATGCATTATTTAAGAACAAGAGACTCTAGATGAAATATTTGATGATGTTAGGATCCCATGCTTTATTCATATAAGTAAGTTCCAGTAATCCTTTTTAGTTAATACAATCTTGTTAAGTGTTAGTTAATTAGTTAAACAAAAACCAATTTTGATATTTATCTTAGCAGTGAGTAATAACTATATATTGGTGCATAAGTGCATAGCTATAACAACAGAACCAGTCTCTGTGGGAACGAACTTAACTTTATCATATACTGCTTGTGACCACGTGCACTTGCGTGTTTTTGTGCGAACAAGTTTTTGGCGCCGCTGCCGGGGACTCGGTTATTGTTTTAATATAGTTTATGTGCTTGTCATCAGTGACAGTTTAAGTTCACTGACTCGGATTGTTTTCTCATCAAATTGTACTTTGTTTGGTGTGTTCCAGATAATCTAGTGAGCGTGTATGCGAACACGTTCTCAATCTCGTAAAGATAAACTGGAAGAAGAAGGAGCTAACTTGAATCTAGTTATGGGAGAACCAGAAGCAGCAGGAGCGAAGGCTTTGATGGAGTACTCGCAGCCAAAGATCAATGATATTCAGTCAAGCATTGTTAGGCCAGCTATCTCGGCTAACAACTTTGAGATCAAGGCTGGCACGATTCAGATGCTACAGAACTCTGTGCAATTTGGGGGTTCTCCAACGGAAGACCCTAATATGCATATTAGGGATTTCATTGAGATTTGTGACACATTCAAGTTCAATGGAGTGTCAGAGGATGCTGTGAAGCTGAGACTCTTCCCTTTTTCTTTGAGGGATAAAGCTAAGGGATGGTTGCATTCTTTACCAGCAGGGTCTATCACTACATGGGATGAGCTTGCGCAAAAGTTTCTCACTAAGTTCTTCCCTATGGCAAAGACAGCTGCAATAAGAAATACTCTCACCCAGTTTACTCAACATTCAGGGGAAACGTTATGTGAAGCTTGGGAGCGATACAAAGAGATACTACGAAAGTGCCCTCACCATGGAATGCCTGATTGGATGGTGATAAATTGTTTCTACAATGGTTTGGGAGGTCAATCAAGACCAATGCTGGATGCAGCATCAGGTGGAGCTCTTTGGGCTAAAAGCTATGAGGAGGCCTATGAACTTATAGAGATGATGGCTGCCAATGAGTACCAAAATCCTACTCAGAGGTTATCACATGGCAAGGCAGCAGGAATTCTGGAATTGGATGCAACTACAGCAATAGCAGCTCAGCTAAAAGCTCTTTCGATGAAGGTGGATTCTCTATCTAACATGGGAATGCAGCAAGTGGCCAGTGTCTGTGAACTATGTGCAGGTGCTCATGACACTAATCAGTGCGCTATATCCAGTGAATCAGCACAGTTCGTAAGTAATTTCCAGAGGCCACAGCAGCCAGTTCCTAATGCTTATCATCCAAATAACAGGAACCACCCGAATTTCAGCTGGAGTAACAATCAGGGTGGTCAACAGCAGTATCAAGGTCAGCAGTTTGGAGCAAGGCCAGTCAATTCTTCTGGATATCAGCAGCAGTATGCTCCAAGGCAACCTTATCAACCACCACCAGGGTTTTATCAACAACCTCCAGGTCACCATGGTCAATCTTCTAATGAAAAATCAGAATTGGAAGAATTGAGGTTGATGTGTAAGAGCCAAGCGGCTTCTCTCAAGACTTTGGAAACCCAGATTGGGCAAATAGCTAGTGCATTGTTGAGCCGACCACAGGGAACTCTCCCGAGTGATACGGAAGCTAATCCAGGGAAACGGGAGGCCAAGGAACATGTGAAAGCAGTTACATTGAGGTCTGGCAAGGTTACAAGGGACCAAAACTCAGAATTGGAGCAAAATGAAAAATCTGAAGAAAATGACCAGGGGGAGTGGCGCGCCCGCACCACTAGTGGGGCGCCCGCGCTACTACTTCTGCCAGAAAATCCAAAAACAGTTGAAAAGAAGGGTCCGGTGGAAGACAAGTGGGAACAACAGTCCAAGTCAACTAAGGAATCTATTCCAAAGCATAATCCAGAGGAAAAAGTAATCTATCCACCTCCTCCATTCCCTAGAAGACTTCAAAAACAGAAATTGGATACACAGTTTGCCAAATTCTTAGAGATTTTTAAGAAGCTGCATATTAATATACCCTTTGCGGAAGCTCTTGAGCAAATGCCGAGTTACGCAAAGTTCATGAAGGGTATTCTCTCAAAGAAAGTGAAGCTTGAGGACTTGGAAACAGTGGCTTTAACTGAAGAGTGTAGTGCCATTCTGCAGCAGAAGTTGCCTCCAAAATTAAAAGATCCAGGGAGTTTCACCATTCCTTGCACTATCGGCAACTTGTCATTCGACAAATGTTTATGTGATTTGGGAGCGAGCATTAATCTGATGCCATTGTCTGTCTTTGTACAACTAGGGCTACCGGAGCCTAAACCTACGTCCATGTCTCTACAGCTGGCAGATAGGTCTATCACGTACCCTAGGGGCATTGTGGAGGATGTCCTGGTAAAGGTTGATAAGCTCATTTTCCCGGCTGATTTTGTTATTCTGGACTTTGAGGAAGACAAGAAGATCCCCATTATCTTGGGAAGGCCATTTCTCGCTACAGGTCGTACGTTGATTGATGTGCAAAAAGGGGAACTCACGATGAGGGTGCACGATCAGAACGTCACTTTCAATGTTTTCAACGCAATGAAGTTTCCTACAGAAGAGGAAGAATGTTTTTCTATGGATTTTGTGGAAGCTGCAGTCAGCAAAGAGCTTGACCAATTGATCATATCAGACACATTAGAAAAAGCACTAATGAAGGACTCTGATGTTGAAGATAGAGGGAGAGAGGAGCAAGTACAGTATCTGAATGCAAACCCTTGGAAGAGGAGGTTGGACATACCATTTGACTCTCTTGGCATAACAGAGTTGGAAAAGCCACAGGAGCGTCTCAAGCCGTCAATTGAGAAAGCTCCCACGCTCGAACTTAAACCATTACCAGAACATTTGAGGTATGCTTTTTTAGGTGATGCATCCACATTACCTGTTATCATCTCATCTAACTTGTCAGGTAGTGAAGAAGATAAACTCCTCAGAATCTTGAGGGAGTTTAAATCAGCGATTGGGTGGACTATAGCGGATATTAAGGGAATCAGCCCTTCTTACTGCATGCATAAAATTCCGCTAGAACCAGGAAGCAAGCCAACAGTGGACCCTCAGAGACGTCTTAATCCTATCATGAAAGAGGTAGTGAAGAAAGAAATTCTCAAGTGGCTAGATGCTGGGATCATTTATCCTATTTCAGATAGTTCATGGGTTAGTCCGGTTCAATGTGTGCCAAAGAAAGGAGGCATGACAGTGGTGGCTAATGAAAAGAACGAGCTGATCCCAACTCGTACAGTGACTGGGTGGAGAATTTGCATGGACTATAGGAAACTGAACAAAGCTACCAGGAAGGACCATTTTCCCCTTCCTTTCATTGATCAGATGTTGGACAGGTTGGCTGGGCATGAGTTCTATTGCTTGCTGGATGGTTATTCAGGGTACAACCAGATTGGTATCACTCCAGAAGATCAAGAAAAGACAACTTTTACTTGTCCTTTTGGTACTTTCGCGTTTCGCCGAGTTCCTTTTGGACTTTGTGGTGCACCTGCTACTTTTCAGAGGTGTATGATGGCAATCTTCTCGGAGATGATTGGCATAAATGTGGAAGTGTTCATGGATGACTTCTCAGTTTTTGGAACGTCATATGATGAGTGCCTCAGCAATTTGGGTATGGTTCTGAAAAGATGCGTTGAGACTAATCTAGTGCTCAACTGGGAAAAATGTCACTTTATGGTGCAAGAAGGAATTATTCTCGGGCACAAGGTATCTAGCAGGGGACTTGAAGTGGACAAGGCTAAATTGGAGACAATTGAAAATCTGCCTCCACCAATTTCAGTTAAAGGAATTCGCAGTTTTCTTGGTCATGCAGGTTTCTATAGGCGGTTCATTCAAGATTTCTCCAAAATCTCTAAACCCTTGTGCAATCTGTTGGAAAAGGATATTTCTTTTAAGTTTGATGACGACTGTTTGGCTGCTTTTGAGCTCTTAAAGAAGAAGTTGACCTCTGCGCCGGTCATTACTGCACCAGATTGGAATGAACCGTTTGAGTTGATGTGTGATGCTAGTGATTATGCCGTGGGAGCTGCTCTGGGGCAAAGGAAGAAAAATGTTTTTCATGTAATCTACTATGCTAGCAAAACTCTCAATGATGCACAGCTAAATTACACTACTACAGAGAAGGAACTCTTGGCCATTGTGTATAGTTTCGAGAAATTCAGGTCTTATTTGCTCGGAACCAAGGTAGTGGTGTTTACTGATCATGCAGCTATTCGTTATCTTATTTCGAAGAAAGATTCAAAGCCTCGATTGATTCGTTGGGTTCTTTTGCTTCAAGAATTCGACTTGGAAATTAAAGATAGGAAGGGTACTGAAAACCAGGTGGCTGATCACTTGTCGCGGTTGGAGGACCAAGGTAAGAACTCAGTTGATAAAACTCTCATCAATGAGTTCTTTCCGGATGAGCAACTTTTTGGAGTGCAAACGGAAGAACCATGGTTTGCTGACATTGTGAACTATCTGGTAAGTAAAATCATTCCCTCAGAATTCTCGTATGCTCAAAGAAAGAAGTTTTTGCATGATGTGAAGTGGTACTGTTGGGACGAACCCTTCCTATTCAAACAGGGAGCCGACCAGATAATACGAAGGTGCATTCCTTACAGTGAAGTTGAGGGTGTGTTGCGTGATTGTCACTCCACCACTTATGGAGGTCATTATGGTGGAGAGAAGACAGCTACGCGAGTACTTCAGGCTGGTTTCTATTGGCCAACACTGTTCAAGGATGCACATCAGTTTGTGTTGAGATGTGATCGATGCCAAAGGGTTGGTAATATCTCGAGGAGGAACGAGATGCCGCTTAATATGATGCTCGAGGTGGAGATTTTTTATGTGTGGGGCATTGACTTCATGGGACCCTTTGTTTCTTCGTGTAGCAACCAGTACATTCTGTTAGCTGTGGATTATGTTTCTAAATGGGTTGAGGTAAAGGCATTACCGACCAATGATGCTAAAGTGGTATTGAGTTTTCTGCATAAGCAAATATTCACGCGTTTCGGCACGCCAAGGGTCATTATCAGCGATGAGGGAACACATTTCTGCAATCGGAAGTTTACGGCCTTGATGGCCAGGTTTAACATCAATCATAGGGTTGCTACTGCTTATCACCCTCAGACTAATGGGCAAGCAGAGGTGTCTAACAGAGAGATTAAGCGTATTCTGGAGAAGGTAGTGAATCCTTCAAGGAAGGATTGGTCCTTGAAACTTGATGAAGCTGTATGGGCATATAGAACGGCTTACAAGACACCGTTGGGCACTTCACCTTTTCAGCTGGTCTATGGAAAGGCTTGTCATTTACCTGCTGAATTAGAACACAAGGCATATTGGGCATTGAAGAAGTTGAATTTTGACTTGGCAGCAGCGGGTGAGAAAAGGATGCTTCAGATCAATGAGATGGATGAGTTTCGTCTACAGGCTTATGAAAATCACAAGTTGTACAAGGAGAAGGTAAAGAGATGGCATGATAAACGGTTGGTGCAAAAGTCCTTTAGACCAGGTCAACTTGTTCTGTTGTTCAACTCTCGTCTGAAACTTTTTCCCGGGAAACTTAAGTCAAGGTGGTCGGGGCCATTCACGGTCAAAACAGTTTTCCCACATGGAGCGGTGGACATCTATGATAAGTCAGCGGATGAGGCATTCAAGGTTAATGGTCAGAGGTTGAAACCATATTTTGGTGAACGTGTGAATCGTGAGGCGGAAGCCGCGGTTCTTAGTGTCCCAGAATGAAGATTGGTGTGCGTCAAGCTATGGACGTAAAACAAGCGCTTCGTGGGAGGCAACCCACGTAGTTGTATTAGAGTTCAGAAAAAAAATTGAAAAAAAAAAAAAAAAAAAAAAAAAAAATGTTGAAAATTTTTTTTTTTGGACAGAGAGGGTGGGGCGCCCGCGCCACTAGTGGGGCGGCCGCGCCACTGCTCCTGCCAGAAACGAAAAAAAAAAATAAAAACTTGGAAAATCAGAAAAACAAAGAGTTTTTTTTTGGGGGTTTTTGCCTATTTATACTTTACCCATCCCAACCCATCTCATAGTCTTCAAAAACCCTAGCCTTTTCTACCTCTCTACTACACCCATCTCAAATTCTATACATACAATACATACACACCTCCATCTTTTCGTATCAATTCATGGCACCACCAAAGAGAGGTCGTTATGCGGGAAGTAGTAGCAGCCGTCGTTCTTCTTCGGAGGAGCAATCTAGTGCGGGTTTTAGGGGAGAGAAGTTTATTTCTGTGGAGGCTTCACTTGAGTATGCACGGTTAACTTCTAAGGCCGTGGTGAAGGAGAGGGGGTTTTTACCTACCCCTCGTGATGGTAATTTGGTGAAGATGATCACCGACAGGGGTTGGGAAGGAATTTGTGAAGTACCGGAGCCAATCCCGGTGAGTATTGTTCGTGAGTTCTATGCGAATGCCAAGGCGGAGAAGAATGGGTATTCAGTGGTTCGTGGTTACACGGTGGATTATACACCAGCGGCGATTTCTCAGGTTCTTGGGTTGCCGAGGAGGAAGGAGGGGGAAGCTGATTGGTCGGAGAAGACCCGGGCTGATTTGGACATGGAGTACATCATGGGAGTGCTATGTGTCCCGGGAACGACTTGGAAGTGTAATCGGGCTACTAATGAGCTTCTCACATTCCCGGCATCTGCCATGAACAGGTATGCTAAGGCCTGGAACTTGTTCATATGTGCTAATGTTATGCCTTCGTCGCATTCGCATGAGGTTAATGTTGATAGGGCTATTGTGTTATGGGGGATTTGTAATGAGGAGTATATTGATCTTGGGGCTCTCATCCATCGGAGTATGCTGAGGTTTTTGAGCGGTCGGACCACTGGGGCAATTCCTCATGCTTCTGTGATTGTTAAGTTGTGTACTGCTGTCGGGGTTCGTTGGTCTGCGGAGGAGTTCCTTCAATTACCTAGTGCGCCTCTTGACCACGCGACGATTCAGAGGTTGGAGGATTGGGATGGTGGTCATCCTGACCTTTGTGGTTTGGGTTTTTCTAATGTTGGTGATGATGATCAGGATGCTCCTACTCGGGAGACAATCCGGATGAGGCGTACGGGTTCTTCCAGTGTGCAACAAGGGAGTGAAGGGGCTGGTTTTGGAGAGGCTCAATATAGGAGGTTGACTCGGCGGATTGATGCCATGCATGACATAAACCGCCGTTTTGCTACGGATTTAACTCAGGCGTTGGGTACGGCTTTCCGCGCCACTGGAGTTGATATTGCTTGGCCTGATTTTGGGGCTGGTTTTGTTTATCCTCCACCAGATACACCACCCATGGAAGGTGGTGACGCTGCTGATGATTAGGTACTCTCTGCATTTTCCTTGTTATTACCTTCAATGAGGACATTGAATATTGTAAGTTTGGGGGTGGTAATCAAGGAATAGTAGTGTTAGTGTGTGTCTCATGTAGGATTCATATTGCATATGTAGTTGTAGTTCATTCGTAGTTTTGCATATTTATGTCATTTTAGGACATTCTGTTGCATAGTTCTATTTATTATGTTAGTCCATTGTAGTTGCATGTGCATAGCATATTTCATGATCCCTTAAGACTTGACTGTTTCTGTGGTGAGTCGATGTTGATTGGAGTGTAGTTGTGATGAACAGAGGGCTGATTAGGTTCCTAAGTATTAACTTGCATGCCAGGAACAAATTTTTTTTTACATAAGTCTCATTGGTTGTTTTGAATTTGATCAGACCATGCTTGTTTAGATGCTAGAGTTTAACCACTTGTTTATATTTAGAATATTGGCTAGATTCTTGAAAATGAAGGTGCACTTAAGTATAAGTTTGGGGGAAACCAGGAATTTCATGCTACTTGTTAATAAAGGCTAGGTGTCAAATGGCTAGTAGCCGCTCATTGGTAAAAAATGAGTAGTCTAGGGTGGGATGAGAAAAAGCAATGGCACTCATTCCGAAATCAGAAAAAAAAAGAGAAAAAAAAAAGAGTTGTGTTTGTTTTGTGTTTATGCAGAATTGATCAGGGTGAGCTCTTTAATACTCGAGTAAGTAAGTTCTTTGGGGACTGTGTCCTAGTGACCTAAGACTTTTCCGGTCTGGGATCCACTGACCTAAAGCTCGTTAAATGGGTATTATTGTAAAAGCCTTTCGAGGTCTCATCCACTGCACGATCAAATAAGCATATGTGTTGTGTTGCGTGGTTTGTGTAATAAAGCATGAATTTCTGTCTAACTCGAGTGATTTATGGAGATGTATCCTAAAGGTTCTTGTGTCTAGCGTTCATTCTGTTTATAAACTTGTGGTTGTTTTTGCTAAGGATAGGTATGGTCTTGATTAAGTTTGGGAGTATGTTGGTGAGCATTGCACACACGCACGTTCCTGTGTTTGTATGGTTGATCAAGGGGAGTTTGGTCGAACTCTGTTTGGAAAATTGCATTTGTTTTGAGATGTTGGCTCATTCATTGGTTATGGTCAGGTTGGGGGGATCGCTTGCATTATCATAGTAGTTGCATCCATGCATTGCATTGCATTAGTTAGTATGGAGTCTGTTTATGCTTGAGGACAAGCATTGGTTCAAGTTTGGGGGTGTGATAAGTGGATTTCATGTCTACTTAGAACGCTTAGAAACCGGCTTAAACTGATTGCAAGAACTCAAGTTTTAGGTGTTTTGATAGGTTTTTGAGTGTTTATGCAGGAGAGATCATTGGTAGCACTAGGGTGGTGAATGGATGTATTTGAAGGTGTGGTGCTATGTTTGAAGGGGCTTGCAAGAGTTGAGAGTGGAGGCTTTGCTCTTGGAGATGGTGAAAGAAGATGATTTTTTGGCAGGCCAAGTGGGGCGCCCGCGCCACTAGTAGGGCGGCCGCGCCACTTTGGCAGAAAAATAGTGGGGCGCCCGCGCCACTAGTGGGGCGGCCGCGCCACCCTCCCTGTCTCAGCTTTTGTGTTTTTTTTATTTCTGGTGATTAGGGCATTGACTGGTCAAACTAGAGGAGGGATCAGTAATTGTGAACGTTTTATAAGGGGACACCAGAGAATATATAAAAGGAGAAGGATTTATCAAGGAGGAGGAGGAGAGGCAAAAAAACCCTAGAAGATCTATCTGAATTTCATCTTTGTATTCTTCTAAATTAGGCATACTTGGAATCTTTTATGTTGTTTTTAAAACTCTATTACTATTGATACTATTTGCTTTTCAATTATCAATTCAAGACTTAGTTTTAATATCATGTTTTCATTAGAACCCGCGATGATGAACGGTTCATTCATGAACTAATCGTTATCGTGGGATTCTAACGGAGTTTCTTATGGAGTTTAGTGGTTAATTGTTTTTATATATTCTGTGTGTGATGGCTAATTGATTTCCTATCATGGTTGTGCTTATTCGTTGTGGATGCGTAGCTAACATTCATGATTGTTTGTTAATCTCTATTGATTGCGAAAGTGGATATAGGGATTTAGAACTTGCCATGCTAGCATAAGTTCATGTATAATTGTCATGCATGATTAGTGGATGATTTTAACCATTTCATCTACCTTATGTAATCTGAATAGATAACTTGCTCATTAAACCACTATGTTTTCAATCTCTATAGACATATAGGGACTAAGCATATTTGGTGCCCATTTAACTTCTATCTTTATTGTGGATGTTTAAGTGGTATGGTATACGTATACTGAAAGGTAGCGTATACTAGTTTCGTGTTATCTGATTAATTGTCACAACCATCACATGCATTATTTAAGAACAAGAGACTCTAGATGAAATATTTGATGATGTTAGGATCCCATGCTTTATTCATATAAGTAAGTTCCAGTAATCCTTTTTAGTTAATACAATCTTGTTAAGTGTTAGTTAATTAGTTAAACAAAAACCAATTTTGATATTTATCTTAGCAGTGAGTAATAACTATATATTGGTGCATAAGTGCATAGCTATAACAACAGAACCAGTCTCTGTGGGAACGAACTTAACTTTATCATATACTACTTGTGACCACGTGCACTTGCGTGTTTTTGTGCGAACAGAAAGTATGAACCCACTACTGGTGGTAGTGGAAATCCAAAGAAGAGAAAAGAAACACAAGAGTATGACGTCAAGGAAAAGTTTCCCAGAACGTCAAAAAGTTCTGATTCTCCACCTAAAAGAAACAATTTTGGCCCAAAGTTTACAGAGTATTCAAGATTGAATACTCCCAGGGGTCAAATTCTGATGGAGATAGCAAAGGAAGAGGATCTCAAATGGCCGAAGCCAATGAGGGCTGACATGTCCAAACGGAACCAAAACCAATTCTGTCGGTTCCACAAGGAAGTCGGTCACGATACCGACGATTGTAGGTAATTGAAAAATGAGATTGAATTTCTGATACGAAGAGGAAAGCTCAATAAGTACACCAAGGATGGAAACCAAGGGTGTCAAAGGGGGAACTATGAAAGGAAGGACTATGACAGAAGGGACAACGATCAAGATCGAAATCCCAAGCCCCGAGGGCCAGTTATCAACATGATATTCGGAGGGCCAACTGATGCCGGGTCCTCTAGAAACTCAAGAAAGGCTTATGCTCGAGAAGTAATGACTGTGGTCGGAGAAGCACCAAAGCGTGCCCGAACAGAAGTATCAATAGGTTTTGATGATTCAGACCTAGAGGGGGTGAAGTTTCCCCACGATGATCCCTTAGTCATCGTTCCTGTGATAGGGAATTCTGAAACAAAGAGAGTTTTGGTCGATAATGGAGCTTCAGTGGACATCTTGTTCCATAATGCTTTTATCAAGATGGGCTATACTGACTCTCAGTTGACACCTTCAAATATGCCCATATACGGATTCAATGGGGGTGGAATCAAAGGTGGAAGGCACTATCCAACTCCCAATGACAATGGGGCAAGGGTCGAATACGTCTACTCAGATGTTGAACTTCATAGTTATAAAGGCAACTTCGACCTATAATGCAATCCAGGGAAGGACTGGTCTTCATCGTTCAAGGCCGTTGCCTCATCCTATCATCTGAAAATCAAGTTCCCAACGAGGAATGGAATCGGTGAAGAACGTGGGGACCAGAAGATGGCTAGAAGTTGTTACGTAGCCGCGTTAAGGCCTGATGGAATCGGGGGGGGGGGGCAGATTCTCCCAATTGAAGATATGGATACTAGTGACAATGAGGACCGAAGAGGGAAACCAACTGAGGATTTAATCCCAATTCCCTTAGTCCCTGGTGAACCGGAGAAGGTGACTTATGTTGGAGCATTATTGCCTGAACCATTGAAAAGCAAACTCATATCTTTTCTTCAAGAAAGCAATGACGTTTTTGCTTGGACAACGGCTGACATGCCAGGGATCGATCCCCAACTGATAACTCACAAGTTGAATTTGGATCCTGAAAGGAAGACGGTGAAGCAGAAGAAGAGAAATTTTGCTCCAGAAAGACAAGAGGCCATTAAACAAGAAGTTGAAAAGCTTTTGGAGGCCGGGTTCATTGAAGAGATACAATTCCCAGAATGGTTGGCTAACCCAGTGATGGTCAAAAAGGCCAATGGAAAGTGGAGGATGTGTGTGGACTTCACTGACTTGAATGATGCATGTCATAAGGATTGTTTTCCCTTACCAAGGATTGATGCCCTAATAGATGCCACGGCTGGACACGAGATGCTGAGTTTCATGGATGGCTTCAGTGGATACAACCAAATCAAAATGCACAAAGATGACATCCCCAAGGTATCATTCATCACCGACTTTGGTGTTTTCTGTTATCTAGTCATGGCATTTGGACTTAAGAATGTAGGGGCAACTTATCAACGACTGGTGAACAAAATTTTTGGACACCTGATTGGAAAGACCATGGAGGGTTATGTGGATGACATTTTGGTTAAAAGCCTCGATAAGGCCGATCATATAAACCATCTACGGGAAGCATTTAAAGTGCTGAGGCACCACAAGATGATGTTGAATCCAGCTAAATGTGCCTTTGGTGTAGGTTCGGGAAAGTTCTTAGGCCTGATGGTTTCCAAGAGAAGAATCGAGGCTAATCCCGACAAAATCAAAGCAATTCTAGACATGGTGAAAGTGTTTGTCCTAAATCCAATCATGTATGATGAGTTAGGAAGAACTTTCTTGTATTCTTATTTGATTTCATTAATGTTAATAAAAGACTTGTTTTGTTTTTATTACGGGCTTTATCTATTTAAAGTGTTTTAAATAAGATGTTCCATAGTTTAGAGTAAATCTTCTAGAATTATAATGAGATTATAATAGTGAGATCTAGAAGATGATAACTCTAGACTTAAACAATTCCTGATCATAGGATAACTAATCGGAAGTTGGTGAATCCGCAAAGATTGGTACATACTATGCTTGCTCCCGTCAGGAGGATGTCTGTTCTCATAGGCATTTGTGTGGTGACACTATAGCTAGTATGTAGGTGCTTGTTAGGGAATAAGTTTACTGAACATGACTCGATAAGTTGAACAGCTAATGGAGTTTACTCACGTGTCAATAGTTATTCACTGAGTGATAGTTGTACAAGTGTCCTTAGACTTGAGATCGTTAGAGTAATCTTGTATATAATGAACTATGCTTTGGATTAGTCCTTAGTCTCAAGGACATCCATTAGGTCTATTCTGGGCATAGGGATTTGTGTATGGAGATAGTTAACGTCAATAAAGGATCTACCCCTTCCAGTAAAGGAAGAGAATATCCTATGTTATTCTTAGTATGCGAGTTCTGGAATCTCTGGCCAGAGTGTATGAAATTAGAAAGGAGTTTCTAATTTGCAATAATATGAACTTAGCATTATGAATAAGAAATCATATGATTAAATTTGATAGGCCTGACACGAGATCCATGCCTTGTATTTAATCGGGATATTGTAGGGTAGAAGGAATTGATTGTACTGAAACTAGTCACTAACAGGTTCTTGGTATTCTAAGCAGTGAATTCATATTATCCGGATAGTCGCGATATGTTGAGAAACATCACTCACGATGTAGAATAAATATAATTAATCAGTTAATTATATTTAATGAATTATTAGAATTCATATAAATAATAAATAAAAGTTTATTATTATTTATTTCTACTACCGGCTTAATATTGAACCTACAGGGTCACACCATAAAAGAATATTTTCTTTGATGAAAAGATTTAAATTATGAGAGAGGAAGAATTATTTTCTAAATAGTTTAGAAAAAGAAATAATGATTAAAATAGTTTTAATCATTATTAAAGCATTTTAGAAATGTGGGGTTAATATATATATATATAAAGATATATTATTAAAACCCTAAGATATCCCTATAAATAGAATGAGATAGTCCATTCTAAGGCATAACTTGTTTTTGTGAAAAACCTAGAAAAGGAGCTAGCCTCGATCTCTCTCTCTCTCTCTCTTTTTCTCTCTAAAAGGTGTTAGAGTTTTTTTGAAGAATTCATCGAAGAAAAATTCTTGGTGGATACCGGTAGAGTGCTTCACACTCTGAGGAGCAACTACTTACTACCATCGATTTTAAATCTTCGATTCTCAAGGTATGGTTACAATTCCCCTCGATCGATCTAGAGTTTATATGTTTTTCTATATGCGCGATACATGGTTTTTACGGAATAATTGTTATATCACGCTTCCGTTCATCCGTAAATTCCTTCAATGGTATCAGAGCGAGGTTTTGCATATAGAGATTCATATAAAAAAATTCAGATTTTTTTATGCATGTATGAGATTTTGACCATTGATGTGGGTTCTACAAGTGTTGTGGATCATCTAGGTATTGTTTTCATAATTTTTTGATGTGTAGATTATTTGTTATGAATTTTTTAAAATTGTTTTAACTAAAATTCATAAAATAAATATGCATGTTGAAATATATGAATTAAAATTTGCATAAGGACCCCATAGACACTTGGTTATTTTTGCTTTTGTTTCATTTCAGAAATCATATTATTTTGATTTTTTATTAATTTATTAATATTAAAATAAAATAATAATAACAATAAATGCATTAATGTCTGGGCAGTTTTTTTTTGTGTTTTAAATGCTTTATAGCATAGAATTGTTGTAACTTACTTAGCATTAAATATAATTAAAAAAACAAAAAAAACTGCTGCTGCTCTCCGTGCGCGTGGCGCGCAATGGCTGGGAAAGGTGTAACACATTCCACATTAAATTTGATTTTTTGGGAGTTTGGTAACTCCGTTTTGGGCGTGTAATATACCGTTGGATTCGTTTTTCCGAGACGGATCTAATGCAGTGGTCAAATATTTTTTATATAAAAGTTTGGAACTATTTATATTCCCGGAAGTGTTTTAAAGCATGTACTAATTGTTTTAATTGCTTTTAAATACTATAATAAAGCCATACATCATTCTATCATTGTATGACATGATATTACCTGCATGATTACTTGTTTATTTATTTTAATATCTGAGATATATACCTATATTTACCATTAGATGATAGATTTGGGTGAACTTAAATCAAAATAAGGCGTGCTCTAGAAAATCTAGAATATGAATCGTTTCTGGCCTTAACAATAATATTATGAGTACAACCATGAGATTGTTATGTTTATGAAACATATAGTGAAATACTCTTTTGATGTTGAAAATGAAAATTTCTGTCTAGGCCGTTGGGTTTTAAGCGGGACCGATGTGACCCCTCCAACACACTGGGAATTTTTCATTTAAATATCATAATTGTATTTTGTTCAAGAAAAAGAGAATCTCCTAGTAATATGATTATGGTTGTAACATAATATAATCCCTCTAAAATTAAATAATATCAAGTAGTAATTGGCCAATGACACAAAGGGCTTGTGTCGGTCATAGCCTTCCAACATGGTAGAAAGTAGTTCTTATTTTTGAATCATTCTCGTTTCGTGCTACAACCGAGGGCTTTGATTTCAAAATAAGAAATACTTGTCTATTACATAGAGATGTGTACAATGTATTAGAATCTAATGGTCGTTACGTGCTACAGCCGTGGGCTGTTGGAGACGTATTCAATTGTATGAAATGTTGGGTTAGACTTGACTTAGAATATTGAGTTTGTCGTGCTACAGCCGTGACTCAATTATTCAAGAGGCTAAAGTTTTATTAGGGAATAACATGAGATGTAATTGACAAGAGTTGTCTGCCTACTGAACATCACATGACGTTTCGTGCCACAGCCGAGGTTGTGTGATGGAATGTAGGATCCCTACTCCCACTAGCATTATGAATGGTTAATTTTTTTTACTTAGGGGGTTGTATAAATTAGATAAACTAGTGGGAGCCACTTATGAATAAAGACCCGATTCATATATTGTTTTAAAATGAAATTGAATATTTGCTAAGTGTTGTTATGTGTTTATCATTTACAGATTTACTATATACATTATGTCTTCTACACTATCACTCCGGAGCATACTGGATGCTCACAAATTGACTGGTCCTAATTTTGCTGACTGGCTTCGAAACCTGAAAATTGTTCTCAGGGTTGAGAAGCTGGAATATGTGCTTAACTCACCTAAGCCTGCTGAACCTGCTGACGATGCACATGATGATGAACATGTTGTGTATCGTAAGTGGATAGATGATGCAAATGTTCCTCAATGTATCATGCTAGCTTCCATGAACATTGAGCTACAGAAGCAGCATGAGCATATGGATGCTCACACTATCCTAACACATCTACAAGAGTTGTATGATGTGGCGGGGAGGACAGCTCGATATGATATATCGAAGGAGCTATTCCGCTGTAGGATGTCTGAGGGATCGTCTGTGAATGACCATGTACTTAAGATGATCAATTTGATTGAACGTCTTGGACAACTTGGTTTCAACATGGATGGGGAGCTGAGTCAAGACTTGGTCTTGCAATCACTTCCGGGTTCGTTTTCGCCGTTTGTTGTGAACTTTCACATGAATAAGTTGGACGTCAGCCTGGCTGAACTCCACAACATGTTGAAGACTGCGGAATCGAATTTTCCCTCTAAGAAGAGTTCTGTTCTTCTAATTGGTGAATGTTCCAATCCTAAGAAAAGGAAGAAGAACCCTCCCAAGAAGAAGAAAGTAGGTGAAAAAAGGCCGATTCCACCAAAAGCTGAAGACCCCAAAAGCAAAGCTGTTTGCTTCCACTGTAACAAGGTGGGGCACTGGAAGAGGAACTGCAAGGTTTACCTTGCAGAATTGAAGAAGAAGAAGGGTAGTGAGACTGCCGCTTCTGATTCAGGTATGTTCATGATTGAAGTGAATATGTCATTAAATCAAATTTCTACTTGGGTATTAGATACCGCCTGTGGTTCTCACATTTGCAATTCGTTGCAGGGACTAAGGAGAAGTAGGACTCTTGAGGAAGAGGAGGTGATTCTACGGATGGGAAATAGAGCAAGAGTTGATGCTACAGCTGTAGGATCATTTGATTTACATATGCCTACGGGCAAGACTATTGTTCTAAATAATTTTTATTTTGTTCCCTCGATTGTGAGGAATATTATTTCTATTCCCATGTTAGACTTGGCTGGATTTTCGTTTGTTATTCAGAATAATAAATGTTCAATTCTTAGAGATAATGTTCTTTATGGTAGTGGTATTTTAAATAATGGTCTGTATGTATGTGACGTAGAGCATAATTTACTACAAATTGAACGTACTAATAAAAGGAAAAGGGATGATGAAAATCTCACCTATTTGTGGCACTGCAGACTTGGTCATATTAGTGAAAATAGACTTCGTACATTGCATAAGGAAGGGTTACTTGAACCCTTTGATTTTGAATCATATCCTACATGTGAGTCTTGTCTATTGGGTAAAATGACCAAATCTCCATTTAGTGGACATGGAGAGAGGGCTGCAGATTTGCTAGGATTGGTACACACAGATGTATGTGGACCGATGTCTACGCAAGCCATGGGTGGATTTTCGTACTTCATTACTTTCACAGATGATCGATCTAGATTCGGATATGTGTATTTGATGAAACACAAGTCTGAAGCCTTTGAAAAGTTCAAAGAATACAAGTATGAAGTGCAGAAACAAACCAAACATAGTATTAAAACCCTTCGATCAGATCGAGGTGGTGAATACTTGAATGGTGAGTTTCTAGATTATCTCAAAGAAAATGGTATAGTCTCTCAGTGGACTCCTCCATATACTCCACAGTTGAATGGGGTATCTGAAAGGAGAAATCGAACTTTGTTAGACATGGTTCGATCCATGATGAGCTATGCAGATCTTCCAGTATTCCTTTGGGGTTATGCATTGGAAACCTTAGCATATTTACTGAATAAGGTGCCTTCCAAATCTGTTCCTCAAACTCCATATGAGATATGGAAAGAAAGGAAACCGAGTCTTAAACACGTTAAGATTTGGGGATGTCCAGCTTATGTCAAGAAATTTGACCCTGATAAGCTGGAATCTCGATCCGTAAAATGTAAGTTTGTGGGATATCCTAAAGAGACTTTAGGGTATTACTTTTACACCGATCATAGGGTATTTGTCTCCAGACATGCTACCTTCTTGGAAAAACAGTATATCCTTGAAGGGAACAGTGGGAGCAAAATAGAACTTAATGAAGTTCAAGAAGCACAAACTACTACGGTTCAAGAGGAAACACCTGTTCAAACTGAACAACCTTCCGTGGAACAGCCCATTCGTAGGTCAGAGAGAGTGTCTCGCCAACCTGAGAGGTATTATGGCCTTGTCATTGAGAATGACAATGAGTTGTCAATCATTGATGATGACGACCCTATGACCTATAATGAGGCTATGAGTAGTGTTGACTCAGAGAAATGGCAGAGTGCCATGAAATCCGAAATGGATTCTATGTATACCAACCAAGTATGGACTTTGGTTGAAGCACCCAAGGATGTGAAGCCTATTGGGTGCAAATGGGTATACAAGAGAAAGATTGGAGAAGGTGGCCAGGTGGAGACCTATAAGGCCAGGCTCGTGGCAAAAGGATTCAGAAAAAGGCAAGGGATTGACTTTGATTAAACTTTTTTGCCTGTAGCCCTGTTAAAATCGATTCGGATTTTGCTTGCGATTGCTGCTTACTACGACTATGAGATCTGGAAAATGGACGTGAAAATAGCCTTCCTCAATGGGAAACTTGAAGAGGAAGTGTATATGACACAGCCAGAGGGTTTTGTTTCCAAAGGGAATGAACACCTAGTGTGTAAGCTGCTACGAACCATATATGGATTAAGGCAAGCTTCTCGTAGATGGAACATCCGTTTTGATGAGACAATCAAAGAGTTTGATTTTATCAAAAACATAGATGAACCATGTGTCTACAAGAAGGTTAGAGGGAGCGTGGTAACATTTCTTGTGTTGTATGTGGATGACATACTTCTGATAGGAAATGATATACCGATGCTACAATCAGTCAAAGTGTGGCTATCAAAGAACTTCACTATGAAGGACATGGGAGAAGCATCCTACATTCTCGGTATGAAGATCTATAGAGATAGATCTAGAAGAATGATAGGTCTTACCCAGGGTACATACATCGAGAAAGTGCTTAAAAGGTTCAGCATGGAAAACTCCAAGAGAGGTCTCATACCAATGAGCCATGGAGTATCCCTTTCCAAGAAGATGTCTCCTGAGACACCTGAAGAAAGGGAGCGTATGAGTAAGATTCCTTATGCTTCGGCAATAGGATCTATCATGTACGCGATGTTATGTACTAGGCCTGATGTTGCTCATTCAATTAGTGTGACGAGCAGATATCAGTCCAATCCAGGTGAAGACCACTGGAAAGCAGTGAAGAACATCCTTAAGTATTTGCGAAGGACTAAGGATATTTTTCTTGTTTTTGGTGGATCTGAGTTGAAAATAGAGGGTTATATTGACTCTAGTTTTCAATCAGAAAGCGATGATAGCACATCCATGTCAGGGTACGTGTTTACTCTGAATGGCGGTGCGATTAGTTGGAAGAGTTCCAAACAGTCTACAACGGCTGACTCCACAGCAGAAACAGAGTATATAGCTGCAAGTGAGGCTGCAAAAGAAGCCGTTTGGATGAGGAAATTTGTTTCTGAGTTTGGAGTTGTTCCTAGCATTGAGGAGCCTATTGTGTTGTATTGTGATAACAACGCAGCAATAGCACAAGCCAAGGAACCTAGGTCTTATAAAAATACCAAAATTGAGAGAGTTGACACACATAACAACGTAGCAGACCCACTCACAAAGACTTTGTCTCAGATTCACTTCGATCGTCATAAAGAGAAGATGGGTATTAGATACCAGTGTGATTGGCTTTAGTTCAAGTGGGAGATTGAAAGTGTTTGTCCTAAATCCAATCATGTATGATGAGTTAGGAAGAACTTTCTTGTATTCTTATTTGATTTCATTAATGTTAATAAAAGACTTGTTTTGTTTTTATTACGGGCTTTATCTATTTAAAGTGTTTTAAATAAGATGTTCCATAGTTTAGAGTAAAGCTTCTAGAATTATAATGAGATTATAATAGTGAGATCTAGAAGATGATAACTCTAGACTTAAACAGTTCCTGATCATAGGATAACTAATCGGAAGTTGGTGAATCCGCAAAGATTGGTACATACTATGGTTGCTCTCGTCAGGAGGATGTCTGTTCTCATAGGCATTTGTGTGGTGACACTATAGCTAGTATGTAGGTGCTTGTTAGGGAATAAGTTTACTGAACATGACTCGATAAGTTGAACAGCTAATGGAGTTTACTCACGTGTCAATAGTTATTCACTGAGTGATAGTTGTACAAGTGTCCTTAGACTTGAGATCGTTAGAGTAATCTTGTATATAATGAACTATGCTTTGGATTAGTCCTTAGTCTCAAGGACATCCATTAGGTCTATTCTGGGCATAGGGATTTGTGTATGGAGATAGTTAACGTCAATAAAGGATCTACCCCTTCCAGTAAAGGAAGAGAATATCCTATGTTATTCTTAGTATGCGAGTTCTGGAATCTCTGGCCAGAGTGTATGAAATTAGAAAGGAGTTTCTAATTTGCAATAATATGAACTTAGCATTATGAATAAGAAATCATATGATTAAATTTGATAGGCCTGACACGAGATCCATGCCTTGTATTTAATCGGGATATTGTAGGGTAGAAGGAATTGATTGTACTGAAACTAGTCACTAACAGGTTCTTGGTATTCTAAGCAGTGAATTCATATTATCCGGATAGTCGCGATATGTTGAGAAGCATCACTCACGATGTAGAATAAATTTAATTAATCAGTTAATTATATTTAATGAATTATTAGAATTCATATAAATAATAAATAAAAGTTTATTATTATGTATTTCTACTACTGGCTTAATATTGAACCTACAGGGTCACACCATAAAAGAATATTTTCTTTGATGAAAAGATTTAAATTATGAGAGAGGAAGAATTATTTTCTAAATAGTTTAGAAAAAGAAATAATGATTAAAATAGTTTTAATCATTATTAAAGCATTTTAGAAATATGGGGTTAATATATATATAAAGATATATTATTAAAACCATAAGATAGCCCTATAAATAGAATGAGATAGTTCATTCTAAGGCATAACTTGTTTTTGTGAAAAACCTAGAAAAGGAGCTAGCCTCCATCTCTCTCTCTCTCTCTCTTTTTCTCTCTAAAAGGTGTTAGAGTTTTTTTGAAGAATTCATCGAAGAAAAATTCTTGGTGGATACCGGTAGAGTGCTTCACACTCTGAGGAGCAACTCCTTACTACCATCGATTTTAAATCTTCGATTCTCAAGGTATGGTTACAATTCCCCTCGATCTAGATTTTATATGTTTTTCTATATGTGTGATACATGGTTTTTACGGAATAATTGTTATATCACGCTTCCGCTCATCTGTAAATTCCTTCACATGGAACCACCACGGACTGTAAAGGAGGTCCAGAAACTAACTGGAAGAGTGGCAGCACTAGGAAGATTCATCTCCAAGTCAGGAGAGAAGTGTTTACCCTTCTTCAAAGCACTCAAGAACGTGAAAAATTTTGAATGGACAACGGAGAGCCAAGAGGCCTTTAGGGCCCTGAAGAAATACATGGTTGAGGCACCGCTGTTGGCAAAGCCAAAGCAAGGAGAAACTCTTTATTTGTACTTGGCGATTTCTAACACAGCCCTTGGAGCCATTTTGGTAAAAGAAGAATTGAAGGTTCCGAATCCCATTTACTACGTGAGCAAGATTCTACATGGGGCAGAAATAAACTATAATAACCCGAATTTTTGGAAAAATTTAAAACTTTTCTTATTATGATTAAGTGCAGCAGTGAATAGTGATATTGGTGGATGAATAGTGATTTTGAGGGTTAAGAAAATTTTTCATGCCACCTATGTACGAGACGTAATGTGGATATTCCGAAGTCATATTAGTGATCTACGGAGTAAATAAGTGAATGCAAAGATGATCGGAATTCAGAAATTCCAAATTTTATTTTGGTGTAATATTCGACCGGGCAGCAAATTATATATTATTATATTCAAGAAATGAGATATTAAAATTGAGGATTTGAGGATTTAATATTTTGGAATTTTATTATTTTATTAAAGTCGATTTAAGGATTCGATTGTTGGAATAATTAGTGAATAGTTACTATTCACTGCGAGAATCGCGTAGAGTTTTATTCGCTCTCTTTAGGAAATATTTCGAATCGTTTTAAGAGGAACAAGGCAACATTTACAGGATTAAATATAGACATGGACGTAACATGTAACAAGATTAATTCGAGGAATGCAACATTTGGATCATACATGTGAAAGGAAAGCGAACCAGTAAAGCTACTTTATCAAAGCCAACGCATGTTGGACAAGTGTCAAGAGATGAAGACAACTAGGTGATGACTCACCACTTTTTAATACAAAATATCAGCATTATCATTATTGTTAACCAAGAAAAGAAAAAGAAGAGGAAGAACTTCTCCCCCCATTTTCGGCTCAGCTTGTGCAAGGAGGAAAGAACAATCCATAACTCGATTTCTATCCATCCATAAATCACCAAATTTTAACAATAGCTTCTCCACTCCATGGGCAACATTCGTGAAAAATTTCATGGCTAACAAAGGAGTGTAGCCTAGACAAATCGCTTCCCCAAGTCGGAGAACAGAAACTGTCCTGCTTTTCCAGTTTCGACCACTCACCTTAGAAAGCTAATAAGTCGAGCTTCAAGCATCCCGTGGTGATGCGGTAGGACTCAAAAGAAAGCCCTTGAAGAGTATAAGGTGTGGTAAAAAGTGGAGAACCAAACTCTTGTTTTTCGATTTTATATGAATTTTACAAAGTAACGATGAATAGTAAATTGTATTGTATTTTGTTTTGTTTTTGGATATTGAGTTTGTGGCTTCCAAAGGTTGTATTAAGCAAGGATCTAAGGTTACATAAGGAATATAGCAGCAAGCAAGCTTGGAGAAGGTATAAATCTTGAAACCCTTGAAGTAGTATGGGGTTTATGGATGATTAATGGTGTTTATGCATGTTTATAGCCTTAGTTGTTATGATTGGGCTTTGATCTAAGTTATAATGAGTTATATGAAGGGAAAGGCATTGCTTGGCCTCAGTTCTATGTTATATAAGATGTATGTGTTGTGTGGAGTGATCGATATGCATTTTGGATGATTTGAAATTTGGGAATATCCGAGTTATAGCCGTCGTAATGCCCAAATTTTTACCTACTGATTGGTTCCCTATTTTTCCTCTGTTAGACCTCGACCCTTGAGTTCTACTGCCCATGATTGTGTATTTTATGTTATAAGCTTCGTAATGATATGTGGTTCGCCTAATTTGGCCGAACGGTTTAAGAGTTATGCTAGTTTTAGTAATCGTGGTTCGAGAGGTTTCATCGCAGAAATGTAACCACTTTGATGCTAAGTCAAAGACCTTTAAGAGTCGAATTAAAATGTGAAACTTTGTGATATAATGCTAAGGACAGTTAGCAAGCCTTGTGCGAAGGTTTCGAGTCAAAAAGATCATTTTCCGATTTTATAAAAATAAGGAAGCCGAGGTTGCACAAGTGAAAACCACTGAAAACGAGACTTAGAAACCAAGGTTCCAAATGGTTAAGTATAACTTAGATTTGAGGATGGATTTCGAACCAAACTTATGATATAAGTATTTGACGAATAACATGGACTTAGTGTGACGCTAGAGCGAGCAAGTAATGCCTTGGTTGTGTTTCGCTTACGTGTTTAAGCATTGAGTTATAAGTGGTTTATCGAGGGGATTAACCGTGTGTTTTCGTTTGACTTTGTCTAGATTGTCCGGCATCGTCGCGAACCCCTATCACTTCTCGAGCATCAGGCAAGTTTACTAACCCTTACTCTATTGTTAGAGTGGGCATATTTTCAAATGTTTAATACTTGTTGATTCAAAAATATATCTATATATATATATTCTTTGTTCCAAGTATCGTACAAGTTTTCTCATTCTATGCTTTATTTTAAGTTATAATATTCTGATGATGCATATGGTATATTATGCATGCTTTCAAACCTCACGTCGTATATGGATGTGATGGTATAAAAGATATTGAGATTATAGTATATGCATGTGATAGAGGCAAGTTTTCAAACCTATGCCTTTATAAACTGATGTTGTGATAAATAAGATTTTGAGATATATGCTATCTGTTCAGAATTTCAAAATGATACTTATGATGCTAAGTAGAAGTTATTTGTATCAGTTGTATCTAGAGTTATATTATATATACTCTGTATTTATACTACGTACCGAGAATGGTATCAGTTGCTATCTAGGGTTATTTTATTATATTATTATTATTATTTATTATCCCTTCTTTTGTTAAGAAAGTATTTGGGAATTACTCCTAAATAAATATTCTTTATTAAATATAGTTTTCATTAATTATTTAAAGCCCTACTTCTTAAGGAAGTATTTTGTGAAAACTATTCTTTAACCCTAGATAACTAATAAAGTTTTATTCAGACAATTATAAATATAATTAGAGAAGGTTCCCAAATCTATTTTTCTTTTAAGTCTATACTCTGAAAGACTTAAATGTTCGTTCAAACTACAAAGACTCAGGGGATCTTTCTCAAGATTTTATGTTTGTTTCAAGTGGACTGCCCGGTTCTAAATCTTTTTGAAACTATTAATTTAACAGCTTCGTATGCTACCATCAAAATGATTTTGATTACTTCCTCAAGACTCGAGGAGTAAGATCAGTGAAATCAGTGATATCCATTAACAGGCATCAGCCTGGGAAATATGAGTGAATTTCCTTTCCAACCAGATACGACTACTTTGTGGAGTTGTATACTTGGGGAAAAAGGGAAAGGAACTTTATGTTTCAGTGTTATGGATTTACTCAAACTTGGAGATATATAAGGGACTGAGTAGCGCCGGTCCCCTAAGGGAATTACAATATGGCCGACGGACTGGTGAACGGGTCTGTTCTTCCCTTAGATGATTATCATTGCCCGACCGTAGGATAAGTGGAGAGTAACGGAATCGACCGTCTATGAACGGGTCTGTTCTTCCTGCCTACAACCGATTGGCGGGGAGGTAAGTCGGTGTGACACTGATTATCTTCCCTTCTACGTAGAAAAACAGCAGGGGGATACAGCTTGCGACTGATCATCGCAGGGGTATCCTCGGCGCCTAGCATCTCCATCTATAGTTCATCATCCATGAAAGAAAATGTTTCATGCAAGTTATCAGAGAAAGAAAGTTTTATGCAAGTTATCAGAGAAAGAACATGTTTAAAGCAAGTTTCCAGAAAAGAAAAGTTTACTCAAGAGTATTCAAGTTTATACAAGCGTATGAGTTATAAGAAAGCATATGAGATTACATAAAGATATATGGAATCAGATGAGTTTAGAAAATGGATGGGAAATATTTTACGCTGTCTTTATTTCCAAATTATGATATGAGGTAAATGTTTGATATGAAAGATGATATTGAATTTTCCTTATAACTTCATCTTTTCAGTTATATGTTGATAGTCTGCTTATATTCTATATAACAGATATTTTACGAAAAGGATATGCTGAGTTATCCTGTCTTTTATTTTATACTAGAACTTTGTTCATAGTATGAATATCGAAAGTTTGCAGAATATTATGGAGAGGATATTTGAAATACAACAATGGTATTTGTTAGTCCTTGTGTATTGCAGAAGGGGGGGGGGATGAATGCAATACTGATAAAATTCAATCTAAATTTCAACAACTCAAATCAAGATTAAACGTTATCAGCAATATATGCAATCACGAACAGTATTTAGTAAGAACAAGATTCACAAAATAAATGTTTTATTTATTTTGCAAAGTGTTGCTACAACCTCAAGAAAGAATTCTCGAGCTTCGGGTTTTCTTCAAAGACACTTGCTTGTCTTCGTTACTATTCTAGAATGAGTTGATAGAAGGTATAGGACTAACCCTATCACTATCAGTCACGGGTTTGTGAAGCTGCTGTCACTGTCAAGTGGCAGCTTCTTACAGATTGTCTTACCCATGTGACTTTCCTAAATTGCTAACATGTCAGATATACATTACAAAGAAAGCAACCTAGATTCATTCTATTTCCAGCTAAACCAATTCAGCAGATAAAGACTTGACCTTGCTCTTGAATTGATTCGCTTTTGATTTGTAGTGCCTTGAAGCTTCTGTCGTAGTCTTGCAGACTTGGTGCAGCTTAGGGATGCTGCATCACGCCTGTTTTTTTAACATTTAAACTGTCACGGGATTTGACTGAGAAAGATACCTAGCATAAGGATCTTTATTGAGACAGTTACTTTTGCCGCAAAGCTTGCTGTCACAGGAATGATCTTTTGGTGACAGTATGAGTTCCCCGCATAGAGTGCTGTCGAGGATCCCAAACTTGCTGTCGAGGGCAATAGTTGCTGTCGCGTAGTCTTCCGCCAATGTTGCTGTCAGAGTGAATATGCTGTCTTGACTTGCAACATTCTGTCTTCTTGTAATCTTACTGTCACAGCTTTAGGACAGTAACCTTTATTCATGTTGTCATCCAAAAAGCATTCTTTGAGGCTTGAACACATAAGTGAACTTCTTTCAAACAATACAACTAGAATAACATTACATACTGATTACAAGAACATACTTTGGCTATGACAGTATGTTCTACTTAATTTAAAAAATTAAGTACAATCAAAGTTAAGATGTTTCTATGCTATCACCCATAAATCCCAACAATCTCCCCCAATTTGTTTTTATGGAAAATAACAGCAAATTTACAATATATGTTGACAACTTAACTAACAAGATCAGAATTCAAGAATTTTCACTTAGCTTGAGATTTCCTCTTCTGTCTTGCTGCATCCTCTCTTTTGAGAGCTTCTGCCAAGCAGCTTCTTAGACTTTCTACAAGAGAAATTTCAGCAGCAGACACTGCATCATCCTCTACTTCATCAATGATCTTCTTTATGGAAGGGGATATGAGAGAGCTAACATCCCTGAGATTCAGCCATTGCTCTATATCATATGGATAGGTTCTGAAATGAAGTTCTTCATTAATGAGCTTGAATCTTCTTCCAGGATAAGCATTGAGAGACTTCCTTCTTTGCTTGTCCAGCTTTGAGTCTTCTCCTTTTCTCCCTTCCAATAACTTCTCTATCTCATCAGAACAAATCTGTTCCAAGGGATGAATTGAACCAGCTACCATATACTGTAAATCCTTCAGAGTGGATGTTTTAAGCTTATGCAAGCTGCAAACATAGATTTCTTCTTTTAGGAACTTGACTCTTAGGGGATTTTCCAGCATATATGGTTGATAATTTGGAGCTTCACTTTCTGCCTTGTTAGAGGCCTTGTGAATTTCTAGTAATTCAGCTTCCTTCTTATCAAGTTCTGTCTGAGCTTGAGAATATGCAGAAGATTCAGGTCCTTTGCTTGGCTTGGGTTGCCCTTCCTGAGTTGGTTGGGCTTGCCCTTCTTCTGTGGGTGAGTCATCAAACTCATAGTACCAGTGGTATGGTATAGGAGAGGCTGGGAGATCAGTAAGAATATCAGCATCATCAAAATCTGCAAAGTTATAGCCAAATTTCTGATAAAATTCAGCATCTCTATCTGCCTGATATTTTAGAACATGTTCCATGACAGCCTCTGAAACATTATCATAGCTCTCCAGCAACTCTACCATTCTTTCCAGGTAGAAGAAATCAATTCTTCTTTTATCTATGGTTGATGTGCTGTTCTTGGTTGATGTGGCTACCAGATTGAAGTCCTTGTCAATCTTGGCAGACCTTGATTCTTCCCACCACAGAATATACTCAGAGGCCTCTTGATTTGCATCCAGCTTAACCTCAACACTCTTAATCTCTTTTGATTTCATTTGTTGAATCTTAAGACTGTTGGGAGGAATTGATTGAATTGGCTTCCTTAGATTTCTGCCAAATCCAGTGGCCTTTTCCTTTCCTGAGTATTTGTGCTTTCCTGCAGGTTTCTGTCTAGACAACCATGCCTTAGCATTAGCTTTCAGTCTCTTGGGCTTGACAGCAGCTTTGGTTTTATCCTTGACAGAACCTTCCTTGACAGTATCCTTGTCGACAGCATCTTCCAAGACAGCATCTTCTATGACAGTATCTTTGTCGACAGTACCTTTGGTGACAGCATCTTTTTCAGCATTTATGCAATCAATAGCACATCTAAGAATGCTTGCCTCCAAAGCTTCCAGTATTCTTGACTCCTCTTCATCTGTTGCACCAGCATCTTTCTTTTCCTGGCTAGGAGTTTCTTCATTGCCTTCATTCTGAGATTGAATACCAGTATTCCCAGAATTACTTCCACCAGCATTTCCAGCATTTCCAGAAGCTTCACCATCTCCATCCTCACCATCTTCATCATCATCATCATCATCATGGGGAGGAATGTTATAGAAGCAGCTTCCACCTTGATCATTTCTTTTGGCATTGGCTCTAGTGATTAGCTCCTTTATTCTAGCTCCCAGTGCCTTGTCTCTCAACACCAGCATTTTGTAGATTTCTTGAACAGCATGAACTCTTCCTGGATTGGCATTTGAACTGAGTATTCCATCTAGTACCTTCAGAATTGACTTGGTTTCCATTTTGGATGGGCTACCAATATTCATGTAGCTGTTCCTCCTTGTGCCATCCTTAGTTTTAGATCTGTAGAAAACACATGGTGGATTTGAGTAGACTTCAGGTAGCTTCTGCATGATCAGGTTCTGGATTTGCATATCCAATATTTCATTGAATGGTGTTTGAGTTGCCCTGATCTTTCCCTTCAAAGCACACAACACCTTTGCTGGCAGACTCTGCAATAGCTGCATTGTGATGAAGTAAGATATGCCAGAAGTTAGATAAATACTTACAACCCATCTTTTCTCATCATTCACCATTACACTGACACTGATAATTTGTTCCTTTAACAGAGTTGTGGTGTTGGTTGGACGGTTGCTAGGAGCATTCATTGCTTCTTCCACCAAACTACTAAACTTACTGTCATGGTTGTCTAATGTGCTCTCCCTGTAATCCACCATCAAGACATTGGCTTCCTCTTGATCATACTCAGTACCATTGGACCAAGTAGTTCCTTTATGGATGGATTCAGGCAGTTTCCCTTTACCTTTCCCAAGTTTGTTTTGTTCCTCCATTTCTCTCCATTTCTTGTGTAGAGCAGTTTCTTGAGTTTCTTGAATAGGTTCTCTAATCACCACAGGAGGCAAGATTGGATGTCTAGATGCAGGTCTTCTTTGCAATGCATCTTGAGTTTCCTTTGACATTAACACCCTTTCTCCATCCATTTCCACTTCAACAGGCTTTTCAGCTTTGTCCTGTGGTTTTGCACTGCTTGTTTTGACTTGCTCCCCCTTAGACATTGCTTTCCTTTTAGCTCCCCCTCTGGTCTCCACAGCTACAGGCTCCCCCTGAGTTCCACCTGATTCTTGAATAGGCAAAGATTCTGATCTTGCTACCTTCTCCCCCTTAGTTGAGTTGGCAGCTACCAGGTCAGTAAGGAACTGAATAGAGAGTTGAGTAGCAGCAAAACCATCAACCACTAGTTGAGAGAGAGAGTCCAGTTTGGAGTCCAAAGTAAGACACTGTCCTTCAAGAGCTGCAATCCTGTCACCAAAAGTAGCAGAGGGGCCACCAGACCTTAACCTTCTTGGAGGGGAAGGAAAAGACAGGGGCTTGGAGGCTATGGGGGTTCTCACACTCTCAGGGTGTTTTTGAGTGATCTCATCACCCCTCACAGTTTGACTCTCAAGGCCTAGTGCCTGAACAATGTGGGCTCCCTCAATAGCTCTCTGGACATGCTCAAGTCCCTCTCCTTTTGCCAGCTCATTTGGCTGCCTCTCATTTTTATGCTCACCTCTCTTTTCTTTTATCTCTCTTTTCTTTTGCACACCCTCACTCAACCTAGATGCATGGGTATGAGCAGTACTAACATGCATGGAAGGGGAAGATTTAGAATGTACCTTTAGGAGTTTGGCAAGAGGTAGGTCATCATCAGAGGCATCCTCAACAAGTACAGCATCAAAATTAGGCTGGGAGGGCTTGACAGCATCTGTGGGAGGTGGAGTGACAGTATGTTCTGTAGTGACAGTATCTTTCTCTCCACCTTTGACAGTAGCTTTGCCCAAGACAGTAGCATCCCCAGTGCCTTTGACAGCAACAGAGGCTGTGACAGCATCTTCCTGAAGGTAAGATGCTCCTTGGAGGTCAGACAAAGTGTTGGCTGTTTCATTTTCTGACAAAATACCACTTTGTCCTAGCTCAGTGTTTGGAGGAGTGGTGTCCATCTCACTTTGAGAAATGGGTTCTTGTGGACCACTAGATGGGGGCTCATCCATGATTGGAGATGGATGATCAAAACCTGAAGGGTTGGGACTGTCCCCTTCTCTAGGTTGTGGAGAAGAAACAGAAGAATGTGTAGGGAAGGAAGAAGGTGAAAGTGTAGTAGAGAGTGGGGGCTGATTCACAGAGGGAACATGTGAACCATCAATAGGATTAGAGAAACCCTCACTGTGCCCTAACTCACTGTGTGTTTCTTCAAGTGGGGGTATCTCAGGTTGGGAACCATGAGTTTGTGCAGACTCTGTACAGGGTGCCTTGGGAGACAGGCCAATTTCAATAGAAGCACCTTGTTGAGAAGGCACATCTAGGGAGGAGTTTATTTCCCTGGTTTCCTCTACAGTCTTTTGGGAGACTGCAGGGTGGCTGATAGTGGTTTTGGTCCTCCTAGCTCTTTTCTTCTTAGGCTCAGGGGGAACCACTGTGGGTTCTTCGTGACTACCTTCCTTATTTGCTGCACTAGGTGCAGTGTCTCCCTCTTGACTAACAGAGCTACCACCAACATCAGCTTCTAAGGATCTTTTTCTGGATTCTTGCAAGGCTTCTCTTTGGGCTTTGGGAAGTCTAGAGGGCCTAGGCTGAGTGTATGGTGTTGAATGCGGGTTAGCTGAATTTGGGTCTAATCCAGCTTCATCCTCAAGAGAAAAAGAATCATAACCAGTGGGTAATGGATAATCAAGGTTGGTCACTTGATCAACCATGTGCTGAGTGAAGCAAAGTGGAATATGTGCATTTAGATCCTGTGAAGATAACAGTGTGTGTGTGTTCTTTTTCAAGACAGAGCAAACCTCTAGACGAGGGGCATCATTATTAAAGTCACAGAAAGTATTGATACACATCATAAGAAAGCGAGGGTAGTGTGATACCTTCTTACCTATGGCAGCTCTGAGTTGTGCCATGAGGAGAGCTCCAACATTCACCTTGTATCCATGGACAAGAGAATGTGTCAGTTTCTTGATGTAGGAAGGTATCCCATTCCAGCCTGTGGACTTGGTAGAGAACACCTTGACCATTGCATCAAATATCATGCTCCACTCCTTCCTTAGATACTTCCTGTCCATTTCACCAGACGGGTACCACTTGGTTGTTCCCTCTTCGAGAATAGGGCCTGCATACCCAATCTTCAAGAAGAGCTTCTTCAGAGTGTCATCATTAGCAAGTGGAGCAAAGTGTTGTCCTGCTTCCAGTGTAATTCCAAGAGCAGTATTGATGACCTCAGCTGTGAGAATGTATTGTTGCCCATTTATCTTGAATTCAATAGCTGGGGTTTCACCCACAATGAGAGCAACAGCAGTTCGCCAAAATTCCTCAAGTTTGTCTAGGTCGAGATGTGGAGTTGAGGTAATGGCTGAACGAAGATAGGACTTGTTCAAGAAAAACACCAGTCCTTTGAAATCTTCACCAGCATCATTTGGGGAAAAGATGCCAGCAAAGTTTGTTTGAGAGAGAGTCTGTTTGGGGGCCATGGAGATTTCAAGAAAAGAAGAAAGTGAGAAAGTAGCTTTTTGCTTGAGGAAAAGTATTTTGCCTTGAGTTTTGTGAGAGTGATATGTCTGAGTAACTGGAGAATAAATATGGGTTTCTCAAACGTTTGCTCAAAAAGTGGAGTTAAAGGACATGTCTTAACCCACTCTCTTAACACGTGAGTTACTGCCCGTTATTCACTGTCAATCGTGGGGTGAATATCCAATTACAACGGTCCACTATTGTTGACAGTAACCTGTGCGCTAGAAACAATCTGTCAGTAAGAAGTGGTGGTGACAGTAGGTTTTGCGCGACAGCAACTATTGCGCAAAAACTTGCTGTCACCGTTAAGCATATGAATGACAGTGTCCTTTACAAGTCTTGACAGAAAGTCTTTTCCTGCTGTCAAGAAGGTTGCTGTCAAGAAACACATGACAGTATCCTTCTTAACGACAGTAACTTCGATTAGGAAATGGTTCTGTCATGAACTTATTAGAATGCTTGATTCATACACTTAACTAAATATTGACAAATTATTGATTTAGCAATGTAATCTTTTGAACACAGATATTAAGCAATTAACACAGACAAATCATAAACTCAATAACCACATAAACAGGAACTTTTATTATTATTAATAAAATCATTAAAATTGAACATTGAGTACATCATTCTATGATTTTATCAACTAGTTCTAAGACTTCTTCCTTAATCTCTTCTTCAGAGCGGCCTTCTTTTTCAAGAAGTGCCTGAAGCTCCTTCTCTTCTTCCACAGCCTTGGCTTCTTCTTCCTTAGCCTTGGCCTCCTTTTCCTCGTCTATCTCATCCATGGCGTCCAACAACATTTCAAAGAGCTCGTCGATCTCTTCATTGTCGGGTTCACTATCACACTTCTTTAGACCAACTTCAATTCCTACTTTGTTTTCCATTATTTACTTTAAAACTGATAGCAGACTGGTGAAACCTAAGGTTAATTTATAGGCAAAACCGTCTAAGGATTAAAGTCTAATGGTCAACAGTTAGAGTACCCATACAACTACCACAAAAGTAATTAATGGTCGTGTCTTCCTTTAATCCTACAGATTAATGCAAAAGAGTGTGAAAGTCCAATGGAACAGATTTTTAACTCTCAAACTTAACAGATAACCACATTAAAGTCATACACGGTTTAAAAGTATGAGACTGGCACAAAAATACTGACATGAGAAGTCAAATCAACACATGCTGTCACATAACAGACATAAACCAAGTAGACAGTAACTTCTCTTGACAGCAGGTTTGAAGTTGCTGTCATGAGCTTCAATAAGAATTGAAAATTTAGAAACCTTAGTAAATTAACATACCAGATTCAGCATTCCCAATTCACTTACCAACCTGTTGAAGGTTGCTTCATCCAATGGCTTAGTGAAGATGTCAGCAAGTTGCTTGTCAGTTGGGACATAAATCAGCTTCACAGTTCCTTGTTCAACATGCTCTCTGATAAAGTGATGTCTTATATCAATGTGCTTTGTCCTAGAGTGTTGAACCGGATTGTCTGAGATGGCTATGGCACTAGTGTTGTCACAGTAAATAGGAATTTCTCTTAACACTAGACCATAATCTAGAAGTTGACTTTTCATCCATAGAATTTGTGCACAGCAACTGCCTGCAGCAATGTACTCAGCTTCTGCAGTTGAGGTAGAAACTGAATGCTGCTTCTTGCTAAACCATGAGACCAATCTTCCACCAAGAAATTGACAGCTACCAGTAGTACTCTTTCTGTCAATCTTGCATCCAGCATAGTCTGAGTCTGAGTAACCAATTAGATCAAATCCAGTATTCTTAGGATACCAAAGGCCTAGGTTAGGAGTGCCTTTTAAGTATCTAAAGATTCTCTTGATGGCTACCAAGTGTGACTCCTTTGGATCACTTTGAAACCTTGCACAAAGACATGTAGCAAACATGATATCAGGTCTGCTAGCAGTTAGGTATAGGAGGGATCCTACCATGCCTCTATAAGTGCTTGAGTCAACTTTCTTTCCTTTAGGATCAAGATCCAGACTAGTTGCTGTGGACATTGGTGTTCTTGCAGGAGATGAATCTTCCAAGTTGAACTTTTTGAGAAGTTCCTTGATATACTTAGCTTGACTTATGAAGATTCCATCAGTTTGTTGAAGAATTTGTAACCCTAGAAAGAATGACAATTCTCCCATCATGCTCATCTCATATTTGTTACTCATGAGATGGGAAAACTTCTCACACAGCTTCTCATTTGTAGAACCAAAAATGATATCATCCACATAGATTTGTACCAGAATGATGTCCTTGCCATGATGCTTGTAGAAAAGTGTCTTGTCCACAACTCCTCTGGTAAACTGGTTTTCCAGAAGAAAGGTGGAAAGTGTGTCATACCATGCCCTGGGTGCTTGCTTTAGTCCATACAAAGCTTTGAAGAGTTTGTACACAAAGTTATGCATGTTAGCATCCTCAAACCCTGGTGGCTGTTCCACATACACTTCTTCTTCTAGCTCTCCATTTAGAAAGGCACTTTTGACATCCATCTGAAATACTTTGAAGTTGCAGTGTGCAGCATAAGCTAGAAAGATTCTTATAGCTTCAAGTCTGGCAACAGGAGCAAATGTCTCATCATAATCTATTCCCTCCTGTTGACAGTAACCTTTAGCCACTAGCCTTGCTTTGTTCCTTGTCACCAATCCATTTTCATCAAGTTTGTTTCTGAAAACCCATTTGGTCTCAATAACTGACTTTCCCTTAGGTCTTGGAACCAATTTCCATACATTGTTTCTTTCAAACTGATTTAGCTCTTCTTGCATGGCTATCACCCAGTCAGAATCCAACAATGCTTCATCAATTGTCTTGGGTTCCATTTGTGATAGGAAGCATGAGAACATGCTGTCAGCAGAGACTTTGTTCCTTGTCCTCACTCCAGAATTAGGATCACCAATTATAAGGTCATTTGTGTGATCCTTGGTCCACCTGGTGATTCTGGGCAAGCTACTTGATTGAACAGGAACATTTGCTTCAGCTTGTTGAGTTGAATGCTCATCAATACCATTGTCTCCACCATGTTCTTCATTGTCTCCAGTGTCAACACTATCCTGAATGTTAGATGTTATGGTGTGTGATTGAGCTGGAGTTTGATTGACAGTAGTGGTGTTGACAGCATCTTTGTCAACTTCAACAATTTGGGTGAAGCTAGGTTCTTCATCTACAATCTCCTCAGCTTCCAGGTATCCTTGATTCTCAAATCTGAATGTCTGCATCTTTCCTTCTTCATGCAGTCCTGGAAACTTGGTTTCATCAAATGTGACATTAACACTTTCTTCAATAATCCTGTGTTCCATAACATAAACTCTGTAGGCAATCCTTTCTGTGCTGTAACCCATGAATAATCCTTCAAAAGCCTTGGTGTCAAATTTTCCTTTCTTCTCATGGTTGTCTTTCATCATAAAGCATTAGCTCCCAAACACATGAAAATATTTGACAGTAGGTTTCTTTCCAGTTAACAGACAGTAAGGTGTACTTGCATGAGTTTTGTTGATCATGGTTCTGTTCTGAGTATAACAGGCTGTGTTGATAGCTTCAGCCCAGAAATATGTTGGCAACTTAGCATCATGCAACATAGTTCTAGCTGCTTCAATGAGAGTCCTGTTCTTTCTTTCTACAACTCCATTCTGCTGTGGAGTTCTTGCAGCAGAGAATTGTTGTACAATTCCTTCATCTTTACAGAAATTTCCAAGTGTGGCATTTCTGAATTCTGTACCATTGTCACTCCTCAAGATTTGAACTTTTGAGTTTGGGGTTCTATCAAGAACTCTGACTTGATCAATAATCACTTGAGCAGCTTCATCTTTGGATTCAAGAAATTTCACCCAAGTGTACCTTGAGTAATCATCCACCATTACTAAGGCATACCTCTTTCTGGCCATTGATGGTACATTGACTGGTCCAAAGAGGTCCATGTGAATTAACTTGAGTGCTTCTGTGTTGGTGTTTACTTGCTTGGACTTGTGCACAGCTCTTCTCAGTTTGCCCATTTGACAATCTTCACACAGTCCTTCTTGACAGAATTCCTGTTGGGGCAAACCTCTCACTAACTCCTTCTTCATCAGAATATTCATTGTCTTGAAGTTGAGATGTGAGAGCTTCCTGTGCCAAAGCATACTGTCACCAACAGTAGCTTTACTGTAAAAACAGTAAACTTTATCCTTCTTTGTTGAGCTTAGATCAGCAACAAACAAGCTTCCTTTTCTGACCCCTTTTAGAGAGAGGCTTCCATCCTTCTTGTGATAGATGTTGCACACCATCATGTCAAAGTCAACCTTAAATCCTCTGTCACTGAATTGGCTGACACTGAGTAGGTTGTGCTTCAATCCATCCACAAGAGCAATATCTTCAATGACAACATTTCCAATTTCCAGACAGCCATATCCCACTGTGTAACCCTTGCTGTTGTCTCCAAAGGTTATGATTGGGCCAGCTTTCTCTACATAATGTGATAGCAGGGCTTTATCACCTGTCATGTGTCTTGAGCAACCACTGTCAATTATCCACATGACCTGATTTTTCTTCTTACCCTGCAAAACAGAATGTTTCTAAGTTGCATATGGTACCCAATCTTTGTTGGGTCCTGCAGTTTCAGTGTTTCCTGAGTTTCTTTCAGTCACAACATCACAAGCATTATCAAAGACTTCCTGTTTGACTTCTCTTTTCACCCACATAGGTTTAGAATTGGACTTGGTCCTTTTCTTAGTGGATGAAGCCTTTTTGCTGTTGCCAGCAGGCTCAGAAGTCTCAACAGTGTTTAGGTATGAGCATTTTTCAGTAGAGAGAACAGGTAAGTTAAAGCATGTACTCATGGCAGTGATTTTGCATGGCATACAATCAATGTTATTACAGACACTCATAGTTCTATGCATAAGGGGGGTTCTGTGTAAGTTACCATTGAGTTCAGTTGCATTGATCTTATCCTCAATTGGTTTCTTACAAACATGTGTTAAGTGATGTGTAGATCCACAGTTATTGCATAGTTTCCTAGAAGCACCTCCAACATTAGTGTATCCATTTCCTTTATTGACACCTACCTCACCATTCCTGTTTCTAGACTTGGGAGTTACTGGATTGACAGTATGTTCAGAAGTTGCTGTCGAACTATCCTTGACAGTATCTTTTATTCCTACTGTCTTGACAGAAGGTTTGAGAGTTACTGTCTTGGAATCATTCTTGACAGTATCTTTGAAAGATTCTGTCTTGCCAATCGTGACAGCATCCTTTGAACTTACTGTCTGATTGCTTGGTAAGTTTACTGTCTTGGGGATTGTGACAGTATCCTTTCCTTCCTTGAATGTGCTGTCAACACCTTCATCCTCATCAATAATTTCTTGTTTGATGAGCATGGCTTCTTCATCAAACTCAATTTCAGCAGCTTTGAAAATAGGAGTTTTAACTTTCTTGAGAATGGTGGGTTTGACATCAGCTATTCCAGGACAATCTTGAATCACAGTTTCCTTTCCAGGTCTTCTACCATAAGAAAAACCTATACCAACAGACTGATTTTCTGTATGCTTATCATTGTAATCCTGAACTATCTTTGATGAGTTTCTATAGGCCTTAATCTTAAATTCATTTTCAGCAATCTCATTCCTCAGGAATTCCTCAACCTCCTTAGCACATTTTAATTCATTTTTAAGTTTAGCATTCTCTTGAGCTAAAGAGCCTAGTGAACTGGTTTTGAGAAAAAGAGAATCATTTTCAGACTGAAGTGTTTCATTTAGCTTACTTAGTCTAGAGATTTCCTCATTAGCAGCAGATAAGCTAGTATAGACATTGAACATTTCAGCACTTAAGTCTTTAATGGTTTTCTTATACTCATCAGTAGACATATCAAGTAAGACAAGTGAAGGTACCTGACTTGAATGTGTTGATGCTACCTCATCAGTGCTAGCCATGAGAGCTAGGTTAACATATTCTTCCTCTTCTTCATCATCAGAATCATCCCAACACTTTCCTTCAGCCACATAGGCTCTACCTTGATTTTTCTTAGAGTATCCACCAGTTCCTTTCTCATATTTTTGAACCTGTTTGGGTCTTTTGCATTCAGTAGCAAAATGACCAGGTTCTCCACAGTTGTAACATTTGAACTTTGATCTATCCACAAATCCAGTTTTGTATCCTCCTTTGGTTGAACTTCCCACAGCAGCCTTTGATGAGCTTCCTTTGCTGAACTTGGATGCTTGGCCTTGAGGCTTGTATGACCTATCCTTCTTGAACCTAAAGTTCTTGAACTTCTTGGCCATGTAAGCCATAGTAGGGTTGTCCATGCTTTCCAGTTCCTCCATTGTGTAGAAGTCTTCATCTTCCACATCTTTAAGCTGTAGTACCACTTTCTCATCATCTTCAACCACCTCTTCTATCTTCAAGGTTTGTGTTGGGGTTGATTGTGTGATCTGTAGTACTTCACTTGGCTGTGTGATCCTTGGCACATGTGCTACTAGGGCACTTGACATATTAGCCATCTTGTTCCTTGTTCCACTTTGTATGGCTCTCTTTTGAAAGAGTTCGAGTTCATAAGATTTCAGAATACCATAAAGTGTCTCAAAGGTTATAGTGTTGAGATCTCTTCCTTCTCGTATGGCTGTTGTCTTGTGTTCAAGGTGATCAGGCAGTGTGAGCAGGAACTTGACATTTAATTCTTTTCTGTCATAGTACTTGCCATGTATCTGTAATTCAGTTAAGAGCTTACTGAACCTTTCGAACATGGAGGTTAAGTCTTCACCAGGCTTGGCCATGAATGCCTCATATTGAGATATTAGAATTTGCCTTTGGTTGCCCTTAACCTCTTCACTTCCTTCACAGAGTAAGGCTAACCTGATCCACATCTCCTTGGCTGATGTGCAGCTTATTACACTTCCACACATGGCTTTATCCAGCGTGAGAGAATCGAGCAAGATAAGTTGCAAATGATCATCTAGCACCATTTTCTCCTTTTCAGGTTCCAAGATTTCTGAGGGATCTTTGGGAACCCAATGTGCAGGAATAATCTCACCATTTACTGTTGTGGCTTCAATTTCCTTTCTTGGAATGAAAGGACCATTCTCGAGTATACCTGGGTATAGTGGATTTGCAGCTTTGATAAACAACAAGATTTTTCTTTTCCAAATGTTGTAGTTCTCTTTATCAAAAGCTGGGATCTTGATACTGTTTGATTTCTGCATTTTCTCCGGGATCTCAGATATGTATGTTAATCTGAAAGCTCTGATACCAGTTGTTAGTCCTTGTGTATTGCAGAAGGGGGGGGGGGATGAATGCAATACTGATAAAATTCAATCTAAATTTCAACAACTCAAATCAAGATTAAACGTTATCAGCAATATATGCAATCACGAACAGTATTTAGTAAGAACAAGATTCACAAAATAAATGTTTTATTTATTTTGCAAAGTGTTGCTACAACCTCAAGAAAGAATTCTCGAGCTTCGGGTTTTCTTCAAAGACACTTGCTTGTCTTCGTTACTATTCTAGAATGAGTTGATAGAAGGTATAGGACTAACCCTATCACTATCAGTCACGGGTTTGTGAAGCTGCTGTCACTGTCAAGTGGCAGCTTCTTACAGATTGTCTTACCCATGTGACTTTCCTAAATTGCTAACATGTCAGATATACATTACAAAGAAAGCAACCTAGATTCATTCTATTTCCAGCTAAACCAATTCAGCAGATAAAGACTTGACCTTGCTCTTGAATTGATTCGCTTTTGATTTGTAGTGCCTTGAAGCTTCTGTCGTAGTCTTGCAGACTTGGTGCAGCTTAGGGATGCTGCATCACGCCTGTTTCTTGAACATTTAAACTGTCACGGGATTTGACTGAGAAAGATACCTAGCATAAGGATCTTTATTGAGACAGTTACTTTTGCCGCAAAGCTTGCTGTCACAGGAATGATCTTTTGGTGACAGTATGAGTTCCCCGCATAGAGTGCTGTCGAGGATCCCAAACTTGCTGTCGAGGGCAATAGTTGTTGTCGCGTAGTCTTCCGCCAATGTTGCTGTCAGAGTGAATATGCTGTCTTGACTTGCAACATTCTGTCTTCTTGTAATCTTACTGTCACAGCTTTAGGACAGTAACCTTTATTCATGTTGTCATCCAAAAAGCATTCTTTGAGGCTTGAACACATAAGTGAACTTCTTTCAAACAATACAACTAGAATAACATTACATACTGATTACAAGAACATACTTTGGCTATGACAGTATGTTCTACTTAATTTAAAAAATTAAGTACAATCAAAGTTAAGATGTTTCTATGCTATCACCCATAAATCCCAACAGTATTTTTGGAATATATTCCGATAAGGAAATGATTTCAGCATCAAGATATTTTGACAAGTATTGTCGTATACCCGCTTTATTTCTGGGTTGAATAAAAGGTAGAATTATGCCATACTTTCATTACCTTGCTGAGCTATCGCTCACTCTTGCTATTATTTTATATATATTATATAGCAGCGAAGCAAGATGCCAATAGGACGGCACATACCTCGCAAGGCGTTTTCATAAACAGTTTCTAGCAGTGATCCCGAGAGTAGTACGAACCAATTGAATCAGGCTACGACTTTTGGTATTCAACTTATGTATAGACATGAATGGTATTAGAGGATTGTGAGCATGAGAAGGCTAAGTTGGTAATGTAACAATACTTAGAAATTGTATCAGTAACAGATTCAAAAGACATTTGGGTATTGTAATAAAAATTATTTATTCCACAGTTGTTGTATTGTGTCGTTTCTGAGACTCTAACCTGTGTGTGTGTGTGTGAGACATATGTTGTGGGGTCATGAGCAGGTGAATTACGAATGGTGTGAGTAATACAGGTAAGGCAAGGAGTACATGGATTGTGACAACCCTAAATCCCCGACCCCGGATTTGGGGCTGTTACAGAGATGGTATCAGAGAGTTAGGTTACAGTCCTCAGAAACGATAGAAGATCGAGTCTTACAATACCCTTAATAATGATAAGGACATCTAGAGCTCAAATTAAGTTCGTAGTCGGGTTAGAGGACACGACCCTGACTGTTTAAGATGAAGCCCGAGAGGGGACTTCTTTTGGGAAACCGTACTTAGGACTTCATGGTTAGTCACTTCGATTCGTATGAGTTATAGATGAATGGGACTCTGATATACCAGACCCCGAGGCCTTCGAGTAGGCAATTGATGATGCGTTCCTTGAAATGGACGGAGACCCGATAAGGGAAGATCCATAGGAGGATCTAGAGGAAGACCCCCTAGTGGGTCAAGGGAAGAATCTTGTAGAAGACGTGTTGATTGATAAAGATGTGGTGTGTTACTTGAGGTCTAATAATAAGACCGGACGAACCTTCAAGGGATAAATAAGTGACGAGACGAGAGTTTAAGGATTGTTCATGATTCATCAAGAGGTATGACAAAGAAAATGGAGTAGAGTCTCCAAAGTAGAAGAGATAGAGGCAGTATAGCCAGTATCAATGGATTGATTCGACTTGAACGAAACCTGCTACTCGTAGTCGGTTATAGTTGCCCATAAGGAGGCGGCATACGTAAGAACCAAGATGTCCAGATTTTCACGAACGATTAAGGGTACTTTGTTGCCTAAGGATAGTGAAAGGAATTGCTTTGGCTATGAGGTTTCAATCCCCCACGACCAGCGATTCCACTGGAACTAGTGTCTATTACATCATTGAGGGATTTTATTATCTCGAGGAAAACTTTGGGTATATGTACCATGCAAATGTTATTATAAGACAAGCATGCTAAGACGGAATCGAGAACGAGATTTACCACCCTCAGGAAACCAGGAAGGAATTATGAGGATAGAACAGAAAGGTCGGAAATCAGATCCGAGCATTACTAGTAGGTAAATAGATTGATCAAGTTTCCGTGATTTTGGAAAGAAGTTCAGCAAATTTTTGGCAAACCTTGTCTTTATGATTATCAGAGGATGTCACCAAAGAGAGTGGAAATTAGAGCAAACCCTGTGGATTGGATAAGATAGCCGTTATATGGGTTGGTGGACAGACCCTGATTGCTATAATTGATTGTAGAGATAAAATGATGAAGTTGAGATTGGACGGTAAAGGCGAAATATATTTAAGGACCAAGACGGACTGAGAAATTCCGGGATTGACTTAAATGAAAAGGCTATTGTGCCAAAAGTGTTAAGCTTATGTAGCACACAGGATTGACATGGGAGAATGAATATTGGGTATAAGGATGATTGAAATAGAGACCAGATTTAATCTTGTAGTTTCTAACGATCTTCCGAAGTACCGCCCAGTCGACAGGTGGAATTGTCATTGCTAGAATTCCCTGCCATTGCAAATGTTGATGGTTGAATCCTTAGCGACTATTATGAGTCGGCAATAACGTAAGTATCGAGCACCTTAGGGTGTGCATGGGGAAGAAAAGCTTTGGAATGGAACGATTATC
Organism: Heracleum sosnowskyi; assembly: GCA_030848705.1. NCBI lineage: Eukaryota > Viridiplantae > Streptophyta > Magnoliopsida > Apiales > Apiaceae > Heracleum > Heracleum sosnowskyi. The sequence continues at coordinate 46,554,764 of CM061239.1, read as the reverse complement.
CATTAGAGGAGCCGACATAAAAGGCATCCATAGAGACCTTGGTAATACCCTCCCCATTTGCAAATTATGTGGGATACTTCCCCAATCTATGATCTATCTTAACCTCTTTCCAAGAAAGAATTCTGATAAAGGGTATATTCCGTCTTCGAAGTTATTTTATAACACTTGTGTTAAATCATATTTAATTTCAATTGTGCTAGAGGCTGTCACAATGCCTACTTTCAGGTTTTCGAAGCCTTGTCAAATAATGTTATTTAAGCTTTGACTTTTCTTCAAATAATGAATGACCCTATGGTGATACCTCACCACTTGTTTGTTAAGTGTCAGTATCTTTATGGCTATCCTTTTCTTGTAAATCGCACCTTTGGAACCTGTTCAATTTTAATCCAAGGTGTTCCTTTGAGAAATATTATCGAAAGGCGATAATCATTAAATTGATCTCGAATTGCTTTCATACTTTTCAACTTCCACTGAGACGAACAACCCTATATTTATAGGGGCTACAAGGACTATCTGTCTGTGTGATAGAAGTCTGATGGGACGCCATCACTTGTAAGTTGTGAAATACAAGAAGGCTAATTACCTTTAGTAATGTCTCAATCGAGGCACACAACGTTGAGTTCAGATGATCATGTTGATCTCTCGGTAAATTCTCTTACCTCCAAAAAGGTTACCTTGAAACTCATAACCTTATGATCACCAGTGTGTGACTTTTTCCTTGATAAGGGAGCTGTCTTTTCAAGGCCCCATGATTTTTGTTATCCTCATTGAATTCTAAGGGGAGGCCAACCAGGTCGAATAAGTCAAAATTCGCTGATAGGAATTAGATTCGCAACGAAATCGCCTATGACAGGAGCGAATCCCTAAGACGAATAAAATGTTAGTGACATCTCGATGAAATTGGTTTATTCTCCCAAGGATATTATGATAATGGAAAGCGTGGCAATCGATATATGTGAAAGGAATAGCGATGTGCCGTGAACTCCAGTGACAACGGTGTTAGATAGATGCCCTATAGTGGAATTGAGATTTTGGAGGAGTTGTTTACGAATGGACACTACCTCTGGGTTAGCAAGATAAGTACTGACGATGGAGTCAGAGGGAGCTGGTATTGTGACTTGGGAGAGGTGCAGCGTGTGTTGTTTTAGAGGAATAATTTTCGGAAATATGTGGAGGCCCGGATGAAAATGAAAGTGAAAGAGTTAAAACAAGAAACCATGACTGTGACCGAGTATGAGGCCAAGTTTTCCGAATTGTTGAGGTTTGTTCCGGAGTTTGTGAACACAGAATAAAAGAAAGCCAGTAGGTTTCAACCAGGGCTACCTCCAACAAGAAGCCCACTGTCAGGACCTTTAAATAGAAGGTGCCCTTCTATACTGTTTAGACAGAGCTAATGTATCGTTGTATATCAAGAAGTTGTATGACAATTAAACCTTAAGGCCGAGCCACTAAGGGAATAATTACAAGTAGAAATAGTCAATCGGGGGATTTTCCCATAAGACTGGTACATCCAGGTTGTGAACTAGAAATATGAGGTCGACACTTTTGATAGACCTGATTCCTTTCAAGTTGGGAGAAGTTGATATTATAATAAAGGATGGAGACAGATTCAGAGATTCTTGAGTATAGTTCAGACTAAGAAATTATTATGCCAGAAATACGAGGCTTAAATTAGCTCTTATGGTTGACGCCAAGAAAAGAGATACCAAGTATAAAGGAAACTACAATGGTTTTGGGAGATTGTACAGGGTTTTAATGAGCTACCAGATATCGATTTGGATGACATGAGAATGAATACCGAGTATTCAGAGTATCGTGGGAATGAAAGAGTTAGTGACTCAGTTACAAGAACTGCTGGGCAAGGATATGATAAGACCCAATGTACCACCGTGGAGAGCCCGGTGTTGTTGTAAGAGAGAAAGATGTTAGCACAAGATTATGTATCGAACCTCGAGAGTTGTATGAGTTCGACATGGAGAATAGGTACCCTTGTAAATGATTGTTTGATTAGCGGAAGAACGCGGTGTGTTTCCAAATTTATTTAAGAACTGGGTATCACCAGTTGGAAGTTAAATCCGAGGATATACCCAAGACTGCGATTCGTACTAGGAATAGACACTTCGAGTTTTCAGCGAGGTTATTTGGGTTGACTAATGTACCCACAAATTTTATGGAATGTAATGAATTGGCTTTGAGTTACCCGTGATAGTAGATAGCATGAGATGGAGAAATGGCTAGAATTGACCTAGGATTATGACTGTAAGATACACTACCATCCGGGGAAGGCCAATGTGGTGGCCGATACCCTTAAGTAAAATGAGACAGAGATGGTTCCGAATGGTCGGGAATTAAAGGATGAGATCTTACACAAAACCCAAGTATGGCGGCTAGTGACAACCAAGACAGATAGAGAAAGTATGCGGACTAAGCCCGCGAGTATAGAGATAGTACTGCTATTGATAAGCTAAATGGCAAGTTGATGAATGACAATCAAGTTATGCTGGTGTATTTCTGTACAAACAAGATAGAGAATATGAGGTTAGAGATTCGTGATACTAAAGGTATCTCCATGGAAAGAATTAATGAGATTTGGAAAGAAAGGGAAGTTGAGCCAGAGATTCATTGGGCCATCTGAGATTTTAAAACACGTCAGGAAGGTGGCCTACGAGCCAGCCTTACCCCCCCCCCCAAACTTGTAGAATGGTCATAACGGGGTTCATGTGTAAATGCTACGACGGTATACTGTAGATACCCGGCATATGTAGAGTACGAGCAGGTAGATATACAACCTGGTCTGACTTACAAAGAACAACCTGTGGAAATCACGGATAGAAAAGAGCAAGTGCTAAGTGACGAGGTTGCCAAGCTAGTGAGAGGTTTGTGGAAATCAAGAGGTGAAAGAATCTGTTAATCCCAAATGACCTAACAGAATTGTAGAAGGGGAGGTTGAATACAATTCTTGATATTTCTTAAACTTAAAAACAACTTACAAATAAAAACTGAACTTAATGTAAAAATCGCAAGCACATAAATAATTTCAGTTGGATTGTTTGATGATCCAACTAAAGTGATTTTTATTGCGGAAATATTCTGTGATACAAAAGTACACAGCTGCTCAGTTACAAGAATGTAGAGAAGTATGCTCTCAAAGATAGCTAATACAAACTATTTGTTTTTCTTCTCTGTTTTTAAAGTAACTGCTACACTTGGTTATATATACCCAAGTTTACAATTCTACGTTTTGGCTAAACTAAAGAACAATAGTAATAACCATTAGTAGCTTGCTTTTCATTCCTTTTGTCCAATGGTCCTTGGAGATCTTTGCTTTTGTCTTCATGCTTATTTTAATCATTCCCAAGAGCCTTATTGGAAATTGGAATGTTTCCTTATTTCCAGTAACCATTTTGATGACTTCCAATGCAAAGTACACTTCCATATCTCCTTTAGATCTGTTCAGTAAACTGTCACTATCACTTTGTCAACTGTTCAAAAAGCAATAGTGATTCGTTGATAGCAGGGAGATGTGTTTCGTTGATAGCTCTCTTCTTCATTCCGTTGATGGTGTTTCCCTCGTTTCGTTGATGGGTAAACTCCATACCGTTGACAGAGTGATCTTCATACCGTTGACATGTCTTCACTTAGGCAAAATTACAAGGCATAATATATTTACAATTAACCAACCTATTTTGCCTATCTAGTACTTAGTCAACATGACTTAGAAAACCTATCTAATACATACAACAAAATGCATATCAAACTGTGAAGTATTGTACAGTGCAATTGCTACATTACTCATTTCGTTGATGAGCTTCCTGTCAACGGAATGCTGCAAAGCATGCCATTTCGTTGACAGCTACAAAATGACTTAATACAAAATCTACTAAGTGTTTTTATAATTATCATCAAGAACAACATATTCCTAACAATCTCCCCCAATTTATGACTGATAGAATAACAGCCATAAATCAAGAGCCTTGATGATAACAAAAACACTCAGACATATTACACATGATAAAAGTAGAAATTGCATTGAGCTTCATTGAATTTAATTGAAATGCAAAGTAGAAAATCTTACAAAACAAGTGCACAGAGTTGCTCCTCTAGACTGAGCAGATTTTTCATCTTTGCCTATGTGGTCTTGTTTTCTTCCTTTTTCTTGCATTGTTCTCCTCAATTTGAGCTTGAAGTCTTCTGTAGAAAATCTTCTCTTCTTCATCTTGATTCCCCAACTTGGATTGCATTAACCTTAGAGTTTCATTGGATGCCTTCTCCAGTTGGTCTTCTATTCTGAAGAATCTTCTACAGTTGTCCTTATCTCTGAATTCCATCATCCAAAAAGGTTGGAGATGAATTATCTTTCCTTACCAGAATTGGCTTAGCCTTGGTAGCCCTTTGCTTAGATTTCTTCTTTGGATCCATTTCAAAGAGGAATTTTGGAAAGTTGGCCTCATCAAACTCAATTGGCTCTCCCTTTGGCTCAATGGGCTGATCATGGAAATTTACAGGATGATTACGCTCACAGGCTAACTTTACCTCTGAAACTGGATCAGGAATTGTTGGAGGTGCAGTTGGTACAGAAGAGTCTGATGCAATGCTCTGAGAGTCATCATTCTCAAAGGCTATGTTTCTCCTAGCTCTTGCCTTTGGTTGCCTTGTGCTCTTCTTTGCACTCCTTTCCTCTCTTGCTTTTTCTTCTAGCTATATTTCTTCTTCATCAAGAGACTGAGCAACAACAAGGGCTTGCATTGCTGCTCTTTCTGATTCTTCAGCTTTAGCTTCAGCAAAGTTTGGGTGACCAGCCCAAACACAGATTTCTTGTCCATTCCTGTAGACAATTGCCCTTTGCTTCCTTATCTCATAATCATTGCTTTCCTTGCTTTTTGTGATAAGTAGACCAAGAAGCTTGAGCTCATCTGGATAAGGTGCAGGATAGAAAATCCTTGCTATATTTTTGCCCTTTGGTTTAGCAGGGGACTTGGGAGATAAGCTTCTTTGGAGTGTAGCTTGTTCCACATCCCTAATGCATGAAGTTTGTCCTTTTTCCTTCCTTGGACCTTGAGTGACTCCATGTAGAAGGGGCTCTACCTGATAGAAAGAATTGGTCTGTGGCTCCCATTCCGTTGACACTAGAACCATGGCATTCGTTGATGGTTGATCCGTTGATGGATTTGAGTCCTTTGTAGTTCCAGCAATTTTCTTGACCCTTGCTTCTATGTTGGACCAATGGTCTTTAATTTGTTCTGCAAGTCTCATCCTCATAGAAGCTTCCTGTATTAGGTCAATACCATCCTTTTGCTTCTTTCCAAGCTCCCCCATTGCTAATGGCTCTTCTGGTAAGGAGATGGCTGGGACCAAAACCTTTGTGATTTGTATCTCTAGCTCCTTAGTTTTCTCCCCCTTTTTGTTATCATCAAGTGAGATGATAGGGATTCCTTGAGCTGCCAGAAGCTGGGTGAGTAGGCTAGTTTGCTTCTCCTGTTCCTTCTGCATGTGAGAAAGTGTAGCCTCAACTTTGTCCACCCTAGAGGAGAGAGTTTTGAAAGATGAGGACACTTCATGTTCCTTGGTGAAAAACCTTGACATCTTGGAGACAGTGTGAAGAGGAAGCTTTTCATCTAGCCTCCTGTCAGTAGCATCCCTAAGGTTGCTAATTGAATCCTTGATTTCTGTAGCCTCAATCCTTGTCTGCAACATTTTTAGCCTTTGAATTTCCAGAGAATCCATTATGGCCTTGTAGAATTTCTTCTCTCTTGCTTCAGCAGACTCATGAGCTAGATATGCCTCATTGTACTGCCTTGTGATAGCAGCATCCAAGTTGCATCTACCATGCATATCCTGAGAAAGCTAGTTTGGTGTAGGAGGCACCACAAAAGTCCCAGTCTGTGTAGTAGTGGCCACCTGTAGATTGTCACCAAAGCTGTCCTCATCATCAGAAAAATTGAAGTCTCCACTTGCTGCAACTGCTGGAGATAGATTGGTCAGGGCATCCTTTGCTCTTTGCATTGATGCAGTAGTATGAATTAAATTGAGTGACCTTTATGCCTCCACATTGCCCTGTTGAGCCATAATTTGATAGGCTGACACAGGATGAGTAAAGGTCTCAGGATCCAGGGAAATACTATCCAGAGTTTGTTGATAATGCTCTTGGAAGGTAAGTTCCCTTTCTCCCTCACTGACCCCCATTAACTCACTAGCAATGGTTGCTTCCTCCCCTATCACTCCTGTAGTCCTTTCTCTCTCTCCACTCTTTTCTTGCATCATGGGCTCCCCATGGCTCACACCTCTCACACCCTCACCTTCACCTACTAAGGTGGTACTCTCAATCTCTCATTTTGCCTGGCTGGAAGAAATAGCCAGCCTCTCACTCTCAGACTCTCCTTTTGCCTGGCTGCAAGCCAGCCTCTCAATTTCACTCCCTCTCAAACCTAAAAGTGTCTCAACTACCACCAGGTCATCTACACTAGTTGTGGAAACAACTTGATTTTCAATAAGGGGTGTAGATTGACCTATCAACGGAATGGTAGTTTGAACTGTCAACGGTATAGATACCGTTGATGGAGAAACACTTGTCAACGAAAGAAGCTGTTTCGTTGATGAAGTCAATAAAGCACTTTGAGAAAGTGAAATTACAGTAGAATCTGTGGTGATTGATTTTAGAGATTGGTCCACAGATCCTCTTGCAACAAGTGATGGCCACCAGCTTCAGAGTGGGGCTTCTCCAAGATTAGAGTTGGAGAATCAGGAATAGATGAATGGATCATGTCCACATCTAGAGATAGAGTTGGTGAATTTGATGGAGATAGTTCAAGGTTGATGTTTAGAGAATGGGACTGTAACCCCAGAGTAATGATAGGGGTTACATCAAACTGAATTTGTGAAACTGGAAGTGTAGCTTCCAGAGTGTGTGCACCCTGTGAAACCTGGGATTTTTGCTTCACTCTCCTTTGGTATTGGGAAATAGTAGACTGTGGGCTTGAAGTGTCCCTTACCCTCTTGGAGTGTGCTCTTGGAGGAGAGCTTGTTTCAATAATTACATCCTTTTGGGAGGATGCAATTAGACTTGTGCTTAAATCCATATTACTCATTGTGCCTTGTTGGGAAGACACAATGGGGATTGGTTGGATCTCACTCATCTTTCCTTCCTTATCCTTAGGGTTTCTTTTATGTTCACCCCTTCCCTCACCTCTCACAGCACCTACAACACTCCCCTTAGGTTGTGTAGTGGATTTTACAACAGGTGCCTTTTGGGAAGCACCTGAGGTTGGCTTGGAGGGTTTCTTTGATTTTGGTTTTGTTGTTGGGGCAGGAGCCTGTTGGGTCACAGCTACAGACTCCACAACAACAGGACTGGGTGATACAGTTGAAGTAACAATTATACTAGAAGGGATAGCAGTAGTTACCTCAATTACTGGCAGATACACCACTGGAACGTCACCATTGTGGTTCAGCCTCAGTATGTCTGTGAATACTCTCTTCTCTTGCACAAAACACTCAAACTTGGAAACAGGGTTAGAGATAACTAATGGTGTTGGACTAACATGATTAGCCAACATCATCAGAAACCTAGCATAATAGATATTCTTTTTCCTATTAGCCTTATCACCCAACTTAGCACCAATTTAATACATAAGTTGGGTGCTAAAGTTGTAATATCTATCAGTTAGGAGCATGGTAAAAAGAATTAACATAGAATTGGTCAATGCATCAAAATTGCTAATCTTGCCAGAAAATACCTTGATAAATGCATCAGCTAAATAACTATATTCTCTAACCAATCCTCTCCTAATTATTCTACCCAGATTATCAGTAGGCAAAGAGTAGTTTATGGAGTTTAGCAAGTTAACCATTTCAGTATTTGTAGGCAAAGCATTACAGTTATTTTCAGGAATATGTAAACTTGCTTGCAATACATCAGAATTAACTATGTACTCATTACCTTGAAGAGTGAATTGCAGTGTGCAGTTTGTTCCACTATACTCACACGAGGTCCAGATCTCCTCGATTATCTCATTATAGAGAGGAGTTGAGTGAAACATTGCATAGCTCAATTTGCAGTTCTTCATGAAGTCCATCATCTTGAAAAAGATACTGTTTGGACCCTCCTTGACAACAAATGGAATTGAGTTGTTCTTTTCATAAATGAACCCTCCTACTGTCATAAGCTTGACTATGGGTGCCATTGTTGTATGAAGAAAAGCTTCGAACTAAATTGCTTGTTAGAGAGAAGAAGAGAGAAAAGCCTTTGGAATTTTTGAGAACAGGTAAAAAGAAATTAAAGAAAATAGAATTTCTTAAATACTCCCCCAAAAATTCTCAGAAAAAGAGTCCAATAATAAATGTAAATTACTGGATTGGCTTAAAAATATAACCGTTACTTTTAAAGAATTACCATGATTTATACTTACAGGGGTGTATGCATAGATCGTGGTAACGGACGTGTCAAATTTCAACGGTTCAGATTAATTACGCTAAATCAACGAATCAGGATTGGGCGGTTAAAGTCCCGTCTTATTTCGTTGATAAAGCTGCGTTTCGTTGATATAAAAGAGCTATCAACGAAACACCCAGAAAAATGCTAAGATTGTCAACGAAATGGTTCCTTTCGTTGACATAGTAATTTTGACTTAGGCAAAATTTCACTTTTTCCTGAGAAAATTAATTCACATAAAAACATAGCAAGTTTCTGGCTGCATTGTAACTTGCAAATATCTCAAAAATAATTAAGAGAAATTTAGCATACCTAGCTCACTTACTAATCTTGAGAATGTTGATTCATCAAGTGGCTTGGTAAAGATGTCTGCAAGTTGTTGTTCACTTGGAACAAAATGTAACTCCACAGTACCATTCATAACATTTCTCTAATGAAATGGTACTTGATGTCAATGTGCTTGGTCCTTGAATGTTGCACTGGATTCTCAGTAATGGCAATGGCACTAGTGTTGTCACAAAAAATAGGGATTTTCTCAACTCTTAATCCATAATCAAGTAGTTGGTTTTTTACACAAAATCTGTGCACAACAACTTCCAGCTGCAATATACTCAGCCTCAGTTGTGGAGGTGGAAACTGAGTTTTGTTTCTTGCTGAACCATGACACAAGCTTGTTTCCTAAGAATTGACAGGTGTCAGTTGTGCTTTTCCTGTCAATTTTACATCCTGCAAAATCTGCATCTGAATAACCAATTAGTTCAAAGCCAGATTCTCTAGGATACCAAATGCCAAGGTTTGGTGTTCCTTTGAGATATCTGAAAATTCTTTTAATAGCAACTAAATGGGATTCCCTAGGATCAGCCTGAAATCTAGCACATAAACATGTAGCAAACATAATATCAGGTCTACTAGCAGTTAAATACAAAAGTGAGCCTACCATGCCTCTGTAACTTGAAATGTCCACAGATTTTTCCTTAGTATTCAATTCAAGTTTGGTGGCAGTAGGCATGGGAGTTTTGGCAGGAGAGCATTCCATTAAGTTAAACTTCTTTAATAAATCATGAATATATTTTGTTTGACTAATGAAAATGCCTTCATTAACTTGCTTCACTTGAAGACCAAGAAAGTAAGTTAATTCTCCCATCATGCTCATTTCATATTTACTTTGCATAAGCTTGGCAAACGTTTGACAAAGTTTCACATCTGTAGACCCAAAGATTATGTCATCTACATAAATTTGAACAAGTATAGTAGAGCCATTCACAACCCTGTGAAAAAGAGTTTAATCTACAGTACCTCTAGTGAAGTGATTCTCAAGGAGGAACTGTGAAAGTGTGTCATACCAGGCTCTAGGTGCTTGTTTCAAACCATAGAGTGCTTTGAGGAGGAAGTATACATATTCTGTAAAATCATCATCTTCAAAGCCAGGAGGTTGACTTACATACACCTCCTCTTCCAATTCCCCATTCAGAAAAGCACTCTTCACATCCATTTGATAGACTTTGAAATTGGCATGGGCTGCATAGGCTAGGAAAATCCTTATTGCTTCTAGTCTAGCAACAGGAGCAAACTTTCATCAAAATCAATTCCTTCTTCCTGTGAATAGCCTTTTGCAACCAATCTAGCTTTGTTCCTTGTGACTATGCCATTTTCATCCATCTTGTTTCTGAACACCCATTTTGTGCCTACGACACTCCTGTCCTTAGGCTTGGGCACCAGCTTCCAAACATTGTTCCTCTCAAATTGGTTTAGCTCCTCTTGCATAGCTAAAACCCAATCTGGATCTAGAAGTGCATCCTCAACTTTCTTTGGCTCATCTTGAGACAGAAAGCTGCTATATAGACATTCTTCTTGAGTTGCTCTTCTAGTTTGGACTTTTGAAGTAACATCACCTATAATAAGTTCAAAGGGATGATCTTTAGTCCATTTCCTTGAGGGAGGTAGATTTGCTCTTGCAGAGGTAGCTTCATGATCATGATTGCCTTGATTGGATATTTGTCCTTGAGAAACTCCCCCTGAGTTTGTTGTCCCTAAATGATCACTTCTAGAAGTATTTATATGACTGTCAACGGTATGACCATTTTGTTGGGAACCACGGACTTGGGGTTCTACTACATTTTATGATACACAATTAAGGAGTGCGAAAAGAAAATCACCTTGTTAACGGTTGATTCCACGCTCTTCTATTGTATTCCCAAATTCCCTTGAGCGAAGTGTGGCCTCCGTCTTCTCAAGTTAACCTCTCTTCTTGCTCCTAGGTGGCTACAATATTTTTCTTAACCAACCCTAGCAAGAAGAGAATAAGAATATATATAGGGCTACAATAGGGATCATGGATAATTAGGTTGGGCCTTTTAATTACATCCTGGGCCTAGCCCAGTGTAATTAAATATTAATTCAATCCACTAAAGAATTAATATTTGCACTACCTTTCCTAATACCGCAACTTAATTAATTAATTCGGTTCCAATATTATTTGCTTATTAAATTCCCCATGTTTAAAATAGCGCATGCCCATTAATTAAATAAATTACTGATAATTCATTTAATTAACATCTTATATCCTTGATCATCCACTCTACCTTTATTTAATTATGCCGGAATAAATCCACCTGTAGGGTTTCACATAATTAAATCCTTTTGAGCTTTCAAGGGGACATCATTAACCCGAATATTATCAGGACACGGATTCCTTCAATAAATAATATTCACCATATATATTATTCCATCACCCAAAATATAATGATATAATTCAAAAGAATTATTTCATATATAAATCAAAGCATGTAAATAATATACACGTGTCAATTACTATATCCGGATTAAGAACGTAAGCATTAATAATAACATAGAATCTTAGTTCACCTTCTTAATCAGTTTAAGGGAACAATTCTAAATTTGATCCTGTTCAATATACACAAAGTATACAAGTATTATTTAATAGTCAAGATAAACTATTCCCAAATAATACTTCAGTTATTCCAGTGGTTTGTCTAATTCCACTTAAACTGTGAACCCTTATATTATATATAGACACTGATAATTTAATCTTCTGTTATCCCATTTGATACTAAATTATCCACAATATATAATAAATAGACAATGTAAAAATATGCAATCAAGATTCTCAATAAAATGGACAATGTTTATATACTACTAATGAATAGTTTAGTATAAAACACAACAATCTCCCACTTATACTCAAGCTATTCTTTGAGTATATCAGTGTTTATTAATATAATCCGCTACCAGTTTAAATAACTATTCCGTGACCAGACATCTGACTCCTATCTCCTCCACGTGTTCTTCAAAAACCTTAGCTGGTAAACTCTTCGTGAAAGGATCAGCCCGGTTGTCCTTTGATGCTATATCAGTCACAATAATATCTCCTCGCTTAACGAACTGTCGTATGAGGTGATACTTACGCTCAATGTGTTTTGCTGCTTTATGTTCTCGTGGTTCCTTTGTATTTGCAACAGCACCAGTATTATCACAATAAATTGTGATTTGCCGTGGCAAATTAGGAACTACATTCAAATCCAGCAGGAAATTCCGGAACCATATAGCCTCCTTGGCTGCCTCAGAGGCTGCCACATATTCAGCTTCCATGGTTGAGTCTGCGATGCATTTCTGCTTCACACTCCTCCATATTACACCTCCACCTCCTAAAGTAAAAACACACCCCGAGGTTGACTTCCTCTTATCCCTATCTATCTGGAAATCTGAATCGGTATAACCCACAGGAAACAAGTCTGAAGCCTTGTAAATTAACATATACTTCTTAGTCCTTCGCAAGTACTTAAGTATCGTTTTTACTGCACTCCAATGTTCCTGACCTGGATTGGACTGATATCTACTGACCATGCCTACGGCAAAGCAAATATCAGGTCTCGTGCATAACATGACATACATTAAGCTTCCACATGCTGAAGCATAAGGAACTGCTTTTATGTTCTCTATCTCCTTAGGTGTCTTAGGACACTGCTCCTTTGATAGAGAGACTCCATGTCTAAAAGGTAAATTACCCTTCTTAGAGTCCTGCATGTTAAAACGAGCCAATACCTCATCAATGTACGGTTCTTGAGATAAAGCCAACGTTCTTTTCTTACGATCTCTTATAACTTTGATCCCAAGAATGTATGCGGCTTCACCTAAGTCTTTCATTTCAAATTGTTTGAACAACCATGCCTTAATAGATGACAACATCTCTACATTGTTTCCAATGAGCAAAATGTCATCTACATATAGTACTAGAAAAACCACTGCATTTCCTTCACTTTTCCTACACACACATGCTTCGCTTGGACTCTGATCATAACCATTTGTCTGGACGGCCTGATCAAAACGAATGTTCCACTCCCTGGAAGCTTGTTTCAGTCCATAAATGGACTTCTTAAGCTTACACACTAGATGCTCTTGACCCTCTTTGATGAATCCCTCTGGTTGCTGCATATGGATGTTTTCATCAAGACTTCCATTTAGGAAAGCTGTCTTGACATCCATTTGCCAAATCTCATAATCGAGATGAGCTGCTATAGATAAAAGAATCCGGATTGACTTAAGCATGACTACCGGAGAAAAGGTTTCCTCATAATCAATTCCTTGTTTCTGAGTATACCCTTTCGCAACAAGTCTTGCTTTCCAGGCTTTCACCTTTTTGTCAGATCCTCTTTTTCTTTTGTAGATCCACTTGCATCCAATGGGTTTTACACCACTGGGTGGTTCCACGAGATCCCAGACTTTATTGGAATACATAGATTCCATCTCAGATTGCATAGCCTTTTGCCAAAGATCTACATCCTTATCTTGCATTGCTTCTTCGTATGTCCTGGGATCCTCATCATGTTCACCAGAGACTAAGTCCGAAGACTCTCCCAAAAACATGAACCTCTCAGGTTGTTTAACAACCCTCCCACTACGACGAAGCATTGGAGTGGTATTAGTGATAGGTTGTTCATTTACTTGTGGTTGTTCTACTTGTACCGGTGGCATATTAGAATTATCTTGTCCTCCCACTAGTTCCTCTAAAACAACAGTACTCATGGGTTTGTGATTCATTATATAGTCTTCCTCTAAGAATCTAGCATTGGTGCTTACAATGATATCCCGATCCTTAGGACTATAAAACAAATACCCTTTTGTTCCCTTGGGATAACCCAGAAACAGCCTCACTTCTGTACGAGAATCTAACTTAGTCACGTTCTTGTTCAGCACATGTGCTGGACAACCCCAAATCCGAATGTGTTTCAAACTAGGTTTGGTACTAGTCCACAATTCTTTTGGAGTTTTTGGAACTGACTTAGAAGGTACCAAGTTTAGAAGATAAGCCGCTGTTTCTAGAGCATGCCCCCAAAACGACTTGGGTAAATTCGAATAACTCATCATCGATCTAACACTCTCTAAAAGAGTCCGGTTCCTTCTTTCTGCTACACCATTCTGCTGAGGTGTGCCAGGTGCAGTCAACTGGGATGAAATCCCATGTTCTGATAAATATTCTCTAAATTCTCCAAGCAGGTATTCGCCCCCACGATCTGATCGTAGTGACTTGATACATTTTCCTGAATGTCGCTTTTCCGCACTTGCTTTGTACTCTTTGAATTTTTCAAAGCACTCAGACTTGCGGTGCAACAGATAAATGTATCCATATCTCGAATAATCATCAATGAAAGTGACAAAATATTCATACCCACCTCTCGCTTGGATATTCATAGGTCCACATAAATCAGTATGAACCAATTCTAACACATCTTTGGCTCTATTTCCTTTTTCCGTAAAAGGTCTACTGGTCATTTTTCCTTCCAAGCAAGATTCACAGACTGGAAATGGCTCCACTGCCAACGAGCCTAAAGGCCCATCTACTACCAATCTTTGAATCCTCCTTAAGTTAATATGACCTAATCTCAAGTGCCAAAGATATGTTTGGTTCAATCCAGAAGGTTCCTTTCTTTTACTAGAGGTAGAAAGTGTATTATTAATTTCACTTGGTTGCAGCATTGGTTCTATAGGATTAATAATATATAAATTGTCTTGCAATGTACCGGAACATATAACTCGTTTATTCATCATAATGGAAACATTACGATCCAAACAAACATTATAACCATCCATAGCAAGTTTAGAAACCGAAATTAAATTCCTTCTAAATGAAGGTACATAAAGACAATTATTCAAAACCAAAATCCTATCATAACCAAAAGATAAAGAAATAACTCCAACTGTAACCACTGCTACTTTCGTAGCATCTCCCATGAACACATATATCTCGCCATCTCTAAGCAGCCTGGTTTTCTGGAACCCCTGCATGGAATTACAAACATGATCAGCGGCTCCTGTGTCTACACACCAAGTGCTCGTAGACATAGCCGCTATATATGTTTCCGTAACAAGAGAAAGAGACATACCAGCATTGTTCTTCTTAGACAGAGGACAATCCTTTTTCCAGTGACCCGACTGCTTGCACTTGAAGCACTTGCCCTTAGGCTTCTTCACTGAATTCTGAACTCCCAATGGTTTCACAACTTTCTGTGTCTGAACCTTCTTCTTCTTCTTTCCTTTCGGCTTTGAAGAAGAAACTTTCTCAGCCACATTTACCTGAACATGCTGCTGAAATAATGATTCCGCTGCCTGAAGCTCTGTCAGAAGTTCTGCAAGACTATACAACTTCTTGTTCATGTTGTAATTCAAGCGAAACGGCTCAAAGCTTTTTGGCAAACTCATAAGTATGATATTGACCTGCGTTTCCGCATCAATATCAGCACCAAGGACCTCTAGTTCATTTATATGAGACATCATTAGAAGAACATGGTCCCTTACAGGTGTTTTTTCAGCCATCTGAGTGTTCATTAGAGACTTCATTGATACTTGCCTAGCAGCCCTATTCTGATCTCCGAAAAGCTCCTTGAGATTATAGAGCATATCTGCAGCAGTGGTCATGGCCTGATGCTGATGTTGCAAAACACCCGACATTGCTGCCAGAATGTAACATCGCGACATCTCATCTGCCTTAGTCCACTTCTTAAAATACTCTTTATCCTCATCCGGAGCATCGGCAGCAGGCTGGTCCGGTTTGGGTTCAACAGTACAAAATTTAAACTCTTCAGCAGTCAACACTATGTCCAAATTGCGTTTCCATTCAATATAGTTAGGTCCGGTAAGTTTGTTATCCTTAAGTATGGTGAAAAGTGGATTAAAGCCCATTCTATCCTGAGAATCATGCATATAACACTTAATCAGAAAATTGCATATATCTTAAAACCTATTTGTTTCCTCTAACAATTAATTAAAATTAATGCACTAATATTTAAATTCCATAAATATCTGGTACGCCATGATGGATGACATATATACCATTTAAATTTAAATATTACTTCGGTCCTACTACTAAATAATACGCCACGTTAGGGTGGACTATATATTATCTTTCATAGCTAAGTGTATACCATTATTTAGATCTTAAGTTGCCTTTAGTCAGACCCATCCGTTCGATGTATCAATGGATAAATCCCAGGTGTTTTCGGTGAAGTCATAGATAGACTCGCTTAAAAACACAACCCCTAAGACAGAAATATCCATTATCAACATCAATCAAGGAATGTCCAACTTTTTTCTCGAATTCTATGAAACTTGGTATGTCACGATGGGGTGAGCTTACCTTTCATTATTCGTGATTAACTTAAGAAGATTGTCCTAGTAATATCCTTAACACTACCCAGACGTCATAAATCATACGCCACGATGGGTGACATATATCCAATTCATAATCGTCCTAGTGTTAAATTACATACAACCAATAATGGATGACCATGGGATCTAATATCAAATTAATTCCCTCTCCCACTTAGTATTTTAACATGAGTAATTTTATCTAGATGCATCGCCCTATGTTATTTCTTCGAGGTCCACATGTTATCAAAATAACAATACAAAGAACACATAACATAGCATAGCATGCATCTCTACATAATTAAATGGGGCCTATGTCATTATAATTATGTCTAACATGCATTCCAAATACACACATAATTTAATAACATAAAACATTTAATTAAAGCAATAAATGAAAATTTATGTCCATATCGTCCTATTTATGTTAACCATGCAATTAAAATTACACACATAATTAACAACACACATAATAATTATTTAATGCAATAATTAAAATTAAATAGCAGAAAAATTAAAATAAAAAATAAATCCACTATTATGGCCAAAAACAAATTTCATCCGAAAATCCTGCGAAAACTTCAACTCGCTGTTTGAGGGTCTAAACGAGCTCAGACACACATGAAACTTTGACAAAGGTACTTTTCAATCGTGTAGAACATTGAAATCCCTTTCCGAAAAGGTATTACTCATCGAAAGCCGACACCGTATGCAAAAGTTACAACAGTTCGAAGTTGCATAGGCGAAATCTTGTAGCATCAGCGGAAGAACTTTGTTTTCTTGCAACTCTGTCGATCAAATAGTTACATACAACATAACATACATATTCTATTACATCAGATCATAATCTAACATGAATACAAATCATGATTACAAGATTAAAAAATCATAATAGAAAACAAAACTAGCACGATCAACCCTCGTGATTTACAACCACGATAAACCACGTGGAAACCAAAACAAAAAATAACCACGATTAAACCACGTGGGATCCAAACACATAATTAAAATAAAACGAGGCCATAATAGTGGATACTAAACAACCTGCAAAAGATTATTATCCAAGCATACCACTATACATACATAACCAATTTTAATTACGACATGAACATCATATCATAAAACATAGAACCCATAACCAGGCTCTTGATACCAATTGTTGGGAACCACGGACTTGGGGTTCTACTACATTTTATGATACACAATTAAGGAGTGCGAAAAGAAAATCACCTTGTTAACGGTTGATTCCACGCTCTTCTATTGTATTCCCAAATTCCCTTGAGCGAAGTGTGGCCTCCGTCTTCTCAAGTTAACCTCTCTTCTTGCTCCTAGGTGGCTACAATATTTTTCTTAACCAACCCTAGCAAGAAGAGAATAAGAATATATATAGGGCTACAATAGGGATCATGGATAATTAGGTTGGGCCTTTTAATTACATCCTGGGCCTAGCCCAATGTAATTAAATATTAATTCAATCCACTAAAGAATTAATATTTGCACTACCTTTCCTAATACCGCGACTTAATTAATTAATTCGGTTCCAATATTATTTTCTTATTAAATTCCCCATGTTTAAAATAGCGCATGCCCATTAATTAAATAAATTACTGATAATTCATTTAATTAACATCTTATATCCTTGATCATCCACTCTACCTTTATTTAATTATGTCGGAATAAATCCACCTGCAAGGTTTCACATAATTAAATCCTTTTGAGCTTTCAAGGGGACATCATTAACCCGAATATTATCAGGACACGGATTCCTTCAATAAATAATATTCACCATATATATTATTCCATCACCCAAAATATAATGATATAATTCAAAAGAATTATTTCATATATAAATCAAAGCATGTAAATAATATACACGTGTCAATTACTATATCCGGATTAAGAACCTAAGTATTAATAATAACATAGAATCTTAGTTCACCTTCTTAATCAGTTGAAGGGAACAATTCTAAATTTGATCCTGTTCAATATACACAAAGTATACAAGTATTATTTAATAGTCAAGATAAACTATTCCCAAATAATACTTCAGTTATTCCAGTGGTTTGTCTAATTCCACTTAAACTGTGAACCCTTTATATTATATATAGACACTGATAATTTAATCTTCTGTTATCCCATTTGATACTAAATTATCCACAATATATAATAAATAGACAATGTAAAAATATGCAATCAAGATTCTCAATAAAATGGACAATGTTTATATACTACTAATGAATAGTTTAGTATAAAACCCAACACATTTTGGCTGTCAACGAAACGCTCATTTTGACTGTCAACGAATCCACCATCATGACTATCAACGAAATGACCATTTGGTCTGCTAGCAGCTATTCTTTTCAACCTTAATGCAGCAATTTCATCTTCACTGCTGCTTTCATCTGTGCTAGATACAACAACTTTAGGCTGTTTCTCAGTAGCCTTAACATGATTCACTTGATCTCCTTCCTCATTCTCAAAAGAAAGACTTTCATGGAAACCTTCATCACAGAGACCGTGAATTTTGAGATCATCAAAAACAACATGTACAGATTCCATAACAATGTTGGTTCTGAGATTATAGACTCTGTAGGCTTTCCCTGTTGCATATCCCACAAATACTGCTTCATCTGCCTTTGCTTCAAATTTCCCCAAATGCTCAGCTTGATTTCTCAGAACCAAGCACTTGCATCCAAAGACATGAAGAAAATCCAATAGAGGCTTCTTTCTTTTGAGTAGCTGATAAGGGGTCATTCCTTTGGCCTGATTAATCAAAGAAATATTTTGAGTGAAGCAAGCTGTATTAACTGCCTCAGCCCAAAAATAAGTTGGTAACTTTGATTCATCTAGCATTGTCCTTGCAGCTTCAATAAGTGTTTTGTTTTTCCTTTCAACCACACCATTTTGCTGTGGTGTCCTTGCTGCTGAAAACTCATGCAAAATACCATTTTCTTCACAGAACACCTTCATGCTTTAATTCTTGAATTCTGTCCCATTGTCACTCCTAATCCTTCTTACTTTCAAGTCAGGATGATTGTTTACCATCTTGATGTGATTGATAATGATTTCACTTGCCTCATCTTTGGAGAGCAAAAAGAAAGTCCATGTAATTCTAGAAAAATCATCAACAATCACAAGACAATATTTCTTCTTTGAAATAGACATGACATTTACAGGGCCAAACAAATCCATATGAAGCAACTCAAGCTGATGGACAATTGATGACTCTGTCTTGCTTTTGAATGATGCCTTCTTTTGTTTCCCTTTTTGACAGGCATCACACAAACCATCCTTGGAAAACTCCACTTGTGGAATTCCTCTAGCAAGATCTTTCCTCACCAAATCATTCATAACTTTGAAATTCAGATGAGACAGTTTCTTGTGCCATAGCCAACTTTCATCCTTGCTTGCCTTGCTGAAAAGACAAGTGATGGTGTCTGGACTTGTGCTACTAAAGTCAACAATGTACACATTCCCTCTTCTGAATCCAGTCATTACCACATTGTTGTTTTCTCCTTTAGAAACAACACAGGCTTCTTTAGAAAAAGTAACTAAAAATCCTTTGTCACAAAGTTGGCTGATACTAAGCAAATTGTGCTTAAGACCATCCACCAATGCAACCTCATCTATGATGACATTCTCTTTTGAAATCAAGCCATATCCCTTAGTGTAGCCTTTGCTGTCATCTCCAAAAGCAATACAAGGGCCAGCTCTTTCCTGAAACTCTGTGAGCAGGGTAGAATCACCAGTCATGTGTCTTGAACAACCACTATCCAAGTACCAAAGATTCCTTTTGTCTCCCTGCACACAATAAAACCAAATCAAGTTGATTTTGGTACCCAAGTTTCCTTGGGTCCTGTTTTGTTAGCCTTTGCTTTTCCTTTAATATCATTTTTCACCTTGGGCTCAGATTGATTTAAATCAATCTTTACCCTTGGTGTTAATTTCTGAGAGTTGCTCTCATTTTCATTCATAGCATGCATAGTTGGTGGAACAAACATGTTATTCACATTCCATGGCATTTGTGGCACATTAAACATATTCATGTATGGATTAGGCACAAACTACATGCTAGCATATGGATTCTGAAATTGTGCATATGGAGCAAACATGTTAGGCATATCAGGCATTGTGGGCATAGAACTGTTCATTGCAGGCTTGGGAATTTTCACATTAGTAGACTTCTTAACAGATTTGCAGTTAGTAGATAAATGACTAACACTTCCACAATTGACACATGTCTTTCTAGGAGCATATTTATCAGGTGTGTAATTGTTGTGTTTGTTAATCCCTACTTTGCCATTCCTGTTATTCTTTTTATTTCCCTTAACCTCAACTTGAACTTTCTCTAACTTGTCCTTCAATTGCTTGTTAGACAAGTGACCTACATTAGCTCTCTCAACAGGCTTCTCAACTTTCTTTGAATTACTAGACTCACCTTGAACAAAGTTCTTGGTGACAGGACCATACTCGTTATTAAGTCTAGTGAGTTTATCTTTTCTTTTCTCTGTCAACGAAACAGCCTGATTGGTTGATGGTTCATCTGTCAACGAAACATTGCATTCCGTTGACATATCAACCTTCAACAAATGATCATTGTTGTTTGTTGACTCAGTTTCTGATTCTAAGGTTTCACCAACATACCCTAGCTTCTCTTTGTTCTTTTTTCATGATTGCTCACAGAAAGATTCCATACCTTGAACATTAATGATGTTGGTAGCAACATTTCTGGCATCTTTCCATTTTGCAATCACACTTTGTTCTATCTCAAGTTGTGTTTTAAGAATTTCTTCCCTTTGTAACACGTTCTCAAGTTCCTTCTTAGCATCCCTACTAACACATCTCATTTTCTCAAATTCAATGAACTGTGCTTCTAACATTGCATTCCTATCACTTAAGAGCAAATTAGTCTCTTTTATTCTTGAATTCTCTTCGGTAAGTGATTTAAGAGTAACACGCAAATTATATAGTATAGTAGACATTTCATTTACTGCACTATCGCATTCCTCTTTAGAAAGCTCAGAAAGATTAGTAATTGTTACCTGGTTGCTTGAGGAGCTTGCTTCCCACACATGATTGTTACCCATAAGAGCCAAGTTGACATATTCAACATCATCATCAGAATCTTCACCATTACCAGCCCAATCATACTCCTGAGACATGAAAGCCTTTTCTTTTTGCTTGAGAAGTTCAAAGTATTTCTTTTTATAATCAACAGGCTCAAATTTCCTGTTGCCCTTCTCAATCTTGGGCTTTCTACAGTCTCCAGCAAAGTGACCAAGCATTCCACAATTGAAACATTTAGATTTAGACTTTTCAATCCAGTTACTTTTGCTAGGTTGAAAGTCTCTTCTTGGTGGCCTTGGTTCTGAGTTTCTTTTAAACTTGAACTTAGAGAATTTTCTTGACAGAAAAGCAATGTGTTCATCAATCTCATCTAAGTCATCCAAGTTGGCTGGTTCTGATTCTTCTTCTTCTGACATCTTGCCTTTTCCCTTGCTAACATCACTCCTACAACTAGCTCGACTAGTTGTGGCCTTTGCAGCTTCTTCATTGTCATCTTCCAGTTGGTTCACAGATGCAATCAATGCAATAGATCCACCCTTCTTTTGTACCTTTTCAATTTCTTCATCTTGCTCCATTTCCAACTCATATGTCTTCAAGGTTCCATAAAGCCTTTCAAGAGTGTAGTCTTTGTACTCTTGAGTGTTTCTGAGAGAAACAGTCATAGGCTTCCATTCTTTTGGAAGAGCTCTAAGAAATTTAAGGTTTGAATCCTTGGTTTGATAGATCCTCCCATACAACTTTAATCCATTCAAAAGCTTTTGAAACCTACTAAACGTGTCATTTAGGGTTTCACCAGCTTTAAAATGAAAATGCTCATATTGTTGTATAAGGAGCTGCATTTTGTTTTCCCTAACTTGCTCAGTACCTTCACAGAGAGTTCTAACAGTGTCCCATACTTCTTTGGAGGTTGTACAGTTTATGACATTGTCAAACATCTCTTGCTCCAAACCATTAAACAGAATGTTCATGGTTCTTTTATCTTAATGGACTTCTGCAACATCTTCAATAGTCCATTCTGAGACAAGTTTTGGAATTTCCACATCAGGAGCATCATCTGGCAGTCCAACTCTAGATGCAAACTTCATGGGAACGTGTGGACCTTTCTCAATGCAGTCTACATATCTCTCATCCATAGACATGAGATGTAAATGCATCTTTACTTTCCAGTGAAAGTAATTGTCCTTATCAAGAACTGGTATCTTTACTCCTGCATCCTTCTTCACCATGGTTATTATTTTGGTCTTGATCTTTAAACTTCTTGTATGTTAGAAACTTGTTCTGATACCAATTGTTAATCCCAAATGACCTAACAGAATTGTAGAAGGGGGGGTTGAATACAATTCTTGATATTTCTTAAACTTAAAAACAACTTACAAATAAAAACTGAACTTAATGTAAAAATCACAAGCACATAAATAATTTCAGTTGGATTGTTTGATGATCCAACTGAAGTGATTTTTATTGCGGAAATATTCTGTGATACAAAAGTACGTACACAGCTGCTCAGTTACAAGAATGTAGAGAAGTATGCTCTCAAAGATAGCTAATACAAACTATTTGTTTTTCTTCTCTGTTTTTAAAGTAACTGCTACACTTGGTTATATATACCCAAGTTTACAATTCTACGTTTTGGCTAAACTAAAGAACAATAGTAGTAACCATTAGTAGCTTGTTTTTCATTCCTTTTGTCCAATGGTCCTTGGAGATCTTTGCTTTTGTCTTCATGCTTATTTTAATCATTCCCAAGAGCCTTATTGGAAATTGGAATGTTTCCTTATTTCCAGTAACCATTTTGATGGCTTCCAATGCAAAGTACACTTCCATGTCTCCTTTAGATCTGTTCAGTAAACTGTCACTATCACTTTGTCAACTGTTCAAAAAGCAATAGTGATTCGTTCATAGCAGGGAGATGTGTTTCGTTGATAGCTCTCTTCTTCATTCCGTTGATGGTGTTTCCCTCGTTTCGTTGATGGGTAAACTCCATACCGTTGACAGAGTGATCTTCATACCGTTGACATGTCTTCACTTAGGCAAAATTACAAGGCATAATATATTTACAATTAACCAACCTATTTTGCCTATCTAGTACTTAGTCAACATGACTTAGAAAACCTATCTAATACATACAACAAAATGCATATCAAACTTTGAAGTATTGTACAGTGCAATTGCTACATTACTCATTTCGTTGATGAGCTTCCTGTCAACGGAATGCTGCAAAGCATGCCATTTCGTTGACAGCTACAAAATGACTTAATACAAAATCTACTAAGTGTTTTTATAATTATCATCAAGAACAACATATTCCTAACAGAATCCACCTGGGAATTAGAAAGTGCAATGGGAGAGAAGCACCCCAGTTACTCCTAAGTTGATTCCGGGACGGAATCCTTTTAAGGAGGGGAGACTATAATAACCCGATTTTTTGGAAAAATTTAAAACTTTTCTTATTATGATTAAGTGCAGCAGTGAATAGTGATATTGGTGGATGAATAGTGCCACCTATGTACGAGACGTAGTGTGGATATTCCGAAGTCATATTAGTGATCTACGGAGTAAATAAGTGAATGCAAAGACGATCGAAATTCAGAAATTCCAAATTTTATTTTGGTGTAATATTCGACCGGGCAGCAAATTATATATTATTATATTCAAGAAATGAGATACTAAAATTGAGGATTTGAGGATTTAATATTTTGGAATTTTATTATTTTATTAAAGTCGATTTAAGGATTCGATTGTTGGAATAAATAGTGAATAGTTACTATTCACTGCGAGAATCGCGTAGAGTTTTATTCGCTCTCTTTAGGAAATATTTTGAATCGTTTTAAGAGGAATAAGGCAACATTTACAGGATTAAATATAGACATTGAAGTAACATGTAACAAGATTAATTCGAGGAATGCAACATTTGGATCATACATGTGAAAGGAAAGCGAACCAGTCAAGCTACTTTATCAAAGCCAACGCATGTTGGACAAGTGTCAAGAGATGAAGACAACTAGGTGATGACTCACCACTTTTTAATACAAAATATCAGCATTATCATTATTGTTAACCAAGAAAAGAAAAAGAAGAGGAAGAACTTCTCCCCCCATTTTCGGCTCAGCTTGTGCAAGGAGGAAATAAAAATCCATAACTCCATTTTTATCCATCCATAAATCACGAAATTTTAACCATAGTTTCTCCACTCCATGGGCAACATTCGTTCAAAATTTCATGGCCAACAAAGGAGTGTAGCCTAGTCAAATCGCTTCCCCAAGTCGGAGAACAGAAGCTGTCCTGCTTTTCCAGTTTCGACCACTCACCTTAGAAAGCCAATACGTCGAGCTTCAAGCATCCCCTGGTGATGAGGTAGGACTCAAAAGACATCCCTTGAAGAGTAGAAGGTGTGGTAAAAAGTTGAGAACCAAACTCTTGTTTTTCGATTTTATATGGATTTTACAAAGTAACGATGAATAGTAACTTGTATTTTGTTTTGTTTTTGGATATTGAGTTTGTGGCTTCCAAAGGTTGTATTAAGCAAGGATCTAAGGTTACATAAGGAATATAGAAGCAAGCAAGCTTGGAGAAGGTATAAATCTTGAAACCCTTGAAGTATTATGGGGTTTATGGATGATTAATGGTGTTTATGCATGTTTATAGCCTTAGTTGTTATGATTGGGCTTTGATCTAAGTTATAATGAGTTATATGAACGGAAAGGCATTGCTTGGCCTCAGTTCTATGTTATATAAGATGTATGTGTTGTGTGGAGTGATCGATATGCATTTCGGATGATTTGAAATTTGGGAATATCCGAGTTATAGCCGTCGTAATGCCCAACTTTTTACCTACTGATTGGTTCCCTGTTTTTTCTCTGTTAGACCTCTACCCTTGAGTCCTACTGCCCATGATTGTGTAGTTTATGTTATAATCTTCGTAATGATATGTGGTTTGCCTAATTTGGCCGAACGGTTTAAGAGTTATGCTAGTTTTAGTAATCGTGGTTCGAGAGGTTTCATCGCAGAAATGTAACCACTTTGATGCTAAGTCAAAGACCTTTAAGAGTCGAATTAAAATGTGAAACTTTGTGATATGATGCTAAGGACAGTTATCAAGCCTTGTGCGAAGGTTTCGAGTCAAAAAGATCATTTTCCGATTTTATAAAAATAAGGAAGCCGAGGTTGCACAAGTGAAAACTACTGAAAACGAGACTTAGAAACCAAGGTTCCAAATGGTTAAGTATAACTTAGATTTGAGGATGGATTTCGAACCAAACTTATGATATAAGTATTTGACGAATAACATGGACTTAGTGTGACGCTAGAGCGAGCAAGTAATGCCTTGGTTGTGTTTCGCTTACGTGTTTAAGCATTGAGTTATAAGTGGTTTATCGAGGGGATTAACCGTGTGTTTTCGTTTGACTTTGTCTAGATTGTCCGGCATCGTCGCGAACCCCTATCACTTCTCGAGCATCAGGCAAGTTTACTAACCCTTACTCTATTGTTAGAGTGGGCATATTTTCAAATGTTTAATACTTGTTGATTCAAAAATATATCTATATATATATTCTTTGTTCCAAGTATCGTACAAGTTTTCTCATTCTATGCTTTATTTTAAGTTATAATATTCTGATGATGCATATGGTATATTATGCATGCTTTCAAACCTCACGTCGTATATGGATGTGATGGTATAAAAGATATTGAGATTATAGTATATGCATGTGATAGAGGCAAGTTTTCAAACCTATGCCTTTATAAACTGATGCTGTGATAAATAAGATTTTGAGATATATGCTATCTGTTCAGAATTTCAAAATGATACTTATGATGCTAAGTAGAAGTTATTTGTATCAGTTGTATCTAGAGTTATATTATATATACTCTGTATTTATACTACGTACCGAGAATGGTATCAGTTGCTATCTAGGGTTATTTTATTATATTATTATTATTTATTATCCCTTCTTTTGTTAAGAAAGTATTTGGGAATTACTCCTAAATAAATATTCTTTATTAAATATAGTTTTCATTAATTATTTAAAGCCCTACTTCTTAAGTATTTTGTGAAAACTATTCTTTAACCCTAGATAACTAATAAAGTTTTATTCAGACAATTATAAATATAATTAGAGAAGGTTCCCAAATCTATTTTCCTTTTAAGTCTATATTCTGAAAGACTTAAATGTTCGTTCAAACTACAAAGACTCAGGGGATCTTTCTCAAGATTTTATGTTTGTTTCAAGTGGACTGCCCGGTCCTAAATCTTTTTGAAACTATTAGTTTAACAGCTTCGTATGCTACCATCAAAATGATTTTGATTACTTCCTCAAGACTCGAGGAGTAAGATCAGTGAAATCAGTGATATCCATTAACAGGCATCAGCCTGGGAAATATGAGTGAATTTCCTTTCCAACCAGATACGACTACTTTGTGGAGTTGTATACTTGGGGAAAAAGGGAAAGGAACTTTATGTTTAAGTGTTATGGATTTACTCGAACTTGGAGATATATAAGGGACTGAGTAGCGCCGGTCCCCTAAGGGAATTACAATATGGCCGACGGACTGGTGAACGGGTCTGTTCTTCCCTTAGATGATTATCAGTGCCCGACCGTAGGATAAGTGGAGAGTAACATAATCGACCGTCTATGAACGGGTCTGTTCTTCCTACCTACAACCGATTGGCGGGGAGGTAAGTCGGTGTGAGACTGATTATCTTCCCTTCTACGTAGAAAAACAGCAGGGGGATACAACTTACGACTGATCATCGCAGGGGTATCCTCGACGCCTAGCATCTCCATCTATAGTTCATCATCCATGAAAGAAAATGTTTCATGCAAGTTATCAGAGAAAGAAAGTTTTATGCAAGTTATCAGAGAAAGAACATTTTTAAAGCAAGTTTCCAGAAAAGAAAAGTTTACTCAAGAGTATTCAAGTTTATACAAGCGTATAAGTTATAAGAAAGCATATGATATTACATAAAGATATATGGAATCAGATGAGTTTAGAAAATGGATGGGAAATATTTTACGCTGTCTTTATTTCCAAATTATGATATGAGGTAAATGTTTGATATGAAAGATGATATTGAATTTTCCTTATAACTTCATCTTTTCAGTTATATGTTGATAGTCTGCTTATATTCTATATAGCAGATATTTTACGAAAAGGATATACTGAGTTATCCTGTCTTTTATTTTATACTAGAACTTTGTTCATAGTATGAATATCGAAAGTTTGCAGAATATTATGGAGAGGATATTTGAAATACAACAATGGTATTTTTGGAATATATTCCGATAAGGAAATGATTTCAGCATCAAGATATTTTGACAAGTATTGTCGTATACCCGCTTTATTTCTGGGTTGAATAAAAGGCAGAATTATGCCATACTTTCATTACCTTGCTGAGCTATCGCTCACTCTTGCTATTATTTTATATATATTATATAGCAGCGAAGCAGGATGCCAATGGGACGGCACATACCTCGCAAGGCGTTTTCATAAACAGTTTCTAGCAGTGATCCCGGGAGTAGTACGAACCAATCGAATCAGGCTACGGCTTTTGGTATTCAACTTATGTATAGACATGAATGGTATTAGAGGATTGTGAGCATCAGAAGGCTAAGTTGATAATGTAACAATACTTAGAAATTGTATCAGTAACAGATTCAAAAGACATTTGGGTATTGTAATAAAAATTATTTATTCCGCAGTTGTTGTATTGTGTCGTTTCTGAGACTCTAACCCATGTGTGTGTGTGAGACATATGTTGTGGGGTCATGAGCAGGTGAATTACGAATGGTGTGAGTAATACAGGTAAGGCAAGGAGTACATGGATTGTGACAACCCTAAATCCCCGACCCCGGATTTGGGGCTGTTACAGAGATGGTATCAGAGCGTTAGGTTACAGTCCTCAGAAACGATAGGAGATCGAGTCTTACAATACCCTTAATAATGATAAGGACATCTAGAGCTCAAATTAAGTTCCTAGTCGGGTTAGAGGACACGACCCTGACTGTTTAAGATGAAGCCCGAGAGGGGACTTCTTTTGGGAAACCGTACTTAGGACTTCATGGTTAGTCACTTCGATTCGTATGAGTTATAGATGAATGGGACTCTGAGATACCAGACCCCGAGGCCTTCGAGTAGGCAATTGATGATGCGTTCCTTGAAATGGACGGAGACCCGATAAGGGAAGATCCATAGGAGGATCTAGAGGAAGACCCCCTAGTGGGTCAAGGGAAGAATCTTGTAGAAGACGTGTTGATTGATAAAGATGTTGTGTGTTACTTGAGGTCTAATAATAAGACCGGACGAACCTTCAAGGGATAAATAAGTGACGAGACGAGAGTTTAAGGATCGTTCATGATTCATCAAGAGGTATGACAAAGAAAATGGAGTAGAGTCTCCAAAGTAGAAGAGATAGAGGCAGTATAGCCAGTATCAGTGGATTGATTCGACTTGAACGAAACCTGTTACTCGTAGTCGGTTATAGTTGCCCATAAGGAGGCGGCATACGTAAGAACCAAGATGTCCAGATTTTCACGAACGATTAAGGGTACTTTGTTGCCTAAGGATAGTGAAAGGAATTGCTTTGGCTATGAGGTTTCAATCCCCCACGACCAGCGATTCCACTGGAACTAGTGTCTATTACATCATTGAGGGATTTTATTATCTCGAGGAAAACTTTGGGTATATGTACCATGCAAATGTTATTGTAAGACAAGCACGCTAAGACGGAATCGAGAACGAGATTTACCACCCTCAGGAAACCAGGAAGGAATTATGAGGATAGAACAGAAAGGTCGGAAATCAGATCCGAGCATTACTAGTAGGTGGAATTGTCATTGCGAGAACCCATTTTCAAAGTTATAAATTCCATATTCTTATGTTTCCATTATATGTTATGAGCATTGCATTCTGATAGACATGTTAACTAAGCATGCAAAATCAAGAATGTAAAAAGCTGGAAGAAAAACAAAAGCTAAGACTTAAATAAAAATTAAATTAAGCCTGTAGGCTGGAAATACAGAAAAACTAGTACAAGCCGTGAATGGCCATAAATAAAACTACAAACTATGCATCGCCCCCTTGTTGCCAGTATCTGTCTTCTCCCCTGAGCTAGAGCCAGAAGAAAGCTCGTTAGTATCAGGTTCATCAACAGATGTGTCACCAAGGGGTGATGACTGCAAAGGATCTAAAATCCTCTCATCCTCCTCTAAGTCATCCACTCCAGCCAGAATGCGCTCTAAGGGAGTAGGGGGTGAGGATCTGGAAAGTCAGCAGCATCAAAAACCCTGAGATGCTTGGCCAAGATAGCCTGAATAGCATCCTCCCATCCCGATGTATGCTGGACTGGGAAAAGAATCTCGTCATGCTTCTCGATCAAGTCCTTGCACTCCTGAGAGTCAAGGTACTCGTCGATGGAATCATCCTTGCTCTTCCTCAGCTCAACAAGATCAGCCTGAGCATCAGCAAGCTCCTTCTCCCTCCTAGCTAGGGTCTCCTTTAGAGACTTCACCTCCTCCTCGGATCTCTCCAACTTGACCTGGTTGGCCTCAGAAGAGGTACGCCAAGCCTTAGCTTGGAACAATGCCCCCTGGAAGTTGGCATTAGTCTGCCAAAAGATAAGAGTTAAAAAAGTAAAAGTAAAGACTTGAAAGAAAGAGAAGGGCTAAGGTAAGAAAAATACCGCAGTGATAGCCTGAGCTCCCAAATGCTCGACACCCTCGAGGGTAGAGTTTGCAACGAAGTCCTTGTAATCATAAGGAGTGAGGGAATGGTATGACCAATACACAGCATGTTTGGACACCCCAGTAATGGTGTCCCTCTTCCTAATACCCCAGTTGGGGCGCCACACTGAAGACTTGGTAGACACAGGAATGTCTGCCTCGCCCACAGGGATCTCAAGAGGGATCAAGAAGCTGGGAACACTAGACTTCCCCCTTGGATCATCTCCAAGCCTGGCCCTCTTCATCCTGGAAGTCTCATCATCCTTGGGCTCGTTGGTCTTGTTTATAAAGGTCGCAGCTGTAATAACAAACCAAAAAATGGTTAAAAGAAATTTTCTGAAAGAAAGAAAAATAGACATAAAGAAAAGGGATAAGTAAAATTACCCTTATCAGAAATAGTCGAGAGATGAAAAGACTTGAGGACAAACTCGTCCAGTAGTTCCCAAGCCACGGTAGTCCCATTATCCTTGATAAGCTCTAAGTAGGCATGAGATTCCTCCTCATTCAAGACAATATTGTTGGGACTACCATCTGAAACTCTCCCAAAAGATCTACGGAACATGGTTCCCTAGTCCCCTCCTTCCCATACAAGATACATAAACTCATTTTTCCACTTGGGGTGATTGTCTGGGATAGATTTTGGGTGAAAAATGAAAGGGAAGCCAACCCTATGGCTAATATATACCCAACCCAAGTTGTTGGCAGAGCTATTCTTGAATTGAAAAATCTTTCTAAACAAAGGTACATAAATAGGAAAATTATTGTGAAGGCATAAATCCATAAAACAGTTAATTATCCTCCAAGCATTTGGGGGTAATTGGCTGGGGTTTATTTGAACATCGGCCAAGAGCCTAGGTATAAACTCATGAAAGGGGAACCTAAGGCCAGCAACTATGGAGTCTTTGTAAATACACAAAGCATTTGACCGCCAGTGACATGAACGGTCACCGGGGCCGACAGGAACAAGTTTTAAAGGGGCATTTACCCTATACATCTTATTATAGTCCTTAATTTTATCTACCTCATGAAACCTATTACTGCAATCATATGAATCTAAAGCAGACACAGACGGGTACTCATCCCCATGTTCATTAATCATATCATGCAAAGACATGTATTTAGAACGAATTGGAATGGGGGTACCTCGTTTGGATGCAGAATTCATCTTTTACAGGCGTTGGGAAACACGATCAGCCATCTTAGACCCAGAAAAATCTTCAAATCTTCAAAGAAATCTTCAAATCATCAAAGAAAACCCGGAATCTTCAAAGAAAGCCCAGAATCTTCAAAGAATTCTTCAAATCTTCAAACAAAAAACCTAGAAAACGGTGAGATTCAACGGAAAATCTCGTCGGGAATCGCCTTGTGACAGAACCCTAGTAGAGGTACTCAGAGAGAATTTTAGAGGAAATCTAGCAGAATATCTTTGAGAAATGAAAAGTGAGAAATGAATGGAAATAAGTGAGATTTCACCCTTTTATAGGGATAACAGCCGGTCACTGGGCCGGTTGAAGGAAGGGCAACCAACATCAGCCGGTATGGCCCATAAAAGACTACAGGCCCAATTAATAAATTGGAACAGTTAAAGTCCTGGGCCCAACTAAGCCCACAACAAATATGAACTATATATTCGACCATAAACCTAGTCGAAAGAGTTCGAATAAGGCCCAAAATGGCACTCATCTTCGACTAGCATCCTGGTCGAATGTGTTCGACCAAGGCTTGAAATGAGGAATATATTCGACTAAAATCCTAGTCGAATTCGTTCGACCAAGGCCTGAAATGAGGAATATATTCAACTAGAATCCTGGTCGAATTTGTTCGACCAAGGCCCGAAATGAGGAATCTATTCGACTAGCGTCCTGGTCGAAAGTGTTCGACCGGGGCCCAAAGTGGACGAAAAGTTCGACCTCCAATAAGGTCAAAATCCACAAGTATATGTTCGACTAGAATCCTGGTCGAAAACGACACCTATCTTCGACTAGAATCCTGGTCGAAAGTATTCGACCAGGAGGCAAAAATGAAATGAGATTCGACTAAAATCCTGGTCGAAAATATTCGACTCGGAGGCAAAAATGAAATGAGATTCGACTAGAATCCTGGTCGAAGAGGCAAAAACAAGACAAAATTCGACCAGAATCCTGGTCGAAGGTGTTCGACCAGGACCCAAAAGTGAGGGAGAATTCGACCAGGATCCTGGTCGAAAATGAACTAAAATTTCAAAAATTAATCCATTTTCCAAGAAATTGATGAAAAATCCCGACTCCTATTCCAGAAAAATTATAAAAATTGGTTTAGAACTATTTGTTCGTAAAACCGAGCTAGAATACGAAAGAAAACTTCGTAACTCCCAAATAAAGTAACTTCTACGATAATCCAAGAGAGATTTTCCTAGAAGTTGGGGGGCAAATGATATGGGTTGAAAAATAAACCTAGAAGTACAATTAATTACGCATTAATTAGACCCGGATTGGTCCAAGAACACGGCCCAAAACCCTAATTATTTATTAAATTCGTAATTAATAAATAAGGGAAATATACAACTCAGGCAAGAAATCCAAAATATGGTAAATTAATCAAAGAAGGATCCAGAATCCCAATTAAAAAGAAATAATGAGTCATAGCCTTTATCAACAAGGAAAAGACTTACCCAGCAAGAAATACAATGTTTATCCATTATCAAAAATGAGATTTATTCGCTAAAACTCCTAAACTTACTCTAAATATGAGGCTTCAGACGCCTATATAAAGGACCTGATGCTACAATCAGAACTACGTCTTTGGCTTGATTTTCAGCACTAATTGAGATACGTAGGCATCTTGTGAGGACTGATTTAGTGTCGAAACACAAGAACAGTCATTAAAGCTCAAATCTCTCTTAAACCCTAGCAATTAATTTACAAGTACGTTTTTTAATCCATAACAGGATTACAGACCTTTATTTTTCGACCTATATTTTAGACCAATTTAGATTTAATTAAGGCAACATTGATAATGTCTACGTACAGGTATTTTTTTGCAATATTTTAATAAATTAAAATTTGATATAGCTTGATATATTCTATTCTTTTAGTTGTCGAGCTCGCCAGTAAGTTCCACTCGAAAGTAAATTCAGCTAAGAAAAAATTATTAAATTAGACAAGTTTGAGTGGAGGTCTGAGCTCCGCTAGACTCGTTTAAGAAACCTGGATCGAAATAATTTATTAGATATCGACTACATATTTTTACCCTTCAACAATTTTTTTGTTACGAACTTTTTTACCAAGGGATCTATTCTGTTATTACTGCTTGTACTTATTGCTAATGCAACTGTGAGATGCAATGAATGTTAGTACAATTTTAATCCTGGACCGTAATAACTCTCAAAAGTCACCAGCAACTTGGTGTAGATTCCTCCTCATAGGTTTTGTTTTCTGACTTTTTCTTCTAGGAAACCGTCATATAATCTCCCCTTGAAATTAGAATTCCAGAAACGTTAGCATAAAAAGAAAAAAAAATGTGGTGTGACTTCAGTTTGTACTCGATCTCTGAATATTTCTTTTGTCCATCAACAAGGTATATATAGATTAATTCATCAGGTTGACCAGCGTGAATTCCTTATGCAATTTGGAGGTGATAGCATATTGTATAGTGGTCTGCATTCGCGCGATGTGACAGGACATCTTCCTAAATGACCAAAAATGATAATTTTGTTGCGGAAAAAACAAATAAGATAATTTACACGAATCTGATTCGTACAGTAATTTAAGGTGTGATTGTTTTGAGGTATATCTTTGATATGAGGCGTGTCTATGTACATCTTGGTTCTTCTGTGAGAATGTACGAAATATAATTTTTGTACACCCTCCTGGTTTGTAGTGACATAGACATTAAGGAATTTAAAGAGAGAATTGATCTTGTTAGGTTGAGGGACTACACAAATTCGAGATTTACAACTCATCAATGCATAGCACACACAAACACACGATTAGTTGACAAGTAACATACACAAAACATATATGACGTGGAAACACCCACGTGCCAACTTGTATTATTAATCAAAACAGTTATCAATAATACAATTAAAACAATAACAACTCAATGGTGTCCCAACTGATACTTGAGCCAAACAATGCTCCAGCATCTCCCAAACAATACCTAAGACGATTACATCTCTTAAGCACTCATCTATCAAACAAATACAATATGACTATGTTTATATAGACACCCAAAACTTAGCCACCAAGACTTGCCATGCTTGTTTTACAAGACTTACCATACTTGTTTTACAAGACTTTTTATTCTTGGTACCTAATTCCCTAATATAATGACCAAGACATACCATATATAATAATTGTCCATCCATACAATTATTACCATATATAATAATTGTCTACCCATACAATTATTACCAAAACAGTCTTAATCACCCAAACTCATATTACCATATTGGGTTGAACAACCGGTCAAACCCAACAATCCTCCCCTTCAACCCAATACCCATATCAGGTTGAACGGTATCCATCAGCGACATCGACGTCCCTCCGTCATGCCTCCCCTCGAACAAGAATCATTTTGCTCTTCCAAACCTTCAGTAATCATCAGAGAAATCAACGTCCATCCGCTATGCCTCCCCTCGAACAAGAATCTCATCTCTTGTTCTTCAAATCTTGAGAATCACTAAAACCCATATAGTGACCTTCAAACCATCGTTCTTCAACATAACGATGTATCCATCTACAAAATCACGTGCATCATCCACCACGAGTGCCCTTCCATCAGTTTAGTCACTCAATCCTTGCTTTCTCAATCATTCGATCTGTAGAAAGAACACTAGTATCATCCAACTCGTTCACCTGGTTGATCAAGCCATTGAAACAATTGCGATGATCTCCTCCATCTTCTTCCATCTCGAACCTGAACAAATTGATCCACGGTGCAAGTCAACCGTCATACCACACGTAACTTTGTCTCCTCCCACGTTAGTAGGCTTCTTGTCAGCGAATCCTTCATTGTAGTCCGCCATATCAATTGAATCTCGATCTTTCCTCTAACCTTATCCATCATGATTCACGAACCTTGGCTCTTGATACCACTTGTTAGGTTAAGGGACTACACACTTTCGAGATTTACAATACACCAATGCATAGCACACACACAAATACACGATTAGTTGATAAGTAACACACACAAAACATATATGACGTGGAAACACCCACGTCCCAACTTGTATTATTAATCAAAACAGTTATCAATAATACAATCAAAACAATAACACATCAATGGTGTCCCAACTGATACTTGAGCCAAACAATGCTCCAGCATCTCCCAAACAATACCTAAGACGATTATATCTCTTAAGCACTCATCTATCAAACAAATACAATATGACTATGTTTATATAGCCACCCAAAACTTAGCCACCAAGACTTGCTATACTTCTTTTACAAGACTTACCATACTTGTTTTACAAGACTTTTTATTCTTGGTACCTAATTCCCTAATATAATGACCAAGACATACCATATATAATAATTGTCTATCCATACAATTATTACCATATATAATAATTGTCTACTCATACAATTATTACCAAAACAGTCTTAATCACTCAAACTCATATTACCATATTGGGTTGAATAACCGGTCAAACCCAACAGATCTCCCTCCTAGCTATAATATTTTGCAGTCCTTAAAGTGCCGTCTTCTCAACATCATCCCTACAGTGGCCCTCATTTAAGAGACCAAGTCCATTTCCTTGATCAACCACGAGATCATGATCCATATAAACTATGTGACGACTTACGTGTCTTCATGAACCCCGAAACTCACACAGGCGCCCTATACAGGCCTGAATGAGGCGATAAGGTTTTAGGCACAACAATTTGCTGCGATTGAAGGCATCAAATAAATGCAAGCAATACTGGCAATAATTGGAATAACGAAAGATGAAATAAAATTAGTACACTCTACTAGTAAGTGCATGCATGTAACGGACAAAAGGGTAAAGAAATATTTGGTTACTACTGAGGAGAAAGTTTCTTAGTGACTGATGTAGCAGTAAACCTAATTTATCTCCTTATTTTTGGAAACTAGGATCCCCAATCAAATCGTTCTTGCTGCCTCAAAAAAGTACAAATCTTGATTCTACCAGACCTTTAGATTTTCTTCCACTTCCGGAAAAACAGAAGATGAATAGGATGATTGCTCTTCAAGATGCCATTTTTACATATGCATAATTACAACCTCATGTATGTGCATGCATAAATCAGGTCAGGTTACGTTAAGAGATCTGCAAGGACACAGAAGAAAAATAAGCGTGTCCCAACAATTATGGGAAGGGTCTGGTGGACGAATGTTGTTGAGATGTTGAGATACACAACATGACGGGAAGGAACAGAGAGGGGAGATTGAATTTGATTAATCGTAAATCACAAAGTGTTTGAATGATAAATATTCAATTTGGTTAACGAAAATGAAATTTTAATATAATAATGTATTTAAACCACGCTTTATTAAATGTGAGGACATATAATTAAGACTAATACTGTAATACAAGATTAATGATGTTGATTCGAACATACAATGTTTATTTATGTGATTAAAGGTTCGGGGCGGTGCTTTTTGGGTTGTGACCATGCTTATTAGTGGTTTAGGCCGTTGGATAATCAATTCGAAACAACTCATACAATTCTAAGTGGCAAGGTTAGCTTTTAGACACCTAATTAACTTTTTAAGACAACTGATTATTTTTTTGGAATGCTTTTAGACTCATTTTGTTGAATCTTTATACTATATACAGAATGAATTAATTTTTAAAATGACAATTTAAAAAATTATGAAGTGATTTATTTAAGGTTGTACAATAATATTCATTATTTCATCGCTTCAAGACCAAAAATTAAAATAGTAAATTTTGTATACGTCATCAGTAAGAAAAGCAATGCAAATCACCCTAAAGTGTGTGCTTGAGAACACGCGCAAAACATAACATACTTGTCAAAAGTGAGTACATGGGATCCATTCCTAACGTTGCAAAATAATAAGATAAGTATTTCATATATTCATGTTAAATTTTAACTGGCTATAAATATATGGTCTTCTTCTTTAGGGTTGAGCAAGCAAGTCCACTGGGGTGTGGAATAATACACTGCTCTCTTCTCTAGCTCTCTCTGTATATGCCATCATCTAAAATAGAGTGCTGGGGAACTACACATTTCGAGGAGTTGATGATCATGAAGAAGGTGGTGCGTAGAGATGAATCTAATAATTACACAAATTCATCGTCGACGGTTACCAGGGTGATTTATGGAGAGTGTCAGAAGAATCATGCAGCAAACATAGGAGGATACGCTGTTGATGGATGCAGGGAATTTCTCGCAAGTGGAGAGGAAGGGACTGCCGCCGCCCTCACTTGTGCCTGTTGTGGTTGCCACCGAAGTTTCCATAGAAGGGAAGTTCAAACTGAGGTAGTTAGCGACTCTTCTTCTTCAAACTGATTTAAGATTACTCCCCGTCTATTCAATCTCTTCTCCTACTCTTTTTTTTTTTTTCAATTAATAAAAAAATTATTGTTATAGTCTATTGGTTTAAAATAGAGGGTGTACTATAAGTACATCTCTCTCGAGTGTGTTCTGGGTGTTATTTGCAGTTTGTATTAAATGTAATGCGTGAATGTACGTGTAACTCATTTTATATGTAAGAGTACTTGCCTACAACTCTCTTTGATAAGTAGGAAATTTCACTTCCATATCTGTTAATGTTGTATTTCTTAACTTTTGATCAGTTTGTGAGCTTGTATTCAGAATAAGCTGCAGGCACATTGTAAAAGCTATTCTCCTAATTACTGCATGCTAAGTAATGTAAGCTGTACATATCTGTGGAGAGAGAGGGGGAGTGAGAGAGAGAGAGAGAGAGAGAGAGAGAGAGAGAGAGAGAGAGAGAGAGAGAGAGAGAGAGAGAGAGAGAGAGAGAGAGAGAGAGAGAGAGAGAGAGAGAGAGAGAGAGAGAGAGAGAGAGAGAGAATCAAGAACTAGTTCAGTTATATGTGAGGCTTCTATTTAGTTCTACATAACGCACAAACTAGACAGCTACGTACGAAGATACAGACATATGGAATTTAAGTTTTGTTATTGAAAAATATTCTTTGTTTGCTGTTCAATTATTAGTAAGCGGATATAGATAGGTGTAACTAAGCAATTTCATGTTAGATGTTGGGTACAATTACAGGAAAACCGCAACAACCTGTAACAATTATATGAGAGGGAAAGCGAGATATCCAACAGACAAAGCAAATGAAAACAGCAAGAAAATGCTTAATTATTAATTATGATTGAGCACGCAGCAGCTTAATTTGCATGTATCTCATTCCACTAAGTTTTAAGTATTCGGTAAAAATTTATCTTTACCAAAAACTTTCTGTATCTAAACATTCATCAGAAGCACGTACTAATTTAAAGGCTAAAAAAAACGGGGTGGTTTTAATCTCAGGGCTTTGGCCCCTCCACGTATTTACCACTGATCATGTTGGTTGTTAATCCAATGTTAACTTTAGTGCATGTAAGCTTATAAAAACATAATAGCCACTAATTAAAACTGAACTTCAATTCTTTGGCTTCTTGCAGCTTTTGACCAATTAATCATGGAATTCATGTGTTCCAGTACTTCAAAAGATTAGTAAACAATCATCAAAAACAATATATTAGTAAACTCAATAAATTAACATCTTTTACTCATTGTAACTTCTGTAAAATAATTAGTTGTAAGAAGCTATGCACTTGAGATTGTAATTTGACACCTACATATATAGTCATATATATTTTTTACTAGATTCTTCCTCATGGTCAATTTAAGTAGAGTTTCATGATTATCTATTCGATTTTTTTTTTCGGCATACAAGATTTAACTAAGGACATAGCATTAAAAAAGAACCGGAGCAGAAGACTTGCATATGCAGGGAGGCCGGTTCATTAGCATGTGAGTAGATTGATGATAATTGTTGTGTACGCATGTGAGATCAAATGTTGAAAATATTTGGTATATCTCAATTTTAAATCAGGTAAATGTCTAGTCTAATCTAAAATCTCACAAGAGCTCATGCATATATAATGCTTTCAGACTAGAACATTTTGAATTATCATAGAAAAGGCAAAACGTAGCTGTCAACCTGATCAGGTCGTGACTGATAGATTGAGGGAGAGAATACTAGTGGTATATAAACCTTGTACTACAGATTTTATATGCCAGAAGATCCGGGTGTGATCTATCAGTAGATTTGTCTCCTTGGGTGAAAATGGCTTTTCCTTTTAAAGTAATCGATTATTTAAATATTTAATTAATATCATCTTATAACCTGTGCAATGCATGGTTATTTTTAAAATTTTGTTAATTATTTTAATTAATGAAATTATTTTTAATTTAATGATGATTCAATCATTATTATTCAACTGAAATTACTTAGGAATCCTAATATAAGAGAAACTCATGAATTATTACATTGACAATTATATTTAACTTAGAAAATCTACTAATTTTTTGTTTATATTATTAAAATTCATTTTTCACTAATTGAATATAATTCTAATAACAATCAAACACACTTCTTATTTTTTTAATATTAAATTTATCGGTTCTTATTTATCTGATTCAAAATCAACGGTACTTATTAGTTTGACGGTATATAGACCAAAATTTTAGATAAGCTCTATAATTATATTAATTTGTGTTTTTTTAAATATTTTTTGTTATTAATTTTGGATTTTATTTATTAGATTTTAGATGATCAATTAACTATTTGTGATGTATTTTTAGTTCTAAAAATCAGATTTGAACATTTTACGACACACATGAAATTAAAAAAATAATATTTAATTTAGTGATGGTTCAACAATTTATTTTGAATTGAAGATACCATGAAACTAAAGAGAAAAAAAAGTGATGAATTTTTACATTAAGAATTCTTGTTGAAGTTAGAAAATTAATTTATATTTGGTTTAAATTATCAAAAAAAAAATTAGTAGTTGAATATAGTTCTATTGACAAACAAATACATTTTTTAATATTACATCCAACAACTTTCATCCATCTATTTTAAGATCTAAAAAAGTATTTCTTAATTTAGTTATGGTTTAACGGTTCTTTTAGAATTAAAATTATACCAAAACTAAGGATAGAAGAAAGTGGCAAATTTTTACTTTAATAATTCTATTCGATTTAGGAAATTTTCATTTATCTGGTTTAAATTATCAAGATATATTTTTTAGTATTTTTAATATAATTCACCTACCAACCAAATACAATTTTTCATATTCGATTCAAAGATTCTCATCTATCTATTTTTAAAATCTAAAGATACTTATTATTCTGATATGTAATATTTATAATTACTTCAAATCCAATTCTAATACTAATACTTCCACTTTTGACTTATATCCTTTTTAGATAATATAATTTTTAAATCTAAGATGCTTATTATTTTGATATGTAACAGATATAATTACTTCAAATTCAATTCTAATACAAATACTTCCACTTTTGACTTATATCCCTCCTTTTAGATAATAATTTTAAAACAGACCAAAATTTTGGATAAGAAGGATTTAACTGCTACTAAGATTAATAGTCTAAAGATCTAAGAATGGCTCCAAAATTACTCAATAGGGACCTAAATCAATAAATAATAGTTCAAATTTGCCCCATAGATATATATTGCTCGTCGGAATTTGAACTGACACTATTGACGGGTACAAATTTTGTTTAATATTGAAATAACAATTTTTTTATTTTTCTTATTTAGTTTATTAGATAAATTTTTTATTTAAGATTTTTATACATACTAGTTTATATCCCCTGTAATGCACGGTTATTTTTTTAATATTTTTTTATTATATTAATTCACAATTTTATTAATATTTGTATTATTTTTAATTTTTTAACTTCATTAAATATTTATATTACTAAAATATAATTTTTTTAATATACCGTTAGCGAATTTCGAACCTTGGACTTTTACAAAAATAATTTATCTATTAATGTATAGAATATTACTTGACATTATATTAAACGGTTCTAATCTATATATTTTAAGATCCAATGATGCTTACTTTTTTATACTATTATCGTCCCTTAAGACCAAAACTCTGGACGTTCTTTTTTAATATATTTAGAGATAAAAATATTAATTTTTAAATTTCATAAGTCGTTGAAGGAGTTCGAACACCTCACGATTATCATCTATTTATTTTAAAGTTGAACTATTCTTATTTTTTTTATGTTATTGTAGCTTGACGATCAAAATTATGGATAAAATATACTCCCTCTGTCCTAATAGATTGTCAACGTTTTCCTTTTTAAGATGTCTCATTCAATTACTAACATTTCATAAAATAGTATATTTTTCTACATTAATTTTAGCAAGTCCCACCAACTTACCCACTTTTTCTTCCCTTTTTCTTTTCGTGCCACCACTGTTTGCATTTGTCTTGAACTTGAAACTAGGATTTCTCAAGTTTCCAACCTTCTTCACTATCAAGGCCATTGATTCATCTTCCAACTATTCAAGCTCCTCCATAGAATAGAAATTATCCTTGTCATGTCCAGAAGGTAGAACAAACTTCACTTCCTTTGGCTGTGGGACTCTAGCTACCATTGCATTAGACGTACTGACCACTCCTCCATCCCCGTAGATTTTCTGCTGCTGAATTTGTTCCAGTTCATAGGTTTTCAGAACACCATAGAGTCTTTTCAGTGAAATCTCACTTAAATCCATTGCTTATCTAATGGCTGAAATCCTATGCTCCAGATGGGTTGAAAGTGTCAAAAGAAATTTCTTGTTTATTTCTTTGACAATGTATTACTTTCCATGAAGGTTCAGATCATTGATTAATTTGTTGTATCTCTCAAAAATTTCAGAGATACCTTCCCCTGGATTTGATCTAAAGTGCTCATATGCAGAGGTAATAATTTTCATTATGTTCTCTCTTACTTCTTCAGTCCCTTCATTGATTATCTCAATTATTTCCCAAATATGTTTGTCATCTCTACAATTTAACACATGATTGTACATAATGGAATCCAGACAATCAACAAGAATTAATTATAAATTTGCGTCCAAAGTAGAATCTTCCTTTTCATCATGTGTATATTGTTTTGGATCTTTAGGATAAGACCTTGCAGCAGCAACAACAATGTTATTCTCAATACGCTCCTCTTCAAATATCATTGGAACTTTTGGACCCTTCTGCAATACACCAAGATACTTTGGATTTGCCACTTGGAGAAATAAGAGCATCTTCTTCTTCCACATTGCATAGTGCTGTCTACTAAACATAGGAATTTTAACAGCTCCAGTCTTTTGAGTAGACATCTTGAATTTTTAAGAAAAAAAAATTTCACTTGTTCTTGATAACTCACAAAAGTATGGATCTTGATTTGTGCGTCAATCAGTAGGCTCTGATACCAATTGTTAGGTCCTGATAAGTTTGTAGAAGGGGGAGGGGTTCAATACAAACTATACTATTTTCTCTAATTTGTCCGGTTCGTGAAATAATAATTCAAGAACAAATTTAAGCGGAATAAAATAAAACAAAATTCAAGTTAAATATAATTGATATTAAACTTGAAAGTTGTTACAATTATAGTACAGATTACAAGGAATGATTATCAAACTAATTAAAACAAATTAGAATAAATTCGACATGAATTTATCTATATTTCCCACACATGGCTTTGTCCAAGGTGAGAGCATCCAGAATGATGAGTTGCAAGTAATCATCCAAGGCCACCTTCTCTTTTTCTGGTTCCAGAAACTCAGAAGGTAGTTTGTTGACCCAGTAGGCTGGAATAAGAACACCATCTACAGTTGAGGCTTCAATTTCTTTACGTGGAACGAAGGGACCATTCTGGAGGATACCCAAGTATAATGGATTCGCAGCTTTGATAAACAGCATGATTTTTCTTTTCCATACATTGTAGTTCTCTTTATCAAAAGCTGGAATTTTTATGCTACTTGACTTCTGCATACTTGTCATGATCTCAGATTTAAGAACAATCTGTCTGCTCTGATACCAGTTGTTGGTCCTTGACTATTGCAGAAGGGGGGGTTTAATGCAATAGTGATAAAACTCAATCTACGTTTTAACAACAAAAACTAAGATTAAAGTTTATCACTTAATCGATTGCAAACAAAAGTAGACACACAAACAATTCTCACAAAATAAATATTTTATTTATTTTGCAATGGGT
The DNA here is from genome assembly GCA_030848705.1 of Heracleum sosnowskyi. Taxonomy (NCBI): domain Eukaryota; kingdom Viridiplantae; phylum Streptophyta; class Magnoliopsida; order Apiales; family Apiaceae; genus Heracleum; species Heracleum sosnowskyi. Next base: position 46,511,669 of record CM061239.1, on the reverse strand, counting down.
TGCTACAACCTCAAGAAAACGTATATTTTCTTGAGCTTCAGTTTCTCGAGTGAATGATCTCACGTTGTTACAAAGAATGAAATGATAGATAGTTTTTGTAAAAACTAAACCTATCACTATCAACACGGGTCTAGTGAAGCTGCTGTCATTTTCAAGTGGCAGCTTCTTATAATTTTCCTACCCGTGAATCTTTCCTAAATTGCTATACAAACAACTTATCAATACATTACAAAGCAATCTAGAAACTTTCCCTATTAAGCTAACACAATTCAGTAGATGTAGATTTGTCATACACTGGAATTGGTGAGCTTTGTCATGTGATCTCTTCGAGCTTCGGTCGTAGTCTTGCAGACCTGTTGCAGTGTTGGGATACTGCAACACGCCTGTTTCTTGAACATCTAAACGGTCACATGTTTGACTGGGTTGATCCCCAATACAAATGATATCCCTTCATGACAGTATCCTGATGCCTAAGCTTGCTGTCATAGGAGTGTGCTTTTGGTGACAGTAAGAAATCCCCGCAGAAGGTGCTGTCAGGATTTCCAATCTTGCTCTCAGGTTAAGATAAAGTTGTTGTTAGAAGGCTTCCGCCAATGTTGCTGTCAGAGTGAATGTACTGTCGTGACTTGCAACATGCTGTCTTCAAGTAACCCTACTGTCAATGCTGTGACAGTAGTATTTATTCTTGCTGTCCATCTTGAGCACTTCTTGAGGCTTGAACAAACTAATGAACTTCTACCAAGGTGTACTAGAATCTTATTTTAAGCAAACAAAAACGGTTACATAGACATACTCTGGCTGTGACAGTAGTTCATACTTAATAAAATTAAGTATATAAAATATCTAATTAAGTTGTCTCATAGCTATCACCCATAAATCCTAACAATCTCCCCCAATTTGTTTTTATGGAAAATAAAAACAAATTTACAATTAGTACATGCTGACAACTTAACTAACCAAGATCAGAGTTGATAAAGAATTTTTACTTAGCTCCAGATTTCTTCTTCTGTCTTGCTTCATCCTCTCTGTTGAGAGCTTATTTCAGAATCTCCTTGAGTCCTTCCACCATTACTATCTCATTAGGAGAAATGGCATCATCTTCAATTTCATCAATGTACTTCTGGACTACTTTGGAGAGACATACTCTTGCATCTTGAAGGTCTATCCATAGTTCTTGACCAAATGCATAAGTTCTGAACCTTAATGCACCATTGACAAGCTTAAATCTTCTTCCAGGATATGCATTTACGGTCTTCCTTCTAGATTTATCCAACTTTGAGTCTTCACCCTTTCTGTTACTCAGAATTTTCTCAATCTCAAAACAGCATACCTGTTCTAATGAGTGAGTTGATCCAATCACCAAATATAGTACATCTTTCAAGGCATTTGTCATTAACTTATGAAAGCTTCTAACAGGAATCTCTTCATTTATGAACTTGATCCTTAGTGGACTTTCTACTACACAAGGTTCGTAATTGGGTGCTTCACTCTCCACTCTGTTGGCTTCTTTGCATTTATTCAGTAGTGGAGCTTCCATGTCCTCAGTGGCATCCTTTTCTGCAGGGTTTGATGAACCTTCCTGACTTGGTTGGGTTTGTACTTCTTCTTCAGGAGCTTCATCACCATAATCAACTAACTTTTCATCAGAATACTCCAGCAAGTGAGCAATGTCAGAATCATCATAGAGTGACCATTCTCCAAACTTTTGATAGAATTCCATATCCCTTTCAGCTTTGTAAGCTAGAATGTGGTTCATGACTTGCTCAGGGACATTTCCATATCCTTACATTAGATCAACCATTCGTACCAGGTAAAAATAATCAATCCTCCTTGCTTTTGTCCTCCTTGTGAATGAGAGAGTTGCTGATACATCATGTGAGGTTACCTTCATGGTGAAGTCCTTTTCAACTTTCACAAACTGAGATGAGTCAAGCCAAAGAGTGTATTCAAATGATTCTTTGTTGTTGTCCAACTTCACCTCAACACTCTTGATTTCCATAGACTTCTTTTCCAACAGATCCAAAGAGCTGTAGAGTTTTGACTGAATGGGCTTTCTCAGTTTTTTTCCAAGTCCAGTGGCTTTCTCCTTTCCTGAGTACTTGTGTTTGCCTTTCTTTACTGTTGAGGTCTCCTCTAGTTCATGTTCCTGTCTAGAAAACCAAGCCCTTGCCAAGAGTTTTGTCCTCTTAGGTTTGACAATAGATTTGATTTCATCCTTGACAGCATCTTTGTTGACAGTATCTTTAGTGACAGTGTCTTTCTTGACAGTGTCTTCCATGACAGCATCTTTCTTGACAGTATCTTTTTCAGCATTTATGCTATCTATGGCACATCTTAAAATACTTGCCTCCAAAGCTTCAAAACTCTCAGACTCCTCTTCTTCTTTAGCTCCAACATCTTTCTTTTCTTGCATAGGAGCTTCTTCTTTACTTTTCTCTTGGTATTTGGAACCAACATTCCTAGAGGTGCTTCCACTAGCAATCCCAGCTTCTCCAGTTCCTCCATTACCATCCAAGTCATCATCATCATCAAAGGGAACATCATAGGAGCAGCTTTCTCCTTGTTCAGCTCTGTTGGAGTTAGCTTTGGAGATCATCTTTTTCATAGTAGAACTTAGTTCCTTGTCCCTTTTCACCAGCAGATCATAGATTGCTTTGACAGCAAGAACTCTTTCCTTGTTGGCTTTAGAGTTGAGAATCATGTTTAACACCTTCAAGATTGACCTTGACTCCAGTGTTGAAGTGCCTCCTAGACTCATGTATGCACATCTCCTGCTACCACTTTTAGTGGTACTTTCATAGTAGACACAAAATGGATTGGTGTAGACTTCTGGGAGTTTTTCAGCAATTAAGTTCATCATTTGCAGATGTAGAACCTCATTAAAGACAGTGTGGTTTGCTGTGATTTTGTTCTTCATTACTGTTAGCACCCTTGCAGGAAGGCTCCGCAGCAGCAGCATAGTAATGAGAATGGATATTCTAGAGTTTAAGTACACATCAATAGCCCACCTCCTTTCTTCATTGATTTTTACGCATACACTGATGATTTTCTCCTTAAGTAAGGTTGAGCAGTTACTCAGCCTTCTGCTTGGTTCCTTCATAGCTCCCTCAACTATCTTGTAGAAGTCCTCATCATGATTCTTTAAGGTACTTTCCCTGTAGTTCACCATTATAGCATTTGCATCTTCTTGACTGAACTATGTTCCATCACTCCAGGTGTTTCCTGACAAGGTGTATTCAGGCATCTTGTCTTTCCCTTTGCCCAACTTATTCTGCTCCTCCTTTTCTCTCCATTGCCTTTCCAGAGCACTCTCCTTTGGAATTGGAGTTGGCTCTCTAATTGTTACAGGAGGTAAGATTGGGTTCTTGAAAGGAACATTCATTTGCATTGCTTCCAAGGTTTCTTTGGACATTAGAACTTTTTCTCCAGCCATCTCAAATTCAAAGAGATTTCCAGCTTCTTGCATTTGCTCGCCCTGACTTCCTGATCCTTCTTTAGATCCCCTTTTCTTCTTTGCAGACTGTAATCTTCCTTTAGCTACAGGCTCCCCCTCACTCCTTGAAGTCTTCTTTGAGACAGACTCCCCCTGAGCAACATCCTGCTTGGAGACTCTTCCTGATTCAGATCTTTCCCTTCCTGATCCTGCCCTTGGTGATTCTGATCTTGCCCTTTTCTCCCCCTTAGGTAAGTTGGCAGCATCAATACTAGCAGTAAGAACCTGAATAGCTTCCTGAATTGCGGAGAATCCAGAGGCCACCATGGTAGACAGGCTGTCAAGTTTGGATTCCATGGATAGGCATCTGTTTTCTAGAGCTTTCAACCTGAAGGATGTAGAGGAGCCACCTGATCTTAACCTTCTTGGAGGTGAAGGAAAAGACTGGGGCTTGGAGGCTGTGGGGGTTCTCACACTCTTAGTGTTTTTCTGAGTGATCTCATCACTCCTCACAGAAGAACTCTCATGGCCTAATGCCTGGATATGTGGGGCTCCCTCAAGTTCACTCTGGAAATGCTCAAGTCCCTCACCTTTAGCCAGCTCATTTGGCTGCCTCTCATTTTTATGCTCACCTCTCTTTTCTTTTATCTCTCTTTTCTTTTGCACACCCTCACTCATCCTAGATGCATGTGTATGAGCAGTACTGTCATGCAAAGAAATAGATGGTTGAGAATGTACCTTTAAGAACTGAGATAGTGGCACATCATCATCACAGACATCCTCAATAGATACAACATCAAAGTCAGGTTGGATAGAGGTGACAGGAGCTTTTCCAAGAATGTTGCTATCAGTAGGAATATTGACAGTAGGTTCCACTACAACATGGACAACAGGTTTGGTCTTGACAGCAACTGAGTCCGTGACCCATGACAGCAACATCCATAGTGTCCTTGACAGCAACTTGTGTTGTGACAGCATCTTCCCTAAGGTAAGATGCTCCTTGGAGATTGAACAAAGTACTGGCTGTTTAATTTTCTAGCAGAATTGTACTTTGCTCTTTCTCAGTGTTTGAAGGAGTGGTGTCCATCTCACTTTGAGAAATGGGTTCTTGTGGACCACTTGATGGGGCTCATCCATGATTGGAGATGGATGATCAAAACCTGAAGGGTTGGGACTGTCCCCCTCTCTAGGTTGTGGAGAAAAAACAAATGAATGTGTAGGGAAGGAAGAAGGTGAAAGTGGAGAAGTGAATAGTGGCTGCTCCTCAGATGTGACTTGAGAAGCATCAATAGGGGAACTGAAATCCTCACAGTGTCCTGACTCCATGTGTCTTTCTGCAAGTGGAGGCTCCTCATGAGTTGGAACATGAGGTTGTGTAGACTCTTTACAGGATGCCTTGGGAGACAAGCCAATTTCAATAGATGGTCCCTGTTGAGAGGGCACATCTAGGGAGGAGCTTATTTCCCTATTTTCCTCTACAGTCTTTTGGGAGACTGCAGGGTGGCTGACAGTGGTTTTGGTCCTCTTAGCTCTCTTCTTCTTAGGCTCAGGAGGAACCACTGTGGGTTCTGATTGACTACCTTCCTTATTTGCTGCACCAGGTGCAGGAACTTCCTCTTGACTCTCAACACTACCACCAACACCAGTTTTTAGGGGTCTTTTTCTGGTTTCTTGTAAGGCTTGTCTCTGTACTTTGGGAAGTCTAGAGAACCTAGGCTGAGTGTATGGGGCAGAATGTGGGTTGACTGAATTTGGGTCTAATTCAGTCTCATTCTCAATAGTGAAGGTATCAAAACCAGGAGGTAATGGAAAATCAGGGTCAGACACTTGATCAACCATGTGCTTAGTGAAACAAAGTGGAATATGTGCATTTAAATTTTGTGAAGTGAGAGTTGTGTGAGTGTTGCACACCTCCAAACGAGGGGCATTCTCATCAAAGTCACATAAAGAATTGATGCACAACATTAGAAAGTGAAGATAGTCGTTTACCTTCTTACCTATGGCAGCCTTGATGTGTGCCATGAGCAGCTTTCCAACATCCACTTTGTACCCATGAACAAGAGAATGAGTGAGCTTCTTGATGTAGGTGGGAATACCATTCCAGCCTGTGGTCTTGGTAGAGAACACTTTCACCATAGCATCAAACACCATGCTCCACTCCTTGTGAAGATATTTTCTGTCCATTTCACCAGAAGGATACCATTTTGTTGTTCCCTCTTCAAGAATTGGTCCAGAATATCCAATTTTCAAGAAGAGCTTCTTCAGGGTTTCATCACTAGCAAGCTCAGAGTAAGACTTTCCTTGTTCCAACACAATTCCTAGAGTTGAATTGATGCCCTGAGCATTGAGAGGGTAGCTATGCTCCTTGATTTTGAATTGAATGGAGGAGATGTCACCATCTTCGTGAGCAATAGTTGTCGCCCAAAAACTTTCAATCCTGTCTAGGTCAAGAACATGAGTAGAGGTAATTGCATACCCAAGAGAGGACTTATTCATGAAGTAAACAAGCCCTTTGAATCCCTCACCAACACCACTTGGTGAGTAGATTCCAGCAAAGTTGGTTTGCGAAATTGATTGTTTGGGGGCCATCTTTGCTTTGTGAGAGAGAAGAGAGAGAGTAGAAGATGAAATGCTTGGAGAGAAGAGAAAGGAGAGTGTTGTGTTTGATTTTTGAGAACAGTTGTATGTTTGATGGATTTAGAGGGAAGTTCAAGCGTTTAACTGACAAAGTGGAAAAGTGAAATCGTGTCTTTACCCAATTAACAATCACGTGGGTTACTGGTTGATTTCTCTCTCCTAGTGGAGGAAGTGTGTCCAATTTTAACGGTCCACTACTTTGACAGTAACCTGTGCGCTTACAACAACCGTGTTAGTAACTTTGGTGTGATGACAACATGTTTTGCGTGACAGAAACATTCCGCGCAAAACTTACTGTCATCATTAAGTTCTCATATGACAATATCTTTTACAAGTCATGACAGAAGGTTGTTTATTGCTGTCGAGAAGCCTACTGTCAGAAAGCTATGACAGCTACTTTTCTTGATGACAGCAACCCTTGCGGGGAAAACAACACTGTCAAGACTTAGTATAGAAACCGTTATGAATGAAAACTTAACTGAAGAGACACCAGTTAAACAAATGCAATATTTATTACTGATTCATCATTCATCCAAAACATTATTCTACCAGATAAGCAATTAAACAACACACATAGGAATCAAATAGATACTGCAGAAAGAGAAATTTTATTGATTTTAATGAAATGAAGAAAGGGAAAATACTACAATTGGTGAGATTAACTAATCAGTACAATCTTTCTTAACCAATTCTAGGACTTCTTCCCTAACTTTCTCTTCTGTGGTTCCTTCTTCCTTGAGGAGAGTTTGAAACTCCTTTTCCTCTTCTTGCACCTTGGCCTCCTCTGCGGCCTTGGCTGCAAGAGCTTTTTCCTCTTCTTCATCAAGAGAATCCCAGAGCATGTCAAACATTGCTTCTACCTCTTCATTGTAGGGTTCACTACCACAAGGCTTAGGCCTGTACTCAATCCCTACTTTGTTTTCCATTTTACCCTTTTTCTAAATGATTCACTAATATGGCCTAAGATTCATTTTATAGGCATACTAGGTTAAGAGGGAATGTAAACGGTCAACAGTTTGGAATACCCATACAACTACCACATATTGCAATTAAGTGATGTCTACCACTAATACAACAATCAAAGAAAAACTGACCAATTAAGAAAAACCCTTGACCAATTTCAACATTAACAACCATGTAAGTTAGTGTCACTTAAAAATCAACTTTCAAGTAAGAGACTAGCACAAGAATCTTAAGCAAAGTCAAAGTGAGTGTGCTGTCTCAAACAGATAGAGACTCAGGTTGACAGTAACTTTCTCATGACAGCAACTTGTTGAGGTTACTGGCACAAGCTTCAAAAAAAATCTAGAATGGAAAAACTAGTAAGTTAACATACCAGATTTAACATTCCCAGTTCACTTACCAACCTGTTAAATGTTGCTTCATCCAGTGGTTTAGTGAAGATGTCTACAAGTTGCTTTTCTGTAGGGACATAGATGAACTTCACAGTTCCTCTTTCAACATGCTCTCTAATGAAATGATGTCTAATATCAATGTTCTTTGTTCTAGAGTGTTGAACAGGATTGTCTGAGATGGCTATGGCACTAGTGTTATCACAGAAGATAGGAATGTTACTCAACACTAGACCATAATCCAACAGTTGATTCTTCATCCATAGAATTTGTGCACAGCAACTTCCAGCAGCAATGTATTCAGCTTCTTCTATAGAAGTAGAGACTGAATGTTGCTTCTTGCTAAACCATGACACCGATCTTCCACCAAGAAATTGACAGCTTCCTGTAGTGCTTTTTCTGTCAATTCTACATCTAGCATAATCTGAATCAGAATACCCCACTAACTCAAATCCAGTAATTTTAGGATACCAGAGGCCTAAATTTGGAGTGCCTTTAAGATATCTAAAAATTCTTTTGATAGCAATTAAGTGTGACTCATTTGGATCAGCCTGAAACCTTGCACAGAGACATGTAGCAAACATTATATCAGGTCTTCTAGCAGTTAGATAAAGAAGTGATCCAACCATGCCTCTGTAAACACTGGAGTCCACTTTCTTCCCTTTGGAGTCTAGATCCAGACTAGTAGAAGTAGAGATGGGAGTTTTGGCAGGTGATGAATCTTCTAGGTTGAACTTCTTGAGAAGCACCTTGATATATTTTGATTGACAAATGAAGATTCCATCAACCTTTTGAAGAACTTGTAAGCCAAGGAAGAATGACAGTTCTCCCATCATGCTCATCTCATATTTGTTTCTCATTAGAGATGAAAACTTTTCACACAGCTTCTCATTTGATGAACCAAAAATGATATCATCAACATAGATTTGAACCAGAATGATGTCTTTGCCATGATGTTTGTAAAATAGAGTCTTATCTACTACACCTCTTGTAAATTGATTTTCCAATAGAAAGGCTGAGAGGGTATCATACCATGCTCTAGGAGCTTGTTTCAACCCATAAAGTGCCTTGAACAGCTTGTACACAAAATCATACATCTCAGCATCTTCAAAGCCAGATGGTTGTTAAACATACACTTCTTCCTCCAACTCTCCATTTAGAAAAGCACTTTTGACATCCATTTGGAACACCTTGAACTTGCAGTGTGTAGAAAAGGCTAAGAAAATCATGATAGCTTCACGTCTGGCAACAGGTGCAAATGTTTCATCATAATCTATCCCTTCCTGTTGACAGTAACCTTTAGCTACTAGTCTTGCCTTGTTTCTTGTCACATTTCCATTTTCATCCAGTTTGTTTCTGAAGACCCACTTTGTCTCAATAACTGACTTTCCCTTTGGCCTTGGAACCAGTTTCCACACATTGTTTCTTTCAAACTGGTTGAGTTCCTCTTGCATAGCAATCACCCAATCAGAATCCAACAATGCTTCATCAATTGCTTTAGGCTCCACTTGAGATAAAAAACAGGAAAACATGATGTCAGCAGAAACATTGTTCCTGGTTCTCACCCCAGAAGAAGGATCTCCAATAATTAAGTCATTTGTGTGATCCTTGTTCCACCTTGTAGTTCTGGGCAAGCTTCTTGTTTGTTCTGAAGCAGTAGCCTCAGTTAGAGGGACTGATTCTTCACCAGGACAATTATCCCCACCATTTTCTTCAATATCTCCAGAGTCACCATCATTTTGAGTATTTCCTGAAATAGTCTGTGACTGAGCTGGAGTTTGATTTGTATTACTTTCAATGACAGCATCTTTTTCAGTTTGAGTAAATGAAGGTTCTTCATCAACAAATTCTTCTTCTTCCAGGTAGCATTGATTCTCAAACCTAAGAATCTGCATTTGACCTTCCTCATGCAGTCCAGGAAACTTGGTGTCATCAAATGTGACATTCACACTTTCATCTATGACTCTATGTTCCAGAAGATAGACTCTGTAGGCAGTCCTTTCTAAAGCATACCCCATGAAAATTCCTTCATAAGCTTTGGTGTCAAACTTCCCTTTCTTTTCATGGTTATCTTTCATCATGAAACATTTGCTTCCAAACACATGAAAGTACTTGACAATAGGTTTCTTTCCATTGAGCAGATAGTAAGGAGTGTTCCCATGAGTCTTGTTGATCAAGGTTCTGTTCTGAGTATAGAAAGCTGTGTTGATAGCTTCTGCCCAGAAGTATGTAGGTAACTTTGCATCATAAAGCATAGTTCTGGCAGCTTCAATGAGAGTCATATTCTTCCTTTCTACAACACCATTCTGCTGTGGTGTCCTTGCTGTAGAAAACTGTTGTACAATTCCTTCATCTTTACAGAAATTTCCAAGAGTGGCATTTCTGAACTCAGTACCATTGTCACTTCTTAGCAATTGAACTTTAGCATTTGGAGTTCTGTCAAGAACTCTTAAGTGATCAATGATGACTTGAGCTGCTTCATCTTTTGATTCTAGGTATTTCACCCAAGTATACCTAGAGTAGTCATCCACCATAACTAATGCATATCTCTTTTTGGCTAAGGATGGGACATTTACTGGTCCAAAGAGATCCATGTGAATTAGTTTGAGTGGTTCTGTGTTGGTGTTGGTTTGCTTTGACTTATGCACAGCTCTTCTCAATTTTCCCATTTGACAGTCCCCACACAGTCCTTCTTGACAGAATTCCTGTTGAGGTAGTCCTCTAACCAATTCCTTCTTCATCAGCATGTTCATTGTTTTGAAGTTGAGGTGAGAGAGCTTCCTGTGCCAAAGCCACTACGCCATAAGTGGGCTATTGAAACACTTTTTCAAAAGCGTTACATGCAAACCGTTACAATTGTTAGAGAATTTTAGATATATGTAACACAGCTCAATTAGTGTTACATTAGTAATAAACCTAGTGTTACATTAGTAATGATGTTACATTAGTAAATGGTATTGTTACAATACAAAAGTATTACAGTCGTTAATTAATTTATTTTTAATTTCTTTAAATGCTGTGAGTGGGCCCCACAACTGGGCCCCACTAATTTGTCTATTTTTTAATTAAAAATTAATTAAAAATTAATTTTTAATTAAAAATAATATTAAAAAAGACGGCGCCACGAGTGGGCCCCACGAGTAGGCCCCGCTAATTTTTCTAATTTTTAATTAAAAATTAATTTTACAAATTAATTAATAATTAATTTTTATTTAAAAAAGTGGGGCCCACTTAAAAAAAATGGGCTCCAAAAGTGGGCCCCACTAATTTTTCTAATTTTTATTTAAAACTTAATTAATAATTAATTAATAATTAAAAAAATGGGTCCTACAAGTGGGCCCTACAAGTGGGACCCACTAATTTTTTTAAAAAATTAATTTTTAATTAATTTTTATTTAAAAATAATATTAAAAAGGTGGGCCCATGAAAAAGGTGGGCCTCACGAGTGGGCCCCGCTAATTTTTTTGATTTTTAATTAAAAATTAATTAATTTTTAATTTTTAATTAAAAAAATACTAAACCCTAAACCCTACACTCTAAACCCTAAACCCGAACCCTAACCCCGAATAATTTTTTAATTGAATTATTCGACGATGCAATCATACAGATGTTAATCGGTAGTCATTTTAGTGTTGGGAAAAAATAATCAAAATATTAAAAGTCCCGGTTGTGCCGCATTTTTTGAGAAACGTTGGAACTGTGCTCCTTCCTAGAACGGGACGCGTGTCAGATTAACTGAATAATTTTTTTGATTGATTTCTTTGACGATCCAACTGTACGGATGTTAATAAATACTCACTATAGTCTTGGGAAAAAATAATCAAAAAATATAAATGCCGGGATGTCCGATTTTATAGCAAAAATGTAGTGTTAATATTGATTTGGGTAACGGAGCGCGTGCTAGATTCACTGAATAATTTTTTTGACGATCCAATCGTACGGATGTTAATAAATACTCATTATAGTCTTGGGAAAAAATAATCAAAAAATAAAAAGACCGGGTTGTCCGACTTTATAGCAAAAATGTAGCATTAATACTGATTCGGGTAACGGAGGGCGTGTTGGATTCATTGAATAATTTTTTTAAATGATTTCTTTGATGATCCAACCGTACGGATGTTAATAAATACTCATTTTAGTCTTGGGAAAAAATAATCAAAAAATATCAATTCCGGGATGTCCGATTTTATAGCAAAAATGTGGTATTAATACTGATTCGGGTAACGGAGCGCGTGCTGGATTCACTGAATAATTTTTTTAAATGATTTCTTTGACGATCCAATCGTACGGATGTTAATAAATACTCATTATAGTATTGGGAAAAAATAATAAAAAAATAAAAAGGTCGGTATGTCCGACTTTATATCAAAAATGTAGTATTAATACTGATTCGGGTAACGGAGGGCGTGTTGGATTCACTGAATAATTTTTTAAATGATTTTTTTGACGATCCAACCGTACGGATGTTAATAAATACTCATTTTAGTCTTTGGAAAAAATAATCAAAAAATAGAAAGGCCGGGATGTCCGATTTTATAGCAAAAATGTAGTATTAATCCTGATTCGGGTAACTGAGCGCGTGCTGGATTCACTGAATCAACTTTTTAAATGATTTCTTTGACGATCCAACCGTACGGATGTTAATAAATACTCATTATAGTCTTGGGAAAAAATAATCAAAAAATAAAAAGGCCGGGATGTCCGACTTTATAGCAAAAATGTAGTATTAATACATATTCGGGTAACGGAAGGCGTGTTGGATTCACTGAATAATTTTTTTAAATGATTTCTTTGACGATCCAACCGTACGGATGTTAATAAATACTTATTTTAGTCTTGGGAAAAAATAATCAAAAAATATAAAGGCCGGGATGTCCGATGTTATAGCAAAAATGTAGTATTAATACTGATTCGGGTAACGGAGCGCGTGCTGGATTCACTGAATAATTTTTTAAAATGATTTCTTTGACGATCCAACCTTACGGATGTTAATAAATACTCATTATAGTCTTGCGAAAAAATAATCAAAAAATAGAAAGGCAGGGATGTCCAACTTTATAGCAAAAATGTAGTATTAATACTAATTCGGGTAACAGATGGCGTGTTGGATTCACTGAATAATTTTTTTAAATGATTTCTTTGATGATCCAACCGTACGGATGTTAATAAATATTCATTTTAGTCTTGGGAAAAAATAATCAAAAAATATAAAGGTCGGGATGTCTGATTTTATAGCAAAAATGTAGTATTAATATTGATTCGGGTAACGGAGCGCGTGCTGGATTCACTGAATAAAATTTTTAAATGATTTCTTTGATGATCCAACCGTACGAATGTTAATAAATACTCGTTATAGTCTTGGGAAAAAATAAACAAAAATTAAAAAGGCCAGGATGTCCGACTTTAAAGCAAAAATGTAGTATTACTACTGATTCGGGTAACGGAGGGCGTGTTGGATTCACTGAATAATTTTTTTTAAATGTTTTTCTTGACGATACAACCGTACGGATGTTAATAAATACTAATTATAGTCTTGGGAAAAAATAATCAAAAAATGATAAGGTCGGTTTGTACAACATTTTAATAAAAACGTAGTACAAGAGATAATGATCCGCTAGAAAGTCAAAGCAGTACAAGAGAATCAGTTCTTATGAATTAAATGTTAAGAACCAAACAAGAATTAATTCACTTGAGGAAAATGGATTGCTCGGACACTTGGAGAAGTAAAGATAGAAAGATGGAATGTTGAATGTGTTCTGTATCTTTTCTTTTTCTGTTGTAATAATTTGTCTTCAAGTCTTCTATATTGTCTTTATACTAAACCTTTTCTTTTGTCAACCCACGTGCAAGCCACTTGACAGAATAGAATTGCCTTTGGAAGACTTGCAGGAAAACAATCAAATAAGCCTTGGAAGACAATCAGGAAGACAAGAAATGCAAAGGGAAGACAATCGGGAAGACTAGAGTTTACTCTAGGAAGACAATTGGGAAGACTCACTTTTGAGTCTTCCTAGTTTAAAAAACAGAGTCTACCTAGTTTAAACATAAGTCTTCCTAGTTCATTTTTATTCTAATTTAAATAATTAACTAAATAAATTATGTATTAAATTAATTCTTTAAAGATTTAATTTAATAACTAATTTACTTAATAGTAATAATTATTTATAAGAGAATAAATAGAATTAGTTGACTTCTCAATTAATTTCTGAATCACTTTGTTAGGTCCTGATATGTTTGTAGAAGGGGGGTTGAATACAAACAATACCGTTTAATCGAATTTGTCCTTTTAAGATTTAACAATTTAGAACAAATTATTGCGGAATAAAACTGAAACAATATTCAAGTTAAATAAAACTCTATTAAACTTGAAGGGTGTTACAATTCTGATCACTGATTACAATGAACTTGATAAAACAAATCTAGAATAAATTCGACATGAATTTATCTATTTTTGTAATAAAAAGGATCGAATACTAAAATGTAGTTCGATATAAAATCTAGGGATTATGATCCGCTAGAAAGTCAAGGTAGTACAAGAGATACAATTCTTATGGATTAAATGTTTAAGAACAATCAAGAATTAAATTCTCCTGCAGAAATGAAGCTTGACAGTTGAAGAGAATTGAAGACAGTGAATGAAATGTTAATGCTCTGTGTCTTTTGTATTTCTTCTGTTGTGTTGTGATAATGTCTTCTGCCTTGCTTTTCCTTTTAAATCAAATGCATTGCTTTTCTTTAGTCCACGTGCAAGTTGCAGAATATAAATTGCCTTTGGAAGACTTAAAAGAAAACAATCATTTTAGCCTTAGAAGACTCTCGGGAAGACAAGGTTTGTAAAGGGAAGACAACCGGGAAGACTCTAATTTGCCCTAGGAAGACAATCGGGAAGACTCACTTGTCAGTCTTCCTAGTTCAAAAAACTAAGTCTTCCTAGTTCAAACTTAAGTCTTCCTAGTTCATATTTATTCTAATTTAAATAATTAACTAAATAAATTATGTATTAAATTAATTCTTTACAGAATTAATTTAATAAATAATTTACTTAATAGTATTAATTATTTATAAGAGAATAAAAAGAATTAGTTGACTTCTCAAACAATTCCAGAATCACTTAAAACTTAGATAAATAACAAACACAATAGTATGTTGACACTCAATGCACGGTCTGGTTCATGAGTGACTAACGACAATGTCTGTTCTTTATCTGTTTGACTTTAAGCAGTGATTCACTTCCTTCTCATTCAAGAACTCCGTAATCAGTATCTTTTGCTGTCACCACTTGAAATCTCCGTCACTTTCATAAATCCACTGAGCTTGAATACTTCATTGAGGCTTGATCAATAAATTGAGCTTCTTTCAATGTAGAATCACTTCAAGTCCGTAGATGACTTTAATCTTCATTCTTTGACAGATATAATCTTCTGAGATTCCTGTGACATTTGATTTTTATTATTTACTTATTACATCTTAATTAAAGTTGAGTAGAATCCCTCGGTGTTTACAAATAGGCCTAGACATATGCCTTTCACACTTAAAACTTAGATAAAGAATAAACATATTAGTACGTTGACACTCAATGCACTGTCTGGTTCATGAGTGACTATGAAGAAATGTAGTATTAATACTGATTCGGGTAACGGAGCGCGTGATGGATTCACTGAATAATTTTTTTTAAATGATTTCTTTGACGATCCAACCGTACGGATGTTAATAAATACTCATTATAGTCTTGGGAAAAAATAATAAAAAATTAAAAAGGCCGGGATGTCCGACTTTATAGCAAAAATATAGTATTAATACTTATTCGGGTAACAGAACGCGTGCTGGATTCATTGAATACTTTTTTTAAATGATTTCTTTGACGATCCAACCGTACGGATGTTAATAAATACTCATTATAGTCTTGGGAAAAAATAATCAAAAAATAAAAAGGCCGGTATGTCCGACTTTATAGCAAAAATGTAGTATTAATACTGATTCGGGTAACGGAACGCGTGCTGGATTCACTGAATAGTTTTTTTAAATGATTTCTTTGACGATCCAACCGTACGGATGTTAATAAATACTCATTATAGTCTTGGGAAAAAATAATAAAAAATAAAAAGGCCGGGATGTCCGACTTTATAGCAAAAATGTAGTTTTAATACTGATTCGGGTAATGGAACGCGTGCTGGATTCACTGAATAGTTTTTTTAAATGATTTCTTTGATGATCCAACCGTACGGATGTTAATAAATACTCATTATAGTCTTGGGAAAAAATAATCAAAAAATAAAAAGGCCGGGATGTCCGAATTTATAGCAAAAATGTAGTATTAATACTGATTCGGGTAACGAAGCGCGTGCTGGATTCACTGAATAATTTTTTTAAATTATTTCTTTGACGATCCAACCGTACGGATGTTAATAAATACTCATTATAGTCTTGGGAAAAAATAATCAAAAAATAAAAAGGCCGGGATGTCCAAATTTATAGCAAAAATGTAGTATTAATACTGATTCGGGTAACGGAGCGCGTGCTTGATTCACTGAATAATTTTTTTAATTGATTTCTTTGACGATCCAACCGTACGGTATGTGATAAAAAAGTCTAGAACTAGTTTTGTTAGTTATATTTGTGTGTTTCTGTTACTTCTTTGTTGGAATTCCGTTGCTAGATTATATTGCAATGTGTGCTTTGAAGATATTTTTGACAATAAGGTCCTTCTTTGTTGCAGGATATTGTAATAGCATCCACAGGGGATCCCCAAAACAGTTTCCTACCAGATTACAATGGTTCCGTTGCAGGATTTACTGGACACACGCTATTAGTTTCCTATATTTTCCTTGCACTTTGCAACTTTTGGTCATTCTGTCCGATTAGATGATATGTTCATCCTTTAAGTAATTGGCGTACTTTACTATGTATCTAGAACACTTTTTCTATCGTAGTTTGCTTGTTAATTGAATGGTGGTGGTTGAAGTAGTTTTGAGTGGTTGTGGTTGAAGGAAGGAGAACTTATAATGGTTACTTTTGGATTAAATGTTGGTTTGAACTTGTAATGGTGTTACCAATGGAATGCTACATATACAAAGCAGTTATTTTGAAAATTCTATATTTTACTGTTACATTTGCCTATTGTAGTGTTACATATGTATATTTATCTGGTGTTACATTATCCATATATAGTGTTAACTTAGTGTTACAATATAAATGTTGTAGTGTTACAATAGATGAAGTGGGGCCCACATGGTACTATAATTTTTAGTGGGGCCCACAATGGGACCCATTTTTAAAATGTTTGTGGGACCCACCTCTATCCTCTCTATTAAATTCATATGTAACACAAAAAATCCATTACATTTGATGATGATAGTGTTACATTAAGTGGCTATTGTAATGCTTTATTAGTGTTACATTAGATGGACAAAAGCGTTACAATATATAGCTATTGTAACGCCCGTAAATGTAACGCCCTTTACTGTTACAATAGATCTATTGTAACGGATTTATGGTCTATTGTAACATTAGGAGGGAGTTACAATAGCCCACTTATGGCGTAGTGAACCTCAAAGGATCAATTTTCAGAAGTGCAGAAGCACAAATAGCATGACTAACACAAGTCTCATTATTTAGAAAACGAATCCAAGGTTTAAAGCGTTCCACCTTACATTTAGACAGATCAAAATACCCAACATAATTATTTAACACAAGTTCAAAATTAGGATCCATTTTTAATAAAACAAGAAATTTTAAACTTAAAATAAAATTAGAATTTTAGGGATTTTTAGAATTAATTAAAATTACTTAAAATCCACAAAATCACAATTCTATTAAAATTAACCAAAATTAAAATTTTAATCCTAAAATTCGAACTAAAGACTTTGAAAAACAAAATGAAATGGGCAAAAGATCTTACGCACACACACAGTTCAGAATACACACAGAACTCACTTTAATCACTTAACACACAAGAAGATCACTTAACAAAGCAAGAACAAACTAGTCGAATGAATTTTTTTTAACAATTTTGACAGCAATTCGACTAAAAAGCTTGATTTTGAAAGAACATAAATGTTTTGCTAAGTAAACACTTGAGCAATAGTGGAACAGGGTCAAAGTTTCTGCAGAATTCAGAGAATTCGAAAGGGGTTTTCTCCAAAAAAAAAACGGAAGAGAAAAAACTGATAAGGCAAAAAGGAAATGAAATGCTGCTTATATGTATATATATATATATATATATATATATATATATATATATATATATATATATATATATATATATATATAATAACTGACTGTTAAAAGAAAAAGAAGTAATGAACCGTTTTTTTTTTAAAATTTGAACTGGGAAGACAATCGGGAAGATATAGAATAGTCTTCCCGGTAGTCTTCCTAGTTCAAATTAGGAAGTCTTCGGAAAAAGAATAAAAGGAAAACAGAAATTAAAATAAGTAATTTTAAGTCTTCCCGATAGTCTTCCTAGTACAAAAACTGGGAAGACTTAGGAAAAGACTTAAAATAAAATAGAAAAAACTAAAAATAATATAGAAAAATTCCTTGTCTTCCCGGTAGTCTTCCTAGTATAAAACTGGGAAGACTTAGGAAAACTTAGAATTAATTAATATTTTTACAAAAAATGCAGGAAAATAATAAAAATGCATGAAAAATATATAAAAGTCTAGAAAAATTCACAAAAAATTCCATAAATCCTAGAAAAATATGCAGAATAATATAGAAGTGCATAAAATTAATATAAACTTGCAGAATAATTTAAACAACAATATTTACAATCTGAAAAACACCTAAATAATTCTAAATAAATATATTTTCAATAAAAATACATTTCTCCACTTAAAAAATATGAGAAAAATATTTTTAAAGAAAATAAAATATTCAGAAATATTTAAATTAACAAGCAAGCAATTTCAAACAAGAATGAGCAGTAATATCTCTTAGTAACAACAAGAGAAAATGATTTTTGTTGAGAACAAATATAACAGATATATTATCAATCACTAAGACTATTTAACATACCCAATTTATCAACTAACCTGGTAATGTGAATTCGTCAACAGATTTAGTGAATATATCTACAGTTTGTTCTTCTGTGTGTACAAAGTGTAACTCCACAGTTCCATTCATGACATGCTCTCTGATAAAATGATACCTGATATCAATGTGCTTCGTTCTCGAGTGCTGAACAGGGTTGTTGGAGATTGCTATGGCACTTGTATTATCACAAAAAATGGGAATTTTGTCTAATGCAAAGCCATAGTCCTTCAATTGATTCCTTATCCATAAGATCTGAGCACAGCAGCTTCCAGCATCAATATATTCAGCTTCTGCTGTTAAATTGGAAACTGTTTGTTGTTTCTTGCTATACCAGGAAATCAATCTACCTCCTAGGAATTGACAACTCCTAGAGGTACTCTTTCTATCAACAACATTACCTGCATAATCAGAATCTGTATATCCAACAAGATTAAACCCAGAATCTTTAGGGTACCAGATACCTAAATTAGGTGTACCCTTAAGATATATCAAGATTCTTTTAATAGCAACGAGATGTAAATCTCTAGGGTCCGCTTGTAACCTTGCACACAAGCATGTAGCATACATAATATCTGGTCTACTAGCAGTAAGATAGAGTAAGGAGCCAATCATACCTCTGTAGCTTGTAATATCTACCTTGATAGAGTTATCACAAGCTCCAAGTTTGACTGTTGTTGAAGATGGAGTCCTTGCTGATGCTGAATCCTCCATGTGATACTTCTTGAGGAGTTTTTTGTGATACTTGGATTGACAAATAAATATTCCATTTGACCTTTGACTTACTTGTAATCCAAGAAAGAACTTCAGCTCACCCATCATACTAATTTCAAACTTACTCTACATTAGCTTAGTAAATCTCTTACAGAGATCATCATTAGTAGACCCAAATATGATGTCATCCACATAGACTTGGACTAATATCATATCACTTTTATGTTTCTTTGAAAAAAGAGTTTTGTCTATGATACCTCTAACAAAACCATTTTCTAAAAGAAAACCAGAGAGAGTGTCGTACCATTTTCTCGGGGCTTGTTTGAGACCATAGATAGCCTTGAAGAGAAAGTAAACAAAGTCCAACAGCTCCTGATTTTCAAAGCCAGGGGGCTGTTCCACATACACTTCTTCATCCAGCTGACCATTCATGAATGCACTCTTAACATCCATTTGATAGACTTTAAAATTGGAGTAAGCTGCAAATGCTAAGAACATCCTGATGGCCTCAAGTCTCGCCACTGGTGCATAGGTTTCATCATAATCAATGCCTTCAGCTTGTGAATACCCTTGAGCAACCAGTCTTGCCTTGTTCCTTGTAACAATGCCATACTCATCTAGTTTGTTTCTGTATACCCATCTTGTACCAACAATTTCTTGTTATTTGGTCTGGGTACCAGCTTCCAGACTTGCTGTTGTTCAAATTGATTGAGTTCATCTTGCATAGCAATCACCCAATCTGGATCAGTCAGTGCTTCCTCAGTCTTCTTTGGCTCCATTTCAGATAGGAACCCTGAATAATGACATTCATTCTGAGTAGCACTTCTAGTTCTAACTCCAACACCTGGATCACCAATGATCAGCTCAAAGGGATGAGCTCTATTCCATACAGTCTGTCTTGGAAGATTTGCTCTTGATGATTCGCCTTGGAATTCATTGTGGTGTTGTGAATGACTAGTAGATCCTTCATTTCCTCCCCCTGAGTTGTTGCTTGATTGCCTTGGTGATTCTTCTCTAGTGTTGGTGGTATCTCCATTGTTACCAATGTTTACACCACCACCACCAAGATTATTATCATCATTGTTATTGTCATTACCAGCAACATTCTCAGGTAGGGCTTCATCATCTTAATCTGAGTCTGGAAAGTTATCAAACTTCAGTTCTTCAGATGAATCTTCAGTTTGGATACTAGGGAGCTTAGTGTCATCGAATGTAACATTGACACTTTCCTTCACATGGTGACCATCAATCAAGTACACAACATTTTGCCACGTTTCACATTGTCATCCTTAAGCACAAAGCATTTTGCTCCAAGTACATGAAAGTATTTGAGAGTTGGTTTCTTGTTGTTCATGATCTCATACGGAGTCTTCATTAAGTCCTTGTTGATTAAAGTTCGATTCTGAGTATAACAAGCAGTGTTCACAGCTTCAGCCCAAAAGTACATTGAAAGTCTTGATTCACTTAACATAGTTATAGCAGCTTCAATCAATGTACGATTCTTCCTTTCCACTACTCCATTTTGTTGAGGAGTTCTAGGGGCAGAATATTGTCTTGTTATTCCTTTATTTGCACAAAAGTCATTTAGGACTGCATTCTTGAATTCAGTTCCATTATCTGACCTTATAGCTCTTACAGGGAATCTAGAATTCAGCTCAATCAACTTTATATGATCAATCACTATTTGTGGGGTCTCATCCTTGGAATGTAGGAATAAAACCCAAGTATATTTAGAAAAGTCATCAACAATCACAAGTGCATATAGTTTCTTTGACATGGACATCACACTAACTGGACCAAACAAATCCATGTGCAGTAGCTGAAGTGGTTCAGTTATTGAAGATGTGTCAGTGCCCTTGTGAGAAGGTTTCTTTGACTTTCCTTTCTGACAAGCCTCACACAGTCCTTCCTGTGTAAATTCCATCTGAGGCAAACCTCTAACCAATTCCCTCTTGACTAAAGAGTTCATGGTTTTGAAGTTAAGGTGAGACATCTTCTTGTGCCATAGCCAACTCTCATCTGATGAAGCTTTAGCATAAAAACAAGTAACTTCATCTTTGGATCCAGAGTGTAGATCAGCTATGAACAAATCACCTTTCCTTACTCCTTGAAGAGCAGGCTTTCAATTCTTCTTGTGAAGGATCTGACATCTATCTTTCTCAAAGGAAACAACATATCCTCGATCACAGAAATGACTGATGCTGAGAAGATTGAACTTCAGACCTTCCACAATAGATACATCTTGAATGATAACATTTCCAAACTTCAAACAACCATATCCTCTGGTAATATCCTTGTTGTTATCTCCAAAGGTAACTCCTGGGCCGGTTTTCTCAACCACATTTGATGGCAGGGCTCTATCTCCGGTCATATGCCTTGAACAACCACTGTCAAGAACCCACATAACACGGTTTACCTGTGCCCTGCAGTATCAAATTGATTAGACCTTCTTCGGAACCCAAACTTGATTGGGTCCGGCATACTTAATGAACTATCCTTTGTCAGGCAAAACAACATTTTTAACTTTAACTACATAAACCTCTTTCACAAAAGAGCGTTTTCATATATAGCCAGCCTTAACACATTTCTGAGTAGGCTTAGGGATAAATGGACCCACTCTAGTCTTTGGAGGACTAGTAGTCTTAGATCTAACATGCTTCTTATTATTAACATGTTGACGGTGGATAAGTCTCCTTCTTGACGGTGGATAAGGATTGTATTCCTTGGTGGACAAGTCTTTTCCTTATCGTAGGATAGGGACTGTGACTAGTTATTTCCTTTGATTGAGATTCTAGATCATTCTTTGGAGGATACAGACTTTTTGAAGATTTTCTCACACTTTGGACTCTTTTTATGAGCTGTATATTTTGCCTATTTATTAATTACGAAATTAATAAATAATTAGGGTTTCAGGCCTTGTTTATCAGGCCGTATTCTTGGACCAATCTAGGTCTAATTAATACATCATTAATTACACTTCTAGGGTTATTTTTAGCCCATATCAATTACCTTTTTCTGCTAAAACATATTATTTTTTCTGAAAAATCTCCTCCTTTTTCCAAAATATCACGGGCAATTAACTTTTCCAACTAAAACAAACATGCATGTTAAATTTTCTATTTTTATTTACTAAAACCCCTCTTTTTCCATAAATATCACGCGCAACCTTTAATTATTTATTTTAAAAATTATTTTAATATTTTTAATAATTTAAAAAAGATTACCTATTTTAGCATATCTACTTAATTTTTAAGCAAATATAATTAATAAAATATTAAAACGTAAATAATTAAATAATAACAACCGAAAATAATTCGTGCTTCGCACGGGTTTTAAACTACTTATTATATCATTATATATAATAAGCATAATGAAGATCTTATCCTTATATATAATAAGAATTTTTAGATTTTAAAATAGATAGATGAGAATCATTAATCGAGTATAAAATAGATAGTTGAATTATATTAAAAATACTAAAAAATGTATACCAAATACATGAAAATTTTCTAAATCGAATAGAATTCTCAAAGTAAAAATTTGTCATTTTCTTCTATATTTAGTTTTGGTGTAGTTTTAATTGTAAAAATATCGTTAAACCATCACTAAATTAAATATTATTTTGTTAGATCTTAAAATAGATAGATTAAAACTGTTGGATGTAATATTAAAAGGTGTATGTGGTTGTTAATAGAACTATATTCAAATACTAAAAAAGTATTTTGATAATTTAAACCAAATATAAATAAATTCCTAAGTTCAATAAGAATTATTAATGTAAAAATTTGTCACTTTTTTTCTCTCTTTAGTTTTAGGGTATTTTTAATAATTTTCAAATCTGTTTTTTTAAAACTCAAGAAACAGTACAAATACTTAATTGAGCATCTATAATCTAATAAATAAAGTCCAAAAATTAATAACATATAAATATTAAAAAATACAAATTAATATAATTATAGATATTAAAAAAAATGTGCGTTGCACAAGATCTTATCCAAAATTATGGTCAATGTACCGTCAAATTCATAAGGATCGTTGATTTGAAATAGATAAATAAGAACCGTTAGATCTAATACTAAAATGTTCATTTGATTGTCATTAGAATTATATTCAAAGACTAAAAAGTGAATTTTAATAAAATAAACCAAAAATGAGTAGGTTTTCTAAGTTTAATAGAATTGTCAATGTAAAGATTCATAACTTTCTCTTTTATTCGGGTTCCTGAGTAATTTCACTTGAATAATAATGTGCGAAACGAATTAAATTAAAAAATAATTTTGTTAATTAATATAATTATAAATTTTTAAAAATAACCGTGCATTTCACGAGTTATAAGATAGTATTATTATAAACGAAATATTAAAAGTTTGGTCGATACGGTACCTACTTTTTGGTACTTCGTGTTTTTACTTAATTTACCGTACTTATCTATAAAAAAATATTATTAAATAATAATATTACTTATTTATGATCAATTACTTTTTTTAGCTAACACACATTATCTTTTCTAACAAAATCCCTTCTTTTTCGAAAAATATGATGGACAGTTCTCTTTTTCAACTAAAATATATTACCCTATTTTTTTCTCATTAAAACCCCTTCTTTTTCTAAATTATCACGGACAAATCCTTAATTATTTATTTAAAACTTTTTTACTTTTAATTATTTAAAAAATTAACATATTTTAAACTAGTATAAATTATTAAAATTAACATAAGTAATAAAATAATAATTATTAAAATAATACGTGCATCGCACATGTTTTAAACTAGTATAAATTTAAGAAATAAAACATATAACCAGTGACGCAAATACATAGTTAAAGGTAGGGCTGTCAAACGGATAATTCGGATACGGATCTGCCTGTATCCGAATCCGAATCCGAAAATCTGAATTCGTATCCGGATCCGTATCCGAATCTGAAAATATTTAAATAAAAATATCCGAATCCGAATCCGCCGGACACTATCCGGATCCGGATAATATCCGAATCCGAATTTCAGTGAGAATTTTTTAGTTTTTATATTAAATTTTAATTCAAAAAAAGTGAAAAAATAATAAAAAATTAATTTTTTTTAAAAAAAAGTAAACTAAACTAAAACTTAAATTTATTAAAGTCTATTTTATTTTTTTCAAAAATTTACTTTTTAGTATAATTTTATTTATTTTAAAATATAAAATTTGTAATATATATATATATGTTTACAATTATCTACAACTTATATAAATATATTGTTTAATGATTAAATTATATATATATTTATATATATATATGTGTGTAACTATATATATATATATATATATATATAATATTATTTATTTATCATATTTATTTAATTTCGGATTCGGATATTACCGAATACGGATGCACCTATATCCATATTCGTATCCGCAACTACCGAATTCGAATACGGATAATATCCGCTTTATTTCGGATACGGATAAAATCCGCTTTATTCCGGATACGAATACAAATATTTCGGACGGATATCGGATTTTTCGGATTTTTTTGACAGCCCTAGTTAAAGGCCGTTTGGGCATCAAAATAATCTCTAATAGTTGTCTATTTACATTGAGTCAAACACGCTATTTACATTGAGGGTCAAATACCTAATGTTAACACCTGACAGAAAGTATCTTCAAGGCCTGTTGTAAAAAACAATACGATAATGGTAAAGCTTTTTCCGAGCGT
Source organism: Heracleum sosnowskyi (assembly GCA_030848705.1). Classification (NCBI taxonomy): domain Eukaryota; kingdom Viridiplantae; phylum Streptophyta; class Magnoliopsida; order Apiales; family Apiaceae; genus Heracleum; species Heracleum sosnowskyi. The sequence continues at coordinate 46,486,810 of CM061239.1, read as the reverse complement.
TAATTAAAGAGAAAATGCCCAAAATACCTACCAAAACGGGGTGGACTGCCCAAAATACCCACCAGCGCACTGTTCCGCCTTTTTTACCCACGAAATACGCATGTCGGACATGCGTAGTCAGTTTTTACAAAGAATGCGCATGTGTAAGATGCGTATTCTTTGTTTTTCCAAAAACAGTATACGCATGTCCGAAATGCGTATTCCATAAATCATTTATAAAGAATACGCATCTCAGTAATGCGCATCCTTTGTAAAAACTGAATACGCATGTCCGATATGCGTATTTCGTGGGTAAAAAGGGCGGAACAGTGCGCTGGTGGGTTGACAAGGCTGTCGCGTGCCTATCAAATAATAATATCTAACAAATCCTTCTAACTATGTAGTAGGGTAAGTCAGAGTCGATCCCACAGAGACAAACGTATCAATCACTAGTTATTCTTGATTCAATTCAACTAAGCAAGTAACACAATAAATTGTTGAGAGATTATTAATCTAAATATTATACTAAAGCAAATTGTATTGTATTATCAATTAACTAAAACATCTAGAATTAAGTATCCCCACTAGCATGAATCGATGCAATTATGATTTTCCACCCCAATTAATCATACGCTACTCAAGAGGAAAGATGCTCCCTATAAAATACCAATAACCTCTCTCGAGTATTAATGGCTTCTCTAAAAATACACTCAAGCCTATTTTCATGGTATCATGCAATTTAGAGACATTAAACACAACATCCTAACTTCCTAACAATCCGTTCTACCTATTTTGATGGAGAAGTTCATGTCCTTATTGGATAAATCACAACCATCTAAGTCCAACTTTCGATGATAAATAGATATTAGGTTCAAACAATACGCATAATCACGTCTGACATGTTATTGTTAATTAAGCACAACTCAATAAGCAAGAGCATACAACATAACTGAATTGGAGGGTTATGGAAAATCATACATCAATCATAACTAGGTTTCAACTTAACCCTAGATTAAATAACTACTCACTCATAATTAAACTAACAAAACACATAATATAATAAGAACACATAATAATAATAAGAACAAAGAATAAAAACCTTTAATCTTTCTCCCAGAAGAAAAAGTACAAGATCCACTCCGTATGTATGTACCTATGTATATCTGTATATCTGTATATATGTCTCTCTCAGATCTGATGTTTATATACATATTCTAAAATATTTTAATGCCTTGAGAAAAGTACAATTACGTTTCCTAAACTGATTCTGTTTTACAAGGAAAATTCGTAGCTGACTTTTCTTCAGTAAATCTGAGCCGTTCCTGAATTAATTTAATAATTGGACCACTTTAGAATAAAAGAGATTTCCATTATCTTCGCGTGGGCTGTTAAATCGTCCAATTCTGACTTCTAGAACTTAAGATATGACCCAAACAGTGAATTATGTGCAGGCAGCCCAACAAATCCGAATTTCCTTCTAATAAATCTCCAAATTAAACTCTTTATTCTCCAATCCTTCCAAGTTTAGGATTTCCTTACTTCCTACAATAAAACATTAAAATTTATTAAATAAAAATCCAATTAAATGCAAAATATAATAAATATGAGAAATAAAATCATATAAAATATATATAAATATATATTCTATCAAACATCCCCACACTTAGCATTTTGCACGTCCTCGGGCAAATAAAGAAATAAAAATAATAATAAATAATAGGACCACCACTTTCGTAGATGACACGATTGCATTGAGCATATGCAACAAGCCGTTAAACCCCTAGGCAGCCCTAGTAGGACGAGTTTTGTCTCGTGAGGGTTTATAGAAGATATACCCACAAAATCAAATATTTTCAACCACCAAGTCTCTCAAACATGCAACATGTCATATTACTCCACACATTGTAAATCTCAATCACATAACAACCTGAAAGTGTTTGAAAGTACAAGTACTCTCACTTTAAGCATCATTAACACAAAATAATCCAAGTATGCACACAATGTCTAGATAGACAAAAATATCATGAGATAGACATCAAAGTTGTATTCAACAAGTAAGCATGCTATGGATAAATATCTCACATTGCTCTCACTTCACACAAGTGTATGGGTATAAGTGTATCGCTCAAGTTCAATCAATGTACTCATGTGCTACCATATGCTTGGTTGTCCACCAAATCTCCACCACCTCGTATATATGCATACATGAATCAAAAGGTCTTCGTTAAAGGTTGTAACGAGGCTTAGGTACGGGGTAGGATATCAAAGAAACAGGCTAACAAGTGGCTAAACTTGATAACTGATAGAGAATAATGTTCACTTTTAATTAAAGCACCCAACATGAAACTTAGATCATGTAAAAGTTGATCAAGCTTTCACAAGCATTAAACTTCAAAGCACATATACCCCATGTACTTTCCCACTTTCACATTGTATCAATCAAATGAACACACTCTACTTTATCTTCCTCTTGCTCATAACTTTTTTTTTTTCAAAAGTCAAGTCATTCTCCAGTAACCAAGGGCAGTGAAAAGTCACCAAGAATGTATTTAATACCAACACACATGGATCGTCCCTTTCATATGACATTGCACTTGCCACCCATTGATCTCAAAGGAGTACTTGATACTTGGTTGCAATTCTCAAATCATATTGTATCCCACAAAAATGTAACATTTTAACCAAAAGAAATACCCACACTAGATATTCACCAACCCATCAATTGAATCAATATGCTCTACTAGTAAATCACGACAAGAATAAATAAGTAGGCTCAAAAATTTTAGATTGGTGATATACGAAAGAAACGGATATAAGCTCAAGGGGTTCACTAAGGATTATTTTTTATATGGGTACTGTTTTGGGTAAATGAGGTTAATCCTAGTGCCTTTATCATATTCATGCATACACATATCATGTAGTCTCAAAACGGTTTAAAACAAGTTCTAGAGCAACAAGAATCATGATGAACATCACACAACAAAAAAATGGATTGATAAAAAATCTATCAATCATAAATTAGGCTCAAATTCTCACAAGGTAAAAGCATGCTTAACTCACTAAAATTGACCAAGAAACATCTCAAGTTTTTAAATGTTCGCAAGCACACACAAGGAATTACCAAGCATCAAATGATTTTTCATGAATATGACACTCATAATTAATCATGCGAAATTAATCTACACAATGTGTACTTATCCACGCTAACATGCTTTTGAGACTAGGCAATTATATACAAAAAGTTTTAAATTTTTAATTTTTTTTTGAATTTTATACTATATAATTTTTTTTTGGGTTTTTTACATCATTGAGAACTCATCCCCACACTTAAGTGGTTCATTGTCCTCAATGAATAATATATATAAATATACAAAACTAACAAGATCCTAAAAGAAATACAAAAAGAATAAGAGTGAAAAATTATACAAAGAAAGGTTAGAAATACTCCCCTAGTGCATGAAGTCCCGGTTGGAAAATGTGGGAGAGTGTTCCTCCTCCAAAATCTTGGGTTGCCTCCCAAGAAGCGCTTTTTTAAGGTCTTTAGCTCGACCTTCTTGTCAATCAACCTGGTGAATGGATTGAAAGTGGATCATCCACTTTCTCAATATATTTTCTCATGATCTCTCCCAAAAACTTATAAGTTTCATCCAAAGCTTTATCCAACAATACTATTCTTCTATCTCGAGCAAACTTTAAGAATGCAACAACTATCCTTGACGTTCCATCACGTGAGACAAACTTAAAAAGAAATTTAATAAGTAAGTCTTCCCAAGTGGTAATGGAATTTGAGGGTAACGAAAATAACCAATTTTTAGCTCCATCCCTTAGAGAGAAAGGAAATAATCGAAGTCGAATGGCCTCATCAGAAACTCCATCACACTTGATAGTATCACAAATCTTCAAAAAGTTTTTAATATGAGCATCAGGATCTTCAACAGATAATCCACCAAACTGAATTTCACCAATCGATTTCATTGTTGAAGGCTTCAAATCAACATAATTAATGACATGTAAATCTCTCACCATACTTGCAGGAGGTTTAGAGAGAAAAATATCAGCCTTCATATCTTGATCTCCACCCAAGGTCTTAACCATAAGAACAGCTTCATTACTCTTTTCAAGATCACTCTTCTTCAGAGAAGGGCTAAGCAAAGAGTTGGAAAATTTAAATTCCAATTTCTCATCTCCAACTTCAAAAGAAATATTTTGTTGCATCATATCAACTTTTGCACCAGCTGTAGCTAAGAAAGGTCTTCCAAGAATGATAGAATTTTGTGCATCTTCCTCCATCTCCATGACAACAAAATCACATGGAATAAAGAACTTTCCTACCTTGACAGGAACATCTTCAAGTATTCCAAGTGGAACTTTTACACTTCTATCTGCAAGTTGTAAAGATATACGCGTGGGTTTGAGTTCACCCATCTGAAGCTTATTGCAGATTGTTAAGGGCATTAGACTTACACTTGCCCCAAGATCACATAGAGCTCTTTTGATTTCAAAATTCCCAAGTTTCACAGGAATAGAATAGCTACCTGGATCAGCTAGCTTTTTAGGAAGATTATTCTGCAAGATGGCACTACACTCTGCCGTTAATGAGATAATAGAACTTTCTTCAATCTTTCTTTTGTTTGACAATAATTCCCTAAGGAACTTCCCATAAGAAGGCATCTCCTTGATAGCATCTAAGAAAGGGATATTAAGTTCTAACCTCTTCAAGATATCCATAAACTTCATAAACTTCTCTCCAAGCCTAGCTTGCACCAACCTTTGAGGAAACGGAACAGGTGGTACGTAAGGTCTGACAGGAGCAACTGTGGGTTCCTTCTTCTTTTCTTCAATCGCTTCTTGCAAAACCACATTTTCAGATTGAGTTTTCTCCCCATATTCTTCAACAATAAAATTATCACTAATCATCTTCATCTCTGACCCTTGCAATTCTTGATTACTTCTTAACGTTATAGCATTCACGTGGGCTCTATGTGGTTGTTCAGTTTGGCCAGGAAATTGGCTTGAAGACTTGCTAAGTTGATTCAACTGTTGAGCAATTTGAGTGATTGAATTCTCTATTAACTTGTTATGAGCCTTTATCTCATTGATACTTGATTCAAAGTAATCATTCTTCTTTGCTTGTGTAGAGATAAATCCTTCCAAAAGATTTTCCAAGTTAGATTTTTGTGGCTGAGCTGGTTGAAAACCTGGCGGCTGAGAAAAATTATTTTGTGGAGGTTGAGCTTGAGCCTGGTTATTTATGTAGGAGAAATTAGGATGATCTCTCCAACCTGGATTGTATGTGTTGGAGTAAAGATTATATTGTGGCCTTTGATTTTGGTTGTAGAGGGCATTTGCTTGTTCCATTGCTGTTCCAGACGGATTGTATTGACAAGCATGTTGAGTGTGTCCAACTACACCGCATATTTCACATGAGACAACTTTAGATGAAGTTCTAGAATCCAATTGCTCAATCTTCTTAACCATTGCCTGCATAGTAGTATTCAACATGGTTAGAGCATCAACATCATACTTACCACCCTTCTTAGGATGATTTCTGTCACTGTAAGGATAATTATCATTAGACGCCATCTCGTCTAACAAAGTTTTCGCATCCTCCGTACTCTTTTTCATAATAGATCCACCAGAAGAAACATCAACAAAATTTCGAAACTCTTGTGTTAACCCATTGTAGAATGTTTGGATCAACAACCAGTCAGGAATTCCATGGTGAGGGCATTGTCTCTGAAGTCGTTTGAATCTTCTCCAAGCATCATGAAGTGACTCGTCATCATCTTGACGAAAGTTAGATATTTCATTCCTGAGCTTTGAAGTCTTCTTCTGACTGAAGAATTTAAGTAGAAACGCCTTTGCTAGACTATCCCAAGTAGTGAATGTGTTTGGTCCTTCATCCTTCAACCAATCTTTTGCTGCATCTCGGAGAGAGAAAGGAAATAAACGCAGCTTTATAGCATCATCACTAACATTGGTCAGCTTTATAGTATCACACTTTTCTAGAAAACTCTCAAGATGATCAACAGGATTTTCAGTGGACAATCCTGCGAAAGATTCATTGGAGACAAATTGGATGAATTGTGGCTTGAGTTCAAAGTGGGTAGCCGTGATTGTTGGTCTGACAATACTGGAGAGTACGTCTGTAGTGTCTGGCATACCATGCTCCCTGAGAGCCTTAGCTGCTGTCTCACCCATAACTTCTTTGTCTTTATTTTTCCTTCGTAGTCCTGCTTGTCTTCTTGCTGTAGCTTCAATTTCAAGATCAAGAGCAATCAAATTTTCTGTACCTGAACTTCGAGTGTGCATGCAACAAGAAAACTAGAAACAAAGATCAAATAACAAGGGAATAATAGTCGAAGCAACACAACTAAAAGACTTAGCTAAACAAACTCAAAAATTAACTAATCTAATACCGCTTTGTCCCCGGCAGCGGCGCCAAAAATTTGACAAGGCTGTCGCGTGCCTATCAAATAATAATATCTAACAAATCCTTCTAACTATGTAGTAGGGTAAGTCAGAGTCGATCCCACAGAGACAAACGTATCAATCACTAGTTATTCTTGATTCAATTCAACTAAGCAAGTAACACAATAAATTGTTGAGAGATTATTAATCTAAATATTATACTAAAGCAAATTGTATTGTATTATCAATTAACTAAAACATCTAGAATTAAGTATCCCCACTAGCATGAATCGATGCAATTATGATTTTCCACCCCAATTAATCATACGCTACTCAAGAGGAAAGATGCTCCCTATAAAATACCAATAACCTCTCTCGAGTATTAATGGCTTCTCTAAAAATACACTCAAGCCTATTTTCATGGTATCATGCAATTTAGAGACATTAAACACAACATCCTAACTTCCTAACAATCCGTTCTACCTATTTTCATGGAGAAGTTCATGTCCTTATTGGATAAATCACAACCATCTAAGTCCAACTTTCGATGATAAATAGATATTAGGTTCAAACAATACGCATAATCACGTCTGACATGTTATTGTTAATTAAGCACAACTCAATAAGCAAGAGCATACAACATAACTGAATTGGGGGGTTATGGAAAATCATACATCAATCATAACTAGGGTTCAACTTAACCCTAGATTAAATAACTACTCACTCATAATTAAACTAACAAAACACATAATATAATAAGAACACATAATAATAATAAGAACAAAGAATAAAAACCTTTAATCTTTCTCCCAGAAGAAAAAGTACAAGATCCACTCCGTATGTATGTACCTATGTATATCTGTATATCTGTATATATGTCTCTCTCAGATCTGATGTTTATATACATATTCTAAAATATTTTAATGCCTTGAGAAAAGTACAATTACGTTTCCTAAACTGATTCTGTTTTACAAGGAAAATTCGTAGCTGACTTTTCTTCAGTAAATCTGAGCCGTTCCTGAATTAATTTAATAATTGGACCACTTTAGAATAAAAGAGATTTCCATTATCTTCGCGTGGGCTGTTAAATCGTCCAATTCTGACTTCTAGAACTTAAGATATGACCCAAACAGTGAATTATGTGCAGGCAGCCCAACAAATCCGAATTTCCTTCTAATAAATCTCCAAATTAAACTCTTTATTCTCCAATCCTTCCAAGTTTAGGATTTCCTTACTTCCTACAACAAAACATTAAAATTTATTAAATAAAAATCCAATTAAATGCAAAATATAATAAATATGAGAAATAAAATCATATAAAATATATATAAATATATATTCTATCATGGGTATTTTGGGCAAAAAAAACTGATTTGATGGGTATTTTGGGAGCTCACCCTAATTTAAACTAGTTGAAAAAGTCATCCTTCAATGCGTTTTCTAATTTTTTTTGAATTTTTTTATTAATTAAATTATAAAAATTACCCGGTTCTCTCTAATAACCCGTCTTCCTATAAAACACGGTTTACTTTTTAATATCAAAATTTCAAATTTAATATGTTGAATACTTGTGTTATATATTTATTTACGTGTTAACATACTCTTTTCTCTAATGAGCTGAGCTCTCGTTTAAAAGATATCTCTATCAATTAAATTACAAAAATTACTCGTTCCTCCTTAATAGTCCTCCTCGCCCGTGAAGCACACTTTTCATTTTAAGATCAAAATCTCAAATTTAATATATCGAATATTTGTCTAATATATTAATTTTCATGTTAACACACTCCTTTCTAATGAGTCACTCTTTCGTTAAAAAAAACACCTATATAAATTCACAATCCTATTTTACTTTCGATAATTTTTAACTATATGTCTATTTTGAACTCTTCTTCTCTATAAATTCGCACACCTATTCTACTTCGAATAAATTTTTTAATAATGTCTACAAACACCTATTTTACTTCTAATAAAACTTTTAATTGTATTTATTTTTTATAAATTCGAACTCTTCTCCTCTATAAATTCGAACATCTATTCTACTTTTAGTTGAACTCTTAATTCTATGGCTTACCTATTAATTCGAACTATTATCCTTTACAAATTCGAACACCTACTAATCTAATTCAATTAAAACTTTATTTATATATCTTCTCTATAAATTCAAACTCTTATCCTCTATAAATTTGAACACCTATTCCTCTTCTAATATGCTAAACAATATTTTTTGATTTATTAGTATTTAAAATTGTAAAACTTTAGAAAAATTAGAAAAATAAATTGAGACATTATTCCACCACCAACAATAAATAGATTTTTTATAATAAATTAATTAACGGGGACAATAAAATCGAGGGAGTGAAGAACACCCCCTAAGGCCATCAATGAGCCAAAGGGCACCTTTGCGACGTTCAAAGTCCTCATGGCATCTTAACCGGCTCCCAGGCATTTTGGCAGCCTCCAAGGACATCTCAGGAATCCCCATCAAGCACCTTCATGACACTTATACTAAAAATAAGTTTTACTTGAATGTCAACATTATTTTGGCTAATGTTTGTGTTGCTTAAATTTTGAAATAATTTACTTGTGATACTTTATGCACTTACATTAATGAAATAGAGCACTTAATACCTTTGAGTCGTTCTTAACATTTGATGCGAGCATCATGCTTCTCTCATAATCTGTATGGAGTTTTATTTCTCTCTTCGAACATGCGTTTAAGTCATGTGATATGCCTTCGCTTTGATGGGTCGACTTAGTCCTTTTCTGTCTCCATCAAGTCACACTTTAGGATTTTGACCCTTTTTCAGAAACATTAGTTATAACTCTGATACATCAATCCTCTCTTCTGGACACCATGCCCTACTTTAGGATATCAATATTCACCTTGAGACATTGTTCGGTTCCTGGTTCCCTTTGATTTTTTTTTCAAGAGTCGATAAGCAAGATGCCATATATTGGCTTTTATACGCTTCAATTGTGACCAACTTATACACTATTCCAATCAGGGGTTAACTTTCCGTATATTATCCTTCTCGTAAAGCAAAAATTTGAAGGTATTACAAACAAAGCATCAAGTGTTGGAATATTTGAATAAATTTAAATTGTATACTTATTATTTTGGTTTTGTAACTTCTATACTAATGATATTGTAACTCCTATTTTAATGAAATAATATTGATTATCATTATTGTGGTGGAGGTTACAATATTGATTAGTCTTGTAAGTTACATATTTTGTACTCCTATATAAGGAGGTTCTTGCACCATTGTTTTGTACACAAAAAAATTATATTAGCTTTTGCATTTTTTCTTAGAGCTTTAGGTTCTGTTTCTGTGAGATAGAAGGCGTATTTGTTCGGTTCGTAGAAGGCGGGTCTTCAAGTGCTTAAGATCACCTTTGTTCGTTGTATCATGGGAGACGGAAGCCAACACAACTTCAAGCACCACACGGAAGGGGCTTATCTGTTTTAAGGAGTGCGTGATTTTCACGTGCCTCAGACTTTCATTTCGGTATTTTATTGTTGTAATCTTGATTTCAGGTATAATCTTAATCTATACTTCCTACAAGATTAAAACAAATCCCATCACTACTAGAATAAATGGTTAAAAGTGACCGTCTAAAAGTGACCGGACATAAATATGACCGTCTGCGGTCACTTGTAAAGTCAACCAACGTCGATCTTTGACCGAAGTACAGATTCGACCGCATAATTTCGACCGCAATATTTATGACCGCAAACGGTCATATCTATGGAACCAAAAATGACCGTGTTCAGTCACATATAGAAAATGACTGCGAACAGTCGCTTGTATTATTGGCCTACGAGCGGGAAAATTCCCGCTCTTGAGAATTTGAAATATTAGAAACTAAAATCCACCAATATCGGTCGCAAATATAAAAGTGACCATATTCCGTGGTTTCTATAATTTAGGTAACTAAGCGGGAAATTAGCCGCTATTGGGAAATTCAAATTTCAAATTTCGAAAAGCAACCGCGTGCGGTCACATTTAAAAGCCACCATTTTCCGTCATTTATATTATTAAAATATAATATATATATATATATATATATATATAATGTAAAATATTGACTGTTTTGTAGTACTATGAAAATATATTGTGATAACTAAACTAAATGCCTCACTTTTATTGTGAAACAATATTTTGGAATTTAAATGTGACCGCAAACCGTAGTTATGTGCTCGTAGGCACAAAAACCACTAACTTCAGTCGCAAAGAGATAGAGAGGGCGACTGCGTTTGGTCACAAATATCGCATGTAGATACTAAAAGCGACCATTTTTGGTAGTACATTACCACGTGTGTAATTCAATATAACTTACCGCAGTCGCCAATATGGTATATGAAATAATCATTTTTTGATTTTCATTAAAGTATATATAATATTACATTACATAAATTAATAAGAAAAATGAATTATTATCCTAGCATTGTTCTTCAATTTTCTATTTTGCTTAGTTTATTCGGTAAAGAGATTGATTTTGTGATTCTTGACTATGACTTTGTGCTTGATTGCCCACTAGACATTTGATCTACCAGTACTAGGCTTTAAGTCTCTTTATTTATTGAGGGTTAATGATATTTTGTAAGTAAACAATGTAAGCATATCACAATTATTGATACAAATATATGACTTATTACTTGAAGTCAATTTTTTGGATTTAAGTTCAAGAATTAACAAACGTTAATTACTGAAAATAAATGTTAAATCATTCAACCGCACATACGTTAAAATTACCAAAAATAATATCCACATACAATAAATTACCAGATGTAAATCATAGTGTCTCTAATATCATAAGAATTTAAGAGTAGTTGACCTAATAGCGACCGCGCGCAGTCACACATATATAAATGTGACCGCATACAGTAGCCAGTCGCTTTCAGAAGCCGAAACAACCGATTTCAGTCGCACTCAGATAGTAGAAGTGACTACTTTTGGTCACAATTGTCGCACGTGGATACTAAAAGTGACAGTTGCCGGTCATAATTGTCCACGTGTGTAATTCTTTGCGACTAGCTGCCGTCACATTTAACCGCCACGTGGATAACAAATACGACCATTTCCGGTCGCTTTTTAATGTACCAGAACCTTACGTAGAAAACTTACTGCCTCTTCTTACTTTTCATTATTGGTCTCCATTTTCAATTGTTCCCCTTCTTCCATTTTTCTTCCTTCATGCTACAGATCTACAACTTCAATTAAGGTAACAACTCCTTTTTAACTTGTATTAATGTTAACATTATGTTATTTTGTGATAATTGTTTATCATTTCTTAATATATGTTAATATCAATTGTGTGTGAGATATGAATTTGTATCAACAAAATAAGTGTGATAAGTTGTTGTTATAGGCATGAAGTTGTTGTACTTGTAAGCATCTATATCACTTTTGATGTATATTAGTCAATTATTTAATTAGTTCATTTTTCATGTATATTAGTTAATTATATGGACATGAATGTGAGATTATACATGATAGTTTGAATTTACAAAATTAGTGTGATGATTGCTTATTGTTACTATCATTGTGAAATTAGTGTGTTTATTAGCATTTAGCTCAATTTTGATGTATGATAATTAATTATTTGCAAATGAACTTGATTATTCAAGATCAAAAATTTGGGGATTATAATTGTGTTGTGCTTGTATTGTAGATGTCATCCAATCGAAGTTGGATGCAACGTAGATTTGATGAAAGGAATAACATAACGGATGAATACAAAAATGGTGTAAAAGAATTCATTGATTTTGCTATTAAGAGAAAAGATACACATGGTAATATAAGATGTCCATGTAATGAGTGTGGGAATTTGTCTTTTCATCAACCGGAAAGGGTGACCTATCATTTGTACCGATATGGTATTATGGAGTCATATACTACATGGGATTTACATATGGAAACACATAGGTCCCGGGTCCAAGCTAGGCCGAGTTCTAGTAATACCGGTCATAGAGATGATGACATGTATGATGCACATGAAATGCTAAGAGACTTTGGAGAGGCACATGGATATTTGGAGAATTTTGAGGAAGAAGAGCCGAATACAGCAGCACGCAAATTTTATGAGATGGTTGACAATGCCTATGAGCCACTTTATCCGAACAATGCCAACATTACAACATTGGAATTTATAAACAAGCTTTTGCACTTCAAGAGCAGACATGGTTGTAGTAATAAGGGGTTTGATGAATTGCTTGGAGTCATTGGATCTGTATTGCCTAATGACCACAAACTACCTGCAACATACTATGAAGTCAAAAAGTTGACAAGTGCATTGAATATGGGATATGAAAAGATTGATGCTTGTGAGAATGACTGCATGCTATTTTACAAGGAAAATAGTAAGAAGACACATTGTGATATATGCAATACAAGCCGATACAAGGTACAAAAAGATCCAAAAAAAAAGAAGATTCCACGAAAGATCTTATGGTACTTTCCCCTCACAGCAAGGTTGCAACGTTTGTTTATGGCCAAGAAATCCGCTGAATGTATGAGGTGGCACCACAATCGAGTTGTAACTGAAGGTCAATTATCTCATCCAGCCGATGGAGATGAATGGAAACAATTTGACCGTAGATTTCCTGACTTTGCAAGGGACATAAGGAATGTTAGACTTGGTCTCTCTGCTGATGGATTTGACCCATTTCGTGATCCACATGCACAAGGTTACACGGTGTGGCATGTGATAGTTGTTGTCTACAAACTTCCATCATCCATGTGCACAAAAGCTCCATATATGTTTATGCCTCTCCTCATTCCTGGGCCAAAAGATCCGACAAAAGATCTTCATGTCTATCTTCGACCACTGATTGATGAATTGAAAACTTTGTGGACAACAGGGGTGGAAACATATGATCGGTTATCTTGTACAAATTTTATGATGAAGGCCGCATTGATGTGGACAATTAGTGATTTTCCAGCACTTGGCATGCTCAGCGGATGGTGCACTAAGGGTAAGTTGGCATGTCATGTATGTCTTGGGGATGTGAAAGGCAAACAACTTAGGCATGGTGGTAAACTTAGTTTTTACGGCACTGCTAGATATTTCTTGGAACCAGATGATCCGTTGAGAAAGAGTACCAAGTTTGGAAGAAGAGAGACACGTTTAGTCACTGAGCGATATTCAGGTTCATTGATAAGGTCCCTTTGTGAGGATATACAGTTCCCTCCTCCAGGAAAGACGAGCTGGAGAAAGCCTAGAGACTATGGTGTGACACATAACAGGACTCATTTCTCTCCATTTTTCGAGCTCCCGTATTGGGAGACACTTAATATTCGTCATAATATTGATGTAATGCACACCGAGAAGAATATTTTTGATAACATATTCTACACGATGCTGAATGATAAGAATAAGACCAAAGACAAAGATAAATCAAGAAAAGATTGTAAAGAATTAGGTCTACATCGTGATTTGTGGCTACAAGATGATGGAACAATGCCAACTGCGCCATATGTTCTTACAAAAGAACAAGTTCAAAAGTTGTTCAAGTGGATCGAAGCATTGAAACTTCCGGATGGGTATGTCTCAAATATATCAAGGTGTGTGAATTATGAAAAACACAGTGTTCAAGGAATGAAATCACATGATTGTCACATTTTTATGCAAAAACTGTTACCTATCGTTTGTCGTGACTTTTTACCTAAGCATGTGGCTGATGTTCTTATTGAGTTGTCCAACTTCTTTCAAGATTTATGTGCATCAAACTTGACTTACTCTGATTTGGAGAAGATGGAGAAGGACATAGTGAAGATAATGTCCAAACTTGAAACTGTATACATTCCCGGTTTTTTTGATCCAATGGAACACTTGCCGATACATTTGGCTACCGAGTGTAAGTTAGGTAGCCCATCAAATTTTCGGTGGATGTATTTTGTTGAAAGATACTTGCATGGTTTAAAAATGAAAGTAAAAAACAAAGCTCGACCAGAGGGTTCAATGGCAGAACGCTATATTGAGGAGGAAAGTGTGCACTTTTGCTCGTTGTACTTTGAAGACAAATTTGAAACGGTGCATACTCGACTGCGTCGTAATCAGGCACCCAAAATGTCTTGCGATCCCAATTTGTTAGAAGTTTACAGGTATCCGACAAAACCCCAGCTGCATACGGGACATAGGCTCTTGGGTGATGAGGAAAGGAAGCTTGCAAAATACTATGTACTCATTAATTCGCCAGAGATTGCCATATATTTGCGGTATGGTCTTTTCAATTATTATTAGTCATATATTTGAATGTTTAAGGGCATTTTTAATATTTTGGTAATTTTGTATTAATTTTAGTGAATTTCACAAGTTGGTGAGCAAGCATCACCCGGAATTCAATGATGCAGAAAAAGAAAAATATCAAAAAGAAAGATTCACGAACTGGATGGAAAGAAAGGTATATCTAATATTATATATATATATATATATATATATATATATATATATATATATATATATATTACTAGTGCACTTAATATTTACATTTTTATTTTTTTTTCCCATGCATTCACACACACATATAAATATGTAAATTTTGTCCTTCTGATTAGGTAACAAATAACAATGGAGTCGTGAATCCTAAGTTCAAGGATTTGATAAGAGGTCCTATGGCGGATGTGGAAGCTTATAAAGGGTGCCTTTGTAATGGCTACAAGTTTGATTGCGGAAATCTCAATGAACGCACATCACAAAACTCGGGCGTGCTTGTCATAGGTAAAGAATATGATAAGTTATAAAGTCTAAAATGCATTAGTTAAACCTTATTCGTATCTAAATTTTGTCAATTTATGCTTATAGGATCCTCTTACAAAGAATGCCATGAAAATTACTATGGAAGACTATTAGAAGTTCTAAAGCTTCACTACCATAATGGTCATGATGTTATCTTATTCAAGTGTCATTGGTTTGATCACACATCACATGTCAAAGTGGATAAAAATAGAATGACCACCGTGGACGTTAGATCAAAATTAAATGCCGAAGATGTTTTTATATTGGCTAGCCAAGCTCATCAAATATGTTATGTACCAAGTATTATAAATGCAAAATCATCATGGTACACGGTGCTTACGACAAAGAGTCGACAAGTAGTTGAAGATGTGGCATGTAATGATGACGCTAAATTCAACGATGCCGCTTTCCAAAATGACACATCAAATGCTTCATCATCGCACGTGGATACCGTTGTTATTCATGATCCTTCGAATTTTTTTATTGATTTGAGGAGTTATGAAAATGATTACTCTATCGAGGATTATAATGAAAAGCAAAGTGACAATGAAGACATGAGTATTGATGAGCGAAGTGATTCCGATGAGTGATGACAATATGTTGTAATTATTTTTATGGAGCTTTTGTATCAAATTTGGGATTATTGTTTAATTATGTTTCAAATTAGAGATTTTTATATGAATTGTGTCTGTTGATTATTATTCAGAGAAAATGGGTACATAAATTGTAGTACATGGACTAATTCCAGCAGCTTACTGGTTTGGCACAAATGATTTGCAAAAATGACCAGAGCCGGTCAGAATAAAAGTGACCATTTTCGGTCGACCGAGATATTTACAATTCTTTAAAAATATAATTATTAATTTACCTTGCTATATCAGATTAAAACTTAGTCACTTCTTAGGTATTCATTTCTCCAAACCGCCACCACTCACTCTTAGGTATATCAGATAAGATAAACCCAAAACACTCTTTCTCTTAATTAAGCTACGAATGGCTACTAATTCTGACCGTATAACAGCTAAAAAGGTATCAATTCGATCCAAATACTTAATGCTTTCTGATTTCGTTAAACCAAATACTCTTAATTAATCTTTTATTCTCTTAATCGATTTTATTTTTATTTTAGTAAATCTATTTTAGGGTTTTAGGGTTTTGACTTTGTTTTGATTTGTGTTTGTGTTTGTGGAGTTTATGCGAGTGTGTGTATTGTGTGGGTAATTTTTTTATTTTTTTAAGGTTCTGATGTGTGTTTGTGTTTTTTATTTGTGTATTGTCTGTATTGTATTGTGTATCTTTAGATGCGTGTATATAATTTTGTTTGTTAATTGATTGTTATCTATGTATGTGTATATAAGAATTGATTGATTCGTTCATGTATGTATATTTTTTAATTATCCGATTAATTTGTTTTATCTCTGCTTGTATAATATTAAAGGGTTGATTGTGTGTATTGTAGGTTTATATATTGTATAATTATATTTGTTGATTGAGATTATGCGACTGATTTCTGTTTATTTTGTTTCCGGTTGTGTTGCCTAGTCGATTGTATGGGGCTAGTTTTAGCAGCAGGGTAAGCGGAGGTGGGGGTATTCGTACAGACAAGGGTAAGGGTAAGGTTAGCGGAGATGGGGGTGTGGGCAAAAGGTATGTTGTAAGGGGCAGAGGGGATGGTGGAAGGGACAAATGTAAGGTCATAGGGGATGGTGGAAGGGACAAATTTAAGGTCACGGGAGACAGTGGAAGGGGCAAAGGGTATGTTGTAAGGGGCAAAGGAAATGGGGGAAGGGGCAGAGGGGACGGAGAAAGGGGTAGAGTAGATGTTGTTGATAGTGATAGCGATAGCGATTGTGATAGCGATTATGAGTGTGAGGATGAGGGACTTGATGAGAGTGATGACGATAGTTCTTGCAGAAACTTGTCTAGGCTTTGGAGTTGGTGGTTTACAAATAATTCAACATACCATGTCTTTTTCTGATTATTAAAATTGTCAGTCTTTTGTTCTTTACCATCGTATCCTCTATGTTTTTGATATTTCCCATATACATCAGGTGAATATATATTATCTTGCTATATATTATCTTGCCTATCAGGTATACCAAACTACTTGGTAGACTGTTACTTACGGGATTCTGTTACACAATAGAAGGCACTGTTTGGAATTAAGGAATCTGTAGTTTGTGTTTGGTTATTCTGGTAACATAAGGCTTCATATCACTTAATGAGCTTACTCAACTCCATAAGTAGTATGTATTTAGTTATTCTTTTTCATTTCAGGTGCATTTGTTCATTTCGAGTGAATTAAAATGTGAATTTAATTGAAGGGTTTGGTTATGATTAACTCATTTAACTAACTTGCTTCATTTTTGCAGTATCAAACAGCCCAGGTACAAAAGAACATTGAAAGGCATAATGAGAGCGGAATGGACTTATGAAACAGCCTTTGAAAAAGGAAGAAAAAAGAGGCCTTTCTAAACCGATGTGTTAAGAAGTTTAGGGTATATATGTACTATAAATTTGGAATTTAATACATGTCACCTTTCGTTTTGTTATTCATTTTACAAGTTTCTCTTGTTTGTCAGCGTTACTATTACTATCCTAAAGGTTTCACAAAGGGAAAGGCAAATTCTGTGGTTAGAGAGCATTTGAGAAGAACTATGAAGCAGAGTATGTTCACAATGAAGAAGAATGCTAGTAAAGAGGTTGAAGAAGCTCTTAAAAAGGGAGAGAACAAAAAACGACATCATTTCAAGCCCCATTTCCTAGAAGAGGATGCATGGATAGGTTGCTGTGATTATTGGGAAACAGATGGTCATGAAAAGATGTCGAAGATCAACACAAAAAATCGCAAACATTTAACATTCCCGCACGCCAGTGGAGCGATGCCATTTGAACAACGACGCAGTGTAAGTTCAGTACATTCCTAAACATTTGTCACACTTGAAAAATATGTCTGGAGTAGGGGTGTACTCAGATGTGTTATTACTGTTTAATTGAGCTGTTGTTACTAACTTGTTATGTTACTATGTGATAGTGTTAATATCATATACGTGAAGTTATAAGCAAATAAATTATTGATCATACGATTTACTGTTTAGCTTTTATATATAAGATAATTAGTTCAATTTTACACAAAATTACACAAGTTCAGGTTTTACAGCTTCTGAACTCCTTACTCACAATTTTGTGGACAATTAGATAACGCATTGCACCGCACACATTTTTACATGGAATTACACAAGTTTTGGATCATTGTACTAAAATATAAAGTTGTTATATTTAAATTGTCACTTACTTTAATTCATTTAGGTTTTAACATATTTAAATTATATGTCAAGTAGAATAAACATATGAGACATGGTTGGATTAATTATTTGTTGCACTGTTTTATCTTTTTTTAATAGGCCAAGGAGGAAGAAACATGCGAGGTCATGTCTGAATTGGAACTATTTCATATTGTGTACACAAAGAAGCATGCAGAATTGATGCAAATTAAGGTTTGTTGCGCAATAGTTTATACCTTCAGAATATTAACGTGGTTAAATAATACAATATTTATGTGCAAACATTTGCCTCTTGAGTATACTTGTCATAAATTATTTGACTAATCAGCGTCCTAAATTATTTGTCATAATAATACAATATTAATACCAGCCTCATATTTTACGATTTCCTCGTCTCATTTTTAAACTTTTATACATTCACTTTCATTTTTTGGCTTATTGAAATTGTATTTTACAGCTTAATGCAAAGTAACTTGAGATTTCTTTTTTCTGCATTAGTTAACAAAATAATTATATTGATAATAATTTCTTCTATGTTACATGGTGTATCGATTTCCTAATCACTTGTATAATGCAGGAGGCTATGGAGCGTGCTGAAAAGGAATTGGCTTCCCAACATGGTCCAGATGAGCCACCTTTGTCTCCGGCCAGCCGCAGGAAAAGAAATATCTTAGTCACACTGCATGCTCGTCAGCCAAAGAAGGGGAAACCGTTTATGTACCCAAACCATACGGTTCGAGAACTTCTTGGACCAGCAGAGGCAGTTGCATGGACCAACTTGTCCACTCCAGCCCGCATTCCAGAGCATGCATACGAGATGATAGGGAGGGCATTGAATGACGTGACTGATATGGTCCAGACCATGAATGGGGTAGATGAGGTTCCACGATCCCGCCTCGATGAAGAGTTGCGAAAATTGGCTGATGGTGCCTATCCAAGCAAGGATGACCCAACACAACTGGTATTTTGGGATCAATATATGAAGATTGCGACAAATTTGACTGCTTCCCTATTTGAAAGATGCAAGAAGGTCGTCATTGAGGTAATCTTATAAGAAATTTAAATAGTTTAAATTCTCAGACACTATATCCAGTATGTTGCATTTCTCAATCTCAAATTTATACAAAATGGTGCAGAACAGCATAACATAGTATATTTAAATGTGTTCAGTGACATGCATATAGTGCTTCAGTCTTGCAAGCACTGCAAAAGGTCGGTTTGATTGATATGAAAGAACCATTATAATATGATGACTATGTGTAAAGATTATGAACTGAAAAGAATGAACCAAAACGTCTAAAATAGAAATTATTTCAAAAGCCATAGTATATTAAATGTAATAATGGCCAAGGAAATCAAGTAGGATTATTGGTTACTAATATTTACATTTCAATACTTCCACGCACATCTCACAACAAATTTGTAGTGTCCAGGCTAACTTACGTGACTAATCCTCATGTCCCATTTATATTCCACTATGCTCCCTGGAATTGATGGGGTGATAAACCCCAAAAATTCTAACCTAAATCAGATAAGACACCAGTGCAGAACTATTGCTAAGTTTTTTCTTCGTACATAATGTTGTGAAAACTCTTATTGTGCTTCTAATTTCCTTTTTCTTTGTTATTTATATATACATATGCTAATTAGAAAATCATTGTACATGCACTGATTAAATTAGTGTACACGACCGGCCAGGATGATCAATCATTTGAACAACACAAAAGGCCTTTGATTAGCAAATTGATCACTTAAAAACCGACAGCTTGAACTGCATAAGAGATCAAAGGACAAAGATAGCAGTACAAAAATCTAAATGGAGTTCTTTATAGATATAGTTGCCTATATATAAAGCCCCATCAAAATTTGGTAGCGTAGCACCATAGGTCCATAGTAGATGCATCTGACAGATTCAGATTCCGGATTGATTCTGTGGAATCTTCAACATTTTACCACTCACCCAAGATGCGATGGGAGATTCCAAGATAAAAAGACTAGGTAAAGAGTGTCAACGTACTATGGCCCAGCTAGTAAAATTTGTTGCCAGGATACCTAGCCGGACCAGTGATAAGTATATAGAAAAGTATCAAAATTTTCATATTTTTCATATTAAATAAGATTTTATAATTGTAATAATTGTATTGTTCTGCAAATTACAACCTACTTTGTTCCAATGTATGAGGAAATTAATTAATGCTGATAAAAAATACAAAAAAAAATATTGTGGGGAAAAGTAACCTTTTGGTTCATATGCAGGATACCCAGGCTCATATACAGGATACCCAGGCCCATGATGAAGGAAACCTGGATGAAAATAATATGGCCTATGATGAAGGAAATACAAATGGACAGAACTGTGACGACGGGGAAGGTAACGGACATGACATTGACATGAAAGGCTACTTCAACAATGTTGTTCCACTAAGCCCGTAGTATATTATAATTATAGTATGTCTAAGCTACTTTGGAACAAAAACTGTCACTTGTGGAAAAAATAGTGTCACAAAACTTTTGTAAAATCGTACTCTGAATTTTAGAGTAGTGTTAATGGAGTTCTGTGGAGAATATTAGTCTATGACTGTTTATGGAGTTTCATGGTATTTAATGAATAATATTTTGGTTTCATATTATATTTCTTGTCATATGTATTTTATTCTAGGCTTGTGCCATTGTGATGATTGCAGTGATAAAGTAGGAAATGTGGTATATATGTAAAATTGTACAGGCTACTCACTAAATTTGTGACTGATTTTGGTAGTATTTAATTACCATTCTGGTAAGTATTTCCATCATTTTTGGTCGCAAATAACATCTTTTGTACCTTAAGTGTGACTGAAAATGGTCGAAATTGCTGGTATAAGAGTGACCGGATTCAGTCATGAACATTTGTGACTGGAAGTGGTCAAATATATTTTTGACCGCATTCCGTCAAATTGTAATGCGACCGAAGTTGGTCAATTCATGTCCCTTAGGCGGGAAATGAAATTTTAGTGAAAATTTGAGTTCCTAAGGGGGGAAATAATTTCATGCTGAAATTTCAAAATTTTTGGAAATTAAAAAGCGACTGGTTTTGGTCATATTTGGACTTCTTAATTGTGACTGTATTTGGTCGTTTTTAGTTTCCACTTTCGACCGCAAATCTAGTTGCGACGGCCTTATAAGTGACCGCGGGTTTCCGGTCATTTTTATGTAACAACGACGAAAAACGGTCACTTTTCATATAGATGCGACCGGAATGGGTGCGGTCACTTTTAACCGTTTTCCTTGTAGTGCATAATTCTTATGGATTAGTTTAACTAATAAACTAATTTGTTTGAATTTTTCGGGAGTATAGTGATTTTTGCTAATGTGATTTTTGTTGTTATCGCATTTCCAGGTAGTGTGACTTTAATTCTATATTAACATGGCCTCTGTATTTTTGGTGTGGTTAATGTTGTCTCGTTTTTTAATCATGCATGTGGTTGTATTAGTGGTTTTATATTAAGTAGCATTGTTTTGTAGAGTACATAGTTGTCTATGCCTGTTTGTGATTTAAGTGATGGACTTGGTGTGTTTACACTACCATGCTTGCTATATATGATCAGTGTGCCTTTTATGGTGTAGCCATGGTTATTATGGTATGTCTTCTACTTCTTGTATACATGATAGTTGTGTTTAAAAAAAAAACTTGTTTGTAATTTGTGGTTTAACGTGAGTGTCCTCGTTTTTTTTAATGTTAATTTCACATTATTGTTTTATAATTCAAGAAGCTTATCTAGTTATTTTATAGATCTCATCACAAATGTATGCTAGAGTTAACATGTATCTATTGTGCATAATTTGTGTTGTGGGGAAAAAAAGTTTCCTTTAATTATTATGATTTAAATTGTAAAAGGGAAAAAAATTTGCCAGGACTACAGTAGCTTCTAATATGTTTATTTTATGTTTTGTACGACAACTACTTTGAGAAATGACATGCTTCTTGGTTGTTTTTTTTAATTCAGTTTAACATCCCTGATGCCTTAGTATTTTCTTTTCTTATATTTAATATGTTTGTTTCTTTAGTTTATGATTTTGTGGTTGGGTTTTAACATGGATTATGGTCTGCTTGAAAATGTTTATAAATGAGTTTTATTATTTTTTTAATTTTATTCGTGTAACGCTCTTGATAAGTTGGACCAATTTAAATGTTCTTGTAACTATTGTATCATTCAAGCATGTTTTAGGAAAATAAATGCTTGTTAATATTCCTCCGTCCTGGTTATTAGTGTACCTTTATTTTGCTAGCCGTTGTGAGATAATATGGAGATTGTCTGCTAATTGTCTCAATGGTTTTAGTGCTCCTACTTCTGTCATGTGATCGTGTGCATATAATTTTAACAAGGAAATATCAAATACTTATTGGTTTAGCAATTTATTATAAGTGCTAATTTATTTGCGCAAATAATGTTAATTTCAGAAATGTCGGGAGTTGACGGAGCTGGTGATGGGTGTGTAACTGTTGAGGCAGTGCCTAAAATGGCGACCCTTATGGTGCTTAATATGGCTGTACCGGTAACCGCTCACGCGGAAAAACCGGAGAAATTCAATGGGTTGAATTTCAAAAGGTGGCAACAAAAGATGTTGTTTTACTTGACCATCTTGAACCTTGTGAGGTTCTTGAACGAGGATGCACCTAAGCTGAAAGACGATGAGTCTAATGTTGAGCTTGTTAGTGGAGTTCAAGCTTGGAACCACTCTGATTTCTTGTGCAGAAATTATATAATGAACTGTTTGAGTGATTCACTGTACAATGTGTATAGTGTGCTAAAGATGTCCAAAGCTTTGTGGGACTCACTCGACAGAAAGTATAGAACCGAGGATGCGGGTACTAAGAAATTTATAGTGGCCCGACTCCTTGAGTTTATGATGGTGGATTCCAAGAAGGTGGTTAGTCAAGTTTAGGACCTTCAGATGATAATGCATGACATGGAATCTGAGGGAATGCCCATGAATGAAGCCTTCCAAGTAGCCGTTATTATTGAGAAATTGCCCCCTGGTTGGAAGGACTTCAAGAATTATTTGAAGCATAAGCGAAAGGAGATGATAGTGCAAGACCTTGTCTTGAGACTCCAAATTGAGGAGGATAATAAAAATCGGTCTGTCTCTTCTTCCAATGCTAATGTTGTGGAGGTGAAAAAGAACTCCAAGTTCAAAAAGGGGAAACCAGACAAGAGGCCCAACTTGGGACCTAAGGGTGGAGTTTCTAAGAAGAAATTTCAAGGAAAGTGCTTTAACTGTGACAAGATCGGTCACAAGTCAACAGAGTGCAGGCTACTAAAGAGGAAGAAGCATGAGGCCCATATGGTAGATGATGTTGCTCAAGATATATCTGAAATCAGTCTCTCTGCTATGGTTTCTGAAGTGAACCTGATCGGCTCCAATCCGAAAGAATGGTGGATTGCCACTGGTGCTACTAGGCACATATGCTCGAGCAAGGAGTTGTTCCACACCTTCTCTCCAACTGAGAATGGAGAGAAGCTTTTCATGGGAAACTCTGCAACATCTGAAGTCCTTGGAAAAGGCAAGATTGTTTTGAAGATGACATCTAGCAAGGAGTTGACTCTGAATGATGTACTCTATGTGCTGAAGATTCGAAGGAACTTGGTTTCTGGCTCGTTGTTGAACAAGCATGGATTCCGCATGGTGTTTGAATCTGATAAGCTAATTTTGTCCAAAAGCGGAATGTTTGTGGGAAAAGGTTGTGTAACCGATGGGCTTTTTAAGCTAAATGTAATGACTGTGAAGAGTATTAATAAGAATAATTCTTCTGCTTACTTGCTTGAGTCTTCCAATTTGTGGCATGGTAGACTAGGTCATGTTAATTATGAAACAATGCGTAGATTAATTAACTTGAACCATATACCCACATTCCAAATTAGTTCGAAACACAAATGTGAAATTTGTGTGGAGGCAAAATTAACAAGATCATCGTTTCAAACAATTGAAAGACATAAAAAATCCTTGGATTTAATTCACATTGATGTGTGTGATTTAAAATCAAATCAAACAAGGGATGGGTATAAGTACTTTGTCACTTTTGTGGATGATAGTACAAGATTTTGTTATGTCTATTTGCTTAAAAGCAAAGATGAAGCTATAGAGAAGTTTGAGCTCTATAAAACTGAAGTTGAAACTCAACTTAAGGAAAAAATAAAAGTTATAAGAACTGACTGAGGTGGTGAATATGTATCACCTTTTGGTGAATTCTGTGCGAGACATGGAATTATTCACGAAGTCACTACACCATATCGCCTCAATCCAATGGAATTACTGAGCGTAAAAATAGGACCTTGAAAGAAATGAGCAATGCAATGTTGCTAAGTTCAGGGTTGCCTACAAGTATGTGGGGAGATTCTGTTTTGTCAGCAAACTATCTTTTGAATAGGATACCTAGAAAAAATCAAGAGCTGACTCCCTATGAATTATGGAAAAGGAAAAAGCCTTCCTATAAATTCTTACGAGTGTGGGGGTGCCTTGCAAAGGTTCTTGTACCAGAACCAAAGAGGGTGAAAATCGGTCCAAAAACAGTGGATTGTATTTTTATTGGTTATGTGCCTAATAGTAGGGCATATAGATTTCTTGTGCATGAGTCAAAAATCCCTGACATACACAAGAATACAATAATGGAATCGAGAAATGCTTCATTTTTTGAACATGTATTTCCACGCAAGTCCATAGAAAGTTCAAGTTCATCGAAACGGACACGTGAAACTTATTCTGAAAATGAATATAGTGATGACGAGGAACAAGAAAATACGGATGAACTTGAAACTGAGGATGCACCTCGTCGAAGCAAAAGAGCTAGAGTTGAAAAATCCTTCGGGCCAGATTTTTTAACATACTTGCTCGAAAATGAACCACAGTCTTATTCAGAAGCTGTGCACTGTCCGGATGGTCCTTTTTGAAAAGAGGCCATTAAAAGTGAAGTTGATTCTATTATGCAGAATCATACTTGGGAATTAGTAGATCTCCCTCCGGGTTGTAAACCACTAGGATCTAAATGGATTTTCACTAGGAAAATGAAAACAGATGGATCCATTGATAAGTATAAAGCCCGACTTGTTATTCAAGATTTTCGTCAAAAGAAAGGCATCGATTATTTCGATACGTATTCTCCGGTGACGAGAATGGCATCCATAAGGATGATCATTGCTATTGCAGCATTGCGAAACCTTGAAGTACATCAAATGGATGTAAAGACAGCCTTTCTGAATGGAGATTTACTTGAAGAAATCTACATTAAGCAACCTAAGGGTTTTGTAGTTCCTAGATTGGAACATAAAGTTTGTAAGTTGGTTAAGTCAATTTATGGGTTAAAACAAGCGCCTCGAGATTGGCATTAGAAATTTGACAGTGTGATATTGTCAAATGGATTTAAAATCAACGAATATGACAAATGTGTATATGTTAAAGATACAATAGATGGATACGTGATCCTGTGTCTTTATGTTGATGATATGTTCATCGTTGGTAGTAATGACAAGATAGTGAAATCTACCAAGGACATATTACATTCAAGGTTCCAAATGAAAGATATGGGCTTAGCTGATGTGATTCTAGGGATAAAGATCCTAGGAACACCAAATGGACTTGTACTAAACCAATCACATTATATTGATAAGATCCTTGAGAAATTTAGTAAAGATGATTCTAGTGTGTCAAGAACCCCTTTTGATACGACTTTACATCTATCTAAAAATAAAGGTGAAGGTGTTTCTCAAGGAGAATATGCTAAAGTAATAGGAAGTCTGATGTACTTAATGAATTGTACACGACCAGACATTGCTTTTACTGTTAGTAAGCTAAGCCGATACACGAGTAATCCAGGTGTGGATCACTGGAAAGCGATAACTAAAGTGCTTAGGTACTTAAGGTATACACGTGATTATGGGTTGCATTACCCGAGATATCCTGTTGTACTTGAAGGGTATAGCGATTCAAACTGGATTAATGGTGTAAAAGGATCGAAGTCCACAAGCAGATATGTATTTACGCTAGTAGGTGGAGCGATCTCGTAGAAATCCTCGAAACAAACGGTAGTGACCAAATCTACTATGAAAGCTGAGTTTGTTGCTTTGGATAAAGCGGGCGAACAAGCTGAATGGTTACGCCAATTTTTAGAGGATATTCCTAGATGGGTGTTAGGCCGAATACACAATATATAATCAAGTATAGGTATGAGAATAACAATTAGAACACTGTTTATGAACAATAAACTGAATGGAATTAAAAACTTCTCTCTCAGTGATATAAAATATCACAGAGAGCTGCTAGGTTACAAGAATGATAGTTCACGTATTCGCATCCCTTTTAGGGTTAACCTATCTGTGTTTATATAGTACACAGCTACATACAATCATTAATTGATATTCCTATAAATTAGCTATACAATCAGAATCAATTAAGAATTGCTTCTGTCTTCTGTTCCGTTTCCTTAGCCATCTCGATATCTCATTGCTTCTTTCTATCTTCAAAGAATATCGCTTCTATAATGTTCATTGAATTGCACCGACTACTAAGCAAACTCTGACCATCAGACTTTAACAAACTCTGACTGGTCCTCCAGCTAAACTCTTGACTAGTCCTTCAGCTAAACTCTGATAGTTTCCTGGTACTTAAACACTGATAAACAAACATCAGCAATTATATCTAACAATCTCCCCCAACTTGTTCATACTAAAATGTACAAGTTAACAGATAATTGATGATGTCAAAACATATAACAAATGCAGTGTTTATAAAATCACAGAGTTTATACTTTCACTTAGAACAGAAAACTTTTAAAAACTTACAGACTTCAGTTACTTAATCTCTTCAATGTCAGGTATAGTCCTGATGTAGTCCACAAGTAGTCTTCTCTCAGCTCTCTCTAGCTCAGCTACCATTATCTTCTTTATCTCCCTTAACTCTGGATCACTTTCTCCAGTTTGGTAGATAGCCGCTGATAAGTCGGTTTTATATCTACTTGGAACGCCTTAAAATCAGCTTAAATTGGTTGTTTTGGCCTCAAGTGTGTGATGTTATGATGAGTTTTAGTGTTTATGTGCAGATAAGCTGAATGGGATCAAGTGGTGGTCATCGTGCTTTAAAATGGTGGTTTTTGCTCCAGGAGTTGAGTGATGTTGGAGGCAAGCAATTGGCAAGGTAGTTAGCTAATAAATCAGCAAAACAGGAATTTTGGCAGAGAGCCAGGTGCGCCCGCGCCTCCTAGAGCGTGCCCGCGCGTCCGTTGGCAGGAACTCAGGCGCGCCCGCGCGTCCCCGTCTGGTGGAAATTCTATTATTTTGTTTTGTGGGCTTAGAGGGTAGCGGGTCATGTTTTGGGCCTGTTTCATTTCTGGTGGATGTTTTCTAAGGGGAGAACCCTAATTTCCAGTGGGGGGTCGAGGAATAATAAAGAAGAGCAGAGAGACTTAGATTGGAAGAGCCGGATTACATTTTTCTTTGTATTTCTCTCAATTAAACGATACTTGGATTCTTCTTTCTAGTTTTCTAAACATTGTTATTCTTGATACTATTTGATTTGCAATTATCAATTCAAGACCTAGTTTTTATATCATGTTTTCATTAGAACCTGCGATGATGAACGGTTCATTTATGAACTAATCGTTATCGTGGGATTCTAACAGAGTTCTTATGGAGTTTAGTGGTTAATTGTTTTATATACTCTGTGTGTGGTGGCGAATTGATTTCCTATCATGGTTGTGCTTATTCATTGTGGATGCGTAGCTAACATTCATGATTGTTTGTTAATCCTTATTGATTGCGAAAGTGGATTTAGGGATTTAGAACTTGCCATGCTAGCATAAGTTTATGTATGATTATCATGCATAATTTGTGGGTGATTTTAACCATTTCATCTACCCTATGTAATCTGAATAGATAACCTGCTCATTCAACCACTATGTTTTCAATCTCTATAGACATATAGGGACTAAGCATATCTGGTGTCCATTTAACTTCTATCTATCTGTGGATGTTTAAGTGGTATGGTATACGTATACTGAAAGGTAGCGTGTACTAAATTCGTGTTATCTGGTTAGTTGTCACAACTGTCACATACAGAGATTAAGAACAAGAGACTCTAGATGAAATATTTAATGATGTTAGGATCCCATGCTTATTCATATCAGTAATTCACTAGTAATTCTTTTAGTTAATTATAGACTTGTTAAGTGCTAGTTAGTAGTTAATCAAAACACCAATTTGATACTTGTCTTAGCAGTGAGTAATAACCAAACATTGGTGCATAAGTACAGACTATTACAACCTAAACCAGTCCTTGTGGGATCGAACTTGATTTATCTATATACTACTTGTGACCACGTGCGCTTGCGTGTTTTTTTTGTGCGAACAAGTTTTTGGCGCCGCTGCCGGGGACTCGGTGTAGTTTTAATATAGTTTATGTGCTTGTCATCAGTGACAGTTAAAGTTCACTGACTCAGATTGTTTTTCTCCTCAATTTTACTTTGTTTGGTGTGTTCCAGATACTCTAGTGAGCGTGTATGCGAACACGTTCTCAATCTCGTAAAGATAAACTGGAAGAAGAAGGAGCTAACTTGAATCTAGTTATGGGAGAACCAACAGCAGCAGGAGCAAAGGCTTTGATGGATTATTCTCAGCCAAAGATCAATGATATTCAGTCAAGCATTGTTAGACCATGCAGCTATCTCGGCTAACAACTTTGAGATCAAGGCTAACACGATTCAGATGTTACAGAACTCTGTGCAGTTTGGGGGTTCTCCAACGGAAGACCCTAATATGCATATGAGGGATTTCATTGAGATTTGTGACACATTCAAGTTCAATGGAGTGTCAGATGATGCTGTGAAGCTGAGACTTTTCCCTTTTTCCTTGAGGGATAAAGCTAAGGGCTGGTTGCATTCTCTACCAGCAGGGTCTATCACTACATGGGAGGAGCTTGCTCAAAAGTTTCTTACTAAGTTCTTCCCTATGGCCAAGACAGCTGCAATAAGGAATGCTCTCACTCAGTTTTCTCAGCATTCAGGGGAAACGTTATGTGAAGCTTGGGAGCGTTACAAAGAGATGCTACGAAAGTGCCCTCACCATGGAATGCCTGATTGGATGGTGATAAATTGTTTCTACAATGGTTTGGGAGGTCAATCAAGACCAATGCTTGATGCAGCATCAGGTGGAGCTCTTTGGGCTAAAAGCTATGAGGAGGCCTATGAACTTATAGAGATGATGGCTGCTAATGAGTACCAGAATCCTACTCAGAGGTTATCACATGGCAAAGCAGCAGGAATTCTGGAAGTGGATGCGACTACAACAATAGCAGCTCAGCTAAAAGCTCTTTCTATGAAGGTGGATTCTCTATCTAACATGGGAATGCAGCAAGTGGCTAGTGTCTGTGAACTATGTGCAGGTGCTCATGACACTAATCAGTGTGCTATATCTAGTGAATCAGCACAGTTCGTGAGTAATTTTCAGAGGCCACAACAGCCAGTTCCTAATGTTTATCATCCAAATAACAGAAACCACCCGAATTTCAGCTGGAGTAACAATCAAGGTGGTCATCAGCAGTATCAAGGTCAACAATTTGGAGCTAAGCCATTCAACCCTGCTGGTTATCAGCAGCAATATGCTCCAAGACAACCTTATCAGCCACCACCAGGATTTCATCAACAACCTCAAGGTCACCATGGTCAGTCTTCTAATGAAAAGTCAGAATTGGAAGAGTTGAGGTTGATGTGCAAGAGCCAGGCGGCTTCTCTCAAGACTTTGGAAACTCAGATTGGACAGATAGCCAGTGCGTTGCTGAACAGACCACAGGGAACTCTCCCTAGTGATACGGAAACTAATCCAGGCAAACGGGAGAGTAAGGAACATGTCAAGGCAATTACATTGAGATCAGGGAAGGTCACCACTGACCAAAACACTGAAATTCAGGAAAACGAAGAAGCTGAAGGAAAAATCCAGGAAGCAGAGCGCGCTCGCACATCCCAGAGCGCGCCCGCGCCTGATTTCCAGGGACAGGAGCGCGCCCGCGCATCCCAGAGCGCGCCCGCGCATGAACTTCTGCCAGAAAAGTTGAAAATTCCTGAAAAGAAGGATTTGGTGGAGAAATTGGTGAGCAAACACCCCAATGCATCTCATGATTCCACTTCTAAGCAAGAAACAGAGGGTAAGGTAATCTACCCCCCTCCTCCGTTCCCTAGAAGACTTCAAAAACAGAAGCTAGACACACAATTTGCTAAGTTCTTGGAGGTTTTCAAGAAGCTGCATATAAACATACCTTTTCCGGAGGCTCTTGAACAGATGCCGAGCTACGCAAAGTTCATGAAGGGTATTCTCTCAAGAAAGTTGAAGTTAGAAGAGTTGGAAACCGTTGCTCTAACGGAGGAGTGCAGTGTTATTCTGCAGCAGAAGTTGCCCCCGAAACTTAAGGATCCAGGGAGTTTCACAATTCCTTGCACTATTGGCAATCTATCGTTCGACAAGTGTCTGTGTGATTTGGGAGCGAGTATTAATCTGATGCCATTGTCCGTCTTCTTGCAACTAGGGCTACCGGAGCCTAAACCTACTACCATGTCTTTACAGCTGGCAGATAGGTCTATCACATATCCTAGGGGTATTGTGGAGGATGTCCTAGTAAGGGTTGACAAGCTTATCTTCCCCGCTGATTTCGTTATTCTGGACTTTGAAGAAGACAAGAAGATTCCTATCATCTTAGGAAGGCCGTTTCTCGCTACAGGCCGCACTTTGATAGATGTGAAAAAAGGGGAACTCACGATGAGGGTGCATGACCAGAACGTCACCTTCAATGTTTTCAATGCAATGAAGTTTCCTACAGAAGATGAAGAATGTTTCTCTATAGATCTTGTGGAATCAGCAGTAAGCAAGGAGTTTGACAAATTGATCAAGTCAGACACCTTGGAAAAAGCACTTATGGGGGAATCTGATGTTGAGGGTAAAGAAAAAGAGGAACAAGCACAGTATTTGAATGCAACTCCGTGGAAGAGGAGGTTAGACATGCCTTTTGACTCTCTTGGCATAACAGAGTTGGAGAAACCACAAGAGCGTCTCAAGCCTTCTATTGAGAAAGCTCCCACTCTTGAGCTTAAACAACTACCAGAACATTTGAGGTATGCTTTTTTAGGTGATTCATCTACATTACCTGTTATTATCTCATTTAACTTGTCAGGTAGTGAAGAAGACAAACTCCTCATAATCTTGAGAGAGTTTAAATCAGCAATTGGGTGGACTATAGCGGATATTAAGGGTATCAGCCCTTCGTACTATATACATAAAATTCCACTAGAGCCAGGAAGCAAGCCAACTATGGACCCTCAGAGACGTCTTAATCCTATCATGAAGGAGGTAGTGAAGAAAGAAATTCTCAAGTGGCTAGATGCTGGGATCATCTATCCTATTTCAGACAGTTCATGGGTGAGTCCAGTGCAATGTGTGCCTAAGAAAGGAGGCATGACAGTGGTGGCTAATGAAAAGAACGAGTTGATCCCGACTCGTACAGTTACTGGATGGAGAATTTGCATGGACTACCGGAAACTGAACAAAGCTACTAGAAAGGATCATTTTCCCCTTCCTTTCATTGATCAGATGTTGGACAGGTTGGCGGGGCATGAATTCTATTGCTTGTTGGATGGTTATTCAGGTTACAACCAGATTGGTATTACTCCAGAAGACCAGGAGAAGACCACCTTCACATGTCCTTTTGGTACTTTCGCGTTCCGTCGCGTACCTTTTGGCCTATGTGGTGCACCTGCTACTTTTCAGAGGTGTATGATGGCCATTTTCTCGGAGATGATTGGCATAAATGTAGAAGTGTTCATGGATGACTTCTCAGTTTTTGGAGCATCATATGATGAGTGCCTCAGTAATTTGGGCATGGTGCTGAAAAGATGTGTTGAGACTAATCTAGTACTCAACTGGGAAAAATGTCACTTCATGGTGCAAGAGGGAATCATTCTTGGGCATAAGGTATCTAGCAAGGGGCTTGAGGTGGACAAAGCCAAAGTGGAGACAATTGAAAATCTTCCTCCACCAAATTCAGTTAAGGGAATTCGCAGTTTTCTTGGTCATGCGGGGTTCTATCGGCGGTTCATTCAAGATTTCTCCAAAATCTCTAAACCCTTGTGCAACTTGTTGGAGAAGGATATCCCTTTCAAGTTTGATGAAGAATGCTTAGCTGCTTTTGAGCTGTTGAAAAAGAAGTTGACATCTGCACCTGTTATTACCGCACCCGATTGGAGTGAACCATTCGAGTTGATGTGTGATGCTAGTGACTTTGCAGTTGGAGCTGTTCTTGGGCAAAGGAAGAACAATGTATTTCATGTGATCTACTATGCTAGCAAAACACTCAACGATGCGCAGCTGAATTACACCACTACAGAAAAGGAACTCTTGGCCATTGTATATAGTTTCGAGAAATTCAGATCTTACTTGCTTGGAACCAAGGCAGTGGTATTTACTGATCATGCAGCTATTCGATATCTGATGTCGAAGAAAGATTCTAAGCCGCGGTTGATTCGTTGGGTTCTATTACTTCAAGAATTCGACCTGGAAATTAAAGACAGAAAGGGTACTGAGAATCAGGTAGCTGATCACTTGTCCCGGTTAGAAGACCACAGTAAGAATTCATTGGACAAATCTCTCATCAATGAATTCTTTCCAGATGAGCAACTTTTTGGAGTGCAAGCTGAAGAACCATGGTTTGCAGATATTGTGAACTATCTGGTAAGTAATGTCATTCCTTCGGAATTCTCTTATGCTCAAAGGAAGAAGTTCCTACATGATGTTAAATGGTACTGTTGGGACAAACCCTTTTTGGTCAGACAGGGAGCCGATCAGGTTATACGCAGATGCATTCCTTACAGTGAGGTAGAGGGTGTTTTGCGTGATTGCCATTCCACCACTTATGGAGGTCATTATGGTGGCGAGAAGACAGCTACTCGAGTACTTCAGGCGGGGTTCTATTGGCCAACTCTGTTTAAGGATGCTCATCAGTTTGTGTTGAGATGTGATCGATGCCAAAGGGTTGGTAATATCTCGAGAAGGAACGAGATGCCTCTTAATATGCTGCTGGAGGTGGAGATTTTTGATGTGTGGGGCATTGACTTCATGGGCCCTTTTGTTCCTTCATGCAACAACCAGTACATTTTGCTAGCGGTGGATTATGTTTCCAAGTGGGTCGAGGTAAAGGCTTTACCGACCAATGATGCTAAAGTGGTACTGAGTTTTCTGCATAAGCAAATCTTCACGCGTTTCGGCACTCCCAGGGTAATTATCAGTGATGAAGGCACACATTTCTGCAACCGGAAGTTTACAGCCTTAATGGCTAGGTATAACATCAATCATCGGGTTGCTACTGCCTACCACCCTCAGACTAATGGGCAGACAGAGGTGTCTAACAGGGAGATTAAGCGTATTCTGGAGAAGGTGGTGAATCCTTCCAGGAAGGATTGGTCTTTGAAACTTGATGAAGCTGTTTGGGCTTATAGAACAGCTTACAAGACACCATTGGGGACTTCACCTTTTCAGTTGGTCTATGGAAAGGCTTGTCATTTGCCCGCCGAGTTAGAGCACAAGGCATATTGGGCGTTAAAGAAGTTGATTTTTGATTTGGCAGCAGCAGGAGAGAAGAGATTGCTTCAGATTAATGAGCTGGATGAGTTTCGTCTACAGGCTTATGAAAATCACAAATTATACAAGGAGAAGGTCAAGAGGTGGCATGACAAGCGGTTGGTGCAAAAGTCCTTTGTGCCGGGTCAACTAGTTTTGTTGTTCAATTCTCGTCTCAGACTTTTCCTAGGGAAGCTTAAGTCAAGATGGTCGGGACCATTCACGGTTAAAATAGTGTTTCCACATGGTGCGGTGGAAATCTATGATAGGTCACCAGATGAGGCGTTCAAGGTCAATGGCCAAAGGTTGAAACCTTACTTTGGTGAACGTGTGAATCGTGAAGCGGAAATCACGGTTCTTGGTACTCCAGAATGAGTTTGGAAGCACGTCAAGCTATTGACATAAAAGAAGCGCTTTGTGGGAGGCAACCCACGTAGTAGCAGTATTAGTGTTTGTACAGTGAGAAGAAAAAAAAAAAAGGAGAAAAATAATTTTTGGCAGGGAGGACCGCGCACCCGCGCCCTACACCGCGCGCCCGCGCATCAGAGACAGCAAGCAGAGCGCGCCCGCGCATCCCAGAGCGCGCCCGCGCCTGGGCGTCTGCCAGAAAAAAAAAAGAAGAAAAAAAATATGAAAAATACAAAACAAAAACCCCAAAAATAAATCCTTGTTGTTGTAATTACCTATTTAAACCTACATCTACCCACACCCATTTCATATAATCAAAACCCTAGCCTCGTTTCTCTCTTCCACATCCAAAATCATAAATCTATACATACACCTACTTACACTTTTCATCCCAATTCTATGGCACCACCAAAGAGAGGAAGATATGCGGGTAGTAGTAGCACGAGACGTACTTCCTCATCCGATGATTCAAGTGCAGGGTTTGGAGGCGAGAAGTTTTCATCTCCAGAAGCGTCGGTTGAATATGCACGGCTACTGTCTAAGGCCGTGGCTAAGGAGAGAGGGTTTATACCCACTCATCGTGATGGTAATTTGGTGGCGATGATTACCACCAAAGGTTGGGAAGGTATTTGTGAAGCGCCGGAGCCGGTTCCCTTGGGTATTGTGCGGGAGTTTTATGCTAATGCCAAGGCGGAGAAGAACGGTTATTCTGTTGTTCGAGGTTTTACAGTGGATTACACGCCGGCGGCTATTTCTCGGGTTCTTAGGTTACCGAGGATGACACAGGCTGAAGAAGATTGGGCCTTGAAGACCCGGGCAGATGTGGATCTGGAGAACGTAGTAGGTGTTCTTTGTGTGCCGGGCACGACATGGAAGTACAAGCCGGGTACTACTGAGCCAGTCACTTTTCCGGCTTCTGCTATGAACAGGTATGCTAAGGCCTGGAATTTATTTGTGTGTGCTAACATCATGCCCTCATCGCATGCGCATGAGGTTACTGTGGAAAGGGCTATTGTGCTGTGGGGGATTCTCAATGGGAAGTATGTTGACCTTGGGGCTCTCCTAAATAGGAGTATCTTGAGATTCTTGAGGGGTGGTACCACGGCGGCGATTCCTCATGCTGCTGTGGTTACTAAGCTATGCACTACAGTGGGTGTCCATTGGTCGGAAGAGGAGCAGTTGCAGTTACCTAGTGCTCCTATTGATCATGCGGCGATTCAACGCTTGGAGGATTGGGATGGTGGTTCCACGGATCCGTCTGGTTTAGGGTTTGGTGACGTAGATGATGATGGCATGGATGCTCCTACTCGTGAGGCCGCCAGGGCGGGGCTTCAGGGTGCTTCTGGGATACAGCAGGAGGCAGATAGAGCCGGTTTTGGAGGGGCTCAGTACAGGAGGTTGACTAGGCGGATTGATGCCATGCATGACATTAACCGCCGTTTTGCTACGGATTTGACTCAGGCATTGGGCACTGCTTTCTGTGCCACTGGAGTTGATGTGGCTTGGCCAGATTTTGGAGTTGGTTCTGTTTATCCACCACCGGATACAACACCGGATACACCACCGGAGACACCACCTGTTGATGGTGGTGATGATTCTGATGCTTAGGTATTATCTGCACTTTCCTTGTTATTACCTTCAATGAGGACATTGAATATTGTAAGTTTGGGGGTGGTAGTCAAGGAATAGTAGTGTTAGTATGTCTCATGTAGGATTCATATAGGTTTCATGTTGCATATTTATTTAATTCATTCATATTCTTGCATATATATGTCATATAGAGCTTTCTGTTGCATAGTTTATCTAGCATGTGAGTTCATGTAGTTGCTTATGCATAGCATATTTCATGATCTCTTAAGATTTGACTGTTTCTGTGGTGAGTCGATGTTGATTGGAGTGTAGTTGTGATGAATAGAGGGCTGATTAAGCTCCTAAGGGTTGCTTTTGAATCTGATCAGACCATGCTTGTTTGGGTGTTAGAATTTAACTACTTGTTTATGTCTAGAATTTTTGCTAGGTTCTTGAAAATGTAGGTGCACTTAAGTATAAGTTTGGGGGAAACCAGGGATTTAATGCTTGTTGTAATAAAGGCTAGGCGTCAAATGGCTAGTAGCCGCTCATTGGTAAAAAATGAGTAGTCTAGGGTGGATGAGAAAAAGGCAAAGTGCACTCATTTCGAAATTGTAAAAAAAAAAAAAAAAGTTGTGTTAAGTATGTTATGCATAATTGATCAGGGTGAGTTCTTTAGTACTCGAGCAAGTAAGTTCTTTGGGGACTTTGTGCCTAGTGACCTAAGATTTTTCCGGTCTGGGATCCACTGACCTAAAGCTCGTTAAATGGGTATTATTGCAAAATCCTTTCGAGGTCTCATCCATTGCACGGTCAAATAAGCATATGTGTTGTGTATAGTGGTTTTTGTGTAATAAAGCATGAATTTCTGTCTAACTCAAGTGGACTATGGAGGTGTATCCTAAGGGTTCTTGTGTCTAGCGTTCATTCTGTTTATAAACTTGTGGTTGTTTTAGCTAAGAATAGGTATGGTCTTGATTTGGTTTGGGAGTATATTGGTGAGCATTGCACACACACACGTTCTTGTGTTTGTATGGTTGATCAAAGGGAGTTTGGTTGAACTCTGTTTGGAAGATTGCATTCTGTGAGATGTTGGCTCATTCATGGATTATGGTTAGGTTGAGGGGATCACTTGCATTATCATATTAGTTGCAGTCATGCATTGCATTAGTTTTATATCGAGTCTGTTTATGCTTGAGGACAAGCATCAGTTTAAGTTTGGGGGTGTGATAAGTCGGTTTTATATCTACTTGGAACGCCTTAAAATCAGCTTAAATTGGTTGTTTTGGCCTCAAGTGTGTGATGTTATGATGAGTTTTAGTGTTTATGTGCAGATAAGCTGAATGGGATCAAGTGGTGGTCATCGTGCTTTAAAATGGTGGTTTTTGCTCCAGGAGTTGAGTGATGTTGGAGGCAAGCAATTGGCAAGGTAGTTAGCTAATAAATCAGCAAAACAGGAATTTTGGCAGAGAGCCAGGTGCGCCCGCGCCTCCTAGAGCGTGCCCGCGCGTCCGTTGGCAGGAACTCAGGCGCGCCCGCGCTTGCTAGCGCGCGGCCGCGTGTCCCCGTCTGGTGGAAATTCTATTATTTTGTTTTGTGGGCTTAGAGGGTAGCGGGTCATGTTTTGGGCCTGTTTCATTTCTGGTGGATGTTTTCTAAGGGGAGAACCCTAATTTCTAGTGGGGGGTCGAGGAATAATAAAGAAGAGCAGAGAGACTTAGATTGGAAGAGCCGGATTACACTTTTCTTTGTATTTCTCTCAATTAAGCGATACTTGGATTCTTCTTTCTAGTTTTCTAAACATTGTTATTCTTGATACTATTTGATTTGCAATTATCAATTCAAGACCTAGTTTTTATATCATGTTTTCATTAGAACCTGCGATGATGAACGGTTCATTTATGAACTAATCGTTATCGTGGGATTCTAACAGAGTTCTTATGGAGTTTAGTGGTTAATTGTTTTATATACTCTGTGTGTGGTGGCGAATTGATTTCCTATCATGGTTGTGCTTATTCATTGTGGATGCGTAGCTAACATTCATGATTGTTTGTTAATCCTTATTGATTGCGAAAGTGGATTTAGGGATTTAGAACTTGCCATGCTAGCATAAGTTTATGTATGATTATCATGCATAATTTGTGGGTGATTTTAACCATTTCATCTACCCTATGTAATCTGAATTGATAACCTGCTCATTCAACCACTATGTTTTCAATCTCTATAGACATATAGGGACTAAGCATATCTGGTGTCCATTTAACTTCTATCTATCTGTGGATGTTTAAGTGGTATGGTATACGTATACTGAAAGGTAGCGTGTGCTAAATTCGTGTTATCTGGTTAGTTGTCACAACTGTCACATACAGAGATTAAGAACAAGAGACTCTAGATGAAATATTTAATGATGTTAGGATCCCATGCTTATTCATATCAGTAATTCACTAGTAATTCTTTTAGTTAATTATAGACTTGTTAAGTGCTAGTTAGTAGTTAATCAAAACACCAATTTGATACTTGTCTTAGCAGTGAGTAATAACCAAACATTGGTGCATAAGTACAGACTATTACAACCTAAACTAGTCCTTGTGGGATCGAACTTGATTTATCTATATACTACTTGTGACCACGTGCGCTTGCGTGTTTTTTTTGTGCGAACAGCCGCCCTTAGAGCATAAATGTTGTTCTTCCTCATATCATTTCCTAGATTTATTATGAAGGATTTATCTGATTCCAGATTAAATTCCAACACTTTTATACCAAGATCTGTTCTGAGTCTTGAACTGTTCCTTTGCATCTCAACAAGCTTTCCATTATAATCTTTGTACTTCGGTATGTAAGCACCAACAGTCTTTAGGCCACAAAGAGCTCTAGCTTTAACCATTCTGCTTCTTAATACCTCAGATGCTTGATGAGTTCTTTGATTTTTTACTTTCAGTAGATACAGCACATACTCTAGTTCTTCTTTCATCTTTAATCCTATATCAGCTTCACTAACTCTGTATACTCTGCCATCGGCCTTGAAGTATAACAGAAAATCCTTCTTCAATCCTTTATGATGTATTAACTGAACCGACTCTAAAGCATCAAGATTTTCTTGAGTCACACCAACACCTGGTTCAGCTAATGAAGTTTGATCCACGGGACTGTTATTCACTCTCTTTTCTCTATGAGATCCCAATCCAGATTTATCTCTTGATTCCTTTCCCATGATAGTTCTGCTTTGGAGAATATTTACATTTGCTGGAATCAGAGAATGTTGAACAGTGATTGGCTTAGCAAAAGTTCTTTGAAGTTCAGAAGAGAGTTTAGTGTGTACAACTTGAGTAGTATCAGTGGTTGTCACAGCTTCCAGTGTTTGAACAACTTGAGCACTGTTAGAGGTTGTTTGAGCTTTCTTCAATGACTGATTTTCTTCAACTAGCTTCCCTTTGCCTTTGTCTAAGCTGGCTTCAACTAGCCTTCTTGAGTATTGTAAACTCTGTTGAGAGTTTACATTTTCCTTGATTACAATTCCTTTCTCCTTTGGCCTTAAAACTTTCTTGACTTTCTTCAACTTCCCAGACTTTAAATTCTTTACATGCTCTTCAGCTAGCATCAATTCTTCAGCTTGGATATCTTCTATGGTTGCATCAGCACCATGTTCTTCTAGAAACAACTGAGCAGCAATCTCTTCATCAGTAACTGGATGAGAAGTAAACAATAAGCTTCTAGTTCTTGAAGTAGATTGAGCACCAGTGTTTATCTTTTCAGAGTTTGTAGCATCAGAGTTTGATCTTAGCTTTCCTTGCTGTAGAGTAGATTTAGATTTGAACTCTTTTCCTTGTGCACCACCATCAGTAGAATCATCCTGTCTACTCAGAGTTTGAGACTTTTTGCATTTGTGAGCAATTCAAGCGAAGCAGCAATAGAATCCAGTTTATCAGACATTAAAGTCTGATTGTCTTCAACCTTGGTCAATCTGTTCTTGAGAATTTCTTGATCTTTGACCAGAGTAAGCAACGGAGTTTTATCTTGCTTTAGTGACATATCTCGAGCAACCACATCATTTCTCAACCCAGTAACTGACTTCTGAGTGTCATCAAAACGATTGTGAAGAGATTTAACTTGAACAATGGTTGCCTGAAGATGTGTAAGAAGCTCAGGATTTGAAATTGACTTAGCAGATTTTGTGACAAAGTCAGCAGCCCTTTGATCAGTGAAAATGCAATCCTTGTTTGACCACTTGGAAAAGTACATATTCTGAAAGTGAAGTTCAGTGTAACAGCCCCAAATCCGGGGTCAGGGATTTAGGGTTGTCACGATCCATGTACTCCTTGCCTTACCTATATTACTCACACCATTCATAATTCACCTGCTCATGACCCCACAATATATGTCTCACACACACACACACACACAGGTTAGAGTCTCAGAAACGACACACTACAACAATTGCGGAATAAATAATTTTTATTACAATATCCAAATGTCTTTTGAATCTGTCACTGATACAATTTCTAAGTAATGTTACATTACCAACTTAGCCTTCTGATGCTCACAATCCTCTTATACCAATCATATCTATACATAAGTTGAATACCAAAAGCTGTAGCCTGATTCGATTGGTTCGTACTATTCCCGGGATCACTGCTAGAAACTGTTTATGGAAACGCCTTGCGA
This sequence comes from Heracleum sosnowskyi, assembly GCA_030848705.1. Taxonomy (NCBI): domain Eukaryota; kingdom Viridiplantae; phylum Streptophyta; class Magnoliopsida; order Apiales; family Apiaceae; genus Heracleum; species Heracleum sosnowskyi. Next base: position 46,446,132 of record CM061239.1, on the reverse strand, counting down.
GGTATGTGCCGTCCCATTGGCATCCTGCTTCGCTGCTATATAATATATATAAAATAATAGCAAGAGTGAGCGATAGCTCAGCAAGGTAATGAAAGTATGGCATAATTCTGCCTTTAATTCAACCCAGAATAAAGCGGGTATAAGACAATAATTTGTCATAATATCTCGATACTGAAATCATTTCCTTATATTCTGCAACTTTCGATATTCATACTATGAAAAAAGTTCTAGTATAATATAAAAGATGAGGTTTGAAAGTAAACCAATACAGCCTTTCCAAAAATTATCTGCTATGTGAGCAGAATACCAACATATAACTTAAAAGATGAAGTTATAAGGAAAATTAAATATAAGGTTTCCGTAACCCAAAATCCACTTATGCATATGTATCTGAGTAAAGTTTTACCAGAGTCAAGCTCATAAAATAAAAGATGAAGTTACAAGGATTTATTGTAACTTCATTTCGAACACTTTTCGACCCCTGCCAACATGACCGGTAAACCTGTACCACGGTGTCATCCTTGGTCCCTTTCAATACATGTTGCAGAATCCCTCTGCCAACATGATCGGTAAACCTGTACCAATGGAGTCATCCGTGGTCCCTTTCAGTACATGTTGCAGAATTATCCAAAATGGATGATGAACCAATACTGGAGCCTTCTCCGCGCCCGTTGTACCAACCTTACTATGATCAGTAGCAGGTTGTACAACAAAAATATGTTTTCTACATGTAGATGGAAGTATCACGACAGCCTGACATTGTCTACCGCCTTTCTGGATCTCCCGGCCCATTTGGGGCAATAAGGTGATGGATCGGCGCGACTCGACCTCTTACACATGCTCCTAGTTCAGATGAAATCCATGACTCTGAAACGTAAAGATCGTCTTCCTTTCCCCAAGTGTAATACTTGTTGATACGACTCCACTCAGTAGTTATATCTAGGTTGGAAAGGAAGATTCTCCAATATTTCCCAAGCTATTGCTTGTTAATGGATATCGACTTGTTCCATGAATCTACCCCTCGATCGTTGAGGTGGTAACACAATATTTGACTTGCAACAACTAAATTGCTTCGAGAAAATATTTGTCCCCTGACAGTTTTGAGTTGAGAGTTTAAAAAGAGTAGCAATCACTTAAATCAGGTTTCCCATATTTTTGATAGTTGAGCGAGCATTTAAATCCCCTTTAAAAGACAGATTTAAATGGAAAAACATTGTTTTGGGAACCTCTTTTTGATTTGAAAATAACTAATAATATTTATTAACAAGTAAACCTTCAAATGAATATTCGAAAATAATATTCATTAATAAATAATCCTCAAATGAATATTCAAAATAATATTCATTAATAAATAATCCTCAAATGAATATTCAAAACTAATATTCATTAAATAAATAAATAATCCTCGAATGAATATTCAATAATTAAACCTCGAATGAATAATAAATAATTAAACCTCGAATGAATAATAATATTCATTAAATAAATAGACTTCGAATGAATAATAAAATAATATTCATTATATAAATGATCCTTAAATGGATATTCACAATAATATACTTCAAGTCAATAATCCCCAAATGAATATTCATAAATAATATACTTTAAGTCAATAATCCTCAAATGAATATTCATACCTAATATAAATAGTAAATCCTCGAATAACAGTACCCGATATCTTCATCGGAAAATAACCTTTATCATATACAAAATATAATCACTTCTGATCTTTCAAGAAAATCACACGCCTTTATCCTAGGGCAAATATAAAGCCCTGGCTTATAGCTGATATCCCATATCTAGCTTATAAGCCAGTTACCAAATCATTTTCAAATAATAACCTTCGAATGAGGTAATATTCAAATAACATTCCTCAAATCATTTCCAGGTAATTAATACTTTCCAGGAATATAATTAATGTTTAATAATAATATTCCTCAAGATGAATAGTACTCTGCCGCTGGAATCCCTCCGGGTTTCCACGACTATCTATATAACACAAATATCGACTCCCGGTCTAGAGTCGAAACAATAAACATGCTCGTATCTATAGAGCTACAAGGTATCCCGGTTCATAAGTACATTATCTCACAGCTCGTATAATATCCAAAAGTCAAATTCTATTTAACACGATATATAACATGTATCGCAAAACTGTATAACTCCACACATGGCAACATCAGTAATATATAATCAATACTTCAAAGTATAGATTTAGGAAACTTGCCACAATACTCACAACAAAGATTTGATATATATAACTTGGGAATACACAAGTATTGAATATTTGAAAATATACCTACTCTGAACAATAGAGTAAGGTTTAGTAAACTTGCCTGATGCTCGAGAAGTGATAGGGGTTCGCGACGATGCCGGACAATCTAGACAAAGTCAAACGAAAACACACAGTTAATCCCCTCGATAAACCACTTATAACTCAATGCTTAAACACGTAAGAGAAATACAACCAAGGCATTACTTGCTCGCTCTAGCGTCACACTAAGTCCATGTTATTCGTCAAATACTTATATCATAAGTTTGGTTCAAAATCCATCCTCAAATCCAAGTTATACTTAACCATTTGGAACCTTGGTTTCTAAGTCTTGTTTTCAGTGGTTTTCAGTTGCGCGACCTCGACTAAAACATTTTTATAAAATTGAAAAATAATCATTTTAATCCAAATCTTTTTCGTGAGCCTTCCTAACTGTCTCTAGTATTATGCCTCAAAGTTTCACATTTTAATATGGCTTCTAAGTGGTCCAAATATAGCCTCAAAGTGACTGACCAGAGAGGGGTTGTTCCTCCGAACGACGTTTACTAAAACTCACTTTTCTCTTAAACCGTTCGGCCAAATTAGGCGAACCACATATCATTACGAAGATTATAACATAAACTACACAATCATGGGCAGTAGGACTCAAGGGTCGAACTCTAACAGAGGAAAAAAAAGGGATCCAATCAGTAGGTAAAAATTTGGGCATTACGACGGCTATAACTCGGATATTCCCAAATTTCAAATCATCCAAAATGCATATCGATCACTCCACTCAATATATACATCTTATTCAACCAAGAACTGAGGCCAAGCAATGCCTTTACGTTCTTAAAACTCAATATAACTTATAACAAAGCCCAATCATAGCTACTAAGATCATAAGCATGCTTTTACACCATTAAAGCTTCAAAAATCACTTAATACATTCAAGGGTTCAAGGTTCATACCTCCTCCAAGCTTGTTTACTTCCAATGCACCTATATAAACTTAGATCCTTGCTTAATACAACCTTTGGAAGCCACAAACTCAATATCCAAAAACAAAACAAAATACAAGTTACTATTCATCGTTACTTTGTAAAATCCATATAAAATCGAAAAACAAGAGTTTGGTTCTCAACTTTTTACCACACCTTCTACTCTTCAAGGGCTTTCTTTTGAGTCCTACCGCATCACCAGGGGGTCCTTGAAGCTCGACTTATTGGCTTTATAAGGTGAGTGGTCGAAACTGGAAAAGCAGGACAGTTTCTGTTCTCCGACTTGGGGAAGGGATTTGCCTAGGCTACACTCCTTTGTTGACCATGAAATTTTGAGCGACTGTTGCCCATGGAGTGGAGAAGCTATGGTTAAGATTTGGTGATTTTATCATGAGTAGATATTAAGTTACGAATTTTGCTTCATTGCTTGGTCTTGCTGGGCAGAAATCTGGAAAATGAGGGAGAGAGCTTTTCTCTTGCTTTTCTTCTTTTCTTTTTCTTTGTTTTGATTCATAATGATAAGAATGCTGATATTTTTGTATAAGTGGTGAGTCATCACCTTGATGTCTTCTCCTTGCGACACTTGTCAAACATGCACTGGTTGAGATAAAATAACTTTACTGGTTTGCTTTACTGATTCGTTTCTTTTCACATGGATGATCCAAATGTTGCATCCCTCAAATTAATCTTGTTACATGTTACTTCCATGTCTATATTTAATCCTGTAAATGTTGCCTTGTTCCTCTTGAAACGATTCAAAATATTTTCCAAAAAGAGCGAATAAAACGCTACGCGATTCTCGCAGTGAATAGTAACTATTCACTATTCATTCCAACAATCGAATCCTTAAATCGACTTTAATAAAATAATAAAGTTCCAAAATATTAAATCCTCAAATCCTCAATTTTCATATCTCATTTCTTGAATATAATAATATATAATTCGCTGCCCGGTTGAATATTACACCAAAATAAAATTTGGAATTTCTGAATTCCGATCGTCTTTGCATTCACTTATTTACTCTGTAGATCACTAATATGACTTTGGAATATCCACACTACGTCTCGTACATAGGTGGCATGAAAATTTTTCTTAACCCTCAAAATCACTATTCATCCACCAAATTCACTATTCACTGATGCACTTAATCATAATAAGAAAAGTTTTAAATTTTACCAAAAATTCGGGTTATTACAGTCTCCCCTCCTTAAAAGGATTCTGTCCCGGAATCAGCTTAGGAATAACTTCGGTACTTCTCTTCCATTGCACTTTCTAACTCCCAGGTAGATTCTTCCACCTCTTGATTTTCCACAAACCTCTCACTAGCTTGGCAACCTCGTCACTTAACACTTGCTCTTTTCTATCCGTGATTTCCACAGGTTGTTCTTTGTAAATCAGACCAGGTTGTATACCTACCTGCTCGTACTCTACATATGCCGGGCATCTATAGTATACTGACGTAGCATTGACACATGAACCCCGTTATGACCATTCTACAAGTTTGGGGGGGGGGGGGGGGGTAAGGCTGGCTCGTAGGCCACCTTCCTGACGCGTCTTAAATCTCAGATGGCCCAATGAATCTCGGGCTCAACTTCCCTTTCTTTCCAAATCTCTTTAATTCCTTCCACGAGGATATCTTTTAGCATCACGAATCTCTAATCTCATATTCTCTATCTTGTTTGTACAGAAAATACACCAACATAAACTTGCTCGTTATTTATCAACATGCCATTTAGCTTATCAATAGCAGTACTATCTCTATACTTGCGGGCTTAGTCCGCATACTTTCCCTGTCTGTCTTGGTTGTCACTAGCCGCTTGTTGGTGAAATCTTTTGTCTTTCTAGTTTGTTGGACTAACTTGGGTTTTGTGTAAAATCTCATCCTTTAATTCCTGATCATTCGGAATCCATCTCTGTCTCATTTTAATTAAGGGTATCGGCCACCACATTGGCCTTCCCCGGATGGTAGTGTATCTCACAGTCATAATTCTAGGTCAATTCTAGCCATTTCTCCATCTCATGTTATCTACTATCACGGGTAACTCAAAGCCAATTCATTACATTCCATAAAATTTGTGGGTGCATTAGTCCACCCAAAATAACCTCGCTGAAAACTCGAGGTGTCTATTCCTAGTACGAATCGCGGTCTTGGGTATATCCTCGGATTTAACTTCCAACTGGTGATACCCAGTTCTTAAATAGATTTGGAAATACACAGCGATCTTCCGCTGATCAAACAATCATTTACAAGGGTACCTATTCTCCATGTCGAACTCATACAACTCTCGAGGTTCGATACATAATTTTGTGCTAACATATTTCTCTCTTACAACAACACCGGGCTCTCCACGGTGGTACACTGGGTCTTATCATACCCTTATACAACAACTCTTGTAACTGAGTCACTAACTCTTTCATTCCCACTATACCCTGAATACTCGGTATTCATTCTTATGTCATCCAAATCGATATTTGGTAGCTCATTAAAACCTTGTACAATCTCCCAAAACCATTGTAGTTCCCTTTATACTTGGTATCTCTTTTCTTGGCGTCAACCATAAGAGCTAATTAAGCCTCATATCTCTGGCGTAATAGTTTCTTAGTCTGAACTATATTCAAGAATCTCTGAATCTGTCTCCATTCTTTATTTATTACTCTCTCTCCCTTACAATCAGTCTGGGCTCCATTGGGTGTCAACCAACCCATTTTTATTATAATATCAACTTCTCCCAACTTGAAAGGAATCAGGTCTACCAAAAGGGTCGACCTCATATTTCTAGTTCACAACCTGGATGTACCAGTCTTATGGGAAAATCCCTCGAATGGCTATTTCTACTTGTAATTATTCCCTTAGTGGCTCGGCCTTAAGGTTTAATTATCATGCAACTTCTTGATATACAACGATACATTAGCTCTGTCTAAACAGTATAGAAGGGCACCTGCTATTTAAAGGTCCTGACAGTGGGCTGCTTGTTGGAGGTAGCCCTGGTTGAAACCTACTGGCTTTCTTTTATTCGGTGTTCACAAACTCCGGAACAAACCTCGATAATTCGGAAAACTTGGCCTCATACTCGGTCACAGTCATGGTTTCTTGTTTTAACTCTTTAACGTTCATTTTCATCCGGATCTTCATATATTTCCGAGAATTATTCCTCTAGAACCACACACGCTGCACCTCTCCCAAGTCACAATACCAGCTCCCTCTGACTCCATCGTCAGTACTTATCTTGCTAACCCAGAGGTAGTGTCCATTCGTAAACAACTCCTCCAAAATCTCAATCTCACTATAGGGCATCTATCTAATCACCGTTGTCACTGGAGTTCACGGCACATTGTTATTTCTTTCACATATATCGATTGACACGCTTTCCATTATCATAATATCCTTGGGAGAATAAACCAATTTCATCGATATATCACTAATATTCTATTCGTCTTAGGGATTCGCTCCTGTCATAGGCGATTTCGTTGCGAATCTAATTCCTATCAACGAATTTTGACTTATTTGACCTGGTTGGCCTCCCCTTGAAATTCAATAAGGATAACAAAAATTATGGGGCCTTGAAAGATAGCTCCCATATCAAAGAAAATGTCACACACTGGTGATCATAAGGTTATGAGTTTTAAGGTAACCTTATTGGAGGTAAGAGAATTTTACCGAGAGATCAATATGATCATAAGAACTCAACGTTGTGTGCCTCAATTGAGGCATTACTAAAGGTAATTAGCCTTCTTGTATTTCACAACTTACAAGTGATGGCGTCCCATCAGACTTCTATCACACAGACAGATAGTCCTTGTAGCCCCTATAAGTATAGGGTTGTTCGTCTCAGTGGAAGTTGAAAAGTATGAAAGCAATTCGAGATCAATTTAATGATTATCGCCTTTCGACAATATTTCTCAAAGGAACACCTTGGATTAAAATTGAACAGATTCCAAAGGTGCGGTTTTCCAAAGAAAATACAAAGAAAAGAATAACCAAAAAGATACTGGTACTTAACAAACAAGTGGTGATGTATCACCATAGGGTCATTCATTATTTGAAGAAAAGTGAAAGCTTAAGTAACATCATTTGACAGGGCTTCGAAAGCCTGAAAGTAGGCATTGTAACAGCCTCTGGCACAAGTGAAACTGAATATGGTTTAGCACAAGTGTTATAAAACAACTTCGAAGAGGGAATATACCCCTTATCAGAATTCTTTCCTGGAGAGAGGTCAAGATAGATCATAGATTGGGGAGGTACCCCACATAATTTGCAAATGGGGAGGGTATTACCAAGGTCTCTACGGATGCCTTTTACGTCGGCTCCTCTAATGGATAATCGTTCAATTCCAAAGCTTCTCTTTTCCACGCACTCTAAGGTGTTCGATACTTACGTCATTGCCGACTTATAATAGTCGCTAAGAATTATACCATCAACATTTGCAATCGCATGGAGCTTTATTCGACTCGGCGCAAGCATCTCAAGCAAGCGTTCTGTTCTATAAGAAGACTTCGATACCGTCGTCGCCCATGGCAATGACAATTCCACATGTCGATTGGGCGGTACTTCGGAAGATCGTTAGAAACTACAAGCTTAAATCCGGTCTCTATTTCAATCATTCTTATACCCAATATTCCTTCTCCCATATCAATCTCGTGTGCTACATAAGCTTAACACTTTTGGCACAATAGCCTTTTCATTTAAGTCAATCCCGGAATTTCTCAGTCCGTCTTGGTCCTTAAATACATTTCGCCTTTACCGTCCAATCTCAACTTCATCATTTTATCTCTACAATCAATTGTAGCAATCAGGGTCTGTCCACCAACCCATATAGCGGCCATCTTACCCAATCCACAGGGTTCGCTCTAGTTTCCACTCTCTTTGATGACATCCTCTGGTAATCAGAAAGACAAGGTTTGCCAAAATTTGCTGAATTTCTTTCCAAAATCAGGGAAACTTGATCAATCTATTTACCCACTAGTAATACTCGGATCTGATTTCCGACCTTTCGGTTCTATCCTCATAATTCCTTCCCGGTTTCCTGAGGGTGGTAAATCTCGTTCTCGATTCCGTCTTAACGTGCTTGTCTTACAATAACATTTGCATGGTACATATACCCAAAATTCTCCTTGAGATAATAAAATCCCTCAATGATGTAATAGACAATATTTCTAGTGGAATCGCTGGTCGTGGGGGATTGAAACCTCATAGCCAAAGCAATTCCTTTCACTATTCTAGGCAACTAAGTACCCTTAATCGTTCGTGAAAATCTGAACACCTTGGTTCTTACGTATGCCGCCTCCTTATGGGCAACTATAACCGACTACGAGTAACGGGTTTCGTTCAAGTCGAATCAATCCACTGATACTGGCTATACTGCCTCTACCTCTTCTGCTCTAGAGACTCTACTCCATTTTCTTTGTCATATCTCTTGATGAATCATGAACGATCCTTAAACCCTCGTCTCATCACTTATTTATCCCTTGAAGGTTCGTCCGGTCCTATTGTACGACCTCAAGTAACATACTACATCTTTATCAATCAACACGTCTCTATAAGATTCTTTCCTTGACCCACTATGGGGTCTTCTTTTAGATCCTCCTATGGATCCTCCTTTATCGGGTGTTCGTCCATCTCAAGGAGCGCATCATCAAATGCCTACTCGAAGGCCTCGGGATCTGGTATCTCAGAATCCCATCCATCTATAACTCATACGAATCGAGGTGACTAACCATGAAGTCCTAAGTACGGTTTCCCAAAAGAAGTCCCCTCTCGGGCTTCATCTTAAACAGTCAGGGTCATGTCCTCTAACCCGACTACGAACTCAATTTGAGCTCTAGATGCTCTTATCATTATTAAGGGTATTGTAAGACTCGATCTCCTATCGTTTCTGAGGACTGTAACCTAACGCTCTGATACCATTTCTGTAACAGCCCCAAATCCGGGGTCAGGGATTTAGGGTTGTCACGATCCATGTACTCCTTGCCTTACCTGTATTACTCACACCATTCATAATTCACCTGCTCATGACCCCACAATATATGTCTCACACACACACACACACACACAGGTTAGAGTCTCAGAAACGACACACTACAACAATTGCGGAATAAATAATTTTTATTACAATACCCAAATGTCTTTTGAATCTGTCACTGATACAATTTCTAAGTAATGTTACATTACCAACTTAGCCTTCTGATGCTCACAATCCTCTTATACCATTCATATCTATACATAAGTTGAATACCAAAAGCTGTAGCCTGATTCGATTGGTTCGTACTATTCCCGGGATCACTGCTAGAAACTGTTTATGGAAACGCCTTGCGAGGTATGTGCCGTCCCATTGGCATCCTGCTTCGCTGCTATATAATATATATAAAATAATAGCAAGAGTGAGCGATAGCTCAGCAAGGTAATGAAAGTATGGCATAATTCTGCCTTTAATTCAACCCAGAATAAAGCGGGTATAAGACAATAATTTGTCATAATATCTCGATACTGAAATCATTTCCTTATATTCTGCAACTTTCGATATTCATACTATGAAAAAAGTTCTAGTATAATATAAAAGATGAGGTTTGAAAGTAAACCAATACAGCCTTTCCAAAAATTATCTGCTATGTGAGCAGAATACCAACATATAACTTAAAAAATGAAGTTATAAGGAAAATTAAATATAAGGTTTCCGTAACCCAAAATCCACTTATGCATATGTATCTGAGTAAAGTTTTACCAGAGTCAAGCTCATAAAATAAAAGATGAAGTTACAAGGATTTATTGTAACTTCATTTCGAACACTTTTCGACCCCCTGCCAACATGACCGGTAAACCTGTACCACGGTGTCATCCTTGGTCCCTTTCAATACATGTTCCAGAATCCCTCTGCCAACATGATCGGTAAACTTGTACCAATGGAGTCATCCGTGGTCCCTTTCAGTACATGTTGCAGAATTATCCAAAATGGATGATGAACCAATACTGGAGCCTTCTCCGCGCCCGTCGTACCAACCTTACTATGATCAGTAGCAGGTTGTACAACAAAAATATGTTTTCTACATGTAGATGGAAGTATCACGACAGCCTGACATTGTCTACCGCCTTTCTGGATCTCCCGGCCCATTTGGGGCAATAAGGTGATGGATCGGCGCGACTCGACCTCTTACACATGCTCCTAGTTCAGATGAAATCCATGACTCTGAAACGTAAAGATCGTCTTCCTTTCCCCAAGTGTAATACTTGTTGATACGACTCCACTCAGTAGTTATATCTAGGTTGGAAAGGAATATTCTCCAATATTTCCCAAGCTATTGCTTGTTAATGGATATCGACTTGTTCCATGAATCTACCCCTCGATCGTTGAGGTGGTAACACAATATTTGACTTGCAGCAACTAAATTGCTTCGAGAAAATATTTGTCCCCTGACAGTTTTGAGTTGAGAGTTTAAAAAGAGTAGCAATCACTTAAATCAGGTTTCCCATATTTTTGATAGTTGAGCGAGCATTTAAATCCCCTTTAAAAGACAGATTTAAATGGAAAAACATTGTTTTGGGAACCTCTTTTTGATTTGAAAATAACTAATAATATTTATTAACAAGTAAACCTTCAAATGAATATTCGAAAATAATATTCATTAATAAATAATCCTCAAATGAATATTCAAAATAATATTCATTAATAAATAATCCTCAAATGAATATTCAAAACTAATATTCATTAAATAAATAAATAATCCTCGAATGAATATTCAATAATTAAACCTCGAATGAATAATAAATAATTAAACCTCGAATGAATAATAATATTCATTAAATAAATAGACTTCGAATGAATAATAAAATAATATTCATTATATAAATGATCCTTAAATGGATATTCACAATAATATACTTCAAGTCAATAATCCCCAAATGAATATTCATAAATAATATACTTTAAGTCAATAATCCTCAAATGAATATTCATACCTAATATAAATAGTAAATCCTCGAATAACAGTACCCGATATCTTCATCGGAAAATAACCTTTATCATATACAAAATATAATCACTTCTGATCTTTCAAGAAAATCACACGCCTTTATCCTAGGGCAAATATAAAGCCCTGGCTTATAGCTGATATCCCATATCTAGCTTATAAGCCAGTTACCAAATCATTTTCAAATAATAACCTTCGAATGAGGTAATATTCAAATAACATTCCTCAAATCATTTCCAGGTAATTAATATTTTCTAGGAATATAATTAATGTTTAATAATAATATTCATCAAGATGAATAGTACTCTGCCGCTGGAATCCCTCCGGGTTTCCACGACTATCTATATAACACAAATATCGACTCCCGGTCTAGAGTCGAAACAATAAACATGCTCTTATCTATAGAGCTACAAGGTATCCCGGTTCATAAGTACATTATCTCACAGCTCGTATAATATCCAAAAGTCAAATTCTATTTAACACGATATATAACATGTATCGCAAAACTGTATAACTCCACACATGGCAACATCAGTAATATATAATCAATACTTCAAAGTATAGATTTAGGAAACTTGCCACAATACTCACAACAAAGATTTGATATATATAACTTGGGAATACACAAGTATTGAATATTTGAAAATATACCTACTCTGAACAATAGAGTAAGGTTTAGTAAACTTGCCTGATGCTCGAGAAGTGATAGGGGTTCGCGACGATGCCGGACAATCTAGACAAAGTCAAACGAAAACACACAGTTAATCCCCTCGATAAACCACTTATAACTCAATGCTTAAACACGTAAGCGAAATACAACCAAGGCATTACTTGCTCGCTCTAGCGTCACACTAAGTCCATGTTATTCGTCAAATACTTATATCATAAGTTTGGTTCAAAATCCATCCTCAAATCCAAGTTATACTTAACCATTTGGAACCTTGGTTTCTAAGTCTTGTTTTCAGTGGTTTTCACTTGCGCGACCTCGACTAAAACATTTTTATAAAATCGAAAAATAATCTTTTTAATCCAAATATTTTTCGTGAGCCTTCCTAACTATCTCTAGTATTATGCCTCAAAGTTTCACATTTTAATATGGCTTCTAAGTGGTCCAAATATAGCCTCAAAGTGACTGACCAGAGAGGGGTTGTTCCTCCGAACGACGTTTACTAAAACTCACTTTTCTCTTAAACCGTTCGGCCAAATTAGGCGAACCACATATCATTACGAAGATTATAACATAAACTACACAATCATGGGCAGTAGGACTCAAGGGTCGAACTCTAACAGAGGAAAAAAAAGGGATCCAATCAGTAGGTAAAAATTTGGGCATTACGACGACTATAACTCGGATATTCCCAAATTTCAAATCATCCAAAATGCATATCGATCACTCCACTCAATATATACATCTTATTCAACCAAGAACTGAGGCCAAGCAATGCCTTTACGTTCTTAAAACTCAATATAACTTATAACAAAGCCCAATCATAGCTACTAAGATCATAAGCATGCTTTTACACCATTAAAGCTTCAAAAATCACTTAATACATTCAAGGGTTCAAGGTTCATACCTCCTCCAAGCTTGTTTACTTCCAATGCACCTATATAAACTTAGATCCTTGCTTAATACAACCTTTGGAAGCCACAAACTCAATATCCAAAAACAAAACAAAATACAAGTTACTATTCATCGTTACTTTGTAAAATCCATATAAAATCGAAAAACAAGAGTTTGGTTCTCAACTTTTTACCACACCTTCTACTCTTCAAGGGCTTTCTTTTGAGTCCTACCGCATCACCAGGGGGTCCTTGAAGCTCGACTTATTGGCTTTCTAAGGTGAGTGGTCGAAACTGGAAAAGCAGGACAGTTTCTGTTCTCCGACTTGGGGAAGGGATTTGCCTAGGCTACACTCCTTTGTTGACCATGAAATTTTGAGCGACTGTTGTCCATGGAGTGGAGAAGCTATGGTTAAAATGTGGTGATTTTATCATGAGTAGATATTAAGTTACGAATTTGTCTTCATTGCTTGGTCTTGCTGGGCAGAAATCTGGAAAATGAGGGAGAGAGCTTTTCTCTTGCTTTTCTTCTTTTCTTTTTCTTTGTTTTGATTCATAATGATAAGAATGCTGATATTTTTGTATAAGTGGTGAGTCATCACCTTGATGTCTTCTCCTTGCGACACTTGTCAAACATGCACTGGTTGAGATAAAATAACTTTACTGGTTTGCTTTACTGATTCGTTTCTTTTCACATGGATGATCCAAATGTTGCATCCCTCAAATTAATCTTGTTACATGTTACTTCCATGTCTATATTTAATCCTGTAAATGTTGCCTTGTTCCTCTTGAAATGATTCAAAATATTTTCCAAAAAGAGCGAATAAAACGCTACGCGATTCTCGCAGTGAATAGTAACTATTCACTATTCATTCCAACAATCGAATCCTTAAATCGACTTTAATAAAATAATAAAGTTCCAAAATATTAAATCCTCAAATCCTCAATTTTCATATCTCATTTCTTGAATATAATAATATATAATTCGCTGCCCGGTTGAATATTACACCAAAATAAAATTTGGAATTTCTGAATTCCGATCGTCTTTGCATTCACTTATTTACTCTGTAGATCACTAATATGACTTTGGAATATCCACACTACGTCTCGTACATAGGTGGCATGAAAAATTTTCTTAACCCTCAAAATCACTATTCATCCACCAAATTCACTATTCACTGATGCACTTAATCATAATAAGAAAAGTTTTAAATTTTACCAAAAATTCGGGTTATTACAGTCTCCCCTCCTTAAAAGGATTCCGTCCCGGAATCAGCTTAGGAATAACTTGGGTACTTCTCTTCCATTGCACTTTCTAACTCCCAGGTAGATTCTTCCACCTCTTGATTTTCCACAAACCTCTCACTAGCTTGGCAACCTCGTCACTTAACACTTGCTCTTTTCTATCCGTGATTTCCACAGGTTGTTCTTTGTAAATCAGACCAAGTTGTATACCTACCTGCTCGTACTCTACATATGCCGGGCATCTATAGTATACTGACGTAGCATTGACACATGAACCCCGTTATGACCATTCTACAAGTTTGGGGGGGGGGGGGGGGGGGTAAGGCTGGCTCGTAGGCCACCTTCCTGACGCGTCTTAAATCTCAGATGGCCCAATGAATCTCGGGCTCAACTTCCCTTTCTTTCCAAATCTCTTTAATTCCTTCCACGAGGATATCTTTTAGCATCACGAATCTCTAATCTCATATTCTCTATCTTGTTTGTACAGAAAATACACCAACATAAACTTGCTCGTTATTTATCAACATGCCATTTAGCTTATCAATAGCAGTACTATCTCTATACTTGCGGGCTTAGTCCGCATACTTTCCCTGTCTGTCTTGGTTGTCACTAGCCGCTTGTTGGTGAAATCTTTTGTCTTTCTAGTTTGTTGGACTAACTTGGGTTTTGTGTAAAATCTCATCCTTTAATTCCTGATCATTCGGAATCCATCTCTGTCTCATTTTAATTAAGGGTATCGGCCACCACATTGGCCTTCCCCGGATGGTAGTGTATCTCACAGTCATAATTCTAGGTCAATTCTAGCCATTTCTCCATCTCATGTTATCTACTATCACGGGTAACTCAAAGCCAATTCATTACATTCCATAAAATTTGTGGGTGCATTAGTCCACCCAAAATAACCTCGCTGAAAACTCGAGGTGTCTATTCCTAGTACGAATCGCGGTCTTGGGTGTATCCTCGGATTTAACTTCCAACTGGTGATACCCAGTTCTTAAATAGATTTGGAAATACACAGCGATCTTCCGCTGATCAAACAATCATTTACAAGGGTACCTATTCTCCATGTCGAACTCATACAACTCTCGAGGTTCGATACATAATTTTGTGCTAACATATTTCTCTCTTACAACAACACCGGGCTCTCCACGATGGTACACTGGGTCTTATCATACCCTTATACAACAACTCTTGTAACTGAGTCACTAACTCTTTCATTCCCACTATACCCTGAATACTCGGTATTCATTCTTATGTCATCCAAATCGATATCTGGTAGCTCATTAAAACCTTGTACAATCTCCCAAAACCATTGTAGTTCCCTTTATACTTGGTATCTCTTTTCTTGGCGTCAACCATAAGAGCTAATTAAGCCTCATATCTCTGGCGTAATAGTTTCTTAGTCTGAACTATATTCAAGAATCTCTGAATCTGTCTCCATTCTTTATTTATTACTCTCTCTCCCTTACAATCAGTCTGGGCTCCATTGGGTGTCAACCAACCCATTTTTATTATAATATCAACTTCTCCCAACTTGAAAGGAATCAGGTCTACCAAAAGGGTCGACCTCATATTTCTAGTTCACAACCTGGATGTACCAGTCTTATGGGAAAATCCCTCGAATGGCTATTTCTACTTGTAATTATTCCCTTAGTGGCTCGGCCTTAAGGTTTAATTATCATGCAACTTCTTGATATACAACGATACATTAGCTCTGTCTAAACAGTATAGAAGGGCACCTGCTATTTAAAGGTCCTGACAGTGGGCTGCTTGTTGGAGGTAGCCCTGGTTGAAACCTACTGGCTTTCTTTTATTCGGTGTTCACAAACTCCGGAACAAACCTCGATAATTCGGAAAACTTGGCCTCATACTCGGTCACAGTCATGGTTTCTTGTTTTAACTCTTTAACGTTCATTTTCATCCGGATCTTCATATATTTCCGAGAATTATTCCTCTAGAACCACACACGCTGCACCTCTCCCAAGTCACAATACCAGCTCCCTCTGACTCCATCGTCAGTACTTATCTTGCTAACCCAGAGGTAGTGTCCATTCGTAAACAACTCCTCCAAAATCTCAATCTCACTATAGGGCATCTATCTAATCACCGTTGTCACTGGAGTTCACGGCACATTGCTATTTCTTTCACATATATCGATTGACACGCTTTCCATTATCATAATATCCTTGGGAGAATAAACCAATTTCATCGATATATCACTAATATTCTATTCGTCTTAGGGATTCGCTCCTGTCATAGGCGATTTCGTTGCGAATCTAATTCCTATCAACGAATTTTGACTTATTTGACCTGGTTGGCCTCCCCTTGAAATTCAATAAGGATAACAAAAATTATGGGGCCTTGAAAGATAGCTCCCATATCAAAGAAAATGTCACACACTGGTGATCATAAGGTTATGAGTTTTAAGGTAACCTTATTGGAGGTAAGAGAATTTTACCGAGAGATCAATATGATCATAAGAACTCAACGTTGTGTGCCTCAATTGAGGCATTACTAAAGGTAATTAGCCTTCTTGTATTTCACAACTTACAAGTGATGGCGTCCCATCAGACTTCTATCACACAGACAGATAGTCCTTGTAGCCCCTATAAGTATAGGGTTGTTCGTCTCAGTGGAAGTTGAAAAGTATGAAAGCAATTCGAGATCAATTTAATGATTATCGCCTTTCGACAATATTTCTCAAAGGAACACCTTGGATTAAAATTGAACAGATTCCAAAGGTGCGGTTTTCCAAAGAAAATACAAAGAAAAGAATAACCAAAAAGATACTGGTACTTAACAAACAAGTGGTGATGTATCACCATAGGGTCATTCATTATTTGAAGAAAAGTGAAAGCTTAAGTAACATCATTTGACAGGGCTTCGAAAGCCTGAAAGTAGGCATTGTAACAGCCTCTGGCACAAGTGAAACTGAATATGGTTTAGCACAAGTGTTATAAAACAACTTCGAAGAGGGAATATACCCCTTATCAGAATTCTTTCCTGGAGAGAGGTCAAGATAGATCATAGATTGGGGAGGTACCCCACATAATTTGCAAATGGGGAGGGTATTACCAAGGTCTCTACGGATGCCTTTTACGTCGGCTCCTCTAATGGATAATCGTTCAATTCCAAAGCTTCTCTTTTCCACGCACTCTAAGGTGTTCGATACTTACGTCATTGCCGACTTATAATAGTCGCTAAGAATTATACCATCAACATTTGCAATCGCAGGGAGCTTTATTCGACTCGGCGCAAGCATCTCAAGCAAGCGTTCTGTTCTATAAGAAGACTTCGATACCGTCGTCGCCCATGGCAATGACAATTCCACATGTCGATTGGGCGGTACTTCGGAAGATCGTTAGAAACTACAAGCTTAAATCCGGTCTCTATTTCAATCATTCTTATACCCAATATTCCTTCTCCCATATCAATCTCGTGTGCTACATAAGCTTAACACTTTTGGCACAATAGCCTTTTCATTTAAGTCAATCCCGGAATTTCTCAGTCCGTCTTGGTCCTTAAATACATTTCGCCTTTACCGTCCAATCTCAACTTCATCATTTTATCTCTACAATCAATTGTAGCAATCAGGGTCTGTCCACCAACCCATATAGCGGCCATCTTACCCAATCCACAGGGTTCGCTCTAGTTTCCACTCTCTTTGATGACATCCTCTGGTAATCAGAAAGACAAGGTTTGCCAAAATTTGTTGAATTTCTTTCCAAAATCAGGGAAACTTGATCAATCTATTTACCCACTAGTAATACTCGGATCTGATTTCCGACCTTTCGGTTCTATCCTCATAATTCCTTCCCGGTTTCCTGAGGGTGGTAAATCTCGTTCTCGATTCCGTCTTAACGTGCTTGTCTTACAATAACATTTGCATGGTACATATACCCAAAATTCTCCTTGAGATAATAAAATCCCTCAATGATGTAATAGACAATATTTCTAGTGGAATCGCTGGTCGTGGGGGATTGAAACCTCATAGCCAAAGCAATTCCTTTCACTATTCTAGGCAACTAAGTACCCTTAATCGTTCGTGAAAATCTGAACACCTTGGTTCTTACGTATGCCGCCTCCTTATGGGCAACTATAACCGACTACGAGTAACGGGTTTCGTTCAAGTCGAATCAATCCACTGATACTGGCTATACTGCCTCTACCTCTTCTGCTCTAGAGACTCTACTCCATTTTCTTTGTCATATCTCTTGATGAATCATGAACGATCCTTAAACCCTCGTCTCATCACTTATTTATCCCTTGAAGGTTCGTCCGGTCCTATTGTACGACCTCAAGTAACATACTACATCTTTATCAATCAACACGTCTCTATAAGATTCTTTCCTTGACCCACTATGGGGTCTTCTTTTAGATCCTCCTATGGATCCTCCTTTATCGGGTGTTCGTCCATCTCAAGGAGCGCATCATCAAATGCTTACTCGAAGGCCTCGGGATCTGGTATCTCAGAATCCCATCCATCTATAACTCATACGAATCGAGGTGACTAACCATGAAGTCCTAAGTACGGTTTCCCAAAAGAAGTCCCCTCTCGGGCTTCATCTTAAACAGTCAGGGTCATGTCCTCTAACCCGACTACGAACTCAATTTGAGCTCTAGATGCTCTTATCATTATTAAGGGTATTGTAAGACTCGATCTCCTATCGTTTCTGAGGACTGTAACCTAACGCTCTGATACCATTTCTGTAACAGCCCCAAATCCGGGGTCAGGGATTTAGGGTTGTCACGATCCATGTACTCCTTACCTTACCTGTATTACTCACACCATTCATAATTCACCTGCTCATGACCCCACAATATATGTCTCTCACACACACACACACACACAGGTTAGAGTCTCAGAAACGACACACTACAACAATTACGGAATAAATAATTTTTATTACAATACCCAAATGTCTTTTGAATCTGTCACTGATACAATTTCTAAATAATGTTACATTACCAACTTAGCCTTCTGATGCTCACAATCCTCTTATACCATTCATATCTATACATAAGTTGAATACCAAAAGCTGTAGCCTGATTCGATTGGTTCGTACTATTCCCGGGATCATTGCTAGAAACTGTTTATGGAAACGCCTTGCGAGGTATGTGCCATCCCATTGGCATCCTGCTTCGCTGCTATATAATATATATAAAATAATAGCAAGAGTGAGCGATAGCTCAGCAAGGTAATGAAAGTATGGCATAATTCTGCCTTTAATTCAACCCAGAATAAAGCGGGTATAAGACAATAATTTGTCATAATATCTCGATACTGAAATCATTTCCTTATATTCTGCAACTTTCGATATTCATACTATGAAAAAAGTTCTAGTATAATATAAAAGATGAGGTTTGAAAGTAAACCAATATAGCCTTTCCAAAAATTATCTGCTATGTGAGCGGAATACCAACATATAACTTAAAAGATGAAGTTATAAGGAAAATTAAATATAAGGTTTTCGTAACCCAAAATCCACTTATGCATATGTATCTGAGTAAAGTTTTACCAGAGTCAAGCTCATAAAATAAAAGATGAAGTTACAAGGATTTATTGTAACTTCATTTCGAACACTTTTCGACCCCCTGCCAACATGACCGGTAAACCTGTACCACGGTGTCATCCTTGGTCCCTTTCAATACATGTTGCAGAATCCCTCTGCCAACATGATCGGTAAACCTGTACCAATGGAGTCATCCGTGGTCCCTTTCAGTACATGTTGCAGAATTATCCAAAATGGATGATGAACCAATACTGGAGCCTTCTCCGCGCCCGTCGTACCAACCTTACTATGATCAGTAGCAGGTTGTACAACAAAAATATGTTTTCTACATGTAGATGGAAGTATCACGACAGCCTGACATTGTCTACCGCCTTTCTGGATCTCCCGGCCCATTTGGGGCAATAAGGTGATGGATCGGCGCGACTCGACCTCTTACACATGCTCCTAGTTCAGATGAAATCCATGACTCTGAAACGTAAAGATCGTCTTCCTTTCCCCAAATGTAATACTTGTTGATACGACTCCACTCAGTAGTTATATCTAGGTTGGAAAGGAATATTCTCCAATATTTCCCAAGCTATTGCTTGTTAATGGATATCGACTTGTTCCATGAATCTACCCCTCGATCGTTGAGGTGGTAACACAATATTTGACTTGCAGCAACTAAATTGCTTCGAAAAAATATTTGTCCCCTGACAGTTTTGAGTTGAGAGTTTAAAAAGAGTAGCAATCACTTAAATCAGGTTTCCCATATTTTTGATAGTTGAGCGAGCATTTAAATCCCCTTTAAAAGACAGATTTAAATGGAAAAACATTGTTTTGGGAACCTCTTTTTGATTTGAAAATAACTAATAATATTTATTAACAAGTAAACCTTCAAATGAATATTCGAAAATAATATTCATTAATAAATAATCCTCAAATGAATATTCAAAATAATATTCATTAATAAATAATCCTCAAATGAATATTCAAAACTAATATTCATTAAATAAATAAATAATCCTCGAATGAATATTCAATAATTAAACCTCGAATGAATAATAAATAATTAAACCTCGAATGAATAATAATATTCATTAAATAAATAGACTTCGAATGAATAATAAAATAATATTCATTATATAAATGATCCTTAAATGGATATTCACAATAATATACTTCAAGTCAATAATCCCCAAATGAATATTCATAAATAATATACTTTAAGTCAATAATCCTCAAATGAATATTCATACCTAATATAAATTGTAAATCCTCGAATAACAGTACCCGATATCTTCATCGGAAAATAACCTTTATCATATACAAAATATAATCACTTCTGATCTTTCAAGAAAATCACACGCCCTGGCAAATATAAAGCCCTGGCTTATAGCTGATATCCCATATCTAGCTTATAAGCCAGTTACCAAATCATTTTCAAATAATAACCTTCGAATGAGGTAATATTCAAATAACATTTCTCAAATCATTTCCAGGTAATTAATACTTTCTAGGAATATAATTAATGTTTAATAATAATATTCCTCAAGATGAATAGTACTCTGCCGCTGGAATCCCTCCGGGTTTCCACGACTATCTATATAACACAAATATCGACTCCCGGTCTAGAGTCGAAACAATAAACATGCTCTTATCTATAGAGCTACAAGGTATCCCGGTTCATAAGTACATTATCTCACAGCTCGTATAATATCCAAAAGTCAAATTCTATTTAACACGATATATAACATGTATCGCAAAACTGTATAACTCCACACATGGCAACAACAGTAATATATAATCAATACTTCAAAGTATAGATTTAGGAAACTTGCCACAATACTCACAACAAAGATTTGATATATATAACTTGGGAATACACAAGTATTGAATATTTGAAAATATACCTACTCTGAACAATAGAGTAAGGTTTAGTAAACTTGCCTGATGCTCGAGAAGTGATAGGGGTTCGCGACGATGCCGGACAATCTAGACAAAGTCAAACGAAAACACACAGTTAATCCCCTCGATAAACCACTTATAACTCAATGCTTAAACACGTAAGCGAAATACAACCAAGGCATTACTTGCTCGCTCTAGCGTCACACTAAGTCCATGTTATTCGTCAAATACTTATATCATAAGTTTGGTTCAAAATCCATCCTCAAATCCAAGTTATACTTAACCATTTGGAACCTTGGTTTCTAAGTCTTGTTTTCAGTGGTTTTCACTTGCGCGACCTCGACTAAAACATTTTTATAAAATCGAAAAATAATCTTTTTAATCCAAATCATTTTCGTGAGCCTTCCTAACTGTCTCTAGTATTATTCCTCAACGTTTCACATTTTAATATGGCTTCTAAGTGGTCCAAATATAGCCTCAAAGTGACTGACCAGAGAGGGGTTGTTCCTCCGAATGACGTTTACTAAAACTCACTTTTCTCTTAAACCGTTCGGCCAAATTAGGCGAACCACATATCATTACGAAGATTATAACATAAACTACAGAATCATCGGCAGTAGGACTCAAGGGTCGAATTCTAACAGAGGAAAAAAAAGGGATCCAATCAGTAGGTAAAAATTTGGGCATTACGACGGCTACAACTCGGATATTCCCAAATTTCAAATCATCCAAAATGCATATCGATCACTCCACTCAATATATACATCTTATTCAACCAAGAACTGAGGCCAAGCAATGCCTTTACGTTCTTAAAACTCAATATAACTTATAACAAAGCCCAATCATAGCTACTAAGATCATAAGCATGCTTTTACACCATTAAAGCTTCAAAAATCACTTAATACATTCAAGGGTTCAAGGTTCATACCTCCTCCAAGCTTGTTTACTTCCAATGCACCTATATAAACTTAGATCCTTGCTTAATACAACCTTTGGAAGCCACAAACTCAATATCCAAAAACAAAACAAAATACAAGTTACTTTGTAAAATCCATATAAAATCGAAAAACAAGAGTTTGGTTCTCAACTTTTTACCACACCTTCTACTCTTCAAGGGCTTTCTTTTGAGTCCTACCGCATCACCAGGGGATCCTTGAAGCTCGACTTATTGGCTTTCTAAGGTGAGTGGTCGAAACTGGAAAAGCAGGACAGTTTCTGTTCTCCGACTTGGGGAAGGGATTTGCCTAGGCTACACTCCTTTGTTGACCATGAAATTTTGAGCGACTGTTGTCCATGGAGTGGAGAAGCTATGGTTAAAATGTGGTGATTTTATCATGAGTAGATATTAAGTTACGAATTTGTCTTCATTGCTTGGTCTTGCTGGGCAGAAATCTGGAAAATGAGGGAGAGAGCTTTTCTCTTGCTTTTCTTCTTTTCTTTTTCTTTGTTTTGATTCATAATGATAAGAATGCTGATATTTTTGTATAAGTGGTGAGTCATCACCTTGATGTCTTCTCCTTGCGACACTTGTCAAACATGCACTGGTTGAGATAAAATAACTTTACTGGTTTGCTTTACTGATTCGTTTCTTTTCACATGGATGATCCAAATGTTGCATCCCTCAAATTAATCTTGTTACATGTTACTTCCATGTCTATATTTAATCCTGTAAATGTTGCCTTGTTCCTCTTGAAACGATTCAAAATATTTTCCAAAAAGAGCGAATAAAACGCTACGCGATTCTCGCAGTGAATAGTAACTATTCACTATTCATTCCAACAATCGAATCCTTAAATCGACTTTAATAAAATAATAAAGTTCCAAAATATTAAATCCTCAAATCCTCAATTTTCATATCTCATTTCTTGAATATAATAATATATAATTCGCTGCCCGGTTGAATATTACACCAAAATAAAATTTGGAATTTCTGAATTCCGATCGTCTTTGCATTCACTTATTTACTCTGTAGATCACTAATATGACTTTGGAATATCCACACTACGTCTCGTATATAGGTGGCATGAAAATTTTTCTTAACCCTCAAAATCACTATTCATCCACCAAATTCACTATTCACTGATGCACTTAATCATAATAAGAAAAGTTTTAAATTTTACCAAAAATTCGGGTTATTACATTCAGTGGCATGCTGAATGTCCTTTGGATTTGATAGAGCAGAAAGTCTTTGAGAAGGTGAATCAGCTTGATCATTATCAGACTTTGCAGAAGGTTCAGCATTTGAAGAATGAGGAATGTTCTCAACAAATGTTTCTGGAACATCAGCATTTGCGAGCTTCTCAGAGTTTATATTGTCTTGAGCATTTTCTTCATTTTCAGCATCAACAGCAGTAGTTTCAACAGCAATTCTGCAGTTGCTTCAAGATTATTCTCTGCAGTTGCCTCAACAATATTTTCTGCAACTACAGCCTTTACTGTCTGATCAACCTCTTCACCTTTTTCAATTACCTGGTGATTAACAGAGAGAATCTCTGTATGAGTAGCTAGTGACTCATCTATGATAAGTGTAGGTTGATCAGCTCCCACATCCTCTGTTTCATTAATACTGCCAAACTCTTCTAGAGTTGCAGAGGGATGTGCTTCAACTTCATCTTCAATATCCATCTCCAAGATGGGTTCAAGAAAATCATTATTAACAGCATCATTATTATCAGTGTTTGCTCTAGCATCCTCAGGAATAGTAGCATTTTCAGAATGATCTTCAATCACAGCCTCTGTTTCAACATTTGTAGAATCAGGAACCAATCCACCAAACAGATATGCAGCTACAAGCTTCCTTTTCTTAGCATTAGCAGATTCAGTTTCATCAGAAGGCACATTTGCATCAGAAACAGGTTTGTTTGCCCTCTTCTTTCTCCTTGAAGTTCCAACAGATACTGGAATATCATCAGTGTTTAGAGGTTTAACAGTTGGGACAACCTTAAACGCTCTCTGCTTAATCCTACCCCCAGTCTTTGGTTTTTGAGATGTAGATGGAAGAGGTTCAGAGTTTAAAGGCTGGTCAGATTCTGGTTGTGCTTGTGATTGTGGTGGAGGATTTAAAAACTGTTGGACTGAAGCAGGAAGCATCAAGTCACCAACATTGCCTTTCTTGACATCCTTATTTGTGAGATCAGAGAATATTCTCTTATGCAAATTAAATGAGGGAATTACATCCTCCTCAGCTATCTCAACCCCATCAACACAAAAAGAAAAGATTGATTGACAGAAACGAGCAAAATAAACAACATTCCTATTTTCTGTCATCTTTTCACCTATGTTATTCAAAACAAGTCTAGCAAAATCAAAATGAGTACCATAGAGAAGAGAATACCCAATTTGTAGACTGCCGATTGGAATAGCATCCCAATTTGTGCACTTCTTTACGAACGCCCTTGTAATACAATCGAAGAAGAAACTCCACTCCTTCCTCAAGAACGGTCGCTTCAGATTACCTGTCCTTGCCAAAGGCCCAGAGTAACCAATCTCCCTCATCATACTCTGAAGATCAGAATCACCAACAGAAATGGTGAACGCATTGAAATCTTCACACCCAAGAGCACCTCTCACAATGGTTGGAGTGACCACATACTCTTGATCAGCAAATTCAAAAATAATTGAAGGAGTGCCTGATTCACCTCCATCATCATATACGCCTGTTTCCCAGAAGGCTTTGATTTGAGTACCAGATAACCTTGTTGGTTCCACTAAAGCTTGCCCAATATCTGATTGAACAAGGAAATTTTGAAACAAGTGAAACGCCTCTGGGACGTTCTCAGTAGATAGTGGTGCTGCATAGTTATTAGGAACAAAATCGAGACCAAAAGACTGAAACATGGTTGTTGTCATTAGAATATTTCAAAGAAATCAGAGTTTATGCTTCGAGAAAGTGTTCGAAAGAGTGATGCAGAAAAGTGTTTGTGAATATGTGTAAGTGAAACTGTGTTGTGAATAGAGTAAGTCTGTAAAAGATGTGAACGTTATGTGTATAATGATTAAATATGAATTAAAACTGAAGAGTTTTAATCATTAAAACACACAGCAGGCTTACTCGAATAATGTGTGAGTGGGACAGTTGGCACATACGTATTAACTGACAGCAGTAATTCGTGGTTGTTTCCAACACGCATGCGCAGTAAAAGGCACTAATTTCTGCTATTTTCTAGACACCTTTCTTCATTTTCAAAAACTCAAACAAACCGTTTCAATCATACTCTCTATTTTCCAAAAATAATGTTCCTCAATAATTATGAAATGTCTGAAACACCCTTATTTATTTTAATCATCAGAGATTAAAAATAAATTACCTCGGCGTAGAGTACACAGTTCATCAGTTTTTATCAATTCTCCTCCTTCATTAATAATCCCTTTTCTCAAAATGCACAGTTGTGAATATTTGTGTGCGAATAGCAGAGTTTACTGAATATAAATATTGAGAGCATCTCAAAGTGCATAAAATCCACAAAATAAATCAGTAAAAAACTGGTTCCCCAAACTCTCATATATAAAACATATTTTGATTTTATCTAAACTTTGTATTTACTTGTTTTCACCCCCTTTAATTTTTTTTTATTTATTTAATCTTTTCCAGTAATCAGTTGTTGGCACTAGTCACCAAAAATTTGAAAATTTTAGCCCTTATTTCATACAATAAGTTCATGGGTCTTCCTAGGCACAACATGATCTCAAAGGAATTTGTGCATATTTTTGCATCTTTTGCTTAGGGGTGAATTAGCAGTAACTATTTATGAGAGTTTAGACTTACATCATTTAACGTTTATGATTTATGAGAGAAAATGCAAACAGCTAATACAGACTCAGTGTATAGGATCAATAAACTAAGAGATGCTATAAATATAGAGACAGTATCATGCTGTGTAAAGTTTCTGCACACATTTAAGATTAGATCATATATAACTCAGAAAGATTCATGATTACTTACTGAGAATCATGCTTCAAACTATTTTCTTCATCGGTCAGTATGTTTCAGAAAATAACACAATCAGAGTATAACATCAGAGTTTATCAACAGAGTATGCTTCCATCAGAGTATGCTACCAGAGTTTATCAACATGATTTGCATGACATTTAACATATGCAGAAAAACATGAGCAAATTTTCACAGATGAATAAAGTTTAAGTCTAACCAGTATCTCTATTCGAAACCAGAGATCATTCCAAGTTCATTTACCAGTCTTGTAAATGTAGCTTCACTCAAAGGCTTGGTGAAGATATCTGCAAGCTGTTGTTCTGTAGACACAAAATGAAGCTCAATATCTCCTTCCTCCACATGTTCCCTGATAAAGTGATACCTTATGCTGATTTGCTTGGTCATGGAATGCTGTACTGGGTTACCTGTCATAGAAATAGCACTTTGATTATCATAGAAAATAGGTATTTTAGAGTATCTTAACCCATAATCCAGCAATTGATTCTTCATCCACAGAATCTGTGCACAACAGCTACCAGCAGCAATATACTCTGCTTCTGCTGTGGATGTGGAAATTGATTTCACTAGTGCTCTTTCTGTCAATCTTACAGCTTGCAAAATCTGCATCAGAGTAACCAATTAACTTAAACTCTGATTCTCTAGGATACCACAAACCCAAGGTTATGGTTCCTTTGAGATATTTGAAAATCCTTTTTACAGCTGTTAGATGAGGCTCTCTGGGATCTGCCTGAAATCTTGCACAAAGACAGGTTGCATTCATGATGTCTGGTCTACTTGCAGTCAGATAAAGAAGAGACCCTATCATGCCTCTGTAGTTTGTCATATCTATTGAAGTTCCTGTATCTTTGTCTAGCTTTGTTGCAGTTGCCATAGGAGTTGTTGCAGATGAACTATCAAACATACCAAATTTCTTGAGAAGATTTCTGGTATATTTTGCTTGATTGATAAAAATCCCATCATCTGTTTGCTTTACTTGCAAGCCTAGAAAATAACTAAGCTCTCCCATCATGCTCATTTGATACCTGGACTACATAAGCTTGGCAAATTTCTTACAGAGTTTGTCATTAGTAGACCCAAAAATTATGTCATCCACATAGATTTGAACTAAGAGCAAATCATTACCAGTGTTGAAATAGAACAAGGTTTTATCAATTGTACCTCTAGTAAACCCACTTTCTAAAAGAAATTGAGCCAGAGTTTCATACCATGCTCTAGGTGTCTGCTTTAGTCCATAAAGTGCTTTGTCAAGCCTCTAGACATAATCTGGATGCTTGGGGTCCACAAACCCCGGTGGTTGTTCAACAAACACTTCTTCTTCAAGTTTCCCATTGAGAAACGCACTCTTCACATCCATCTGAAAGACTTTGAACTTCTTGTGAGCAGCATATGCTAGAAAAATTCTTATGGCTTCCAATCTTGCAACTGGAGCAAAGGTTTCATCATAGTCAATTCCTTCCTGTTGTGAATACCCTTTTTCCACAAGTCTAGCTTTATTCCTTGTAATTACTCCCTCACTGTCAGTCTTGTTTCTGAAAACCCACTTTGTACCAACAATAGACCTGCTTTTAGGTCTAGGTACAAGTGTCCATACTTCATTTCTTTCAAATTCATTCAACTCTTCCTGCATAGCTGTTATCCAGTTCGCATCTTGAAGAGCTTCTTCCACTTTCTTAGGCTCTGTTTGAGATATGAATGCATGAAACAAACATTCATTTGCTGTGGCACTTCTTGTTTTCACACTTGCATCTGGATTTCCAATTATCAGATCAGGTGTATGAGCCTGAGTCCACCTTCTTGCTGTAGGTAAGTGGCTTCTATCATCATTATTAGATCCTCCCCCATGATCCATGCTTTCCTGATTTTCTTGTTGACCTTCTGCATTCTCTGAGGCTCCCCCTGAGTTGGACTGCTCAGTGTTTGAACTTTCAGAGTTTGTATTAGATTCTTCAGCTGACTCACTTTCTGAATGTGAGTCATCATTCTGAGATGTTGCTGAAGTACCTTCATGCTCCCCCTCAACTGGTTCTCTATTTTCTTCTGTCTGAGAGATTTCCTCAGTGTTTACCAGTAGAGGATCAGAGTATGGTACATCCGAGTTTGTTGGATTTGCTTCGTCAGACATCATTAGAGTTTAGATCTTCATTTTCAATTCCAGTTATTTTCTTGTCATCAAATGACACATGTATAGATTCCATGATCACTTTAGTTCTCAGATTATAAACTCTGAATGCTTTAGTTGATAGTGGGTATCCAACAAAAATTCCTTCATCTGCTTTTAAATCAAACTTGGTCAACTGTTCAGGATGAGTTTTCAACACAAAGCATTTGCACCCAAAAATATGAAAATATTTCAGGTTTGGTTTCTTATTCTTCACCATCTCATATGGTGTTTTCCCATGCCTGTTGATCAGTGTTGCATTTTGAGTAAAACAAGCAGTTTGAACAGCTTCTGCCCAAAAATAAGTTGGCAATTTTTCTTCATCAAGCATTGTTCTGGCAGCTTCGATTAAAGTTCTGTTCTTTCTTTCAACCACTCCATTCTGCTGTGGAGTTCCTGGTGCAGAAAATTCTAGCTTCACTCCTCTTTCTTTGCAAAATTCTTCCATTGTTGCATTTCTGAATTCAGTACCATTATCACTCATGATAACTCTCACTTTAAACTGTGATCCTTTGTCCAGCAGCTTCACATGTTCCATCAAAATTAAGGCAGTTTCATCCTTCTTTACTAGAAAGTACACCCAAGTGTATCTAGTATACTCATCAACAATGACTAGAGCATATTTCTTTCTGCCTAGTGACATTACATTTACTGGACCGAATAGATCAAAATGAAGAAGATGATAAGGCTCCACAACTGAAGATTCAGATTTACTCTTGAAAGATGACTTCCTTTGCTTGGCCTTTTGACAAGAATCACACAGACCATCTAAGCTGAGTATTGACTTTGGAAGTCCCCTTACAAGATCTTTTCGAATTAGCTCATTGATGTTGTTCAAGTATAGATGAGAGAGCTTCTTATGCCATTTCCAACTCTCTTCATTAGACATTTTTGCAGACAGACACACAGCTTTTCCTTCAGAGTTTGTTACCAAACTTTCTTCATAGATATTATTCCGTCTGTGTCCAACTAGAACAACTTTCCCTATAGATTTGCTGATAACCTCACAATATTCAGGTTGTAAATCTACATGGTAACCTCTGTCACAAATTTCACTCACAGATAGCAAGTCATGCTTGAGTCCTGGGACTAGAGCTACATTGGTGATGATGACACTTCCAAGATTGATATTGCCATATCCCATAGTACGTCCTATGTTGCCATCTCCATAGGAAACTTTTGGGCCAGCTTTCTCCTCATAATCTGATAGCAGGGCTTTATTTTCAGTCATGTGTCATGAACATCCACTGTCCAAGACTAGGGTACTTTCCCTTATGCCATGCAATCACAAACAATTACAAAGATTTAGATCTAAGGATCCAGACTTGCTTGGATCCTTTGGCTTTCTTAACATTGTTAGCTTTTGCAGCGGAATTCTTATCAACAGAGTTTAAGCTAACAGTATCAGAGTGTACACTTGTAGAATCAACTTTAACCCATTTCAAATTTGGCTTCAACTCATAATAGTTGTGATAAATGGCATGATAATTCTTACAAGTATAAATAGAATGCCAAGTACTCCCACAGTGAGTGCATAAAGTCTGTGGTCTAACCCTAACATAATCATTCTTAACTCCAGACATGGAGGGTAAAGAATTAATATCTTTGTTTTTCTTGCAAAAACTTGCAAGATGGTTAGAACTACCACAATTATGACATGTTTTTCTAGGAGCATCAGTGATAGGCAAATGATTATTACTTCTGTTAATGCCTACTTTTCCATTTCTGTTTTTCCTGGACACTTTCTGTTTTTCAACAGACTTTACCTCTTTGAGCTTATACTTGAATTGTTTCTCTGTCATTAAACCAACATTCACCTGTTTAACACAAGTTTTTACTGGTTCTATCTTAACAGCTTCTTTTTCAAGTACGGAATTTTGCTTACTGGATTCAGGAACAAATTTCATAGGTTTAAGTTGTGTTCTAACTTTAACCTTATCTTTAAACCTAAGTTCATCTTTCTCACAGTAACCTAACCCAACTGTATCTGTTTGAAATACCTGATGTGTGTCCTTACCAGAGTTTGTCCAGGTTTTAATTACCTTCCTTTCTTTTTCCAAATCAGATTCTAATTGCCTAAATTTCTTAAGCAACTCCTGTTCCACATAAACAGCATCATCTCTTTCCTTTTGAACTTGTTGCATGTTAACAAGTTCTTCTTCAAGAAATTTATTTCTATCTTTAAGCTTAAGATTCTCAGATTTAATTCTCTCATTCCCTAAAGTCTGATCCCTATAGCTAACATGTATGCTTTTAAGATAAATTCTCAATTCAGATATATTATCAGTATCATAAGCATAAGTTGTTAGGGGTACCTTATTTTCAGATGATTCAGATTCCTCTTTGACAGTTGCCATGAGAGCATAGTTGACATCCTCATCTGAATCTGAAGTGTCTGCCCAGTCTTTTCCTTTAGTGATGTGTGCTTTTTCAGATTTTCCATTCTTGCACTCAGGAGCATAGTGACCCATCTCTTTACACTTGTAGCACTGGATCTCAGACTTGTCTTTCTTCCCAGATTTGATATCTCTTCTGTCAGACTTTCTGAAATTCTTTCTTTCAGAGTTTGAATCTCTCCTTGAGAATCTCTTTCCTTTCTTGAAGTTCGTGAAACCCATCTTCTTGAAAGTCTTCACCATCAAAGCAGCCATTTGCATCATTTGTTCTTCATCATCCTCAGATTCAGAAGAAACATCAGTGTTTGAGTCATCATCAGTGTTTGATGACTCACTTTCAGAGTTTATGACCAAAGCCTTTCCTTTAGCTTTCTTCTTTGATGTCTCTTTCTTAAGAAGTTTTTTCTTCAACTTTGAGAGCAACAGATTTTGTCTTCTTCCCAGATCTTTTGTTTCTTTGTTCTATTTCAAGTTCATGAGTTTTAAGCAAACCATAGATTTCATCGAGATCTGTTTCTGCAAGATCATAATTATCTCTTATTGTCGTTGCCTTCAAATCCCATCTTTCAGGAAGAGATAGAAGGAATTTGAGATTCGACTCTTCAAGTTCATATTCTTTATCAACAAGAGATAAATCATTCAACAGTTTGCAGAATCTGTCATATGTCTCAGTCAAAGTTTCATCAGGTCTAGAATCAAAGTGTTCATACTCCTGTGTAAGAATAGTCTTCCTGTTCTTCTTTATAGCACTTGTTCCTTGACATCTGACTTCTAAAGCATCCCAAATCTCTTTGGCAGTTTTGCAGCCAATAACTCTATTAGACATAACATTATCTAAAGCACTATGGAGAAGATGTCTAACCTTTGCATCCTTTGCAATTGATGAGATGTCTTCAGGAGTCAAATCTTTCTTTTCTTTTGGAACGCTCTTCTGTTCTTGACCAGCAACAACTAGAGACAGTTTTGTTGGCATATGAGGACCATCATTGATTCTATCAAGATATTCTGGATCTGTGGCTTCCAGAAACATGGTCATCTTCACCTTCCATATTGGATATTCCACTGGTCTTAGAATTGGAACCCTGATTGTCTCATATCGACTTACAGAAGTTGGTTGAACCTTCTGAGCATTAGAACCCGCCTGGGTATTTTCAGCCACGATTATAACTTGTGTTTGGATAAAAAACTGTATATATTAAACAGGCTTGGCTTTGATACCAATTGTTAGGCCGAATACACAATATATAATCAAGTATAGGTATGAGAATAATAATTAGAACACTGTTTATGAACAATAAACTGAATGGAATTAAAAACTTCTCTCTCAGTGATGTAAAATATCACAGAGAGCTGCTAGGTTACAGGAATGATAGTTCACGTATTCGCATCCCTTTTAGGGTTAACCTATCTGTGTTTATATAGTACACAGCTACATACAATCATTAATTGATATTCCTATAAATTAGCTATGCAATCAGAATCAATTAAGAATTGCTTCTGTCTTCTGTTCCGTTTCCTTAGCCATCTCGATATCTCTTTGCTTCTTTCCATCTTCAAAGAGTATCGCTTCTAGAATGTTCATTGAATTGCACCGACTGCTAAGCAAACTCTGACTGGTCCTCTAGCTAAACTCTTGACTAGTCCTCCAGCTAAACTCTGATAGTTTCCTGGTACTTAAACACTGATAAACAAACATCAGCAATTATATCTAACATTGGGAGATGCCAGTGTCGCCACTTTGTATACATTGTTACAACAAAACAACAATTGGTACAGCCGAGCGTGTACTAAATAATGGAATGTCGAGGTCACTACTCTCAACTGGAGTTATCACTATTGACTATATCAGGTCAAAAGATAATATTGCGGATCCGATAACCAAAGGGTTAACAAGAGAGTTAGTTGAGAAATCATCGAAAGGAATGGGACTGAAGCCCATAATAAAAGTCGGTACAAAGGAAACCCAACCTTGTTGACTGGAGATCCCAAGATCTTGGTTCAATGGGACAACCTAACTGTAAAGACTTAGTGAGATCATTGTGGGGGTTTTACTCCCGGGTCCATTCCTATGATGAAAAAACAGTGATAAAAAATGGATAAAGGCTAAGCTATGCTTTTAATGATCCTTATGTGTCGATATGTCGAACAAATAATACTTTCGTATTGTTCAAGAGATCACCTATGTGAGTGAAGTGGGGTCGCTTCAAGAAGGAATTGCGGGGGCTAATTCTGGGAAAAACTCATAAAACCAGGCTAAAGCTCAGGACCAAAATGGGCTTAACAGTGAGAACTGAACAAATATAGGGAAAGACTCCAGTGGGGGATGTATCATCATTTCACTATACAGAAGGGCGGTTCAAGGTCAACGCGACTACTGAAATTCTAGAAATGTAAATATGTTTGTAACACCCCAAGATCCGGGGTCGGAGATCTAGGTTGTCACGATCCCTTGTTCCGTACAAACACTTAATACTTGAATCAAAATATAATAAATCAGCACACATGGTGACCCCACCATCAATATACTCACGCCAGTTATGTCTCAGAAACGAACTTACAAAAACATTAGTCATCTGGTCCATAAATTAAAGTTATTACAACCCAAAAGTAAAATACTAGCAACCTACTGCCAATGTGATTTCTACATGAAACCAGAAAGGCAGCGCAAAAGTTTGTTCTTGTTCATTAACATACATAAGTGATACTTATAAATAAACCGGAGCAACAAGAGTTACACTCCGAACCAACCCAGTAGTTCTACCTGATCAACTTCAACAACCCTGTTACGGGCGGCCTGTATATCCCTGACGCGCTTCCGAGGGGTACGACGAATCCTGGCCATCTACCCTAGCTGTTGTGTTGTGATATATATATATAAAAAGAAAGAAAGAGTGAGCACTCAGCCCAACAATAATATAACACAGCATAAGCATATACGTAAGCTTATATCATAAAGGAAAACCTTTAAAACTTCATTCGTATACAGAATGATATATTTGTTTTCTTTTCGTCCAAAACATGCCATACAGTGCAACTACTGTATGAGGAACCTCATTACTCTTCACTGTCACATTATCAGTAACTCAGCGCCTAGGCTTTTGTTACAATGTACAGTACAACTCCAATAAGAGGGAAGAAAGGGAACATACTGGAACACCCGATACACGGTGATCAGCCGTTGTATCGTAACTTTTCTTTTCTACTAGTAGAAGGACGACTTCCTATTCGGTTATCTCCCTGACCGCATACGGGCCACTGTGCTAAGAGATCACTACCTCGGTGCCTATTTCGTCACCGGGTAAGCCTTAGCACTCAAGAGATCACTACCTCGGCGCCTATTTCGTCACCGGGTAAGCCTTGATAATTTTGGCACTACCCCAACACCTGTTTCATTGCCGTGTAGACCCTTCCAGTTCCCATTATAGAAAACAACATCGATGAAACGGAAATCAGAACTTAATCCTATTTTCCCCAAGTATAATTACTTGTCAAAAACTTTGTACCCGTTCAAAATTCCTTACTCCCGAGTATTTGAAGGGAGTAAGTCACAGAGTGGGTTGACATTAGTCAACGAAACTACCGATGATTACCATGTATTTTGAAATCATGACCAGGGAGTTTATTGAAATTTTCAGAGTTTAGCAAGTTTGAGATTCTTTACTTGAATGGGGGAGTCATCCCCAACTACAGGTATTCTAGAGGAACAATGAAAGTAAAACTTTGTCCTCGACTTCTTGAACTAGATTCCCAATTTCCGATGAATAGAAAACACTATTCGTATTTAATTATTTTAAGATAATATTTGGGAATCTCTGCTTTAATTACCTTTTCTGAAGATCAGAAAGTTTTGTGTAAATAGTAGAACGTTAAATAATATAATAAGGTTCTATGATTTTTAAATCATATTTGGAATATTTAATAAGTATCCAAATAATAAATATTGAATTATTATTCAATATAAAACCACTTAAGTGAATATTCAAAATAATATTCACTTAATTAAATAATTATTCAAATAATATATATTATAATATTATTTAAATATTTCTCATTAAATATCCAATAATATATATATTGGAATATTTAATCAATATTTCATATATAACTGTCCCTGGAACCCTCCAGCTTTTGACAGTGTGATCAAAACAAAATAATAATTTAAGTCCCTGTCTTATTATTTTAAAATCATCGTACAACTGCTCTATACTTAGAGCCTTTAAACCTTGGTTTATATCTAGTAT
The DNA here is from genome assembly GCA_030848705.1 of Heracleum sosnowskyi. Classification (NCBI taxonomy): domain Eukaryota; kingdom Viridiplantae; phylum Streptophyta; class Magnoliopsida; order Apiales; family Apiaceae; genus Heracleum; species Heracleum sosnowskyi. Next base: position 46,410,968 of record CM061239.1, on the reverse strand, counting down.
TTACCTAGCATATAAACCTTATATCTTATACAGCTTTTTATTAAAAGCGTACACAGTTTATAAATCATTTTGCAGCATTAAAGCAGAATATTTATCATAATCACAACATATATCACAACAGCATCACTTATATGATGTAGGGTTTGAAAACTTGCCTTGGTGTCTTTGTGGTGAGGTAGTGGGGGCTTGAGAGTGTACGCGTCGATCTATAACAAGATATACAATTTCAGTCAGTCCTCTTGAACCAATTAATGTGCTATAACTTAAGCACTCAAGTTCTATTAATGAAAATCAAACGTCTCGCTCTCGGTCATCTATAACCTCATGACGTTCCATAAACTCTTAAGTCACAAGTTTGGGTGAAAATCCATTCACAAAACCCAAGTACTTTTCCTTTACTAATTCCTTGTTTTTAACCATCCCCTTAAGGGTATTTCACTCGCGCAACCTTCGTTCGCGTATTTTTATAAAATCACCAACTTCTCTTTTTAACTCAAGACCTTCTAGGTTTCATTTCCTAACAATCCATGCTAGTACCCATTTTAATATCTCGGCCAAATTCCATTTTTAAAGGGTTTGACCACTATCTCAAAGTTCATGCACTGAACTACTTAGTTACGCGAAACCGCTTTCACTAAAACGGACATTTCTCCTAAACCGTAAATCAAAACGATACGATTCTTTCGCTAAAACAAACTAGGAAAAAGGGCCTACATGTTCAATGCCAGAAACTTCATGTTTATGCCCTCTAATGTAACCGTGGTTTCTGTCCAAACTACCTAAGTAAAATTTGACATGGTAACGGCGCTTAAACGCAATTCCCGTGTTTTTAAACACTCACTACAACCACCAATCAACAATCAACCAACCACCAATCAAACCTCAATTTAATACTAAACTTTTCTGTCCAAACATGGTCATACTCTAGTTCATAAGTTTATCCACAAATCAACCATCAAACATGCTTAAAATCATGCATACATGCTTCATTACTACATAGTTCTTAAACAATCACGTATAACTACTAGATCAAGCAAAATCTCAAAAAGGGGAGGAGTTTTATAACTTCCTTGGAACTTAACAAAAGCTATATATGGATGATATATCCTTCCTTGCTCCTTAACTATGCTAATCAAACCTAAAAACTTCAAAATAAAACAAGATCTTATGAGATTACTATTCACATCACTATTTATCATCAACTTTGAATCCATCAAAATAAAACAAGATCTTATGCATTCTTTTTTGATTTGCTTTGTTTGATTTTCTTTTGTTTTGTTTTGTCTAAATACACTTAACACTTTGTAATTAAATTGTGTGGCTAATAACTTGTTTTGTCACCAATGACAAGGCTCTTTTTGAACTTGTGGTGGTGGTGGTGAAAGTGGTGACAAGGTGGTGATTCACCACTTGGTCATCCTCTTGCATCATGCTTGTAACGCCCCAAATCCGGGGTCAAAGGATTTGGTCGTCACACAGCACCCTTAATCCAAACAACCTGTTCAATATAAAATCAACACAATAATAATATATGTGACCCCAACTTTACCAAGAATCTTTAAAGGTTATAGTGCTAGAAACAAGAATCCAAAATTTCATTACAACAATCTTTCTTCTTTACAACCATTCTCTTTACATAAATTCTAATACACTAGTATAACTTCGATAAGAAGTATACCAGGCAACTAATCTTATACAATATATTATTCAATAGAAAACATCTATATACAATACCTCTCACTAGCTCCAAATGCTCTGGATCAGAACGTCTTTACGCTACTATCCTTCCCATCTCTGACCGAATATGCGGACAAATATCTCCAATATACCTTCTTACTGAAAGGCTAAAATATATAAAGAAAACAAGTATGAGCGAAAGAATTGCTCAGCAAGTGCATTATCAAGTATAATATATAAAGTTTCCAAAATAAGCTTTGGATTTTCAAAATAACAAACTTTTGTTTTTGAACAATTGTAATCTTTAAAACTTCTCAAATCAAGTTTACTAATTTATCACAATTTCTCATTCAGCTTCTCGCAACTGAATAGTTTAAAACACAAAAAAGTTTATATTGGCCGTCACGGCGACCGAATCAACAATAACTACAATAGCATGTAGAAAATACGAACTAAGTATAACTCATATGTCTTTAAGACCATAGTTTGTATAAAGATACTAATTTGAAGATAACAGATCTATTCACAACATTCTCTGAAACCAACAACTCTGGAAGAGTAGAATAATCAAGGAGTAGGAATGAGCCAACGCGCTCGGTCATGGAACAAAGAACGCACTTCAAGACTTCAACATGGTACCGACTGGATACGCGGTATGAATAAAACTCATCAGAATAGATATCTCACGACTACCAATGGAATCAAGGAAGTGGATTTCGACTATTTGGAATCCAAATGAATTAAGAGTAAGTGATTTCAGCAAGATTGAAACCACCATTTATTAATCAACAACCAACAACTTCGCGCAACGAATAATCCTGAATATCAGGGCACAACTCACAAGTACAAAATATACGGATGTAACTCATCCTAGAAATGAAAATTGATATTAGAATTGGATTTTTCACATTTATCAAATCAAAGGTTGAGCTACTGGCCAACCACGCATCAACCCCGGACTAGCTCATGTTATAGTCCTCTACTGGATCCTAGGCCAATCTGGGCCTTAAATTATTCCGACCATAAATATGGCTCGACCAATTACTGGTCCCATTTTTAAAAACATTCCAATTCTATATTATACATGTCAGGTGTCACACATATGACAACCTTACTTCGACAATCAGGTGTCGGAAGAATCGACAGCCTTAATACAACAATTGCTGGAAAACTCACGTTCCATGAAACAGTTCAATATGTAGAATCAATAAGGAATAGCAATATAATCAAGTATCGACAAGATCGACACAACAATGGGGAATGCACATGACAAGTAACAACATAATAAACATCGACGAAACCGATACAACATTTGAAATGATAATGAAGAATAACAATAACATGCTCACCAAGATCAGGTTCGATATGAAACAGGTATCATGGTATCAATAGAAATTTTATCAGCTCAATATAGAGTAGGGTTAAAAGAACAGGCTCTAGATGGCCTCAACAGTATGATTTAACACATTATGGAAGAATTAGTCAAGATTCACCAATTTGGTAAGTGACAAGAAAGTCAAGTTTAAGTTTAAGGATAATTCAAGGTAAGTTTATAATTAGAGAAAAACAAGGGTTTACTGGCTTCTGACAGAATTAGTTTAGATCCTTCGAACGTATACTTATAACAGCTAAGCCTCACATTTGAAAGAAGTAAACCAACTCTTACACAACATATTTGAATTTGAATCAGGGACTGGATCAGATAATCGCTTATAAATAAGAAAGGATAACAAGGCTTGCATAGGTGCAAGGTGAAAAATAGTATACTTGAAGAGTAAGCAACACAACTTCAGAATCTTAGAATAACTTTTCCCTCATAGGGTTCACAAGTTCCCGCTCATCTAGAGTTGGTAATATTCCAACTTAGCATTTTTAAATCAAGTCTTTGAAAGAAGGCCTTAGTATACAACCCATAACTATCTTTTCAATCATTTCAATATAATAATTATATCTCTCCGGTCAACATGAAAATATGAATCTAAACTCAAAAGGTATAAAAGAGTACTCGTCAATTTACGAGATTAAATAACATACTTGCAATTTAATGCAAAGAAATCAACATTTGAAAATTCAGTAAAAAGCATTCAACATGCATACTAATAATTCAAGATAATATCTCTTAATTAATAAGCAAGGGTATAAACGCTTGCCTCAGAAACAATACGATTCCCTCCTTATTCTGTCTTATCGCACGATTCTCTACTTCCGTCCTTCTTTGCTCTAACGCTCTTGCGAACACCACTAGTCTGCTTTTACCATTTCGAATCCACGTGCCAGCCTCGATAGTCAAACATGAGACGGTACTTAGTCTTCAACGTATGATTTCACATTCCATAAACGATTGTAACTTAACTTCGACAATCTGACTCGTCTCGTCCAATAGCCTCTGTTGCATAGACAACCACATTTCAATTGATAGAATCATCACATCTAACTATACTAGTAATCCTCGTAACTCGCTTGACACAACTCTCCTTATATAAGGTCAACAGTCTCACCATTCTCATTTTCTAACATTACTGACAAATTTCTATCCCAACTACCCATCGTGACAATACTAGACACGACCAAAGTATTTAAACAAGTCTCAAAACAGTTATTCGTATTTATAACTCACTAACCAGATAATTCACATAATCCACATCATTCACATAGCACATTTAAACAAGTAACCGGTATGTATCGGGCGTCCGGTATAATTTACGAGATTAAAACTCAGATACTAGCCCTAGTATGGGCATATACGGACTATAAAACACATTACACAAACCATATAGCACTTATAACTATTTTTAAAACATCACACGAAGCTTATTTGAATTTAAATAAGCCACAAACAATTTTTAAATCAAAAATCGGATTTTAAAATCTAATATAAGTATTTTAAATGCAAATAAATCAATTAATAAAATTAATTGACACTCTTTAAATGCTCAAACTATTTTTTAAATAATAAATCAGGTTTGAAAATAATTAAATTGAAATTTAAATTAATTAAATCTAATTAATAATCAATTTTTAAGAATTAACTGATTAAAAGAATTAATCAATTAATGAAATTAATTAATTATTAATTAAAAATGATTAAAATAATTAAGTTTAATCAATTCTCGAATTTAAAATAATAAATATAATTTTTTAGAATTTTCTGAATAATAATATGTATTTTTAAATTAAAGATATGATTTTTAGAATTTTTAAAACAATTTTTGAATTATTTCAAAAATTAAAATCCAGAAACAGTTTTTAAAAATGCAATTAGGGTTTTAACAGATCAAAACCGGGTCGGGTAGGGTTTTGAAAATAGGTCATTAAGAACACGGTGGGTCGCGAAGAACACGTCACCGGAAAACTGGGTTTCCCAGTTTCCGGCCGGCGTCCGGCCAACCCACCAGTTTACGGCGACCAATACCATTCCAAACACACTGATTTTTCGAGGGGAAAACACGGAAATGACAAGGTCATCACAAAACTCAATTAATTAACACACAATCTTCACAGAATCCGCCCAAAACTGGCCAGAAAGTTTCCGCCGGCGGCGGTGCTACCGTTTTCCGGCCAACCGCAAACTTCAACCAAACTCAAAACTAATTACACGGTTCGACTCTAAACTCGCAGATCTATTCAATGGCACAAACATTATCAAGGTTCGCTTAGCCGATCAAAATCCCGACCAAACTCCGATCAACATGAATTTTCCGATTTGCTTGATTTAGAACCCCAAAAATCACATAAAAATTATCAATGTACTCCATACAACATATACAATCTATTCATATAATCAATTATCAATAAGAATCAAGATCACAGATTTCCCCAAAATTTTAACCTAATTCGAAATAAATAAATTAATTAAAAATCGGAAAAACTTAGAAATCATACCCACATAGATTTTGATGATAGATTTAGGTAGAGGATGATGAGAGATTCATTTTGGTTACAAGAACATAGAAATCGGATTCCGATAACGCCTTCAAAATTGAATTTGATTCTCAAGAACACGAAGAACAAGTTCTAGGGTTTTTCGGATTTTTAACTGTAATTAAGCTTGATTATACGAAAAACAAAGTACGATTTGCCTTTTTATAATAAACGGAAAATAATACCCCAAATGACATTTTTGGATCGATATTGATCCGATGGATCGTTTTAAATACAATATAACAGAACATATGCTTTAAACCTTTAATAAAGCAGAATACACGTTTTTCGAGACGATAATCATACTACAAGTATCGTTTAATACAAAATATACGAACCAAAATACCTCCACGACGAATATTTTCGAATACTTCCCACTTTAACAAATGAAATATTGGTACGAACGATATACCAATATCCCGAATAATTTGGGAACGATCCAAATTTTCTTTTCGATAATTAAAATAGAATAAAATAGTATGACATCCCTTTCAAAATAGTTTCTAATTCCCCACACATTTCACATAGCACCACAATATCACATATTCAATCATTTAACGAATAACTTAGCACGTTTAAACAGATAAATCATTTAATAACTCTTAATATGAAATTAAAATTTCATTTCACATCACATAATAACACGTAATTTTCCCGGATCTTACAATGCTTATGTCATCATTTGTATCCTCAATCCTCTTATATATTGCACTTGATGATCTTATATAATACTCCTCCTTTGGTTAGGGTTTAATCCACAATTTGTTACGCTTTTGTTTCGCGATAGTTTCAAGTGGTTTTAAAAACGTTTCTGTGTACCAAAGCTAGGGTACTTCCTTTATCTTTCCATTACCTTTGTCTAATATATAATCTTAGATTTCTCACCATGGTTTAAGATATGATCATGGATTTCTCATTCCACATACTTTCTTAAAACGATCAAATCAATACATCCGTGATTGTCCAGTGAATAGTGATTTAAAACTCGGATGGGAATCTTCTGATTCTGAGTACGTTTACATTCTTTTATTCTTCCTATACATCAATATTTTATTCTTCCTATACATCAATAGTATAACTTCGAAACATTCATTCCAGGTCATCCACATAGGGTGGTCTGAAAAACTTTTCATCAGCAAATTTACTATTCATCAGTGGAAATTTACTATTCATCAAGGTTTTCAATATTACAAAATTTTGGGATATTACAATGTTCTTACAAGGGAAGGTTCAAGGGTTTACGCCTACCTGTCTTATGCTGGTTTCTACCATGTGCTCTATCTTCATGTCAAAGAGTCGTTTTACAATGTCAATTTTATTCATGTGGGGGATTGTTGGAATATTTGAATAAATTTGAATTGTATACTTATTATTTTGATTTTGTAACTTCTATACTAATGATATTGTAACTCCTATTTTAATGAAATAATGTTGATTATCATTATTGTAGTGGAAGTTGCAATATTGATTATTCTTGTAAGTTACATATTTTGTAGTCCTATATAAGGAGGCTCTTGCACCATTGTTTTGTACACAAAAAAATTATATTAGCTTTTGCATTTTTTCTTGCATTCTTCTTAGAGCTTTAGGTTCTGTTTCTGTGAGATAGAAGGCGTATTTGTTCGGTTTATAGAAGGCGGGTCTTCAAGTGCTTAAGATCACCTTTGTTCGTTGTATCCTGGGAGACGGAAGCCAACACACCTTCAAGCACCACACGGAAGGGGCTTATTTGTTTTAAGGAGAGCGTGATTTTCACGTGCCTCGGACTTTCATTTCGGTATTTTATTGTTGTAATCTTGATTTCAGGTATAATCTTAATCTATACTTCCTACATCAAGTACTCCTTTGAGATCAATGCGTGGATAGTACAATGTCATATGAAGGAACGACCCATATTCACGTATCGGTATTAAGTGCAATTTGTACTAGAAATTACGGAGAAAATTCTTCTCATTTTTTTCTTGGTGACTTTCACTACAAGAACAGGGCCTTTTCCGACCGTGAAAGCATCGATCGATCGATAGTACTGAGGGGCTAATATAGACCGCCTGAAAAAATCAGTCGTAATTAGGAAGTATGCTCCAACACGTACTTCGATGACACCTCATCTGGCCCGACCCTCGTGGCGTCTAACTATCAGGCTGTGGGACCATCCACAACCTCCCTTCCAGCTGTACAATATGAAAGAGGGGAAGTACAAGGTAATATGTGCTTTAGTGTTTAATACTTGTGAAAGTCTGATTAACTTTTACATAATCTCTTTTCATGTTAGGTGCTTTAAATAAAATTGAACACTATGCTTAATTGGTTTATCGAGTTTAGCCATTTGTTAAACTATTTCTTTGATATCCTACCATTACTTATATAAGCCTCATTTCAACCTCTGAAAAATAACTTTTGATTCATGCATGCATATATACGAATTATAGATTTGATGGAAAACCAAGCATATGGTAGCACATGCCTATTTTTATTGAACTTGAAAGATACACTTACAACTAAACACTTGAGTTATTTGAGAGTATTTTGATATTTTATATCCATGACATGCTTATTATGATTGCCACTTTGATCATTATTTTATAATATTTTTGTCTATCAAGACAATGGGTGAATGTCTGGATTATTTTGCATGAATGGTGCACTATGTGAAGTACTTTTACTCTCAGACATTTTTAGATTGTTGTATAATTGTGTTTACATGTGTGGAGTACTATGATATTTTTCATGCTTGAGATTTGCTTAGTCAAAATTGAATTTTATTGGGTTGCACGTGTTTACATCACAGTTTGTGCCCTGACTTAAGTTCTAGACATCATAATTGGATGATTTTACACTCGTGAAAATAACAAAATTATCTACAATCCTAGAAGTGGTAAAGCATCAAGATTCCAACTAGAGGGATCAGAAATAGGTTGGAACATGGACTATAAATTTTACATATAGAATCCAATTTGTTTCACAAAATTACTTCTATTTTCTTGAAAAGCAATGAAACTCCTTTTTATATTAGGTTTCTAAAGATATCATATTGATACATTGAGAAGCGTTTATTATCGAGAGAGGAAAAGAGAGAAAAAAAACTAAGAGGGAACGTGAGCAAGGATTGAAAGGATTCACTCCAAGTTCGAGAGATTTCATCAAGTTGTATCTTTCTTCACTCTATATCCTTATAATCATGGTTTTGGTTATATATATATATATATATATATATATATATATATATATATATATATTCTCTATCTATTATGAGTAAGTAATTCCCTAGCCTGGAAATTAGATAATATTCATTGGTTAAAAATGATTGTATGATTATATTGGGATTTCTATGCCTTTGCTAACATGTCGTTCAGTGCTTCACATATTGAGGGACTCGCGAACTTTTAATTGTATTTTTAGGAATTGGATATAATTCGAAGTGGATTTATATATCTATTTTATGATATGAGAGATACAATTCAATTATTTAATTGGGAGATTTTATATGCGAGTTATGAAACAGAAATCCAGCCCGCATTAGGAACATTTGAGAATTTGAACAAAAAACGAAAGATCAGATGCTAGGCTCTAGGTTCTGTTTGACACTGAACAAGAAAAAAAGGTAAAATTTCAAGCGTTTGGCTGAAGATGGGTGGGGTGAACCCTTACTTGAGGATACAAACGAAAAACGAAGGGAGGACGACGAAGATGAAAGCGAGCATAAAAAAGTTTCTTTATAGATCTGAATTGCCTTATCTTTTGGATAACAAACCATATCGTTGGTCAGGGGGCACATCTTTAAAGGCTCATCTACGCCAAAAACGATGAGCTACTACATCTACTCTATCTTGTTTATACTTAGAGGGATAATTATAAGCATCTATATGAGGAAAACTAGTAAATATTTCCCAATTTTCTATAATAAATCTCTAATATAATCATCATTAGTATGAACGAGAGATTTTTAAGGTTTCTTACGCCGAGAAGCTATGTTTGGGCGAGAAGTAACAGGCTGGGTGAGTAGAGGTTGGCCGAAAGAACTTGAATCCGCCATTGACATTCCTCGCTTGAGAAATAGCTTGAATGCTTAAAAACTAGAAAAAGCTTGAGAAAGATGAAGGTTCAAAAACTCTTTAAAGAATGTCCAGAAAACAACATATTTTCAATGGAAACTAGAAAAGCGCGACAGTGTTGGGCGTTGGAAATCGCCTAAAGAAGAGTGTAGAAAGCTTTTTAAAGAAAAGTGTTTCGAGAGAATTTTGCAGAGTGAGTTTGTGAAGAGTGGAGCGTGGAGCGTGAATTGAACTTCATGATTCATCCAATGTACATGAAAAAATGACTGGTTGACCTCACCAAACAAAAGGTTAAAATTACTAACTATGGACGATAAATGAGATAAGTCCCATAGGCGTATAGGTCAAATAAAATTCAACAACATTTAAGAGAATTTAATAGAATATCTTGAAAATTCATTAAGATTATAAGGGAAATATATTAATTCTTAAAGGAATTATGTCTTAGGGCTGAATCCCAAAACAAAATAGAAAATGCATAAATAAAGCACAAAGTAATTGACAAACATGTTAGAAAATACCCGCGTGAAGGAGACAAACTTCTTTGGCATGGGTAAAAACATGCTTCGTGGGTGGTGGTTACCTCCGCCAAGGTTGATTTTTAGAAATAGAAGGATAAAAATCATCCACTCCATTGACGTGGGTAGATAGGTTGTCTCCTTGGTGGGGGTAACCTACGACAAGGTTTATTTTCAAAAAATTAAGTTTAAAAAGCCACCCAAGGAAACAAAGTCTTTTGGGCGTGGGTAGATGATATGTCTCCTTCGTAGGAGTTAGCCACGTCACAATTGACTTTGAGAATTGAAAGGACGGGAAAATACCCATACCAAGGAGAGAGAAAAAAAATTGGGCATCGATAGGTAATATGCATTCTTGAGGGAGTTTACCCATGACAAGGCCATTTTTTGATCTAGAGATGCACCCACGCTAAGGAGAAAAAGTCTCATGGGAAAAAAAAACTTCTTGGTGGGGGTTAACCACGCCATGGCATTCCTTCTTAGGCAAATGAGATTTTTTGAAAAAATTACAGAAATAGTAGATTAGAAGACGTTCGATGATATGATATGGACAAGTGCTGAATTTATTGTTAGTCGTGAGGTAATGGCATAAACACACTATGAAATGCACTTCCCATCGTAAGCTACTCATAACTCTCCATCATTGGCACAACAACAATAAAAGTTGTACTCCTAAAATATAAACACCTCCTAACCTATCTCCTCACCCTCACACCATATAAATGTCATTCTAAAGAAGTTTTATGAATTTTTTTAAAGAAATTATGATCACTGAATATACACCGTGATCATATATTAGTGTCTGCCCATTTATTGAAGTAAAATAAGGGTAGTAATATTTTTTGTTATATATACATTTATTTTGTACATATATAATTTACCTTTTGAAATAACACACAAACAATAATGAAAAGGTTAATTCAAGTGGTGACGGGGATAATCAAAACCTTTTTAACACTAAAACTATTGCAGTGACCTACATGAAATATAAAAGGTCGAATATAACATTTGGTTGCCAACATAATTTCTTATTTACTCTGGAGCATTGGCATCATATTTCATTTAATACTTGTAAAATATGTGTCAGGATATTTCAACATCAAAGCTATGGTGTTGATCTACTTAAAACATCGAATGAATTTGAAAAAAATTATAAGGGGAACAATATAGATGGGTGTCAAGAATACATTTATAAGGGTACGGGCACAAACACCACACATACATCTTTAACTTGTGAACTTTTCATCATAGGCTCATAGTGACTCTCCATCATTGGAATCAATGATTTATGTATGCAAATATATATTATCAATATATCAAATTCGGAAGTTAGAACTTATCAATATATATTATCAATATATCAAATTCAAACACCACTCAATCATCCACAAAAGAGATAGAAGTTAAGCAGACACCAATTATGCTTAGACCCTATATGTATATAAGATTTGAAAACATAACGGTTTAACGAGCAAGTTATCCATTCAGATTACATAGGGCAGGTAAGATGGTTAAAATTACCTACAAATCATGCATGACAAACATACATAAACCTATGCTAGCATGGCAAGTTCTAAACCTCTATATCCACTTTCGAAATCAAAAGAGATTAACAATACAACTTAGATGTTAGCTACGAATCCAAGAAGAATAAGCACAACCAAACTAGGAAATCAATTAGCCATCACACACACATCTTTAAAACAATTAACTACTAAAATCCATAAATAAATCCGTTAGAATCCCACGACAACCATTAGTTCATAATAGAACCGTTCATCATCGTGGGTTCTGATGAAAACATGATAATAATAAGTCTAGAATACTGAATAAAAGTGCTAGGGTTTATGAAATAACAAACGAGAATCCAAAGTATCGCCTAATTAGAAGAATACAAAGAAAAGATGAAAAGTAGATCTTCGTAATCAGCCGTCTTCTTGTTCTCCTCACCGGTGGATGGATATGTATGATTGTATGTCAATATATATCTCAGAAATCGTCCACCAGTCGATTATATAGGTCTCTGGGTTGACTGGTCTTCTAGCAACTTTCCTTTTCTGACTCAGAATTTCCTTCTACAGCATTTGGAGAGCGCGAGCGCGCCTAATAGGGCGCGGGCGCGCCTGGTTACTGTTCAGAATCCTCAACTTTGCTTTTCTTTGACTTTTCCTTGCGTGCTCTCATTCCACAACCACTTGACCTTAACGACTTTGTTCAGAACATCACTGTAAACCACAGGAACTCCACATTTCTGCTGACAAATCAACTCTGCAAATACTAACACAAAACACATCACAAACACCACACACTTGAGAACTAACGATCAAATTTAAGCCAATTTAGGACGATCCAAGTGGATATGAAATCCACTTATCACACCCCCAAACTTAAACTGATGCTTGTCCTCAAGCATAAACAGACTCTACTAACTATAATGCAATGCATGAATGCAACTAATATGATAATGCAAGTGATCCCCTCAGACTAACCAAAACCAATGAACAAGCAAACATCTCAAGGAATGCAATCTTTCAAACAGAGTTCAACCAAATTCCCGTATACTAACCATACAAACACAGAAACGTGCGTGTGTGCAATGCTCATCAATATACTCCCAAACTAAATCAAGACCATATCCTATTCTTCACCAAAACAACCACAAGCTTATAAACAAAATGAACTCTAGACACAAGAAACCACTTAAAGACACCTCAAAATCCGCTTGAGCTAGACAGGAATTCATGCTTTATTACAACACACATGCTTATTTGACCGTGCAATGGTTGAGACCCCAAAAGGCTTATACAATAATACCCATGTAGCGAGCGTTAGGTTAGTGGATCCCAGACCGGAAAAGTCTTAGGTCACTAGGCACAAAGTCCTCTAGAACTTAATTTCTCGAGTATTAAAGAGCTCAACCTGATCAATTATGCATAATCAACTAACACAACTCTTTTTTTTTTCTTCTTCTTTTTTCCTTTTTTTTTTCAATTTCGGAATGAGTGCGCTTTGCTTTTTCTCATCCCACCCTAGACTACTCATCTTTTAAATGAGCGGCTACTAGCCATTTGACGCCTAGCCTTTATTAACAACTAGCATGAAATCCCTATTTTCCCCCAAACTTAGACTTAAGTGCTTCTTCAATTTCAAGAGAATAGAAGAACATTCTAAATATAAGCAAGTGGTTAAATTCTAACTTCCAAACAAATATGGTCTGATCAAATCTAAAAGCAACCAATGAGACTTATGAAATTATTTTGTTTCTGGCATGCAAGTCAATTCATAGGAACTTAATCAACCCTCTATTCATCACTACCACACTCCCATCAACATCAACTCATCAATATAAATAGTCAAGTCCTACGGGATCATGAATTATGCATGCTATGCAAATGCAACTAAATGGACTCACATGATAGATATAAACACATATGCAAACAAAATGCTCTATATGAAATAAACATGAAAAGATATGAATGAACTAACTACATATGCAATATGAAACCTATATGAACACGCACTAATCTTCCCTAATTACCACCCCCAAACTTACAATATTCAATGTCCTCATTGAAGGTACTAAAAAGGAAAGATGCAAAGAATACCTAATCATCAGCAGGACCACCCTCCTCGGGTGGGGTATCCGGTGGTGGATAAACAGAATCCACTCCAAAAGTAGGCCAAGTGATATCAACTCCAGTAGCTCTGAATGCAGTACTCAAAGCCTAAGTCAAATCATGAGCAAAGCGGCTATGACTATCATGAATCGCATCAATGCGCCGCGTCAAACGCCTATACTGCACATCCCCTAAACCAGACCTATCCACCTCACACTGAATCCTGGATGCACGTTCCCTCCTAGCTGCAGGCTCACGAGATGGAGCCTCTGCTTCCTCAGCAACCTCAAGATGAGTATAGCCCAAACCATAGTAATCCGGAGCACCACCATCCCAATCCACCATCCTATCAATCGCCGAATGATCTATAGGAGCGCTTGGTAACTGAACCTGCTCCTCCTCGGACCAACGAACACCAACTGCAGCACACAACTTAGTAACAATGGAGGCATGAGGAATCGCCCCCGTTATACCACCCTTTAAAAACTTCACAATACTCCTATGAAGGAGCTCTCCAAGATCAATGTACTCTTCATTCAGAATACCAAAAAGAACAATAGCCCTTTCCACTGTAACCTCATGTTGATGCGAAGAAGGCACAATATTAGCACAAATAAACAAATTCCAAGCCCTCGCATACCTGTTCATAGCAGAAGCCGGAAAAGTAATCGGCTCGGTGGTGCCAGCCTTGTACTTCCAAGTCATGCCTGGAACACACATCTCCCCAAGAATGTACTCGAGATCAAGATCTTCCCGAGTCTTCAAAGACCAGTCTTCCTCACCCCTCTTCCTCCTAGGAAAATTCAAAACCCGATGAATTGCCCTAGCCGTATAATCAACAGTAAATCCCCGAACCATACTATAACCGTTCTTGTTGGCTTTAGCATTAGCATAGAACTCCCGCACAATAGACAACGGGACCGGCTCTGGTGCTTCACAAAAGGATTCCCAACCCCTCTTTGTAATCATGGTAAACAAGTGCCCATCAGTAGGTTGAGGCAAAAATCCCCTCTCTTTAGCCACAGCCTTCGACAACAATCGAGAAAACTCAACCTGAGCCTCTGGAGATGTGAATTTCTCTCCTCCAATACCAATACTCGACTCCTCCTCAGAAGAAGAACGACGAGTGCTGCTACTACCTGCCAATCTACCTCTCTTTGGTGGAGCCATTGAATTTGATGAAGATATATATAGATGTGTGTATGTGTAGGTGTGAGAGAGAGAATGAGAAAGAGTAATTTAGGGCTAGGGTTTTGATATTAGGGATTGGGGAGGGTAGGAAACTGTTTAAATAGGGGAAAAAATAATAAAAACTGAATTGGGGATGTTTTTTTTTCTTTGTTCCCGTTTCTGTTTTTTCCTGGACATGGATTGGGCGCGGGCGCGCGTGGCTAGGGCGCGGGCGCGCAGTCCTTCTGCCAGATTTTCTGATTTTTTGATTTTTTTTGATTTTTTTTTTAAACAAAGAAAATTAAAAATACTTACAACATATCATGGGTTGCCTCCCACGAAGCGCTCGTTTTACGTCAATAGCTTTTACGTGATTCCTGACTCCTTAAACAGCTGAAACAAGTATCGCGGTTTCCGCCTCGCGATTCACCCGTTCACCAAAATACGGTTTCAACCTCTGATCATTGACCTTAAATGCTTCATCCTATGACTTATCGAAAACTTCCACTGCACCATGTGGAAACACTGTTTTGATCGTGAACGGCCCCGACCACCTTGACTTGAGTTTACCAGGAAAAAGCTTGAGACGAGAGTTAAAAAGCAAAACTAGTTGGCCAGGAACAAAGGATTTTTGCACCAACTTCTTATCATGCCATCTCTTTACCTTCTCCTTCTATAACTTGTGATTTTCATAAACCTTTAGACGGAACTCATCCAACTCATTAATCTGAAGCATTCTTCTTTCACCAGAAGCTGACAAATCAAAATTCAACTTCTTCAACGCCCAATATGCCTTGTGCTCTAGCTCGGCAGGCAAATGACAAGCCTTACCATAAACCAGCTGAAATGGTGACGTACCCAACGGAGTCTTGTAAACTGTCCTGTAAGCCCAAACAGCTTCATCAAGCTTTAACGACCAATCCTTTCTTGAAGGATTTACAACTTTTTCAAGAATACGCTTAATCTCCCTATTAGAAACTTCAGCTTGGCCATTTGTCTGAGGGTGATAGGCAGTAGCAACACGACGATTGATATTATACCTGGCCATCAAGGCTGTGAACTTGCGATTACAAAAATGCGTACCCTCATCACTGATGATTACCCTTGGAGTTCCGAAACGCGTGAAGATTTGCTTATGCAGAAAACTCAGCACCACTTTAGCATCATTGGTCGGTAAAGCCTT
Source organism: Heracleum sosnowskyi (assembly GCA_030848705.1). NCBI lineage: Eukaryota > Viridiplantae > Streptophyta > Magnoliopsida > Apiales > Apiaceae > Heracleum > Heracleum sosnowskyi. The sequence goes on along the minus strand of CM061239.1, from coordinate 46,394,830 downwards.
TACCTCGACCCATTTAGACACATAATCCACAGCTAACAGTATGTACTGATTATTGCAGGACGAAACAAACGGTCCCATGAAATCTATTCCCCACACATCGAAAATCTCCACTTCAAGCAGCATATTAAGAGGCATCTCATTCCTCCTAGAGATATTGCCAACCCTTTGGCATCGATCACACCTCAACATAAACTGATGAGCGTCTTTAAATAGAGTTGGCCAGTAGAAACCTGCCTGAAGTACTCGAGTAGCTGTCTTCTCTCCACCATAATGACCTCCATAAGTGGTGGAATTGTAATCTCGCAAAACACCCTCGGTTTCACTATAAGGAATGCATCTTCTTATCATCTGATCAGCTCCTTGCCTGAATAAGAATGGCTCGTCCCAACGATACCACTTCACATCATGTAGAAACTTCTTCCTTTGAGCATAAGAGAATTCAGCAGGAATGACATTACTAACAAGATAGTTCACAATATCTGCAAACCATGGTTCTTCATCTTGCACCCCAAAAAGTTGTTCATCAGGAAAAAATTCATTGATAAGAGTTTTATCACCTGCATTCTTACCGAGGTCTTCAAATCATGACAAATGGTCAGCCACCTGGTTTTCTGTACCCTTTCTGTCTTTAATCTCCAAATCAAACTCTTGGAGCAAAAGAACCCAACGAATCAACCGCGGCTTTGAATCTTTCTTAGAAATCAGATAACGAATTGTTGCATGATCAGTATAGACTACTACCTTAGTTCCAAGCAAATATGACCTGAATTTCTCGAAACTGTAGACAATGGCTAAAAGTTCCTTTTCTGTAGTAGTGTAGTTCATCTGAGCATCGTTGAGAGTTTTTCTAGCATAGTAAATCACATGAAATACCTTGTTCTTCCTTTGCCCAAGAACAGCTCCCACGGCATAGTCACTAGCATCACACATTAACTCAAAAGGTTCGTCCCAGTCAGGTGCAGTGATAATAGGTGTAGTAGTCAACTTCTTCTTCAAGAGCTCGAAAGCAGCTAAGCAATCTTCATCAAACTTGAAAGGAACATCCTTTTCCAACAAACTACATAAGGGTTTAGAGATTTTGGAGAAGTCTTGAATGAATCGCCGATAGAAACCCGCATGACCAAGAAAACTGCGAATTCCCTTGACTGAAATTGGTGGAGGAAGATTTTCAATTGTCTCCACTTTGGCCTTATCCACTTCAAGCCCCTTGCTAGAAACCTTATACCCAAGAATGATTCCTTCTTGCACCATGAAGTGACATTTCTCCCAGTTGAGCACCAAATTGGTCTCAACACACCTTTTTAGCACCATGCCAAGATTCTGTAGGCACTGGTCATAGGAAGTTCCAAAAACTGAGAAGTCATCCATGAACACCTCCACATTATTGCCAATCATATCTGAGAAAATGGCCATCATACACCTCTGAAAAGTTGTTGGTGCACCACAGAGTCCGAAAGAAACGCGACGGAATGCAAAAGTGCCAAAAGGACATGTGAATGTGGTCTTCTCCTGATCCTCTGGAGCAATACAAATCTGATTGTAACCTGAATAACCATCCAGAAGGCAATAGAACTCATGACCAGCCAACCTATCCAGCATCTGATCAATGAACGGAAGAGGGAAGTGATCTTTTCTGGTGGCTTTATTCAGCTTTCGGTAGTCCATGAAAATCCTCCACCCTGTAACTGTACGAGTAGGGATGAGCTCATTCTTCTCATTAGCAACCACTGTCATGCCTCCTTTCTTAGGCACACATTGCACTGGACTCACCCAAGAACTGTCTGAAATAGGATAGATAATTCTTGCGTCCAACCACTTCAGAATTTCTTTCTTCACCACCTCTTTCATGATAGGATTGAGCCTTCTTTGAGGACCACAGTTGGTTTACTTCCTGGTTCAAGCGGAATCTTATGCATGGAATACGAAGGGCTGATTCCCTTGATATCCGCTATGGTCCAACCAATGGCTGACTTGAACTCTCTCAGAATTCTCAAAAGTTTTTCTTCTTCACTACCTGACAAGTTAGATGCAATAATCACAGGTAAAGTAGATGCATCACCTAAGAAAGCATACCTCAAGTGCTCCGGTAGTGGTTTAAGTTCAAGATTTGGAGCTTCTTCAATCGAAGGCTTAAGACGCTCCTGAGATTTTTTAAGCTCAGCTATGCCAAGAGAATCCAATGGCATATCAATCTTTCTTTTCCACGGAGAAACATTCAAATACTGCAGTTGCTCTTCTCTTTCTTTGTCTTCAGTATCAGAATCCCCTATCAGTACCTTCTCCAAGGTATCTGACCTAAGCAATTGCTCAATCTCCGTATACACTGCAAACTCAACCAAGTCCACTGAAAAACATTCTTCTTCCTCTGTAGGGAACTTCATTGCATTGAACACACTGAAGGTGACATTCTGGTCATGCACCCTCATTGTAAGTTCTCCTTTCTGCACATCGATCAAAGTACGGCCTGTAGCTAAGAACGGTCTTCCCAAGATAATAGGAATCTTCTTGTCTTCCTCAAAATCCAGAATAAAAAAATCAGCAGGAAAGATAAGCTTATCCACTCTAACCAAAACATCCTCCACTATGCCCCTTGGATATGTGATCGACCGATCAGCCAGCTGTAAGGATATGTTTGTAGGTTTAGGCTCAGGAAGTCCAAGTTGCATGAAGACAGACAATGGCATCAGATTAATACTGGCTCCCAAGACACACAAGCACTTGTTGAAAGATAGATTGCCGATAGTACATGGTATGGTGAAACTTCCTGGATCCTTGAGTTTTGGAGGTAACTTCTGCTGTAGAATAACACTGCACTCTTCAGTTAGAGCGACGGTCTCCAAATCCTCGAGTTTCAACTTCCGAGATAGAATACCCTTCATGAACTTCGCGTAGCTCGGCATTTGTTCTACAGCTTCCGCAAAAGGTATATTGATCTGCAACTTCTTGAAAACCTCCAGAAACTTAGCGAAATGTTTCTCCAACTTCTGCTTTTGAAGACGTTTAGGGAATGGCGGAGGAGGATAGACCTCCTTGATCTCTGTATTCTGCTTCAGAACAGATTTCTCAGTCGAATTGTCACGCTTTTCCGCTTCGTTTCCCCCCAAACTAGCTTTTTCCTCTTTTTCTTCAACTTCTGGCAGAATGTCAGGCGCGGGCGCACTCCCTAGGGCGTGGGCGCGCCCACCTTCTGTTGGGAATCCAGAAATTTCTTCGTTTTGCTCTGTTTCTGAGTTCTGGGCCCTAGGGCGTGGGCGCGCCCAACTCAATGTTGTGTGTCTCTATTAAGACAGTACTAAAGGTAATTAGCCTTCTTGTATTTCACAACACACAAGTGACGGCGTCCCGTCAGACTTCTATCACATAGACAAATAGTCCTTGTGTCCCCTATAAATAGGGTTGTTTACCTCAGTTGGAGTAGTGAAACATGAAAGAAATTTACGGTCAAAATAACAACCAAGACCTCTCGATAAGAAATCTCAAATACACACCTTGGATTGAAATTGAATAAATTCCAAAGGTGTTATTTCAGAAAAGAAGAACAACCAGAAAGGAAGTATCAACAAATAGTGTTACATCACAATTAGAGTTATCCACTCCGGAAGAATGAAGGAGTTGGAATTTAAATAACATATTTTTCAACAAGCCTCAAAATTTGAAATAGGCATAACAACAATATTTGGCGCAATTTAAAACATGATTGATCAAGAGTATCAAATGCAAGATCAACAGGTGGAATATATCCATCAACACAGGTTTCTTTTTAAAGGAATGCCAAATATTTCATTAGGATGGGAAGGTATTACCAAGGTCTTCACATATGCCTCCTCCGTCGACTCCTTCGATAGCTCGTTATTCGATTTCAGCCCTTCTTTTCCACGTTATCCGACTTCAGCCCTTCTTTTCCACGTTATTCGATTTCAGCCCTTCTTTTCCACGTCGCAAGGTTATCAATATCGTACGTCATCGTCGACTCGTAATAGTCCTTGAAGATTCCGCCATAGACGTCTACAAACGCAAGAAGTTCTATCCATCTCAGCACAACTATCTCAATCAAATACCTCCATCTCAACTCACTCAGCGGTACTATATCCAATAGTCCAACACGAACTCTAAATGAGCTCTGACGTTCCTTATATAACTATATACACTCCCACACACTCTCGTTTCTAGTTTTACTATAACCCTTGCTCTGATACCAACTGTAACGCCCCCAAATCCGGGGTCAAAGGATTTGGTCGTCACGCTGCACTCTTAATCCAAACAACCTGTTCAATATAAAATCAACACAATAATAATAATATCTGTGACCCCAACTCTACCAAGAATCTTTAAAGGTTATAGTGCTAGAAACAAGAATCCAAATTTCATTACAACAATCTTTCTTCCTTACAACCATTCTCTTTACAAAAATTCTAATACACTAGTATAACTTCGATAAGAAGTATACCAGGCAACTAATCTTATACAATATATTATTCAATAGAAAACATCTATATACAAAACCTCTCACTAGCTCCAATGCTCTGGATCAGAACGTCTTTACGCTAATATCTTTCCCCATCTCTGATCAGCTACGCGGACAACTCTCGCCAATACACCTTCTTTCCGGCAGGCTAAAATATATATAAATAAAACAAGTATGAGCGAATGAATTGCTCAGCAAGCGCATTATTAAATATAATACGAAAGGTTTCCAAAATAAACTTTGGATTTTCAAATAACTACTTTTGTTTTTGAACAATTAAAATCTCTAAAATTTTCAAATTAAGTTTGGTAATTTACCACAATTTCTCATTCAGTTTCTCGCAACCGAATAGTTTTAAAACACAAAAGATTTATATTGGTCGTTACGATGACCGAATCAACAATAACTACAATAGTATGTAGAAAATATGAAATAAATATAACTCATACGTCTTCAAGACCATAGCTTGTACAAAAATACTAATTTTTAAGATAACAGATCTATTCACAACATTTTCTGAAACCAACAACTCTGGAAGGTTAGAATAATCAAGGGGTAAGAATGAGCCAACACGCTCGGTCAAGGAATAAAGAACGCACTTCGAGACTTCAACATGGTACCGACTGGATATGCGGTATGAATAAAACTCATCAAGATAGATATCTCACGACTGTCAATGGAATCAAGGAAGTGGATTTCGACTATTTGGAATCCAAATGAATTAAGAGTAAGTGATTTCAGCAAGATTGAAACCACTATTATTAATCAACGAACCAACAACTTCACGCAACGAATAAACCTGAGAATCAGGTCATAACTCACACGAACAAAACATATGGATGTAACTCATCCCAAAAATAAGAACTTATTCTAGAATTGGATTTTCACATTTTATCAAATCAAAGGTTGTGCTGCTGGCCAGCCACGCAACAACCCCGGACTAGCTCATGCATAGTCCTCTACGGATCCAAGGCCAATCTGGGCCTAAATTACATCGACCATAAATGGCCCGACCAATAATTGGTCCATTTTTAAAAACATTCCAATTCTATTTTATATACGTCAGGTGTCAGAACCAATGACAACCTTACTTCGACAATCAGGTGTCGGAAGAATCGACAACCTTGATACAACAATTGCTGGAAAACTCACGTTCCAGGAAACAGTTCAATTATGAAGAATCAATAAAGGGATAACAATATAATCTAGTATCGACGAGATCGACACAACAATGGGGAGGTGAACATGAAAAGTGACAATATAATAAGCATCGACGAGTTCGATGTAACAACTGGGATAACAATGAAGAATAAACAATGACATGCTCAACAAGGTTAAGTCTGATATGAAACAGACAATATGATATCAACAGAAAGTGTAACAAGTCAATATAGAGTAGGGTTCAAAGAATAAACAATAACATGCTTAACAAGATTGAATCTGATATGAAACAGACAATATGATATCAACAGAAAAGGGTAACAAGTCAATATAGAGTAGGGTTCAAAGAACAGGCTCTAGATGGCCTCAATAGTTCAAATCATCACATTATGGAAGAATTAATTAAGGTTTACCAATCTGGTAAATGACAAGAGAGTCAAGTTCAAGTTTAAGAAGAATTCAAGGTGAAGTTTATAAATGAAGAAAACAAGGGTTTATCAACTTCTGACAGAAATAGTTCAAGTCCTTCGAACATGCACTTATAATAGATAAGCCTTGTACTTGAAGGAAGTAAACTAAATCATGCACAACATATATGAATTCGAATCAGGGAATGGATCAGATGATCGCATTAACAAGAAAGGATAACAAGGTTTGCATAGGTGCAAGGTGAAAAAATGGAATACTTGAAGGGCAAGCAACACCACTTCAGAATTTCAGAATAAGTTTTCCCTCATAGGGTTCACAAGTTCCCGCTCATCTAGGGTTGGTAATATCCCAACCTAATGTTTTAAAATCATGTCTTTTAAAAGAAAGCCTTAGTATACGGCCCATAATTATCTCTTCAAACTTTTCAATATAATAAGTATATCTTTCCAATCAATATGAAAATATGAATCTAAACTCAAAAGGTATAAAAGAGTACTCGTCAATTTACGAGATTAAATAACATACTTGCAATTCAATGCAAAGAAATCAACATTTGAAAATTCAGTAATAAGCATTCAACATGCATACTAATAATTCAAGATAATATCCCTTAATTAATAAGCAAGGGTATAAACACTTGCCTCTGGTCCTTAGCTATTTCGTAATGCTGAAACAATACGATTTCCTCCTTATTCTGTCTTGTCGCACGATTCTCTACTTCCGTCCTTCTTTGCTTTAACGCTCTTGCGAACACCACTAGTCTGCTTTTACCATTTCGAATCCACGTGCCAGCCTCGATAGTCAAACATGAGACGGTACTTAGTCCTCAACGTATAATCCTCATATTTCATAAATGATTGTAACTTAACTTCGACGCACTTACCGATCCTACCGATATCTTTGTTGCATAAACATCCACATCTCAATTGATAGACCAATCGAAATCAACCACATAAGTAATCCACGTAACTCGCTTGACGACAATCCCCATAACCGACAAATTTCTATCCAAGTCAACATCCAAGTCAACGGCCTCGTAAATCTCACTTTCTAACATAACCGACAAATTTCTATCCCATCTACCCCTCGTGATAACATTAGACACAACCAATTACTCAAACAAGTCTCCACACAATTTATTCGCATGCATGACTCAACAACAAATAATTCACATCATTCACATAACATATTTAAACAAGTAACCGGTTACGTATCGGACGCCCGGTCTAATTTACGATATTTAAAACTCAGACACTAGCCCTAGTACGGGCATATACGGACTATAAAACACATTACACAACTCATACAAATCATATAGCACTTATAACTATTTTTAAAACATCACACGAAGCTTATTTGAATTTAAATAAGCCACAAACAATTTTTAAATCAAAAATCGGATTTTTAAATCCAATATAAGTATTTTAAATGCAATTAAATCAATTAATAAAATTAATTGACACTCTTTAAATGCTCAAACTATTTTTAAATAAATGAACCAAGCTAGAAAATAATTAAACTTAATTTTAATTAATTAAATCTAATTAATAATTAATTATTAAGAATTAACTGATTAAAAGAATTAATCAATTAATTAAATTAATTAATTATTAATCAAAAATAATTAAAATAATTAAATTTAATCAATTTTCAAATTTAAATAAATATTTATGAATTTATAAAATTTTCGGAATAATAAAATGTATTTTTAAATTAAAGATATGATTTTTAGAATTTTTAAAACAATTTTGATTTAAAAATAAAAATCAATTCCCAGAAACACTGTTCATAACATTGCCTTTCAACAAAAAGGATCGAACGACGGCACTGCCAAGAAACTTGCCGGAAAGGCTGAAGAACAGCTCGCCGGAAAACTGGGAAACCCAGAATCCGGCCGGCCATCTCCGCCGCCGGCGAAATTTCTGGCAAGCCTGCAACACTCTGAATACACACCAAAATGCACGGTTTTTACAGGGGAATTACGGGGATAGCATAACAACATCAATACCCGACTTAAATAGCTCAAAATCATGCGAAGTCGGACGGAAATCGTCGCCGGTGGCGGCGCGATTTTCCGGCCATCACAATCGGACACGAACCTTCAATATCTTTACATGTATAGACTCTAAATCAAACGATCTATGCACTGGTGTAACTATAAACACTAAACACTTCCCGGAAATGAAAATCCGGCCAAAAGCTTCAAGCTTTTCCGGCGAGTTTATAAAATTTCGATTAGCTCGATTCAAGGCTCTAAAAATCAAATAAAAATCATCAAAACACTCAGCACAACACACACAATCCATTCATATCATCAATTATCAAGAACACTCAACAACCAAGATTTCCCCAATTTAAACCTAAAATTCGAAATAAATAAATTAATTAAAAATAAGAAAAACTCAGAAATCATACCCACATAGATTTTGATGATGGATTTGGATAGGGGATGAGGAGAGATTCGATTTGGTTACAAGAACATCGAAATCGGATTCCGATAACGCCTTCAAAATTGAGTTTGATTCTCAAGAACACGAAGAACACGTTTCAGGGGTTTTTAGATTTTTAACTGTAATTAAGCTTTATTATACGCAAAACAATGTACGATTTGCCTTTTTATATTAAACGGAAAATAATACCCCAAACGACATTTTTGGATCGATACTGATCCGATAGATCGCTTTAAATACAATTTAACAAAATAAACGCTTTAAATCTTTAATAAAGCAGAATACACGTTTCACGAGACGATAAGCATCCATAAAGTACGGATAACTACAAGTATCGTTTAATTCAAAATATACGAACCAAAATACCTTTATTGCGAATATTTTCGAATACTTCCTACTTTAACGAATGAAATATTGGTACGAACGATATACCAATCTCCCGAATAATTTGGGAACGATCCAAATTTTCTTTTCGATAATTAAAATAAAATAAAATAGTATGACACCCTTTTCAAAATAATTTCAAATTCCCCACACATTTCACATAGCACCACAATATCACATATTCAATCATTTAACGAATAACTTAGCACGTTTAAACAGATAAATCATTTAATAACTCTTAATATGAAATTAAAATTTCATTTCACATCATATAATAACACGTAATTTTCCCGGATCTTACAGAAAATATGTAAAACAAATCAATAGCAATACTAAAAAACAAGTGGAAAGTATGTATGAAAACACACATAAGGCACATATAATAGCAATAATAAAAACCAAGTGGAAAATATGTAAAACAAATCAATAAACCATCCACTATTATGGCCTCATCCAAACTTTAATCCAAAACACAGTAGTGCGGATTGAACTTGAATTTATGAAAATAATAAATCACTGTTTTCAAACTATAAACGATGTCAAACGCCTTATATCCGCGCGAGTGACATAGTCTGTTTTGTTCAGATGCCCGATTCCCTTTCCCAAAAGGTATTTTCGGCAAAATTCGGACACAGTGCGCAAAATCAGCGAAACTCCTCAGAAACCAGCAAGTAGCAGCGGAAGCACTTCTGTCTCTTACAACTCCGTTAATAAAACAATTACATACAAACAAAATTGACCTATTCTATTACAATATATCATAATCTAACTCGAATACAAATCGGATTACCTGATTACAATCTTATAACATAAATCAAGAAAACATACACGATCAACCCTCGTGATTAACAATCACAAATACAATAACCACGATAAACCATGTGGGATCCAATCGCATAAACAATAACCATGATAAACCACGTGGGATCCAATAACATAATTATAAAAACATGGTCATAATAGTGGTTAGCAACCAGCATCACAAAATAAATACGAGGAACCACTATATACATGCATATATAATTACGACATAGACATCATATCATAAAACACAGAACCCTAGAACCAGGCTCTTGATGCCAATTGTTGGAACGTATGATATATAGGACTGAGTTTTATGATATAAATTAAAGAGTTCGAAAAGAAGATTAACATTAATCGCTACGGCGCAAGCGATTCAATTCTACGTCTTCTACTGAATTCCTTGATTCCCCTTGAGCGAAGTGTGGCCTTCGATCTCCCAAAGTTTCATCTCCTCAAAGCCTCGAAATTCCAAAACCAAAGCTCCGTACGGTTGCCCCTAGGTCTCAATTTCGATTTATGTTGTGTATCCAGCTTTAAGAAGAACGAGAATATATATATATATAGGCTTCAGTAGGGATCATGGACAATTAGGTCAGGCCTTCCAATGACATTCTGAGTCAAGCCCAATGTCATTAAATATTAATTCAATCCACTAAATAATTAATATATGCACTACCGTTCCTAATACCACAAATCTTTTATTATTTAATTCGGCTCCTATATTATATTCTTATTAAATTCCCCACGTTTAAGATATCGCATGTCCATTAATTAAATTAATCAGTGACAATTAATTTAATTAATATCTTATTTATCCTTGATCATCCACTCAACCTTATAATTATATCAGAAATTAATCTGCCTGTAGGGCTTCACATAATTATCTTTATGAGCTTTCAAGAGGACATCATCATCCCGAATATTATCAGGACATGAATTCCTTCTGTAATTAATATCCCACTCTGCATACAATGTCATTGATCAACACATAATATTGTAATTAATAATTAATTACATCTTATATGAATCAAAGCATGTGCATTGCATACAAGTGTCAATCACTACATCCAGATTAAGAACCTAAGCAATAATAATATCATAGAATCTTAGTTCTTCTTAACTGTTAGAATAGAAGAACAATTCTAATATTTTGATCATGTTCAATTTACACAAAGTATACAAGTATTATTCAATAGTCAAGATAAACTATTCCCAAATAATACCTCAGTCATTCCAGTAGTTTGTCTAATACCACTTACAATGTGAACCTTTATTAAATTATATACAGACACTGATAATCTAATCTTATGTTATCCCATTTGATATTAGATTATCTATAATATATAATAAAAAGACAATGTAATAATATGAAATCAAGATTCTCAATAAAATGAACAATGTTATATACTTCAAACGAATAGTATGATATTGTGTAAACAAGGTCATATATTGTGTCTGTTTGATGTATATGATATTGTGTAAACAAGGTCAGATATTGCTCATGCAGTCGGAGTGGGTATCATGTTCATGTATAATTTAGGAAAAGAACATTGGGAAGTGCTACTTAAAAGGCACATCCAAAACATAATATTTCAATAAAAATGTTATCTTGGAAGGGTTCTCTGATGTAGATTTGGGTGGATGCTTGGATAAAAGAAAAAGTACATCGGGATATATTTTCACTTTGGATGGCATAACTTTTATTTGAATGTCTCGACTTCAAAAGAGTGTTGATCTTTCAACCATAGAAGAAAAATATATGGCTATCTCTGAACCTAGCAAATAGAAGATTTGGTTGAAGAATATTCTTAAGGAGTTAGGCAAGAAACATGCAGACAATGCTTTGTATAGTGATAGTCAGAATGTAATTCACCTCGCGAAAAATCTCATGTTTCATGATAGGATGACGCATATTCAGCACATATATTACTTTACCAGAAAGTTGATTAGCAATCAGACACGTTGTCCTTGAAGAAAAACACTAGTTCAAAGAATTTTGAGTTATGTTGACTAAGGTGGTTACCGATGAAAAGTTGAAGTTTTGCGTAGCTTCAACTGACCTTCAGAATTGAATTGATTGATAAGAAGGCGCTACACTAGTTAGATTTATTGATTGAAGTATTTGTTATTAACAGATTTACAAGAGTGAATCGAAGTGTGGTCAGACTCCAAGTGGGAGATTGTTGAGATCGTGGAGTTTGTGTCAAGTTTAAAAGCTTGAGATATACTTTAAAAAATCATAAGAAGAAAAACAAAATTACATTGAGAAATTGAAAAAAAAATCTCCTGAAAATTGAAATTGTTCGAGTAGTTCTAGAAATAAACAAACAATTAACAGGTGATATATTCAATACTTAGAAAATTTACGATGAAACAATCATAACCTTATTATATACTTTTAAATATGAAGAAATGTAAAAGTAAAATTTAAGAAAGTATTTAGAAAATTAAACTAGTTTGAGCTAATATGTATGTTATGGAATAAAAACTAGGTTGTAATTAATGCTAGGGTTTGAGAGCTTTCGAGCTTTAACGGTTGTTCTTGTGTTTCGTGATCGAATATGTCATCTCACAAGATGCCTACGTATCTCAATTCGTAATTGGAAATCAAGCCAAAAAACGTAGTTCTTAGATGAAGGGTCAGACCCTTTATATAGGCGTTAGCAGCCTGATATTTAGAGTAGAATTAGGGGACTTAGAGGCAAGTCACCTCAGGATTGTAAATCCTAGTTTGTAGGAGGTAACTCCTTTTAGTTTGGTGTGTGCCAAACTAATTCTAGTAGTAGATGTAGGTCACAACTTAGTGTGGACTATATTATTAATTATTTAATTAAGTACAAAATTAGTAATTAATTAGGGTTTTGGGCCTAATTTACGGACCATTCCAAATTTAATTAATATATCATTAATTATGTATTTAGGGTTATTTTTAGCCCATATTACATTTCAAATTTGAACAAGACTATTGTCTACATTTAAATATACAAATTTTAGAAAAATAAAATTACATTTCATAGAAAATGTTAATAATAACTACAACATTTCAGAATTTGGATCAAATAATATTAGAACGTTATAAGTAGCGGTGAAGTTATAAGTTGATCGTGTGGCTAGTAAAATTATATTTACTAGATTTTTATTACGTAAACACAATTTAACATTTACAACTATGTATATAGTAGCTTAAAACTCGTGTCATCCACGCATTGTTAATTGTTATTTTATTATTATTTTTTAATTATATTTGTTAAAAAAATAAATAGGCATGTTAAAATAGCTAAACACTTTTAATTAATTAAAAATATTAAAACATATTTTAAAATAAATAAGTAAGGGTTTGCTCGTTATATTTTTGGAAAAGGGGGGGTTTAGTATGGAAAAAAAAAATGTAACATATAGTTAGTTTGAAAAGGTAAATGCCCGTGATATTTTTGAAAAATGAGGTTTTAAAATTTAATCATTTAAATTATTTAAATACGTTTTGAAATAAATAAGTAAAGGGTTTGTCCATTATATTTTTAGAAAAAGAATGGATTTTAGTTAGAAAAAGTAAATTGAAAAAGGCAATTTCCGGTGATATATTTAGAAAATGAGGAACTTTGTTAGAAACAATCTGTAATGTGTTTTAGCTGAAAAGGTAATTGGTTATAAATAGGTATTTGATTATTTATATTTTAATATTTTTAGTAATTGCATTTGTTAAGAAAAATAAGTAGACATGTTAAAATATGTAAACTTTTAAAAAAATAATTATAATATTACGTTTAAAAATAAATAACTAAAGGTTTGTCCGTGATATTTTTGGAAAATGAGGGGTTTTAGTAAAGAAAAATAGAAAAACTAACATGTTTTAGTTAAAAGAGGTCATTACCCGTGATATATTTGAAAAAGTAGGGGAATTTGTTAGAAAAAATAAAAAAAATAATGTATTTTATGTGAAAAAAGTAATTGGTAATAAATAGGTAATATTATTATTTAATAATATATTTCTATAAATAAGTAAGGTTAATTAAGTATAAACATGAATTTAAGAAAGGACAATTAAGTAAAATCATAACATATCATACCGACCGACCAAACTTTTAATGTTTCGTCTATTATATAATAGTATTGATATAATTATGATGTTGTAAAAAGTTGAAAACATGTTAGAATTTACACTTTCTTAAAAATAAAGTGGTTTAAATTAAAAATAAAAATTAATACTAACTCATATCATTCTACACAAATATTTAACATAAATGTCATGTATATTAATTTCATAAATGAACAATTTTTTTTACAAACACCAAAATGATTGTTATTAACATTTTTTTTCTCTCCTATGAAGTGACAGCCTTTGTTTTTCTCTCGAAGAAAGGAGAGAAAAACAAAGGCTCTTCGAGTAAGAGTGTGAGAGCTTTGTGATGGATAGAGTCGAGGATATCAATGATAAGATGGCACGTATGGGGATCGAAGATGAGGAGAACAAATAACTTGTTTTTGATGAAGAAGTGGAAGATGTATCTAACAAGTTCGAGATATGTCTTGTGGGTCGTTTTTTGACAGAGAAAAGTTTGAATATCAGGGCGATGAAGTCAAAAATGGCAGATATATGGCGTCCGACAAGAGGTTTAAATATTAAAGATCTTAAACCAGGTGTGTTTTTATTCCAGTTTTATCATGTAGATGATATGGAGTGGGTACTCAATGGTGGACCCTGGAATTTTGATGGGGCAATGCTGGTCCTCAGTAAGATCGGTGCTAGTGAAGACCCATTGGAGGTACCATTGTTTTCTTTACAATGTTGGATTCAATTGTATGGTGTTCCTTCAGGTTTGATGACAGAAGCGGCAGGAAAGCAGCTTGGTAATTTCTTTGGCTCGTTCATTTCCTATGATCCTAACAACAATTCCAGTATATGGCGTGAATGTATGCGTATCAGGATCAATGTTGATATGAGGCAACCTTTAAAGCATAAGAAGAAGATCTGTAGAAGAAATGGTACGGAGAACATTGTCAACTGTAAGTATGAGAGATTGGGGGACTTCTGTTTCGTGTGTGGGTTAGTAACTCACACTGAATGTTTTTGTGAGAAGAAGTACATCATGAACTCTAAGGACGAAGTTAGAGAATGGGGCTTGTGGTTGTGTGCTCCGGCAAGGCGATCGACAGGGCAGGATCGGAGTAAATCTCTCAGGGATGAGAGAGATGTTGATTGGGGCGTTAATCACGGGATTTCAAATGTTAATTAGCATTTTTCGGGGGAGTCTGGTAAACAGGTAATGACAGTTGGTGAACAAGGGCGAAAATTTAGCAGTATCCCATCTATCAAGGAGTCTTATCAGGAGGGCATCTTAAATAATAAAGATAAGGGGATTTTGGCGGGTAATTTTAAAAATCTTTCTGGGCCATCTGAGGAGGAATTAATTGGGCTCAACGTAGAGGATAGCAATAAACGAAGGAGAGGCCCATACAATAATATCTTTATGGAAATAGAAGGTGTCAACGATAGGGCTCTTCCTAAAGCTGGTCTTTCTAAAACTGATTATCCAGGTTCTGTTACTAATGATTTGGCTACGCTTGCAAGGCAAGCTAGCCATTTACAATGAATATCCTAAGTTGGAACTGTCGAGGGTTGGGTTCCCCTCGTACAGTTCGAGCTTTAGGTGACCTTTTAAAGGCTCACAAACCTGATTTCCTTTTTTTGTCTGAAACCATTTCTTTTGCAAGTAAAATTGAAGTTTTTCGAGTTAAATTCGGCTTTGCTCAATGCTTCTCAATCGATAGGGTTGGTCGTAGTGGTGGATTAGCTATTTTATGGAAAAATAATGTAAGTTGTGAAGTTACTGGTTACTCACGTAATCATATAAATGTAAATTTTCTGAATAATAGTAATGTTGTGTGGTCTTTGTCTTGTTTCTATGGCTTTCCGGAAAGTACTCTCAGGAAAAATTCATGGGATCTCATTCGTTGTCTGGCTGGTATGACTCAGCTTCCTTGCTCTATTATCGGAGATTTTAATGATTTGTTAGTGGTTGTAGATAAATGGGGAGGATCGCCCCTTGCTCCGTCCCTCATGGCTGGTTTTCAAACAGCTATTGACGATTCTCATCTAGTGGATATTGATCTTCAAGGAGGGAAATTTACCTGGGAAAAATCTCTTTGTACTAGTGAATGGGTTAAAGAGCGTCTGGATAGAGCTTTTGCCTCTCGTGATTGGTTGCATATGTTCCCGCTCTGCAAGCTGTCGGTTATTCACTCCCCTGCTTCAGATCATGATCCTATTTTATTGGATTTGTTAGTGTGTCCTTCACTCATAAGCAATTCCGTTTTCGTTTTGAAAACACTTGGCTTCAAGAGCCTAACTTTCATAAGGAAACTTCTGAGTTTTGGCTAGCACTTCCTCCGTCTCATATTATTCTGACTGTATTTCGAAGAGAAAGAGAGATTGCATGAGTTACTTCTCCACGAAGAAAGTTATTGGAAACAAAGGGCTAAGATTTTTTGGTTGTCAGAAGGAGATGCTAACACGAAATTCTTTCATGCTTCAGCTTCTACTCGGAGAAAAACAAATCGTATTCCTTTCTTGGAGTCTGATGATGGAATTCAAGTTAATGACATGGAGGGTATGTGCAAAATGGTGAGTGATTATTTTGGTGAAATTTTCAGGGGTGATCAACATGGCTCCAATTATCACTTTGGCGAAGACAGTAGATGCGTTACTGATGCTCATAATCGAATATTGGTGGCAGAAATCACCTTTGCGGAGTTCACTTTAGCTGTGAAGCAAATGCACCCTGACAAAGCAAGTGGGTCAGATGGTTTAAATCCCGCATTTTTTCAACATTTTTTGCCTATCTTGGGCAAAGAAGTGTTCTCCTGTTGTAAAGAATGGTTGAATAATAACTCTTTCCCGGCAAATCTTAATGATACTATGTGGTGCTCATCCCTAAAAAAGAGAACGCTTGTCGTATGAAAGATTTTTGCCCCATTGCTCTATGCAATGTCTTGTATAAGATCCTATCAAAAGTTTTAGCTAATCGGTTAAAACTTATTTTGCCATACATTATTTCTGAAAATCAAGCGGCTTTTGTGCCAGAGAGGAGCATTAACGATAATGTGCTTATTGCTTTTGAGCTTATTCATCACATGAAGCAGTCATCTAGAGGGAGTGAGGGCGATGTGGCTCTAAAATTAGACATCTCTAAGGCGTATGACAGAGTTGATTGGAGATACTTGAAAAAAAGGATGCAGGCTATGGGCTTTTGTGATCAATGGGTGAAGTGGATGATGATGTGTGTAAATTCAGTTTCTTATGAATTTTGTTTCAATGGCGCGAATATTGGCCCCATCAATCCCTCGAGAGGCATTAGACAGGGAGACCCGCTCCCTCCCTATCTTTTTCTTTTCTGCGTGGAGGGCCTCTCTTTGGCTTTATCAAGAGCTGTCTCAGAAGGAACAATTAATGGCATCAAAGTTAGTAACTCTACCCCAGTAATCTCCCACCTTTTATTTGCAGACGACTCATTTTTGTTTTTTCGGGCAAACAATCTTGAAGCTGTAGTTGTTAAAGCTGTTCTGGATGAATATTCAGTGTGTTCAGGGTAGTCGATTAATTTTTTGAAATTAGGAATTACATTCAGCTCAAATGTCAAACAAGATAAGCAAGCTACGATTTCAGCTATCCTGGGAGTTACTAATGATCTTCAAAACATGTTGTAACGAGTCTTTGGCTTCATTAAGGAAAGAATGTGGAAACGACTGCAAGGGTGGAAGGCGAAAAAAATCTCTCGTGCAGGGAAGACAGTTCTAATCAAGAATGTAGCCACAATGATTCCCTCTTACTATATGTCGTCTTTTCTTCTCCCAAAATCTATGTGTAATGAGATGGAAGTAATGATGAATAAATACTGGTGGCAATCGGGATCTTCAGACATGAAAGGTATCAATTGGGTGGGTTGGTGTTAATCCCAAATGACCTAACAGAATTGTAGAAGGGGGGGGGGGGGGGGGTTGAATACAATTCTTGATATTTCTGAAACTTAAAAACAACTTACAAATAAAACTGAACTTAAAGTAAAAATCACAAGCACATAAATAATTTCAGTTGGATTGTTTGATGATCCAACTGAAGTGATTTTTATTGCGGAAATAATCTGTGATACAAAATGTACACAGCTGCTCAGTTACAAGAGTGTAGAGAAGTATGCTCTCAAAGATAGCTAATACAATCTATTTGTTTTTCTTCTCTTACTCTTATTTTAACTGCTACACTTGGTTATATATATTCCCAAGTTTACAAAGCTATTTTTGGCTACACTAAATTACACTAAAGGTAACCGCCAATAGTTTGCTTTTCATCCCTTTGTCCAGTGGTCCTTGGAGATCCTTGCTTTTGTCTTCATGCTTATTATGATCACTCCCAAGAGCCCAATTGGAAACTGGGATGTTTCCTTATTTCCCATGTCCATTTTAATGGTTTCCAATACAAAGTACACTTCCACATCACCTTTAGATCTGTTCAATAAACTGTCACTATCACTTTGTCAACTATTCAGAAAAGCAATAATGATTCGTTGATAGCAGGGAGATGTGTTTCATTGATAGCTTTATTCTCCATTTCGTTAATGAGTAAACTTCATTTCGTTGATGAGTAAACTTCACTCCGTTGACAGAGTAATCTTCATACCGTTGATAGAGTAATCTTCATACCGTTGACATGTCTTCACTTAGGCAGAATTACATGGCATAATATATTTACAATTCACCAACCTATTTTGCCTATCTAGTACTTAGTCAACATGACTTAGAAAAACCTATCTAATACATACAACAAATTGCATATCAAACTGTGAAGTATTGTACAATACAATTGCTACATCACTCATTTCGTTGATGAGCTTCCTGTCAACGAAACACTGCAAAGCATGCCATTTCGTTGACAGTTACAAAACGACTTAATACAAAATCTACTAAGTGTTTTTATAATTATCATCAAGAACAACATATTCCTAACAATCTCCCCCAATTTATGACTGTTAGAATAACAACCATAAATCAAGAGCCTTGATGATAACAAAAACACTCAGACATATTACACATGATAAAAGTAGAAATTGCATTGAGCTTTATTGAATTTAATTGAAATGCAAAGTAGAAAATCTTACAAAACAAGTGCACAGAGTTGCTCCTCTAGACTGAGCAGATTTTTCATCTTTGCCTCTGTGGTCTTGTTTTCTTCCCTTTTCTTGCATTGTTCTCCTCAATTTGAGCTTGAAGTCTTCTGTAGAAAATCTTCTCTTCTTCATCTTGATTCCCCAACTTGGATTGCATTAACCTTAGAGTTTCATTGGATGCCTTCTCCAGTTGGTCTTCTATTCTGAAGAATCTTCTACAGTTGTCCTTATCTCTGAATTCCATCATCCAAAAAGGTTGGAGATGAATTATCTTTCCTGTTTGAGGGACCTTCAATACTCTGGGAAGTGCACCAGGCTTGTTCCAGCTAGCTTTGATTTGGAAAATCTTGGAGACAACCTCAGACTTGGCTGTTTTGGTAAAACCAAAATCTTACTTCAAACATTTAAACACAGATAGCAGTGTCTGATAGTCTTCTCCCAGAATTCTGTGTAGAGGCCAAACCTGTTCTCTCCCACCCTTGTAGACAAATACCAATCTCTCTGGTAGTTTGTAAGAAGCTGCTATTCCTCTCACTTCAACCAGGTCATCAAGATTGATATGAATGTTAGACTCCTCCCTGATATCAGCAATGTAGATGAAGTCTTCTGGGTTGGTATGGGGTTTCTCAGCTTGTGGTCTCCTTACCAGAATTGGCTTAGCCTTGGTAGCCCTTTGCTTAGATTTCTTCTTTGGATCCATTTCAAAGAGGAATTTTGGAAAGTTGGCCTCATCAAACTCAATTGGCTCTCCCTTTGGCTCAATTGGCTGATCATGGAAATTTACAGGATGATTAGGATCACAGGCTAACTTTACCTCTGAAATTGGGTCAGGAATTGTTGGAGGTGCAATTGGTACAGAAGAGTCTGATGCAATGCTCTGAGAGTCATCATTCTCAAAGGCTATGTTTCTCCTAGCTCTTGCCTTTGGTTGCCTTGTGCTCTTCTTTGCACTCCTTTCCTCTCTTGCTTTTTCTTCTAGCTGTATTTCTTCTTCATCAAGAGACTGAGCAACAGCAAGGGCTTGCATTGCTGCTCTTTCTGACTCTTCAGCTTTAGCTTCAGCAAAGTTTGGGTGACCAGCCCAAACACAGATTTCTTGTCCATTCCTGTAGACAATTGCCCTTTGCTTCCTTATCTCATAATCATTGCTTTCCTTGCTTTTTGTGATAATTAGACCAAGAAGCTTGAGCTCATCTGGATAAGGTGCAGGATAGAAAATCCTTGCTATATTTTTGCCCTTTGGTTTAGCAGGGGACTTGGGAGATAAGCTTCTTTGGAGTGTAGCTTGTTCCACATCCCTAATGCATGAAGTTTGTCCTTTTTCCTTCCTTGGACCTTGAGTGACTCCATGTAGAAGGGGCTCTACCTTATAGAAAGAATTGGTCTGTGGCTCCCATTCCGTTGACACTAGAACCATGGCATCCGTTGATGGTTGATCCGTTGATGGATTTGAGTCCTTTGTAGTTCCAGCAATTTTCTTGACCCTTGCTTCTATGTTGGACCAATGGTCTTTAATTTGTTCTGCAAGTCTCATCCTCATAGAAGCTTCCTGTATTAGGTCAATACCATCCTTTTGCTTCTTTCCAAGCTCCCCCATTGCTAGTGGCTCATTTGGTAAGGAAATGGCTGGGGCCATAACCTTTGTGATTTGAATGTCTAGCTCCTTAGATTTCTCCCCCTTTTTGTTATCATCAAAAGAGATGACTAGGAGTCCTTGAGCTGCCACTAGTTGGGTGAGTAGCTGAGTTTGCTTCTCCTGTTCCTTCTGCATGTGAGAAAGTGTAGCCTCAACTTTGTCCACTCTATAGGAGAGAGTTTTCAAAGATGAGGACACTTCAGGTTCCTTGGTGAAAAACCTTGACATCTTGGAGACAGTGTGAAGAGGAAGCTTTTCATCTAGCCTCCTGTCAGTAGCATCCCTAAGGTTGCTAATTGAATCCTTGATTTCTATAGCCTCAATCCTTGTCTGCAACATTTGTAGCCTTTGAATTTCCAGAGAATCCATTATGGCCTTGTAGAATTTCTTGTCCCTTGATTCTGCAGACTCATGAGCTAGATATGCCTCATTGTACTGCCTTGTGATAGCAGCATCCAAGTTGCATCTACCATGCATATCCTGAGAAAGCCAGTTTGGTGTAGGAGGCACCACAGAAGTCCCAGTCTGTGTAGTAGTGGCCACCTGTAGATTGTCACCAAAGCTGTCCTCATCATCAGAAAAATTAAAGTCTCCACTTGCTGCAGTTGCTGGAGATAGATTGGTCAGGGCATCCTTTGCTCTTTGCATTGATGCAGTAGTATGAATTAAGTTGAGTGACCTTTCTGCCTCCACATTGCCCTGTTGAGCCATAACTTGATAGGCTGGCACAGGATGAGTAAAGGTCTCAGGATCCAGGGAAATACTATCCAGAGTTTGTTGATAATGCTCTTGGAAGGTAAGTTCCCTTTCTCCCTCAGTGACCCCCATTAACTCACTAGAAATGGTTGCTTCCTCCCTTATCACTCCTGTAGTCCCTTCTCTCTCTCCACTCTTTTCTTGCATCATGGGCTCCCCATGGCTCACACCTCTCACACCCTCACCTTCACCTACTAAGGTGGTACTCTTAATCTCTCCTTTTGCCTGGCTGCAAGCCAGCCTCTCAATTTCACTCCCTCTCAAACCTAAAAGTGTCTCAACTACCACCAGGTCATCTACACTAGTTGTGGAAACAACTTGATTTTCAATAAGGGTGTAGAATGACCTATCAACGGAATGGTAGTTTGAACTGTCAACGGTATGGATACCGTTGATGGAGAAACACTTGTCAACGAAAGAGGCTGTTTCGTTGATGAAGTCAATAAAGCACTTTGAGAAAGTGAAATTATAGTAGAATCTGTGGTGATTGATTTTAGAGATTGGTCCACATATCCTCTTGCAACTTCAGAAAAAGTTGGTTGATGGCCCAACAGATCACTTAATAAGTGATGACCACCAGCTTCAGAGTGGGGCTTCTCCAAGATTAGAGTTGGAGAATCAGGAATAGATGAATGGATCATGTCCACATCTAAAGATTGAGTTGGTGAATTTGATGGAGATAGTTCAAGGTTGATGTTTAGAGAATGGGACTGTAACCCCAGAGTAATGATAGGGGTTACATCAAACTGAATTTGTGAAACTGAAAGTGTTGTTTCCAGAGTGTGTGCACCCTGTGTACCCTTGGATTTTTGTTTCACTCTCCTTTGGTATTGGGAAAATGTAGACTGTGGGCTTGAAGTGTCCCTTACCCTTTTGGAGTGTGCTCTTGGAGGAGAGCTTTTTTCAATAATCACATCCTTTTTGGAGGATGCAACTAGACTTGTGTTTAAATCCATTTTACTCATTGTGCCTTGTTAGGAAGACACAATGGGGCTTGGCTGGATTTCACTCTGCTTTCCTTCCTTATTCTTAGGGTTTCCTTGATTTTCACCCCTTCCCTCACCTCTCACAACTCCTGAATCACTCCCCTTTGGTCGTGAAGTAGTTTTTGCAACAGGTGCCTTTTGAGAAGCACCTGAGGTTGGCTTTGAGGATTTCTTTGATTTAGGTTTTGCTGCTTGGGCAGGAGCCTGTTGGGTAACAACTATAGACTCCACAGCAACAGGACTGGGTGATACAGTTGAAGTAACAACTATACTAGAAGGGATAGCAGTAATTACCTCAATTATTGGCAGATACACCACTGGAACATCACCATTGTGGTTCAGCCTCAGTATGTCTGTCAATACTCTCCTCTCTTGCACAAAACACTCAAACTTGGAAACGGGGTTAGAGATAACTAATGGTGTTGGACTAACATGATTAGCCAACATCATCAGAAACCTAGCATAATAGATATTCTTTTTCCTATTAGCCTTATCACCCAACTTAGCACCAATTTCATACATAAGTTGGGTGCTAAAGTTGTAATATCTATCAGTTAGGAGCATGGTAAATAGAATTAACATATAATTGGTCAATGCATCAAAATTGCTAATCTTACCAGAAAATACCTTGATAAATGCATCAGCTAAATAACTATATTCTCTAACCAATCCTCTCCTAATTATTCTACCCAGATTATCAGTAGGCAAAGAGTAGTTTATGGAGTTTACCAAGTTAACCGTTTCAGTATTTGTAGGCAAAGCATTACAGTTATTTTCAGGAATATGTAGACATGCTTGCAATACATCAGAATTAACTATGTACTCTTTACCTTGGATGGTGAATTGTAGTGTGCAGTTTGTTCCACTATACTCACATGAGGTCCAAATCTCCTCGATTATCTCATTATAGAGAGGAGTTGAGTGAAACATTGCATAGCTCAACTTGCAGTTCTTCATGAAGTCCATCATCTTGAATAAGATACTGTTTGGACTTTCCTTGACAACAAATGGAATTGAGTTGTTCTTTTCATAAATGAACCCTCCTGCTGACATAAA
The DNA here is from genome assembly GCA_030848705.1 of Heracleum sosnowskyi. NCBI lineage: Eukaryota > Viridiplantae > Streptophyta > Magnoliopsida > Apiales > Apiaceae > Heracleum > Heracleum sosnowskyi. Next base: position 46,371,545 of record CM061239.1, on the reverse strand, counting down.
CTTGACTATGGGTGCCATTGTTATGTGAAGAAAAGCTTCGAACTAAATTGCTTGTTAGAGAGAAGAAGAGAGAAGAGCCTTTGGAATTTTTGAGAACAGGTAAAAAGAAATTAAAGAAATTAGAATTTCTTAAATACTCCCCCAAAAATTCTCAGAAAAAGAGTCCAATAATAAATGTAAATTACTGGATTGGCTTAAAAAATATAACTGTTACTTTTAAAGAATTACCATGATTTATACTTACAGGGGTGTATGCATAGATCGTGGTAACGGACGTGTCAAATTTCAACGGTTCAGATTAATTGCGCTAAATCAACGAATCAGGATTGGGCGGTTAAAGTCCCGTCTTATTTCGTTGATAAAGCTGCGTTTCGTTGATATAAAAGAGCTGTCAACGAATCACCCAGAAAAATGCTAAGACTGTCAACGAAATGGTTCATTTCATTGACATAGTAATTTTGACTTAGACAAAATTTTACTTTTTCCTGAGAAAATTAATTCACAGAAAAACATAGCAAATTTCTGGCTGCATTTTAACTTGCAAAAATCTCAAAATAATTAAGAGAAATTTAGCATACCTAGCTCACTTACTAATCTTGAGAATCTGGATTCATCAAGTGGCTTGGTAAAGATGTCTGCAAGTTGTTGTTCACTTGGAACAAAATGTAACTCCACAGTACCATTCATAACATGTTCTCTAATGAAATGGTACTTGATGTCAATGTGCTTGGTCCTTGAATGCTGCACTGGATTTTCAGTAATGGCAATGGCACTAGTGTTGTCACAGAAAATAGGGATTTTCTCAACTCTTAATCCATAATCAAGTAGTTGATTTTTCATCCACAAAATCTGTGCACAACAACTTCCAGCTGCAATATACTCAGCCTCAGCTGTGGAGGTAGAAACTGAGTTTTGTTTCTTGCTGAACCATGAGACAAGCTTGTTTCCTAAGAATTGACAGGTGCCTGTTGTGCTTTTCCTGTCAATTTTAAATCCTGCAAAATCTGCATCTGAATAACCAATTAGTTCAAAGCCAGATTCTCTAGGATACCAAATGCCAAGGTTTGGTGTTCCTTTGAGATATCTGAAAATTCTTTTAATAGCAACTAAATGGGATTTCCTAGGATCAGCCTGAAATCTAGCACATAAACATGTAGCAAACATAATATCAGGTCTACTAGCTGTTAAATACAAAAGTGAGCCTACCATGCCTCTGTAACTTGAAATGTCCACAGATTTTTCCTTAGTATTCAATTCAAGTTTGGTGGCAGTAGGCATGGGAGTTTTGGCAGGAGAGCATTCCATTAAGTTAAACTTCTTTAATAAATCATGAATATATTTTGTTTGACTAATGAAAATGCCTTCATTAACTTGATTCACTTGAAGACCAAGAAAGTAAGTTAATTCTCCCATCATGCTCATTTCATATTTACTTTGCATAAGCTTGCCAAACTTTTGACAAAGTTTCACATCTGTAGACCCAAAGATTATGTCATCTACATAAATTTGAACAAGTATAGTAGAGCCATTCACAACCCTGTGAAAAAGAGTTTTATCTACAGTACCTCTAGTGAAGTGATTCTCAAGGAGGAACTGTGAAAGTGTGTCATACCAGGCTCTAGGTGCTTGTTTCAAACCATAGAGTGCTTTGAGGAGGAAGTATACATATTCTGGAAAATCATCATCTTCAAAACCAGGAGGTTGACTTACATACACCTCCTCTTCCAATTCCCCATTCAGAAAAGCACTCTTCACATCCATTTGATAGACTTTGAAATTGGCATGGGCTGCATAGGCTAGGAAAATCCTTATTGCTTCTAGTCTAGCAACAGGAGCAAAGGTTTCATCAAAATCAATTCCTTCTTCCTGTGAATAGCCTTTTGCAACCAATCTAGCTTTGTTCCTTGTGACTATGCCATTTTCATCTATCTTGTTTCTGAACACCCATTTTGTGCCTATGACACTCCTGTCCTTAGGCTTGGGCACCAGCTTCCAAACATTGTTCCTCTCAAATTGGTTTAGCTCCTCTTGCATAGCTAAAACCCAATCTGGATCTAGAAGTGCATCCTCAACTTTCTTTGGCTCATCTTGAGACAGAAAGCTGCTATATAGACATTCTTCTTGAGTTGCTCTTCTAGTTTGGACTTTTGAAGTAACATCACCTATAATAAGTTCAAAGGGATGATCTTTAGTCCATTTCCTTGAGGGAGGTAGATTTGCTCTTGAAGAGGTAGCTTCATGATCATGATTGCCTTGATTGGATATTTGTCCTTGAGAAACTCCCCCTGAGTTTGTTGTCCCTAAATGATCACTTCTAGAAGCATTTCTATGACTGTCAACGGTATGACCATTTTGGCTGTCAACGAATCGCTCATTTTGACTGTCAACGAATCCACCATCATGACTGTCAACGAAATGACCATTTGGTCTGCTAGCAGCTAGTCTTTTCAACCTTAATGCAGTAATTTCATCTTCACTGCTGCTTTCATCTGTGCTAGATACAACAACTTTAGGCTGTTTCTCAGTAGCCTTAACATGATTCACTTGATCTCCTTCCTCATTCTCAAAAGAAAGACTTTCATGGAAACCTTCATCACAGAGACCTTGAATTTTGAGATCATCAAAAACAACATGTACAGATTCCATAACAATGTTGGTTCTGAGATTATAGACTCTGTAAGCTTTCCCTGCTGCATATCCCACAAATATTGCTTCATCTGCCTTTGCTTCAAATTTCCCCAAATGCTCAGCTTGATTTCTCAGAACAAAGCACTTGCATCCAAAGACATGAAGAAAATCCAATAGTGGCTTCTTTCTTTTGAGTAGTTGATAAGGGGTCATACCTTTGGCCTGATTAATCAAAGAAATATTTTGAGTGAAGCAGGCTGTGTTAACTGCCTCAGCCAAAAAATAAGTTGGTAACTTTGATTCATCTAGCATTGTCCTTGTAGCTTCAATAAGTGTTCTGTTTTTCCTTTCTACCACACCATTTTGCTGTGGTGTCCTTGCTGCTGAAAACTCATGCAAAATACCATTTTCTTCACAGAACACCTTCATGCTTGAATTCTTGAATTATGTCCCATTGTCACTCCTAATCCTTCTTACTTTCAAGTCAGGATGATTGTTTACCATCTTGATGTGATTGATAATGATTTCACTTGCCTCATCTTTGGAGTGCAAAAAGAAGGTCCATGTAAATCTAGAAAAATCATCAACAATCACAAGACAATATTTCTTCTTTGAAATAGACATGACATTCACAGGGCCAAATAGATCCATATGAAGCAACTCAAGCTGATGGACAATTGATGACTCTGTCTTGCTTTTGAATGATGCCTTCTTTTGTTTCCCTTTTTGACAGGCATCACACAAACCATCCTTGGAAAACTCCACTTGTGGAATTCCTCTAGCAAGATCTTTCCTCACCAAATCATTCATAACTTTGAAATTCAGATGAGATAGTTTCTTGTTCCATAGCCAACTTTCATCCTTGCTTGCCTTGCTGAAAAGACAAGTGATGGTGTCTGGACTTGTGCTACTAAAGTCAGCAATGTACACATTCCCTCTTCTGAATCCAGTCATTACCACATTGTTGTTTCCTCCTTTAGAAACAACACAGGCTTCTTTAGAAAAAGTAACTAAAAATCCTTTGTCACAAAGTTGACTGATACTAAGCAAATTGTTCTTAAGACCATCCACCAATGCAACCTCATCTATGATGACATTCTCTTTTGAAATCAAGCCATATCCCTTAGTGTAGCCTTTGTTGTCATCTCCAAAAGCAATACAAGGGCCAGCTCTTTCCTGAAACTCTGTGAGAAGGGTAGAATCACCAGTCATATGTCTTGAACAACCACTATCCAAGTACCAAAGATTCCTTTTGTCTCCCTGCACACAATAAAACCAAATCAAGTTGATTTTGGTACCCAAGTTTCCTTGGGTCCTGTTTTGTTAGCCTTTGCTTTTCCTTTAATATCATTTTTCACCTTGGGCTCAGATTGATTTAAATCAATCTTTACCCTTGGTGTTGATTTCTGAGAGTTGCTCACATTTTCATTCATAGCATGCATAGTTGGTGGAACAAACATGTTATTCACATTCCATGGCATTTGTGGCACATTAAACATATTCATGTATGGATTAGGCACAAACGACATACTAGCATATGGATTCTGAAATTGTGCATATGGAGCAAACATGTTAGGCATAACATGCATTGTGGGCATAGAACTGTTCATTGCAGGCTTGGGAATTTTCACATTAGTAGACTTCTTAACAGATTTGCAGTTAGTAGATAAATGACTAACACTTCCACAATTGACACATGTCTTTCTAGGAGCATATTTATCAGGTGTGTAATTGTTGTGTTTGTTAATCCCTACTTTGCCATTCCTGTTATTCTTTTTATTTCCCTTAACCTCAACTTGAACTTTCTCTAACTTGTCCTTCAATTGCTTGTTAGACAAGTGACCTACATTAGCTCTCTCAACAGGCTTCTCAACTTTCTTTGAATTACTAGACTCACCTTGAACAAAGTTCTTGGTGACAGGACCATACTTGTTATTAAGTCTAGTGAGTTTATCTTTTCTTTTCTCTGTCATATAAACAGCCTGATCAGTTGATGGTTCATTTGTCAAGAATTGTTAGTATATGTGTAGTTCTTGATGATTTGATGCTTAGATGATGAAATCTTGATGAGAAATCATTGTGGATTGTTGTGGATGCAATGTTTGTGAAGTTTAGAGTCTAATATATGCCAAAGATGAGAGTCTTGATGGATTGAATGGTTGTTTAGTGAAGGATGTTGGTGAAACTTGAAAGATTAAGCTAGTATGAGCATGGTTGTGACCTTTGACACTATGACGGCCTTATAACAAGAATTCGGGACAAAAATATTTATAACCTCAGAAACCACTGCCCATAATTTTCAAGATCTTGGGTTGTAGTTTGTATACATATAAAGTTTATGTTGAGAGGATTTATGGTTTATGAGATATGGTCATTTTAGTGTAAGGAGGTCAAGAAACAAAAACTGCTACAAGCCATAGATTGTGTACTGAATTAGGAACCCTTAAAGGATTGATAAATTCATGAAGTTCTGGTGATAACTATATTTTACAGTAATGAAGACAACCCAAAAAGAATTTAGTTAAAATATGAAGGTTTCGATTTTTTAAAAATGTTGGAACCAAAGTTGCGCGATGACGCTATACACTGCAAATCTACTGATCTGTTGTGCACAATCGGGAAAATGCGTCCTTTGTCCAGAACTAAAATTTTGATGGATTATATTCTAGAAATTCTGTAGATCGTGCACGCGAAAACGGTGTGTCGATACAGTTAACGGTTAATGAGTTATGAGCGTTTTCGTGAAACTAGCGCGAATAGTAAAACTCCGTAGTTGACTCGGCTTTTAAAATGCCTTTCACCTATTTAGACTCATGTTTTCAAATCAAGATATTTTTAATAAATATTAAAAATACCCAAGAAGCTCCTTGAGGTGGTTTCGTAATTAATTATTAATTTTCTGATTTACTAAAAGTGTTAGAGTGTGAGTTGCGGAATAGTGATTCTATGGAAAGTCAACTCTAGAGGTACTACTTTGACCATCCGTTTTCGCTAATTTAAAAGAGTGATTTCGAGTCGACTAAAGCACGAAAATTGTTAAGGATTATTAAGATAACGTATTGGTGTGAAGAACGAGATTAGAAATGATGAGTAAACGGTATAGAAGATCGTAAGTTAAGTGGACCCGAGAGAGTGAAAGTCGGGTAAAATGGAGTTTACTTAGAATAAGTGAATTGTTAATCAAGTGAGTAATTAAGGTTATGTATTGTCTTGGTAGAGGTTCCAGGACTAGAAGAAAGACATCCAGTTAGAGCTTGGACATCAGGCAAGTTTAACTAACTCTTACTCTATTGTTCAGAGTAGGTATATTTTCATATGTTTATTACTTGTTTATTCAATTATATATACACTCTTTTGATCAGAGTATCGTGACAAGTTTTCTAATCCTATGTTTTACTTATGAAAATATATATGGAGCATGTTTATGCAAGTTTACTTTCTCAAACACATATACTAATGATATATCATGTTGTGTTTACAGTTTTGATATCAAGTGTAATTGTTAGATTTATATTATGAACTTTATATGTTAAAGTTTTGACAAGGCATACTTTGCTGATAATGGTACGTTATATTTAAATTTTCGGACGACGGCTCTAGGAATAGAGCGCGTTGGTGCAAAAAGTAGAGTTGACCGGGGAGCGGTATTTTGTTTTGACGTATTATAACTAAGTAAACCCGAAAGGTTCTTCGGGAGATAGTATATGTACTTACGATTATTAAATGAACATTATTTACTTAAAGATTCCAAAAATATTTATCTTGGATTAAATATATTTTTTAAATATTATCAAACACTTTAAACGCTTCCAAAAATACTTAAAATATTATTTTTTAAAATGATCCAAGAAGCTTCGAAACTTTTATACTCGTGTACCTTCTCGCTCAAGATCTTTTTGTGAAAACCCCCGATCACGTTTTTCTCAGTTAATGTGGTTTTCAAGTAAGTATTGGTCGACTGAGGTCGGACCCCAACTACTCGATTTTCTATTTGAAAATGGTTCTTGAAAGAAAATAAAACAAGGGGACTCTAGCGGTGGCAAAATCGTCGACGGGCGATCCCGAGTTTAGTGAAAGAGGTCGTTAGCCAGGCGATCCATCAATTATTGGTCGTATGCGCTAGGATGATTACGGATGGAGTTCTCATCCATGACGATTACGGATGAAGTTTTCGTCCAGGGTAATTACGGATGGAGTTTTTGCCCTTCTACTAGTAGAAAAGACCCGCGGTTGATATGGATGTGGCGACTGATCATCGTCAATCCATGTCATGTTTTGTTTTTATATAAGTCCCATTCCTTCCTATTTGGAAATTTATATTAACACTGTAACGAAAGCCAAGGTGCTGAGTTACCGATAATATTGATAAGAACTAAAGATTCTTTCTTTACAAATGATTCTGGTTATTTATTGATGAAAGACAAATGGTAATTTAAAAACTGATGAACTAGTGTTGTTCATCTAGCAGCATCTGGAACTGCGTACTTGTTGATTTCTAAAAATCGTGCTAAGTCACTGATAGTGTATTTCTAAATTACGAACTAAACTCGTTCATATGGTAGTATTCTAAACTTCATATTAGAATGAATACTTTCAATGGAAAACTATGTACTACTTTTATATTGTTGGAAGAACTTTATATTAGTGACTGGTTAACTTGCTGAGCATTCTTTCGCTCATTCTTGCTTTGTTACAAATTATATTTTCAGGTGGAGGATCGTCAGAAATTGGAGGATCGTCAGAGATTTGAGCCGCTTTGAAGCTCTTCGTCGGGAGAGAGAAAGTGGAGAATGTATAGTTTGTATTGGGAAGTAAAATAAAAAAGAAAAAAAGATGGATGGGTGTGTATTGAAGTACACGTAGGTATAGGAACAGCCGCGCCTGGTGGCATCCTTTGATTGATTATAGGGTTAAAAAAATGGAAAATATGAAGGATTAATGCATGGTTCAGATTTCTAGGAGGAATGCAAAGGGTTTATTGCTTAATAATTTGAATTTGAATTTGATTCAAAGGGATAATGTGTGCGTAAATTGAGGGCTTTGCTGGAATTAAAAATACGGGAGTAATTTTTGAAAAAATAACAAAGGATTGTTCTTTATATGGTTTATTCGGGTAGATGGTATTCAGTTGTGAACCTACAGCTGGTTATAAGGTTAAGGTTTGCTTAACTAAGAATAAAATAGGCGTTGTTGTTACCTGAATCTCTTGTTTCTTACATAGAGTTTACTCACGTAAGCTTAGAGGTTCAAGGTATGGATTTATGTGGCTTGGAGCTTTTGAGTGGAAGATTCTGGTTCCTTTTGTATTCAATACTGCAAGGAACCGGGGGGTAGTTGTTGTGCCCAAAATCTCACATGGGCTCAATTTAAGGCCCACATGCAATATAGGCCCAACTAGTATGGATTTGGTGAGGATTGGATGTATTGAGGTTCAGCTTCATAGTGCTAAGGTTCAGGTTCGCGACATTGAGGAACAGGTTCAAGGTGTTTTGACTGCATACATAGCTTCAGGTGCAGGGTGGTCTGAATCTCTCCAGGACAGAATCAGAGTTGGACAATGACTCAGCTTCCTATACTTTAGGAGCATGGAATTACTCTTGGCAAAGGACTTCTAGGCTTAATAAAACGTATTGGAGGGAACAATTACAATCAATATATGACTTATATTGATTGATTCAGATATACATTAAATACATGAGGATTTATAGGACTTAGTGATGGACATGAATTAGGACACTAGAAAGCTCAGCTACAGGTGTATAATTCGACTATAACTCTAAGATGGATTATCTTAGAGTGGCTGAATTCGCAAGAAAGAAGAAGTATAAACCTAATAAAACTACACGGGGCTTGATTCCTATAAATAGGATATGTAGGCACTTGACTAAATGATTTGGATTTTCACACTCTACACACATAAGGTTCGTGTACTCTCTGTGATACATATTCCGGTGAATTGGCTGGCCGTGTAGGATTTACTCTGCCCTTTTCATCCGGTAGTTTTGTCAACTTATCACCCGGAGATGTTACATCTACTATTCTGTACCTATAACAAGCTTCAGGTTTCTAGCTGCAAACCTACCGCTCTGTCCGATAACCAAGGACGCATTCTACGGATATTCCAGCGAGATTCTTTTAATTGCGTTGTACCAAATTTCTCTCACAACAATAGGTATCACTACAAGAATCAAAGTCGGTTCCCATCGAAAAACGGTCGAAAAATAGAGAAAAATAGTTGATTTTACTTAAACCCGGCCGAAAAAATTGGTTCAGTTAACCGTAGTTAGATTTGAAGAAAAATGGTTCCATTTAGCATTAACTCTCACTTGACCCGGGTGTTGGACATATTACATATAAAACACACATCTTCCAAGACTAGAAAATATTTCTAAGGTACGGAAATAAGACAAAAGACAAAGAGTACACAATTCTAACACCAAAATTTGATATAGAGGATCAAGGAACATATTAATACCACAAGATGAAAAGAAAAAAACTAATAAGATAATATTGTTATAGTCAAAATTTGATAACGGGTTTTTAGATTAGGTTCGGGTCAAGTAGGATTCAATTGGGATATCTAAAGTGTAATTAGGGCTAGGACTAATGAAAGGAATGGTTAGGGCTTGCCCTCATAGGGGTACAGACGCGCCCTTTAGGCCGTCCACCCCTTGAGGGCCCGCCCTCATGATGATCACAGATGACTTGACAAAGAACAACAACTACATTGGCATGACATTGGCATAAGGAGGACTCAGGGCTTGCCCTTGAAGGAGTAAGGGTACGCTTTCTTGAGGACGTATACCCCTTGAGGGCGCGCCCTCTTGATTTGAAAGGTAATCACTTTGGCTTGATACTGGAAAGATATAGAAGAATTCTCCCTTAGGATGTGCCCTAAGGGAGGGATGTCCATGGTTGAAGGCCTCCAGGGGTTTTCCTGATGATTGAAGGCCTCCTCCTGTATTCAATGGGCGCCTCCTCATTGGGGATGTGGGGTGAACCTTGGTGTGTACTTTGGGAGCTCTGTTCCTGTACTCAATGAGCGCGTCCTCATTGAGGAACTTTGGAGTAATCCCGCACTTTGCACCCAAACACTTGGGATCACTTATCCTACTATCTGGTGGGTGCTTCTCATTCGGGGGACAAGGATGCTTCTAGCATTTAAGGTAAGTCATGGCTATACATGCGTCTATGAATTAAGGAAATAGTTGGTAATGGATAGGACTAGTCCTCGACGGGGGAAGTTTCCTTATCCATGAAGTCCTGACGTCATAGACGAGCCTTGGGCCTTTGTGACTAGGCCTTATCGTTAGACATTCCTAAAGTGAACTAAATTCTAAGTATGGAAAGCAGTGGAAGAGTCCTACGTCTAAGTATAGAAAGCGGTGGAAGACTTCGACTAAGTGTGGAAAGTGGTGGAAGATTCCTATGTTTAAGTATGGAAGGCGGTGGAAGACTTCGACTGAGCTTCGAAGATCAGAGACCAAGCCCATGGAGGAAACTTCCTCCCCAAGAACTACGTTGGCTTGATCCTCTATATAAAGGGGTACGTAAGCCCATTGTAAGGGGTCGAAAGTTGAGAGCTCAGATGCAACCATCATAAACCCTAAGCTATCTCAGCCACCAATTAAACACAACCACCATACTCTAGCTAATTCATCACTCGAGGACCACCGTTGTAGATCTTAATTCCGGCGATAAACCTCGAACTTTGTTATTACCAAATTCCTCCGTTAACAAATATGACTAATACTTGATCTTAAAAGATTTATCATACACACAAGACATAACATCTATTATAATTCTACCCCCATTCCATCTTTTTACTATCAATAATCTAATCAAAGCAAGTAGAAACAGTTATCAAAGATCAAAGAATTTGACATACAAAAATCAGAACGGTACTTCTTAAAAAGTTAGAGAATAATAACAGAAAATAGAGGCCAATGAGCTCTAGTTCATGTGGCATGTACCTTGCCTTGTGTCACATAAGGTCAAGGGTTCGATTCCCCTCCGATACTTAAAAAATGTTGGGAGAGGGACTTACCTCAAAGAAGGTGGTGGTTCATAAAACCAATGCATGTACTTGGAAGGCCGATGCGAGTACTAAAAAAAAGAAAAAAATATAATATAAAATAGAGAATTCTAATGCCACCAAGTTGCCTAAGCTAATATATAACAAACTAATTGCTCCGAACAATATTAATCATAATCCAAACACAATACTTCATGTTATTGTCAATTTTGTAATAAATACATGAGAGATACACTATTCCTGAAATATACCTTAACTCATAAATTAGTGCATATATTAGGTGTCAACAATATCAGTGCATAAACACTGAGGTGTCAACAATATCAGTGCATAAATTAGTTAGCTGTTTATATTAGGACAGATTTTATTTCCTTTATTTTTTTCTGTTATTGGCCATGATTTTTGGGTTGTTGAGCTCTATAAGATCAACATGATATGTAACAAGTATATAATGTATAGTTTTAGTGTTCATTGGTAAGGGGCTGCAATACAGAGATTATAGAAAAACTATTGTAGTAGTTTCCTTGGTGTTCAACATGGCTGGAGTAGGAAAAACAAAGATCTGAAGGCTGAGAATGGATACACAGATCCATTGTTCTCAGCAAATTCTGATAATGCTAATATACTATTGGGAAATATTATTTTCAATGGTGAGAATTTTCTAATCTGGAGCAGAAGCATTAAGCTTGCTCTGGGATCTAAAAACAAATTGGGATTTCTTGATGGAAAGGTCAAGAAACTAGCAGAAACCGAAGAAAGTTTTACGCTTTGGAAACAGAATGATTACATGATACGAGGATGGATCTGTCGATCCATGGATAAAAAGATTGCAAATAGTGTTACCTACATAGATTCGGTTGAGAAGCTATGGGGAGAAATATAAGAGAGGTATGCAGAAACCAATGCTCCTTTATTGTATTCTCTGAAAAAACAAGTAAAGAATTTGGAACAGGAAAATCAACCTGTTGCAGAGTATTATTTCAAATTAAAACGAATCTGGGATGAGATTCAAGATGTTGAGGGATTACCGGAGTGTACATGCAAGGCAATAGAGAAGTGTAGCTGCGATCTGTTGAAGAAGTTTATGGATATACAGGAAAGGAACAAAGTCATAGACTTCGTGATGGGCCTGAACAGAAAGAATGAGAACATAGCCACAAATCTTCTAGCTATGGAACCTTTACCAAGCTTTAATAGAGCATTTCACTTGGTGCAACAAGCTGAAAAACAAAAGCAAATAATAGAGGGACAAGAAATGACCACTGAAGCAAGTGCTTTTGCTGTGAACAGAATGAATCAGGGAAGCTTTCAGGATGGATTTCAAAAAAAGGAAAGCAAGGAGATGAAACATTTAAAGAAATGTGAACACTGTAAAATGAAAGGGCATATGAAAGAAGAATGTTTTAAGTTGATAGGGTATCCTGAATGGTTCAAGAATCCTAAAGGAAGAGTCTCTATAAAATTTGGAGGAAATGCGACAAAAGAAGAATTTGAGATTGAACAAGAGGATCCCCTTAGAGGATATGCAGCTGAAGGAGGAAAAGAAGTAAAACCAGATAATAAGATGATTACTGCAATTGCACAAGAGATGTTCAAAATGTTCAATGCTCAACAACAAGGAGGTACGTCCGGTTCATCTAACAACAAAATGGCAAATTTTGCAGGTATGATACTAACTTAGCTAGTAATACTCTGTCAATTTGTCAAGAATATGATAAAAAATCTTGAATTATTGATTCTGGAGCTTCAGACCATATGTGTGGAAATGAATCTTTATTTTGCGAGTTGAAAAATATAAATAATATTGTGAAAGTGAGTTTGCTAGATGGTTTAATGAAAATTATGGACAAGATAGGAACTGTTAAGTTATCTGAAAAGTTAATGTTATATGATGTGCTATTCATTCCAGAATTCAGACACAAATTACTTTCTGTGAGTAAAATGATTCAAAGAAGTAATTTGAATGTGTTGTTTGATACAAAAAATTGTATCCTACAGGACCCTATTTCTGAGGATGTTATAGGAGGATGAAAAGAGGAGAATGGACTCTATAAGCTAATAACGGAGGACGAGGAAGAAGCTAAAAGAATTGGAAAGAAAGCTCTTAGAGCAATAAATGATTTTAAGTGTAATAAAGTTGTGAATTGCAATGTTGCTGCAAGTCTCAATGTTTTACATGCTAGATTAGGACATGGTTCTTTGTCTAAGATGAAACATATAGAGATTTGCAATTGTAAGAATCTAAAGGATTTTTTTTGTGACTCATGTTCTGTTGCTAAACATCATAAGTTACCTTTTAAACTTAGTGAGACTATTGCAAATAAAATCTTTGATCTTTTGCACTTTGATTTATGGGGTCCATATAAAGTTGCAAGTCTGACAGGAGATAAATATTTTTTAACTATAATAGATGACTATAGTAGAGCAAGTTGGACACATATGTTGTCAAGTAAAGAGCAAGTAAGGGACATTCTATTTGCTTTTTTTAATTATGTTGAAAATCATTTTTATACAAGAGTGAAGACTGTTAGAAGTGACAACGGGACAGAGATCTTGCAAACTAAATGTAAGAAGTTGTTTAATGAAAGAGGAATCAAAGATCAGAGAAGTATAGCTAGAGTGCCACAACAAAATGGACGGGTTGAAAGAAAACATCGACACTTAATTGAAACAGCAAGAACAATCAGACTATATGCGGGTCTTCCCCGAAGCTTTGGGAATGAATGTGTGCTTGCAGCAACACACTTAATTAACTTGCTTCCTAGTGCAGTGATATCATGGAAGACACCTTATGAAAGATTAACGGGAAATAAGGTTAGTTATGAGCATCTGAGAACAATAGGTTGTTTATGTTATGCAAGCAATACGGACAAAAAATTGGACAAGTTTGGAGAAAAATGAGTGAGATGCATTCTGGTAGGATATCCAGGGGATCAAAAGGGATATAGATTATATGATTTGTAAAAAAGAAAAATCTTCATAAGTAGAGATGTAATATTCAAGGAAGATATATTTCCTTTTCTGATTACAGAAGCTAACAAAGAAGGAAAAAAAGACATGTCATTTGGAATTACAGTACAAAATGAGATGCATGTTGAGTTTGTAGATGATGAGGATAATAAACCTTTAGGTAATAAAGGTGCAGAAGATTTCATAACAGAAGAGAACGATGCTGAAAGTGATCTCGAAAATTTTGAGGAAATCAGAACAGAAGCTGCAACTTAAACAATAGAAGAAGGGCAGGAACAAGGAGTGAGAAAGTCATCTAGGCAAAGTAATGTACCTGAAAAGTTCAAAGATTATGTCTATAGTCTGCCTGGAAAAGAAGTAGATGTGAATGTAGCCTTCAGCGGGGGAATGAAAAAGAAAAATCTCTCTGATGAAAATTGTTATTAAGTTAATTATAAGGCTTCCTTAAATAACGTGTTCAAAATAATTGAACCAAACACTTTTGAGGAGGCTTGCACAAAAAAAGGATGGGTGGAAGCCATGAATAAGGAGCTATATGCTATTGATCAAAATGAAACTTGGGAGATGACACAATTACCAAAGGGAAAGAAAGCAATCGGTAGTAAGTGGGTATACAAGACTAAAGACTCTAGTGACGGAAAAGTGGAGAGGCTTAAAGCAAGAGTAGTAGCAAGAGGTGATAGACAAAATAAAGGTAAAGTCTACGAGCATACTTTTTCACCGGTCGCAAAGTTTGCAACAGTGAGAATACTCATCGCTCTAGCTACTGCGAAGAAATGGGATCTAAATCAATTAGACATAAATAATGCTTTTTTACATGGATATTTAGAAAAAGAAGTATACATGAAGCCACCACCAGGGTATAATAAAGGAAAACCAGGCGAGGTGTGCAAGCTGAAAAGAAGCATTTACGACATCAAGACAATGGAATTTGGAGCTTTCTAAGTTCCTGAAAAGGCTTGGATTTGAACAGGCTATGAGGGATTACTCCCTATTTACTAGAGTGAAGGATGGTAAATGGACCATTGTACTAGTATATGTTGATGATCTCTTAGTTACCGAAGATGACATAGACTACGTAAAGATTTTGAAGCAAGAATTAGATAGAGAATTCACTATAAAAGATATGGGTTTAATGAGATATTTTCTTGGAATTGAAGTATCAAGAAGTAAAGATGGGACCATCTTGAATCAAAGAAAATACACTCATGATTTGGTGAATGTTTCAGGTCAAGCAGATTGCAAGCCAGCAAAATTTCCACTTCAAAAGGGGGTGAAATTGTCGACCTTTGATGGAGATCTTTTAAAGGAACCAGAATTATATAGAAGTTTAATTGGCAAGCTATTGTACCTTAACTTGAAAAAGCCTGACATATCATATTCTGTACAGTAGCTTAGCCAATTCATGAAAGAACCTAGGCAGCCACATCTTGAGGCTGTTCTAGATGTCATTAGTTATCTCAAGGGTACTAGTGATTGGGGTCTTTTTTATCCAGCTACATCAGATATATCAGTGACTGCATTTTGTGATGCAGATTGGGGAACATGTGCATTCAGTGGGAGATCCCTCACTGGTTATTGCGTATTTATTGGGTCAAGTTTGGTTTCATGGAAAACTAAGAAGCAGAAAACAGTGTCTAAATCTTCTGCAGAAGTTCTGCAGAGTTAAGGAGCATGTCTCAGACTGCTACTGAAGTAGCTTGGTTAGAGGGTAGATATGAAGACATTCTCATTCCTCTGCCAAAACCGATAACACTATATTGCGATAACAAGGCAACAGATTACATAGCTCACAATCATGTTTACCATGAAAGAACCAAACATCTGAAATTGGACTGCTATTACATCACGGAAAATACACTACAAGAAAAGGGTCAATAGACATCGGTTTTCAGCCGATGTCTATGTTGTTTTCAAACCGATGTCTTAGTCGGTGATGTCTATCTTAGACATCGGCCAGAAACCGATGTCTGTACTTACATACACATCGGTTATAACTTAAATTAGGATGTCTATGCTACAATTTTTTATAAAATATGTTAGATATAATTAATTTTATAAACAAATTACCTGCAATATATTCTAGAAAACATATAACACACTAAGTAATTTTTCACATACACATCGTTTCTTTCTTTAAAGTGATGTGTAATGAACTTATAAACATCAGTTTTAACAAAAAAACTGATTTAGATTCTTCTCTTAGACATCACTTTGTTCCGATGTCTGTTTTGGTTTTAGACATCAGATTTTTTTATAAATAAAAAGTGATTTCTATTTATTTCTTAGACATCAGATATTGCAGAAAAAATGTGATGTATATCTTTGTGTTAGACATCAGTTTTGCCACAATAAAATTGATGTATATGTAGGTCTTAGACATCAGAATTTGTTAAAAATTTCGATGTATTTGTGACCATTAGACATTAGTTTCTGAGTCTATATTAAATAAACCGTTGTCTTTCCAAGCGTAAAAAAAAATTTAAAAACTGGACCATTTACAATATATATCCGACCATTTATATTACACCATTTAGAAAATACATCCAACCACCAACACATCAATCCTCAAAACTAACCACACCTCTATCATCATCATTATGCAAAATTAACTACACATCCATCAACATTCAATCGACAAAACACACTAAATAACTACAAAGCATTTGCAGAACTGCCTACAAACTAGAAATTCAATCCACAAA
Organism: Heracleum sosnowskyi; assembly: GCA_030848705.1. Taxonomy (NCBI): domain Eukaryota; kingdom Viridiplantae; phylum Streptophyta; class Magnoliopsida; order Apiales; family Apiaceae; genus Heracleum; species Heracleum sosnowskyi. Next base: position 46,355,207 of record CM061239.1, on the reverse strand, counting down.
ATAAATCTACCATTGGCAATTACTACATCACTTAACAAGACACTAGAAACTTAACCTTGTGCACAAACAAACTGGTAACCAAATTTCCAAGCAGTGTTCAAGCTTTCATGTTGTAAACCAAATGTTTACCACTTTAAAGAGACCTTAAATACTAGAAGCTATCATATGTGCTTTTGGATGAACCGGAGAGCCTCAATATGTACGTCGTCAAGATGGGCCTCGTTCTACATCCCTCGAGCCTTCGGCATCGACTAAATAATTCAAGAAAACACAATTACTCAAAAATGAAAAGTACACAATTATTGTGTGGGAAAGTAAAGGTCCTTGGACCTTGATTTTGGAGTGCTCAGATCTTTTATGAGTTCTTGATTGCTCCTGTAAACAAAGAGAGATTATAGTTATTAGTAGTGTACACAAATTTTTAGCAAGTAGCCAAAAAAGCAGGATGTGAGCTATTATGCATTACCTATACTGATTAGAATTTGTAAAAATTTCTGCAAAATCGACATCAATTTGAGCTTCGATTGCAGCAGAGCTGAACTCTAGCATCCATGTAGCAGGATTGTAACCATCTTTGATCTTTGTTACTCCATGAATAGACTGCAGAAGCCGTATAATATGCATGTAAGTACTGTAGAGTTCTCCATACATTCATCATAGGAACTAATCATATTTAATTTAAACCAAATTTCTTATACAAGCGTTGAATACTCACTTCAAAATAATCTACTAAAATTTGGGAGTAATGCCCTAGAGGTCCAGCGGAAATCACTTGTCCACCTCTTTTCATCAAGAATAGCTGCAGGGCAAATGTTATGATATCTACAATTAGCAGCAACTCTATGCATATCGAAGAGTACAAAATGAGAAGACATATACCTCATCAAATGCTTCAAAAATATGTATACTTGGTTGATGATTTGTGCAGACAACTGTCCGTCCTGTATCAATAGTGTTTCTAACTGCTCGCATCACAATCGCAGCTGCTCTAGCATCAAGACCTGATGTGGGCTCATCCATGAAGATAATGTATGGATTAGCAACCAACTCCTCTTCTAATTTTAGCTTCAAGTTTTATTTCAGAGATATCCATGAAATATCAATATTTTCTAATATCCATGAAATTATCTCTGATTCAAGTTTTTTCTACTTTCTTAAGCTATTAAACTTGAGGCTTTGTTTGTTCTAGTATTTCCCATTACAATTCCTGATGTCGATTAGACTATATATGAGGTGGATCTGTCCTCCTTCATGTTCCTATATTACAGTGTCATAATCTTTTGGTGAGCTATCAAGTAGAAATCATAAACAAGTTACAAATATGCAGTCATTATAGATAAGGTACATGATCTATAACATGAACATATAGAAGTGCATGTAAGGTAATGTTGTACCTTCACCAAATGACATATCAGCTGCTGGAATCCCTACATGCTATAAAAAAGCTGCATAGTCTGAACATGTACCTCCTAACCTTCCAATATTCATCCATAAATTAGTTTAGTTCAAAACATTAATCTGTGTCTAATATATTAATCATATGGTAGTCCTCTGGATCAGGTAAAACAGCCCACTGAATTTGTTGGTCACAAAGATGGTGTTCACCCTTTCCTTTTATAATTTAGGTAATTGCTTACATTAGGATGATCTCTAGTGCCAACCCATGAGTCAAATATTGATCGTGATGAGTTATCTGGATCTTGAACCTTAAAAAACCATTTTGAAATCTTAGTAATTATTTGTGAGTAAAACATTAGGAAAATATGTAATCATGTTATTGAATCTGCAAATTGGGAATACTATAATATAATGGTTTAATATTACTTCTCACCATGATATTAAATAAAATTTTGTATTTCTAACTGATAGTACCACCTTTTTTTTATACTACTGCTTGTAACTATAATTTTCTGTTTTTTTGTTATAGTAACTTCCGAGAAGTGGAATGACTTGAAAATTGGTATCATAGACATATAGTGTTTATATTACTTCTGAACAAGATATTAAATAAATTCTTGTATTATTATCTCATAATTCCACATATTTTTGATACTCCTACTTGTAGTTACAATTTTTTGTTTTTCTTATTACCTGTCTAGTATCTTGCATCAATAATTGATCGAGTTGTGGAGTTGCTGCGACATGAAATCCTCTTCCACCAACAACAATGTCAACATTCAAGTAACATCTCAAGAGACCAGGCCATACTCCTCTGCATCCCAATTACAAAAGATAAATGTCCGTCTTGCTTTCCATCCCTTTTTCTGTAACTTTCCTAGCCTATCGGCAACCTAAGTAATGCAAGTTATTAGGTGAAGGGAATTTTAGTACCTTTACGTGGATAACTTGGTATGACTGGAAATTATATTAAATAATGCATAAACGTACTGTGACCTCAAGTAAAGCTGATGTGCCACTGTTGGGATCAACAACTCCAAAAGTCCATGCATCCCGATGATTACCCAGAATTACAAACCTGCAAATGGTTTCATCTTATTATAGCTAACATCTATGAAGCAAGCCTATTGGTTTGATAACTATCTCTATCATATTACGGATCATCCTGGAGGTCCTAGAAGAAGTGTCATCCAGAGGAATGAAAATTTCTATTATTCATGACTTAATTAATCATGTATATTTATCATCTAACATAACATCTCTTATACTACCATTGTACTCCACCTAATTAGTTTAGTCTAAACACAACAATTTAACTAAGACACCCAAGTTATATACCAACCTAGAAAAGATTTTCAGTTCCTACAAAACCAGCCCGACACTAAGATTTTGAATAAATAGAAAAATTGGTCTGTTTGCATATAATTATAATGACACATTCCTGATCCCAACATCTAACTCAAGTTAAAATTTCAGAATTAATTATCAAGTCTAAGGCCTCCGAACGGTGCCTACAATCAGCACAACATACCCTGACCAGGAACTCTGTGCACAAAGCGCCCGTTAGACCATAACTTTTAACTCATTTATGATTTTAATCTAATTCTTTTCCAAGTGTAATTTATACTCCAGAGTGTACTTTGTCACTGAATTTCACTGCAAAAATGTTATTCCTAAGATAGCTAACTATTCGCACCAAAACAAGGTATTGCAGAAAAATTCTGCACCACAACTCTTTTAAGACATGAACTATCCATTTAATTACAATCAGTCATGGCACAAACATCACAAAACCCCCCAAATTTTCCGATAACCTAGCTCAACTCTGATTTCTCCAGCCTTTACACCATAATTCGCACCAACCATATAGCTTCAATTCGTATTTAAACCAGAAACATGAATTCATAGTTTAAATAATTAAACAACAAACATATAAGAAATTTCGACTTAACCAACTTTGAACCAAAACTGAAATTCAACCTAATTAACAAGAATTTCTAAAATCTCCATATTCATTCGTAATTCATTGCATATCAACATCATATAACAGGTATTAAACATCAAACAAATAATTGAAGATCACTTTAATTCTGAAAAATTCAAGACACCATATAAAATCCCAAGTTAACTACTAAAACTATCACTCACAATCAAAATTAGAGCATACAAACATTAAACATAGTTAAATAAATAGAAATTCGAAGAGTCTAGAGTTACCGGCTCACCGGAGTTCATTGTCGGTGACTGACCGATCGAGTACAACCCCCAATTTAAGAAATTAGGGTTTGAATTTTATCGTCGGTGTAACACCCCCAGATCTGGGGTCAGGAATCTGGGTTGTCACGCTCCATTAATTATACAATACCTGCATTACTTACAACATTCTAATAATACAACTCCAAAGACCCCAATCACTTACGCACACACACACAAGTTATAGCCTTGGAAATGAGAAACAAAAGTATCATTTGTTATTACAACTCAAATGTACTATCCAGGATCTCATCTAGTATTTACAACCTCTACCTGAAGTTACAATAATAGACCTCACCGTTTTATACAAGGTTTAATAATACAACCTACTCGAAAACAATTCTTACTAATACAGTCTGCAACTATTCTGCTCACACCGGTAGTATCCATCCTGCTAAACTAACTCAAGGGTGGTCTCTCCATCCCCTTGCTCTCGTAACACGAGGTGAATCGGCAACGTTTTCTTCATGCTGAAAGTTTTAATAAAGCAAGAATGAGCTAATAGCGCTCAGCAAGAAATCTATCCCAGTTTAAATCTTTAAACCTTTCAGGTAGATAATCCATATAGGACCCATATTTAAAAACTACTAGGGTTCGACCCCCAAAATAGTATACCGTTCAAAATACCGTATGACTTATAATCATACTCAGTTAATTTTCGTAATTCATTTAGGAATCCTTGGTATCGATATAATGAACCAAGATTCAAAACATATCTTTTCAAATAGATATCAAATAATGGAATCAAGGCTTAAAGTCTATCCATTGATTCAAAGTACTATACAGTTCAACATACTGCATCTCTTAAATATCTTCTCAACATATATACACACATATCTATTTAGATATCTCATACGGTTCAAAATACTGTAAAATATCAGTAATGAACACCTTTGAAACTCCGTTCATATACAGAACGATATGTTTAAACATTATTTTCGTCAAAACATGCCATACAGTACAACTACTGTATGAGGAACATAATTACTCATCACTGCCACATTATCAGTAACTCAGCACCTAGGCTTTCGTTACAATGTGCAGCACAACTCCAACTGGAGGGAAGGGGATATACTGGAACACCCGATACACGGTGATCAGCCTTTGTATCGTAACTTTTCTACTAGTAGAAGGATGACTTCCTATTCGGTTATCACCCTGGTCGCATACGGGCCATTGTGCTAAGAGATCACTACCTCGGTGCCTATTTCGTCACCGGGTAAGCCCTAGCACTCAAGAGATCACTACCTCGGCGCCTATTTCGTCACCAGGTAAGCCTTGATAATTTTGGCACTACCCTGGCACCTGTTTCATTGCCGTGTAGGCCCTTCCAGTTCCCATTATAGAAAACAATATCAATGAAACGGGAATCGGAACTTAATCCTATTTTCCCCAAGTACAATTACTTGTCAAAACTTTGTAACTATTCTGAATTCCTTACTCCAGAGTATTTGAAGGGAGTAAGTCACAGAGTGGGTTGACATTAGTCAACGAAACTACTGATGATTACCATGTATTTTGAAATCATGACCAGGGAGTTTATTGAAATTTTCAGAGTTTAGCAAGTTTGAAATTCTTTACTTGAATGGGGGAGTCATCCCCAACTATAGGTATTCTAGAGGAACAGTGGAAGTAAAACTCTGTCCTCGATTTCTTGAACTAGATTCTCAATTTCCGATGAGTAGAAAACACCATTCGCATTTAATTATCTTTGAATATCTTAAGATAATAATTGGGAATCTCTATTTTAAATATCTTTTCTGAAGATCAGAAAGTTTTGTGTAAATAGTAGAACCTTAAATAATATAATAAGTTTCTATGATTTTTAAATCATATTTGGAATATTTAATAAATATCCAAATAATAAATATTGATTTATTACTCAATAATATTCTACTTAAATGAATATTTAAAATAATATTCATTTAGTTAATAAATATTCAAAATAATATTCTTAATAACAGTATTTAATATCACACATTAAATATCCAATAATAAATATATATTGGAATATTTAATCATCATATTTAAAACATAGTTGTCCCTGGACCCTCCAGTATCTGACAATACTCATTAAAATAAGGTAGTAATTTAACTCCCGGTCTATTATTTTAAAATCATCGTATAAGTGCTCCATCCTTAGAGCCTTTAAAACCTTGGTTTATATCTAGTATTTACCTAGAATATAAACCTTATATCTTATTGGAGCTTTTTCTTAAAAGCGTAAACAGTTCACAAAACTTTTCGCAGTATTAAAACAGGATATATATCACATGCACAACAGTAAATCACAACAGCTTTACTTATACGAGGTAGGGTTTGAAAACTTGCATGCATCTTTCATATGCATACATCACATCTCATCATTTTTAATACCATCACATCTATATACGATGTGAGGTTTGAAAGCATGCATCTAACATATGGATATATCACATCTCGTCATTTTTAATACCATCACATCTATATAAGATGTGAGGTTTGAAAGCATGCATCTATCATATGCATATCAATATAAGTAATGGAAAACAACATGGGATGGGAAAACTTGCCTTGAGTCCTTGGTATTAGGGTTTCGAGACTTTGTCGGGAAATCTATAAACAAAGAAATACTCGATCAGTCCCTAGCGTAATCATTCGCTCATAACAATTCACTCTAATTAAACCATAAGTCAAACACATCATGTAGCCACGTCATTCCTCAACAATGTTCGTGTTTTAATCGACTTGAAATAATCCTTTACCTTAGTCACAACGGTTGGTCAAAGTAGTATCCTAGAGTTGACTTTTCATAGAGTTACTATTACGCGACTCGTGCTCTAACACTTTTAAGAAATCGGAAAATTCGTATTTAAATACGAAACCACTTCTAAAATCATCTTGAGTATTTTTAATATTTATCATAAAAGTCTTGATCTCAAAACAGGGGTTTAACCTGGTGAAATGTATTTTCAAACTTGGATGAGCTACGGAATGTTACTATTCGCACGTCTTTAACTAAAACGCTCATATTTCCTTAACCGTTAATCGAAATGACACACCGTTTTCGCATGCGCGATCTAGAGAAAGAATAGAACAAAATTCTTGAAAATGTTTTTCTGCTTAAGGGGGTGAAATTCCCGAGAGCAACAGATATTTGGCAGTGAAGTGCAGAACCACTTACTCCTCGCGCAACTTTGGTTCCGACATTTTTATAAAATTACCAACTTATCTTTTTAACACGAAACCTTCTCGATTCACTTACTAACTGTCCATGTTAGTATCCATTTTAATATCATGACCTAATTCTATTTTTAAGGGGCTTGATCATATTCTCAAAGTTCATGCAATGAACTACTTAGTTACGCGAAACCGCTTTCACTAAAACGGACGTTTCTCCTAAACCGTAAATCGAAACGACACGATTCTTTCGCTAAAACAAACTAGGAAACAAGGCCTACATGCTCATAGTCAGAAACTTCATGTCTATGCCTTTTAATGTAACCGTGGTTTCTGTCCAATCTTCCTAAGTAAAATTTGACATGGTAACGATGTTTGAACGCGATTCCCGTGTTTTAAACACTCAAATCAACTACCAATCAAGAATCAACCAACCACCAATCAAACCTCAAGTTAATACTACAAGTTTTCTATCCAAACATGGTCATATCCTAGTTCAAAGGTTTATCCATAAGTCAACCATTAAACATACTCAAAATCATGCATACATGCTTCATTACAACATAACTCTAAACAATCACTTATAACTACTAAGATCAAAGCATAATCTCAAAAGGGGAGAAGTTTTATACCTTCCTTGGAACTTAACAAAAGATATATATGGATGGTATATCCTTCCTTGCTCCTTAACCATGCTAATCAAACCTAAAAACTTCAAAACAAAACAAGATTCTAAGAGATTACTATTCACATCACTATTCATCATCATCTTTGATCAATCTTTTGAACAAGTAAACCTTCATGGATGAAGCTAAGATTAAAGATCTACCTTAGTTTATGGAAGAGGGTGATTTAGAGCCCAAGAACATGAATTATGGTTGAGTGAAAGTGGAGGAAAATTTCTTAAGGTTTTTGGAAAAGAAAAGGGCCGAATGGTGTTCTTCACATTGGATGCATCTTCTTGATTTGTTTTGTTTTGTTTTCCTTTCTTTTCTTTTGTCTAATTAATCCTTAATACTTTGTCATTTAATTTGTGTGGCTAACAACAAGCCTTGTCACCAATTACATGCCTCTTTTTGAACTTGTGGTGGTGGTGAAAGTGGTGACAAGGTGGTGATTCACCACTTTGTGATCACTTATCATCACTTTGTCACACTCCTGCATCATGCTTATGTCATAATTTGTATCCTCAATCCTCTTATATGTTATACTTGATGATCTTATATGATACTTCCCCTTCAGTTAGGGTTTAATCCATATTTCGTTACGCTTTTGTTTCGCGATAGTCTCAAGTAATTTCAAAAACGTTTCTCTGTACCAATGCTAGGGGACACTTCCCTGATCTTTCCATTACCTTGGTTTAATGTATGATCATGGATTTCTCATTCTACATACTTTCTCAAAACGATCAAATCAATACAATCCTTGATTGTTCGATGAATAGTGATCAAAATTTAAAGTTGGAATCTCCCGATTCTGATCGCGTTTACATTCACTTATTCTCCTTATACGTCACTAATATAACTTCGAAACATTCATTCCACGTCTTCCATATAGTGTGGTCTGAAAATATTTCCATCAGCCAATTTACTATTCATCAGGGGCAATTTTACTATTCACCAAAATTTTTTTAACTAAGTCTAAAATTTGGGGTTATTACAGTCGGAGTCTAGTAGGATTGAAGAGATAATACTTAAGATATAGTTGATATGTAACATGATTTAAAAAAAAACCCAATTTAAGAAATTAGGGTTTTGATTTTAAAAAATCCCCAAATTAAAGCTTACCAATTTGAAATTAGTGGTGTCGGAGGTGAGTGGTGGTGGACGGAGGTGAGTGCTGGTGGATGAAGGTGAGTAGAGCAGTGGTGAGTTGTGGTGGTGAGAGACTAGAGAGAGAGAGAGAGTCGGGGGTAGAGTGAGAGAGATATACTGAGACGAGGGGGGGGGAATAATTTAGTTTTAGTCGGGGGAGTAGAGTGAGACGAGAGGAGGGAAAAATTGATAAGGGGGAAAATAATTGGTATAATGGGGGGAATTAATCACAAAATTTTTACTAAGGGGGAAACAAATTGAAGTGGGCGCGCGTTGAATTTTTTTAGTCGAACTTTAGACATCGGTTCTAAAATAAGCGATGTCTTCAAACAACAAAGACATCAGATTAACGCGGGGTGATTTTATTACATCTTTTAACATCAGTCATATTAGTAACCGATGTCTAATGTGTGATGTCTATTTAACATTTTCTTGTAGTGATATTGACGACGGACTGATTGAGACGACATATATTCAATCTTATAATCAGCTCGCAAATCTTTTGACAAAGCCTCTTGGTGAATCTCAACACAAACATTTATCTTTCAAGTTAGGTCTTTGTCCTACGACCAAAGTCCAACTTGAAGGGGGGTGTAGAAATTTACAGCAAACACTGAGGTGTCAACAATATCAGTGCATAAATTAGTTAGTTGTTTATATTAGGACATATTTTATTTCCTTTATTTTTTTCTGTTATTTGCCATGATTTTTGGGTTGTTGAGCTGTATGAGATCAACATGATCTGTAACAAGTATATAATGTATAGTTTTAGTGTTCATTGGTAAGGGGCTGCAATACACAGATTACAGAAAAACTATTGTAGTAGTTTCATAAGATTCTAGTTTTTTTTACACGTACACACATGTATGTATACATAAATCCGATCACAACACCGATTAATTTCAATATTCTTAGAAATAAAAATAGAGAGATAAGGAGAGAGACTGAGACGTCATACTTAATATTATTCGTTCAGTAAATTAATATTAACTAGTTGATAAAGCTGCGCTTCGCGGCGACGTTATAATTTATTTTAAAAACTTTTTAAATATATATTTATCTTATATTATGTCATCAATAATAAATTTTAACAATTAACACTATCTTTTCTAATTGTACAGCATCCTCGTTCAACTCGATTCTTATTATTGAGCCCCTCTCTCGTTAAAACCTAAACCCAACTTTAACATATATTATAAATACTTGCATATTAATTTTTATCAATAAAAATCATAATCTAAAAATAAAATAAAATTGTAATAAATACGATCTTTCCTAATGAGTCGTCTTCTCGTTGAACATGTTTGGACTTTTAACTATACATGTTCTCTATAAATTCAAACTGTTTTCCTCTATATTTCAAACACCTATTCTACTTTCAACAGAATATTCAGTTAAATGTCTTTCTTATAAATACGAAAAAAATTCTTTATAACTTCACACATCTATGTTATTTCCAATAGAACTTTTAATTATGTTTTACAAACACCAATTGTACTTTCAATCGAACTTTAAATTGTGTGTATTTCTAATAGAAACGAACTATTCTCCTCTATAAATTCGAATACATACTCTATTTTCATTAGAATTTTTATTTGTACGTCTTCCCTATAAAATTTGAACTATTCTCTTCTATAAATTCAAGAGTAAAGTGCATTATGTGTACTTGCAGTTTAGGTGTCAGACCACTTGGGATACTCAAGTTCAAAAACTAGCACTTTCTATACTCACACTCTAAACTACTAACACTTTGCGTGATTCCGTCTCTTTCTGTTAACTCCGTCTATTTCCTTGAGGGCAATTCAGTCTTTTTCGGTTTGTACGCGTATTATACATATATCTGATACATGTACTTTACCAATTAATTCTTAACCATTCACTGCACTTTCCCCCTTTGATCACTGTAACGCCAATCGAGTTCTCCCGCTGCATTGCCGACAATGGTGTGGTTTCGAAGAGATCCGAATGACAAAGACGTTTACAAGCCTAATGAATGTCCCGATTATGGAGGTAAGCTCTGTCACTTTAAATTAAATTAGGGTTTGAACCGTTTGTATATTAGTGTTTTTGTATGGTTATATGTTTTTTGTGTTTACGAACTTAGGGTTTTGGTATTGGTTGCTAGTTCTGAAGTTAGTGTAACTTATTCTGATGTTTTTGGTTTAATATGTTGGTGCTCCCATGTGATTCAATGTCTCCTCTGTGGTCCCTTGTGTTTTTTTATGTTTTCGACAGTGGTAGTATGAGTATAGTGCCATGTTTTTGTCTGTATAAAGTTCCAATTTACTCTATTTTTTGCAGTTGGTTCAGACCTGTTTAGTATAAAGTATCACTATGGGGGGCAATTTACAGAAAACCCTAAGCAATATGTTGGTGGTAGTGTTGACTTCTTTGACCTTTGTGATGTAGATACTATGAGTTTGATTGAATTAGTTACTATGTCAAAAGAGTGTGTGGAATTAGGAGTAATTATATTGTATTACAGGTGGCCAAGAAGTGATATGGATAAGGGATTACATGCATTGGAAACTAATGCAGATGTGTTAGAGATGTGTGAGTTGTTGCTACCTTCTAGGATTATATATGTGTATACCATCACAACTAAGCCTCTGTTTGCTTTGGATATTGATGGAATGCCCACACAAGAGTTTGCTCCATCACAAGACCCTAATATGCAGTATGTAGATCCTACAACAGACCCTATTGACAGAGAAGACCTTGAAGAATTATTGAATTTGGATCCTAGGCACAACTATAATGGTGATGTGGAAGATGGACAAGGAGCTAGAGATGATGATTTGCTCAGTGATGGTGAAAGTGATGAGGATTACAATCCTCAACATGAAGGAGATGTTTTAAGTGATTGTAGTTTCTACTCAGATGGTTCCAATATGGATAACACTGATGATGAGGTTTGTAATCACAAGTCTGAAAGAGCAAGAAAGAGTAAAGAAAAAGCTAATGACAAAGAAAAACAAAAAGAAAAGGACAAAGATGTAGCTGAGACACTTAATCATGATGAGAATGAGGATGTCACTAAAGAAGAAGGACATTTAAGTGAGTGTTCTACTCATTATGCTTTTAGTGATGAAGAGAGGATGGCCAACAATTCTACAGATGAAGATGAAATTTCATTTCCTGTCTTTAATGAGAGGACGGAGATGAAAGACCCTAAGTTTCAGCTTACTATGTTGTTTCCAACAACAAAAGTGTTCAAAGCTGCAGTCAAGAAGCAAGCTATATTGGAGAGGAGACCTATTAAGCAATGCAGAAACTATGGTAGCAGGGTTAGATTTATCTGTGAAGGTGATTGTCCATGGAAGATTTATGCATCAAAAATGCAGATGAGTGATACCTACTAGCTTAAGGTATATAATCCAAAGCATACATGCACTCAAACATTTCATCAAAAACAGATCAATTCTAGATGGATAGCAGAAGAATACGAAGATGGCATAAGGATGAATCCAACTTGGCCTCTGTCATCATTCTTGCAAAAGGTTGTCAATGATTGGCACTGTCATGTAAGTATTTATGCTATTGGTAGGGCCAAAAGGAAGGCGTTAGAGAAGATTAATGGAAATCATGTAGATCAATATTCAAAGTTGTGGGATTATGGAAATCAGTTGTTGAAGGCAATGCCAGATAGCACTATTCAAGTAATGACTGGAGACCAAGAACTACAAGATGGCAGGAAGAGGTTTAAAAGATTTTATATATGCCTTGGTCCACTTAAAAAAGGTTTCAGAAATGGTTGTAGACCACTTCTAGGTCTTGATGGGTGCCATTGAAAAGGACTTTATGGTGGTCAATTACTGGCTGCAGTGGGTACTGATGTTAAGCCTCAAACTGGCAGACCTAAAAAAAAGAGAAACAAGAAGAATGATGTTGTTGGCACAGATCCAACAAAATGAAAAGGCAAAACACCAAGGTCAAGTGCACCTATTGTACTGAATACAGCCATAATTTATAAGAACTTGTCCAGCTAGGGTAAGAACTTCTTCAATCTAAGTTATATTTATTTGTAGTGCATATATAAATAACTCATACTATGATCTCTATATTTACAGGCAGCTGACATAGCTGCTGGATGTGAAAGACCTATTAAAACAAGGACTAAGAACACAAACAAGACACTTGCAGGAAACAACAATGGTGCAAATGAAGCTAGTAGGAGTGAAACTTTGGGGAACCAGAATGCTGGGAATGAAGCTGGTAGGAGTCAAAATGTGGGGAATCAGACTGCTGGGACTGTAGTGGGCAATCAAAGTAGTGGGACTCCTAAGAATGTGCCTACTAGGACTGGTAATGCTGGAAGCCAAGGTGGTATCTTGTCAAAGAACCCTAGACAATACAAGAAGAATACTCCTCTTGGTATTCAACCACAGAGACTCAATTCAAAAGGCAAGGGGACCACAACTACACTGGCAAACATTGAGGCTACAAGGAGACATATGCAAGCTAAACTAAGGGAGAATCCAGTTTGGAAGATATAGTATTTTATGCCTCTACTGATGACTCCTTTTTGTTGACAAACTACTATAACATTTGTCAATGTCATGACTCCTTTGGAATGTTATAACTTTTGTCAATGTGTGTGATATCACTATGAAGTGAACTTTATGATGTACCAACATATGCTTTACTCATGCTTTTGTGAAGTTTATGATGTATCTTCCTATGCTTTTGTGAATGTAATCAAGACTAATTATTTTTTCAAGTATTTTCTTATCAATTTTTTACTCTTTCTTTTATTACTACAATTCAGTATTTGCACAACAAAACAAGAAAAACTCATTGTAATTTCGAAACATAGAACTTGTCATTACATATTAAGACATAGTACATCCTTCATCATCAACTCCAAATTACACAATAACACAAACTACATCAAAAACACAAAATTACACAAATCCAAATCAACCTATCCCTCATCAAACGAATCATATTCATCATCTTGAAACACATTATCCTGACCCATTATGTTGAGTACCATATTCATCATCGCAGAGAAAAGCACGAACATTGCAACAATCGTGAACTACTGCTTCTGTTTCATATTGTTCACCTCAGCTTCATGCTTATCGCACATTCGATCCATCCTGCGCTTCAACTTGTCAAGTGAATTGAAATTACGTTCGTTCAGCTCTTTAATCACCTCTACTGCACGAGGTCCAAGTGGTGGGTCGATCCACTTGTGAAAGCCACAGTTATCATCCGCACATTCCCTGAATCTCCTACCTGCGTTTTCTCCAAACCAATGTGTGTTCATCGCGCTCATTCGATCACAATCACACATTATATCCAATACCTCATCCACATCAGTAGAAATGTGCGAGCCATTTCTGTTTGGGGGAGTTCTTTTTTTAATTAGGGTTTACAATACTGCAAGAGACTGAATTGGGGGGATGAAAGTGTATAAATACACGATACAACCGGTGAAACGGAAAAAGACTAAATTGCCCTCAAGGAAATAAACGGAATTAACAGAAAGAGACGGAATCACGCAAAGTGTTAGTAGTTTAGAGTGTCAGTATAGCAAGTGCTAGTTTTTGAACTTGAGTATCCCAAGTGGTCTGACACCTAAACTGCAAGTACACATAATTCACTTTACTCTAAATTCAATAACGTATTCTACTTCTAATATGTCAGGGATATTTTTTGAGTTATTAGTCTATAAAATTGTAAAAAATTAGAAAAACAGATTGAGACAATCTTAGAGGCGCAACTTAGCCACCAACGTATCGTCATTTTTATATAAAATATTAAAATAAAGTATCTATCAGAAAAAGAAAAAAATTTGAGAAGATCGTAAAAGATGATTCGTCACATCCCTTTTATTCTAATTCCAATCAAACTTTTAAATCTACGTCTTCTCTTCTTTATAAATCCAAACTATTGTCCTCTATATTTTTGAACACATATTCTACTTTTAATAGAACTTTTAATTATACGTGTTTCTACAAATTCGAACTCTTCTACTTTATAACTTGCTTAATAGAACTTTTTATTATGTCTTACAAACACCTATTTTATTTCTGATAAAACTTTTAATTGTATGTATTTCTTATAAATCTGAACTCTTCTTGTTTATAAATTAGAACAACTATTCTACTTTCAATATAACTTTTAATTCTATGTTTTACATGTAAATTCGAAATATTCTCGTTTATAAATTCGAACACCTATTATACTCTAAATAAAACTTTCATTTATATGTTTTTTTTATATAAATGTGATTTGCTCTATAAATTCAAACACATATTCTACTTCTAATATTTTAAAGAAAATCTTTTGATTTGTTAGTATTTAAAATTCTGAAATTATAGAAAATTAGAAGATTGTAAAAGATGAGTCATCACTGCCCTCTTATTTTAATTCCAATAAACTTTTAATATACATCTTCTCTATAAATTCGAGCTACTTTTTTTTATATTTGCGAACACTTACTTTACTTTCAATAGAACTTTTAATTATATGTTTCATATAAATTCAAATTCTTCTACTTTTTAAATTCGCGCACCTATTCTATTTCCAATAAATTTTTAAATTATATCTTACAAACACTTATTCTAATTCCGATAGAATTTTTAATTGTATGTATTTCTTACAATATTATTTCGAACCCTTCTTCTCTGTAAATTTGAACACATATTCTGCTCGTAGAATTTTTAATTCTATGACATACCTATAAATTCGAAATATTCTCCATTATAAACTTTTAATTTATTTAAAAGGTTTAAAACGTTTTTTAAAAATAACAACAAAATTATTTTTACAAAAAAATAAATCTTAAAATAGTAAAAGAATGAGTTTTAGACATGTCATTAAAATTCATTAAATTCGTAAGTAAGTTAATAAATCTTAATTTTATTTACACATAAGTCTCGGAATACATTGTATCGTGACATCGAATACAACATGGCTTTTTACTGCTCTAAGCTCTGAATCCTACCCTTCATTAGTTTCACTCGTTTATTACTAATCCAAATATATAATAATAACAAATATCAAGAATTTGAATTTTTTATAGTCAATCAATGTGCTTGTGTATATATTCCTAAAAACGGAACAGTTAAGTCATGAAATTCATGGCTCATATAGCTACTGAAATACCTGAACTTGGGTTAAAGATCAAAATTTAGGCTGGATATGATGATTTTAGTTCCACCTTCCTTCCGTTAAACAATCTAAGCTGAAAAAGATTGACCTCGTTAAACAATGAAATAAAACGTTAGACTATCATAATAGCAAAAGTGTCCATAAACCAATCTGTGTAGATTGCATAAAATTTTTAAAGAATAAATTTTAAACTCACATAGATAATTTAAAAAATATCTATTTCACATCGCATTCCCTGTGAGTGAGAATATCGACACAAGTTAATTAAAATTTTGTAAAAGAACTTCATGATTACAAAATTGATGCTTGATGATATATTGATAACCAGCTTGTGTTCACTTGTATAACATATAACCGAAAACAAAATTAATATATGTAACGTGCAATTGATTACCTATAGCAATTAGAATATAATAATATCAAGAACCTCTTAAAAGTAAATTCATATTATATAATATTATAATAAACACATGTCTAACCTTTGATGATCAAGCAAGCATTTACCAGAAATCAAGAACTACGTAATTTCTTCGACAAAAATATCGACTCAAGCCTGACAAAAAATTAAAGTAGAATTGTAAGATTAGAAATAATAGAAAAAAACTCTGAGAATAAATGTGCAAGCAAATTAGATTTTGTTATTAACGAAGTGTTAGGGTGGCAATTTCAAGCTTTTTATAAACCTTTTTCCTAATATATTTAGAAGTAAATTGATATTTCATTTCTACACAAACTCGAACGCCTATTTTCTAGAAATATGTTAGACTCTTCTCTAAAATTTGAGACTTCTGTACTAGTCCTTTTTTCTATGAATTTGAGTCCTTATTGATGGGAAAAAAAGTGAACATAACGGTAATAACTAAGTGCGGAATTAATTTCGTTGGATAATACTTATCCCTACTTGTATGAACCTTCGATGAAACAAACAAGTAAAACAACAATAAACGAAAAACAAGACACCAAAATTTATACGTGGAAAACCCCCTCAAAGGTAAGGAGTAAAAACCACGGGACCGTAGTCACCCAAACAATTCACTATCACAAATTATAAGGGAATACACCAAGTCTTCTCTAGACAAAACTAGAGGAATACAATCACCTTCACACTCTTGGAATAAGCCGTCAAAAGTATGAAATTCAAATAAGACAACAATGAGAAAAACCCACGGGGAGGTTTACCCTCACCGTGGTGCAAACAGTTCTGTTAAGCCCCTTAACAACTGACCTATGGATCTCACAATCCGATCTCCACCGTTCAGAATTTAGATATCGGTGTAAGGAAGTTTCTGTCCAAAATTCAGAACGATCCGACCGGTAGAAATCCGGGAATCGCAAATACAAGGCAGCTTGTGCAAGCAGAAAAATTCCTGCGAATTTTTCACTCTAGATCTCTCTTGTGTCTAATTTTCCTCTCTCTTATTTTATTATAATCCTCCTATAATTATATATAGGGTTCCCTTATTATCAATTTTAATCCTCATATTATTTTATTATAATCCTCCTATTATCAATTTTAATCTCATAGATAGAAACTAAAACCCAACAAATCTCCCCCTTTGTAACTATGAGAAAGAGTTCGCCATTCCGGCGATTGAACAACATACCTTCAACTTTCCTTTAGATAAAGACTTTGTCAACATATCAGAACCATTATCATCGGTGTGTACCTTGTCCACTTCAAACGACCCATCTTCAAGAGCGTCTCTAATCCAATGATATCTCATATCGATATGCTTCATTCTTGCCTGAAATGTAGGATGGTTAGCTATGTCAATAGCTGCTTGATTATCACAAAAAACCAAATAGCGTTGTTGCGGAAAGCCCAGTTCCTACATCAACCGCTTCAACCACAACAACTCTTTACAAGCTTCAGTTGCTGCTACATACTCTGCCTCCCCCGTATAAAGTGAAACACCCTTTTGCAACCTAGATTGCCATGAGACCGCTCCCCCTGCCAAAGTCATCAAATATCCAGAAGTAGATTTCAAGGAATCCTTATCTCCTGCCAAGTCAGAATCTGTATATCCAACGATCACTGGTTTACCATTCCCAAATGTCATACCCAATTTGGAAGTACCTCTAAGATATCTCATAATGTTGTTGCGGAAAGCCCAGTTCCTACATCAACCGCTTCAACCACAACAACTCTTTACAAGCTTCAGTTGCTGCTACATACTCTGCCTCCCCCGTATAAAGTGAAACACCCTTTTGCAACCTAGATTGCCATGAGACCGCTCCCCCTGCCAAAGTCATCAAATATCCAGAAGTAGATTTCAAGGAATCCTTATCTCCTGCCAAGTCAGAATCTGTATATCCAACGATCACTGGTTTACCATTCCCAAATGTCATACCCAATTTGGAAGTACCTCTAAGATATCTCATAATCCACTTTAACTACTTCCCAATGCTTCTTACCTGGATTTGTTAGATAACGACTTACAACACCAACTACAAAGGCTATATCAGGTCTCGTAGATACCATAGCATACATCAAACTTCTTACTGCTGAGGCATATGGAACTCCATCCATCTCTGCAATTTCTTCCTTCGTAGAAGGAGAATCATTTCCAGTTAACTTAAAGTTGGTAGTAAGAGGAGAACTAACAACTTTCGAATTATCCATGTTGAACCTGCAAAGGACCTTCTCAATATACTGCTCCTGTGATATATGCAACTTCTTGGCCACTCTGTCTCGATGAATATGAATGCCAAGAATTTGTTTAGCTGGTCCCAAGTCCTTCATAGCAAATGACTTACTTAACTGTTGCTTCAACTTGGAAATTCTTCCAGCATTTTTGCCAACAATAAGCATGTCATCCACATAAAGCAATAATATTATAAAATCATCATCTGCAAATTTCTGAACAAAAACAAAATGGTCAGAAATAGTCTTACGGTAGCCTTGCTCCTTCATAAACGACTCGAACTTTTTATACCATCATCGAGGTGCCTGCATCAAACCATATAGACTCTTAAGAAGTCTACAAACATAATCCTCTTTACCTTTTAAATGAAAACCTTCAGGTTGTTCCATGTAGATTTCTTTGTCCAAGTCACCATGCAGAAAAGCTGTCTTGACATCCATTTGTTCAACCTCCAAATCAAGACTAACTGTTAAACAAAGCACCATACGAATTGATGTCATCTTAACAACTGGAGAAAAGATCTCATCAAAATCAATACCCTTTCTCTGACTGAATCCCTTGACGACCAACCTAGCTTTGTACCGTGGTTGTGAAGTATGCTCTTCTTGCTTCACTCTATAAACCCACCTGTTTTTCAAAGCTCGTTTTCCCTTAGGTAACTTCACCAACTCAAAAGTATTATTCTCATACAAGGATTTCATCTCATATTGCATGGCATAAACCCACTCTTTCTTGTGCTCATCTTTCATAGCTTATGTATAAGATTCAGGTTCACCATTGTTAGTCAATAGAACATACTCATCAGCAGAATACCTGTTAGAAGGATGACGATCTCTGGTAGACCGCCTGAGTGGAACGAATAGTGGAGTCTTTGGTACTAGTGACTCCTCATGGGCATCATCATCCATGTCACTATTTTCTGGAGTATCAGTATTAGTACCGTGCTAGTCATCATCATGAACATCATCTCCAAACTGTGAATCCACATGTCTTGGAGGAACCAGATCCAAATCAACCAGATCATTGTTATATTGAGGAACTGTTTCTGCCTTCCCAATATCTTTCAAAGTCTGATCTTCAATAAAGATAACATCTCGGCTTCTCACAATCTTCTTTGAAACTAGATCGTAGAGCCTATAGCCGAATTCATCTTGGCTTTTTTGACCAGGCAGGAGTAGCATAGCCTTCAATGCCAAGCATAATTAATAAAGCGGCAACAAGCACCCTCCCTTCTTGCTTTAGTTTGATTGCAGCTAGCGCGATTGACTAATAGAATAGAAAGTGCGATAGAAAGGATAGTCCCTCGCGCGAACGACTAAAAAATTGGATTGGTGGATTTCTCATAGTTGGCGCTGCTGCGACCAAGGAATATACACTCTTTAGTCTTCACATCAAGTTTAGACCTCTCATCTTTGGGAATATGCACAAAAGCCTTACATCAAAAGACACGCAAATGATCATAAGAAACATATTTACCACTCCAAACTTTATCTGGAATATCAAACTTTAAAGGAACACAAGGTGAGAGATTTAACACATTTACCACAGTATTTAGTGCCTCACCCCAAAAAGACATCGGCAACTCAGCAAGTGAAAGTAAACCTCTGACTCTCTCCACCAATGTTCTGTTCATTCTCTCTGCCAAACCATTAAGCTGAGGTGTCTTTGGTGGAGTCCTTTGGTGCCGAATACCCTACTGTCTACAATACACATCAAAGGGACCTGTATACTCCCCTCCATTATCTATCTGGATACACTTCAGTTTCTTCCCAGTCTGTCTCTCAACTAAAGCCTGAAAATGCTTAAACACATCTAACACTTGGTCTTTTGTCTTCAAGGTATAAACCCATAACTTCCTTGAATGATCATCGATGAATGTAACAAAATATAATGAACCACCATTAGTTTTGGTTTTCATAGGACCACAAACATCGGATTAATGCACCAAGTCAAGTATATGCTCTCTACGAGAAGGAGGATGACTCTTAAAAGAAACTTTGTTCTGCTTACCTGCCACACAATGAAAACACCTTTTCAAATGTATATCAGTTAAACCAGATAATACATTTTTCTTCGACATCATATTCATTCCTTTTTCAGTCATGTGAGCAAGTCTCTTATGTCATAATTCAACCTTATCAACATTCTCAACAACATTAACACTATCCTTGGAGATTTGCGGCTGAGTCATATATAATTTCGGACACTTCTTCCCTCTTGCAACAATTAAAGAACCCCGAGTGAGCTTCCATTGAACATTACCAAAGCTGCTGACATATCCTTCATCATCAAGAAGGCCAGTAGAAATTAAATTCATTCTCATGTCTGGAACGTGCTTCACATCATGAAGAAATAACTCCATGCCGGTATCAAACTTCAGACATACATCTCCAACGCCAACAACTTTTGCTATGTCACTGTTACCCATCTTAACATCTCCAAAATCACCAGAAGTATAAGATGTAAAGAAATCCCTTCGTGACGCAACATGCCACGAAGCACCACTATCAATTTCCCAACTCAAATCATCTTGTGCAAGGTTAACAATATCTCTATCACAACAGATCAGGTGCTCATCAGTAGTAGCAATCACCACAGAATTATCAGTACCACCGTCAGTTTTCGTCTGATCGTTGTCTGAACCCTTTTTATTTTCTCGCTTCAACTTTCTGCAGAACTTCTTTGTATGCCCCTTTTTACCACAATGATAACACTCAACATTAGAATACTGACCTCTAGAACTACTCCGTTGATTACATCTGTTGGTTGGACCTTTGCTTTGAGCTCTTCCCTTTCTTTCAGTGACTAGGACTTCTAACTGTTAAGAGGAATCCTGTGACTTTCTTCTCATCTCCTCATTCAGAATACTGCTCTTAGCTAATTCCATACTGATAATACCATCTAGAGCTGAGTTCGACAAAGACATCCTGAATGTCTCCCATGAATCTGGTAAAGTACCTAAAAGACACAACCCTTGTATCTCAACCTCAAACTTGATACCCATTCCAGCAAGCTGATTCATAATTCCTTGGAATGCATTAAAGTGATCAGAAATTGCAGTGCTATCCTGATATTTTAGAGACATCAACTGTTTAATCAAATACAGTTTATTATTTCCTGTCTTTCGAGCACAGAGAGGTGCTCAAGCTTGTTCCACAAAGTACGCGCATGTGTCTCCCCACTAATATGGTTCAAAACATTATCATCCACCCATTTCCGTCTATACCCACAAACTTGTCGTTGCAAAATAGTCCATTCTGCCTCTATTTTATTTGCAGGCTTCTCCGTAGCAAACACAGGTAGATAATATTCTTTCACATAAAGAAGATCATCCATCTTCCCCTTCCAAACATGATAATTAGAACCACTCAAATTAATCATTCTACTTGTATTCGTTTCCATCGTTCAAACAAGTCCAATAACAACCATGCTCTTATGCCAATATGATGGGAAAAAAGTGACCACAACGGTAATAACTAAGTGCGGAATAAACTTCGTTGGACAATACTTATCCCTACTTGTATGAACCTTCGATGAAACAAACAAGTAAAACAACAATAAACGAAAAAAAAGACACCGAAAGTTATACGTGGAAAACACCCTCAAAGGTAAGGAGTAAAAACCATGGGACCGTAGTCTACCCAAACAATTCACTATCACAAATTATAAGGGAATACACCAAGTCTTATCTAGACAAAACTAGAGGAATACAATCACCTTCCCACTCTTGGAATAAGCCGTTAAAAGTATGAAATCAAAATAAGACAACAATGAGAAAAACCCGCGGGGAGGTTTACCCTCACTATGGTGCAAACAGTTCTGTTAAGCCCCTTAAGAACTGACCTCTGGATCTCAGAATCTGATCTCCACAGTTCAGAATTTAGATATCGGTGTACGGAAGTTGCTGTCCAAAATTCAGAACGATCCGACCGGTAGAACTCTGGGAATCGCAAATATAAGGCAGCTTGTGCAAGCAGAAAAATTCCTGCGAATTTTTCACTCTAGATCTCTCTTGTGTTTAATTTTCCTCTCTCTTATTTTATTATAATCCTCCCATAATTATATATAGGGTTCCCTTATTTTTATCTCCTTGTGGGTCAAAACAAGGGTATGTTAGATTACTTTATTAATAATCACAATATATGGGCTTACAAATTAAAGACAATTATATTTAATGTTTATTCTATATTTGGACTAATTAAGTGGTCTAAAATAAAGGGTCCAATAACATCTTATACGGTATGGACTTTGTAATGTGTAATACCCAATAGTAATCTGATTAGGGTTAATGGGGTCTAATTGGATGGCTATATAAAGAACATAATAGGGTTTTGGTCCCCAAGGCTATTCACAACCTCTACTCCTCTATTCCCATCAAGTTGAGCGAGATACGACTAGAGGCGAATCAAGTCTGTGGAAGATCAAGTCCTATAATCTGTATTCATATCTACCGTCATGAAATCAGGTACACTTTCGCGCTACAGTTTATTACGTAACCTTGATAATATTGCATAAGATTATATTCTAGATTATTTATTTAGATCTAACAAGTGGTATCAAAGCCTATCTTATGTTGAATTATTAGGGTTGATCATATATTATATGATTGTTTTTATTCGTTGTCGATTAATATCAAGATGACTGCATCGATTTTATCCGAACCTTGTCATGTATGTTCCGTTGCCGTTTGATTTGTTAGCAATCCATATTCATATGCGATTGTTTATGTTAATCGTAATTTTGTATTTTGTGAGTTCTAATCACATAGCATTACACATGAGTTAACATGAGATATAGTCACGTGTTTTGTCTGCGTTGTATGTGGTTAACATATGGGCACCTGTGTATATATTTAATTTAATATACATGGCATCCTGTTTAATAGATAATCCATGTATGATGTATATTATGTCATTTTTTTTATTCACTTAATCTGTGTCTCTGATCTTGGCATGCGAATACAATTGAATACAGATCGATTGTGCGTTGTGGTTTACTGAGATTATGACCACCGATGGAACTCCACACCCTGGGGGTTCGACCATCACGTCGCCGATAAATCGGCAATTGAATTTTGACTCTGAGGGGGACGATGGTCCCTTACCGACCCCCGAAGAACAGAGAGAATTGCTTCTCAAATGGAGAGAAGAGCAGGCCACCAAGAAGGGAAAACAGAAAGTAACCGAACAGGCCGATAAGGAAGCCCAGATACGGGCTAAAAAGAGAGAAGCGGACATGCTCAGACTCAAAGCCATCAAGCTTCGTAGGGAAGAATATGAATTAGAAGAAAGGGCATTAAGAGAGTCGATCGAGGCCGATGAGGTGACGCAGGTGTCGTCCGAACACCGAAGGGATAAAAGGCCGTATGACGATGAAGACGAGTCTTCGGACTCCGAATCGCATCCGTGAAAGACACATTCCAGAACCACTCTGACCGATTCTGATGAAGAGGACGACTCGCACGTTCGGGATCGTATAAAGAGGATGGAAAAGGCCATGTTCGGAGAACGGAAGGTGAGCCATGAACCTATTGTCTCTGAAGAGATTGAAGAGTATCGACCTCCTTCGGGGGGACAGTTCCCAAAAATGAACGAGTTCAGTGGGAAAGGAGACCCGGAAGACCACTGTGAAAAATATGAGTCTCTAATGACGGGTATGGGACACTGTGATATTATGTTGTGCAAGATGTTCAAGACATATTTGAAGGGACCAGCAACGATGTGGTAACGTTCGCAAAAACCCCGATCTATACATTCATACGACCAATTAAAGAGGAGGTTCTTGAGGCACTACTATCACTTGTGCCGAAGGGAGAAGGATACTGAAGCATTGATTCATTGCCGTCAGAGATCGAACGAAGAGTTAGGGGATTACCTAGCCCGGTTTAAGGAAGAAGCAGGGATGGTCACCAACTTGGACAAAGTAAAGTCTGCAGGGTTTTTAGCTGCCGGATTAGACCCTGTGAAAGGTAAAAAACTCCGCTCTTCTCTTTATGATATTCCTCCTAAATCTTTGAATGATATATATGTGAGAGGAGAAGCCATCCGAAGGAAACTTGAATCTATTGGAGGGTATAAAGAAAGTCACAGAAATGAAGGTTCTGGAAGAGATGACCGAAGGGGTCGTGGAGACATCAAAAGTAGACTGACGGACAATAGACCCGACCGAGGAGCAGACAGAAGAAGAGATAGAGATAGTACAGTGTTCACCCCTTTGAATGCACCTATCTCAAAGATTCTCCACGAGATAAAGGGGAAGTCGGGATTCGTTCGGCCAGCCAGAATGAAAACCCCAGATTACAAGAAAAATGGGGATAAGTATTGCGAGTACCATAAGG
Source organism: Heracleum sosnowskyi (assembly GCA_030848705.1). Classification (NCBI taxonomy): domain Eukaryota; kingdom Viridiplantae; phylum Streptophyta; class Magnoliopsida; order Apiales; family Apiaceae; genus Heracleum; species Heracleum sosnowskyi. Next base: position 46,330,479 of record CM061239.1, on the reverse strand, counting down.
ATAAGGGGCATAATACAGAGGAATGCTACCATTTGAAGAAGCTAATTGAAAAAATGGTGAAGAAGGGAAATTTAGAACAGTACAAGGGCGACCTGAGGGATAAGCTGGAACCCAAGGAGCCCAGAAGAGAGAAGGGGCCTGAAAGGGAAGAAAAATACAGAGGTGAAGTTCGAACGATTTCAGGGGGCACGGTGCTGGAGCGGTGCACTAAGACTGCCCGAAAGAAATATGCCAGACAGGTCTACAACTTGTATCAGACCAATCCGGCCAGACAGCCCCTGCCTATCACCTTCACAGAGGATGATTTTGAAGACGTGATATGGCCGTACGAAGATCTACTCATCATAAATCCCATTATAGGGGAAAACAAAATTTGGAGAGTTCTAGTTGATGGTGGTAGTTGATATTGCAAGATGAACTTAGGGGGCGAGCAGTTGGAGCCATGTCATGAGGCACCCCTGTACGGCTTCGGGAATCAGCCCGTACCGATCGAAGGGACGATCAACCTACCCATCGTGCTAGGCAAAGCTCCTTACACCTTGGAAAAAGAGGCCAAGTTCTATGTTGTGAAAGTGGACAGTCCGTACAACGGAATCCTAGGAAGGCCGATACTCAGTGCTTTCCAGGCAGTAGCTTCTGTCCCCCATCTGAAGTTGAAATTTCCAACAGAAAATGGTGTGGGGGAAATGAGAGGGGATCAGAAGGCTGCTCGAATCATCATGTTAGAGGATATTGAGAAAGACAAAGATGTCGAGATGACTGAAGGGGGGAAAAGAAAGAGGAATGAAGACGAAGGAAGCAGTCGTCAGATGATGAACATCGAGTTAGAAAAATTTGGGGCAGATTTGTCCAACCCTATAGCCGAACCAGCAACTAAGACAGAAGAAGTAGAACTGTATGTCGGACAGTCGGGGAAAATGATTCAAATAGGCAAAAACATGGAGCCTGAGTTAAAAAAGAAGGTTATTGAAGTGATCAGACAGTACCACGATGTGTTCGCGTGGGGACCGGAGGACATGCCAGGCCTAGACCCTTCGGTTGCAAAACATTGTCTTAGCGTTGACCCCGATGCAAAGCCTGTTAAGCAGAAGAAAAGGAATTTCGCCATGGAAAGGCAACAAGTCATCCAGGCCGAAGTGGAAAAGTTGTTGGAAGCTAAGTTCATTGAGGAAATTGAGTATCCGGACTGGCTGGCGAATGTGGTGGTAGTCAAGAAGTCGAACAATAAATGGAGAATGTGCGTCGACTACACCGACCTGAACAAAGCCTGTCCGAAGGATCATTACCCCCTACCTAACATTGATCAGTTAATAGACGCAACCTCAGGACACCAGGTACTTAGCTTTTTAGATGTTTTTTCTGGATATCATCAAATTGCAATGAATGCCGAGGATATTCCAAAGACAGCATTCATCACGCCCAAAGGTACATATGCATACATCAAGATGCCCTTCGGGCTGAAGAATGTAGGGGCAATCTTCCAGAAAATGATCAACAAAGTTTTCAAGCAACAGATCGGTCAGAACATGGAATGCTATGTGGACGATATGATCGTGAAATCCATGTTTAAAGACCATGCACAGGACCTGAAAGAGTGTTTTGAAACACTCAGGAGAAATAATATGAAAATAAATCCAAGTAAGTGCACGTTCGGAGTTGCCAGTGGCAAGTTTCTGGGATACATGGTAAGTGCCAGAGGGATAGAAGCCAACCCTGAGAAGATCAAGGCAGTAGTTGATATGGAGGCACCGAAGACGATCAAAGACATTCAGAAATTAACTGGGCGATTGGCTGCCCTGAGAAGGTTTATTTCCCGATCGGCCGAGAAAGCCCTACCGTTCTTCGAAGTACTCCGGGGGTCAAAGAACTTTGAATGGGGATAGGACTGCCAGAAGGCATTCGAAGAAGTTAAAGAATATTTGGTCAAGGCACCACTCCTGATGAGGCCCGAGCCAAAGAAACACTGCAACTCTACTTAGCGGTGAATGACCGAACGATAGGGGTTGTGCTAGTCAAGGAACACGAAAAGAATCAACACCCAGTGTTCTATGTCTCGCACATGCTTAAGGATGCGGAAACAAGATTCCCCAATGCTGAAAATCTCCCCTTCGGATTAGTGGTGGCGTCAAGGAAGCTACGCCATTATTTTCAAGGAAGAATTGTACAAGTGGTTACCGATCAACCACTCAAAAAGATCCTTCAAAGACCGGAAGCTTCGGGCAGAGTTGTGGCTTGGTCGGTAGAGCTAGGAGAGTATGACGTGGAATTTATGCCTAGGACCGCCATCAAAGCCCAAGCACTGGCCGACTTCTTGGTAGAATGTTCTTTCTCAGGACCAAAGGACTTGGCGCCGGAGGAACAGGTCATTCAGTCACCTGGGAAATGGAAGCTTTTTGTGGATGGTTCGGTCACAAAAACGAAGTATGGGGCCGGGATGATCCTTATCAGCCCAGACGGTTTTGAAATTTGTCAGGCTATCAGGTTCACCTTTCCCTTGACCAACAATGAGGCCGAATATGAAGCATTACTGGCAGGGCTCTCTTTGGCACAGATCCTAGAGGTAAAACATGTAAGGGTATTTAGCGATTCCATGCTAGTGGTGAAGCAATTTTTCGGGGAGTATGGCCAAAAAGACCCCCGAAAGAAGGCTTATACAGCCAAGGTACGTGAAACTTCACTTCATTTTGAGTCGTTTGAATTGAGCCAGGTAGCCAGAGAAAACAATAGCAGGGCGGATGCGTTGTCTAGGCTCGCCTCAGCAGATACCCAGAACCTGATGGGGTCGATATACCTGACTGAAGTGAAAACCCCCTCAATCGATAAAAAACAGTGTTTGGAAATCCATCAAGGAGTCAATTGGATGACCCCATCAGGTCCTTTCTGGAGAAAGGAGTATTGCCATTGGACAAAAAGGAAGCACAAAAGGTGAAATATCGTTCAACCAGCTACACCTTAGTAAGGGGACAATTGTTCAGACGGTCGGCTACACAACCTCTTCTCAAATGTTTGTCCCCCGAAGATCAAAGGTTGGTGTTGGAAACAGTGCACGAAGGAATTTGTGGGGAACATTTAGCGGGACGATCATTAGCCTTCAAGATTCTTAGACAAGGATTCTTTTGGCCGACCGTAAGGGAAGACGCCAAAAATTACTCGAAAAAGTGTAGGCAATGCCAGCTATTCAGCACCGTACCGAAACAACCCCCGGAAGAGATGTCATCGGTCCTCAATCCCATTCCTTTTGCCATGTGGGCCGTGGACATTGTAGGAATTCTACCCACTAGTACTAAGCAGGCTAAATATTGCATTGTAGCCATGGAGTACATGACTAAATGGGTAGAAGCCCGACCATTGTCGGCCATAACTGAAGAAGCAGCCAAAAAGTTCATGTTGGAGCAAGTAATCTTAAGGTTCGGCATCCCGATGATCTGCGTATCAGATAATGGAACTCAATTCATCGGCAGTAAGTTCAGAAAGTTCCTGGCTAAGTTTGGAATCCAACAGAGGTTTAGTTCAGTCGGTCACCCACAAGGAAATGGAGCCATTGAAGCAGCAAATAAGATTATCTTCGACGGTATAAAGAAACGGCTCAGGGATGCTAAAGGTATGTGGGCAGAAGAGCTCCCCTATGTTCTTTGGGGCTACCGAACAACTCCCAGGTCCTCGATCGGAGAAACCCCATTCAGGTTGGCATTTGGGACAGATGCATTGATGCTGACCGAAGTTGGGATGGAATCGTACCGAACACAGGTGTTTAATATAGAAAGCAACGAATTCGGTCTGCGAGCTAATGTAGATATGGTAGTTGAAGAAAGGGAAGCAGCTCATCAGCGAAATGTTCGATACCAGCTTCAGGCCACTCAATACTACGACTCTGGCATAAAGAAAAGATCATTTCAGGTCGGAGATCTCGTTCTTAGAGAACTGGCAACCTCTATGCCGACCAAGCAAGGAAAGCTGATGCCCAATTGGGAGGGCCCCTACACAGTGGTTGAAGTGGTTCGACCAGGGACATACAAACTATCCACAATGGACGGCTCCAGAATAAAAAACACTTGGCATGGTTCACGCCTTCGTAGGTTCTACCAGTAAGCCTATCGAAAACCTTCGTTCTTTTATTGTTTTGCTTTAAACAACTTTGATTCAGCATATTTTACTTCAGTATGAATGAAAATAGAAGGTTTATTCCCAATAATGTTTACTCGAATTCCTTTATGTCAACTTGAGCATTTTTACTTCAGCATATTTATTTTAAGATGATGGATAGTAAATACAAAATTGGAATAGAGTGAACGAAGGAATTGTGCTAGCATAAAAATTCCAAGCCCATACTTCAGGGCATTTGAAAGGAAGTTATGAGCTTGCAACTCCTGTTTCGTTGCCAACCCCAAAACTGTTAATATTTTGATATATACTTCCACCTTATCAAAATATTAAAGGGACAAACTTGCCAAAGAGGTGTGAAAAACAAAAAAAAAATACCAAGGCAAATACAGTGCCAAAGAGGTGTTAAAAACAAAAAAAATACCAAGGCAAATACAGTGCCGAAGAGGTGTTGCAAGAAAAAAAAAATGCTAAGGCAATTTAATAAGACCTAAAGCAAACTACGAGCAAAAGCCAAAGGCCAAATGTTAAATATGGGGGCAGACCCTAAGGCCAAATGTTAAATTACATTTTGGAAAAGTGCATAATACTATTCCTAATCAGACATGTCAGAGTCGGGGTCCGAGCTAACAATTGGAGGAACATCAGGCTCCTCGAGACGACCGATGGGATCTTCCATGCCCTCCTCCAAGAGTAGTTTATGGTCCATCCCAGCGGCGTGAGCTTTACGGATGACCTCCTCGAAGCCTGCCGTGAACCCCCTATCTTCAGACAGCAGGACAAGCTTCTGGGCTTTCTTCTCAGCTTTCCTAGAGGCCCTAAAATTAGACTTGACCCGGTTGAGACGAACGAAGGCAGCATCAAGGTCGATCTTGATGCTATCTCGATCAGTCACCACCTGAGTCAGCCTCTGCCGCAAAGAGACCACCTCTTTCTGCAAAGAATCAAGTTGCGCCTCAGCAGCCTCCGCTCTTTCCTCGGTCAGCTTGAGCCCGCGCAGCTGTCCGTCCAGATCCTTCATCTTCTGTTCCACAGCAGCGGCCCAAGGAACAGTCTGGAAGGAATAAAAAAACAAAGGGAGAAAGCAATGAGAAACCAACTTATCAACGAAAACAGCTAAGTACACGGTAGAGAACACTTACCGAGGCTACGTGCCCAATCAACTCTGAACAGGCGCCCAGGCCATCAGTATTGTCATATACCGGACGATCCCGAGGAAGGATGAACGCTCGACATAAATCAACGCCAATCTCCTTAGCCGCAGTAGGAGCTGGGGTACCAAAACTGTCCGTTGTCATGATAGACCATTCTGGTCGGTAGGTCAAGATAGCCTCCCCATCCGCACTGCGCGGACGTTTATGTGCCGAGGTCTGACCGATGTCGGATAGATTGAGGACCTCCACATCATTGACAGTGGTATCAATGATGTCTTCCTCAGCCACGGACGCCCGAGGCTCAACTTGGTCCTTAGGGGCCGACCCGGTAGGAGCATCAGAGAAATTCTCGGCGCTTTTCTTTGCGGCCAACTCAGCTAGCCTCAGGGCATTCTTAACTTGAGCCTTTTTAAGCATTTCAGAACGAGAAGACACTGCAACAGGAAAAATAAGCGTCAATAAATAGAAGAAATCAGCGAGGCATAATCAAAAATGACGAAGAAAGCAAATAGAAAGACAGTTTTATATGTTACCGGTACCCCATAGCGCGCGAAGCCAAGTTTTGTCTCTGCTAACGGCTAACGAAATACGGTTTGGTTCCTGAGGACGGCAAAGCTGGGCATAATCTGCCCTATCCTCGTCATTCAGTTCAGGAGCCGTGATGAGGGCGGGATCGATTTCTCGCCATACCGAATACTTCCTCAGCTTATGACCACTGATATAGAACCAATGGTCGTGCGTGCCCTTATTGCTGGAATTGGTGACGTCCCAGTCTGGTCGGCCAGTCCTGCGAGATAGCTGGTAAAACCCAACGCTCTTTCCATTCTTTCGGAAGTCGAAATGATGTAGCAGAAGGGACAATCGAGGTCTTACTCCCGCCTTCAGGCATCTGTCCTGGAAAGTGTTGATGTGGATAAAGGTGTTAGGGTCTAGCTGGCCTAAGGCTACAGAGGTGTGCCTTAAGAGCATCTTCAAAACGGGAAGAAGGGGCAGGCGGAGCCCACAGAAAAACGCTCGTTCAGACACACCCAAAGCGACCCCCCAAACACCTCATCTACGGCCGGTGTATGGTAAATCAGGTCGGTTTCATCAGCTGCTCACGTCCGGAAAAGAGAGCTTCCGATGTCGTATTTCTCCGCCATCTTATGGACTTCGGCCTCCGTTATCACGGAATTGAGATTGGCCGAAGAGAACCGGGAAGCACGGAAGTGCGCCATAGCCGAATAGAAAGGTCCATACTCTACGGGTTGATCCATAACCTGCAGAGAATGCAAAGGGATGAGGTTAGCCTTGTACTCGGAGGAATTAAAGGACAGAACGATCTAAGAGAAAGGATGAAGGAAAGACCGAGTACAGAGGGCCAAACTTGAAAGAAAGAAATTCCTAGGGGTACGAAAAGGAGAATTTTGGGTTTCAGAATGTAGTCAGAAGGGTGTTCTAGAAAAATGAAGACCGACCGAAGGATGTTCATGTTCAAGAGCTACCCAGAAATACATCTATTGCTAAGAAAAACACTCGCCACTCTTAAGACTCGTACAGTTAGTTACCTAAGGTGTGCTATAAGTACATGAATACCCGCAATATGTGTGTGCATATACATACAAAAACCGGGTACATTACTACATATATATACATTACTGGTTTCCAGACACTATTTTATACAGAGCATAAAAGAAATAGCAAGAGAAGAGGAGCTTACTGGTGATGATTGTTGAAGTCGTTGATTGACGCTTTGTCGTGGAGAATCGCACACTTCTAGTTTGCTCACTGGAGGTATGAAAAAATGAGAGAGTGCAGGAGAGAAAATGTATTGAAGAAGAGTTGTATAATTAGAAATGGTAAAGAAAGGGCGGTTATGTATCAAGACAGCCGTTTTAAAATTTAACGGTTGAGATGGAAACCGTCGAAATTCACGGCTGAGATTTACCTGGAGAAATGTGTAAGTCCATCAATGCAATTATGACCACACCTGTTTGATTGTTGACGTGGATATGTCCCTTGACATCCGCACATGGTGACCTGTTCGTTCTGACAGAGATGGGCCCTAGAGGTTACTCGAAGATAGAACCCATCCTTGGGTCGACCGAAGCACCCCGTTATCCACAGCACGACGGAAGAGCCCACAACCCGTAACTGTTACTGTTCAGACAGAAGATGTCCTAGAGTCTTTTCGAAGATGGACTTATATATTGGCCTTCAGTTGGACATATTAACAACTAAAGTCCGGGGACATGTTAGAGACATAAGCCCGAGTCTTATTGGGCTGACCAGAAAATATCAATACCCATCTTTAAGGTGGGCCGAACGAGTTCATTCACTTGGTCCAAGAAGACCGGTGCAACAGGACCATATGACCACTTGCAAGTTAATATTAATATTTGATTTCTGCGTGGAGAGTACCACTTGCAAGTTAATATTTCTGTCCAAAGACTAAATGTTAATGTCGTGTTAGGTATCTTGTTTAAATGGGCCCACACTCACTATAGTCTTTTAAATTCATGTTTTATTTTATGCATGCTTTTATGTATGAATTTGACATGATTTTCTTTTGCGAGCTTATTTGTTTTGTTCCAAATTGCTAGTTAATGCATCTGTTGCTACTATAACTGCCAATATGAACTCCATTCCCGTGCTTAATGGCACAAACTTTAAGAGCTGGAAAGAGAACGTTCTGTTAGTTCTCAACTGCATGGATTTAGACTATGCTATAAGGAAAGAACAACCTGCTTCTCTTACGGATGAAAGTTCTGCTACTGATAAATTGAACTTTGAGAAGTGGGAACGTTCTAATCGCTTAAGTCTAATGATGATAAAGCGCAGCATTTCTGAAGCATTCAGGGGCGGTATGTCTGATGACTCCGTAAAGGATTTCCTTGATGAGCTTGAAAAGCGTTTTGCAAAAAAAACGAAAAGGCTGAGACAAGTAAGATTTTAGCTAATCTTGTTCAGATAAGGTATAAAGCTAAAGGAAATATTCGGGAGTACATTATGAAGATGTTGAGTTTGAGGGGGTAAATATAGTTAGGGATGTTGTCTTTGAGGAAGAATCAGTTTCTTTACCTCATATTGTTCAAGACAACAATGTGGATATACCTATACAACTTCCTACTGAAAATCAAGACGATGCTCAACAAGAACAAACTCAACAACATAAGGAGACAAGTTTAGTCTCAAACAGTGCCCTAAGAATGATTTTGAAGGAAATGAGATGCAGAACATTCCCTATGCTTCGGCTATTGGGAGTCTCATGTATGCTCAAATTTGTACCCGACCGGATTTGACATTTATTATAGGTATGTTAAGCAGATATACGAGTAAATCCGGAATGAATCATTAGATTGCTACTAAACGGGTTATGAGGTACTTGTAAGGAACAAAAATATTGCATGCTCGTTTATAGAAAGTCGGAAATTTTGGAGATCATCAGGTATTCCGATTCTGATCTTACTAGTAGCGTAGATAAAGAATAATCTACATCTGGTTATATTTTTTTTGTTTAAACGATATAGACATTAAATATCTAGTTGTTATAGAGAGAGTGCAAAATCAGATAGTGTCTATTGAGCATATATGAACAAATTTTATGCTAGCAGACCCACTTACTAAAGCTTTGACACCTAAAGTCTTTCTTGGGCATACTGCTCATATTGGTGTTGCCTCATTTGAGGATATTCAGTTCAAGTGGGAGTTTTGTTTTGTTCTTATATTCGGTACTCAGTTTTAGTTTGACACTATTGTGATACATTGTGTTTTCTGCAGAATAAAGTTAATTTCTTTTATTTTACTTTCTTTATTGCTCTAAATGAGTTATTGTTTTTTCAATTGTGGTTTTGACATAAAGTTGAAAGAATAAAGATTGATCTCACTAAGGTATTAAGGATCAATTGGAAATAGGCATGATTGAGATCACATTGCATGTAATTTCAAGTTACACATCCATACTTTATCTACGTCATTGAGTATATTTATGTGGTGATCATTGAGGATCGAGTTACGGTGATGTGACGAATGTCGCTTTGGTTTCATGTTTATATATGAGATGTACCAGATTGACTAAGGAAAATTTTTGTAAAGAATAAACAATTTTGTGTGCACTTAAGGTTATTGAATGTAATTGTTGTTTGGTATAATTTGTAGCCCAAGTGGGAGATTGTTAGATTATTTTATTAATAATCACAATATATGGGCTTACAAATTAAAGACAATTATATTTATTGTTTATTCTATATTTGGACTAATTAAGTGGTCTAAAATAAAGGGTTCAATAACATCTTATACGGTATGGGCTTTGTAATGTGTAATATCCAATAGTAATCTGATTAGGGTACATGGGGTCTAATTGGATGGTTATATAAAGAACATAATAGGGTTTTGGTCCCCAAGGCTATTCACAACCTCTACTCCTCTATTCCCATCAAGTTGAGCGAGATACGGCTAGAGGCGAATCAAGTCTGTGGAAGATCAAGTCCCATAATCCGTATTCATATCTACCGTCATGGAATCAGGTACACTTTCACACTACAGTTTATTACGTAACCTTGATAATATTACATAAGATGATATTCTAGATTATTTATTTAGATCTAACAAGTGGTATCAAAGCCTATCTTATGTTGAATTATTAGGATTGATCATATATTATATGATTGTTTTTATTCGTTGTCGATTAATATCAAGATGATTGCTTCGATTTTATCCGAACCTTGTCATGTATGTTCCGTTGCCGTCTGATTTGTTAGCAATCCATATTCACACATACGATTGTTTATGTTAATCGTAATTATGTATTTTCTGAGTTCTAATCACATAGCATTACACTTGAGTTAACATGAGATATCACTTAATCTGTGTCTCTGATCTTGGCATGCGAATACAATTGAATACATGTTATTCTTTTTTTTTGTTAATTATTTAACATTATGTGGCCATTGCATGTTATATAATGGAATCAGGTTAGTGGATAACTGGCTATTCATACATGGAATCAGGACATGTACATGAAATCTGAATATATGGATAAATCGGACATAAAGCTTATGTCATTTTTGGTTACCGATTTAGATATACGTACGTGTTGTCAGGTTATAATACCGTTTTTGGGCACCATATATTTTTAGATAATTATTTATCTTGTTCTTTTATTTCGTGAATAAGTGAGTTAAAGCAAAATATTGTCAAAGTGATATTTATGTGTAGATTTATTTATTTTGATATAATAGGATGTGTATATTTATTATTTATGCGTTAAAATAATCGGCCCAAAGGAAGGTTATTTAATGGACAAATAATAAATATGCGTGCGGGAATAAATATGTAATAATTATCAATTTTTTCATGTGAGTAATTAACCGGCCCAAAGGAAGGTTTGTTGCTTAACCGAATTTATTATTATTATTTCATTTGTGCGTGGAGACTACCACTTGCAAGTTAATATTTCTGTTTAAAGACTAAATGTTAATGTTGTGTTAGGTATCTTGTTTAAATGGGCCCACACACACTATAGTCTTTTAAATTCATGTTTTATTTTATGCATGCTTTTATGTATGAATTTGATATGATTTTCTTTTGCGAGCTTATTTTTTTTGTTACAAATTGCTAGTTAATGCATTTTAATATATCAGTGTTTCTCAAACATGTATGGAGCTTATTTGTATCATTGTCCGAAAAATATTTGAAAATGCATTTTAATATATAAGTGTTTCTTATATGAAAATTGTGGAATTTATTAATCCCAAAATTCGAATTATATGGGCTTGTCAAGAGAATTAGAGTATGAGATTTTATAACAAGAGATTTTTGTTTTAGTTTTATGAAGCTTATTTAATAAGCTTTAGTTTTTGATAAAGCAAAAAAAATATTAAAAGATAGAGGAAGATGATAGATAAAGATGGATAAATGGATGAAGAGAAAAAAAAAAGGAAAGGACATCATTTTTCATCTTCTTGCATCTCTCTCGGTTCATATACATCACTACACCAAAAATTGGCTTTTCCTACCAAGCATTTCCTACCAAAGCATTTCCTACCGAGTATTTCCTACCAATTTTCAAGTCAAAGGGTCATTTCCTACCGTCCCCGCATACGGTAGGAAATGACCCATGGGACCCACCCATTTCCTACCGTCGACGGTAGGAAATGGGTCATGTGGACCCACAATGCCACGTCAAGCGAGAAATGACGTCGTTTTGCTTCACCTATTTCCTACCGCCGAGAATTGGTAGGAAATGTTGTGATCATTTCCTACCACGGTTGGTAGGAAATAGGTGTTGTGGGTCTCATAAGCCACGTCAGTTGGTGTCTTTTTTGACCCATTTCCTACCGTCGATAATCGGTAGGAAATGTTGTGCTCATTTCCTACCAAGGTTGTTAGGAAATAGGTGTTGTGGGTCTCATAAGCCACATCAGTTGTTGTCTTTTTTGACCCATTTCCTACCGCCTTCGAAGCGGTAGGAAATGGGTCGTCTATTCAGCACACCAAAGATAGCGTGTCGTCCTCTGATTCGTTGACATGCCACGTGTCGCCCAAAATTTCACAAAAAATTCAAAAATGGCGCCCAAAATTTCATGAAAATTTCAAAAATGGCGCCTAAACTCATTTCCTACCGCATGACGGTAGGATATATTAACACTATTTCCTACCGTTCTGAACAATTCCTACCGCATTCTATTTATTAATTAATTTTAATATAAAATTTAGAATTTAGGGGTTAGCTAGGGTTACACAAATGTTTTTCAAAAAAAATAATTTCGATGATCCAACCGTACGGATATCAATATCACTAAAATTACATCATGTATGTAAAGAATAAATTTTTTTTACTCCATTTGCGATGATTTTATAATGATAAAAGGTTTTCTACTAAATAATTAATTGTTACAAAATAAATTCTAAGTTTTTTAATTTATTTTGTTAAACATATTGTATGTTATTGCATGAAGTTACAAAAACAAAATGACATTTTACAATTTTTTTTTTAAAAAAAAAATATTCACATTCTTCAATAACTGAACTTCCAAGGTTAAGGGTTGTAGTTTAGGGTTAAGATTTAGGGGTAACTCTAGGGTTGGACCTCATTTTTTTAAAAAAAATATTTGGAACCATCCAACCGTACAGATCTCAAAATCACTACAAATTACTCGCGTGTACCAAAAATTGTGATTTTTCAAATTGATTTGATGTGATTTTATAAGGAATCACTACAAATTAATCACATTTTACTAATAGTTTGTATTGGTTCATATTTTAAAAAATAATTTTTAATGATCCAACCGTACAAATCTCAGTATCACTATGAATAAATCATGTATGCCAAAAATTATAATTTTTAAAGGTTATTTGTAACGACTTTTTAATGAAAAAGTAAAATATAATGTGGTATTGTCATAAAATTTGGAATGACCATACAACACAAGAAACACCTTGGCATAGTGGTTGGGATGTTGTGTGAATTCGCTGTCCACCCGGGTTCGATTCCTTGTGAAATTAACATTTTTTCAGCAAACAAGTACCAAAACCTACTGCATGTTGGTAGGAAATGGGTATAATTTCACAAAAATTTCAAAACAAGGCGCCCAAACATGAAAATTCAAACCTACTGCATGTTGGTAGGAAATGAGCTGTAACGAAAAGTTGAATCTTATCTACATTTACGTTTATAAATTAATTATTTAATAATTACAAAAATAAAAAAAAATTATTTTCATATCGTAAATACATCTTGGAATTCCATTTTCTTATAAAATTATAATGTGTGCAAAAAATTAGACTCTTTTAACTTCATTTGCCATGAATTTATAATGAAAATGTTTATTTTTTATAAATTTAGAGTACATATATGGTTAAATAAATATTGGATAACATTTTCAACAAGAAACATGTTTGGTAGAGTGGTTGGAGTGTTAGCTTTTGTTGAGTAGGTCTAAGGTTCGATTCCACGAGGATTTTGAATTTATTTTTTAGCAAATTTCAAAAATGACATTTCACAAAAATTTTAAAAATGGCGCCCAAAATTTCATGAAAATTTCAAAAATGGCGCCTAAACTCATTTCCTACCGCATGACGGTAGGATATATTAACACTATTTCCTACCGTTCTGAACAATTCCTACCGCATTCTATTTATTAATTAATTTTAATATAAAATTTAGAATTTAGGGGTTAGCTAGGGTTACACAAATGTTTTTCAAAAAAAATAATTTCGATGATCCAACCGTACGGATATCAATATCACTAAAATTACATCATGTATGTAAAGAATAAATTTTTTTTTACTCCATTTGCGATGATTTTATAATGATAAAAGGTTTTCTACTAAATAATTAATTGTTACAAAATAAATTCTAAGTTTTTTAATTTATTTTGTTAAACATATTGTATGTTATTGCATGAAGTTACAAAAACAAAATGACATTTTACAATTTTTTTTTTAAAAAAAAAATATTCACATTCTTCAATAACTGAACTTCCAAGGTTAAGGGTTGTAGTTTAGGGTTAAGATTTAGGGGTAACTCTAGGGTTGGACCTCATTTTTTTAAAAAAAATATTTGGAACGATCCAACCGTACAGATCTCAAAATCACTACAAATTACTCGCGTGTACCAAAAATTGTGATTTTTCAAATTGATTTGATGTGATTTTATAAGGAATCACTACAAATTAATCACATTTTACTAATAGTTTGTATTGGTTCATATTTTAAAAAATAATTTTTAATGATCCAACCGTACAAATCTCAGTATCACTATGAATAAATCATGTATGCCAAAAATTATAATTTTTAAAGGTTATTTGTAACGACTTTTTAATGAAAAAGTATAATATAATGTGGTATTGTCATAAAATTAGGAATGACCATACAACAAAAGAAACACCTTGGCGTAGTGGTTGGGATGTTGTGTGAATTCGTTGTCCACCCGGGTTCGATTCCTTGTGAAATTAACATTTTTTCAGCAAACAAGTACCAAAACCTACCGCATGTTGGTAGGAAATGGGTATAATTTCACAAAAATTTCAAACCAAGGCGCCCAAACATGACAAATTAAAAATTCCGCCCAAATCCAAAAATTCAAAAATTTCGCCCAAACTCAAAACCTACTACATGTCGGTAGGAAATGGTCCATAATTTCGCCCAAACTCAAAACCTACCGCATGTCGGTAGGAAATGGTCCATAATTTCACAAAAAATTCAAAAGTGCGCCCAAACTAAAAATTCAAATTTTTTCCCCAAAATTATAAACTACTTCTCCACTTTCACTTTCATTTTATCTCTATCTATTCATCTACTTCACCAATATAATTCTCTTCATCTCCTTCACTTTAATCATCTCATTTTCCTCCTTCATCTCATATAAATCTCTTCATCTATTTCATTTCACATAAATCTCTTCATCTCATTCACTTTAATCATCTCAATTTCCTCCTTCATTTCAATCATTTAGGTATAAATTATTTTTATCTTTTATATATATATGTACTTCATTTACATATAATATGTGTGCATTTGTGTTTTGTTTGTTAATTAGTTCTTTGTTATACATATCATTACACTAAGTTGAAATTTTGTGTATTTATTGTTCTTTGTTTGTTAATTGGTTCCACTTATTATGTAAATTGTTAGGATTTGAAGGCAAAAGAAATGGAGAAAACGAGATTGAAAGCAAGTTTGAAGGTGATGGCATTTTAAAGGATGAAGGAGAAATAGATTGGTTAAGTTTTAATTTTTTCTTTTTTGTTGTAATGGTTATAATTATAGTATTTTAGAACAAATATGTATTATAGTTGTGTTGAACACATATGTATTTGTTGTAAAGGGATTATATATTATGGCATGATAAGGGGGAACTTAATGTAATGATCTTTTGATGTAATGGATGATTGTTTTTTTTATTGAGTGTTTTTGCTATAAAATGTAATTGTGTGTTCTTTGTATTAGATTTGGTTTGCAAGTATGATTTGTATCATTAGGAGGGGAAACAATAAATTGAAAAAAAAACAAAAAAAAAAAACCTAGTAATTCCTACCGTCTTCAACTCATTTCCTACTGTCCTTACCATTCGAAATCCAATATTTCCTACCAATTTTGGGGCATTTCCTACCGTTTGGTAAGGACGGTAGGAAATGGTTGGTAGGAAATGCTAACAAGGACAGTAGGAAATGATCGGTAGGAAATGACATTCTACATGCATTCTGAAATAATTCCTACCAATGTGCTCAGGGATGCTCGGTAGGAAATGGGTATGCAGAATTTTCACAAATTCCACGTGGCATGCCACGTGGCAGCTGACTTGGATGGGTCCCACCCACGTGGCATCTGACATTTCAACTGACGTGGATGGGTCCCATGCCACGTCAGCATCCATGTTGGCACATGGGTCCCTGCCATGTGGCAGTCCAAGTCAGCATGTGGGGTCCCCATTGACCAAGTCAGTAGCATTTCCCACCAATGACATTTCCGACTTAAGCAATTCCTACCAACGCGGGTTGGTAGGAAATGACCCATTTCCTACCGATTTCGGGCCTTTTCCTACCGATTCGACGGTAGAAAAAGCCCGTTTTTGGTGTAGTGCATGCAATATCAATGAATTCTGTTTTTCAATTTATGCTCCAATACTCTTGGCACAACTTGTATATACATATATACATAGATTTACATGATTAAATTGTAGTTTCCTTGAGTTTTGGACATAAGGAAAACCTAGGGTTTCAGCTTGCTTTGATGAATTGTTGATTGGATAAAGTTTTAAAGTTTCGTGGAGGTATAATCTCCGGTTTTCTCGTTCAATTTTAATTTTTAAGCCCTGTTCTTAATAACATAAGGTATTTTTTTAAGGTTCTTGTAATTAGAATGTTGTGTTTGAGTTATAATTTATTGATAAGGATTTATCATTGTAAAAATGGGCACGATTAGTTGTTTTTGTTGAAAATGATTTACGTCGTAACAGATTAGTTATTTTTGTCGAAAATGATTTACGTCGCAATAGTGATCTATTTCTGGCATGTTCTTTTGTGTTGTTCTGAGACAGTTACCAGCTTTTCTGGGTAATAAAGTTGTGATGAAATTATTCTGTTTGTTTTCTTGTTTATTATAGAGTTGACACTAGTGGAAAAACAGGTTACAACATCGGTTATTGGCCGATGTCTTTTTAAACAACCAACCGATGTCTACGCGTGTGTTGTTAAATGTCCGAGTGTTTAGACATCGGTTTTTCACTGATGTCTATTAGATAAAATCACATCGTTTACATAATAAATTCTGATGTCATTGGCACAAATTCATCACAAACGTATATTATTAACACTTCAATGTTGCTTTGTTATCAAGGTTAGATCCTCTTGAACAAACGACACACAAGTTAAAAAGAAATATTGACATCGAATGATGTAAAAAAAACGATGTCTAATAAGGGAATTAACATCGGTTCGATATGTTACTCGAATGTCAAAAGCCTTTCAGACATCTATTTCTTACAGAAACTGATGTAATAGATATTGAAGACATCGGTTTTTTTGCTGTATAATTTTTGAGTGTCCATTTAACATCGGTTTTTGAGTTTATACTGGTGTCTTTGTCACTTTAGACATTGGTTAAGTTTGGTTTCCACATCAATTTCAAATTACAAATTTATGTGTGTGATGTTAATTTACATTAACCTGTGCTTACTAGAAACTCAACAAAACAATACCAACTCAACAAAACTTGTATCCCAAAGCTATTTAGTGCCATGATAAAATCCAATTCAAAATGAATTCACAAATATAGCTTATTGCTAGAATTCAAAGTTACCAATATGCATAACCAAGTTACAAACATTCCAGCTCAAAAACAAACGACAATATTCTAAACACAAGGTGTTGATCGATAACTACGACCAACTATCTAACAACAAAACTAGTTCAACTACATCGTCAAAACAAAACTACTTCAAGGGTAACCAGACAACCACAGATTTTCCATTCCGCAACCAAGGCGATTAAATACATTTCCCGAGGACTTGATTTTCCCTGCATCTTTAGCAGCTTTAGCTACAGCTTTGATAGCAACTGCCATGGAGGCATTTGGCACTCTCGCAACTGACTGGATTCTTTGAGCACGATCTCCAAGTGATGAGTATCCAGCAGAGGCAGAAACCACAGATCGCATAGGCTTCAATGAAATCTCTGAACCCAAACTATTCATTTTGGGGGAGCTAAGAGCATCTCTCACTACAACTTGCAGCAGCCTCCGAGGGGCATTGGTAATTGTTTTAAAAACCTCATCTTGCTCTGACAAGTATATAGCAAGCAAGTTAATACAAGTTGAGAGCATAGTCCTTGAATAAAAAAGGTACAAAGATAATAGCGTACATTCCATACATTCAGAACTATATTCTAGATGGATGAGACCTTTGGATGAAAGATATGAAATATTTGCCGAGATAGCTTCACTAAATATTAAGAATAAACTGTACGTGTTTTAGTGAACGTTGTGATGGTTAGCGCAGTAATAGCTATAGACCATGTCATAGTTAAGTTTATTATCAGGAATGTGGAAGAAGTGGAGTCATGATAGGATGTTAGTTGATATTTTTAAGTATCACCTTTGTGTGTCTAGGCTATATATATCTGGTTGTATACGTTCAGTTTTGAACTAACACGTTCAGTTTTGAACTAACACAAGACAATACAATGTAGCCTCTCGTGTATTAACAGTAGGTAATAAATACAAGCATGTGTTCTAGTATTGTTATTGTTTTAGTTATCTTTCTCTTGTATTTACAACATGGTATCAGAGCGGGCGTTCCTTGGGGCGTAGCAAATGATTTCAAACAAGAAGCTCCAGGAGCTGAGAAGGCTAGAGGCGGATTCCTCAGCAAGCGGAGCAGGAAGAAGAATGATTTTGTTATTGAAGAAGAGGAACTCGGTTTTTATTGGTTTGAGTATGGGATTAGTATGGGCTGCTCCTCTCTCAAGCTAGTATGGGTTGATGTAGGTGATGAAGAAATCATGGCACAACTGGTGGAGGCAGAACCTCTACTTTAGAATTATGGGTGATTATGTGCACCGGGAGAGAAGTGCTCCAGTGAATTTGGTGTTGATGAGAAGTGCATCAACAAAATTGATGTTGATGAGAAGTGCATCAACAAAGTAAATGGGAGGGTGATGAGAAGTGCATCACAAGATGAAGATGAACATGAAGAGAAGTGCTTCGTAGGTTTAAGATTAGGGGGGAAATTGTTGGGTTTTAATTAATCTTAAACCATATTGTTTTATTGGGCTTTGTCATTAGGTTGATGGGCTTATGTTTATGTTTAATATTAAGAATAAACTGTACGTGTTTTAGTGAACGTTGTGATGGTTAACGCCTATAAACCAGGTCATAGTTAAGTTTATTATAAGGAATGTGGAAGAAGTGGAGTCATGATAGGATGTTAGTTGATATTTTTAAGTATCACCTTTGTGTGTCTAGGCTATATATATCTCGTTGTATACGTTCAGTTTTGAACTAACACAAGACAATACAATGTAGCCTCAAGTTGATTTTGATTGATTTTGTGGAAAAGGCCTTGCAGGGCACCATCAGATTCAAAAAATTTAATTGTTTTAAAATTGGAAGTTGTATATGTGGTTGATTTGAGTTGCAATTATGGTTTAATTGTGTTTTGGTTATTTTTTGTAATTGTTTTACTTGATTAATTTTGTGGAATACAACTTGTTATACAATGTTATTCTACTTAATAAAATTTTAATTATTTTTAAAATTTACATTTGTGTTTGATTTTGGTTGATGTAATTGGACATGTGATTGCAAAAGTTGCAAACGGTATTTTTGTAAATATTTTCAAAAAATTGGTAGTTTTACAAATATGTTGATATTTTTTTAAAATATTTGCAAAAACATTATATTTTTGCAAAAATGTTTATAGGGTTGGATATTTCTGAAAAAAAATCCTTAATTATATCCTCACAATGAGTTTTAATGACTTTTATATCTATTGTATTCATCTAGACACTTTTTCGTTTTCCTATTATTTTATATAATATGATAATAAAAAATGACTGGCTTACGCAATCAATTCAATTAAAAAAAAATTGATTGTAGCTTACCTTATGACTCGGAAAATCCATTATTTTAGTAAAAGGCTGACCATATTGGTCATTGTAAAATTTTAAATACAAAGGACAAAATGTCTTCCGTAAAATTTTAAGATCTAAACCTTTGATGGTTGATCATCGATATAATTCTAAAATTTTTAAAATTAATAGATGTGAGAGGATATAAATATTTCAAAAATAAAATACAATTTTGATATCTAGAAAATTCCTTCTGCCCTATAAAAGGGATCCAGTAGAGAAAACTTTAGCATCCAGCTGCATCGTTCTCATCAATAGTACTGGTAGGTGCTCTCCTTCTCTATCAACATATATCACATAAACCCACGTCTCTATTAACGTATCAGACACATGACACACACACGAAGAAATTAGTGAAGGAGTACGATCCACTTGGAATTTAATTAACTAATTTAAATTCCAATTAAAGTTATGCCGTTAAGATTTATCTAACAATACCTTTCTTTTTTCCTTAACTAGTTCCGATATATGTTTACACTGACCTAAAGCTATTTTTTGATACAGAACACAAGCAATCATGAAGAAGGTGGTGTTGAAATTTGTTGGCTGGGAAGAAATCGGCGGCAGCAACAGCAACGACGAGGACAACAACCAGACGGTTACAGTGGTTAATTACCAAGAATGCCAAAAGAACCAAGCAGCACACTTAGGCAAGCACGCAGTTGATGGATGCGGCGAATTCATGGCCAGTGGACCAGAAGGAACCGCGGCACTCACTTGTGCTGCCTGTGGTTGCGACCGAAGCGACCACAGAGAGGAAACTACTACAGTTCAGGCCAAGGTTACTGTGGCTATCTAGTCCTCGTTAATCATCAAACTATCAGGATCATTCATGTCATGTACTAAGAATGTATCTTTTTCAATAAATTGAGTGTTTGTGTTTGAGATTTCTATAATATTTGATTGTTTCTTTAATAAGTATTTCGTCAACTTTCACCCCTTCCATGAGGAAATTTAATGCTTGTTTTATGGTTATTTGGTTAATATCTCATCAAGAGCAATCAAACTACATTAACCTCCTCCAAGTAATCTAACAAATAAATATGATTTATGTTCCAAAAAAACAAATAAATATGATTTTAAACGATGGTAATTTTTGAAGTAATTTTCAAATATAATTTCACAAAACTTGATGAAAAAAATTAAAATCATGTCATATACCTAATTCCATCAAACAGATCATGAAAATTTAGGTAAAGAAATACTGGTAGCTTTTTGGACGAGTACGATACCCCAATCCCCCTTCTTTAATCACTTATGTACGTCTAATTTAACCTACATAATGCGAATGTTTGCATGTTTCTTGATCTCTCCGCCATGGATGCAAACGTTTTTTGTTTTAGAAGTAGCTTCACGTTGATCCATGCATTCCAAAACTTTACAGTGTGTATAATTTGTCATTATATAAAAAGTTAAGCCAGTAACGTCTAAGAATTAAAACAATTTATTCCATCTGACGAAACAATTTGACAGTATTCGCATGTTATACAAAAAGAACACCAACGACAGTTTCCTATAAATTGTGTTCACACCCGTCCGTATATTTCAATTTTTATGTCAAATAATTTTGATATTTTAAAGTTAGGTATAGGTAATTTTTAAATAGGAATTTTGGGGGAAGAAAACTATTAATTTAGAAATTTTATTACTAAGGGAGATTTTTATATAAAAGCTAAGCCATGTGATGCATGTTTACTTTTAACATTTATTATTTTTTTATATTAGATTTTAAAATAATTAACCATATTAAAACAGATCTTAGAATGATGAGGTGTTAATTGAAGATGGTTTAAATTAAAATACATATATACACTTTAATTATAAAAGTTTTATAAAACTGATAGACAATTATAATAGATTTTAAATAAAAAACCTTTTTAGAAAATCAAAATATGTAGAATTCCAATGTGTGTTGTATTATATTTTCGGTCCAAGTCATAAAAAATCAATATATATATATAAAGGAGGATACGCGGGAGGTGATGTGGCGCCTCTAAGATTGTCTCAATCTATTTTTCTAATTTTCTAGAATTTTTGAATTTTAGATATTAATAAATCAAAAAATATCCTTTTAACATATTAGAAGTAGAATAGGTGTTCGAATTTATTAAGGAGAAGAGTTGGAAGTTATAGCGAAGACATATAACTAAAACTTCTATTTGAAGTAGAATATGTGTTTGAATTTGTAGAAGGGAAGAGTTCAAATATAAAAAAAGTACTTGCAAAGTTCTATTTGAAGTAGAATAAGTATTTCAATTTATAGAGGAGAAGAGTTCGGATATAAAAAAATACTTGCAATTAAAAGTTCTATTGGTGAAGTTATATATTTGTTTTTTCAACGAAAGAGTGGCTCATTAGAAAGGAGTATGATAACATAAAAATTAATATATAAGACAAGTAATTATATATTCAATATATTTAATTAGAGATTTTGATATTAAAAAGAAAATCGTGTTTCACGGGAGTACGGCTTATTAGCGAGGATCGAGTAATTTTCGTAATTTAATTGATAGAATTTTTTTAAAAAATTATTACGCCGCCGCGAAGCGCGGCTTTTTCAACTAGTTTAATAGTAAAGCTCAAGTATCAAAAGTACTACTGTACCGACCCACGTTCACCGATTAGATTACCGATCTTTTAATATTTTGATTTTAATAATATTAGTTTATAGATACAAGGGTTATTTTTAATTTTTTAATTTTAATGTAAATTTTTTTAAATAATTAAACATATTTAATCAGATTTTAAAATAATTAAGTATAAAAGATTATTTAAACTAAACAGTTACATGTATTTTGCAGTCCTAATCTTGAAATATCGATGAACTAACCAAACATATCCAATATATCCTCGTTAATGCAGGGTTGAGGAGCATAAAATGTAAGCAGCCTTATTTTCAAAAGAATAAAGAGGTAGTTTTTCTCAAAAAGAGTCCGGACCAGGGTGTAAATGAGCCGAACCTAGCTCAACTCTAGAGTGATCATGTATCGTTTGTTTAAAAAGTATCGAATTTGAACTCGAGTTAAAAATTATGTTTTAGTTTGGCTCATTAAGGAAAAATGTAGTTCACCAACGGTTCACAAACAACTCATGAACATGTCTCAAGTTTTTGCTCATGAACAACTCATTAACCTTGTTCACGAGCTTGTGCTCGCGAATAAATTTTAAATATTGCTCGCGAGCTTATGCTCACGAACTCACTTACGAGCAATTCATGAGCTTATTTGGTATTTTTGTATACAAAAATCAGATATTAAAAAATAAAAAAAAAAATGAAACTTCATATAAATGTTTACGTTTTAGCATTAGAAATCATAATAAATCATCATCCAAGGTAATTTTTATATCGCCAATTCCAATAAACAAACAAAGTTCAATTTTAAAACAAATAACAAGAAAACTTAATTGTTTGATAGAAATAAACTTAAGATATCAAAGTTAAGTATTCTCTTTAAAATATAAAATCTGCACCAAGTGAGCACGGACTGTAGTTGCCAACTAAATATCCTCTTGAAACAACAAGCAACGTCACGAAGCTGGCTGACTACGTTAGAGCATAGCTCAGGCCCGGTGGCGATGGTTGAGTATAGATAGTAAGTATAGATATGGATATAATAATTATTATTAAAAAATATTAATCGAAACTACATGATAACAATTAAACTATCAAACATAAGATATAAAATATTCTAATTAATGGAGTACAATTAATAAAAATTTCGAATTTATTCTAACAATCGAACAAATATTGTATTTATGAGATTATTTATCGAATTTGAATATGAACTACTAATGAACTTGTATATCGAGTATATTAACGAGTTCAATTATCGAACTTATTCACGAGCGTGTTCACGAACTATGTTCACGAGCTTGTTCACGAACACATCAATCGAACTTGTTCGCGATCTATTGAGTCGAACTTTACCGTGATCAAGTTCGGCTCGTTTATAAACCGATCCTTGAAATCATTCTCAAGAGATCGACTCGTTTGGGAATCGAACCGAACCAGAACCGAACCCGAACCGAGACTTTTTCGAATCGAACACCGAGCCATTAGCGAGCGTATCGGTTCATTTACAGCCCTAGTCCCGACTTGTGTGTATATGTGGACAGTATATAAAAAATTAAAATTTCAAACAAAAAAAATTATCACATAATTTTAAAAATAGTCAAGACAAACCTTAGCTCATGGTTTTCTTCACATCGGACATATCTAGACTTGTATATTTTTTTCTCGTTAACAAGCCTTCATTACCCAAACTTATCCATTGCCTATCCATAAACACATTCGACGAAATCACACTAATATGCATTTCCCAAATTTGACATTATAGGAATCGAATCTCAGACTTTAATAAACACATTATAGGCTGAGCAATAATTATACACGTTGGTAATCTTTGCATTTGTGTCCTAGATACCGCTTAATTAACATACAATTTTATGTCGTTAGAAGAAAAAATATAGGGTGATTTAAAAAGAGAGATGTATGGTTGTTATTAGGTTTTGTGAACATTTCTTACCTATAATAAACCCAAATATTAGACTTAGACTAATGTATATGGATCTATATCACCTCAAAATGAAATCTTTCAAGATGTTAATCTTTTTGTTTAAAGTACTACACAAACATACTAAAAACACAAAAAATATTTGAATCGAAGTTAAAATAAGTTTAGTTGTACCTAGATAAGTGGTTACCATGACCGCTTATCAGTAGACATGTCAATTCGGATAATCGATTCAGTTTCGGATCGGATCAATTTTCGGTTATGATATATTTAGGTATTGTTGTGAAATAAAAACTTGGTTTTTAAATTACGGCTAGGGTTTCGTGATTTTAATGCTAGGGTTGATGAGCTTCAAGCTTTAATGGCTACTCTCGTGTTTCGTGACTAAGTTGTCCCAAAAAACGTAGTTCTAGGTTAAAGGATCACGTCCTTTATATAGGCATCATGAGTATGTATTTAGGGTAGAATTAGGTAACTTGGGGGCCAAGTCACTCTCTCAAATCAGGATTGTGAATCCTAGTTTGTAGGAGGCTGACTCCTTTTAGATTTGGTGTCTCGCATGACTGCTTCTAGTAGATGAGGGTCACAACCTGGACACATTAAGTGGACTGCATAATCAGCTAATTAATTAATTATAAAATTAATAATTAATTAGGATTTCGGGCCTCATTAATTGGGCTTCACCTTCGGACCAAGCTAGGTCTAATTAATGTATCATTAATAATGTGTGTAGGGTTATTTTCAGCCCATATCATTTGCCCCCAACTTCTGGGAAAATTTCTTGAGTTTTCGTAGAAGTTATAAGTGTCCTTAACGACACTGGGGTCTACGCTCCCTTACCTAGGATTTAACTTATTATTCTCGATCCTTTTTTCAAGATTTATGAGCAATTAATGTTTATCGTCCCTACTCTCGGGTATCATCTTAATGTAAAGTGTGGAGCGACCTACACAATTACGATGATGTGCCTTGTTCGAGGTTGAATTGACATTTGTGTCAGCCTTCTATGGCTTATGCTCTATCTTTAATTGGCCTCTTAATGGCTTGCTTCTGGTTTCCCTTAAGGGAAACGTCCTAATTTAGGACTTCTTGTGAACAATAGTTAATAATTGTGCTTGTTTGTATCAATTTATGCACTAGTACAAAGCTCTTTTCGAAACTCATGCATACATTTTTGTTCAAATTATCAAGGAAATATTTTAATAATATTCTTCATATTTTTCATGTTTTTCCTAATATTTTAGGAATTTTCTTGTACACATGGATATTTTTATAATCAACCCTTATATTTTAGGATTTGTCATGTATCCACGAGTATTTTTAATAATTATTTATAATATTTTAGAAATTTTCATGTACCCACGGGTATTTTTAATAATTATTCCTAATGTTTTAGGAATGTTCTTGTACCTACGGGTAATTTTCTTTATTTTCCAAAATATCTTATTGTGCTCTCGAGCATTAAAATAATTTTTCAAATTATTTCTTATTTTTCAAAACTCAAGAAATAATTTTAATAATTATTTCTAACTTTTCGATGCTATCAAGCATATTAAATGTGTGCAATATATTCTATCTTTTTGGATTATTATTTTCTGATTTTTTCAAAAATTTTGACTCTATTTTCCGAGCCTTTCTTCTTCAATCTTTGGGTTTCGTATACCTCTACTTTTGGCCATTCGTAGATATTTAAACATGCTTTTTGCGAGTAATTTGGTCTTATAGTAGACTTAAATTAATTTTTGGGATCCAATCCCTTAAAATGTACAAAAATTAATATTTTCGTAAATGTTTGATGTTATCACACACTTTTCTAAATATTTTCGAATATTTTCATCAAAAATATTAATTTCGTGCAAACGTGCATTTATTTTCGAAGGGACATTTCAATTTTGAAAATGTATAATATTTGCAATTAATTCAAAATTATAGGCACCTTTTCATAATTTTTCAGGGACTGATTCGTAATTTTTCAAAGTTCAGGGGTGAATTTGTCAGAATCTAAACTTTAGGGGTGAATCTGTCAGTTTATAAACACCAGGACTAAATTTGTCAACTATGTAGAACTTGGGGTAGCAAACTACACTTTTCCAGGTGTCTCGACCTCAGTTCAGGTCGAACAAATGGGTCACTTTGCAGTACGGTCGAATGCATCCGACTTCATTTCAGGTTGGCACACTTCGACTTGGTTCTAGTGCGACAACTTTTTTTTTTAAATAAATATTATAATAACACAATTTATTTTATTCGATTTTTTTTAAAATTTATTCCGACTTTGATTGAGATAAAAAATATGGCCTTTTTGGCTTCGAGATCGAAAGCTCATGACCTGAATTGAGGTCGAAAAAGACATGATTTTTCTCTTTCTTTTTTTTAAAAAAATTAATAAATATTATAACAATAATATTTATTTACCCAATCTTTGAAAAAATTTGGTCCTCAAATTAGAGGTGTCCTACATGGATAAAATTTTATAAAGTCCTACCCGGATTTTATTATTATTATTATTGTATAATAATAATTTATCTTCTTTGTTTTTCTGGATTTTTGGAACATATTTTCCTATTTATATCCTCTAATAATCATTTTCTCCTAATTTTCAAATTTCAAGAAATATTTTTCTTTCTCAAAAAAGAATGTTTCCACACCTCTTAAACTTGGATTCAGATCTGAAGGGGATGGAATTTCGACTTGGATTGAGGTCAAAATTACGTCATTTGTTGCACCGAGGTCTAACACCTTATACCTGCATTGAGGTCTAAATTGGGGATGCAATTTCGACCTAAATTGGGGTCAAAATTATGGCTGTTTTGCACCGAGACGGAACACCTTAGACCTAGATTGATGTCAAAATCGGGGCTGCAATTTCGACCTAAATTGGGGTTGAAATTATGGTCTTTTTTTCACCGAGATCGAACACCTTCGAGTTGGATTGAGGTCTAAATAGGGCTGGAATTTCGACCTAAATTGAGGTCGAAATTATGGCCTCTTTTGCACTCAGGTCTAACGCTCTAGAATTAGATTGCGGTTTTATATATGCCAAACGTGGCTTACGGGTAGAAAACCTGATTTGAGGTCTAACACCTTGACCCTCGTTTAAGGTTTTAATTACGTCCAATGTGGCTTACACGTAGAAGACCTAACTTGAGGTCTAACACCTTAGATCTCATTTGAGGTTTCAACAACGTCAAACGTGGCTTACAGGTAGAAGACCTAACTTGAGGTCTAACACCTTTGACCTCTTTTGAGGTTTCAACAATGCCAAACGTGACTTATTGGTAGAAGACTTAACTTGAGGTCTAACACCTTGGAACTCGTTTGAGGTTTCAACAACGCCAAACATGACTTACATCTAGAAGACTTAACTTGAGGTCTAACACCTTGGACCTCATTTGCAGTTTGAACAACGCCACAACGTGATTTGAGGTCTGACACCTTAGGCCTCATTTGAGGTTTCAACAATGTCAAACGTGGCTTAGAGGTAAAAGACCTGATTTGAGGTCTAACACCTTAGACTTTTATTGAATTAAAAGTGGCTTAAGATATGTGGATTATGATCTGTAAAAATTATAAAACTAAATTCACCATTTTTTTTAGTTCAGATTTAAATCGGATCGTGTAATTCGAATCATATTCGGTTCAGATAATTTATTATTCGGTTATGATCAGTTATGGATCACAATCAAATCAGATAATTTTCGGTTAAATTTTCGGTTCGGATAATTTTCGGATCGGTTCAAATCGGTTTTCGGATCATTATCGGATTAACTAATTCGGATACAAAATTGGATTCGGTTCTATGAATTTTGGTTCGGTTCCTCAGATCTGGACCCATTTTGCCAGGTCTAGTTATCCGTCACCGTTATCTTATTTTTTATTTTTTTTTTGGAGAAAAGATACGATTTCATAAATGAATTGTATAATAAATTTTGATAGCGAAAACTTTCATTCAAAAAGCTTATCATCTAACCGAAGATCATGCAAAGATGTTTCCGGAAGTTTAGACAATAACACTTAATATCCGAAAAGAAAACGCCCGAAGGAAACAAATGGAAAGGATTTGAAAATTGAAACAAGTGGTATTAGTAAAGTTTAATCCAACAGTCTTCACCCTTACGCCTTCCATTAATATTCGTTGTCCCCCTATCTTATTTTAATTGTTTTATATTAATAAACAAAGTATGTTATGGGCTAGAATTTTATCATATAACATATTCACCCAACCAAAGTAATTAAAGATTAGATATAAAGTGTATTTAAGTAAGATTGTTGTAGTGAATATGAGTTTATGTATTTTGACTAGTTAAGAGGCTATTAAATTATATAATTCTTCTAGAAGAAAAAATTAAGAACTTCTTGTAGTTGCTCTAAAAATCCTTACAGTTTGTTCATTTCGTAATCGTAGGTAGGCAGCATAAGGCTAAAGGAAATAAAAACCATAACTACAACTAAGCAAATTACAATAAATACCCTCCCAAAACATATCGAAACATAACATTTTTGCAGAACATATTCAAGGTAAACTTTACATGACATAAATTTAATACGCAGTACTATTTTGCCTACACTAATCTGAATAAGGAATTAGTACAAATTAACAGAAATAATGGTATCGTAGTGAAAACCTAACTGATAAATTTTAAACTCGATCTTAATTTACTATTTTATATATCAGATCCAATGATCCTAACAATAATAATAGTTTTCAACGTGTAATAATACCTTATGTTGCTTACATTTCCACAACTCCAAGTACGCAGCCATTGAAGAACTATCAGTAGGGTTTTGTCTTTCTTACATCTACATCTTATTGACATGAACTTGCTATTAATGTACCCTCTTGTAGGTTGTAAGCCCTTCAACAAGTTCGTGCACCAGTCCATATTTTTGGCCTTTCAATTTTTAAGCTTAACATAGTAGTTTCCGCATAAAGCACAAACAAGATTTGTTTTATTAGGATTAGCTAATACAAAACACTACAAGGAAACAGGACAAAACTGACCGTATAAAACCGACCGCCACAAAACGGGAGCTACAAAAACCGACCGACTGTCAGTCGGTCGGTTATCACTGTAGTTTCAAACAAAACGGCATCGTTTTGGCTGATGTGGCAGAGTCAAAACCGACCACATAATAACGGTCGGTTTTCGTGCTGACATGTCAACGTTAAAACCGACCGTAACTGACAGTAGGCCCGAAAATGAATTAAAAATATTGAAATTTGAATTATTTTGTACTGCTGCAAGGTAAAACGACGTCGTTTTACCGAGAAGTTATAACCGACCGCCGTCGGTCGGTTATGTCACGTTACTTTATTGTTAAAACACTCATTTCTTCAAGTGAAACAAAACATAGAAAAGAAAGAGAAGAGAAAAAAGAAGAAGAGAATTGAAGAAAACAAATAGAAGAAGTGATACAAATCATATAATGTAAGTTTTCTTTTTTCTATTTTGTATTTAATTATGATTACATATATTTGTTTATAATTCAATGTATATATGTATGTGTTTTTACAATTATATGTGAATGTTAAATTATTTGTTTACATATATCATGTAGATGGCAAATATGGATAGAAGTTGGATAGGTAATCAAATACAAAGCGATAAAATTTCTTTAACTCCCGAATATAGAAATGGTGTAGAGGTTTTTTTAAATTTTGCAAAGGAGAAAAATGTGGAGGAGGATGGTCACATAACCGACCACTGCATACGGTCGGTTTTAGCCTTAAACCTGACCATGTTGGCAAAACCGACCAGGCTTTAACCGACCACTGCGTACGGTCGGTTTTAGCCGTAAAACCGACCGTTCGTGGTTATAACCGACCATATGTAGTGGTCAGTTTTGTCCTGTTTCCTTGTAGTGAAATCTGATTGAAATTAATTTATACATTTAAACCAAAGAATTTTTTTCAAAACCTAAAAAACAAAGAATTTGTTTAACTAGTTTTTGTATGAAGTATTTGTACCTTTGATCTAGCATTTTCCTCTTCTGAACTATGTTGTTCAATCTCCGCATACAGGGTGAGTTTGTTTCCTTCCTTTTCCTTAGTCATAACCAAGCAAACGAGGAAATAGTCTGTTTTTTAGGAACTCTATATATGATAGTGTATTCAATTGTTCAACCTCCCACCTCTTTATGGTAATCAAGTATCATATTTATTAGAAATCAAAACAAATAATCTGATGTAATTTACACATTCAATTTTGTTCATATTTGATTTAATTACAAAAATAGATTATGAATATTTATGTTGTATAGCTAAATAGACCAGGATACAAAAAATAATCAAAACACTTACAAGTCCTTAAAATATAAAAGTTCACGCAATTCCTTTGATTTAATATAGAAAAACACTAAAATGCAAAAAAAAGTTATAACTCATTTATGCACTTTTAACTCCCAAAAATATAAATATCCCCAAAATTAGAAATTAAGGGTTAAAGACAATATTTAA
This sequence comes from Heracleum sosnowskyi, assembly GCA_030848705.1. NCBI lineage: Eukaryota > Viridiplantae > Streptophyta > Magnoliopsida > Apiales > Apiaceae > Heracleum > Heracleum sosnowskyi. Next base: position 46,300,145 of record CM061239.1, on the reverse strand, counting down.
GATTTGTAAACAGTGATTTTTATAATATATACACATTCACGGCATATTAAAGTTTAGGAAAATTAGGTTTTTCATACTCATAAATCAATGGGAAAGAACCATAATCGGTAGAAAATGTTGTTGGTTCCAACCTTCCATCTCACCCTCTAAATATGGTTAATGTGGGCCTCACCTTTTAACATGGATATTCACGCATAATATGATTCCATATGATGGCCAATGTTTCATTACATCCCAATCACTTATATATTCATCGTCGGCCATGTTAAAAATATAATTGATGTTGGAAACTTATTTCTCATTGACACTAATTATAAAGCATAATGTAACGTAGTATGTAACAGAGGTAACTATAACTCAACATAGGAACAAGACAGATAATAATATTAACTGAAGCACATGAATTCATAAGAACATAAGACATGGTAAACTCAAGAAATCAAAATATGGTATGTATTCTTGATGTCCGTAAACAGGTCACGAAAAGAAGTTCATTAATATGTTCAGGTCTCAGTGACAAATAAAGAATCAAGACTTTCAAGACTACAGAAGTGTTTGTGTGATACAGAGTTAGTACCAAAGGAATTCAGTGATTTTATATTGAAGCAACCAAGACGGCAAATGACTTGTCAGTTGTATTGTATTGAAGACGTAGAGGTTTTGATCAGTGTTAGTCATCTGTGAACCAGACCAGTTGCACTAGGTGTCAGCACAATTGAAGAAGATCAACATGTTTTATCGTCTCAGAAGAAATTGATTTAAGTCAGACCTGATACATCCTGGAAGTTAAAAGAAAGATTGATAAGGTGTGTTAACGTTAAATTGAAGTGCAATATCTTTACTGCAAAGTGAAAGAATCCTCAAGGACCAAACTGCAAATGAGTAAGTTCGATAGTTTCCTTTTTTGGAAACCATCGAGATAGAAGAAGATTCTTTTGAAAACCATCGAAATGGTGAAAAACCATTTCGATAGTTTCTTAATTAGAAACCATCGAAGTGGGCAGAAAGAAGATTTTCGATAGTTTTATTATTAAAACTATCGAACTGAATTAAGAATAACAAGAAACTTATTTCGATAGATTCTTATTGAAATCTATCGAATAAGATAAAAATCTTGTCTTCGATGGTTTTACAAATGCAGTTGGTATGTTGTATTGAAGGCTGTCAGAGGTTGGTGAGGAAAATGAACGACTGAGATTTATTTTAAGCCTTCGACAGTTTTCCTAAGACTACAAAAATTGACATAAGACATTCTCTTCTTTAGTTTACAGTTGCAAGAAAATTAATACGAGAGAGTTGTGAGATCTTAAGATTTTAGAGGAGTAATTGCTAGTGCCTTAAATTCTATCAAGTGTATTGATTATTGTAACTTGAACTCATTGTAGCTAATTCTACGGATTAGATTTGTAGCACCCCTCGTGGTTTATATTTATAAAACGATATATTCTCCGACTCGTGTTTTGATTTGGTTGATTTGATTTCGAACAAGAACACACATAATTATCCACAAAAGAAATCGAATAAATTATGAGTATCGTATTCAACCCCTCTTCTACGATACTTTGGACTTAATAATTGGTATCGGAGCTTCTTGATTGACATACAAATCAGATTTGGTTATATAGATAAAAAAAAATGAGTTCTTGAAAATTAGTCTCGAATTTTTAATTTTCAAAATTTTCATTTTCTTGGAATTTTTGAATCTTAAATAATTTGTAATTTTCAAAAACCATGAGTGCTCCAAAGACTACTGCTGGTATCAAAGTTCCCCCCTTTACAAGAGATGATTTCGGTCTGTGGAAAATGAAGATGCTATTGTTTATTAAAGCTTTAAATCCTTTGTATCTTGACATCTTAGAGAATGGACCATTTGTACCAATGAAACCGGTGAACGAGTCTAAAAACCCTGATGGTACGAGAGTTCCTCAAGGTTCTACCCCAAAGGAATTTCATAAGTACACAGAGATAGACAAGGAATTGGTTTGATTGGATACGGGTCTTATGCTAATATTGACTAACTCCGTAGACAAAGAAATGAGCTATCAAATTATGAGCTGTACAAGCGGGAAACATATGTGGGATACCATCAATCTAATAATGGATGGTACTGAAGACGTGCATGAAAATAGAGTGGATATCCTGACATCTCAATACGAGGCATTTAGGTCACTTCCCGGAGAAAGTATAACTCATGTCTTTGAGAAATATACTAAGCTATTAAATGAATTATCAATGAAAGAGAAAACCTATCTACTGAGAGAGACCAACAGGAAATTCATGATGACATTGCCCCACCATGTGGAACACAAGTCTTCATCCATAAGGGAAAGAATAGATTTTACCAAGATGTCACTAGAGATGATCTATGGCAAGCTTAAGACTTATGAGATGGAGCAAGAACATAGAGTAATTATCTATGGTCCGGGGACAGGGGAAAACAAAAGTACTGCACTCGCAAGATTAGCTGCACTTGTAGTGGATGAACCAACAACTTCTAAAGTTCATGTTCAAACCCCTAAAGCTGGAAAAGAAGAGATTATTGAGGCTGAATTGGAATCTGTGAATCTAGGTGCTGATGAAAGTGATTACTACACTTTGGAGGAACTTGAACAAATGGAAGACAAATCCATGGCGTACTTAGTTGCAAAGTTCAGTCATATACGGTTCAAGAGAAACCCTAAGTACAAGTTCAAAGGGTCAGGTTTCAGAAGAACATATATTCTCCAGGCAAATCAAGGTGTTACAACTAAAAATGAGTTAGGGCATTTTGCTACTGAATGCAGGAAGCCTCGTCAAGCAAGGGATAAGAAAGTTGTCTATGAGAAGAAGGAATCTTATGAAGATTTGAAAAGAGAGAATGCAAGGTTGAGACAGCAACTGGATGCAATGTCTGGTAAACAGAAAGGGAGAGCTTATATTGTTGAGGGTAAAAGCTGGGATGATACTGATTCGGATGAAGAGGAAGAATTTGTAAACTTCGCCCTGATGGCCGACTCTTCAGAGGAATCACCATAATCATCTCAGGTACCTATTCAAACTATAATTGACATGACTAACTCTGAGTACAAGAAAACTGTGCAAGATCTTAGTGTTGAATTGTTTAATGTACATACAAGCATGCTAGCATCTGAAATTAAAAATTCTAAACTAGTTCTAAAGGTTAAAGATCTAGAATCTAAAAATGGAGAACTAGAGCTTGTGGTTGTCACTATAGAAGGTCTCAAACAGAGGAATGAGTACTTAGAGAACAAAGTCAAGTGTAACGATGAAATAGAGACTATCCTTTGGAAGCAGATTTGTGATTTAGAAATGAAACTGAATGCGTATAAGAACTCCTCCCACATTACTAAGGAAATCATTGACAATCAAACCTTAGGGAGCAAAGCTGCTATAGGATTTGACTACAGTGAGAAAGCTGGAAAGAGGCAAGTGGATTTTCCTAAGATACTTCCAATTGTCAAGGAGAATGTTGCACACTTTCTTAAGAATGTTGCTTGTCCAATTTTCGTTAAGCCTGTTTTAGAACTAATCATTGAAGGAGACTTAATCATAAGACAAGAATTTCTTGAAGAGGACTAAAAGAAGAAGGTAGAGGAAAAATCTATGTTGCCTAAGAAGTCAGTAAAAATTGAAAAACCTAAAACTGATATAAGCAATAAAGTAGAAAAGGCTAAAAAGAACAGCAATGGGAAAGTAGGTGTTAATAAAAGGAATGATTTTACATCCTCTCCTAATGCATCTAAGAAGTTGTGCAATAATTGTAACTCTGTTGGACACCTTACACATTGAAAGGCATATGTCTAGGCCTATTTGTAAACATCGAGGATTCTACTCAACTTTAATTAAGATGTTATAAGTAAATAATAAAAATCAAATGTCACAGGAATCTCAGAAGATTATATCTGTCAAAGAATGAAGATTAAAGTCATCTACAGTCTTGAAGTTATTCTACACTGGAAGAAGTTCATTTATTTGATCAAGCCTCAGTGAAGTATTCAAGAAAGTGGATCTATTTAAAGTGACAGAGATTTCAGAAATGTGACGGAGAAAAGTACAGGTTACAGTCCTTGTTTAAATAGATGGAGTAAAGAATCACAGCTTAAAGTTAAAGATGAAGAACAACCATTAAAGTTAGTCGCTCATGAACCAAACAGTACATGGAGTGTCAACGTCATTCAGTGGAGGTTCGTCATTAATTCAAGTGGTTCTAAGAATTAGTTTTATTCTCTTTTAATATTATTCTATAAGATAATTAATTTAATATATGAATTAATTCTTTCAGAATTAATTTATATATTAAACTAATCAATCTAGAACTTAATTTATTTAATCTATGAATTAATTCGAAAAGAATTAATCCATTTATTAACTCAATTAAATTCAGAATAAATTAAATCAGTTTAATCATTCTAATTCATTCTAGTAAGACTATTGAATTTATACTAGTAGTACTATCTAAGTTAGTACTACCGATAGTACTACCAATATTATTTGATAGTACTACCGAGAGTACTTCTAACTTAAATGATAGTACTACCAAGCTTAATTTCAATAGTATTTGTTGGCGCGTGAGAAATGCTTCTGTGACTTGTTTATATACAAGTCATTGTAATCAAAAGAAGCAGGAAACAGAATTCAATACAGAAGCAAAAAGCAAAGTATCATTTCTCTCTTCTACATTCAAGCGAACCAACTGCTCAAGCTCAATTTAATTCTTGTAATAAATTCTAGCCATTAAAGTTATATCCAATCCACTAGAATTCAATTACTTGTATTGCTTTGACAATCTAGCGGATCATAATCCCTAGAATTATTATCGAACTACTTTTTAGTATTCGATCTTTTTATTACAAATATAGATAAATTCATGTCGAATTTATTCTAGATTTGTTTTAACAAGAACCTTGTAATCTGTGCACTGAATTGTAACACCCCTCAAGTTTAATAGAGTTTCTATTTAACTTGAATATTGTTTCAGTTTTTATTCCGCACTAATTTGTTCTAAACAGTTAAATCATTTAAAGGACAAATTCGATAAAACGGTATAGTTTGTATTCAACCCCCCTTCTACAAACTTATCAGGACCTAACAATTGGCATCAGAGCCTTTTGATTGATATACTAATCAAAGATCCAATTGTTTGAGATTTTTTTCTTAACTCTGAAATTTTTATTTTTCTAAAAATCTCAAAAATGTCTACAACTCAGAAAGTTGGTACTGTCAAAATCCCAATGTTCAGCAAGGAGCATTATTCTATGTGGAAGAAGAAAATGCTCCTATTTCTTAAGGTTGCAAATCCTAAATACATTGATGTGCTGAAGAAAGGTCCCAAACTCCCTATGATTATTGAGGAAGAGATAACAGTGGATAACGTTGTTACTAGGCCTGCTAGTATGTACCCTAAAGATCCCAAGGAGTACACTCCTGATGAGAAAGAGGATGTTACCTTGGACTCCTGTCTTCAGTTGATCCTTATTGAGAGTCTTGATCCTATCATGCATAATCATGTCCTAAATTGTGAAACTGCCAAACACATTTGGGGAACCATAGAGATAATCAATGAGGGGACAGAGGAAGTTAGGGAGAATATGCTGGAAATTCTCACTTCTCAATATGAGCATTTCAGATCAAACCCTGGTGAAGGTATCTCTCAGGTTTTTGAGAGATACAACAAATTAATCAATGATCTGAATCTCAATGGGAAGCACTACACCAACAAGGAGATTAACAAGAAGTTCCTTCTTACCCTACCACCTCATTTGGAGCACAAAATATCTGCCATTAGAGAAGCAAGAGATATGAATGAGATTGATTTGGAGAGATTGTATGGTGTGCTGAAGACCTATGAGCTGGAGCAGATTCAACAAAGGGAGCTGTATGGAACTGGGAAAATTGTTGGTACCTCTACTGCATTGGCTGCTGAAGTCCCACAGAGACTGGAAGTGAAGGCTGTTCAACCTTCCAGTTCTCACATGAATGTTATTGATGCTGAATATGGATTAACATCCATTGATCAATCTGGTGGTGACTTCTATTCTTTAGAAGAACTTGATCAGCGGGAGGATGGTGACTTGGCTTTGATAGTCAGGAAATTTGGGAAGTTCAGATTCAAGAGGAATCCCAATCTTAAGTTCAGACCCAGATTTCAGAGAGGTGGATCTTCATGTTCAAGTGGAACAAGGGGTGGCTACAAAAGTGGAACTGTGGAAAGGAGCACAATCAGATGCTACAATTGCAATGAGTTGGGTCACTTTGCTACTGAGTGCAGGAAGCCAAAGCAAGTGACCAGAAACACATTTGATTCTAGCAAGAAGAACAAGATTGGGAAAGCATATGTTGCTGAGGGAAAGAGTTGGGATGACACTGACAGTGATGAAGAAGCAGGTGAGATGGGGAACCTTGCTTTAATGGCTAAAGAGGAAAGCACTTCATCCAGATACATGTCAGAGGTAACCTTTACTGACGCTGAAATGATTTATCATCTTGGTGGCACCATAAGTTGTGCACGCACTGAAAATGATAGAATAAATCTTTTAAACACAAATCTTGAAAAGGAATTAAAAGAATTGAAACTTGTGCATGTTAATCAGGATGAACTTACTGAGAAAATTGCTTTTCTTGAGAATAGGGTCAAATGTTATATTCAACTGGAAACCATTCTCAAAGATCAGATTAGTGAGCTTAAAACCAAAGCTAATGCCTATTACAACTCTTGTAAAACGGCTAAAGAAATTTTCAATAAACAAGCTATTGGTAATCATGTCAGTATAGGTTATGATTATAACGAGGCTATAGGATTGCTTGGTATTAATACACCTTGTAGAGTCAGAGAAGAAGGAAAGGTTGTTCCTTATATACTTAAGGGTATTGAAACACCCTTCTGTAAAGAATCCATAGCAGATCCTATGAATGAATACTCTATAATCATTGCTGAAGAGATTCGTGAAGAAGATATGGCTTTGGAAGTTGAACAGTCCAAAAAGTGTATATCTGATATTCCAGTCAAAGTTGCTACAACTGAAAAGACTAAATCAGATATCCATAAGTTGGATCAAAACAACTGTAGAACTAACATGCCTGCTATTAATTCTTCTCATAAAGCATGTGGTGTGAGTAATTGCATGTCTTGTGCTTTTAATGTTATGTATGCTTTCTTTAATAAAAAGCATGTATCTAGTGATAAGACTGCTCCACATCAACATGTTAATAATAAGAAGCATGTTAAAGCAAAGACTACTAGTCCTCCTCAGACTAGAGTGGATTCATTTATCCCTAAGCCTACTCAGAAATGTGTTAAGGCTGGCTATAAATGGAAACGTTCTTATGTGAAAGAGGATGAAGTAGTTTTAGTTAGAAATGTTGTTTTGCCTGACAAAGGCCAGTTCTTTAAGTATGCCGGACCCAATCAATTTTGGGCTCCGAGGAAGGACTAATCAATCTGATATTGCAGGGAGTTAAACAGGTGAACCGTGTTATGTGGATTCTTGACAGTGGCTGTTCAAGGCATATGACCGGAGATAGAGCCCTGCTATCAGATGTGGTTGTGAAAGCTGGCCCAGTAGTTACCTTTGGAGATAACAGCAAGGGTATTACGAAAGGATATGGCTGTTTGAAGTACAGAAATGTTATCATTGAAGATGTTTCATTTGTGGAAGGTCTGACGTTCAATCTTCTCAGCATCAGTCAGTTCTGTGACAGAGGATATGCGGTTTCCTTTGAAAGAGAGAAGTGTCAGATCACTCACAAGAAGAATGGAAAGCCTGCTCTTCAAGGAGTAAGGAAAGGTGACTTGTTCATAGCTGATCTGAACTCGGGATTCAAAGATGAAGTTAATTGTTTTTATGCTAAAGCTTCATCAGATGATAGTTGGCTATGGCACAAGAAGATGTCTCACCTTAACTTCAAAACCATGAACTCTTTAGTCAAGAGGGAATTGGTTAGAGGTTTGCCTCAGATGGAATTTACACAGGAAGGTCTGTGTGAGGCATGTCAGAAAGGAAAGTCAAAGAAAGCTTCTCACAAGGGCACTGACACATCATCAATAACTGAACCACTTCAGCTACTGCACATGGATTTGTTTGGTCCAGTTAATGTGATGTCTATGTCAAAGAAGCAATATGCACTTGTGATTGTTGATGATTTTTCTAAATATACTTGGGTTTTATTCCTACGTTCCAAGGATGAGACCCCATTCCTGGTGATTGGCCACATAAAGTTGATTGAGTTGGATTCGAGATTCCCTGTTAGAGCCATAAGGTCAGATAATGGTACTGAATTCAAGAATGCCATTCTAAATGACTTTTGTGCTGATAAAGGAATAACAAGACAGTATTCTGCCCCTAGAACTCCTCAACAAAATGGAGTAGTGGAAAGAAAGAATCGTACATTGATTGAAGCAGCTAGGACTATGCTAAGTGAGTCAAAACTTCCAACGTACTTTTGGGCTGAAGCAGCGAATACAGCTTGTTATACTCAGAATCGAACTTTAATCAACAAGGACTTAATGAAGACTCCGTATGAGATCATGAACAACAAGAAACCAACTGTCAAGTACTTTCATGTATTTGGAGCAAAATGCTTTGTGCTTATAGATGACAATGTTAAACGTGGCAAGTTTGATGCAAAGGCACAAGAAGCTATTTTTGTTGGTTATTCCAGAAGATCTTACAGGGTCTACGTGGTTGGCAGTCACACAGTAAAGGAAAGTGTCAATGTTACTTTTGATGACACTAAGTTCCCCAGTATCCAAAAAGAAGACTCATCTGAAAAGCTGAAGTTTGATAACTTGCCAGACTCAGAATCAGATGATGAAGCCTCACCTGAAGTTATTGCTGGTGATGATAATAACAATGATGATAATGATCATGGTGATGGTGGTGGAAACACTGGTAACAATGGAGATACCACCAACACTGGAGAAGAATCATCAAGGCAAACAGGCAACAACTCAGGGGGAGCAAATGAAGGATCAACTAGTCACTCACAACATCAAAGTGAATTTCAAGGTGAATCATCAAGATCAAATCTTCCAAGACAGACTGTTTGGAATAGAGCTCATCCTTTTGAGCTGATCATTGGTGATCCAAATGTTGGAGTTAAAACTAGAAGTGCTTCTCAGAATGAATGTCTTTTCTCAGCATTCCTATCTAAAATGGAGCCAAAGAAAACTGAGGAAGCACTGACTGATCCAGATTGGGTGATTGCTATGCAAGATGAACTCAATCAATTTGAACAACAGCAAGTCTGGAAGCTGGTACCCAGGCCAAAGAACAAGAAAGTAGTTGGTACAAGATGGGTATACAGGAACAAGCTAGATGAGGATGGCATTGTTACAAGGAACAAGGCAAGACTGGTTGCACAAGGGTATTCTCAAGCTGAAGGCATTGATTATGATGAAACCTATGCACCAGTGGCTAGACTTGAGGCCATCAGGATGTTCTTAGCATTTGCTGCTTATTCCAATTTTAAAGTCTATCTAATGGATGTTAAGAGTGCATTCCTGAATGGTGAACTTGATGAAGAAGTGTATGTGGAACAGCCCCCTGGCTTTGAAAATCAGGAGCTGCTGGACTTTGTGTACTTTCTCTTCAAGGCTATCTATGGTCTCAAACAAGCCCCAAGAAAATGGTATGACACTCTCTCTGGTTTTCTTTTAGAAAATGGTTTTGTTAGAGGTATCATAGACAAAACTCTTTTTTCAAAGAAACACAAAAGTGATATGATATTAGTCCAAGTCTATGTGGATGACATCATATTTGGGTCTACTAATGATAATCTCTGTAAGAGATTTGCTGAGCTAATGCAGAGTACGTTTGAAATGAGTATGATGGGTGAGCTGAAGTTCTTTCTTGGATTGCAAGTAAGTCAAAGGTCAAATGGTATATTTATTTGTCAATCCAAGTATCTCAAAGAACTCCTCAAGAAGTATCACATGGAGGATTCAGCATCAGCAAGGACTCCATCTTCAACAGCCATCAAACTTGGAGCTTCTGACAAATCTATCAAGGTAGATGTTACAAGCTACAGAGGTATGATTGGCTCCTTACTCTATTTTACTGCTAGTAGACCAGATATTATGTATGCTACATGCTTGTGTGCAAGGTTCCAAGCGGACCCTAGAGATGTACATCTCGTTGCTGTGAAAAGAATCTTGAGATATCTTAAGGGTACACCTAATCTAGGTATCTGGTACCCTAAAGATTCTGGTTTTAATCTTGTTGGATATACAGATTCTGATTATGCAGGTAGTGTTGTGGATAGAAAGAGCACCTCTGGGAGTTGTCAATTCCTAGGAGGTAGGTTGATTTCCTGGTATAGCAAGAAACAGCAAACAGTTTCCAATTCAACAGCAGAAGCTGAATATATTGCTGCTGGAAGCTGTTGTGCTCAGATCTTATGGATACGGAATCAATTAAAGGACTATGGCTTTGCATTAGACAAAATTCCCATATTTTGTGATAATACAAGTGCCATAGCAATCTCCAACAACCCTGTGCAGCACTCGAGAACAAAGCACATTGATATCAGGTATCATTTTATCAGAGAGCATGTCATGAATGGAACTGTGGAGTTACATTTCGTACCCACAGAAGAACAGACTGCAGATATATTCACTAAATCTGTTGATGAATCCACATTTATCAAGTTAGTTGGTAAATTGGGTATGTTAAACAGTCTTAGTGATTAACAATATCTCTGTCATGTTTGTTCTTTCAAAATTCATTTTCTTTTGCTATTTTAATGATATTCACTGAGAGTTCTCATTTAATAGTACTTGCTTGTATATTTAAATAGCTCTGAATATTTTATTTTCTTTAAAAATATTTTTCTCATATTTTTTAAGAAGAGAAATATATTTTTATTGAAAATATATTTATTTAGAATTATTTAGGTATTTTTCAGATTGTAAATATTGATGTTTGAATTTTTCTGCAAGTTTATATTAATTTTATGCATTTCTATAATATTCTGCATTTTTTTTTTCTAGAATTTATGGAGTTTTCTGTGAATTTTTCTAGATTTGTATAAATTTTTCACGCATTTTTATTCATTTTCTGTAAAGTTTCAGTAATGTTCAGCATTTCCTTTTATTTTTATTTAATTTTCTTTAGTATTACTAGTTTTGAACTAGTAGTACTATCAGTAGTACTATCCAGTGATAGTACTACTAGTTCTTTTTAGTTAGTACTACCGTAGTTTAGATAGTATTTCTAGTATTATTTTTAATTTAAATTTTGTTTAATTCTGATAGTACTACCAGTTCAATTTCATAGTACTACCGCGTTTTTCATTTTCTTTATTATTATTCTTTTTCTGTTTAATTGATAGTACTACCGTGTTTTTTAACCATAGTACTACCAGTTTTTTTTTCTCTTTTCTTTTACCATAGTACTTACAGTGTATTTATATATATATATGTATAGTAATTTTTTATTACTGAGTACTTCAACAGTTCAAGTTTTAACTTAACTGCTTTTTACTTTTCTCTCTCGATTTTTCTAAGAAACGAAGTGCTGTCCAATTCTTTTTCAATTTCCAAATTCGTTTCTTGCTTGTTTTTAATTCTGAAACCACCATTGAACAGATCTTCTCAAGCCCATTATTTCGAGCACTTAAAATTCAAGGTTCATTGAGTTTTTAGTTTTCGAGTTTTTGAATTTCAAAGGGTTTTTCTCTTCGTTTTTAGTGATTAAAAAGGTGTTTTTGGATTCTAAAAATAGTACTGTGTGTGGTTTGTGTCAAGGATTAACATACTAAAATTTGGTAATTTTTGGAGAACTTTGAAAATTTGGATTTTTAATTAATTTTAATTAATTTTAAAATCCTAAAATTCGAATTATTCATAATTATTTAAGTTTTTGATTTTCTGTGTTAATTCTTACTTAGTAAATTATGGCTCAGAATTTTGAGGTTGTTAAAAACAATTACATTGGGTATTTTGATCCGTTGAGATGTCCGATTGATCGTTTTCGACCTTGGATTCAGTTTTTAAATTCGCAGTGTTGTGTGAGTCGTGCTATATGTTTATCTGCTGATTTAAAGGTTGAACCACTTAGATTGTTGTGTTCTACTACTGTAATTTCTGAGAATTTAAATTCTATATCTTTCACTATTGAGCACACACAATATACTATTACTGAGGATTTGTTTTGTGAAGTGTTTCAACTTCCTAGGGATAACTTTGATAGGACTCCTTCTGATGATGAATTAATTCAGTTTTTCACCAGAATTCATTATCAAGGTCCTTTGGAGTTGCCTAAACTCAGTAAAGCAAATCTAGTCTGTGAATGGGATATCTTATTTGATACTTTAGCTAAAGTTTTCAGAAATTGTACTAAGAGCAATTTTCAACATATTCCATCTTTGTTGCAGTACATTGCTTATGCTATTGTGTTTAATGTTAGGCTTAACATTGGTCATCTTATTTGGAGTCTTATGGTTAGGAGAGTATCTAATGCCAGGATTGATCATGATAGTGGTAGAAATGTCAGGTGTTTCTATCCTAGATTTCTCACTATCCTAATCAATCATGTGCTATCTGATGCTCACAAGGAGTTGTTTTCAACTGCTGTATCTATTCCTTCTCCTACTACTTTTAGTAAGTTCTATTAAAGACTCCATACTTCTAGTAAATGGAATATGACACCAGTGGTTGTAAGTCCATTCATGGCTCATTTCATTCACCTACCTACTTTTGAACCCTTTGTTCCTGATCAACAACTAGTCATCGCAGCTGGAACTTCAGAGGAACTGCCACTACAGGTAATACATCCTATCTCTGGATCATCTGGCACCTCTGCTCAAACCCAAGTGGTTGATAGGACAGACCAAGAGGTTGTAGAACCACAATCTCTATCCTAGGTCAGAGAGCCAAACACACTGTCTAATCCTTTAACCTCTCAACCTGGAACTGCTTCTTTAATAAGACAAAGGTCAAGTAGTGAAGAAACACTGAGTGCACCCACAGCTCTGTCTCCACCATTAAAGAAAAGAAAAACCTATAGATAGACATCTGTAAGCCCATCCATGTCCTCCCAAAAGGATTTGGACTTTGAAATGGCCATTGAACAGTCTCTGGAGACATCCTCTGAACAGGATGAATCTATTGAAATTCGCCATCGGGCCCTGGCAATCTGTAATGAGTCAAGCACTCTCCCATTACTCACAATGGGAGAAGACATCCAAATACAAGAAACTCAGGACACTTTGTCAGGAGAGCACTTAGGATCTGAAACAGTGCCTACCATTGTCACGGTAGAAGTGCCTTCACAGGCATCAGAGGGAAAATCTGATTCTTTGCCATCTATAACAGAATCATTTTCTCCCCTCCCAGAGGGAACATCTCTGGCTCCCCTAAGGGATTTTTCACTCGCAGTTTTTACTGGAGAAAGTGAAAGGCAACCTGATGAGTCTGTCCCTGAAGAAATTCAGTATACAATGTCAAATATTTTGACAGACTCATTCAGGGATCGGGAATTGCGAACTCCCATTGCACCACCACTGACCTCTCTTGAAGGGGCTAGGGTGATTTTTCCTGCAGGTACATCTACTGAGAATCTTGACAGACAGTTAGTGGTGAGAGATATGAATCAAACACCGAGTGAAACACAAGCACGTGAGTTGAGTGAAACACCACTGAGAGCAATTGAGGTGAGTGCACACACTGACACAAACACTGCTTTGTTGAACCAACTAGCTGATCTACAAAGGAAGTTACAAGAAACCCAGGCTGAGAACAATCTTCTGAAAGCACAAGTGGTTGCACAATCTACCATCTCTGTATCAAATCAGCTGGGTACTGTGAAAGATGACCTGGAAGGACTGAAGAATAATCTACTCCCGAGGCTGAATTCAATCCAACAATCTCAAGTACTGGTGGCTTCAGACATCTCTGATATTATAACGTCAAATGCTCAGATATCGGAGAGTGTTAAGGAGATTGCTTCTATTTCTACCAAGGTGGACTTCATTCTGCAAACATCTGATGAAAACCAGAGGTTTAATGAGCAAAGGATATCTAGGATTGAAGGAGGAATGGAGCATCTTAATGAAGGAATGAAGCACCTATACAACATGATCAAGGAATCACATCAACCTACTGTAGAGCAAAGATCATTCTTTGAGGGAGATGATGGTGGGGATGATGATGCTGATGAAGGAAGAGATGGAAGGGAAAGAGGAGAGATAAGGAGAACAACTGAGGTGAATCCTAGGGCTTCCACAGCTCAAACTGTAGAGGATTCCTTAACTAAGGGGGAGAAGGAGAAGAAAGGAGAAGAAAGGGAAGCTGGAGAAGCTTCTGGAGGAGATAAGGGGAAAGGTAAACAATCACTGGAGGATACTGTCTTTCACGATGCCTACTACTATCAAGGTGAACAGGATGACTTCCAATTTGACACTTCTGGTGATCTGCGGAAGACCATTTCTGAAGAAGCTTTTGGTGAGGAGGAGGTTGAGGAGGCAGCAAACTTTGAGGATTGGGAGGATGAAGCTGATCTATATACACCTGACCCTTTGTTTCAAAAGGAGTTGAAGAAACAGCAAGCAGAGCTAAGGAGAAAGGAGGATGAGCAAGCCAAGGTCTCTGACATCATATCTCAGAAGCTGAAAATTCAAAAGGCTGAACATGAAGACAAACAACGTCTTCATGGTATTCATGTCAAAGAAAGGAGATTGGATGTGAGGATGAAGCAAGGAAGCAAGTGGGACAAGGCAAGGGAGATGTTTGATATCCCTCAGAGAGGCACAAACAATGATGCTACTTTTCTGAAGCTGCTTGAGAAGATCAGAACGGTTAATCCAGACAACTCATTATATATGAAGGCATTGAAGGAAGATATCCTAAGGATTACGTCTGCATTTGATCAAGTGAGGCAAGAATTGTTCATCTATGTCTCAAGTGCGCTTGAAGGGTCATTCACCATTTCTCTTGACCTCCTACAAAGAAGATCTCTATCTGAATTGTGGATTCTGATGAGTAAAGTAAAGAGATCTTCTTGCTTGAATGAGCTTCTATATGACCGGCTTAGAGATTCTGTTATGAAGGCCAGCCCTCAAGTTGTACATTTTCCTTATGAACTCAAAATCTACAGAGGTACAACTTTAGAGACAGTGAGGCTGGATCCTGATTCCATGAAGCTACAGACTGCTATGCAACTGGTGAAGTTGGAGAATCTTCTTAGAACTTCTGGGTTTGCTTCTGTAGAGAAGTCTGAAGTTGCTGATATGATTTCAGACTACTGCACGGAGAAAATTCCAAGGTATGCTCAGATGAAGAATAGATTGAAGAAGATCACCACTCAACCAGTGATGCCAAGTGGTGTGGTTTCTGAAAGTGATCGTGTCCTTGACAAAGATCTTCTAGTCACCTTGCAAGAAGCTGAAGAAGGTGAAATTAGAGACTGAAGGCATGATAGGTTTAGCTCATTTGTAAATATTATATGTTTAGAGCTAGGTAAATCAAGATAGGAAAATGTATTCATATGTTCAGTCTAGAGGAACATCTATCTTGTATTTATCTTTACTATTTGAATCTGGATATTGTTATATTTAATCCAGAAACTTTTATTATTTGCTTGGCTCTTAAAAGTCTTATTTTTTCTTGTTTTAGTTGAGTTATCCTCTAGAGGTATTTGGTTGTTATTGTCTAACAAACAAATAGGGGGAGATTGAAAGGCATATGTCTAGGCCTATTTGTAAACACCGAGGATTCTACTCAACTTTAATTAAGATGTTATAAGTAAATAATAAAAATCAAATGTCACAGGAATCTCAGAAGATTATATCTGTCAAAGAATGAAGATTAAAGTCATCTACAGTCTTGAAGTTATTCTACACTGGAAGAAGTTCATTTATTTGATCAAGCCTCAGTGAAGTATTCAAGAAAGTGGATCTATTTAAAGTGACAGAGATTTCAGAAATGTGACGGAGAAAAGTACAGGTTACAGTCCTTGTTTAAATAGATGGAGTAAAGAATCACAGCTTAAAGTTAAAGATGAAGAACAACCATTAAAGTTAGTCGCTCATGAACCAGACAGTACATGGAGTGTCAACGTCATTCAGTGGAGGTTCGTCATTAATTCAAGTGGTTCTAAGAATTAGTTTTATTCTCTTTTAATATTATTCTATAAGATAATTAATTTAATATATGAATTAATTCTTTCAGAATTAATTTATATATTAAACTAATCAATCTAGAACTTAATTTATTTAATCTATGAATTAATTCGAAAAGAATTAATCCATTTATTAACTCAATTAAATTCAGAATAAATTAAATCAGTTTAATCATTCTAATTCATTCTAGTAAGACTATTGAATTTATACTAGTAGTACTATCTAAGTTAGTACTACCGATAGTACTACCAATATTATTTGATAGTACTACCGAGAGTACTTCTAACTTAAATGATAGTACTACCAAGCTTAATTTCAATAGTATTTGTTGGCGCGTGAGAAATGCTTCTGTGACTTGTTTATATACAAGTCATTGTAATCAAAAGAAGCAGGAAACAGAATTCAATACAGAAGCAAAAAGCAAAGTATCATTTCTCTCTTCTGCATTCAAGCGAACCAACTGCTCAAGCTCAATTTAATTCTTGTAATAAATTCTAGCCATTAAAGTTATATCCAATCCACTAGAATTCAATTACTTGTATTGCTTTGACAATCTAGCGGATCATAATCCCTAGAATTATTATCGAACTACTTTTTAGTATTCGATCTTTTTATTACAAATATAGATAAATTCATGTCGAATTTATTCTAGATTTGTTTTAACAAGAACCTTGTAATCTGTGCACTGAATTGTAACACCCCTCAAGTTTAATAGAGTTTCTATTTAACTTGAATATTGTTTCAGTTTTTATTCCGCACTAATTTGTTCTAAACAGTTAAATCATTTAAAGGACAAATTCGATAAAACGGTATAGTTTGTATTCAACCCCCCTTCTACAAACTTATCAGGACCTAACACACATGCATGTAAAAAGGTTAAAGTAGAAAATGTTGAATCTTCTTAAATGCATAACATGTCTGACATGCCTAGTCTTCATGAACCCTGTGGTAAGAATGAATGTTTACTCTGTGCATACAATATCATGCATGATTATTTTAAGTTAATGAATGCATCTGGTAGCACTTACACTAACACTGAAAAGGCCACAGTCAACGTGAAAGCTAAGCATGTTAAGAGTGATTCAAATGTTACTCCTTTTAAAGTTCCTAAACCTTATGGACCCAAATATGTTTGGGTACCAAAGTCCACTTAATCAATCTGTGATTACACGGTAAGGTTAAAAATTCAAAGGTCATGTGGATTCTGGATAGTGGTTGTTCTAGCTAGGCACATGACAGGAGAAAAGTCCCTGCTTACAGATGTGGTTGAGAAGACCGGCCCGACAGTAACCATTGGAGATGACAACAAGGGATTCACAACGGGATATGGTAATCTGGAAATTGGAAATGACATCATTGAAAATATATCTCTTGTTGAAGGATTAAAGCACAATCTACTGAGTATCAGTCAGTTCTGTGACAAAGGATACAATGTGGATTTCAGAAAAGATAGATGCTTGATCTCAAACAGGAAAGATGAGAAACTTGCTCTGCAGGGAGTAAGTAAGAAAAGGAAATTTGTTCATAGCCGACTTAAGTTCTGCCAGTGATGGAGAAGTCAAATGTTTCTACAGCAAGGCTTCATCAGATCAAACTTGGTTATGGCATAAGAAGCTCTCACACTTGAACTTCAAAACTATGAACTATTTGGTAAAGAGAGAGTTAGTGAGAGGGTTACCTCTGATGGAATTCCATCAGGAAGGACTATGTGAAGCATGTGAAAAAGGGAAGTCTGAGAAAGCATCACACAGAAGCAAAGAACTGACAAGCATTTCTGAACCTCTTCAGCTGATCCATATGGATTTATTTGGTCCAGTAAATGTCATGTCAGTATCAAGGAAAAGATATGCGTTAGTGATGGTTGACGACTACTCCAAGTGCACGTGGGTGTTATTTTTACAGACAAAAGATGAAGCAACTCAAATGATCATTGATCACATAAAGAAGATTGAAGTAGAAGCTAACCTACCTGTGCGTACGATCAGATCAGACAATGGAACTGAATTCAAGAATGCAGTTCTAAATGACTTCTGCACAGAAAAAGGAATATCTAGACAGTATTCAGCACCAAGAAGTCCTCAACAAAATGGAGTATTGGAAAGGAAGAATCGTTCCTTGGTTGAAGCGGAAAGGACTATGCTAAGTGAATCAAAACTTCCCACTTATTTTTGGGCTGAAGCAGTCAATACAGCTTGCTACACTCAGAATCGTACCCTGATTAACAGAGATCATGAAAAGACTCTTCACGAGTTAATGGCTAACAAGAAACCATCACTGAAGTATTTTCATATGTTTGGTGCAAGGTGTTTTGTATTGAAAGATGGAGAGCATCTGGGAAAGTTTGATGCTACAGCAGATGAAGACATTTTTCTAGGCTATTCTCTGGAATCTAAAGCTTACGGGGTTTATGTGATTGAGGATAAGAAGGTTGTGGAAAGCCTTAATGTAACGTTTGATGACACCAAAAGACCAAGCCTGCAAACAGAAGAGAACTCTGAATCCTTGGTATTTGAAAATCTATGAGGAGATCTCTCTGATAATGAAGAAGAACAACTCTGATAATAATGATAATGATTCTGGACCAAGTGGTGACAGTGGTGGAGATCCTCAGACTACAACTAGATCCACTAGTCAAACAACAGGTTCAACAGATCAAACCAGCAACAACTCAGGGGGTGCAGGAGAATGATCATCTAGTCACACTCAACACAATAATGAACAATGAGAATCATTAAGATCGTATCTGCCAAGACAAAGGGTATGGAGTAGAGCACATCCCTTTCACTTGATCATTGGTGATCCAAACACAGGAGTAAGAACTAGAAGGACATCACAGAATGAATGTCACTACTATGGGTTTCTTTCAGAAACATAACTTAAGAAAGTAGAAGATGCCCTGGAAGATCCAAATTGGGTAATTTCTATGCGAGATGAACTCAATCAGTTTGAAAGGCAGAAAGTTTGGAAGCTGGTACCCAGACCTAAAGGAAAATCTGTTATAGAAACTAAATGTGTATTTGTTGCGTAAAAATACAGATGTGCAAGTGTACACAATCGCAAACAAGTAATATAGTAGTGAATACCAGATATCGTTCCTCACGGACTGCAAATTTGTATTAATCGCAAGTAAAGTCTCACAATTTAGTTATAGAACAAAAGATTTGAGTTTTGGTTTTTGGTTTTTCTACTAAAACTAATTAATTAACTAACTAATATTATACTAGCAAAGAGAGTCTTACGAGATTCAGATAAGAGAAGATAAGTCAGGATAATTACTTTCCCCTAACACATGAAAATCAGTAAAAAAAAGTTGTTTAGCACTATAACAATTCCACAGTTCACTAGATAGAATTCCATGGTCATAGGTTTCTCTCGAAATCACTATGGTATAATTCCTACCAAGTAAACTAACATATGTCTATGCCAAATTTACTCCTCAGAATACAATTAAACACCAATTCACAAAGCTATGCATGGTCACAATATATGTCTATACCGTAACAATATTATAATCAGAAGATATAAGCATATATGCACCATTCAAGTTTTATGTCAATTAATTATAACTCTCTCGATATTATAATTAACTCATTAACCCACTAAAGTTGATCAGACAATAGAAAGTATTAGCATGAAAAGCACTTGAATGAATAAACCATAGAACTGCATACAGTACTCTTTAACAAAACACCAATAATCCCATGCTAGGGTTCCATAAAAATCCCAACTTTATAAAAGTTAGTTCATAATAAAAATCTCAAAACAATCCAAAGATAACCAACACATATTCATAAGAAGAGATAAATAAAAGATAAGAGAGAACAAAGGCGATTGAATGTCTTCAATGGCTGAATCCTTCTTCGTTGATGGCTTGTCCTCCTCCCTTGTGCGTCTTCTTCTCTCTTGCTTTTGTGTGTCTCTATTTTTATGTATTCAGATTAGGTCTGGTCTCTATCTCTAATAAATCTATAATAAAAGTATTTTTATTTATTTAATACAAATAGCAGGAGATTTCCCAATCAGAATTGAATTCCAATAATAGAAATTCGTAGCTTACTGTTGGGCTCTGTTTCTGGACTGACTCGACTGGTTTTTAATATCAAGGCCACTTCCAAAATAAATCTCTTCTCATAAGCTTTCCGTGGGCTATTGAATCGTCTGAATTGGACTTCTAGAACTCCAGTTATGGCTCAAACAGTGTCGACTACGCAAGTGGGTCATCAAATCCGAATTTTAATTAAATTAATCTCCAACTCGTGCCATTTAAGCTCCAATCCTTCCTTTATTAAAACTCCTTGATACCTACAATAAAACATTATAATTTATTAAATCAAAATCCAAATCAATACAAAATAATTTAAATATAGGGACAATATATAGATATTGCACACACTTATCACATCCCCACACTTAGCATTTTGCATGTCCTCGGGCAAAGAAG
The DNA here is from genome assembly GCA_030848705.1 of Heracleum sosnowskyi. Lineage (NCBI taxonomy): Eukaryota > Viridiplantae > Streptophyta > Magnoliopsida > Apiales > Apiaceae > Heracleum > Heracleum sosnowskyi. Next base: position 46,279,588 of record CM061239.1, on the reverse strand, counting down.
AAAGAAAAATAATAAGTCCTAACTAACTAATACCACTTCCGTAGGTGGTCACGGTTGCATTTGGCATATGCAACAAGCACTTTAAACCCCTAGGTAGCCCTAGTGGACGAGTAAGGTCTCGTGAGGGTTTATAGTAAATCTACCCATAAAATCTTATTTGGGTTGACTGCCAAGTCTCAAACATGAAATATATCATAGCACACCACACATTCAAACTTAACCATGTAATAGCTCTTATATGTCATATAATGCAATTCGTTAACTTTACACACCAACACAACTATACAAGTACGCGCACATAGTCTAAAAGACTAAAATATATCATGAATAACATCAAAGTCTCAATCAACAAGATAGTAGCATGCTTTAGATGGAAAGATAACCTCATAAACACTCAAAACACACAAGTGTTTAGTTGTACACTAGTACAAAATGGACCTACAGCGTCGCACCTATGGCGTCGGTTCTTTAGAGAACCGTCGCTTTTTCATGTTTTTGGCGTCGGTTTCCAACTAAACCGACGCTGTAGGTGTTTGTGAAGGACTTTTGGCGTCGGTCTTTCACTTAACCGACACTAATACATGACCTTTGGCGTCGGTCTTTCACTTAACCGACGCTAGTAGATGACCTTTGGCGTCGGTCTTATGAATGCCGACGCTAATAATGACTTATAGTGTCGGTCTTTGGTGGAACTGACGCCTATATCGAAATAAAGAATTTTTTTATTTATTATGAAATTATTTTTTTGAATTTATTTTCATGTTTGTTTAAAAAAAATTGTACAATTTCAAATAAATTTTGATTTTTGACATTTCTAAAGAAAATCAAAATTATAAAAAATTAATGTAATTTTTTTTTATTTCTTTTTGATATAAATGACTAGAATTATCCTTATTATATAAAATATCATAAATATGTAAGATAATTAATTAGTTTTTATTAAATTACACTTCTATTTTACAAATTTGAATTGTTGACAAAAAATTTGAAAGTTCTTGTTTGTTTATTTTTAATAATCATTCTTCAAAAATTTAAACTATTTAACAATATATTTATTAAGTTATATTTAACAAGATTATATTATAAAATGATTTATATCCAAAAATTTATAAATATGTTCAACTCAAAAACTATATTTTAGTTTTACTTATTCAAGTTATATTTTGGTCCGCATAAAAATCAATTGAAAAAAGACAAAAAGTACTGGCCGTATTTTTACACTTGAACCAAACAACAAGGGCGATCCCCAATTTACATCTGAAGTGCTCACCTTCGAGCCCTAATTTGCAATCTCCATCTCACTGCGTTAAACCCCATTAGTTCTTCCCGATCAGTTAAACTAAGTTCTTCCGATTAAAATGAGTTTCATCGATTATAAGGGCGAGTCCTAATACCAAAGTTGTGAGTCCTCATCTCCGTCACCATCTTCGTTCTTCATCTTTGTTTGATTCCAGGTATTCTCATTTTCTATCCGATTATGGCTCAAATCTAGATTTTTATTTAATGACTTTGCTTCAAGTTCTCTCTCAAAAAATGACTGTGTATACACAAATATGTAATGCAAATTTGTTTTGTATATGGATTTTCTTCGCAAAGCTTCACAGTTCACACCATCCATGGAATTGAGATTTGTTACACGCTCGTATGTAGTTTTAATTTGTAAAAATGATATTTAAACAGATTTGTAGCGGAATTACCCAAACAGATATTATGTCTTGCTATTTCATATAGGCTAGTATATGGTAATATGATTACAGGAACTAGCAGGCAAATTCCAGAGGTGGAAAAAGGTCTAGATGGAAACGGGATAGAGCTGTCCAGGACCTCTGTGGTTTTGAAAAGTGGTGATTGGGTCATAGACTCGTAATGATTCTCTGTTTTGGAAGGAACTCAGTGGTTTCGCAGCCTGGATGATATCAATAGGTATGAACATCAAATTCATGAAATTCTTGTATTTGATTTGATAAGGTGATTTGAAACAAACCTAATGGATGTTTAGCCATGGTCACTACACTAATTATTCAGCCATCGATCTTTTCTTCGTGCTAAGGGTGTGTTTCGGTCGGGGGTTGTAATTAATCAAGTGCTTAATCGTTTGATTATGGTCGATTAAAAACTTAACTTAAAATGGCTAAACAAATTAACACCTTGATGTTTACAACTTAAGTAGTTTCAAATCCAAAATAATTAAAGTGATTACAACATTCAGCAGTCCATTTAAGCTGAATCAACTGTGTGATTGATTGTGTGGACATTGAAAGATAGACAAACTGAATTGACAAGGAAATGTACAAAGAATTAAACACCATTCTCTATAAGCTTGCTTGTCCACCAAAATCTCTAGACTTCGTGCTCGTATAAATCAAAAGGTCTTGTCAAGGGTTGTAACGAGGCTTAGGTGAGGGGTAGGAAATGAAAAGGCTGTAGTTGGCTAAACTTGACAACTAATAGAGCATAATGTTCATATACACTTGAAGCACTCAACATGAAACTAACTTTGAGATATCATCTCACATACAAATATAAAACCCGTAAATTTCATATTGTAAGAACCATTGAACATACACTCTCTTTTCTTTCTTTTTTTCCGATAGAGAGATTTCTTTTCTTTTTCATTTTTTTTTCAAGTTCTTTCTCACTCTTTTCTTTTCTCTTTCTTTCTTATTGACCTTTATGACTCTGTTTGAGGTGTCAAAGACAAAGAATAGCCAAACCAATTTAAATCTCACCAAAATTAACACATTAACAAAGATATCCCCAACCACACTCATTATTTTACCAATCTCAAGTATATATCACAATGCTCTACTAGTCAATCAAGACAAGAACAAACAAATAAGCTCAAGATTTAGATGGTGATATACGAAGAAAAGGGATATAAGCTCAAGGGGGCTCACTAAGGATTGTTTTTAAGGGTACTGTTTGAGACAATACGGTTAATCCTAGTGCCTTTATCATTTTTACACAATACACGATATCTATATACGCACGACCTGGTTTAAAGCAAGTTCTAGAGCAGCATGCACAATGACGAATAACTCACCAGAAAAATATAGATTGATATAAAAGTGCATCAATCATAAATATAAGGCTCAAGATCTCATATGTGATAGCATGCTAAACTCATCAAAATTGACAATGACGTACATTCAAGTTTTGAGATTTCGCAAGCACATACAAGACATCATCATGTACAAGGTATTTTACGCCAACGATACAAATATATGACACTCACAAAATAATTCTACATGGTGTGTACTTATCTTTATTAACATGCTATATTGACAAGGCAATCAATTTTTTAAGTTTTCTAATTTTTTTGTGTTTTTTTGTTTTTGAATTATCCTAAAAAAAATCTAACAAATTAAAAAGAAAAAAAATCCTAATTTTTTTAATTTTTTTTTTATATTGGAAACCCCTCCCCGCACTTAAGCGGTTCATTGTCCCCAATGAATATTATATATACATTAAACTAACAAGATCCTAAAAAGGAAATATAAAAATAAAATAAAATATACAAAGAAATGTGAGAAAAACTCCCCTATGCCCTTGCATGAAGTGTCCTTGAAAAAAAATTTGTAATGGTACTCTCTCAATGCATTTTCTGTTTCCAGCCGTTATAAAATTGAAGACGAGATTTTAACTCTAAATACAAGCTTTTGCAGTGGTAGGAGCTTATATTTTCATTCAGGATGTCATGGGTTCAAGACCCTGCTGCTGCTATGTTTTTGTAAAAAGGTAGCCAGCTCTTCTAGTTCAATTCCTAGGCCTAGGAAACGTGTATAACCAGGCAGGTGGATAAATTAAAACCATAGTACATGTGTCACAGTGGTTGGAACCTGGCTACAAGAAGTCTCATGCAGCTGGTCAGGTGTTCAAATCCCCTTGCCCGAACTATTTTTATTAAACGACCTTTCCAACAGCAGGTTGGCACTCATTGTAGGCTCGGACAACAAGCAGGTTCGGAGTCTCAAGGCTGGAGGATTGCTCGGGAGCGCATGTAGCAGCCGCGCGTGAATTGCAATCAGAAGAGAGTGTAGCAAAAGACACTTGTGCACGGTGACCAAGGGGCCCGCATGCCAATCAAAAATTCTCTGTCACCAGCTTTTTTTTCTTTTATTCGCTCACTGTGCAATTCAATTTGGTCATCATGCCAAAATTCCTGCTCCTCAAAATTCTTTTTTTTTTACCTTACAAAAATTATGGGCTGCCTCCCACAAAGCGCTTTTCTTTAACGTCTTTGGCTAGACGTGAGACTAACCTTTTTACTTGAAAATTTTACACCGTAATGTAAAATTTCACATTGCATCTCCTAATGGCCATTTAATTATCTTGTTCGGGACCATGTCTTGTACAACAAGATTCAATTTCCTATGCTCATCAAAATTGCCTTTGACACTGTTTTCACACAATTTTTGCATTCCCGAAGAATAGATAATATTATGAATCACTACACCAAAAATGACCTATTGTAACCCCATAAAAGTGTATTGTTAGACCCTAACAATGTTACATTAGATGTTTATGTAACGTTTTGACCAAAATTCGGCGTTACATTTACTGGCGTTGCCTATGGCTTCTATTGTAACACTATATGTACTTATTGCAACCCTTTTTGAAATATTACAATAGCATTTTTTTGTAACACATTTGTCTGTTTTAGTAACATTTTTAAGGTGTTGCAATAGACTAATGCAACACCTTTTTGCAACATCTATTAAGTAAAAATGTTACAAAGTTAGTTCATTGCAACACTTTGATGCAACATTTTGATGCCTTTTGCAATACATTTTGGTTTTTTAGCAACATTTATCTGCAACATTTTAATCTCTATTGTAATATTTATAGTTTTTAATTGCAACATTAATGTGCAACGCTTTTTAGTATCCAGATTGCAATGTCTTGTCTGAAATTTTAATATACCATGCACAAAAGCATATAAACCAATCCACCAGAAATGACATTTCATTCCAATGGCAAATCCAAAAAACACATGTACCAAACCAGAAATGACATTTCAAAGTTCCGAAATTGAAAATCCAACAAACACATGTCAATAGACCCAAACATAGTCCGACATCTAGTTCTTAAGTCTAAAGTCGAAACACATGTCGACTTACACCACAATTCTACATTAAACTTAGTCTTAATATCATATCATGTCAAAATACCAACCTACTACCAAAAGTACGCATATAGAAAATAAGAGTTAAGTACTACTGATCATTATCAATCATCATTTTCGTCATCCTCGCGATCATCGTCATCCTCGTGATCATCGTCATCCTCGCGATCATCGTCATCCTCGCGATCATCGTCATCCTCGCGATCATTGTCCTCCTGATCATTGTCCTCACTTTCGTCACCAGTAGTAGTATCAGCACACAACTCTTCAATATCAAGGTATTTGAAATCTGGATTGATTTCTCCCAATTTCGCTATTACCTTTGACATTTTCTCACACACCTTTTGATCTACCATCTCTTGCATTTCAGCCATGATTTCCTCCTTTATAGTCTTTTTGAGATGATCAATATCAGTAGCAGGTGTACTGGAACTACAAAGAATTGGCTGCTGAGCTTTCATTGTTTTTCTGCATTTTCCAGACCTTCCTAGAAGCCAATTCGGTCCATGTTTTGGTTTTTTGCCTTGTTCCGCCCCACTGCCATCTTCAACAGCAGTTGTAGCCTACGAATAAACATGGACACATTAAAACTGAAAGAAGGCCGACCTTCAAAGGAAAATATTGCAGAATCTTTAATAGGTGAAAATGACTAAAAAACTTAAATACTTGCATCTTACCTTGTATTCCTGTCCTTGTTTCCGTTTACGTGTTTTCTGATAAATATCATCTTTCGGAGCTAGCTTTTTAGGGTCGATCTTCTTTTCTGCTTTCTGAGATAATAATGCAAAGAATGACATAATAATAAAACTATATAATGCAAGAATGACAATGACATAGAAAATTAAACCATCTTTTAAATAAAAGCTGGACATACGATTTTCTCGCCAATTTGCGCAAAACTTTTACGACCAGCAGTGTGAGTTTCCACAATCAACTTACGATTTTCTGCATTTTTTCTAGCTCGCTCCTGACCATTCAATAAAGTGCGAAGAATATAAAATAACTTACAAAAAATTACGAAAATAAAATTGTGAAAAACTCAAGTACTAGCTAATGGATTGATATATGAATGGATATACCTGAACATCTTTATCCCCCCAGTATTTGAGAAGCACCTTGAATTCTTCGACTGAAATGACATTGGGCCTATTTTTTAGCCTGTCTTCATCAGTATCATATTTGAGATAATGGTCTTTCTTAATCCGGCACTTGTTCAATTTCCACAAAGCACCAATAGTCCGCAATGTATAGGTTCTTCCTTCCTCGGGAATTTCATATTTTGTCTAAAAAATTAGTTGGAATTTATTAGTGGCAACTAGAGACCATAATAAACAACTAGAGATCATAAAAAAGGTGTGCAAGATTTTGAGTTTACCTTAACAAAAGACCATAGTTCCTCCTTCTGTTGTTTAGGAAATTTATGCCAACTGACGAGATCAAGAGGGACAGACTGCCTACCCAATGTCCCGCAGAAGTTTTTGAATTCAGCCAAGTCACCGTCTTTGTCAGCAATAGCCTGTAACTCAGAGTTCAACTTAATGACAACCTTCTCGTCAGGCCTCCTTGTGTACACCTTATTCATTCGCGTAGGACCTCTACGCTTTGTGCCTTTCTGTACACCTGAAATTAGTACAAAATAGTCAAGTACCGTACGATTCAAACCAATATCAAGAAAACCTAAAATTACCTGCTGAAGTATCAACTGTCTCTTCAAGAGTTTGAGGATGTGATGTCTGACCACCATCACCCACTTGGTTTTTTTCAAGGGTCTTTTTCTGATCTTTCATCACTAAGTAAGATTCCATTGAACCAATTCCTTGATTGTTATACTTTTTTGGAGGCGCCACCCTCACTGGTATGCATTGTGAATCTTTAGACAAAGGAGGGGGAGGTGGTAAATTCTCATCTAAGACGGGAGATGGATTTTGAGTTACGGGATGGGGTGTATTTTCAGCTGGTTCAGACTGCGTAGTAGTCTCAATAAAAAATGCAATCACAAATTAGTACCAGTATTTGAACTTCTAAACAGTTATTATCACAAATTAATTTAACATCATGTACCTGCATAGACAAAGGAGCTGTGGCCCTTGAACGTGTTATCGGCCTTGAGACATGATTTGTCGCCTTCTTCTGCTTCTTTTCCTTCATCTTCGTCAGTTTTTGCTTTCGAGAAACTTGTTTCGCAATGATCTGTTTTTCTTCTTCTTCAGCCTCAGACAAACTATCATGTCCAGGAACGTACTCTTTATCAAACTCCAATTCATCATCCGCTAGAACTTTTTCTGGCACATTTTTCAGATTAAGACCAGTAGCAAAATTTTTTAATCCCATTTCTTCTGCCTTTCTTTTATTTTCTGCAACCTGCAGCAGCCTTTTTCTTTCATACTCCGTTATCTGAAATTTATAAAATGTACATAAATATTAAAGTAGACCATATGAGTAACTAAACAGTATATCAATATATTTAACCTTTGGAAGAACTTGTTCTGAGTTCCCCTGTCCTGTCTCAGCTTCAAGTAGGCCAGTAGCTGACTTTCCACGAGCGGATCGACGACTTGCCCTTTCTTTCAAAAGCCCATCTCTTGTCACAAACTTACGATTTGCTTGTAAAGCTGTTGGTGCAATCAGTAGATGAAAATATATACTAAAATCACTATACGTCAAGTAATAACTGAAAATAATAATGAAAACATCTCAACATGAATGTATTACCTTCAAAATATTGTGTTCTTGGTCGCACAATTACATGTGGCTGCATTTGTGCTTTTGGCTCTACTTTCTTGTCAATTATGTGATCAACATAAAAATCCAAACTCTCTCCTTCAACATGATTTACAAATTCTTGTAAATCACGATCATTGTCAATAAGCTTCCAACCAGTCAGTACATTCTTCACATAAACACCACCAATTTCTGTGTATTTCAAATCATCCTTCACATACTCCATCACAACAGTGTACGAGAATCTGTCAGATTCTACGTACTCCGAAATCTGATTACATAGCCCACCTATATATTCTGTTTTTGAGAAATGTCCCTTGTGAAAGAACCTGAGAATGTAATCTTTACATGCCATCCTGAAAACAAGGAAATTAAGAAAAATACTTAGAAATTGAAATGTTCACAATTCAAATCGAAAAAAATGCAGTTAACTCAAAAATAAAAGAAAGAAAGGCCTGCTAATATACTGAATAAAAAAACGCATTATCATTAACCAAATATGCAGTTAAAGCACAATGAATTAATACATGAAAATAAAGGAAAGAAAGCACTAATAATGAACTAAGTAAAAAAAGCACTAATAAACAGAATGATGAACCACACTTAACGATTACAACAAAAACAGGAAACTAGCACAACTAAGAAACACAAATAAGTTCTCTATTCATCATATTTCAGCGTTTTCATGCTCTTCATCAGGTGTAACATGGATTTGCTTGTTCGGAACATCATCTCTGCACCAACTGATCATATCATCAACAGGTATTTGTCCGCGCGGCACATAACTTAGCATTCATCAGAACTGAACAAAAAATTTCTTTTTCCTTTTTTGTCATATCAAAATTAGCTGCTCTAATTTCAACATGTATGTTATCAGCACATTTGACTGGATGAAGAATTTTTCTGATCCCCATTTCTTCCAAATCTTGACGAGCATTAAGATGATCTTTTGTCTTGCCCCCGATATTTAACAAAGTCCCCAAAATTTTATCGAAGATGTTCTTCTCAATATGCATAACATCAAGGTTGTGCCTAACCATATTACTACTCCAATATGGTAATTCGAAAAAAATGGACTTTTTCTTCCAAGGGCAATCTAATGAAGAACCCCTATGCTTCGTCTGTTTCTTCCCGAAATCATTCTCATAACCACACAACAGTTCCTCAACCTCAGTCCCGGTTAACATTTCAGGACATCCTAGCACTTCCACATCTCCATTAAATCTCCTCGTATCAGACCTCCACTTGTGGTCAGGAGGAAGAAATTTTCTATGGTTTAAATAGACAACCTTCTTACTATGTTTCAGATAAGTTGATGAGGTCTCATAGTGGCAAGAAGGACAGGCTAGTTTACCTTTCGTGCTCCAACCCGATAAAACTGCATATCCCGGAAAGTCACTTATCGTCCATAAGAGGCTTGCGTGTAGCTTAAATGTGTTGTCTACCCTTACATCATAAGTTTCTATTCCAACATCCCATAAATCTTTCAGCTCTCTAATTAACGGTTGCATATACACATCTATTTCATTACCAGGTTGAATAGGGCCAGGGATTAAGGTTGAAAGAATTAGATTTTCTTGTTTCATGATTAACCAGGGGGGAAGGTTGTAATTTACTAACACAACTGGCCAGGTGCTGTGTGAAATATTCATTGATCGATACGGATTAAATCCGTCCGCAGCTAAACCTAACCTAACGTTTCGGATTTCTCCTGCGAATTCAGGATATTTTGTATCCATCGACTTCCAACCTTGGCCATCAGCCGGATGCCGCAACTTGCCATCCTTCTTTCGTGCTAAAGCATGCCATGTCATTGAGTTGGAAAAATCAGAGCTCAAAAACATTCTTTGCAGCCTTGGCTTTAAAGGAAAATATCTCATCACTTTTGATGGGATTTTAGGTTCCTTTGACACATTCGTGTTCGCGTTAGGATTATTTTTATCTTCAACTACTTTCCATCTTGATGTTCCACACTTTTTGCAAATATCCAGGCCCTCATTTTCAGCCCAAAATAGCATGCAGTCATTTGGACATGCATGTATCTTTTGGTAATCTAGACCTAAGTCTTTAATCATACCCTTGGCCACATTAAAAGATGATGGGAGATTTACATTAGGAAAAACCTCCTTTATCAGCTCAAGCAAATCGCTAAATGCCGACTCGCTAAATCCATGAATGCACTTTAGTTGGTAAAGCCTAACTATGAAACTTAATCGAGTAAATTTTTTACACTCAGGATATAAAGGCTGTCCACCCTCCTTAACAAGCCTATAAAATTTCCTTGCATCATCATTCAATCCCTTCCTAACTCTATCTTCACTGGTATCATTATCATCCCCATATGCATTATGTATCATCGCCTCAAACTCGTTTCCTAAACCCATACCTATATCAGTGTCCATCTCATCAACAACGCTATCTATCTTAAGGGTTGAGACCTCGTAAATCCATTCAACAGAATGGGGACAAGGACCATTACATATGAGATGCTCATGTATACCCTTGGCATCACTCCAATACACATTACTACATATTTTACAAGGACACATCAACTCATTTCCTACGGCATATCTAGCAAATGCTATCTTAACAAAATCTTCCACCCCCTTCTTATATTTATCACTATACTTTGGAACTGATATCCATTTCTTTCCTTCATCTTCCATTTTATACCTTACATATTATTCAAAAAAAAAACATAGCACATTAATTTTACAGAGACAAGAATATTGTTGGTATATAATCAAAAAGTTACAGTATAACAGAGACATTGTAATTTACGACATCATAATTTACGACAAGACAGAGTAACATTACACAGTAATACAATTACACAGTACTCAGCCAAGAACAGAGTACTTAGTACAATTAACAATTCTAGCAGACAATTAACTAATCACAGAATCTTTACTTGATTCCTAAAAGAATCTACATTTACTACAACTGGTACCAATTACACAGTACTAATTCAGTTTCACAATTACATACAATTACACAATTACTACAACTTAGTACTAATTACATTTACTCAGCCAAGAAAAAAGTAATCAGTTTCACAAAAAATTCATACAAAAAATTCACAGTAGTAATTCAGCCAAGTCTAACTAACACAAAAAATTAGTCAAAATAACACATACAATCGAGCGAGCGAGCGAGCGAGAGAGAGAGAGAGAGAGAGAGAGAGAGAGAGAGAGAGAGAGAGAGAGAGAGAGAGAGAGAGAGAGAGAGAGAGAGAGAGAGAGAGAGAGAGAGATGGAGAGAGATTTAACACAAAAACCGACTAATTAACACATACAATCGAACAAAATTCACATGCATACACATATATACATCTATAATCCAACAAAATAGAAGAAAGTTGGGTATAATACCTCTAATTGAAGCTTTAATTGGATTTTTGCTCTAATTGAAGCTTTAATAATTTTTGGGGGTTTTGGGTTTTTAGGGATTGAGTTTTGAAATCGAATTTAGGGGTTTAGGGATTTAGTTTTGTGAGGTCGGAAAGGTGAGGTCGGAGAGGTGAGGTCGGGAGAGATCTGAGAGAGGGGGGCGAGAGAGTGTGAGAGAGGGAATAAAACTTTTGTGTAATAAAACTTTTGTGTAATAAAAATTTTGGTACCAAATATTTGGTACTAAAAAACCCCGCCCAACCAAAAAATTAAACTGCCGCCTAAATATTTGGTACCAATTTGATAAAAGCGTATCATGTATTGTAACACTTTTCTGAAGCATTGCTATTGTCCTAAAACTGTGAAAATGATTCTTAGGCTTGCAACGCTTTCCCATTTAAAGTAACATTTTTTAAAGTATTACAATAGATATGCAGGTTTCTTGTCTATAGCAACATTTTATGCAACACAACCACATGATGGGGTTGCAATAGGTCATTTTTGGTGTAGTGAATACTTGAAATCATCCATCCATCCATTATCTGACTTCTGCTTTTGTAGAACCTTCAAAAATAATTCTTCCTTGTCAGGAACTAAATCTGCTGATATAATAATGGACGAAGTCAGATATGTCAACCTTTCACGTTGCTCAAAAGAACCCATTACAGTGTCCAAAGGGCACACTAAATCACGAAAATTTGAGATAACCCTTCCAATAGCTATCCCGTTCTTCTGTAGAATCTCAAATAAATTTTCTTTCTTGTCCAGAGGTAACTCTGCTGAGATGATGATAGAACATATTGGAGATGATCTCGAATAAAATTCTTGAGGATGAGAAGACATTAAGTTCAATTCCAAATCAGGTGGTTCTTTGACATATGTTTTTGGAGGTTTGACTTCTATAGATAACACTTCCAATGACTCGAAACAATGCACTATTTCCGCATCTTGTGAATTAACCTCCAACAAAGTTAGATTCTCCTTTTCATCATTTTCATGTCCAGAATCTATAATCATGGGCAGCTTCAAAGGATCTTCATAAGAATTTTGCTCTAGTTTATCAGAAACTAGAACATTCGTCACAGATATTGTTGAAGAGTCCTCTACATATCCTTTATAAACAGATGTTGTTTGAGGGACCTCCACCTCTTTCTCGCTTTCAGCAAACACATCTTCAGAATGCTCTATCTGAACTTCTTCACAAGTTCCAGAATCACATGACAGAGAACTTGGCGTTTGATTTCTTATCTCAGCAACTACATCCCCAACTTGATTCCCTAAGTTCATCAACGAATCTGTCTGACTTTGGACAACATCTAGATTTTCGATAGCTTTCTTCAACAAAGCTTTTACGGAACTGGATTGTTCTTCTTCATCAAATTCTTGTTGTTGAGGTTGCTGAAAACATGGATATTTAGAGTTCATTGATGAAGTTCCAAGATATGCTCCTTCATTGCTCCATGAATTGTTCAGAGGTTGACTCCATGACTGGTTGCAAGAATTGGAATATGGGTTACTCCAATTTTGTTTACCAGCAAAGCAAATAGAGTCTGGATTGGAAGGACAATAATCTTAGGTACGAGCACCACAACAAAAAATACACGAAACATTATCAGATTGGCTCCGTGGTAGACACGATGGTTGCCACATAGGTCGATTCATCCCCATGCTCAAATTCTTTACCATCTCTGACACTGAAGATAATCTACCCTGCAAGGAAACAAATTCTTGATCTCGTGCAACACACTCTTCCTCATAGACCATATCCATCGCTTGTGGAAAATACATAACTCTATGTTGTTAAACCTGACAAACAACTATAATTATCCACATAAGCACACAAAAACAAACCAAACTGCAAGATAATAAACTTTGCAATAAACACTCTAAAAGTCCCCGGCAGCGGCGCCAAAAGCTTGTAGTGTAAAATACAGATGTGCAAGTGTACACAATCGCAGGCAAGTAATATAGTAGTGAATACCAGATATCGTTCCTCACGGACTGCAAATTTGTATTAATCGCAAGTAAAGTCTTACAATTTAGTTATAGAACAAAAGATTTAAGTTTTGGTTTTTCTACTAAAACTAATTAATTAACTAACTAATATTATACTAGCAAAGAGAGTCTTAAGAGATTCAGATAAGAGAAGATAAGTCAGGATAATTACATTCCCCTAACACATGAAAATCAGTAAAAAAAAGTTGTTTAGCACTATAACAATTCCATAGTTCACTAGCTAGAATTCCATAGTCATAGGTTTCTCTCGAAATCACTATGGTATAATTCCTACCAAGTAAACTAACATATGTCTATGCCAAATTTACTCCTCAGAATACAATTAAACACCAATTCACAAAGTTATGCATGGTCACAATATATGTCTATACCGTAACAATATTATAATCAGAAGATATAAGCATATATGCACCATTCAAGTTTTATGTCAATTAATTATAACTCTCTCGATATTATAATTAACTCATTAACCCACTAAAGTTGATCAGACAATAGAAAGTATTAGCATGAAAAGCACTTGAATGAATAAACCATAGAACTGCATACAGTACTCTTTAACAAAACACCAATAATCCCATGCTAGGGTTCCATAAAAATCCCAACTTTATAAAAGTTAGTTCATAATAAAGATCTCAAAACAATCCAAAGATAACCAACACATATTCATAAGAAGAGATAAATAAAAGATAAGAGAGAACAAAGGCGATTGAATGTCTTCAATGGCTGAATCCTTCTTCGTTGGTGGCTTCTCCTCCTCCCTTGTGCGTCTTCTTCTCTCTTGCTTTTGTGTCTCTCTATTTTTATGTATTCAGATTAGGTCTGGTCTCTATCTCTAATAAATCTATAATAAAAGTATTTTTATTTATTTAATACAAATAGCAGGAGATTTCCCAATCAGAATTGAATTCCAATAATAGAAATTCGTAGCTTACTGTTGGGCTCTGTTTCTGGACTGACTCGACTGGTTTTTAATATCAAAGCCATTTCCAAAATAAATATCTTCTCATAAGCTTTCTGTGAGCTGTTGAATCGTCTGAATTGGACTTCTAGAACTCCAGTTATGGCCCAAACAGTGTCGACTACGCAAGTGGGTCATCAAATCCGAATTTTAATTTAATTAATCTCCAACTCTTGCCATTTAAGCTCCAATCCTTCCTTTATTAAAACTCCTTGATACCTAAACTGAAACATTATAATTTATTAAATAAAAATCCAAATCAATACAAAATAACTTAAATATAGGGACAATATATAGATAATGCACACACTTATCAGTATTTAGAAATAAACTGGATCAAGATGGCATTGTAACGAGAAACAAGGCCAGCCTGGTTGCTAAAGTTTATTCTCAGGAAGCGGGTATATATTATAATGAAACTTATGCACCAGTAGCAAGACTTGAGGCTATCAGGATGTTTCTGGCATTCGCAGCAGACTCCAATTTTAAGGTATATCAAATCGATGTGAAGAGTGCATTCTAAATGGGGAGCTAGAGGAAGAAGTATATGTGGAACAACCTCCAGGCTTTGAGGATTCAAATCTGGTGGACTATGTATATTTTCTATTCAAAGCTCTCTATGGACTCAAGCAAGCTCCAAGGACATGGTATGACACTCTATCAGAATTTTTACTTGAAAATAGCTTTACCAGAGGTGTCATAGATAAAACTCTCTTTCACAAAATGCACAAAAATGATTTGATATTAGTGCAAGTATATGTTGATGATATAATATTTGGTTCCACTAATGATGATCTTTGCAAGAGATTTGCTAAGTTAATGCAAAGTAGATATGAAATGAGCATGATGGGTGAGTTGTCGTTCTTTCTTGGACTACATGTGTATCAAAGGCAAGATGGAATATTTATCTGTTAGTCCAAGTACATAAAGGATCTTCTAAAGAAGTATCATCTGGAAGACTCATCTACGGCAAAGACTCCAATGTCAACTGCCACTAAGCTTGATAAGGACGAAACTGGTAAGAAGGTTGACATCCCAAGCTACAGAGGTATGATAGGCTCATTACTTTATCTCACTGCAAGTAGACCAGATATTATATTTGCAACATGCTGATCTGCTATGTTTTAGTCGGATCCAAAAGAATCTCATCTTATAGCTATTAAACGTATCTTTAGATATCTTAAGGGAACCCCAAATCTTGGAATTTAGTACCCTAAGGATACAGGATTTGATCTTATTGGCTATACAGATTCAAATTTTGCAGGTTGTAAGATTGATCGAAAGAGTACTTCAAAAAGCTGTCAGTTTCTTGGACGAAGGTTAGTTTCCTGGTATAGCAAGAAGCAACACTCAGTATCCACATTGACAGCTAAAGCTGAATACATAGCTGCGGGTAGCTGTTGTGCTCAAATCTTGTGGATGAGAAACCAACTCCGAGACTATGGGCTTTTGTTAAACAAGATTCCAATATTCTGCGACAGCACAAGCGCCAGCAGTCAAGGACCAAGCACATTGATATCAGGTATCATTTTATTCGAGAGCATGTCATGAATGATACTGTGGAATTACATTTTTTACCCACAGAGAAACAAATTGCAGACATCTTTACTAAACCACTTGACGAATTCACTTTTTCTAAGTTAGTTGGTGAACTTGGGATGTTAAATCTTTCTAATTGATTAATTAGAAGTCAATAACTGCGAGTTGATCCTAATAAGTCCACAGATTTAAGGATTTCCATATCTTTAGGACTTGTGAACTTATTTTTCGGAATAATTCTCGTAATTTAGAATTATTTGCTTAATTATACGTCATATTTATAAATAATATATCTTCTGACATTTAATTAGAAAATAAGTTTAAAATTGTTTAAGTGCTAATTTTTGTTCTAAATATTATGCATTTATTCAATTCTGATTAATATTATTTTGTTCCATACAAAATAAAATAATGCAGCATAATTAATTAGATATTTATTAATTTATATTAGTTAATGATATTCAGTCAATTTTATACTAAATTAATTGTGAATTTTATTTTCTGTGAATTTAAGAGTACATTTTTTGACCTTTAGAAATTCACAGGAAGTAGAATTTTATTTTTAAACAGGTTTTTGGTTTAAAAATGAAGTGGCATCAAAATGTATCAAAATACTAAGAATCTATCGAATGGTTTTTAAGCTTCTCGATAAGTTTCTGATTAAGAAAAGTAAAAATCATCGAAACTTTTATTCGATAGATTTTGAAACTAGACAGAAATCTATCGAACATGTTTTATTTTGTTCAAGTTGATGATATTCGATAGTTTTCAGTCATTTTATAATTCGATAGTTTTCAGTTTTTAAAGTATGTTTACCTTCGATGGTTTTTTATAATGGCTGTTAATATTCTCATCTAAATCCACTTCGATAGGTTTTACAAAACTATCGAAGTGTGATTTGACTTTTATGCCCTTATACAAAAACAATCGACAGTTCATTTTTCAAACTATAGAACTTGAAAAGTCCTTTTTACCCTTGGCAGTAAAGTGAGTATATATGTTGTACTTAGTCAGTTTTTTTTCTTCATTCTCAGATCTAAAAGCTATCGAGTTATATACTTACATATATACACGCATATAATACTAAGAACTTCCGATATAATTGTTCTTCTTTTTTAACTGTGAAAACCTCAGAAATTCAACAATTACGACAGTAATCTTCGTTTTACTGTGTAAAGATTGTATGTTAGTCGTTTTCCTTGAGTTTTTCCGTTCAGTTTCTGAGAAACTATCGAGAGTCCCAAATTAGAACTACTAACTGAAAACTGATCTTGAGATTTGTTGACAGTAGTTTACTAGGATTAACAATTTCTTAAGTTTAGTTTTGGTTAAAAGTTTGTAATTCACACGAATTGAGAAAATTAGGGTTCTTAAAATTTGGGAATTTTAATTTGGTTCATTTTTTTTTAAAACAAGTGTTATTAAGGATTATTAATTAGTAATAATTAATTTTGTTTATTTTTGGTTTAAGATTGTAATTTTCTGGACTTTGTTTATTTTCAATGGCCGGAGAATTTATTATCACCAAGACGAACCATGTCTCTTTTCAAAATGTGCAATCCATCTCGAACTTACAGTTTCGTGCATGAGCACAATTTTTGAACTCACATTCTATGGTGGCATACGCTTTAAGTACTCCAGCAGTTTTTTATGTCGATCAATTGACTGAACTGTACACTACTGCCACCGAAACGTCAGAAGATAATGTATTATCATTCAGTTTTATTGTGCTAGGGAGCAGAACAATAAGGGTGACGGAACAAAATTCTAATAGAATTTTTCTTTTTCCTACAGAGAATCTTGTTCCGGATCCAACGACTGAAGAAATACATGCTTTCTTCACTCTTATTAGAAGTCAGCAACCAAACTTCTTTATAGGAGAATTTCTGAAGCATTATCTACCAAAGCACTGGAATTTCTTCTTTCACACACTAATTCATGTTTTTACTGCGAAGAGCATAAATATGCATGGCATTCCTCTGTTTCTTCAGAAATTAGGGTTTGCTATTGCTCACAATAGGCATATTAACATCGGTAGGTTAGTGATAGATCAGATTATTCAGTGCATGGGACCTTTTGAAGAGAGAACATGGCAGTATGATGTGCTTTGCTTCTATCCAAGGTTTCTACAGTTAATCTTGAATGATGTGCAAACATATGGTGAGAGAGACATCTTTGTAGAGGAGGAAAGGAAGGAGTGCATGAAGATGAAGAGCAATACAATAACAGCTCTTATAAAAAAGAATCATCTTCCAGGGGTACCTACTGTTCTCACTGACTATCTACGAACGGTACCTTTGCCACTTCTACCCCAGGGGAACAGGTAAATGAAGGTATGAATCCCGAACCCAATGTTCCTCAAGTACCTGCACCAATGGACATAGATCCTATACTAGAGCCCTCAGTGTTCCCGACCAAGAGGTAGACATCCAACAGCCTCTAACCCAGGTCCAAGAGCCTTTGGAAGAACCAAATGAAACTCAAACAGAAGCTCCTATCCATACTATACCAACTCTAGAAAAATCGGTGAGTGTAGAGGGAGATAGTGCCTTAGCAACACCACATAAGGAGAAACCCACTTCATCAACAGCTCTGCCTTCTGCTAAAAGAAGAAGAATTGAGACCAAGGCAACTGTTGACTTTTCATTATCGTCTTCCACTGATCCTCTTATCGATTTTTCTCAAGCTGATTGGGCAGCTATTAAAAAAGCTATATCTGAACCCCTAACCCAATCTAATAAAGGAAAATTGACGGAATCTTCTAGTTCTCCGACCATATTATGGTCAGGACCACTGGATGTCGGTTCTTTAGTGAACCAAGAGTCTTCACAGACGTTGAGAGAAGGCTTTGACCCAAATGTACAATCCAAAGGGTCATTGCCTAAATCCCCAGATGGAACATATCTGGATCCTGCAAGTAACGAGTACGACATAGGTGCGGATCGGCAACTCGGTAATAATGAATCAACCATTTGAGGAGTTACCTGAGGTTAAGTCTGCAAAGACTTCAGATGGAGTTTCAGGGCCTTTGCTTTCAAAAGAGCATGATCCTAACCACCGAAGATTCAAACTCTAGATTCTATTAAGGAAAGCTCATCGCAAGATGATCAGCAACTTGGTTTAACCAAGGATGGGGACTTGCGAAGCCCCATTGCACCCCTGGTGACCTCCTTAAGGATGGCTACGGTGATTTCCCTTGCAGGTACATCAAAATCTAAGGATTTGAGCAAAACAAAAACACATACACCTGGCCTGAGTGAGAAAGGAAAAATGAGTGAAACACCAACAGAAACGTTGAGTGAACACCCAAAGCCAAATGTGAGGAGTGACACCCAAATCCTGCCAAATATTCATGATCACCTTCCACCTACTGAAAGGGAACTTCAAGTTCAAGCCACTCTCAAGGAAATGACAGTTCATGACAAAGAAGGAAATGATTTATACAAAGTTCCCCTCAGACCTTCTTTTGCTCAAGGAATCACTGAAAGTCAATTTGATAGTCCATTATCAATGTTTCAACAAAAAATTGACTTGGCTGCAGCTGATTCTAGAAGAACTTATCGAGCGTTAAGTAGTGCATCTAGCACAATAACGGGAACAAAGGAGGCTTTAGATTCCTTGAAGAAACATGCCATGGAGGAGTTGATTGATCTAAGATCTGATGTCAAAGAGCTTCGAGACGAGTTTACAAATGAAGTACATGTGATTCAGCAAGGTCAGGAATCTCTGACGGAGGATGTTTTAGTTGTTCGTGATGTTCAAGCTAAAGTGAAATATGCAATGAATAGTCTGTCAAGGGTGGAGTCTCGACTGAATAAAAGATTTGATAAAATCGAGAAGTCAACCAACACAAGACTGGACAATGTTGACAAGAATCTTGCTGCTATGGAAGAGATTACCAAAGACATTGCTCTCTACATGGAAAATCAAGCTGACAGTATGGAGTCTATTTGGAAGATGCTTAAAGCTCAACAAGTTGGTCCTTCAACCCACTCTGTAGAGGATTACTCAACTAAGGGGGAGAAGGGAGCAGAAATGGAAACACCCATTCCAATTAGACAATACTGGGTTGAAGCTTTTGGGGATGAAAATGAAGAGGAGTTTGAAGTTGAGTTTCAGCCAACAAATGAAGAGCATGAACCATATTATCATGTACCGATTGAACATCCAATTCTTGATGATATTATGGAAGAAGCTGGTGAAGAAAACCCTCTATCTGATGAGCAAGTAGATGCCTTGAAAAGGTTGAAAGCTGAAAGAGCTGAAAGAGAAGCTTGGCAAGCTGAGATGGAGAAGCACCATGCAATTCAAAGATCTGAAAAGCTAAAGAGATTCAAGATGTATAGTGAAATAAGGAAGAAGAAGGTGTTAGATTTGGCACAAAAACAAGGAAAGGACTGGGAGATGGCTTACAAGACATTTTGTGGAGTTGAAGACGGATTGGAAGTCAATGACAACACTGATGTGGAAGTGATCTTTCAAGACATTAAAAGTGCAAATCCAGATACTAAAACCTATTTCACAACAATAAGACATTCCATTATCTACCTGAAAGCTGGAGGCAAAGCACACTACGCCATAAGTGGGCAATAATAACGCTTTTTTCAGTGTTACAAGCAAAAGTGTAACCATATATGTCTTAAAATTGATTTACACCTACACTTTTTTTCTCTGTTAGCATTGCTATAAATAAGTGTTACGATAGACGTCATTCAGTATCTATGCTAACGCCAAACTCGGTGTAGCTGTTGGTCTTAAAAAATGTGTAACCGTTGGTCTTTAAAAATCAAAAAAAAAAAAGCCAGCTCTCAATATTTGTCTAAATATTTCATTTAAGCGGCCAAATATTTGCCCAAATATTTCATTTAAGCGGCCAAATTTTCAGACATTCCCTCTCAACTTATTCACCGCACTCTCTCACTCACAAAAATACAACTCTCTCAACTCTCTCTCAAATCTCTCTCAACTCTCAACTCTCAACTCAACTCTCTCTCAAATCTCTCTACGGGTTCACAGATTAGGGCTTAAATTAAGGGTTGAAATTAAGGGTTCTTCACAGATTCTCTCTCTACGGGTTCTCTACGGGCTTGTAAATTCGGGTTCAATTCAATTTCAATTCGGGTTCGATTACATTCTCTACTTGATAAGGTATTCATCTTGCTCTTCTTATTTGTGTTCAATTAGGGTTTATTTGCTTTATGTGGGTTCTGTTTATTTGTTCGATTCGGGTTCAATTAGCTAGGGTTTGTAAATTAGGGGTTTCTTTAGGGTAGAATTGGGGCTTGTAGATTATGAATGTTTGTTTGTGTATAACATGCTTATAACATGTTTTGATTGCTTGTTTTGGTTGCATGTTGCGATTATAATTGTTTCTATTGCTTTTTTTGTATTTTTTATTTGTTTCGATTTTAGTTACGGTTTTGAAAGATGTTTTGGAGCTTGATTATGGTTTTAACTATGAATTATAAATTTGATAAATAGTGTATTTGGATAATAATATTAACTTTTATTAAATAAATAACTAAAATAAAATAAGTTACTCAAAAAATAATCTTATACCTGTGACTTTAAATTGCATTGGTTAACAAGACGAGCGCTCTGAATCAAATCAAATCAAGCTTCTTGATTTCATTCAAGAGAACTAATGACTCTTAGCTTAGCTAGTTTTCCTGGGCCTGCCTATCAGTAAAACAAAGGGCTTGGACTGTGGAAAGCTAGCCGTCCCTGGAAGCCTATCAGTAAAACAAAGGGCTTGGGCTTAGCTAGTTACTAAAACTGAATATTGTAAAACCTGAACACATAGTTAGATTAGGTAGAATTTGCGGCTAATCGTAGTTGTTGTTGTTTAATAAGTGAAGTTAAATTTAAAAATAAAACTGAGAGAGATGAGTCAGGTTTGTAACTTCGCGCTAGTGCCATGAACCTCTTGCTGTTATGATTTCTTTGAGGGGCTAATCATAGGTTTTTTTTTAACTGTAGTCATGACTGAGAAAGGTAATACTTGGTTGAATCTTCCCAAGTATACCAAGGATTATATTGAGGGAGTGGATTTGTTTGTGAAAATTGCGATGGCGAAATTTGCCGACGGAAACGAAATACAGTGTCCTTGTGATAAGTGTCAGAATTGGTTTTGGCGGAGTCCCGGCACGGTTCGTGACCACCTCATTTGCCACGGACCTTGTGTAACCTTTGTAGAATGGATTTATGATGTCACGTCATTAAAAGACAGTAATATCATGGATCCTGAACTAGACAGTGAACTAGATACGGGATTTAAAGATAATTTTGACGAGATGTTGAACGTTATGTATGGCAAGGTGGGACCAAATGAAGATGCAAGGAGATTTTATCAGCTCGTCGAGGAAGGAAAACAACCCCTCTATCCTGGTTGTAAGAAATTTTCTCGTTTAAGTTTTTTAGTTAGGCTTTACCATTGGAAGTGCATTCATGGTGTAACCGAGTCTGCGTTCGGTGAGATATTACAGCTGATTAAAGAGGTTGTTCCCGATATTAATGTGCCTGCCTCTTTCAATTCCGCCAAAAAGATCATCAAGAATTTAGGTCTTGACTATAAGAAAATACATGCATGTCCAAATGACTGCATGTTGTATTGGCGTGAGAATGAAAAGGCAGTTTCTTGCAAAACTTGTAGTGCTTCAAGGTGGAAAAACGGGGCACAAGAATCGGACAATGGCAATAATAGAATTCCTGCCAAAGTGATGAGGTATTTCCCGTTGATGCCAAGGCTCCAACGCATGTATATGTGTAAAGATTTTGCCAAACAAATGGTGTGGCATGCAGTGGAAAGAACAAAAGATGGGAAGTTACGGCATCCGGCTGATGGTGAAGCCTGGAAGACGATGGATGCCATGTATCCGGAATTTTCGTCAGATTATCGCAATGTGAGATTGGGGTTAGCTTCTGACGGGTTCAATCCATTTCGCACAATGAGTTCCACACACAGCACATGGCCAATTGTTGTCGTAAACTACAATCTGCCTCCTTGGCTAAACATGAAACCAGAAAACCTGATCCTTTCAACCCTTATACCTGGTCCAAACGATCCGGGAAATAATATTGATGTCTACATGCAACCGCTGATCGAGGAGCTGAAAGGGCTGTGGAATGCGGGAGCAGAAACGTATGATGCTTACACTGATCAAACCTTCACGTTACGCGCAAGTGTCCTATGGACCATTAGTGACTTCCCTGGCTATGCAATGTTGTCGGGGTGGAGCACAAAAGGGAAACTTGCATGTCCAATATGTCATTATGAGACATCATCAATGTATTTGAAGCATAGCAAGAAAGTGTGCTACATGAACCATCGGAAATTCTTAGACCCTGACCACAAATGGCGATCCGATAAGAGAAGATTTGATGGTAATGTAGAGGCTGGAACAAGTGCTCCAGTGTTAACTGGCAGGCAAATTGAATTAATGTTGGATGGTTACCAGAATGATTTTGGTGGAGTGGGCAAAAAACGAAAAGTAAGTTGCGATGTCAACCCTTGGAATAAGAAGTCTATATTTTTTAATCTGCCATATTGGGGGGACAACTTAACTCGACATAACCTTGATGTTATGCACATAGAAAAGAACATATGTGATAGTGTTTTGGGCACTTTGTTGAATATGAGTGGTAAGACGAAAGACCATCTAAATGCTCGATATGATTTGCAAGAATTGGGCATTAGGAAGGCCCTTCATCCCATCCCCTCCGCTGATGGAAAGCACGTCGAAATTAGAGCAGCAAACTTTGACATGACGAACGAAGAAAAAGATTTATTTTGTTCTGTGCTTCAAAATGCTAAGTTCCCGTACGGTTTTGCTTCCAACATCAGCAGATGCGTACAAGATAGGAAAGTTTTTGGATATAAGAGTCATGATGCACATGTAATAATGCAATATTTGTTACAATTTGCTGTCAAAACAACATTGAAGCCCGAGGTTGCAGTTCCTTTAATCAGACTCGGTGAATTTTTAAGAGGTATCTGTGCCCGAGTTATTGAGGTGCATGAAATAAAGAAGCTACAAAAGGAGATAATCGAAATACTCTGTCAACTTGAGACGATATTTCCGAATAACTTCTTTGATATAATGGTTCACCTTCCGGTACATCTGTGCAAGGAAATTGAATATGGTGGACCAGTCCACCAAAGATGGATGTATTCAATCGAGCGGTACCTAGGTGTATTAAAAAAATATGTCCGCAATAAGAGCAGACCAGAAGGTTCCATCGCAGAAGGGTATCTTGCTGATGAATGTTTGACATTTTGTGCAAGATTCCTAAATGACGGCGAAGATCAGTCGTTGAATGAGTCTGCAACTCCAAATGTAGAAACTGGTGGGTTTTTTATTGGGTCGGGGAAAAGCAAAAACGGGAAAGATATCCAGTTATCCGAAGAAATGTGGATCGCAGCTCATCGATATATTTTATTTAACTACGATGACGAGGCAGTGGTAGAGCTAATTGAGTAAGTCCTTAAAACTTGTGTATAATTGAGTAAGTCCTTAAAATAATTTATCTAAGTCAGTACATTGACATACTATAGTTGTGTATAATTTCAGGAAACATCATGCATTGGTGGACATTAACGTGAAGTCCAAACGGTATAAAAAGGAAAAAACACATACCGACGAAATATGTGTGTGGTTCAGGAATGAAATTAGGAAACAATTGGGGGTTTCAAGAGAATTACTTTCCTTAGCAAAAGGTCCACGACGAGCGGCTAAGGGGTTTAGTGGGTATGTACAGAATGGATATAGGTTTCATACGAAACAAAGAGATCGTAAGTGTACAACGCAGAATAGTGGGGTGTTTTTGAAAGCCTTAACAACTAGTTTCGCAAGTTCTAAGGATTGTAATCCATTAGTTGGGAATGTTGGTTATTATGGATCAATAGAAGAAATAATAGAAGTTGACTACTGGGGAGCTTTTAGTATTGTTCTGTTTAGGTGTACTTGGTACAAAGATGAAAAAGATTCTTTTGGTTTGACTCGAGTTAACTTTAACAGAGTTTGTCAAAAAGACGATCCTTTTGTCATGGCAGCGCAAGTGCAGCAAGTGTTCTACATTGACGATCCCGTTGAAAAACATATTAAATATCCTATTAAAAGGCTATCAACGGAGTTCGATGAAACACAAAACTGCGATAATGTAGTTGCGGATGATATAAATGGGCAGTTTTCACATGATAAGATATTTCGTTCTGTAATTGAAGAATATGATCGTGAAGTTAGTTGTTTCAGAGAAGAAATCCCTCTAACAGAAATTCCGATTCCATCACCTGACAGAATTGATCATCAACCAGACTTGGTATAAATTAAGTGCATAATTTAGATTAAGTGTGCAAAATAGATTTAATACTTTAGTTACTTAATTAGATTAATTGTATAAATTAGACTAAGTATTAAAATTAGGTTAAGCAGTCTAAAATCATATACAGGGGAATTTTTAAATTTTTAAATTTGTATACTTATATAGGATCTTTTTGTCTTGTATGTAGAATTTTCATGTTCATTATATCTTTCAGTGTTTTATACATAGAATTTTCAAGTTTATTAAATTTATATGTTACTTAATTATAAATCATTTAGTTATTTAATTGTCATGTAATTTGACTGACCATTTTTTTCTTTTTATTCCAGGATGGAGGACGAGACTGTGATTATTCGATTGCATCACAAAGGACGTTTCACAAAGAATAAGTATGTTGGTGGCTCACATGATACATTTGAGGAAGACCCTGACAAGTTTTCCTACTCAGTACTGATGGAGTTTGTTAAAGAAATGAAATACAAGGAGATTGGAGGCTTATATGTCTATAAGGATGGCTGGAAACTCCTATCAGATGATCGAACTCTTAATGAATGTACTAACGGGAAATCTGAGCTTGATTTTTACATCGAGTGCAATGTCGACAAATCTATACCAGCAATGACACAAATGCAACCACATGTGGTTATAAGGGCAAGACCAAGCCCTCTTATCAGTAAAGGAAAGAAAGCTGAGAAGCGAACTTTTGTGACACTACAGAATATCAATGCTGAGAAAACAAAAAAGCTGAAAGATATGAATATCAATGCTGAGAAAACAAAAAAGCTGAAAGATATGAATATCAATGCTGAGAAAACAAAAAAGCTGAAAGATATGAATGACGAGAAGGAAATGATAAATAACACGAGGAAGAAGCTACAGTTCAGCAATGTTGATGATGGTACTCCTGGGGAGGAATTGATTGGTTTGTCAGAATATTTGAAAAGGTTTGAGTCACCTCGTCCAGAGACAAAGACATCAGGTGGAGAGACAAAAACAGCTGCTGGTGAGAAATCGGGAAAAAATGCTGAAGGTCAAGGATGTAATGACTACGAAATAAAAAGGAATGATAACATAGCGAAAAATAAAGCAAAGCTAAAAGAACTTGGATTGGTACGTGATGAAGCTGCTAAGAGTTGTCAAAATGATAAAGGCAAATACAAGGTAACAAATGACAATGCAAGTGAAAGTGAGTACTTCCCGAATAATGATGATGGTGAAGCTGAACGACAAAGTGACCATGGCGATGATAATGTCACTTCAAAGGTATTTTTTTACTTCATTTAATTATCAATTTATATTTATAGTATTGCTTAAAAAGGTACTTACTTTTTGTAAAATATTAAAATTTCTAGAGAACAAAAAAGGTCAAGAGACAGAGAGTTGAGATCGGTGCTGGCCCAAGAACTCGTTCCCGAGCTACTAAACTGCCAGATTCATCTCAAATGAAGGAACCAGATGAAGGCGCATCTTTGCAGGTACCTGCAGAGGTATTATAATTATTTTAAAAATACTTGTTTAAAAATAAAATATAACTGAGTTGATTAGTTTTTTTTTGATATTTTTAATAATATTCCTTTGAAGGTCAATAAGGCACCAGTGGTTTCTCTAAAAGAGAAGCTAAACAATCTGAGAAATGGTCCTGGTTCAATGACTGCATACCTGGCGTTACGCGAACAAGAAAAAGTTGATTCTCAAAAGGAAATCCCGAGGGTAGAGTCTGAAATGCAACATTTGCAGTCACAGTCCGGTAATTTTACTTGTTTAATGTCGTGTGTCCTTAATTTAAGTCAATTATTTTCTTTCAAGTCAATTTCTAAAGTGTCATAAACTGGTAGTAAACTGGTAGTAAAATAACTGGTAGTTATTTTACTTGTTTAATGTCGTGTGTCCTTAATTCAACTTGTTTAACTACAACAACTTCTTCTCTAACCTGGAGATTAAAATATCACAACACTTTCATTTATTAAAATAAAATAATAAAATAATAATTGTTAATAACTAACCAATTACCTATTTGAGCAAAAGTGTATATTCTTTTTTATATTTTCAAACTAAAATTTTTACTTTTCTATTTTTTATAACTAAAACCTCTCATTTTCCAAAAATATTACGGGAAGTTCTTTTTAATGAAATCAAATAATAATATTTATAATTACTAATAACTAACCGATTAAGTTTTTTTTTCCAAAGGGTATATTATTTTTTATATTTTCTAACTAAAATTTTTTCTAAGTAAAATCTCACATTTTTCAAAAATATCACATGCAATTTAATTTAGTAACATAAAATAGTAATATTATAAATACTAATAATTAACCGATTACATTTGTTAGCCAAAGCGTATATTCTTTAATATATTTTTTAACTAAAATTTCTACTTTTCTAAAATTATCGTAGACGACATCTATCTATACTATACTATTATATAATAGCTAAAACATTGAAAGTTTTGATTTCAATTTTCGGTAATTTATTCTATTTAATATATCTATATGTACTATTATATAATAGCCGATACATTAAAAGTTTTGATTTTCGATTTTCTCACATATATAACATAAGTACAAACTCTTTTAATTATACTTTACTTAGAATTCAAAAACACGACCTTTTTTTATAAAATATTTATATTTATATATATTACAACAAAATATATTGATAATTTTGACGGTTATCTTGACTAATATGCTTACTAAGCTAATAAATTTTTATAAAATCTATAAGTTTTTTTAGATTTAAAGTATTAAAGTAGTACTTTTAATTCTTTTTAAAAAGTTAGCATTTTTAAAAGTATTAAAATCTCAGAATATTTAAAAGTAAATTTCAAAATTAATATTAAAGTGGTCCGTTGCACTAGTTATAGGCTTATATATATATGTATGAAATTCGGATCCAAAAAATATGAAAAGAACCCTAGTACTGTTATGTTGATTTTTATGAGTAGATTATGAACAAACGCAATATATAATTGCATGCAGGATTAGAGCAACACCGAAAGATTTGTCTGAGTTTGAAGGCAGAGATATATATATATGACAGAGAGGTTCTTATATATACATGATATGTATTAAAATAAGCTATAAAAATATAATTAATATTGTATTAATTAAACCTAGATCGGTCTGAAAGCAAAACCCATTAATCAAGCCTGAAACTCTAATTAAATATTAAATTTGTAATTCATATTAGGCCTGAAAGTACGGTATGTACCAGGGGACGCCCGGTAGAGGCCTGTTCTTAGAGAAGTCTGTTTGAAACACAAAAATCAACATGGAAACGAATTCTACAAGGAAGGATCCAACATCAATCATGATCCAGGGAAGAGACTTGGCCTTCAAATCTCTAACTCTACTCTAAATCCAAGGCTCCCGATGCCTATACGTAGTCATCTTGCAAAGACATAGATAGTCACGAAATGTATGGTTAGTCATAAAAGCTGGATGTTCATCAACCCTATTATTAAATTTACGAAAATCCTAGCCACAATCTCAAACCTAGTTTTTATTTCACAACAATACACACACATATATAAATATGATAATATTGAGAAAGGAATGGATATTGTCAATGATTTTGATAAATGCATGGTTCGGTTAAATAGATAGGCTAATGTTGAATATATGATATGATCCTGGTAAGCCTGCTTCCTTGACACTTTGAGGTTTTAAAAGAACTAGTCACTTAACATGGTATTAGAGCTCTGGATGTGGGACGTCTCAAGTTCGAGTCCGTCCTACTAGGGCTGTCAATGGATCGGATCTGGATCGGATCGGTCTTGATCCATATCCTCATCCATTTAATTTAACCGGATTCGTATCGGATCATAACCGGATTTTTAATTACCCGATCCATATCCTGATCCGTTAGGATCACGGTTGACGGATCGGAGTTCCGACCCGTTTGTATTAAAAAATAATATTTTATTGAAATTCAAATTTCAACAATACACTGAACGTTTTAACAAAGTTCTGAAATATATAAATACAACACTAATTTTAATATAGAAATTACATTATAAATTGAAATTCAGTGACAATAATGAAACTAAAATCTGAAGAATTCTTACTTCAGTAGGTTACCAAATTCCAAATACAATGACAAACAATTTTCGGTAAAATTAAATGATATCTTATAATAGTAAATAGAAGAATTTACACAGATGTCACTACTAAAGAAAGTGAAATAGACATCGCTCCTATAACATCGATTGCTAAAAATACCGATGTTAAAAATATTTTTAACACCGCTTTTATTTTTAAAGATGTTAAAGGATTTTTCAAACATCAGTTAATTTAAATAACCGTTGTCTATGTTCATTTTTAAAAAAAATTGAAAATTTTCCGTGCCATTGCTTCCCTGTTATTACGCAAATATTTCCCCCTTCAATTTTATTTTCCCCTTTAAGTAAAATTCTATTTCCCCATTTTGCCAAACTTCTATTCCCCCTTTCTCACCGGACACTCTTTCTCTCTCGGCACCATATCTCTATCACCATGTAAGCATCTCTCTGTAACCCTAATTCGATAAACCCTAATTTTGAATGTAATTTCACAAATTCAACCATTAGTTTTTGTTCGATTAGTTCGATTAGCTCGATTGGTGCAAAATAGGCTTAAACTCGTTTTGTCCCAGCCTTTTACATCAGTTATTGGTCGATGTCTAGGAGCATCTAAGACATCAATTATGTACCAAAAATCGATGTTTTACATGTTCTTTGACATCGACTTTTAACCGATGTAAAAGCATATGACTTTTCTCTACAGCGACAAAGATATTGGTTGAAAAGTTGCCGGACATCGGTTTATAACGGATGTTTATTGACGTTTTTCTAGTAATTATAAAATTTGAGTTGTGACCTATGAGCGCATTTAATATATATTCACTAGTTGTATTAGTTCAACTAATAAAATATGAGGACATTAAAGATTCACTACGATAGGCATATTTTTGACATACACAGATAGCTCAACTAAGTAGATCAGCTTGATGCTTAGGAAATTAAACATACTAGTTTTCTTGTATTAACTGTATCATAAATTTGATAAATAATATATAAATTAAAAATATATATATTTTTTAATTTAAATAGTCGGATCGGATCGTTAACGGATCAGATCGTATTAAATCCATATCTGGTGCTTATCGGATCGGATCGTTAACGGATCGGATTTTTAACGGATCAAATTTATTTTTTAGTGATCCATATCCGCTCCATTAGCCTCCGGATCGGATTTCCGCTCCATTGATAGCATAACCTCCTACCCCCCAATATTTTCATTTATTAAAATATTGAATTTGTGTGCTATGATAGACCCAAAAAGGACGAGATCCTCACCTAATATTGAAAATCGGACCGGACGCTAGGGCAAAAAGACACGAACAACCTAGTGATCCCCTCTTGACTCAAATAACGGGTCATCGAGTGAGAGGATGTTGAATATATGATATGATCCTCGTAAATCCGCTTCCCTAATATCTTAAGATTTTAGGACAACCGGTAAATTAACAGTTAAATTTCAGCTAGGGTTTGCCAGGTTACGTACCATGTCACCTTCCACAACAGCATTCCCTTAGACACATTTAACTGGAGAGTAACCAATACGAAATATTGTATTAATTCAAGTATTTGAGTGCAAATTTTGTTTGGCCGGTAATCTAACTAAAAGTTTGTGTATAGAATATCTCATTTACTCGTTACAAAATCTTGAAAGGTTTCACTCTTTCAGAACCCTAATGGGTTATCTGAACCTTATTTAGTTGCAAAGGGAGGGAACTGAAGCAGGGTAACTGACCCTTCTACCTTTTTACCTTTTTTAATACAAACTTCTACATTTTACTTTGTTAAAATAAACTTGACTGTTTTTTCATTTAACAAAAAAGAGTTGATTGTTTTTCTCTTAATCATGTTCTCATGATCTATTTTGAAATTATTCAACAAAATATAATAATGACAAATTAACTTTAACGTATGCAATGTTTCAACAATTGTGAAAACAAAAAAGAAATGACATTAAATACTAAAATAAATAATTAAATAAAAATTAAAAAAAATTGTCACGTCGATCATGTACAGGAACCAAGGCATTTCTACAGGTAACAGGCGTAATTTTTATCGAAAACGTGCCTAAATAACATGTCATTTTATTTCACATCAATTTTTCTTATTTTTGTTTAAAGAGGGAAAAGACTCTTTACACTACAAAAAAACAGTTTAAAACCGACCACTTAAAATCGACCGAATAAAAACGGGGTGATTAAAATCGACCGTAGGTCGAGTTGGTCGATTTTAACTGTGGATAAACAAAAAACGTAAAACCGACCGATTTCGGATATAACCGACCCTTTTTGACGGTCGGTTATGCTCTGTTTTCTTGTAGTGTTAGACCTGCCTAAATAATTTTTGTCATCTCGTCCCAGGACTCTTTAGACCTTCGACTTGGAACTTAATTAGTGTTTATTTAGTTCTAATTATATTCTTACACATAATAAGTGTAAAATGGTTTTTATCCAAAATTTTGGTCATGTACCACCATTTTAATAAGGATGAATAAGAATTGTTAAATTTAACATTAAAAACTGTATTTGATTGTTAGTAAAATTATATCTAAATACTAAAAAAAATATATTTTAATAATATAAATCAAATATGAGTAGGTTTTATAAATTGAATAAAATTTTCAATATAAAAATTGGTAAATTTTTTCCTATTCAGTTTAAGAATAGTGATTTATGAAAGGTTATATTTCTTGATGTCTTTGTCCTTTCCAGGAATTCTTCGGCCAAAAAAAAGTGTCTTTAATATACACAATTGTAATAATTTAAATAACCAGATATATATAATTTTTAATATAAAAATTTGTATTTTTTTTTTTTTTTTGCAATTTTAGAGTTTTATCATAAACTTAAAGAATTTAAGAATTTTAGAGTTTTATTCATATAATGCGAGCTTTAAGAATTTTGTTTTTCTATTTACAAATTGAGTCCCATTATAGTAAGAAATTATAACAAAACACAAAGTAAGGTACGGCATGCAAAATTGTGTAGATAATGGCCAGAAGTACCGACTTCTCAAATCTATACTATATTATTATAAGCAAACCGTCCTCTATTTGATTGGTAGTTTGGTCATTTGGTTTGGTCCTCTAGATAATAATCGTTAGATGTAAATATAAGTATGGTCCTCTAAATAATAATCGTTAGATGTAAATGTTTATAATAAGATATTATTATTAAAGGTTCGAATCCCGTCAACAACATATTATTATTAAATATTTATATCATCTATTTTTCTAAGCTACATTCAAAAGTTCAAGATATTATTTCAGTAATATTCTTTTTTTTATATATCTAAAATGCTCCCACGGGTTCAAGGTTCGAATCCCGTCAACAGCATATTATTATTAAATATTTATATCATCTATTTTTCTAAGCTACATTCAAAAGTTCAAGATATTATATCAATAATATTCTTTTTTTGATATCTAAAATGGTCTCATGGGTTCAAGGTTCGAATCCCGTCAACAACATATTATTATTAAATATTTATATCATCTATTTTTCTAAACTACATTCAAAAGTTCAAGATATTATTTCATCGACAACATATTAAGAATTTTTAAAATCAAAATACAAAAAAAAAACTTATAATAATATCATACATATATTATTATAATATAAATCAAGATATAGATAATAAGATAAAAAATACTAAAATTCATCCGTGCATCGCACGGGTTATAAGCTAGTAAGATTGACAAGAATATCGAAATTCAGAAACAAAGACATAAATACTAGCTTGTTATGCATTTGAAAAAGAAATATCATCATATACGCATTTTATATGTGTGTAATAGGCCTGATATGGTAATACCTATTACGCATCTCAGACCAGAGTAATATGTTGGACTTTTTTGAATAAAATAATTAATTGCATTTTATTTTCTTTGATTTTGTAACTCATTTGTTTGATTTTGTAACTCCTATAATTACTAGATAATATTTATTTGGTCATTATAATGGAGGTTACAAAGTTATTGCATTTGGGAGTTACATATTATGTACTCCTATATATAAGGAGACCTTGGCATCATTGTTTGATACACAAAAAAAAAATCCACAAGCATTTTTTCTTTGTATTCATCTTAGAGCTCTAGGTTTTTTTCTGTGAGATAGTTGCTGTGTTTGTTCAGTTCGTAGAAGGCGGATCTTTAAGTGCTTAAGATCACCTTTGTTCGTTGTATCCTGGGAGACGGAAGCCAACAAACCTTCAAGCACCATACGGAAGGGGCTTTTCTGTTTTAAGGACAGCGTGGTTTTCACGTGCCTCGAACATACTTTTCGGTATTTTATTCTTGTTGTCTTGATTTCAGGTATACTCTCGATCTATACTTCGTACAAGCTTAAAACAGAACCCATAATTCTTATGGATTAGTTTAATTAATAAACTAATTTGTTTGAATTTTACCGGGAGTATAGAGTTTTTGCAACTGTGATTTTTAGTATTTTTCGCATATCCATGTTTTTATGAATTGAGTTCTAAGTTATCATGATCATGGCCTCTGTTTATTTGGTTTGGTTGATTGGTTTTCTGCTGTTGTACATGGCAGTGGACATGTATATTTTAAATAGCATGGACCTTTTGTGTAGTATCTTATTTGTCATGGTATTTCTATTACTCAATTATATATTGGCTACTGTGCTACTGTCTCCCTGTTATCTCTCATGCTCGTGTATGATATAGTGGTTGGTATAAGTTTTTAACCATGTACTAGTATATTTTATTGTCAACTATTAGCATGCTTATCTGGGTGTTATAATAATGTTTAAACTATGTTGCCATGCTTGCCTCTCGTATACAATATTTTGATTATAACCTGAGGAGTTAATCTTGCATGTATTGTATTATTTTAGGAGACGATATTTAGATCTATCATGTTATGTCAATGTTTATTTCGTTTGACCCGCTTGTTTATGCCTTCTATGTATATTTTTTTTGTTTGCCATGTTTTTTATAAAATGCTTGGTAATTTGTTTTCTTTAGTTTCAAGTTTTATAAGGATAAAATTGGCTTGTGCATAATTTGTGTATTAAGGCCATGTGTGTGGAGGAGGTTATAAATTTTTTTTTTTTTTTTTTGTAATTCCTAAGTAATTTTTTTTTTTCAAGCATGTATATAATTACTTGTATTTATTATGTTTTAAATTGCAAGTTTCTGTAACTGCCTGGGTTAACTTCAAATTTGCATGCTTTTATTTGAGTTAGAGATTCTATCTTGATTGTCCAATACATGCTGCTATAGTTTTTTAACGCCTATAAATTTTAATTGCCTGATTTGTTTCAATACCTTTTAACATGATATTATTAATTTATATATATTTTATGTTACCATTTTATTAGCGGGCGTTTTTTTTATAATAAATCCATGGTTGCTTATTATTTGTAGTTTTTATAGAAATGTTACGTGCCTGTAATATCGACAATTTTTTTTTTCCGTCAAACCAGCAGTCATTCTTATTAATGCTATAACTGATATTTAGGTGGCGTTAAATTGGAATTTCATAATATGGATGCTTGAATTGTTCAGTATTAACCATTGATCGGACTAAGTAATTGTACAAGCAATTGTATCGTATCTCGATTTCTGATCATGCTTTATGCAATGTGTATATTACTGATTTGGTATTGCCGGTAACCGTAAGTGCTATTAATTTATGCAAAATTTATTTAGTGATTAAAGTTTAGTCACCCTCTCGTGGTTAACCAGGAAGCATGTATGGATTCTTTATTTCGAGTTGTGTATTTAAGACTAATAGTCATTTTCTGACAGGGTATAGGCTATGT
This sequence comes from Heracleum sosnowskyi, assembly GCA_030848705.1. Lineage (NCBI taxonomy): Eukaryota > Viridiplantae > Streptophyta > Magnoliopsida > Apiales > Apiaceae > Heracleum > Heracleum sosnowskyi. Next base: position 46,244,679 of record CM061239.1, on the reverse strand, counting down.
GATTATTTGTAATGTGTGTTACTGTTGTTCTTTGGTGTCAGTACGTTGTCCGTACTACTTATCTCACAACTTGTTATATTGGTTAATTACTGCTAAGATGTTAACTAGTTATTATTTGTCTTGATTTCAGAAATGTCGGGAGTTGACGGAGCTAACTTGTCTGGTGATGGTGATAGGCGTGTAACTGCTGAGGCAGTGCCTAAAACGGCGACCCTTGTGGTGCCTAATACGGCTGAGCCGGTAACCGCTCACGCGGAAAAACCGGAGAAATTCAATGGGCTGAATTTCAAAAGGTGGCAACAAAAGATGTTGTTTTACCTGACCACCTTGAACCTTGTGAGGTTCTTGACCGAGGATGCACCTAAGCTGAAAGACGATGAGTCTGATGTTGAGCTTGTTAGTGCAGTTCAAGCTTGGAACCACTCTGATTTCTTGTGCAGAAATTATATAATGAACTGTTTGAGTGATTCACTGTACAATGTGTATAGTGTGCTAAAAACGTCCAAAGCTTTGTGGGACTCACTCGACAGAAAGTATAGAACCGAGGATGCGGGTACTAAGAAATTTATAGTGGCCCGACTCCTTGAGTTTATGATGGTTGATTCCAAGAAGGTGGTTAGTCAAGTTCAGGACCTTCAGATGATAATGCATGACATGGAATCTGAGGGAATGCCCATGAATGAAGCCTTCCAAGTAGCCGTTATTATTGAGAAATTGCCCCCTGGTTGGAAGGACTTCAAGAATTATTTGAAGCATAAGCGAAAGGAGATGACAGTGCAAGACCTTGTCTTGAGACTCCGGATTGAGGAGGATAATAAAAATCGGTCTGTCTCTTCCTCTAGTGCTAATGTTGTGGAGGCCAAGAAGAACTCCAAGTTCAAAAAGGGGAAACCAGACAAGAGGCCCAACTTGGGACCTAAAGGTGGAGTTTCTAAGAAGAAATTTCAAGGAAAGTGTTTCAACTGTGACAAGATTGGTCACAAGTCAACTGAGTGCAGACTACCGAAGAGGAAGAAGCACGAGGCCCACATGGTAGATGATGTGGCTCAAGATATATCTGAAATCAGTCTCTCTGCTATGGTTTCTGAAGTGAACCTGATCGGCTCCAACCCGAAAGAATGGTGGATTGACACTGGTGCTACTAGGCACATATGCTCGAGCAAGGAGTTGTTCCACACCTTCTCGCCAACTGAGAATGGAGAGAAGCTTTTCATGGGAAACTCTGCAACATCTGAAGTCCTTGGAAAAGGCAAGGTTGTCTTGAAGATGACATCTGGCAAGGAGCTGACTCTGAATGATGTACTCTATGTGCCAGAGATTCGAAGGAACTTGGTTTCTGGCTCGTTGTTGAACAAGAATGGATTCCGCATGGTGTTTGAGTCTGATAAGCTAATTTTGTCCAAAAGTGGAATGTTTGTGGGAAAAGGTTATGTAACCGATGGGCTTTTTAAGCTAAATGTAATGATTGTGAAGAGTATTAATAAGAATAATTCTTCTGCTTACTTGCTTGAGTCCTCCAATTTGTGGCATGGTAGACTAGGTCATGTTAATTATGAAACAATGCGTAGATTAATTAACTTGAACCATATACCTACATTCCAAATTAGTTCGAAACACAAATGTGAAATTTGTGTGGAGGCAAAATTAACAAGATCATCGTTTCAAACAATTGAAAGACATACAAAACCCTTGGATTTGATTCACAGTGATGTGTGTGATTTAAAATCAAATCAAACAAGGGATGGGTATAAGTACTTTGTCACTTTTGTGGATGATAGTACAAGATTTTGTTATGTCTATTTGCTTAAAAGCAAAGATGAAGCTATAGAGAAGTTTGAGCTCTATAAAACTGAAGTTGAAACTCAACTAAAGGAAAAAATAAAAGTTATAAGAAGTGACCGAGGTGGTGAATATGTATCACCTTTTGGTGAATTCTGTGCGAGACATGGAATTATTCACGAAGTCACTGCACCATATTCGCCTCAATCAAATGGGATTGCTGAGCGTAAAAATAGGACCTTGAAAGAAATGAGCAATGCAATGTTGCTAAGTTCAGGGTTGCCTACAAGTATGTGGGGTGATGCTGTTTTGTCAGCAAACTATCTTTTGAATAGGATACCCCGGAAAAATCAAGAGCTGACTCCCTATGAATTATGGAAAAGGAAGAAGCCTTCCTATAAATTCTTACGAGTGTGGGGGTGCCTTGCAAAGGTTCTTGTACCAGAACCAAAGAGGGTGAAAATCGGTCCAAAAACAGTGGATTGTATTTTTATTGGTTATGTGCCTAATAGTACGGCATATAGATTTCTTGTGCATGAGTCAAAATTCCCTGACATACACAAGAATACAATAATGGAATCGAGAAATGCTTCATTTTTTGAACATGTATTTCCACGCAAGTACATAGAAAGTTCAAGTTCATCGAAACGGACACGTGAAACTTATTCTGAAAATGAATATAGTGATGACGAGGAACAAGAAAATACGGATGAACTTGAAACAGAGGATGCACCTCGTCGAAGCAAAAGAGCTAGAGTTGAAAAATCCTTCGGGCCGGATTTTCTAACATACTTGCTCGAAAATGAACCACAGTCTTATTCAGAAGCTGTGCATTGTCCGGATGGTCCTTTTTGGAAAGAGGCCATTAAAAGTGAAGTTGATTCGATTATGCATAATCATACTTGGGAATTAGTGGATCTTCCTCCGGGTTGTAAACCACTAGGATCTAAATGGATTTTCACTAGGAAAATGAAAACAGATGGATCCATTGATAAGTATAAAGCCCGACTTGTTATTCAAGGTTTTCGCCAAAAGAAAGGCATCGATTATTTCGATACGTATTCTCCGGTAACGAGAATGGCATCTATAAGGATGATCATTGCTATTGCAGCATTGCGAAATCTTGAAGTACATCAAATGGATGTAAAAACGGCCTTTCTTAATGGAGATTTACATGAAGAAATCTACATTAGACAACCTGAGGGTTTTGTGGTTCCCGGATTGGAACATAAAGTTTGTAAATTAGTTAAGTCAATTTATGGCTTAAAACAAGCGCCTCGAGTCTGGCATCAGAAATTTGACAGTGTGATATTGTCGAATGGATTTAAAATCAACGAATGTGACAAATGTGTATATGTCAAAGATACAATAGAGGGATACGTGATCCTGTGTCTTTATGTTGATGATATGCTCATCGTTGGTAGCAATGACAAGATGGTGAAATCTACCAAAGACATATTACATTCAAGGTTCCACATGAAAGATATGGGCTTAGCTGACGTGATTCTAGGGATAAAGATCCAAAGAACACCAAGTGGACTTATACTAAACCAGTCACATTATGTTGATAAGATCCTTGAGAAATTTAGTAAAGATGATTCTAGTGTGTCAAGAACCCCTTTTGATACGACTTTACATCTATCTAAAAATAAAGGTGAAGGTGTTTCTCAAGGAGAATATGCTAAAGTAATAGGAAGTCTGATGTACTTAATGAATTGTACACGACCAGACATTGCCTTTACAGTAAGTAAGCTAAGCCGATACACGAGTAACCCAGGTGTGGATCATTGGAAAGCGATAACTAAAGTGCTTAGGTACTTAAGGTATACGCGTGATTATGGGTTGCATTACTCGAGATATCCTGCTGTACTTGAAGGGTATAGCGATTCAAACTGGATTAATGGTGTAAAAGGATCGAAGTCCACAAGCGGATATGTATTTACGCTAGCAGGTGGAGCGATCTCGTGGAAATCTTCAAAACAAACGGTAGTGACCAAATCTACCATGGAGGCTGAGTTTGTTGCTTTGGATAAAGCAGGCGAACAAGCTGAATGGTTACGCCAATTTTTAGAGGATATTCCTAAATGGGAGATGCCAGTGCCGCCACTTTGTATACATTGTGACAGTACTGCAGCAATAGGTACAGCTGAGCGTGTACTATATAATGGAATGTCGAGGCATATTCGTCGGCGACACAATTCTGTTAGACAACTACTCTCAACTGGAGTTATCACCATTGACTATATCAGGTCAAAAGATAACATTGCGGATCCGCTAACCAAAGGGTTAACAAGAGAGTTAGTTGAGAAATCATCGAAAGGAATGGGACTGAAGCCCATAATAAAGGTCGGTACAAAGGAAACCCAACCTTGTTGACTGGAGATCCCAAGATCTTGGTTCAATGGGACAACCTAATTGTAAAGACTTAGTGAGATCACTGTGGGGGTTTTATTCCCGGGTCCATTCCTATGATGAAAAACAGTGATAAAAATAGGATAAAGGCTAAGCTATGCTTTTAATGATCTTTATGTGTCGATATGTCGAACAAATAATACTTTCGTTTGTTCAAGAGATCACCTATATGAGTGAAATGGGGTCGCTTCAAGAAGGAATTGTGGGGGCTAATTCTGGGAAAAACTCACAGAACCAGGCTAAAGCCCAGGACCAAAATGGGCTTAACAGTGAGAACTGAACAAATATAAGGAAAGACTCCAGTGGGGGATGTATCATCATTTCACTATACAGAAGGGCAGTTCAAGGTCAACGCGACTACTGAAATTCTAGAAATGTAAATATGTTCTTACAAGGGAAGGTTCAAGGGTTTACGCCTACCTATCCTATGCTGGTTTCTACTGTGCGCTCTATCTCCGTGTCAAAGAGTCTTTTTGCAATGTCATATTTTATTCATGTGGGGGATTGTTGGACTTTTTTGAATAAAATAATTAATTGCATTTTATTTTCTTTGATTTTGTAACTCATTTGTTTGATTTTGTAACTCCTATAATTACTAGATAATATTTATTTGGTCATTATAATGGAGGTTACAAAGTTATTGCATTTGGGAGTTACATATTATGTACTCCTATATAAGGAGACCTTGGCATCATTGTTTGATACACAAAAAAAAAATCCACAAGCATTTTTTCTTTGTATTCATCTTAGAGCTCTAGGTTCTTTTCTGTGAGATAGTTGCTGTGTTTGTTCAGTTCGTAGAAGGCGGATCTTTAAGTGCTTCAGATCACCTTTGTTCGTTGTATCCTGGGAGACGGAAGCCAACAAACCTTCAAGCACCATACGGAAGGGGCTTTTCTGTTTTAAGGACAGCGTGGTTTTCACGTGCCTCGAACATACTTTTCGGTATTTTATTCTTGTTGTCTTGATTTCAGGTATACTCTCGATCTATACTTCCTACATAATATATACTAGACATTTGTGCAGTACCATAGGCAACACACCTGCGTTTATTAGCAGCTTTTCAACGGCGTCAATGGTTGCAACATTATCACAACTCTCTCTCTCTAATCTCTCTCCGCTCCAACTCCCTCTCGATCTCTCCCTCTTTCTTCGTTCTCCCTCTCTCTAATCTCTAGCTAATTATATATTCATATACATCACATTCACATACATACCTACACTTTGTCACTATCATTGATTTACCGGACTTTATCAATCATCATCGACGAGGGCTCTTGTAGTACTTTACGTATTACGCATTTTACAAAGTGGTATTATGTGGGTATTATTGGCCCACCCAAACAAAAAGCGCTATTTTAGATAACAGTAGGTGAAATTTGTGGTAATATTGTCTTTCTTTCCAATTGTGGTTGTTGCATTATAGAACTTAAAACATTGATGACTCACAATATGTTGTATTAGAACTCTAAATACAGACTACCAAACTTTCTCTTCTTCTCCTCTTTGTTTTTCTGAACCTGCTCGGTGTAATCTGGGTCTTCCTCTTCTTCATTATGAAAATTATGTCATATTCCTCCCTGATTAACACTACCCGCAGCCGAGCACCATCGTTGCCGAATGACAACACTGACTTCGACAGGCCCGCTCGATTATTATATGATCCAAAAGTTCCCCACAACTTCCCTCAAAACATCCTAAATCAGCACATTTTAGTTGCTTATCAGGTGTCTCGAGAGAGCCTAAGACGCCCCCAGAGTACGCAATTCCTCTTGAATAATGATGGATAATTCATTCAAAGGTTCTGCTAGCTACTAATTCTCTAAAGAGAGGGTCTTTAACACCATTAAGCACATGTGGTATACCCCTAAGTGCATTATTTCAAAATTAGATTTATCACCAAAAACTTGGTGTTCATAAACTTGATAAACACCATAACCCCCACTTTTTATGACAAATAAAGAAACCACTTTCATCTAGAAAATTTCCATTTTACTAACTGAGAGGAGGTCATATGCAACCCATTTATCCGAATTTATTACTTTTAATTCAAAGTAGCTTAAAATTCGTGCAATGCACAGATTGTTTTTAACAAATAAGTAAGTGTGCTAAATTTTTTTAAATAATGAAAAGCAAAATTGATTTTAAAATAAATAAATAACGGGTTGTTTGTGATATTTTTGAAAAATAAGGGGTTTTAGTAAGGAAAAATAAAAAAAGTAATAGGTTTTAGTTTAAAATGGTAATTGGCCGTGATTAAAAGTATTAAATTCTATTTTAAAATAAATAAGTAAGTATTTTTCCGTGATAATTTTGGAAAAGAAGGGATTTGAGTAAAGAAAAATAGAAAAAGTTTTAAAAAATAAGTAGGCGTGTTACTTTTTTTAAAATAATTATAAGTAAAATCAATCAATATACTTATATAAAGGAGAAGACGGGGGCGGTGAGGTGGCGCCTCTAGAATCGCTCCGTTCTATTTTTCTAATTTTCTCAATTTTTCACAATTTTTAATTTTAATAATTACAACTTCCTTTATTATTTTCGATTTTGTAGGAAGGAAATTGAAAATTACACTTTTATTATTTTCAAACTTGATAGAACTTTCTTTTATTATTTTCAAACTTGATAGAACTTTCTTTGATTTTGAAAATTACAAATTCCTTATTATTTTCGAATTTGTAGGACTTGATAGACTTTCTTTGATTTAGAAAATTACAACTTCCTTATTATTTTCGAATTTGTAGGCTTGATAGAACTTTCTTTTATTATTTTCAAACTTGATAGAACTTTCTTTGATTACAACTTCTTTATTATTTTCGAATTTGTAGGACGTGGCAGAACTTTCTTTGATTTAGAAAATTACAACTTCCTTATTATTTTCGAATTTGTAGGCTTGATAGAACTTTGTTTTATTATTTTTAAACTTGATAGAACTTTATTTGATTTAGAAAATTACAACTTCCTTATTATTTTCGAATTTGTACGCTTGATAGAACTTTCTTTTATTATTTTCAAACTTGATACAACTTTCTTTGATTTAGAAAATTACAACTTCCTTATTATTTTCAAATTTGTAGGACTTGATAGAACTTTCTTTTATTTAGAAAATTACAATTTCCTTATTATTTTCGAATTTGTAGGCTCTTATGTTAATAATTGCAATTTTCTTTTTTATTATTTTCAATCTTAATAGAACTTTCTTTTATTATTTTCAAACTTGATAGAACTTTATTTGATTTAGAAAATTACAACTTCCTTATTATTTTTGAATTTTTAGGATCTTATGTTAATAATTGCAATTTTCTATTTTATTATTTTCAATCTTGATAGAACTTTCTTTTATTATTTTCAAACTTGATAAAACTTTCTTTTATTATTTTCAAACTTGATAGAACTTTCTTTTATTATTTTCAAACTTTATAGAACTTTTCTTTTATAATATTTCTTGACTTTTAAACATAATGGATTTCCATGTTATTCACCTTACAAACACCTATAAATTAAAGGTCATTCATAACAAAAAATCTACACCGAAACTTTTTTACATAGCTTCAAATTTTTACAACCATATTTACAATCAATACAAATATGGCCTACACCATGTTGGATGCTTTTAACGACATCAACTATACCTGGATGATAAGAGTACGAGTGTGTAGAATGTGGGAATCTGTCAATCCAAATACTGAAGAACTGATCAGTCTTGACATGATTTTGATCGATGAAGACCACTATCACATGGGTCTAAATTGCTCTTCATACGCATAATGTTGCCTAACAGATTGGAAGAAGGCATCGTCAACATATCACTGCATGGATTTCAGTTCATATGTCCGGATATGATTGATGCACGTATTAATGACACCAACATACTCTCAGGTTTTTGAGATTTTTGATGCAGTAATATATTAGAGTAATATATAAGTAATACTATTATATAATGTAAAGCATAATGTAACATAAGATGTAAAAGAGATAACTACAACTCAACAAAGGACAAGACAGACAATAATATTAACAGAAGCACAGGAATCCAGAATCAAAGAAGAAAAGGTAAACTCAAAAAATCAAAATACGTTATGTATTCTTGAAGTCCGTAAACAGGTCACCGAAAGAAGTTCATGAAAATGTTCAAGCCTCAGTGACAGCAAAAGAAACAAAACTTTCAAGACGACAGAAGTATGTGAATGATTTAGGGTTCAGTACCACGGGATTCCAGTGATGAAGCAACCAAAACGACAAGGGACTTATCAGCAGCACTATATTGAAGACATAAAATAAGAATTGATCAAGTGTTATTCATCTGTGAACCAGACCAGTTGCACTAGGTGACGACACTAAAAAGGATCAAGTTGTTTTATCGTCTCAGAAGAAATTGATACAGTCTAAAACTTAAACACCCAGGAGCTCAGGAGTAATTACTAAAGGACAAAAGACAAGAAAAAGAATTCGATAGTTTTTCAATTGAAAAAACTATCGAATGGTGGTTGAAGTGATTCATTGAAAAACAAAGTAAATTAATTTGGCATTCGATAGTTTTGATTTAAAAACTATCGAATGGCAAATTGATTTAATCCATTCGATGGTTTTTTAATCCATTCGATGGTTTTTCAATTCATGGAGCAGGTGAAAAGTTGTGTTTGTCTGACAGGTTGATGAAGATCCAACGGCCAAGAATATTCTATTCTAAATGGTTCGATGGTTTTTCAATTCAAGTCTACAATTAACTCGAGAGAAGATAGTGTCTTCTTCAGTTAAGGCATTCAACACAGAGACATTACTGAGAGAGAGAAGAGCCGGAGAAAATTATCAGAGAAATTAATAGTGCTCAGAACTTGATCATTGTTTTGTATTTGTGTAACCTTAAACTCATTGAAGTTAATCTACGGATTAGAAATTGTAGCACCCCTCGAGGTTTATATTTATAAAAAGATATATTCCCCGAAACTTGATTTGGTTTGGTGTGTTTGATTTCGTTATAGAACTGAAAGATTAATCCGCGAACGAAATTAAATTATTTGTGAGTATCGTATTCAACCCCCCCTTCTACGATACTTTGGACCTAACAATTGGTATCAGAGCTACTTGATTGATATACAAATCAGATCCGGTGAATGAGACCAAAATCAAACGTAGCGTGAAAATTCGAAGCAAATTTTTTAACTTTCAAAATTTTTCATTTAATTGGAATTTCTTGAATTTTAAACAATTTGAAATTTTCAGAAACCATGAGTGCTCCAAAGACAACCGCTGGTATTAAAGTGCCCCCGTTTAGTAGAGATGATTTCGGTTTGTGGAAGATGAAGATGTTGTTATTTATCAAGGCATCTAACCCGTTGTATATTAGCATATTAGAGAACGAACCGTTTGTACCAATGAAACCAGTTAGTGAATCTACAGCTCCTGATGGTAGCAGGATTCCTCAAGGAACCCAGCCTAAGGATATTACTGAATATACAGATTCTGACAAAGAACTGATTCGATTGGATACCAGTTTAATGTTGATATTGGCGGACTCCGCAGACAAGGAAATGAGCTATCAGTTGATGAACTGTACAAGCGGGAAACATATGTGGGATACCATTAATTTGATAATGGAAGGAACTGAAGACGTTCAGGAAAACAGATTGGACATCCTGACTTCTCAATATGAAGCGTTTAGGTCCCTGCCAGGAGAAAGTATAACTCAGGTCTTTGAGAAATATACTAAGCTTCTCAATGAATTGGCAATGAAAGGAAAGACCTATCCACTGAGAGAATCAAACAGGAAGTTCATGATGACGCTGCCCCATCATGTAGAACACAAGTCATCATCCATTAGGGAAAGAATTGACTTCACAAAGATGTCATTAGAGATGATCTATGGCAAGTTGAAGACCTATGAGATGGAACAGGAACAAAGGGTGATAATCTACGGATCAGGGACAGTGGAGAACAAGCACAATGCACTTGTGAGATCAGCAGCACTTGTAGTGGATGAACCAATAACTTCTGAGATTCAGGTTCAAACCCCTAGAGCTGGAAAGGAGGTGATAATAGAAGCATAAATGGATTCTGTGAATCTGGGTGTTGATGAAAGTGATTACTACACCCTAGAAGAGCTTGAGCAAATGGAAGACAAAACCATGGCGTACTTAGCTGCAAAATTTAGTCACATTCGTTTCAAAAGAAACCCTAAGTACAAGTTCAAGGGCTCAACCAACAGATTCCAGAAGAGCAATTATACACCTAGTACATGCTTTAAGGGAGGCTACAAGACTGGCATGATTGATAGAAGCAAATCAAGATGCTACAACTGCAATGAGTTAGGGCATTTCGCCACTGAATGCCGGAAGCCTCGTCAAGCAAGAGACACGAAAGATGTCTATGGAAAGAAGGATTCTTATGATGAGTTGAAGAAGGAGAATGCCAAGCTTAAACAGCAACTGGAGGCATTGTCTGGAAAGCAGAAAGGGAAAGCTTATATAGCAGAGGCAAAGCACTGGGATGATACTGATTCGGATGAAGAGGAGGAATATGTAAATGTTGCTCTAATGGCTGACTCTTCAGAGGAATCACCACAATCATCTCAGGTACCTATCTTAACTACAATTGATATGTCTAATTCTGAGTACAAGAAAACTGTGCAAGATCTTAGTGTAGAATTGTTTAATGTACACACAAGCATGCTAGCATCAGAAATGGAAAATGCTAAACTAGTTCTTAAGATTAAAAAGCTAGAATCTAAAAATGGAGAACTAGAGCTTGTAGCTGTAACATTAGAAGATCTTAAGCAAAAGAATGCGTACTTAGAGAACAAGGTCAAGTGTAATGATGAGATAGAGACTATCCTCAGGAAGCAGATTTCAGATCTAGATTTGAAGCTGAATGCTTTTAAGAATTCCGCTCTAGTGTCTAGGGAAATCATTGATACTCAGGCCATAGAGAATAAAACTGCTATAGGATTTGACTATAACAAGAAAGCTGGTAAGAAGATTGTGGAATTCCCTGTGACATCTTCAGTTGTCAAAAGGAATACTCCACATGTTCTTAAGAATGTTGATTGTCCAGTTTTTGTTAAGCCGTTTCCACCACTCTTTCATGAGGATGACCTTTTCATAAGACAAGAATTGCTTGAGGAGGATTTGTTGAAGGAAAAAGAGGTAAAAACTAAGTTGCCTAGGAAATCAGTAAAAAATGAATTACCTAAACCTGATTTACCTAAAACTGAAGTAGGTAACGTAGTTGGTAATGTTAAAGAGAACAGGAATGGGAAGAAGAAGATTGTTAATCAGGAAATGGTTCCATTTTCTCCCATTGCATCTAGGAAGTTGTGCACTATTTGTAACTCTGCTGAACACCTTACACATGCATGTAAAAAGGTTAAAGTAGAAACTGCTAATGCTTCTGAAATGCATAACATGTCTAACATGCCTGATAATCATGAGCCCTGTGGGAAGAAAGAGTGTTTGCTATGTAAGTACAACATCATGCATGCTTATTTTAAGTTGATGAATGATAGTAGCAATAGCACTAGTAATGTTAAATCCACAGATACTATGAATATCAAACAGGGTAAGACTAAATTGAATGTTACTCCTGTTAAATCATCTAAACCTTCAGGACCCAAACAATTTTGGGTACCAAAGTCCGCTTAATCAATCTGTGATTGCAGGGTAAGGTTAAAAGCTCAAAGGTTGTGTGGATTCTGGATAGTGGCTGTTCTAGACACATGAAAGGTGAAGAGTCCCTGCTTACAGAGGTAGTTAAGAAGACCGGCCCGATTGTAACCTTTGGAGATGACAGCAAAGGATACACTACGGGATATGGTAAATTGAAAGCTGGAAATGTCATCATTGAAAACATCTCTCTTGTTGAAGGATTAAAGCACAATCTTCTAAGTATCAGTCAATTCTGTGATAAAGGCTACAATGTAGATTTCAGAAAGGACAAGTGCTTGATCACCAACAGGAAGGATGAGAAGCTTACTCTACTGGGAGTGAGAAAAGGAAATTTATTTATAGCTGACTTAAGTTCTACCAGTGAAGGAGAAGTTACATGTTTCTATGCAAAGGCATCTTCAGAACAAAGTTGGCTATGGCACAAGAAGCTCTCACATCTGAACTTCAAAACTATGAACTCTTTGGTAAAGAGAGAGTTAGTGAGAGGGTTGCCCCTGATGGAATTCAATCAGGAGGGACTATGTGAAGCATGTGAAAAGGGGAAGTCGAAGAAAGCATCACATGGAAGCAAAGGAATGACAAGCATTACTTAACCATTACAGCTGATTCATATGGATTTATTTGGTCCAGTTAATGTTATCTCACTTTCAAGAAACAGATATGCATTGGTGATGGTGGATGACTACTCCAAGTACACGTGGGTGTTGTTCATACAAACAAAGGATGAAGCAACACAACTAATCATTGATCACATCAAGAAGATAGAAGTGGAAGCTAAGCTACCTGTGCGGACAATCAGATCAGACAATGGAACTGAATTCAAGAATGCAGTTCTAAATGATTTCTGCTCAGAGAAAGGAATATCAAGACAGTTTTCAGCACCAAGAACTCCTCAACAGAATGGAGTAGTGGAAAGGAAGAACAGGACCTTGGTTGAAGCAGCAAGGACCATGTTGAGTGAATCAAAACTTCCCACTTACTTTTGGGCTGAAGCAGTGAATACAGCTTGCTACACTCAGAATCGAACCCTGATCAACAAAGATCATGAAAAGACTCCGTATGAGTTAATAGCCAACAAGAAGCCAACACTGAAGTACTTTCATGTGTTTGGTGCAAAGTGCTTTGTACTTAAAGATGGAGAACATCTTGGCAAGTTTGATGCCAAAGCAGATGAAGGCAATTTTCTGGGCTATTCTCTGGAATCTAAGGATTTCAGGGTATATGTGATTGAAGATAATAAGGTGTTGGAAAGCTTTAATGTAACATTTGACGACACCAAAAGACTAGGCCTGCAAACTGGAGAGAACTCTGAATCTTTGGTATTTGAAAATCTATCAGGAGATCTCTCTGACAATGAAGAAGTACCTGAAGTTGTTACAATCATTAATAATAATCATAATGATAATGATTCTGGACAAAGTGGTGACCAAAGTGGAGATCCTCAACATACAAGATCCACTAGTCAGTCTTCAGAATCAACAGATCAAACCGTCAACAACTCAGGGGGAGCAGGAGAAGGATCAACTAGTCACACTCCACAACATCTAGAACAAGGAGAATCATCAAGATCACATCTGCCAAGACAAAGGGTATGGAATAGAGATCATCCCTTTCACTTGATCATCGGTGATCCGGACACAGGAGTGAGAACTAGGAGAACATCACAAAATGAATGTCACTATTCTGGGTTTCTTTCAGAAACAGAACCTAAGAAAGTTGAAGATACTCTAGATGATCCAGATTGGGTGATTGCTATGCAAGAAGAACTCAATCAGTTTGAAAGGCAGAAAGTTTGGAAGCTGGTACCCAGGCCTAAGGGAAAATCTGTTATTGGAACACGATGGGTATTCAGAAATAAGTTGGACAAAGATGGCATTGTAACGAGAAACAAAGCCAGACTGGTTGCTAAAGGTTACTCTCAAGAAGAGGGTATAGATTATGATGAAACCTATGCACCAGTAGCAAGACTTGAGGCCATCAGAATGTTTCTGGCATTTGCTGCACATTCCAATTACAAAGTATATCAAATGGATGTGAAGAGTGCTTTTCTGAACGGGGAGTTAGAAGAAGAAGTGTATGTGAAACAACCTCCAGGTTTTGAGGATTCAAAACTGGCAGACTTTGTGTACTTTCTATTCAAAGCTCTCTATGGACTCAAACAAGCTCCGAGGACATGGTATGACACTCTCTCTGAATTCTTACTTGAAAATGATTTTACAAGAGGTGTTGTAGACAAAACTCTCTTTGTCAAAAAGCATAAAAATGATTTGATATTGGTGCAAGTATATGTTGATGACATAATATTTGGTTCTACTAATGATGATCTATGCAAGAGATTTGCTAAGTTAATGCAGAGTCGTTATGAAATGAGCATGATGGGTGAATTGTCATTCTTTCTTGGACTGCAAGTATACCAAAAACAAGATGGTATATTCATTTGTCAGTCCAAGTACATCAAGGATCTTCTTAAGAAGTATCAAATGGAAGACTCATCTACAGCAAAGACTCCTATGCCAACCGCCACTAAGCTTGATAAAGATGAAACTGGTAAGAAGGTTGACATCACAGGCTACAGAGGTATGATAGGCTCATTACTTTATCTCACTGCAAGTAGACCAGATATAATGTTTGCAACATGCTTGTGTGCTAGATTTCAGTCTGATCCCAAAGAATCTCATCTAATAGCTGTTAAGCGAATATTTAGATATCTTAAGGGGACCCCAAATCTTGGAATTTGGTACCCTAAAGATACAGGATTTGATCTTATTGGATACACAGACTCTGATTTTGCAGGTTGTAAGATTGATCGGAAGAGTACTTCAGGAAGCTGTCAGTTTCTTGGAAGAAGGTTAGTTTCCTGGCATAGCAAGAAGCAGCATTCAGTGTCCACATCAACAGCTGAGGCTGAATACATTGCTGCTGGTAGCTGTTGTGCTCAGATATTGTGGATGAGAAACCAACTCCGTGACTATGGACTTCTGTTGACAAAGATTCCTATATTTTGCGACAACACAAGTGCCATAGCAATCTCAAACAACCCAGTGCAACACTCAAGGACGAAGCACATCGACATCAGGTATCATTTTATCCGAGAGCATGTCATGAATGGAACTGTGGAGTTACATTTTGTACCCATAGAGGATCAAATTGCAGACATCTTTACTAAACCGCTTGATGAATCCACTTTCAATAAGTTGGTTGGTGAACTTGGGATGTTAAATCTTTCTAATTGATTTTGATTAGAAGTCAGTAACTGCAGATAATCCTGGTAAATACATGAGTTCAAGAATTCCTATATCCTTAGGACTCGTGAGTTTATTTTCTGGAGCAATTCTCGTAGTTAGGATTTTTGTACTAATTTTATGTCATAATTATGGATGATATATCTTCTGGCATTTAATTGGTTATTAATTCTAAAATTATTTAAGTGCTAATATTTGTTCTAAATATTCAAGCATTTATTTAATTTGAATTAATTTACTTTGTTTTTAACATTGTAGATTAATGCAGCATAATTTATTGGATTTTAATTGATTAATATCATTTGATGATATTTAGTTGATTTTAGTCTAAGAAAATTGTGAATTTTCTGTTAAGAATTGATTTTGGTAAATTTGTAATGATTTATTAGAATTAAAACTTGACACATAATAAAACAGTCTAAATTTTAAAACAAGAACAGGTTTTAAAATGAAGACAGAAGCAAAAATTTCGAATTTTTAGGAAATTCGATAGTTTTTCAAGTACAAAGAAAAAAAACCATCGAATTTAATTTTCGATAGTTTTTGATTTAGAAAAGAAAAACCATCGAAATACATTTTTCGATAGTTTTTGAAATTAAATGAAAAATATATCGGGAGGATTTAATTTTTCAGTAATTAAACTCCTCGATAGTTTTTCAACAAAACTTTCTCGATAGATTTTTGAGAAGTACTTTGAAATATATCGATGGAATTTAACTAATTCTATATTTAAATTGTTCGATAGATTTTCAAACAAACCCTTCGATAGTTTTTGTTTTTTTTATATAACAGAAGCCTTCGATAGTTTTTTTTATGAAAGGTGTTTTAAATTCATACGTTCAAACATATCGATAGTTTTTGAAAAACTATCGAGGTGCGGTTGACCCTTTTGCCCTCACAGAAAAACTATCGATAGTTCATTTACAAAACTATCGAAATAGGAATGACGATTTTACCCCTGTCAGTTTCAGTTAGTATATAAAGTTGCCTTAGTACATTTCTTTTCATTTTGTTTTCACAGATCTGAAAATCTAAGCTCCCGTTTATATACTTACATTATATACACAGTCAAGAACACAACTCATTCGATACTTTCTCGATTTCAACTGATTATTAACCTTCAACGATTTACTGCAGTGATTTTTTTAAAAAAAACAAATCAAGTACTGTGTACTGTGTTGAGTTGTTAATTGCTTTTCAAAGAAAAACCATCGAGAGAGAGAGATAACTAGAACTTTGATACCTTGATATTCGAAGGAATTTTACTATTTTGTTGTTTTGTCAATAGAATTTTAAGGTTGAAATTCTCAAATTCTTTATCAATCTGCAGTCAAAGTTCTAACAATAGGAATTTGTTTTTGGGTTAAGTGTTTACATTCGAAAAGAAAGGGGTTTATTGTTAAAAGTTTGATTAATTAGTCATAATTAATTAAATTTAAAAGAAAAATTAGTTTTGGTTTATTTTATTTTTTCTGGAAATTTAAAATGGCTGGAGAATTTATTATTACCAAGACTAATCATGTCTCGTTTCAAAACTTGCAATCCATAACGAACTTACAGTTTCGTGCATGGGCAGAGTTTTTGAACACACATTCATTAGTGGCATATGCTGTGAGTACTCCCGTGATCCTTTGCATCGATCAATTGACTGCGTTGTACACAACCGCCACGGATACAAGTGAGAATAACGTAAGGTCCTTCAGTTTTGTTGTGCCAGGGGGCAGAACAATAAGGGTGACGGAACATGATTTTAATCGAATCTTACATTTTCCTACAGAAAACCTTGTTCCGGATCCCACAACTGAGGAGATACATGCTTTCTTCAATCTCATTAGAAGTCAACAACCTAACTTCTTTGTGGGAGAGTTTCTGAAGCATTACTTGCCAAGAGCATGGAACTTTTTCTTTCATACCCTAATCCATGTTTTTACTGCCAAGCTAACAAATCTGCATGGTATTCCCTTATTCCTTCAAAAGATAGGGTTTGCCATTGCCAACAATAGGCATATTAACATTGGACGGTTACTGATTGATCAAGTAATCATATGCATGGGACCACTGGATGAAAGAACGGGCATAGATGAAGATGTGCTTTGTTTCTATCCTAGGTTCCTACAGCTAATTCTCAATGATATCTTAACAGATGATGAGCGCGAGACATTCGCCGAAGAGGAGACCATGGAGTGTATGAAGATGAAGAGCAATGCCATAACTGCTCTGATAAGGAAGAATCATCTTCCAGGGGTACCCACTATTCTCACTGAATATCTAAGAACGGTGCCCCTACCACTTCTACCCCCAGGGGAACAGGTAATTCAAGGTAACATTCCTGAACCTGAACTGGCTCCTGAACCACAACCCATGGATGTTGATCCAGAGCCCTTAGTGGCCATTCCTGACCAGGAGGTTGCAAACCCACAACCTCTAACCACGGTCGAAGAGCCTTTGGAAGAGCCAAATGAAAACATAAACGAACCTCCTTCCCCTACTATACCCAGTAAAGAACCATCCATTAGTGTAGAGGGAGATAGTGCCAAAGCAGCACCACATAAGGAGATACACCCTTCAACAGCAGCTCTGCCTTCCTCTAAAAGGAGAAGAACAGAAACTGAGGCAACTGTTGATACTTCATTTCTCTCATCCAAAGCGCCCTTTACTGATTTTTCTGATGCTGATTGGGCTACGCTAACGAAAGCAATATCTGAACCAATAGCTCAATCAAGTAAGGAAGAATTGACGGAAGCAACTGGTGTTCCGACCATATTACGGTCAGGTTCACTGGTTGAAGGTTCTAAGAACCAAGGGTCTTCACAGACGTCGAGAGAAGGCTTTGACCTAAATGCACAATCTAAAGGGTCATTGTCTACCTCCCCAGATGGAACATATCTGGATCCTGCGGGTAAAGGGTCTGACGTAGGTGCAGATCGGCAACTCGGTGACGATGAATCAATTACTATTGACAAGTCAACTGAGGTAAAGTCTTTACAGGCTCACGGGGAAGATTCGGGATCTCTGCTGTTAAAAGAGCCTGTTTCTAACCCCCTAGAGATTCAAACTCTAGATCCTTTAAAGGATACATCATCCACGGATGATCAGCAACTTGGTTTAACCAAGGACGGGGACTTGCGAAGCCCCATTGCACCACCGGTGACCTCCTTAAGGACGGCTACAGTGATTTCTTCTGCAGGTACAATCAGCACTAAGGATTTGAGTGAAACAAAAACACTTACACCTGGCCTGAGTGGGAAAGGAAAAATGATTCAAACACCGACAGAAACGTTGAGTGTACACCCAGAGCCAAATGTGAGGAGTGACACCCTAACCCTACCTAATATTCATGATTTGCTGTTACCAACAGAGAGAAAGCTACAAGTTCAATCTTCCCTCAAGGAGATGACAGTTCATGACAAAGAAGGAACTCCATTATTCAAGGTTCCACTGCGACCTTCCTTTGACCAGGGGATCTCCTCTAGTCAGGCCAATGCTTCTTTAAAGACTATTCAAGAGAAGGTTGACTTGGCTGCAGCTGATTCTAGAAGAACATTCAGGGTCATTGGCAGTGCATCTGGCACTATAACAGGTACGAAGCAGGCAGTGGACTCCTTAAAGAAGGAAGCTATGGAAGAACTAGTCGAATTGAGAATGGACGTCAGGGAACTTAAAGATGGATTCATGAATGAAGTAACTGCACTGTCACAGGGACATGAAGCTTTGAGAGAAGACGTTCTGGTTATCCGGGATGGTCAAGCGCGGGTAAAAGATGCAATGAATACCCTTTCAGGAGTGGAGTCTAAGCTAAACAAGAGGCTGGATCACATGGAAAAGACTACCAACTCAAGATTGGAGAACATTGACCTGTCGCTAGCTTCTATAAATGAATTTAATAAGCAGCTTATGGATTTCTTGGAGAATCAAGGTGACGGAGTATAGTCTATATGGAGTATGCTGAAGAACCAACAATCTGGACAACCTGGTCCTTCCTATCAGGAACCTGATCCTTCTAATGTCTTTTATGCTGAGGATGCTTTTATCGAGGATTCCTCAACTAAGGGGGAGAAAGTTGGAGAAGGGGTGAAGGATAAATGGGGAGTTTGGGAGACTGTTGAGGCTATTCCAATCAGACAGTACTGGATTGAGGAGCTTGTAGAGGAAGACAAGGAGAGTGAATAGGAATTTGAGGTCATGCATGAGCAACCTATTCAAGAGGAGCATGAGCCATATTATCCAGAGCCAATAGAACATCCTATCTTGGATGATGATATGGAAGAAGCAAATTCTCTATCACCTGAAGAAGAAGCTGCCTTGGAAGCAATAAGAGCTCAGAGAGCTGCAATAAATGCCAGGCAAGCTGAGAAAGAGAAACAGCAAGCAATTCTGAGAAGTGAAAAGCTAAAGAGAATCAAAGTGTATAATGAAGTGAGGAAGAAGAAGATGATAGATCTGGCAAAGAAAGATGGTACTGAATGGGAAATGGCTTATAAAACCTTTTGCGGAGTTGAAGACGGATTAGAAGTCAACGACAATGCTGAGGTGGTAGTTATTATTCAGGACATCAGAAGTGCTAATCTTGAAGATCAAACTTACTTTAAAGCACTGAGAAGCTCTATAATCTGTCTGAATGCTGGGGTTAAAGCAAATGGTGCCTGGAGCTTATTAATCAGTTTTCTGGAGAAAGGTACATTTGTGATTTCCACTAAGTTTTTAGAACAGAGGACATATACAGAATTGCAGGCTATACTCATCAAGATCCAAAGAACTACAAGGCTAAATGAACTGCTCCGTGAGCACGTTAAGGAGATCGTGATGAAAGTCAGTCCAGAGATTACTGAAGATCCTCCAATGGTTAGATTCATGACGAATGAATTGTTCAGAATCTGCTATTTGGCTGAGGACAAACTGAGAGACTACCCAAGCAACTATCTAATCTCAGTTGAGAAGTATCTTAGATCCACTGGATTCTCATCAACGGAGAAGGACAAAGCAGCAGACACTCTTAGAAGATTTCTAATGGAGAATGTTCCTTACTATAGGAAAAGAGTGGAAAGAGGATTGGAAGTGCATACCAGATTGCCAAACATGCCAAAGATAAACAAGAAAGATGTTAACATTGCATGGTTATGGGCTGGAGTGGGTCAAGAGGTTGAATATATTGGAAGACACATCCAAGGAGCAATCCTTAAACCTGGAGAACCACTGCACTATCTATCTGTGATTGATTATCAAGATGCTAACTCTGATCCAATGATTGAAGAAGGTGAGATTGGAATGGACTAGAGATTGAAGCAAAGAACAAAAGAACTATTAGCTCAGACTAGAGGAGCAACTTCATTGTATAAAGTTTAATTGTTCTTTGATTTATGAAATCTGGAAATGTATATATATCTGATCCAGAATGCATTAATATTATTACGATGTCTTACTTTAAGTAGTTTAATGTTTCCTTGGTTAGTTGAGTTATCCTCGAAGTATTTGCTTGTCGAACTCTATCCAATCAAATAGGGGGAGATTGTAAAGCATAATGTAACATAAGATGTAAAAGAGATAACTACAACTCAACAAAGGACAAGACAGACAATAATATTAACAGAAGCACAGGAATCCAGAATCAAAGAAGAAAAGGTAAACTCAAAAAATCAAAATACGTTATGTATTCTTGAAGTCCGTAAACAGGTCACGGAAAGAAGTTCATGAAAATGTTCAAGCCTCAGTGACAGCAAAAGAAACAAGACTTTCAAGACGACAGAAGTATGTGAATGATTTAGGGTTCAGTACCACGGGATTCCAGTGATGAAGCAACCAGAACGACAAGGGACTTATCAGCATCACTATATTGAAGACATAAAATAAGAATTGATCAAGTGTTATTCATCTGTGAACCAGACCAGTTGCACTAGGTGACGGCACTAAAAAGGATCAAGTTGTTTTATCGTCTCAGAAGAAATTGATACAGTCTAAAACTTAAACACCCAGGAGCTCAGGAGTAATTACTAAAGGACAAAAGACAAGAAAAAGAATTCGATAGTTTTTCAATTGAAAAAACTATCGAATGGTGGTTGAAGTGATTCATTGAAAAACAAAGTAAATTAATTTGGCATTCGATAGTTATGATTTAAAAACTATCGAATGGCAAATTGATTTAATCCATTCGATGGTTTTTTAATCCATTCGATGGTTTTTCAATTCATGGAGCAGGTGAAAAGTTGTGTTTGTCTGACAGGTTGATGAAGATCCAACGGCCAAGAATATTCTATTCTAAATGGTTCGATGGTTTTTCAATTCAAGTCTACAATTAACTCGAGAGAAGATAGTGTCTTCTTCAGTTAAGGCATTCAACACAGAGACATTACTGAGAGAGAGAAGAGCCGGAGAAAATTATCAGAGAAATTAATAGTGCTCAGAACTTGATCATTGTTTTGTATTTGTGTAACCTTAAACTCATTGAAGCTAATCTACGGATTAGAAATTGTAGCACCCCTCGAGGTTTATATTTCTAAAAAGATATATTCCCCGAAACTTGATTTGGTTTGGTGTGTTTGATTTCGTTATAGAACTGAAAGATTAATCCGCGAACGAAATTAAATTATTTGTGAGTATCGTATTCAACCCCCCCTTCTACGATACTTTGGACCTAACATATAAGTTATAATTCAAACTATCATGTTCTAATATTATTCTTTTTATGTTGATTTAGATGTTGTGGGCTGCTTGACCTACTTGGGTGGCATTGAAGTTGTCAAAGGCGGTTGAAAAAAAAGAGATCTCAAAATTGTCACAAATTAGTAAATTATGCATTATATTAATTTTAATATAACTGTTAATTATTTTTTATTGTTCTTGTAATTTTATATTACTTCTTTAGTTACCCTAATTTATTTGTTTTACTTATTTAATTTGTATAGTCAACTTCATTAGTTTAAAACTCTAATATCATGCACTATTATCTATATAAAAATATTGTAAATGAATATTTTTCTAAGCACTCACTGTATTGCAGGATTCTAAAAGTTCTCCTACGCCTGAGACTGTGCATGACAAAAAGAAAAGGAAAGTATCAATTGAGGACAATGAAAAGGACAACGGAGTTGGTGATGAATACAGTGGAGCTGGTGACGGAGGCAATGGAACATGTATTTAGCATTATGCTACCGCCTAATTACACATGTGTTTCCGATCTTACTTTTTAGTATTAAATAATATGTACTAAAGGTTTCGTATTATACTTTTAAACTACATTGATAACTTGTCCGATTTTAATATATTTTGAATATGCACTAAAGTTATATTGAGATTGATAATTACTGTCATTTTCTTAGCTATTTTTAATTATTATGTTTGTTTCAATAAGGATGGAATTTTTCTAAGATTTGAAATATTACAAACTATAAGATTTATAATATATAATATAAATTATATATTATCTTTTCTAATAATACTATATAAATATAAGCAATATTATATGTTTATATTGATTTTTGTCAATATAATATATATATATATATATGGCAATGGTATCGGTCCAACAAAATAAAAAATCAAACTATATAAACAAACAAAATATGTAAATATTTTATTATAGTACCTACCCAAATACAAATTTTATAGATTATATTTTATTTGATAATTTAAATAATTTTGTAGATATTAATTTCACAATTTTTATTCTAATATTCTTTTTCTTAACAAATATATTCTAATGCCGCTGCGAAGCGCGGCTTAATAACCTAGTTTTAAAATAAATAACTAACGGTGTGTCCGTGATATTTTTGGAAAATGAGGGGGTTTGGTGCGGAAAAATTTAAAAAGTAATATGGTTTAGTTGAAAAATGTAATTGCCCATGACCAAAATGTAACAGCCCGACTTTTTGGACTATTAAATCTAAATTCAAAACTTAAATAAAGTATTATACAATGACAATTACAGACGGAAGCGTGACAAAAGTTTTATTACAAAAGCACAACTAACGATGATCCAAAAGTCAATCTATTCCGAACCTAAGATCCTCGAACTCGAAAGCACATTCACTTGATCTTAACTCGAACCTGAAAACTGTAAGGAATGAGTCATACAGCCTAGCAAGAAACCAATCGATCCAACTAGTCGGGAAAATAACATGTATACACATATAAAAGAATACAATATTCGATACGATACGATATATGAAACAAATAACTTTTTATACGCATCCATATTCTTATTCGATTGATACGATACAATACGACACCACATAACAACAATAACTCGAAACTCACAATTCATGCCACGACCACTACAACCTGGTGATAACGGTCCTAAATTTTCAGAAAATTTTCACTACAACCCGGTGACTCGTTCCTTATTCTTATTCGATATTTTCACAAACCATTGCACAAATCAGAGTCTCAAAACTATTGCTTACACATAACACATATCAAATAATATATATCACTCAAAATATAATCACTTAGCCCCAATTATATAATCAAACATACATACATCATACATATTTTTAAACAAAACACTAGAAAGATCAATTAGAAACTTACCTCTGCGCTTCCTAAATCATGTACCCAATTCTGACCAGACCTGTATTTAGCCTTTTTGACCATCTAAACGATGTTTTATTCAAAACCGTAAACCACAAAAGTCGTAGAGCGTGAAAATATGTTTCCGACAAGGTAAGGCTCATCAGAATCGGACTTATAATGAATCGGGAATTGAATAAAACATCTGCTGAATTTGAACAGAAACTGAAAAACAAGATATGTTTGTGTTTTGTGATTTTAAGAACAGTTTAGAGCTTAATATGGAAAAACACTATGCAACATAAGTTGTAGAAAATTTAAAGAGCTTTCTGCAAAGTCCAGAATCAACGAATTCCGACTTACGATGAATTATCTACGAATTTTCTAAGACTGCTGATTTGTGTATGAAATAGACCTACGAATTTTGATTAAAAAGATGGATAAGAAAAATAAGATGTTTATATAACGACACAAAACCCTAACTCCAGACCTACAAGTTAACTGTATCCAAATCTGATCCATATTTTAGGCCCATCAATCTAATTAAATTTTAAATTCTAATCTTTATTAAATTTTAATCTATTTTCTAATTATTCTTTTATTATTATTAATCTAAAAATTACGGGATATTACATACTACCCTCCATAAAAAGAATTTGGTCCCCAAATTCACCAAAAATCCTACCATCCAAAAAGTCATGACACGTCTAGCCACTAGTTTCCTACAAGTCAAACTACAACTATGGTCCACAGAATCGCATCCTAGGAAATGTACTAGTCCCATACCTAATACACTCTGAAGGACAACCTGGCTCTGATACCATATGTGACAACCCGGGTCAAATCCCGAGTATTTTTGGAAAATTGGGTCAAGTCCCAATTCCGAGTCCGAATAAGCCGAAGCCTACTGGCCCAAACGCAGCCAACTTGGGTAACAACTAGCCCACCACAGGCCCCCAAAAGATCATGATTTGTTGGTGCTAATTAGTAGTAGTACTTTGACTTATAAACTGAATTGAAATCCCAAATCTCCTCGATGTGGGACTGCGATGTTACAAACTCCCTCACTTAAACTCTTGACGTCCTCGTCAAGCCTGAACGGATAGCCCATAGGTTCTAAGATCGTTCTTCCCTAGCCATTGTGCGATTATACCGGCTGGCTTCGTGTCCCCACCTCCGGACCGCTATCCATTGTGGGATTATAATACCACCAACCTTCGTGTCCCCACCTCCGGCAACTTGACAAATCAAGTTTTCGAGAGTCGGCTCTGATACCATACGTAACAGCCCGACTTTTTGGACTATTAAATCTAAATTCAAAACTTAAATAAGGTATTATACAATGACAATTACAGACGGAAGCGTGACAAAAGTTTTATTACAAAGATAACTATTACAAAAGCACAACTAACGATGATCCAAAAGTCAATCTATTCCGAACCTAAGATCCTCGAACTCGAAAGCACATCCACTCGATCTTAACTTGAACCTGAAAATTGTAAGAAATGAGTCATACAGCCTAGCAAGAAACCAATCGATCCAACTAGTCGGGCAAATAACATGTATACACATATAGAAGAATACAATATTCGATACGATACGATACGATATATGAAACAAATAACTTTCTATACACATTCATATTCTTATTCGATAGATACGATACAATACGACACCACATAACAACAATAACTTGAAACTCACAATTCATGCCACGACCACTACAACCCGGTTATAACGGTCCTAAATTATCAGAAAATTGTCATTACAACCTGGTGACTTGTTCCTTATTCTTATTCGATATTTTCACAAACCATTGCACAAATCGGATTTTATGATCCACTTGCGCAGTCCACACTATTTGGGCCATAACTGGAGTTCTATAAGTCCAATTCAGACGATTCAATAGCCCACGGAAAGCTTATGAGAAGGGATTTAATTCAGAAGTGGCCTTGATATTAAAACAAATCCGAGTCAGTCCAGAAACAGAGCCCATCAGTCAGCTACGAATTTCTATTACTGGAATTCAATTCTGTTTGGGAAATCTCCTTGTATTTGTATTAAATAATTAAAAGGACTTTTATGAGAGATATTATTATATATAGATCAGACCTAATATATATATATATAGAGAGAGAGAGAGAGAGAACGCAAGAGAGACAAGTAGCCGCACAAGGGAGGATGATAAGCCATCAACGGAGAAGGATTCAACCATTGAAGAGATTTAATTGGTTTTGTTTTCTCTAATCTTTTTATATCTCTTCTTATGAATATGTGTTGGTTGACTTGGAATTGTTTTGATACGCTGATTATGAACTAATTGTATAAAGTTGGGATTTTTATGGAACCCTAGCATGGGATTTTTGGTGTTTTGTTAAATAGTATTGTATGTAGCTTTACGGTTTATTCATTCAAGTTGTTTTCGTGCTAATACTTGCTATTGTCTGATCAACTTTAGTGGGTTAACGAGTTAATTATAATATCGAGAGAGTTATAATTAATTGACATAAAACTTGAATGGTGCATGCTTATATCTTCTGATTATAAGATTGTTGCGGTATAGACATATATTATGACCATGCATAACTTCTTGAATTGATGCTTAATTGTATTCTGAGGAGTAAATTGGCATAGACATATGTTAGTTTACTTGGTAGGAATTATACCATAGTGATTTCGAGAGAAACCTATGACCATTGAATTCTAGCTAGTGAACTGTGGATTTGTTATAGTGCTACACGACTCTTTTACTGATTTTTGCGTGTTAGGGGGAAGTAATTATCCTGACTTAGCTTCTCGTATCTTAAACTCATCCAACTCTCTTTGCTAGTTTAGTTAGTTAATTTAGTTGTTAATTAATTAGTGTTAGTATAAAAACCAAAACTCAAATCTTTTGTTCTATAACTGAATTGTTCGATTTTAATTGCAATTTATACAAACAAATAGTCCTTGAGGAACGATATCTGGTATTACTACTATATTACTTGTTTGCGATTGTGTACACTTGCACATCTGTATTTTACGTAACAGATATGTACGGGCTATTAGGACCATGACGAATCTGAATAAGAGTCCGATCATCTAGGTTAGCAGGGGCCTTTGGGATGGTATTGGGGCCCCTACCCATGCCTATCTTTTTCGGTGTTGTTGATCCTCCTCCTTGAGAAGCCATCTATATATAGGGCTTATTCAATAATATTAATTAGAAATTGTTGTTCTATTTTTCATATGATTGATTTAATACTTACTTTTAGATCTATTAATTATTAATAGAATGCATGACACGAGGAGATTGATAACTTGACAGAACTAATGAGGTGAAAAGTATAAACTACAAACACAAGAAATTCATAGACTCTTTTCCAAAAAATAAATAATCAGAAATCGTCAAGTAAATAGACACTGGATCAACAATGTATGGACATATAGTTTTATTTAATAGATCACCAATTTTTTCAAATCTCTAAATAAACTACTAATGTTTAAGTGTTTAAGTGTAATTGCCTGATTCAGAATCATTTTCTTTGCTAGATTCATAACCATCCTCTTCCTCATTGTCTGACACAAGTAATAACGCATGATCCATTTCTTGTGGATCGTCTCCACCATCCAACTGGATAATTTCACACTCGTCCACATTTATTACATATGGTCTATGAAGCATCTGCTCTTGGTAAATATCCACATCAACTACTTCTTCACATCTACGTGTGGGAGTATGAATTACAACTTTCCAATCTGTAGGCAGCCTATCCCTTTTTTTTACCAGGACTAGCAGTGTAACAGCCCCAAATCCGGGGTCAGGCATTTAGAGTAGTCACGATCCACTTACTTCTTGCCTTGCTTGCTTTACTCACAATAGACACAATTCATCTGCTTATGATCCCACAATGTATATATCTCTCACACACACACACAGGTTAGAGTCTCAGAAATGACACAAATACAACCATTGCGGAATAAATAATCTTTATTACAATACCCAAATGTCTTTTGAATTTGCTACTGATACAACTCCTAAGTAATGGTACATTACCAACTTAGCCTTTTAATACTCACCACCCTTTCATACCATTCATATCTATACATAAGATGAATACCAAAAGCTCCATCTTGATCTGACTGGTTCACACTACTTCCAGGATCACTGCTAGAAACTGCTCATGAGACTGCCTTGCGCTTACCACTCGCCTGAGGGATGTGCGCCGAATCCTTGGTATCCTACTTCGCTGCTATATAATATTTATAAAGCAATAGCAAGAGTGAGCGATAGCTCAGCAAGGTAATTAAAGTATGGCATAATCCTGCATTTAACTCAACCCAGAATAAAGCGGGTATAAGACAATAATTTGTCAAAATATCTCGATACTTCAAATATCATTTTCATAATATTTCTGCAAAATTTTACTATATTATGAACAAAGTTCTAGTATAATATAAAAGATGAGGTTTCAAAGTAAACCAATATAACCTTTCCGAAAAATATCTGCTATGTAAGCAGAATATCAACATATAACTTAAAAGATGAAGTTATAAGGTGATTCAGTATAAACAACTCTCTTACCATAACTCATGTTATGTAAGGTATCCACAGAGTCATATGATATAAAAGATGAAGTTACGAGGAAAATTTCATATAATGTTCCATAACCCAAAATTCACTTATGCATATATAATCTGAGTAAGGCTTCATCAGAGTCATAACTCATAAAATAAAAGACGAAGTTGCAAGGATTTATTGTAACTTCATTTTTGAACACTTTTCAACCCCCTTCCAACATGATCGGTAAACCTGTACCAAGGGTGTTAGCCTTAGTCCCTTTCAATACATGTTGCAGAATTATCCAAATTGGATGATGAACCAATATTGGAGTAATCTCCGCGCCAGTTGTCCCAACCTCACTATGAACAGTAGCAGGTCGTACAACTAAAAACGTTTTCTACATGTAGATGGAAGAACACGACAACCTGACATTGTCTACCGCCTTTCTGGACCTCCCCGTCCCATTTGGGGCAATAAAAATTGATGGGTCGGCGCGACTCGACCTCTTACACTGCTCCTAGTTCGGATGAAATCCATGACTCTGAAACGTAAAGATCGTCCTCCTTTCCCCAAGTGTAATACTTGTTGATACGACTCCACTAAGTAGTTATATCTAGGTTGGAAAGGAAGATTCTCCAATATTTCCCAAGCTATTGCTTGTTAATGGATATCGACTTGTTCCATCAATTTACCCCTCGATCGTTGAGGTGGTAACACAACATTTGACTTGCAGCAATTAAATTGCCCCGAGAAAATATCTGTCCCCTGACAGTTTTGAGTTGAGAGTTTAAAATGAGTAGCAGTCACTTAAATCAGGTTCCCCATATTTTTGGTAGTTGAGCGAGTATTTAAATCCTCTTAAAAGATAGATTTAAATGGAAAAACAGTGTTTGGGAACCTCCCCTTGATTTAAAATAATCAATAATACAGTTTAGAATATCCTTCGTAATTATTGAAGGTCGAGGATAAACTTTAAATAATATAACTCATTTTAAAACGTGTTAAAAGTATTTAATACATAATCGAATAATATTTATTAAATAAATAAACCTTAAACGAATATTCAAAAATAATATTCATTAAATAAATAATGATTGAATGAATATTCAAAATTATATTCATTAACTAAATAAGGATTAAATGAATATTCAAAATAATATTCATTAAATAAATATTCAAAATAATATTCATTAACTAAATAAGGATTAAATGAATATTCAAAATAATATTCATTAAATAAATAAGGATTAAATGAATATTCAAAATAATATTCATTAAATAAATAATCATCGAATAAAAGTTACCCGATATCTTTATCGAAAAATAATCTTTAACATATATAGAAAGTATAACTACTTCTGGTTTAAAGAATAAAAATCATACGCCCTTTTACCTAGGGCATTTATATAAAAAAAACTGGTTTTTAACTAATATTCTGTATCTAGCTTAGAAGCCCATAATCAAACCATAAAGCAAGTATCACAATATACTTTCGAAAACAGTTATGCCTTCCATTAGCATATATAACTGAAATAGTATTCAAATAGTATTTCTCGACTGAGATAATACTCAAATAACATTCCTTGAAAGATATAGTAAGCAAATATCATTCCTCGAATGATATCATACTCAAATAACAATCCTCAAAATACATAGTATTCTGCCGATGGAATCCCTCCGGGTTTCCACGGCTATCTACATATCTCAAAATACCGACTCCCGATTTAGAGTCGAAAACAATGAATATGCTCTTATATTTAGAGCTACCAGGTAAACCGGTTCATAACTACTTAACTCAAAAGATTTTATATAATCAAAAGGTCAAATCTATTTCAACAAGAAATAAGATATATCGCAAAACTATCAAATTTTATACATGGCAAAAGCAGTATTATATAGTCAATACATCAAAGTATAGATTTAGAAACTTGCCTGATGCTCGAGAAGTGATAGGGGTTCGCGACGATGTCAGACAATCTAGACAAAGTCAAAGAAAACGCACGATTAATCCCCTGGATAATCCACTTGTACTAAATGCTTAAACACGTAAGCGAAACACAACCAAGGCATTACTAGCTTGTTATAGGCTCATACATGTCAATCGACAATTACTTAAGTCGTAGGTTTAGTCCGAAATCGATCCTCGAATATAAGTTATACTTAATCATTTACAACATTGGTTTCTAAGTCATGTTCTTAGTGGTTTTCACTTGCGCAACCTCGGCTAACATATTTTTATAAAATCGAAAAATCATCTTTTGGACTCGAAACCTTTGTACAAACTTTCGTAACTGACCTTGTCACTTCAATAAAAAATTTCATATTTTAAAACAACTGTTAAGGGTCTCAAACATAGCCACAAAGTTGGTACATTTCTGCAATCTCATTCCTTGAACCACTTTCACTAAAATGGTCGTATCTCATAAACCGTAAATCGTAATGACATGATTCTTGCGCTCACGTAAACTAGAAACAAATATCTACACACTCATGTTCATCACTGAACGAAAAGAGGCAGTTAGGTGTTCGTATTCTAGGCAGTTTTAAGCATTACCGAAAATCGGGCATTACGTTGGCTTAAAACTTAACATTTCCGAGATTCAAACCTCATTCCATTCACCACCAATCATCATACATATCAATTACAACACTTAAAGTCCATTATCAATCTCAAACCGAGCCAAACCAGTTGGTACCATATTTAAAATCCATCCACAACTCATCCAACAACTAAACAAACTACATAATCCACTTACTCATGACCTTAACAATACATTCATGCTTCCATCTTTCAATTATAAACATAAAACTCAACAAAACACTATTCATCATCTTCTTTCACTTAATAAAAGAGATATCTAGAGTTCATGGGTGAGAGAGATGTTACCCTAGATGCGAAGAGCTTGGAAAGGGCTTCGATTTGAGTGGTAGAACACGAGAAACAAGCAAGCAAGAATCCCATCTTCTTCTTCTTCTTCCATTCGTTTTTTTCTTCAAGAAAATGGGGGTGGGGGGCCGCTACTTTTGTGTGTGTAATGTGTGGTGGAGGTGTGATGATAAGGTAGATATTTTGTTTTTAACAAAATGCAAGTTAGCCCCTCAAGTTTGGTTAAGCTTACAAGCTTCTTTAACACACTTCTTCCACCACTTAATTTCTTTCCCTTTTTATTATAATACATATCTTATTCTGTATTTCCTAAGTTATAATATGTCCAAGGTTGCTCCTTCGAACGGATTTTCGATTCTCGTTTTTGTTTGCGATTTCTGACTACACGATTAGTAACCGTTTATTATTCCTGAACTTCCGCTGAAATATAGGATCAATCGGAGACTATAAAATTTTACTATTCACCTTGGAGTACTATTCATCAATGTTACTATTCATCCTTGTTGTTGTTCCTCTTGAAACGATTCGAAAATATTTCCTAAAAAGAGCGAATAAAATTCTACGCGATTCTCGCAGTGAATAGTAACTATTCACTATTCACTCCAACAATCGAATCCTTAAATCGACTTTAATAAAATAATAAAATATAAAATCCTTGGATTCTCAATTTAAATAAATCACTATCTTGATCTCATCGATATGCTCTTCACTGCCCGGTCAAATATTCCATAACAATAAAGTTTGGATTTTCTGAATTCCGATCATCTTTACATACACTTATTTACTTCGTAGATCACTAATATGACTTCGGAATATCCACACTATGTCTCGTACATAGGTGGCATGAAAAATTTTCTTAACCCTCAAAATCACTATTCATCCACCAAATTCACTATTCACTGATGCACTTAATCATAATAAGAAAAGTTTTAATTTTACCAAAAATTCGGGTTATTACAAGCAGTGTAGTATACTTGTGTTGTTTGAGTTGGTAAAACAAATGGTTCATTAGAGTACGTAGTCTTATGGAGGTCAATATCAATAATTCCATGTTTGTCAACACGGATCCCTTTTTCTGAATCGAACCAACGACACTTGAACAGGTTAATATGACCCCCGTATGTGCCGTTATACGACAACTCTATGATTTCCTCTAACTCTCCATAAAAGGCATGACTAAGCTCATTGTAACAATCTCCTAGGACACACACACCTGAATTTGTTGTTTTTTTACTAAGCCCATATGCCTTAGTATGAAAATCATAACCATTTACTTTGTATCCATTACGGCTGACTTGGTCCCTGTCTGGTCCCATATCTAGGGCGAGTACATTTGCCGGAATCGTTGATTCAACAGCCAAAGCTTACAAACATTCCATCTTAGTACATATATATATATATATCAATGGTTAATATAAAGTGTGTATATATATATTCTACTTAAGAAACTGAACTTACTTTGTCCTTTATCCAATGTGCAAATTCTTTAGCACGAATACTTTCAATATCTTTGTCAGTTATACCTGGATGCTTAACTTTTAACTTGCCGTCATAAAATCTATAAAACATATTGTCGAATTACACATCATTTGTTTATAATATGCAGTTAAATAAATATTATAGTTTAATACTCTTATTTAATTAATAAATGCATTACATATGTACCTCACATATTCCTCAATCTCCTCGCAATTGAGAAGAATATAAGTATGTGTAGCATGTAATTCTTTCTCTGGATGAATATGCGCTTCTCTTTTCCATAAGCGCGACCCGATAGACCAAATACAGGAAGGCGGCCATTTAATTCAACATTACCCCCATCATCATTTCTCGAGACTCGATTAGCCTTTGTCAAGACTTCATTCGGAAAATAGTCCGAGACAAAAGTAGATATCTCATTGAAATTGTAGGCTTCGCAAATTGACCCCTCAACACAAGCTTTGTTCTTCACTGTCCTCTTAAGCATTCCCATCAACCTCTCAAAAGGGTACATCCATCTATATTGATCTGGACCCCCAACACAAGATTCATAGGGAAGATGTATTGGTAAATGCTCCATAGAGTCAAAAAAAACCTGGTGGGATGATTTTTTCCAGTTTGCACGTGATCTCTATGATGTTCTTCTCAAGTATAGACATGTCCTTCTCATTCAAGGTTTTCGAGCATAAGTCATTAAAAAAATGACTAAGATCCGTCACAGTATCCCATATTGGTTTATAAAGATGGTCTCGAAATGCTATAGGCAGGAGTCTCTCCAAGAACACATGACAGTCATGACTCTTCATCCCTTTCATTTTCCCATTCGAGTTTTTATCGGTAACACACCTTGCAATGTTTGACGCGTATCCATCTGGTAGTTTCAAAGACCTAATCTATGTGCAAACTTTTTCAACCTGTTTTTTGGATAATATGTATCTTGCTTGCAGTTTTAATTTCTTACCATTGGAAGATCCATAAATTTCTAAAGTAGGATGCTTACAAATTTCTTTCATGTCCAAACGTGCTGCATCATTATCTTTTGTCTTCCCTGTGACATTCATCACGGTGTTAAACAAATTGTCAAACACATTCTTCTCAACATGCATGACATCTAGATTATAACGAATTAAATTTGTAGACCAATATGGCAATTCCCAAAATATGCTTTTCCGAACCCAATTATGAGATTCAGCAAACCCGTCGATTTTCAAGGCATTCTTACCAAATGGAACAATCGGGAGTCTCATTACACGGGCTCGCATGTCTGTTCCCGACAAACGTGGTGCAGGCTTATCATTTTCAACTTTCCCTTTCCTAAAGTTTTCTCTATTTTTTCGAAATGGGTGATCTACGGGTAAGAACCGTCGATGACAGTCAAACCAGCAAGGCTTTCGACCTTTTGCTAAAGTGAATGACTTTGTTTGTTCCATACAATATGGACAAGCCAACTTCTCGTGTGTGCTCCATCCAGATAACATACCATAAGCTGGGAAGTCGCTAATCGTCCACATAAGGGCTGCCCAAAGGTTGAAATTTGTTTTCGTAGCAACATCCCAAGTCTATACTCCATCTTTCCACGGTACCTTCAACTCGTCTATAAGAGGTCTCAAGAAAACATCTAAGTTCTTTCCGGGACTCTTGGGACTGGGAATCATTAGTGAAAGAAACAAGTATGGTTGTTTCATACACATCCAAGGAGGCAAGTTGTACGGGGTAACAATCACAGGCCAACATGAATACGGAGCAGCTGAGTGTCCAAATGGGTTGAAACCATCAGTGGACAGTCCAAGCCTCACATTTCTAGGTTCTACTGCAAACCCAGGATGTGCCAAGTTGAAATCTTTCCAAGCCTTTCCATTTGCAGGATGATTTAATTCTCCATCTTTAGACAGAGATTTCGCATGCCAACTCAAATGTTCGGCTGTTCTTGATGATAAATACAATCTTTTTAGCCGATCACTTAATGGAAAATACCTTAGAATCTTGAACGGTATATTTGATTTTTTTGTAGTCACCCCCTCTTTATTAGGTCTAAACTGATCATGACCGCAAATAGTGCACCTTGTTATATTTTCATGTTCCTTATAAAATAACATGCAATCATTAGGACATGCATCAATTTTTTTGGTATCCAAGACCCAACTTTTTCACCATTTTCTTGCAGTAGTAGTAATTGTTAGGTAATTTCTCGCTGTCGGGCTACATACTCTTTATTTCCTTCAAGAGCGACTCAAAACACTCATGGCTCATGTTGTGATCAGCCTTGATGTTAAGTATTGTTGCCACTGCAGATAATTTACTGTATTTGGTGCAACCATCCCATAATGGCTCCTACCCTCATCTAATAACTTAAAAAAGTCCTTGGCTTCAGAATTCATAGGTTGCTCTCTCGCTTGTTCCCAATCAAAATCTAGCCCTGCCATATTATGAACCATTTCATTCATACGATAATTACTACTGCTGCCTGGATTGTTTACTATAAAACCACCATCTCTTGTTTGTCCATGTGCCCACCAGCATTCTTCATAATTTTTCATGAACCCGGTCACAAGTAAATGGTAGTTTACAATATCTTTGTCCAGATAATTATTGTTCTTACACTTGTGACATGGACATCATATTTGATTCTTATCATTCACACATTTCGGGTGACTACACGCATATTCCAAAAATACTTGACAACCAGCCTTAAATTCAGCCGTAGCACCTATTTCACTACTTGACTTTCGTCATCCCATCCAACTACGATCCGAAGAGAGGTTCATGATACCAAGTCACAAAGCCTACTAAACTATATCACACGTAGCAAAAATTAACAAGAAAAATTGAGAGTATTTAGAAGACCTTAATACCATGTATAAATTTAATTACCAGAGAGGACACAGTTGTGCAACTTTAATTACTAGAGGATGTATAAATTTGCACTTCATATTATACTAAAATAGTCAATCCCCAGTTCTATTAATTTGGGGCCATAAAGAAAACCCAAAAACAGAAATCTTACTATAATCAAAACATACAAACACAAAATCAAATAAAAAACTGAGAGTTTAAAACATGCATGGAATCACAACATAATATTATTAACATAAATGCTAGTAATTAAAATATTTGATTACAAATCAACCTAAATTATATGTTTGTATAATTCTGATTATTAAAAAAATTATATTGATTCACAGCAGCAACGACTATTTGCAACCAAAAACAGTTTTAACAATGATGTGGCAACAAAATGGCACAATTCTAAAGCGATGTAGCAGAAGTGAGAAAAAAAAGGTATCAATACAATATCATCACACTTGATAACCGAAATGTAAAGAACTATGTCATCAAACTTAAGTCCAGGCAAGAAATTTTATAATTTTTCTAACAGCCACAACAGCAATGACAAACTTCAGTAACAATATGCAACTATAAGCCAATAAGCCTCATCAAAAAATACATTAAAAATTTATATATCACTGAAACGAATATATACAATTTATATATCACTGAAGCCAATGTAAGTTTCCCGCCAATTAATCACAGAAAATGATATTCGAGCCAACAAAAACCCTCCCACTCCCCCATTAATTGAATACTAACAAATTAAGTATCTAAATTCTACAGTACCTAAATCATACACACATAAAAATTACATAAACTTAACACATACATATATAATCACATGACGATTACATAGGTTTGTAATTGATGATCAAAGCCCCATTACATACACACACACATATATAATAATCAAACAGATAGATTACCTTAGGTTTGTAGATGGGGAAAGACAGGCGCCTTTAAACGATAAAGAAAGAGAGTACTGAACAGTTACTTGAGCCGATTGTAGAGGGAGAAAGGACGATAATGAAGAAAAAAACCTCGGGCACCACGAGTGATATCCAGAAAAGAAAATAAATATAGAATGTATAATAAGGCAATCATATATATTCAAATTAAGAATTATAAAATAAAAACAAATTTTATGATCACCTTTTTTTAATTCTTTTATAAATTCGTAATATCTAAAAAAATCAGTAACAATAAAATACTATTTTACCTTATTTAAATATAAGATTTACAAGTGACGTATTTTTTAAGTACTCCCTCTGTCCCACTTTTATTTTCCAGTATTTCCAAATTTATTTGTCCCAAAATTATTGTCCATTTTTAATTAATATGGTAAATTATGTGTTAATTATGTTAACTTTTATACAAAAAATAATACAATTATTTGGTAATTATTTGTCGAATAAAAGGTGGATTTTTTATTGCGGACAATAAAAGTGGGACGAAGGGAGTATAAAACTCTTTATTTTCAAGAAAACACTAACCATGTGGGTTATAATATTAAAAACTCACATATCATTTTTATAACAAGAAACCCTCTTAGTTCGCCAATAAATCAATAAAGTCAACGTATCACACGAGTTATAAAACCAGTACTATATATAATAAGTATAAGAGAAATTATACAAGAATATAGTTAAATATCGATTTAGCAAAAACAAAGAAACAATTTCAACACAGTAATTAGTATTATTTACAACAAAACTTCAAATTTAATATTTAATTATTACCAATGTTCTAAAATTCGATTCACTCTTGGACAAATACTTGGAAATGGGTTGTCAACCAACTCGAATTTATGTAAGTACTCGATATATAGAACGATAACTGATGTTAAAAATATGTACACTGAAATCGACCAATTACTTGAATTCTAAAGACTCCCTTGAGTTGAATTGATTTTCGAGTTATACAAATTAACCTTTAGTATATATATGTAACATATTATAACATACTAACAAAATTCAAGTGTTCGATACTTATTAACGACAACCATTTTAAATATAATATTTAAAACAAACTAACATAAGTTTCAATAACATGCAAAATTAAAATAAAATATTTATATTACCAACTTCAATTTTAAGATTTTAAATTGTATCAAATTAAAGTTGCATTTGATTATAAACTAACCTTAATATAAAATCAATCTTAATTATATGTTTGTCTAATTTAAAATGTAATTATCTTCGGTAAAGGAAATTAAAAAAAATTATATTACTATTAGTGACGGCTAATTGCGACGGAATTGGTCGTAGAAGAATGATGTGGCACCTTCTGCTACCGAAATCGATCGCTAATATCATTTGTCGCTAAGAATTCTTATAGTGACGTCTCAGCTACGACAATCGGTCACTAATTATTTGCTTACGTGGCACGATCTGCGACAGAGGGCGGTCGTTGATAAAACTTTGTCGCTAAAAAGTTTGCGTGGTGTTTATTTTGGCGGGAAATTTACTTTGGCGACCAACTGGCGACGGAATTCGGTCGCTAAAGATAAATATCTTTAACGACGGAATTTTTAATCTGTCGCTGTAGATGGTCGTTGATGCTTATCAGTAGCGACGGAACATGCGGTCGGTGATACATCTGGTCTCTACTAGGCGTTTTTCTTGTAGTGGTCAGAGTGCCTTGAGCAATGTCAGGAGTTGTATGAGAAGATTATTGACCAGTCAGAATAAGCTGCTCCATGCATGCATCTACACTTTGAGTAGATGGTTCTTGTGTGGCTTGATCAATCTGTATTATTAGTTCACTTTGAGAACTAGGTTCTTATGTATCCTGATCAACTGTAGTTGGAGTTTGAAGAGTTCTTGCCTTGACCACTCTTTTTTTATGTGGAAAAACAAATAGGACCAGTTTTCCTCTTTTGCCCCGCAGACTCAGCAAGTTCCTTAGTAACTTCTTTAGCAAGTTCTCGGACTCTTTCATAAGAAACTTCAGTAACCCTCCCTGATGGTGTTGGAGGTGAACTAGAGTCAGAAATTTTCACTATAGCAGGTGAAGAAGGTACAACAGTAGTATTGTCATCAGGAATTATGACATCATCGGGATTTTTTATACTGTCAGGAGTTCCTGTAATATCAGTACTCACAGGTTCATGAGAAATGCATCAACTACAGAGAAATAAGAAGTAATATTGGCATGCCTCGGTCGTTTTCTTTTGGGAGGCTGAGAAGATTCTCTCACTTTAACTTCAGATATTGGTAAATCAAGAGTTGATTTCTTTGAAGTTAGTACAGAGATTGGTACTGTGTCCTCATCAGAGTCAGAAACAGTATGAATAGCTGTATATTTCCTCCTTTCATGTAAAGTTCTTTCGGATATACCAACTGCTCGTCCACCTTGTTTCTCCATTGTTTGTGAGGATAGTGGTGAAGAGATCCTTAATTCTGAAGGCTTTGAATGCCTTACAGATTTAGCTAACATTTTATGTGATACAACTGATTACTTTTGGGAGCTATCAGAGGTAGGATTTTTGTTTATGGGAGACTGTATAGGTTGAGTACTTGGGTTAGATCCAGAGGGGGTATCAACTACTGACCCCTGAACCTTGGTACTTGGAACAATTCCATAAACAGTAGGCATCATATCCTGTAATAGTTGCCTGAACTGAACTGGATACTCAATATTACCAACAAACAAGTTATCACCGTTATTGGAATACTCTTGAAAACATCTAGAAGTATTTTGAAATACAAGCAGTAACTTGTCATTTTGAAACACAACATTAGGACAGAGCTGTTTAAAAATCAAATGTAGAAACCTACCAAAATAGACTACATCACCTTTGCCAATAATTCTAGCACCAATAAAATCAATAATCTTGCTAGCAATACTATAATTATAGCCATAGATTAGAGAATACCCAATGTGTTGTGTTGTTTGAGTCAGTGCATCAAAGTTTGAGCTTTTGTTCATGAAGCACTTTACAATGGCATGAAAGTAGAAGTTCCATTCC
Organism: Heracleum sosnowskyi; assembly: GCA_030848705.1. Classification (NCBI taxonomy): domain Eukaryota; kingdom Viridiplantae; phylum Streptophyta; class Magnoliopsida; order Apiales; family Apiaceae; genus Heracleum; species Heracleum sosnowskyi. The sequence continues at coordinate 46,205,375 of CM061239.1, read as the reverse complement.
TTTCTAAGCTTCGTCCAAACAAATTTACCCATTCGAGACATATCACCATTGTATCCCAACTGAGTAATCAACTCACGCATCGTAGCTTCAGAAAATAACTCAGTAAATGCAGAATGAGTCCCAAGTTTAAGAGCTTCCATTACTATAGGAACAGTAATGGTACGTGTAAGAATTATCACCATGAGTAAAGGTGAGCCTTGGCCGAGTATTGGCAGTACTTGGAACATATGAAGCATGCCTCCAAATTTGCATCACCGGTGAAAGGCATATGTTTAGGCCTATTTGTTTACATCGAGGATTCAACTCAACTTAAACAAGTATGTAATAAGTAAGTAATAATTCAATTGTCACAGTCACAGGAATCTCAGAAGATCATATCTGTCAGAAGAATACAGATTAAAGTCATCCTACAGACTTGAAGAAATACTACATTGAAAGAAGTTCATTTATTTGTTCAAGCCTCAGTGAAGTCTTCAAAGAAGTGGATTTATTAAAGTGACAGAGGTTTCAGATTTGTGACAGCAAATGTACAGGTTACAAAGGTTGAACAACAGTCAGAAGCAGACAATGGACCACAGCTTAAAGTCAAGATGAAGAACAGATATTGAAGTTAGTCATTTATGAACCAGACAGTGCATCAAATGACAACCTCAGACAATGGATATTCTTCAGCAATTCAAGTGGTTCAAGAATTGGTTTTGCTATTCTATGAGAATTTAAATTCTATTTTAAATTAGTTATTAATTTATTTATTAATTTATTTATTAATTTAATTCATCAGAATTAATTTAGCAAATAAATTAAGTAATTAATTTATTGAATAAATTAATTCTTTAGAATTAATTTAGGAAATAAATTAATTATTAGAATTAATTTAAAGTAGTATTAGAATTTAATTTAGAATTCTTAATTAAAATGAACTGGAATGACTACCCAAGATAATCATACTGGTAGTCATCCAAGCTTATTTTAATTAAATCTAATTTAATTCTCCTAAATTCCCATAGTCATTCCAGTACAAAGCATAGTCATTCCAGGCTTAAAAATACTGTTTTTAATGACTATTTTCATAGTCATTCTAAGTGGAATGAAAAGCAATTCACGTGCAGATTATTGTCAAGTGGATTTGTATTAAGGAAAGATTAAGACAACAGAAACATTAATCATCAACATTACATCTGAAGAAAAGCTTCTGTCAAGAAAATTCAAGAACTCTGCCGAATCTTTTCTTGAGTGAATTAATTCTAGAAAATCATTGTGTTAAATCTAAACCACTAGAATTCATTTACTTGTACTGTTTTGACTATCTAGCGGATTTTTATCCCTAGAACGTATCTCAAATTATCAATTATTCTTATATCTTTTTATTACAAAAATAGATAAATTCATGTCGAATTTATTCTAGATTTGTTTTAATTAGTTTGACATTCAATCTTGTAATCAGTACCTCATTTGTAACACCTTTCAAGTTTAATATAAGTTATATTTAACTTCAATTATGTTTCATTTAATTCCGCCATAATTTGTTCTTAAATTGTTTTATTCTATAAAGAACAAATTCGATAAAACAGTATAGTTTGTATTCAACCCCCCTTCTACAAACTTATCAGGACCTAACAATTGGCATCAGAGCCTTTTGATTGATATACTAATCAAAGATCCAATTGTTTTGAGATTTTTTCTTAAACTCTGAAATTTTCATTATTCATTAAAAAATCTCAAAAATGTCTACTACACAAAAAGTTGGTACAGTCAAAATCCCCATGTTCAGCAAGGAGCATTATCCTATGTGGAAGAAGAAAATGCTCCTGTTTCTTCAAGTTTCAAATGTTAAATATCTGGGAGTGCTGAAGAATGGTCCTAAACTCCCTATGATTGTTGAGGGAGAGCAGATAGAGAATGATGTGGTCATTACAGCTGCTAGGATGTACCCTAAGGATCCCAAGGACTACACTCCTGATGAGAAAGACGAATCTACACTGGATGCATGTCTACAGTTGATACTGGTTGATTGTCTGGATCCTATCATGCATAATCATGTCCTAAACTGTGCTACTGCCAAACACATTTGGGACACAATAGAGATAATCAATGAGGGGACAGAGGAAGTTAGAGAGAATAAGCTGGAAATTCTCACCTCTTCATATGAGCATTTCAGATCAAATCCTGGTGAAGGTATCTCTCAGGTTTTTGAGAGATACAACAAATTAATAAATGACCTGAACCTCAATGGGAAGCACTACACTATCAAGGAGATTAACAAGAAGTTCCTACTGACACTTCCAATTCATTTGGAACACAGAATATCTGCAATCAGAGAAGCAAGGGATCTTGGAGAGATTTCTCTGGAAAGACTCTATGGTGTTCTGAAGACCTATGAGCTGGAGCAGATTCAACAGAATGAGTTATATGGAACTGGAAAGATAGTTGGTACTTCTACTGCATTGACAACAGTAGTCTCACAGAAACTGGAAGTGAAGGTTGTTCAACCTTCCAGTTCTAACTTGGATGTTATTGATGCTGAATTTGGTTTAACATCCATTGATCAATCTGGTGGTGACTACTACTCTTTGGAAGAACTTGATCAGCTGGAGGATGGTGATATGGCCATGATAGTTATGAAGTTTGGGAAGTTCAGATTCAGAAGGAATCCCAATCTTAAGTTCAAACCCAGATTTCAGAGAGGTGGATCTTCCTCTTGAAGTAGCACAAGGGGTGGCTACAAAACTGGAACTGTGGAAAGAAGCACAATCAGGTGCTACAATTATAATGAGTTGGGTCACTTTGCTACAGAATGTAAAAAGCCAAAGCAAGTGAGAAGGAACTCATTTGATTCTAGCAAGAAGAACAAGATTGGGAATGCTTATGTTGCTGAAGGAAAGAGTTAGGATAATACTGACAGTGATGAAGAAGCAAGTGAAATTGGAAACCTTGCTTTAATGGCTAATGAGGCAAGCACTTCATCTACATACATGTCAGAGGTAAAGTTCACTGATACTGAAATGATCTATCATCTTAGTAGTATTGTTTCTTGTGCACGTAGTGAAAATGATAGAATAATTCTTTTGAACACAGCTCTTGAAAAGGAGATAAACGAATTAAAACTTGTGCATGTTAATCAGGATGAAGTTACTGAGAAAATAGCATTTCTTGAGAATAGGGTTAATTGTTATATTCAATTGGAAACCATTCTTAAGAATCAGATTAGTGAGCTTAAGACTAAAGCTAATGCTTATTACAACTCTTGTAAGACTGCTAAAGAAACTATCAATAAACAAAGTATTGGTCAGACTGTAGGAATAGGTTATGACTATAATGAGTCTATTGGTAAATTAAGCATAAATACCCCTAATAGAGTCAGTCCTGAAGAAAAGGGTATTCCTGATGTGCTTAAGGGTATTGATAATACTTTCTTTAGAGAGTCCCAAGCAGATCCTCTGAATGAATACTCTATCATCATTGCAGAGGAGATACGTGAAGAAGATCTTGCTTTTGAAGTTGAACAGTCCAATAAGTGTATGTCTGATAAACCAGTCAAAGTTGTTTCAACAACAGAGACTAAATCAGATATCCATAAAGTGGATCAAAACAATTGTAGAACTAACATGCCTGCTGTTAATTCTTCTCATAAAGCATGTGGTGTGATTAATTGCATGTCTTGTGCTTTCAAAGTTATGTATGCTTATTTTAATAGTAAGCATGTATCTGATAATAAGACTGCTCCACGTCAACATGTTAATAATAAGAAGCATGTTAGATCTAAGACTACTAGTCCTCCGAAGACTAGAGTGGATTCATTTATCCATAAGCCTTCTCAGAAATGTGTTAAGGCTGGCTATAAATGGAAACGCTCTTTTGTGAAAGAGGTTGAAGTAGTTTTAGTTAAAAATGTTGTTTTGCCTGGCAAAGGCCAGTTCATTAAGTATGCCGGACCCAATCAAGTTTGGGTTCCGAAGAAGGTCTAATCCATTTGATACTGCAGAGTGTGGAACAGGTAAACCGTGTTATGTGGGTTCTTGACAGTGGCTGTTCAAGGCATATGACCGGAGATAGAGCCCTGCTATCAAATGTGGTTGAAAAAGCTAGCCCAGGAGTTACCTTTGGAGATAACAGCAAGGGTATTACCAGAGGATATGGTTGTTTGAAGTTTGGAAATGTTATCATTCAAGATGTATCTATTGTGGAAGTTCTGAAGTTCAATCTTCTCAGCATCACTCATTTCTGTGACAGAGGATATGTTGTTTCCTTTGAGAAAGATAGATGTCAGATCCTTCACAAGAAGAATGGAAAGCCTGCTCTTCAAGGAGTAAGGAAATGTGACGTGTTCATAGCTGATCTGCACTCTGGATCCAAAGATGAAGTAACTTGTTTTTATGCTAAAGCTTCATCAGATGAAAGTTGGCTATGGCACAAGAAGATGTCTCACCTTAACTTCAAAACCATGAACTCTTTAGTCAAGAGGGAATTGGTTAGAGGTTTGCCTCAGATGGAATTTATACAGGAAGGACTGTGTGAGGCTTGTCAGAAAGGAAAGTCAAAGAAAGCTTCTCACAACGGCACTGACACATCATCAATAACTGAATGACTTCAGCTACTGCACATGGATTTGTTTGGTCCAGTTAGTGTGATGTCCATGTCAAAGAAACAGTATGCACTTGTGATTGTTGATGACTATTCCAAATTTACTTGGGTTTTATTCCTACATTCCAAGGATGAGACCCCACAGATGGTGATTGATCATATAAAGTTGATTGAGCTGGATTCGAGATTCCCTATTAGAGCTATAGGGTCAGATAATGGAACTGAATTCAAGAATGCAGTCCTAAATGACTTTTGTGCAGTTAAAGGAATAACAAGACAGTATTCTGCCCCTAGAACTCCTCAACAGAATGGAGTGGTGGAAAGGAAGAATCGTATTGATCACCCAACTTGGATTGCATAAATCTTAGAGTTTCATTAGATGTCTTTTCCAATTGGTCCTCTATTCTGAAGAATCTCCTACAGTTGTCCTTGTCTCTAAATTCCATCATCCAATAGGGTTGGAGATGAATTTTCTTTCCTGTATGAGGGATCTTTAAAGTTCCGGGAAGTGCATTAGGCTTGTTCCAGCTAGCTTTTACTTGACAGATCTTGGAGACAACCTTAGACTTAGCAGTTTTGGTGAACCCAAAATCTTTCTTTAAGCACATGAACACCACTAGAAATGTCTGATAATCCTCTCCTAGAATTCTGTGTAGAGGCCAAATATGTTCCCTTCCACCCTTGTAGACAAACACTAATCTCTGTGGTAGTTTATAAGTAGCTCATATTCCTCTCACTTCCACCAAGTCATCAATATGTAGGTTTAAGTCAGACTCCTCCCTTTATATCTGCAATGTAGATAAAGTCTTCCGGGTTTGGAGGTGGTTTCTCAACTAGTGGCCTTCTCACAAAAACTGGTTTAGCTTTAGCAGCCCTCTGCCTTGATTTCTTCTTTGAATCCATCTCAGCCAAAAATTTGGGAAAATTAGCTTCATCAAACTCAAATGGCTCCTCCTTTGGCACAATTGGTTGATCATGAAAATTGACTAGGTGTTCAGGGTCACAAGCTAATTTTGCTCCAAAGCCTTGATCTGAAAAAGTTGGAGGCACAGCTGTTACAGGTGCATCTGTTACAGTGCTTTGAGATTCATTCTCATCAAAAGCTAAGTTCCTTTTAGCTCTTATTTTAGGTTGCCTTATACTTTTTCTTTTTCCTTGCACAGCTTCAGCTCTAGCTCTTTCTTCTTGATGTCTTTCCTCTTCATCTAGAGCTTGGGAAACTGCAAGAGCTTGCATGTCTGCCCTAGCTGATTCTTCAGCCTTAGCTTCAGCAAAGTTTGGGTGACCAGCCCAAACACAGATTTCTTGCCCATTCCTGTAGACTATTGCTCTTTGATTCCTGATCTCAGGCACATTGCTTTCCTTGCATTTTATGAAAAGTTCACTCAGAATCTTGAGCTCATCTGGAAATGGAGGAGGATAGAAAGTTCTAGCAATATTCTTGCCCTTTGGTTTAGCTGGGGAAATTGGAGATAAGCATCTCTGAAAGGTAGTTGGGTCCACATCTCTAATACATAAAGTTTGTCCCTTTTCTTTCCTTGGACCAGGAATCACTCCATGTAGAAGAGGCTTTAGTTCATATGAGAGTTTAACCTGTGGCTCCAATTCCGTTGACACTAAGACCATGGCATTCGTTGATGTAGAAGTAGCTTGATCCGTTGATGGATGTTTATTTCTTGCACTTTCAGCTAACTTCTTAACCCGTGCATCTATATTAGACCATTTCTCTTTTATCTGTTCTGCAAGTTGTAGTCTCATAGATGTACGTTGAATCAGGTCAATTCCATCCAATTTATCCTTGATAGACTCCCCTGTAGCTAGTGGTTCCTGTGGTAAAGAAATGGTTGGGACCATAACTTTTGTGATTTGAATATTGAGCTCCTTTGATTTCTCCCCCTTTTTGTTATCATCAAGACTGATGAGAGCGAGACCTTGAGCTGCCACTAACTGAGTCAAAAGCTGAGTCTGCTTCTCCTGTGCCTGTTGCATATGAGTTAATGTGGCTTCCACTTTGTCCACCCTATCAGTAAGGGTTTTCAAAGTGGTTGCCACCTCATGATCCCTTCTGAAGAATTTATCCATTTTGGTCACAGTGAGAAGTGGAAGTCTTTCATCAAACCTCCTATCATTGGAGTCCCCGAAGCTTGCAATTTTGTCCTTGATTTCCCTGGCCTCAATCCTTGTCTGTAGAATTTGGAGCCTCTGGATTTCTAGAGAGTCTAGAATGGCTTTGTAGAATTTCTTCTCATTTGGTGGTGCAGACTAATGAGCCAAGTAAGCTTCATTATACTGCCTTGTAATTGCAGCATCCAACCCTTGATATCCAAGTGAATCTTGATAGAGTCATCTTGGCTTAGGAGGCATCACAGATATCCCTGTCTGTGTAGTGGTAGCCACCCCTTGGAAATCATCATCAAGACTCTCATCATCACTTGAAAAATCAGCAAACTGATCACTTCCACCAGCTCCTGGAGACAAATTGGCAAGTGCATCCTTAGCCCTCATCATAGATGCAGTTGTATGAATTAGATTTAAAGTCCTCTATGCCTCCACATTGCCCTGTTGAGCCATGATTTGGTATGTTGGCACAGGGTGAGTAAAGGTTTCAGGATCCAGAGAGATGCTATCCAGAGTTTGTTGATAATACTCTTGGAAAGACAATTCTCTTTCTCGCTCATTAACCTCCATTAACTCACTTGCAATGGTTGTTTCGTCCCTGTGATCTGTTGTAGTCCCTTCTCTCTCTCCACTCTTTTCTTACATCATGGGCTCCCCATGGCTCACACCTCTCACACCCTCACCTTCACCTACTAAGGTGGAACTCTCAATCTCTCCTTTTGCCTGGCTGCAAGCCAGCCTCTTAGAATCACACCCTTTCAATCCTAAAAGTGTTTCAACTACCACTAGGTCATCTGCACTAGTTGTATGAACAACTTGATTTTCAATAATTGGTGCAGAATGAGCTATCAACGAAATGGTAGTTTGAATTGTCAACGGAATGGATACCGTTGATGAGGTCAATAAAGGGGTTTGAGAAATTGAAATTACAGTAGAGTCTATGGTGATTAATTTGAAAGATGGTTCCACAGATCCTCTTGTAGTTTCAGAAAAAGATGATTGTTGGCCCAACAAATCACTTAACAAGTGATTACCACCAATTTCAGAGTGGGGCTTCTCCAAGAATAGAGTTGGAGAATCAGGGATAGATGAATGGATCATATCCACATCTAATGATTGTGTAGGAGAATTTTCTGGATGTGTCTCAATATTAATATTGAGGGAGTGGGACTGTAACCCCAGAGTAAAAATTTGGGCTACATCAAATTGAATTTGAGAAACTGGAATTGTTGCTTCCAGTGTGTGTGCACCCTGTGTGACCTGGGATTTTTGTCTTACCCTTCTTTGGTATTGGGAGATAGATGTTTGGGGGCTAGGTGTGTCCCTTACCCTTTTGGAGTGTGCTCTTGGAGGAGAGCTTGTTTCAATAACTACATCCTTTTGAGAGGATGCAATTAGACTTGAGCTAAAGTCCATGTTACTCATTGTGCCTTGTTGGGAAGACACAATGGGGCTAGTCTGGGCAACACTCACCTCTCCCACCTTATCCTTGGGGTTTCTTTGATTTTCACCCCTTCCCTCACCACTCACCACACCAACAACACTCCCCTTAGGTTGTGTAGTGGATTTTACAACAAGTGCTTTTTGAGAAGCACCTGAGGTTGGCTTGGTAGATTTAGACTTTGTGGATTTAGGTCTAGTTGTAGGGGCAGGAGCCTGTTGGGTCACAGCTACAGACTCCATTGCAACAACAGTAGTAGTAGAAGCAGAAATTGAAGTAACATTTAAATTAACAAGTTGAGAAAGTTTTACCTCAATGACTGGTAGGTACACCATTGGGACATCACCATTGTGATTGAGCCTCAATATATCTGTTAGCACCCTCTTTTCTTGAACAAAACAGTCAAACTTGGAATTGGGGTTAGAGATAACTAATGGTGTTGGACTAACATGGTTGGCCAAAATCATTAGAAATCTAGCATAGTAAATGTTCTTTTTCCTAGAATGCTTATCACCAAATTTAGCACCAAGTTCACACATTAATTGAGTGCTAAAGTTATAGTACTAATTATCAGTGAGAAGCATGGTAAGCAAAATTAGAATGGAGTTAGTTAAAGCATCAAAATTACTGATTTTTCCAGAAAATACTTTAATGAAAGCATCTGCTAAATAGCTCCATTCCCTTACCAAACCTCTCATAATAATTTTACCTAAATTCTCAGTTGGCAAAGAGTAGTTAATAGAATTAAGCATGTTAACAATTTCAGCATTTGTGGGTAAAGCAAAGCAATTATTCTCAGGAATATGAAGGCATGCTTGCAGAACATCTGAATTGACAACATACTCTTTACCTTGAATCGTGAATTGCAAAGTGCAGTTAGTTCCACTGTACTCACAGGAGGTCCACATCTCCTCTATGATTTCATTATAAAGTGGAGTGGAGTGAAACATAGCATAACTAAGCTTGCAGTTCACCAAGAAATCCATCATCTTGTGAAAGATTTTGTTCGGGCTTTCCTTGACAACAAATGGTATGGAGTTGTTCTTCTCATAAATGAACCCTCCAGAAGACATAAGTTTAACTATGGGCGCCATTGTTGAGTAAAGAAGAGTTCGAACTGTGTTTAGCTTTGAGAGAGAAGAAGTGAGAAAGCCTTTGGAAATTTGGAGAATAAGATAAAAAGAATTGAAGAAAGCAAAAATGCTTAAATACTCCCCCAAAATTTCTCAAAAATTAAATCCAATAATAATTATAAATTATCGGATTGGCTTAAAATTTAACCGTTACAATTAAAATATGACCATGATTTATACTTACAGGGGAGTATGTATAGATCGTGGTAAAAAGGCGTGCAAATTTCAACGGTTAGATTAACAGCGCTATATCAACGAATCAGAAAGGGGCGTTTAAGGTCCAGCCTATTTCGTTGATAAAGCTGCATTCCGTTGACATAAAAGTGCTGTCAACTGAATACCCAGAAAAATGCTAAGACTGGCAACGAAATAAGACATTCGTTGACATAGTAATTTTGACTTAGACAAAATTTCACTTTTTCCTGAGAAAATTAACTCACAGAAAATCATAGCAAATTCCTGGCTGCTATATAACTTGCAAAAATCTCAAAAAAATAATTAAGAGAAATTTAGCATACCTAGCACACTTACTAATCTTGAGAATGTTGATTCATCAAGTGGCTTGGTAAAGATGTCTGCAAGTTGTTGTTCACTTGGAACAAAATGTAACTCCACAGTACCATTCATAACATGTTCTATAATGAAATGATACTTGATGTCAATGTGCTTGGTCCTTGAATGCTGCACTGGATTCTCAGTAATGGCAACGGCACTAGTGCTGTCACAGAAAATATGAATTTTCTCAACTCTTAATCCATAATCAAGTAGTTGATTTTTCATCCATAAAATTTGTGCACAACAACTTCCAGCTGCAATGTACTCAGCCTCAGTTGTGGAGGTAGAAACTGAGTTTTGTTTCTTGCTAAACCATGATACAAGCTTATTTCCTAGGAATTGATAGGTGTCAGTTGTGCTTTTCCTGTCCATTTTACATCCTGCATAATCTGCATCTGAATAACCAATTAGTTCAAAGCCAGATTCTCTAGGATACCAAATTCCATGGTTTGGTGTTCCTTTGAGATATCTGAAAATTCTTTTAATAGCAACTAAATGGGATTCCCTAGGATCAGCTTGAAATCTAGCACATAGACATGTAGCAAGCATAATATCAGGTCTACTAGTTGTTAAATATAGAAGTGAGCCTACCATGCCTCTGTAACTTGAAATGTCCACAGATTTTTCCTTAGTATTCAATTCAAGTTTAGTAGCAGTAGGCATGGGAGTTTTGGCAGGAGAGCATTCCATTAAATTAAATTTCTTTAACAAATCATGAATGTACTTTGTTTGACTAATGAAAATGCCTTCATTAACTTGTTTCACTTGGAGACCAAGGAAATAAGTTAATTCTCCCATCATGCTCATTTCATATTTACTTTGCATAAGCTTGGCAAACTTTTGACAAAGTTTTTCATCTGTAGACCCAAAGATTATGTCATCTACATAAATTTGAACAAGTATAGTAGAGCCATTCACAATCCTATGAAAAAGAGTTTTATCTACAGTACCTCTAGTGAAGTGATTCTCAAGTAGGAACTGTGAAAGTGTGTCATACCAGGCTCTAGGTGCTTGTTTCAACCCATAGAGTGCTTTGAGGAGAAAGTATACATATTCTGGAAAATCATCATTTTCAAAACCAGGAGGTTGACTCACATATACCTCCTCTTCCAATTCCCCATTTAGAAAAGCACGCTTCACATCCATTTGATAGACTTTAAACTTAGCATGGGCTGCATAGGCTAGGAAAATTCTTATTGCTTCTAGTCTTGCAACAGGAGCAAAGGTTTCATCAATATCAATTCCTTCTTCCTGTGAGTAGCCCTTAGCAACCAATCTTGCTTTGTTCCTTGTGACTATGCCATTTTCATCCATCTTGTTTCTGAACACCCATTTTGTGCCTATAACACTCCTGTTTTTAGGCCTGGGTACCAGCTTCCAAACTTTGTTTCTCTCAAATTGGTTTAGCTCCTCTTGCATAGCTAAAACCCAATCTGGATCTAGAAGTGCATCCTCAACTTTCTTTGGCTCATCTTGAGACATAAATCTACTATATAGACATTCCTCTTGAGTTGCTCTTCTAGTTTGGACTTTTGAAGAAACATCACCTATGATGAGTTCAAAGGGATGATCTTTAGTCCATTTCCTTGAGGGAGGAAGATTAGCTCTAGAAGATGTAGCTTCATGATCATGATTGCCTTGATTGGATGTTTGTCTTTGAGAAACTCCCCCTGAGTTTGTTATCTCTAAGTGATCATTCCTAGAAGCATTTCTATGACTGTCAACGGAATGCCCATTTTGACTGTCAACGAATCCTTCATTGTGACTGTCAACGGAATGACCAATTTGACTGCTAGCATCTATTCTATTCAATCTTAATGCAGCAATTTCATCTTTACTACTGATTTCATCTATGCTAGACACAACAACTTTAGGCCGTTTCTCAATAGCCTTAACATGATTCACTTGATCTCCTTCCTCATTCTCAAAAGAAAGACTTTCATGTAAAACTTCATCACATAGACCTTGAATTTTGAGATCATCAAAAACAACATGTATAGATTCCATAACAATGTTGGTTCTGAGATTATAGACTCTATAAGCTTTCCCTGCTGCATATCCCACAAATATTGCTTCACCTGCCTTTGCTTCAAATTTCCCCAAATGCTCAGCTTGATTTCTCAGAACAAAGCACTTGTATCCAAAGACATGAAGAAAATCCAATAGTGTCTTCTTTCTTTTGAGTAGCTGATAAGGGGTCATTCCCTTGGCTTGATTAATCAAAGAAATATTTTGAGTGAGGAAAGCAGTGTTAACTGCCTCAGCCCAAAAATAAGTTGGTAACTTTGATTCATCTAGCATTGTCCTTGCAGCTTCAATGAGTGTTCTGTTTTTCCTTTCAACTACACCATTTTGCTGTGGTGTCCTTGCAGCTGAAAATTCATGCAAAATACCATTTTCCTCACAGAACATCTTCATAGTTGAATTCTTGAACTTTGTCCCATTGTCACTCCTAATCCTTCTTACTTTGAAATCAGGATGATTGTTTACTATCTTGATTTGATTGATAATGATTTCACTTGCCTCATCTTTGGAGTGCAAAAAGAAAGTCCATGTAAATTTAGAAAAATCATCAACAATCACAAGACAATATTTCTTCTTTGAAATGGACATGACATTTACAGGGCCAAATAGATCCATATGAAGCAACTCAAGCTGTTGGACAATTGATGACTCTGTCTTGCTTTTGAATTATGCTTTCTTTTGTTTCCCTTTCTGACAGGCATCACACAAACCATCCTTGGAGAATTCCACCTGTGAAATTCCTCTAGCAAGATCTTTCCTCACCAAGTCATTCATAACCTTAAAATTCAAATGAGACAATTTCTTGTGCCATAGCCAACTTTCATCCTTGCTTGCCTTGCTGAAAATACAAGTGATGGTATCTGGACTTGTGCTACTAAAGTCAGCAATGTACACATTCCCTCTTCTGAATCCAGTCATTATCACATTGTTGTCTCCACCTTTAGAAACAACACAGGCTTCTCTTGAAAAAGTAACTAAATATCCTTTGTCACAAAGTTGGCTGATACTAATTAAATTGTGCTTTAGACCATCCACCAATGCAACCTCATCAATGATGACATTTTCTCTTGAAATCAAGTCATATCCCTTAGTGTAGCCTTTACTGTCATCTCCAAAAGCAATACAAGGGTCAGCTCTTTCCTGCAACTCTGTGAGCAGGGTAGAATCACCAGTCATGTGTCTTGAACAACCACTATCCAAGTACCAAAGATTCCTTTTGTCTCCCTGCACACAATAAAACGAAATCAAGTTGATTTTGGTACCCAAGTTTCCTTGGGTCCTGTTTTGTTAGCCTTTGATTTACTCTTCACATCATTTTTCACCTTGGGCTCAGATTGAGTTAAATCAACCTTTACCTTTGGTGTTGATTTCTGAGAGTTGCTCACATTTTCATTCATAGCATGCATATTTGGAGGAACAAACATGTTATTCACATTACATGGCATTTGTGGCACATTAAACATATTCATGTATGGATTAGGCACAAATGGCATGCTAGCATATGGATTTTGAAATTGTGCATATGGAGCAAACATATTAGGCATAACATGCATTGCAGGAATAGAGGCATTCATTACAGGCTTAGGCATTTTCACATTAGTAGGCTTCTTAATAGATTTACAATTAGCAGATAAATGACAAACACTTCCATAATTAACACATGTTTTTCTAGGAGCATAATTGTCAAGTGTGTAATTGTTATGTTTGTTAATCCCTACTTTGTCATTTCTGTTATTCTTTTTATTGCCCTTAACCTCAACTTGAATTTTCTCTAACTTATCTTTCAATTGCTTGTTAGACAAGTGACCTACATTAGCTCTCTCAACAGGCTTCTCAACTTTCTTTGATTTACTAGACTCACCTTGAACAAAGTTCTTGGTGATAGGACCATACTTGTTATTAAGTCTAGTGAGTTCTTCTTTCTTTTTCTCTGTCAACGAAACAGCATGATCTGTTAATAGTTCAGCTGTCAACGAAAGCTTGCATTTCGTTGACGTATCAACCTTCAACAAATGATCATTGTTGTTTGTTGACTCTGATTCTGATTCTAAGGTTTCAACAACATACCCTAGCTTCTCTTTGTTCTTTTTCCATGATTGCTCACAGAAGGATTCCATACCTTGAACATTAACGATGTTGTTAGCAACATTCCTGGAATCTTTCCATTTTGCAATCAATCTCTGTTCTATTTCTAGTTGTGTTTTAAAAATCTCTTCCCTTTTTAACACTTTCTCAAGTTCCAGCTTAGCATCCCTACTAACACACCTTATTTTCTCAAATTCAATGAGATGTGCCTCTAACATGGCATTTCTATCACTTAAGAGCAAATTGGTCTCTTTAATTCTTGAGTTCTCTTTGGTAAGTGATTTAAGAGTAACATGCAAATTATACAGTACAGTAGACATTTCATTAAATGTACTATCGCATTCCTCTTTAGAAAGCTCAGAAAGATTAGTAATTGTTACCTGGTTGCTAGAGGAACTTGCTTCCTTCTCATGATTGTTAGCCATTAGAGCCAAGTTGACATACTCAACATCATCATCTGAATCTTCACCATTACCAGCCCAATCATACTCCTGAGACATGAAAGCCTTTTCTTTTTGCTTGAGAAGTTCAAATTATTTCTTTTTATAATCAACAGGCTCAAATTTCCTGTTGCCCTTCACAACTTTGGGCTTTCTGCAATCTCCAGCAAAGTGACCAATCATTCCACACTTGAAACATTTAGATTTAGACTTTTTAACCCAATTATTTTTGCTAGGTTGAAAGTCTCTCCTTGGTGGCCTTGCTTCTGAGTTTCTCTTGAATTTGAACTTAGAAAAGTTTCTTGAAAGAAAAGCAATTAATGTGTTCATCAATCTCATCTAAGTCATCCAAGTTGGTTGGTTCTTCTTCTTCTGTCATCTTGCCTTTACCCTTGCTAACATCACTCCTACAACTAGCTCGACTAGTTGTGGCTTTTGCAGCTTTTTCATTGTCATCTTCCAGTTGGTTCACAGATGCAATCAATACAATAGATCCACCTTTCTTTTGTACCTTCTCAATTTCTTCATCTTGCTCCATTTCCAGCTCATATGTCTTTAAGGTTCCATAAAGCCTTTCAAGAGTATATAGTCTTTGTATTCTTGAGTGTTTCTAAGAGAAACAGTCATAGGCTTCCACTCTTTTGGAAGAGCTCTAAGAAATTTGAGGTTTGAATCCTTGGTTTGGTAGATCCTCCCATACAACTTTAATCCATTCAAGAGCTTTTGAAACCTACTAAATGTATCGTTTAGGGTTTCACCAGCTTTAAATGAAAGTGTTCATATTGTTGTATGAGGAGTTGCATTTTGTTCTCCCTTACCTGCTCAGTTCCTTCACAGAGTGTTCTAACAATGTCCCATACTTCTTTAGAAGTTGTACAGTTGATAACATTGTCAAACATCTCTTGCTCCAAACCATTAAACATAATGTTCATGGTTCTTTTATCTTTATGCATTTCTACAACATCTTCAATAGTCCATTCTGAGACAAGCTTTGGAATTTCCACATCTTCAGCATCATCTGGCAGTCCAACTCTAGATGCAAACTTCATGGGAACGTGTGGACCTTTCTCAATGTAGTCTACATATCTCTCATCCATAGACATGAGATGTAGATGCATTTTTACTTTCTAGTGAAATTAATTGTCCTTATCTAGAACTGGTATCTTTACACCTGCATCCTTCTTCACCATGGATTCTGTTTTGGCCTTGATCTTTAAACTCCTTGTATGTTAGAAGCTTTCTCTAATACCAATTGTTAATCCCAAATGACCTAACAGAATTGTAGAAGGGGGGGTTGAATAGAATTCTAGATATTTCTAAACTTAAATCAACTTTTAAATAACTTAACACAGAAAATAAAAACACAAGCAAATATAAAATTTCAGTTGGATGTTTTGAGGATCCAACTGAGATGTTTTTATTGCGGGAATAATCTGTGTTACAAACGTAGCACGGTTGCTCAGTTCTTAAAGTAGAGTGAGAGTGCTCTTGAAAGAAAGCTAATACAAAATTATTATATCTCACTTATGTTTCTAAAATGAACTGCTACACTTGGTTATATATCCCATGTTTACAATGCTATTTTTGGCTACTCTAAAATGTACAAAGGGTAACCGTCAATAGCTTGCTTTTCATTCCTTTTGTCCAATGGTCCTTGGAGATCTTGTCTTTTGTCTTTATGCTTATTATGATCACACTCAAGAACCTAATTGGAAATTGGAATGTTTCCTCATTCCCAGTGACGATTTTAATGGCTCCCAATGCAAAGTACACTTCTACATCACCTTTTCATCTGTCAGAAAACTGTCACTATCATTTTGTCAACTGTTTAGAAAAGTGATAGTGATTCGTTGATAGTAGTGAGATGTATTTCGTTGATGGCTTTATTCTTCATTTCGTTGATGGTACATTCTTCATTCCGTTGATAGTGTAATCTCCATTCCGTTGACATGTCTTCACTTAGGCAAAAGTACAAGCACGGAATATTTACAATTAACCAACCTAATTTGCCTATCTAGTACTTAGTCAACATGACTTAGAAAACCTATCTGATACCTACAACACATGCCTATCAAATAGTGAAGTATTGTACAGTGCAATTGTTACATTACTCATTTCGTTGATGAGCTACCTGTCAACGGAAGCTTCAAAGCATACCATTCCGTTGACAGTTACAAAAGTGACTTAACACAAAATCTACTAAGTGTTTTTATAATTATCATCAAGAACAACATATTCCTAACAAATCTTAACATCCTCAATGGCACTACTTCCGGTAGTCCACTTAACGAGCTCTATATGAGTCCTCTCGTCATTCTCTTACTTCAATATAACTCTTAACACTCTCATATCCAAGTTTATAACTTAACGCTCTGATACCATTTCTGTAACACCCCCAGATCCGGGGTCAGGAATCTAGGTTGTCACGCTCCAACAATTATACAATACATGCATTCCTTACAACATTCTAATAATATAACTCCAAAGACCCCAATCACTTACGCACACACACACAAGTTATAGCCTTGGAAATGAGAAACAAAAGTATCATTTGTTATTACAACTCAAATGTACTATCCAGGATCTCATCTATTATTTACAACATCTACCTGAAGTTACAATAATAGACCTCACCATTCTATACAAGGTTTAATAATACAACCTACTCGAAAACAATTCTTACTAATACAGTCTGTAACTATTCCGCTCACACCGACAGTATCCATCCTACTGAACTAACTCAAGGGTGGTCTCTCGATCCCCTTGCTCTCGTAACACGAGGTGAATCGGCAACGTTTTCTTCATGCTGAAAGTTTTAATAAAGCAAGAATGAGCTAATAGCGCTCAGCAAGAAATCTATCCTAGTTTAAATCTTTAAACCTTTCAGGTAGATAATTCATATAGGACCCATATTTAAAAACTACTAGGGTTCGACCCCAAAATAGTATACCGTTCAAAATACCGTATGACTTATAATCATACTCAACTACTTTTCGTAATTCATTTAGAAATCCTTGGTATCGATATAATGAACCAAGATTCAAAACAAATCTTTTAAAATAGATATCAAATAATGGAATCAAGGCTAAAAGCCTATCCATTGATTCAAAATACTATACAGCTCAACATACTGTATCTCTAAAATATCTTCCCAACATGTATACACACATATCTATTTATATATCTCATACGGTTCAAAATACTGTAAAATATCAGTAATGAACACCTTTGAAACTCCGTTCATATACAAAACGATAGGTTTAAACATTCTTTTCGTCAAAACATGTCATACAGTACCTTTACTTTATGAGGAACATCATTACTCATCACTGCCACATTATCAGTAACTCAGCGCCTAGGCTTTCGTTACAATGTGTAGTACAACTCCAATTGGAGGGAAGGGAATATACTGGAACACCCGATACACGGTGATCAGTCGTTGTATCGTAACATAACTTTTCTACTAGTAGAAGGACGACTTCCTATTCGGTTATCACCCTGGCCGCATTCGGGCCCATTGTGCTTTAAGGTCACTACCTCAGCGCGTGTTTCATCACCGGGTAAGCCTTGATAATTATGGTCACTACCCCGGCACCTTTTTCATTGCCATGTAAGCCCTTCCAGTCCCAGATGAAAAATCAATGAAACGGGAATCGGAATTTAATCCTGATTCCCCCAAGTACAGAATACTTGTCAAAACCTTGCAACAGTTCAGATTTTCTTACCCCAGAATATTTGAAGGGAGTAAGTCACAGTGTGGGTTGACATCAGTCAACGAAACTACGAATGATTACCACGTATTTTGAAATTACGACCTGGGAGTTTTTGTAAAATACCTCTAGTTCTGATAAATCAGAACTCGAAAACATATTACCTTTTAATGAAAAGGCAAGTGAATTCATATATTCACTTCCTGAGATGGATTCCCAATTTTTTATAAGTTCAAATCAAAATCATCATTTGAGATAAATAATTAAAGTAGTTGGGAACCCCTACTATACTCTCATAAAATCTTTTGAGATCAGAAAACATTTAAAATAACTATTGGAACCTTAAATAATAATATGATAAGGTTCTATGATTTTTAAATCATATTTGGAATATTTAATAAATATTCAATAATAAATATTGAATTATGATTCAATATAATTCCACTTAAGTGAATATTCAAATTAATATTCACTTAATTAGATAAATATTCAAAATAATATTTTTAATAATATTCTTTAATACCTCACATTAAATATCCAATAATATATATATATTGGAATATTTAATCAACATATATAACATATAGCTGTCCCTGGACCCTCCAGTTTCTCACAGTATAATTAAGACAAAATATTAATTTGACTCCCGGTCTAAGTTTTTAAAATCCTCGTACGAGCGCTCTACCCTTAGAGCCTCTACAACACCTCGGTTTATATCTAATATTTACGTAGCATATAAACCATTATATCTCACAAAGCTTTTTATCAAAAGCGTAAATCAGTTCATAGTCCTTTTAATGAATAAAACAGTATATATCACAACAGCATCTTATATCAGATGTATGGTTGGAAGACTAGCATGCACTACTAGAAAAACAGCAATAGACATCGGCTAAAAACCGATGTCTATTGATAAAGAGAAGCGATGTCTTTGCATGTGTAGAGAAAGGTAGGGGTATTAGACATCGGTTTTTAACCGATGTCTATGTTAATCTTTAACATCGGTTTTTAATAAGCAACTGATGTCTATGTTCCTTTTTAACATCGGTTTCTTAATAAGGAACTGATGTCTATGTTCCTTTTTAACATCGGTTTCTTAATAAGGAACTGATGTCTGTGTTCCTTTTTAACATCGGTTTCTGAATAAGGAACTGATGTCTGTGTTTCTCTTTTACATCGGTTTCTATTCTTTAGACATTAGTGTGATCTAATCAAAAGCCAAACCAAAACCAAATATCGAAATCAAAAGGCCAATATATACTAAAACCAAATATAAAATTCAATAGGTTAACTACATTATCCAATTCATATCGAAACTAACTACATAATCCAAACCATCCAAATATCAAAACTACATTCATATAGGCACATTTCCTAGTTTGTCCCCTACTTCTTCCTGACTGAGTGGGATCTGGTGAAGGTACAGAGCCTAGCTGCAAAAGGGTTGCAGTGAACCATGTTGATCTTTCACTTGAAACCCTCATATGCTTCTCAGCCTCAGAGAGAAGTTTCAAAGCATGTTTTAATCTCTCCAGTTCAGCTTCATTCACTGCAGCTTCATTCACTGCAGAAGTGTTCTCATAAGTTATCACTTTTAGAAGTATTGAAAATTTTAAAAACTAAAAGAATGTTAATCATAAAAGACAGGACCTTACTGCTCCATTGGTTGACGGGGCAAATAATCTCTTCACATTGAGTTTCCTTGAGATTTCCACTATATTCTGCTTCACTTTATCAGTAAATCCCAGCTGCCAAAACATCCATTATTAGTAAGACTTGGAAAAATCATTAGAGAAATGATAAAAATTATATGATAAGAAAGAGCTTCTAGATCTGTACAAGGATTTAATGGAAAAAGAGAGCTCAGAAATGTGTGGTGAGCAGACACGGATAATTTCTACAAGAAATTTATAACAAAAAATATCCTACACAGACGACACAAGGTTCCCTGTCCCAAAAATAGACATTAACTGTATCCGGAATACCTCATGAATATGACAAAAAAGAAATTGTCCAGGACCAACAAAAAAATTCCCAGGTCATAGTTAACAATTTCAAATCAATTCCTGTCATGATTATTTTCAACCTCATGGTCCCTGGTAAATGTATACAACCTCCTGGACAATGACCATTAATCTATGACATGGCATAATGAAGAGGTGAATGGCCTTTTATTTACCTGTAGCTCAGTAACATGATTGTTGAAATTGTCAGAAATACGAAGAAAAATCATAACAAAGAGATCTAGAAGGGTGGCGAAGCGAAGAATGTGGAGCAGTAACTAACCTTCTTTGTTTCATCAAATCTAGTGCAAGGTAATGAATCTTCGCTATCTTCAGATGTGTTGTATTTTACTTCTGCTCCCGCAGGATCAGTATAATAGCAGCATATGTAGTCACTGGTGTTCACATATAAACAACTCATATACACTGAAAAAACACCATTACATTTGGAACAGCAAAGCCCCAACCAAACCCTTTCTCCTGTTGTATATACACCATTACAGTGATACCCAAAAGTGCCCCCATGTTGATGGCGAAAAAGAACCAGTTAAAAAAGCAATCCACTAGGCCTGTGAAGGTAGCTAGATTAGGAGAATGGCCTGCCTCGAGCATCTCGACAGAAAAGACAAGGGCATCGTCTAAGCTCTTTTTGTGAACAAGACCCTGAATTAAGACGCCATAAGTAATTGCATTAGGTGAAATTCCATTCCCCTGCATCTTTCTGAAAATGCGTTTAGCATCATCCAGTTTGTGAGCCTTGCAGAAACCTTCAATGACATCAGTGTATATTATAACCTCAGGTATGGTACCCGTCTCATGCATCAAACTAAACAGTTTCATAGCTTCCTGGACCAGGCCATCTTGGCAGAGGCCGTGAAGCATTGAGACAACATTAGGGATGAGGCCGGTCTCTTTCATGAAGAAAAACAAAACAAATAATGCAAAGCCACATGAAGCATAGGTTAACAAAAAAATTCGGAAGACAAAGCTTAACTAAACAAAGCCGAAACAATAAAACTAGTTGTGAGCTTCCATACAGCAGTGGCTCAGCCCCGTTGCAGAACGGAGAGCCCTGTATCTTACATACTATTGATTTTGCCAATATAGCTGCATCACCATTACAGCTAGATATTGTCGATATCAATTAAAAAGTACTACTGAATCAGGCAACACCTAATTCAAAGCTTTTATAATATCAAAGTAGTACTAAACGTCCAGCGTTAAAAATATCGGCAAGTTCACTGGGGACTTTAAACAAACATGTGGTACGCATTCATCAAACACTTGCTTCTCGCCCATAAAAAAAATCTCTAAAAACATTTTTTGTTAAAAGAAGTCTAACCATCATTACATTCAATTCAACAAAAAATAATAAAATGATAAATTAAGCTATGAAATGAGCAGGCCTTTTCAAATAAATGAACAAAACAGCTGTGTAAATCAATATATACACTCCAAGACACACAAAATGAAGATAGAGGACGATTACCTGTGAGTGCTCTGGGCATAGAGCAACTAACAAAAAAAGTGTAATTCACGAGCAACTAACCAATATTGAAAGGGGTTTGATAAAATGGAACTAATATTGACAGGGGTTGATAAAATCGAACTAATATTGAATAAATTGAAAGGAATCGAACAATTTGAAAGGCTAATCGAAGCTTTTTGTCGAAAGGAGCAGGTTAGGGTTTTTCAAGAAAAGAGGGACAGCGGGGGTGTTTTGATTTTTATGTTTTTGTTTTTGGGGTGGGTTTATGTTTTTTTATGTTTATGTTTTTAGTTGAAGGGGGAAAGAGGGACAAGCGGGAGTTATGAATTTGGTAGGGGGGGGGGGATTTTCACCAAGGGGGAAAGAAAAAGGGAGAAGCCCGGGTTTATTTTTTGAAAAATGAGGTTTAGACATCGTTTATTCAAGTAAGCGATGTGTAGATTACTATTAGACATCGGTTTGGTATTTACTGATGTAATTTAAAATAAAGCATGGAATGAGAAAACTTGCCTTGAGTCCTTGGTATTAGGGTTTCAAGACTTTGTCGGGAAATCTATAAACAAAGAAATACTCGATCAGTCCCTAGCGTAATCATTCACTCATAACAATTCACTCTAAGTCAACCATAAGTCAAACACATCATGTAGCCACGTTATTCCTCAACAATGTTCGTGTTTTAATCGACTCGAAATAATCATTTATCTTAGTCACAACGGTTGGTCAAACTAGTACCCTAGAGTTGACTTTTCATAGAGTTATTATTACGCGACTCATAGTCTAACAATTTTATTAAATCGGAAAATTCGTATTTAAATATTTATCATAAAAGTTTTGATCTCAAAACAGGGATTTAACTTGGTGAAATGTATTCTCAAACTTGGATGAGTTACGGAAAGTTACTATTCACACGCCTTTCACTAAAACGCTCATATCTCCTTAACCGTTAACCGAAATGACACACCGTTTTCGCATGCGCAATCTAGAGAAAGAATAGAACAAAATGATTGAAAATGTTTTTCTGATTAAGGGGATGAAATCCCGAGAACAGCAGGTTCAAGACAGTAGAGTGCAGAACCAATTACTCCTCGCGCAGATTTGGTTCCGACATTTTTATAAAATTGAACAATTATTTTTTTAACCCGAAACCTTCTCGATTCGCTTACTAACTGTCCATGCTAGCATCCATTTTAATATCATGTCCTAATTCCATTTTTAAGGGGCTTGATCATACTCTCAAAGTTCATATAGTGGACTACTTGATTTCCCGAAACCACTTTCACTAAAACAAGTGTTTCTCCGAAACCGTAAATCGAAACGATGCGATTCTTTTGCCAAAACAAACTACACAACAAGATCTACATGATCATGGTCAGTGTGTATTGCTTTCATGTCATGAAGTTACCCGAGGTTTCTGCCTAAATAATCTTATGAAAATCCGACATGGTAACGACGCTTAATCGTGATTCCCGTGTTTTAAACACTCAACTAATTACCAATCAACAACCAAACAACCATACACCAATTGTCTCATGTCAATCCTCTAGGTTTCTGCCTAAATATGTTCATACCATTGTTCATAAGTTTAACCATAATTTAACCACTAAACATCATCGTAATCATGTATTCATCCTTAATATCATACCATTACTAAACATCATCACATAATCATCATAATCAAAGCATAAATAAAAGGTGTGAGAGGTTTATACCTTCCTTGATATTCAATATGGACTAACAATAGCTTGTATGCTCTCCCTTGATCCTTAATCATCCTTAACAAACCTTAAAATCCAAGAACAAAACAAGAATTCATGAGTTTTACTATTCATGCCTCAACTTTGATCCAATATTTAACCATACTACACCTCTTTGATGGCCATGAAATTTTGAACGTACCTTGGGTATATAGTGAGGGATCTATTGTTCAAATTTGGTGATTTTATGATGAGTATAACTTGAGTTATGAATTTTGCTTTCCACCATGGTCAAGCTGGGCAGAATTTTGAAGAAAATGGAGAAGATGGTTATTTGCTTGGTTTTTCTTTTCATTTCTTTTGTCAAAACAATCCTAATGACCATCTTCTCATTTGTGTGGTTTAGGATGTGTTTCGTCACCCCATGGACACATGTCATCTTGTTGTGGTGTTGTGGTGAAAGTGGTGACAAGGTGGTGATTCATCACCTTGTCATCACTTTGTCACACCTATGTCATCCTCCTGTGTCATGCTTATGTCATTTCTCGTATCATCAATCCTCTTATATGATGAACTCGATGATCTTATATGATACTTCCCCTTCGGTTAGGGTTTAATCCATAATTCGTTACGCTTCTGTTTCGCGCTAGGTTCAAGTGATTTTTTTTTACGTTTCTCTGTTCCAATGTTAGGAGATACTTCCTTGATCTTTCCATTACCTTGGCTTAATATATGATCCTAGATTTCTCACCTTGGCTTAAGATATGATCATGGATTCTTATTCTACATACTTTCTCAAAATGATCAAATCAATACATCCTTGATTGTCCGATGAATAGGGATCAAAATTTAAAGTTGGAATCTCCCGATTCTGATCGCGTTTACATTCACTTATTTCCCTCATACATCACTAATATAACTTCGAAACATTCATTCCATGTCTTCCATATAGTGTGGTCTGAAAATAATTTTCGTCAACAATTTCACTATTCATCAACATTTACTATTCATCAAATTTTTTTTTAACTAAGTCCAAAATTTGGGGTTATTACAGATCTTTTCTGAAACAACTCCAGTTCATATATTTTCAATACACCATATAACACATCAAACCCAATCTTGGTTAGATCTCTTTCCATGAGAGAAGAGAACCTTGGCTCCAAATGACTTGGAAGAGTCAATAAGAACTTCATGTTAAGCTCTTCAGTTTCATAGTGTTTCTCATAGAGTTTAAGATCATTTATCAACCTGTTGAACCTTTCAAACACTTCTGTGATGCCCTCTTTTGGCTGAGCCATGAAGGCTTCATACTGAGACACAAGAATATGCTTCTTGTTTTTCCTTACTTCAGGAGTTCCTTCACATAGCACTTCTATGAGATCACACATCTTCTTTGCACTACTACAATGAGCAACAGTGCCATGCATGTTAAGATCCATAGATTCACAAATAATGAGTTGAATATTTCCATCTAGTGCAACTTTCTCTTTTTGAGGATCAGTGTATTTGGAAGGATCTTTAGGCTCATAATGCTTTGGTATCTTCTCAGTACCAACAGTTGTTTCAGCAATCTCAATCATTGGAATGAAGGGATCATGTTTTAGAATGTCTAAACACATGGGGTTTGAAGCTTTGATGAACAACAACATCTTCTTCTTCCATATATTGTAGTGTTCCTTATTAAAGGGAGGAATCTTGATACTTCTTAGTTTCTGTGAACTCATTCTTGATCTTTTTCTGTTTGTATTTCAACAGCCTGCTCTGATACCACTTGTTAGATATGAATATCACTAGGAAACTAGACAGAGGGGGGATGAATGGATAGTTTGAATGTTTTTCGAATGTTAAAACTAAAAACTGTATTAGATTGTGTATGTATGAAAATGCGGAAATAAAAAGAACATAACACACACATTCACTTTAATCTACTTTGTATAAAGTAAATCAAATACTACAGCTTCCAAAATTTCACAAGTGAAATTCTGGCTTCTAAACAAGAACAGTGCTTTCTTGTTTTTCTTATAGAGAAAAGAGTGCTTAAAAAAATATATGTGTGTCTCTCTTATAGCTAACTATAGGGTGTGCACAATATATATATAATACCCATACAAACTGGTATGCACTCCTATTTACACAGCTACCCCTAACTGTAATTCCAACTTGTTTTTCCATTAGAGGTTAATTGTGTCAGGAAAGACCACTTACTTTCTATCATCCTTTCCCGTATCCGTAGCTGCTTGTCTCTATTCTTTCTCTCTAAGTTTTGTTGTAGATTTGCCATCTGTCTTTGGAACACCTAACCGTAACAGATGCTTCAGTACTAGTCTCCTTGAACTTTGATTCTGTACCTTGATTTGTCTTGTTGTAAAACCTCTAAGTGTTGACATCGTTGTAAAGCATAATGTAACATAAGATGTAAAATAGATAACTACAACTCAACAAAGGACAAGACAGACAATAATATTAACAGAAGCACAGGAATCCAGAATCAAAGAAGAAAAGGTAAACTCAAAAAATCAAAATACGGTATGTATTCTTGAAGTCCGTAAACAGGTCACGGAAAGAAGTTCATGAAAATGTTCAAGCCTCGGTGAAAATCAAAGAAACAAGATTTTCAAGATGACAGAAGTATGTGACTGATTTAGGGTTAAGTACCACAGGATTCCAGTGATTTAAATGAAGCAACCAGAACTACAAATGACTTATCAGCAGCATTGAATTGAAGACATAGAAGAATTGATCAAGTGTTATTCATCTGTGAACCAGACCAGTTGCACTAGTTGACGGCACTTAAAAAAATCAATTTATGTTTATCGTCTCAGAAGAAATTGATACAGTCTAAAACTTAAACACCCTGGAGCACATGAGCTTTTCTAAAAGGACAAGAACAAGAAAATTAATTCGATGGTTTTTCTTTTAAGAAAACCATCGAATGTGAGTTAATGAAAACTAATATAAGTTAGTGTTTCATTCGATAGTTTTTATTAAAAAACCATCGAATGAAATATTAACTTTAACCATTCGATAGTTTTCAATTTAGAAGGAGCAGGTGAAAAGTGTTTGTTGTGAACGGTTGATGGAAATTGGACGGCCAAGATTAATTCTTTAATCTTGGTTCGATAGTTTTCAAAGAAGACTACAATTAATACAGAGATGAAGAAAGTGTCTTCTTCAGTTAAGGCAGAACGCAGAGACATTACTAAGAGAGAAGCTTGAGCCGGAGAAAATTATCATAGAAATTAATAGTGCTCAGAATTCTATCAGTGTATTGAATTTGTGTAACCTTAAACTCATTGCAGCTAATCTACGGATTAGAAATTGTAGCACCCCTCGAGGTTTATATTTATAAAAAGATATATTCCCTGACTCTTGGTTTGATTTTGTGTGTTTGATTTCGTTATAGAACTTAATGGTTAATCCGCGAACGAAATTGAATTATTTGTAGGTATCGTATTCAACCCCCCCCCCTTCTACAATACTTTGTACCTAACAATTGGTATCAGAGCTACTTGATTGACGTACAAATCAGATCTGGTGAATGAGACCAAAATCAAACGTAGCGTGAAAATTCGAAGCAAATTTTTTAACTTTCAAAATTTTTCATTTAATTGGAATTTCTTGAATTTTAAACAATTTGAAATTTTCAGAAACCATGAGTGCTCCAAAGACAATCGCTGGTATTAAAGTTCCCCCGTTTACAAGAGATGATTTCGGTTTGTGGAAGATGAAGATGCTGTTATTTATCAAGGCATCTAATTCGTTGTATATTGGCATATTAGAGAACGGACCGTTTGTACCAATGAAACCAGTTAGTGAATCTACAGCTCCTGATGGTAGCAGGATTCCTCAAGGAACCCAACCTAAGGATATCACTGAGTATACAGATTCTGACAAAGAACTGATTCGATTGGACACAGGTTTGATGTTGATATTGGCAGACTCCGCAGACAAGGAAATGAGCTATCAGTTGATGAACTGTACAAGCGGGAAACATATGTGGGATACCATTAACTTGATAATGGAAGGAACTGAAGACGTGCAGGAAAACAGATTGGACATCCTAACTTCTCAGTACGAAGCGTTTAGGTCTCTTACAGGAGAAAGTATAACTCAGGTCTTTGAGAAATATACTAAGCTTCTAAATGAATTGGCAATGAAAGGGAAGACCTATCCACTGAGAGAAACCAACAGGAAGTTCATGATGACGCTGCCCCATCATGTAGAACACAAGTCCTCATCCATAAGGGAAAGAATTGACTTCACAAAGATGTCATTAGAGATGATCTATGGCAAGTTGAAGACTTATGAGATGGATCAAAAACAACGATTGATAATCTACGGACCAGGGACAGTGGATAACAAGCATAGTGCACTTGTGAGATCAGCGGCACTTGTAGTGGATGAACCAACAACTTCTGATATTCAGGTTCAAACCCCTAGAGCTGGAAAGGAGGTGATCATAGAAGCTGAGATGGATTCTGTGAATCTGGGTGTTGATGAAAGTGATTACTACACCCTAGAAGAGCTTGAGCAAATGGAAGACAAAACCATGGCGTACTTAGCTGCAAAGTTTAGTCATATTCGTTTCAAGAGAAACCCTAAGTACAAGTTCAAGGGCTCAACCAACAGATTCCAGAAGAGCAAGTATGCACCTAGTTTAGGCTTTAAGGGAGGCTACAAGACTGGCATGATTGATAGAAGCAAATCATGATGCTACAATTGCAATGAGTTAGGTCATTTCGCCACTGAATGCCGGAAGCCTCGTCAAGGAAGAGACAAGAAAGAGGTCTATGAAAGGAAAGACTCATATGAGGATTTCAAGAAGGATAATGCCAAGCTGAAACAGCAACTGGAGGCATTGTCTGGAAAGCAGAAAGGGAAGGCTTATATAGCAGAGGGAAAACACTGGGATGATACTGATTCGGATGAAGAGGATGAATATGTAAATGTTGCCTAATTGGCTGACTCTTCAGAGGAATCACCACAATTATCTCAGGTACCTATCTTAACTACAATTGATATGTCTAACTCTGAGTACAAGAAAACTGTGCAAGATCTAAGTGTAGAGTTGTTTAATGTACACACAAGCATGCTAGCATCTGAAATGGAGAATGCTAAACTAGTTCTTAAGATTAAAAAACTAGAATCTAATAATGAAGAACTAGAGCTTGTAGCTGTCACATTAGAAGATCTTAAGCAAAAGAATGTGTACTTAGAGAACAAGGTCAAGTGTAATGATGAGATAGAGACTATCCTCAGGAAGCAGATTTCAGATTTAGATTTGAAGCTGAATGCTTTTAAGAATTCCACCCTGATTGCTAAGGAGATCATTGATACTCAGACCCAGGGTAATAAAACTGCTTTTGGACTTGACTATTCCAAAAAGGCTGGGAAAAGGACTCTGGAATTTCCTGTGACATCTTATGTTGTCAAGAAGGATATTCCACATATTCTTAAGAATGTGGTCAGTCCAGTCTTTGTCAAGCCCTTCTCAGAACCTTTTCATGAGGATGACCTTTACATAAGACAAGAATTGCTTGAGGAGGATTTATTGAAGGAAAAAGAGGTAAAGACTAAGTTTCCTAGGAAATCAGTAAAAACTGTTTTACCTAAAACTGAAGTAGGTGACTTAGTTAGTAATGCTAAAAAGAACAGGAATGGGAAAAAGAAGATTGTTAATCAGGAAATTGTTCCATTTTCTCCCATTGCATCTAGGAAGTTGTGTAAAATCTGTAATTCTGCTGGACACCTTACACATGCATGTAAAAATTTTAAAGTAGAAACTGCTAATACTTCTGCAATGCATAACATGTCTGAAATGCCTGATGTTCATAAACCTTGTGGTAAGAAAGAGTGCTTGATATGTACATACAACATTATGCATGCTTATTTTAAGTTGATGAATGCATCTGGTAGCAATCGCACTGATAATGTTGAATCCACAGATAATATGAAAATCAAACAGAGTAAGAATAAATTGAATGTTACTCCTGTTAAATCATCTAAACCTTCAGGACCCAAACAATTTTGGGTACCAAAGTCCGCTTAATCAATCCGTGATTGCATGGTAAGGTTAAAAGCTCAAAGGTCATGTGGATTCTGGATAGTGGCTGTTCTAGACACATGACAGGTGAAGAGTCCCTGCTTATAGAGGTGGTTAAGAAGACCAGCCCGATTGTAACCTTTGGAGATGACAACAAAGGATTCACTACGGGATATGGTAAATTGAAAGTTGGAAATGTCATCATTGAGAACATCTCTCTTGTTGAAGGATTAAAGCACAATCTTCTAAGTATCAGTCAGTTCTGTGATAAAGGCTACAATGTAGATTTCAGAAAGGACAAGTGCTTGATCACCAACAGGAAGGATGAGAAGCTTACTCTATTGGGAGTGAGAAAAGGAAATTTGTTTATAGCTCACTTAAGTTCTACCAGTGAAGGAGAAGTTACATGTTTCTATGGAAAGGCATCTTCAGAACAAAGTTGGCTATGGCACAAGAAGCTTTCACATCTGAACTTCAAAACTATGAACTCTTTGGTAAAGAGAGAGTTAGTGAGAGGGTTGCCCCTGATGGAATTCAATCAGGAGGGACTATGTGAAGCATGTGAAAAAGGGAAGTCGAAGAAAGCATCACATAGAAGCAAAGGAATGACAAACATTGCTGAACCATTACAGCTGATTCATATGGATTTATTTGGTCCAGTCAATGTTATGTCACTTTCAAGAAAAAGATATGCATTGGTGATGGTGGATGACTACTCCAAGTACACGTGGGTGCTGTTCATACAATCAAAGGATGAAGCAACACAACTAATCATTGATCACATCAAGAAGATAGAAGTGGAAGCTAAGCTACCTGTGCGGGCAATCAGATCAGACAATGGAACTGAATTCAAGAATGCAGTTCTTAATGATTTCTGCTCAGAGAAAGGAATATCAAGACAGTATTCAGCACCAAGAACTCCTCAACAGAATGGAGTAGTGGAAAGGAAGAATAGGACCTTGGTTGAAGCAGCAAGGACCATGTTGAATGAATCAAAACTTCCCACTTACTTTTGGGCTGAAGCAGTGAATACAACTTGCTACACTCAGAATCGTACCCTGATCAACAAAGATCATTAAAAGACTCTGTATGAGTTAATGGCCACCAAGAAACCAACACTGAAGTATTTTCATGTGTTTCGTGCAAAGTGCTTTGTACTTAAAGACGGAGAACATTATAATAACCCGAATTTTTGGAAAAATTTAAAACTTTTCTTATTATGATTAAGTGCATCAGTGAATAGTGAATTTGGTGGATGAATAGTGATTTTGAGGGTTAAGAAAATTTGTCATGCCACCTATGTACGAGACGTAGTGTGGATATTCCGAAGTCATATTAGTGATCTACGGAGTAAATAAGGGAATGCAAAGACGATCTGAATTCAGAAATTCCAAAAATTATTTTGGTGTAGTATTTGACCGGGCAGCGAATTATATATTATTATATTCAAGAAATGAGATATTAACATTGAGGAATTGAGGATTTAATATTTTGGAATTTTATTAAAGTCGATTTAAGGATTCGATTGTTAGAATAAATAGTGAATAGTTACTATTCACTGCGAGCATCGCGTAGAGTTTTATTCGCTCTTTTTGGAAAATATTTCGAATCATTTCAAGAGGGACAAGACAACATTTACAGGATTAAATATAGACATGGAAGTAACATGTAACAAGATTAATTCGAGGAATGCAACATTTGGATCATCGATGTGAAAGGAAAGCGAACCAGTAAAGCTACTTTATCTAAGCCAATGCATGTTGGACAAGTGTCACAAGGAGAGAGGCTTAGAGCTATGAGTCACCACTCTTTTAACACAAAAATCAGCATTTTCATTAATCAAGTCAAAAGCCAAAACCCAAAAAAAAAAAAAAACAAATTCATTTCTTCATTTTCGGCCAAAAACAGACTGCCGGATTGTAAAGATCATAACTCCTTCATTTCTCGGTGTCAAATGGCGATCTATAGCTTTTTGGAAAGGTCTTGAGATAACCTACATTCCCCATTTCACAAGTGTCTTCCATTTGAGTAAGGTAAGACCTTCATTTGTCCAGTTCTTTAAACCGGTGTATAGTAACTCCGAGAATTCATAACTTGTTCTTGATTTTCTTTTGCAAGTTTAAGGATGATAACCATGGATAAAGACTCTCTTAAGGCTTACAAGCTCTTGTGGTGTGTTTAAGGATTAAAGGAAGGCATACCACTCATCCACCCATTTGATTTATGTTGAGATTTAAGTGAAGTTTCTAGTAATGTTTAAGAATAAGGGTGTTTATGGAATTTGGAGTATGTATGGTTAATTCTTGATGAATACTTGTTGTTGGTTGATGTTGGTGATGTGTTCTTGAAGTATATGAACTGGTTATGTTGTAAAAGTTGTTGGGTTGTTGAATTCATTTGGTTTTAAGAGGTTTTGACATAACAAAAAACCGGGAAACGTTACGATTATAGCCGTCGTAATGCCCATTTGATTTAAGGCTGTTTGGAGCACGAATTACGAACTGGTCTTGGAATATTTTTGGGCAACACTGACCATGAACATGTAGGCCTTGTTTTAAGGGTTGTTTTGGTATAAAGATCATGTCTATATGAATTACGGTTTAAGAGAAAAGTGAGTTTTAGTAAACGTCGTTCGGGGGAACAACCCCTCTCTGGTCAGTTACTTTGAGGCTACATTTGGACCACTTAGAAGCCATATTAAAATGTGAAACTTTGAGGAATAATGCTAGAGACAGTTAGGAAGGCTCTCGAAAACAATTCGGATTAAAAAGATTATGTTTCGATTTTATAAAAATGTTTTAGTCGAGGTCGCGCAAGTGAAAACCACTAAGAACATGGCTTAGAAACCAATGTTGTAAATGGTTAAGTATAACTTGTATTCGAGGATCGATTTCGGACTAAACATACGATTTAAGTAATTGTCGATTAAACATGGACTTAGTATAAGCTTATAACGAGCTAGTAATTCCTTGGTTGTGTTAAGCTTACGTGTTTAAGCATTGAGTACAAGTGGATTATCCAGGGGATTAATCGCGCGTTTCTTTGACTTTGTCTAGATTGTCCGGCATCGTCGCGAACCCCTACCACTTCTCGAGCATCAGGCAAGTTTACTAACCCTTACTCTATTGTTAGAGTGGGCATATTTTCGAATGTTTAGTACTTGTTGATTCAAAAATATATCTATGTATATATATTCTTTGTTCCAAGTATCGTGCAAGTTTCTAAAACCATATTTTGAAGTATGCATATACTAGATGCAAGTTTTCTAATCCCATGCTGTATTTAAGATTACATTATACTGATGACGCATATGATATGATAGATGCATATTTTCAAACCTTACATCGTATATAGATGTAACGGTATTAAAAATGTTGAGATATAATATATGCATGGGATAGAGGCAACTTTTCAAACCTATACTTTTTTTAAACTGTTGTGGTGACGAATAAAAGGTTTTGAGATATATGCTATATGTTTATGTTTTCAAAATGTTATCTATGATGTTAATTAAAAGTTATTGATATGAGTTGAACTTATAAGCTATGGATATGGCAATATCTATAAGCCGATATGTTAAGAAAAACCCTCAGGAGGGGGTATATACTCTATACATACGCTATGGACCGGGAATGGTATCAGTTGCTATCTAGGGTTATTTTATTGTGTTATTATAATTAATCCCGATAAATGATTTACAAACTAAAGACTATTTGGAGTTTAATCTATTAAGGGTATATTTAAATATACGATGAATAGTTATTATCTACCCTTTTGTTAAGAGAGTACTTAGAAATTATTTCTAAATAAATATTCTATATTAAATATAGTTTGCATTAATTATTTAAAGCCCTACTTCTTAAGGAAGTATTTTGTGAAAACTATTTTAAACCCTAGATAGCTAATAAAGTTTTATTCAGTCAATTATAAACATAATTAGAGAAGGTTCCCAAATCTATTTCCCTTTTAAGTCTATATTCAGAAAGACTTAAATGTTCGCTCAAACTACAAAGATGCATGGAACCTTTCTCAAGATTTTATGCTTGTTTCCAGTAGACTGCCCGGTCCTAAATCTTTTTAAATCAATGAAGTTATCAGTCTGATATACTACCATCAAAATGATTTTGATTACTTCCTCAAAACTCGAGAAGTAAGATCAGTGAAATCAGTGATATCCATTAACAGGCATCAGCCTGGGAAATATGAGTGAATTTCCTTTCCAACCAGATACGACTACTTTGTGGAGTTGTATACTTGGGGAAAAAGGGAAAGGAACTTTATGTTTCAGTGTTATGGATTTACTCGAACTTGGAGATATGTAAGGGACTGAGTAGCGCCGGTCCCCTAAGGGAATTACAATATGGCCGACGGACTGGTGAACGGGTCTGTTCTTCCCTTAGATGATTATCAGTGCCCGACCGTAGGATAAGTGGAGAGTAACAGAATCGACCGTCTATGAACGGGTCTGTTCTTCCTGCCTACAACCGATTGGCGGGGACGTAAGCCGGTGTGAGACTGATTATCTTCCCTTCTACGTAGAAAAACAGCAGGGGGATACAGCTTGCGACTGATCATCGCAGGGGTATCCTCGGCGCCTAGCATCTCCATCTACAGTTCACTATTCATGAAAGAGCACATTTTGTGCAAGTTTTCAGAGAAAGAGAAATTATTCCAGTTACTCAGTTTTATGCAAGTTTTCAGAAAAGAAAGTTTATTCCAGTCATTCAGTTCTATGCAATTTTTCAGAAAAAGAAAGTTTACTCAAGAGTATTCAAGTTTATTCCAGTATATGAGTTATGAGAAAGCATATGAAATTACGAAAGGTATATGATTGTTTTGAAAAAGGTATATGGAATCAGTTGAGTTTCGAAAATGGATTGGAAATATTTTACATTGTATTTATTTCCAGATTATGATATGAGGTAAATGTTTGATATGAAAGATGATATTGAATTTTCCTTTCTAACTTCATCTTTCAAGTATATGTTGATAGTCTTCTTATATTTTATATAGCAGATATTTTACGGAAAGGATATACTGAGTTATCTTATTATTTCAGCTTTTATACTATACTAGAACTTTGTTCGTAGTATGAATATCGAAAGTTGCAGAGTATTCTGAAATGATATTTGAAGTACAGTAATGGTACTATTTTTGGAATACATTCCTATAAGGAAATGATTTCAGTATCGAAATATTTTGACAAATTATTGTCGTATACCTGCTTTATTTCTGGGTTGAATTAAGGGCAGAATTATGCCATACTTTCATTACCTTGTTGAGCTATCGCTCACTCTTGCTATTATTTTATATATATTATATAGCAGCGAAGCAGGATGCCAATGGGACGACACATACCTCGCAAGGCGTTTCCATTAAACAGTTTCTAGCAGCGATCCCGAGAGTAGTACGAACCAATTGAATCAGGCTACGGCTTTTGGTATTCAACTTATGTATAGACATGAATGGTATTAGAGGATTGTGAGCATCAGAAGGCTAAGTTGGTAATGTAACAATACTTAGAAATTGTATCAGTAACAGATTCAAAAGACATTTGGGTATTGTAATAAAAGTTAGTTATTCCGCAGTTGTTGTATTGTGTCATTTCTGAGACTCTAACATGTGTGTGTGTGTGAGACATATATTGTGGGGTCATGAGCAGGTGAAATATGAATGGTGTGAGTAATACAGGTAAGGCAAGGAGTACATGGATCGTGACGACCCTAAGGCTTCAATCCCCGACCCCGGATTTGGGGCTGTTACAAATATCTTGGCAAGTTTGATGCCAAAGCAGATGAAGGCGTTTTTCTGGGCTATTCTCTGGAATCTAAGGCTTACAGGGTATATGTGATTGAAGATAAGAAGGTGTTGGAAAGCTTTAATGTAACATTTGACGACACCAAAAGACTAGGCCTGCAAACAAGAGAGAACTCTGAATCCTTGGTATTTGAAAATTTATCAGGAGATCTATCTGACAATGAAGAAAGAACCCGAAGTTGTTACAGTTATTAATAATAATCATGATGATAATGATTCTGGACCAAGTGGTGATAGTGGTGGACATACTCAAACTACTACTGGATCCACTAGTCAATCAACAGGGTCAACAGATCAACCGTTAACAACTCAGGGGGAGCAGGAGAAGGATCAACTAGTCACACTCCACAACATCTAGAACATGGAGAATCATCAAGATCGCATCTTCCAAGACAAATGGTATGGAATAGAGATCATCCCTTTCACTTGATCATTGGTGATCCGGACACAGGAGTGAGAACTAGGAGAACATCACAAAATGAATGTCACTATTCTGGGTTTCTTTCAGAAACAGAACCTAA
Source organism: Heracleum sosnowskyi (assembly GCA_030848705.1). Taxonomy (NCBI): domain Eukaryota; kingdom Viridiplantae; phylum Streptophyta; class Magnoliopsida; order Apiales; family Apiaceae; genus Heracleum; species Heracleum sosnowskyi. The sequence continues at coordinate 46,169,720 of CM061239.1, read as the reverse complement.
GAAAGTTGAAGATGCTCTAGATGATCCAGATTGGGTGATTGCTATGCAAGAGGAACTCAATCAGTTTGAAAGGCAGAAAGTTTGGAAGCTGGTACCCAGGCCTAAGGGAAAATCTGTTATTGGAACAAGATGGGTATTCAGAAATAAGTTGGACGAAGATGGCATTGTAACGAGAAACAAAGCCAGACTGGTTGCTAAAGGTTACTCTCAAGAAGAGGGTATAGATTATGATGAAACCTATGCACCAGTAGCAAGACTTGAGGCCATCAGAATGTTTCTGGCATTCGCAGCACATTCCAATTACAAGGTATATCAGATGGATGTGAAGAGTGCTTTTCTGAACGGGGAGTTAGAAGAAGAAGTGTATGTGGAACAACCTCCAGGTTTTGAGGATTCAAAACTGGCAGACTTTGTGTACTTTCTATTCAAAGCTCTCTATGGACTCAAACAAGCTCCAAGGACATGGTATGACACTCTCTCTGAATTCTTACTTGAAAATGATTTTACAAGAGGTGTCGTAGACAAGACTCTCTTTTACAAAAAGCACAAAAATGATTTGATATTGGTGCAAGTATATGTTGATTACATAATATTTGGTTCTACTAATGATGATCTATGCAAGAGATTTGCTAAGTTAATGCAGAGTCGTTATGAAATGAGCATGATGGGTGAATTGTCATTTTTCTTGGACTGCAAGTATACCAAAGACAAGATGGTATATTCATTTGTCAGTCCAAGTACATCAAAGATCTTCTTAAGAAGTATCAAATGGAAGAATCATCTACAGCAAAGACTCCTATGCCAACTGCCACTAAGATTGATAAGGATGGAACTAGTAAGAAGGTTGACATCACAGGCTATAGAGGAATGATAGACTCATTACTTTATCTCACTACAAGTAGACCAGATATAATGTTTGCAACATGCTTGTGTGCTAGGTTTCAGTCTGATCCTAAAGAATCTCATCTAATAGCTGTTCAGCAAATATTTAGATATCTTAAGGGGACCCCAAATCTTGGAATTTGGTACCCTAAAGATACAGGATTTGATCTTATTGGATACACAGACTCTGATTTTGCAGGTTGTAAGATTGATCGGAAAAGTACTTCAGGAAGCTGTCAGTTTCTTGGAAGAAGGTTAGTTTCCTGGTATAGCAAGAAGCAGCATTCAGTATCCACATCAATAGCTGAGGCTGAATACATTGATGTTGGTAGCTGTTGTGCTCAGATCTTGTGGATGAGAAACCAACTCCGTGACTATGGGCTTTTGTTGACAAAGATTCCAATATTTTGCGACAACACAAGTGCCATAGCAATCTCTAACAACCCAGTGCAACACTCGAGGACGAAGCAAATCGACATCAGGTATCATTTTATCCGAGAGCATGTCATGAATGGAACTGTGGAGTTACATTTTGTACCCACAGAGGAACAAATTGCAGACATCTTTACTAAACCACTTGATGAATCCACTTTTTCAAAGCTAGTTGGTGAACTTGGGATGTTAAATCTTTCTAATTGATTTTGATTAGAAGTCAGTAACTGCAGATAGTCCTAGTGAATACATTAGTTTAAGAATTTCAATATCCTTCGGACTCGTGAATTTAATTTCTGGAGCAATTCTCGTAGTTAAGATTATTGTACTAATTTTATGTCATAATTATGGATGATATATCTTCTGGCATTTAATTGGTTATTAATTCTAAAAATTATTTAGGTGCTAATATTTGTTCTAAATATTTAAGTATCTATTTAATTTGAATTAATTTACTTTGTTTTTAACATTGTAGATTAATGCAGCATAATTTATTGTATTTTAATTGGTTAATATCATTCAATGATATTTAGTCGATTTTATTCTAAGAAAATTGTGAATTTTCTGTTAACAATTGATTTTGGTAAATTTTAAAAGATTTATTCAATATAAAACTTGACATGAAATACAAAAAGTCTGAATTTTAAAACATGAACAGGTTTTAAAATTTCGACAGAAGCAAAAAATATCGAATTTAGGAAATTCGATAGTATTTATAAGTACTAAAAGAAATCTATCGCAATTAATTTTCGATGGTTTTTGAACTAGGAAAAGAAATCTATCGAAAACAATTCTCGATAGTTTTTGAGGAAAATCTTAAAATATATCGAAGTGAATTTAATTAATTCTATATTTAAATTCTCCATAGATTTTGAAATTATAAAAAAAAAATATCGAAGTGAATTTAATAAGTTCAATATTAAAATTCTCGATAGATTTTTTCAAACAAGTGAACCTCGATAGTTTTTCAGTTTTTAAAAAAGCAAAGGCCTTCGATAGTTTTCATCAAAACTTTTAAAATTCTGTATTTCGAAAACTTCGATAGTTTTTCAAAAACTATCGAAGTATAGTTGACAGTTTTGCCCCTAGATAAAAACTATCGAAAGTTCATTTAAAAAACTATCGAACATGGAATGACATTTTTACCCTTGTCAGTTTCAAAAGTATTTAAATGGGCCTTAACTGTTTTCTTCTCACTTTTCACAGATCTAAAGAAGAAAAATCCGTTTATATACTTACAAAAAAAAATACATACACAAACAAGAACTGAAACTTCGACAGATTCTCAAGTTTTCACCGTGAAAATTGATTATTTACCACAGTTAATTCATCCAAACAGTGAAACTTTTTGTGTTTTGTGGTCAATTAAGGTCTTTTGTTCTTGGTTCTTAAAAGAAACCATCGAAGTGACTTGTCTAGTTCTAGCTTTTGTTAACCGAGTTCTTCATAAGAATTTAATTGTTTCATCAATTAATTTCTTTTGAATTGTTAGTGAATATTCAACAAGGTAACAACTAGGGTTATTAAGTCAAAAGTGTTCGAATTTTGTGTTGTGTATTCGAAAAGAAAAGGGGTAATTTTGTTAAAAAGTTTAGTTGATTAGTAATAATTAATTAAATTTAATTGGTAAATTATTTTTGGTTTTAAATTAATTTTCTGGAAATTTGAAAAATAATGGCCGGAGAATTTATCGTAAACAAAACTAATCATGTCTCGTTTCAGAACTTGCAATCCATAACGAACTTACAATTTCGTGCATGGGCAGAGTTTCTGAACACACGTTCGTTAGTGGCATATTCTTTGAGTACTCCCGTAGTCCGTTGCATCGATCAATTGACTGTGTTGTACACATCCGCCACGGATACAAGTGAGAATAATGTAAGGTCCTTCAGTTTTGTTGTGCCAGGGGGCAGAACAATAAGGGTGACGGAACATGACTTTAACAGAATAATTCATTTTCCAACAGAAAACCATGTTCCGGATCCCACAACTGAGGAGATACATGCTTTCTTCACTCTCATAACAAGTCAACAACCTAACTTCTTTGTGGGAGAGTTTCTTAAGCATTACCTGACCAAGCCATGGAATTTTTTCTTTCACACACTTATCCATGTTTTTACTGCCAAGCTAACAAATCTGCATGGTATTCTCTTATTCCTTCAAAAGATAGGGTTTGCCATTGCTAACAATAGGCATATCAACATAGGACGATTAGTGATTGATCAAGTCATTCTCTGCATGGGACCACTGGATGAAAGAACAGGCATGGACGATGTGCTTTGTTTCTATCTGAGGTTCCTATAGCTAATTCTCAATGATGTCTTAACAGATGATGAACGTGAGACATTTGCAGACGAGGAGACCATGGAGTGCATGAGGATGAAGAGCAATGCAATAACCGCTCTGATAAGAAAGAATCATCTTCCAGGGGTACCCACTGTTCTCACATATTATCTAAGAACGGTGCCCCTACCACTTCTACCCCTAGGGGAACAGGTAAATGAAGGTAATATTCCTCAACCTGAACTGGATCCTGTACAACAACCAATGGATGTAGATCCAGAGCCCTCAGCGGCCATTCCAGACCATGAGATTGCAAACCCACAATCTCTTACCACGGTCGAAGAGCCTTTGGAAGAGCCAATATTCAGACATCCGTGAGTGTAGAGGGAGATAGTGCCATAGCAGCACCACATAAGGAGATACACCCTTCAACAACATCTCTGTCTTCCTCTAAAAGGAGAAGAATAGAAACTGAGGCAACTGTTGATACTTTATTTCAAACTTCCAAAGTGCCCTTTATTGATTTTTCTGATGCTGATTGGGCTACATTAACTAAAGCAATATCTGAACCAATAGCTCAATCTAGCAAGGAGGAATTGACGGAAGCAACTGGTGTTCCGACCATATTACGGTCAGGTTCACTGGTTGAAGGTTCTAAGAACCAAGTATCTTCATAGACGTCGAGAGAAGGCTTTGACCTAAATGCACAATCTAAAGGGTCATTGTCTACCTCCCCAGATGGAACATATCTGGATCCCGCAGGTAAAAGGTGTGACGTAGGTGCAGATCGGCAACTCGGTGATAATGAATCAATTTCAATGGAGGAGTTAACTGAGGTAAAGTCTTCACAGACTATTGGGGAAGCTTCAGGATCTCTGCTGTTAAAAGAGCTTGATTCTAGCCTCCTACAGATTCAAACTCTAGATCCTACAAAGGATACATCATCCACGAATGATCAGCAACTTGGTTTAACCAAGGACGGGGACTTGCGAAGCCCCATTGCACCATCGATGACCTCCTTAAGGACGGCTACGGTGTTTTCTTCTGTAGGTAAAACTAGCACTAAGGGATTGAGTGAAACACAAACACTTACACCTGGCCTGAGTGGGAAAGGAAAAATGAGTGAAACATCGACAGAAACGTTGAGTGTACACCCAGAGCCAAATGTGAGGAGTGACACCCTAACCCAGCCAAACATTGATGATCTGCTACGACCTACAGAAAGAGAGGTACATGTTCAATCCTCGCTCAAGGAGATGACAGTTCATGATCTATAAGGAAATCCTTTATACAAGGTTCTACTGCGACCTTCCTTTGACCAAGGGATCTCCTCTAGTAAAGACAATGCTTCTTTAAAGTCTATTCAAGAGAAGGTTGACTTGGCTGCAACTGATTCCAGAAGAACTTTCAGGGTCATTGGTAGTGCATCTGGCACTATAACAGGTACGAAGCAGGCAGTGGACTCCTTGAAGAAGGAAGCTATGGAAGAACTAGTCGAATTGAGGACGGACGTTAAGGAGCTGAAAGATGGTTTCATGAATGAGGTGTATACTCTGACTCAAGGGCAAGAAGCTTTGAAGGAAGACGTTCTGGTTATCCGGGATGGTCAAGCTAGGGTAAAAGATGCAATGAACACCCTTTCAAGAGTGGAGTCTAAGCTAAACAAGAGATTTGATCACATTGAAAAGACTACCAACTCAAGATTGGATGACATTGACCTGAAGCTAGCTTCTATGCATGAAATGAACAAGGAGATTGCAGAGTTCATGGAGAATCAAGGCAACGGAGTACATTCTATATGGAATATGTTGAGGAACCAATAACCTGGACCTTCAAATCAACAACCTGATCCTTCTACTACCTTTTACAATGAGGATAACTACATCGAGGATTCCTCAACTAAGGGGGAGAAAGTTGGAGAAGGGGAAACAAATGAAGTGACTAATGAAGGTTGGAAAACAACTGGATGGGGAGTTTGGGAAACCAATGAAGCTATTCCAGTTAGACAGTACTGGATTGAGGACATGGTACAAGAAGAGGAGAGTGAAGAGGAATTTGAATTCATGCAAGAGCAACCGATTCAGGAGAAGCATGAGCCATATTATCCGGAGCCAATAGAACATCCTATCTTGGATGATGATATGGAAGAAGAAGCAAATTCTCTATCACTGGAAAAAGAAGCTGCATTGGAGATGGTGAAATCTCAAAGAGCTGAAATAGATTCCAGGCAAGCTGAGAGAGAAAGACACCAAGCAGTTCTAAGGAGTGAGAAGTTAAAGAGATCCAAGGTGTATGCTGAAGTGAGGATGAAGAAGATGATGGATTTGGCAAATAAGAAAGGTACTGACTGGGAGGTGGCTTATAAAACCTTTTGTGGAGTTGAAGACGGATTAGAAGTCAACGACAATGCGGAGGTGGAAGTCACAATTCAGGACATAAGAAGTGCAAATCCTGATGATCATACTTACTTCAATGCACTGAGGAATACTGTGATCTTTCTGAAAGCTGGGGTTAAAGAAAATGGTGCCTGGAACATATTGATCAATTTTCTTGAGAAAGGTACATTTGTGATTTCCACTAAGTTTTTAGAACAGAGAACATACACAGAACTGCAGGTGATTCTCATCAAGATACAAAGGACTACAAGGTTAAATGAACTGCTCCGTGAGCATGTTAAAGAGATCTTGATGAAAGTCGGTCCAGAGATTACTGAAGATCCTCCAATGGTTAGATTCATGACGAATGACTTGTTTAGAATCTGCTATTTGGTTGAGGACAAACTGAGAGATTATCCAAGTAATTATCTGATATTAGTTGAGAAGTATCTTAGATCCACTGGATTCACATCAACAGAGAAGGACAAAGCAGCCGACACTCTACGAAGATTTCTAATGGAGAATGTTCCTTACTATAGGAAGAGAGTGGAAAGAGGATTGGAAGTGCTTCCCAGACTACCAAACATGCCAAAGCTAAACAAGAAAGATGTTAACATTCCATGGTTGTGGGTTGGAGTGGGTCAAGAGGTTGAGTACATTGGAAGACACATCCAAGGAGCAATCCTTCAACCTAGAGAACCACTGCACTATCTATCAGTGATTGATTATCAAGCTGCTAACTCCAATCCAATGATTGAAGAAGGTGAGATTGAAATGGACTGAAGAACAGAAGCAAAGAACAAAAGAACTATCAGCTCAGACTAGAGGAGCAACTTCAATGTATAAAGTTTTATTGTTTTTTGATTTATGAAATCTGGAAATGTATATATATCTAATCCAGAATGCATTTAATATTATTAAGTTGTCTTACTTTAATTAGTTTAATGTTTCCTTAGTTAGTTGAGTTATCCTCGAAGTATTTGCTTGTCGAACTCTATCCAATCAAATAGGGGGAGATTGTAAAGCATAATGTAACATAAGATGTAAAAGAGATAACTACAACTCAACAAAGGACAGGACAGACAATAATATTAACAGAAGCACAGGAATCCAGAATCAAAGAAGAAAAGGTAAACTCAAAAAATCAAAATACGGTATGTATTCTTGAAGTCCGTAAACAGGTCACGGAAAGAAGTGCATGAAAATGTTCAAGCCTCAGTGACAATCAAAGAAACAAGATTTTCAAGATGACAGAAGTATGTGAATGATTTAGGGTTAAGTACCACAGGATTCCAGTGATTTAAATGAAGCAACCAGAACGACAAAGGACTTATCAGCAGCATTGAATTGAAGACATAGAAGAATTGATCAAGTGTTATTCATCTGTGAACCAGACCAATTGCACTAGTTGACGGCACTTAAAAAGATCAAGTTGTGTTTATCGTCTCAGAAGAAATTGATACAGTCTAAAACTTAAACACCCTGGAGCACAGGAGCTTTTCTAAAAGGACAAGAATAAGAAAAGTAATTCGATGGTTTTTCTTTTAAGAAAACCATCGAATGTGAGTTAATGAAAACTAATATAAGTTAGTGTTTCATTCGATAGTTTTTATTAAAAAACCATCGAATGAAATATTAACTTTAACCATTCGATAGTTTTCAATTTAGAAGGAGCAGGTGAAAAGTGTTTGTTGTGAACGGTTGATGGAAATTGGACGGCCAAGATTAATTCTTTAATCTTGGTTCGATAGTTTTCAAATAAGACTACAATTAATACAGAGATGAAGAAAGTGTCTTCTTCAGTTAAGGCAGAACGCAGAGACATTACTAAGAGAGAAGCTTGAGCCGGAGAAAATTATCATAGAAATTAATAGTGCTCAGAATTCTATCAGTGTATTGAATTTGTGTAACCTTAAACTCATTGAAGCTAATCTACGGATTAGAAATTGTAGCACCCCTCGAGGTTTATATTTATAAAAAGATATATTCCCCGACTCTTGGTTTGATTTGGTGTGTTTGATTTAGTTATAGAACTAAATGATTAATCTGTGAACGAAATTGAATTATATGTAGGTATCATATTCAACCCCCCCTTCTACGATACTTTGGACCTAACAATCGTGAACTCCAGTATACTCCTTATCCTGTCACTTGTCGACATAGAGTATTTCTGACTTTGCTATATGAGGACTTTGCTATATGGGTATTTTAGGAGTATGCGATATGGCATATTTCTGACTTCACGATATAGCCTTTGAGGACTTCACGATATAGCCTTTTTGAGGACTTCATGATCCAGTACATTTCAGACTTTGCGATCTCAACACTTCACGACATGTGCCTTGAAGACTTCACGACATAGTTCATTTCAGACTATGCGATCTCAGCACTTCGCGGCATGGACTTTGAGGACTTCACGACATAGCTCATTCTGACTTCACGATATAGGGACTTAGACAAATTTCTGCAACTTATTTCTTCAAGCCTTATTCACTTTTATCCTGCTGCATGAACAATTTGAACTTCTTCCAGGACAATTATTTCATGGCCTATATACATTATAGGTGCAAGAAACTTACTAAGCTCATTATAAACTTGAGCATACAGAATAAAGCTAGGTACATGAAAACAAGACAAGTACAATAGAGACCTATACTATACCCCAGTAATAAACTTCACTAGGTCATGTAGAGTGACATAGTCACAAGGTGTAGGCTTGTTAATAGTGGTATTCAGACATGCCTTGAGCCTAACAGAAAAAGAAAAGTTTCTTTTATTTATAACAGTTTAAATGCATTCGACTATGTATGTTTATGCTTCATGTCAGTATTTGATGAATGAATGCATGACTTAGAGTAATCACTTAGTTGAAAGACAACAAGTAATTGACTTAGACATTATAAGCATAATGCAAAAATCCATCAGTAATTACTAACCATCAGGATTTATCACTTACTCACAAATCCTGACACCTTTTTCATCAGTACTTACTTACTCATTGGTAACCATTCCAAGTTCATTGACCAGTCTAGTAAATATTGATTCTTCTAGTGGCTTGGTGAAAATGTCAGCCAATTGTTGATCAGTTGGAACAAAATGAAGTTCAATTTTTCCTTCCATCACATGTTCACGAATGAAGTGATATCTGATACTAATATGCTTGGTCAACGAGTGTTGGACTGGATTTCCTGTCATTGCAATAGCACCTTGATTATCACAATAAATAGAATTTTGGAATATTGTAAACCATAGTCCAACAGCTGATTTTTCATACATAGTATCTGAGCACAATAGCTTCCTACAGAAATGTATTCAGCTTCAGCAGTTGATGTTGAGATAGACTTTTGTTTCTTGCTGAACCAGGAAACCAATCTTCCTCCCAAGACCTGACAACTTCCCGAAGTGCTTTTTCTATCTATCTTGCATCCAGCAAAATCAGCATCTGAATAGCCTATCAGATTAAAGTCTGATGCTCTGGGATACCACAAACCCAAATTAGGTGTCCCTTTAAGATATCTGAAGATTCTTTTTACAGCTATCAGATGTGGTTCTCTAGGTTGTGCTTGAAACATTGCACAGAGACAGGTAGCAAACATGATATCTGGTCTTCTTGTAGTCAGATAGAGAAGTGATCCAATCATTCCTCTGTAGCTTGTCACATCTATTTCAATTCCTTGTTTAGAATCAAGTTTGGTAGTTGTGGTCATGGGAGTACTTGCAGGAGCACTGTCTTGCATGTTGAATTTCTTGAGTAAATTTCTTGTATATTTGGACTGATTGATTAAAATCTATTCCTCAGTCTGCTTAACTTGTAAGCCTAAGAAATAACTCATCTCTCCCATCATACTCATTTGATATCTTGACTGCATAAGCTTAGTAAACTTCTGACACATTTTCTCATTAGTAGGCCCAAAAATGATATCATCAACATATATCTGAACAAAAAGCAAGTCCTTGCCATGTTTAATGTAAAACAAAGTTTTATCAATGGTACCTCTTGTGAAACCACTTTCAAGAAGAAACTGAGTAAGTGTTTCATACCATGCCCTTGTCGCTTGTCTTAGTCCATACAGTGCTTTATCCAATCTATAAACATGATTTAGATATTTGGGATCAACAAATCTTGGAGGTTGTTTAACATATACGTCTTCCTCCAATTTTTCATTGAGAAAAGCACTTTTCATATCCATCTGGAAAACCTTGAATTTCATATGTGCAACATATGCCATAAATATCATGATGGCTTCAATTCTTGCTACAGGAGCAAATGTTTCATCATAGTCAATTCCTTCTTGTTGAGAATAGCCCTAAGCAACAAGTCTTGCTTTGTTCCTGGTAATCACTCCATCAGAATCAGTCTAGTTTCTGAGGACCCATTTTTTCCCCACAATGGACCAATTCTTGGGTCTTGGCACAAGTTTCCAGACATCATTTCTTTCAAACTCATTAAGTTCTTCTTGCATTGCAGTTACCCAATCAGCATCCTTTAATGCATCTTCAACTTTCTTAGGTTCTTCTTGTGAAAGAAAGTTGTGTAATAGACATTCATTTTGAGTTGCATTTCTGGTTTGAACACCAGCATCAGGATCTCCAATGATTAGATGAGGAGTATGATCCTTAGTCCATCTTCTAGCTATTGGTAACTGTGTTCTGGAACTTGATGCTCCCCTAACATCAGTTGAATCTTCAAAAGAACTTTCTTGAGTTGTTTGAGAAGCTCTCCCTGAGCTTGAGCTTTCTTGATTATGTTTTGATTGATTGTCAGTATTGAGATGTGAATCTTGATCATTTCCTGATGAGTCATCAGTACTTGAACTGTTGTTTGAGTTTCCTCCAGTGTCAGGACTTGATGTTGTAGTTTCTTCATGCTGAGGATTTTCATGCTCCCCCTCATCATGAGCATAGTCATTTTCATCAAGATCAGGATCAGTAGTATCATCATCGGTTTCAATGTCATCTCCAAAGATCAAATATTCATGTACATCTTCACTTATTCCAGTAATTTTTTTGTCATCAAATGACATATTTACTGAAATACTGACAACTTTTGTACACAAATTGTACACTTTGAATGCTTTTGTTGTATCAGGATAACCAACAAAAATTCCTTCATCTTCCTTTGTTGTAAACATTCCAAGTTGCTCAGGATGAGTTCTCAGAATAAAACATTTATATCCAAAGATATGCAGATGCTTCAAACTTGGCTTATTTCCTTTAACCATGTGATATAGAGTATTTCCATGCTTTATGATCAATGTGCAGTTCTGAGTATAACACGCAGTGTTTACTGATTCTGCCCAAAAGTACGTGGGCAATTTAGCTTCTTCCAACATGGTTCTTCCAGCTTCAATCAGAGTTATGTTCTTTCTTTCTACTACCCCATTTTGCTGAGGTGTGCCAGGAGCAGAAAATTGTTGCACAATTCCTTTTGATTTGCAGAACTCTTCCATTGTTGAGTTCTTGAACTCAGTTCCATTATCACTTTTTAGAATCTTCACCTTGTTGATGGATCCATTTTCCAAGAGAGTAACATGATTTATCAGTATCTCTGGAGTTTCATCCTTTTTACACGGAAATTATACCCATGTGAATCTGGTAAATTCATCAACTATCACAATAGTGTATCTTTTCTTGTTGATAAACATAACATTCACAAGGCCAAAGAGATCTAGATGAAGTAAGTGATATGGAGCATCAATTGAGGATTATGTCTTGCTCTTGAAGCTGATTCTCCTTTGTTTGGCCTTTTGACAACAATTACAGAGACCATCAGGAGTGTACAATGTTTTTGTTAATCCTCTCACAAGATCTTTTCTCACTAAATGGTTTATGTTGTTGAAGTTCAGATGAGATAATTTCTAGTTCCAATTCCAACATTCATCTACTGAAGCTTTTGTCAGAAGATAAGTCATTTTCCAATCATTAGTTGCATGTAAGTTGGCTTCGTATATGTTACCACGTTTGTAACCAGTAAGGACAACTTTCCCATCCTTCTTGCTAGTTACTTCACAATGAGTCTCAAAAAAATTGATGTGATAACCTCTGTCAGTGATTTGACTGATGATCAACAAATTGTGCTTCAGTCCTTCCAGCAGAGCTACGTTTTGAATGATGACATTTCTAATGATGATATTGTCATATCCCAGAGTGTGTCATATGTTGCCATCTCCATAAGATATAGTTGGGTCAGCCCTCTTTTCAAACTCTGACAGTAGGTATTTGTTTCTAGTCATGTGTCATGTACATCCACTATCCAGGACTAGAACATTTATCATGGTTCCCTGCAATCAATGAAGCAATCAATTAAAATTTTTAAGAACCGACACTTGTTGGATCCTAGTTTTCAATTTCTTGTTAAGTAATGCAGCGTAATGTTTCTTTTTGAAATCATTCTCAATAGAATTAGATTCAGTTGATGTCGATTTATTAGAGCTCTTCTTAACATACACATTCCTAACTGAAAAACTTGATTTATTATCAGAATTTGCACCTTTATTGAACTTAGGCAAACAAACATAATTGTCATGATACAAATTGTGTTAACTAGTACATGTGTAAACATAATGACATCTACTATCACGGTGAGAACAAGGATTTTGCTGCCTATAACTAACTTTTCTATTCCTAACATCAGATGTAGGAATATCATATGTCTTCTTTTTATTCTTCATGAAGTCAATAGCAAGATGATTAGTATTACCACAGTTATGACAAGTTTTCCTAAGTGCATTAGGAACATACTGATAGTTGTTAGACTTTTTTATTTCCTGTTTTCCATTTCTGTTTCTTTTAGGTGCTTTCTTCTTAACAATGCCAGTGACTTCACTTATCTTTTTCTTTAACTGGCCAGAAGATAGCGATCCTATATTTTTCGCCTTTTTAGCATTCTTTATAATTAGCTTAATTTTTGTGTCGGGAGATGTTCTAGTGTCAGAAGTTGATCCTTTTTCAAAGATAGAATTAACTTTAATTTCACTAGCTGGAACAAATTTCAGAGGTGTAGATAGGGTAATATTTTCATCTTCTTTTTCGTTTTTAACAACATACCCTAGACATTCTTTCCAATTTTTATTACGCATTAGTGAATGAGTTTTTTCACCTGAATGTGTCCACACTCTTATTTGTTCCTTTTATATCTCAAGTTCATCCCCTAATGCTTCAATCTTAAGCATTTGTTGAATCTCTATCTCCTTAAGCTTTTCACATAAGTTCTGAGTTTCTATCAAGACAATTAACTCATATTCTAAGTGATCATTTCTTTTCTTAAGTTCAGTCATTTTTTTAATAATTCTAGCATTTTCTTTAGACTAATTTTTATAGTTCATATGCATTGATCTAAGAAAAGATTTCAGTTCACACGTGTTATCAGTATCAAAACCATAAACAGTTTATGGTACCTTATTAATAGCATCAGTCTCTTCAATGTTGGCCATCAAAGCATAGTTGGTTTCTTCCTCTTCATCGGATTCAGATGAATCCATCCAGTTCTTGTTTGAAGCAACAAGTGCCTTTCCAGGAGATTTTCCAGATTTGGGTTTCTTGCAATCAGTTGCATAGTGTCATATTCCATCACAGTTGTAGAATTTGACCTTTGAAAGATCAGTCTTTCTGGACTTTGACTCTTTCTTCTTGAATTTGTCCTTCTTTTCAGAATAGTCATTCCTCCTTGAAGAGTTTTCACTTTCCCTGAATTTGCCATACTTCATCTTTCTGATGCCTATCACTAACATGGCCATCATCTGCACCAGCTGTTTGTCAGATGTATCATCATCAGAATCTTCATCAGTACTTTCATCAGAATCAGAATTAGTGTCTGATTCATCAATACTTGATGCCTTTCCTTTGCCTTTGCTATGACTAGAATGCTTTCATTTAGTCATAACATTTCTTGTTTCCACATTCAAAGCAACAGTCTTTGACTTGCTTTTGTTGTTCTTCCTTTTGCTGAATCTCGAGCTCATAAGTTTTCAGCATACCATAAATTTAATCAAGAGATACCTCATCCATTTTGTAGGTGTGTCTTAGAAGAGATTGTTGATTCGTCCATTCCTTAGGAAAAGATCTTAGAAACTTGACATTCAAATCTTCAAGATCATATTTTTTTCCTACAATAGATAATTCATTTAGCAGTGTAAGAAATCTGTCATAGATTTCCGTCAGATCTTGATCTGCTTTAGCTTCAAATTGCTCATATTCTTGAATCAGAATAGCACTTATGTTCTTCTTGATTTCCTTTGTCCCTTGACATTGGAGTTCTAAAGCATCCCAGATTTCTTTTGTTGTCTTGCACGCTATGACCCTGTTAGATAAGACAACATCTAAACCATTATGCAAAATATTTCTAACTTTTGCATCCTTTATCATTTCAGCTTTGTCCTCAACAGAACAATCATTCTTCTTCTTTGGAACAAACGTCTCAGGAGTTGTAGCAGTAGCAGTCACAGTTTGGGTTGGAATGAAAGGACCATGATTATTCTATCAATATAATCAGAGTCGGTAGCCTCCAAGTACATCATCATTTTTACCTTCCATGTTGAATCAACTGCTTCCAAGTACATCATCATTTTTGATCGTATCTGATATGTATGTATATATTATTTTGCTCTGATACCAATTGTTGCCCAGTAAAGAACGATTATAGAAGGGGGGTTGAATATAATTGTACAGATTAATCAAAATGAAACAGATAATATAAGAACAATATCAGCTTTTATTAATTCTTTATAAAAATCAATACAAACTCTCTCAAGAAATACAGAGTTCTTAAGAGCTGCTAGGTTTATAAATACTCGTGCAAGTTGTTACAATATGTAAAACCTATTCTCTGTTTATATACATCACACAGCTGCACTATCTGTTACAAAAGATAATCCCTAATTAAGATTGATTCTCTTGTTACTTATCTTCCGTAGATAGCTGTCATCCCTGACTTCGTGTAACTGACATATCTAGCAAATCAATCATCTCCTGAAATCGTAGATCAGTATCAATCAGTATAACTACTGATTCTGCTAACTCCTGATGATGATGTCATCCTGTCGTCAACTACTGATGCGCCAAGTCCTGATGCACTCATTAAATCAACTAATATCCAGCATACACTTTTTAATATTAAATTTAACGGTTCTCATCTTTTAATCTTAAAATCTAATGGTCGTTACCATTTTGATGGTACATGACCAAAATTATGAATAAGATCTCTCTTACGTGTTTTATATATAAGTGTATAATAAGGATAAAAGGGATCTTATCCAGAATTTTTGTCATATACCAAAAAAATGATCTTTAAATTATAAGAGAGATAGATGACAACCGTTTAATCTAATTACTAAAAGGTGTAATAATTTAAATCAAATGTAAATATAAATTGGATAGATTCTTAATGTAAATATTCGCAACCTTCTCTTTATTTAGTCTCTGGTTTGAATAGTGTTATAGCCAAAATTCGGTATCGGATTTTTAGGATAAATTTGGGTCAAGTAATAATCAATTGGGGATATCCAAGATGCAATTAGGGATTGAATTGGTACAAGGGAAGCTCAGGGCTAGTCCTCATAGGGGAGAGGGTGCGCCCCTTTGGTCGTCAAACCCCTCAGGATGTGTCCTCTTGGTGTGGACTGACAACTTTACATGAATGGATGACTTGAGAGAGAATAAGAGCTATATTGACATGGGATTGGCATAAGGAAGAGTAAGGGTGCGCCCCTTTAAGCCATCCACCCCTTGAGGGCGCGTCCTCTTTGTTTGAAGTAGCTACTTGGTGGTGAAGGATGGCTCCATTGGCTTGATAATGACAAGATATTGAAGACTTCTCCCTTAGGATGTCTCCTAAGGGAGGGATGTCCGTTGTTGAAGGCCTCCAGGGTTTTGCCTGATGATTGAAGAATTCCCTCCTAGGATGTGCCCTGGGAGGGGGATGTCCGTTGTTGAAGGCCTCCAGGGGTATGCCTGATGATTGAAGGCCTCCTCCTGTATTCAATAGGAGCGTCCTCATTGGGGATGTGGGGTAAATCTTGGTGTGTGCTTTGGGAGCTCTATTCCTGCATTCAATGGGCGCCTCCTCATTGGAGAACTTTGGAGTAATCCTGCACTTTGCACCCAAATGCTTGGGATCACTTGTCCTGCAATCTGGTGGGTGCTTCTCATTCGGGGGACAAGGATGCGTATAGTAGTTGGGGTAAGTCATGGCTATGCCTGCAATGACTTTGGTCAGGGAGACAGGTGGTAGCAGTTAGTGTCGGCTCCTAAGTTGGGTCGATGTCGTATCTGTGAAGTCCCTAGACTGTCATTGAGCCTTGGGCCTTTGTGACTAGGCCTCATCATTGGACATTCCTAAAGTGAGTCGAAGACCAATTCCAGAAAACGGATCAAGTATCCTAGTGGGCCTCGGAAATCATAAACCAACCCATGTAGGTTACTTGTTCCCCAAGAACTACGTAGGGCTTGATCACCTATAAATACGGGGTACGTAGGCACATTGTAAGGGGTTGAAAGCGAAGAGCTCAGCGAGCCACCACCAAGAAAACCCTTACAATCTCAGCCCCAATTCATTATAACCACCACCTTCCGGCCACTTTCCGGTGAAGAACCACCATCATAGATCTTGATTCCGGCAATGAACCTCAAACTTTGTTAATACCAAATTCCTCCGTTAATAAATTGGCGCTAGAAGGAGTGGTGCTGATCAAGATTATAATCTCAGGAGGAAAAGATATCTCGTCATGATGAAAGTTCTTAGAAGAAGGTCTGCCAAGATTCAGAGGGTGACCATGGGTACTAATTCATGCTGGCGGTAAGGAGGAAGATCCAAAGATTATGATTTCAAGAAGATGATTCCTGACTAGTGGTTCGATAATGATCTGGAGAAGAATGTGTCAAGGTGATTCAGATCTGAAGGATGTTTCCATGTATGCTTGAAGGTGGCAATTTTCATTTAGACTAGGGGTGATTCCAAGCACGATCCTAAAAAGAAGGCGCAATTATCAGGAGCACATCATCATCTTCTGGATGCGCCCTCAAGGTAACACCTAACTAGTTTTAGTTTTGCTCTTTGTTCCTTGAATTGTTGTAGGAAGAAGATTATGAAGGAAAATCCCCAAGAACCCTTAAGGCGCGCCCTAAGAGTGATGCTCGAGGATCAGATGACTTCCAACAACTTTTGGAAGAATTCAATGATGGAACACACCCTCTTCTCCAGGACGCGTCCTCTAGGTAATCTCTAAGATTTTTCAAATTATTGAGTATTTCGACAGGTGAAAAATTCTTACTTGGAAGAATATCTCAAGAATTATCAAGCCATACGTCCCACCCCAAAAGGATGCATCCTCTACTTCAAGGATGCCCTCTCAGCATGTCAAAGGTCCCAAGGATCATTTCTCCCCGAGGACACGTCCAATGGGAAAATTTCTACAAGCAGTTTTAATGAAGATAAATAATGATCAAACAAGCTCCAATTGTTGAGCCCCTTTGTCGTCTCTCAAGTGTGTCCTTCCTTCAGGGCGCACACTCCGAAGATACTCCGATGTTCAGACAAATTCCAACGAGTACA
Organism: Heracleum sosnowskyi; assembly: GCA_030848705.1. NCBI lineage: Eukaryota > Viridiplantae > Streptophyta > Magnoliopsida > Apiales > Apiaceae > Heracleum > Heracleum sosnowskyi. The sequence continues at coordinate 46,152,200 of CM061239.1, read as the reverse complement.
TGGAGAGATGATTGATTTGTGCGGCTTCCTGGTCTTTCAGGATGCGTCCTTCCTCCATGGCGTGCTCTCAGGAAAAAGAACTACTGCTCAACATGAACTCCAACGATTTTTAGAGGAAGATAATAGGGAGGCGAGGCCCCATGATCCAAAGAGAGTGCCCCATGGTTACAGGTTGAGGCCCCATGGACATGAGTGAGCCCCCTCATGTGACAACTCAATTGATAATATCGGAGAGCGGCCCTGTGATCCACAGAGTGCGCCCCCTGATTTTTTAAAGAATTATAAGTTGAGGCCCCATGGACATGAGCGAGCCCCTCCGCGTGAAGAATTCATTACTTGAATTTCAGAGGAAAGGAAGCTATTGGAAGCAGAGGCCCTGTATTCCATAGTGAGAGCCCCGTGATTACAGGTCGAGGCCCCATGGATATGAGTGAGCCCCTTCACGTGATAATTCAATGAATTATATAGGATAGAGGCCCCCTGGTCCACAGTGAGTGCCCCATGCTTACAGGTCGAGGCCCCATGGACATGAGTGAGCCCCTCCGAAAAGACAAGACTTTTATCTTCAGAGAACGCATCGTTATATCCTCAATAATAGAAGATATGCCCTTCAAGGCACGTCATAATGGTATCGGCCTTATATGTTAAGACTTCGACTTTAAACATGATTGTATAACCCTCAGGTTGCAGCAAGAAGAAGAATATTTGGAGTAGAGGCCCCATGGACCTTTGGATGCGCCCCCTGACCAGCAGGATGCGGCCCTAAGGTCATGAGTGAGCCCCTCCACAAGATAATGCTATTATAAAATGGATTAGAAGATTAGAAGGGACTTCGACATTGCCCTCGTCCATATAGACCGCCCTACGCCATAGGGTGCGCCCTCACAACATTGGGGGGTAGTACTGATGCATCTCCCGGCTCTTCCTAAAAACAGAGTATCCTTACGGGGATGCTTCTTCGTGAAAAGACGATTGAAGATACAATTGACGCCTATTGTGTGCCCCTTATCCGGACAGAGGCGCTAAGGTGCGGCCCTAGGCTAGTCTGATGAAGGCCCTCTACACGATAAATTATATATAAGATAATAGTGGCTAAAATTCTCCTCTAACGGATGCCTCTTCGCGAGATGCCTTTCTTAGGATGCCTCATATTAAGATGCCCCTTCTATGGGACGAGATTCGAAGTATTCTGTGACCGGAGAGTGCCCCCTAAAATTTTGATGAAACTTTTGAGGTTGAGGCCCCCGAATAGTCATACAAATGTTTGATGAAGTATTTTCAATAGGGTGATGCTTTGGTTGATTGAAGACAGGCAAAGCCTAAATAGTAGACTAAAAGGTAAATTAATTACCTCCTAGTCTAGGGGGTAGTCCATATATACTTTCCCTAGTCCTAGTTGAGGCAATGAAATTTCAAAACTTTCGAGATGGTTTGTTTATAGGGCGCGCTCTCTAGGGTGACGCGCCCTATAGGACGACACACCCTCAGTTAGATGGTGAAATGCGGAACTCTTCCTTGTAAACATGCATGTATGATAATCAAGAAGACATTTTATGAGAACATAAATCCGGGAAACATATCCCGTAGAGTTACCAAAAGCATAGTCAAATCAAGTACAACTTGCAAGGCTTAGAAGTGAGGACCTGCACCTCAAAAATGTTCAGAAGACTTAGTAAAAGAAATAAAGATCATATCAAGCCTTAGGACACGCCCTGAGTGTCATCAGCAAGAGGAGTAGAGGTGTTTTCAGCAGCATCATCCAAAGGCTTTTCAAGAACAACATTGGCCTTAGGAGATTGGTTTCCCTGATCCTTAGCATCTTGTTCAACATCAGGAGGTGCATCCTCAAAGGACACGTCCTCATCTCCTTCAGGTGGTCCAGCTTCAATTCTAAATTTGATCCATTTGGCTTTGATGGTCGCATCTTCATCAACTTTGAATTTCTTTTCAATCCATGCAACGTTATCCTCACCAAACTTGGAGAAGTCATGCCCAGGATCAACTGCCAAGAAGCCAAAAACATAGATTCTCCCTGAAATGGAAGACGCGCACTCGGTAGAATGGAAGACATACTCCCAAATCCCTGAAGAAAAAGTAAAAGCTTGTGGACGCGCCCTATCATCAGGGCGCGCCCTCAGACATACAAGGTTGAGAAGTGTTCTTCGCAACTGTTCCTTGAAAGATAGATGTCCTGCCAAAATGCTTTCCATTGGTTAAATAAAATAAGAAGACATGGCAGCTCCTTTAGGGCGCACCCTCTGAAGAATGAGATACCGTCGCCACCGTTTGATATGTTTTTTCCAAATATGCCTTGACAAGAGACAATGTGAAGAATGTACATATAACAAAATTGGTAGGAAGAGTGAGCCTTGACCTCATCAGCGTACTTGTCTATGAAGATAAACAAGCAGTATGAGTAGAGTTACGGAGCGGTTGCTGAAGAAATTGCCTTTGTGTTAGAAATTGTGTTCCTGGTGGAAAGATCACCTCCATTGTCAAGACGCGTCCTCCCAGCCTCCGAGACTTTCTCAACTTCTTCATCTTTGTTTTGCTGGGATAGCTCCTCCTTCTTAACTTCAATAGCTCCAACCTTTGACACTTTGAATTCAACTCATTCGACCTCAGAAGACTCATGTGGATTATTTGACAAATTCTTATAAGGATTTTTATTACTTGAAGATCGGAGATCGAGCTTTCGTTATGGTCGCGCCTCCCTCTCAGGGCACGCCCTCCAATATTGATGCACTCAGGTGAATCTCTAATGTGCATTTTTATGCCCAAATATGATCATGACCTCTAAACAGACCCATTACGAGAATTGATGAAAATATTGGGCTCACGATTAGTGGTCCAGAAATATTGTGCAGCTCTCCTACCGCTATATTGACAGAGTCAGGAAGGAGGAGATGACTCCTCTCATCAAATTAGAAAGGAGTCAGACGAGAGGAGAGGACTCATCCACTCATATTAATAAAGAGGACTTCTCCCCTCATATCAGCAAAGAGGACTCCTCCACCTCATATCAGCAGAGAGGACTCCTCCACCTCATATCAGTAGAGAGGACTCCTCCACCTCATATCAGCAAAGAGGACTCATCCCCACATATCAGTAGAGTGGACTCATCCCCTCATATCAGCAGAGAGGACTCATCCACTCATATTAATAAAGAGGACTCCTCCCATCGTATTCGTATAAAGGCCTTCTCCCATCATATTAGTAAGAAGCCAGGCAAGAAGAGAAGACTCCTCTCCTCATATTAAAAAGGAGGACCAGGCGACAAGAGATGACTCATCTCCTCATATTAAAAAGGAGGAATAGGCGACAAGAGAGGACTCCTCTCCTATACTAAAAAAGAGAAAGACTTATGTGACAGGAGAGGACTCATCTCCTCAAACTAAAAAGTAGACAGACAAAAGGAGAGAACTCCTCTACTCCTCTCATCATATCAACAAGAGGCCTTCTCTCATGATAATTTAAGAAGACTTGAAGATACATGTGGGAACATAAGCTCACATGTTAGCTGGAGAGAAAATATTATTGTGATAACTTGTGACTACAAGGCCCTACGGGGTCGTTTCACAAGGTCCCTACGGGACTTGATTGCACTTTGAAGGACCCTTCGAGGGCATCACTTACATATTCTTAAAATCATATCACATGAAGACATCTTTACAAGACATCTCATAATATCAAGGCAAGAATGCCCATGGCCATACCCTCAAGGGACGCATGAGTGTGTCATTATTGGAATTTTTGAAAGAGGATGCGCCCACAGTTTAGGACGCGCCCAAAAGAGAACTATTCTAGAATGAGAGAGAAAAAAGATTATAAGGAAGGGCAAATGAAGATATTAGGTGGAACACGTGGCAGCCATCAGATGGAATAGTATGACTGATTAGACCACCGTACAAGTATATATATACAAGGGTGTATCTATATTTACACAAGTTACTCCATTTTTTGAATCTTAAGATAAATGAAGGAATTCGTACCCCTTAATGATAGAAGACGACGCGCCCTCTCGATAAATGAATATTTTACTTGAGGACGAGCCTTAAGAGAGGTTTACATATGTGCACAATATCTCTTGTTTCTTACGCCGAGTTAGCTCACGTAAGTTTAGAGGTGTCGTGTGCAGGTAGTATCCCTTTTCTAAACATTAGAATTATCAAAAATATATGATGGAAGAATTAAAGGACACGCCATATGGAAGGATGTACCCTCTTTATATCATCAAAGAAGGAAGTAGCTCGAGGACACTTCTTGTAAAGCATAATGTAACATAAGATGTAAAAGAGATAACTGCAACTCAACAAAGGACAAGACAGACAATAATATTAACAGAAGCACAGGAATCCAGAATCAAAGAAAAAAAGGTAAACTCAAAAAATCAAAATATGGTATGTATTCTTCAAGTCTGTAAACAGGTCACGGAAAGAAGTTCATGAAAATGTTCAAGCCTTAGTGACATCAAAAGAAACAAGACTTTCAAGACTACAGAAGTATGTGAATGATTTAGGGTTAGTACCACAGGATTCCAGTGATTTATTTGAAGCAACCAAATCGACAAAGAACTTATCAACAACATTGAATTGAAGACATGGAAGAATTGATCAAGTGCCCAGACTAGTTGCACTAGTTGACGGCACTTAAAAAGATCAAGTTGTTTTATCGTCTCAGAAGAAAATGATACAGTCTAAAACTGAAACACCCTGAAGTATAGAAGCTTTTCTAAAAGGTCAAGGACAAGAACAGATTTCGATGGTTTTTATATTTAGAAAACCATCGAATGTGATTAAAGAAAACAATCAGAATTCTATTATAAAAGAATTTGACTTTCGATTAAAGATTCGATAGTTTTCAATTTGGAGAAGCAGGTGGTGAAGTGACTTTGTTGTTAGGTTGATGAAGATCCAACGGCTAAGAATATTTGAATATTTGAGGTTCGATAGATTTTCTAAAAAGTCTATAATTACTAAGAGAGAAGAACTGTCTTCTTCAGTTAAGGAAAATCACAGAGACATTACTGAGAGAGAAGTTTGAGCCGGAGAAAATCAGAGAAATTAATAGTGCTCAGAATTTTATCATTGTATTGAATTTGTGTAACCTTAAACTCATTGAAGCTAATCCGCGGATTAGAAATTGTAGCACCCCTCGAGGTTTATATTTATAAAATGATATATTCCCCGACTCTTGGTTTGATTTGGTGTATTTGATTTCGTAGTTGAACTGAATGATTTATCCATGAACGAAATTGAATAATTTGTAGGTATCGTATTCAACGCCCCCCCCCCCTACGATACTTTGGACCTAGCAATTGGTATTAGAGCTATTTGATTGACGTACAAATCAGATCCGGTGAATGAGACCAAAATCAAACGTAGCTTGAAAATTTGAAGCAGATTTTTTAACTTTCAAAAAATTTCATTTAATTGGAATTTCTTGAATTTTAAACAATTTGAAATTTTCAGAAACCATGAGTGCTCCAAAGACAACTGCTGGTATTAAAGTTCCCCCGTTTACTAGAGATGATTTCGGTTTGTGGAAGATGAAGATGCTGTTATTTATCAAGGCATCTAATCCGTTGTATATTGGCGTATTAGAGAACGGACCGTTTGTACCAATGAAACCAGTTAGTGAATCTACAGCTCCTGATGTTACCAGGATTCCTCAAGGCACCCAACCTAAGGATATCACTGAATACACAGATTCTGACAAATAACTGAGTCGATTGGATACAGGTTTGATGTTGATATTGGCAGACTCCGTAGACAAAGAAATGAGCTATCAGTTAATGAACTGTACAAGCGGGAAACATATGTGGGATACCATTAATTTGATAATGGAAGGAACTGAAGACGTGCATGAAAATAGATTGGACATCCTGACTTCTCAGTACAAAACTTTTAGGTCTCTTCCAGGAGAAAGTATAACTCAGGTCTTTGAGAAATATACTAAGCTTCTAAATGAATTGGCAATGAAAGGGAAGACCTATCCACTGAGAGAAACTAACAGGAAGTTCATGATGACGCTGCCCCATCATGTAGAACACAAGTCCTCATCCATAAGGGAAGGAATTGACTTCACAAAGATGTCATTAGAGATGATCTATGGCAAGTTGAAGACTTATGAGATGGAGCAAGAACAACGAGTGATAATCTACGGACCAGGGACAGTGGATAACAAGCACAATGCACTTGTGAAATCAGCAGCACTTGTAGTGGATGAACCAACGACTTCTGATATTCAGGTTCAAACCCCTAGAGCTGGAAAGGAGGTGATTATAGAAGCTGAAATGGATTCTGTGAATCTGGGTGTTGTTGAAAGTGATTACTACACCCTAGAAGAGCTTGAGCAGATGGAAGACAAAACCATGGCGTACTTAGCTGCAAAGTTTAGTCATATTCGTTTCAAGAGAAACCCTAAGTATAAGTTCAAGGGCTCAACCAACAGATTCCAGAAGAGCAAGTATTCACCAGGGACTGGCTTTAAGGGAGGCTACAAGACTGGCATGATTGATAGAAGTAAATCAAGATGCTACAACTGCAATGAGTTAGGGCATTTCGCCACTGAATGCCGGAAGCCTCGTCAAGCAAGAGACAAGAAAGATGTCTATGAGAAGAAGGATTCTTATGATGAGTTGAAGAAGGAGAATGCCAAGCTGAAACAGCAACTGGAGGCATTGTCTGGAAAGCAGAAAGGGAAAGCTTATATAGCATAGGGAAAACTGTGCCCTAATGGCTGACTCTTCAGAGGAATCACCACAATTATCTCAGGTACCTATCCTAACTAAAATTGACATGTCTAATTCTGAGTACAAGAAAACTGTGCAAGATCTAAGTGTAGAATTGTTTAATGTACACACAAGCATGCTAGCATCTGAAATGGAAAATGCTAAACTAGTTCTTAAGATTAAAAATCTAGAATCTAAAAATGAAGAACTAGAGCTTGTAGATGTCACATTAGAAGATCTTATGCAGAAGAATATGTACTTAGAGAACAAGGTCAAGTGTAATGATGAGATAGAGACTATCCTCAGGAAGCAGATTTCAGAGTTAGATTTGAAACTGAATGCTTTTAAGAATTCCGCCCTAATTGCTAAGGAGATCATTGATACTCAGACCATAGGGAACAAAACTGAAATAGGATTTGACTACAACAAGAAAGCTGGTAAGAAGATAGTGGAATTCCCTGTGACACCCTCAGCTGTCAAAAGGAATACTCCACATGTTCTTAAGAATGTTGATTGTCTAGCTTTTGTTAAGGCATTTCCACCACTTTTCAATGAGGATGATCTTTTCATAAGACAAGAATTGCTTGAGGAGGATTTATTGAAGGAAAACGAGGTAAAGACTAAGTTGCCTAGGAAATCAGTAAAAACTGAACTACCTAAAACTGAAGTAGGTGACTTAGTTATTAAGGCTAAAAAGAACAGGAATATGAAAAAGAATGTTGTTAATCAGAATATTGTTTCTTCTTCTCCCATTGCATCTAGGAAGTTGTGCACTATTTGTAATTCTGCTGGACACCTTACACATGCATGTAAAAAAGCTTAAAGTAGAAACTGCTGATACTTCTGCAATGCATAACATGTCTAACATGCCTGATCTTCATGAACCCTGTGGAAAGAAAGAGTGTTTGCTATGTAAATACAACATCATGCATTCTTATTTTAAGTTGATGAATGATAGTAGCAAAAGCACTGTTAATGTTAAATCCACAGATACTATGAATATCAAACAGGGTAAGACTAACTTGAATGTTACTCCTATTAAAGTATCTAAACCTTCAGGACCCAAACAAGTTTGGGTACCAAAGTCCGCATAATCAATCTATGATTGCAGGGTAAGGTTAAAAGCTCAAAGGTCGTGTGGATTCTGGATAGTGGTTGTTCTAGACACATGACAGGTGAAGAGTCCCTGCTTACAAAGGTGGTCAAGAAGACCGGCCCGATTATAACCTTTGGAGATGACAACAAAGTATTCACTACGGGATATGGTAAATTGAAAATTGGGAATGTCATCATTGAAAACATTTCTCTTGTTGAAGGATTGAAGCACAATCTTCTAAGTATCAGTCAGCTCTGTGATAAAGGCTACAATATAGATTTCAGAAAGGACAAGTGCTTGATCACCAACAGGAAGGATGAGAAGCTTGCTCTATTGGGAGTAAGAAAAGGAAATTTGTTTATAGCTGACTTAAGTTCTACCAGTGAAGGAAAAGTTACATGTTTCTACAGTAAGGCATCTTCAGAACAAAGTTGGTTGTGGCATAAGAAGCTCTCACATTTGAACTTCAAAACTATGAACTCTTTGGTAAAGAGAGAGTTAGTGAGAGGGTTGCCCCTGATGGAATTCAATCAGTAGGGACTATGTGAAGCATGTGAAAAAGGGAAGTCGAAGAAAGCATCACATAGAAGCAAAGGAATGACAAGCATTGCTGAACCATTACAACTAATTCATATGGATTTATTTGGTTTAGTCAATGTTATGTCACTTTCAAGAAAAAGATATGCATTGGTGATGGTGGATGACTACTCCAAGTACACGTGGGTGTTGTTCTTACAATCAAAGGATGAAGTAACACAACTAATCATTGATCACATCAAGAAGATAGAAGTGGAAGCTAAGCTGCCTGTGCGGACAATCAGATCAGACAATGGAACTGAATTCAAGAATGCAGTTCTTAATGATTTCTGCTCAGAGAAAGGTATTTCAAGACAGTATTCAGCACCAAGAACTCCTCAACAGAATGGAGTAGTGGAAAGAAAGAACAGGACATTGGTTGAAGCAGCAAGGACCATGTTGAATGAATCAAAACTTCCCACTTACTTTTGGACTAAAGCAGTGAGTACAGCTTGCTACACTCAGAATCGAACCATGATCAACAAATATCATGAAAAGACTCTGTATGAGTTAATGGCCAACAAGAAGCCAACACTGAAGTACTTTCATGTGTTTGGTGCAAAGTGCTTTGTACTTAAAGATGGAGAACATCTTGGCAAGTTTGATGCCAAAGTAGATGAAGGCATTTTTCTGGGCTATTCTCTGGAATCTAAGGCTTACAGGGTATATGTGATTGAAGATAAGAAGGTGTTGGAAAGCCTTAATTTAACATTTGACGACACCAAAAGACCAGGCCTGCAAACAAGAGAGAACTCTAAATCCTTGGTATTTGAAAATCTATCAGGAGATCTCTCTGACAATGAAAAAGAACCTGAAGTTGTTACAGTTATTAATAATAATGATAATGATTCTGGACCAAGTGCTGATAGTGGTGGAAATACACAAACTACTACTGGATCCACTAATCAATCAACAGGGTCAACCGATCAAACCGTCAACAACTCAGGGGGAGTAGGAGAAGGATCAACTAGTCACACTCCACAACATCTAGAACAAGGAGAATCATCAAGATCGCATCTGCCAAGACAAAGGGTATGGAATAGAGATCATCCCTTTCACTTGATCATTGGTGATCCGGACACAGGAGTGAGAACTAGGAGGACATCACAAAATGAATGTCACTATTCTGGTTTTCTTTCAGAAACAGAACCTAAGAAAGTTGAAGATGCCCTAGATGATCCAGATTGGGTGATTGCTATTCAAGAGGAACTCAATCAGTTTGAAAGGCACAAAGTTTGGAAGTTGGTACCCAGGCCTAAGGGGAAATCTGTTATTGGAACAAGATGGGTATTCCGAAATAAGTTGGCCGAAGATGGCATTGTAACGAGAAACAAAGCCAGACTGGTTGCTAAAGGTTACTCTCAAGAAGAGGGTATAGATTTTGATGAAACCTATGCACCAGTAGCAAGACTTGAGGCCATCAGAATGTTTCTGGCATTCGCAGCACATTCCAATTACAAGGTATATCAGATGGATTTGAAGAGTGCTTTTCTGAACGGGGAGTTAGAAGAAGAAGTGTATGTGGAACAATCTCCAGGTTTTGAGAATTCAAAACTAGCAGACTTTGTGTACTTTCTATTCAAAGCTCTCTATGGACTCAAACAAGCTCCAAGGACATGGTATGACACTCTCTCTGAATTCTTACTTGAAAATGATTTTACAAGAGGTGTCGTAGACAAGACTCTCTTTTACAAAAAGCACACAAATGATTTGATATTGGTGCAAGTATATGTTGATGACATAATATTTGGTTCTACTAATGATGATCTATGAAAGAGATTTGCTAAGTTAATGCAGAGTCGTTATGAAATGAGTATGATGGGTGAATTGTCATTCTTTCTTGGACTGCAAGTATACCAAAGACAAGATGGTATATTCATTTGTTAGTCCAAGTACATCAAAGATCTTCTTAAGAAGTATCAAATGGAAGACTCATCTACAGCAAAGACTCCTATGCCAACTACCACTAAGCTTGCTAAGGATGAAACTAGTAAGAAGGTTGACATCACAGGTTACAGAGGTATGATAGGCTCATTACTTTATCTCACTACAAGTAGACCAGATATAATGTTTGTAACATGCTTGTGTGCTAGGTTTCAGTCTGATCCTAAAGAATCTCATCTAATAGTTGTTCAGCGAATATTTAGATATCTTAAGGGGACCCAAAATCTTGAAATTTGGTACCCTAAAGATACAGGATTTGATCTTATTGGATACACAGACTCTGATTTTGCAGGTTGTAAGATTGATCGGAAAATTACTTCAGGAAGCTGTCAGTTTCCTGGAAGAAGGTTAGTTTCCTGGTATAGCAAGAAGTAGCATTCAGTGTCAACATCAACAGCTGACGCTGAATACATTGCTGTTGGTAGCTGCTGTGCTCAGATCTTGTGGATGAAAAACCAACTCCGTGACTATGGGCTTTTGTTGACAAAGATTCCAATATTTTGCGACAACACAAGTGCCATAGCAATCTCTAACAACCCAGTGCAACACTCGAGGATGAAGCACATCGACATCAGGTATCATTTTATCCGAGAGCATGTCATGAATGGAACTGTGGAGTTACACTTTGTACCCACAGAGGAACAAATTGCAGACATCTTTACTAAACCGCTTGATGAATCCACTTTTTCAAGGCTAGTTGGTGAACTTGGGATGTTAAATCTTTCTAATTGATTTTGATTAGAAGTCAGTAACTGCAAGATAGTCCTAGTGAATACATGAGTTTAAGAATTTCTATATCCTTAGGACTCGTGAATTTATTTTTTGGAGCAATTCTCATAGTTAGGATTATTGTACTAATTTAATGTCATAATTATGGATGATATATCTTCTGGCATTTAATTGGTTATTAATTCTAAAAATTATTTAGGTGCTAATATTTGTTCTAAATATTTAAGCATCTATTTAATTTGAATTAATTTGCTTTGTTTTTAACATTGTAGATTAATGCAGCATAATTTATTGGATTTTAATTGATTAATATCATTTAATGATATTTAGTTGATTTTATTCTAACAAAATTGTGAATTTCTATTAACAATTGATTTTGGTAAATTTGAAAAGATTTATTCAAGTTAAAAGTTCACAGAAATACAAAAAGTCTAGATTTTAAAACATGAACATGTTTTAAGAATTGGACAGGAAGCAAAAATATCGAATTAGGTAATTCGATAGATTTTTCAAGTACAAGAGAAAAACTATCAAAAGCTTTTTTCGATGGTTTTTTGAAAAGAAAAGAAAATATATCGAAGCCTTTGTTCGATAGTTTTTGTAAGTAATTGAAATTACATTGAATTGAATTTAATGTTAATCAATGCCTAAATTCTCGATGGTTTTCATAAAAAATGTTCGATAGTTTTTCAGTTTTAAAAGAAACAGAGTTCGATGGTTTTTCATCAAAACGTTTTAAATTCTGTTTTTCAAAAATCCGATAGTTTTCCAAAAAATATCGAAGTACAGTTGACAGTTTTGCCCCTAAGTGAAAAATATCGAACGTTCATTTAAAATCTATCGAACAGTGTATTGACAGAATTACCCCTGACAGTTTCAAAAAGTATTTAACTAGCACTTAGTTTCTTTTTCTTTTCATTGTTTACAGATCTGAGAAAAGCTATTGTAAAGAGATACAACCAAGAACAAAAGCATTCTTTAGTTTCTTCAAAATCACTGTTTATTCACTCATACAACTCATTTTCATCACAGTAATTTCACTTTAAACCGTGAAACTTCTGTTTGTTTGAGATTTAGTTTAGGTGAAAGTTCAGTTTTAAGAAAAGCTATCGACAGTGACATAAGAACTTTAAGAATTTTGATAATACTAAACTCTGTTGAGATTGTATTGGTTTACCAATTGATTTCTTCAAGAAAAGGACTTATTAAAAGTTATCAATTTACAATTTAGGGTTCTTAATTTCAAAAATTGTTTTTGGTTAAAGGTTTCAATAATTAAAAAGGGGTTACTTTGTCAAAAGTTTGGTTAATTAGTAATAATTAATCAAATTTAATTGGTTTTAGTTTTGGTTTAAATTTAATTTTCAGGATATTTGAATTAAAATGGCCGGAGAATTTATCGTAACCAAAACTAATCATGTCTCGTTTCAGAACTTGCAATCCATAACGAACTTACAGTTTCGTGCATTGGCCGAGTTTCTGAACACACGTTCATTAGTGGCATATGCTTTGAGTACTCCCGTAGTCCTTTGCATCGATCAATTGACTGCGTTGTACACAACCGCCACAGATACAAGTGAGAATAACGTAAGATCCTTCAGTTTTGTTGTGCCAGGGGGCAGAACAATAAGGGTGACGGAACATGACTTTAATATAATTCTACATTTTCCAACAGAAAACCATGTTCCGGATCCCACAACTGAGGAGATACATTCTTTCTTCACTCTCATAAGAAGTCAACAACCAAACTTCTTTGTGGGAGAGTTCCTTAAGCATTACCTGACAAAGCCATGGAACTTCTTCTTTCACACACTTATCCATGTTTTTACTGTCAAGCTGACAAATCTGCATGGTATTCCCTTATTTCTTCAGAAGATAGGGTTTGCCATTGCTAACAATAGGCATATAAACATAGGAAGATTAGTGATTGATCAAGTCATTCTATGCATGGGACCACTGGATGAAAGAAAAGGCATGGACGATGTGCTTTGTTTCTATCCTAGGTTCCTAGAACTAATTCTCAATGATGTCTTAACAAATGATGAACGTGAGACATTTGCAACAGAGGAGACCATGGAGTGTATGAAGATGAAGAGCAATGCAATAACCGCTCTGATAAGAAAGAATCATCTTCCAGGGGTACCCACTGTTCTCACTGACTATCTAAGAACGGTGCCCCTACCACTTCTACCCCCAGGGGAACAGGTAAATGAAGGTAATATTCCTCAACCTGAACTGCCTCCTGAAACACAACCTATGGATGTTGATCCAGAGCCCTTAGTGGTCATTCCTGACCATGAGGTTGCAAACCCACAACCTCTATCCCCTGTCACAGAGCCTTTGGAAGATCCAAATGAAACCATAAACGAACCTCATTCCCCTCCTATACGCAATATTCAGACATCCGTGAGTGTAGAGGGAGATAGTGCCATAGTAGCACCACATAAGGAGATACACCCTTCAACAACAACTCTGCCTTCCTCTAAAAGAAGAAGAATAGAAACCGAGGCAACCGTTGAAACTTCATTTCAATTATCCAAAGAGCCCTTTATAGATTTTTCTAATGCCGATTGGGCTACTCTAACTAAAGCAATATCTGAACCAATAGCTCAATCTAGCAAGGAGCCCAGGGGAACAGGTAAATGAAGGTAATATTCCTGAACCTGAACTGGCTCCTGAACCACAACCTATGGATGTTGATCCAGGGCCCTTAGTGGCCATTCCTGACCATGAGGTTGCAAACCCACAACCTCTATCCCCGGTCACAGAGCCTTTGGAAGATCCAAATGAAACCATAAACGAACCTCCTTCCCCTCCTATACCCAATATTCAGACATCCGTGAGTGTAGAGTGAGATAGTGCCATAGCAGCACCACATAAGGAGATACACCCTTCAACAACAACTCTGCCTTCCTCTAAAAGAAGAAGAATAGAAACCAAGGTAACCGTTGAAACTTCATTTCAATTATCCAAAGAGTCCTTTATAGATTTTTCTGATGCTGATTGGGCTACTCTAACTAAAGCAATATCTGAACCAATAGCTCAATCTAGCAAGGCGGAATTGACGGAAGCAACTGCTGTTCCGACCATATTATGGTCAGGTTCACTGGTTGAAGGTTCTAAGAACCAAGTGTCTTCACAGACATCGAGAGAAGGCTCTAACCCAAATGCAAAATCTAAAGGGTCATTGCCTAGCTCCCCATATGGAACATATCTGGATCCTGCAGGTAAAGGGTCCTACGTAGGTGCGGATCGGCAACTCGGTGACAATGAATCAATTCACATTGAGGAGTTAACTGAGGTAAAGTCTTCACAGACTATTGGGGAAGTTTCAGGATCTCTGCTGTTAATAGAGCCTGATTCTAGCCTCCTAGAGATTCAAACTCTAGATCCTACAAAGGATACATCATCTACACCTGGCCTGAGTGACGTAGGTGTTTTCTGACGTAGGTATTTTCTGATGCAGGTACAAAGAGCACAAAGGGATTGAGTGAAACACAAATACTTACACCTGGCCTGAGTGAGAAAGGAAAGATGAGTGAAACACCAACAGAAACGTTGAGTGCACACCCAGAGCCAAATGTGAGGAGTGACACCCTAACCCTACCAAATATTGATGATCTGCTACTACCTACAGAAAGAGAAGTACATGTTCAATCCACACTCAAGGAGATGACGGTTCATGATAAGCAAGGAAATCCACTATTCAAGGTTCCACTGAGACCTTCCTTCGACCAAGGGATCTCCTATGATCAAGCCAATGATTCTTTAATGTCTATTCAAGAGAAGGTTGACTTGGCGGTGGCTGATTCTAGAAGAACTTATCGGGTCTTAGGCAGTGCATTTGGCACTATAACAGGTACAAAACAAGCAGTGGACTCCTTGAAGAAGGAAGCAATGGAGGAACTAGTCGAATTGAGGAATGATGTCAAAGAGCTGAAAGATGGTTTCAGGAATGAAGTGAATGCTCTACAACAAAGTCAAGAAGCTTTAATAGAAGACATTCTGGTTATCCGGGATGGTCAAGATAGGGTAAAAGATGCAATGAACACCCTTTCTAGAGTGGAGTCTAAGCTGAACCAGAGATTGGACAGAATTGAAAAGACTACCAAGCTGAGATTGGATGACATTGACCTGAATCTAGCTTCTATACATGAAATGAATAGAGACATTTCTGACTTCATGGAGAATCAAGGTGACGGAGTGCAGTCTATTTGGAATATGTTGAGGAACCAACAACCCGGACCTTCACATCAACAACCTGATCCTTCTACTACCTTTTACAATGAGGATAACTACATCGAGGATTCCTCAAATAAGGGGGAGAAATTTGGGGAAGGGGAGACAAATGAAGGATGGCAAACAACTGGATGGGGAGTTTGGGAATCCAATGAAGCTATTCCAGTTAGACAGTACTGGATTGAGAACATGGTGCAAGAAGAGGAGAGTGAGGAGGAATTTGAAATCATGCATGAGCAACCACTACAGGAGGAGCATGAGCCATATTATCCAGAGCCAATAGAACATCCTATCTTGGATGATGATATGGAAGAAGAAGCAAATTCTATGTCACTGGAACATGAAGCTGCCTTGGAGATATTGAAAGCTGAAAGAGCTGAAAGAGATGTCAGACAAGCTGAAAAGCAAAGACACCAAGCAGTTCTAAGGAGTGAAAAGCTGAAAAGATTCAAGGTGTATGCTGAAGTGAGGAAGAAGAAAATGATGGATTTAGCAAAGAAGCATGGGATTGACTGGGAGATGGCTTATAAAACCTTTTGTGGAGTTGAAGATGGATTAGAAGTCAATGACAATGCGGAGGTGGAAGTTATCGTTCAGGACATCAGAAGTGTAAATCCTGAAGATCAGACTTACTTCACTACACTGAGAAATTCTGTGATCTTTCTGAAAGCTGGAGTGAAAGCAAATGGTGCCTGGAGCATATTGATCAATTTTCTTGAGAAAGGTACATTTGTGATTTCTACTAAGTTTTTCGAACAGAGAACATACACGGAACTGCAGGTGATGCTCGTCAAGATACAAAGGACTACAAGGCTAAATGAACTGCTCCGTGAGCATGTTAAAGAGATCTTGATGAAAGTCAGTCCAGAGATTACTGATAATCCTCCAATGGTTAGATTCATGACGAATGACTTGTTCAGAATCTGCTATTTGACTGAGGACAAGCTGAAAGACTATCCAAGCAACTATCTTATATCAGTGGAGAAGTATCTTAGATCCACTTGATTCACATCAACGGAGAAGGACAAAGCAGTCGACACTCTACGAAGATTTCTAATGGAGAATGTTCCTTACTATAGGAAGAGAGTGGAGAGAGGATTGGAAGTGCGTCCCAAACTACCAAACATGCCAAAGCTAAACCATAAAGATGTTAGCATTGCATGGTTGTGGGCTAGAGTGGGTCAAGAGGTTGAATATATTGGAAGACACATCCAAGGAGCAATCCTTAAACCTGGAGATTCATTGCACTATCCATCAATGATTGATTATCAAGCTGCTAACTCCAATCCAATGATTGAAGAAGGTGAGATTGAGATGGACTGAAAAACAGAAGCAAAGAACAAAAGAACTATCAGCTCAGTCTAGAGGAGCAACTTCTATGTATAAAGTTTTATTGTTTTTTGAATTATGAAATCTGGAAATGTATATATATCTGATCCAGAATGCATTTAATATTATTAAGTTGTCTTACTTTAATTAGTTTCATGTTTCCTTAGTTAGTTGAGTTATCCTCGAAGTATTTGCTTGTCAAACTCTATACAATCAAATAGGGGGAGATTGTAAAGCATAATGTAACATAAGATGTAAAAGAGATAACTGCAACTCAACAAAGGACAAGACAGACAATAATATTAACAGAAGCACGGGAATCCAGAATCAAAGAAGAAAAGGTAAACTCAAAAAATCAAAATATGGTATGTATTCTTGAAGTCCGTAAACAGGTCACGGAAAGAAGTTCATGAAAATGTTCAAGCCTCAGTGACAGCAAAAGAAACAAGACTTTCAAGACTACAGAAGTATGTGAATGATTTAGGGTTAGTACCACAGGATTCCAGTGATTTATTTGAAGGAACCAGATCGACAAAGGACTTATCAGCAGCATTGAATTGAAGACATAGAAGAATTGATCAAGTGTTATTCATCTGTGAACCATACCAGTTGCACTAGTTGACGGTACTTAAAAAGATCAAGTTGTTTTATCGTCTAAGAAGAAAATGATACAGTCTAAAACTGAAACACCCTGAAGTACAGAAGCTTTTCTAAAAGGTCAAGGACAAGAAAAGATTTCGATGGTTTTTCTATTTAGAAAACCATCGAATGTGATTAAAGAAAACAATCAGAATTCTATTATAAAAGAATTTGACTTTCGATAGTTTTTATTTAAAAACTATCGAATGATAAATTCTTTTTAAAGATTCGATAGTTTTCAATTTGGAGAAGCAGGTGGTGAAGTGACTTTGTTGTCAGGTTGATGAAGATCCAACGACCAAGAATATTTGAATATTTGAGGTTCGATAGATTTTCTAAAAAGTCTATAATTACTAAGAGAGAAGAAGTGTCTTCTTCAGTTAAGGAAAATCACAGAGACATTACTGAGAGAGAAGTTTGAGCCGGAGAAAATCAGAGAAATTAATAGTGCTCAGAATTTTATCAGTGTATCGAATTTGTGTAACCTTAAACTCATTGAAGCTAATCTACATATTAGAAATTGTAGCACCCCTCGAGGTTTATATTTATAAAATGATATATTTCCCGACTCTTGGTTTGATTTGGTGTATTTGATTTCGCAGTTGAACTGAATGATTTATCTGCGAACGAAATTGAATAATTTGTAGGTATCGTATTCAACCCCCCCCCCCCCCCCCCCTTCTATGATACTTTGGACCTAACACTTCTTGAAGAAGAAAAGGGTATAAAGAGATTTTGGCACTTAGAAGATTGAGAATTCCATGTTTCATCTCTGATTTCACATGGAATTGGGGGGTAGTTGTTATAGCCAAAATTCGGTATCAGGTTTTTAGGGTAAATTTGGGTCAAGTAATAATCAATTAGGGATATCCAAGATACAATTAGGGATTGAATTGGTACAAGGGAAGCTCAGGGCTAGTCTTCATAGGGGAGATGGTGCGCCCCTTTGGTCGTCCAACCCCTGCAGGACGCGTCCTCTTGGTGTGGACTGACAACTTTACATAAATGGATGACTTGAGAGAGAATAAGAGCTATATTGACATGGGATTGGCATAAGGAAGAGTAAGGGTGCACCCCTTTAGGCCATCCACCCCTTGAGGGCGCGTCCTCTTGGTTTGAAGTAGCTACTTGGTGGTGAAGGATGGCTCCATTGGCTTGATAATGGCAAGATATTGAAGACTTCTCCCTTAGGATGTCTCCTAAGGGAGGCATGTCCGTTATTGAAGGCCTCCAGGGGTTTGCCTGATGATTGAAGAATTCCCTCCTAGGATGTGTCCTGGGAGGGGGATGTTCGTTGTTGAAGGCCTCCAGGGGTATGCCTGATGATTGAAGGCCTCCTCTTGTATTCAATGGAAGCGTCCTCATTGGGGATGTGGGGTAAATCTTGGTGTGTGCTTTGGGAGCTCTATTCCTGCATTAAATGGGTGCATCCTCATTGGGGAACTTTGGAGTAATCTTGCACTTTGCACCCGCTTGGGATTACTTGTCCTGCAATCTGGTGGGTGCTTCTCATTCGGGGGACAAGGATGCGTCTGGCATTTGGGGTAAGTCATGGCTATACATGCAACTACTTTGGTCAGGGAGACAGCTGGTAGCAGTTAGTGTCGGCTCCTAAGTTGGGTCGATTCTGTATCCGTGAAGTCCCTAGACTGTAGTTGAGCCTTGGGCCTTTGTGACTAGGCCTCATCGTTGGACATTCCTAAAGTGAGTCGAACACCAATTCCAGAAAATGGATCAAGTATCTTAGTGGGCCTCGGAAATCAGAAACCAGCCCATATAGGTTACGTGTTCCCCAAGAACTACGTAGGGCTTGATCTCCTATAAACACGGGGTACGTAGGCACATTGTAAAGGGTTGGAAGCGAAGAGCTCAGCGAGCCACCACCAAGAAAACTCTTAC
This sequence comes from Heracleum sosnowskyi, assembly GCA_030848705.1. Lineage (NCBI taxonomy): Eukaryota > Viridiplantae > Streptophyta > Magnoliopsida > Apiales > Apiaceae > Heracleum > Heracleum sosnowskyi. The sequence continues at coordinate 46,133,016 of CM061239.1, read as the reverse complement.
AATCTCAGCCCCAATTCATTATAACCACCACCTTTCGGCGACTTTTTGGCTAAGAACCACCGTCATAGATCTTGATTCCAGCAATGAACCTCAAACTTTATTAATACCAAATTCCTCCGTTAACAAATAGTTCTAGAAAGATAATAATTGTTAACCCAACACTAAATTAAAAATTATTTTGTAAGTTTCGTGTTGGTTATAAAATTGTTCAAATATGATTTTTTAGAACTTAAGAGAGACAAATAGTAAAGCAGCTCTTAAAACGAAATAAATATATTAAACATTCTATTTATTTTAGCTCCAATTTAATTAATTTGTTAATAAAAAAGAATGTTATATTTAATGAGTACAAATATTTTTTAAAAGTTAAAAATACTATGAATAGTATATTAAAACAAATATTTTTATTATTAGAATTAAAAGTTATGCAATTGTTAAGGGTTAGAAATTTATAAATATATCCTTATATAATAATCGTAAGAGGATTTTATCCAAAATTTTGATATTGTACCATCAAACTAATAAACACAGTTGATCTTAATACGAATGCAAAAAAATAGATCAATGGAATTATTCAGATTCCGAATAAATTGGTGACCCATCACTAAATAAAGAATTATGTAAATTTCGCATTTCAAATGTAATTTTTAGAACTCAAGAGTGAGCGTAAAGAGTAAAGAGGGTGTTTAAAACCTAATAACATCCTTTTTATTTATTTATTTTATCTCCGATATAAATAGTTTTTTAACATTAAAGAATGTGGTATTAATAGGTAAAACATTTATTCAAAAATTCAAAACTCTTTCAACAATGCATTGAAAATAATTATTTAAATTATTAGAATTTTTTTTTTAAATATTTAAAGGTTAAAAATCTATAAATACTAGCTTACAACACGTGCAATGCACAGATTGTTTTTAATAGTTATTATTTTTATTATTTACGTTTTCATATTTTGTTAATTGCATATGTTAAAAAAAAATAAGTAGGTGTGTTAAACTTTTTTTAACAATTAAAGGTATTAAAATAGTTTTTTTTTTTAAATAAGTAACAGTTTTTCCGTGATATTTTTGGAAAAGAAAGGTTTTTGTACGGAAAAATAGAAAAAGTAACATGTTTTAGTTTAAAAAGACAATTGCTAATAATCAAAAGCATTAAAATAGGTTGTAAAATAAATAGTAAGAGTTTTTCCCGTGATATTTTTGAAAAATGAGGGGGGTTTAGTAGGAAAAAATAGAAAAAGTAAGTTGAAAAGGATATAAAAACTAATGTATATGAAAATGTTATTGGCTATAAATAATGTGATTATTTAATAATACCTTTTTTTAAATAAGTAATGCTAATTAAGTAAAATCACAAAATAACAATACTAAACTTTTAATGTTTTCAATAATTGTTATTTTTATGATTTACGCTTTAATATTTTATTAATTGCATTAGTTAAAAAAAATAAGTAGGTGTTTTAAACCTTTTTAAATAATTAAAATTATTAAAATATATTATAAAATAAACATGTAACGGTTTGCCCGTGATATTTTTGGAAAATGAGGTATTTTAGTAAGGAAAAATAGAAAAAATAACATGTTTTAGTTGAAAAGGGTAATTGTCCGTAATTAGAAGTATTAAAATAGATTATAAAATAAATAGGTAATGATTTGCTCGTGATATTTTTGGAAAATGAGAGATTTTAGTAAGGATAAATAGAAAAGGTAACATCTTTTAGTTGAAAAAGATAATTATTCGTGATTTTTTTTAAAAAGAGGGAATTTTGTTAAAAAAATAGAAAAAGTAATGTATTTTAGCTGAAAAGTTAATTAGTTATAAATAATGTTATTATTTAATAATACTTTTTTAAAAATAAGTAAGGGTAATTAAGTAAAATCACTAACTACCGACCAACCAAACGTCAATAATAATAATAAATATAATAAGATTAAGAATAATAAATTTACTGAAAATTGAAAAACATGCTTAATATTTATTGTGTCGTGTACCGTGCATGAATGCACATTGTATCTACCAAGTAGCAAACGAAAATGCTGGTTGGGTATCGATCAGCAAAAATAATAAAATGACGGCCGGTAGAAGGAACCTATAAATCGTGCATTTATAATGAATGATAGCATGGAGAAGAAAATTTGATGTTGCAACAAGCCTAACTTATATTCATATATATCGACAAAATCCGCAATGCTGCTAAATTGCATGAATCTTGATTTCGCCAAACCTTTAGATTTACTTCTATATCTGGAAGTAAGTACAAGGTGAAGGTAATTAACGTTATTGAGCCTGCCAATTTCACATATACATATATAGGGACACATATAAATATCAACATAGATCTGCTAGCCGCGAGTTACTTCACCATGATTGCGTTTCATAAATCAGATCAATAAGTTCGTTAAGATGCTAATCAATAAGATTGTCTGATCAGTTAAGTGGAAGCAAAGCTTGGGAACCAAATCCTAGTTTGATTGTGTTTAGTCTTCACAAATGTTGTTGACATTATTAGATACATTACATGTCCCACAAACAAAACAATACTCATCGTAGTACTACAGTATCGTGGTTACATTTGTTTCCGGCGGTGAAGCTTTACAATATAGAAGGGTCGATTTCGGACCATAACCCAATTTTATTGGTTCCTGAAACTATAACAACGATGAGGGGTCATTGAAATTTTAGGTTTGAAAACGCGTTGTTAACTGAACCTATGTGTCGACACGTGATGATGGATAGTTGGGAGTCGATGGTTGACAATGATGTTCAGTCGAAGATTAGATATTGTGGTGAGAACGTGCAGCAGTGGGGGAAGGAAATAACTGGGAAGTTCAGCTCTCGAATCAAAGCTTGTAAGTTAGAGATGAAAAAGCTGAGAAAATGCAGAGATGTAACCTCAGTCCAGAAGTATAAGGAATTAAAGAGTATGCTGATTCGTATTCTTGAACAAAGAGAGATTTTTTAGCGACAACGGTCTAAGCAACTTTGGTTGCATTCAGGAGACAAGAATAGCAGATATTTTCATGCTTCTGCATCAGCTAGAAGAAGAACGAACCAAATCACTTGGTTAAAAAATAGTGAAGGGCAGTGGGTTAGTTGGGATGATGGTTTGGCTGATCATATTACGGAACAGTTCACGCACTTGTTCACAGCGACTCGTACGAACTGGCAAGATGTGGTGGAATGCATTGATCCTAAGATATCTGATATCCAAAATGCAGATTTACTTCAGGAGGTGACAGAGGAAGAAATTAAAACAGCGCTTTTTCAAATGGACCCAGATAAATCTCCGGGTCCTGACGGCATGACGCCAGCCTTCTATCAATGACATTGGTCGATTGTTGGCAAAGATGTGGTTCAGTTGGTAAGAAAATTTTTTCAAGAAGGAAGTTTGCCGGATGGTTTAAACGAAACAAATGTAGTTCTCATTCCGAAGAAAAAGAGCCCGATTTATGTTGGTGATTTAAGACCTATATCGTTATGTAACGTTTTGATCAAAATTATCACAAAAGTGTTGCCTAACTGTATGAAAAATATGTTGGATGGAGTAGTGGCTGAAAATCAGAGTGCTTTTATTCCGGGGAGACTAATCACGGACAATGTAATGGTTGGGTATGAAATGGTGCACTATTTGAAGAGAAAGAGACGGGGAAAAAAAGGGTTCATGGCACTTAAAATAGACATGAGTAAGGCGTACGATAGAATAGAATGGGATTTTTTGCGTTCTCTTCTTTGTAACATGGGTTTTGCTGACTGGTGGGTGCAGCTAGTTCTTAGTTGTGTTACCTCAGTTAAGTATCATATTGTGCATGAAGTCTATAAAATAGGGCCAGTAATTCCATCTCGGGGACTCAGACAAGGGGATCCCTTGTCCCCTTATCTGTTTATTCTCTGTGCGGAGGGTCTCTCAGCTTTACTTCGTAAGTATGAAAAGCAGCAGATCATTCAAGGTGTGCAAGTGTGTCGTAATGCTCCTCGTATAAATCATCTTTTATTTGCTGATGATAGTTATCTGTTCAGTGCGGCCACAGAATCAGTTGCTTTGAACATGATGGATTTGTTTCAAAGTTACGAGGAAGCCTCAAGCCAGCAGGTAAATCTTTCAAAATCCTCAATTATTTTCAGTGCTAATGTTGATCGGGGCAGTAGAGATAGACTGTGTCAGTTTCTTCAGATGAAAGAGGCCGGGGAGGAGACTAAGTATTTAGGTTTGCCAAATATGATAGGAAGAAATAAAAGCAAGGCTTTTGCTTATCTCAAAGACAAAATATTGCAACGCATGTACTCATGGAAGGAGTCTTGGAAATCCCAAGCTGGTAGGGAAGTTCTGATAAAACACGTGACTCAAGCAATTCCAATATATGCCATGAGCTTATTTTTACTTCCCACTGAAATAACAAAAGACTTTGAGCGTAAAATTTTGAGATATTGGTGGGGGTCTAAAGACACTGGCAAATCTGATATTCATTGGATGAACTGGGAGAAGTTGAGCAAGCACAAGATGAATGGTGGGTTAAGTTTTAGAGACTTTAACAGCTTTAATCTGGCACTTCTTAGAAAACAAGGTTGGAGATTCATGACTGAGACTAATAGATTATCTAGTAAACTCTATAAAGCTAGATATTTTGCAGATTGTCATTTTCTAGAATCAGAGTTAGGCAATAATCCTAGTTTTATTTGGAGAAGTATTTGGGAGGCTAAACATGTAGTAAGTGCAGGGGCTCGTTGGAAAGTGGGGAATGGAAAAGAAATTACTATTCTGAACCAACCATGGCTCCAGGATGGGACAAACCCATATATCACGACTGAGTTGCAGGGGTTAAATAATGCCACTGTGCACTCTCTCCGAACGGAGGATGGGCAGCAATGGGACATGGAAATTCTGCAGGACTTATTCAATCAACGTGATCAGGAGTGTATCTTTAATACTCATTATGGTGGTGACAGTGAAATGAATATTTTGTACTGGAATGAGGACATGACTGGGGTATATACGGTGCGTAGTGCTTATCGATTCATTCGTTCACAGAAGGAAACAGGTTATTCAGCTGAAAGTAGTGCACTATGGAAGCTGCTATGGAGAATTAAAGCACCCCCAAAGGTGTTAAATCATATATGGCGTGCTATAAATCAGTGTTTGCCAACGCGAGTTAATTTGCAGGTGAAAAGAGTTCAGGTCTCACCATTATGTCCAATGTGTAATGGCGAAGAGGAGATAATAATGCATGTGCTGGTAAGTTGTCTGTTTGCCACTAGATGCTGGAGACAGAGAGGTGCTATATATCAGAATGCAGGAAATGTTTCGTTTGACAGGTGGCTAAAGTATATGCTCGACAAATCAAAAAAAGAAGACCACAGAGAGATAGTCACTTTGTGCTGGAGTATATGGCATACCAGGAATCAAATGGTTTGGAACAACAAGAAGAATTCAGTAAATAATGTTGTGTTTTTGGCTAAGCAATATCTTACAGAATGGAAAGCAGCCCAAGTGTGTTCGACAAAGGCTCTGTACAGGGACATTATCCCAGGTGATGGAGCTAGTTCTTGGGTGAAACCTAATCAGAATACAGTTAAGATATCGGTCGATGCAGCCTTGTTTGCTGAGTACTCTAAACATGGGGTTGGGTTATTAGCTAGAGATGATGAGGGTCGGGTCATTCAGGGTCGATCAGAGGTGTATGAAGGCATGGTTCGGCCGGAGTTAGCAGAGGTTAAGGCGGTGAAAGAGGCTTTGAGTTAGGCTAAGGCGAATGGATGGAGGGAAGTTGTAGTTGAATCAGATTGCTTGGGCCATCCGTAGCAAAGTTACTATGTTGTCTCCGTTTGGTTGCATAGTTGCGGAGTGTCGTAGATTACTCGTTGAATTAAACATAGAATTGTTTTTTTTTAAACGATCTGCTCACTCTATAGCGAGGGAGTCATGTTTATTCCCAGGTCGAGTTTTCGACAGGAGTTCTGTTCCTGTTGAATTACAGTCCATTTTATTGGCTGATTTATTCGAGTAATGCATTACTTTTTCGTCTAAAATAAATATTAATAATTACATTAAATATTAATTACCTTCTTCAACTAAAATAAATTACTTTTCTATTTTTCATAACAAATCCCCTCATTTTCCAAAAATATCATGGGCAATTATCTTTTTCAACTAAAACACATTACTTTTTCTATTTTTTCTAACAAAATCCTTTCCTTTTCCAAAAATATCACGGGCAATTACCTTTTTCAATTAAAACATGTTACCTTTTCTATTTTTTTCTTACTAAAACCCCTACTTTTTTCTAAAAATTATCATGATCAAAGCCTTACCTTTTTTCAATCATTTTTCCAAAAAATATCATGGTCAAAGCCTTACCTTTTTCGATTAAAACATGTTACCTTTTCTATTTTTTTCTTACTAACATCCCTCATTTTCCAAAAATATCACATTAAAAGTCTTACTTATTTATTTTAAAACAGATTTTAATTATTTAAAAAAAATTACCTATTTTAACATGCAAACTTATTTTTTCCCGTAAATACAATTAATAAAATATCAAAACATGAATAATAAAATAACAATTATTAAAAACAATTCGTGCATCGCACGGGTTTTAAGCTAGTAGTATTAAAAGATGTTCTATACAGATATTCAGGTTCGATTCCCACCAACAATATTAAAAAGAACAATTTTCAAAATTAGTTAAAATGTTGTTCTATAATAAGATCCAAGATCGATTCCCGCCAACAACATAAAAAGGAATAATTTACAAAATTAGTTTAAAAATATTTATAAATGTAAAATTTCATCAATCACAAAATATTTTCTTCTATTTCAAAATTATTGAAATAATAAAGAAAACGTAAATTAATTAAATTAATAAAAATTAAAAATAACTTGTCTTTGTACGGTTATAAGTTAAGATGGTTGAACAAAAGATATGAATACTTGCTAGTGTATCCGCTTCTACTACACAAAAAAAGAATTCGCATTCGTAGACTTCCTAAACATTTTTATGCGTCGGCCGGTGCCAAGTCCATTGCTCGTCTAAGCGTCAAGCGTGCGTTAACTGATGCCAAAGTCCAACGCTTGCAAGAGCCCAGCTGGAATGGGCTGGCGCGGCCAAGCCCAACTTTAGAGTTGGAAGAACACTTTGATGCGAGGTACACAAACTAAACAGTTGCTACTCTATTTTCTGAGCCTTGTACTCGTGCAATGCATGGAATACATTAAAATTTATTTATATTATAATTTTTTAATTTATTTTTCTAACTGTTTGAAATTTTTCCTAAAATGTGAATGTAATTTAAATTCAATTTTAATTTTTAGGATATATCGGGTTTTGACAATTAAATCGTATTAACTTTCTTTAAAAGCAATAGTGAATTAATGTTTGTAGCAGTGAGTCGAATCTTGATATTTCATTAAATAGCACTAAATTTGAAGTGATTATTTTACCTCTAATGATTAAACAATATTTAGTTTTTTAGGCTAATTATATATAAAATATAGTGGATCATTAACTCCTTATCTATATTATTATATTAAAGACGAAACATTGAAAGTTTTATAGTCTGGTCATGAAAGTTTTTGTAGTCTGTCACTCCATTCATAGTTATTAGATATTATTGATCAAATCATTGAGAACCGTTAGATAAAATATTAAAATTAGTATATATAATATCTTTTCTATTTTTCCTAACTAAAACATCTCATTTTCCAAAAATATCACAGACAGTTTCATTTAATAAAATAACATAATAAGGTTATAATTGCTAATAAATAACTCATTACCATTTTTAGCCAAAGTGTATATTATTTTTTATATTTCCTAACTAAAATTTCTACTTTTCTATTTTTCCTAAATAAAACCTCTAATTTTCCAAAAATATCACGAATAACTCTATTTAATAAAATAAAATAATAATATTATAATTATTAATGACTAACCGATTAGTTTTTTTTTTTCCAAAACGTATATTCCTTTTTATATTTTCTAACTAATATTTCTCTTAACTAAAACCTCAAAAATATCACGTGCTATTTCATTTAGTAGCATAAAATACTAATATTATGAATATATCTCTCTATCTATATTATATTATCAAAGACGAAACATTGAAAGTTTTGGTACCTGTTTTTTGATACAATATTTGTCTTATTTAATTGTTTATTTAATTATTATAATCAGTTACCCTTTCAATTAAATTATATTACCATTTTTTTCTAAAAACATCAGGGGCAATTTCTTTCTCAGCTAAAACATATTACTTTTTCAATTTCCTTTGCTAAAATCCTTCATTTTTCAAATATATCACGAGAAACCCCTTACATATTTACTTTAAAATCTATTTTAATACTTTTAATTGACAATTACCTTTTTCAACTAAAACATGTCACCTTTTCTATTTTTCTTACTAAACCCCCTATTTTTTCAAAAATATCATGGGCAAATCGTTACTTTTATATTTTAAAATTCAACGAAAACATGTTACTTTCTATTTTTATTACTAAAACCCCTCTCTTTCCAAAATATCACGGACAAACCGTTACTTATTTATTTTAATACTTTTAATTATTTTAAAATGTTTAACACGCCTACTTATTTTTTTTAATAAAAGCAATTAATAAAATATAAAATATAAATAATAAAATTAAAAATTATTAAAAAATAACCCGTGTATCGTACGAGTTTTAAGCTATATTATTAAAGACGAAACATTAAAAGTTTGGTAGTCGGATAGACGGACGGTCGGTACTTAGTGATTTTACTTAATTACCCTTACTTATTTTTTTTTAAAAACTATCACTAAATAATAACATTATTTATAACCAATTACATTTTCATCTAAAATACATTACCTTTTTTTTCCTTACGAAATCCTCTCTTTTTAAAAAAAAACACGGGCGATTATCATTTTTAACAAAAACATGTTAATCTTTCTATTTTTCCTTACTAAAGCCCCTTATTTTCCAAAAATATCACGGGCAAACCCTTACTTATTTATTTTAAAATCTATTTTAATAATTTTAATTATGTTACTTTTTCTATTTTTTCATTTTCTAAAAAAATTATTATTAATTAATAACATTTTTATAACCAACTACCTTTTCAGCTAAAATACATTATCTTTTCTAACAAAATCTTCTCTTTTTCTTAAACAATCACGGCAATTACCTTTTTCAACTAAAATATGTTACTCTTTTTGATTTTTCTTTACTAAAGCCCTCATTTTCCAAAAATATTCCGGACAAATCCTTACTTAAATTCTTGTGAAGCCTATTTAAATACTTTTAATTACGGGCACTTACCTTTTCACCTAAAACATGTTACTTTTTCTATTTTTCCTTACTAAGACCCCTCCTTTTCCAAAAATATCACGGGCAAACAATTATTAATTTATTTTAAAATCTATTTTAATATTTTTAATTATTTAAAAAAGTTTAACACGCCTACTTATTTTTTTTTAGCAAATGCAGATTAATAAAATATTAAAACATAAATAATAAAAATAATAATTAATAATAATAATCCGTGCATCGCACGGGTTTTAAGCTAGTATATAATAAGCGTAAGGGAGATCTTATCCAAAACTTTGGTTGGTCACTGTACTACCAAAAGTATACGATCCGTTGGATTATTAAACTATAAATCTTCAAATCAATGAGGACCGTCAGATATAATATTAAAAATTGTATTTGATTATTAATAGGATAGTATTTAAATACTAAAAGATGTATTTTGATAATTTAAACCAATTATAAATAGGTTTTCTATATTGAATAGAAATCTTTATGTAAAAATTCGTAATTATCTTTTCTCTTCCGTTTATGGATAGTTTCAGTTAGATAATAATTATTAAACCATAATTAAATTAAAGATAATTTTGTAAGCTTCGCGTGGGCTGTAAAATCGTTAAAATCTGTTGTCTAAAACTCAAGATAGAGTCCATTTTTTGAATCTTAAGATAAAAGAAGGAATCCGTACCCCTTAATGATAGAAGACGACGCGCCCTCTCGATAAATGAATATTTTACTTGAGGACGAGCCCTAAGAGAGGTTTACATATGTGCATAATATCTCTTGTTTCTTACGCCGAGTTAGCTCACGTAAGTTTAGAGGTGTCGTGTGCAGGTAGTATCCCTTTTCTAAACATTAGAATTATCAAAAATATATGATGGAAGAATTAAAGGACACGTCATATGGAAGGATGTACCCTCTTTATATCATCAAAGAAGGAAGTAGCTCGAGGACACTTCTTGTAAAGCATAATGTAACATAAGATGTAAAAGAGATAACTGCAACTCAACAAAGGACAAGACAGACAATAATATTAACAAAAGCACAGGAATCCAGAATCAAAGAAAAAAAGGTAAACTCAAAAAATCAAAATATGGTATGTATTCTTGAAGTCTGTAAACAGGTCACGGAAAGAAGTTCATGAAAATGTTCAAGCCTTAGTGACAGCAAAAGAAACAAGACTTTCAAGACTACAGAAGTATGTGAATGATTTAGGGTTAGTACCACAGGATTCCAGTGATTTATTTGAAGCAACCAAATCGACAAAGAACTTATCAACAACATTGAATTGAAGACATGGAAGAATTGATCAAGTGCCCAGACTAGTTGCACTAGTTGACGGCACTTAAAAAGATCAAGTTGTTTTATCGTCTCAGAAGAAAATGATACAGTCTAAAACTGAAACACCCTGAAGTACAGAAGCTTTTCTAAAAGGTCAAGGACAAGAACAGATTTTGATGGTTTTTATATTTAGAAAACCATCGAATGTGATTAAAGAAAACAATCAGAATTCTATTATTAAAGAATTTGACTTTCGATTAAAGATTCGATAGTTTTCAATTTGGAGAAGCAGGTGGTGAAGTGACTTTGTTGTTAGGTTGATGAAGATCCAACGGCTAAGAATATTTGAATATTTGAGGTTCGATAGATTTTCTAAAAAGTCTATAATTACTAAGAGAGAAGAAGTTTCTTCTTCAGTTAAGGAAAATCACAGAGACATTACTGAGAGAGAAGTTTGAGCCGGAGAAAATCAGAGAAATTAATAGTGCTCAGAATTTTATCATTGTATTGAATTTGTGTAACCTTAAACTCATTGAAGCTAATCCGCGGATTAGAAATTGTAGCACCCCTCGAGGTTTATATTTATAAAATGATATATTCCCCGACTCTTGGTTTGATTTGGTGTATTTGATTTCGTAGTTGAACTGAATGATTTATCCGTGAACGAAATTGAATAATTTGTAGGTATCGTATTCAACGCGCCCCCCCTACGATACTTTGGACCTAGCAATTGGTATTAGAGCTATTTGATTGACGTACAAATCAGATCCGGTGAATGAGACCAAAATCAAACGTAGCTTGAAAATTTGAAGCAAATTTTTTAACTTTCAAAAAATTTCATTTAATTGGAATTTCTTGAATTTTAAACAATTTGAAATTTTCAGAAACCATGAGTGCTCCAAAGACAACTGCTGGTATTAAAGTTCCCCCGTTTACTAGAGATGATTTCGGTTTGTGGAAGATGAAGATGCTGTTATTTATCAAGGCATCTAATCCGTTGTATATTGGCGTATTAGAGAACAGACCGTTTGTACCAATGAAACCAGTTAGTGAATCTACAGCTCCTGATGTTACCAGGATTCCTCAAGGCACCCAACCTAAGGATATCACTGAATACACAGATTCTGACAAAGAACTGAGTCGATTGGATACAGGTTTGATGTTGATATTGGCAGACTCCGCAGACAAAGAAATGAGCTATCAGTTAATGAACCGTACAAGCGGGAAACATATGTGGGATACCATTAATTTGATAATGGAAGGAACTGAAGACGTGCATGAAAATAGATTGGACATCCTGACTTCTCAGTACAAAACTTTTAGGTCTCTTCCAGGAGAAAGTATAACTCAGGTCTTTGAGAAATATACTAAGCTTCTAAATGAATTGGCAATGAAAGGGAAGACCTATCCACTGAGAGAAACTAACAGGAAGTTCATGATGACGCTGCCCCATCATGTAGAACACAAGTCCTCATCCATAAGGGAAGGAATTGACTTCACAAAGATGTCATTAGAGATGATCTATGGCAAGTTGAAGACTTATGAGATGGAGCAAGAACAACGAGTGATAATCTACGGACCAGGGACAGTGGATAACAAGCACAATGTACTTGTGAGATCAGCAGCACTTGTAGTGGATGAACCAACGACTTCTGATATTCAGGTTCAAACCCCTAGAGCTGTCTTATGATGAGTTGAAGAAGGAGAATGCCAAGCTGAAACAGCAACTGGAGGCATTGTCTGGAAAGCAGAAAGGGAAAGCTTATATAGCATAGGGAAAAATGTGCCCTAATGGCTGACTCTTCAGAGGAATCACCACAATTATCTCAGGTACCTATCCTAACTAAAATTGACATGTCTAATTCTGAGTACAAGAAAACTGTGCAAGATCTAAGTGTAGAATTGTTTAATGTACACACAAGCATGCTAGCATCTGAAATGGAAAATGCTAAACTAGTTCTTAAGATTAAAAATCTAGAATCTAAAAATGAAGAACTAGAGCTTGTAGATGTCACATTAGAAGATCTTAAGCAGAAGAATATGTACTTAGAGAACAAGGTCAAGTGTAATGATGAGATAGAGACTATCCTCAGGAAGCAGATTTCAGAGTTAGATTTGAAACTGAATGCTTTTAAGAATTCCGCCCTAATTGCTAAGGAGATCATTGATACTCAGACCATAGGGAACAAAACTGCAATAGGATTTGACTACAACAAGAAAGCTGGTAAGAAGATAGTGGAATTCCCTGTGACACCCTCAGCTGTCAAAAGGAATACTCCACATGTTCTTAAGAATGTTGATTGTCTAGCTTTTGTTAAGGCATTTCCACCACTTTTCAATGAGGATGATCTTTTCATAAGACAAGAATTGCTTGAGGAGGATTTATTGAAGGAAAACGAGGTAAAGACTAAGTTGCCTAGGAAATCAGTAAAAACTGAACTACCTAAAACTGAAGTAGGTGACTTAGTTATTAAGGCTAAAAAGAACAGGAATATGAAAAAGAATGTTGTTAATCAGAATATTGTTTCTTCTTCTCCCATTGCATCTAGGAAGTTGTGCACTATTTGTAATTCTGCTGGACACCTTACACATGCATGTAAAAAAGCTTAAAGTAGAAACTGCTGATACTTCTGCAATGCATAACATGTCTAACATGCCTGATCTTCATTCTTATTTTAAGTATCATGCATTCTTATTTTAAGTTGATGAATGATAGTAGCAAAAGCACTGTTAATGTTAAATCCACAGATACTATGAATATCAAACAGGGTAAGACTAACTAGAATGTTACTCCTATTAAAGTATCTAAACCTTCAGGACCCAAACAAGTTTGGGTACCAAAGTCCGCTTAATCAATCTATGATTGCAGGGTAAGGTTAAAAGCTCAAAGGTCGTGTGGATTCTGGATAGTGGTTGTTCTAGACACATGACAGGTGAAGAGTCCCTGCTTACAAAGGTGGTCAAGAAGACCGGCCCGATTATAACCTTTGGAGATGACAACAAAGTATTCACTACGGGATATGGTAAATTGAAAATTGGGAATGTCATCATTGAAAACATTTCTCTTGTTGAAGGATTGAAGCACAATCTTCTAAGTATCAGTCAGCTCTGTGATAAAGGCTACAATGTAGATTTCAGAAAGGACAAGTGCTTGATCACCAACAGGAAGGATGAGAAGCTTGCTCTATTGGGAGTAAGAAAAGGAAATTTGTTTATAGCTGACTTAAGTTCTACCAGTGAAGGAGAAGTTACATGTTTCTACAGTAAGGCATCTTCAGAACAAAGTTGGTTGTGCCATAAGAAGCTCTCACATTTGAACTTCAAAACTATGAACTCTTTGGTAAAGAGAGAGTTAGTGAGAGGGTTGCCCCTGATGGAATTCAATCAGGAGGGACTATGTGAAGCATGTGAAAAAGGGAAGTCGAAGAAAGCATCACATAGAAGCAAAGGAATGACAAGCATTGCTGAACCATTACAACTAATTCATATGGATTTATTTGGTTTAGTCAATGTTATGTCACTTTCAAGAAAAAGATATGCATTGGTGATGGTGGATGACTACTCCAAGTACACGTGGGTGTTGTTCTTAAAATCAAAGGATGAAGCAACACAACTAATCATTAATCACATCAAGAAGATAGAAGTGGAAGCTAAGCTGCCTGTGCGGACAATCAGATCAGACAATGGAACTGAATTCAAGAATGCAGTTCTTAATGATTTCTGCTCAGAGAAAGGTATTTCAAGACAGTATTCAGCACCAAGAACTCCTCAACAGAATGGAGTAGTGGAAAGAAAGAACAGGACATTGGTTGAAGCAGCAAGGACCATGTTGAATGAATCAAAACTTCCCACTTACTTTTGGACTAAAGCAGTGAGTACAGCTTGCTACACTCAGAATCGAACCATGATCAACAAATATCATGAAAAGACTCTGTATGAGTTAATGGCCAACAAGAAGCCAACACTGAAGTACTTTCATGTGTTTGGTGCAAAGTGCTTTGTACTTAAAGATGGAGAACATCTTGGCAAGTTTGATGCCAAAGTAGATGAAGGCATTTTTTTGGGCTATTCTCTGGAATCTAAGGCTTACAGGGTATATGTGATTGAAGATAAGAAGGTGTTGGAAAGCCTTAATGTAACATTTGACGACACCAAAAGACCAGGCCTGCAAACAAGGGAGAACTCTGAATCCTTGGTATTTGAAAATCTATCAGGAGATCTCTCTAACAATGAAAAAGAACCTGAAGTTGTTACAGTTATTAATAATAATGATAATGATAATGATTCTGGACCAAGTGCTGATAGTGGTGGAAATACACAAACTACTACTGGATCCACTAATCAATCAACAGGGTCAACCGATCAAACCGTCAACAACTCAGGGGGAGTAGGAGAAGGATCAACTAGTCACACTCCACAACATCTAGAACAAGGAGAATCATCAAGATCGCATCTGCCAAGACAAAGGGTATGGAATAGAGATCATCCCTTTCACTTGATCATTGGTGATCCGGACACAGGAGTGAGAACTAGGAGGACATCACAAAATGAATGTCACTATTCTGGTTTTCTTTCAAAAACAGAACCTAAGAAAGTTGAAGATGCCCTAGATGATCCAGATTGGGTGATTGCTATGCAAGAGGAACTCAATCAGTTTGAAAGGCACAAAGTTTGGAAGTTGGTACCCAGGCCTAAGGGGAAATCTGTTATTGGAACAAGATGGGTATTCCGAAATAAGTTGGTCGAAGATGGCATTGTAACGAGAAACAAAGCCAGACTGGTTGCTAAAGGTTACTCTCAAGAAGAGGGTATAGATTTTGATGAAACCTATGCACCAGTAGCAAGACTTGAGGCCATCAGAATGTTTCTGGCATTCGCAGCACATTCCAATTACAAGGTGTTAGGTCCTGATAAGTTTGTAGAAGGGGGGTTGAATACAAACTATACCGTTTTATCGAAATTTGTTCGTTTAAGATTAAACAATTTAGAACAAATTAATGCGGAATAAAAACTGAAACAATATTCAAGTTAAATAGAAACTCTATTAAACTTGAGGAGTGTTACAAATTTGATCACTGATTACAAAGAACTTAATAAAACAAATCTAGAATAAATTCGACATGAATTTATCTATTTTTGTAATAAAAAGGATCGAATACTAAAAAGTAGTTCGATATAAAATCTAGGGATTATGATCCGCTAGAAAGTCAAAGAAGTACAAGAGATACAATTCTTATGGATTAAATGTTAAGAACAATCAAGAATTAATACTCCTGCAGAAATTTAGAGCTTTGCAGTTGAAGGAATTTAAGACAGTTTGAATGAAATGATCTCTTGCTGTGTCTTTTCTTGCTTCTGTATTGAATGAATGATTGACTTGTCTTCGAATTACTTTCTATTTAAATCACTGCATTGCTTTCCTTTTTGACCACGTGCAATCCACTAAAACATAATTGAATTATGCCTTAGAAGACTTACAGGAAAACAATGATTTTGGCCTTGGAAGACTTTCGGGAAGACTACCATTGTGCATGGAAGACAATCGGGTAAACTGAGATTTGCTCTAGGAAGACAATCGGGAAGACTCACTTGTGAGTCTTCCTAGTTTAAAAACTAAGTCTTCCTAGTACAAAATCTAAGTCTTCCTAGTTCAAATATATTCTAATTTAAATAATTAACTAAATAAATTATGTATTAAATTAATTCTTTGCAGAATTAATTTAATAAATAATATACTTAATAATATTAATTATTTATAAGAGAATAAATAGAATTAGTTGACTTCTCAATTAAATCCAGAATCACTTAAAAATTAGATAAATAACAAACATAATAGTACGTTGACACTCGATGCACTGTCTCGTTCATGAGTGACTAACGACAATGTCTGTTCTTTATCTGTTTGACTTTAAACAGTGATTCACTTCCTTCTCATTCAAGAACTCCGTAATCAGTATCTTTTTCTGTCACCACTTGAAATCTCTGTCACTTTAATAAATCCACTGAGCTTGAATACTTCATTGAGGCTTGATAAATAAATTAAGCTTCTTTCAATGTAGAATCACTTCAATTCTGTAGATGACTTTAATCTTCATTCTTTGACAGATATAACCTTCTGAGATTCCTGTGACAATTGATTCTTATTATTTACTTATTACATCTTAATTAAAGTTGAGTAGAATCCTCGGTGTTTACAAATAGGACTAGACATATGCCTTTCAATCTCCCCTTATTTGTTTGTTAGACAATAACAACCAAATACCTCTAGAGGATAACTCAACTAAAACAAGAAAAGATAAGACTTTTAAGAGCCAAGCAAATAATAAAAGGTTCTGGATTAAATATAACAATTTCCAGATTCAAACAGTAAAGATAAATACAAGATAGATGTTCCTCTAGACTGAACATATGAATACATTTCCCTATCTTGATTTACCTAGCTCTAAACATATAATATTTACAAATGAGCTAAACCTATCATGCCTTTAGTCTCTAATTTCACCTTCTTCAGCTTCTTGTAAGGTGACTAGAAGATCTTTGTCAAGGACACGATCACTTTCAGAAACCACACCACTTGGCATTACTGGTTGATTGGTGATCTTCTTCAATCTATTCTTCATCTGAGCATATCTTGGAATTTTCTCCGTGCAGTAGTCTGAAATCATATCAGCAACTTCAGACTTCTCTACAGAAGCAAACCCAGAAGTTCTAAGAAGATTCTCCAACTTCACCAGTTGCATAGTAGTCTGTAGCTTCATGGAATCAGGATCCAGCCTCACAGTTTCTAAAGTTGTACCTCTATAGATTTTGACTTCATAAGGAAAATGTACAACTTGAGGACTGGCCTTCATAGCAGAATCTCTAAGCCGGTCATATAGAAGCTCATTCAAGCAAGAAGATCTCTTTACTTTACTCATCAGAATCCACAATTCAGATAGAGATCTTCTTTGTAGGAGGTCAAGAGAAATGGTGAATGACCCTTCAAGAGCACTTGAGACATAAATGAACAGTTCTTGCCTCACTTGATCAAATGCAGACGTAATCCTTAGGATATCTTCCTTCAATGCCTTCATATATAATGAGTTGTCTGGATTAACCGTTCTGATCTTCTCAAGCAGCTTCAGAAAAGTAGCATCATTATTTGTGCCTCTCTGAGGGATATCAAACATCTCCCTTGCCTTATCCCACTTGCTTCCTTGCTTCATCCTCACATCCAATCTCCTTTCTTTGACATGAATACTATGAAGACGTTGTTTGTCTTCATGTTCAGCCTTTTAAATTTTCAGCTTCTGAGATATGATGTCTGAGACCTTGGCATTCTCATCCTCCTTTCTCCTTAGCTCTGCTTGCTGTTTCTTCAACTCCTTCTGAAACAAAGGGTCAGGTGTATATAGATCAGCTTCATCCTCCCAATCCTCAAAGTTTGCTGCCTCCTCAACCTCCTCCTCACCAAAAGCTTCTTCAGGTATGGTCTTCTCCAGATCACCAGATGTGTCATAATGGAAGTCATCCTGTTCACCATGGTAGTAGTAGGCATCATCAAAGACAGTATCCTCCAATGATTGTTTACCTTTTCCCTTATCCTTTCCAGAAGCTCCTTTTTCTCTGTTTCCTCCTTCTTTCTCCTTCTCCCCCTTAGTTGAGGAATCCTCTACAGTTTGAGCTGTGGAAGCCCTAGGATTCACCTCAGATGTTCTCCTTATCTCTCTTCTTTCTCTCCCATCTCCTCCTTCATCAGCATCATCATCCTCATCATCATCTCCCTCAAAGAATGTTCTTTGCTCTTCAGTAGGTTGATGTGAATTCTTGATCATATTGTATAGGTGCTTCATTCATTCATTAAGATGCTCCATTCCGCCTTCAATCCTAGACATCCTTTGTTCATTAAATCTCTGGTTTTCATCAGATGTTTGCAGAATAAAGTCCACCTTGGTAGAAATAGAAGCAATCTCCTTGACACTCTCTGATATCTGAGCATTTGACATTGTAAGATCAGAGATGTCTGAAGCCACCAGTACTTGAGATTGTTGGATTGAATTCAGCCTTGGGAGTAAATTAGTCTTCAATCCTTCCAGGTCATCTTTCACAGTACCCAGCTGATTTGATACAGAGGTGGTAGATTGAGCAACCACTTGTGCTTTAAGAAGATTGTTCTCAGCCTGGGTTTCTTGTAACTTCCTTTGTAGAGCAGCTAGCTGGTTCAACAAAGCAGTGATTGTGTCAGTGTGTGCACTCACCTCAATTGCTCTCAGTGGTGTTTCACTCAACTCACGTGCTTGTGTTTCACTCGGTGTTTGATTCATATCTCTCACCACTAACTGTCTGTCAAGATTCTCAGTAGATGTACCTGCAGGAAAAATCACCCTAGCCCCTTCAAGAGAGGTCAGTGGTGGTGCAATGGGAGTTCGCAATTCCCGATCCCTGAATGAGTCTGTCAAAATATTTGACATTGTATACTGAATTTCTTCAGGGACAGACTCATCAAGTTGCCTTTCACTTTCTCCAGTATAAACTGCGAGTGAAAAATCCCTTAGGGGAGCCAGAGATGTTCCCTCTGGGAGGGGAGAAAATGATTCTATTATTGGTGGCGAAGAATCAGATTTTCCCTCTGATGCCTGTGAAGGCACTTCTACCGTAACTATGGTAGGTTCTGTTTCAAAGTCAAAAGTAAAGTTCTCTCCTGGCATGGTGTCCTGAGTGTCATCTATATGGATATCTTCTCCCATTGTGAGTAATGGGAGTGTGCTTGACTCAGTACAAGATGCCATGGCCCTATGGCGAATTTCAATAGATTCATCCTGTTGAGAGGATGTCTCCAGAGACTGTGTAGTGGCCATATCAATGTCCATATCCTTTTGAGAGGATACAGATGGGCTTACAGTTGTCTCCCTATAGGTTTTTCTTTTCTTTAAGGGTGGAGACAGAGCTGTGGGAACACTCATTTCAGGTATATCACTAACCTTTCTTGAACTGGTTTGAACATTAGGCTCATATTGTGTTTCAGGAGTGTTTGACTCTCTGTTTGGCTCTATGACCTGGGTCAGAGACTGTGGTTCTACAATCTCTGGGTCAGCCCTAACAACCACTTGGGTTTCAATTGAAGTACCAGAAGAAGAACCAAAGTTAGAAATAACTACCTGCAGTGGTACTGGATGTGGTTCGGGAACTTGTTCACCAAAGATAGGAAGATTAATGAATTGACTCATCAATGGTGAAACAAGAACAGGTATATTGAGGAATTTGGATGAGACGTCAAGTCTGGTGTAGAATTTGGTGTCTGTGGTTGGAGAGGTTTCAAATCTAGCTTCTCGAAACAGTTCTACCTGCTCAGCAGTGAGAAGATGATTAATGATAAGAGTTAGAAAGCGAGGGTACCAACACCTTACTTTCACACCATTATCAGAATCTCTCCTAGAGTGAGCAAGCCTGTTGAGCAATAGGTTCCACAGAATCTCAGCAAAGTTCAATCTACGACCAAATACTATAACATAGGCAATATATTGATTAAGACTGGTAATGCAATGAAAGTTTGTTTTTGTGCAGTTACCAAAAACCCTAGCTATAGTATCTAAGAACAGATCCCATTCCCTTACAACAAAAGTTTTTGACAATTTCACCATTTGAAAGGGACCCTGATAATGAATATTCACAAAGAACTGTGTTAACTCATCATCAGTGGGTAATGGATCAAACCTGTCCTTTGGAAAATGCAACACATCACAAAATAAATCAAAAGTAACTGTATATTGCTGGTTTAAAATATTGAAAGTAAAAGATTTTGAATCTTCAGCAATAACAGCACTTGAACACAACATCCTTAATGGATCAATTTTCAGAAGTGCATTGGCACAAATAGCATAACTAACACATGTATTGCTATTTAAAAATTGAATCCACGGTCTAAAACGTTCCACTTTACACCTAGCCGGATCAAAATACCCAACAAAATTATTTAACACTAATTCAAAATTATTAGGATCCATTTTAAATAAAACACTTAAAAACATTTAATTAATTTAAAATAAAAATAAAATTTTAGGGATTTTTAGAATTAATTAAAATTACAAAAATCCACAAAATTAAATTTTACCAAAATTAATTAATTTGCAAATTTTAGATCCAAAAAATTCGAATTACACTTGAAGAACAGAAATGAATTGGGCAAATGAATCTCAAGAACACACACAACGTTTAAAATACACAGAAACAACTAAGATCATACACGAAAAGAATTACTTAGCAAAAGCAAGAACACCAAAGTCGAATGGTTTTTTTTTTTTTTTAAAATGGACAGCAATTCGACTTATTTGTATGATTTTGAGAGAACTAAATACATTGCTAAGTAAAAACTTGAGCAATCAAGAACAGGATCAAAGCTTTTCTGCAGAAATGAATGGAATTCGAAAGGGGAGAGTTTGAAAAACTGATAAGGCAAATAAAATGCAGTGTATGTACGAGTGTATCTATATATATGAATTAAAACTGTTAAAATTAATAAAGAAGACAGTCAAACGTTTTTATTTGAATTTGTACTGGGAAGACAATCGGGAAGACTTAGGATAGTCTTCCCGGTAGTCTTCCTAGTACAAACTAGAAAGTCTTCCGAATTAAATTAAAACAGAAAAACAGAAAATTAAAACAAATAAAGCTAAGTTTACCCGGTAGTCTTCCTAGTATTAAACTGGGAAGACTTAGAATAAACTTGAATAAACTAGAAAAATATTTACAGAAAATTAAAATGAAGAATTCCTTGTTTTCCCTGTAGTCTTCCTAGTACAAAACTGGGAAGACTTAAAGAAAACTCAGAATTACTTCGAATATTTACAGAAAATGCTGAAAAACTTAGAAAAATGCATGAAAAATATATAAAATTCTAGAAAAATTCACAGAAAATTCCATAAATCCTAGAAAAATATGCAGAATATTAGAAATGCATAAAATTAATATAAACTTGCAGAAAAATTCAAACAACAATATTTACAATCTGAAAAGTACCTAAATAATTCTAAATAAATATATTTTCAATAAAAATACATTTCTCTACTTAAAAAATATGAGAAAAATATTTTTAAAGAAAATAAAATATGTAGAGCTATTTAAATACACAAGCATGTACTATTAAATGAGAATTGGCAGTAAATATAAGTTAAATGACAAGAGAAAATGACTTTTTGAAAGAACAAACAAGACAGAGATATTGTTAATCACTAAGACTGTTTAACATACCCAATTTACCAACTAACTTGATAAATGTGGATTCGTCAACAGATTTAGTGAATATATCTGCAGTCTGTTCTTCTGTGGGTACAAAATGTAACTCCACAGTTCCATTCATGACATGCTCTCTGTTAAAATGATACCTGATATCAATGTGCTTTGTTCTCGAGTGCTGCACAGGGTTGTTGGAGATTGCTATGGCACTTGTATTATCACAAAATATGGGAATTTTGTCTAAGGCAAAGCCATAGTCCTTTAATTGATTCCGTATCCATAAGATCTGAGCACAACAGCTTCCAGCAGCAATATATTCAGCTTCTGCTGTTGAATTGGAAACTGTTTGCTGTTTCTTGCTATACCAGGAAATCAACCTACCTCCTAGGAATTGACAACTCCCAGAGGTGCTTTTTCTATCCACAACACTACCTGCATAATCAGAATCTGTATATCCAACAAGATTAAAACCAGAATCTTTAGGGTACCAGATACCTAGATTAGGTGTACCCTTAAGATATCTCAAGATTCTTTTCACAGCAACGAGATGAACATCTCTAGGGTCCGCTTGGAACCTTGCACACAAGCATGTAGCATACATAATATCTGGTCTACTAGCAGTAAGATAGAGTAAGGAGCCAATCATACCTCTGTAGCTTGTAACATCTACCTTGATAGATTTGTCAGAAGCTCCAAGTTTGATTGCTGTTGAAGATGGAGTCCTTGCTGATGCTGAATCCTCCATGTGATACTTCTTGAGGAGTTCTTTGAGATACTTGGATTGACAAATAAATATACCATTTGACCTTTGACTTACTTGTAATCCAAGAAAGAACTTCAGCTCACCCATCATACTCATTTCAAACTTACTCAGCATAAGCTCAGCAAATCTCTTACAGAGATTATCATTAGTAGACCCAAATATGATGTCATCCACATAGACTTAGACTAATATCATATCACTTTTGTGTTTCTTTGAAAAAAGAGTTTTGTCTATGATACCTCTAACAAAACCATTTTCTAAAAGAAAACCAGAGAGAGTGTCATACCATTTTCTTGGGGCTTGTTTGAGACCATAGATAGCCTTGAAGAGAAAGTACACAAAGTCCAGCAGCTCCTGATTTTCAAAGCCAGGGGCTGTTCCACATACACTTCTTCATCAAGTTCACCATTCAGGAATGCACTCTTAACATCCATTTGATAGACTTTAAAATTGGAATAAGCAGCAAATGCTAAGAACATCCTGATGGCCTCAAGTCTAGCCACTGGTGCATAGGTTTCATCATAGTCAATGCCTTCAGCTTGAGAATACCCTTGTGCAACCAGTCTTGCCTTGTTCCTTGTAACAATGCCTTCCTCATCTAGCTTGTTTCTGTATACCCATCTTGTACCAACTACTTTCTTGTTCTTTGGCCTGGGTACCAGCTTCCAGACTTGTTGTTGTTCAAATTGATTGAGTTCATCTTGCATAGCAATCACCCAATCTGGATCAGTCAGTGCTTCCTCAGTTTTCTTTGGCTCCATTTTAGATAGAAATGCTGAGAAAAGACATTCATTCTGAGAAGCTCTTCTAGTTTTAACTCCAACATCTGGATCACCAATGATCAGCTCAAAAGGATGAGCTCTATTCCAAACAGTCTGTCTTGGAAGATTTGATCTTGATGATTCACCTTGAAATTCACTTTGATGTTGTGAGTGACTAGCTGATCCTTCATTTGCTCCCCCTGAGTTGTTGCTTGATTGCCTTGATGATTCTTCTCTAGTGTTGGTAGTATCTCCATTGTTACCAGTGTTTCCACCACCATCACCACGATCATTATCATCATTATTATTATCATCACCAGCAATAACTTCAGGTGGGGCTTCATCATCTGATTCTGAGTCTGGCAAGTTATCAAACTTCAGCTTTTCAGATGAGTCTTCTTTTTGGATACTGGGGAACTTAGTGTCATCAAAAGTAACATTGACACTTTCCTTTACTGTGTGACTGCCAACCACGTAGACCCTGTAAGATCTTCTGGAATATCCAACAAAAATAGCTTCTTGTGCCTTTGCATCAAACTTGCCACGTTTAACATTGTCATCTATAAGCACAAAGCATTTTGCTCCAAATACATGAAAGTACTTGACAGTTGGTTTCTTGTTGTTCATGATCTCATACGGAGTCTTCATTAAGTCCTTGTTGATTAAAGTTCGATTCTGAGTATAACAAGCTGTATTCGCTGCTTTAGCCCAAAAGTACGTTGGAAGTTTGGACTCACTTAGCATAGTCCTAGCTGCTTCAATCAATGTACGATTCTTTCTTTCCACTACTCCATTTTGTTGAGGAGTTCTAGGGGCAGAATACTGTCTTGTTATTCCTTTATCAGCACAAAAATCAGTTAGAATGGCATTCTTGAATTCAGTACCATTATCTGACCTTATGGCTCTAACAGGGAATCTAGAATCCAGCTCAATCAACTTTATGTGGCCAATCACCAGGAATGGGGTCTCATCCTTGGAATGTAGGAATAAAACCCATGTATATTTTGAATAGTCATCAACAATCACAAGTGCATATTGTTTCTTTGACATGGACATCACATTAACTGGACCAAACAAATCCATGTGCAGTAGCTGAAGAGGTTCAGTTATTGATGATGTATCAGTGCCCTTGTGAGAAGCTTTCTTTGACTTTCCTTTCTGGCATGCCTCACACAGTCCTTCCTGTGTAAATTCCATCTGAGGCAAACCTCTAACCAATTCCCTCTTGACTAAAGAGTTCATGGTTTTGAAGTTAAGGTGAGACATTTTCTTGTGCCATAGCCAACTATCATCTGATGAAGCTTTAGCATAAAAACAATTAACTTCATCTTTGAATCCCGAGTTCAGATCAGCTATGAACAAGTCACCTTTCCTCACTCCTTGAAGAGCAGGCTTTCCATTCTTCTTGTGAAGGATCTGGCACTTCTCTCTTTCAAAGGAAACAGAATATCCTCTGTCACAGAACTGACTGATGCTGAGAAGATTGAACGTCAGACCTTCCACAAATGAAACATCTTCAATGATAACATTTCCGTACTTCAAACAGCCATATCCTTTCGTAATACCCTTGCTGTTATCTCCAAAGGTTACTACTGGGCCAGCTTTTTCAACCATATCTGATAGCAGGGCTCTATCTCCGGTCATATAGCTTGAACAGCCACTGTCAAGAACCCATATAACACGGCTTACCTGTTTAACTCCCTGCAATACCAGATTGATTAGTCCTTCCTCGGAACCCACACTTGATTGGGTCCGGCATACTTAAAGAATTGGCCTTTGTCAGGCAAAACAACATTTTTAACTACAACTACTTCAACCTCTTTCACATAAGAGCGTTTCCATTTATAGCCAGCCTTAACACATTTCTGAGTAGGCTTAGGGATAAATGAATCCACTCTAGTCTGAGGAGGACTAGTAGTCTTTGCTTTAACATGCTTCTTATTATTAACATGTTGACGTGGAGCAGTCTTATCACTAGATACATGCTTTTTATTAAAGAAAGCATACATAACATTAAAAGCACAAGACATGCAATTACTCACACCACATGCTTTATGAGAAGAATTAACAGCAGGCATGTTAGTTCTACAGTTGTTTTGATCCAACTTATGGATATCTGATTTAGTCTTTTTAGTTGTAGCAACTTTGACTGGAATATCAGATATACATTTTTTGGATTGTTCAATTTCCAAAGCAATATCTTCTTCACGAATCTCCTCTGCAAAGATGATAGAGTCTTCATTCAGAGGTTCTGCTTCGGACTCCTTACAGAAGGGTGTTTCAATACCCTTAAGCACATATGGAACAACCTTTCCTTCAGATTTGAATCTACAAGGGGAATTAATTCCAAGCAATCCAATGGCCTCATTATAACCATAACCTATACTGACATGATTACCAATAGCTTGTTTATTGAGAATCTCTTTAGCCGTCTTACAAGAGTTAAAATAGGCATTAGCTTTAGTCTTGAGCTCACTAATCTCTTTCTTAAGAATGGTTTCCAGTTGAATATAACATTTAACCCTATTCTCAAGAAAAGCTATTTTCTCAACAAGTTCATCCTGATTAACATGCACTAGTTTTAATTCTTTTATCTCATTTTCAAGATTTGTGTTCAAAAGAATTATTCTATCATTTTCAGTGCGAGCACATTCTAAGGTGCCACCAAGATGACGAATCATTTCAGTATCAGTAAACATTACCTCTGACATGTGTGCAGATGAAGTGCTTGCCTCTTTAGCCACTAAAGTAAGGTTCCCAATCTCACCTGCTTCTTCATCACTGTCAGTGTCATCCCAACTCTTTCCTTCAGCAACATAAGCTTTCCCAATCTTGTTCTTCTTGCTAGAATCAAATGTGTTTCTAGTCACTTGCTTTGGCTTTCTGCATTCAGTAGCAAAGTGACCCAACTCATTGCAATTGTAGCATCTAATTGCGCTCCTTTCCACAGTTCCAGTTTTGTAGCCACCCCTTGAGCCACTTGAAGAGGAAGATCCACCTCTCTGAAATCTGGGTCTGAACTTAAGATTGGGATTCCTCTTGAATCTGAACTTCCCAAACTTTCTGACTATCAAAGCCAAATCACTATCCTCCAGCTGATCAAGTTCTTCTAAGGAATAGAAGTCACCACCAGATTGATCAATGGATGTTAATCCATATTCAGCATCAATAACATTCATGTTAGAACTGGAAGGTTGAACATGCTTCACTTCCAGTTTCTGTGGGACTTCAGCAGCCAATGCAGTAGAGGTACCAACAATCTTCCCAGTTCCATACAGCTCCCTTTGTTGAATCTGCTCCAACTCATAGGTCTTCAGAACACCATACAATCTCTCCAAAACAATTTCATTCATATCTCTTGCTTCTCTAATGGCAGAAATTTTGTGCTCCAAATGAGGTGGGAGTGTAAGAAGAAACTTCTTGTTAATCTCCTTGTTGGTGTAGTGCTTCCCATTGAGATTCAGATCATTGATTAATTTGTTATATCTCTCAAAAACCTGAGAGATACCTTCACCAGGGTTTGATCTGAAATGCTCATATTGTGAGGTGAGAATCTCCAGCATATTCTCCCTAACTTCCTCTGTCCCCTCATTGATTATCTCTATAGTTGCCCAAATGTGTTTAGCAGTATCACAGTTGAGAACATGATTATGCATGATTGGATCAAGACAATCAATAAAGATCAACTGAAGACAGGAATCCAAGGTAACATCCTCTTTCTCATCAGGAGTGTACTCCTTGGGATCTTTAGGGTACATTCTGGCAGCCCTAGTCACAACATTATTCTCAATGAGTTCTCCCTCAATAATCATAGGGACTTTGGGACCGTTCTTCAGCACATCAATGTATTTAGGATTTGCAACCTTAAGAAATAGAAGCATTTTCTTCTTCCACATTGGATAATGCTCCTTGCTGAACATAGGGATTTTGACAGTACCAACTTTCTGTGTAGTAGACATCTTTTGAGATTTTTAGGAATAAGATAAAAAATCAGAGTTTAAAGGAAAATCTCAAAACAATTGGATCTTTGATTTGTATATCAATCAAAATGCTCTGATACCAATTGTTAGGTCCTGATAAGTTTGTAGAAGGGGGGTTGAATACAAACTATACCGTTTTATCGAAATTTGTTCGTTTAAGATTAAACAATTTAGAACAAATTAATGCGGAATAAAAACTGAAACAATATTCAAGTTAAATAGAAACTCTATTAAACTTGAGGAGTGTTACAAATTTGATCACTGATTACAAAGAACTTAATAAAACAAATCTAGAATAAATTCGACATGAATTTATCTATTTTTGTAATAAAAAGGATCGAATACTAAAAAGTAGTTCGATATAAAATCTAGGGATTATGATCCGCTAGAAAGTCAAAGAAGTACAAGAGATACAATTCTTATGGATTAAATGTTAAGAACAATCAAGAATTAATACTCCTGCAGAAATTTAGAGCTTTGCAGTTGAAGGAATTTAAGACA
The DNA here is from genome assembly GCA_030848705.1 of Heracleum sosnowskyi. Classification (NCBI taxonomy): domain Eukaryota; kingdom Viridiplantae; phylum Streptophyta; class Magnoliopsida; order Apiales; family Apiaceae; genus Heracleum; species Heracleum sosnowskyi. The sequence goes on along the minus strand of CM061239.1, from coordinate 46,105,239 downwards.
GTTTGAATGAAATGATCTCTTGCTGTGTCTTTTCTTGCTTCTGTATTGAATGAATGATTGACTTGTCTTCGAATTACTTTCTATTTAAATCACTGCATTGCTTTCCTTTTTGACCACGTGCAATCCACTAAAACATAATTGAATTATGCCTTAGAAGACTTACAGGAAAACAATGATTTTGGCCTTGGAAGACTTTCGGGAAGACTACCATTGTGCATGGAAGACAATCGGGTAAACTGAGATTTGCTCTAGGAAGACAATCGGGAAGACTCACTTGTGAGTCTTCCTAGTTTAAAAACTAAGTCTTCCTAGTACAAAATCTAAGTCTTCCTAGTTCAAATATATTCTAATTTAAATAATTAACTAAATAAATTATGTATTAAATTAATTCTTTGCAGAATTAATTTAATAAATAATATACTTAATAATATTAATTATTTATAAGAGAATAAATAGAATTAGTTGACTTCTCAATTAAATCCAGAATCACTTAAAAATTAGATAAATAACAAACATAATAGTACGTTGACACTCGATGCACTGTCTGGTTCATGAGTGACTAACGACAATGTTTGTTCTTTATCTGTTTGACTTTAAACAGTGATTCACTTCCTTCTCATTCAAGAACTCCGTAATCAGTATCTTTTTCTGTCACCACTTGAAATCTCTGTCACTTTAATAAATCCACTGAGCTTGAATACTTCATTGAGGCTTGATCAATAAATTGAGCTTCTTTCAATGTAGAATCACTTCAAGTCTGTAGATGACTTTAATCTTCATTCTTTGACAGATATAACCTTCTGAGATTCCTGTGATAATTGATTCTTATTATTTACTTATTACATCTTAATTAAAGTTGAGTAGAATCCTCGGTGTTTACAAATAGGACTAGACATATGCCTTTCACAAGGTATATCAGATGGATTTGAAGAGTTCTTTTCTGAACGGGGAGTTAAAAGAAGAAGTGTATGTGGAACAATCTCCAGGTTTTGAGGATTCAAAACTGGCAGACTTTGTGTACTTTCTATTCAAAGCTCTCTATGGACTCAAACAAGCTCCAAGGACATGGTATGACACTCTCTCTGAATTCTTACTTGAAAATGATTTTACAAGAGGTGTCGTAGACAAGACTCTCTTTTACAAAAAGCACAAAAATGATTTGATATTGGTGCAAGTATATGTTGATGACATAATATTTGGTTCTACTAATGATGATCTATGAAAGAGATTTGCTAAGTTAATGCAGAGTCGTTATGAAATGAGCATGATGGGTGAATTGTCATTCTTTCTTGGACTGCAAGTATACCAAAGACAAGATGGTATATTCATTTGTTAGTCCAAGTACATCAAAGATCTTCTTAAGAAGTATCAAATGGAAGACTCATCTACAGCAAAGACTCCTATGCCAACTACCACTAAGCTTGATAAGGATGAAACTAGTAAGAAGGTTGACATCACAGGTTACAGAGGTATGATAGGCTCATTACTTTATCTCACTACAAGTAGACCAGATATAATGTTTGCAACATGCTTGTGTGCTAGGTTTCAGTCTGATCCTAAAGAATCTCATCTAATAGTTGTTCAGCGAATATTTAGATATCTTAAGGGGACCCAAAATCTTGGAATTTGGTACCCTAAAGATACAGGATTTGATCTTATTGGATACACAGACTCTGATTTTGCAGGTTGTAAGATTGATCGGAAAATTACTTCAGGAAGCTGTCAGTTTCCTGGAAGAAGGTTAGTTTCCTGGTATAGCAAGAAGTAGCATTCAGTGTCAACATAAACAGCTGACGCTGAATACATTGCTGTTGGTAGCTGCTGTGCTCAGATCTTGTGGATGAAAAACCAACTCCGTGACTATGGACTTTTGTTGACAAAGATTCCAATATTTTGCGACAACACAAGTGCCATAGCAATCTCTAACAACCCAGTGCAACACTCGAGGATGAAGCACATCGACATCAGGTATCATTTTATCCGAGAGCATGTCATGAATTGCAGACATCTTTACTAAACCGCTTGATGAATCCACTTTTTCAAGGCTAGTTGGTGAACTTGGGATGTTAAATCTTTCTAATTGATTTTGATTAGAAGTCAGTAACTGCAAGATAGTCCTAGTGAATACATGAGTTTAAGAATTTCTATATCCTTAGGACTCGTGAATTTATTTTTTGGAGCAATTCTCGTAGTTAGGATTATTGTACTAATTTAATGTCATAATTATGGATGATATATCTTCTGGCATTTAATTGGTTATTAATTCTAAAAATTATTTAGGTGCTAATATTTGTTCTAAATATTTAAGCATCTATTTAATTTGAATTAATTTGCTTTGTTTTTAACATTGTAGATTAATGCAGCATAATTTATTGGATTTTAATTGATAAATATCATTTAATGATATTTAGTTGATTTTATTCTAACAAAATTGTGAATTTCTATTAACAATTGATTTTGGTAAATTTGAAAAGATTTATTCAAGTTAAAAGTTCACAGAAATACAAAAAGTCTAGATTTTAAAACATGAACATGTTTTAAGAATTGGACAGGAAGCAAAAATATCGAATTAGGTAAATCGATAGATTTTTCAAGTACAAGAGAAAAACTATCAAAAGCTTTTTTCGATGGTTTTTTGAAAAGAAAAGAAAATATATCGAAGCCTTTGTTCGATAGTTTTTGAAAGTAATTGAAATTACATTGAATTGAATTTAATGTTAATCAATGCCTAAATTCTCGATGGTTTTCATAAAAAATGTTCGATAGTTTTTCAGTTTTAAAAGAAACAGAGTTCGATGGTTTTTCATCAAAACGTTTTAAATTCTGTTTTTCAAAAATTCGATAGTTTTCCAAAAAATATCGAAGTACAGTTGACAGTTTTGCCCCTAAGTGAAAAATATCGAACGTTCATTTAAAATCTATCGAACAGTGTATTGACAGAATTACCCCTGACAGTTTCAAAAAGTATTTAACTAGCACTTAGTTTCTTTTTCTTTTCATTGTTTACAGATCTGAGAAAAGCTATTGTAAAGAGATACAACCAAGAACAAAAGCATTCTTTAGTTTCTTCAAAATCACTGTTTATTCACTCATACAACTCATTTTCATCACAGTAATTTCACTTTAAACCGTGAAACTTCTGTTTGTTTGAGATTTAGTTAAGGTGAAAGTTCAGTTTTAAGAAAAGCTATCGACAGTGACTTAAGAACTTTAAGAATTTTGATAATACTAAACTCTGTTGAGATTGTATTGGTTTACCAATTGATTTCTTCAAGAAAAGGACTTATTAAAAGTTATCAATTTACAATTTAGGGTTCTTAATTTCGAAAATTGTTTTTGGTTAAGGGTTTCAATAATTAAAAAGGGGTTACTTTGTCAAAAGTTTGGTTAATTAGTAATAATTAATCAAATTTAATTGGTTTTAGTTTTGGTTTAAATTTAATTTTCAGGATATTTGAATTAAAATGGCCGGAGAATTTATCGTAACCAAAACTAATCATGTCTCGTTTCAGAACTTGCAATCCATAACGAACTTACAGTTTCGTGCATTGGCCGAGTTTCTGAACACACGTTCATTAGTGGCATATGCTTTGAGTACTCCCGTAGTCCTTTGCATCGATCAATTGACTGCGTTGTACACAACCGCCACAGATACAAGTGAGAATAACGTAAGATCCTTCAGTTTTGTTGTGCCAGGGGGCAGAACAATAAGGGTGACGGAACATGACTTTAATATAATTCTACATTTTCCAACAGAAAACCATGTTCCGGATCCCACAACTGAGGAGATACATTCTTTCTTCACTCTCATAAGAAGTCAACAACCAAACTTCTTTGTGGGAGAGTTCCTTAAGCATTACCTGACAAAGCCATGGAACTTCTTCTTTCACACACTTATCCATGTTTTTACTGCCAAGCTGACAAATCTGCATGGTATTCCCTTATTTCTTCAGAAGATAGGGTTTGCCATTGCTAACAATAGGCATATAAACATAGGAAGATTAGTGATTGATCAAGTCATTCTATGCATGGGACCACTGGATGAAAGAAAAGGCATGGACGATGTGCTTTGTTTCTATCCTAGGTTCCTAGAACTAATTCTCAATGATGTCTTAACAAATGATGAACGTGAGACATTTGCAACAGAGGAGACCATGGAGTGTATGAAGATGAAGAGCAATGCAATAACCGCTCTGATAAGAAAGAATCATCTTCCAGGGGTACCCACTGTTCTCACTGACTATCTAAGAACGGTGCCCCTACCACTTCTACCCCCAGGGGAACAGGTAAATGAAGGTAATATTCCTCAACCTGAACTGCCTCCTGAAACACAACCTATGGATGTTGATCCAGAGCCCTTAGTGGTCATTCCTGACCATGAGGTTGCAAACCCACAACCTCTATCCCCTGTCACAGAGCCTTTGGAAGATCCAAATGAAACCATAAACGAACCTCATTCCCCTCCTATACGCAATATTCAGACATCCGTGAGTGTAGAGGGAGATAGTGCCATAGCAGCACCACATAAGGAGATACACCCTTCAACAACAACTCTGCCTTCCTCTAAAAGAAGAAGAATAGAAACCGAGGCAACCGTTGAAACTTCATTTCAATTATCCAAAGAGCCCTTTATAGATTTTTCTAATGCTGATTGGGCTACTCTAACTAAAGCAATATCTGAACCAATAGCTCAATCTAGCAAGGAGCCCAGGGGAACAGGTAAATGAAGGTAATATTCCTGAACCTGAACTGGCTCCTGAACCACAACCTATGGATGTTGATCCAGGGCCCTTAGTGGCCATTCCTGACCATGAGGTTGCAAACCCACAACCTCTATCCCCGGTCACAGAGCCTTTGGAAGATCCAAATGAAACCATAAACGAACCTCCTTCCCCTCCTATACCCAATATTCAGACATCCGTGAGTGTAGAGTGAGATAGTGCCATAGCAGCACCACATAAGGAGATACACCCTTCAACAACAACTCTGCCTTCCTCTAAAAGAAGAAGAATAGAAACCAAGGTAACCGTTGAAACTTCATTTCAATTATCCAAAGAGTCCTTTATAGATTTTTCTGATGCTGATTGGGCTACTCTAACTAAAGCAATATCTGAACCAATAGCTCAATCTAGCAAGGCGGAATTGACGGAAGCAACTGCTGTTCCGACCATATTATGGTCAGGTTCACTGGTTGAAGGTTCTAAGAACCATGTGTCTTCACAGACGTCGAGAGAAGGCTCTGACCCAAATGCAAAATCTAAAGGGTCATTGCCTAGCTCCCCATATGGAACATATCTGGATCCTGCAGGTAAAGGGTCCTACGTAGGTGCGGATCGGCAACTCGGTGACAATGAATCAATTCACATTGAGGAGTTAACTGAGGTAAAGTCTTCACAGACTATTGGGGAAGTTTCAGGATCTCTGCTGTTAATAGAGCCTGATTCTAGCCTCCTAGAGATTCAAACTCTAGATCCTACAAAGGATACATCATCTACACCTGGCCTGAGTGACGTAGGTGTTTTCTGACGTAGGTATTTTCTGATGCAGGTACAAAGAGCACAAAGGGATTGAGTGAAACACAAATACTTGCACCTGGCCTGAGTGAGAAAGGAAAGATGAGTGAAACACCAACAGAAACGTTGAGTGCACACCCAGAGCCAAATGTGAGGAGTGACACCCTAACCCTACCAAATATTGATGATCTGCTACTACCTACAGAAAGAGAAGTACATGTTCAATCCACACTCAAGGAGATGACGGTTCATGATAAGCAAGGAAATCCACTATTCAAGGTTCCACTGAGACCTTCCTTTGACCAAGGGATCTCCTATGATCAAGCCAATGATTCTTTAATGTCTATTCAAGAGAAGGTTGACTTGGCGGCGGCTGATTCTAGAAGAACTTATCGGGTCTTAGGCAGTGCATTTGGCACTATAACAGGTACAAAACAAGCAGTGGACTCCTTGAAGAAGGAATCAATGGAGGAACTAGTCGAATTGAGGAATGATGTCAAAGAGCTGAAAGATGGTTTCAGGAATGAAGTGAATGCTCTACAACAAAGTCAAGAAGCTTTAATAGAAGACATTCTGGTTATCCGGGATGGTCAAGATAGGGTAAAAGATGCAATGAACACCCTTTCTAGAGTGGAGTCTAAGCTGAACCAGAGATTGGACAGAATTGAAAAGACTACCAAGCTGAGATTGGATGACATTGACCTGAATCTAGCTTCTATACATGAAATGAATAGAGACATTTCTGACTTCATGGAGAATCAAGGTGACGGAGTGCAGTCTATTTGGAATATGTTGAGGAACCAACAACCCGGACCTTCACATCAACAACCTGATCCTTCTACTACCTTTTACAATGAGGATAACTACATCGAGGATTCCTCAAATAAGGGGGAGAAATTTGGGGAAGGGGAGACAAATGAAGGATGGCAAACAACTGGATGGGGAGTTTGGGAATCCAATGAAGCTATTCCAGTTAGACAGTACTGGATTGAGAACATGGTGCAAGAAGAGGAGAGTGAGGAGGAATTTGAAATCATGCATGAGCAACCACTACAGGAGGAGCATGAGCCATATTATCCAGAGCCAATAGAAAATCCTATCTTGGATGATGATATGGAAGAAGAAGCAAATTCTATGTCACTGGAACAGGAAGCTGCCTTGGAGATATTGAAAGCTGAAAGAGCTGAAAGAGATGTCAGGCAAGCTGAAAAGCAAAGACACCAAGCAGTTCTAAGGAGTGAAAAGCTGAAAAGATTCAAGGTGTATGCTGAAGTGAGGAAGAGATTCGTCTACCTGATCAGTGACTTGATCAGCTTCCACACCCTCTGTATAAAGATCAGAATAGATAGAGGTGTGTGCGTCAAGATCAAAAACTCTGCTATCAGAATGAGTAGCAGCTTCCTCAACTACATCATGAACCTTTGATGTAGGAGCATCGAAATCCATAGTAGCATCAGTATTTAATCTGTCTAGATTGACAGCTTCAGCATTTGCAGCATCTTCCTGAACAAACACTTCAGGAGCTTCAGTGTTTACAAACACTCTGTCCTCATCAGCATTTATAATATCCTCCTCAACAACAATTTCAGGAGTAGCTTGAGGAACAGCTTCAGCCACAATCTCCTCATTCTCTGATGCAGGAGCTTCAGTGTCCTTAGAGACTCTGTCCATGGTTACATTTATAGCACCAAAAAGATGTGCAGCCACTAGTCTTCTTTTTCTCTGATGAAGAGTTTCTTCATCAGTTTCAGTCTCTGAGGTTTCAACAACAGACTTTGCCCTATTGGCTCTTCTTTTCTTTAGCCTTGTCTTCTGAGGTATCTCTTCAGGTCTTGATGCCCCAGCTTCAGTAGATGGTTTCCTTTCAGGTTTAGTACCAATATGCTTGGTCCTACCTCCCCTTGCAGGTGTAACAGAAGTTAATAGAGGTTCTGGTTGAGATTCAGCTTGTGGTTGTGGATTTACTTGAGCATCCACAAACTGTTGCACAGAAGTAGGTAGCAAAAGATCTCCAACAATGCCTTTCTTAATGTCTTTATTTACTAGATCAGTAAATACTCTCTTATGTAATTTAAGACAAGAAACATCTGCTTCAAATACATTTTCTCCTTCAACACAATAAGAAACCAAAAGCTGACAGAATCAAGAAAAATAAACAACTCCTCTATTCTCTGTCATCTTCTCCCCTAAGTTAGTCAACACAAGTCGTGCAAAATCAAAATGATTATCATATAATAAAGAATACCCGATTTGCAGACTGTCTGTGGGAATAGCATCCCAATTTGTGCATTTCTTGCCAAATGTCCTGGTGATGCAATCGAAGAAGAAACTCCATTCCTTGCGCAGAAACGGCCTTTTTAGTTGCCCAATCTTTGTCAACGGCCCAGAGTAGCCAATCTCTCGCATCATTCGGATTAAATCCTCATCACCCATTCCAATAGTGTAAGAAGAATACTCAGGAAACCCCATTGCAGCGCGAATAGTACCAGCAGTAATAACATACTCTGTTTCGTCAAACTCAAAGATTATGGATGGGCTCCCAGTTTCACCACCATCATCATAAACCCTTGTCTCCCAGAACGCCTTGATTTGTAAACCAGAAAGTGTGGCTGGTTCAACTAAAGCACGCCCAATCGCTGACTGAGTAAGAAACTTCTGAATCATATGAAATGCTTCTGGTGCGTTTGCAGTGTTTAGTGGTGCGGTATAGTTGTTTGGAACGAACTCTAACCCAGACGAAACGAAAGCTGTGGTTGCCATTAGAAGATTTTGAAGAAAGAACAAGTAATTGACGCGAAAGCTTAACAGAGTTTGTGTGTAGAAAGGTGTTTGTGACTATGTGTGTGTGATAATAGATGTGTATGAGTAAGATGTGAAAAGTTTAACTGAATATGTGTGTATTGTATTAAAAAAAATTAAAGATGAAAAACTGAAGAGTTGTTAATCATCAATACACAACTGTCTTACTCCTTTAATCATGTGAATGGGACACATGTCAAGCGTGCATACGCTGACAGCATATAATTGGCAGTTTCCAATACGCATGCGCAGTAAAAACAGCAATAATTACTGCCTGTTACACTTTTCTATGCAATTAACCTCTCTCCTCTGTTTAAAATATTCTTGAACAATTTCCCAATCTACACGGCAGACGAGGAGACACCTGATATCACATAAGACACTCACAATTTCCGCTTATTGTCAAATAAAATCAATAATAATAAAATTATCGATTTTAATATCTCAGAAACATAATATCGAAGTAGCCCAACAGTCAGAAGAATAATGACTGTCTTGGAACTCCGCACTTCACTGTTCCCAAAGCTTCGAACCACGCAAAAACCTTTCAGTTGCCCTGTTGGATGCTATAAAAGCTAGAGCATTTTAACAACAGGCAATTCTCATATTAAAACAAATACCATATATCAAATGGCAGGAACCTTTGAATTCATGGATGTAGAATCATTCTTGGATTTGAACTGGCGTCAACAAGCAAACTATATCATCGGTGAGTTTCTTGTTTTGTCATTTCTGAATGATGAAGGGCTCATCGCTGATGATGAAATAGCGGAAGGACCTATCTCCAACCCCTATGTGCACATCATCCGTCCTGGACCATATGATGTGCCCATCCTTGCAGATGATGAGGCTGTGGAGATCTGTATGATGCTCTTCTATCAGAGCTACTTGAAGGGTTCGAAAAAGAATGTCTTCTTGGAATCCTGCAAGCTGCAAACCAGAAAGAGAAGGCGAGAGGATGATGATGATGATTCAACATCAGGGGGTTGTCAAGCCTTGGAAATCCCAGATGTTATAGTAGCCTATTAATCAAACAGTAGCTAGACAAGAGTATTAAGTTGTCTGAATGTAAACAAAGTTTGAATCATTTTAATGAGAAAAATCCATTGTTTTGTTTTACATATCAGTATCTCATAGTAATTGTAAAGTGAAAGAAATGATATCACTTTAAACAATAAACTAACATACTCATCAGCGCTACTAATCACCATCAGAACTTATCAAACACACTCTTTCTGTTCTCTGTTGAATGTAAAATATATTCGTTACCAATCATACTTTTTCGAAAAACAAATGTCTAATCTCAAAATTATAAAATGTCTGAAACAAAGAAATTATTTTAACCATTAGAGATTAAAACAAAGTTACCTCGGCATATGTCACACAATACATCAGTGTTTACCATTTGTCCTTCTTTGTCAATAAACTCTTTTCTCAAACTGTACAGGTGTGAAAATATGTGTGTGCAATAGCAGAGTTTACTGTAATCAATATTTAGATCATCTCAAAGTGCATAAAATCCACAAACTAAAGTAGTAAAAACTGGTTGCCTAAACTCTCATGTATAACATAAAATCTAATTTTATATCTAAACTCTGTATACTGATATCCTTTCATTTGGATATGTCTTTTATTTTTCACCCCCTTTATATTTTTATATATATATATATTTATTTTTTTTTTAATTTTATTTTTCCAGTAATCAGTGGTTGGCACTAGTCACCAAAAATCAAAGATTTTAGCCCTTATTTCATACAATAAGTTCCTGGATCTTCCTAGGCACAACATGATCTCAAAGGAATTTGTGCTCTGTTTGGCATCTTTTGATTTGAGGGTGAATTATTTTCAATTAAGAATCAGAGTTTAGACTTTTCATCAGTAGATATAATTAACTTATGAGAGAAAATGCAAACAGCTAATACAGACTCAGTGTATAGGATCAATAAACTAAGAGATGGTATAAATACAGAGACAGTATCATGCTGTGTTAACTTACTGCACATGTTTGAGATCAGAATCTATACAACTCTTAAGGATTCATAATTACTTACTGAGAATTATGCTTCATACAAATTTCTTCATTGGTCCATATGTTTCAGACAGAATTACAATTAGAGAATAACATTAAACTGTAACTACCAGAGTATGACCAACAGAGTTTAGCATCAGAGTTTACTTTCAGAGTATGACTGACACTTCACAGAGTTTATTATCAGAGTTTAACATGCTGGTTCACATAACAGTTAACACATGTAAGAGATCATGAACATAAAAAGTGAGTCTAACCCGTATCTCTAGTCAGAACCAGAAATCATTCCAAGTTCATTTACCAATCTTGTAAAAGTAGCTTCACTCAAAGGTTTGGTGAAGATATCTGCAAGTTGTTGGTCTGTAGACACAAAATGAAGCTCAATGTTTCCTTCTTCCACATGTTCTCTGATAAAATGATACCTTATGCTGATGTGCTTGGTCATGGAATGCTGTACTGGATTACCTGTCATAGCAATAGCACTTTGGTTATCACAGAAAATAGGTATTCTAGAGTACCTTAACCCATAATCCAGCAATTGATTCTTCATCCATAAAATCTGTGCACAACAGCTACCAGCTGCTATATACTCTGCTTCTGCAGTGGATGTAGAAATTGATTTCTGTTTCTTACTGTACCAAGAAACCAATCTGTCACCTAAAAATTGACAGCTTCCACTTGTACTTTTTCTGTCTATCTTACAGCCTGCAAAATCTGCATCAGAGTAACCAATTAGCTTAAACTCTGATTCTCTAGGATACCACAAACCCAAGGTTATGGTTCCTTTGAGATATTTGAAAATCCTTTTTACAGCTGTTAGATGAGGCTCTCTGGGATCTGCTTGAAATCTTGCACAAAGACATGTTGCATACATGATATCAGGTCTACTTGCAGTAAGATACAGTAGAGACCCTATCATTCCTCTGTAGTTAGTCATATCTACTAAGGCTCCTGTGTCTTTGTCAAGCTTCGTTGCTGTAGCCATGGGAGTTGTAGCAGATGAACTATCAAGCATACCAAATTTCTTTAGAAGATTTCTGGTATATTTTGCTTGATTGATAAAAATCCCATCATCTGTTTGCTTGACCTGTAAGCCTAGAAAATAACTAAGCTCTCCCATCATGCTCATTTGGTACCTAGATTGCATAAGCTTTGCAAACTTCTTACAGAGTTTGTCATTAGTAGATCCAAAAATAATATCATCTACATAAATTTGAACTAAAAGCAAATCATCACCAGAATTGAAATAAAACAAGGTTTTATCAATTGTACCTCTTGTGAACCCACTTTCTAAAAGAAATTGAGCAAGAGTTTCATACCATGCTCTTGGTGCTTGCTTTAGTCCATATAATGCCTTGTCAAGCCTGTAGACATAATCTGGATGCTTGGAATCTACAAATCCTGGTGGTTGTTCAACAAACACTTCTTCTTCAAGCTTCCCATTGAGAAAAGCACTCTTTACATCCATCTGAAAGACTTTAAACTTCTTGTGTGCAGCATAGGCCAGAAAAATTCTTATGGCCTCCAATCTTGCAACTGGAGCAAAGGTTTCATCATAGTCAATTCCTTCCTGTTGTGAATAACCTTTTGCCACAAGTCTAGCCTTGTTTCTTGTAATCACACCTTCACTGTCAGTCTTGTTTCTGAAAACCCACTTTGTACCTACTATTGATCTATTCTTTGGTCTAGGTACAAGTGTCCAGACTTCATTTCTTTCAAACTCATTTAACTCTTCTTGCATTGCTGTAATCCAATTTGCATCTTGAAGAGCTTCTTCCACTTTCTTTGGTTCTGTTTGAGACAAGAAAGCATGATACAGACACTCATTATTTGTTGCACTTCTAGTTCTCACACTAGCATCAGGATCTCCAATTATGAGATCAGGTGTGTGTGCCTGTGTCCACTTTCTTGCTGTTGGTAAGTGGTTTCTTGCATCATTATTTGATCCTCCCCCTTGATCCATGCTCTCCTGATTCATATGTTGACTTTCTGCAGCATCTGAGGCTCCCCCTGAATTGGATGGCTCAGAGTTTGAACTTGCAGAGTTTGAATCAGTTTCCTCAACTGACTCACTTGCTGTGTCTTGTTGAGCTTCTTCACGCTCCCCCTCAACTGGTTCTCTATTTTGTTCAATTTGAGAATTTCCAGTTTCTCCAGTATTTACCAGTAGAGGTTCAGAGTCTGCTTCGTCAGAGTTTGTCAACTCTGCTTCATCAGAGTTTATATCATCAGAGAATAGATCTTCATTTTCAAAACGCAGTTGATCATATCCATCCTTGTCTTCAAGTCCAATTATTTTCTTGTCATCAAATGACACATGTATAGATTCCATGATCACCTTAGTTCTTAGATTATAAACTCTGAATGCTTTTGTTGACAATGGATAACCAACAAAGATTCCTTCATCAGCTTTTAACTCGAACTTTGTCAACTGTTCAGGATGAGTCTTCAACACAAAGCATTTGCATCCAAATATATGAAAATATTTCAAATTTGGCTTCTTATTTTTCACCATCTCATATGGTGTTTTCCCATGCTTGTTGATCAATGTTGCATTTTGAGTAAAACAAGCAGCTTGAACAGCTTCTGCCCAGAAGTATGTTGGTAATTTTGCTTCATCAAGCATAGTTCTGGCTGCTTCAATTAAAGTTCTGTTCTTCCTTTCAACTACACCATTTTGCTGTGGAGTTCCAGGTGCAGAAAATTCTTGTTTCACTCCTCTTTCCTTGCAGAAAGCTTCTAAAATTGAGTTTCTGAATTCAGTTCCATTATCACTCCTTATAATTTTGACTTTGTGCTGTGATCCTTTGTCCAGTAGATTTACATGATCCATCAGAGTTTGAGCAGTTTCATCCTTCTTTGACAAGAAATACACCCATGTATATCTAGTATATTCATCAACAATTACTAGAGCATATTTCTTTCTGCCCATGGACATCACATTCACTGGTCCAAAGAGATCAACATGTAGAAGATGATAAGGTTCCACTACTGAAGATTCAGATTTGCTCTTGAAAGATGACTTCCTTTGCTTGGCTTTTTGACAAGAATCACACAAGCCATCTAGACTGAGTATAGATTTTGGAAGTCCCCTTACAAGATCCTTTCTTATTAGCTCATTGATGTTGTTCAAATTGAGATGAGAGAGCTTCTTGTGCCAGTTCCAACTCTCTTCATTTGACATTCTGGCTGTCAGACACACTGTTTTTCCATCAGAGTTTGTTACCAAACTTGCTTCATAAATGTTGTTGCGCCTGTGTCCAACTAGAACAACTTTTCCAATAGATTTACTGATAACTTCACAGTATTCACTATGAAAATCTACATGGTTTCCTCTGTCACAGATTTGACTCACAGATAGCAGATTATGCTTGAGTCCTGAGACTAGAGCTACATTTGTAATGATGACACTTCCAAGATTGATATTGCCATATCCCAGAGTGTGTCCTATGTTGCCATCTCCATAGGAAACCTTTGGGCCAGCCTTCTCCTTAAAGTCTGATAGCAGGGCTTTATTTCCAGTCATATGTCCTGAGCATCCACTGTCCAAGATAAGTGTGCTCTCTATTATACCCTGCAATCACAAACAAATACTAAGTATTAGTTTTAAGGACCCAGACTTGCTTGGATCCTTTGTCTTTCTTAACAGTGTTAGCTTTTGCAGCGGAATTACTATCAACAGAGTTTAAGCTCACATTGTCAGACTTTACACTTGCAGAGTTTGCTTTAACCCACTTCAGATTGGGTTTTAGCTCATAATAGTTATGATAAATAGCATGATAACTCTTGCAAGTATAAATGGAATGCCAAGTGCTCCCACAGTGTGTGCATAAAGTTTGTGGTTTAACCCTTACATAATCATTCTTTACTCCTGATGTAGAAGATAAAGAATTAATATGTTTGTTCTTAGTGCAAAATCTAGCAAGATGATTAGAACTACCACAATTATAACATGTTTTCCTTGGAGCAGCACTAGTAGGCAAATGATTATTTCTATTATTTATGCCTATTTTTCCATTCCTATTCTTCTTGGACCCTTTTGGTTTCATGGCAGATTTTATCTCTTTCAGCTTATGATTAAACTGTTTCCCTGTCATCAAACCAACATTAACCTGTTTTTCACAAGTTTTTACTGGCTTTCTAACAGTTTCTCTTTCCTTAAGTTTTTCTGTTTTAATATTTTCCTGTCTTTCACAGGCTTCACCTGATTCCATATCAGCTTCTCTTATTACAACAGATTTTAACTTATTGGCTTCTGGAACAAATTTCACAGGTTTAAGTTGTGGTTTTACCTTAACCTTGTCTTTAAACCTAAGTTCATCATTTTCACAATAACCTAAACCTACAGAATCAGTCTGAAACACTTGATGAGTGTCTCTTCCAGAATCTGTCCAAGTCTTGATTATTTTTCTTTCTTTTTCTAAATCAGATTCTAGTTGCCTATACCTTTTAAGCAACTCCTGTTCAACATAAACAGCATCATCTCTTTCTTTTTGAATCTTCTTCATTCTTTCAAGTTCTCCTTCAAGAAACTTGTTTCTATCTTTAAGACTAAGATTCTCAGCTTTAATTCTCTCATTCTCTAAGGTCTGATCCCTATAGCTAACATGAACACTTTTCAGATATACTCTTAACTCAGATATATTATCAGTATCATAAGCATAAGTAGTTAGAGGTACCTTATTTTCAGATGATTCAGTCTCATTTCTGACAGTTGCCATAAGAGCATAATTTTCTCCATCATCAGAGTCTGAAGTATCTGCCCAGTCTCTGCCTTTAGAGATGAGTGCTTTCTCAGATTTGCCTTTCTTGCACTCTGGGGCATAATGACCCATCTCTTTGCACTTGTAGCACTGGATCTCAGATTTGTCCTTCTTTCCAGACTTGGTATCCCTTCCATCAGACTTTCTGAAATTCTTCTTCTCAGAATTTGAATCTCTCCTTGAGAATCTCTTTCCCTTCTTGAAGTTCTTGAACCCCATCTTCTTGAAGGTCTTCACCATCAATGCAGCCATTTGCATCATCTGTTCTTCATCATCATCAGAGTCAGAAGCTTCACCAGAGTTTGAATCATCATCAGAGTTTGATGACTCACTCTCAGATTTAATGACTAAAGCCTTTCCCTTGGCTTTCTTCCTTGATGATTCCTTCTTAATGGGCTTCTCCTCGACTTTGAGAGCAACAGATTTTGTCTTCTTGCTGGATCTCCTGTTTCTTTGTTCTATCTCAAGTTCATGAGTCTTTAACAATCCATAGATCTCATCAAGATCTGTATCAGCAAGATCATAATTATCTCTGATTGTTGTTGCCTTTAAATCCCACTTTTCAGGTAGAGATAACAGAAACTTGAGATTAGACTCTTCAAGTTCATATTCTTTATCAACCAGAGACAGATCGTTCAACAGTTTGCAAAATCTGTCATAAGTCTCAGTCAAGGTTTCATTAGTTCTTGAATCAAAGTGCTCATACTCCTGTGTAAGTATTGTTTTTCTGTTCTTCTTAATAGCACCTGTTCCCTGGCATCTGACTTCTAAAGCATCCCATATCTCTTTGGCAGTTTTGCAGCCAATTACTCTGTTAGACATAACATTATCTAAAGCACTGTGGAGAAGATGTCTAACCTTTGCATCCTTTGCAATTGATGAGATGTCCTCAGGAGTCATATCTTTCTTTTCCTTTGGAACAGTCTTTTGTTCTTGACCATCAACAACAGGGGACAATTTAGTTGGCATATGAGGACCATCATAGATTCTGTCAAGGTATTCTGGATCTGTAGCCTCCAGAAACATGGTCATCTTAACCTTCCAAATCGGATACTCTACTGGCCTGAGAATTGGAACCCTGATTGTTTCATATCGACTCACAGAATTGGGCTTAACCTGTTCAGCCTTAGGAGCAGTTTGATTTTCTTCAGACATGATTAATACTGTGTTTGAATCGTAAAACTGTATATATTAAACAGCCTTGGCTCTGATACCAATTGTTAGGCCGAATACACAATATATAATCAAGTAGGTATGAGAATAACAATTAAGAACACAGGTTTGTAAATCAACAAACTGAATTATATTAAATAATTCTCTCTTAGTGATGTTAATGAATCACAAAGAGCTTCTAGGTTACAAGAATAAAATATTCAATGATCGCATCCCTTCTAGGGATAACCTATCTGTGTTTATATAGTACACAGTTACACAATCCTTATCTAATTGATATTCCTACAAATTAGCTATACAATTGTTATCAATATATTGCTTCTTATCTTCTATTCCGTTTCCTTAGCTGTATCAATATATTCTGCTTCTTTCCATCTTCAGAATATATTGCTTCTAGAATCTTCAATTCAGCACCGACAGCTAATTCAACTATCACCTTGTCAGACTTTAAATAAACTCTGACCGGCTTCCTTTAAACTCTTCACCCTGTCAGAGTTTAATTAAACTCTGACCGGCTTCTGATAAACTCTGGTCAGTACCTGTTGCTTAAACACTGATAAACAAACGTCAGCAATTATATCTAACAAGATAACTGCAACAAAACAAAGGACAAGACAGACAATAATATTAACAGAAGCACGGGAATCCAGAATCAAAGAAGAAAAGGTAAACTCAAAAAATCAAAATATGGTATGTATTCTTGAAGTCCGTAAACAGGTCACGGAAAGAAGTTCATGAAAATGTTCAAGCCTCAGTGACAGCAAAAAAACAAGACTTTCAAGACTACAGAAGTATGTGAATGATTTAGGGTTAGTACCACAGGATTCCAGTGATTTATTTGAAGGAACCAGATCGACAAAGGACTTATCAGCAGCATTGAATTGAAGACATAGAAGAATTGATCAAGTGTTATTCATCTGTGAACCATACCAGTTGCACTAGTTGACGGCACTTAAAAAGATCAAGTTGTTTTATCGTCTAAGAAGAAAATGATACAGTCTAAAACTGAAACACCCTGAAGTATAGAAGCTTTTCTAAAAGGTCAAGGACAAGAAAAGATTTCGATGGTTTTTCTATTTAGAAAACCATCGAATGTGATTAAAGAAAACAATCAGAATTCTATTATAAAAGAATTTGACTTTCGATAGTTTTTATTTAAAAACTATCGAATGATAAATTCTTTTTAAAGATTCGATAGTTTTCAATTTGGAGAAGCAGGTGGTGAAGTGACTTTGTTGTTAGGTTGATGAAGATCCAACGACCAAGAATATTTGAATATTTGAGGTTCGATAGATTTTCTAAAAAGTCTATAATTACTAAGAGAGAAGAAGTGTCTTCTTCAGTTAAGGAAAATCACAGAGACATTACTGAGAGAGAAGTTTGAGCCGGAGAAAATCAGAGAAATTAATAGTGCTCAGAATTTTATCAGTGTATCGAATTTGTGTAACCTTAAACTCATTGAAGCTAATCTACATATTAGAAATTGTAGCACCCCTCGAGGTTTATATTTATAAAACGATATATTTACCGACTCTTGGTTTGATTTGGTGTATTTGATTTCGCAGTTGAACTGAATGATTTATCCGCGAACGAAATTGAATAATTTGTAGGTATCGTATTCAACCCCCCCCCCCTTCTATGATACTTTGGACCTAACACTTCTTGAAGAAGAAAAGGGTATAAAGAGATTTTGGCACTTAGAAGATTGAGAATTCCATGTTTCATCTCTGATTTCACATGGAATTGGGGGGTAGTTGTTATAGCCAAAATTCGGTATCAGGTTTTTAGGGTAAATTTGGGTCAAGTAATAATCAATTAGGGATATCCAAGATACAATTAGGGATTGAATTGGTACAAGGGAAGCTCAGGGCTAGTCTTCATAGGGGAGATGGTGCGCCCCTTTGGTCGTCCAACCCCTGTAGGACGCGTCCTCTTGGTGTGGACTGACAACTTTACATAAATGGATGACTTGAGAGAGAATAAGAGCTATATTGACATGGGATTGGCATAAGGAAGAGTAAGGGTGCACCCCTTTAGGCCATCCACCCCTTGAGGGCGCGTCCTCTTGGTTTGAAGTAGCTACTTGGTGGTGAAGGATGGCTCCATTGGCTTGATAATGGCAAGATATTGAAGACTTCTCCCTTAGGATGTCTCCTAAGGGAGGCATGTCCGTTATTGAAGGCCTCCAGGGGTTTGCCTGATGATTGAAGAATTCCCTCCTAGGATGTGTCCTGGAAGGGGGATGTCCGTTGTTGAAGGCCTCCAGGGGTATGCCTGATGATTGAAGGCCTCCTCTTGTATTCAATGGGAGCGTCCTCATTGGGGATGTGGGGTAAATCTTGGTGTGTGCTTTGGGAGCTCTATTCCTGCATTAAATGGGTGCATCCTCATTGGGGAACTTTGGAGTAATCTTGCACTTTGCACCCAAACGCTTGGGATTACTTGTCCTGCAATCTGGTGGGTGCTTCTCATTCGGGGGACAAGGATGCGTCTGGCATTTGGGGTAAGTCATGGCTATACATGCAACTACTTTGGTCAGGGAGACAGCTGGTAGCAGTTAGTGTCGGCTCCTAAGTTGGGTCGATTCCGTATCCGTGAAGTCCCTAGACTGTAGTTGAGCCTTGGGCCTTTGTGACTAGGCCTCATCGTTGGACATTCCTAAAGTGAGTCGAACACCAATTCCAGAAAATGGATCAAGTATCTTAGTGGGCCTCGGAATTCAGAAACCAGCCCATATAGGTTACGTGTTCCCCAAGAACTACGTAGGGCTTGATCTCCTATAAATACGGGGTACGTAGGCACATTGTAAAGGGTTGGAAGCGAAGAGCTCAGCGAGCCACCACCAAGAAAACCCTTACAATCTCAGCCCCAATTCATTATAACCACCACCTTTCGGCGACTTTCCGGCTAAGAACCACCGTCATAGATCTTGATTCCAGCAATGAACCTCAAACTTTATTAATACCAAATTCCTCCGTTAACAAATAGTTCTAGAAAGATAATAATTGTTAACCCAACACTAAATTAAAAATTATTTTGTAAGTTTCGTGTTGGTTATAAAATTGTTCAAATATGATTTTTTAGAACTTAAGAGAGACAAATAGTAAAGCAGCTCTTAAAACGAAATAAATATATTAAACATTCTATTTATTTTAGCTCCAATTTAATTAATTTGTTAATAAAAAAGAATGTTATATTTAATAAGTAAAAATATTTTTTAAAAGTTAAAAATACTATGAATAGTATATTAAAACAAATATTTTTATTATTAGAATTAAAAGTTATGCAATTGTTAAGGGTTAGAAATTTATAAATATATCCTTATATAATAATCGTAAGAGGATTTTATCCAAAATTTTGATATTGTACCATCAAACTAATAAACACGGTTGATCTTAATACGAATGCAAAAAAATAGATCAATGGAATTATTCAGATTCCGAATAAATTGGTAACCCATCACTAAATAAAGAATTATGTAAATTTAGCATTTCAAATGTAATTTTTAGAACTCAAGAGTGAGCGTAAAGAGTAAAGAGGGTGTTTAAAACCTAATAACATCCTTTTTATTTATTTATTTTATCTCCGATATAAATAGTTTTTTAACATTAAAGAATGTGGTATTAATAGGTAAAACATTTATTCAAAAATTCAAAACTCTTTCAACAATGCATTGAAAATAATTATTTAAATTATTAGAATTTTGTTTTTTAAATATTTAAAGGTTAAAAATCTATAAATACTAGCTTACAACACGTGCAATGCACAGATTGTTTTTAATAGTTATTATTTTTATTATTTACGTTTTAATATTTTGTTAATTGCATATGTTAAAAAAAATAAGTAGGTGTGTTAAACTTTTTTTAACAATTAAAGGTATTAAAATAGTTTTTTTTTTAAATAAGTAACAGTTTTCCCGTGATATTTTTGGAAAAGAAAGGTTTTTGTACGGAAAAATAGAAAAAGTAACATGTTTTAGTTTAAAAAGGCAATTGCTAATAATCAAAAGCATTAAAATAGGTTGTAAAATAAATAGTAAGAGTTTTGCCTGTGATATTTTTGAAAAATGAGGGGGGTTTAGTAGGAAAAAATAGAAAAAGTAAGTTGAAAAGGATATAAAAACTAATGTATATGAAAATGTTATTGGCTATAAATAATGTGATTATTTAATAATACCTTTTTTTAAATAAGTAATGCTAATTATGTAAAATCACAAAATAACAATACTAAACTTTTAATGTTTTCAATAATTGTTATTTTTATGATTTACGCTTTAATATTTTATTAATTGCATTAGTTAAAAAAAATAAGTAGGTGTTTTAAACCTTTTTAAATAATTAAAATTATTAAAATATATTATAAAATAAACATGTAACGGTTTGCCCGTGATATTTTTGGAAAATGAGGTATTTTAGTAAGGAAAAATAGAAAAAATAACATGTTTTAGTTGAAAAGGGTAATTGTCCGTAATTAGAAGTATTAAAATAGATTATAAAATAAATAAGTAATGATTTGCTCGTGATATTTTTGGAAAATGAGATATTTTAGTAAGGATAAATAGAAAAGGTAACATCTTTTAGTTGAAAAAGATAATTGTTCGTGATTTTTTTAAAAAAGAGGGAATTTTGTTAAAAAAATAGAAAAAGTAATGTATTTTAGCTGAAAAGTTAATTAGTTATAAATAATGTTATTATTTAATAATACTTTTTTAAAAATAAGTAAGGGTAATTAAGTAAAATCACTAAGTACCGACCAACCAAACTTTTAATGTTTTGTCAATAATAATAATAAATATAATAAGATTAATAATAATAAATTTACTGAAAATTGAAAAACATGCTTAATATTTATTGTGTCGTGTACCGTGCATGAATGCACATTGTATCTACCAAGTAGCAAACGAAAATGCTGGTTGGGTATCGATCAGCAAAAATAATAAAATGACGGCCGGTAGAAGGAACCTATAAATCGTGCATTTATAATGAATGATAGCATGGAGAAGAAAATTTGATGTTGCAACAAGCCTAACTTATATATATATATATATCGACAAAATCCGCAATGCTGCTAAATTGCATGAATCTTGATTTCGCCAAACCTTTAGATTTACTTCTATATCTGGAAGTAAGTACAAGGTGAAGGTAATTAACGTTATTGAGCCTGCCAATTTCACATATACATATATAGGGACACATATAAATATCAACATAGATCTGCTAGCCGCGAGTTACTTCACCATGATTGCGTTTCATAAATCAGATCAATAAGTTCGTTAAGATGCTAATCAATAAGATTATCTGATCAGTTAAGTGGAAGCAAAGCTTGGGAACCAAATCCTAGTTTGATTGTGTTTATGATACAAAACTACCAGTTCAGTGTTTGATATTAAGGTTTTATAGACTATACACACAAAATGCTGGGAAAGGAATGCTTTATTTGCTTCGTGATAATCAACATAGAAAACAGTACAGGGAAACTATATAGGGAAACAATGCACACAAACGTGCTAACAGACTCCTACATCTACTCCACTACTTATTCAAACAGCCTACAAAACCTCCACTAAACAAAGACTAAATCAAACTTATACTAACAGCTAAAACGTGCCATTAATATATTTATTAAAACAATATGTTTAGATTAAATATCCAACATATACCCCCTTAATCTAAACATCTCTACTTCAAACTCTTGACACCCAACAATTCCTTCATCCTTTCGAACTTAGCAGTAGACAGTGCTTTCGTTAGTATATCAGCCCTTTGTTCTTCTGTTCTAACATGTCTAACAACAATCTCCCCCTTCTCAATGCATTCCCTAATGAAGTGAAATCGCAAATCAATATGCTTACTCCTCCCATGAAAAATAAGGTTCTTGGCTAAGTCTATTGCTGACCGATTATCGATATAAATAACAACTGGATCAATGTTAACGTCCATAATTCGATTTAACAGGTTCTTGAGCCAAATACCTTGACAGGCTGCCGCAGTTGCAGCCATAAATTCTGCTTCGCAGGATGACAACGCCACACACCGCTGTTTAGATGACACCCAGGTGATCAAACTTTCGCTCAGATAGAATACCACACCGCTGGTGCTTTTCCGATCATCGATATTCCCCCCAAATCACTGTCAGAATATCCTGTTAGCAAATGGTTTCCAGAATTCTTAGCATACACTAACCCATGATCTAGTGTACCACTCACATAACGTAATATCCTTTTAACAGCGTTCATGTGTTGTATAGTAGGCCTTTCCATAAAGCGACTGACCATGCCCACTGCGTACGAGATGTCTGGCCTGGTATGTACCAGATACCTTAATCCCCCGACCAAACTTTGAACACTGTAGAATCAACTGCCTTCCCTGTTGGGTCTTTGCTAAGTTGAACTTTCGGCTCCATTGGATATCTGGTTGCATTACACTCCAACATTCCGGCTTTCTCTAGTAATTTCCTTGCGTAACCGCTCTGCTTCAGTTCAATACTCCCTCGCCTTTGCTCCACCTCGATGCCAAGGTAGTACGATAGCTTTCCCAAGTCACTCATGTCAAACTCACTTCTCATCTGATCTTTAAATTTCTGTACATTTCCAATGCTTGAACCCATGATCAGTAAATCATCTACATATACTCCTACGATCAGAAACTCATTTCCCTCCCGCTTTGTGTAAACAGCATGCTCATATGGACATTTCTCAAAACCCAAGCCCTCAAGACATCGCCTTAGACGAGCGTACCAAGCTCGTGGGGCTTGTTTAAGCCCATACAAAGCTTTCAACAGTCTATAAACTTTGTTTTCTTGGTTCTTTCTTTCGAAACCTTCCGGTTGCATTACATATACCTCCTCCTGGATTTCCCCATTCAAGAATGCAGATTTTACGTCCATATGGTGAACTTCCCATCCATGTTTAGCTGCCAACGCTAATAATAAACGTACAGTTTCCATTCTAGTAACAGGTGCGAACACTTCTTCGAAATCGACTCCTTGCTGTTGAACATAACCCTTTGCCACCAAGCGAGCCTTGTGCTTTATTACTTCTCCGTTCACGTCCTTTTTTAGCTTGAAAACCCATTTTAAACCAATGGCCTTATGTCCATGAGGTAATTCAGTCAATACCCATGTGTTGTTCTTCTCGATTGAACTTAGTTCACTCTCCATCGCATCTTGCCATTCTTTTTCTTTTACAGCTTGACTATAAGTTGCCGGTTCTTCAACTAACAACAATAATAACTCGCCATCTATTTCAATCTCTTCTGTTTCGTTGTAGATATCACTTAACAGTCGAAATTTTTCTGGTTCACCATCCTCGCTTTCACTGGTTTCAGGGCCTTCGCTTGATGCAGTGTGTTGGTGAGACATTTGTGAAGATCCAGTCTCAGAATTTTCTCCATTATCTTCATGTTCAGTCCCGACCATGTCGTAGGGACAGGGAATTGTCAATCTGTCCTCCTCTTTGTGCTTGAACTGTTCCTCCCAGGGCCAACATTTTCCTTCTTGATATATTACATCACGACTGACATGGACTTTGGAAGAGATAGGATCGTACAAGCGATCACCTTTGGTCCCGGGTTCCTTTCCCAAGTATACAACAGCTTTACTACGATCATCTAACTTTTTCACTTGCACCTGAGGTAATTTCATGTATGCGAGGCAACCAAAAATTTTTATGTGACTAATATCAGGTTTTCGTATATTCCATACCTCATAAGGTGTCTTTCCTGACAACGCAGCTGTTGGCAATCTGTTAAGTAAATAGATAGAGTGACGAACAGCTTCTCCCCACATAAAAACTGGTAACTTTGTCCCTCGAAGCAAGCTTCTACTCATTGCTGCAACTGTTCTATTCCGTCGCTCAACAACCCCATTTTGTTGTGGGGTGTACGGCGCTGTGAAATGCCTAGCTATGCCGTGCTCCTCACAATAGCTTAGAAATTCAGATGAACAGAATTCTCCTCCCCTATCAGTCCGAAAAATCTTTATGACCCCATTAGTTTCTTTTTCAACAATATGTCGGAAATTTTTGAATACCATAAAGGCCTCACTTTTCTCCTTTAGCATGTAAACCCACATCTTGCGTGTATAATCATCAACCAATAATAAGAAATACCTGTTTCCAACAGGTGTTGGAGGGGAGATTGGTCCGCAGATGTCTCCATGTATTAACTCAAGTCGTTCAGTCGAAGATAGGTTTCTCCATTTTGGAAAAGCTTTTCTTGCTTGTTTTGACATCAAGCACCCTTCACATGTCTTCTTGGGTTGCACCAGACTCGGCAAACCATATGCCATATTTTCTTTCGACATTTGTGTTAATGCCTGGAAGTTTACATGTCCGAGCCGCATATGCCAAAGCCATGTGGTTTCTTCTGCTTTCGTCAAGAAGCACATTGGTTTACTCTCTTCTAGACTAATCTTATATAGTCTGTTCGTTGAACGCCTCACTTGCATTAACAACCTTCCTTTATCATCGTACACCCACAGCTGTTCTCCATCGAGTATCACCTTGTTGTTTTCCTCCGCCATCTGACCAAGACTGATGATGTTGTTCCGTAGAGTGGGAATAAAATACACATCCTTGAGTAGTTTATCCTCTCCATTTTTGCATCTAAAGGATACCGTTCCCTTTCCTCTGATATTCACGGTCGACCCATCCCCAAACTTCACTAAACCCGTCACACTTTCATCCAGTTCACTGAATTTTCCTCGTTGCCCGGTCATATGATTGCTGGCCCCGTTATCAAGATACCACACTTGTGACTCCCGTTCCTCTTCATTAGCCTTCAACTCTGGGACCAAACCCTTTTCGTTCAGCATGACCATAGCAATTTCGTTTTCTCCACACTCTGTGAACAAGAGTGCGGGTTCTTCTTCAACCTTCGACAAATGTACTTCCTTCTGTACATCCCTTATATCCCTGCGTGGCTTACGACACTCCGATGCGAAGTGCCCATAATTCTGACAATTAAAGCATCTTATCCTGCTCCTGTCCCGCCCACGATTCACATCTCTTACCCTGGATTCTGTATTGCCTCGGATACCCTCACTGTTAGTCCTTTTGAGCCATTCTTCTCGAGTCAATAATAGTTGCCCCTCATTGCTCTCCTTCTTTTTCCACTCTTCTTCCGTCAATAAGAGTTGTCCTTGCGGTGTTTCACTCTGCCCACGGATCCTTTCTTCATGAGCCTTAAGTGATCCCACAACCTCTTCCACTGTCATCTCCTCTAAGTTTCCAAACTGCTCGATAGCCGAAGCAATTTGTAAAAACTTTAAAGGTACTGCTCTGAGCATCTTCTTCACCACATAAGCTTCCTCCATCTTCTCTCCCAATGCCCGTATGTTAGTCACCAAACCGTTTAATTTCATATAAAAATCATCCAGGCGTTCGGTGTCCTTCATATTCAGTGACTCGAATTCGCCTTTCAGTGTCTGAGCCCGTGCTTTCTTCACCTTATCTGCACCTAAACTCACAGTTTTGATGGCATCCCAAGCTAGTTTTGCTGTGCCTTTCTCTGCAATTGACAAGAGCAATTCCTCAGAAATTCCTTGATAAATGATTGCCAGAGCTCGCTTATCGACCTTGTCCTCAACCGTTCTAGCCTCTTTACCCTCCTTGAAATCTATGGCCTCCCACACACCATGGGCCTGCATAAAAACCTTCATTTTTAAAGACCATGCCGCGTAGTTCGTTTTTGTCAACATAGGGTAACTCAGACCAAACGAACTCTCCTTCGACTTGCCTGTGTCCATTTGCAGTGATTTACAAGTACTACCAGGTTCTCCGGCTCTGATACCACGTGATACAAAACTACCAGTTCAGTGTTTGATATTAAGGCTTTATAGACTATACACACAAAATGCTGGGAAAGGAATGCTTTATTTGCTTCGTGATAATCAACATAGAAAACAGTACAGGGAAACTATATAGGGAAACAATGCACACAAACGTGCTAACAGACTCCTACATCTACTCCACTACTTATTCAAACAGCCTACAAAACCTCCACTAAACAAAGACTAAATCAAACTTATACTAACAGCTAAAACGTGCCATTAATATATTTATTAAAACAATATGTTTAGATTAAATATCCAACAGTTTAGTCTTCACAAATGTTGTTGACATTATTAGATACATTACATGTCCCACAAACAAAACAATACTCATCGTAGTACTACAGCATCGTGGTTACATTTGTTTCCGGCGGTGAAGCTTTACAATATAGAAGGGTCGATTTCGGACCATAACCCAATTTTATTGGTTCCTGAAACTGTAACAACGATGAGGGGTCATAGAAATTTTAGGTTTGAAAACGAGTTGTTAACTGAACCTATGTGTCGACACGTGATGATGGATAGTTGGGAGTCGATGGTTGACAATGATGTTTAGTCGAAGATTAGATATTGTGGTGAGAACGTGCAGCAGTGGGGGAAGGAAATAACTGGGAAGTTCAGCTCTCGAATCAAAGCTTGTAAGTTAGAGATGAAAAAGCTGAGAAAATGCAGAGATGTAACCTCAGTCCAGAAGTATAAGGAATTAAAGAGTATGCTGATTCGTATTCTTGAACAAAGAGAGATTTTTTAGCGACAACGGTCTAAGCAACTTTGGTTGCATTCAGGAGACAAGAATAGCAGATATTTTCATGCTTCTGCATCAGCTAGAAGAAGAACGAACCAAATCACTTGGTTAAAAAATAGTGAAGGGCAGTGGGTTAGTTGGGATGATGGTTTGGCTGATCATATTACGGAACAGTTCACGCACTTGTTCACAGCGACTCGTATGAACTGGCAAGATGTGGTGGAATGCATTGATCCTAAGATATCTGATATCCAAAATGCAGATTTACTTCAGGAGGTGACAGAGGAAGAAATTAAAACAACGCTTTTTCAAATGGACCCAGATAAATCTCCGGGTCCTGACGGCATGACGCCAGCCTTCTATCAATGACATTGGTCGATTGTTGGCAAAGATGTGGTTCAGTTGGTAAGAAAAAAATTTCAAGAAGGAAGTTTGCCGGATGGTTTAAACGAAACAAATGTAGTTCTCATTCCGAAGAAAAAGAGCCCGATTTATGTTGGTGATTTAAGACCCATATCGTTATGTAACGTTTTGATCAAAATTATCACAAAAGTGTTGCCTAACTGTATGAAAAATATGTTGGATGGAGTAGTGGTTGAAAATCAGAGTGCTTTTATTCCGGGGAGACTAATCACGGACAATGTAATGGTTGGGTATGAAATGGTGCACTATTTGAAGAGAAAGAGACGGGGAAAAAAATGGTTCATGGCACTTAAAATAGACATGAGTAAGGCGTACGATAGAATAGAATGGGATTTTTTGCGTTCTCTTCTTTGTAACATGGGTTTTGCTGACTGGTGGGTGCAGCTAGTTCTTAGTTCGGTTACCTCAGTTAAGTATCATATTGTGCATGAAGTCTATAAAATAGGGCCAGTAATTCCATCTCGGGGACTCAGACAAGGGGATCCCTTGTCCCCTTATCTGTTTATTCTCTGTGCGGAGGGTCTCTCAGCTTTACTTCGTAAGTATGAAAAGCAGCAGCTCATTCAAGGTGTGCAAGTGTGTCGTAATGCTCCTCGTATAAATCATCTTTTATTTGCTGATGATAGTTATCTGTTCAGTGCGGCCACAGAATCAGTTGCTTTGAACATGATGGATTTGTTGCAAAGTTACGAGGAAGCCTCAGGCCAGCAGGTAAATCTTTCAAAATCCTCAATTATTTTCAGTGCTAATGTTGATCGGGGCAGTAGAGATAGACTGTGTCAGTTTCTTCAGATGAAAGAGGCCGGGGAGGAGACTAAGTATTTAGGTTTGCCAAATATGATAGGAAGAAATAAAAGCAAGGCTTTTGCTTATCTCAAAGACAAAATGTTGCAACGCATGTACTCATGGAAGGAGTCTTGGAAATCCCAAGCTGGTAGGGAAGTTCTGATAAAACACGTGGCTCAAGCAATTCCTATATATGCCATGAGCTTATTTTTACTTCCCACTGAAATAACAAAAGACTTTGAGCGTAAAATTTTGAGATATTGGTGGGGGTCTAAAGACACTGGCAAATCTGATATTCATTGGATGAACTGGGAGAAGTTGAGCAAGCACAAGATGAATGGTGGGTTAAGTTTTAGAGACTTTAACAGCTTTAATCTGGCACTTCTTAGAAAACAAGGTTGGAGATTCATGACTGAGACTAATAGATTATCTAGTAAACTCTATAAAGCTAGATATTTTGCAGATTGTCATTTTCTAGAATCAGAGTTAGGCAATAATCCTAGTTTTATTTGGAGAAGTATTTGGGAGGCTAAACATGTAGTAAGTGCAGGGGCTCGTTGGAAAGTGGGGAATGGAAAAGAAATTACTATTCTGAACCAACCATGGCTCCAGGATGGGACAAACCCATATATCACGACTGAGTTGCAGGGGTTAAATAATGCCACTGTGCACTCTCTCCGAACGGAGGATGGGCAGCAGTGGGACATGGAAATTCTGCAGGACTTATTCAATCAACGTGATCAGGAGTGTATCTTTAATACTCATTATGGTGGTGACAGTGAAATGAATATTTTGTACTGGAATGAGGACATGACTGGGGTATATACGGTGCGTAGTGCTTATCGATTCATTCGTTCACAGAAGGAAACAGGTTATTCAGCTGAAAGTAGTGCACTATGGAAGCTGCTATGGAGAATTAAAGCACCCCCAAAGGTGTTAAATCATATATGGCGTGCTATAAATCAGTGTTTGCCAACGCGGGTTAATTTGCAGGTGAAAAGAGTTCAGGTCTCACCATTATGTCCAATGTGTAATGGCGAAGAGGAGACAATAATGCATGTGCTGGTAAGTTGTCTGTTTGCCACTAGATGCTGGAGACAGATAGGTGCTATATATCAGAATGCAGGAAATGTTTCGTTTGACAGGTGGCTAAAGTATATGCTCGACAAATCAAAAAAAGAAGACCACGGAGAGATAGTCACTTTGTGCTGGAGTATATGGCATACCAGGAATCAAATGGTTTGGAACAACAAGAAGAATTCAGTAAATAATGTTGTGTTTTTGGCTAAGCAATATCTTACAGAATGGAAAGCAGCCCAAGTGTGTTCAACAAAGGCTCTGTACAGGGACATTATCCCAGGTGATGGA
Organism: Heracleum sosnowskyi; assembly: GCA_030848705.1. Classification (NCBI taxonomy): domain Eukaryota; kingdom Viridiplantae; phylum Streptophyta; class Magnoliopsida; order Apiales; family Apiaceae; genus Heracleum; species Heracleum sosnowskyi. Next base: position 46,075,812 of record CM061239.1, on the reverse strand, counting down.
GCTAGTTCTTGGGTGAAACCTAATCAGAATACAGTTAAGATATCGGTCGATGCAGCCTTGTTTGCTGAGTACTCTAAACATGGGGTTGGGTTATTAGCTAGAGATGATGAGGGTCGGGTCATTCAGGGTCGATCAGAGGTGTATGAAGGCATGGTTCGGCCGGAGTTAGCAGAGGTTAAGGCGGTGAAAGAGGCTTTGAGTTGGGCTAAGGCGAATGGATGGAGGGAACCTGTAGTTGAATCAGATTGCTTGGGCCATCCGTAGCAAAGTTAATATGTTGTCTCCGTTTGGTTGCATAGTTGCGGAGTGTCATAGATTACTCGTTGAATTAAACATAGAATTGTTTTTTGTTAAACGATCTGCTCACTCTATAGCGAGGGAGTCATGTTTATTCCCAGGTCGAGTTTTCGACAGGAGTTCTGTTCCTGTTGAATTACAGTCCATTTTATTGGCTGATTTATTCGAGTAATGCATTACTTTTTCGTCAAAAAAAAATAAAAATTTAGATGTGTCATAGAAGATCAATATTTTCAATTTTGTCTTTTTTAGCCATCTTGCTAAAAATTGCGCTATATTAACGTTTGTTATATACGCCGTATATATATTTATTAATTTAACTATGAATAAATGTACTCCCCAAATAAGATCAATTGGGAGTCATATTTTATGAATCTTTAATGAGGATATTGGTGAAAAGTGTATATACTAAATTTTAGTGATTCAAAGTTAGTAAAACCTGAAATAAAAATATTATATGTACATGTTAATATATTAACAAAAGTATATTTCTAAATATTTTAACCAAAAAATAAGTATGTTTTTAGATAGAAAAATAAAAATTAATAAATTAAATTCATATACAGCTTTTATTGACATGACAAATCTATACTAAACTATAATAATCGAAATGGGGTATAATTTGTAGTTTAATAATTACATTAAATATTAATTACCTTCTTCAACTAAAATAAATTACTTTTCTATTTTTCATAACAAATCCCCTCATTTTCCAAAAATATCATGGGCAATTATCTTTTTCAACTAAAACACATTACTTTTTCTATTTTTTCTAACAAAATCCTTTCCTTTTCCAAAAATATCACGGGCAATTACCTTTTTCAATTAAAACATGTTACCTTTTCTATTTTTTTCTTACTAAAACCCCTACTTTTTTCTAAAAATTATCATGATCAAAGCCTTACCTTTTTTCAATCATTTTTCCAAAAAATATCATGGTCAAAGCCTTACCTTTTTCGATTAAAACATGTTACCTTTTCTATTTTTTTCTTACTAACATCCCTCATTTTCCAAAAATATCACATTAAAAGTCTTACTTATTTATTTTAAAACAGATTTTAATTATTTAAAAAAAATTACCTATTTTAACATGCAAACTTATTTTTTCCCGTAAATACAATTAATAAAATATCAAAACATGAATAATAAAATAACAATTATTAAAAACAATTCGTGCATCGCACGGGTTTTAAGCTAGTAGTATTAAAAGATGTTCTATACAGATATTCAGGTTCGATTCCCACCAACAATATTAAAAAGAACAATTTTCAAAATTAGTTAAAATGTTGTTCTATAATAAGATCCAAGATCGATTCCCGCCAACAACATAAAAAGGAATAATTTACAAAATTAGTTTAAAAATATTTATAAATGTAAAATTTCATCAATCACAAAATATTTTCTTCTATTTCAAAATTATTGAAATAATAAAGAAAACGTAAATTAATTAAATTAATAAAAATTAAAAATAACTTGTCTTTGTACGGTTATAAGTTAAGATGGTTGAACAAAAGATATGAATACTTGCTAGTGTATCCGCTTCTACTACACAAAAAAAGAATTCGCATTCGTAGACTTCCTAAACATTTTTATGCGTCGGCCGGTGCCAAGTCCATTGCTCGTCTAAGCGTGCGTTAACTGATGCCAAAGTCCAACGATTGCAAGAGCCCAGCTGGAATGGGCTGGCGCGGCCAAGCCCAACTTTAGAGTTGGAAGAACACTTTGATGCGAGGTACACAAACTAAACAGTTGCTACTCTATTTTCTGAGCCTCGTACTCGTGCAATGCATGGAATACATTAAAATTTATTTATATTATAATTTTTTAATTTATTTTTCTAACTGTTTGAATTTTTTCCTAAAATGTGAATGTAATTTAAATTCAATTTTAATTTTTAGGATATATCGGGTTTTGACAATTAAATCGTATTAACTTTCTTTAAAAGCAATAGTGAATTAATGTTTGTAGCAGTGAGTCGAATCTTGATATTTCATTAAATAGCACTAAATTTGAAGTGATTATTTTACCTCTAATGATTAAACAATATTTATTTTTTTAGGCTAATTATATATAAAATATAGTGGATCATTAACTCCTTATCTATACTATTATATTAAAGACGAAACATTGAAAGTTTTGTAATCTGGTCATGAAAGTTTTTGTAGTCTGGTCACTCCATTCATAGTTATTAGATATTATTGATCAAATCATTGAGAACCGTTAGATAAAATATTAAAATTAGTATATATAATATCTTTTCTATTTTTCCTAACTAAAACATCTCATTTTCCAAAAATATCACAGACAGTTTCATTTAATAAAATAACATAATAAGGTTATAATTGCTAATAAATAACTCATTACCATTTTTAGCCAAAGTGTATATTATTTTTTATATTTCCTAACTAAAATTTCTACTTTTCTATTTTTCCTAAATAAAACCTCTAATTTTCCAAAAATATCACGAATAACTCTATTTAATAAAATAAAATAATAATATTATAATTATTAATGACTAACCGATTAGTTTTTTTTCCCCAAAACGTATATTCCTTTTTATATTTTCTAACTAATATTTCTCTTAACTAAAATCTCAAAAATATCACGTGCTATTCCATTTAGTAGCATAAAATACTAATATTATGAATATATCTCTCTATCTATATTATATTATCAAAGACGAAACATTGAAAGTTTTGGTACCTGTTTTTTTGTACCTGTTTTTTGATACAATATTTGTCTTATTTAATTGTTTATTTAATTATTATAATCAGTTACCCTTTCAATTAAATTATATTACCATTTTTTTCTAAAAACATCAGGGGCAATTTCTTTCTCAGCTAAAACATATTACTTTTTCAATTTCCTTTGCTAAAATCCTTCATTTTTCAAATATATCACGAGAAACCCCTTACATATTTACTTTAAAATCTATTTTAATACTTTTAATTGACAATTACCTTTTTCAACTAAAACATGTCACCTTTTCTATTTTTCTTACTAAACCCCCTCTTTTTTCAAAAATATCATGGGCAAATCGTTACTTTTATATTTTAAAATTCAACGAAAACATGTTACTTTCTATTTTTATTACTAAAACCCCTCTCTTTCCAAAATATCACGGACAAACCGTTACTTATTTATTTTAATACTTTTAATTATTTTAAAATGTTTAACACGCCTACTTATTTTTTTTAATAAAAGCAATTAATAAAATATAAAATATAAATAATAAAATTAAAAATTAAAAATTATTCAAAAATAACCTGTGTATCGTACAAGTTTTAAGCTATATTATTAAAGACGAAACATTAAAAGTTTGGTAGTCGGATAGACGGACGGTCGGTACTTAGTGATTTTACTTAATTACCTTTACTTATTTTTTTTTTAAAACTATCACTAAATAATAACATTATTTATAACCAATTACCTTTTCATCTAAAATACATTACCTTTTTTTTTCCTTACGAAATCCTCTCTTTTTAAAAAAAAACACGGGCGATTATCATTTTTAACAAAAACATGTTAATCTTTCTATTTTTCCTTACTAAAGCCCCTTATTTTCCAAAAATATCACGGGCAAACCCTTACTTATTTATTTTAAAATCTATTTTAATAATTTTAATTATTTTACTTTTTCTATTTTTTCATTTTCTAAAAAAATTATTATTAATTAATAACATTTTTATAACCAACTACCTTTTCAGCTAAAATACATTATCTTTTCTAACAAAATCTTCTCTTTTTCTAAAACAATCACGGCAATTACCTTTTTCAACTAAAACATGTTACTCTTTTTGATTTTTCTTTACTAAAGCCCTCATTTTCCAAAAATATTCCGGACAAATCCTTACTTATTTATTGTGAAGCCTATTTAAATACTTTTAATTACGGGCACTTACCTTTTCACCTAAAACATGTTACTTTTTCTATTTTTCCTTACTAAGACCCCTCCTTTTCCAAAAATATCACGGGCAAACAATTATTAATTTATTTTAAAATCTATTTTAATATTTTTAATTATTTAAAAAAGTTTAACACGCCTACTTATTTTTTTTTAGCAAATGCAGATTAATAAAATATTAAAACATAAATAATAATAATAATAATTAATAATAATAATCCGTGCATCGCACAGATTTTAAGCTAGTATATAATAAGCGTAAGGGAGATCTTATCCAAAACTTTGGTTGGTCACTGTACTACCAAAAGTATACGATCCGTTGGATTATTAAACTATAAATCTTCAAATCAATGAGGACCGTCAGATATAATATTAAAAATTGTATTTGATTATTAATATGATAGTATTTAAATACTAAAAGATGTATTTTGATAATTTAAACCAATTATAAATAGGTTTTCTATATTGAATAGAAATCTTTATGTAAAAATTCGTAATTATCTTTTCTCTTCCGTTTATGGATAGTTTCAGTTAGATAATAATTATTAAACCATAATTAAATTAAAGATAATTTTGTAAGCTTCGCGTGGGCTGTAAAATCGTTAAAATCTGTTGTCTAAAACTCAAGATAGAGTCCAGATAGTAAAGTTATTATCTAAATTTTAATAAATATAATTTTATTATTGTAGCACCAATTTAATTTTTTTTCCTAATTATTTTAAATTTATAAATTATATGTTTATTTCAATAAAATATTAAAACCAATTTAAGAAAAAATTAAAATCGATCGTCCGTGTAGGATTATGACCAAATTAATAATTATAGTTATATCTTAAATAGATCGATGAGAATTGTTAGATTTAATATTAAAAAGTGTATCTGATTAATAATAGAATTATATTTAAATACTAAAAAGTGTATTTTGATAATTTAAAATTTTTCTATGTAGAAATTCTTAAATATATTTTCTCTTGAATTTATGTATAGTTCCAGTTAGATAATAATTATTAAACCAAATATCAAGATACCAATTCATATCGATTACAATGATACACGTGGACCCTACGTGGAGAACTCCTGTACATGAATAAATTTAAACACTTTTTTTTGCTGAAGGAACATAACAATTTGATTAATTCAAATTATAATTATATTACTTTACATATAACAAACATAAAAGAATAATATCAAAATATTATTAAAATATTGAGGGTTTCATATTCATAAACGATAATTTTGAATATAATACTTCTATTAAAATGTGTATTTGATTAAATGTAGGATTATATTTAAATACTAAGAAGTGTGCTTTGATAATTTAAACCAATTATGAATTGATTTTCTATATTGAATTGAATTCTTTATGTAAAACTTCTTAACCATCTTTTCTTTTCAGTTTATTTTATGAGTAGGTCAACTGGTCAAGTTAGATAATAATTATTAAACCATCATTAAATTAAAGACAATTTCGTTAGTTTCGCATGGTTGTAAAATCGTCAAAATTCAATTTCTAAAACTCAGGATATAACCCAAATAGTAAAGTTTGTATCTAAATTTTAATAAATATTTTTTTATTATTGTAGCACCAATTTATTTATTTTTCCACTAATTCTTTTAAATATAGAGAAATTTTATGTTTCTTTCAAAAAAGTATCAAAATTAATTAAGAACAAATTCAAATCAATAAAGAATATAACAATATGAGAATAAAATTTTATATAATCATAACATAATTTTTATTCTGTTTAATAATTTTTAAGTAATAATGTATTTTAAAATTTTATATACACTGTAAATAAAACCGAAACATTAAAAGTAAAAGCAGTTAGTAAGATACTTAAATCATTATATACTTGATATCCTTATTATATTAAATCCTTATATATAATAATCATAATAGGGATCTTATCCAAAATTTTGGTCGTAGATAACCAAATTAATAGGGACCATTAGATATTAACTAGATAAATGAAAATCGTTAGATCAAATATTTAAAAAGTGTATTTTATTAATAATAGGATTATATTTAAATTCTAAAAGGTGTATTTTTATAATTTAAACCAAATATATCAAATATAAATAAGTTTTCTATATTGAATAGAATTCTCCACGTAAAAAATTCGCGACTTTCTTTTCTCTTACATGGATAATTCCAGTTAGATAAAAATTGTTAAACCATCTTTTAATTAAATATAATTTAGTTATCTTCATGTGGGGTATAAAATCGTCAAAATCTGATTTTTAAAACACAAGATAAAGCCCAAATTAGTAAAGTGAATATTTAAATTCTAAGAATAATTATTATGTCATCATTATTTTAATACCAATTTAATTACTTTTTTCTAACTATTTTAAATTTAGAAATATATGTTCAAAAATTAAAATCAATCTAAGAAAAATTCAAATGAACAAAGAATATAATAATACGAGGATAAAATTTTATAAAATTGTGCATATTTTTAATCCTATTTTATTAAGTTTTAGATCATAAATAATCAAATATTATTTATTATTAGATAATAAATTATACGTAAATGGTGATTTTGTTTTATAAGAACTCATAGATACCTAATTTCATTGTTAGCAGGACTATATTCATATTAAAAAAAATCGTATTTTGAAATTTTAGACTCAGCTACAGAGGCCAAACTTTTTTAACATATATACATTGGAAATTATTAAATTCGAAACTTTAAAAGCTTCTTAATCAATTAATATAGTACTTTTCTGAAAAATCGTACTTTACAAAAAAAATTATCAAATAACCTATGTCTACAAGAAAAAAAATGAAAAAATTCCTTATTTAAAAAAAAAAAACTATAAATTTTAATATGTTGTTGGTAGATTCAAACCTTAGATCATTCTACATGATAATTTTACTGTTATATCGAACGTTTTTCAACAATTTAATTTGAAACATCCAACGATTATGGATTGAGTGATCAAACAAAGCGACCAAACTTATAAGGAATCTTTCATTATTTAGTCTTTAATATAATAACATAGATATTTATAGGATATACTATAAAAAATGAATTTTATACAGAATTTTGATCGTCACGGTGTACTACTTTAAAAGAAGAACTATTACAAAAAAAATTATATTTTAATTGATAATTTATTTTCTCAAAAGTTCAAAGTTCCCGCATCTTTAACATATTACAAAAAAGAGTACATTATATTTTAGCAATAAATATTTAAAAAAATTATAAATATTAAGAAAAATTAATGATGTTATCATGGTAGTTTGTTTCTAAATACCGCCAAAACATTCTCAACCGTTAGGTCCAATACTTTTAAAAATAGATGATCAAGATTATATCATATAAAAAGAAGTTATTGTCTAAAAATGATATAAGTTAAAAGATATTATATTAGGACTGGATTTTCTAAAAAGTCAAAACATAAAAATAGTTGTAATTAAATAAGGAAACTCATTTAATACCAAAATAATCAAAATCGTTTAATGTTAAATAGATAGGTGAAAACCGTTAGATTTAACATTAAAAACTGTATTTGGTTAATAAAGGGTATTCTAATAATCTAAACTACATATAAGTAGATTTCCTAAATCGAATAGAATTCTCAATATTAAATTTCGTCACTTTATTCTTTTTTTAGTTTTAGAATAGTTCAGCGTGTAAAATATAATAAATATCAAATTTTTAACTATAATTTTTTTGGCTAAATCTTTTTAAACAATAATTTAATCATGTAAACTAATAACTTTTAAATATTAAAATATTCATAAATAAATATAATTATAAATATTTAAAAACAATCGTGTGTTGCATGGATAATAAAAATATAATTATAAACAGAATATTTATAAATAAAATTTAAATAACCGTGCATCGCACATGCTATAAACTAGTAAGTCATAAATTCATAAGCTGTAGATTTTTAAATTTGTTGACTAAAACAATTCGATAATGCATTTGCCATATAGGAACCGAACTGTCTCAGGACGTACGTTGAAAATACTTTTTAACATTATTGGTCTCAAATATATAAAAACAATATGGGATAGAACTCAAAATAAAATGATTTGGGAATTGGTTAATTCCGATATTGGTACGGACTTGTCATGAGGAACCGAGTAAGTACAGTAGGAAACTCCCTCCTCTCTCCTCTCTCGCCGTCTCCATTCTTCTTATTTATCAAAATCGCGGGGGGGTTTTTTACCGATTTTTTTCCGATAAAAAACCCCCAAATCCTTTAATTTGTTTTGTTTATTTTCATTTTTTTCAATAATCTCTCTTTTAGGTAAGGTCTTCTATCCATTATCCATTTATTTTGTTTTTTTTTGTTTTTTAGATCTAAATTATCGTAGTTTCCGATTTCTTTCTTCTTCAATTCAAGCGGAGTTTATTGGATTTAAGAGTCGATCGAATATCTCTTATGGTGATTTTGGTTTTCAGATCTAAAATTTTTTATTTGAAATTTCAATTTGTTTGTTCTCCTTGGTGAGAGTTGTTTGTTTCTGTCCTTTATTGTGACGGTTGATTTTGATTTAGTGATTAAAGTTTGTATGAGATTATATTTATGGTCGATAGCTCAAAAGGATTGTGGCGAATATTGTGACAAAGTGGATACATGTAAATATATTATCTTCAAAATATCGTTTGATTGTCTCTTCAAGAAGACTAACGATTTAATCTTTTTTATATTTGTTCGACTCGATCATTATTGTAGATGACGTATGGATTTTTATTATTGAATTAATTCCTCTTTTTTTTTCTATAAAAAAGTGTAGTAGGACACTGGAACTTAATTACTCAATTTATGTGTTTGGATCAGTGCTTAAAAAACGGGAATCGGAGTTAATCGGTGAAGGTATCGTCTAGGCATTAATCGGACCGACTAATTGGGTCATTAATCAAAATTAATTTGATATTATTTATATATATAACTATTAAGTTATGTATACATGTATAATAATCATATATATTTTACAAATAATTTTCAAAGTATTGTATGATTGAAATAAATAAAAATTTCCAAATCTAATTTTTAAATTATATATCAATATGAGAGGAAATAGTAATTATATATATGAAATTAATATATTTTTTTTTATTTTTAATTCAAGTTTCTACATTTTTTTAATTTATAATTTTTATTAATATTTATCATTCGGCCGATTTTTGACCGAATAAACCGATTACACCGATTTTTACTAATTTTTTCAAAAAACAATTTTTAACCCATTATTTATTTGTTTTAAATGAAATATAGTTTGAGACTATCTAGGTCGGCCCAAGTTCATCTTTTGGGCCGAAATGAATATTAGACCACCAGTTTACAAAACCATAATATACAAGTCAATTCAATACTTCTTCGTTTCTAAAAGTGTATGTTGTCTACAAATTTTAAAAGTTATTTAAGTTTAACGTTAAATTATACATCACTTGGTTAAATTTTTACAAACTAAAAATAATATTTAACAGTAAATCGAATACACTTTTTAATAATATATTTTTTATAATTTTTATGTCTAAGAATAATCTCTTCTAGGATCGAACCTGACATTCACTAAAAAAGTCATCTTATAACCATTGAGCTACATAATTCTTTTTGATTTTGAGCTAAAAATCATATGACATAAATCTCACATCTTTCTTCTCCTATATTTATTATTATTTAAATTTTTGAGTAAAAATTAAGGTGATTTATAATATTTATTAAACTTTATTTTTTTAATACTTAAAATATCATACAGAATCATATATACTACCGGTCTTATAAAATATTAATATTAAGTTTTAAAAATAATATTATGTGTGGTGCTTTTTATCTTTCTTTTAACTAAACACAAATTTTGTATATGTATCGATAGCTATAAAATATTCTATTTTCTTGCATCAGAGTCGAACTTTTCTTGTACTACGCAATATATTTGAATTATTCAAATATTTAATATATAAAATGTATTATTAAACGTTGATATAACATAAATAACATATTATAAATAGTTTATTTACATATTTATGACTTATTTATTTTTAAATTAATTAAATTAGTGTTAAAACATGTATAAAAATTAGACAATAATTTAGGTATGGACGATCGGTCACTTCGGGGTCGGGGAGACTCCGAACATGAACTCATTCGTCGAACCCGCCTCAATCCTCGAACGAGGATTACTTTATTTATCGCACAATAATCATTGTTAAATAACACATATTGATAACATGTAGACATGATATTTATAATTATTTGTTCTTATCTATACTACAAGTATACAGTTAGTGTGATGCATACGACATTCATATTCTTATTATTTTACATTTACATTTAATTTGTTTGAAGTTCATCTTAAATTTGAATAGTTTTATGTGATTGTTGAACTTAATGTTGAATTGACGTGTGTGTTTCTGAGTGTGATTAAATTGTGTTTTAAGAGTTTTGTGTTTGATAATATTTTAAAAATATATTTAATTAAAATTGTTGTTTTTAATAAATTAAGGTCAAATTGCAAAAGAAAAGGGACTAAAGTGCAAATATCAGAATATGAATGTCGTATTGACCGACCGACTACCAAACTATATTTTGAATAAAATTGTTGTTTTTAATAAATTAAATAAAGTAGTAAAAATAAAAGAACTAAAGTACAAATATCAAAATTTGATAACTGTACCGACCGACTATCAAACTTTTAATGTTAATTAGATTGGATGCATTATATATATGACATATTTTTTGTTATTATCAAATGAATTTTAAATGAATTTTATGAAAGAAAATAATTAGTTATTTGGAATTGAATTAACACACACACACACACACACACACACATATATATATATATATATATATATATATATATATATATATATATATATATATATATATATATATATATATATATATATATTTGCCCAATGTACACACATATATATATATATATATATATATATACTAGCTTATATCCCGTGCGATGCACGGTCTTCTTTAATATTTTCTTATTTTTTATTTATATTTTAGTTATTATATATAATTTGATAAAATTTTAATATATATATATATTGGATTTATAAATCTAACAATATAATATTTAAATTTAATATATTATTGACGTAATAAATAGTAGTATTTTAGATATTAAAATATAAAATATTTTAAAATAACATATCTAATTATTCGTATTTTTTTACTCTTAAAAATCTAAAAAGGGACTCAAGTGCAAATATCAAAATATGTGCTTGTTCAATATACCGAGTTTATTTGAATATACTATTACTTTTATTTTAATTAATTATCTCGTTTAAATTGAATGTTAAAAAAATTATAATAAACATGAATGTCATAAGTTTAATATAATAATATTACCAATATATCTATCTTTTGCCAGTGTTATTTTTAATTTGAACATGAGTTGTTTCAGTTAAAAAAATATAAACAGGTAATATCCTTAAAAAGACAATTAGTTACTTATTAACAATTATATAAAATTATATTAATTTTTTTATATATACGTCTGCATTACTTTTAGAAAATTAGTTGTTTAAGTTAGAAAATATAAAAGAGGTAATTTGTTTTAGCTGAAAAGAATAACTTGTTATTTATTAATATTTATATAAAACAATATTACCATTGTATATTTATTTTGCATGTATTATATTTAGAAGATAAGTTGTTTTAGTTAGAAAATGTAAAACACATAATGTGTTTTAGCTGTCGGTTATAAATATATAATAATATTACCATTTTATATATATATATTGTCCGCCTTATTTTTAGAAAATGATTTGTTTTAGTTAAATAGATATATGAAATAGGTAATATAATTTAGCTGAAAAAGGTAATGGTTATCAATAACTTGGTTTCCATATATGTGTCATATTTATAAGATGAGTTGTTTTAGGTAAAAAATATAAAAATAATGTGTTTTAGCTGAAAAAGGTAATCAGTTATAAATATATAATAATATTACCATATTATATATATGTTGTCCGTTTTATTTTTAGAAGATGAGTTGGTTTGGTTTAAAAAAAATATAAAATAGGTAATGTAGTGAAAAAAGGTAATTGGTTATTAATAAATTGATTATAGATAGACCCGTGAATCGGCCCAAATACCGACCGACCGACCGACGACCGACCAAAACTTTTAATGTTTCGTCTTTAATAATATAGTATAGATATATATATCAAATAATATAACAGATTTTAACGATTTTACATATTGGCTGTAAAATCGTTAAAATCTGTTGTCTAAAACTCAAGATAGAGCCCACGAGCCCAAACAGTAAAGTTATTATCTAAATTTTAATAATTTTTTTTTTTATTATTGTAGCACCAATTTAATTTTTTTTCCTAATTCTTTTAAATTTATAAATTCTATGTTTATTTCAATAAAATATTAAAATCAATTTAAGAAAAAATTAAAATCGACCTGATCCGCGTGTACGATCAGTATACGACCAAATTAATAATTATAGTTAGATCTTAAATAGATCGATGAGAATTGTTAGATCTAATATTAAAAAGTGTATGTGATTAATAATAGAATAATATTTAAATACTAAAAAGTGTATTTTGATAATTTAAAATTTTTCTATGTAAAAATTCTTAAATATCTTTTCTCTTGAATTTATGTATAGTTCTGGTTAGATAATAATTATTAAACCAAATATCAAGATAACAATTCATATCGATTACAATGATACCCTACGTTATAAGAGACTTAGGAGAACTCCTGTACATGAATAAATTTAAACACTTTTTTTCCTGAAGGAACATAACAATTCGATTAATCCAAATTATAATTATATTATACATATAACAAACATAAAAGGATAATATCAAAATATTATTAAAATGTTGAGGGTTTCATATTCATAAACGATAATTTTGAATATAATACTTATATTAAAATGTGTATTTGATTAAAAGTAGTATTATATTTAAATACTAAGAAGTGTGCTTTGATAATTTAAACCAATTATAAATTGGTTTTCTATATTGAATTGAATTCTTTGTGTAAAACTTCTTAACCATATTTTCTTTTCAGTTTATTTTATTGGTAGGTCAACTGGTCAAGTTAGATAATAATTATTAAACCATCATTAAATTAAAGATAATTTCGTTAGTTTCGCATGAGTTGTAAAATCGTCAAAATTCAATTTCTAAAACTCAGGATACAACCCAAATATTAAAGTGAGTATCTAAATTTTAATAAATATTTTTTTTATTATTGTAGCACCAATTTATTTATTTTTCCACTAATTCTTTTAAATATAGAAAATTTATGTATCTTTCAATAAAGTATCAAAATTAATTAAGAACAAATTCAAATCGATAAAGAATATAATAATATGAGAATAAAATTTTATATAATCATAACATAATTTTTATTCTATTTAATAATTTTTAAGTAATAATGTATTTTAAAATTTTATTTACACCGTAAATAAAACCGAAAGATTAAAAGTAAAAGCAGTTAGTAAGATACTTATATCAGTATAGGGTTAAATGGAATTTAGGTCACTGTACTGACTGCTAATTTTCAATTGGGTCACCCAACTCAAAAAGGTTTCAATTAGGTCACAAATCAGATAAAAGTTTTCAATCAGGTCATTGGACGTTAACGACGCATTGACAATTAACGGAGTTGTGTCTAATAGTGCCAGCTCAGTGCCATATATGTATAAAAAACAACCATCTAGGTTATAGCCCGTGCGATGCACGGTTACTTAAATTTTATTTATAATTATTCTGTTTATAATTATATTTTTATTATCCATGCAACACACGATTGTTTTTTAAATATTTATAATTATATTTATTTATGAATATTTTAATATTTAAAAGTTATTAGTTTACATGATTAAATTATTGTTAAAAAAGATTTAGCCAAAAGAATTATAGTTAAAAATTTGATATTTATTATATTTTACATGCTCAATTTAATATTTGTTTATATTGAGTTATAAAAATTAGATTTTGCCAATTTTATAGTCCACATGAAATTCACAAAATAATCTTTAATTTAGTTGTGGTTTAATAGTTCTTTTTTAATTAAAAACTATTCTAAAACTAAAAAGAGAATAAAGTGACGAAACCTTCTTTAGATTTGCCCAAGATATTCAGAATTCATTTATTTCTGGCGGGGTTAGCTTGCTTTGGTTTTGGTGCATTTCATGTAACAGGCTTGTATGGTCCTGGAATATGGGTGTCCGATCCTTAGAGCACCTCCAATGCATGGTCATTTCTAACATTGGTCCCGGTGAAGTGACATGGGCTGTGCATTTTGCATTGGAGTGGAATAAAAAAAAGCGGGCATGCCCAGCAAGGTGGCCATGGCCATTTCATTGTTTTTTTTTTATCATTTCTCTTTCCTATTCCTAGTGCAATAAAGTAGTCACACAGCCTCTCTTTTACTTTTATAACGTCTATTTTTATAACGTTCATTTTATTAACGATAATAATTTTTCCTATAAATATCAAATTCTCACACCCTATTATTCATACTCTTTACTCCTTAAAAATATTTAGATTATTTTTCTATCAAAAAATGAATCCAAATAACCCTCCACCTCCAAATTCTCAAAATCCAAATCCTCAATTTCCATATCCATATCCATATCCAAATTCCTATTTTCCATTTTCATATCCTCAAAATTCTCCACATCAGTTTCCTTTTCCTCCATTTTCAAATTCACAATTTGAAACCCAACAATCCCCTATGATGCAAAATTCTCCAGAATCACAAGTGCCAGCCTTCGGTAACACAAACTTTTGGGACAAAGACGATCTTGGGAGAATAATGAGAGCATGCATCATAATACATAATATGATTGTTGAAGACGAGAGGGACACATACGCCACTCAATTTGGTCAATTACCAACTTATGATGATGCAACAAATGGTTTGTCGCAACCAAACTTAGGTGAAGAACCTTTTGTCCCGTATGAAACGTATATTCAAAACACTATACAGATGCGTGATAGACAGACACATCGTCAGTTACAAAATGACTTGGTTGAGCATATTTCGCAGTTCCATAATAATCGTTAATATCTTTATAATGTTTAAATTTAATGTTTTTGCGTGTGATGTTTTCAATTTAATGTTTTTAATAATATGATGCAATTTAATTACATGAACTATCTTTAATTTAATAATATTTTATAAATTGTCAAGTACTTTAATTTTATTATTACAAAATTAACACTGAAATAGAAATAGAAATAATCATTTAACTAAAAATATAACTAATACGAATAAATTGGGTCCTACAAAATAGAGTAAGTGGGCTTGTAGCATTGGAGCGAGCTGTCCACTTTTCTTTATGTGCCCAGTTTACATTACATGGCAACAGTGGGGCCCAGAAAAAGTTGAAATGGCCGGCCATGCACTGGAGGTGCTCTTATGGACTAACGGAAAAAGTACAATCCGTAAATCCAGCGTGGGGCGTAGAAGGTTTTGATCCTTTTGTTCCGGGAGGAATAGCTTCTCATCTATTATTTTATTTTAATAAATGAAATTGTCTGTTATATTTTTGGAAAAGGAGAGTTTTAGTAAGCAAAAATAAAAAACTTATATGTTTTAGTTAAAAAAAGTAATTGTCCGTGATATTTTTGAAAAAGTAAGGGAAGTTTTCAGAAAAAATAAAAAAAGTAATATATTTTAGGTGTAAAAGGTAATTGGTTATAAATAGGTAATATTATAATTGAATAATATTTTTTATAAATAAGTAAGAGTAATTAAGTAAAAATACGAAGTACAATTAAGTTAGGGCAATTAATTAAAATCACAACATACCAAAAAATATTTAGTATAATATCCAATGGCTCTCATTAATTTAATTTAAAAGATCTAACGGTTAGAGATTGGATAACCAAACTATTGAGGACTCGACTACAAACCGACTACAAAAACTTTTAATATTTTGTCTTTAATATAATAGTGTATATATATATTATATTCGGATCGGATAGTTAAGATCGACCTAAATTCATATCCGCTCCATTTATTATCGGATTTTTCTTATTGAATCAAATTTCGGATCAGAATTTTTTTTGCCAAATTCATATCCATTAAAACGACCTCGGATCGGATCGGATCTCCGTTCCATTGACAGACCCAGTGGGGGTACTCTTTGAAGAAAAACTTATAGAGAATACTGAATGGAACAAAGAAAATGGGATTGTGGACAATTTCCACTTAGACTGCGTAGTAGATGCAAACCATTCTTCCAAATGCATTATCCATTTGCTTCTTATCATTGCCAGCAATTTTAGTTTGTATGTTTGTAAATTGATTTTCTTATTAACGTTGATTTCTTCAATTAATTTTATCTAAGATAGGAAGTTTTAATCACAACAAAGTTTCACATTTCTTAGTGTTAGCCCCTTAAAAATTTGTGTGTCAATTTTTAATAATAATCGATATATCATTATACCGGTGATAATATAACTCCTCATAGAATCAAGTTAATAAAGGAAGAAAAAATTGAAGAAACAATTTAAATAATAAAATTTTGTAAAAGCGGGTTTGTAAAATGTTATACACACATTAAAAAAATCTTAAAATAATGAAAGTTCAAGTAAAAATATTATGAGAAATGAAGTGAGAAAAGCCCAGGCTAAGATATTATGAAAAGAAATGTAACTTAGATATTAAAATATAGAAGAAAATGTGATTACCAGGACAACAAATTATATTTTGTGATAATGTAATATTTATTAGTATAGACAACTACAGTATTTCGAGTAGTCTTGTCGATGGATCGGATTCGGATCGGATTGGCCTAAATCCAAATTCGTATTCATTTAATTTTATCAGATTCAGATTGGATCGAATCACGCCTTAGATATTTTAGAGGTCGATCTATATCCAATCCATTTAGTTTAATGGATAAACGGCGGATTTCGGATATCATTCACCATTTTAAAAAGAATTAGTAACACTTGATAATTTTACAATTTAGTATTTTAATGTGTAAAATTTAAGTAGCAATACAAAATATTTCAATAATTTCGTTGTTCAAACACAATGTAAACTCAAGTAAAAGTATAATAACGTTCAATTTAAAGCCGTGTATGGAACTTTAAAAGACGGACAAGTGGCAGGGAAATTAAAAAAATTGTGTATTAGGGAATTATATATAAATATTTTATATTGTGATAAGTTAAGTTTCGTGTATATATATATATATATAATAATTAAATATATAAAATTTTAAAGAAAACAAATTTTAAAATTGAAAATTAGCCAAAAGATAAGTGAGATAAAAAAATAATAAAAACAGATGAGTAAGTGATTAATTTTTTTTTATTTAAATTAATTGAAATAATAGTGTATTTGTTTTTATTTCCAAAAATACCCTTACAAAAATTTTGTACTTAAATATGAAATGAATATAGATAATTGATTTAAAGGCAATTCAACAATTAATAATAGTTCTTAGAACTCTATCTTATTTTTTAAAATAATATATATTTATTATATGAAGGTTATGGGTAAAGTTGTCCAAAAACACAAAATAAATAATTTAGAGAAAATTAATATTTGATTAACGATAATAATCATACATCGATATCGATCACAAAATTCTCCATCGTCGTCATAAAATTTCCCCAATTATTTTATCAATTTTTGTGAAAATATTCAAGTTATTGTATAAACACAATATCAGATAACAGTGTTCAGCAGCTGAACATTTAAATACAAGTAAGTTCAGTTGCAGAACTTTAAAATTTATGTGTTTGATTTCAAATTCGATTGCATGACTTTTATGTTCAGCGGTAGAACACGAAAGTTATGGTATGAAAATAATGTGAATAACATTGTTCAACAGCTGAACATTATAAAAATAATCAAGTTCACTTGTAGAACTTCGTGGAAAAAAGTAAGTTCAGTTGTAGAACTTTGAATTCCATATGCATAACTTTTAAAATTCAGTTGCAGAACACTGTATTTACACTATGAAACAAAATAGATTCGGTAGTAGAATCTTTTTATTCCAACAATACCCTTATAAGATTTTGTATATAAAAATGAGTTGAATCTGAACAGTTGATCTAGATTACCGTTGAATTTGGGGGAGAACCCTAGAAAGCGACCAGAGTTCATCTTCACTGAAATTGGTTCAATCGACTTGGAGTAGGCGCTCGAGTAAAGCAGTAAAGCAAGGTCTGTATACCCCTGAAATTGGTCTATATACGAAGTGTAGATAATCTCAATTTTTTGCTCGAATTCTTGTATGTCTACTACTGCTATGTATCCAATTCTTGCATGTCTATGTTTTCATCCCCTAATTTTAGAAATTTCTACTACTGTTATGTATCCGCAATTCTTGTATGTGTATGTCTTCACCCAAACAGGAAAATGGCACAAAACATGGCTGAAGTTGATGATGTATTCGACCTTATTTGTGATTGCGATGAAATGAGTGTGGTGAAGACTCGTTGGTACGGGGAAAATGCTGGTCGGAGGTATAGGGAGTGTGGGACTGATACTTGTGCATATCGTAAGTGGATTGACCCACCACTCGGAGCTCGCGCTGTAGAGGCCATCACAGAGTTGCAAGATCGTTTGTTTGAGACGCATGAGAAGTACAGGCGCAGGTTGGATCGTATGATAGAGGGGCACGAAGCCAAGATGGCAAATCTAAATCTCGAAAACTCAACAAATCACAGTCGAAATCAGGAATTACTTCAACTTTACCACCCACATACTTAACATCAGGAGGGGGACTAAAATCACCATGGTGGTGAAGATATAAAGTAGTAGTAGACATACTGTGAATTGAAAACACAAACAATAAACAATATCACTATAAACATATCATTTCAATTAACTAGACAAACAAACAATATATGAATTCAAACATTAAAAATATTGAGTTAAGGTTCTACATACCTTGATGATGTCTGAAGATATTTGAACTCCCATTGCCAATTAATGGAATTACTCGAAGTCGATTCAAGGATTTGCCCTAATTCGCCATTTAGGGTTTATTTCCCCCAAATTAGAGTAGTTTCGATTGTAAATAAATGGGTTAACTTTATTTCAGTCTAATAAAGTTACAAACGAGCTGAGTTGTACGCCATGTAATCGTCCATTTGGCTCCACCTGTCTCCACGTAATTTTGACGTTAAAGTCAAGACGGATCCGTTAGGTTAACTATTCAAAGTTAACGTCGATGTCCTCACTGGCTACTAGAATGGTACACATGAGATGCCGATAACTAGAGTGAGTGATTTGATACCAGCCCTCCACTTCAGTGAGCACTTTGCTATTTAACCCTATTATTTTTACTTTGATGTTTAAATAAATAAAATATTGGTTTGTATTATTTATATAAATCAGTTTTTCTTTTCATCTTTTCGTAATTTTGGTCAAAATTTTTATTTTCCACACACCCCAACCGGTATCACGCCAGACCCTAGAGTGCAGGAAGAATTCCCCACGCTCCCATGAATCAAACCTTGAATGCTTTGGTCAATAACCAGTGCTCTCACCAACTCATCTACAGGTCCGGAAGCTTCTTTTTGTAATTTTATATACCTATATATTCAATCACTGAATTTTATTACAGTTGTATGTTTTCGATTAAATATATATTAATTATGTTGTTTAAAATTCATACTTTTATATTATATATCTTTATTATACTTTATTTGAATTAAACTAATTATTCATACATAAAATATACTATTCAAATTCGACCTAATATAAGAAATATTGTATATGTTGTAGAGGATGTCGTCAAGGACCCACAAACCCTATTTAGAATTTCATTTTATCAAAATGATTATATGACATTACGAATCAATTTAATGTATTCTATAAAGTTCTATTATTATTATGAAAGATTGTACTATTTTTTAACATCGTACAATAATTTTTGGAATACAATTTGAAATTCTATTTTCAAAACTTGTAATTTTCAATTTTCCCAAACTTTATCGTCTACTAACAGTCTGACTGATCATTATGTAATTATACACTATGTAATATCCTATATTTTAAAAACTCACCCCGATTTTTGACACGAACGTCACTGGGGTTGAAGGGGAGGGGGTTGAACGTCACTGTGTGTGTGTGTGTGTGTGTGTAAAATAACTAAAAAACTTAAATAAAACATATGAAAAATTATTTGTTTTGAGTTAAAATATTGTAAAAGGCGAGATAATAAAAATAAATAGATAATACAACAAAACAATTAAATGAATTATATATTCTAAAATTTTGATAATAATTTGTGTAAACAATAAACAGATTAAAATATATAGTCCATAACAAATTTAAAAAAACATGATATTGCATATCATACAATGTGATCAAATCAAATCACATTATACAACTCGGGTTATTTAAAATTATAGTCCCTGATCAATCAAATTATCTATATAAATTAAAGTAAGTACATTGTAACAAACGAAAAAAAATGTGCAACCATACCTAGAAAAAAATAATTAACCGCAAAGAATAGAAATTTATGTTAATTGCTAAAAAAATGACACGTGTTTTAATTATTAAAGATGTGTATTTTGAAAATAATAAAGGATGAATTCATTGTCAAAACACAGACAGAACTCAGAAGGCATATGAGCAATTTTAACTTACGATGATATAAGCAAAAAATATTTATCCATCCATAATTGATCAATTCTCAAGTTCAGAGTTAAAAAAAAGTTTGTTTGTTTGGAAGAATGGAAACACATCAAAATGGTACTAAACGTACTTAATAATAGAATCATTTGGCACAGGGTAGTTCCACTTAAGTCAGTTAGCTACATTGTCCTATGTTATGAAAGTTAGATAGACAGGAGAAGAGAAATAAAGGTAAAAAATGCTTAAAATCAAGAGGTCGGAAGAAAAGACATAAAAGAGTTACAAAGAAAGTTTTAAGAACTGAAAATGCAAGGCCTAAGTAGAGTATTAGAAGATTTAGGAAAGCTTTTGAGTAAAATCAGTACTAAAACCTACAATCTCATACTGCAGCATCTTGAAGGCTATTTAGTTTCTACCTTGAATATTGTCGGAGATGAACTAAATGAATGCATCATTTTTGAAGAACTGGAAAAATTTTAGGATTATAATTTTAAAAATGTTTTCTTAATTAGAAAACATCCATAGAACACTCTAATTCTATTCTATGATCCACAACAAAATTAAAAACATACATGATTTATCAAAACTACTCGTATTAGTTTTCACATTATAAACTTCAACATATTTAAGCAAGTACAACATAATCATAACATTAACAATAAAAACTCCATGAACATCAAAAATATACAATCATATATGTCAAATGACATTGATAATGCGTAGTTTAGTTTAAAATCACAATCTAAGCTAGCGGCCCGTGCCTTGCACGGGGTTTTATGCTAGTTATTAATTATTAGTCAAGTTAAAATTTATATAAGTGCACAAACACTTTCCTTAGTTGTTAAATTTTAACAGAAATATTTAGAATTCTCCTTTAGAAAAATCAAGAAGCTGAGAAGATAATTTTGTATTCACATATCATAGAAACATTTCAAATCTATACAAATTAGATTTAAAGTTACTTTCTGTTTCTGCTTTCTATTTTCGCATTTTAATTTTATATTAAACACAAAGTAGTTGTGAAAGGCATATGCATTAGCCTATTTGTAAACATCGAGGATTCGACTCAACTTAAACAAGAATGTAATAAGTAAATAATAGATAAACTGTCACAGAAATCTCAGAGGGTATTATCAGTCAAGTGAATGAAGAACAGTCATTGCAGTTAGTCACTCATGAACCAAACAGTACATCGAGTGTCAACATCATACAATGAAGGTTCGTCATTATTTCGAGTGGTTCAAAGGATTATTCTGCTATCAAGAAATTGTATTAATTCTTTTTTAATTAATTAAATCAATTAGTTAATTTACTCAATAAATTAATTCAATCAGAATTAATTTATTCCTTAAATTAATTAATAGATTATTTCAATTAGAATTAATATTGTACTAAAAGGACTTAAGAAATTGTATTAATTCTCTTTTAATTAATTAAATCAGTTAGTTAATTTACTCAATTAGAATTAATATAATACTAAAAGGACTTCAAAATACACTAGTAGGACTATCCAGGATAGTCCGGGAGATAGTCCTGCTAGTACTACTGATAATCCTGGAGATTGTTCTGCTAGTCCTGGAAATAGTCCTGTTAGTACTACTGATAGTCCTGGAGATAGTCCTGCTAGTACTACTAATAGTCCTGGAGATAGTCCTGCTAATACTACCAATATTCTTTGTTAGGAACTATGTTGTTTCTTGATAATAACTAGATTAACTTAGTAAAAATTGTATAAGTAAAATGTAGTCTTCAACGGATAGCATGCCTTTGCAATATCCGTAGAAGGGTAGCTTATCTACAGATAAGACTCAATGTAACATGCTTATGTAATCCTGATATAAAATCCTGATGTGTATTCCTGATTTGTAATCCTGATGTTGAAGTTGAAGTATTAGTTTTTAGGCTGAATAAGTCATGTTGACTATTAATGGATATGTTGAATAGGGAGGCTAATTATAAATAGTCTATGCCTTGTAATTTTACATAAGTGAAATTGACTGTCAACGGATAACATCATTAGCCTTCTACGGATGTGGACAATGTACTGTCTACGGATATCAATACTAGCTGTCTACGAATGTGATCAAGATACTATCAACGGATACAACTCAAATGGCTTCTACGGATACACACCTTGTGAAATGGACAGTTCAGATAGTGTACATGGGTTGACAGACTACACAGAGCATGGAAACCAGTATTTTTGGAAACTCACGAGAAGAAGTAGCATTCTGTCTGTATGGTCAAAAAGTAGCATTTCTATAAAAGACAATCAGCCAAGAAGGGCAAGCTACCAACACATGGACCACTACTCAGAATGGAGAAACAAGGATTTTGAACAGATTTACTTTTTGT
The DNA here is from genome assembly GCA_030848705.1 of Heracleum sosnowskyi. Lineage (NCBI taxonomy): Eukaryota > Viridiplantae > Streptophyta > Magnoliopsida > Apiales > Apiaceae > Heracleum > Heracleum sosnowskyi. Next base: position 46,052,687 of record CM061239.1, on the reverse strand, counting down.
ATTATTAGTTGTTCGAAATATCTTGTAAACTTGGGATATATAACCAAGTGTAGCATTATTCTAGATGGCATGGAATCAGTTAGGCAATTTAGAGAGCTCAAAGCAATATTCTTTGTAAATTACCGAAGCTAGAATAGTGTGTATGCATCTGTGTGTTTATTCATAAACATCACAAAGATTTATTCAAATAAAAATCTCTTAGATGGACAAAACAATCCACCTGAATTTTTAATTCTTGTGTTATCATATTTTATTTGTTTTTCTGTTCTTAAATTTATTTTCATATCTTTACTGTCAAGAACAAAACAATTTTTAAAGATTGTATTCAACCCTCCCCCTTCTACAATCTTGATTCATCGTCTGGGAATACCAATTGGTATCAGAGCAAGCTTCTAACACACAAGAAGTTTAAAGATCTAAAGACATCAGAATTATGGGTCAAAAGGATTATTGAGTTAAAATACCAGTTCTTGATAGAGAAAATTATTTTCATTGGAAAGTAAAGATGCGTCTACTTCTAATGTCTATGGATAAAGGATATATAGAGTGCATAGATCATGGCCCTCGTGTACTAATGAAGCCAAACACCTCAATAACTCAAGCACCTGCAGGAGCTCCAAGCACCATTCCAAAGTTACCTTCAGAATGAACTCCTGAGAACAACATAGCAGTTCATAAAGATAAGAAGGCCATGAATATTTTGTTCCATGGTCTTGATTCTGACATGTTTGACATTAATGTTATTAATTGTTCTACAACAAAGGAGATTTGGGACACTGTCCAGACCATCTGTGAAGGAACTGAGCAGGTAAGGGAAAACAAGATGTAGTTCCTCATACAACAGTATGAACACTTTCACTTCAAGAGTGGAGAATCTTTGAATGACACTTTTAGTAGATTTCAAAAATTTCTGAATGGATTGAATTTGTATGGGAGGGTGTATCAAATCAAAGATTCAAATCTTAAATTTCTCAGAGCCTTGCCAAAGGAGTGGAAGCCTATGACTGTTTCTTTGAGAAACACTCAAGAGTATAATAATTTTACTCTTGAGAGGTTGTACGGAACTCTAAAAACTTATGAGTTAGAAGTGAAGAAGGATGAAGAAATTGATAAGGTCCAAAAGAAAACTGGATCTGTTGCCTTAGTAGCAAGTGTTGAAAAGGCTGAGGACATGAAAGAAGAAGCTGTTGAAGCTACACCAAGCACAAGTGCTTGTGAAGGTAGGACTGAATCAAGAAAGTGCAAAGGAAAGATGATTGAAGAGAGTGAGCCTTCTAACCAATATGAAATGGATGAGCTAGATGAACATTTAGATTTTCTGTCAAGAAAATTCTCAAAAGAGAAACCCTGATGTGTCCAAACCATTCAGAAAGGACTTTCAATCAAACAAGAACTATGTTGAAAGGTCCAAGTTTAAATGTTTCAATTGTGGAATGGGAGGTCACTTTGTTAATGAATGCAGAAAACCAAAAGCTGATAAGAGTGACAGGAAGTTTGAGCCTGTTGACTACAAGAAGAAATACTTTGATCTTCTCAAGCAAAAGGGTAGAGCATTCATAACTCAGGACTATGACTGGGCTGATGATGGGAATGACTCTGAGGAGGACACTAAATTTGTGAACCTTGCACTGATGGCTGATTCAAGTGAGCAGGAGGCAAGTTCATCATCCAATCAGGTAATTACCACCAATCTCTCTGAGCTTTCTACTGAGGAATGCAATAGTACAATTAATGATATGTCTACTGAATGATATCATATGCGTATTTCTCTTAAATCACTTACAAAAGAAAACACCAGGATTAAAGATGCGAATCAATTTTTAAGTGATAGGAATGTTGTTCTGGAAACTCAATTTATTGAGTTTGAGAAAATGAGAGTAGAGTGTCAAGTTGCCAAGGATGATTTGCTGATTGTGCTAAAAAGAGAAGAAATTCTCAAAGCACAGTTAGCTAAAGAACATGAAACAATAGCTAGATGGACTGATTCCAGGAATGTTGCCACAAACATTATTAAGGCTCAAGGTGTGGATACATTCTACAAGGAATCAGTAAGAAAAGATAAAAAGAAACTAGATGTTGAGAATCTTGGAGATGACACCTCTACGGATAGTTAGCATCCGTTGAAGGGTAATACCTCTACGGATAGTAAGCATCCGTTGATGGGTAACACCTCTATGGATGTAACTCGTCCAAAGAAGTGCACATCTAGTGTTAGTCAAGAAAAACTTGAGAAGCGGAACAAAAAGTATGGTCCAACCAGCAAAAATTTTGTTCAGGGAGAATGTAGCAAAACCAAAGCTAAGGATGTTAACATAGGTCACTTGTCCAACAAGCAATTGAAGGGAAAGTTAGAAAATGTAGAGGTCAAGGCTGAGGTGAAAAAGAAAAAGAACAGAAATGGTAAGGTAGGGATTAACAAGCATAACAACTATACAACTGACAAGTATGCTCCTAAAAAAACTTGTGTAAAGTGTGGTAGTGTTAATCATTTATCTACCAATTGTAAAACTGTTAAAACTTCATCTGTTCAAATGTCAATGTATGTACCCAATATGCCTATGTCTTCTATGCATAACATGTTTGCACATTCTGATCATGCATCAAATTTGTTTGTCAACATGCCATTTGTTTCAAATCCATATATGAATGCATTCACAATGCCACAAATGACATGGAGCATGCCGCACTTGAACACTATGTATGCACAAAATTCTCAAATGCCTGCATCAAACATGTATGCATATGAACATCCTCAGCATGTTGTCTCTCAGAGGTCAACACCCAGGATCAAGGTTGATTTAACTCAACCTGAGATTAAGGTGCCTAGCATGACTGGAGATTCTACCCCGCTCACAAAGTTTGTGGAGAAAGCTGGCCCTAGCATTACCTTTGGAGATGACAGGAAAGGTTACACTAAGGGATATGGCTTGATTTCAAAGGAAAATGTCATCATTGATGAAGTAGCACTAGTTGATGGACTTAAGCACAACCTGCTGAGTATCAGTCAAGTATGTGATAAAGGTTTCTCAGTATCATTCAATCAAGGAGCCCGTGTTGTTTCAAACAAAGAAAACAACAATGTGATTTTGACAGGACACAAAAGATGTAATGAGTATATAGCTGACTTCAACTCAACAAGTTCAGATTCTATCACTTGTCTTATGAGTAAAGCAAGTAAAGATGAGAGTTGGCTAAGGCACAAAAGACTGTAACATTTGAACTTCAAGTCAATGAATGATCTGGTAAGAAGAGACCTAGTCAGAGGACTTCCTCAGTTGGAATTTTCCAAGGATGGACTTTGTAATGCTTGCCAGAAAGGGACGCAAAAGAAGATTTCTTTCAGAAGCAAGCTAGACTCATCAATTGAGCAACCTCTACAGCTGTTACATATGGATCTATTTGGACCAGTAAATGTCATGTCAATTTCAAAGAAAAGATATTGCCTTGTGATTGTGGATGATTTTTCAAAATTTACATGGACATATTTCCTGCACTCTAAAGATGAGGCAAGTGAAATCATAATCAATCACATCAAGGCTGCTAACAATCATCCTGATCTCAAAGTCAGTTGAATCAGGAGTGACAATGGCACTGAGTTCAAAAATTCAACAATGAAGCTATTTTGTGAGGAGAATGGAATCATTCATGAGTTCTCTGTAGCTAGGACACCACAACAAAATGGAGTGGTGGAAAGGAAAAATAGAACTCTAATTGAGGCTGCAAGAACAATTCTAGGAGAATCAAAGTTGCCTACTTATTTTTGGGCTAAAGCAGTTAACACTGCATGTTTCACTCAAAACATCTCTTTGATCAATCAAGCAAAAGGGATGACTCCATATCAGCTACTCAAAGGAAGGAAACCATCCTTTAATTTTCTACATGTCTTTGGATGCAAATGTTTTGTATTGAGAAACCAAGGTGAACATCTTGGAAAATTTGAGTCAAAGGCAGATGAAGCCACTTTTGTGGGATATGCAGTTGGAAAAGCCTACAGGGTTTTCAATCACAGAATCAACATTGTTATGGAATCTGTACATGTTTTTTATGATGCCAGAATTCAAGGTCTCACTGATAAGGGTTTTCATGAAACTCTCAGATTTGAGAATGAGGTGGAAGGTCTGTATTATGATGATGAAGGTGATGATTATGAGGATGAATTAGTCCCTCCAAGAATGACTATTTAAAATATGGATAACTCAAGTTCAAATGAGCCATCCATAGAAGGGACAAATGGAGCATCCGTAGGAAGCCAAATTGGAGCATACGTAGGAGGAAGCCAAAATGGAGCATCCGTAGGAAGCCAAACTGGAGCATCCGTAGGAAGCCAAATTGAAGCATCCGTAGTTGGATCACTACACAGAGTTACCACCCCAATAAACTCAGGGGGAGTTCCTCTGAGTCATGGATCAACCTCAACTCCACATGATCATGCTTATGAGAATGATGCTACATCTTCGAGACCTACACTTGCAATAAGAAGAAAATGGACAAGGGATCACCCATTCGAACTGATTATTGGTGATGCATCCTCAAATGTCCAAACTAGAAGAGCTACTCAAGATAAATGTTTATACAACAACTTTCTTTCTCAAGAAGAACCAAATAAAGTTGAGGATGCTCTCTTAGATCCAGATTGGGTGTTAGCTATGCAAGAAGAGCTAAACCAATTTGAGAGAAACAAAGTGTGGAAGCTGGTACCCAAACCTAAAGACAGAAGTGTTATAGGTAAAAAGTGGGTATTCAGAAACAAGATGGATGAAAATGGCATTGTCACAAGGAACAAAGCTAGATTGGTTGCTAAGGGCTATTCTCAAGAAGAAGTAATAGATTATGATGAAATATTTGCCCACGTTGCTAGATTGGAAGCAATAAGGATATTCCTAGCCTATGCAACCCATGCCAATTTCAAGGTCTATCAAATGGATGTCAAGAGTGCTTTCTTGAATGGGGAACTGGAAGAGGAGGTGTATGTCAGTCAACCTCCTAATTTTGAAGATCCAAATTATCCAGAATTTGTCTACTTCCTCCTCAAGGAACTCTATGGACTAAAGCAAGCACCTAGAGCCTGGTATGACACTCTGTCACAGTTTCTTTTAGAGAATCACTTCACTAGAGGTACTGTTGACAAAACTCTTTTCTTTAGAAATGTTAATGGCTCCAGTATACTTGTTGAAATTTATGTAGATAACATAATCTTTGGGTCTACAGATGAGAAGCTTTGCAAAAGGTTTGCCAAGCTTATGCAAAGTAAATATCAAATGAGCATGATGGGTGAACTTACCTATTTCCTTGGCTTACAAGTTAAGCAAGTGAAAGAAGGAATCTTCATTAGTCAAACTAAATACATTTTTGATCTTTTAAAGAAGTTCGATCTAATGGATTGCTCTCCTGTTAAAACACCCATGCCAACTGCCACTAATCTTGAATTGAATACTAAGGAAACATCTGTGCACATTTCAAGCTATATAGGCATGGTAGGCTCACTTTTATATTTAACAGCTTGTAGACCTGATATTATGTTTGCTACATGTCTATGTGCTAGATTTTAGGCTGATCCTAGAGAGTCTCACTTAATTACTATCAAGAGGATTTTCAGATATCTCAAGGGAAGACCAAACCTTGGCATTTGGTACCCTAGAGAATCTGGTTTTGATCTAATTGGTTATTCAGATGCAGACTATGCAGGTTGCAAGATTGACAGAAAAAGTACTACAGGCACCTGTCAATTTCTAGGAAACAAGCTTGTTTCATGGTTCAGTAAGAAGCAAAATTTTGTCCCTACTTCTACAGCTGAGGCAAAATATATTGCAGCTGGAAGTTGTTGTGCACAGATCCTTTGGATGAAAAATCAACTAATAGACTATGGTCTAATAGTTAATAAGATTCCAATCTTCTATGACAACACTAGTGCAATAGCAATAACTGAGAATCTAGTACAACACTCAAGGACCAAGCACATTGACATAAAGTATCACTTCATCAGGAAACATGTGATGAATGGTACTGTGGAACTTCATTTTGTTCCATGTGAGCAGCAAATTACAGACATTTTTACCAAGCCACTTGATGAATCAACATTCTCAAGGTTGGTAAGTGAACTAGTATGCTTAACTACTCTTAATTTATTTACATGTCTGATAACTTGTAATGCAGCCAGTGTCAACATGATTTTCATGAGAATTAAAACTCTCTGAAAAAGAAGAATTTTGTCTAAGTCAAAATTTTTCCCTCTACGGATATCCTTATCCGTTGATGGTCATTTTCGACACTGGATTTTCTCTACGTCTACAGATACTGTTTTTACTCTTCTACGGATGTTGAATCCCAAAAGGTAAAATCCTATCCGTAGATAGTGCAGTTTTAATCATAACCGTTAAAGTCATAATCATATCCGTAGTTACATGCGTACAATACGTGTATGTAATTGCAGTAAATTCGTGGATTTACTTTTTAAATCCATTACTTTTAAACGGCTACTTTCTTGCCTAATCAGATAATTTCTTCCAATAATTCTGATTTTATTAGTGAATTATTTTGGGGAAGTATAAATTGATTTTTACTCTCAGCTAATCTTTTTCTATCAATTTCCAAAATTCACTAAGGCAAGAACTCATCTGTTAAAGATGTTGATTAACTGGTCAGGATTTTGATGCCGACGTCATCAGTATTTCATACCGTCAGTATCAGGATTGTTATCAGGACTGAGATCAGGATTATCGTCAGGACTAGAAGCTGATTAATATTACTTCAAGATAACTATTGAGTCCAGAAATATAGGAAAGATTGATTTGTCGGTTCCTAATTTGTAAGAACGTAGATGTCAAATAAGATATAGTTTGTAATTGATTTTAACTTATCTTGTATTTGATAGAGTAGTTGTGCGTACTATATAAACACAGTTTAGGTTTTGCATATTGCAATCGCATACACGAGTATCATTGTAACCTAGCAGCTTTCAAGAACATCAGAATTTCTTGAGAGAGTTTTGTAACAGTTTTATATCAGAAATAATAAAGCTGTTATTATTTTCATATTTGTGTTGTATATTACTCCAAGTCGAAAATCTTATACAATTGTATTCAACCCCCCTTCTACAATTGTCAATTACTGGGCAACAATTGGTATCAGAGCAAACTGATTTAAATTAATCAGAAACGATTCAAGATGTCGACAAGCAAATATGAAAGCATCAAAATTCCCATACTGAAGAAATCTGAATACCCTACATGGAGGGTAAAGATGTTGATGTACCTGGAAGCTACAGATCCTGATTATTTGGATAGGATCTATGATGGACCATACATCCCTAAGAGAATTGTTGGTCAAACAGATACTGTCCCCGAACACTACGTGATCAAGGTGAAAAGTGAGTGGACTCCAGAAGAAAAGGCTCACGTTCTCATGGATGCAAATGTAAGGAATATTCTTGTTAGAAATGAATATCACTTAGAAACTAGACAGAGGGGGGGGGGGGTGAATGGATAGTTTTGAGATTTTTCGAAACTTGAAAACTAAATAAGCTGTTAGAGATTATGTTGTGTAAAATGCGGAATCAAAGTAAATAGAGCACACACACAATCACTTTAATCTACTTTGTATTAAGTAAATTAAATACTACAGCTTCCAAAATTCCACAAAGGAAATCCTGGCTTCTAAACAAGAACAATGTTTCTTGCTTTGCTTACAGAGAAAGAGTGCTTAAGATAAAATCTATGTGTGTCTTTTTTTTTTAACTGTAGGGTGTGCACAACATATATAGACCTATACAAACTAGTGCACACACCTATTTACACAGTTACCCCTAGCTGAAAGTCCAACTTGTCCTGCCATAAGAAGTTAACTGTGTCAGGAAGGACCACTTGCTTTTCGGAGTCTTTCCCATTTATGTAGCTGCTTGTCTCTTATCTTTCTCTCCAAGTTTAGCTGTAGATTTGCCATCTGTTCTTTGGACCACCTTACTAGAACAGATGCTTCAGTATTTGTCTTCTTTGAATTTTGGTTCTATACCTTGATTTGTCTTGTTATAAATGGCTAAGTATTGATGTCGTGAACTCCAGCATTTTTCTGACTTCACGATGTACCCTTTGAAAACTTCGCGACATAGCCTTTGGAGACTTCGCAATATAGCCTTTTTGAGGACTTCGCGAACTAGGCTATTTGAGGACTTTGCGATCTAGGCCTTTTGAGGACTTTGCGATCAAGGCCTTTTGAGGACTTCACGATCCAGTACATTTTGACTTTGCGGTATCAACACTTCACAATATTAGTAATGAAGACTTCACGACATAGTTCATTTAGGACTATGCGATCTCAGTACTTCATGACATGGATATTTTGGACGTCACGACATAGTTCATTCTGACTTCACGGTATAGGGACTTAGACAAATTTCTGCAACTTATTTCTTCAAGGCCTTATTCACTCCAATCCTGCTGCATGAACAAATTGAACTTCTTCCAGGATAATTATTTCATGGCCTATATACATTCTAGGTGCAAGAAACTTACTAAGCTCATTATAACATTGGGCATACAGAATAAATCTAAGTACATGAAAACAAGACAAGTACAATAGAGACCTATACTATATCCCAGTGAAAGAATTCACTAGGTCATGTAGTGTGACATAGTCACAGAGTATATGCTTGTTAATAGTGGTATTCAGACATGCCTTGATCCTAACAATCTCCCCCAAATTGTGAGTAAGATACTTAGACACAATTTCATGTCTGATAACAAGCCTAACTAACATAAAAGGAAACAAGTATGAAGAAGAGTAAAAGATGAACTAAATTTGATTACAAACTGGAAATTACAGCTTACAGATTTTCTCTTGAGCTAAACAACTTTAGTTCCCATTTGTTTCTCTAAGAAGTCATCATAAACCTTCTTCTTTCTTATTTCTTCATTTTTCTTCATTTCAGAAATGGCTAGCAGAATTTCATCCCTTGCAATTAGTTCTTCAATGAGAGGAGAGTCTTCTAGATCTTCAGCTGTTGCTCTAAGGGCACTTTCCACATAAGATTCAATAAACTCCATCCTTATCTTGCTTTTACCTCCATATTGATTTTTGTACTCCACAATATAAGGATTTTGTTTTACCCTGCACAGCCCTTTCTTCCTCAATTCCTTTGCTCTTTCTTCTATTTCTGCCATTTCTTTTTCTTTCTGACATCTCTTCTCTTCATTCAGCTTCCTTAAACTTTCTTTATAGTCAGAATGCATCTTCATGAATCTAGCAATCTCTATTTTCCACAACCTTTCTTCCTTCTCTTCAAAGTTCAGTAGAGCAGTAATTCTTTCAAGTTCATAGGTTGGAAAATATTGCCAGCTGCCTGTCTTCATTTCTTTCTCCCTTCCATCAGTGTATTTGATCTCGAGATGATTGTTTTTCACTTTGACTTCAAAGATCCTTTGAGCTATCAGAAATTCTAGGGCATCTTCATCATAGTCTTCATCAAGAGGAAGAACATTGATCCCTACTACATTTGTGATCACCCCAGTCTTCTTTGTTATCCTTGTTCTTTTGGCTACACTCTTGATCTTCAGGTGCTTCACTTGAGGTAGCTTTCTGGAACACGGAGATTTAGTCTTCAGTGCCACATCATTTGGAAGTAGCTTCATTCATTTCCCTTTCATCCACTGTAACACTCCACTAGATGTGACTTTGTGGAAGTGTATTTTTGAATTTTCTTTTGTGGCTTTGGTTTTCTTCTGTGGCAAATCAGGTTCAGAAGTCTTAGATATTGCTTTTGGAGGATCATTACTAACAGTGCCCACCCTAGACTTAGAGTCTTGTGTTGTGGTTAAGGTACTGCTAGCAATGTCCTTGACTTGCTGATTTCCACTTCTCTTCTTAATAGTTTCCTTCTTTCCCTGAGAGTCCTTCTTGTCATCATCAGCATCTTTAGACTTCTTTGAGGTTTTGCCCTTGCTGCTCTCACTTGCCCCATCCTTATCACTCCTGGATTGACTTCTTCTTCTGTAGCTCTTATCTTCATCATCATCCTTGTCATCTTTCCTGTCTTTTCTTCTTTCTTTGAGTGATTCAGGAATAGTGCCATGAATCAAGAAAGATTGGAGAATTTGGATTGTCTCTAGCTCTTCTGCTGTTCTCACTCCTCTCTTAGCTCTTAGCATTTGCAACATTTGATTTATTTTGATATTGTTCTTCATTGATAGATGGGCAGGAATCACCAGTTGATCAATGTTGTTTTATTTTCTTAGGCTTTGAAAAATTATTGTCATTGGGTTAGAAATAACTTCAGGCAATCTTTGAAATTGGTCTTTTGATAAGTCATCAAACAGCCTCTTGTTGTTCTCCCCTTGCTTCTCAATCAACTCCAGAATTATGTTCAGCTCAGTAAACCTCAGCTTCTCTAGAGTTTCAAAGGATAAATGCCATAAGCAGTTGTCCTTGGATACCATGATGATTTCTCTTAGATGAGCATCCTTGATTTTCCTGACTGCCACTGTTAAATACTTGATTTGTTCATTGATCTTGTTTATGTAGTTGAGAGTGTCTCCTTGAACACTGATGTAGATGGCTTTCAGAAACTCCAGAAAGGCCTCATCATGATAGATCTTTGAATTGGAAACTTCCTGTAGTTTGGCCTCAGTGACAATCTTTGTTTTGATTGGTTTGGCACTTGTTGAGATGAGGGGAGCAGGACCATCCATGGGCATTGTGCTAGGAGAAAAAGTTGTAGTCACACTACTTTTCTGGCCAGCTAAACTGGTGACAGAAACAGTAGGAAGAGTTATTGGCCTTGTGTCTTTCTCAGTTACTTTGCCCTTAAGCTTGGCAGAGACTCCCCGTTTCAGAGTCACTTCCTTTCCTTTCCTTTCTTTCTCCCCCTTAGGCTTAGGATCAGAAAAGATGTCTTGAGCTTCTCCATGAATAGGAAGATTCATGCTTCTCATCATAGAGGTCATCATCTGTTGTTGGACTAGCAGAATGTTGGAAGTGGAGTTGCTTTGGTCATCCAACTTAGCATTTAAGAGCTCCAAGGAATGAGAAATCCCTTGGTTTTCAGACTTTAGGGAAGCCACTTCTTTCTCCAATCTGTCAACCTTTGAGAATAGCTTCCCAGACTTGAAAGGATTGAGAGCCTGGTCCTTGAGCTTAGAGAAGTCAAATTTAGAGATATTGGAGATTGGAACCTCATCCACCAGCTTGTCACCATACTGGTTTTTCCATAGTACTGAGAGCATTGAGTTGATGTTTATGTTGGATTTCAGTTGACTCTCTAGTTTGGTGGACATTTTCTTCAAGTTATCAGTCACCACAACTAGAGTAAGATCCATAGTAGAGACAGTCTGAGTAGTCTTCCTTAGTTCTTTGAGGATGCCATCCACCTTGGGAAAATCAGAAAGATAGGTATTTCTTAGCTGAACCAGGGAGTGGTCAGTTTCTTCCTTGATAGTAGAGATTTTTATTGAAGACCTTTCCCAAGGAAGTGCAGAGCCTTCAACTGACTTTTGTATACTTCATTCACTGCTTCATAGATTTCTGCAGGAGAGAGAATTTTGGCATTTGACCCCAAAGCAGTGAGATAGTCCTCCCTGAGAAAAGCTAGAGCCTTCTTCAGCCTTACTATCCTCTTTGCATCCAACCAGACATCCACATTTCCATCCTGTTGTGCCTCATCCACAATCTTCTCCTTATGAGCCTCAACATCTTTCTTATGACAGAGCAGAATAGCTTCAAAATCTTTATTTTGTAGTCCAGCTGTGAGGAGATGTTGGGTAATCTTTGAGAACTCATCAATCTGTGTCACATGAAGATTTTGGAGTGCTTCACCCGTCAATTGTGTGGGCACAGAAGATGATCCTGAAGGCATGTCATGGTGCACAGACTCCAGCCATTGTGACATTGTGGCCTGAGCCAAGTTAGAGCTAGTGCTAGGCACTTCATGGGGAATAGGTGAATGAGTTGCCTCCAGTCTTGGAATGACTGTAGAGTCTGATGCTGTCTCCATTGAAATGGGATGTGTTACAACATTACCTCTATGTGCCTGTGAAGGCAAGTCCAAATCCCTAAGGATTGGAGAGAGTGACACAGAGTCTCCAGTTAAGACTGGTGAATCCTCTGTGTTTGTGTTGGTGTCATTAGAATATGCCCCAACGGGCATTTCCTGACCAACTAGATGAGGGTCCTGGGTGGTGAGCACAGTGTCAAGCACCATGTCACTTGAGATTGGCTCAGTCATAGATAAAGATTGTGACTGATCAAGTGCAGAATTGTCATGAGAATGACTTTTCTGTTGAGAAGAAATATTGGATGTAGATACGGGAAGAGAAGTGTAGTGTAGACTAGATTTTAGCAACTCCCCCTGAGAAAGAGGAGGAGTTTCAATGTTGATGTGCTCTCCACTCTGTGTATTATCACCCTTATTTCCACTGGGGTCAAGAGTGAGTTCTTGACCCTGTGCTGACTCTTGACAGAATGTAGTGGGGAGACTACTCTTTTCAATGCCAATGCCCTGTTGATAGGACATTGACAGTAATAGGGGTACCCCTTTTTGCACATCTAAATCCTGTTGGGAGGATTCAGTGGTAGCCATTGATTTGGATTTCTTCTTTTGTCTGGTGAGCTGTGACTCAGGTTCCTCACTAACTAGATCTACAGACTCATCACTTATAACAAGGGCTCTCTTCTTAGTTTTCTTTGTAGTAACACCAACCTTTTGGGAGATTGGTGCACTTGGCTCCCTAATAACTATTGTACAGTTTGCAGGGGGGTCATTGGATGGGTTAGGAAGGCTTGGGTTAGACATTGAGGCTCCTTCAGCCTTAGCCTTTCCTTTCTAAGAAAGTTCATGATATATAGGCTTATCAAGTGGATAGGATGCAAATGTGTCCTGCATATGTTGTGTCACACTTAGTATCACATCCACTTGATTCCTTGTATCCAATGAACCAAATAGAACTTTGGACATGGATTTGGAATAAGCCATTTTAGTTTTATCTATACCATCTAATTCATGCACATTAGGATCAAGAGAATTTAAAATGCACTGAATAAAATGAGGGTAAAAGATTTCATTACCTCTTCCACGAACCGTCCTGCCTAGCCTTTGAGCCAATTCCTTGAGGATAATTGCTCCTACATTAATATCCTGATTATAAGCTAAGGAGTAGGCTAACTTCACAGCAATGTGACTGATATAGTCCCATCCTGTCTTCCTGCACAGAAACACCTTTTGGAGTGCGTCAAACAGAAATGACCACTCCCTCCTAACATGCTTCTTGTTAAGCTTAGCCATGTCTATCTCATCTACATACTTGATTAGGTCCAGGAATGCCACCATTTCAGTATCAGTGGCTTCAACATCATGACCTGCAACCTTGAACCCCAAAGCTTCATTGATTTCTTTTTCTCCAAATTGCAAGTGCTTGCCCCCAATTGTGCAATTGATTTCTTGAAATGAAGTCCCATCCTCCTTTGCCAATGTAGATACCAAAGCCGTCCTCCAGAAACCTTCCAGTACATCAACGTACAGAGTGGGGTTCATAGTTAAAGCTTGGTGAAGGTAGGATGTGTTCAAGAACCGTACAAAACACTTGTACCTTGGGTTTGCCTCCGCCTCAGAGGGGATAGTGAGAAGATTGGTCTCTCTGGGTATGATTAAAGGGTTTGAGGAATACGCTGTTTGAGATTTGGGTGCCATTGGAAATTGAGAGTGAAGAAGAGAGAAGAGAATTTGAGTTTAGGTTTGAGAGTTGAGAGTAAAAGACAAGATGAGAAGTTGTGAACGGTTAGAAAAGAGTATTTATATGATAGAGACACTGCGATATGGAGTTATGAATTTGTACAGGCTATTGTGATGTCGTGAAGTCTCAAAATATCCTATATCGCAAAGTCTTGTAAAGTATATCGCAGAGTCCAACAATGAACTATGTCGCAAAGTCTTGAAGGTAGAAAGAATGGATGGACTTTGCGATATAGTATAAATACCCTATCTAAAAATCTCTTTTTGGAATTCCAAGCATTTTGTCAGACTTAAATCAAAAATTGAAATAAAAATGAATTTAAATCAAAATTTTGTCAAATATGGAGACTTGTCGATATAGTTATTCTAAGTCGCGAAGTCATAAAATGAACTATGTCGCAAACTCAAGAAGTAAACTATATCGCGAAGTCTCACAATTTCAACAGTTTGCGATATAAGTCTGTTTTATTTAAACTAAGTCATGAACTCTCAAGATCACCTATGTAGAGATGTCTTAAAAGCTCATAACTTCTTATCAGAGTATGATTTGAAACATATGCAGTAAAATACTGAAATATTTATAAATCATATCTCAGCTAATTTTCACTCCAGATAGATAGAGCATCTAAATACAGTGAAACTTTACTGCTGCAACAATTAACTAGCATACTTACTTAGAACAACTAAATGAAGGATTGAGCATTCCAATTTCACTCACAAGTCTGTTGAAGACAGCTTCATTTAGAGGTTTAGTGAATATGTCAGCTAATTGTTTCTCAGTTGGAACATAAGAGACTGCTATAGCACCATTTGCATCATGTTCCCTAATGAAATGGTACCTTATCTCAATGTGCTTTGTAGTAGAGTGATTAACAGGATTGGCAACAATGGATATTGCACTAGTATTGTCACAATCAGAGGAATGTGTTCGAGCACTAGTCCATAATCCATGAGTTGATTTCTAATCGAAAGCAATTGAGCACAGCAGCTTCCAGCAGCAATATATTCAGCCTCAACTGTAGATGTTGCTGTGGATTGTTGTTTCTTACTGAACCAGGACACTAACCTTTGGCCTAAGAATTGGCAGCTTCCAGAGGTGCTCTTCCTGTCAATTCTGCATCTAGTATAATCAGAATCTGTGTAACCAACCAGGTTGAACCCAGTGCCCTTTGGATACCATAGCCCAAGATCAGGAGTCCCCTTCAAATACCTAAAGATTCTTTTGATAGCCATCATGTGAGATTCCTTAGGATCAGATTGAAACCTTGCACAAAGGCATGTGGCAAACATGATGTCTGGCCTGCTAGTAGTGAGATAGAGTAATGATCCAACCATTCCCCTATAGACCTTGATGTCAACTCTCCTGCCCTTCTTATCTTCATCAAGCTTAATTGCAGTGGACATGGGAGTTTTTGTTGGGGATGACTCTATAAACCATATTTCTTTAAGAGATCTTTAACATACTTAGATTGATTCATGAAGATGCCATCCTCTCTTTGATGTACTTGCAGGCCTAGGAAGAAGGTTAACTCTCCCATCATACTCATCTCATATTTTCTTTGCATCAACTTGGAGAACCTTTCACAGAGTTTTTAATTTGAAGAGCCAAAGATGATATCATCCACATAAATTTGAACTAGAATGATATCATTACCATGCTTCTTGAAGAATAAAGTTTTATCAATTGTACCCCTGGTAAATTGATGCTCAAGAAGGAATTGAGATAGAGTTTCATACCAGGCTCTTGGTGCCTGTTTGAGTCCATAGAGTGCCTTGAGCAGTCTATACACAAAGTCTGGGAAGTCATCATTCTCAAAGCCAGGAGGTTGGGATACATAAATTTCTTCAGCAAGATCACCATTGAGAAAAGCACTTTTAACATCCATTTGATACACCTTAAAATCTGAGTGTGATGCAAAAGCCAGGAAAATCCTGATGGCTTCCAGTCTAGCTACAGGTGCAAATGTCTCATCATAGTCAATGCCTTCCTGTTGACAATATCCTTTGGCAACCAACCTTGCTTTGTTTCTTATTACCACTCCTTCTTCATCCATTTTGTTCCTGAATATCCATTTGGTGTCAATAACATTCTTACCTTCAGGAGGTGGCACTAGTTCCCATACTTTGTTTTTCTCAAATTGATTTAACTCTTCCTGCATAGCAACAATCCAGTCAGAATTCTTCAAAGCCTCTTCAATTACTTTTGGTTCTTCTTGTGACAGAAAGTAGCTATAAAGACATGTATTCATTGTTGCCCTCCTTGTTCTAAATCCCTCAGTTGGATCTCCATTGATTTGATCCCTAGTGTGGGCTCGGTCCCATTTCCTTGTGTGACCCTGTTCATCTCCTTGATTTGCCTCAGGGTCATTTTGATTGGCAGATGCATTATCTTCTTCTCCCCCCGTGTTTGTGTTCCATTGCACAGGTGTTTAAAGAAGATCATCAACCTCAAGAGTTTCAACATGTGGAATAGTTAGAATAGGTGGTTCATCCTCACTTTCAGAATCCTCAAGATATCCTAGATTTTCATATCTTAATGGCACAATGTCTTTTTCACTTGTTGAAAGTCCAGGAACTTTCTTGTCATCAAAGGTAACATCCATGCTTTCCATTACTTTGTGTTGCTCAGGTACAAACACTCTATAAGTTGTCCTCTCCAGAGAGTATCCAATGAAGATACCTTCAAATGCCTTAGCATCAAATTTTCTAACATGTTCAGAAGTATCTTTCAACACAAAACACTTGCTTCCAAATACATGAAGATGTGTTGCCCAGTAATAACTATTGTAGAAGGGGGGTTGAATACAATAGTATAAGATAATCGACTTCTTAATGTATATATCACAAATATGAAAGAAAGATAACAGCTTTATTAAATCTGATATAAAACTGTTACAAACTCTCTCAAGAAATTCTGATGTTCTTGAGAGCTTCTAGCTTACAAAAACTCTCTCAAGAAATTCTATGTTCTTGAGAGCTTCTAACTTGATTAACATCGAACCAAAACCAAAACTGTGTTTATATACTACACAGCTTCTCTATCAATGATAAGTCCTAATCAATTACAAAGATTGAAACCTATCCATAATTGATAGCTACATTATACAAAACAGGAACTGACATAATAAACTTCCATGTTTAACTAGACTCCAAATATAACTCGAAGTAGGAATCCTGATCAGCTTCCAGTCCTGATGATCAATCCTGATGCCAGTCCTGATATGTATCTTCATCCTGACAACCATGTAATCCTGATGACGTCAGCAATCCTGATCAGTTGAGTCTAGCTCCTGACGATCATTGAATTCTGATCTAACAATCTCCCCCAATCTCATACTTTGTGAAATAAAGTATAGATTCCTAAGATTCAATGATGTCAAAAACATATATACAAAATGTACAGAATCTGCAACAACAACTTATCTGTTTAAATTCTTTGATAGAACAGATTCATCTTCAAGAAGTTGGATAACAAATTTTCTTCTTTTTCTTCAAGAATTTGAATCAGTCTTTCCTTAAGATTTCTGAGTTCTTCATCTTCCTCATTAATCTGGTAGATAGCTGCTCTGAGATTTAATATGGAGTTTCTCTGAAGACTATGCTCTTCAAGCAAAAGATAAGCAATTTCCTTCCCATCAGGATTAAGAGTAAGATGAGTCATGCCAAAAGTTACTTCTTTAACAACAGTACCCCTTTGCATTTTCACATCCTGACCTCTTTGATTTAAGTACATGGGAGTATAATTACCATTGAAATTACTGTTTCCATCCAGTCTTCTTCTTATTGTTGACAAAATCATGTCACTCCATTCTTTGCATATTTGATTCTTCGATCTCAAAAGATAATGAACATATTTCAGTTCCTGTGTAGTTTTCATTAGCAGATCTTGAATAGATAAAATCTTCACACTACCATCTTTCATGAAGTACAGAAGCTTTTCTTTCTTGTCAAAACCATCATGACAATCTATAACTATATCAACAGCTAGTAAATTGTTCAGGTTTTCAGAAGTTAAAGTACCTCCAATTTCAGTTAAGGAGTAAGGATCAACATATGACATATTTATATATTCAGCATCCCTGTGTCCAATACCTCCTCTTGAATTACTTGTCAATTGCTTCAGATTTGAAAACATCTTTGAAAGGCATATGTCTAGTCCTATTTGTAAACACCGAGGATTCTACTCAACTTTAATTAAGATGTAATAAGTAAATAATAAAAATCAATTGTCACAGGAATCTCAGAAGGTTATATCTGTCAAAGAATGAAGATTAAAGTCATCTACAGACTTGAAGTGATTCTACATTGAAAGAAGCTCAATTTATTGATCAAGCCTCAATGAAGTATTCAAGCTCAGTGGATTTATTAAAGTGACAGAGATTTCAAGTGGTGACAGAAAAAGATACTGATTACGGAGTTCTTGAATAAGAAGGAAGTGAATCACTGCTTAAAGTTAAATAGATAAAGAACAGACATTGTCGTTAGTCACTCATGAACCAGACAGCACATCGAGTGTCAACGTACTTTTATGTTTGTTATTTATCTAAGTTTTAAGTGATTCTGGAATTAATTGAGAAGTCAACTAATTCTATTTATTCTCTTATAAATAATTAATATTATTAAGTATATTATTTATTAATTTAATTCTGCAAAGAATTAAATTAATACATAATTTATTTAGTTAATTATTTAAATTAGAATATTTTTGAACTAGGAAGACTTAGATTTTGCACTAGGAAGACTTAGTTTTTAAACTAGGAAGACTCACTAGTGAGTCTTCCCGATTGTCTTCCTAAGCCAAAGTTAAGTCTTCCCGAATGTCTTCTTTACACAATGCTTGTTTTCCCGATTGTCTTCCAAGGCAAAAAGGAATGATTTTCTGCTTGTCTTCCAAGTGCATTTTGTATTCTAATATGCAGTGCACGTGGGTTTCAAAAGAAAAGAGAATGGTATAAATAAGAGGACAGTTGACATTACTCAGTGACAATTCAATACAGAAGAAAAAGAGACAGCAACCAAAAACATTACATTTTTCTCTCTGTCTTCATTACTTCTTCAAACGGCAAGGCATTCATTTCTTCAGAGAATTAATTCTTGATTTGATCTTAAACATTTAATCCATAAGAATTGTATCTCTTGTACTGCTTTAGCTTTCTAGCGGATCATAATCCCTAGATTTTATATCGAACTACTTTTTAGTATTCGATCCTTTTTATTACAAAAATAGATAAATTCATGTCGAATTTATTCTAGATTTGTTTTATTAAGTTCTTTGTAATCAGTGATCAAAATTGTAACACCTCTCAAGTTTAATAGAGTTTCTATTTAACTTGAATATTGTTTCAGTTTTTATTCCGCATTAATTTGTTCTAAACAGTTAAATCAATTAAAGGACAAATTCGATAAAACGGTATAGTTTGTATTCAACCCCCCTTCTACAAACTTATCAGGACCTAACAATTGGCTTCAGAGCCTTTTGATTGATATACAAATCAAAGATCCAATTGTTTTGAGATTTTTCTTTTAAACTCTGATTTTTTATCTTATTCCTAAAAATCTCAAAAGATGTCTACTACACAGAAAGTTGGTACTGTCAAAATCCCTATGTTCAGCAAGGAGCATTATCCAATGTGGAAGAAGAAAATGCTTCTATTTCTTAAGGTTGCAAATCCTAAATACATTGATGTGCTGAAGAACGGTCCCAAAGTCCCTATGATTATTGAGGGAGAACTCATTGAGAATAATATTGTGACTAGGGCTGCCAGAATGTACCCTAAAGATCCCAAGGAGTACACTCCTGATGAGAAAGAGGATGTTACCTTGGATTCCTGTCTTCAGTTGATTCTTATTGATTGTCTTGATCCAATCATGCATAATCATGTTCTCAACTGTGATACTGCTAAACACATTTGGGCAACTATAGAGATAATCAATGAGGGGACAGAGGAAGTTAGGGAGAATATGCTGGAGATTCTCACCTCACAATATGAGCATTTCAGATCAAACCCTGGTGAAGGTATCTCTCAGGTTTTTGAGAGATATAACAAATTAATCAATGATCTGAATCTCAATGGGAAGCACTACACCAACAAGGAGATTAACAAGAAGTTCCTTCTTACACTTCCACCTCATTTGGAGCACAAAATATCTGCCATTAGAGAAGCAAGAGATATGAATGAGATTGCTTTGGAGAGATTGTATGGTGTTCTGAAGACCTATGAGCTGGAGCAGATTCAACAAAGGGAGCTGTATGGAACTGGGAAGATTGTTAGTACTTCTACTGCACTGGCTGCTGAAGTCCCACAGAAACTGGAAGTGAAGCATGTTCAACCTTCCAGTTCTAACATGAATGTTATTGATGCTGAATATGGATTAACATCCATTGATCAATCTGGTGGTGACTTCTATTCTTTAGAAGAACTTGATCAGCTGGAGGATGGTGATTTGGCTTTGATAGTCAGAAAGTTTGGGAAGTTTAGATTCAAGAGGAATCCCAATCTTAAGTTCAGACCCAGGTTTCAGAGAGGTGGTTCTTCATCTTCAAGTGGCTCAAGGGGTGGCTACAAAACTGGAACTGTGGAAAGGAGCACAATCAGATGCTACAATTGCAATGAGTTGGGTCACTTTGCTACTGAGTGCAGAAAGCCAAAGCAAGTGACTAGAAACACATTTGATTCTAGCAAGAAGAACAAGATTGGGAAAGCTTATGTTGCTGAAGGAAAGAGTTGGGATGACACTGACAGTGATGAAGAAGCAGGTGAGATTGGGAACCTTGCTTTAGTGGCTAAAGAGGCAAGCACTTCATCTGCACACATGTCAGAGGTAATGTTTACTGATACTGAAATGATTCGTCATCTTGGTGGCACCTTAGAATGTGCTCGCACTGAAAATGATAGAATAATTCTTTTGAACACAAATCTTGAAAATGAGATAAAAGAATTAAAACTAGTGCATGTTAATCAGGATGAACTTGTTGAGAAAATAGCTTTTCTTGAGAATAGGGTTAAATGTTATATTCAACTGGAAACCATTCTTAAGAAAGAGATTAGTGAGCTCAAGACTAAAGCTAATGCCTATTTTAGCTCTTGTAAGACGGCTAAAGAGATTCTCAATAAACAAGCTATTGGTAATCATGTCAGTATAGGTTATGGTTATAATGAGGCCATTGGATTGCTTGGAATTAACTCCCCTTGTAGATTCAAATCTGAAGGAAAGGTTGTTCCATATGTGCTTAAGGGTATTGAAACATCCTTCTGTAAGGAGTCCGAAGCAGAACCTCTGAATGAAGACTCTATCATCATTGCAGAGGAGATTCGTGAAGAAGATATTGCTTTGGAAGTTGAACAATCCAAAAAGTGTATATCTGATATTCCAGTAAAAGTTGCTACAACTAAAAAGACTAAATCAGATATCCATAAGTTGGATCAAAACAACTGTAGAACTAACATGCCTGCTGTTAATTCTTCTCATAAAGCATGTGGTGTGAGTAATTGCATGTCTTGTGCTTTTAATGTTATGTATGCTTTCTTTAATAAAAAGCATGTATCTAGTGATAAGACTGCTCCACGTCAACATGTTAATAATAAGAAGCATGTTAAAGCAAAGACTACTAGTCCTCCTCAGACTAGAGTGGATTCATTTATCCCTAAGCCTACTCAGAAATGTGTTAAGGCTGGCTATAAATGGAAACGCTCTTATGTGAAAGAGGTTGAAGTAGTTGTAGTTAAAAATGTTGTTTTGCCTGACAAAGGCCAATTCTTTAAGTATGCCGGACCCAATCAAGTGTGGGTTCCGAGGAAGGACTAATCAATCTGGTATTGCAGGCAGTTAAACAGGTAAGCCGTGTTATATGGGTTCTTGACAGTGGCTGTTCAAGGCATATGACCGGAGATAGAGCCCTGCTATCAGATATGGTTGAAAAAGCTGGCCCAGTAGTAACCTTTGGAGATAACAGCAAGGGTATTACGAAAGGATATGGCTGTTTGAAGTACGGAAATGTTATCATTGAAGATGTTTCATTTGTGGAAGGTCTGACGTTCAATCTTCTCAGCATCAGTCAGTTATGTGACAGAGGATATTCTGTTTCCTTTGAAAGAGAGAAGTGCCAGATCCTTCACAAGAAGAATGGAAAGCCTGCTCTTCAAGGAGTGAGGAAAGGTGACTTGTTCATAGCTGATCTGAACTCGGGATTCAAAGATGAAGTTAATTGTTTTTATGCTAAAGCTTCATCAGATGATAGTTGGCTATGGCACAAGAAGATGTCTCACCTTAACTTCAAAACTATGAACTCTTTAGTCAAGAGGGATTTAGTTAGAGGTTTGCCTCAGATGGAATTTACACAGGAAGGACTGTGTGAGGCATGCCAGAAAGGAAAGTCAAAGAAGGCTTCTCACAAGGGCACTGATACATCATCAATAACTGAACCTCTTCAGCTACTGCACATGGATTTGTTTGGTCCAGTTAATGTGATGTCCATGTCAAAGAAACAATATGCACTTGTGATTGTTGATGACTATTCAAAATATACATGGGTTTTATTCCTACATTCCAAGGATGAGACCCCATTCCTGGTGATTGGCCACATAAAGTTGATTGAGCTGGATTCTAGATTCCCTGTTAGAGCCATAAGGTCAGATAATGGTACTGAATTCAAGAATGCCATTCTAACTGATTTTTGTGCTGATAAAGGAATAACAAGACAGTATTCTGCCCCTAGAACTCCTCAACAAAATGGAGTAGTGGAAAGAAAGAATCGTACATTGATTGAAGCAGCTAGGACTATGCTAAGTGAGTCCAAACTTCCAACGTACTTTTGGGCTGAAGCAGCGAATACAGCTTGTTATACTCAGAATCGAACTTTAATCAACAAGGACTTAATGAAGACTCCGTATGAGATCATGAACAACAAGAAACCAACTGTCAAGTACTTTCATGTATTTGGAGCAAAATGCTTTGTGCTTATAGATGACAATGTTAAACGTGGCAAGTTTGATGCATAGGCACAAGAAGCTATTTTTGTTGGATATTCCAGAAGATCTTACAGGGTCTATGTGGTTGGTAGTCACACAGTAAAGGAAAGTGTCAATGTTACTTTTGATGACACTAAGTTCCCCAGTATCCAAAAAGAAGACTCATCTGAAAAGCTGAAGTTTGATAACTTTCCAGACTCAGAATCAGATGATGAAGCCCCACCTGAAGTTATTGCTGGTGATGATAATAATAATGATGATAATGATCATGGTGATGGTGGTGGAAACACTGGTAACAATGGAGATACCACCAACACTGGAGAAGAATCATCAAGGCAATCAAGCAACAACTCAGGGGGAGCAAATGAAGGATCAGCTAGTCACTCACAACATCAAAGTGAATTTCAAGGTGAATCATCAAGATCAAATCTTCCAAGACAGACTGTTTGGAATAGAGCTCATCCTTTTGAGCTGATCATTGGTGATCCAGATGTTGGAGTTAAAACTAGAAGAGCTTCTCAGAATGAATGTCTTTTCTCAGCATTTCTATCTAAAATGGAGCCAAAGAAAACTGAGGAAGCACTGACTGATCCAGATTGGGTGATTGCTATGCAAGATGAACTCAATCAATTTGAACAACAACAAGTTTGGAAGCTGGTACCCAGGCCAAAGAACAAGAAAGTAGTTGGTACAAGATGGGTATACAGGAACAAGCTAGATGAGGAAGGCATTGTTACAAGGAACAAGGCAAGACTGGTTGCACAAGGGTATTCTCAAGCTGAAGGCATTGACTATGATGAAACCTATGCACCAGTGGCTAGACTTGAGGCCATCAGGATGTTCTTAGCATTTGCTGCTTATTCCAATTTTAAAGTCTATCAAATGGATGTTAAGAGTGCATTCCTGAATGGTGAACTTGATGAAGAAGTGTATGTGGAACAGCCCCCTGGCTTTGAAAATCAGGAGCTGCTGGACTTTGTGTACTTTCTCTTCAAGGCTATCTATGGTCTCAAACAAGCCCCAAGAAAATGGTATGACACTCTCTCTGGTTTTCTTTTAGAAAATGGTTTTGTTAGAGGTATCATAGACAAAACTCTTTTTTCAAAGAAACACAAAAGTGATATGATATTAGTCCAAGTCTATGTGGATGACATCATATTTGGGTCTACTATTGATAATCTCTGTAAGAGATTTGCTGAGCTTATGCAGAGTAAGTTTGAAATGAGTATGATGGGTGAGCTGAAGTTCTTTCTTGGATTACAAGTAAGTCAAAGGTCAAATGGTATATTTATTTGTCAATCCAAGTATCTCAAAGAACTCCTCAAGAAGTATCACATGGAGGATTCAGCATCAGCAAGGACTCCATCTTCAACAGCAATCAAACTTGGAGCTTCTGACAAATCTATCAAGGTAGACGTTACAAGCTACAGAGGTATGATTGGCTCCTTACTCTATCTTACTGCTAGTAGACCAGATATTATGTATGCTACATGCTTGTGTGCAAGGTTCCAAGCGGACCCTAGAGATGTACATCTCGTTGCTGTGAAAAGAATCTTGAGATATCTTAAGGGTACACCTAATCTAGGTATCTGGTACCCTAAAGATTCTGGTTTTAATCTTGTTGGATATACAGATTCTGATTATGCAGGTAGTGTTGTGGATAGAAAGAGCACCTCTGGGAGTTGTCAATTCCTAGGAGGTAGGTTGATTTCCTGGTATAGCAAGAAACAACAAACAGTTTCCAATTCAACAGCAGAAGCTGAATATATTGCTGCTGGAAGCTGTTGTGCTCAGATCTTATGGATACGGAATCAATTAAAGGACTATGGCTTTGCCTTAGACAAAATTCCCATATTTTATGATAATACAAGTGCCATAGCAATCTCCAACAACCCTGTGCAGCACTCGAGAACGAAGCACATTGATATCAGGTATCATTTCATCAGAGAGCATGTCATGAATGGAACTGTGGAGTTACACTTTGTACCCACAGAAGAACAGACTGCAGATATATTCACTAAATCTGTTGACGAATCCACATTTATCAAGTTAGTTGGTAAATTGGGTATGTTAAACAGTCTTAGTGATTAACAATATCTCTGTCATGTTTGTTCTTTAAAAATTCATTTTCTCTTGTCATTTAACTGATATTTTCTGCCATTTCTCATTTAATAATTGCATGCTTGTTAATTTAAATGGTTCTGGATATTTTATTTTCTTTAAAAATATTTTTCTCATATTTTTTAAGTGGAGAAATGTATTTTTATTGAAAATATAATTATTTAGAATTATTTAGATATTTTCCAGATTGTAAATATTGTTGTTTGAATTTTTCTGCAAGTTTATATTAATTTTATGCATTTCTATAATATTCTGCATATTTTTCTAGGATTTATGGAATTTTCTATGAATTTTTCTAGGCTTTTATATATTTTTCATGCATTTTTATAAGTTTTTCAGTATTTTTCTGTAAATATTCGAATTAATTCTGCATTTTCCTAAGTCTTCCCAGTTTTTTACTAGGAAGACTACCGGGAAAACTAAGGATTTTAGATTTATTTTTAAAGTATTTTCCTAAGTCTTCCCAGTTTTTGAACTAGGAAGACTATCGGGAAGACTTAATATTATTTGTTTTATTTTCTGTTTTCCTGTTTTAATTTAATTCGGAAGACTTTCTAGTTTGTACTAGGAAGACTACCGGGAAGACTATCCTAAGTCTTCCCGATTGTCTTCCCAGTACAATCTTAAATAAAAACGTTTGACTGTCTTTAGTTTTGAATTTTAACAGTTATTTTATTACTTATATATATATACATACAGTACATACAGTTTTGCCTTAGCAGTTTTCTTAAGATTTTCAGAATTCCCCCTTTCCGAATTCTCTAAAGTTTTTCCAGAATCATTGATCACTTGTGTTCTTTGCTCAAGTTTTAACTTAGCAATACTCTCAGTCACTTATTTCGTATATTAGCACTATAAGTCGAAACTCTGCCCAAATTTTTTTCGATTTTTGAGTGTTAATCCGTTAAGTGTGATTGCGTTCTTGATTAAGGGAAAGTACCGTGAGTATTTATCTGTGTGTGTGTACTGTGTGTGTTCTTGAAATCACTTACCCATTTCATTTCGAGTTTTCAAAGTGTTAAGTTCGGAATTTTAGGATTACCTTTAAAATTAATTAATTTGGGTGAAATTGTAATTTTGTGGATTTTAGTAATTTTAATTAATTCTAAAAATCTATAAATTTTAATTTTATTTTAAATTGATTAAAATTTTCTTGTTTTATAAAAATGGATCCTAATTTTGAACTAGTATTAAATAATTTTGTTGGGTATTTTGATCCGGCTAGGTGTAAAGTGGAACGTTTTAGGCCGTGGATTCAATTTTTAAATAGCAATACATGTGTTAGTTATGCTATTTGTGCCAATGCACTTCTGAAAATTGATCCATTAAGGATGTTGTGTTCAAGTGCTGTTATTGCTGAAGATTCAAAATCTTTCTCTTTCAATATTTTAAACCAGCAATATACAGTTACTTTTGATTTATTTTGTGATGTGTTGCATTTTCCAAAGGACAGGTTTGATCCCTTACCCACTGATGATGAGTTATCACAGTTCTTTGTGAATATTCATTATCAGGGTCCCTTTCAAATGGTTAAATTGTCCAAGAGTTTTGTAGTAAGGGAATGGGATCTGTTCTTTGATACTATAGCTAGGGTATTTGGTAACTGCACAAAAACAAACTTTCATTGCATTACCAGTCTTAATCAGTACATTGCCTATGCTATAGTATTTGGTCGTAGATTGAACTTTGCTGAGATTCTGTGGAACCTATTGCTCAACAGGCTTGCTCACTCTAGGAGAGATTCTGATAATGGTGTGAAAGTAAGGTGTTGGTACCCTCGCTTTCTAACTCTTATCATTAATCATCTTCTCACTGCTGAGCAGGTAGAACTGTTTCGAGAAGCTAGATTTGAAACCTCTCCAACCACAGACACCAAATTCTACACCAGACTTGACGTCTCATCCAAATTCCTCAATATACCTGTTCTTGTTTCACCATTGATGAGTCAATTCATTAATCTTCCTATCTTTGGTGAACAAGTTCCCGAACCACATCCAGTACCACTGCAGGTAGTTATTCCTAACTTTGGTTCTTCTTCTGGTACTTCAAGTGAAACCCAAGTGGTTGTTAGGGCTGACCCAGAGATTGTAGAACCACAGTCTCTGACCCAGGTCATAGAGCCAAACAGAGAGTCAAACACTCCTGAAACACAATCTGAGCCTAATGTTCAAACCAGTTCAAGAAAGGTTAGTGATATACCTGAAATGAGTGTTCCCACAGCTCTGTCTCCACCCTTAAAGAAAAGAAAAACCTATAGGGAGACAGCTGTAAGCCCATCTGTATCCTCTCAAAAGGATATGGACATTGATATGGCCACTACACAGACTCTGGAGACATCCTCTCAACAGGATGAATCTATTGAAATTCGCCATAGGGCCATGGCATCTTGTACTGAGTCAAGCACACTTCCATTACTCACAATGGGAGAAGACATCCATTTAGATGACACTCAGGACACCATGCCAGGAGAGCACTTTACTTTTGACTTTGAAACAGAACCTACCATAGTTACGGTAGAAGTGCCTTCACAGGCATCAGAGGGAAAATCTGATTCTTCGCCACCAATAATAGAATCATTTTCTCCCCTCCCAGAGGGAACATCTCTGGCTCCCCTAAGGGATTTTTCACTCGTAGTTTATACTGGAGAAAGTGAAAGGCAACTTGATGAGTCTGTCCCTGAAGAAATTCAGTATATAATGTCAAATATTTTGACAGACTCATTCAGGGATCGGGAATTGCGAACTCCCATTTCACCACCACTGACCTCTCTTGAAGGGGCTAGGGTGATTTTTCCTGCAGGTACATCTACTGAGAATCTTGACAGACAGTTAGTGGTGAGAGATATGAATCAAACACCGAGTGAAACACAAGCACGTGAGTTGAGTGAAACACCACTGAGAGCAATTGAGGTGAGTGCACACACTGACACAAACACTGCTTTGTTGAACCAGCTAGCTGCTCTACAAAGGAAGTTACAAGAAACCCAGGTTGAGAACAATCTTCTTAAAGCACAAGTGGTTGCTCAATCTACCACCTCTGTATCAAATCAGCTGGGTACTGTGAAAGATGACCTGGAAGGATTGAAGAATAATTTACTCCCGAGGCTGAATTCAATCCAACAATCTCAAGTACTGGTGGCTTCAGACATCTCTGATCTTACTACGTCAAATGCTCAGATATCGGAGAGTGTCAAGGAGATTGCTGCTATTTCTACCAAGGTGGACTTTATTCTGCAAACATCTGATGAAAACCAGAGGTTTAATGAAGAAAGGATGTCTAAGTTAGAAGGAGGAATGGAGCATCTAAATGAAGGGATGAAGCACCTATACAATATGATCAAGAATTCACATCAACCTACTGAAGATCAAAGAACATTCTTTGAGGGAGATGATGATGAGGATGATGATGCTGATGAAGGAGGAGATGGGAGAGAAAGAGGAGAGATAAGGAGAACATCTGAGGTGAATCCTAGGGCTTCCACAGCTCAAACTGTAGAGGATTCCTCAACTAAGGGGGAGAAGGAGAAAGAAGGAGGAAATAGAGAAGCTGGAGGAGCTTCTGGAAAGGATAAGGGAAAAGGTAAACAATCATTGGAGGATACTGTCTTTGATGATGCCTACTACTACCATGGTGAACAGGATGACTTCCATTACGACACATCTGGTGATCTGGAGAAGACCATACCTGAAGAAGCTTTTGGTGAGGAGGAGGTTGAGGAGGCAGCAAACTTTGAGGATTGGGAGGATGAAGCTGATCTATATACACCTGACCCTTTGTTTCAGAAGGAGTTGAAGAAACAGCAAGCAGAGCTAAGGAGAAAGGAGGATGAGAATGCCAAGGTCTCAGACATCATATCTCAGAAGCTGAAAATTCAAAAGGCTGAACATGAAGACAAACAACGTCTTCATAGTATTCATGTCAAAGAAAGGAGATTGGATGTGAGGATGAAGCAAGGAAGCAAGTGGGATAAGGCAAGGGAGATGTTTGATATCCCTCAGAGAGGCACAAACAATGATGCTACTTTTCTGAAGCTGCTTGAGAAGATCAGAACGGTTAATCCAGACAACTCATTATATATGAAGGCATTAAAGGAAGATATCCTAAGGATTACGTCTGCATTTGATCAAGTGAGGCAAGAACTGTTCATTTATGTCTCAAGTGCTCTTGAAGGGTCATTCACCATTTCTCTTGACCTCCTACAAAGAAGATCTCTATCTGAATTGTGGATTCTGATGAGTAAAGTAAAGAGATCTTCTTGCTTGAATGAGCTTCTATATGACCGGCTTAGAGATTCTGCTATGAAGGCCAGTCCTCAAGTTGTACATTTTCCTTATGAAGTCAAAATCTATAGAGGTACAACTTTAGAAACTGTGAGGCTGGATCCTGATTCCATGAAGCTACAGACTGCTATGCAACTGGTGAAGTTGGAGAATCTTCTTAGAACTTCTGGGTTTGCTTTTGTAGAGAAGTCTGAAGTTGCTGATATGATTTCAGACTACTGCACGGAGAAAATTCCAAGATATGCTCAGATGAAGAATAGATTGAAGAAGATCACCAATCAACCAGTAATGCCAAGTGGTGTGGTTTCTGAAAGTGATCGTGTCCTTGACAAAGATCTTCTAGTCACCTTACAAGAAGCTGAAGAAGGTGAAATTAGAGACTAAAGGCATGATAGGTTTAGCTCATTTGTAAATGTTATATCTTTAGAGCTAGGTAAATCAAGATAGGGAAATGTATTCATATGTTCAGTCTAGAGGAACATCTATCTTGTATTTATCTTTACTGTTTGAATCTGGAATTTGTTATATTTAATCCAGAACGTTTTATTATTTGCTTGGCTCTTAAAAGTCTTATCTTTTCTTGTTTTAGTTGAGTTATCCTCTAGAGTATTTGGTTGTTATTGTCTAACAAACAAATAGGGGGAGATTGAAAGGCATATGTCTAGTCCTATTTGTAAACACCGAGGATTCTACTCAACTTTAATTAAGATGTAATAAGTAAATAATAAAAATCAATTGTCACAGGAATCTCAGAAGGTTATATCTGTCAAAGAATGAAGATTAAAGTCATCTACAGACTTGAAGTGATTCTACATTGAAAGAAGCTCAATTTATTGATCAAGCCTCAATGAAGTATTCAAGCTCAGTGGATTTATTAAAGTGACAGAGATTTCAAGTGGTGACAGAAAAAGATACTGATTACGGAGTTCTTGAATAAGAAGGAAGTGAATCACTGCTTAAAGTTAAATAGATAAAGAACAGACATTGTCGTTAGTCACTCATGAACCAGACAGCACATCGAGTGTCAACGTACTTTTATGTTTGTTATTTATCTAAGTTTTAAGTGATTCTGGAATTAATTGAGAAGTCAACTAATTCTATTTATTCTCTTATAAATAATTAATATTATTAAGTATATTATTTATTAATTTAATTCTGCAAAGAATTAAATTAATACATAATTTATTTAGTTAATTATTTAAATTAGAATATTTTTGAACTAGGAAGACTTAGATTTTGCACTAGGAAGACTTAGTTTTTAAACTAGGAAGACTCACTAGTGAGTCTTCCCGATTGTCTTCCTAAGCCAAAGTTAAGTCTTCCCGAATGTCTTCTTTACACAATGCTTGTTTTCCCGATTGTCTTCCAAGGCAAAAAGGAATGATTTTCTGCTTGTCTTCCAAGTGCATTTTGTATTCTAATATGCAGTGCACGTGGGTTTCAAAAGAAAAGAGAATGGTATAAATAAGAGGACAGTTGACATTACTCAGTGACAATTCAATACAGAAGAAAAAGAGACAGCAACCAAAAACATTACATTTTTCTCTCTGTCTTCATTACTTCTTCAAACGGCAAGGCATTCATTTCTTCAGAGAATTAATTCTTGATTTGATCTTAAACATTTAATCCATAAGAATTGTATCTCTTGTACTGCTTTAGCTTTCTAGCGGATCATAATCCCTAGATTTTATATCGAACTACTTTTTAGTATTCGATCCTTTTTATTACAAAAATAGATAAATTCATGTCGAATTTATTCTAGATTTGTTTTATTAAGTTCTTTGTAATCAGTGATCAAAATTGTAACACCTCTCAAGTTTAATAGAGTTTCTATTTAACTTGAATATTGTTTCAGTTTTTATTCCGCATTAATTTGTTCTAAACAGTTAAATCAATTAAAGGACAAATTCGATAAAACGGTATAGTTTGTATTCAACCCCCTTTCTACAAACTTATCAGGACCTAACAATCTTTAACCAGAGTGCTTTTGATCTAACCATCCCAGATAAATCAACAACACTTGAAGCGTTTGTAATAATTCCTCCTGACTGAAAATTGATAAGTGTATCACAACTTAATGTGCTAATATGTTTCCACTTCTTATCCTTTTCCTTTTCAAATGCATAGCTTCTTTCCAGTGAAGATTCTTGTCTACTTTGGTTCCTCCACACTCTTCTGTTTGAGAGTTTAAGCCTTTGTACATAGAGATTTAAATCTCTATTTGTTGATCTTGTAATTTCTCTTCTTCTGGCTTCTTCTTCTTCATCTACTTCCTTGTTGTGAGAATCAACCACAGTAGATAAAATTATCAAATCAATCTCTTGCATAATTTCAGAATCATCAGGATCATGAATATTATCAGGAACAACATCAGGATTAGATTCTTCAATTTGATTTGTATTGCATAGAGTTGATTTTCTTGATTTTCTTCTCAATTCAGGTTCTTCTTCAATATTTCCATCATCACCAAAAGTAGATCTGTCAGGAACTACTAGAGTTTGACTAGGTTCAGGAATTTCTTCAATTCCTAACCCTCGAGACCTTGTCTAGGTATTGTTTGAGTTGAAGAACCTCTTCTACTTCTTCTAGCTCCTCTCCTACCTCTACCTCCTCTACCTCTAGCAGGAGCAGGATTATTAAAGCTTTCCATCATTTCTCTCTGTTGTCTTAAGAATTCTTCATGTGAGAGATCAGGATATTCTTCACTTGCTGTAGAGAGTGCTTTTCTTGCATATAATTGTTGAACTCTTTTATCAGTGTGATATAGAGTAACAATTCCGCCATCTTTTGAAGAAAACTTCTGGAATAAATTTGATGCATCTTCAGGATTATCAATAAAAATATCTTCATCACCTTCAGGAATTGTAGCAAGAGTATGTCCATGACCAGGTGTCAGGATTTGTTCTTCCGTCAGGATCTGAGATTGCACCAACGTTCTTACTGTCTTAACTCCAGAATCAGAAACATGAGTTGACTGCGTTGTTTGACTTTGTGAAGTTTGAATTGTAGACTTCATAACAGCAGCATCAGAGGTTTCTCCTTGTATCACTTTGTCACTACCATCATCTCCAGTATCATCATCATTATTCCTTAATACTAGATCAGGTGTGCATTTTGTCCGACTAACCTTCTCCCCCTTTTTGACATCAGAATTTGACAATAAATTCAAAATTAAGGAAAGAGAGGCTTGAATGTCAGTTACCTTAGTATCCAGAGAATCAATCCTTCTGTTGATAGAGGTTTGTTCAGAAATAATAGATTTCACTTGGGATTCTACTACCCTTAGCTGAAAAGCAGTAGGCACCTTTGTAAAATTTTGAGAAATATCATTCCTCACCAACTCAGTTGAGTTCTTGATAGAATCAATCTCACTTTTTAAGCTTTTGGATAACAGAGTTGTAGCCTTCAGATGATTCTTCAAGTCTTGATTCTCTATAGATTTCACTGCATCATAGGCATGTTCCAAAGCAGAAGAATAACTTACAGATTCAGCAGATCTGTGCCATGAATTGTTCCATTCATTCTGTCTAAGTGCCTCAGCAGGATTAAAGGAAGGAATAGAAAAATCTTGTCTCTGATCTTTCCCAGTGGAAGCTTTGCCAGCCATATATGTACTTGATGAACCAAAATTAGTTCCAAGACTAATTTTGAGTGCTGTAGCAAGCTGTTCCTTCTCTTTTCGATTCTCATCATCATCACTATCATCAGAGTCATCATCATCAGTACTATGAGTATCATCAGGATTAGGAATAACTATACCTTTCATTTTATCCTGTGAATCTGTGATAGGATGATCCATTGGTCTTGAACGAAGTGGCTGTATCAGGATAGGTTCAACATCAGGAGCACCACTAGCGTCAGGATGAACACCGTCAGGATTTGATATGCTTGCATCAGTATTTTCTACCAATGGTTCTTGTGGAGCTTGAGGTTCAGAAGCTTCTTCAACACTTTGAGTCAAAGGTTCTTGTGTGCTTCCCTCATTGACAGTGTCCTCGACCAATCTTTGAACTTCATCTGCACCAGAAATCCCTTGAGCATTGTCAGGAAATTTCTCAGAAACTGTAGCTTGGCCTGCATCTTCACTTTGAGAAGATGGTTCTTGTGTAGCTGGAATGTTGATGTCTTCATTCTCCCTTTGAGAAAATGGTTCTTGTGGGACCATTCCACGAGCTAAGCCTTCACTCAAACTTTGATTGAGTGGTTCTTGTGTGGCTGGATCATCAGAAAGAGCTGTTGAACCACTTTGAGGTTCAGGTTCTTGTGGGCTTGATCCTTTCAGTTTCTTTTGTCTCTGATAGACTAACTCTTCTACCTTCCTTAGCTTTTCCATTGGATGTTTTATCCCAAGATTGGAAGCAGTAGCACCATACTTCTCCCATAAAATATCAAAATGTCTTTTTGTTGGAGAGTCCTGCGCTGGAGAGTCTGAAATATTAACCACTTGACTTGGTGCAGTATCAGGAATACTAACATCAGGATTTGCTTGAGCAGTAGAAACTGATTGCTCATTCAGAAGAGAAGTGTCCTGTACATCAGTATCCTGCTTCTTTTCTAAAGGAATATGATACCTGCTTTTTGATAACTTCCTTTTCTTCTGTGGTGTAGACAATGGAACCACAACTGCAGTAGCAGTATTAGCAACTTCCTTATTCACATTCATCACAGAGGATATAGGTAAGTCATCCTCTGAATCAGTCTCATCCCTGAGAACTAATTTTCTTTTAATAGAAACAGCCTCACCTCCCTTTGCAGCTTTCTTCACCAGGACCCCTTGTACACCCCCTTGTGACTTCTTTGTAGTGATAGGTGTAGAGGAAAAATCCTTTGAACCTGATTGCCTTCCTGACACATCAGTTCTAGCTGACTTCTTTGCTGTTACAACTAAAGTCTTTTGAGAGACATTAGAGGTGGCAGTTGACTGTTTAGACTGTTTAGGATGAATGCTTGGGTTAGGAACAAGGTGTGATTGGCCTTGCCCCATAGCATTAGAAATTAAACCATAACGATTAGGCATTTTCCTATGTAAGAAAAACCTAACCTCATCAGGAATAAAAGCATTTCCTATGAAATCATTTGCCTTATCACTGTTGACTAAGGACTTAATATTATTCACAGTAATTCTACAGACAGGTAGAATTACATCATCCTCAAAAACAACATTAGGACACAAGTGATTAAGTATCAACTGTAAAAATCTAAGAAAACAGACAGAACCTAACTTATCTGATTTCCTATCACTTAAAGCTTTTAAGATAAACGACCCATAATCAAACACTGTAGAGTGGATAAGAGAGTACCCAATTTTAAGAGATCTTGATGGAAGAGCATCAAAATTTGATGTCTTGTTCAGGAAACAGCGGCTGATCGTATCAAAGAAGAAATTCCATTCCTTCTTAAGCTTTGTCCTAAATAGATTGCCATATCTCTTTACTTCACCATTGTAGCCCAACTTTGTAACAAACTCAAAAAGATTAGAGTCCGAAACATTAGCAGGAATAGCATCACCAAGAACAGGTAAATGCAGGGCTTCCTCCACAATTGCAGGAGTCACATAGTGAGTAATTCCATTATGTTCAAAACTCATCAAGATGGTGTCAGAATACCCTTTGTCAAAAGTAAATGAGTTCCACACCTGTATTACAGACTTAAAAGAAACACTTACAGGTTCTGTTAAAGCAAACTTCAATGGGCTTGAAGCTAGAAAATCTTGAATTATATGAAACTCATTGGGTAAATCTTGATGATTTAGAATAGCCACAAAATTGTTAGTGGCAAAAGTAACACCACTAATCACTGTTTGTTTATTCATGAATGATGAAGACGCCATTGTAATTTCTTAAAAAATCTTGAGAATTGATGTGTGAATATAGCTAGGGTTCGTAAGCACAGAGAGAGAGAGAAAATCGAAAAACTGATGATGAGAGAGTAATTAATGATGTAGAATAAGTAAAAGTATTTTGTTAGAACAAAACTTTACTCTCAATAACAGGTGGCAAAATATGATTTGTGCACAAATAATTAGTGGACAGATTACGTGTGTATTTTAAATGAAACTGCACCGCTTTTTATGTGTATGTATATGTATATTTATAACAGTGCAACACACGCGCGCATACAGTTGTCCTACTAAAACTCAACCGTCCATCAGCAGATACTGACGAAAAATTAGGCACAAATTAAGCAATGAAATACTGACCTGAACATCAGGATTGACCAGTTGACTTCCTGTCAGGATTGTATCCTATCAGGATTTGATCAAAGAAAACATACCTTTCTGAATAACCATCAGGATTTGACAGTTATCAGGATTTCCTCTCTGTAGCTTTCCTCAGAAATTCTCAAAGTTCATCATTCCAAGTTCATTCACCAATTTATTGAAAGTAGCTTCAGGTAGTGGCTTGGTGAATATATCAGCTAGTTGTTGATCAGTAGGAACAAAGTGAAGTTCAATTGTTCCTTCCAGAACTTGTTCTCTTATGAAATGATATCGAATACTGATGTGTTTAGTAAGAGAATGTTGAACTGGATTTCCTGTCATTGCAATAGCACTTTGGTTATCACAATAAATAGGGATTTTTGAGTGTGACAGGCCATAATCTAACAACTGATTTCTCATCCACATTATCTGAGCACAACAACTTCCTGCAGCAATGTACTAAGCTTCTGCAGTTGAAGTGGAAATGGATTTTTGCTTTTTACTGAACCATGAAACTAGTCTTCCACCCAAAAACTGACAGCTTCCTGAAGTACTTTTCCTGTCTATTTTGCATCCTGCAAAATCAGCATCTGAATAACCACACAACCCAAAATCTGATTCCCTTGCATACCAAAGGCCAAGTGAAGAAGTGCCTTTGAGATATCTGAAAATTCTTTTGACTGCAATCAGATGGGGTTCTCTAAGTTTTGCTTGAAATCTTGCACACAGATAGGTTGCAAACATGATATCTGGTCTACTTGCAGTGAGATACAATAAAGATCCAATCATTCCTCTGTAGTGAGTTACATCTACCTCAGTACCTTGATCAGGATCAAGTTTGGTAGCTGTAGCTATGGGAGTTGTAGCAGGAGAACTATCTTGCATGTTAAACCTTGTCAATAAATTCCTTGTATATTTAGACTGATTGATAAAAATCCCTTCATCAGTCTGTTTAACTTGAAGACCAAGAAAGTAACTCATTTCTCCCATCATGCTCATTTGATATTTTGACTGCATAAGCTTGGAAAACTTTTCACAAAACTTATTGTTTGTTGACCCAAAAATGACATCATCAACATAAATCTGAACTAATAACAAGTCCTTACCATGATTCAAATAAAATAGAGTTTTATCAATAGCACCTCTTTTGAATCCACTTTCCAGTAAGAATAGAGCTAAAGTTTCATACCATGCTCTTGGAGCTTGCTTTAGTCCATAAAGTGCCTTATCCAATCTGTAGACATGATCTGGATATTTAGGATCAATGAAACCAGGAGGTTGCTCAACATAGACTTCTTCCTCCAGTTCTCCATTTAAGAAAGCACTTTTAACATCCATCTGGAAAACCTTGAATTTCTTATGTGTTGCATAAGCAAGAAATATCCTGATGGCTTCTAGTCTTGCAACAGGAGCAAACATTTCATCATAATCAATTCCCTCTTGTTGAGAATACCCCTTTGCAACTAGTCTTGCTTTGTTTCTGATTATTACTCCATCAAAATCAGTCTTGTTCTTGAAAATCCACTTTGTACCAACAATAGATCTATTCTTTGGTCTTGGTACCAGTTTCCAGACTTCATTTCTTTCAAATTCATTCAGTTCCTCTTGCATTGCAGTAACCCAATCAACATCTTTAAGTGCATCTTCAACTTTCTTTGGTTCCTCCTTGGATAGAAAGTTATTGTATAGACATTCATTCTGAGTTGCACTTCTTGTTTGAACACCTGCATCAGGATCCCCAATGATCAAATCAGGAGTATGACTTGCAGTCCATTTCCTTGCTGGTGTTAAATTGTTTCTTGAAGAAGATGCTCTCCCTGGATTGGTGTTATCATGATTTGAAGAACTTGCTTGTCTTGAAGCTCCCCCTGAATTATTGCTATTTCCTCCTGATAAGTTATCAGGATCATCACTTGAATCAGTATCTGAAGAATTCTGTCCTGATGATTGTGTTGACTCTGAACTTGTAGTAGAATGATGTTGCTCCCCCTCAACATTAGAACTACTAGAAGTATTACTATTGATTGCATCATCAGTATTAGCACCATCAGTATCTGGTGTGTCATCAAGATTTGGTGACCCATCAAGATCTGATGTATTGACAGGATCTGATTCACTTTCCTCAGGTTCCTTGGTAGCTTCATTTTCAAAAATCAATCTATCATGAGAGTCTTCATTGATTCAAGCTATCTTCTTGTCATCAAAAGATACATGAATTGACTCCATGACAGTCCTTGTCCTCAAATTAAAAACTCTGAAGGCTCTTGATGCAGGATAGCCTATGAAAATTCCTTCATCAGCCTTTGTTTCAAATTTCCCTAGTTGTTCAGGATGAGTTCTGAGAACAAAACATTTACAGCCAAACACATGCAGATGCTTTAGACTTGGTTTCTTCTCCTTGAGTGACTGATAAGGAGTAACACCATGCCTGTTTATTAATGTGAGATTTTGAGTGTAGCATGCTGTGTTGACTGCTTCTGCCCAGAAATATGTAGGTAATCTTGCTTCTTCCAACATAGTTCTGCCAGCTTCAATAAGAGTTCTATTTTTCCTTTCAACTACTCCATTTTGCTGAGGTGTGCCAGGAGCAGAGAATTGTTGAATGATTCCTTTGTATTTGCAGAACTCTTCCATCTTTGAATTCTTAAATTCAGTACCATTATCACTTCTCAGTATCTTGACTTTGTACTTTGTGGTTGTCTCAATCATACTTACATGATCCAACAGAACTTCAGGAGTCTCATCTTTTCTGTGTAGAAAATACACCCAGGTGAATCTAGAATATTCATCAACAATTACAAGAGTGTACCTTTTCTTACTGATGGACATGATGTTGACTGGACCAAATAGATCAATATGTAGCATGTGATATGGTTCTTCAATAGAGGATTCTGATTTACTCTGGAATGATGTCCTTCTTTGTTTTGCTTTCTGACATGCATCACAGAGTCCATCAGGAGTATATAACACTTTTGGTAATCCTCTTACTAAATCTTTCTTAACCAACTCATTGATATTGCTGAAGTTGAGATGAGAAAGCTTCTTGTGCCAATTCCAACTTTTATCTACTGAAGCTTTACTGATCAGACAGGTAGGGGAGTCATCAGTATTTGATTGAATGTTGGCTTCATATATGTTACCATGCCTGTAGCCAGTTAGTGCTATCTTGCTTGTTGCTTTACTGACTACTTCACAATGAGTGGAATAGAAGTTGACATGATAACCTCTGTCAGTGATTTGACTAATACTCAACAAGTTGTGTTTCAGTCCCTTCACTAGAGCTACTTTTTCAATGATGACATTTCCAATGATCATATTGCCATATCCCAAAGTTTGTCCAATGTTGCCATCTCCATAAGACACAATTGGGCCAGCTTTCTCCTCATATTCTGATAACAGGGCTTTGTTTCCAGTCATGTGCACAGAACATCCACTATCCATGACTAACACATTTTTCTTTTTACCCTGCAATCAGAATAGAAACACACTAGTTAGAACATTTAGGAACCCATACTTGTTGGGTTCCTTTTCCATGCAATTTATTAACTTTCACAGCAGAAGACTTTCTGACCTTAGCAGTCCTGACATGATTTACTTCATCAGGATTTGCTTTGTCAGTATCAGTATTAACAAAAGCATGTTCCAACTTGACATTCTTAATGCTACCAGAGTTTGCACTATTTTTATCAACTTTAGGCAATGGGTCATAAAAGTTATAGTACAACTCATGATAATCTTTACAAGTATAAATAGAATGCCATATACTACCACAATGAAAACAGGACTTCTGTGATTTATAAAATACTGATCTATTCCTAACATCAGACTTAGAAATATCAGCAATCTTATTCTTACTCTTCTTACAATCAATAGCAAGATGATTAGAGTTACCACAGTTAAAACAACACTTTCTAGGTGCATTTGGGATATATTTATAACCATTCTCTTTATTGATCCCAACTTTACCATTCCTGTTTCTCTTAACAGTAGCTTCCTTTTTCTTATCTGTCACCTCACAGATTTTATCCTTAAGCTGTTTCTGAGACAATAGACCTACATTCTTAATGACTTTATTCAACAGGTTTAGACTTTATGATTTTAATTCCTTGAGTAGAGGTAGATCCCTTTTCAAAAGTAGAATTGGAATCCTTACCAAAAACAAAATTAACAGGAGTAATCTTAGATTTGGTTGCATCTATAACATGTCTATAGGTCTTTGGACTGACTGTCTCATCAATGACAATTTTCTCTTTCAATTTCTTATCCTCATCTGACTTATATCCTAGACACTCTTTCCAATTCTTAGAGGTATTAATCTCATGAAATTTTCTACCAGAGTCTGTCCAGGTTCTGATTTTCTTATTAGCATATTCAAGTTCCTTTTCAAGAGCAGTACATTTGGATTTCATCTCTAAATGCATGTGATTAGCATTATCACATTCTTTTTGTACTTCTTGCATACGAGAAAATTCAGCTTCTAATATATCATTCCTTTTTCTAAGTTCAGACATCTCAGATAAGATCCTAGTATTTTCAGCAGTTTGACTTCTAAAGCTAATATGTAATGACTTTAGAAAACGTCTTAACTCAGAAGCATTATCAGTATCAAAATCAAAGATAGTATTTAGTACCTTATCATCAGGAGTAGCAGTTACATCAGCGTTGGCCATTAGAGCATAGTTGACCACCTCAGTATCAGATTCTGAGGAAGAGTCCATCCAATCCCTTGCTTGATGTGATAAGTGCCTTTGTCTTCTTGCACTCAGTAGCAAAGTGACCCATACCATTACACTTGTAACATCTAACCTTTGACTTGTCAAATTTGCTACCCTTGTTGTCCCTTTTGATATTCTTGTCTTTGTTTGCATTGAAAGCCTTTTTCTGAAAGTTGCCTTGTCCTCTATTCTTCCTGAACTTCATCCTTCTGAAGTTTCTGACAATCATAGCAACCATCTCTTCCATGTCTGAGTCAGAAGAATCATCATCAGTATTGGCATCAGGATTGCCATCAGTATCTGATGAAGAGTCATCAGGATCTGACTCAACTATTCTTGTTTTACTTCTAGAGACCTCCATAGCTTTTCCTTTTGATTTAGCCTCTGCTTTCAAAGCAATTGATTTTGCCTTGCTGCTTTTCTTGTTCTTTCTTTGTTGAACTTCAAGATCATGAGTTCTCAACATCCCATAGACTTCATCAAGAGACACAGTGTTAAGATCATACTGATGTCTAATGATCGAGGTCTGAGTGTCCCATTCTTCAGGTAAAGCTCTTAGAAACTTGGTGTTTGAATCTTCAGTTTCATATTCCTTGTCAACTAAAGATAAACTGTTCAATAGTGTCAGAAATCTATCATATAGATCAGTTAGGCTCTCATCAGGTCTTGCATCAAATTGTTCATATTCTTGAATCAAAAGAGCCCTTCTGTTTTTCTTGACAGATGCAGATCCCTGGCACTGAGTTTCCAAAGTATCCCAGATTTCTTTTGAAGACTTGCATGCAATCACTCTGTTTGACATGACAACATCAAGACTACTGTGTAAGATATTCTTTATCTTTGGTTCCCTGAGTACATGAGCTTTTTCTTCTGGAGTCCATTCAATTTTAGCCTTGACCACATAATGTTCAGGTACTGTATCTGTTCGTTCTACAATCCTTGTAGGAATATATGGTCCATCACGAATCCTGTCCAAATAGTCAGGATCCATAGCCTCCAGGTACATCAGCATCTTTACCCTCCATGTTGGATATTCCGATTTCTTCAAGATGGGAATCTTCATGCTTTCATACTTGGTTGTCGACATCTTTAGATCGTATCTGATTCAGAATTAAATCAGTTTGCTCTGATACCAATTGTTGCCCAGTAATAATCTATTGTAGAAGGGGGGTTGAATACAATAGTATAAGATAATCGACTTCTTAATGTATATATCACAAATATGAAAGAAAGATAACGGCTTTATTAAATCTGATTTAAAACTGTTACAAACTTTCTCAAGAAATTCTGATGTTCTTGAGAGCTGCTAGCTTACAAAAACTCTCTCAAGAAATTCTATGTTCTTGAGAGCTTCTAACTTGATTCACATCGAACCAAAACCAAAACTGTGTTTATATACTACACAGCTTCTCTATCAATGATAAGTCCTAATCAATTACAAAGATTGAAACCTATCCATAATTGATAGCTACATTCTACAAACTAGGAACCGACAGAATAAACTTCCATGTTTAACTAGACTCCAAATATAACTCGAAGTAGGAATCCTGATCAACTTCCAGTCCTGATGATCAATCCTGATCCCAGTCCTGATATGTATCTTCATCCTGACAACCATGTAATCCTGATGACGTCAGC
Source organism: Heracleum sosnowskyi (assembly GCA_030848705.1). Classification (NCBI taxonomy): domain Eukaryota; kingdom Viridiplantae; phylum Streptophyta; class Magnoliopsida; order Apiales; family Apiaceae; genus Heracleum; species Heracleum sosnowskyi. The sequence continues at coordinate 46,011,051 of CM061239.1, read as the reverse complement.
AATCCTGATCAGTTGAGTCTAGCTCCTGACGATCATTGAATTTTGATCTAACAAGATGCTTGAAGGAAGCTCTTTTTCCTGTCATCAATGAATAAGAATTTTTTCCAGACTTCTTATTGATCAATGTTCTATTCTGCACATAACATGTTGTGTTAACAGCATCAGCCCAAAAGCTAGTAGGTAGCTTTGCATCCAACAACATTGTCCTTGTAGTTTCAATGAGAGTTCTATTCTTTCTCTCAACTACTCCATTTTGTTGAGGTGTTCTAGGAGTTGAAAATTGTTGAGAAATTCCTTTATCTTTACAGAACTCATACAATGTTGAATTTCTGAACTCAGTTCCATTATCACTTCTCAAAGCAACTACAAAGGAACCAGTGCTTTGTGCTTCTCTATCAACTCTCTTCATATGCTCTATAATTACTTGAGGTGCTTCATCCTTGGAGAACAGGAATTCCACCCAAGTGTATCTTGAATAATCATCAACCATGACTAGAGCATATTTCTTCTTGGAAAGGGACATTACATTCACAGGGCCAAATAAATCCATGTGAATTAGCTGCAGAGGTTTTGAGTTTGAATTGAGCAATTTGTTCTTGTGGCTTGACCTCTTTATCTTTCCTCTTTGACATGCTTCACATGCTTCATCTTGCACAAACTCCAAAGCAGGCATGTCTCTGATGAGTTCTCTCTTTTCCAGAGAGTTCATTGCCTGAACATTCAAGTGAGACAGTTTCTTGTGCCATAGCCAGAATTCTTCATTTCTGGATTTAGTGTAGAAACAACAAATTTCTCCCTTGTCTGCAGCCTTAATATTTGCTACAAACAAGCTTCCTTTCTTCACACCAGTTAAAACAACTTCACCACTTCCTCTTTTTGAGATTAGACATTGATCTTCAACAAATTCCACTTTGAAACCCCTGTTGGTGAATTGTACAATACTCAAGAGGTTGTGCTTTAGTCCTTCAACAAATGCTACATCTTCAATAATGACATTCCCAGATTTAACACTGCCAGATCCCATTGTATAACCAATGTTGTCATTTCCAAAGGTTACTGATGGGCCAGCCTTCTCCTCAAAATGTGATAGCAGGGCTATATCACCAGTCATGTGACTTGAGCATCCACTGTCCAAGATCCATATGACTCTTTTATTCATGTTGCCCTGTATTCACAAAATGACTAAGTTGTTTTTGGTACCCACACTTGGTAGGGTCCAGTTGATTTAGAAACAGTTTTGTTAATGATTCTTCTATCATAAATAGCATTCTTCACAGTAGGAGACTTCACTTTGGTTGTGGCTTTGGAGTTTACACTCTTAGGCTCACATGAAGTTTTCACCCTCTCAACCTTGATTGGGGATCCTGTCCTGTGAGTGTGCATATGTGTGTGTGATTCACAGGATTGTGTAGAATCAAGTTTATGATTTAAAGATAAATAGTTAGCAATCACAGTTACATAGCATGTCATGCAGTTAGAATTGCCACAGAAGGAATCATGAATAGTGTTTATGCCAACAGAATGGTTACTCAGGTTATCGACTTCAACAGTTGCAGGTTTATTGCACTTATGAGTCAAATGATTCACTGATAAGCATTTTTGACATTGTTTCCTAGGATAATTTGGAACATAAGCATATTTGTTGCCCTTGTTGACACCTACCTTACCATTTCTGTTTTGTTTCTTCTTCTTAACAACTTCTTTCTTGATTTTTGGACTCTTGACAAGGTTGTCTTTGGTTTCTTTCTGATCAACAAACTTGAGGGAAGAAGGGGTGTTCTTAGCAGCCTCATCTTCTTCAAGTAGTTGTTGTTTCATAACTAGAAGATCCTCATCAAACTCAACAACACTCTTTTTGAAGATGGACTCTTTGACAGTAGCTAAAATAATTGGAGAATTTTTTTACAAAAGATTCTTTTCCTTTGCCCTTAGCCTTCTTCCTTCCCTTATCATTCTCATAATCAAAACCAATTCCAACCTTACAGTCTTCAGTGTGTTCCTTTTGATAGGTTTGAGTAAGTTCAGAGGAATTTCTATAGCTTCTTATTCTTAATTCATTCTCAGCAATTTGTTCCCTAAGAGCTATTTCAATCTATTCATCACAGGCAAATTTATTTTTAAGATACTCAACTTCCTTTTTCAAACCATCAAGGCTCCCAACCATTAATTCAAGTTCCTCATTTTGTTTTGTAAGTTCAAGATTTTTAGTAGTTAGTCTGTCAATTTCTTCATTGGCAGCTAACATGCTAGTGTGAATGTTAAACATCTCAGTACTCATGTCTTCAACAGTTTGCTTGTATTGAAAGGGAGTCATATCAAGAGAAGTAAGAATAGGTACCTGACTTGAGGAATCACCATCATCAGAAAATGCCATCACGACATAGTTTGAGTACTCCTGTTCTTCTTCTTCATCAGAATCATCCCAGCACTTTCCCTCAGCAATAAAGGCTTTACCCTGTTGTTTCTTGAGTAGAGCTTCATACTTAGCTTCAAGCTCTAAGTATGCTTTGTCCTTCTTGACCTGTTTGGGCTTTTTGCACTTTGTGGCAAAGTGCCCAAGTTCATTGCAGTTATAACACCTTATCTTGGACCTATCCACACTCCCAGACTTGTATCCACCTTTAGCAGCACCAATAATCCCTTTTCCTTTATTGAAGGAGTTTGAGCCACTTGATCCACCAGCATTTCCAACATTAAACTTGGACTTAAATGGCTGCTTCCTTTTAAACCTAATGTTAGGATATCTCCTAGCCATATAGGCAAAGGATTTGTTTTCCATCTTGTCCGGCTCATCTATGCTGTAGAACTCATCTTTCCTCAGGCAAATCATAGACAACTTGAGTCTCATCACCAGTGTCTTCAGCTTCCAGCTCTTCCATCTTGACTTGACCGACTTTAAGAGATTCCATTCTTTGACCTAAGTTGTCAGCAATAAGGGCACATAAAGTATTTGCCATCAATCCTTGCTTTGCTTGAATGGATCTCTTTTGAAACAACTCTAGCTCATAAGTTTTCAAAACACCATACAACACATCAAAACCAATCTTTGTTAGATCTCTTTTTTTGAGGGAAGAGATTCTTGGTTCCAAGTGATCTGGTAGAGTTAGAAAAAACTTCATGTTTAGCTCTTCTGTCTCATAGTGTTTGTCATAGAGTTTGAGCTCATTTATCAGCTTGTTGAACCTCTCAAACACTTCTGTGATTCCCTCCTTTGGCTGAGCCATGAAAGCTTCATACTGTGAGACCAGATCTGCTTCTTGTTCTTTCTTACTTCAGGAGTTCCTTCACTTAGCACTTCTTTAAGATCCCACATCTTCTTAGCACTACTACAGTGAGCAACAGTGCCATACATGTTGAAATCCATAGATTCACAGATGATAAGTTGGAGATGTCCATCTAGTGCTACTTTCTCTTTTTCCGGATCAGTGTATTTGGAGGGATCTTTAGGAACATGTTTTTTTGGTATTATCTCAGTACCAATAGTTGTTTCAGCAATCTCAATCATTGGAGTAAATGGACCATGCTTTAGAATGTCTAAGTACTTGGGATTTGAAGCTTTGATGAAAAGTAACATCTTCTTCTTCCAAAGACTGTAGTGCTCCTTGTTAAAGGGAGGAATCTTGATACTGCTTAGTTTCTGGGAACTCATTCTTGATCTTTTCCTGTTTGTAAGTTAACAGCCTGCTCTGATACTACTTGTTAGAAATGAATATCACTTAGAAATTAGACAGATGGGGGGGGGGGGGGTGAATGGATAGTTTTGAGATTTTTCGAAACTTGAAAACTAAATAAGCTATTAGAGATTATGTTGTGTAAAATGCGGAATCAAAGTAAACAGAACACACACACAATCACTTTAATCTACTTTGTATTAAGTAAATTAAATACTACAGCTTCCAAAATTCCACAAAGGAAATCCTGGCTTCTAAACAAGAACAAAGTTTCTTGATTTGCTTACAGAGAAAGAGTGCTTAAGATAAAATCTATGTGTGTCTCTTTTTTTTTAACTATAGGGTGTGCACAACATATACAGACCTATACAAACTAGTGCACACACCTATTTACACAGTTACCCCTAGCTGAAAGTCCAACTTTTCCTGCCATAAGAAGTTAACTGTGTCAGGAAGGACCACTTGCTTTTCGGAGTCTTTCCCGTTTCTGTAGCTGCTTGTCTCTTATCTTTCTCTCCAAGTTTAGCTGTAGATTTGCCATCTGTTCTTTGGACCACCTTACCAGAACGGATGCTTCAGTATTTGTCTCCTTTGAATTTTGGTTATGTACCTTGATTTGTCTTGTTATAAATGGCTAAGTATTGATGTCGTGAACTCCAGCATTTTCCTGACTTCATGATGTACCCTTTGAAGACTTCGCGACATAGCCTTTGGAGACTTCGCGATATAGCCTTTTTGAGGATTTCGCGAACTAGGCTATTTGAGGACTTTGCGATCTAGGCCTTTTGAGGACTTTGCGATCAAGGCCCTTTGAGGACTTTGCGATCAAGGCCTTTTGAGGACTTCACGATCCAGTACATTTTGACTTTGCGGTATCAACACTTCACGATATTAGTAATGAAGACTTCACGACATAGTTCATTTAGGACTATGCGATCTCAGTACTTCACGACTTGGATATTTTGGACTTCACGACATAGTTCATTCTGACTTCACGGTATAGGGACTTAGACAAATTTCTGCAACTTATTTCTTCAAGGCCTTATTCACTCCAATCCTGCTGCATGAACAAATTGAACTTCTTCCAGGATAATTATTTCATGGCCTATGTACATTCTAGGTGCAAGAAACTTACTAAGCTCATTATAACATTGAGCATACAGAATAAATCTAAGTACATGAAAACAAGACAAGTACAATAGAGACATATACTATATCCCAGTGAAAGAATTCACTAGGTCATGTAGTGTGACATAGTCACAGAGTATAGGCTTGTTAATAGTGGTATTCAGACATGCCTTGAGCCTAACAATTCTACATAATAGTCCTGATGCTGTCATGTCAAAAGGGTGATTGCATGCAATTCTGCAAAGGAAATTTGGGACACCTTGGAGACTCAATGTCAAGGATCTGAATCTATCAAGAAAAACAGGAGGGCTCTACTCATTCAAGAATATGAACAGTTCGATGCTAGACCTGATGAAAGCCTTACTGACATGTGTGATAGATTTCTCACTCTATTGAATAATCTATCTCTAGTTGGCAAAGTGTACGTTACTGAGGATTCAAACACCAAGTTTCTGAGAGCTTTACCAGAAGAATGGGATACACAAACATCTATCATTAGGCATCAGTATGATCTAAACACTGTGTCTCTTAATGAGGTGTATGGAATGCTTAGAACCTATGATCTTGAGGATCAACAGAGGAAGAACAAAAGAAGAAGCGAGGCAAAATCTGTGGCCTTGAATGTTGAAGCAAAATCAAAAGGAAAAGCTGTGGAGGTCTCTAGAAGAAGGACAAAAGTGGTGGAGTCAGATCCTGATGACTCATCATCAAATACTGATGGCAATCCTGATGCCAATATTGATGATGATTCTACTGACTCTAACATGTAGGAGGTGGTTTCTATGATAGTAAAGGGCTTCAAGAAGATGAAGTTCAGGAAGGCTAGAAGACAAGGCAATTTCCAGAAAAAGACCTTCAATCCTGACAAAGACAGATACAAGGACAACAAAAGTAGCAAATTTGACAAGTCAAAGATTAGGTGTTACAAGTGTAATGGAATGGGGCACTTTACAAATGAGTGCAAGAAGGATAAAGCACTCATAACATCAAGCAAGGATTGGATGTAGTCTTCCTCAGATTCTGAAACTGAGGTAGTCAACTATGCCCTGATGGCCAATACTGATGAGACTGTTGTTCCTGATGAAAAGGTATCAAGTACTGTTTTTGATTTTGATACAAATGATGTCTCTGAATTAAGATCTTTTCTAAAGTCATTGCATATTAGCTTTAGAAGTCAATCTGCTGAAAATACTAGGATCTTATCTGAGATGTCTGAACTTAGGAAAAGAAATGAGCATCTAGAAGCTGAATTTTCCTTTATGCAAGAAGTACAAAAAGAGTGTGATAATGCTAAGCACATGAAACTTGAAATGCAATTTAAATGTACTGCTCTTGAGAAAGAACTTGAATATGCTAATGAGAAAATCAGAACCTGGACAGATTCAGGAAGGAAATTTCATGAAATCAATACTTCTAAGAATTGGAAAAAATGTCTACGGTACAAGTCAGAAGAAGATAAGAAATTGAAAAAGAAAGTTGTTGTTGATGAGACAGTTAATCCAAAGACCTACAGACATGTTATAGATAAAACCAAATCTAATATTAAACCTGTTGACTTTGTATTTGGTAAAGATCCCAATTCAACTTTTGAAAAGGGATCTACTTCTACAAAATCTGTCACAAACTCTAAGTCTAAACATGTCAAGCATAATAGAAATAAAAATGTAGGTCTATTGTCTCAGAAACAACTTAAGAATAAAATCTGTGATGTAACAAATAGACAAAAGACACCAACTGTCAAAAGAAACAGGAATGGTAAAGTTGGGATTAATAATGAGAATAATTATAAGTTTATCCCAAATGCTCCAAGAAAATGATGCTTTACCTGTGGTAACTCTAATCATCTTGCTATTGATTGCAGAAAGAGTAAAAAGAAGGTCACTGAAATTCCTAGGACTGATGTTATGAATAGATCAGTATTTTATAAACCACAGAGTTCTTGTTTTCATTGTGGCAGTAAATGGTATTCTATTTATACTTGTGAAGAATACCATAATTTGTACTACAACTTTTATGATCCTTTACCTAAGTTTAATAAAAGTGTAAATTCTGGTAAACTTAAGAATGTCAATGTGAAGCATGCATCTTACAATACTGATACTGACAAAGCAAATCCTGATGGACACAATCCTGACAAGATTACTAAAGTCAAAAAGTCTTCTGCTGTTAAAACTAAGAAAATGCATGGAAAAAGAACCCAAGAAGTGTGGGTTCTTAAATATTCCGACTAGTGTGTTTTTGTCTGATTGCAGGGTAAAAGAAAAAATGTGTTAGTCATGGATAGTGGATGTTCTGTACACATGATGACTTGAAACAAAGCCATGCTATCAGAATTTGAGGAAAAGGCTGGCCCAATTGTGTCTTATGGAGATGGCAACATTGGACAAACTATGGGATATGGCAATATAATCATTGGCAATGTCATCATTGAAAAAGTAGCTCTGGTGAAAGGACTAAAACACAACCTTCTGAGTATTAGTCAAATCACAGACAGGGGTTATCATGTCAACTTCTATTCTACTCATTGTGAAGTAGTCAGTAAATCAACAGGAAAGATTGCACTTACTAGCTACATGCATGTTAACATATATGAAGCCAATATTCAATCAAATACTGATGGCTCCTCTACTTGTCTCATCAGTAAAGCATCAGTAGATGAAAGTTGGAATTGACATAAGAAGCTTTCTCATCTCAACTTCAGCAACATCAATGAGTTGGTTAAAAAAGATTTGGTTAGAGGATTGCCTAAAGCTTTGTATACTCCTGATGGACTCTATGATGCTTGTCAAAAGGCTAAACAGAGAAGGACATCATTCAAGAGTAAATCTGAATCCTCTATTGAAGAACCATATCACATGTTACATCTTGACCTATTTGGACCAATCAATATAATGTCCATCAGTAAGAAAAGGTACACTCTTGTAATTGTTGATGAATTTTCTAGATTCACCTGGGTGTATTTTCTACACAGAAAAGATGAGATTCCAGAAATACTGTTGGACCATGTGAGAATGATTGAGACAGGTACAAAGTACAAAGTCAAGATTCTGAGAATTGATAATGGTACTGAATTCAAGAATTCAGTAATGGAAGAGTTTTGCAAATTCAAAGGAATAATACAACAATTCTCTGATCCTGGCACACCCCAGCAAAATGGAGTAGTTGAAAGAAAGAATAGAACTCTTATTGAAGCTGGCAGAACTATGTTGGAAGAAGAAAAATTACCTACATATTTCTGGGCAGAAGCAGTCAATACAGCATGCTATAATCAAAATCTCACACTCATAAATAGACATGGTGTAACTCCATATCAAATGATCAAAGAGAAGAAACCTAGTCTGAAGCATCTGCATGTGTTTGACTGTAAATGTTTTGTTCTCAGAACTCATCCTGAACAGCTAGGGAAATTTGAAACTAAGGCTGATGAGGAAATTTCTATTGGCTATCCAGCCTCTAGAGCTTTTAGAGTTTTAAACTTAAGAACAAGGACTATCATGGAGTCAATACATGTATCTTTTGATGATAAAAAGATAACTGGAATTGCTAAAGACTCACATGATAGTTTGATCTTTGCAAATGAAGCTACCAAGAATCCTGATGAACTAGAGTCAGTTACTGATACTCTATTAGATACTGATGGGTCACCATATCCTGGTGATACACCAAATCATGATGATGCACCAAATACTGGTGGTGTTACTATTGATGCTACTGATAGTGCAAATGTTGAGGGGGAGCAACATCAAACTGTTACTAATTCTGAAACTACTCAAGCATCAGAAGGGGAATCATCATATACCGATTCAAGTGACAATCCTGATAATCCATCAGGAGAAGACAATAATAATTCAGGGGGAGATTCTACTGATTCAATCTCTTTTAATCAAGACAACACCAATCCAGGGGGAACATCCACTTCAAGGAATAATTTACCACCAGCAAGGAAATGGACTAAAATTCATACTCCTGATTTGATAATTAGAGATCCTGATGCATGTATTAAGACAAGGAGTGCAACTAAGAATGAATGTCTTTATCATAACTTTCTATCAAAGGAGGAACCTAAGAAAGTTGAAGATGCACTTAAGGATGCTGATCATTGGGTTACTGCAATGCAAGAAGAGTTGAATTAATTTGAAAGAAATGAAGTCTGGAAACTGGTGCCAAGACCAAAGAACAGGTCAATTGTTGGTACAAAGTGGGTATTCAAAATTAAGACAAATTCAGATGGAGTAATTATCAGAAATAAAGCAAGGCTAGTTGCAAATGGGTATTCTCAACAAGAAGGGATTGACTATGATGAAACTTTTGCTCCTGTTGCAAGACTAGAAGCCATCAGGATTTTTCTGGCATATGCAGCCCACAAGAAATTTAAGGTTTTCCAGATGGATGTGAAAAGTGATTTCTTAAATTGTGAACTGGAGGAAGAAGTTTATGTTGAACAACCTCCTGGTTTCATTGATCCAAAATATCCAAATCATGTCTACAGATTGAATAAAGCACTTTATGGACTAAAGCAAGCTCCAAGAGCATGGTATGAAACCCTAGCTCAATTCTTACCGGAAACTGGATTCAAAAGAGGTATTATTGATAAAATTTTGTTTTATTTGAATCATGGTAAGGATTTGCTTTTAGTTCAGATTTATGTTGATGATATCATATTTGGGTCAACAAACAATAAGCTAAGTGAGAAGTTTTCAAAGCTTATGTAGTCTAGATATCAAATGAGCATGATGGGAGAAATGAGTTACTTTCTTGGTCTCCAAGTTAAGAAGACTGATGATGGCATTTTTATCAATCAGTCAAAGTATACCAAGAATTTATTGAAAAGGTTTAACATGCAAGATAGTGCAACTGCAAGTACTCCCATAGCTACAGCTATTAAACTTGATCCTGATCAAGGTACTGAGGTAGATGTAACTCACTACAGGGGAATGATTAGCTCTCTTCTATATCTAACTGCAAGTAGACCAAATATCATGTATGCAACCTGTCTTTGTGAAAGATTTCAAGCAAATCCCAGGGAACCACATCTGATAGAAGTAAAAAGAATTTTCAGATATCTTAAAGGCACTCGTTCACTTGGCCTTTGGTATGCTAGGGAATCAGATTTTGGTTTGTGTGGTTATTCAGATGCTGATTTTGCAGGGTGCAAAATAGACAGGAAAAGCACTTCAGGAAGCTGTCAGTTTTTGGGTGGTAGACTAGTTTCTTGGTTCACTAAAAAGCAGAAGTCTATCTCCACATCAACTGTAGAAGCTGAGTACATTGCTGCAGGAAGTTGTTGTGCTCAAATAATGTGGATGAGAAATCAGTTGTTAGATTATGGCATGTCATACTCCAAAATCCCTATTTATTATGATAACCAATGTGTTATTGCAATGACAGGAAATCCAGTTCAGCATTCTCTTACTAAACACATCAGTATCAGGTACCACTTCATAAGAGAACAAGTACTGGAAGGAACAATTGAACTGCATTTTGTTCCTACTGATCAACAACTAGCTGACATATTCACCAAGCCTCTACCTGAAGCTACTTTCAACAAATTGGTGAATGAACTTGGAATGATGAACTTTGAGAATTTCTGAGAAAATTACCAGAGAGAAAGTCCTGATGACTATCAAATCCTAATGGTCATTCATTAAGGTATGTAATATTTGACCAAATACTGATGGAACAAAATCCTGACAGACAGTCAACTGGTCAATCCTGATGGTCAGGTCAACACTTTTAATTTGCCTCATTTATGCCTAATTTTCTGTCAGTATTTGATAGGAAACGTTTGATTTTTAGTTGGCAACTGTATGCACGTGTGTGTCACACTAATAGATATATACAGATAGATACACATAAAAAGCGGTGTAATTATGTTTAATTTCACACGTAAATTGGTCCACTAATTATTTGAGCACGAATCACAATTTGCCACCTGTCACTGAGAGTAATATTTTGTTTTAACAAAATACAATTAGTTTTCTAATTTGCGAATTACTCTCACAACTCATCAATTTTCTACCTTCGTCTTATCTCTGTGCTTGCAAACCCTAATTCCCAAATCTCAAATCTCAATTTTCTACACACTTTTATAATGGCGTCTTCATCATTTATGAACAAACAGACTGTGATTAGTGGTATTACTTTCGCCACTAACAATTTTGTTGCGGTTTTAGACCATCAGGAATTGCCAAAAGACTTTCACATTATACAAGATTTCTTAGCTTCGAGTCCATTGAAGTTTGCTCTAACTGAACCTGCAAAAGTATCTTTTAAATCTATGATGCAGGTATGGAACATAGTGGTTTTTGGTAAAGGACTATCAAGATCAATCCTGATGAGTTTCGAGTACAATGGGGACACCTATCATGTGACTCCTGCTGTGGTTGAGGATGCACTTCACTTGCCAGCCTTAAATGATCAAACGACTGCTGTTATTTCTGATTCAACTCTGTTCGAGTTTGTTACTAAGTTGGGTTATAATGGAGAAGTCAAGAGATATGACAATCTCTTCAAGATAAAGCTAAAGAGAGAATGGAATTTCTTCTTCGACGCCATAAGTCGCTGTTTCCTGAACAAAACATCTAATTTTGATGCTCTACCATCAGGATCTCTCAAGATAGGGCACTCTCTTATTTACTCTACTATTTTTTATTATGGGTCGTTTGTTTTAAAAGCTTTAAGTGATAGGAAATCAGATAAGTGTGGCTATGTCTGTTTTCTTAGATTTTTCCAATTGATATTTTGTCACTTATGTCCTGATGCTGTATTTGAAGATGATGTGATTTTGCCTATTTGTAGAATTACAGAAAATAATGTGAAGTCCTTAGTCAACAGTGATAAGGCAAATGGTTTCCAAGTCAATGCCTTTTATTCCTGATGAGGTCAGGCTTTTCTTGAAAGAGAACATGCCTACTCAGTATGGATCAGATACTGATGTTATGGAACAAGGCCAAACACACCCTATTCCTGACCCAAGCATCCAACCCAAACACTCTCTTAAACAGTCCACAACCACCTCTACTGTCTCTAAAAAGACTTTAGTTGTAAAAACAAAGAAATCAGCTAGATCTGATGTGTCTGGAAGGCGATCAGGATCAAAGGATTTCTCCTCTACACCACTCACCAAAAAGAAGAAACAAGGGGGTATACAAGGGGTCCTGGTTAAAAAGGCTGATAGGGTTGAGGATGTTTCTGTAAAGAGGAAATTGATTTTGGGTGCTGATACTGATTCTGAGGATGAAATGCCACTATCCTCCAAATTTAAGATACAGAAGGAAGTTGCTGATACTGCTACCGAAGCTGTGGCACAGATTGCTAAGCCACAGAAGAAAAGAAAATTGATCAAAAGCTGGTATCATATTCCTTTAAGGATGCAGAATACTGATGGTCAGACAACAAATCCCGATGAGCCATCAATTCCTGATGCCCATGCAAATCCCGACGTCAGTACTCCTGATGCATCACCAAGCAAGACTGTCTTAATCTCAGATTCTCCAGCCAATGCTTCTCCAACTCCAAGGATTCTTGAAATTTCATTGGAGAAGGTTGCTGAGACTGTTTCCAAGGTTGGACTTACACCTCCACTTCAAAATAAAAGGAAGGCAGCAGATTGTTTTTCAAAGGCAGAAAAAACTGAAAGGATCAAGCCCACAAGAACCTGAACTTCAAAGTAGTTCAGCAGCTATTGAGGATCCTGCCACACAAGAACCACTCACTCAAAGTGTGAGTGAAGGCATAGTTGAAGGAATGGTCCCACAAGAACCATTTTCTCAAAGGGAGAATGAAGACATTTACATTCCTGCCCCACAAGAACCATCTTTTCAAAGTGAAGATGCAGGCAAAACAGCTTCAGTTTCTAAAGAACTTCCTGACACTGCTCAAGGGGTTTCTGGTGCAAAAGACATGGAGATATTGGTTGAGAACACTGTCCATGAGGGAAGTACACAAGAACCTTCAGCTCAAAATGTTGAAGCAGCTTCTGAACCTCCGGCTCCACAAGAACCATTGGTAGCAAATACTGATACAAGATAATCAATTCCTGACAGTGTTGCTCCTGATGCAAGTGGTGCTCCGGATGCTGAGCCAATCCTGATACATCCATTTGACTCAAGACCAATGACGGATCCTATCTCTAATCATCAGGATAAACTCAAAGGTATTGTTATTCCTGATCTTGATATTAATGATGATTCTAATGATAGTGATGATGATGATGATGATGTTGAGAAGGATGAGATTGCCACTGCACTTAAATCAAGTCTTGGAACTACTCATGGTTCTTCAAGTACTTTTATGACTAGCAAGGCTACCTCAGGAAAAGCTACTATTCAAGATTTTTCTGGTCCTTCTGCAACAGATTATGCTGAACAATTAAAGAAGACATGAATGGGATAATGAATGGTACAGGTCTACTGATCCTGTGAGCTACCCATGTGCACTACATCATACTTCTTATGCAGCTAATTTGATTGAGAATGAAGATTTAAGGAATCACTTGAAGGCTACAACTCTTTTAAGCAAGAGCCTCAAGGTTGAGATTGATTCTGTTAAGGCTGATAATGCTTTGGTAAGGGCTGATATATCACAAAGTTTGCCAAAGGCACATACTGCGCTTCAACTCAGAGTTTTAGACTCTCATGTCAAGTCCCTTATCACTGACCAGTCTTCTCTCAACAAAAGAATTGACTCTTTGGATTACAAGGTAACAAATATTGAAGCCTTTCTCTCTTTGATTTTGAATTTATTATCTAATCCTGATGCCAAAACGGGGGATAAGGCAAGTCAATCAAAATGTACACCTGATCTAGTATTAAGAAGAAAAGATGATGATGATACTGGAAATGATGGTGATGATATGGTAAGAAAAGGAGAAACCTCTGATGTTGCTATGGTAAAGTCTTCAAGAAAAACTCCTCAAAGTCAATTCATGCAATCAACTCATGTTTCTGATTCTGGAATTAGAACAGTAAGAACCTTAGTGAACTCTCAGATCCTGACAGAAGAGCAAATCCTGACAGGTGATCAAATCCTGACGCCTGGTCATGGACGAGTATTATCTACAATTCCTGAAGGTGATGAAGATGTTTTCATTAAAAATGCTGAGGATGCTTCTAATATTTTCAAGAAGTTCAAGACTAAAGTAGGTGATGTTGTTACTCTTTATCATATTGATAAGAGAGTTCAACAGTTGTTTTCTAGAAAAGCTCTCTCTATTTCAACTGAAGAATATCCTGATCTATCTCAAGAAGAATTTCTAAGACAACATAAAGAGATCATGGAAAGCTTTAATAATCTTGCTGCTGTCAGAGGAAGAGGCAGAGGTAGGAGAGGAGCTAGAAGAGGGAGAAGGACAACACAATATGTGCCTAGAAAAACAAGGTCTAGAGGTTTAAGAATTGAAGAAATCACACTACAATAATTCCCGGAATTTGCGATAGAATGATTCCCGTTACCGAAGCACGACGGATTAGCAAAGCCTTTCGATTAAAAAAGGTCAAGACGATTACCAACAAATCTGCAACGGATTTCCGACAGAACTCTAGCAACGGAATCCTTCTGTTGCTAAATCTAGCGCCAATACATCCCGCTCAAATTTAGTAACAGTTTAGCAACGGAAATAGTAACGGAATATAGCAATAGAAACCAACCGTAGCTAATATAGGCACCATGTTATCCCGCTCAATTCTCGCAACGGGCTTAGCAACGGATGTGTTTGCGACGGCTTAGCAACAACAAAACAACCAACTGATCAACAACCACTACTAGAAAAAGTAAAATAGACATCACCTATTTAACATCGATTAGAAAAACACGTGATGTTAAAAATGTTAGTAACATCAGTTTTTTAAAAACCGATGTTTAAGTTATTTTAGACATCATTTCTTGTTTCTGACTGATGTTTTTAGGTACATAAAAAAACTTACGCGGGCTTACAATTTCTTTTCCCCCTTTTAATGAATTATTTCCCCCTTTTCTAATTTTGACTTCCCCTTTATTCCATTCTTGCCTCTCTCTCAGCTCTCTCCTCTCCCCCCAAACACAGAGAACATCGACCCCTTTTCTCAAATCTAATTGAAATAAACCAACATATAATTGAAATCTAATATATGACCATCAAGAGAGCTACGGATTGTGGTGGATTATTCATGTAGCGTGGTGGGTTGCTAAAGCTAATTGGAAATTTATAAAATCTTCTGTCGGAGCTCCCGCTTGCTCTCGTCCGACTTGGTACAAATCTCTTCTTCTTATTACAAATCTCTTTCTGTTTCTCATTTATCGTGTGTTTACAAGTTCCAGACAAACACCAACAACAACAAGTAGGGTTTTGTAGTGATCCCGATCTGAATACAATGGCAACTCTTGGTGGAATCAAAGATTCTTCAGCCTCTTCTCAGAATAGTTTAGAGTTGGATTGTCTTGCTCATTTCGCTGTCGATGAACATAACAAAAAAGAGGTACTAATCTAGTTTTTTCTATTTTTTTTTAATTAATTTGTTCAATGTATGTGGTTGATGTGTGGTTTAATTTGTGCAATTATTGTGGTTGTATATATACCATATTAGTCTCAACATTCTACATTTTGTTATAGATCGTATGCGGGAGTTTTCTCAAGGCTACAAAACTTGGTGGACATCTTAAGGAATGTCCATCTTGATGTTTCTCTACCTCAGAAGGATGCCTTAATTCAGAAGACGTTTGTTTCAATTCAAACTATCAAACAAGTAAGCTAATTCATATATATGCGGGACTGTGCCTATCAAAAGTTTCAAGTTTTTAGTTCAGTCGTTAGCTGTGCGCAACCAAAATTATCCTTAGGTACAAGTGAAGAGAGTGTTTGCTTTTAGAGACTAACACTTAATCCATTGCAGGTGTTCTTCTCTATGAGTCAAAACTTGAAGGAGCAGAATAAAGCTGTATTATCCAGGTTTAATATGTGCTTATTGTGCTGTGTATATGGCAATTTGTTTTCTCCTTATAACTGTTAGGATAGCTTTCCTAATACATTTTTGGTCTGATATGTGGCATCCAGGTTGTTTGCTCATATAACTAGCCAAAAACCTCCTCTGTTTTCTTCTGAGCAGATGGCAGAGGTATGGCTTCAGTGATGTTATCTTTACTTTATACTATTTTTTCTAGTTTTGGTAGAATAACATCGTGCATTTGTCACAGATACAGGTGATACTTCCATCTCTAGGTTCTGTCTTTATGTCTCCTAGTGTTGCAAACACTGTAATGGGTGAATAAATACAATCTGGTATAGTCAGTTTATCTCTTTGAATTATAGAGTCAGTTTCTCTGCTTAGGGTATGTCCAGTCATGAAATTGATTCAAGTCATATACTTTGACCATCTTAATATAAATTTTTGTAGTTTAAATTTGATGCAAGATGTTTTCACTAAGAAATGAATTTATGGGTACATGTTTGTGGAACAAACTGCATTGATGCAAGCTTGTCAATACAGCCACTGGAAAGTTGTTCTGACATTGGTCCTTTTCAAAGCTAATGTATGATTATGTTTATTATAATTAATGTTCTCAAGTATTTCGTTGTAATATCCTTTATAAGATCATCAATAACTTAGAAGTGTAAATTTCAGATGCACAGGGCTGATTACCTTAATGGAGGTACTGCATTGCATTTGGCTACTCTAAATAGACATTCTCGATGCATTCGTATCCTGCTTGCTGACTACATACCCAATGTTCCAAATTTTTGCAATATCCTAAATAAAAGATCCAGAACTGAGGAATCTATCTTGGAATTTGATAGGAGGTACCAACACAGCAGTCTACCTTTAATTTGGTGTTGGCAATGTATTCCATTTACGTCTAATGTGGTTGTAGATTGTGGTGATTTTTGATTTTTGATTAGTGATGTTGTGGAATTATGCTGGTGGTTAGTGATGTTGTGGAGTTATGCTGGTAGTGGCGCTGGCGATGTCCGGGTCAAGACTTCTCCTGGTTATGTTGGTGGTTATAGTGTTTTATGTTGGTGGTTATCCAAGGGACATACAAGCAGAGGTAACAGCTACTACTAATTCTTTTTAGTACTTCTTTACTGTATGATTTCAACTTTGTGCTATCAAACTAAAAAACTAGGTTTGCAGTATATATATGATTGTTCACTCAGAATATTTGGTCATAACCTACTTTAATGTAGTCTTATTGGTAAAAAAGTTTATTTATAAAGATAGCTAAAACATAACTTCAAATCAGCTGATAAAGTCCTAGGGAATGTATGAATTTCAAGGAATTTTTGTGTAACTGTATGGCAACCCTAATCACAAATATCATTCTCAAATCTCCACTTAATACGTGTTATACTAATCGTATATGATAATTGTGTCCACCTTACAACTTGTAATATTCCGTAGTTGTTGTATTCCTTCGGTCAGAATGTAGCAATGCCCCCTAAGTGCATACAGAGGGAGAAAGTTCTAAAAACAATTTCAGTTGCAACAACATTAGAATGTTGTTACATATTTCAGTGGCAATATCCAACCCCTTGTTCATGCGTTCTTTTGGCTTGTTTTGTACAATTTTACTTATAGAGCAGGGTTTGTGTCGTTATTAAAAGCTAGTGACTCGTTCCTCTGATTTGATTTAATTCTATGAATGCCAAGTAGTAGGGCACACCTGAAAATATAAACTTTGTGCAGGATTATTATAACAGATGTATGTTAGGAATATGTTGTTCTTGATGATAAACATAAAGCACTTATTAGAATTTGTGTAAAGTCATTTTGTAGCTGTCAATGGAATGGTATGCTTTGCAGCAATCCGTTGACAGGTAGCTCATCAACGAAATGAGTGATGAAGCAATTGCACTGTACAATACTTCTAGTTTGATATGCATTTCATTGTAGATATTGGATAGGTTTTCTAAGTCATGTTGACTAAGTACTATATAGGCAAAATAGGTTGGTTAATTGTAAATATCTCATGCCTTGTAATTTTGCCTAAGTGAAGACCTATCAACGGAATGAAGATTATCCTATCAACGGTATGGAGTTTACTAATCAATGAAATTAAGAATAAAGCTATCAACGAAACACATCTCCCTGCTATCAACGAATCATTATTGCTTTTCTGAATAGTTGACAAAGTGATAGTGACAGTTTACTGAACAGATCTAAAGGTGATGTGGAAGTGTACTTTGCATTGGAAACCATTAAAATGGACATGGGGAATAAGGAAACATCCCAGTTTCCAATTGGGCTCTTGGGAGTGATCATAATAAGCATGAAGACAAAAGCAAATATCTCCAAGGACCACTGGACAAAGGGATGAAAAGCAAGCTATTGGCGGTTACTCATTGTACTTTTAGTGTAGCCAAAAATAGAGTTCTAAACTTGAGTTTATATAACCAAGTGTAGCAGTTACTTTAAAAAGAGGAGAAGAAAAACAAATAGATTGTATTAGCTATTTTTGAGAGCATTTTTCTTCTCTACATTATTGTAACTGAGCAGCTGTGTACTTTTGTATCACAGATTATTTCCGCAATAAAAATCACTTCAGTTGGATCATCAAACAATCCAACTGAAATTATTAAGTGCTTGTGGTTTTTATTTTATAAGTTCAGTTTTAATTTGTAAGTTGTTTTTAAGTTTGAGAAATATCAAGGAATTGTATTCAACCCCCCCCCCCTTCTACAATTCTGTTAGGTCATTTGGGATTAACAATTGGTATCAAAGCGAGCTTCTAACATACAAGAAGTTTAAAGATCAAGACCAAAAACAGTAACCATGGTGAAGAAGGATGCAGGTGTAAAGATACCAGTTCTTGATAAGGACAATTACTTTCACTGGAAAGTAAAGATGCATTTACATCTCATGTCTATGGATGAGAGGTATATAGACTGCATTGAGAAAGGTCCACACGTTCCCATGAAGTTTGCATCTAGAGTTGGAGTGCCAGATGATGCTCCTGATGTGGAAATTCCAAAACTTGTCTCAGAATGGACTATTGAAGATGTTGCAGAAGTCCATAAAGATAAAAGAACCATGAACATTCTGTTTAATGGTTTGGAGCAAGAGATGTTTGACAATGTCATAAACTGTACAACCTCCAAAGAAGTATGGGACACTGTTAGAACTCTCTGTGAAGGAACTGAGCAAGTTAGGGAAAACAAAATGCAGCTCCTCATATAACAATATGAGCATTTTCATTTTAAAGCTGGTGAAACCCTAAATGACACGTTTAGTAGGTTTCAGAAGCTTTTGAATGGATTAAAGTTGTATGGGAGGATCTATCAAACCAAGGACTCAAACCTTAAATTTCTTAGAGCTCTTCCAAAAGAATGGAAGCCTATGACTGTTTCTCTCAGAAACACTCAAGAGTACAAAGACTACACTCTTGAAAGGCTTTATGGAACCTTAAAGACATATGAGTTGGAAATGGAGCAAGATGAAGAAATTGAAAAGGTACAGAAGAAAGGTGGATCTATTGCATTGATTGCATCTGTGAACCAACTGGAAGATGACAACGAAGAATCTGCAAAGGCAACAACTAGTCGAGCTAGTTGTAGGAGTGATGTTAGCAAGGGTAAAGGCAAGATGACAGAAGAAGAAGAACCAGAACCAGTCAACTTGGATGACCTAGATGAGATTGATGAACACATTGCTTTTCTGTCAAGAAAATTCTCTAAGTTTAAGTTCAAGAGAAACTCAGAAGCTAGGCCACCAAGGAGAGACTTTCAACCCAGCAAAAGTAACTGGATTGAAAAGTCTAAATCTAAATGTTTCAATTGTGGAATGCTTGGTCACTTTGCTGGGGACTGCAGAAACCCTGAGGTTGAGAAGGGCAATAGGAAATTTGAGCCTGTTGATTATAAAAAGAAATACTTTGAACTTCTCAAGCAAAAAGAAAAGGCTTTCATGTCTCAGGAGTATGATTGGGCTGGTAATGGTGAAGATTCTGATGATGATGTTGAGTATGTCAACTTGGCTCTTATGGCTAACAATCATGAGCAGGAAGCAAGTTCCTCAAGCAACCAGGTAACAATTACTAATCTTTCTGAGCTCTCTAAAGAGGAATGCGATAGTGCAGTAAATGAAATGTCTACTGTACTATATAATTTACGTGTTACTCTTAAATCACTTACCAAAGAGAATTCAAGAATAAAAGAGACCAATTTGCTCTTAAGTGATAGGAATGCAATGTTAGAAGCACAGCTCATTGATTTTGAGAAAATGAGGTGTGTAAGACCCCAGATTTTGGGTAGAATTAAAACTTTTATTATATGTTGATGTAAATATGGATAGTGGCAATGACTTTGAGAATCAAGTTATGAAATGAATATGAATTTCGGTTTTCAAACATTTTGAGAATAGTAAGAATGGACTGAACATATAGATACGAATAATCTCTCTGGAAAATAAGAATACAATATTCCAAGGAAGAAAAGTATTTTTATGTCATCCAAATCGATATCTGGTATGCATCCGACAACTCCGTAAACAAGATAGCGTGTGCCCGAGAAAGCACTAGAACATTTCTAAGTGCAAGAAGTAAAGAGAAATAAACCAGGAATATTGGAACGGATATTGATCCAAAGGATTATAGAAAAACCACTGATAAATAGTAACTTTTGATGAATAGTAAATTTTTGTCGTTTAAAAAGTTTTTCAAACCACCCTATATACGGAACGATATAATGAACTTTCAAAGCTGTATTAGTGATCTACGATGAAAATAAAAGAATGCAGAAGCTGTCAGAATCAGAAAAATAGCATTTTTCGTTTTCTCCGAAATTTCACCAAAAACGGACTAAATAATTATTATTTGAGGATATTTAAGGATTTAAATTATTAATTATATGGATATGGATTTGATAAATGAATTAGAAGTATCGAGAACGATTTCGGTAAAATACCTCGATAGAACCCTCGAGAAACCTTGCGAGCGTTCTACGAAATTAAACGAACCAGTAAAACTACTTTATCTGGGCCAGTGCATGTGTGACATGTGTCGGAAGGAGAAGCAACCAAGGGTGATGACTCACCACTTTTGACATAAAAATCAGCATTTCTAATTGATTAACCAAGATAAAGAAAAGAAAAAGAGAAGAGGAAGAACACCCCCATTTTCGGCTCAGCTGGGACAAGGAAGAGAGAAAAATTCATATCTCCATTTCTATCCATCCTAAAATCACCAAATTTTAGTCATAGCTTCTCCACTCCATGGCTAACACTCGTTCAAAATTTCATGGCAATCCAAGGTGTTTAGCCCAGTCATATATCCTCCCCAAGTTGAAGAATCCAAACTGCCATGATCTTGGCAGTTTCTGCACCGATTTTCAAATAGCCATAACTCCCTCGTTTCTCAATGGAATCATGTGTTCTTTATCTTGTTGGAAAGGTATTGAGATGCTCTACAACTTCTATTCAGGAGCCTAGTCTAGAAAAGCATGGTAAGGCCCTCGTGTGTCCAGTTCTTTCAAGAGGTGAATAGTAACTCCGAAATTACTAACTTGTTTTCTTGCTTTGTTCTTAAGGTTTAAGCATTATAAGGACTTGTTAAAGCTTGTTAAGTGATTATAAACCCTTGGTAGTGTTGATAGAGCTTCCAAGAAGGTAAAGCCCTAACCCACCCTTTGAGTTATTATGAGTTTTTGATGTGGTTTTGATGTTACATGAAGATTAGTGCTTAATAAGAACATCCTTAGATATTTGGATTTGTTTTGGTGTGTAAAATGATGGGTGATTGATTTTAGTCTCACCACTGGACTTAGAGATGTAAAATGGATGTTTGTTGAGATTGATGAAGTATGGGTTGCCTTGGTTGGTTATTTGGAGTGATCGTAAAATGGAAACGTTTGATTTATAGCCGTCGTAATGGCGAAATTTCTTTAACCTTACGAACCGAGCTTAACAGTTGATATAACCTTCTGACCTTACTTATTAACTGACCTATACATGTATATCTTGAGTCATAGATCATTTTGGCGAAAGAATCGTAGCATTCCGACTTACGGTTTAGGCGTTATGATAAAAATCGTAAAAGCAGTTCGTAAACGTAAGTGTGAGTTCGTAACTTCAATGGAACCCCCTTATAATGAGATATTCGGTTAAGAATCTTGGTAATTAAATACTAGAGGTCATAATGAAGATATGAGAGAAGACCTCATATCAAAAAGATTATTTTTCGATTTTATAAAAATGTTCGAATCAAGGTTAAGTGCGAAGAAACCCCTTAGAGGAGCACTTGGTTCTAACCTTCAAAACCACTTGGTATAACCGGCAAACGAGATTCGATTCCTAAGGTGAACCTTCGACTTAAATATTTATTGAATAACGTGGACTTAGTATGAGCCTAAAGTGAGTTATTAATGCCTTAGTTGTGTTTCGCTTACGTGTTTAAGCGTTGGATTATAGTGGATTATCCAAGGGATTAATCGTATGTTTTCGTTTGACTTTGTCTAGATTGTCCGGCATCGTCGCGAACCCCTATCACTTCTCGAGCATCAGGCAAGTTTACTAAACCTTACTCTATTATTCAGAGTAGGTATATTTTCCAATGTTCAATACTTGTGTATTCCCAATTTATATACCAAATCTTTGTTGCAAGTATTGTGGCAAGTTTTCTAAATCTATACTTTGAAGTATTGATTATATATTACTGTTGTTTCCATGTGTGGAGTTATACAGTTGTGCGATACATGTTATATATTGTATAAAATAGAGTTTGATTTGGGTTTATATATGAGCTTTGAGATAAAGTAGTTATAAACCGGTATACCTTGTAGCTCTAGAGATAAGAGCATACTTCTTGTTTTCGACTCTAGACCGGGAGTCAGTATTTGAGATATGGAGATAGCCGTGGAAACCCGGAGGGATTCCAGCGGCAGTGTACTAATTATTCTGAGGATTGCTATTATTAAACATTAATTATATTTCTAGAAAGTATTAATTACCTGGAAATGATTTGAGGAATGTTATTTGAATATTACTTCATTCGAAGGTTATTACTTGGAAATGATTTGAGTATGGGCTTCTAAGCTAGATATGGGATATCAGCTATAAGCCAGGATTTTATGTTGCCCTAGGATAAGGGCGTGTGATTTTCTTGAAAAATCAGAAGTAATTATATTTCGGTATATGTTAAAGGTTATTTTCCGATAAAGATATCGGGTAACTGTTATTCGAGGGTTAATTATTTTATTTAAGAAATATTATTTATATACATTTGAGGATTATCGACTTACAGAATATTGTTTATATTCATTCGAGATTTATTTAATTAATGAATATTACTTTTGAATATTCATTTGAAATTTAATTATTTAAAGGATATTATTTTCGAATATTCATTGGAGGTTCACTTATTGAGAAATATTATTTTTAATATTCATTTGAGGATTATTTATTAATGAATATTATTTTTGAATATTCATTTGAGGATTATTTATTAATGAATATTATTTTTAATATTCATTTGAGGATTATTTATTAATGAATATTATTTTTGAATATTCATTTGAGGATTATTTATTAATGAATATTATTTTTAATATTCATTTGAGGATTATTTATTAATGAATATTATTTTTGAATATTCATTTGAGGATTATTTATTAATGAATATTATTTTTAATATTCATTTGAGGATTATTTATTAATGAATATTATTTTTGAATATTCATTTGAGGATTATTTATTAATGAATATTATTTCTAAATATTCATTCGAGGTTTGTTTATTTGATGAATATTATTTTCGAATATTCATTTGAAGGTTTACTTGTTTAATAAATGTTATTAATTGTTTTCCAATCAAAAAGAGGTTCCCAAAATAATGTTTTTTTTCCGTTTAAATCTGTCTTTTAAAGAGGATTTAAATGCTCGCTCAACTATCAAAAATATGGGAAACCTGATTTAAGTGACTACTACTCTTTTTAAACTCTCAATTCAAAAACTGTCAAGGGACAGATATTTTCTTGGAGCAATTTAATTGCTGCCAGTCTAATGTTGTGTTACCACCTCAATAATCGAGGGGTAAATTCATGGAACAAGTCGATATCCATTAACAAGCATAGCTTGGGAAATATTGGAGAATCTTCCTTTCCAACCTAGATATAACTACTTAGTGGAGTCGTATCAACAAGTGTTACACTTGGGGAAAGGAGGACGATCTTTACGTTTCAGAGTCATGGATTTCATCTGAACTAGGAGTGGTGTAAGTGGTCAAGTTGCGTGGGCCCATCCAACTTTTATATTGCCCCAAATGGGCCGGGAGGTCATAGTAAGGCGGTAGACAATGTCAGGCCGTCGTGATACTTCCATCTACATGTAGAAAACTATTTGAGCGGTGCGACCTGCTACTGATCATAGTAAGGTTAGGCACAGCGGACGCGGTAGCAACTCCAGTATTAGTTCATCATCCAATTTGGATATTTCCTGCAACATGTATTGGGGTGAAGAACCAATCGTGTTGGCAGGGGGTCGAGAAGTGTTTGGAATTGAAGTGACAATAAATCCATGCAACTTCATCTTTTATTTTATGAGTTATGACTCTGTGGATACCTTACATAACATGAGTTATGGTAAGGGAGTTGTTTATACTGAATCACCTTATAACTTCATCTTTTAAGTTATGTGTTGATATTCTGCTTACATAGCAGATATTTTTGGAAAGGTTATATTGGTTTACTTTGAAACCTCATCTTTTATATTATACTAGAACTTTGTTCATAATATAGCAAGAGTCTGCAGAAATATTATGAAAATGATATTTGAAGTACAATAATAGTACTGTTTTTGGGAATACATTCCGATAAGGATATAATTTCAGTATCGAGATATTTTGACAAATTATTGTCTTATACCCGCTTTATTCTGGGTTGAGTTAAAGGCAGAATTATGCCACACTTTCATTACCTTGCTGAGCTATCGCTCACTCTTGCTATTGTTTTATATATATTATATAGCAGCGAAGCAGGATGCCAATGGGTCGGCACATACCTCGCAAGGCGTTTCCGGAAACAGTTTCTAGCAGTGATCTCGAGAGTAGTACGAACCAATCGAATCAGGCTACAGCTTTTGGTATTCAACTTATGTATAAATATGAATGGTATGAGAGGATTGTGAGCATCAGAAGGCTAAGTTGGTAATGTAGCATTACTTAGAAATTGTATCAGTGACAGATTCAAAAGACACTTGGGTATTGTAATAATAATTATTTATTCCGCAGTTGTTATATTGTGTCGTTTCTGAGACTCTAACCTGTGTGTGTGTGTGTGTGAGACTTATATTGTGGGGTCATGAGTAGGTAAATTATGAATGGTGTGAGTAATACAGGTAAGGCAAGGAGTACATGGATTGTGACAACCCTAAATCCCTGACCCCGGATTTGGGGCTGTTACAGAAATGGTATCAGAGCGTTAGGTTACAGTCCTCAGAAACGATAGGAGACCGAGTCTTACAATACCCGTAATAATGATAAGAGCATCTGGAGCTCAAATTGAGTTCGTAGTCGGGTTAGAGGACATGACCCTGACCGTTTAAGATGAAGCCCGAGAGGGGACTTCTTCTGGGAAACCGTACTTAGGACTTCATGGTTAGTCACCTCGAATCGTATAAGTTATAGATGGATGGGACTCTGAGATGCCAGATCCCGAGGCCTTCGAGTAGGCATTTGATGATGCGCTTCTTGAAATGGACGGAGACCCGATAAAGAAAGATCCATAGGAGGATCTAGAGGAAGACCCCATAGTGGGTCAAGGAAAGAATCTTGTAAAGGACGTGTTAATTGATAAAGATGTAGTATGTTACTTGAGGTCGTACAATAGGACCGGACGAACCTTCAAGGGATAAATAAGTGACGAGACGAGAGTTTAAGGATCGTTCATGATTCATCAAGAGATATGACAAAGAAAATGGAGTAGAGTCTCCAAAGCAGAAGAGGTAGAGGCAGTATAGCCAGTATCAGTGGATTGATTCGACTTGAACGGAACCTGTTACTCGTAGTCGGTTATAGTTGCCCATAAGGAGGCGGCATACGTAAGAACCAAGATGTTCAGATTTTCGTGAATGATTAAGGGTACTTAGTTGCCTAGAATAGTGGAAGAAATTGTTTTGGGCTATGAGATTTCAATCCCCCACGACCAGCGATTCCACTGGAAATAGTTTCTATTACATCATTGAGGGATTTTATTATCTCAAGAAGGAATATTGGGTATAAGGATGATTGAAATAGAAACCGAATTTAAGCCTGTAGTTTCTAACGATCTTCCGGAGTACCGCCCAGTTGACATATGGAATTCGTCGTTGCTATGGGCGACAACGGAATCGAAGTTTTCTTATAGAACATAACGCTTACTTGAGGTGTTTGCGCCTAGTCGAATAGAATTCCCTGCGATTGCAAATGTTGATGGTTGAATTCTTAGCGACTATTATAAGTCGGCAATGACGTAAGTATCGAGCACCATAGGGTGTGCCTGAAGAAGAAAAGCTTTAGAATGGAACAATTATCCATTAGAGGAGCCGACATAAAAGGCACCCGTAGAGACCTTGGTAATACCCTCCCCATTTGCAAATTATGTGGGGTACCTCCCCAATCTATGATCTATCTTGACCTCTCCCCAGGAAAGAATTCTGATAAAGGGTATATTCCCTCTTCGAAGTTATTTTATAACACTTGTGCTAAACCATATTCAGTTTCACTTGTGCCAGAGGCTGTCACAATGCCTACTTTCAGGTTTTCGAAGCCCTGCCAAATGATGTTATTTAAGCTTTCACTTTTCTTCAAATAATGAATGACCCTATGGTGATACATCACCACTTGTTTGTTAAGCACCAGTATCTTTTTGGTTATTCTTTTCTTTGGAAACCGCACCTTTGGAATCTGTTCAATTTTAATCCAAGGTGTTCCTTTAAGAAATATTGTCGAAAGACGATAATCATCAGATTGATATCGAATTGCTTTCATACTTTTCAACTTCCACTGAGATGAACAACCCTATACTTATAGGGGCTACAAGGACTATCTGTCTGTGTGATAGAAGTCTGATGGGACGCCATCACTTGTAAGTTGTGAAATACAAGAAGGCTAATTACCTTTAGTAATGTCTCAATCAAGGCACACAACGTTGAGTTCTTATGATCATGTTGATCTCTCGGTAAATTCTTTTACCTCCAATAAGGTTACCTTAAAACTCATAACTTTATGATCACTAGTGTGTGACATTTTCCTTGATATGGGAGCTGTCTTTTCAAGGCCCCATGATTTTGTTATCCTCATTGAATTCTAAGGGGAGGCCAACCAGGTCAAATAAGTCAAAATTCGCTGATAGGAATTAGATTCGCAACGAAATCGCCTATGTCAGGAGCGAATCCCTAAGACGAATAGAATGTTAGTGACATATCAATGAAATTGGTTTATTCTCCCAAGGATATTATTATAATGGAAAGCGTGTCAATCGATATATGTGAAAGGAATAGCGATGTGCCGTGAACTCCAGTGACAACGGTGTTAGATAGATGCCCTATAGTGGAATTGAGATTTTGGAGGATTTGTTTACGAATGGACACAACCTCTGGGTTAGCAAGATAAGTACTGGCGATGGAGTCAGAGGGAGCTGGTATTGTGGCTTGGGAAAGGTGCAGCGTGTGTTGTTTTTTTAGAGGAATAATTTCCGGAAATATATGGAGACCCGGATGAAAATGAAAGTTAAAGAGTTAAAACAAGAAACCATGACTGTGACCGAGTATGAGGCCAAGTTTCCCGAATTATTGAGGTTTGTTCCGGAGTTTGTGAACACAGAATAAAAGAAAGCCAGTAGGTTTCAACCAGGGCTACCTCCAACAAGCAGCCCACTGTCAAGACCTTTAAATAATAGGTACCCTTGTAAATGATTGTTTGATCAGCGGAAGAACGTTGTGTATTTCCAAATTTATTTAAGAACTGGGTATCACCAGTTGGAAGTTAAATCCGAGGATATACCCAAGACTGCGATTCGTACCAGGAATAGACACTTCGAGTTTTCAGCGAAGTTATTTTGGGTTGACTAATGCACCCACAAATTTTATGGAATGTAATGAATTGGCTTTGAGTTACCCATGATAGTAGATAGCATGAGATGGAGAAATGGCTAGAATTGACCTAGGATTATGACTGTGAGATACACTACCATTCGGGGAAGGCCAATGTGGTGGCCGATACCCTTACTTTAAAATGAGACAGAGATGGATTCCGAATGATCGGGAATTAAAAGATGAGATTTTACACAACACCCAAGTTAGTCCAACAAACTAGAAAGACAAAAGATTTCACCAACAAGCGGCTAGTGACAACCAAGACAGACAGAGAAAGTATGCGGACTAAGCCCGCGAGTATAGAGATAGTACTGCTACTGATAAGCTAAATGGCAAGTTGATGAATGGCAAGCAAGTTTATGCTGGTGTATTTCTGTGCAAACAAGATAGAGAATATGAGGTTAGAAATTCGTGATGCTAAAGGTATCTCCAGGGAAAGAATTAATGAGATTTGAAAAGAAAGGGAAGTGAGCCCGAGATTCATTGGGCCATCTGAGATTTAAGACGCGCCAGGAAGGTGGCCTACGAGCCAGCCTTACCCCCCCCAAACTAGTAGAATGGTCATAACGGGGTTCATGTGTCAATGCTACGTCAGTATACTATAGATGCCCGGCATATGTAGAGTACGAGCACGTAGACATACAACCAGACTTGACCTATGTGGAGCAACCAATGGAAATTATAGATCGAAAGGAACAAGTACTCCGAAACAAGGTCATCAAACTAGTCAGAGTGGTATGGAGGAATCATAATGTGGAAGAATCAACTTGGGAGCTAGAGAGCGAGATGCTAGAAAGATATCCCCATGTGTTTTCAGAGTGATTCCGGGACGGAATCCTTTTAAGGAGGGGAGACTGTAAGACCCCAGATTTTGGGTAGAATTAAAACTTTTATTATATGTTGATGTAAATATGGATAGTGGCAATGACTTTGAGAATCAAGTTATGAAATGAATATGAATTTCGGTTTTCAAACATTTTGAGAATAGTAAGAATGGACTGAACATATAGATACGAATAATCTCTCTGGAAAATAAGAATACAATATTCCAAGGAAGAAAAGTATTTTTATGTCATCCAAATCGATATCTGGTATGCATCCGACAACTCCGTAAACAAGATAGCGTGTGCCCGAGAAAGCACTAGAACATTTCTAAGTGCAAGAAGTAAAGAGAAATAAACCAGGAATATTGGAACGGATATTGATCCAAAGGATTATAGAAAAACCACTGATGAATAGTAACTTTTGATGAATAGTAAATTTTTGTCGTTTAAAAAGTTTTTCAGACCACCCTATATACGGAACGATATAATGAACTTTCAAAGCTGTATTAGTGATCTACGATGAAAATAAAAGAATGCAGAAGCTGTCAGAATCAGAAAAATAGCATTTTTCGTTTTCTCCGAAATTTCACCAAAAACGGACTAAATAATTATTATTTGAGGATATTTAAGGATTTAAATTATTAATTATATGGATATGGATTTGATAAATGAATTAGAAGTATCGAGAACGATTTCGGTAAAATACCTCGATAGAACCCTCGAGAAACCTTGCGAGCGTTCTACGAAATTAAACGAACCAGTAAAACTACTTTATCTGGGCCAGTGCATGTGTGACATGTGTCGGAAGGAGAAGCAACCAAGGGTGATGACTCACCACTTTTGACATAAAAATCAGCATTTCTAATTGATTAACCAAGATAAAGAAAAGAAAAAGAGAAGAGGAAGAACACCCCCATTTTCGGCTCAGCTGGGACAAGGAAGAGAGAAAAATTCATATCTCCATTTCTATCCATCCTAAAATCACCAAATTTTAGCCATAGCTTCTCCACTCCATGGATAACACGCGTTCAAAATTTCATGGCAATCCAAGGTGTTTAGCCCAGTCATATATCCTCCCCAAGTTGAAGAATCCAAACTGCCATGATCTTGGCAGTTTCTGCACCGATTTTCAAATAGCCATAACTCCCTCGTTTCTCAATGGAATCATGTGTTCTTTATCTTGTTGGAAAGGTATTGAGATGCGCTACAACCTCTATTCAGGAACCTAGTCCAGAAAAGCATGGTAAGGCCCTCGTGTTTCCAGTTCTTTCAAGAGGTGAATAGTAACTCCGAAATTACTAACTTGTTTTCTTGCTTTGTTCTTAAGGTTTAAGCATTATAAGGACTTGTTAAAGCTTGTTAAGTGATTATAAACCCTTGGTAGTGTTGATAGAGCTTCCAAGAAGGTAAAGCACTAACCCACCCTTTGAGTTATTATGAGTTTTTGATGTGGTTTTGATGTTACATAAAGATTAGTGCTTAATAAGAACATCCTTAGATATTTGGATTTGTTTTGGTGTGTAAAATGATGGGTGATTGATTTTAGTCTCACCACTGGACTTAGAGATGTAAAATGGATGTTTGTTGAGATTGATGAAGTATGGGTTGCCTTGGTTGGTTATTTGGAGTGATCGTAAAATGGAAACGTTTGATTTATAGCCGTCGTAATGGCGAAATTTCTTTAACCTTACGAACCGAGCTTAACAGTTGATATAACCTTCTGACCTTACTTATTAACTGACCTATACTTGTATATCTTGAGTCATAGATCATTTTGGCGAAAGAATCGTAGCATTCCGACTTACGGTTTAGGCGTTATGATAAAAATCGTAAAAGCAGTTCGTAAACGTAAGTTTGAGTTCGTAACTTCAATGGAACCCCCTTATAATGAGATATTCGGTTAAGAATCTTGGTAATTAAATACTAGAGGTCATAATGAAGATATGAGAGAAGACCTCATATCAAAAAGATTATTTTTCGATTTTATAAAAATGTTCGAATCAAGGTTAAGTGCGAAGAAACCCCTTAGAGGAGCACTTGGTTCTAACCTTCAAAACCACTTGGTATAACCGGCAAACGAGATTCGATTCCTAAGGTGAACCTTCGACTTAAATATTTATTGAATAACGTGGACTTAGTATGAGCCTAAAGTGAGTTATTAATGCCTTAGTTGTGTTTCGCTTACGTGTTTAAGCGTTGGATTATAGTGGATTATCCAAGGGATTAATCGTATGTTTTCGTTTGACTTTGTCTAGATTGTCCGGCATCGTCGCGAACCCCTATCACTTCTCGAGCATCAGGCAAGTTTACTAAACCTTACTCTATTATTCAGAGTAGGTATATTTTCCAATGTTCAATACTTGTGTATTCCCAATTTATATACCAAATCTTTGTTGCAAGTATTGTGGCAAGTTTTCTAAATCTATACTTTGAAGTATTGATTATATATTACTGTTGTTTCCATGTGTGGAGTTATACAGTTGTGCGATACATGTTATATATTGTATAAAATAGAGTTTGATTTGGGTTTATATATGAGCTTTGAGATAAAGTAGTTATAAACCGGTATACCTTGTAGCTCTAGAGATAAGAGCATACTTCTTGTTTTCGACTCTAGACCGGGAGTCAGTATTTGAGATATGGAGATAGCCGTGGAAACCCGGAGGGATTCCAGCGGCAGTGTACTAATTATTCTGAGGATTGCTATTATTAAACATTAATTATATTTCTAGAAAGTATTAATTACCTGGAAATGATTTGAGGAATGTTATTTGAATATTACTTCATTCGAAGGTTATTACTTGGAAATGATTTGAGTATGGGCTTCTAAGCTAGATATGGGATATCAGCTATAAGCCAGGATTTTATGTTGCCCTAGGATAAGGGCGTGTGATTTTCTTGAAAAATCAGAAGTAATTATATTTCGGTATATGTTAAAGGTTATTTTCCGATAAAGATATCGGGTAACTGTTATTCGAGGGTTAATTATTTTATTTAAGAAATATTATTTATATACATTTGAGGATTATCGACTTACAGAATATTGTTTATATTCATTCGAGATTTATTTAATTAATGAATATTACTTTTGAATATTCATTTGAAATTTAATTATTTAAAGGATATTATTTTCGAATATTCATTGGAGGTTCACTTATTGAGAAATATTATTTTTAATATTCATTTGAGGATTATTTATTAATGAATATTATTTTTGAATATTCATTTGAGGATTATTTATTAATGAATATTATTTTTAATATTCATTTGAGGATTATTTATTAATGAATATTATTTTTGAATATTCATTTGAGGATTATTTATTAATGAATATTATTTTTAATATTCATTTGAGGATTATTTATTAATGAATATTATTTTTGAATATTCATTTGAGGATTATTTATTAATGAATATTATTTTTAATATTCATTTGAGGATTATTTATTAATGAATATTATTTTTGAATATTCATTTGAGGATTATTTATTAATGAATATTATTTCTAAATATTCATTCGAGGTTTGTTTATTTGATGAATATTATTTTCGAATATTCATTTGAAGGTTTACTTGTTTAATAAATGTTATTAATTGTTTTCCAATCAAAAAGAGGTTCCCAAAATAATGTTTTTTTTCCGTTTAAATCTGTCTTTTAAAGAGGATTTAAATGCTCGCTCAACTATCAAAAATATGGGAAACCTGATTTAAGTGACTACTACTCTTTTTAAACTCTCAATTCAAAAACTGTCAAGGGACAGATATTTTCTTGGAGCAATTTAATTGCTGCCAGTCTAATGTTGTGTTACCACCTCAATAATCGAGGGGTAAATTCATGGAACAAGTCGATATCCATTAACAAGCATAGCTTGGGAAATATTGGAGAATCTTCCTTTCCAACCTAGATATAACTACTTAGTGGAGTCGTATCAACAAGTGTTACACTTGGGGAAAGGAGGACGATCTTTACGTTTCAGAGTCATGGATTTCATCTGAACTAGGAGTGGTGTAAGTGGTCAAGTTGCGTGGGCCCATCCAACTTTTATATTGCCCCAAATGGGCCGGGAGGTCATAGTAAGGCGGTAGACAATGTCAGGCCGTCGTGATACTTCCATCTACATGTAGAAAACTATTTGAGCGGTGCGACCTGCTACTGATCATAGTAAGGTTAGGCACAGCGGACGCGGTAGCAACTCCAGTATTAGTTCATCATCCAATTTGGATATTTCCTGCAACATGTATTGGGGTGAAGAACCAATCGTGTTGGCAGGGGGTCGAGAAGTGTTTGGAATTGAAGTGACAATAAATCCATGCAACTTCATCTTTTATTTTATGAGTTATGACTCTGTGGATACCTTACATAACATGAGTTATGGTAAGGGAGTTGTTTATACTGAATCACCTTATAACTTCATCTTTTAAGTTATGTGTTGATATTCTGCTTACATAGCAGATATTTTTGGAAAGGTTATATTGGTTTACTTTGAAACCTCATCTTTTATATTATACTAGAACTTTGTTCATAATATAGCAAGAGTCTGCAGAAATATTATGAAAATGATATTTGAAGTACAATAATAGTACTGTTTTTGGGAATACATTCCGATAAGGATATAATTTCAGTATCGAGATATTTTGACAAATTATTGTCTTATACCCGCTTTATTCTGGGTTGAGTTAAAGGCAGAATTATGCCACACTTTCATTACCTTGCTGAGCTATCGCTCACTCTTGCTATTGTTTTATATATATTATATAGCAGCGAAGCAGGATGCCAATGGGTCGGCACATACCTCGCAAGGCGTTTCCGGAAACAGTTTCTAGCAGTGATCTCGAGAGTAGTACGAACCAATCGAATCAGGCTACAGCTTTTGGTATTCAACTTATGTATAAATATGAATGGTATGAGAGGATTGTGAGCATCAGAAGGCTAAGTTGGTAATGTAGCATTACTTAGAAATTGTATCAGTGACAGATTCAAAAGACACTTGGGTATTGTAATAATAATTATTTATTCCGCAGTTGTTATATTGTGTCGTTTCTGAGACTCTAACCTGTGTGTGTGTGTGTGTGTGAGACTTATATTGTGGGGTCATGAGTAGGTAAATTATGAATGGTGTGAGTAATACAGGTAAGGCAAGGAGTACATGGATTGTGACAACCCTAAATCCCTGACCCCGGATTTGGGGCTGTTACAGAAATGGTATCAGAGCGTTAGGTTACAGTCCTCAGAAACGATAGGAGACCGAGTCTTACAATACCCGTAATAATGATAAGAGCATCTGGAGCTCAAATTGAGTTCGTAGTCGGGTTAGAGGACATGACCCTGACCGTTTAAGATGAAGCCCGAGAGGGGACTTCTTCTGGGAAACCGTACTTAGGACTTCATGGTTAGTCACCTCGAATCGTATAAGTTATAGATGGATGGGACTCTGAGATGCCAGATCCCGAGGCCTTCGAGTAGGCATTTGATGATGCGCTTCTTGAAATGGACGGAGACCCGATAAAGAAAGATCCATAGGAGGATCTAGAGGAAGACCCCATAGTGGGTCAAGGAAAGAATCTTGTAAAGGACGTGTTAATTGATAAAGATGTAGTATGTTACTTGAGGTCGTACAATAGGACCGGACGAACCTTCAAGGGATAAATAAGTGACGAGACGAGAGTTTAAGGATCGTTCATGATTCATCAAGAGATATGACAAAGAAAATGGAGTAGAGTCTCCAAAGCAGAAGAGGTAGAGGCAGTATAGCCAGTATCAGTGGATTGATTCGACTTGAACGGAACCTGTTACTCGTAGTCGGTTATAGTTGCCCATAAGGAGGCGGCATACGTAAGAACCAAGATGTTCAGATTTTCGTGAATGATTAAGGGTACTTAGTTGCCTAGAATAGTGGAAGAAATTGTTTTGGGCTATGAGATTTCAATCCCCCACGACCAGCGATTCCACTGGAAATAGTTTCTATTACATCATTGAGGGATTTTATTATCTCAAGAAGGAATATTGGGTATAAGGATGATTGAAATAGAAACCGAATTTAAGCCTGTAGTTTCTAACGATCTTCCGGAGTACCGCCCAGTTGACATATGGAATTCGTCGTTGCTATGGGCGACAACGGAATCGAAGTTTTCTTATAGAACATAACGCTTACTTGAGGTGTTTGCGCCTAGTCGAATAGAATTCCCTGCGATTGCAAATGTTGATGGTTGAATTCTTAGCGACTATTATAAGTCGGCAATGACGTAAGTATCGAGCACCATAGGGTGTGCCTGAAGAAGAAAAGCTTTAGAATGGAACAATTATCCATTAGAGGAGCCGACATAAAAGGCACCCGTAGAGACCTTGGTAATACCCTCCCCATTTGCAAATTATGTGGGGTACCTCCCCAATCTATGATCTATCTTGACCTCTCCCCAGGAAAGAATTCTGATAAAGGGTATATTCCCTCTTCGAAGTTATTTTATAACACTTGTGCTAAACCATATTCAGTTTCACTTGTGCCAGAGGCTGTCACAATGCCTACTTTCAGGTTTTCGAAGCCCTGCCAAATGATGTTATTTAAGCTTTCACTTTTCTTCAAATAATGAATGACCCTATGGTGATACATCACCACTTGTTTGTTAAGCACCAGTATCTTTTTGGTTATTCTTTTCTTTGGAAACCGCACCTTTGGAATCTGTTCAATTTTAATCCAAGGTGTTCCTTTAAGAAATATTGTCGAAAGACGATAATCATCAGATTGATATCGAATTGCTTTCATACTTTTCAACTTCCACTGAGATGAACAACCCTATACTTATAGGGGCTACAAGGACTATCTGTCTGTGTGATAGAAGTCTGATGGGACGCCATCACTTGTAAGTTGTGAAATACAAGAAGGCTAATTACCTTTAGTAATGTCTCAATCAAGGCACACAACGTTGAGTTCTTATGATCATGTTGATCTCTCGGTAAATTCTTTTACCTCCAATAAGGTTACCTTAAAACTCATAACTTTATGATCACTAGTGTGTGACATTTTCCTTGATATGGGAGCTGTCTTTTCAAGGCCCCATGATTTTGTTATCCTCATTGAATTCTAAGGGGAGGCCAACCAGGTCAAATAAGTCAAAATTCGCTGATAGGAATTAGATTCGCAACGAAATCGCCTATGTCAGGAGCGAATCCCTAAGACGAATAGAATGTTAGTGACATATCAATGAAATTGGTTTATTCTCCCAAGGATATTATGATAATGGAAAGCGTGTCAATCGATATATGTGAAAGGAATAGCGATGTGCCGTGAACTCCAGTGACAACGGTGTTAGATAGATGCCCTATAGTGGAATTGAGATTTTGGAGGATTTGTTTACGAATGGACACAACCTCTGGGTTAGCAAGATAAGTACTGGCGATGGAGTCAGAGGGAGCTGGTATTGTGGCTTGGGAAAGGTGCAGCGTGTGTTGTTTTTTTAGAGGAATAATTTCCGGAAATATATGGAGACCCGGATGAAAATGAAAGTTAAAGAGTTAAAACAAGAAACCATGACTGTGACCGAGTATGAGGCCAAGTTTCCCGAATTATTGAGGTTTGTTCCGGAGTTTGTGAACACAGAATAAAAGAAAGCCAGTAGGTTTCAACCAGGGCTACCTCCAACAAGCAGCCCACTGTCAAGACCTTTAAATAATAGGTACCCTTGTAAATGATTGTTTGATCAGCGGAAGAACGTTGTGTATTTCCAAATTTATTTAAGAACTGGGTATCACCAGTTGGAAGTTAAATCCGAGGATATACCCAAGACTGCGATTCGTACCAGGAATAGACACTTCGAGTTTTCAGCGAAGTTATTTTGGGTTGACTAATGCACCCACAAATTTTATGGAATGTAATGAATTGGCTTTGAGTTACCCATGATAGTAGATAGCATGAGATGGAGAAATGGCTAGAATTGACCTAGGATTATGACTGTGAGATACACTACCATTCGGGGAAGGCCAATGTGGTGGCCGATACCCTTACTTTAAAATGAGACAGAGATGGATTCCGAATGATCGGGAATTAAAAGATGAGATTTTACACAACACCCAAGTTAGTCCAACAAACTAGAAAGACAAAAGATTTCACCAACAAGCGGCTAGTGACAACCAAGACAGACAGAGAAAGTATGCGGACTAAGCCCGCGAGTATAGAGATAGTACTGCTACTGATAAGCTAAATGGCAAGTTGATGAATGGCAAGCAAGTTTATGCTGGTGTATTTCTGTGCAAACAAGATAGAGAATATGAGGTTAGAAATTCGTGATGCTAAAGGTATCTCCAGGGAAAGAATTAATGAGATTTGAAAAGAAAGGGAAGTGAGCCCGAGATTCATTGGGCCATCTGAGATTTAAGACGCGCCAGGAAGGTGGCCTACGAGCTAGCCTTACCCCCCCCAAACTAGTAGAATGGTCATAACGGGGTTCATGTGTCAATGCTACGTCAGTATACTATAGATGCCCGGCATATGTAGAGTACGAGCACGTAGACATACAACCAGACTTGACCTATGTGGAGCAACCAATGGAAATTATAGATCGAAAGGAACAAGTACTCCGAAACAAGGTCATCAAACTAGTCAGAGTGGTATGGAGGAATCATAATGTGGAAGAATCAACTTGGGAGCTAGAGAGCGAGATGCTAGAAAGATATCCCCATGTGTTTTCAGAGTGATTCCGGGACGGAATCCTTTTAAGGAGGGGAGACTGTAAGACCCCAGATTTTGGGTAGAATTAAAACTTTTATTATATGTTGATGTAAATATGGATAGTGGCAATGACTTTGAGAATCAAGTTATGAAATGAATATGAATTTCGGTTTTCAAACATTTTGAGAATAGTAAGAATGGACTGAACATATAGATACGAATAATCTCTCTGGAAAATAAGAATACAATATTCCAAGGAAGAAAAGTATTTTTATGTCATCCAAATCGATATCTGGTATGCATCCGACAACTCCGTAAACAAGATAGCGTGTGCCCGAGAAAGCACTAGAACATTTCTAAGTGCAAGAAGTAAAGAGAAATAAACCAGGAATATTGGAACGGATATTGATCCAAAGGATTATAGAAAAACCACTGATGAATAGTAACTTTTGATGAATAGTAAATTTTTGTCGTTTAAAAAGTTTTTCAGACCACCCTATATACGGAACGATATAATGAACTTTCAAAGCTGTATTAGTGATCTACGATGAAAATAAAAGAATGCAGAAGCTGTCAGAATCAGAAAAATAGCATTTTTCGTTTTCTCCGAAATTTCACCAAAAACGGACTAAATAATTATTATTTGAGGATATTTAAGGATTTAAATTATTAATTATATGGATATGGATTTGATAAATGAATTAGAAGTATCGAGAACGATTTCGGTAAAATACCTCGATAGAACCCTCGAGAAACCTTGCGAGCGTTCTACGAAATTAAACGAACCAGTAAAACTACTTTATCTGGGCCAGTGCATGTGTGACATGTGTCGGAAGGAGAAGCAACCAAGGGTGATGACTCACCACTTTTGACATAAAAATCAGCATTTCTAATTGATTAACCAAGATAAAGAAAAGAAAAAGAGAAGAGGAAGAACACCCCCATTTTCGGCTCAGCTGGGACAAGGAAGAGAGAAAAATTCATATCTCCATTTCTATCCATCCTAAAATCACCAAATTTTAGCCATAGCTTCTCCACTCCATGGATAACACGCGTTCAAAATTTCATGGCAATCCAAGGTGTTTAGCCCAGTCATATATCCTCCCCAAGTTGAAGAATCCAAACTGCCATGATCTTGGCAGTTTCTGCACCGATTTTCAAATAGCCATAACTCCCTCGTTTCTCAATGGAATCATGTGTTCTTTATCTTGTTGGAAAGGTATTGAGATGCGCTACAACCTCTATTCAGGAACCTAGTCCAGAAAAGCATGGTAAGGCCCTCGTGTTTCCAGTTCTTTCAAGAGGTGAATAGTAACTCCGAAATTACTAACTTGTTTTCTTGCTTTGTTCTTAAGGTTTAAGCATTATAAGGACTTGTTAAAGCTTGTTAAGTGATTATAAACCCTTGGTAGTGTTGATAGAGCTTCCAAGAAGGTAAAGCACTAACCCACCCTTTGAGTTATTATGAGTTTTTGATGTGGTTTTGATGTTACATAAAGATTAGTGCTTAATAAGAACATCCTTAGATATTTGGATTTGTTTTGGTGTGTAAAATGATGGGTGATTGATTTTAGTCTCACCACTGGACTTAGAGATGTAAAATGGATGTTTGTTGAGATTGATGAAGTATGGGTTGCCTTGGTTGGTTATTTGGAGTGATCGTAAAATGGAAACGTTTGATTTATAGCCGTCGTAATGGCGAAATTTCTTTAACCTTACGAACCGAGCTTAACAGTTGATATAACCTTCTGACCTTACTTATTAACTGACCTATACTTGTATATCTTGAGTCATAGATCATTTTGGCGAAAGAATCGTAGCATTCCGACTTACGGTTTAGGCGTTATGATAAAAATCGTAAAAGCAGTTCGTAAACGTAAGTTTGAGTTCGTAACTTCAATGGAACCCCCTTATAATGAGATATTCGGTTAAGAATCTTGGTAATTAAATACTAGAGGTCATAATGAAGATATGAGAGAAGACCTCATATCAAAAAGATTATTTTTCGATTTTATAAAAATGTTCGAATCAAGGTTAAGTGCGAAGAAACCCCTTAGAGGAGCACTTGGTTCTAACCTTCAAAACCACTTGGTATAACCGGCAAACGAGATTCGATTCCTAAGGTGAACCTTCGACTTAAATATTTATTGAATAACGTGGACTTAGTATGAGCCTAAAGTGAGTTATTAATGCCTTAGTTGTGTTTCGCTTACGTGTTTAAGCGTTGGATTATAGTGGATTATCCAAGGGATTAATCGTATGTTTTCGTTTGACTTTGTCTAGATTGTCCGGCATCGTCGCGAACCCCTATCACTTCTCGAGCATCAGGCAAGTTTACTAAACCTTACTCTATTATTCAGAGTAGGTATATTTTCCAATGTTCAATACTTGTGTATTCCCAATTTATATACCAAATCTTTGTTGCAAGTATTGTGGCAAGTTTTCTAAATCTATACTTTGAAGTATTGATTATATATTACTGTTGTTGCCATGTGTGGAGTTATACAGTTGTGCGATACATGTTATATATTGTATAAAATAGAGTTTGATTTGGGTTTATATATGAGCTTTGAGATAAAGTAGTTATAAACCGGTATACCTTGTAGCTCTAGAGATAAGAGCATACTTCTTGTTTTCGACTCTAGACCGGGAGTCAGTATTTGAGATATGGAGATAGCCGTGGAAACCCGGAGGGATTCCAGCGGCAGTGTACTAATTATTCTGAGGATTGCTATTATTAAACATTAATTATATTTCTAGAAAGTATTAATTACCTGGAAATGATTTGAGGAATGTTATTTGAATATTACTTCATTCGAAGGTTATTACTTGGAAATGATTTGAGTATGGGCTTCTAAGCTAGATATGGGATATCAGCTATAAGCCAGGATTTTATGTTGCCCTAGGATAAGGGCGTGTGATTTTCTTGAAAAATCAGAAGTAATTATATTTCGGTATATGTTAAAGGTTATTTTCCGATAAAGATATCGGGTAACTGTTATTCGAGGGTTAATTATTTTATTTAAGGAATATTATTTATATACATTTGAGGATTATCGACTTACAGAATATTGTTTATATTCATTCGAGATTTATTTAATTAATGAATTTTACTTTTGAATATTCATTTGAAATTTAATTATTTAAAGGATATTATTTTCGAATATTCATTGGAGGTTCACTTATTGAGAAATATTATTTTTAATATTCATTTGAGGATTATTTATTAATGAATATTATTTTTGAATATTCATTTGAGGATTATTTATTAATGAATATTATTTTTAATATTCATTTGAGGATTATTTATTAATGAATATTATTTTTGAATATTCATTTGAGGATTATTTATTAATGAATATTATTTTTAATATTCATTTGAGGATTATTTATTAATGAATATTATTTTTGAATATTCATTTGAGGATTATTTATTAATGAATATTATTTTTAATATTCATTTGAGGATTATTTATTAATGAATATTATTTTTGAATATTCATTTGAGGATTATTTATTAATGAATATTATTTCTAAATATTCATTCGAGGTTTGTTTATTTGATGAATATTATTTTCGAATATTCATTTGAAGGTTTACTTGTTTAATAAATGTTATTAATTGTTTTCCAATCAAAAAGAGGTTCCCAAAATAATGTTTTTTTTCCGTTTAAATCTGTCTTTTAAAGAGGATTTAAATGCTCGCTCAACTATCAAAAATATGGGAAACCTGATTTAAGTGACTACTACTCTTTTTAAACTCTCAATTCAAAAACTGTCAAGGGACAGATATTTTCTTGGAGCAATTTAATTGCTGCCAGTCTAATGTTGTGTTACCACCTCAATAATCGAGGGGTAAATTCATGGAACAAGTCGATATCCATTAACAAGCATAGCTTGGGAAATATTGGAGAATCTTCCTTTCCAACCTAGATATAACTACTTAGTGGAGTCGTATCAACAAGTGTTACACTTGGGGAAAGGAGGACGATCTTTACGTTTCAGAGTCATGGATTTCATCTGAACTAGGAGTGGTGTAAGTGGTCAAGTTGCGTGGGCCCATCCAACTTTTATATTGCCCCAAATGGGCCGGGAGGTCATAGTAAGGCGGTAGACAATGTCAGGCCGTCGTGATACTTCCATCTACATGTAGAAAACTATTTGAGCGGTGCGACCTGCTACTGATCATAGTAAGGTTAGGCACAGCGGACGCAGTAGCAACTCCAGTATTAGTTCATCATCCAATTTGGATATTTCCTGCAACATGTATTGGGGTGAAGAACCAATCGTGTTGGCAGGGGGTCGAGAAGTGTTTGGAATTGAAGTGACAATAAATCCATGCAACTTCATCTTTTATTTTATGAGTTATGACTCTGTGGATACCTTACATAACATGAGTTATGGTAAGGGAGTTGTTTATACTGAATCACCTTATAACTTCATCTTTTAAGTTATGTGTTGATATTCTGCTTACATAGCAGATATTTTTGGAAAGGTTATATTGGTTTACTTTGAAACCTCATCTTTTATATTATACTAGAACTTTGTTCATAATATAGCAAGAGTCTGCAGAAATATTATGAAAATGATATTTGAAGTACAATAATAGTACTGTTTTTGGGAATACATTCCGATAAGGATATAATTTCAGTATCGAGATATTTTGACAAATTATTGTCTTATACCCGCTTT
This sequence comes from Heracleum sosnowskyi, assembly GCA_030848705.1. Lineage (NCBI taxonomy): Eukaryota > Viridiplantae > Streptophyta > Magnoliopsida > Apiales > Apiaceae > Heracleum > Heracleum sosnowskyi. The sequence goes on along the minus strand of CM061239.1, from coordinate 45,969,043 downwards.
ATTCTGGGTTGAGTTAAAGGCAGAATTATGCCACACTTTCATTACCTTGCTGAGCTATCGCTCACTCTTGCTATTGTTTTATATATATTATATAGCAGCGAAGCAGGATGCCAATGGGTCGGCACATACCTCGCAAGGCGTTTCCGTAAACAGTTTCTAGCAGTGATCTCGAGAGTAGTACGAACCAATCGAATCAGGCTACAGCTTTTGGTATTCAACTTATGTATAAATATGAATGGTATGAGAGGATTGTGAGCATCAGAAGGCTAAGTTGGTAATGTAGCATTACTTAGAAATTGTATCAGTGACAGATTCAAAAGACACTTGGGTATTGTAATAATAATTATTTATTCCGCAGTTGTTGTATTGTGTCATTTCTGAGACTCTAACCTGTGTGTGTGTGTGTGAGACTTATATTGTGGGGTCATGAGCAGGTGAATTATGAATGGTGTGAGTAATACAGGTAAGGCAAGGAGTACATGGATTGTGACAACCCTAAATCCCTGACCCCGGATTTGGGGCTGTTACAAGGTGTGTTAGTAGGGATGCTAAGAAGGAACTTGAGAACGTGTTAGAAAGGGAAGAAATTCTTAAAACACAACTTGAAATAGAACAAAGTGTGATTGCTAAATGGAAAGATGCCAGGAATGTTGCTAACAACATCATTAATGTTCAAGGTATGGAATCTTTCTGTGAACAACCATGGAAAAAAAACAAAGAGAAGCTAGGGTATGTTGGTGAAACCTTAGAATCAGAAACAGAGTCAACAAACAACAATGATCATTTGTTGAAGGTTGATATGTCAACGGAATGCAATGTTTCGTTGACAGATGAACCATCAACCGATCAGGCTGTTTCGTTGACAGAGAAAAGAAAAGAAAAACTCACTAGACTTAATAACAAGTATGGTCCTGTCACCAAGAACTTTGTTCAAGGCGAGTCTAGTAAATCAAAGAAAGTTGAGAAGCCTGTTGAGAGAGCTAATGTAGGTCACTTGTCCAACAAGCAATTGAAAGATAAGTTAGAGAATGTTCAAGTTGAGGCTAAGGGAAATAAAAAGAATAACAGGAATGGCAAAGTAGGGATTAACAAACACAACAATTACACACCTGATAAATATGCTCCTAGAAAGACATGTGTCAATTGTGGAAGTGTTAGTCATTTATCTACTAACTGCAAATCTGTTAAGAAGACTGCTAAAGTGAAAATGTCTAAGACTGCAATGAATGGTTCTATGCCTACAATGCATGTTATGCCTAACATGTTTGCCTCATATGCACAATTTCAAAATCCAAATGCCAGCATGCCATTTGTGCCTAGTCCATACATGAATATGTTTAATGTGCCACAAATGCCATGGAATATGAATAACATGTTTGTTCCTCCAACTATGCATGCTGTGAATGAAAATGTGAGCAACCCTCAGAAATCAACACCAAGGGTAAAGATTGATTTAAATCAATCTGAGCCCAAGGTGAAAAATAATATAAAAGGAAAAGCAAAGGCTAACAAAACAGGACCCAAGGAAACTTGGGTACCAAAATCAACTTGATTTGGTTTTGTTGTGTGCAGGGAGACAAAAGGAATCTTTGGTACTTGGATAGTGGTTGTTCAAGACACATGACTGGTGATTCTACCCAGCTCACAGAGTTTCAGGAAAGAGCTGGCCCTTGTATTGCTTTTGGAGATGACAACAAAGGCTACACTAAGGGATATGGCTTGATTTCAAAAGAGAATGTCATCATAGATGAAGTTGCATTGGTGGATGGTCTTAAGCACAATTTTCTTAGTATCAGCCAACTTTGTGACAAAGGATTCTTAGTTACTTTTTCTAAAGAAGCCTGTGTTGTTTCTAAAGGAGGAGACAACAATGTGGTAATGACTGGATTCAGAAGAGGGAATGTGTACATTGCTGACTTTAGTAGCACAAGTCCAGACACCATCACTTGTCTCTTCAGCAAGGCAAGCAAGGATGAAAGTTGGCTATGGCACAAGAAATTATCTCATCTGAATTTTAAAGTCATGAATGATTTGGTGAGGAAAGATCTTGCTAGAGGAATTCCACAAGTGGAGTTCTCCAAGGATGGTTTGTGTGATGCCTGTCAAAAAGGGAAACAAAAGAAGGCATCATTCAAAAGCAAGACAGAGTCATCAATTGTACATCAGATTGAATTACTTCATACGGATCTGTTTGGCCCTGTAAATGTCATGTCTATCTCAAAGAAGAAATACTGTCTTGTGATTGTTGATGATTTTTCTAGATTTACATGGACCTTCTTTTTACACTCAAAAGATGAGGCAAGTGAAATCATTATCAATCACATCAAGATGGTAAACAATCATCCTGATTTCAAAGTAAGAAGGATTAGGAGTGATAATGGGACAGAATTCAAGAATTCATGTATGAAGGTGTTCTGTGAAGAAAATGGTATTTTGCATGAGTTTTTAGCAGCAAGGACAACACAGAAAAATGGTGTAGTTGAAAGGAAAAACAGAACACTTATTGAAGCTGCAAGGACAATGCTAGATGAATCAAACTTACCAAAACTCACACTTGGAAAACTTGGCATATAACCTTTCCTTTCTCAACGTCTCTAACACTATTTTCAAGTGTTCTGCGTGTTCTTCCTCTGTCTTGGAGTAGACTAAAATATCATCAATGAAAACTATGACGCATTTGTCCAAATATTGCTTGAAGACTCTATTCATTAGGTCCATGAAAGCTGTTGGGGCATTCGTCAGCCCAAACGACATTACCAAAAACTCATAGTGCCCATACCTAGTGCGAAATGCAGTCTTGGGTATATCTTCAGGTTTTATCTTTAACTGGTGATATCCAGTCCTTAGGTCAATCTTGGAGAAGTAAACCGCATCTTTCAACTGGTCAAACAAATCATCAATCCTTGGCAAAGGATATCGGTTCTTAATGGTTAACTTGTTTAGTTCTCGATAGTCTATACACAATCTCAAACTACCATCCTTCTTTTTCACAAACAGCACTGGTGCACCCCATGGTGACACACTGGGTCTTATCATTCCCTTATCTAGCAATTCATGTAATTGAATGGCTAACTCTTTCATTTCTACTGGAGCTAACCGGTACGGGGCCTTCGAAACTGGCGTCGTCCCTGGAGCTAATTCTATAGCGAATTCTATCTCCCTATCGGGTGGTAACCCCGGAAGGTCTTCTGGAAATACGTCTTCAAATTCATTAACTATAGGAATATTTTGTAACTTAGGAACCTCTCGATTTGTATCTACCACATAGGCTAAGTAAGCCTCACACCCATACCGCAACAACCTCTTGGTTTGGGCCATGGTTAAAAACTTACGGGTTTGTCGTTGTCCCTTGAACACGACCTCCCGTTCTTCAGACGTTTTGATCCAAATTTTCTTTCTTTCACAATCGATCTGAGCACCATTGCTCGACAACCAATCCATTCCCAGAATAACATCAAATTCCCCTAATTTAAATTGGACCAAGTCTACACGAAACTATTGACCTTCTATCTCTAGACTACAGTCTAAGTGTATTTTATCAACTGGAATTACTTCCCGATTTGCTATCTCTACCTCTAATAGTTCCTTTAATGGTTCCGCTCTAAATCTTAACTGACTCACGAAATCCCTCGAAATAAAAGACTTGGTAGCTCCTGAATCAAATAAAACATTTGCATTGACGGTGTTGAGTAGAAGGGTACCTTCTATCACATTTGTGTCCCTCACGGCATCTTTCACAGTCATGTTGAAAGTTCTAGCAGTCAGGGGTTTGTTAGAGGCGGCTCCACTGATTCTTGAGCCGGCGGGGTTTGCCATAAAGCAGTCTCTTTTGAGGTGTCCTAATTTCCCACACCGAAAACACTTCTGATCGTTCAGGGGGCATGTTCCGGAGTAGTGCCCCGTCTTCTTGCACTTGAAGCAGATTACCGACTTTAAGGTGCATTCTTCCAAATGTTTCCTTCCAAAAGTCTTGAAGTCAGGTAGTGGGGGCCGGGGTTGATTAAAATGGGACATTCCAGTCTGTCTACCGCCTTGGCTTAGACTCTTATTCTCAGTTTTCCTGAATCCGGAATTCCTTAAGGGTTGGGACCTGGTTCCTCCAAATGGTCTTGCTGGAAAACTCTTGTTTACAGAGCTTCCTCCTTGACTACCAAACTTTCTCTTCTTCTCCTCTCTTCCTTTCTGACTCTGCTCACTAACTGATTCCACTATGGTCGCCTTTTGCACTAGCGAGGCATAGTCTGTTATTTCCAACACAGCTACTCTATTCTGAATCCATTGCTTTAGCCCTTGATGAAACCTTCTTGACCTCTTCAAGTCAGTATTAACAAAATCTGGCACAAACCTAGACAACTCAGTAAACTTGGCTTCATATTCCGCCACAGTCATGTTATCCTGTTTCAGTTCCAAAAACTTCCTCTCCATTTGTGATTCCATGAATACAGGAAAATACTTTTCCAGAAATAAGGTCGTAAACCTTGCCCAGGTAACAACGACATCTGTTTCTAGGTTTCTCTTCGATTCCCACCAGTAGTTAGCCTCCCCTTTCAGGAGGTATGTAGCAAAGATGGTCTTTTGGGCTTCCTCACTACCTAGGATTTCAAAAGATTTTTCCATTTCCTTTAACCAGGCTCTTGCCTCAACAGGGTCAGCAGATCCCTGAAATTCCGGGGGTCTTAGGGACTTAAAAGCCTTGAAAGCATTATGTCCCGCAGTATTGGGGCCTGGTGGTGGTGGCGGTGGGTGCTGATTCAAATTCTGTCAGAGTAGGTGCATAAATTGGTCCATCGGGTTTCCACCGGGGACCACCACATTCTGAGTACTTTCATACTCTTCCTCTTCGTAGTCCTGATCATCAAACTCATTATAATCATCATCCTCTCCGCTTCCTTCATACTCACCTTCCTCATAATTCTGTTCTTCCAACTCGTGGAAGTCTGGATTTTCTTCCTCATTATGAAAGTTTTGCCTTACATCTCCTTGGTTAACACTGCCCTGAGCCGCAGGATTGGTAGGGCGTGCTCGCGTTCCCATACGTCGGGGTGGCATTTTCCTGATGTTTTTAAACAAGAGCTTTTATTAAAAACCATTTGTTCCTTCAAAATAGGTAGTTGGATCGGTTGAGTTTATCGGTGACAATCTTGGAAATCATCATTTCCCACACAAAAATTCTTTTATATATATTTTGTCAAAATGGGGGGGTTGCACAGTTTATATGTCAAAACTAATAACTTGTAAAACAGTTGAAATAACAGGGGATATCAAATTTAAGACTGAAAGCTTTAAGGAAACTGAAATGCACGAATATATACATAAGTGACATAAAGTCACGAGATACTGAAGTCAAAGTTCCAACAAAAGCGAACATATCGCTGAAATACATCATCCGTACAACAGTCAAAAGCTAAGTACTACCAGTCAACCAGTCAACATCTACTAACGTCAGTCTGATCGGCCTATCTCTAACTCAGAAAGGATACTACTGTACATCGGAACCATCCCACAAAAACTGGCACTACTAGCGGCCATCTGAGTTTAGAGAACTAAGCTATCTATCACCTATCAAGGCTCCCCCTCCGAGTCGGTCAGGTTCCTGACACGCGCCATAGCATCTGCCTAAATCATCTCTGTGTCCAGTCGGGGTACCAATCCCTCAGCAATAACAGACAAGCCTCTCATGTGGACCATAGCTCGCCACTCAATGCTGGAAATCTCACGTCTCATCTCCATATGAGTCATAAACCTCATCCCGTCCTGATAGGAATGACGGATCTCTCTCTCTGCAGCCAACTGTCTCCTCAGCTCATCAGCTCTAGCCTCTGCCGCTGCCAAGTCAGTGGTCAGCCGGCCAATCATCCAATCATGGATCACAGTAGGTACTCAAGTAGGTGAGGGAGGAGGTGTGTCCGGAACAGTCATGGGCTGGTCCTCCTCATATCCCTCAGGGGCGAGGTCATACTCATCATCTGATGGTAACGGGCTCAGTGGGGGCACAGGAGGGGTAAGGGCTCTCACAGTAGGCAGATGGTACATCCTGATGCCTCCTCGACTAGCACTGTCCTCAGAAGTCTCATCGTCCTCCGTGGTCACTCCATCAGGCACAACCTGATCCCTCTCAGTGGAATCATCATCCTCAGTCGACTCTCCGTCAATAGTGGGAGCAGGAGAAGTAGGAAAGTCAAACACAGTCACGGGGTCCTCTTCCGGATCCTCGTCCAGGTCCTCTGTATACTCCTCGAGATCCTCATCTAGATCCTCCATGGGGTCGTCCATGGGGTCGTCCTCAGCCGCCAGCAGAGCATCGTCATGCTGGGTCTCGAAGTCATCAGCCTCCTCAGCCGCAAACACCTATACAAGCGAAAGCTAGGTTACTTACGGTGGGATAAAAGTTCCCTTGCGGGTTTTAACAGTCAGTGCTATATCCGGTAGCCCAACCATGAACTCGATGGGAGTTCTTCTTATTATTATAGTTGCATTTATTATTCCTAACGCCCTATCGTTTCTGAGATTAATAACTATAGGCTCTGATACCATTTCTATAACATCCCCAGATCCGGGGTCGGAGATCCAGGTTGTCACGTTCCTTTATTCCGTACAAACACTTGATACTTGAATCATAATATAATAAATAAACACACATGGTGACCCCACCATCAATATACTCACACCAATTATGTCTCAGAAACGAATTTGCAAAAACAGTGGTCATATGATCCATAAATTAAAGTTATTACAACCCAAAAGAAAAATGCTTGCAACCTACTGCCAGTATGATCGCTATGTGAAACCAGAAAGGCACCACAAAAGTTTGTTCTTGTTCATTAATATACATACATGATACTTATAAATAAACCGGAGCAACCAGAGTTACACTCCGAACCAACTCAGTACTTCTACCTGAGGTATTGCAACTGCCATCCTATGGGCGGTCTGCGCGGCCCAAACGTGCTTCCGAGCGGTATGACGAATCCTGGCCATCTACTCTAGCTGTTGTGTTGTGATATATATAAAAGAAAACAAGTGTGAGCACTAAGCGCAGCAATAACATAAAGCTGCATAAGCATATATATAAGCTTATATTACTTTTCTTTTCGTCAAAACATGCCATACAATACAAATACTATATGAGGTATAGTACTTTGTTAAAATATTATTAGCATCTATCTGTAACCGGTATTTAACCCAAGTTACCAAACATTTTCGAAATTCCAATCCTTGGAAAAACATGGGGAGTTGTACAGGGCTACGCACTGGTATATGATGATCAGTCGTCATACCAATGATTCTCTACTAGTAGATGGATAATCCCGAAGGTCATTACCCTAGCCGCATATGGGCTTTTAGGTTGGACCGGCGTCACTCGGCCTCTTACATCTTAGTAACCACATGGCGACATCAAGGCCACACAAGTGGACCCGCTCCCTGCCAACGGATTCCACTGGACTAGCGTCACCCAGCCTCTTATTATATTTCCACCTGGCGACATCAAGGCCAGCAAAATAGTTTTTATTTGCGGGAACGTGCGTTACTCGGCCACTTACGCGAAAATGTCGTTCCCCCAAGCATAAGCTTGTTGATAGGTTTTGTAAAAATACCCTTACTTCCGGATTATATCAGAAGTAAGTCATAATGTGGGTTGACCGTTGTCAACTGACCTCGATCCTCGAGTAAAACATTTCGAAATCACGACGTGGGAGTTTTGTAAAATATCTTTAGCTCTGATAATTCAGAAACCCAAACTATATCACTTTTAATGAAAGGGGCAAGTGAAATCATATATTCACTTCCTGATATGGATTCCCAATTTTTGATAAGTCCAAAACCTTACGTAATATTTTAAATATTTAATATTGGAACCTTACGTAATATTTAAATAAGGTTCTATGATTTTTAAATCAATTTTGGAATATTTAATAAATATTCAAATAATAAATATTGAATTATTATTCAATATAAATCCACTTAAGTGAATATTCAAAATAATATTCACTTAAATAAATAATTATTCAAATAATAAATGTTGAATTATTACTCAATAAGATTCCACTTAAGTGAATATTCAAAATAATATTCACTTAATTAAATAAATATTCAAATAATAAATATTGAATTATTATTCAATAAAATTCCACTTAAGTGAATATTCACTTAATTAAATAAATATCCAAATAATATTTATAATAATATTATTTAAATATCTCACATTAAATATCCAATAATATATATATATATATATATATTGGCATATTTAATCAACATTTTAAAAATATAACTATCCCTGGAACCTCTAGCTTCTGACAGTATAATCACTACAAAATACTAATTTGACTCCCGGTCTAAGTTTTAAAATCAACGTACGAGTGCTCTACCCTTAGAGCCTCTATAACACCTCGGTTTATATCTAATATTTACATAGCATATAAACCCTTATATATCACAAAGCTTTTTACCATAAGCATAATCAGTTATAACTCCTTTCACAGTATTAAAGCAGAATATATCACAAACACAACATTAATCACAACAACATCACTTATATGATGTAGGGTTTGAAAACTTGCCTTGGTGTCTCAGTGATGTGGTAGAGGGGGCTTGAGAGTGTGCTCGTCGATCTATAACAAGATACACAATTCACAATCAGTCCCCTAGAACCAAATAATGTGCTATTACTTAAGCACTAAAGTTCTATTAATGAAAATCAAATGTCTCGCTCTTGGTCACCTATCACCTCATGACATTACGTAAATCTTAAGTGAAAAGTTTGGGTGTGAATCTATCCTCAAAACCCATGTACTTTTCCATTACTAACTCCTTGTTTTTCACTATCCCCTTAAGGGTATTTCACTCGCGCAACTTTAGTTTCCGCATTTTTATAAAATCGAAAACTTATCTTTTTGACACAAAACCTCCTTGGTTCCTTTCCCGACTATCCATTCTAGTATCCCTTTTAATATCTCGACCAAATTCCATTTTTAAAGGGTTTGATCACTATCTCAAAGTTCATGCAGTGAACTACTTAGTTATCCGAAACCGCTTTCACTAAAACGGATGTTTCTCCTAAACCGTAAATCGAAACGATACGATTCTTTCGCTAAAACAAACTACAAAACAGAGTCTATATTCTCATGGCCAGAAAAAGTTATGGTTATTCCTTTAAGGTAACCGGGGTCTCTGTCCAAACTTCCTAAGTAAAATCCGACATGGTAACGACGCTTAAACGTGATTCCCGTTTTTAAAACACTCTAATCAATTCACCAATCCACAACCAAACAATCACAACCCAAGGATCTCATCCAAACAACCTTATTTCTGTCTACACAAGCTCATAACACTAATCACTAGTTCAACCATCATTTAATCCACTAAACATCATACATATCATGCATATCACTTCTATATCACACTATCACTAATAATCATCCATTTAATCAATAATATCAAAGTATAAGTAAAAGTGTGAGAGGGTTTATACCTTCCTTGGTACTTAATAAGGACTATAGAGGGCTAGTATACTCTTACTTGCTTCTTGATTATCCTTTACAAGCCTTAAACTTCAAGATCAAAACAAGAAAATCAAGAATTACTATTCATTTCACTATTCATCATCAACTCTGATTCAACTTTTGAGCATGATAACAACCATGGATGAAGCTAAGATCAAGGATTTACCTTAGTCTAGGGATGAGGGTGATTTAGAGCCCAATAACTTGAATTATGGTTGAGTAGAAATGGAGAAAAATGTTTCTTAACTTTGATGAACAAGAATGGCCGAAAGTTTGCTTCTTTCTTGATGCATCTCTTTTGTTTTGTTTTGTTTTGTTTTGTTTTATTTTTGTTTCATTAACCCCTAATACATGCCACATAATTTTTGTGGTCATAAGTAAGTTTTGTCATCCAAGACACATGGCAATTAGTGTGTGGTTTGTGGTGAAAGTGGTGACAAGGTGGTGATTCATCACCTTGTCATCACCTTGTCACCCCTATGTCATCCTCCTACATCATGCTTATGTCATAATTTGTATCATCAATCCTCTTATATGTTGCACTTGATGATCTTATATGATATTTCTCCTTTGGTTAGGGTTTAATCCACAATTCGTTACGCTTTTGTTTTGTCGCTAAGTTTCGCGATAGGGAATCTCATGATTCTGATTACGATCAAATCAATACATCCTCGATTGTCCGATGAATAGTGATTTAAATTCGAATGGGAATCTCATGATTCTGATTACGTTTACATTCTTTTATTCTTCTTATACATCCATAATATAACTTCGAAACATTCATTCCATACCATCCACATAGTGTGGTCTGAAAATTTTTCCATCAGCAAATTTACTATTCATCAGAGGCAGATTCACTATTCATCAGGGTTTCAAATATTACAAAATTTTGGGATATTAAAATGGAGAGAGTAACCTAGTGGTCCAATTCCCTGCAAACTCCAAGGAAAGTTGGGTTCAAAATAAGAGAGTCCTTGGGGACTTGAATAGGCTGAACCACAACAAGGAGGTTCAATTGATGTATCCACCAATTTTCACTGAAGCTCAAGAGGCACAGGTGAGTCAGGTAATCTCCTCAATTGTACCTTCATCTATTGTCATTTCTTTGATTTCAAGCGCCACCATGGAGACTGGAACTGTCCAACAGCCTCCTACCCAAGTGGCCACCTCTAAAATTCCAAAATCCAAATCCAGAAAGCCAACCTCGGGTGCTTCTCAAAAGGCACGTCTTGTAAAAACTACCAAAGCCCTAGAGGGGAGTGTGAAGGAGGTAGTAAGTGGTGAGGGAAGGGGTGAACATCAAAGAAACCCCAAGAACAAGGAGGGTGAGATTAGTGTGTCCCAGCCTAGCCACCCTGTATCTTCTCAAAAAGGTGCAATGGTTAAAAAGGAAGTTATCACATCCCTAGTGGCATCCTCCTAAAAGGATGTTTCTATTTAAAATAGTCCCCAACCAGGGACACAACACAAGAGGGACAGGGACACCAGAAGCCCCACAGATACAACCAAGGCCTATGAAAGGAGAAAGAGGTCTAAAACACCTAGGGTTGCACATGGATCACACACAGTGCCAATGACACCATCTCAAAGTCAGTTTGATGTGGCTCCAGCAAATGTGGAGTCACAGCCCTAGTCTTTACTCATTCAAACTAACATTGAAATTCCAAGCTCACCTACTCTCTCTTTGGATGTGGATATGATACACACATCAATTCCTGATTCTCCATCTTTAACCTTCTTGGAGAAGCCCCACTCTGATATTGGTGCTCATCATCTTTTTGATGATTTATTGGACCACCAATCTATCATTTCTAAGATTTTGGCTCCATCTGTGGCTCTCAATTTAAAATCAATCTCCACAGATTCAGCCATAGTCTCAATTTCCAAAGCTACTTCTTTTTCTTCATCAACGGATATCTCTCAACCGTTGATGAGTGTTTGTCTGTCTACGGATATGCCTCAAATCAGCTATCCGTTGACATATACTTCTACTACCTCTACGAATACTCCTTCCATACTTGCACTTCAAACTTCAAATAATACAACTTCAAGTGTGGATGAGTTAGTAGTAGTTCAAACACTCTTAGGATTGAGGGTAGGGAGTGAAGCTACTGAGAGTGAGGGGCTGGTTTACAACCAGGCAAAAGGAGAGGGAGAGAAAGAGGGACAAACTATTTCTTCCAGTCTGGTAAGAGTGAGCTATGAGACTTCCACCTTAGTAGGTGAAGGTGAGGGTGTGAGGGGTGTGAGGGGTGTGAGCCAGGGGGAGCCCCTGATGCAAGAACAGAGAGAAAATGAGAGAAAGGCAAGTACATGAGAGATAAGGATGGGAGACACATCCATTGCAAGTGAGTTAATGGATGTCAATGAGGCAGACATGGAGAGGCTGTTCCAACTTGAATATCAAAATGAGTTGGATCAATTCAACCTGAAAGTTGAGACATTTACTCATCCTGATCCAGCTTATCAAGTCTTGGCTGGACAGGGCAATGTGGAGGCAGAAAGGATGTTACATTTGGTACACACTACTGAATCAATGTCTAGGGCAAAAGAAGCAATTCAAAATCTACCTCCAGGAGCTAGTGAAGACTTTGAGTATGATGAAGACAATGATGATTCTGAGAGTGGTGAAGGAGGAGATGAAGGCCCTTCCACTCTCCAAGATGTAATAACCCCAAATTTTGGACTTAGTTAAAAAAAAAAAAAAAAAAAATTTATTTTTTTTTTGATGAATAGTAAATTTCTGAACCGAAAAAGATTTTCAGACCACCCTATGTACGAGTCGGGATAATGAACTTTCGAAGTCGTATTAGTGATCTACTATGTAAATGAAGGAATGCAAAAGCTGTCAGAATCAGAAAAAGAGCATTTTCTGTTTTCTCCGAAATTTCACCTATTACGGATGGATTAATCATTATTTAAATATATTGGAGGATTTTAAATTATCAATTCCATGGATATGGATTTAGTAAAGTTATTAAGATATCAAGAACGTTTACGGTAAACTACTTCGATAGAACACTTAAGAAATCCTTGCGAGCGTTCACCGAGATTAAAGCGGTAACAGAACAAGGCGACACAAATGAGAGTATATAAATCCCATTTATATTCCAAGATTCAAGCTCGAACCATTTTAATTAAGTATTTGATTGTTAGGACGAATAGTGAATAGTTACTATTCACTGCGAGAATCGCGTAGAGTTTTATTCGCTCTTTTTAGGAAATATTTTTGAATCGTTTCAATAGAAAACGCAAAGGAAATTGGACACAACAATTATTTGAGGATTTAGGCCACACTATTACCTTGGATTGCAACATATAAGTTGTAACAATTGATTTTTATTAGATTAGAAAGTAAGGAATCCAATTGGTGAAAGAAAGGAGAACTCAAGTGATGAAGGAGCAAGTCAACTACAACATGGGTGATGTTTTAACAACTTTGCCAAAACGAGGTATGCATAACCACAACCATACAAGTGTCAAGACCAGATTTAACTCTTTAATAAAGTGATATTGATAAGGATTAAGAGATAATATCATTTGGAAAGAACAAAGTAGCAAGCAAACACTCTCCACTGCCCAGCAGGAACATCAAGGAAAGAAAACTTCATATCTCCACTTCTATCAATCCTTAAATCACCAAATTTTAACCATAGCTTATCCACTCCATTGATAACATTATTTAAAAATTTCATGGTCAACAAAGTAGTGTAGCCTAGCCAAATCGCTTCCCCAAGTTGGAGAACCCAATCTGTCCAGTTTCTATCCAGCGGAAAGATGGGGATCAAAACCCTAGCTAGGAAGCTTCAAATTTGATGATCTATAACTCAAAAGAAATCTTATGAAGAGCACAAGGTCTGGTAAATAGTTTAGCACCAAACTCTTATGTTTCGATTTGTTATGGAGTTTACAAGATGAGGATGAATAGTAACTTTTCATGATTCTTGATTTTGTTTCTTAAGGATTAAGCTTGTTAAGGTTTGTTCAAAGCTCAAGGAAGGATTATAAAATATTGTTATTGTATATGAAGCATCAAAGAAGGTATAAAATCTTGAAACCCTTAGTTATAAATTGATTTATATGGTTAGTTTTAAGTATAGTTTAGTTAGTTTGATTATAAGGATGAATGGTTGATTTTGATGAAAGTATGGTGTAGTTTTGATGGTGAATAAGTAGATGTTGGTTTTGACTATGGTTGATGATGTTTATGGATTAGTCATGATGTTGAAGAAATGAGTTTGATGATTGGTTGGTTGATTATGTAAAGATGATGATTTAAACTTTGGAATCACTAAAGCATAGCCGTCGTAATGCCCGATTTTCCTTAACCTTGTTTTGCTTGTGATATTCGAACCTAGTAACTTCTGCCCAAGATCACCACGGCCCATGTTTGTGTAGGCCTTAGTTCAAGGTTCGTTTTGTGCGAAGATCATGTGAATACGATTTACGGTTTAGGAGAAACATGTGTTTTAGTGTAAGACGTTCGTAAAACCAAACCGTGCCACTAAGTCAACTTTGAGGCTATGATCGAACCACTTAGAGGTCATAATAAAATGTGAAACTTTGTGATAACATGCTAGGTATGTTGAGGAAGACCCTCGAATAGATTTCGTGCTAAAAGGATTAAATCTCAATTTTATAAAAATGCGTGAGCGAGCATCCTCGAGTAGAAGTTCTTAAGGAGTTAACTTGAAAATGGACTTTGTACTTGAGATAGTATATACTTATGGTGAAAGCGTTTAAGTCATTAATCTTGAACCTTGTCTTGATTCTAGATAACTGGACCAACCTGAGACTTATTGCTATTTAGGGATTTTCAGGCAAGTTTTGTCATTCCCTGCTATGTTTTAAAGTAAAATATTCTGATGATGCACATTCATATGTATTATGCATGCTTTCAAACCTCACATCGTATATAGATGTGATGGTATTAAAAATAATGAGAGGTAATATATGCATATGATAGATGCAAGTTTTCGAAACCTATGCTTACTGTTGTTGTGATAATAAACTGCTTTCATATATGATATGCAAATGAGAAGTATACATGTTTTATTCCCAAGTACATTGCGATATATAAATTGCATGCTTGTCTTCGAACTGTTATATATAGTGATACTCGAGGCTATGATTTGATTACGGGCTTCTAAGCTAGATATGGGATATCAGTTAGAAGCCAGGTTTTTACAAATGCCCTAGGTAAAGGGCGTATGATTTTATTCTTTAGGCCGGAAGTAGTTATATTTTCTGTATATGTTAAAGGTTATTTTCCGATAAAGATATCGGGTAATTGTTATTCAATGATTATTTATTTAATGAATATTATTTTTGAATATTCATTTAAGGCTTATTTATTCAACGAATATTATTTTGAATATTCATTCAAGGTTTATTTACTTAATGATTATTATTTTGAATATTCATTTAATCATTATTTATTTAATGAATATTATTCTTGAATATTCGTTTAAAGTTTATTTATTTAATAAATATTAGTCGATTATTTATTAAATACTTTTAACACGTTTTAAAATGAGTTGTATTATTTAAAGTTTATCCTCGACCTTCAATAATTACGAAGGATATTCTAAGCTGTACTATTAATTATTTTAAATCAAGGGGAGGTTCCCAAACACTGTTTTTCCATTTAAATCTATCTTTTAAGAGGATTTAAATACTCGCTCAACTACCAAAAATATGGGGAACCTGATTTAAGTAACTACTACTCATTTTAAACTCTCAACTCAAAACTGTCAGAGGACAGATATTTTCTCGGAGCAATTTAATTGCTGCAAGTCAAATGTTGTGTTACTACCTCAACGATCGAGGAGTAAATTGATGGAACAAGTCGATATCCATTAACAAGCTTCTTGGGAAATATTGGAGAATCTTCCTTTCCAACCTAGATATAACTACTTAGTGGAGTCGTATCAACAAGTATTACACTTGGGGAAAGGAGGACGATCTTTACGTTTCAGAGTCACGGATTTCATCCGAACTAGGAGTGGTGTAAGAGGTCCAGTTGCGCCGACCCATCCATTTTATTGCCCCAAATGGGCCGGGAGATCCGGGAAGGCGGTAGACAATGTCATGCTGTCGTGATTCTTCCATCTACATGTAGAAAACATATTTTTGTTGTACGACCTGCTACTGATCATAGTAAGGTTGGGACAACGGGCGCGGTAGCAACTCCGGTATTAGTTCATCATCCAATTTTGGATATTCCTGCAACATGTATTGGGGAGAAGAACCGATCATGTTGACAGGGGGTCGAAAAGTGTTCAAAGAAAATGAAGTTGCAATAAATCCTTGTAACTTCATCTTTTATTTTATGAGTTATGACTCTGATAAAACCTTACTCGGATTATATATGCATAAGTAGATTTTGGGTTACGGAAACCTTATATTAATTTTCCTCGTAACTTCATCTTTTATATTATGCTAGTATTTTATCCGTTTA
Organism: Heracleum sosnowskyi; assembly: GCA_030848705.1. Lineage (NCBI taxonomy): Eukaryota > Viridiplantae > Streptophyta > Magnoliopsida > Apiales > Apiaceae > Heracleum > Heracleum sosnowskyi. Next base: position 45,953,080 of record CM061239.1, on the reverse strand, counting down.
ATGCGTAGCATGTGGTTATAAAGATATTGAACGGTATGGTATTTTGAATCAATAAATAGGCTTTAAGCCTCGATTCTAATGATAACCTCTATTTTAAAAAGATATGTCTTAAGTCTTGGTTTACCATTCTGATACCATGGATTTTCCTAAAGGATTTACAAAGAGTATATGAGTATGATTATAAGTCATACGGTATTTTAAACGGTATACTATTTTGGGGTTAGACCCTAGTAGTGATAAAAGTTTTGATCCCATATGGATTATCTCCCTAAAAGGTTTAAAGATTTAAACTGGGATAGATTTCTTGCTGAGCACTAATAGCTCATTCTTGCTTTATTAAATCTTTCAGCCTGAGGAAAACATTGCCGAATCCACCTCGTGTTACGAGAGAAAGGGAATGGAGAGACCACCCTGGAGTTAGTTGATGCAGGATGGATACTCTCGGTGTGAGCAGAATAGTTGCAGCTTGAATTAGTGAGAATTATTTTGAGTGGGTTTGTATTACGAAACCTTGTATAGAATTGTGAGGTCTATTATTGTAACTTCAGGTAAAGGTTGTAAATAATAGATGAGATCATGGATAGTACATTTGGATTGAAATAACAAATGTTACTTATTGTTGCTCATTTCCAAGGCTATAACTTGTGTGTGTGTGCGTAAGTGATTGGGGTCTTTGGAGTTGTATTAGAAGATTGTTGTAAATAATGCAGGTATGGTATATTGATGGAGTGTGACAACCCAGATTCCTGACCCCGGATCTGGGGGTGTTACAGAAATGGTATCAGAGAGTTAAGTTATAAACTTGGATATGAGAGTGTTAAGAGTTATATCGAAGTAAGAGAATGACGAGAGGACTCATATAGAGTTCGTTAAGTGGACTACCGGAAGTAGTGCCACTGAGGATGTTAAGATTAAAGAGTTTAGTTGAGGACTTATCGGGGGACCGATAGGACCGTTGAAGAACATCATAATGATGAGAAGGACGGTTAGAATTGTACACGGATTATCAAAAACATTAAGATAAAACGCGAAGCAGAGTCTCGGTTGCAGTTGGGGTAAGGTCGGAATGACCAATACCAATGGATAACTTGACTTATTAATAACCTAAGTGTTTGAAGTTCATCGTAGTTTGCCACGAGAAGGCAGCACATGTGAAGATTGAGACGTTTACAGTCCTTTACGCGATCCGAATTACTAAATTGCGTGGACTAGTTAGGGCATTATCTTGTGTATGAGGTCCAAGCCTTGAGAACAACGATTCCACAAGAGTTGGTGTCTTTTCCGTCGATGGGTATTTTATTACCTAAAAAGGAGACTGTTGCGTACGTGTAGTACCAGAACGTTATGGTTGCAACGAGCAATGCGACAATCTCAGGACCTACGAGGGACGAGACCTATGGTGGCCTAGGGTTGGATTCGTTCGATACGACTAGTGTTAAGAAATTACATATACGTTAATCGACCTTCATCTTTTGAGGATGTGTTGATGCAGCTGTAGGAGGCCCAATCTTTGAACAATTATCGGGAAATGGCGAATATGTTTCAAACTCCCGACCTAGTTAAGGACGTGTACGATTTTGAGGTACCGTTGGTTAGTACCATAAGCCATAAAGGCAGAAAGATAAGATCATCCTCGTACGGGTGATGTTAGAAATTATGATGACCATTGACTTCTTGGTATCTACTTAATGGTACACTCCTCAATCTAAAACTGTTCATGCCCGTGTTACCTTGAATAATTCATGTCAGGTAACCTTTCTAGTTTCCTACTTCAACTTGGGATGCAACCAACCATTGCTATATTCATTTTATTTCTTTTCTTTTCTCCTCTCATTACCTCTGAGGTTTAAATACGCAGAGTTAACTTACCATTACTCACCGGAGCGCTTTGTTCGTGCCCTAGGATGACCAGAAGAGGGAACCATTATTCATCTATCCTTCTAGGTCTATATTTTATTCTTTATTCTTTCAATTATCTAACGAATGTTCAATTAATGCTTCCTTAATTATTTGACGAATATTCTTTAACGCTTATTTTGATATTCGATTTCTTTTTTTCATACTTGGACTCTTCAGTCGAGTTCATAAATATCTAGCTATGTGTCTAAAACATAGATGATGTATATTTCAGAGACTACTCGTAAATTCTTTTCTTCTATTAAGAAGAGATTTGCACATCAGACGTTGAAATCGTAGAAGGGATATCAATTTGATATTGATATTCCGAATTCAATTCTATTGGAAAATTTGATAAAGTTTATGTACGGAGACACCTTTGGGTGGACCGTTTCACTGATGAGAAATGTTTGGTGGGAGGTTATCGATTGTTCCGATACCAAGAATTTCATATTCATATCATATATTTTATTCCTATTCATATCATATATGTTGAGATTTTTGTACTAATAAATTGAAAATGGCTAATTGCATGTGTCATAGTGAGTGACTAGTTAATTGTTCTAACTAGTTGAAATTTTAATGATATGATGAAAATCTAGCTAATCATCCTAGCTAGATGCTGCGTTCCAAACCAATCAAACTAGCAAATTTTGTTCAGCTAGTTGTTAATGTTTCTTGAAATGAACTAGTTATTGTTTCACTAAGTTCAACTTTCGGTCAAATTTATATAAGTGAATTCACGATGCATTTGTATGCAGTGAAGTGTGGTGGGAAGATTTTCAAATGATAATTTGAATGAGACCCAACCAGGTCGCCCCCCTCAGCGAGAATTTTGCAAAGTTTATATATATATATATATATATATATAAAGCATTCAGTTGCTTGAAGTATTCTTGGTACCATGCAAGTATTTTCCTGAGAATTTGGAAAAAGAGAGTGTTGAAGCTGAGAGCTAAAACAAATGAGTCCAATAAATTATGAATCGAAGTTTACAGAAATTGCCAAGGTTTGTTTCGCATGATGCGAATTCAGAATAACGAAGCGTTTGAAACGACTGATTATGTTACCTTGGTTAATGAAACGACTATGATAGAAATGGAAGCAAAGTGGACGAGAAAGAAATGGGCATAAAGAAAATAGAGTATGAAACGCGAATAGATTGAGAAAGAAAGGAAGTAAGAATTCAGAGTGTCGGACGAGGAAACGTTTGACCTCCAAGAAGATGAAACTTGTTTAGCGACTGTGATGGATACGAAACGGGAAGTACCTAGTGTACAGAATATCCCCGTGGTTAACGAATTCGAGGATGTATTTCCAGAAGATCTTCCGGGGTTACCACCCGATAGAGAAATAAAGTCTGGTATAGAATTAGCTCCAAGAACAGCGCCAGTTTCGAAGGCCCCGTACTGACTAGCTCCAGTCGAGATGAAGAAATTAGTCGCTCAATTGTGGAAATTGTTAGGGGAAGGAATGATAAGACCAAGTGCGTCACCGTGGGATGCACCCGTGTTATTGGTGAAGAAAAAGGACGGCAGCATGAAGTTGTGCATAGAGTATCGAGAGCTAAATAGGCTAATCGTTAAGAATGAATACCCCTGCCAAGGATCGGTGATTTGATCGATCGGCTGCATGATGCAGTTAAATTCTCGAATATTGATTAAGAACTGGATACCACCAATTGAATATTAAGCCTGAGAACGTACCCAAGACTGCGTTTCGCACCAAGTATGGACACTACGAGTTTTTGGTAATGTCGTTTGGGCTGACGAATGCCCTTGTAGTTTTCATGGACGTGCTGAATCGACTTTTCAAGAAGTATTTGGATAAGTATGTCATAGTGGCATCGGCAATATTTAGGTTTACCTCAAAGACCGAGGAAGAACATGCAGAACATTTGAGGATCGTGTTAGAAGCACTGAGGAGAGAAAAGTTATATGCCAAGTTCTCAAAGTGCGAGTATTGGCTAAAGGAAGTACAATTTTAGGACATGTGGTCAACAGTAAAGGAGTACTGGTTGACCCTGCAAAGATAGGAGACGTTTCAAACTAGGAAAGACCAACCACACCAACCGAGGTGAGTAATTTTGTGGATTTAGTCGAATATTACCGAAGATGTGTACAAGATTTTGCTAAGATAGCACCCCCAATGACCAGACTTACTCGAAAGACTGAAAAAGTTGAATGGATCGAGAAATGTGAGAAAATTCGCAGGAATCATAAGGTGTATTTTACCAAGTTGGGATTCCAAATGTTCAAGAAATGAAAGATGCTAAATCTTCGGAATGACTAATAAGAAGAACTGAAAGGATGAAGTTTGAAGTCACGAGAACATAAAGGATTATTTAAAGGTCCTGAATGAGCCAGAACGAATTAAGGAATAAAGATCTGTCATAAAGAGACAGCTACACCGAGAGTACAAAAAGGTAAAGAAAGTTAAGGAAATGTTATAAGTGGTCGGATAAATAAAAGGATTTATCGATTGGTAAACAAATATTGGATATGTCAGAAAATGAAGGCAGAACAAAGACCTAGTTGACTATCATAGTTAATAGAGATTCCTGATTAGGATTGTAATTTTACTATAATGGATTCTGTGATAGGATCAACAAGAATCAACTCGGACTATGACGTCAATTGAGCTATAATTGATGGATCGAATGAGTCTACTCATATTTTGTTATTAGCAAGAGATCGTTAACCGAAGAGTTACGAAAGAGATAGTTGGGTGACGTGGAGTTCCAGTCACCATCGTGTCAGATAAGAACCAATGATTGAACTCCCCATTCGGGAGGAGTTTTCCAAACATGTTTGGCAACGAGATTGAGGGTGAGCACAACGTAGGATCCGCAAACCGACGGACCGACCGGAAGAAACATTTCAGAGAACCGAAGTTACGGTAAGTGTTGTACCGCCGATTGCAAGAATAATCGAATGTTGATAGAAAATGGGTGTTTATGAGCATAGCCAGAATTGGCTTATATAAAACGTCCGGTAGATATCACAGACCGGAATGAGAAAGTGTTGTAATGAAACCAGAGAGTTGAAGAGTAACTGTAATATCCGTGAATTTTATTATTTGATTAAATGATATATTTAATATAAAAATATTTATTGTGGAGTATTGGAGTATTATTAAATGATAATTATTGTGTGATTATGTGCTAAATGGTGAGTCGAAAGCCCCTTTCAAATATTTCATAATTTGGAATTTTCTTCAAATCTGAGCCCCGTTTTGATAATTCAAGGGCCCCGTTGGAATTTCGTACATTGATTATTATCTCTTCATCTTTCGTATTCGAATCATTATCGGGAGAGATATTCGTATCATTTCATTCCTACCTATTTGATTCTGCAAGAATAATTCGTTTTGTTCAAAAAAGGAAAAATTGTTCCGAACCCTAATTGCTTAAGGGGACGTATATATCGTTTTATATCAATATTACCTTTGTTATAGCCCCAGTATTCTTGAGCATTAGTTATATAATGATATGTATTGATTTGGATAATTATCAATCCTTGTAGATAATTATCTTCTCGTAAAACGTATTTTTAACCTAATTAGGGTTTTTAAACGATCCAGTGGATCTATAACGATCCAAAAGTGTTCCTTGGGGTATTATTTTTTCCAAAAATATAAAAAGACGAATCGAAGCTTATAACCTTCATAATCTGCATTGCGTATAATCAAAAAGTAAAAATTCCCGAAACGTGTTCTTCGTGTTCTTGAATCTTCAATCCATTCGTTCAAGGTGTTATTGATTTCAGAAATCAAAGTTCAAGTACTCAAATCAAAGCTCGTGATCTCTAGTTTCAGAATCTTCCAACCTCATCAACATCTGGTAATTTTTTGATTTGTTATGAATTTTTTTATATTCGAATTAAAATTAGGGTTCATACCCGATTTGGGGATTTTCATTCTGTTGATTCTCCGTTGAATTGGTTGCTTCTAACATGTTCCTAGGGTTCTAATTAGCAAGAATCCATGCTTTAATTTCATGTGTTATGTTCGATTTTGATGGGTTTGATTTTCGGGTTTTGACCCGAATTCTTCTTTTGAATAGTCTGTTCATATGAATGATCTGACATTGTTTTTGGTAGAGGGCTTTGATTGTATGAGTTATAAGCTTCATATTGGTATATTAATCTTTGAGTTTCATGTAGAAATAAGGTAGATCGGGTTTCCGGCCGAAGTCGTCGCCGGCGAGTTCTTTGAACAAATTCTGGGCACGATTCCGGCATGGGACAGATGTGTATGTATGTGGGTTGTGTTTGTCTTGAAAAAGCGAACAAAAGCCATATGGTTTGATGTTGTTTTGATCGGAAATGGCAAGTCCGGCAACCGGACGCCGGCCGGATTCTGGAAAACCCACATTCCGGCGGGTTGTTCTTGGTGACCCGGATTTGTTCTTCCCGACTCGTTTACCCGAAGTTTGACCCGGTTTCAATCTTCAAAACCCTAATTCGATTTCTAAAAACTGTTTTTGGATTTTATTTTTAAAATTAATTCGAAAATAGTTTAAAAACTTTACAAAATCATATTTTTATTTTAAAAATATATTTTAATATCAGAAAAATTCTGGAAAATTATATTTATTATTTTAGATCCAAAAATTGATTAAACTTAATTATTTTTAATTAATAATTAATTTATTAATTAATTGGTTATTTCTTTTAATCAATTAATTCTTAAAAGTTAATTATTAATTAGATTTAATTAATTAAAAATTCGGTTTAATTATTTTCAAGCCTATTTATTTATTTAAAAATAGTTTGGGCATTTAAAAAGTGTCAATTAATTTTATTAATTGATTTAATTGCATTTAAATGTTTATATGGGATTTAAAAATCCGAGTTTTGATTTAAAAATTAATCGTGACTTATCTTAAATTCAAATAAGTTTGGTATGATGTTTTAAAAATATTTATAAGTGCTATATGGTTCATATTAATTGTGTGTTGTGTTTTATAGTGTGTATATGCCCGTACTAGGGCTAATATCTGAGTTTTAAATATCGTAAATCATTCCGGACGTCCGATACGTAACCGGTTACTTGTTTAAATGTGATTATTGATTGAATAAGTGTCGAGAGTAGAACGAGAATAGTTAGACTTATTGTGATGAGTTGTTTAATTATAGAATCGAGTTCCCGGAGCAAGGGAAAGGGAAAGGTAGAGTGAGCAGAGTTGATCCGACAGCAGCTTAGACCAGGCAAGTATCTGTGCCTTTACTTGTGATAAAATTTTTTATTGTCTTGCTTACTTGAATACCGTTATCCCCAGAACAATTCAAATTATCAATCTTTTAACCGCATTTGGACAACTGATTCCATTTCCTTAGAGATTCTTGATTCTTTGATTTGATCTGCATCGGAAACCCTTATTTCCAACTCACTTGATTATTGTTTACTACCATTTGATTATTGATTATCATCCTTTGATTATTATTGACAACCATTGATTATTTGACTTCCATCTTGACTGTTGATTACGGTGATTGATTATCAACTACCAATCTAGTTAGGAATATGTTGTTCTTGATGATAAACATAAAACACTTAGTAGAATTTGTGTAAAGTCATTTTGTAGCTGTCAACGGAATGGTATGCTTTGCAGCAATCCGTTGACAGGTAGCTCATCAACGAAATGAGTGATGTAGCAATTGCATTGTACAATACTTCTAGTTTGATATGCATTTCATTGTAGATATTGGATAGGTTTTCTAAGTCATGTTGACTAAGTACTAGATAGGCAAAATAGGTTGGTTAATTGTAAATATCTCATGCCTTGTAATTTTGCCTAAGTGAAGACCTGTCAACGGAATGAAGATTATCCTATCAACGGTATGGAGTTTACTCATCAACGAAATGAAGAATAAAGCTATCAACGAAACACATCTCCCTGCTATCAACGAATCATTATTGCTTTTCTGAATAGTTGACAAAGTGATAGTGACAGTTTACTGAACAGATCTAAAGGTGATGTGGAAGTGTACTTTGCATTGGAAACCATTAAAATGGACATGGGGAATAAGGAAACATCCCAGTTTCCAATTGGGCTCTTGGGAGTGATCATAATAAGCATGAAGACAAAAGCAAATATCTTCAAGGACCACTGGACAAAGGGATGAAAAGCAAACTATTGGCGGTTACTCATTGTACTTTTAGTGTAGCCAAAAATAGAGTTGTAAACTTGGGTTTATATAACCAAGTGTAGAAGTTACTTTAGAAGTAAGAGAAGAGAAAAACAAATAGATTGTATTAGCTATTTTTGAGAGCATTTTTCTTCTCTACATTATTGTAACTGAGCAGCTGTGTACTTTTGTATCACAGATTATTTCCGCAATAAAAATCACTTCAGTTGGATCATCAAACAATCCAACTGAAATTATTAAGTGCTTGTGGTTTTTATTTTATAAGTTCAGTTTTAATTTGTAAGTTGTTTTTAAGTTTGAGAAATATCAAGGAATTGTATTCAACCCCCCCCCCCCTCTACAATTCTGTTAGGTCATTTGGGATTAACAATTGGTATCAGAGCAAGCTTCTAACATACAAGAAGTTTCAAGATCAAGACCAAAAACAGTAACCATGGTGAAGAAGGATGCAGGTGTAAAGATACCAGTTCTTGATAAGGACAATTACTTTCACTGGAAAGTAAAGATGCATTTACATCTCATGTCTATGGATGAGAGGTATGTAGACTGCATTGAGAAAGGTCCACACGTTCCCATGAAGTTTGCATCTAGAGTTGGAGTGCCAGATGATGCTCCTGATGTGGAAATTCCAAAACTTGTCTCAGAATGGACTATTGAAGATGTTGTTAATCCCAAATGACCTAACAGAATTGTAGAAGGGGGGGGTTGAATACAATTTTGATATTTTCTTGATCTTAAAAACACCTTATAAATTAAAACTGAACTGAATAAATAAAAACACAAGATATAAATAATTCAGTTGGATTGTTTGATGATCCAACTGAAGTGTTTTTATTGCGGAAATAATCTGTGATACAAATGTACACAGCTGCTCAGTTACAATGTTGTAGAGAAGAAATGCTCTCAAAAGTAGCTAATACAATCTATTTGTTTTTCTTCTCTTCTCTAAAGTAACTGCTACACTTGGTTATATATTCCCAAGTTTACAACTCTACGTTTGGCTAAACTAAAGAATAGTAGTGACCATCAGTAGCTTGCTTTTCATTCCTTTTGTCCAAAGGTCCTTGGAGATCTTTGCTTTTGTCTTCATGCTCATTATAATCATTTCCAAGAGCCTTATTGGAAATTGGAATGTTTCCTTATTTCCAGTAACCATTTTGATGGCTTCCAATGCAAAGTACACTTCCATATCTCCTTTTAGATCTGTTCAGTAAACTGTCACTATCACTTTATCAACTGCTCAAAAAGCAACATTGATTCGTTGATAGCAAGGAGATGTGTTTCGTTGATAGCTTTATTCTTCATTCCGTTGATGGTGTTTCCCTCGTTTCGTTGATGGGTAAACTCCATACCGTTGACAGAGTAATCTTCATACCGTTGACATGTCTTCACTTAGGCAGAATTACAAGACATAACATATTTACAATTAACCAACCTATTTTGCCTATCTAGTACTTAGTCAACATGACTTAGAAAACCTATCTAAAACATATAACAGAATGCCTATCATACTGTGAAGTATTGTACAATGCAATTGCTACAACACTCATTTCGTTGATGAGCTTCCTGTCAACGGAATGCTGCAAAGCATGCCATTTCGTTGACAGTTACAAAAATGACTTTACACAAATTCTACTAAGTGTTTTATGTTTATCATCAAGAACAACATATTCCTAACAATCTCCCCCAATTTATGACTGATAGAATAACAGCCATAAATCAAGAGACTTGATGATAACAAAAACACTCAGATACATCATAAATTACAAAAGTAGAAAATGTATTAAGCTTCAAAACTTTATAGACAAAATACAAGACTTACAAGACTAAAGCCCACAAGTGCTCCTCTAGTCTGAGCAAATGTTTCATCTGTGACTTCTTTGTGGCATAGTCTTCTTCCCTCTCTTGGAGTTGTTTTCCTCAATCTGGACCTGTAGCCTTCTGTAGAAGATTTTCTCCTCTTCATCTTGATCACCAAGCTTGGATTGCATCAGCTTTAGAGTTTGATTAGATGCCTTCTCCAGCTGGTCTTCCATTCTGAAGAATCTTCTGCAATTGTCCTTGTCCTTAAACTCCATCATCCAATAAGGTTGAAGATGGATTTTCTTTCCTGTTGAGGGAACTCTAAGTATCCTGGGAAGAGCCTCAGGCTTGTTCCAGCTAGCCTTTATCTGACAGATTTTGGAGACCACCTCAGACTTGGCTGTTTTGGTGAAACCAAAGTCCTTTTTCAAGCATCTAAACACTGAGAGTAGTGTTTGATAGTCTTCTCCTAAAATTCTGTAGAGAGGCCACACTTGTTCTCTACCTCCCTTGAATATGAACACTAGTCTTTCAGGCAACTTTTGAGAAGCTGCAATTCCCCTTACTTCCACCAGGTTGTCTAAGTCAAGATGTAGACTGGATTCTTCCCTGATGTCAGCAATGTACATGCAGTCCTCTGGGTTTGCAGGGGGTTTTTGAGATTGTGGCTTTCTCACAAGAACAGGCTTTGCTTTGACAGACCTCTTCTTTGTCTTCATTGGTTGGTCCTTCTCTAACAGGAACTTTGGAAAGTAGGCTTCATCAAATTCAAAAGGTTCCTCTTTTGGCATGATTGGATGATCATGAAAGTTGACAGGATGTGCAGGATCACAAGCCAACTTTCCCTCAATAGGTAGATCAACCGGAATTTGATGTGCACTTGTTGTGGAAGAGTCTTGAGCAGTTTCTTGAGAATCATCTTCATCAAAGTTCAGATTCCTCTTAGCTCTAGCCTTTGGCTGACTTGTTCTCTTCTTCTTTCCAGCTTCCTTAGCTTTATCCTTGGCCTTTTCTTCCTGTAGGGCTTCTTCATCTTCAAGTGATTGAGCAACTGCAAGAGCTTGCATTGCTGCCCTTTCACTTTCTTCAGCTTTGGCCTTAGCAAAATTTGGGTGACCAACCCAAATGTAGATTTCCTTGCTATCCCTGTAGATGAGTGCCCTCTTGTTCCTTATGCTTGGATGATTGCTTTCTTTGCTCTCCTTGATCAGCTTCCCTAAGACTTTGAACTCATCTGGCTTTGGTGGAGGATAAGCTATCCTTTCTATGTTCTTGCCTTTGGGTTTTATGGGAGATACTGGAGATATCCCTCTTGCATCCACATTCCTCAAACATGAAGCTTGTCCTTTCTCATTCCTTGAATCTTGAAGGACTCCATGCTGAAGGGGTTCCATGACATAGGAACTCCTGAATTGTGGCTCCATTTGCACTGTCACCATTGCATTTGTTGATGGTGGTATTGAAGTAGCTTGTACAGATGATACCTTTTTAGTGTCAGCTAGCTTCTTGACCTTTGCTTCAATATTTGACCAGTGATCCTTGATTTGTTCTGCAAGTTTCATCCTCAAAGAGGCTTCCTGGATCAGGTCAATACTGTCCTTTTTCTTCTTTGCAAACTCCCCCATTGCTAATGGCTCTTCTGGTAAGGAGATGGCTGGGACCATAACCTTTGTGATCTGAATGTCTAGCTCCTTAGATTTCTCCCCCTTTTTGTTAGCATCAAGTGAGATGATAGGGAGCCCTTGAGCTGCCAGAAGCTGGGTGAGTAGCTGAGTTTGCTTCTCCTGCTCCTTTTGCATGTGACTAAGTGTAGCCTCAACTTTGTCCACTCTAGAGGAAAGAGTTTTCAAATATGAAGACACTTCAGGTTCCTTGGTGAAAAACCTTGACATCCTGGAGACAGTGTGAAGAGGAAGCTTTTCATCTAGCCTCCTGTCAGTAGCAGCCCTAAGGTTGCTAATTGAGTCCTTGATTTCTGTAGCCTCAATCCTTGTCTGCAACATTTGTAGCCTTTGAATTTCCAGAGAATCCATGATGGCTTTGTAGAATTTCTTGTCCCTTGCTCCTGCAGACTCATGAGCTAGATATGCTTCATTGTACTGCCTTGTGATGGCAGCATCCAAATTGCATCTACCATGCATATCTTGAGAAAGCTAGTTTGGTGTAGGAGGCACCACAGAAGTCCCAGTCTGTGCAGTAGTGGCCACCTGTAGAATGTCACCAAAGCTATCCTCATTATCAGAAAAATCAAATTCTCCACTTGCTTCAGCTCCTGGAGGTAGATTGGTCAAGGCATCCTTTGCTCTTTGCATTGATGCAGTTGTGTGAATTAGTTGTAGTGACCTCTCTGCCTCCACATTGCCCTGTTGAGCCAAAACTTGATAGGCTGACACAGGATGAGTAAAGGTCTCAGGATCCAGGGAAATACTATCCAGAGTTTGTTGATAAACCTCTTGAAAAGTAAGTTCCCTTTCTCCCTCACTGACCTCCATTAACTCATTAGCAATGGCTGCTTCCATCCTTATTTCTCCTGTAGTCCCTTCTCTCTCTCCACTCTGTTCTTGCATCATGGGCTCCCCATGGCTCACACCTCTCACACCCTCACCTTCACCTTCTAAGGTGGAACTCTCAATCTCTCCTTTTGCCTGGCTGGAAGAAATAGCCAGCCTCTCACTCACATTCTCTCCTTTTGCCTGGCTGCAAGCCAGCCTCTCAGTTTCACTCCCTCTCAGTCCTAGAAGTGTCTCAACTACCACTAGATCATCTGCACTAGTTGTGGGAACAACTTGATTTTCAATTAAAGGTGCAGAGTGAACTATCAACGGAATGGTAGTTTGAACTGTCAACGGTATGGATACCGTTGATGGAGAAACACTTGTCAACGAAATAGACTGTTTCGTTGATGAAGTCAAGAAAGCACTTTGAGAATGAGAAATTACAGTAGAGTCTGTGGTGATTGATTTTAAAGATTGGTCCACAGATCCCCTTGCAACTTCAGGAAAAATTGGTTGATGGCCCAACAAATCACTTAACAAGTGATGGCCACCAGCTTCAGAGTGGGGCTTCTCCAAGATTAGAGTTGGAGAATCAGGAATAGATGTATGGATCATGTCCACATCTAAAGATTGAGTTGGTGAATTTGATGGAGATAATTCAAGATTGATGTTTAGAGAATGGGACTGTAACCCCAGAGTAATGATAGGGGTTACATCAAACTGAATTTGAGAAACTGGAAGTGTTGCTTCCAGTGTGTGTGCACCCTGTGTACCCTTGGACTTTTGCTTCGCTCTCCTTTGGTATTGGGAAAATGTAGACTGTGGGCTTGAAGTGTCCCTTACCCTTTTGGACTGTGCTCTAGGAGGAGAGCTTGTTTCAATAATCACATCCTTTTGGGAGGATGCAATTAGACTTGTGTTTAAATCCATGTTACTCATTGTGCCTTGTTGGGAAGACACAATGGGGCTTGGCTGGTACACACTAACCTGTCCTTCCTTATCCTTGGGGTTTCTTTGATGTTCACCCCTTCCCTCACCTCTCACAACTCCAGACTCACTCCCCTTAGGTTGTGTGGTAGTTTTTACAACAGGTGCCTTTTGAGAAGCACCTGAGGTTGGCTTGGAGGATTTCTTTGATTTTGGTTTTGTTGCTAGGGCAGGAGCCTGTTGGGTCACAGCTACAGACTCCATAGCAACATTGGAAGGTAAAACAGTAGAGGTGTTAGCTACACTAACAGGGATAGTAGTAGTTACCTCAATGATTGGCAGATACACCACTGGAACATCACCATTGTGGTTCAGCCTCAGTATGTCTGTCAATACTCTCTTTTCTTGCACAAAGCACTCAAACCTGGCATTAGGGTTAGAGATAACTAATGGTGCTGGACTAACATGGTTAGCCAACATCATCAGAAACCTAGCATAATAGATATTTTTCTTCCTATTTGCTTTGTCACCCAACTTAGCACCAATTTCATACATAAGTTGGGTGCTAAAGTTGTGATATCTATCATTTAGAAGCATGGTTAGGAGAATTAACATAGAGTTAGTTAATGCATCAAAATTACTAATCTTTCCAGAAAAGACCTTAATGAATGCATCAGCTAAATAACTGTATTCCCTAACCAAACCTCTCCTAATTATTCTACCCAGATTATCAGTAGGCAAAGAGTAGTTTATAGAATTTAGCATGGTAGTTATTTCAGTGTTAGTAGGCAAAACATCACAGTTATTATCAGGAATATGTAAACATGCTTGCAAAACATCAGAATTAACTATGTACTCATTACCTTGAAGAGTGAATTGTAGTGTGCAGTTTGTTCCACTATACTCACATGAGGTCCAAATTTCCTCGATTATCTCATTGTAGAGTGGTGTAGAGTGAAACATTGCATAGCTCAACTTGCAATTCTTCATGAAATCCATCATTTTGAAGAACAGTCTGTTCGGGTTTTCCTTGACAACAAAAGGGATGGAGTTGTTCTTCTCATAGATGAACCCTCCAGCAGACATAAGCTTGACTATAGGTGCCATTGTTGATTAAAGGAAAGCTTCGAACTGAATTGCTTGTTAGAGAGAAGAAGAGAGAAAAAAACCTTTGGAATTTTTGAGAACAGGTAAAAAGAAATAATGAAAATAAAATTTCTTAAATACTCCCCCAAAAATTCTCAGAAAATGAATCCAATAATAAATGTAAATTACTGGATTGGCTTAAAAAAAATATAACCGTTACTTTTAAAGTATTACCATGATTTATACTTACAGGGGTGTATGCATAGATCGTGGTAAAAGACGTGTCAAAATTTCAACGGTTCAGATTAAAAGCGCTAAATCAACGAATCAGGATTGGGCGGTTAAAGTCCCGTCTTATTTCGTTGATAAAGCTGCGTTTCGTTGATATAAAAGAGCTATCAACGAAACACCCAGAAAACTGCTAAGACTGTCAACGAAATGGTTCGTTTCGTTGACATAGTAATTTTGACTTAGACAAAATTTCACTTTTTCCTAAGAAAATTAATTCACAGAAAAACATAGCAAGTTTCTGGCTGCATTTTAACTTGCAAATATCTCAAAAATAATTAAGAGAAATTTAGCATACCTAGCTCACTTACTAATCTTGAGAATGTTGATTCATCAAGTGGCTTGGTAAAGATGTCTGCAAGTTGTTGTTCACTTGGAACAAAATGTAACTCCACAGTACCATTCATAACATGTTCTCTAATGAAATGGTACTTGATGTCAATGTGCTTGGTCCTTGAATGCTGCACTGGATTTTCAGTAATGGCAATGGCACTAGTGTTGTCACAGAAAATAGGAATTTTCTCAACTCTTAATCCATAATCAAGAAGTTGATTTTTCATCCATAAAATCTGTGCACAACAACTTCCAGCTGCAATATACTCAGCTTCAGCTGTGGAGGTAGAAACTGAGTTTTGTTTCTTGCTGAACCATGACACAAGCTTGTTTCCTAGGAATTGACAGGTTCCAGTTGTACTTTTCCTGTCAATTTTACATCCTGCAAAATCTGCATCTGAATAACCAATTAGTTCAAAACCAGATTCTCTAGGATACCAAATGCCAAGGTTTGGTGTTCCTTTGAGATATCTGAAAATTCTTTTAATAGCAACTAAATGGGATTCTCTAGGATCAGCCTGAAATCTAGCACATAGACATGTAGCAAACATAATATCAGGTCTACTAGCTGTTAAATATAAAAGTGAGCCTACCATGCCTCTGTAACTTGAAATGTCCACAGATTTTTCCTTAGTATTCAATTCAAGTTTGGTGGCAGTAGGCATGGGAGTTTTGGCAGGAGAACATTCCATTAAGTTAAACTTCTTTAATAAATCATGAATGTATTTTGTTTGACTAATGAAAATGCCTTCATTAACTTGCTTTACTTGAAGACCAAGAAAGTAAGTTAATTCTCCCATCATGCTCATTTCATATTTACTTTGCATAAGCTTGGCAAACTTTTGACAAAGTTTCACATCTGTAGACCCAAAGATTATATCATCTACATAAATTTGAACAAGTAAAGTAGAGCCATTTACAACCCTGTGAAAAAGAGTTTTATCTACAGTACCTCTAGTGAAATGGTTCTCAAGGAGGAACTGTGAGAGAGTGTCATACCAGGCTCTAGGTGCTTGTTTCAAACCATAGAGTGCTTTGAGAAGGAAGTACACATAGTCTGGAAAATCATCATCTTCAAAACCAGGAGGTTGACTTACATACACCTCCTCTTCCAATTCCCCATTCAGAAAAGCACTCTTCACATCCATTTGATAGACTTTGAAATTGGCATGGGCTGCATAGGCTAGGAAAATCCTTATTGCTTCTAGTCTTGCAACAGGAGCAAAGGTTTCATCAAAATCAATTCCCTCTTCCTGTGAGTAGCCTTTT
Source organism: Heracleum sosnowskyi (assembly GCA_030848705.1). NCBI lineage: Eukaryota > Viridiplantae > Streptophyta > Magnoliopsida > Apiales > Apiaceae > Heracleum > Heracleum sosnowskyi. The sequence goes on along the minus strand of CM061239.1, from coordinate 45,936,831 downwards.
GCAACCAGTCTAGCTTTGTTCCTTGTGACTATGCCATTTTCATCCATCTTGTTTCTGAACACCCATTTTGTGCCTATAACACTCCTGTCATTAGGCCTGGGCACCAGCTTCCAAACATTGTTTCTCTCAAATTGGTTTAGCTCTTCTTGCATGGCTAAAACCCAATCTGGATCTAGAAGTGCATCCTCAACTTTCTTTGGCTCATCTTGAGACAGAAAGCTACTATATAGACATTCTTCTTGAGTTGCTCTTCTAGTTTGGACTTTTAAAGAAACATCACCTATAATAAGTTCAAAGGGATGATCTTTAGTCCATTTCCGTGAGGGAGGTAGATTTGCTCTTGAAGACGTAGCTTCATGATCATGATTGCCTTGATTGGATATTTGTCCTTGAGAAACTCCCCCTGAGTTTGTTGTCCCTAATTGATCACTTCTAGAAGCATTCCTATGACTATCAACGGTATGACCATTTTGGCTGTCAACGAAACGCTCATTCTGACTGTCAACGAATCCACCATCATGACTGTCAATGAAATGACCATTTGGTCTGCTAGCTGCTATCCTTTTTAACCTTAATGCAGCAATTTCATCTTCACTGCTGCTTTCATCTGTGCTAGATACAACACCTTTAGGCTGTTTCTCAGTAGCCTTATCATGATTCACTTGTTCTCCTTCCTCATTCTCAAAAGAGAGACTTTCATGGAAACCTTCATCACAGAGACCTTGTATTTTGAGATCATCAAAAACAACATGTACAGATTCCATAACAATGTTGATTCTGAGATTATAGACTCTGTAAGCTTTCCCTGCTGCATATCCCACAAATATTGCTTCATCTGCCTTTGCTTCAAATTTCCCCAAATGCTCAGCTTGATTTCTCAGAACAAAGCACTTGCATCCAAAGACATGAAGAAAATCTAATAGTGGCTTCTTTCTTTTGAGTAGATGATAAGGGGTCATTCCCTTGGCCTGATTAATCAAAGAAATATTTTGAGTAAAGCAAGCTGTGTTAACTGCCTCAGCCCAAAAATATGTAGGTAACTTTGATTCATCTAGCATTGTCCTTGCAGCTTCAATAAGTGTTCTGTTTTTCCTTTCAACTACACCATTTTGCTGTGGTGTTCTTGCTGCTGAAAACTCATGCAAAATACCATTTTCTTCACAGAACACCTTCATGCTCGAATTCTTGAATTCTGTCCCATTGTCACTCCTAATCCTTCTTACTTTGAAATCAGGATGATTGCTTACCATCTTGATGTGATTGATAATGATTTCACTTGCCTCATCTTTAGAGTGCAAAAAGAAAGTCCATGTAAATCTAGAAAAATCATCAACAATCACAAGACAGTATTTCTTCTTTGAGATGGACATAACATTTACAGGGCCAAATAGGTCCATATGAAGTAATTCAAGCTGATGGACAATTGATGACTCTGTCTTGCTTTTGAATGATGCCTTCTTTTGTTTCCCTTTTTGACAGGCATCACACAAACCATCCTTGGAAAATTCCACTTGTGGAATTCCTCTAGCAAGATCCTTTCTCACCAAATCATTCATAACTTTGAAATTCAGATGGGATAATTTCTTGTGCCATAACCAACTTTCATCTTTGCTTGCCTTGCTGAAAAGACAGGTGATGGTTTCTGAACTTGTGCTACTAAAGTCAGCAATGTACACATTCCCTCTTCTGAATCCAGTCATTACCACATTGTTGTGTCCTCCTTTAGAAACAACACAGGCTTCTTTCGAAAAAGTAACTAAAAATCCTTTGTCACAAAGTTGGCTGATACTAAGCAAGTTGTGCTTAAGACCATCCACCAATGCAACCTCATCTATGATGACATTCTCTTTTGAAATCAAGCCATATCCCTTTGTGTAGCCTTTGCTGTCATCTCCAAAAGCAATACAAGGGCCAGCTCTTTCCTGAAACTCTGTGAGCAGGGTAGAATCACCAGTCATGTGTCTTGAACAACCACTATCCAAGTACCAAAGATTCCTTTTGTCTCCCTGCACACAATAAACCCAAATCAAGTTGATTTTGGTACCCAAGTTTCCTTGGGTCCTGTCTTGTTAGCCTTTGCATTCCCTTTTGTACCATTTTTCACTTTGGGCTCAGATTGATTCAAATCAATCTTTACCCTTGGTGTTGATTTCTGAGGGTTGCTCATATTTTCATTCATAGCATGCATAGTTGGAGGAACAATCATGTTATTCATGTTCCATGGCATTTGTGGCATGTTAAACATATTCATGTAAGGATTAGGCACAAATGGCATGCTAGCATATGGATTCTGAAATTGTGCATATGGAGCAAACATGTTAGGCATAACAGGCATTTTAGGCATGGAACTGTTCATTGCAGGCTTGGGCATTTTCACATTAGCAGATTTCTTAACAGATTTGCAGTTAGTAGATAAATGATTAACACTTCCACAATTGACACATGTCTTTCTAGGTGCATATTTATCAGGTGTGTAATTGTTGTGTTTGTTAATCCCTACCTTGCCATTTCTGTTATTCTTTTTATTTCCCTTAGCCTCAACCTGAACTTTCTCTAACTTGTCTTTCAATTGCTTGTTAGACAAGTTACCTACATTAGCTCTCTCAACAGGCTTCTCAACTTTCTTTGATTTACTAGACTCACCTTGAACAAAGTTCTTGGTGACAGGACCATACTTGTCATTAAGTCTAGTGAGTTTATCTTTTCTTTTGTCTGTCAACGAAACAGCCTGATCGGTTGATGGTTCATGTGTCAACGAAACATTGCATTCCGTTGACATATCAACCTTCAACAAATGATCATTGTTGTTTGTTGACTCTGTTTCTGATTCTAAGGTTTCACCAACATACCCTAGCTTCTCTTTGTTCCTTTTCCATGATTGCTCACAGAAGGATTCCACGCCTTGAACATTAATTATGTTGGCAGCAACATTCCTGGCATCCTTCCATTTTGCAATCACACCTTGTTCTATCTCAAGTTGTGTTTTAAGAATTTCTTCCCTTTGTAACACGTTCTCAAGTTCCTTCTTAGCATCCCTACTAACACATCTCATTTTCTCAAATTCAATGAGCTGTGCTTCTAACATTGCATTCCTATCACTTAAGAGCAGATTGGTCTCTTTTATTCTAGAATTCTCTTTAGTAAGTGATTTAAGAGTAACACGCAAATTATATAATACAGTAGACATTTCATTTACTGCACTGTCGCATTCCTCTTTAGAAAGCTCAGAAAGATTAGTAATTGTTACCTGGTTGCTTGAGGAACTTGCTTCCTGCTCATGATTGTCAGCCATAAGAGCCAAGTTGACATACTCAACATCATCATCAGAATCTTCACCATTACCAGCCCAATCATACTCCTGAGACATGAAAGCCTTTTCTTTTTGTTTGAGAAGTTCAAAGTATTTCTTTTTATAATCAACAGGCTCAAATTTCTTGTTGCCCTTCTCAACCTTGGGCTTTCTGCAGTCTCCAGCAAAGTGACCAAGCATTCCACAATTGAAACATTTTGACTTAGACTTTTCAATCCAGTTTGTTTTGCTAGGTTGAAAGTCTCTTCTTGGTGGCCTTGCTTCTGAGTTTCTTTTGAACTTGAACTTAGAGAATTTTCTAGACAGAAAAGCAATGTGTTCATCAATCTCATCTAAGTCATCCAAGTTGGCTGGTTCTGATTCTTCTTCTTCTGTCATCTTGTCTTTACCCTTGCTAACATCACTCCTACAACTAGATCGACTAGTTGTGGTCTTTGCAGCTTCTTTATTGTCATCTTCAAGTTGGTTCACGGATGCAATCAATGCAATAGATCCACCCTTCTTTTGTACCTTTTCAATTTCCTCATCTTGCTCCATTTCCAGCTCATAAGTCTTCAAGGTTCCATAAAGCCTTTCAAGAGTGTAGTCTTTGTACTCTTGAGTGTTTCTGAGAGAAACAGTCATAGGCTTCCATTCTTTTGGAAGAGCTCTAAGAAATTTAAGGTTTGAATCCTTGGTTTGATAGATCCTCCCATACAACTTTAATCCATTCAAAAGCTTTTGAAACCTACTAAACGTGTCATTTAGGGTTTCACCAGCTTTAAAATGAAAATGCTCATATTGTTGTATAAGGAGTTGCATTTTATTTTCCCTGACTTGCTCAGTTCCTTCACAGAGAGTTCTAACGGTATCCCATACTTCCTTAGAGGTTGTACAGTTGATAACATTGTCAAACATCTCTTGCTCCAAACCATTAAACAGAATGTTCATGGTCCTTTTGTCTTTATGGACTTCTGCAATATCTTCAACAGTCCATTCTGAGACAGTTTTTGGAATCTCTACATCAGGTGCATCATCTGGCAGTCCAACTCTAGAATCAAGCTTCATGGGAACGTGTGGACCTTTCTCAATGCAGTCTACATACCTCTCATCCATAGACATGAGATGTAAATGCATCTTTACTTTCCAGTGAAAGTAATTGTCTTTATCAAGAACTGGTATCTTCACACCTGCATCCTTCTTCACCATGGTTTCTGTTTTTGGTCTTGATCTTTAAACTTCTTGTATGTTAGAAGCTCGCTCTGATACCAATTGTTAATCCCAAATGACCTAACAGAATTGTAGAAGGGGGGGGGGGTTGAATACAATTTTGATATTTTCTTGATCTTAAAAACACCTTATAAATTAAAACTGAACTGAATAAATAAAAACACAAGATATAAATAATTCAGTTGGATTGTTTGATGATCCAACTGAAGTGTTTTTATTGCGGAAATAATCTGTGATACAAATGTACACAGCTGCTCAGTTACAATGTTGTAGAGAAGAAATGCTCTCAAAAGTAGCTAATACAATCTATTTGTTTTTCTTCTCTTCTCTAAAGTAACTGCTACACTTGGTTATATATTCCCAAGTTTACAACTCTACGTTTGGCTAAACTAAAGAATAGTAGTGACCATCAGTAGCTTGCTTTTCATTCCTTTTGTCCAAAGGTCCTTGGAGATCTTTGTTTTTGTCTTCATGCTCATTATAATCATTTCCAAGAGCCTTATTGGAAATTGGAATGTTTCCTTATTTCCAGTAACCATTTTGATGGCTTCCAATGCAAAGTACACTTCCATATCTCCTTTTAGATCTGTTCAGTAAACTGTCACTATCACTTTATCAACTACTCAAAAAGCAACATTGATTCGTTGATAGCAAGGAGATGTGTTTCGTTGATAGCTTTATTCTTCATTCCGTTGATGGTGTTTCCCTCGTTTCGTTGATGGGTAAACTCCATACCGTTGACAGAGTAATCTTCATACCGTTGACATGTCTTCACTTAGGCAGAATTACAAGGCATAACATATTTACAATTAACCAACCTATTTTGCCTATCTAGTACTTAGTCAACATGACTTAGAAAACCTATCTAAAACATATAACAGAATGCCTATCATACTGTGAAGTATTGTACAATGCAATTGCTACAACACTCATTTCGTTGATGAGCTTCCTGTCAACGGAATGCTGCAAAGCATGCCATTTCGTTGACAGTTACAAAAATGACTTTACACAAATTCTACTAAGTGTTTTATGTTTATCATCAAGAACAACATATTCCTAACAGATGTTGCAGAAGTCCATAAAGATAAAAGAACCATGAACATTCTGTTTAATGGTTTGGAGCAAGAGATGTTTGACAATGTCATAAACTGTACAACCTCCAAAGAAGTATGGGACACTGTTAGAACTCTCTGTGAAGGAACTGAGAAAGTTAGGGAAAACAAAATGCAGCTCCTCATACAACAATATGAGCATTTTCATTTTAAAGCTGGTGAAACCCTAAATGACACATTTAGTAGGTTTCAGAAGCTTTTGAATGGATTAAAGTTGTATGGGAGGATATATCAAACCAAGGATTCAAACCTTAAATTTCTTAGAGCTCTTCCAAAAGAATGGAAGCCTATGACTGTTTCTCTCAGAAACACTCAAGAGTACAAAGACTACACTCTTGAAAGGCTTTATGGAACCTTGAAGACATATGAGTTGGAAATGGAGCAAGATGAAGAAATTGAAAAGGTACAGAAGAAAGGTGGATCTATTGCATTGATTGCATCTGTGAACCAACTGGAAGATGACAATGAAGAAGCTGCAAAGGCCACAACTAGTCGAGCTAGTTGTAGGAGTGATGTTAGCAAGGGTAAAGGCAAGATGACAGAAGAAGAAGAACCAGAACCAGTCAACTTGGATGACTTAGATGAGATTGATGAACACATTGCTTTTCTGTCAATAAAATTCTCTAAGTTCAAGTTCAAGAGAAACTCAGAAGCTAGGCCACCAAGGAGAGACTTTCAACCCAGCAAAAGTAACTGGATTGAAAAGTCTAAATCTAAATATTTCAATTGTGGAATGCTTGGTCACTTTGTTGGGGACTGCAGAAAGCCCAAGGTTGAGAAGGGCAACAGGAAATTTGAGCCTGTTGATTATAAAAAGAAATACTTTGAACTTCTCAAGCAAAAAGAAAAGGCTTTCATGTCTCAGGAGTATGATTGGGCTGGTAATGGTGAAAATTCTGATGATGATGTTGAGTATGTCAACTTGGCTCTTATGGCTAACAATCATGAGCAGGAAGCAAGCTCCTCAAGCAACCAGGTAACAATTACTAATCTTTCTGAGCTCTCTAAAGAGGAATGCGATAGTGCAGTAAATGAAATGTCTACTGTACTATATAATTTACGTGTTACTCTTAAATCACTTACCAAAGAGAATTCAAGAATAAAAGAGACTAATTTGCTCTTAAGTGATAGGAATGCAATGTTAGAAGCACAGCTCATTGATTTTGAGAAAATGAGGTGTGTTAGTAGGGATGCTAAGAAAGAACTTGAGAACGTGTTAGAAAGGGAAGAAATTCTTAAAACACAACTTGAAATAGAACAAAGTGTGATTGCTAAATGGAAAGATGCCAGGAATGTTGCTAACAAAATCATCAATGTTCAAGGTATGGAATCTTTCTGTGAACAATCATGGAAAAAGAACAAAGAGAAGCTAGGGTATGTTGGTGAAACCTTAGAATCAGAAACAGAGTCAACAAACAACAATGATCATTTGTTAAAGGTTGATATGTCAATGGAATGCAATGTTTCGTTGACAGATGAACCATCAACCGATCAGGCTGTTTCGTTGATAGAGAAAAGAAAAGAAGAACTCACTAGACTTAATAACAAGTATGGTCCTGTCACCAAGAACTTTGTTCAAGGTGAGTCTAGTAAATCAAAGAAAGTTGAGAAGCCTGTTGAGAGAGCTAATGTAGGTCACTTGTCCAACAAGCAATTGAAAGATAAGTTAGAGAATGTTCAAGTTGAGGCTAAGGGAAATAAAAAGAATAACAGGAATGGCAAAGTAGGGATTAACAAACACAACAATTACACACCTGATAAATATGCTCCTAGAAAGGCATGTGTCAATTGTGGAAGTGTTAGTCATTTATCTACTAACTGCAAATCTGTTAAGAAGACTGCTAAAGTGAAAATGTCTAAGCCTGCAATGAATGGTTCTATGCCTACAATGCCTGTTATGCCTAACATGTTTGCCTCATATGCACAATTTCAAAATCCATATGCCAGCATGCCATTTGTGCCTAGTCCATACATGAATATGTTTAATGTGCCACAAATGCCATGGAATATGAATAACATGTTTGTTCCTCCAACTATGCATGTTGTGAATGAAAATGTGAGTAACCCTCAGAAATCAACACCAAGGGTAAAGATTGATTTAAATCAATCTGAGCCCAAGGTGAAAAATAATATAAAAGGAAAAACAAAGGCTAACAAAACAGGACCCAAGGAGACTTGGGTACCAAAATCAACTTGATTTGGTTTTGTTGTGTGCAGGGAGACAAAAGGAATCTTTAGTACTTGGAAAGAGCTGGCCCTTGTATTTCTTTTGGAGATGACAGCAAAGGCTACACTAAGGGATATGGCTTGATTTCAAAAGAGAATGTTATCATAGATGAGGTTGCATTGGTGGATGGTCTTAAGCACAATTTGCTTAGTATCAACCAACTTTGTGCAAAGGATTTTTAGTTACTTTTTCTAAAGAAGCCTGTGTTGTTTCTAAAGGAGGAAACAACAATGTGGTAATGACTGGATTCAGAAGAGGGAATGTGTACATTGCTGACTTTAGTAGCACAAGTCCAGACACCATCACTTGTCTCTTCAGCAAGGCAAGCAAGGATGAAAGTTGGCTACGACACAAGAAATTATCTCATCTGAATTTTAAAGTTATGAATGATTTGGTGAGGAAAGATCTTGCTAGAGGAATTCCACAAGTGGAGTTCTCCAAGGATGGTTTATGTGATGCCTATCAAAAAGGGAAACAAAAGAAGGCATCATTCAAAAGCAAGACAGAGTCATCAATTGTCCATCAGCTTGAATTACTTCATATGGATCTGTTTGGCCCTGTAAATGTCATGTCTATCACAAAGAAGAAATACTGTCTTGTGATTGTTGATGATTTTTCTAGATTTACATGGACCTTCTTTTTACACTCAAAAGATGAGGCAAGTGAAATCATTATCAATCACATCAAGATGGTAAACAATCATCCTGATTTCAAAGTAAGAAGGATTAGGAGTGACAATGGGACAAAATTCAAGAATTCAAGTATGAAGGTGTTCTGTGAAGAAAATGGTATTCTGCATGAGTTTTCAGCAGCAAGGACACCACAGGAAAATGGTGTAGTTGAAAGGAAAAACAGAACACTTATTGAAGCTGCAAGGACAATGCTAGATGAATCAAAGTTACCAACTTATTTTTGGGCTGAGGCAGTTAACACAGCTTGCTTCACTCAAAATATTTCTTTGATTAATCAGGCCAAGGGAATGACTCCTTATCAACTACTCAAAGGAAAGAAGCCACTATTGGATTTTCTTCATGTCTTTGGATGCAAATGCTTTGTTTTGAGGAATCAAGCTGAGCATTTGGGGAAATTTGAAGCAAAGGCAGATGAAGCAATATTTGTGGGATATGCAGCAGGGAAAGCTTACAGAGTCTATAACCTCATAACCAACATTGTTATGGAATCTGTACATGTTGTTTTTGATGATCTCAAAATTCAAGGTCTCTGTGATGAAGGTTTCCATGAAAGTCTTTCTTTTCAAAATGAGGAAGGAGATCAAGTGAATCATGTTAAGGCTACTGAGAAATAGCCTAAAGTTGTTGTATCTAGCACAGATGAAAGCAGCAGTGAAGATGAAATTGCCGCATTGAGATTGAAAAGAATAGTTGCTAGCAGACCAAATGGTCATTTCGTTGACAGTCATAATGGAGGATTCGTTGACAGTCAAAATGAGCGTTTCGTTGACAGCCAAAATGGTCATACCGTTGACAGTCACAGAAATGCTTCTAGAAGTGATCAATTAGGGACAACAAACTCAGGGGGAGTTTCTCAAAGACAATTATCCAATCAAGGCAATCATGATCATGAAGCTACCTCGTCAAGATCAAATCTTCCTCCCTCAAGGAAATGGACTAAAGATCATCCCTTTGAACTTATTATAGGTGATGTTTCTTCAAAAGTCCAAACTAGAAGAGCAACTCAAGAGGAATGTCTATATAGCAGCTTTCTGTCTCAAGATGAGCCAAAGAAAGTTGAGGATGCACTTCTAGATCCAGATTGGGTTTTAGCTATGCAAGAGGAGTTAAACCAATTTGAGAGGAACAATGTTTGGAAGCTGGTGCCCAAGCCTAAGGACAGGAGTGTCATAGGCACAAAATGGGTGTTCAGAAACAAGATGGATGAAAATGGCATAGTCACAAGGAACAAAGCTAGATTGGTTGCAAAAGGCTATTCACAGGAAGAGGGAATTGATTTTGATGAAACCTTTGCTCCTGTTGCAAGACTAGAAGCAATAAGGAGTTTCCTAGCCTATGCCGCCCATGCCAATTTCAAGGTCTATCAAATGGATGTGAAGAGTGCTTTTCTGAATGGGGAATTGGAAGAGGAGGTGTATGTAAGTCAACCTCCTGGTTTTGAAGATGATGAATTTCCAGAATATGTATACTTCCTCCTCAAAGCACTCTATGGTTTGAAACAAGCACCTAGAGCCTGGTATGACACACTTTCACAGTTCCTCCTTGAGAATCACTTCACTAGAGGTACTGTAGATAAAACTCTGTTTCACAGGGTTATGAATGACTCTACTATACTTGTTCAAATTTATGTAGATGACATAATCTTTGGGTCTACAGATGTGAAACTTTGTCAAAAGTTTGCCAAGCTTATGCAAAGTAAATATGAAATGAGCATGATGGGAGAATTAACTTACTTTCTTGGTCTCCAAGTGAAGCAAGTTAAAGAAGGCATTTTCATTAGTCAAACAAAATATATTCATGATTTATTAAAGAAATTGAACTTAATGGAATGCTCTCCTGCCAAAACTCCCATGCCTACTGCCACCAAACTTGAATTGAATACTAAGGAAAAATCTGTGGACATTTCAAGTTACAGAGGCATGGTAGGCTCACTTCTATATTTAACAGCTAGTAGACCTGATATTATGTTTGCTACATGTCTATGTGCTAGATTTCAGGCTGATCCTAGGGAATCCCATTTAGTTGCTATTAAAAGAATTTTCAGATATCTCAAAGGAACACCAAACCTTGGCATTTGGTATCCTAGAGAATCTGGCTTTGAACTAATTGGTTATTCAGATGCAGATTTTGCAGGATGTAAAATTGACAGGAAAAGCACAACTGGCACCTGTCAATTCTTAGGAAACAAGCTTGTCTCATGGTTCAGCAAGAAACAAAACTCAGTTTCTACTTCCACAGCTGAGGCTGAGTATATTGCAGCTGGAAGTTGTTGTGCACAGATTTTATGGATGAAAAATCAACTACTTGATTATGGAATAAGAGTTGAGAAAATTCCTATTTTCTGTGACAACACTAGTGCCATTGCCATTACTGAGAATCCAGTGCAGCATTCAAGGACCAAGCACATTGACATCAAGTACCATTTCATTAGAGAACATGTTATGAATGGTACTGTGGAGTTACATTTTGTTCCAAGTGAACAACAACTTGCAGACATCTTTACCAAGCCACTTGATGAATCAACATTCTCAAGATTAGTAAGTGATCTAGGTATGCTAAATTTCTCTTAATTATTTTTGAGATGTTTACAAGTTAAGATGCAGCCAGAAATTTGCTATGTTTTTCTGTGAATTAATTTTCTCAGGAAAAAGTAAAATTTTGTCTAAGTCAAAATTACTATGTCAACGAAACGAACCATTTCATTGACAGTCTTAGCATTTTTCTGGGTGTTTCGTTGATAGCTCTTTTATATCAATGAAACGCAGCTTTATCAACGAAATAAGACGGGACGTTAACCGCCCAATCCTGATTCGTTGATTTAGCGCAGTTAATCTGAACCGTTGAAATTTGACACGTCCGTTACCAAGATCTATACATACACCCCTGTAAGTATAAATCATGGTAATACTTTAAAGGTAACGGTTATATTTTTTAAGCCAATCCAGTAATTTACATTGATTTTTGGATTTATTTTCTGAGAATTTTTGGGGGGAGTATTTAAGAAATTCTATTTTCTTTAATTCTTTTTTACCTGTTCTCAAAAATTCCAAAGGCTTTTCTTTCTTCTTCTCTCTAACAAGCAATTCAGTTCGAAGCTTTTCTACACTCAACAATGGCACCCATAGTCAAGCTTATGTCTGCTGGAGGGTTTATCTATGAGAAAAACAACTCCATCCCCTTTGTTGTCAAGGAAAGCCCGAACAACATCTTTTTCAAGATGATGGACTTCATGAAGAATTGCAAGTTGAGCTATGCAATGTTTCACTCTACACCACTCTTCAATGAGATAATCGAGGAGATTTGGACCTCATGTGAGTATAGTGGGACAAATTGCACTTTGCAATTCACCATCCAAGGTAATGAGTATATAGTTAATTCTGATGTATTGCAAGCATGTCTACATATTCCTGAAAATAACTGTAATGCTTTGCCTACAAACACTGAAATTGTTAACATGCTAAATTCTATAAACTACTCATTGCCTACTGATAATTTGGGTAAGATTATTAGGAGAGGTTTGGTTAGAGAATATAGTTACTTAGCTGATGCATTCATAAAGGTATTTTCTGGCAAAATTAGTAATTTTGATGCATTAACTAATTCCATGTTAATTCTCTTAACCATGCTCCTAACTGATAGATATTATAACTTTAGCACCCAACTTATGTATGAAATTGGTGCTAAGTTGGGTGATAAGGCAAATAGGAAAAAGAATATCTATTATGCTAGGTTTCTGATGATGTTGACTAACCATGTTAGTCCAGTACCATTAGTTATCTCTAACCCTGTTTCCAGGTTTGAGTGTTTTGTGCAAGAGAAGAGGGTTTTGACAGATATCTTGAGACTTAACCACAATGGTGATGTCCCAGTGGTGTATCTGCCCATCATTGAGGTAACTTCTTCTAACCCTGTTAGTATAGTTGCTACTTCTATTATTTCCCCTACAAATGTTGCTATGGAGTCTGTAGATATGTCCCAACAGGCTCCTGCCCAAGCAGCAAAACCTAAATCTAAGAAATCCTCAAAGCCAACCTCAGGTGCTTCTCAAAAGGCACCTGTTGCAAAAACTACTTCACAACCTAAGGGGAGTGATTCTGGAGCTGTAAGAGGTGAGGGAAGGGGTGAACATCAAAGAAACCCCAAGAATAAGGAAGGAAAGGATAGTGTGTCCCAACCAAGCCCCATTGTGTCTTCCCAACAAGGCACAATGAGTAAAATGGATTTAAACACAAGTCTAGTTGCATCCTCCCAAAAGGATGTGATTATTGAAACAAGCTCTCCTCCAAGAGCACACTCCAAGAGGGTAAGGGACACTTCAAGCCCACAATCTACATTTTCCCAATACCAAAGGAGAGTGAAGCAAAAATCCAAGGATACACAGGGTGCACACACTCTGGAAGCAACACTTCCAGTTTCACAAATTCAGTTTGATGTAACCCCTATTATTACTCTGGGGTTACAGTCCCATTCTCTAAACATCAACCTTGAACTATCTCCATCAAATTCACCAACTCAGTCTTTAGATGTGGACATCATCCATTCATCTATTCCTGATTCTCCAACTCTTATCTTGGAGAAGCCCCACTCTGAAGCTGGTGGCCATCACTTGTTAAGTGATTTGTTGGGCCATCAACCAACTTTTTCTGAAGTTGCAAGAGGATCTGTGGACCAATCTCTAAAATCAATCACCACAGATTCTATTGTAATTTCACTTTCTCAAAGTGCTTTATTGACTTCATCAACGAAATAGTCTCTTTCGTTGACAAGTGTTTCTCCATCAACGGTATCCATACCGTTGACAGTTCAAACTACCATTCTGTTAGGTCATTCTACACCCCTTATTGCAAATCAAGTTGTTTCCACAACTAGTGTAGATGACCTGGTGGTAGTTGAGACACTTTTAGGTTTGAGAGGGAGTGAAATTGAGAGGCTGGCTTGCAGCCAGGCAAAATGAGAGAATGAGAGTGAGAGGCTGGCTATTTCTTCCAGCCAGGCAAAAGGAGAGACTGAGGGTTCCACCTTAGTAGGTGAAGGTGAGGGTGTGAGAGGTGTGAGCCATGGGGAGCCCATGATGCAAGAAAATAGAGGAGAGAGAGAAGGGACTACAAGAGCAGCAAGGGAGGAGGCAGCCATTGCTAGTGAGTTAATGAGGGTCAATGAGGGAGAAAGGGAACTTACTTTCCAAGAGCATTATCAACAAACTCTGGATAGTATTTCCCTGGATCCTAAGACCTTTACTCACCCTGTGCCAGCCTATCAAATTATGGCTCAACAGGGCAATATGGAGGCAGAGAGGTCACTAAACCTAATTCATACAACTGCATCAATGCAAAGAGCAAAGGATGCCTTGACCAATCTATCTCCAACAGTTGCAGCAAGTGGAGACTTTGACTTTTCTGATGATGAGGACAACTTTGGTGACAATCTACAGGTGGCCACTACTTCACAGACTGGGACTTCTGTGGTGCCTCCTAGACCAAACTGGCTTTCTCAGGATATGCAAGGAAGATGCACTCTAGATGCTGCTATCTCAAGGCAGTACACTGAGGCATATCTAGCTCATGAGTCTGCAAATGCAAGGGACAAGAAATTCTACAAGGCCATCATGGATTCTCTGGAAATCCAAAGACTACAGATGCTACAGACAAGGATTGAAGCTACAGAAATCAAGGATTCCATTAGCAACCTCAGGGATGCTACTGACAGGAGCCTAGATGAAAAGCTTCCTCTTCTAACTGTGTCCAAGATGAACAGGTTTTTCTCCAAGGAACCTGAAGTGTCCTCATCTTTGAAGACTCTTTCCTCTAGAGTGGACAAAGTTGAGGCTACACTTTCTCACATGCAAAAGGAACAGGAAAAACAGACACAGCTACTCACCCAGCTTTTGGCAGCTCAAGGACTCCCTATCATCTCACTTGATGATAACAAAAAGGGGGAGAAATCTAAGGAGCTAGCGAACTCTAAAGAGCTTTATATACAAATCACAAAGGTTTTGGTTCCAGCCATTTCCTTCCCAAATGAGCCACTAGCAATGGGGGAGCTTGGACAGAAGAAAAAGGATGGTATTGACCTGATTCAGGAAGCTTCTATGAGGATGAGACTTGCAGAACAGATTAAAGATCATTGGTCCAACATAGAAGCAAGGGTCAAGAATATTGCTGAAACTGCAAAGAATTCAAATCCATCAACGGATCAACCATCAACGAATGCCATGGTTGTAACATCAACGGAATGGGAGCCACAGTTCAAGAGTTCTTATGTAATAGAACCCCTTCAGCATTGACTCTTTCAAGATTCAAGAAATGAGAAAGGGCAAGCTTCATGCTTTAGGAATGTGGATGCAAGAGGGATATCTCCAATATCACCTGTCAAACCCAAGGGCAAGAACACTGCAAGGATATTTTATCCTCCACCAAAGCCAGATGAGTTCAAAATCCTAGGGAAGCTGATTATTGAAAGCAAAGAAAGCAATCGTCCAAGCATAAGGAACCAAAGGGCCATCATCTACAGGGATAGCAAGGAAATCTTCATTTGGGTTGGTCACCCAAATTTTGCTAAGGCCAAAGCTGAAGAATCTGAAAGGGCAGCAATGCAAGCTCTTGCAGTTGCTCAATCACTTGAAGATGAAGAAACCCTAAAGGAAGAAAAGGCCGAGGATGAAGCTGAGGAAGCTGGAAAGGAAAGCAAGAGTGTAAGGCAGCCAAAGGCTAGAGCAAAAAGGAATCTAATCTTTGATAAAGATGATTCTCAGGACACTGCCCAAGACTCTTCCACAACTAGTGCACATCAAATTCCTGTTAATCAACCTCATGAAGGAAAGTTGGCATGTGATCCTGCACATCCTGTCAACTTTCATGATCAACCAATAATGCCAAAAGAGGAGCCTTTTCAATTTGATGAGGCCTACTTTCCAAAGTTTCTGTTTGAGAAGGATCAACCAATGAAGACAAAGAAAAGGGTTGTCAAAGCAAAGCCAGTATCTATGAGAAAGCCACAACCTCAGAAACACCCTGCAGATCCAGAGGACTACATGTACATTGCTTACATCAGGGAAGAATCCAGTCTACATCTTGACTTAGACAACCTGGTGGAAGTAAGGGGCATTGCAGCTTCTCAAAAATTTCCTGAGAGACTGGTCTTTGTATTCAAGGGTGGTAGAGAACAGGTGTGGCCTCTCTACAGAATTTTAGGAGAAGACTACCAAACACCACTCTCAGTGTTTAGATGCTTGAAGAAAGACTTTGGCTTCACCAAAACAACCAAGTCTGAGGTGGTCTCCAAAATTTGTCAGATAAAGGCTAGCTGGAACAAGCCTGAGGCTCTTCCCAGGATGCTTAGACTGCCCTCAACAGGAAAGAAGATCCATCTTCAACCATACTGGATGATGGAATTTAAGGACAAGGACAATTGCAGAAGATTCTTCAGGATGGAAGACCAGCTGGATAAGGCATCTAATCAAACTCTAAAGTTTATGCAATCCATGCTTGGTGATCAAGATGAAGAAGAGAAGAAGACTATGCCACAAAGAAGACACAGATGAATCATTTGTTCAGTCTAGAGGAGCACTCTTGGGCATTAGTCTTGTAAGTCTTGTATTTTGTCTAAAATATTATGAAGCTTAATGCATTTTCTACTTTTGTAATTTATGATGTATCTGAGTGTTTTTGTTATCATCAAGTCTCTTGATTTATGGCTGTTATTCTATCAGTCATAAATTGGGGGAGATTGTTAGGAATATGTTGTTCTTGATGATAAACATAAAACACTTAGTAGAATTTGTGTAAAGTCATTTTGTAGCTGTCAACGGAATGGTATGGTTTGCAGCAATCCGTTGACAGGTAGCTCATCAACGAAATGAGTGATGTAGCAATTGCATTGTACAATACTTCTAGTTTGATATGCATTTCATTGTAGATATTGGATAGGTTTTCTAAGTCATGTTGACTAAGTACTAGATAGACAAAATAGGTTGGTTAATTGTAAATATCTCATGCCTTGTAATTTTGCCTAAGTGAAGACCTGTCAACGGAATGAAGATTATCCTATCAACGGTATGGAGTTTACTCATCAACGAAATTAAGAATAAAGCTATCAATGAAACACATCTCCCTGCTATCAACGAATCATTATTGCTTTTCTGAATAGTTGACAAAGTGATAGTGACAGTTTACTGAACAGATCTAAAGGTGATGTGGAAGTGTACTTTGCATTGGAAACCATTAAAATGGACATGGGGAATAAGGAAACATCCCAGTTTCCAATTGGGCTCTTGGGAGTGATCATAATAAGCATGAAGACAAAAGCAAATATCTTCAAGGACCACTGGAAAGGGATGAAAAGCAAACTATTGGCGGTTACTCATTGTACGTTTAGTGTAGCCAAAAATAGAGTTGTAAACTTGGGTTTATATATAACCAAGTGTAGCAGTTACTTTAGAAGTAAGAGAAGAAAAAAACAAATAGATTGTATTAGCTATTTTTGAGAGCATTTTTCTTCTCTACATTATTGTAACTGAGCAGCTGTGTACTTTTGTATCACAGATTATTTCCGCAATAAAAATCACTTCAGTTGGATCATCAAACAATCCAACTGAAATTATTAAGTGCTTGTGGTTTTTATTTTATAAGTTCAGTTTTAATTTGTAAGTTGTTTTTAAGTTTGAGAAATATCAAGGAATTGTATTCAACCCCCCCCCCCCCTCCCTTCTACAATTCTGTTAGGTCATTTGGGATTAACAAATCTTGATTTCCTTATTGAATAAGCACACTATACCATTGAAATTATTCCATGATTCTTTCTCGATCTTCATTTGATACTGAGCAGTTGAAGCTCTTTTGCAATTATTATACATTGAGTTTATCTTATTGAGCATGTTATTGTTAATACCCTATGATAGATTTGACATGTGTTTTTAAAATGGACCAGTAATTGGTCAGGCCATATTTATGGTCGGAATAACTTAAGGCCCAGTTTGGCCTAGGATCCAGTAGAGGACTATGTTGTGAGCTAGTCCGGGGTTGATGCGTGGCTGGCCAGCAGCACAACCTTTGATTTGAATAAAATGTTTAAGCCAAATTCTAATTCTTTTCTTCAATTGTTATTGATACAAAGCATGTGTTAGCTAAATATTGTTGATTCTGATATCATAAATTCATATCCTTACAACTGTGATAGAAATGATTCATTGATGTTTGCTGAGCAATTTTGGCTCACTCTTGCTTGTTGTTTTCTAACCCTATTCCAGTGAAGCGAGAGTATGAGTCAGCATAGCGTGACCGATAGTTCACCAGCAGCCAGGAGAGCCCCTCGAGTCATTGTCATTGGCAGGGTAGTTTTTGTTTTGTTTTTCTAGATTAGATATCTAGATTTGAACTTTAGTCGTGATGTAATAACTCTGATAAAACTGGTATTGTATTAATAAAAGATTGTAGTAGCTTGTGTTCATTGCCATAATCTGGATGCGGTCTTGGTCAAGGGGTATTTATGTCTTTATATATATTATGCATGTGTTAAAGAGTATTTTGTTGGTCGGATGACTCCTCAAATCTGTACCCCGGGTTTGGAGGGCGTCACAGTTGGTATCAGAGCTACAGGTTATGGCATTTGAAACAAGTTAGGACTTAGGGTCCAGGATAACATAGAGAGTTAGGAATTCACGTAAGGATATTAGGAGGTCAACTAGGGATATTATGCGTAGTAATTAAATATGGTTATAATTGCAGCCCCCTAGTTCTAGTTCAGACTCAGACCCTTCCGAGGATACGATAGCAGAGATACCTACACCCGTTAAGAGAGTAGGACCGTCTCGGCCAATGCGATATCAGCCTAGGCATCAGCATCCAGTAGTCAGGAGAGATCAAATACCTTATCCTATTCCACTCCGACAAGTAGCCCCAGCACCAGTGTCTCAGGCATCGGTTTGTGGGCCTTTGTATCAGTTAGGTGAGCCACCAGTTCCACACCATGTGTATCAGAGGGTGAGCAGAGAGAAGGAGTACCTTTATGGATAGGTTATGGAGATGGGTAGGGTTCGTTCGATCGAGGCAGCCGCTATCCGAGAGAGGGACAGACTTAGAGATCAGATGAGGGACATTCAGATGAGGTAATTTAGGGTTAAGAGGACCTTGGTTGAGACTCGATTGCACGGATTAGATTCTAGTCGAGAGGGAGAGACAGTAGCAGGCATGAGACAGATTTTGGATTATGCGATGAGTGAGATTGCAGAGATTTCAGGACCCCCATTATGGCCGGCAGGAACAGGTGATCTGTGAGCAGGTTTTAGGAACAGACAGATGTGGCATGGATTTATGGTTTCTAGATAGTTAGTATATAGATGCATATTGTACAATCAGTAGTGCACCAGGCTTATAGGAACGCCTCGGGTTGTTGTTGCATTTTTGTTATATTGCTGATCGGCAGTTGTGGTTCAGCCATGATATATTTTCTTTTGAAGCGTTCTACGCTTGTAATAACTCTATCTATATATATATATATATATGATAAACCTCTTTTATAGAATTGTATTTATTCCCTTGTCATTCACTTCCAGCATTATAACTATTATTCTACTTGTTGCAACGAGTGTATCCATACACCGTTGAGAAAATCTGTAAACCTTCGAGATATCAATTGTGATCATTCCTTCTCTTATATGGACTGTTTGATTAAGCCAATTATTGTTTATTCATCAGCGATATGGCTCCTAGACGATAAACCCGTACGACTGATACCTCCGACCAAGAAGGTCAACAGAATACACTCACTAGTACATATTACACCTACAGCATCGCACTTTTAGCGTCGGTTCTAGGGGTAAGCGACGCCTTTACATGTTTTATGTGTCGGTTGCTAGCATAACCGACGCTTATTGTCAGTTTTCCTTGATCTAAGGCGTCGGTTGTCCACATTAACTGACGCTTTTAACACTTTTATGCGTCGGTTCTACGAATGCCGACGCAATAGAGGACTTCTAGCGCCGGTCATTGTAACACCGACGCATTAAGTGCACTTTTTAGTGTCGCTGTTATGAAACCGACGCTATAAAGTGAATTTTTAGTGTCGGCCTTTGGGGAACCGACGCTGTAGAGTGCATTTTTGGTGTCGGTCTGGTGAAACCGACGCTATAGACTATGTTCTTTACAAAAAATTAATCACTTGAGTAAAGTTTCGAACCCCTGACCATCCTACAAGCCAATATCTATATTTCCCTCTCATAACCAATTGTGCTGGGTTTGTTTTGGTGTATTTTGTTGATTGAATTATTTATGTAGTAAGAAATTGGCATGAGATTTTTGGATTTTGAGTGACCTATTTTAATATTCTCATTACACAATAATAAATAATATTTTAATATTCTCATTACACAATAATAAATAATGTGCATTGAATTTTTTCTTAAAGATACGTTTGACATTGCAACTTTTTGCTAAAAAAAGGGCCAAAAAACTGTTTAGTAAATATAACAAAGAATAACTTCAATTAGTTGTAAAATGTTAAAAAAAGTTGCATTTGTTTGCAAATCGTAATCTTACAAATATTTTCAAAAGATAACAAAATTGAAAATTTTAAAATTAAAAAAAATAGTATTTTTAATTATTAAAATAATGTCATATAAAAAATGACTTAAGTTCAACAAAATCATTCTAGTTTATGTAAAAAATAGTATTTTCAATTATTAAAATAATGTCATGTAAAAAATGACTTAAGTTCAACAAAATGATCATTCTAATTTATGTAATTTGCTTTGTTGATTTCTCACATGCCACAAATTTTAATTTTCTTAACTATTAGTTCAATATTACTTTTCTTTGATTTTTTTTTGAAAATATAACATATTGTTACTCAAGAGTTAAGAGTCCAATATAATCATCTTTGTATACCTGATCAATCACCTCACAGTTCTTATATTCATTTACACACTTTTTTTTATTATGTTTTCATGCTAACTTTAAACATTTCAAATTTGTTTAATTTGTTATAAAATTTGATTTTTGATCATTTTCCAAAGAAAATCAAAATTATAAAAAATAAATGTATTTTATTATTTCTTTTAAAAGAAGTGTAAAATTTCTCTTTGTTACATAAAACATCAAATAAATTATTTATTTATAGGCGTCGGTTAATGACTTTTTGCGTCGGTTATTAACTGACGCAGAACAACTATTAGCGTTGCCTATTTAACCGACGCAAAAGACCTATACCTATAGCGTCCCCTACATATACTACGCCAAAAAACCGACGCCTTAGACCTTTTTAACCGACGCTAAAAGCCAATTCTGTACTAGTGACCTCCCACGGGCCACATGGACCCGATGGTAATCGAGTTGTTAAATACTCTTACTCAACAAACTACCGCATTAGCACAACAGCAACAAGCATTTTAGCAACAGCTCTTAGAACAGCAGCAACAACATCAGCATCAGCAGCATCAACAGCATCACCAGCAAGCAGCACCGGCAATTACGTTCAAATCTTTCCAAGCAGCAAAACCTCCAGAATTTAAAGGATCAGCAGACCCTATAGAGGCTAAGGCATGGTTGAAGGAGATGGAAAAGGCTTTTGCCTTGATAGAAGTGGCAGAGGATAAGAAGACGGAGTATGCAAGCTATTTTGTAACGATTCTAAATTTCAACTTAAATATTTTAATGAAACGTACATTTTATTGTTAGGTGTTTATTATGTGCAATAATTGTTATGTGCTTAGAATTGTGAATTTATTCACTCTGTGAGTAGTTAGTTAATTTCGTATCTGGTTTCTAAATTTTATTTAAGTGCTCTATAAATTTATTCAAGTCATATAATAATTAAATTAAATTTAGAGTATGCTAAATTATTTAATTAGTAGCATAAAATATTTCTTAGCATTATTTTTATTTTATTTTAATTTTAAAACTCATGATTTAAATTTTTATAACCACTTCATTATTTTAATTAATTATTTTGAGAGATGCTACACCTTCTAGATTATTTATTTTCAATAGGTAATTTATTTATTTACCTAGTGAATGGTAAGATTCTATTTAAAATTTATTTTTGGGATTAAAAGACATTTTATTTGATTATTCTTTGTAAATGTAATTTTATTTAACTAATCTACAAAAGTTATTTGTAGAATAATATTTCTATGGAATCTAGAAATGGGATTATGAATTTACATGAAAGCCCTTGATTTTTATCATGTTAGTATTTTATTTAATTGGACATTTTTGTCATTTAATAATTAAATAACTAAAAAGTGTTTACTTTTACACTACTTTAACTCCCCTATAAAAACCCCCTACCCACCCCAATCGGCTCCCCCACCCGTTCTCTCTCTTCTTTCTTCTTCTTCTTCTTCTTCTTCTTCTCTCCCCCAACACCCATTTCTCTCTCTTGTTCTTCATCTCTTACAAAATCAAAACCTCCATAACTTGTGTTTCTCTCACCCAAATTACAAGTGTGAGTAACCAAAACACTCCTCTCTCAAATCTCTACAACCCTCTTGTACTAATTTCGAGTTTTATCATGATTTCAAAATTTAGAATTTTCGGATTCTTCTTCCTTTTGTGTAAAACTTACATGCAATGGTTGATTACTAGTTATAGGGATGATTCTCGGTGAGATCCATCATTTTGGGCTCATCCGAGAAGAAACCCGACCATGACAATGATCCTTGTGAGCCATGGTCTTGATTTTTATGTTTAAAAGTTGAACTCAAGTTCATTTTGTTGATGCATGTCACTAATTTTATGATCCATGATGATTTTGATTAAAGTTTGTTAGTGGGTTTCAATTTTTATTAATTATATATGTTGTATGTAATATGGGTAGTAGAAATTTGAAATATTATTGGTTGCATGTAAGGGATTCTTGAAGATCTTAGTGATTATGGTATTAAAGTTGGATGGGTTATTAATTTCAAGATGAAATAGAACTTGTATATATGTTAATTAAATGTATTATGAGTTGCATGTTAGTTTAAGAGAAAGTATGATTTTTATTTATAAATGTTAGTTACAATTGAAAGTTGTTGATTGAGCTTTGGGTTGAGATTGAAATTATTTATGGTTTGGAAGATGGGAGTTAAGGTGGAAGGAGGTTAGAAAGAGAATGAGAAAGAGGGAGAAGCCGAGAGAAAGGGAGAAGCCGAGAGGGGGAGAGAGGTCGAGTGAGGGAGAGAGAGGCCGAGAGGAAGAAATGAGGAGAGGTTGAGGGTGAGCCGAGAGAGAGATGGAGATGGAGGGGAAGGAGTTGAGTGTTAAATTGTGAGCATGGGAGTGTGATTAGAAAAATGGATTTTGTGTGTGTGTTTTCAAAATGTGATTATAGGTGTGTGTATTTTCAAATGTGTTCATAGGAGTGTGTATTTTCAAAATGTGATCATAGGTGTGTGTATTTTCAAAATGTGTTCATAGGAGTGTGTATTTTCAAAATGTGTTCATAGGAGTGTGTATTTTCAAAATGTGTTCTTAGGTGTTTGTTAGTCTAAAAATGTAATTTAGGTGTGAGTGACTAAAAGAGTGATTTTAAAAGTGTGCGTAAGGTTTAAAAATGTAAACTTGGGTAATGTGTGTTTTCGCAAAGGTTGTGTAACTTGAGTTAGTGTATGTGTTTGTGTGCGTATTCTTTTAAAATGTGTTCACCATTGTGTTCTTGTGCGGGTGTACTTGTTCGTGTGTGAGGTTAGATGTTAGTATAGTGAGAGAGTGAGAAAAAGGAGAAAGGCCGAGAGGCCGAGGAGGAGAGGAAAGAAAGAAAAGAGGGAGAGGCCGAGAAGAAGAAGGGAAGAAGGGAGGGAGGTGTTGATGGTGGTATTGTAATGTCATAATTTTATTTATCTTAAGTGGTATACATGGTCCCTTCTATGCTAATTGTTTAGTTGAACCTTAATTGAGATAGGTTGTCGTTAATGGAATAAGTATGTGGTATAATTCTTGAGGTACGTATACATGGCTTATATGATTAAGTGTTAAGGATGTCATGTGATGTTAAGTGACTACATGATTGAATGAAGTATTATGTGCTTCTTAAGTGATTACTTGGTTAAATATATATATAAGAATATATGATTGTATAACGATGGGGTAGAAGTACTTAGAGATACGTAAACAAAGCTGAGATACTAAGAATTAGAGACTAAGACAGTATTATATTCTTGTATAGGTTCCAGTAGAAGGCTAGGCAAAGCGCCAGTGGAAGTGAAGTTGGAACCCTGAGATTCAGATACTGAGATATTTTCAGCTTAAGGCAAGTATACGTTAAACTCTTACTTGTCCCTTATTTATCATTATGCAATCGATTCCCATACCATGTTACGGTGTTCTTTTTCACCTTACTCTATATAAAACCTACCATTGTTCCTTTACCTTTGCTTTGTTCACATAAGCCCTTTTCCTTGACTTATATTTTGTTGACCTTTGTTAACCTTTGAATACCCGGAGCATATTTATCCCTTTGCTCACTTACTTACCATGCCTTTCAATTGTTCATTCTTTAAGCCCCTGCAATAAAATCTTGAAATAACTTATGCCCTGAAATGAATATCGGAAATGTTAAAAACCTCTTGTTCATTTAAACCTTTTGTTTGAATTACCCATGAATGGAACAACTTTGGCCGTGGCGGCGGTCCTGGTTACTTATGTATGTATTTTAAGGCCAATGTGTGCCTATGGATCCTGAATGTTAGGACCTTGTGAAAACATGGTCTGGAGCTTTATGTGGCTGATCACCCGTATAGCTCGTACCGTCTTACCGGAAGTTCCAATTCCATTTCTTAAATCTTTTCCTTTGAATAAAGATGCATATCTTGAAACTATTGATTACCAGTTGATTACCATTTGATTACCAGTTGATTACCAGTTAATTACCATTTGATTACCAGTTAATTACCATTTGATTACCAGTTGATTACCGTTTGATTACCAGTTGATTACCATTTAATTACCATTTGATTACTAATGGATTTCTAGTACATATGTTGTCGATTATACTTGCTGAGCATTATTTGGCTCATTTTCTTGTTTTTACCTTAACCTTTCAGTGAAATCAGAAGATGGTCCGTACATTCCGCACTGCTAGGAAGTCTTTTGCTAGAGAGTATGCTGCTAGGAGCGGCCCGTGGTTTGGGTTCCCGACCCATGCACAGGTTTTAGATGCTTAAGTACTTTTGGTTTCCTAATAGACTTAAGACATTTGGTTTAAGTTGTAATATTTAAATCGTTTAGACTTGTAAAACTTAATTAGTAACTCATTTAAATGTTGGACTTAGATATGTTGTTTCATAATTCGACCTGGTAGAGATCTTGGCTTGGGGTATGGTTTCCATTTATTAGATGCATGCCTAGGTTGTATGTTATATTATGTTATGATATGTAAATGTTCGTGGCACTGGTTTGGGGGTGTCACATATTTTCTGAAGAATGAGGCCAGTTATTGGTGGGAAACGAGTAGGGCTATGGAACCCGAGGGATTGATTACATGGGCAAGATTTACAGAGTTGTTTTTGGAAAGGTATTTTCCGGACTATATGAGAGATCAGATGGAATTAAAGTTTTTGGAGTTAAAGCAGGGACGTATGACAGTTCCCCAATACGAAACAAGGTTTACGGAGTTGTCAAGGTTTGTTCCAACCTATGTGGATACGGAGAAGAAGAAGGCCAAGAGGTTCCAGCAGGGACTGAGGTCTTGGATTCGAAGTAAGTTAGCTATATTGGAGTTGGACACCTATGCAGCGGTGGTCCAAAAGGCAATGATTGCGGAGACAGAGAGTGATTCTTACATGAAAGAGAGGGAGAACAAGAAAAGGAAAGCAGGGATACCCGATAAGGGACAGCAACATGGAAGTTTTCAAGGGCAAGCAAATAAGAAACCAGGATTTCAGCCCGGAAGGAATGCAAGTTTCAGGAAGCCAGATACCGGAAGCGTAGGACAAGATAACCGTCTACCAGCCAGCAGTCAGCAGGGACTTTCTAGACCCCCACTACCAGAATGCAAGACATGCGGGAAGCGACATCCAGGGATATGCCATCGATTGAATGTCACATGCTTTAAATGCAATCAGAAGGGACATTATTCCCGGGATTGCAAGATAGGCATTGTGTGTCATCGGTGTAAGAAACCAGGCCACATGATTAAGGACTGCAGAGCACCATCAACCGTGAATAATATGATTCGGGCGATTGAAGCACCCCCAGTTGTTAATGTCCAGCCGTTAGCCAGGACCTACAATATGTCAATGGGAGAAGCAGTGAGAGATTCCGACGTGGTGGCATGTACACTTCTAGTAAATTCTATTCCTGCTAAAGTGTTAATAGATTCGGGAGCGACGGAGTCTTTTATTTCCGAAACGTTTGCTCGTAGATTAAATTGCGTAATGAAACCCTTAAGTGGAGTGTTGAATATAGAGATAGCTAATCAGGATCGTATAGCGGTCAGTTCATATTATCCTCGTTGTGAGATAGAGATTTTGGGGAATCGTTTTTATGTTGACTTGTTACCTTTTAAGTTAGGTGAATTTGATGTGATATTAGGGATGGATTGGTTGACTGAGTATGATGCGAGTATTGACTGTAAGAATAAGAGGGTTACTTTGATTACCCTAGAAAAGAAAGAAATAATATTTAGAGGAGAGAGGCAAAGAAAGAGGTTCCTAACGATGATTCAGGCTAAGAGATTATTAAAGCAAGGTTGTGAGGCGTATTTAGCTTATGTGATAGATATAGATAAGGAAGTTTCTAAGTTAGAAGATAATCCAGTTGTAAATGAGTTTCCAGATGTTTTTCCGGAAGAATTACCAGGTTTACCTCCAGATAGAGAGATTGAATTTGCGATAGATTTAGCACCAGGCGCGGAGCCAGTATCTAAGGCCCCATACAGAATGGCACCAGTGGAGATGAAGGAATTGGCTACTCAACTGCAAGATTTGCTAGAAAAAGGAATTATTAGACCCAGCGTTTCGCCGTGGGGAGCACCAGTATTGTTTGTCAAGAAAAAGGATGGAAGCATGAGATTGTGTATAGACTATCGGGAATTGAACAAGCTGACTATTAAGAACAAGTATCCGTTACCTCGAATAGATGATCTGTTTGACCAGCTGAAAGGAGCGGTACATTTTTCAAAGATTGACCTACGATCAGGATATCACCAACTGAAGATTAAACCAGACGACATACCGAAGACAACCTTTCGAACAAGGTATGGGCACTATGAATTCTTAGTAATGGCGTTTGGACTAACAAATGCACCCGCAGCTTTTATGGACTTAATGAACAGGATTCTCAAGAGATATTTGGACAAGTTTGTAGTGGTATTCATCGACGACATCTTGATATACTCAAAGACAGAGGAAGAGCATGCAGACCATTTGCGGATTGTGTTGGAAACGTTGAGACAAGAAAGACTATATGCGAAGTTTTCCAAGTGTGAATTCTGGTTGAGAGAAGTTCATTTCTTAGGACACGTGGTGAGCAGCGAAGGCATCAAAGTTGATCGAGCAAAGATAGAGGCAGTGAAATATTGGAAGAGACCAAGGACACCGACTGAAGTCAGAAGTTTCTTGGGATTAGCCGGATACTACCGGAGATTTGTGCAAGATTTTGCAAAGATAGCTACTCCAATGACCAAGCTGACAAGGAAAAGCGAGCGATTCATATGGAACGATAAATGCGAAGAAAGCTTCCAAGAGCTAAAGAAGAGACTAACTACGGCACCGGTATTGATGTTACTAGACGATCAAGGTAAATTCGTAATCTATAGTGATGCGTCGTACAAAGGATTGGGTTGCGTGCTTATGCAACATGACAAGGTTATTGCTTATGCGTCAAGACAGTTGAGGCCCCACGAACAGAAGTATCCTACACATGATTTGGAGTTAGCAGCGATTGTGTTTGCATTGAAGATATGGAGACACTACTTGTATGGAGAGAGATGTGAAATTTACACCAATCATAAGAGTTTGAAGTATATCTTTACTCAGAAAGAGCTGAACATGAGGCAACGAAGATGGTTAGAACTAATCAAGGACTACGACGTTTCTATCAACTATCATCCCGGCAAGGCAAATGTGGTAGCAGATGCACTGAGCAGAAAAGAGAGATTAAATACACTGACGATGACCAAAGAGTTATACAAGGAATTTGAGAAGTTAGAGATCGAAGTAAGTATTCCGAAGGATGCGACGGAAATGATTTATACCATGAAGTTTCAACCTGAATTGTTGGAGAAGATACGAAAGTGCCAAGAGCAAGTTATGAATGATGATATGAGTAAGATGACAGGTGAGGAAATATGTAGCCAACCGGACAACAAAGGGATCTTGAGATTTTCTTCTCGAATATGGATACCTAATGTAGCGGAGCTGAAAAATGAAATTTTGCACGAAGCGCATAACTCGAAGTATTCAATTCATCCAGGAAGTACGAAGATGTATCGAGATTTAAGACGAACTTTTGGTGGCCAGATATGAAGAGAGAGATTGCGGAATGGGTAAGTAAATGCTTTACGTGTCAAAGAGTCAAGGCGGAACATCAGAGACCAAGTGGATTACTTCAACCATTGGAAGTTCCTGAATGGAAGTGGGAACACATTGCGATGGACTTTGTGGTAGGATTACCTAGAACGAAGGCTAACCATGATGCCATCTGGGTTATCGTGGATCGATTGACGAAATCTGCGCATTTTCTTCCGATTAACGAGAGATTCTCGCTAGATAAGTTAGTTCATATTTACATAAAAGAAATCGTGGTACAGCATGGAGTTCCAGTATCGATAGTGTCTGATAAAGACCCTCGATTCAATTCAAGATTTTGGAGGAGTTTTCAAGAGTGTTTGGGCACCGAGTTAAGAATGAGTACAGCTTATCACCCGCAGACGGGCGGCCAAAGCGAAAGAACAATTCAGACTATTGAAGATATGCTTAGGACATGTGCACTAGACTTTGAAGGTAGTTGGGACGATCATCTACCCTTGGTGGAATTTTCATATAATAATAGTTTTCACGCGAGCATTGGAATGCCACCTTACGAAGCTTTGTATGGACGAAAGTGTCGATCTCCAGTGTATTGGGAAGAAGTTGGTGAACGGAAGATGATTGGACCAGAACTAGTGCAACAAACAAAAAAAGTGATTCAATTGATTCAAAGAAGATTGATAACAGCTCAGGACCGACAGAAAAAGTATGCGGATCTAGCCAGAAAGGATGTGGGATTCGAAGAAGGAGAGCAGGTGTTACTAAAGGTTTCACCGTGGAAAGGATTAGTTAGGTTTGGAAAGAAAGGGAAGTTGAGTCCGAGATATGTTGGACCGTTTGAGATTTTGAAGAAAGTGGGAAAAGTAGCTTACGAGTTAGCATTGCCGCCGCATATGCAGCACGTTCATAATGTATTTCATGTATCTATGCTTAAGAGGTATCGACCAGATTCGAATCATGTAATATAGTATGAACCCATAGAGGTCCAGACAGATTTATCTTATGTAGAGCGACCGATTCAGATATTGGATCGTAAGGAGAAAATACTAAGGAATAAGACAGTAGCGTTAGTGAGAGTTTTGTGGAGGAATCCTAAAGTAGAAGAGTCTACCTGGGAGTTAGAGAGTGAGATGTTAGAGAAGTATCCCCAGTTGTTTCCTTGATCTGATTCTGAGGACAGAATCCTATTAAGGGGGGAAGGATGTAATATCCGTGAATTTTATTATTAGATTAAATGATATATTTAATATAAAAATATTTATTGTGGAGTATTGGAGTATTATTAAATGATAATTATTGTGTGATTATGTGCTAAATGGTGAGTCGAAAGCCCCTTTCAAATATTTCGTCATTTGGAATTTTCTTCAAATCTGAGCCCCGTTTTGATAATTCAAGGGCCCCGTTGGAATTTCGTACATTGATTATTATCTCTTCGTCTTTCGTATTCGAATCATTATCGGGAGAGATATTCGTATCATTTCATTCCTACCTATTTGATTCTGCAAGAATAATTCGTTTTGTTCAAAAAGGGAAAAATTGTTCCGAACCCTAATTGCTTAAGGGGACGGATATATCGTTTTATATCAATATTACCTTTGTTATAGCCCCAGTATTCTTGAGCATTAGTTATATAATGATATGTATTGATTTAGATAATTATCAATCCTTGTAGATAATTATCTTCTCGTAAAAACGTATTTTTAACCTAATTAGGGTTTTTAAACGATCCAGTGGATCTATAACGATCCAAAAGTGTTCCTTGGGGTATTACTTTTTCCAAAAATATAAAAAGACGAATCGAACCTTATAACCTTCATAATCTGCATTGCGTATAATCAAAAAGTAAAAATTCCCGAAACGTGTTCTTCGTGTTCTTGAATCTTCAATCCATTCGTTCAAGGTGTTATTGATTTCAGAAATCAAAGTTCAAGTACTCAAATCAAAGCTCCTGATCTCTAGTTTCAGAATCTTCCAACCTCATCATCATCTGGTAATTTTTCGATTTGTTATGAATTTTTTTATATTCGAATTAAAATTAGGGTTCATACCCGATTTGGGGATTTTCATTCTGTTGATTCTCCGTTCAATTGGTTGCTTCTAACATGTTCCTAGGGTTTTAATTAGCAAGAATCCATGCTTTAATTTCATGTTTATGTTCGATTTTGATGGGTTTGATTTTCGGGTTTTGACCCGAATTCTTCTTTTGAATAGTCCGTTCATATGAATGATCTGACATTGTTTTTGGTAGAGGGCTTTGATTGTATGAGTTATAACCTTCATTTTGGTATATTAATCTTTGAGTTTCATGTAGAAATAAGGTAGATCGGGTTTCCGGCCGAAGTCGTCGCCGGCGAGTTCTTTGAACAAATTCTGGGCACGATTCCGGCATGGGACAGATGTGTATGTATGTGGGTTGTGTTTGTCTTGAAAAAGCGAACAAAAGCCCTATGGTTTGATGTTGTTTTGATCGGAAATGGAAAGTCCGGCCACCGGACGCCGACCGGATTCTGGAAAACCTAGATTCCGGCGGGTTGTTCTTGGTGACCCGGATTTGTTCTTCCCGACCCGTTTACCCGAAGTTTGACCCGGTTTCAATCTTCAAAACCCTAATTCGATTTCTAAAAACTGTTTTGGATTTTATTTTTAAAATTAATTCGAAAATAGTTTAAAAACTTTAAAAATTCATATTTTTATTTTAAAAATATATTTTAATATCAGAAAAATTCTGGAAAATTATGTTTATTATTTTAAATCCGAAAATTAATTAAACTTAATTATTTTAATTATTTTTAATTAATAATTAATTTATTAATTAATTGGTTATTTCTTTTAATCAATTAATTCTTAAAAATTAATTATTAATTAGATTTAATTAATTAAAAATTCGGTTTAATTATTTTCAAGCCTATTTATTTATTTAAAAATAGTTTGGGCATTTAAAAAGTGTCAATTAATTTTCTTAATTGATTTAATTGCATTTAAATGTTTATATGGGATTTAAAAATCCGAGTTTTGATTTAAAAATTAATCGTGACTTATCTTAAATTCAAATAAGTTTCGTATGATATTTTAAAAATATTTATAAGTGCTATATGGTTCATATTAATTGTGTGTTGTGTTTTATAGTCTGTATATGCCCGTACTAGGGCAAATATCTGAGTTTTAAATATCGTAAATCATTCCGGACGTCCGATACGTAACCAGTTACTTGTTTAAATGTGATTATTGATTGAATAAGTGTCGAGAGTAGAACGAGAATAGTTAGACTTATTGTGATGAGTTGTTTCATTATAGAATCGAGTTCCCGGAGCAAGGGAAAGGGAAAGGTAAAGTGAGCAGAGTCGATCCGACAGCAGCTTAGACCAGGCAAGTATCTGTGCCTTTACTTGTGATAAAATTTATTATTGTCTTGATTACTTGAATACCGTTATCCCCAGAACAATTCAAATTATCAATCTTTTAACCGCATTTGGACAACTGATTCTATTTCCTTAGAGATTCTTGATTCTTTGATTTGATCTGCATCGGAAACCCTTATTTCCAACTCACTTTATTATTGTTTACCACCATTTGATTATTGATTATCATCCTTTGATTATTATTGACAACCATTGATTATTTGACTTCCATCTTGACTGTTGATTACGGTCATTGATTATCAACTACCAATCTTGATTTCCTTATTGAATAAGCACACTATACCATTGAAATTATTCCATGATTCTTTCTCGATCTTCATTTGATACTGAGCAGTTGAAGCTCTTTTGCAATTATTATACATTGAGTTTATCTTATTGAGCATGTTATTGTTTATACCCTATGATAGATTTGGCATGTGTTTTTAAAATGGACCAGTAATTGGTCGGGCCATATTTATGGTCGGAATAACTTAAGGCCCAGTTTGGCCTAGGATCCAGTAGAGGACTATGCTGTGAGCTAGTCCGGGGTTGATGTGTGGCTGGCCAGGAGCACAACCTTTGATTTGAATAAAATGTTTAAGCCAAATTCTAATTCTTTTCTTCAATTGTTATTGATACAAAGCATGTGTTAGCTAAATATTGTTGATTCTGATATCATAAATTCATATCCTTACAACTGTGATAGAAATGATTCATTGATGTTTGCAGAGCAATTTTGGCTCACTCTTGCTTGTTGTTTTCTAACCCTATTCCAGTGAAGCGAGACTATGAGTCAGCATAGCGTGACCGATAGTTCACCAGCAGCCAGGAGAGCCCCTCGAGTCATTGTCATTGGCAGGGTAGTTGTTGTTTTGTTTTTCTTGATTAGATATCTAGATTTGAACTTTAGTCGTGATGTAATAACTCTGATAAAACTGGTATTGTATTAATAAAAGATTGTAGTAGCTTGTGTTCATTGCCATAATCTGGATGCGGTCTTGGTCAAGGGGTATTTATGTCTTTATATATATTATGCATGTGTTAAAGAGTATTCCGTTGGTCGGATGACTCCTCAAATCTGTACCCCGGGTTTGGAGGGCGTCACAGTAACCTCAGCTATTTTCTTAGATTCCGGGACGGAATCCTTTTAAGGAGGGGAGACTGTAATAACCCCAAATTTTGGACTTAGTTAAAAAAAAAATTATTTTTTATTTTTTATTTTTTTATTTTTTTTATGAATAGTAAATTTCTGAACCGAAAAAGATTTTCAGACCACCCTATGTACGAGTCGGGATAATGAACTTTCGAAGTCGTATTAGTGATCTACTATGAAAATGAAGGAATGAAAAAGCTGTCAGAATCAGAAAAAGAGCATTTTATGTTTTCTCCGAAATTTCACCTATTACAAATGGATTAATCATTATTTAAATATATTGGAGGATTTTAAATTATCAATTCCATGGATATGGATTTAGTAAAGTTATTAAGATATCAAGAACGTTTACGGTTAACTACTTCGATAGAACACTTAAGAAATCCTTGTGAGCGTTCAACGAGATTAAAGCGGTAACAGAACAAGGCGACACAAATGAGAGTATATAAATCCCATTTATATTCCAAGATTCAAGCTCGAACCATTTTAATTAAGTATTCGATTGTTAGGACGAATAGTGAATAGTTACTATTCACTACGAGAATCGCGTAGAGTTTTATTCGCTCTTTTTAGGAAATATTTTCGAATCGTTTCAAGAGAAAACGCAAAGGAAATTGGACACAAAAATTGTTTGAGGATTTAGGCCACACTATTACCTTGGAGTGCAACATATAAGTTGTAACAATTGATTTTTATTAGATTAGAAAGTAAGGAATCCAATTGGTGAAAGAAAGGAGAACTCAAGTGATGAAGGAGCAAGTCAACTACAACATGGGTGATGTTTTAACAACTTTGCCAAAAAGAGGTATGCATAACCACAACCATACAAGTGTCAAGACCAGATCTAACACTTTAATAAAGTGATATTGATAAAGATTAAGAGATAATATCATTTGGAAAGAACGAAGTAGCAAGAAAACACTCTCCACTGCCCAGCAGGAACATCAAGGAAATAAAAATCCATATCTCCACTTATATTCATCCTTAAATCACCAAATTTTAACCATAGCTTCTCCACTCCATGGATAACATTCGTTCAAAATTGCATGGTAAAAAAAGGCGTGTAGCACCAAGATCTCTTCCCCAAGATAAGAAATCTTATGAAGAGCACAAGGTCTGGTAAAAAGTTTAGCACCAAACTCTTATGTTTCGATTTGTTATGGATTTTACAAGATGAGGATGAATAGTAACTTTTCATGATTCTTGATTTTGTTTCTTAAGGATTAAGCTTGTTAAGGTTTGTTCAAAGCTCAAGGAAGGATTATAAACTATTGTTAGTGTATATGAAGCATCAAAGAAGGTATAAAATCTTGAAACCCTTAGTTATAAATTGATTTATATGGTTAGTTTTAAGTATAGTTTAGTTAGTTTGATTATAAGGATGAATGGTTGATTTTGATGAAAGTATTGTGTAGTTTTGATGGTGAATAAGTAGATGTTGGTTTTGACTATGGTTGATGATGTTTATGGATTAGTCATGATGTTGAAGAAATGAGTTTGATGATTGGTTGGTTGATTATGTAAAGATGATGATTTAAACTTTGGAATCACTAAAACATAGCCGTCGTAATGCCCGATTTTCCTTAACCTTGTTTTGCTTGTGATATTCGAACCTAGTAACTTCTGCCCAAGATCACCACGGACAATTTTTGTGTAGGCCTTAGTTAAAGGTTCGTTTTGGTGCGAAGATCATGTGAATACGATTTACGGTTTAGGAGAAACATGTGTTTTAGTGTAAGACGTTCGTAAAACCAAACCGTGCCACTTAGTCAACTTTGAGGCTATGATCGAACCACTTAGAAGTCATAATAAAATGTGAAACTTTGTGATAACATGCTAGGTATGTTGAGGAAGACCCTCGAATATATTTCGTGCTAAAAGGATTAAATCTCAATTTTATAAAAATGCGTGAGCGAGCATGCTCGAGTAGAAGTTCTTAAGGAGTTAACTTGAAAATGGACTTTGTACTTGAGATAGTATATACTTAGTATGGTGAAAGCGTTTAAGTTATTAATCTTGAACCTTGTCTTGATTCTAGATTACTGGACCAACCTGAGACTTATTGCTACTTCGGGATTTTCAGGCAAGTTTTCTCATTCCCTGCTATGTTTTAAAGTAAAATATTCTGATGATGCATATGCATATGTATTATGCATGCTTTCAAACCTCACATCGTATATAGATGTGATGGTATTAAAAATAATGAGAGGTAATATATGCATATGATAGATGCAAGTTTTCGAAACCTATGCTTACTGTTGTTGTGATAATAAACTGCTTTCATATATGATATGCAAATGAGAAGTATACATGTTTTATTCCCAAGTACATTGCGATATATAAATTACATGCTTGTCTTCGAACTGTTATATATAGTGATACTCGAGGCTATGATTTGATTACGGGCTTCTAAGTTAGATATGAGATATCAGTTAGAAGCCAGGTTTTTACAAATGCCCTAGGTAAAGGGCGTATGATTTTATTCTTTAGGCCGGAAATAGTTATATTTTCTGTATATGTTAAAGGTTATTTTCCGATAAAGATATCAGGTAATTGTTATTCGATGATTATTTATTTAATGAATATTATTTTTGAATATTCATTTAAGGCTTATTTATTCAACGAATATTATTTTGAATATTCATTCAAGGTTTATTTACTTAATGATTATTATTTTGAATATTCATTTAATCACTATTTATTTAATGAATATTATTCTTGAATATTCGTTTAAAGTTTATTTATTTAATAAATATTATTCTATTATTTATTAAATACTTTTAACACGTTTTAAAATGAGTTGTATTATTTAAAGTTTATCCTCGACCTTCAATAATTACGAAGGATATTCTAAGCTGTACTATTAATTATTTTAAATCAATGGGAGGTTTTCCCAAACACTATTTTTTCCTTTTAAATCTATCTTTTAAGAGGATTTAAATACTCGTTCAACTACCAAAAATATGGGGAACTTGATTTAAGTGACTGCTACTCATTTTAAACTCTCAACTCAAAACTGTCAGGGGACAGATATTTTCTTGGAGCAATTTAATTGCTGCAAGTCAAATGTTGTGTTACTACCTCAACGATCGAGGAGTAAATTGATGGAACAAGTCGATATCCATTAACAAGCAATAGCTTGGGAAATATTGGAGAATCTTCCTTTCCAACCTAGATATAACTACTTAGTGGAGTCGTATCAACAAGTATTACACTTGGGGAAAGGAGGACGATCTTTACGTTTCAGAGTCACGGATTCCATCCGAACTAGGAGTGGTGTAAGAGGTCCAATTGCGCCGACCCATCCATTTTATTGCCCCAAATGGGCCGGGAGATCCGGGAAGGCGGTAGACAATGTCAGGCTGTCGTGATTCTTCCATCTACATGTAGAAAACATATTTTTGTTGTACGACCTGCTACTGATCATAGTAAGGTTGGGACAACGGGCGCGGTAGCAACTCCGGTATTAGTTCATCATCCAATTTTGGATATTCCTGCAACATGTATTGGGGAGAAGAACCGATCATGTTGACAGGGGGTCGAAAAGTGTTCAAAGAAAATGAAGTTGCAATAAATCCTTGTAACTTCATCTTTTATTTTATGAGTTATGACTCTGATAAAACCTTACTCAGATTATATATGCATAAGTAGATTTTGGGTTACAGAAACCTTATATTAATTTTCCTCGTAACTTCATCTTTTATATTATGCTAGTATATTATCCGTTTAATGCGTAGCATGTGGTTATAAAGATATTGAACGGTATGGTATTTTGAATCAATAAATAGGCTTTAAGCCTTGATTATAATGATAACCTCTATTTTAAAAAGATCTGTCTTGAGTCTTGGTTTACCATACTGATACCAAGGATTTTCCTAAAGGATTTACGAAGAGTATATGAGTATGATTATAAGTCATACGGTATTTTAAACGGTATACTATTTTGGGGTTAGACCCTAGTAGTGATAAAAGTTTTGATCCCATATGGATTATCTCCCTAAAAGGTTTAAAGATTTAAACTGGGATAGATTTCTTGCTGAGCGCTATTAGCTCATTCTTGCTTTATTAAATCTTTCAGCCTGAGGAAAACATTGCCGAATCCACCTCGTGTTACGAGAGCAAGGGAATGGAGAGACCACCCTGGAGTTAGTTGATGCAGGATGGATACTGTCGGTGTGAGAAGAATAGTTGCAGCTTGAATTAGTGAGAATTATTTTGAGTGGGTTTGTATTACTAAACCTTGTATAGAATTGTGAGGTCTATTATTGTAACTTCAGGTAAAGGTTGTAAATAATAGATGAGATCCTGGATAGTACATTTGGATTGTAATAACAAATGTTACTTATTGTTGCTCATTTCCAAGGCTATAACTTGTGTGTGTGTGCATAAGTGATTGGGATCTTTGGAGTTGTATTAGAATATTGTTGTAAGTAATGCAGGTATGGTATTTTGATGGAGCGTGACAACCCAGATTCCTGACCCCGGATCTGGGGGTGTTACACGAGAGATGCCTCCTTGGTTGTTTTCAAACTCCTATGTTCACAATGACACCAAGGCAATCATTCTCAAGAATTATTAAAGGGCACATGGTGAAGCTCAAACATCCAATCCCTTGCATGCCACCACTGTTCAGAATTTTGTGGCATCACTTCAGCTTCATCAGGCCCACATCCTTCAGCAGAGAGCCACCACTGATGACATCAAAGGCCATCTTGATGGGGGTAAAGGATGCTTTGGAAAGAAGAGTTTATGATGTTGCTCCTTCTACCTCTCAAATATTCAAGCAAGATAAGCTGGTGAAGTATGTGGCTGCCCTTACTGTGAGGATGGATAAGATGGAGAAGAAAATGGACAACTTTCTGGCTAACCAAAATCTACAGACTCAGCTTCTGCAATAGTTACTGCAGGCTACTGGTAAACCTTTGATGATAACAAAAAGGGGGAGAGTGCACTAGTTGTCTCTAAAACAGTAACCTCTTCAGCCAAAGGTGTGCCATCAAGCCAGGGGGAGCCACCTCAAATCATAGCAAATCCAAGTGAGTTTCAACTCACAAAAGTGGTCTCTCCTCCCGCTAAGGATGTTCAAGCCTTTCTCAATTCAGAGAGGTTAATCAAAGAATCCATCTTCTAGGCTGTGACTTCATCATCAACAAAATCAGTGCCTGTCCACACAACCATCCTGAAAGTTCTCACTCCTAATACCATTATTCTACAAAAAGAATATGATGTTGAACACTCAAGTGTCAAGGAGTTTGAACCAATCTTCAGTGGCAGGACTGGATCTCCACCAAGACATCATGGAAAGAACAAGTTAGAAATGGACTATCCATTCCCCAAGCCTGATGATTCTAAGGTGTTCGCAACTCTTATCAGGAATCTCAAGACTACTAATGACATAGAGCTGAGACAAGGGTTGGATGTTATCTACAGAATTGGTGAAGAAAGTCACAGCACAAGCAACCATCCCAGGTTCAATGAAGCCAAAGAAGAAGAGATTTCCAGAATAAGGAGAGAAGCTAATCCCCAGGGTTTTGAATCTACACCTGAAAAACAGGCTAGATTGGCCCAAGAATTTATGAGGGAGATGGAGGAAGAAAGTAGTGAGACTGTAGAGGAAGAGGCCCCTACTAAAATAAAATTGAAGAAAAGGAAGACAGTGCCTAAGGCCAAGCCTACCAGATGGAAGCAAAGATCAAATAGGTCTGTTTCTCCTGAGAAAGTAGAAGAGAAGAGAGATACATGGAGGAAAATTGTCTTTGAAGACCCCATTCCAGCTTCATCTCAATCTCAAACCACCTTCCATGAGACTCCTGTAGAGCCTAAAGAAGACCCTGTTGAGTTTGAAAACTTGGTTTTCCCTAAGTTCATCATTGAAGTTGAAAAGAAGTCAAAGAAAAGGGGACAAGTCAAAAGAGCTCAACAAGGACTAGTCAAGCTGAATGTTGCACCAAAAGTTGCCAAGCTAGTTGAGAACAAGGCAGACTTTTTGTACATTACAGAAATATAGGATTACTCAACCATGGATCTTTTCCTTGACGAAGTTAGTGAAATAAGAGGTTGTTAGGGTTGACACGTTTGGAATGATGATAACAAAATACTCAAGACAAGAATTTGATCATGATATCGAAGCTGAAAGTCAGAAAGCTAAATCACAACAGCTGTAATCAGGAAGCTAACTAGAAGGCACTTTATCTATCCAAGGTCTAAAAGCCACATCAAATGTATGGAAGATATTCTGTCATTAAGTTAGGAAGCAATTCAGTAGCAAGC
Source organism: Heracleum sosnowskyi (assembly GCA_030848705.1). Taxonomy (NCBI): domain Eukaryota; kingdom Viridiplantae; phylum Streptophyta; class Magnoliopsida; order Apiales; family Apiaceae; genus Heracleum; species Heracleum sosnowskyi. The sequence continues at coordinate 45,898,016 of CM061239.1, read as the reverse complement.
CAGCAGACGTCTAATCAAGCACCAAGTGATTCAGTGGTAAGTCTGCCAAAACAACTCAGTAATGGTGAGTCAATAAGGATGAGAGATTTTTTGTCTAAGGATGAAGCTAATGATATACGTTCTATGGATAGAGCTATGGAAGTCTTATCTCATCTACGGATAAAAGCTGAAAGCATCTTATCTCATCTACGGATAGAAGCTGAGGACATCTTATCTCATCTACGAATAGAAGTTGGGGACATCTTATCTCATCAACGGATATTCCATCTACGGATAAAGCTGAAGATAGTTTATCTACAGATACGGCTAAGGATGTCATGTTCTACCTATGGATGCAGCTAAGGATGCCATGTTCTATCTATGGATATAGCTCAGGATATTACTTCTATTGATATCCTGAGATTGTTATTCTACGGATAAATGAAGTAGAATAGTAGTCTACGGATACAGAATTATACGCCTACTGATATTCATCTCATTCAACAGGAAAAGCAAATCTAGATAAAGGAATCTTTTGAAGTTTTCTTTATTTAACAGGTTGAATGGAAGACAGTCTCAGAGATCACCATTACACACCCGTGACTGAAAGATGATGGATAACGACGTAAAAGATGTATGCAATAGGGAGTCGAACTGTAAATATTTGAAGGCTCAAATTCCTACAAATGAAATATGAAGTCATCAATTATCTTCTATGTCTCGAAGGATAAATAAGAGTTACAGCAGCTACCTAGAAGTTTATCTTCTAACTGGACACAATGGAAAATCCTGACAAGCATGAGTACCTATATGCAAAACTACATGTTCACTTATCTCAGCTGATAGTGACTTGAAAGTCGTGTATTCAAGGAAAGGTCTTTTTTCATGCAGATGTCACGAGGGCTTCGAAGTGAGGTCAATTTACATGAACTTAGTAATTCTTGAAGAAAGAAGCACATGGAACCATAAAGCACTCTTTGGGACTATACAAGTTTATCTGTGATGCCAGCCAAGGCATTTCCCAAATAGAGGAGCTTCAGAGTCGAACATGTGAACAAGCAGAACCAATAATGTAATATTTTATTATGTTGTAGGTTTTGATTGTAACATACAGTTGATGTATATAAGACTGTATGGTGTAGCATAGAAATGTGTGAAGAGAGCACCAAGCCAAAAGAAAAACACTTAGGCTCTCTTTCATCATCTGTGTAAGCAGCTGGAGTTCGTTGAAAAACAAAACCAGAGAATTCTTCAATATACATCTCAGGTGGGCTTTTTCCGAGAAACCCACCTGAAAAGTTTAAAAAGTTTGCTTGTCTTCTTCATTTCTTTTTAACTTGAAGAAATCATATTTATTCAAAGCTTGACTGAATTTAGTTAATTTACAAACTCATATATTCATACTCGACAAGGTTTGAAAACGTTTTGTAAAATTAACTAGATTGTATTCAACCCCCCCCCCCCCCCCTTCTACAATCTAGGTTGCATCGTTCTGGGAATAACAATTGGTATTAGAGCAAGCTTCAAACATACCTGAAGTTTAAAGATCAAAAGCAACTGCAACCATGGAGAAAGGCGACAACAAAGAAAGTGGGAAAGATGAGTCAGTTCCGAGTGCTCTTCTAAAATGTTCTGCAGACATCAGAAAAGTCAGACACGAGGGCAGCAAGATTATTCTCAATAATCTTGTCCATGGCATGTATGAAGATTTCCTGACTCTCAAATCTCATAACGATAGAAGGGACATCATTCATACAAATCATGGAGAAACTGAGCAAGTCCAAGAGAAAAGATTGTGTCTACTCACACAGAAACCTGACGTGTTTCACTATGAAGCGGGTGAAGAATTATCTGACTTTCTTTCAAGATTTCAGAGATTTTTACAAGATTCAAAGAAGTGTGGGAAGGAGTTTTCTAGCAAGGACTCAAACTTAATGTTTGCAGAATCTTTACCCAGGAAATGGAAGCATATCTCTGTGTTTATAAAAAAAACCCTTGAGTCCAAAGATCTAAATCTTTGCGATTTGTTAAGCACTCTCGAAGACAGTAATCTTGAGGCTGTGCAAGATGCAAAGATTATCAAAGATGAAAGGGAGAAAGAAACCAGAGATGTGGTCATCTCCAACCAAGATTTGAAAGAAGAGGAGAGAACAGAAGCAGCAAGCTCAACATTCAACTTGAAGATCTGTGAATGTATCAGAACCGCATCAGACAAGGTCAAGGAATGAATGGCACTGGAAGATGAAGTCCTTTTTGAGCAAAGGGTTTTAGCTGAAGAGGGTTATTCAATGACAACAGAGGAATCTATCAACCTTGCACTCACTGCCAATGAAAATCAAGAAGTAAGTTCAACCAGCAATCATGTATTTTTTTCTGGAGCCAACAAAGCATGTTAAAGAAGTATGTTGCAGCACTGCAATGAGTTTAATTGATGAATTACAAGATGTGCGCATTTCTTTTAACAATCTCATTGAAGAAAATGTGAGACTCAAAGCAACTAATGTTATGCTTAGTGAGATAAATGCTATGTTGGAAACTTATGTCTCTGAGTTTGAGAAAACAAGGGTTGATTGCCTAAATGCAAAACAAGAACTTGAAGCTGTTTTAAGGAGAGAAGTGGTTCTGAAGGAGCAGCTGCAAAGGGAACAAGAAGTTATTGCAAGGTGGAATAATTCCAGTTACATTGTGTCCAACAAGAACTTAATCCGGTTTTGAAAGTGTGCAGGAGGAATACAAAGAAGCCATGGCTCCTCGGCTATGGAAGCTCTAGACTCCCACTAGAGTTTCTATCATGCTCACCGAATGTTCAGAGAAACGTATCCCCTCTACTTGTATGTAGAGATGATATTGGTAGTCATGATTAAGGAATAAAGCGGTACTTTGGCAAACAATATCATTAGTTAGGGTTGAAGCACTAGTTGATGGATACAAGCATAACTTGATGTGTATCAATCAAGCATGTGACAAAGGAAACATTGTAATTGAAGCCTGCATTGTCAAAATCTAGAAAGACAATGAAGTGGTAAGCACTGGACACTTGATAGAAAAGTGTATGCAGCTGGTTACAACTCTGCTTTGGTGGATTGTGCGTCTTGACTTCCATGTGACAAGGCTAAATCAGGTCAACAATAACCAGTGCATCAGAAGCTGTCTCAAGGAAGAATCTTGATAAGAGGAACCCCAGGTTTTTGCCAACGGAGGGGTTAAGGGATGCATGCCATCAAGGGAAGCAAGAAAAGACCTGTAATAACCCCAAATTTTGGACTTAGTTAAAAAATTTTGATGAATAGTAAATGTTGATGAATAGTGAATTTGTTGATGAAAAATATTTCAGACCACACTATATGGAAAACATGGAATGAGTGTTTCGAAGTTATATTAGTGATTTATAAGGAGAATAAGTGAATGTAAACGCGATCAGAATCGGGAGATTCCAACTTTGAATTTTGATCACTATTCATCGGACAATCAATGATGTATTGATTTGATCGTTTTAAGAAAGTACGTAGAATGAGAAATCTATGATCATATCTTAAGCCAAGGTAAGAAAGCTAGGATCATATATTAAGCCAAGGTAATGGAAAGATCAAGGAAGTATCTCCTAACATTGGTACAGAGAAACGTTTTCAAAATCACTTGAACCTATCGCGAAACAGAATCGTAACGAATTATGGATTAAACCCTAACCGAAGGGGGAGTATCATATAAGATCATCAAGTGCAACATATAAGAGGATTGATGATACAAGAAATGACATAAGCATGACACAAAAGATGCCACAAGCATGACATAGGGGGTGACAAGGTGATGAATCACCACCTTGTCACCATTTTTACCCAAAACCACCCAAAGATTGACATGTGGCATGGGGTGACTAAACTCCACCACAACCACACAAAATGGATGCATCCAATTTAGCATTATTTGGACAAAAGAAAGAAAAAGAAAAGCTAGCATTATCCTCCCCATTTCTTCATCAAACATTCGGCCTTTTCATGCTCCAATTTCCTTACAAATTTTGCTACCACTTCCACTTCTCCAAAAATTGCAAGGATGGATTCTAAAGCTTCCATATTTCCAAACTAAGGTAATATCTAAATCCTAGCTTCATCCATGGATTGCATCATGTTCAAATCTTGATTAAAAGATGAGCATGAATAGTGAAATGAATAGTAACTTATGATTTTCTTGATTTGTTCTTGAAGTTTAAGGCTTGTTAAGGTTGTTTAAGGATCAAGAAAGGATATATAAGCTATTGATAGTCATTAAGAAGCATCAAGGAAGGTATAAACATCTCAAACCTTTAGTTATAATTCGATTTTTATGATTAGTTTGATGATAGTATGGATTAAAGGTTGAATCCTTGGTTATAATGATTGTTTAGTGATGATCTTGATGGTTGAACTAGTAAATGTTTGAATGGAGTTGTTGGTTAAAGATTATGAGTGGTTTTAGGTGATGAATGAGAAGTATTGATGGTTTGGTTGTGTTAATGGATTGATTTGAGTGTTTTAAACACGGGAATCACGATTAAGCGTCGTTACCATGTCAGATTTTCCTTAGAAAGCTTAGACATAGACCACGGCTACCTTGTAGACATAACAATGATGTTTTCTGACCATGATCATGTAGGCTCTGTTTTTTAGTTTGTTTTAGCGAAAGAATCGTATCGTTTCGATTTACGGTTTAGGAGAAACGTCCGTTTAAGTGAAAGCGGTTTCAGATAACTAAGTAGTTCACTGCGTGAACTTTGAGATTGTAATCAAACCCTTTAAAAATGGAATTGGGTCGAGATATTAATACTGATACTAGTATGGACAGTTAGGAAAGGAACCTAGGAGGTTTCGTGTTAAAAAGATAATTTTTCGAGTTTATAAAAAATGCGAGAACCAAAGTTGCGCAAGTGAAATACCCTTAAGGGTATAGTTTAAACCATGAGGTTAGCAATGATAAAGTACTTGGGTTTTGTGAATGGATTATCAACCAAACTTTTGACTTAAGAGTTTAAGGAATGTCATGAGGTTATAAGTGACCAAGAGCGGGACATTTGATGTTCGTTAATAGAACGTTAGTGCTTAAGTTAAATGCACTTTAATTGATTAAGCTAGGGGACTGATCGAGTATTTCTTTGTTTATAGATTTCCCGACAAATCCTCGAACCCCTAACAACCAAGGACCCAAGGCAAGTTTTCTAATCCCATGCTGTATTTCAGATTACATTTTACTGATGATGCATTTGATATGATATCATGCATGTTTTCAACCTTACATCGTATATAGATGTGATAGTATTCAAACTATTGAGATTATAACATATGCATATGATAGATGCAAGTTTTCAAACCCTACATCATATAAGTGATGCTTTTGTAATTAATGTTGTGTTTGGGATATATTTTTTGCTTGAATACTGTGAAAAGAGTTATAACTAATTATGCTTATGGTAAAAAGCTTTGTGATATATAAGGGTTTATATGCTATGTAAAAATTAGATATAAACCGGGGTGTTATAGAGGCTCTAAGGGTAGAGCACTCATACGTGGATTTTAAAACTTAGACCGGGAGTCAAATTAGTATTTTGTAATGATTATCCTGTCAGAAGCTGGAGGGTTCCAGGGACAGTTATATTTTTAAAATGTTGATTAAATATTCCAATATATATATTATTTGATATTTAATGTGAGATATTTAAATAATATTATTATTAATATTATTTGGATATTTATTTAATAAAGTGAATATTATTTTTTAATATTCACTTAAGTGCAATTTTATTGAATAATAATTCAATATTTATCATTTGAATATTTATTTAATCAAGTGAATATTATTTTTGAATATTCACTTAAGTGGAATCTTATTGAATAATAATTCAATATTTATTATTTAAATAATTATTTAATTAAGTGAATATTATTTTGAATATTCACTTAAGGGGATTTATATTGAATAATAATTCAATATTTACTAATTGAATATTTATTAAATATTCCAAAAAAATGATTTAAAAATCATAGAACCTTATTTAAATATTACGTAAGGTTCCAATAGTTATTTGAAATATTTTCTGATCTCAAAAGGATTTATGAAAGTATAATAGGGGTTCCCAACTACTTTAATTATTTATCTCGAATGATGATTTTGATTTGAACTTATCAAAAATTGGGAATCCATCTCAGGAAGTGAACATATGAGTTCACTTGCCTCTTTCATTAAAAGTGATTATGTTTTCGAGTTCTGATTTATCGAAACTAAAGGTATTTTACAAAACTCATGGGTCGTAATTTTAAAATACGTGGTAATCATTCATAGTTTCGTTGACTGATGTCAACCCACACTATGACTTACTCCCTTCAAATACTCTGGAGTAAGGAATCTGAACTGTTGCAAAGTTTTTGACAAGTATATGTACTTGGGGGAAATAGGATTAAATTCTGATTCCCGTTTCATTGATTTTTATCCGGGACCAGGAGTAGACGCGAAGGAGGCTGTTGGACAGTACCTCTGATTATAGCGTAAGAGGCTGTTGGGCAGTCCAACACTTATCTCGCGTAGGAGGCTGTAGGACAGTCCAGCAGATACAAAGCCCGTATGCGGCTAGGGTGATAATCGTGTTAAGATGTCGTCCATCTACTAGTAGAAAAGTGTGAGTATGATACAATGACTGATCATCGTGTATTGTGGCGTGCTTCGGAAAAAGGTCCCTTCCCTCCAATTAGAGTTGTGTTGCACATTGTACGAAAGCCTAGGCGCTGAGTTACTGATAATGTGGCAGTGATGAGTAATGATGTTCCTCATACAGTAGTTGTACTGTATGGCCTGTTTTGACGAAAAGAATATTTAAACATATCGTTCTGTATATGAACGGAGTTTCAAAGGTTTTTCAAATATGATATCAGCTTACATATATGATTATGATGCTATATCTTATTGTCGAGCTATAGTGCTCATTCTTGCTACTTTTATATACCACAATACAACAGCGTCGAAAAGGTGTTCATTACTGATATTTTACATTATTTTGAACTGTATGAGATATCTAAATAGATATGTGTGTATATATGTTGAGAAGATATTTAAGATATACAATATGTTGAATTGTATAGTATATTGAATCAATGGATAGGCTTTAAGCCTTGATTCCAATAGTCGATATCTATTTTAAAAGATATGTTTTGAATCTTGGTTCATTATATCGATACCAAGGATTTCTAAATGATTTACGAAAAGTATTTGAGTATGATTATAAGTCATACAGTATTTTGAACGATATACTATTTTGGGGTCAAACCCTAGTAGTGTTAAAACTTTCATCCTATATGGATTATCTACCTTAAAGGTTAGAGATTTAAACTGGGATAGATTTCTTGCTGAGCGCTATTAGCTCATTCTTGCTTTATTAAACTTTCAGCATGAAGAAAACATTGCCGATTCACCTCATGTTATGAGAGCAAGGGAATGGAGAGACCACCCTCGAGTTAGTTCAGTAGGATGGATAGTGCCGGTATGAGCAGAATAGTTGCAGACTGAATTAGTAAGAATTGTTTACGAGTAGGTTTGTATTATTAAACCTTGTATAGAACGGTGAGGTCTATTATTGTAACTTCAGGTAGAGGTTGTAAATAATAGATGAGATCCTGGATAGTACATTTGAGTTGTAATAACAAATGTTACTTATGTTTCTCATTCCAAGTCTATAACTTGTGTGTGTGTGCGTAAGTGATTGGGGTCTTTGGAGTTGTATTATTAGAATGTTGTAAGTAATGCATGTATTGTATAATTGATGGAGCGTGACAACCCAGATTCCTGACCCCGGATCTGGGGGTGTTACAAGACCTCTATCAAGAATGGGACAGATCATACGTTTGATAAATTCTTTCAGCCACTGCACATAAAATCTCCTCAAATGATTTAGCTCAAGAGTCTTTTATGAAGAGGTTTTATGAGACAAATGTCAACTCTGTAGGGACTATGCTTGGAAAATCAGGATACCTCATTGAGCTCTGGAAAGTTGTAGCTGTTTCTACTTATTGCAGCCAGGGTGTTTTCTTGATCATACAAGCACTGGAAGGAGGACTCATCAAACTATGTGAATAACTGGAGCCAACAATTTTCTCTTATCACTTTCCTTAGCCAAGGAATTAATAGAAGCTTAGCTAAAGGAGATTAGGGAATTTAAGTTGGGAACAAACTTGAAGAACATTTAGTCCATGATCGAGGACTTAACCCTCTCTTGGATGATAAGTTTAACAGAGATCTGGATAAAAGTTGTCAAGTGGGTTGTGAGTGGAAGAAAAGATCTTTGTTAGTGGAAGTAGAGGTGAAGCTGAGAATGGTGGTCCCTTCCACGTGCATTAATGACTATCCTCCATAAGAAATGACAACCTTTTGTAGAAGATAATATGCAGCCAACCATGGTATCTTATGTTCACTTTTGAAGGCTCTTTTGTAAGGAACATCCACTCAGGGGGAGCATATCTCAGAAAGTGTTAATCTACTTCTGCAACTTCAAGAAGACATCCTGTCAAAGATCAAATCTCTCATCTCTCATGTTGTTTCTGATGATGCCAGAAAACATGATCTTATTGATGAGAGATTTCATGAAACTTTCAGATCTAAGATTGAGGTGGAAGTTCGCTATTGGAATGATGAAGATGATGATTATGTGAACGGATCAGTAACTCCATGAATGATTGTCTCGAATATGGATAATCAAGTTCAAATGAGCCGTCTATGGAAGGGACAAATGGAGCATCCGTAGGAAGCCAAAATGGAGCATCCGTAGGAAGCCAAATGGAGCATCCGTAGGAAGCCAAAATGGAGCATCCGTAGGAAGCCAAAATGGAGCATCTGTAGGTGGATCACAACACAGAGTTACCACCCCAATAAACTTAGGGGGAGTTTCTCTGAGTCAAGGATTAACCTCACATGATCATACTGATGAGAATATTGTTGCATCTTCAAATCCTACACCTGCCACTAGAAGAGCAACTCAAGAGGAATGTCGAACAAGCATTTTTCTCCAAAAGAATCAAATCTATTGAGTATGCTCTTCTACTTCTAAATTGGTATCTAGTTGAACCAATTTGCACAGAAGCTTGTTCCAAAATCCAGAAGAAAGTCCTCTCGAAGAATTCTCTACTGGGTTGAAGGAATAAGGTGATCACCTGAATCTAGGAAAGATTTTCTAACTTCTGCAAATTTCCATGTCTGCTTCCTGGACATCAAGTCTTTCTTCTTGAGTAAAAGTCTCGGTTAAAGAAATAAGTGGAACATCTGCCTCACAAATTTCAAGATCTATTGTACTCATACCAGTTTTATTCAAGGGTTTTCACTAGAAGGATTCTGTAAGATCCGTGAACTTTATTAATCATATAATTTGTATTATATGTGTAGAATAATTATTATGGAGTATTTTGAGTTTTAATGATAAAGGTTGTTGAGTGATTATGTGCTAAATTGGTGTGTCGGAAGCCCCGTTCAAATATCTTGTCATTTGAAAATATCTTCAATTTTGAGCCCCGTTTTGAAAATTCAAGGGCCCCGTTGAAACTGTATACATCATTATTATCCCTTCGTCATTCGTGTCTGAATCATTATCGGAAGATTTATTCGTATCATTATATCCCTAGTTATCTGATCTTGTCAATATTATTCGTTTTATCCGAAAAGGAAAAGAATTATTCCAAACCCTAATTGTTTAGGACAATTGATATATCGTCCATATCAATAATACATCTTGAGCATTAGTTATATAAATGATATGTATTGATATGGATAACTATCAGTCTTTGTGGATAGCTATCACCTCGTAAAACGTGTATTTTTCTTTATTAGGGTTTTAAAGCGATCCAGTGGATCAATATCGATCCAAAAATTTCGTTGGGGTATTATTTTCCACTAAGTATAAAAAGGAGAATCGTACATTATCCTTCATATAATTCGTATTAAAAATATACAAAAATATAAAATTCCCGAACCGTGTTCTTCGTGTTCTCGAAAATCAAAATCAATTTTTATTGTGTTATTGAAATCCAAATCACAAGTTCAAGTACTCAAATCAAAGATCTTGAGCTCTAGTTTCAGAATCTTCCAACCATATCATCATCTGGTAATTTTTCGATTTTATATGAATTTTTCAATATTCGAATTAAAATTAGGTTTTTGTTCGAATTGGGGATTTTCATTCTGTTGATTCTCCATTCAATTGATTGCTTCCAACATGTTCCTAGGGTTCTAATTAGTAGGAATTCTTGCTTTAATTTCATGTTTATGTTCGATTTTGAGAAATTCGATTTTAGGGTTTTTTCCCGATTTTTCTGTTGAATAGTCCGTTCATATGAATGATCTGACATTGTTTTTGATAGAGGGATTTTGTTGTATGTGTTCTTAGCTTCATTTTAACATAAAAAACGTAGAGTTTCATGTAACATTTAGCTAGATCGGAAAATTTGCTTGAGCTCGCCGAAGTTTAGTCAGGATTGAAGTTCCGGCTATGGTTTTGGTATGTTTTTGGTCGGAACGAATTGCTGAGTTAATAAGGAATGTTTTGATATCAAAAGCCCCAAAATTTGTTACGTTTTTGGCTCGCCGGAATCTGGGAAAGTTGCCGGATTCTGGAAAATTTCCGGGTTGTTCTTCCCGACACGTTTTTGTTCTTCCCGACCCGTTTACCCGAATGGTTGACCCAGTTTCAATCTTCGAAACCTTAATTTATTTTCAGAAAACTGTTTTTGGATTTTATTTTTAAATTTAATTCGAAAATAGTTTAAATATTTATAAAAATCATATTTTTATTTAAAAAATACATTTTTAAATTCAGAAAATACTGAAAAATAATAATTACTTATTTAAATTCGAAAACTGATTAAATTTAATTATTTTAATTATTTTTAATTAATAATTAATTAATTGATTAATTCTTTTAATTGGTTAATTCTTAATAATTAATTATTAATTAGATTTAATTAATTTAAATTTATTTTAATTATTTTCTAGCTTGATTTAATTATTTAAAAATAGTTTGAGCGTTTGAAATGTGTCAATTAATTTTTATTAATTGATTTAAATTGTTTTTAAATACTTATATTGGGATTAAAAATCCGATTTTTGATTTAAAAATTGTTTGTGACTTATTTAAATACAAACAAGCCTCGAATATTGTTCTAAAAATATTTATATGTGCTATATGGTTTATATGAGTTGAATAATGTGTTTTATAGTCCGTAAATGCCCGTACGAGGGCTATTGCCTGAGTTTTTATTTCCCTAAATTAGATCGGGCATCCAATAGGAACCCGATTACCTGTTTAAATTTGAAAATGGTTATGAGTGTATATCGAGGATAGAACGAGGATAGTTAGACTTACTGTAATGAGCTGTTTATTATAGAATCGAGTTCCCGGAGCAAGGGAAATGAGAAGGTAGAGTGAGCTTGGTAGAATTCCGTCAGCTACATAGACCAGGCAAGTATCTGTGCCTGTACTTGTTGATTCAATTGTTATTGTTATTAAGGATTATATGTATATTACCATCAGAACGATTCAAATTATTCAATCTTTACTCCACATTTGAGCAACTGATGCTATTTCCTTGAATATTCCTAACTTTTGATTAAATCCACAATCGTGTTGAATATCAGAAATTTTCATTTCAATTCAATTGTATTGACAATAATCATTATTGACCTTCTTAAATGTGTACTTATGTACCGTTGAAACCATTCTGAATCTATTTCTCGAACTTCATTTGATATTGTGTAGTGGAAGCTCTTTTGCAACTATTGCACCCTATCATTGTGTACTTATCTTGTTATGCATGTTATTGCTTATACTCTGTGATAGAATTGGCATGTTTTAAATATGAGACCAGAAATGGTCGGGCCATATTTATGGTCGTAATAACTTAAGGCCCAGATGGCCATGGATCCTAGTGGAGGACTTTGCTATAAGCAAGTCCGGGGTTGATGCGTGACTGATCAGCAGCTCAACCTTTGTATTTGAAAAATGTAGAAGTCCAATTCTAATCCCTCTTTCTTCAATAAATATTGTTAAAAGCATATGTTTGACTTGTATATTGTTGATTCAGATAACTGTGATCCTTCATTTCATTATGGAACTGTGATTGAAATATAATGCTTGCTGAGCACTTGTGGCTCATACTTGTTTTGTTTCTAATTATATTCCAGTTAAGCGAGAGTATAAGCAGACACAGCGCGAGCGATAGTTCTCCAACAGCTAGGAGATCACCAAGAGTGGTTGTCATTGGCAGGGTAGTTGTTTATTTTGATAGTTAGACTAGATGTCTAGTTTTGACTTTAAATTGTGTAATAACTCTAAAAACTGGTTTGTAATAACAATGACTTAGAAGCTTGTTTCATGCCATAATCTGGATGCGGTCTTGGATAAGGGGTATTTTATGTTATTATTTTATTATGCATGTGTCATATTCAGGTTTATTGTGTTTCGTTGGTCGAGTGACTCCCCAAATCTGTACCCCGGGTTTGGAGGGGCGTCATAGGTTGGTATCAGAGAAACATGTTATGGCATTTGAAAGAAGTTAGGATTTAGGGTCCAGGATAACATAGAAGGTTAGGAATTCACCTAATGGTCATAGAAGGTCGATTAGAGATATTATGTGTAGTAATTGAGTATGGTTATAATTGCAGCCACCTAGCTCTAGTTCAAACTCAGATCCGTCAGAGCATCCGATAGAGGAGAGACCTATACGAGATATGAGAGAAGGACCGTCGCGACCGACACTACCTCAGTCTGGATCTATAGTGGTCAGGAGGGATCCTATACCTTGTCTTGTTCCACTTCGACGCATACCCGCAGCACCGCGGTCTCAGGCTTCATTTTCCGGACCTTTGTTCCAGATCTCTGAGCCACCAGTTCCACATCACCGTTATCAGAGGATGAGAGAGGAGAGGGATTACTTTCATAGACAGGTGTTAGAGATGCGTGGGATGCGTTCAGCGGAGGCAGTTATAGCCAGAGATAAAGATAGATTCAAAGATCAGGTAGGAGAGACACGGATGAGACTTAGGGTTGTGAGGACATTGGTAGAGACGAGATTGCATGGACTAGCTACTAGCAGAGAGGGAGAGACTACAGTAGGGATGAGAGAGATTTTGGACTTTGTGATGAGGGAGATTAGGGAGATTGCCGGACCAACACTATGGGAGACTAGAGATGATGATCCATGAGCCGGTAGAGACGAGGTTGGGATATTATGTGGATTTCAGTCAGATAGTACATAGATGCATAGTATAGTACCAGCAGTGCATCGGGCTTATAGTATCGCCTTGGATTGTTGTTGTATTTTGTTGTTGTATTGTTGATCGACAGTTGTAGTTCAGCTATGACATACTTTACTTTTGGAAGCGTTCTACGCTTGTATCGAATCTTTATATATATGATCACTATTTTCATTATTTTCTTGTCATGTTATTTCAGCACCATGATTGCCATTCTATTTATTGCAATAGTTGTTTTTTTGTTTATACCATTGGAAACCTGTAACCGTCACGATACCTTTTCACGATTTGTAACTATTGATTCTATCAACCGCATTCTTTTCCATTTTTGAATTGTATGATTAAATCAGTTATTGTTGATTCATCAGCAATATGCCACCTAGACGAAACACCCGTGCGAATAGTTCCACTGAACAAGAATGTCAACAGAATACACCCCCAATGGGTCATTTAGATCCGGTTGTAATACAGCTTTTGAACACCCTCACTCAACAAACTACTGCTCTAGCACAACAACAACAACAACAGATCCAACAGCAGTTACTAAAGTAGCAGCAGCAGCATCAGCAACAACAGCATCAACAACAGCAGCACCAACAGGTATTACTCGTGGTTACGTTTAAATCTTTTCAAGCAGCAAAACCTCCAGAGTTCAAGGGATCTGCTGATCCAGTTGAGGCAAAGGCATGGTTAAAGGAAATGGAGAAAGCTTTTACGTTGATAGAGGTAACGGGAGAAAAGAAAACTAAGTATGCTAGTTATTTTCTAAAAAATGAGGCAAGTTATTGGTGGGAAACTAGTAAGGCTTTAGAACCTGAAGGGTTAATTACGTGGGAGAGATTTATAGAATTGTTTCTAGAGAAGTATTTTCCTGACTTTATGCGAGATCAAATGGAGTTGAAATTTCTAGAATTGAAGCAAGGTAGTATGACTGTTTCTCAATACGAGACCAAGTTTACCGAGTTGTCTAGGTTTGTTCCGACATACGTTGATATGGAGAAGAAGAAGGCCAATAGGTTCCAACAGGGACTGAGGTCATGGATTCGTAGTAAGTTAGCAGTTTTGGAATTAGATACTTATGCAACCGTAGTACAAAAGGCAATGATTGCAAAGGAGAGAATGATTCATACATGAGAGAGAGAGAGAGAATAAGAAAAGAAAGGTAGGGACATTTGATAAGGTACAATCACAGGGAGATCTTCAGAGCCATCCAAACAAGAAACCATGATTTCAGCCGGGCAGAGGTACAACTTTCAAGAAACCAGATACCGGAAATGCAGGACCAATCAATCGTCCACCAAACAATAATCAGCAAGTAGTTTCCAGACCTCCACTGCCATAATGAAAGACATGCGGGAAAAGACATCCAGGTATATGCCACAGATTGAGTATCACATATTTTAAGTGTAAACAGAAGGCTCATTTTGCCAGGGATTGCAAGACATGTATTGTGTGTCATCGATGTAAGAGACCAGGCCATATGATCAAGGATTGTAAAACACCAGCAACCGTGAACAACATGATTCGAGCAATAGAGGCACCTCCAGCTGTTGATGTTCAGCCGCTATCCAGAACCTATTATATGTCAATGAGGGAAGCAGTGAGAGACTCCAATGTGGTGGCATGCACACTTCTAGTAAACTCTGTTAATGCTAAAGTGCTGATAGATTCAGGATCTACTAAATCATTTATTTCAGAAACGTTTGCTCGTAAATTGAATTGCTTAATGGAACCCTTAAGTGGAGTATTGAGTGTTGAAATAGCTAACCAGGATCGTATACTGGTCAGTTCGTATTATCCTCGTTGTGAAATTGAGATTTTAGGAAATCGTTTTTATGCTGATTTATTACCTTTCAAGTTGGGAGAATTTGATGTGATTTTAGGAATGGATTGCTTAACTGATTATGAGGTGCGTATTGATTGTAAGGACAAAAGGGTTACTTTAGTTACCCCAGAAAAGAAAGAAGTGGTATTTAAAGGAGAGAAACAAACAAAGAAATTTTTGACAATGATTCAGACTAAGAGGTTGTTAAAACAAGGATGTGAGCCTTATCTCGCATATGTGATAGATACAGAGGAGGAAGTTTCTAAGTTAGAAGATATTCCAGTCGTGAGTGAGTTTCCAGATGTTTTTTCAGAAGAATTACCAGGACTACCTCCGGATAGAGAGATTGAGTTTGCAATAGATTTAACACCAGGCGCGGAACCAGTATCCAAAGCACCATACAGAATGGCACCAGTGGAGATGAAGGAATTAGCTAAGCAATTGAAGGAATTGTTAGACAAAGGAATTATCAGACCTCGCGTTTCTCCGTGGGGAGCACCATTGCTGTTTGTCAAGAAGAAGGATGGAAGTATGAGACTTTGTATAGATTATCGGGAGTTAAACAAGCTAACCATCAAGAAAAAGTATCCATTGCCTAGGATAGATGATTTGTTTGACCAGCTAAAAGGAGCGGTTTATTTTTCTTAGATTGATCTACGATCAGGATATCACCAATTAAAGGTTAAACCAGACGATATACCGAAGACAGCTTTTCGAACAAGGTATGGACATTATGAGTTTTTGGTAATGGCGTTTGGATTGACGAATGCACCAGCAGCTTTTATGGATTTAATGAACAGGATTTTCAAGAAGTATTTGGATGAGTTTGTAGTGGTATTCATAAATGAAATTTTGATATATTCCAAGACAGAAGAAGAACATATGAACCATTTGTGGATTGTGTTGGAGATTTTAAGACAAGAAGGATTATACGCAAAATTTTCAAACTGTGAATTCTGGTTAAGAGAATTTCATTTCCTAGGGCACGTGGTAAGTAATGAAGACATCAAAGTAGATCCAGCAAAGATTGAAGCAATGACGGATTGGGAAAGACCAATGACACCAACTGAAGTTAGAAGTTTCTTGGGATTAGCCGGATACTATCGGAGATTTGTATAGGATTTTGCAAAGATAGCTACTCCAATGACCAAGATGACAAGGAAAAGCGATCGATTCATATGGAACAACAAATGTGAAGAGAGTTTCCAAGAGTTAAAGAAGTGACTAACTACGGCACCAGTATTGATGCTACCAGACGATCAAGGTCATTTTGTAATCTATAGTGATGCGTCTTACAAAGGATTGGGATGTGTGCTTATGCAACATGATAAAGTAATTGCTTATGCGTCAAGATAATTGAGACCTCGTGAACAGAAATATCCTACACATGATTTGGAATTAGCAGCGATCGTATTTGCTTTGAAGATTTGAAGACATTACTTGTACGGAGAGAGATGTGAAATTTACACCGATCAAAAAAGTCTGAAGTATATCTTTATTCAGAAGGAGCTGAACATGAGACAGAGAAGATGGTTGGAGCTAATCAAGGACTATGACGTTTCCATCAATTATCACCCCGACAAGGCAAACGTGGTAGCGGATGCGTTGTGCAGAAAAGAAAGATTGAATATGCTGACGATGACCAAAGAGCTGTACAGAGAGTTTGAAAAGTTAGAGATAGAAGTACATATTCCGAAGGACGCGACGGAGATGATTTACGCCATAACATTTCAACCGGAATTGTTGGAAAAGATACGGAAATGCCAAGAGCAAGTCATGAACGACAATGTAAATAGTTTAACAGGCGAGGAAATATGTAGCCAACTGGACGACAAGGGAATCTTAAGGTTTCCTTCTCGAATATGGGTACCTAATGTAGCGAAACTAAAGAATGAAATTTTGCACGAAGCGCATAACTCGAAGTATTCAATTCATCCTGGAAGCACGAAGATGTATCGAGATCTTAAAATGAACTTTTGGTGGCCAGATATGAAAAGAGAAATTGCTGAATGGGTGAGTAAATGTTTTACGTGTCAGAGGGTCAAGGCGGAACTTCAAAGACCAAGTGGATTACTGCAGCCGTTAGAAATTCCTGAGTGGAAGCGGGAACACATCGCAATGGACTTTGTGGTACGATTGCCTAGAACGAAGACTAACCATGATGCTATTTGGGTTATTGTGGATCGATTGACAAAATCTGCACATTTTCTTCCAATTAACGAGAGATTCTCGCTGGATAAGTTAGTTCATTTATATGTAAAGGAAATCGTGGTACAACATGGAGTTCCAGTGTCAATAGTATCTGATCGAGACCCTCGATTCAACTCAAGATTTTGGAGAAGTTTTCAAGAATGTTTAAGCACCGAATTAAAAATCAGTACGGCTTATCACCCGCAGACAGACGGTCAAAGTGAAAGGACGATTCAAACCATCGAGGACATGCTTAGAACATGTGCACTTGATTTTAAAGGTAATTGGGACGATCATCTACCCTTAATAGAATTCTCATATAATAATAGTTTTCACGCGAGTATCGGGATGCCACCTTACGAAGCTCTATATGGACGGAAGTGTTGATCTCCAGTATATTGGGAAGAAGTTGGTGAACGGAAGGTGATAGGGCCAGAATTAGTGCAACAGACAAAGGAAGTGATTGAATTGATTCAGAAAAGGTTGATAACAGCTCAGAACCGGCAGAAGAAATATGTTGACCTAGCAAGAAAGGATATGGGATTCGAAGTCGAAGAACAAGTGTTACTGAAAGTTTCACCATGAAAAGGATTAGTTAGGTTTGGAAAGAAAGGGAAATTGAGTCCGAGATACGTTGGACCATTTGAGATTTTGAAGTAGGTTGGGAAGGTAGCTTACGAGTTAGCATTACCCTTGCATATGCAGCACATTCATAATGTGTTTCATGTATCCATGCTTAAGAAGTATCGACCAGATTCGAACCATGTAATAGAGTATGAACCCATAGAGGTCCAGTCAGATTTATCTTATGTAGAACGACCAATTCAGATATTGGATCGTAAGGAAAAAGTGTTAAGGAATAAGACTGTAGTGATAGTAAGAGTTTTATAGAGGAATCCTAAGGTGGAAGAGTCTACCTGGGAGTTAGAGAGTGATATGTTAGAGAAGTATCCCCAGTTGTTTCCTTGATCTGATTCTGAGGAAAGAAGGCTATTAAGAGGGGAAGGATGTAAGATCCGTGAACTTTATTAATAATATAATTTGTATTATATGTGTAGAATAATTATTATGGAGTATTTTGAATTTTAATGATAAAGGTTGTTGAGTGATTATGTGCTAAATTGGTGTGTCGGAAGCCCCGTTCAAATATCTTGTCATTTGAAAATATCTTCAATTTTGAGCCCCATTTTGAAAATTCAAGGGCCCCGTTGAAACTGTATACATCATTATTATCCCTTCGTCATTCGTGTCCGAATCATTATCGGAAGATTTATTCGTATCATTATATCCCTAGTTATCTGATCTTGTCAATATTATTCGTTTTATCCGAAAAGGAAAAGAATTATTCCAAACCCTAATTGTTTAGGGCAATTGATATATCGTCCATATCAATAATACATCTGTTATAGCCCCAGTATTCTTGAGCATTAGTTATATAAATGATATGTATTGATATGGATAACTATCAGTCTTTGTGGATAGCTATCACCTCGTAAAACGTGTATTTTTCTTTATTAGGGTTTTAAAGCGATCCAGTGGATCGATATCGATCCAAAAATGTCGTTGGGGTATTATTTTCCACTAAGTATAAAAAGGAGAATCGTACATTATCCTTCATATAATCTGTATTAAAAATATACAAAAATATAAAATTCCCAAACCGTGTTCTTCGTGTTCTCGAAAATCAAAATCAATTTTGATTGTGTTATTGAAATCCAAATCACAATTTCAAGTACTAAAATCAAAGATCTTGAGCTCTAGTTTCAAATCATCTGGTAATTTTTCGATTTTATATGAATTTTTCAATATTCGAATTAAAATTAGGGTTCTTGTTCGAATTGGGGATTTTCATTCTGTTGATTCTTCGTTCAATTGATTGCTTCCAACATGTTCCAAGGGTTCTAATTAGTAGGAATTCATGCTTTAATTTCATGTTTATGTTCGATTTTGAGGAATTCGATTTTAGGGTTTTTGCCCGATTTTTCTTTTGAATAGTTCGTTCATATGAATGATCTGACATTGTTTTTGATAGAGGGTTTTTGTTGTATGTGTTCTTAGCTTCATTTTAACATAAAGAACGTAGAGTTTCATGTAAGATTTAGCTAGATCGGAACATTTTCTTGAGCTCGCCGGAGTTTAGTCGGGATTGAAGTTCCATCTATGTTTTTGGTATGTTTTTGGTCGGATTGAATTGTTGAGTTAATAAGGAATGTTTTGATATCAAAAGCCCCAAAATTTGTTACGTTTTTGGCTCGCCGGAATCTGGGAAAGTCACCGGATTCTGGAAAATTTCCGGGTTGTTCTTCCCGACCCGTTTTTGTTCTTCCCGACCCGTTTACCTGAATGGTTGACCCGGTTTCAATCTTCGAAACCCTAATTTATTTTCAGGAAACTGTTTTTGGATTTTATTTTTAAATTTAATTCGAAAATAGTTTAAATATTTATAAAAATCATAGTTTTATTTTAAAAATACATTTTTAAATTCAGAAAATTCTGAAAAATATTAATTATTTATTTAAATTGGAAAACTGATTAAATTTAATTATTTTAATTATTTTAAATTAATAATTAATTAATTTAATTAATTGATTAATTCTTTTAATCAGTTAATTCTTAATAATTAATTATTAATTAGATTTAATTAATTTAAATTAAGTTTAATTATTTTCTAGCTTGATTTAATTATTTAAAAATAGTTTGAGTGTTTGAAAAGTGTCAATTAATGTTTATTAATTGATTTAAATTGTTTTTAAAATACTTATATTGGGATTAAAAATTCAATTTTTGATTTAAAAATTGTTTGTGACTTATTTAAATACAAACAAGCCTCGAATATTGTTCTAAAAATATTTATAAGTGCCATATGGTTTATATGAGTTGAATAATGTGTTTTATAGTCCGTAAATGCCCGTACGAGGGCAAATGCCTGAGTTTTTATTTCCGTAAATTAGATCGGGCATCCGATAGGAACCCGATTACTTGTTTAAATTTCAAAATGGTTATGAGTGTATATCGAGGATAGAACGAGGATAGTTAGACTTACTGTAATGAGTTGTTTATTATAGAATCGAGTTCCCGGAGCAAGGGAAAGGAGAAGGTAGAGTGAGCTTGGTAGAATTCCGTCAGCTACATAGACCAGGCAAGTATTTGTGCCTGTACTTGTTGATTCAATTGTTATTGTTCTTAAGGATTATATGTATGTTACCATCAGAACGATTCAGATTATTCAATCTTTACTCCACATTTGAGCAACTGATGCTATTTCCTTGAATATTCCTAACTTTTGATTAAATCCACAATCATGTTGAATATCAGAAATCTTCATTTCAATTCACTTGTATTGACAATAATCATTATTGACCTTCTTAAATGTGTATTTATGTACCGTTGAAACCATTCTGAATCTATTTCTCGAACTTCATTTGATATTGAGCAGTTGAAGCTCTTTTGTAACTATTGCACCCTATCATTGTGTACTTATCTTGTTATGCATGTTATTGCTTATACTCTGTGATAGAATTGGCATGTTTTAAAAATGAGACCAGAAATGGTCGGGCCATATTTCTGGTCGTAATAACTTAAGGCCCAGATGGCCATGGATCCTAGTGGACGACTTTGCTATAAGCAAGTCCGGGGTTGATGCGTGACTGATCAGCATCTCAACCTTTGTATTTGAAAAATGTAGAAGTCCAATTCTAATCCCTCTTTCTTCAATAAAGATTGTTAAAAGCATATGGTTGACTTGTATATTGTTGATTCAGATAACTGTGATCCTTCCTTTCATTATGGAACAGTGATTGATATATAATGCTTGCTGAGCACTTGTGGCTCATACTTGTTTTGTTTCTAATCATATTCCAGTTAAGCGAGAGTATGAGCAGACACAGCGTGAGCGATAGTTCTCCAGCAGCTAGGAGATCACCAAGAGTGGTTGTCATTGGCAGGGTAGTTGTTTATTTTGATAGTTAGACTAGATGTCTAGCTTTCACTTTAAGTTGTGTAATAACTCTGAAAACTGGTTTGTAATAACAATGACTTAGAAGCTTGTTTCATGCCATAATCTGGATGCGGTCTTGGATAAGGGGCATTTAATGTTATTATTTTATTATGAATGTGTTATATTCAGGTTTATTGTGTTCCATTGGTCGAGTGACTCCCTAAATCTGTACCCCGGTTTTGGAGGGGCGTCACAGATTCTGTGTTGAACAGTGCAGTGGAAATACTTTTTGATCCAAATGTGATTCAACATAGTTGACATCAATACCAAGCCACTTAATAAACCATTTTCTCCAGGATGGCAAGTAAGTGAGGTATGCATAAACTTCCTTAATTCTTGATGTCTCTCATGTAGCCAGTGTTCAAATGATTTTCTTGAAAACTATGTTTTCCAGAAAGAGTGAAAATTTTGTCTAAGTCAAAATTTACTTTATCTATGGATATCCTTATCCGTAGATATTCATTTATAACACTGGATTAGTTTTTTTATTTTTTCTATGGATACTGTTATCCGTAGGTAATTTTCTACATCTATGGATACTACTTTTGTTCCTCCACAGATAGAGCAAAAAGGCAGTATCTATATCTGTAGAAAATTAAGTCAAATCTCAGCCGTTGTAAGTCATATATCTTTAGCTGAGATACTTGTAGTATACATAATATCTGGCATTATTGATCAGTAGCTCTGCTGGTAAGCTGAAAAGCTCATGCAAAGGAGTTTTGAGGAGCTAAATGTGCATTCTTTTAGAATCCTCATACCAGCTATTGACAAAACTGAATTGAATACCAAGGTAGGAAATTCATGTTTTGAAAAATAGTTGGTGATCTCTCTCATGACTAAGCAACTGTATGCCAGAAATTATGTTAACCACTTGTTTATGTACTGGTACCTAAATTTATCCTGGAATCATTTTTGTATCTCAAGAGATTATCAACCTTTCAGTACTTGATAATCCAAGAGATACTTGCTGTGTTCTAATAGGCTGCCTAGATGTTGATACTTTCAGGATAATTTCCTATCCAAGAAGACACATCACATTCATGCCAACTCCAAGGAAATAAGTTCAGGTCATGGCTCAGAAGGAATGCTTAACTTAATTTCAAACCAAAAGATGTTGCTGAAGCATCCAAGCATTTCTGAAAAGAGTCAAGTACATAAACCTCATGCACTATGCTATTGGAAGAAGTGATGTGCATGATGTAGTGGAACTACACTGTGTTCCTAGGGAACAACATTTAAACAGATATCTTACCAAAGCTCTTAATGTAGCAACTTTCTCAGGTTGACAAATGAGTTTGGAAGGTAATAATTTCTTATTCTCTTGAATATCTATGTTAAATGCAACCAGTGATTTTTTATCTCTAGAATTATTTGTTTACTTTGGTGTGTTTTATTTGTTTATTTTTGTTGTCATGACAAGTCAATATAGCTGAATGATGATTATGCATCAAGTGAAGATGTCTATGAAATGGTCCTCAAAGTAATATTCAATGAGATAGAAAGCTACTTTTCTCTCTGATATTAAATAGTTCATCTCTAGACGTTAACAAGCTAATGCATTGCTGTTATTTGATTTCTCCTATGGATAAATATTCAGGGATATCATTTGTCAAATGTCATACATTTAATGAATGATGTCAGCTGAATATGTTTCTTGAAAATTCAAATAACTTGCATGTAACATTTTTCAAAAATATTGATTTTTCTGTAATGTAACTTGTCTAGAGATATTTTTTTATAAATAAATTAGTTGAACATATTTATATGGCCAACTATTAATTTTACTTTTATCTCTACTCAAATATCTTTGTCATGATAACCTTTTAATCTGAGCTGAGGCACATTTTTCACTCTAGGATCTCGAGTAGTCTCTTCATTTACACTAGGGTGATTTAATGCATGTCTCTTCAGTTTTCCTAGCCCCCGTTTAACCCTAGTTAAACACAAGGGTTATCTAGAAACTCCCTGCCTATTTAAAGGCATAGGTTGAGCTCTCTTCCTCATCTTCATCTCTAAATCTTCTTAAGAAATGGCATCTGGAATCCTTGATATAAACCCTGAGGAATTCAATGCTCTATCCACCATGGATAAGGTACTCCTGCTCCAGGAGAAGGTTGATCAGCTTATCCAGCAGGAGCAGGATGAGGTTGATCGGATGAGAGCTGTCATGGCTATCATTATAGCTCTCAACCGTAGGGGAGGTCCCGACGGAGGCCCTGAAGGAGCCTCTAGGGGAGGAGCAACACCATCTTAGCTGTTGTCTGACTACTTCTCCGGAGGAGAGGGCAAGGGACTTGGGGGGCTGGGGTTTAGTTTTTGTTTGTTTTTTCTTGTTTTTCAGATCATATGTAATGTTAATTTTTTTTAATGAAATGATAGGGGTTTCCCCCCTCTTTTTATTACCTTGTTTGTGTGATGCATATGTTTCTTTTTCTTTCTGCATACTTTAATCTATTGACATGTCTAATTTCTTAAAAAAGAGTTACATGTTAACCAGATTCAAACTCTAACAAGAAGAACTTTTAACAAACGTCTGACAAACACAAACAAACAAAAAAAAAGGAAAATTTCACATAAAAATCTGATCTGTTAAACCATTTTTTTTCTTTCGATGACTTAATCAAAGTCTGACATATGTAATTTATCTATCAGAACATCAGCTTTGATTTAGTTGTCAAGAAACCCTTATTGTACAACTAACAGACTAGTGAGCTCTCTGAGCTACACAGTGCCTATTTCATCTATTTTGAATGAACTCAAAGAAGAAACATCAGAAGAATACTTGAAGAAATTTGAAAGAATTTGACAATCTAATCAAGTTAGCTGTTTGAAGCTTCTGATGATCTTTGTGAGGAGGTTGTAACAATTAAAGGGAAACTGGTAATCTTGGACTTTGAGAGAATAAACCTTCAATGGAGAAGGCTCTTAAAAGTACATCACTGAAAAAGGAAAGGTAAATATCTAATCTTTTTCAGACTCTCACATGCTAAATATAAATCATAATTCTTTGCCTTTCTAAAAAATGAGATGAGAACTGATTGGAATGACCCCCAAGTTCTCTACCCTATCAGTTACACTCCAAATGTAATGAACTACTCCTAACCCCCTCTATAGTTTCTTAACAAACTATAGTTGCAAAAACTAGCAAATCTCAACTAGTGGGGAGTGATAAAGGAGTTAAGTGAGGGTGAGGGTAGTGGTGAATATCAAGAAACCACTAGAAGAATTGTGAGGGTGAGATTACCAGCCTAACTACCTTATGTCTTCTCAAAAAGGCATAATGGTTAAAAATGGATTAGCTCTTTTCTGGTTATAGTCTCTCAAAAAATTATGATCATTGAAAAATGCTCATATCTAGAAGCACTAATGAGGGTTTGGAACACTGTGTACAAAATGTGACTTAATGACATTTCTATTTCTTGAAGTAGGAAGGAAAAGTATGCACATGCATAGGGGGAGCACACACTTTTCTTAAATTCAGCTTGATGCATCTTCTTCAAATGTGAGGATGCAGTCCCTATTCCATTTCACCTCATTAAGTGAAAACAGCAGCATTCAACTCATAAGTACTTGATTCTCCATTTTTTGTACTCTTGGAGAAGCTCCATTCACCTAGTAATCATTCTCTTACAGAGAATTTGTTGGATCACTAGTCTCTTCTTGATGATCTTGATGTAGGCATTGTGCACCTAAATGTAACATTCAATCTCCACAGAACTTACATCAATTTCTACTTCACAAGTCCATTCTTCAATTTCCTCTACGGATATCCTTCATCCGTAGATAGGTGTCTCTCAACCTACGGATAATCTTAACAGCAGTTATCCGTAGAGAAACAATATTGACTTCCTTGATTTTTCTTGTAAAATCAATCGGCTCATTCAAACTGAGTATCAAGGAATTCAATATAGTTGAGACATCTATAGGAATGAGGGAAGGGAGCGAGTGGAGAGGCTGGCTTGAGACCAGGCAAAAGGAGAGGGAGAGAATAAGAGGCATGCTATTTCTTCCAGCATGGCAAAATGAGAGTTTTTGAGTACCCTTTTAGTAAGGGAAGGTGAGTTGTGTGAAGTGAGCCCGGATGAGATCCTGATGCAAGAATAGAGAGATTAATGAGAGAAATCTTTCGATTCATGAAGTGTTGGATTCCTATACCCAAATATCTTATTCAGTAACTAAGTTAATACATCTTCTATCGTACTTGCTGATAACAAAAAGGGGGGAGAAAATAGAGAAGATAGGTTGTTCCCAGGGGGAGTTTGAAGGAGATCTCAGACTTCAGAATTTCTCTGTCCTTGGTTATAACCTATTGGAACCCCTTAGAAGAAGGTATAGACTAAGTTACAGGAAAGTATATGGGATCTAACAGCTTTAAGCTTTTATTTTTCTTTTTGCAGCATCATCAAATTATGTCCAGTATTAATCTCTATCTGAAGATCACTGAGAACTTTGCAGGGTTTTGTTATCATCAACATAAGGATTTATGTCAGTTCTAACAGTCATAAATAGGCGGATATTGTTAGGGTTGACTCGTTTGGAATGATGTTAACAAAATACTCAAGACGAGAATTTGATCATGATATCGAAGTTGAAAGTCAGAAAGCTAAATCACAGCAACTGATAAATCAGGAAGCTAACTAGAAGGCATTTTATCTATCCAAGGTCTAAAGCCACATTAAATGATTGGAGGATATTCTGTCATCAAGTTAGGAAGCAATTCAGAAGCAAGCCAACGGACGTCTAATCAAGCACCAAGTGTTTCAGTGGTAAGTCTGCTAAAACAACTCAGTAATGGTGAGTCAATAAGGATGAGAGATGTTTTGTCTAAGGATGAAGCTAATGATATCCGTTCTACGGATAGAGCTATGGAAGTCTTATCCCATCTACGGATAAAAGCTGAAAGCATCTTATCTCATCTACGAATATAAGCTGAGGACATCTTATCTCATCTACGGATAGAAGCTGGGGACATCTTATCTCATCAACGGATGTCATGTTCTACCTATGGATGCAGCTAAGGATGTCATGTTCTATCTATGGATACATCTCAGGATATTACTTCTACTGATATTCTGATATTGCTATTCTACGGATAAATGAAGTAGAATAGTAGTCTACGGATACAGAATTAATACACCTACTGATATTCAGCTCATTCAACAGGAAAAACAAATCTAGATAAAGGAATCTTTTGAAGTTTTCTTTATTTAACAGGTTGAATGGAGGACAGTCTCAGAGATCACCATTACACACCCGTGACTGAAAGATGATGGATAACGACGTAAAATATGTATGGAATAGGGAGTCAAACTGTAAATATTTTAAGGCTAAAATTCCTTCAAATGAAATATGAAGTCATCAATTATCTTCTATGTCTCGAAGGATAAATAAAAGTTACAGCAGCTACCTAGAAGTTTATCTTCTAACTGGACGCAATGGAAAAGCTTGACAAGCATGAGGACCTATATGCAAAACTACATGTTCACTTATCTCAGCCGATAGTGACTTGACAGTCGTGTATTCAAGGAAAGGTCTTTTTCATGCAGATGTCACGAGGGCTTGGAAGCTAGGTCAATTTACATGAACTTAGTAATTCTTGAAGAAAGAAGCACATGGAACCAGAAAGCACTATTCGGGACTATACAAGTTTATATGTGATGCCAGCCAAGGCATTTCCCAAATACAGGAGCTTCAGAGTCGAACATGTGAACAAGCAGAACCAATAATGTAATATTTTATTATGTTGTAGGTTTTGATTGTAACATACAGTTGATGTAGATAAGACTGTATGGTGTAGCATAGAAAAGTGTGAAGAGAGCACCAAGACTAAAGAAAAACACTTAGGCTCTCTTTCATCATCTGTGTAAGCAGTTGTAGTTTGTTGAAAAACAAAACCTGAGAATTCTTCAATATACATCTCAGGTGGGCTTTTTCCGAGAAACCCACCTGAAAAGTTTAAAAAGTTTGCGTGTCTCCTGCATTTCTTTTTAACTTGAAGAATTTATATTTGTTCAAAGCTTGACTGAATTTAGTTAATTTACAAACTCATATATTCATACTCGACAAGGTTTGAAAAAGTTTTGTAAAATTAACTAGATTGTATTCAACCCCCCTTCTACAATCTAGGTTGAATTGTTCTGGGAATAACAGAGGCACAAACAAATTCAGAGATCTTCCTGAAAGACTAACCTTTGTTTACAAAGGAGGGAAGGTGAGAGCATGGCCCCTGCAACAAGTGTTAAATTGGGGGAGATTGTTAGGAACTATGTTGTTTCTTGATGATAACTAGATTAACTTAGTAAAAATTGTATAAGTAAAATGTAGCCTTCAACGGATAGCATGTCTTTGCAGTATCCGTAGAAGGGTAGCTTATCTACGGATAAGACTCAATGTAACATGCTTATGTAATCCTGATGTAAAATCCTAATGTGCAGTCCTGATGTGTATTCCTGATTTGTAATCCTGATGTTGAAGTTGAAGTATTAGTTTTTAGGCTGAATAAGTCATGTTGACTATTAATGGATATGTAGAATAGGGAGGCTAATTGTAAATAGTCTATGCCTTGTAATTTTACATAAGTGAAATTGATTGTCAACGGATAGCATCATTAGCCTTCTACGGATGTGGACAATGTACTGTCTACGGATGGCAGTATTAGCTGTCTACGGATGTGATCAAGATACGATCAACGGATACAACTCAAATGGCTTATACGGATACACACCTTGTGAAAGGGACAGTTCAGCTAGTGCACATGGGTTGACAGACTACACAGAGCATGGAAACCAGTATTTCTGGAAACTCACGAGAAGAAGTAGCATTCTGTCTGTATGGTCAAAAAGTAGCATTTCTATAAAAGACAATCAGCCAAGAAGGGCAAGCTACCAACACATGGACCACTATTCATAATGGAGAAACAAGGATTTTGAACAGATTTACTTTTTGTATTATTAATTGTTCGAAATATCTTGTAAACATGGGATATATAACCAAGTGTAGCATTATTCTAGATGGTAAGGAAACCGTTAGGTGATTTATAGAGCTCAAAGCAATATTCTTTGTAAATTGCTGAAGCTAGAATAGTGTGTATGCAGCTGTGTGTTTATTCATAAACATCACAGAGATTTCTTCAAATAAAAATCTCTCAGGTGGACAAAACAATCCACCTGAATTTTTAATTCATGTGCTATCTTATCTTGTTTGTTTTTCTGTTCTTGAATTTACTTTCATATCTTTATTGTCAAGAACAAAACAATTTTTAAAGATTGTATTCAAACCCCCCCCCCCCCTTCTACAATCTTGATTCATTGTCTGGGAATAACAGTCTTGTCAAGCCTATGGACAGTACTACCGATAGTACTGCCAGTTTAAAAGGAAGTACTACCGATAGTCCTGCCAAACCTATGTACAGTCCTACCGATAGTACTTCTAATTCAAAAGGCAAATGGCGTACAAAAAGAAAGAAAAAGAGATAGAAACACATAGACAAGAAATATTCAAGACAGAAACAAAGTATTATCTCTCTCATTGTCTTTAACAACACCAACTGCCGAGCTCCATTTAAACACAAGTGAATTTATTTCTAGCTTTCATTGTAACATTCAAACCACTAGAAGTTATTTACTTGTACTATTGTGACTATCTAGCGGATCAAAATCCCTAGAATTTATCTCGAACTACTTTTTAGTATTCGATCTTTTTATTACAGAAATAGATAAATTCATGTCGAATTTATTCTAGATTTGTTTTAATTAGTTTGAGATTCAAACCATGTAATCTGTACTATAATTGTAACACCCTTCAAATTTAAATATAAGTTATATTTAACTTGAATCTTGTTTCATTTTATTGGGCATATATTTGTTCTTGAATTGTTATATCACGAACCGAACAAATTCTAGAAAACAGTATAGTTTGTATTCAACCCCCCCCCCCTTCTACAAACATATCATGACCTAACAATTAGTATCAGAGCCTACTGATTGACGCATAAATCAAGATCCATACTTTTGTGATTTATCAAGAACAAGTGAATTTTTTCAAGATGTCTACTCAAAAAGTTGGAGCCGTAAAAATTTCTATGTTCAGTAGAGACTACTATGGGATGTGGAAGAAGATGATGCTTTTATTTCTTCAAGTGGCAAATCCAAAGTATATTGGTGTATTGAAGAAAGGCCCAAAAGTCCCAATGATTATTGAAGATGAGCGTATTGAGAATAACCTTGTTGTTCAAACTGAAAGGACATATCCTAAAGATCCAAAAGATTTTATAGCTGATGAAAAGGAAGATGCTTCTCTGGATGCTAACCTGCAATTAATTTTGGTTGATTGTCTAGATCCTATTATGCACAATCATGTTTTGAATTGTAAAGCTGCTAAACATATTTGGGACGATTGAGATAATTAATGAAGGGACAGAAGAAGTAAGAGAGAAAATAATGGAAATTCTTACCTCTGCATATGAGCACTTCAGATCAAATTCAGGGGAAGGTATTTCTGAAGTTTTTGAGAGATACAACAAATTAATCAATGATTTGAACCTTCATGGAAAGTACTACACTATCAAAGAAATAAACAAGAAATTTCTTTTGACACTTCCAACCGATCTGGAGCATAGGATTTCAGCCATTAGAGAATCAAGGGATTTAAGTGAGATTTCATTAGAGAGACTCTATGGTGTTTTGAAAACCTATGAACTGGAACAAATTCAGCAGCAGCAGATCTATGGGGAAGGAAGAGTGGCCAGTACGTCTACTGTACTGGTTGCTGAAGTCCCACAGAAGCAGGATGTGATTGTAGCTGAGTATGAGGTTACATCTAC
The DNA here is from genome assembly GCA_030848705.1 of Heracleum sosnowskyi. Classification (NCBI taxonomy): domain Eukaryota; kingdom Viridiplantae; phylum Streptophyta; class Magnoliopsida; order Apiales; family Apiaceae; genus Heracleum; species Heracleum sosnowskyi. Next base: position 45,867,947 of record CM061239.1, on the reverse strand, counting down.
AAGTCAATCTGATGGTGATTTCTATTCTATGGAGGAGCTTGAACAGTTGGAAGATGAATCAATGGCCTTGATTGTGAAGAAGTTTGGAAACTTCAGGTTCAGGAGAAATCCTAGTTTCAAGTTCAAGACAAATGCAAACAGATACTAGGAAGGTGGTTCTTCATCCTCAAAAAGCACAATGGGTGGCTATAAAACTGGGAAGTTTGATAGAAGCACGATTCGGTGTTTTAATTGTAATGATTTGGGACAATTTGCAACTGAATGTAGAAATCAAAGGCAAGCAAAGAAAACCTCTCATGATACAAATCAGAGGAACAAGTCTGGTAAAGCTTTTCTTGCTGGAGGAAAAAGCTGGGATGATTTAGACAGTGATGATGAAGAAGTTGGAAATCTTGCACTCACGGCAATAGGAGACAAAGCTTCAACTCCATCTTCCTTCTACATGTTTGTGGTAACTTTCACTACCGCTGAAATGGTTTATCATCTTACTAGTACCTTATCTTGTGCACATAGAGAAAATGATAGAATAATTCTTAAGAACACTACTCTTGAAAAAGATGTTAAAGAATTAAGATTAGTGCATGTTAATCAAGATGAACTTAAAAAGGAAGTAGTTTTTCTTGAGAATAGGGTTAAGTGTTACAGAGAATTAGAAACCATTCTTAAAGGAAAGATTACAGAACTTGAGACTAAGGTCATAGCTTACTATAATTCTTGCAAAATAGCTAAAGAGATCTTCAATAAGCAAGCTATTAGTCAAACCGTTGGAATAGGTTATGACTATAACGAGGCTATTGGAGAATTAGGCATTAATACCGCTAATAGAGTCAGTGCTGAAGAAATGGGTATACCACATGTGCTTAAGGGTATTAAAGACCCTCTCTTTAAAGAATCTATAGCAGAACATCTGAATGAATCTTCAATCATTATTCAGGAAGAAATGCGTACTGAGGATAGTGCCAATGGGATTGTACATTCCAACAAGTGTGTGTCTAAGGGTTCTGTCAAAGTGATTCCAACAACGGAGACCAAATTAGACACTCATAACTTGAAACAAAACAACAACATATCTAACATCCATAACATGCCTACTGTTGATTTATCTCATAAAGCATGTGGTGTTAAAAATTGCATGTCTTGTGATTTTAATGTTATGTAGGTTTATTTTAATAGTAAGCATACATCAAATGATAAGACTGCTCCCCGTCAACATGTGAATCATAAGAAGCATGCTAGATCCAAAACTGCTAGTCCTCCTAAAGTTAGAGTGGACACATTTATACCTAAGCCTAATCAGAAATTTGTTAAGGCTGGTTATAAATGGAAATGCTCTTTCATTAAGGAAGTTGAAGTGGTTAAAATCAAGAATGTTGTTTTGCCTGACAAAGGTCAATTCTTTAAGTATGCCGGACCCAATCAAATTTGGGCTCCGAAGAAGGTCTAATCAGTTTGATATTGCAGGGTATGAAACAGGTGAACCGGGTTTGATATTGAAGGAAAGTATGAAATCTATTCAGATCATAAACATTTGAAATATATTTTCACTGAAAAGGAGCTGTATACATAAGGTAGAGAGAATGGTTAGGAATGATCAAGGAATTTGAGAAAGTAGGAATAGAGGTTCGTATTTCAGATCAAGCTACAGAGATGATATACATATATACAATGACTTTTCAACTGGAGCGGCTAGAGAAAAGTATAGAAATGTTAAGCGGAAGTGATGAACGATAACATGAGTAACTTTACAGGAGAAAGTAGAAGGAGTCAAAAGGATGATATAGGAATTTATAGGTTTTTCTCTAGGAATTGGATACCCAATGTGACATGGTTAAAGAATGAGATACTGAATGATGCTCATGAATTCGAAGTATTCGATCCATCCCAGAAGCACGAAGATGTAACAAGGCTTAAAAGAAAATCTTGGTGGACATATACGAAAGAGATATTACTGGATGAGTAAGTAAGTGTTTTACATGTCAGAGAGTTAAAACTGAACATCAAAGACCTAGTGGATAATTACAACCAGTAGAAATTCCTGAGTTGAAATGGGAACATCTCTTGATGCCAATTGAGTCATGATCGACAGATTAACCAAGTCGGTACATTTCCTTTTTCCATCAACGAGAAACATTCATTAGATAAATTGGTTTTATCTGTAAGAGATAGTAGTAAAGCATGAGGTTCAAGTATCTATCGAATCTGACCAAGACCCTCAATTTAATTCAAGATTTGGAAGAAAGTTTTTGGCATGCTCAGAAACCAAGTTGAATATGCGTACCGTTTATTATCCTTAAACATATAGTCAAAGTGAATAGACTATCCAGACAATCGAAGATATACTTAGCGTTTGTGCGATGAATTTTGAAAGCAGTTGAGGTGATCATTTACCATTAGTGGAATTCTTTTACCGCAACAACTATCACGCAAGTATTGGAATGCCCCCATATGAAGCATTGCATGGAAAGAAATGTAGGTCACCTGTGTACTCGGAAGAAGTGGGAGACGAACGAAAAGTTTTGGGACCGAGCTAGTACACCAAACAAAGGAAAAGATTGAAATCATTCAGAACAGACTAGTTACGGCACATGACAGACAACAGGAGTATGCTGACGAAGAGAGGAAGGATCTAAGCTTTGAAGAAGGAGACCAAGTGTTGCTAAAAGTTTCGCCATGGAAAGGAGTTACGAGATTCGGCAAGAAAGGGAAACTTAGCCCGACATATGTAGGATCGTTTGAGATACTGAGACGTATTGGAAAAGTTGCATATGAGTTAGCGTTACCACCTCACATGGAGCACATTCATAACGTTTTTCATGTATCGATGCTTAAAAGATTTAATCCTGATACAAATCACGTGATCGAATATGAGCCTATTGAGATTCAACCTGATTTGTCATATGTAGAACAACCTGTAGAAATTCAGGACCGTATGGATAAGAAAGTAAGGAATAAGACTGTTAAGTTAGTTAAGGTTTTGTGGAGGAATCCCAGAGTTGAAGAATCGACTTGGGAACTTGAGAGCGAGATGCTTGAAAAGTATCTGCATCTGTTTTCATAAGGTTAGATTCTGGGGACAGAATCTTTTTAAGGGGAGAAGGTTATAACGACTCAGAAAAACACTTGTACAATATTAATATTTAATAATATTTGAGATCCATGATATGTGAATATTGTGTGAAAGGTGGATATTTGAAAATGTGATGATTAGATGTTTACTTGGTGAATGGTATGGATTAAAATATATATGAATGCTTTTAATTGCATTTTATATGAATTTCTTATTAAAAATAAGTTCTTTTTGACCTTCCGGGAAGTTTATAAAATCATCGGAGATTCTTTTTGTTGTGAACTTTTTTTCATAACCCTTCTTTTATATTCTATTATTTTCTAAAATTAGTGGAGGGATTTATGTTTGGCTTTAAGGAATTAAAAATGATTTTATGAGTTAAATGTCATTTATGTGATCTAAACTTTGAAAAATTCATATTTAATTCGATTTTGATCATAAAAGTATTTTAAAAATATGTGTGAGCTTGTAAATTTGTATTCTCTGTTTTAAAAATAAATTTTGATTTTTATTAATTATTTTTATTTTATTTCGGTTTTTAGAAACTCCATTTATTGGTTTTCTTTTATTAAAAATCATATTTTAGAATTGTGTAATGACAAAATTGCCCTTGAGGCTACAAAAACTGTAAGATCCATGAACTTTATTAATAATATAAATTGTATTATATGTGTAGAATACTTATTATGAAGTATTTTGAGTTTTAATGATAATGGTTGTTAAGTGTTTATGTGTAAATTGGTGTGTCGAAAGCCCCGTTCAAATATTTTGTCATTTGAAAATATATTCAATTTTGAGTCCCGTTTTGATAATTCAAGGGCCCCGTTGAAATTTTGTTCATCATTGTTATTCCTCCGTTATTCGTGTTCGAATCATTATCGGAGGATTTCTTCGTATTATTATATCCCTTATTATCCGATATTATCAATAGTATTTGTTTTATTCAAGGGAAGAAAAATTATTCTAAACTCTAACCCTAATTTTTCTAGGGTAATTGATATATCGTCCATATCAATAAATACATCTGTTATAGCCCCAGTATTCTTGAGCATTAGTTATATAAATGATATGTATTGATTTGGATAACTATCAGTCTTTTTGGATAGCTATTACCTCGTAAAACGTGTATTTTAGATTATTAGGGTTTTAAAGTGAACCAGTGGATCAATATCGATCCAAAAATGTCATTTAGGGTATTATTTTCCACTAAGTATAAAAAGGAGAATCGTACATTATATTTCATATAATCCGTATTAAAAATATGCAAAAATATAAAATTCCCGAACCGTGTTCTTCGTGTTCTTGAAAATCAAAATCAATTTCGAAGGTGTTATTGAAATCCAAATTCAAAGTTCAAGTAATCAAATCAAAGATCTTGAGCTCTAGTTTCAGAATCTTCCAACCTCACCATCATCTGGTAAGTTTTCGATTTTATATGAAATTTTCAAATTTCGAATTAAAATTAGGGTTTATATTCGAATTGGGGATTTTCATTCTGTTGATTCTCCGTTCAATTGATTGCTTCCAACATGTTCCTAGGGTTCTAATTAGTAGGAATTCATGCTTTAATTTCATGTTTATGTTCAATTTTTACGGGTTTGATTTTAGGGTTTTGACCCGAATTCTTCATTTTAATAGTCCGTTCTTGTTATTGATCTGACATGATTTTGGATATAGGGCTTTCATTGTATGTGTTCTTAGCTTCATTTTAACATAAAGAACGTAGAGTTTCATGTAAGATTTTAGTAGATCGGAAAATTGGTTTAAGGTCGCCGAAAAATAGTCGGGTTTGAAGTTTCGGTGATGTTTTTGGTTTGTTCTTGATAGGAATGTATTGGTATGATTATGAGGAATGTTTTGGTATCAAAATCCCCAAATTTTGATGTGTTTTGGCTCGTCGAATTCTGGAAAAGGTCGCCGGAATCTTGGAATTTTCCGGCTGTTCTTCGCGACCCGGATTGTTCTTGGCTACCCATGACCCTATCCAGTAACCCATTTTCTGACCCGGTTTCAATCTTCAAAACCCTAATTCATTTTCAGAAAACTGTTTTGAATTTTATTTTTAAATTTAATTCGAAAATAGTTTAATTATTTATAAAAATCATATTTTTATTTGAAAAATACATTTTTAAATTCAGAAAATTCTGGAAAATTATATTTAATTATTTAAATTCGAAAACTGATTAAATTTAGTTATTTTTAATTAATAATTAGTTTATTTAATTAATTGATTAATTCTTTTAATCAGTTAATTCTTAATAATTCATTATTAATTAGATTTAATTAATTTAAATTAGGTTTAATTATTTTCTAGCTTGATTTAATTATTTAAAAATAGTTTGAGAATTTGGAAATGGTCAATTAATTTTATATTAATTGATTTAATTGTTTTTAATTACTTATATTGGGATTAAAAATCCGATTTTTGATTTAAAAATTATTTGTGACTTATTTAAATTCAAATATGCCTCGAATATTGTTTTAAAAATATTTATAAGTGTTATATGGTTTATATGAGTCGATTAATGTGTTTTAATAGTCCATAAATGCCCGTACGAGGGCTAATGTCTGAGTTTTAATTACCGTAAAATAGATCGGGCATCCGATAGGAACCCGATTACTTGTTTAAATGTAAAAATGGTTATGAGTATATATCGAGGATAGAATGAGGATAGTTAGACTCGCCGTAATGAGTTGTTTATTATAGAATCGAGTTCCCGGAGCAAGGGAAAAGAGAAGGTAGAGTGAGCTCGGTAGATTTCCCTCAGATACTAGACCAGGCAAGTATCTGTGCCTTTACTTATTGATTCAGTTGTTATTATTCTTCAGAATTTCATGTATGTTACCATCAGAACGATTCAGATTATTCAATCTTCACCCGTATTGAGCACTTGATGCTATTTCCTTGAATATTCCTAACTTTTGACTTAATCCACAATCGTGTTGGATATCAGAAACCTTCACCTTCAATTCAGTTTATATTGATGGTAACCATTGTTGACTTTCTTAAATGAGTACGTTGTACCCTTGAAACCATTCTGAATCTATTTCTCGGACTTTCTTTGATATTGAATAGTTGAAGCTCTTTTGCAACTATTACACCCCGTCATTGTGTACTTATCTTGTTATGCATGTTATTGCTTATACCTTGTGATAGAATTGGCATGTTTTAAAATGAGACCAGTAATGGTCGGGCCATATTTATGGTCGTAATAACTTAAGGCCTAGATGGCCATGGATCCTAGTGGAGGACTATGCTATAAGCTAGTCCGGGGTTGATGCGTGATTGATCAGCAGCTCAACCTTTGTATTTGAAAAATGTAGAAGTCCAATTCTAATTCCTCTTTCTTCAATAAAGATTGTTAAAAGCATATGTTTGACTTGTATATTGTTGATTCAGATAATTGAAATCTTTCCTTTCATTATGGAACTGTGATTGATATATATATCATGCTTGCTGAGCACATGTGGCTCATACTTGTTTTGTTTCTAACCCTATTCCAGTGAAGCGAGAGAATGAGCAGACACAGCGCTAGTGACAGTTCTCCAGATGCTAGGAGACCACCCCGAGTGATTTTCATTGGACGGGTAGTTGTATTACTTTGGAAGTTAGAGTAGATGTCTAGCTTTGTATATTAAGTGTGTAATAACTATGAAACTGGTTTGTAATAAATATGACTTAGAAGCTTGTTTTATGCCATAATCTGGATGCGGTCTTGGATAAGGGGTATTTTATGTTATTATATTATTATGCATGTGTTAGATTCAGGTTTATTGTGTTTCGTTGGTCGAGTGACTCCCCAAATCTGTACCCCGGGTTTGGAGGGTGTCACAGGTTGGTATTAGAGCAACATGTTATGGCATTTGAAACAAGTTGGGATTTTGGGTCCAGGATAACATAGAGGGTTAGGAATTCACCTAATGGTCGTAGAAGGTGATAAGTGGATTTTATATCCAATTGGAATGCTTAGAAACCGGCTTAAATTGGTGGAATTGACCTCAAGTATGTGGTAAGTGTGATATGTTCTAGTGTTTTAATGCAGGTGAACTAGTTGGAAGTATCAAGCATGATTTCAGGTCTAAATGGTGGGTTCTAAGTCCTAGGATTGGAGTTGAAGATAGCAAGAAATATGGAAGACCCTTGGAAGCACTTGGAGGACCTTGCAAAACTCATGGAAGCCCTTGGAAGCACTTGGAGGAACTTAGGAATCCATTTGGAGGATTTTTGGAGTCTATGGGTAGGACCCTGGCGCGCGGGCGCGTGGCCAGGTGCGCGGGCGCGCGGCATTGGCAGACACGGAGCGCGCGGGCGCGGACCAAACGCGCGGGCGCGCGCGCGAGGCAGAGACCGGGTGCGCGGGGGCGCAGCAAACGCGCGGGGGCGCAGCAAACGCGCGGGCGCGCGCCTAGGGCACGGCCGCCTGGCAGAATTTTTGTAAATTTTTCTGATTTCGATTTTTAATTGGAAATATGGAAATATCTTGCTGAAAAAGCTTCCTGGAGTTTATATAAACAAAACCCTTCACCAATAATCACGACCTATTCCCAGCAACAAATAGAGAGAGGGCCGAGACACGGAGATTCAAGTTTGACGAAGGATTCCTACGTGCGTGACAAGCAACGGAGTTCTAGATCTACTTTTCTTTTGTATTTTTCTTGGCGATACTCTTGGATGCTTTTGGGATTTGTTTTCTCAACTCTATTACTTTAGTACCCATATTATTCGAATCTTATTCATTATCATGTTTTCATCAAATCCCATGGTGACGAGCGGTTCGATTATGAACTAATCGTTATCGTGGGATTCTAACGGATTTATTTATGTAGTTTAGTATCTTGATGCTTTAAAGATCTGTGTGTGATGTATATTAATTGATATCCTCGTGTGGTTAAGCTTAATTGATAGATGCGTCGCGAACATCTAATCTGTTAATCTCTTGTGAAGCGAGAGTGGATCTTGAGATTTAGAACTTGCCATGCTAGCATAGGTTCATAATTGTTTATCAATATGATTCGTAGTATAAGATGAAAATACTTATATTGCCCTGTGTGATCTTTATGGATAACTAGTTCCTCAACCGTTATGTTTTCAAATTCTATAGACATATAGGGTCTAAACATAATTGGTGTCTATTCATCTTCTATCTCTTTTGTGGATGTATGGGTAGTTTGATATACGTATGCCGACAGGTAGCGTGTATTTGATTCGTGTTATCCGATCAGATATCATAACAATTGCATATAGTGATTAAAGGTGTCAGATCTAAGTGAAGTATTTAATGAAGTTAGGATCCCATGTTTTCTCTGCATAAGTAATTTGATTCCAATTCTTGTTAGTTGATTAATTCTTAGTTTATTAAATTGCTTCATAGCTAAATTAGTTAATCAAAACACAAACTTGTTAATTGTCTTAGCATTGAACAATAGCCATACATTGTTGCATAGGTGCTAAACTATTATAACCAAAGCAGTCTCTGTGGGAACGAACTCTACTTAATCCTGTATTACTTGTGACCGCGTACGCTTGCGTGATTTTGTGCGAACAAGTTTTTGGCGCCGCTGCCGGGGACTCGGTGTTATTTTTATAGTTTATGTGCTTCTCATCAGTGGTCGTTAAAGTTCACTGACTCGGATTATACTCATCAATTTTACTTTGTTTGGTGTGTTACAGATACTTAAGTGAAAGTGTATGCGAACACGTTCGCAAACTCGGAAAGCAGAATTTGAATTGAATCTAGTTATGGGTGATCCAGTAGCACCAGAAACGAAGGCTTTGAAGGACTATTCTCAGCCAAAGATCAATGACATTCAATCTAGCATTGTCAGGTCGGCTATTGCAGCCAATACTTTTGAAATCAAGCCTGGCACGATTCAGATGGTGCAGAATTCAGTTCAGTTTGGGGGTGCTCCAACGGAAGATCCTAATATGCATATTAGGGATTTCATCGAGATATGCGACACCTTCAAGTTCAACGGAGTGTCAGAAGATGCCGTGAAGCTGAGACTTTTTCCATTTTCTCTGAGGGATAAAGCTAAGGGCTGGTTGCATTCTCTACCAGCAGGTTCTATCACTACATGGGAGGATCTTGCTCAGAAGTTTCTCACTAAATTCTTCCCGATGGCTAAAACAGTAGCAATCAGGAATGCTCTCACTCAGTTTTCTCAGCATTCAGGGGAGACTTTATGTGAAGCCTGGGAACGTTACAAGGAGATGCTAAGGAAGTGTCCTCATCATGGAATGCCTGATTGGATGGTGATAAATTGTTTCTACAATGGGCTAGGAGGTCAATCACGACCAATGCTTGATGCAGCATCAGGTGGAGCTCTGTGGGCTAAAAGCTATGAGGAGGCCTATGAACTCATTGAGATGATGGCTGCTAATGAGTACCAGAACCCAACCCAGAGGTTATCACAAGGCAAAGTAGCAGGAATTCTGGAAGTGGATGCAGCTACAGCAATAGCAGCTCAGCTAAAGGCTCTGTCTATGAAAGTGGATTCTCTGGCTAACATGGGAGTTCAACAGGTGGTTAGTGTTTGTGAGCTATGTGTAGGTGCACATGACACTAATCAGTGTGCTATATCTAGTGAATCAGCACAGTTCGTGAGTAACTTCCAGAGATCGCAGCAACCAGTGCCTAATGCCTATCATCCAAATAACAGGAACCATCCAAATTTCAGCTGGAGTAACAATCAAGGTGGTCAGCAGCAGTATCAAGGTCAGCAATTTGGAGCTAAACCACTCAACTCTTCGGGTTATCAGCAGCAGTATGCTCCTAGGCAACCGTATCAACCACCAGGTTTTCATCAACAGCCTCATGTAAGTGGTGGTCAGTCGTCTAATGAAAAATCTGAATTGGAAGAATTGAGGCTAATGTGCAAGAGCCAGGCGGCATCCCTGAAAACCTTGGAGAATCAGATTGGACAGATTGCTAGTGCTTTGTTGAATAGGCCACAGGGAAATCTTCCTAGTGATACGGAGGTTAACCCATGCAAGAGGGAAGTCAAAGAACAGGTAAAAGCAGTCACCTTGCGATCTGGAAAGGTCACATCTGACCCAAAGTCAACAGATAAGGAAGATGAAGAAATTCAAAATCAGCAAGTTGAAAAATCTGTAGGGCCAGAAATTGAAAAATCCGACTTGGTGGCTGATCAGATGGTTAGTGAAGTGGAAAAGAGCGAGAAGACAGTTGACAAGGCTTCTCCAGAACCATCTATAAAGAGCAATCAGATCTATCCTCCACCGCCATTCCCTAAACGTCTTCAGAAGCAGAAGTTGGATAGACAGTTTGCCAAGTTTCTGGAGGTGTTCAAGAAGTTGCAGATCAATATACCTTTTGCTGAAGCTCTTGAGCAAATGCCGAGTTATGCCAAGTTCATGAAGGGTATTCTCTCACGGAAGTTGAAGCTTGAAGATTTGGAAACCGTTGCTCTAACGAAAGAGTGTAGTGCTATTCTGCAGCAAAAGTTGCCTCCGAAACTGAAAGATCCAGGGAGTTTCACCATACCTTGCACTATCGGTAACTTATCTTTCGATAAGTGTTTGTGTGATTTGGGAGCAAGTATTAATCTCATGCCGTTGTCTATCTTCTTGCAACTTGGGCTACCGGAGCCTAAGCCTACTACCATGTCTCTACAGCTGGCAGATAGATCTATCACATATCCTAGGGGTATTGTGGAGGATGTCCTGGTAAGGGTTGATAAGCTTATCTTCCCTGCAGATTTTGTCATTCTGGACTATGAGGAAGACAAGAAGATTCCTATTATCTTGGGAAGGCCGTTTCTCGCTACAGGTCGTACTGTGATAGATGTGCAAAAGGGGGAGCTCACAATGAGGGTGCATGACCAGAATGTTACCTTCAACATTTTTAATGCAATGAAATTTCCTACAGAGGAGGATGAATGTTTTTCTATGGATCTGGTGGAATCTGCAGTAAGCAAGGGGTTTGACCAACTGATCAAGTCAGACACCTTGGAGAAAGCACTGATGGGAGAATCTGAATTTGAAGATGAAGAATTAGAAGAGCAACTGCAGTTTTTGAATGCATCTCCGTGGAAGAGAAGGATCGACATGCCATTCGATTCTCTTGGATTGGCAGAACTAAAGAATTCGAAGAAGCGTCTAAAACCATCCATTGAAGAGGCTCCCACTCTTGAGCTCAAACCACTACCAGAGCACTTGAGGTATGCTTTTCTAGGTGATGCATCTACTTTACCTGTTATTATTGCATCTAACTTGACAGGTAGTGAAGAAGCAAAGCTGTTACGGTTTCTGAGAGAGTTTAAATCAGCAATAGGATGGACCATAGCGGATTTAAAAGGGATCAGCCCTTCTTATTGTATGCACAAAATTCCGCTAGAACCAGGGTGCAAACCAACGGTGGACCCTCAGAGACGTCTCAACCCTATCATGAAGGAGGTAGTAAAGAAAGAAATTCTCAAGTGGTTAGATGCTGGGATCATCTACCCTATTTCAGATAGTGCATGGGTGAGCCCAGTTCAATGTGTTCCTAAGAAAGGAGGAATGACAGTGGTTGCTAATGAAAAGAACGAGCTTATCCCAACTCGTACAGTTACTGGATGGAGGATTTGCATGGATTACCGGAAGCTAAACAAGGCTACAAGGAAGGATCACTTCCCTCTTCCATTCATTGATCAGATGTTGGACAGGTTGGCTGGGCATGAGTTTTATTGCTTGCTGGATGGTTATTCAGGGTACCATCAGATAGGGATTACTCCAGAAGATCAAGAGAAGACCACTTTCACATGTCCTTTTGGCACTTTCGCGTTCCGTCGCGTTCCTTTCGGACTCTGTGGAGCACCTGCTACTTTTCAGAGGTGCATGATGGCCATTTTCTCGGAGATGATTGGCATAAATGTGGAAGTGTTCATGGATGACTTCTCAGTCTTTGGAATGTCATATGATGAGTGCCTAAGTAATTTAGGCATCGTGCTGAAAAGATGTGTTGAGACTAATCTAGTGCTCAACTGGGAAAAATGTCACTTCATGGTGAAAGAAGGAATCATTCTTGGGCATAAGGTATCTAGCAAGGGGCTTGAAGTGGACAAGGCCAAGGTGGAGACAATTGAAAATCTTCCTCCACCAGTCTCAGTTAAAGGAATTCGTAGTTTTCTTGGTCATGCGGGTTTCTATAGGCGGTTCATTCAAGATTTCTCCAAAATTTCTAAACCTTTGTGTAATTTGTTGGAGAAGGATATTCCTTTCAAGTTCGATGAAGATTGCTTAGCGGCTTTCGAGCTTTTGAAGAAGAAGTTGACATCAGCACCTGTAATGATTGCACCAGATTGGAGTAAGCCGTTTGAGTTGATGTGTGATGCTAGTGACTATGCAGTGGGAGCTGTTCTTGGTCAAAGAAATAACAATGTGTTTCATGCGATCTACTATGCTAGCAAAACACTCAATGATGCACAACTGAATTACACTACTACAGAGAAGGAGCTTTTGGCAATTGTGTACAGTTTCGAGAAATTCAGGTCTTATTTGCTTGGAACTAAGGTAGTAGTGTTTACTGATCATGCCGCCATTCGTTATCTGATTGCAAAGAAAGATTCGAAGCCTCGGTTGATTCGTTGGGTTCTTTTGCTTCAAGAATTCGATTTGGAAATTAAGGACAGAAAGGGTACCGAAAACCAGGTGGCGGATCACTTGTCTCGGTTGGAGGACCACGGTAAGAATGCAGGTGATAAAACTCTAATCAACGAATTCTTTCCTGATGAGCAACTTTTTGGGGTTCAAGATGAAGAACCATGGTTTGCAGATATTGTGAACTATCTTGTGAGCAACGTCATCCCTTCAGAATTCTCTTATGCTCAAAGGAAGAAGTTTTTGCATGATGTGAAGTGGTACCGTTGGGACGAACCTTTCTTGTTCAGACAGGGAGCGGATCAGGTGATACGAAGATGCATTCCGTATAGCGAAACTGAAGGTGTGTTGCGTGATTACCACTCCACCACTTATGGAGGTCATTACGGTGGAGAGAAGACAGCTACTCGAGTACTTCAGGCAGGTTTTTATTGGCCAACTCTGTTTAAAGATTCCCACCAGTTTGTGTTGAGGTGTGATCGATGCCAAAGGGTTGGTAATATCTCTAGGAGGAATGAGATGCCTCTTAATATGATGCTTGAAGTGGAGATTTTTGATGTGTGGGGAATCGATTTCATGGGACCGTTTGTTTCTTCATGCAATAACCAGTACATTCTTTTGGCTGTGGATTACGTGTCTAAATGGGTCGAGGTAAAGGCGTTACCTACCAATGATGCTAAAGTGGTCTTGAATTTCCTGCATAAGCAAATTTTCGCTCGTTTCGGAACTCCAAGGGTAATCATCAGTGATGAGGGGACACATTTCTGCAACCGAAAGTTCACAGCCTTGATGGCGAGGTATAATATCAACCATCGTGTTGCCACTGCCTATCACCCTCAAACTAATGGTCAAGCAGAGGTATCTAACAGGGAGATAAAGCGTATTCTTGAGAAAGTTGTGAATCCTTCAAGGAAAGATTGGTCGCTAAAGTTAGATGAAGCTGTCTGGGCTTATAGGACGGCTTACAAGACACCATTGGGTACTTCACCTTTTCAATTGGTGTATGGTAAGGCGTGTCACTTGCCGGCTGAGCTAGAGCACAAGGCATATTGGGCGTTGAAAAAGTTGAATTTTGATTTGTCAGCAGCAGGTGAGAAAAGGATGCTTCAAATTAATGAGTTAGATGAGTTTCGTCTACAGGCTTATGAGAATCAAAAGTTATACAAGGAGAAGGTCAAGAGATGGCATGATAAACGGTTGGTGCGAAAGTCCTTTGTGCCCGGTCAACTAGTTTTGCTATTCAATTCTCGTCTTAAGCTTTTTCCAGGGAAACTTAAGTCAAGATGGTCGGGACCATTCATGGTGAAGACGGTTTTTCCTCATGGTGCGGTGGAAGTTTATGCTAAATCACCTGACGAAGCATTCAAGGTCAATGGGCAAAGGTTGAAACCGTATTTTGGTGAACAAGTGAATCGCGAAGTGGAATCCGCGGTTCTCGGCTCTACAGAATGAAGAAATGGAATCACGTCAAGCTAATGACGTAAAACGAGCGCTTCGTGGGAGGCAACCCACGTTTGTATATTGGTTTGCTTAGAGAAGAAAAGAAAAAAAAAAAGAAAAGAAAAAGAAAAAAAAAAATAGCAAGTGAACAGTAACCTGGCGCGCGGCCGGGTGCGCGGGGGCGCGGAAACCTGCTGCCAAAAACCTTAAAATCCGTTTTTTTTGTGTTTTTAACACCCAATTCTCATACATATCTCTCCTCCATTTATTTAGTTCTTCCCCAAACACCACTCCCTCCATTTGCTTACAATTCTCACCCAATTTCCCTTCCATCAATAACCCACCTTATATATCTATATATACATACACATCCCTAGAGCTATATCTCTTCTAAATTCCTTTTCAAGCTTTAAAAGAATCTCAAATTCCAAAAAGGGGGAATTCAAGGAGCAAGTTCACATCTTCAATTCTTGGGTGTTCGATGGGCAGAAGATGAGCCAGTGCAGCTTCCCATGGCTGCTATTGATGATTCCCTTATTGTGAGGATGGTGGATTGGCCGGGTGGCATTCCCCATCATAGAGGTTTTGGTTATGTTCGTTCTGATGGGGAGGTCAGTGGTGTTCCACAACATGTGCCACGTGTTGCGCGAGCTAGTTCTTCTCGAGGGAGTGTTGACAGGACAGGTTTCAGTGATGTCCAGTTTAGGCGGTTGACTAGGCGGATTGATTCCATGCATGATATCAACCGCCGTTATGCTGAGGATATGACGCAGGCTTTGGGCGTTGCTTTTCAGGCTACGGGTATTGAGGTCCAGTGGCCGGTGTTTGGAGCTCATTCTGTTTACCCTCCACCAGATTCCCCACCCGAGGAGGGTGGCCCTGCTGCGGATTAGGTTTGTCTGTTTCCCTTGCATTATCTTCAATGAGGACATTGACTATGTTAAGTTTGGGGGTGATGTATGGGTTTGTATAGTTAGTGTGTGTCTCATGTAGGATTCATATTGCATGTGTAGTTGTAGTTTATTCGTAGTTTTGCATGTTCATGTCATATAGGGCATTCTGTTTGCATAGTTTTTATTTATTATGTGAGTCCATTTTAGTTGCATGCATATTTCATGATCCCGTAGGATTTGACTATTTCCGTTGGTGAGTCGATGTTGATTGGAGTGTGGTTGTGATGAGTAGAGGGTTGATTAAGTTTCTAAGTATTGACTTGCCTGCCAGAAACAAATCTATTTCATAAGTCTCATTGGTTGCTTTTGAATTTGATCAGACCATGCGTGTTTGGTGTTAGAATTTAACCACTTGTTTACATTTAGAATGTTGGCTAGATTCTTGAAAACGAAGGAGCACTTATGTATAAGTTTGGGGGAAACCGGGGATTTCATGCTAGTTGTAATTCAGGCTAGGCGTCAAATGGCTAGTAGCCGCTTATTGGTAAAAAATGAGTAGTCTAGGGTGGATGAGAAAAAAGGCAAAGAGCACTCATTCCGAAATTGTTGAAAAAAAAAAGGAAAAAAAAAAGGAAAAAAAAAGAGAAAAGTTGAAAAAGAAAAAAAAAAAAAGAGTTGTATTTGTTTTGTGTTTATGCAGAATTGATCAGGTTGAGCTCTTTAATACTAGAGCAATTAAGTTCTAGGGGACTTTGTGCCTAGTGACCTAAGACTTTTCCGGTCTGGGATCCACTAACCTAACGCTCGCTACATGGGTATTATTGTATAAGCCTTTTGGGGTCTCAATCATTGCACGGTCAAATAAGCATGTGTGTTGTGTGTAGTTGTTTTTGTGTAATAAAGCATGAATTCCTGTCTAACTCAGATGGACTGCGAAGGTGTCTCTTAAGAGTTCTTGTGTCTAGCGTTCATTCTGTTTGTAAGCTTGTGGTTGTTTTGGCTAAGAGTAGGTATGGTCTTGATTTAGTTTGGGAGTATATTGGTGAGCATCGCACACACGCACGTTTCTGTGTTTGTCTTGTTGGTCGATGGGAATTTGATCGAGCTCTGTTTGGAAGACTGTGTTCTTTGAGATGTTGGCTCGTTGATTGGTTTTGGTTGGTTTGAAGGGATCGTTGCTTTTTCATATTAGTTGCATACATGCATTGCATTGTTAGTTGCATGAGTAGATGGATTTTGTGGGTATATTCGCTATAGGCCCTCACGAGACCTTACTCGTCCACTAGGGCTGCCTAGGGGTTTAAAGGGCTTGTTGCATATGCCAAATGCAACCGTGATCACCTACGGAAGTGGTACTAGTTAGTTGTATATAGTTATGTTTGTTTATGCTTGAGGACAAGCATCGGTTTAATTTTGGGGGTGTGATAAGTGGATTTTATATCCACTTGGAATGCTTAGAAACCGGCTTAAATTGGTGGAATTGACCTCAAGTATGTGGTAAGTGTGATATGTTCTAGTGTTTTAATGCAGGTGAACTAGTTGGAAGTATCAAGCATGATTTCAGGTCTAAATGGTGGGTTCTAAGTCCTAGGATTGGAGTTGAAGATAGCAAGAAATATGGAAGACCCTTGGAAGCACTTGGAGGACCTTGCAAAACTCATGGAAGCCCTTGGAAGCACTTGGAGGAACTTAGGAATCCATTTGGAGGATTTTTGGAGTCTATGGGCAGGACCCTGGCGCGCGGGCGCGTGGCCAGGTGCGCGGGCGCGTGGCCAGGTGCGCGGGCGCGCAGCATTGGCAGACACGGAGCGCGCGGGCGCGGACCAAACGCGCGGGCGCGCGCGCGAGGCAGAGACCGGGTGCGCGGGGGCGCAGCAAACGCGCGGGCGCGCGCCTAGGGCGCGGCCGCCTGGCAGAATTCTTGTAAATTTTTCTGATTTCGATTTTTAATTGGAAATATGGAAATATCTTGCTGAAAAAGCTTCCTGGAGTTTATATAAACACTACCCTTCACCAATAATCACGACCTATTCCCAGCAACAAATAGAGAGAGAGAGCCGAGACACGGAGATTCAAGTTTGACGAAGGATTCCTACGTGCGTGACAAGCAACGGAGTTCTAGATCTACTTTTCTTTTGTATTTTTCTTGGCGATACTCTTGGATGCTTTTGGGATTTGTTTTCTCAACTCTATTACTTTAGTACCCATATTATTCGAATCTTATTCATTATCATGTTTTCATCAAATCCCATGGTGACGAACGGTTCGATTATGAACTAATCGTTATCGTGGGATTCTAACGGATTTATTTATGTAGTTTAGTATCTTGATGCTTTAAAGATCTGTGTGTGATGTATATTAATTGATATCCTCGTGTGGTTAAGCTTAATTGATAGATGCGTCGCGAACATCTAATCTGTTAATCTCTTGTGAAGCGAGAGTGGATCTTGAGATTTAGAACTTGCCATGCTAGCATAGGTTCATAATTGTTTATCAATATGATTCGTAGTATAAGATGAAAATACTTATATTGCCCTGTGTGATCTTTATGGATAACTAGTTCCTCAACCGTTATGTTTTCAAATTCTATAGACATATAGGGTCTAAACATAATTGGTGTCTATTCATCTTCTATCTCTTTTGTGGATGTATGGGTAGTTTGATATACGTATGCCGACAGGTAGCGTGTATTTGATTCGTGTTATCCGATCAGATATCATAACAATTACATATATTGATTAAAGGTGTCAGATCTAAGCGAAGTATTTAATGAAGTTAGGATCCCATGTTTTCTCTGCATAAGTAATTTGATTCCAATTCTTGTTAGTTGATTAATTCTTAGTTTATTAAATTGCTTCATAGCTAAATTAGTTAATCAAAACACAAACTTGTTAATTGTCTTAGCATTGAACAATAGCCATACATTGTTGCATAGGTGCTAAACTATTATAACCAAAGCAGTCTCTGTGGGAACAAACTCTACTTAATCATGTATTACTTGTGACCGCGTACGCTTGCGTGATTTTGTGCGAACAGAAGGTCGATTAGAGATATTATGTGTAGTAATCGAGTATGGTTATAATTGCAGCCACCTAGCTCTAGTTCAGATTCAGATCCATCAGAGCACCCGATAGAGGAGAGACCTGTACCAGATATGAGAGCAGGACCGTCGCGACCGACACTACCTCAGTCTGGACCTATAGTGGTAAGGAGAGATCCTATACCTTGTCCCGTTCCAGTTCGACGCATACCCGCAGCACCGCGGTCTTAGGCTTCAGTTTCCGGACCTTTGTTCCAGATCTCTGAGCCGCCAGTTCATATCACCGTTATCAGAGGATGAGAGAGGAGAGGGATTACTTTCGTAGACAGGTATTAGAGATGCGTGGGATGCGTACAGCGGAGGCAGGTGTAGCCAGAGATAGAGATAGATTCAGGGATCAGATAGGAGAGACACGGATGAGACTCAGGGTTGTGAGGACATTGGTAGAGATGAGGTTGCATGGACTAGCTACTAGCAGAGAGTGAGAGACTACAGTAGGGATGAGAGAGATTTTGGACTTTGTGATGAGGGAGATTGGGGAGATTTCCGGACCAGCACTATGGGAGACTAGAGATGATGATCCATGAGCCGGTAGAGACGAGGTTGGGGTATTATGTGGATTCCAGTCAGATAGTACATAGATGCATAGTATAGTACCAGCAGTGCACCAGGCTTATAGTATCGCCTTGGATTGTTGTTGTATTTTGTTGTTGTATTGTTGATCGGCAGTTGTTGTTCAGTTATGACACATTTTACTTTTGAAAGTGTTCTACGCTTGTATCGAATCTATGTATATATATATTATAACCATCCTTTGTAGAACTATTATTATTCTCTTGTTATTCATTTTCAATATTGTAATTTGTTATTCTACTTGTGCAACGAGTGTACCCTTACACCGTTGAAAATCTGTAAATCATGGTTCTACCAATTGTGTTATGTTTCTCTTCTATTTATGAATTATTTGATTAAATCAGTTATTGTTTATTCATCAGCAATATGCCTCCTAGACGAAATACCTGTGCGAATAATTCCACTGACCAAGAAGGTCAACAGAATACACCCCCAACAGGTCATTTAGATCCGGTTGTAATACAGCTTTCGAATACCCTCACTCAACAAACTACTGCTCTAGCTCAACAACAACAACAGATCAAACAACAGTTACTACAGCAGCAGCAACAACATCAGCATCAGCAACATCAACATCAACAACCGCAACACCAGCAGATAGTACCCGTGGTTACGTTTAAATCTTTTCAAGCAGCAAAACCTCCGGATTTCAAGGGATCTGCTGATCCAGTTGAGGCAAAGGCATGGTTAAAGGAAATGGAGAAAGATTTTACGTTGATAGAGGTAACGGGAGAGAAGAAAACTGAGTATGCTAGTTATTTTCTGAAAAATGAGGCAAGTTATTGGTGGGAAAATAGTAAGGCTTTAGAACCTGAAGGGTTAATTACGTGGGAGAGATTCACAGAGTTGTTTTTAGAAAAGTATTTTCCTGACTTTATGCGAGATCAAATGGAGTTGAAATTTTTAGAATTGAAGCAAGGTAGTATGACCGTTTCTCAGTACGAGACCAAGTTTATCGAGTTGTCTAGGTTTGTTCCGAAATACGTTGATACAGAGAAGAAGAAGGCCAAGAGTTTCTAACAGGGACTGAGGTCATGGATTCGTAGTAAGTTAGCAGTTTTGGAGTTAGATACATATATAGCCGTGGTACCGAAGGCAATGATTGCGGAAGGAGAAAGTGATTCATACATGAGAGAGAGAGAGAGAGAGAATAAGAAAAAAAAGGTAGGGACATCTGATAAGGTCCAGTCACCGGGAGATCTTCAGAGCAATCCAAACAAGAAACCAGGATTTCAGCCGGGCAGAGGTACAACTTTCAAGAAACCAGATACCGGAAATGCAGGACCAATCAATCGTCCACCAAACAATAATCAGCAAGTAGTTTCCAGACCTCCACTACCAGAATGCAAGACATGCGGGAAAAGACATCCAGGTATATGCCACAGATTGAGTATCACATGTTTTAAGTTTAACTAGAAGGGACATTATGCCAGGGATTGCAAGACAGGTATTGTGTGCCATCGATGTAAGAGACCAGGCCATATGATCAAGGATTGTAGAGCGCCAGCACCCGTGAACAACATGATTCGAGCTATAGAGGCACCTCCAGCTGTTAATGTTCAGCCGTTAGCCAGAACCTATAATATGTCAATGAGGGAAGCAGTGAGAGACTCCGATGTGGTGGCAGGTACACTTCTAGTAACTTCTCTTAATGCTAAAGTGCTGATAGATTCAGGAGCTACTAAGTCATTTATTTCGGAAACGTTTGCTCGTAAATTGAATTGTTTAATGGAACCCTTAAGTGGAGTGTTGAGTGTAGAAATAGCTAACCAGGATCGTATACCGGTCAGTTCGTATTGTCCCCGTTTTGAAATTGAGATTTTAGGGAATCGTTTTTATGCTGATTTATTACCTTTCAAGTTGGGAGAATTTGATGTCATTTTAGGAATGGATTGGTTAACTGATTATGATGCGCGTATTGATTGTAAGGATAAGAGGGTTAATTTACTTACCCCCGGAAAGAAAGAAGTGATATTTAAAGGAGAGAAACAAACGAAGAAATTTTTGACAATGATTCAGACTAAGAGGTTATTAAAGCAAGGATGTGAGGCTTATCTCGCATATGTGATAGATACAGGGAAGGAAATTTCTAAGTTAGAAGATATTCCAGTCGTGAGTGAGTTTCCAGATGTTTTTCCAGAAGAGTTGCCAGGATTACCTCCGGATAGAGAGATTGAGTTCGCGATAGACTTAACACCAGGCGCGGAAGCAGTATCCAAAGCACCATACAGAATGGCACCCGTGGAGATGAAGGAATTAGCTAAGCAATTGCAGGAATTATCAAACCTAGCGTTTCACCGTAGGGAGCACCAGTGCTATTTGTCAAAAAGAAGGATGGAAGTATGAGACTTTGTATAGATTATCGGGAGTTAAACAAACTAACCATCAAGAACAAGTATCCATTGCCCAGAATAGATGATCTGTTTGACCAGTTATAAGGAGCGGTTCATTTTTCTAAGATTGATCTAAGATCAGGATATCACCAAT
The DNA here is from genome assembly GCA_030848705.1 of Heracleum sosnowskyi. Lineage (NCBI taxonomy): Eukaryota > Viridiplantae > Streptophyta > Magnoliopsida > Apiales > Apiaceae > Heracleum > Heracleum sosnowskyi. The sequence goes on along the minus strand of CM061239.1, from coordinate 45,846,786 downwards.
TGAAGGTTCAACCAGACGATATACCGAAGACAGCTTTTCGAACAAGGTATGGACATTATGAGTTTTTAGTAATGGCGTTTGGATTGACGAATGCACCAACAGCTTTTATGGATTTAATGAACAGGATTTTTAAGAAGTATTTAGATGAGTTTGTAGTGGTATTCATCGATGATATTTTGATATATTCTAAGACGGAAGAAGAACATGCGAGTCATTTGTGGATTGTGTTGGAGATTTTAAGACAAGAAGGACTATACGCAAAATTTTCAAAGTGTGAATTCTGGTTAAGGGAAGTTCATTTCCTAGGGCACGTGGTAAGTAGTGAAGGCATCAAAGTAGATCCAGCAAAGATTGAAGCAGTGAAGGATTGGGAAAGACCAAGGACACCAACTGAAGTTAGAAGTTTCTTGGGATTAGCCGGATACTATCGGAGATTTGTACAGGATTTTGCAAAGATAGCTACTTCAATGACCAAGCTGACAAGGAAAAGCGAACGATTCATATGGAATGACAAATGCGAAGCGAGTTTCCAAGAGTTAAAGAAGAGAATAATTACGACACCAGTATTAATGCTACCAGACGATCAAGGCCAATTTGTAATCTATAGTGATGCGTCTTACAAAGGATTGGGTTGTGTACTTATGCAACATGACAAAGTAATTGCTTATGCGTCAAGACAATTGAGACCTCACGAACAGAAATATCCTACACATGATTTGGAATTAGCAGTGATCGTATTTGCACTAAAGATATGGAGACATTACTTGTACGAAAAGAGATGCGAAATTTACACCGATCACAAAAGTCTGAAGTATATCTTTACTCAGAAGGAGCTGAACATGAGACATAGAAGATGGTTGGAGCTAATCAAGGATTACGACGTTTCTATAAATTATCACCCCGGCAAGGCGAACGTGGTAGCAGATGCATTGAGCAGAAAAGAAAGATTGAATATGCTGACGATGACCAGAGAATTGTATAGAGAGTTTGAAAAGTTAGAAATAGAAGTACGTGTTCCGAAGGACGCGACAGAAATGATTTACGCTATAACGTTTCAACCTGAATTGTTGGAAAAGATACGGAAATGTCAAGAGCAAGTCATGAACGACAATGAAAATAGTTTAACAGGCGAGGAAATATGTAGCCAACTGGACGACAAGGGAATCTTAAGGTTTTCCTCTCGAATATGGGTACCTAATGTAGCAGAACTAAAGAAGGAAATTTTGCACGAAGCGCATAACTCGAAGTATTCAATTCATCCTGGAAGCACGAAGATGTATCGAGATCTTAAAATGAACTTTTGGTGGCCAGTTATGAAAAGAGAAATTTCTGAATGGGTGAGTAAATGTTTTACATCTCAAAGGGTCACAGCGGAACATCAAAGACCAAGTGGATTACTGCAGCCGTTAGAAATTCCTGAGTGGAAGTGGGAACACATCGCAATGGACTTTGTGGTAGGATTGCCGAGAACGAAGACTAACCATGATGCTATTTGGGTTATTGTGGATCGATTGACGAAATCCGCACACTTTCTTCCTATTAACGAGAGATTCTCGCTGGATAAGTTAGTTCGTTTATATGTAAAGGAAATCGTGGTACGGCATGGAGTTCCAGTGTCAATAGTATCTGATCGAGACCCTCGATTCAACTCAAGATTCTGGAGAAGTTTTCAAGACTGTTTAGGCACCGAATTGAAAATGAGTACGGCTTATCACCCGCAGACAGACGGTCAAAGTGAAAGGACAATTCAAACCATCGAAGACATGCTGAGAACGTGTGCACTTGATTTTAAAGGTAATTGGGACGATCATCTACCCTTAGTAGAGTTCTCATATAATAATAGTTTTCACGCGAGTATCGAGATGCCACCTTACGAAGCTTTATATGGACGGAAGTGTCGATCTCCAGTGTATTGGGAAGAAGTTGGTGAACGGAAAGTGATAGGGCCAGAATTAGTACAGCAGACAAAGGAAGTGATTGAATTGATTCAGAAAAGGTTGATAACAGCTCAAAACCGGCAGAAGAAATATTCTAACCTAGCAAGAAAGGATATGGGATTCGAAGTCGGAGAGCAAGTGTTACTGAAAGTTTCACCATGGAAAGGATTAGTTAGGTTTGGAAAGAAAGGGAAATTGAGTCCGAGATACGTTGGACCATTTGAGATTTTGAAGCAGGTTGGGAAAGTAGCTTACGAGTTAGCATTACCCCCGCATATGCAGCACGTTCATAATGTGTTTCACGTATCCATGCTTAAGAAGTATCGACCAGATTCGAACCATGTAATAGAGTATGAACCCATAGAGGTCCAGTCAGATTTATCTTATGTAGAACGACCAATTCAGATATTGGATCGTAAGGAAAAAGTGTTAAGAAATAAGACTGTAGTGATAGTAAGAGTTTTGTGGAGGAATCCTAAGGTGGAAGAGTCTACCTGGGAGTTAGAGAGTGATATGTTAGAAAAGTATCCCCAGTTGTTTCCTTGATCTGATTCTGAGGACAGAATCCTATTAAGGGGGGAATGATGTAAGATCCGTGAACTTTATTAATAATATAAATTGTATTATATGTGTAGAATACTTATTATGAAGTATTTTGAGTTTTAATGATAATGGTTGTTAAGTGTTTATGTGTAAATTGGTGTGTCGAAAGCCCCGTTCAAATATTTTGTCATTTGAAAATATCTTCAATTTTGAGCCCCGTTTTGATAATTCAAGGGCCCCGTTGAAATTTTGTTCATCATTGTTATTCCTTCATTATTCGTGTTCGAATCATTATCGGAGGATTTCTTCGTATTATTATATCCCTTATTATCCGATATTATCAATAGTATTTGTTTTATTCAAAGGAAGAAAAATTATTCTAAACCCTAACCCTAATTTTTCTAGGGTAATTGATATATCGTCCGTATCAATAAATACATCTGTTATAGCCCCAGTATTCTTGAGCATTAGTTATATAAATGATATGTATTGATTTGGATAACTATCAGTCTTTTTGGATAGCTATCACCTCGTAAAACGTGTATTTTACATTATTAGGGTTTTAAAGCGACCAGTGGATCAATATCGATCCAAAAATGTCGTTTATGGTATTATTTTCCACTAAGTATAAAAAGGAGAATCGTACATTATATTTCATATAATCCGTATTAAAAATATGCAAAAATATAAAATTCCCGAACAGTGTTCTTCGTGTTCTTGAAAATCAAAATCAATTTCAAAGGTGTTATTGAAATCCAAATTCAAAGTTCAAGTACTCAAATCAAAGATCTTGAGGTCTAGTTTCTGAATCTTCCAACCTCACCATCATCTGGTAATTTTTCGATTTTATATGAATTTTTCAAATTTCGAATTAAAATTAGGGTTTATATTCGAATTGGGGATTTACATTCTGTTGATTCTCTGTTCAAATGATTACTTCCAACATGTTCCTAGGGTTCTAATTAATAGGAATTCATGCTTTAATTTCATGTTTATGTTCAATTTTTACGGGTTTGATTTCCGGGTTTTGACCAGAATTCTTCTTTTTAATTGTTCGTTCTTGTTATTGATCTGACATGATTTTGGATATAGGGCTTTCATTGTATGTGTTCTTAGCTTCATTTTAACATAAAGAACGTAGAGTTTCATGTAAGATTTTAGTAGATCGGAAAATTGGTTTAAGGTCGCCGGAAAATAGTCGGGTTTGAAGTTCCGGTGATGTTTTTGGTTTATTTTTGATCGGAATGTATTGGTATGATTATGAGGAGTGTTTTGGTATCAAAAACCCCAAATTTTGATGTGTTTTTGGCTCGCCGGATTCTGGAAAAGGTCGCCGGAATCTGGGAATTTTCCGGCTGTTCTTCGCGACCCAGATTGTTCTTGGCGACCCGTGACCCGATCCAGTAACCCGTTTTCTGACCCGGTTTCAATCTTCAAAACCCTAATTCATTTTCAGAAAACTGATTTTGAATTTTATTTTTAAATTTAATTCGAAAATAGTTTAATTATTTATAAAAATCATATTTTTATTTTAAAAATACATTTTTAAATTCAGAAAATTCTGGAAAATTATATTTAATTATTTAAATTAGAAAACTGAATAAATTTAATTATTTTAATTATTTTTAATTAATAATTAATTAATAATTAACTAATTGATTAATTCTTTTAATCAGTTAATTCTTAATTAGATTTAATTAATTTAAATTAGGTTTAATTATTTTCTGGCTTGATTTAATTATTTAAAAATAGTTTGAGAATTTGGAAATGGTCAATTAATTTTATATTAATTGATTTAATTGTTTTTAACTACTTATATTGGGATTAAAAATCCGATTTTTGATTTAAAAATTATTTGTGACTTATTTAAATTCAAATAAGCCTCGAATATTGTTTTAAAAATATTTATAAGTGTTATATGGTTTATATGAGTCGATTAATGTGTTTTAATAGTCCGTAAATGCCCGTACGAGGGCTAATGTCTGAGTTTTAATTACCGTAAAATAGATCGGGCATCCGATAGGAACCCGATTACTTGTTTAAATGTAAAAATGGTTATGAGTATATATCGAGGATAGAATGAGGATAGTTAGACTCACCGTAATGAGTTGTTTATTATAGAATCGAGTTCCCGGAGCAAGGGAAAAGAGAAGGTAAAGTGAGCTCGGTAGATTTCCATCAGCTACTAGACCATGCAAGTATCTGTGCCTTTACTTGTTGATTCAGTTGTTATTATTCTTCAGAATTTCATGTATGTTACCATCAGAACGATTCAGATTATTCAATCTTCACCCGTATTGAGCACTTGATGTTATTTCCTTGAATATTCCTAACTTTTGACTTAATCCACAATCGTGTTGGATATCAGAAACCTTCACCTTCAATTCAGTTTATATTGATGATAACCATTGTTGACTTTCTTAAATGAGTACGTTGTACCCTTGAAACCATTCCGAATCTATTTCTCGGACTTTCTTTGATATTGAATAGTTGAAGCTCTTTTGCAACTATTACACCCCGTTATTGTGTACTTATCTTGTTATGCATGTTATTGCTTATACCTTGTGATAGAATTGACATGTTTTAAAATGAGACCAGTAATGGTCGGGCCATATTTATGGTCGTAATAACTTAAGGCCTAGATGGCCATGGATCCTAGTGGAGGACTATGCTATAAGCTAGTCCGGGGTTGATGCGTGACTGATCAGCAACTCAACCTTTGTATTAGAAAAATGTAGAAGTCCAATTCTAATTCCTCTTTCTTCAATAAAGATTGTTAAAAGCATATGTTTGACTTGTATATTGTTGATTCAGATAATTGAAATTTTTCCTTTCATTATGGAACTGTGATTGATATAGATATCATGCTTGCTGAGCACATGTGGCTTATACTTGTTTTGTTTTTAACCCTATTCCAGTGAAGCGAGAGAATGAGTAGACACATCGCTAGTGATAGTTCTCCACATGATAGGAGACCACCCCGAGTGATTGTCATTGGACGGGTAGTTGTTTTACTTTGGAAGTTAGACTAGATGTCTAGCTTTGTATATTAAGTGTGTAATAACTCTGAAAACTGGTTTGTAATAAATATGACTTAGAAGCTTGTTTTATGCCATAATCTGGATGCAGACTTGGATAAGGGGTATTTTATGTTATTATATTATTATGCATGTGTTAGATTGAGGTTTATTGTGTTTCGTTGGTCGAGTGACTCCCCAAATCTGTACCCCGGGTTTGGAGGGCGTCACAAAAACCCCACACGACCAGTTTCATCCCCCATTTCCTTTGAACTCAATTCTCTCTCTAATCTCTCTTCCTTCTCTCTTATCTTTCTCTTGATTTTGTTGATGAAAATTGATGGGTAGATAGTCAAATTGAAGCTCTTGCTGAGCTCTACACTTTAATACCAATAGTGTTGAGTTTGGTGAAGATTAGAAAATGGGTTTTGTAAATTGGGGTTTCGGATTTTTAATTTAAAATCAAGTGTTCCTGATGTTTAAAAGTTTAATTGTGGTTATAGGATCAATTGGGGACGAATTCATACAAAACCCCTTTGTTTTTTGGGTTGCATGTAATTCGTCGACCACCGATGATGAACTCCGGTGAACCGGTGGCCATGATCTATGTATGTTGAGGTATTTATAGTGTTGTAGAGTATTTATAAGTAGTTAATTCGTGTTGCATGTCATTGGTTTTATTTTAACTTTAGATTTTCTTAAATTTTAGATACGGGTTTTGAGTTTTGAATCAGAAAATGACTTGATTTGATTCGTGTTTATATGTTTAAATGCTAGTAAGTAATTAATCTAAGTTGCATGCCGAACTTTGAGTGATTTTCGGATTTATCCGAGAATTTTAGAGTCCGGGTTTGATTCTTGAGATTAACTTGACATGAATATATGTGATTATGTATATTGAGGTTGAAGGATAATTGGAAGTTAATATTGAGACTTGCATGTGGTTTTGAGTATAAATAATTGTTGATTAGTTGTATCAAGTGTTATGTAATAAGAATTTGTGGTGTTTAAAAGTTTATGTTGGAGAATGATCTATGTTGAATTGCCAGAAACTGTCTGTTCTGTTCGGAATAATTCTGATTGCTTACTACCTGTTTTAGACAGTAAGTCTAGGATAAAATTGTTCTAGTTGGAGTCTATTTTGCTCACGCGCAAACATTGTATCGATAGAGTTAATCAGCAAAACGTTATTCAAGTTTTACTAAGAGTGGTACAAGGCAAAAAATTTCTGTGTTCAGTATGTATTTTAACCAATTCGTTTTTGGTCTTAATAAATTTTTCTGGAGCTCAAATCTTTATGCTAATTGTTTTGGGTATTCAGGCTCCTTCCTGCCAAATTTGGTATTTATTTGATTATTGTTGGATTTATGAAAAATGTTTTAGTAAAGTATGCGCAGCAGAATTTTCAGCTTTTGAGATTGAATGCATTATTTGTAAAGGTGTTAAGGATATGGTTAACATTGGTCAAGTTGATTTAAAGGGATAACCAAGTGTGGTATGATTTGAAAGTTAAATTATATATATATGTATTAAAGGAGTATATTATGTGAACTTGAATGGCAATGTGCGTTTCTGTGAGTTTTGTGCTTATTATATGGATAAGAGTTATTAAGTGATATAAATATTATGTGTTTACGCGTTTAGGGAACGTGGGGGTAGCTTAGAATAAAGAATAGAATTTTGAGAGGATCATTCTGAAATAGTATATACTCTTTTGTAGAGTTACGAGACGTGGAACATAGAAATAAAGGCAAGGCGAAGGCAGAAATTCAGTGAGTACAGTTTGTTCTAAAAGCTACTTAAGAATCCAAAGAAGTAGAGCCCAGAAATAAAGGCAAGACAAAGGTGGAGAACCAGTGAATATGATTACTCTTTTTACCTATTTAAGGTAAGTAATACTAACTTGCTTTCGTATTTCGATTCCATTCTTTCATTTTTACCATATGAATTGCTATCTTGTTTTATATACCTTTAATTCTGAAAATACATCATGTTCATTGATAAACCTTATTTCTGTTCACATACCATGTTGTTACGTATACCATACTTTGTTTAATTCTTTTTCCTTAAACCTTTATACCCTGATTATATCCATTTATCGAAGCCTGATAACCTATGATTCTATAATCTAAAGTTGATCACCTACTTATGCATTACCTTTAAACCTGAAAGTGAATACACCTGAACTCTTATCCGATTACATTTCCAAAATATACCTGATGACCTTTACTTCTTGTTTTCCCATTAATAGAAATCAAGATTGATCAGATTGATCAGATTGATCAGATTGAACTTATCCGATTCCCAAAAGACTCTTTTATATGCAAACATTATAGACACAACACAATGTCTTGAGAACCATATCTTGCTTAAGCTCTTCTTCAGACCTTATCCTTATTTTATACTTACATTTAAATACCTATTAACCTGAGATTCTATTGCATTAGATTTGAACTTGTACCTATGAATCACATACTTACTTGAAATTGAGAATAGACGAACCTTCACTTTGGTACTATACAAACACACATCCGATGATTTACAAAGGATTTCTTTCATAAGAAAGGTTTTAAAAGAAAGGAAGTTTCAAAATTTATAATCATTTGAATTCTGATTTATGGTTTCCACGGATTCCTAAGATTGGAGGCGTAAGAGGCCGAGTGACGCCGGTCCAACACTTTTAATTATAATACAATGACTAGGGATGGACTAGTCTAAAGGCCAATGTGTGCCTATTGGGACCCAATACAAGGACCAGAGGGACTGTGTGTCCGGTATGGGGACTTTACGTGGCTGATCACCCGTATTTTCCGGTGCGTTGTGAAAAATCTCCAAATTACTTATTGTTTTTCTTGAAATCATATATCTTTATAAGGAAATTGGTTTACCCTTTGAAATTGTATACCCATTTCATTGTTCTGATAATCCATTGATATGGATTCTGTTATACTTATGCATACAGATTGGTATTGAAAATTGTTTAATTGTGGATAATTATTTGGCCATATTATTACTTGCTGAGCATTTGGCTCATTCTATTTCCTGTTCTAACCCACAGCTAAACGAGAAGATGGTACGCGCATATCAGATAGCTAGGAAGTTTTCTTATAGGGTTATACTTGAGATGTCAGTTCAGGTAGGTGCTGACCACTTTTAGAAGGTGTTTTGTAATAGGGAACATAGTGCTTTTGAGACATGGTTGTAATAACATTTGAGACTTTTATTATGTAATAAAAATGAAGTAGATAGTTGATGCGTGTTTCATACCATTACATGTTAAAGATCCAGGGTAAAGTTGGGGTCGCGTCGGCATGTTTATATTATTATTCACAGATTTATATGTATAGAGGTTGTAGTGACTCCACAATCATGACCCCAGATTGGGAGGGCGTCACATATGTTCTCTTTTGGTTTCATAGCTATTAACTTTAGAAGTGTTTTCTTTGTAAAATTGTGATTTTTTTAGCCATGTAAATTATAATTAAATTATTTATATTTTTCATCTCCTCAGACGTGTAAAACTCATTATGTTGAACATCTCTAGCCTCCAAAGAAATTTTCTCTTCTTCTTCAATCACCTCTTCAATTTTGGTAGAGGGAATGTTATTCCCAGAACAATGCAATCTAGTTAAATTTACAAAACTTTTCAAACTTTTTACAGTATGAACATATGTGCTTGTAAATTAACTAAGAATTGAGTCAAGCCATGAACATAAATGAATTCTTCGAGTTAAAAAGAAATGCAGGAGACAAGCAAACTTTTTAAACTTTTCAGGTGGTTTTCTCGGAACAAGCCCACCTGAGGTGTATATTGAAGAATTCTCTGGTTTTGTTTTTCAACAAACTCTAGCTGCTTACATAGATGATGAAAGAGAGCCTAAGTGTTTTTACATTTAGCTTTGTGCTCTCTTCACATACATGATCTTTTCTACTCCACGCAGTCTTATATACATCGACTGTGTGTTACAAACAAAACCTACAACATAATACAATATTACATTTTTTGTTCTTCTTGATCACATGCTCGTCTCAGAAACTATCCTATTCGGGAAATGCCTTGGTTGGCATCACAGATAAACTTGTATAATCCCCAATGGTGCTTTCTGATTGAGTGTGATGCTCTCTTCAAAAATTACTAAGTCCATGCAATTGACCTAGCTTCCAAGCCCATGTGATATCTGTATGAAAGATACCTTTCCTTGGTTACCCGACTGTCAAGTCACTATCAGCTGAGATAAGTGAACATGTAGTATTGGAAATAGGTCTTCATGCTTGTCAAGATTTTCCTTTGTGTCCAGTTAGAAGGTAAACTTCTAGGTAGCTGCCTTAACTCTTATTTATCCATCGACACATAAAAGACAATAGATCATGACTTCACAATTCACTTGTAGGAATTTGAGCCTTTGAATATTTACAATTTTGACTCCCTATTCCATACATCTTTTGCGTTGTTATCCAATATCTTTTAGTCACGGGTGTGTAATGATGATCTCTGAGACTGTCCTCCATTCAACCTGTTAAATTAAGGAAACCTTCAAAAGATTCCGTTACATAGATTTGTTTTCCATGTTGAATGAGATGAACATCAGTAGGTGTATTAATTCCATATCCGTAGACTGCCATTCTATGTCAATTATCCGTAGAAAGGTAATCTTAGAATATCCGTAGAATTAATATTCCATAAATATATCCATAGATGAGACATGACATTCTTAACTGCATCCATAGATAAACCATGACCTCCTTAACTGCATCCATAGATAAAACATGACATCCTCAGTCGTATCTGTAGATAAGATAAGATGTCCTCAGCTTCTATCCGTTGCTGTCATATGATGTTTTTAGCTCATATCCATAGATGAAATAAGATTTCATAGCTTGATCCGTAGAATGGATACACTTAGCTTCATCTTTAGATAAAACATCTTGTCATCTTTATTGATTCACCATTACTGAGTTGATCAGGCAGACTTACCACTGAAACACATGGTGCTTGATTAGACGTCCGTTGGCTTTCTTCTGAATTGCTTCCTAACTTGATGACAGAATATCCTCCAATCATTTAATGTGGCTTTAGACCTTGGATAGATAAAATGCCTTCTAGTTAGCTTCCTGATTTATCAGCTTCTGTGAACTAGCTTTTTGACAATCAACTTCGGTATCAAGATCAAATTCTTGTCTTGAGCATTTTGTTATCATTCCAAATGTGTCAACCCTAAAAATCTCCCCCTATTTATGACTGTTAGAACTGGCATAAATCCTTAATTTGATGATAACAAAACCCTTCAATGTTCTCAGTGATCCTCATATAGAGATTAATACTGGACAGAATTTGATGATGATGCAAAAACAAAAATAACAACTTGAAGCTGTCAGATTAATCGAGAGTAGAGAAATTCTGAAGTCTGAGATCTCCTTCTAACTCCTCCTGAGAACAACCTATCTTCTCTAACTTCTCCCCCTTTTTGTTATCAGCAATTAGGATAGAAGAGGCATTAACTTAGTTACTGAATAAGATATTTGGGTACATGAATCCAACAGTTCAAGGATCGAAAGATTTCTCTCAGGAATCTCTCTATTCTTGCATCAGGATCTCATCCTGGCTCACTTCACACAACTCACCTTCCCTTACTAAAGGGGTACTCAAAAACTCTCCTTTCGCCATGCTGGAAGAATTAGCATGCCTCTCATTCTCTCCCTTTCCTTTTGCCTGGTCTCAAGCCAACCACTCCACTAACTCCATTCCCACAAACCTATAGATGTCTCAACTATATTGAATTCCTTGATACTCAGTTGGAATGAGCCGAATGATTTTTCAAGAAAGAATCATGGAAATTAATATTTTTGGTCTACGGATAATCGCTGGTTAGGCTTATCCGTAGATTGAGAGACACCTTTCTACGGATGAAGGATATCCGTAGAGGATTTTGAAGAATGGGCTTGTGAAGTAGAAATTGATGTAAGTTCTGTGAAGATTGAATGTGACATTTAAGTGCACAGTGCTTACATCAAGATCATCAAAAAGAGACAAGTGATCCAACAAATTCTCTGAAAGAGAATGATCACTAAATGAATAGAGCTTCTTCAAGAGTTCAGAAAATGGAGAATCAAATATTGATGAGTTGAATGCCGCAGTTATCACTTAATGAGATGAAATGGACTGGGGACTGCATCCTCACATTTGAAGAAGATGCATCAAACTGAATTTAAGAATAGTGTGTGTTCCCCCTGTGCATGTGCATATATTTTCTTTCTACTTCAAGAAACAGAAATGATAATAATCCACATTATGCACACAGTGTCCCAATCCCTCATTAGTGCTCCTGGATCAGAGCATTTTTCAATGATCATAGTCTTTTGGGAGACTACAACCAGAAAAGAGCTAATCCTTTTTGACCATTATGCCTTTTTGAGAAGACATAAGGCAGTTTGGCTGGTAATCTCACCCTCTCCTTTCTTCTAGTGGTTTCTTGATGTTCACCACTGCCCTCACCCTCACTTAACTCCTTTATCACTCCCCACTGGTTAAGATTTGCTAGAATTTTGCAACTACAGTTTGTTGAGAAACTATAGAGGGGGTTAGGAGTTGTTGATCACATTTAGTGTGTAACTGATAGGGTAGAGAACTTGGGGGTCATTCCATTCAGTTCTCATCTCAGTTTTTGAAAAGGCAAAGAAAAATGATATAGATTTTAGCAAGTGAGAGTTTGATAAAGATAAGATGATTACCTTCCCTTTATCAATGATGAACTGTTAAGAGCCTTCTCTATTGAAGGTTTATTCTCCTAAAGTCCAAGATTGCCAACTTTCCCGTTAATTGTTACAACATCCTCATAGAGACCATCAGAAGCTACAAAAACCTTAACTTGATAGATTGTCAATTTCTTTCAAATTCCTTCAAGTTTTCTTCTGATGTTTCTTCATTGAGTTCATGCAAAACAGATGAAACAGTTTTTGTGTAGCTCAGAGAGCTCACTAGTCTGTTAGTTGAACAATTAGGGCTTCTTGACAAGTTAATCAAAGTAGATCCTAATTAAGCAAGTAGATTTTATGATTCAACCTTTGATCAGTTTGTCAAAAAAAAATTGCAGTTTAACAGATCAAGTCCTATCTGTAATTTCTTTTTATGCGATGTTTGTCAAATCCCTTCTGTTTATTAGAGTTAAATCTTGTTAACATGCAATTCATTTTTACATCGTTAGACATGTTGAAAAATCTAATTACGCAGAAAGGAGATAACTCATCACACAGCAATTAACCAAACAAAGGGGAAAACCCCTAAAATTTCATTAATAATAAAAAAGAAAATTACATAATAACTTGATTGATAAACAAAGAAACAAAAACAAAACAACCTAGTCCCCCCCCCATTCGCAGGTCCCAGCCCTCTCAACCGTAGAAGCAGCTGAACAACAGCTAAGCTGATGCTGCTGCTCCCCCAGGAGCTCCATTAGGGCCTCCTCCAGGACCTCGACGCCCGTTGCGGGGTGTCAGGGAAACTAGGGATGCCCTCATCACGTCCACTTCATCCCTTTCCTATTGAAGGAGCTGCTCAACCTTCTCCTATAGGAGAAGGATCTTGCTGACTCGAGAAAGTCGGTGGTACTCTTCAGGAGTAATGTCAAGAATACCAGGAGCCATTTGAGTAATTTTTAAAGGATGATGATGAGATGAGGAGCTACAATTGTGCCTTTAAATAGGCAGGGGGGTAGCTAAAGAACCCGTGTGTTTAACTAGGGTTAAACAGGGGTTAGGAAAGCTAAAGAGACATGCATTAAATCACTCTAGTGTAAATGAAGAGACTACTCGAGTTCCTAGAGTGAAAAATGTGTCTCAGCTCAGATTACAAAAATTATAATGACATATATATTTTGAATAAAGATAAGGATAAAACTAAATAGCTGGTCATATATGTATGTTCAACTAAATAATATTAAACTAAAATCTCTAGAAAAGAAACATTAAGAATATCAATACCTTTTGAATAATGTAACAAGTAGGTTATCTGAATTTTCGAGACACTTATTCAGCTGACATCATTCATTAAATGTGTGACATTTGACAAATGATATCCCTGAATATTTATCCATGGAAAAATCAAAGAACATCAATGCACTTAGCTTGTTAATGTCTAGAGATGATCAACTATTTAATATCAGTGAGAAAAGTAGCTTGCTATCTCATTGAATATTACTCAGAAGATCATTTCTAGACGACTTTACTAAGTGCATAACATCATTCAACTGTATTGACTAGTCATGATACCCTAAAAGAAAACAAACAAATAAAACACACAAAATAAACAAATAATTCCAGAGATTGAAATCACTGGTTGCATGCATTTAACACAGATATGTAAGAGAGTAAGAAATCACCTACCAAACTCATTTGTCAACTCAAGTGAGTTGTTGCATTAAGAGCATTGGCAAGATATCTGGTTAAATGTTGTTCCCTTGGAACACAGTGTAGTTCCACTACAACATGCACTTTACTTCTTCCATTAGCATGGTGCATGAGGTTTGTGTACTTGACTCTTTCGAGAAATGCTTGGATGCTTCAGCTGCATCTTGTGATTTGTCATTAAGCTAAGCATTTCTTCTGAGCCATGACCTGAACTCATTTCCTTGGGGTTGACATGAATTGTGCTATGTCTTCTTGATTAGGAGTTTATCCTGCAAGTATCAACATCTAGACAACCAATTAGAGCATAGCAAGTATCTCTTGGATAATCTTTTGAGATACAACAAAGATTCCAGGAAAAGTTAAGGTACTAGTACATAAACAGGTGGTTAACATAATTTCTAGAATTTTGTTACTTAGTTATGAGGGAGATCACCAATTATCTTTTCAAAACATGAATTTCCTACCAAGGTATTTAATTCAGTTGTGTCAATAATTGGTATGAGAATTCTTAAAAGAATACTCACTTATCTCCTCAGAACTACTTTGCACAAGCCTTTCAGCTTAACAACAAAGCTACTGATCAGTGACACTAGACATTATGTAAACTACACATATCTCAGCTAAGGATATATGACTTACAAAGGATGAGATTTAGATTTTAATTTTCTACAGATATAGACACTGTCATTTTGCACTTTCCGTAGAGGAGCGAAAGTAGTATCCATAGATGTAGAAAATTGTCTACGGACAGTCAGTATCCATAGACAAAGCAAAGAAACTAATCCAGTGTTATGAATGACTATCTACGGATAAGGATATCCATTGATAAAGTAAATTTTGACTTAGACAAAATTTTCACTTTTTCTGGAAAACTTAGTTTTCAAGAAAGTCATTTGAACACTGGCTACATATAAGAGGATGGTTGATAAGTAGCTTGGTACTGATGTCTTCTTTACCGAGTCACACTTGGATCAAAAGGTATTTCCACTATACTGGCCAACACAGAATCCCTTTAGAGAAAGTCCGTGAAGAATCATGATTTGTGCACAATAGATTTAGAGATTTGCAAGGCATATGTTCCACTCATTTCTTTAACCAAGACTTTAATTCTAGGAGAAAGATTAGATGTCCAGGAAGTAGACATGGAGATTTGCAGGAGCTAGAAAATCTTGCCTTGATCCAAGTGAACACCTTATTCCTTTAACCCAATAGATGTCTTCAAGAGGACTTTCTTCTGGATTTTTGGAATAAGCTTCTTATGGTAGGTGCAGGTCTTGAAGATGTAAGAATATTCTCATCAGTATGATTACGTGAGGTTGATCTTTAACTCAGAGAAACTCCCCCTAAGTTCATTGGGGTGATAACTCAGAGTTGTGATCCTCCTACGGATGCTTCATTGTGGGTTCCTACGGATGCTCCACTTTGGCTTCCTACGGATGCTCCATTTTGGATTTCTACGGATGCTTCATTTGGCTTCTAATCAGATGCTCCATTTATCCTTTCCATAGATGACTCATTTGGGCTTGAATCATTCATAGTCCAGACAAACACTCATGGAGGTTATGATTCATCCACATAATCATCATCTTCTTCATACCAAAAACCACCTTCCATTTCAAACTTAAATCTGAGAACTCCAGATAATCTATCATCAATAAGCTTGATTTATCTAGCATCATCAGAAACAACCTGCATAGACTCCCCAACAGTGTTGATTCAGTGACTTAAAGGCCTGTAGGCTTTTCCAGCTACATGCACTCTTTTTGAGTTGCATACCCAACATGGGCTTCTGAGTAGATAAAAGATCCGATCTTTGACCGGATGTCTTCTTGAAGTTGCAGAAGTAGATTAACCCTTTCTGAGAAATGATCCCCCTAAGTAGATGTTCCATACAGAAAACCCTTCAGGAAAGAACATAAGATACCATGGATGGCTGCTTACTTTCCTCTACACATGAATGTCATCTCTTATGGAAGATAGTCAGAAATGCCTGTAGAAGAAACCACCACTCTCAGCTTCACCTCTACTTCCTCTTAGCAAAGATCTTTTCTTCCACTCATGAATTACTTGAGAATATTTATCCATATGTCAGTTAAACTTAACAATTGTGAAATGTTAAGTATTCGATCATGGACTGGATATTCTTCAAGTAATTTCCCACACAGATTCCCTTATCTCCTTCAGCTAAGCTTCTATTACTTCCTTGGCTAAGGAATGTGAAAAGAGAAAACTGTTGGCTTCACTTATTCACACAGTTTGATGATTCCTCCTTCAGGTGCTTGAATGATCAAGAAAACATTCTGGCTGCTATAAGTAGCACCAACCACAACTTTCCAGAGCTCAAAGAGTTATCCTGATTTTCCTAGCAAAGTCTCTACATATATTGTCATTTGTTTCATAAGATCTCTTCACACTGAATTCTTGAGCTAAATTCTTTGGCGAGATTTCATGTGCAGTGGCTAAAGAGTTTATCAAACGTATGATCTGTCCCGTTCTTGATAGAGGTCTTCTATTGCTTCCCTTAATGGCATGCATCCTTTAACCCATCCTTGACAAAACTTGGGGTTCCTCTAATCAAGACTCTTCCATCAGAAAACTTCTTATGCACTGGCTACTATTATCCTTATTTTTCCTTGTCACAAAGAGGTCAAGACATACAATCCTCCAAGGCAGTATTCAAATCAGCTCCATACACTTTTCTGACAAGTGTCCAGTGTTTACCACTTCATTGTCTTTCTATTGATGGACAATGCAGGCTACAAATACAAAGTTTCCTTTGTCACATGCTTGATAGATACATAGAAAGTTATGCTTATATCCATCAACTAGTGCTTCAACCCTAACTGATGATATTGTTCGCCAAAGTTATGCTTCATTACTTAATCATGACTACAAATATCAGCTCTACAGTAGAGGGGCTACGTTACTCTGAGCAATCAGTGAGCAGGACAGAAACTCTAGTAGGAATCTAGAGCTCCTGTATCTTCCTCCTACACACTTTCAAAACCGAATCAATCAGGCTTAGATACCCAAGTTTCCTTGAGCTTTGGCTTTTTAGGTTTTATGACTGTCATCTTCTCTTTCTGAGCTTTTAGCTTCAAAGGATTCAAACCATTTTCATCCCGTGGTTCTGACATTGAGAGATTAGCATTCACATGTTGCTCAAGAGTATCAAAATTTGATGCTCGACAAGGAAATGTTTAAGCATACAGATCATTCAAGTCAGGCATGCTCCATGACATTTGAGGCATATTGAATTCATACCAATATGGATAAGGAACAAATGGCATGTTAGCATATCTTGTTGAATCTCGAGCATTATGAGCAAAAATGTGATGCATGACAGGCATATCAGTCATAGGCAGTTGAGTAGATCTTGTTTGAACAAATCTGCAAGAAGTATACAAGTGATTAACTCTACCACATCGAATGCAGGGCCTTCTGGAAGTACTTTATTCTGATGGGTAGCTGCTACTACAGTCAATCATTTTTGGTTCATTCATACTTTTCTCTTCATCTGCCTCTGACTCTTCTTCCTTGATGGTTTTGCTCCTTAGTGATTGAACATGGTTTTTGAAACCTGGTCCAACCTTATTGCTCAGTTTCTCTAGAGTCTGATTACTCCTAAATGGTTTTACCATCTTTGGAGCAGTCTCCACATCCTCTAGCTTCTTGTTATTGCAATTCCAGGTCTCTTTAAAAAATGTGTTTATTCCTTGAGATTTGATAATGTTGGACACAATGTAACTGGAATTATTCCATCTTGCAATAACCTCTTGTTCCTTTCTCAGCTGCTCTTTCAAGACCACTTCTCTTTTTAAGACAGCCTCAAGTTCATGTTTAGCATTCAGGCATTCAGCAAGTATTTCCTCAAACTCATAGACTTGAGTTTCCAACATAGCATTTATCTCATTAAGCATAACATTAGTTGCTTTGAGTCTGACATTTTCTTCAATGAGATTGTTAAAGGAAATACGCACAACATGTAATTCATCAAATAAACTCATTGCAGTGTTGCAACATACTTCTTTAACATTATTAGTTGGCTTCATAGAAAATACCTGCTTTCTGGTTGAACTTGCTTCTTGATTGTCATAGGTTATGGGTACAAGGTTGATAGATTCCTCTGTTGATGTTGAAAAACCCTCTTCATTTGAAACCCTTCGCTGAAAAAGGACTTCATCTTCCAGTGACGTTCCTTCCTTGCCCTTTTCCGATGTGGTTCTGATACATTCACAGATCTTCAGTTTGAATGTTGAGTTTGCTGCTTCTGTTCTCTACTCTTCTTTCAAATCTTGGTTGGAGATGACCACATCTCTTGTTTCTGTCTCCCCTTCTTTACTGATAATATTTGCATCCTGCATAACCTCAATATTCGAGCATTCAAGAGTACGTAACAGACTGCTAAGATTTAGATCTTTGGATTCAGGGGTATTTTTGATAGACACAAATATATGCTTCCATTTTCTGGTAGAGAGTTTGCAAACACCAATTTTGAGTCTTTGCTTGACAACTCATTCCCAGTTTCTTCATTGTCACCTCTCTCCATGGTTGCAGTTGCTTTTGATCTTTAAACTTCTTGTATGTTAGAAGCTTGCTCTGATACCAATTGTTATTCCCAGAACAATGCAACCTAGATTGTAGAAGGGGGGTTGAATACAATCTAGTTAATTTTACAAAACTTTTCAAACCTTTTACAATATGAACATATGTTCTTGTAAATTAACTAAGACTTCAGTCAAGCCATGAACATAAATGAATTCATCGAGTTAAAAAGAAATGCAGGAGACAAGCAAACTTTTTAAACTTTTCAGGTGGGTTTCTCAGAAAAAGACCACCTGAGGTGTATATTGAAGAATTCTCTAGTTTTGTTTTTCAACAAACTCCAGCTACTTACACAGATGATGAAAGAGAGCCTAAGTGTTTTTACATTCAGCTTTGTGCTTTCTTCACATACATGATCTATGCTAATCCACACAGTCTTATATACATCGACTGTGTGTTACAAACAAAACCTACAACATAATAAAATATTACATTTTTTGTTCTTTTTGATCACATGCTCGTCTCAGAAACTATCCTATTCGGGAAATGCCTTGGCTAGCATCACAGATAAACTTGTATAATCCCAAATGGTGCTTTCTGATTGAGTGTGCTGCTCTCTTCAAAAATTACTAAGTCCATGCAATTGACCTAGCTTCCAAGCCCATGTGACATCTGCATGAAAGAGACCTTTCCTTGGTTACCCGACTGTCAAGTCACTATCAGCGGAGATAAGTGAACATGTAGTATTACAAATAGGTCTTCATGCTTGTCAAGCTTTTCCTTTGTGTCCAGTTAGAAGGTAAACTTCTAGGTAACTGCCTTAACTCTTATTTATCCATCGAGACATAAAAGACAATAGATGACTTCATATTTAACTTGTAGGAATTTGAGCCTTCGAATATTTACAATTTTGACTCCCTATTCCATATATCTTTTGCGTTTTTATCCAATATCTTTTAGGTACGGGTGTGTAACGATGATCTCTGAGACTGTCCTCCATTCAACCTGTTAAATAAAGGATACCTTCAAAAGATTCTGTTACATAGATTTGTTTTCCATGTTGAATGAGATGAACATCAGTAGGCGTATTAATTCCATATCCGTAGACTTCCATTCTATGTCAATTATCCGTAGAAAGGTAATCTCAGAATATCCGTAGAAGTAATATTTCATAACTGTATCCATAGATGAGACATGACATTCTTGACTACATCCATAGATAGACGATGACCTCCTTAACTGCATCCATAGATAAAACATGACATCCTCAGTCGTATCTGTAGATCGACTTCATTCAGCTTTTGTCCTTAGAAGTGATGTCCTTAGCTTTTATCCGTAGCTGAGATAAGATGTTCCCAGCTTCTATCCGTTGATGAGATAAGATGTCCTCAGCTTCTATCCGATGATGTCATATGATGTTTTCAGCTCATATCCATAGATGAAATAAGATTTCATAGCTTGATCCGTAGAATGGATACACTTAGCTTCATCTTTAGATAAAACATCTTGTCATCTTTATTGATTCACCATTACTGAGTTGATTAGGCAGACTTACCACTGAAACACTTGGTGCTTGATTAGACG
Organism: Heracleum sosnowskyi; assembly: GCA_030848705.1. Lineage (NCBI taxonomy): Eukaryota > Viridiplantae > Streptophyta > Magnoliopsida > Apiales > Apiaceae > Heracleum > Heracleum sosnowskyi. Next base: position 45,826,757 of record CM061239.1, on the reverse strand, counting down.
TCCGTTGACTTGCTTTTGAATTGCTTCCTAACTTGCTGACATAATATCCTCCAATCATTTGATGTGGCTTTTAGACCTTGGATAGATAAAATGCCTTCTAGTTATCTTACTGATTTATCAGCTTCTGTGAACTACCTTTCTGATAATCAGCTTCGGTATCAAGATCAAATTCTTGTCTTCATATGTGTCAACCCTAACAGGGAAGTTGTGATAATTCTGTGTTTTGTTGCATGTGGGGTTCATGAAACAACAAAACACTTGAAATGTTTGTCATCTTTCCCTTTTGACCAGCTTGAATGGTTCCCTTTCGAAGTAACTCAAGCTCATAAGATTTAAGAACACCATGCCGTGTTTTTAAAAATATATTGGTCATATCCCTTCCTTCTCTTATGATTGAAATTCTATGTTCAATATGTTCAGGAATAATTAACAAAATTTTCATGTTAATCCTTCTTTTATCTCTAAATACATGCCATACCTTTGTAGGTCAGCAAAAATTGATTTTCACATGTGACTTGAAATTTTGTAACTTGTTGCTTCAAATATCTTTTTCTAGTTTAGTTGTGATTTTCTATGACAGTTATCACTATTGAATATCTCGAACAATATTGATCTCCCGCATACTTTGATGTCACTACTTGCTTAAAGTACTGAGAAGCCTTTTCGCAAAATATGTTGTCATTTTTTTAGTGCTATGTTTGAAAATGCATACTTAGAGGGATAAATGGCTAACTATGATCAATTTTAATATTTTACCAGAAATGGCTTACTGAGTTCAAATTAATGCAGACTTAAATGGCATGCTGACTGTTACCAATGCAGACACAAATGGCACGCAGATTGTAAATAAATGAAGTACGGTAAGTAAGGCAGAAAAGTAAAGAACACAAGAAACTTTTAGCCAGGTTCGACCCCTAGTCCCTATGGTCTACGTCCTGATCCCTTACCAACCCGGTAAGAAAATATATTATTGATCAAAGGTAATAACAATTACAAGATACAATAATACACCACCCTTCTTCCCGGTTGTTGACAAATGGCTTGCTGAACACCTGTTTCAGAACTTGCTCTCTAAGCTATACTTCTCTAGCAACGTTCACCAAACCCTTGTTCCCTAGCCAATATGTCCAGAAACTACTGATTACAAATAGAGCAATACAAATCAATAAAGTGATTACAACTCAAAACCTATGAACTCTCAAAGATATAGTACATATATGATATATAAAGAGCCCGAGAGAATTTGTTTGAATATAGCAAAGTAAAACTGAGTTGTGTGTTCTTGTTGTGCTTGGATAGATGATAGAAAAAGACACAAGAACAGGTTTAAATAGCTTCACAAACAACGTTCAAAAATCAACCAATTAATTACCAACGTCTAGAATCCAATTCTAATGTTCAATTGGTTGGAGAGATTTTAGCAACGTTCATGTGACCGTTTGACAGAGATTTGGAGAAGATAAATCGAAGAAACAACAAAACCCTTCTGTTTGTGTGTATCGAAAACATGTATAGGAGATTTTGTAAGAGAAAATCTTTTAAACATGGCAAGCTCCTATAATTTTGGAAAGCGATTATTAAAAAGGATTTGATAAAAGATTTTGAGCTATAAATATATTATGTACGTATTAAGTCTTAAAAGAGCCCTCACAATATATTTAATCAAGTTTCCTAATATAGATCCATGATCCACAATCTTGACAGATTCTGAGCAGAACAACTTGGCTTGCTGTTTGTATATTGAACTTGTGAAGTTGGCTTGCCAAATTGACTCAGTCCAGCACTAATGGCTTGCTCTTTAGATAAACTGAAATTCATATCAGTAAGCTATTTTTCCCTGCAAAACCAAGTTAGTACATATGATAATGGCATGCTATTTTATATGCACTGATATTTCATATCAGTAAGCCATCTTGCCCTGCAACAACAAGTTAGGATAGAGCATATAGCTTGCTGCTTTACATCTATAAATATAAATATCTTTGCCACTATGTGATCATCAAAATTCATAGAGTTTCAATCTTCCCCTTTTTGATGATAATATATTCATATGTGATTGAGCTAAAAGCTCCCCCTCAATCAAAGCATCAAGCAAAACAAGTTAACAAAATAACAAGCTAATATATTCAATGACAAACAATCAACTTGTTGTTATGTGTCATCATCAAAACTAATAGGGTTTCAATCTCCCCTTTTTTGATGATTACACACCAATATCTAAATTTATGCTTCTCCTGCAAAAATATTAGCAATGTAGACAAGGAGATAAGCAATATCTTGGTTTGGCGTCAAATGAACATTTAGCATTATTAAACCAAACAAAGTAAATGAAATAGAGAATCAATACTTTCTCCCCCTTAATGAGTAATCAATACTTCGTGCAAAACAAGATTAGATAATAAAACATGAAATATTCATAAGCAACATTTGTATTCATCATCAAAACATCACGCCAACAATGTTGTCACAGCTTCTGCCAAACATTTGATCAAGTTTTTCATTAATTATTATGAGCAAATTTTATGTTATCTTTAAATCGTGCGTAGTTTGCTATCATCTCATTTGAGTGTACAAAGACTTTACTAATTGTTTGTATAATTACAATGCCATAGAACATTCTGTTCCGTAAATTTCTTGATAGCAATATCGTAGATGATGTCGAGGATGATAATTATAATTATGCCTAAACACAATGAACTTCTATAAATTTACGTATTTTATTTAACTTTATAACCTGATGGTATTTATTAAATCTTTTGTCGCCTATTCTAATTATAGCAAATATACTTAAATCGAAAGAAAATACTTCAATACTTTTTAAAACTAAGTATTTAAAAATTAAGTTGACAATAATCATGTTGTAAGTGTTAATCCCAAATGACCTAACAGAATTGTAGAAGGGGGGGTTGAATACAATTCTAGATATTTTCTAAACTTAAAACAACTTTCAAATAAAACAAAACTGAAAATAAAAACACAAGCAAATATAAAATTTCAGTTGGATGTTTTGAGGATCCAACTGAGATGTTTTTATTGCGGAAATAATCTGTGTTACAAAAGTATCACAGCTGCTCAGTTCCTGATTTGGAGTGAGAGTGCTCTTGAAAGAAGCTAATACAAAATATTTTTATCTCACTCACATCTATTAAAAATGAACTGCTACACTTGGTTCTAAAACCCAAGTTTACAGTGCTATTTTTGGCTACACTAAAATACACTAAAGGTAACCGCCAGTAGCTTGCTTTTCATCCCTTTTGTCCAATGGTCCTTGGAGATCTTGTCTTTTGTCTTCATGCTTATTATGATCCCACTCAAGAACCTAATTGGAAATTGAAATGTTTCCTTATTCCCAGTGTCCATTTTGATGGCTTCCAATGCAAAGTACACTTCTACATCACCTTTTGATCTGTCAGAAAACTGTCACTATCACTTTGTCAACTATTGAGAAAAGTGATAATGATTCGTTGATAGCACGAAGATGTGTTTCGTTGATAGCTTTATTCTTCATTCCGTTGATGGTATATTCTTCATTCCGTTGATAGACTAATCTTCATTCCGTTGATAGACTAATCTTCATTCCGTTGATAGACTAGTCTTCATTCCGTTGATAGACTAATCTTCATTCTGTTGACATGTCTTCACTTAGGCAAAATTACAAGGCACAATATATTTACACTTAACCAACCTGTTTTTCCTATCATGACTTAGAAAACCTATCTAATACCTACAACAAATGTATATCAACTTGCTACATCACTCATTTCGTTGATGAGCTACCTGTCAACGAAAGCTGCAAAACATACCATTCTGTTGACAGTTACAAAAGTGACTTAATACAAAATCTACTAAGTGTTTTTATAATCATCATCAAGAACAACATATTCCTAACACTAAGAACTTAATATATCTAACATATAAGTTTGAGACATAACTCATATATGTTTTGAATATCACCCTATTTACAAGAAGTAGCTAAAATACTCTTAAATAAGTTATTAGCTGAAGTGTTATATGTTTTTATTTAAAAATTATTATAAAAAATTATTATAGAGTATTTAATATTTTATTTTTAAAAAAATCGATGAACAGAACTAAATATTCTTAATATAACAATCACAAATATATTTAAAAAAGTATTTAAAAAAAAAAGGTTATGACCGGAAATGTCTATCCAACCCTATCATTCACCAAGTGTTAACAAAGATTTCGACATTGAAGAATAGTAGTATATGTTAACATGTCAAAATTGTATATCGCACAAAATAAACTCTGATGACTCTGTCCAATTCATTTTTTTAAAAAATTTCTAACTAAAATGTCAACATGACTTAGAAAACCTATCTAATACCTACAACAAATGTATATCAACCAGTGAAGTATTGTACAGTGCAATTGCTACATCACTCATTTCGTTGATGAGCTACCTGTCAACGAAAGCTGCAAAGCATACCATTCCGTTGACAGTTACAAAAGTGACTTAATACAAAATCTACTAAGTGTTTTTATAATCATCATCAAGAACAACAAATTCCTAACAATCTCCCCCAATTTATGACTGATATAATAACAGCCATAAATCAAGAGCCTTGATGATAACAAAAACACTTAGACAAATTATAAATTACAAAAGTAGAATTTGTATTGAGCTACATGATTTACTGAAAATTGACTGAACACAAATTAGAAATTCTTACAATACAAGTGCACAGAGCTACTCCTCTAGCCTGAGCAGATTTATCAACTTTGTCTCTGTGGCCTTGTTTTCTTCCCCTTCCTTGCATTGTTCTCCTCAATCTGAGCTTGGAGCCTCCTGTAGAAAATCTTCTCTTCTTCATCTTGTTCACCCAACTTGGATTGCATGAATCTTAGAGTTTCATTAGATGCCTTTTCCAATTGGTCCTCCATTCTGAAGAATCTTCTGCAGTTGTCCTTGTCTCTGAATTCCATCATCCAAAAGGGGTTGGAGATGAATTTTCTTTCCTGATTGAGGGACCTTTAGAACCCTGGGAAGTGCATCAGGTTTGTTCCAGCTAGCTTTGACTTGACAAATCTTGGAGACAACCTCAGACTTGGCAATTTTGGTGAACCCAAAATCTCTCTTTAAGCATTTGAACACCACCATCAGTGTCTAAAAGTCTTCTCCTAGAATTTTGTGCAGAGGCCAGATTCTTTCCCTTCCACCCTTGTACACAAACACTAATCTCTCTGGTAATCTCTAAGTGGCTGCTATCCCTCTCACTTCTACCAAGTCCTCAAGATATAGGTTTAAGTCAGACTTCTCCTTTATATCAGCAATGTAGATGAAGTCCTCTGGGTTTGTTGGTGGTTTCTCAACCTGTGGCCTCCTCACAAAAACTGTCTTAGCCTTAGAAACCTTCTACTGTGATTTCTTCTTTGCATCCATCTCAATTAGAAATTTGGGAAAATTATCTTCATCAAACTCAAAAGGCTCTTCCTTTGGCACAATTGGTTGATCATGAAAATTAACAGGATGTTCAGGATCACAAGCTAATTTTCCTCCAATGCTTTGATCTGAAAAAGTTGAAGGCACAGCTGTTACAGGGGCATCTATTATAGTGTCTTGAGAATCATCTTTATCAAAGGCCAAGTTTCTTTTAGCCCTTGCCTTGGGTTGCCTTGTACTTTTTCTCTTTTCCTTTGCATCCTCAGCTTCAACCCTAGCTCTTTCTTCTTGCTGTCTTTCCTCTTCATCAAGAGCTTGGGCAACTGCAAGAGCTTCCATGCCTGCCCTAGCTGATTCCTCAGTTTTAGCTTCAGCAAAATTTGGGTGACCAGCCCAAACACAAATCTCTTGCTCATTCCTGTAGATTATTGCTCTTTGCTTCCTTATCTCAGGCACATTGCTTTCCTTGCATTTTATGATAAGTTCACTCAGAATCTTGAACTCATCTGGGAATGGAGGTGGAAAGAATGTCCTAGCAATATTCTTGCCCTTTGGTTTAGCTGGGGATTTTGGAGATAAGCATCTTTGAAGAGTAGCTGAGTCCACATCTCTAATACATGAAGTTTGTCCCTTTTCTTTTCTTGGACCAGTAATCACTCCATGTAAAAGAGGCTTTAGATTATAAGATGATTTAGTTTGTGGCTCCCATTCCGTTGACACTAATACCATGGCATTCGTTGATGGTGCTGTAGAAATAACTTGATCCGTTGAAGGATGTTTGTTTCTTGCAGTTTCAGCTATCTTCTTAACCCTTGCATCAATGCTAGACCATTGTTCTTTAATCTGTGAAGCAAGTTGTATCCTCATAGATGCTTGTTGAATCAGGTCAATGCCATCCAATTTATCCTTTAGTGACTCCCCCATAGCTAATGGCTCCTGTGGTAAAGAAATGGCTGGGACCATAACTTTCGTGACTTGAATATGAAGCTCCTTAGATTTCTCCCCCCTTTTGTTATCATCAAGAGTAATAACAGGGAGACCTTGAGCTGCCACTAGCTGAGTCAAAAGTTGAGTTAGCTTCTCATGTGCCTGCTGCATTTGAGTTAATGTGGCTTCCACTTTGTCCACCCTAGAAGTAAGAGTTTTCAAGGTAGTTGCCACCTCATTATCCTTGTTGAAGAAGGTGGTCATCCTGGCAACAGTGAGAAGTGGGAGTTTTTCATCAAACCTCCAATCTGTGGAGTCCTTTAGATTTGCAATGGAGTCCTTGATTTCCCTAGCTTCAATCCTGGTCTGCAGCATCTGTAGCCTCTGAATCTCCAAAGAGTCCATTATAGCCTTGTAGAATTTCTTGTCATTGTCATTAGCAGACTCATGAGCCAGGTAAGCCTCATTGTACTGCCTAGAAATTGTAGCATCCAGGCTATGATTTCCATGCAAGTTTTGAGAAAGCCATCTTGGAGTAGGAGGCACCATAGAAGTCCCAGTCTGTGAAGAAATAGCCACCTGTAGATCAGCATCCTCATCACTTGAAGAATCATCATACTCAAAACTTCCACCAGCTCCTGGAGACAAATTGGCAAGTGCATCCTTAGCCCTCATCATGGATGCAGTTGTATGAATAAGATTAAGTGACCTCTCTGCCTCCACATTGCCCTGTTGAGCCATTAGTTGATAGGTTGGCAGAGGATGAGTAAAGGTTTCAGGATCCAGAGAAATACTATCCAGAGTCTGTTGATAATGCTCTTGGAAATTCATTTCCCTTTCACCCTCATTAACCTTCATTGACTCACTAGCAATGGCTGTTTCCTCCCTTATTTCTCCTGTAGTCCCTTCTCTCTCTCCACTCTTTTCTTGCATCATGGGCTCCCCATGGCTCACACCTCTCACACCCTCACTTTCACCTACTAAGGTGGAACTCTCAGTCTCTCCTTTTGCCTGGCTGGAAGAAATAGCCAGCCTCTCACTCACATCCTCTCCTTTTGCCTGGTTGCAAGCCAGCCTCTCAGATTCACTCCCTTTCAACCCTAGAAGTGTTTCAACTACCACTAGATCATCTGCACTAGTTGTGTGAACAACTTGATTTTCAATAAAAGGTGCAGAATGAACTATCAACGGAATGGTAGTTTGAACTATCAATGGTATGGATACCGTTGATAAAGAAACACTTGTCAACGAAAGAGACTGTTTCGTTGATGAAGTCAAGAAAGGATTTTGAGAAAGTGAAATTACAGTAGAATCTGTGGTGATTGATTTTAAAGATGGTTCCACAGATCCTCTTGTAGCTTCAGAAAAAGATGATTGGTGGCCCAACAAATCACTTAACAAGTGATGACCACCAATTTCAGAGTGGGGCTTCTCCAAGAATAGAGTTGGAGAATCAGGATAGATGTATGGATCATATCCACATCTAATGACTGTGTTGGGGAATTTTGTGGAGGTGTCTCAATATTAATATTGAGAGAGTGGGACTGTAACCCCGGAGTAAAAATTGGGGCTACATCAAACTGAATTTGAGAAACTGGAATTGTTGATTCCAGTGTGTGTACACCCTATGTGTCCTGGGATTTTTGTCTTACCCTTCTTTGGTATTGGGAAATAGCTGTTTGGGGGCTAGATGTGTCCCTTACCCTTTTGATGTGTGCTCTTGGAGGAGAGCTTGTTTCAATAACTACATCCTTTTGGGAGGATGCAATTAGACTTCTGTTAATATCCATATTACTCATTGTGACTTGTTGGGAAGACACAATGGGGCTAGTCTGGGAAACACTTATCTCTCGCACCTTATTCTTAGGGTTTCTTTGATTTTCACCCCTTCCCTCACCTCTCACACCATCTGCACCACTCCCCTTAGGTTTTGTAGTGGATTTTACAACAGGTGCCTTTTGAGAAGCATCTGAGGTTGGCTTGGAGGATTTCTTAGATTTTGGTTTTGTTGCAGGGGCAGGAGCCTGTTGGGTCACAACTACAGACTCCATAGCTACAGAAGTGGGTGAAATAGTAGAAGTAACAGTTAAACTAACAGGGTTAGAAGTGGTTACCTCAATTATGGGCAGATACACCACTGGGACATCACCATTGTCATTGAGCCTCAGGATGTCTGTCAAGACCCTCTTCTCTTGTACAAAGCAGTTAAACCTGGAATTTGGGTTAGAGATAACGAATGGTGCTGGACTAACATGGTTAGGCAACATCATTAGAAATCTAGCATAATAGATATTATTTTTCCTATTAGCCTTATCACCCAACTTAGCACCAAATTCATACATAAGTTGGGTGCTAAAGTGTAACAGCCCCAAATCCGGGGTCGGGGATTTAGGGTTATCACGATCCATGTACTCCTTGCCTTACCTGTATCACTCACACCATTCATAATTCACCTGCTCATGACCCCACAATATATGTCTCTCTCTCACACACACACACACAGGTTAGAGTCTCAGAAACGACACAATACAACAGCTGCGAAATAAATAATTTTTATTACAATACCCAAATGTCTTTTGAATCTGTTACTGATACAATTTTCTACGTATTGTTACATTACCAACTTAGCCTTCTGATGCTTACAATCCTCTGATACCATTCATGTCTATACCTAAGTTGAATGCCAAAAGTCGTAGCCTGATTCGATTTGTTCGTACTACTCTTCGGGATCACTGCTAGAAACTGTTTATGGAAACGCCTTGCGGGGTATGTGCCATCCCATTGGCATCCTGCTTCGCTGCTATATAATATAGATAAAACAATAGCAAGAGTGAGCGATAGCTCAGCAAGGTAATAAAAGTTTGGCATAATCCTGCCTTTAATTCAATTAAGAAATAAGAGGGTATAAGACAATAATTTGTCAAAATATCTCGATACTGAAATTATTTCCTTATCGGAATGTATTCCCAAAAACAGTACCATTATTGTACTTCAAATATCATTTTCATAATATTTCTGCAAACTTGTGCTATATTATGAACAAAGTTCTAGTATAAAAGATAAGGTTTCAAAGTAAACCAAATATAACCTTTCCGAAAAATATCTGCCATATAAGCAGAATATCAACATATAACTTAGAAGATGAAGTTATAAGGTGATTCAGTATAAACAACTCCCTTACCATAACTCCTGTTATGTAAGGTATCCGCAGAGTCATATGATATAAAAGATGAAGTTATATGGATTTATTGTCACTTCATTTCCAAAAACTTTTCGACCCCCTGCCAACATGATTGGTTCTTTATCCCAATGCATGTTGCAGGAATATCCAAGTTGGATGATGAACTAATACTGGAGTTGCTACCGCGTCCGCTGTGCCTAACCTTGCTATGATCAGTAGCAGGTCGCACCGCTCAAATAGTTTTCTACATGTAGATGGAAGAATCACGACAGCCTGACATTGTCTACTACCTTTCTGGATCTCCCGGCCCATTTGGGGCAATAAAAGTTGGACGGGCCCACGCAACTTGACCACTTACACCACTCCTAGTTCAGATGAAATCCATGACTCTGAAACGTAAAGATCGTCCTCCTTTCCCCAAGTGTAACACTTGTTGATACGACTCCACTAAGTAGTTATATCTAGGTTGGAAAGGAAGATTCTCCAATATCTCCCAAGTTATTGCTTGTTAATGGATATCGACTTGTTCCAGGAATTTACCCCTCGATCGTTGAAGTGGTAACACAATATTTGACTTGCAGCAATTACATAGCTTTGAGAAAATATTTGTCCCCTGACAGTTTTGAGTTGAGAGTTTAAAAAGAGTAGCAGTCACTTAAATCAGGTTTCCCATATTTTTGATAGTTGAGCGAGCATTTAAATCCCCTTTAAAAGACAGATTTAAATGGAAAAACATTATTTTGGGAACCTCTTTTTGATTTGAAAATAATTAATAATCTTTATTAAATAAGTAACCTTCAAATGAATATTCGAAAATAATATTCATTAAGTAAATAAAGATTAAATGAATATTCATAAATAATATTCCTTAAATAAAATAATTAACCCTCGAATAACAGTTACCCGATATCTTTATCGGAAAATAACCTTTATTATATACAAAATAATATAATTACTTCTGATCTAAAGAAATATCATACGCCCTTAACTTAGGGCCTTTATAAAAACCTAGCTTCTAACTAATATCCCATATCTAGCTTAGAAGCCCATAATCAAATCATTTCCAAGTAATAAATACTTTCCGGAACATAAATAATGTTTAATAATAATATTCCTCAAGATGAATAGTACTCTGCCGCTGGAATCCCTCCGGGTTTCCACGACTATCTATATGACAAAAATATCGACTCCCGGTCTAGAGTTGAAACAATAAACCTGCTCTTATCTATAGAGCTACAAGGTACACCGGTTTATAACTACTTTATCTCAAAGCTCATATATAAACCAAAATCAAACTCTATTTTATACAATATATAACATGTATCGCAAAACTGTATAACTCCACACATGACAAAAGCAGTAATATATAATCAATACTTCAAAGTATAGATTTAGAAAACTTGCCACAATACTTGCAACAAAGATTTGATATATAAATTGGGAATACACAAGTATTGAACATTGGAAAATATACATATTCTGAATAATAGAGTAAGGTTTAGTAAACTTGCCTGATGCTCGAGAAGTGATAGGGGTTCGCGACGATGCCAGACAATCTAGACAAAGTCAAAGCAAACGCACGATTAATCCCCTGGATAATCCACTTGTACTCAATGCTTAAACACGTAAGCGAAACACAACCAAGGAATTACTAGCTCGTTATAGGCTCATACTAAGTCCACGTTTAGTCGACAATTACTTAAGTCCTAGGTTTAGTCCGAAATCGATCCTCGAATACAAGTTATACTTAACCATTTACAACATTGGTTTCTAAGTCATGTTCTTAGTGGTTTTCACTTGCGCGACCTCGGCTACAACATTTTTATAAAATCGAAAAATAATCTTTTGGACTCGAAACCTTCGTAAAAACCTTCGTAACTGACCTTGACACTTCAATACAAAATTTCATATTTTAAAACAACTCTTAAGGGTCTCAAACATAGCCACAAAGTTTGTACATTTCTGCAATCTCATTCCTTGAACCACTTTCACTAAAATGGTCATATCTCATAAACCGTAATTCGTATAGACATGATCTTTATACCAAAACAAACCTTAAAACAAGACCTAAATTTTAATGGTCAGTGTTGTTCAAAAATAATCCAAGACCAGTTCGTAATTCTTGCTCAAAATAGCCTTAAATAAAGTGGGCATTACGACGGCTATAATCGTAACGTTTCCCGGTTTTTGTTATGTCAAAACCTCTTAAAACCAAATCAATTCAACAACACAACCATTTTTACAACATAACCAGTTTATATACCTCAAGCACATATCACCAACATCAACCAACAACAAGTATCCATCAAGAATTAACCATACATACTCCAAATTCCATAAACATGCTCATTCTTAAACATTACTAGAAACTTCACTTAAATCTCAACATAAATCAAAGGGTGGATGAGTGGTATACCTTCCTTGATGCTCTACCAACACTAACCAGTGGCAAAAACCACTCAACCAGCCTTATATACTCCTTACAAAGCTTAAACCTTAAAATCCAATCAAGAAAACAAGTTAACAACTTTCGGAGTTACTATTCATCATCACTTTGTAAAATCCATATAAAATCGAAAAACAAGAGTTTGGTGTTAAGAGTTTTACCAGACCTTGTACTCTTCATAAGCTTTCTTTTGAGCTATAGATCGTCAAATTTAAAGCTTCCTAGCTAGGGTTTTGAGTCCCATCTTCCCGCTGGACAGAAACTGGACAGTTTGGATTCTCCAACTTGGGGAAGCGATTTGGATAGGCTACACTCCTTTGTTGGCCATGAACTTTTGGACGAATGTTACCCATGAAGTGGAGAAGCTATGGTTAAAATTTGGGGATTTAAGGATGGATAGAAATGGAGTTATGAATTGTTCTCTCCCCCTTGTGCAAGCTGAGCCGAAAATGGGGGGAGAGTTCTTCTCTTTTCTTTTCTTCTTTTCTTTTTCTTTTGTTTTGGATAATAGATAAGTATGCTGATATTTGTATAATTAAGTGGTCAAAATTGGTGAGTCATGGTCCTTGATGCCTTCTTCTTGCGACACTTGTCAAGCATGCACTGGTTCAGCTAAAGTAGCTTTACTGGTTCGCTTTCCTTTCACATGGATGATCCAAATGTTGCATCCCTCGAATTAATCTTGTTACATGTTACTTCCATGTCTATATTTAATCCTCTAAATGTTGTCTTATTCCTCTTGAAAAGATTCGAAATATTCCCTAAAAAGAGCGAATACAACTCTATGCGATTCTCGCAGTGAATGGTAACTATTCACTATTCATTCCAACAATCGAACCCTTAAATCGACTTTAATAAAATAATAAAATTCCAAAATATTAAATCCTCAAATCCTCAATTTTAATATCTCATTTCTTGAATATAATAATATATAATTCACTGCCCGGTCAAATACTATACCAAAATAAAATTTGGAATTTCTGAATTCTGATCGTTTTTGCATTCACTTATTTACTCCGTAGATCACTAATATGACTTCGGAATATCCACACTACGTCTCGTACATAGGTGGCATGAAAAATTTTCTTAACCCTCAAAATCACTATTCATCCACCAAATTCACTATTCACTGATGCACTTAATCATAATAAGAAAAGTTTCAAATTTTACCAAAAATCCGGGTTATTACAGTCTCCCCTCCTTAAAAGGATTCCGTCCCGGAATCAAATTAGGAGTAACCAGGGGACTTCTCTTCCATTGCACTTTCTAACTCCCAGGTGGATTCTTCCACCTCTTGATTTTCCACAAACCTCTCACTAGCTTGTCAACCTCGTCACTTAGCACTTGCTCTTTTCTATCCGTGATTTCCACAGGTTGTTCTTTGTAAATCAGACCAGGTTGTATACCTACCTGCTCGTACTCTACATATGCCGGGCATCTATAGTATACTGACGTAGCATTGACACATGAACCCCGTTATGACCATTCTACAAGTTTGGGGGGGGGGGGGGGGTAAGGCTGGCTCGTAGGCCACCTTCCTAACGCGTCTTAAATCTCAGATGGCCCAATGAATCTCGGGCTCAACTTCCCTTTCTTTCCAAATCTTATTAATTCTTTCCATGGAGATACCTTTTAGCATCACGAATCTCTAACCTCATATTCTCCATCTTGTCTGTACAGAAGATACACCAACATAAACTTGTTTGTCATCCATCAACATGTCATTTAGCTTATCAATAGCAGTACTACCTCTACACTCGCGGGCTTAGTCCGCATACTTTCTTTGTCTGTCTTTGTTGTTACTAGCCGCTTGTTGGTGAAATCTTTTGTCTTTCTAGTTTGTTGGACTAACTTGGGTTTTGTGTAAAATCTCATCCTTTAATTCCCGATCATTCGGAATCCATCACTATCTTATTTTAATTAAGGGTATCGACCACCACATTGGCCTTCTCCGGATGGTAGTGTATCTCACAGTCATAATCCTAGGTTAATTCTAGCCATTTCTCCATCTCATGTTATCTACTATCACGGAGAATTCAAAGCCAATTCGTTATATTCCATAAAATTTTGTGGGCGCATTAGTCAACCCAAAATAACTTCGCTGGAAACTCGAAGTGTCTATTCCTAGTACGAATCGCAGTCTCGGGTATATCCTCGGATTTAACTTCCAACTGGTGATACCCAGTTCTTAAATAAATTTGGAAATACACAGCGTTCTTCCGCTGATCAAACAATCATTTACCAGGGTACCTATTCTCCATGTCAGACTCATACAACTCTCGAGGTTCGATGCATAGTCTTGTGCTAACATCTTTCTCTCTTACAACAACACCAGGCTCTCCATGGTGGTACACTGGGTCTTATCATACCCTTGTACAACAACTCTTGTAACTGAGTCACTAACTCTTTCATTCCCACTATACCCTGAATACTCGGTATTCATTCTCATGTCATCCAAATCAATATCTGGTAGCTCATTAAAACCTTGTACAATCTCCCAAAACCATTGTAGTTTCCTTTATACTTGGTATCTCTTTTCTTGGCGTCAACCATAAGAGCTAATTAAGCCTCGTATCTCTGGCGTAATAGTTTCTTAGTCTGAACTATATTCAAGAATCTCTGAATCTGTCTCCATTCTTTATTTATTACTCTCTCTCCCTTACAATCAGTCTGGGCTCCATTGGGTGTCAACCAACCCATTCTTATTATAATATCAACTTCTCCCAACTTGAAAAGAATCAGGTCTATCAAAAGGGTCGACCTCATATTTCTAGTTCACAACCTGGATGTACCAGCCTTATGGGAAAATCCCTCGAATGGCTATTTGTACTTGTAATTATTCCCTTAGTGGCTCGGCCTTAAGGTTTAATCGTCATGCAACTTCTTGATATACAACGATACATTAGCTCTGTCTAAACAGTATAGAAGGGCACCTGCTATTTAAAGGTCCTGAACGTGGGCTGCTTGTTGGAGGTAGCCCTGGTTGAAACCTACTGGCTTTCTTTTCTTCTGTGTTAACAAACTCCGGAACAAACCTCGATAATTCGGAAAACTTGGCCTCATACTCGGTCACAGTCATGGTTTCTTGTTTTAACTCTTTAACTTTCATTTTCATCCGGGTCTCCATATATTTCCGGAAATTATTCCTATAGAACCACACACGCTGAACCTCTCCCAAGTCACAATACCAGCTCCCTCTGACTCCATCGTCAGTACTTATCTTGCTAACCCAGAGGTAGTGTCCATTCATAAACAACTCCTCCAAAATCTCAATCTCACTATAGGGCATCTATGTAATCGCCGTTGTCACTGGAGTTCACGGCACATCGCTATTTCTTTCACATATATCGATTGACACGCTTTCCATTATCATAATATCCTTGGGAGAATAAACCAATTTCATTGATATATCACTAACATTCTATTCGTCTTAGGGATTCGCTCCTGTCACAGGCGATTTCTTTGCGAATTTAATTCCTATCAGCGAATTTTGACTTATTTGACCTGGTTGGCCTCCCCTTGAAGTTCAATAAGGATAACAAAAATTATGGGGCCTTGAAAGATAGCTCCCATATCAAAGAAAATGTCACACACTGGTGATCATAAGGTTATGAATTTTAAGGTAACCTTATTGGAGGTAAGAGAATTTTACCGAGAGATCAATATGATCATAAGAACTCAACGTTGTGTGCCTCAATTGAGACATTACTAAAGGTAATAAGCCTTCTTGTATTTCACAACTTACAAGTGATGGCGTCCCATCAGACTTCTATCACACAGACAGATAGTCCTTATAACCCCTATAAGTATAAAGTTGTTCGTCTCAGTGGAAGTTGAAAGGTATGAAAGCAATTCGAGATCAATTTAATGATTATCGCCTTTCGACCATATTTCTCAAAAGAACACCTTGGATTAAAATTGAATAGATTCCAAAGGTGCGGTTTCCAAAGAAAAGAATAACCAGAAAGATACTGGTATTTAACAAGCAAGTGGTGAGGTATCACCATAGGGTCATTCATTATTTGAAGAAAAGTAAAAGCTTAAATAACATTACTTGACAGGGCTTCGAAAACCTGAAAGTAGGCATTGTTACAGCCTCTGGCACAAGTGAAACTGAATATGGTTTAGCACAAGGGTTATAAAACAACTTCGAAGAGGGAATATACCCTTTATCAGAATTCTTTCCTGGAGAGAGGTCAAGATAGATCATAGATTGGGGAGGTACCCCACATAATTTGCAAATGGGGAGGGTACTACCAAGGTCTCTACGGATGCCTTTTACGTCGGCTCCTCTAATGGATAATCGTTCAATTCCAAAGCTTTTTTCTACATGCACACCCTAAGGTGCTCGATACTTACGTTATTGCCGACTCATAATAGTCGCTAAGGATTCAACCATCGACCTTTGCAATCGCAGGGAATTCTATTCGACTAGGCGCAAACATCTCAAGTAAGCGTTCTGTTCTATAAGAAGACTTCGATACCGCTGTTGCCCGTAGCAATGACAATTCCACATGTCGACTGGGCGGTACTTCGGAAGATCGTTAGAAACTACAAGCTTAAATCCGGTCTCTATTTCAATCATCCTTATACCCAATATTCCTTCTCACATATCAATCCCGTGTGCTCCATAAGCTTAACACTTTTGGCACAATAGCCTTTTCATTTAAGTCAATCCCGGAACTTCTCAGTCCGTCTTGGTCCTTAAATATATTTTGCCTTTACCGTCCAATCTCAACTTCATCATTTTATCTCTACAATCAATTATAGCAATCTGGGTCTGTCCACCAACCCATATGACGACTATCTTATCCAATCCACAGGGTTCGCTCTAATTTCCACTCTCTTTGGTGACATCCTCTGGTAATCAGAAAGACAAGGTTTGCCAAACTTTGCTGAATTCCTTTCCAAAATCGGGGAAATTTGATCAATCTATTACCTACTAATAATGCTCGGATCTGATTTCCGACCTTTCTGTTCTATCCTCATAATTCCTTCCTGGTTTCCTGAGGGTGGTAAATCTTGTTCTCGATTCCGCCTTAGCGTGCTTGTCTTACAATAACATTTGCATATACCCAAAATTTTCCTTGGGATAATAAAATCCCTCAATGATGTAATAGACACTCTTTCCAGTGGAATCGCTGGTCGTGGGGGATTGAAACCTCATAGCCAAAGCAATTCCTTTCACTATTCTTAGGCAACTAAGTACCCTTAATCGTTCGTGAAAATCTGAACACCTTGGTTCTTACATATGCTGGGTTTCGTTCAAGTCGAATCAATCTACTGATACTGGCTATACTGCCTCTACCTCTTCTGCCTTGGAGACTCTACTCCATTTTCTTTGTCATACCTCTTGATGAATCATGAACGATCCTTAAACTCTCGTCTCGTCACTTATTTATCCCTTGAAGGTTCGTCCGGTCTTATCATTAGACCTCAAGTAAAACACCACATCTTTATCAATTGGCACATTTTCTACAGGATTCTTCCCTTGACCCACCATGGGGTCTTCCTCTAGATCCTCCTACGGATCTTCCTTTATCGGGTCTCCGTCCATTTCTAGGAGCGCATCATCAAATGCCTACTCGAAGGCCTCGGGATCTGGTATCTCAGAATCCCATCCATCTATAACTCATACGAATCGAGGTGACTAACCATGAAGTCCTAAGTACGGTTTCCAAAAGAAGTCCCCTCTCGGGCTTCATCTTAAACAGTCAGGGTCATGTCCTCTAACCCGACTACGAACTCAATTTGAGCTCTAGATGTTCTTATCATTATTAAGGGTATTGTAAGACTCGATCTCCTATCGTTTCTGAGGACTGTAACCTAATTCTCTGATACCATTTCTGTAACAACCCCAAATCCGGGGTCGGGGATTTAGGGTTGTCACGATCCATGTACTCCTTGCCTTACCTGTATCACTCACACCATTCATAATTCACCTGCTCATTACCCCACAATATATGTCTCACACACACACACACACACAGGTTAGAGTCTCAGAAGCGACACAACACAACAGCTGTGGAATAAATAATTTTTATTACAATACCCAAATGTCTTTTGAATCTGTTACTGATACAATTTTCTAAGTATTGTTACATTACCAACTTAGCCTTCTGATGCTTACAATCCTCTAATACCATTCATGTCAATACCTAAGTTGAATGCCAAAAGCCGTAGCCTGATTCGATTTGTTCGTACTACTCTTCGGGATCACTGCTAGAAACTGTTTATGGAAACGCCTTGCGGGGTATGTGCCATCCCATTGGCATCCTGCTTCGCTGCTATATAATATAGATAAAACAATAGCAAGAGTGAGCGATGGCTCAGCAAGGTAATAAAAGTATGGCATAATCCTGCCTTTAATTCAATTCAGAAATAAGAGGGTATAAGACAATAATTTGTCAAAATATCTCGATACTGAAATTATTTCCTTATCGGAATGTATTCCCAAAAACAGTACCATTATTGTACTTCAAATATCATTTTCATAATATTTCTGCAAACTTGTGCTATATTATGAACAAAGTTCTAGTATAAAATATAAGGTTTCAAAGTAAACCAAATATAACCTTTCCGAAAAATATCTGCCATGTAAGCAGAATATCAACATATAACTTAGAAGATGAAGTTATAAGGTGATTCAGTATAAACAACTCCCTTACCATAACTCCTGTTATGTAAGGTATCCACAAAGTCATATGATATAAAAGATGAAGTTATATGGATTTATTGTCACTTCATTTCCAAACACTTTTCGACCCCCTGCCAACATGATTGGTTCTTTATCCCAATGCATGTTGCAGGAATATCCAAATTGGATGATGAACTAATACTGGAGTTGCTACCGCGTCCGCTGTGCCTAACCTTGCTATGATCAGTAGCAGGTCGCACCGCTCAAATAGTTTTCTACATGTAGATGGAAGAATCACGACAGCCTGACATTGTCTACTGCCTTTCTGGATCTCCCGGCCCATTTGGGGCAATAAAAGTTGGATGGGCCCACGCAACTTGACCACTTACACCACTCCTAGTTCAGATGAAATCCATGACTCTGAAACGTAAAGATCGTCCTCCTTTCCCCAAGTGTAACACTTGTTGATACGACTCCACTAAGTAGTTATATCTAGGTTGGAAAGGAAGATTCTCCAATATCTCCCAAGCTATTGCTTGTTAATGGATATCGACTTGTTCCAGGAATTTATCCCTCGATCGTTGAGGTGGTAACACAATATTTGACTTGCAGCAATTACATAGCTTTGAGAAAATATATGTCCCCTGACAGTTTTGAGTTGAGAGTTTAAAAAGAGTAGCAGTCACTTAAATCAGGTTTCCCATATTTTTGATAGTTGAGCGAACATTTAAATCCCCTTTAAAAGACAGATTTAAATGGAAAAACATTGTTTTGGGAACCTCTTTTTGATTTGAAAATAATTAATAATCTTTATTAAATAAGTAACCTTCAAATGAATATTCGAAAATAATATTCATTAAGTAAATAAAGATTAAATGAATATTCAAAGATAATATTCATTAAATAAATTAGGATTAAATGAATATTTAAAATAATATTCATTAACTAATAAACCCCGAATGAATATTTAAAATAATATTCCTCAAATAAGTAAACCTCAAATGAATATTCAAAATAATATTCATTAATTAATAAATTTCAAATGAATATTCAAAAATAATATTCATTAAATAATTAAGTCTCAAATGAATATTCAAAAGTAATATTCATTAAATAAATAATCAATCCTCAAATGAATATTCAAAGGTAATATTCATTAAACAATTAAATAACTTTCAAATGAATATTCAAATATACTATTCATTACATAATCCCCAGATGAATATGTACGATAATATTCTTAAAGTTAATATCCTCAAATGAATATAATATTCTGTAAGTCGATAATCCTCAAATGAATATTCATAAATAATATTCCTTAAATAAAATAATTAACCCTCGAATAACAGTTACCCGATATCTTTATCGGAAAATAACCTTTATTATATACAAAATAATATAATTACTTCTGATCTAAAGAAATATCATACGCCCTTAACTTAGGGCCTTTATAAAAACCTGGCTTCTAACTAATATCCCATATCTAGCTTAGAAGCCCATAATCAAATCATTTCCAGGTAATAAATACTTTCCGGAACATAAATAATGTTTAATAATAATATTTCTCAAGATGAATAGTACTCTGCCGCTGGAATCCCTCCGGTCTAGAGTCGAAACAATAAACCTGCTCTTATCTATAGAGCTACAAGGTACACCGGTTTATAACTACTTTATCTCAAAGCTCATATATAAACCAAAATCAAACTCTATTTTATACAATATATAACATGTATCGCAAAACTGTATAACTCCACACATGACAAAAGCAGTAATATATAATCAATACTTCAAAGTATAGATTTAGAAAACTTGCCACAATACTTGCAACAAAGATTTGATATATAAATTGGGAATACACAAGTATTGAACATTGGAAAATATACATATTCTGAATAATAGAGTAAGGTTTAGTAAACTTGCCTGATGCTCGAGAAGTGATAGGGGTTCGCGACGATGCCGTACAATCTAGACAAAGTCAAATCAAACGCACGATTAATCCCCTGGATAATCCACTTGTACTCAATGCTTAAACACGTAAGCGAAACACAACCAAGGAATTACTAGCTCGTTATAGGCTCATACTAAGTCCACGCTTAGTCGACAATTACTTAAGTCGTAGGTTTAGTCCGAAATCGATCCTCGAATACAAGTTATACTTAACCATTTACAACATTGGTTTCTAAGTCATGTTCTTAGTGGTTTTCACTTGCGCGACCTCGGCTACAACATTTTTATAAAATCGAAAAATAATCTTCTGGACTCTAAACCTTCGTACAAAACTTCGTAACTGACCTTCACACTTCAATACAAAATTTCATATTTTAAAACAACTCTTAAGGGTCTCAAACATAGCCACAAAGTTTGTACATTTCTGCAATCTCATTCCTTGAACCACTTTCACTAAAATGGTCATATCTCATAAACCGTAATTCGTATAGACATGATCTTTATACCAAAACAAACCTTACAACAAGACCTACATGTTCATGGGCAGTGTTGTTCAAAAATAATCCAAGACCAGTTCGTAATTCTTGCTCAAAACAGCCTTAAATCAAGTGGGCATTTCGACGGCTATAATCGTAACGTTTCCCGGTTTTTGTTATGTCAAAACCTCTTAAAACCAAATCAATTCAACAACACAACCATTTTTACAACATAAACAGTTTATATACCTCAAGCACATATCACCAACATCAACCAACAATAAGTATCCATCAAGAATTAACCATACATACTCCAAACTCCATAAACATGCTCATTCTTAAACATTACTAGAAACTTCACTTAAATATCAACATAAATCAAAGGGTGGATGAGTGGTATACCTTCCTTGATGCTCTACCAACACTAAACAGTGGCCACAACCACTCAACCAGCCTTATATACTCCTTACAAAGCTTAAACCTTAAAATCCAATCAAGAAAACAAGTTAACAACTTTCGGAGTTACTATTCATCATCACTTTGTAAAATCCATATAAAATCGAATAACAAGAGTTTGGTGTTAAGATTTTTACCAGCCCTTGTACTCTTCCTAAGCTTTCGTTTGAGCTATAGATCGCCAAATTTAAAGCTTCCTAGCTAGGGTTTTGAGTCTCATCTTCCCGCTGGACAGAAACTGGACAGTTTGGATTCTCCAACTTGGGGAAGCGATTTGGCTAGGCTACACTCCTTTGTTGGTCATGACATTTTGGACGAATGTTACCCATGGAGTGGAGAAGATATGGTTAAAATTTGGTGATTTAAGGATGGATAGAAATGGAGTTATGAATTTTTCTCTCCCCCTTGTGCAAGCTGAGCCAAAAATGGGGGGAGAGTTCTTCTCTTTTCTTTTCTTCTTTTCTTTTTCTTTTGTTTTGGATAATAGATAAGTATGCTGATATTTGTATAATTAAGTGGTCAAAATTGGTGAGTCATGGTCCTTGATGCCTTCTTCTTGCGATACTTGTCAAGCATGCACTGGTTCAGCTAAAGTAGCTTTACTGGTTCGCTTTCCTTTCACATGGATGATCCAAATGTTGCATCCCTCGAATTAATCTTGTTACATGTTAGTTCCATGTCTATATTTAATCCTGTAAATGTTGACTTATTCCTCTTAAAAAGATTCGAAATATTCCCTAAAAAGAGCGAATACAACTCTACGCGATTCTCGCAGTGAATGGTAACTATTCACTATTCATTCCAACAATCGAACCCTTAAATCGACTTTAATAAAATAATAAAATTCCAAAATATTAAATCCTCAAATCCTCAATTTTAATATCTCATTTCTTGAATATAATTCACTGCCCGGTCAAATACTATACCAAAATAAAATTTGGAATTTCTGAATTCTGATCGTCTTTGCATACACTTATTTACTCCGTAGATCACTAATATGACTTCGGAATATCCACACTACGTCTCGTACATAGGTGGCATGAAAAATTTTCTTAACCCTCAAAATCACTATTCATCCACCAAATTCACTATTCACTGATGTACTTAATCATAATAAGAAAAGTTTTAAATATTACCAAAAATCCGGGTTATTACATAAAGTTATAATATCGATCAGTTAAGAGCATGGTAAACAGAATCAAAATTGAGTTACTTAATGCATCAAAATTACTGATTTTACCAGAAAGGACCTTAATGAATGCATCAGCTAAGTAACTATATTCCCTGACCAAACGTCTCCTAATTATCTTACCCAAATTATCAGTTGGCCAAGAGTAATTTATAGAATTAAGCATGTTAACAATTTCAGTATTTGAAGGTAAAGCTAAGCAGTTATTCTCAGGAATGTGAAGGCATGCTTGCAATACATCTGAATTGACAATATACTCTTTACCTTGAATGGTGAATTGCAAAGTGCAGTTTTTCCCACTATACTCGCAGGAGGTTCAAATCTCCTCTATGATTTCATTGTAAAGCGGAGTGGAGTGAAACATCGCGTAACTAAGCTTGCAATTCATCAGGAAATCCATCATCTTGTGAAAGATTTTGTTCGGGCTTTCCTTGACAACAAATGGAATGGAGTTGTTCTTCTCGTAAATGAACCCTCTAGCTGACATGAGTTTGACTATGTGTGCCATTGTTGAGTGAAGAAAAGCTCGAACTTTGTTTTGCTTTGAGAGAGAAGAAGTAAGAAAGCCTTTGGAAATTTTGAGAGCAAGGTAGAAAAGAATTAAAGAAAACAAAATTTCTTAAATACTCCCCCAAAATTTCTCAAAAATTAAGTCTAATAATAAATATAAATTACTGGATTGGCTTAAAAATCTAACCGTTACAATTAAAATATTACCATGATTTATACTTACAGGGGTGTATGCATAGATCGTGGTAAAGAGACATACAAATTCAACGGTTCAGATTAACCACGCTATATCAACGAATCAGAATTGGGCGTTTAAGGTCCCGTCTATTTCGTTGATAAAGCTGTGTTTCGTTGACATAAAAAGTGTTGTCAACGAAACACCCAGAAAAATGCTAAGATTGTCAACGGAATGAGGCATTCGTTGACATAGTAATTTTGACTTTGACAAAATTTCACTTTTTCCTGAGAAAATTAATTCACAGAAAATCATAGCAAATTTCTGGCTGCAACTTAACTTGCAAAAATCTCAAAAATAATTAAGAGAAATTTAGCATACCTAGCTCACTTACTAGTCTTGAGAATGTTGATTCATCAAGTGGCTTGGTAAAGATGTCTACAAGTTGTTGTTCACTTGGAACAAAATGTAACTCCACAGTACCATTCATAACATGTTCTCTAATGAAATGATACTTGATGTCAATGTTCTTGGTCCTTGAATGCTGCACTGGATTCTCAGTAATGGCAATGACACTAATGTTGTCACAGAAGATAGGAATTTTCTCAACTCTTAATCCATAATCAAGTAATCGATTTTTCATCCATAAAATTTGTGCACAACAACTTCCAGCTGCAATGTACTCAGCCTCAGCTGTGGAGGTAGAAACTGAGTTTTGTTTCTTGCTGAACCATGACACAAGCTTGTTTCCTAGGAATTGACAGGTGCCAGTTGTGCTTTTCCTGTCAATTTTACATCCTGCATAATCTGCATCTGAATAACCAATTAGTTCAAAGCTAGATTCTCTAGGATACCAAATGCCAAGGTTTGGTGTTCCTTTGAGATATCTGAAAATTCTTTTAATACCAACTAAATGGGATTCCCTAGGGTCAGCCTGAAATCTAGCACATAGACAAGTAGCAAACATAATGTCAGGTCTACTAGCTGTTAAATATAAAAGTGAGCCTACCATGCCTCTGTAACTTGAAATTTCCATAGATTTTTCCTTAGTATTCAATTCAAGTTTGGTGGCAGTAGGCATGGGAGTTTTGGCAGGAGAGCATTCCATTAAGTTAAATTTCTTTAACAAATCATGAATATACTTTGTTTGACTAATGAAAATGCCTTCATTAACTTGCTTTACTTGGAGACCAAGAAAATAAGTTAATTCTCCCATCATGCGCATTTCATATTTACTTTGCATAAGCTTGGAAAAATTTTGACAAAGTTTTTCATCTGTAGACCCAAAAATTATGTCATCTACATAAATTTGAACAAGTATAGTAGAGCCATTCACAATCCTATGAAAAAGAGTTTTATCTACAGTACCTCTAGTGAAGTGATTCTTAAGGAGGAATTGTGAAAGTGTGTCATACCAGGCTCTAGGTGCTTGTTTCAAACCATAGAGTGCTTTGAGGAGGAAGTACACATATTCTGGAAAATCATCATCTTCAAAACCAGGAGGTTGACTTACATACACCTCCTCTTCCAATTCCCCATTCAGAAAAGCACTCTTCACATCCATTTGATAGACCTTGAAATTGGCATGGGCTGCATATGCTAGGAAAATCCTTATTGCTTCTAGTCTTGCAACAGGAGCAAAGGTTTCATCAAAGTCAATTCCCTCTTCCTG
The DNA here is from genome assembly GCA_030848705.1 of Heracleum sosnowskyi. Classification (NCBI taxonomy): domain Eukaryota; kingdom Viridiplantae; phylum Streptophyta; class Magnoliopsida; order Apiales; family Apiaceae; genus Heracleum; species Heracleum sosnowskyi. Next base: position 45,801,737 of record CM061239.1, on the reverse strand, counting down.
TGAGTAGCTTTTTGCAACCAATCTAGCTTTGTTCCTTGTGACTATGCCATTTTCATCCATCTTGTTTCTGAACACCCACTTTGTGCCTATAACACTCCTGTCCTTAGGCTTGGGCACCAGCTTCCAAACTTTGTTTCTCTCAAATTGGTTTAGCTCCTCTTGCATAGCTAAGACCCAATCTGGATCTAGAAGTGCATCCTCAACTTTCTTTTGCTCATCTTGAGACAGAAAGCTACTATATAGACATTCCTCTTGAGTTGCTCTTCTAGTTTGGACTTTTGAAGAAACATCACCTATAATGAGTTCAAAGGGATGATCTTTAGTCCATTTCCTTGAGGGAGGTAGATTAGCTCTAGAAGATGTAGCTTCGTGATCATGATTGACTTGATTAGATATTTGTCCTTGAGAAACTCCCCCTGAGTTTATTGTCCCTAAGTGATCATTCCTAGAAACATTTCCATGACTGTCAACGGAAAGCCCGTTTTGACTGTCAATGAAATGCTCATTTTGTATGTCAATGAATCTTCCACCATTACTATCAACGGAATGACCATTTGGTCTGCTAGAAGCTATTCTTTTCAATCTTAATGCAACAATTTCATCTTCACTACTGATTTCATCTGTGCTAGACACAACAACTTTAGGCTGTTTCTCAATAGCCTTAACATGACTCACTTGATCTCCTTCCTCATTCTCAAAAGAAAGACTTTCATGGAAACATTCATCACAGAGACCTTGAATTTTGAGATCATCAAAAACAACATGTACAGATTCCATAACAATGTTGGTTCTGAGATTATAGACTCTATAAGCTTTCCCTGCTGCATATCCCACAAATATTGCTTCATCTGCCTTTGCTTCAAATTTCCCCAAATGCTCAACTTGATTTCTCAGAACAAAAAGCACTTGCATCCAAAGACATGAAGAAAATCCAATAGTGGCTTCTTTCTTTTGAGTAGTTGATAAGGGGTCATTCCCTTGGCTTGATTAATCAAAGAAATATTTTGAGTGAAGCAAGCTGTGTTAACTGCCTCAGCCTAGAAATAAGTTGGTAACTTTGATTCATCTAGCATTGTCCTTGCAGCTTCAATAATTGTTCTGTTTTTCCTTTCAACTACACCATTTTGATGTGGTGTCCTTGCTGCTGAAAATTCATGCAAAATACCATTTTCTTCACACAACATCTTCATAGTTGAATTCTTGAATTCTGTCCCATTGTCACTCCTAATCCTTCTTACTTTGAAATCAGGATGATTGTTTAACATCTTGATGTGATTGATAATGATTTCACTTGCCTCATCTTTGGAGTGCAAAAAGAAAGTCCATGTAAATCTAGAAAAATCATCAACAATCACAAGACAGTATTTCTTCTTTGAAATGGACATGACATTTACAGGGCCAAATAGATCCATATGAAGCAACTCAAGCTGTTGGACAATTGATGACTCTGTCTTGCTTTTGAATGATGCCTTCTTTTGTTTCCCTTTTTGACAGGCATCACACAAACCATCCTTTGAGAATTCCACCTGTGGAATTCCTCTAGCAAGATCTTTCCTCACCAAGTCATTCATAACCTTAAAATTCAAATGAGACAATTTCTTGTGCCATAGCCAACTTTCATCCTTGCTTGCCTTGCTGAAAAGACAAGTGATGGTGTCTGGACTTGTGATACTAAAGTCAGCAATGTACACATTCCCTCTTCTGAATCCAGTCATTACCACATTGTTGTCTCCACCTTTAGAAACAACACAGGCTTCTTTTGAAAAAGTAACTAAAAATCCTTTGTCACAAAGTTGGCTGATACTAAGAAAATTGTGTTTAAGACCATCTACCAATGCAACCTCATCTATGATGACATTCTCTTTTGAAATCAAGCCATATCCCTTAGTGTAGCCTTTGATGTCATCTCCAAAAGCAATACAAGGGCCAGCTCTTTCCTGGAACTCAGTGAGCAGGGTAGAATCACCAGTCATGTGTCTTGAACAACCACTATCCAAGTACCAAATATTCCTTTTGTCTCCCTGCACACAATAAAATCTAATCAAGTTGATTTTGGTACCCAAGTTTCCTTGGGTCCTGTTTTGTTAGCCTTTGATTTATTCTTTACATCATTTTTCACCTTGGTCTCAGATTGAGTTAAAATAACCTTTACCTTTGGTGTTGATTTCTGAGAGTTTCTCACATTTTCATTCATAGCATGCATATTTGGAGGAACAAGCATGTTATTCACATTCCATGGCATTTGTGGCACATTAAACATATTCATGTATGGATTAGGCACAAATGGCATGATAGCATATGGATTCTGAAATTGTGCATATGGAGCAAACACATTAGGCATAACATGCATTGCAGGCATAGAGATATTCATTGTAGGCTTAGGCATTTTCACATTAGTAGACTTCTTAACAGATTTGAAATTAGCAGATAAATGACTAACACTACCACAATTGACACATGTTTTTCTAGGAGCATACTTATCAGGTGTGTAATTGTTATGTTTGTTAATCCCTACTTTGCCATTTCTGTTATTCTTTTTATTTCCCTTAACCTCAACTTGAATTTTCTCTAACTTGTCTTTCAATTGCTTGTTAGACAAGTGACCTACATTCGCTCTTTCAACAGGCTTCTCAACTTTCTTTGATTTACTAGACTCACCTTGAACAAAGTTCTTGGTGACATGACCATACTTGTTATTAAGTCTAGTGAGTTCTTCTTTCTTTTTCTCTGTCAATGAAACAGCCTGATCGGTAGATGGTTCATCTGTCAACGAAACCTTGCATTTCGTTGACGTATCAACCTTCAACAAATGATTATTGTTGTTTGTTGACTCTGTTTCTGATTCTAAGGTTTCAACAGCATACCCTAGCTTCTCTTTGTTCTTTTTCCATGATTTCTCACAGAAAGATTCCATACCTTGAACATTAATGATGTTGGTAGCAACATTCCTGGAATCTTTCCATTTTGCAATCACGCTTTGTTCTATTTCTAGTTGTGTTTTAAGAATCTCTTCCCTTTTTAACACTTTCTCAAGTTCCATCTTAGCATCCCTACTAACACACCTCATTTTCTCAAATTCAATTAGCTGTGCTTCTAACATGGCATTTCTATCACTTAAGAGCAAATTGGTCTCTTTAATTCTTGAGTTCTCTTTGGTAAGTGATTTAAGAGTAACACGCAAATTATATAGTATAGTAGACATTTCATTAACTGGACTATCGCATTCCTCTTTTGAAAGCTCAGAAAGATTAGTAATTATTACCTGGTTGCTAGAGGAACTTGCTTCCTGCTCATGATTGTTAGCTATTAGAGCCAAGTTGACATACTCAACATCATCATCTGAATCTTCACCATTACCAGCCCAATCATACTCCTGAGACATGAAAGCCTTTTCTTTTTGCTTGAGAAGTTCAAAGTATTTCTTTTTATAATCAACAGGCTCAAATTTCATGTTGCCCTTCTCAACTTTGGGCTTTCTGCAATCTCCAGCAAAGTGACCAATCATTCCACAATTGAAACATTTAGACTTAGACTTTTCAATCCAATTCATTTTTGCTAGGTTGAAAGTCTCTCCTTGGTGGCCTTGCTTCTGAGTTTCTCTTGAATTTGAACTTAGAAAATTTTCTTGAAAGAAAAGCAATTTGTTCATCAATCTCATCTAAGTCATCCAAGTTGGCTGGTTCTTCTTCTTCTTCTGTCATCGTGCCTTTACCCTTGCTAACATCACTCCTACAACTAGCTCGACTAGTTGTGGCTTTTACAGCTTCTTCATTGTCATCTTCCAGTTGGTTCACAGATGCAATCAATGCAGTAGATCCACCTTTCTTTTGTACCTTCTCAATTTCTTCATCTTGCTCCATTTCCAGCTCATATGTCTTTAAGGTTGCATAAAGCCTTTCAAGAGTGTAGTCTTTGTACTCTTGAGTGTTTCTCAAAGAAACAGTCATAGGCTTCCACTCTTTTGGAAGAGCTCTAAGAAATTTGAGATTTGAATCCTTGGTTTGGTAGACCCTCCCATACAACTTTAATCCATTCAAAAGCTTTTGAAACCTACTAAACGTGTCATTTAGGGTTTCACCAGCTTTAAAATGAAAGTGCTCATATTGTTGTATGAGGAGTTGCATTTTGTTCTCCCTAACTTGCTCAGTTCCTTCACAGAGTGTTCTAACAGTGTCCCATACTTCTTTAGAAGTTGTACAGTTTATAACATTGTCAAACATCTCTTGCTCCAAACCATTAAAAAAAATGTTCATGGTTCTTTTATCTTTATGGATTTCTGCAATATCTTCAACAGTCCATTCTGAGACAGGTTTTGGAATTTCTACATCTTCAGCATCATCTGGCAGTCCAACTCTAGATGCAATCTACATGGGAATGTGTGGACCTTTCTCAATGCATTCTACATATCTCTCATCCATAGACATGAGATGTAGATGCATTTTTACTTTCCAGTGAAAGTAATTGTCCTTATCTAGAACTGGTATCTTTACACCTGCATCATTCTTCACCATGGTTTCTGTTTTGGCCTTGATCTTTAAACTTCTTGTACGTTAGAAGCTTGCTCTAATACCAATTGTTAATCCCAAATGACCTAACAGAATTGTAGAAGGGGGGGTTGAATACAATTCTAGATATTTTCTAAACTTAAAACAACTTTCAAATAAAACAATACTGAAAATAAAAACACAAGCAAATATAAAATTTCAGTTGGATGTTTTGAGGATCCAACTGAGATGTTTTTATTGCAGAAATAATCTGTGTTTCAAAAGTATCACAGCTGCTCAGTTCCTGATTTGGATTGAGAGTGTTGTTGAAAGAAGCTAATACAAACTATTTTTATCTCACTCACATCTATTAAAAATGAACTGCTACACTTGGTTATAAAACCCAAGTTTACAATGCTATTTTTGGCTACACTAAAATACACTAAAGGTAACCGCCAGTAGCTTGCTTTTCATCCCTTTTGTCCAATGGTCCTTGGAGATCTTGTCTTTTGTCTTCATGCTTATTATGATCCCACTCAAGAACCTAATTGGAAATTGGAATGTTTCCTTATTCCCAGTGTCCATTTTGATGGCTTCCAATGCAAAGTACACTTCTACATCACCTTTTGATCTGTCAGAAAACTGTCACTATCACTTTGTCAACTATTCAAAAAAGTGATAATGATTCGTTGATAGCAGGAAGATGTGTTTCGTTGATAGCTTTATTCTTCATTCCGTTGATGGTATATTCTTCATTTCGTTGATAGACTAATCTTCATTCCGTTGATAGACTAATCTTCATTCCGTTGATAGACTAGTCTTCATTCCGTTGATAGACTAATCTTCATTCTGTTGACATGTCTTCACTTAGGCAAAATTACAAGGCACAATATATTTACACTTAACCAACCTGTTTTTCCTATCATGACTTAGAAAACCTATCTAATACCTACAACAAATGTATATCAACTTGCTACATCACTCATTTCGTTGATGAGCTACCTGTCAACGAAAGTTGCAAAACATACCATTCTGTTGACAGTTACAAAAGTGACTTAATACAAAATCTACTAAGTGTTTTTATAATCATCATCAAGAACAACATATTCCTAACACTATGAACTTAATATATCTAACATATAAGTTTGAGACATAACTCATATATGTTTTGAATATCACCCTATTTACAAGAAGTAGCTAAAATACTCTTAAATAAGTTATTAGCTGAAGTGTTATATGTTTTTATTTAAAAATTATTATAAAAAATTATTATAGAGTATTTAATATTTTATTTTTAAAAAAATCGATGAACAGAACTAAATATTCTTAATATAACAATCACAAATATATTTAAAAAAGTATTTAAAAAAAAAAGGTTATGACCGGAAATGTCTATCCAACCCTATCATTCACCAAGTGTTAACAAAGATTTCGACATTGAAGAATAGTAGTATATGTTAACATGTCAAAATTGTATATCGCACAAAATAAACTCTGATGACTCTGTCCAATTCATTTTTTTAAAAAATTTCTAACTAAAATGTCCCTTTTAATTTTTTATCTTTCAAAATTTTCAAATATAGTAAAATTTTATAATATAACAATTAATTACATCCAATACGTCATTATATTATATTCATTTAAATATTGATTGGTTTCATCATTTTACTTTTTACTAGTACTAGCTTAAAACCTGTCGGACTGTTTTTAATTATTGTTATTATTATTGTTATTTATGTTTTAATATTTTATTAATTGTATTTGTTAAAAAAATAAGTAGGTGTGTTAAACTTTTTTAAATAACTAAAAGTAATAAAATAGGTTTTAAAATAAATACGTAACGGTTTGCCCGTAATATTTTTGGAAAAAGAGTGGTTTTAGTAAGGAAAAATGAAAAAAATAACATATTTTAGTTGAAAAAGGTAATTCTCCGTAATTAAAAATAATAAAATAGGTTTTAAAATAAATAAGAAAAGGTTTACCCCTGATATTTTTGGAAAATAAGTGGTTTTAGTAAGAAAAAAAAATAGAAAAAGTAACATATTTTAGTTGAAAAAGGTAATTATCCATGATTTTTTTAGAAAAAATAGAAGAATTGTTAGAAAAAATAGAAAAATAATATATTTTAGCTAAAAAGGTAATTGGTTATAAATAATGTTATTATTTAATAATATTTTATTTTAAAATAAGTAAGGGTAATTAAGTATATTATAAGATAGATTAAACTTTTTTTAATAATTAAAAGTATTAAAATAGGTTTTAAAATAAATAAGTAACGGTTTTTCGGTGACATTTTTGGAAAAAAGAGGGGTTTTAGTAAGGAAAATGTTAGTTCAGAATTCAATGATCGTCAGGAGCTAGACTCCACTCATCAGGATTGCTGACGTCATCAGGATTACATGGTCATCAGGATTGAGATACATATCAGGACTGGGATCAGGATTGATCATCAGGACTGGAAGCTGATCAGGATTCCTACTTCGAGTTATATTTGGAGTCTAGTTAAACATGGAAGTTTATTCTGTCGGTTCCTGGTTTGTAGTATGTAGCTATCAATTATAGATAGGTTTCAATCTTTGTAATTGATTAGGACTTATCATTGATAGAGAAGCTGTGTAGTATATGAACACAGTTTTGGTTTCGATTTATGTACAACGCATAGGGGGAACATAATCGAATAGAAGCTCTCAAGAACATAGAATTTCTTGAAAGAGTTTTTGTAAGCTAGCAGCTCTCAAGAACATCAGAATTTCTTGAGAGAGTTTGTAACAGTTTTATATCAGATTTAATAAAGCTGTTATCTTTCTTTCATATATGTGATATATACATTAAGAAGTCGATTATCTTATACTATTGTATTCAACCCCCCTTCTACAATAGATTATTACTGGGCAAGATATTCCTAAAAGGATTGTAGAACGAACAGTTACAGTACCTGAACATTATGTGGTCAAGGCTAAAAGTGAATGGACTCCAGAAGAAAAAGCTCATGTACTCAGGGAACCAAAGATAAAGAATATCTTACACAGTAGTCTTGATGCTGTCATGTCAAACAGAGTGATTGCATGCAAGTCTTCAAAAGAAATCTGGGATACTTTGGAAACTCAGTGCCAGGGATCTGCATCTGTCAAGAAAAACAGAAGGGCTCTTTTGATTCAAGAATATGAACAATTTGATGCAAGATCTGATGAGAGCCTAACTGATCTATATGATAGATTTCTGACACTATTGAACAGTTTATCTTTAGTTGACAAGGAATATGAAACTGAAGATTCAAACACCAAGTTTCTAAGAGCTTTACCTGAAGAATGGGACACTCAGACCTCGATCATTAGACATCAGTATGATCTTAACACTGTGTCTCTTGATGAAGTCTATGGGATGCTAAGAACTCACGATCTTGAAGTTCAACAGAGAAAGAACAAGAAAAGCAGCAAGGCAAAATCAATTGCTTTGAAAGCAGAGGCTAAATCAAAAGGAAAAGCTATGGAGGTCTCTAGAAGTAAAACAAGAATAGTTGAGTCAGATCCTGATGACTCTTCATCAGATACAGATGGCAATGCTGATGCCAATACTGATGATGATTCTTCTGACTCAGACATGGAAGAGATGGTTGCTATGATTGTCAGAAACTTCAGAAGGATGAAGTTCAGGAAGAATAGAAGACAAGGCAACTTTCAGAAAAAGGCTTTCAATCCAAACAAAGACAAGTATATCAAAAAGGACAACAAGGGTAGCAAATTTGACAAGTCAAAGGTTAGATGCTACAAGTGCAATGGTATGGGTCACTTTGCTTCTGAGTGCAAGAAGACGAAGGCACTTATCACATCAAGCAAGGATTGGATGGACTTTTCCTCAGAATCTGATACTGAGGTGGTCAACTATGCTCTAATGGCCAATGCTGATGTAACTGCTTCTCCTGATGATAAGGTACTAAATACTATCTTTGATTTTGATACTGATAATGCTTCTGAGTTAAGACGTTTTCTAAAGTCATTACATATTAGCTTTAGAAGTCAAACTGCTGAAAATACTAGGATCTTATCTGAGATGTCTGTACTTAGAAAAAGGAATGATATATTAGAAGCTGAATTTTCTCGTATGCAAGAAGTACAAAAAGAATGTGATAATGTGAATCACATGTATTTAGAGATGAAATTCAAATGTACTGCTCTTGAAAAGGAACTTGAAAATGCTAATGAGAAAATCAGAACCTGGACAGACTCTGGTAGGAAATTTCATGAGATTAATACCTCTAAGAATTGGAAAGAGTGTCTAGGATATAAGTCAGATGAGGATAAGAAATTGAAAGAGAAAATTGTCATTGATGAGACAGTCAGTCCAAAGACCTATACACATGTTATAGATGCAACCAAATCTAAGATTACTCCTGTTAATTTTGTTTTTGGTAAGGATTCAATTCTACTTTTGAAAAGGGATCTACTTCTACTCAAGGAATTAAAATCATAAAGTCTAAACCTGTCTTGAATAAAGTCATTAAGAATGTAGGTCTATTGTCTCAGAAACAGCTTAAGGATAAAATCTGTGAGGTGACAGATAAGAAAAAGGAATCTACTGTTAAGAGAAACAGGAATGGTAAAGTTGGGATCAACAAAGAGAATGGTTACAAATATATCCCAAATGCACCTAGAAAGTGTTGTTTTAACTGTGGTAACTCTAATCATCTTGCTATTGATTGTAAGAAGAGTAAGAAGAAGATTGCTGATATTTCTAAGTCTGATGTTAGGAATAGATCAATATTTTATAAACCACAGAAGTCCTGTTTTCATTGTGGTAGTATATGGCATTCTATTTATACTTGTAAAAATTATCATGAGTTGTACTATAACTTTTATGATCCATTGCCTAAAGTTGATAAAAATAGTGCAAACTCTGGTAGCATTAAGAATGTCAAGTTGGAACATGCTTTTGTTAATACTGATACTGACAAAGCAAATCTTGATGAAGTAAATCATGTCAGGACTGCTAAGGTCAGAAAGTCTTCTGCTGTGAAAGTTAATAAATTGCATGGAAAAGGAACCCAACAAGTATGGGTTCCTAAATGTTCTAACTAGTGTGTTTCTATTCTGATTGCAGGGTAAAAAGAAAAATGTGTTAGTCATGGATAGTGGATGTTCTGTGCACATGACTGGAAACAAAGCCCTGTTATCAGAATATGAGGAAAAAGCTGGCCCAACTGTGTCTTATGGAGATGGCAACATTGGACAAACCTTGGGATATGGCAATATAATCATTGGAAATGTCATCATTGATAAAGTAGCTCTAGTGAAGGGACTAAAACACAACCTGTTGAGTATTAGTCAAATAACTAACAGAGGTTATCATGTCAACTTCTATTCCACTCATTGTGAAGTAGTCAGTAAGACAACAAGCAAGATAGCACTGACTGGCTACAGGCATGGTAACATATATGAAGCCAACATTCAATCAAATACTGATGACTCCCCTACCTGTCTGATCAGTAAAGCTTCAGTAGATGAAAGTTGGAATTGGCACAAGAAGCTTTCTCATCTCAACTTCAGCAATATCAATGAGTTGGTTAAGAAAGATTTAGTGAGAGGATTACCAAAAGTGTTATATACTCCTGATGGACTCTGTGATGCATGTCAGAAAGCAAAACAAAGAAGGACATCATTCCAGAGTAAATCAGAATCCTCTATTGAAGAACCATATCACATGCTACATCTTGATCTATTTGGTCCAGTCAACATCATGACCATCAGTAAGAAAAGGTACACTCTTGTAATTGTTGATGAATATTCTAGATTCACCTAGGTGTATTTTCTGCACAGAAAAGATGAGACTCCTGAAGTTCTGTTGGATCATGTAAGAATGATTGAGACAACCACAAAGTACAAAGTCAAGATACTGAGAAGTGATAATGGTACTGAATTTAAGAATTCAAAGATGGAAGAGTTCTGCAAATACAAAGGAATCATTCAACAATTCTCTGCTCCTGGCACACCTCAGCAAAATGGAGTAGTTGAAAGGAAAAATAGAACTCTTATTGAAGCTGGCAGAACTATGTTGGAAGAAGCAAAATCACCTACATATTTCTGGGCTGAAGCAGTCAACACAGCATGCTACACTCAAAATCTCACATTAATAAACAGACATGGTGTTACTCCTTATCAGTCACTCAAGGAAAAGAAACCAAGTCTGAAGCATCTGCATGTGTTTGGCTGTAAATGTTTTGTTCTCAGAACTCATCCTGAACAGCTAGGGAAATTTGAAACAAAGGCTGATGAAGGAATTTTCATAGGCTATCCTGCATCAAGAGCCTTCAGAGTTTTTAATTTGAGGACAAGGACTGTCATGGAGTCAATACATGTATCTTTTGATGACAAGAAGATAGCTGGAATCAATGAAGACTCTCATGATAGATTGATTTTTGAAAATGAAGCTAGCAAGGAACCTGAAGAAAGTGAATCAGATCCTGTCAATACATCAGATCCTGATGGGTCACCAAATCCTGATGACACACCAGATGCTGATGGTGCAAATACTGATGATGCAATCAATAGTAATACTTCTAGTAGTGCTAATGTTGAGGGGGAGCAACATCATTCTACTACAAGTTCAGAGTCAACACAATCATCAGGACAGAATTCTTTAAATACTGATTCAAGTGATGATCCTGATAACTTATCAGGAGAAAATAGCAATAATTCAGGGGGAGCTTCAAGTCAAGCAAGTTCTTCAAATCAAGATAACACCAATCCTGATTTGATCATTGGGGATCCTGATGCAGGTGTTCAAACAAGAAGTGCAACTCAGAATGAATGTCTATACAATAACTTTCTATCCAAGGAGGAGCCAAAGAAAGTTGAAGATGCACTTAAAGATGCTGATTGGGTTACTGCAATGCAAGAGGAACTGAATGAATTTGAAAGAAATGAAGTTTGGAAACTGGTACCAAGACCAAAGAATAGATCAATTGTTGGTACAAAGTGGATTTTCAAGAACAAGACTGATTCTGATGGAGTAATAATCAGAAACAAAGCAAGACTAGTTGCAAAGGGGTATTCTCAACAAGAGGGAATTGATTATGATGAAACGTTTGCTCCTGTTGCAAGACTAGAAGCCATCAGGATATTTCTTGCTTATGCAGCACATAAGAAATTCAAGGTTTTCCAGATGGATGTTAAAAGTGCTTTCTTAAATGGAGAACTGGAGGAAGAAGTCTATGTTGAGCAACCTCCTGGTTTCATTGATCCTAAATATCCAGATCATGTCTACAGATTGGATAAGGCACTTTATGGACTAAAGCAAGCTCCAAGAGCATGGTATGAAACTTTAGCTCTATTCTTACTGGAAAGTGGATTCAAAGGAGGTGCTATTGATAAAACTCTATTTTATTTGAATCATGGTAAGGACTTGTTGTTAGTTCAGATTTATGTTGATGATATCATTTTTGGGTCAACAAACAATAAGCTTTGTGAAAAGTTTTCCAAGCTTATGCAGTCAAGATATCAAATGAGCATGATGGGAGAAATGAGTTACTTTCTTGGTCTTCAAGTTAAACAGACTGATGAAGGGATTTTTATCAATCAGTCTAAATATACATGGAATTTATTGACAAGGTTTAACATGCAAGATAGTTCTCCTGCTACAACTCCCATAGCTACAGCTACCAAACTTGATCCTGATCAAGGTGCTGAGGTAGATGTAACTCACTACAGAGGAATGATTGGCTCTTTATTGTATCTCACTGCAAGTAGACCAGATATCATGTTTGCAACCTGTCTGTGTGCAAGATTTCAAGCAAAACCTAGAGAACCCCATCTGATTGCAGTCAAAAGAATTTTCAGATATCTCAAAGGCACTTCTTCACTTGGCCTTTGGTATGCAAGGGAATCAGATTTTGGGTTGTGTGGTTATTCAGATGCTGATTTTGCAGGATGCAAAATAGACAGGAAAAGTACTTCAGGAAGCTGTCAGTTTTTGGGTGGAAGACTAGTTTCATGGTTCAGTAAAAAGCAAAAATCCATTTCCACTTCAACTGCAGAAGCTGAGTACATTGCTGCAGGAAGTTGTTGTGCTCAGATAATGTGGATGAGAAATCAGTTGTTAGATTATGGCCTGTCATACTCAAAAATCCCTATTTATTGTGATAACCAAAGTGCTATTGCAATGACAGGAAATCCAGTTCAACATTCTCTTACTAAACACATCAGTATTCGATATCACTTCATAAGAGAACAAGTTCTGGAAGGAACAATTGAACTTCACTTTGTTCCTACTGATCAACAACTAGCTGATATATTCACCAAGCCACTACCTGAAGCTACTTTCAATAAATTGGTGAATGAACTTGGAATGATGAACTTTGAGAATTTCTGAGGAAAGCTACAGAGAGGAAATCCTGATAACTGTCAAATCCTGATGGTTATTCAGAAAGGTATGTTTTCTTTGATCAAATCCTGATAGGATGTTATCCTGACAGGAAGTCAACTGGTCAAATCCTGATGCTCAGATATTGAAGCTGGTATGAAAACCAGAAGTTCTAAGACAATTTGTCAACAACACTCCTGGTAAACTCTGACAAATAAGATCATTACTTAGTCTTTGATTAAGTTATTAAGTCTTAATTTTCAATTGCAATTATATTATTGTCAGTGATTACTATTCGTTATATTATGTATCAAATGCAGTGTTACTAACAAATTGTGCAGGAAAAGTAAGAAGGACAAGAACAATTAAGCAAATTGATAGTTTTCATTAAATCTTGAAGATTCTTTACAAATGAAAATGGAAATTACATATTCTTTTCCTAGTCTACTTTTCTACTCAGGAACACGTGTCCTGCAAATAAGCATGAACACTCCTGATGGATCATAACCAGGCTTTGATCCATCTAGGGCTTCTCTTGTTCCATCCTTAAGAGACAAGAAGAGGAGCTGATTTACTTGAAGGCGGATCATCACCGTGACCACCGGGACGCTTCCGTGCCTCCAACTTGCATGACATACAAGCATCACGGATTCTCTTCTTTCTTTTCTCAAGCTCTCGGACGAGCTCTTCATCATCTTCATCCTCATCCTCTTCATCATCCTCGTCCTCTTCATAGATGAGGTTATCAAGCGGATTCCAGTCAGGATTGGCCTGCTGGAAATTGTGCAACAACACATCGGCCATTGCGTTAACAAAGGCTTCGTGTTCCTGAGGGTCAGGAACTGGTTGAGGCTCTTCATCTTCTGCAATTTCTGCGAGCACCTGATCCAACTCCTGCCAGATTATTTCTAATTCATCGAGTTCTTGATCAGGTAAGTCGTTTTGTTGTTGGTTGGCAGCCATTGAAAAACAAAGAAGGTGAAAGGTTTTCGTAAGTTTTTCTCTGGAGAGGGTTTGTGTTTTATAGATATATGATGTTATGCTTAACAGTTCTATTTTATAGAGATTGTGTGTTAAGGATGCAGGTCATTTTTGTTTATCAAGGCGACTGTTCAGTTTCTCATCATTACTTTGCCTCGGTAATTGGTAAGAATGGTTACATGGGTATTATGCTATTTGTTTTTGTAATCATTTTAAAAAAAACAGCACTTATCAGGATTATCAAAATAAATTTTGTTTTCTTAAATAAAATTTTATTTTACTTCATTTTAAATATTTTTTTTCAATCCTGATAAGGCAAATGGTTTCATAGGAAATGCTTTTATTCCTGATGAGGTTAGGTTTTTCTTGCATAGGAAAATGCCTACTCGTTATGGTTTAATTTCTAATGCTATGGGGCAAGGCCAATCACACCTTGTTCCTAACCCAAGCATTCATCCTAAACAGTCTAAACAGTCAACTTCCACCTCTAATGTCTCTCAAAAGACTTTAGTTGTAAAAGCAAAGAAGTCAGCTAGAACTGATGTGTCAGGAAGGCAATCAGGTTCAAATGACTTTTCCTCTACACCTATCACTAAAAAGAAGTTACAAGGGGGTGTACAAGGGGTCCTGGTGAAGAAAGCTGCAAAGAGAGGTGAGGCTGTTTCTGTTAAAAGAAAGTTAGTGCTCAGGGATGAGACTGACTCAGAGGATGATTTACCTATATCCTCTGTGATGAATGTGAATAAGGAAGTTGCTGATACTACTACTACAGCTGTGGTTCCACTGTCTACACCACAGAAGAAAAGGAAGTTATCAAAAAGCAGGTATCATATTCCTTTAGAAAAGAAGCAGGATACTGATGTACAGGACACTTCTATTCTGAATGAGCAATCAGTTTCTACTGCTCAAGCAAATCCTGATGTTAGTATTCCTGATGCTGCACCAAGTCAAGTGGTTAATATTTCAGACTCTCCAGCACAGGACTCTCCAACAAACAGACATGTTGATATTTCATGGGAGAAGTATGGTGCTGCTGCTTCCAATCTTGGGATAAAACATCCAATGGAAAGGCTAAGGAAGACAGAAGAGTTAGTCTATCAAAGACAGAAGAAACTGAAAGGATCAAACCCACAAGAACCTGAACCTCAAAGTGGTTCAGCAGCTCTTTCTGATGATCCAGCCACACAAGAACCACTCAATCAAAGTTTGAGTGAAGGCTTAGCTAGTGGAATGGTCTCACAAGAACCATTTTCTCAAAGGGAGAATGAAGACATCGACATTCCAGCTACACAAGAACCATCTTCTCAAAGTGAAGATGCAGGCCAAACTATAGTTTCTGAGAAATTTCCTGACAATGCTCAAGGGATTTCTGGTGCAGATGAAGTTCAAAGATTGGTCGAGGACACTGTCAATGAGGGAAGCACACAAGAACCTTTGACTCAAAGTGTTGAAGAAGCTTCTAAACCTCAAGCTCCACAAGAACCATTGGTAGCAAATACTAATGCAAGCATATCAAATCCTGACGGTGTTCATCCTGACGCTAGTGGTGCTCCTGATGTTGAACCTATCCTCATACAGCCACTTCGTTCAAGACCAATGGATCATCCTATCACAGATTCACAGGATAAAATGAAAGGTATAGTTATTCCTGATCCTGATGATACTCATAGTACTGATGATGATGACTCTGATGATAGTGATGATGATGAGAATCGAAAAGAGAAGGAATAGCTTGCTACAACACTCAAAATTAGTCTTGGAACTAATTTTGGTTCATCAAGTACATATATGGCTGGCAAAGCTTCCACTGGGAAAGATCAGAGACAAGATTTTTCTATTCCTTCCTTTAATCCTGCTGAGGCACTTAGACAGAATGAATGGAACAATTCATGGCACAGATCTTCTGAATCTGTAAGTTATTCTTCTGCTTTGGAACATGCCTATGATGCAGTGAAATCTATAGAGAATCAAGACTTGAAGAATCATCTGAAGGCTACAACTTTGTTATCCAAAAGTCTAAAAAGTGAGATTGATTCTATCAAGAATTCAACTGAGTTGGTGAGGAATGATATTTCTCAAAATTTTACAAAGGTGCCTACTGCTTTTCAGCTAAGGGTAGTAGAATCCCTAGTGAAATCTGTTATTTCTGAACAAACCTCTATCAACAGAAGGATTGATTCTCTGGATACCAAGGTAACTGACATTCAAGCCTCTCTTTCCTTAATTTTGAATTTATTGTCAAATCCTGATGTCAAAAAGGGGGAGAAGGTTAGTCGGACAAAATGCACACCTGATCTAGTATTAAGGAATAATGATGATGATACTGGAGATGATGGTAGTGACAAAGTGATACAAGGAGAAACCTCTGATGCTGCTGTTATGAAGTCTACAATTCAAACTTCACAAAGTCAAACAACGCAGTCAACTCATGTTTCTGATTCTGGAGTTAAGACAGTAAGAACGTTGGTGCAATCTCAGATCCTGACGGAAGAACAAATCCTGACACCTGGTCATGGACATACTCTTGCTACAATTCCTGAAGGTGGTGAAGATATTTTTATTGATAATCCTGAAGATGAATCAAATTTATTCCAGAAGTTTTCTACAAAAGATGGCAGAATTGTTACTCTATATCACACTGATAAAAGAGTTCAACAATTATATGCACGAAAAGCACTCTCTATAGCAAGTGAAGAATATCCTGATCTCTCACATGAAGAATTCTTAAGACAACAGAGAGAAATGATGGAAAGCTTTAATAACCCTGCTCCTGCTAGAGGTAGAGGAGGCAGAGGTAGGAGAGGATCTAGAAGAAGTAGAAGAGGTTCTTCAACTCAAACAATACCTAGACAGACAAGGTCTTGAGGGTTAAGAATTGAAGAAATTCCTGAACCTATTCAAACTCTAGTAGTTCCTGACAGATCTACTTTTGGTGATGATGGAAATATTGAAGAAGAACCTGAATTGAGAAGAAAATCAAGAAAATCAAATCTCTGCAATACAAATCAAATTGAAGAATCTAATCCTGATGTTGTTCCTGATGATATTCAAGATCCTGGTGATTCTGAAATTCTGCAAGAGATTGACTTGATAATTTTATCTACTGTGGTTGATTCTCACAACAAGGAAGTAGATGAAGAAGAAGAAGTCAGAAGAAAAGAAATTACAAGATCAACAAATAGAGATTTCAATCTCTATGTACAAAGGCTTAAACTCTCAAATAGAAGAGTGTGGAGGAACCCAAGCAGACAAGAATCTTCACTGGAAAGAAGCTATGCCTTTGAAAAGGAAAAGGATAAGAAGTGGAAACATATTAGCACATTAAGTTGTGATACACTTATCAATTTTCAGTCTGGAGGAATTATTACAAACGCTTCAAGTGTTGTTGATTTATCTGGGATGGTTAGATCAAAAGCACTCTGGTTAAAGATGATTTCAAATCTGAAGCAATTGACAAGTAATTCAAGAGGAGGTATTGGACACAGGGATGCTGAATATCTGAATATGTCATATGTTGATCCTTACTCCTTAACTGAAATTGGAGGTACTTTAACTTCTGAAAACCTGAACAATTTACTAGCTGTTGATATAGTTATAGATTGTCATGATGGTTTCTGAAAAGCTTCTGTACTTCATGAAAGATGGTTGTTAGATATAATTGCTGACGTTTGTTCATCAGTGTTTAAGCAACAGGTGATCATCAGAGTTTACATTGAAGCCAGTCAGAGTTTGTTAAAGTCTGACGTGGTGATAGTTGAATTAGCTGTCGGTGCTGAATTGAATATTCTAGAAGCAATATATTCTGAAGATGAAAAGAAGCAGAATATATTGATACAGCTAAGGAAACAGAATAGAAGATAAGAAGCAATCCTTGATTGATATGAATTGTATAGCTAACTTATAGGAATATCAATTAGAGATGGATTGTATGTAGTTGTGTACTATATAAACACAGATAGGTTATCCCTAGAAGGGATACGATTATTGAAAAGATTATTCTTGTAACCTAGTAGCTCTTTGTGATTCATTAACATCACTAAGAGAGAATTATTTAATATAATTCAGTTTGTTGATTTACAAACTTGTGTTCTTGATTGTTATTCTAATACATACTTGATTATATATTGTGTATTTGGCCTAACAATTGGTATCAGAGCCAAGGCTGTTTAATATATACAGTTTTTTGATTCAAACACAGTAATAATCATGTCTGAAGAAAATCAAGCTCCTCCCAAGGTTGAACAGGTTAAACCTAATTCTGTTAGTCGATATGAAACAATCAGGGTTCCAATACTCAGGCCAGTGGAGTATCCAATTTGGAAGGTGAAGATGACCATGTTTCTGGAGGCTACAGATCCAGAATATCTTGACAGAATCAATGATGGTCCTCATATGCCGACTAAATTGTCTCCTGTTGTTGATGGTCAAGAACAAAAGACTGTTCCAAAGGAAAAGAAAGATATGACTCCTGAGGACATCTCATCAATTGCAAAAGATGCAAAGGTTAGACATCTTCTCCACAGTGCTTTAGATAATGTTATGTCTAACAGAGTAATTGGTTGCAAAACTGCAAAAGAAATCTGGGATGCTTTGGAAGTCAGGTGTCAAGGAACCACGTCTATAAAGAAAAATAGGAAAACAATACTCACACGGGAGTATGAGCACTTTGATTCAAGACCAAATGAAACCTTGACTGAGACTTATGACAGATTTTGCAAACTATTGAATGATCTGTCTCTGGTTGATAAAGAATATGAGCTTGAAGAGTCAAATCTCAAATTTCTCTTATCCCTACCTGAAAGATGGGATTTAAAGGCGACAACAATCAGAGATAATTATGATCTTGCAGATACAGATCTTGATGAGATCTATGGATTGTTAAAGACTCATGAACTTGAGATAGAACAAAGAAACAGGAGATCCAGCAAGAAGACAAAATCTGTTGCTCTCAAAGTTGAGGAGAAGCCCATCAAGAAGGAATCATCAAGGAAGAAAGCCAAGGGAAAGGCTTTAGTCATTAAATCTGAAAGTGAGTCATCAAACTCTGATGATGACTCAAACTCTAATGAAGCTTCTGACTCTGAGGATGATGAAGAACAGATGATGCAAATGGCTGCATTGATGGTGAAGACCTTCAAGAAGATGGGATTCAAGAACTTCAAGAAAGCAAAGAGATTCTCAAGGAAAGATTCAAACTCTGAAAGGAAAAGTTTTAGAAAGTCTGATGGAAGGGAGACCAAGTCTGGCAAAAAGGATAAATCTGAAATCCAGTGCTACAAGTGTAAGGAGATGGGTCACTATGCCCCAGAGTGCAAGAAAGGAAAATCTGAAAAAGCACTCATCTCTAAAGGCAAAGACTGGGCAGATACTTCAGACTCTGATGATGGAGTAAACTATGCTCTTATGGCAACTGTCAAGGATGAGACTGAATCATCTGAAAATAAGGTACCCCTAACTACTTATGCTTATGATACTGATAATATATCTGAGTTAAGAGTATATCTGAAAAGCGTTCATGTTAGTTATAGGGATCAGACTTTAGAGAATGAGAGAATTAAATATGAGAATCTTAGCCTTAAAGATAGAAACAAGTTTCTTGAAGGAGAACTTGAAAATATGAAGGAGATTCAAAAAGAAAGAGATGATGCTGTTTATATTGAACAGGAGTTGACTAAGAGATATAAGCAGCTAGAATCTGATCTAGAAAAAGAAAGAAAAATAATCAAGACTTGGACAAACTCTGGAAGAGACACTCATCAAGTGTTTCAGACAGATTCTGTAGGTTTAGGCTATTGTGAGAATGAGGAACTTAGGTTTAAAGACAAGGTTAAGGTTAAACCACAACTTAAACCTGTGAAATTTGTTCCAGAGTCCACTAAGTTAAAATCTGTTGTAGTAAGAGAAGCTGATATGGAATCAGATGAAACCTGTGAAAGATAGGAAAATATTATAACAGAAAATCTTATGGAAGTAGAAGCCGTTAGAAAGCCAGTAAAAACTTGTGAAAAACAGGTTAATGTTGGCTTGATAACAGGAAAACAGTTCAATCATAAGCTCAAAGAAGTAAAGTCTGCCATGAAACCAAAAGGATCCAAGAAGAATATGAATGGAAAGATAGGCATAAATAAAAGAAATAATCATTTGCCTACTGCTGCTGCTCCAAGGAAAACATGTTATAATTGTGGTAGTACTAACCATCTTGCTAGATTTTGCAATAAGAACAAAGATATTAATTCTTTACCTTCTACATCAGGAGTAAAGAATGATTATGTAAGGGTTAAACCACAGACTTTATGCACACACTGTGGGAGCACTTGGCATTCTATTTATACTTGTAAGAGTTATCATGCTATTTATCACAACTACTATGAGCTAAAACCCAATCTGAAATGGGTTAGAGCAAACTCTGCAAGTGTAAAGTCTGACAATGTTAGTTTAAACTCTGTTGATAGTGATTCCGCTGTAAAAACTAACAATGTTAAGAAAGGCAAAGGATCCAAGCAAGTCTGGATCCTTAAAACTAACTCTTTGTAATTGGTTGTGATTGCAGGACATAAAAGAGAGCACCCTTATCTTGGACAGTGGATGCTCAGGACACATGACTGGAAATAAAGCCCTGCTATCAGATTTTGAGGAGAAGGCTGGCCCAAAGGTTTCCTATGGAGATGGCAACATAGGACGTACTATGGGATATGGCAATATCAATCTTGGAAGTGTCATCATCACAAATGTAGCTCTAGTCTCAGGACTCAAGCATAATCTGCTATCTGTGAGTCAAATCTGTGACAGAGGAAACCATGTAGATTTTCATACTGAACACTGTGAAGTTATCAGTAAATCTACTGGAAAAGTTGTTCTAGTTGGACACAGGCGCAACAACATTTATGAAGCAAGTTTGGTAACAAACTCTGATGGAAAAACAGTGTGTCTGACTGCAAGAATGTCAAATGAAGAGAGTTGGAATTGGCATAAGAAGCTCTCTCATCTCAATTTGAACAACATCACTGAGCTAATAAGAAAGGATCTTGTAAGGGGATTTCCAAAATCAATACTCAGTCTAGGTGGCCTATGTGATTCTTGTCAAAAGGCCAAACAAAGGAAGTCATCTTTCAAGAGCAAATCTGAATCTTCAGTAGTGGAACCTTATCATCTTCTACATGTTGATCTCTTTGGACCAGTGAATGTGATGTCTATGGGCAGAAAGAAATATGCTCTAGTAATTGTTGATGAATATACTAGATATACATGGGTGTATTTCTTATCAAAGAAGGATGAAACTGCTCAAACTCTGATGGATCATGTAAATCTACTGGACAAAGGATCACAGCACAAAGTCAAAATTATAAGGAGTGATAATGGAACTGAATTCAGAAACTCAATCATGGAAGCTTTCTGCAAGGAAAGAGGAGTGAAACAAGAATTTTCTGCACCTGGAACTCCACAGCAAAATGGTGTAGTTGAAAGAAAGAACAGAACTCTTATTGAAGCTGCCAGAACAATGCTTGATGAAGCAAAGTTACCAACCTATTTCTGGGCAGAAGCTGTTCAAACTGCTTGTTTTACTCAAAATGCTACACAGCTGATCAACAAGCATGGGAAAACACCATATGAGATGGTGAAAAATAAGAAGCCAAATTTGAAATATTTTCATATATTTGGATGTAAATGCTTTGTGTTGAAGACTCATCCTAAACAGTTGACCAAGTTCGAGTTAAAAGCTGATGAAGGAATCTTTGTTGGCTATCCATTGTCAACAAGAGCATTCAGAGTCTACAATCTGAGAACTAAAGTGATCAAGGAATCCATACATGTGTCATTTGATGACAAGAAAATAACTGGACTTGAAGATGAAAATGAATATGATCAACTGCGCTTTGAAAATGAAGATTTATTCTCTGATGATGTAAACTCTGATGAAGCAGTACCGACAAACTCTGATGAAGTGGTTCTGACAAACTCTGACGAAGCATACTCTGAACCTCTACTGGTAAATACTGGAGAAACTGGAAACTCTCAAATTGAACAAAATAGAGAACCAGTTGAGGGGGAGCGTGAAGAAGCTCAACAAGACAGAGCAAGTGAGTCAGTTGAGGAAACTGATTCAAACTCTGAGCCATCCAATTCAGGGGGAGCTTCAGATGCTGCAGAAAGTCAACATATGAATCAGGAGAGCATGGATCAAGGGGGAGGATTCAATAATGATGCAAGAAACCACTTACCAACAGCAAGAAAGTGGACACAGGCACATACACCTGATCTTATAATTGGAGATCCTGATGCTAGTGTAAGAACTAGAAGTGCTACTACAAATGAATGCCTGTATCATGCTTTCTTGTCTCAATCAGAACCAAAGAAAGTGGAAGAAGCTCTTCAAGATGCTAACTGGATAACAGCAATGCAAGAAGAGTTAAATGAATTTGAAAGAAATGAAGTCTGGACACTTGTACCTAGACCAAAGAATAGATCAATTGTAGGTACAAAGTGGGTTTTCAGAAACAAGACTGACAGTGAAGGTGTGATTACAAGAAACAAGGCTAGACTTGTGGCTAAAGGTTATTCACAACAGGAAGGAATTGACTATGATGAAACCTTTGCTCCAGTTGCAAGATTGGAGGCCATAAGAATGTTTCTGGCCTATGCTGCACACAAAAAGTTTAAAGTCTTTCAGATGGATGTGAAAAGTGCTTTCCTCAATGGGAAGCTTGAAGAAGAAGTGTTTGTTGAACAACCACCAGGATTTGTAGATTCCAAGCATCCAGATTATGTCTACAGGCTTGACAAGGCATTATATGGACTAAAGCAAACACCAAGAGCATGGTATGAAACTCTTGCTCAATTTCTTTTAGAAAGTGGGTTCACAAGAGGTACAATTGATAAAACTTTGTTTTATTTTAATTCTGGTGATAATTTGCTTTTAGTTCAAATTTATGTAGATGATATTATTTTTGGATCTACTAATGACAAACTTTGTAAAAAGTTTGCAAAGCTTATGCAGTCCAGGTACCAAATGAGCATGATGGGAGAGCTTAGTTATTTTCTAGGCTTACAGGTCAAGCAAACAGATGATGGGATTTTTATCAATCAAGCAAAGTATACCAGAAATCTTCTAAAGAAATTTGGTATGCTTGATAGTTCATCTGCTCCAACTCCCATGGCTACTGCAACAAAGCTAGACAAAGACACAGGTGCTACAGTGGATATGACAACCTACAGAGGCATGATTGGGTCTTTACTGTATCTCACTGCAAGTAGACCTGATATCATGTATGCAACATGTCTTTGTGCAAGATTTCAAGCAGATCCCAGAGAGCCTCATCTAACAGCTGTAAAAAGGATTTTCAAATATCTCAAAGGTACCATAACCTTGGGTTTGTCGTATCCTAGAGAATCAGAGTTTAAGCTAATTGGTTACTCTGATGCAGATTTTGCAGGCTGTAAGATAGACAGAAAAAGTACAAGTGGAAGTTGTCAATTCTTAGGTGACAGATTGGTTTCTTGGTATAGCAAGAAACAGAAGTCAATTTCCACATCCACTGCAGAAGCAGAGTATATAGCTGCTGGTAGCTGTTGTGCACTGATTTTATGGATGAAGAATCATTTGCTGGATTATGGGTTAAGGTACTCTAAAATACCTATTTTCTGTGATAACCAAAGTGCCATTGCTATGACAGGTAATCCAGTACAGCACTCCATGACCAAGTACATCAGCATAAGGTATCATTTTATCAGAGAACATGTGGAAGAAGGGAACATTGAGCTTCATTTTGTGTCTACAGACCAACAACTTGCAGATATCTTCACCAAACCTTTGAGTGAAGCTACCTTTACAAGATTGGTAAATGAACTTGGAATGATCTCTGGTTTTGACTAGAGATACGGGTTAGACTCAAAAACTATACATGTTTGATTTTTATGCTCATGATTCCTTGCATGTATTAACTGTTATGAGTACCAGTGTCATAAACTCTGAAAGTAAACTCTGATGCTAAACTCTGTTAGTCATAAAGTGTTGGTCATACTCTGATAGTTACAGTTTAATGCTATACTCTGATTGTAATTTTGTCTGAAACATATAGACCAATGAAGAAATTTGTATGAAGCATAATTCTCAGTAAGTAATTATGAATCCTTAAGAGTTGTATAGATTCTGATCTCAAATATGTGCAGTAAGTTAACACAGCATGATACTGTCTCTGTATTTATAGCATCTCTTAGTTTATTAATCCTATACACTGAGTCTGTATTAGCTGTTTGCATTTTCTCTCATAAATTAATTGTATTAACTGATGGAAAGTCTAAACTCTGCTAATTAATAGCAAATATTTCACCCTCATATTAAAAGATGCCAAAAAGAGCACAAATTCCTTTGAGATCATGTTGAGCCTAGGAAGATCCAGGAAATTATTGTATGAAATAAGGGCTAAAATCTTTGATTTTTGGTGACTAGTGCTAACCACTGATTACTGGAAAAATAAAAAAAAATATAAAAAAAAAATATAAAAAAAAATAATAAAAAATATATATAAAGGGGGTGAAAAATAAAAGATATATCCAAATGAAAGGATATCAGTATACAGAGTTTAGATATAAAAATCAGATTTTATGTTAGATGAGAGTTTGAGCAATCAGTTTTTACTGTTTTAGTTTGTGGATTTTATGCACTTTGAGATGATCTAAATATTGATTTCGGTAAACTCTGCTATTGCACACACAATTATTCACACCTGTACAGTTTGAGAAAAGAGTTTATTGACAAAGAAGGACAAATGGTAAACACTGATGTATTGTGTGAAATACGCCGAGGTAACTTTGTTTTAATCTCTGATGGTTAAAATGATTTCTTTGTTTCAGACATTATATGATTTTGAGATTAGACATATGTTTAGAAATTCGAAAGAGTATGATTACAAACGGTTCATTTTGTATTAAACAGAGGAGAGAGAGGTTGAGTGTTTTGAACAGTGTGACAAGCGGTAATTTTGGCTATTTTTACTACGCGTGTGTATTGGAAGTTGTTACATACAGCTGTCAGTGTATGTATGTTGGACATCTGTCCCACTCACACATTTTTCAAAGACGCCTGCTGTGTGTAGTAATGATTAAAACGATTGGGTTTTAATTTTCACAGTTATTATTTAAACTTACTACACATAAACGGTTCATTCTTTTACACACTTCATCTTTTCATAAGTTTTTACTCACAAACACTGTCTCAAACACTTTCACTGCATACATTCTACACTTTTCTATGTCTTATTTCTTGCTTTATTCAAAACTTTTCTAATGGCTACTACAATGTTTACTGCTTCTGGGTTAGAATATGTTCCAAATAATTATGCTGCTCTTTTGGCAAATGAGAACGCACCGGAGGCGTTTCATTTGATTCAGAATTTCTTGTCAAACTCTGATATTGGTACTGCTCTCACCGCACCGTTGAAGCTGTCTGCATCTCAAATCAGGACTCTTTGGCAGACAGACACTTATGATAATGGAGGAGAGTCTGGGTCTCCGTCCATAATCTTTGAATTTCAAGAAGAAGAATTTACAGTTACTCCAACAACTGTTCGTGATGCTTTGGGTCTTGAGGATTTCAATGCTTTCATAATCTCTGTTGGCAATTCTGAGTTGGTTAGAATGATGAGAGAAATAGGCTACTCTGGACCATTGACAAAGATTGGTCAACTGAAAAGGCCGTTTTTGCGCAAGGAATGGAGTTTCTTTTTCGATTGCATCACCAGGGCTTTTGGAAAGAAGTGCACAAACTGAGATGCGATTCCCACTGATAGTCTGCAAATCGGGTATTCTCTTCTTTATGGAGGTAATTTTGATGTTGCTAGGCTAGTTCTAAATAATATAGGTGAAAAAATGACTGAAAACAGAGGTGTAGTCTATTTTGCAAGATTTTGTCAATTGATATTCTCTGAATGTGTTTCTGAAGTAGAGATAGCTGAGAATGATGTGATTCCCTGTTTTAAATTACATAAACGCATATTCTCTGATCTAACTAATAAGGATAACAAGAAAGGGGATGTTGGTGTCTTGTTGCTACCTGAGTTTGTGCGACAATTTCAAGTAGATTCACAACAACAACAACTTGCAAATGCTGAAGCTGGACCTTCTGTGTCTCAATCACAGAGGTCAAAGAAGACTAAGTTAAGAGCTGTTAAGTCTGCTAGAGTGAATCCATCAAATGCTGAAGCTGGGGTATCAAACACTGATGATATGCCTCAGAAGAAAAAGTTAAAGAAAAGAAGGGCCAACAGGTCAAAGACTGATGATGTTGATGAGGAGAGTGAAACTGATGATGAAACTCTTCATCAAAGGAAAAGAAGACTAGTGGCTGCACATCTCTTTGGTGCATCCAATGTAAATGCTGAAGCAACACCTATGCCTGAAATGGTAAGTGCTGATATAGAAGCTCCTACATCAAAGGCTGATGATGTAGTTGAGGGAGCTGCTGATCATTCTGACAGCAGAGTTTTTGAGAAAATGGATTTCTTTGATGATGAAGATATTCCAGATGCACATCCTACTATCAGTATTTGTGATACTGAGGATGTAGCAGCTGATCAAGCCACCTTGGTCATTGAAGACTCTGTTGCTTCTCACACAGAGAATCTTTCAGTTCACAATTTACATTCTGACAAAGGTGAGGAGGTTGATCAGAGGATAGAAGTTGCTACAGAGCCAATTCTTGATGAAGCTGTAGCAGAGAATGTACAAGAGGCTACTGCTAAGGTAAACTCTAAGGATATTATTGTTCTTGAAGCTTTGCAACAATCTGTTGTTGAGATTGTTCAAAAAGAAGCAGAGTTTGATACTAATGCCCACTCTGATAATCCAGAAAGAATGGCTGAGAATGTTCCTGCAGAGAATACAGCAGAGGATGACAATGTTGAAGATAGTCCTGCTCATTCACATCCTGATATACAAGAGGAGTTATCTGATATTCGATTAAACTCTGATGAGGAAAGAGAGGTCAATCGAGCTACTGCTGAGCATTTTCAGGATATGTACTACAATAGATGGGTTGCTGCAGATTGTGTCTTTTCTGCACAGAGGGCTGCTGATTTTCTTAATGACTCTGTGAAGAAAATTTCAAACTCTGATGTTCTTACAAGTCTAAAGGCCACTGTGGTTCAAGTCAAAGCCTTAAACAATAGGTTTGATGAAACACAAACAGTGGTTACCAATCTTAGGAATGAAGTTGGTCTAAGGGATCTTACCTTAAAGACTGATAGGTCTTATTATTCTGCCATGTTCAAGCAGCAAGCCAAGGATTCTGATGAACTTAAGAAGAGGCTTGGGAAAGTTGAGGAGAATCAGATTGCAATGTCTACACAATTGAATTCTATTTCTACTGCTATAGAATTGCTGACATCAGTACTACTTTCTGATGATGTCAAAAAGGGGGAGAGTGTACCTAATGACAAATACAAAGACACTCAAACTCTGAGACGGAGGGATGATTCTGCTGATGGTGGAAGCAAGGAAACTGAGAGGAAGCAAATTTCTTCTCAAGGGCAAAGAAGATCAAGATTAAATTCTGATAGGTTGACAAACTCTGGTAAAGGAATCTCAAACTCTGCCAGTGGTTCAAGACTTAAGAGTTTAATTATTTCAGCCAATCCATCTACTGATGAAGAAATTGCTACAAAAATGTTTCTAGAAGAACACGGTAATGAAGAAATTGAAGGATGGTACTTACAAAAAGAAAGCTGTCAAGGCTCCTAGAAAGTAAGAAACTGGAATTTCTATCAAGGAAAATACTCAACAGAGTATACAATACACCAGGAGGCCTGTAATAGCAAACGCTGATAAGGGCAAGGGTAAACTGATAGAAGAAAGACAGTTACCAAGGAAAAATTATTCAACCTCTGACATTGCTCAAGTTGAATCAAAATTTATTAAATCAACCTCTGACGCTGCTCAAGTTGATGTTTCTACTAAAGTTGTAACAACCTCTGACAATGCTCATGTTGTGCAAACTCAACTAGCACCTCAACTCCAAGATACTTTTAGAAGACCTATACTTCCTGAAACTCTGAAGCCAGAAACTGTTAACTTCTCAGAAACCAGAACTGTATTGGGTAAAGAATATTATGATAAATCTGGATTAGGTTCACACAGGGAGAAGAGAATAAACAACAGACCTGGAGATCAATCATCACTGGCAGTATCTGGTATTTTTACTCAAGAGAGTCTTGATATGCTAGAATCTGTTCAGATGATATTTCATAAAGTGTTAAAGAAAGAGTTTTTGTTGTATTTTATAGCTGATGGAAGAGTTTACAAGGTTGCAGAGTCTGACATCAATCTCAAATCTTATGAAGAATCGGAGTATGTTCTGTACTTGTTAAAAGTCAAAAATAGGAGTACTAGTCATGATGTTGCTTTAGTTATCAGAGAAAGGATGCTGAAATCAAAGATAATGCTTGGAGGAGGAGTCTCGAGTGCATATATTCCTAAGTACAGAGATGCTTATGGAAAGATTGTGGAAATGAAAAGAAACAGTGCAAGACTAAGGACTGATCTGGGAGTTAAAGTCTTAGAATTCAATCTAGAATCTGATAAATCATATTTTATTAGGCTAGGGAATGAGATGAGGAAAAATTCCATCTATTCTTTGAGAGCTGCAATTTATCAGACTGGAGAATCTGATCCAGAGTTAAGAGAGTTGAAGACAGTTATGGTTGAAGAGCTGGAAAGAGCTGAAAGAAGACTTCTCATGGATTATCTCAGAACTGTTCCTGATATTCAAGAAATCAATTAAAGTCTGACTGTAAGTTTTTTTTAGTTTTCTATTCTAAGTTAAAGTTAAACTCTGATATATTAAACACTGCATTTGTTATATGTTTTGACATCATCAATTATCTGTTTAACTTGTACATTTTTATTATGCACAAGTTGGGGGAGATTGTTAGATATAATTGCTGACGTTTGTTCATCAGTGTTTAAGCAACAGGTGATCATCAGAGTTTACATTGAAGCCAGTCAGAGTTTGTTAAAGTCTGACGTGGTGATAGTTGAATTAGCTGTCGGTGCTGAATTGAATATTCTAGAAGCAATATATTCTGAAGATGAAAAGAAGCAGAATATATTGATACAGCTAAGGAAACAGAATAGAAGATAAGAAGCAATCCTTGATTGATATGAATTGTATAGCTAACTTATAGGAATATCAATTAGAGATGGATTGTATGTAGCTGTGTACTATATAAACACAAATAGGTTATCCCTAGAAGGGATGCGATTATTGAAAAGATTATTCTTGTAACCTAGTAGCTCTTTGTGATTCATTAACATCACTAAGAGAGAATTATTTAATATAATTCAGTTTGTTGATTTACAAACTTGTGTTCTTGATTGTTATTCTAATACATACTTGATTATATATTGTGTATTCGGCCTAACAATGGTAGTGTGAAGATTTTATCTATTCAAGATCTGCTGATGAAAACTACACAGTAACTGAACTATGTTCATTATCTTTTGAGATCGAAGAATCAAATATGCAAAGAATGGAGTGACATGATTTTGTCAACAATAAGAAGAAGACTGGATGGAAACAGTAATTTCAAGGGTAATTATACTCCCATGTACTTAAATCAAAGAGGTCAGGATGTGGAAATGCAAAGGGGTACTGCTGTTAAAGAAGTAAATTTTGGCATGACTCATCTTACTCTCAATCCTGATGGGAAGGAAATTACTTATCTTTTGCTTGAAGAGCATAGTCTTCAGAGAAACTCCATATTGAATCTCAGAGCAGCTATCTACCAGATTAATGAGGAAGATGAAGAACTCAGAAATCTTAAGGAAAGACTGATTCAAATTCTTGAAGAAAAAGAAGAAAATTTGTTATCCAACTTCTTGAAGATGAATCTGTTCTAACAAAGAATTTAAACAGATAAGTTGTTGCTGCAGATTCTGTACATTTTGTATATATGTTTTTGACATCATTGAATCTTAGGAATCTATACTTTATTTCACAAAATATGAGATTGGGGGAGATTGTTAGTTCAGAATTCAATGATCGTCAAGAGCTAGACTCAACTGATCAGGATTGCTGACGTCATCAGGATTACATGGTCGTCAGGATTGAGATACATATCAGGATTGGGATCAGGATTGATCATCAGGACTGGAAGCTGATCAGGATTCCTACTTCGAGTTATATTTGGAGTCTAGTTAAACATGGAAGTTTATTCTGTCGGTTCCTGGTTTGTAGTATGTAGGTATCAATTATAGATAGGTTTTAATCTTTGTAATTGATTAGGACTTATCATTGATAAAGAAGCTGTGTAGTATATAAACACAGTTTTGGTTTCGATTTATGTACAACGCATAGGGGGAACATAATCGAATAGAAGCTCTCAAGAACATAGAATTTCTTGAGAGAGTTTTTGTAAGCTAGCAGCTCTCAAGAACATCAGAATTTCTTGAGAGAGTTTGTAACAGTTTTATATCAGATTTAATAAAGCTGTTATCTTTCTTTCATATCTGTGATATATACATTAAGAAGTCGATTATCTTATACTATTGTATTCAACCCCCCTTCTACAATAGATTATTACTGGGCAACAGAAAAATAGAAAAATTAGCATGTTTTAGTTGAAAAGGGTAACTGCCCGTAATTAAAAGTATTAAAATATGTTTTAAAATAAATAATTAAGGGTTGTCCGTGATATTTTGGAAAAAGAGGAGTTTTAGTAAGAAAAAATCGAAAAAGTTGAAAAAGATAATTGCCCGTGATTTTTTAAGAAAAAGGGGGGATTTATTAGAAAAGGTAATTGCCCGTATAATAGCCGAAAAGGTAATTGCTTATAAATAATGTTATTATTTAATACTATCTTTTTGTTATTAATTAATAATTTTTTTTTAAAAATAAGTAAAGATAATTAATTAAAATCACTTAGTACCGATTACCTTTTCGGCTATTATACATTAATTATTAGTATATGCTTCAGTTTAGTAAGCATTATTAATGAGTCGTTGAGTATAAAGGAGAAGTCCTTTCATCATCAAGGTTAGGTTTGTTATTTTCAGACAGTGAATCAAGATTGTATAACGTGTTGAATACAATCTTCAAAAATTCTTGAGTTCTTGACAGATATGAAAGTAAATTCAAGAACAGAAAAACAAACAAGATAAAATAACACAAGAATTAAAAAAATCAGGTGGATTGTTTTGTCCACCTGAGAGATTTTTATTTGAAGAAATCTCTATGATGTTTATGAATAAACACACAGTTGCATAAGCTTTGAGCTCTCTAAATTGCCTTGGTGATTCCTTACTCTAGAATAATGCTTCACTTGGTTATATATCCCAAGTTCACAAGATATTTTGAACAATCAATAATACAAAAAGTAAATCTGTTCAAGATCCTTGTTTCTCCATTCTGAGTAGTGGTCCATGTATTGGTAGCTTGCCCTTCTTGACTGATTACCTTTCATAGAAATGCTACTTTTTGACCATACAAACAGAATGCTATTTCTTCCCGTGAGTTTCCAGAAATACTGGTTTCCATGCTCTGTGTAGTCTGTCAACCCATGTGCACTGTCTGTCTTTATCCCCATCCCCGCCCCACGAGCAACATTAAATCCCCTCCCCGCCCCGCCCCGTTTTCACACTGCCCTATATAATAATTAACTTTTTAAAAATATATATTTAAAAAATATTTATTATTATGTATTTTAATATATAAAATTAAAAATAAAACAAATTCATATGTAATTTAAAACAAAATCTACCTTATATTAGGTACGTATTATATAAAACTACTATAAATAAGTTATAATTTATTATATATTACAAACATATGATATTATATGATAAAGAATAGATTATATTATATTAATATATATATATATATATATATATATTATATTTAATTCGGGGCAGGCCGGGTTTTCCCCGCGGGGATTGTACAAATACCAAACTCGCCCCGTATTTAAACGGGGTAAATATTTATTCCCCGTCACTGCCCCCATTCCCCATTTAAGCGGGGCGGGTTAGGGGCGGGTTCCCCATTTTCCCCGCCCCATTGAGAAGCCTCTTGTCCCTTTCACAAGGTGTGTATCCGTAGAAGTCATTTGAGTTGTATCCGTTGATAGTATCTTACTCACATCCGTAGACATCTAGTACTGCTATCCGTAGACAGTACATTGTCCACATCCGTAGAAGGCTAGTGTTGCTATCCGTAGACAGTTAATTTCACTTATGTAAAATTACAAGGCATAGACTATTTACAATTAGCCTCCCTATTCTACATATCCATTAATAGCCAACATGACTTATTCAGCCTAAAAACTAATACTTCAACTTCAACATCAGGATTACAAATCAGGAATACACATCAGGACTGCATATCAGGATTGCACATCAGGAATGTTCATCAGGATTGTTCCTCAGGATTGCATATCAGGATTGCATCGTAGGATTGTACGTCAGGATTACACAAGCATGTTACATTGAGTCTTATCCGTAGATAAGCTACCCTTCTACGGATACTGCAAAAACATGTTATCCTTTGAAGGCTACATTTTACTTATACAATTTTTACTAAGTTAATCTAGTTATCATCAAGAAGCAACATAGTTCCTAACAATCTCCCCCAATATATGCCTGGTTGAGAATCAGACATAAATTAAGAGTCTTGATGATAACAAAACCACTCCTAACAAATAAACAGTAACAGTAAAAATTGGATTAAGCTACATTACTGAAATACTGAAGGATAGAGAATATTACTTAGAGAGTGCTCATCTAGACTGAGCAGATTTAATTCCTTTTCTTCTCTCTTGGAGGCTGAATCTTTTGTCTCCCTTCCTTAGCATAGTTTTCCTTGATTTGATCTTGAAGCTTTCTGTAGAATGCATCTTTTTCAGCAATTTTTGGATCCAGCTTGCCTTGCAACCATCTAAGGTACTTGGTGCTACCCTTAGACAATTTATCTTTAATTCTGAAGAATCTTCTACAGCCCTTTTCATCCTTGAATTCCATCATCCAGTAAGGTTGAAGATGGATTCTTTGTCCATTATAAGGGATCTTCAACTTTCTTGGCAAACTATCAGGAGAATTCCAACTGCTCCTGATTTCCTCAATCTTCTTCAAAATAGCACCCCTTGCAACCTCAGAGAATCCCCTTGTGTTTTTGAAGCCAGAGAAGACTTTCACCAAGGTAGAATATCCTTCATTCAACACTTGTTGCATGGGCCATGCTCTCACATTCCCTCCTTTGTAGACAAAGGTTAGTCTTTCAGGCAGATCTCTGAATTTGTTTGTGCCTCTTATTTCACTAACTTCATCAAGGAAAAGATCCATGGTTGAGTACTCCTGTATTTCTGTAATGTACAAAAGGTCTGCCTTGTTCTCAACTAGCTTGGCAACTTTTGGTGAAACATTCAGCTTGATTGGTCCTTGTTGAGCTCTTTTTACTTGTCCCCTTTTCTTTGACTT
The DNA here is from genome assembly GCA_030848705.1 of Heracleum sosnowskyi. Taxonomy (NCBI): domain Eukaryota; kingdom Viridiplantae; phylum Streptophyta; class Magnoliopsida; order Apiales; family Apiaceae; genus Heracleum; species Heracleum sosnowskyi. The sequence continues at coordinate 45,768,459 of CM061239.1, read as the reverse complement.
CTTTTCAGCTTCAATGATGAACTTAGGGAAAACCAAGTTTTCAAACTCAATAGGCTCTTCTTTAGGTTCTACAGGAGTCTCGGGGAAGGTGGTTTGAGATTGAGATGAATCTGGAATGGGATCTTCAAATACAATTCTTCTCCCTGTATCTCTCTTCTCTTTTACTGTCTCAGGAGAAACAAGCATATTTGATCTTTTCTTCCATATTGTAGGATTGGCCTTAGGCACTGTCTTCCTTTTCTTCAATTTTCTTTTAGTAGGGGCCTCTTCCTCTATAGCCTCGCTACTTTCTTCCTCCATCTCCCTCATAAGTTCTTGGGCCAATCTAGCCTGTTTTTCAGGTGTAGATTCAAAACCCTAGGGATCGGCTTCTCTCCTTATTCTAGAAATCTCTTCTGTTTTGGGTTCATTGAACCTGGGATGGCTACTTGTGATGTGAATTTATTTACCATTTCTGTAGATAACAGCCAACCCTTGTCTCAGCTCTATGTATTTAGTAGTCTTGAGATTCCTGATAAAAACTGCTAACACCTTAGAATCATCATGCTTGGGGAATGGATAGTCCACTTCTAATTTGTTCTTGCCATGATATCTTGGTGGAGATCCAGTCCTGCCACTGAAGATTGGTTTAAACTCCTTGATACTTGAGTGTTCAGCATCATATTCTTTTTGAAGAATAATGGTATCAGGAGTGAGAACTTTCAGGATGGTTGTGTGGACAGGCACTGATTTTGTTGATGATGAGGTCACAGCCTTGAAGATTGATTCTTTGATTAACCTCTCTGAATTGAGAAAGGCTTGAGCATCCTTAGCTTTAGGAGAGACCACCTTTGTGAGTTGAAAATCACTTGGATTTGCTATGATTTGAGGTGACTCCCCCTGGCTTGATGGAACACCTTTGGATGAAGAGGTTACTGTTTCAGAGACCACTAGTGCACTCTCCTCCTTTTTGTTATCATCAAAGGTTTGAGTAACACCAGTAGCCTGCAGTAACTGTTGCAAAAGCTGAGTTTGTAGATTTTGGTTAGCCAGGAAGGTGTCCATTTGCTTCTCCATCTGATCCATCCTCACAATAAGGGTAGCCACATCCTTCACCAGCTTATCTTGTTTGCATCTTTGAGAGGTAGTAGGAGTAACAACATCAACTCTTCTTTCCAAAGCATCATTTACCCCATCAAGATGGCCTTTGTTAATCCCAAATGACCTAACAGAATTGTAGAAGGGGGGGTTGAATACAATTCTAGATATTTTCTTGAACTTAAAATTAAATAATGAAAACTGAACTGATTAAATAAAAACACAAGAAGTAAATAATTCAGTTGGATTGTTTGATGATCCAACTGAAGTGTTTTTATTGCGGAAATAATCTGTGATACAAAGATGTACACAGCTGCTCAGTTACAAGAATGTAGAGAATATTGCTCTCAAAGATAGCTAATACAGTCTATTTGTTTTTCTTCTCTTATTTCTAAAGTAACTGCTACACTTGGTTATATAAGCCCAAGTTTACAACTCTATTTTTGGCTACACTAAAAGTACAATGAGTAACCGCCAATAGTTTGCTTTTCGGGTTAAATAGCAAAGTGCTCACTGAAGTGGGGGGCTGGTATCAAATCGCTCACTCTAGTTATCGGCGTCTCATGTGTACCATTCTAGTAGCCAGTGAGGACATCGACATTAACTTTGAATAGTTGACCTAACGGATCCGTCTTGACTTTAACGTCAAAATTACGTGGAGACAGGTGGAGCCAGATGGACGATTACATGGCGTACAACTCAGCTCGTTTGTAACTTTATTAGACTGAAATAAAGTTAACCCATTTATTTACAATCGAAACTACTCTAATTTGGGGGAAATAAACCCTAAATGGCGAATTAGGGCAAATCCTTGAATCGACTTCGAGTAATTCCATTAATTGGAAATAGGAGTTCAAATATCTTCAGACATCATCAAGGTATGTAGAACCCTAACTCAGTATTGTTAACGTTTGTATTCATATATTGTTTGTTTGTCTATTTGCTTGAAATGATATGTTTGTAGTGATATTGTTTATTGTTTGTGTTTTCAATTCACAGTATGTCTACTACTACTTTATATCTCCACCTTTGTTCAGTGGTTCTTGAGTATCCTTGTCTTTTGCATATAATAGTTCATTCCAAGAACCCAATTGGAAACTGGGATGTTTCCTTATTTCCAATGTCCATTTTAATGGTTTCCAATGCATTGTACCCTTCTACATCACCTTTTGAGCAGTTAGAGAATTGTCACTATCACTTTGTCAACTATTCAGAAAAGCAATAATGATTCGTTGAAAGTAGGGAGATGTGTTTCGTTGATAGCTTTAATCTTCATTTCGTTGATGAGTAAACTCCATACCGTTGATAGGATAATCTTCATTCCGTTGATGAGTAAACTCTATACCGTTGATAGGATAATCTTCATTCCGTTGACAGGTCTTCACTTAGGCAAAATTACAAGGCATGATGTATTTACAATTAACCAACCTATTTTGCCTATCTAGTACTTAGTCAACATGACTTAGAAAACCTATCTAATACCTACAACAAAACTACATATCAAGCTATGAAGTATTGTACAGTTCCATTGCTACATCACTCATTTCGTTGATGAGCTACCTGTCAACGGATTGCTGCAAAGCATACCATTCCGTTGATAGCTACAAATTACTTTACACAAATTCTACTAAGTGTTTTATGTTTATCATCAAGAACAACATATTCCTAACAATCTCCCCCAATTTATGACTGATAGAATAACAGCCATAAATCAAGAGACTTGATGATAACAAAAACACTCAGATACATCATAAATTACAAAAGTAGAAAATGCATTAAGCTTCATAATGTTTTAGGCAAAATACAAGACTTACAAGACTAATGCCCAAAAGTGCTCCTCTAGTCTGAGCAAATGATTCATCTGTGTCTTCTTTGTGGCATAGTCTTCTTCCCTCTCTTAGAGTTGTTTTCCTCAATTTGGACCTGTAGCCTTCTGTAAAATATTTTCTCTTTTTCATCTTGATCACCAAGCATGGATTGCATAAACTTTAGAGTTTGATTAGATGCCTTATCCAGCTGGTCTTCCATCCTGAAGAATCTTCTGCAATTGTCCTTGTCCTTAAATTCCATCATCCAGTATGGTTGAAGATGGATCTTCTTTCCTGTTGAGAGCACTCTAAGAATCCTGGGAAGAGCCTCAGGCTTGTTCCAGCTAGCCTTTATCTGACAAATTTTGGAGACCACCTCAGACTTGGCTGTTTTGGTGAAGCCAAAGTCCTTCTTCAAGCATCTAAACACTGAGAGTAGTGTTTGATAGTCTTCTCCTAAAATTCTGTAGAGAGGCCACACTTGTTCTCTACCACCCTTGAATACAAAAACTAGTCTCTCAGGCAATTTTTGCGAAGCTGCAATGCCCCTTACTTCCGCCAGGTTGTCTATATCAAGATGTAAACTGGATTCTTCCCTGATGTCAACAATGTACATGCAGTCCTCTGGATTTGCAGGGGGTTTCTGAGGTTGTGGCTTTCTCACAAACACTGGCTTTGCCTTGACAGCCCTTTTCTTTGTCTTCATTGGTTGATCCTTCTCAAATAGGAACTTTGGAAAGTAGGCCTCATCAAATTCAAAAGGCTCCTCTTTTGGCATTATTGGTTGATCATGAAAGTTGACAGGATGTGCAGGATCACAAGCCAACTTTCCCTCAAGAGGTAGATCAACAGGAATTTGATGTGCAATTGTTGTGGAAGAGTCTTGAGCAGTGTCCTGGGAATCATCTTTATCAAAGTTCAGATTCCTTTTAGCTCTAGCCTTTGGTTGCCTTGCACTCTTCCTTTTCTTTCCAGCTTCCTTAGATTCATCCTTAGCCTTTTCTTCCTATAGGGTTTCTTCATCTTCAAGTGATTGAGCAACTGCAAGTGCTTGCATTGCTGCCCTTTCAGATTCTTCAGCTTTGGCCTTAGCAAAATTTGGGTGACCAACCCAAATGCAAATTTCCTTGCTATCCCTGTAGATGATGGCCCTTTTGTTCCTTATGCTTGGATGATTGCTCTCTTTGCTTTTAATGATCAGCTTCCCTAGGAATTTGAACTCATCTGGCTTAGGTGGAGGATAAAATATCCTTGCAATGTTTTTGCCCTTGGGTTTGGCAGGTGATAATGGAGATATCCCTCTTGCATCCACATCCCTAAAGCATGAAGATTGCCCTTTCTCACTTCTTGAATCTTGAAAGACTCCATGTTGAAGGGGTTCTATAACATATGAACTCTTGAACTGTGGCTCCATTGATACTATCACCATTGCATTTGTTGATGGTTCTGTAGAGGTAGCTTGATCCGCTGATGGCTGATTTGTCTTTGAAGTTCCAGCAATTTTCTTGACCCTTGCATCTATGCTAGACCAGTGGTCTTTTATCTGTTTTTCAAGCTGAAGCCTCATTGATGCTTGCTGAATTAGGTCAATGACATCAAGCTTGTTTTTCCCTGACTCCCTCATAGCTAATGGCTCTTCTGGTAAGGAAATGGCGGGGACCAAAACCTTTGGGATTTGTATATCAAGCTCCTTAGATTTCTCCCCCTTTTTGTTATCATCAAGAGAGATGATAGGGAGTCCCTGAGCTGCCAAAAGCTGAGTTAGGAGTTGAGTCTGTTTCTCCTGTTCCTTTTGCATTTGAGAAAGTGTAGCCTCTACTTTGTCCGCTCTAGAGGAAAGAGTCTTCAAAGATGAGGACACTTCAGGTTCCTTAGAGAAAAACCTGTTCATCTTGGATACAGTGAGAAGGGGAAGCTTCTCATCAAGCCTCCTTTCTGTAGCATCCTTCAAGTTTTCAACAGAGTCCTTGATGTCCCTTGCTTCCATCCTGGTCTGCAACATTTGTAGCCTTTGAATCTCCAAAGAGTCCATAATGGCTTTGTAGAAAGGCTTGTTTTCAACACTAACAGATTCATGAGCCAAGGAGGCTTCATTGTACTGTCTAGTGATTGCAGCATCCAGATTGATTCTTACATGACCATCCTGAGAAAGCCAGCTAGGTCTAGGAGGCACCACAGAAGTCCCAGTCTGTGAAGTAGTGGCCACCTGTAGATTGTCACCAAAGTTGTCCTCATCATCGGAAAAATCAAAGTCACCACTAGCTGCAGCTCCTGGAGATAGATTGGTCAAGGCATCCTTTGCTCTTTGCATTGATGCAGTTGTATGAATTAGGTTTAGTGACCTCTCTGCCTCCACATTGCCCCGCTGAGCCATAATTTGATAGGCTGGCACAGGATGAGTAAAGGTCTCAGGATCCAGAGAAATACTATCCAGAGTTTGTTGATAATGCTCTTGGAAAGTAAGTTCCCTTTCTCCCTCATTGACCCCCATGAACTCACTAGCAATGGCTGCTTCCTCCCTTATGACTCTTGTAGTCCCTTCTCTCTTTCCACTCTTTTCTTTCATCATGGGCTCCCCATGGCTCACACCTCTCACACCCTCACCTTCACCTACTAAGGTGGTACACTCAACCTCTCCTTTTTCCTGGCTGGAAGAAATAGCCAGCCTCTCACTCTCATTCTCTCCTTTTGCCTGGCTACAAGCCAGCCTCTCAGTTTCACTCCCTCTCAAACCTAAAAGTGTTTCAACTACCACCAGGTCATCTACACTAGTTGTGGAAACAACTTGATTTTCAATAAGAGGTGTAGAATGACCTATCAACGGAATGGTAGTTTGAACTGTCAACGGTATGGATACCGTTGATGGTGAAACACTTGTCAACGAAAGAGGCTGTTTCGTTGATGAAGTCAATAAAGCATTTTGAGAAAGTGAAATTACAATTGAATCTGTGGTGATTGATATGAGATTGGGGTCCACAGATCTTCTTGCAGCTTAAAAAAAAATTGGTTGATGGCCCAACAAATCACTTAACAAGTGATGACCACCAGCTTCAGAGTGGGGCTTCTCCAAGATAAGAGTTGGAGAATCAGGAATAGATGAGTGGATCATGTCCACGTCTAATGACTGAGTTGGTGAATTTTGTGTAGTTGGTTCAAGATTGATGTTTAGAGAATGGGACTGTAACCCCAGAGTAATAATAGGGGTTACATGAAACTAAATTTGTGAAACTGGAAGTGTTGCTTCCAGAGTGTGTGCACCCTATGTACCCTTGGATTTTTGCTTCACTCTTCTTTGGTATTGGGAAAATGTAGACTGTGGGCTTGAAGTGTCCCTTACCCTCTTGGAGTGTGCTCTTGGAGGAGAGCTTGTTTCAATAATCACATCCTTTTGGGAGGATGCAACTAGACTTGTGTTTAAATCCATTTTACTCATTGTGCCTTGTTGGGAAGACACAATGGGGCTTGGCTGGGACACACTATCCTTTCCTTCCTTATTCTTGGGGTTTCTTTGATTTTCACCCCTTCCCTCACCTCTCACAACTCCAGAATCACTCCCCTTTGGTTGTGAAGTAGTTTTTGCAACAGGTGCCTTTTGAGAAGCACCTGAGGTTGGCTTGGAGGATTTCTTAGATTTAGGTTTTGCTGCTGGGGCAGGAGCCTGTTGGGACACAGCTACAGACTCCATAGCAACATGGGTGGGTGAAACAATAGAAGTAACAATTACACTAACAGGGTTAGATGTAGTTACCTCAATGATGGGCAGATACACCACTGGGACATCGCCATTGTGGTTAAGTCTCAGTATATCTGTCAAAACCCTCTTCTCTTGCACAAAGCACTCAAACCTGGAAACAGGGTTAGAGATAACTAATGGTGCTGGACTAACATGATTAGCCAACACCATCAAAAACCTAGCATAATAGATATTCTTTTTCCTATTAGCCTTATCGCCCAACTTAGCACCAATTTCATACATAAGTTGGGTGCTAAAGTTGTGATATCTATCATTTAGGAGCATGGTTAAGAGAATCAACATAGAATTAGTTAATGCATCAAAATTGCTAATCTTTCCAGAAAAGACCTTAATGAATGCATCAGCTAAATAACTGTATTCCTTAACCAAACCTCTCCTAATAATCTTACCCAAATTATCAGTAGGCAAAGAGTAGTTTATAGAATTTAGCATGTTAATCATTTTAGTATATGTAGGCAAAGCATTATAGTTATTTTCAGGAATTTGTAGACATGCTTGCAATACATCAGAATTAACTATATACTCTTTACCTTGAATGGTAAATTGTAGTGTGAAGTTTGTTCCACTATACTCACATGAGGTCCAAATCTGCTCGATTATCTCATTGTAGAGCGGAGTTGAGTGAAACATTGCATAGCCCAACTTGCAATTCATCATGAAGTCCATCATCTTGAAAAAGATTCTGTTCGGACTTTCCTTGACAACAAATGGAATAGAATTGTTCTTTTCATAAATGAACCCTCCTGCTGACATAAGCTTGACTATGGGTGCCATAGTTGAGTGAAGAAAAGCTTCGAACTGAATTGCTTGTTAGAGAGAAGAAGAAAGAAAAGCCTTTGGAATTTTTGAGAACAGGTAGAAAAGAATTAAAGAAAATAGAATTTCTTAAATACTCCCCAAAAAATTCTCAGAAATTAAGTCCAATAATCAATGAAAATTACTGGATTGGCTTAAAAAAAATATAACCGTTACTTTTAGAGTATTACCACGATTTATACTTACAGGAGTGTATGTATAGATCGTGGTAAAAGACGTGTCAGCTTTCAACGGTTAAGATTAACTAAACTATATCAACGAATCAGAATTGACCGTTTGAGGCCCCTGCCTATTTCGTTGATAAAGCTGCGTTTTGTTGACATAAAAGTGTTGTCAACGGAACACCCAGAAAAGTACTAAGGCTGTCAACGAAATGATGCGTTTCGTTGACATAGTAATTTTGACTTAGACAAAATTTCACTTTTTCCTTAGAAAATTAATTCACAGAAAAACCTAGCAAATTTCTGGCTGCATTGTAACTTGCAAAAATCTCAAAAATAATTAGGAGAAATTTAGCATACCTAGCTCACTTACTAGTCTTGAGAATGTTGATTCATCAAGTGGATTGGTAAAGATGTCTGCAAGTTGTTGTTCACTTGGAACAAAATGTAACTCCACAGTACCATTCATAACATGTTCTCTAATGAAATGGTACTTGATGTCAATGTGCTTGGTCCTTGAATACTGTACTGGATTCTCAGTAATGGCAATAGCACTAGTGTTGTCACAGAAAATAGGAATTTTCTCAACTCTTAATCCATAATCAAGTAGTTGATTTTTCATCCATAAAATTTGTGCACAACAACTTCCAGCTGCAATGTACTCAGCCTCAGCTGTGGAGGTAGAAACTGAGTTTTGTTTCTTGCTGAACCATGACACAAGCTTGTTTCCTAGGAATTGACAGGTGCCAGTTGTGCTTTTCCTGTCAATTTTACATCCTGCATAATCTGCATCTGAATAACCAATTAGTTCAAAGCCAGATTCTCTAGGATACCAAATGCCAAGGTTTGGTGTTCCTTTGATATATCTGAAAATTCTTTTAATAGCAACTAAATGGGATTCCCTAGGATCAGCTTGAAATCTAGCACAAAGACATGTAGCAAACATAATATCAGGTCTACTAGCTGTTAAATATAAAAGTGAGCCTACCATGCCTCTGTAACTTGAAATGTCCACAGATTTTTCCTTAGTATTCAATTCAAGTTTAGTAGCAGTAGGCATGGGAGTTTTGGCAGGAGAGCAATCCATTAGATCAAATTTCTTCAGCAAATCATGAATGTACTTTGTTTGACTAATGAATATGCCTTCATTAACCTGTTTTACTTGAAGACCAAGAAAATAGGTTAATTCTCCCATCATGCTCATTTCATATTTACTTTGCATAAGCTTGGCAAACTTTTGACAAAGATTCACATCTGTAGACCCAAAGATTATGTCATCTACATAAATTTGAACAAGTATAGTAGAGCCATTCACAATTCTGTGAAAGAGAGTTTTATCCACAGTACCTCTAGTGAAGTGATTCTCTAGAAGAAACTGTGAAAGAGTGTCTTACCAGGCTCTAGGTGCTTGCTTCAAACCATAGAGTGCTTTGAGGAGAAAGTATACATACTCCGGAAAATCATCATCTTCAAAACCAGGAGGTTGACTCACATATACCTCCTCTTCCAATTCCCCATTCAGAAAAGCACTCTTCACATCCATTTGATAGACCTTGAAATTGGCATGAGCTGCATAGGCCAGAAAGATTCTTATTGCTTCTAGACTTGCAACAGGAGCAAAAGTTTCATCAAAATCAATTCCTTCTTCCTGTGAGTAGCCTTTAGAAACTAGTCTAGCTTTGTTCCTTGTGATAATGCCATTTTCATCCATCTTATTTCTGAACACCCATTTTGTGCCTATAACAGACCTGTTTTTAGGCTTGGGCACCAGCTGCCATACTTTGTTTCTTTCAAACTGGTTTAGCTCCTCTTGCATAGCTAACACCCAGTCTGGATCTAGAAGTGCATCCTTAACTTTCTTTGGCTCATCTTGATACAGAAAGCTACTGTATAGACATTCTTCTTGAGTTGCTCTTCTAGTTTGAACTCTTGAAGACACATCACCTATAATTAATTCAAAGGGATGGTCTTTAGTCCACTTTCTTGAGGAGGGTAGATTAGCTCTAGAGGATGTAGCCTCATGATCATGATTGCCTTGTCCAGATGTATTTCTTTGAGAAAATCCCCCTGAGTTTGTTGTCCCCATTTGATCATTCCTAGAAGCATTCATTTGTCTGTCAACGGAATGCTCATTTTGACTGTCAACGGATCCTCTATTATGACTGTCAACGGATCCTCCAGTATGACTGTCAACGGAATGGTCAATAGGTCTGTTAGCAGCTATTCTCTTTAATCTTAATGCAGCAATTTCATCTTCACTGCTGCTTTCATCTGTGCTAGACATAACAACCTTAGATTGTTTCTCATTTGCCTTCTCATGATACTCTTGAGCTCCTTCCTCATTCTCAAAAGAGAGACTTTCATGGAAACCTTCATCACAGAGATCTTGAATTTTAAGATCATCAAAAACAACATGTATAGATTCCATAACAATGTTGGTTCTGAGATTATAGACTCTGTAAGCTTTCCCTGCTGCATATCCCACAAATATTGCTTCATCTGCTTTTGCTTCAAACTTTCCCAAATGCTCAGCTTGATTTCTCAAAACAAAACACTTGCATCCAAAAACATGAAGAAAATCCAGTAGTGGCTTCTTTCTTTTGAGTAACTGATAAGGGGTCATTCCTTTGTCTTGATTAATCAAAGAAATATTCTGAGTGAAGCAAGCTGTATTAACTGCCTCAGCCCAAAATAAGTAGGTAACTTTGATTCATCTAGCATTGTTCTTGCAGCTTCAATGAGTGTTCTGTTTTTCCTTTCAACTACACCATTTTGTTGTGGTGTTCTCGCAGCTGAAAACTCATGCACAATTCCATTTTCCTCACAGAACAACTTCATTGTTGAATTCTTGAACTCTGTCCCATTGTCACTCCTGATTCTTCTTACTTTGATGTCAGGATTGTTGTTTACCATCTTGATGTGATTGATAATGATTTCACTTGCCTCATCCTTAGAGTGCAGAAAGAAAGTCCAAGTAAATCTAGAGAAATCATTAACAATCACAAGACAATATTTCTTCTTTGAAATTGACATGACATTTACAGGGCCAAATAAATCCATATGAAGTAACTCAAGCTGTTGGACAATTGATGACTCTGTCTTGCTTTTGAATGATGCCTTCTTTTGTTTCCCTTTTTGACAAGCATCACACAAACCATCCTTGGAAAATTCCACCTGTGGAATTCCTCTAGCAAGATCCTTCCTTACCAAATCATTCATAACTTTGAAGTTCAGATGAGATAGTTTCTTGTGCCACAGCCAACTTTCATCCTTGCTTGCCTTGCTAAAAAGACAAGTGATTGTATCTGGACTTGTGCTACTAAAGTCAGCAATGTACACATTCCCTCTTCTGAATCCAGTCATGACCACATTGTTGTTTCCACCTTTTGAAACAACACAGGCTTCCTTAGAAAAAGTAACTAAAAATCTTTTGTCATAGAGTTGGATGATACTAAGCAAGTTGTGCTTTAGACCATCCACCAATGCAACCTCATCAATGATGACATTCTCTTTTGAAATCAAGTCATATCCCTTTGTGTAGCCTTTGTTGTCATCTCCAAAAGCAATACAAGGGCCAGCTCTTTCCTGAAACTCTGTGAGCAGGGTAGAATCACCTTTGTGTAGCCTTTTGTTTCCCTGCACACAATAAAACCAAATCAAGTTGATTTTGAAACCCAAGTTTCCTTGGGTCCTGTCTTGTTAGCCTTTGATTTCCCTCTCAAATCATTTTTCACTTGTGGCTCAGATTTAGTTAAATCAACCTTTGTCTTAGGTGTTGATCTTTGAGGGTTGCTCACAGTTTCATTCACAGCATGCATAGTTGGAGGAAAAAACATGTTATTCCATGGCATTTGTGGCATGTTAAACATATTCATGTAAGGGTTAGGCACAAATGGCATACTAGTATATGGATTCTGATACTGTGCATATGGAGCAAACATGTTAGGCATAACAGGCATTGTAGGCATAGAAATATTCAATGCAGACTTAGGCATTTTCACATTAGCAGGTTTCTTAACAGACTTGCAATTAGTAGACAAATGATTAACACTACCACAATTAACACATGTCTTTCTCGGTGCATATTTATCAGGTGTGTAATTGTTGTGCTTGTTAATCCCTACTTTTCCATTTATGTTATTCTTTTTATTGCATTTAGTCTCAACTTAAACTTTCTCTGACTTGTCTTTCAATTGCTTGTTAGACAAGTGACCTACATTAGCTCTTTCGACAGGCTTCTCAACTTTCTTAGTTTTACTAGACTCGCCTTGAACAAAGTTCTTGGTGACAGGACCATACTTGTCATTAAGTCTAGTGATTTTCTGTTTCTTTTCCTCTGTCAACGGAACAGCCTGATTCGTAGATGGTTCATCTGTCAACGGAACAGCATGATCCGTTGACACATCAACCTCCAACAAGTGATCATTCTTGTTTGTTGACTCTTTTTCTGATTCTAGGACTTCATCAACATATCCTAGCTTCTCTTTGTTTTTCTTCCATGACTGCTCACAGAAGGATTCCATTCCTTGAACATTTATGATGTTATTAGCAACATTCCTAGAATCCTTCCATTTAGCAATCACTCTCTGTTCAGATTCTAATTGAACCTTAAGAATCTGTTCCCTTTCCAAGACTGCTTCAAGTTCCTTCTTAGCATCCCTACTGACACGCCTCATTTTCTCAAAATCAATGAGTTGTGCTTCTAACATGGTATTCCTATCACTTAAGAGCTGATTGCTTGAGGAACTTGCTTCTTGCTCATGATTGTCAGCCATTAGAGCCAAATTGACATATTCAACATCTTCATCAGAATCTTCATCATTACCAGCCCAATCATACTCTTTTGACACAAAAGCCTTTTCCTTTTGCTTGAGAAGTTCAAAATATTTCTTCTTGTAGTCAATAGGCTCAAAACTCCTGTTGCCCTTCTCAGCTTTAGGTTTTCTGCAATCCCCAGCAAAATGACCAAGGGTTCCACAGTTGAAACATTTAATCTTAGACTTGTCAACCCAATTACTTTTGTTAGGTTGAGAGTCTCTCCTTGGTGGTCTTGAGTCTGAGTTTCTCTTGAACTTTAACTTAGAGAATTTTCTTGACAGAAATGCAATATGCTCATCAATCTCATCTAAGTCATCCAAGTTGGCTGGCTCTTCCTCTTCTGTCAATTTTCCTTTGCCCTTGCTGACATCACTCTTGCAACTATCTCGACTAGTTGTAGCTTTAACAGTCTCTTCATTGTCTTCTTCAAGTTGGTTCATAGATGCAACCAATGCAACAGATCCACCCTTCCTCTGTACCTTCTCAATTTCTTCATCTTGCTCCATTTCCAGCTCATATGTCTTTAATGTTCCATAAAGCCTCTCAAGTGTGTAATCTTTGTACTCTTGTGTGTTTCTTAGAGAAACAGTCATAGGCTTCCATTCCTTTGGAAGAGCTCTAAGAAATTTGAGGTTTGAGTCTTTAGTTTGGTAGACCCTCGCATACAACTTTAATCCATTCAGAAGCTTTTGAAACCTACTAAACGTGTCATTTAGGGTTTCACCAGCTTTGAAATGAAAATGCTCATATTGTTGTATGAGGAGTTGCATTTTGTTTTCCCTTACTTGCTCAGTTCCTTCACAACCCATACTTCTTTAGCAGTGGTACAGTTGATAACATTGTCGAACATCTCTTGTTCCAAACCATTGAACAGAATGTTCATGGTTCTTTTATCCTTATGGACTTCTGTAGCATCTTCAGCAGCCCATTCTGAGACAGGTTTAGGAATTTCTACATCAGGAGCATCATCTTGCAGTCCAACTCTAGATCCAGTTCCCATAGGAACATGTGGACCTCTCTCAATGCATTCTACATATCTCTCATCCATAGACATGAGATGTAGATGCATTTTTACTTTCCAGTGAAAGTAATTGTCCTTGTCTAGAACTGGTATCTTCACACTTGCATCCTTCTTCACCATGGTTTCTGTTTTGGTCTTGATCTTTAAACTTCTTGTATGTTAGAAGCTTGCTTTGATACCAATTGTTAATCCCAAATGACCTAACAGAATTGTAGAAGGGGGGGTTGAATACAATTCTAGATATTTTCTTGAACTTAAAATTAAATAATGAAAACTGAACTGATTAAATAAAAACACAAGAAGTAAATAATTCAGTTGGATTGTTTGATGATCCAACTGAAGTGTTTTTATTGCGGAAATAATCTGTGATACAAAGATGTACACAGCTGCTCAGTTACAAGAATGTAGAGAAGATTGCTCTCAAAGATAGCTAATACAGTCTATTTGTTTTTCTTCTCTTATTTCTAAAGTAACTGCTACACTTGGTCATATAAGCCCAAGTTTACAACTCTATTTTTGGCTACACTAAAAGTACAATGAGTAACCGCCAATAGTTTGCTTTTCTTCCTTTTGTTCAGTGGTTCTTGAGTATCCTTGTCTTTTGCATATAATAGTTCATTCCAAGAACCCAATTGGAAACTGGGATGTTTCCTTATTTCCAATGTCCATTTTAATGGTTTCCAATGCACTGTACCCTTCTACATCACCTTTTGAGCAGTTAGAGAACTGTCACTATCACTTTGTCAACTATTCAGAAAAGCAATAATGATTCGTTGATAGTAGGGAGATGTGTTTCGTTGATAGCTTTATTATTCATTTCGTTGATGAGTAAACTCCATACCGTTGATAGGATAATCTTCATTCTGTTGATGAGTAAACTCTATACCGTTGATAGGATAATCTTCATTCCGTTGACAGGTCTTCACTTAGGCAAAATTACAAGGCATGATGTATTTACAATTAACCAACCTATTTTGCCTATCTAGTACTTAATCAACATGACTTAGAAAACCTATCTAATACCTACAACAAAACTACATATCAAGCTATGAAGTATTGTACAGTGCCATTGCTACATCACTCATTTCGTTGATGAGCTACCTGTCAACGGATTGCTGCAAAGCATACCATTCCGTTGATAGCTACAAATTACTTTACACAAATTCTACTAAGTGTTTTATGTTTATCATCAAGAACAACATATTCCTAACAGCCTTTGATGCCATTAGTGTTGGCACTCTGCTGAAGGATGTGGGCCTGATGAAGTTGAAGTGATGCCACAAAATTCTGAACAGTGGTGGCATGCAATGGATTGGATGTTTGAGCTGCACCATGTGCCCTTTGATAATTCTTGAAAATGATTGTCTTGGTGTCATTATGAACATAGGAGTTTGAAAACAACCAAGAAGGCATCTCTTGGAGAGTGGAAGGACCTTCATCTCCTCCTTCACCACTCTCAGAATCATCACTGTCTTCATCATACTCAAAGTCTTCACGAAGACTTGATAAGCTGGATCAGGATGAGTAAATGTCTCAGCATTCAGGTTGAATTGATCCAACTCATTTTGATATTCAAGTTGGAACAGCCTCTCCCTGTCTGTATTACTGACATCCATTGACTCACTTGCAATGGCAGAGTCTTCCATCCTTATCTCTCATGTACCTGCTTTTCTCTCATTTTCTCTATGTTCTTGCATCAGGGACTACCCCTGGCTCACACCTCCCACACCCTCACCTTCACCTACTAAGGTGGAACTCTCATAGTTCACTTTTACCAGACTGGAATAAATGGTCTGTCTCTCTTTCTCTTCCTCTCATTTTGCTTGGTTACAAACCAGCCTCTCACTCTCAATAGCTTCACTCCATTCCCTCAATCCAAAGAGTGTTTGAACTACTACTAACTCATCCACACTTGAAGTTGTAATATTAGAACTTGGAAGTGCAAGTGTGGAAGGAGTATCCGTAGAGGTAGAAGAAGTATATGTCAACGGATAGCTAATTTGAGGCATATCCATAGACAGACAAACACTTGTCAATGGATGAGAAAGATCTATAGATGAAGAAAAGTGAACAGCTTTAGAAATTGAGACTATGGAGATTGATTTTAAATTGAGAACCACAGATGGAGCTCGAGTCTTAGAAATGATAGATTGGTGGTCCAACAAATCAACAATAAGATGATGATCACCAATTTCAGAGTGGAGCTTCTCCAAGAAGGTTAAAGATGGAGAATCGGGAATTTATGTGAATCATATCCACATCCAAAGAGAGAGTAGGTGAGCTTGGAACTTCTATTTCAGTTTGAATAATTAAAGAATGGGGCTGTGACTCCACATTTACTGGAGCCACATCAAACTGAATTTGTGATGGTGCCATTGACACTGTGTGTGTTCTCTGTGCAACCCCAGATGTTTTAGACCTTTTTCTCCTTTCATATGCCTTGGTTGTATTTGTGGGGCTTCTGGTGTCCCTATCCCTCTTGTGATGTGTCCCTGGTTGGGGACTATTTTCAATAGCAACATCCTTTTGGGAGGATGCCACTAGGTATGTGATAACTTCATTTTCAACCACTGTATCTTTCTGAGAAGATACAAGGTGGCTAGGCTGGGACACACTAATCTCACCCTCCTTGTTCTTGGGGTTTCTTTGATCTTCACCCCTTCCCTCACCACTTACTACCTCCTTCACACTCCCCTCAAGGGCTTTGGTAGTTTTTACAACATGTGCCTTTTGAGAAGCACCTGAGGTTGGCTTTCTGGATTTGGATTTTGGAATTTTAGAGGTGGCCACTTGGGTAGGAGGCTGTTGGAAAGTTCCAGCCTCCATGGTGGCACTAGAAATCAAAGAAATGACAGTAGAGGAAGGTACATTTGAGGTGATTACCTGACTCACCTGTGCCTCTTGAGCTGCAGTGACAATTGGTGGATACACCAATGGAACCTCCTTGTTGTGGTTCAGCCTATTCAAGTCCTCAATGACTCTCTTATTTTGAACCCAACATTCTTTGGATTTTGCAGGGAATTGGACCACCAGGTTACTCTCTACATGGTTAGCTAGCAACATGATAAATCTAGAATAATATACATTCTTACTTCTAGATTCTTTATTCCCTAGTTTAGCTCCAAGTTCAAACAGAATCAAGGATCCTAGGTTATAATAGCTATCAGTCAAAAGCATGTAAGCAATGTCAAGCATAGAAAAAGTAACTGCATCATAGTTGCTAATTTTACCAGAGAAAACTTAAGAATGGCATCAAAGAAGAAACTCAATTCTTTGACCATGCCTCTTCTTTGAATCTTACTCAAATTACCCGTAGGCAAAGCATAGTTAATAGAATTTAGCATGTTAACAGTATCAGTATCGCTATGCTTTTCTAACCTATTGTTTTCAGGCAAATTTAAGCAAGCAGTAATAACATCACTATTTACCATATATTCCTTACCTTGAAGAACAAAGGTGATGGTAGCATTGACATAATCAAACACAGCTGATTCCCAGATGGCTTCTATCACCTCGAAGTATAATTTGGGGGCTTCGAACATTGCCTTTGAAAGCTTGTAGTTCTGAGGAAACCTCATCATAGTGTGATATGATGCATTCTTCTCATCGAAGTCCACCAAAGCTGTGAAGTTGTTCTTCTCATATGTGAAACCAGTGAGAGACATAGTCTTATTGGTTGGTACCATTGATGTAAAGCTTGGAATTTCAGAGAGAGATTTATGCTTTGAGAGAAAAGATGAGTTCTTGCCTTAGTGAATTTTGGAAAATGATAGAAAAATATTAGCTGAGAGTAAAAATCAATTTATACTCCCCCAAAATAATTCACTAATAAAATCAGAATAATTGGAAGAAATTATCTGATTGGGCAAGAAAGTAATCGTTTAAAAGTAATGGATTTAAAAAGTAAAGCCACGAATTTACTGCAATTACATACACGTACTGTACACATGTAACTACGGATAGGATAGTGACTTTAACGGTTACGATTAAAACTAAGCTATCTACGGATAGGATTTTACCATTTGGGATTCGACATCCGTAGAGGTGTAAAAATAGTATCCGTAGACATAGATCCACTGTCGAAAATGACCATCAACGGATAAGGATATCCGTAGAGGGAGAAATTTTGACTTAGACAAAATTCTTCTTTTTCAGAGAGTTTTAATTCTCATAAAAATCATGTTGACACTGGCTGCATTACAAATTATCAGACATTTAAATAAATTAAGAGTAGTTAAGCATACTTAGCTCACTTACCAACCTTGAGAATGTTGATTCATCAAGTGGCTTGGTAAAAATGTCTGTATTTTGCTGCTCACTTGGAACAAAATGAAGTTCCACAGTACCATTCATCACATGTTCCCTGATGAAGTGATACTTTATGTCAATGTGCTTGGTCCTTGAGTGTTATACTGGATTCTCAGTTACGGAAATCGCACTAGTGTTGTCACAGAAGATTGGAATCTTATTAACTGTTAGACCATAGTCTATTAGTTGATTTTTCATCCAAAGGATCTGTTGTTAGGCTCAAGGCATGTCTGAATACCACTATTAACAAGCCTATACTCTGTGACTATGTCACACTACATGACCTAGTGAATTCTTTCACTGGGATATAGTATAGGTCTCTATTGTACTTGTCTTGTCTTCATGTACTTAGATTTATTCTGTATGCTCAATGTTATAATGAGCTTAGTAAGTTTCTTGCACCTAGAATGTACATAGGCCATGAAATAATTATCCTGGAAGAAGTTCAATTTGTTCATGGAGCAGGATTGGAGTGAATAAGGCCTTGAAGAAATAAGTTGCAGAAATTTGTCTAAGTCCCTATACCGTGAAGTCAGAATGAACTATGTCGTGAAGTCCAAAATATCCATGCCGTGAAGTACTAAGATCGCATAGTCCTAAATGAACTATGTCGTGAAGTCTTCATTACTAATATCGTGAAGTGTTGATACCGCAAAGTCAAAATGTACTGGATTGTGAAGTCCTCAAAAGGCCTCGATCGCAAAGTCCTCAAAAGGCCTAGATCGCAAAGTCCTCAAAAGGCCTAGATCGCAAAGTCCTCAAAAAGCCTAGTTCGCGAAGTCCTCAAAAAGGCTATATCGCGAAGTCTCCAAAGGCTATGTCGCGAAGTCTTCAAAGGGTACATCGTGAAGTCAGGAAAATGCTGGAGTTCACGACATCAACACTTAGCCATTTATAACAAGACAAATCAAGGTATAGAACCAAAATTCAAAGGAGACAAATACTGAAGCATCCGTTCTGGTAAGGTGGTCCAAAGAACAGATGGCAAATCTACAGCTAAACTTGGAGAGAAAGATAAGAGACAAGCAGCTAAAAAAACGGGAAAGACTCCGAAAAGCAAGTGGTCCTTCCTGACACAGTTAACTTCTTATGGCAGGACAAGTTGGACTTTCAGCTAGGGGTAACTGTGTAAATAGGTGTGTGCACTAGTTTGTATAGGTATATATATGTTGTGCACACCCTACAGTCAGCTGTAAGAGAGATACACATAGATAAATCTTATGCACTCTTTCTCTGTAAGAAA
Source organism: Heracleum sosnowskyi (assembly GCA_030848705.1). Lineage (NCBI taxonomy): Eukaryota > Viridiplantae > Streptophyta > Magnoliopsida > Apiales > Apiaceae > Heracleum > Heracleum sosnowskyi. Next base: position 45,749,453 of record CM061239.1, on the reverse strand, counting down.
ACAAGATACAAACTGTTCTTGTTTAGAAGGCAGAAATTCATCTGTGAATTCTGGAAAGCTGTAGTATTTAATTTGCTTAATACAAAGTAGATTAAAGTGATTGTGTGTGTGTTCTGTTTATGTTCATTCCTTATTTTACACAACATAATCTCTTACAGCTTATTTAGATTTCAAGAATCGAAAAATATCAAAACTATCCATTCACCCCCCCCCCTGTCTAGTTTCTAAGTGGTATTCATTTCTAACAAGTGGTATCAGAGCAGGCTGTTAACATACAAACAGTAAAAGATCAAGAATGAGTTCACAGAAACTAAGCAGTATCAAGATTCCTCCCTTTAACAAGGAGCACTACAGTCTTTGGAAGAAGAAGATGTTACTTTTCATCAAAGCCTCAAATCCCATGTACTTCGACATTCTAAAGCATGGTCCCTTTACTCCAATGATTGAGAATTCTGAAACAACTGTTGGCACTGAGATAATACCAGCAAAACATGTTCCTAAAGATCCATCTAAATACACTGATCCTGAAAAAGAGAAAGTAGCACTAGATGGACATCTTCAACTTATCATCTGTGAATCTATGGATTTCAACATGTATGGCACTGTTGCTCACTATAGTAGTGCTAAGAAGATATGGGATCTTATAGAAGTGCTATGTGAAGGAACTCCTGAAGTAAGAAAGAACAAGAAGCAGATTTTGGTCTCACAGTATGAAGCTTTCATGGTTCAGCCAAAGGAGGGAATCACAGAAGTGTTTGAGAGGTTCAACAAGCTGATAAATAAGCTCAAACTCTATGACAAACACTATGAGATAGAAGAGCTAAACATGAAGTTCTTGTTAACTCTACCAGATCACTTGGAACCAAGGATCTCTTCCCTTAAAGAAAGAGATCTAAAAAAGATTGGTTTTGATGTGTTGTATGGTGTGTTGAAAACATATGAGCTAGAATTTTTCCTTAGTATTCAATTCAATCTTACTGGCAGTTGGCATGGGTGTTTTAGCAGGAGAGCAATCCATTAGATCAAACTTCTTTAAAAGATCAAAGATGTATTTAGTTTGACTAATGAAGATTCCTTCTTTCACTTGATTAACTTGTAAGCCAAGGAAATAGGTAAGTTCACCTATCATGCTCATTTCATATTTACTTTGCATAAGTTTGGCAAACCTTTTGCAAAGCTTCTCATCTGTAGACCCAAAGATTATGTCATCTACATAAATTTGAAAAGTATACTAGAGCCATTAACATTTCTAAAGAAAAGAGTTTTGTCAACAGTACCTCTAGTGAAGTGATTCTCTAAAAGAAACTGTGACAGAGTGTCATACCAGGCTCTAGGTGCTTGCTTCAGTCCATAGAGTGCTTTGAGGAGGAAGTAGTCAAATTCTGGATAATTTGTATCTTCAAAACCTGGAGGCTGACTGACATACACATCCTCTTCCAGTTCCCCATTCAAGAAATCACTCATGACATCCATTTGATAGTCCTTGAAATTGGCATGGGCTGCATAGGCTAGGACTATCCTTATTGCTTCCAATCTGGAAATAGGGGCAAATGTTTCATCATAATCTATTCCTTCTTCTTGAGAATAGCCCTTAGCAACCAATCTAGCTTTGTTCCTTGTGACAATGCCATTTTCATCTGTAATAACCCGAATTTTTGGGGAAATTAAAACTTTTCTTATTATGATTAAGTGCACCAGTGAATAGTGAATTTGGTGGATGAATAGTGATTTTGAGGGTTAAGAAAATTTTTCCATGCCACCTATATACGAGACGTAGTGTGGATATTCCGAAGTCACATTAGCGATCTACGGAGTAAATAGGTGAATGGAAAGACGATCGGAATTCGGAAATTCCAAATTTTATTTTGGTATAGTATCTGACCGGGCAGCGAATTATATATTATTATATTCAAGAAATGAGATATTAAAATTGAGGATTTGAGGATTTAATATTTTGGAATTTTATTATTTTATTAAAGTCGATTTAAGGATTCGATTGTTGAAGTGAATAGTGAATATTTACTATTCACTGCGAGAATCGCGTAGAGTTTTATTCGATCTTTTGGGAAATATTTCGAATCGTTTCAAGAGGAACAAGGCAACAACTACAGGATTAAATATAGACATGGAAGTAACATGTAACAAGATTAATTCGAGGGATGCAACATTTGGATCATCCATGTGAAAGGAAACGAACCAGTAAAGCTACTTTATCTAAGCGAATGCATGTTGGACAAGTGTCAGAAGATGAGACAACCATAGGTGATGACTCACCCCCTTTTTAACCACAAAATATCAGCATTATCATTAATTGACCAAGACAAAAAAAAAAGAGAAAAAGGGAGAAGAATTCTCCCCACCCATTCTGCCCAGCAGGAGCATCAAGGAAATAAAAATTCATCTCTCCACTTCTATCCATCCATAAATCACCAACTTTTAACCATAGCTTCTCCACTCCAGGGGCAACATTAGTTCAAAATTTCATGGCCAACAAAGGAGTGTAGCCTAGTCAAATCATTTCCCCAAGTCGGAGAACCGAAACTGTCCTGTCTTTTCCAGTTTCGACCACTCACCTTAGAAAGCCAATACGTCGAGCTTCAAGCATCCCCTGGTGATGAGATAGGACTCAAAAGAAAGCCCTTGAATATTAGAAGGTGTGGTAAAAAGTTGAGAACCAAACTCCTGTTTTTCGATTTTATATGGATTTTACAAAGTGATGATGAATAGTAACTCCGAAATTTTGTTAACTTGTTTTCTTGATTGGATCTTAAGGTTTAAGCTTTGTAAGGAGTATCTAAGGCTTGTTGACTGATTGTGAGCACTGGTTAGTGTTGCTAGAGCTTCCAAGAAGGTAAAACCCTAACCCACCTTTGAGTTTTATATGAGTTTTGAAGTGGTTTTGATGTTCATGTAAGTTAAGATCATGATTAAATGATTTAGTGATTGTTTGGCTTTGTTTAAATGTGTAAAATGATGGGTGTTGGATTTGAGCCTCGCCACTGATCTTAGAGGTGTATGATGGTTGTTTGTTGAGGTTGTGGATGTATGGTATGCCCGGTGTGTCTTGGTTATGTTGTGACAAAATTGGATTATTCGATTTTAAGCCGTCGTAATGCCCGATTTTCGATAACTCTATAAACTGCCTATAATCCGAAAGCTTAACTGCCTCTTTTGGTTCAATGATAAATATGAGTGTCTAGATCCTTGTTTCTAGTTTATGTGAGCGCAAGAATCATGTTAATCCGATTTACGGTTTAAGTGAAAAGTGAGTTTTAGTAAACGCCGTTCGGAGGGACAACCCATCTCTAGTCAGTGACTTTGAGGCTATATTTGGACCACTTAGAAGCCATATTAAAATGTGAAACTTTGAGGAATAATACTAGAGACAGTTAGGAAGGTTCACGAAAATGATTCGGATTAAAAAGATTATATTTCGATTTTATAAAAATGTCTTAGCCGAGGTTGCGCAAGTGAAAACCACTAAGAACATGACTTAGAAACCAATGTTGTAAATGGTTAAGTATAACTTGTATTCGAGGATCGATTTCGGACTAAACCTACGACTTAAGTAATTGTCGATTAAACATGGACTTAGTATGAGCCTATAACGAGCTAGTAATTCCTTGGTTGTGTTTCGCTTACTTGTTTAAGCATTGAGTACAAGTGGATTATCCAGGGGATTAATCGTGCGTTTTCTTTGACTTTGTCTAGATTGACCGGCATCGTCGCGAACCCCTATCACTTCTCGAGCATCAGGCAAGTTTTCAAACCTATGCTTCTATAAACTATTGTTGTGATAAATAAAAGATATTGAGATATATGCTATGTGTTCATGATTTCGAACGATACTTATGATGCTAAGTAAAAGTTATTAGTACAAGTTGGACTTATAAGAAATGGTTATGGCAATATTTATAAGCCGATATGTTAAGAAAAACCCTCAGTAGGGGGTATATACTCCGTATTTATACTACGGACCTGGAATGGTATCAGTTGTTATCTAGGGTTATATTATTATTTTATCCATCCTTTTCTTAAGAAAGTATTTGGGAATTACTTCTAAACGAATATTATTTATTAAATATAGTTTTCATTAATTATTTAAAGCCCTACTTCTTAAGGAAGTATTTTGTGAAAACTATTCTTTAACCCTAGATAACTAATAAAGTTTTCTTAAGACAATTATAATATAATTAGAGAAGGTTCCCAAATCTATTTCCCTTTTAAGTCTATATTCGGAAAGACTTAAATGTTTGCTCAAACTACAAAGACTCATGGGACCTTTCTCAAGATTTTATGTTTGTTCCAGGTGGACGGCCCGGTCCTAAATCTTTTGAAACTATTTAACAGCTTTGTATACTACCATCAAAATGATTTTGATTACTTCCTCAAGACTCGAGGAGTAAGATCCGTGGAATAAGTTGTATCCATTAACAAGCATCAGCTTGGGAAATATGGGTGAATTTTCCTTTCCAACCAGATATGACTACTTTGTGGAGTCGTATACTTGGGGAAAAAGGGAAAGGAACTTTATGTTTCAGAGTCATGGATTCACTCGAACTCGGAGAATATATAAGGGACTGAGTAGCGCCGGTCCCCTAAGGGAATTACAATAAGACCGACGGACTATGAACGGGTCTGTTCTTCCTTTAGATGATAAGTAAGTGCCCGACCGTAGGGTAAGAGGAGAGTAACAGACTAACGGACTATTGAAACAGGTCTGTTCTTCCCAGAGGAGAGTAACAGACCGACGGACTATGAACGGGTCTGTTCTTCCCACCTACAACCGAAGGCGGGGAGATAGGTCAGTGAGAGACTGTCTATTCTTCCCTTCTACGTAGAAAAAGACCAGGGGGATACATCTTGCGACTGATCATCGTAGGGGTATCTTCGGCGCCTAGCATCTCCATCTATAGTTCATCATCCATGAAAGAGCATTTTTTATGCAAGTTTTCAGAGAAAGAAAGTTTACACAAGCTTATTCAAGTTTATACAAGCATATTAGTTATAAGAAAGCATATGAGATTACAAAAAGGTATATGATTTTATGGAAAAGATATATGGAATCAGACGAGTTTAGAAAATGGATTGGAAATATGTTGCACTGTCTTTATTTCCAAATTATGATATGAGGTAAATTTTTGATCTGAAAGATGATATTGAATTTTCCTTATAACATCATCTTTTAAGTTATATGTTGATAGTCTGCTTATATTTTATATAGCAGATATTTTACGGAAAAGATATACTGAGTTATCTTGCTACTTCATCTTTTATATTATACTAGAACTTTGTTCAGAGTATGAATATTGAAATTTGCAGAGTATTATGGAAATGATATTTGAAATACAGCAATGGTACTATTTTTGGAATACATTCCGATAAGAAAATGATTTCAGTATCGAGATATTTTGACAAATTATTGTCTTATACCCGCTTTATTTCTGGGTTGAATTAAAGGCAGAATTATGCCATACTTTCATTATCTTGTTGAGCTATCGCTCACTCTTGCTATTATTTTATATATATTATATAGCAGCGAAGCAGGATGCCAATGGGACGGTACATACCTCGCAAGGCGTTTCCATAAACAGTTTCTAGCAGTGATCCCGAGAGTAGTACGAACCAATCGAATCAGGCTACGGCTTTTGGTATTCAACTTATGTATAGACATGGATGGTATGAATGGATTGTGAGCATCAGAAGGCTAAGTTGGTAATGTAACAATACTTAGAAAATGTATCAGTAACAGATTCATAAGACATTTGGGTATTGTAATAAAAATTATTTATTCCGTAGTTGTTATATTGTGTCGTTTCTGAGACTCTAACCTGTGTGTGTGTGTGTGTGAGACTTATATTGTGGGGTCATGAGCAGGTGAATTATGAATGGTGTGAGTAATACAGGTAAGGCAAGGAGTACATGGATCGTGACTACTCTAAATCCCTGAACCCGGATTTGGAGCTGTTACATCATCCATCTTGTTTCTGAATACCCACTTTGTACCTATAACGCTTCTATCTCTAGGTTTGGGTATCAGCTTTCACACTTTGTTTCTCTCAAATTGGTTTAGCTCTTCTTGCATAGCTAATACCCAATCTGGATCTAAAAGAGCATCCTCAACTTTCTTTGGTTCTTCTTGAGAAAGAAAGCTATTGTATAAACATTCATCTTGAGTAGTTCTTCTAGTTTGGACATTTGAGGATGCATCACCAATGATCAGTTCAAATGGGTGATCCCTTGTCCACTTTCTTCTTGTTGCAGGTGTAGGTCTTGAAGATGTAGCATCATTCTCATAAGCATGATCATGTGAAGTTGAGGTTGATCCATGACTCAGAGAAACTCCCCCTGAGTTTATTGGGGTGGCAACTCTGTGTGGTGATCCACCTACAGATGCTTCAATTTGGCTTCCTACGGATGCTCCAATGTGACTTCCTAAGGATGCTCCATTTTGGCTTCCTACGGATGCTCCAATTGTCCCTTCTATGGATGAATCATTTGAACTTTAGTTATCCATATTTGAAATAATCATTCTTGGAGGGACTGATTCATCCTCATAATCATCACATTCATCATCATCATACAGACCTTCCACCTCATTCTCAAACCTGAGAGTTTCATGAAAACCCTCATCAGTGAAACCTTGAATTCTGGCATCATCAAAAACAACATGTACATATTCCATAACAATGTTGATTCTGTGATTGAAAACCCTGTAGGCTTTTCCAGCTGCATATCCCACAAAAGTGGCTTCATCTGCCTTTGACTCAAATTTTCCAAGATGTTCACCTTGGTTTCTCAATACAAAACATTTGCATCCAAAGACATATAGAAAATTCAAGGATGGTTTCCTTCCTTTGAGCAGCTGATATGGAGTCATCCCTTTTGCTTGATTGATCAAAGAGATGTTTTGAGTGAAACATTCAGTGTTAACTGCTTCAGCCCAAAAATAAGTGGGCAACTTTGATTCTCCTAGCATTGTTCTTGCAGCCTCAATTAGAGTTCTATTTTTCTTTTCCACCACTCCATTTTGTTGTGGTGTCCTAGTTGCAGAAAACTAATGAATGATTCCATTCTCCTCGCAAAATAGCTTCATTGTTGAATTCTTGAACTCAGTGCCATTGTCACTCCTGGTTCTTCTGACTTTGAGATCAGGATGATTGTTAGAAGCCTTGATGTGATTGATTATGATTTCACTCGCCTCATCTTTAGAGTGCAGGAAATATGTCCATGTAAATTTTGAAAAATCATCCACAATCACAAGACAATATCTTTTCTTTGAGATTAACATGACATTTACTGGTCTAAATAGATCCATGTGCAACATCTGTAGAGGTTGCTCAATTGATGAGTCCAGCTTGCTTCTGAAAGAAATCTTCTTTTGCTTCCCTTTCTGGCTAGCATCACAAAGTCCATCCTTGAAAAATTCCAACTGAGGAAGTCCTCTTACTAGGTCTACCAGATCATTCATTGACGTGAAGTTCAAATGTGATAGTCTTTTATGTCATAGCCAACTCTCATCTTTACTTGCTTTACTTAGAAGACAAGTGATAGAATCTGAACTTGTTGAGTTGAAGTCAGCTATATACAAATTACCTCTTATGGTGTCCTGTCAACACCACATTGTTGCTTTCTTTGTTTGAAACAACACAGGCTCCTTGATTGAATGAAACTGAGAAACCTTTATCACATAGTTGACTGATACTCAGCAGGTTATGCTTAAGTCCATCAACTAGTGCTACTTCATCAATGATGACATTTTCCTTTGTAATCAAGCCATATCCCTTAGTGTAACCTTTGTTGTCATCTCCAAAGGTAATGTTAGGGCCAGCTTTCTCCACAAACTCTGTGAGCAGGGTAGAATCTCTAGTCATGTGCCTAGAATATCCACTATCTAAGTACCATAGATTCTTTCTATTTCCCTACACACAACAAAACAAAATCAAGTTGATTTTGGTACCCAAGTTTCCTTGGGTCCTTTCCTGTTAGCTTTAACTTTGCCTTTCTTGTCATTTTGCACCTTAATCTCAGGTTGAGTTAAATCAACCTTGACCCTGGGTGTTGACCTCTGAGAGACAACATGCTGAGGATGTTCATATGTATATATGTTTGATGTAGGCATTTGAGAATTCTGTGTATTCATAGTGTTCATGTGTGGCATGCTCCATGTCATTTTTGGCATTGTGAATGCATTCATATATGGATTTGAAACAAATGGCATGTTGGCATACAGATTTGATGCATGATCAGTATGTGCAAACATGTTATGCATAGCAGGCATAGGCATATTGGGTACATGCATTGGCATTTGAACAGATGAAGTTTTAACAGTTTTGAAATTAGTACATAAATGATTAACACTACCACACTTTACACAAGTTTTCCTAGGAGCATACTTGTCAGGTGTATAGTTGTTATGTTTATTAATTCCTACCTTACCATTTCTGTTCTTTTTCTTTTTCACCTCAGCCTTGACCTCTATATTTTCTAACTTGCCCTTCAATTGCTTGTTGGACAAGTGACCTATGTTGACATCCTTAGGTTTGGTTTTGCTACATTCTCCCTGAACAAAATTTTTGTTGGTTGGACCATACTTTTTGTTCAGCTTCTCAAGTTTCTCTTGACTAACTCTAGATGTGCACTTATTTGGACAAGTCACATCCGTAGAGGTGTTACCCATCAACGGATGCTCACTATCCGTAGAGGTATCATCTCCTAGATTCTCAACATCTAGTTTCTTTTTATCTTTTCTTACAGATTCCTTGTAGAATGTATCCACACCTTGAGCCTTAATAATGTGTGTGGCAACATTCCAGGAATCAGTCCATCTAGCTATTGTTTCATGTTCTTTAGCCTGCTGTGCTTTGAGAATTTCTTCTCTTTTTAGCACAGTCAGCAAATCATCCTTGGCAACCTGACACTCTACTCTCATTTTCTCAAACTCAATAAATTGAGTTTCCAGAACAGCATTCATATCACTCAAAAACTGATTAGCATCTTTAATCCTGGTGTTTTCATTTGTAAGTGATTTAAGAGAAATACGCATATGGTACAATTCAGTGGACATGTCATTAATTGCACTATTTCATTCCTCAGTAGAAAGCTCGAAGAGATTGGTGTTAATTACCTGATTGGATGATGAATTGGCCTCTTGCTCACTTGCGTCAGCCATCAGTGCAAGGTTCACAAATTCAGTGTCCTCCTCAGAATCATTCCCATCTTCAGCCCAGTCATAGTCCTGAGTTATGAATGTTCTACCTTTTTCCTTGAGAAGGTCAATGTATTTCTTTTTATAGTCAACGGGCTCAAATTTCCTGTCACTCTTCTCAGCTTTTGGTTTTCTACATTCATTAGCAAAGTGACCTCCCATTTCACAATTGAAACATTTAAACTTGGATCTTTCAACATAGTTCTTGTTTGATTGAAAGTCCTTTCTGAATAGTTTGGACACCTCGGGATTTCTCTTGAACTTGAGCTTTGAGAATTTTCTTGACAGAAAAGCTAAATGTTCATCTAGCTCATCCATTTCATCTTGATTAGAAGGCTCACTTTATTCAATCATCTTGCCTTTACACTTTCTTGATTCAGTCCTACCTTTACAAGCACTTGTACTTGGTGTAGTTTCAGCAGCTTCTTCTTTCATGTCCTCATCCTTTTCAACACTTGCAACTAAGGCAACAGATCCAGTTTTCTTTTGGACCTTCTAAATTTCTTCATCCTGCTCCATTTCCAACTCATATGTTTTTAGGGTTCCATACAGCCTCTCAAGAGTAAAATCCTTGTACTCTTGAGTGTTTATCAAGGAAACAGTTAGGCTTCCACTCCTTTGGCAAGGCTCTGAGAAATTTAAGATTTGAATCTTTGATTTGATACACTCTTTGTTAATCCCAAATGACCTAACAGAATTGTAGAAGGGGGGTTGAATACAATTCTTGATATTTCTTAAACTTAAAACAACTTACAAATAAAAACTGAACTTAAAGTAAAAATCACAAGCACATAAATAATTTCAGTTGGATTGTTTGATGATCCAACTGAAGTGATTTTTATTGCGGAAATAATCTGTGATACAAAATGTACACAGCTGCTCAGTTACAAGATTGTAGAGAAGTATGCTCTAAAAGATAGCTAATACAAACTATTTGTTTTTCTTCTCTACTCCTTAAAGTAACTGCTACACTTGGTTATATATACCCAAGTTTACAATTCTACGTGTGGCTAAACTAAAGAACAATAGTAGTAACCATCAGTAGCTTGCTTTTCATTCCTTTTGTCCAATGGTCCTTGGAGATCTTTGCTTTTGTCTTCATGCTTATTTTAATCATTCCCAAGAGCCTTATTGCAAATTGGAATGTTTCCTTATTTCCAGTAACCATTTTGATGGCTTCCAATGCAAAGTACACTTCCATATCTCCTTTAGATCTGTTCAGTAAACTGTCACTATCACTTTGTCAACTGTTCAAAAAGCAATAGTGATTCGTTGATAGCAGGGAGATGTGTTTCGTTGATAGCTTTATTCTTCATTCCGTTGATGGTGTTTCCTTCGTTTCGTTGATGGTGTTTCCCTCGTTTCGTTGATGGGTAAACTCCATACCGTTGACAGAGTGATCTTCATACCGTTGACATGTCTTCACTTAGACAAAATTACAAGGCATAATATATTTACAATTAACCAACCTATTTTGCCTATCTAGTACTTAGTCAACATGACTTAGAAAACCTATCTAATACATACAACAAAATGCATATCAAACTGTGAAGTATTGTACAGTGCAAAGCATGCCATTTCGTTGATGAGCTTCCTGTCAACGGAATGCTGCAAAGCATGCCATTTCGTTGACAGTTACAAAATGACTTAATACAAAATCTACTAAGTGTTTTTATAATTATCATCAAGAACAACATATTCCTAACACTCTTCCATACAACTTCAATCCATTCAGCAATTTTTGAAATCTACTAAAAGTATCATTCAAAGATTCTCCACTCTTGAGGAGCTACATCTTGTTTTCTCTTACCTGCTCAGTTCCTGCACAAATGGTCTGGACAGTGTCCCATATCTCCTTTGTTGCAGAACAATTAATAAAATTGTCAAACATGTCAGAATCAAGACCATTGAACAAAATATTCATGGCCTTCTTATCTTTATGAACTTCAATGTTGTCCTCAGGAGTCCATTCTGAAGGTAACTTAGGAATGGTGCTTGGAGCTCCTGTAGGTGCTTGAGCTATTGAGGTGTTTGGCTTCATTGGTACATGAGGGCCATGATCTATGCACTCTACATATCTTTCATCCATAGACATTAGATGTAGACGCATATTTACTTTCCAGTGAAAATAATTCTCTCTATCAAGAACTGGTATTTTAACTCCATAATCCTTCTAACCCATGATTCTGATGTCTTTAGATCTTTAAACTTCTTATGTGTTAGAAGCTTGCTCTTATACCAATTGTTATTCCCAGACAGTGAATCAAGATTGTAGAAGGGGGGGTTGAATACAATCTTCAAAAAATTTTGAGTTCTTGACAGTAAAGATATGAAAATAAATTCAAGAACAGAAAAACAAACAAGATAAAATAACACAAGAATTAAAAATTCAGGTGGATTGTTTTGTCCACCTGAGATATTTTTATTTGAAAAAATCTCTGTGATGTTTATGAATAAACACACAGCTGCATATAGCTTCAGCAATTTACAAAGTATATAGCTTTGAGCTCTCTAAATTGCCTTGCTGATTCCTTACTCTATGTTAGGGTTGACCGATTTGGAATGATGATAACAAAATGCTCAAGACAAGAATTTGATTTTGACACCGAAGATGATTATCAGAAAGCTAGTTCACAGAAGCTGATAAATCGGGAAGCTAACTAGAAGGCAGTTTATCTATCCAAGGTCTAAAAGCCACATCAAATGATTGGAGGATATTCTGTCATCAAGTTAGGAAGCATTTTAGAAGCAAGCCAATGGACGTCTAATCAAGCACCAAGTGTTTCAGTGGTAAGTCTGCCTAATCAACTCAGTAATGGTGAATCAATAAAGATGACAAGGTGTTTTATCTAAAGATGAAGCTAAGAGTATCCTTACTACGGATCAAGCTATGAAATCTCATCTCATCTACGGATACAAGCTGAGACCATCATATGCCATCAACGGATAGAAGTTGAGGACATCTTATCTCATCAACGGATAGAAACTAGGAACAACTTATCCCATCTACGGATAAAAGCTGGGGACATCATATCTACGGATAAAAGCTGAAGGAAGTTGATCATCAGAAACAACTAAGGATGTCAAGTTTTATCTATGGATGCAGTTAAGGAGGTCATGGTCTATCTATGGATGCAGTCAAGAATGTCATGTCTCATCTATGGATATAGTTATGGAATATTACTTCTACGGATATTCTGAGATTCCCTTTCTACAGCTAATTGACGTAAAATGGTAGTCTACGGATATGGAATTAATATGCCTACAGATGTTCATCTCATTCAACATGAAAATAAATCTATGTAACGGAATCTTTCGGAGGTTTCTTTATTTTAATAGGTTGAATGGAAGACAGTCTCAAAGATCATCATTACACACCCGTGACTAAAAGATACTGGATGACGATGCAAAAGATGTATGGAATAGGGAGTCAAAATTGTAAATATGCGAAGGCTCAAATTCCTACAAATGAAATGTGAAGTCATCTTTTGTCTCTTATGTCTCGATGGATAAATAAGAGTTAAGGCAGCTACCTAGAAGTTTAACTTCTAACTGGACACAAAGGAAAAGCTTGACAAGCATGAAGACCTATTTGAATACTACAAGTTTACTTATCTCAGCTGATAGTGACTTGCTAGTCGGGTTATCGAGGAGAGGTCTCTTTCATGCAGATGTCATATGGGCTTGGAAGCTAGGTCAATTGCATGGACTTAGTAATTTTTTAAGAGAGCAGCACACTCAATCAGAAAGCACCATTTGGGAGTATACAAGTTTATCTTTGATGTCAGCCAAGGCATTTCCCGAATAGAATAGTTTCTGATACGAGCATTTGAACAAGCAGAACCAAAAATGTAATATTTTATTATATTGTAGGTTTTATTTGTAACACACAGTCGATGTATATAAGATTGTGTGGAGTAGCATAGAAATGTATGAGAAGAGAGCAAAAAGCTGAAATAAAAACACTTAGGCTCTCTTTCATCATCTGTGTAAGCAGCTGGAGTTTGTTGAAAAACAATACCAGAGAATTCTTCAATATACACCTCAGGTGGGCTTTTTCCGAGAAACCCACCTGAAAAGTTTAAAAAGTTTGCTTGTCTCCTGCATGTCTTTTTAACTCGAAGAATTAATATTTGTTCATGGCTTGTTTACATTCCTAGTTAATTTACCAACTCACTTACTCACGCTGTAAAAGGTTTGAAAAAGTTTTGTATTCAACCCCCCCCCCCCCCCTTCTACAATCTAGGTTGCATTGTTCTGGGAATAACAATTGGTATCAGAGCAAGTTTCTAACACACAAGAAGTTTAAAGATCAACAACAACTGCAACCATGGAAAGAGGTGACATTAGAGAAGCTGGGAATGACTTGTCGAACAAAGACTCAATGTTGGAGTTTGCAAACTCTTTACCCAGAAAATGGAAGCATATCTCTGGATCTACTCCTGAACCCAAAGATCTAAATCTTAGCAGTCTGTTAAGTACTCTTGAGTGCTCAAATCTTGAGGCTATGCAGGATGCAAAGATTATCAGTGAAGAAGGAGAAACAGAAACAAGAGATGTGGTCATCTCCAACCAAGATTTGGAAGAAGAGGAGAGAACAGAAGCAGCAAGCTCAACATTCAAATTGAAGATCTGTGAATGTAAGAAGACCACAAAAGACAAGGGCAAGGAAGGAACAACACTGGAAGAAGAAGTCCTTTTTGAGCGAAGGGTTTCAACTGAAGAGGGTTGTTCTACATCAACAGAGGAATCTATCAACCTTGCACCCACATCCTATGACAATCAAGAAGCAACTTTAACCAGAAATCAGGTATTTTCTGTGAAGCCAACTAAGCATGTTAAAGAAGTATGTTGCAGCACTTCAATGAATTTAATTGATGAATTACATGTTGTGCGTATTTCCTTTAACAATCTCATTGAAGAAAACGTCAGACTCAAAGCAAATAATGTTATGCTTAGTGAGATAAATGCTATGTTGGAAACTCAAGTCTCTGAGTTTAAGGAAACACTTGTTGAAAGCATGAATTCTAAACATGAACTTGAGGCTGTCTTAAAAAGAGAAGTGGTTTTGAAAGAGCAGCTGAGAAAGGAACAAGAGGTTATTGTAAGATGGAATAATTCCAGTTACATTGTGTCCAAAATTATCAAATCTCAAGGAATGGACACATTTTGTAAAGAGACCTGGAAGTGCAATAACAAGAAGCTAGAGGATGTGGAGACTGCTCCCAAGATGGTAAAGCCATTTAGGAGTAATCAGACTTTAGGGAAACTGAGCAATAGGGTTGGACCAAGCTTCAAGAATCAGGTTCAATCACTAAGAAGCAAAACCATCAAGGAAGAAGAGTCAGATACAGATGGAGAAGAATGCTTGAATGAAACAACAATGCTTAACTGTAGTAGCAGCTACCCATCAGAAGAAAGTGCTACCAGAAGGCCATGCATTCGATGTGTGTTAGGTCCTGATAAGTTTGTAGAAGGGGGGTTGAATACAAACTATACCGTTTTATCGAAATTTGTTCTTGAATAAATTAAACAATATAGAACAAATTAATGCGGAATATAAATGAAACAAGATTCAAGTTAAATATAACTTATATTAAACTTGAAGGGTGTTGCAAATACAAAAAGGATTACAAAGTATTTATCTCAAACTAATTAATACAAATTTAGAATAAATTCGACATGAACTTTTCTAATATTTGTAATAAAAAGATCGAATGCTAAAAGCAAGTTCTAGATAAATTCTAGGGATAAAAATCCGCTAGATGATCAAAGCAATACAAGTAATCAACTTCTAGTGGTTTGGATTTAACAATACAAACTAGAATTAATTGCTTGAGAAGAAATGATATTAATGGCTTCTTGTGTTCTTGAGAGTAAATGCTTCAATCTCTTTCTTTTTCGTTGTTTTTTTTCTTCTGCTGTGTTCTGCCAAGAAGTTAATACAAATGCAATAAGCCTTGTATGACCTGTTTATTAAATCATAAAGATTTAATAAAACAAATCATACACTTGTATGACCTGCAAAAATAAGCTCGGTAGAACCTTGTATGACCAGTATGACCTACAAGAAAATGTCCGGTACGACCTTGAGATCTTTCACCAACTCTCGGTATGACCAAGGGAAAGTGATCTGTATGACCTGACACAATTTGAATGGTATGACCTCAATATAACTCGGTAGAACCTAAGGTGTTAAAACACTAGGTCATACCGAGTTTACTAAACAGGTCATACCGAGATTTTAAAAGAAAATCCTTTTAATTTATTTAGATAGATTAAATTCTAGATTAAATTAATTCTTTTATAGAATTAATTTAATAAATAATTTAAACTACTAACATAACTAATTTAATAAATTAATTAATTCTGATAGAATTAATTTATTAATTAAATTTAATTAATAAATTAAAGAAGATAATTTAAAATCCTTGCATTACTCTATCTTCTGAAAACCACTGAATATAGATGATTGAATTCCACTGATTCATGTCGTCATTCGATGCACTGTCTGGTTTCATGAATAACTGACTTCAATGATAATTCTTCATCTTTAAAACATTTAAAGATGTGGCTTCTTTTCTTTAGCTTTGACTAAACTCTGTATCCTGTACTTCTTTCGTCACCAACTGGAAATCTCTGTCACTGTAGTAAATCCACTTACTTGAATACTTCACTGAGGCTTGAACAATAAATTGAACTTCTTTCAATGTAGAATAACTTCAAGTCTGTAGATGACTTTGGTTCTTCATTCTCTTGACAGATTAAACTCTCTGAGATTCCTGTGACATATTAACTTATTATTTACTTATTACATACTTGTTTAAATTAAGTTGTTTCCTCGGAATATTAATAGGCCTAAACATATGCCTTTCAATCTCCCCCTATTTGTTTGTTAGAGAATAACAATCAAATACCTAGAGGATAACTCAACTAACTTAAACAAGAAATAGAAATGACTTTTAAGAGCCAAGTAAATAACAAGAAAAGTTCTGGATTTCATTTAACATTTTCCAGATTCAGACATTACAGGTAAGTACAAGATATATGTTCCTCTAGACTGAACATATGAATACATTTATCCTATCTTGAATCACCTAAGCTCTAAACATTTAATATTTACAAACAGACCTTCTTTAAATTTCAGACTCAATCATCTCTCCTTCTTCAAGTGCTTCAAGCAAATCCTTGTCCAGAATACGATGAGATTCAGTAGTAATGCCACTAGGTCTGACAGGTTGAGCTGTGACTTTCTTCAGCCTATTCTTCATTTGATGATATCTCTTGATATTGGCAATGCAATAGTCTTGAATCAAATCAGCAACTTCTGTCTTTTCTTGTGTAGCAAACCCTGTTGTCCTCAACATGTTCTCCATATAGACAAGATGCTTGGCAGGATAATCTTTCAAAGAGATGGGATCCACACCACAAGTTTGAAGTGCCCTTCCTTTATAAAATTTAACTTCATATGGCACATCCACAACTTGAGGACTAGCTTTCATGGCAAAATCTCTAAGATGATCATGCAACAGCTCACATAGAGGTGAAGACCTTTTAACCTTTGTCATGAAAACCCAAAGCTCAGAGAGATTTCTACCTTCCAGAAGATTAAGAGAAACTATGAAAGTTCCCTCATTATGAGTGTAGATGTAGATCTTCAACTCCTCTCTGACTCTGTTATATCCAGTAGTAATTCTTGAAATCTCCGCATGAAGAGCTTTCATATAGATTGTGTTGTCTGGATTGACCTTTCTGTACCTTTCCAACATGCTAAAGAACTTTCCATCATTGTCTGACCCTGTCGGATGTGAGAACATCTCTCTAGCTCTATCCCATTCTTCTCCAAGCTTCAGCCTCACATATAACCTTCTGTCTTTGACTTTTAAATCATGAAGCCTTTGCTTTTCTTGATGTCCAGCTTTTTGGATAACTAGATGCTTTGAGATTATGTCAGACACTTTAGCATTCTCATCTTCTCTTCTCTTTAGATCAACTTTCTATTTTAACAGCTCAGCTTCAAAGGCAGGATCAACTTCAGATTCATCTTCCCAGTCAGCATAGTCAGCCTCTCCTTCAACCTCCACTTCACCAAAGATATCTTCAGGGTTTTCTTCAGATTCAGTACAGTCAAAATCTCCCTGTTCACCTTGATAGTAGTCAGCATCAGAAAAAGTTAACTTCTGCTTCCCTTTGTCCTTTACAGAACCAGAACCTCCAGCTTCTCCTCCTTGATCTCTCACTTCTTCTCCTCCTTGTATCTCTTTCTCCTTATTCTCCCCCTTAGTTGAGGAATCCTCTACAGATTTGACTTTATCAGCCTCAGGATCCTCATCTTTATTTCCTTCATCTCCATCCTTGTCATTATTGTCCTCTGCATCATCATCACTCTCAAAGAATTTCTTTTGCTCAGCATTGGGATGATGTGAACTCTTGATCATATTGTACAGATGTTTCATGCCTTCATTCAAATGTACCATTCCTCCTTCAAGATTTGTGAACCTCTGGTCATTGTACCACTGATTGTAATCAACAGTTTCTTGAATAGAGTTCACTTGTGTTGAAATGGAAGCAATCTGCTTGACACTCTCCATGATCTCAGCATTTGAAAGTGTCAGCTCGGAGATGTCTGAAGCCACTAGCACTTGTGATTCTTGAACAGCATTTATCTTGGGGATCAATGTGACCTTCACTCCTTCTATCTCATCTCTAATATGACCCAGCTGGTTAGTGACAGAGGTGGAAGAAGAAGACTGTTCAACCACTTGTGCTTTGAGAATTTCCTTTTCAGCATGGGTCTGTTGAAGTTGTTTCTGTAGACCAGCTATTTGAGCCAATAATGAAGCAGTGTATGTGTCATTGTGTGCACTCATCTCAATTTCTCTCGATGGTGTTTCACTCACCTCACGTGCTTGTGTATCGCTCTGTGTTTGTTTCTCAGAACTAACCACTAGCTGTCTATCCATGTTTGGAGTTGAAGTACCTGCAGGAAAAATCACCATAGCCCCTTCTAGAGAGGTCACTGGTGGTGCAATGGGAGTTCGCGAATCCCAATCCCCGGTGTAGTCCAAAAAAATAATCCGAGACGCAAAACTGAATTGCTTCAGTAATGGACTCACCAGGTTGCCCTTCACTTTCTCCAGTTAAAACTGCGAGTGAAGAATCCCTTAGGGGAGCCAGAGATGTTCCCTCTGGGAGGGGAGAAAATGATTCTGTTATAGTGGGCAAAGAACCAGATTTTCCCTCTGAAGCCTGTGAAGGCTCTTCTACCGTGACAATGGTAGGCACTGTTTCAGCAAGCATTCCTATGTGCTCTCCTCGCAAAGTGTCCTATGCATGAGTCTCTACTATTGTTTCAGAAGTGTTTTCTCCCATTGTGATTAATGGGAGAGTGCTTGACTCTGTACAGAATGCCATGGCCTGATGGCGAATTTCAATAGATTCATCCTGTTGAGAGGATGTCTCTAGTAATTGTTCATTGGCCTTTTGAGAATCCATATCCTTTTGGGAGGATACAGACTGGCTTACAGATGCCTCGAGGAGTGTTCTTCTCTTCTTTAGTGGTGGAGGCAGAGCTGTGGGATCACTCTCATTAATATCTACTTCAACTTGTTCTCTCAATCTTGTTGTAGCTGGTTGTTCTAGGGGAGCGGTCAATGGATTTGACTCTGTGTGTGGCTCTATGACCGTGGACAGAGATTGTGGTTCTACAATCCCTTGGTCAATCCTAAGAACCCCTTGGGTTGGTGGAGCAGTTGAGAGAGGATATATTACCTGAAGTGCCATGGTGTTAGGAGGCACCATTGAAGTTCCTGCTGACGATGATCCAACCACTGGATGTTCAACAAAGAGTAGAGGTTGCCAAGGTTGACAAGGTTGACAAGGTTGGAACTACGGGTCTCCTTCCAGATATGTGTGCGGGGACTTGAATAGGAGTGTTTTGAAAAAGTGTTTTATGTTCATCAGAAAGAACATGATTCAACACTAGAGAGAGGAAACGAGAATAAAAGCATTTAACTTTCTTTCCATTTTCAACATCTCTAGGGTAATTGAAAATCCTCCTTATCAAGATTTCCCACACAAGAGTTCCTATGTCCAATCTCAGGTTGAAAACAGCAGCATAGGCAATGTTTTGTAGAACAGAAGTGATGACTGGAAAGTTGTTTTTGGTACAATTACTAAAAACTTTAGCTAGACAGTCAAAGAACAAATCCTACTCACATGCTAGATTACCCTTATTCAGACGAGGAAGAACAATATTTCCTTGGTAATCAATACTAGAGAAAAATTGAACTAACTCGTCATCAGTAGGGAATGCAACAAAATTATCAAGTGGAAAATGAAGCACTTGACAAAAGATCTCCTTAGTTACTGTGTACTGACGATCAGAAATAGTGAAAGTGAAAGATTGCATATCGTCAGCAACAACAGCAGTTAAACATAATAGACGAAGGGGTTCAATCTTTAAATCAATAGAAGTTGTGATAGCATAGCTAACAATTGATTGTTGATTTAAAAAATGAATCCACGGCCTAAAACGTTCAGCAGAACACTTAAGGGGATCACAATAGCCAACGTAATTATTAAAACGTTCAATAACAAACTCAGTAGCCATTTTTTAACAAAAACAAAAAAAATAAGTAAATAAAATAAAATAATGCAGTAATTAATTATAATATTAAACAGAGAAGTAAAAAATCCCAAGTAATTCACAAGAAAAATTTGCAATAGTTCGTCGTTCTATAAATAAAACACAAACCAGAGCAAAGTTAACTAAGTAAAAACTTGAGTTAGAAAGAAATGTAAAGAAAAAGAACTGGACAAACAGTGGTATTTATAGGCGTGGGTTCTGCTAGACTCGGTATGACCTATGGGCAGGTCATACCGAGTTTTTCATTAAGGTCATACCGAGTTTTAAAATGACCTGGGAGTTCTAATAAACAGACAAAAATTCCAATATGACCAAACCTAAGGTCATACCGAATTTTATTAACAGGAAAATAGAAAAGCATGCCAATATGACCAAACTAAAAGGTCATACCGAGAAATATATACTAACAGAAGCAGTATAATCAGAAAATATTCACATATCATTCTATAACACCTGAAACCTACTGCATAAAAATATAAACGAACATAAAACTACTATAAACCTACATAAAAATCTGAACAACAATATTTACAATCTGAAAATAACTTAAATGATTCTAAATAAATATATTTTCAATAAAAATACATTTCTCCATGAAAAATGAGAAAAATATTTTTAAAGAAAATAAATTATTCAAAGTATTTAAATTAACAAGCTTTACACAATAAACATGGATTGACAATATTTAACATCTTAAAACAACAAGAGAAAATGATTTAGTTAAGAACAAACCTACCGGAGATATTGTCAATCACTAAGACTGTTCAACATACCCAATTTACCAACTAACCTGATAAATGTGGATTCGTCAACAGATTTAGTGAAAATATCTGCAGTCTGTTCTTCAGTGGGTACAAAGTGTAACTCCACTGTTCCATCCATAACATGCTCTCTGATAAAATGATACCTGATATCAATGTGCTTCGTTCTCGAGTGCTGCACAGGGTTGTTGGAGATTGCTATGGCACTTGTATTATCACAAAAAATGGGAATTTTGTCTAATGCAAAGCCATAGTCCTTTAATTGATTCCTTATCCATAAGATCTGAGCACAACAGCTTCCCGCAGCAATATATTCAGCTTCTGCTGTTGAATTGGAAATTGTTTGCTGTTTCTTGCTATACCAGGAAATCAACCTACCTCCTAGGAATTGACAACTCCCAGAGGTACTCTTTCTATCCACAACACTACCTGCATAATCAGAATCTGTATATCCAACAAGATTAAAACCAGAATCTTTAGGGTACCAGATACCTAGATTAGGTGTACCCTTAAGATATCTCAAGATTCTTTTAACAGCAACGAGATGTACATCTCTAGGGTCCGCTTGGAACCTTGCACACAAGCATGTAGCATACATAATATCTGGTCTACTAGCAGTAAGATAGAGTAAGGAGCCAATCATACCTCTGTAGCTTGTAACATCTACCTTGATAGATTTGTCAGAAGCTCCAAGTTTGATGGCTGTTGAAGATGGAGTCCTTGCTGATGCTGAATCCTCCATGTGATACTTCTTGAGGAGTTCTTTGAGATACTTGGATTGACAAATAAATATACCATTTGACCTTTGACTTACTTGTAATCCAAGAAAGAACTTCAGCTCACCCATCATACTCATTTCAAACTTACTCTGCATAAGCTCAGCAAATCTCTTACAGAGATTATCATTAGTAGACCCAAATATGATGTCATCCACATAGACTTGGACTAATATCATATCACTTTTGTGTTTCTTTGAAAAAAGAGTTTTGTCTATGATACCTCTAACAAAACCATTTTCTAAACGAAAACCAGAGAGAGTGGCATACCATTTTCTTGGGGCTTGTTTGAGACCATAGATAGCCTTGAAGAGAAAGTACACAAAGTCCAGCAGCTCCTGATTTTCAAAGCCAGGGGCTGTTCCACATACACTTCTTCATCAAGTTCACCATTCAGGAATGCACTCTTAACATCCATTTGATAGACTTTAAAATTGGAGTAAGCAGCAAATGCTAAGAACATCCTGATGGCCTCAAGTCTAGCCACTGGTGCATAGGTTTCATCATAATCAATGCCTTCAGCTTGAGAATACCCTTGTGCAACCAGTCTTGCCTTGTTCCTTGTAACAATGCCATCCTCATCTAGCTTGTTCCTGTATACCCATCTAGTACCAACTACTTTCTTGTTCTTTGGCCTGGGTACCAGCTTCCAGACTTGTTGTTGTTCAAATTGATTGAGTTCATCTTGCATAGCAATCACCCAATCTGGATCAGTCAGTGCTTCCTCAATTTTCTTTGGCTCCATTTTAGATAAAAATGCTGAGAAATGACATTCATTCTGAGAAGCACTTCTAGTTTTAACTCCAACATCTGGATCACCAATGATCAGCTCAAAAGGATGAGCTTTATTCCATACAGTCTGTCTTGGAAGATTTGATCTTGATGATTCGCCTTGAGTTTCACTTTGATGTTGTGAGTGACTAGTTGATCCTTCATTTGCTCCCCCTGAGTTGTTGCTTGATTGTCTTGATGATTCTTCTCCAGTGTTGGTGGTATCTCCATTGTTACCAGTGTTTCCACCACCATCACCATGATCATTATCATCATTGTTATTATCATCACCAGCAATAACTTCAGGTGGGGCTCCATCATCTGATTCTGAGTCTGGCAAGTTATCAAACTTCAGCTTTTCAGATGAGTCTTCTTTTTGGATATTTGGGAACTTAGTGTCATCAAAAGTAACATTGACACTTTCCTTTACTGTGTGACTGCCAACCAAGTAGACCGTGTAAGATCTTCTGGAATAACCAACAAAAATAGCTTCTTGTGCCTTTGCATCAAACTTGCCACGTTTAACATTGTCATCTATAAGCACAAAGAATTTTGCTCCAAATACATGAAAGTACTTGACAGTTGGTTTCTTGTTGTTCATGATCTCATACGGAGTCTTCATTAAGTCCTTGTTGATTAAAGTTCGATTCTGAGTATAACAAGCTGTATTCGCTGCTTCAGCCCAAAAGTACGTTGGAAGTTTAGACTCACTAAGCATAGTCCTAGCAGCTTCAATCAATGTACGATTCTTTCTTTCCACTACTCCATTTTGTTGAGGAGTTCTAGGGGCAGAATACTGTATTGTTATTCCTTTATCAGCACAAAAGTCATTTAGAATGGCATTCTTGAATTCAGTACCATTATCTGACCTTATTGCTCTAACAGGGAATCTAGAATCCAGCTCAATCAACTTCACATGGCCAATCACCAGGTATGGGGTTTCATCCTTGGAATGTAGGAATAAAACCCATGTATATTTTGAAAAGTCATCAACAATCACAAGTGCATATTGCTTCTTTGACATGGACATCACATTAACTGGACCAAACAAATCCATGTGCAGTAGCTGAAGAGGTTCAGTTATTGATGATGTGTCAGTGCCCTTGTGAGAAGCTTTCTTTGACTTTCCTTTCTGACAAGCCTCACACAGTCCTTCCTGTGTAAATTCCATTTGAGGCAAACCTCTAACCAATTCCCTCTTGACTAAAGAGTTCATGGTTTTGAAGTTAAGGTGAGACATCTTCTTGTGCCATAGCCAACTATCATCTGATGAAGCTTTAGCATAAAAACAATTAACTTCATCTTTGAATCCAGAGTTCAGATCAGCTATGAACAAGTCACCTTTCCTTACTCCTTGAAGAGCAGGCTTTCCATTCTTCTTGTGAAGGATCTGACACTTCTCTCTTTCAAAGGAAACAGAATATCCTCTGTCACAGAACTGACTGATGCTGAGAAGATTGAACGTCAGACCTTCCACAAAAGAAACATCTTCAATGATAACATTTCCGTACTTCAAACAGCCATATCCTTTCGTAATACCCTTGCTGTTATCTCCAAAGGTAACTACTGGGCCAGCTTTCTCAACCAAATCTGATAGCAGGGCTCTATCTCCGGTCATATGCTTTGAACAACCACTGTCAAGAATCCATATAACACGGTTTACCTGTTTAACTCCCTGCAATATCAAATTGATTAGACCTTCTTCGGAGCCCAATATTGATTGGGTCCGGCATACTTAAAGAACTGGCCTTTGTCAGGCAAAACAACATTTTTAGCTAAAACTACTTCAACCTCTTTCACATAAGAGCGTTTCCATTTATAGCCAGCCTTAACACATTTCTGAGTAGGCTTAGGGATAAATGAATCCACTCTAGTATTAGAAGGACTAGCAGTCTTAGCATTAACATGCTTCTTACTATTAACATGTTGACGTGGAGCAGTCTTATCACTAGATACATGCTTACTATTAAAATAAGCATACATAACATTGAAACCACAAGACATGCAATTAATCACACCACATGCTTTATGAGAAGAATTAACAACAGGCATGTTAGAACAGTTGTTTTGATCCAACTTATGGATATCTGATTTAGTCTTTTTAGTTGTAGCAACTTTGACTAGAATATCAGATATACACTTTTTGGACTGTTCAGCTTCCAAAGCAATATCTTCTTCATGAATCTCCTCAGCAATAATGATAGAGTATTCATTCATAGGCTCTGCCTCAGACTCCTTACAGAAGGGTGTTTCAATACCCTTAAGTATATATGGAACGACCTTTCCTTCAGATTTGAATCTACAAGGGGAATTAATTCCAAGCAATCCAATAGCCTCATTATAATCATACCCTATACTGACATGATTACCAACAGCTTGCTTATTGAGAATTTCTTTAGCAGTCTTACAAGAACTGAAATAAGCATTAGCTTTGGTCTTAAGCTCACTAATCTGATCTTTGAGAATGGTTTCCAGTTGTTGATACAATTTAACCCTTTTCTCAAGAACTGCTACCTTATTAGTAAGTTCATCTTGATTGATATGCACTAGTTTTAATTCTTTTATTTCCTTTTCAAGATTTGTGTTTAAAAGAATTATTCTATCATTTTCAGTGCGTGCACAACTTATGGTGCCACCAAGATGATGAATCATTTCAGTGTCAGTAAAGGTTACCTCTGACATGTATCTGGATGAAGTGCTTTCCTCTTTAGCCATTAAAGCAAGGTTCCCAATCTCACCTGCTTCTTCATCACTGTCAGTGTCATCCCAACTCTTTCCCTCAGCAACATAGGCTTTCCCAATCTTGTTCTTCTTGCTAGAATCAAATGTGTTTCTAGTCACTTGCTTTGGCTTTCTGCACTCAGTAGCAAAGTGACCCAACTCATTGCAATTGTAGCATCTGATTGTGCTCCTTTCCACAGTTCCAGTTTTGTAGCCACCCCTTGTGCCACTTGAAGAGGAAGATCCACCTCTCTGAAATCTGGGCCTGAACTTAAGATTGGGATTCCTCTTGAATCTGAACTTCCCAAACTTTCTGACTATCAAAGCCAAATCACCATCCTCCAGCTGATCAAGTTCTTCTAAAGAATAGAAGTCACCACCAGATTGATCAATGGATGTTAATCCATATTCAGCATCAATAACATTCATGTTAGAACTGGAAGGTTGAACATGCTTCACTTCCAGTTTCTGTGGGACTTCAGCAGCCAGTGAAGTAGAAGTACTAACAATCTTCCCAGTTCCATACAGCTCCCTTTGTTGAATCTGCTCCAGCTCATAGGTCTTCAGCACACCATACAATCTCTCCAAAGCAATCTCATTCATATCTCTTGCTTCTCTAATGGCAGATATTTTGTGCTCCAAATGAGGTGGAAGGGTAAGAAGGAACTTCTTGTTAATCTCCTTGTTGGTGTAGTGCTTCCCATTGAGATTCAGATCATTGATTAATTTGTTGTATCTCTCAAAAACCTGAGAGATACCTTCACCAGGGTTTGATCTGAAATGCTCATATTGTGAAGTGAGAATTTCCAGCATATTCTCCCTAACTTCCTCTGTCCCCTCATTGATTATCTCTATGGTTCCCCAAATGTGTTTGGCAGTTTCACAATTTAGGACATGATTATGCATGATAGGATCAAGACTCTCAATAAGGATCAACTGAAGACAGGAATCCAAGGTAACATCCTCGTTCTCATCAGGAGTGTACTCCTTGGGATCTTTAGGGTACATACTGGCAGGCCTAGTAACAATGTTATCCTCTTTTAATTCTTCCTCAATAATCATAGGAAGTCTGGGACCTTTCTTCAGCACATCAATGTATTTAGGATTTGCAACCTTAAGAAATAGGAGCATTTTCTTCTTCCACATAGAATAATGCTCCTTGCTGAACATTGGGATTTTGACAGTACCAACTTTCTGTGTAGTAGACATCTTTTGAGATTTTTAGGAATAAGATAAAAAATCAGAGTTTAAAAGAAAAATCTCAAAACAATTGGATCTTTGATTTGTATATCAATCAAAAGGCTCTAATGCCAATTGTTAGGTCCTGATAAGTTTGTAGAAGGGGGGTTGAATACAAACTATACCGTTTTATCGAAATTTGTTCTTGAATAAATTAAACAATATAGAACAAATTAATGCGGAATATAAATGAAACAAGATTCAAGTTAAATATAACTTATATTAAACTTGAAGGGTGTTGCAAATACAAAAAGGATTACAAAGTATTTATCTCAAACTAATTAATACAAATTTAGAATAAATTCGACATGAACTTTTCTAATATTTGTAATAAAAAGATCGAATGCTAAAAGCAAGTTCGAGATAAATTCTAGGGATAAAAATCCGCTAGATGATCAAAGCAATACAAGTAATCAACTTCTAGTGGTTTGGATTTAACAATACAAACTAGAATTAATTGCTTGAGAAGAAATGATATTAATGGCTTCTTGTGTTCTTGAGAGTAAATGCTTCAATCTCTTTCTTTTTCGTTGTTTTTTTTCTTCTGTTGTGTTCTGCCAAGAAGTTAATACAAATGCAATAAGCCTTGTATGACCTGTTTATTAAATCATAAAGATTTAATAAAACAAATCATACACTTGTATGACCTGCAAAAATAAGCTCGATAGAACCTTGTATGACCAGTATGACCTACAAGAAAATGTCCGGTATGACCTTGAGATCTTTCACCAACTCTCGGTATGACCAAGGGAAAGTGATCTGTATGACCTGAAACAATTTGAATGGTATGACCTCAATATAACTCGGTAGAACCTAAGGTGTTAAAACACTAGGTCATACCGAGTTTACTAAACAGGTCATACCGAGATTTTAAAAGAAAATCCTTTTAATTTATTTAGATAGATTAAATTCTAGATTAAATTAATTCTTTTATAGAATTAATTTAATAAATAATTTAAACTACTAACATAACTAATTTAATAAATAAATTAATTCTGATAGAATTAATTTATTAATTAAATTTAATTAATAAATTAAAGAAGATAATTTAAAATCCTTGCATTACTCTATCTTCTGAAAACCACTGAATATAGATGATTGAATTCCACTGATTGATGTCGTCATTCGATGTACTGTCTGGTTTCATGAATAACTGACTTCAATGATAATTCTTCATCTTTAAAACATTTAAAGCTGTGGATTCTTTTCTTTAGCTTTGACTAAACTCTGTATCATGTACTTCTTTCGTCACCAACTGGAAATCTCTGTCACTGTAGTAAATCCACTTACTTGAATACTTCACTGAGGCTTGAACAATAAATTGAACTTCTTTCAATGTAGAATAACTTCAAGTCTGTAGATGACTTTGGTTCTTCATTCTCTTGACAGATTAAACTCTCTGAGATTCCTGTGACATATTAACTTATTATTTACTTATTACATACTTGTTTAAATTAAGTTGTTTCCTCAGAATATTAATAGGCCTAAACATATGCCTTTCAATCTCCCCCTATTTGTTTGTTAGAGAATAACAATCAAATACCTAGAGGATAACTCAACTAACTTAAACAAGAAATAGAAATGACTTTTAAGAGCCAAGTAAATAACAAGAAAAGTTCTGGATTTCATTTAACATTTTCCAGATTCAGACATTACAGGTAAGTACAAGATAGATGTTCCTCTAGACTGAACATATGAATACATTTATCCTATTTTGAATCACCTAAGCTCTAAACATTTAATATTTACAAACAGAGCTTCTTTAAATTTCAGACTCAATCATCTCTCCTTCTTCAAGTGCTTCAAGCAAATCCTTGTCCAGAATACGATCAGATTCAGTAGTAATGCCACTAGGTCTGACAGGTTGAGCTGTGACTTTCTTCAGCCTATTCTTCATTTGATGATATCTCTTGATATTGGCAATGCAATAGTCTTGAATCAAATCAGCAACTTCTGTCTTTTCTTGTGTAGCAAACCCTGTTGTCCTCAACATGTTCTCCATATAGACAAGATGCTTGGCAGGATAATCTTTCAAAGAGATGGGATCCACACCACAAGTTTGAAGTGCCCTTCCTTTATAAAATTTAACTTCATATGGCACATCCACAACTTGAGGACTAGCTTTCATGGCAAAATCTCTAAGCTGATCATGCAACAGCTCACATAGAGGTGAAGACCTTTTAACCTTTGTCATGAAAATCCAAAGCTCGGAGAGAGTTCTACCTTCCAGAAGATTAAGAGAAACTATGAAAGTTCCCTCATTATAAGTGTAGATGTAGATCTTCAACTCCTCTCTGACTCTGTTATATCCAGTAGTAATTCTTGAAATCTCCGCATGAAGAGCTTTCATATAGATTGGGTTGTCTGGATTGACCTTTCTGTACCTTTCCAACATGCTAAAGAACTTTCCATCATTGTCTGACCCTGTCGGATGTGAGAACATCTCTCTAGCTCTATCCCATTCTTCTCCAAGATTCAGCCTCACATATAACCTTCTGTCTTTGACTTTTAAATCATGAAGCCTTTGCTTTTCTTGATGTTCAGCTTTTTGGATAACTAGATGCTTTGAGATTATGTCAGACACTTTAGCATTCTCATCTTCTCTTCTCTTTAGATCAGCTTTCTGTCTTAACAGCTCAGCTTCAAAGGCAGGATCAACTTCAGATTCATCTTCCCAGTCAGCATAGTCAGCCTCTCCTTCAACCTCCACTTCACCAAAGATATCTTCAGGGTTTTCTTCAGATTCAGTACAGTCAAAATCTCCCTGTTCACCTTGATGGTAGTCAGCATCAGAAAAAGTTAACTTCTGCTTCCCTTTGTCCTTTACAGAACCAGAACCTCCAGCTTCTCCTCCTTGATCTCTCACTTCTTCTCCTCCTTGTATCTCTTTCTCCTTATTCTCCCCCTTAGTTGAGGAATCCTCTACAGATTTGACTTTATCAGCCTCAGGATCCTCATCTTTATTTCCTTCATCTCCATCCTTGTCATTATTGTCCTCTGCATCACTATCACCCTCAAAGAATTTCTTTTGCTCAGCATTGGGATGATGTGAACTCTTGATCATATTGTACAGATGTTTCATGCCTTCATTCAAATGTACCATTCCTCCTTCAAGATTTGTGAACCTCTGGTCATTGTACCACTGATTGTAATCAACAGTTTCTTGAATAGAGTTCACTTGTGTTGAAATGGAAGAAATCTGCTTGACACTCTCCCTGATCTCAACATTTGAAAGTGTCAGCTCGGAGATGTCTGAAGCCACTAGCACTTGTGATTCTTGAACAACATTTATCTTGGGGATCAATGTGACCTTCACTCCTTCTATCTCATCTTTAATATGACCCAGCTGGTTAGTGACAGAGGTGGAAGAAGAAGACTGTTCAACCACTTGTGCTTTGAGAATTTCCTTTTCAGCATGGGTCTGTTGAAGTTGTTTCTGTAGACCAGCTATTTGAGCCAATAATGAAGCAGTGTATGAGTCATTGTGTGCACTCATCTCAATTTCTCTCGATGGTGTTTCACTCACCTCACGTGCTTGTGTATCGCTCTGTGTTTGTTTCTCAGAACTAACCACTAGCTGTCTATCCATGTTTAGAGTTGAAGTACCTGCAGGAAAAATCACCATAGCCCCTTCTAGAGAGGTCACTGGTGGTGCAATGAGAGTTCGCGAATCCCAGTCCCCGGTGTAGTCCAAAAAAATAATCCGAGACGGAAAACTGAATTGCTTCAATAATGGACTCACCAGGTTGCCCTTCACTTTCTCCAGTTAAAACTGCGAGTGAAGAATCCCTTAGGGGAGCCAGAGATGTTCCCTCTGGGAGGGGAGAAAATGATTCTGTTATAGTGGGCAAAGAACCAGATTTTCCCTCTGAAGCCTGTGAAGGCTCTTCTACCGTGACAATGGTAGGCACTGTTTCAGCAAGCATTCCTATGTGCTCTCCTCTCAAAGTGTCATGTGCATGAGTCTCTACTATTGTTTCAGAAGTGTTTTCTCCCATTGTGATTAATGGGAGAGTGCTTGACTCTGTACAGAACGCCATGGCCTGATGGCGAATTTCAATAGATTCATCCTGTTGAGAGGATGTCTCTAGTAACTGTTCATTGGCCTTTTGAGAATCCATATCCTTTTGGGAGGATACAGACTGGCTTACAGATGCCTCAAGGAGTGTTCTTCTCTTCTTTAGTGGTGGAGGCAGAGCTGTGGGATCACTCTCATTAATATCTACTTCAACTTGTTCTCTCAATCTTGTTGTAGCTGGTTGTTCTAGGGGAGCGGTCAATGGATTTGACTCTGTGTGTGGCTCTATGACCGTGGACAGAGATTGTGGTTCTACAATCCCTTGGTCAATCCTAAAAACCCCTTGGGTTGGTGGAGCAGTTGAGAGAGGATATATTACCTGAAGTGCCATGGTGTTAGGAGGCACCATTGAAGTTCCTGCTGACGATGATCCAACCACTGGATGTTCAACAAAGAGTAGAGGTAACTGTGGTTGCAGAATCCTTCGCAGATATGATTGTGGAACTACGGGTCTCCTTCCAGACTTGGAACTGGTTGACAAGGTTGAATATATGAGAGGATTAGTGTGTGCGAGGACTTCAATAGGAGTGTTTTGAAAAAGTGTTTTATGTTCATCAGAAAGAACATGATTCAACACTAGAGAGAGGAAACGAGAATAAAAGCATTTAACTTTCTTTCCATTTTCAGCATCTCTAGGGTAATTGAAAATCCTCCTTATCAAGAGATCCCACACAAGAGTTCCTATGTCCAATCTCAGGTTGAAAACAGCAGCATAGGCAATGTTTTGTAGAACAGAAGTGATGACTGGAAAGTTGTTTTTGGTACAATTACTAAAAACTTTAGCTAGACAGTCAAAGAACAAATCCCACTCACATGCTAGATTACCCTTATTCAGACGAGGAAGAACAATATTTCCTTGGTAATCAATACTAGAGAAAAATTGAACTAACTCATCATCAGTAGGGAATGCAACAAAATTATCAAGTGGAAAATGAAGCACTTGACAAAAGATCTCCTTAGTTACTGTGTACTGACGATCAGAAATAGTGAAAGTGAAAGATTGCATATCGTCAACAACAACAGCAGTTAAACATAATAGACGAAGGGGTTCAATCTTTAAATAAATAGAAGTTGTGATAGCATAGCTAACAATTGATTGTTGATTTAAAAAATGAATCCACGGCCTAAAACGTTCAGCAGAACACTTAAGGGGATCACAATAGCCAACGTAATTATTAAAACGTTCAATAACAAACTCAGCAGCCATTTTTTAACAAAAACAAAAAAATAAGTAAATAAAATAAAATAATGCAGTAATTAATTATAATATTAAACAGAGAAGTAAAAAATCCCAAGTAATTCACAAGAAAAATTTGCAATAGTTCGTCGTTCTATGAATAAAACACAAACCAGAGCAAAGTTAACTAAGTAAAAACTTGAGTTAGAAAGAAATGTAAAGAAAAAGAACTGGACAAACAGTGGTATTTATAGGCGTGGGTTCTGCTGGACTCGGTATGACCTATGGGCAGGTCATACCGAGTTTTTCATTAAGGTCATACCGAGTTTTAAAATGACCTGGGAGTTCTAATAAACAGACAAAAATTCCAATATGACCAAACCTAAGGTCATACCGAATTTTATTAACAGGAAAATAGAAAAGCATGCCAATATGACCAAACTAAAAGGTCATACCGAGAAATATATACTAACAGAAGCAGTATAATCAGAAAATATTCACATATCATTCTATAACACCTGAAACCTACTGCATAAAAATATAAACGAACATAAAACTACTATAAACCTGCATAAAAATCTGAACAACAATATTTACAATCTGAAAATAACTTAAATGATTCTAAATAAATATATTTTCAATAAAAATACATTTCTCCATGAAAAATGAGAAAAATATTTTTAAAGAAAATAAATTATTCAGAGTATTTAAATTAACAAGCTTTACACAATAAACATGGATTGGCAATATTTAACATCTTAAAACAACAAGAGAAAATGATTTAGTTAAGAACAAACCTACCGGAGATATTGTCAATCACTAAGACTGTTCAACATACCCAATTTACCAACTAACCTGATAAATGTGGATTCGTCAACAGATTTAGTGAAAATATCTGCAGTCTGTTCTTCAGTGGGTACAAAGTGTAACTCCACTGTTCCATCCATAACATGCTCTCTGATAAAATGATACCTGATATCAATGTGCTTCGTTCTCGAGTGCTGCACAGGGTTGTTGGAGATTGCTATGGCACTTGTATTATCACAAAAAATGGGAATTTTGTCTAATGCAAAGCCATAGTCCTTTAATTGATTCCTTATCCATAAGATCTGAGCACAACAGCTTCCCGCAGCAATATATTCAGCTTCTGCTGTTGAATTGGAAACTGTTTGATGTTTCTTGCTATACCAGGAAATCAACCTACCTCCTAGGAATTGACAACTCCCAGAGGTACTCTTTCTATCCACAACACTACCTGCATAATCAGAATCTGTATATCCAACAAGATTAAAACCAGAATATTTAGGGTACCAGATACCTAGATTAGGTGTACCCTTAAGATATCTCAAGATTCTTTTAACAGCAACGAGATGTACATCTCTAGGGTCCGCTTGGAACCTTGCACACAAGCATGTAGCATACATAATATCTGGTCTACTAGCAGTAAGATAGAGTAAGGAGCCAATCATACCTCTGTAGCTTGTAACATCTACCTTGATAGATTTGTCAGAAGCTCCAAGTTTGATGGCTGTTGAAGATGGAGTCCTTGCTGATGCTGAATCCTCCATGTGATACTTCTTGAGGAGTTCTTTGAGATACTTGGATTGACAAATAAATATACCATTTGACCTTTGACTTACTTGTAATCCAAGAAAGAACTTCAGCTCACCCATCATACTCATTTCAAACTTACTCTGCATAAGCTCAGCAAATCTCTTACAGAGATTATCATTAGTAGACCCAAATATGATGTCATCCATATAGACTTGGACTAATATCATATCACTTTTGTGTTTCTTTGAAAAAAGAGTTTTGTCTATGATACCTCTAACAAAACCATTTTCTAAATGAAAACCAGAGAGAGTGGCATACCATTTTCTTGGGGCTTGTTTGAGACCATAGATAGCCTTGAAGAGAAAGTACACAAAGTCCAGCAGCTCCTGATTTTCAAAGCCAGGGGGCTGTTCCACATACACTTCTTCATCAAGTTCACCATTCAGGAATGCACTCTTAACATCCATTTGATAGACTTTAAAATTGGAGTAAGCAGCAAATGCTAAGAACATCCTGATGGCCTCAAGTCTAGCCACTGGTGCATAGGTTTCATCATAATCAATGCCTTCAGCTTGAGAATACCCTTGTGCAACCAGTCTTGCCTTGTTCCTTGTAACAATGCCATCCTCATCTAGCTTGTTCCTGTATACCCATCTAGTACCAACTACTTTCTTGTTCTTTGGCCTGGGTACCAGCTTCCAGACTTGTTGTTGTTCAAATTGATTGAGTTCATCTTGCATAGCAATCACCCAATCTGGATCAGTCAGTGCTTCCTCAGTTTTCTTTGGCTCCATTTTAGATAAAAATGCTGAGAAATGACATTCATTCTGAGAAGCACTTCTAGTTTTAACTCCAACATCTGGATCACCAATGATCAGCTCAAAAGGATGAGCTTTATTCCATACAGTCTGTCTTGGAAGATTTGATCTTGATGATTCGCCTTGAGTTTCACTTTGATGTTGTGAGTGACTAGTTGATCCTTCATTTGCTCCCCCTGAGTTGTTGCTTGATTGTCTTGATGATTCTTCTCCAGTGTTGGTGGTATCTCCATTGTTACTAGTGTTTCCACCACCATCACCATGATCATTATCATCATTGTTATTATCATCACCAGCAATAACTTCAGGTGGGGCTCCATCATCTGATTCTGAGTCTGGCAAGTTATCAAACTTCAGCTTTTCAGATGAGTCTTCTTTTTGGATATTTGGGAACTTAGTGTCATCAAAAGTAACATTGACACTTTCCTTTACTGTGTGACTGCCAACCAAGTAGACCCTGTAAGATCTTCTGGAATAACCAACAAAAATAGCTTCTTGTGCCTTTGCATCAAACTTGCCACGTTTAACATTGTCATCTATAAGCACAAAGAATTTTGCTCCAAATACATGAAAGTACTTGACAGTTGGTTTCTTGTTGTTCATGATCTCATACGGAGTCTTCATTAAGTCCTTGTTGATTAAAGTTCGATTCTGAGTATAACAAGCTGTATTCGCTGCTTCAGCCCAAAAGTACGTTGGAAGTTTAGACTCACTAAGCATAGTCCTAGCAGCTTCAATCAATGTACGATTCTTTCTTTCCACTACTCCATTTTGTTGAGGAGTTCTAGGGGCAGAATACTGTCTTGTTATTCCTTTATCAGCACAAAAGTCATTTAGAATGGCATTCTTGAATTCAGTACCATTATCTGACCTTATTGCTCTAACAGGGAATCTAGAATCCAGCTCAATCAACTTCACATGGCCAATCACCAGGTATGGGGTTTCATCCTTGGAATGTAGGAATAAAACCCATGTATATTTTGAAAAGTCATCAACAATCACAAGTGCATATTGCTTCTTTGACATGGACATCACATTAACTGGACCAAACAAATCCATGTGCAGTAGCTGAAGAGGTTCAGTTATTGATGATGTGTCAGTGCCCTTGTGAGAAGCTTTCTTTGACTTTCCTTTCTGACAAGCCTCACACAGTCCTTCCTGTGTAAATTCCATCTGAGGCAAACCTCTAACCAATTCCCTCTTGACTAAAGAGTTCATGGTTTTGAAGTTAAGGTGAGACATCTTCTTGTGCCATAGCCAACTATCATCTGATAAAGCTTTAGCATAAAAACAATTAACTTCATCTTTGAATCCAGAGTTCAGATCAGCTATGAACAAGTCACCTTTCCTTACTCCTTGAAGAGCAGGCTTTCCATTCTTCTTGTGAAGGATCTGACACTTCTCTCTTTCAAAGGAAACAGAATATCCTCTGTCACAGAACTGACTGATGCTGAGAAGATTGAACGTCAGACCTTCCACAAAAGAAACATCTTCAATGATAACATTTCCGTACTTCAAACAGCCATATCCTTTCGTAATACCCTTGCTGTTATCTCCAAAGGTAACTACTGGGCCAGCTTTCTCAACCAAATCTGATAGCAGGGCTCTATCTCCGGTCATATGCTTTGAACAACCACTGTCAAGAATCCATATAACACGGTTTACCTGTTTAACTCCCTGCAATATCAAATTGATTAGACCTTCTTCGGAGCCCAAAATTGATTGGGTCCGGCATACTTAAAGAACTGGCCTTTGTCAGGCAAAACAACATTTTTAGCTAAAACTACTTCAACCTCTTTCACATAAGAGCGTTTCCATTTATAGCCAGCCTTAACACATTTCTGAGTAGGCTTAGGGATAAATGAATCCACTCTAGTATTAGAAGGACTAGCAGTCTTAGCATTAACATGCTTCTTACTATTAACATGTTGACGTGGAGCAGTCTTATCACTAGATACATGCTTACTATTAAAATAAGCATACATAACATTGAAACCACAAGACATGCAATTAATCACACCACATGCTTTATGAGAAGAATTAACAACAGGCATGTTAGAACAGTTGTTTTGATCCAACTTATGGATATCTGATTTAGTCTTTTTAGTTGTAGCAACTTTGACTGGAATATCAGATATACACTTTTTGGACTGTTCAGCTTCCAAAGCAATATCTTCTTCATGAATCTCCTCAGCAATAATGATAGAGTATTCATTCATAGGCTCTGCCTCAGACTCCTTACAGAAGGGTGTTTCAATACCCTTAAGTATATATGGAACGACCTTTCCTTCAGATTTGAATCTACAAGGGGAATTAATTCCAAGCAGTCCAATAGCCTCATTATAATCATACCCTATACTGACATGATTACCAATAGCTTGCTTATTGAGAATTTCTTTAGTAGTCTTACAAGAACTGAAATAAGCATTAGCTTTGGTCTTAAGCTCACTAATCTGATCTTTGAGAATGGTTTCCAGTTGTTGATACAATTTAACCCTTTTCTCAAGAACTGCTACCTTATTAGTAAGTTCATCTTGATTGATATGCACTAGTTTTAATTCTTTTATTTCCTTTTCAAGATTTGTGTTTAAAAGAATTATTCTATCATTTTCAGTGCGTGCACAACTTATGGTGCCACCAAGATGATGAATCATTTCAGTGTCAGTAAAGGTTACCTCTGACATGTATCTGGATGAAGTGCTTTCCTCTTTAGCCATTAAAGCAAGGTTCCCAATCTCACCTGCTTCTTCATCACTGTCAGTGTCATCCCAACTCTTTCCCTCAGCAACATAGGCTTTCCCAATCTTGTTCTTCTTGCTAGAATCAAATGTGTTTCTAGTCACTTGCTTTGGCTTTCTGCACTCAGTAGCAAAGTGACCCAACTCATTGCAATTGTAGCATCTGATTGTGCTCCTTTCCACAGTTCCAGTTTTGTAGCCACCCCTTGTGCCACTTGAAGAGGAAGATCCACCTCTCTGAAATCTGGGCCTGAACTTAAGATTGGGATTCCTCTTGAATCTGAACTTCCCAAACTTTCTGACTATCAAAGCCAAATCACCATCCTCCAGCTGATCAAGTTCTTCTAAAGAATAGAAGTCACCACCAGATTGATCAATGGATGTTAATCCATATTCAGCATCAATAACATTCATGTTAGAACTGGAAGGTTGAACATGCTTCACTTCCAGTTTCTGTGGGACTTCAGCAGCCAGTGAAGTAGAAGTACTAACAATCTTCCCAGTTCCATACAGCTCCCTTTGTTGAATCTGCTCCAGCTCATAGGTCTTCAGCACACCATACAATCTCTCCAAAGCAATCTCATTCATATCTCTTGCTTCTCTAATGGCAGATATTTTGTGCTCCAAATGAGGTGGAAGGGTAAGAAGGAACTTCTTGTTAATCTCCTTGTTGGTGTAGTGCTTCCCATTGAGATTCAGATCATTGATTAATTTGTTGTATCTCTCAAAAACCTGAGAGATACCTTCACCAGGGTTTGATCTGAAATGCTCATATTGTGAAGTGAGAATTTCCAGCATATTCTCCCTAACTTCCTCTGTCCCCTCATTGATTATCTCTATGGTTCCCCAAATGTGTTTGGCAGTTTCACAATTTAGGACATGATTATGCATGATAGGATCAAGACTCTCAATAAGGATCAACTGAAGACAGGAATCCAAGGTAACATCCTCGTTCTCATCAGGAGTGTACTCCTTGGGATCTTTAGGGTACATACTGGCAGGCCTAGTAACAATGTTATCCTCTTTTAATTCTTCCTCAATAATCATAGGAAGTCTGGGACCTTTCTTCAGCACATCAATGTATTTAGGATTTGCAACCTTAAGAAATAGGAGCATTTTCTTCTTCCACATAGAATAATGCTCCTTGCTGAACATTGGGATTTTGACAGTACCAACTTTCTGTGTAGTAGACATCTTTTGAGATTTTTAGGAATAAGATAAAAAATCAGAGTTTAAAAGAAAAATCTCAAAACAATTGGATCTTTGATTTGTATATCAATCAAAAGGCTCTGATGCCAATTGTTAGGTCCTGATAAGTTTGTAGAAGGGGGGTTGAATACAAACTATACCGTTTTATCGAAATTTGTTCTTGAATAAATTAAACAATATAGAACAAATTAATGCGGAATATAAATGAAATAAGATTCAAGTTAAATATAACTTATATTAAACTTGAAGGGTGTTGCAAATACAAAAAGGATTACAAAGTATTTATCTCAAACTAATTAATACAAATTTAGAATAAATTCGACATGAACTTTTCTAATATTTGTAATAAAAAGATCGAATGCTAAAAGCAAGTTCGAGATAAATTCTAGGGATAAAAATCCGCTAGATGATCAAAGCAATACAAGTAATCAACTTCTAGTGGTTTGGATTTAACAATACAAACTAGAATTAATTGCTTGAGAAGAAATGATATTAATGGCTTCTTGTGTTCTTGAGAGTAAATGCTTCAATCTCTTTCTTTTTCGTTGTTTTTTTTCTTCTTTTGTGTTCTGCCAAGAAGTTAATACAAATGCAATAAGCCTTGTATGACCTGTTTATTAAATCATAAAGATTTAATAAAACAAATCATACACTTGTATGACCTGCAAAAATAAGCTCGGTAGAACCTTTGTTAGGCTCAAGACATGTCTGAATACCACTATTAACAAGCCTACACTATGTGACTATGTCACACTACATGACCTAGTGATTTCTATCACTGGGATAGAGTATAGGTCTCTAAAGGTACTTGTCTTGTTCTCATGAACAATAGCTTTATCATGTATGCTCAGATTTATAATGATCTTAGCAAAGTTTCTTGCATCTAGATTGTATATATAGGCCATTGAATAATTATCCTGGTAGAAGTTCAGAAGTGTTCATGCAGCAGGATAGAGTTGAATAAGGCTATGAAGAAATAAGTTGCAGGAATTTGTCTAAGGCATTATATAGCAAAGTCAAAAGAAAGCTATGTCGTGAAGTCACCAATATCCATGTCGTGAAGTACTATATCGCATAGTCCATTTTGTACTATGTCGAGAAGTCCTCAAGACACATGTCGTGAAGTGTTGAAGTCAGCAAAGTCAAAAGAGCCTAGATCGTGAAGTCTTCAAATGACCTATGTCGCATAGTCTTCAAATGACCTATGTCGCATAGTCATCAAATGACCTATGTCGCAAAGTCTTCAAAGGCTATATCTCGTAGTCCTCTCAAGGGAGATCGCGAAGTCAGGGATAAAGTGGAGTTCACGATATCAACACTTAGCCGTTTATAACAAGACAAATCAAGGTACAAAACCAAGAATCAAAGGAGACAAATACTGAAGCATTTGTTCTGGCAAGGTGGTCCAAAGAACAGATGGCAAATCTACAGCTAAACTTGGAGAGAAAGATAAGAGACAAGCAGCTACAGAAACGGGAAAGACTCCGAAAAGCAGGTGGTCCTTCCTGACACAGTGAACTTCTTATGGCAGGACAAGTTGGACTTTCAGAAGGGGTAGCTGTGTAATATTGTGTGTGCCTAGTTTGTATAGGTGATTATATATATATCGTGCACACACAACTGTAAGCAGTAAGAGAGATACACATAGTTATTTGCTAAGCTCTTTTCTCTGTAAGTAAGCAAGTTCAAACTGTTCTTGTTTAGAAGCCAGAAATTCGATTGTGAATTTCCTGGAAAGCTGTAGTATTTAATTTGCTTATACAAAGTAGATTAAAGTGATTGTGTGTGTTATTTACTTTCTGCATATTACATATCATAATCACATACAGTTGGTTACTTAGGTTTCAAGAATCGAAAAATATATCAAACTATCCATTCACCCCCCCTCTGTCTAGTTTCTAGTAGTATTCATTTCTAACAAGTGGTATCAGAGCGTAGGCTGTTAACGTACAAACAGGAAAAGATCAAGAATGAGTTCACAGAAACTAAGCAGTATCAAGATTCCTCCCTTTAACAAGGAGCACTACAGTTTATGGAAGAAGAAGATGTTGCTTTTCATCAAAGCTTCTAACCCCATGTATTTAGATATTCTAAAGCATGGTCCCTTCATTCCAATGATCGAGATTGGTGAAACAACCAATGGCACTGAGATTGTACCAGCAAAACATGTGCCCAAAGATCCCTTAAAATACACTGATCCTGAAAAGGAAAAAGTGGCATTGGATGGACATCTTCAACTTATCATTTGTGAATCTATGGACTTCAACATGTATGGCACTGTTGCTCATTGTACTAGTGCCAAGAAGATGTGGGATCTTATAGAAGTGCTCTGTGAAGGAACTACTGAAGTAAGAAAGAACAAGAAGCAAATTCTTGTTTCACAATATGAAGCCTTCATGGCTCAGCCAAAAGAGGGAATCACAGAAGTGTTTGAGAGATTCAACAAGCTGATAAACGAGCTCAAACTCTATGACAAACACTATGAAACAGAAGAGCTAAATATGAAGTTTCTACTAACTCTGCCAGATCACTTGGAACCAAGAATCTCTTCCCTTAAAGAAAGAGATCTGACAAAGATTGGTTTTGATGTGTTGTATGGTGTTTTAAAGACATATGAGTTAGAGCTGTTTCAAAAGAGATCTATTCAAGCAAAGCAAGGATTAGTGGCTAATACCTCCTGTGCACTTATTGCTAACAACCTAAGTCAAAGAATGGACTCTCTTAAAATCAGTCAGGTCAAGATTGAGGAACTGGAAGTTGAAGACACTGGTGATGAAACTCAGGTTGTGTATGATTTACCTGAAGAGGATGAGTTCTACAGTATAGATGAGCTGGACAAAATGGAAAACAAATCTTTTGCTTATATGGCTAGGAGGTATCCTAACATAAGGTTTAAAAGAAAGCAGCCATTTAGGTCCAAGTTCAATAATGGAAACACTGGTGGATCTAGTGGCTCAAACACCTTCAATAAAGGAAAAGGGATTGCTGGTGCTGCTAAAGGTGGATACAAGACAGGAAGTGTGGATAGGACCAAAATAAGGTGCTATAACTGCAATGAACTTGGGCATTTTGCCACTGAGTGCAAAAAGCCTAAACAAGTCAAGAAGGACAAAGCATACTTAGAGCTTGAAGCTAAGTATGAGGCTCTACTCAAGAAACAACAGGGCAAAGCTTTTATTGCTGAGGGAAAATGCTGGGATGACTCTGATGAAGAAGAAGAACAAGAGTACTCAAACTATGCCTTGATGGCATTTTCTGATGAAGGTGATTCAAGTCAGGGCAACAGGAATAAAAGAGTCATATGGATCTTGGACAGTGGATGCTCAAGTCACATGACTGGTGATATGGCCCTGCTATCACATTTTGAGGAAAAGGCTGGCCCATCAGTAACCTTTGGAAATGACAACATTGGTTATACAATGGGATATGGCAGTGTTAAATCTGGAAATGTCATTATTGAAGATGTAGCATTTGTTGAAGGACTGAAGCATAATCTCTTGAGTATTGGACAGTTTACCAACAGAGGCTTCAAAGTGGAATTTGATGAAGACCTTTGTTCAATCTCAAAAAGGGAAAGTGGTGAAGTTGTTCTAACTGGTGTGAAGAAAGGAAGCTTGTTTGTAGCTAATCTCAAGGCTGCAGATAAGGGAGAAATTTGTTGTTTCTACACAAAAGCCACAAATGAGGAATTCTGGCTGTGGCACAAGAAACTGTCTCACTTGAATGTTCAGGCAATGAACTCTCTAACCAAGAGAGAACTCATCAGGGATTTGCCTGCCTTGGAGTTTGTGCAAGATGGAGCATGTGAAGCTTGTCAGAAAGGGAAGATTAAAAGATCAAGTCACAAGAACAAGTTGCTCAATACAAACTCAAAACCTCTGCAACTAATTCACATGGACTTATTTGGCCCTGTGAATGTAATGTCCATCTCCAAAAAGAAATATGCTCTAGTGATGGTAGATGACTATTCAAGATATACTTGGGTGGAATTCCTATTCTCCAAGGATGAAGCACCCCAAGTCATAATAGAGCATATCAAGAGAGTTGATAAAGAAGCACAAAGCACTGGTTCCTCTGTAGTTGCTTTGAGAAGTGATAATGGGACTGAGTTCAGAAATTCAACATTGTATGAGTTTTGCAAAGATAAAGGAATTTCTCAACAATTCTCAGCTCCTAGAACACCTCAACAAAATGGAGTAGTTGAGAGAAAGAATAGAACTCTCATTGAAGCTGCAAGGACAATGCTGCTGGATGCAAAGCTACCCACTAGCTTTTGGGCTGATGCTGTTAACACAGCATGCTATGTGCAAAATAGAACATTAATCAATAAGAAGTCTGGCAAAACTCCTTACTCATTAATGACTGGAAAAAGAGCATCCTTCAAGCACCTGCATGTGTTTGGAAGCAAGTGCTTTGTGATGAAAGATACCTCTGAGCATGTTGGAAAATTTGATGCTAAGGCATTTGAAGGTATCTTCATTGGATACTCTCTGGAAAGGACAGCATACAGAGTGTTTGTACCTGAGCAACACAAAGTCATGGAAAGCATGGATGTTACCTTTGATGACAAGAAAACTCCAGGACTGAAAACAAGTGATCAAGACAGTGGGATATTGAGATTTGAGAATCAAGGTTATCTTGAGGATTCTGAAAGTGAAGATGAACCCCCTGTTCAAACTGTTCTAGAAAATGAAATTCTTGAAGTTGACAATCTTCTTCAAACACCTGTGCAAGGATTCACAAACACAGGGGGAGAAGAAGAGAATGCAACTGTCAACCAAAATGAGATTGGAACAGATCAAGGAAATGAACAGGGGCACACAAGGAAATGGGACAGAGCCCACACTAGGGATCAAATCATTGGAGATCCTAGTGAGGGAGTTAGAACAAGAAGGGCAACATTAAATGCATGTCTGTATAGCTGCTTTCTGTCACAAGAGGAACCTAAATTAATTGAAGAAGCTTTGAAGAATTCTGATTGGATTGTTGCCATGCAAGAAGAGTTGAATCAATTTGAGAAAAACAAAGTATGGGAACTAGTGCCACCTCCAAAAGGAAAGAATGTTATTGACACCAAATGGGTGTTCAGAAACAAGATGGATGAAGAAGGAGTGGTAGTAAGAAACAAAGCAAGGCTGGTTGCCAAAGGATATAGTCAGCAAGAAGGCATTGACTATGATGAGACATTTGCACCTATAGCTAGACTGGAAGCCATAAGGATCTTCCTGGCTTTTGCAGCTCACTCAGATTTTAAGGTGTATCAAATGGATGTGAAAAGTGCATTTCTCAATGGTGATCTTGCTGAAGAAGTCTATGTGTCTCAACCACCTGGCTTTGAAAGTGAAGACTTCCCAAACTTTGTGTATAGACTGCTCAAGGCGCTCTATGGACTCAAACAGGCACCAAGAGCCTGGTATGAAACTCTATCTTAATTCCTTCTTGAGCATCAATTTACTAGGGGTACAATTGACAAAACCCTATTCTTCAAGAAGCATGGAAATGATATCATTCTTGTTCAAATCTATGTGGATGATATCATCTTTGGCTCTTCAAATGAAAAACTCTGTGAAAGGTTCTCTAAGTTGATGCAAAGTAAATATGAGATGAGTATGATGGGAGAGTTAACTTACTTCCTAGGCCTGCAAGTACATCAAAGGGAGGATGGCATCTTTATAAACCAATCTAAGTATGTCAGGGATCTTTTAAAGAAATATGGTTTAGAAGAGTCATCCCCAGCTAAAACTCCTATGTCTACTGCAATCAAGCTGGATGAAGACAAGAAAGGCAAGAGAGTTGATATCAAGGTCTATAGAGGAATGGTTGGATCCCTACTCTATCTCACAGCTAGCAGGCCAGACATCATGTTTGCCACATGCCTTTGTGCAAGGTTCCAGTCTGATCCCAAGGAATCTCACATGATGGCCATCAAAAGAATTTTCAAATATTTGAAGGGGACTCCTAATCTTGGGCTATGGTATCCAAAGGGCACTGGGTTCAACCTGGTTGGCTACACAGATTCTGATTATGCTGGATGCAGAATTGATAGGAAGAGCACCTCTGGAAGCTGTCAATTCCTAGGTCAAAGGTTAGTGTCCTGGTTTAGTAAGAAACAACAGTCCACAGCAACATCCACAGCTGAGGCTGAATATATTGCTGCTGGAAGTTGCTGTGCTCAATTGCTTTGGATTAGAAATCAACTCATGGATTATGGGCTAGTGTTAGAACACATTCCTCTAATGTGTGATAATACTAGTGCAATATCCATAGTTGCCAATCCTGTTAATCATTCTACTACAAAGCACATTGAGATCAGGTACCATTTCATTAGGGAACATGCTGCAAATGGTACCATAGAAGTCTCTTATGTTCCAACTGAGAAACAACTAGCTGACATATTTACTAAACCTCTGAATGAAGCAGTCTTCAACAGACTTGTGAGTGAAATTGGAATGCTCAATCCTTCATTCAGTTGTTCTAAGTAAATATGCTGGTTAATGGTTGAAGCAGTAAATTTTCACTGTATTTAAATGATCTATTTGTTTGGAGTGAAAATTAGCTGAGATATGATTTATAAATATTTCAGTATTTTACTGCATATTTTTCAAAATCATATTTGTTAGTGGAGTTGTGAGCTTTTGAGACATCTCGATATAGATGATTTTCAGAGTTCACGACATAGTTCAAATTAAACAGACTTATATCGCAAACTGTTGAGATTGTGAGACTTCGCGACATAGTTCATTTCATGAGTTTGCGACATAGTTATCTTATGACTTCGCGACTTAGAATAACTATATCGACAAGTCTCCATAGTTGACAGAATTTTGATTTAAATTAATTTTATTTCAAAATTTGATAAAAGTCTGACAAATTGCTTAAAATTCCTAAAAGAGAGCTTTAGACAGGGTATTTCTAC
Organism: Heracleum sosnowskyi; assembly: GCA_030848705.1. Classification (NCBI taxonomy): domain Eukaryota; kingdom Viridiplantae; phylum Streptophyta; class Magnoliopsida; order Apiales; family Apiaceae; genus Heracleum; species Heracleum sosnowskyi. Next base: position 45,704,839 of record CM061239.1, on the reverse strand, counting down.
TATATCGCAAAGTCTCCCCGATCCTTTCATTTTGAAGACTTTGCGACATAGTTCATTGTTGAGACTATGCGATACATTTTGCAAGACTTTGCGGTACAGGCTATTATTGACTTCGCGACATACATATAGACTGTACATATTCATAACTCTATATCGCAGTGTCTCTATCATATAAATACCTTTTCTAACCGTTCACAACTTTTCATCTTGTCTATTGCTCTCAAACTCTCAAACCTAAGCACAAATTCTCTACTCTAATTTTCACTCTCTCTCTCTCTCTCTCTCGAAATGGCACCCAAATCTCAAACTGTATCTTCCCCTATCCCTTTAACAATTCCCAAAGAAACCAATCTTCTCACCATTCCCTCTGAGGCTGAGGCTAACCCAAGGTACAAGTGTTTTGTACGGTTCTTGAACACTTCCTACCTACGCCAAGCCCTAACCCTGAACCCTACCTTGTATGTTGATGTGTTGGAAGGATTCTGGAGAACGGCGTTGGTATCAACAATGGCTAGGGAAGATGGAACCTCATTCCAGGAGGTTAGCTGTTCAATTGGAGGCAAACACTTTCAATTTGGTGAAAGGGAAATCAATGAAGCTTTGGGGTTCAAGGTGGAAGGTCATGACCAAGAAGCTACAGATGCTCAAATCATAGAATTCATGACCTTCATTCAGTATGCTGATGAGATAGACACTGGAAAGCTGAATAAGAAGTTTGTGAGAAGGGAGTGGTCATTTCTGTTTGACGCACTCCAGAAGGTGTTTCTCTGCAGGAAGACAGGATGGGACCATATCAGTCACATTGCTGTGAAGCTAGCCTACTCCTTGGCCAACAACCAGGAGATCAATGTGGGAGCCATAATCCTCAAAGAATTGACTCAGAGGCTAGGCAGGACCGTTCGTGGTAGAGGTAATGACATCTTTTACCCTCGTTTCCTTCAAGTTATTTTAAATTTTCTTGATGCAAATGTCCATCTATTGGAGGGTATAGATAACACTAAAATGGCTTATTCCAAGTCCATGTCCAAAGTACTATTTGGTTCATTGGACACAAGGAATCAAGTGGATGTGATTCTAAGTGTGACCAAGCATATGCAGGACACATTTGAGTCTTATCCACTTGATAAGCCCATATATCATGAACTTTCCTGGACAGGGAAGGCTAAGACTGAAGGAGCTGCACAGTCTATCCCCAGCCTTCCTATCCCATCCAGCAATCCTACTGAAAACACCACTGTAGAGGATAGGCAACCAAGTGCATCAATCTCTCAAAAGGTTGATGTTACTAAAAAGAAGTCAAAGAAGAGAGCCCTAGCAGTGATAAATGACTCTGTAGAGATAGGTAGTGAGGATCCTGAGTCACCCCTTACCAGACAAAGGAAGAAGTCAAAATCTAAACCTACCACTGAATCCTCCCAACAGGATTCAGATGTGGAAAAAGGGGTACACCTACTACTGTCAATGGCCTCCCAACAGGTTATTGGCATTGAAAAGAGTAGTCTCCCCACTACAACCTGTACTGAGTCTGCACAGGATCAAGAACTCACTCTTGACCCTAGGAGTAATAAGGCTGATGACACACAGAGTGGAGAGCACATCACTGTTGAAACTCCTCCTATTTCTCAGGGGGAGTTGCCAAAATCTAGTCTAAACCCCACTTCTCTCTCAGATTCTTCCATAAAAATTTCTTCTGAACAAGAAAGTCATTCCAATGACAATCTTGCCTTTGATCAATCACCATTCTCCCCTGTGATTGAGCCAATTTCAAGTGACATGGTGCATGACACTGTGCTCACCACCCAGGAACCACATCTAGTTGGTCAGGGAATGCATGCTAGGGCATATCCTAATGACACCAACACAAACATAGAGGATTCACCAGTTTTCACTGGAGACTCTGTGCCAAATTCTCCCATCCTCAGGGATGTGGAACTGTCTTCACAGACAAATAGGGCTAATGTTGTAGCACATCCCATTTCAATGGAGACAACATTAGACCCTACAGCCATTCCAAGGCTGGAGGAGACTCAAACTCACACATCTCATGAAGTGCCTAGCACTAGCTCTCACTTGGCTCAGGCCACAATGTCAGAATGGCTGAAGCCTGTGCACCATGACAGGCCTTCAGGATCATCATCTGTGCCTTCCCAAATGACAGAAGAAGCTATTCAAGATCTCCATGTGGCACAGATTGATGAGTTCTCAAAGATAGCTCAACATCTCCTCACCTCCAACCTTCCAAATGTTGATTATGAAGCTATCCTGCTATGCCATAAGGAGGATGTTGAAGCTCAACAGGAGAAGATTGTGGATACAGCTGAACCAGAGGGGAATGTGGATGCCTGGTTGGATGCTAAGAGGACTCTCAAGCTCAAGGATGCCCTGGCTTTTGTGAGAGAAGAATACCTCACCTCTCTGGGCTCCAATGCTAAGGATTTTTCTCCTGTTGCCATCTATGAGGCTGTAAATGATGTGTACAAGAACCAGTTGAAGGCTCTGCATTATCTTGGGAAAGGGCTTCAATCAGAGATTTCTTCAATTCAGGAGGAGACAGACAGATCCCTCACTAAGCTCAGAAACTCTTATCTCTCTAATTTTCCCAAGGTGGATGGTATCCTCAAAGAAGTCCAGAAAACCTCCACAAATGTGTCCATGATGGATGTGACTCTTGCCATGGTCACAGACAACATCAAGAAACTGGCTTCTACACTGGAAAATCAAGCAAAAACTACCATCACCACCAATGCTATGTTGAATGTCATGTGGAAAAATTAGTATGGTGATAAGCTGGTGGATGAAGTCCCTCTGTCAGACATCTCCAAATATGACTTTGCCAGGGTCAAAGATCAATCTCTAAACTCCTTCAAGTCTCAACAATTATTCTCTAAGGTGGATGGCTTAGAAAAAGAAGTGGCCTCTCTCAAGGATGAAAACAGAATTCTATCTACATCCTTAAGCCAACTCAATGACAAGCTGGATGACCAAGGCAACAACACCTCAAACATCTTACTGGTGCAGCAACAAATGATGACTTCAATGATGAGATCCATGAACCTGCCTATCCCTGGTGAAGCTCAAGACTTTTTGTCTGATCCCAAGCCTAAGGGGGAGAAAGTTAAGGAGGTCATTGTGAAAAAGAAAGGGGGAGTACCTGCCAAGCAGTCAAAACTTAAGGGCAAGCTCATTGAAGAGACAATAAAGCCAATCAATCTTCCCCCTGTAGAGGTCATCAATGCACAAGGCCAGAAAAGCACAGTCACCACTACCTACTATCCCTCCACAATGCCAAAAGAAATCTCCACTTCTCAACCTGCTCAACCTACTTCCAATGCTCAACCTGCCAAAGCAACAACAATCATAGAGGCCAAGCTACAGGAAGTTGCCAATTCTCACATCTATCATGATGAGGCCTTCCTGGAGTTTCTGAAAGCCACCTACAGAGATGCACAAGAAGATGCAAGGACTTACAGAATGAAGCTCAAGGAAAACATTAAGTACTTCACAGTTGCAGTAAGGAAAATCAAGGATGTCCATCTAAGAGAGATAATCATGGTGTGCAAGGACAACTGCTTGTGGCACCTAGCTTTTCAAACTCTAGAGAAACTGAGATTCACTGAGCTGTCAACAATAATGGACTTAATAGAAAAAGGTGGGGCTAACAACAAGAGACTGTTTGATGACTTGATGATGGATCAAGATCAAAGACTGCCTGAGGTTATCTCAAAGCCAAAGACAATAATCTTCCAAAGTCTATCTCAAGACAGCAGCATTGACCAGTTGGTGATCCCTTCAAATTTGACAAGAAAGAATAATGCAAAGATCAACCAGGTGCTGCAAATGCTAAGAGCCAAGAGGGGAGTCAGGACTGCTGAGGAACTAGAGATGATTCACACTCTACAATCTTTTCTGATTCATGGAGTCATTCCTGAATCTGTCAAAGAAAAGAACAAAAAGAAGGATGGTGATGATGATGATGATAAGGAGAAAACCTATGAAAGGAGATCTCAGTCAAGGAGAGATAAGGAAAGGAGCAAATATTCAAAGAAATCAAAGGATGCTGATGATAGCAAGAGGGATGACAAGGGGGCAAAGGAATCAGTTAAGAAAACAAGAAGTGGAATTCAGCAAGTCAAGGACATTGCTAGTAGTACTTTAACCACAACACAAGACTCTAAGTCTAGGGTGGGTACTGTTAGCAATGATCCTCCAAAATCATTATCCATGACTTCTGAACCTGAATTGCCACAGAAGAAAGATGAAGCCACTAAAGTAATTTCAAGAAAACACTTCCACAAAGTCACAGCTAGTGGAGTGTTACAGTGGATGAAGGGGAAAGGAATGAAGCTACTTCCAAGTGATGTGGCACTGAAGACTAATTCTCCTTGTTCCAGAAAGGTATCTCTTGTGAAGCATTTGAAGATCAAGAGTGTACCCAAAAGGATGAGGATAACAAAGAAGACTGGAACACTCACAAATGTTATTGGCATCAATGTGCTTCCACTAGATGAGGACTATGATGAAGATGCCCTAGCATTTTTGAGGGCTCAAAGGATCTTTGAAGTCAAAGTGAAGTTGGATCATCTAGAGATCAAGTACACTGATGGAAGAGAAAGGATAATGAAGCAAGGAAGCTGGCAATATTTCTATAAGTATGAGCTTGAAAGGATAAATGCCTTACTGAATTTTGAAGAAAAAGATTAAAGGACATGGAAGATAGATATTGCCAGGTACTTGAAGATGCATGCTGATTATGAAGAAAACATGAGGAAAGAGAATGAAGAGAAAAACATACAGAGAGAGAAAGAAATGGCTGAGATGGAGGAGAGGGCTAAGGAGCTAAGGCAGAAAGGAATGTGCAGGGTCAAACAAAATCCTTACATTGTGGAGTACAAAAACTCACATGGAGGTCAAAGCAAAATAAGGATGGAGTTTCTTGATTCCTATGTAGAAAGTGCACTCAAGGCTGCAATTGATGACTTGAAAGTCTCACCTCTCATTGAAGAACTGATTGCAAGAGAAGAACTTCAAGAAGCCATCATAGACATGAAGAGAAAAGAAGAGATAAGGAAAAAGAAGATATATGATGATTTGCTAGAGAAGCAATTGGAAGCTGAAGCTGCTGAGCAACAAAAGTAAAGTGTAAGCTTCCAATTTTTCGATGTAATCAAATTTCTGATCTCAATTGTCCTCTCTGTTACTAAATTTCCTTTTATGTAAGTTAGGCTTGTTATCAGACATGAAATTGTGCCTAAGGATCTTACTCACAATTTGGGGGAGATTGTTAGGCTCAAGACATGTCTGAATACCACTATTAACAAGCCTACACTATGTGACTATGTCACACTACATGACCTAGTGATTTCTATCACTGGGATAGAGTATAGGTCTCTAAAGGTACTTGTCTTGTTCTCATGAACAATAGCTTTATCATGTATGCTCAGATTTATAATGAGCTTAGCAAAGTTTCTTGCATCTAGATTGTATATATAGGCCATTGAATAATTATCCTGGTAGAAGTTCAGAAGTGTTCATGCAGCAGGATAGAGTTGAATAAGGCTATGAAGAAATAAGTTGCAGGAATTTGTCTAAGGCATTATATAGCAAAGTCAAAAGAAAGCTATGTCGTGAAGTCACCAATATCCATGTCGTGAAGTACTATATCGCATAGTCCATTTTGTACTATGTCGAGAAGTCCTCAAGACACATGTCGTGAAGTGTTGAAGTCAGCAAAGTCAAAAGAGCCTAGATCGTGAAGTCTTCAAATGACCTATGTCGCATAGTCTTCAAATGACCTATATCGCATAGTCATCAAATGACCTATGTCGCAAAGTCTTCAAAGGCTATATCGCGTAGTCCTCTCAAGGGAGATCGCGAAGTCAGGGATAAAGTGGAGTTCACGATATCAACACTTAGCCGTTTATAACAAGACAAATCAAGGTACAAAACCAAGAATCAAAGGAGACAAATACTGAAGCATTTGTTCTGGCAAGGTGGTCCAAAGAACAGATGGCAAATCTACAGCTAAACTTGGAGAGAAAGATAAGAGACAAGCAGCTACAGAAACGGGAAAGACTCCGAAAAGCAGGTGGTCCTTCCTGACACAGTGAACTTCTTATGGCAGGACAAGTTGGACTTTCAGAAGGGGTAGCTGTGTAATATTGTGTGTGCCTAGTTTGTATAGGTGATTATATATATATCGTGCACACACAACTGTAAGCAGTAAGAGAGATACACATAGTTATTTGCTAAGCTCTTTTCTCTGTAAGTAAGCAAGTTCAAACTGTTCTTGTTTAGAAGCCAGAAATTCGATTGTGAATTTCCTGGAAAGCTGTAGTATTTAATTTTCTTATACAAAGTAGATTAAAGTGATTGTGTGTGTTATTTACTTTCTGCATATTACATATCATAATCACATACAGTTGGTTACTTAGGTTTCAAGAATCGAAAAATATATCAAACTATCCATTCACCCCCCCTCTGTCTAGTTTCTAGTAGTATTCATTTCTAACAACCTTGTATGACCAGTATGACCTACAAGAAAATGTCCGGTATGACCTTGAGATCTTTCACCAACTCTCGGTATGACCAAGGGAAAGTGATCTGTATGACCTAACACAATTTGAATGGTATGACCTCAATATAACTCGGTAGAACCTAAGGTGTTAAAACACTAGGTCATACCGAGTTTACTAAACAGGTCATACCGAGATTTTAAAATAAAATCCTTTTAATTTATTTAGATAGATTAAATTCTAGATTAAATTAATTCTTTTATAGAATTAATTTAATAAATAATTTAAACTACTAACATAACTAATTTAATAAATAAATTAATTCTGATAGAATTAATTTATTAATTAAATTTAATTAATAAATTAAAGAAGATAATTTAAAATCCTTGCATTACTCTATCTTCTGAAAACCACTGAATATAGATGATTGAATTCCACTGATTGATGTCGTCATTCGATGCACTGTCTGGTTTCATGAATAACTGACTTCAATGATAATTCTTCATCTTTAAAACATTTAAAGCTGTGGCTTCTTTTCTTTAGCTTTGACTAAACTCTGTATCCTGTACTTCTTTCGTCACCAACTGGAAATCTCTGTCACTGTAGTAAATCCACTTACTTGAATACTTCACTGAGGCTTGAACAATAAATTGAACTTCTTTCAATGTAGAATAACTTCAAGTCTGTAGATGACTTTGGTTCTTCATTCTCTTGACAGATTAAACTCTCTGAGATTCCTGTGACATATTAACTTATTATTTACTTATTACATACTTGTTTAAATTAAGTTGTTTCCTCGGAATATTAATAGGCCTAAACATATGCCTTTCAATGTGGTAGAGTTAATCACTTGTATACTTCTTGCAGATTTGTTCATACAAGATCTACTCAACTGCCTATGACTGATATGCCTGTCATGCATCACATTTTTGCTAACAATGCTCGAGATTCAACAAGATATGCGAACATGCCATTTGTTCCCAATCCATATTGGTATGAATTCAATATGCCTCAAATGTCATGGAGCATGCCTGACTTGAATGATTTGTATGCTCAAACATTTCCTTGTCGAGCATCAAATTTTGATATTACTGAGCAACATGTGAATGCTAGTTTCTCAATGTCGGAACCAAGGGATGAAAAGGGGTCGAATCCTTTGAAGCTCAAAGCTCAGAAAGAGAAGATGACAGTCATAAAAGCTAAAAAGCCAAAGCTCAAGGAAACTTGGGTACCTTAGCTAGCTTGATGTGGTTTTGAAAGTGTGCAGGAGGAAGATATAGAGCTTTAGCTTCCTACTAAAGTTTATGTCCTGCTCACTAATTGCTCAGAGGATCATAGCCCCTCTATTGATAAGTAGAGATGATATTTGTAGTCATGATTAAGTAATGAAGCATGACTTTGGCAAACAATATCATCAGTTAGGGTTGAAGCACTAGTTGATGGATATAAGCATTACTTGCTATGTATCTATCAAGCATGTGACAAAGGAAACTTTGTAGTTGTAGCCTGCATTGTCCATCAATGGAAAGACAATGAAATGGTAAACACTGGACACTTATTAGAAAAGTGTATGTAGCTGATTTGTCTACTGCCTTGGAGGATTGCAGTTTTTGACCTCTTTGTGATAAGGCAAAATCAGATTAAAAGTAGCCAGTGAATAAGAAGCTGTCTGAGTCATGATTAGAGGAACCCCAAGTCTTGCCAAGGATGGGTTAAAAGGATGCATGCCATTAAGGGAAGGAATAGAAGACCTCTATCAAGAACAAGACAGATCATACATTTGATAAACTCCTTCAGCCATTGCACATGAAATCTCGCCAAAGAATTTAGCTCAAGAATTCAGTGTGAAGAGATCTTATGAAACAAATGATAAAATCTGCAGAGACTTTGCTTGGAAAATCAGGATAACTTTTTGAGTTATGGAAAGTTGTGGTTGTTGCTACTTATTGAAGCCAGAATGTTTTATTGATCATTCAAGCATCTGAAGGAGGGATCATCAAATTGTGTGTATAAGTGTAGCCAATAGTTTTCTCTTTTCACATTCCTTAGCCAAGGAAGTAATAGAAGCTTAGCTAAAGGAGATAAGGGAATCTGTGTGGGAAATTGCTTGAAGAACATTAAGTCCACGATCGAATACTTAACCTTTCACATTGGTTAATTTTAACTGACATCTGGATAAATATTCTCAAGAAATAAATGAGTGGAAGCGAAGATCTTTGCTAAGAGGAAGTAGAGGTGTAGCTGAGAGTGGTGGGTTCTTCTACGTGCATTTTTGACTATCTTTCATAAGAAATGACATTCTTGTGTAGGGGAAAGTAAGTAGCCATCCACGGTATTTTATGTTCTTCTCTGAAGGGTTTTCAGCATGGAACATCAACTCAGGGGGAGCATTTCTCAGAAAGTGTTAATCTACTTCTGCAACTTCAAGAAGACATCCTGTCCAAGATCGGATCTTTTATCTACTCAGAAACCCAGGATGGGTATGCAACTCATAAGGAGTGCATGTAGCTGGAAAAGCCCACAAGGCTTTAAGTCAATGAATCAACATTGTTATGGAGTCTAAACAGGTTATTTTTAATGATGCCAGATAAATCAAGCTTATTGATGATATTTTCTGGAATTCTCATATTTAGGTTTGAAATGGAAGGTGGTTTTGGTATGAAGAAAATGATGATTATGTGGATGGATCAGTTTCTCCATGGGTTTTCTTCTAGACTATGAATGATTCAAGTCCAAATGAGTCATCCATATGAAGGTTAAGTGAAGCATCTGATTGGAAGCCAGAATGGAGTATCCGTAGGAAGCCAGAATGTAGTATCTGTAGGAAGCCAGAATGGAGCATCTGTAGGAAGCAAGTGAAGCATTCGTAGGTGGATCACAACTCTGAATTATCACCCCAATGAACTTAGGGGGAGTTTTTCTGAGTTAAAGATCTACCTCACATAATCATACAGATAGGAATATTCTTACATCTTCAAGACCTGCACCAACCATAAGAAGCTTATTCCAAAAATCCAGAAGAAAGTCCTCTTGAAGACAGTTTTCGGGTTGAAGGAATAAGGTGTTCACTTGGATCAAGGCAAGATCTTCCAGCTCTCATAAATCTGCATGTCTACTTCCTGGACATCAAATCTTTCTCCTTGAAGTTAATGGTTAAATAAATGAGTGGAACATCTGCCTTGCAATTCTTTAAATCTACTGTGCTAAGATCAGGTTCTTCAAAGACTTTCTGTAAAGGGATTCTGTGTTGGACAGTGCAGTGGAAATACCTATGATCCAAGTGTGACCAATAAAGAAGACATCAGTACCAAGCTGCTTATCAACCATCTTCTTCAGAATGGTAAGTAAGTGAGGTACGAACAAATTTCAATATCTTTATTGATGTCTTATATGTAGCCAGTGTTTAAATGACCTTCTTGAAAACTAAGTTTTCCAGAAGAAGTGAAAATTTTGTCTAAGTCAAAATTTACTTTATCGATGGATATCCTTATCTGTAGATAGTCATTCAAAACACTGGATTTGTTTCTTTGCTTTGTCTATGGATACTGACTTTCTATAGATAATTTTCTACACCTATGGATACTTTTTTTGATCTTCTACGGATAGTGCAAAAAGACAGCGTCTATATCTGTAGAAATTTGTAAATCTATAACTCAGCCTTTGCATGTCTTATCCTTAGCTGAGATACGTGTAGTTTAAGTAATATCCAGCATCACTGATCAGTTGCTTTGCTATTATGCTGAAAAGCTCATGCAAAGAAGTTCTGAGGAGATAAGTGAGTATTCTTCTAAGAATTATCATATCAATTATTGACATTACTGAATTGAATAACTTGGTAGGAAAATTGTGTTTTGAAAAGATAATTGGTGATCTTCCACATGACTAAGTAACAGAATGCTAGAAATTATGTTAACCACCTGTTTATGTACTAGTACCTTACCTTTTCTTGGAATTCTTGTGGTATCTCAAAAGATTATCATTCATTCAGTAATTGATAATCCAAGAGATACTTGTTATGCTCTAATTGGTTGTCTAGATGTTGATACTTGCAGGATAAATTCCTAATCAAGAAGACATAGCACAATTTATGCTAACCCCAAGAAAGAAGGTTCAGGTCATGACTCAGAAGAAATGCTTAGCTTAATGACAAATCAAAAGATGCAGCTGAAGCATTTAAGCATTTCTCAAAAGAGTCAAGCACATAAACCTCATGCATCATGCTATTGGAAGAAGTGTTGTGCATGTTGTAGTGGAACTACACTGTGTTCCAAGGGAACAACATTTAACCAGATATCTTGCCAAAGTTTTCAATGCAGCAACTCACTTGAGTTGATAAATGAGTTTGGTAGGTAATAATTTCTTATTCTCTTACATATCTGTGTTAAATGCATGCAGCCAGTGATTTCAATCTCTGGATTTATTTTTTATTTTATGTGTTTATTTGTTTGTTTTGTTTTAGTTATCATGACAAGTCAATACAATTGAATGATGTATGCACTAAGTAAAGTCGTCTAGAAATGATCTTCTGAGTAATATTCAATGAGATAGCAAGCTAATTTTCTCACTGATATTAAATAGTTGATCATCTCTAGACATTAACAAGCTAAGTGCATTGTTGTTCTTTGAATTTTTCCATGGATAAATATTCAGGGATATCATTTGTCAAATGTCATACATTTAATGATTGATGTCAGCTGAATAAATGTTTCAAAAATTCAAATTATCTGCATGTTGCATTATTCAAAAGTATTAATGTTTTTAATTCTTTTTGTCTAGAGATTTCAGTTTCATATTATTTAGCTGAACATATTTATATGACCAGCTATTTAGTTTTATTCTCATCTTTATTCAAAATATCTGTGTCATGATAATTCTTTTTGTTATCTGAGCTGAGACACATTTTTCCACTCTAGGAACTCGAGTAGTCTCTTCGTTTTCACTAGAGCGATTTAATGCATGTATCTTCAGCTTTTCTAACCCCCGTTTAACCCTAGTTAAACACAAGGGTTATCTTGTAGCTCCCTGCCTATTTAAAGGCAAAAGTTGAGCTCTAATCTCTTTATCTAAATCTCTAAACACTTCTCCAAATGACTTCAACAATTCTTGACATTATTCCTGAGGAGTTCAACCGTTTGTCCACTGTGGACAAAATCTTCTTACTGCAAGAAAAAATTAACCTCCTCATCAGGTAGGAGGAGGATGAGATTCTAAGGATGAGAGCTGCTCTCCATGCTCTTATGGCTCGCAATCGCTGGGGAGGTCCTAATGGAGGCCCTGAAGGAGCCTCCGGGGAGGCTGCAACAGCTGCTTAACAGCTGTCTGTTTGTCTCTCCGGGGAGAGGGCAAGGGGACTAGGGGGGACTGGAATGTTTTTCCAGTCCTTAATGTTTTTATATATTTTTTATTATCAATGTAATTTATTTATTTTTTAATGAAGTTTGGGGTCTTCCCCCATTTTTATTAAGATTGATGTATGTGATGTGCATGTTTAAATTTTCTTTAGTTTTTGCATTTGAATCCATATAACCTGTTTAACCTGTTAAAAATTGGCTTGCATGTTAACTGGACTCATTTCCTTAAATAAAAAGAAAAACATCTCAAAAACACCATAAATAAAATTTAATTACATTGTTTTGTTTTGTTTCGATGAATTAATCAAAGGTTAATCTATAAAATCTATCTGTGTAAGGATAACTTTGATTAATTTATCAAGAAGCCCTAATTGTTCAACTAACAGAATAGTGAGCTCTTTGAGCAACACAAAAGCTGTTTCATTTTTGCATGAACTCACTGAGGAAACATCAAAAGAAAACTTGAAGGAATTTGAAAGAAATTGACAATCTATCAAGTTAAAGACTTTTGCAACTTCTGATGATCTTTATGAGGATGTTGAAACAATTAACGGGAAAGCTGGCAAGCTTGAACTTTAGGAGAATAAACATTCAATGGAGAAGGCTCTTAACAGTTCATCACTGATAAAGGAAGGTAATTATCTTATCTTTATCAAAACTCTCACTTACTAAAATCTAAATCATTTTTCTTTGCCTTTTCAAAAACTGAGATGAGAACTGTTTGGAATGACCCCCAAGTTCTCTACCCTATCAGTTACACCCTAATTTGTGATAAACAACTCCTAACACTACAAGAAAAACGGCTAAATTCGACAAGAAAAATTCTGTCGAATTTAACTAAATTCGACGGAATTTTGTCGAATTTAACTAAATTCGACAGAAAATGTGTTTGTCGAAAATGCTCGCGTCGAATTTAGCAAATTCTGTCGAATTTATGTAAATTCGACAGACTAAATTCTGTCGAATTTAGCCGTATATTTCAAAATTTTCAAATTTTCAAATTCCGCTAAAAAATTTAAATTTTCAAATTTTGGCGCCCTTAGTGCATTAAATTCGACAAAATATGGTCGAAATTAGTATGCTAAATGCGACGGAACACAGTCCAAATTACATATTAAATTCGACAAAATTCGGTCGAATTTAATGAACACCAGTTTTTAAAAAATAAGCAGCAGAATCTGCTGCTCAATAATTTATCCAATTTTTTGCGATTTTTCACTAGTGTTTGTATACTAGTGTTTGTATATCAAGAAGGTAATTACATTAAACAATAATGGATACAATAGTCATTTTTTGTACTAATCCGAAAATAATATAAATCAATAATGTTGAACTAAAAATACAATAATTTCTACTTCTTTTGAAACACATTAAAACTCAAACACTATAAAATTACTCTACCCAAATAATATCCAAATGTAAAGAAAATATAAAAAAAAACTTAACTTGGTGTGTGTATAATTATAATGACTTGTGTTGTTTCGCTTTTAAGAAGCATACTACAAACAACTCGCCGGAATTGAATGGGGGTGAACTTGCCGGAATTGATTGGGGTGAACTCGTCGGATGCTAGAAATGTAATTAATGGATGTGCTAATATGAATTATGTATATATATAGTGCTTAAAATATATGAAACATGTGTTAGTGTTTATGTATATAAATTGATAAGTATGTTTGTTAGAGAAGAAAAATGGAGTAGGAGTAATTGAATGTTTATGAGAAAATATGAATGAATGAAATATATAAAAGAGAAAGAGATGAGTGTAATTAAATTAATGGTTAGGATGAAATATTTTAGGGAAGAAATGGATGGTTTAGATTCAATGTAAAAGAGCAATCCATGTGCTTGTTTTTCAACCACTACCAGCGTGACACGTGGCAAGAGAAAATTAACTTATTCTGAATTTTACTAAATTCAACCTAATATGGTCGAAAATAAAACACGGGTAAATTCGACAGAAATCAGTTGAATTTAGGAGCTGGTACTAAATTCGACCGTTTTTGGTCAAATTTAAGAGCTGGTACTAAATTCGACACAACACTGTCGAATATAGTTTTGACTAAATTCAAAAAATTTGGCGGCAAAATTCCCACCAAAACTAGAAGTTAAATTCGACAGAATTCGGTGTAATTTGGCTAAATCTGGTCAAAAATAAAACATGGGTAAATTCGACTGAAATCGGTTGAATTTAGCTAAATTCGACTGAAATCTGTTGAATTTAGCTAAATTCGACCGATATCAGTAGAACTAAAGCTTAAATTCGACCAAAAGCCCTAGTTGGTCGAATTTAGTGTAAGTGATATATATATATTTGTTAAAATGTTTAAGATATAAATATTTAAATTAACTATTTTTTTGCACACACTATATTCTTTTGATAATCTTCACATCCGTACGGTTGGATTACTCAAAACAATTTTTAAATAAACTTAAAACTCTAACCCTAGGCTAACCCCTAAATCTAAACCCTAAACCACCCATATTCTACTCAACTATGTCGTTTATGTACTGAATTATAAAAAAAACTTTTTTTTTCTACCCATTAGTATTTATTCAAATTTTTTTAGTGAATGTAATATATCATCCAAATACTTTCATTTTTTTTTGTATTTTTTAAAACCAATTAGATATTTAATTTAATTTTTCTAAAAGTATCAAAAAATGAAAGTTCAACATTATCTAATCATATAAAAAAATTATGTAAAATTTTTGTACAACTAAATTCTTACATGTAATAAATTTTATCCTTATATTTTTATTTATTTTTCATGATGTGTACAACTATATTTATTTTTTATCTCTTTTTTAGGGGATTTTCATTTGGACTACATAAAATTTTGGATCGTGGCTAAATTCGACCGTTTTTGGTCGAATTTAGGAGCTGGAACTAAATTCGACATAACGCTGTCGACTATAGTTTTGAATAATGTGAAAAATTTTGGGCGGGAAATATCCCACATTTTACTAAATTCAAAAATATTAGCGGCAAAATTCTTACCTTTTACTAAATTCGACACAATAAAAAAATCTGTCGAATTTAGTACTGAATTCGATAACATAAAAAAAATCTGTCGAATTTATTACTAAATTCGACAGATCGATTTCGACAGAATACATTTTCGACCGAAAACTGTCGAATTTAGCCGCAGTGTATAATTTCGACTGAATTCTGTCGAATTTGGTTTCTGTCGAATTTGGTTTGTCGAAATTAGCCTTACTTTCTTGTAGTGTAACCCCCTCTACGGTTTCTCAACAAACTGTAGTTGCAAAATTCTAGCAAATCTTAACCAGTGGGGAGTGTTGAAGGAGTTCAGTGAGGGTGAGGGCAGTGGTGAATATCAAGAAACCACTAGAAGAAAGGTGAGGGTGAGATTACCATCCAAACTGCCTTATGTCTTCTCAAAAAGGAATAATGGTCAAAAAGGATTAGCTCATTTCTGGTTGTAGTCTCCCAAAAGACTATGATCATTGAAAAATGCTCTGATCCAGGAGCACTAATGTGGGATTGGGACACTGTGTGCATAATGTGGATTATTATCCTTTCTGTTTCTGAAGTAGAAAGAAAATATATGCACAGGTACAGGGGGAGCACACACTATTCTTAAATTCAGTTTGAAGCATCTTCTTCAAATATGAGGATGCAGTCCCCAGTCCATTTCATCTCATTAAGTGATAATTGCAGTATACAACTCATCAGTACTTGATTCTGCATTTTCTGAACTCTTGGAGAAGCTCCATTCACCTAGTGATCATTCTCTTTCAGAGAATTCGTTGGATCACTAGTCTCTTTTTGATGATCTTGATGTAAGCACTGTGCACTTAAATGTCACATTCAATCTTCACAGAACTTACATCAATTTCTACTTCACAAGTCCAATCTTCAAAATCCCCTACGGATATCCTTCATCCGTAGAAAGGTGTCTTTCAATCTACGGATAAGCTTAACCATCAATTATCTGTAGACCAACAATGTTGAGTTCCATGATTCTTTCTTGAAAAACTATCCGGCTCATTCTGACTGAGTATCAAGGAATTCAATATAGTTGAGACATCTATAGGTTTGTGGGAAGGGAGTTAGTGGAGTGGCTGGCTTGAGATCAGGCAAAAGGAGAGTGAGAGAATGAGAGGCATGTTATTTCTTCCAGCATAGCAAAAGGAGAGATTTTTTTCTTTTGAGTACCCCTTTAGTAAGGGAAGGTGAGTTGTGTGAAGTGAGCCAGAATGAGATCCTGATGCAAGAATAGAGAGATTCCTGAGAGAAATCTTTCGATCCTTGAAGTGTTGGATTCTTGTACCCAGAAATCTTATTCAATAACTCAGATTATGCCTCTTCTATCTTCATTGCTCATAACAAAAAGGGGGGAAAGTTAAAGAGAAGATAGGTTGTTCTCAGGGGGAGTTAGAAGGAGATCTCAGACTTCAGAATTTCTCCTCTCTCGATTGCAATCTATTGGAACCCCTTAGAAGAAGGTATAGACTAAGCTACAGGAAAGTATATGGAATCTGACAGCTTCAAGTTGTTATTTTTGTTTTTGCAGCATCATCAAATTTTGTCCAGTATTAATCTCTATCTGAGAATCACTGAGAACATTGAAGGGTTTTGTTATCATCAACTTAAGGATTTATGCCAGTTCTAACAGTCATAAATAGGGGAAGATTGTTAGGGTTGACCGATTTGGAATGATGATAACAAAATGCTCAAGACAAGAATTTGATTTTGACACTGAAGCGGATTATCAGGAAGCTAGTTCACAGAAGCTGATAAATCAGAAAGCTAACTAGAAGGCACTTCATCTATCCAAGGTCTAAAAGTCACATCAAATGATTTGAGGATATTCTGTCATCAAGTTAGGAAGCATTTCAGAAGAAAGCCAATGGACGTCTAATCAAGCACCAAGTGTTTCAGTGGTAAGTCTGCCTAACCAACTCAGTAATGGTGAATCAATAAAGATGACAAGGTGTTTTATCTAAAGATGAAGCTAAGAGTATCCTTACTACGGATCAAGCTATGAAATCTCATCTCATCTACGGATACAAGCTGAGAACATCATATGCCATCAACGGATAGAAGCTGAGGACATCTTATCTCATCAACGGATAGAAGCTAGGAACAACTTATCCCATCTACGGATAAAAGCTGGGGACATCATATCTACGGATAAAAGCTGAAGGAAGTTGATCATCAGAAACAGCTAAGGATGTCATGTTTTATCTATGGATGCGGTTAAGGAGGTCATGGTCTATCTATGGATGCAGTCAAGAATGTCATGTCTCATCTATGGATACAGTTATGGAATATTACTTCTACGGATATTCTAAGATTACCTTTCTACGGCTAATTGACGTAAAATGGTAGTCTACGGATATGGAATTAATACGCCTACTGATGTTCATCTCATTCAACATGAAAACAAATCTATGTAACAGAATCTTTTGGAGGTTTCTTTATTTTAACAGGTTGAATGGAAGACAGTCTCAGAGATCATCATTACACACCCGTGACTAAAAGATACTGGATGACGATGCAAAAGATGTATGGAATAGGGAGTCAAAATTGTAAATATGCGAAGGCTCAAATTCCTAAAAATGAAATGTGAAGTCATCTTTTGTCTCTTATGTCTCGATGGATAAATAAGAGTTAAGGCAGCTACCTAGAAGTTTAACTTCTAACTGGACACAAAGGAAAACCTTGACAAGCATGAACACCTATTTAAATACTACAAGTTTACTTATCTCAGCTGATAGTGACTTGATAGTCGGGTTATCGAGGAGAGGTCTCTTTCATGCAGATGTCACATGGGCTTGGAAGCTAGGTCAATTGCATGGACTTAGTAATTTTTGAAGAGAGCAGCACACTCAATCAGAAAGCACCATTTGGGAGTATATAAGTTTATCTTTGATGCCAGCCAATGCATTTCCCGAATAGGATAGTTTCTGATACGAGCATGTGAACAAGTAGAACCAAAAATGTAATATTTTATTATATTGTAGGTTTTGTTTGTAACACACAATCGATGTATATAAGACTGTGTGGAGTATCATAGAAATGTATGAGAAAAGAGCAAAAAGCTGAAAGAAAAACACTTAGGCTCTCTTCCATCATCTGTGTAAGCAGCTGGGGTTTGTTGAAAAGCAAAACCAGAGAATTCTTCAATATACACCTCAGGTGGGCTTTTTCCGAGAAACCCACCTGAAAAGTTTAAAAAGTTTTCTTGTCTCCTGCATGTCTTTTTAACTCGAAGAATTCATATTTGTTCATGGCTTGTTTCAATTCCTAGTTAATTTACCAACTCACTTACTCACGCTGTAAAAGGTTTGAATAAGTTTTGTAAAATTAACTAGATTGTATTTAACCCCCCCCCCCTTCTACAATCTAGGTTGCATTGTTCTGGGAATAACACTCTAGAATAATGCTTCACTTGGTTATATATCTCAAGTTTACAAGATATTTTAAACAGTCAATAATACAAAAAGTAAATCTGTTCAAGATCCTTGTTTCTCCATTCTGAGTAGTGATCCATGTGTTGGTAGCTTGCCCTTCTTGACTGATTGCCTTTTAGAGAAATGCTACTTTTTGACCATACAAACAGAATGCTACTTTTTCCCATGAGTTTCCAGAAATACTGGTTTCCATGCTCTGTGTAGTCTGTCAACCCATGTGCACTGTCTGTCTTGTCCCTTTCACAAGGTGTGTATCCGTGGAAGCCAGTTGAGTTGTATCCGTTGATAGTATCTTGATCACATCCGTAGACAGCTAGTACTGCTATCTGTAGACAGTACATTGTCCACATCCGTAGAAGGCTAGTGTTGCTATCCGTAGACAGTTAATTTCACTTATGTAAAATTACAAGGCATAGACTATTTACAATTAGCCTCCATATTCTACATATCCATTAATAGTTAACATGACTTATTCAGCCTAAAAACTAATACTTCAACTTCAACATCAGGATTACAAATCAGGAATACACATCAGGACTGCACATCAGGATTGTACATCAGGATTGCATATCAGGATTGCACATCAGGAATGTTCATCAGGATTGTTCCTCAGGATTGCATATCAGGATTGCATCTCAGGATTGTACGTCAGGATTACACAAGCATGTTACATTGAGTCTTATCTGTAGATAAGCTACCCTTCTACGGATACTGCAAAAGTATGCTATACGTTGAAGACTACATTTTACTTATACAATTTTTACTAAGTTAATCTAGTTATCATCAAGAAACAACATAGTTCCTAACAAGGTTCACAATTGACAACATATACATTTCAGTGGAAGGTAAATAATGGGAGGAACATACTTTTCTGGGAAGATATATGGTACGAAGGGAGACCACTAAAAAATGTTTTTCATAGGTTATATTCTATCTCGCAGCTCAAAAATATAGGAATATGCATTTTCATGGATCTGTGGGATTGCTATGAGCATGAAAGTGTAATCTTCTGGCATAGAGAGCTCAGAAATTAGGAAAAAGAGATGACCAGTCAATTAGATGCTGTGATAAGGTCAGTTTCTTTCAACTCTAAGAGGGATTCACTTCTTTAGCTGCATAACAAAGACATTTACACGGTAAAAGATGGCATTGAGTTGTTGCAACAGAATGTCTTAGATGATTGTTTGAGGTATCAAGGAATTTGGCAAATAAAGGTACCAGCAAAAGGGCAAATATTTCTTTGGAAAATTCATAGGGGTATTCTCCCCATCCCCACCAGAGACCTTCTTTTAAAAAGAATAGGAAATTCATTTCGACTGCTAGGTTGTGAACTGTGTCATTATCCTATAGAAGTCAAAACAAGTCTGGAGGATTGTTAAAACTGTGATTATCATTGATGAACACCGATGTAGTAAACAAGAATGAAGAAGAAGCAATAGCTCAGTAACAAACTCCTAACAAACTCTTATAAACTGTTTTGATATGTTGTTACATTTCTCAATCAAAAATCACCAAATGGAAAGACACTGAATGTATTTATACACATCAAGTAACTTGTAACAAACTTGTAACTAACTAACGCTGAGTTGTCTCTTAGCTGGATCATCTTGCTGCTGAGCTGGATGCTGCTGAGCTGGATTCTGTAGAGTAGAGGAGTGAAGCTTGTCTATATTCTCAACAGCCCCCTCAAGGTAGGAAGCGAAGACATTCCTAACTTGGATAATAGAGAGTGAAAATGAGGAGAATGAGAAACTTTGGTAAACACATCATCTAATTGAGAACGAGTTTGTAAATATGTGAGTTGTGTTTGGTACGCTCGTGAAAAACCGGATTTTTGGCAATGTGAAGGGCCGACTGATTGTCACAATGTAACACTACTTGTTTTAAATCAGAAACACCCAATTCAGTTAGCAACCACACAACCCAAGTCACTTCAGCCGCTGCAGACGCCATAGCACGGTATTCGGCTTCTGCAGATAATTTAGAAACTGTACCTTGTTTCTTGGATTTCCATGTGATGGGAGAATTGCCAAACAACAAAATATAACCAGTGACTGAGCGTCTTGTATCAAGACAAGAAGCCCAATCAGCATCAGAAAAGGCTTGTAATTTGAGTTGATTAGAAGCTTGTAGTAATATTCCTTGTGTGACAGTGCCAGCCATATAAAGAATAGTGTGATGTAGAGCAAGCATGTGAGAAGTGCAAGGAGCATGCATAAACTGATTTAAAGTCTAAACAGTAAAGGAAAGATCTGGTCGAGTATTAGTGAGGTAATTTAGCTTACCAACAAGTGATCTATAAAGATCAGGATTAGGGACAAGAACTCCATCAGAATGAGAAAGTTTGAGATGCACGGGTAATGGAGTGCGAGTTGGATGAGAAATATCCATACCAGACTCGACAATTAATTCTCGAGGAAACTTCTGTTGGCACAGAATAATACCAGAATCAGTATGTGTGACCTCGATTCCCAGAAAATAGTGAAGTAATCCAAGATCTTTGATTCCAAATTTTGTATTAAGATGAGCTTTAAGATCATGAATGGCTGTAGTATCATCTCCTGTTAAAATGACATCGTCCACATACACAGCAGCCACACATATCAAAGGACCTCTACACTTAATGAACAAACTGTAGTCGTTCTTAGATTGAGTAAAACCTTGACAAAGTAATTCTTCTGCCAGTTTCGTATGCCATTCTCGAGATGCTTGTTTAAGTCCATAAATCGTCTTTCTAAGTAAACACACTAAATTATGAGGATTTGGAAGACCTTCTGGAACTTTCATATAAACCTCCTCCTTTAAATTGCCGTGGAGAAAAGCATTGTTGACGTCAAGTTGATACAAAGACCAATGCCTACTAGCAGCTAATGACAAAATGATTCGAACCGTACTCATCTTGACAACTGGAGAAAACGTCTCTTGATAATCGACTACATATCTTTGATTATAACCCTTGGCTACAAGACGTGCCTTACATCTTTCATGACTACCATCTGATTTAAGTTTAACTTTGTAAACCCATTTAGATCCAATAGCTTTCTTATGAGCTGGAAGAGGGACAAGATCCCAAGTGTGATTAGCATGTAAAGCCTTAAGTTCAGTATCCATTGCAGCCACCCACAAAGGATTGGATATGGCTTCTTGATAAGTAGTGGGTTTTGTGATATGACATTGTGGTAAAACATTAGGTGATACAACAAGATTGCACCAATGATTCAGTTTAGTAACCGTATGACACTGATAAGAAGCTAAGTATGATGGGGTTTTATGAATGCGTGAAGACTTTCTGACAGAATGATCAATGACAGGAACATTGGTAACATCAGGAACAAGTTGTTCAAGAACTGGTTGATCAACTACTAGGCTTAAATCATGAAGGCAAGAACTTGAATCAGTATGAGAAGGATTAGAAATAGGAGTATCAACATGGGAAATATCGACTGGTGACACAGTATCATATGAATCAGAAAAATTAGACAAAGTCACAGCTGGTAAGTAAATACTAGATGGAAATGAAGTAGGTGGAGTGTGAGATTGAAAGGGAAAATGTGTCTCGTGAAAAACAACATCTCTAGATATAAAGAGACGATCCGTAGAAAAATCCAATACTTTGTATCCTTTTTTAGAGCTAGAATGTCCCAGAAAAACGCAAGCAACAGCTCGTTGTTCAAACTTGCTTCTATTTGCACCAATAGTAGAAGCAAAACATAAAGTTCCAAAGACTTTCAAATGCGAGAAAGAAGGAGAATTACCAGTCAACCTATAGTTAGGTGTATCATTTTGTATGCTTTGCAAAGGAATACGATTGAGCAGGTACGTAGCACATAGAACACTCTCATTCCAATATTTATCAGGAATCTTGGATTGTAAAAACAAAGATCTAGCAGTTTCCAATAGATGTCGATGCTTACGCTCCACAACTCCATTTTGTTGTGGAGTGTAACTACAAGAAGTTTGGTGAAAAATGCCCCTTTGTAAAAACAATTCCTTCAATTTACCATGACACAATTCAGGAGCATTGTTAGACCGAACTTTAACTACCTTAGTTTTATATTGAACCTCAACATGGGCAAAGAAATCCACCAACACTTTATAACAATCAGTTCTATGTTGTAACATATGGACCCAAGTAAAGCGACTATAGTCATCAACAATAGTAAGAAACTGATCACACCCAGTATGGGACTTGACTTTATAAGGCCCCCAAACGTCAATATGAATCAATTCAAAAGGTACAGTAGTTTGAATACTGCTACTTGGAAAAGAAACTCTACATTGTTTAGCCTGTGGACAGATTTGACAGATGACATCTTTATCAGAACACTGCAATCCTGAAAGAGAAGGTATAAGATTGAAACGAGCAAATGGAACATGACCAAGCCTCAAATGCCAAATAGTAAGATCCTCCTTGATAGTAAGAAAACTTTTGCCAGAAACTATAGCAGTAGGAAGCCCTGAAGTACTGTATAAACCACCTTGGTGTTTACCAAGAAGAATTGGTTTCTCTTTCATCAAAAGGTCCTGTAAGACACACTCATGACCATCAAAATTCACCGAGAAATGCAAATCCTGACATATCCTTTGTACTGAAATCAAATTATAATGAAAACTAGGTATATGCAAAACATTATGAAGGACCAATTTCTCAGTGACATACACAGAGCCTGTATGCATAATAGGAATCTGCCTCCCATCAGGAACGATAATATATTCATTTGTGCCAATGACTGGTTTATAAGAATGAAAAAGACTAAGGTTGCAACAGATGTGATCTGTTGCACCACGGTCAATCAACCATCCTGTCTTAGAAACATTATCTGCTAATAAGCACATTTTACCAGCCAGCATGGCATGATCAGTATGACTTGAAGAGGCCTGAGAAGTAGTTTGCTTATTCAGCAAATCCATAAGTTGTTGATATTGAGCAATTGAAATTGAGGGCATATCAACCTTAGCATCCCCAGATTCAACCTCATTTGGATTCATAGAAACTGCTGCATTCACCTTTCTGTCCTTAAGGTTCTTGAAGTTTGGAGGATAACCATGGATCTTAAAACATCTGTCAACACTGTGACCAGAAATCTTACAATGTGTACAAAAATAATTCCCTCCTTTCTTATTAGAATTAGTATTCCCTATGTTAGTAACAAAACCTTGCTTCTAAGAATTCAAGTATCCTGGCTTGAAGTTTTTCTTATTGTCAGCTAAGAAAGCCAAGGATTCTGCTTGATTAGTGATTTGAGACAACTCTTGATGCCTTTCTTCTTGGGAAAAAAATCTGAATGCATTAGAAATGCTAGGTAATGGTTGATGCATTAAAACATTACCCCTCACAGTAGCAAACTTGTCATTAAGCTTCATCATAAACTGGAGAAGCCTGTGATCTTGTTGCATCTTCAACACCTTCTCAGTAACATTACATGTGCATTTGTTGCAAGTGCAACATGGAAGTGGACTGATGTCACTCATTGCATCCCATAAAGTCTTGATTTCAGTAAAAAAAATCTGAAACATTCCTTGAACCTTGAGCCAAGTCAGCTAGTTGTTGTTCTAAAGAGAAAATCTGAGTCATTGAAGCATAACCAAAACGATCCTCTAAATCTAGCCAAATTTCTCTTGCTGTCTTGAAAAACAACACACTTCGTGAAATGGAATCATCTAGATTGCATAGTAACCATGAACATACAAGATCATTGCAACGCTCCCAAGCCTTATAATCTCCAGAAGTAACAACCGGTTTGTTTATAGAGCCATCCACAAAGCCCAATTTATTTTTAGCCGACAAACTGAGCATTATAGATCGTTTCCAATTACTGAAACCAGTACCGTTAAACTTCACAGACACTAATTGTGTTGTATTTGCATCAGAAGGATGGATGTAATACACACTTGAAACATCTTGATTACTTGAAATTAAAGGTCTATTCCAGGCATTAGTACCACTGGTACCACCAGTATTACCTCCTTCAACCATATCGATACAGAATGATTTGACAAAAGAAACAATTACTCGAACAAAAATAGAACAGACAAATCAAAGAGATTATCACGGAGAGGGATTTTTCGAACGAAGAGAGATTTCTCAAAGAGATTAGAACTTCACAATTATCAGGAAAAATTGTGAATTTATGATTCTCGAAACAGAAAAAATTCACAGATTATCACAAACACAGAGATTGAATCAAAAATACCCATATACAACAAATTCAAGAAATCACTGAGAAAGTTGTAGAACAAAGACACATGTTAATGGCGAGATTTACAAGATATAGAAGCGGAATGAACAATGGATCGCCATAGAAGCTCTGATACCCTGTTAAAACTGTGATTATCATTGATGAACACCGATGTAGTAAACAAGAATGAAGAAGAAGCAATAGCTCAGTAACAAACTCCTAACAAACTCTTATAAACTGTTTTGATATGTTGTTACATTTCTCAATCAAAAATCACCAAATGGAAAGACACTGAATGTATTTATACACATCAAGTAACTTGTAACAAACTTGTAACTAACTAATGCTGAGCTGTCTGTTAGCTGGATCATCTTGCTGCTGAGCTGGATTCTGCAGAGTAGAGGAGTGAAGCTTGTCTATATTCTCAACAAAGATGATCCTGGATTGGTGGGATTTTCATCATAGGCATCTTCTAAAAGATTTAAAAGACACTTGGGATGCAGTACACTGCTTTAAGGAGGAAGAGTTAAAATCAGTCTGTAAATTGGTGTTAATAGCAACACTGTGGACACTATGGTTAAATAGGAATCAAAGAGTTTTTAATAACACAGAAGTTAGAATTGAAGGGGTTGTTATGCTGGTGAAGCTAAGATCACAAGAATGGGCAGTAGCTACAAAAAAGATTTTGCAAGAAGTGACAAAGTGGTGGGATGTAAACCCAGTGGGTGCAGTAACATGAACCAGGGATCTTTCTGCAAAAAAATTGCTAGATTGCGGATATTATTTGATATGCTTCATAGATGGAGCCTGGAAGAAAGATAACACGGGAGTCATCAAAGCAGGGATTGGTGGGCTAGTAAAATCAATCAGTGGGCATGTAAATATGGTTTTTTCAGGACCATGGTTAGCCAAAAATGTGTTCGAAGCAGAGGTACGAGCTTTAGAATCTCTTCTTAAGATTCTAGTTGTGCAGGACATTAAAGATCGGAGCGTGATAATTTATTCAGATAGTGTAGAACTGGTAAATGCAATGCAATGCATGCTTTGGGAGGGCAAAAACAAAACCTCGATTTTATAGAGCAGAGTTTAGAAAAGTATTTTCTATCAAGAAAAATCGTGGTGCAAAAAATAGATAAAAAATTTAACATGGAGGCAGATCGTTGGGCTAAAAGAGTGGTATCAACCGAGATAGTTTGTTTTCATTATGGTTCTAAGAGGAGTTCAGGAGTTGGGTATGAAGGAGTCTAGTGGACTGAATTATTTTTAGTTATGAAGGAGTCTAGTGAACATAATGGTTGCTCCGGCGGAAGAGCCTAACGAAGAAAATGGTGAAGAGGATGGTTTGGAATTCCCGGAGAATGAAATGCATGTTTGATTAAAGCTTTCCACAAATAGTCTTGTTTTGGTGTTTTTATTAAGTTGTTTTGGGTCTTTATTTATACTAGCAGATAACCCGTGCGAAACACGGATCAAAAATAAAAATTAAATTACTAAAAAGAAATTTAAAATATTGAAAATAAAAATAATTTATAAGTTTTATTTAAATATGTACTTGCAGAGAATTTAACATGAAATTAATATGAAAATCTATAATAAATAAATAAATATTATTTAATTATGTCGATAGAAAGAATCAAATAATATTTTGTAAAATCAAATAATTGAAATTGAATAAATAACTAACTTATATAGTTATGTAGTTGCAGCGAATCGAACATGAGTTTGGAATTAAACCAATTAATTTAGATATATCATACTAACCAAAATATGGCTTTGTACGAAAAAGAGTTTTACTTATCAATAAAGTTCATCATCGCCCATATAATTTTATTATACTTCTCTCCATTCCCGTCATCAATCCGTGAGTTGTTTTTATACTTCTTTCACGAATGTTCGTGTCCTGAACACGAATAATTTCTCAAATTCTCGTCCCGAATGGGATGGAGAACATAGCAAGATCGACGGGACGGATAAAATACACATATATAGTTGTTAGAAGTAGGAGGGATACCCAAATTTGTCTTTGTACTATTGTGTTCCTACGAAAAAGAGTTTTTCTTATCAATCAAGTCCCCAGTCCCGAATTATTTTTATGTACTTCTCTCCGTTTCTGCCACCAATCCCCGAGTTGTTTTTATACTTCTCTATGTTCCTGTGTCATCTGTTCCTGTGTCCTGAACACAAATAATTTCTCAAATTCCCGTCCTGAATGAGGCGTGAGAACAGAGCAAGATCGACGGGACGGATAAAATACTCATATGTAATTGTTAGAAGTAAGAGAGATAGGAATTGTACTGATCGAAAGTAACTTACAAAATAATAAGTGATATAAAAAATCTTTTGATCTCAATCAAATTATATGTGTACGGCGGTATACATAACATTAAGTTGAATATCTGATTTTGATTTTATAATAAATCTTATTTATATTAATTTAGAATTCTATTAATTATATTAATATAAAAATTATATATTTACCGCTGTATATGTCATACTATATTATTAAGAGTGGGTTTTTGATTTTAATAAAGTAATAAAGATTAACTTTTAATTAAATAATAAATCGTATTATATTAATTTAGAATTATGTTAATTATATTAAGATTATTAAGATAATAAATATATGTATAGTGCGGTATACATGTCATACCATACCATTAAGAGAGGTTCTATTTTTAATAAAGTTTAGAATTATGTTAATTATATTAAGATTATTAAGATAATAAATATATGTATACTGCGGTATACATGTTACCATATCATTAAGGGAGCTTCTGCTTTTAATAAAGAGTAAGTATAGATTTTTAATTTAATAATAAATTTTATTATATTTATTTAGAATTATATTAATAAAATTAAGATAATTAAGATAATAATATTAAGATAATTAACATAAAAATAATATGTATATCGCGGTATACATGCTATACCATTAGGAGGGGCTTTCTGCTTTTAATATTTTTATTATGTACTTCTCTCCGTTTCTGCCACCAATCCCCGAGTTGTTTTTATACTTCTCTCTGTTCCTGTGTCCCGAACACGAATAATTTCTCAAATTCCCGTCTCGAATGGGGCGTGAGAACAGAGCAAGATCGACGGGACGGATAAAATACCCATCAGTAATTGTTAGAAGTAAGAGATATAGGAATTGTACTGATCGAAAGTAACTTACAAAATAATAGGTGATATAAAAAATCTTTTGATCTCAATCAAATTATATGTGTACGGCGGTATACATAAAATTAAGTTGAATATCTGTTTTTGATTTTATAATAAATCTTATTTATATTAATTTAGAATTATGTTAATTATCTTAATATAATAATTATATATTTACCACTGTATATGTCATACTATATTATTAAGAGTGGGTTTTTTATTTTAATAAAGTAATAAAGATTAACTTTTAATTAAATAATAAATTGTATTATATTAATTTAGAATTATGTTAATTATATTAAGATTATTAAGATAATAAATATATGTATACTGCGGTATACATGTTACCATACCATTAACACAGCTTCTGCTTTTAATAAAGAGTAAGTATAGATTTTTAATTTAATAATAAATTTTATTATATTTATTTAAAATTATATTAATAATATTAAGATAATTAAGATAATAATATTAAGATAATTAACATAAAAATAATATGTATACTGCGGTATACATGGCATACCATTAAAAGGGGCTTTCTGCTTTTAATAAAGAGTATAGATTGCACAGTTAGTAATTTTGTGGCTTTTATCCCTATCAATATATCTGTTTTTCAAAAAAACAAATTTTTAATATTTCGTCTATTATAATATAATATAAATAGATTTTTTTTTCTCCAATATTATACTCATTTTCTTAATTTTCGTACTAACTAATCTGTAAAAAAATGAGAACGATGAAAGAATACATGTTAATATATGAATTAATATATGATATAAACGTGTGTATTTTTTTTTGGCAATGGCGTGTAAATAATTGTGAGAAATATTTTAAAGAAAAATGTGGTAAATAAAACAAAACTAATTATCTGCTTAATGGTCTAGTGATTGTACCACTGAGCACCAAACCCAAACAACCTATACAAGATTTGATAGACAACGACACTGACTAATTTAAAATATTTGAAGATCAACACTTTTAAGTTACAACATCCAATTGCACGCACTTCTTGCTTTAGTTCCCTTTTAAGGAAAGAAAATCAACTATAATCTAATCTAATCTAAATGTCTAATCTCAGCCCATATTCTTTTAATATTCGTAATTGCAACCCCCAATTTGTATCCTATATTTAAAGCTAAGTTAACAAAAATTAAAGTTGCAAACCAGCAAGAAAAAAAAAGACATTTTGTTTTACATTAGGATAAGAATATTAATTTTAGGGATAAAGTTGAAGGATTAAGGTGTGCATAATAATTGTCTAGTGGTCTAATAATTGATACGTCCACTTGTTAACACAGTGACATAAAGTGAAGCCACTATTGACCGTATAATCGATGAAGATAAATGATGGGTTAATTAAATTGCAAAATAAAATTAGTTAATCATCCACTAATTAATTTTAGAACTACTACGATACAGGATCTGAACATAGGTTAGGAGATTATAATATATTGGTCTGTACTGCTAACCTCCCAATTTATTAATGTAGCCCACTTTTTGCTTCTTAGTTTGAGACAGGAATTAAATACGCACCACTTATTTTTCTTAGCACAAATGTATTATTGAGTTGTTACAGATCCACCTACAGCCAATAACAAAAAGTGAATGTTACGAAATATTAAAAATTTTGATAAATTTCTTTTCGATTATTGCTTATTCGAATGCACCAGTTCATAACCTGTAATATTAATAATTTTATGTTTATATTATTTCCAGATTTTATCTAAAATATCGATTCTGAATCGAACCGAATTTAGCCAGTGCCATCGAATTTCTGGTGCTAACCAGTTAATATGATATGAAGCTTTGTTTGTAGATGTGGATAAAAAATTTAATTCTTCTGATATTCGAAATCGAGAATAAGAAACTGTACTGAAAGAAGCAATTGATTTGCAGTAAAGTTAACAAGACTCGAGAACTGGTAGTTGTATTACTTAAACTATACTGTAGATTTTTGCAGTAAAATTAAAAAGACTCAAGAACTGTGAGTCTGTGACA
Organism: Heracleum sosnowskyi; assembly: GCA_030848705.1. Lineage (NCBI taxonomy): Eukaryota > Viridiplantae > Streptophyta > Magnoliopsida > Apiales > Apiaceae > Heracleum > Heracleum sosnowskyi. The sequence continues at coordinate 45,675,196 of CM061239.1, read as the reverse complement.
CAATTACTTACTGTAAACAACACTAGCCCAGCTAACTGCTGCAGCAGCAACTGGACTCATCCGAACAAACAAGACTCTATACTAATAATATAACTGTAATGACTCATAAACATATAATACTTTGGTCCTAATAACAACACATAATTATTATTTTAATTACTCTAATTGTTTATTAATTAAGAAGAAGTCGAAGATCCATTCCCATTGGCACCAGCATTCTCCTCGCGATTCTTCTGTTCCTCCGTCTTCTCCTCGCTTCCACTGCTGCTATTCTCGTTCCCGTTGTTGCTCTTCTTGTTGCCATGATTCTCATTCCTTCCGAGAGTGCTTTTGTTGTTATGCATCCACACTTTGAGAACACCCCTGTCGACCCCGATCTCATTACATAACTCTGAAATTGCAGTCTCGTCTCGCTTCTGAATTTTCCAGCCAACTTTCCCAGCGAACTCCTGCATTTTCTCCTTCTGGTGATGAGTGAATTTGGTCCTGAACCTCTTCCGGGGGTTTGACTGTGGGACCGGAGGTGGTGTGTGGTGGGCCACAGGCTGTGGACCGGAGCTGAGAGCCAAGAGCATGTGTGGGGCTGAGGTAGGGTAATAAGAGGATGAGATCGGTGGAGGAGATGGGGAGTTTGGGCTTTCAACTTGTGGTGGCAGTGGTTGATGACGGTGAGGTGAGTGAAACTCCGCCATGTTTCGGTGGTGGTTAAGGTCAGTTTCACGGCGGTGGAAATTACGGTGGCACCCACAAGCGGCGCATCTTAGTGAGGTGGGGTCAGTAGGGTTAGAAGCAGGACTTGCCATGAACTCACCACATCCATCTAAAGCATGACCACCAATATGAGCGGCATGGTTTTTGAGACAGTCTCTGTAAGAAAAAACAGGTAAGGGCTGTGGTGGTGGGTGAAGTGATGATTGGATGAGAGGGTGGTGGCGTTTAAGCAACCCATTAGTGTGAATGGGTTTAGGAGGTTGGATCCGGGTCGGAGTTTCGGATTCAACTTCAGGAGTTTTGATACTAGTAGTAGAATTATTAGTTATGTCCATGGCTGAAACAACAACATCAGCTAGTTGCAAAGTGGGGTCTTGTTGATTAAGGAAAGGTGATTATTAATGGAATTGTAGGGGGGTTAGGGTTTTCAAAGGAAAAGGGACATGTTTATCTAAACAAGGTTGATGATGAGGGGGATTTATATTAAGGGAAGAAGAGGCAAAGATGAAGATGGTCTTAATTTGGAGTTCAAATGATGATGTTAGAAAGAGAAATGAGATTGGAAGGATTAAATGAAAGTTATGAAACGGTTTTTGGGTTTTGGTTATGGAAGATTTGGTGTTATTTGCCTTGATGATGAAGGTGAGTGAACTGTAGATAATAAAAAATCCACTTTTGTGGTTGTGCTTCATAACTGATTATCTATTTTTAACTAAGTTTAATCTCTTACTTAACTCTTTATGTCATCACTTTGAAATATTTTATGGATATACATAATGGAGTAGTAGTAACATTTATGGGTAAATTAATATCTCTATCTATATCTACAATGCTGCTTGTAACTTCTTAGAAATTTCTTGTTTGGAATTTCTTTTGAGTATAATTTATTTGTTAGGGATAAGTTGTTTGGAGATAAAGCATTGTTTATTTTGTTATTTGTAGATTTATAGATTTTCGTGGGTTGCATTTTTCCAACAAGATCTACATTTAATTTGTCATGAATTAATTGAATATAGATATTATTCATTTATTGAAAATCTTATTTAATTTATGCTCACCTATATAAAAATTTAGTATCCACAAAATTATATATATATATAAGTATTTCAAATTAATAGTCTAATTTAATGTATATTCATTAAAATTTCATCCAAAACTTAAAAGTTATGTTTATGTAAATGGGCAAAAGTTGGTGTGGGAGTACAGTAAACCTCATTAAATTAATATTATTGAAATCGATTGATTTCTATTAATTGATAGAAATTATTAATTAATCAAGATTAAATTTATTCTATAATCATTAGGTTGGAATCAAAAATCTAGATTTGAAAATATTAATTTATTGAGATATTGAGTATTGATTTAACGCAATTTCACTCTATTTTATAAAATTAAAGTATATATATGTTAAAGACAATACAAATAACCCAATTTTAAATAGCCAATTTGTTTGTTATCTAAACATTACAAATTATTTTATTTGTTGTCATACTGATTCTTATATTTATTTACTGTAGATAGCTTTTCTAAAAATTATTTTTACTAAATTATTTCTAAAGTGTTAAATTAATTTCCAAAGTTCAGACTCACTCAATTGATACCGTATTGTCGGACTGAGCTAATGCATAAGCTATTCGCATGACATTTTGGGACCATTTTCTTGGCTCACCCTAAAGCATATTTCTGCTCCAGCCTAATAAACATGTGGTCGTGACTTGTGAGCTTATTTCAGTCATAATAGTATAATACACTTTTTGAACAAATTCGTTACCACACCTTAGGGCTAAACATGGATTTAAACTTTTAAAAGCTGAACATAAATTACTTTTTTAAGTGTTTATCAGTTACTAACTTACTATATTATAATGGAACATTAGAATAACTATACATGCCAACTTTTATTGCTTTCAACCTTCACAAATATTAGTTCACCTATCATCTAATTACTGTTTGATTCTAAAATAGTTCAGAATAGTTTATCCTTAGATGTTATTTTAAATAATAATTTTACAACTAAAAGTTTTTCTTTAGAAAAAAAAACTACAAGTTTTTTAAAAAATGTATTATATTTTTAAAGAGAAAAATATGCATGAAAAAACAAGATAGACTATGGTCTATGGATAGTAAGAGCATCTCCAACCATGTTAGCTATAATGGTTGGCTAAATTAATAGAGAATGAACTTCAAAGGTATTAGCTATATTTGTTGGCTATATCTTAAAAAATATATTTTACAATTATTCAGAAAAAGGAAATTATGATTTGGAAACACAATAAGATTAAAATATTAATTAACTATGGTAAGATGATGAGGTGGAACATTATAGAGAATTGTAGTGGTTGTACAAATATAGACAACTAAGCTAGGTTATGTAAAAAAAATTTAGCTAAGGGCTTGTGGTTGGAGATGGTGATTATATATATTGGTTGGCTATATAAGTTGACACGTAGGATTTTGCTAAGGGTTTTGATTGCATTGGAGATGCTCTAAGTAAAGATATAGTTGAATTATGAAAAGTAAACCTCACACTCACAATTGTTCCTGTCATGTACTTTCGTTTCGTATACTTTCGTGTTTTCGTGTCAAAAATTTGTAAATCGAATCCAATCCGGATTGAATCTGTGTACCATTTAGGTGACACTAATCCGGAATGGATATTTTCGTGTCTACACGGAAGTACTACACGAATTTTAAATGAAAAAATAAATCTTAAATATCAGAAAATGTATTAACTAATTTGAGAACCTGCAGCTCCAACATGAACATGCAATCAATAAGTTCTGATACATAATACTTAAACAAGTTGAGGGAAACAACATCTTGGTTAGTATATTAAAATACAAATTGTTCAACATTAATATAAATATTAAAGACTGAAGTTCAAGTGTCAAAAACTTGATCTTGTTTGCTTCATTCACTTTTCATAAATCTGAAAATGTGAAACTTTTATTTTATTTTTCATATATAATTATTTATATATTTTCTAAATATACAATATTATAAATAAAATATATTTTTTAAATTTATTTATTTATTTATTTATTTCATGTACTTTTGTTCCGTGTCGTGTATCTATTTTGAAAGCGCATACCCGACATTAATTATATTCGTGTTTTTTCGTCTTCATGTAGCAAATTTTTACACACAAACACTAATTATTCAGGTCGTGTTCATACCGTGTTCACGTATCTTCTATCAAATTATCAAATCTAATGCAGAGACAGCGGGTGCAGTAAAAACTGAAGAGGGTCGGGGCCTATTCACTGACACTCCTCGTCTCACTCCAGTACTACCCCTTAATTAAGTCAAAATGACAGTACCCAGGCAGCTGTCACTGCCTTTACTTCTCACTCCTTATTAACTCAACTACCCTTGTTGTTAGTAGAGCTATAATATTAATACCGAGTAAAGCTAGAGCATTGAACAAAAAAATATTTATTTTTATTAAAAATATTACTAATTAAAGAAGATTCGGGAGATTTTTTGAAAATATTTGTTGATGTCTAGCATTTTTCATTAATACTAGTACTACTTGTTAACAGTAACTTGTTAGTTGAACTCCTCATTTAACTCAGGCCAACTAGTAACTAATGGTTTATTACACAATTATATCACTGTTCATCTGTACATACCTATATTTTATTGATGGGTCCCATCATTAAATTCATATTTTATATTTGTTCTCCTATTTTATTGATTTTTCTTATTTTTTGTACCCAACCCAAATGTAAATAAATGGATGGTATGGATGAAGTAGTTTACTGCCCACTCATCCTACTATTGTATTGTGAATTTCAATTATTTTTCTGAAAAATAATTTATTTTCTTATTAATTCAATCTGATCTCTAGGAAGATGTATTTAAACACAAATCTATATACACAAGCTTATGTATGGGATGTTTAGCCATATTAGGCTGAGGATGAAGTTGGCCAAAATAAGATTTGGAGGTTTTTGCATGCAAAACGAGACATGATGTTTGTGATTAAATAAAGTAAATTATAATTAGGCTGCATGTTAAGGAAATGATGACACGTATAAGTGCAGGGGACACGTATCTGCTTTTCTTCTTAACCCCCTCTTCCAGCTACAGTTTCATTGCGTAACCCGACTGTTTCATATTGACTTTTTCTACTCCTTGCTATTTTTAGGGGAGTAAGGATTATTATGTAGCGCGTGCTATCCTACCATATAGTCCTTGTTCCATGAGCTCAAAACCGTTGGCTACACTGGTTACGGTGTTATCTGGATAGTAAACAGTTTCTTGTTTTAGTAAATTAAATTAAATAATAATATTTAATAAAATTATGTTTTGTTTAATTATTTTAGAGGGTGGTGCATAAAAACACATGAAGGTGATCCCAAGAAAAAATCTTAAACTGAAATTCAAATATTGACGTAATAAATACTGTTATTTTAGTGTATTATCATGAACAAATTGAATATATCGAGTTTAATCATAAATATTAGGACCAGTTAGCTTCCTACTCATCAATATTTTGATTATCTTCGTAAATATGCTCTCAAGTTTATGGTTTATTCATTCACCGAATCAATAATTAAATACACAAAAAATTAATTTGAAGCACATGACATATCAAGCAACTCCAAACACTTGTAAAAAAATTCCTTACTCTCAATAATATAAATAAAAGCGATATCTCCATATCCGAAAATATATTATATGTAAATATCTTTTGATAATAATAATATAGTATATACGTTAACATCCCCATCAACGATACTTTATCGAGAGTTTGCCAAAATTAAAAAAAAGATTTGAATAAGTCGCTCGACTCCAATTCGTAGACCCACTTAAACTTGAATCATCTTCCTCTTTGTAATCATTCTCTTTATTATCATTCTCATCATATTTTTATTCTCAAAGCGTCTCTTTTATCGTTTCAAGATTCTCTTTAGAATTCCTTTTTTTGTCGTCGTTGGTTTGGGGCAATCTTTTACAAAAACTCATCATGATCGTTGTGCTTTCTGTCTTGATTTTTTCACCCACGAACTCTCGCAAGTTTTTTTCTTTATTTTTCTCAAACCCACAAACTCTTGTGGGATTCTTTACACATCACGAACTCTCGTAGTGTTAATTATCATCGCACCTATCAATTCTTGTATATTTGAATTTTCTCACACCCACAAACTCTTACGGGGATAACTTAGGCTCTTGATACGATGATAAATATGCTCTCAAGGTTCTGGTTTATTCATTCACCTAATCAATATTTAAATACACAAAAAAATAAATTGGACCACAAGACATACCAAGCAACTCCAAGCATTTGTAAAGAAATTCCTTATTCTCAATAATATAAATAAAAGAAATATCTCTGTATCCCAAAATATATTATATGTAGATATCTTTTGATAATAATAATATAGTATATACGTTAACACATCTCTTCTTAAATATTCCTTCCCTCTTCTTTTATTCGTTATTTTTTCTAAATAAATTTTAAAGTGAATAAAGAAGATGTTTACTTCAATTTTTTTTGATTTTAAAATACACAGAAAAATTGTATTGTTTTTATTCAAATAAAAATTAATAAATGGCCCTATGGAAGTACTATAAAATATTTTTCCTATGTATTTTAGAATAAATTCAAAAGGTGATAGATTATTTAAGGATTATGTATATATATACTAGCCCGTGTTATGCACGGATTATTTTAAATAATGTTATTTTATTATTTATGTTTTAATATTTTATTAATTACATTATTAAAAAAATTAGTATGCATGCTAAAATAGGTAATTTTTTTAATTAATTAAAAGTATTAAAATAGGTTTTTAAAAAGTAAGTAAAGATTTGCATGTGATATTTGGAAAATGAGAGATTTTAGTGAGAAAAATAGAAAAAGTAACATGGTTTAGTTGGAAAGGGTAATTACCCGTGATATTTTTAGAAAAAAAATATTTTTTTATAAAAAAATAGAAAAAGTAGTGTGTTTTAGCTAAAAAAAAGTAATTGGTTACAAATAGTTGGTATTATTATTAAATAATATTATTTTACATATAAGTAAGGTTAATTAAGTAAAACACAAAGTACCAAAATTTTAATGTTTGGACTTTAATAATAATTAAGAGTAATTAAGTAAAAAGAATTTGTTAGATCAGGATTCAATGATCGTCAGGATCTAGACTTCAACTGATCAGGATTGCTGACATCATCAGGATTGCATGGTCGTCAGGATCAGAATGAATATCAGGACTGGGATCAGGATTGATCATCAGGACTGGAAGCTGATCAGGATTCCTACTTCGAGTTATATTTGGAGTCTAGTTAAATAAGTAAGATTATTCTGTCGGTTCCTGGTTTGTAGGAATGAAGCTATCGATTAAGGATAGGTTTCAATCTTTGTAATTGATTAGGACTTATCATTGATAGAGAAGCTGTGTAGTACATAAACATGGTTTAGGTTTCGATTTAGTAGATTGAAACACTCGAGTATTTTTGTAATCTAGAAGCTCTCAAGAACATCAGAATTTCTTGAGAGAGTTTGTAACAGTTTTATATCAGATTTAATAAAGCTATTATCATTCTTTCATATTTGTGATTCATATATTATTAAGTCGAGAATCTTATACAATTGTATTCAAGCCCCCTTCTACAATTGTTTATTACTGGGCAACAATTGGTATCAGAGCAGACTGATTTAATTTGAATCAGATACGATTTAAGATGTCGACAACAAAGTATGAAAGCATGAAAATTCCCATCCTGAAGAAATCAGAATATCCAACATGGAAGGTAAAGATGTTGATGTACCTGGAGGCTATGGATCCTGATTATTTGGACAGGATTCGTGATGGACCATATATTCCTACAAGGATTGTAGAACGAACAGACACTGTACCTGAACATTATGTGGTCAAGGCCAAGAGTGACTGGACTCCAGAAGAAAAAGCTCATGTACTCAGAGAACCAAAGATAAAGAACATCCTGCACAGTAGTCTTGATGCTGTCATGTCCAACAGAGTGATTGCATGCAAGTCTGCAAAAGAAATCTGGGATACCTTGGAAACTCAGTGCCAGGGATCTGCATCTGTCAAGAAGAACAGAAGGGCTCTTTTGATTCAAGAATATGAACAATTCGATGCTAGACCTGATGAGAGCCTAACTGATTTATATGATAGATTTTTGACACTTCTGAACAGTTTATCTTTAGTTGACAAGGAGTATGAAACTGAAGATTCAAACACAAAGTTTCTGAGAGCTTTACCTGAAGAATGGGATACTCAGAACTCGATCATTAGACATCAGTATGATCTCAACACTGTGTCTCTTGATGAAGTCTATGGAATGTTAAGAACTCATGAACTTGAAGTTCAACAGAGAAAGAATAAGAAAGGTAGCAAGGCAAAATCTATTTCTTTGAAAGCAGAGGCTAAATCAAAAGGAAAAGCTATGGAGGTCTCTAAAAGGAAAACAAGTATAGTTGAGTCAGATCCTGATGACTCATCATCAGATACTGATGGCAATCCTGATGCCAATACTGATGATGACTCTTCTGACTCAGACATGGAAGAGATGGTTGCTATGATAGTCAGAAGCTTCAAAAAGATGAAGTTCAGGAAGGCTAGGAGACAAGGCAACTTCCAGAAAAGGACCTTCAATGCAAACAAAGACAAGAATATCAAAAAGGACAGCAAGGGTAGCAAATTTGACAAGTCAAATGTTAGATGCTACAAGTGTAATGGTATGGGTCACTTTGCTAGTGAGTGCAAGAAGACAAAGGCACTCATTACATCAAGCAAGGATTGGATGGACTCTTCCTCAGAATCTGATACTGAGGTGGTCAACTATGCATTAATGGCCAATACTGATGATACTGCTATTCCTGATGATAAGGTACTTAATACTGTCTTTGATTTTGATACTGATAATGCGTCTGAGTTAAGACGTTTTCTAAAGTCATTGCATATTAGCTTTAGAAGTCAAACTGCTGAGAATACTAGGATCTTATCTGAGATGTCTGAACTTAGGAAAAGAAATGAGCATTTAGAAGCTGAATTTTCTCTTATGCAAAAAGTATAGATAGAATGTGATAATGCTAAACACATGTACTTAGAGATGAAACTTAAATGTACAGCTCTTGAAAAGGAACTTGAGCATGCTAATGAGAAAATCAGAACCTAGACAGACTCTGGTAGAAAATTTCATGAGATTAATACCTCTAAGAATTGGAAAGAGTGTCTAGGGTATAAGTCAGATGAGGATAAGAAACTTAAGAAGAAAATTGTTGTTGATGAGACAGTTAGTCCAAAAACCTATAGACATGTTATAGACAAAACCAAATCTAAGATTACTCCTGTTAATTTTGTTTTTGGTAAAGATTCCAATTCAACTTTTGAAAAGGGATCTACTTCTGTTCAAAATATCAAAGTTATTAAGTCTAAACCTGTCTTGAGTAAAGTCACTAAAAATGTAGGTTTACTATCTCAGAAACAACTTAAGGATAAAATCTGTGAGGTTACAGATAGGAAAAAGGAAGCTACTGTTAAGAGAAACAGGAATGGTAAGATTGGGATCAATAAAGAGAATGGTTATAAGTATATCCCAAATGCACCTAGGAAATGTTGTTTTAACTATGGTAACTCTAATCATCTTGCTATTGATTGTAAAAAGAGTTTAAAGAAAAATACTGAAATTCCTATTTCTGATGTCAGGAGTAGATCAGTATTTTATAAACCACAGAAGTCCTGTTTTCATTGTGGTAGTATATGGCATTCTATTTATACTTGTAAAGATTATCATGATTTGTACTATAACTTTTATGATCCATTGCCTAAGCTTGATAATAGTACAAAGTCTGGTAGAATTGATAATGTCATTGTGAAGCATGCTTTTGTTAATACTGATACTGACAAAGCAAATCCTGATGGAGTTAATCCTGTCAGGACTGCTAAAGTCAGAAAGTCTTCTGCTGCTAAAATTAATAAATTGCATGGAAAAGGAACCCAACATGTGTGGGTTCCTAAATGTTCTAACTAGAATGTTTCTATTCTAATTAACAGGGAAAAAGGAAAAATGTGTTAGTCATGGATAGTGGATGCTCTGTGCACATGACTGGAAACAAAGCCCTGTTATCAAAATATGAGGAAAAAGCTGGCCCAACTGTGTCTTATAGAGATGGCAACATTGGACAAACTTTGGGATATGACAATATAATCATTGGAAATGTCATCATTGAAAAAGTAGCTCTAGTGAAAGGACTAAAACACAACCTGTTGAGTATTAGTCAAATCACTTAAAGAGGTTATCATGTCAACTTCTATTCTACACATTGTGAAGTAGTCAGCAAAGAAACATGAAAGATTGCATTGACTGGCTACAGGCATGGTAACATTTATGAAGCCAACATTCTCTCAAATACTGATGACTCCCCTACATGTCTCATCAGTAAAGCATCAGTAGAAGAAAGTTAGAATTGGCACAAGAAGCTTTCTCATCTCAACTTCAGCAATATCAATGAGTTGGTTAAGAAAGATTTAGTTAGAGGATTGCCAAAAGTGTTATATACTCCTGATGGACTCTGTGATGCATGTCAAAAAGCTAAACAGAGAAGGACATCATTCAAGAGTAAATCTGAATCCTCTATTGAAGAACCATATCACATGCTACATCTTGATTTATTTGGACCAGTCAACATTATGTTCATCAGTAAGAAAAGGTACACTCTTGTAATTGTTGATGAATATTCTAGATTCACCTGGGTGTACTTTATGCACAGAAAAGATGAAACTCCTGAAATACTGTTGGATCACATGAGAATGATTGAGACAAACACAAGGTACAAAGTCAAGATACTGAGGAGTTATAATGGTACTGAATTCAAGAATTCAAAGATGGAAGAGTTCTGTAAATACAAAGGAATTATTCAACAATTCTCTGCTCCTGACACACCTCAGCAAAATGGAGTAGTTGAAAGGAAGAATAGAACTCTTATTGAAGCTGGCAGAACTATGTTGGAAGAAGCTAAATTACCTACATATTTCTGGGCAGAAGCAGTCAACACAGCATGCTATACTCAAAATCTCACATTGATAAACAGACATGGTGTTACTCCTTATCAATCTCTCAAGGAGAAGAAACCAAGTTTGAAGCATCTGCATGTGTTTGGCTGTAAATGTTTTGTTCTCGGAACTCATCCTGAACAACTAGGAAAGTTTGAAACAAAGTATGATGAAGGAATTTTCATAGGCTATCATGCATCAAGAGCCTTTAGAGTTTTTAACTTGAGAACAATGACTGTCATGGAGTCAATACATGTATCTTTTGATGATAAAAAGATAATTGGATTGAATGAAGACTCACATGATATACTTATTTTTGAAAATGAAGCTACCAAGGAACCTGAAGAAAATGAATCAGATCCTGTCAGTTCATCAGATCCTGATGACACATCAAATCCTGATGACACTTCAAATGTTAATTCTGATGATGAAAACAATAGTAATACAACTAGTAGTGCTAATGTTGAGGGGGAGCAACAGAATTCTACTACAAGTTCAGAGTCAACTCAATCATCAGGACAGAATTCTTCAGATACTGATTCAAGTGATGATCATGATAATTCATCAGGAGGAGATAGTAATACTTCAGGGGGAGCTTCTAGTGAATCAAATTCTTCTACTCAAAATAACACCAATCCAGGGGGAGCATCTACATCAAGGAATGACTTACCACCAGCAAGGAAATGGACTGCAAGTCATACTCCTGATTTGATAATTGGAGATCCTGATGCAGGTGTTTAGACAAGAAGTGCAACTCAAAATGAATGTATATATAATAACTTTCTGTCAAAGGAGGAACCAAAGAAAGTTGAAGATGCACTCAAAGATGCTGATTGGGTTACTGCAATGCAAGAAGAATTGAATGAATTTGAAAGGAATGAAGTCTGGAAACTGGTACCAAGACCAAAGAACAGATCTATTGTTGGTACAAAATGGCTTTTCAAAAATAAGACTGATTCAGATGGTGTAATTATCAGAAACAAAGCAAGACTAGTTGCAAAGGGGTATTCTCAACAAGAGGGAATTGACTATGATGAAACTTTTGCTCCTGTTGCAAGACTAGAAGCCATCAGGATCTTTCTGGCATATGCAGCTCATAAGAAATTCAAGGTTTTCCAGATGGATGTGAAAAGTGCTTTCTTAAATGGTGAACTGGAGGAAGAAGTATATGTTGAACAACCTCCTGGTTTCATTGATCCAAAATATCCAAATCATGTTTATAGATTGGATAAGGCACTTTATGGACTAAAGCAAGCTCCAAGAGCATGGTATGAAACCTTAGCTCGGTTCTTACTAGAAAGTGGATTCAAAAGAGGTACTATTGATAAAACTCTATTCTATTTGAATCATGGTAAGGATTTGCTTTTAGTTCAGATTTATGTTGATGATATCATTTTTGGGTCAACAAACAATAAGCTGTGTGAAAAGTTTTCTAAGCTTATGCAGTCAAGATATCAAATGAGCATGATGGGAGAAATGAGTTATTTCCTTGGTCTTCAAGTTAAACAGACTGATGATGGCATTTTTATCAATCAGTCTAAATATACAAGGAATTTGTTGAAAAGGTTTAACATGGAAGATTGTGCTACTGCAAATACTCCCATAGCTACAGCTACCAAACTTGATCCTGATCAAGGTACTAAGGTAGATGTAACTCACTACAGAGGAATGATTGGCTCTTTATTGTATCTCATTGCAAGTAGACCAGAAATCATGTTTGCAACCTGTCTGTGTTCAAGATTTCAAGCAAAACCTAGGGAACCTCATCTGATTGCAGTTAAAAGAATTTTCAGATATCTCAAAGGCACTCCTTCACTTGGCCTTTGGTATGCAAGGGAATCAGATTTTGGTTTGTGTGGTTATTCAGATGCTGATTTTGCAGGATGCAAAATAGACAGGAAAAGTACTTCAGGAAACTGTCAGTTTTTGGGTGGTAGACTAGTTTCATGGTTTAGTAAGAAGCAAAAGTCTATCTCTACTTCTACAGCAGAAGCTGAGTACATTGCTGCAGGAAGCTGTTGTGCTCAGATAATGTGGATGAGAAATCAGTTGTTAGATTATGGCCTGTCATACTCAAAAATCCCTATTTATTGTGATAACCAAAGTGCTATTGCAATGACAGGAGATCCAGTTCAATATTCTCTTACTAAACACATAAGTATCAGATATCATTTTATAAGAGAACAGGTTCTGGAAGGAACAATTGAACTTCACTTTGTTCCTACTGATCAACAACTAGCTGATATATTCACCAAGCCACTACCTGAAGCTACTTTCAATAAGTTGGTGAATGAACTTGGAATGATGAACTTTGAGAATTTTTGAGAAAAGCTACAGAGAAGAAATCCTGATGGTCATTCAGAAAGGTATGTATTTTTGATCAAATCCTGATAGGACTTTATCCTGACAGAAAGTCAACTGGTCAATCCTGATTTACAGGTCAGTATTTCATTGCTTAAATTGTGCCTGATTTTTCGTCAGTATCTGATGAGAAACGTTTGAGTTTTGGACAACTGTATGCGCGTGTGTGTCACACTGATAGATATATACATATATGTAAAGCATAATGTAACATAAGATGTAAAAGTGATAACTACAACTCAACAAAGGACAAGACAGACAATAATATTAACAGAAGCACAGGAATCCAGAATCAAAGAAGAAAAGGTAAACTCAAAAAATCAAAATACGTTATGTATTCTTGAAGTCCGTAAACAGGTCACGGAAAGAAGTTCATGAAAATGTTCAAGCCTCAGTGACAGCAAAAGAAACAAGACTTTCAAGACGACAGAAGTATGTGAATGATTTAGGGTTCAGTACCACGGGATTCCAGTGATGAAGCAACCAGAACGACAAGGGACTTATCAGCATCACTATATTGAAGACATAAAATAATAATTGATCAAGTGTTATTCATCTGTGAACCAGACCAGTTGCACGAGGTGACGGCACCAAAAAAGATCAAGTTATTTTATCGTCTCAGAAGAAAGTGATACAGTCTATTACTTAAACACCCAGGAGTTCAGTGGAATCATTAATTGATAAAAGACAAGAAAATGATTCGATAGTTTTTCTATTTAGAAAACTATCGAATGGAATGAAAAGTGATTCAAAGAAAACCAAAATGAATCAATTTGGCATTCGATAGTTTTGTTTTAAAAACTATCGAATGGTAAAATGATTTATTTCATTCGATGGTTTTTTAAACCATTCGATGGTTTTTAAATTGTGGAGCAGGTGAAAAGTATTCTTTGTTTTTCAAGTTGATGAAGATCCAACGGCCAGGATTGTTTCTACAAGTTTGGTTCGATGGTTTTTCAAACCAAAGTCTGCAGTTAATACAGAGTGAAGAATGTGTCTTCTTCAGTTAAGGATTTCAACACAGAGACATTACTGAGAGAGAGAAGAGCCGGAGAAAATTATCAGAGAAATTAATAGTGCTCAGAACTTGATCATTATTTTGTATTTGTGTAACCTTAAACTCATTGACGCTAATCTACGGATTAGAAATTGTTGCACCCCTCGAGGTTTATATTTATAAAAAGATATATTCCCCGAAACTTGATTTGGTTTGGTGTGTTTGATTTCGTTATAGAACTGAAAGATTAATCCGCGAACGAAATTAAATTATTTGTGAGTATCGTATTCAACCCCCCCTTCTACGATACTTTGGACCTAACAATTGGTATCAGAGCTACTTGATTGATATACAAATCAGATCCGGTGAATGAGACCAAAATCAAACGTAGCGTGAAAATTCGAAGCAAATTTTTTAACTTTCAAAAAATTTCATTTAATTGGAATTTCTTGAATTTTAAACAATTTGAAATTTTCAGAAACCATGATTGCTCCAAAGACAACCGCTGGTATTAAAGTTCCCCCGTTTACTAGAGATGATTTCGGTTTGTGGAAGATGAAGATGCTGTTATTTATCAAGGCATCTAACCCGTTGTATATTGGCATATTAGAGAACGAACCGTTTGTACCAATGAAACCAGTTAGTGAATCTACAGCTCCTGATGGTAGCAGGATTCCTCAAGGCACCCAACCTAAGGATATTACTGAATATACAGATTCTGACAAAGAACTGATTCGATTGGATACCGGTTTAATGTTGATATTGGCGGACTCCGCAGACAAGGAAATGAGCTATCAGTTGATGAACTGTACAAGTGGGAAACATATGTGGGATACCATTAATTTGATAATGGAAGGAACTGATGACGTTCAGGAAAACATATTGGACATCCTGACTTCTCAATATGAAGCGTTTAGGTCCCTTCCAGGAGAAAGTATAACTCAGGTCTTTGAGAAATATACTAAGCTTCTCAATGAATTGGCAATGAAAGGAAAGACCTATCCACTGAGAGAATCAAACAGGAAGTTCATGATGACGCTGCCCCATCATGTAGAACACAAGTCATCATCCATTAGGGAAAGAATTGACTTCACAAAGTTGTCATTAGAGATGATCTATGGCAAGTTGAAGACCTATGAGATGGAACAGGAACAAAGGGTGATAATCTACGGATCAGGGACAGTGGAGAACAAGCACAATGCACTTGTGAGATCAGCAGCACTTGTAGTGGATGAACCAATAACTTCTGAGATTCAGGTTCAAACCCCTAGAGCTGGAAAGGAGGTGATAATAGAAGCAGAAATGGATTCTGTGAATCTGGGTGTTGATGAAAGTGATTACTACACCCTAGAAGAGCTTGAGCAAATGGAAGACAAAACCATGGCGTACTTAGCTGCAAAATTTAGTCACATTCGTTTCAAAAGAAACCCTAAGTACAAGTTCAAGGGCTCAACCAACAGATTCCAGAAGAGCAATTATACACCTAGTACAGGCTTTAAGGGAGGCTACAAGACTGGCATGATTGATAGAAGCAAATCAAGATGCTACAACTGCAATGAGTTAGGGCATTTCGCCACTGAATGCCGGAAGCCTCGTCAAGCAAGAGACATGAAAGATGTCTATGGAAAGAAGGACTCTTATGATGAGTTGAAGAAGGAGAATGCCAAGCTTAAACAGCAACTGGAGGCATTGTCTGGAAAGCAGAAAGGGAAAGCTTATATAGCAGAGGGAAATCACTGGGATGATACTGATTCGGATGAAGAGGAGGAATATGTAAATGTTGCTCTAATGGTTGACTCTTCAGAGGAATCACAACAATCATCTCAGGTACCTATCTTAACTACAATTGATATGTCTAATTCTGAGTACAAGAAAACTGTGCAAGATCTTAGTGTAGAATTGTTTAATGTACACACAAGCATGCTAGCATCAGAAATGGAAAATGCTAAACTAGTTCTTAAGATTAAAAAGCTAGAATCTAAAAATGAAGAACTAGAGCTTGTAGCTGTAACATTAGAAGATCTTAAGCAAAAGAATGCGTACTTAGAGAACAAGGTCAAGTGTAATGATGAGATAGAGACTATCCTCAGGAAGCAGATTTCAGATCTAGATTTGAAGCTGAATGCTTTTAAGAATTCCGCTCTAGTGGCTAAGAAAATCATTAATACTCAGGCCATAGAGAATAAAACTGCTATAGGATTTGACTATAACAAGAAAGCTGGTAAGAAGTTTGTGGAATTCCCTGTGACATCTTCAGTTGTCAAAAGGAATACTCCACATGTTCTTAAGAATGTTGATTGTCCAGTTTTTGTTAAGCCGTTTCCACCACTCTTTCATGAGGATGACCTTTTCATTAGACAAGAATTGCTTGAGGAGGATTTATTGAAGGAAAAAGAGGTAAAGACTAAGTTGCCTAGGAAATCAGTAAAAAATGAATTACCTAAACCTGATTTACCTAAAACTGAAGTAGGTTCCTTAGTTAGTAATGTTAAAAAGAACAGGAATGGGAGGAAGAAGATTGTTAATCAGGAATTAGTTCCATCTTCTCCCATTGCATCTAGGAAGTTGTGCTCCATTTGTAATTCTGCTGGACACCTTACACATGCATGTAAAAAGGTTAAAGTAGAAACTGCTAATGCTTCTGAAATGCATAACATGTCTGACATGCCTGATAATCATGAGCCCTGTGGGAAGAAAGAGTGTTTGCTATGTAAGTACAACATCATGCATGCTTATTTTAAGTTGATGAATGATAGTAGCAATAGCACTAGTAATGTTAAATCCACAGATACTATGAATATCAAACAGGGTAAGACTAAATTGAATGTTACTCCTGTTAAATCATCTAAACCTTCAGGACCCAAACAATTTTGGGTACCAAAGTCCGCTTAATCAATCTGTGATTGCAGGGTAAGGTTAAAAGCTCAAAGGTTGTGTGGATTCTGGATAGTGGCTGTTCTAGACACATGACAGGTGAAGAGTCCCTGCTTATAGAGGTGGTTAAGAAGACCGGCCCGATTGTAACCTTTGGAGATGACAACAAAGGATTCACTACGGGATATGGTAAATTGAAAGCTGGAAATGTCATCATTGAAAACATCTCTCTTGTTGAAGGATTAAAGCACAATCTTCTAAGTATCAGTCAATTCTGTGATAAAGGCTACAATGTAGATTTCAGAAAGGACAAGTGCTTGATCACCAACAGGAAGGATGAGAAGCTTACTCTATTGGGAGTGAGAAAAGGAAATTTGTTTATAGCTGACTTAAGTTCTACCAGTGAAGGAGAAGTTACATGTTTCTATGCAAAGGCATCTTCAGAACAAAGTTGGCTATGGCACAAGAAGCTCTCACATCTGAACTTCAAAACTATGAACTCTTTGGTAAAGAGAGAGTTAGTGAGAGGGTTGCCCCTGATGGAATTCAATCAGGAGGGACTATGTGAAGCATGTGAAAAAGGGAAGTCGAAGAAAGCATCACATGGAAGCAAAGGAATGACAAGCATTACTGAACCATTACAGCTGATTCATATGGATTTATTTGGTCCAGTTAATGTTATGTCACTTTCAAGGAATAGATATGCATTGGTGATGGTGGACGACTACTCCAAGTACACGTGGGTGTTGTTCATACAAACAAAGGATGAAGCAACACAACTAATCATTGATCACATCAAGAAGATAGAAGTGGAAGCTAAGCTACCTGTGCGGACAATCAGATCAGACAATGGAACTGAATTCAAGAATGCAGTTCTTAATGATTTCTGCTCAGAGAAAGGAATATCAAGACAGTTTTCAGCACCAAGAACTCCTCAACAGAATGGAGTAGTGGAAAGGAAGAACAGGACCTTGGTTGAAGCAGCAAGGACCATGTTGAGTGAATCAAAACTTCCCACTTACTTTTGGGCTGAAGCAGTGAATACAGCTTGCTACACTCAGAATCGAACCCTGATCAACAAAGATCATGAAAAGACTACGTATGAGTTAATGGCCAACAAGAAGCCAACACTGAAGTACTTTCATGTGTTTGGTGCAAAGTGCTTTGTACTTAAAGATGGAGAACATCTTGGCAAGTTTGATGCCAAAGCAGAAGAAGGCATTTTTCTGGGCTATTCTCTGGAATCTAAGGCTTTCAGGGTATATGTGATTGAAGATAAGAAGGTGTTGGAAAGCTTTAATGTAACATTTGACGACACTAAAAGACCAGGCCTGCAAACTGGAGAGAACTCTGAATCCTTGGTATTTGAAAATCTATCAGGAGATTTCTCTGACAATGAAGAAGTACCTGAAGTTGTTACAGTCATTAATAATAATCATAATGATAATGATTCTGGACAAAGTGGTGACCAAAGTGGAGATCCTCAACATACAGGATCCACTAGTTAGTCTTCAGAATCAACAGATCAAACCGTCAACAACTCAGGGGGAGCATGAGAAGGATCAACTAGTCACACTCCACAACATCTAGAACAAGGAGAATCATCAAGATCGCATCTGCCAAGACAAAGGGTATGGAATAGAGATCATCCATTTCACTTGATCATTGGTGATCCGGACACAGGAGTGAGAACTAGGAGAACATCACAAAATGAATGTCACTATTCTGGGTTTCTTTCAGAAACAGAACCTAAGAAAGTTGAAGATGCTCTAGATGATCCAGATTGGGTGATTGCTATGCAAGAAGAACTCAATCAGTTTGAAAGGCAGAAAGTTTGGAAGCTGGTACCCAGGCCTAAGGGAAAATCTGTTATTGGAACACGATGGGTATTCAGAAATAAGTTGGACGAAGATGGCATTGTAACGAGAAACAAAGGCAGACTGGTTGCTAAAGGTTACTCTCAAGAAGAGGGTATAGATTATGATGAAACCTATGCACCAGTAGCAAGACTTGAGGCCATCAGAATGTTTCTGGCATTTGCGGCACATTCCAATTACAAAGTATATCAAATGGATGTGAAGAGTGCTTTTCTGAACGGGGAGTTAGAAGAAGAAGTGTATGTGGAACAACCTCCAGGTTTTGAGGATTCAAAACTGGCAGACTTTGTGTACTTTCTATTAAAAGCTCTCTATGGACTCAAACAAGCTCCGAGGACATGGTATGACACTCTCTCTGAATTCTTACTTGAAAATGATTTTACAAGAGGTGTTGTAGACAAAACTCTCTTTGTCAAAAAGCATAAAAATGATTTGATATTGGTGCAAGTATATGTGGATGACATAATATTTGGTTCTACTAATGATGATCTATGCAAGAGATTTGCTAAGTTAATGCAGAGTCGTTATGAAATGAGCATGATGGGTGAATTGTCATTCTTTCTTGGACTGCAAGTATACCAAAAACAAGGTGGTATATTCATTTGTCAGTCCAAGTACATCAAGGATCTTCTTAAGAAGTATCAAATGGAAGACTCATCTACAGCAAAGACTCCCATGCCAACTGCCACTAAGCTTGATAAGGATGAAACTGGTAAGAAGGTTGACATCACAGGCTACAGAGGTATGATAGGCTCATTACTTTATCTCACTGCAAGTAGACCAGATATAATGTTTGCAACATGCTTGTGTGCTAGATTTCAGTCTAATCCTAAAGAATCTCATCTAATAGCTGTTAAGCGAATATTTAGATATCTTAAGGGGACCCCAAATCTTGGTATTTGGTACTCTAAAGATACAGGATTTGATCTTATTGGATACACAGACTCTGATTTTGCAGGTTGTAAGATTGATCGGAAGAGTACTTCAGGAAGCTGTCAGTTTCTTGGAAGAAGGTTAGTTTCCTGGCATAGCAAGAAGCAGCATTCAGTGTCCACATCAACAGCTGAGGCTGAATACATTGCTGCTGGTAGCTGTTGTGCTCAGATCTTGTGGATGAGAAACCAACTCCGTGACTATGGACTTTTGTTGACAAAGATTCCAATATTTTGTGACAACACAAGTGCCATAGCAATCTCAAACAACCCAGTGCAACACTCGAGGACGAAGCACATCAACATCAGGTATCATTTTATCCGAGAGCATGTCATGAATGGAACTGTGGAGTTACATTTTGTACCCACAGAGGATCAAATTGCAGACATCTTTACTAAACCGCTTGATGAATCCACTTTCAATAAGTTGGTTGGTGAACTTGGGATGTTAAATCTTTCTAATTGATTTTGATTAGAAGTCAGTAACTGCAGATAGTCCTGGTGAATACATGAGTTTAAGAATTGCTATATCCTTAGGACTCGTGAGTTTATTTTCTGGAGCAATTCTCGTAGTTAGGATTTTTGTACTAATTTTATGTCATAATTATGGATGATATATCTTCTGGCATTTAATTAGTTATTAATTCTATAAATTATTTAGGTGCTAATATTTGTTCTAAATATTCAAGCATTTATTTAATTTGAATTAATTTACTTTGTTTTTAACATTGTAGATTAATGCAGCATAATTGATTAGATTTTGATTGGTTAATATCACTCGATGATATTTAATTGATTTTATTCTAAGAAAATTGTGAATTTTCTGTTAAGAATTGATTTTGGTAAATTTGAAAAGATTTGTTAGAATTAAAACTAGGCAGGAAATAAAAATTCTAATTTTTAAAACAAGAACAGGTTTTAAGATGAAGACAGAAGCAAAAATATCGAATTTAGGAAATTCGATAGTTTTTCAAGTACATAGATAAATCTATCGAAAGTTAATTTCGATAGTTTTTGAAAAGGAAAAGAAAATCTATCGAAAACATTTCTCGATAGTTTTTGAGAATATTTTTTAAAATATATCGAAGGAATTTACCTAACTCCATATTTAAATTCTCGATACATTTTGAAATTCAATGGAAAATATATCGAATGGGATTTTAATTAATGAAATACTCAAATTCTCGATACATTTTCTAAACAAATCTTCGATAGTTTTTATATCTATTTCAAAAAACTTCGATGGTTTTCTGTGGAAAAGTCTGTTAGCATTCTTTTTAAACTCTTCGATAGTTTTTGAGAAAAACTATCGAACGGAAATAGACTCTTCTACCCCTTCAGAAATCCATCGACAGTACATTTATAAAACTATCGAACCTGAATTGACGATTTTACCCCTGTCAGTTTCAAACGTATATATCATTGCCTTAGTTCTTTTTCAGTTTCACTTTTACAGATCTGAGAAAAACTTAAAGTTTTATATACTTACAGAGACATACATACACAAACAAGAACACCTTTCGATAGTTTCTCCATTTTTATCCAAGAAAAACCTTAAAATATTACTGGTTGTCACTATTGACTGTCTTTTAACCGTGAGAAATTAGTATTTTTTGAGTTTTTGGCACTTTCTGAGAAAGAAACCATCGAACAAAATGTTTGAATTGAATATTGGTTGCTATTAGTCAAGGGTTCTAATTGCTAGTGTTCGAATTTGTGTGTTAGTGTTAAAAGGGGTGATTTTGTTTTTAGGGTAATTTTGTTAGAATTTGATTAATTAGTAATAATTAATTAAATTTAAAGGAAAAATAGTTTTGGTTTGTTTAAATTTTCTGGAAATTTTAAAATGGCTGGAGAATTTATTATTACCAAGACTAATCATGTCTCGTTCCAAAACTTGCAATCCATAACGAACCTACAGTTTCGTGCATGGGCAGAGTTTTTGAACACACGTTCATTAGTGGCATTCGCTGTGAGTACTCCCGTGGTCCTTTGTATTGATCAATTGACTGCGTTGTACACAACCGCCACGGATACAAGTGAGAATAACGTAAGGTCCTTCAGTTTTGTTGTGCCAGGGGGCAGAACAATAAGGGTGACGGAACATGATTTTAATCAAATCTTACATTTTCCTACAGAAAACCTTGTTCCGGATCCCACGACTGAGGAGATACATGCTTTCTTCACTCTCATTAGAAGTCAACAACCTAACTTCTTTGTGGGAGAGTTCCTTAAGCATTACTTGCCAAAAGCATGGAACTTTTTCTTTCATACCCTAATCCATGTTTTTACTGCCAAGCTAACAAATCTGCATGGTATTCCCTTATTCCTTCAAAAGATAGGGTTTGCCATTGCGAACAATAGGCATATTAACATTGGACGGTTACTGATTGATCAAGTAATCATATGCATGGGACCACTGGATGAAAGAACGGGCATAGATGAAGATGTGCTATGTTTCTATCCTAGGTTCCTACAGCTAATTCTCAATGATATCTTAACAGATGATGAACGGGAGATCTTTGAAGGTGAAGCCACCCAGGAGTGTATGAAGATGAAGAGCAATGCTATAACCGCTCTGATAAGGAAGAACAACTATCTTCCAGGGGTACCCACTGTTCTCACTGAATATCTAAGAACGGTGCCCCTACCACTTCTACCCCCAGGGGAACAGGTAATTCAAGGTAATATTCCACAACCTGAACCTGTAATGGCACCTGAACCAATGGATGTTGATCTAGAGCCCTCAGTGGTCATTCCAGACCAGGAGGTTGCAAACCCACAATCTCTAACCACGGTCGAAGAGCCTTTGGAAGAGTCAAATGAAAACATAAATGAACCTCCTTCCCCTACTATACCCATTAAAGAACCATCCATGAGTGTAGAGGGAGATAGTGCCAAAGCAGCACCACATAAGGAGATACACCCTTCAACAGCAGCTCTGCCTTCCTCTAAAAGGAGAAGAACAGAAACCGAGGCAACTGT
Organism: Heracleum sosnowskyi; assembly: GCA_030848705.1. Lineage (NCBI taxonomy): Eukaryota > Viridiplantae > Streptophyta > Magnoliopsida > Apiales > Apiaceae > Heracleum > Heracleum sosnowskyi. Next base: position 45,652,434 of record CM061239.1, on the reverse strand, counting down.
TGATACTTCATTTCTCTCATCCAAAGCGCCCTTTACTGATTTTTCTGATGCTGATTGGGCTACGCTAACGAAAGCAATATCTGAACCAATAGCTCAATCAAGTAAGGAAGAGTTGACGGAAGCAACTGCTGTTCCGACCATATTACGGTCAGGTTCACTGGTTGAAGGTTCTAAGAACCAAGGGTCTTCACAGACGTCGAGAGAAGGCTTTGACCTAAATGCACAATCTAAAAGGTCATTGTCTACCTCCCCAGATGGAACATATCTGGATCCTGCGGGTAAAGGGTCTGACGTAGGTGCAGATCGGCAACTCGTTGACAGTGAATCAATTACTATTGAGGAGTCAACTGAGGTGAAGTCTTTACAGACTCACGGGGAAGATTCGGGATCTCTACTGTTAAAAGAGCCTGTTTCTAACCCCCTAGAGATTCAAACTCTAGATCCTACAACGGATATATCATCTAAGGATGATCAGAAACTTGGTTTATCCAAGGACGGGGACTTGCGAAGCCCCATTGCACCACCGGTGACCTCCTTAAGGACGGCTACGGTGATCTCTTCTGCAGGTACAATCAGCACAAAGGATTTGAGTGAAACAAAAACACTTACACCTGGCCTGAGTGGGAAAGGAAAAATGATTCAAACACCGACAGAAACGTTGAGTGTACACCCAGAGCCAAATGTGAGGAGTGACACCCTAACCCTACCTAATATTCATGATTTGCTGTTACCAACAGAAAGAGAACTACAAGTTCAATCCACTCTCAAGGAGATGACAGTTCATGACAAAGAAGGAACTCCATTATTCAAGGTTCCACTACGACCTTCCTTTGACCAGGGGATCTCCTCTAGTCAGGCCAATGCTTCTTTAAAGACTATTCAAGAGAAGGTTGACTTGGCTGCAGCTGATTCCAGAAGAACATTCAGGGTCATTGGCAGTGCATCTGGCACTATAACAGGTACGAAGCAGGCAGTGGACTCCTTAAAGAAGGAAGCTATGGAAGAACTAGTCGAGCTGAAGATGGACGTCAGGGAACTTAAAGATGGATTCATGAATGAAGTAACTGCACTGTCTCAAGGACATGAAGCTTTGAAAGAAGACGTTCTGGTTATCCGGGATGGTCAAGCACGGGTAAAAGATGCAATGAATACCCTTTCACGAGTGGAGTCTAAGCTAAACAAGAGGCTGGATCACATGGAAAAGACTACCAACTCAAGATTGGAAAACATTGACCTGTCGCTAGCTTCTATAAATGAATTTAATAAGCAGCTTATGGATTTCTTGGAGAATCAAGGTGACGGAGTACAGTCTATATGGAGTATGCTGAAGAACCAACAATCTGGACAACCTGGTCCTTCCTATCAGGAACCTGATCCTTCTAATGTCTTTTATGCTGAGGATGCTTTTATCGAGGATTCCTCAACTAAGGGGGAGAAAGTTGGAGAAGGGGTGAAGGATAAATGGGGAGTTTGGGAGACTGTTGAGGCTATTCCAATCAGACAGTACTGGATTGAAGAGCTTGTAGAGGAAGACAAGGAAAGTGAAGAGGAATTTGAGGTCACGCATGAGCAACCTATTCAAGAGGAGCATGAGCCATATTATCCAGAGCCAATAGAACATCCTATCTTGGATGATGATATGGAAGAAGCAAATTCTCTATCACCTGAAGAAGAAGCTGCCTTGGAAGCAATAAGAGCTCAGAGAGCTGCAATAGATGCCAGGCAAGCTGAGAAAGAGAAACAGCAAGCAATTCTGAGAAGTGAAAAGCTAAAGAGAATGAAAGTGTATAATGAAGTGAGGAAGAAGAAGATGATAGATCTGGCAAAGAAAGATGGTACTGAATGGGAAATGGCTTATAAAACCTTTTGCGGAGTTGAAGACGGATTAGAAGTCAACGACAATGCTGAGGTGGAAGTTATTATTCAGGACATCAGAAGTGCTAATCTTGAAGATCAGACTTACTTTAAAGCACTGAGAAGCTCTATAATCTGTCTGAATGCTGGGGTTAAAGCAAATGGTGCCTGGAGCTTATTAATCAGTTTTCTGGAGAAAGGTACATTTGTGATTTCCACTAAGTTTTTAGAACAGAGGACATATACAGAATTGCAGGCTATACTCATCAAGATCCAAAGAACTACAAGGCTAAATGAACTGCTCCGTGAGCACGTTAAGGAGATCGTGATGAAAGTCAGTCCAGAGATTACTGAAGATCCTCCAATGGTGAGATTCATGACGAATGACTTGTTCAGAATCTGCTATTTGGCTGAGGACAAACTGAGAGACTACCCAAGCAACTATCTAATCTCAGTTGAGAAGTATCTTAGATCAACTGGATTCTCATCAACGGAGAAGGACAAAGCAGCAGACACTCTTAGAAGATTTCTAATGGAGAATGTTCCTTACTATAGGAAAAGAGTGGAAAGAGGATTGGAAGTGCATACCAGACTGCCAAACATGCCAAAGCTAAACAAGAAAGATGTTAACATTGCATGGTTATGGGCTGGAGTGGGTCAAGAGGTTGAATATATTGGAAGACACATCCAAGGAGCAATCCTTAAACCTGGAGAACCACTGCACTATCTATCTGTGATTGATTATCAAGCTGCTAACTCCGATCCAATGATTGAAGAAGGTGAGATTGGAATGGACTGAAGATTGAAGCAAAGAACAAAAGAACTATCAGCTCAGACTAGAGGAGCAACTTCATTGTATAAAGTTTAATTGTTCTTTGATTTATGAAATCTGGAAATGTATATATATCTGATCCAGAATGCATTGATATTATTACGCTGTCTTACTTTAAGTAGTTTAATGTTTCCTTAGTTAGTTGAGTTATCCTCGAAGTATTTGCTTGTCGAACTCTATCCAATCAAATAGGGGGAGATTGTAAAGCATAATGTAACATAAGATGTAAAAGAGATAACTACAACTCAACAAAGGACAAGACAGACAATAATATTAACAGAAGCACAGGAATCCAGAATCAAAGAAGAAAAGGTAAACTCAAAAAATCAAAATACGTTATGTATTCTTGAAGTCCGTAAACAGGTCACGGAAAGAAGTTCATGAAAATGTTCAAGCCTCAGTGACAGCAAAAGAAACAAGACTTTCAAGACGACAGAAGTATGTGAATGATTTAGGGTTCAGTACCACGGGATTCCAGTGATGAAGCAACCAGAACGACAAGGGACTTATCAGCAGCACTATATTGAAGACATAAAATAATAATTGATCAAGTGTTATTCATCTGTGAACCAGACCAGTTGCACGAGGTGACGGCACCAAAAAAGATCAAGTTATTTTATCGTCTCAGAAGAAAGTGATATAGTCTATTACTTAAACACCCAGGAGCTCAGTGGAATCATTAATTGATAAAAGACAAGAAAATGCTTCGATAGTTTTTCTATTTAGAAAACTATCGAATGGAATGAAAAGTGATTCAAAGAAAACCAAAATGAATCAATTTGGCATTCGATAGTTTTGTTTTAAAAACTATCGAATGGTAAAATGATTTATTTCTTTCGATGGTTTTTTAAACCATTCGATAGTTTTTAAATTGTGGAGCAGGTGAAAAGTATTCTTTGTTTTTCAAGTTGATGAAGATCCAACGGCCGGGATTGTTTCTACAAGTTTGGTTCGATGGTTTTTCAAACCAAAGTCTGCAGTTAATACAGAGTGAAGAATGTGTCTTCTTCAGTTAAGGATTTCAACACAGAGACATTACTGAGAGAGAGAAGAGCCGGAGAAAATTATCAGAGAAATTAATAGTGCTCAGAACTTGATCATTGTTTTGTATTTGTGTAACCTTAAACTCATTGACGCTAATCTACGGATTAGAAATTGTAGCACCCCTCGAGGTTTATATTTATAAAAAGATATATTCCCCGAAACTTGATTTGGTTTGGTGTGTTTGATTTCGTTATAGAACTGAAAGATTAATCCGCGAACGAAATTAAATTATTTGTGAGTATCGTATTCAACCCCCCCTTCTACGATACTTTGGACCTAACAATATAAATACACATAAAAAGCGGTGCAGTTATGTTTAATTACACACGTAATTTGTCCACTAATCATTGTTGCACAAATCATAAGCTGCCACATGTCATTGAGAGTAATATTTTGTTTTAACAAAATACATTTGATTTGCTAAATTTCTGATTACTCTCTCTTCAACAGTTTTTCATCTTATTTCTCTCTCTGTGCTCAAGAACCCTAATTTCTAAATCTCAATTCTCAAGTTTTTGATACTCTTTTAATGGCGTCTTCATCATTCATAAACAAACAGACTGTGGTTAGTGGTGTTACATTTGCCACTAATAATTTTGTAGCTATTCTAGATCATCAGGAATTACCCAATGAGTTTCACATAATTCAAGATTTTCTAACTTCAAGTCCATTGAAGTTTGCTTTAACAGAACCTGCAAGTGTTTCTTTTAAGTCAGTTATGCAGGTGTGGAACTCAGTTACTTTTGACAAATGGCATTCTGACTCAATCTTGATGAGTTTTGAATATGATGGGATTACTCACTATGTGACTCCTGCAATTGTGGAGGATGCACTGCATTTACCTGTTCTTGGTGATGCTGTTCCTGATAATGTTTCGGACTCTACTCTCTTTGAGTTTGTTACAAAGTTGGGCTACAATGGTGAAGTAAAGAGGTATGGGAACCTCTTCAGGACGAAGCTTAAGAGGGAATGGAATTTCTTCTTTGATACAATCAGCCGTTGTTTCCTGAACAAGACATCAAATTTTGATGCTCTTCCATCAGGATCTCTCAAAATTGGGTACTCTCTTATCCATTCTACAGTATTTGATTATGGATCTTTTATCTTAAAAGCTTTAAGTGATAGGAAATCAGATAAGTTAGGTTCTGTATGTTTTCTTAGATTTTTACAGTTGATATTTAATCACTTATGTCCTAATGTTGTTTTTGAGGATGATGTAGTTCTACCAATCTGTAGAATTACTGAGAATAATATTAAGTCTGTAGTCAACAGTGATAAGGCAAATGGTTTTCTTGGAAATGCTTTTATTCCTGATGAGGTTAGGTTTTTCTTACATCAGAAAATGCCTACTTGTTATGAATTACTTTCTCATGCTATGGGGCAAGGCCAATCACACCTTGTTCCTAACCCAAGCATTCATCCCAAACAGTCTAAACAGTCAACAGCCACCTCTAATGTCTCTCAAAAGACTTTAGTTGTAAAAGGAAAGAAATCAGCTAGAACTGATGTGTCTGGAAGACAATCAGGTTCAAAGGATTTTTCCTCTACACCTCTCACTAAAAAGAAGTTACAAGGGGGTGTACAAGGGGACCTGGTGAAGAAAGATGCTAAGGGTGTTGAGGTTGTTTCTGTTAAAAGAAAGTTAGTGCTCAGGGATGAGACTGATTCAGAGGATGATTTACCTATATCCTCTATAATGAAAGTGTTGGTCCTTGTGTATTGCAGAAGGGGGGGGGGATGAATGCAATACTGATAAAATTCAATCTCAGTTTCAACAACCAAAACTAAGATTTAATGTTATCAATAATATGTATGCATTCACAAACAGTGTAATCGAGAAGACAGGATTCACAAAATAAATGTTTTATTTATTTTGCAAAGTGTTGCTACAACCTCAAGAGAGAATTCTTGAGCTTCAGTTTTTTTTAAGACACTTGCTTGTCTTCGTTACATATCTAGAATGAATTGACAGTAGGTATAAGACTAATCCTCTCACTATCAGTCACGGGTTTGTGAAGCTGCTATCACTGTCAAGTGGCAGCTTCTTACAGATTGTCTTACCCATGTGACTTTCCTAAATTGCTAACATGTCAGATATACATTATAAAGAAAGCAACCTAGATTCATTCTATTTCCAGCTTAAGCAATTCAGCAAATAAAGACTTGACCTTGCTCTTGAATTGATTCGCTTTTGTTTTGCAGTGCTTGAAGCTTCTGTCGTAGTCTTGCAGACTTGGTGCAGCTTAGGGATACTGCAACACGCCTGTTTCTTGAACATTGAAACTGTCACGGGATTTGACTGAGAAAGATACTTAGAACAAGGGTCTTTCTCGAGACAGTTACTTTTGCCACAAAGCTTGCTGTCACAGGAATGTGCCTTTGGTGACAGTAGGAGTTCCCCGCATAGTGTGCTGTCGAGGTTTCCAAACTTGCTGTCGAGGGCTAAAGTTGCTGTCGCGTAGTCTTCCGCCAATGTTGCTGTCAGAGTGAATATGCTGTCTTGACTTGCAACATTCTGTCTTCTTGTAATCTTATTGTCAAAGCTTTAGGACAGTAACCTTTATTCATGTTGTCATCTAATTATGCATCCTTTGAGGCTTGAACACAGCAAGTGAACTTCTTTTAAATTATACAACTAGAATAACATTACATACTGATTACAAGAACATACTTTGGCTGTGACAGTATGTTCTACTTAATTAAAAATTAAGTACATTCAAAGTTAAGTTGTTTCTATGTTATCACCCATAAATCCCAACAATCTCCCCCAATTTGTTTTTATGGAAAATAACAACAAATTTACAATATGTGCTGACAACTTAACTAACAAGATCAGAATGGATTAAGAATTTTTACTTAGCTTGAGATTTCCTCTTCTGCCTTGCTACATCCTCTCTTTTGAGAGCTTCTACCAAGCAGCCTCTTAGACCTTCTATAAGAGAAATTTCAGCAGCAGAAACTGCAGCATCCTCTACTTCTTCAATGATCTTCTTTATGGTAGGAGAGAGGAGAGAACTAGCATCCCTGACATTCAGCCATTGCTCTATATCATATGGATAGGTTCTGAAGTGAAGTTCTTCAAGAATGAGCTTGAATCTTCTTCCAGGATAAGCATTGAGAGTCCTTCTCCTTTGCTTGTCCATCTTTGAGTCTTCTCCTTTTCTCCCTTCCAATAATTTCTCTATTTCATCAGAACAAATCTGCTCCAAGGGATGAATTGATCCAGCTACCATATACTGTAAATCCTTCAGAATAGTTGTTTTTAGCTTGTGAAAGCTGCAAACATAGATTTCTTCTTTTAGATACTTCATTCTTAGGGGATTTTCCAGCATACATGATTGATAATTTGGAGTTTCACTTTCTGCCTTGTTGGAGACCATGCATCTTTCCAGTAGTTCAGCTTCCTTCTTATCAAGTTCTGACTTAGTTTGAGAATATTGAGAAGATTCAGGTCTTTTGCTTGGCTTGGGTTCCCTTTCCTGAGTTGGTTGGGTTTGCCCTTCTTCTGTGGGTAAATCCTCAAACTCATAGTACCAGTGGTATGGTATAGGAGAAGGTGGTAGATCAGTGAGAATATCAGCATCATCAAAATCTGCAAAATTGTAGCCAAATTTCTGATAGAATTCAGCATCCCTATCAGCCTGATATTTCAGAATATGTTCCATGACAGGCTCTGGAACATCATCATAGCTTTCCATCAACTCTACCATCCTTTCCAAGTAGAAGAAATCAATTCTTCTTTTATCTATTTCCATCATGTTACCACTGAGTGATGTGGCTACAAGATCAAAGTCCTTGTTCATCCTGATAGATCTTGATTCTGGCCACCACAGAATGTACTCAACAACCTCTTGATTAGCATCCAGCTTAATCTCAACACTCTTGATTTCTTTTGATTGCATTTGTTGTACCTTAAGACTGTTGGGAGGTATTGATTGAATTGGCATCTTCAGATTTCTGCCTAATCCAGTGGCCTTTTCCTTACCTGAGCACATGTGCTTTCCTGCAGGTTTCTGTTTAGTAAACCATGCCTTAGCTTTAGCTTTCAGTCTCTTGGGCTTGACAGCAGCTTTGGCTTCATCCTTGACAGAACCTTCCTTGACAGTACCTTTGTCGACAGTATCTTCTATGACAACATCTTCTTTGACAGTTTCCTTGTCGACAGTACCTTTGGTGATAGCATCTTTTTCTGCATTTATGCAGTCAATAGCACATCTAAGAATGCTTGCCTCCAAAGCTTCCAGTATTCTTGACTCCTTTTCATCTGTTGCACCAGCATCTTTCTTTTCCTGACTAGGAGTTTCTTCATTACCTTCATTCTGAGATTGAATACCAGTATTCCCAGAATTACTTCCACCAGCATTTCCAGCATTTCCAGAAGCTTCACCACCTCCAACCTCATCATCATCATCATCATCATCATCATCATCATCATCCTGAGGAGGAAGGTTATAGAGACAGCTTCCACCTTGATCATTTCTTTTGGCATTGGCTCTAGAGATTAGTTCCTTCACTCTAGCTCCCAGTGCCTTGTCTCTCAACACCAGCATTTTGTAGATCTCTTGAACAACATAAACTCTTCCTGGATTGGCATTTGAATTGAGTATTCCATCTAACACTTTCAGAATTGACTTGGTTTCCATTCTGGATGTGCCAACCAAATTCATGAAGTTGTTCCTTCTTGTGCCATCCTTAGTTATAGATATGTAGAAAACACTTGGTGGATTTGTGTAGACTTCAGGTAGCTTTTGTGTGAGCAGGTTCTGGATTTGCATATCCAATATTTCATTGAATTGTGTTTGAGTTGCCCTGATCTTTCCCTTCAAATCACACAACACCTTTGCTGGCAGACTCTTCAATAACTGCATTGTGATGAAATAAGATATGCCAGAAGTGAAATAGATATTTACAGCCCATCTTTTCTCATCATTCACCATTACACTGACACTAGTAATTTGATCCTTTAACAGTTTTGTGGTGTTGGTTGGACGGTTGCTTGGAGCATTCATTGCTTCTTCCACCAAACTGCTAAATTCACTGTCATGGTTGAGTAATGTGCTCTCCCTGTAATCCACCATCAAAACATTGGCTTCTTCTTGATCAAATTCAGTGCCATTTGACCAAATAATTCCCTTTTGGATGTATTCAGGCAGTTTCCCTTTACCTTTCCCAAGCTTGTTTTGTTCCTCCATTTCTCTCCATTTCTTCTGTAGAGTAGTTTCTTGAGTTTCTGGAGTTGGCTCTCTAATTACCACAGGAGGCAAGATTGGGTGTTTAGATGCAGGTCTTCTTTGCAGTGCATCTTGAGTTGCCTTGGACATTAACACCCTTTCACCATCCATGTCCACTTCAACAAGCTCTTCAGCTTTATCCTTTGGTTGTCCACTGCTTGCTTTGACTTGCTCCCCCTTAGACATTGCTTTCCCTTTAGCTCCCCCTCTGGTCTTCACAGATACTGGCTCCCCCTGAGTTCCACCTGATTCCTGAATAGGCAATGATTCTGATCTTGCTACCTTCTCCCCCTTAGTTGAGTTGGCAGCTACTAGGTCAGTAAGGAACTGGATGGAGAGCTGAGTAGCAGCAAAACCATCAACCACCAGTTGAGAGAGAGAGTCCATCTTGGAGTTCAATGTAGCACACTGTCCTTCCAGAGCTGCAATCCTGTTACCATAAGTAGCAGAGGGGCCACCATACCTTAACCTTCTTGGAGGGGAAGGAAGAGAAAGGGGCTTGGAGGCTATGGGGGTTCTCACACTCTCAGGGTGTTTTTGAGTGATCTCATCACCCCTCACATATTGACTCTCAAGGCCTAATGCCTGAATAGTGTGGGCTCCCTCAATATCTCTCTGGACATGCTCAAGTCCCTCTCTTTTTGCCAGCGCATTTGGCTGCCTCTCATTTTTATGCTCACCTCTCTTTTCTTTTATCTCTCTTTTCTTTTGCACACCCTCACTCAACCTAGATGCATGGGTATGAGCAGTACTAACATGCATGGAAGGAGTAGATTTAGAATGTACCTTTAAGAGTTTGGCAAGAGGTAGATCATCATCAGAGGCATCCTCAATGATTACAACATCAAAATCAGGCTGAGAGGACTGGACAACATCTTTGACAGGAATGTTACTGTCAGTTGGAGTCTGGACAGCAGGTTCTGGCATGACAGCAACTTTGGGAGGTGGAGTGACAGTAGGTTCTGTAGTGACAATATCTTTCTCTCCACCCATGACAGCAGCTGTGTCCAGGACAACAACATTGCCAGTGTCTTTGACAACAACAGAGGCTGTGACAGCATCTTCCTGAAGGTAAGATGCTCCTTGGAGTTCAGACAAAGTGTTGGCTGTTTCATTTTCTGACAAAATACCACTTTGCCCTAACTCAGTGTTTAGAGGAATGGTGTCCATCTCACTTTGAGAAATGGGTTCTTGTGGACCACTAGATGGGGGCTCATCCATGATTGGAGATGGATGATCAAAACCTGAAGGGTTGGGACTGTCCCCTTCTCTAGGTTGTTGAGAAGAAACAAAAGAATGTGTAGGGAAGGAAGAAGGTGAAAGTGTAGCAGAGAGTGGGGGCTGATTCACAGATGAAACATGTGAACCATCAATAGGAGTAGAGAAATCCTCACTGTGCCCTAACTCACTGTGTGTTTCTTCAAGTGGGGGTATCTCAGGTTGTGAACCATGAGTTTGTGTAGACTCTGTACGGGGTGCCTTGGGAGACATGCCAATTTCAATAGATGCACCTTGTTGAGAAGGCACATCTAGGGAGGTGTTTGAATCCCTTTCGGTAACTACAGTCTGTGGAGAAACTGCAGCTTGGCTAACAGTGGTTTTGGCCCTCATAACTCTCTTCTTCTTAGGCTCAGGGGGAACCACTGGGGGTTCTGTTTGACTACCTTCCTTATTTGCTGCACTAGGTGCAGTGTCTCCTTCTTGACTAACAGAGCTACCACCAACATCAGCTGCTAAGGGCCTTTTTCTGGATTCTTGCAAGGCTTCTCTTTGGGCTTTGGGAAGTCTAGAGGGCCTAGGCTGAGTGTATGGTGTTGAATGTGGGTTAACTGAATTTGGGTCTAATTCAGTTTCATTCACAAGAGTAAAGGAATCATAACCAGAAGGTAATGGATAATCAAGGTTGGACACTTGATCAACCATGTGCTGAGTGAAACAGAGTGGAATGTGTGCATTGAGATCCTGTGATGATAACAGTGTGTGTGTGTTCTTTTTCAAAACTGAGCAAGCCTCTAAACGAGGGGCAGCATCATTAAAATCACAGAATGAATTAATGCACATCATAAGAAAGCGAGGGTAGATTGATACCTTCTTACCTATGGAAGCTTTGAGGTGTGCCATGAGGAGAGCTCCAACATTCACCTTGTATCCATGGACAAGAGAATGTGTCAGTTTCTTGATGTAGGAGGGTATTCCATTCCAGCCTGTGGACTTGGTAGAGAATGTTAGCACAAAATCACGCAAGCGCACGTGGTCACAAATAATATACGAATAAGTCAAGTTCGTTCCCACAGAGATCTAATGAGGTGTTCAATTCAATTAATGTACCTATGCAACAATGTATGATTTTTATCCACTGCTAAGACAATTAACAATTTGGGTTTGATTATCTAAAATTAACTAGAGAACAAATTATTAAACTAATAATTAACTAACTAAGAGGATTAAAATCGATTTATGTATATGAGAATAAAACATGGGATCCTAACTTCATTAAGTACTTCATTCAGAGTCTTTTGTCTTTAATCAATGCATGTGACAGTTGTGATAACTAATCGGATAACACGAAATAAGTACACGCTACCTTTCAGTATACGTATACCAAACCACTCAAACATCCACAAAAGAGATAGAAGTTGGGCAGACACCAATTATGCTTAGACCCTATATGTCTATAAGATTTGAAAACATAACGGTTTAACGAGCAAGTTATCCATTCAGATTACATAGGGCAGGTAAGATGGTTAAAATTACCTACAAATCATGCATGACAAACATACATAAACCTATGCTAGCATGGCAAGTTCTAAACCTCTATATCCACTTTCGCATTCAATAGAGATTAACAAACTATCTTAGATGTTAGCTACGCATCCAAGAAGAATAAGCACAACCAAACTAGGATATCAATTAGCCATCACACACACATCTTTAAAACAATTAACTACTAAAATCCATAAATAAATCCGTTAGAATCCCACGACGACGATTAGTTCATAATAGAACCGTTCATCATCGTGGGAATTGATGAAAACATGATAATGAACAAGATTTGAATAATATGGATACTAAAGTAATAGAGTTGAGAAAACAAATCCCAAAAGCATCCAAGAGTATCGCCAAGAAAAATACAAAAGAAAAGTAGATCTAGAACTCCGTTGCTTGTCACGCGCGTAGGAATCCTTCGTCAAACTTGAATCTCCGTGTCTCGGCTCTCTCTCTATGTGTTGCTGGGAATAGGTCTATGATTATTGGTGAAGGGTTGTGTTTATATAAACTTCAGGAGGCTTTTTCAGCAAGATATTTCCATATTTCCAATTAAAAATCGAAATTTCCAACTATTCTGCCAGGCGGCCGCGCCCTAGGCGCGCCCCCGCGCGTTTGCTGCGCCCCCGCGCGCTCCGATTCTGCCAAGGTCGCGCGCCCGCGCGCCTGGCCGCGCGCCCGCGCGTTTGGTCCGCGCCCGTGCGTTTGGCCGCGCCCCCGTGCGCCAGGTTACTGTTCAGAATTATAGAAAATGTTGTCCTCTTCGCGTGAGCTGTAAGATCGTCAGAATCGAACTTGTAGAACTCCAGATATGGCCAAAACAGTGAAGACTGCGCAACCTACCCGGAAAATCCGAATTTTAATCAAATTAACCTCCAACTCTTGGTTCTGCAAAACTTAATGAAAACACATTAAACACACCACATACTTGAGTTCAAGTCATCAATTTAAGCCGATATGAAGCGTTCCAAGTAGATATAAAATCCACTTATCACACCCCCAAACTTAAACCGATGCTTGTCCTCAAGCATAAATAAACATAACTATATACAACTAACTAGTACCACTTCCGTAGGTGATCACGGTTGCATTTGGCATATGCAACAAGCCCTTTAAACCCCTAGGCAGCCCTAGTGGACGAGTAAGGTCTCGTGAGGGCCTATAGCGAATGTACCCACAAAATCCATCTAATCATGCAACTAACAATGCAATGCATGTATGCAACTAATATGAAAATGCAACGATCCCTTCAAACCAACCAAAACCAATCAACGAGCCAACATCTCAAAGAACACAGTCTTCCAAACAGAGTTCGACAAATCCCCTTATACTAACAAACAAACACAGAAACGTGCGTGTGTGAAATGCTCATCAATATACTCCCAAACTAAATCAAGACCATATCCTATTCTTCACCAAAACAACCACAAGCTTATAAACAAAATGAACTCTAGCCACAAGAAACCACTTAAAGACACCTCAATATCCACTTGAGTTAGACAGGAATTCATGCTTTTATTACAACTCACATGCTTATTTGACCGTGCAATGGTTGAGACCCCAAAAGGCTTATACAATAATACCCATGTAGCGAGCGTTAGGTTAGCGGATCCCAGACCGGAAAAGTCTTAGGTCACTAGGCACAAAGTCCCCAAAGAACTTACTTGCTCGAGTACTAAAGAGCTCACCCTGATCAATTCTGCATAAACACAAAACAAACACAACTTTTTTTTTTCCTTTCTCTTTTTCAACTTTTCTCTCTTTTTTTCCTTTTTTTTTTATTTATTTCGGAATGAGTGCGCTTTGCCTTTTTCTCATCCCACCCTAGACTACTCATCTTTTCAATGAGCCGGCTACTAGCCATTTGACACCTAGCCTTTATTGACAACTAGCATGAAATCCTGGTTTCCCCCAAACTTAGACTTAAGTGCTTCTTTCACTTTCAAGAGAATAGAAAACATTCTAAATATAAGCAAGTGGTTAAATTCTAATATCCAAACAAACATGGTCTGATCAAATTCAAAAGCAACCAATGAGACTTGTGAAATTATTTTGTTTCTGGCATGCAAGTCAATACTTAGAAACTTAATCAACCCTCTACTCATCACAACCACACTCCAATCAACATCGACTCACCAACGGAAATAGTCAAGTCCTACGGGATCATGAAATATGCATGCAACTAAAATGGACTCACATGATAAATAAAAACTATGCAAACAGAATGCCCTATATGACATGAACATGCAAAACTACGAATAAACTACAACTACACATGCAATATGAATCCTACATGAGACACACACTAACTATACAAACCCATACATCACCCCCAAACTTAACATATTCAATGTCCTCATTGAAGGTAATAAGAAAGATAGTAGAAACATACCTAACACATGGGTTGCCTCCCACGAAGCGCTGTCGTTAATGTCATTTAGCCGGATAAATGTGAATCAAATCATGGTGGCTCGAAGATCGCATTTGACTTGTCCTTAGCAGAAGGACCATTCACCCATTGTTTGATAACCTTCTTGCTTTCTTCCCACATCTTTTCCAAATCAAACTTCACCTTGACTTTTCCACCAATCGATTTTTTCTTTTTCTTCTTTACACCTCTAAGATGTTTATGCTTCTCCGTCGATTGATAAGAACACTCTTTTACCTCATCATCCTTGTTCCACCTTCTCAACACATTATCTTCACACTCTTTAAAAATCACCAACTCATCATTCAGAAGGACATACTTCAAATGTGGTGGAAGTTTTCCAAGCTTGACATTCGAAAGATCTCGAATGGAAGAATTGTCAATGGAATCACTGATGTGATGCTCGAACTTGTGCATGTCCGAATTTTTGCTCAACAGCTGATCGAACTCCTTTCTCTGACCCGTATCAACCATCTTCAAGCTAAAACACTCTTCCTCCTCTGTCGGAAATTTCATAGCCTTGAACACATTAAAGATGACCTTTTGATTACTCACCCTCATTGTGAGCTCTCCTTTCTGAACATCGATCAACGCTCGGCCAGTAGCCAGAAAAGGTCTTCCCAAGATGATAGGAATCTTCTTATCCTCCTCAAAGTCAAGAATAACAAAATCAGCAGGAAAAATCAGCTTATCCACCTTTACCAAGACATCCTCCACTATACCCCTCGGATATGTGATCGACCGATCAGCCAACTGTAAATTCATATTAACTGGTTTCGGCTCAGGCAACCCAAGTTGCTTAAAAACAGACATTGGCATTAGATTAATGCTAGCTCCCAAATCACATAAGCATTTGCTGAAAAGTTGATTGCCAATAGTGCAAGGTATGGTAAAACTTCCCAGATCTTTAAGCTTCGGTGGCAATTTCTGCTGTAGAACTGCACTACACTCCTCTGTCAAAGCAACGGTGTCCAAATCCTCGAGTTTCAACTTCCGAGATAAAATACCCTTCATGAACTTAGCATAGCTCGGCATCTGTTCAAGAGCTTCTGCAAAAGGTATGTTGATGTGTAACTTCTTGAAAACCTCGAGAAATTTGGCGAATTTTGTGTCAAGATTCTGCTTCTGTAGCCTCTTTGGATATGGAGGAGGAGGATAGATCTGGTTACTCTCTGTAGTCTTCTTCTGGAGCCTCTTTGGGTATGGAGGAGGTGGGTAAATAATCTGCTCCGAAGTAGACTTGTCAGCAGAATTTTTGCTCTTTTCAGCCTCACCGTCCAACTGCTTAGCTGCCAAATCAAAAATTGGCTTTTCCTTAGAAAGTTCCACCTGATGCTGCTGAATTTCTTCCTCTTCTTCAACTGCTGATTTTTGATTGCCCGTGACCTTTCCCGATCTCAAGGTAACTGCTTTCACATATTCTTGGACAACTGTCTTTCCTGGATTAGGCTCCATATCGCTAGGAAGAGTTCCCTGAGCTCTGCTGAGTAAGGCACTTGCCAACTGCCCCATCTGATTCTCCAAAGTCTTGAGCGATGCCGCCTGGCTTTTAACTATCATTCTCAACTCATCCAATTCAGATTTTTCATTCGAAGACTGCCCCGCACTTGCCTGAGGTTGTTGCGGAAATCCTGGTGGCTGAAATTGTTGCCTAGGAGCATACTGTGGCTGAAAATTCCGCCCTTGATGTTGCTGAAAATTCTGAGGATTGTAAGGCTTTGCTCCAAATTGCTGACCTTGGAATGGCTGATAAGGCTGCTGAGATTGTTGATTGTCGCTCCAGCTGAAATTAGGATGATTCCGGCTATTGGGATGATAGGTGGCTGGAACTGGCTGTGATGGTCTCTGAAAGTTGCTCACAAACTGCGCCGACTCACTAGATATGGCACAATTATTCGTCTCATGTGCGCCTGCACAAAGCTCACAAACACTAGCCACCTGCTGAACTCCATAGTTAGACAAGGAATCCAATTTCATTGTCAAAGCCTTCAACTGGGCTGTTATAGCTGTAGCTGCATCCACTTCCAAAACCCCTGCTACTTTGCCTTGTGATAATCTCTGAGTAGGATTCTGATATTCATTCGCAGCCATCATCTCAATTAACTCATAAGCTTCCTCGTAGCTCTTAGCCCATAGAGCTCCACCTGATGCTGCATCTAACATTGGTCTTGATTGTGCTCCCAGACCATTATAAAAATAATTAATCACCATCCAGTCGGGCAATCCATGATGTGGACATCTCCTAAGCATCTCCTTGTATCTCTCCCAAGCTTCACATAAAGTTTCTCCAGAATGCTGAGAAAACTGAGTAAGAGCATTCCTGATCGCAGCAGTTTTAGCCATGGGGAAGAATTTAGTAAGAAATTTCTGAGCAAGATCCTCCCATGTAGTAATAGAACCTGCTGGTAGAGAGTGCAACCAGCCCTTAGCCTTATCCCTCAGAGAAAATGGGAAAAGTCTCAGCTTCACGGCATCTTCTGACACTCCGTTGAACTTGAAGGTGTCGCAAATCTCGATGAAATCCCTAATATGCATATTAGGATCTTCCGTTGGAGCACCCCCAAACTGCACTGAATTCTGCACCATCTGAATCGTGCCATGCTTGATTTCAAAGGTATTAGCTGCAATAGCCGGCCTGACAATACTCGACTGAATATCATTGATCTTTGGCTGAGAATAGTCCTTCAAAGCCTTAGCTGCAGGTGCTACTCCTTCTGGAACGTCTCCCATCTTTCCTAACTTTAATCTTTCTTCTTCCAATTTAAGAGTCTGAGAACGTGTTCGCATACACTTCAAGTACCTGAAACACACAGAACAAACAACTACAATCCGAGTCAGTGAACTCTAACGACCACTGATGACAAGCACATAAACTAAAATAAAACACCGATGATCCCCGGCAGCGGCGCCAAAAACTTGTTAGCACAAAATCACGCAAGCGCACGTGGTCACAAGTAATATACGAATAAGTCAAGTTCGTTCCCACAGAGATCTAATGAGGTGTTCAATTCAATTAATGTACCTATGCAACAATGTATGATTTTTATCCACTGCTAAGACAATTAACAATTTGGGTTTGATTATCTAAAATTAACTAGAGAACAAATTATTAAACTAATAATTAACTAACTAAGAGGATTAAAATCGATTTATGTATATGAGAATAAAACATGGGATCCTAACTTCATTAAGTACTTCATTCAGAGTCTTTTGTCTTTAATCAATGCATGTGACAATTGTGATAACTAATCGGATAACACGAAATAAGTACACGCTACCTTTCAGTATACGTATACCAAACCACTCAAACATCCACAAAAGAGATAGAAGTTGGGCAGACACCAATTATGCTTAGACCCTATATGTCTATAAGATTTGAAAACATAACGGTTTAACGAGCAAGTTATCCATTCAGATTACATAGGGCAGGTAAGATGGTTAAAATTACCTACGAATCATGCATGACAAACATACATAAACCTATGCTAGCATGGCAAGTTCTAAACCTCTATATCCACTTTCGCATTCAATAGAGATTAACAAACTATCTTAGATGTTAGCTACGCATCCAAGAAGAATAAGCACAACCAAACTAGGATATCAATTAGCCATCACACACACATCTTTAAAACAATTAACTACTAAAATCCATAAATAAATCCGTTAGAATCCCACGACGACGATTAGTTCATAATAGAACCGTTCATCATCGTGGGAATTGATGAAAACATGATAATGAACAAGATTTGAATAATATGGATACTAAAGTAATAGAGTTGAGAAAACAAATCCCAAAAGCATCCAAGAGTATCGCCAAGAAAAATACAAAAGAAAAGTAGATCTAGAACTCCGTTGCTTGTCACGCGCGTAGGAATCCTTCGTCAAACTTGAATCTCCGTGTCTCGGCTCTCTCTCTATGTGTTGCTGGGAATAGGTCTATGATTATTGGTGAAGGGTTGTGTTTATATAAACTTCAGGAGGCTTTTTCAGCAAGATATTTCCATATTTCCAATTAAAAATCGAAATTTCCAACTATTCTGCCAGGCGGCCGTGCCCTAGGCGCGCCCCCGCGCGTTTGCTGCGCCCCCGCGCGCTCCGATTCTGCCAAGGTCGCGCGCCCGCGCGCCTGGCCGCGCGCCCGCGCGTTTGGTCCGCGCCCGCGCGTTTGGCCGCGCCCCCGTGCGCCAGGTTACTGTTCAGAATTATAGAAAATGTTGTCCTCTTCGCGTGAGCTGTAAGATCGTCAGAATCGGACTTGTAGAACTCCAGATATGGCCAAAACAGTGAAGACTGCGCAACCTACCCGGAAAATCCGAATTTTAATCAAATTAACCTCCAACTCTTGGTTCTGCAAAACTTAATGAAAACACATTAAACACACCACATACTTGAGTTCAAGTCATCAATTTAAGCCGATATGAAGCGTTCCAAGTAGATATAAAATCCACTTATCAGAGAACACCTTGACCATCACATCAAATTGTTGCCCAGTAAATAACAATTGTAGAAGGGGGTTGAATACAATTGTATAAGATTCTCGACTTTATATAACACAAATATGAAAGATCAATAACAACAATAATAACAGCTTTATTAACTTTGATATAAAACTGTTACAAACTCTCTTAAGAAATTCTGATGTTCTTAAGAGCTGCTAGCTTACAAAAACTCTCTCAAGAAATTCTGTTCTTAAGAGCTTCTCTCCGATTATGTTCTCTCTCTGATAAGTACATAAATCGAAACCAAAACTGTGTTTATATAGTGCACACAGCTTCTCTATCAATAACAAGATAAGTCCTAATCATAACAAAGATAGAAACATATCTTTAATCGATAGCTGCATTCTACAAACCAGGAACAAACTTCCATGTTTATCTAGACTCCAAATATAACTCGAAGTAGGAATCCTGATCAGCTTCAAGTCCTGATGATCAAACCTGATCATAGTCTGAGTAGGAATCCTGATGATCAATAAGATACTGACGCTTGATCAAATACTGATGACCATGCAATACTGATGACGTCAGCAATCCTGATCAGTTGAGTCTAGCTTCTGACGATCATTGAATTCTGATCTAACAATCTCCCCCAATCTCATACTTTGTGAAATAAAGTATAGATTCCAAATATTCAATGATGTCAAAAACATGTATCAAAATGTACGAGTATCTTCAGAAACAACTTATCTGTTTAAGCTTTGTGATAGAACAGATTCATCTTCAAGAAGTTGGATAATAAACTTTCTTCTTTTTCTTCAAGAATTTGAATCAGTCTTTCCTTAAGATTTCTGAGTTCTTCATCTTCCTCATTAATCTGGTAGATAGCTGCTCTGAGATTCTGTATGGAGTTTCTCTGTAGACTGTGCTCTTCAAGCAAAAGATAAGCAATTTCCTTCCCATCAGGATTGAGAGAAAGATGAGTCATGCCAAAATTTACTTCTTTAACAGCAGTACCCCTTTGCATTTCCACATCCTGACCTCTTTGATTTAAGTACATGGGAGTATAATTACCATCGAAATTACTGTTTCCATCCAGTCTTCTTCTTATAGTTGACAAAATCATGTCACTCCATTCTTTGTACACTTGGTTCTTCCATCTTAACAGATAGTGAACATATTTCAGTTCCTGTGTAGTTTTCATCAGCAGATCTTGAATAGATAGAATCTTCACACTACCATCTTTCATGAAGTACAGAAGCTTTTCTTTCTTTTCAAAACCATCATGACAATCTATAACTATATCAACAGCTAATAAATTGTTCAGGTTTTCAGAAGTTAAAGTACCTCCAATTTCTGTCAAGGAGTAAGGATCAACATATGACATATTCAGATATTCACCATCTCTGTGTCCAATACCTCCTCTTGAATTACTTGACAATTGCTTCAGATTTGAAAACATTTTTAACCAGAGTGCTTTTGATCTAGCCATATCAGACAAATCAACAACACTTGAAGCGCTTGTAATAATTCCACCAGACTGAAAATTGATAGGTGTATCACAACTTAATGTGCTAATATGTTTCCACTTCTTGTATTTCTCCTTTTCATGAGCATAGCTTCTTTCAAGTAAAGATTCTTGTCTGCTTGAATTTCTCCATTGTCTTTTATTTGAAACTTTAAGCCTTTGTAGATAGAGATTGAAATCTTTATTTGTTCTTCTTGTAATATCTCTTCTTCTGGCTTCTTCTTCTTCATCTACTTCTTTGTTGTGACAATCAACAACAGTAGATAAGATTATCAAATCAACCTCTTGCAGAATTTCAGATTCGTCAGGATCTTGAATATTGTCAGGATTAGAATCTTCAATTTGACTTGTATTGCTGAGAGTTGATTTACTTGATTTTCTTCTCAATTCAGGTTCTTCTTCAACAATTCCATCATCACCAAAAGTAGATCTGTCAGGAACTACTAGAGTTTGAATAGGTTCAGGAATTTCTTCAATTCTTAACCCTCTAGACCTTGTCTGTCTAGGTACTGTTTGAGTTGAAGAACCTCTTTTACTTCTTCTAGCACCTCTTCTACCTCTGCTTCCTCTACCTCTAGCAGGAGCAGTATAGCTTTCCATTGTCTCTCTTTGTAGTCTCAAAAATTCTTCATGTGAGAGATCTGGATATTCTTCACTTGCTGTAGAGAGTGCTTTTCTTGCAAATAATTGTTGAACTCTTTTATCAGTGTGATATAGAGTAACAATTCTACCGTCTTTTGTAGAAAACTTCTGGAATAAATTTGATGCATCTTCAGGATTATCAATAATCACATCTTCATCACCTTCAGGAATTGTAGCAAGAATTTGTCCATGACCAGGTGTCAGGATTTGATCTTCCGTCAGGATTTGAGATTGCACCAATGTTCTTACTGTCTTAACTCCAGAATCAGAAACATGAGTTGACTGCGTTGTTTGACTTTGAGAAGTTTGGATTGTCTTCATAACAACAGCATCAGAGGTTTCTCCTTGTATCGCTTTGTCACCACCATCATCTCCAGTATCATCATCATTATTTCTTAATACTAGATCAGGTGTACATTTTGTCTGAATAACCTTCTCCCCCTTTTTGACATCAGGATTTGACAATAATTGCAAAATTGAGGAAAGAGAGGCTTGAATTTCAGTTACCTTAGTATCCAGAGAATCAATTCTTTGATGGATTGAGGTTTGTTCTGAAACAACAGATTTCACTTGGGATTCCACTACCCTTAGTTGAAAAGTAGTAGGCACCTTTGTAAAATTATTAAAGATATCAGTCCTCACTTTTTCAGTTGAGCCCTTGATAGAATCAATCTCACTTTTCAGGCTTTTGGATAACAGAGTAGTAGCCTTCAGATGATTCTTCAAGTCTTGATTCTCTATAGACTTCACTGCATTATAGGCATGTTCAATAGCAGAAGAAAAACTGATAGATTCATCAGATTGGTGCCATGAATTGTTCCATTCATTCTGTCTAAATGCCTCTGCAGGATCAAAGGAAGGAGTAGAAAAATCTTGTCTCTGATCTTTCCCAGTAAAAGCATTGCCAGCCATAAATGTACTCGATGAACCAAAATTAGTTCCAAGACTAATCTTGAGTGTTGTAGCAAGCTGTTCCTTCTCTTTTCTATTCTCATTATTATCATCACTATCATCATCAGAATTATCATCATCAGAACCATGAGATATATCAGGATCAGGAATTGCAATACCTTTCAGTTTATCCTGAGATTCTGAGATAGGATGATCTATTGGTCTTGAACGAAGTGGCTGTATCAAAATAGGTTCATTATCAGGAGCACCACTAACGTCAGGATGAACATCGTCAGGATTTGATATGCTTGCATCAGTATTTGCTACCAATGGTTCTTGTGGAGCTTGAGGTTCAGAAGCTTCTTCAACACTTTGAGTTAAAGGTTCTTGTGTGCTTCCCTCATTGACAATGTTCTCGACCAATCTTTCAACAGAAGCTGTAGCTTTGCCTGCATCTTCACTTTGAGAAGATGGTTCTTGTGTAGCTGGAATGTTGATGTCTTCATTCTCCCTTTGAGAAAATGGTTCTTGTGTGACCATTCCACTAGCTAAGCCTTCACCCAAACTTTGATTGAGTGGTTCTTGTGTGGCAGGATCAACAGTAGCTGCTGAATTACTCTGAAATTCAGGTTCTTGTGGGCTTGATCCTTTCAGCTTCTTCCGTCTCTGATAGACTAACTCTTCTGCATTCCTCTTTTTCTTTGATGTAGGTGTAAGACCAACCAAGGAAGCAGTTGTAGAAACCTTCTCCAAAGAATGTCCTCGAATCTGAGATGGAGAGGCTGGAGAGTCTGATAAAGAGACAACTTTTGTTGTTGCATCAGGAATACTAACATCAGGATTTGATGTCTGAATATCAGTATCCTTCATTTGCACTGTCAAAGGAATATGATACCTGCTCTTTGATAATTTCCTTTTCTTCTGTGGTGTAGACAATAGAACCACAGCTGCAGTAGCAGTATCAGCAACTTCCTTATTCATCACAGAGGATATAGGTAAGTCATCCTCTGAATCACTTTCATCAATCAACCTTAACTTCCTTTTCACAGGAACATCCTTAACAACCTTATCAGCTTTCTTCACCAGGACCCCTTGTACACCCCCTTGTATCTTCATTTTAGTGAGTGGTGTAGAGGAAAAATCCTTTGAACCTGATTGCCTTCCAGACACATCAGTTCTAGCTGATTTCTTTGATTTTACAACTAAAGTCTTTTGAGAGACAATAGAGGTGGTTGTTAACTGTTTAGACTGTTTAGGTTGCATGCTTGTGTCAGGAACAAGGTGGGTTGGTCCTTGTACCATAGCATTAGAAAGTAGTCCATAACGAGTAGGCATTTTCTGATGTAAGAAAAACCTAACCTCATCAGGAATAAAAGCATTTCCTATAAAACCATTTGCCTTATCACTGTTGACTAAGGACTTAATATTATTCTCAGTAATTCTACAGATTGGTAGAACTACATCATCCTCAAAAACAACATTAGGACAAAAGTGATTAAATATCAACTGTAAAAATCTAAGAAAACAGACAGAACCCAACTTATCTGATTTCCTATCACTTAAAGCTTTTAAGATAAAAGAGCCATAATCAAACACTGTAGAATGGATGAGAGAGTACCCAATTTTAAGAGATCCTGATGGAAGAGCATCAAAATTTGATGTCTTGTTCAGGAAACAGCGGCTGATTGTATCAAAGAAGAAATCACCCTAGGGACTTTTTGAGTATGACAGGCCATAATCTAACAACTGATTTCTCATCCACATTATCTGAGCACAACAACTTCCTGCAGCAATGTACTCAGCTTCTGCAGTTGAAGTGGAAATAGATTTCTGCTTTTTACTGAACCATGAAACTAGTCTTCCACCCAAAAACTGACAACTTCCTGAAGTACTTTTCCTGTCTATTTTGCATCCTGCAAAATCAGCATCTGAATAACCACACAACCCAAAATCTGATTCCCTTGCATACCAAAGGCCAAGTGAAGGAGTGCCTTTGAGATATCTGAAAATTCTTTTGACTGCAATCAGATGTGGTTCTCTAGGTTTTGCTTGAAATCTTGCACATAGACAGGTTGCAAACATGATATCTGGTCTACTGGCAGTGAGATACAATAAAGAGCCAATCATTCCTCTGTAGTGAGTTACATCTACCTCTTCACCTTGATCAGGATCAAGTTTGGTAGCTGTAGCTATGGGAGTTGAAGCAGGAGTACTGTCTTGCATGTTAAACCTTGTCAGTAAATTCCTTGTGTATTTAGACTGATTAATAAAAATCCCTTCATCAGTCTGTTTAACTTGAAGACCCAGAAAGTAACTCATTTCTCCCATCATGCTCATTTGATATCTTGACTGCATAAGCTTGGAAAACTTTTCACACAGCTTATTGTTTGTTGACCCAAAAATGATATCATCAACATAAATCTGAACTAACAGCAACTCCTTACCATGATTCAAATAAAATAGAGTTTTATCAATTGCACCTCTTTTGAATCCACTTTCCAGTAAGAATTGAGCTAAGGTTTCATACCATGCTCTTGGAGCTTGCTTTAGTCCATAAAGTGCCTTATCCAGTCTGTAGACATGATCTGGATATTTAGGATCAATGAAACCAGGAGGTTGTTCAACATAAACTTCTTCCTCCAGTTCACCATTTAAGAAAGCACTTTTAACATCCATCTGGAAAACCTTGAATTTCTTATGTGCTGCATAAGCAAGAAATATCCTGATGGCTTCTAGTCTTGCAACAGGAGCAAAAGTTTCATCATAGTCAATTCCCTCTTGTTGAGAATACCCCTTTGCAACTAGTCTAGCTTTATTTCTGATAATGACTCCATCAGAATCAGTCTTGTTCTTGAAAATCCACTTTGTACCAACAATTGATCTATTCTTTGGTCTTGGTACCAGTTTCCAGACTTCATTCCTTTCAAATTCATTCAGTTCTTCTTGCATTGCAGTAACCCAATCAGCATCTTTAAGTGCATCTTCAACTTTCTTAGGCTCCTCCTTGGATAGAAAGTTATTATATAAACATTCATTCTGAGTTGCACTTCTTGTTTGAACACCTGCATCAGGATCTCCAATTATCAAATCAGGAGTATGATCTTTAGTCCATTTCCTTGCTAGTGTCAAATTGTTTCTTGAAGTAGATGCTCCCCCTGGATTGGTGTTATCTTGATTGAAAGAATTTGATTGATTTGAAGCTCTCCCTGAATTATTGCTATGCCCTCCTGATGTGTTATCAGGATCTTCACTTGAATCAGTATCTGAAGAATTTTGTCCTGATGATTGAGTTGACTCTGAACTTGTAGTTGAATGCCGTTGCTCCCCCTCAACATTAGCACTACTAGTTGTATCACTGTTGTTTGCATCATCAGTATTAGCACCATCAGTACCTGGTGAGTCATCAGGATTTGGTGACCCGTCAGTACTGGATGATTGGACAGCTTCTGATTCACTTTCTTCAGGTTCCTTGGAAGCTTCATTTTCAAATAACAATCTATCATGCGAGTCTTCAATGATTCCAGTTATCTTCTTATCATCAAAAGATACATGAATTGACTCCATGACAGTTCTTGTTCTCAAATTAAAAACTCTGAAGGCTCTTGATGTAGGATAACCTATGAATATTCCTTCATCAGCCTTTGTTTCAAATTTCCCTAGCTGTTCAGGATGAGTTCTGAGAACAAAACATTTACAGCCAAACACATGCAAATGCTTCAGACTTGGTTTCTTCTCTTTGAGTGACTGATAAGGAGTGACACCATGCCTGTTTATCAATGTAAGATTTTGTGTATAGCATGCTGTGTTGACTGCTTCTGCCCAGAAATATGTAGGTAATTTAGCTTCTTCCAACATAGTTCTGCCAGCTTCAATAAGAGTTCTATTCTTCCTTTCTACTACTCCATTTTGCTGAGGTGTGCCAGGAGCAGAGAATTGTTGAATGATTCCTTTGTATTTGCAGAACTCTTCCATCTTTGAATTCTTAAATTCAGTACCATTATCACTTCTCAGAATCTTGACTTTGTACTTTGTGGTTGTCTCAATCATTCTCACATGATCCAACAGAACTTCAGGAGTTTCATCTTTTCTGTGCAGAAAATACACCCAGGTGAATCTAGAATATTCATCAACAATTACAAGAGTGTACCTTTTCTTACTGATGGACATGATGTTGACTGGACCAAACAGATCAAGATGTAGCATGTGATATGGTTCTTCAATAGAGGATTCTGATTTACTCTGGAATGATGTCCTTCTTTGTTTTGCTTTTTGGCATGCATCACAGAGTCCATCAGGTGTATATAAGACATTAGGTAATCCTCTTACTAACTCTTTCTTAACCAACTCATTGATGTTGCTGAAGTTGAGATGAGAAAGCTTCTTGTGCCAATTCCAACTTTCATCTACTGAAGCTTTACTGATGAAACATGTAGGGGAGCCATCAGTATCTGAGAGAATGTTGGCTTCATATATGTTACCATGCCTGTAGCCAGTTAGTGCTATCTTCCCTGTTGCTTTACTGACTACTTCACAATGTGTGGAATAGAAATTGACATGATAACCTCTGTCAGTGATTTGACTAATACTCAACAAGTTGTGTTTTAGTCCCTTCACTAGAGCTACTTTTTCAATGATGACATTTCCAATGATTATATTGCCATATCCCAAGGTTTGTCCAATGTTGCCATCTCCATAAGACACAGTTGGGCCAGCTTTTTCCTCATATTCTGATAACAGGGCTTTGTTTCCAGTCATGTGCACAGAACATCCACTATCCATGACTAACACATTTTTCCTTTTACCCTGCATCAGAATAGTAACACACTAGTCAGAATGTTTAGGAACCCACACTTGTTGGATTCCTTGTTCATGCATTTTATTAAATTTAACAGCAGAAGACTTTTTGACTTTAGCAGTCCTGACAGGATTTACTCCATCAGGATTTGCTTTGTCAGTATCAGTATTAACAAAAGCATGCTTCACTATGACATTTTCAGTTTTATCAGACTTTGTACTATTTTCAAACTTAGGCAATGGATCATAAAAGTTATAGTACAAATCATGATACTCTTTACATGTATAAACATAATGCCATAGACTACCACAATGAAAACAGGACTTCTGTGGTTTATAGAGTACTGATCTATTCCTAACATCAGACTTAGGAATATCAGTAATCTTCTTCTTACTCTTCTTACAATCAATAGCAAGATGATTAGAGTTACCACAGTTAAAACAACACTTTCTAGGTGCATTTGGGATATATTTATAACCATTCTCTTTATTGATCCCAACTTTACCATTCCTGTTTCTCTTAACAGTAGCTTCCTTTTTCTTATCTGTAACCTCACAGATTTTCTCCTTAAGCTGTTTCTGAGACAATAGACCTACATTCTTAGTGACTTTGTTCATGACAGGTTTAGACTTTATAATTTTAATTCCTTGAGTAGAAGAAGATCCCTTTTCAAAAGTAGAATTGGAATCCTTACCAAAAACAAAATTAACAGGAGTAATCTTAGATTTGGTTGAGTCTATAACATGTCTATAGGTCTTTGGACTGACTGTCTCATCAATGACAATTTTCTCTGCTAATTTCTTATCTTCATCTGACTTATATCCTAGACACTCTTTCCAATTCTTAGAGGTATTAATCTCATGAAATTTCCTACCAGAGTCTGTCCAGGTTCTGATTTTCTCATTAGCATATTCAAGTTCTTTTTCAAGGGAAGTACATTTAGATATCATCTCTAAGTGCATGTGTTTCGCATTATCACATTCTTTTTGTACTTCTTGCATACGAGAAAATTCAGCTTCTAATATCTCATTCCTTTTTCTAAGGTCAGACATCTCAGATAAGATTCTAGTATTCTCAGCAGTTTGACTTCTAAAGCTAATATGTAATGACTTTAGAAAACGTCTTAACTCAGAAGCATTATCAGTATCAAAATCAAAGATAGTATTTAGTACCTTATCATCAGGAGCAGCAGTTACATCAGCATTGGCCATTAACGCATAGTTGACTACCTCAGTATCAGATTCTGAGGAAGAGTC
Source organism: Heracleum sosnowskyi (assembly GCA_030848705.1). Classification (NCBI taxonomy): domain Eukaryota; kingdom Viridiplantae; phylum Streptophyta; class Magnoliopsida; order Apiales; family Apiaceae; genus Heracleum; species Heracleum sosnowskyi. The sequence continues at coordinate 45,624,731 of CM061239.1, read as the reverse complement.
CATCCAATCCTTGCTTGATGTGATGAGTGCCTTTGTCTTGTTGCATTCAGAAGCAAAGTGACCCATACCATTACACTTGTAGCATCTAACCTTTGACTTGTCAAATTTGCTACCCTTGCTGTCCTTCTTGATATACTTGTCTTTGTCTGCTTTGAAGGTCTTTTTCTGAAAGTTGCCTTGTCTTCTATTCTTCCTGAACTTCATCCTTCTGAAGTTTCTGACAATCATAGCAACCATCTCTTCCATGTCTGAATCAGAAGATTCATCACCAGTATTGGCATCAGGATTGCCATCAGTATCTGATGAAGAGTCGTCAGGATCTGACTCAGCTACTCTTGCTTTCCTTCTAGAGACCTCCATAGCTTTCCCTTTTGATTTTGCTTCTACATTCAAAGCAATTGACTTTGCCTTGCTGCTTTTCTTGTTCTTTCTCTGTTGAACTTCAAGATCATGAGTTCTTAGCATCCCATAGATCTCATCAAGAGACACAATGTTCAGATCATACTGGTGTCTAATGATTGAGGTCTGAGTATCCCATTCTTCAGGTAAAGCTCTAAGAAATTTGGTGTTTGAATCTTCAGTTTCATATACTTTGTCAACTAAGGATAAGCTGTTCAATAGTGTCAGGAATCTATCATATAGATCAGTCAGGCTCTCTTCAGGTCTTGCATCGAATTGCTCATATTCTTGAATCAATAGAGCCCTTCTGTTTTTCTTGACAGATGCAGATCCCTGGCACTGAGTTTCCAAAGTATCCCAGATTTCTTTTGAAGACTTGCATGCAATCACTCTGTTTGACATAACAGCATCAAGGCTATTATGCAAGATATTCTTTATCTTTGGTTCCCTGAGTACATGAGCTTTTTCTTCTGGAGTCCATTCAGCTTTAGCTTTGACCACATAACGTTCTGGTACTGTATCTGTTCGTTCTACGAACTTTGTTGGTATATATGGTCCATCACGAATCCTGTCCAAGTAGTCGGGATCCATAGCCTCCAGGTACATCAGCATCTTTACCCTCCATGTGGGATATTCTGATATCTTCAAGATGGGAATCTTCATGCTTTCATACTTGGTTGTCGACATCTTTAGATCGTATCTGATTCAGAATTAAATCAGTTTGCTCTGATACCAATTGTTGCCCAGTAAATAACAATTGTAGAAGGGGGTTGAATACAATTGTATAAGATTCTCGACTTTATATAACACAAATATGAAAGATCAATAACAACAATAATAACAGCTTTATTAACTTTGATATAAAACTGTTACAAACTCTCTTAAGAAATTCTGATGTTCTTAAGAGCTGCTAGCTTACAAAAACTCTCTCAAGAAATTCTGTTCTTAAGAGCTTCTCTCCGATTATGTTCTCTCTCTGATAAGTACATAAATCGAAACCAAAACTGTGTTTATATAGTGCACACAGCTTCTCTATCAATAACAAGATAAGTCCTAATCATAACAAAGATAGAAACATATCTTTAATCGATAGTTGCATTCTACAAACCAGGAACAAACTTCCATGTTTATCTAGACTCCAAATATAACTCGAAGTAGGAATCCTGATCAGCTTCAAGTCCTGATGATCAAACCTGATCATAGTCTGAGTAGGAATCCTGATGATCAATAAGATACTGACGCTTGATCAAATACTGATGACCATGCAATACTGATGACGTCAGCAATCCTGATCAGTTGAGTCTAGCTTCTGACGATCATTGAATTCTGATCTAACACAAATATCATGCTCCACTCCTTTCTCAGATTCTTCCTATCCATTTCACCAGTTGGATACCATGTGGTAGTCCCCTCTTCGAGAATAGGGCCTGCATACCCAATCTTCAAGAAGAGCTTCTTGAGAGTGTCATCATTGGCAAGTTCAGTAAATTGTTGTCTTGCTTCAAGGGTAATTCCAAGAGCAGTGTTGATGACCTCAACTGTAAGAGTGTATTGTTGCCCAGAGATTGTGAATTGAATACCCGGGTTCACACCCTCAGTTTGAGCAACAGTAGTTTGCCAAAACGCCTCAAGTCTGTCTAAGTCGAGAATGGGGGTTGAGGTGATGGCATAACCGAGATAGGACTTGTTCAAGAAAAACACGAGTCCTTTGAAGCCTTCACCAACATCATTTGGGGAAAAGATGCCAGCAAAGTTTGTTTGAGAGAGAGTCTGTTTGGGGGCCATGGAGATTTCAAGAAAAGAAGGAAGTACGAAAGTTGCTTTTTGCTGGAAGAAAGGTATTTTGCCTTGAGTTTGATGAGAAAGAGAAAGATATGTTTGAGTAACTGTGGAATAAATAGGGGTATCTCAAATGTTATGTGCATAAAAAGTGGATTTCAGGAACGTGTCTTAACCCACTCTTAAACACGTGAGTTACTGCCCGTTATTCACTGACCAACGTGGGATAAATATCCAATTTCAATGGTCCACTATTGTTGACAGTAACCTGTGCGCTAGAAACAATCTGTCAGTAATAAGGGGTGGTGACAGTAGGTTTTGCGCGACAGCAACTATTGCGCAAAAACTTGCTGTCACCGTTAAGCATATGAATGACAGTATCCTTTACAAGTCTGGACAGAAAGTCTTTTCCTGCTGTCAAGAAGGTTGCTGTCAAGAAACACACGACAATACCCTTCTTAACGACAGTAACTTCGATTGGAAATTGGTTCTGTCATGAACTTATTAGAATGCTTTATTCATACACTTAACTTAATATTGACAAATTATGGATTTAGCAATGTAATCGTTTGAACACAGATATTAAGCAAATTACACAAACAAGTCATAAACTCAGTAACAAAGAAAAACAAGAACTTTTATTATTATTAATAAAATCATTAAAATAGAACATTGAGTACATTATTCTATGATTTTATCAACTAGTTCTAAAGTCTCTACCTTAATCTCTTCTTCAGAGCGACCTTCTTCCTTGAGAAGTGCCTGAAGCTCTTTCTCTTCTTCCTGAGCCTTGGCCTCCTCTTCCTGTTTCTTTTCTTCATCTATCTCATCGAGGGCATCCAACAGCACCTCGAAGAGCTCCTCAATCTCTTCATTGTAGGGTTCACTATCACACTTCTTTAGCCCAACTTCAATTCCTACTTTGTTTTCCATTATTTACTTTAAAACTGAGAGCAGACTGGTGAAACCTAAGGTTAATTTATAGGCAAAACCGTCTAAGGATTAAAGTCTAATGGTCAACAGTTAGAGTACCCATACAACTACCACAAAAGTAATTAATGGTCGTGTCCTCCTTTAATCCTACAGATTAATGCAAAAAGGTGTGAAAGTCCAATGGAACAGATTTTTATCTCTCAAACTTAACAAGTAACCACATTAATGTCATACACGGTTTAAAAGTATGAGACTGGCACAAAATACTGACATGAAAAGTCAAATCAACACATGCTATCACATAACAGACATAGACCAAGTAGACAGTAACTTCTCTTGACAGCAGGTTTGAAGTTGTTGTCATGAGCTTCAATAGAGAATTTGGAATTATAGAAAACTGAGTAAATCAACATACCAGGTTCAGCATTCCCAATTCACTTACCAACCTGTTGAAGGTTGCTTCATCCAATGGCTTAGTGAAGATGTCAGCAAGTTGCTTGTCATTTGGGACATAGATCAGCTTCACGGTTCCTTGTTCAACATGCTCTCTGATAAAGTGATGTCTTATATCAATGTGCTTTGTCCTAGAGTGTTGAACTGGATTGTCTGAAATGGCTATGGCACTAGTGTTGTCACAATAGATAGGAATTTCACTTAACACTAGACCATAATCCAGAAGTTGATTCTTCATCCATAGAATTTGTGCACAGCAACTGCCTGCAGCAATATACTCAGCTTCTGCAGTTGAGGTAGAAACTGAATGCTGCTTCTTGCTAAACCATGAGACCAATCTTCCACCAAGAAATTGACAGCTACCAGTAGTACTCTTTCTGTCAATCTTGCATCCAGCATAGTCTGAGTCTGAGTAGCCAATTAGATCAAATCCAGTGTTCTTGGGATACCAAAGACCTAGGTTAGGAGTGACTTTTAGGTATCTAAAGATTCTCTTGATGGCTACTAAGTGAGACTCCTTTGGATCACTTTGAAACCTTGCACAGAGACATGTAGCAAACATGATGTCAGGTCTGCTGGCAGTTAGGTATATGAGAGATCCTACCATGCCTCTATAGGTGCTTGAGTCAAATTTCTTCCCTTTAGGATCAAGATCCAGACTAGTTGAGGTGGACATCGGTGTCTTTGCAGGTGATGAATCTTCCAAGTTGAACTTTCTGAGAAGTTCCTTGATGTATTTAGCTTGATAAATGAAGATTCCATCAGATTGTTGAAGAATTTGTAATCCCAGAAAGAATGACAATTCTCCCATCATACTCATCTCATATGTGTTACTCATGAGAGAGGAAAACTTCTCACACAGCCTCTCATTTGTTGAACCAAAAATGATATCATCCACATAGATTTGTACCAGAATGATGTCCTTGCCATGGTGTTTGTAGAAAAGTGTCTTGTCCACAACTCCTCTAGTAAACTGATTATCCAAGAGAAAAGTGGAAAGTGTGTCATACCAAGCCCTGGGTGCTTGCTTTAGTCCATACAAAGCTTTGAAGAGTTTGTATACAAAATCATACACTTCAGCATCCTCAAACCCTGGTGGCTGTTCAACATACACTTCTTCTTCCAATTCTCCATTTAGGAAGGCACTTTTGACATCCATCTGAAATACTTTGAAGTTGCAGTGTGCAGCATAGGCTAGAAAGATTCTTATAGCTTCAAGTCTTGCAACAGGTGCAAATGTCTCATCATAATCTATTCCCTCCTATTGATAGTAACCCTTAGCTACTAGCCTTGCTTTGTTTCTTGTCACTGATCCATTTTCATCAAGCTTGTTTCTGAAAACCCATTTGGTCTCAATGACTGACTTTCCCTTAGGTCTTGGAACCAGCTTCCGTACATTGTTCCTTTCAAACTGATTTAGCTCTTCTTGCATGGCTATCACCCAGTCAGAATCCAACAATGCTTCATCAGTTATCTTGGGTTCCATTTGAGACAGGAAGCATGAAAACATGCTGTCAGCAGAAACTTTGTTCCTTGTCCTTACTCCAGAATTAGGGTCACCAATGATGAGGTCACTTGAGTGATCCTTGTTCCACTTGGTGATTCTGGGCAAGCTACTTGACTGAACAGGAACATTTGCTTCAGTTTGTTGAGTTGAATGATCACCAATCCCATTGTCTTCACCATGTTCTTCATTGTCTCCAGAGTCACCACTGTTATGAATGTTAGAGGTTATGGTCTGTGACTGAGCTGGAGTTTGGTTGACAGTAGTGGTATTGACAGTATCTTTATCAACTTCAACAATTTCAGTGAAGCTAGGTTCTTCATCCACAATTTCCTCAGCTTCCAAGTATCCTTGATTCTCAAATCTGAATGTCTACATCTTTCCTTCTTCATGCAGTCCTGGAAACTTGGTTTCATCAAATGTGACATTAACACTTTCTTCAATAATCCTGTGTTCCATAACATAAACTCTGTAGGCAGTCCTTTCTGTGCTGTAACCCATGAATAGTCCTTCAAAAGCCTTGGTGTCAAATTTTCCTTTCTTCTCATGGTTATCCTTCATCATAAAGCATTTGCTCCTAAACACATGAAAATATTTGACAGTAGGTTTCTTTCCAGTTAACAGACAGTAAGGTGTACTTGCATGAGTTTTGTTGATCATAGTTCTGTTCTGAGTATAACAAGCTGTGTTGATAGCTTCAGCCCAGAAATATGTTGGCAGTTTGGCATCATGCAACATAGTTCTAGCTGCTTCAATGAGAGTCCTGTTCTTTCTTTCTACAACTCCATTCTGCTGTGGAGTTCTTGCAGCAGAGAATTATTGTACAATTCCTTCATCTTTACAGAAATTTCCAAGAGTGGCATTTCTGAATTCTGTACCATTGTCACTCCTCAAGATTTGAACTTTTGAGTTTGGAGTTCTATCAAGAACTCTGACTTGATCAATGATCACTTGAGCAGCTTCATCTTTGGATTCAAGAAACTTCACCCAAGTGTACCTTGAGTAATCATCCACCATAACTAAGGCATATCTCTTCTTGGCCATTGATGGTACATTGACTGGTCCAAAGAGATCCATGTGAATCAACTTGAGTGCTTCTATGTTGGTGTTCAATTGCTTGGATTTGTGCACAGCTCTTCTTAGTTTGCCCATTTGACAATCTTCACACAGTCCTTCTTGATAGAATTCCTGTTGGGGGCAAACCTCTCACTAACTCCTTCTTCATCAGAATATTCATTGTCTTGAAGTTGAGATGTGAGAGCTTCCTGTGCCAAAGCATACTGTCACCAACAGTAGCTTTACTGTAAAAATAGTAAACCTTATCTTTCTTTGTTGAATTTAAGTCAGCAACAAACAAGCTTCCTTTTCTAACCCCTTTTAGAGAGAGGCTACTATTCTTCTTGTGATAGATGTTACACAGCATCTATCACACAGTCCTTCTTGACAGAATTCCTGTTGGGGCAAACCTCTCACTAACTCCTTCTTCATCAGAATATTCATTGTCTTGAAGTTGAGATGTGAGAGCTTCCTGTGCCAAAGCATACTGTCACCAACAGTAGCTTTACTGTAAAAACAATAAACCTTATCCTTCTTTGTTGAATTTAAGTCAGCAACAAACAAGCTTCCTTTTCTAACCCCTTTTAGAGAGAGGCTACTATTCTTCTTGTGATAGATGTTACACAACATCATGTCAAAATCAACCTTGAATCACCTGTCACTGAATTGGCTGACACTGAGTAGATTGTGCTTCAATCCATCCACAAGAGCAATATCTTCAATGACAACATTTCCAATTTCCAGACAGCCATATCCCACTGTGTAACCCTTGCTGTTGTCTCCAAAGGTTATGATTGGGCCAGCTTTCTCAACATAATGTAATAGCAGGGCTTTATCACCTGTCATGTGTCTTGAGCAACCACTGTCAATGATCCACATGACTTGATCTCTCTTCATGCCCTGACTTGAAGATGTTGATGTTACTTCATCAGTGCTAGCCATGAGAGCTAGGTTGACATATTCTTCTTCATCTTCATCATCAGACTCATCCCAACACTTTCCTTCAGCCACATAGGCTCTACCTTGATTCTTCTTAGAGTATCCACCAGTTCCTTTCTTAAATCTCTGAACCTGATTGGGTCTTTTGCACTCAGTAGCAAAATGATCAGGTTCACCACAGTTGTAACACTTGAATTTAGATCTATCCACAAATCCAGTCTTGTATCCTCCTTTGAATGAACTTCCCACAGCAACCTTTGATGAGCTTCCCTTGGTGAACTTGGATGCTTGTCCTTGGGGCCTGAATGACCTATCCTTCTTGAACCTAAAGTTCTTGAACTTTTTGGCCATGTAAGCCATAGTAGGATTGTCCATGCTTTCCAGTTCCTCCATTGTGTAGAAGTCTTCATCTTCCACATCCTTGAGCTGTAGTACTACTTTCTCATCATCTTCAACAACCTCTTCTATCTTCAAGGATTGTACAGGGGTTGGTTGTGTGATTTATAGTGCTTCACTAGGTTGTGTGATCCTTGGCACTTGTGCTACTAGGGCACTTGACATGTTAGCCATCTTGTTCCTTGTTCCACTTTGTATGGCTCTCTTTTGAAAGATTTCAAGTTCATAAGATTTCAGAATGCCATAAAGTGTCTCAAAGGTTATATTGTTGAGATCTCTTCCTTCTCGTATGGCTGTTGTCTTGTGTTCAAGATGATCAGGCAGTGTAAGCAAGAACTTGACATTCAATTCTTTTCTGTCACAGTACTTGCCATGTATCTGCAGTTCAGTTAAGAGCTTACTGAACCTTTCAAACATGGAAGTTAAGTCTTCACCAGGCTTGGCCATGAATGCCTCATATTGAGATATAAGTATCTGCCTTTGGTTTCCCTTAACTTCTTCACTTCCTTCACAGAGTAAGGCTAACCTGATCCACATCTCCTTGGCTGATGTGCAGCTTATCACACTTCCACACATGGCTTTATCCAACGTGAGAGAATCGAGCAAGATGAGTTGCAAGTGATCATCTAGCACCATTTTCTCCTTCTCAGGTTCCAAAATTTCCGAGGGATCTTTGGGAACCCAATGTGCAGGAATGATTTCACCATTTACTGTTGTGGCTTCAATTTCCTTCCTTGGTATGAAAGGACCATTCTCGAGTATACCTGGGTATAGTGGATTCGCAGCTTTGATAAACAACAAGATTTTTCTTTTCCAAATGCTGTAGTTTTCTTTATCAAAAGCTGGGATCTTGATACTGTTTGATTTCTGCATTGTCGTCGGGATCTCAGATATGTATGTTAATCTGATAGCTCTGATACCAGTTGTTGGTCCTTGTGTATTGCAGAAGGGGGGGGGGATGAATGCAATATTGATAAAATTCAATCTCAGTTTCAACAACCAAAACTAAGATTTAATGTTATCAATAATATGTATGCATTCACAAACAGTGTAATCGAGAAAACATGATTCACAAAATAAATGTTTTATTTATTTTGCAAAGTGTTGCTACAACCTCAAGAGAGAATTCTTGAGCTTCAGTTTTTTTTAAGACACTTTCTTGTCTTCGTTACATATCTAGAATGAATTGACAGTAGGTATAAGACTAATCCTATCACTATCAGTCACGGGTTTGTGAAGCTGTTGTCACTGTCAAGTGGCAGCTTCTTACAGATTGTCTTACCCATGTGACTTTCCTAAATTGCTAACATGTCAGATATACATTATAAAGAAAGCAACCTAGATTCATTCTATTTCCAGCTTAAGCAATTCAGCAAATAAAGACTTGACCTTGCTCTTGAATTGATTCGCTTTTGTTTTGCAGTGCTTGAAGCTTCTGTCGTAGTCTTGCAGACTTGGTGCAGCTTAGGGATACTGCAACACGCCTGTTTCGTGAACATTGAAACTGTCACGGGATTTGACTGAGAAAGATACTTAGAACAAGGGTCTTTCTCGAGACAGTTACTTTTGCCACAAAGCTTGTTGTCACAGGAATGTGCCTTTGGTGACAGTAGGAGTTCCCCGCATAGTGTGCTGTCGAGGTTTCCAAACTTGCTGTCGAGGGCTAAAGTTGTTGTCGCGTAGTCTTCCGCCAATGTTGCTGTCAGAGTGAATATGTTGTCTTGACTTGCAACATTCTGTCTTCTTGTAATCTTACTATCGAAGCTTTAGGACAGTAACCTTTATTCATGTTGTCATCTAATTATGCATCCTTTGAGGCTTGAACACAGCAAGTGAACTTCTTTCAAATTATACAACTAGAATAACATTACATACTGATTACAAGAACATACTTTGGCTGTGACAGTATGTTCTACTTAATTAAAAATTAAGTACATTCAAAGTTAAGTTGTTTCTATGTTATCACCCATAAATCCCAACAGAAAGTGAATAAGGAAGTTGTTGATACTGCTATTGAAGCTGTGGTACCATCATCAAAGCCATAGAAGAAAAGGAAATTATCAAAAAGCAGGTATCATATTCCTTTTGAAAAGAAGCAGGATACTGATGTACATGACATTTCTATTCTTAAGGAGCAATCAAGTTCAGCTGCTCAAGCAAATCCTGATGTTAGTATTCCTGATGCTGTACCAAGTCAAGTGGTTATTATTTCAGACTCTCCAACACAGGACTCTCCAACAAAAAGACATGTTGATATTTCATGGGAGAAGTATGGTGCTGCTGCTTGCAATCTTGGGATTAAACATCCAATGGAAAAGCTAAGGAAAGCAGGAGAGTTAGTGTTTTCTAGACAGAAGAAACTGAAGGGATCAAGCCCACAAGAACCTGGACCTCAAAGTGGTTCAACAGCTCTTATTGATGATCCAGCCACACAAGAACCACTCAATCAAAGTTTGGGTGCAGGCTTAGCAATTGGAATGGTCACACAAGAACCATCTTCTCAAAGTGAAGATGCAGGCCAAGCTATAGTTTCTGAGAAATTTCCTGACAATGCTCAAGGGATTTCTGGTCACTAGTACAAGATAAAGTTCAAAGATTGGTCGAGGACACTGTCAATGAGGGAAGCACACAAGAACCTCCAACTCAAAGTGTTGAAGAAGCTTCAGAACCTCATGCTACACAAGAACCATCAGTAACAAACACTGATGCAAGCTTATCAAACCCTGACAATGTTACTCCTGATGCTAGTGGTGCTCCTAATGTTGAGCCAATTTTGATATAACCACTAAGATCACGACCAATGGACCATCCTATCACAGATTCACAGGATAAACTGAAAGGAATAGCTATTCCTGATCCTGATGTTACGCATGATGATGATGATGATTCTGATGATGATAATAATGACGAGAAGGAACAGCTTGCCAGAGTTCTAAAATCTAGTCTTGGAACTAATTATGGTTTGTCAAGCACCTTCATGACTGGCAAGGCTTCTACTGGAAAAGATCTCAGACAAGATTTTTCTATTCCTTCTGAAATCAATACTGCTGAAAAGCTGAGAAGGCATCAATGGGAAAACGAATGGTATAGGTCTGATGAATCTGTCACCTATCCATATGCCTTGGATCATGCGTATGATACAGTGAAGATGATAGAGAATCTAGACTTGAAGAATCATATGAAGGCTACAACTCTGTTATCTAAAAGCCTGAAACATGAAATTGATTCTATCAAGGCTACAACTGAGTTGGTGAGGGAAGATATTTCTATGAGTTTTACAAAGGTGCCTCCCAAGTGAAATCTATTGTTTCTGAACAAACCTCCATCAACAGAAGGATTGATTCTCTTGATACAAAGGTAACTGACATTCAAACCTCTCTTGCCTTAATTTTGAATATATTTTCAAATACCGATGTCAAAAAGGGGGAGAAGGTAAGTCAGACAAAATGTACACCTGATCTAGTATTGAGAAATAATGATGATGATGATCATACTGGAAATGATGGTGACAAGATTCTACAAGGAGAAACCTCTGATGCTGTTGTTATGAAGACAATTCAAACTTCTCAAATTCAAACAACGCAGTCAACTCATGTTTCTGATTCTGGAGTAAGGACAGTAAGAACAATGGTGCAATCTCAGATCCTGACGGAAGAACAAATCCTGACAGGTGATCAAATCCTGATGCCTGGTCATGGACAAACTCTTGCTACAATTCCTGAAGGTGATGAAGATGTGATTATTGATAATCCTGAAGATGCATCAAATCTATTCCAGAAGTTCTTTACAAAAGATGGCAGAATTGTTACTCTATATCACACTGATAAAAGAGTTCAACAATTATTTGCAAGAAAGGCACTCTCTACATAAAGTGAAGAATATCCTGATCTCTCACATGAAGAATTCTTAAGACAACAGAGAGAAATGATGGAAAGCTTTAATAACCCTGCTCCTGCTAGAGGTAGAGGAGGCAAATGTAGGAGAGGTGCTAGAAGAGGTAGAAGAGGTTCTTCAAATCAAACAATGCCTAGACAGACAAGGTCTAGAGGTTTATTAATTGAAGAAATTCCTGAAGCTTCACAAAATCTAATAGATCATGTTATCAAGGATATCATTGAGAAGGAAGACAAGGAATTTATTGAAGAAGAACCTGAATTGAGAAGAAGGCCAAGACAATTAATTCTCTGCAATACAAATCAAATTGAAGATTCTAATCCTAATATTGTTCCTGACAATGTTCAAGATCCTGATGAATCTGAAATTCTGCAAGAGATTAATTTGTTAATCTTATCTACTGTGGTTGATTCTCACAACAAGGAAGTAGATGAAGAAGAAGACGCCAGAAGAAGAGAAATCGCAAGAAAAACAAATAGAGATTTCAATCTCTATGTACAAAGGCTTAAACTCTCAAATAGAGGAGTATGGAGAAATTCAAGCAGGCAAGAATCTTTACTAGAAAGAAGCTATGCTTTTGAAAAAGAGAAAGATAAGAAGTGGCCACGCCTATCAATTTTCAGAATGGAGGAATTATAACACATAAGTACACTGAGGTGTAACACGCCTATCAATTTTCAGAATGGAGGAATTATAACAAGCGCTTCAAGTGTTGTTGATTTATCTGATTTGGTTAGATCAAAGGCACTCTGGCTATGAATGTTTTCAAATCTGAAGCCATTAACAAGTAATTCAAGAGGAGGTATTGGACACAGGGATGCTGAATATCTGAATATGTCATATGTTGATCCTTACTCCTTGACTGAAATTGGAGGTACTTTAACTTCTGAAGACCTGAACAATTTATTAGTTGTTGATATAGTTATAGATTGTCATGATGGTATTGAAAAGAAAGAAAAGCTTCTGTACTTCATGAAAGATGGTAGTGTGAAGATTCTGTGCATTCAAGATCTGCTGATGAAAACTACACAGGAACTGAAATATGTTCATTATCTGTTAAGATGGAAAAATAAAGTGTGCAAAGAATGGAGTGACATGATCTTGTCAACAATAAGAAGAAGACTGGATGGAAACAGAAATTTCAATGGTAATTATACTCCCATGTACTTAAATCAAAGAGGTCAAGATGTGGAAATGCAAAGGGGCACTGCTGTTACAGAAGTGACTTTTGGCATGACTCAACGTACTCTCAATCCTGATGGGAAGGAAATTGCTTATCTTTTGATTGAAGAGCACAGTCTATAGAGAAGCTCCATTCAGAATCTCAGAGCAGCTATTTACCAGATTAATGAGGAAGATGAAGAACCCGGAAATCTTAATGAAAGACTGATTCAAATTCTTTAAGAAAAAGAAGAAAATTTGTTATCCAACTTCTTGAAGATGAATCTGTTCTATCAAAGAATTTAAACAGATAAGTTGCTACTGAAGATACTTGTACATTTTGTAAATATGTTTTTGACATCATTGAATCTTAGGAATCTATACTTTATTTCACAAAGTATAAGATTGGGGGAGATTGTTAGATCAGGATTCAATGATCGTCAGGATCTAGACTTCAACTGATCAAGATTGCTGACATCATCAGGATTGCATGGTCATCAGGATCATGATGAATATCAGGACTGGGATCAGGATTGATCATCAGGACTGGAAGCTGATCAGGATTCCTACTTCGAGTTATATTTGGAGTCTAGTTATATAAGGAAGATTATTCTGTCGGTTCCTGGTTTGTAGGAATGAAGCTATCGATTAAGGATAGGTTTCAATCTTTGTAATTGATTAGGACTTATCATTGATAGAGAAGCTGTGTAGTATATAAACACAGTTTAGATTTAGTAGATTGAAACACTCGAGTATTTTTGTAATCTAGAAGTTCTCAAGAACATCAGAATTTCTTGAGAGAGTTTGTAATAGTTTTATATCAGATTTAATAAAGTTGTTATCATTCTTTCATATTTGTGATTCATATATTATTAAGTCGAGAATCTTATACAATTGTATTCAACCCCCCTTCTACAATTGTTTATTACTAGGCAACAGAATTGAATAGGGGTAACAAAGTAAAACAATTAAATAAAGTAAGTACTCTACCGTACCATACCAAAAAAACAGGAACAAAAACTTTTAATGTTTCTTCTTTAATAATATAGTATAGATATATATTTTAGAAAAAAAAAGATTTTGTTAGAAAAAATAGAAAAAGTATGATGTTTTAGCTAAAAAGGTAATTGGTTACAAATAGGTGATGTTATTATATAATAAATATTATTTTACATGTAAGTAAGGTTAATTAAGTAAACAAAAAATTTTAATAATAATTTGTACTAGTTTAATAAGTCGCACTTCGCACTGGCCTTATAATAATTTCACTAAATTTATTTTCGAATGAAATAAAGAATTAAATTTCTAATACAAGAATTTTCTTTTTCTGAATTTTCCGCGTCGTTTCATTCACGGAAATTCTGAATAAATATAGAAAAGGGCAATTGTTTAATATTTTCATTATTTTAATATAATGTTGAATTTTATTATATTAATTACCATTTATATTTTTTCAAAATTTAAATTTCAACTTATATTTTAAAATATACAATATAATATTATTATTTAATTCTAGCATATAATGCGCTACTCCGTATAAACCACCCTTTTTCAGAGATATGTTTCCTCTTATTGAGTCGTACTATCGTTATTACCAACTTTAACAGTTAATACTTCAATATACTAAATAAATTACATCGAGCTTCCAATAACAAAACATAAAATTTAATTTTCCTAACCAAGATTGAAATTAAAAAAAAAAATTCAGACAATGGAATTATTTGTTATATAAGCGATAGTTCCAATAACATAACATCTTTCATATGACAAAATAACATAACATTTAATTCTCCTCATTCGTCCATTTCTAAATTTTTCAATCAACCTACTCTGAATGTAGAACAAGTACTAACAGTTCTCTATAAAAATTAAGTAAATAAGCCAAGTAGAGTATACACAAAGAACATGACTACAAAAACTTACAAGTGTGGGCGATCTATTTCATGATCTCATAAATTTTAATGATGTCTCCATTTCTTCAATAGAATCTGAAAGGCATATGCACTAGCCTATTTGTAAACATCGAGGATTCTACTCAACTTAAACAAGATTGTAATAAGTAAATATTAGATTAGATGTCACAGGAATCTCAAAGAGTTTTATCAGTCAAGAGAATAAAGTTTAAAGCTACTGACTTGGAGTCATTCTACACTGGAAGAATTTCATTTATTTGATCAAGCATCAGTGAAGTATTCAAGAAAGTGAATCTATTAAAGTGACAGAGATTTCAGAAGTGTGACAGGAAGCGTACAGGTTACAGAGTTTGTCAAAAAGGAAAAGAAAATGAACCACAACTTAAAGTCAAAAGATGAAGAATAGTCATTGTAGTTAGTCACTCATGAACCAGACAGTACATCGAGTGTCAACATCATTCAGTGGAAGTTCGTCATTAATTTCAGTGGTTCAAATGATGATTCTGCTATCAAGGAATTATATTAATTCTCTTTTAATTAATCAAATCAGTTAATTAATTTACTCAATAAATTAATTCAATCAGAATTAATTTATTCCTTAAATTAATTAATAGATTAATTCAATTAGAATTAATATAATAATAAAAGGACTTAAGAAGTTGTATTAATTCTATTTTAATTAATTAAATTAGTTAGTTAATTTATCTAATAAATTAATTCAACTAGAATTAATGTATTCCTTAAATTAATTATAAGTTTAATTAAATTAGAATTAGTATTATACTTGTATGACTCAGAAAATGAACTGTTATGACTGTCAAAAAATGAACTGTTATGACTGTCAGAAAATGAACTGTTATGACTGTCCTTGGGAGTCATACCGACAGTCATACAATCTCTATAGACAGTCTTACCAACAGTCATGTTGGTTCTAACTGTGTCATATCGACAGTCATACAAGGCCAACTAGTAGTCATACAAGGCCAACTGGTAGTCATACAAGCTTAATTCTTAGTCATACCAGAGTCATATGATTAAAAAGAAAAGCGTACAAATATCAAAAAGGAAGGCAGTTGTCAGGACACATGAGCAGTACACAAAAAGAGATAGAAGCATTAAAAGTGATATCTTCATTATCTCTCTGTCATTAAAACCAACTGTCGAGCTCACAATTAACATCAAGCAATTAATTTCTAGTTCATATTGTTAAATCTAAACCACTAGAAATTATTTACTTGTACTTGTTTGATTATCTAGCGGATAATTATCCCTAGAATTTATCTCGAGCTACTTTTTAGTATTCGATCTTTTTATTACAAAAATAGATAAATTCATGTCGAATTTATTCTAAATTTGTTTTAATAGTTTGAGATTCAAACGTTTTAATCTGTACTGTATTTGTAACACCCTTCAAGTTTAATATCAGTTATATTTAACTTGAATCTTGTTTCATTTCATTCTGCACATATTTGTTCTTGAATTGTTATATCACGAACAGAACAAATTCGAGAAAACAGTAGCGTTTTTATTCACCCCCTTCTACAAACTTATCAGGACCTAACAATTGGCATCAGAGCCTACTGATTGACGCACAAATCAAGATCCATACTTTTGTGATTTTTCAAGAATAAGTGAATTTTTATTTTTCTTAAAAATTCAAGATGCCTACCCAAAAGACTAGAGCTGTTAAAATTCCTATGTCTGATAGAGAGTACTATGCAATGTGGAATATGAAGATGCTCCTATTTTTACAAGTGGCAAATCCAAGATATCTTAATGTGCTAAAAACTGATCCAAATGTTCCTATGATTTATGAAGCTGAGATTATTGAGAATAACTTAGTTGTTGTTTCTGCAAGGTCTTATCCTAAAGATCCAAAAGAATATACAGCCGATGAAAAAGAAGATTCTATTTTGGATGCAAACCTACAGTTAATTCTAGTTGATTTTCTGGATCCAGTTATGAATAATCATGTGTTGAATTGAAAAGATGCCAAGAATATCTAGGAAACAATAGAGATAATCAATGAAGGGAGAGAAGAAGTAAGAGAGAACAAAATGGATATTCTCACTTCTGCATATGAGCATTTCAGATCAAATCCAGGGGAAGGTATCTCTAAAGTTTTTAAGAGATACAATAAATTAATCAATGATCTGAACCTTCATGGAAAGTACTAAACTGTCAAAGAAATAAACAAGAAATTTCTTTTGACATTTCCAACCCATCTAGAGCACATGATTTCAGCCATAAGAGAGGCAAGAGATTTAAGTGAGGTTTCACTGGAAAGACTCTATGGTGTTCTAAAAACCTATGAGCTAGAACAAATTTAGTAGAAGGAAATCTATGGGGAAGGAAGAGTGGTCAGTACGTCTACTGCACTGGTAGATGGAGTCCCACAGAAACAGGAAGTGAAGGTTGTTCTACCTTCCGGTCCTAACAAGGATGTGATTGTAGCTGAATTTGGTGCTACATCTACAAGTCAATCTGGTGGTGATTTCTATTCTTTGGAGGAGCTTGAACAGTTGGAAGATGAGTCTATGGCCTTGATAGTGAAGAGGTTTGAAAACTTCAGGTTTAGGAGAAATCCTAATTTCAAGTTCAAGACAAATGCTGACAGATACCAGACATGTGATTCTTCATCCTCAAATAGCACAGGGGTGGCTATAAAACATGGATGGTTGATAGAAGCATGATTCGGTGCTTTAATTGTAATGAGTTGGGACACTTTGCAACTGAATATAAAAATCAAAGGCAAACAAATAAAACCTCTCATGATACATATAAGAATAACAAGTCTGATGAAGCTTATCTTGCTGAAAGTAAAAGCTGGGATGACACAGACAGTGAAGATGAAGAAGTTGGAAATCTTGCACTCATGGCAATAGGAGATAAAGTCTCTACTTATACTCCATCCTCATCCTACATGTCTGAGGTAAAATTTACTAATGCTGAAATGATTCGTCATCTTGGTAGTACCTTAAGTTGTGCACGTAGAGAAAATGATAGAATAATTCTTCAGAACACTGCTCTTGAAAAAGAGGTTAAAGAATTAAGATTAGTGCATATTAATCAAGATGAACTTAAAAAGGAAGTAGATTTTCTTGAGAATAGGGTTAAGTGTTACAAAGAATTAGAAACCATTCTTAAAGGAAAGTGTTCGCACAAAATCACGCAAGTGTACGCGGTCACAAGTAATATATGAATAAGTCAAGTTCGTTCCCACAGAGACTGGTTTAGGTTACTACAGTTATGCACTTATGAAACAATGTATGGCTATTGTTCAATGCTAAGACAAGTATCAAAGTTGTATTTTTATCAACTAAATTAACTAAGCAACTTATCAAGACTATAATTAACTAAGGAAATTACTGTCGAATTACTTATGAGAATAAAACATGGGATCCTAACTTCATTAAATACTTCATCTAGAGTTTTATGCCTTTAATCAATGTATGTGACAGTTATGACAACTAATCGGACAACACGAAATCAGTACACGCTACCTTTCAGTATACATATACCCAACCACTCAAACATCCACAAAAGAGATAGAAGTTGGGTAGACACCAATTATGCTTAGACCCTATATGTCTATAAGATTTGAAAACATAACGGTTTAACCAGCAAGTTATCCATTCAGATTACATAGGGCAGGTAAGATGGTTAAAATTACCTACGAATCATGCATGACAAACATACATAAACCTATGCTAGCATGGCAAGTTATAAACCTCTATATCCACTTTCGCAATCAATAGAGATTAACACACAACTGAGATGTTAGCTATGCATCACAGAAGAATAAGTACAACCATACTAGGAAGCCAATAATTCATCACACACAAATCTTTAAAACAATCAACTACTAAAATCCATATATAAATCCGTTAGAATCCCATGATAACGATTAGTTCATAATCGAACCGTTCATCATCATGGGTTCTGATGAAAACATGATAGTAATAAAGTCTGGAATACTAATAAAGAGTAATAAGGTTTAGAATAAAGCTCTAAAACGAGCATCCAAAGTATCGCCTAAAGAAGAATACAAAAGATGAAGTAAAACAAGAACTCCGTTGCTTGTCACGAGTGTTGGAATTTTGCCTCCACGATGTATCTCCTGGCTCTCTCTGCTGGTAGATATGTAGATAGATAAGATGTTAACCCTAAATTCGGGCCCATGTGTATTTATAAGCTCCAAAGTTGACTGGTCTTCGCTGGATTCCAAATTAGAATCAAAATCAGGATTTTCAGCATTCGAGGCCGCGCGCCCGCGCACTGATGAATTCTGTCCCACGCGCCCGCGCACCATGCTGCGCGCTCGCGCACTGTCTTCTGCTCAGCACTTCGTTTTGCTTTGATTTTGCTCCATTTTGCTTGCAATCACCTGGTCTTCACCTCTAATGCACATATCCACCATATACTGCTAAATGATCACCTTTCTGCCTCTAGATGCTACTCTGCACACAATAACTATAAAACACATTAAAAATACCACACACTTGAGTTCAAACGATCGATTTAAGCTGAATTGAAGCGTTCCAAGTAGATATAAAATCCACTTATCAAAAAGATTACAGAACTTGAGACTAAGGTTAGAGCCTACTATAATTCTTGCAAAACTGCTAAAGAAATCTTCAATAAGCAAGCTATTAGTCAAACTATTGGAATAGGTTATGACTATAACGAGGCTATTGGAGAATTAAGCATTAATACCCCAAATAGAGTCAGTGCTGAAGAAAGGGGTGTACAACATGTGCTTAAGGGTATTGAAGAACCTTTCTTTAAAGAATCTATAGAAGTGCCCCTGAATGAATATTCCATAATCATTAAAGAAGAGATCTGTACTGAGGACATTGCCAATGGGATTGTCCACTCCAAAAATTGTGTGCCTGAGGGTTCTGTCAAAGTTGTTCCCACAACGGAGACCAAATTAGACACTCATAAGTTGGATCAAAACAACAACACATCTAACATGCATAACATGCCTAGTGTAGATTTGTCTCATAAAGCATGTGGTGTTGCGAATTACATGTCTTGTGCTTTTAATGCCATGTATGTTTATTTTAATAGTAAGCATGCATCAAATGATAAGACTGCTCCCCGTCAACATGTAAATCATAAGAAGGATTCTAGATCCAAAACTACTAGTCCTCTTAAAGTTAGAGTGGACACATTTATACCCAAGCCTAATCAGAAATTTGTTATGGCTGGTTATAAGTGGAAACGCTCTTTCATTAAGGAGGTTGAAGTAGTTAAAATCAAGAGTGTTGTTTTGCCTGACAAAGGTCAATTCTTTAAGTATGCCAGACCCAACCAAGCGTGGGTTCCGAAGAAGGCCTAATCAATTTGATATTACAGGGTGTGAAACAGGTGAACCGGGTTGTGTGGATTCTGGACAGTGGATGTTCAAGGCATATGACCGGAGATAGAGCCCTAATATCAAATGTGGTTGAGAAAGCTGGCCCAGTGGTTACCTTTGGAGATAACAGCAAGGGTATAACTGGAGGATATGGTTGTTTAAAAACTGGAAATGTTATCATTAAAGATGTATCAGTTGTGGAAGGTCTTAAGCACAATCTTCTTAGTATCAGTCAATTCTGTGACAGGTGATATGCTGTTCATGTTGACAAAGAGAAGTGCCAGATCTTACACAAGAAGAATCCAAAGCCTTCTCTTCAAGGGGTAAGGAAAGGAAACTTGTTCATAGCTGACCTGTACTCTAGATGCAAGGATGAAGTCAATTGTTTTTATGCTAAAGCTTCATCAAATGAGAGTTGGCTATGGCACAAGAAGCTGTCTCACCTTAATTTCAAATCAATGAACTCCCTAGTCAAGAGGGAGTTGGTGAGAGGGTTGCCTCAAATGGAATTTACACTGGAAGGATTGTGTGAGGCATGTCAGAAAGGGAAGTCAAAGAAAGCATCTCACAAGGGCACTGACATATCTACAACAACTGAACCTCATCAGTTACTGCACATGGATATGTTCGGTCCAGTTAATGTAATGTCTATGTCAAAGAAACAATATGCTCTTGTGATCGTCGATGACTATTCCAAATACACATGGGTTTTATTCATACATTCCAAGGATGAAACTCCACAAATGGTGATTGATCATGTAAAGTTGATTGAGCAGGATTCTAAGTTTCCAGTTAGAGCAATAAGGTCAGATAATGGAACTCAATTCAAGAATGTAGTCCTAAATGACTTTTGTGCAGACAAAGGGATAACATTGGTAACAATGCAGATACCACTAACACTGGAGAAGAATCACCAAGACAATCTGCCAACAACTCAGGGGAAGGAAATGAAGGGTCAACTAGTCATTCACAACACCATAATAAAGAACAATGTGAATCATCAAGATCAAATCTTCCAAGACAAACAGTTTGGAATAGAGCTGATTATTGGTGATCCAGGTGTTAGAGTCAGAAATAGAAGTGCTACTAAAAATGAATGTCATTATTCAGGTTTTCTTTTTGAAATAGAACCAAAGAAAATTGAGGAAGCACTGACTGATCCTGATTAGGTGATTGTTATGCAAGATGAACTCAATCAATTTGAACAACAACAAGTTTGGAAGCTGGTACCTAGACCAAAGAACAAGAAAGTAGTTGGTACTCGGTGGGTATTCAGAAACAAATTAGATGAAGATGGCATAGTGACAAGAAACAAAGCAAGATTGGTTGCTCAAGAGTATTCACAAGCTGAATGCATTGATTTTGATGAAACATATGCACCAGTGGCAAGGCTTGAGGCCATCAGGATGTTCTTAGCATTTGCAGCATACTCCAATTTTAAATTATATCAAATGGATGTTAAGAGTGCATTCCTGAATGGTAAGATGGATGAAGATGTGTATGTAGAACAACCCTTGGCTTTGAAATCAGGAGTTGCTGGACTTTGTTTAATGTTATTCCCAGAACAATGCAACCTAGATTATAGAGGGGGGGGTTGAATACAATCTAGTTAATTTTACAAAACTTTTTCAAACCTTGTCGAGTTTGTAAATTAACTAAATTCAGTCAAGCTTTGAACAAAAATAAATTCTTCAAGTTAAAAAGAAATGCAGGAGACAAGCAAACTTTTTAAACTTTTCAGGTGGGTTTCTCGAAAAAAGCCCACCTGAGTTGTATATTGAAGAATTCTCTGGTTTTGTTTTATAACAAACTCCAATTGTTTACACAGATGATGAAAGAGAGCCTAAGTGTTTTTCTTTTAGCTTGGTGCTCTCTTCACTCTTTTCTATGCTACTCCATACAGTCTTATATACATCAACTATATGTTACAATCAAAACCTACAAAATAATAAAATATTACATTTTTGGTTCTGCTTGGCTGGCATCACAGATAAACTTGTATAGTCCCAAAGGATGCTTTCTGATTGAGCGTGCTTCTTTCTTCAAGAATTACTAAGTCCATGCAAATTGACCTAGCTTCCAAGCCCATGTGACATCTTCATGAAAGAGACCTTTCCTTGGATACACGACTGTCAAGTCACTATCAGCTGAGATAAGTTAACATGTAGTATTGCATATAGGTCTTCATGTATGTCAAGCGTTTCCTTTGGGTCTAGTTAGAAGATAAACTTCTAGGTAGCTGTTGTAACTCTTATTTATCCTTCGAGACATAGGAGATAATGGATGACTTCACATTTCATTTGTAGGAATTTGAGCCTTCGAATATTTACAGTTTGACTCCCTATTCCATACATCTTTTACGTCGGTATCCATCATCTTTCAGTCACGGATGTGTAATGGTGATCTCTGAGACTGTCCTCCATTCAACCTGTTTAAATAAAGAAAACTTCAAAAGATTCATTTACATAGATTTTCTTTTCTTGTTGAGTGGAATGAATATCAATAGGCGCATTAATTCTTTATCCGTAGACTGCTATTCTACTTCATTTATCCGTAGAATAGTAATCTCAGAATATCAGTAGAAGTAATATCCTGAGCTGTATCCATAGATAGAACATGACATCCTTAGCTGCAGATAAACTATCTTCAGCTTTATCCGTAGATGGAATATCCGTTGATGAGATAAGATGTCCTCAACTTCTATCCATAGATGAGATGAGATGCTTTCAGCTTTTATCCGTAGATGAGATAATATTTACATAGCTTTATCCGTAGAACGAATACCTTTAGCTTCATCCTTAGATAAAACATCTCTCATCCTTATTGACTCACCATTACTGAGTTGTTTTGGCAAACTTACCACTGAAACACTTGTTGCTTGATTAGACGTCTGTTGGCTTGATTCTGAATTGCTTCCTAACTTGATGACAAAATATCTTCCATACATTTGATATGACTTTGAGTCCTTGGATAGATAAAGTGCCTTATAGTTAACATCCTGATTATCACCTGCTTTGATTTAGCTTTCTGACTATCAGCTTCGATATCATGATCAAATTCTTGTCTTGAGTATTTTGTTATCATCATTCCAAATGTATCAACCCTAACAATCTCCCTTATTTATGACTGCTAGAACTGGCATAAATCCTTATGTTGATGATAACAAAACCCTGCAAAGTTCTCAGTGATCTTCAGATAGATGTTAATACTGGACATAATTTGATGATGCTGCAAGTAGAAAAATAAAATATTGAAGCTGTCAAATCCCATATACTTTCCTGTAAACTTAGTCTATACCTTCTTCTAAGGGGTTCCAATAGGTTATAACCAAGGGTAGAGAAATTCTGAAGTCTGAAATCTCCTTCTAACTCCCCCTGAGAACAAACTATCTTTTCTATCTATTTTCTCCCCCTTTTTGTTATCAGCAAGTACGATAGAAGAGGCATTAACTTAGTTACTGAATAAGAATTTGGGTATAGGAATCCAACACTTCATGAATCGAAAGATTTCTCTCTGTAATCTCTCTATTCTTGCATCAGGATCTCATCCTGGCTCACTTCACACAACTCACCTTCCCTTACTAAAGGGGTACTCAAAAGCTCTCATTTTGTCATGCTGGAAGAAATAACATGCCTCTTATTCTCTCCCTCTCCTTTTGTCTGGTCTCAAGCCAGCCTCTCCACTCGCTCCCTTCCCTCAATCCTATAGATGTCTCAACTATATTGAATTCCTTGATACTCAGTTTGTATGAGCCGATTGATTTTACAACTAAAATCAAGGAAGTCAATATTGTTTTTCTATGGATAACTGCTGTTAGGCTTATCCGTAGGTTGAGAGACACATGTCTACGGATGAAGGATATCCGTAGAGGATATGGAAGAATGGAATTGTGAAGTAGAAATTGATGTAAGTTATGCGGAGATTGAATGTGACATTTAAGTGCACAATGCTTACATCAAGATCATCAAGAAGAGACTAGTGATCCAACGAATTCTCTGAAAGAGAATGATCACTAGGTGAATGGAGCTTCTCCAAGAGTTCAAAAAATGGAGAATCAATTACTCATGAGTTGAATGTGTTAGATCAGGATTCAATGATCGTCAGGATCTAGACTTCAACTGATCAGGATTGCTGACATCATCAAGATTGCATGGTCGTCAGGATCAGAATGAATATCAGGACTGGGATCAGGATTGATCATCAGGACTGGAAGCTGATCAGGATTCCTACTTCGAGTTATATTTGGAGTCTAGTTAAATAAGGAAGATTATTCTGTCGGTTCCTGGTTTGTAGTTTTGTAGCTATCAATTTAGGATATGTTTCAATCTTTGTAATTGATTAGGACTTATCATTGATAGAGAAGCTGTGTAGTATATAAACACAGTTTAGGTTTCGATTTATGTGAGACAGAGAGGGTGAACATAATCGATAACACAGTCGAGTATTTTTGTAATCTAGAAGCTCTCAAGAACACAGAATTTCTTGAGAGAGTTTGTAACAGTTTTATATCAGATTTAATAAAGCTGTTATCATTCTTTCATATTTGTGATTCATATCTTATTAAGTCGAGAATCTTATACAATTGTATTCAACCCCCCTTCTACAATTGTTTATTACTGGGCAACAATTGGTATCAGAGCAAACTGATTTAATTTGAATCAGATACGATCTAAGATGTCGACAACAAAGTATAAAAGCATGAAAATTCCCATCCTGAAGAAATCAGAATATCCAACATGGAAGGTAAAGATGTTAATGTACCTTGAGGCTATGGATCCTGACTATCTGGACATAATTCGTGATGGACCATATGTAACACCCCCAGATCCGGGGTCAGGAATCTGGGTTGTCACGCTCCATCAATGATACAATACCTGCAATACTTACAACATTCTCATAATACAACTTCCAAAGACCCCAATCACTTACGCACACACACACAAGTTATGGCCTTGGAAATGAGCAACAATTATCAACATTTGTTAGTACAACCCAAATGTACTATCCAGGATCTCATCTATTATTTACAACCTCTACCTGAAGTTACAATAATAGACCTCACAATTCTATACAAGGTTTAGTAATACAAACCTACTCGAAAAGAATTCTTACTAATTCAAGCTGCAACTATTCTGCTCACACCGACAGTATCCATCATACATCAACTATCTCCAGGGTGGTCTCTCCATTCCCTTTCTCTCGTAACACGAGGTGGATTCGACAATGTTTTCCTTAGGCTGAAAGATTTAATAAAGCAAGAATGAGCTAATAGTGCTCAGCAAGAAATCTATCCATTTTAAATCTTTAAACATTTTAGGGAGATAATCCATATGGGATCAAAGCTTTTATCACTACTAGGGTCTAACCCCAAAGTTGTATACCGTTTAAAATACCGTATGACTTATAATCATACTCATATACTCTTCGTAAATCCTTTAGGAAATCCTTGGTATCAGTATGGTAAACCAAGACTCAAGACATATCTTTTTAAAATAGAGGTTAACATTAGAATCAAGGCTTAAAGCCTATTTATTGATTCAAAATACCATACAGTTCAATATCTTTATAACCACATTCTACGCATTAAACGGATAAAATACTAGTATAACATAAAAGATGAAGTTACGAGGAAAATTCATATTATGATTCTGTAACCCAAAATCAACTTATGCATATATAATCTGAGTAAGGTTTCATCAGAGTCATAACTCATAAAGTAAAAGATGAAGTTGCAAGGATTTATTGTAACTTCATTTTTGAACACTTTTCAACCCCCTGCCAACATGATCGGTAAACCTGTACCAAAAATGTCATCCTTAGTCCCTTTCAATACATGTTTCAGAAAACCCCCTGCCAACATGATCGGTAAACCTGTACCAAGGATGTCATCCTTAGTCCCTTTCAATACACGTTGCAGAATTATCCAAATTGGATGATGAACCAATACTGGAGTAATCACCGCGCCAGTTGTCCCAACCTCATTATGATCAGTAGCAGGTCGTACAACTAAAAATGTTTTCTACATGTAGATGGAAGAACACGACAGCCTGACATTGTCTACCGCCTTTCTGGATCTCCCCGGCCCATTTGGGGCAATAAAAATTGATGGGTCGGCGCGACTCGACCTCTTACACTGCTCCTAGTTCGGATGAAATCCATGACTCTGAAACGTAAAGATCGTCCCCCTTTCCCCAAGAGTAATACTTGTTGATACGACTCCACTAAGTAGTTATATCTAGGTTGGAAAGGAAGATTCTCCAATATTTCCCAAGCTATTGCTTGTTAATGGATATCGACTTGTTCCATCAATTTACTCCTCGATCGTTGAGGTAGTAGCACAACATTTGACTTGCAGCAATTAAATTGCTCCGATAAAATATCTATCCCCTGACAGTTTGAGTTGAGAGTTTAAAATGAGTAGCAGTCACTTAAATCAGGTTCCCCATATTTTTGGTAGTTGAGCGAGTATTTAAATCCTCTTAAAAGATATATTTAAATGGAAAAACAGTGTTTCGGAACCTCCCCTTGATTTAAAAGAATTAATAATACAGTTTAGAATATCCTTCGTAATTATTGAAGGTCGAGGATAAACTTTAAATAATATAACTCATTTTAAAACGTGTTAAAAGTATTTAATAAATAATCGAATAATATTTATTAAATAAATAAACCTTAAACGAATATTCAAAAATAATATTCATTAAATAAATAAGGATTAAATGAATATTCAAAATAATATTCATTAAATAAATAAGGATTAAATGAATATTCCAAATAATATTCATTAAATAAATAATCATTAAATGAATATTCAAAATAATATTCATTAAATAAATAATTTTCGAATAACAGTTACCCGATATCTTTATCGGAAAATAACCTTTAACATATACAGAAAATATAACTACTTCCGGCCTAAAGAATAAATATCATATGCCCTTTACCTAGGGCATTTATAAAAACCTGGCTTCTAACTAATATCTCATATCTAGCTTAGAAGCCCATAATCAAATCATAAAGCAAGTATCACAATATACTTTCGAAAACAGTTATGCCTTCCATTAGCATATATAACTGAAATATTATTCAAATAGTATTTCTCGACTGAGATAATACTCAAATAACATTCCTTGAAAGATATAGTAAGCAAATATCATTCCTCGAATGATATCATACTCAAATAACAATCCTCAAAATACATAGTATTCTGCCGATGGAATCCCTCCGGGTTTCCACGGCTATCTACATATCTCAAAATACCGACTCCCGATTTAGAGTCGAAAACAATGAATATGCTCTTATATTTAGAGCTACCAGGTAAACCGGTTCATAACTACTTAACTCAAAAGATTTTATATAATCCAAAGGTCAAATCTATTTCAACAAGAAATAAGATATATCGCACAAATGTCCAATTGTATACATGACAAAAGCAGTATTATATAGTCAATACTTCAAGGTATAGATTTATAAACTTGCATCAACAGGAATTAAATATTTTGATAAGTAGAATATAGTACGCTCTACATCGTAGAGCCTCATGTACTCCAGTTTATATCTATATCGATAAATAGCATATGAACAACCGTTCAGCATTTGAAAGCTTATACGATAAGTAAAACAGTTCGTGCATTTGTAGCAGTCATATCACAACAACAACAGTTTTAAAAAAAATAATATAGCCGAATGCTAGAGCTTCGGGTTTTGAGAAACTTGCACGATACTTGGAACAAAGAGTACACATAAACATTTGAATAACCAAGTATTATACATTTGAAAATATACCTACTCTGAACCAATAGAGTAAGGTTTTAGTAAACTTGCCTGGAAATCCCGAAGTAGCAATAAGTCTCAGGTTGGTCCAGTAATCTAGAATCAACACAAGGTTCAAGATTAATAACTTCAACGCTTTCACCATACTAAGTATATACTATCTCAAGTACAAAGTCCATTATCAAGTTAACTCCTTAAGAACTTCTACTCGAGCATGC
The DNA here is from genome assembly GCA_030848705.1 of Heracleum sosnowskyi. Lineage (NCBI taxonomy): Eukaryota > Viridiplantae > Streptophyta > Magnoliopsida > Apiales > Apiaceae > Heracleum > Heracleum sosnowskyi. The sequence continues at coordinate 45,596,951 of CM061239.1, read as the reverse complement.
TCGGTCACACATTTTTATAAAATTGAGATTTAATCCTTTTAGCATGAAATCTTTTCGAGGGTCTTCCTAAACATACCTAGCATGTTATCACAAAGTTTCACATTTTATTATGACCTCTAAGTGGTTCGATCATAGCCTCAAAGTTGACTAAGTGGCACGGTTTGGTTTTACGAACGCCTTACACTAAAACACATGTTTCTCCTAAACCGTAAATCGTAATGACATGATTCTTGCGCTCACGTAAACTAGAAACAAAGCTCTACACACTCATGTTCATCATTGAACCAAAAGAGGCAGTTAGGTTTTCGGATTCTAGGCAGTTTTTAGAGTTATCGAAAATCGGGCATTACGACGGCTTAAAATCGAATAATCCTATTTTTAACCAACCCAAATAAGCATTCAACCAACACCCAAGACTCATATACACCCTTCATCATCTTCCTCACTGCCTCAACAGGTCTTGGAGCTACAATACTTATTTTTCCATTTTCATAACAACCACACAAGATTCATGCCTCTAAACATGCATACCACATCAAAACTCCATTAAAACACAATATTTATCAAAGGGGTTTCCAAAGATTTATACCTTGGCTTGAAGCTTAGAAGTGATCTAAAGACTTTACAACTCTTAAACCTTGCTTAGAACATCCTTTGGAAGCCAAACCATCAAGAAACAAAATATGAAAACTAAGTTAGTAACTAATCATCCTAGAACACACCATCTTGTAAAAATCATATAAAATCGAAAAATAAGAATTTTGTTCTCAAATCTTTTACCACACCTTCTGATCTTCAAGGGATTTCTTTTGAGTCCTAGATCATCACCAGGTATTGCTTGAAGCTCTACTTATTGGCGTTTTAAGATCGATGGCAGAAACTGCCAGGAACAGGGCAGATTGGAATCTTCAACTTGGAGAAGGGATTTGACTAGGCTACACCCCTTTGTTTACCATGAAATTTTTAAAGAACCTTAACCATGGAGTGGAGAAGCTACGGTAAAATTTGGTGATTTATGGATGGATAGAAGTGGAGATATGAATTTGTCTTTGAGTTGTGCTCTTGTTTGGCAGATTGGAGAGCTTTTGCTCATCTTACTTTTGTTTTGTTTTTCAACTTGGATGCATCTTTTCTTTGGTGTTGTTAACCACCCATTGGTCCACTTGTTCCTCTCTCATTAGTCCAAGTGTTGGCCTCTCATCAAACAACTCCATTTTTGCCAATGTTGCAAATACACCCTTAGCTTTCTGGTTGACTTTCAAGCATTACACCTTGGTTTTTCTTCTTCCACCAATTGGATCGTCTTTGTGTCCTTTTAATAAAATCAATATGTTACAGCTTATATGTTGCATTTTATTACTCCACTGTGGCACAATCCCTTAAATCAATATTAACTCCAACATCCCTTATCTATTCCCTCTTTATTCCTTGTTCTTAAAAAATGTTCTCGCGTTTCTTCGAATATTCTCAAATCAAATATAATAAAATTCCAAGATATTAAATCCTCAAATCCTCAAATTTAATATCTCATTTCTTGAATATAATAATATATAATTCACTGCCCGGTCAAATACTACACCAAAATAAAATTTGGAATTTCTGAATTCCGATCGTCTTTGCATACACTTATTTACTCCGTAGATCACTAATACGACTTCGAAAGTTCATTATCCCGACTCGTACATAGGGTGGTCTGAAAATCTTTTTCGGTTCAGAAATTTACTATTCATCAGGATTTTACTATTCATCAATTTTTTTTTAACTAAGTCCAAAATTTGGGGTTATTACAGTCTCCCCTCCTTAAAAGGATTCCGTCCCGGAATCTAAGAAAATAGTTGAGGTTACTCTTTCAATATAGAAATCTGCAGTTTCCAGGTTGACTCTTCAACCCTCTGGTCTCATTACAACTCTTACTCATTCCGGTCTGTGATATCTACCGGACGCTTTATATAAGCCAATTCTAGCTATGTTCACATACACCCATTTTCTATCAACATTCGATTATTCTTGCAATCGGCGGTACAACACTTACCGTAACTTCGGTTGTCTGAAATGTTTCTTTCGGTTGGTCTGCGGATCCTACGTAGTACTCACACTCAATCTCGTTGCCAAACATGTTTGGAAAACTCCTCCCGAATCGGGAGTTCCATCCTTGGTTCTTATCTGACACGATGGTGACTGGAACTCCACGTCGCCCAACTATCTCTTTCGTAACTCTTCTGTTAACGATCTCTTGCTGATAACAAAATATGAGTAAACTCATTTGATCCATCAATTATAGCTCAATTGACGTCATAGTCCGACTTGATTCTTGTTGATCCTATCACAGAATCCATTATAGTAAAATTACATTTCTAATCAGGAATCTCTATTAACTGTGATAGTCAACTAGGTCTTTGTTCTGCCTTCATTTTCTGACATATCCAATATTTGTTTACCAATCGATAAATCCTTTTATTTATCCGACCACTTATAACATTTCCTTAACTTTCTTTACCTTTTTTGTACTCTCGGTGTAGCTGTCTCTTTATGACAGATCTTTATTCCTTAATTCGTTCTGGCTCATTCAGGACCTTTAAATAATCCTTTATGTTCTCGTGACTTCAAACTTCATCCGTTCAGTTCTTCTTATTAGTCATTCCGAAGATTTAGCATCTTTCATTTCTTGAACATTTGGAATCCAAACTTGGTAAAATATACCTTATGATTCCTGGAAATTTTCTCACATTTCTCGATCCACTCAACTTTTTCAGTCTTTCGAGTAAGTCTGGTCATTGGGGCTGCTATCTTAGCAAAATCTTGTACACATCTTCGGTAATATCCGACTAAATCCTCAAAATTACTCACCTCGGTTGGTGTGGTTGGTCTTTCCTAGTTTGAAACGTCTCCTATCTTTGCAGGGTCAACCAGTACTCCTTTACTGTTGACCACATGTCCTAAAATTGTACTTCCTTTAGCCAAAACTCGCACTTTGAGAACTTGGCATATAACTTTTCTCTCCTCAGTGCTTCTAACACGATCCTCAAATGTTCTGCATGTTCTTCCTCGGTCTTTGAGGTAAACCTAAATATTGCCGATGTCACTATGACATACTTATCCAAATACTTCTTGAAAAGTCGATTCAGCACGTCCATGAAAGTTGCAAGGGCATTCGTCAGCCCAAACGACATTATTAAAAACTCGTAGTGTCCATACTTGGTGCGAAACGCAGTCTTGGGTACGTTCTCAGGCTTAATATTCAATTGGTGGTATCCAGTTCTCAATCAATATTCAAGGATTTAACTACATCATGCAGCCGATCGATCAAATCACCGATCCTTGGCAGGGATATTCATTCTTAACAATTAGCCTATTTAGCTCTCGATACTCTATGCACAGCCTCATGCTGTCGTCCTTTTTCTTCACCAATAACACGGGGTGCATCCCACGGTGACGCATTGGTCTTATCATTCCTACAATTGAGCGACTAATTTCTTCATCTTGACTGGAGCTAGTCGGTACGGGGTCTTCGAAACTGGCGCCGTTCTTGGAGCTAATTCTATACCATACTTTATTTCTCTATCGGGTGGTAACCCCGGAAGATCTTCTGGAAATACATCCTCGAATTCGTTAGCCACGGGGATATTCTGTACACTAGGTACTTCCCGTTTCGTATCCATCACAGTCGCTAAACAAGTTTCATCTTCTTGGAGGTCAAACGCTTCCTCGTCCGACAATCTGAATTCTTACTTCATTTCTTTCTCAATCTATTCGCGTTTCATACTCTATCTTCTTTATGCCCATTTATTTCTCGTCCACTTTGCTTCCATTTCTATCATAGTCGTTTCATTAACCAAGGTAACATAATCAGTCATTTCAAACGCTTCGTTATTCTGAATTCGCATCATGCGAAACAAACCTTGGCAATTTCCGTAAACTTCGATTCATAATTTATTGGACTAATTTGTTTTAGCTCTCAGCTTCAACACTCTCTTTTTCCAAATTCTCAGGAAAATACTTGCATGGTACCAAGAATACTTCAAGCAACTGAATGCTTTATATATATAAAAAAAAACTTTGTAAAAATTCTCGCTGAGGGGGCGACTTGGTTAGGTCTCAATCAAATTATCGTTTAAAAATCTTCCCACCATACTTCACTGCATACATATGCATCGTGAATTCACTTATAAAAATTTGACCGAAAGTTGAACTTAGTGATACAATAACTAGTTCACTTCAAGAAACATTAACAACTAGCTGAACAAAATTTGCTAGTTTGATTGGTTTGGAACGCAGCATCTAGCTAGGATTATTAGCTAGATTTTCATCATATCATTAAAATTTCAACTAGTTAGAACAATTAACAAGTCACTCATTATGGCACATGCAATTAGCCATTTTCAATTTATTAGTACAGAAATCTCGGCATCGTAGTCAAAGAAAGAAAGAAAGCAAAATTTTTGACTACTCGGATAATGAATTAAAAAGAAGAATAATAAGTTTGGGACGAACAAGGTAATTATAACCCTTGAATAGAATATAGGATCTTGATAGAAAGTTCTTGGTATCGGAACAATTGATAACCTCAAACATTTCTCATCAGTGAAACGGTCCACCCAAAGGTGTCTCCGTACATAAACTTTATCAAATTTTCCAATAGAATTGAATTCGGAATAGCAATATCAAATTGATATCCTTTCTACGATTTCAACGTCTGATGTGCAAATCCCTCCTTAATAGAAGAAAAGAATTTACGAGTAGTCTCTGAAATATACATCATCTATGTTTTAGACACATAGCTAGATATTTATGAACTCGACTAGGGAGTCCAAGTATGAAAAAAAAAGAAGAAATCGAATGTCAAAATAAGCGTTAAAGAATATTCGTCAAATAATTAAGGAAGCATTAATTGAACATTCCTTAAATAATTGAAAGAATAAAGAATAAAATGTAGACCTAGAAGGATAGATGAATAATGGTTCCCTCTTCTGGTCATCCTAGGGCACGAACAAAGCGCTCTGGTGAGTAATGGTAAGTTAACTCTGCATATTTAAACTTCAAAGGTAATGAGAGGAGCAAAGAAAAGAAATAAAATGAATATAACAATGGTTGATTGCATCCCAAGTTGAAGTAGGAAACTAGAAAGGTTACCTGACATGAATTATTCAAGGTAACACGGGCATGAACTGTTTTAGATTGAGGAGTGTACCATCAAGTAGATACCAAGAAGTCAATGGTCATCATAATTTCTAACATCACCCGTACGAGGATGATCTTATCTTTCTGCCTTTATGGCTTATGGGACTAACCAACGGTACCTCAAAATCGTACAAGTCCTTAAATAGGTCGGGAGTTCGAAACATATTCGCCATTCCCCAATAATTGTTCAAAGATTGGGCATCCTACGGCTGCATCAACACATCCTCAAAAGATGAAGGTCGATTAACGTATATGTAATTTCTTAACACTAGTCGTATCGAACGAATCCAACCCCAGGCCACCATAGGTCTCGTCCCTCGTAGGTCCTGAGATTGTCGCATTGCTCGTCGCAACCATACGTGTCTTTATCAGAATCACGCTATTCATTCTTAATATCTTTGATTTCTGAGTTGAGCCATCATGGCCTATCGTACGAAATGTACTCGCGATGCGATTTAGCACGTTCGTCTCACGATAACGTTCTGGTACTACACGTACGCAACAGTCTCCTTTTTAGGTAACAAAATACCCATCGACGGAAAAGACACCAACTCTTGTGGAATCGTTGTTCTCAAGGCTTGGACCTCATACACAAGATAATGCCCTAACTAGTCCACGCAATTTAGTAATTCGGATCGCGTAAAGGACTGTAAGCGTCTCAATCTTCACATGTGCTGCCTTCTCGTGGCAAACTACGATGAACTTCAAACACTTAGGTTGTTACTAAGTCAAGTTATCCACTGGTATTGGCCATTCCGACCTTACCCCAACTGCAACCGAGACTCTGCTTCGCGTCTTATCTTAATGTTTTTGATAATCCGTGTACAATTCTAAACGTCCTTCTCATCATTATGATGATCTTCAACGGTCCTATCGGTCCTCCGATAAGTCCTCAACTAAACTCTTTAATCTTAACATCCTCAGTGGCACTACTTCCGGTAGTCCACTTAACGAACTCTATATGAGTCCTCTCGTCCTTCTATTACTTCGATGTAACTCTTAACACTCTCATATCCAAGTTTATAACTTAACGCTCTGATACCATTTCTGTAACACCCCCAGATCCGGGGTCAGGAATCTGGGTTGTCATGCTCCATCAATGATACAATACCTGCATTACTTACAACATTCTCATAATACAACTTCCAAAGACCCCAATCACTTACGCGCACACACACAAGTTATAGCCTTGGAAATGAGCAACAATTATCAACATTTTTTATTACAACCCAAATGTACTATCCACGATCTCATCTATTATTTACAACCTCTACCTGAAGTTACAATAATAGACCTCACAATTCTATACAAGGTTTAGTAATACAAACCTACTCGAAAACAATTCTTACTAATTCAAGCTGCAACTACTCTGCTCACACGGACAGTATCCATCCTCCATCAACTAACTCCAGGGTGGTCTCTCCATTCCCTTTCTCTCGTAACACGAGGTGGATTCGACAATGTTTTCCTCAGGCTAAAAGATTTAATAAAGCAAGAATGAGCTAATAGTGCTCAACAAGAAATCTATCCCAGTTTAAATCTTTAAACCTTTTAGGGAGATAATCCATATGGGATCAAAGCTTTTATCACTACTAGGGTCTAACCCCAAAATAGTATACCGTTTAAAATTCCGTATGACTTATAATCATACTCATATACTCTTCGTAAATCCTTTAGGAAATCCTTGGTATCAGTATGGTAAACCAAGACTCAAGACATATCTTTTTAAAATAGAGGTTAACATTAGAATCAAGGCTTAAAGCCTATTTATTGATTCAAAATACCATACAGTTCAATATCTTTATAACCATATGCTACGCATTAAACGGATAAAATACTAGTATCACATAAAAGATGAAGTTACGAGGAAAATTAATATAATGATTCCGTAACCCAAAATCCACTTATGCATATATAATCTGAGTAAGATTTCATCAGAGTCATAACTCATAAAGTAAAAGATGAAGTTGCAAGGATTTATTGTAACATCATTTTTGAACATTTTTCAACCCCCTGCCAACATGATCGGTAAACCTGTACCAAAAATGTCATCCTTAGTCCCTTTCAATACATGTTGCAGAAAACCCCCTGCCAACATGATCGGTAAACCTGTACCAAGGATGTCATCCTTAGTCCCTTTCAATACACGTTGCAGAATTATCCAAATTGGATGATGAACCAATACTGGAGTAATCACCGCGCCAGTTGTCCCAACCTCACTATGATCAGTAGCAGGTCGTACAACTAAAAACGTTTTCTACATGTAGATGGAAGAACACGACAACTTGACATTGTCTACCGCCTTTCTGGATCTCCCCGGCCCATTTGGGGCAATAAAAATTGATGGGTCGGCGCGACTCGACCTCTTACACTGCTCCTAGTTCGGATGAAATCCATGACTCTGAAACGTAAAGATCGTCCCCCTTTCCCCAAGCGTAATACTTATTGATACGACTCCACTAAGTAGTTTTATCTAGGTTGGAAAGGAAGATTCTCCAATATTTCCCAAGCTATTGCTTGTTAATGGATATCGACTTGTTCCATCAATTTACTCCTCGATCGTTGAGGTAGTAGCACAACATTTGACTTGCAGCAATTAAATTGCTCCGAGAAAATTTCTGTCCCCTGACAGTTTGAGTTGAGAGTTTAAAATGAGTAGCAGTCACTTAAATCAGGTTCCCCATATTTTTGGTAGTTGAGCGAGTATTTAAATCCTCTTAAAAGATAGATTTAAATGGAAAAACAGTGTTTGGGAACCTCCCCTTGATTTAAAATAATTAATAATACAGTTTAGAATATCCTTCGTAATTATTGAAGGTCGAGGATAAACTTTAAATAATATAACTCATTTTAAAACGTGTTAAAAGTATTTAATAAATAATCGAATAATATTTATTAAATAAATAAACCTTAAACGAATATTCAAAAATAATATTCATTAAATAAATAAGGATTAAATGAATATTCAAAATAATATTCATTAAATAAATAAGGATTAAATGAATATTCCAAATAATATTCATTAAATAAATAATCATTAAATGAATATTCAAAATAATATTCATTAAATAAATAATTTTCGAATAACAGTTACCCGATATCTTTATCGGAAAATAACCTTTAACCTATACATAAAATATAACTACTTCCGGCCTAAAGAATACAAATCATATGCCCTTTACCTAGGGCATTTATAAAAACCTGGCTTCTAACTAATATCTCATATCTAGCTTAGAAGCCCATAATCAAATCATAAAGCAAGTATCACAATATACTTTCGAAAACAGTTATGCCTTCCATTAGCATATATAACTGAAATAGTATTCAAATAGTATTTCTCGACTGAGATAATACTCAAATAACATTCCTTGAAAGATATAGTAAGCAAATATCATTCCTCGAATGATATCATACTCAAATAACAATCCTCAAAATACATAGTATTCTGCCGATGGAATCCCTCCGGGTTTCCACGGCTATCTACATATCTCAAAATACCGACTCCCGATTTAGAGTCGAAAACAATGAATATGCTCTTATATTTAGAGCTACCAGGTAAACCGGTTCATAACTACTTAACTCAAAAGATTTTATATAATCCAAAGGTCAAATCTATTTCAACAAGAAATAAGATATACCGCACAACTGTCCAATTTTATACATGGCAAAAGCAGTATTATATAGTCAATACTTCAAGGTATAGATTTATAAACTTGCATCAACAGGAATTAAATATTTTGATAAGTAGAATATAGTACGCTCTACATCGTAGAGCCTCATGTACTCCAGTTTATATCTATATCGATAAATAGCATATGAACAACCGTTCAACATTTGAAAGCTTATACGATAAGTAAAACAGTTCGTGCATTTGTAGCAGTCATATCACAACAACAACAGTTTTAAAAAAAAAATATAGCTGAATGCTAGAGCTTCGGGTTTTGAGAAACTTGCACGATACTTGGAACAAAGAGTACACATAAACATTTGAATAACCAAGTATTATACATTTGAAAATATACCTACTCTGAACCAATAGAGTAAGGTTTTAGTAAACTTGCCTGGAAATCCCGAAGTAGCAATAAGTCTCAGGTTGGTCCAGTAATCTAGAATCAACACAAGGTTCAAGATTAATAACTTAAACGCTTTCACCATACTAAGTATATACTATCTCAAGTACAAAGTCCATTTTCAAGTTAACTCCTTAAGAACTTCTACTCGAGCATGCTCGCTCACGCATTTTTATAAAATTGAGATTTAATAATTTTAGCACGAAATCTTTTCGAGGGTCTTCCTAAACATACCTAGCATGTTATCACAAAGTTTCACATTTTATTATGACCTCTAAGTGGTTCGATCATAGCCTCAAAGTTGACTAAGTGGCACGGTTTGGTTTTACGAACGCCTTACACTAAAACACATGTTTCTCCTAAACCGTAAATCGTAATGACATGATTCTTGCGCTCACGTAAACTAGAAACAAAGATCTACACACTCATGTTCATCATTGAACCAAAAGAGGCAGTTAGGTTTTCGGATTCTAGGCAGTTTTTAGAGTTATCGAAAATCGGGCATTACGACGGCTTAAAATCGAATAATCCTATTTTTAACCAACCCAAATAAGCATTCAACCAACACCCAAGACTCATATACACCATTCATCATCTTCCTCACTGCCTCAACAGGTCTTGGAGCTACAATACTTATTTTTCCATTTTCATAACAACCACACAAGATTCATGCCTCTAAACATGCATACCACATCAAAACTCCATTAAAACACAATACTTATCAAAGGGGTTTCCAAAGATTTATACCTTGGCTTGAAGCTTAAAAGTGCTCTAAAGACTTTACAACTCTTAAACCTTGCTTAGAACATCCTTTGGAAGCCAAACCATCAAGAAACAAAATATGAAAACTAAGTTAGTAACTAATCATCCTAGAACACACCATCTTGTAAAAATCATATAAAATCGAAAAATAAGAGTTTCGTTCTCAAATCTTTTACCACACCTTCTGATCTTCAAGGGCTTTCTTTTGAGTCCTAGATAATCACCAGGTAATGCTTGAAGCTCTACTTATGGGCGTTTTAAGATCGATGGCAGAAACTGCAAGGAACAAGGCAGATTGGAATCTTCAACTTGGAGAAGGGATTTGACTAGGCTACACCCCTTTGTTTGCCATGAAATTTTGAAAGAACCTTAACCATGGAGTGGAGAAGCTACGGTAAACATTTGGTGATTTATGGATGGATAGAAGTGGAGATATGAATTTGTCTTTGAGTTGTGCTCTTGTTTGGCAGATTGGAGTGCTTTTGCTCATCTTACTTTTGTTTTGTTTTTCAACTTGGATGCATCTTTTCTTTTGTGTTGTTAACCACCCATTGGTCCACTTGTTGCTCTCTCATTAGTCCAAGTGTTGGCCTCTCATCAAACAACTCCATTTTTGCCAATGTTGCAAATACACCATTAGCTTTCTGGTTGACTTTCATGCATGACACCTTGGCTTTTCTTCTTCCACCAATTGGACCGTCTTTGTGTCCTTTTAATAAAATCAATACGTTACAGCTTATATGTTGCATTTTATTACTCCACTGTGGCACAATCCCTTAAATCAATATTAACTCCAACATCCCTTATCTATTCCCTCTTTATTCCTTGTTCTTAGAAAATGTTCTCGCGTTTCTTCGAATATTCTCAAATCAAATATAATAAATTCCAAAATATTAAATCCTCAAATCCTCAAATTTAATATCTCATTTCTTGAATATAATAATATATAATTCACTGCCCGGTCAAATACTACACCAAAATAAAATTTGGAATTTCTGAATTCCGATCGTCTTTGCATACACTTATTTACTCCGTAGATCACTAATACGACTTCAAAAGTTCATTATCCCGACTCGTACATAGGGTGGTCTGAAAATCTTTTTCGGTTCAGAAATGTACTATTCATCAGGATTTTACTATTCATCAAATTGTTTTTTTAACTAAGTCCAAAATTTGGGGTTATTACACCATATATTCCTACAAGGATTGTAGAACGAACAGACACTGTACCTGAACATTATGTGGTCAAGGCCAAGAGTGACTGGACTCCAGAAGAAAAAGCTCATGTACTCAGAGAACCAAAGATAAAGAACATCCTGCACAGTAGTCTTGATACTGTCATGTCCAACAGAGTGATTGCATGCAAGTCTGCTAAAGAAATCTCGGATACCTTGGAAACTCAGTGCCAGGGATCTGCATCTGTCAAGAAGAACAGAAGGGCTCTATTAATTCAAGAATATGAACAATTCGATGTTAGACCTGATGAGAGCCTAACTGATTTATATGATAGATTTCTGACACTTCTGAACAGTTTATCTTTAGTTGACAAGGAGTATGAAACTGAAGATTCAAACACCAAATTTCTAAGAGCTTTACCTGAAGAATGGGATACTCAGACCTCGATCATTAGACATCAGTATGATTTCAACATTGTGTCTCTTGATGAAGTCTATGGAATGTTAAGAACTCATGATCTTGAAGTTCAACAGAGAAAGAATAAGAAAAGAAGCAAGGCAAAATCTATTGCTTTGAAAGTAGAGGCTAAATCAAAAGGAAAAGCTGTGGAGGTCTCTAGAAGGAAAACAAGAGTAGATGAGTCAGATCCTGATGACTCTTCATCAGATACTGATGGCAATCCTGATGCCAATACTGATGATGACTCTTCTGACTCAGACATTGAAGAGATGGTTGCTATGATTGTCAGAAGCTTCAAAAAGATGAAGTTCAGGAAGGCTAGGAGACAAGGCAACTTCCAGAAAAGGACCTTCAATGCAAACAAAGACAAGAATATCAAAAAGGACAGCAAGGGTAGCAAATTTGACAAGTCAAAGGTTAGATGCTACAAGTGTAATGGTATAGGTCACTTTGCTAGTGAGTGCAAGAAGACAAAGGCACTCATTACATCAAGCAAGGATTGGATGGACTCTTCCTCAGAATCTGATACTGAGGTGGTCAACTATGCACTAATGACCAATACTGATGATACTGCTATTCCTGATGATAAGGTACTTAATACTGTCTTTGATTTTGATACTGATAATGCTTCTGAGTTAAGACGTTTTCTAAAGTCATTGCATATTAGCTTTAGAAGTCAAACTGCTGAGAATACTAGGATCTTATCTGAGATGTCTGAACTTAGGAAAAGGAATAAGCATTTAGAAGCTAAATTTTCTCTTATTCAAAAAGTACAGATATAATGTGATAATGCTAAACACATGTATTTAGAGATGAAACTTAAATGTACTGCTCTTGAAAAGGAACTTGAGCATGCTAATGAGAAAATCAGAACCTGGACAGACTCTGGTAGAAAATTTCATGAGATTAATACCTCTAAGAATTGAAAAGAGTGTCTAGGGTATAAGTCAGATGAGGATAAGAAACTTAAGGAGAAAATTGTTATTGATTAGACAGTTAGTCCAAAAACCTATAGACATGTTATAGACAAAACTAAATCTCAGATTACTCCTGTTAATTTTATTTTTGGTAAAGATTCCAATTCAACTTTTGAAAAGGGATCTACTTCTGTTCAAAATATCAAAGTTATTAAGTCTAAACCTGTCTTGAGCAAAGTCACTAAAAACGTAGGTTTACTGTCTCAGAAACAACTTAAGGATAAAATCGGTGAAGTTACAGATAGGAAAAAGGAAGCTACTGTTAAGAGAAACATGAATGGTAAGATTGGGATCAATAAAGAGAATGGTTAAAAGTTTATCCCAAATGCACTTAGGAAATGTTGTTTTACCTGTGGTAACTCTAATCATCTTGCTATTGATTGTAAAAAAAGTTTAAAGAAAAGTACTGAAATTCCTATTTCTGATGTCAGGAGTAGATCAGTATTTTATAAACCACAGAAGTACTGTTTTCATTGTGGTAGTATATGGCATTCTATTTATACTTGTAAAGATTATCATGATTTGTACTATAACTTTTATGATCCATTGCCTAAGTTTGATAATAGTACAAAGTCTGGTAGAACTGATAATGTCATAGTGAAGCATGCTTTTGTTAATACTGAAACTGACAAAGCAAATCCTGATGGAGTAAATCCTGTCAGGACTGCTAAAGTCATAAAGTCTTCTGCTGCTAAAATTAATAAGTTACATGGAAAAGGAACCCAACATGTGTGGGTTCTTAAATGTTCTAACTAGAATGGTTCTATTCTGATTGCAGGGAAAAAGGAAAAATGTGTTAGTCATGGATAGTGGATCTTCTATGCACATGACTGGAAACAAAGCCCTGTTATCAGAATATGAGGAAAAAGCTGGCCCAACTGTGTCTTATGGAGATGGCAACATTGGACAAACTTTGGGATATGGCAATATAATCATTGGAAATGTCATCATTGAGAAAGTAGCTCTAGTGAAGGGACTAAAACACAATCTGTTGAGTATTAGTCAAATCACTGACAGAGGTTATCATGTCAACTTCTATTCCACACATTGTGAAGTAGTCAGCAAAGAAACAGGAAAGATAGCACTGACTGGCTACATGCATGGTAACATTTATGAAGCCAACATTCTCTCAAACACTGATGACTCCCCTACATGTCTCATCAGTAAAGCATCAGTAGATGAAAGTTGGAATTGGCACAAGAAGCTTTTTCATCTCAACTTCAGCAATATTAATGAGTTGGTTAAGAAAGATTTGGTTAGAGGATTGCCTAAAGTTTTGTATACTCCTGATGGACTCTGTGATGCATGTCAAAAGGCTAAAAAGAGAAGGACATCATTCCAGAGTAAATCAGAATCCTCTATCGAAGAACCATATCACATGCTGCATCTTGATCTATTTGGACCAGTCAACATTATGTCCATCAGTAAGAAAAGATACACTCTTGTCATTGTTGATGAATATTCTAGATTCACCTGGGTGTACTTTATGCACAGAAAAGATGAAACTCCTGAAATACTGTTGGATCATATGAGAATGATTGAGACAACCACAAAGTACAAAGTCAAGATACTGAGGAGTGATAATGGTACTGAATTAAAGAATTCAAAGATGGAAGAGTTATGCAAATACAAAGGAATTATTCAACAATTCTATGCTCCTGGCACACCTCAACAAAATGGAGTAGTTGAAAGGAAAAATAGAACTCTTATTGAAGCTGGCAGAACTATGTTGGAAGAAGCTAAATTACCTACATATTTTTGGGCAGAAGCAGTCAACACAGCATGCTATACACAAAATCTCACATTGATAAACAGACATGGAGTTACTCCTTATCAATCTCTCAAGGAGAAGAAACCAAGTTTGAAGCATCTGCATGTGTTTGGCTGTAAATGTTTTGTTCTCAGAACTCATCCTGAACAGCTAGGAAAGTTTGAAACAAAGGCTGGTGAAGGAATTTTCATAGGCTATTGTTAGGTCCTGATAAGTTTGTAGAAGGGGGGTTGAATACAAACTATACCGTTTTATCAAAATTTGTTCGTTTAAGATTAAACAAATTAGAACAAATTAATGCGGAATAAAAACTGAAACAATAATCAAGTTAAATAGAAACTCTATTAAACTTGAGGGGTGTTACAATTTTGATCACTGATTACAAAGAACTTGATAAAACAAATCTAGAATAAATTCGACAAGAATTTATCTATTTTTGTAATAAAAAGGATCGAATACTAAAAAGTAGTTCGATATAAAATCTAGGGATTATGATCCGCTAGAAAGCTAAAGCAGTACAAGTGAAATGATCCTTATGAATTTAATGTGAGGAACATATCAAGAATTAAATCACTTGAAGAATTTAATGCTTTTACAGTTGAAGAAAGAAGACACAGAGCTTTGAATGTAATGTTGAGAGTTCTGTCTATTTTCTGTCTTGTGTTGATAATACAAATGTTTCTGTCTCTTTTCTATTTAAACAAATGCAGCCTCTGTAATCTTCACGCGCCAAAACAATCATAGAATTGTATTAGGAAGACTTGCAGGAAGACTAACATTTTGCCTTGGAAGACAATCGGGAAGACAATCATTTGTAAAGGGAAGACTACCGGGAAGACAAGGAAATGGCCTAGGAAGACTATCGGGAAGACTTAATTCTAAGTCTTCCTAGTTCATTTTTATTCTAATTTAAATAATTAACTAAATAAATTATGTATTAAATTAATTCTTTCCAGAATTAATTTAATAAATAATTTACTTAATAGTATTAATTATTTATAAGAGAATAAATAGAATTAGTTGACTTCTCAAACAATTCCAGAATCACTTAAAACTTAGATAAATAACAAACACAATAGTACGTTGACACTCGATGCACTGTCTGGTTCATGAGTGACTAACGACAATGATTGTTCTTTATCCATTTGACTTTAAGCAGTGATTCACTTCCTTCTCATTCAAGAACTCTGTAACCAGTATCTTTTTCTGTCACCACTTGAAATCTCCGTCACTTTAATTAATCCACTGAGCTTGAATACTTCATTGAGGCTTGATCAATAAATTGAGCTTCTTTCAATGTAGAATCACTTCAAGTCTGTAGATGACTTTAAACTTCATTCTTTGACAGATATAACCTTCTGAGATTCCTGTGACATTTGATTTTTATTATTTACTTATTACATCTTAATTAAAGTTGAGTAGAATCCTCGGTGTTTACAAATAGGCCTAGACATATGCCTTTCAGCTATCCTGCATCAAGAGCCTTTAGAGTTTTTAACTTGAGAACAAAGAATGTCATGGAGTCAATACATGTATCTTTTGATGATAAGAAGATAATTGGATTGAATGAAGACTCACATGATAGACTGATTTTTAAAAATGAAGCTACCAAGGAACCTGAAGAAAATGAATCAGATCCTGATGGGTCACCAAATCCTGATGACACATCAAATCCTGATGACACTTCAAATGTTAATTCTGATGATGAAAACAATAGTAATACAACTAGTAGTGCTAATGTTGAGGGGGAGCAACATCATTCTACTACAAGTTCAGAGTCAACTCAATCATCAAGACAGAATTCTTCAGATACTGATTCAAGTGATGATCATGATAATTCATCAGGAGGAGATAGTAATATTTCAGGGGGAGCTTCTAATGAATCAAATTCTTCTAATCAAGATAACACCAATCCAGGGGGGGCATTTACATCAAGGAATGACTTACCATCAGCAAGGAAATGGACTGCAAGTCATACTCCTGATTTGATAATTGGAGATCCTGATGCAGGTGTTCAGACAAGAAGTGCAACTCAAAATGAATGTCTATATAATAACTTTCTATCAAAGGAGGAGTCAAAGAAAGTTGAAGATGCACTCAAAGATGCTGATTGGGTTACTGCAATGCAAGAAGAATTGAATGAATTTGAAAGGAATGAAGTCTGGAAACTGGTACCAAGACCAAAGAACAGGTCAATTGTTGGTACAAAATGGATTTTCAAGAACAAGACTGATTCTGATGGAGTAATAATCAGAAACAAAGCAAGACTAGTTGCAAAGGGGTATTCTCAACAAGAAGGAATTGACTATGATGGAACTTTTGCTCCTGTTGCAAGACTAGAGGCCATCGGGATCATTCTGGCTTGTGCGGCTCATAAGAAATTCAAAGTTTTCCAGATGGATGTGAAAAGTGCTTTCTTAAATGGTGAACTGGAGGAAGAAGTATATGTTGAACAACGTCCTGGTTTCATTGATCCAAAATATCCAAATCATGTTTACAGATTGGATAAGGCACTTTATGGACAAAAGCAAGATCCAAGAGCATGGTATGAAACCTTAGCTCAATTCTTACTGGAAAGTGGATTCAAAAGAGGTACTATTGATAAAACTCTATTCAATTTGAATCATGGTAAGGATTTGCTTTTAGTTCAAATTCATGTGGATGATATCATTTTTGGGTCAACAAACAATAAGCCGTGTGAAAAGTTTTCCAAGCTTATGCAGTCAAGATATCAAATGAGCATGATGGGAGAAATGAGTTATTTTCTTGGTCTTCAAGTTAAACAGACTGATGATGACATTTTTATCAATCAGTCTAAGTATACAAGGAATTTGTTGAAAAGGTTTAACATGGAAGACTGTGTTACTGCAAGTACTCCCATTGCTACAGCTACCAAACTTGATCCTGATCAAGGTGCTGAGGTAGACGTAACTCACTACAGAGGAATGATTGGCTCTTTATTGTATCTCACTACAAGTAGACCAGATATCATGTTTGCAACCTGTCTGTGTGCGAGATTTCAAGCAAAACCTAGGGAACCTCATCTGATTGCAGTTAAAAGAATTTTCAGATATCTCAAAGGCACTCCTTCACTTGAACTTTGGTATTCAAGGGAATCAGATTTTGGTTTGTGTGGTTATTCAGATGCTGATTTTGCAAGATGCAAAATAAACAGGAAAAGTACTTCAGGAAACTGTCAATTTTTGGGTGGTAGACTAGTTTCATGGTTCAGCAAAAAGCAAAAGTCTATCTCTACTTCAACAGCAGAAGCTGAGTACATTGCTGCAGGAAGCTGTTGTGCTCAGATAATGTGGATGAGAAATCAGTTGTTAAATTATGGCATGTCATACTCAAAAATCCCTATTTATTGTGATAACCAAAGTGCTATTGCAATGACAGGAAATCCAGTTCAACATTCTCTTACTAAACACATCAGTATAAGATATCATTTCATAAGAGAACAGGTTCTGGAAGGAACAATTGAACTTCACTTTGTTCCTACTGATCAACAACTAGCTGATATATTCACCAAGCCACTGCCTGAAGCTACATTCAATAAGTTGGTGAATGAACTTGGAATGATGAACTTTGAGAATTTTTGAGAAAAGCTACAGAGAAGAAATCCTGATGACTATCAAATCCTGATGGTCATTCAGAAAGGTATCTATTTTTGATCAAATCCTGATAGGACTCTTCCTAACAGGAAGTCAACTGGTCAATCATGATGCATAGATACTGAAGCTGGTGTGAAAACTAGAGGTCTAAAGGCAATTTGAAAACAACAGTGCTGGTATTCTATGGAAAGTAAAAGCTATACTTAGTCTTTGATTAAGTATTAAGTTTTACTTTTAAATCTCAATTTATTTTCTAAGGAATTACCATTCATCATTTTAAATGTCATATGCACTATTGCTAACAATTTGTACAGGAAATAACAGAAGATGAACAATTGAGAGAATTGATAAATTTCATTGATACTTGAAGCTGTTTACAAATGGAAAAGGAAAATTACATTGTTTTCTAGTCTAGTTTTCTATTCAGGAACACGTGCCCTGCAAATTAGCATGAATGCTCCTGAGCAGCTTCATAGTCCATCAGGATTGGAAGGTCTCTTGTTCCATCCTTAAAGGACAAAAAGAGGAGCTGATGCACTTGAAGGCGGATCGTCACCGTGACCACCGGGACTCTTCCGTGCCTCCAACTTGCATGACATACAAGCATCACGGATCCTCTATCTTCTCTCAAGCTCTCGTTCGAGCTCTTCAGCGTCATCATCATCTTCATCTTCATCCTCGTCGTCTTCATCCTCTTCATCATTGACAATGATGAGATTGTCAAGAGGATTCCAGCCAGGGTTTGCCTGCTGGAAGTTGTGCAAAAGCATATCAGCCATTGCGTTTACAAAGGCATTATGCTCATGAGGGTCAGGAATGGGTTGTGGCTCTTCATTTTCTGCAATTTCTGCAAGAGCCTGATCCATCTCCTGCTAGATTAACTCTATTTCATCGAGTTCTTGATCAGGTAACGCATCTTGTTGGTTATTAGCAGCCATGGAAAAACGAAGAAGATGAAAGGTTTTCGTAAGTTTTTTTTTGGAGAGGGTTTGTGTATTTTTGATGGTAAATGATAATACTGTTTAACACTCTCTTTTATAGAGATTATTTGTTAAAGCTGCAGGTCATTTGCTTATTCTCGAGGCGACGGTTCAGTTTTCCATGACTATTTTGCCTTGATAAATGGTAAGAATATTTTAGTGGGTTCTACATCATTCATTTGGTGAATTTTTTTTAAAAAAACATTTTTCATAATTAGTGAAATAAAATTTTGTTTTCTTAAATGAAATTTTATTCTCACTTCACATAGAAAATATTTTTAATCCTGATGAGGCAAATGGTTTTATTGGAAATGCTTTTATTCCTGATGAGGTTAGGTTTTTCTTACATCAGAAAATGCCTACTTGTTATGGATTACTTTCTCATGCTATGGGGCAAGGCCAATCACACCTTGTTCCTAACCCAAGCATTCATCCCAAACAGTCTAAACAGTCAACAACCACCTCTATAGTGTCTCTCAAAAGACTTTAGTTGTAAAATCAAAGAAATCAGCTAGAACTGATGTGTCAGGAAGGCAATCAGGTTCAAAGGATTTTTCCTCTACACCACTCACTAAAAAGAAGATGCAAGGGGGTGTACAAGGGGTCCTGGTGAAGAAAGCTGCTAAGGGTGTTGAGGTTGTTTCTGTTAAAAGGAAGTTAGTGCTCAGGGATGATACTGATTCAGAAGATGATTTACCTATATCTTCTATAATGAATGTGAATAAGGAAGTTGCTGATACTGATATTGAAGCTGTGGCACCTTCATCAAAGCCACAGAAGAAAAGTACATTATCGAAAAGCAGGTATCATATTCCTTTGAAGATGCAAATGAAGGATACCAATATTCAGACATCAAATCCTGATGAGTCATCTACTCCTGATGCTCTAGCAAATCCTGATGTTGGTATTCCTGATGTACAAACGAAAGTTGTCTCTATCTCAGACTCTCCAGCAAAGGCCTCTCCATTTGCAAAGATTGTTGAAATTTCATGGGAGAAGGTTGCTGAGACTGCTTCAAAGCTTGGATTTTCACATCCATTGGAGAAGAAAAGGAAAGCAGCAGAGATAGTTTTCAAGAGACAAAAGAAGCTGAAAGGATCAAGCCCACAAGAACCTGGATCTCAAAGTGATTCAGCAGCTCAAACTGAAGATCCAGCCACACAAGAACCACTCGATCAAAGTTTGGGTGAAGGCTTAGCAATTGGAATGGTCACACAAGAACCATCTTCTCAAAGTGAAGATGCAGGCCAAGCTACAGTTTCTGAGAAATTTCCTGACAATGCTCAAGGGATTTCTGGTGCAGAAGAAGTTCAAAGATTGGTCGAGGACACTGTCAATGAGGGAAGCACACAAGAACCTCCAACTCAAAGTGTTGAAGCAGCTTCAGAACCTCATACTACACAAGAACCATTGGTAACAAATACTGATGCAAGCTCATCAAATCCTGACGGTGTTCAACCTGATAATAGTGGTGCTCCTGATGTTGAACCAATTTTGATGCAACCACTAAGATCACGACCAATGGACCATCCTATCACAGATTCACAGGATAAACTGAAAGGTATAGCTATTCCTGATCCTGATGTTACTCATGATGATGATGATTCTGATGATAGTGATGATGATAATAATGACGAGAAGGAACAGCTTGCCCGAGTTCTAAAATCTAGTCTTGGAACTAATTATGGTTCATCAAGCACATTCATGGCTGGCAAGGCTTCAACTGGAAAAGACTTCAGACAAGACTTTTCTATTCTTTCTGAGATTAATCCTGCTGAGCAATTGAAAAGGCATCAATGGGAAAATGAATGGTATAGGTCTGATGAATCTGTCAGCTATCCATATGCCTTGGATCATGCGTATGATGCAGTGAAGATGATAGAGAATCCAGATTTGAAGAATCATCTGAAGGCTACAACTCTTTTATCTAAAAGCCTGAAACATGAGATTGATTCTGTCAAAGCTGCAACTGAGTTGGTGAGGGAAAATATTTCTATGAGTTTTACAAAGGTGCCCACGGTTCATCATCTAAGGATAATGAAATCTCAAGTGAAATCTGTTTCAAACTTCTCTTGCCTTAATTTTGAATATATTGTCAAATACTGATGTCAAAAAGAGGGAGAAGGTAAGTCAGACAAAATGTACACCTGATCTAGTATTGAGAAATAATGATGATGATCATACTGGAAATGATGGTGGTGACAAAATTATACAAGGAGAAACCTCTGATGCTGCTATTATGAAGACAATTCAAACTTCTCAAAGTCAAACAACGCAGTCAACTCATGTTTCTGATTCTGGAGTAAGGACAGTAAGAACATTGGTGCAATCTCAGATCCTGATGGAAGAACAAATCCTGACAGGTGATCAAATCCTGATGCCTGGTCATGAACAGACTCTTGCTACAATTCCTGAAGGTGATGAAGATGTGATTATTGATAATCCTGAAGATGCATCAAATCTATTCCAGAAGTTCTCTACAAAAGATGGCAGAATTGTTACTCTATATCACACTGATAAAAGAGTTCAACAATTATTTGCAAGAAAAGCACTCTCTACAGCAAGTGAAGAATATCCTGATCTCTCACATGAAGAATTCTTAAGACAACAGAGAGAAATGATGGAAAGCTTTAATAACCCTGCTCCTGCTAGAGGTAGAGGAGGCAGAGGTAGGAGAGGAGCTAGAAGAGGTAGAAGAGGTTCTTCAACTCAAACAATGCCTAGACAGACAAGGTCTAGAGGTTTATTAATAGAAGAAATTCCTGAACCTACTCAAACTCCAGTAGTTCCTGACAGGTCTACTTTTGGTGATGATGGAAATGTTGAAGAAGAACCTGAATTGAGAAGAAGGCCAAGACAATTAATTCTCTACAATACAAATCAAATTGAAGATTCTAATCCTGATATTGTTCCTGACAATGTTCAAGATCCTGATGAATCTGAAATTCTGCAAGAGATTGATTTGTTAATCTTATCTACTGTGGTTGATTCTCACAACAAGGAAGTGGATGAAGAAGAAGAAGCCAGAAGAAGAGAAATCACAAGAAGAACAAATAGAGATTTCAATCTCTATGTACAAAGGCTTAGACTCTCAAACAGAAGATTATGGAGAAATTCAAGCAGACAAGAATCTTTACTAGAAAGAAGCTATGCTTTTGAAAAAGAGAAAGATAAGAAATGGAAACACATAAGTACACTGAGGTGTAACATGCCTATCAATTTTCAGAATGGAGGAATTATAACAAGTGCGTCAAGTGTTGTTGATTTGTCTGATATGATTAGATCAAAAGCACTCTGGCTACAAATGTTTTCAAATCTGAAGCAATTGTCAAATAATTCAAGAGGAGGTATTGGACACGGGGATGCTGAATATCTGAATATGTCATATGTTGATCCTTACTCCTTGACTGAAATTGGAGGTACTTTAACTTCTGAAAACCTGAACAATTTATTAGCTGTTGATATAGTTATAGATTGCCATGATGGTATTGAAAAGAAAGAAAAGCTTATGTACTTCATGAAAGATGGTAGTGTGAAGATTCTGCGCATTCAAGATCTGCTGATGAAAACTACACAGGAACTGAAATATGTTCATTATCTGTTAAGATGGAAGAACAAAGTGTGCAAAGAATGGAGTGACATGATCTTGTCAACAATAAGGAGAAGACTGGATGGAAACAGAAATTTCAATGGTAATTACACTCCCATGTACTTAAATCAAAGAGGTCAAGATGTGGAAATGCAAAGGGGTACTGCTGTTAAAGAAGTGACTTTTGGCATGACTCAACTTACTCTCAATCCTGATGGGAAGGATGTAACACCCCCCATATTCGGGGTCAGGAATCTAGGTTGTCACGCCATCATCCAATCATATAATACCTGCATTACCTCAATGATCCAACAAAACAACACCAAAGACCCCAATCTCTTACACACACAAGTTATAGCCTTAGACACGTTACACAGTAACATTAGTTATTACAAACCAATTGTACTAACCGGGATCTCACACTATTAATCACAACTTCTACATGAAGTTACATTAATAGCTAACATAGCTGAAACCTACCCAAACTACTTCTGTAGTATCCATCTTGAATCGGACTATCTCAAGGGTGAATCTTCCACTTCATTTCCCTCATGATTTGGGAAAAACGACCAAGTTCTCCTTGCACTGAAATATAATTTTTAAAAGCAAGAATGAGCGAAAGAATGCTAAGCAAGTTAAGTAGTTACTAATATAAAGTTTTTCCAACAATATAATAGTAGTTCAAATATCCTTCCAATATAAAGTATTCATACTTAATATGAAGTTTAAAATATCACCATATGAACGACTTTAGTCCATAATCTTGAAAGACACTATCCGTGACTTAGCACGGTATTTAGGAATCAACAAGTACGTAGTTTGAGATACTGCCCGATGAACAACACCAGTTCACAAGTTTTAAAATATCATTTGTCTTTCGTCAAACATTTCGTACAGTTCAAGATACTGTATCAGAGAATAACTTTTCAACCACTGCCAACATATCGGTAACTCAGCACCTAGGCTTTCATTACAATGTTGCAGTACAATTCCAATTGGAAGAAGGGGACATTCTGGAACCACGATACACGGTGATCAGCCGCTGTATCGAAACATAACTTCTCTACTAGTAGAAGGACGATTTCTTGTTCGGTTATCACCCTGGCCGCATTCGGGCCCATTGTGCTATAAGGTCACTACACCGGCACCTGTTTCATTACCGTGCAAGCCTATGCACGCAAGGTCACTACCTCGGCGCCTGTTTCATCACCGGGCAAGCCTTGATAAATATGGCACTACCCCGACACCTGTTTCATTGCCGTGCAAGCCCTTCTAGTCCCATGATGAATCCTATCCTTATATCTGGAACCGAACTTAATGGTCGTTCCCCGAGCGTTCATAGCTCGTTGATAGGTCAATTTCATTACCAAACTTACTTCCGGAAATATGAAGGAAGTAATAACAACATGTGGGTTGACCATTGTCAACTGACTGAGAACATCTCAAGAATTTTTAAAATCACGACCTGGGAGTTAATCGGAATTTATTATAGCGACGAAGTTGAAATTCTTTACTTTGGATAGGAAAGAAACCTCAGGATATGAGTATTCTCGAGGAGTAGAGGAAGCAAAACCATTTGCTCGACTTTTAAAACTGGATTCCCAATTTTTGATGAGTTAGAAAATATTTACTCACATTTAGATGCTATAAGTAGACTCAGAATAATATTTGAGAACCCCTACTATGTTTAAATAATTTTTCGGAAGGTCGGAAAATATTTAAAATAATTTAATAAGTCTTTAAATAATTTTTAAATAAGGTTTGATGATTTTTAAATCATTTTAGAATATTTAATAAATATTCAAATAATATTTATTAAATAAATAAGCAACTCGGAATATTTAATAAATATTTAAGTAATATTTATTAAATAATAAACAATTAAATAAATCATTTTCAAATGAATATTCAAATAATATTCATTTAATTAAATAAATATTCAAATAATAATTTTCAATATCATTTAACATCTTTAATATATTTAAAATATCCAACTCATATTTATTGGAATATTCTAAATCAATATTTGAAAATAATCTGTCCCCGGCAATCTTCGGGTTTTTATGACAGAGTTTATGAAAACTATTTACGACTCCCAGTCTAAGTTGAATATTAAAATACGCTCTACACCGTAGAGCCTCATATACTCCGGCTTATATCTATATCAACATATAGCATATAACCAACATTCATCCTTTGAAAACTTGTACGATAATCAAAACAGTTAATGCATTTATAGCAGTTATATCACAACATCAACAGTTTAAAATCATAGTCGAATACTTAAGATTCGGGTTTTGAAAACTTGCACCATACTCGGAGCAAAACATATACATATAATTGTAATAACTTAACGTTTGAAAATACACCTACTCTTAGCAATAGAGTAAGGGTTAGTAGACTTGCCTGATGTCCGAGCTCTTAACTGGATGTGGGTGTTTCTCTTCTAGTCGTGGAACCTTTACCAAGACAATACATAATCTTAATTAGTCACTTGATTTACAGTTCACGTATTCTAAGTAAACTCTACTTTACCCAACTTCCACTCTCTCGGTCCACTTAACTTACGATCTTCTTTATCGTTTAATAATCCTTTCTAGTCTCGTTCTTTACACCAATATGTTCTCTTGATAATCCTTAACAACTTTCGAGTTTTAGTCGACTCGATATTATCCTTTTTACTTAGCCAAAATGAATGGTCCAGGTAGTATCTCTAGCGTTGACTTTCCATAGAATTTCTATTTCGCAACTCACACTCTAACACTTTTAATAAATCGAAACATTGATAATTAATTACGAAACCACTTCAAGGAGCTTCTTGAGGGTTTGTAATATTTATCAAAAGTATCTTGGTTTCGAAATCGTGAGTTTAAATAGGTGAAACGTATTTTAAAAGTTGAGTCAACTACGGACTTTTACTATTCGCACTAGTTCCACTAAAATGCTCATAACTCATCAACCGTTAACTCTATTGACACACCGTTTTCGCGTGCACGGTCTAGAGAAGGTCTAGAATGTAATCCATCCAAATTTGGGTTCTGGACAGGGGACCAATTTTCCCGAAATTACAAAACAGGGCAGTAGCTATGTAGTGCATAGCGTCATCGCGCAACTCTGGTTCAAACATTTTTATAAAATCGAAATATTCATATGTTTACTTAATTCTTTTTGGGTCATTTTCCTTACTGTCTCAACCTTCTGTCACCAAAGTTTCAAAAGTTTATAAATCTTTTAAGGGGTCCGAATTCAATTTACCATCCAGTGTTTGTAGCAGCTTTTTGTTCTTGAATCACTTACACTAAAATGACCATAACTTTTAAACCATAAATCACCTCAACATGAACTTTATATGAATACAAACTACAAACCACGATCTTGACAAGTATGGTTAGTGGTTTCTGAGGTTACAAATATTTTTGTCCCGAATTCTTGTTACAAGGCAGTCCTAGTGTCAAAGGTCACTAAGATGTTTATTCATGTCTCAACTTTCAATTTTAACCTTGTTAAGTCCATTTAAAAATTGCTAAAACACCAAGACTCTCATCCTTACTAAATCTCAGTTCTTAAACTTCATAAACATGCCACCAACATCAATCCACAACAATCAACCATCAATATTTAAGTACTTATACTCCAAACTCCAAGAACTAACACATACTTAAACATAACTTAAACTCAAGCTTAAAACTCAAACTAAATAAAAAGGGTGGATGGTGTTCATACCTTTCTTGAAGTCTTAACATAATAACAAGAGCTTGTAAGCTTTAAGGGAGCCTTGATCTATTCTTAACATCCTCAAACTCACAAAAGAAATCAAGAACACAAGTTAGTATTTCCGGAGTTAATATTCTGCCTCAACTTTGACCCAATATTTGAACATGTTACGCTACTTGGATTGCAATGAAATTTTGAACGTACCTTGGGTATGGATTGAGGAAGCGTTGGTCCAAATTTGGCGATTTTAGGATGAGTAGATATTTAGTTATGAATTTTTCTTCCCCCCCCTGGTCCTGCTGAGCCGAAAATTGAAGAAATGAGATGGGGGAGAGAAAATGGGTGCTTCCACTTTTTGTGTTTTGATTTTTTGTGTATTATTGAGATGTGCTGATATGTATATATCATATCTTGTCCAAATCCATGCCTCTAGTTAGTAGCTAGCTAGGTTTTAGGTCATAAAGTATGCTTACTTTACCTTAAAACATGGAAGCATGCTTCTTGCACTATTCACTTCTAGTTTAGTTAGTTTGTACTTGTAGTTTGGTTTTATAAGTATCTAGTTTGCATGGAATCTTGCATGTATAATACTTAGCTTATTTATTAACCAATATTCGTCACTTACTCTTTCATGCAAGTTCGATAACTTTTCCATAAACGCGTTTCGTCGCGTAGAGATTTCTATCGTCATTCTCAAGCACTTGATTTTGATAATCCCTTAATTTCCATAATTTCCTTGCCATGGGATTTAATTTAATATAGGGCTTCCCTTATTCTCAATGTCCCATGTTTTTATAAATTTTTAACAGAAGTGAAAATCTTCGCATTCTGACGGCTTTCGCATTCCCTTAATTCAATGACATCACCCAAACGGGACTTACTACTTAAACGGGACTTACTACTTAAGCTTCAATCCTTCAAAACTCTATTCATTAAATCCTTGAAGGCTCCTAGCATAATTATTAATCCAATGACATCACCCAAGCTCATAATGTCTATATCGGGTGTGAAATGCCACCTTTGGCGCATCATCGAGGTTGACCTTAAGTTGGTGATACTCTATCCTCAAATAGGTCCAGTCTCATGCTACCATCCTTATTTTAAGAAACAAAACTGGTGTACTCATATGTGACACAATGGATCTCATCCCCTGCGATCGAGCAGCTAATTCTTTTCATTCAACAGGTGTAGATGGATACGGTCTTAAATACTGACGCAATCCCCTACTACTATATCAATGGCAAGTTTCATACCTCGATCAGGTGGTGGTTCCTGGAGATCATAAAAATTACATCCACATATTTATTTAATACTGGGATATCTTTTATATTTGGTACCTCCCTAATTGTATCCAATCACATGTGTTAACATGGTTCACATCGTTTCCACAACAGTCTCTTTGCTTGTATTACCGTAATAACTTTGTATTTCGCTCCCCTCCTTAAAGGGCAACTCTCCTTTACTGGCCAATCTAAATTTATTATTCTTAACTCCTTAGTCGATTTGTGCATCGCATTTGATTCATCGGTTCAATTCTCGATCTACATCGAATTCTCTCTCTTGAAAGGAATCAAATCTACATATATTATATGCCTTCACACCTCAATTTCACGTTGCAATCAACACGATTTACCAAAATAATTTTCGTTATTCATGTTGTTAAGGTTCCCTATGATTTCAATATTTGTGGCTTCCTCAATAGCCTTCAAACTCTCTTTTCTGCATATCCCTTATTTCCACTTCCATTTGCTCATATTACGATTGCGTTCGCTTCACGAACCACTGTAATATAATCAGTCATCTCGGACACTTCGTCATTCTGAATCCTCCACATATGGAACAAGCCTTGATAATTATCATAACCCTCGGTCTATAACTTGTCGTAAACGTTCGCTTTCTGTTTATTTATAAAACTTCAATACTATCTCCCCTCCCTAATGTCGAGGAAAATACTTGCATGGTACAAGAAATATTTTAAGTGACGGAAAATTCATAGAACGAACTTCAAAAGAAAGCATGTGAGGGGGTGAACCTGTTAGATCTGAATCAAATTACCCTCTTTGGAATTTCCTCATCATACTATATGGTGAGTGAAGATGTATTGTGAATTTACTAAATAAATTAAATTGAATTCGAACTAGTGAGACAATAACTAGTCCGGCATAAGAAACATTAGCACTAGCCAAACAAAATTTGACAACTCAATTCGTCTAGGATATAACAACTAGCTAGGACAATTAGCTAGGCTTTCATCATGCCGTTAAAATTTCAACTAGTCGGAACAATTGCTAGTCGTTCAAAATGACATAATCCACTAGTCAGTCTCAAGCTGCTAGTGTAAAATCTCAACAACGTAGCCACTGAAGAAAATTTTTGGGCTACTCGGATAACGAGTTAAAAGAAAGAGTAAATAAATGTTCTTGGTATCGGAACAATCGATAACCTCTCATCAAATATTTTTCATGAGTGAACGGTCCACCCAAAAAGGGGTCTCCGTATATATATACTTTATCAACCTCTTTAATAGAACTGAATTCAGAATACCAATACAAATTGATATCCATTCGATGATTTCAACGTTTGATGTACAATCTCATATTGTACCAAAAGAAAAAAAATTACGAGGATTCTCTGAAAATAGATCATCCATATTTTAACAATTAGTTAAATAGTTATGAACTCGACTGAATAGTGCAAGTATGAAAGGAAGAATCGAATGTTGAAAAATTCGTTGAAGAATAACCATCAAACAATTGGGGAAGATTAATTGAATATTCCTTGAATGAAAAGAATTATTAGAAATAAACATTCCTTGAATAAAAGTGGCGTAAAAGCCGAAGGCGGTTAGAATCAACTACATCTCGGTTGCCTCTCGAGTACGAATGATGTACCTCGAGACATGAAAATAAAGACGTGTTCTCCAATCCTTGAGTCAACACGAAGGTTGAAAACGAATAAAAGTGAAAGAACACATAGCAATACGAGTATCAAGTTTATTTTAAAATATGACACAACGGAACCTTTTTGAATCAAAAGTAGAAGCAAGGTCAAAAGGTTCCGAACTTGTATTCATAGGAATTCAAATATAGATTTGGAAGGCTAGACTAATAATGATTTCCTCTTCTGGTCATCCTCGAGCACGAACAAGGTACTCCGATAAGAAATGGTGACTTGAGTGCGCGTACTCAACTTAAAGGTAATAAGGGGAGAAGAAGAAATGAAATGTAATAACCCTAACAAGTCAATGATCATTCGTAAGTTCTATCATTACCGATACGAGGATGATCTCATCTCCTCACTCTCAAGCGTAGGATACTAGCAAAATAATTCCTCAAAATCATATCAAGCCACTTAATAAATTGGGGGTTTGTAAATACATTTACCATTCCCCTACAGTCATCCAAAATTTGCGTCTCAAATGGTCGATTAAATATGTCACAAAAGACGAAGGTCTACTATTTATGCTATACATAGTCTCTAACAAGAGTTGTATCGAAAGAATCCAACTCTATATATGCTGACCTCATTTCTGGTAGGTTTTGGGATCGCCGTATCGCTCGTTGTAATCGTACGCAATCTTCATCAAAGTCCTGCCATCAATTCATAATGTTCCCGATCTCTTATTTGAGCTATCTCGTCTTACGGTACGAAGCATACGCATGAAGTCGTCTAGCGCGCTCTTCTTGTGATAACGTTCGCGTAATACATTCACGCAAAAGCTTCCTCGAGGGCAACGAAATCCCCAATGGTCTAATAGACACTATCTCTTGTAGAGTCGTTGTTCTTGGGGTATTGAAACCTCATAGACAATATAATGTCTTTAACTAGTTCCAGGTAACTAAGTAATCGTAATCGCGTAAAGAATTTTTAAACGCCTTGGTCCTCACACTTGTTGCCCCCTTGTGGGCTATTTATGAAGGCTACGAGTAACAAAGCTCGCGCCTATCCAATCATCCAATGGTACTAGCAATACCGCCTCTAGCTCAACTAATCTTGAGACTCTTCTTCGCGGTCTATAACAATGTCCTGACAATCATGTACGTTTCTAGACTCTTTCCTCATTATTCTAATCGTCTCCAAAGATTCTATCGGTCATACCATAAAACCTCAAACAAATATTCCACTCTTAGCTTACTCAATGGTACTACATCCGGTAGTCCAACAACGAACTCTATATGAGCTCTCACGTTACTCTCTTACTTAGACCTAATTCTTAACACTCTCGTTTCTAAGTACTATAACTTATGCTCTGATACCATTTCTGTAACACCACCAGATTCGGGGTCAGGAATCTAGGTTGTCACGCCATCATCCAATCATATAATACCTGCATTACCTCAATGATCCAACAAAACAACACCAAAGACCCCAATCTCTTACACACACAATTTATAGCCTTAGACACGTTACACAGTAACATTAGTTATTACAAACCAAATGTACTAACCGGGATCTCACACTATTAATCACAACTTCTACATGAAGTTACATTAATAGCTAACATAGCTGAAACCTACCCAAACTACTTCTGTAGTATCCATCTTGAATCGGACTATCTCAAGGGTGAATCTTCCACTTCATTTCCCTCATGATTTGGGAAAAACGACCAAGTTCTCCTTGCACTGAAATATAATTTTTAAAAGCAAGAATGACCGAAAGAATGCTCAGCAAGTTAAGTAGTTACTAATATAAAGTTTTTCCAACAATATAATAGTAGTTCAAATATCCTTCCAATATAAAGTATTCATACTTAATATGAAGTTTAAAATATCACCATATGAACGACTTTAGTCCATAATCTTGAAAGACACTATCCGTGACTTAGCACGGTATTTAGGAATCAACAAGTACGCAGTTTGAGATACTGCCCGATGAACAACACCAGTTCACAAGTTTAAAATATCATTTGTCTTTCGTCAAACATTTTATACAGTTCAAGATACTGTATCAGAGAATAACTTTTCAACCACTGCCAACATTATCGTTAACTCCGCACCTAGGCTTTCATTACAATGTTGCAGTACAATTCCAATTGGAAGAAGGGGACATTCTGGAACCACGATACACGGTGATCAGCCGCTGTATCGAAACATAACTTCCCTACTAGTATAAGGATGATTTCCTGTTCGGTTATCACCCTGGCCGCATTCGGGCCCATTGTGCTATAAGGTCACTACACCGGCACCTGTTTCATTACCGTGCAAGCCTATGCACGCAAGGTCACTACCTCGGTGCCTGTTTCATCACCGGGCAAGCCTTGATAAATATGGCACTACCCCGGCACCTGTTTCATTGTCGTGCAAGCCCTTCCAGTCTCATGATGAATCCTATCCTTATATCTGGAACTGAACTTAATCGTCGTTCCCCGAGCGTTCATAGCTCGTTGATAGGTCAATTTCATTACCAAACTTACTTCCGGAAATATGAAGGAAGTAATAACAACATGTGGGTTGACCATTGTCAACTGACTGAGAACATCTCAAGAATTTTTAAAATCACGACCTGGGAGTTAATCGGAATTTATTATAGCGACGAAGTTGAAATTCTTTACTTTGGATAGGAAAGAAACCTCAGGATATGAGTATTCTCGAGGAGTAGAGGAAGAAAAACCATTTGCTCGACTTTTAAAACTGGATTCCCAATTTTTGATGAGTTAGAAAATATTTACTCACATTTAGATGCTATAAGTAGACTCAGAATAATATTTGGGAACCCCTGCTATGTTTAAATAATTTTTCGGAAGGTCGGAAAATATTTAAAATAATTTAATAAGTCTTTAAATAATTTTTGAATAAGGTTTGATGATTTTTAAATCATTTTAGAATATTTAATAAATATTCAAATAATATTTATTAAATAAATAAGCAACTCGGAATATTTAATAAATATTTAAGTAATATTTATTAAATAATAAACAATTAAATAAATCATTTTCAAATGAATATTCAAATAATATTCATTTAATTAAATAAATATTCAAATAATAGTTGTCAATATCATTTAACATCTTTAATATATTTAAAATATCCAACTTATATTTATTGGAATATTCTAAATCAATATTTGAAAATAATCTGTCCGCGACAATCTCCGGGTTTTTATGACAGAGTTTATGAAAACTATTTACGACTCCCAGTCTAAGTTGAATATTAAAATACGCTCTACACCGTAGAGCCTCATATACTCCGGCTTATATCTATATCAACATATAGCATATAACCAACATTCATCCTTTGAAAACTTGTACGATAATCAAAACAGTTCATGCATTTATAGCAGTTATATCACAACATCAACAGTTTAAAATCATAGCCGAATACTTAAGATTCGGGTTTTGAAAACTTGCACTATACTCGGAGCAAAACATATACATATAATTGTAATAACTTAACGTTTGAAAATACACCTACTCTTAGCAATAGAGTAAGGGTTAGTAGACTTGCCTGATGTCCGAGCTCTTAACTGGATGTGGGTGTTTCTCTTCTAGTCCTGGAACCTTTACCAAGACAATACATAATCTTAATTAGTCACTTGATTTACAGTTCACTTATTCTAAGTAAACTCTACTTTACCCAACTTCCACTCTCTCGGTCCACTTAACTTACGATCTTCTTTATCGTTTAATAATCCTTTCTAGTCTCGTTTTTTACACCAATATGTTCTCTTGATAATCCTTAACAACTTTCGAGTTTTAGTCGACTCGATATTATCCTTTTTACTTAGCCAAAATGAATGGTCCAGCGTTGACTTTCCATAGAATTTCTATTTCGCAACTCACACTCTAACACTTTTAATAAATCGAAAAATTGATAATTAATTACGAAACCACTTCAAGGAGCTTCTTGAGGGTTTGTAATATTTATCAAAAGTATCTTGGTTTCGAAATCGTGAGTTTAAATAGGTGAAACGTATTTTAAAAGTTGAGTCAACTACGGACTTTTACTATTCGCACTAGTTCCACTAAAATGCTCATAACTCATCAACCGTTAACTCTATTGACACACCGTTTTCGCGTGCACGGTCTAGAGAAGGTCTAGAATGTAATCCATCCAAATTTGGGTTCTGGACAGGGGACCAATATTCCCGAAATTACAAAACAGGGCAGTAGCTATGTAGTGCATAGCGTCATCGCGCAACTCTGGTTCAAACATTTTTATAAAATCGAAATATTCATATGTTTACTTAATTCTTTTTGGGTCATTTTCCTTAATGTCTCAACCTTCTGTCACCAAAGTTTCAAAAGTTATAAATCTTTTAAGGGGTCCGAATTCAATTTACCATCCAGTGTTTGTAGCAGCTTTGTGTTCTTGAATCACTTACACTAAAATGACCATAACGTTTAAACCATAAATCACCTCAACATGAATTTTATATGCATACAAACTACAAACCACGATCTTGACAAGTATGGTCAGTGGTTTCTGAGGTTACAAATATTTGTGTCCCGAATTCTTGTTACAAGGCAGTCCTAGTGTCAAAGGTCACTAAGATGTTTATTCATGTCTCAACTTTCAATTTTAACCTTGTTAAGTCCATTTAAAAATTGCTAAAACACCAAGACTCTCATCCTTACTAAATCTCAGTTCTTAAACTTCATAAACATGCCACCAACATCAATCCACAACAATCAACCATCAAGATTTAAGTACTTATACTCCAAACTCCAAGAACTAACACATACTTAAACATAACTTAAACTCAAGCTTAAAACTCAAACTAAATAAAAAGGGTGGATGGTGTTCATACCTTTCTTGAAGTCTTAACATACTAACAAGAACTTGTAAGCCTTAAGGGAGCTTTGATCTATTCTTAACATCCTCAAACTCACAAAAGAAATCAAGAACACAAGTTAGTATTTTCGGAGTTAATATTCTGCCTCAACTTTGACCCAATATTTGAACATGTTACGCTACTTGGATTGAAATGAAATTTTGAACTTACCTTGGGTATGGATTGGGGAATATTGGGTCCAAATCTGGTGATTTTAGGATGAGTAGATATTTAGTTATGAATTTTGCTTCCCCCCCTGGTCCTGCTGAGCCGAAAATTGAAGAAATGAGATGGGGGAGAGAAAATGGGTGCTTCCACTTTTTGTGTTTTGATTTTGTGTGTATTATTGAGATGTGCTGATATGTATATATCATATCTTGTCCAAATCCATGCCTCTAGTTAGTAGCTAGCTAGGTTTTAGGTCATAAAGTATGCTTACTTTACCTTAAAACATGGAAGCATGCTTCTTGCACTATTCACTTCTAGTTTAGTTAGTTTGTACTTGTAGTTTGGTTTTCTAAGTATCTAGTTTGCATGGAATCTTGCATGTATAATACTTAGCTTATTTATTAACCAATATTCGTCACTTACTCTTTCATGCAAGTTCGATAACTTTTCCATAAACGCGTTTCGTCGCGTAGAGATTTCTATCGTCATTCTCAAGCACTTGATTTTGATAATCCCTTAATTTCCATAATTTCCTTGCCATGGGATTTAATTTAATATAGGGCTTCCCTTATTCTCAATATCCCATGTTTTTATAAATGTTTAACAGAAGTGAAAATCTTCGCATTCTGACGGTTTTCGCATTCCCTTAATTCCTCGTGCAATACTACTACATTCTCGAAAATATAAATAGTCCATCATTCATATATTGTGATCTCAAAAGTTATCCATAATTACCAAAATCACTATTCATAATAATTTTTAAAATATTACCAAAAATCAGGGTTCTTACAAAGGAAATTGCTTATCTTTTGCTTGAAGAGCACAGTCTACAGAGAAGCTCCATTCAGAATCTCAGAGCAGCTATTTACCAGATTAATGAGGAAGATGAAGATCTCAGAAATCTTAAGGAAAGACTGATTCAAATTCTTGAAGAAAAAGAAGAAAATTTGTTATCCAACTTCTTGAAGATGAATCTGTTCTATCAAAGAATTTAAACAGATAAGTTGCTACTGAAGATACTTGTACATTTTGTAAATATGTTTCTGACATCATTGAATCTTAGGAATCTATACTTTATTTCACAAAGTATAAGATTGGGGGAGATTGTTAGATCAGGATTCAATGATCGTCAAGATCTAGACTTCAACTGATCAGGATTGCTGACATCATCGGGATTGCATGGTCGTCAGGATCAGAATGAATATCAGGACTGGGATCAGGATTGATCATCAGGTGTAATAACCCCAAATTTTGGACTTAGTTAAAAAAAATTTATTTGATGAATAGTAAAATCCTGATGAATAGTAAATTTCTGAACCGAGAAAGATTTTCAGACCACCCTATGTACGAGTCGGGATAATGAACTTTCGAAGCCGTATTAGTGATCTACTATGAAAATGAAGGAATGCAAAAGCTGTCAGAATCAGAAAAAGAGCATTTTCTGTTTTCTCCGAAATTTCACCTATTACTGATGGATTAATCATTATTTAAAAATATTGGAGGATTTTATATTATCAATTACATGGATATGAATTTATTAAAAGAATTAGTGATGTCAAGAACGTTTACGGTAAACTACTTCGATAGAACACTTAAGAAACTCTGCGAACATTCTACGAGATTAAGCGGTGACGGAACAACGCGACACTTACAGGATTAAATATAGGCATGGAAGTAACATGTAACAAGATTAATCCAAGGAATGCAACAATTGTATCATCCATGTGAAAGGAAACGAACTAGTAAAGCTGCTTTGCCACCCAGACATCCCATTGCTTGACATGTGTCCTGATGATGAGGCAAACCAGCTATGACTCACCATTTGACTACAAAATATCACAATTATCAAAATCAACCAAGGCAAAAAGCAAGGAAAACTCTCCCCACCCCATTTCTTCAACAATCTGCCCAGCATGACCAATGGAGGAGAACAAATTCATAACTTGAGTTCTACTCATCCTTAAATCACCAAATTTTAACCATAGCTTCTAAACTCCATGGGTAACATTCGTTCAAAATTTCATGATCAACAAAGGAGTGTAGCCTAGCTAAATCTCTTCCCCAAGTTGGAGAACCCAATCTGTCCAGTTTCTGTCCAGCGGAAAGATGGGGCTCAAAACCCTAACTAGGAAGCTTCAAATTTGATGATCTATAACTCAAAAGAAATCTTATCAAGAGCACAAGGTCTGGTAAACATTTTAGCACCAAACTCTTATTTTTCGATTTGTTATGGATTTTACAAGATAAGGATGAATAGTAACTTCAAGTGGTTTCTTGTTTTGATCTTGAAGTTTAAGGCTTGTAAAGGATAATCAAGGAGCAAGGAAGGGTATACTAGCCATCTATAGTCTATATTAAGTACCAAGGAAGGTATAAACCCTCTCACACTTTTACTTATGATTTGATATTAGTGTATAAATGGATGATTGTTAGTGATAGTATGATTTAGAGATGATTTACATGATATGTATGAGGTTTAATGGATTGATTGATGGTTGAACTAGTGATTAGTGTTATGAGTATGTTTAGACAGAAATAAAGTGATTTGGAGGAGATCATTGGGTTGTTATTGTTGGTTGTGGATTGATGAATTGATTAGAGTGTTTTAAACACGGGAATCGCGTTTAAGCGTCGTTACCATGTAAAATTTTACTTAGGAAGTTTGGAAAGAAATCCCGAATACTTTAAAGGGCATAAACATAAGGCTTGTGACCATGATCATGTAGGCCCTGTTTCCTAGTTTGTTTTAGCGAAAGAATCGTATCGTTTCAATTTACGGTTTAGGAGAAACGTCTGTTTTAGTGAAAGCGGTTTCGCGTAACTAAGTAGTTCATTGCATGAACTTTGAGATAGTGATCAAACCCCCTTAAGCCACTTATTGGAACTAGCTTATAGCCCGTGCGATGCACGGTTACTTAAATTTTATTTATAATTATTTTGTTTATAATTATATTTTAAGTACCCATGAAACACAAGATTGTTTTTTTAATATTTATAATTATATTTATTTATGAATATTTTAATATTTAAAAGTTATTAGTTTACATGATTAAATTATTGTTAAAAAAGATTTAGCCAAAAAATATTATGGTTAAAATTTTGATATTTATTATATTTTACACGCTCAATTTAATATTTGTTTATATTGAGTTATAAAAGTTAGATTTGACCAATTTTACGGTCCACATGAAATTCACAAAATAATCTTTAATTTAGTTGTGGTTTAATAGTTCTTTTTCAATTAAAAACTATTCTAAAACTAAAAAGAGAATAAAGTGACGAAATTTAATATTGAGAATTCTATTCGATTTAGGAAATCTACTTATATGTAGTTTAGATTATTAGAATACCATTTATTAACCAAATACAGTTTTTAATGTTAAATCTAACGGTTTTCACCTATCTATTTAAGATTAAACGATTTTTATTATTTTGATATTAAATGGGTTTCCTTATTTAATTACAACTATTTTTATGTTTTAACTTTTTGGAAAATCCAATCCTAATATAATATCTTTTAACTTATATCATTTTTAGATAATAACTTCTTTTTATATGATATAATCTTAATCGTCTATTTTTAAAAGTATTGGATCTAACGGTTGAGAATGTTTTGGCGGTATTTAGGACCAAACTACCAGGATAACATCATTAATTTTTTTAATATTTATATTTATTAAATATTTATTGCTAAAATATAATATACTCTTTTTTGTAATATGTTAATGATGCGGGAACTTTGAACTTTTGAGAAAATAAATTATCAATTAAAATATAATTTTTTTTTGTAATAGTTCTTCTTTTAAAGTAGTACACCGTGACGATCAAAATTATATATAAAATTCATTTTTTTATAGTATATCCCGTAAATATCTATGTTATTATATTAAAGACTAAATAATGAAAGCTTTCTTATAAGTCTGGTCGCTTGATCACTCAATCCATAATCGTTGGATCTTTCAAATTAAATTGTTGAGAAACGTTAGATATAACAGTAAAATTATCACGTAGAATGATCTAAGTTTTGAATCTACCAACAACATATTAAAATTTACAGGTTTTTTTGAAAAATTAGAATTTTTTTCATTTTTTTTCTTGCAGACATGGGTTATTTGATAATATTTTTTATAAAGTACGAGTTTTCAAAAAAGTACTATACTAATTGATTAACAAACTTTTAAAATTTCAAATTTAATAATTTACAATGTATATAGGTTAAAAAAGTTAGGCCTATTCTGTAGCTGAGTCTAAAATTTCAAAATACGGTATTTTTAAATATTAATATAGTCCTACTAACAATGAATTTAGGTCTATGTGAGTTCTTATAAAACAAAATCACCATTTGCGTATAATTTATTATTTAATAATAAATAATATTTAATTAGTTATGATATAAAATTTAATAAAATAGGATAAAAAATATGCACAAATTTATAAAATTTTATCATCGTATTATTATATTCTTTGTTGATTTGAATTTTTCTTAGATTGATTTGAATTTTTGAACATAGATTTCTAAATTTAAAATAGTTAGAAAAAGTAATTAAATTGGCATTAAAATAATAACGACGTAATAATTATTATTAGAAAATAAATACCCACTTTACTAATTTGGGCTCTATCTTGTGTTTTAAAAATTAGATTTTAACGATTTTATACCCCACATGAAGATAACTAAATTATCTTTAATTAAAAGATGGTTTAACAATTTTTATCTAACTGGAATTGTCCATGAAAAAGAAAAGAAAGTCACGAATTTTTTACATGGAGAATTCTATTCAGTATAGAAAACTTATTTATATTTGGTATATTTGGTTTAAATTATCAAAATACACTTTTTAGAATTTAAATATAATCCTATTATTAATCAAATACACTTTTTTAATATTTGATCTAACGATTTTCATTTATCTAGTTAAGATCTAATGGTCCTTATTAGTTTGGTTGTCCAAGACCGTACGATCAAAATTTTGGATAAGATCACTATTATGTTTATTATATGGGTTCAGCGGAGACTAACAAAAATGTGGAGACCTGGAGACCAATTCTACACCGTTAGATTAACTTGAATTCAATGGTCATCATTTTTTATTATACTTCGTAAAATTAAACATAACAAAATTATATTATTATACACAATTACACATGTTGTTCTTTTTAACCATCTACGTTCTTAAAACCTACAACATCCGACATTTTATTTAGCAAGTTGGGAGGATTTGGG
Organism: Heracleum sosnowskyi; assembly: GCA_030848705.1. NCBI lineage: Eukaryota > Viridiplantae > Streptophyta > Magnoliopsida > Apiales > Apiaceae > Heracleum > Heracleum sosnowskyi. The sequence continues at coordinate 45,557,499 of CM061239.1, read as the reverse complement.
AGGATCTATATCACTAAACATCGTACTGCAAATATTATAAACAAAATGTTCTGCATATAAAAAATATGTTTTACAAATAAAAAAAAACCAATGCTTACTGCATAACAATGAAAAAAATGTGTAAAAAATTAAATTATGCAAAAATAAAGAAAAAATAGTAAAATAATAATGTTTTGCAACTAAAGTAATGCACTAAATTAAAATAATAATATATTGCACTAAAAAATTATGAATACAATAATTGAAATTAAAAGTTTTGCAAACAAAATAACATAGAATATTAAAATTGTGCAAATTTTTTGAATAAAAAAAATGGAAGACGTGAGAATGAATGTAATGCATATTGTAGTTAACGTTGTTGGTAACATATAAGTTGTATATGCCTACGTACAACCAATTTATAAGTACGTAAAACAAAATAATATGTACCCTTGGATTAGATAGAAACGAATGGTGTAACATGTGATCTCGGTCTCCAGTTAAGTTTAGGTCTCCATAGAATTTTTCTCTAAGGATTTAATATAATAAGGAAAGTATATACTGATATAAGTATCTTACTAATTGCTTTTACTTTTAATGTTTCGGTTTTATTTACAGTGTATATAAAATTTTAAAATACATTATTACTTAAAAATTATTAAACAAAATAAAATTTATGTTATGATTATATAAAATTTTATTCTCATATTATTATATTCTTTATCGATTTAAATTTGTTCTTAATTAATTTTAATACTTTATTGAAAGAAACATAAAATTTCTATATTTAAAACAATTAATGGAAAAATAAATAAATTGGTGCTACAAAAATAAAAAATATATTTATTAAAATTTAGATACTCACTTTACTATTTAGGTTATATCCTGAGTTTTATAAATTGAATTTTGACAATTTTACGACCCATGCGAAACTAACGAAATTATCTTTAATTTAATGATGGTTTAATAATTATTATCTAACTTGACAGGTTGACCTACCCATAAACCGAAAAGAAAAGATGGTTAAGAATTTTTACATAAAGAATTCAATTCAATATAGAAAACCAATTTATAATTGGTTTAAATTATAAAAACACACTTCTTAGTATTTAAATATAATATTACCTTTAATCAAATACACATTTTAATATAAGTATTATATTCAAAATTATCGTTTATGAATATGAAACCCTCAATATTTTAATAATATTTTGATATTATCCTTTTTTTGTTTGTTATATGTAAAATAATATAATTATAATTTGGATTAATCAAATTGTTATGTTTCTTCAGAAAAAAAAAATGTTTAAATTTATTTATGTACAGGAGTTCTCGTAAGTCTTTGTAGGTTCACGTGTATCATTGTTAGTATGATATACATGAGCATTATATTGATAATTTTTAATATTGTAATCAATATGAATTGTTATCTTGATATTTGGTTTAACAATTATTATCTAATTGGAACTATACATAAATTCAAGAGAAAAGATATTTAAGAATTTTTACATAGAAAACTTTTAAATTATCAAAATACACTTTTTAGTATTTAAATATAATTCTATTATTAATCAGATACACATTTTAATATTAGATCTAACAATTCTCATCGATCTATTTAAGATCTAACTGTAATTATTAATTTGGTCGTATAGTGATCGTACACGGACTAGATCGATTTTAATTTTTTCTTAAATTGATTTTAATATTTTATTGAAATAAAAATAGAATTTATAAATTTAAAAGAATTAGGAAAAAAATTAAATTGGTGCTACAATAAAAAAAATATTTATTAAAATTTAGATAATCACTTTACTATTTAGGCTCTATATTGAGTTTTAGACAACAGATTTTAACGATTTTACAGCCCATAGGAAGCTAACAAAATTATCTTTAATTTAATTATGGTTTAATAATTTTTATCTAACTGGAACTATCCATAAACTAAAGAGAAAAGATAATTACGAATTTTTACATAAAGATTTCTATTCAATATAGAAAACCCATTTATAATTAGTTTAATTTAATCACTTTACTGTTTGGCTCTATCTTGAGTTTAAACAACAGATTTTAACGATTTTACAACCCATGCGAAGCTAACAAAATTATCTTTAATTTAATTATGGTTTAATAATTTTTATCTAACTGGAACTATCCATAAACTAAAGAGAAAAGCTAATTACGAATTTTTACATAAAGATTTCTATTCAATATAGAAAACCCATTTATAATTGGTTTAAATTATCAATATACACCTTTTAGTATTTAAATATTATCCTATTATTAATCAAATACAATTTTTAATATTATATCTAACGGTCCTAATCTATTTGAATATTTATAGTTTTATAATCCAACGGATCATATACTTTTGGTAGTACAGTGACCGACCAAAGTTTTGGATAAGATCTTACTTACGCTTATTATATATAAGGAGTTAATGCGAAACTTTGTGTTAACATGCTAGGTACGTTTAGGAAGACCCTCGAAAAGATTTCGTGTTAAAAGGATTATATTTCAATTTTATAAAAATGCGTGAGCGAGCATGCTCGAGTAGAGGATCTTAAGGAGTTAACTTGAAAATGGACTTGTACTTGAGTTAGTATATACTTAGTATGGTGAAAGCGTTTAAGTTATTAATCTTGAACCTTGTGTTGATTCTAGATTACTGGACCAACCTGAGACTTATTGCTACTTCGGGATTTTCAGGCAAGTTTCTAAATCTATACTTTGAAGTATTGACTATATAATACTGCTTTTGCCATGTATAAAATTGGACAGTTTTGCGATATATCTTATTTCTTGTTGAAATGGATTTGACCTTTGGATTATATAAAACATTTTGAGTTAAGTAGTTATGAACCGGTTTACCTGGTAGCTCTAAATATAAGAGCATATTCATTGTTTTCGACTCTAAATCGGGAGTTGGTATTTTGAAATATGTAGATAGCCGTGGAAACCCGGAGGGATTCCATCGGCAGAATACTATGTACTTTGAGGATTGTTATTCGAGTATGATATCATTCGAGGAATGATATTTGCTTACTATATCTTTCAAGGAATGTTATGTGAGTATTATCTCAGTCGAGAAATATTATTTGAATACTATTTCCGTTATATATGCTAATCGAAGGCATAACTGTTTTCGAAAGTATATTGTGATAATTGCTTTATGATTTAATTATGTGCTTCTAAGCTAAATATGGGATATTAGTCCAGGTTTTTATAAATGCCCTAAGGGCGTATGATTTTATTCTTTAGACCGAAAGTAGTTATATTTTCTGTATATGTTAAAGGTTGTTTTTCCAATAAAGATATCGGGTAACTGTTATTCGATTTAATGAATATTATTTTGAATATTCATTTAATGATTATTTAATGAATATTATTTTGAATATTCATTTAATCCTTATTTATTTAATGAATATTATTTTGAATATTCATTTAATCCTTATTTATTTAATGAATATTATTTTGAATATTCATTCAATCATTATTTATATAATGAATATTATTTTTAAATATTCGTTTAAAGTTTATTTACTTAATAAATATTATTTGATTATTTATTAAATATTTATAACACGTTTTAAAATGAGTTAAACTGTTACTCTCCGAACTAATGACCTTAAAGCACAATTTTTATTTTTATATTTTTCAAAAAGTAGAACAATATACTCCATGTATCATAATTAATGATTATAATCATAAGGTAAAATTTGGACCTTGATTTCTAATCTTATCCGTTATGCACCAAAAGACAAAGCAAGGGTTTATATCAGGAATAATAATAATATACAAGGAATAATAATATCTTACATAGTTTGTTTATAGGCTCTGCTCTCGCCAATCTCCTTTGCTCCTCTCAATCGTTTTCTTACTTCTATTGCGGCTCTAATGATAACTTGTTCTGAGTTTCCACCAGATCGGCTTTTTAAGGTTATTAATAATGTATACAGGAATAATAATATCTTATTCAGGAATAATAATAATAATATCTTATTCAATATCTAATGATAACTTGTTCAGGAATAATGTATACTGAAATATAGATTTAAATGCGAGAATCCTAACATAAACATTGAAAAGATTTTATAAAAAAATAATATTTGAAATTTTATTTTTTTAAAAATAGATATTTATGCAAAATATCTAACAACATATTGTACCAGCAATTGGACACAAATTCTTCTCCAATAATTTAAATAATTAATAACAAATTTAACTCTTGCTCATTTTTATTATTTTCTAATTAACAAATATACATTAATCATCAATTTTAATTTTGTTATTATTATTATTATTATTATTATTATTATTATTATCACTATTTACAATTTCTTTATATTACATGTATAGGTTATTTTTAATATTATTTTCCCTATTTCATGTCTTTTTAATATTTGTTTTTGTTATAAATTTCTTATTTATAACATATTTTAAAATATTTATTATCATTAAGATATGTTTTTAAACAAATACATCACATATTTGTGGCTAAATTAAATAATTATATATTTTTGAAGTGTTTCAATTATATAAATTTGCAAAATAATTTGACACGTTACAATATGTTTTAGTACTAAAGTTTTCTTATTATATTTTGGATTTAAATAGTAAAATGAAATATCGAAACACGATTATGGAAAATCGGAATCACAACTATCGGGAGATCTATGGTTGAACTTGACGTTAAATTGATGTAGGTATTCGTATTTGGTCATGATAAATTGTATTTCAAAAATTTTATATTTAATAATATTTTATAGACATGTTCTATCAAAATTGTTGTTTAAAAAAAAATTAAAGTTAAGTTGTAAAATTATAAGAATTAAAGTGTAAATATTAAAAAATGATTGTACCGATCGATTCACACAAATTATTAAACTTCAAACTTTTTAATTTTAATAATATAGTACAGATTCAAGTACGTACACAGTGTAATAGACCGGTATTAAATAATTATCCATTTTCTCTATTCATGAATTGAATTTACAAATTTTGATAACGACATCGTTGAAATTACGATAACATGGACAATGCATAAGAAAACAACAAGAAAAATGTAATTTTTGAATTCGAATTTATAGTAAATATTCATGATATTTAATCACTTCTTGGTGAGTATAGTTTAACAATAGTTGTAATTGTACAGAGGGAGGATAAAAAATCAATAGAAAATAGAAGATCTTAAAGGTCAAAAAATGAAATTTAAGGTGTTTCAAAATTAAATTTATGCCAATCTATTAAAATGACATATACTCAAAAAATATCCAGATAATAGAATATTTCAGTATATCATATGTTGGGATTTTAATTCAGTTTATAAAACAAATTATCACTATTAATTACATCAACAAAAAACCATGATATAAAGCGCTTGTTAATTGCCCAAGTTAAGTTGAGGAAAGTGTCCTTTGACTTATTTTAGATTTGAGACTTAAATTGATTTTCAGAAAAAAGACACAAAATTTGACCCTATAATATCAGAGCCAATTCTCGAAATCTTGATTAGTCAAGTTGTCGTAGGGGAATAGGAAGGCGGTATTATCCTCCACAGATATTCGGAGATGATAACAAAAATCAGTCAATATTATTCAACAATAACTAGGGAAAAACGATCTTTGATCTATGAACTATATTTTTAGACCTGACGAGACGTCATGAATTTAAGTGAGTTTCATGAATTTAATTGGTGAGCTAGGCACGAAATTTTAACCAAGTTTTCCACAGAATCTTAGTCTTTTTTTTATGAAAGGCAGATAACATTTCATTAATAACGATTATCATTACAGCCACATGAAATTGAGCCAATTTACATAAAAACAACCACTTAAACTAGAAAGGGCTATTATTTCATGAGACTAGACTACATAGAAATGGGCCAATTTTGAAAAGGACATTGAGAGCATTTAAACCAGACATAACCCCTTAAGACTTGTGGCCTTTTACTTTTTAGAATTCTTCATTTGGACTTCTTCAAACAGAGCTAATTCAAGGAGGACGTCTTATGTCCCCATTAATTCCTCATTATACAGAGGAGTGTCAATTATGTTTTGAATGGAGTCTCGAAGGTAATGCATGGCTTCTGGTCCCAAGATTGGGGGCTCCTCCACTGGTTTTCGCACTGCCATACCTTCATTCGAGATGACTAAGTTTGTTGAGACCTTTGAACTTTCCTTCAAGTCCTCTTTGTTGGTTAGCTTATTTTCTAGGAATGACACAGTAGATTCCAATTTTAGATGCCCCTCTTCAATTGAAACTTGTTTTGCATCTAAGTCTTTGGAGGCTAGACCTGTTGCTTCCATCACAGCTAAAGCCTTCTCCGAGATGAGTCCATCATTGTTCAAGACTGAGCCTTCATACAGTTTGGATTTCCATTTGTTCTTGGACAAAGGACCCGCTGCAACTAACATTTCTTCTTTCTGCTGAGTCTTGGATCCTGCTTCCATGATACTTATTCCTTTCATCTTGTGACTAGCCTTGAACGCAAATGTAGGGTTTGTATTGAACGCAAATGAAAGAGAAAGGTTGTTCTTCAGTTCCCATGGATTCAATCTGCTCGTCCATTTTATGTTCCAAGAGAGCCACCTTTTCAGATAATTTGAGTAGGGCTGAGTATTCTTTTTCTGCTATGACCACTCTCTTCTGTCTTTTTGGTCGAGGACCTTGGATCACTTCTCCAGTTCTCCTTGACCAAAATTTGGTTGAGTATCTAGAGCTGGAAGATGAGGTCCCCAACCAATGTCATTGTCTAAGAGGTCTCTCATTGGCTGGAAACTGTAGTCCACCTCCACTAATCCTGAGTGATGGAGCATGTCATAGTTGGCTCCAAAACGAGCCACTTTGTTCCTCTCTTCTATTATTGGGTAGACACGACATCTTGGTTCATAGTCTAAGGCCAGCAGTAGATTGATTACATGCATTAATCGCTTGAATCACCTTCTCTGGAAGCAGCTTCATCAAAATCTTGACGACAAAGTATTCGAAAAGACTCAACACGTTCAGTTTCGATGAGCATTTTGTTCAAACTACGTGAGAAAGCTTCTTTCATACCCATATGCACTGCCCACAGCTGAGCTTGAAAGTGAGTCATATCCTTAAAAGACCCCATAACTCCGCAGATAAGAAAACCATTATGGTCCCTCATTATGATACAAACTCCACTTTCTTTTTTTGCAAGATCATGAGCTTCCTAATTAAATTCTCTACTTATGTGATTCACCTTAAGGCCCGCTAGTTGAAGATTCAAACCCATTAACATTTCCCCTGTTCTTGAATCTCTTTTATTTAGTGTCATGTATTCATTATATTCATCCACCATTTGTTTTGAGTCTAGATAAATAACAAGACTGCGAGAAGACAAAGTTGACTCTTCCATACACCTACCATAGTTTTGAGTGCTTCAATCTTTGTAAGAAAGCTGTTTAACAAATTGGTAGGCCCTGTAAATAAAACACACACTCGTTTGTCTTTGTTTTTCATAATTCCTCCAATTCCCCCTTTTCTTGTTCATTGGGACCAAGACCCATCAATGGTGGCAACCAAATCTGATGCTTCAATTTTTCATTCCAAAACCTTGTGATAATGGACTAGGATAGCACCTTGTGGATTTCTCTCCCAGTGCTTTTCGTGAGCAGGTTCTATCCAACTATTAGCCACTGACCATCTGAAAGAACATAATAGGATTAAATGCTCCAGAGCTGCCTTAGAAACTCTAGTATTGTTGAAGACCCTTTCTGTAAGGAGTACCTTTGTACAAGTTGAAGAGATACGTCCATAAATTTTGGTGAGTGAAAATATCTAGATTTATACAACACCATTCCGCAGTAAATCCGAAGAGATGACTTAAGTGTTCCCTTGCATTATGGCACCAACCACGCTGATTTATCAAGCCCATATTTGAGAATCTGGAAGTTCTGCAGTAGGAAGAGCTCCGTGTTGGAATTTTCACAGAAAAGGAAGGACCTTGGGAGGAGCTTTCACACTCCAAATCTTATTCCAAAAAATAGAACCTGAGAATTCTACTAAGAATTGCTTGTAACACTCCTTAGTGGTACAGATGCTTTTTGTTGGAGCCCATAGCAATAAGTCTTTTCCTTCGAAGATGCAGGATGTCTCTGAAAGTGTTGGACTTACTAGCAACATTAAAGAGATGGAACTGAATTTCCTGGCCATATAAATGCACCATTGTTTGTTGCCATAGTTTTCCCTTTTCGTCATACATCCTCCACTCCACCACCACTTCCCAAGCATTGCATCATTTCTGGAATGAAGGGATGCGATATCTAAACCACATGCACAGATTTTGGGAGACATAGAGTAGACCAATTAATTGTATGAAGCTTACGTACTAGTTCTTGACTTGGGCATAGAGAAGAGATTAAACCAGTAGTTTGGGAGACTATCCATGGTGGATTTGAGTAGGACCATTCTTCTCTCAGGGTTAAGTGATTTACTCTTTTGAAATGCTAGATTCTTCTTCGTACGTAAGATTATTGGTTGCCAGAATATTTTTTCTTCTTGGATTTGCTATTTTGCTCCCAGCTGCATACCTAGATATTAAATCTAGGGTTGTTCACGAACATGGCTGTTCGTGAACAAGCTCGAGCTCGGCTCGTTAAGGGCTCGACTCGGCTCGGTTCGTTAAGAACTCGAGCTCGAGCTCGAACTTGAAAATTTGTTCGTTAAGAAAACGAGCTGGAGCCGAGCTATTAGTGAGCTCGACTTGAGCTCGGCTCGAGCTCGACTCGAGCTCGTTCGGCTCGAGATCGGCTCGATAAAGCTCGAAAAAATTAAAATATATTTGATATTTTTTTATATTATTTGTTGTATTTTCTAACATTTTAACTTAAATTTTCAATTTATAGTACGTGTATTTTAGGTTTATTGAGAATTGATTGGGAAATTGGGTTGTGTTTCAAAAAAAAATGTTTTAATTCGTTGGGCCAAGAAAAATTGGGCTTTTTATCTATAAAAATTATAAGTTCTAATGAGCTCGGCTCGACTCGGCTCGGCTCGTTTTTGTTCGATAAAAGCTCGTGTTCGGCTCGTTAGTTAACGAGCTCGAGCTCGAACATGAATTTTGTGCGATAAGAAAGCTCGGCTCGACTCGTCAGAGAAAAAAGTAAAGCTCGGCTCGTTTACATCAAAACTCGACTCGGCTTAGTTCGTGAACAGCCCTAATTAAATTGGGTGGTCTTCTAGTTTGCAGCCCAGCTTTAAGGCCCAGAATTGGATATTTTTGGGATCCCTTTTGAATCCATATAAAGAAGTTTTTTGAAAATTTATCTTAAGCCCACTTAAAAGTTCAGAAGTTACTTGGCCAAAAAAAAAAAGTTCAGAAGTTCAAAACACTGAATGGAGCTCATCTTTGATGAAGAGGATGGTGTCATCCGCAAAGTCCACTCAAATTAAGGCTTATCCCCGAAACATATTCTCATAAATTACCAACATAAGAGCTTTTAGTAATACTTCCGTAATTTTTATCACCAAATTAAACATTAATATCATAATTTAAAATCTTTATATTTATATTTTTATTTATATAAATAATAATATTGACAATAACCATACTATATTATATATTAATTAATATTAAATAACGTCACTAAATATAATCATTAAAATATATAGTATGTTACAGTTTTACCGATTATGTCATGAAATATATATACAATTTTAATAAAATCACGTGTACAATATAATCACATTATAGTAATATTTTTGAAGCGGAAAAAAAGAATTATTTTAAAAGTTTATCACAATTTATTGTACTAATGTCCAAACATGGTATCAATTATTTTTTATTTTTTTTTGAAACGGAAATTAATCAATATATATATATAAAGGAGGATACGTGGGAGGTGAGGTGGCGCCCCTAAGATTGTCTCAATCTATTTTTCTAATTTTCTAGAATTTTTGAATTTTAAATTTAAATACTAATAAATCAAAAAATATTCTTTAACATATTAGAAGTAGAATAGGTGTTCAAATTTATTAAGGAGAAGAGTTCGAATTTAAAGCGAAGACATATAACTAAAAGTTATATTTGAAGTAGAATAGGTGTTTGAATTTGTAGAAGGGAATAGTTCAAATATAAAAGAAATACTTGCAAAGTTCTATTTGAAGTAGAATAAGTGTTTCAATTTATAGAGGAGAAGAGTTCGGATATAAAAAAAGTACTTGCAATTAAAAGTTCTATTGGAAGTACAATAAGTGTTTGTAATACATAACTAAAAGTTTTATTTGAAGTAAAATATGTGAAGTTATATATGTATTTTTTCAACGAAAGAGTGGCTCATTAGAAATGAGTATGATAACATAAAAATCAATATATATATATATATATATATATATATATATATATATATATATATATATATATATATATATATATATAAAGGAGGATACACGGGAGTTTAGGTGGCGCCCCTAAGATCGTCTCAATCTATTTTTTTAATTTTCTAGAATTTTAGAATTTTAAATAATGATAAATAAAAAAAATATCCTTTAACATATTAGAAGTAGAATAGATGTTTGAATTTATTGAGGAGAAGAATTCGAATTTATAGCGAAGACATATAATTAAAAGTTATATTTGAAGTAGAATAGGTGTTTGAATTTGTAAAGGGGAAGAGTTCAAATATAAAAGAAGTACTTGCAAATTTCTATTTAAAGTAGAATATGTGTTTCGATTTATAAAGGAGAAGAGTTCGGATATAAAAGAAATACTTGCAATTAAAAGTTCTATTGGAAGTAGAATAAACGTTTATAATACATAACTAAAAGTTCTATTTGAAGTAGAATATGTAAAGTTCTATATGTGTTTTTTCAACGAAAGAGTGTCTCATTAGAAAGGACTGTGATAACATAAAAATTAATATATAAGACAAGTATATATTAAATATATTAAATTTGAGATTTTGATATTAAAAAGGAAAGCGTGTTTCACGGGAGGACGGCTTATTAGAGAGGACCGAGTAATTTTCGTAATTTATTTGATAGAATTTTTTTAAAAAATTATTACGCCGCCGCGAAGCGCGGCTTTTTCAACTAGTTCATTAATAAAAAAACCATACGTCATCTACAAAAACAATCGAGTCGAACAAACGTAAAACAGATCATATCGCTGATTACAGTCTTCATGGAGAGACAATCAAGCGATTTGTTGAAGTTGATATATACACATGTACCTCCTTCGTCACAACCAGTTTGACTATCGATCGTAATTGCAATCTCATAGAAATCTTTATCACTGAATCAAAATCTTGAAAATCACGCATATCTAACATCTCAAACGTTAGATTATTCCAAAACAAATCAAAACACACCAAGCTCTCACAAGTAGAGGATAAACAAAACTCAAATAAATTGGGAACAAGACTCATCAAGATGAGGTTTAATTAAACAAACAAAACAAACTAAAATGACATAAATCCTTACCAAGAAGGAGAATTATTGAAAAAAAATAAGAATAAATCAAAGAAATTAATTGATTTGGGGTTTTTCAGGAAAACCGATAAAAACTCCTACAGCTGCTACAAAAAAAAGGAGGTTGTGTAAAGGAGGGAGAGAGAGGAGAGGTAGGGTTTTTAAAGAGAGTATCGCTCTTTGAAATTAATTTTGAGTAGTTCTAACTTCTACCTTACTGTTATGTGTGCAACATGCAATTTTATAATTTTAATATATCGGACAAATTTATTATCGTTTCTTGAATATTAGTAGAAAAGAAAAAGGGAAATGATTAATAATACTACTATTTTTATAAAAAGAAATTATGATTTTAATATCTTCTGAAATTATTTGCAAAAATATGATTTGTAATCAAAATCAATCAAATGCAACATATTATTATGTTTTTATGAAAAATAATTGGAGTTGCATTTGTGATTAGATTTGTTTGCAAAATCATATTTTTGCAAAAAAAAAGAGTAAAAAAGTAGTATATTTTCCAAAAGAAGTTTTAAAAAATGTATTTTGCAAAATAAATTAAAAAGTCATATTTTTCGAAAAACAACTCAAAGCAAAATTCATGCCCAGTTTTCTTGTTTTAAAGTTTTTTGCTTTCAAATCTACTTTTTAGGCTTTGCATCTGGAGTCTGGACCATTTTTAATTGGGTCTACTGGAATTAGCTTGCTGATATATATCATTTCAAATTTAAATACAGGGGCCTTCGGCCACATCTTAGGAGAACTGGCCTCAAAATTTCAGTACTCCTCCATCACAGGAACATGTGATGGGCTTTGGCCAGTCGGTTTTTGTGTTGGATAATTGTCTGGCCGGTTGGTTCGTAAAGCAATTCGATCATCCAGTATTCCAGTAGAAAACACTTCAATATTAGTTTCAAAAACTGACAAAATTTAGACATAAAAAATTTAAGAAACAAATAAAAGTTTTGTTTATTTTAAAAATAGAATAAAGAGTAAAAAAACAAATAAAGTTAAGAAATTATCAAAAAAAAACTATTTTTCCAAGCTTATTTACTGCTCTACCATCTTTCAAAAATAACTAGGTTACTAAGCCGCGCTTCGCAGCAGCATTAGAATATATTTGTTAAGAAAATGAATATTAGAATAAAAATTGTGAAATTAATATCTACAAAATTATTTAAATTATCAAATAAAATATATTCTATAAAATCAACGGCATTAGAATATATTTTTTAAGAAAAAGAATATTAGAATAAAAATTGTGAAATAAATATCTACAAAATTATTTAAATTATCAAATAAAATATATTCTATAAAATTTGCATTTGGGTAGGTAATATTATAAAGTATTTACATATTCCTTTTGTTTATATAGTTTGATTTTTTTATTTTCTTGGACCGATACCATTGCCATATATATATAAAAGAAAATTTATATTGACAAAAAAAATACTAATTATTTGTAATAATAAAAATTTAAATACTTAAATATAATTATTTTTTTAGTCATTTTATCTTTAATATGAAGATTTATTATGTATGTTAAAAGAATATGTTTAAACCCAAAATTTTGGATTTTGAAATAAATTTGTTGAACTTAAAGTAATTTTTTAATTTAAGTTGAAATTTTTTTGTTTGTGTAATAACTTAGAAAATGACTTAAAGTTAAAAAAAAAACAGTTTAAAATCAGAAGTTGGTAGGAGGTACTTTTTTGAATGACTTATTTTATTTTAATGTATTTATTTGATAAAAGTTAATATCATCATTCAAATGCATTATTTATCAAATTTAATTTAATTGTTACAATTTTAATAACTCATTAGTTTATCGTAATACAAAATTACCAAACAGATATATTAACTTAAAATTTTACTTTTTACTTATAACTTTAAGTAACTTTAAATCATAAGCAATAATTTTAAGTTTAGCCAAAAGGGCTCATAATTATATAAAAAAAATTTGATCGCTTCAAAAAATTATACAAAATAAAATTGAGAATGAAAATAAATATTAACATGTTTTGATTATATAAAAATTAGTTGAATTAGTTTTTGTTAATAGATTTTTTTCAATAATAAAGAAGCCATAGATATCACTGAATAACCAAACAAATGGATAAAATACAACACCTAAATTAAGGTAAAAATCTAGTAATATCAATAAATATTATAAATATTTAATATCTAAAATATTATAAATATTTAAAATCTAGTAATATCTAGTAAATTAATATAAATGAAACAAATATTTGTATAATATCTAATGATATTCGTTCAATCGAGATAAGATAGATTTATATATGTGCAATTTCTAAAACTATATATTATAAAAACATTAATAAAGATAATTACTTATAAATTTTTTAATCTGGGTAGATGTGACAATTATTATATAGGGTCCACCATCCTCCTTGTATAAATTTGTATCAACCATCTCGGCCAACTTTTCCCGCAAAGTTATGGTACTAGTGATTGAGCTGTTTAAGAAAAAAATTAGAACAAATTAAATAAGTAAAACAAATAAATTGGGGTAACCAAAGAAGTAATATAAAATTACAAGAACAATAAAAAACAATTAACAATTATATTATAATTAATACAATGCATAACTTACTAATTTGTGACAATTTTGAGATCTTTTTTTTTTCAACCGCCTTTGACAACTTCAATGCCACCCAAGTAGGTCAAGCAGCCCACAATATCTAAATCAATATAGAAAAAATAATATTAGAACATGATAGTTTGAATTATAACTTATATAATAGTATTACTTATATATTACTCTAATATATTACTGTATCAAAAACCTGAGAGTATGTTGGTGTCATTAATACGTGCATCAATCATATCCGGACATATGAACTGAAATCCATGCAGTGATATGTTGACGATGGCTTCTTCCAATCTCTTAGGCAACGTTATGCGTATGAAGAGCAATTTAGACCCATGTGATAGTGGTCTATATTTCCCTGTACTTGAAATAACTTTCAGATTTTTGATGTTGTACACGGAGCCTTCCTCTAAAAGATTTTCGAACCGAGAGACCAGAATCTTCGGGATCGTAGCATGGATCAAATTTTCCTGTCGTACAACATATCTTAGAAAAGTTAATAACATCATACAATTTGACAAACTAATAAGTTATAAGTATATTGATTTATTAACCTTTTCATCGATCAAAATCATGTCAAGACTGATCACTTCTTCAGTATTTGGATTGACATATTCCCACATTCTACACACTCGTACTCTTATCATCCAAGTATAGTTGTTGTCGTTCAAAGTATCCAACATGGTGTAGGTCATAGTTGTATTGATTGTAAATATGGTTGTAAAAATTTGAAGCTATGTAAAAAAGTTTCGGTGTAGATTTTTTGTTATGAATGACCTTTAATTTATAGGTGTTTGTAAGGTGAATAACATGAAAATCCATTATGTTTAAAAGTCCAGAAGTACTATAAAAGAAAAGTTCTATCAAGTTTGAAAATAATAAAAGAAAGTTTTATCAAGTTTAAAAATAATAAAAGAAAGTTTTATCAAGTTTGAAAATAATAAAATAAAGTTCTATCAAGATTGAAAATAATAAAAGAGAAAAGTGCAATTATTAACATAAGATCCTAAAAATTCGAAAATAACAAGGTAGTTGTAATTTTCTAAATCAAAGAGAGTTCTATAGTTTGAAAATAATAAAAGAAAGTTCTATCAAGATTGGAAATAATAAAAAAGAAAATTGTAATTATTAACATAAGAGCCTACAAATTCGAAAATAATAAGGAAGTTCTAATTTTCTAAATCAAAGAAAGTTCTATCAAGTTTGAAAATAATAAAAGAAAGTTCTATCAAGCCTACAAATTCAAAAATAATAAAGAAGTTGTAATTTTCTAAATCAAAGAAAGTTCTATCAATTCCTACAAATTCGAAAATAATAAGGAAGTTGTAATTTTCTAAATTAAAGAAATTTTCTAAATCAAAGAAAGTTCTATCAAGTCCTACAAATTTGAAAATAATAAGGAAGTTGTAATTTTCTAAATCAAAGAAAGTTCTATCAATTTTGAAAATAATAAAAGAAAGTTCTATCAAGCCTACAAATTCGAAAATAATAAGGAAGTTGTAATTTTCTAAATCAAAAAAAGTTCTATCAAGTCCTACAAATTCGAAAATAATAAGGAAGTTGTAATTTTCTAAATCAAAGAAAGTTCTATCAAGTTTGAAAATAATAAAAGAAAGTTCTATCAAGTTTGAAAATAATAAAAGTGTAATTTTCAATTTGCTTCCTACAAAATCGAAAATAATAAAGGAAGTTGTAATTATTAAAATTAAAAATTGTGAAAAATTGAGAAAATTAGAAAAATAGGACGGAGCGATTCTAAAGGCGCCACCTCACCGCAAAAATCGAAAATAATAAAAGAAGTTGTAATTATTAAAATTAAAAATTGTGGAAAATTGAGAAAATTAGAAAAATAGAACGGAGCGATTCTAGAGGCGCCACCTCACCGCCCCCGTCTTCTCCTTTATATAAGTATATTGATATAAGATGATAGAGGAAAGTTTAAAATAATGTAAGGTAATTCACTTTTTTTTATAATTTAGATATTTTGAAGGCAAGAATATTATAATCAAATATTTAGTTTCCTCCATTAGTAAAGATCTATTGTATATTTACTTTCTCCATTAGTAGGGATTTTAAATGCAAAAATATTATATGTTTCCTCTATTACTAAGTATTTAAAAGATAATTGAGATTTTTTGGAATTTTTAATATTATTAATTCAAAAAATTGAGAAAATTAGAAAAATAGAACGAAGCGATCTTAGAGCGCCACCTCACCGTCCCCGTCTTCTCCTTTATATAATAGTATTGATTACGAAAACACGGTTTACAATCAAAATGTAATTTTTTGTATGATTTGCAACTAGATGTAACTTATTTTTACGTTTTTTCTGAAAAACAATTCAAGTTATTTTTTGATTGCTTTAGACATTGCATTAAGTTGCAAAGTCGAACTTTTGTAAAAATAAATAAATTAAAACTTGTATTTTTGAATTAAATAAAATATACATATTTTTGTAAAAAAAAATTATTTTTCAAAGATCTCACAAAGTTTTGTCTTTCTTAAAACAATTTTTGAAAAACGAGTAAAAAAACCTTATTATATTATTCTAAACTCTCTTTCTAGTTTGTACAACTAATCATCCTTCCCAATACCTTCCCGTGACATCAATAATGATAGTCATCACTATTTATTTATAAGTTTATGACGGGGCTTTGTGAGTAGTGTTTGGTGTTGGAAATTGAATACAAATTCTTTTTTTCAAACTGACATGACATAGGTGCATAAAATATTTTGATTGGTTTTTACTAATATGAAAACTGGTAACGGAGGAATTTGGTGATAACAAATTTCGGGGATTGCTGGAATAACGAATTTGTAATAATAGGGGGATTTGGGAATTTTGGATGTTTGGGGCTGGACTTGAAAGGTGTCTCGACTTGTTAGATGTGTCGGATCCTATTCCAAGATGCTTGCGTACCCTGTTTATATATAGGGATCAAGCCAACGCAGTTCTGTGATAGGATAATATTTTTAATCCCTGTGATTGTTAAGGGATATGTTGAGATAAGTTGATTTTATCTTTTTAGAGTTATATTAGCGTTGTGATTCTTTCCTGATTTGAAAGAATCGTTTGAAGATATTTTTTAGTAATTGATTGTTTCCTCGTTTCAGAGAGAGGATATTATTTAGTGGTTAATCAATTAATTATTATTAGATCAATATTGGGAAATTAGGAGATAATTGAGGCAACCGAAATTATGGCGTAACAACTACCCCCAGTTCTTCAGTGTAGCTTGATGGACTGGAGAACTAAGTGTCCTTTGATCTTCCGAATTTCCTGAGTCAATGAAACAACTAGGAGTAGAAGATTAGCAGATAATATGAAGAAGATAATTACCCGTAATATGCCTGTAAAATAGAGATAGACAACATGATGTGCCCGTAATATGTCTATGCTTGCGAGAGAGACAACATGCGAGATGTGAGAAGAACATATGTACGAGTAACTTTGTAAGTGTAGGAGAATGAGAATTAGATAATTATCTCGCCTTCTTATACACTCATGCAAAACAGAGTTTAAGAAAAGGGAAGAGTAGCCTCGCCTTCTTATACACTCTATGCAAAACAGAGTTTAAGAAAAGGGAAGAGTAACCTCGCCTTTTTATACACTCTATGCAAAACAGAGTTTAAGAAAAGGGAAGAGTAACCTCGCCTTCTTATACACTCTATGCAAAGCAGAGTTTAAGAAAAGGGAAGAGTAACCTTGCCTTCTTATACACTCTATGCAAAGCAGAGATTAAGAAAAGGGAAGAGTAACCTCGCCTTCTTATACACTCTATGCAAAGCAGAGTTTAAGAAAAGGGAAGAGTAACCTCGCCTTCTTATACACTTTTTGCAAAGCAGAGTTTAAGAAAAGGGAAGAGTAACCTCACCTTTTTATACACTCTATGCAAAGCAGAGTTTAAGAAAAGGGAAGTGTAACCTCGCCTTCTTATACACTCTATGCAAAGCAGAGTTTAAGAAAAGGGAAGTGTAACCTCGCCTTCTTATACACTCTATGCAAAGCAGAGTTTAAGAAAAGGGAAGAGTAACCTCGCCTTCTTATACACTCTATGCAAATCAGAGTTTAAGAAAATGGAAGAGTAACCTCGCCTTCTTATACACTCTATGCAAAACAGAGTTTAAAAAAAGGGAAGTGTAACCTCGCCTTCTTAAGAGGTAGAACTCTCTTGTTGGTGAGCTTTCCGGAAGTACGGATAAGCACCCCGGAAGTACGGGTTTACCAAGGTACTCCAAGCAACACCTTCCACAAAGAAGGGCCTTCAAAATAATTCCAAGGAACACCTTCATAAAGAAGGCCTTAAAAAATAATTTCCAAGCAACACCTTAAAGAAGGGCCTTCAAAAATAATTCCCAAGAAACACCTTAAAGAAGGGCCTTCAAAAATAATTTCCAAGCAACACCTTAAAGAAGGGCCATCAAAAATATTAACATCTTCAATAGAGGGTCTTCAAAAATAATTTCCTCTTCGAAAGAGGGTCTTCAAAAATATTATCCTACTCGAAATAGGGTCATCAAAAATATTATCCTCTTCGAAAGAGGGTCTTCAAAAATAATTTCCTCTTCGAAAGAGGGTCTTCAAAAATATTATCCTCTTCGAAAGAGGGTCTTCAAAAATATTATTCTTCTTGGAAGAGGGTCTTCAAAAATATTATCCTACTCGAAATAGGATCTTCAAAAATATTATCCTCTTTGGAAAAGAGAGCTTTCGATAACATTACCCGTATCAAATAAGGATCTTTCACACTTATTTTTGTCCATGCACGAGCTAGTGAAGTAATCAAATCATGTGCTGCTAATATCGCATCACAATCCTTTAACATATCCATGATTCAGATTATGTCCAGATCTGTTTTTACCTTTTTGGCCATGTAAACGATATTTTCTTGGAAAACACAAAACATGAAAGTTGCAGGAAACGAAAAGAGCTTTCCGATGATATATGGCTCGTCAGAAACGGACTTATAACGAATAGGGAATCAAATAAAACGTCTGCTGATTAACTTCTCAATACTGAAAAACGGAATCTGATTATATTTTGTGATTTCGAGAATAGATCAAAACATAATCTCAGAAAATACCAAGAACGAAAGTTGTAGGAAATCACAAAAGCTTTCCGGATCATAAAAAATCATCAAAATCTAACATGTAATAAATTTACTACGAATTTTATAAGATAGCTTATTTGTACGGACAAAATCATAAGAAAACTTATCTTAATTTTGAACATAACCACGAACGAACGCCTCCACCGTTCTGCTCCTCCATTAAAGCCGCTCCAGATCCATAATAACCCCCATGTGTATTGTATAGATTGATTGTCCTCCACAATCAAAAAGTATACCCTCCTTCTAGCGCCAGTTGTTAACGGAGGAATTTGGTGATAACAAATTTCGGGGATTGTTGGAATAACGAATTTGTAATAATAGGGGGATTTGGGAATTTAGGATGTTTGGGGCTGGACTTGAAAGGTGTCTCGACTTGTTAGATGTGTCGGATCCTATTCCAAGATGTCTGCGTACCCTGTTTATATATAGGGATCAAGCCAACGCAGTTCTGTGATAGAGTTATATTAGCGTTGTGATTCTTTCCTGATTTGAAAGAATCGTTTGGAGATATTTTTTAGTAATTGATTGATTTAGATTGATTGTTTCCTCGTTTCAGAGAGAGGATATTACTTAGTGGTTAAGCAATTAATTATTATTAGATCAATATTGGGAAATTAGGAGATAATTGAGACAACAGAAATTATGGCGTAACAAAAACATTTTTGGATCCGATTTTAATATACTTACAACAAGAAGTTGACATAGGCAGTCCAAATTCATTTAATCTAATTACAATAAGAAGTTGATATATGACATTTTAGAAACATTGTGGGATCCGATTTTGGACCCCTAGTATTTTCTTTAGAGTAAAGTGCATTTCGTGTACCTACACTTTGGTTGTCAGACCACTTGCAATACTCACATTGAAAAACTCTCACTTATAATACTGAATTTTTACCAATAATAGTTTCCATGCTCTGTGAAATCTGTCAACCCATGTGCACTGTCTGAACTGTCCCTTTCACAAAGTATCTTGATCACATCCGTAGACAAATAGTACTGCTATCCGTAGACAGTACATTGTCCACATCCGTAGAAGGCTAATGTTGCTATCCGTATACAGTCAATTTCACTTATGTAAAATTACAAGGCATAGACTAGTTACAATTAGCCTCCTTATTCTACATATCCATTAATAGTCAACATGACTTATTCAGCCTAAAAACTTATACCCCAACTTCTACATCAGGATTACAAATCAGGAATACACATCAGGACTGCACATCAGGATTGCACAAGCATGTTACGTTGAATCTTATCCGTAGATAAGCTACCCTTCTACGGATACTGCAAAAGCATGCTATCCGTTGAAGGATACATTTTTACTTATACAATATTAACTAAGTTAGTCTAGTTATCATCAAGAAAAAACATAATTCCTAATTTTCATCCATCTTGTTTCTGAATACCCAATTTGTTCCTATAACACCTCTGTCTTTAGATTTGGGTACCAGCTTCCATACTTTGTTTCTTTCAAATTGGTTTAGCTCTTCCTGCATAGCTAACACTCAATCTGGATCTAAAAGAGCATCCTCAACTTTCTTTGGTTCATCTTGTGAAAGAAAGCTGCTGTATAAACATTCATCTTGAGTAACTCTTCTAGTTTGGACATTTGAGGATGCATCACCAATGATCAGTTCAACTGGGTGATCCCTTGTCCATTTTCTTCTTGTTGCAGGTGTAGGTCTTGAAGATGTAGCATCATTGTCATAAGCATGATCATGTGGGATTGAGGTTGATTCTTGACTCAGAGAAACTCCCCCCGAGTTTATTGGGGCGGTAACCCTGTGTTGTGATCCATCTACGGATGCTTCAAAATGACTACCTACGGATGCTTCATTCCGGCTTCCTACGGATGCTCAAATTTGGCTTCCTACGGATGCTCCATTCTGGCTTCCTACGGATGCTCCAATTTGGCTTCCTACGGATGCTCCATTCTGGCTTCCTACGGATGCTCCAATTTGGCTTCCTACGGATGCTCCATTTGTCCCTTCTATGGATGTCTCATTTGAACTTGAGTTATCCATATTTGAAATAGTCATTCTTGGAGGGACTAATTCATCCTCATTATCATCACCTTCATCATCATAAAACATACCTTCCACCTCATTCTCAAACCTGAGAGTTTCATGAAAACCCTCATCAGTGAGACCATGAATTCTGGCATCATCAAAAACAATATGTACAGATTCCATAACAATGTTGATTCTTTGATTGAAAACCCTGTAGGCTTTTCCAGCTGCATATCCCAAAAAAGTGGCTTCATCTGCCTTTGACTCAAATTTTCCAAGATTTTCACCTTGATTTCTCAATACAAAACATTTGCATCCAAAGACATGTAGAAAATTCAAGGATGGTTTCCTTCCTTTAAGCAGCTGATATGGAGTAATCCCTTTAGCTTGATTGATCAAAGAGATATTTTGAGTGAAACATGCAGTGTTAACTGCTTCAGCCCAAAAATAAGTAGGTAACTTTGATTCTCCTAGCATTGTTCTTGCAGCCTCAATTAGAGTTCTATTTTTCCTTTCCCCCACTCCATTTTGTTGTGGTGTTCTTGCTGCAGAGAACTCATGAATGATTCCATCTCCCCACAAAACAGTCTCATTGTTGAATTCTTGAACTCAGTGCCATTGTCACTCCTGATTCTTCTTACTTTGAGATCAGGATGATTATTAGCAGCCTTGATGTGATTGATTATGATTCCACTTGCCTCATCTTTAGAATGAAGGAAGTATGTCCATGAAAACTTTGAAAAATCATCCACAATCACAAGGTAGTATCTTTTCTTTGAAATTGACATGACATTTACTGGTCCAAATAAATCCATGTGTAACAGCTGTAGAGGTTGCTCAATTGATGAATCTAGCTTGCTTATGAAGGAAATCTTCCTTTGCTTCCCTTTCTGGCAAGCATCACAAAGTCCATCCTTGGAAAATTCCAACTGTGGAATTCCTCTTACTAGGTCTCTTCTTACCAAATCATTCATTGACTTGAAGTTCAAATGTGACAGCCTTTTCTGCCATAGCCAACTCTCATCTTTGCTTGCTTTACTCAGAAGACAAGTGATAGAATCTGAACTTCTTGAATTGAAGTCAGCTATATAGACATTACCTCTTCTGTGGCCTGTCAACACCACATTGTTGTTTTCTTTGTTTGAAACAACATAGGCTACTTGATTGAATGATACTGAGAAACCTTTATCACATAGTTGGCTGATACTCAGCAAGTTGTGCTTGAGTCCATCAACTAGTGCTACTTCATCAATGATCACATTTTCCTTTGAAATCAAGTCATATCCTTTAGTGTAACCTTTGCTGGCATCTCCAAAGGTAATGCTAGGGCCAGCTTTCTCCACAAACCCTGTGAGCAGGGTAGAATCTCCAGTCATGTGCCTAGAACAACCACTGTCTAAGTACCATAAATTCTTTCTGTTTCCTTGCACACAACAAACCAAATCAAGTTGATTTTTGTAATATCCCCAAATTTTGTACTTATTTAAGAACTATTGATGAATAGTAACTTTTGTTTTTAAAAAAAACCCATTGATGAATAGTAACTTTTTCATTTAAAAAGTTTTCAGACCACCCTATGTACAGGACGGTATAATGAACTTTCAAAGTCGTATTAGTGATCTACGATGTAAATGAAGGAATGCAAAAGCTGTCAGAATCGGAAAAATAGCATTTCTGTTTTCTCCGAAATTTCACCAATAACGGATGGATTAATCATTATTTGAAAATATTGGAGGATTTAAATTATCAATTCCATGGATATGGATTTAATAAAAGAATTAGTAATGTCAAGGACGGTTACGGTAAACTACTTCGATAGAACACTTAAGAAACCCTGCGAACATTCTACGAGATTAAGCGGTGACGGAACAACGCGACGCTTCACTACAAGAAAAGGGTCAATAGACATCGATTTTCAGCCGATGTCTATGTTGTTTTCAAACCGATGTCTTAGTCGGTGATGTCTATCTTAGACATCGGCCAGAAACCGATGTCTATTTAGCTCTTAGACATCAATTTTTTTAGCAAATAAATTGATGTATATTATCATCTTATATATCATCTTGTACTGATGTCTAATAAACTTACAAACATCAATTGTTACAGAAAAAAACTGATTAATATTCTTTCTTAGACATCACTTTGTTACGATGTCTGTTTTGGTTTTAAACATCAGATTTTATAAATTTTGATGTATTTCTTACCATTAGACATTAGTTTATGAGCCTATATTAAATAAACAGTTGTCTTTCCAAGCGTTACAAACATTAAAAACTGGACCATTCATAATATATATTGTTTAATAAAATACAAAAGAACATTAGCAGATGGTTTAATAAAATACAAAAGAACATTAGCAGATGGTTTAATAAAATACAAAAGGACATTGTTTAAAGAACGAAGAAGTTCACCACAATCTTCATAGCAATTCCACTCTTCAGCACTACTAATTCTTTATCCAACTAAGAGCTTTTATGACAGTATCTTCTGCCAATTCTGGAGTTTACACTATTCTGAAGTGGCTTACCCAGAATTCAGCTCCATCTCCTATAACACTATTTTGGAAAAGAGCAGCTGTATCACTTCTTCGGGCACTTCTCGGTTGCACAAGGTAATCTAAAGCTGATGTACCACTGCACTTATTGTAGAGCACTTCTGATGCCAAACCGGATTGTTACATGCATTCCACAAGCTCCACCATAGCATTTCAAATTCACACACTTTTTCCATATCACATATACGCATGATTTCATCAAACTAGCTGGGGGGAATCAGCAACATTTCCCATATTAGCACCACAAAAAACACGATGCCAGCATAAAAAACAAACGGACAGAATACATATTTAAATGACAACTAGAATACATATTTAAATGTTTGTAATCTCTGTAATGCATCTATGCATATGTTACATTTGCATATCTGCCTGCATCAAGTTATTTATTATACTACCAACTTCGTTGGTGAATTATTATCACTAAGCAAACTTAACAAGTGTTAACATCAGCTACCATAGTGGTATGTATTTGACATGTCTGCAATTTGACCAAGAACTTCAAAAAAATTGGCATTCTAGGTGTAATTGTGTAAATGCTTACTCTCTCCTAAGTGCAAAGCAGGTTCTATGTAACATCATTTGGCAAGTTATTTTGGCCTCGTTATGACAAAAAAAATATTAATTTAGAAAAAAATATATTATTAATAAAGCGGGTTGCAATAAAAAATTAAACAATATACAACCCAGGAGGGAAAAGAACTGCATTCTTACGGCAATAGGATCCACTGAAAGCATCAAAAGGTGTTGAGAACGTTACTAGCATTTCTAATGAAGGACTTGTAAGACGATACCAATTATGGTTCTGTTCCGCAATGAGAGTGGGGGTCCAGTGTACCAAGAGGATCAACCAAACAATTAATCATGCAAGGAACCAAAGTCATAAGCAACTGAAGTTCCGATTGCAATGCATGAACAGTTAAACAATATTATACAAATGAATTGTTATTATATTATATCGAAAAATCCATCACCAAGAATTTCAAACTTGCCTTATAGAAGGACGTGAAAAACAAAGCCAAATTCTGAATAAATGCCTGGAGAAAAATCACAAAGATGTGTCACTAACTTTTATATACAAGGAATCTAGAAAAATTTAGTTCCATCAACTAGAAAATTAACAATACTTGTTCCTCGCTAGACCCTTGTGCATAAGCTTTAGGTATGTTCGCACTGGTTGGAAGGATACCCTATTTGAAGTTGAAAAACAGCAACGATTCAAAACTTTAAGTCCACATAAAAGCTACAAGTCATACATGCGTTACACATAGTCTATAAGATCTGCAAGTAAAAACTTCAGATATAACTTACCTGCAACTACAAGATGAATATGTTGTACATCTTGACATATTGCGAGTTATAAAAATCTCCAAAGTTAAGAGCAACAACCTGTGACCACAATATGTAATGAGTTTTCCTTCATATTCCATGTAACTTTTAATCTTTTTTCAAATTTCTTCCATGAATTTTAAGAATATAGATGAAGAAAAGCACATCTGTCAAGCATTGCAGAGTTAGGTTCCGATATGATGGTAAAGGAAAGAACTTCAGAAGAGTTTCAAGCTGCAAAAAAGTTAAAATAATCAAATTAAAAAGTTATACGTCGCCTAAAAGAAAGACTTCAAATTTAAAATTGCTTCGTCTTTTAGCATACAAGTGAAACATTTGCATGATCTATTAACATGTCCAAAGCAACAGGTTCATTTTAGGGGAATATATAGAATGAGAAATTAAGCCACAAACCAGTGGGGATTCAAAGATATAACCCAAAGGGATCCATGAAAGGAAGGCATGTAACGTGGCTAGTGTGGCCCTTATAAGCTCTGTCCTCTGAGATGCCGATAATACATATAAGCATAACTCATGAATGAGTTGAAAACATTAAAATACCAGCACATGTATACAATAATTGCATCATGAACATGTATATTAGCAGGTCAGAAATTCAATATCATTTACACATCAAGATCAACAGAAAACTAGGCCTAAACAGATTACAAAATAAACATCAAGAGAGAGAGAGAGGGAGAGAGAGGGAGAGAGGGAGAGAGAGATGTCTGTTAATAATCACAGATTCAATTTCATTTCCAGATCGAAAGCAACAACAATTACGAATTAACAGAACACGAATCATGAAAATCACAAACCATAAACCCTAGATGATCACAAACACAAAGCAACATCAACACCACAGCATCTCGAATCTCACAAACACATAAACTAACAATCACTAAACATTTACATACAAACACACAGTAAAACACGCACATATAGAAAAACACACAGTAAAACCCCCAAATTAAAGATAGAGAAATTAGGGCTTACCAATTTGGAGGTGAGTAGAGCAGGACGGAAGTGAATGGTGGTGGAGGTGAGTGGTGGTGGAGACGAGAGAGAGAGAGATTCAATGAGGTGAGAGACGAGAGAGAGAGAGAGTCGGGGGATATATGTAAAGAGGGGGGAAAGTATTTAGTTTTTAGTCGGGGGAAAAGTATTTGGCAAGAGGGGGGAAAATAATTGGTATAAAGGGGGGGGGGGGGAATAATTGATATAAAGGGGGGAATTGCGAAATTTTAACTAAGGGGAAAATAAAAGAAAATTTAGTCGAACTTTAGACATCGGTTCTAAAATAAGCGATGTCTTCAAACAACAAAGACATCAGATTAAAGCGAGGTGATGTTTTTATATCTTTTAACATCAGTGGTATTAGTAACCGATGTCTAATGTGTGATGTCTATTCAACATTTTCTTGTAGTGCTTATAGGATTAAATATAGGCATGGAAGTAACATGTAACAAGATTGATCCAAGGAATGCAACAATTGTAGCATCCATGTGAAAGGAAACAAACTAGTAAAGCTGCTTTGCCACCCAGCCATCTCATTGCTCGACAAGTGTCCCAATGATGAGGCAAAAATGTGATGACTCACCATTTGACTACAAAATATCACACTTTATCAAATCAACCAAGGCAAGAACCCCTCATTTCTTCCATTCGGCCCTTTTGAAGAAAAGAAGGATACTTTTTCAAGGATCAATCTTCCACTCATCCATAAATCATGATCTTGGATTCTAAAGCTTCCATATTTCCAAACTAAGGTATTCTCTTAATCTTAGCATCATCCATTGAGGTTAACATATTCAAATCCTTGATTGAAGATGAGAGTGAATAGTGAAATGAATAGTAATCTTTTGTGTTCTTGATTTTGTTCTTAAGGATTAAGCTTGTTAATGTTTATTCAAAGCTCAAGGAAGGATTATAAACTATTGTTAGTATACATCAAGCATCAAGGAAGGTATAAACTCTTGAAACCCTTAGTTATAAATGGATTTATATGGTTAGTTTTAAGTATAGTTTAGTTAGTATGATCATAAGGATGATTGATTGATTTTGATGAAAGTTTGATGTTGTTTTGAGGATGAATAAGTAGATGTTGGTTTTGACTATGGTTGATGATGGTTATGGATTAGTAATGATGTTGAGGGATTGACTTGATCATTTGGTTGGATTGATCATGTAAAGTTTATGATTAAACTTTGGAATCATTAAAACATAGCCGTTATAATGCCCGATTTCCCTTAACCTTGTTTTGTTTGTGATATTCGAACATAATGCCTTCTGTCCAAGATCACCACTGCCCATTATAGTGTAGGTCTTGTTTCAAGGTTCGTTTTGGTGTGAAGATCATGTGAATCCGATTTACGGTTTAGGAGAAACAAGTATTTTAGTAAAGGATGTTTCGCGAAACCAAACTATACCACTTAGCCAACTTTGAGGCAATGATCAAACCCCTTAAGCGACTTATTAGAATGTGAAACTTTGTGTTAACATGATAGGTACGTTTAGGAAGACCCTCGAAAAGATTTCGTGTTAAAAGGATTTAATCTCTATTTTATAAAAATGCGTGAGCGAGCATGCGCGAGTGGAAGTTCTTAAAGAGTTAACTTGAAAACGAACTTGTTTCTTGAGATAGTACATACTTAGTTTCATGAAAGTATTAAGTGATTAACCTCGGATATTTGGACTATGTATAGATCGCCGGATTAACCCGAGGCACACTACCCCTACCTCACCACCAGGCAAGTTTTCAAAACCTATGCTTACTGTTGTTGTGATAATAAACTGTTTTCATACATGGTATGCAAATGAGAAGTATAAATGTTTTATTCCCAAGTACATTGCGATATATAAATTGCATGTTTGTCTTCGAACTGCTATATATAGTGATACTCGAGGTTATGATTTAATTATGGGCTTCTAAGCTAAATATGAGATATTAGTTAGAAGCCAGGTTTTTTATAAATGCCCTAGGTAAGGGCGTATGCTTTTATTCTTTAAACCGAAAGCAATTATATTTTTTTTGTATATGTTAAAGATTATTTTTCCGATAAAGATATCGGATAACTGTTATTTGAGGTTTATTTATTTAATGAATATTATTTTTGAATATTCATTTAAGGTTTATTTATTTAATGAATATTATTTTGAATATTCATTTAATCCTTATTTATTTAATGAATATTATTTTGAATATTCATTTAAGGTTTATTTATTTAATGAATATTATTTTGAATATTCATTTAATCCTTATTTATTTAATGAATATTATTTTGAATATTCATTTAAGGTTTATTTATTTAATGAATATTATTTTTGAATATTCATTTGAGGTTTATTTATTTAATGAATATTATTTTTGAATATTCATTTAATCCTTATTTATTTAATGAATATTATTTTGAATATTCATTTAATTCTTATTTATTTAATGAATATTATTTTTTTTGAATATTCATTTAATCATTATTTACTTAATGAATATTATTTTCAAATCTTCGTTTAAGGTTTACTTATTTAATAAATATTATTCGATTATTTATTAAATACTTTTAACACGTTTTAAAAATGAGAAATGTTATTTAAAGTTTATCCTCGACCTTCAATAATTACGAAGGATACTCTAAGCTGTATTAGTAATTATATTTAAATCAAAAAGAGGTTCCCAAACACTGTTTTTCCATTTAAATCTATCTTTTAAGAGGATTTAAATGTTCACTCAACTATCAAAAATATGGGAAACCTGATTTAAGTGACTGCTACTCATTTTAAACTCTCAACTCAAAACTGTCAGGGGACAGATATTTTCTCGGAGCAATTTAATTGCTGCAAGTCAAATGTTGTGTTACCACCTCAACGATCGAGGGGTAAATTGATGGAACAAGTCGATATCCATTAACAAGCATCGCTTGGGAAATATTGGAGAATCTTCCTTTCCAACCTAGATATAACTACTTAGTGGAGTCGTATCAACAAGTATTACACTTGGGGAAAGGAGGACGATCTTTACGTTTCAGAGTCATGGATTTCATCCGAACTAGGAGTGGTGTAAGTGGTCCAGTTGCGCCGACCCATCCATTTTATTGCCCCAAATGGGTCGGGAGATCCGGGAAGGCAGTAGACAATGTCAGGCTGTCGTGATTCTTCCATCTACATGTAGAGAACATATTTTTGTTGTACGACCTGCTACTGATCATAGTAAGATTGGTACGACGGGCGCGGTAGCAACTCCGGTATTGGTTCATCATCCAATTTGGATAATTCTGCAACATGTATTGAAAGGGACTAAGGGTAACCCCCTTAGTACAGGTTTACCGATCATGTTGGCAGAGGGCCGAAAAGTGTTCAGAGAAAATGAAGTTGCAATAAATCCTTGTAGCTTCATCTTTTATTTTATGAGTTATGACTCTGATAAAACCTTACTCCAATTATATATGCATAAGTGGATTTTGGGTTACGGAAACATTATATTAATTTTCCTCGTAACTTCATCTTTTATGTTATACTAGTCTCTTATCCGTTACAGGCATAACATGTGGTTACAAAGATATTTTTGAACTGTTATATACTGATGATTTATCATAAACTATTTTGGTGGGCTCTATTGCTCACCCTTGCTTTATTTATTTATATCACAACAACAGCTAGAGCATATGTCCCGCAACAGGCACACTCTGCGCAAGCAGGTAGCAGCCGTCAGAGATCTACCCGCTGATGTCGTAGCCGCCATAGCTGAGGTAGTAGCAATCAGTAGTCTAAGCTACAACTTTTGTGTATCAGACTTATTTATATTTATGATTAATGTAAGCAACGGCAAGAACCATTAGTGTACTCTGTAATCTTTTGGGTTTGTAATAACTTATAACTTGTGGATCCTATGACTAGATACTTATTCCAATTTCATCTCTGGGACTATAACTAGTTGTGTATGGTGTTGTTATTGCGGGGTCACAGTATGCAGTTTATTTGTTTTGATTCAAGTTCAAGTATTATTGATGGAAATTGAGACCGTAACGACCGGATCCCCGACCCCGGATCTGGGGCTGTTACAATTTTGGTACCCAAATTTCCTTGGGTCCTTTCCTGTTAGCTTTAACTCTGCCTTTCTTGTCATTTTGCACCTTAATCCCAGGTTGAGTTAAATCAACCTTGACCCTGGGTGTTGACATCTGAGAGACAACATTTTGAGGATGTTCATATGCATACATGTTTGATGCAGGCATTTGAGGGTGCTGTGCATACATAGTGTTCATGTGTGGCATGCTCCATGTCATTTATGGCATTGTGAATGCATTCATATATGGATTTGAAACAAATGGCATATTGACATACAAATTTGATGCATGATCAGTATGTGCAAACATGTTGTGCATGGCAGGCATAGGCATATTGGGTACAGGCATTGGCATTTGAACAGATGAAGGTTTAACAGTTTTGCAATTGGTAGATAAATGATTAACACTACCACACTTTACACAAGTTTTCCTAGGAGCATATTTGTCAGGTGTATAGTTGTTATGCTTATTAATCCCTACCTTACCATTTTTGTTCTTTTTCTTTTTCACCTCAGCCTTGACCTCTATATTTTCTAACTTGCCCTTCAATTGCTTGTTGGACAAGTGACCTATGTTGACATCCTTGGCTTTGGTTTTGCTACACTCTCCCTGAACAAAATTTTTGCTGGTTGGACCATACTTTTTGTTCAGCTTCTCAAGTTTTTCTTTACTTACACTAGATGTACACTTCTTTGGACAGGTCTCATCCGTAGAGGTGTTACCCATCAACGGATGCTCACTATCCATAGAGGTTCCATCTCCTAGATTCTCATCATCTAGTTTCTCCTTATCTTTTCCTACTGATTCCTTGTAGAATGTATCCACACCTTGAGCCTTGATAATGTTTGTGGCAACTTTCCTGGAATCAGTCCATCTAGCTATTGTTTCATGTTCTTTAGCTAGTTGTGCTTTGAGAATTTCTTCTCTTTTTAGCACAGTCAGCAAATCATCCTTGGCAACTTGACACTCTAATCTCATTTTCTCAAACTCAATAAATTAAGTTTCCAGAACAACATTCCTATCACTTAAAAACTGATTAGTATCTTTAATCCTGGTGTTTTCTTTTGTAAGTTATTTAAGAGAAATACGCATATGGTATAATTCAGTAGACAAATCATTAATTGCACTATTGCATTCCTCAGTAGAAAGCTCAAAGAGATTGGTGGTAATTACTTGATTGGATGATGAACTGGCCTCCTGCTCACTTGAATCAGCCATTAGTGCAAGGTTCACAAATTCAGTGTCCTCCTCAGAATCATTCCCATCTTCAGCCCAGTCATTGTCCTGAGTTATGAATGCTCTACCCTTTTGTTTGAGAAGATCAAAGTATTTCTTCTTGTAGTCAACAGGCTCAAACTTCCTTTCACTCTTCTCAGCTTTTGGTTTTCTGCATTCATTAGCAAAGTGACCTCCCATTCCACAATTGAAACATTTAAACTTGGACCTTTCAACATAGTTCTTGTTTGATTGAAAGTCCTTTCTGAATGGTTTGGACACCTCGGGGTTTCTCTTGAACTTGAGCTTTGATAATTTTCTTGACAGAAAAGCTAAATGTTCATCTAGCTCATCTGTGACAACCCGAGTCAAATCCCGAGCATTTTTCGAAAATCGGGTCAAGTCCCGATTCCGAATCCGAATAAGCCAAAGTACACTGGCCCAAACGCAGCCAACTTGGGTAACAACTAGCCCACCACAGGCCCCCAAAATATCATGATTTTGTTAGTGCTAATTATTAGTAGTACTTTGCCTTATAAACTGAACAGAAGTCCCAAATCTACTCGATGTGGGACTGGGGTGTTACAAACTCCCCCACTTAAACTCTTGACGTCCTCGTCATGCCTGAACGGATAGCCCATAGGTTCCAAGATCGTTCCTCTCTAGCCATTGTGGGATAATACCGGCTGGCTTCGTGTCCCCACCTCCGGACCTCTGTCCATTGTGGGATAATACCACCAGCCTTCGTGTCCCCACCTCCGGCAACTTGTGTTAACAAGATTTCGAGAGTCGGCTTTGATACCATATGTGACAACCCGAGTCAAATCCCGAGCCTTTTTCAAAAATCAAGTCAAGTCCCGATTTCGAGTCCGAAATAAGCCGAAGTACACTGGCCCAAACGCAGCCAACTTGGGTAACAACTAGCCCACCACAGGCCCCCAAAATATCATGATTTTGTTAGTGCTAATTAGTAGTAGTACTTTGCCTTATAAACTGAACAGAAGTCCCAAATCTACTCGATGTGGGACTGGGGTGTTACATCATCCATTTCATCTTGTTAGAAGGCTCACTTACTTCAATCATCTTTCCTTTGCACTTTCTTGATTCAGTCCTACCTTCACAAACACTTGTGCTTGGTGTAGTTTCAGCAATTTCTTCTTTCATGTCCTCAGCCTTTTCAACAATTGCTACTAAGGCAACAGATCCAGTTTTCTTTTAGATCTTCTCAATTTCCTCATCCCGCTCCATTTCCAGCTCATATGTTTTAAGGGTTCCATACACCCTTTCAAGAGTAAAATCCTTATACTCTTGAGTGTTTCTCAAGGAAACAGTCATAGACTTCCACTCCTTTGGCAAGGCTCTGAGAAATTTAATATTTGAATCTTTGATTTGATAAACCCTCCCATACAACTTCAATCCATTCAGCAATTTTTGAAATCTACTAAAGGTATCATTCAAAGATTCTCCACTCTTGAAGTGAAAGTGTTCATATTGTTGTATGAGGAGCTGCATCTTGTTTTCCCTTACTTGCTCAGTCCCTTCACAGATTGTTTGGACAGTGTACCAAATCTCTTTTGTTGTAGAACAATTAATAACATTGTTAAACATGTCAGAATTAAGACCATTGAACAGAATATTCATGGCCTTTTTATCTTTATAAACTACAATGTTGTCCTCAGGAGTCCATTCTAAAGGTAACTTTGGAATGGTGCTTGGAGATCCTGCAGGTGCTTGAGCTATTGAGGTGTTTGGTTTCATTGGAACATGAGGGCCATGATCTATGCACTCTACATATCCTTCATCCATAGACATTAGATGTAGACGCATCTTTACTTTCCAGTGAAAGTAATTCTCTCTATCAAGAACTGGTATTTTAACTCCATAATCCTTCTGACCCATTATTCAGATGTCTTTTTATCTTTAAACTTCTTGTATATTAGAAGCCTACTCTGATACCAATTGTTATTCCCAAACAATGAACCAAGATTGTAGGGGGGGGGGGGTTGAATACAATCTTTGAAAATTCTTTAGTTCTTGATAGAAAAGATATGAAAGTAAATTCAAGAACAGAGAAAGAAACAAGATAAGATAACACAAGAATTAAAAATTCAGGTGGATTGATTTATCCACCTAAGAGATTTTTATTAGAAGAAATCTCTGTGATATTTATGAATAAACACACAGCTGCATACACACTATTCTAGCTTCAGCAATTGACAAAGGATATTGCTTTGAGCTCTCTAAATTGCATAACCTGATTTCTCTAGTTCTAGAATAATGCTACACTTGGTTATATATCCCAAGTTTATAAGATATTTCGAACAACTAATAATACAAAAAGTAAATCTGTTCAAAATCCTTGTTTCTCCATTCTGAGTAGTGGTCCATGTGTTGGTAACTTTCCCTTTTTGGCTGATTGTCTTTTATAAAAATGCTACTTTTGACCAGAAAAAACAGAATGCTTCTTCTTCTCATGAGTTTACCAGAAATGCTGGTTTCCATGCTCTGTGAAATCTGTCAACCCATGTGCACTGTCTGAACTGTCCCTTTCACAAAGTATAGTGTGTATCCGTAGAAGCTATTTGAGTTGTATCCGTTGAGAGTATCTTGATCACATCCGTAGACAGATAGTACTGCTATCCGTAGATAGTACATTGTCCACGTCCGTAGAAGGCTAATGTTGTTATCCGTAGACAGTCAATTTCACTTATGTAAAATTACAAGGCATAGACTATTTACAATTAGCCTCCCTATTCTACATATCCATTAACAGTCAACATGACTTATTCAGCCTAAAAACTAATACTCCAACTTCTACATCATGATTACAAATCAGGAATACACATCAGGATTGCACAAGCATGTTACATTGAATCTTATCCGTAGATAAGCTACCCTTCTACGGATACTGCAAAAGCATGTTATCCGTTGAAGGCTACATTTTTACTTATACAATTTTAACTAAGTTAGTCTAGTTATCATCAAGAAACAACATAATTCCTAACACCTCCCATGAGACAGTATACCGTGCTCTCCAATTTCTGTTGTCATGGGATGTTCTAAAGCTGACAGTAAGATTATCTTAGGACTAAGGTGTTATAGGAAAATTTACTATTGTGACCTTGCATATTGTTCTAACAGTAAGGTACAAACTTGTCGTCTCCAGGCTTCTGCCAAAGTTGCTGTTAAGACTGAAAGTTGTTGTCATGAAGAGTGATGTCTTGACTGCATGTCTGATGTCCTTGTAATGTTGTTGTCGACCGTGATACTTGACAGCATGTTTATTCATTGTACTTGTCATATGTAGAATATTTTCTGGGGCTTGAACATAGTGAACTTCTTCCAGATTACATTCTTTGTTACATGTATTCATGATAGTACAATTTGAACATTACATAGAACATACTCTGGTTGTGACAGTATGTTTCTCTTAGTCTAATTAAAGACTAATTACATAGTTAAGTTGTCTACATGCAATTACCCATAAAACCTAACAAAATGATATATGTTGTATTTTGATTGGCTATATGATAATGGACTCACATATGTTTACACTGATACCATCAATGAAAATATTTCATATTGTCGCATCATCATTGTCACATATCTCTAGTTTCACTCATTAGATTATGTTTATTTTATGAATAATGCCAGAGACCCCAAATTTTATTTCAAAACTTTCCCCAAATGTTGATGTGTCACGAGTGAATTTGATAACTTTTTTAATAATAAAATACGACCCCGAGTGCATTCATATGTGCCCCCAATTAAAATTTTCCACATGTATTCCCACGTAATTTGATAAAAATTTTGGTAAAATTCTTGGGATACCTAGCACTACTTTTATTTTATTAAGTATAGGATATGATTTTGGTTTTTTAAAATTTCATTTCCATGTTTATGATGTGAAAAACTTGTTTGAAATCTATTCAAGGATTTAAATTATTTTATGTTTGTTTCATTGATGTAAGAGATATTATATTAATCATATCTAATACTTGGTTGGAATAAATATGATTTAATCACTCTAACAAGTCATTTAAAAAAATTCAATTACTATAATTTCATATAAATTAAACACAAGATTAGAAAATCTAAATATACTCGTGATTATCCGTCAAAATAAACATTAATTGATTAATTTAAAACATATAATCAAAATTTAAACTTAGTAAACTAAAACAATTATGAAATATTATAAAATTTAATATATTAATAATAATTTCAGATTATAATCTTCAAAATATATGGCTCACTCTTTCTATCGTTATGTTGATTTTGTTTCCTTTTCCTTTTTCAGAAATGTGTAGCCCGTGTTGCGATGTAAG
Organism: Heracleum sosnowskyi; assembly: GCA_030848705.1. NCBI lineage: Eukaryota > Viridiplantae > Streptophyta > Magnoliopsida > Apiales > Apiaceae > Heracleum > Heracleum sosnowskyi. The sequence goes on along the minus strand of CM061239.1, from coordinate 45,521,864 downwards.
AAGAATCAAGGAGTACCATATATAAATGAAGTGTTTCAAATGAAATGCACCATTTATTTGAATGATATTTGACCAACCAAATAGTACCATTTATTTTATTATTATTTATATGAGTTCTTCTGATTCATTAAAAATAATAAAATAAATTAATAATATGTACTCTATATCGTGAAATCTCAGCAAATCGCGATTATCCGAATAATATAAATTCATTGCTTAGAATACCAAAAACCCATTCAGGTGAATGGTTGTACAATCGATTCATTTACCCAACAATGTCCCAATTTAATATAATACATGGATCTTATGTCAAGTATGTCTAATTTGATCATATATTTTCGTATTTACTATGCTTAGCTTTGATTAATGCAAATCGAAAACTTCTTTATTCATTCAATTTGACTACAGATTCATGAGTTTTTTTTTTGAATAAAGGCGTACTTGCATTGATTAAATACTATCAGAATGGAGTACATGATAAATAAATTCAGGTGGAGTAGCATACCACTCACCTAAGTCTTACATATAAAACGTAGTTTTAGCTAACTCATGCGCTACACTATTCGCAGACCTATAGACGAACTTAACTAGCACGTTATCAATGTGCTTCATCAACTGGACACAATCCATCACAATGGTTCCAAAATAATCTTCACCTGGTTTTCCATTACACGCATCAGCCAAAACCTTCGAATCTGTTTCAACTATAAGGTGATTGATGTTTAACTCTTTTACCCACGACATGGCCTCTTTCAAACCCATAGCCTCCGCCTCTCGTGGTTGCCACGCCCCTTCTATTCTCCTACATCTCGCCCGTAAGAACTGCCCACATGAATCTCGAATGACACTCCCTACACCAATGCTGCCACCCTGAAAAACTGCAGCATCAACGTTCATCTTTACCCATCCCAAGGGTGGTTTAGAACATACTCTTGACCCTGCTTCAACCTGGGTTGCACACTTCTTCTCTTTCGCATGTGCCTCCCGCCAATCATTTAGCAAGTTCATCGCAGAAGCCCAAACCCCAAATGCAGACCCATTAATCTTCTCCCAGACCCATTTATTGCGTCTATTCCATAAACTCCAGCATGTCATTCCGATTAATACACATTGATCTCGTGTGCACTTCTCAAACGTTTTCTCCAGAACCATGGCTGCCGTATCATTCATTGTTACTTGCAGTAAGTGTTGCAGACCAGTGTTTATCCATACTGTACGGTCAAAGTCACACTCAAATAACACATGCATATCCCTCTCTGGGCAGCTGTGACACCAAGGACATTTCACATCCACATCCACTTGTGTTAGGAATATGTTGTTCTTGATGATAAACATAAAACACTTAGTAGAATTTGTGTAAAGTCACTTTGTAGCTGTCAACGAAATGGCATGCTTTGCAGCATTCCGTTGACAGGAAGCTCATCAACGAAATGAGTGTTGTAGCAATTGCATTGTACAATACTTCTCAAATGATAGGCATTCTGTTATAAGATAGGTTTTCTAAGTCATGTTGACTAAGTACTAGATAGGCAAAATAGGTTGGTTAATTGTAAATATATTAGGCCTTGTAATTTTGCCTAAGTGAAGACATGTCAACGGTATGAAGATTACTCTGTCAACGGTATGGAGTTTACTCATCAATGAAACTAGGGAAACACCATCAACGGAATGAAGAATAAAGCTATCAACGAAACACATCTCCCTGCTATCAACGAATCATTATTGCTTTTCTGAATAGTTGACAAAGTGATAGTGACAGTTTACTGAACAGATCTAAAGGTGATGTGGAAGTGTACTTTGCATTGGAAACCATTAAAATGGACATGGGGAATAAGGAAACATCCCAGTTTCCAATTGGGTCTTGGGAGTGATCATAATAAGCATGAAGACAAAAGCAAGGATCTCCAAGGACCACTGGACAAAGGGATGAAAAGCAAACTATTGGCGGTTACTCATTGTACTTTTAGTGTAGCCAAAAATAGGGTTGTAAACTTGGGGATATATAACCAAGTGTAGCAGTTACTTTAATAATAGAGAAGAAAAACAAATAGTTTGTATTAGCTATCCTTGAGAGCATTCTTCTCTACAACCTTGTAACTGAGCAGCTGTGTACTTTTGTATCACAGATTATTTCCGCAATAAAAATCACTTCAGTTGGATCATCAAACAATCCAACTGAAATTATTTATGTGCTTGTGATTTTTACTTTAAGTTCAGTTTTTATTTGTAAGTTGTTTTAAGTTTAAAGAAATATCAAGAATTGTATTCAACCCCCCCTTCTACAATTCTGTTAGGTCATTTGGGATTAACAATTGGTATCAGAGCGAGCTTCTAACATACAAGAAGTTTAAAGATCAAGACCAAAAACAGAAACCATGGTAAAGAAGGATGCAGGTGTGAAGATACCAGTTCTTGATAAGGACAATTACTTTCACTGGAAAGTAAAGATGCATTTACATCTCATGTCTATGGATGAGAGGTATGTAGACTGCATTGAGAAAGGTCCACACGTTCCCATAAAGCTTGATTCTAGAGTTGGACTACCAGATGATGCTCCTGATGTAGAGATTCCAAAACCTGTCTCAGAATGGACTGTTGAAGATATTGCAGAAGTCCATAAAGACAAAAGAACCATGAACATTCTGTTTAATGGTTTGGAGCAAGAGATGTTTGACAATGTCATAAACTGTACAACCTCCAAAGAAGTATGGGACACTGTTAGAACTCTCTGTGAAGGAACTGAGCAAGTCAGGGAAAATAAAATGCAACTCCTTATACAACAATATGAGCATTTTCATTTTAAAGCTGGTGAAACCCTAAATGACACGTTTAGTAGGTTTCAGAAGCTTTTGAATGGATTAAAGCTGTATGGGAGGATCTATCAAACCAAGGATTCAAACCTTAAATTTCTTAGAGCTCTTCCAAAAGAATGGAAGCCTATGACTGTTTCTCTCAGAAACACTCAAGAGTACAAAGACTACACTCTTGAAAGGCTTTATGGAACCTTGAAGACATATGAGTTGGAAATGGAGCAAGATGAAGAAATTGAAAAGGTACAGAAGAAGGGTGGATCTATTGCATTGATTGCATCTATGAACCAACTGGAAGATGACACTGAAGAAGCTGCAAAGGCCACAACTAGTCGAGCTAGTTGTAGAAGTGATGTTAGCAAGGGTAAAGGCAAGATGACAGAAGAAGAAGAACAAGAACCAGCCAACTTGGATGACTTAGATGAGATTGATGAACACATTGCTTTTCTGTCAAGAAAATTCTCTAAGTTCAAGTTCAAGAGAAACTCAGAAGCAAGGCCACCAAGGAGAGACTTTCAACCTAACAAAAGTAACTGGATTGAAAAGTCTAAATCTAAATGTTTCAATTGTGGAATGCTTGGTCACTTTGCTGGAGACTGCAGAAAGCCCAAGATTGAGAAGGGCAACAGGAAATTTGAACCTGTTGATTATAAAAAGAAATACTTTGAACTTCTCAAGCAAAAAGAAAAGGCTTTCATGTCTCAGGAGTATGATTGGGCTGGTAATGGTGAAGATTCTGATGATGATGTTGAATATGTCAACTTGGCTCTTATGGCTAACAATCATGAGCAGGAAGCAAGCTCCTCAAGCAACCAGGTAACAATTACTAATCTTTCTGAGCTTTCTAAAGAGGAATGCGATAGTGCAGTAAATGAAATGTCTACTGTATTATATAATTTACGTGTTACTCTTAAATCACTTACCAAAGAGAATTCAAGAATAAAAGAGACTAATTTGCTCTTAAGTGATAGGAATGCAATGTTAGAAGCACAGCTCATTGAATTTGAGAAAATGAGATGTGTTAGTAGGGATGCTAAGAAGGAACTTGAGAACGTGTTACAAAGGGAAGAAATTCTTAAGACACAACTTGAAATAGAACAAAGTGTGATTGCTAAATGGAAAGATGCCAGGAATGTTGCTACCAACATCATTAATGTTCAAGGTATGGAATCTTTCTGTGAACAATCATGGAAAAAGAACAAAGAGAAACTAGGGTATGTTTGTGAAACCTTAGAATCAGAAACAGAGTCAACAAACAACAATGATCATTTGTTGAAGGTTGATATGTCAACGGAATGCAATGTTTCGTTGACAGATGAACCATCAACCGATCAGGGTGTTTCGTTGACAGAGAAAAGAAAAGATGAACTCACTAGACTTAATAATAAGTATGGTCCTGTCACCAAGAACTTTGTTCAAGGTGAGTCTAGTAAATCAAAGAAAGTTGAGAAGCCTGTTGAGCGAGCTAATGTAGGTCACTTGTCCAACAAGCAATTGAAAGATAAGTTAGAGAATGTTCAAGTTGAGGCTAAGGGAAATAAAAAGAATAACAGGAATGGAAAAGTAGGAATTAACAAACACAACAATTACACACCTGATAAATATGCTCCTAGAAAGACATGTGTTAATTGTGGAAGTGTTAGTCATTTATCTACTAACTGCAAATCTGTTAAGAAGACTGTTAAAGTGAAAATTCCCAAGCCTGCAATGAATAGTTCTATGCCAACAATGCCTGTTATGCCTAACATGTTTGCTCCATATGCACAATTTCAAAATCCATATGCCAGCATGCCATTTGTGTCTAATCCATACATGAATATGTTTAATGTGCCACAAATGCCATGGAATATGAATAACATGTTTATTCCTCCAACTATGCATGCTGTGAATGAAAATGTGAGCAACCCTCAGAAATCAACACCAAGGGTAAAGATTGATTTAAATCAATCTGAGCCCAAGGCGAAAAATAATGTAAAAGGGAAAGCAAAGGCTAACAAAACAGGACCCAAGGAAACTTGGGTACCAAAATCAACTTGATTTGATTTTATTGTGTGCAGGGAGACAAAAGGAATCTTTGGTACTTGGATAGTGGTTGTTCAAGACACATGACTGGTGATTCTACCCTGCTCACAGAGTTTCAGGAAAAAGCTGGCCCTTGTATTGCTTTTGGAGATGACAGCAAAGGCTACACAAAGGGATATGGCTTGATTTCAAAAGAGAATGTCATCATAGATGAGGTTGCATTGGTGGATGGTCTTAAGCACAATTTGCTTAGAATCAGTCAACTTTGTGACAAAGGATTTTTAGTTACTTTTTCTAGAGAAGCCTGTGTTGTTTCTAAAGGAGGAAACAACAATGTGGTAATGACTGGATTCAGAAGAGGGAATGTGTACATTGCTGACTTTAGTAGCACAAGTCCAGAAACCATCACTTGTCTTTTCAGCAAGGCAAGCAAGGATGAAAGTTGGCTATGGCACAAGAAATTATCTCATCTGAATTTTAAAGTTATGAATGACTTGGTGAGGAAAGATCTTGCTAGAGGAATTCCACAGGTGGAGTTTTCCAAGGATGGTTTGTGTGATGCCTGTCAAAAAGGGAAACAAAGGAAGGCATCATTCAAAAGCAAGACAGAGTCATCAATTGTCCATCAGCTTGAGTTGCTTCATATGGATTTGTTTGGCCCTGTAAATGTCATGTCTATTTCAAAGAAGAAATATTGTCTTGTGATTGTTGATGATTTTTCTAGATTTACATGGACTTTCTTTTTGCTCTCCAAAGATGAGGCAAGTGAAATCATTATCAATCACATCAAGATGGTAAACAATCATCCTGACTTGAAAGTAAGAAGGATTAGGAGTGACAATGGGACAGAATTCAAGAATTCAAGCATGAAGATGTTCTGTGAAGAAAATGGTATTTTGCATGAGTTTTCAGCAGCAAGGACACCACAGCAAAATGGTGTAGTTGAAAGGAAAAACAGAACACTTATTGAAGCTGCAAGGACAATGCTAGATGAATCAAAGTTACCAACTTATTTTTGGGTTGAGGCAGTTAATACAGCTTGCTTCACTCAGAATATTTCTTTGATTAATCAGGCCAAAGGAATGACCCCTTATCAGCTACTCAAAAGAAAGAAGCCACTATTGGATTTTCTTCATGTCTTTGGATGCAAGTGCTTTGTTCTGAGAAATCAAGCTGAGCATTTGGGGAAATTTGAAGCAAAGGCAGATGAAGCAATATTTGTGGGATATGCAGCAGGGAAAGCCTACAGAGTCTATAATCTCAGAACCAACATTGTTATGGAATCTGTACATGTTGTTTTTGATGATCTCAAAATTCAAGGTCTCTGTGATGAAGGTTTCCATGAAAGTCTTTCTTTTGAAAATGAGGAAGGAGATCAAGTGAATCATGTTAAGGCTACTGAGAAACAGCCTAAAGTTGTTGTATCTAGCACAGATGAAAGCAGCAGTGAAGATGAAATTGCTGCATTAAGATTGAAAAGAATAGCTGCTAGCAGACCAAATGGTCATTTCGTTGACAGTCATGATGGTGGATTCGTTGACAGTCAAAATGAGCGTTTCGTTGACAGTCAAAATGGTAATACCGTTGACAGTCATAGAAATGCTTCTAGAAGTGATCATTTAGGGACAACAAACTCAGGGGGAGTTTCTCAATGACAAATATCCAATCAAGGCAATCATGATCATGAAGCTACGTCTTCAAGAGCAAATCTACCTCCCTCAAGGAAATGGACTAAAGATCATCCCTTTGAACTTATTATAGGTGATGTTTCTTCAAAAGTCCAAACTAGAAGAGCAACTCAAGAAGAATGTCTATATAGCAGCTTTCTGTCTCAAGATGAGCCAAAGAAAGTTGAGGATGCACTTCTAGATCCAGATTGGGTTTTGGCTATGCAAGAAGAGCTAAACCAATTTGAAAGGAACAATGTTTGGAAGCTGGTGCCCAAGCCTAAGGACAGGAGTGTCATAGGCACAAAATGGGTGTTCAGAAACAAGATGGATGAAAATGGCATAGTCACAAGGAACAAAGCAAGACTGGTTGCAAAAGGCTATTCACAGGAAGAAGGAATTGATTTTGATGAAACATTTGCTCCTGTTGCAAGACTAGAAGCAATAAGGATTTTCCTAGCCTATGCAGCCCATGCCAATTTCAAAGTCTATCAAATGGATGTGAAGAGTGCTTTTCTGAATGGGGAATTGGAAGAGGAGGTGTATGTAAGTCAACCTCCTGGTTTTGAAGATGATGATTTTCCAGAATATGTATACTTCCTCCTCAAGGCACTCTATGGTTTGAAACAAGCACCTAGAGCCTGGTATGACACACTTTCACAGTTCCTCCTTGAGAATCACTTCACTAGAGGTACTGTAGATAAAACTCTTTTTCACAGGGTTGTGAATGGCTCTACTATACTTGTTCAAATTTATGTAGATGACATAATCTTTGGGTCTACAGATGTGAAACTTTGTCAAAAGTTTGCCAAGCTTATGCAAAGTAAATATGAAATGAGCATGATGGGAGAATTAACTTACTTTCTTGGGCTTCAAGTGAAGCAAGTTAATGAAGGCATTTTCATTAGTCAAACAAAATATATTCATGATTTATTAAAGAAGTTTAATTTAATGGAATGCTCTCCTGCCAAAACTCCCATGCCTACTGCCACCAAACTTGAATTGAATACTAAGGAAAAATCTGTGGACATTTCAGGTTACAGAGGCATGGTAGGCTCACTTTTATATTTAACAGCTAGTAGACCTGATATTATGTTTGCTACATGTCTATGTGCTAGATTTCAGGCTGATCCTAGGGAATCCCATTTAGTTGCTATTAAAAGAATTTTCAGATATCTCAAGGGAACACCAAACCTTGGCATTTGGTATCCTAGAGAATCTGGCTTTGAACTAATTGGTTATTCAGATGCAGATTTTGCAGGATGTAAAATTGACAGGAAAAGCACAACAGGCACCTGTCAATTCTTAGGAAACAAGCTTGTCTCATGGTTCAGCAAGAAACAAAACTCAGTTTCTACCTCCACAGCTGAGGCTGAGTATATTGCAGCTGGAAGTTGTTGTGCACAGATCTTATGGATGAAAAATCAACTACTTGATTATGGATTGAGAGTTGAGAAAATTCCTATTTTCTGTGACAACACTAGTGCCATTGCCATTACTGAGAATCCAGTGCAGCATTCAAGGACCAAGCACATTGACATCAAGTACCATTTCATTAGAGAACATGTTATGAATGGTACTGTGGAGTTACATTTTGTTCCAAGTGAACAACAACTTGCAGACATCTTTACCAAGCCACTTGATGAATCCACATTCTCAAGATTAGTAAGTGAGCTAGGTATGCTAAATTTCTCTTAATTATTTTGAGATTTTTGCAAGTTAAAATGCAGCCAGAAACTTGCTATGTTTTTCTGTGAATTAATTTTTTCAGGAAAAAGTGAAATTTTGTCTAAGTCAAAATTACTATGTCAACGAAACGAATCATTTCGTTGACAGTCTTAGCATTTTTCTGGGTGTTTCGTTGATAGCTCTTTTATATCAACGAAACACAGCTTTATCAACGAAATAAGACGGGACTTTAACCGCCCAATCCTGATTCGTTGATTTAGCGCTTTTAATCTGAACCGTTGATATTTGCCACGTCCGTTACCATGATCTGTGCATACACCCCTGTAAGTATAAATCATGGTAATTCTTTAAAAGTAACGGTTATATTTTTAAGCCAATCCAGTAATTTACATTTATTATTGGACTCTTTTTCTGAGAATTTTTGGGGGAGTATTTAAGAAATTCTATTTTCTTTATTTTCTTTTTACCTGTTCTCAAAAATTCCAAAGGCTTTTCTCTCTTCTTCTCTCTTCTTCTCTTTAACAAGCAATTTAGCTCGAAGCTTTTCTTCACACAACAATGGCACCCATAGTCAAGCTTATGTCTGCTGGAGGGTTCATTTACGAAAAGAACAACTCAATCCCATTTGTTGTCAAGGAGGGTCCAAACAGTATCTTTTTCAAGATGATGGACTTCATGAAGAACTGCAAATTGAGCTATGCAATGTTTCACTCAACTCCTCTTTATAATGAGATAATCGAGGAGATTTGAACCTCGTGTGAGTATAGTGGAACAAACTGCACACTGCAATTCACCATACAAGGTAAAGAGTACATAGTTAATTCTGATGTATTGCAAGCATGTTTACATATTCCTGAAAATAACTGTGATGCTTTGCCTACAATCACTGAAATGGTTAACTTGCTAAATTCCATAAACTACTCTTTGCCTACTGATAATCTGGGTAAAATAATTAGGAGAGGTTTGGTTAGGGAATATAGTTATTTAGCTTATGCATTTATCAAGGTCTTTTCTGGTAAGATTAGTAATTTTGATGCATTAACTAATTCCATGTTGATTCTTTTTACCATGCTCCTAACTGATAGATATTACAACTTTAGCACCCAACTTATGTATGAAATTGGTGCTAAGTTGGGTGATAAGGCTAATAGGAAAAAGAATATCTATTATGCTAGGTTTCTGATGATGTTGGCTAATCATGTTAGTCCAACACCATTAGTTATTTCTAACCCTGTTTCCAAGTTTGAGTGTTTTGTGCAAGAAAAGAGAGTACTGACAGACATACTGAGGCTGAACCACAATGGTGAGGTTCCAGTGGTGTATCTGCCAGTAATTGAGGTAACTACTGCTATCCCTTCTAGTATAATTGTTACTTCAACTGTATCACCCAGTACTGTTGCTGTGGAGTCTGTAGTTGTGACCCAACAGGCTCCTTCCCTAGCAACAAAACCAAAATCAAAGAAATCCTCCAAGCCAACCTCAGGTGCTTCCCAAAAGGCACCTGTTGTAAAATCCACTACACAACCTAAGGGGAGTGTTGGAGGTGCTGTGAGAGGTGAGGGAAGGGGTGAACATAAAAGAAACCCTAAGGATAAGGAAGGAAAGATGAGTGAGATCCAGCCAAGCCCCATTGTGTCTTCCCAACAAGGCACAATGAGTAATATGGATTTAAGCACAAGTCTAATTGCATCCTCCCAAAAGGATGTAATTATTGAAACAAGCTCTTCTCCAAGAGCACACTCCAAGAGGGTAAGGGACACTTCAAGCCCACAGTCTACTTTTTCCCAATACCAAAGGAGGGTGAAACAAAAATCCAAGGGTTCACAGGGTGCACACACTCTGGAAGCTACACTTCCAGTTTCACAAATTCAGTTTGATGTAACCCCTATCATTACTCTGGGGTTACAGTCCCATTATCTAAACATCAACCTTGAACAATCTCCATCAAATTCACCAACTTTATCTCTAGATGTGGACATGATCCATACATCTATTCCTGATTCTCCAACTCTAATCTTGGAGAAGCCCCACTCTGAAGCTGGTGGCCATCACTTGTTAAGTGATTTGTTGGGCCATCAACCAATTTTTTCTGAAGTTGCAAGAGGATCTGTGGACCAATCTCTAAAATCAATCACCACAGATTCTACTGTAATTTCACTTTCTCAAAGTGCTTTATTGACTTCATCAACGAAACAGCTTCTTTCGTTGACAAGTGTTTCTCCATCAACGGTATCCATACCGTTGACAGTTCAATCTACCATTCCGTTGATAGGTCAATCTACACCCCTTATTGAAAATCCAGTTGTTTCCACAACTAGTGTAGATGACCTGGTGGTAGTTGAGACACTTTTAGGTTTGAAAGGGAGTGAAACTGAGAGGCTGGCTTGCAGCCAGGCAAAAGGAGAGTCTGAGAGTGAGAGGCTGGCTATTTCTTCCAGCCAGGCAAAAGGAGAGATTGAGAGTACCACCTTAGTAGGTGAAGGTGAGGGTGTGAGAGGTGTGAGCCATGGGGAGCCCATGATGCAAGAAAAGAGTGGAGAGAGAGAAGGGACTACAGGAGCAATAAGGATGGAAGCAGCCATTGCAAGTGAGTTAATGGGGGTCAGTGAGGGAGAAAGGGAACTTACCTTCCAAGAGCATTATCAACAAACTCTGGATAGTATTTCCCTGGATCCTGAGACCTTTACTCATCCTGTGTCAGCCTATCAAGTTATGGCTCAACAGGGCAATGTGGAGGCAGAAAGGTCACTCAACTTAATTCATACTACTGCATCAATGCAAAGAGCAAAGGATGCATTGACCAATCTACCTCCAGGAGCTGCAGCAAGTGGAGAATTTGAGTTTTCTGATGATGAAGACAGCTTTGGTGACAATCTACAGGTGGCCACTACTACACAGACTGGGACTTCTGTGGTGCCTCCTACACCAAACTGGCTTTCTCAAGATATGCATGGTAGATCCAACTTGGATGCTGCTATTACAAGGCAATACAATGAGGCATATCTAGCTCATGAGTCAGCAACTGCAAGGGACAAGAAATTCTATAAGGCCATAATGGATTCTCTGGAAATTCAAAGGCTACAAATGTTGCAGACAAGGATTGAAGCTATAGAAATAAAGGATTCAATTAGCAACCTTAGGGATGCTACTGACAGGAGGCTAGATGAAAAGCTTCCTCTTCACACTGTCTCCAAGATGTCAAGGTTTTTCACCAAGGAACCTGAAGTGTCCTCATCTTTGAAAACTCTCTCCTCTAAAGTGGACAAAGTTGAGGCTACACTTTCTCACATGCAGAAGGAACAGGAGAAGCAAACTCAGATACTTACTCAGCTTCTGGCAGCTCAAGGACTCCCTATCATCTCACTTGATGATAACAAAAAGGGGGAGAAAACTAAGAAGCTAGAGATACAAATCACAAAGGTTTTGGTCCCAGCCATCTCCTTACCAGAAGAGCCATTAGCAATGGGGGAGTTTGGAAAGAAGCAAAAGGATGGTATTGATCTAATTAAGGAAGCTTCTATGAGGATGGAACTTGCAGAACAGATCAAAGATCACTGGTCCAACATAGAAGCAAGGTTCAAGAAAATTACTGAATCTTCAAAGACAGATCATCCATCAACAAATGCAATGGTGACAGTACAAATGGAGCCACAGTTCAAGAGCTCTTATGCTATAGAGCCCCTTCAGCATGGAATCCTTCAAGATTCAAGAAATGAGAAAGGCCAATCTTCATGCTTTAGGAATGTGGATGCAAGAGGGATTTCTCCAGTGTCACCTATCAAACCCAAAGGCAAGAACACTGAAAGGACATTTTATCCTCCACCAAAGCCAGATGAGTTCAAAGTCCTAGGGAAGCTGATCACTAAGTGCAAGGAAAGCAATCATCCAAGCATAAGGAATCAAAGGGCCATCATCTACAGGGACAGCAAGGAAATCTGCATTTGGGTTGGTCACCCAAATTTTGCTAAGGCCAAAGCTGAAGAATATGAAAGGGCAGCAATGCAAGCATTGGCAGTTGCTCAAGCACTTGAAGATGAAGAAACTCTAGAGGAAGATAAAGCCAAGGATGGAGCTAAGGAAGCAAGGAAAAGTATAAGGCAACCAAAGGCTAGAGCTAAGAGGAATCTGGACTTTGATAAAGAGGACTCTCAGGAAACTGCTCAAGCCTCTTCCACAATAAGTGCACATCAAATTCTTACTGGTCTACCTATTGAAGGAAAGTTGGCCTGTGATCCTGCACACCCTGTCAACTATCATGATCAACCAATCATGCCAAAGGAGGAGCCTATTGAATTTGATGAAGCCTATTTTCCAAAATTCCTATTTGAAAAGGATCAGCCAACAAAGTCAAAGAAAAGGGCTGTCAAGGCAAAGCCAGTATTTGTGAGAAAGCCACAACCTCAGAAACCCCCTACAAATCCAGAGGACTGCATGTACATTGCTGACATCAGGGAAGAATCTAGCTTACATCTTGATTTAGACAACCTGGTGGAAGTAAGGGGCATTGCAACTTCTCAAAAGATGCCTGAAAGATTAGTTTTCACATTCAAGGGTGGTAGAGAACAAACATGGCCTCTCTACAGAATTTTCGGAGAAGACTACCAAACACTACTCACAGTGTTTAGATGCTTGAAGAAAGACTTTGGCTTCACCAAAACAGCCAAGTCTGAGGTGGTCTCCAAAATATGTCAAATAAAGGCTAGCTGGAACAAGCCTGAGGCTCTTCCCAGGATGCTTAGAGTGCCCTCAACAGGAAAGAAGATCCATCTTCAACCCTACTGGATGATGGAATTTAAGGACAAGGACAACTGCAGAAGGTTCTTCAGAATGGAAGACCAGCTGGATAAGGCATCTAATCAAACTCTAAAGCTTATGCAATCCAAGCTTGGTTATCAAGATGAGGAAGAGAAGATCTTCTACAGAAGGCTACAGGTTCAGATCGAGGAAAACAACTCTAAGAGAGGGAAGAAGACTATGCCACAAAGAAGACAAAGATGAATCATTTGCTCAGTCTAGAGGAGCACTTCTTGGCATTAGTCTTGTAAGTCTTGTATTTTATTCAAAATATTATGAAGCTTAATGCATTTTCTACTTTTGTAATTTAGAATGTATATGAGTGTTTTTGTTATCATCAAGTCTCTTGATTTATGGCTGTTATTCTATCAGTCATAAATTGGGGGAAATTGTTAGGAATATGTTGTTCTTGATGATAAACATAAAACACTTAGTAGAATTTGTGTAAAGTCACTTTGTAGCTTTCAACGAAATGGCATGCTTTGCAGCATTCCGTTGACAGGAAGCTCATCAACGAAATGAGTGTTGTAGAAATTGCATTGTACAATACTTCTCAAATGATAGGCATTCTGTTATAAGATAGGTTTTCTAAGTCATGTTGATTAAGTACTAGATAGGCAAAATAGGTTGGTTAATTGTAAATATATTAGGCCTTGTAATTTTGCCTAAGTGAAGACATGTCAACGGTATGAAGATTACTCTGTCAACGGTATGGAGTTTACTCATCAACGAAACGAGGGAAACACCATCAACGGAATGAAGAATAAAGCTATCAACGAAACACATCTCCCTACTATCAACGAATCATTATTGCTTTTCTGAATAGTTGACAAAGTGATAGTGACAGTTTACTGAACAGATCTAAAGGTGATGTGGAAGTGTACTTTGCATTGGAAACCATTAAAATGGACATGGGGAATAAGGAAACATCCCAGTTTCCAATTGGGTCTTGGGAGTGATCATAATAAGCATGAAGACAAAAGCAAGGATCTCCAAGGACCACTGGACAAAGGGATGAAAAGCAAACTATTGGCGGTTACTCATTGTACTTTTAGTGTAGCCAAAAATAGGGTTGTAAACTTGGGGATATATAACCAAGTGTAGCAGTTACTTTAATAATAGAGAAGAAAAACAAATAGTTTGTATTATCTATCCTTGAGAGCATTCTTCTCTACAACCTTGTAACTGAGCAGCTGTGTACTTTTGTATCACAGATTATTTCCGCAATAAAAATCACTTCAGTTGGATCATCAAACAATCCAACTGAAATTATTTATGTGCTTGTGATTTTTACTTTAAGTTCAGTTTTTATTTGTAAGTTGTTTTAAGTTTAAAGAAATATCAAGAATTGTATTCAACCCCCCCTTCTACAATTCTGTTAGGTCATTTGGGATTAACAACTTGCTTCATTACTAACGCACTTGCAGTAGGTAACACACCTTGGCAGACCCTCCATATAAAGTTACTTACCTTCCCAGGTATTTTTAACGACCATAGTCGTTTCCAGAAGCTTGAGTTCACTGCATTATACTCACTTTGCAACCACTTGTAACAGCTACGAACGGTAAATTGTCCCTTGTCATCCAGTAACCAAAACCACGAGTCGTCTCTTCTACTCATCGGAATTGGTATTTTCTTAATTAGCTCCAGATCTCTCACATTGCACATGTCACGGAGGATATCCAAATCCCACTTATTTCCCTCCAAATCCTTCAAACTTTGGACCGTGGTATCTTTTAAATACTCTGGCATAGGTGTAGTTATATACCCATTTTCCAACTTAGGTAGCCATTGAACATGCCATACCTTTGTATTTGCCCCATCTCCAATTTTTCTCCTGGCTCCCATTCTAACAGCTTCCTGAGCACTTATAATGCTCCTCCACACATAGCTTGGGCTTGATCCTAGTTGTGCATTTATAAAATTAGTACTTGGATAATACTTTACCTTCATAATCGCAGAGACTAAAGGATTTCTTTTTGCAGTAACCCTCAACCCTGTTTAGCCAACATTACTGTATTAAAATTCCGCAAGCTTCGCACTCCCAGAACTCCTTTCGCCTTTGGCTTACACAGTTTCCCCCAGTTCATCCATTTAATTCCCTTACCATTCGGCCCCTGGCCCCACCAAAAAGCATTCATTTTCCTTTCCATGCCTTCACACAAGTTTATTGGAATCAAGAATAAGCTCATCCAAAAATTTGGTATAGCTTGTGCTGCAGACTTTAACAACGTAAGCTTCCCTTCTTTCGACAATTCCTTATTACACCAGCCCTGTAACTTATGCTCTAATCTGTCATTCAAGAACCCAAACACCTCAGACTTATCTTTCCCCACATACATCAGCATTCCCAAGTATTTGCCAGGTTTCTCTGTTTCCTGAACTTGCAGTTTTTCACACACCCTTAATCTGTCTTGTACACCAGTGTTCGGGCTGAAAGTAACACTTGATTTGCTAAAATTGATGACCTATCCAGATAGCTTCTCATATTTCTTCATAATGTCCGTCATAATAGTTGCTTTTGTGTGTGATGCTCGAAAGAAAAAATAACAGTCATCAGCAAAGAGTAGGTGAGAAACACTCGGAGCTCCTCTTGCTATCTTACATCCATGAATTAAGCTTGTCTCTTCGTAGCGTCTGATGATTGCACTCAAGCCCTCAGCACATAAGATATACAGATACGGGGACATGGGGTCCCCTGTCTAATTCCCCTCTCTGGATTTATTTCTCCAAACACTTGACCATTACGCAGGAAGCTATACGACACAGTCTTTACACATGCCATAACTCTATCAATCCACCGTGGATGAAAACCAAACCTACCAATCATATGTTCAATAAATGGCCATTCCAATCTGTCATAAGCCTTGGACACGTCAATTTTGAGCCCAACCACCCCATGTTTTCCTTGTGTTTTTTTCTTAATATAGTGATTTATCTCAAAGGCTATCAACGCATTGTATGTCAATAGTCTGCCTTCAATAAAAGCACTCTGCATATCTGATATAATTTCATTCAGACACGGCTTTAATCTATTAGCCAAAACTTTCGAAACTATACGCATCAGCACGTTACACAGAGAAATTGGTCTTAAATCCGTCATTCTTTTTGGATGCTTGACTTTAGGGATAAGGCACACAAGCATACCATTTATTTCCCTTGGTATCTCTCCTGTATCAAAAAATTTCTGACAAAACATGATCACATCACTGCCCACAATATTCCAATACGATTGGAAAAAAGCCGGGTTTAACCCGTCAAACCCTGGTTCTTTCTCCTTGTGCATAGCAAACACTGCTCTCTTGACCTCATCCTCCGTTATAGGCAGCACAAGATCATGGTTCTGCAGCTTTGTAACTTTTTGGACTCTATATCTATCCGACATATGCTCATCTGTCACTGAAGCACGAAACAGGTTATCAAAATAGATGGTGATCACGTCTTGTATCTCCTCATCTGTCTCTCTCCATTCACCCAGTTTATCCTTCAACTTACTAATCTTATTATGCTCCTTCCTTACTGAAGCAAATTTATGAAAGAATCGCGTGTTTTTGTCCCCTTCCCTAAACCAGAACTGTTTAGCCCTCTGCTTCCAGAAGATCTCTTTCTTCTCCAGCAACCGTAAATAACTCCATCTGACTTCATTATACTTCTGAATGCCCTGTATATCTCTTCTGGACCGAAACCTTCTCAGATCCTCCCTATACTTTGCTAACTTAATTCACATCTCTTTGATCATTCCTCCACCCCATTCTTCCAACTTAGCACAACACCGAAGCATATTTTCCATAATATCAGTTACTCCTTCTGTGTTCCAACATTCCTGAATTATATTCCGACAATCTTGCTCTCGAATCCACATATTCTTGAATTTGAACCTTCTTCCTTTTGGCACATAAATCAGCTTGTTAAGGTGAAGATATAGTGGCAAGTGATCAGACGTAGACACCTCTAGAACTCTAACTTTTGCACATGGGAACAAATCTCTCCATTCTTTATTCGCCATCCCCCTGCCAAGACGTTCTTGAATCCATCTGTCAGTCCCTCTTGATTTCTCCCACGTATATTTCTCTCCCATATATCCAAGATCTACTAACCCACAGTCCATCACTACTTCTGAGAACCCCTCGAGTAAGGATCGGGGATGCCTTCTCCCCCTCTTTTTTCATCCATTACACTAAGATCATTGAAATCCTCTATGATACACCAGGGTAGTGAAGATTTACCAGCTAATGAACGAAGCAAGTTCCACGAATCCACACGCCTTCCTCTCTCCGGGTACCCATAATATCATGTGTACCTCCATCGTCCCAGTTGATCATTACAAACTTCAAATTCAATATAGTTACTGCAGCTTTCAAGAATCTTAATCCCCCCATCATTCTTCCATAAGAGAGCAACCCCTCCTCCATGTACCTGAGCATCTACAGAACAACTCCCAGCAAATCCTAATTGCTTACATATTTTTTCGATTTTATTTTTTTTAACTAATGTTTCACTCAAAAAAATAACACTTGGCCTATATTGGTTGGTGATTTCTTGCAGAAATCAAACTGTACGTGATTGGGCCAAACCACGACAATTCCATGCAAACAGACTCATGATTCTTGGCAGGCTTGGCATCCAGGACCCGCCCCTAACAAGTTTTTTGGCCCAGTAACTTGTTGATCCCCCATATTTTGCAAGTTATCTGTTACGTTATTATCTCCCTTGATTTCCTCTTCCACCCTTCTTCTTTTCGGATCAATTACTACAATATCGCTAACCACCTTATCATTGCTGTTATTTCCACTCTCTTGTGTTTGAATATTATTTGACATGATTACATCCCCCTTTTCTCGCTCCATGTTTTCTCTAGATTTGATTTTGATTGCTCCATCATCTCCTTCAAACTCGCGTAGGATCCCATCCACTTCCATGAATTTCGCCTACTCCCTTGTTCCTCCCTGTACGGTGGTTGTAAGATCCGTGAACTTTATTAATAATATAAATTGTATTATATGTGTGGAATACTTATTATAAAGTATTTTGAGTTATATGATAAGGATTGTTAAGTGTTTATGTGTTATTTGGTGAGTCGAAGGCCCTTTCAAATATTTCGTCATTTGAAATCTTATTCAATTTTGAGCCCCGTTTTGATAATTCAAGCGCCCCGTTGAAATTTTGTACATAATTATTATTCCTTCGTCATCTGTGTTCGAATCATTATCGGAGGGTTTCTTCATATTATTAAATCCCTTATTATCCGATATGATCACTAGTAATTGTTTTAATTCAAAGGAAGAAAAATTATTCAAAACCCTAACCCTAATTTTTCTAGGGTAATTGATATATCGTCCGTATCAATAAACACATCTGTTATAGCCCCAGTATTCTTGAGCATTAGTTATATAATGATATGTATTGATTTGGATAATTATCAGTCTTTGTAGATGATTATCTTTTCGTAAAACGTGTTTTTAACCTAATTAGGGTTTTTAAACGAACCAGTGGATCAATATCGATCCAAAAATGTCGTTTAGGGTATTATTTTTCAATAAGTATAAAAAGGAGAATCGTACATTATACCTCATAATCAAACCAACTTTTGAAGGTGTTATTGAAATCCAAATTCAAAGTTCAAGTACTCAAATCAAAGATCTTGAGCTCTAGTTTCAGAATCTTCCAACCTCATCATCATCTGGTAATTTTTCGATTTTATATGAATTTTACAAATTTCGAATTTAAATTAGGTATTATATTCGAATTGGGGATTTTCATTCTGTTGATTCTCCGTGCAATTGATTGCTTCCAACATGTTCCTAGGGTTCTAATTAGTAGGAATTCATGTTTTAATTTCATGTTTATGGTCGATTTTGAGAAATCCGATTTCTAGGGTTTTGCCCGATTTTTCTTTTTAATAGTCCGTTCATATGAATGATCTGACATTGTTTTTGATAGAGGGCTTTTTTTGTATGTGTTCTTAGCTTCATTTTAACATAAAGAACGTAGAGTTTCATGTACGATTTTGGTAGATCGGAAAATTTGTTCAAGGTCGCCGGAATTTGATCGGGATTGAGATTCCGGCTTTGTTTTGGTTTGTTTTTGATCAGAATAGATTGTTGTGTTGTTGAGGATTGTTTTGGTACAAAAAGCCCCAATTTCTGTTAAGTTTTTGGCTCGCCGGAATCTGGAATTGTCACCGGATTCTGGGATTTTTCTCGGTTGTTCTTCCCGACCCGTTTGTGTTCTTCCCGACCCGTTGACCCGTTTTTTTGACCCGGTTTCAATCTTCGAAACCCTAAAATATTTTCAGAAAACTGTTTTTGAATTTTATTTTTAAATTTAATTCGAAAATAGTTTAAAATCTTTAAAAATTCATATTTTAATTTTAAAAATATATTTTTAATTCAGAAAAATTCTGGAAAATTATATTTATTATTTTAAATTCAAAAATTTATTAAACTTAATTATTTTAAATATTTTTAATTAATAATTAATTAATTTAATTAATTGATTAATTCTTTTAATCAGTTAATTCTTAAAAATTAATTATTAATTAGATTTAATTAATTTAAAATTCAGTTTAATTATTTTCAAGCCTGATTTATTATTTAAAAATAGTTTGAGCATTTAAAGAGTGTCAATTAATTTTATCTTAATTGATTTAATTACTTTTAAATACTTATAATGGGATTAAAAATCCGATTTTTGATTTAAAAATTATTTGTGACTTATTTAAATTCAAATAAGCCTTGAATATTGTTTTAAAAATATTTATAAGTGTTATATGGTTTATATGAGTCGATTAATGTGTTTTAATGGTCCGTAAATGCCCGTACGAGGGCTAGTGTCTGAGTTTTAAATACCGTAAATTAGACCGGACGTCCGATACGTAACCGGTTACTAGTTTAAAATGTGTTATTGATTAATTGTGTGTCGAGGATAGAATGAGGATAGTTAGACTTACTGTTCTAAGTTGTTTATTATAGAATCGAGTTCCCGGAGCAAGGGAAAGGGGAAAGTAGAGTGAACGAGATAGAAAACCGACAGTGACGTAGACCAGGCAAGTATCTGTGCCTTTACTTGTGATAAATTGTTATTGTTTTCAATACTTACATGTTATTACCCCAGAACAAGTTAGATTATCAATCCTTACCCGTACTTGGGCAACTGATTCCATTTTCGTAAATTTTCTTAACTCTTTGATTTGATCTGCATCGGAAACCCTTATTTCCAAATTCATCTGATTTTGTCTACAACCATTGATTGTTGATTATCATCATTTGATTATTGCCTACAACCATTGACAGTTTGATTCTATCATTGACTATTGATTACAGTCATTGATTATTGATTACAACTACTGATTACCTTCTTGAACGAGTGCATCGTACCGTTGAAACCATTCTGAATCTATTTCTCGGACTTTTTTTGATAATGAATAGTTGAAGCTCTTTTGCAACTATTACACCCCGTTATTGTGTACTTATCTTGTTATGCATATTATTGCTTATACCTTGTGATAGAATTGGCATGTTTTTAAATAGGACCAGTAATGGTCGGGCCATACTTATGGTCGGAATAATTTAAGGCCCAGATTGGCCTAGGATCCAGTAGAGGACTTTGCTATAAGCAAGTCCGGGGTTGTTGCGTGACTGATCAGCAGCACAACCTTTGTATTTGAAAAAAGTAGAAGTCCAATTCTAATTCCTCTTTCTTCATTAAAGATTGTTAAAAGCATATGTTTGACTTGTGTATTGTTGATTCAGATAATTGAATTCTTTCCTTTCATTATAGAACTGTGATTGATACATATATCATGCTTGCTGAGCACATGTGGCTCATACTTGTTTTGTTTCTAACCCTATTCCAGTGAAGCGAGAGAATGAGCACACACAGTGCTAGTGACAGTTCTCCCGATGCTAAGAGACCACCCCGAGTGATTGTCATTGGACGGGTAGTTGTTTTATCTTGGAAGTTAGACTAGATGTCTAGCTTTGTATATTAAGTGTGTAATAACTCTGAAACTGGTATGTAATAATTATGACTTAGAAGCTTGTTTCATGCTATAATCTGGACGCGGTCTTGGATAAGGGGTATTTTATGTTATTATATATTATGCATGTGTTATATTCAGGTTTATGTTGTGTACCGTTGGTCGGGTGACTCCCCAAATCTGTACCCCGGGTTTGGAGGGCGTCACAGGTTGGTATCAGAGAAACAGGTTATGGCATTTGAAACAAGTTAGGATTTAGGGTCCAGGATAACATAGAGGGTTAGGAATTCACCTAATGGTCATAGAAGGTCGATTAGAGATATTATGTGTAGTAATCGAGTATGGTTATAATTGCAGCCACCTAGCTCTTGTTCCGATTCAGATCCGTCAGAGCACCCGATAGAGGAGAGACCTGTACCAGAGATGAGATCAGGACCGTCGTGACCTACACCACCTCAGTCTGGACCTGTAGTGGTCAGGAGAGATCCTATACCTTGTCCCGTTCCACTTCGACGCATACCCGCAGCACCGCGTTCTCAGGCTTCAGTTTCCGGACCGTTGTTCCAGATATCCGAGCCACCAGTTCCACATCACCGTTATCAGAGGATGAGAGAGGAGAGGGAATACTTTCGTAGACAGGTATTAGAGATGCGTGGGATGCGCACAGCGGAGGCAGGTGTAGCCAGAGATAGAGATAGATTCAGAGATCAAATAGGAGAGACACGGATGAGACTCAGGGTTGTGAGGACATTGGTAGAGACAAGGTTGCATGGACTAGCTACTAGCAGAGAGGGAGAGACTGTAGCAGGGATGAGAGAGATTTTGGACTTTGTGATGAGGGAGATTGGGGAGATTTCCGGACCAGCACTATGGGATACTAGAGATGATGATCCATGAGCCGGTAGAGACGAGGATGGATATTCTGTGGATTCCAGTCAGATAGTACATAGATGCATAGTATAGTACCAGCAGTGCACCAGGCTTATAGTATCTCCTTGGATTGTTGTTGTATTTTGTTGTACTGTTGATCGGTAGTTGTAGTTCAGCTATGACACACTTTACTTTTGATAGCGTTCTACGCTTGTATCGAATCTATGTATATATTTATGATAATCATCCTTTATAGAACTATTATTATTCTCTTGTTATTCATTTTCACTATTGTAATTATTATTCTACTTGTGCAACGAGTGTACCCTTACGCCGTTGAAAATCCGTAAATCAGGGTTCTACCAATTGTGTTCTTTTCTCTTCTATTTATGAATTATTAAATCAGTTATTGTTTGTTCATCAGCAATATGCCTCCTAGACGAAATACCCATTCGAATAGTTCAGCTGACCAAGAAGGTCAACAGCCCAACGGGTCATTTAGATCCGGTTGTAATACAGCTTTTGAACACCCTCACTCAACAAACTACTGCTCTAGCTCAACAACAACAACAGATCCAACAACAGTTACTACAACAGCAGCAGCAGCATCAGCAACATCAGCCGCACCAGCAGGTAGTACCCGTGGTTACGTTCAAATCCTTTCAAGCAGCAAAACCTCCAGAGTTCAAAGGATCTGTTGATCCAGTTGAGGCAAAGGCATGGTTGAAGGAAATGGAGAAAGCTTTTACGTTGATAGAGGTAACGGGAGAAAAGAAAACTGAGTATGCTAGTTATTTTCTGAAAAATGAGGCAAGTTATTGGTGGGAGACTAGTAAGGCTTTAGAACCTGAAGGATTAATTACGTGGGAGAGATTTGCAGAATTGTTTTTAGAGAAGTATTTTCCTGACTTTATGTGGGATCAAATGGAGTTGAAATTTTTAGAATTGAAGCAAGGTAGTATGACTGTTTCGTAGTACGAGACCAAGTTTACCAAGTTGTCTAGGTTTGTTCTGACATACGTTGATACGGAGAAGAAGAAGGCCAAGAGGTTCCAACAGGGACTGAGGTCATGGATTCGTAGTAAGTTAGCAGTTTTGGAATTAGATACATATGCAGCCGTGGTACAGAAGGCAATGATTGCGGAAGGAGAAAGTGATTCATATATGAGAGAGAAAGAGAATAAGAAAAAAAGGTATGGACATCTGATAAGGTCCAGTCACCGGGAGATATTCAGAACCATCCAAACAAGAAGCCAGGATTCCAGCCGAGCAGAGGTACAACTTTCAAGAAACCAGACACCGAAAATGCAGGACCAATCAATCGTCCACCAAACAATAATCAGCAAGTAGTTTCCAGACCTCCACTGCCAGAATGCAAGACATGCGGGAAGAGACATCCAGGTATATGCCACAGATTGAGTGTCACATGTTTTAGGTGTAACCAGAAGGGGCATTATGCCAGGGATTGCAAGATAGGTATTGTGTGCCATCGATGCAAGAAACCAGGCCATATGATCAAGGATTGTAGAGCGCCAACACCCGTGAACAACATGATCCGAGCTATAGAGGCACCTCCAGCTGTTGATGTTCAGCCGTTAGCCAGAACATATAATATGTCAATGAGGGAAGCGGTGAGAGACTCCGATGTGGTGGCAGGTACACTTCTAGTAAATTCTGTTAATGCTAAAGTGCTGATAGATTCAGGAGCTACTAAGTCGTTTATTTCGGAAGCGTTTGCTCGTAAATTGAATTGTTTAATGGAACCCTTAAATGGAGTGTTGAGTGTAGAAATAGCTAACCAGGATCGTATACGGGTCAGCTCGTATTGTCCCCGTTGTGAAATTGAGATTTTAGGGAGTCGTTTTTATGCTGATTTATTACCTTTCAAGTTGGGAGAATTTGATGTTATTTTAGGAATGGATTGGTTAACTGATTATGATGCGCGTATTGATTATAAGGATAATAGGGTTACTTTAGTTACCCCGGAAAAGAAAGAAGTGATATTTAAAGGAGAGAAACAAACGAAAAGATTTTTGTCGATGATTCAGACTAAGAGATTATTAAAATAAGGATGTGAGGCTTATCTCGCATATGTGATAGATACAGAGAAGGAAGTTTCTAAGTTAGAAGATATTCCAGTCATGGGTGAGTTTCCAGATGTTTTTCCAGAAGAGTTACTAGGACTACCTCCGGATAGAGAGATTGAGTTCGCGATAGACTTGACACCAGGCGCGGGACCAGTATCCAAAGCACCATACAGAATGGCACCAGTGGAAATGAAGGAATTAGCTAAGCAATTGCAGGAATTATTAGACAAAGGAATTATCAGACCTAGCGTTTCACCGTGGGGAGCACCAGTGTTGTTTGTCAAAAAGAAGGATGGGAGTATGAGACTTTGTATAGATTATCGGGAGTTAAAAAAACTAACCATCAAGAAGAAGTATCCATTGCCCAGAATAGATGATCTGTTTGACCAATTAAAAGGAGCGGTTCATTTTTCTAAGATTGATCTACGATCAGGATATCACCAATTGAAGGTTAAACCAGACGATATACCGAAGACAGCTTTTCGAACAAGGTATGGACATTATGAGTTTTTAGTAATGGCGTTTGGATTGACGAATGCACCAGCAACTTTCATGGATTTAATGAACAGGATTTTTAAGAAGTATTTGGATGAGTTTGTAGTGGTATTCATCGATGATATTTTGATATACTCTAAGACGGAAGAAGAACATGCGAATCACTTGTGGATTGTGTTGGAGATTTTAAGAAAAGAAAGACTATACGCAAAGTTTTCAAAGTGTGAATTCTGGTTAAGGGAAGTTCATTTCCTAGGGCACGTGGTAAGTAGTGAAGGCATCAAAGTAGATCCAGCCAAGACTGAAGCAGTGTAGGATTGGGAAAGACCAAGGACACCAACTGAAGTTAGAAGTTTCTTGGGATTAGCCGGATATTATCGGAGATTTGTACAGGATTTTGCAAAGATAGCTACTCCAATGACCAAGCTGACAAGGAAAAGCGAACGATTCATATGGAACGACAAATGCGAAGAGAGTTTCCGAGAATTAAAGAAGAGACTAACTACGGAACCAGTGTTAATGCTACCAGACGATCAAGGTCAATTTGTAATCTATAGTGATGCGTCTTACAAAGTATTGGGTTGTGTACTTATGCAACATGACAAAGTAATTGCTTATGCGTCGAGACAATTGAGACCACACGAACAGAAATATCCTACACATGATTTGGAATTAGCAGCGATCGTATTTGCACTGAAAATATGGAGACATTACTTGCACGGAGAGAGATGTGAAATTTACACCGATCACAAAAGTCTGAAGTATATCTTTACTCAGAAAGAGCTGAACATGAGACAGAGAAGATGGTTGGAGCTAATCAAGGATTATGACGTTTCTATAAATTATCACCCCGGCAAGGCAAACGTGGTAGCAGATGCATTGAGCAGAAAAGAAAGATTGAATATGCTGACGATGACCAAAGAATTGTATAGAGAGTTTGAAAAGTTAGAGATAGAAGTACGTGTTCCGAAGGACGCGACAGAAATGATTTACGCCATAACGTTTCAACCCGAATTGTTGGAAAAGATATGGAAATGCCAAGAGCAAGTCATGAACGACAATGCAAATAGTTTAACAGGCGAGGAAATATGTAGCCAACTGGACGACAAAGGAATCTTAAGGTTTGCTTCTCGAATATGGGTACCTAATGTAGCAGAATTAAAGAGTGAAATTTTGCATGAAGCACATAACTCGAAGTATTCAATTCATCCTGGAAGCACGAAGATGTATCGAGATCTTAAAATGAACTTTTGGTGGCCAGATATGAAAAGAGAAATTGCTGAATGGGTGAGTAAATGTTTTACATGTCAAAGGGTCAAGGCGGAACATCAAAGACCTAATGGATTACTGCAGCCGTTAGAAATTCCTGAGTGGAAATGGGAACACATCGCAATGGACTTTGTGGTAGGATTGCCTAGAACGAAGACTAACCATGATGCTATTTGGGTTATTGTAGATCGATTGACGAAATCCGCACATTTTCTTCCTATTAACGAGAGATTCTCGCTGGATAAGTTAGTTCGTTTATATGTTAAAGAAATCGTGGTACGGCATGGAGTTCCAGTGTCAATAGTATCTGATCTAGACCCTCGATTCAACTCAAGATTCTGGAGAAGTTTTCAAGAATGCTTAGGCACCGAATTGAGAATGAGTACGGCTTATCACCCGCAGACAGACGGTCAAAGTGAAAGGACAATTCAAACCATCGAAGACATTCTTAGAACGTGTGCAATTGATTTTAAAGGTAATTGGGATGATCATCTACCCTTAGTAGAATTCTCATATAATAACAGTTTTCACGCGAGTATCGGGATGCCACCTTACGAAGCTTTATATGGACAAAAGTGTCGATCTCCAGTATATTGGGAAGAAGTCGGTGAACGGAAAGTGATATGACCAGAATTAGTACAGCAGACAAAGGAAGTGATTGAATTGATTCAGAAAAGGCTGATAACAGCTCAGAACCGGCAGAAGAAATATGATGACCTAGCAAGAAAGGATATGGGATTCGAAGTCGGAGAACAAGTGTTATTAAAAGTTTCACCATGGAAAGGATTGGTTAGGTTTGGAAAGAAAGGGAAATTGAGTCCGAGATACGTTGGACCATTTGAGATTTTGAAGAAAATTGGGAAAGTAGCTTACGAGTTAGCATTACCCCCGCATATGGAGCACGTTCATAATGTGTTTCACGTATCCATGCTTAAGAAGTATCGACCAGATTCGAACCATGTCATAGAGTATGAACCCATAGAGGTCCAGTCAGATTTATCTTATGTAGAGCGACCAATTCAGATATTGGATCGTAAGGAAAAATTATTAAGAAATAAGACTGTAGTGATAGTAAGAGTTTTGTGGAGGAATCCTAAGGTGGAAGAGTCTACCTGGGAGTTAGAGAGTGATATGTTAGAGAAGTATCCCCAGTTGTTTCCTTGATCTGATTCTGAGGACAGAATCCTATTAAGGGGGGAAGGATGTAAGATCCGTAAACTTTATTAATAATATAAATTGTATTATATGTGTGAAATACTTATTATGAAGTATTTTGAGTTATATGATAAGGATTGTTAAGTGTTTATGTGTTATTTGGTGAGTCGAAGGCCCTTTCAAATATTTCGTCATTTGAAATCTTATTCAATTTTGAGCCCCGTTTTGATAATTCAAGGGCCCCGTTGAAATTTTGTACATCATTATTATTCCTTCGTCATATGTGTTCGAATCATTATCGGAGGATTTCTTCATATTATTAAATCCCTTATTATCCGATATGATCACTAGTAATTGTTTTAATTCAAAGGAAGAAAAATTATTCAAAACCCTAACCCTAATTTTTCTAGGGTAATTGATATATCGTCCGTATCAATAAACACATCTGTTATAGCCCCAGTATTCTTGAGCATTAGTTATATAATGATATGTATTGATTTGGATAATTATCAGTCTTTGTAGATGATTATCTTTTCGTAAAACGTGTTTTTAATCTAATTAGGGTTTTTAAACGAACCAGTGGATCAATATCGATCCAAAAATGTCGTTTAGGGTATTATTTTTCAATAAGTATAAAAAGGAGAATCGTACATTATACCTCATAATCAAACCAACTTTTGAAGGTGTTATTGAAATCCAAATTCAAAGTTCAAGTACTCAAATCAAAGATCTTGAGCTCTAGTTTCAGAATCTTCCAACCTCATCATCATCTGGTAATTTTTCGATTTTATATGAATTTTACAAATTTTGAATTTAAATTAGGGTTTATATTCGAATTGGGGATTTTCATTCTGTTGATTCTCCGTGCAATTGATTGCTTCCAACATGTTCCTAGGGTTCTAATTAGTAGGAATTCATGTTTTAATTTCATGTTTATGGTCGATTTTGAGAAATCCGATTTCTAGGGTTTTGCCCGATTTTTCTTTTTAATAGTCCATTCATATGAATGATCTGACATTGTTTTTGATAGAGGGCTTTTTTTTGTATGTGTTCTTAGCTTCATTTTAACATAAAGAACGTAGAGTTTCATGTACGATTTTGGTAGATCGGAAAATTTGTTCAAGGTCGCCGGAATTTGATCGGGATTGAGATTCCGGCTTTGTTTTGGTTTGTTTTTGATCAGAATAGATTGTTGTGTTGTTGAGGATTGTTTTGGTACAAAAAGCCCCAATTTCTGTTAAGTTTTTGGCTCGCCGGAATCTGGAATTGTCACCGGATTCTGGGATTTTTCTGGGTTGTTCTTCCCGACCCGTTTGTGTTCTTCCCGACCCGTTGACCCGTTTTCTTGACCCGGTTTCAATCTTCGAAACCCTAAAATATTTTCAGAAAACTATTTTTGAATTTTATTTTTAAATTTAATTCGAAAATAGTTTAAAATCTTTAAAAATTCATATTTTAATTTTAAAAATATATTTTTAATTCAGAAAAATTCTGGAAAATTATATTTATTATTTTAAATTCAAAAATTTATTAAACTTAATTATTTTAAATATTTTTAATTAATAATTAATTAATTTAATTAATTGATTAATTCTTTTAATCAGTTAATTCTTAAAAATTAATTATTAATTAGATTTAATTAATTTAAAATTCAGTTTAATTATTTTCAAGCCTGATTTATTATTTAAAAATAGTTTGAGTATTTAAAGAGTGTCAATTAATTTTATATTAATTGATTTAATTACTTTTAAATACTTATAATTGGATTAAAAATCCGATTTTTGATTTAAAAATTATTTGTGACTTATTTAAATTCAAATAAGCCTTGAATATTGTTTTAAAAATATTTATAAGTGCTATATGGTTTATATGAGTCGATTAATGTCTTTTAATGGTCCGTAAATGCCCGTACGAGGGCTAGTGTCTGAGTTTTAAATACCGTAAATTAGACCGGACGTCCGATACGTAACCGGTTACTAGTTTAAAATGTGTTATTGATTAATTGTGTGTCGAGGATAGAATGAGGATAGTTAGACTTACTGTTCTAAGTTGTTTATTATAGAATCGAGTTCCCGGAGCAAGGGAAAGGGGAAAGTAGAGTGAACGAGATAGAAAACCGACAGCGACGTAGACCAGGCAAGTATCTGTGCCTTTACTTGTGATAAATTGTTATTGTTTTCAATACTTACATGTTATTACCCCAGAACAAGTTAGATTATCAATCCTTACCCGTACTTGGGCAACTGATTCCATTTTCGTAAATTTTCTTAACTCTTTGATTTGATCTGCATCGGAAACCCTTATTTCCAAATTCATCTGATTTTGTCTACAACCATTGATTGTTGATTATCATCATTTGATTATTGCCTACAACCATTGACACTTTGATTCTATCATTGACTATTGATTACAGTCATTGATTATTGATTACAACTACTGATTACCTTCTTGAACGAGTGCATCGTACCATTGAAACCATTCCGAATCTATTTCTCGGACTTTCTTTGATAATGAATAGTTGAAGCTCTTTTGCAACTATTACACCCCGTTATTGTGTACTTATCTTGTTATCCATATTATTTCTTATACCTTGTGATAGAATTGGCATGTTTTTAAATAGGACCAGTAATGGTCGGGCCATACTTATGGTCGGAATAATTTAAGGCCCAGATTGGCCTAGGATCCAGTAGAGGACTTTGCTATAAGCAAGTCCGGGGTTGTTGCGTGACTGATCAGCAGCACAACCTTTGTATTTGAAAAATGTAGAAGTCCAATTCTAATTCCTCTTTCTTCATTAAAGATTGTTAAAAGCATATGTTTGACTTGTGTATTGTTGATTCAGATAATTGAATTCTTTCCTTTCATTATAGAACTGTGATTGATACATATATCATGCTTGCTGAGCACATGTGGCTCATACTTGTTTTGTTTCTAACCCTATTCCAGTGAAGCGAGAGAATGAGCAGACACAGCGCTAGTGACAGTTCTCCCGATGCTAGGAGACCACCCCGAGTGATTGTCATTGGACGGGTAATTGTTTTATCCTGGAAGTTAGACTAGATGTCTAGCTTTGTATATTAAGTGTGTAATAACTCTGAAACTGGTTTGTAATAATTATGACTTAGAAGCTTGTTTCATGCCATAATCTGGATGCGGTCTTGGATAAGGGGTATTTTATGTTATTATATATTATGCATGTGTTATATTCAGGTTTATGTTGTGTACCGTTGGTCGGGTGACTCCCCAAATCTGTACCCCGGGTTTGGAGGGCGTCACGGTGGTCGATGATCCTTCATGGTAATTTTTCCCCGACCACCTATTA
Source organism: Heracleum sosnowskyi (assembly GCA_030848705.1). Lineage (NCBI taxonomy): Eukaryota > Viridiplantae > Streptophyta > Magnoliopsida > Apiales > Apiaceae > Heracleum > Heracleum sosnowskyi. The sequence goes on along the minus strand of CM061239.1, from coordinate 45,491,706 downwards.
TCCCCATCGGTTGTATTCCTCAGCCATTTCGAACCTGCATTATTCCTCAGATTTTTTGGTGGAGCTCTCAGCCATGCACCATATGCTTTCTCAATCAGCTTATCCGGATTTGCATAGACTATGTTACAGTCACGCTCTGCATGGCCTAGGGTACCACACACAAAGCAAAACGTTCCCAAACTCTCATACTTGAAATTGATCCAGCTCCAATTATCACCTTCTCTTTTCATTTTCATCTTCCTCCTTAATGGTTTCTCCACATTCAATGCTACCCTGATACGCAAATATGTTTTCCATGCTCCATCAAAATTCATCGGGTCTGATTTAATATACCTTCCAAGTGATGCTCCCACATTTTTTAGTATATTTTCTGATATACATCCTCTGGGCATATCATAAACTTGCACCCATATTTAAACTTCCTGTATTTTAATTCCATGGGGGTCTTCGTTATCATTCAACTGTTGGTAGATCAGAATTGCTTGTTCGAATGACCATGGTCCACCATCAATTACCTTCTGCATATCCATTTTATGGTAGAATACAAATGAGTATCTTAATCCTCCCAAATCATTCACTTCCATTCCTTCCTTCGGCCGCCACAGAGACGCCATAACATTCTGCATAGCATTGAAGTTAACATTCCTCTCCGTCAAGAATTGTCCCACAAGAACATATATTTGCTTTGGCTCTGCAGTTTCGTTTCTTGCAACGATAATACCTCCTTCATCCTCATCTTCTAGCCTGAGATTTGCATATAACTCTTCCAATGATTATTGAGATTTTGCCATACTTCAAAATGAGAAAACTGCCGATTTTTCGGTGGTAAAGAATGATTATCAATGATATTGGTTTACAAAAACTGTCATATTGACAGAGAGAAAAACTTGCCAAAGTAGCAAGACTCTCAGATTCATGAGTTAGCATAAGTGGAATAACAAAGAACTTTCATTTCTTTTACTTCAAGGGTAGATCATTTATTGCTCATTCACAATTTTCTTATACAATTTTTTATGTGTAGAAGAACCCTATTATTTTTCCTAGAGACTAAGAACTAAATCAAAGTATAGTTTAATGTGCATAAGAAGACTATAATGACCTCAAGTGTAAGAATACTTGTATAATCATCACTCTATGAACAACATTTGACACGTGAGTGAACTCCATTAATTGTTCAATTGTTCGAGTCATGTTCAGTGGACTTATTCTATAATAAGCACCTACATACTAGTTATAGGATCACCGTACAAATACCTATGTGAACACACATCTATACTATATTATTAAAACCGAAACATTGAAAGTTTTGGTTTTCGGTTTTCGGTCGGTTTTGGTTTTCGGTCTTTTATTCTATTTAATAAATAATAAAAATATATAAATATAGTAACAAGATGATTGCATCTTATAATTAAAATATTTTTTTTCTAACAAAATCTACTCCTTTTCCAAAAATATCATGACGATTATCTTTAAATTAAAACACATTACCTTTTATATTTGTTATAAAAAAATCTCTGTTTTCCAAAAAATATGAGGTGCAATCCTTACTTAAATATTTTAAAACCTATTTTAATGCTCTATTTAATAAATAATTAAATAATATAAAAATAGTAACTAGATGATTGTCTTTTATAATTAAAAAAATATTCTAACAAAATCTACTCATTTCCAAAAATATCACGACAATTACCTTTAAATTAAAATATATTATCTTTTATATTTATTATCACTAGAATCTTTATTTTTCAAAAATATGAGGTGCAATCCTTACTTATTTATTTTAAAACCTATTTTAATACTCTATTTAATAAATAATAAAATAATATACAAATAGTAACTAGCTTATTACCTTTTATAGTTAAAACATTTTTTCTAACAAAATCTACAAGCTAGTAAAACACATCTAAAAATATTACGGGTAGTTACTTTTTTTTAATTAAAACATGTTAAATTTTCTATTTGTCCTTATTAAAAAAACTTATTTATTTTAACATGTCAACGTATTTTTTTAATAAATACAATTAATATAATTAAAACACTACTAAAAATATCACGGGTAATTACTTTTTTTAATTAAAACATGTTAGATTTTCTATCTGTCCTTATTATTAATATTATTTTATTATAAAATAATATTAATAATACCTCATTTATCTTCCTCAGTCCCATATGTATTTTTTAATATTTTTTTTATATTCCAATTAATTTTTAAGTTTCTCATTTTATAATTTCTCATATTAATTTTTACTTTTATTTTAATATTTTCCGTTCACATTAAATTTTTTAGTTTATTATTTTTTAAGGCCCGTGCCTTGCACGGGTTATAGGCTAGTCATTTATAATGATGGAAGTATAGTATGTAACGATCTTTGAGGATTAACTAACTTTTAATTCGTTATCCAAAGACCTGGAACTATTTATGTTTAGAGTTGTCATCTTTTAGATCACACTATAATAATCATATTATGATTTCTAAAAGTTTTACTCTAAAGTATAAATCATCTTATTTAAACATTTAAATAAATAACTATCGTACTAAAAATAAATAAAACTTTTATTGATATAAGCGAAAATGATAGATTACATGAAAGTTCTTTTTAATTCATATATGATTGAAATTTGGACACTCATACTGAAGATGTTCATGAAATTTGGACAAGTCACAACTTAATTATTGTTGTTGAGTTTTTCGCACCAACTTGAACGGACCATAATGTTAGGGGACTACACAAATACAAGATTCAAACAACAAATACAAAGCACACACGCAAAATATATAACACCGAAAACTCATGTCCCAACTTGCATTATTAATTTAAACAATTATCAATGATACAATCAAATAGTCACACCTTAATGGTATTTCAACTGATACTTAAGCCAAACAATACATAAGTATCTCCCAAACAATACCTAAGTCTACATCTTAAGTATTCTTCTTATCAGACATAATAGGACTTTATGTAGCCACCCCGAACTTAGCTACAAAGACATTCCATACCATTTATACAAGTCTTATCATACTTTACATAAGCCTTCCATTTTTGGTAAATAATTACCAAACTTTGTGATCAAGACACATACAATATATAATAATTGTCCACACATATAATTACACATATTTTTCTTGAATCACCCAAGCCCATACTATTATATTGGGTTGAAGCCCAACAATCCTCCTCTTCAACCCAATACTATTCTATATCAAATTGAACAAAAGCCTCCTCCTCTTGTTTCTCCAATCATTGAGTATCGCTAAATTCCGCTTAGTGAACTTCAAACTGTTGTTCTTCATCTTAACGATACATCAATCTTCAAAATCACGTGCATAAACCATGAGTGCCCTTTCATCTGACGATTCACCCTATCCTTACTTTCTCAATCCATCGGCCTCTAGAATAACATCACTAGTATCATCCAAATAATTCACCTAATTGATCAAGCCATTTAAACAATTGCAGTAATCAACTCCATCTGCTTTCATTTTGAGCATGAACAAAGTTTTCTTGAGAAACAACTTCTCAAGAACATCATGATTAATTTACGGTGCCAAGGCCAACCACATACTCCATGCCACACGTAACTTTGAATCTTCCCACTTTAGTAGGCTTCTTGTTATCAAATCCATCAGTGTACTCTGCCAGATCAATTAATTCTCGAACTTTCTTCCAACCCCATCCATCTCGAACCTTGGCTCTTGATTCCACTTATTAGGGGACTACACAAATTCGAGATTCAAACAACCAATGCAAATCACACATAAAAAATATATAATGCGGAAAACCTATGTCTCAACTTGTGTTATTAATCCAAACAATAATCAATCATACAATCATATAGTCACATCTAAATGGTATTCCAACTTATACTTAATCCAAACAATTCTTAAGTATCTCCCAATTAATACATAAGTCTACATCTTATGTATTCTTCTTATTAAATGATTATGTACATATAGCCACCCCAGACTTAGTTACCAAGACATACCATACTTGTTATAAAAGTTTTACCATACTTGTTATACGAGCCTTCCATTCTTGCTATCCAATTACCAAACATGCTGATCAAGACATACGATATATAACATTATCTACACATACAATTATTATCCAACCCATATTTGTCTTGAATTACCCAGATCCATACTACCATATTGGGTTGAAACTCAACTCATACTTTATAGATGGGACTTGATATATGACCCAAATGGAAACCTCGCCTTTGACAAAAACATCATGACCTTATTTTCCTCATTGGAAATCTTGACATTCTTTTGGTTGTCTCCAACAAATTTGTTCTAACTTCAAAAATATAATATTTGAGCTGGATTCCCAACCGCTACACTAACTTCAAGAGCTTTAGACAACTTGATTAAATGAACCACATGCTTGAAAATAAAAGTATACACTACAGTAAAAAGCTATTTTCCTGTTGTAAAATGCATATCATTATTGTAAGCATATTCTACCTGAATTAGAACTAAATCCTATTATTTCAGCTTCTAAGCACGAGCACTTCGAATCATATTTTCCAAAGGTCAATTAGTTACCTTAATCTGCCATCAGTTTTCAGAATGAGCTTATTTTTAGAGCTATTTCAAATATCCTCTAGAAGGTGATTCAAAAGTGATTAAGAAATTTTGTATCCCTGTCTGAAGTAATAGACTTCAACACGTTATGTAAACATACAACCTCCCTAAAGTTTGTCTTCTTACATGCAATAAAGTGTGTCATCTTGAAAAACCCGTCGATAAATCTCTAAATCTTCCGGGGTACTTTTATTTATGGACTTAGATCGATTCTGAACTTAAAATATTTGGGTTCAGATGGAAAGGGGTTGTAGTATATCTAAAATGGAATATCCAATGTTGAGTGATTCTCCGGGAACACCTCCTCATAAGAGTAAGTTTTCTAAATTAAATTCTAGAAAAAGAAATTTAAAAAGGATGGAGAGCTTACTATATGTGTAAAAATGTGAATGTCTTTTCTTTGATAATGTGGAGTATTTGTAGAAGAAAGAGCATGTGACATATTGACATGCACATGCTCCTCTAGATCCAAAACGAGAATTGACATGGAGTTATTGGTGTTAGGTGAATGTGTCAGGCATATAAGTCTAATATACTTATTGCCTCTCGTGAGCTGGTTATATTAAGATACCGTGTGTTGCACTCAGGCAAGAGGCATTTGCCTTGTCCAATAGTCGACTGAGACCATAAAATTGGTTTCTTCGTCGAGCAAATTAAAATTTGGGTCTATTTTGGCTAAAGTTTTTGTTTGGATAGGCCAACTGGGCTGGCCTATCACCTGTAAATATTTACGAAAATCTAAATTCACACCTTATTAGAATACAAGTCAACCTAGGCATAAAAGTTTTTGATAAATATATTTAAAATTCAAATATCAACGTAGGCGATTATTCAAAAAAATCGACAAATATTAAACCTATATATTCTTTTAAGGTGGCTCATAGTACTTTTTCTTTAAATTAAGTAACACATACACCTTCTTTGTTTTACATGTGTTATTTTCATCAAATATCACAGTATCAGTTGTTATATATATGGCTTATTTATAACTTAGCCATTAAAGTATGAGCGAAAATAGAACATGACCACTGAACTTGTGAAATGCACATTTGGGGATCCTTTTTTGGGTCGGTGGACACATGGGCCACAATTGTACTGGTTTTTTTTTGTTGGGGGTCCAATCTTCGGGTTTGAGACTGGACTTCAGCAAAAGTGTTGAGTTAATATTATTTTTTTGTTATTCCCTTTCACTTTCTCTATATCTCGTTCTCTCTCATTCTTTCTTTGTCTCTCTCTCTCTCTCAGTAAAATCAAGTTACCAAACCATGAAAATTGAACTCGTGCAATCACTATTTAGCTCAGTACGTTGAACAAGAAGATCTCATTGCCTTTTATCAATGCATGGACGGAAGCAAAGAAGACCTTGATTTGTCTCCTCTCAAATCCATGGATATGGAGACTCTAGAGCTTTTGTTTTTAGGATGCCCGAGAGGAGAGGAACTCCTCTGGTACCCGCCAAGGGATATACCAATTGTATTTGCAAATTAAGGGTTCGGGTAAGATAAATTTAGTTTATTATTAAATCATTTTCATCAATTGGGTTGATTTTATGATTTACAAAGTTGAAAGATTAAGTTTTTAGTTGTTTAGTTTATGTTAATTGCGTATGTTCATTCTTGCAGGTCGTAGTCAATGGTGGTTGGATAGAGAAGAAGAGGCTAGATTGGAGGATGAGGTAGCTGAATGGGAAATGGTTTCTCAGGTCAATCAAGTTATAGACTTGGTCAGCTCAGATGACTCTTAATGTGATGATGATGATGACACATTGACAAGGAGAGTTGTGATGTTTGGGTTAGCTGCACCAAATGATGAGTTAGCTTCATTCATTATCAAGAGTAAGGGCATGTTGCCCAGTAAATAACAATTGTAGAAGGGGGTTGAATACAATTGTATAAGATTCTCGACTTAATAAAATATAGATCACAAATATGAAAGATTAATAACGGCTTTATTAAATCTGGTATAAAACTGTTACAAACTCTCTCAAGAAATTCTGATGTTCTTGAGAGCTTCTAAGTTAGAAAATACTCGTGTATGCGATTGATTAATTAAAACCAAAACCTAAACTGTGTTTATATACTACACAGCTTCTCTATCGATTACAAGATAAGTCCAAATCAATTACAAACTATATTGAAACATATCATAACCGACAGCTTCATTCCTATTTACTAGGAATCGACAAAATCACCTTTCCTTCTTTAACTAGACTCCATAAATAACTCTAAGTTTTAATCTTGATCAGCTTCCAGTCCTGATGATCAATCCTGATCATAGTCTTGATAGAAATCCTGATAGCAATCCTGATACTGACGCTTGAGCAAATACTGATGACGTCAGCAATCCTGATCAGTTGAGTCTAGATCCTGACGATCATTGAATCCTGATCTAACAGGGCAGGCCTCCAAGGCCTCAACCAGAGGAAAAAAGTCCAAAGAAACAAAAAATAGGGCATGATACAAGGAAGGAAAATGGGAAAATGTGAGTTTTAAATTCATCTAGTTGTTTATGCAGTTGTTAAGACATTTGTTCAAGAATGGTGGCTTAGAAATGTTAATATGTTGTTTTGATTAGTACAAGTTGATGGATTTTGAACTTTAATTTGGTTATGGATCGAACATTAGAGTTTACAAAGTTGTTTATGAATTGAACATTTTTCTTGTCATATTTGTCTTGTGAATACCTCAATTACCATATTACGTTTTTAAAAAAACTTAAACCCTAAGTAAAATTGAAGTTCAATTTTATAAACACCTCATTTTATAGTAATAATGAAAAAATAAAACCCCAACATAAATTAAATATTTTACATCTTCAAATTATAATGAGCTTTATTTATTTATTTATTTTATTGACATGCAAACATTTCAAAGAAATTATTAAAATTGGTTTTAAACTTGTATAAATTAGTGTGCACTTCAGTGCATAAATACATATTAGAAGTATGTAATCATAGCATTTGCCTATTAAAACAAGTGACATTAATTGATTGGTTAATTTTTCATGCAGGTGCAAAGAACTAGACAACCATCTGACGAGTCTCATTAGGAATTAATATATTAGGGGATGTGTCTCTCCCTAGTAGTTGTACCCTTTCATTTCAATACATATATTAATATATATTAGACTCTTAAGTCATGATTATATTTACTATCTTTTAATTTTCACACGCCAAATATCTTACATAATCACATACCAACCCTCAATTTACTTCATTAAGATGGCAAGCCATTGAAGTATTCCCAGGATATTGTAAACTAAATGTCCATGATTGTTACACAGAAAAACCATTTTGGAATGGGAACAAGACATGGGTGGGGGCTGTCATTAGAGATGATAAGGGGAAGATTGTGAGAATGCTAAAAGGAACTCAAGCTGGGTTTTCAGAGAAGAGGATTAGGTGTTTTTCTATGATGATGGAGTTGAGGCTTGCATGGGAGGAGAAGAAGGAACTGATTATCCTGGAAACTGATAGTTGGTTTGCTTTTGAAGCTTATTATGGGAAGTGGTGTGAAGAATGCAAGTATGAGATAGAGCAGATCCAGAGGAGAAAAAGGGACAAGAATGTAAAGATTGAAGTGATTTACCTCCCTCCTACTGCCAATTGATTGACCATCTACCTTGCTGAAAATGGGGGTGAAACAAGGGAAGACATGCATATTACAAAGAAACCATTTGAGAAGGTTCTTGAGATTTGGTATGAAGATATGGGACTTGTTTCTCCATGGATACGCTAAATCTGTGAGGCTGGTGATGAAGGTGCAGAGATGCTACCATTGGCTGTAAGTGTGGGTATGGAATCTTTTCTGTTTTTTTTATTTTTTTTTATTTTGATTTTACACAGTTGGACTATATGATAATATGGATTGGGTGCACTTGTGTTAACTCATAATTTGCATGTTTAAGTGTAGAACTTTTGTTATTCTGATTTTGTTTTATTAGACTATATGATAATATGGATTGAGGGCACTTATGTTAACTCATAGTTTGCATGTTTAACTCATATGGATTGAGGGCACTTGTATGAGGGTAGTTGTAGATCATAATCATACTTGTAATGCATGCAATTGTTTCCCAAAACCTTTTTATGATGTATGAGGGTCTGATAGTTGGATAATGTACTTTAATCTCTGTTCATGTTTGAACATATTATGAGGGTCTGTTGTGTTGTCTTCCTATGTTTAATTAGGTTAGATTTTAGTTTATGAAGTCACACTCTGTATTATATTCATAGTAATGCATACTCATTTGAAACTAAATCATAGTATGATCTATGTGATATGCATAATTGGATATGACATTAACATCATTCAGATTGGTACTCTAAGTTCTGTTAAGTCATTATATGTGCTTACTACTTGTAAAGCATAATGTAACATAAGATGTAACAGAGATAACTACAACTCAACAAAGGACAAGACAGACAATAATATTAACAGAAGCACATGAATCCAGAAGTAAAGATGTTAGTATTGCATGGTTGTGGGCTGGAGTGGGTCAAGAGGTTGAGTATATCGGAAGACACATCAAAGGAGCAATCCTTAAACCTGGAGAACCACTGCACTATCCATCTGTGATTGATTATCAAGCTGCTAACTCTGATCCTGTAGCTGAAGAAGGTGAGATTGAGATGGACTGAAGATTGAAACAAAGAACACAAGAACAATCTGCTCAGACTAGAGGAGCAACTTTATTGTAAAAAGTTTTAATGTTCTTTGAATTTTGAAATCTGGAAATGTATATATTTAATCCAGAATGTATTTAATATTATCAATCTATCTTACTTTAATTAGTTTCATGTTTCCTTAGTTAGTTGAGTTATCCTCGAGGTATTTGCTTGTCGAACTCTAACAATCAAATAGAGGGAGATTATAAAGCATAATGTAACATAAGATGTAACAGAGATAACTACAACTCAACAAAGGAAAAGACAAACAATAATATTAACAGAAGCACAGGAATCCAGAAGTAAAGAAGAAAAGGTAAACTCAAAAAATCAAAATATGGTATGTATTCTTGAAGTCCGTAAACAGGTCACAGAAAGAAGTTCATTAATATGTTCAAGCCTCAGTGACAAATAAAGAAACAAGACTTTCAAGACTACAGAAGTATTTGAATGATTAAGAGTTAGTACCATAGGATTCCAGTGATTTTATTGAAGCAACCAGAACGACAAAGGACTTATCAACAGCATTGAATTGAAGACATGGAAGTTTTGATCGAGTGTTAGTCATCTGTGAACCAGACCAGTTGTCAGCACCTAAAAGATCAAGATGTTTATCGTCTCAGAAGAAGTTGATTTAAGTCTAAATCTGAAACATCCTGAAAGTGAAAAGAATATTACAAGGTATGTTTAGGTTTAAATGGAGATACAATTTGCTTGCTGAAAAAGGAAAGGATCTTCAAGGATCAAACTACAGAAGAAAACATTTGATGGTTTTCTTTTAAGAAAAACCATCGAAAGTGATCAAGTGGATCTAAAGGAAAAACCATCGAATGATAGTTTTTCATTCGATACATTTTATTTAAAATCTATCGAAGGAAAAAGTATTTTATTCATTCGATAGTTTTTTAAATGAAGGAGCAGGTGAGTTTATATTGTTGTGTCAGGTTGATGGAGGAATTGGACGGCCAGGATTGTTTCAAAAACTGGTTCGATAGTTTTTCTAAAACAAGTCTACAAATACGAGAATGAAGACAGTGTTCTTTTTCAGTTGGTTTGCAGTTAATCAAAAGAGACAGAAGAAGTTAAAGCTCAAGAACATTTACAGAAGAGAATTTATGTTGCCTTAATTTCTATAGTTTGTATTGATTACGTACACCTGAACTCATTGAAGCTAATCTACGAATTAGATTTGTAGCACCCCTCACGGTTTATATTTATAAAATGATATATTCCCCGACTCGTGTTTTGATTTCGGACTAGAACACATATAATTATCCGCGAAAGAAATTGAATAATTTGTGAGTATCGTATTCAACCCCCCCCCCCCTTCTATGATACTTTGGACCTAACAATTGGTATCAGAGCTTCTTGATTGACGTACAAATCAGATCCGGTGAATGAGACCAAAATCAAACAAGGCTTGAAAATTTGAAGCAAATCTTTTAACTTTCAAAAATTTTCATTTATTTGGAATTTCTTGAATTTTAAACAATTTGAATTTTTCAGAAACCATGAGTGCTCCAAAGACAACTGCTGGTATTAAAGTTCCCCCCTTCACTAGGGATGATTTCGGTTTGTGGAAGATGAAAATGCTGTTATTTATCAAGGCATCTAATCCGTTGTACATTGGCATTCTAGAGAACGGACCGTTTGTACCAATGAAATCAGTAGGTGAAACCACAACACCTGAAGGTACTAGAGTTCCTCAAAGTTCTATTCCAAAGAAACTGTCTGAGTACATAGATATCGACAAGGAACTGATTCGATTGGATACAGGTTTGATGCTGATATTGACAGACTCCGCGGACAAGGAAATGAGTTATCAGCTTATGAACTGTGTGAGTGGGAAACAAATGTGGGATACTATAAACTTGATAATGGAAGGAACTGAAGACGTGCAGGAAAACAGATTGGACATCCTGACTTCTCAATATGAATCATTTAGGTCACTTCCTGGAGAAAGTATAACTCGGGTCTTTGAGAAGTATACTAAGCTGCTGAATGAATTAACCATGAAAGGGAAGACCTATCCTCTAAGAGAGACAAACAGGAAGTTCATGATGACACTGCCCCATCATGTAGAACACAAGTCCTCATCCATAAGGGAAAGAATTGATTTTACTAAGATGCCATTGGAAATGATTTATGGCAAGCTGAAGACTTATGAGATGGAGCAAGAACAACGAGTGATAATCTACGGACCAGGGACAACTGCACTTGTAGTGGATGAACCAAAAACTTCTGATATTCAGGTTCAAACCCCTAGAGCTGGAAATGAGGTGATTATAGAAGCTGAAATGGATTCTGTAAATCCGGGTGTTGATGAAAGTGATTACTACACCCTAGAAGAGCTTGAGTAAATGGAAGACAAAACCATGGCGTACTTAGCTGCAAAGTTTAGCCACATTCATTTCAAGAGAAACCCCAAGTACAAGTTCAAGGGCTCAACCAACGGATTTCAGAAGAGCAAGTATTCACCAGACACTGGCTTTAAGGGAGGCTACAAGACTTGCATGATTGATAGAAGCAAATCAAGATGCTACAACTGCAATGAGTTAGGGCATTTTGCCATTGAATACCGGAAGCCTCGTCAAGCGAGAGACATGAAAGATGTCTATGGAAAGAAGGATTCTTATGATGAGTTGAAGAAAGAGAATGCTAAGCTGAAACAACAACTGGAAGCCTTATCTCGAAAGCAGAAGGGAAAAGCTTATATTGCAGAGGGTAAAAGTTGGGATGATACTGATTCAGATGAAGAGGAAGAGTATGTAAATCTTGCCCTAATGGCTGACTCTTCAAAGGAATCACCACAATCATCTCAGGTACATATCTTAACAACAATTGACATGTCTAATTCTGAGTACAAGAAAAATGTGCAAGATCTTAGTGTAGAATTCTTTAATGTACACACAAGCATGCTAGCATCAGAAATGGAAAATGCTAAACTAGTTCTTAAGATTAAATATCTAGAATCTAAGAATGAAGAACTAGAGCTTGTAGCTGTCACATTAGAAGATCTAAAACAGAAGAATGAGTACTTAGAGAACAAGGTCAAGTGTAATGGTGAGATAGAGACAATCCTCAGGAAGCAGATTTCAGACCTAGATTTGAAACTGAATGCATATAAGAACTCCACCCTAATTGCTAAGGAAATAATTGACACTCAGGCCTTAGGGAATAAAACTGCTATAGGATTTGACTACAGCAAGAGAACTGGAAAGAAGATAGTGGAATTCCTTGTGACACCTCTAGCTGTTAAGAAGAATACTCCACACATTCTTAATAATGTCGACTGTCCAGTTTTTGTTAAGCCTGTTTCGGCACCTTTTAATGAGGATGATCTAGTCCTAAGACAAGAATTGCTTGAGGAGGATTTATTGAAGGAAAAAGAGATAACGACTAAGTTGCCTAGGAAGTCAGTAAAAACTGAATTACCTAAAACTGATATAGGCAATAAGGTTAGCAAGGCTAAAAATAACAGGAATGGGAAAGCAAGTGTTAATCAGAATATTGTTTCATCTTCTCCCATTGCATCTAGGAAGTTGTGCACTAATTGTAATTCTACTGGACACCTTACACATGCATGTAAAAAGGTTAAAGTAGAAACTGTAGTTACTTCTGAAATGCATAACATGTCTGACATGCCTGATCTTCATGAACCATGTGGAAAGAAAGAGTGTTTACTTTGTGCATACAATATCATGCATGCTTATTTTAAGTTGATGAATGCATCTAGTAGCACTAATAGTAAAAATGATAAATTCACAGACAACTTGAAAGTCAAACAAGTTAAGACCGAATTGAAAGTTACTCCTGTTAAAGTATCTAAACCTTCAGGACCCAAACAAGTTTGGGTACCAAAGTCCGCTTAATCAATCTATGATTGCAGGGTAAGGTTAAAAGCTCAAAGGTCATGTGGATTCTGGATAGTGGCTGCTCTAGACACATGACATGAGAAGAGTCCCTGCTTACATAGGTGGTTAAGAAGACCGGCCCGATTGTAACCTTTGGAGATGACAACAAAGGATTCATTACGGGATATGGTAATCTGAGAATTGGGAATGTCATCATTGAAAACATCTCTCTTGTTGAAGGATTAAAGCACAATCTTCTAAGTATCAGTCAATTCTATAATAAGGGATACAATGTAGATTTCAGAAAGGACAAGTGCTTGATCACAAACATGAAGGATGAGAAGCTTGCTCTACTGGGAGTGAGAAAAGGAAATTTGTTTATAGCTGACTTAAGTTCTACCAGTGAAGGAGAAGTTACATGTTTCTACAGTAAGGCATCTTCAGAACAAAGTTGGCTATGGCATAAGAAGCTCTCGCACTTGAACTTCAAAACTATGAACTCTTTGGTAAAGAGAGAGTTAGTGAGAGGGTTCCCCCTGATGGAATTTCATCAGGAGGGACTATGTGAAGCATGTGAAAAATGGAAGTCTAATAAGGCATCACACAGAAGCAGAGAAGTAACAAGCATTGTTGAACCTCTTCAGCTGATTCATATGGATTTATTTGGTCCAGTCAATGTTATGTCATTTTCAAGAAAAAGATATGCATTAGTGATGGCGGATGACTACTCCAAGTACACGTGGGTGTTGTTCTTACATACAAAGGATGAAGCAACACAACTAATCATTGATCACATCAAAAAGATAGAAGTGGAAGCTAAGCTACCTGTGCGGACAATCAGATCAGACAATGGAACTGAATTGAAGAATGCAGTTCTTAATGATTTCTGCTCAGAGAAAGGAATATCAAGACAGTATTCAGCACCAAGAACTCCTCAACAGAATGGAGTAGTGGAAAGGAAGAACAAAACCTTGGTTGAAGCAGCATGGATAATGTTAAATGAATCAAAACTTCCCACTTACTTTTGGGCTGAAGCAGTGAATACAGCTTGCTACACTCAGAATCGAACCCTGATTAACAAAGATCATGAAAAGACTCTGTATGAGTTAATGGCCAACAAGAAACCAACATTGAAGTACTTTCATGTGTTTGGTGCAAAGTGCTTTGTACTAAAAGATGGAGAACATCTAGGCAAGTTTGATGCCAAAGCAGATGAAGGCATTTTTCTGGGCTATTCTCTGGAATCTAAAGCTTACATGGTGTATGTGATTGAAGATAAGAAGGTGTTGGAAAGCCTTAATGTATCATTTGATGACACCAAAAGACCAGGCCTGCAAACTAGAGAGAACTCTGAATCCTTGGTATTTGAAAATCTATCAGGAGATCTCTCTGACAATGAAGAAGAACCTGAAGTTGTTCCTGTTATTAATGATAATGATAATGATAATGATTCTAGACCAAGTGGTGACAGTGGTGGAAATCATCAGACTACTACTAGATCCACTAGTCAAACAACAGGGTCAACAGATCATACAGGCAACAACTCAGGGGGAGCAGGAGAAGGATCTACTAGTCACACTCCACAACATTTTGAACAAGGAGAATCATCAAGATCGCATCTGCCAAGACAAATGGTATGGAATAGAGATCATCCCTTTCACTTGATCATTGGTGATCCGGACACAGGAGTGAGAACTAGAAGGACATCACAAAATGAATGTCACTATTCTGGGTTTCTTTCAGAAACAGAACCTAAGAAAGTTGAAGATGCCCTAAATGATCCAGATTGGGTGATTGCAATGCAAGATGAACTCAATCAGTTTGAAAGGCAGAAAGTTTGGAAGCTCATACCCAGGCCTAAAGGAAAATCTGTTATAGGAACAAGATGGGTATTCAAAAATAAGTTGGATGAAGATGGCATTGTAACGAGAAACAAAGCCAGACTTGTTGCTAAAGGTTACTCTCAAGAAGAGGGTATAGACTATGATGAAACCTATGCACCAGTAGCAAGACTTGAGGCCATCAGGATGTTTCTGGCATTCGCAGCACATTCCAATTACAAAGTATATCAAATGGATGTGAAGAGTGCTTTTCTGAATGGAGAGCTAGAAGAAGAAGTGTATGTGGAACAACCTCCAGGGTTTGAGGATTCAAAACTGGCAGACTTTGTGTACTTTCTATTCAAAGCTCTCTATGGACTCAAACAAGCTCCAAGGACATGGTATGACACTATCTTTGAATTCTTACTTGAAAATAACTTTACAAGAGGTGTCGTAGATAAAACTCTATTTTACAAACAGCACAAAAATGATTTGATATTGGTGCAAGTATATGTTGATGACATAATATTTGGTTCTACTAATGATGATCTATGCAAGAGATTTGCTAAGTTAATGCAGAGTCGATATGAAATGATCATGATGGGTGAATTGTCATTCTTTCTTGGACTACAAGTGTATCAAAGGCTAGATGGAATATTCATTTGCCAGTCCAAGTACATCAAAGATCTTCTGAAGAAGTATCAAATGGAAGACTCATCTACAGCAAAGACTCCAATGCCAACTGCCACTAAGATTGATAAGGATGAAACTGGTAAGAAGGTTGACATCACAAGTTACAGAGGTATGATAGGCTCCTTACTATATCTCATTGCAAGTAGACCAGATATAATGTTTGCAACATGCTTTTGTGCTAGGTTTCAGTCTGATCCCAAAGAATCTCATCTAATAGTTGTTAAGCGAATATTTAGATATCTTAAGGGAACCCCAAATCTTGGAATTTGTGTTAGATCAGGATTCAATGATCGTCAGGATCTAGACTCAACTGATCAGGATCGCTGACGTCATCAGTAATGCATAGTCATCGGGATTGCATGATCGTCAGGATCAGGATGAATATCAGGACTGGGATCAGGATTGATCATCAGGACTGGAAGCTGATCAGGATTCCTACTTCGAGTTATATTTGGAGTCTAGTTAAATAAGGAAGATTATTCTGTCGGTTCCTGGTCTGTAGGAATGTGTTAGGCTCAAGACATGTCTGAATACCACTATTAACAAGCCTACACTCTGTGACTATGTCACATTACATGACCTAGTGAGTTCTATCACTGGGATATAGTATAGGTCTCTAAATGTACTTGTCTTGTTCTCATGAACATTAGCTTGATCATGTATGCTCAAAGTTATAATGAGCTTAGTAAAGTTTCTTGCATCTAGATTGTATATAGGCCATTGAATAATTGTCCTGGTAGAAGTTCAGAAGTGTTCATGCAGCAGGATAGAGATAAATAAGGCTATGAAGAAATAAGTTGCAGAAATTTGTCTAAGGCATTATATAGCAAAGTCAGAAGAAAGCTATGTCGTGAAGTCACCAATATCCATGTCGTGAAGTACTATATCGCATAGTCCATTTTGTACTATGTCGAGAAGTCCTCAAGACACATGTCGTGAAGTGTTGAAGTCAGCAAAGTCAAAGAAGCCTAGATCGTGAAGTCTTCAAATGACCTATGTCGCATAGTCTTCAAATGACCTATGTCGCATAGTCTTCAAATGACCTATGTCGCATAGTCTTCAAATGACCTATGTCGCATAGTCTTCAAATGACCTATGTCGCAAAGTCGTCAAAGGCTATATCGCGAAGTCCTCACAAGTGAGATCGCGAAGTCAGGAATGGAGTGGAGTTCACGATATCAACACTTAGCCGTTTACAACAAGACAAATCAAGGTACATAATCAAGAATCAAAAGAGACAAATACTGAAGCATTTGTTCTGGCAAGGTGGTCCAAAGAACAGATGGCAAATCTACAGCTAAACTTGGAGAGAAAGATAAGAGACAAGTAGCTACAGAAACGGGAAAGACTCCGAAAAGCAGGTGGTCCTTCCTGACACAGTTAACGTCTTATGGCAGGACAAGTTGGACTTTCAGCAAGGGGTAACTGTGTAAAAATAGGTGTGTGCACTAGTTTGTATAGGGCTTATATATATCATGCACATCCTATTGTTAGCTATAAGAGAGATACACATAGTTATTTGCTAAGCTCTTTTCTCTGTAAGCAAGCAAGTTCAAACTGTTCTTGTTTAGAAGCCAGAAATTCTATTGTGAATTTCTTGGAAAGCTGTAGTATTTAATTTTCTTATACAAAGTAGATTAAAGTGATTGTGTGTGTTATTTACTTTCTGCATATTACATATCATAATCATATACAGTCTGTTACTTAGTTTTCAAGAATCGAAAAATATATCAAACTATCCATTCACCCCCCCTCTGTCTAGTTTCTAGTAGTATTCATTTCTAACAAGTGGTATCAGAGCGTAGGCTGTTAACGTACAAACAGGAAAAGATCAAGAATGAGTTCACAGAAACTAAGCAGTATCAAGATTCCTCCCTTTAACAAGGAGCACTACAGTTTATGGAAAAAGAAGATGTTGCTTTTCATCAAAGCTTCTAACCCCATGTATTTAGATATTCTAAAGCATGGTCCCTTCATTCCAATGATCGAGATTGGTGAAACAACCAATGGCACTGAGATTGTACCAGCTAAACATGTGCCCAAAGATCCCTCAAAATACACTGATCCTGAAAAAGAAAAAGTAGCACTGGATGGACATCTTCAACTTATCATTTGTGAATCTATGGACTTCAGCATGTATGGCACTGTTGCTCATTGTACTAGTGCCAAGAAGATGTGGGATCTCATAGAAGTGCTCTGTGAAGGAACTACTGAAGTAAGAAAGAACAAGAAGCAGATTCTTGTTTAACAATATGAAGCCTTCATGGCTCAGCCAAAAGAGGGAATCACAGAAGTGTTTGAGAGATTCAACAAGCTGATAAACGAGCTCAAACTCTATGACAAACACTATGAAACAGAAGAGCTCAATATGAAGTTTTTACTAACTCTTCCAGATCACTTGGAACCAAGAATCTCTTCCCTTAAAGAAAGAGATCTAACAAAGATTGGTTTTGATGTGTTGTATGGTGTTTTAAAGACATATGAGTTAGAGCTGTTTCAAAAGAGATCTATTCAAGCAAAGCAAGGATTAGTGGCAAATACCTCCTGTGCACTTATTGCTGACAACCTAAGTCAAAGAATGGACTCTCTTAAAATCAGTCAGGTCAAGATTGAGGAACTGGAAGTTGAAGACACTGGTGATGAAACTCAGGTTGTGTATGATTTACCTGAAGAGGATGAGTTCTACAGTATAGATGAGCTGGACAAAATGGAAAACAAATCTTTTGCTTATATGGCTAGGAGGTATCCTAACATAAGGTTTAAAAGAAAGCAGCCATTTAGATCCAAGTTCAATAATGGAAACACTGGTGGATCTAGTGGCTCAAACACCTTCAATAAAGGAAAAGGGATTGCTGGTGCTGCTAAGGGTGGATACAAGACAGGGAGTGTGGATAGGACCAAAATAAGATGCTATAACTGCAATGAACTTGGGCATTTTGCCACTGAGTGCAAAAAGCCTAAACAAGTCAAGAAGGACAAAGCATACTTAGAGCTTGAAGCTAAGTATGAGGCTCTACTCAAGAAACAACAGGGCAAAGCTTTTATTGCTGAGGGAAAATGCTGGGATGACTCTGATGAAGAAGAAGAACAAGAGTACTCAAACTATGCCTTGATGGCATTTTCTGATGATGGTGATTCAAGTCAGGTACCCATTCTTACTTCTCTTGATATGACTCCCCTTCAATATAAGCAAACTGTTGAAGATATGAGCACTGAGATGTTTAATATTCATACTAGCATGTTAGTAACTAATGAAGAAATTGATAGACTAACTGCTAAGAATGTTGAGCTTACAGAAAAGAATGAGAAACTTGAGTTAATGGCTGTGAACCTGGATGGTTTGAAAAAGGAGGTTGAGTATCTTAAAAACAAAGTGATTTGTGCTGAGCAGATAGAGAAAGCCCTTAGGGAACAAATTGCTGAAACTGAACTGAAACTAAGAAGCTTCAAAAACTCCTCTGAACTTATTCAAACCTATCACAAGGAACACACTGAAGACTGCAAGGTTGGAGTTGGTTTTGACTATGATAATGACAAGGGAAGGAAGAAGGTCAAGGGCAAAGGAAAGGAAACTTTTACAAACAAAAATGCCCCAACCATACTGTCAAGTGTTGAACAGCCCATCTTCAGAAAGAGTGCTGTTGAGTTTGATGAGGAACTACTGATCATCAAGCAACAACTACTTGAAGAAGATGAGGCTGCTAAGAACACTTCTTCCTTTCCTGAACTTGTCAATCAGAAAGAGACCAAAGACAATCTTGTCAAGAGTCCTAAAGCAAAGAAAGAAGTTGTTAAGAAAAGGAAACAAAACAGAATTGGTAAAGTGGGTGTTAACAAGGGAAACAACTATGCTTATGTGCCAAATGCTCCCAGGAAACAATGTCAAAAATGCCTATCTGTTAATCATTTGACTCATAAGTGTAGTAAGCCTGATATTGTTGAAGTTGACAACCTGAGTAACCATTCTGCTAGCATAAATTCTAGTCATGATTCTTTCTGTGGTAAGCCAAACTGCATGACATGCTATGTGACTGTGATTGCTAACTGTTTATCTCTTAAACATAAACTTGACTCTGCACAATCTGGTGAATCACACACACATATGCATTCTCATAGGACAGGGTCCCCAATCAGGGTTGAGAGGGTGAAAACTTCATGTGAGCCTAAGAGTGTAAACTCCAAAGCCACAGAAAAAGTGAAGTCTCCTACTATGAGAAATGCAATTTATGACAGAAGAATTATTAATCAAAATGTTTCTAAATCAACTGGACCCTACCAAGTGTGGGTACCAAAAACAACTTAGTCATTTTGTGAATGCAGGGTAACAGGAATAAAAGAGTCATATGGATCTTGGACAGTGGATGCTCAAGTCACATGACTGGTGATATAGCCCTGCTATCACATTTTGAGGAAAAGGCTGGCCCATCAGTAACCTTTGGAAATGACAACATTGGTTATACAATGGGATATGGCAGTGTTAAATCTGGAAATGTCATTATTAAAGATGTAGCATTTGTTGAAGGACTGAAGCATAATCTCTTGAGTATTGGACAATTCACCAACAGAGGTTTCAAAGTGGAATTTGATGAAGACCTTTGTTCAATCTCAAAAAGGGAAAGTGGTGAAGTTGTTCTAACTGGTGTGAAGAAAGGAAGCTTATTTGTAGCAAATCTCAAGGCTGCAGATAAGGGAGAAATCTGCTGTTTCTACACTAAAGCCACAAATGAGGAATTCTGGCTATGGCACAAGAAGCTGTCTCACTTGAATGTTCAGGCAATGAACTCTCTAACCAAGAGAGAACTTATCAGGGATTTGCCTGCCTTGGAGTTTGTGCAAGATGGAGCTTGTGAAGCTTGTCAGAAAGGAAAAATTAAAAGATCCAGTCACAAGAACAAATTGCTCAATACAAATTCAAAACCTCTGCAGCTAATTCACATGGACTTATTTGGCCCTGTGAATGTAATGTCCCTCTCCAAAAAGAAATATGCTCTAGTGATGGTAGATGACTATTCAAGATATACTTGGGTGGAATTCCTATTCTCCAAGGATGAAGCACCCCAAGTCATAATAGAGCATATCAAGAGAGTTGATAAAGAAGCACAAAGCACTGGTTCCTCTGTAGTTGCTTTGAGAAGTGATAATGGGACTGAGTTCAGAAATTCAACATTGTATGAGTTTTGCAAAGATAAAGGAATTTCTCAACAATTCTCAGCTCCTAGAACACCTCAACAAAATGGAGTAGTTGAGAGAAAAAATAGAACTCTCATTGAAGCTGCAAGGACAATGCTGCTGGATGCAAAGCTACCCACTAGCTTTTGGGCTGATGCTGTTAACACAGCATGCTATGTGCAAAATAGAACATTAATCAATAAGAAGTCTGGCAAAACTCCTTACTCATTAATGACTGGAAAAAGAGCATCCTTCAAGCACCTGCATGTGTTTGGAAGCAAGTGTTTTGTGATGAAAGATACCTCTGAGCATGTTGGAAAATTTGATGCTAAAGCATTTGAAGGTATCTTCATTGGATACTCTCTGGAAAGGACAACATACAGAGTATTTGTACCTGAGCAACACAAAGTCATGGAAAGCATGGATGTTACCTTTGATGACAAGAAAACTCCTGGACTGAAAACAAGTGATCAAGACAGTGTGCCATTGAGATTTGAGAATCAAGGTTATCTTGAGGATTCTGAAAGTGAAGATGAACCCCCTGTTCAAACTGTTCTAGAGAATGAAATCCTTGAAGTTGACAATCTTCTTCAAACACCTGTGCAAGGGTTCACAAACACAGGGGGAGAAGAAGAGAATGCACCTTTCAACCAAAATGAGCTTGGAACAGATCAAGGAAATGAACAGGGGCACACAAGGAAATGGGACAGAGCCCACACTAGGGATCAAATCATTGGAGATCCTAGTGAGGGAGTTAGAACAAGAAGGGCAACATTAAATACATGTCTGTATAGCTGCTTTCTGTCACAAGAGGAACCTAAATTAATTGAAGAAGCTTTGAAGAATTCTGATTGGATTGTTGCCATGCAAGAAGAGTTGAATCAATTTGAGAAAAACAAAGTATGGGAACTAGTACCTCCTCCAAAAGGAAAGAATGTTATTGACACCAAATGGGTGTTCAGAAACAAGATGGATGAAGAAGGAGTGGTAATAAGAAACAAAGCAAGGCTGGTTGCCAAAGGATATTGTCAGCAAGAAGGCATTGACTATGATGAGACATTTGCACCTGTAGCTAGACTGGAAGCCATCAGAATCTTCCTGGCTTTTGCAGCTCACTCAGATTTTAAGGTGTATCAAATGGATGTGAAAAGTGCATTTCTCAATGGTGATCTTGCTAAAGAAGTTTATGTGTCTCAACCACCTGGCTTTGAGAGTGAAGACTTCCCAAACTTTGTGTATAGACTGCTCAAGGCACTCTATGGACTCAAACAGGCACCAAGAGCCTGGTATGAAACTCTATCTCAATTCCTTCTTGAGCATCAATTTACCAGGGTACAATTGACAAAACCCTATTCTTCAAGAAGCATGGAAATGATATCATTCTTGTTCAAATCTATGTGGATGATATCATCTTTGGCTCTTCAAATGAAAAACTCTGTGAAAGGTTCTCTAAGTTGATGCAAAGCAAATATGAGATGAGTATGATGGGAGAGTTAACCTACTTCCTAGGCCTGCAAGTACATCAAAGG
Source organism: Heracleum sosnowskyi (assembly GCA_030848705.1). NCBI lineage: Eukaryota > Viridiplantae > Streptophyta > Magnoliopsida > Apiales > Apiaceae > Heracleum > Heracleum sosnowskyi. The sequence continues at coordinate 45,469,387 of CM061239.1, read as the reverse complement.
GAGGATGGCATCTTTATAAACCAATCTAAGTATGTCAAGGATCTTTTAAAGAAATATGGTTTAGAAGAGTCATCCCCAGCTAAAACTCCTATGTCTACTGCAATCAAGCTGGATGAAGACAAGAAAGGCAAGAGAGTTGATATCAAGGTCTATAGAGGAATGGTTGGATCCTTACTCTATCTCATAGCTAGCAGGCCAGACATCATGTTTGCCACATGCCTTTGTGCAAGGTTCCAGTCTGATCCCAAGGAATCTCACATGATGGCTATCAAAAGAATCTTCAAGTATCTGAAGGGGACTCCTAATCTTGGGCTATGGTATCCAAAGGGCACTGGGTTCAACCTGGTTGGTTACACAGATTCTGATTATGCTGGATGCAGAATTGACAGGAAGAGCACCTCTGGAAGCTGTCAATTCCTAGGTCAAAGGTTAGTGTCCTGGTTTAGTAAGAAACAACAGTCCACAGCAACATCCACAGCTGAGGCTGAATACATTGCTGCTGGAAGTTGCTGTGCTCAATTGCTTTGGATTAGAAATCAACTCATGGATTATGGGCTAGTGTTAGAACACATTCCACTAATGTGTGATAATACTAGTGTAATATCCATAGTTGCCAATCCTGTTAATCATTCTACTACAAAGCACATTGAGATCAGGTACCATTTCATTAGGGAACATGCTGCAAATGGTACCATAGAAGTCTCTTATGTTCCAACTGAGAAACAATTAGCTGACATATTTACTAAACCTCTGAATGAAGTAGTCTTCAACAGACTTGTGAGTGAAATTGGAATGCTTAATCCTTCATTTAGTTGCTCTAAGTAAGTATGCCAGTAAATTGTTGCAGCAGTAAATTTTCACTGTATTTAAATGCTCTATTTGTTTGGAGTGAAAATTAGCTGAGATATGATTTATAAATATTTCAGTATTTTACTGCATATTTTTCAAAATCACATTTGTTGGTAAAGTTGTGAGCTTTTAAGACATCTCTATATAGATGATTTTCAGAGTTCACGACACAGTTCAAATCAAACAGACGTATATCGCAAACTGTTGAGATTGTGAGACTTCGCGACATAGTTCATTTCATGAGTTTGCGACATAGTTCATTTTATGACTTCGCGACTTAGAATAACTATATCGACAAGTCTCCACATTTGACAGAATTTTGATTTAAATTTATTTTATTTCAAAATTTGATAAAAGTCTGACAATTTGCTTAAAATTCCTAAAAGAGAGCTTTAGACAGGGTATTTCTACTATATCGCAAAGTCTCCCCGATCCTTTCATCTTGAGGACTTTGCGACATAGTTCATTTCTGAGACTATGCGATATACTGTGCAAGACTTTGCGGTACAGGCCATTTTTGACTTCGCGACATACAAATAGACTGTACACATTCATAACTCCATATCGTAGTGTCTCTATCATATAAATACCTTTTCTAACCGTTCACAACTTTTCATCTTGTCTATTGCTCTCAAACTCTCAAACCTAAGCACAAATTCTCTACTCTCTTTTTCACTCTCACTCTCGAAATGGCACCCAAATCTCAAACAGTATCATCCTCAATCCCTTTAACCATTCCCAAAGAAACCAATCTTCTCACCATTCCCTCTGAGGCTGAGGCTAACCCAAGGTACAAGTGTTTTGTACGGTTCTTGAACACTTCCTACCTACGCCAAGCCCTAACCCTGAACCCTACCTTGTATGTCGATGTGTTGGAAGGATTCTGGAGAACGGCGTTGGTATCAACAATGGCTAGGGAAGATGGAACCTCATTCCAGGAGGTTAGTTGTTCAATTGGAGGCAAACACTTTCAGTTTGGTGAAAGGGAAATCAATGAAGCTTTGGGGTTCAAGGTTGAGGGTCATGACCAAGAAGCTACAGATGCTCAAATCGTAGATTTCATGACCTTCATTCGGTATGCTGAAGAGATAGATACTGGAAAGCTAAATAAGAAGTTTGTGAGAAGGGAGTGGTCATTTCTGTTTGACGCACTCCAGAAGGTGTTTCTCTGCAGGAAGACAGGATGGGACCATATCAGTCACATTGCTGTGAAGCTAGCCTACTCCTTGGCCAACAACCAGGAGATCAATGTGGGAGCCATAATTCTCAAAGCATTGGCTCAGAGGCTAGGCAGGACTGTTCGTGGTAGAGGTAATGACATCTTTTACCCTCGTTTCCTTCAAGTAATTTTAAATTTTCTTGATGCAAATGTCCATGAATTAGAGGGTATAGATAAAACTAAAATGGCTTATTCCAAGTCCATGTCCAAAGTTCTATTTGGCTCATTGGACACAAGGAATCAAGTGGATGTGATTCTAAGTGTGACCAAGCATATGCAGGACACAAATGAGTCTTATCCACTTGATAAGCCAATATACCATGCACTTTCCTGGACAGGGGAGGCTGAGACTGAAGGAGCTACACAGTCTAACCCCAGCCTTCCCATCCCATCCAGCAACCCCACTGCAAACAGTACCATAGAAGTTAGGCAGCCAAGTGCATCAATCTCTCAAAAGATTGGTGTTACTAAAAAGAATTCAAAGAAGAGAGCCCTAGAAGTGATAAATGAATCTGTAGAGATAGCTAGTGAGAATCTCGAGTCACCTCTCACCAGACAAAAGAAGAAATCCAAATCCAAACCTACCACTGGATCCTCCCAACAGGATTCAGATGTGGAAAAAGGGGTACACCTGTTACTGTCCTTGGCCTCTCAACAGGTCATTGGCATTGAAAAGAGCAGCCTCCCCACTGCACCTTGTACAGAGTCTGCACAGGGTCAAGACCTCACTCTTGACCCTAGGAGTGATAAGGCTGATAATACACAGAGTGGAGAGCACATCACTGTTGAAACTCCTCCTATTTCTCAGGGGGAGTTGCCACAATCTAATCTAAACCCCACTTCTCTCTCAGATTCTTCCATAAAAATTTCTTCTGAACAAGAGAGTCATTCACATGACAATCTTGCCTTTGATCAATCACAATTCTCTCCTGTGATTGAGCCAATTTCAAGTGACATGGTGCATGACACTATGCTCACCACCCAGGAACCACATCTAGTTGGTCAGGGAATGCATGCTGGGGCATATCCTAATGACACCAACACAAACATGGAGGATTCACCAGTTTTCACTGGAGACTCTATGCCAAATTCTCCCATCCTTAGGGTTGTGGAACTGTCTTCACAGACAAATAGGGCTGATGTTGTAACACATCCCATTTCAATGGAGACAACATCAGACCCTACAGCCATTCCAAGGCTGGGGGAGACTCAAAATCTTACATCTCATGAAGTGCCTAGCACTAGCTCTCACTTGGCTCAGGCTCAGGCCACTATGTCAGAATGGCTGAAGCCTGTGCACCATGACAGGCCTTCAGGATCATCATCTGTGCCTTCCAAAATGGCAGAAGAAGCCATACAAGATCTCCATGTGGCACAGATTGATGAGTTCTCAAAGATAGCTCAACATCTCCTCACCTCAAATCTCCCAAATGCTGATTATGAAGCCATTTTACTCTGCCACAAGGAGGATGTTGAAGCTCAGCAGGAGAAGATAGTGGATGCAGCTGAACCAGAGGGAAATGTGGATGCCTGGTTGGATGCTAAGAGGACTCTCAAGCTCAAGGATGCCCTAGCTTTTCTAAGAGAAGAATACCTAACTTCTCTGGGCTCCAATGCAAAGGATCTCTCTCCTGCTGCCATCTATGATGCTGTTAATGATGTCTACAGGAATCAATTAAAGGCTCTGCACTATCTTGGGAAAGGGCTTCAATCAGAGATTTCTTCAATCCAGGAGGTGACAGACAGATCCTTCACTCAGCTCAGAAACTCATATCTCTCTGATTTTCCCAAGGTGGATGGCATCCTTAAATAAATCCAGAAGACAAACTCTACTGTCAACATGATGGACCTCTCTCTGGCCATGGTCACAAACAACATCAGGAAGCTGGCTACAACCCTGGAAAATCAAGTCAAGGCCAATATCAACTCAAATGCCATGCTGAATGTAATTTGGAAGAATCAGTATGTTGACAAATTGGTGGATGAGGTCCCTCTGTCAAACATCTCCAAATTTGACTTTGCCAAGCTCAAGGAGCAATCTCTCAATTCCTTCAAGTCTCAACAGCTCTTCTCCAAGGTGGATGGTCTTGAAAGAGAAGTGGCCTCTCTGAAAGATGAAAACAAGGAGCTTGCCAACTCTCTAAAACAGCTCAATGACAAACTGGATGACCAAGGCAACAACACCTCCAATATCCTGCTGGTGCAACAACAGATGTTGACTTCAATGATGAAACAAATGAACCTGCCTATCCCTGGGGAAGCTCAAGACTTCTTGTCTGATCCCAAGCCTAAGGGGGAGAAACAAAAGGAGGTCATTCTGAAACAGAAAGGGGGAGTACCTGCCAAGCAGCCAAAGCATAAGGGCAAGGGCAAACTCATTGAAGAAACCTTAAAGCCAATCATTCTTCCCCCTGTAGAGGTCATAAGTGCAGAAGGTCAGAAGAGTACAATCTCAACCACCTACTATCCATCAACCATGCCTAAAGATATCTCAACTCCTCAACCTCAACCCACTCCCAATGCTAAACCTGTCAAAGCTGCAATTATCACAGAGGCCAAGCTACAGGAAGTTGCCAATTCAAACATCTATCATGATGAGGCCTTCCTGGAGTTTCTGAAAGCCATCTACAGTAGTGCTCAAGGAGATGCAAGAATGTACAGACAAAAGATCAAGGAAAGCATCAAGTATTTCACAGTGGCAGTAAGGAAAATCAAGGATGTCCATCTAAGAGAGATAATCATGGTGTGCAAGGATAACTGCATGTGGCACCTAGCTTTTCAAACTCTAGAGAAACTGAGATTTACTGAGCTGTCAATCATTCTGGATTTGATTGAAAAGCATGGGATGAACAATGAAAGTCTTTACAATGACTTGAAGATGGACCAAAATAAAAGATTGCCTGAGGTTATATCCAAGCCAAGGACAATAATTTACCAAAGCCTATCTCAAGACAGTAGTATTGACCAACTAGTAATTCCCTCAGACCTTTTAATGAAGAACAATGCAAAGATCAACCAGGTGCTGCAAATGCTGAGAGCTAAGAGAGGAGCTAGGACAGCAGAGGAACTAGAGATGATTCGAACTCTACAATCTTTTCTGATTCATGGAGCCATTCCTGAATCTGTCAAAGAAAAGAGCAAAAAGAAGGATGGGGAGGATGATGATGAGGAGAAAACCTATGAAAGGAGATCTCAGACAAGGAGAAATAAGGATGGATCTAGTGAGAGCAGCATGAGCAAATATCAAAAGAAATCAAAAGATGCTGGTGATGACAAGAGGGACTCAAAAGGGACAAAGGAAACAACCAGGAAAACAAGAAGTGGAATTCAGCAAGTCAAGGACATTGCCAGCAGTACTTTAACCACAACACAAGACTCTAAGTCTAGGGTGGGTACTGTTAGCAATGATCCTCCAAAATCATTATCCATGACTTCTGAACCTGAATTGCCACAGAAGAAAGATGAAGCCACTAAAGTAATTTCAAGAAAACACTTCCACAAAGTTACAGCTAGTGGAGTGTTACAGTGGATGAAGGGGAAAGGAATGAAGCTACTTCCAAGTGATGTGGCACTGAAGACTAATTCTCCTTGTTCCAGAAAGGTATCTCTTGTGAAGCATTTGAAGATCAAGAGTGTACCCAAAAGGATAAGGATAACAAAGAAGACTGGAAAACTCACAAATGTTATTGGTATCAATGTGCTTCCACTAGATGAGGACTATGATGAAGATGCCCTAGCATTTTTGAGGGCTCAGAGGATCTTTGAAGTCAAAGTGAAGTTGGATCATCTAGAGATCAAGTACACTGATGGAAGAGAAAGGATAATGAAGCAAGGAAGCTGGCACTATTTCTATAAGTATGAGCTTGAAAGGATAAATGCCTTACTGAATTTTGAAGAAAAAGAAGAAAGAACATGGAAGATAGATATTGCCAGGTACTTAAAGATGCATGCTGATTATGAAGAAAACATGAGGAAAGAGAATGAAGAGAAAAACATACAGAGAGAGAAAGAAATGGCTGAGATGGAGAAGAGGGCTAAGGAGCTAAGGCAGAAAGGGATGTGCAGGGTCAAGCAAAATCCTTACATTGTGGAGTACAAAAACTCACATGGAGGTCAAAGCAAAATAAGGATGGAGTTTCTTGATTCCTATGTAGAGAGTGCACTCAAGGCTGCAATCGATGACTTGAAAGGCTCACCTCTCATTGAAGAACTGATTGCAAGAGAAGAACTTCAAGAAGCCATCATAGACATGAAGAGAAAAGAAGAGATAAGGAAAAAGAAGATATATGATGATTTGCTAGAGAAGCAATTGGAAGCTGAAGCTGCTGAGCAACAAAAGTAATCTGTAAGCTTTCAATTTTTCTATGAAATCAAATTTCTGATCTCAATGTTCATGAATTGTTCTCTCTGTTACTAAATTTCCTTTTATGTAAGTTAGGCTTGTTATCAGACATGAAATTGTGCCTAAGGATCTTACTCACAATTTGGGGGAGATTGTTACGCTCAAGACATGTCTGAATACCACTATTAACAAGCCTACACTCTGTGACTATGTCACATTACATGACCTAGTGAGTTCTATCACTGGGATATAGTATAGGTCTCTAAATGTACTTGTCTTGTTCTCATGAACATTAGCTTGATCATGTATGCTCAAAGTTATAATGAGCTTAGTAAAGTTTCTTGCATCTAGATTGTATATAGGCCATTGAATAATTGTCCTGGTAGAAGTTCAGAAGTGTTCATGCAGCAGGATAGAGATAAATAAGGCTATGAAGAAATAAGTTGCAGAAATTTGTCTAAGGCATTATATAGCAAAGTCAGAAGAAAGCTATGTCGTGAAGTCACCAATATCCATGTCGTGAAGTACTATATCACATAGTCCATTTTGTACTATGTCGAGAAGTCCTCAAGACACATGTCGTGAAGTGTTGAAGTCAGCAAAGTCAAAGAAGCCTAGATCGTGAAGTCTTCAAATGACCTATGTCGCATAGTCTTCAAATGACCTATGTCGCATAGTCTTCAAATGACCTATGTCGCATAGTCTTCAAATGACCTATGTCGCATAGTCTTCAAATGACCTATGTCGCAAAGTCGTCAAAGGCTATATCGCGAAGTCCTCACAAGTGAGATCGCGAAGTCAGGAATGAAGTGGAGTTCACGATATCAACACTTAGCCGTTTACAACAAGACAAATCAAGGTACAGAATCAAGAATCAAAAGAGACAAATACTGAAGCATTTGTTCTGGCAAGGTGGTCCAAAGAACAGATGGCAAATCTACAGCTAAACTTGGAGAGAAAGATAAGAGACAAGCAGCTACAGAAACGGGAAAGACTCCGAAAAGTAGGTGGTCCTTCCTGACACAGTTAACGTCTTATGGCAGGACAAGTTGGACTTTCAGCAAGGGGTAACTGTGTAAAAATAGGTGTGTGCACTAGTTTGTATAGGGCTTATATATATCATGCACATCCTATTGTTAGCTGTAAGAGAGATACACATAGTTATTTGCTAAGCTCTTTTCTCTGTAAGCAAGCAAGTTCAAACTGTTCTTGTTTAGAAGCCAGAAATTCTATTGTGAATTTCTTGGAAAGCTGTAGTATTTAATTTGCTTATACAAAGTAGATTAAAGTGATTGTGTGTGTTATTTACTTTCTGCATATTACATATCATAATCATATACAGTCTGTTACTTAGTTTTCAAGAATCGAAAAATATATCAAACTATCCATTCACCCCCCCTCTGTCTAGTTTCTAGTAGTATTCATTTCTAACAGAATGCAGCTGTCAATTAAGGATATGTTTCAATCTAGTTTGTAATTGATTAGGACTTATCTTGTAATTGATAGAGAAGCTGTGTGGTATATAAACACAGTTTAGGTTTCGATTTATGTGGTGAACATAACGATCACATACACGAGTATCTTTGTAACCTAGCAGCTCTCAAGAACATCAGAATTTCTTGAGAGAGTTTTGTAACAGTTTTATATCAGAATTAATAAAGCTGTTATTATTCTTTCATATTTGTGATATATACTTTGATAAGTCGAGAATCTTATACAATTGTATTCAACCCCCCTTCTACAATTGTTTATTACTGGGCAACAATTGGTATCAGAGCAGACTGATTTATTTTTAAATCAGATACGATCTAAGATGTCGACAACTAAGTATGAAAGTATGAAAATTCCCATTCTGAAGAAATCAGAATATCCAACATGGAAGGTAAAGATGTTGATGTACCTGGAGGCTATGGATCCTGACTATTTGGACAGGATTCGTGATGGACCATATATTCCTACAAGGATCATAGAACGAACAGAAACGGTAAATGAACACTATGTGGTCAAGGCACAGAGTGAATGGACTCCAGAAGAAAAAGCTCATGTGCTGAGGGAGCCAAAGATAAAGAACATCCTTCACAGTAGTCTTGATGCTGTCATGTCCAACAGAGTGATTGCATGCAAGTCTGCAAAAGAAATCTGGGATACTCTGGAAACTCAGTGCCAGGGATCTGCATCTGTCAAGAAAAACAGAAGGGCTCTTTTGATTCAAGAATATGAACAATTCGATGCTAAACCTGATGAGAGCCTGACTGATTTATATGATAGATTCCTGACACTCCTGAACAGTTTATCTTTAGTTGACAAGGAATATGAAACTGAAGATTCTAACACCAAGTTTCTAAGATCTTTACCTGAAGAATGGGATACACAGACCTCGATCATTAGACATCAGTATGATCTCAACACTGTGTCTCTTGATGAAGTCTATGGAATGCTAAGAACTCATGATCTTGAAGTTCAACAGAGAAAAAATAAGAAAAGCAGCAAGGCGAAGACCATTGCCTTGAATGTAGAGGCTAAATCAAAAGGAAAAGCAATGAAGGTCTCTAGAAGGAAATCAAGAATAAATGAGTCAGATCCTGATGACTCTTCATCAGATACTGATGCCAATACTGATGATGACTCTTCTGACTCAGACATGGAAGAGATGGTTGCTATGATTGTTAGAAGCTTCAAAAAGATGAAGTTCAGGAAGGCTAGAAGACAAGGCAACTTCCAGAAAAGGACCTTCAATGCAGACAAAGACAAGCATATCAAAAAGGAAAGCAAGGGTAGCAAATTTGACAAGTCAAAGGTTAGATGCTACAAGTGTAATGGTATGGGTCACTTTGCTTCTGAGTGCAAGAAGACAAAGGCAATCATCACATCAAGCAAGGATTGGATGGACTCTTCCTCAGAATCTGATACTGAGGTGGTCAACTATGCTCTAATGGCCAATACTGATGATACTGATATTCCTGATGATAAGGTACTAAATACTGTCTTTGATTTTGATACTGATAATGCTTCTGAGTTAAGACGTTTTCTAAAATCATTGCATATTAGGTTTAGAAGTCAAACTGCTGAAAATTCTAGAATCTTATCTGAGATGTCTGAACTTAGGAAAAGGAATGAGCATCTAGAAGCTGAATTTTCTCATATGCAAAAGGTACAGATAGAATGTGATAATGCTAAACACATGTATTTAGAGATGAAACTCAAATGTACTACACTAGAAAAGGATTTAGAATATGCTAATGAGAAAATCAGGAGCTGGACAGATTCTGGTAGAAAATTTCATGAGATTAATACCTCTAAGAATTGGAAAGAATGTCTAGGATATAAGTCAGATGAAGATAAGAAATTTAAGGAGAAAATTGTTGTTGATGAGACAGTTAGTCCGAAAACCTATAGACATGTTATAGACAAAACCAAATCTAAGATTATTCCTGTTGATTTTGTTTTTGGTAAAGATTCCAATTCAATTTTTGAAAAAGGATCTACTTCTGCTCAAAGTATAAATCTTGTAAAGTCTAAACCTGTTTTGAATAAAGTCACTAAGAATGTAGGTTTCTTGTCTCAGAAACAACTCAAGGATAAAATCTGTGAGGTTATAGATAAGAAAAAGGAAGCTACTATTAAGAGAAACAGGAATGGTAAAATTGGGATCAATAAAGAGAATGGTTATAAGTATATCCCAAATGCACCTAGGAAATGTTGTTTTACCTGTGGTAACTCTAATCATCTTGCCATTGATTGTGAAAAGAGTTTAAAGAAAAGTACTGAAATTCCTATTTCTGATGTCAGGAGTATATCAGTATTTTATAAACCACAGAAGTCCTGTTTTCATTGTGGTAGTATATGGCATTCTATTTATACTTGTGTAGAATATCATGATTTATACTATAACTTTTATGATCCATTGCCTAAGTTTGATAAAAATAGTGCAAATTCTGGTAGCTTTAAGAATGTCAAGTTGAAGCATGCTTTTCTTAATACTGATACTGATAAAGCAAATCCTGATGGAGTAAATCCTGTTAGGACTGCTAAAGTCAAAAAGTCTTCTGCTGCTAAAATTAATAAAATGCATGGAAAAGGAACCCAACATGTATGGGTTCCTAAATGTTCTAACTAGTGTGTTTCTATTCTGATTGCAGGGAAAAAGGAAAAATGTGTTAGTCATGGATAGTGGATGCTCTGTGCACATGACTGGAAACAAGGCCCTGTTATCAGAATATGAGGAAAAAGCTGGCCCAACTGTGTCTTATGGAGATGGCAACATTGGACAAAATTTGGAATATGGCAATATAATCATTGGAAATGTCATTATTGAAAAAGTAGCTCTAGTGAAGGGACTAAAACACAATCTGTTGAGTATTAGTCAAATCACTAACAGAGGTTATCATGTCAACTTCTATTCCACACATTGTGAAGTAGTCAGCAAAGAAACAGGAAAGATAGTACTGACTGGCTACAGGCATGGTAACATATATGAAGCCAACATTCTCTCAAATACTAATGACTCCCCTACATGTCTCATCAGTAAAGCATCAGTAGATGAAAGTTGGAATTGGCACAAGAAGCTTTTTCATCTCAACTTCAGCAATATCAATGAGTTGGTTAAGAAAGATTTAGTGAGAGGATTACCAAAAGCTTTGTATACTCCTGATGGACTCTGTGATGCTTGTCAAAAGGCTAAACAAAGAAGGATATCATTCTAGAGTAAATCAGAATCCTCTATTGAAGAACCATATCACATGCTGCATCTTGATCTATTTGGACCAGTCAACATTATGACCATCAGTAAGAAAAGGTACACTCTTGTAATTGTTGATGAATATTCTGGATTCACCTGGGTGTATTTTTTGCACAGAAAAGATGAAACTCCTGAAATACTGTTGGATCATGTGAGAATGATTGAGACAACCACAAAGTTCAAAGTCAAGATTCTGAGAAGTGATAATGGTACTGAGTTCAAGAATTCAAAAATGGAAGAATTCTGCAAATACAAAGGAATAATTCAACAATTCTCTGCTCCAGGCACACCTTAGCAAAATGGAGTAGTTGAAAGGAAAAATAGAACTCTTATTGAAGCTGGCAGAACTATGTTGGAAGAAGCTAAGTTGCCAACATATTTCTGGGCAGAAGCAGTCAACACAGCATGCTATACACAAAATCTCACATTGATAAACAGACATGGTGTTACTCCTTATCAATCTCTCAAGGAGAAGAAACCAAGTTTGAAGCATCTGCATGTGTTTGGTTGTAAATGTTTTGTTCTCAGAACTCATCCTGAACAGCTAGGGAAATTTGAAACAAAGGCTGATGAGGGAATTTTCATAGGTTATCCTGCATCAAGAGCCTTTAGAGTTTTTAATTTGAGAACAAGGACTGTCATGGAATCAATACATGTATCTTTTGATGATAAGAAGATAATAGGCCAGAATGAAGATTCACATGATAGATTGATTTTTGAAAATGAAGCTACCAAGGAACCTGAAGAAAATGAATCAGATCCTGTCAATTCATCAGATACTGATGGGTCACCAAATCCTGATGATCCATCAAATCCTGATGACACATCAATTACTAATGGTGCTACTAATGATGCTACTAACAGTTCACATGTTGAGGGGGAGCAATAGCAGACTGTTACTGATACTGAAACTACTCCATCATCAGGACAAAATTCTTCAGATACTGATTCAAGTGATAATCCTGATAATTCATCAGGAGGAAATAGCAATATTTCAGGGGGAGCTTCTAATGAAACAAATTCTTCTATTCGAGATAACACCAATTCAGGGGGAGCATCTACATCAAGGAATGACTTACCACCAGCAAGGAAATGGACTGCAAGTCATACTCCTGATTTGATAATTGGGGATCCTGATGCAGGTGTTCAGACAAGAAGTGCAACTCAAAATGAATGTTTATATAATAAATTTCTGTCAAAGGAGGAGCCAAAGAAAGTTGAAGATTCACTTAAAGATGCTGATTGGGTTACTGCAATGCAAGAAAAATTGAATGAATTTGAAAGGAATGAAGTCTGGAAACTGGTACCAAGACCAAAGAACAGGTCTATTTTTGGTACTAAATGGATTTTCAGAAATAAGACTGATTCAGATTGTGTAATTATCAGAAACAAAGCAAGACTAGTTGCAAAGGGGTATTCTCAACAAGAAGGAATTGACTATGATGAAACTTTTGCTCCTGTTGCAAGACTAGAGGTCATCAGGATCTCTCTGGCATATGCAGCTCATAAGAAATTCAAAGTTTTTCAGATGGATGTGAAAAGTGTTTTCTTAAATGGTGAACTGGAGGAAGAAGTTTATGTTGAACAACCTCCTGGTTTCATTGATCCAAAGTATCCAAATCATGTTTATAGATTGAATAAGGCACTTTATGGACTAAAGCAAGCTCCAAGAGCATGGTATGAAACCTTAGCTCAATTCTTACTGGAAAGTGGATTCAAAAGAGGTACTATTGATAAAACTCTATTCTATTTGAATCATGGTAAGGATTTGCTTTTAGTTCAGATTTATGTGGATGATATCATTTTTAGGTCAACAAACAATAAGCTGTGTGAAAAGTTTTCTAAGCTTATGCAGTCAAGATATCAAATGAGCATGATGGGGGAAATGAGTTATTTTCTTGGTCTTCAAGTTAAACAGACTGATGATGACATTTTTATCAATCAGTCAAAATACACAAAGAATTTGTTGAAAAGGTTTAACATGGAAGATTGTGCTACTGCAAGTACTCCCATAGCTACAGCTACCAAACTTAATCCTGATCAAGGTACTGAGGTAGATGTAACTCATTACAGAGGATGATGTAGTTCTACCTATCTGTAGAATTACTGAGAATAATATTAAGTCCTTAGTCAACAGTGATAAGGCAAATGGTTTTATTGGCAATGCATTTATTCCTGATGAGGTTAGGTTTTTCTTACATCAGAAAATGCCTACTTGTTATGGATTACTTTCTAATGCTATGGGGCAAGGTCCATCACACCTTGTTCTTGACCCAAGCATGCCACCTAAATAGTCTAAACAGTTCACAGCCACCTCTACTGTCTCTCAAAAGACTTTAGTTGTAAAATCAAAGAAATCAGCTAGAACTGATGTGTCTGGAAGGCAATCAGGTTCAACGGATTTTTCCTCTACAACACTCACTAAAAAAAGGAACAAGGGGGTGTACAAGGGGTCCTGGTTCAGAAGAAAACTGAGAAGGTGAATGAGACTGTTTCTGTGAAGAGAAAATTGGTATTAAGGGATGAATCTGATTCTGAATATGACATGCCACTTTCCTCTCATTTCAAGATAAACAAGGAAGTTGCTGATACTGCTACTGAAGCTGTGGCACCTTCATCAAAGCAATAGAAGAAAAGGACATTATCGAAAAGCAGGTATCATATTCCTTTGAAGGTTCAAATGAAGGATATTGATATTCAGACATCAAATCCTGATGAGTACTCCTGATGCTCTAGGAAATCCTGATGTTGGTATTCCTGATGCACAAACAAAAGTTGTCTCTATTTCAGACTCTCCAGCCAAATCCTCTCCCTCTACAAGACATGTTGATATTTCATGGGAGAAGTATGGTGCTGCTGCTTCCAATCTTGGGTTTCTACATCCATTGGAGAAGAAAAGGAAAGCAGCGGAGATAGTTTTCAAGAGACAAAAGAAGCTGAAAGGATCAAGCCCACAAGAACCTAAATCTCAAAGTGATTCAGCAGCTCAAACTGAAGATCCTGCCACACAAGAACCACTCAATCAAAGTGAAGACATCAACATTCCAGCCACACAAGAACCATGTTAGGTCCAAAGTATCGTAGAAGGGGGGGGGGGGGTTGAATACGATACTCACAAATAATTTAATTTCGTTCGCGGATTAATCTTTCAGTTCTATAACGAAATCAAACACACCAAACCAAATCAAGTTCCGGGGAATATATCTTTTTATAAATATAAACCTCGAGGGGTGCTACAATTTCTAATCCGTAGATTAGCGTCAATGAGTTTAAGGTAACACAAATACACAACAATAATCAAGTTCTGAGCACTATTAATTTCTCTGATAATTTTCTCCAGCTCTTCTCTCTCTCAGTTATGTGTCTGTGTTGAATGCCCTTAACTGAAGAAGACACCTTCTTCACTCTGTATTAACTGTAGGCTTTGTTTAGAAAAACCATCGAATTAGAATTGTAGAAACAATCCTGGCCGTTGGATCTTCTTCAACCTGTCAGACAAGTAATTCTCTTCACCTGCTCCATGAATTAAAAACCATCGAATGGATTTAAAAACCATCGAATTAATTAAGTTAATTCACCATTCGATAGTTTTTTAATTAAAACTATCGAATACCAAATTAACTTATTTTGGTTTTCAATTAATCACTTTACCTACCATTCGATAGTTTTCTAATTAGAAAAACTATCGAATTCCTTTTCTTGTCTTTTGTTCATTAATGATTCCACTGAGCTCCTGGGTGTTTAAGAAATAAACTGTATCAATTTCTTCGGAGACGATAAAACAACTTGATCTTTTCAATGCCGTCACCTAGTGCAACTGGTCTGGTTCACAGATGAATAACACTTGATCAATTCTTATTTTATGTCTTCAATACATTGCTGCTGATACGTCCCTTGTCGTTCTGGTTGCTTCATCACTGGAATCCCGTGGTACTGAACCCTAAATCATTCACATACTTCTGTCGTCTTCAAAGTCTTGTTTCTATTGCTGTCACTGAGGCCTGAACATTTTCATGAACTTCTTTCCGTGACCTGTTTACGGACTTCAAGAATACATAACGTATTTTGATTTTTTGAGTTTACCTTTTCTTCTCTGATTCTGGATTCCTGTGCTTCTATTAATACTATTGTCTGTCTTGTCCTTTGTTGAGTTGTAGTTATCTCTTTTACATCTTATGTTACATTATGCTTTACAATCTCCCCCTATTTGATTGGATAGAGTTCGACAAGCAAATACTTCGAGGATAACTCAACTAACTAAGGAAACATTAAACTACTTAAAGTAAGACAGCTTAATAATATCAATGCATTCTGGATCAGATATATATACATTTCCAGATTTCATAAATCAAAAAACAATTAAACTTTATACAATGAAGTTGCTCCTCTAGTCTGAGCTGATAGTTCTCTTGTTCTTTGCTTCATCATTCAGTCCATTCCAATCTCGCCTTCTTCAATCATTGGATCGGAGTTAGCAGCTTGATAATCAATCACTGATAGATAGTGCAGTGGTTCTCCAGGTTTAAGGATTGCTCCTTGGATGTGTCTTCCAATATATTCAACCTCTTGACCCACTCCAGCCCATAACCATGCAATGTTAACATCTTTCTTGTTCAGCTTTGGCATGTTTGGCAGTCTGGTATGCACTTCTAATCCTCTTTCCACTCTTTTCCTATAGTAAGGAACATTCTCCATTAGAAATCTTCTAAGAGTGTCTGCTGCTTTGTCCTTCTCCGTTGATGAGAATCCAGTGGATCTAAGATACTTCTCAACTGAGATTAGATAGTTGCTTGGGTAGTCCCTCAGTTTGTCCTCAGCCAAATAGCAGATTCTGAACAAGTCATTCGTCATGAATCTAACCATTGGAGGATCTTCAGTAATCTCTGGACTGACTTTCATCACGATCTCCTTAACATGCTCACGGAGCAGTTCATTTAGCCTTGTGGTTCTTTGGATCTTGATGAGTATAGCCTGCAATTCTGTATATGTCCTCTGTTCTAAAAACTTAGTAGAAATCACAAATGTACCTTTCTCCAGAAAACTGATTAATAAGCTCCAGGCACCATTTGCTTTAACCCCAGCATTCAGACAGATTATAGAGCTTCTCAGTGCTTTAAAGTAAGTCTGATCTTCAAGATTAGCACTTCTGATGTCCTGAATAATGACTTCCACCTCCGCATTGTCGTTGACTTGTAATCCGTCTTCAACTCCACAAAAGGTTTTATAAGCCATTTCCCATTCAGTACCATCTTTCTTTGCCAGATCTATCATCTTCTTCTTCCTCACTTCATTATACACCTTCATTCTCTTTAGCTTTTCACTTCTCAGAATTGCTTGCTGTTTCTCCTTCTCAGCTTGCCTGGCATCTATTGCAGCTCTCTGAGCTCTTATTGCTTCCAAGGCAGCTTCTTCTTCCTGTGATAGAGAATTTGCTTCTTCCATATCATCATCCAAGATAGGATGTTCTATTGGCTCCGGATAATATGGCTCATGCTCCTCTTGAATAGGTTGCTCATGCATGACCTCAAATTCCTCTTCACTTTTCTTATCTTCCTCTACAAGCTCCTCAATCCAGTACTGTCTGATTGGAATAGCCTCAACAGTCTCCCAAACTCCCCATTTATCCTTCACCCCCTCTCCAACTTTCTCCCCCTTAGTTGAGGAATCCTCGATAAAAGCATCCTCAGCATAAAAGAAATTAGAAGGATCAGGTTGCTGATATGAAGAACCAGGTTGTCCAGATTGTTGGTTCTTTAGCATACTCCATATAGACTGTACTCCGTCACCTTGATTCTCCAAGAAATCCATAAGCTGCTTATTAAACTCATTTATAGAAGCTAGCGACAGGTCAATGTTCTCCAATCTTGAGTTGGTAGTCTTTTCCATGTGATCCAGCCTCTTGTTTAGCTTAGACTCCACTCGTGAAAGGGAATCCATTGCATCTTTTACCCGCGCTTGACCATCCCGGATAACCAGAACGTCTTCTTTCAAAGCTTCATGTCCTTGAGACAGTGCAGTTACTTCATTCATGAATCCATCTTTAAGCTCCCTGACGTCCATCCTCAGCTCGACTAGTTCTTCCATAGCTTCCTTCTTTAAGGAGTCCACTGCCTGCTTCGTACCTGTTATAGTGCCAGATGCACTGCCAATGACCCTGAATGTTCTTCTGGAATCAGCTGCAGCCAAGTCAACTTTCTCTTGAATAGACTTTAAAGAAACATTGTCTTGACTGGAGGAGATCCCTTGGTCAAAGGAAGGTCGCAGTGGAACCTTGAAAAGTGGATTTCCTTCTTTGTCTCGAACTGTCATCTCCGTGAGGGAAGATTGAACTTGTAGCTCTCTTTCTGTTGGTAACAGCAGATCATCAATATTAGGTAGGGTTAGGGTGTCACTCCTCACATTTGGCTCTGGGTGTACACTCAACGTTTCTGTCGGTGTTTGAATCATTTTTCCTTTCCCACTCAGGCCAGGTGTAAGTGTTTTTGTTTCACTCAAATCCTTTGTGCTGATTGTACCTGCAGAAGATATCACCGTAGCCATCCTTAAGGAGGTCACCGGTGGTGCAATGGGGCTTCGCAAGTCCCCGTCCTTGGATAAACCAAGTTGCTGATCATCCTTAGATGATATATCCTTTGAAGGATCTAGAGTTTGAATCTCTAGGGGGTTAGAAACAGGCTCTTTTAACAGCAGAGATCCCGAATCTTCCCCGTGAGTCTGTAAAGACTTCACCTCAGTCGACTCCTCAATAGTAATTGATTCATTGTCAACGAGTTGCCGATCTGCACCTACGTCAGACCCTTTACCCGCAGGATCCAGATATGTTCCATCTGGGGAGGTAGACAATGACCTTTTAGATTGTGCATTTAGGTCAAAGCCTTCTCTCGACGTCTGTGAAGACCCTTGGTTCTGAGAACCTTCAACCAGTGAACCTGACCGTAATATGGTCGGAACACCAGTTGCTTCCGTCAATTCTTCCTTACTTGATTGAGCTATTGGTTCAGATATTGCTTTCGTTAGCGTAGCCCAATCAGCATCAGAAAAATCAGTAAAGGGCTCTTTGAATGAGAGAAATGAAGTATCAGCAGTTGCCTCAGTTTCTGTTCTTCTCCTTTTAGAGGAAGGCAGAGCTGCTGTTGAAGGGTGTATCTCCTTATGTGGTGCTGCTTTGGCACTATCTCCCTCTACACTCATGGATGGTTCTTTAATGGGTATAGTAGGGGAAGGAGGATCGTTTATGTTTTCATTTGGCTCTTCCAAAGGCTCTTCGACCGTGGTTAGAGGTTGTGGGTTTGCAACCTCCTGGTCAGGAATGGCCACTGAGGGCTCTGGATCAACATCCATTGGTACAGGTGCCATTACAGGTTCAGGTTGTGGAATATTACCTTGATTTACCTGTTCCCCTGGGGGTAGAAGTGGTAGGGGCACCGTTCTTAGATATTCAGTGAGAACAGTGGGTACCCCTGGAAGATAGTTGTCCTTCCTAATGAGAGCGGTTATGGCATTGCTCTTCATTCTCATGCACTCCTGGTTGGCTTCACCTTCAAAGATCTCCCGTTCATCATCTGTTAAGATATCATTGAGAATTAGCTGTAGGAACCTAGGATAGAAACAGAGCACATCTTCATTTATGCCTGTTCTTTCATCCAGTGGTCCCATGCACATAACTACTTGATCAATCACTATCCGTCCTATGTTAATATGCATGTTGTTCGCAATGGCAAACCCTATCTTTTGAAGGAATAAGGGAATGCCATGCAGATTTGTTAGCTTGGCAGTAAAAACATGTATCAGGGTATGAAAGAAAAAGTTCCATGGCTTTGGCAGGTAATGCTTTAGGAACTCTCCCACCAAGAAGTTAGGTTGTTGACTTCTGATAAGAGTGAAGAAAGCATGTATTTCCTCAGTTGTGGGATCCGGAACTAGGTTTTCTGTTGGAAAATGAAGAATTCTATTGAAATCATGTTCCGTCACCCTTATTGTTCTGCCCCCTGGCACAACAAAACTGAAGGACCGTATGTTATTCTCAGTTGTATCCGTGGCGGTTGTGTACAACGCAGTCAATTGATCAATGCAAAGGACCACGGGAGTACTTACAGTGTATGCCACTAACGAACGTGTATTCAAAAACTCTGCCCATGCACGAATTTCAGGATTCGTTATGGATTGCAGATTTTGAAACGAGACATGATTAGTCTTGGTAACAATAAATTCTCCAGCCATTTTAAAATTTCCAGAAAATTCAAATAAACCAAAACTAATTTTCCTTTTTTTTTTAAAATTTAATTAATTAATTTAATTAATTAATCAAACTCTAACAAAAATACCCCTTTTTCTTGATAACACAACTTCGAGAACTGTCAAGATATAAAACCCTAATTGTTACAGCCAACTAACAAACAAAATCACAAGAACTCAATTGTATAAACAATTAAATTCCAAGAAGTGTTCTGTTAAAGATTTCTTTGAAGTGCACAATTTGGGTTCGATGGTTTCTCCTTCACTTTGTTTCGAAACTCAAAAACAATCAAGGATTCACTGTTAGAAGAGAATCAACAGTGAAAAACAGTAATCTTTTTAAGTTTTACTCGGTTAAAACTGAAGAAACTATCGAGATGTGTTCTTGAAACTATATCAAAAATGTATGTATATATAATCGGCCACTTGCAAGTTCTCAGATCTAAAAAAAATGAGAAAGAAAGAGACAAGGCACGATTTTATACCTTTTAAAACTTATAGGGGTAATCTTGTCAATCCTGGTTCGATAGTTTTTAATTGAACTATCGATAGTTTTCTGCAAGGGGTAAACCTGTCAACTGGAATTCGATAGGTTTTGAAAAACTATCGAATTTTTTGATCTTTAGAATTTAAAAGGATTTATCAGAAAACTATCGAGGTATTTGTATTTGAAAATCTGAAAAACTATCGAGCAAATGCTTTTGGAAAAACTATCGAGAACTTTAATATTAAGTAATTAAGTTCACTTCGATATTTTTTCCTTAATTTTTCAAAATCTATCAAGGATTTAAATATTGAATAAAGTAAATCCACTTCGATACATTTTAAATTAAACTCAAAAACTATCGAGAATTGTTTTCGATAGTTTTTCTTTTCCTTTTCAAAAACTATCGAAAATTAATTTCGATAGATTTATCTATGTACTTGAAAAACTAATCGAATTTCCTAAATTCGATATTTTTGCTTTTGTCTTCATTTTAAAACCTGTTCATGTTTTAAAAATCAGAATTTTTGTATTTCCTGTCAAATTTTAATTTTAATAAATCTTTTAAAATTCACCAAAATCAATTCTTAACAGAAAATTCACAATTTTCTTAGAATAAAATCAATTAAATATCATTGAGTGATATTAACCAATTGAAATCTAATCAATTATGCTGCATTAATCTACAATGTTTAAAAACAAAGCAAATTAATTCAAATTAAATAAATGCTTGAATATTTAGAACAAATATTAGCACTTAAATAATTTTTAGAATTAATAACTAATTAAATGCCAGAAGATATATCATCCATAATTATGACATAAAATTAGTATAATAATCCTAACTACGAGAATTGCTCCAGAAAATAAATTCACGAGTCCTAAGGATATAGCGATTCTTAAACTCATGTATTCACCAGGACTCTCTGCAGTTACTGACTTCTAATCAAAATCAATTAGAAAGATTTAACATCCCAAGTTCACCAACCAGCTTATTGAAAGTGGATTCATCAAGCGGTTTAGTAAAGATGTCTGCAATTTGATCCTCTGTGGGTACAAAGTGTAACTCCACAGTCCCATTCATGACATGCTCTCGGATAAAATGATACCTGATGTCGATGTGCTTTGTCCTCGAGTGTTGCACTGGATTGTTAGAGATTGCTATGGCACTTGTGTTGTCGCAAAATATAGGAATCTTTGTCAACAGAAGTCCATAGTCACGGAGTTGGTTTCTCATCCACAATATCTGAGCACAACAGCTACCAGCAGCAATGTATTCAGCCTCAGCTGTTGATGTGGACACTGAATGCTGCTTCTTGCTATGCCAGGAAACCAATCTTCTTCCAAGAAACTGACAGCTTCCTGAAGTACTCTTCCGATCAATCTTACAACCTGCAAAATCAGAGTCTGTGTATCCAATAAGATCAAATCCTGTATCTTTAGGGTACCAAATTCCAAGATTTGGGGTCCCCTTAAGATATCTAAATATTCGCTTAACAGCTATTAGATGAGATTCTTTAGGATCAGACTGAAATCTAGCACACAAGCATGTTGCAAACATTATATCTGGTCTACTTGCAGTGAGATAAAGTAATGAGCCTATCATACCTCTGTAGCCTGTGATGTCAACCTTCTTACCAGTTTCATCCTTATCAAGCTTAGTGGCAGTTGGCATAGGAGTCTTTGCTGTAGATGAGTCTTCCATTTGATACTTCTTAAGAAGATCCTTGATGTACTTGGACTGACAAATGAATATACCATCTTGTTTCTGGTATACTTGCAATCCAAGAAAGAATGACAATTCACCCATCATGCTCATTTCATAACGACTCTGCATTAACTTAGCAAATCTCTTGCATAGATCATCATTAGTAGAACCAAATATTATGTCATCAACATATACTTGCACCAATATCAAATCATTTTTATGCTTTTTGACAAAGAGAGTTTTGTCTACAACACCTCTTGTAAAATCATTTTCATGTAAGAATTCAGAGAGAGTGTCATACCATGTCCTTGGAGCTTGTTTGAGTCCATAGAGAGCTTTGAATAGAAAGTACACAAAGTCTGCCAGTTTTGAATCCTCAAAACCTGGAGGTTGTTCCACATACACTTCTTCTTCTAACTCCCCGTTCAGAAAAGCACTCTTCACATCCATTTGATATACCTTGTAATTGGAATGTGCAGCAAATGCCAGAAACATTCTGATGGCCTCAAGTCTTGCTACTGGTGCATAGGTTTCATCATAATCTATACCCTCTTCTTGAGAGTAACCTTTAGCAACCAGTATGGCTTTGTTTCTCGTTACAATGCCATCTTCGTCCAACTTATTTCTGAATACCCATCGTGTTCTGATAGAGTATATATTTATATATATTTTATATGATTTTATTTCTCATATTTATTATATTTTGCATTTAATTGGATTTTTATTTAATAAATTTTAATGTTTTATTGTAGGAAGCAAGGAAATCCTAAACTTGGAAGGATTGGAGAATAAAGAGCTTAATTTGGAGATTTATTAGAAGGAAATTCGGATTTGTTGGGCTGCCTGCACATAATTCACTGTTTGGGTCATATCTTGAGTTCTAGAAGTCAGAATTGGACGATTTAACAGCCCACGCGAAGATAATGGAAATCTCTTTTATTCTAAAGTGGTCCAATTATTAAATTAATTCAGGAACGGCTCAGATTTACTGAAGAAAAGTCAGCTACGAATTTTCCTTGTAAAACAGAATCAGTTTAGGAAACGTAATTGTACTTTTCTCAAGGCATTAAAATATTTGAGAATATGTATATAAACATCAGATCTGAGAGAGACATATATACAGATATACATATAGACATAGATACAGACATAGAGAGACTTGTACTTTTCTTCTTGGAGAAAGATTAAAGGTTTTTATTCTTTGTTCTTAATATTATTATTATGTGTTCTTATTATATTATGTGTTTTGTTAATTTAATTATGAGTGAGTAGATATTTAATCTAGGGTTAAGTTGAACCCTAGTTATGATTGATGTATGATTTTCCATAACCCCCAGTTTAGTTATGTTGTATGCTCTTGCTTATTGAGTTGTGCTTAATTAACAATAACATGTCAGACGTGATTATGCGTATTGTTTGAACCTAATATCTATTTATCATCGAAAGTTGGACTTAGATGGTTGTGATTTATCCAATAAGGACATGAACTTCTCCATGAAAATAGGTAGAACGGATTGTTAGGAAGTTAGGATGTTGTGTTTAATGTCTCTAAATTGCATGATACCATGAAAATAGGCTTGAGTGTATTTTTAGAGAAGCCATTAATACTCGAGAGAGGTTATTGGTATTTTATAGGGTGCATCTTTCCTCTTGAGTAGCGTATGATTAATTGGGGTGGAAAATCATAATTGCATCGATTCATGCTAGTGGGGATACTTAATTCTAGATGTTTTAGTTAATTGATAATACAATACAATTTGCTTTAGTATAATATTTAGATTAATAATCTCTCAACAATTTATTGTGTTACTTGCTTAGTTGAATTGAATCAAGAATAACTAGTGATTGATACGTTTGTCTCTGTGGGATCGACTCTAACTTGCCCTACTACATAGTTAGAAGGATTTGTTAGATATTATTATTTGATAGGCACGCGACAGCCTTGTCATGTTCCAATAACAGATTTTCCCTTAGGCCTGGGTACCAGCTTCCAAACTTTCTGCCTTTCAAACTGATTGAGTTCTTCTTGCATAGCAATTACCCAATCTGGATCATCTAGAGCATCTTCAACTTTCTTAGGTTCTGTTTCTGAAAGAAACCCAGAATAGTGACATTCATTTTGTGATGTTCTTCTAGTTCTCACTCCTGTGTCCGGATCACCAATGATCAAGTGAAAGGGATGATCTCTATTCCATACCCTTTGTCTTGGCAGATGCGATCTTGATGATTCTCCTTGTTCTAGATGTTGTGGAGTGTGACTAGTTGATCCTTCTCCTGCTCCCCCTGAGTTGTTGACGGTTTGATCTGTTGATTCTGAAGACTGACTAGTGGATCCTGTATTTTGAGGATTTCCACTTTGGTCACCACTTGGTCCAGAATCATTATCATTATGATTATTATTAATGACTGTAACAACTTCAGGTACTTCTTCATTGTCAGAGAGATCTCCTGATAAATTTTCAAATACCAAGGATTCAGAGTTCTCTCCAGTTTGCAGGCCTGGTCTTTTAGTGTCGTCAAATGTTACATTAAAGCTTTCCAACACCTTCTTATCTTCAATCACATATACCCTGAAAGCCTTAGATTCCAGAGAATAGCCCAGAAAAATGCCTTCATCTGCTTTGGCATCAAACTTGCCAAGATGTTCTCCATCTTTAAGTACAAAGCACTTTGCACCAAACACATGAAAGTACTTCAGTGTTGGCTTCTTGTTGGCCATTAACTCATACGGAGTCTTTTCATGATCTTTGTTGATCAGGGTTCGATTCTGAGTGTAGCAAGTTGTATTCACTGCTTCAGCCCAAAAGTAAGTGGGAAGTTTTGATTCACTCAACATGGCCCTTGCTGCTTCAACCAAGGTCCTGTTCTTCCTTTCCACTACTCCATTCTGTTGAGGAGTTCTTGGTGCTGAAAACTGTCTTGATATTCCTTTCTCTGAGCAGAAATCATTTAGAACTACATTCTTGAATTCAGTTCCATTGTCTGATCTGATTGTCCGCACAGGTAGCTTAGATTCCACTTCTATCTTCTTGATGTGATCAATGATTAGTTGTGTTGCTTCATCCTTTGTTTGTATGAACAACACCCACGTGTACTTGGAGTAGTCGTCCACCATCACCAATGCATATCTGTTTCTTGAAAGTGACATAACATTAACTGGACCAAATAAATCCATATGAATCAGCTGTAATGGTTCAGTAATGCTTGTCATTCCTTTGCTTCCATGTGATGCTTTCTTCGACTTCCCCTTTTCACATGCTTCACATAGTCCCTCCTGATTGAATTCCATCAGGGGCAACCATCTCACTAATTCTCTCTTTACCAAAGAGTTCATAGTTTTGAAGTTCAAATGTGAGAGCTTCTTGTGCCATAGCCAACTTTGTTCTGAAAATGCCTTTGCATAGAAACATGTAACTTCTCCTTCACTGGTAGAACTTAAGTCAGCTATAAACAAATTTCCTTTTCTCACTCCCAGTAGAGTAAGCTTCTCATCCTTCCTGTTGGTGATCAAGCACTTGTCCTTTCTGAAATCTACATTGTAGCCTTTATCACAGAATTGACTGATACTTAGTAGATTGTGCTTTAATCCTTCAACAAGAGAGATGTTTTCAATGATGACATTTCCAGCTTTCAATTTACCATATCCCGTAGTGAATCCTTTGCTGTCATCTCCAAAGGTTACAATCGGGCCGGTCTTCTTAACCACCTCTGTAAGCAGGGACTCTTCACCTGTCATGTGTCTAGAATAGCCACTATCCAGAATCCACACAACCTTTGAGCTTTTAACCTTACCCTGCAATCACAGATTGATTAAGCGGACTTTGGTACCCAAAATTGTTTGGGTCCTGAAGGTTTAGATGATTTAACAGGAGTAACATTCAATTTAGTCTTACCCTGTTTGATATTCATAGTATCTGTGGATTTAACATTACTAGAGCTATTGCTACTATCAGACATCAACTTAAAATAAGCATGCATGATGTTGTACTTACATAGCAAACACTCTTTCTTTCCACAGGGCTCATGATTATCAGGCATGTCAGACATGTTATGCATTTCAGAAGCATTAGCAGTTTCTACTTTAACCTTTTTACATGCATGCGTAAGGTGTCCAGCAGAATTACAAATAGAACACAACTTCCTAGATGCAATGGGAGAAGATGGAACCAATTCCTGATTAACAATCTTCTTCCTCCCATTCCTGTTCTTTTTAACATTACTAGCTAAGGAACCTACTTCAGTTTTAGGTAAATCAGGTTTAGGTAATACATTCTTTACTGATTTCCTAGGTAACTTAGTCTTTACCTCTTTTTCCTTCAATAAATCCTCCTCAAGCAATTCTTGTGCTATGAAAAGATCATCCTCATAAAAGAGAGGTGGAAACGGCTTAACAAAAACTGGACAATCAACATTCTTAAGAACATGTGGAGTATTCCTTTTGACAACTGAAGGTGTCACAGGGAATTCCAAAATCTTCTTACCAGCTTTGTAACAGCCCCAAATCCGGGATCAGGGATTTAGGGTAGTCACGATCCATTTACTCCTTGCCTTATCTGTATTACTCACACCGTGCATAATTCACCTGCTCATGACCCCACAATATAAGTCTCACACACACACACACACACAGGTTAGAGTCTCAGAAACGACACAATACAACAACTGCGGAATAAATAATCTTTATTACAATACCCAAATGTCTTTGAATCTGTCACTGATACAATTTCTAAGTAAGGTTACATTACCAACTTAGCCTTCTGATGCTCACAATCCTCTCATACCATTCATATCTATACATAAGTTGAATACCAAAAGCTGTAGCCTGATTCGATTGGTTCGTACTATTCTCGGGATCACTGCTAGAAACTGTTTGTGGAAACGCCTTGCGGGGTATGTGCCGTCCCATTGGCATCCTGCTTCGCTGCTATATAATATATATAAAACAATAGCAAGAGTGAGCGATAGCTCAGCAAGGTAATGAAAGTATGGCCTAATTCTGCCTTTAACTCAACCCAGAATAAAGCGGGTATAAGACAATAATTTGTCAAAATATCTCGATACTGAAATTATTTCCTTATCGGAAGATATTCCAAAAATAGTACCTTTATTGTAATTCAAATATCATTTCATAATATTTCTGCAACTCTTTTGCTATATTATGAACAAAGTTCTTGTATACAAGATGAGGTTTCAAAATAAACCAAATATAACCTTTCCAAAAATTATCTGCTATATAAGCAGAATATCAACATATAACTTAAAAGATGAAGTTATAAGGAAAATTCAATATAAGCAACTCCCTTACCATAACTCATGTTATGTAGGGTATCCACAGAGTCATATGATATGCTTTAAGCGGATAAGAAACTAGTATAATATAAACGATGAAGTTACGAGGAAAATTAATATAATATTTCCGTAACCCAAACTCCACTTATGCATATATATCTTTAATCAGGTTTTATCAGAGTCATAACTCAAAAGTAAAAGATGGAGTTGCACAAATTTATTGTCACTTCATTTCCAAACACTTTTCAACCCCCTGCCAACATGGTTGGTTCTTCACCCCAATACATGTTGCAGGAAATATCCAAATTGGATGATGAACTAATACTGGAGTTGCTACCGCGTCCGCTGTGCCTAACCTTACTATGATCAGTAGCAGGTCGCACCGCTCAAATAGTTTTCTACATGTAGATGGAAGTATCATGACGGCCTGACATTGTCTACCGCCTTACTATGACCTCCCGGCCCATTTGGGGCAATATAAAAGTTGGATGGGCCCACGCAACTTGACCACTTACACCACTCCTAGTTCAGATGAAATCCATGACTCTGAAACGTAAAGATCGTCCTCCTTTCCCCAAGTGTAACACTTGTTGATACGACTCCACTAAGTAGTTATATCTAGGTTGGAAAGGAAGGTTCTCCAATATTTCCCAAGCTATGCTTGTTAATGGATATCGACTTGTTCCATGAATTTACCCCTCGATCATTGAGGTGGTAACACAACATTAGACTGACAGCAATTAAATTGCTCCAAGAAAATATCTGTCCATTGACAGTTTTTGAATTGAGAGTTTAAAAAGAGTAGTAGTCACTTAAATCAGGTTTCCCGTATTTTTGATAGTTGAGCGAGCATTTGAATCTTCTTAAAAGACGGATTTAAATGGAAAACATTGTTTTGGGAACCTCTTTTGATTTTAAAAATAATCAATGACATTGATTAAGTAAGTAAAGCTTAGATGAATATTCGGAATAATATTCCTTAAGTAAATACTGATTAAATGAATATTCGAAAATAATATTCATTAAGTAAATATAGATTAAATGAATATTCAAAGGTAATATTCATTAAATAAATAACTCTTAAATGAATATTCTAAAATAATATTCATTAAATAAATAAACCTCAAATGAATATTAGGAAATAATATTCATTAAATAAATAAGCCTCAAATGAATATTCAAAAGCAATATTCATTAAATAAATAATTAATCCTCAAATGAATATTCAAAACTAATATTCATTAAATAAATAAATAATCCTCGAATGAATATTCAAAACTAATATTCATTAAATAAATAAATAATCCTCGAATGAATATTCAAAACTAATATTCATTAAATAAATAAATAATCCTCGAATGAATATTCGACATTAATATTCATTAAATAATCCCCAGATGAATATTCACAATAATATTCTTAAAGTCAATAGTCCTCAAATGAATATACATAAATAATGTTCATTAAATACATAATTAACCCTCGAACAAGTAAGCCTCAAATGAATATACATAAATAATATTCATTAATTAATAAATCTCAAATAACAGTCACCCGATGTCTTTATCGGAAAAATAATCTTTAGCATATACAGAAATACAATCACTTCTGATCCTTAATGAAAATCACACGCCCTTATCCTAGGGCATATATAAGAATACTGGCTTATAACTGATATCCCATATTTAACATATAAGCCAATTACCAAATCATTTTCAAATAATAACCTTCGAATGAGGTAATATTCAAATAACATTCCTCAAATCATTTCCAGGTAACTAATACTTTCTAGAAATATAATTAATGTTTAATAATAATATTCCTCAAGATGAATAGTACTCTGCCGCTGGAATCCCTCCGGGTCTCCACGACTATCTATATAACACAAATATCGACTCCCGGTCTAGAGTCGAAACAATAAACCTGCTCTTATCTATAGAGCTACAAGGTACACCGGTTTATAACTACTTTATCTCAAAGCTCATATATAAACCAAAATCAAACTCTATTTTATACAATATATAACATGTATCGCAAAACTGTATAACTCCACACATGGCAAAAGCAGTAATATATAATCAATACTTCAAAGTATAGATTTAGAAAACTTGCCTGATGCTCGAGAAGTGATAGGGGTTCGCGACGATGCCGGACAATCTAGACAAAGTCAAAGAAAACGCACGATTAATCCCCTGGATAATCCACTTGTACTAAATGCTTAAACACGTAAGCGAAACACAACCAAGGCATTACTAGCTCGTTATAGGCTCATACTAAGTCCATGTTATTCGTCCAATACTTATATCACAAGTTTGGTTCGAAATCCATTCACCAATCCAAGTTATACTTAACCATTTACAACATCGGTTTCTAAGTCATGCTCTTAGGGATTTTCACTTGCGCGACCTCGGCTAAAACATTTTTATAAAATCGAAAAATAATCTTTTTAATACGAATCTTTTTCGTGAGCCTTCCTAACTGTCTCTAGTATTATTCCTCAAATTTTCACATTTTAATACGGCTCTGAAGTGGTCCAAATATAGCCTCAAAGTTGCTGGACAGAGATGAGTCATTCTTCCGAACGGCGTTTACTAAAACTCACTTTTCTCCTAAACCGTAAATCGTATAGACATGATCTTTATACCAAAACAAACCTTAAAACAAGACCTACATGTTCATGGTCAGTTCTGTTCAAAAATATTACCAGACCAGTTCGTAATTCTTGCTCAAAACAGCCCTAAATCAAATGGGCATTACGACGGCTATAATCGTAACGTTTTCCTTTTCCAAAACACAACCAAATCAATACCAATTAATCCCAAACTCACCATCCACCTTATACACCCTCCACTCAGTCAAATCCTCCATGAATAATCAAAACAAATTCATAACCCATCCTCCAAACTCAACCAACAATTCATATAATTACTTAATCATGATCTTAACTTTACATAAACATCAAAACCACTTCAAACTCATATAAACAAAAAGGGGCAGGGGTTTTTATACCTTCCTTGGTGCTTCATATACACTAACAATGGTTTATAATCCTTCCTTGAGCTTTGAACAAACCTTATCAAGCTTAATCCTTAAGAAACAAAATCAAGAATCATGAAAAGTTACTATTCATCATCACTTTGTAAAATCCATATAAAATCGAAAAACAAGAGTTTGGTTCTAAGATTTTTACCAGACCTTGTACTCTTCATAAGCTTTCTTTTGAGCTATAGATCGCCACATTTAAATCTTCCTAGCTAGGGTTTTGAGTCCCATCTTTCCGCTGGACACAAACTGCACAGTTTGGGTTCTCCAACTTGGGGAAGGGATTTGACTAGGCTACACTCCTTTGTTGTCCATGAAATTTTGAACGAATGTTACCCATGGAGTGGAGAAGCTATGGTTAAAATTTGGTGATTTAAGGATGGATATAAATGGAGTTATGGATTTTTCTTTCCTCCTTGCACAAGCTGAGCCGAAAATGGGGGGAAAAGTTCTTCCTCTCCTTTTTCTTTTTGTTTTGATAATTAGATAAGGATGCTGATTTTTATGTCAAAAGTGGTGAGTCATCACCCTTGGTTGCTTCTCCTTCCGACACATGTCACACATGCACTGGCCCAGATAAAGTAGTTTTACTGGTTCGCTTTACTGGTTCGTTTCCTTTCACATGGATGATCCAAATGTTGCATTCCTCGAATTAATCTTGTTACATGTTACTTCCATGTCTATATTTAATCCGGTAGATGTTGCCTTGTTCCTCTTGAAACGATTCAAAATATTTTCCAAAAAGAGCGAATAAAACTTTACGCGATTCTCGCAGTGAATAGTAACTATTCACTATTCATTCCAACAATCGAATCCTTAAATCGACTTTAATAAAATAATAAAATTCCAAAATATTAAATCCTCAAATCCTCAATTTTAATATCTCATTTCTTGAATATAATAATATATAATTCGCTGCCCGGTCGAATATTACACCAAAATAAAATTTGGAATTTCTGAATTCCGATCGTCTTTGCATTCACTTATTTACTCCGTAGATCAATAATATGACTTCGTAATATCCACACTACGTTTCATACATAGGTGGCATGAAAAACTTTGTTACTCCTCAAAATCACTATTCATTCACCAAATTCACTATTCACTGATGCACTTAATCATAATAAGAAAAGTTTTAATTTTTCCAAAAATTCGGGTTATTACAGTCTCCCCTCCTTAAAAGGATTCCGTCCCGGAATCAACTTAGGAGTAACTGGGGTACGTCTCTTCTATTGCACTTTCTAACTCCCAGGTGGATTCTTCCACCTCTTGATTTTCCACAAACCTTTCACTAGCTTGTCAACCTCGTCACTTAGCACTTGCTCTTTTCTATCCGTGATTTCCACAGGTTGTTCTTTATAAGTCAGACCAGGTTGTATATCTACCTGCTCATACTCTACATATGCCGGGCATCTATAGTATACTGACGTAGCATTGACACATGAACCCCGTTATGACCATTCTACAAGTTTGGGGGGCAAGGCTGGCTCGTAGGCCACCTTCCTGACGCGTTTTAAAATCTCAGATGGCCCAATGAATCTCGGGCTCACTTCCCTTTCTTTCCAAATCTCATTAATTCTTTCCATGGATATCTTTTAGCATCACGGATCTCTAACCTCATATTCCCCATCTTGTTTGTACAGAAAATACACCAACATAAACTTGCTTGTCATCCATCAACATGCCATTTAGCTTATCAATAGCAGTACTATCTCTATACTCGCGGGCTTAGTCCGCATGCTTCCTCTGTCTGTCTTGGTTGTCACTAGCCACTTGTTGGTGAAATCTTTTGTCTTTCTAGTTTGTTGGACTAACTTGGGTTTTGTGTAAAATCTCATCCTTTAATTCCCGATCATTCGGAATCCATTTCTGTCCCATTTTAATTAAGGGTATCAGCCACCACATTGGCCTTCCCCGGATGGTAGTGTATCTCACAGTCATAATTCTAGGTCAATTCTAGCCATTTCTCCATCTCACGTTATCTACTATCGCGGAGAATTCAAAGCCAATTCGTTACATTCCATAAAATTTGTGGGTGCATTAGTCAACCCAAAATAACCTCGCTGAAAACTCGAAGTGTCTATTCCAAGTACGAATCGCAGTCTTGGGTATATCCTCGGATTTAACTTCCAACTGGTGATAGCCAGTTCTTAAATAAATTTGGAAATACACAGCGTTCTTCCGCTGATCAAACAATCATTTACAAGGGTACCTATTCTCCATGTCGAACTCATACAACTCTCGAGGTTCGATATATAATCTTGTGCTAACATCCTTCTCTCTCACAACAACACCGGGCTCTCCACGGTGGTACAATGGGTCTTATCATATTCTTGCCCAACCATTCTTGTAACTGAGTCACTAACTCTTTCATTCCCACTATACTCGGAATACTCGGTATTCATTCTCATGTCATCCAAATCGATATCTGGTAGCTCCTTAAAACCTTGTACAATCTCCCAAAACCATTGTAGTTCCCTTAATACTTGGTATCTCTTTTCTTGGCGGCAACCATAAGAGCTAATTAAGCCTCGCATTTCTGGCGTAATAGTTTCTTAGTTTAAACTATATTCAAGGATCTCTGAATCTGTCTCCATCCTTTATTTATTACTCTCTCTCTCTTACAATCAGTCTGGACTCCATTGGGTGTCAACCAACCCATCCTTATAATAATATCAACTTCTCCCAAGTCACAATACCAGCTCCCTCTGACTCCATCGCCAGTACTTATCTTGCTAACCCAGAGGTAGTGTCCATTCGTAAACAACTCCTCCAAAATCTTAATTCCATTATAGGGCATCTATCTAACACCGTTGTTACTGGAGTACACGACACATCGCTATTCCTTTCACACATGTCGATTGACACGCTTTCCATTATCATAACATCCTTGGGAGAATAACCCAATTTCGTTGATACGTCACTAACATTCTATTCGTCTTAGGGATTCGCTCCTGTCATAGGCGATTTCGTTGCGAATCTAATTCCTATCAGCGAATTTTTGACTTATTTGACCTGGTTCGCCTCCCCTTAGAATTCAATGAGGATAACAAAAATCATGGGGCCTTGAAAAGACAGCTCCCATATCAAGGAAAACGTCACACACTGGTGATCATAAGGTTATGAGTTTTAAGGTAACCTTATTGGAGGTAAGAGAATTTACCAAGAGATCAACATGATCATAAGAACTCAACGTTGTGTGCCTCGATTGAGACATTACTAAAGGTAATTAGCCTTCTTGTATTTCACAACTTACAAGTGATGGCGTCCCATCCGACTTCTATCACATAGACAGATAGTCCTTGTAGCCCCTATAAGTATAGGGTTGTTCGTCTCAGTGGAAGTTGAAAAGTACGAAAGCAATTCGAGATCAATTTAATGATTATCGTCTTTCGACAATATTTCTCAAAGGAACACCTCAGATTAAAATTGAACAGATTCCAAAGGTGCGGTTTCTAAAGAAAATACAAGGAAAAGAATAACCAAAAAGATATTGGTACTTTAACAAACAAGTGGTGAGGTATCACCATAGGGTCATTCATTATTCGAAGAAAAGTGAAAGCTTAAATAACATCATTTGACAGGGCTTCGAAAACCTGAAAGCAGGCATTGTGACAGCCTCTGGCACAAGTGAAACTGAATATGGTTTAGCACAAGTGTTATAAAATAACTTCGAAGAGGGAATATACCCTTTATCAGAATTCTTTCTTGGAAAGAGGTCAAGATAGATCATAGATTGGGGAAATATCCCACATAATTTGCAAATGGGGAGGGTACTACCAAGGTCTCTACGGATGCCTTTTTATGTCGGCTCCTCTGATGGATAATCGTTCAATTCCAAAGCTTTTCTTTTCCACGCACCCTAAGGTGTTCGATACTTACGTCATTGCCGACTTATAATAGTCGCTAAGAATTCAACCATCAACATTTGCAATCGTAGGGAGTTCTATTCGACTAGACGCAACATCTCAAGTAAGCGTTCTGTTCTATAAGAAGACTTCGATACCGTTGTTGCCCATAGCAATGACAATTCCACATGTCGACTGGGCAGTACTACGGAAGCTCGTTAGAAACTACAAGCTTAAACCCGGTCTCTATTTCAATCATCATTATATCCAATATTCCTTTTTCCCATATCAATCCCGTGTGCTACATAAGCTTAACACTTTTGGCACAATAGCCTTTTCATTTAAGTCAATCCCGGAACTTCTCAGTCTGTCTTGGTCCTTAAATATATTTCGCCTTTACCGTCCAATCTCAACTTCATCATTTTATCTCCATAATCAATTATAGCAATCAGGGTCTGTCCACCAACCCATATAACGGCTATCTTACCCAATCCACAGGGTTCGCTCTAGTTTCCACTCTCTTTGGTGACATCCTCTGGTAATCAGAAAGACAAGGTTTGCCAAAATTTGCTGAATTTCTTTCCAAAATCAGGGAAACTCGATCAATCTATTTACCTACTAGTAATGCTCGAATATGATTTCCGACCTTTAGGTTCTATCCTCATAATTCCTTCCTGGTTTCCTGAGGGTGGTAAATCTTGTTCTCGATTCTGCCTTAGCGTGCTTGTCTTATAATAACATTTGTATGGTACATATACCCAAAATTCTCCTTGAGATAATAAAATCCCTCAATGATGTAATAGACACTATTTCCAATGGAATCGCTGGTCGTGGGGGATTGAAACCTCATAGCCAAAGAAATACCTTTCACTATTCTAGGCAACTAAGTACCCTTAATCGTTCGTGAAAATCTGAACATCTTGGTTCTTATGTATGCTGCCTCCTTATGGGCAACTATAACTGACTACGAGTAACAGGTTTCGTTCGAGTCGAATCAATCCACTGATACTGGCTATACTGCCTCTACCTCTTCTGCTTTGGAGATTCCACTCCATCTTCTTTGTCATATCTCTTGATAAATCATGAACGATCCTTAGACTCTCGTCTCGTCACTTATTTATCCTCTGAAGGTTCGTCCGGTCTTTATTATACGACCTCAAGTAACATACTACATCTTTATCAATCAACACGTTCTCTACAAGATTCTTTCCTTGACCCACTATGGGGTCTTCCTCTAGATCCTCCTATGGATCTTCCTTTATCGGGTCTCCGTCCATTTCAAGGAACGCATCATCAATTGCCTACTCGAAGGCCTCGGGGTCTGGTATCTCAGAATCCCATCACTCTATAACTCATACGAATCGAGGTGACTAACCATGAAGTCCTAAGTACGGTTTCCCAGAAGAAGTCCCATCTCGGGCTTCATCTTAAACAGTCAGGGTCATGTCCTCTAACCCGACTACGAACTCAATTTGGGCTCTAGATGTTCTTATCATTCTTAAGGGTATTGTAAGACTCGATCTCCTATCGTTTCTGAGGACTGTAACCTAACTCTCTGATACCATTTCTGTAACAGCCCCAAATCCGGGATCAGGGATTTAGGGTAGTCACGATCCATTTACTCCTTGCCTTATCTGTATTACTCACACCGTGCATAATTCACCTGCTCATGACCCCACAATATAAGTCTCACACACACACACACACACAGGTTAGAGTCTCAGAAACGACACAATACAACAACTGCGGAATAAATAATCTTTATTACAATACCCAAATGTCTTTGAATCTGTCACTGATACAATTTCTAAGTAAGGTTACATTACCAACTTAGCCTTCTGATGCTCACAATCCTCTCATACCATTCATATCTATACATAAGTTGAATACCAAAAGCTGTAGCCTGATTCGATTGGTTCGTACTATTCTCGGGATCACTGCTAGAAACTGTTTGTGGAAACGCCTTGCGGGGTATGTGCCGTCCCATTGGCATCCTGCTTCGCTGCTATATAATATATATAAAACAATAGCAAGAGTGAGCGATAGCTCAGCAAGGTAATGAAAGTATGGCCTAATTCTGCCTTTAACTCAACCCAGAATAAAGCGGGTATAAGACAATAATTTGTCAAAATATCTCGATACTGAAATTATTTCCTTATCGGAAGATATTCCAAAAATAGTACCTTTATTGTAATTCAAATATCATTTCATAATATTTCTGCAACTCTTTTGCTATATTATGAACAAAGTTCTTGTATACAAGATGAGGTTTCAAAATAAACCAAATATAACCTTTCCAAAAATTATCTGCTATATAAGCAGAATATCAACATATAACTTAAAAGATGAAGTTATAAGGAAAATTCAATATAAGCAACTCCCTTACCATAACTCATGTTATGTAGGGTATCCACAGAGTCATATGATATGCTTTAAGCGGATAAGAAACTAGTATAATATAAATGATGAAGTTACGAGGAAAATTAATATAATATTTCCGTAACCCAAACTCCACTTATGCATATATATCTTTAATCAGGTTTTATCAGAGTCATAACTCAAAAGTAAAAGATGGAGTTGCACAAATTTATTGTCACTTCATTTCCAAACACTTTTCAACCCCCTGCCAACATGGTTGGTTCTTCACCCCAATACATGTTGCAGGAAATATCCAAATTGGATGATGAACTAATACTGGAGTTGCTACCGCGTCCGCTGTGCCTAACCTTACTATGATCAGTAGCAGGTCGCACCGCTCAAATAGTTTTCTACATGTAGATGGAAGTATCACGACGGCCTGACATTGTCTACCGCCTTACTATGACCTCCCGGCCCATTTGGGGCAATATAAAAGTTGGATGGGCCCACGCAACTTGACCACTTACACCACTCCTAGTTCAGATGAAATCCATGACTCTGAAACGTAAAGATCGTCCTCCTTTCCCCAAGTGTAACACTTGTTGATACGACTCCACTAAGTAGTTATATCTAGGTTGGAAAGGAAGGTTCTCCAATATTTCCCAAGCTATGCTTGTTAATGGATATCGACTTGTTCCATGAATTTACCCCTCGATCATTGAGGTGGTAACACAACATTAGACTGGCAGCAATTAAATTGCTCCAAGAAAATATCTGTCCATTGACAGTTTTTGAATTGAGAGTTTAAAAAGAGTAGTAGTCACTTAAATCAGGTTTCCCGTATTTTTGATAGTTGAGCGAGCATTTGAATCTTCTTAAAAGACGGATTTAAATGGAAAACATTGTTTTGGGAACCTCTTTTGATTTTAAAAATAATCAATGACATTGATTAAGTAAGTAAAGCTTAGATGAATATTCGGAATAATATTCCTTAAGTAAATACTGATTAAATGAATATTCGAAAATAATATTCATTAAGTAAATATAGATTAAATGAATATTCAAAGGTAATATTCATTAAATAAATAACTCTTAAATGAATATTCTAAAATAATATTCATTAAATAAATAAACCTCAAATGAATATTAGGAAATAATATTCATTAAATAAATAAGCCTCAAATGAATATTCAAAAGCAATATTCATTAAATAAATAATTAATCCTCAAATGAATATTCAAAACTAATATTCATTAAATAAATAAATAATCCTCGAATGAATATTCAAAACTAATATTCATTAAATAAATAAATAATCCTCGAATGAATATTCAAAACTAATATTCATTAAATAAATAAATAATCCTCGAATGAATATTCGACATTAATATTCATTAAATAATCCCCAGATGAATATTCACAATAATATTCTTAAAGTCAATAGTCCTCAAATGAATATACATAAATAATGTTCATTAAATACATAATTAACCCTCGAACAAGTAAGCCTCAAATGAATATACATAAATAATATTCATTAATTAATAAATCTCAAATAACAGTCACCCGATGTCTTTATCGGAAAAATAATCTTTAGCATATACAGAAATACAATCACTTCTGATCCTTAATGAAAATCACACGCCCTTATCCTAGGGCATATATAAGAATACTGGCTTATAACTGATATCCCATATTTAACATATAAGCCAATTACCAAATCATTTTCAAATAATAACCTTCGAATGAGGTAATATTCAAATAACATTCCTCAAATCATTTCCAGGTAACTAATACTTTCTAGAAATATAATTAATGTTTAATAATAATATTCCTCAAGATGAATAGTACTCTGCCGCTGGAATCCCTCCGGGTCTCCACGATTATCTATATAACACAAATATCGACTCCCGGTCTAGAGTCGAAACAATAAACCTGCTCTTATCTATAGAGCTACAAGGTACACCGGTTTATAACTACTTTATCTCAAAGCTCATATATAAACCAAAATCAAACTCTATTTTATACAATATATAACATGTATCGCAAAACTGTATAACTCCACACATGGCAAAAGCAGTAATATATAATCAATACTTCAAAGTATAGATTTAGAAAACTTGCCTGATGCTCGAGAAGTGATAGGGGTTCGCGACGATGCCGGACAATCTAGACAAAGTCAAAGAAAACGCACGATTAATCCCCTGGATAATCCACTTGTACTAAATGCTTAAACACGTAAGCGAAACACAACCAAGGCATTACTAGCTCGTTATAGGCTCATACTAAGTCCATGTTATTCGTCCAATACTTATATCACAAGTTTGGTTCGAAATCCATTCACCAATCCAAGTTATACTTAACCATTTACAACATCGGTTTCTAAGTCATGCTCTTAGGGATTTTCACTTGCGCGACCTCGGCTAAAACATTTTTATAAAATCGAAAAATAATCTTTTTAATACGAATCTTTTTCGTGAGCCTTCCTAACTGTCTCTAGTATTATTCCTCAAATTTTCACATTTTAATACGGCTCTGAAGTGGTCCAAATATAGCCTCAAAGTTGCTGGACAGAGATGAGTCATTCTTCCGAACGGCGTTTACTAAAACTCACTTTTCTCCTAAACCGTAAATCGTATAGACATGATCTTTATACCAAAACAAACCTTAAAACAAGACCTACATGTTCATGGTCAGTTCTGTTCAAAAATATTACCAGACCAGTTCGTAATTCTTGCTCAAAACAGCCCTAAATCAAATGGGCATTACGACGGCTATAATCGTAACGTTTTCCTTTTCCAAAACACAACCAAATCAATACCAATTAATCCCAAACTCACCATCCACCTTATACACCCTCCACTCAGTCAAATCCTCCATGAATAATCAAAACAAATTCATAACCCATCCTCCAAACTCAACCAACAATTCATATAATTACTTAATCATGATCTTAACTTTACATAAACATCAAAACCACTTCAAACTCATATAAACAAAAAGGGGCAGGGGTTTTTATACCTTCCTTGGTGCTTCATATACACTAACAATGGTTTATAATCCTTCCTTGAGCTTTGAACAAACCTTATCAAGCTTAATCCTTAAGAAACAAAATCAAGAATCATGAAAAGTTACTATTCATCATCACTTTGTAAAATCCATATAAAATCGAAAAACAAGAGTTTGGTTCTAAGATTTTTACCAGACCTTGTACTCTTCATAAGCTTTCTTTTGAGCTATAGATCGCCACATTTAAATCTTCCTAGCTAGGGTTTTGAGTCCCATCTTTCCGCTGGACACAAACTGCACAGTTTGGGTTCTCCAACTTGGGGAAGGGATTTGACTAGGCTACACTCCTTTGTTGTCCATGAAATTTTGAACGAATGTTACCCATGGAGTGGAGAAGCTATGGTTAAAATTTGGTGATTTAAGGATGGATATAAATGGAGTTATGGATTTTTCTTTCCTCCTTGCACAAGCTGAGCCGAAAATGGGGGGAAAAGTTCTTCCTCTCCTTTTTCTTTTTGTTTTGATAATTAGATAAGGATGCTGATTTTTATGTCAAAAGTGGTGAGTCATCACCCTTGGTTGCTTCTCCTTCCGACACATGTCACACATGCACTGGCCCAGATAAAGTAGTTTTACTGGTTCGCTTTACTGGTTCGTTT
This sequence comes from Heracleum sosnowskyi, assembly GCA_030848705.1. Lineage (NCBI taxonomy): Eukaryota > Viridiplantae > Streptophyta > Magnoliopsida > Apiales > Apiaceae > Heracleum > Heracleum sosnowskyi. The sequence continues at coordinate 45,429,607 of CM061239.1, read as the reverse complement.
CCTTTCACATGGATGATCCAAATGTTGCATTCCTCGAATTAATCTTGTTACATGTTACTTCCATGTCTATATTTAATCCGGTAGATGTTGCCTTGTTCCTCTTGAAACGATTCAAAATATTTTCCAAAAAGAGCGAATAAAACTTTACGCGATTCTCGCAGTGAATAGTAACTATTCACTATTCATTCCAACAATCGAATCCTTAAATCGACTTTAATAAAATAATAAAATTCCAAAATATTAAATCCTCAAATCCTCAATTTTAATATCTCATTTCTTGAATATAATAATATATAATTCGCTGCCCGGTCGAATATTACACCAAAATAAAATTTGGAATTTCTGAATTCCGATCGTCTTTGCATTCACTTATTTACTCCGTAGATCAATAATATGACTTCGTAATATCCACACTACGTTTCATACATAGGTGGCATGAAAAACTTTGTTACTCCTCAAAATCACTATTCATTCACCAAATTCACTATTCACTGATGCACTTAATCATAATAAGAAAAGTTTTAATTTTTCCAAAAATTCGGGTTATTACAAGCTTTCTTGTTATAGTCAAATCCTATAGCAGTTTTATTCTCTACGGCCTGAGTATCAATGATTTCCTTAGCCACTAGAGCGGAATTCTTAAAAGCATTCAGCTTCAAATCTAGATCTGAAATCTGCTTCCTGAGGATAGTCTCTATCTCATCATTACACTTGACCTTGTTCTCTAAGTACGCATTCTTTTGCTTAAGATCTTCTAATGTTACAGCTACAAGCTCTAGTTCTTCATTTTTAGATTCTAGCCTTTTAATCTTAAGAACTAGTTTAGCATTTTCCATTTCAGATGCTAGCATGCTTGTGTGTACATTAAACAATTCTACACTAAGATCTTGCACAGTTTTCTTGTACTCAGAATTAGACATATCAATTGTAGTTAAGATAGGTACCTGAGATGATTGAGGTGATTCCTCTGAAGAGTCAGCCATTAGAGCAATATTTACATATTCCTCCTCTTCATCCGAATCAGTATCATCCCAGTGCTTTCCCTCTGCTATGTAAGCCTTCCCTTTCTGCTTTCCAGAGAATGTCTCCAACTGATGTTTAAGCTTGGCATTCTCCTTCTTCAACTCATCATAAGAATCCTTCTTTCCATAGACATCTTTCATGTCTCTTGCTTGACGAGGCTTCCGGCATTCAGTGGCGAAATGCCCTAACTCATTGCAGTTATAGCATCTTGATTTGCTTCTATCAATCATGCCAGTCTTGTAGCCTCCCTTAAAGCCTGTACTAGGTGTATAATTGCTCTTCTGGAATCTGTTGGTTGAGCCCTTGAACTTGTACTTAGGGTTTCTCTTGAAACGAATATGACTAAACTTTGCAGCTAAGTACGCCATGGTTTTGTCTTCCATTTGCTCAAGCTCTTCTAGGGTGTAGTAATCACTTTCATCAACACCCAGATTCACAGAATCCATTTCTGCTTCTATTATCACCTCCTTTCCAGCTCTAGGGGTTTGAACCTGAATCTCAGAAGTTATTGGTTCATCCACTACAAGTGCTGCTGATCTCACAAGTGCATTGTGCTTGCTGTCCACTGTCCCTGATCCGTAGATTATCACCCTTTGTTCCTGTTCCATCTCATAGGTCTTCAACTTGCCATAGATCATCTCTAATGACATCTTTGTGAAGTCAATTCTTTCCCTAATGGATGATGACTTGTGTTCTACATGATGGGGCAGCGTCATCATGAACTTCCTGTTCGATTCTCTCAGTGGATAGGTCTTTCCTTTCATTGCCAATTCATTGAGGAGCTTAGTATACTTCTCAAAGACCTGAGTTATACTTTCTCCTGGCAGTGACCTAAACGCTTCGTATTGAGAAGTCAGAATGTACAATCTGTTTTCCTGCACGTCTTCAGTTCCTTCCATTATTAGGTTAATGGTATCCCACATATGTTTCCCGCTTGTACAGTTCATCAACTGATAGCTCATTTCCTTGTCCGCGGAGTCCGTCAATATCAACATTAAACCGGTGTCCAATCGAATCAGTTCTTTGTCAGAATCTGTAAATTCACTTATCTCCTTAGGTTGGGTGCCTGAAGGAATCCTGCTACCGTCAGGAGCTGTAGATTCACTAACTGGTTTCATTGGTACAAACGGTCCGTTCTCTAATATGCCAATATACAACGGATTAGATGCCTTGATAAATAACAGCATCTTCATCTTCCACAAACCGAAATCATCTCTAGTAAACGGGGGAACTTTAATACCAGCGGTTGTCTTTGGAGCACTCATGGTTTCTGAAAATTTCAAATTGTTTAAAATTCAAGAAATTCCAATTAAATGAAAAATTTTGAAAGTTAAAAAATTTGCTTCGTATTTTCACGCTACTTTTGATTTTGGTCTCATTCACCGGATCTGATTTGTATATCAATCAAGTAGCTCTGATACCAATTGTTAGGTCCAAAGTATCGTAGAAGGGGGGGGTTGAATACGATACTCACAAATAATTTAATTTCGTTCGCGGATTAATCTTTCAGTTCTATAACGAAATCAAACACACCAAACCAAATCAAGTTTCGGGGAATATATCTTTTTATAAATATAAACCTCGAGGGGTGCTACAATTTCTAATCCGTAGATTAGCGTCAATGAGTTTAAGGTAACACAAATACACAACAATAATCAAGTTCTGAGCACTATTAATTTCTCTGATAATTTTCTCCGGCTCTTCTCTCTCTCAGTTATGTGTCTGTGTTGAATGCCCTTAACTGAAGAAGACACCTTCTTCACTCTGTATTAACTGTAGGCTTTGTTTAGAAAAACCATCGAATTAGAATTGTAGAAACAATCCTGGCCGTTGGATCTTCTTCAACCTGTCAGACAAGTAATTCTTTTCACCTGCTCCATGAATTAAAAACCATCGAATGGATTTAAAAACCATCGAATTAATTAAGTTAATTCACCATTCGATAGTTTTTTAATTAAAACTATCGAATACCAAATTAACTTATTTTGGTTTTCAATTAATCACTTTACCTACCATTCGATAGTTTTCTAATTAGAAAAACTATCGAATTCCTTTTCTTGTCTTTTGTTCATTAATGATTCCACTGAGCTCCTGGGTGTTTAAGAAATAAACTGTATCAATTTCTTCGGAGACGATAAAACAACTTGATCTTTTCAATGCCGTCACCTAGTGCAACTGGTCTGGTTCACAGATGAATAACACTTGATCAATTCTTATTTTATGTCTTCAATACATTGTTGCTGATACGTCCCTTGTCGTTCTGGTTGCTTCATCACTGGAATCCCGTGGTACTGAACCCTAAATCATTCACATACTTCTGTCGTCTTCAAAGTCTTGTTTCTATTGCTGTCACTGAGGCCTGAACATTTTCATGAACTTCTTTCCGTGACCTGTTTACGGACTTCAAGAATACATAACGTATTTTGATTTTTTGAGTTTACCTTTTCTTCTCTGATTCTGGATTCATGTGCTTCTATTAATACTATTGTCTGTCTTGTCCTTTGTTGAGTTGTAGTTATCTCTTTTACATCTTATGTTACATTATGCTTTACAAACCATCTTCTCAAAGTGAAGATGCAGGCAAAGCTACAGCTTCTGGTGAAAGATTGGTCAAGGACACTGTCAATGAGGGAAGCACACAAGAACCTCCAACTCAAAGTGTTGAAGCAGCCTCAGAACCTCATGCTACAAAAGAACCATTGGTAACAAATACTGATGCAAGCTTATCAAATCCTGACGGTGTTCATCCTGATAATAGTGGTGCTTCTGATGCTGAGCCAATTCTTATACAACCACTAAGATCACGACCAATGAACCATCCTATCACAGATTCACAGGATAAACTGAAAGGTATTGCTATTTCTGATCCTGATGTTACTCATGATACTGATGGTGATGATTCTGATGATAGTGATGATGATGATAATGAAGAGAAGGATCAGCTTGCCAGAGTTATTAAATCTAGTCTTGGAACTAACTTTGGTTCATCAAGCACATTCATGGCTGGCAAGGCTAATACTGGAAAGGACTTAAGACAAGACTTTTCTGTTCCTTCTGAGATTGATCCTGCTGAGCACCTGAGAATGCATCAATGGGAAAATGAATGGTATAGATCTGATGAATCTGTAAGCTATCCCTATGCATTGGATCATGCTTATAATGTTGCTAAGTTGATTCAGAATGAAGATTTGAAGAATCATTTGAAGGCTACTACTCTGTTATCCAAAAGCTTGAAACATGAAATAGATTCTGTCAAAGATTCTACTGACAAAGTGAGGACTGATATTTCTCAAAGCTTTACAAAGGTGTCTACTGCTCTTCAACTCAGGGTAGTGGAATCCCAAGTTAAGTCAGTCATTACTGAACAGTCTTCAATCAACAACGGGATTGATTCTCTTGATACAAAGGTAACTGACATTCAAACCTCTCTTGCCTTAATTTTGAATATATTGTCAAATACTGATGTCAAAAAGGGGGAGAAGGTAAGTCAGACAAAATGTACACCTCATCTAGTATTGAGAAATAATGATGATGATACTGGAAATGATGGTGGTGACAAGATTCTACAAGGAGAAACCTTTGATGCTGCTGTTATGAAGACAATTCAAAGTTCTCAAAGTCAAACAATGCAGTCAACTCATGTTTCTGATTCTGGAGTAAGGACAGTGAGGACATTAGTGCAATCTCAGATCCTGACGGAAGAACAAATCCTGACAGGTGATCAAATCCTGATGCCTGGTCATGAACAGACTCTTGCTACAATTCCTGAAGGTGATGAAGATGTGCTTATTGATAATCCTGAAGATGCATCAAATCTATTCCAGAAGTTTACTACAAAAGATGGTAGAATTGTTACTCTCTATCACACTGATAAAAGAGATCAACAATTATTTGCAAGGAAAGCACTCTGTATAGCAAGTGAAGAATATCCTGATCTCTCACATGAAGAATTCTTAAGACAATAGAGAGAAATGATGGAAAGCTTTAATAACCCTGCTCCTGCTAGAGGAAGAGGAGGCAGAGGTAGGAGAGGTGCTAGAAGAAGTATAAGAAGTTCTTCAACTCAAACAGTGCCTAGACAGACAAGGTGTAAGACCCCAGATTTTGGGTAGAATTAAAACTTTTATTATATGTTGATGTAAATATGGATAGTGGCAATGACTTTGAGAATCAAGTTATGAAATGAATATGAATTTCGGTTTTCAAACATTTTGAGAATAGTAAGAATGGACTGAACATATAAATAAGAACAATCAATCTGGAAGATAAGAATACAATACTCCAGGGAAGGAAAGTATTTTTATGTCATCCAAATCAATATCTGGAATATATCCGACAACTCCGTAAACAAGATAGCGTACGCCCGAGAAATCACTAGAACGTTTTCTGAGTGCAAAGAGTAAAGAGAAAATAGATCAGGAATATTGGAACGGATTTTGATCCAAAGGATTATAGAAAAACCACTGATGAATAGTAACTCTTCATTTAAAAGTTTTTCAGACCACCCTATATGCGGGACGATATAATAAACTTTCAAAGTCGCATTAGTGATCTACGATGGAAATAAAAGAATGCAGAAGCTGTCAGAATCGGAAAAATAGCATTTTTCGTTTTCTCCGAAATTTCACCAAAAACGGACTAAATAATTATTATTTTAGGATATTTAAGGATTTAAATTATTAATTCTATGGATATGGATTTGATAAATGAATTAGAAGTATCGAGAACGATTTCGGTAAAATACCTCGATAGAACCCTCGAGAAACCTTGCGAGCGTTCTACGAAATTAAACGAACCAGAAAAGCTACTTTATTCCAAGCCAATGCATGCTTGCCAAGTGTCAAGACAAGAAGAGACCAAGGGTGATGACTCACCACATTGGATAAATATCAAGTAATTAAACAAGATAAGAAGAAAAAGAAAAAGGAAGAGAAATTTCGGGAGAAAAGAAGGAAGAAAAATGGGAGAGAAAGAAATGATCATAACTTGAGATTTCGTGGTCCGTTTTTGGCGTTCCACCACTCAAATCGAAGCTCTCGAGAAGCTCTACGCAACCATGGTAAGCGCTCGCCTCACCTCTGTGATTTACTCCTTCGATTCAGTGATTAACAGTTGGAGAAGATGATGAATAGTAACTTGTATCTTGTTTTGTTTGGTTTTGATAATGAGTTTGTAGCTTCCAAAGGTTGTATTAAGCAAGAATCTAAGGCTACATCAGGAGTATGGCAGAAAGCAAGCTTGGAGGAGGTATAATTTTGAAACCCTTGAATTATTATAAGGATTATGGATGATTAATGGTGTTATGCATGATTATAGCCTTAGTTGTTATGATTGGGTTTTGATTTAAGTGATAATGAGTTATATGAACGGAAAGGCATTGCTTGGCCTCAGTTCTATGATATATAAGATGTATGTGTTATGTGGAGTGATCGTTATGTATTTTGGATGATTTGAAATTTGGGAATATCCGAGTTATAGCCGTCGTAATGCCCAAATTTTTACCTACTGATTGGTTCTCTGTTTTTCCTCTGTTAGAGCTCGACCCTTGAGTCCTACTGCCCATGATTGTGTAGTTTATGTTATAAGCTTCGTAATGATATGTGATTCGCCTAATTTGGCCGAATGGTTTAAGAGTTATGCTAGTTTTAGTAATCGTGGTTCAAGAGGTTGCATCGCAGAAATGTAACTACTTTGATGCTAAGTCAAAGACCTCTAAGAGTCGAATCCAAATGTGAAACTTTGGGATATAATGCTAAGGACAGTTAGCAAGCCTTGTGCGAAGATTTCGAATCAAAAAGATTATTAGTTGATTTTATAAAAATGTTTTAGCCGAGGTCGCGCAAGTGAAAACGAGACTTAGAACCAAGGTTCCAAATGGTTAAGTATAACTTGGATTTGAGGATGGATTTCGAACCAAACTTATGATATAAGTATTTGATGAATAACATGGATTTAGTATGACGTTAGAGCAAGCAAGTAATGCCTTGGTTGTGTTTCGTTTATGTGTTTAAGCATTGAGTACAAGTGGATTATCCAGGGGATTAATCGTACGTTTTCTCTGACTTTGTCTAGATTGTCCGGCATCGTCGCGAACCCCTATCACTTCTCGAGCATCAGGCAAGTTTACTAAACCTTACTCTATTATTCAGAGTATGTATATTTTCCTATGTTCAATACTTGCGTATTCCCAATTTATATACCAAATCTTTGTTGCAAGTATTGTGGCAAGTTTTCTAAATCTATACTTTGAAGTATTGATTATATATTACTGCTTTTGCCATGGGTGGAGTTATACAGTTTTGCGATACATGTTATATATTGTATAAAATAGAGTTTGATTTTGGTTTATATATGAGCTTTGAGATAAAGTAGTTATAAACCGGTGTACCTTGTAGCTCTGTAGATAAGAGCAGGTTTATTGTTTCGACTCTAGACCGGGAGTCGATATTTTGAGACATGTAGAAAGCCGTGGAAACCCGGAGGGATTCCATCGGCAGAATACTATGTGTTTTGAGGAATGTTATTTGAGTATTATCTCGGTCGAGAAATACTATTTGAATACTATTTCAGTTATATATGCAAATGAGAAGTATACATGTGTTATTGCATACTTGTCTTCGAACTGCTATATATATAGCAATACTTGAGGATATGATTTGATGTGGGGCTTATAAGCTAGATATGGGATATCAGTTATAAGCCAGTTTTGTATATAATGCCCTAGGATAAGGGCGGGTGATTTTCTCTAAAGATCAGAAGTAATTATATTTCGGTATATGTGAAAGGTTATTTTCCGATAAAGATATCGGGTAACCGTTATTTGAGGATTAATTATTTTATTTAAGAATATTATTTATTCATTTGAGGATTATTGACGTTAAGAATATTATTTATTAATATTCATTTTAAGAATATTATTTATTAATATTCATTTGAGGATTATCGACTTACAGAATATTATTTGTATTCATTGGAGGATTATTGACTTAAAGGATATTATTTCCATTTGAGGATTAGTTAATGAATGTTATTCTGAATATTCATTTGAAGATTATTTATTTATTTAATGAATATTAGTTTTGAATACTCATTCGAGGGTTATTTATTTATTTAATGAATATTATTTTCAAATATTCATTTGAAGATTATTTATTTAATGAATATTATTTTCAAATATTCATTTGAGGATTGCTTACTTAATGAATATTATTTTCAAATATTCGTTTAAGGTTACTTATGTAGTAAATATTAGTAATTATTTTCAAATCAAAAAGAGGTTCCCAAAATAATGTTTTTCCATTTAAATCTGTCCTTTAAAGGGGGATTTAAATGCTCGCTCAACTATCAAAAATATGGGAAACCTGATTTAAGTGACTGCTACTCTTTTTAAACTCTCAACTCAAAAACTGTCAGGGGACAGATATTTTTCAAAGCTTTGTAATTGCTGCAAGTCAAATATTGTATTACCACCTCAACAATCGAGGGGTAAATTCCTGGAACAAGTCGATATCCATTAACAAGCAATAGCTTGGGAAATATTGGAGAATCTTCCTTTCCAACCTAGATATAACTACTTAGTGGAGTCGTATCAACAAGTGTTACACTTGGGGAAAGGAGGACGATCTTTACGTTTCAGAGTCATGGATTTCATCTGAACTAGGAGTGGTGTAAGTGGTCAAGTTGCGTGGGCCCATCCAAATTTTTATTGCCCCAAATGGGCGGGAGGTCACAGTAAGGCGGTAGACAATGTCAGGCCGTCGTGATACTTCCATCTACATGTAGAAAACTATTTGAGCGGTGCGACCTGCTACTGATCATAGCAAGGTTAGGCACAGCGGACGCGGTAGCAACTCCAGTATTAGTTCATCATCCAATTTGGATATTCCTGCAACATGTATTTGGGAGATGAACCAATCGTGTTGGCAGGGGGTCGAAAAGTGTTTGGAAATGAAGTGTCAATAAATTCTTGCAACTTCATCTTTTATTTTATGAGTATGACTCTGATAAAACCTGATTAAGGGTATATATGCCTAAGTGGATTTTGGGTTACGGAAATATTATATTAATTTTCCTCGTAACTTCCTCTTTTATATCATATGACTCTGTGGATACCTTACATAACATGAGTTATGGTAAGGGAGTTGTTTATACTGAATCATCTTATAACTTCTTTTAAGTTATGTGTTGATATTCTGCTTACATAGCAGATATTTTTGGAAGAGTTATATTGGTTTACTTTGAAACCTTATCTTTTATATTATACTAGAACTTTGTTCATAATATAGCAAAAGCTTGCAGAAATATTATGAAATGATATTTGAAGTACATTAATGGTACTGTTTTTGGGAATACATTCCGATAAGGAAATAATTTCAGTATCGAGATATTTTGACAAATTATTGTCTTATACCCGCATTATTCTGGGTTGAGTTAAAGGCAGGATTATGCCATATTTTTATTACCTTGCTGAGCTATCGCTCACTCTTGCTATTGTTTTATATATATTATATAGCAGCGAAGCAGGATGCCAATGGGACGGCACATACCTCGCAAGGCGTTTCCATAAACAGTTTCTAGCAGTGATCCCGAAGAGTAATACGAACCAATCGAATCAGGCTACGGCTTTTGGTATTCAACTTATGTATAGACATGAATGGTATTAGAGGATTGTGAGCATCAGAAGGCTAAGTTGGTAATGTAACAATACTTAGAAATTGTATCAGTAACAGATTCAAAAGACATTTGGGTATTGTAATAAAAGTTATTTATTCCGCAATTGTTGTATTGTGTCGTTTCTGAGACTCTAACCTGTGTGTGTGTGTGTGTGAGACATATGTTGTGGGGTCATGAACAGGTAAATTATGAATGGTGTGAGTATTACAGGTAAGGCAAGGAGTACATGGATTGTGACAACCCTAAATCCCTGACCCCGGATTTGGGGCTGTTACAGAGATGGTATCAGAGAGTTAGGTTACAGTCCTCAGAAACGATAGGAGATCGAGTCTTACAATACCCTTAATAATGATAAGAGCATCTAGAGCTCAAATTAAGTTCGCAGTCGAGTTAGAAGACATGACCCTGGCTGTTTAAGATAAAGCCCGAGAAGGGACTTCTTCTGGGAAACCGTACTTAGGACTTCATGGTTAGTCACCTCGATTCGTATGAGTTATAGATGGATGGGATTCTGAGATACCAGATCCCGAGGCCTTCGAGTAGGCATTTGATGATGCGCTTCTTGAGATGGACGAAGACCCGATAAAGGAAGATCCATAGGAGGATCTAGAGGAAGACCCCGTAGTGGGTCAAGGAAAGAATCTTGTAGAGAACGTGTTGATTGATAAAGATGTGGTGTGTTACTTGAGGTCTAATAATAAGACCGGACGAACCTTCAAGGGATAAATAAGCGACGACACAAGAGTTAAAGGATCGTTCATGATACATCAAGAGGTATGACAAAGAAGATGGAGTAGAGTCTCCAAAGCAGAAGAGGTAGAGGCAGTATAGCCAGTATCAGTGGATTGATTCGACTTGAACGGAACCTGTTACTCGTAGTCGGTTATAGTTGCCCATAAGGAGGCGGCATACGTAAGAACCAAGATGTTCAGATTTTCACGAACGATTAAGGGTACTTAGTTGCCTAAGAATAGTGAAAGGAATTGTTTTGGCTATGAGGTTTCAATCCCCCACGACCAGCGATTCCACTAGAAATAGTGTCTATTACATCATTGAGGGATTTTATTATCTCAAGGAAAATTTTGGGTATATGTACCATGCAAATGTTATTGTAAGACAAGCACGCTAAGACAGAATCGAGAACGAGATTTACCACCCTCGGGAAACCAGGGAGGAATTATGAGGATAGAACAGAAAGGTCGGAAATCATATCCGAGTATTACTAGTGGGTAAAGAGATTGATCAAATTTCCCTGATTTTGGAAAGAAATTCGGAAGATTTTGGGCAAACCTTGTCTTTCTGATTACCAGAGGATGTCACCAAAGAGAGTGGAAATTAGAGCGAACCATGTGGATTGGATAAGATAGCCGTTATATGGGTTGGTGGACAGACCCCGATTGCTATAATTGATTGTAGAGATAAAATGGTGAAGTTGAGATTGGACGGTACAGGCGAAATATATTTAAGGACCAATACGGACTGAGAGATTCCGGGATTGACTTAGATGAAAAGGCTATTGTGCCAAAAGTTTTAAGCTTATGTAGCACACGGGATTGATATGGGAGAAGGAATATTGGGTGTAAGGATGATTAAAATAGAGACCGGATTTAATCTTGTAGTTTCTAATGATCTTCTGAAGTACCGCCCAGTCGACATGTGGAATTGTCATTGCTACGGGCGACAACGGTATCGAAATCTTCTTATAGAACAGAACGCTTACTTGGGATGTTTGCGCCTAGTCGAATAGAATTCCCTGCGATTGCAAAGGTCGATGGTTGAATCCTTAGCGACTATTATGAGTCGGCAATAACGTAAGTATCGAGCACCTTAGGGTGTGCATGGAGAAGAAAAGCTTTGGAATTGAACGATTATCCATTAGAGGAGCCGACATAAAAGGCATCCGTAGAGACTTTGGTAGTACCCTCCCCATTTGCAAATTATGTGGGGTACCTCCCCAATCTATGATCTATCTTGACCTCTCCCCAGGAAAAATTCTGATAAAGGGTATATTCCCTCTTCGAAGTTGTTTTATAACACTTGTGTTAAACCATATTCAGTTTCAATTGTGCCAGAGGCTATCACAATGCCTACTTTCAGGTTTTCGAACCCCTGTCAAATGATGTTATTTAAGCTTTCACTTTTCTTCAAATAATGAATGACCCTATGGTGATACCTCACCACTTGTTTGTTAAGTGCCAGTATCTTTTTGGTTATTCTTTTCTTTGGAAACCGCACCTTTGGAATCTGTTCAATTTTAATCCAAGGTGTTCCTTTAAGAAATATTGTCGAAAGACGATAATCATCAAATTGATCTCGAATCGCTTTCATACTTTTCAACTTCCACTGAGATGAACAACCCTATACTTATAGGGGCTACAAGCACTATCTGTCTGTGTGATAGAAGTCTGATGGGACGCCATCACTTGTAAGTTGTGAAATACAAGAAGGCTAATTACCTTTAGTAATGTCTCAATCGAGGCACACAACGTTGAGTTCTTATGATCATGTTGATCTCTCGGTAAATTCTTTTACCTCCAATAAGGTTACCTTAAAACTCATAACCTTATGATCACTAGTGTGTGATGTTTTCCTTGATATGGGAGCTGTCTTTTCAAGGCCCCATGATTTTGTTATCCTCATTGAATTCTAAGGGGAGGCCAACCAGGTCAAATAAGTCAAAATTCGCTGATAGGAATTAGATTCGCAACGAAATCGCCTATGACATGAGCGAATCCCTAAGACGAATAGAATGTTAGTGATATATCAATGAAATTGGTTTATTCTCCCAAGGATATTATGATAATGGAAAGCGTGTCAATCGATATATGTGAAAGGAATAGCGATGTGCCGTGAACTCCAGTGACAACGGTGTTAGATAGATGCCCTATAGTGGAATTGAGATTTTGGAGGATTTGTTTACGAATGGACACAACCTCTGGGTTAGCAAGATAAGTACTGGCGATGGAGTCAGAGGGAGCTGGTATTGTGGCTTGGGAGAGGTGCAGCGTGTGTTGTTTTTAGAGGAATAATTTCCGGAAATATATGGAGACCCGGATGAAAATGAAAGTTAAAGAGTTAAAACAAGAAACCATGACTGTGACCGAGTATGAGGCCAAGTTTCCCGAATTATTGAGGTTTGTTCCGGAGTTTGTGAACACAGAATAAAAGAAAGCCAGTAGGTTTCAACCAGGGCTACCTCCAACAAGCAGCCCACTGTCAGGACCTTTAAATAGCAGGTGCCCTTCTACACTGTTTAGACAGAGCTAATGCATTGTTGTATATCAAGATGTTGCATGACGATTAAACCTTAAGGCCGAGACGCTGAGGGAATAATTACAAGTAGAAATAGCCAATCGAGGGATTTTCCCATAAGACTGGTACATCCAGGTTGTGAACTAGAAATATGAGGTCGACACTTTTGATAGACCTGATCCCTTTCAAGATGGGAGAAGTTGATATTATAATAAGGATGGGTTGGTTGGCACCCAATGGAGCCAGACTGATTGTAAGGGAGAGAGAGTAATAAATAAAGGACGGAGACAGATTCAGAGATTCTTGAATATAGTTCAGACTAAGAAACTATTACGCTAGAGATACGAGGCTTAATTAGCTCTTATGGTTGACGCCAAGAAAAGAGGCACCAAGTATAGAGGAAACTACAATGGTTTTGGGAGAATTTACAAGATCTTAATGCGCTACCAAATATCGATTGGGATGACATGAGAATGAATACCGAGTATTCAGAGTATAGTGGGAATGAAAGAGTTAGTGACTCAGTTACAAGAGTTGTTGTATAAGGATATGATAAGACCCAGTGTACCACCGTGGAGAGCCCGGTGTTGTTGTAAGAGAGAAAGATTTTAGCACTAGATTATATATCGAACCTCGAGAGTTGTATGAGTTTGACATGGAGAATAGGTACCCTTGTAAATGATTGTTTGATCAGCGGAAGAACGCTGTGTAATTCCAATTTATTTAAGAACTGGGTATCACCAGTTGGAAGTTAAATCAGAGGATATGCCCAAGACTGCGATTCGTACTAGGAATAGACACTTCGAGTTTTCAGCGAAGTTATTTTGGGTTGACTAATGCACCCACAAATTTTATGGAATGTAATGAATTGGATTTGAGTTACCTATGATGGTAGATAGCATGAGATGGAGAAATGGCTAGAATTGACCTAGGATTATGACTGTGAGATACACTACCATCCGGGGAAGGCCAATGTGGTGGCCGATACCCTTACTTTAAAATGAGACAGAGATGGATTCCGAATGATCGGGAATTAAAAGATGAGATTTTACACAACACCCAAGTTAGTCCAACAAACTAGAAAGACAAAAGATTTCACCAACAAGCGGCTAGTGACAACCAAGACAGATAGAGATAGTACTGCTACTGATAAGCTAAATGGCAAGCTGATGAATGGCAAGCAAGTTTATGTTGGTGTATTTCTGTGCAAACAAGATAGAGAATATGAGGTTAGAGATTCGTGATGCTAAAGGTATCTCCAGGGAAAGAATTAATGAGATTTGAAAAGAAAGGGAAGTGAGCCCGAGATTCATTGGGCCATCTGAGATTTAAGACGCGCCAGGAAGGTGGCCTACGAGCCAGCCTTACCCCCCCCCCCCAAACTTGTAGAATGGTCATAACGGGGTTCAGGTGTCAATGCTACGTCAGTATACTATAGATGCCCGACATATGTAGAGTACGAGCACGTAGACATACAACCAGACTTGACCTATGTGGAGCAACCAATGGAAATTATAGATCGAAAGGAACAAGTACTCCGAAACAAGGTCATCAAACTAGCCAGAGCGGTATGGAGGAATCATAATGTGGAAGAATCAACTTGGGAGCTAGAGAGCGAGATGCTAGAAAGATATCCCCATTTGTTTTCAGAGTGATTCCGGGACGGAATCCTTTTAAGGAGGGGAGACTGTAAGACCCCAGATTTTGGGTAGAATTAAAACTTTTATTATATGTTGATGTAAATATGGATAGTGGCAATGACTTTGAGAATCAAGTTATGAAATGAATATGAATTTCGGTTTTCAAACATTTTGAGAATAGTAAGAATGGACTGAACATATAAATAAGAACAATCAATCTGGAAGATAATAATACAATACTCCAGGGAAGGAAAGTATTTTTATGTCATCCAAATCAATATCTGGAATATATCCGACAACTCCGTAAACAAGATAGCGTACGCCCGAGAAATCACTAGAACGTTTTCTGAGTGCAAAGAGTAAAGAGAAAATAGATCAGGAATATTGGAACGGATTTTGATCCAAAGGATTATAGAAAAACCACTGATGAATAGTAACTCTTCATTTAAAAGTTTTTCAGACCACCCTATATGCGGGACGATATAATAAACTTTCAAAGTCGCATTAGTGATCAACGATGGAAATAAAAGAATGCAGAAGCTGTCAGAATCGGAAAAATAGCATTTTTCGTTTTCTCCGAAATTTCACCAAAAACGGACTAAATAATTATTATTTGAGGATATTTAAGGATTTAAATTATTAATTCTATGGATATGGATTTGATAAATGAATTAGAAGTATCGAGAACGATTTCGGTAAAATACCTCGATAGAACCCTCGAGAAACCTTGCGAGCGTTCTACGAAATTAAACGAACCAGAAAAGCTACTTTATTCCAAGCCAATGCATGCTTGCCAAGTGTCAAGACAAGAAGAGACCAAGGGTGATGACTCACCACATTGGATAAATATCAAGTAATTAAACAAGATAAGAAGAAAAAGAAAAAGGAAGAGAAATTTCGGGAGAAAAGAAGGAAGAAAAATGGGAGAGAAAGAAATGATCATAACTTGAGATTCCGTGGTCCGTTTTTGGCGTTCCACCACTCAAATCGAAGCTCTCGAGAAGCTCTACGCAACCATGGTAAGCGCTCGCCTCACCTCTGTGATTTACCCCTTCGATTCAGTGATTAACAGTTGGAGAAGATGATGAATAGTAACTTGTATCTTGTTTTGTTTGGTTTTGATAATGAGTTTGTAGCTTCCAAAGGTTGTATTAAGCAAGAATCTAAGGCTACATCAGGAGTATGGCAGAAAGCAAGCTTGGAGGAGGTATAATTTTGAAACCCTTGAATTATTATAAGGATTATGGATGATTAATGGTGTTATGCATGATTATAGCCTTAGTTGTTATGATTGGGTTTTGATTTAAGTGATAATGAGTTATATGAACGGAAAGGCATTGCTTGGCCTCAGTTCTATGATATATAAGATGTATGTGTTATGTGGAGTGATCGTTATGTATTTTGGATGATTTGAAATTTGGGAATATCCGAGTTATAGCCGTCGTAATACCCAAATTTTTACCTACTGATTGGTTCTCTGTTTTTCCTCTGTTAGAGCTCGACCCTTGAGTCCTACTGCCCATGATTGTGTATTTTATGTTATAAGCTTCGTAATGATATGTGATTCGCCTAATTTGGCCGAATGGTTTAAGAGTTATGCTAGTTTTAGTAATCGTGGTTCAAGAGGTTGCATCGCAGAAATGTAACTACTTTGATGCTAAGTCAAAGACCTCTAAGAGTCGAATCCAAATGTGAAACTTTGGGATATAATGCTAAGGACAGTTAGCAAGCCTTGTGCGAAGATTTCGAATCAAAAAGATTATTAGTTGATTTTATAAAAATGTTTTAGCCGAGGTCGCGCAAGTGTAAATTCACTGAAAACGAGACTTAGAACCAAGGTTCCAAATGGTTAAGTATAACTTGGATTTGAGGATGGATTTCGAACCAAACTTATGATATAAGTATTTGATGAATAACATGGATTTAGTATGACGTTAGAGCAAGCAAGTAATGTCTTGGTTGTGTTTCGTTTATGTGTTTAAGCATTGAGTACAAGTGGATTATCCAGGGGATTAATCGTACGTTTTCTCTGACTTTGTCTAGATTGTTCGGCATCGTCGCGAACCCCTATCACTTCTCGAGCATCAGGCAAGTTTACTAAACCTTACTCTATTATTCAGAGTATGTATATTTTCCTATGTTCAATACTTGTGTATTCCCAATTTATATACCAAATCTTTGTTGCAAGTATTGTGGCAAGTTTTCTAAATCTATACTTTGAAGTATTGATTATATATTACTGCTTTTGCCATGGGTGGAGTTATACAGTTTTGCGATACATGTTATATATTGTATAAAATAGAGTTTGATTTTGGTTTATATATGAGCTTTGAGATAAAGTAGTTATAAACCGGTGTACCTTGTAGCTCTATAGATAAGAGCAGGTTTATTGTTTCGACTCTAGACCGGGAGTCGATATTTTGAGATATGTAGAAAGCCGTGGAAACCCGGAGGGATTCCATCGGCAGAATACTATGTGTTTTGAGGAATGTTATTTGAGTATTATCTCGGTCGAGAAATACTATTTGAATACTATTTCAGTTATATATGCAAATGAGAAGTATACATGTGTTATTGCATACTTGTCTTCGAACTGCTATATATATAGCAATACTTGAGGATATGATTTGATGTGGGGCTTATAAGCTAGATATGGGATATCAGTTATAAGCCAGTTTTGTATATAATGCCCTAGGATAAGGGCGGGTGATTTTCTCTAAAGATCAGAAGTAATTATATTTCGGTATATGTGAAAGGTTATTTTCCGATAAAGATATCGGGTAACCGTTATTTGAGGATTAATTATTTTATTTAAGAATATTATTTATTCATTTGAGGATTATTGACGTTAAGAATATTATTTATTAATATTCATTTTAAGAATATTATTTATTAATATTCATTTGAGGATTATCGACTTACAGAATATTATTTGTATTCATTGGAGGATTATTGACTTAAAGGATATTATTTCCATTTGAGGATTAGTTAATGAATGTTATTCTGAATATTCATTTGAAGATTATTTATTTATTTAATGAATATTAGTTTTGAATACTCATTCGAGGGTTATTTATTTATTTAATGAATATTATTTTCAAATATTCATTTGAAGATTATTTATTTAATGAATATTATTTTCAAATATTCATTTGAGGATTGCTTACTTAATGAATATTATTTTCAAATATTCGTTTAAGGTTACTTATGTAGTAAATATTAGTAATTATTTTCAAATCAAAAAGAGGTTCCCAAAATAATGTTTTTCCATTTAAATCTGTCCTTTAAAGGGGGATTTAAATGCTCGCTCAACTATCAAAAATATGGGAAACCTGATTTAAGTGACTGCTACTCTTTTTAAACTCTCAACTCAAAAACTGTCAGGGGACAGATATTTTTCAAAGCTTTGTAATTGCTGCAAGTCAAATATTGTATTACCACCTCAACAATCGAGGGGTAAATTCCTGGAACAAGTCGATATCCATTAACAAGCAATAGCTTGGGAAATATTGGAGAATCTTCCTTTCCAACCTAGATATAACTACTTAGTGGAGTCGTATCAACAAGTGTTACACTTGGGGAAAGGAGGACGATCTTTACGTTTCAGAGTCATGGATTTCATCTGAACTAGGAGTGGTGTAAGTGGTCAAGTTGCGTGGGCCCATCCAAATTTTTATTGCCCCAAATGGGCGGGAGGTCACAGTAAGGCGGTAGACAATGTCAGGCCGTCGTGATACTTCCATCTACATGTAGAAAACTATTTGAGCGGTGCGACCTGCTACTGATCATAGCAAGGTTAGGCACAGCGGACGCGGTAGCAACTCCAGTATTAGTTCATCATCCAATTTGGATATTCCTGCAACATGTATTTGGGAGATGAACCAATCGTGTTGGCAGGGGGTCGAAAAGTGTTTGGAAATGAAGTGTCAATAAATTCTTGCAACTTCATCTTTTATTTTATGAGTATGACTCTGATAAAACCTGATTAAGGGTATATATGCCTAAGTGGATTTTGGGTTACGGAAATATTATATTAATTTTCCTCGTAACTTCCTCTTTTATATCATATGACTCTGTGGATACCTTACATAACATGAGTTATGGTAAGGGAGTTGTTTATACTGAATCATCTTATAACTTCTTTTAAGTTATGTGTTGATATTCTGCTTACATAGCAGATATTTTTGGAAGAGTTATATTGGTTTACTTTGAAACCTTATCTTTTATATTATACTAGAACTTTGTTCATAATATAGCAAAAGCTTGCAGAAATATTATGAAATGATATTTGAAGTACATTAATGGTACTGTTTTTGGGAATACATTCTGATAAGGAAATAATTTCAGTATCGAGATATTTTGACAAATTATTGTCTTATACCCGCATTATTCTGGGTTGAGTTAAAGGCAGGATTATGCCATATTTTTATTACCTTGCTGAGCTATCGCTCACTCTTGCTATTGTTTTATATATATTATATAGCAGCGAAGCAGGATGCCAATGGGACGGCACATACCTCGCAAGGCGTTTCCATAAACAGTTTCTAGCAGTGATCCCGAAGAGTAATACGAACCAATCGAATCAGGCTACGGCTTTTGGTATTCAACTTATGTATAGACATGAATGGTATTAGAGGATTGTGAGCATCAGAAGGCTAAGTTGGTAATGTAACAATACTTAGAAATTGTATCAGTAACAGATTCAAAAGACATTTGGGTATTGTAATAAAAGTTATTTATTCCGCAATTGTTGTATTGTGTCGTTTCTGAGACTCTAACCTGTGTGTGTGTGTGTGTGTGAGACATATGTTGTGGGGTCATGAACAGGTAAATTATGAATGGTGTGAGTATTACAGGTAAGGCAAGGAGTACATGGATTGTGACAACCCTAAATCCCTGACCCCGGATTTGGGGCTGTTACAGAGATGGTATCAGAGAGTTAGGTTACAGTCCTCAGAAACGATAGGAGATCGAGTCTTACAATACCCTTAATAATGATAAGAGCATCTAGAGCTCAAATTAAGTTCGCAGTCGAGTTAGAAGACATGACCCTGGCTGTTTAAGATAAAGCCCGAGAAGGGACTTCTTCTGGGAAACCGTACTTAGGACTTCATGGTTAGTCACCTCGATTCGTATGAGTTATAGATGGATGGGATTCTGAGATACCAGATCCCGAGGCCTTCGAGTAGGCATTTGATGATGCGCTTCTTGAGATGGACGAAGACCCGATAAAGGAAGATCCATAGGAGGATCTAGAGGAAGACCCCGTAGTGGGTCAAGGAAAGAATCTTGTAGAGAACGTGTTGATTGATAAAGATGTGGTGTGTTACTTGAGGTCTAATAATAAGACAGGACGAACCTTCAAGGGATAAATCTGATGTTCAAGATCCTGATGAATCTGAAATTCTGCAAGAGATTGAGTTGTTAATCTTATCTACTGTGGTTGATTCTCACAACAAGGAAGTGGATGAAGAAGAAGAAGCCAGAAGAAGAGAAATCACAAGATCAACAAATAGAGATTTCAATCTCTATGTACAAAGGCTTAAACTCTCAAACGAAAGATTTTGGAGAAATTCAAGCAGACGAGAATCTTTACTAGAAAGAAGCTATGCTTTTGAAAAAGAGAAAGATAAGAAGTGGAAAAACATAAGTACACTGAGGTGTAACACACCTATCAATTTTCATAATGGAGGAATTATAACATGTGCTTCAAGTGTTGTTGATTTGTCTGATATGGTTAGATCAAAAGCACTCTGGCTACGAATGTTTTCAAATCTGAAGCAATTGACAAGTAATTCAAGAGGAGGTATTGGACACAGGGATGCTGAATATCTGAATATGTCATATGTTGATCCTTACTCCTTGACTGAAATTGGAGGTACTTTAACTTCTGAAAACCTGAACAATTTATTAGTTGTTGATATAGTTATAGATTGTCATGATGGTATTGAAAAGAAAGAAAAGCTTATGTACTTCATGAAAGATGGTAGTGTGAAGATTCTGTCCATTCAAGATTTGCTGATGAAAACTACACAGGAACTGGAATATGTTCATTATCTGTTAAGATGGAAGAATAAAGTGTGCAAAGTGTGGAGTGACATGATTTTGTCAACAATAAGAAGAAGACTGGATGGAAACAGAAATTTCAATGGTAATTATACTCCCATGTACTTAAATCAAAGAGGTCAAGATGTGGAAATGCAAAGGGGCACTGCTGTTAAAGAAGTGACTTTTGGCATGACTCAACTTATTGCTTATCTTTTGCTTGAAGAGCACAGTCTACAAAGAAGCTCCATACAAAATCTCAGAGCAGCTATCTACCAGATTAATGAGGAAGATGAAGAACTCAGAAATCTTAAGGAAAGACTGATTCAAATTCTTGAAAAAAAAGAAGAAAATTTGTTATCCAACTTATTGAAGATGAATCTATTCTATCAAAGAATTTAAACAGATAAGTTGCTGCTGATATTTGTACATTTTGTAAATATGTTTTTGACATCATTGAATCTTAGGAATCTATACTTTATTTCACAAAGTATAAGATTGGGGAAGATTGTTAGATCAGGATTCAATGATCGTCAGGATCTAGACTCAACTGATCAAGATTGCTGACGTCATCAGTAATGCATAGTCATCAAGATTGCATGATCGTCAGGATCAGGATGAATATCAGGACTGGGATCAGGATTGATCATCAGGACTGGAAGCTGGTCAGGATTCCTACTTCGAGTTATATTTGGAGTCTAGTTAAATAAGGAAGATTATTCTGTCGGTTCCTGGTCTGTAGGAATGCAGCTATCAATTTAGGATATGTTTCAATCTTTGTAATTGATTAGGACTTATCATGTAATTGATAGAGAAGCTGTGTAGTATATAAACACAGTTTAGATTTCGATTTATGTGGTAAACATACCAATCGTATACACGAGTATCTTTGTAACCTAGCAGCTCTCAAGAACATTAGAATTTCTTGAGAGAGTTTGTAACAGTTTTATATCAGATTTAATAAAGCTGTTATTATTCTTTCATATTTGTGATTCATATCTTATTAAGTCGAGAATCTTATACAATTGTATTCAACCCCCCTTCTACAATTGTTTATTACTGGGCAACAGTTTTTAACATTGTAAAATAATGCAGCATAATTTATTGGATTTTAATTGGTTAATATCATTTAATGATATTTAGTTGATTTTAATCTAAGAAAATTGTGAATTTTCTGTTAACTTTGAATTTTTGGTGAAAAAAATTGATCTAAAATAAATTCGTGGTTGACAAAAAATAAGAAATGTTTGATTTTTAAACAAGAACAGGTTTAAAAATAAACAGGAAGCAAAAAAATATCGAATTAGGAAATTCGATAGTTTTTCTAAGTACTAGATAAAATCTATCGAAAGCAATTTTTGATAGTTTTTGGAAAAGAAAAGAAATCTATCGAAGTAATTTCTCGATAGTTTTTCAAATGCATATTGAAATCTATCGAAAGGGATTTAATTTTTTCAATACTTAAAATTCTCGATAGTTTTCAGAAAAATAGTTCGATAGTTTTTTGTTTCTATAGCTAAAATCTTTCGATGGTTTTTCAAAAAGGCTTTTTGAATTCTGATTTTAACCACTTCGATAGTTTTTCAAAAAAACTATCGAAGTGAGATTGACCTTTTTTCCATTAAGAAAAAACCATCGATAGTTCTTTTTAAAATCTATCGAACATGGAATTACTAAAATACCCCTAAAAGACAGTCATTATAAATATGGCCCTTAGACGTTTTTCCTTTCTTTATTCTCAGATCTAAGGTACTCTTATATATACTTACACATATACACAACCAAGAACAAAAACAAATTCGATACTTTCCCTTGTTTAACCGAGAATTACCTCAAGAAAATCCATTTTAACCACAGTAATTTCATTTCAACCGTGAATACTCTGTGTTTTGTGATTGTTTTGTTGAAGAAAGCTATCGAAAGTGACTTTTCGAACCTTAGGTGTTTTTAACTGTTCTTGAATAGTGACATTTGGTTGGAATCAAATTTATTTCTTGAATTGTGTTTCAATTAAAATTATTGTTCTTGATTTAGAGAATTAGGGTTCTTAAATTGGGTAATTTGCTTGTTCGAAGTTGTTAAGTTAGTAAAAAGGGTTATTTTAAAATTTTGATTAATTAGAAATAATTAATTAAATTAGTTTTGGTTTAAATTTAAATTTTCTGGAATTTTTGAAAATACAATGGCCGGAGAATTTATTGTAACCAAGACTAATCATGTCTCTTTTCAGAATGTCCAATCCATTATGAACTTACAGTTTTGTGCATGGGCACAATTCTTGAATACACGTTCTTTGGTGGCTTATGCTCTAAGTACTCCTGCGGTCCTTTGTATTGATCAATTGACTGCACTATACACAACAACCACTGACACATCGGAGAATAATATATCTTCTTTCAGTTTTGTTGTGCCAGGGGCAGAACAATTAGGGTGACGGAACATGATTTAAACAGAATCTTACATTTTCCTATAGAAAACCTTGTTCCTGATCCCAATACTGAAGAAATACATGCTTTCTTCACTCTCATTAGAAGTCAACAACCAAAATTCTTTTTGGGAGAGTTTTTAAAGCATTACCTGACAAAGCCATGAAACTTTTTCTTTCATACTTTAATCCATGTTTTTACTGCCAAGCTTACAAATCTGCATGGTATTCCTTTGTTTCTTCAGAAGCTAGGGTTTGCCATTTCTAACAATAGGCATATAAACATTGGACGACTTGTGATTGATCAAATAATTCTGTGCATGGGACCACTGGAAGAGAGAACAAGCATAGATGATGTGCTTTGTTTCTATCCAAGGTTCCTATAGCTAATTCTTAATGATGTGTTAACAGGTGAAGAACGAGACATTTTTGAAGGTGAGGAGACCATGGAATGCATGAAGATGAAGAGCAATGATATAATAGCTCTTATCAAGAAGAACCATCTTCCAGGGGTGCCTACTGTTCTCACTGAATATCTAAGAACGGTACCCCTACCACTTCTACCCCCAGGGGAACAGGTAAATGAAGGTAATATTCCTGAGCCTGTTGTGGCTCCACAACCTGTTGTAGCTCCACAACCTGAACCAATGGATGTTGATCCAGAGCCCTCTGTGGCCATTCCTGACCAAGAGGTTGCAAACCCACAATCTCTAACCACGGTCACAGAGCTTTTGCATGAGCCAAATGAAACCATAAACGAACCTCCTACCCCTACTATACCAAACATTCAGACATCCATGGGTGTAGAGAGAGATAGTGCCTTAGCAGCACCACATAAGGAGATACACCCTTCAACAACAGCTCTGCCTTCCTCTAAAAGGAGAAGAATAGAAAACGAGGCAACTGCTGAAACTTCATTTCTCTCATCCAAACAGCCCTTTGCTGATTTTTCTGATGCTGATTGGGCAACGCTTACCAAAGCCATATCTGAACCCATAGCTCAATCTAGTAAGGAAGAATTGACGGAAGCAACTGGTGTTCCGACCATATTACGGTCAGGATCACTGGTTGAAGGTTCTGAATTGAACCAAGAGTCTTCACAGACGTCGAGAGAAGGTTTTGACCTAAATGCACAATTTCAAGGGTCATTGCCTAGCTCCCTAGATGGAACATATCTGGATCCTGCGGGTACAGGGTCTGACGTAGGTGCAGATCGGCAACTCGGTGAAAATGAATCAATTTTAATTGAGGAGTTAACTGAGGAAAAGTCTTCACAGACTTTAGAGGAATTTTCAGGATCTCTGCTGTTAATAGAGCCTGATTCTAGCCTCCTAGATAGGGGTGCCCGTGGGTCAGGTTGGCCGGGTTAGAAGTAATAAAGTCACCCAACCCAATTACCTCGGTTTTATGAAATCTAAACCCGTTATAAAAAAATATTCGATAAAACCCAACCTTGTTTACTATATATTGGGTCGGCTTGGGTTGGGTTAAATACATGCAAACATATTAAACAAAAACTACACTTTAAAGCTCAAAGCCTTAAATGAATAGTCAAATTCTGGACATCTAAATATTACATTTAGCATTTAGCAGTAGAGACATAGTGTAATTAAGTTTTACAAACCAAATTAAAAGTTCCATCAAACTTAAATAAGTCTTAAACACCAAGTCACCAACAAAAGAACACATTATAAATTCAGAACAAAGTTTGTAAAACTTCATCCAAATTTATATGCCAGCAGCTAGTTCAATCACTCATCGATATTGATAATCGGATCATTTGACACAGATTTCTTCTTGTCCTTTCCAGCATCTACAAATTTTAGGGAAAAAATTCATGTCATTATTGAACATACATACATATGATATAATAAAAATTTATGCAGCGAATAAATTTATTTGACAAGTGTTTGACATACCTTCTTCAAGAAACTTATAATATTCAGCTTCATCCAAATGTTCCCTTGATTTAATACATGCACAACCTTCTTTCAACCAACTTTGTGTGCATACCAGCGCTTCCAACATCTTAGGACTCAAGGAGCTCCGAAATGAGTCTAAAATACGGCCACTTGTGCTAAATGTTGATTCAGAAGCAACGGTAGACACAGGAATAGCAAGGACATCTCTAGCCATCTTAGACAAATTTTATACTTAACAGAATTATCCTTCCACCAGTCAAGGATATTAAATGAGGAGGCCATAGGATTAATAGGTTCTTCTACCAAGTATCTTTCAAGATCATTCTTTTTTTTAGTTACAAACAACTGCTCGTGTTGTAAATAATTTTCTAACATTTTTCTCTTGTGTGTTTCTTTTCCTCCGCTCTCCTGTGGTGAGCCACTCTTGGTAAGCTGATAAAACATAGATGGAAAGCTAATTAATATAGAAACATATGTACAATAGTTTGGGAAAATTCTGCAAACAGAAACAATAAAAATTATGCATACAAACATCAGTAAAGAAGCACCGCAAATTCTGAAACAATTCTGCACATAAATCTGAAAGTGCAACATACATTATACATTCTGCAATAAAATTTCTGGACAGATGCAGTTTATGAATTTTAAATGGACATGTAATACTAACCTTGCTACTGTCGTCATCACCCTCAAGATTGTAAGAAGAGAACATTTTTTGAAGGATTGAGTCCACCTTCACAACAAGCTTTGCAACCATTTCAGCATCATAAACGGAATCAAAACAATACTTTAAGTAACCCATCTTGTACCTAGGATCCAAAATGACAGCCAAAAACAACAAAGGATTGATGTTGTCTACGTTACCCCAATATTTGTTGTACTTCCCTCTCATATTCACAGCCATTGTTGACAACAAAGGATCATCACTTGCAGACAAATCAGTTAACTGAGTTTGTATCTCACATATTTCATGATAGAAATTGTTGGAAGTCACGTGCAAAGTCCCACTGAATTTAAGGGTAACTTCATAAAAAGTGGCTAAGAACTTAACAAAAACAGAAGCACAATCCCAATCATAAGAGGTAGGAGGTCCAATCATCTTCTTCCAATTCTCCTTTTCCATAAAAAAACTCAAGAACTTATCATCAAGTAAGTGGAGTTACACCTTGTAGGCACATCCAAAACCAGACCCCCTTTGTAATCAATTTTTTCACGCTCTATACATCATTTAAATTTCTGTAATCTTGCTGGAGAAGACCGAATATATCTAACAGAGTTGCGAATAGCTGCTATTGATTCATGTAATTCCTTTAATCTATCATTTACGATCAGATTCACGATGTGTGAACCACATCTTACGTGCATAAATTCACCTTCAAGTAAAGAGCCATTCCATGCATTGACTCTTCTTTTCACAAACCCAACAACATCATTGGCAGTTGCATTGTCTAAAGTCACTGTGAATACCCTCTCTGCTGTCCAACTAAGCAAGCAAGCTTCAATCCCCTTTCCAATTATTTCGCCTTTATGATTTGCAATTTGACAGAAATTTATTATTCATTTTTGCAAGTTCCAGTCAGCATCAATGTAGTGTGCAGTGAGCCACATATACGAGATTTGTGTAGAAGACGTCCAACAATCAGTAGTTAAGCAAATTTGTTGCCCTTCCTTAACAAGCTCTTTCATCAACTTGGTTCTCTCATTGCAAAACAAATGGTATATGTCTCTAGTGATAGTGTTTCTACTAGGCACAATGAACTTTGGCTGCAACTCCTGAATTAATTCCCTAAACCCATTACCCTCTACAACATTGAAGTTTTGCTCATCTTTCACCACGAACTTGTCTAGAGCATTCTGACATTTCACCTTGTTGAATGTTACTGCAAGTAAATTGCCCACTCCATCTCCACCAGGTTTAAAACTTAGCAGCTTCTATTTCTTATCGGTCACTTTATTCGGATTCTTCTTACACTTACCCAGATGCACCCAAAAACTGCTCGTTCCCACCCTTTGACTATGACAAGCATAGTCTGCACCGCAATAGTTACAAGTGCATCTAGGGTCAATTGGATTTAAAGGTAAAACCTTGGTAAAGAAATCCCACACATCAGAAGTTCTTGTTGGCTTTTTCTTTAATGTGAGCGGGTCGTCGTCACCTTCTATTTTAGTTTCAACAGGTGTAGTGTTTGGAGCGGTGTTTGGGGTGGTGTTTGGGACTGGGATTGGATTGGGGATGTTGTTTGGGGTTTTCAAGTTATTAAAATTCTCCATCATTTTAAATTTTAATCCTATAAAATTGAAATAAAGAATCAATTAATTCAATCAACGAAATCACATACTTAAATAAATCTATATGTATATCTATAGAGTACAAACAAACATACAAATAAATGAATAACAGATACAATCACAAGACATAAATAATGAATATACAAATATACAAGATGCATTTTATAAACGGTAATTGACAAAGATGTGAATCTCAGAAAAGAAAAGAAAAGAGATATACCTTGATCTTGATTCTTGATTGTTCTCTCAGAAAAGAAAAGAAAAGAGATCCACCGCTTGCCGCTTGGTTTATGTTACTACTGGCTAGTGGCTAGGGTTTTTAGTTTAGTAGTCCAGTGACTCCAATCCACGAAGATAACAGGTAATAGGTAGCAGCCCAGTCCATGTAATGTTATGGGTTGGGTTGGGTTGGCCCAAAAATTCTCCAAACCCTAAACCAACCCATTAAATTCGGGTTAAATCATTATGAACCCAATTAATTTTCGGGTTTTATTTTTACGGTTTGGGTTGGCTAAAATCGGGTCGGGTAGGGTCGATTTTATCGGGTTACGGAACCCATGGGCACCCCTACTCCTAGAGATTCAAACTCTAGACCTACAAAGGATACATCATCTAAGGATGATCAGCAACTTGGTATATCCAAGGACGGGGACTTGTGAAGCCCCATTGCACCACCGGTGACCTCCTTAATGATGGCTACGGTGACTTCTGATGCAGGTACACAAAGCAAGACGGGAATGAGTGAAACAAAAACACTATCACCTGGCCTGAGTGGGAAAGGAAAAATGAGTGATACACCAACAAAAACGTTGAGTGAACACCCAGAGCCAAATGTGAGGAGTGACACCCAAACCCTAACAAACATAGATGATTTGCTAGTGCCAACAGACAGAGAGCTACATGTACAATCCACTCTCAAAGAGATGACAGTTCATGATCGTCAAGGAAATCCACTATTCAAAGTCCCACTGAGACCTTCATTTGACCAAGGGATCTCCTCCGGTCTAGTTGATGCTTCTTTATCTACTATTCAACAGAAGATTGACTTGGCTGCAACTGATTCCAGAAGAACCTACAGGGTCTTAGGCAGTGCATATGGCACTATAACAGGTACAAAACAGGCAGTGGACTCCCTGAAGAAGGAAGATATGAAGGAACTGGTCGAATTGAGAGCAGATGTCAAGGAATTAAGAGATGGTTTTGTGAATGAGGTGCATGTCTTGCAACAAGGACAAGAAGCTTTAACTGAAGACGTTCTGGTTATCCGAGATAGTCAAGCAAGGGTCAAGGACGCGATGAATACGCTGTCAAGAGTGGAGTCTCGCCTCAACAAGAGATTGGATAGAATCGAGCAGACTACCAACTCAAGACTAAGTGACATTGAACTGAAGATAGCATCTATACAAGAAATGAACAAGGACATTGCTCTATTCATGAAGAACCAAAGTGACGGAGTAGAATCGATCTGGAATATGTTGAGAAACCAACAACCTGGTCATTCATGAACCTTTCATGCTGAGGATTACTTCATGGAGGATTCCTCAACTAAGGGGGAGAAAGAAGGATGGGGGAAATGGGAAACTAATCAAAAGATCACAACCACTATTCCAGTGAGACAATACTGGATTGAAGACATTGTAGAAGAAGAAAGTGAAGAGGGATTTGAGGTCATGCATGAACAGCAACCACAGGAAGAGCATGAACCGTATTATCCAGAGCCAATAGAACATCTTATCTTGGATGATGATATGGAAGAAGCAAATCCTCTATCACTTGAACAAGAAGCTGCCTTGGAAAGATTGAAAGCTGAGAAAGCAGAAAGAGATGCCAAGCAAGATGAGAAGGAAACTCACCAAGCAGTTCTGAGAAGTGAGAAGCTTAAAAGGTTCAAGATGTATAATGAAGTAAGGAAGAAGAAGATGATAGATTTGGCACAGAAACAAGGAAGTGACTGGGAGATGGCTTATAAAACATTCTACGGAGTTGAAGACGGATTAGAAGTCAACGATAATACTGATTTGGAAGTTATCATTCAGGACATCAGAGGTGCAAATCTGGAAGATCAGACTTACTTCACTGCATTGAGAAATTCTCTTATCTACCTGAAGGCTGGAGTCAAAGCAAATGGTGCCTGGAACATACTAATCAGTTTCATGGACAGAGGTACATTTGTGATTTCAACTAAGTTTTTCGAACAGAGAACATATACAGAACTGCAGGTGATGCTCATCAAGATCCAGAGAACCACAAAGCAAAATGAACTGCTCCGGGAGCATGTTAAGGAAATCTTGATGAAGGTCAGTCCAGAGATTACTGAAGATCCTCCTATGGTGAGATTCATGACGAATGACTTGTTCAGAATCTGCTATCTAACGGAGGACAAACTGAAATATTACCCAAATAACTATCTTATATCAGTTGAGAAGTATCTTAGATACACTGGATTCATAACTACGGAGAAGGACAAAGCAGCCGACACTCAAAGAAGATATCTTATGGAGAATGTTCCCTATTATAGGAAGAGAGTGGAGAAAGGATTGGAAGTGCATACCAGACTGCCAAACATGCCAAAGCAAAACAAGAAAGATGTTAGTATTGCATGGTTGTGAGCTGGAGTGGGTCAAGAGGTTGAGTATATCGGAAGACACATCAAATGAGCAATCCTTAAACCTGGAGAACCACTGCACTATCCATCTGTGATTGATTATCAAGCTGCTAACTCTGATCATGTAGCTAAAGAAGGTGAGATTGAGATGGACTGAAGATTGAAGCAAAGAACACAAGAACAATCTGCTCAGACTAGAGGAGCAACTTCATTGTAAAAAGTTTTAATGTTCTTTGAATTTTGAAATCTGGAAATGTATATATTTAATCCAGAATGCATTTAATATTATCAATCTGTCTTACTTTAATTAGTTTCATGTTTCCTTAGTTAGTTGAGTTATCCTCGAGGTATTTGCTTGTCGAACTCTAACAATCAAATAGGGGGAGATTATAAAGCATAATGTAACATAAGATGTAACAGAGATAACTACAACTCAACAAAGGACAAGACAAACAATAATATTAACATAAGCACAGGAATCCAGAAGTAAAGAAGAAAAGGTAAACTCAAAAAATCAAAATATGGTATGTATTCTTGAAGTCCGTAAACAGGTCATGGAAAGAAGTTCATTAATATGTTCAAGCCTCAGTGACAAATAAAGAAACAAGACTTTCAAGACTACAGAAGTATTTGAATGATTAAGAGTTAGTACCATAAGATTCCAGTGATTTTATTGAAGCAACCAGAACGACAAAGGACTTATCAATAACATTCATAAATTGAAGACATGGAAGTTTTGATCGAGTGTTAGTCATCTGTGAACCAGACCAGTTACACCAGTTGTCAGCACCTAAAAGATCAAGATGTTTATCGTCTCGGAAGAAGTTGATTTAAGTCTAAATCTGAAACATCCTGAATGTGAAAAGAATATTACAAGGTATGTTTAGGTTTAAATGGAGATACAATTTGCTTGCTGAAAAAGGAAAGGATCTTCAAGGATCAAACTACAGAAGAAAACATTCGATGGTTTT
This sequence comes from Heracleum sosnowskyi, assembly GCA_030848705.1. Taxonomy (NCBI): domain Eukaryota; kingdom Viridiplantae; phylum Streptophyta; class Magnoliopsida; order Apiales; family Apiaceae; genus Heracleum; species Heracleum sosnowskyi. The sequence goes on along the minus strand of CM061239.1, from coordinate 45,398,762 downwards.
CTTTTAAGAAAAACCATCGAAAGTGATCAAATGGATCTAAAGGAAAAACCATCGAAGGATAGTTTTGCATTCGATAGATTTTATTTAAAATCTATCGAAGGAAAAAGTATTTTATTCATTCGACAGTTTATTAAATGAAGGAGCAAGTGAGTTTATATTGTTGTGTCAGGTTGATGGAGGAATTGGACGGCCAGGATTGTTTCAAAAACTGGTTCAATAGTTTTTCTAAAACAAGTCTACAAATACGAGAATGAAGACAGTGTTCTTTTTCAGTTGGTTTGCAGTTAATCAAAAGAGACAGAAGAAGTTAAAGCTCAAGAACATTTACAGAAGAGGATTTATGTTGCCTTAATTTCTATAGTTTGTATTGATTACGTACACCTGAACTCATTGAAGCTAATCTACTGATTAGATTAGTAGCACCCCTCGCGGTTTATATTTATAAAATGATATATTACCCGACTCGTGTTTTAATTTGGTGTATTTGATTTCGGACTAGAACACATATAATTATCCGCGAACGAAATTGAATAATTTGTGAGTATCGTATTCAACCCCCCTTCTACGATACTTTGGACCTAACACTACTTTTGTAGTTTTTATTGGTATTACTTAAGCTTATTGATACAATTTTTTCTTTTTTATACTAGTGGTAGAGCATAACAAAGGGCGGGGATGATGCAGATTGAGGAACATGGAGACGCCATTAAGTGTAGCTGTTCTATTTTATGATTTATTCAGTTGTTTTGTTGGCTTGTATTGATACTATGCATTTTTATGTAGTACATTTGGGTTGTGTGAAGTTTATTTTTTTGTGATCAGATGTTTGTGCTTGTTTTGGAAACAAGTGAATTTGTAATTTGATTGTGGTTGGTGCTGGTATGAACATTAATTTAAGTTCACTAGTTCAAATAGGTTGATATATTCGATCCCGGAAATGTTGATATTATAGAAATAATGGATGGTTGGATGATGTTTAAAAGCTTAATTTTATTTCAGTTGTTAAAGTCAGTAGATAGCATTCTGTTCAACTTCTTTTTGTAATTCTACTTTAATTATAGTGTAGATTCATTTTAAGATACAAGTTTTTGTAGCTAATTCTACAAAAACAATGTTATTTCATGTTTTTTTAGCTTATTTGGTAGAATAGTTACTGAGTAGATTTTTCAATATTTCATTGATTTATGTGTATATCCATACAGGTTTGGGTGCACCCTCTCTTATCGGAGAGTGTACACCACTCTCCAATTTTCCGACACCAACATGATAAATGTGTACAATGTTTAAATAGAATGATAAAACTATCCAATTTCTAAATATAATGACCATGGTATATTTTGACGGATACTTAACCTATAAATAAGTCTTTATATATATATCATGTTTCTCATGTAAAAAGTGACAAAATTGAAAAAAAGACATCGAAAAGAGAGAAAAATCAAGATATAGTATGTTGTGCAATGGTTAACCTCCACAAAATCATATTGAACAATTTTATTGTCAAAAAATCTTTGACTATGTCACTATGCACGATATTCTTTATATTTATTGTTTTATATTTTACATTTTCTTTTTTTAATTAATTTATTTTAAAATAGCTAGTTTCGTTACCATCTATAATATTTGACATCTGTAATTATATTAGATGAACAAAGTTAAAATTAAATGATAATAGAAAATTAGTTTTTTGTTCCTGTATAATTTTTATTAAGGAATTGAATAACTGAGTGCATGCATAGTTGCATACATCTATACTATCAATACTATTATATAATAGACGAAACATTAAAAGTTTGGTTGGTATACGTTGTGATTTTACTTAATTGCCCTTAATTAGTTTTTACTTTTGGTTGGTCCGTATGGTACGTTGTGATTTTACTTAATTGCCCATAATTAGTTTTTACTTAAGTAACCTTACTTATTTATAGAAATATATTATTAAATAATAATATTACCTATTTATAATCAATTACCTCTTTCACCTAAAATATATTATTTTTTCTATTTTTTCTAACAAATTCCCCTACTTTTTCAAATATATCACGGACAATTACCTTTTTTAACTAAAACATGTTAGTTTTTCTATTTTTCCTTACTAAAATCCCTCTTTTTCCAAAAATATCACAGACAAACATTTAGTTATTTATTTTTAAACCTATTTTAATATTATAATTATTTTTTAAAAGTTTACCTATTTTAACATATCTACTTATTTTTCTTAACAAATGTAATTACTAAAAATATTAAAATATAAATAATCAAATACCTATTTATAACCAATTACTTTTTCACCTAACACACATTATATATTTTTTCGAACAAAGTCCCTCATTTTCTAAATATATCACGTAAATTGCCTTTTACAATTTACTTTTTCTATTTTTCTCACTAAAATCCATTCTTTTTCCAAAAATATCACAGGAAACCTTTTACTTATTTATTTTAAAACGTATTTAAATACTTTTAATTATTAAATTTTAAAACCTAATTTTCCAAAAATAACACGGGCATTAACCTTTTTACACTAAATATATGTTACATTTTTTTATTTTTTCTTACTAAAACCCCTCATTTCCAAAAATATAACGGGCAAACCCATACTTATTTATTTTAAAATCTATTTTAATGTTTTTAATTAATTAAAAGTGTTTAGCTATTTCAACATGCCTACTTATCATTTGCACAATTACAATTAATAAAATATTAAAAATAATAATAATAAAATAACAATTAACAATCTGTGCATCGCACGGGTTTTAAGCTAGTATTATATTAAAGACGAAACATTGAAAGTTTTGTATTCTGGTTATGAAAGTTTTTGTAGTCTGGTCATTCCATTCATAGCCGTTAGATATTTCTGATCAAATCGATGAGATTCGTTAGATAAAATATTAAAATTATTATATAGAATATTTTTTCTATTTTTCCTAACTAAAACATCTCATTTTCCAAAAATATCGCAGGTAGTTTCATTTAATAAAATAACATAATAAGGTAATAATTGCTAATAACTAACCCATTACCATTTTTAGACAAAGTTTATATTCTTTTTTATATTTTCTAACTAAAATTTCTATTTTTCTATTTTTCCTAAATAAAACCTCTCATTTTCAAAAAATATCACGAACAGTTCTATTTAATAAAATAAAATAATAATATTATAATTATTAATGACTAACCGATTAGTTTTTTTTTCCAAAATGTATATTCTTTTTTATATTTTCTAACTAATATTTCTCCTACGTAAAACCTCAAAAATATCACGGGTTATTACATTTAGTATCATAAAATACTAATATGATAAATTTATCTATCTATCTATACTATTATATTAAAGACGAAATATTGAAAGTTTTGTAGTCTGGTCCTGAAAGTTTTTGTAGTCGGGTCACTTCATTCATAGCCGTTAGATATTTCTGATAAAATCGATGAGAACCATTAGATAAAATATTAAAATTTTTATATATAATATTTTTTCTATTTTTCCTAACTAAAACATCTCATTTTCCAAAAATATCGCAGGCAGTTTCATTTAATAAAATAACATAATAAGGTTATAATTGCTAATAAATAACTCATTACCATTTTTAGGCAAAGTGTATATTCTTTTTTATATTTTCTAAATAAAATTTCTACTTTTCTATTTTTCCTAAAGAAAACCTCTTATTTTCCAAAAATATCACGAACAGTTCTATTTAATAAAATAAAATAATAATATTATGATTATTAATGACTAACCGATTAGTTTTTTTCCCCAAAATGTATATTATTTTTTATATTTTCTAACTAATATTTCTCCTAACTAAAACCTCAAAAATATCACGGGCTATTTCATTTAGTAACATAAAATACTAATATTATAAATCTAACTATCTATCTATCTATCTATCTATACTATTATATTAAAGACGAAACATTGAAAGTTTTGTAGTCTGGTCCTGAAATTTTTTGTAGTCTGATCACTCCATTCTTATCCGTTAGATATTTCTGATCAAATCGATGAGAATCGTTAGATAAAATATTAAAATTATTATATAAAATATCTTTTCTATTTTTCTTAACTAAAACATCTCATTTTTCAAAAATATTGTAGGCGGTTTCATTTAATAAAGTAACATAATAAGGTTATAATTGCTAATAACTAACCCATTACCATTTTTAACCAAAGTGTATATTCTTTTTTATATTTTCTAACTAAAATTTCGAATTTTCTATTTTTCCTAAATAAAACCTCTCATTTTTCAAAAATGTCACGAACAGTTCTATTTAATAAAATAAAACAATAATATTATAATTATTAATGACTAACCGATTATCTTTTTTTCCCAAAACGTATATTATTTTTTATACTTTCTAACTAATATTTCTCCTAACTAAAACCTCAAAAATATCACGGGCAATTCCATTTAGTAGAATAAAATACTAATATTATAAATCTATCTATCTATACTATATTATTAAAGATGAAACATTAGAAGTTTTGGTACATGTTTTTTGGTACCTGTCTTTTGGTACGGTACTTGCCTTATTTAATTGTTTATTTAATTATTATAAAAATTATTATTATCAGTTACCCTTTCAGTTAAAATACATTACTATTTTTTTTCTAAAAAAATCACGGACAATTTCCTTTTCAGCTAAAACATGTTACTTTTTCTATTTCCCTTACTAAAATCCCTCATTTTCCAAATATATGAGCAAACCCTTACTTATTTATGTTAGGAATGAAGATGATGGTGTTACTGGAGTACAAGGAAGAGTGTTACTGGAGTACAAGGAAGAGTCTACTGATACAAGAGTCTGTGATCGGAGTCTGTGAGCTGCCGGAGTCTGCAGTCTTTAAGAGTCTATAAAGCTTGCTGCAGATTATGGAAATTTCTATTATTTTTGAAGTCAGATCACTGGATAAACTCAAATCCTTATCAAAAATCAGTAGATGATTTGGTCTTATCAGAAGAGCTGGTTTGTCGAAGCTGTCAACCAAAACAGATGAGATAGAATCTCATAATTTACAAGATTGATTTACTTGCTGTTTTTGTTGATAGGAAAATTGTATAAATACTCTCATTCTACATTGTAATATGTGGTCATGTATGTCGAAACCTTAAGTATGTATTAGGTTTTTACATTGAGAGTTTGCAGCTGTAACATTGTTTACAGAACGTAGCTGCTAAGGATAATTGTACATCCTTGGTAGAGTTTGTAACTTTGGTTATTCAATATAACTCATCGTTGCAGCATCTTTGTTTTGTGTTCTTTCAATTCCGCATATTTATTATTATGTTCATCAAACAAGAAAAACACAAAAATAGACATATTAGTACTACTTGTATTCAAACCCCCATTTCTACAAGTAGTTCTGGTTCAACAAGTGGTATCAGAGCAGGTTTGATTAAGTTCGAATCAAGAAGATAAAAAACATGTTTGGATACAAAGATGTCAATACAAAAATCCCCATACTCAAGAAGGGTGAATATACTCACTGGAGAGTCAAGATGTTGCATCATCTTGAGGCTACTAATCCTGATTATCTTGACAGAATCAACGATGGACCATTCATCCCAACAAAGGTGGTTCCTACGACGAATGAAGAGGGAAAAGTTGTAGGAGATCGCACAATCAATAAGCCAAAGAGTGACTGGTCTGCTGAAGATAAAGCCAGTATACTCAATGATGCAAAGGTAAGGAACATATTATTTAATAGTCTTGACATTGTTCTCACAAATTATGTTCTCTCGTGCACAACAGCAAAAGAGATGTGGGATAAGTTGAGGGTGCATTGTGAAGGTACCAAGCCTGTGAGAAAGAATTACAGGGCTTTACTGATCCAGGAGTATGAACACTTTGCTTCTAAAAGTGGTGAGACTTTGGTGGAAACTTATGATAGATTCACCAAGCTGATTAATGATATGGCTATTCATTACAAGTACTAGGATAAAGAAGATGTGAATGCCAAGTTTATGAAGTCTCTCTCTGGATACTATAGTGAAAAAATATATGCTATTGAAGAAGCCAATGATATGGATGAGATAACATTGGAAGAGATCTTTGGGAAACTAAGAAACTGGGAGCTAAATAAGCAGCAATTGGAACAAAGAGATGAAGGCAAAAATAGAAGCATTGCACTCTCCATTCAACAAGAAAAAGACAAACTGCTGAAGAATTTAGAAGAAGAATCATTTGTCAAAAGTTCAAAGAAGTGGAAAGAGAAGATGATTCAGGAATCAGAGTCTAATGTCTCAGACTCTGATAACAGTGACTCAGAAGCAGATATGGAAAAGTTTATGGCTCTCTTTGCCAAAACCTTCAGAAAAGGAAGGTTCAATAAAAGAAGATTCAGCAAGAGACCATCATCCAGAAAAGAAAGCAAGAAGCAAGAAACCAGCAAGAAGTCAATAGTCAAGATTGACAAGTCTAAGGTTAAATGCTTTAACTGTGGCATTGTTGGACACTTTGCTGGAGAATGTAGGAAGCCAAACAGCAGACAAGCCGAAAGTGGAAAAGCTCTCATGGTGACAGAAAAGGATTGGGCTGACTCAAGTGATTCTGAAGATGAGTTTGATTATGAAAATATTGCATTAATGGCCATCTCAACTGACAAATCATCTTCACCAAAGGAACCAGCTATTGAAAAGGTAACACTACTCTCTCTCGATTCCATTGATTGTTTAGATTCTGAAGGTATTCAATTGATTAGATCTGAATTTAAGAATTTTATGGAGAACTTCAGAAATCTAACTAGTGAGAGAAATAGTCTTAAGGATAAGAATGATGAGCTGGTAAGTAGAAAAAGTTTTCTTGAAGCTGAGTTAGTCCAGATGAACCAGTTCAAAGAGGAGGCTTCTAAAGCCAAACATGATCATGGTGTAGTACTTCAGGCATATGATTACATCAGAAAAGAACTGGAAGAAGAAAAGGATAAGATTAGGCTTTGGAATACTTCAAGTAAGAAGACTCACACTATAATTCAGAATCAAGTTATTGGTCAAACCAGTGGAATAGGTTATGACAAGAGTGAGGGAAAGAAACCTGCAAGTATTGTTAGTAATGAAGCTGATGCATCAAGGAAGGCTGAACCTGAAAGACCTAAAGCCAAACCAATCAAGTTTGTAGACAGTCAATGGACTTCCCTTATCTACAAAAGTCAAGAACATGTCTCCCAGACATCAGAGAAGCCTAAGAGAATGAATATAGGTTTTCTGTCTAATTCTCAACTGAAACAGAAAATTGCAAATGTTTCAGAGTCTGAAGAGGTGAAAAGAAACAGGAATGGGAAGGAAGGAATCAATAAAGAGAAAAACTACAAAAGAATTCCTGATGCCCCAAGAAAGGAATGTTTAAAGTGTGGAAATCATAATTACCTATCTCTAGACTGTAAACAGAAACCTAAATGGGATTCAGAGTCTAGATTTCCCAAGACTCTGAAAATTCAGTACAGACCCCAAAATTCATGTTACCATTGTGGAAGCAAATTACACTCTATATACATGTGTAGGGAATATCATGATCTGTATTATGACTTCTATTCATTGAAAGCAGATACACCAAGCCATAGGAAGATTGTGAAGACAGAGTCTTGTAAAGACTCGGATAAGGGTCAGTCTGAAGGTGAAGAAACAAAATCAAAAAAGGAAGACTAGACATTCAAAAAGAAAAACAGGATCCAATCAAAATTGGATCCCCAAGAAGTCTAACTAGTCATTTATTATTTGCAGGGCACCAAGAAGAAGCACACTTTTATACTTGACAGTGGATGCTCAGGACATATGACTGGAAAGAAGGCCCTGCTAACAGATTTTGTGAAGAAAGCTGGTCCAGAAGTTTCTTTTAGAGATGGCAACAAAGGAGACACTTTGGGATATGGCTCAATTTTATTGGGAAATGTCATCATTGAAAACGTAGCACTAGTTGAAGGGCTGAAACATTCTCTAATCAGCACAAGTCAACTTAGTGATAAAGGGTATATCTCTACCTTTGACAGTGAAGCTTGCAGAGTAACCAACAAGGAAAATGGAAATACTGTGTTAACTGCAAGAAGACAAGGAAATATATATGAAGCCAGCTTAGATAATTCATCAGAAGGAGAACTCAAATGTCTTCTTAGTAAGGCATCTACTGAAGAAAGCTGGAGATGGCACGAAAGACTATCTCACCTTAACTTTAAGAAGTTAAATTACTTAGCTAATCATGACCTGGTGAGAGGACTACCAAAGACTACTTTTGTGCAAGATGGACTGTGTGATGCATGTCAGCTAGGAAAGCAGAGAAAGACCTCCTTCAAAAGTAAAACTGAGAATTCAATCTTAGAGCACTTTTATCTGCTGCATCTTGATCTCTTTGGTCCATAAATTTACACTTGTGATAGTTGATGACTATACAAGATTCACATGGACATATTTCCTGGCAAATAAAAGTGAAACTCCTCAACTCATTTTTGACCTCATTACACTCATTGAAAAGAATTTTGAGTTCAAGGTGAAGATTCTCAGAAGTGATAATGGCACTGAGTTCAAAAATACTGAAATAGACTCTTACTGCAGAGAAAAGGGAATTTCACAACAATTCTCAGCACCAAGGACTCCTCAGCAAAATGGTGTTGTGGAAAGAAAGAATAGAACTCTCATAGAAGCAGCCAGAACAATGTTAGCTGATTCAGAGCTTCCAACTTATTTATGGGCTGAAGCTGTTAACACTGCATGTTTTGTTCAAAATTGCACATTGGTTAACAGACATGGAAAGACTCCCTATGAGATGATCAAGAACAAGAAGCCAAGTGTGAAACATTTTCACATCTTTGGATGCAAGTGTTTTGTCCTCAAGGTTCACCCTGAGAAACTTGCAAAGTTTGAAGCCAATGCAGATGAAGCTATTTTTCTTGGATATACTTCCTCAACAAAGGCCTTCAAAGTTTACAATCTGAAAACTCAAACTGTAATGGAGTCAATTCATGTTTCTTTTGATGACAAGAAACAAGTTGAACTTCATTCTGAACAAAGTCAAGAATTACTACAGTTTGAAAATATGAAGGATGTGTACAATGACACAAGTGAAGAGGAAGAAAGTATGCATACTCCAATTGTAAATTCTCAACCAGGGCATTCAACTCAGGGGGAGAATTTTGAAAATGGATCTACAAGCACTCCACATACTGGTACTAGACATTCAGGGTCTAGATCCTCAAAGTCTACTACATCAGAGTCTAACTCTTCAGCAACTGAGAATAAAAGATTACAAGGCTCAGGGGGAGAAACTAGTAGAATTTCTTTTGGAAGTGCTTCTCAAATGGAGGAAGAGTCCATACACTTAGGGGGGGAGTCAGAAAGAAGAAATCTTCCCTTAGCAAGAAAATGGACTAAAGATCATACTGAAGACCTAATTATTGGTGATCCAACCAAAGGAGTTCAGACTAGGAGGGCTACTCAGAATGAATGTCTTCATAGTTGTTTTCTTTCAAAAAATTGAACCAAAGAAAGTGGAAGAAGCTTTGGAAGATCCGGATTGGATAATTGCAATGCAGGAAGAATTAAATCAATTTGAAAGAAACAAAGTCTGGGAACTTGTACCAAGACCAAAAGAATGATTAGTCATTGGTGCAAAATGGGTCTTCAGAAATAAACTTGATGAAACTGGTACAGTTGTAAGAAACAAAGCAAGACTGGTGGCAAAAGGATACTCTCAAGAAGAATGAATTGATTATGATGAAACATTTGCACCTGTTGCTAGATTGGAAGCAATCAGAATGTTTCTTGCATTTGCTGCATACTCAAATTTCAAAGTGTACGAGATGGATGTAAAGAGTGCATTTTTAAATGGAAAACTGGATGAGGAGGTGTATGTTGAACAACCTCCAAGCTTCATTGATTCAAGATTTCCATATCATGTCTACAAGTTGGACAAAGCACTCTATGGGCTAAAACAGGCACCAAGAGCATGGTATGAAACTCTGTCTAAATTTCTTCTGGAGAATAACTTCACAAGAGGTACAATTGATAAAACTCTTTTCTTCATAAAGGTAAAAGGTGCTTTGCTTTTAGTTCAAATTTATGTTGATGATATTATATTTGGCACCACAAATTAAAAACGTTGTGCTAAGTTTTGCAAGCTTATGCAGTCTAAGTATGAGATGAGCATGATGGGAGAACTAAACTACTTTTTAGGTCTTCAAGTCAAACAGACTGATAATGGAATTTTTATTAATCAGTCAAAACATGTTAAAGATCTTTTGAAAAAGTTTGACTTGCAGGATTGCTCAATTGCTAAAACTCCCATGCCTACTGCAACTAAACTAGACTCTAATCCAGAAGGAAAAGCAGTGGATGTGTCTAGTTATAGAGGCATGATTGGCTCATTACTGTACTTAACTGCTAGTAGGCCAGATATAATGTTCTCTACTTGTCTATGTGCCAGATTCCAAGCTAATCCTAAGGAATCTCACTTAACTGCTGTGAAAAGAATTTTTGAATATCTCAGGGGAGCACCTAATCTAGGATTATGGTACCCTAGAGACTCTGATTTTTCACTAATTGGCTACTCATACTCTGATTATGCAGGATGTAAAGTAGACATGAAAAGCACAACTGGAACCTGTCAATTTCTGGGAAACAGACTAATTTCTTGGTTTAGTAGGAAACAACAGTCTGTCTCTACATCAACTACATAAGCTGAGTACATAACTGCAGGAAGTTGTTGTGCTCAGTTACTTTGGATGAGAAATCAGCTGTTGGACTATGGTATGAATTTATCCAAAATTCATTTGCTTTGTGATAATACTAGTGCCAATAAAATTGCAGAAAATCCAGTCTAACATTCCAAGACAAAACACATTGAAGTCAGGTATCATCACTTCATAAGAGTACATGTAGAGAATGATACAATTGATCTTCAATATATGTCAACTGAGAAGCAGATTGCAGACATATTTACTAAGCCACTTGTTGAAGCTACCTTTGTCAAATTGGTTAGTGAGTTAGGAATGTTAAATTTTTAAGTGTTTGTTAAATCTTAACAATTGTAGCAAGGTATTGAATTCTAGTTATAGATTTTGACAAGTTCTCAATCTATGTTATAATGTTATGTGTATGACTGAATTCAATGTTTACCTTGAGATTAAGTAATAAACTGCTTATAGACTCTAAACAGGTTAGACTCCTATACTTAGTCTCTAATTAAGTACTTAGAATTTTTGCCTGTTTGCTTACATTTTTTTTTAATTTACAGAGTCTATACAATATCAAGTAAATACTCTGCAGTTCTATTACTAATAAATTTTGCAGGACATACAAAGACAGCAATAGAGAAAAACATAATTTCATTAATTCTTTAAAATTCATTACAAAGAGAAGGAAATTACATGGCTTTTCTATGCTACTTTGTACTAAAAGATAAACACAAGGATGCCCTGCAGATTAGCATGAAGCTCCCGTCATGGTTGAGTTGGGCCTTGAATGTCAGAGAAAACAACCATTCCATCCGAGCACCATCCTGAGCAGCTTCACAGTCCATCAGGTATAGTGTTGGATTAGAAGATTTTTATGTACCAAAAGCACAGGATTCTCTTGACATCTTCAGGCCATCCATCTGAAAGCAAGAAGGGGAGCAGGACTATCAATCAATTGACATCCTGCAGATGGTGGATCTTCATCCTCGTCTCCTTTCCTTTTCCATTCCTGCACTTTACAAGGAATACATGCATCAAGCTCCTTCTTCCTTCTCTCTATCTCTTCATCTTCCTCCTCTTCCTCAAAAATGAGATGATCGAGTGGATCAATCTCAGCAAACTCAGGGTTATTTTAATGGAAGTTAAAAAGAAGAAGATCAACCATAGCCTCAATGAAACCATGTTCCTCTTGAAGGTTAGGAACAGGTACAGGCTCTTCAACAGCCTCATCCTCTGCTAGAGCTTGGTCAAGCTCTTGAAATAGATGAGCTAACTGTTCTTCTTGATCAAGAACATCGAACTCTTGAAATGGTACATTTGGAAGATTATTTGCAGCCATGGAGAAATTATTGGTAAGGTATTTTTCTATGGAGAAGAGAAGGATAAGAATGGAAGAGATTGATGATTTCTCTTAGTTTTATAGAGAAACTCGAAGCAATGCAGGGTTGTGGAAAGTCTCGAGGAGTCTTTTCAATTTACCATTATTACTTTGCATTGAGAAGTGGTAAGAAAATTAAAAAGGGTTATATGTTTTAATAACTAATTTTTCTTGTTTTGATTTTAAGTCTGTTAATACTTTTTACACGTGTGTGTAATTAGTTTATAGACTCTGGTAAGTCAAGTATCATCCGACAGGACTGTTCGAATTCTTAGGGATTTATAGACTCTGAACTGGCATGATTGGAAGTGTTACCTGTTTTAACGGTTATTTCTCTTTCTTAACCCACTATTACAGGTAGTTGCTGATTTTTAGCACCATTATCGAGCAAGTTGCTTAATTCATATATTGTGCTAATCATATCTTTGATTTCTTACAAGTTTTATCCAAAGTGCACATTATATATACATACACAGAGCTCTATTCCTTCAAACCCAATTCCCAATTCACATCAATGGTTGTTGTTTCTACAATGCTGAGAGGTCCAAAATCAATTGCTTTTGTCTTTGGTGATTTTGAGTTTATGACTACAAATCATGCTACTGCTATACATGCAAAGGACAAGGTACATGAAGATTTTCACCTGGTGATGGACTTCTTAACTCAGGGTCCTCTGAATTTTTCATTATCTTGCACTCCGGAGTTTCTTCCTGAAGCGGTTTATAAAACATGGGAATCAGCTTCCTATGTGAATGGTAAACTCACTTTTAAATTTGGAACTCATAGATATGCAATTACTAATGATGTTCTAAATGAAGCTTTAGAATTACATGTTAAATCTGAATGTGATGATTATGCTAGTGATGATGACTTGATTCAGATGTATAGGTCTTTAAATTATGTTGGTGATTTAAATGACTTAAGTTATGTTAAAAGAAACTGTTTGAGAAAAGAATGGAGTTTCTTCTTTGATCAAATAGCTAAATCCTTTACTGGCAAAGGTAGTGGTTTTAATGCAATTACATCCATTACTAGTCAGATAGGGTACAGTTTGCTAACCAATAGAACGATAGATATTGCACAATTATTGCTTGTGCAGATTGGTAGCAAAGTACGGGCTAAGGAGAACACAAAAATCTACTACCATAGGTTTTTGATGATGATCCTTCATCACCTTGTGCCTATATTAAGAAGCCAACTGGATGATAGTACACCAGTTGATTATCATGTTCAGCACCCTAGATTGTTCAAGGATCTTACTAGGGAGCACAATAAGCTACAAGCTAGGCTTCAAGGTGAAGGTATTCAATTCCCTGACATGGTCTACCCTGAGGTAATGAAACAATAACTCATCACTTTTAATTCTGATGTGTATACTCCACTTTTTGGAGGTGTTATGGCACATGATCAAGTAATGGAGAACCCCCATGTGTCTAACCCAAACACAGTTCAACCATCAACCATAACGCCTAAACAATCAAAATTACCTATTTCAAAAAGGTCTACCTTTGTTACAAAACCAACATTTGTCGTCTCTCAAAGGGCTTCAGTTGTAACAAGGAGAAGGTTAAGAATGCATCTTGATAGTGATGATGAAACCAATCCCACAGAGCATGCGGTGGCTGGAGGTCTTTCTTTAATGAAGGATTTATTGGCTATCTTACCCTCTGATAAACCTGCAACTGTAGACTCTCAACAGTCTATGGTTTCTAAAAAGGGACAATCTCAAAAACTGGCTACTATCTCTCAAAAGACTGTAGCTTTAGCAAAAAGTCATATCCCAAGGACTGAAACACCTGTGTCTGCACAGCAGTCTACATCTGCTAAATCTTTTGCTCAGTATAAACGTAAAGGGAAGAAGAAAGTTCATTTCACACCTTCACACACAAATATTGAGTCAGTTGTTCCAGATACACATGTGGTTCCCATGGTTCTTTCAGAACCAGACTCTGGTAGAACAATTACTACTACCTTGCCAGAGTCTAATACTGAACTAGAGTCTCATTCATCCTCAGACTCTGGTGATGAGGTATTTTGGGAAGGATTAACTAAGAAGACTGCAAGGGACTTAATCCAGCACACAGTTATACCTTCTGATGATGCACTCATTATTTTATATTCTTTAGTGCAATATGTGCAGGATAAACAATCTTATCTTAAAGTCTCTGAGATTCTGCAACTTCTTAGTTCTCATAAAAAGGTGTGGCAAAATTTGATGATAGATCTCAAAATCTCTCAACAGTTAGTTGTTTAGTATGTCTACAACTATCTTTTTACCCCATCTATTATCTCTATTGCAGAGGATGTTATATATGAAAGAAATGAAAGCATACCCATAGTTACTCAACTAGATCCAGATCAACATGCTTCAAGACCATTGAAGAAGCAAAAGAGGAACTCAGGATCTGTTGCTGAGGCTGAAACTGAGGAGGAGGATCAACAACCAGTTTTGACCTATGATACAATATGGGATGACAATATTTCTTATAAGCAAGCACTTGGAGCTGTGGCAATGAAAATCTCTCATTCACAAGAAGTTCTTACTTTTATGAAAGAAAAGATTAGACCTCCTACTTATACTTTCATCTATAATACTTTTGAGCTGAGGATGAATCAGCTAAGGAAGGCATATTACAAAAGTGTTATGAAAGAAATCCAGTCCAGGTTCAACTACTCTTTTGATCAGGCTCTCCAAGCTGTTTTCTAGAGAATGTTCAGATCTAAATATCTTTATCCTGATAGTTCAAGGAGTGAATCTACAAAGAGTATAACTTTGGAGGATTTGGGATGAGGTGTGCAGTCAGGAGAGGGTACTGTTGCACCAGTGGTGGACAGTGGTAAAGGCCTTTTCTGGTGACTGATCATATTGTTGAGAATTCCGATGATATTGTGGATCAGACTATGATAGATGTCAATGCAGATATTCAAAGTAGAATTTTATCAGAGTCTATTCCCTTTGAGGGAGAGTCTCATTCAACAACACCTCATGATGATTCTGTCAACATTTTGACACCTCATGAAGTATTACTGAGGGTGTCTGAATCAATACAGGATTCTGAAGGTGGTGTACTGGAGCCCATGGACACTGATAAGACAGAAGTGTGTAAGGGTTCAGGGTCTAGTGATGCTCAGCTTTTGGTGGAAACCTCTAGCCTTTAGATAATTCAAGAGGATCCCCACCACCAACAAGCTTCAGGTACAAAACTTCTTTCTACCCCTTATTTTTCTGTAGGATATGAGAGTACAGTCCCCACATTGAGTGAAAATATTCAAAAGATGGCTACTGAGTCACAAACTGAGAGGCTGGCTCCTGACCAGGCAAAAGGAGAGGTAGAGAGTGATAAGGTTTTAGTAAACCTTAGTGAGCACGAGAACATGGGTGCCCAACCCCATGGTGAGACTGAGAGATTAGGTGTACAGCCAACCTTTGGCTTCTGGGATCAACTTTTCCCTAGCTCATGGGATGCCAATCTTGAAGCTGTTACTGTAATTGATAGTGATACATTTCAGCTTATGAAGATGTTTGAAAAAAAAGATTTCGAAGTTCATAATGCAAAAGCAGAAGTTCAACAGAAAGCCTATGCAAGGAAGGTGGCTGATTCAATCAACAAAAGAAGAGAAAGAAGACTGGAAGATTTATCTTCTCAACCTCAGGAACAAGTAGCTATGGATACAAGTATTCCTATTGATGCACTTCCTTTAAGTGCTATACTTCCTGATTCTTCAGACCCTGATCACTCTATGGAGGAGTCAGTTTCTGTTGAAGTCCCAACTATTGTTGTTAGTTCTTCTACTTCTACTTCTCAATCGGAGGATGTTCTTAAAAATTCAGAGTCTACACCAGGTGTGTTATATCTTGATTATCCTTTAGACTCTGCTAATGTTTCATCTTATGAAGCTGTACAAGTTACAGATTCCTCCCATGCAACTAAGACTGTGGATGCAGATGTGTTGTATTTTCAACAACAATGGCCTTCTTCTTTATTGGAAACTTTTAACATGGGAATTCCTACTGTGAATTTCTCTATTATTTCTCAAATTCAAAGAAGTGATAGGTCTTCTGCTCTGGATAAAAATCCGCCTTTGAGACTAAGTCTTAGAAATCAACCATTATAACCAAGTCACTCTGACAGATCTTTCTCAAGCTCAGAATCTGATTCAGATGGTGATCAGCCTTCATTAGTAGTGCCTAAAATTGATTCAGGCAGAATTTCTTTGGAACATCAATTAAGAGCTAGCAGGGATTTCTTTGAGACCTTTGTTATTTCTAAACATGATGTTTTTTATCCTGATTCTCTTTCTATCTCCAGACGGCAAGCTGAAGAGCATGTTGAGTCTACTCATATAGATGAAACTCCTAGTTTAGACACTATTCATGCTGCTGTGAGTACACTTCATTCTAAAGTCACTGGCATGGAGGTCTTTATTTTACAAACTCAAGGACAGCTAGTACAGCTCTCTAAGACTGTTACTTCTCTTCAAGATTATACTACAGCTTCTTTGGGTACTTTGGTTTCTAATCAGGAGTCAGTGGAAACAAGGTTGAGTTCATGCTGCTGTGAGTACACTTCATTCTAAAGTCACTGGCATGGAGGTCTTTATTTTACAAACTCAAGGACAGCTAGTACAGCTCTCTAAGACTGTTACTTCTCTTCAAGATTATACTACAGCTTCTTTGGGTACTTTGGTTTCTAATCAGGAGTCAGTGGAAACAAGGTTGAGTTCTTTGGAAAGTCAACAGGCTACTATTCTTAGCAATCAAGCTCTGATTCTGGACATGTTTGGACACATGACAAATGTTTTAAATATACCACCATATCTTTCACCTGTTGCTGATGTCAAAAAGGGGGAGAGTGGAGGGAGCAAGTCTAGAATTGAAGCAAGTTCTTGTAAAAATGATGCTAATGAATCTAGCTTTGATAAGAAGAAGGATGGTGATAATGATGGTAGTGGTCACACTCAGAAAGGAAAACAAGTAAGTACAATTCAATTGCAGACTCAACAGATAAAGAGGAAGTCTTCAGAGCCTAGACAACCAGAGTCTAGAGAAACTTCTAAGAGACAGAGACATGTTTCTACTGAAATGGAACGTTTGAGACTGAGAAATGAATTGGTTACTGATCTGAATGCTTGTGACACTATAGATTTGCAAAAGATAGATTTTGAGAAGGAAGTGACGAGATCACAAAATGTACAATCTACTACTTCTCAAGCACCTAAGAAGATTGAAACTCTAGGTTCTACTATTCCATATGCAGTTAGTCAACAATTTCAGTTTAAGCCGCAGGAGGATTTTGTTCAAAAATCTAGGTATCTGCAAGAAACTATTCCTCTTGTCAAGGCAGGGACTACTGGTGAAACAGGGTCTACTCAAAAGTAGGTTGAACCAACTTATTGGATAATGAGTCAGAGTAATCAGGCTCGTTCTTCAGTAATCAAAACTGGACTTGGTCATACTCAAGGAAATACTTCTAGTGCAGTCAAGCATGTAGCTGATCCTCATTCGTTGACAGATTATGTTGGTGAGCCAGTTACACAGAAACATCTTAATAGACTGATTTCTGCTCAACTTGTTTTGAAGACTGTGAAAGTAAAGGAGCATGTATCAAGAAAAGGAACAGTGGACAAGGAGATTCAAAAAGAATTTATCGTATACTTCTTATCTTTTGGAATGATAAGATGGATGGATCAAGAAACTTTGATTTATCACAAAAGGAAAAAGGAGCTTGCCTATGTAAAATTCTTATTAGAGAAAAGAGCTGAAGTAACTCAAGGGTGGAATGCAGTCTTAAGAAACTGACTTAATGAAATTGATGAACATCTCAAAAAGATTTATACAAGAATGTATCATACTTGTGTTCCTTCATTCAAGCTTATGTATGTAGCTCCAGATGGTTCTGATAAAGAAATGGAGTACAATATTCTTGAAATTGAACATGATCAACATGGAAAGTATGTTGGTTATCAAGCTATGGAAGGAGAACTATCTTTTATGAGTCTGGATCATTTGCAGAAGTTTAAATACATGCCAGATCAGTTCAGAGCACTTCATTATCAAATCATGTGTGCTAACTCTGATATGATTTTTCTTAAAGAAGAAATTGGCAAGGCATTGGAAAGAATAGAAGATACACTGTTAGATGAGTTGATTAACAGAAATTCTTCTTTCAAGAAAATTCCCATTCAAGATGATTAGTGAAGTTTATCAAGCCTTCTGATATTGTTGTATTCTAGTTCTGTACATATCAATATGGTTTTGACATCATCAAACAAGATTTATGCCTTATTGTATAAAGCATAAATAGGGGGAGATTGTTAGGAATGAAGATGATGGTGTTACTGGAGTACAAGAAAGAGTCTACTAATACAAGAGTCTGTGATTGGAGTCTGTGAGCTGTCGGAGTTTGCAGTTTTTAAGAGTCTATAAAGCTTGCTGCAGATTATGGAAATTTCTATTATCTTTGAAGACAGATCACTGGATAAATTCAAATCCTTATCAAAAATCAGTAGATGATTTGGTCTTATCAGAAGAGCTGGTTTGTCGAAGCTGTCAACCAAAACAGATGAGATAGAATCTCATAATTTACAAGATTGATTTACTTGCTATTTTTATTGATAGGAAAATTGTATAAATACTCTCATTCTACATTGTAATATGTGGTCGTGTCTGTCGAAACCTTAAGTATGTATTAGGTTTTTACATTGAGAGTTTGCAGCTGTAATATTGTTTACAGAACGTAGCTGTTAAGGATATTTATATGTCCTTGATAGAGTTTGTAACTTTGGTTATTCAATATAACTCATCGTTGCAGCATCTTTGTTTTGTGTTCTTTCAATTCCACATATTTATTATTCTGTTCATCAAACAAGAAAAACACAAAAATAGACATATTAGTATTACTTTTATTCAAACCCCCCTTTCTACAAGTAGTTCTGGTTCAACAATTTATTTTAAAACCTATTTTAATATTTTTAATTGGCAATTACCTTTCCCCTTTTTCTAGAAAAATCACGGGCAATTACCTTTTTCAGCTAAAACATGTTATATTTTTTATTTTCCTTACTAAAATCCCCCATTTTCTAAATATATCACGGGCAAACCCTTACTTATTTACTTAAAAATCTATTTTAATACTTTTAATTTACAATTACCCTTTTCAACTAAAACATGTCATCTTTTCTATTTTTCTTACTAAAGCCCCTCTTTTTTTCAAAATTATCATGGGCAAATCGTTACTTTCATATTTTAAAATTCAATGAAAACATGTTACTTTCTATTTTTCTTACTAAAACTCCTCTTTTTCCAAAATATCAGGGGCAAACCGTTATTTATTTATTTTAAAATCTATTTTAATACTTTTAATTATTTTAAAAAGTTTAACACGCCTACTTATTTTTTTTAACAAATGCAATTAATAAAATATAAAATATAAATAATAAAATTAACAATTATTAAAAACAATCCATTCATCGCACGGGTTTTAAGCTATATTATTAAAGACGAAACATTAAAAGTTTAGTAGTCGGACGGACGGTCGGTACTTATTGATTTTACTCAATTATCCTTACTTATTTTCTTAAAAAACTATCACTAAATAATAACATTATTTTTAACCAGTTATCTTTTCAGCTAAAATACATTACTTTTTTTTTATTTTTTTTCTAACAAAATCCTATCTTTTCTAAAAAAATACGGGCGATTATCTTTTTTAACAAAAAATGTTACTTTTTCTATTTTTCCTTACTAAAACCCCTCATTTTCCAAAAATATCACGGACAAAACCTTACTTATTTATTTTAAAATCTATTTTAATACTTTTAATTATGGGCACTTTTTCAGTTGAAACGTGTTACTTTTTCTTTTTTAATTTTCTAAATAAATTATTATTACATAATAACATTGTTTATAACCAACTACCTTTTCAGCTAAAATACATTACATTTTCTATTTTTTTCTAACAAAATCTTCTCTTTTTCTAAAAAAAAATCACCGGCAATTACCTTTTTCAACTAAACACATGTTACTCTTTCTATTTTTCCTTACTAAAACCCCTCATTTTCCAAATAATCCCGAGAAAATCCTTACTTAATTATTTTAAAACTTATTTAAATACTTTTAATTTCGGGCACTTACCTTTTCAGCTAAAACATGTTACTTTTTCTATTTTTCCTTATTAAGATCCCTCTTTTCCAAAAATATCACGGGCAAACAGTTATTAATTTATTTTAAAATCTATTTTAATACTTTTAATTATTTAAAAAAGTTTAACATGTCTACTTATTTTTTTAGCAAATACAAATTAATAGAATATTAAAACATAAATAATAATTATTAATAACAATCTATGCATCGCACGGGTTTTAAGCTAGGACTCTATATACTAGGGAGGATTGAAATTTGTTTGTTGCACTCTGCAATGCAGGTGTTTAGGTGTTTGTTTTTTATTGTGTTTAAAGTGTTGTATTTAATAATATTAAAAAAATATTTTGATTAAAATTATTATTTTAAAATATTAAATCCAAGTTGTGAAAATAGAGGAACAAAAACGCAAGTAGCAAAAAATAAAGACTGTATCGATTAATAAAATAATATAAACTCGTCACGAACAATTTTTGATTTCTAATTCCACCGTAAAGTGCATGACGCATGAAGAATTACCGAGAAAGTGACTGGGCACATAAGTCGTTGTGAAATATGAATGGTAATAATTGGGTCCATGTGGTGGGTGTCCGAAATTGAAAGATGCCCAGTTGCCCACATGCAAGAACGTGAGCATTTGATAGAAATATATTGTATTTTTTTTTTGTATATATAGTGTTTGTACTCGGTATTCTTTTTCTTTTTTGACAAATGTACTCAGTATTCTTAAAAATGATGAATAATCGAAATTAATTGATGATTAATTGAAGTTCGGATGTTAATTGAAATAATTTTATTAATAGAGTTAGAAAGCATTTTTATAAAGTCTGACTAATAATTGGTCGAATCGATAAATAATCAGTCAAGTTGGTCATCGTTGGAATTATTCGATTAATATATATTTTTTAAAAATCTTATAAAACTCACAAAATTATTTAGAAACTAAAATGTAAAAATCGTGCAATTATAATATAAAAAATAGCATTCTTTTTGCTTAACGTTCAAAATTCTATTTTTTTTTTTTGGTACTATCTTGAAAATATTAATGAAAAATATTGCAACTTTATATTTTGTTCCTTTAATATTTTTATAAATTTTCATTAATAGTTTCCTAAGTGTATATTTTATATATTAATATATATAAACTAGAAACTAAAATATAATGGATATTTTAATATATATTAAACTGACTTCGACATTATTCAGTGTCATCAATTTAGGGGTGATCATTCGGTTAATTCGGTTAAAAACCGAACCGAATTAGAAAAATCGAAAATCCGAAATATTGATTTAGTGAAACCGAACCGAACCGAAGTTTTACTAAAACCGAACCGAAAACCGAACCGAAATAATTCGGTTTTTCGGTTCGGTTTATAAAAAAATCGAAATTTAAAACATTTTTTTAAAAAATTATTAATTATTATTAAATAGTAACATTATTTATTATCAATTACCTTTTCGGCTAAAATATATGGTTTTTTAAACAAAATTCCCATTTTTTTAAAAAAAAATTACACTTTTTCAACTAAAACATGTTATTTTTTCTATTTTTCCGTACTAAAATACTTTCTTTTTCAAAAATATCACGGACAAATCCTTACTTATTTATTTTAATACCTATTAAAACATAAAAGTAACGATTATTACAAACAATCTGTGCATCACACGGGTTTTAAGCTAATATATATATAATTTTAAAAAACATAAAAAAATATTTCGGTTTTTAACCGAACCATAATTCTGAAAACCGAACCGAACCGATTTTATTTCGGTTTAATCCGAAAAACCGAAATAACCGAAATTTTCGAAAAAACTCAATTCAAACCGAACCGAAATATTTTGGTTCGGATCGGTTTTTCGGTTTCGGTTCAGTTTTGCTCAGCCCCTAGTCATCATCGATCTTGGATCTGATTTCCGTTTTCGATAACACTATTTATACTCATTTCTATTCTCATTTCTTGAAAATACTAAATAGACCAACAAAAACATAATAAAATAAATCTATGCTCATTTCTTGAAAATGAGCCATACATTTTTTGGTTACCGAGATTGTATCAACCTGACTATGTATGGTAGAAATTCCCAATAGCAGGTAGAGGATGTTTGGCTCTCGTTTAAGCGAGAGCTTAAAATAATTTTTTGTTTTAAGTTGAAAAATATTTGTTTGTGTAATAAGTCATAAAATGATTTAAAATTAAAAAATAGTTTAAATTTGAAAGTTGGTGTAAGATACTTTTTTGAACAACTTATTTTGTTTTCGTGATTTTATTTGATAAATTTTAATATTATTATTCAAATGTACTATTTAGCAAATTTATTTTTATTTTTACATTTTGAATAACTCATAAGTTACCTGTAATATAAAATTACCCAAATAGATCATTTTCACTTTTCACTTATCATTTTCAACAATTTTAAATCATAAGCAATAATTTCAAGTTTACCCAAACGGACTCGCACTTGTACCAACACTTAATTAATTTACGGCAATGTTAGTTATTCTTTTTAATTTCGGTAAAGGTATATATATTTGAAGGACAAGCATCAAATATAGCTCAAGTCAAGTTGCTTAGTGCACCAAATTCAGTTAGAGCTGACTCAACAAGTGCCGACTCAGCAAGATTGTTAGGATTCAATTAGATACAATCAAGTGTGTGTAATTACTTCTTGATTGAGCTAGAGAGATCGATATGTACATAAAGAGCTCTGTATTCATTCGTAGGATAACAAGTTTATCATCTTCATTTTTAACTACTATGTTTCTGTTATCTCCTTGTTCATTCAAGTTCCTTTAATAGAGTTTCACCTGTAAATCTGTCATGGTATCAGAGCCAGGTTACACTTTATACACATATACACAAGTAATAGATACATAGATGCACGTATACGCTTCCGCAGTTAGATCAAATTCATCAAATCAAGCTTCACACAACTCTTCAATGGTGTCAACTGTTGTTATTCCCAAATGACCTAACAGAATTGTAGAAGGGGGGGGGGGGGGGGTTGAATACAATTCTTGATATTTTCTTGAAACTAAACACTTTATGAAATTAAACTGAACTGAATAAATAAAAACACAAGATATAAATAATTCAGTTGGATTGTTTGATGATCCAACTGAAGTGTTTTTATTGCGGAAATAATCTGTGATACAAATGTTCACAGCTGCTCAGTTACAATGTTGTAGAGAAGAATGCTCTCAAAAATAGCTAATACAATCTATTTGTTTTTCTTCTCTTATTTCTAAAGTAACTGCTACACTTGGTTATATAATCCCAAGTTTACAATTCTACGTTTGGTTAAACTAAAGAATAATAGTAGTAACCATCAATAGCTTGCTCTTCATTCCTTTTGTCCAATGGTCCTTGGAGATCTTAGCTTTTGTCTTCATGCTCATTATAATCATTCCCAAGAGCCTTATTGGAAATTGGAATGTTTCCTTATTTCCAGTAACCACTTTGATGGCTTCCAATGCAAAGTACACTTCCATATCTCCTTTTAGATCTGTTCAGTAAACTGTCACTATCACTTTGTCAACTGTTCAAAAAGCAACATTGATTCGTTGATAGCAAGGAGATGTGTTTCGTTGATAGCTTCATTCTTCATTCCGTTGATGGTGTTTCCCTCGTTTCGTTGATGGGTAAACTCCATACCGTTGACAGAGTAATCTTCATACCGTTGACATGTCTTCACTTAGGCAGAATTACAAGGCATAACATATTTACAATTAACCAACCTATTTTGCCTATCTAGTACATAGTCAACATGACTTAGAAAACCTATCTAAAACATATAATAGAATGCCTATCATACTGAGAAGTATTGTACAATGCAATTGCTACAACACTCATTTCGTTGATGAGCTTCCTATCAACGAAACACTGCTAAGCATGCTATTTCGTTGACAGCTACAAAATTGACTTTACACAAATTCTACTAAGTGTTTTATGCTTATCATCAAGAACAACATATTCCTAACAATCTCCCCCAATTTATGACTGATAGAATAACAGCCATAAATCAAGAGACTTGATGATAACAAAAACACTCAGATACATCATAAATTACAAAAGTAGAAAATGTATTAAGCTTCAAAACTTTATAGACAAAATATAAGACTTACAAGACTAATGCCCACAAGTGCTCCTTTAGTCTGAGCAAATGTTTCATCTGTGACTTCTTTGTGGCATAGTCTTCTTCCCTCTCTTGGAGTTGTTTTCCTCAATCTGGGCCTGTAGTCTTCTGTAGAAGATTTTCTCCTCTTCATCTTGATCACCAAGCTTGGATTGCATCAGCTTTAGAGTTTGATTAGATGCCTTCTCCAGCTGGTCTTCCATTCTGAAGAATCTTCTGCAATTGTCCTTGTCCTTAAACTCCATCATCCAATAGGGTTGAAGATGGATTTTCTTTCCTGTTGAGGGAACTCTAAGTATCCTGGGAAGAGCCTCAGGCTTGTTCCAGCTAGCCTTTATCTGACAGATTTTGAAGACCACCTCAGACTTGGCTGTTTTGGTGAAACCAAAGTCCTTTTTCAAGCATCTAAACACTGAGAGTAGTGTTTGATAGTCTTCTCCTAAAATTCTGTAGAGAGGCCACACTTGTTCTCTACCTCCCTTGAATATGAACACTAGTCTTTCAGGCAACTTTTGAGAAGCTGCAATTCCCCTTACTTCCACCAGGTTGTCTAAGTCAAGATGTAGACTGGATTCTTCCCTGATGTCAGCAATGTACATGCAGTCCTCTGGGTTTGAAGGGGGTTTTTGAGATTGTGGCTTTCTCTCAAAAACAGGCTTTGCTTTGACAGGCCTCTTCTTTGTCTTCATTGGTTGGTCCTTTTCTAACAGGAACTTTGGAAAGTATGCCTCATCAAAATCAATTGGTTCCTCTTTTGGCATGATTGGTTGATCATGAAAATTGACAGGATGTGCAGGATCACAGGCCAACTTTCCCTCAAAAACTGGATTAGCAATTGTTGGAGGTGCAATAGGTATAGAAGAGTCTGATGCAGTACTCTGAGAATCAGCACTCTCAAAGTCTATGTTTCTCCTAGCTCTCTCTTTGGGTTGCCTTGTGCTCTTCTTTGAACTCCTTTCCTCTCTAGTGCTTTCCTCTTGCTTCCTTTCTTCTTCATCTAGAGCTTGAGCTACTGCAAGAGCTTGCATAGCTGCTCTTTCTGATTCCTCAGCCTTGGCTTCAGCAAAGTTTGGATGACCAGCCCAAACACAGATTTGTTGTCCATTCCTGTAGACAATTGCCCTTTGCTTCCTTATCTCATAATCATTACTTTCCTTGCTTTTTGTGATGAGTAGACCAAGAAGCTTGTGCTCATCTGGATAAGGTGCAGGATAGAAAGTCCTTGCTATGTTTTTGCCCTTTGGTTTAGCAGGGGACTTGGGAGATAGGCTTCTTTGAATTGTAGCTTGTTCCACATCCCTAATGCATGAAGCTTGTCCTTTTTCCTTCCTTGGTCCTTGAGTGACTCCATGTAGAAGGGGCTCTTGGTGATAGGAAGAATTTGTCTGTGGCTCCCATTCCGTTGATGGCTGTTCCGTTGATGGATTTGAGTCCTTATCTTCAGTAATCTTCTTGAACTTTGCTTCTATGTTGGACCAATGTTCTTTAATTTGTTCTGCAAGTCTCATCCTCATTGAAGCTTCTTGTATAAGGTCAATACCATCCTTTTGCTGCTTGCCAAGCTCCCCCATTGCTAATGGCTCATTTGGTAGGGAAATGGCTGGGACCATAACCTTGGTAATTTGAATGTCTAGCTCCTTAGATTTCTCCCCCTTTTTGTTATCATCAAAAGAGATGGCTGGGAGTCCTTGAGCTGCCACTAGCTGGGCCAATAATTGAGTTTGTTTCTCCTGTTCCTTTTGCATCTGTGAAAGAGTGGCTTCCACCTTGTCCACTCTAGAAGAGAGAGTCTTCAAGGAGGACTCCACTTCAGGTTCTTTGGAGAAAAACCTGTTCATCCTGGACACAGTGAGAAGAGGAAGCTTTTCATCTAGCCTCCTATCATTAGCAGCCCTAAGGTTGCTGATTGAATCCTTGATCTCTGTAGCCTCAATCCTTGTCTGCAACATTTGTAGCCTTTGAATTTCCAGAGAATCCATTATGGCTTTGTAGAATTTCTTGTCCCTTACTCCTGCAGACTCATGAGCTAGATATGCTTCTTTGTACTGCCTTGTGATAGCAGCATCCAAATTGCTTCTACCATGCATATCTTGAGAAAGCCAGTTTGGTGTAGGAGGCACCACAGAAGTCCCAGTCTGTGCAGTAGTGGCAGAGTGTCACCAAAGCTATCCTCATTATCAGAAAAATCAAAGTCTTCACTTGCTTCAGCTCCTGGAGGTAGATTGGTCAAGGCATCCTTTGCTCTTTGCATTGATGCAGTTGTATGAATTAGTTGTAGTGACCTCTCTGCCTCCACATTGCCCTGTTGAGCCAAAATTTGATAGGCTGACACAGGATGAGTAAAGGTCTCAGGATCCAGGGAAATACTATCCAGAGTTTGCTGATAAACCTCTTGGAAAGTAAGTTCCCTTTCTCCCTCACTGACCTCCATTAACTCATTAGCAATGGCTGCTTCCATCCTTATTTCTCCTGTAGTCCCTTCTCTCTCTCCACTCTGTTCTTGCATCATGGGCTCCCCATGGCTCACACCTCTCACACCCTCACCTTCACCTTCTAAGGTGGAACTCTCAATCTCTCCTTTTGCCTGGCTGGAAGAAATAGCCAGCCTCTCACTCACATTCTCTCCTTTTGCCTGGCTGCAAGCCAGCCTCTCAGTTTCACTCCCTCTCAGTCCTAGAAGTGTCTCAACTACCACTAGATCATCTGCACTAGTTGTGGGAACAACTTGATTTTCAATTAAAGGTGCAGAGTGAACTATCAACGGAATGGTAGTTTGAACTGTCAACGGTATGGATACCGTTGATGGAGAAACACTTGTCAACGAAATAGACTGTTTCGTTGATGAAGTCAAGAAAGCACTTTGAGAATGAGAAATTACAGTAGAGTCTGTGGTGATTGATTTTAAAGATTGGTCCACAGATCCCCTTGCAACTTCAGGAAAAATTGGTTGATGGCCCAACAAATCACTTAACAAGTGATGGCCACCAGCTTCAGAGTGGGGCTTCTCCAAGATTAGAGTTGGAGAATCAGGAATAGATGTATGGATCATGTCCACATCTAAAGATTGAGTTGGTGAATTTGATGGAGATAATTCAAGATTGATGTTTAGAGAAAGGGACTGTAACCCCAGAGTAATGATAGGGGTTACATCAAACTGAATTTGAGAAACTGGAAGTGTTGCTTCCAGTGTGTGTGCACCCTGTGTACCCTTGGACTTTTGCTTCACTCTCCTTTGGTATTGGGAAAATGTAGACTTTGGGCTAGAAGTGTCCCTTACCCTTTTGGACTGTGCTCTAGGAGGAGAGCTTGTTTCAATAATCACATCCTTTTGGGAGGATGCAATTAGACTTGTGCTTAAATCCATGTTACTCATTGTGCCTTGTTGGGAAGACACAATGGGGCTTGGCTGGTACACACTAACCTGTCCTTCCTTATCCTTGGGGTTTCTTTGATGTTCACCCCTTCCCTCACCTCTCACAACTCCAGACTCACTCCCCTTAGGTTGTGTGGTAGTTTTTACAACAGGTGCCTTTTGAGAAGCACCTGAGGTTGGCTTGGAGGATTTCTTTGATTTTGGTTTTGTTGCTAGGGTAGGAGCCTGTTGGGTCACAGCTACAGACTCCATAGCAACATTGGAAGGTAAAACAGTAGAGGTGTTAGCTACACTAACAGGGATAGTAGTAGTTACCTCAATGATTGGCAGATACACCACTGGAACATCACCATTGTGGTTCAGCCTGAGTATGTCTGTCAATACTCTCTTTTCTTGCACAAAGCACTCGAACCTGGCATTAGGGTTAGAGATAACTAATGGTGCTGGACTAACATGGTTAGCCAACATCATCAGAAACCTAGCATAATAGATATTTTTCTTCCTATTTGCTTTGTCACCCAACTTAGCACCAATTTCATACATAAGTTGGGTGCTAAAGTTGTGATATCTATCATTTAGAAGCATGGTTAGGAGAATTAACATAGAGTTAGTTAATGCATCAAAATTACTAATCTTTCCAGAAAAGACCTTAATGAATGCATCAGCTAAATAACTGTATTCCCTAACCAAACCTCTCCTAATTATTCTACCCAGATTATCAGTAGGCAAAGAGTAGTTTATAGAATTTAACATGGTAGTTATTTCAGTGTTAGTAGGCAAAGCATCACAGTTATTATCAGGAATTTGTAAACATGCTTGCAAAACATCAGAATTAACTATGTACTCATTACCTTGAAGAGTGAATTTTAGTGTGCAGTGTGTTCCACTATACTCACATGAGGTCCAAATTTCCTCGATTATCTCATTGTAGAGTGGTGTAGAGTGAAACATCGCATAGCTCAACTTGCAATTCTTCATGAAATCCATCATTTTGAAGAACAGACTGTTCGGGTTTTCCTTGACAACAAAAGGGATGGAGTTGTTCTTCTCATAGATGAATCCCCCAGCAGACATAAGCTTGACTATAGGTGCCATTGTTGATTAAAGGAAAGCTTCGAACTGAATTGCTTGTTAGAGAGAAGAAGAGAGAAAAAGCCTTTGGAATTTTTGAGAACAGGTAAAAAGAAATAATAAAAATAAAATTTCTTAAATACTCCCCCAAAAATTCTCAGAAAATGAATCCAATAATAAATGTAAATTACAGGATTGGCTTAAAAATATAACCGTTACTCTTAAAGTATTACCATGATTTATACTTACAGGGGTGTATGCATAGATCGTGGTAAAAGACGTGTCAAATTTCAACGGTTCAGATAAAAAGCGCTAAATCAACGAATCAGGATTGGGCGGTTAAAGTCCCGTCTTATTTCGTTGATAAAGCTGCGTTTCGTTGATATAAAAGAGCTATCAACGAAACACCCAGAAAACTGCTAAGACTATCAACGAAATGGTGCATTCCGTTGGCATAGTAATTTTGACTTAGACAAAATTTTACCTTTTCCTGAGAAAATTCATTCACAGAAAAACATAGCAAATTTCTGGCTGCATATTAACTTGCAAATATCTCAAAAATAATTAAGAGAAATTTAGCATACCTAGCTCACTTACTAATCTTGAGAATGTTGATTCATCAAGTGGCTTGGTAAAGATGTCTGCAAGTTGTTGTTCACTTGGAACAAAATGTAACTCCACAGTACCATTCATAACATGTTCTCTAATGAAATGGTACTTGATGTCAATGTGCTTGGTCCTTGAATGCTGCACTGGATTCTCAGTAATGGCAATGGCACTAGTGTTGTCACAGAAGATAGGAATTTTCTCAACTCTTAATCCATAATCAAGTAGTTGGTTTTTCATCCATAAAATCTGTGCACAACAACTTCCAGCTGCAATATACTCAGCCTCAGCTGTGGAGGTAGAAACTGAGTTTTGTTTCTTGCTGAACCATGACACAAGCTTGTTTCCTAGGAATTGACAGGTTCCAGTTGTACTTTTCCTGTCAATTTTACATCCTGCAAAATCTGCATCTGAATAACCAATTAGTTCAAAGCCAGATTCTCTAGGGTACCAAATGCCAAGGTTTGGTGTTCCTTTGAGATATCTGAAAATTCTTTTAATAGCAACTAAATGGGATTCTCTAGGATCAGCCTGAAATCTAGCACATAGACATGTAGCAAACATAATATCAGGTCTACTAGCTGTTAAATATAAAAGTGAGCCTACCATGCCTCTGTAACTTGAAATGTCCACAGATTTTTCCTTAGTATTCAATTCAAGTTTGGTGGCAGTAGGCATGGGAGTTTTGGCAGGAGAGCATTCCATTAGGTTAAACTTCTTTAATAAATCATGAATGTATTTTGTTTGACTAATGAAAATGCCTTCATTAACTTGCTTTACTTGAAGACCAAGAAAGTAAGTTAATTCTCCCATCATGCTCATTTCATACTTACTTTGCATAAGCTTGGCAAACTTTTGACAAAGTTTCACATCTGTAGACCCAAAGATTATATCATCTACATAAATTTGAACAAGTAAAGTAGAGCCATTTACAACCCTGTGAAAAAGAGTTTTATCTACAGTACCTCTAGTGAAATGATTCTCAAGGAGGAACTGTGAGAGAGTGTCATACCAGGCTCTAGGTGCTTGTTTCAAACCATAGAGTGCTTTGAGAAGGAAGTACACATAGTCTGGAAAATCATTATCTTCAAAACCAGGAGGTTGACTTACATACACCTCCTCTTCCAATTCCCCATTCAGAAAAGCACTCTTCACATCCATTTGATAGACCTTGAAATTGGCATGGGCTGCATAGGCTAGGAAGATCCTTATTGCTTCTAGTCTTGCAACAGGAGCAAAGGTTTCATCAAAATCAATTCCTTCTTCCTGTGAATAGCCTTTTGCAACCAATCTAGCTTTGTTCCTTGTGACTATGCCATTTTCATCCATCTTGTTTCTGAACACCCACTTTGTGCCTATAACACTCCTGTCATTAGGCCTGGGCACCAGCTTCCAAACATTGTTTCTCTCAAATTGGTTTAGCTCTTCTTGCATGGCTAAAACCCAATCTGGATCTAGAAGTGCATCCTCAACTTTCTTTGGCTCATCTTGAGACAGAAAGCTACTATATAGACATTCTTCTTGAGTTGCTCTTCTAGTTTGGACTTTTGAAGAGACATCACCTATAATAAGTTCAAAGGGATGATCTTTAGTCCATTTCCTTGAGGGAGGTAGATTTGTTCTTGAAGACGTAGCTTCATGATCATGATTGCCTTGATTGGATATTTGTCCTTGAGAAACTCCCCCTGAGTTTGTTGTCCCTAAGTGATCACTTCTAGAAGTATTCCTATGACTATCAACGGTATGACCGTTTTGGCTGTCAACGAAACGCTCATTCTGACTGTCAACGAATCCACCATCATGACTGTCAACGAAATGACCATTTGGTCTGCTAGCTGCTATCCTTTTTAACCTTAATGCAGCAATTTCATCTTCACTGCTACTTTCATCTGTGCTAGATACAACAACTTTAGGCTGTTTCTCAGTAGCCTTATCATGATTCACTTGTTCTCCTTCCTCATTCTCAAAAGAGAGACTTTCATGGAAACCTTCATCACAGAGACCTTGTATTTTGAGATCATCAAAAACAACATGTACAGATTCCATAACAATGTTGATTCTGAGATTAAAGACTCTGTAAGCTTTCCCTGCTGCATATCCCACAAATATTGCTTCATCTGCCTTTGCTTCAAATTTCCCCAAATGCTCAGCTTGATTTCTCAGAACAAAGCACTTGCATCCAAAGACATGAAGAAAATCTAATAGTGGCTTCTTTCTTTTGAGTAACTGATAAGGGGTCATTCCTTTGGCCTGATTAATCAAAGAAATATTTTGAGTAAAGCAAGCTGTGTTAACTGCCTCAGCCCAAAAATATGTAGGTAACTTTGATTCATCTAGCATTGTCCTTGCAGCTTCAATAAGTGTTCTGTTTTTCCTTTCAACTACACCATTTTGCTGTGGTGTTCTTGCTGCTGAAAACTCATGCAAAATACCATTTTCTTCACAGAACACCTTCATGCTTGAATTCTTGAATTCTGTCCCATTGTCACTCCTAATCCTTCTTACTTTGAAATCAGGATGATTGCTTACCATCTTGATGTGATTGATAATGATTTCACTTGCCTCATCTTTAGAGTGCAAAAAGAAAGTCCATGTAAATCTAGAAAAATCATCAACAATCACAAGACAGTATTTCTTCTTTGAGATGGACATAACATTTACAGGGCCAAATAGGTCCATATGAAGCAATTCAAGCTGCTGGACAATTGATGACACTGTCTTACTTTTGAATGATGCCTTCTTCTGTTTTCCCTTTTGACAGGCATCACACAAACCATCCTTGGAGAACTCCACCTGTGGAATTCCTCTAGCAAGATCTTTCCTCACCAAATCATTCATAACTTTGAAATTCAGATGGGATAACTTCTTGTGCCATAACCAACTTTCATCCTTGCTTGCCTTGCTGAAAAGACAAGTGATGGTGTCTGAACTTGTGCTACTAAAGTCAGCAATGTACACATTCCCTCTTCTGAATCCAGTCATTACCACATTGTTGTTTCCTCCTTTAGAAACAACACAGGCTTCTTTTGAAAAAGTAACTAAAAATCCTTTGTCACAAAGTTGGCTGATACTAAGCAAGTTGTGCTTAAGACCATCCACCAATGCAACCTCATCTATGATGACATTCTCTTTTGAAATCAAGCCATATCCCTTTGTGTAGCCTTTGCTGTCATCTCCAAAAGCAATACAAGGGCCAGCTCTTTCCTGAAACTCTGTGAGCAGGGTAGAATCACCAGTCATGTGTCTTGAACAACCACTATCCAAGTACCAAAGATTCCTTTTGTCTCCCTGCACACAATAAAACCAAATCAAGTTGATTTTGGTACCCAAGTTTCCTTGGGTCCTGTCTTGTTAGCCTTTGCATTCCCTTTTGTACCATTTTTCACTTTGGGCTCAGATTGATTCAAATCAATCTTTACCCTTGGTGTTGATTTCTGAGGGTTGCTCATATTTTCATTCATAGCATGCATAGTTGGAGGAACAATCATGTTATTCATGTTCCATGGCATTTGTGGCATGTTAAACATATTCATGTAAGGATTAGACACAAATGGCATACTAGCATATGGATTCTGAAATTGTGCATATGGAGCAAACATGTTAGACATAACAGGCATTGTAGGCATGGAACTGTTCATTGCAGGCTTGGGCATTCTCACATTAGGAGTTTTCTTAACAGATTTGCAGTTAGTAGACAAATGACTAACACTTCCACAATTAACACATGTCTTTCTAGGAGCATATTTATCAGGTGTGTAATTGTTGTGTTTGTTAATTCCTACTTTGCCATTCCTGTTATTCTTTTTATTTCCCTTAGCCTCATTATGAACTTTCTCTACCTTGTCTTTCAATTGCTTGTTAGACAAGTGACCTACATTAGCTCTCTCAACAGGCTTCTCAATTTTCTTTAAAGTACTAGACTCACCTTGAACAAAGTTCTTGGTGACAGGACCATACTTGTCATTAAGTCTAGTGAGTTTATCTTTTCTTTTGTCTGTCAACGAAACAGCCTGATCGGTTGATGGTTCATGTGTCAACGAAACATTGCATTCCGTTGACATATCAACCTTCAACAAATGATCATTGTTGTTTGTTGACTCTGTTTCTGATTCTAAGGTTTCACCAACATCCCCTAGCTTCTCTTTGTTCCTTTTCCATGATTGCTCACAGAAGGATTCCACGCCTTGAACATTAATTATGTTGGCAGCAACATTCCTGGCATCCTTCCATTTTGCAATCACACCTTGTTCTATCTCAAGTTGTGTTTTAAGAATTTCTTCCCTTTGTAACACGTTCTCAAGTTCCTTCTTAGCATCCCTACTAACACATCTCATTTTCTCAAATTCAATGAGCTGTGCTTCTAACATTGCATTCCTATCACTTAAGAGCAGATTATTTTCTTTTATTCTTGAATTCTCTTTAGTAAGTGATTTAAGAGTAACACGCAAATTATATAATACAGTAGACATTTCATTTACTGCATTGTCGCATTCCTCTTTAGAAAGCTCAGAAAGATTAGTAATTGTTACCTGGTTGCTTGAGGAACTTGCTTCCTGCTCATGATTGTCAGCCATAAGAGCCAAGTTGACATACTCAACATCATCATCAGAATCTTCACCATTACCAGCCCAATCATACTCCTGAGACATGAAAGCCTTTTCTTTTTGTTTGAGAAGTTCAAAGTATTTCTTTTTATAATCAACAGGCTCAAATTTCCTGTTGCCCTTCTCAACCTTGGGCTTTCTGCAGTCTCCAGCAAAGTGACCAAGCATTCCACAATTGAAACATTTTGACTTAGACTTTTCAATCCAGTTTGTTTTGCTAGGTTGAAAGTCTCTTCTTGGTGGCCTTGCTTCTGAGTTTCTTTTGAACTTGAACTTAGAGAATTTTCTAGACAGAAAAGCAATGTGTTCATCAATCTCATCTAAGTCCTCCAAGTTGGCTGGTTCTGATTCTTCTTCTTCTGTCATCTTGTCTTTACCCTTGCTAACATCACTCCTACAACTAGATCGACTAGTTGTGGCCTTTGCAGCTTCTTTACTGTCATCTTCAAGTTGGTTCACTGATGCAATCAATGCAATAGATCCACCCTTCTTCTGTACCTTTTCAATTTCCTCATCTTGCTCCATTTCCAGCTCATAAGTCTTCAAGGTTCCATAAAGCCTTTCAAGAGTGTAGTCTTTGTACTCTTGAGTGTTTCTGAGAGAAACAGTCATAGGCTTCCATTCTTTTGGAAGAGCTCTAAGAAATTTAAGGTTTGAATCCTTGGTTTGATAGATCCTCCCATACAACTTTAATCCATTCAAAAGCTTTTGAAACCTACTAAACGTGTCATTTAGGGTTTCACCAGCTTTAAAATGAAAATGCTCATATTGTTGTATAAGGAGTTGCATTTTATTTTCCCTGACTTGCTCAGTTCCTTCACAGAGAGTTCTAACAGTATCCCATACTTCCTTAGAGGTTGTACAGTTGATAACATTGTCAAACATCTCTTGCTCCAAACCATTAAACAGAATGTTCATGGTCCTTTTGTCTTTATGAACTTCTGCAATATCTTCAACAGTCCATTCTGAGACAGTTTTTGGAACCTCTACATCAGGTGCATCATCTGGCAGTCCAACTCTAGAATCAAGCTTCATGGGAACGTGTGGACCTTTCTCAATGCAGTCTACATACCTCTCATCCATAGACATGAGATGTAAATGCATCTTTACTTTCCAGTGAAAGTAATTGTCTTTATCAAGAACTGGTATCTTCACACCTGCATCCTTCTTCACCATGGTTTCTGTTTTTGGTCTTGATCTTTAAACTTCTTGTATGTTAGAAGCTCGCTTTGATACCAATTGTTATTCCCAAATGACCTAACAGAATTGTAGAAGGGGGGGGGGGGGGTTGAATACAATTCTTGATATTTTCTTGAAACTAAACACTTTATGAAATTAAACTGAACTGAATAAATAAAAACACAAGATATAAATAATTCAGTTGGATTGTTTGATGATCCAACTGAAGTGTTTTTATTGCGGAAATAATCTGTGATACAAATGTTCACAGCTGCTCAGTTACAATGTTGTAGAGAAGAATGCTCTCAAAAATAGCTAATACAATCTATTTGTTTTTCTTCTCTTATTTCTAAAGTAACTGCTACACTTGGTTATATAATCCCAAGTTTACAATTCTACGTTTGGTTAAACTAAAGAATAATAGTAGTAACCATCAGTAGCTTGCTCTTCATTCCTTTTGTCCAATGGTCCTTGGAGATCTTAGCTTTTGTCTTCATGCTCATTATAATCATTCCCAAGAGCCTTATTGGAAATTGGAATGTTTCCTTATTTCCAGTAACCACTTTGATGGCTTCCAATGCAAAGTACACTTCCATATCTCCTTTTAGATCTGTTCAGTAAACTGTCACTATCACTTTGTCAACTGTTCAAAAAGCAACATTGATTCGTTGATAGCAAGGAGATGTGTTTCGTTGATAGCTTCATTCTTCATTCCGTTGATGGTGTTTCCCTCGTTTCGTTGATGGGTAAACTCCATACCGTTGACAGAGTAATCTTCATACCGTTGACATGTCTTCACTTAGGCAGAATTACAAGGCATAACATATTTACAATTAACCAACCTATTTTGCCTATCTAGTACATAGTCAACATGACTTAGAAAACCTATCTAAAACATATAATAGAATGCCTATCATACTGAGAAGTATTGTACAATGCAATTGCTACAACACTCATTTCGTTGATGAGCTTCCTGTCAACGAAACACTGCTAAGCATGCTATTTCGTTGACAGCTACAAAATTGACTTTACACAAATTCTACTAAGTGTTTTATGCTTATCATCAAGAACAACATATTCCTAACAACTGTCGTAATTGATATTAATCATCCGTACTATTTGAGTTCAGCTGATCATCCTTGACTTGCTTTAGTCACAGAACCACTGAATAATCAGAATTATCATCACTGAAAAATTTTATTGCTTATGTTACTACTCAGTTTCATAAAATTGTTAAAATCCTAAGGTCAGATAATGGTATAAAATTTGTCAATTCTGAATTTACTTATTATATTCAAAATCTTGGTATCATACTGAAAGACATATGTCTAGGCCTATTTGTAAACACCGAGGATTCTACTCAACTTAAATTAAGATGTAATAAGTAAATAATAAAAATCAAATGTCACAGGAATCTCAGAAGATTATATCTGTCAAAGAATGAAGATTAAAGTCATTTGCAGTCTTGAAGTAAGTCTACATTGAAAGAAGTTCAATTTATTGATCAAGCCTCAGTGAAGTATTCAAGGAAGTAGGGATGGCAATCGGGTCGGGTCGGCTCGGATTTTGCATTATCCAAATTCAAACCCGATTTTTTTAACCATACCCGAACCCGACCCGAACCCGAAAAATACCCAAAAATTAATATCCAAATCCAATCCAATGGATTTCGGTTCGGGTTTGGATATACCCGAAACCCGAAATTTTTTGGATTGGATTTGGATAATACCCGAAACCCGAAACCCGAAAATAAAAACCCGAAATTTAAACAAATTTAAAATAAGATAGAACCACAAAAATTACAAATTTAAAATGAGATAGAACCACCAACAGCAACAACACTACACTTGCAGAAACAGAAATTTAGTTCAGCAAAAGTGCAAAATTACAAGACAATCAATGATTCAAAAAATAGAACTGCAGTCTACAAGTCTTGAGCAATAACCAAAAACAACAAAATAACATAAATAGTGATTCATTAGTTGACCTGGTTCTGGATTTCACACCTGAAAATAGTATTCAAAATAAAAAAAGTTAAGACAAATTACACAACAACATGATGATTGACAAAAAGCAAAAAAAAAACAGCTTATAATTTATAATCACCTCTCGTGTGATACACGAATCTTCCGATTCAACATCATTGTATATAGTTGCATAGCCTGTAGACGCTTCCCCTGAAATTATTTATCAAATATTTTAGAGATGCTTAAATTATAAATAAGGAAGAACAATAGAACATAAAGAAATATTAAATTTACATTTGATTACAAATCACCTTGCATTTCAGCAGCCCATAGCCAACTTTGAGCACACATTAAAGCTTCTAATGTTTTGGGATGAAGCCTATTGCGATGCGGACTTACCAACCTGCCACTAGAGCTAAATGCAGACTCTGATGCAACTGTTGATGCCGGAACTGCCAAGAAATCGCGAGCCAAGCGCTGCAAATTGGGATATTTAAGTTCATTTACCTTCCAAATACAACAACAGATGTAACCCAAATTAGTAGTGCAAACAAATGCCATCATATTCTGGAGAAGCATGCAGATGAACTTGAAAACATACTGGAATCAGCTAGCATGAACAGAAAATATGCATAAACCAAGTTTACCCTAACACTCAGATACTGAAGAAACTACATTGTTCTGTGTTGCATCAGAGGTAACTGACAACAATGTCTTATTGATAAACCAGGCGTTCAATAAAATAACTTGAGGAATCAACTTCATTCATAACAGAAATTTTGTAGGGAACAGTGTCTTTTTACATCAACTGGCTTGAAAAGGTCAAAACAGAACATTTTTACAGGACAGAGTATTATAATTCTTAACCCTCAAGTCTAGTTTCATGGCTGTGTTCCAGACATCACATCTAAAAGGTCTTTAATGTCTGGCAACCAAGACCGAGTTCATCTTGAATTTCTCTGGAGCAGTTAATTTTCACCTAAGAATTCCATTATCCTTGTGATCAAAGATTGTTCCTTTATTTTAATTAAGCTAAATTATTAAATAAGCTAAATTATTCTAATTATACCAGACCAGACAGTGCCACAGTGGCTTTAGATAAAGAAAAAAGAGTGTGAATCATAAATCTTTCTCCACCTAAGGATAAAAGTTGACTGTGCATTGATTAGTAATAACAACAGAAAATCGATTAAATCTTGTATACATAATACACAGTACACACCTTCACTAACAACAGTTACAACAGAAGCATCAACAATCAAACTAAACTACTAAACTGAGTTTAATCAAAATCATATAAGTTTAATACTAAACTAACTAACTAAAGAATATGAATCTAATTACTAAATAGTAACTAAAGATACGCCATATATCAAACTAAGAGTCTAAGATTACTAAATTGAAGAATAAGAATCTAATTGAAGTATTAAATCTAATTGAAGTATTAAAGACTAACCATGTTAAGAAATTTGTTGAATCTTGATTCTTGAAACGGAAAATCGATTGACTATAATCGTATTTCGTGGAATCGTGGAATCGTTGAATACAATATCACTGACTCGTGCCGTCGTCAGTCGTGCGGCGCCGCGGCGGATTGTAATCGTGGAAACTGGAAAGTGACACTAAGTGAGAACTAAGAAAGTCTGTATCTATTTTGAATTAACCCTAGCCCTAAATCCCAATCCCAATATCT
The DNA here is from genome assembly GCA_030848705.1 of Heracleum sosnowskyi. Taxonomy (NCBI): domain Eukaryota; kingdom Viridiplantae; phylum Streptophyta; class Magnoliopsida; order Apiales; family Apiaceae; genus Heracleum; species Heracleum sosnowskyi. The sequence continues at coordinate 45,359,960 of CM061239.1, read as the reverse complement.
ATTTTGTAATTATTAAATTGTATTCTTTTTATAAATTAAATAATACAATTCTTTAGGGAAATTAAATAATACACATTATATATGTGATATATGTGATTTTTTGAATTTGAATTGAATGGCTATAGCCTAATAGCCTATATGATATATGTAATTATTGAATTCGGTGCTGGATTGAAGTATGTGATTGTCAATTTTAACGAGTTGTCAATTTTTTTGTATAGGGTTAGGGTATAGGGACTAGGGTTATGATATAGGGTATAGGGTATAGGGTTTGAAATTTGGATTTAGGGGTTAGGGGTTATGGTTTAGGGGTTAGGGGTTTTGGTTTAGGGGTTAGAGTTTAGGGTAAGTGCCTAAGTGGGTAACCCCTAAACTTTGAAATTTATAATCTTTTTCTTATATAATTAAAATTATATACATATATATATATATATATATATTCGGGTTTTTTCGGGTTTCGGGTTCGGATCGGGTTTCCGGGTTTCGGATATTCGGGTTTTTTCGGGTTTCGGATTTCGGGTCGGGTTTCAGATCGGTATACGTAAAATCCAAATCCAAATCCAAAAATTTCGGGTATAAAAATCAAATCCATATCCAAATCCAAATCCAAAAAATCGGGTTCGGTATATCCAAAAAATCGGGTTTCGGATCGGGTATCCATCGGGTCGGATAATTTTGCCTACAAGGAAGTGGAACTATTTATAAGTGACAGAGATTTCAGAAGTGTGACAGGAAAAAGTACAGGTTACAGTCCTTTGTTTAAATAGAAGGAGAAAGAATCACAGCTTAAAGTCAAGTATGAAGAACAACCATTAAAGTTAGTCGCTCATGAACCAGACAGTACATGGAGTGTCAACGTCAGCCAGTGGAAGTTCGTCATCAATTTTAGTGGTTCTAAGAATTAGTTTAATTCTCTTTTAATATTATTCTATAAGATAATTAATTTAATCTATGAATTAATTCTTTCAGAATTAATTCATATATTAAATTAATCAATCTAGATCTTAAGTAATTTAATGTATAAATTAATTCTCTAGAATTAATTTATTTATGAAATTATTTAAGCCATTTATTTTAATTTATTTAATCAGTGAATTAATTCTAAATGAATTAATTCATTTGTTAAATCAATTAAAAGTAGAATTTATTAAAACTGTTTTAATCCTAATTCTATTTATACTAGTAGTACTATCAGTTTTCTACTAGTAGTATTATCCTCAATAGTACTACCGATAGTACTACCAAGTCATTTGGTTAGTACTACCGATAGTACTACCAGGTGTTTTTGGTAGTACTGCTAGTAGAAACTATTGTATTACATTTGGAAATGTTTTGACGCGTGGAAGGCATGCTCTGTGACTTGTGTTAAATACTACCAAGTGTGATCATTCAACAGAACATGACATTTCAAGACAGAAGCAAATTAAAAGCATCATATCCTTTTCTTCTGCCATTAACGCAAACCAACTGCAAAGCTCAATTTAATTCATGTAATAAATTCTAACCAGCAAAGTTATATTCAATCAACTAGAATTCAATTACTTGTATTGCTTTGACAATCTAGCGGATCATAATCCCTAGAACTTCAATCGGACTACTTTTTAGTATTCGATCATTTTATTAAAAATATAGATAAATTCATGTCGAATTTATTCTAGATTTGTTTTAACAAGAACTCTGTAATCTGTACACAGAATTGTAACACCCTTCAAGTTCAATAGAGTTTTATTTAACTTGAATCTTGTTTCATTTTATTCCGCAGATAATTTGTTATTGTAATTGTTAAATCTACTATCAATACAAATTCGATTAAACGGTACTGTTTGTATTCAACCCCCCTTCTACAAACATATCAGGACCTAACACATACACCAAACCAGTTGTCCATATACCCTTCAGCGGAATGGAGTTGATGAGAGAAAACAACAACATCTTTTAAATGTTGCAAGATCTCTTAAATCCTAGTCTAATGCTCCTATATCTTTATGGGGAGACTGTGTTCTAACTGCCACGCATTTAATAAATATTCTTCCCTTTCCCCACACTCAAAATAAATCTCCTTATGAATTACTTTTTCATAAGAAACCAACATACAGTCATTTTAGGAACTTTGGCTGTCTTTGTTACATTAGTAACTTTCATACTAATGGAGATAAATTTGCTTCTAAAGCAATCAAATTCGCTTTTATTGGATATCCATTCAATAAAAAAGGATACAAAGTGTTGGTCCTTGACTATTGCAGGAGGGGGGGTTGAATGCAATACTGATAAATCTCAATCTACGTTTCAACAACAAAAACTAAGATTAACGTTTATCAGTTTATCGAATGCAAACACAAGTAGTCACACGAGTATTTCTCACAAAATAAATGTTTTATTTATTTTGCAATGGGTTGCTACAACCTCAAGAAAATGTTTGTTTTCTTGAGCTTCAGTTTCTCGAGTGATTGATTACAAAGAATGGATTGAGAGATAGTCTTAGTAGACTAATCATATCACTATCAACACGGGTCTAGTGAAGCTGCTGTCATTTTCAAGTGGCAGCTTCTTACAAATTGCCTACCCGTGAATCTTTCCTAAATTGCTATACGAACAGCTTATCGGTACAGAACAAAGCAATTTAGAACCATTCTATATTAAGCTAACACAATTCAGTAGATGTAGATTTGTCATACTCTGGAATTTGTGAGCTTTGTCATGTGATCTCTCAAGCTTCGGTCATAGTCTTGCAGACCTGTTGCAGTGTTGGGATACTGCAACACGCCTATTTCTTGAACATCCAAACTGTCACAAGTTTGACTGGGTAGATCCCCAATACAAATGTTATCCCTTCATGACAGTATCCTGATGGCTAAGCTTGCTGTCACAAGAATGCGCTTTTGGTGACAGTAGGAAATCTCCGCAGAAGGTGCTGTCAGGATTTCCAAGCTTGCTGTCAGGCTAAGGTAAAGTTGCTGTCTGAGGGCTTCCGCCAATGTTGCTGTCAGAGTGAATGTACTGTCGTGACTTGCAATATGTTGTCTTCAAGTAACCTTACTATCAATGCTGTGACAGTAATATTTATTCTTGTTGTCCATCTTGAGCACTTCTTGAGGCTTGAACAAATAAATGAACTTCTACCAAGATGTACTCGAATCTTATTTGCAGCAAACAAAAACGGTTACATAGATATACTCTGGCTGTGACAGTATGTTCATACTTAATAGAATTAAGTACATAAAATATCTAATTAAGTTGTCTCATAGCTATCACCCATAAATCCTAACAATCTCCCCCAATTTGTTTTTATGGAAAATAACAACAAATTTACAATTAATACATGTTGACAACTTAACTAACCAAGATCAGAATTGACAGAGAATTTTTACTTAGCTTCAGATTTCCTTTTCTGTCTTGCTTCATCCTCTCTGTTGAGAGCTTCCTTAAGAACTTCTCTGAGTTCTTCCACCAGTGCTTTTTCATCAGGAGAGATAGCCTCATCTTCAATCTCATCAATGTGCTTTTGAACTGTCTTGGAGAGGCATACTCTAGCATCCTGAAGATCCATCCATAAGTCTTTGCTAAATGCATGAGTTCTGAACTTCAGTGTGCCTTCAAAGACTTTGAATCTACTTCCAGGGTATGCATTCAAGGTTTTTCTCCTTGACTTATCCAACTTTGAGTTTTCACCCTTCCTCCTTTGAAGAATGGCCTCAATCTCAGAAGAGCATAGTTGTTCCACTGGATGAATTGATCCAATCACCAAGTAGAGTAAGTCTTTCAGGGCACTGGTTTTGAGTTTGTGAAGGCTTCTCACTGGAATCTCTTCCCATATGAACTTGATTCTCAGAGGATTCTCAAGCATACAAGATTGGTAATTGGGTCCTTCACTCTCCACCTTGTTGGCTTCTCTTCTTTTATTCAAGAATGCATCTTCCATATCTTCAGTGGTTTCTCTTCCTGTAGGGTTTGAACACTACACCAAAAATGACCTATTGTAACCCCATAAAAGTGTATTGTTAGACCCTAAAAATGTTACAGTAGATGTTTATGTAACGTTTTGACCAAAATTCGGCGTTACATTTACTGGCATTGCCTATGGCTTCTATTGTAACACTATGTGTACTTATTGCAACCTTTTTTAAAATATTACAATAGCATTTTTTTGTAACACTTTTGTCTGTTTTAGTAACATTTTTAAGGTGTTGCAATAGACTAATGCATCACTTTTTTGCAACATTTATTAAGTTAAAATGTTACAAAGTCAGTTTATTGCAACATTTCTATGCAACATTTTGATACCTTTTGCAATACTTTTTGGTTTTTTGCAACAATTATCTGCAATATTTTGATGCATGTTGTAATGTTTTTTGGTTTTTTAGCAACATTAATATGCAACTTTTATATCCCTATTGTAATACTTTTAGATTTTATTGGCAAAACCTATTTGCAACACTTTTTATTAGTCCAGCTTGCAGTGTGCTATTTGAAATTTGAATATACCATTCACAAAAGCATACCAAACCAGAAATCACATTTCAAATGGAAAATCCAACAAAACATGACAATAAAGCCCAAAGTCGGGTTGTAGCACAATATCATCTTACATCTAGTACTTAAGTCGAAACACATGTCGACTTATCCCACAATTCTACATTAAACTTAATCTTTCATGTCAAAATATCAACCTACTACGAAAAGTATGCACATGTAAAAATCATTAGTCTAGGGTGCATCCTCTTCTGTTACAAACTCAAGCTCGGCCATGACCTCCTCAACTAGCAATGTAATGTTTCTTTTTCTTCTTTCCTCTGTTAAAGAGATTTGTGATTTCTGCAACCTCTTCTTCCTGTCATCTGGAGAGGAATTCACATTTTTCCGTATCTGAAAATCCAACACATATGCCTCAAATCCTGGCTACAAGACAGAAAAAAGATTATTACATAACTTCTATATCATAAAGTACTTTTATAAGGGTTTCCAGCAGGGACCAAGACCTCTGATTTACAAATGTACATATTGCATATAAAAATATATAGTGAAATAATGGACTACTAATTTGTTTAGACAGAGATGAGAACCACTACCTTAGCAGTAAGAAAAACCAGCATTTGATCTATTTTTATTTGTGGATAAACACGAAACATTGATATACGGTGAGCTCTTACACTTAAACATGTAGTGTACCTCGGAAAGACTGCCACAAGAAAGAGAAAATTACAAAAAGATCAAAGGTTTAACTATACCATCACGGGCTAACTGCTCTGATAATTGCTCATCAGAAATTTCATCAGAACCACAACTTGGAGATAAAAGTGTTTGTATCCTCTCTTCATTACCAAGCTAGTGTCCTATCGCCACCATCATTGCTGCTGATAATCTAATTTCAGCAACTGATGCATTTTCTGAAGGTAAAGAGTCACTACCCCCAATGCAAATTTCAAGTTCGCCTAGTATACCCCTTCTCTGAGAAGGAAGGTCAAAGAGCCTTTCTTGGATAATTTGACACATATACTCCAACTCTTTAGAGATAACTTCAGTAGGCTTGACCTAAGGAGAGGATTAAGAGGGTCACTATACAATATACATGTAAAAAAATATGAATATTATGGTACCAACATTAAATTACCTCCAGCTCAAGATGATTCCAAAACGCGTTTTAAGATGTTGGGAACTCCCAATGCATCTTAGCCGACCCCCAACCTTGAAATACAATGCCAACAAAGAACAAAAAAAGATCGATCAGATCATACTAACCATTTCATCCTGCATGATCAATTAGTATAAGTGAGTATGTACCATTATTCCTGTCCTAGTGCAGAGTGCTTGAGCTTCATTCATGCTGTGAGTAGTCAGGATAACAGCTGTTTTTCCTTGTCTTGTTGATAATCGAGATATAACCTCCCACATAAACCGTTTGGCAATGGGATCCATACCTGTTATGGTTGATAAACCAAGATTTCACATGAGTTATTAATGAAGAACATGGACCAGTTTATTCTAAGCTAGAGTGAACATGAACAAATAGTACATAAAATGTGAAGTAGTTGATCTATTCCCTGAGGAACCCAGATAGCAGAACAACACCAAAATTGCTCTAAACGTTTTGTTTATCCTACCAGGCCTAAAATCACAGTTCTGTACGAATTCATAGGGCGAAGTTGTGCAGTATCAAAAACATAAAGAACTCAACCCGGATATTATTTTGCGCAGCTATTTGTTATGCATGCTTGTTGCTGGTAGGATATGATGAATTATTGATGGGAGATGAATTACTTGCCAATTACTTTAGAAGAGTTAAAAGGGAAACTTCTTCCGAGTAGGATATGAAAATTATACGTCCCTGCACCAAAGACTCTACCAAGATTTTTAATAGCTTATGTAGCATAAACTAACATTGCATATCATGTGCGTGGTAAACAATTATCATTGTAATGAAAGAATAAAATATGTATTAGGGCGCCATGCTAGTGGCATTAATCTAAAAATGCAAAAATATAACATTAACATAAATTTGTCACTGTAATTGTTCTTATTTAGAAGGTAATGAATTCAAACACTTCAAATTGAATTTTTACTGTTGCTGAAGCCTGAAAGACTGGACATCATTAACACGTTCAATCACATGAAATGGCCTTTTTATGTACTTAATGGAGCTCATGGTGTTCTTTCATAAAGGATTGGAGAGATCAGAGTGGGTGACACTCTTACATAACACTGGTCAACAGTTTTAAATAATCATCTAAACCAATACCTCTGCCTTCTCACGTGCTCTCACCTTTTAGTTGTGTAGATCACATAATTATCTATAGACTTCTCTTTGAAATGAAAAAGAAAGGTCTGACATGGTCCAAGCACCTTATAAAACGGACATGATTTTTTTTTTACTTTATCTGCAAGAGACCAATATTTTCTTCTTTTGAAGTTCTAAAGGTTAAGATAAAGAAATAATTTATCGCCATTTATTCTGTTGCTTGTAGGTGAGGTGAAACAGCTAGCAGACGCTGCTTTTTCCAATGTCAGTTCAGGGGATTTATAAAGAGAACTTGTACTACTTCTCATCTTTGTTGTTCACTAACGACTATATCATATTTGTGAGACAGACAAACAATACATACTTAAGTAGGGTTGATGTTTTACGAGGCTATGCCAAATTGGTAGTATGTCAAATCAGGTGGTATTTGCCAGCATTCTTATGTCAATGTACAAGTATAACGGTATGGCACCCAGTTGTTTCAATTTTAAATATTTATTTTTCGACAATTTTCTACTGGATGACCATATATGCTTAGTAGTTCGTATAGAAAAAAAGTGACAATTGTTCAAGAAAGACATACATTTGCCAGATCGTAATCTGGGACTCCTTTTATTCTAGCGTAGAGTTCAAGATGTTCTTGGACAGTCAAAAATTCGAGCAAAGCATCAAACTGAAGGCAATATCCGATCTGAAATATAAAGCCACTTGCATTTGATGTAATACTGGTGATATATCATATATCATTTATATATTTAAAAAAAATCAAGAGTTAAATTTACACACATGTCGACGAGCTGCTTTGGGGTTCATACGAATATCACTGCCAAAGATATATGTTGTTCCATCAGTTGGAGATTCCTCACCTGCATTTAATAATTAAATCAAACAGAAAGATATTACATGGTCATTCATTAACAATACAGATTAATTAACACTTAGCACAGGACTGGAGACAAAAGCTCTGAGACCAAGATTGACCGTGATATACCGTGAGAACCACTGCCTTGTAGAAACAGTTCCAAAATTTGACTTATGTAATCTTCTTCGACGAAAACAAATCCTGAGACCAGGATTTCAACTACAAGCCGCTGGTAGGATTCAAATTAATAAGATATGGTTATCTTTTAAAAACAAAGATTCGTGGTTTAGTCATCAGGTAGCATTTATCAACTACATCATAATAATAAAACATATAATCAAAAGAACAAATATAATTTATACTCAAATCATATAATACACATAACAAATAAATACACAGAAAAATGTAATAAAACAGAACATATAATCAAAAGAAATTTCAAATGCATAATATCAAAGAAATTCACATAATAATCAAACATATAATAAAAAAAAATACACATATAATCGAACATACACATATAATACACATATAATCGAACATATACATATAATCTAATTCAATAAAATAAAACAAAGTTGGGTATATTACCTCTAATTGAAGCTTCAATTGAGGTTTGGGGGGGGGGGGGGTGTTGGGTTTTGAAGTGGATTTTAGGGGTTAGGTTTTGAAATCGATTTTGGGGGTTTTTGGATTTTGAGAGAGGTGTGAGCTATGAGTGAGGTTTGAGAGGGGTGAGGCCGAGAGAGATGGTCGGGAGAGAGGTGAGAGAGGGTGCGGCAGAGAGAGGGAGTCTGAGAGTCGGGGGAGTATTTTAGATCTAAGAGTGTTTGAGGTGAGTGTATTATTTTTGTGTAATAAAAATTTTGGTACCAACTAAAATATTTGGTACCAAAATTACCCGCCCAACGAAAAAATCGAACTCCCGCCTATATTTTTTGGAAAGTGTATAATGTTATTGTAACGCTTTTCTGAAGTATTGCTATAGTTATAAAATTTTCAAAATGCTTCTTAGGCTTGCAACACTTTCTCATTTAAAATAACTTTTTTAAAAGTATTACAATAGATATGCAGGTTTCTTGTCTATAGCAACATTTTATGCAACACAACCATATGATGGGGTTGCAATAGGTCATTTTTGGTGTAGTGGAAGATTCTTCATGACTTGGTTGGGATTGCACCTCTTCTTCAGGAAGATCATCTTCATACTCAGCTATTTCTTCATCAGAGTATTCGAGCAAATGGGCAATATCAGCATCATCATACAGTGACCATTCCTCAAATTTCTGATAGAATTCTTCATCTCTCACAGCTTTGTATGCCAAAACGTGGTTCATGACTTTCTCAGGGACATTGTCATAACCTTGCATTAGATTGACCATCCTTACCAAGTAGAAGTAATCAATTCTCCTTGTTTCTATTCTCCTACTGTATGAAAGAGTTTCTGATACATTATGTGATGTTACCTCCATGGCAAAATCATTTTTAACTATCACAAATCTTGATGCATCAAACCAAAGAACATATTCAGTTGTTTCTTTGTTGCTATCCAACTTCACCTCGACATTCCTGATTTGTGCAGCTTCCTTTTCCAAAAGATCCAGAGAGCTGTAAAGTTTTGATTGGATAGGCTTCCTCAGTTTCCTGCCAAGTCTAGTAGCTTTCTCCTTTCCTGAGTACTTGTGTTTTCCTTTCCTTGCTTTTGTAGTCTCCTCAGGTTCAAGTTCCTGTCTAGAAAACCAAGCCCTTGCTAAGGATTTTGTTCTTTTAGGTTTGATAATAGGCTTGATTTCATCCTTGACAGCATCTTTGTTGACAGTATCCTCCATGACAGTATCTTCCTTGACAGTGTCTTCTATGACAGCTTCTTTCATGACATCTTCCTTGAGGATAGTGTCTTATGTGACAACTTCTTTGGTGACAGTATCTTTTTCAGCATTTATACTATCTATAACACATCTTAAAATATTTGCCTCCAAAGCTTCAACTATTACAGACTCCTCTTCTTCTGTAACTCCATCATCTTTCTTTTCTTGTACAGGAGCTTCTTCTTTATTTTCCTCCTGGGATTTAGGTCCAACATTCCCAGAGGTGCTTCCACTAGCATTTTCTGCTTCTCCAGTTCCTCCACTACCATCCAACTCATCATCATCATCAAAAGGAACATCATAGGAGCAGCTTTCTCCTTGTTCAGCTTTGTTGGAGTTTGCTTTGGAGATCATCTTCTTCATAGTAGAACTCAGTTCCTTGTCCCTTTTCACCAGCAAGTCATAGATTGTTTTGACAGCAAGAACTCTTTCCTTGTTGGCTTTAGAGTTGAGAATCATGTTTAACACCTTCAAGATTGACCTTGACTCCATTGTTGAAGTGCCTCCTAGACTCATATATGCACATCTCCTGCTACCACTTTTAGTGGTACCTTCATAGTAGACACAGAATGGATTGGTGTAGACTTCTGAGAGTTTCTCTGCAATTAAATTCATCATTTGCAGATGTAAAATCTCATTGAAGGCTGTATGGTTTATTGTAATTTTGTTCTTCATTACTGTTAGCACCTTTGCTGGAAGACTCTGCAACAGCTGTATAGTAATGAACATGGATATTCCAGTGTTTAAGTACACATCAATAGCCCACCTCCTTTCTTCATTGATCTTTACACATACACTGGTGATTTTCTCTTTAAGCAAGGTTGAGCAGTTACTCAACTTTCTGTTTGGCTCCTTCATAGCTCCCTTAACTATCCTGTAGAAGTCCTCATCATGATTCTTCAAGGTACTTTCCCTGTAGTCAACCATTAGGGCATTGGCATCTTCTTGGCTGAACTATGTTCCTTCACTCCAAGTGTTTCCTGACAAGATGTATTCAGGCATCTTGTCTTTCCCTTTTCCCAACCTGTTATGCTCCTCCTTTTCTCTCCATTACTTTTCAAGAGCACTCTCCTTTGGAATTGGAGTTGGCTCTCTTATTGTTACAGGAGGTAAAATTGGGTTCTTGAAAGGAACAATCCCTTGCATTGCTTCCAGGGCTTCTTTGGACATTAGAACAGTTTCTCCATCCATCTCATATTCAAAGAGGTTATCAGCCTCTTGCACTTGCTCCCCCTTACTTCCTGAATCTCCTTTAGTTCCCCTTTTCTTCTTTGCAGACACTGATCTCCCTTTAGCTGCAGGCTCCCCCTCACTCCTTGAAACCTTCTTTGAGACATGTTCCCCCTGAGCTACATCCTGCCTGGTGACACCTTCTGATTCTGCCCTTTGAGATTCTGATCTTACCCTTTTCTCCCCCTTAGGTAAGTTGGCAGCATCAATACTGGAAGATAGAACCTGAATGGTAGAGAATCTAGTGGCCACCATTGTAGACAGGCTGTCAAGCTTGGATTCCATGGAGAGACACATGTTCTCTAGAGCTGTAAACCTGAGTGCAATAGAGGGACCACCTGATCTTAACCTTCTTGGGGGTGAAGGAAAAGATTGGGGCTTGGAGGCTGTGGGGGTTCTCACACTCTCAGTGTTTTTCTGAGTGATCTCATCACTCCTCACAGAAGAAATCTCATGGCCTAATTCCAGGAATTGTGAGGCTCCCTCAAAATCACTCTGGACATGCTCAAGTCCCTCACCTTTTGCCAGCTCATTTGGCTGCCTCTCATTTTTATGCTCACCTCTCTTTTATTTTATCTCTCTTTTCTTTTACACACCCTCACTCATCCTAGATGCATGGGTATGAGCAGTACTTACATGCAATGAAAAAGATGGTTTAGAGTGTACCTTTAAGAACTGAGATAGTGGCACATCATCATCAGAGACATCTTCAACTATGACAGCATCAAAATCAGACTGAGCAGAGGTGACAGGAACTTTGCCAGGAATGTTACTGTCAGTTGGAAGATTGACAGTAGGTTCCACTGCATCTTGGACAGCAGGTTTGGTTTTGACAGCAACTTCAACTGAGTCCTCGACAGCAGGGTCACCTGTGACAGCAACATTCACAGTGTCTTTGACAGCAACTGAGGCTGTGACAGCATCTTCCCTAAGGTAAGATGTGCCTTGGAGATTGAACAAGGTACTGGTTGTTTCACTTTCCAGCAGAGTTGTACCTTACTCTTTCTCAGTGTTTGAAGGAGTGGTGTCCATCTCACTTTGAGAAATGGGTTATTGTGGACCATTTGATGGGGGCTCATCCATGATTGGAGATGGATGATCAAAACCTGAAGGGTTGGGACTGTCCCCCTCTCTAGGTTGTGGAGAAGAAACAAATGAATGTGTAGGGAAGGAAGAAAGTGAAAGTGGAGAAGAGAATGATGGCTACTTCTCAGATGGAACTTGAGAAGCATCAATAGGGGAAGTGAAATCCTCACTGTGTCCTGACTCCATGTGTGTTTCTGCAAATGGAGGCTCCTCATGAGTTGGAACATGAGGTTGTGCAGACTCTTTACTAGGTGCCTTGGGAGACAGGCCAATTTCAATAGATGTCCCTTGTTGAGAAGGAACACCTAGGGAGGAGTTTATTTCCCTATTTTCCTCTACAGTCTTTTGGGAGACTGCAGGGAGGCTGACAGTGGTTTTGGTCCTCTTAGCTCTCTTCTTCTTAGGCTCAGGAGGAACCACTGTGGGTTCTAGTGGACTACCTTTCTTATTTGCTGCACTAGGTGCAGGAACTCCCTCTTGACTCTCAACACTACCACCAACACCAGTCTCTAGGGGTCTTTTTCTTGTTTTTTGTAAGGCTTGTCTCTGTACTTTGGGAAGTCTAGAGAACCTAGGCTGAATGTATGGGGTAGAATGAGGGTTAGCTGAATTTGGGTCTAATCTAGCTTCATTCTCAATAGTGAAGGTGTCAAAACCAGAAGGTAATGGAAAATCAAGGTCAGTCACTTGATCAACCATGTGTTTGGTGAAACATAGTGAAATATGTGCATTTAAATTCTGTGAAGTGAGAGTTGTGTGAGTGTTTCTTTTCAGTACAGGGCACACCTCTAAACGAGGGGCATTCTCATCAAAATTGCATAAAGAATTAATGCATAACATTAGAAAGCGAGGATAGATGTTTACCTTCTTACCTATGGCAGCCTTGAGATGTGCCATGAGCAGCTTTCCAACATCCACTGTGTACCCATGAACAAGAGAGTGAGTGAGTTTCTTGATGTATGTGGGAATTCCATTCCAGCCTGTGGTCTTAGTAGAGAACACTTGCACCATAGCATCAAACACCATACTCCACTCCTTGCGGAGATATTTCCTGTCCATTTCACCAGAGGGGTACCATTTTGTTGTTCCCTCTTCATGAATAGGTCCAGAATACCCAATCTTCAAGAAGAGCTTCTTCAGGGTCTCATCACTAGCAAGCTCGGTATAAGTCTTTCCTGGTTCCAGCACAATTCCCAAAGCTGCATTGATGCCTTGAACATTGAGAGAGTAGCTATGCTCCTTGATTTTGAACTGAATGTAGGAGATGTCACCATCTTCTTGAGCAACGGCTGTCTCCCAGAAATTTTCAATCCTGTCTAGATCAAGAACAGGAGTAGAGATAATTGCATACCCAAGGTAGGACTTATTTAGGAAATAAACAAGCCCTTTGAAACCCTCACCAGCATCACTTGGAGAGTAGATGCCAGCAAAGTTGGTTTGTGAAATTGATTGCTTGGGGGCCATTTTTGCTTGTTGAGAGAAGAAAGAAGGTAGAAGATGAATTGCTCGGAGAGAAGAGAAAGGAGAGTGTTGTGTTTGATTTTTGAGAACAGTTCTATGTTTGATGAATTTAGAGGGAAGTTCAAGCGTTTAACTGACAAAGTGGAAAAGTGAAATCGTGTCTTAACCCAATTAACATTCACGTGGGTTACTAGCTGATTTCTCTCTCCTCATGGAGGATGTGTGTCCAATTTTAACGGTCCACTACTTTGACAGTAACCTGCGCGCTCACAACAACTGTGTCAGTAACTTTGGTGTGATGACAACATGTTTTGCGTGACAGAAACATTTCGCGCAAAACTTATTGTCATCGTTAAGTTCTCACATGACAGTATCTTTTACAAGTCATGACAGAAAGTTGTTTACTGCTGTCGAGAAGCTAACTGTCAACTAACCGTGACAGCTACTTTTCTTGATGACAGCAACCTTTGCAGGAAAATAACAACTGTCATGACTTTGTATTGAAACTGTTATGATTAATAACTTAACTGAAGAGACACCAGTTAAACATATACAATATTTATTACTGATTCATCATTCATTCAAAACAATATTCAACCAGTTAAGCAATTAACAACACACACAACAAGCAAATGGAAACTACAGAAAGAGACCGGATAATTTTATTAATTTTATTAAATGAAGAAGGGTAAAATACTACAATTGGTGAGATTAACTATTCATTACAGTCTTTCTTAACCAAATCTAGAACTTTTTCCCTAACTTCCTCTTCTGAGATTCCTTCTTCCTTAAGGAGTGCTTGAAACTCCTTTTCCTCTTCTTGCACCTTAGCCTCCTCAGCGGCCTTGGCTGCAAGTTCTTTTTTTTCTTCCTCATCGAGGGCGTCCCATAACTCATCAAACAAGGCTTCTACTTCTTCATTGTAGGGCTCACTTCCACAAGGCTTAGGCCTGAATTCGATTCCTACTTTGTTTTCCATTTTACCCTTTTTCTAAATGATTCACTAATATGGCCTAAGATTCATTTTATAGGCATACTAGGTTAAGAGAGATGTAAACGGTCAACAGTTTGGAATACCAATACAACTACCACAGATTGCAATTAAGTGATGTCTACCACTAATCCAACAATCAAAGCAAAACTGACCAATCAAGAAAAATTCCTTGACCAATTTCAACATTAAAAACCATGCAAGTTAATGTCATACAGAGTCTAGAAAAATCCTGATAGCTTCAAGTCTGGCAACAGGTGCAAATGTCTCATCATAATCTATCCCTTCATGTTGATAGTAACCTTTAGCTACTAGCTTTGCCTTGTTTCTAGTCACATTTCCATTTTCATCCAGTTTGTTTCTGAAAACCCACTTTGTCTCAATAACTGACTTTCCCTTTGGTCTTGGAACCAACTTTCATACATTGTTTCTTTCAAACTAGTTGAGTTCCTCTTGCATAGCAATCACCCAATCAGAATCCAAAAAATGCTTCATCAATTGCTTTAGGCTCCACTTGAGATAGAAAACAGGAAAACATGTTGTCTGCAGAAATATTGTTCCTGGTTCTCACCGCAGAAGAAGGATCTCCAATAATTAAGTCATTTGTGTGATCCTTGTTCCACCTTGTAGTTCTGGGCAAGCTTCTTGTTTGATCTGAAATAGTAGCCTCAGTTAGAGGAACTGAGTCTTCACCAGGGCAATTGTCTCCACCATTTTCTTCAACATCTCCAGAGTCACCATCATTTTGAGTATTTCCTGAAATAGTCTGTGACTGAGCTGGAGTTTGATTTATATTACTTTCAATGACAGCATTTTTTTCAGTTTCAACAGTTTGAGTAAATGTAGGTTCTTCAATAACATTTTCTTCTTCTTCCAAGTATCATTGATTCTCAAATCTAAGAATTTGCATTTGACCTTCTTCATGCAATCCAGGAAACTTGGTTTCATCAAATGTGACATTCACACTTTCATCTATGATTCTGTGTTCCAAGAGATAGACTCTGCAGGCAGTCCTTTCTAAAACATATCCCATGAAAATTCCTTCATAAGCTTTGGTGTCAAATTTCCCTTTCTTTTCATGGTTATCTTTCATCATGAAACATTTGCTTCCAAACACATGAAAGTACTTGACAGTAGGTTTCTTTCCATTGAGCAGATAGTAAGGAGTGTTCCCATGAGTCTTGTTGATCAGGGTTCTGTTCTGTGTGTAACAGGCTGTGTTGATAGCTTCTGCCCAAAAGTATGTAGGTAACTTTGCATCATGAAGCATAGTTCTGGCAGCTTCAATGAGAGTTCTGTTCTTCCTTTCTACAACTCCATTCTGTTGTGGTGTCCTTGCAGCAGCAAATTATTGTACAATTCCTTCATCTTTGCAGAAATTACCAAGTGTGGCATTTCTGAACTCAGTACCATTGTCACTTCTTAGAATTTGAACTTTGGCATTTGGAGTTCTGTCAAGAACTCTTAAGTGATCAATGATAACTTGAGCAGCTTCATCTTTTGATTCTAGATACTTCACCCAAGTATACCTAGAATAATCATCCACCATAACTAATGCATATCTCTTCTTGGCTAAAGATGGAACATTAACTGGTCCAAAGAGATACATATGAATTAGTTTGAGTGGCTCTGTGTTGGTGTTGATTTGTTTTGACCTGTGCACAGCTCTCTTCAATTTTCCCATTTGACAGTCCTCACACAGTCCTTCTTGACAGAATTCCTGTTGAGGTAGTCCTCTAACTAATTCCTTCTTCATCAGCATATTCATTGTTTTGAAGTTGAGGTGAGAGAGTTTCCTGTGCCAAAGCATACTGTCACCAACAATAGCTTTACTGTAGAAACAGTAAATCTTATCCTTCTTTGTTGAGCTTAGGTCAGCAACAAACAAGCTTCTTTTCCTTACCCCTTTCAGAGAGAGGCTTCCATCTTTCTTGTGATAGATATTGCACACCATCATGTCAAAATCAACCTTGAATCCTCTGTCACTGAATTGGCTGACACTGAGCAGGTTGTGCTTCAATCCATCAACAAGTGCAATATCATTAATGACAACATTTCCAATTTCCAAACAGCCATATCCCACTGTGTAACCCACTTTTCCTTAGAATTAGACTTGGTCTTATTCTTAGTGGATGTAGCCTTCTTACTGTTTTCAGTAGGCTCAGAAGTCTCAACAGTTTGCAAGTAGGTACATTGTTCAGTAGATAAAATAGGCAGATTGAAACAAGTACTCATAGCAGTTATCTTGCATGGCATACAATCAATGTTATTACACACCACCATAGATCTATGCATAATGGGGGTTCTATGTAAGTTACCATCTTTCATGGTCACATTGTCTTTGACCTCTTTTGGTTTCTTACAAACATGAGTTAAGTGATGTGAGGAGCCATAGTTATTGCATAGTTTTCTAGGAGCATTACCAGCATTAGCATTGCCATTTCCTAACTTACCATTCCTGTTTCTAGACTTGTAGGTAATTGTGTCATCAGGATCTTCTGAAGTTGCTGTCGAGCTCTTCTTGACAGTACCTTTCACACCTTCTGTCTTGACAGTAGGTTTGGAAGTTACTGTCTTTGAAGCTCTCTTGACAGTATCTTTAGAAGTTACTGTCTTGCCATTATTGACAGCATCTTTAGAACATTCTGTCAGATTGTTTGGCAAAGTTACTGTCTTGGGGATAGAGACAACATCTTTTCCTTCAACTATTGAACTGTCAATACCTTCATCCTCATCATCAAGTTGTTGCTTGATGAGCATGGCTTCCTCATCAAACTCAAATTCAGAAAGTTTGAAAATTGGTTTGTTGGTCTTCTTGAGGACATGAGGTTTGACAGAAGCATCAGTTGAACAATCCTGACTAACCATTTCTTTACCATGTCTTTTTCCATACTCAAAACCTATCCCTAACTTTTGATCCTCTGTGTGTTTCTCATGATAATCCTGAAGTTGTTTGGATGAGTTTCTGTAGGCTTTAATCTTGAATTCATTTTCACTAATTTCTTTCCTTAGAAACTCCTCAATTTCTTTAGCACAGACTAATTCATTTTTGAGTTTAGCATTCTCCTGTGTTAAAGATTCTAATCGACTGGTCTTCAACAAAAGCAAATCATTTTCAGAATTGAGTGTTTCATTCAATTTAGTTAACCTAGCAATTTCTCATTAGCTGCAGTTAAACTAGTGTGAACATTGAACATCTCTGCACTCAATTCCTCAACAGTTTGTTTGTATTCATCTTTAGACATATCAAGTAAGACAAGTGAGGGTACCTGACTTGGAGAGCTAGAGGTGGTCTCTTCAAATTTAGCCATGAGTGCTAGATTCACATATTCCTCTTCCCCTTCATCATCAGTATCATCCCAGCACTTTCCTTCAGCCACATAGGCCTTTCCCTGTCCTTTCTTGAAGTGTCTACTTGACCCTTTATCCATCCTCTGATTCTGCTTTGGTCTTCTGCACTCAGTAGCAAAATGACCAAGCTCATTGCAGTTGTAACACCTGAACTTGGATCTGTCCACCATCCCTGTTTTGTAACCACCCCTTGTGGCACCACCTTCAACCTTGGAAGAATTCCCTCTGCTGAACCTTGATGTTTGACCTTGAGGCTTAAACGGCTTGTTTCTCTTGAATCTTATGTTTTTAAATTTCTTAGCCATGTAAGCCATGGTTGGATTATCCATCTTCTCCATTTCTTCTAAGGAGTAAAAGTCTTCATCTTCAACATCAGTTATCTGCAGTACAACTTTCTCCTCATCATCTACAACCTCTTCAATCTTAGGAGTAGGTACTGGAGCAGGTTGTGTGACTTGAGTTTCTTCACTAGGTTGAGTGATTCTTGGCACATGAGCCACGAGAGCACCTGACATATTAGCCATCTTTCCTCTGGATCCAGCTAGAATAGCTCTTTTCTGGAAAAACTCAAGCTCATATGATTTAAGCACACCATATAAAGTTTCAAGAGAAATATTGTTCAGATTTCTTCCTTCTCTAATGGCAGTGACTTTGTGCTCAAGATGCTCAGGAAGTGTGAGCAAGAACTTGACATTTAACTCCTTCCTATCATAGTACTTGCCATGAATCTGTAGCTCAGTCATCGGTTTACTAAACCTCTCAAACATTGTTGTTAGGTCTTCTCCTGACTTTGCCATGAAAGCTTCATACTGAGAGATGACAATTTGTCTTTGATTGTCTTTCACTTCTTCACTTCCTTCACATAGCAGCTCGATCTTGTTCCACATGTCCTTGGCTGATGAGAACCCAATGACATTCCCACACATGGCTATGTCCAAAGTGAGAGCATCCAGTAAGATGAGTTGCAAGTAATCATACAAGGCTACCTTCTCTTTTTCTGGCTCTAGAAACTCTGAAGGTAATTTGTTGACCTAGTAGGCTGGAACAAGAACACCATCCACAGTTGAGGCTTCGATTTCTTTTCGTGGCACGAAGGGACCATTCTGGAGGATACCCAAGTATAATGGATTCGTAGCTTTGATAAATAACATGATCTTTCTTTTCCATACATTGTAGTTCTCCTTATCAAAAGCTGGAATCTTTATGCTACTTGACTTCTGCAAACTTGTCATGATCTCAGATTTGTAGAACAATCTGTCTGCTCTGATACCAGTTGTTGGTCCTTGACTATTGCAGGAGGGGGGGGGGGTGGGGGGGGGGGGGTTGAATGCAATACTGATAAATCTCAATCTACGTTTCAACAACAAAAACTAAGATTAACGTTTATCAGTTTATCGAATGCAAACACAAGTAGTCACACGAGTATTTCTCACAAAATAAATGTTTTATTTATTTTGCAATGGGTTGCTACAACCTCAAGAAAATGTTCATTTTCTTGAGCTTCAGTTTCTTGAGTGATTGATTACAAAGAATGGATTGAGAGATAGTCTTATTAGACTAATCATATCACTATCAACACGGGTCTAGTGAAGCTGCTGTCATTTTCAAGTGGCAGCTTCTTACAAATTGCCTACCCGTGAATCTTTCCTAAATTGCTATACGAACAGCTTATCAGTACAGAACAAAGCAATTTAGAACCATTCTATATTAAGCTAACACAATTCAGTAGATGTAGATTTTTCATACTCTAGAATTGGTGAGCTTTGTCATGTGATCTCTCAAGCTTCGGTCGTAGTCTTGCAGACCTGTTGCAGTGTTGGGATACTGCAACACGCCTGTTTCTTGAACATCCAAACTGTCACAAGTTTGACTGGGTAGATCCCCAATACAAATGTTATCCCTTCATGACAATATCCTGATGGCTAAGCTTGTTGTCACAGGAATGCGCTTTTGGTGACAGTAGGAAATCTCCGCAGAAGGTGCTGTCAGGATTTCCAAGCTTGCTGTCAGGCTAAGGTAAAGTTGTTGTCTGAGGTCTTCCGTCAATGTTGTTGTCAGAGTGAATGTACTGTCGTGACTTGCAACATGTTGTCTTCAAGTAACCTTACTGTCAATGCTGTGACAATAATATTTATTCTTGCTGTCCATCTTGAGCACTTCTTGAGGCTTGAACAAATAAATGAACTTCTACCAAGATGTACTAGAATCTTATTTGCAGCAAACAAAAATGGTTACATAGACATACTCTGGTTGTGACAGTATGTTCATACTTAATAGAATTAAGTACATAAAATATCTAGTTAAGTTGTCTCATAGATATCACCCATAAATCCTAACACAAAGTTGTTGACATGTCAACTAAAAAATGCTATATCACCAGAGATATTGTGTTTAAAGAACATGTTTATCCTTTTCATACCATCGACTAAAACAATGATAGCCATGCCAACATGTTCACTACTCTTATTTCTCCTACTGAAGATACTGTATCACCACTACACTTTGTTTCCACTCCTTCATCTTCTGTTCCTTCACCTTCCACATCAGACACGTCTGAAATTCAAGATATCATTCCTACTAGACTTGTCAGATAAATAACTATATCTACCAGATTGAAGGACTTCACAGGTCTCCCAGCTCATCTAGTTGCCAACTCTATCAACTCTGCAAACAGTGACATGTCTGTAACAGGTAATTCCTTTTGTCTTTATAACATCCATAATTATCTCTCATATGCTATATTTAGTCCATCTCACACTCAGTATCTTGCTGCTACTGCACAAATCTATGTTCCCTATACATACAAACAAGCCTCTACTAATTATCAATGACTTTAAGCCATGAAACTTGAGATCAATGCTTTAGAATCCAACCATACTTGAGAGATTGTTCCTAAACCAAATAATCAACATATTGTGGACTGTAAATGGTTATTTAAAATCAAGTATAAACCTGATGGGAGTGTTGAAAGATACAAAACAAGTTTGGTGGCAAAAGGGTTCACACAAACATATGGACTTGATTACTTTGAAACTTATGCTCATGTTGCCAAAATGACTACTATGAGGTTATTAATTGCAGTTGATGCAGCACAAAACTGGCCTATATCTCAACTAGATGTCACTAATGCTTTTCTTAATGGATATTTGAATGAAACAATGTATATGAAGCTTCCCCCAGGTTATTTGCATCTATCTTCAAGCTTCAGTCTTAAAGATATTCCTGATCCTTCCACTGTTGTTTGTAAACTTAAGAAGTCATTGTATGGGCTTAAGCAAGCTCCAAGATGATGGTTCACAAAATTTGCTACAGCTTTAAAGGAGTTTGGTTATCTTCAATCTCACTCAGATAACAGTTTGTTTACTTATACTCTCAACAATAAATTTGTTGTTGTCCTGGTATATGTAGATGATATCTTAGTGACAGGGTCTGACAAACATCTTATTCAACATGTCATTGATTTACTTGGTACTAAGTTTAAGGTCAAAGATCTAGGCTCTCTAAAGTACTTCCTTGGCATAGAAGTTTCTAGATCTGCTCAAGGCATATATATGCATCAAAGAAAGTACACTCTGGATATTTTGAAAGATACTGGTTTGTTGGATGCTAAACCTTTCAATTTCCTATGAAACAAAATCATACTCTCCAAGATAATGCCAGTCATGTCTTACCTGATGCTAGTGCTTCCTTATACAGAAGAATTGTAGGTAGATTTCTCTATCTTACTATTACCAGACCTGATATTGCTTATTCTGTCCAAGTCTTACCACAATTCCTTGCCACTCCTAGAAGTGATCATCTATAGGCTGCTCACAAAGTTATCAAATATCTTAAGGGTTCTCCTGGCCAAGGTTTACTCATGGCTGCTTCTAACTCTCTGTCTCTCAGTGCCTTTTGTGACTCAGACTGGCCAGGTGATAAAGAGTCAAGGCATTCTTTAACTGGTTACTGCATCAAGTTGTGAAATTCTCTTATTTCTTGGAAAAATAAGAAACAACATACCATTTCCAAATCTTCAACTGAAGTTGAGTACAGAAGTATGGATGATACTTGATGTGAGATAACATGGTTGCTGAGTGTGTTTAAAACATTTGGTATTTATACTTTTACTCTAATTATACTGTTCTGTGATAACAAGTCTGCTATTCACATTACATCTAATAGTCTGTTTCATGAACGCACAAAACATATTGAGATCGACTGTCATCTTGTACGTGAGAAGTTGCAGCTAGGCATGATCAAACCTATGCACATTGCTACTACCTTAAAGCATGCAGACATGCTTACCAAGGCTATATCTTCTGCTCAATTATCCTTGTTTAATTCCAAGTTAGGAGTTTGCAATTTGTTCACTCCTCCCTTGATGGGGCTGTTACAGGTATCAAGGACATAGAGTCCAAAGCCTCAGATTTGGATGAGACTACAGACAAACAGATTGAAGGACAAACATCAAATATAGCTCAAGTCAAGTTGCTTAGTGCGCCAAATTCAGTTAGAGATGACTCAGCAAATGCTAACTCAGCAAATGCTAACTCAGCAAGGTTGTTAGGATTCAATTAGATACAATCAAGTGTGTGTAATTACTTCTTGATTAAGCTAGAAAGATCGGTATATACATAAAGAGCTCTGTATTCATTTGTAGGATAACAAGTTTATCATCTTCATTTTTAACTACTATCTTTCTGTTATCTCCTTGTTCATTCAAGTTCCTTTAATGGAGTTTCACCTATAAATCTGTCGTATACATATATTTTTATGCATGCATCTTTCACTTAATACGAAAATTTAAATTTTTATGGCAAAAAAATCCAAGCTTGTATTTAGTAAGAATAAAGAATACAAAATGTAACTTTGCAAAAATTTTGAAAAAAACTTAGCAAAAAAAAAAAGGGAACACAAAACGTATCATATCACACAGGTTGAAAGTTTTTATTTGAGAATACAACATCCCAGTCCCGTTTTTGAGAAAAAATTGGATTTTAGTTCAATTATTGAAACAAAGTATTATTACTAAATGTATTAACAAATTATAATTTTGGGGGCTTGTGTGGACT
The DNA here is from genome assembly GCA_030848705.1 of Heracleum sosnowskyi. Classification (NCBI taxonomy): domain Eukaryota; kingdom Viridiplantae; phylum Streptophyta; class Magnoliopsida; order Apiales; family Apiaceae; genus Heracleum; species Heracleum sosnowskyi. The sequence continues at coordinate 45,337,324 of CM061239.1, read as the reverse complement.
TGTCGTTATTCAAGTAGTTATATTTGGATAGTAAATTTTGGCTTATTTTAGATTCAGGATCGGGATTTAACCTGATTTTTGAAAAATGTAAAATTTTACCCGGATTGTCATATATTATATCAAAGTCGATTCTTGAAAGTTTGATTCGTCAAATTGTTGGAGGTAGGGACACAAAGACCGATAATATTATTCTACAATGGACAAACGAAGGCTGATAATATTATTATACAATGGATAAAGGTTCATAAGTGGTGATACGAAACCAAGCGATATTATCTCACAAATAACAATAATAAGAGAGGAATGATCTTTGACCGATGAGCTAGATAACACGCCAATCCCAAATTGAGAATAATTGGGATCTTAATTCAGTTTATAAGGTAAAATACTATCTAGGCTACTCCTAAGTGCACCAACAAATCATAATATTTTAGAGACATATGGTGGGTTCATGGTTACCAAAGTTGTTGCATTTAAACTAGTAAATAACAACTTATTTCAGGTTTGGAATCATGATTTACAATAATTATAAATTATTTATGCAATTTTTTAAATTTTCTTGGTACAATTTACAATAATTATAAATTATTTATGAATCAAACTAGAAATATGACATAAATAATGTTGATTAAAATATAGTATGAGTATATGTAAAACTTTTCCTAAAGAATTTAATCACAAACGAATGTGTGTGTTGCTTAAAGGTAATGAAATTACTATACGTGTGACAAAGATATATTAGAATAGGGAACAATTTTATGAAAAAGTTAATGAAATATACGAGGTATGTATCGGAGATTCTGAATTATTGAATTATTAATATATTTTCTCATACAGTATTTGGAAATATAAAGTGTTACCGAAGGTGGCACGTTACCACTGATTGGAAGCACATGTTGAGTGCAACCAGTACCACTTCTTGTTCTTGATGTAGGGGGCTATTTTAGTAAAAATGACCCAATTGGGTTTTGTTGGTGAAGTCCGTAGATCTGTGGGTGTTTTTATCCGACCATAGAAAATATTTGTTGTGTTTAAGCTTTAATTAAATGCATACACTTTTCGAATTATATATTGGTCCACTAAAGTTTTTATTGCATCTAATTTTTGTTCTGATTTATCAATCCGATAAATTTCAAATTTATCGATAAATAATAGTAAGTATCTCAATAGATTTGTTTCAATTTCTAAAATTTACAATCATAATTTCAACAATGATGCTAAAGTTTAGTTACACAAATTTACATATGAAGAAAAGAAAAATGCACGCTGGGGATATTTGAAGAGAAATTGAATCTGAAATTAAATTGACAAGAAATTTAAGTTTGAAACATCGATTCCAAAATCTCAAGAATGCACAAATAATTTTCGGACTCCAAAGATCATATAAAGATCTGAGATGAAAACAATGAATCATTTAGATTTTGTAGAAATTGGGCCTAATGTCTTTAATTTCGATTCATTTTTTTGTATGCATCTCTGATTTCTTTTGACATGCTATCGGATATGTGTTGTCCCTCAGATCTGGATAAGCAAAAGCAATTATTGTGATTCTGGTTGATTCGTGTCACCACAGTCCTCTCTATCCCTTTCTTTATGCAAATAGCCTAGCCAATTGTGACTGTGAGTCATGTGCTTTGGCCCAGGAAAGCACATGCATCGGCTCTCTTGCCCAATCTCTTTCATATTATAATATCATATTTCTGTTGGTTACCATAAACCACCGCTCGCAATTCTAATTTTTAATAAACGAGTTTTTACTTAATACCCTTTCAAGACTTTCATTTAAAAAACAATTATTCAGAAAAGAATTTCTAAAAATATTAAGTAAATGATATTATATCCTATATATAATTAGCATAAGAGAGTTTAGGTGGTTTGGTCGTCAGGGTTAAATTAGTAAATTTATTATTATTATTATTATAATTAAAAAGAAAAATATTATATGTAAAATGCATGGTAATAACAAAAGATTACACACGTGAAAGGCAAAGGAAACGTGTTGTGAACAAGTTTGTAGAAAATATATCAAAAAAATTGTTATGTATGGTATCTAAATATTATAAAGTAAAACTCTCATTTCTATAATTTGACATTTCACCATAAAATTCACCAATTTAAGTAACAAATTAAACATATTATATATTATAAAATTTATATTTTAAAAATATCTTAATAGAGGTTGAATATTCTATATAATTAGTAACATTGTAAGATTATAAATAAATATTTTTAAATTATTAGTTAGTAGATAAATTTTACTTTGAAAAAATAAATTGAGATAAATATTATGTAACATAATAATAATAATAATATAAAATATATAAAATTATATAAAAAATATTAATAAATTATCCTGTGCATCGCACGGGTATAAAGCTAATTTTTTAAAGAAACTTGGGAATTCTTGCTATGCCTTACTTGTGTATGGGATCAGAGAAGTGGAGTATTTGTTTACAACCGTCTCCGGTCTCCACCTAATCCGTCCCTAGTTATATGTTCATTTAAATTTTTTAGGAGTTAAATTGACTAATCTTTGACTAAATATTACAAATAATTTTTTTATTATTTTTAAAAATTGAAAATTACATTTGAAAATAGGCTAAATGTACTTTTTAAGAATATAATTTTTTAATTTTTTTCAATTATCTAATATATGTAAAATTCAGTCAAAATTTGATCAATTTGACCGCTTACATGTATTTTGGGACGGAAGGAGTACTGCTCAGCAATTTTCTATTAAATCACCCTATAACTGACTAGTGGGACACTGGGCCTACATAGTTATTAAGATTTGGGAAGTAGAAAGAATAGTGGCATCCAATAGATATTTTACAGCCCAAATACTCCAGTGATCCCTATTTATAGCCCACTCCCCCTAGCCTTTCTCACCACCAAGCCTCTCTTTTACCTTTCATCACTTCATTTCTTTGCTCTTCTCCATTTGTCAACAAGATCAAAGAGGGGTTTGCTCAGCAATGGCTATGGCTACTAAGTTCTTTGCTTTCTTGCTCTTTGCACTCATTGCCATCTCCATGCTCCAAACTATGGTAAGAATGTGTGTCTTTTCATCTTGCTTTTTACACCATTTCTGTGCTTTTTTGAATAATTATCATTTTTCTAAAACATTGGTTTGTTTTGATTTTTTCCAGGTTGAGGCATCATCAGAGTATCACTTGGACAGGGTGAGTTTGGAAATTCTGTTTTAATGTGCTAAGTTTGGTTGTTGCATTTGTCTTTTCAGTTTCTTTGTTTGTTTAAACAGAGTTCAGAATACTGATGCATATATATATATATATATATGTTTTGTTTGTTTTGAACCTCAGAATGGATATGGCCCCAACAGTTTGAAGATCTCCCGTGAGCATTTCTGTTCTTTCTTCTTTTTCTTTACTGTATACACTATGTGCCACTACAAACAATTTTATTATACCAAGTTCCAACATAAATCGTATGTATCAGAGTTTTAACTTCCAAGGTTAAAAATAAAAAAATCATAAAAACACAAATCACTTATATACTACTAGTACTAGTATAAAATAAGGGTAAATCTACTTGCCCTTGCCAATTGCCATACCATGTTGTAACATGTGCCCTCTAGTTTTATTCACATGGGTGGGGCCCAAGATTTGTGCAAGAAAGTCACTATGGGGTCATATTAATTTGACTTATGGTCAAAAAATGTTTCAACTGTTAAGAACAGTTGTCAGAGGTGAATTCTTTTAATTATTATTTATTTCTGAATAAATGGATGGATGAACTAATAATATAATACCAAAAAATTACAGAGTGCCCGAATCAATGTACAAGGAGGTGCAGCAGGACACAGTACCACAAACCATGCATGTTCTTCTGCCAGAAATGCTGCAGGAAGTGCCTGTGTGTTCCCCCTGGTTTCTATGGTAACAAAGCTGTATGCCCTTGCTACAACAACTGGAAGACCCAACAAGGAGGACCAAAATGCCCTTGATCTAACCACTTTTAATCTTCTTCCTGCTGATGGGTCTTTTCATTTTTAATATTATATATAAGCACACCACTGACCAGAATGATTAAAGGTCATGTATTTGGGTTTTATGTTGCTACCACAAAAAGAAAAGATTGCTTATCTTTTCTCATGACTATCTTACTTATGTACTGAGCTAGCCACTCCATAGGTTAAACTCTTGGTTTTGCTTTGAGAATATGAGAATGGCTGCTCAATCCGTTGTCTTTCTATGAAATTTGATATTTAATGGATCTCTTTTTTCACTTGTTCATCAATTTTCAAGAATCGAAAATCAGAACTAATCAGTTTAGGATTAATTGAATAATAAATCAGGAATATTTTAGATAAATTAAGAATTTTTAGATATAATCAATAAATTTTTTAAAAATAATTAATAGGGAATTAATCAATATTTTTTTTAAAACAGGAATTTTTAGAACGAATAGTACAGGAGTTACCAATCCTAAATGGAATTCTGGGCAAACCCATGGTGGTCCAATGCAAACATACACAACAAAGTAAAAATTGGCATAAGTAAATAAGAAATAATACCCCAATATGAAAAACCGATGCTGTACCAAAACCAAAAACCATCTTCTACCAACAAACCATCCCATCGTTAATAAGCTTAGATATCAAGTTCGCACTATCTCTCTAGTTACTTCTGCAATAATGTTATAACCCAATTTCAATTGTTTAAAATCAATCACTTACTATGTACTTCCGAGTTAAGATATAGAAGGAAGAGAACGAAATTAAAAGATTTGAAATTTTCTGTCCCGATAGTGCTCCGTAACTAACCTTTGTAAAATTAAATTTTTAATTGACCGATCTCTTGAACTTGAAATTATATTTGAGATCCCATATCATATACGAGTAATGTTAGTAGCATAAATTTAGGTATCAAAAACTGTAAATATGTGAAACCAAACCAAACCAAACCAAACATACCCGGTAGATATCGTTTATTGAAAAGGGTAAAATTTACGCAGCCTTATCCTCATCCCGAAGAATGAATAAACTGTTTACGGAAAGACCCTCAACTTGTGTGTGTATAATTGCGATATATAAAAAGTAACAAATTATGATAAAACACAAAAATACACATAAAAAAACAAGTAACAATTATTAAGAAAACATCAAATTAATCACATACTTTGTAAAATGGTCTAGATATAATACCTTTGCCCATGATTTTTTTTTCATATGGGACTTACCTTGTCAAATCCGCTGCATGTTCTAATACATTATCAAAACAAAAGAGCAGTTTTCGATAAATCTTCCGAAAAATATAGATGATTCCTCGGTAAATACTCAAGATTTAAACTACCAAAACACCAAAATGCAGAGCACCGGATGTTCTAGATTTTGGAACCACCAATGTTGATAAAGATTTGTGTATTATGGATATATACAAGCATGCAGGATGTGGGTGTGCATGAATTTATCACAAAAATATGTATTTGTGATGCACAGTATGTTTTGCGACGACCGTAAATATGTGACATTATAAAATAATTTTATTCTTTGATATCCGTGTTATTGCACATAGTCTATTATATTTGATTAAATTATAAGCAATCATAATATCATAGGTATTATTTGAAAAACATTTTTATATCTAACAGGGGTGATCGCGATCCGGTTTGATTCGGGTTAGATATCAAACCGGAACCAAACCGCAAAATAGCGATTCTTGAAAAAATTAAACCAAATTGTAACCCGTAAACCAACAAAACCAAACTGGTTTGGTTTTAGTCGGTTCGGATTAACGGATTTTGACGGTTCACGACAAAATTTGGTTAAAAAAATTATAAAATAAAATAATACCTTTTCGATTTAAATTTTCTCAGATATTTTGATTAGTAAAATTAAGAAATAAAAATACTTATGAAATTCAAATTTTCCTTTTTTAAATATGCATAAATAATAAAAATTATTCCTACATAACAAAGTATTAACCGCAAATGATTAACGTTCAATTTAGTTATAATAATAAAATATTGGATACGAAAAGTAATATAAAATTTGTGATTCATAAGATAAAATTACTTTATATTATATAATCATAAATATAAAATTAATATATATATATATATATATATATTTAAGTATATAGATGCGGTTCGGATTGAGAGCGGGTTGGGTTCTTGTCAACCCGAAACCAACCCACGATCCGCGCTTTTTTAAAGTAGTTGAACCGAAATCGCGAAACACACTTTGATTTCGGTTCAGATCGGTTCAAAATCGAATTAATTTTTGCGAATTACGCGGTTTAACCCGAACCATGATCACCCTTGATATCTAATAGTAACTGAGTATTTTTTTTAGAGAAAAAAGTTCCTGAGGTTACCTTAGGAAAATTACCTGAGATAAACATATATTCAAGTACAAACAGATAATGGCAATTTTGTAAATATGTTAATCTTTCTGAAATTACAATAATACCCACCTATATTTGTATGAAAATTTTTTAATTGCCTCAAGTAACTCCCCGAGGTAACCTCGGGAACATCATATTTTTTTTATCATATAATATAATTTTCACAGTTGGATTTGTCAACCAATTTTTATACTGATTAAAACATAAGTTTTACATAAAATGTTTATACAGATGTGCCTAGGGTCACTCCCATCATCACGCACGAGAAAGAGAAAAAGGGTAAGAGGAGAAGGGAAAAAGGAGAAAAAAATATCAACGAACCAATATCATCAAAAAGAGAGAACCAAATAGTGTGTATGAGAATCCCAACCAAGACAAACCGAAACAAGCAAAAAAATTTCAACCAAAATCAATTTTTACCCAAGAAAATTCGACAAGTACGAAAAAAACTAAGAGAAAAAAAAGATAAACCGAAACACATGTTTAAAACCCAACATGTGACAGCCATCACGTTCAACTATCAATCAACCTATTCCGGATGGAACAAATCTCGCTCTGATACCATGATAAAGTATAGAAAGAAGAGATAAAAGTAATAAATTATTATAATTAACTTGTTCTCGATTACAATAGAAAGAAAGCTTATATAGTCAATAACCAAACAATAATAAAGGAAATTGTCCTAACAATGAAAAACATTGCAATAACGGAATTATCCAATAATAATATTATTATATATGTTAACAGGTATCTGCACATGACAACTGACAATGCTTATGATATCTTGCTTGGCTTTCTTAGATCAACTGTGTCAACAAATCTATCCCAACTATAAAGTTTATTAAGATTACATATCCAGTAATGATGTATTCTTTCTTGTATATGTTTGTAAATTTTTTTAGTTTTTTAATAGTTGTACATTCATAAACTTATTTACATTTGAAAGTATTAAGCGTTAAAGTTAATAGTTGTACTTCGCTATTTGCCTAGCTACTGTCTCTAAGATGGGTTCTGGTCCCTCACAATTGATTGTCAGAGATGATTTATCTAACAATCAGTTTCTTAACCGTTGGATTGAGATTTCAACGATCAAGATTAGAATAAAGTTTTTAGTCACTCCGCTATAAATTTCCGCGGAGTCCTAGCTGTCCGTTATAAATTATCACGGAGGGGTGTTTTAGCCCTAAGCTCCGCGCTTCTTTTCAGCAGATGAGCTGATACTAAAAACTAAGCTAAACCTAGTTGTTAACACCTTAGAGCAAGTCCAACAGCTTACTTATATCATATCCTAAGCTCAAATATAAGTAATCTAGCAAAAAATGGTGCTCCAACAATGTCCTAGTGGTTACCTAAATCACTAGGACATCCATCTCATTACCTATTAATAAGTAACCACTAGTCATTACCTATTTAATTTTCATTAATAAAAAATTCACTTCCCTCCTTTTCTACATTTCTTTTCTCTCTCTTTCTTCCACTCTTTTTCTCTCTCTTTTAAATATATTATTATAATAATAATAGAGAATGAATATAAGTAATGTTGTTGGAGTTCCTACAAGAAATCAAGTACATAAATCACTAGGACACATTATTATATAATATTTATAAGTAACCAACTAGGACATTATTGGACTTGCTCTTAAACAACTATACTTATATCATTACTTTTAATTATTTTAATTATTATTCCCCCACTTTTAATTATTTTAATTGTTATTTTCCCTAAAAAATATTTTAATTTTTCTTAATTGTTTACCCACAATTAGCTATCCTAAAAGCAGTTTTCAAATTTATATTTTTAATACACTAAAATAATCACCTAAACAATTTTATAAATAAATTTAAAATTGAAGCTTAAATAAGCATATTATATTGTAAAAATATTGTGTTATTGTCTTAGTTTTTCTTAAATAATATGATCAAGTATATAAATTTTTTATTTTTTTTAAAATAAATTTTTAGGCTATCCGCTATAATTTTATTAAGAAAAATTAAAGTAAGAAAAATTATTTTATAATTATTTTTTTGTAGGATTAGTTTGTTTTTTTAATGTAAGTTTGTAGTAATAAAAACTGTAAAATTATATCGGTAAAATTATAACTTTCAAATAGTAACTATTCAAATAGTTTTAATTTTACAGTTATGATTTTACAGTTTTTCTTACTATAAAAAGAACTATTAAAAAAAACCAAATTAACTCTACAAAAAATAACTATAAAATAAATTTTCTTACTATAAATTTTCTTAATAAAATTATAGCGGATATTCTAAAAATTTGTTTTAAATATATAAAAAATTTATATTTTTGATCGTATTATATAAGAAAAACTGAGATACTAATACAATATATTCACAATCAGTCTATTATATTTTAGTATACTCATTGTCATTTAATTAAAATTATGAAAATATAATATGTTTTTTTAAGCTTTCATTTTAAATTTATTTATATAATTGTTTAGGTGATTATTTTAGTGTATTGAAAATATAAATTTAAAAACATTAAAAACTTCTTTTAGGATAGCTAATTGTGGGTAAACAATTAAGAAAAATTAAAGTGTTTTTAGAGAAAGAACAATTAAAATAATTAAAAGTGGGGGAAAATAATTAAAATAATTAAAAGTAATGATATAAGTAGCTTTAGCTTAGTTCTTGGTAACAGTCCATTCGTGGAAAAAAAGCCCTGAGCTTACTAGGCTAAAACACCCCTCCGTGATAATTTACAACGGACAGCTAGGTTTCCGCGAAAATTTATAACGGATTCACTAAAAAAATTGTTCTTCATCGTTGAAATCTCAATCCAACGGTTAAGGAACTGATTGTTAGATAAATCATCCCTGACAATTGATTGTCAATTGTCAGGGACCGGGACCCCTCGAAGATATGATGTAATTACCATATAAATATGAATCTGTACAATCTTTTCTCGGAGATTTTGACCTATAAATTAGAAGTTGCAAACATAATCTATATCTAAGTAAGCTAAAATGAAAAGATTCAAAGTAAGTACTTGACTGAAATTAATATGATTGAGAGAATTAATGCAACTCATTGATGCTGGATGTCGAAATTGGCCAAGTCTGATAGAAATTGGGGGAGGGGTCGGTGACGATTTAGATGTGATGTTGTAGAACTTGCCCGCTTGAATGTAGACAGCTTGAAAGTGTCGGGATTGGCCTGAAGAACAGAATTGGTGAACAAGGCTAAGGCTGTCGATAGGGTATTCAGCTTCGATAGTATGTAATTTTATTAATTTGGATTATAGATTTGTTTTCTAATTTTTTTTGTTTTTGATTAACGTATGTAAATTTGATTAATATTTATATATTTTATTGTTTGATTAATTGTAGCATGGTTAAGCGACTTAACCTTGGTTAAAAAATTAGAAGTTAAATTAGATAATAAAATGGATTATATATAATGTGATTGGTCTAAAATTTAGAAATGAACTTTCATTGGTTCTAAAATAATTCATAGTTTTAGTTAACTGATATATGGTAAACTCAGGTATTATAATAAAAGATTAGAGGTTTCATCTGATCAAACTTTGAACTTAGCTCAAACTTTGAACTTAGCTTAAATCTTTAATTTTTTTTTTCAAATTTCTAATTTTCAAACAACTCCTTAATATATTTTGCTTGATAAAACATTTCCTCTTTCAAGAATGCATGCTGAAATATAAAGAGCTGTAGGCTGTACATGACTCGTCCCATCTCTAGCTTTATCTCTTATGTTTTCTTTTAGAATTGCAAGTTTATCTATCATTACTGTTTCATATGAACAGCGCTGGGATTCTGGTGCAATAGGAGGAAGTTTCCAAAAACTTTTGTGTAGTATGAATATTAACAAATGTTATAGTGAAAATTTGAACCATCTGCTGCTGTGGTGTAGTGGTTATCACGTTTGCTTTACACGCAAAAGGCCCCCAGTTCGATCCTGGGCAGTAGCATTTTTCTTACTTTTTTTAAAAAATAAAATTTTTTGCTATGATTTGTTTAGGGATGCCTCGACTTTACCACCACAGTATTTTAATTCTAAATCCGGAGTTACTAAATTTGGCAATGTCGAACGCGCAATAAGGGTAATGTTAACCATAGCCCTAAGGGCTATGTTTAAGCATTAATAATAAACATTAATAATTGTCTTGTTATTTCTTCGTATTCTCTCTCTTGTTAACACATTAAATAAAGACACATTGATCCACGTCAATTGACAATATTTAGTCTCTAATTTATTCTTTTAATTTATTATTTTAATATAAAGTGTAGTAATAATAAATTTCATTTTATATAATTTAATACAAACTCCGGTAATATCTTGATTCTAAGTTAATAAAGAACTTAATCATAATTTCAAAATTCATATTTGAAATTTTTCTTGATTTATAAATTATAAATTCAATTTGATTAGAAAATTGAATTTTTTTATATATGTTCATTTTAAAGTAAAATTTATTATGAATATACAAAATATTCAGTTTTAATGATATCGAGATTACATTACTTTGGGACTTTTTTTTATAAGAAATAAGATAGTTTTTAGTTATTTTCATAACTACACATATTTTAAATGAAAAAATAGAAAATGGAGTTTAATGATTATAAATTATTTAAGTAGTATTAGTATTCCAACAGTCAGCTAGACAATCAAGCAACACACTTGTATAAGTTTATTAATTATGTGGAGGAAAAACTAAAAGTTATTAATGCTTTTATTGCTTGAACACCGAAAAATTAAAAATATTTAATGCTTAAACATAGCCTTATGGTTAACATTTCCTTTTTTGAAATGAATTTATGTTAATCTTTGTAGTTTGTACTATAGTGCTTATTAATCTTTCTCGGAAGTGCAATATTTGTTTTCTTGTGAAAGATAGATTAATTAGTCTCACCCAATACCCCATCTCCCAACTTGAATGCTGCTCAGTCAAATTAAAAACAGAATCAGATCCAAAATAAATGAGTATATGCCTCGAGACTCCCCCCAAAAGTCTCATTTTCTAGTTCTTCACCCTTACTATTTCTTCTTCATCTTCCCTTAATAGCGAGCTTTACTAACTTATGGTCCAGTTCTTGTTTGTTTCAAATGCTGATTTGATACAGTAACAAATAACTGATACAGTAATTTTTTACATTTTATAGTGTTATTGCATCAATTCTGTACTATCCATCCAGAAGTAAATTCAATTTGTACAGATTTGACAAAATTCACCCCACAGTAAATATAATTTTCGACCAAAATCACACAAGGATAGATTAGAAACCTCCGGTAAAATGGTCACAATTTATTATTTTTATGATTGATATTGACGCTAGTGAGATATTCTTAGCCACATTTGTTGAATGCATGGAGTATTATATAAACCACACACAGCACATGCAATATTTATTATCTTTTCCCCATAAGCTTGCACCCAGAAAACTAGGTTGATCCTAGAAAGCCTGCGCTAAAAGGAAATTATGTTTGGAAAAGGTCAATCTATTGTGTTGTAAGCAATCCAAGTGGTTGCAATCTTGTTGACTCTTAAGCTCTCTTCTACTTCTGCTCATTGCCATGGACTCTGAAACACATGAAAATGGATACTCTTCTGTTACTATACCATTCTTGAATGCCACAGACGAGAAGTCGCACAAGGAGGAAGCGGAGATACTTCATTCAACTGGCCGTACCTCATTTTTCAACACCTGCTTCAATGGCCTCAATGCTCTATCAGGTATTTCTTTGTCCAAGGATATAGATAAGTTTTGGTTCAAATGAGAACTAAAAATTGTGAGAGCCAAAAGTTCTGCGGAACAAATTTTTGGTTCTGCAAAAAATATAATAATTTAGAACCACTATACAGTGCACTCACTTGTTCTTCACTGAATCTACTCTCTATATGATTCACTGTTGAAAGATTGAGACGAGAAAATAGAAGAACTATTTAAGAAAATCTAAGTCTTTTTGTGTGTTTTTCTTAGGGGTTGGGATACTATCAACACCATTTGCATTATCATCAGGAGGCTGGTACGGTTTGCCACTTCTGTTCATTATTGCTACTATGGCTTTCTACACAGCCTTGTTGATTCAGAAAATCATGGATGCAGACCCAAGTATTAGGAGTTATCCTGACATTGGTGAGCGTGCATTTGGTAGAAAAGGGAGAATGTTAGCATCTAGTTTTATGAATTTAGAGCTCTACTTCGTCGCTATAGGATTCTTGATTCTAGAAGGTGACAATTTGCATAACATATTCCCCAATGGGTTTCAGTTAAATGGGCTTAAAATTCAAGGAAGGGAAAGTTTTATAATGATTGTAGCTCTTGTTATACTGCCTACAATTCTGCTAAAAAACTTGAGCATCCTTTCTTATGTATCTGCAACTGGAGTTATAGCTTGTGTTATCATTCTTGGCTCAATTATCTGGACTGGTACCTTTGATGGTGTTGGATTCCACGAAAGGGGCGTAGCTGTGAATCTTAATGGTATCCCAATTGCTGCTAGCTTATATGCCTTTTGTTATTGTGGTCATCCAGTATTCCCCACCCTCTATACTTCTATGAGAAACAGAAAGGATTTCACCAAGGTAAGTAAAGAATATCGAAGCACCCAATTAGCCTCTTTAATTAGTCCGACCAGCCTCAGTTCATGTTTTTTCGGGGGTTTTTTGGCTAACTTAGGTTTCTTTATCGCAGGTGATGTTCTTATGCTTCTTTCTATGTACTCTCACTTACTCATCAATGGCGGTGTTTGGATATCTTATGTTTGGTGCAGATGTACAATCAGAGATAACTTTAAACCTTCCTAAATCAAAAGTTGGTTCAAAAATTGCAATATACACTACCCTGGTCAATCCAATTGCTAAATATGCACTGATGGTAACTCCAATTGTGCATTCCATAGAAAGCAGGTTTCGATCTTACTGCAATAAAAGATCATTTAGCCTCTTGATTAGAATCACCCTGCTAATCAGCACCATTGTTGTAGCACTAGCTGTCCCTTTTTTTGAACTGCTCATGTCACTCGTTGGAGCTTTTCTAAGTATGTCAGCATCTATCATACTTCCTTGCATGTGCTATTTGAAGATTTCCGGTGCTTATCAGAGACTAGGAATCGAAGTGGGAATCATAGGGGCCATTCTATTGTTCGGTGTATTAATCGTTATAGCTGGTACTTACACCTCTCTCGTACAAATTATTGGGCAAATGTAAGCAACGCAAAATGTATCAGTTTATACACTACATCCTTACTGAGAAAATAAGGATTCTGTTAATTGCCTACATCTAGAACTCCTTTCCCAGTTCTATTTCCTGCTTGCAAAAAATCTTTGCAAAAGCTATGAAGTATTTTCTACTACATAAGTTACGGATGGGAGCATAGTATTAATCTGTAATCTAGTGCTACATGAGTAATAATTCTATATAAGAAAAGTAACTGTAATAACTACTGCAATATCTTACAGTTTTATTACTAGTTACCGTTACTATGTACAAACACTAACAAAATCTTGTTAACTTATTGTCCGGATACTGTATGAGAAGTATCTATCTATCTATCACTAAGCAAGATATCCTCAAGATGTATCCTTTACTTTAATTGGCTAAAAAGTATAGCAAGGATTAAGGCTGCCCTCTGCTGATAGAAGAAAATGACATCTGAATTTGGTAACTTATTGGGACTCTGATTGTCGTATGGGGTGTGAATCACACAGGGTACTATTTTCTTCTGTTACTTGAATGTATATAGTTAGCTATACTTTAAGTGGTCCTATATAGCATTTCAGCATCCTATGCAGCTGTATATTTTTCGTAGTTTTGTCAGGTATTTCAATTTAACAAAGTGTCTTACAGCAGCACATATATGTGGTGAGGCATCATGAGTAAGTTGTAATTAGGCTTAATAATACAAACTCAATATTTCGTGCATGAATAAATGCCCAGTTGAAACTTGAAACTTCAAAAGAAAGCAAAAAGTTAGAATAACAATTCTAGCTAATCACACTCTGGAGGAGCTGCTACTTGGTTGTGTACAAAAAGCTCTCCACATAGCTCTGCAAGACATTTCTTAATTTTTTTACAACAATCTAACCGTATGGAAAGGGGAGGGGGGGGGGTTAAGAAAAATTAGGCAGACGCAAGTTTTTTTGGTACGATTTGATGTTGTGAAGCACAAGTACTTCAACATTGTAGAATGTGTTGCTTCTTTGAAATATGTTGATGGTCTAGATTTATTTTCTTTAGTGTTATAGATTATCTCATGCACTTCAAACTATATGAAATTTGGACATCCACTTACTTTTCGTAAACCTTGCATTCCCATTTAGATCATTGTGAAATTGGTCAAAAGTATTTTCGTAATGAATTTTTTTACAAGTCTAAGTTGTTCTATTTATATGGCAATTACACAGCTTGAAGAACATTTATTGGAATCACTACATCAGTCGGAAAAGGAAAGAACCTAGAAAACATAGAGGTTAGTGAAAAGGGAGAAGAGAGGAGTGCAATTAGCCTTTAGGTCTCCACAGGCTCCGATAAGTGCATAGGTATAAAGCAAGGGATAATTATCAAAGTAATCACTCATTCGGTTCAAATGTATCAAATTAGTCACTCATTTAAAAAATGACTCAATTTGGTAACTAATTTGAAATTTTGTATCAATTTAGTGACTAAATTGAGTCATTTTTGAAATGGATGACTAATTTGATACAGTTGAACCAAATGAGTGATGATTTTGATAATTATCCCTATAAAGCAAGTACTGGGGATAGAGCAAAAAGCATAGAGGAGAAATAAATTATGTATCAGTATCAAGTTTTAGAAAAAGAGCATAATTTAATTTCAAAACTATGATATGTACAACACAAATCTTTTAATAGCATTATAAAAGGCTCCTAAACTAACATTTTCAAACGTTATCTGCCAAATCTTTGGGAAGTTAACAATTTTTATATAAGTCGCAACTGCTTACAGACACATAGAAATCAAAAATGAGGGAAAAAGTAGGGAGTTGGCAATGAACTGATTGCTAGTTCATGCTGGAGGTAGCAATAGCATGCACAGAATCACATAGGCACTACACGGAGAAAGAAGAGAGCAGAAGTTGCAGACTAAGAGATTAAACTTTCATGATACAAGGCAATTAAGAGTAACCATCTTCATGTGAAAATTTAATCTATTAAGTACTAGGAAGATCTGCTCACAATCAACCTGTAAATCATCTCCAGAAAAGAACTTGTACATAGATCCACCTACCTCAATGCAGCTTTCCCCAGCCATCTTCTTTATTCCTCTTTTTCTCATTCTATTTCGCACATATGTTGCTTTGTCCCACATTCCAACCTCAGCATACTTGTTTGCAATCATCACTAAGTTCCCACTTCTCTTTGGCTCCAGCGCCAGTAACTTCCATTTTACCTTCTCCCCAATCCCGTCATGGTCATTAGAATCATTGATGTAACACGCACTAAGCAATGTCCTCCATATAGTTGGGTCTGGCTTAAGAGGCATGTCCAGAATGAAGTTATATGCCTCTTTAAGTCGAGCAGCACGGCCTAAGACATCTACCATAGCACCAAAATGTACTAGCATGGGTCTGATCCCATGTACATTCTCCATGTCATTAAAGAACTGATAAGCAGCTTCAACTAGTCCTGCATGACTACAAGCACAAAGAACCCCTAGAAAAGTCACATAATTAGGTTTAACTACAGACTTCTTCATTGTCGAAAACATATCAAGTGCCTCTGTCGCAAAACCATGCTGGGCTAACCCAAGTACCATAGCACTCCATGTCCAAACATTCCTTTCAAAAATTCTATTAAAAACAGACCTTGCTAAGTCCACTGCTCCGCACTTAGCATACATATCAACAAGAGCTGTCCCAAGTTGACAATTCACAACCAACCCTTTCCCAATCACTTGAGTATGAATCCATTTCCCCAAACTCAAATTCCCAATTTCAGCACAAGCCGAAAGCATAATCACCATTGTCGTCTCATCACACTCATACCCCAAACCTCTCATCCTAGTAAAATACTCAATACCATCACAAAACCGCGAATTCTCAACACACGCAGAAATAATCGAGTTCCACGAAACAACAGTTCTCTCAACCATCTCATCAAACACCTGACACGCAAAAGTCATTTTCCCACACGACCCATAAAAATGAATAAGACTATTCAACATATAAACATCACAATCCAAACCATGCTTCATAACATCAGCATGAATTTGCCTGCCTTGTTGATAAGACGATAGCGTGGCACACGCCTTGAACAAGAAAGGATAAGTCATATGATCAGGTTTAGTATCCGAACGACGCATAGCAAGAAAGACCTTAATACAGTCTGTTGGCGAGATATTTTTACCCGTTGCACATTCCCGTATAACATTATTCCAGGAATTGGGTAATGAGTCGGTGTATCGGGTAATTACGGAGTTGGTATAATCGGGATGCAAAGCGAGAAAATGGATCAGTTTTTCGGTGATGTGAGTGTCGAAATGGAGTCCAGAAACAATGATCTGGGCGTGAATTTGGAGGAGGTTTCTTAAGGAAGAACATGATGTTAGTTGAGAGAGACATTGTAGTTTCTTCAGTTGGGAACATAAGAAGTTTGAATTATCGGTAGAGATTTTTGGCGGGAAATGTTGTTTGGCGGATAACCTAACGGCCATTCGCAGGGGTTTTACGCAAAATCAGAACACGAATGAAGGTTACATAATTAGTGCGAGTGAGAGTCCGAATCTGTTCTCTTCATTTAAAAAATATATATTTAAATAGCGTGTAATAATAAAGTAGCAAAATATCAAATTTTGCTATGACGGGTTCTTTTCTTGTATAATTATATAAAATTTATTTATTAATTTGATTATCACTAAATTCAAATTCGATTTCTTGCAACTACTTAATTATAGAAGACTTATTTATTTAATTTAATTTCTTTAGATTCATTTTGGTTTTATCCAATCGCATTTTTTTTTTGTAACATGTTTTAATTTTTATAGATAATTAGCAAATATGGGGAATTTATTATAGAGATCCCAGCTCCCATAGAAGCAAGTTCACTCTTGCTAAAGTATGGAGAGTACAAAAACCCATTACAAGCTTAAAATTCTGATGAAAAAACAACAAAACATAACAAATTTTCTTCAATTTCGATTCGCCTTGGCAACCTTAGTAGCCAGTTGTCCCTTCCTACGAGTCCTCTTCCTTTCCTTCTTCAATTCTTCTAACTCCAAAGCAATTGATTTTCGATTCTGGTCCCTGGATAGGCCAGAGCTAGTTCACATGTTTGAGCAGTCATCATAGATGTGGCCAGTTCGAGTTCGTTTTGTGCGCAGCTGCAGAGCGGATGGACAATGATCGTCAACAACATCATTAGAACTTTCACCTTTGGGCCCAATGTGCCTAGCCCCATCCTTAGTAGCCTTCTCAATTCTCTTGTTCCTGTTCTGAAATATTGAAACCAAAGACTTGGAATCATCATCAGTTTTGTCAGTTTTAACCTTTCTAGGCCTTCCCCGACCCCGCTTAACTAAGACACGAAGTTCTATACCCATCAATGGGTACACGAGATCTATCTCTATTACCAGCACCAGGGAGCACCAAATGTTTCCTAGGTCTACCCCTTTCTCTCTTAGTAATCACTCTATTGGAGGTCTTCGGTTCCTGATTCACATCAATGTTCACATACTGGTCATGCAGAGGAGAGGACTTGTGTGGTCTTCCTCATTTTCTTCCATCAGGCACCTTAAGTGAGGTCCCTTTCTTCTCATTCCGTTCAGCAACATTTTCGACAGTGTCCAAAAGACCACTTGTACCACCACCACTTACACCAAACGCCTCTTCCAAAACCTTGAAATCAGTCTCACTAGATGCAATTCTCCAACCCTGAATATCCAATTCTTCCAGGAAGTTCTCAGTTTTTCGAAGAAGCTGTGTGTGAACACAGACTGCAGTCTCATGAGATGTTTTGTGACAAATATCACAGACATCAAAAGAAGTCAAGTAGGAAACCTTCACTCTAGCAACAAAACTATCATCACCATCCAATCTAGCAAATAAGATGGTAGGCATGGAGCACAAAGTAGACATCTCAACACAAATACTTACCACATCAATTGGAGTCAAGCTAGTTAAGTGCTCTAAAGTTCTAGGGTCAAACTCAATAGGAGTACCCAAAGTGCTAGCCAACTGACATAAACCCTTCACTGATCAGTAATTGAGTGGGACATTAGAAATCTGAACCCAGACTTTCACTACATCATCATTCCCAGAGTATATGTTTTCCTTACAAGATTTGAAGAAAACCTCAACAGCAGGAGAAACACTATCTAAAAACATAGACACTGTAGCTGTAGCAACTAACAAGTTCTTCCTCGTATCAAATTTGAACAACATAGTTCTTAAATTATGTCTAGAAACCTCAACCAATCCCACAGAAGCAAATTCTTCCAACGCCAAAAGAGGAATAGAATCAAAACCCAAATTAACTTTATCACTAATCATTGCAAATCAACAATTATCCCAAATAGAGTGCATTTTAGCAAAATACGCATCCAAAGGCTTAACAAGGACATATCCCAATTTGGACAGAACATGAGAGTGATACTTACTGATATCTTTATGCGAATAAGAATGACTAAAAGCCTTACCTGGATTAGAAGTACCAAATCTTGGAGTAAAACAAGAGGTAAGATTCTGCACACCATCTGTTTTAGGACTAGACCTCTGCTCCAAAGATTTAAGGTAGAAAGTAAACCCCTTAGTAAAGAAATTCTTGCCGCGAGAATCCACAAGTCGGGGACCAAAAATCGTCTTAGGTTCAGATCTCTAGAAGTGATCGCCAAAGATTTCGTCATAATTAACCAAGGAGAGAAGATAGAAGGAGAAAAGGTAGCATCAGAAGAAGAAAGATAGAATAGAGGCAAGAACGGGGAGGAAGTAAAGAAAGAAAGAGGTGAAGGGGGGAGAGGAATAGGCGGTGGAAGATAGTGGGTAGAAATAAAAGAGAGAGAGAGAGAAAAAAAAAAATTGAGGCGCTAGAGTCGACGCTTATTTGAAAAAATTGCATCTCTCTTTCTTTTAAGGCTGAAGTGAAAGCAAGGTCTGTCTACGTATATTTAACTTATAATAATAATAATAATAATAATAATAATAATAATAATAATAATAATAATAATAATAATAAAATAGTATATAAATTTATAAATATGAATATATTTTTTTGAAATTTCTTGTAAATTATTATTTATTAACAGTTCATATTAATGAAAAAATTATTTATCTACAAGCAATATTGTAAAAATTGAGAATCAATGGAAGTACTCATTTACGACTAATCGATAAATCGGTGATTAATCAGTGATTAATATTTGGATGAATTTTAATATTTCAATTATATTTAATTTCTTGCCTTTATTTTAATTATTGTATGTTTATTATATTCTGTATTTCATAATTATTTATATTAAATCAAAATTCTATTTTACATCTAAGAATTCATTAACAATATACCGGTCAGGAAGAATTCATTAAAATTAATCGAATTTTGAAATCGAATGGCCCAGGAATTTTGTAAAAGATTAATTGAAAATTAATCGGTGAAATTGAAATATTTTAGAATTATGCCCCCAAGTGACAAAAATAATCAATTAACTCCTTATCTATACTAAACTATAATAGCCAAACCATAGGATAATTGGTAGTTTGGTTAGCACCTTCCTTTTTAGTCACCCCTTTCCTTTGTGATTTTTTTTAATATTAGTTAATTCAAAATAAAAAAATTAAAAATAGATAAATACTAATCTATCTATATCTATACTAAACTATAATAGCCAAACCATATGATAATTGATAGTTTGGTTAGCACTTTCCTTTTTAGTCACTCATTTCCTTTGTGATTTTTTTTAATATTAGTTAATTCAAAATAAAAAAATTAAAAATAGATAAATACTAATCTATCTATACTAAACTATAATAGCCAAACCATAGGATAATTGGTAGTTTGGTTAGCACCTTTCTTTTTAGTCACCCCTTTCCTTTGTGATTTTTTTTAATATTAGTTAATTCAAAATAAAAAAATTAAAAATAGATAAATTGCGATATATTCCAACCAATTTATACTAAATCTATACTAAACGATAATAAGCAAAATAGGGTATAATTTGTAGTTTTGTACAAAAAAAAAATAGATAAATTGTAATATATCCGACCAACAACATATTAAATTTTATTTTAAAAATATAAATAAAGTTAAAATTACATCAATTATTGTATTTTATTTTATAAACAAAAAAATCATATTTAAAAATTAAAATATTTAAAAGATCCCGTGCTTTGCACGGGTTATAAGCTAGTATATAATAAGCGTAAGGGAGATCTTATCCAAAACTTTGGTCGGTCACTGTACTACCAAAAGTATACGGTCCGTTGGATTATAAAACTATAAATAATCAAATCGATGAGGACCGTCAGATATAATATTAAAAATTGTATTTGATTAATAATAGGATAGTATTTAAATACTAAAAGTTGTATTTTGATAATTGAAATCTATTATAAATAGGTTTTCTATATTGAATAGAAATCTTTATGTAAAAATCCGTATTATCTTTTCTCTTTATTTTATGGATAGTTCCAGTTAGATAATAATTATCAAACCATCATTAAATTAAAGATAATTTTGTAAGTTTCGCGTGGGCTATAAAATCGTTAAAATCTGTTGTCTAAAACTCAAGATAAAACTCAAGAACCCAAACAGTAGAGTTATTATCTAAATTTTAATGAATATTTTTTTATTATTGTAGCATCAATTTAATTTTTCGATCACGGTTTATCATTTATTGTGACACGACTCACATGCTGATGCTACCCTCATCTCTGTGTGGGCCTTAAAATCATTAAATCCTATTAATTTGTTTTTTACAACTATTTGGTTCCTTGGCTGAAAAGTAATGACGGATAATTGTAAAAGATTTTCAAATTCATGGTCTTCGGGCGTGTTTGGCCGATGACATTTATACATTATAAGTTGATAAAAACTTACGAGGGTGTTTGTTTATTCAGCTTATTTCATAATTTATAACTTTTAAATTGATAAGTTGAATGTTAGAAATCACTAACATTTTACTTAACTTATCAACTTATTCTTTGATTTCTTTAATTTTCTAATATTTTATATTTTTACATTTATGTTTTTAAATATATTTTTAATTTAAAATACAAGTGTTGAAATCATTGTATTTAAAAATTATTTTTTTAAATTTAATTTAGCAAAATTTTCACTAACTTATAAGTAAATTTATCCAAACACCCGTATAACTTATAAAAATTAATCAACTTATCACTTATATGACACTTAGGGCCTGTTTGGCGCACGGAAAATAAGTCGACGTAAGGCTTATAAAGCCATAACTACTAACATTTTCCTTAACTTATTGACTTATTGCTTGATTTTTTTTATTTTTAATACTTTATATTTTTACATTTGTGTTTTTAAATCTTTATGTCAATAAAATATTAAAACCAATTTAAGAAAAAATTAAAATCGATTTGGTCCGTGTACGATCAGTATACGACTAAATTAATAATTATAGTTAGATCTTAAATAGATCGATGAGAATGGTTAGATCTAATATTAAAAAGTATATCTGATTAATAATAGAATTATATTTAAATACTAAAAAGTGTATTTTGATAATTTAAAATTTTTCTATGTAAAATTTCTTAAATATATTTTCTCTTGAATTTGTGTATAGTTCCCGTTAGATAATAATTGTTAAACCAAATACCAAGATAACAATTCATATCGATTACAATGATACCCTACGTTATAAGAGACTTAGGAGAACTCCGGTACATGAATAAATTTAAACACTTTTTTTTCTGAAGGAACATAACAATTTGATTTATCCAAATTATAATTATATTATTTTACATATAACAAACATAAAAGGATAATATCAAAATATTATTAAAATGTTGAGGGTTTCATATTCATAAATGATAATTTTGAATACAATACTTATATTAAAATATGTATTTGATTAAAGGTAGGATTATATTTAAATACTAAGAAGTGTGTTTTGATAATTTAAACCAATTATAAATTGGTTTTCAATATTGAATTGAATTATTTGTGTAAAACTTCTTAACCATCTTTTCTTTTCAGTTTATTTTATGGGTAGGGCAATTGGTCAAGTTAGATAATAATTATTAAACCATCATTAAATTAAAGATAATTTCGTTAGTTTCGCATGAGTCGTAAAATTGTTAAAATTCAATTTCTAAAACTCAGGATAGACCCCAAATATTAAAGTGAGTATCTAAATTTTAATAAATATTTTTTTTATTATTGTAGCACCAATTTATTTATTTTTCCACTAATTCTTTTAAATATAAAATTTTTATGTTTCTTTCAATAAAGTATCAAAATTAATTAAGAACAAATTCAAATCGATAAAGAATATAATAATATGAGAATAAAATTTTATATAATCATAACATAATTTTTATTCTGTTTAATAATTTTTAAGTAATAATGTATTTTAAAATTTTATTTACACCGTAAATAAAACCGAAACATTAAAAGTAAAAGCAATTAGTAAGATACTTATTATATTAAATCCTTATATATAATAATCATAATAGGGATCTTATCCCAAATTTTGGTCGTAGACAACCAAATTAATAAGGACCATTATATCTTAACTAGATAAATGAAAATCGTTAGATCAAATATTAAAAAAGTTTATTTTATTAATAATAGGATTATATTTAAATTCTAAAAAGTGTATTTTGATAATTTAAACCAAATATACGAAATATAAATAAGTTTTCTATATTGAATAGAATTCTCCATATAAAAAATTCGTGACTTTCTTTTCTCTTCCATGGATAATTCCACCTAGATAAAAATTGTTAAACCGTCTTTTAATTAAAGATAATTTAGTTATCTTCATGTGGGGTGTAAAATCGTCAAAATCTGATTTTTAAAACACAAGATAAATCCCAAATTAATAAAGTGAATATTTAAATTCTAATAATAATTATTATGTCATCATTATTTTAACACCAATTTAATTACTTTTTTCTAACTATTTTAAATTTAGAAATCAATGTTCAAAAATTAAAATCAATATAAGAAAAATTCAAAAATTAAAATCAATATAAGAAAAATTCAAATCAACAAAGAATATAATAATACGAGGATAAAATTTTATAAAATTGTGCATATTTTTAATCCTATTTTATTAAATTTTATATCATAACTAATGAAATATTATTTATTATTAAATAATAGATTATACGTAAATGGTGATTTTGTTTTATAAGAACTCATAGAGACCTAATTTCATTGTTAGCAGAACTATATTCATATTTTTTAAAAAAAACCTTATTTTGAAATTTTAGACTCAGCTATAGAAGAGGCCAAACTTTTTAAACATATATACATTGTAAATTATTAAATTCGAAATTTTAAAAGTTTGTTAATCAATTAGTATAGTACTTTTCTGAAAAATCGTACTTTACAAAAAATATTATCAAATAACATATGTTTGCAAGAAAAAATGAAAAAAAACTTATTTTTCAAAAAAACCTATAAATTTTAATATGTTGTTGGTAGATATTTACAGGATATACTATAAAAAATAAAATTTATACAGAATTTTGATCACGGTGTACTACTTTGAAGAACTATTACAAAAAAAATTATATTTTAATTGATAATTTATTTTCTCAAAAGTTCAAATTTCCCGCATCTTTAACATATTACAAAAAAAGAGTATATTATATTTTAGCAATAAATATTTAAAAAATTATAAATTAAAAAAATTATAAATATTAAGAAAAATTAATGATGTTATCGTGGTAGTTTGGTCCTAAATACCGCCAAAACAATCTCAACCGTTAGATCCAATACTTTAAAAAATAGATGATCAAGGTTATATCATATAAAAAGAAATTATTATCTAAAAATGATATAAGTTAAAAGATATTATATTATGATTGGATTTTCCAAAAAGTCAAAACATAAAAATAGTTGTAATTAAATAAGGAAATTCATTTAATACCAAAATAATAAAAATCGTTTAATGTTGAATAGATAGTTGAAAACCGTTAAATAAAGGGTATTCTAATAATCTAAACTACGTATAAGTAGATTTCCCAAATCGAATAGAATTCTCAACATTAAATTTCGTCACTTTATTCTCTTTTTAGTTTTAAAAAAGTTTTTAATTGAAAAAGAACTATTAAACCACAACTAAATTAAAGATTATTTTGTGAATTTCATGTGAACCGTGAAAATTGGCCAAATCTAATTTTTATAACTCAATATAAACAAATATTAAATTGAGCGTGTAAAATATAATAACTATCAAATTTTTAACTATAATGTTTTTGGCTAAATCTTTTTTAACAATAATTTAATCATGTAAACTAATAACTTTTAAATATTAAAATATTCATAAATAAATATAATTATAAATATTAAAAAAATAATTGTGTGTTGCATTGGTAATAAAATATAATTATAAACAGAATAATTATAAATAAAATTTAAGTAAATATAATTATAAACAGAATAATTATAAATAAAATTTAAATAAACGTGCATCGCACGGGCTATAAGCTAGTATATATATAAAGGAGGATACGCGGGAGGTTAGATGGCGCCTCTAAAATCATCTAAATATATTTTTCTAATTTTTCTAGCGTTTTATAATTATAAATACTAATAAATTAAAAAAATATTCTTTAGCATATTAGAAGTAGAATAAGTGTTGGAATAAATATTCTTTAGCATATTAGAAGTAGAATATGTGTTGAAATTTATAGAGAAGAAGAATTCAAATTTATTTAAAACATACTTCCTTTCTTTCTTCACCAAAATCTTATATATACAATCTTATTTTCATACTATTTTATCCTTTCAAGTTCTGCAGTTTTATTTTCTTTATCATTCTGACGTACTGTTTAGATATTTGACGGATGTGATTTTAACTTTGCATGTTTTTCAGTTTATATTATGTTTTCGATGAACAAGTCTTTTATATCATGAAGTAATATCATGTATAACTTTTTTGCTTCACAGGAACATGATTCTATCTATCGAGTAAGCTATGCAGACTTTTTGCTGCTCAATTCCACAAAGTTGGCTACTGCAGAGGTATTTTTAGGGAGTTTTTTCCTTTTGCAGTTATTTTTGTCTTTACTTATTGACTTATTGTTAATAAGTAAAAACAATTTTAATATTTTTTTTTTTTTTACTTTTCCCTATCTTGAATTTTATAATGTTATAATTTTACTAAAAGGGTTGGTGCTGTAGTAAAACACGAAATTACAAAATCAATCATGAAAGTATAAGCATAATTTTTTGCGTATCGAATTTCTTAATTTCAACGCAGTCACAATTCAAATTAGCATATCACAAATATATAAACAAACTTTGAAATCTAAGAGCTACTATGTTTTTCACATTAAAAACCATTATCGATTATTGAGTTTGATAAACAAATTTTGATTGCGGTGATTTTCTCGAAAAACAGGATGCATGGTAAGATGAATCCTTTTGAAAGTAAGATGTGGACCAGAGCTATAATAATTGAATAAGAAAGATGGATTATGGATGTATCATTAGTAAGAGATAAATTTCGCGAGACCAGGTTGTAGCATATTGAGATTCATAACATTCAATTTAATAGTATTATTTATTTTGATATTGTTTATAATGTAATAAATTACAATATAATGAAAGACGGGTAGAACACAATAAATCTTGAGAAAATCAGGTAATGTTGAGAGAACCGTCAGATCAGCTTCAAACAGTTAAAATAGCATTTATTAGATATTTATTTAATTTTCAATATGACTTATGCACATATTTTTTGGGCATTTCTCAATATAAGCATAATTTTGCATACCCAAAAAATCTTAATAGAGGTGGTTTTGCGGAGATTCTTTACTTATATTTTTGATTTAGTGTTGCTAATGGTTTTGGCATTACATTTTAAATGTTAAAACCTATTTTTTTTAAATATTAAAAGTAAAAAAGGTATTTAAATTTATAAATAAGAAGAGTTCGTATTTATAAATAAGTCATATTTGAAGTATAAAAGGTGTTCAAATTTATAAAGAAGAAAAAAATTGAATTTTAAAAGAAAACATATAAATAAAATTTCATGTACATACTTTAAATAGAAAATGCATTCGAATTTGTAGAGAAGTAGAATTGAAATTAAAAGGAGATTACGCGTGAGGTTAGGTGGCGCCCTTAACATCGTCTCAATCTATTTTTCTAATTTTCTAGAATTTTAAATACTGATAAATAAAAAAAATATCCTTTAACATATTAGAAGTAAAATAGATGTTCAAATTTATTGAGGAGAAGAGTTCGAATTAATAGCGAAGACATATAATTAAAAGTTCTATTTGAAGTAGAATATGTGTTTGAATTTATAGAGGGGAAGAGTTCAAATATAAAAGAAGTACTTGAAAAGTTCTATTTGAAATAGAATAGGTGTTTCGATTTATAGAGGAGAAAAGTTCGGATATAAAAGAAGTACTTGCAATTAAAAGTTCTATTGGAAGTAGAATAAGCGTTTGTAAAGTTATATAACTAAAAGTTCTATTTAAAGTAGAATACGTAAAGTTATATAGATGTTTTTTCAACGAAAGAGTGTCTCATTAGAAAGAAGTATGTTAACATAAAAATTAATATATAAGACAATTATATATTCAACATATTAAATTTGAGATTTTTATATTAAAAAGAAAAGCGTGTTTCACGGGAGGACGGCTTATTAGCGAGGACCAAGTAATTTTCGTAATTTATTTGATAGAATTTTTAAAAAAAATTATTACGCCGCCGCGAAGCGCGGCTTTTTCAACTAGTTTGAATAAAAAGGTACTCCATATTTTTGAAAAGAAAGTGAATCAGGTCTCTTTCATATTGATGCACTTTAGAGATGCACAAAAAGCCCTTCGGGCCGGGTTTTATCCGGGCTTTTTAACAATCGAGCCGGGCCGGGCTTTTTCAAAAATCGGGTCGGGCCGGGCCGGGCTTCCTCTAAAATATGAGGCCCGTTTTAGGCCCTCGGGCCGGGCCGGATCGGGCCGGGCCGGATCGGGCCGGATCGGGCCGGGCCGGGCTTTTATCCGGGCTTTTTTTTAATATGCGTTATTGAACTTAACCTGATCGTGAACCATACAAATCTCCTCGTACATGATCATTTCAAGAAGCACATACACTACACTCAATAAATCTTCTGAACAAAAAGGTTTGTCCTGCACATTGTTGATTATTCTTAATCTCATTATTCTTCATATTCCCTCTATTACTAAGTTTAATATTTTTGAAATTTATTTAAAATATTATAAATTTTCAGATTTTATCTATAAAAAATCATGTTTTAGAATAGGTAAATTTATTAATCTCAAATAGTTATTTCTACAAATATTAGTCTCCTAACTTATAATCACTGAGTCGGTTGAGTTGAGTACTTAGTAGTTAGTACTACTTAGTACATACGAGCACTCGTTTATAGGGTATGATCTTATCTGAATCGTATCAATTCGATCAAAAGTCAAATTTTACATAACTGGATCAATATTCAATCAAATTATAAGTATTCGGAGTTAAATATCATGGTTTAGGGTTGGTTTAGGGTTAGGGTTAAACCCTAAATTATCAAGTACATCATGTTAATTGTTAAATTGTCAAATTTTACATACCTGGATCAGTATTCAATCAAATTGTAAGTATTCGGAGTTAAATATCATGGTTTAGGGTTTAGGGTTGGTTTAGGGTTAGGGTTAAACCGGGCTTTTTTCGGGCTTTATCCAGGCTTTATCCGGTCCGGATAAAAGCCCGGGCTTTTAAAAGCCCGGATAAAAGCCGGGCTTTTTGGGCTTCGGGCCGGGCCAGGCTTGATGAAAAAAAACTAGGCCCGTTTAGGACCCTCGGGCCGGGCCGGATCGGGCCAGACTTTTTTCGGACCGAGCTTTTCGGGCTTTTTTCCGGGCCGGATTTCGGGCTTCAGGCTTTTTGTGCATCTCTAATACACTTACAGCTGGAATTAGCGCGGTAAAAAACAGAGAGAGATTTACCGAATCTGGTTGGACATAGTTTAAAACGACGCAAATCGTTTGTCGTTAATATAAAGTAGAAATGTGCTTAGCAGGCCGCCGGCAACACTCCAATTCACTCTTCAAATATTTTCTGTTTCTCTCCATTCCACTAACTTGATATACCTTCTTCCACTGCAATTCTCTGTTGAGAACATTAAAGTTTCAGGTATGTCATTCCATGCTTAAATATGCACGCACAAACACACACATTGTGGCTTTTCTTTACGAAACACGTATTAACTGATCACCTTTACTGGATTTTATCCGATAAAGTCCCAAAAACTTAAAATGAGTTTGATGTATGTGTAATTATGATGATTATATTATTTAGGATCGAATTCCAGAATGTTAGGTCAAAAGAGCTCTAGTATGTTGTTAACTTCATAAAATCAACTTCATTTTGATAGATGGCTGAAAATGTACAGTTTATCTTATGTATTTGTGTTGGTACAAATAATTATACCAACCAAGTTTTAAACTCGAGATCATTAGGTTTATTTTTTCTCTTCCTTGTGCTCTACTTCATGGAAATTAAAAGCTTAAGATAATTAACGATGTAATTCGTCTGTACTTGGTCAATCTGCAGTAATAGTTCTTATGCACATTCCTAGTAGGCCGCAGTGATTGGCAGGAGAATTTTCTGTTACTGTAAACATTGACTTCTTGGCACATTTCTTGAAGAGTGATCATAACAATGTTTTTAGTTGTAATTTTGTAGGTTAGAAGATTGTATGAATTTCCTTCGATTGGGAGGTGTTTGTGTTGTGATGTTGGAAGTGTAAGAAAGAATAGAGGTTCGAGTTGCAGTCTGGGAATTAAAGATGCATTAAGGCTGCTTATTAGTTAATTACGGTAATCTACACAAATGGGGGGTGATTAATTAGTTCAGGACAGGGATATTAGATATTTTCCTTCATCTTGTGTGATAGGTATAGGAAGGAAGGTGATTAATTAGTTCATGGAAGTATACTGTAATATCTAAGGAGGACAATCTAAGGCATCTCTAACGTTGGTAGTAGACTGCTTAGACTGCTATGGAAGGTAGAACAAGTTTTAGAAAAATGCTACACAGTAGAATGACAAAGTGGTTTTCTGGTGCTCTGATCGGGCTGCTAATAATAGGATTCATTCTAAGTGATGAAGTGATTTATAGTCGAAATGAGAAAAGTCTTTTTTATAGGCACGTCTCCCTGAATACATCTGATACGCAGAATTTGCTAAAAACTGAGGCTCCAACCGATGTATCAAGTCCACAAGCTTCCCACCAAGTATTTTCTGCTGATATCATTTCTTCTAATCTCTTTGTACAAAGAAATTTCTCCCAGAAAGTCCAAACATCTCTACAAACATGGGAATTTATGAAAGACATAAGTAAAACTATTCAGGGTTTAGACAATGCAATTGATGCTATCAGTGAAGCTGGCCATGTATGGGATACCCTTGTTAATTCATTTGACAAGGGGGAAATAGGTGATGTACCAAATAACATGCTCAAAGCCAAAGAAAACAAGTGTCCTTACTATCTTAATATGATGAATGCTACCAAATTTGATGACAAAGGTTATACAATACACATCCCATGTGGACTGATTCGTGGTTCATCTATCAGTGTCATTGGCATTCCCAACGGCCTTCTAGGTAATTTTCAAATTGATCTGATTGGGGAGCCTTTAGCCGATGAGCCTACTCCACCCCTAGTTCTACATTACAGTGTTCGTCTCAATGGTGACGAGCTAACTGCAGACCCTGTGATTGTCCAAAACACATGGACTGCTGGTGGTGGTTGGGGTGAAGAGGAAAGGTGTCCTCGGGCTGTTCCTGGAAAGATTAATAAAGGTACCTCTACTTGTGGTATCTTCTTTCTTTCACCACAGTATAAATACATGCCATATCTTGAAGTAAAACTAGCACACAGGAACTTTGAGAACTATATTGTCATTTACAGACTTATTCTACCTGATAAACAGCTGATGGGTTGAACCAGTGTAACCTGATGACGGGTAGAAATGATAGCCTGAAGCTTACATCTGATGGAACATCAACAAATTTGATATGGTCATCAGGGGTGCAGAAAAGATTCAAACCTAGAAAGTATTTCCCATTCAAAAAAGGATATCCTTCTGTAATGACACTTAGGGCAGGAGAAGTAGGGCTACAGGCAATAGTTGATGGAAAGTATGCAACTTCCTTTGCTTTCCGTAAAGTAAGCCCTGTTATTACTTGGGGTTTTATGCTCTACAGTTCTTTTAGTCTTTGGCATTTTTTCTAAATATATCTCCGTCTTTGTTTGTACACATCAGAGATTTGAACCGTGGCTTATCAACAAAGTTCAGATTTCTGGAGAGTTTGAGCTGATTTCTGCTTTAGCTACAGGATTACCTACATCTGAAGATGTAGATAACATTATTGACCTTGATGTACTGAGAGCAGGTCCATTGGTTCTGCTTCCTTTGGACCTTTTTATTGGTGTCTTTTCTACAGCCACCAATTTCAAGCATAGAATGTCTATCAGGAGAACATGGATGCAGTATGATGCAGTAAAATCCGGATCAGTTGCTGTCCGTTTTTTCGTAGGGCTAGTAAGTATATATATCTAGTAGTTGTGACTGTTTCTCTTATAGTATGAATTTTAATATAACTTTCTCAAGTCTTTCTGAACCTTCTGGCTTTAAAACATTTTTGTGCGCCCTGGCATTATCTTGCAGCATAAGAGCCAAATGGTAAATGAGGAACTTTGGGATGAGGTACATACTTATGAAGACATTCAATTGATGCCTTTCACTGACTACTATGATCTCATAACGTTAAAGAGTTTGGCAACCTGCATATTTGGTGTAAGTTCCACAATCTTTCTGCACTTAAGAAAGCCTGTCCTCTTTGTGCAACTCATACTAATGCTATTCTTTTCTTATACAGACTCAGGTTGCTTCTGCCAAATATGTTATGAAAACCGATGACGACTCTTTTGTTCGTGTGGATGAAGTGATTGCATCTCTGGAGAGGCTAAAAGTAAGGGAAGGTTTGTTGTATGGTCTCATTGATTCTCATTCGAGGCCTCAAAGGAATCATGACAGCAAATGGTATATCAGTCCTGAGGTAACATCTTTACTGGAAACTTCATGTACTTTTATAGTTTGTGAATTATAATTGTCAAGTATATTTGATGAAGAATAGATCATTTCTCTGGTTCTGTTTTTTGTTTCCTTATTTTATCTACAACCGTACTTTTGATTTGTATACGCAAGTATCAAAGCCTAAATGAACTGAACTGTTATACTAGGTATATCTTATTGCAATCAATATATCTGTTGAAAGAGACTAAATTGTATATATACATTTACAAAAAGAAGTTATGTGCTCTTTTCAGGAGTGGCCAGAAGAAACCTACCCTCCTTGGGCACATGGTCCGGGGTATGTCGTGTCAGGTGACATAGCACATACAATTTACAAGAGATACAAAAGGGGAGATTTAAAGGTATTTTCAGATTTACCTGTTGAACCCAATCCTCTGTCATTAAATTATGCATTCCAACTACATACACATTCCATTTTAAATACTTTCTTAAGTTATTGCGTGTAAGAGGTTGTATTTTAGTAGTTAAAATGTATGTACAGATGTTTAAATTGGAAGATGTGGCAATGGGGCTCTGGATAGCAGATATGAGGAAGAAAGGCCTGGAGGTGAGTTTCATAAACGAACCGAGGATTTACATAGAAGGGTGCAAGGATGGATATATTGTTGCTCACTACCAAAGTCCCAGACAGATGCTGTGTCTCTGGCACAAGTTGCAACTAGGCAAAGGAGCCATTTGTTGCGGAAAACTGTAGGCACATTTGTACAGGTATATAGTTGATCTTTCACAATCTAGGTTTCCCTGAGGTTTCCAATTAGGAAACAAGTTCTATATATGGCTACAAATTTTACTATTGGCAAAAAAATTCTGGCTCCTCCACAGAATAGCTTTCCTTTGTATTATCAATATACGTCCCAAATCTTGGCATCAGAATTTTGAGTTGAAGAAGATTAGAAAAATATATGAAGCGATAGTAACATTTTAGATTTCAGCATAGAATCTGTAACAAATAACTCAAACAGAAACTGGCAACACATAGAAAATACATTGATAAGCATCCAAATTACATTGATACACTAATCCTACCACGTAAATAACAGGAAAAACTACATATCAACATTAATAATAACAAATATGCGACATCTTGATTGTTGAGTGACAACATCAAGCAGCCATGCATCCAATGCCAGATCGGCTATTGGGAAACACAAGAAACAAACTGCTGCAAATAATTCCAACCATCAGCGGAAAACTCTCCATCATTTCATGCATATCCTTCTCACGCCCTGGAAACACACAATTTGTGACCCTAAAATCTGAAAAGGCTATAGCCACAAACACCAGAACCGAGAGAAACGCATGGACAAAGTCCGTAACCCCGGCCTTGTACCTCTCATCTTTAGGCACTTGAACATCCAAACCAGGCTTAAACACAGACAAACCATTAGGCGTCACAATACCAAAGTAAAGTTTTCCATCTGGACCGCGGAAACTGTCCGTAAAGTGGAAGAAAAAGCACGAAAGCGAGCAAAGCGTCAACAAAAAGTAAATCATCATTGTTGTAACAGAGGAGCATTCACCATCATGGTAAATAGAAGGAATGACCATTTCATAAGTGAGTAAAGTTCCTGTTGGCAGGAAGTTTACAAGCATCGAGGTTTTCGAAATGGTATTTTGCACTCCTTTGGCCATTGCACGACGTTTGCGGCCACCAGCATTATTGGCAGAAGGATCAAGATGTTGTTGAGGGCTGGAGTTGTCGACTCTGATTCCTACACTTTCTTCAGTTTTATCCATTTTGCTTTTCCTTGTTCTCCTTCTAGTTTGTAACTCAGGCATACAAGAACAAGGGCGAGTTGCAGAAAAATTAATTGACCAAATGAGTTGTGCTTGTTTGTATGTGTTATATAAGTTGGTTTGTGAATTTGAAGTTCTGGCAGTTACTGACGGTTATTTTTATTTATTTTTAAAGATGGATCCAATCGCTTTAATCTTCTGCTTAATCACAAACCCAAAAATTAAGACATCAAAATATTTAATTGTCACAATTTGGTTACTTAATTTAATTTGAAAATTGTGTTTAGTGACGTGAAGATCATGCGTGTAAAAGGGTGTAAACAGTATTAGGAACTAGACAGGAGAATGCATGCATTGACTTAATTTGAGATTATAAATTAATGTGACTATATATTACATGGGTCCCGGTCCCCAGCACTGGGGACGTTTTTTGTAACATACGATTTCTGCACCGTTTGATCGACCATCCAACGGTTGGGGTTTAAAAAAAAATCGCACCGTACCGCGGAAAGTTTCTGCGGTACGGGCATATTACGTTTTTGCCCCTCCCCCCGTACCGCGGAAACTTTCCGCGGTACGTCTCCTGTCCAATGTCCAATTTTACTCAGCCGCGTACACAGGGTCGAGCAAAACGATTTTGGGCGATTTAAGGAGATTTAGGGCGATTAAAGAGGCGATTTAGGGAGATTGTAGGGCTAATTCATTCACTAAAGCCATAATCTTCAGTTATAGGTATGTATGATTTGTAATTCAACTCCATTATTTCAATTTTATTTTAGTGTACATATGTATGTATGATTTGTATATGTATGTGTATGTCTCCGTGATTGTATTTGTATGTGTATGTGTATATTTTGTTCGAATATGATGTATGTATAATCATTGTTTTAACATAATATATTTGATAGTTAGCAATTCGAATTTTTGCAATTAGGGTTTTGAATTTTTTTTTTTGGGGATTTTTAGTTGTGAATATGTTAAATTCATGTTAATTCGAGTTTTGAATATTAAATTAGTGTTATTCGATTTTTAAGGTTATTCCTATGTTAATTGAACTTTGGCCTTTGAAATTTAGATTAATTAGTTTTGATTTTTGACTCGTTGAATTGCGTATTTTTCAGGAATGGACAACTTTAGTGATTTTAGTAATATGTTGCCGGGTCCGAGTAGTAGTAGAATTATTTGGGATAACCGCTATCATATTAGCGAGGATGTATGGGATGGCACAGGTAGAGATGAGTTGGGGAACATTTGTGGTAATAGGGCTATGCGGGAATGGAAATTAAGAAGACCACAGAGGGAGTTGTTACATATGCTTGGGTTTGGGATATTTGCCAACACTCATGTTGTGTTGGGTACTGATGCTAGGCTGGTTTCTGCTTTGATTGAGCGGTGGAGACCGGAGACTAACACGTTTTTTATGAGACAAGGGGAGATGACAGTTACTTTGGAGGATGTTGGTTACATTTTAGGTTTGCCGGTTTTTGGGGAGGCTGTGACATGCGGGCTTATAGATAACCGGAAAGAGTTTTTTAGGCGCAATTGGTTTGGTCATTTAACAGATGAAGAAGTGGAGAATGCTTTGTATAGATGACATATTAAGTTGACTTGGTTGTTTGATAGATATGGGAGACAGAAGCCGGAAAAACATAATGATGAAGCGACTGTCATACATACACAGGCATACCTCCTTTTTGTCATTGGTGCAGTTCTGTTTCCTTCGAAGGACAAAGCTACGGTGCATGTCAGAAACATTCAGCCTCTACTTAACATTCGGGAGATTCCTAACTATGCTTGGGGTGCAGCCGTGTTAGCTCATTTGTATAGAGGTTTGGAGATTGCTGCAAGGAAGAATAGTAAGACTGTTGCTGCTTGTGTTTGGTTGTTGGAGGTGTGGTCATATGAGAGATTTTCTCGCGTTGGTGTTCCTCAACGGGACCCCAATCATGAGGATTATCCGGTTGCAGAGGGTTGGGCATATTCTTCTCTTCAGGGTGTTAATAAAAAGAGACGACAGTCAGGTCCACACCATAGTCTACCATTTTATAGAGGTGAGTTTGATGGAGTTGCTGGCGATGATGTTGTGTGGAGACCATATGCTAGATTTGACGAGAGTTTAGACTGGGAGATGTTACAGGCGCAGATAGCTGGAAATGCTCGAGTGTCCTTGGTATGTTTTGATGTGGTTGAGTGGCAACACCCGGAAAGAGTGATTAGGCAGTTTGGTTCTAGCCCACAGATTCCCCAGGTTCCTGTTAACATGCTAGCGTATAGGCAGCCTAAGGCAGCCACATTTGTCGGTGAGGATTGGATGATTCGGTGGTTTGTAGATATTTGTAGGTGGGCTAGATTTTGTTCGGAGTTAGAAGGGGTGGTTGATGAAAATGTTAACGTTGTATCTGAGGCTGAGTACATGACTTGGTATTCAGATATTAGTCGTACCCGTGTAGGGAAGCCAGAACCTGTCCCCCAGTCTCAGTACACTACGAGGGAGTTGTATGATACCCTTGAGGGATACCGAGTTGTAAGTATTCCATCCTTCTTAAGTTTGAATTACTTACTACTTTCATAAAAATATATATATTGCACACACTGTATTACTAAATTCTGATTGTTTTGTAGATGATAGCTGGTCTTGATATGCTTAAGAAGTTGGATTCTAGGGTTCCAGCTGAATTTGTGGAGGAGCTTGGAAAGCTTTCAGATACCTTCCTAAGCCCTTTCACAAGATTGATGAAGAAAATCAAAGGGCCCGCTTATAAACATCCAAAGTTCGAGAATATTAAGCCACTTTCATTATACGACTCTGCACAAGATTCTCAGCCTCCCGAGCCTACTGTTGCCTCAATTCCTAACCATGATGTTATTGAGATGACACAACCATCCCAATATGAGTCTCAGGTTCCCCTTAATAGTGTTGTAACTTCGTCTAGCAGGCCTTCGAAGTTACCATCCCGTAGAATGAAGGGGGAAAAGTGGATCATAACGAAGACTTTAGATATGCGAAAGCAGAAAAAGATATATGATGATTGGGGATGGGCCTTTGGAAAGAAGCCCCAGTTACAAGGAGGATTTGACGTCTGTGGGCATCATATATCAGAGGCTGCGATGCAGAGCCTGGCTCCCGGTTCATGGGTTGATGACAGGATTATTTACTCTTATATGGTATATTTTTCGACATGTATATATTTTGTTGCATTTATATGTTCCGTACATATTTGTACACTTGCCTTACCATTTATTTTCAGGGATTGCTACGAGACCGGGAGGAGGACATCCACAATGGAAACATATGGGAGAGGAAGCCAAATGATGGTTAAACCCGGTAAAAGGACCAAAGGGCATGGCATATCTATTTGTCCGATATGTGGTGTCAAATGCAACAACATCACCAAAATTTTCATACTCCATTAAACATCTAGGATCAACCCAAACAAGACATTTCAACCGTTGCTCTTCATCAACTTGTGTCCTAATAAAAAAATTTGACCCACTTTCTTCATTAAACCTATATAACAAGTCTAACGCGCCATGAACATCACTATGTTCAAACCTTTTCTTTCTCTCATCTCGTATCACATTTCTAACATGTTGACTTCCGAATCCAACTTTATCATTACCTCCGTGAATATTACCAATGACATTCATTACTTGACAGTTACGAATTCCCGAACCATAAAGAGTTTTAATCAAACTCTTAGTGGCGGTATTCACACGTTTTTCACGTTGCAACAAATTCATCTTGCTAGGAGTCACTACACCGTGATTGTGGTTTAACTCAAGAGTAGTTATCTCCCAAAGACTCACCTTCTTTCGATAAATCACATACATCCTTACTTTGCAATCACTTTTAGGAAGAATTTCTCTACGTCGCTTAGTAGGATTACTACTTTCCCCAACATCAATTTTTCCCGAAAGTCTACAAACATAGAGACGGGCATAAATTTCATTACTTTTGGTAAGTCTTTGGGTAGATTGGATCTTAATGGCAAATCCATTTTTTAAAGCATAAGCCCTAAAAAAATTACATGCATCCTCCAAAGTATGAAACAATTGATTCATATAAGGAACCCCATTACCATCTACATTTTCATATACATCATCGCCTATAGCATCATCTTCATTTTCACCATTTACATTATCATCATCTTCCTTAACATCAACAAATTCCTCATCTTCATCAATATTAATAAACTCCTCATTTTTTCCAAAATTTTCTACAAACTCATCATTATACACAAATTGAGGGGTTGTAGGCTCATCTAAATTTTCATTCATGCTTAAATCATCAAGATGTAAAACATGTTCATTTTTTTCTTTTTTCTTTCCTTTTTCATTTTTATATTTTGAACCAAACATACGAGC
This sequence comes from Heracleum sosnowskyi, assembly GCA_030848705.1. Taxonomy (NCBI): domain Eukaryota; kingdom Viridiplantae; phylum Streptophyta; class Magnoliopsida; order Apiales; family Apiaceae; genus Heracleum; species Heracleum sosnowskyi. The sequence goes on along the minus strand of CM061239.1, from coordinate 45,299,607 downwards.
AAATATTTTATCAGCCATAATAAAACTAACAACAAATGTAGAGAGAAATGATACCTTAAAAATGGTGAAAATGATACCTTAAATGTAGATCAAAATCGGCAGAGAAGCTCAGTTTTTTGTTGTTTAGGTGTGTTTAGGTTTGAGCAGCAAGTACACATGACTGCGGGAGATATGGGAACAGGAGACATACCGCGGAAAGTTTCCGCGGTACGGGGGAGGGGCAAAAACGTAATAAGCCCGTACCGCAGAAACTTTCCGCAGTACGGTGCGATTTTGTTTTAACCCACAGCCGTTGGATGGTCGATCCAACGGTGCAGAAATCGTATGTTACAAAAAACGTCCCCAGCAAACGACTGCTGGGGACTGGGCTCCATATTACATTGTGAAGAAGATAAAGCTAACCACTAACGGATAACAAGTTAACAACCATGTAGATATTTATGATTAAATTAAGTAATTAAACAAACTAATCCATGGCTTTCGTGGATGCTTCTTTTGTTTAAGCAACTCCCTTATCTAGTCTCTAGGTTTATAGTATAATATGGATGGTGGTGCATTCAATACAAAACACAAAGTGGTGACCGATGCTTTAGATTATGTTCTTTATAACAGTTTGCAGGCTAAAATGATTCGTATTGAAACGTGAACCCTTACCCCTATATATATCATGTCTTCCTTGTCTTGAGTTAGCTTCAGAATGGCTTTGCTTGGATCCTGTTGGTTTATTATCGAAAATATCCTCCTTTCAAATGGTTCACTCAGCTTGTTTTGCTTGAGCTTTTACATCCATCCTTTTTTCCTCTTTTTCTGTCGGATTTACCTATTCATCAGATGGTTGCATGTATGGCTTCTGTGCGTTATTGTGTTTACCTATAGAGTTGCTTGTTTTTTCCTCAGTCTCGTCTTCCTAAGATTGTTTAGAAGTTGTCTCGTCTTTATAAATTCACTCACCAAGTTTACCAGTAGTACTGCTACTAGTACTGATGATTTTCTTGTAAATGAGAAAGTGGAGCATAAAGTCCCAGAAAACGATCATACTCAAATTAAATTGTTTAGACATGATCGGAGTATAATATGTGCATACGAGCATCAAAAAATCGTCTTTGAGGTGCTAGATGATCACAAGGTTATTTCAGTTTCTATCATTGATGATCATGTACTTGAAGAAGAACCAAATCATGAGGAGATTCCTATTACAGTTACTTCTTCAAGCTGCACCTCAATATCCAGTGATAACTTAAGTACGAATGTTGTGTCGATATCTGCTAGTTGGGTAGATTCGGATAGGGAATGTCCTTTACCTGTTACTGAACAAGAACTGATTATCAGCCAACAAGAAGTAGAGGAAGAAGTAGACTTGTTCTACAAGAACTATGCTGATAGGATGAGATGGTTTGATGTTCTCAGTCATGACAGAACTTGTGGAATAAGTAAGTATTCAAATTTATCAGAAACTTGTCATTTTAAAAGTCTGAATATTATTTTAAGCTGCCATCTAAAATAGTAGCTAGTGTAAAGGTTGGTCATCTGCAAGTCATAAATTTGTCCTGAATATCTATTTCATTTCTCATCATTTATGTATGTTGCTATCATGAGTAACTGTATGTGCATGTATGTACATGTATGTACAGAAGCAATCTTGAACCAGCCACATTTTGTTGGCCATGGCTCGACAATTGATCAGAGCATAGTGCCAATGAACTTATCAGAATTCGAACACCACGATCCTTACAATGATGATCATGGGGTTAGAAAGAGGCTACTAAGAAGTTTGGAAAGCGACCTAGAAATGGTCTATGTTGCACAAACATGCTTGTCCTGGGAGGAACTCCATCATCAGTACCGCAAGGTTAAGGCCCTTGTTGCATTATCTGGTAATGGCGGGTTTGTTGATAAAACTGCAGAGAGATTCCAAAAGTTTCAAGTACTTGTAGAGAGATTTATGGAGAATGAAAGAGGTAGTAAAAGCAAAAGGTACTGGACTTATGTCCAAAGGAGGTCTTCTATCAAGAGTCTCCTCCAAGTGCCTTCAGTGTCAGGTACTTGTTTCCTAGTTTATGTTGGTCTATGTAATTTACATCCGATTCAGCTATAAGAAGTAATTAACAAAATCAAGTGGAACAGAAAATCATTTGTTTAACAAATACTTATCCATTTCCAACTAATTCATATTATGTAGTTAAATACACATTTTGTTGTCTGTTAATAATACCTATGCATCTATCTCGATTAAGACCTTGATTCCATATACTATTCTGCAGTGATGTAGGGTTTTAAAAAGATAAATGGAAGACTTTCTCCCTAGTTACCATTGTCATTTTTTGTAAATAAACACAGCATTACCTTGACATCTTAGTTTGTCTTCTGGTTTTTGTTTTACCTTCACTAGTCTATTATGTTCCAATATATTGTTCTACTCCAATAAAAACTAAGATTGAATATCCGGAGAATCAGTTGTTCTGCACTTTTTTCCTCTGTAGCCACATATTGTTTAGCACTTAAAACGCACTCTGTGTTCACACGTTAAACATTTAATTTTTCACCGGTTCTCATTTGAATTTGACCCATATATTATTTACTTTTTCACCGGTTCTCATTTGAATTTTTAAGTTTTTTTGATAAATTTGGAAGGCTATGTGGAGGAGAAAGATGAAATCATGGGAGAAGTGATGGAGGCTAGAGTTGTTTTAAAGGCCATAGAGAATTCCATAAATGCTTTCTGCTTATTTGTTAAAACAGAAGAACTGGATCCACATAAAAGTTGGTGGAGAACCAGAAGTGTAAAATGGACTTATCAACCACTGGAAGACCCTAGAGACTTCAACCTTCTATGTGACATTACTAATTCAATAAAAAAGGTAACCAAATTAATTCCATGATGATTTTGTTATGTTCATAACTAAAAAATGATGCATCTATGATCTACCTATATGTTTTCCAGAAAAAACAATGGATTAAGGAGTTGGAAGGGATGAAAACATGGTGCAAGTTGAAAGGATCAAGGGAATGTGAGGATCAAAAGAAAGAGATGATGTTTATGACAATAGATATAAAACTGGTGACAAGAGTGCTCAAGCTGAGTATGGTATCAACATCTCAACTCAAATGGTGTAAAGAAAAGCTTGATAGCATTGACTTCAGACAGAGGAAGCTTGTTAGGACATCTCTTCTTAATTGTCCCTTGTTTCCATCTTCCTAATTTTAAATTATATGTAGATATATGTATAAATCTTTTATGTATTATGAAATTACATGTCATCTCTTTGATGTAATCTCCAACAAATCAAGGGATGTTTCCTACAAGCGTGCATGCACTTGATTAAATAAACATTTTGTAAATGTTACTCTTTTGCTTAAAATATAAATATGTTACTCTTTGACCTCTTAATAATATAGACATGGATCGATAGAAAAAAGTAATTAGATGAAGGCCCCGTTTGCCCCGACTTAATCTCAATTTATAAGTTATTTATTCCGAAAAAATTTCTTATTTACATACTTTTTTTCAGAAAAAAAAAATATATAAAAAGTTTAACATTCGTTATCTTGCAAAAATAAGTTACTTATTTCAGAAAAAAAAAAATACATATTTACATTTTTTTTTCTAAAAAAGTAACTTATTTCTGAAAAATAAGATTTTGATGTTAACTTATTTTATCAAGATTTCATGTTAGTTGGATTCCTGTGAATATTGTCGAAAGAGAAAGAGGTGATTACATATTGTTTTTGACTGAGTTCAGGAAAAAAATAAAAAGGTAAACCAATATTTCGGAAACTAAATTTAAATTTATAAATATGAGTACTTTAGCCAAACAGAACCATATCTAGCGAAGGATTTTTGTCAAAATCAGAATCCAAAATTTCAGTTTAAAAGACAAAGCCATACGTGAAATATAAAATAGATCCACATTTACTGAATTAAAAAAAATAACAAATTTTAATTCTTTGCAAGTAGACGAATTCCATATGGTAGTTAATTATAAACTCAATTAATTGACTTGTGTGATTTTTAGGTACAAAATTTCACAAAAAAAAAACCTAAATTTCAAGAATTATAACAATTCCAATTCACTTGCAAAAGTAAGACTAAAATAATGCTCATTCATTTGGAGACTATTTCATGAGTAGTACTGGTGAAGAGGTTTCCTGTTTCCAAAATCAAAAAAATTAACTTAATTCAGGATATCTCCAAATAATTAACACTTAAAAACAAAAAACCACACTTCAACTCACTATAGAATCCATTTTGATAATTTATATATGGGGAACACCTAATCCAACTAGACTCATATCCCTGATACTATGGCAAATGACAATATTTATGAAACTCTTCTTTCCCGACCAAATGGCACACGGGACTGGGTCGAGAAGAGCCCTGCAAAACCCTTGGAAAGACAGCCTTCAACAGCACATGGAGATTTAGTACCCCGCAATGGACTAGGACTTTGTTTAATGCTGCTTTCCATGAATTCATCCGTGTTATAAAGTTGTGCATTATCTGCTGGGCTCCACATTTTGTTGCCAATGTCAATATGTCTTCTCTTGCAGATATCAGAACTTGCAAAATTGTTGTCAATTTCCATATCTTGCTGGTTAAAGTAATCTGTTTTCCTCTTTAAACCAGGAAAGCTTTTCAAACCTGCTAGAAAAGCAATAGATTGTAAGAGCAAGTCCAATAGTAGTGCTAAAATACATAGAGCTATTGCTAAATTTTGAAATCAAAAAGTAAATTTTGATGTTAAAACAGAACTTGTGCTCCAATGTAAAGTTTTAAAATGGCACCAAACATATCTAAATAAAGCTACATTTCAACTACCTAATATTCAAATGCACAATCGTACTTGTCACCATTACTTTAATTACCCATTTACCCACTTGCATGCTTAGGTCGCAATTACAGCAACATCTATAGTTGGGTCTATATTTAGCACCAAGTATAGCATTTTGCTATTTTTGCATCCATGCATCCATGTTTAGCACTCCATTGGAGTTACTTTTCATGAGTGCTATTTATAGATATAGCAACTCTTTTAGCACCACCACTGGACTTGCACTAAGCCTATAGATATTTGTAAATGAAATCGCTATATTGACAAAGCACTCACTTGGTTGGGCTTCGAAATCGCCACAGCTACAGTTAAAAACTGGGGTATTGTTTGATCCCTTCAACCTGCACCATACAAAATAAACTATAAGACAATGTGTGATATGTAGTGCAAGAAAGTTCATAACAATTCAAGGAATCGAAAGACATAGTAGCTGACATATATATATATATATATATATAGGGTTAGGCTCAAGAGAGAACCAAGATCTAAAAAAGAACCTTAGTATAAGCCGTTGGATTATTACTAAGATCAAATGTTCATATTCAACTCATTTTTATATACAAAATCTTATAAGGGTATTGTTGGAATAAAATGATTCTAGTGCAGAACCTATTTTTTTTCATTGTATAAATACAGTGTTCTGCAACTGAATTTTAAAAGTTATGAATATGAACTTCAAAACTGAACTTACTTTTTTCCACGAAGTTCTACAAGTGAACTTGATTATTTTTATAATGTTCAGTTGTTGAACAATGTTATCCACATTACTTTCGTACCATAACTTTTGTGTTCTACCGCTGAACATAAAAGTCATGCAATCGAATTTGAAATCAAACACATAAATTTTAAAATTCTGCAACTGAACTTACTTGTATTTAAATGTTTAGCGGCTGAACACTGTTATTTGATATTGTGTTTATACCATAACTTGAATATTTTCACAAAAATTGATAAAAAATAATTGGGGGAATTTTATGATGATGATGGAGAATTTTGGTGATCGATATCGATGTACAATTATTATCGTTAATCAAATATTAATTAGCTCTAAATTATGTATTTTGTATTTTTGGACAACTTAACCCATGACCTACATATAATAAATATATATTATTATAAAATATAAGATAGAGTTCTAAAAGTTCTTAGGTTAAGAGTTCTACAAGGAACATGACCCTATATGTATATATATATATATAGAGAGAGAGTCTTATTCAAATAGAAACCAATTTAAAATAGAAACTAAAAACTGCACCACACACAATTAAATACATCCTCCCACACACAACCCCACCCAATCCCCTCTATTCTTAATTATATTTTTCCCGTTAATTGGTGATCTTTTCTTGAAATCTGACTTTACTGTATTTTTCTCCATCTCGCAACAATCGGTTTGCATACCACATTTGATATATTCTGACGATAAATCACTATTTATGCTTGCGAGAATCACTAAAATTTTGGTGATTTCTGTAAGAATAAATAGTGATTTCTGCGTAATGATTTATGCGTAAATCTAGTGACTTATTCTCCAGATCTATACGTAAATTACAAATTTTGTACCGCAAAATCACTAAATTTATATTTATATAAAAATAAATCGTTAGATCTATGCTGAAATCACTATTTATTCTTACAAAAATCACTAAAATTTTAGTACTCCGTAATATAGCACATATGGTATGCATATTAATCGTTGGAAGATGGAGAAAAATATAGTGAAGTCGGATTTCAAAAAAAGTTCACCGATTCACGGGAAAAATCAAATTAAAAACGAATGGAATTAGGTGGGGTTGTGTATGTGAAGGTGTATTTTAATTGTGTGGGGTGCATGTAGAGGGACATTAGATTAAATAAATCTAAGGGCTTATATTAGTTTCTAGTTTCTATTTTAATTTTGGTTTTTATTTGATCACTAGCCTATATATATATATAAGGGATCTTGCTACAATTTAGAAGTTTTCCCTATGTTTAAGGTCTAGTTAGGAGATCTCAGGAAACTCGATCCCACATGAAATTAGTATGTCAACGAGAAAGTCTTTTCTGTGAAGAGTTGAAACAGGTCAACCTTGTGTTACTATATCTTTCCATGCTTACTGGAGATGAACTATTTGGTTCACATGCGGCTTTGTAATTTTGAATACATTAATGGCCTGTTTGGATACAATCATTTCATTTGAAATGATGAATTTGACTCAATTACCCTGTTTGGATAGGTAAAGAATTTGAATTTGTATTTGGGCCAAATTCCAACTATTTTAAATTAGAGTCCATTCACAAGAATTTGAAATAACAATTTTACACTTGTCATTTGAAATTAAAACACAGCCCAAATATTTTTTTCTCCTTTCTCGACTTACTCGCTCATACTCTCTCTCCCCCTCTCTCTCGTCTCTCTCTCGTCTCTCTCACCGGGACTCCATCGCGCGCGCGCTCTCTCTCTCTTCTCTCTCTCAGGACTCGCTCATACTCTCTCTCCCCCTCTCTCTCGTCTCTCTCACCGGGACTCCATCGCGCGCGCGCTCTCTCTCTCTTCTCTCTCTCAGGACTCCATCCCTCTCTCTCCATCCTTTCATTTTCATCACTCCATCAACATGAGGTATGGTGTATATGTATATATATACAGCCTAACATATCTATATGTTTAATTAATGAAATATCTGATTGTTTTCAATTTATTTTGTAGTTCGAAGGGAAAATCAGCTCAGTGGTAAGTATATACGCGTTTACCTTGATATTCTTACTCATTGGTCTTGATTTTGTACCCTGTATATCTGTATTGTTTTAACTATTGCTTTTAATTGAGTTAATATTTGTATTTATGCCTGAACATGCTTCAATTTGTGCATATTTTAGGTTTGTTAGTTTAATTGAAATTAATTTGATGATTGTATGTTTTTTTAAAATAGAAAACACAGAAACTTTCTTGTCTCAAGTGTGTCACAAAAGCGTAAAAGAGATGACTGATGAAGATATGGAATTTATAGTTTAGTTGCTTTCTTTGTTCATCTTGCAATTTGTTGCTCTATTATGCATCCACAATTTTGTTTTAAGAGATCTGGGGTTAAAATAGAAACTGTTGCTGCTGGTTTCTATCTTGTAGTTGTTATGAGTGCATTCACTGGCCTGGGTAAAATTTAGGCCAAATACTATTGACCTTTTTTTTACATAAATTATGACGAAGCTAATATAGCTATTCATTTTTTTGTTATCTGGACCAGAGTTTTTGAACGTTGAATCATTTGTAGTTGACCAGAGGCTAACGTCATTAGTAGAATCATTTGTAGTGGTGTACGTTGGTGACGGTTTAGAACATAATAGAATCATAGATTTATGCAAGTGCGAAAACATATAAATATATAGTCATTAGCAATTTGACTCATCTTGGAATGGTGATCACCTGGTTACACACAAATTTTCTAAGTTCATTTCTCATTGTAAGTTTTTCTAAAAATATAGATGTGTCCAGCAAAAAATTGGAAAGTACAGAGGCCTCATTCGAAGAACTATGTTGTACATAGGTGTCACTATCCTTTGCTAAAGCTTATATACTCTGGTATGAGTCACAAAGAAGAGACATCACAATTTATGTAATCAAGGGGAGTGTTAATTTATAAACTAATTAATTATGCTCTGTTAAGATTGTGCAGATTTTAAATATACTAATATTTTTAAAACCCGCACAATATTTAATCACGGAGAAATTATGAAAAGCTGTCTGCATTCCAGGTCTGCGGACTGCGCAATCCTTGATATATATTTGTCTTAGATGTTGCTTTGAGTTCAATTCTGAGTTCTGAGGACTGAACCAGCACCAATGTATGTGCTTGATTAATTTCCAATGTACTCACATTTGGTTTGAGTTTCAGATTTTAAACAGTCGTGTAGTTAGATTTCCACAAGTTCATTTTGTAAGTTCTCTGCTTTGAGATTTCAAGATTTAATCAGAAGCAATATGCTTGTTTGGTATAGATAGTAGCAAGTAATTTGATACACTTGTACAACAACTCAACCTAGTGTTTATCTTCTTAGTATTGTCGTCTTCCATAATTAATTAAATTTCTATTGATGCAGCACTTTAATAATACTTAGTTGATACTAACATAATAGTGGAGATCAAGTAGACTAGGAGATTCAGTAATACCTTACTATCCTTTAGTTGAAGCTATTTAGGTGTGATGGTACTTTAAGTTTTATAAGGATTACTTTGAGAACCATATTCTGTCCAATGATTATGTACGGCTACTAGCTATTTGGGTGCTGATTTTGTTTGAAGTTTGATTTGTTATCAGATGACCATGTCGTGTTCCATATGCTTGTAATCAGATCATGTAGTTGGGATGGTTTCACTGACTTCTATCAAGTCATAGCTTCAGTCCTATGCATAAATATGAAACAGGACTATTAAATTATAAGAAGTATAAACATGAAACAGGACTATTAAATTATAAGAAGTATTTAAACACAAGCATACTTTCTGGCTTTCTCTGCAAAGAATTTCAGAATTTGAGTCCATTTGCAGAGTTGTCCTCTTTATACTGATTTCGAGTTGCTGATGCTGTTACTAGTTTCGCAGAGTCATTTAAGGAATACGTGAATAAAGTGAAAGAGCCTCCAAGACCCACATGCAAAGAAATATATGAGGTTGTATCTAATGTTGCTGGCATTACTGATGATGAAGCTATGAGGGCTGTCAAAAGATTAGTGAATGGCAAAGTTGATGAATTTGACATGCTTAAAAGTCTACCGGATGATCGGAAAAAGCGTAGTTGGATTTATTTGCTTATCAATGATTAGTTTTATTTCAAAATGTTTCGGAGCTTGTTTACATATTATGTACTTAAAATTTATTCTAATATTGTTTAAAAGATTGTATTCCCAGGGGATTTTAATGGATCTTTAAATTGTATTCTCAAATGAAATTCTAGTTGTTACCAAACACTCTTGGAATTTGAAATTCAGGATTTGAAATTCTTATTTTTACCAAACATAGTATTTAAATTTGAAATTCCAAAATTCAATTTTAGGAATTGAATTCCAGTATTTCAAATGAAATTTGAGTTACCAAACAGGGTCTAAAGATACTTTAGGAGTCAAAAGAAAGCTTTGACTTAATATCGAGCTACAAATATCTCCAGAGGTTCAAAGAAGTGAATCTCCTTTTTTCTTTTCTTTTTTGACTAAAAGAGGGTTTAGGTTTTGGCCAAAGTCATGATGTTCATTCCCAAGCTGTTCTTACTTAGACTCTAACCCGACATCAAACCCCAAAATCATAAAGCAAGTCGCCAAGTCAAAATATGGATTTTAGGGTACAAACTCAAGTTGAGACAACAGCTCATGTCTACATTGATAGTTTCTGCAAGATATTAACACTCAGGCTATGCTTTTCTTGCAGCATTCATTGTAGAGACGTAGATACAAGCTCAGAAGAAAATAGATTCCTCCCTATATCAAAAAGCCCCCCATTTCCTGAGACCAACTTTCCGGCAGATACTGATGCTCTATAACTTATCCTACAATTTACGGAAATTACGAAATCTAAAGTCTCACCTTATATTATACAAGGTTCTAAATTATATCATACTCAACCACAACATGATGCACTTCAAGTTACCTAGCTTATTATTTATTACTATTATTTACTTAGATAATGTAGGGAGATCAAAAGGCAAGTCACATAAGAGTGGATTAATAACACACATTTGGAGATAACAAAGAATGAAAGAAAGTTACAAAAGAGTGGAATAACAATGAACTTAAGATATTCTGTGAGCGCCATTAATCAGAGTTACAGATAATACCTGTACATATGCTCAACAAACTCATCAATTAATACAGGCCAAGCTCCTGCAAAAAATATTAAATGAAAAGACTCATTCCTGATAGCAACGTGGGAACTATTTTATCATTCTAAGAGAACAATTAGAGACATAAGTGTCGTCATCGACCTCTTACATATGACCTAATGATATACTCCCTCCGTCCCAGCAGGAAGTTAACATTTGGAAGAGAAGGCTCGGCACGCATTTTAAGGCTCCTTTAAAGTATAGTTCCATTAATTGTTTTAAAAAAAAATTCTTCTGAATAAAAATTAAATGTTTGGATTTTTATTCAAAAAAGAAAAAATTTGAAAATAAATAATGGAACTATATTTTATGAGTCTTAAAATGCGTGTCGACCCCTCCATTTCAAATGTTAACAAATGGATGGGATGGAGGGAGTACAGTCAACCCAGTAGCATCACAATATAAAAACTTCAGTCTGCATGTAATTTTAAATGAAAAAAAAAATCTACACAATTTTGAGCACTACAGCGAAGTCCTCAAAGTTCCCGTTAATGGCAGCTCAGAAAATATGTTTAAACCACTAAAAAGAAAAGAAAATATCTGACTAACTGACTAAACGAATTGCAAATATACAGCTATTATCCCTCCATTCAATGAATAAGAACTGGTTTTGGAATCAAAACATGGGACATGTCAGTTGTATTAACATTTTATTTAGTTTGTTAGTCATGGATTGTACTAATGGCAGACAAAGCATAGTCAGCTACAAGATCGACTAAATAAACTTCACTAACCAATGCCTAAGCATTTCGCCGTAGACATTAAAACTGTAAAAGTCTTTTGCATGGGTAACCAAAGCGTAGCTTAAAGACCACAGTACCTTCAGGATCGTACCCTCCAAGATTTTCGTGTACACATCGACTAAAAGATAAAACTTGCCGCCAGGTATCCTCCGAGATGTTGTGTCGCTGATTTTTCTTGGAACAGGAAATAAATGTATTACTTTGAGGACATACAATTAGAAGAGAAATAAGGACAGAGTTTTAAATGTTTTTTATGGTTACATTGTCTTGCATAAACCCACATAGACTAGTCAATCAAATTAGAACAACAGCCATTTAAAGCACAGACGATAAGATTGAAAAAATTCACAAAACAAATATCTTATGACGTGTTAAAAAAGCAACCTATTTATTTTTCTAAAAAAACACACATATTCAACTTATAGCATAAAGATAGTGGAAATTTTGAATAATAGAATATTCATGCCGAAGTTCACTACACTTCATGCACATCTTCACAATGCATGTCTGGCAAGTAGCACCTAATATGATATGATCAGGAAGACCAGCAAAAACTAAAACATAATGTTATGTCACCAAAAGCAACCTTGGTCACTAAAAGTAAAACAGCAAATTTGACCAAAAAAAAAGAAGGGCGGAAAAAAAAGGCCCAAGGAGGACCTAGTGGTCCAAAATTTACATGTCTCAGCTATGCAAATCAATCAAGCAATTTTTGCTTCGTTTAGAATTTATGATAATTTCATACACAAATAACAATTATTTGATAGCAGCTTTACTGATTAGTACCTCAACGAAGTTACACCATTCGTTAAGTAATCGAAACCTTCCAGCTAGGACCAATCTCCAAGCCGTAACTGCCCTGCTTACAGCTGAAATATTTAATGAGCACAAGAACATAAACGATTCATATGCCAGATGATGTACAAGAAAGTACAGTAATACACTAAACTTTAATGTAATTTAAGTTCAGTTATCAAGGAAGCCTTACTGATACTCTTTTGACCATTTTCCCGGCAAATGAAGAACACAAAACCATAAAACCGTGAGAATTCAGAATAGTCCACCTACAACAAATATGCAAACTCTTTAATAAACAGAAGTATTAAACCAAAAAATGATCCCTTACACAAGCGTCACACTTCCCTAATCCAGTAGGGACCTGAACAGTGTCACTTGATAGCTTCCATTTATGGAGGAAGAAAATAAAAAAAACAGCTAATTCAGATTTAATGGATTGATAAAAATCCGTGGATTTTAAAAGATTGTTGTTGATTTTAATTCTACGTAGATTTTGACGGAATTGATTTAAAATCTTGTAGAGACTTGCTGATTTGAATAGAATTTCCGACAAATCCTTCAAAATCTCATGGATATTATCAGATTTCAAATGACATAAAATATACAAGCAAATCCTTCAAAATCCACGATTTTATCAAATACAAAAAAAAATCCATGGAATTTTGAATACCATTACCATCAGATTTTAATGTATTTTTTTAAATCCAAATTGAATACCACCAGATTTTAATGGACTTCTTATAATCTAAATTGAATACACCCAGATTTTAAAAGACTTTTGAAAATCCTAATTGAATACCACCAGATTTTAAAGGACTTTTTAAAATCCAGATTGAATACATCAGGATTTTAAAAATCCAAAAAAATCCTTTATAATCCGGATTGAATACACCCCCCTTAAGATTCTTCTAGAATTTGAAACTAACAAATATATAATAATAGCATACCGTCAAGTCAACCCTAGTCATGAGTTTGAAAAGTTCGTCAATTATAGACATCCTGTTGCAGAGAAATAAAACAGTTAAGGCATTGTGATATCTTGCATAAACTATAATTAATTGTAAAACCACAATACTATATGCAGGATGAATCAGAATACCAGAATTGATTCAATCCAAGAAAACGGTGATTAAGGATCACATATTCTCCTTTACCAAGCAACAAAACTTAAAAGCTGAATTAGGTAATAAACATTAATAAAAGTCTAGCAGATACTGTGGAGGGACCAAGATACTGTCAAGGGACCGAGACTCAGTGGAGGCAAGTGTGTGTGTGAGTATATTCTTGTAATTGACCATTTGACCTTACCCAAAAAAGAAAAGAATCTAATCATAGATACATTATTATCCAATTTGTTTCTGATAGTGAAAGAGTAAATAATATGTATTATCTGCATACAAATTATCTTATAATTCATCATCGGATATATCTGTTCTTTTTTAATTAACTGGCAAGAAGTTTACATTCTAGTTCTATTTAATATATTTTCATTGTTAGGGTACGAAAGGAAGAAGCGGCTATTTGGAAAAAACTGCTCAAGTGCAAGTTCAATGGAGGTATTCATTTTGGAGGACAAAACTGTAACAGATGAATATCTAACAAAGTATTTTCTATTCATACTGCTAATGTAAGGGCAAACTGTTGTTAGCTTTACCGAGGACATAATCATATCGCATACTGTCACTTAGCTATTTATTTATTTGTGAACATGAAAGAGAGGTGTCACAACAACAATTAGGATTCAGTAATTAGTGAGTTAACGTGCTTCAGAATGTCTAAGACCTACTTAATGCACACCAACCTACACATGCCCTGTGGCACCTTTCAACGTCATATAAAAATAAAAATTTCTCTATTTGTTCTTTAGATATAAGGCACCAATTCATCAACAACAAATCTTAAATGGAATCTCATACCTTGGGTGCAATTGTGACTCTACTGAGTTTAAAAGCTGAGTGAGTGCCAGCTTTGAGTATTCATTTTTTTGTGATTCATCATTCCGTCTGTAATTGTCCTTTTCAGATGTTCCTGCTTTTATATCTGCCAGATGGGATCAAAAAACCATGAATTAACAAGGTCCCCTCACATAGAAAAGAAGATAAAGTATGTTTCAGATACAGAAACTAATTGTAACCAAGAGAAGTACTACGCACACTGTATAGAACGCAGTAATCAATTGAAACTTCTACTTTATACATTTAAAAAAATAATAGATCATTTAGGCACAGGTAATGCTGTTAAATACTTCCTATTATCACAAATCATGATCAAGACACACGTAGAACAATATAGTATGCAAATAGCAAATTTTCTAGAATTACACAATCGATGCAAGGATTTCACAGATGAGTGCAAGACCAAATCTTTTTCTGCTTAAAATATAAAGTCAATCACTACAATATAACAAAAACTTTAGGTGGTGTGTTTACTTGCAAGAACAGCTGCACACAGACCGCTAATTTTCGGAAATACTCATCTTAAAAACACTTGTGACCAAACTCATTACATATCTATAAACTATAACCCATAACCCATAAATCTATCAGTCCTCATTCAATAATGATGCTAAATTTCTTTTCATGGACTAAACAATGACTTCTTTTCATTCCCGAAAGTACATTTCTAAAAACTACACTTCATCTAAACTACTCCCAGAAACCCCCCTTATCTTAACCACACTATAAGCTATATAGTGGCTAATAATTCTCTTACAATCAGAAGACTTACACACCAGCCACTTACGATAATTACTCGAAATTGAACATCAAACATCTCAATTCCAATAAAATGATCCCCAAATCATTCAATCCCCACCCATCAAATTCATCCAATTACTTGAAATCAAAAACACCCCAAAACATAAAATCATCAAGAATCATAATTCATAACAAGCATTAACAGATTAAAAACATAAAATTACCGCAAAATCGCCTGTAAATCATAAAGATATCAAATTGATTGGAACGCAACACATCCATTGTTGAAAATTAACAGAGTCCAGGGTTTAATTGTAAAGGGTGAATTTGGGTTTTGGGGTTCGTTAAAAACGAAACCCTAAACCAAGCTTGATAATTTAAAAAAGGACCCAATAAATAATTGTTGTTGATGTTTGTAAATAAGCCAAGAAATTAAAAGATTTATATTAATTTGTAATTTTTTTTAATATTTTTATGTTATTATTTTTCATTTTTCATTTATTAGATTTTATACACTTAATATACTATTTATGTTATATCTTGAGTTTTGAAAACCGGATTAACAATTTTTCCAATAAAAAATATCTTGAAATTGAAGAAAGAATAACGTGAAAACTTTTTTGCATTAGTTCTGTTCAACTTAGTAATAAAACTAAAATCAAAAGCCTACTCAACTTATAATTACAGTATACACCAACAATCAAATAAACATACTCAACTTAAAATGAAAATTACGATTTTTCATATTGAGAATTCTACTCAACTTAGAAAACCTACTCATATTTGATTTATATTATTAAAATATTTTAATATTTTATTAACAATGATCTAGCGGTTTTCATTCATCTATTTTAACATCAACGGTCCTTATTAATTTGGCGGTACATGACCAAAATTTTGGATTAGATCTCCGTTACACTTATCTTTTATTACTAGCTTATAGCCCGTGCGATGCACGGTTACTTAAATTTTATTTATAATTATTCTGTTTATAATTATATTTTTATTACGATGCAACACACGATTGTTTTTTTAATATTTATAATTATATTTATTTATGAATATTTTAATATTTAAAAGTTATTAGTTTACATGATTAAATTATTGTTAAAAAAGATTTAGCCAAAAAAAATTATACTTAAAAATTTGACATTTATTACATTTTACACGCTCAATTTAATATTTGTTTATATTGAGTTATAAAAGTTAGATTTGGCCAAAATTTACGGTTCACATGAAATTCACAAAATAATCTTTAATTTAGTTGTGGTTTAATAGTTTTTTTTTCAATTAAAAACTATTCTAAAACTAAAAAGAGAATAAAGAAACGAAATTTAATGTTGAGAATTCTATTCGATTTAGAAAATCTACTTAACTTATATGTAGTTTAGATTATTAGAATAACCGTTATTAACCAAATACAGGTTTTAATGTTACATCTAACGGTTTTCACATATCTATTTAAGATTAAACGATATTTATTTATTTTTTTGAAACAAAAGGAGCAACTTTCATTTATACGTAGAATCATACAAAAGGGTCTCCATTATAGCAGTAGGAGGAGACATGAAAACCTTATGACAATTTGGCAAACAAGGTAAATGAGCCATAACATGGGCTACCCTATTCGCTTGTCGTTTAATAAAAGAGAGTGAAAAACCTTTATGAGAACGAAAGAACTCTCTACACAGATCTATAGTATGACCAACCTCGACCTGATAAGCAATGTCACTGTGAATGGCTTGAACTGAAAGCATAGAATCAGATTCAATAAGCACCCTCTGGCACTTCAACGAGACCACCCAATTGAGACCTTCCAGGATCGCAGCTATCTCAGCTTCCATGACATTAACCACATGGGGCAAGCACACCACCTTTCCGCTCACAAACTCTCCTTTATCATCCCTCAACACCAGACCAATTGAGAACTTGTCTGCATCCGTATACAAGGACGCGTCCACATTAAGCTTTAGAGTCCCTACAGGAGGAAGAACCCATCTTTGAGGATGATTACTGACAGGATTCAGGTTAGATGTCTGGATCTTTACTCGCGCTTCCTTAACACACTTCCAGTCTTGAATAAATTTCGAGCTCCAGTCCATAGCAAGAATGCAGGTTACTGATTTACCTTCCCAGACTTTTTTGTTTCGATAAAACCAAATTCCCCAAAGCACTTGCACAATCTTCTGAATTTCATCTGGAGAGCCAGAATTGAGTTTCTGCAAAAACCAATCAGCGATGCGTTCAACTGTGCTCATGTCATAACTAGGACCAACATAAAGCCAGCAACCCTTAGCAAAATCGCACTCAAAGAAAACATGAATGAGATGCTCAATGTCCTTGTCGCACATTGGACAAACAGACGGGACATCAACACCTTTATTTTGAAGTCTGCTCCGAACTGGTATTGTATTCCTGCAAACTCTCCATAGAAAGACCTTAATCTTGTGAGGTAAAGGCAACTTCCAGATTTTCCCCCACCCATTTGATTGAGTCACTGTTGTCGTACTTATATTACGCTCATGCCATAGATAGTAACCTGATTTAACACTGTACTGACCATGAGAGGTTCTCATCCACGCTACCCTGTCAGCTACTGGACGCTGAGGAATGCTAGAAGCCAGGATGCATTTGGCATCTTCCTCACTAAATACACTCTGTACTCTGTTTATGTCCCAGGTTTTAGCACCAGTAGCGAAGAAATCTGCTACTACCTCATTGCGAAGATCGTACCCAGCATGTTGGTCGACTTTAAAGTCATGCTTACCTTTTAACCAAGGATCGCTTGCGATTTTTATATCTGTACCACTCCCTACCACCCATCTATAAACCTCCAATAACGCATCTCTGGCACAGATAATCCCTGTCCATATATAACTCGAGCCATTACACTTAGGAGCTTGCAAGAAGTGCGAGGTAGGAAAATAACGAGCCTTGAAGACTCTAGCCACTAGAGACGTTGGATTCGACATAAAATTCCAAGCTAACTTCCCCAACAACGCCAAATTAAAGCCATAAAGACTACGAAAACCCAAGCCTCCTTTTGCTTTTGACATACTCATAGCACCCCAAGAGAGCCAGTTCAGCCCCTTCCTTTCACTCGATGAGGAATTCCACCAGAACTTATTCATCATGATTTCAATTTCCTGACATAAGGACTTTGGAAGCATAAACACTGACATACAATATGTCGGAACAGATTGAGCCACATTCTTAATCAAAATGGCTTTCCCTGCTCGAGAAATAGGTTTAGCATTCCAACTCTGAATCTTCTTCCACACTTTGTCTTTCACGAACCTGAAAACATTCTTTTTTGACCTGCCTATGAGAGAGGGCAGCCCCAAGTACCTACCTTCAGTGAGGCTGTTGTTCACACCCAGCATATCAGAAAGAAGGGAACGTCGAGTTTGATGAATATTCGAACTAAACATAACTCCCGATTTCTGATAGTTCACAGACTGACCCGACCACTTCTCATATTCTTTTAGGAGGTTTTTAACAGCTCTTGTTTCGGTTTCATTAGCCCGAAAAAATAGAAAACTATCATCTGCAAACAGCAGATGGGTGAGGGTAGGCCCTGAAGGACAGATTTGCACGCCATGAATCAGACCCTCTGTAGCAGCTTCATGAAGGGAATTCGAAAGCCCTTCCACACAGAACAAAAAGAGGTATGGGGACAAAGGGTCCCCTTGCCGAAGACCTCTTGTCGGAACTATAGGACCAATGGACGACCCATTAAAACAAAAGTCGTATGACACCGTCTTGACACACATCATGATCCAATCCACCCACTTTCGACAAAACCCCATACTCAACATTCTTGACTTGAGATATGCCCATTCAACCCTATCATAGGCCTTACTAATATCGAGCTTCAAAGCAATATCGCCCTCCCTACCACTCTTCTTCTTATTCATATGATGGATAACCTCAAAAGCTATCAAAACATTATCGGTGATGTTCCTGCCGGGGACAAATGCTGATTGATTTTCAGAAATTAAGCCAGGCAGCAAGTTTTTAACTCTATTCGCCAACACCTTTGCAATAATCTTATAAAGAACATTGCAAAGAGCTATAGGACGGAGATCCTTCATACAAGATGCGTTGTCTTTCTTCGGGATGAGCACGACATTCGTGTCATTAAGATTTGCAGGAAAAGCACCCTTATGCAGCCATTCCTTACAGCAGCTATAAATGTCCTTCCCCAGAATCGACCAAAATTGCTGAAAAAAAGCTGGATTGAGGCCGTCAGGCCCTGACGCCTTGTCAGGGTGCATTTGTTTAATTGCTACAGTGAATTCTTCGAACGAAATCTCAGCCACCAAAGCATTATTTTGAGCCTCAGTCACTTGTCTACTATCATCACTCATCCTAGGCCTGGGATCTGCACAAGAGGGACCATTAAAAACACCAACAAAGTAGTCCCTAACAACTTCACACATAGCATCATGGTCCTCGATTTTCTGCCCGTTTTCATTTATGAGAAAAGAAATATGATTCTTCTTACGCCTAGCAGAAGCGTTTGAATGAAAGAACTTCGTGTTTTCATCCCCTTCAGCCAACTAGAATGTTTTTGCTCTTTGTTTCCAATATACTTCCTCATGAAGGAGCAGAGTATTGAGCAAGTTCTTCTCTTCGAAATACAATCTCAAACCTTCAACATCATTACGGTCAGCCAAATTCTTCAGAAGTTCCTTCTTCTTCTTTATTTTATCACGGAATTTATGAAAAAAATTCCTTCCCCAACGAGCCATAAACGTAGAAACTGAAACAAGCTTAGGAAGTACATTAATAGCAGGAAGATTTAACCAAAAATCACTGACCTCTTTTCGAAAAGTTGGCTCCTCCAACCAAGTATTTTCAAACCTGAACTGAAATTGCTTCCGAGAAAAAGAAGTATTGATAAGATCCAGAGAGATAGGATCATGGTCAGAAACAGAAGCGTGATGAACAGCTAACTTACATAACGGGAACTTGTTCCACCAGTTTCGAGTGGCAAAAGCCCTGTCAAGTCGTTCCCTTACCCAATTACTGGATCCACGACTACGTTCCCAAGTAAAAGACCCCCCAGTTAAATCAATCTCAGACAGTAAGCAATCATCAATAGCTTGACGAAAGCCCTCCAACAAATTAGGAGGGTGAGGTAGTTTACCTGACTTGTCTGAGGAGTACAAAAGATCATTAAAATCTCCGAGGATACACCACGACAGAGGAGATTTTGTAGCTAACAACCGTATAAAATCCCATGAGTTTTTACGTCTAGCTCTTTCCGGAAACCCGTAGAAACACGAGAGCCTCCACACTGCTACATTATTTTCCAGAAACAAGATATCGATATTATTCTGAGAATAATTCATAATCTCACCAGCCACATGATTTTTCCAAAACACTGCTAGCCCTCCACTATGGCCTATGCAATCAACTGAAAAACACTGATTAAAACCAAAACGAATACATAAATTCTCTATTCGACTTGCCTTAGAAAAAGTTTCAGATAAAAACAAAACATCGGGTTTATGAGTTCTTAACAGATCATTAAGAACACGAACTGTTCGAGGGTTCCCCAGCCCCGACAGTTCCAACTTAAAAGATTCATAATGCTCGGCTAGCTTGCTGAGCAAGCTGAGCCTGTAAATTTGATGAAGATCCTGTGTAATCATCTCTAGAAAACCCAGGTTCTGTAATACTCATGTTCCCACCTCCATTCGTGTCCATTAGTTCATCAGTTGGGCTGCTACGTCTACGTTTTCTCTCCTCAAGATTAAGCCCAACAAGTTCCTCATTAGTAGGCCCACCAAAAATAGGATTATCCTGAATTAAGACCCTATTATTTGAAACTAACTGCATATCATTCTTTCCCGGATTAATCGCTTGCTCATTTATTGGACTCCTTAAAGCAATCCCATGATTTACTCCTTTAAAATTCCCGCCCTCCTGTTCAGCTGAGAAATCCTGAGAGTAGCTGTCTCTCCCGAAATTTTTGGACCAATCTTCATCCCTTTCCTCCCTTAGCCACCTGCTTTTCTCCATCCCCGCCACCCTCCGCGTTGGTGCACGGAGCCAGGTGCCCCATTCTCTCACCATCTCTTTACCACTTATCTCCACCTTATTCCTACAAAAGCGTTCCGTATGGGATACCAAACCACAGATGAAACAGAATTCTCCCAACCGTTCGTACTTACATTGAACCACACAATCAGAACCATCCTTTCTACATATCTTTTTCTTGCGTTTTAATGGTTTACGAACATCAACTGAGATTTTAATACGCATACTCTCTCTCCAAATACCGGTATTGTTATTTGGATCGTAAGACAAAAATTTACCAAAAAAATCCCCAAGCTGCCTCCCAACTTTCTCCGTCATGAGTCCCATAGGCAATCCATGTATTTGAATCCAGAACTGCAGCTCCACAAGAGCTACCTTCAAAGGGTCTTCTCCCACCGAAATAATATTGAGAACCAACATAGCATTATCAAAACTCCATGACCCTCCTTTATAGACCCATTGGAGATCATTCTCATGGTAGAATTGGAATAAGAACACTCCTGGCTTGATCTCTTTAATATTAATGCCCCTCGATGGTCTCCAAACATCAGCCAGCTTAGTCTTCATAGAACGAGAATTGATCCCTTTCTCTGTCAAGAATCTGCCAACCAAACAAAGATCAAACTTATTTGATTCTTCCTCCGCTTCATCATCAAAGACCAGCTCCTCATTCTCTTCGTCTTCAATGCCCATGCCTGCTAGTTTCTCGTTAATCCCTTCCACATCCGCCATTAGAAATACACAAACTCTCACTATTCAATGATGAAAGGAGAGACAATCTAAACTCTCACAAAAGGAGAGAAAATTCAAAATATTTGATATGTTCTTTTGTTAAGCACAGATTAAACGATTTTTATTATTTTGGTTATAAATGGGTTTCCTTATTTAATTACAACTATTTTTATGTTTTAACTTTTTGGAAAATCCAATCCTAATATAATATCTTTTAACTTATATCATTTTTAGATAATAATTTCTTTTTATATGATATAATCTTGATCATCTATTTTTAAAAGTATTGGATCTAACGGTTGAGAATGTCTTTGCGGTATTTAGGACCAAACTATCAGGATAACATCATTAATTTTTCTTAATATTTATAATTTTTTAATTTTTAATTTTTTTAAATATTTATTGCTAAAATATAATATACACTTTTTTGTAATATGTTAATAATGCGGGAACTTTGAACTTTTGAGAAAATTAATTATCAATTAATTTTTTTTTTTTTGTAATAGTTCTTCTTTTAAAGTAGTACACCGTGACGATCAAAATTCTGTATAAAATTCATTTTTTTATAGTATATCCCGTAAATATCTATGTTATTATATTAAAGACTAAATAATGAAAGTTTTCTTATAAGTGTGGTCGCTTTGTTTGATCACTCAATCCATAATCGTTGGATCTTTCAAATTAAATTGTTGAGAAACATTACATATAACAATAAAATTATCATGTAGAATGATCTAAGATTTGAATCTACCAACAACATATTAAAATTTACAGGTTTTTTTTTGAAAAAAAAAAGATTTTTTTTTCATTTTTTTCTTTGAGACATAGGTTATTTGATAATATTTTTTGTAAAGTACGATTTTTCAGAAAAGTGCTATACTAATTGATTAACAAACTTTTAAAGTTTCGAATTTAATAATTTACAATGTATATAGGTTAAAAAAGTTAGGTCTGTTCTGTAGCTAAGTCTACGATTTCAAAATACGGTTTTTTTTAATATGAATATAGTCCTGCTAACAATGAAATTAGGTCTCTATGCGTGCTTATAAAACAAAATCACCATTTGCGTATAATTTATTATTTAATAATAAATTATATTTGATTAGTTATGATCTATAACTTAATAAAATAGGATAAAAAATATGCACAATTTTATAAAATTTTATCCTCGTATTATTATATTCTTTGTTGATTTGAATTTTTCTTAGATTGATTTTAATTTTTGAACATAGATTTCTAAATTTAAAATAGTTAGAAAAAAATAATTAAATTGGCGTTAAAATAATGATGACATAATAATCATTATTAGAATTTAAATACGCACTTTACTGATTTGGGCTTTATCTTGTGTTTTTTAAATCAGATTTTGACGATTTTACACCCCACGTGAAGATAATTAAATTATTTTTAATTAAAATATGGTTTAACAATTTTTATCTAACTGGAATTATCCATAGAAGAAAGCCACGAATTTTTTACATGGAGAATTCTATTCAATATAGAAAACTTATTTATATTTATATTTGATCAAACGATTTTTATTTATCTAGTTAAGATCTAATAGTCCTTATTAATTTGGTTGTCACGGTCAAAATTTTGGATAAATCCCTATTATGCTTATTATATAAAAGAGTTTAATATAATAAGGATATCAAGTACATACTGATATAAGTATCTTACTAACTGCTTTTACTTTTAATGTTTCGGTTTTATTTATAGTGTATATAAAATTTTAAAATACATTATTACTTTAAAATTATTAAACAGAATAAAAATTATGTTATGATTATATAAAATTTTATTATCATATTATTATAGTCTTTATCGATTTGAATTTGTTCTTAATTTATTTTAATACTTTATTGAAAGAAAGATAAAATTTCTATATTTAAAAGAATTAGTGGAAAAATAAATAAATTGGTGCTACAATTATAAAAAAATATTTATTAAAATTTAGATACTCACTTTACTATTTGGGTTCTATCCTGAGTTTTAAAAATTGAATTTTGACGATTTTACAACCCATGTGAAACTAACGAAATTATCTTTAATTTAATGATGATTTAATAATAATTATCTAACTTGACCAGTTGACCTACCCATAAACCGAAAAGAAAAGATGGTTAAGTATTATATTCAAAATTATTGTTTATGAATATGAAACCCTCAATATTTTAATAATATTTTGATATTATCCTTTTATGTTTGTTATATGTAAAATAATATAATTATAATTTGGATTAATCAAATTGTTATGTTCCTTCAGAAAAAAATGTTTAAATTTATTCATGTACATGAGTTCTGCTAAGTCTCTTATAACGCAGGGTCCACATGTATCATTGTTATATGATATACATGAGCATTATATTGATAATTTTTAATATTGTAATCGATATGAATTGTTATCTGATATTTGGTTTAACAATTATTATCTAACTCGAACTATACATAAATTAAAGAGAAAATATATTTAAGAATTTTTACATAGAAAAATTTTAAATTATCAAAATACACTTTTTAGTATTTAAATATAATTCTATTATTAATCAGATACACTTTTTAATATTAGATCTAACAATTCTCATCGATCTATTTAAGATCTAACTGCAATAATTAATTTGGTCGTATAGTGGTCGTACACGGACCAGATCGATTTAAATTTTTCTTAAATTGATTTTAATATTTTATTGAAATAAACATAGAATTTATAAATTTAAAAGAATTAGGAAAAAAATTAAATTGGTGCTACAATAATAAAAAAAATTATTAAAATTTAGATAATCACTTTACTGTTTGAGCTCTATCTTGAGTTTTAGACAACAGATTTTAACAATTTTACAGCCCACACGAAGCTAACAAAATTATCTTTAATTTAATGATGGTTTAATAATTATTATCTAACCGGAACTATCCATAAACTAAAGAGAAAAGATAATTACGATTTTTTACATAAAGATTTCTATTCAATATAGAAAACATATTTATAATTGGTTTAAATTAAAAAAAATTATTAAAATTTAGATAATCACTTTATTGTTTGAGCTCTATCTTGAGTTTTAGACAACAGATTTTAACAATTTTACAGCCCACGCGAAGCTAACAAAATTATCTTTAATTTAATGATGGTTTAATAATTATTATCTAACTGGAACTATCCATAAACTAAAGAGAAAAGATAATTACGATTTTTTACAAAAAGATTTATATTCAATATAGAAAACCTATTTATAATTGGTTTAAATTATCAAAATACACCTTTTAGTATTTAAATACTATCCTATTATTAATCAAATACAATTTTTAATATTATATCTAACGGTCCTCATCTATTTGAATATTTATAGTTTTATAATCAACGGATCATATACTTTTGGTAGTACAGTGACCGACCAAAGGTTTGGATAAGATCTCCCTTACGCTTATTATATATAAGGAGTTAATAATACCTGAATTTACACAAGTATGCGGTTAACCAATCATAAATTTTGAATTATTTTAGGACCAATTATATATCAATCCTAAATTTTAGACCAATCACAAGAGTCTAAAATCTTTACTCATATAATTTTCTTAACCAATGGTGGTTAAAATATCCATATAACGCGATTAACCAATAAAATATCCAGGATAATTATTCCATGGCCTATATACATTCTAGATTGCAGGAAGCTTACTAAGCTCATTATAACATTGAGCATACAAAACAAAGCTAAGTGCATGAAAACAAGACAAGTACAATGGAGACCTATACTATATCCCGGCACTAGGTCATGTAGAGTGACATAGTCACAATGATTAGGCCTGTTAATAGTGGTAATCAGACATTCCTTGAGCCTAACAATCTCCCCCAAATTGTGAGTAAGAATCTTAGGCACAATTTCATGTCTGATAACAAGCCTAACTTACATAAAAGGAATTAAATAACAGAGAGAACAATGTATGATCATTAAGAACGGAGATTTGATTACATAGTGAAGTTGAAAGCTTACAGATTATCTTTGTTGCTCAACAGCTTCAGTTTCCATTTGTTTCTCAAGATAATCATCATAAACTTTCTTCTTTCTTACTTCTTCCTTTCTCTTCATGTCTACAACGGCTGTTTGAAGTTCATCTCTTGCAATCAGTTCTTCAATGAGAGGTGAGCCTTCTAGATCTTCAATTGCAGTTTTGAGAGCACTTTCCACATAAGAGTCTAAAAACTCCATCCTTATCTTGCTTTTCCCTCCAGTTTTATTTTTGTATTCCACAACATAAGGATTTTGTTTTACCTTGCATAGCCCTTTCTGCCTTAGCTCTTTAGCCCTCTCCTCCATCTCAGCCATCTCTTTCTCTTTCTGTATGTTCTTCTCTTCATTCAGCTTCCTTAAGTTCTCCTTGTAATCAGAATGCATCTTCAAGAATCTAGCAACCTCTATCTTCCACAATCTCTCCTCCTTTTCTTCAAAATTCAGTAGAGCATTTATTCTTTCAAGTTCATATTGTGAGAAGTATTGCCAGCCTCTTTGCTTCATTTCTCTTTCTTTTCCATTAGTGTATTTAATAATCTCTAGATGATCTTGCTTCACTTTGACTTCAAAGATTCTTTGAGCTCTCAAAAATGCTAGGGCATCTTCATCATAGTCTTCATCCAGAGGAAGTACTTTGATCCCTACTACATTAGTGATTACCCCATTCTTCTTTGTTATCCTTGTTCTTTTGGCTACACTCTTGATCTTCATATGCTTCACTTGAGGTAGTTTTCTGGAACAAGGAGATTTAGTCTTCAGTGCCACATAATTTGGAAGTAGCTTCATCCCTTTCCCTTTCATCCACTGTAACACTCCACTAGTTGTGACTTTGTGGAAGTGTCTTCTTGATTTTTCTTTTGTGGCTTCAATTTTCTTCTGTGGCAAATCAGGTTCAGAAGTCTTGGATAATGATTTTGGAGGATCATTACTAACAGTACCCACCCTAGACTTAGAGTCTTGTGTTGTGGTTAAGGTACTGCTAGCAATGTCTTTGACTTGCTGATTTCCACTCTTCTTCTTAACAGTTTCTTTGTTTCCCTTGGAGTCCTTCTTGTCATCACCAACATCCTTGGATTTCTTTGATGTTTTACCCATGATGCTCTCACTTCCTCCATCCTTATTGCTCCTTGATTGACTTTTTCTTCTGTAGGTCTTCTCCTCATCATCTTTCTTCTTTTTTCTTTCTTTGAGTGACTCAGGAAAAGTTCCATGAATCAAGAAAGATTGGAGAATTTGGATCATCTCTAGCTCTTCAGCTGTTCTAACTCCTTTCTTGGCCCTTAGCATCTGCAACACTTGATTTATTTTTCCATTATTCTTCATTGTCAGATTTGCAGGAATCACCAGTTGATCAATACTGTTGGCTTGAGTGAGACTTTGAAAAATTATTGTCCTTGGGTTAGAGATAACTTCAGGCAATCTTTGAAATTGGTCTATCTTCAAATCATCATGTAGCCTCCTGTTGTTCTCCCCATGCTTCTCAATCAACTCCAGAATTGTGGTCAGCTCAGTAAACCTCAGTTTCTCTAGAGTTTGAAAGGATAAATGCCACAAGCAATTATCCTTTGATACCATGATAACTTCTCTTAGATGAACCTCCTTGATTTTCCTGACTGCCACAGTAAAGTACTTGATATTTTCTTTTAGCTTTTCTCTGTAGAGCTGAGCATCTCCTTGAACACTGATGTAGAGGGCTTTCAGAAACTCCAGAAAGGCCTCATCATGATAGATGTGAGAATTGGTAACTTCTTGTAGCTTGGCCTCAGTGACAAGATTTGTTTTGATTGGTTTGACACTTGTAGTTGTTTGAGGAGCTGAGATGTCCTTTTGCATTGTAGAGGGATAGTAGGTAGTTGTAACTGTGCTTCTTTGGCCTTGGCTATTGATGACATCCACAGAGGGAAGAGTGATTGGCTTTATAGTTTCTTCAGTGAGTTTGCCCTTAAGCTTCTGTTGCTTGGCTGGTACTCCCCTTCTCTTTTCCACAATGACCTCCTTTCCTTTCTCCCCCTTAGGCTTGGAATCAGACAAGATGTCTTGAGCTTCTCCAGGAACAGGAAGGTTCATGCTTCTTAGTAGGGTTGTCATCATTTGCTGTTGGACTAGCAATATATTAGATGTGGCATTGCTTTGGTCATCCAACTTGACATTGAGTTGTTCCACGGATTGAGATAGCATTTTGTTTTCAGCTTTAAGATCAGCTACCTCCCTTTCCAAGCTATCCACTTTTGAGAAGAGTTGTTGAGATTTGAAGGAGTTAAGGGATTGGTCCTTGATTTTTGAAAAGTCAAATTTGGAGATATCAGAAATAGGAACTTCATCTACAAGCTTGTTCCCATACTGATTCTTCCACAGCACTGTGAGCATTGAGTTTGAGTTGATATTGGCCTGCACATGGTTATCTAGCTTGGTAGAAAGCTTCTTCATATTATCTGAGACCAAGGCTAGGGTGCAGTCCATCTTTGTGACATTGGAAGCTGTTTTCTGAACCTCCTTAAGAATGCCATTTACCTTAGGAAAGTCAGAGAGATAACAGTTCATTAGCTGTGCCATTGAATGATCTGTCTCTTCCTTGATTGTGGAGATTTCTGACTAGAGACCTTTCCCAAGGAAATGCATAGCCTTTAGCTGGCTCTTGTATACTTCATTCACTGCATTATAGATTTCTGCAGGAGAGAGACCTTTAGCATTAGACCCCAAGGGCAGTTAAGTAGTCCTCCTTAAGAAATCCTAGTGCATCCTGTAGCTTGACAAATCTCTTGGCATCCAACCAGGCATCAATATTCCCATCCTGTTGGGCCTCATCTACAATCTTCTCTTGTTGAGCTTCAACATCCTCCTTGTGACACAGAAGTATGGCTTCATAATCTGAGTTTGGTAGATTGGCTGTGAGGAGATGTTGAGCTATTTTTAAGATCTCATCAATCTGTGCCACATGAAGATTTTTAAGGTCTTCTTCCGTCAATTGTGATGGCACGGATGATGATCCTGAAGGCCTGTCATGTTGCACAGGCTTCAGCCATTCTGTCAAAGTGGCATGGTCCAAGTGAGAGCTGGTGCTAGGCACCTCAGGGGGAATAGATATATGAGTTTCCTCCAGTCTTGGAATGACTGTGGAGTCTGATGTTGTCCCCATTGAAATGGGATGTGTGACAACATCATCTCCATGTGCCTGTGAAGGCAAGTCCAAATCCCTAAAGATTGGAGAAGTTGGCACAGAGTCTCCGGTAAAAACTGGTGAATCCTCTGTGTTTTTGTAGGTGTCATTAGAATATGCCCCAGCATGCATTTCCTGACCAACCAAATGAGGGTCCTGGGTGGTGAGCACAGTGTCAAGCACCATGTCACTTGAAATTGGCTCAGTCAAAGATTGAGATTGTGACTGATCAAGTGCAGAAATGTCATGAGAATGGCTTTTCTGTAGAGAAGAAATATTAGATGTAGATTCTGGAAGAGAAGTGTGGTGTAGACTAGATTTTGGCAACTCCCCCTGGGAAAAAGGAGGAGTTTCAATGTTGATGTGCCCTCCACTCTGTGTATGTTCCTTATTACCACTTGAGTCAAGATTGTGTTCTTGACTCTGTGTAGACTCATTACAGATTGTAGTGGGGAGACTACTCTTTTCAATGCCAATGCCCTGTTGAGAGGACATTGACAGTAACAGGTGTACCCCTTGTTGCACATCTAAATCCTGTTGGGAGGATTCAGTGGTAGCTATAGATTTGGATTTCTTCTTTTGTCTAGTGAGCTGTGACTCAGGTTCCTCACTTCCTAAATCTACAGTCTCATTAACTACAGAAAGGGTTCTCTTCTTAGTCTTCTTCTTAGTAACACCAACCTTTTGGGAGATTGGTGCACTTGGCTCCCTAATTTCTAGAGTAGTGTTTGAAGGGGGTTCAATGGATGGGTTAGGAAGGCTTGGGTTAGACATTGAAGCTCCTTCAGTCTTAGCTTTTCCTTTCCAAGAAAGTTCATGATATATGGGCGTATCAAGTGGATAAGATGCAAATGTGTCCTGCATATGCTGGGTCACACTTAATATCACATCCACTTGATTCCTTGTATCCAATGAACCAAATAGAACTTTGGACATGGATTTGGAATAAGCCATTTTAGTTTGATCTATACCCTCTAGTTCATATACATTAGCATCAAGATAATTTAAAATACACTGAAGAAAATGAGGGTAAACGATTTCATTACCTCTTCCACGAACTGTCCTCCCTAGCCTTTGAGCCAATTCTTTGAGTATAATTGCTCCTACATTTATCTCCTGATTATAGGCTAGGGAGTAGGCTAGCTTCACAGCAATGTGACTGATGTGGTCCCATCCTGTCTTCCTGCATAAGAACACCTTCTGGAGTGCATCAAACAGAAATGACCACTCCCTCCTGACATGCTTCTTGTTCAGCTTAGCCATGTCTACCTCATATGCATACTTGATTAAGTCCAAGAATGCTACCATTTCAGCCTCATTAGCTTCAATATCATGACCTTCAACCTTGAACCCCAGAGCTTCATTTATTTCCTTTTCGCCAAATTGCAGGTGTTTGCCCCCAATTGTGCAGTTGATTTCTTGAAAAGAAGTCCCATCCTCTCTAGCCAGTGTTGAAACCAAGGCTGTTATCCAGAATCCTTCCAACACATCCACGTACAGAGTGGGGTTCATGGTTAAGGCTTGGCGGAGGTAGGATGTGTTTAAGAACCATAAAAAACACTTGTACCTTGGGTTAGCCTCCGCCTCAGAGGGGATGGTGAGAAGATTGGTCTCTCTGGGTATGGTTAAAGGGTTTGAGGATGATGATGTTTGTGATTTGGGTGCCATTTAAAATTTAGAGTGAAGAAGAGAGAAGAGAATTTGAGTTTAGGTTTGAGAATTGAGAGTAGTAGACAAGATGAAAAGTTGTGAACGGTTAGAAAAGAGTATTTATATGATAGAGACACTGCGATATGGAGTTATGAATTTGTACGAGCTATTTTGATGTCGTGAAGTCTCAGAACAGCCTATATCGAGAAGTCTTGAAAGTATATCGCAGAGTCCAAAGATGAGCTATGTCGCAAAGTCTTAAGAATATAGAGATTGGGGAGACTTTGCGATATAGTATAAATACCTTGTCTAAAACTCTCTTTTTGGAATTTCAAGCATTTTGTCAGACTTAAATCGAAAATTGAAATAAAATTAATGTAAATCAAGATTTTGTTAAATATGGAGACTTGTCGATATAGTTTATTCTAAGTCGCGAAGTCATGAAATGAACCATGTCGCAAACTCAAGAAATGAACTACATCGCAAAGTCTCACAATTTCAACAGTTTGCGATATAAGTCTGTTTGATTTGAACTAAGTCGTGAACTCTCAAGATCACCTATGTAGAGATGTCTTAAAAACTCATAACTTCTCAGAAAAGTATGATTTTAAAAATATGCAGTAAAATACTGAAATATTTAGAAATCATATCTCAACTAATTTTCACTCCAAATGAATAGAGCATCTAAATACAGTGAAAATTTACTACTGCAACAATTAACTAGCATACTTACTTAGAACAACTAAATGAAGGATTGAGCATTCCAATTTCACTCACAAGTCTGTTGAAGACATCTTCATTTAGAGGTTTAGTAAATATGTCAGCTAATTGTTTCTCAGTTGGAATATAAGAGACTGCTATAGTACCATTTGCAGCATGTTCCATAATGAAATGGTACCTTATCTCAATGTGCTTTGTAGTAGAATGATTAACAGGATTGGAAACAATGGATATTGCACTAGTATTGTCATACATCAGAGGAATGTGTTCCAACACTAGTCCATAATCCATGAGTTGATTTCTAATCCAAAGCAATTGAGCACATCAGCTTCCAACAGCAATATATTCAGCCTCAGCTGTAGATGTTGCTGTGGATTGTTGTTTCTTACTGAACCAGGACACTAACCTTTGACCTAAGAATTGGCAGCTTCCAGAGGTGCTTTTCATGTCAATTCTGCATCCAGCATAATCAGAATCTGTGTAACCAACCAGGTTGAACCCAGTGCCCTTTGGATACCATAGCCCAAGATTAGGAGTCCCTTTCAGATACCTGAAGATTCTTTTGATAGCCATCATGTGAGATTCCTTAGGATCAGATTGGAACCTTGCACAAAGGCATGTGGCAAACATGATGTCTGGCCTGCTAGCTGTGAGATAGAGTAATGATCCAAGCATTCCCCTATAGACCTTGATGTCAACTCTCTTGCTCTTCTTATCTTCATCTAGCTTGATTGCAGTGGACATAGGAGTTTTTGCTGGGGATGACTCTTCTAAACCATATTTCTTTAAGAGATCTTTAACATACTTAGATTGATTTATAAAGATGCCATCCTCCTTTTGATGTACTTGCAGGCCTAGGAAGAAGGTTAACTCTCCCATCATACTCATCTCATATTTGCTTTGCATCAACTTAGAGAACCTTTCACAGAGTTTTTCATTTGAAGAGCCAAAGATGATCTCATCCACATAAATTTGAACTAGAATGATATCATTTCCATGCTTCTTGAAGAATAGAGTTTTATCAATTGTGCCCTTGGTAAATTGATGCTCAAGTAGGAATTGAGATAGAGTCTCATACCAGGCCCTTGGTGCCTGTTTAAGTCCATAGAGTGCCTTGAGCAGTCTATACACAAAGTCTGGGAAGTCTTCATTCTCAAAGCCAGGTGGTTGGGACACATACACTTCTTCAGCAAGATCACCATTGAGAAATTCACTTTTCACATCCATTTGATACACCTTGAAATATGAGTGAGCTGCAAAAGCCAAGAAAATCCTGATGGCTTCCAGTCTAGCTACAGGTGCAAATGTCTCATCATAGTCAATGCCCTCTTGTTGACAGTATCATTTGGCAACCAACCTTGCTTTGTTTCTTATCACCACTCCTTCTTCATCCATTTTGTTCCTGAACACCCATTTGGTGTCAATAACATTCTTTCCTTCAGGAGGTGGCACTAGTTCCCATACTTTGTTTTTCTCAAATTGATTCAACTCTTCTTGTATTGCAACAATCCAGTCAGAATTCTTCAAAGTTTCTTCAATTACTTTTGGTTCTTCTTGTGACAGAAATCAGCTATATAGACATGTATTCATTGTTGCCCTCCTTGTTCTAACTCCCTCACCAGGATCTCCAATGATTTGATCCCTAGTGTGGGCTCTGTCCCATTTTCTTGTGTGACCCTGTTCATTTCCTTGACTTGATCCAGGATCATTTTGATTGACAGTTGCATTCTCTTCTTCTCCCCCTGTGTTTGTGTTCCCTTGCACAGGTGTTTGAAGAAGATTATCAACTTCAAGAGTTTCATTATGTGGAACAGTTGGAACAGGTAGTTCATCCTCACTTTCAGAATCCTCAAGATATCCTTGATTTTCAAATCTTAATGGCACACTGTCTTGTTCACTTGTTGCAAGTCCAGGAGTTTTCTTGTCATCAAAGGTAACATCCATGCTTTCCATAACTTTGTGTTGCCCAGGTACAAACACTCTGTATGCTATCCTTTCCAGAGAGTATCCAATGAAGATACCTTCAAATGCCTTAGAATCAAATTTTCCAACATGTTCAGAAGTATCTTTCATCACAAAACACTTGCTTCCAAACACATGAAGATGCTTGAAGGATGCTCTTTTGCCAGTCATTAATGAGTAAGGAGTTTTTTCAGACTTCTTATTGATCAATGTTCTATTTTGCACATAGCATGCTGTGTTAACAACATCAGCCCGAAAGCTAGTAGGTAGCTTTGCATCCAACAACATTGTTCTTGCAGCTTCAATGAGAGTTCTATTCTTTCTCTCAACTACTCTATTTTGTTGAGTAGTTCTAGGAGCTGAAAATTGTTGAGAAATTCCTTTATCTTTGCAAAACTCATACAATGTTGAATTTCTGAACTCAGTTCCATTATCACTTCTCAATGCAACTACAGAGGAACCAGTGCTTTGTGTTTCTCTATCAACTCTCTTAATGTGCTCTATAATTACTTGAGGTGCTTCATCCTTGGAGAACAGGAATTCCACCCAAGTGTATCTTGAATAATCATCAACCATGACTAGAGCATATTTCTTCTTGGAAAGGGACATTACATTCACAGGGCCAAATAGATCCATGTGAATTAGCTGCAGAGGCTTTAAGTTTGAATTGAGCAACTGAATTTCTGGCTTCTAAACAAGAACAGTTCGTATCTTGTTTTCTTACAGAGAAAGAGTGCTTAAGATCAAACTATGTGTTTCTCTCTTACTGCTTACAGTAGGGTGTGCACAATATATATAGACCTATACAAACTAGACACACACCTATTTACACAGTTACCCCTAGCTGAAAGTCCAATTTGTCCTGCCATAAGAAGTTCACTGTGTCAGGAAGGACCACTTGCTTTTCGGAGTCTTTCCCGTTTCTGTAGCTACTTGTCTCTTGTCTTTCTCTCCAAGTTTAGCCGTAGATTTGCCATCTGTTCTTTGGACCACCTTGCCAGAACAAATGCTTCAGTATTTGTCTCCTTTGAATTTTGGTTCTGTACCTTGATTTGTCTTGTTATAAACGGCTAAGTGTTGATATCATGAACTACAACATTTCCCTGACTTCACGATCTATCCTTTGAAGACTTCGCGACATAGGCAATTTGAGGACTTCGCGATCTAAGCCTTTTGAGGACTTCGCGATCTAAGCCTTTTGAGGACTTTGCGATCTAAGCCTTTTGAGAACTTCGCGATCTAGACCTTTTGAGGACTTCACGATCCAGTACATCTTGACTTTGCGGTATCAACACTTCACGATATGAGTAATGAAGACTTCACGACATAGTTCATTTAGGACTATGCGATCTTAGTACTTCACGACATAGATATTTTTGGACTTCACGACATAGCTTCATTTTGACTTCACGGTATAGGGACTTAGGAAAACTTTTGCAACTTATTTCTTCAGGGCCTTATTCATCTCCAGCCTGCTGCATGAACATCACTGAACTTCTACCAGGATAATTATTCCATGGCCTATATACATTCTAGATTGCAGGAAGCTTACTAAGCTCATTATAACATTGAGCATACAAAACAAAGCTAAGTTCATGAAAACAAGACAAGTACAATGGAGACCTATACTAAATCCCGGTGAAAGAATTCACTAGGTCATGTAGAGTGACATAGTCACAATGATTAGGCTTGTTAATAGTGGTAATCAGACATGCCTTGAGCCTAACACTGGTATTGTATAATTGATGGAGCGTGACAACCCAGATTCCTGACCCCGGATCTGGGGGTGTTACATCGGATGTAGCAGAATCTTTAGAATCCTGCAATATAATGAGTGTTTAAAAATAGTTGCATGAAGAAGAAAAATCATGTACAACTTATTTGTTACATTATATAGTGCATATGATATTAGACTTTTAAACTAATTAATTAATTACACATAAGCTATAATAAATTAGAATGTACCTTGACAGATTTCTTCAATTTGTACTCTTGTTCCAAAATTTCTTTTGGCTCAAATATTTGAGCAACAGTAAAACTGTGTAATCCTTCTTTGAGATTATAAGCATTCAATCGTAACTTAAACACTATATCTTTTCCAAATAATCCTTCAAGCTCTTTTGGAACATCATTGTTGTCTAAAGATAATTTATTCACTATCTTATTTGCTGATGTGTCTAGCAATGGTTATGCTATATTGTTGAATAGTACAAAAGTTGTATCTCCCGTCTTATCCTTAACTTTTATTTGTATTCTAAACCTGTATAAACACACAAATCATAGTAAGATTAATATATGTATAAACAAAATATAAAATAAAGTTATTAAATTAATTTCTTACATGATAAGAGGATGGTCAATAATTTCGTTGCAAGGCTTGCATCTATAATGTCCCTCACAAAAGTCCAACTTTGTGGAGCATGTAGTACAAGTTATGGGTATTATCAATCCCAAAAATCTCAGCTCTTACCGTAACAATTTGTTCCTATAGTAATATGATTAGTGTATAAATATGATAACAAAAATAACATTGATAATAATTGAGGTCAAGTGCAAGGTACGTAAAATAAATTAGCTAAACAAAAAATGTGCAAAATTAACCTTTAGGTCTTCACTCCACTCTGCTTCCAGCAATTCCTCGATGTTCATCCTATTAATAAACATTTTTTCCTCAGGCGACATTATGGGGAGAGAGTCTCCACTGATTTGCAATTTAGTAGAGAGGTGAGCAAATCTCTCTCTCAGGGATGACACATACGGTGTATCCAGATTTGTATAAATTTTACTATTTCTTGCTAATTGTATCTGCATATAAGAGTAAATAAATGGTTAAAAAACTAATATAAGAATTAAATCAATAATATCAATGAAACAAATATTTGTATAATATCTAATGATATTCGTTCAATCGAGATAAGATAGATTTATATATGTGCAATTTCTAAAACTATATATTATAAAAAACAATAATAAAGATAATTACTTTCAAATTTTTTAATCTGGGTAGATGTGACAATTATTATATAGGGTCCACCATCCTCCTTGTATAAATTTGTATCAACCATCTCGGCCAACTTTTCCCACAAAGTTATGGTACTGGTGATGGAGTTGTTTAAGAAAAAAATTAGAACAAATTAAATAAGTAAAACAAATAAATTGGGGTAACCAAAGAAGTAATATAAAATTACAAGAACAATAAAAAACAATTAACATTTATATTAAAATTAATGTAATGCATAACTTACTAATTTGTGACAATTTTGAGATCTATTTTTTTCCAACCGCCTTTGACAACATCAATGCCACCCAAGTAGGTCAAGCAACCCACAACATCTAAATCAACATAGAAAAAATAATATTAGAACATGATAGTTTGAATTATAACTTATATAATAGTATTACTTATATATTACTTTAATATATTACTGCATCAAAAACCTGAGAGTATGCTAGTGTCATTAATACGTGCATCAATCATATCCGGACATATGAACTGAAATCCATGCAGTGATATGTTGACGATGCCTTCTTCCAATCTCTTAGGCAACGTTATGCGTATGAAGAGCAATTTAGACCCATGTGATAGTGGTCTATATTTCCCTGTACTTGAAACGACTTTCAGATTTTTGATGTTGTACATAGAGCCTTCCTCTAAAAGATTTTTGAACCGAGAGACCAGAATCTTCGGGATCGTAGCATGGATCAAATTTTCCTGTCATACAACATATCTTAGAAAAGTTAATAACATCATACAATTTGACAAACTAATAAGTTATAAGTATATTGATTTATTAACCTTT
Organism: Heracleum sosnowskyi; assembly: GCA_030848705.1. Taxonomy (NCBI): domain Eukaryota; kingdom Viridiplantae; phylum Streptophyta; class Magnoliopsida; order Apiales; family Apiaceae; genus Heracleum; species Heracleum sosnowskyi. Next base: position 45,262,619 of record CM061239.1, on the reverse strand, counting down.
TCATCGATCAAAATCATGTCAAGACTGATCAGTTCTTCAGTATTTGGATTGACAGATTCTCACATTCTACACACTCGTACTCTTATCATCCAAGTATAGCTGCTGTCGTTCAAATCATCCAACATGGTGTAGGATGATCACCTCTCCTCACCTTCATAATATAGGAAACTAACTAAATGGTCTCTCAAAATCATATCAAAGGTATTTAATAACTCGGGGGTCCGTAAACATATCTGTCATTCCCCTAGAGTCATCCAAAATCACTACTAGAAAAAGTAGAATAGACATCACTGATTTAACATCGGTATTAAAAACCACCGATGTTAAAAGTGTTTTTAACATCGGTTTGTTTATTTCCGATCTTAAACATATTTTTTGACATCAGTTCATAAAATAACCGATATTTATCTGAATTTTTTTTAAAACTAAAAATACACGGGGAATCACTCCTTCTCTTTTATAACAAAAATTTTAAGTCCTTAGTCAAAAAATTTATTCCCCCCCCCCTAATGTCTCACCCACTTTCCTCTTATCTCTATTTCCCCCTTTCTCTCACCCCGCTCACCACTCTCTCTCTCTCTTGCATCTCTCTCAATCATACACACCCGTACACATTCATACCAACACAGTACAAGCCCTAATTCGAGCAACTAACTAAATCCCTAAATCGAGAAAGACTCTATGTACAACCCTAGTTTGAGTACTCGATTATCTAAAAGACGATAATCTGCAAGATTATAAAAGCTCTAATCGAGCACCGTAACACGAATCGAGCGCTAATTTGTAAGTGTGTATTAATTTTTATTTAATTTTTTAATTTTGCTTCTTTTAACATATTGACCGGTGATTTTCAGCTATGTTCGCAACATTCTTGTTAATTTCATGGTAAGCTCTTAACCTTTATTTTAATTTAATCTCTCTTTGTAACACCTTTATTTTGCTTTATGTTATTTTGACAATTGAGTTTTCTTCTGTTACACACACTATAGTATAATTCTTTAAATTTCAAATTTCATCGTTATACTGTATCATATTAGTAAATAATGGAGTGAAAAACTAGATTCAAGAACTAAATTAGGTATATGTATGTATTTAGATTAGTATATTAGTATGTGATGATGATAGTTACTATGTGATACTATTCTTTAGTTTATAGGGGTTCGAGACGTCGGTTTGGGCAAAGAAATATATATCTTGACCTTGCCATTATTCTAGCAAGAGCTTGTTAAATTAAATAACAAGAGATGGGCAAAGTATGAACCCTGCTGTTGATATGGGACAAGTTTCCAAACTTTAATTATGATAGAATGTATAGGAATGTTTTCGCATCTTCTAAAATAATTTCAAACCTCAAAACATACCATATTCTATCGTTTTGACTTGACTGTGTTCTAAACTTCATACTCAAATGTTTCCTGGTGTATATTTTTCCTCTAAAATAAGTGATTACAGTTGAATAAGAGGTTTACTCTCATACATATTGAAGGGGCTTTTGTTCAAGGCATTGGATTCTTCATGTCGGAAGAGTACCTTACAATAGACACCATCCCAAGACAGTTCAATGTTGAGGTACTGAATAGCAGACATCACGAGAAACGTGTTCTCTCATCTAAGGGTATGTCTGCGGTCTTTACTTTCTCTGGTAACACTAATGAATTTGTTCTATTTTTGCTTGCTATATCGCAAACCTCTACATAATTAGTATGACAAAGGTAGGCTTAAAAATATCTTGTTATAATAATAGTCTAATTGATTATATCTCCAAGCCTTTACATATTCAGTTTAAAAACATGTAAAATTTTAGCACATTGAAGAACATACAGAAACAATTTTACCTTTTGAATATCTGGTTGGCGATATTGGAGTTCTAAATACGTGAAGAAGACAGGTACAGACAATAAATTTTGAAACATGAAAAGTAATCTTGTATAGAACCAATATTTTAGAATGATTTCCTGTGTTAAAACCATAATTGTTTGTTTTAATACACATAACAACCTGTTCTCTTTCTTTCAATTCTCCCTGCAGTGTGACTTGCATCACCCACCTTCCATTATTGAACAATCTAAGCAAATTATATCAGAATTCGTATATGTATTCTGCAGCTTCGGGTGAGCCGCCTTTACTTCTGGCAGCTTCTGTACATTGTACCAAAAGAGCGGCCATTAAGGAAGCCAGAAAGCACTATCATCGTTGGAGCAGTTTAGTTAAGTTATTTTATTTTGTCATAATGATGTTTTACTGAGACATAATTATTGGAAATATATGACAGAAGTATTGGACACTGAACACTGTTGCTGAAGTTTGGTTGGATAGAAATGAACAAGTGACATCTTTACATACCATCATTCAACATGTGGAACAAGATCGTTTGCTAGAACTCATGATTTGTTGTTGTCATACATTTGATTTTGGTGGAATGTTATTGGCACCGTGCTAGCTAGTTTTGATTTGTGACTTAGTTTTGGTGCATTGTGGAGTGTTTTCTTGGTTTTAGAATTTATAGACATATTCTGAACAATTGTAATGGATTTCTTTGTTATATTAATACACAAAGTTTGATTTGTTGATTGATGTGATAATGTCTTTGTTGATTTTGTTTGTGAGAATGTTTAAAATTAGCTAATATATTACCTTATTTTTACAAATTTTAACATCGGTTGTTTGTAGCCATTATGATGTTAAAAACTATAGACACCAGCTAGCAACTGATGTTAAAGAATATTAACATCGGGTTCTTTGTCTTTGACATCAGTTAGGAACTGATGTCTAAGACAATTTAAAACATCGTTTATTAACAGGGAACTGATGTTATACATGGTCTTTGACATCAGTGTTGAACCGATGTCAAAGCCTTGGACGGTTCTTTGTCTTTGACATCAGTCAGGAACTGATGTCTAAGACAATTTAAAACATCATTTCTTAACAGGGAACCGATGTTATACATGGTCTTTGACATCAGTGTTGAACCGATGTCAAAGCCTTGGACCTTTCTCTACACCGACAAAGACATCGGTTCAAAAGTTTCCAGACATCGGTTTTTACCCGATGTCTATTGATGTTTTTCTAGTAGTGAATTGGTGTCTTCCACGGTCGAATCGATATGTCCACCGAATATGGAGGTCTACTCATTTAATATATACGTAGTCTCTAATAAAGTTGTATCGAAAGAATCCAATTCCAGACTCAAGGGCCTTCCTCTCGATAGGTTCTAAGATCACTGTAGTTCTCGTTGCAACCATATGCACTTCATTAGAGTCATACCATCGATTTTCCAACGTTCTTGATCGCTGAGTTGAACCATCATGGCCTATCGTACGAAGCATACTCATGACGTCGTCTAGCGCACTCGTCTTATGGTAACGTTCTCATGATATATATATACACAATCTTCCTCGAGGTCCACAAAATTCTAAATGGCGTAGTAGACACTATCTCTGGTAGAGTCATCGCTCGCGGGGAATTGAAACCTCATAACAATAAATGCATTTGATTAATCCGGTAACTAAGTAACCTTAATCGCGTAAAAAGTTTAAACATTTTGGTTCTCACATATGTTGCCTCCTTAAGGGCAACTATGAAGGACTACGAGTACAAGTTTTGCTCTAGTCAAGTCAACCAATAGTATGGGCTATACCGCCTCTATCTAAACTGCTCTTGAGACTCTACTCGGCGTCTTATATCAATATCCTCGATAAATCACATACAATTCTAAACTCTCTTCTCATCATCCAGATGACCTCTAAAGATTCTATCGGTCCTACTATAAGACCTCAAGTAAATATTCCAATCTTATTTTCCTCAATGGTACTACATTCGGTACTCCAATAATGAAATCTATATGAGTCCTTACGTTAATCTCTTATTTAGACATCACTCTTAACACTCTCGTCTCTGAGTACTATAACCTCAAGCTCTGATAACCATTTCTGTAACACCCCCAGATCCGGGGTCGGAGATCCGGGTTGTCACGCCCTCAATTCCAACAATAATACTTGTACTAGCTCAACAATCCAATGATACAACACCAAAAGACCCCAATCTCTTACACACACCAGTTATAGCTTCAGAAACGAGTCACACAAGTAACATTAGTTATTACAACCAAATGTACTATCCAGGATCTCACTAATAGCAGCTGAACCCATGCTACTTACTTCTGCATTAACCATTCTGAATTGGACTACCTCAAGGCTGAATCTTCCACTTTTTCTTTTTTGTAGTACGGAATAACCGACTAGGTTCTCTCTTCACTGAAAGTTAATATAAAGTAAAGCAAGAATGAGCGAAAGAATGCTCAACAAGTATCCCATAATAAAATAAATAGTTTCACAACTATAAAGTCTGAAATCCAATAACCTTTGTTGGTATAACAACCAAAACCTTTAAGTATAACAATTGAGTTAAAATACCATACAGTTCAAAATACTGTACAAGGAATAGTAAGATTCCACAATATCTGAAAATAACATATAGTTCGAGATACTATATCAGAAGTCTAAACACTTCCCACCAAAATATATAATCTGCAGCGGATAAAAATAACTTTAAACATTTCTATAAAGTTTAGAAATCCTTTGCTAGCACATCATAGATAAAGGTTCAAAGTATAACTTTTAAATCAAGCTAAATCAAGTAGCTTACTGAAAATACTAGTTTTGAATATTTCTCAAAATACTGCCAACATTATCGGTAACTGAGCTACGAGGCTTTTGTTACAATGTTGCAGACACAATTCCAATTGGAAGATGGGGGCTATTACCGGAAAACACCACGATAAGCGCTGATCAGTCGTTGTACCGCAAAAACACTTTCTCTACTAGTAGAAGGACGACTTCCTATTTCGGTTATCACCCTGGCCGCATTTGGGCCCTTCATGCTATACTGACACCTATTTCATTGCCGAACATGGAGTCATACTATACTGGCACCTATTTCATTGCCGAGCATGACTTCGTACTATACTGGCACCTATTTCATTGTCGAGCATGACCTCGTACCATACTGACACCTATTTCATTGCCGAGCACGAGTTAATTCCAGTCCCCAGATGAAAATCAACGTCACGGGAAACGGAAGCTAATCCTGTTTCCCCAAGTATGTGATACTTGTCCCTCTTTAAAAACATTTCTTGGTCTCCTTACTTCCGGAATAATAGAGGAAGTAAGTTACCATGTGGGTTGACCTCTGTCAACAGAATTAGAATCAGATGAGAATCCTCTTTAAAAAGATTACGACTAGGGAGTCAAACTGTTTGGAAATCTTTAAGGGTATTCCCGTCCCATTTGAGTGGTCAGCGAATATTTAAATCATCTCTTAAGATAGATTTAAATTAAAATAATATTTGGGAATCCCTACTTTGATTAAAATAAATTACATAAAGGTCATAAATATTCTTCATAGTTATTGAATGTCAAAGATAATTTTTAAATAATATAAATCATTTTTAAATTGCTTAAAAAAATATAATAAATAATAAATGATTAAATAATAATAATTCACTCAATAAATATTTAATAATCTCTAGGTGAATATTAAAATAATATTCCCTTGAAAATAAAACAATTGAATATATCTATTCAATATACTCATCGGAAAATAAACCTCAACGGTCTAAAGAAAATATACCGACTCCCGGTCTAAGTTCAAAATACGATCCACACACTCTACTCTAAGAGTCCTTTTTAAAACCCGGCTTAGAACTGCCATATCATATCGCATATAAACCAATCGAGGTCTCGAAAGATTCAAGTATAACAACAATATTATATACGCAAAATATAATCGGAAGCACTTTTCATCACAACAACCGTAGAAAGTCATAGGTTTTGGAAACTTGCATAAACAGGAATCAAATAATTTGATAAGTAGAATATAGTATGCTCTATACCGTAGAGCCTTATGTACTCCAGTTTATATCTATATCGATAAATAGCATATGAACAATCATTCAGCATTTGAAAGCTTATACGATAAGTAAAACAGTTCGTGCATTTGTAGTAGTTGTATCACAACAACAACAATTTAAAATATAGTCGAATACTAGACCTTCGGGTTTTGAGAAACTTGCACGATACTTGGAACAAAGAGCATACATAAATATTTGAACAACCAAGTATTATACGTTTGAAAATATACCTACTCTGAACAATAGAGTAATGGTTAGTAAACTTGCCTGGAAATCCCAAAGTAGCAGTAAGTCTCATGTTGGTCCAGAAATCTAGAATCAACACAAGGTTCAAGATTAATAATTTAAACGCTTTCACCATACTAATTATATACTAACTCAAGTACAAAGTTCACTTTCAAGTTAACTCTTTAAAATCCTTTACTCGAGCATGCTCGCTCACGCATTTTTATAAAAATGAGATTTAATCCTTTTAACACGAAATCTTCTCGAGGGTCTTCCTAAACGTACCTATCATGTTATCACAAAGTTTCACATTTTATTATGACCTCTAAGTGGTTCGATCATAGCCTCAAAGTTGGTTGAGTGGTGTAGTTTGGTTTCTCGAAACATCCTTTATTAAAACACTTGTTTCTCCTAAACCGTAAATCGGATTCACATGATCTTCGCACCAAAACGAACCTTGAAACAAGACCTACACTATAATGGACAGTGGTGATATTTGAAAGAAGTTATTAGGTTCGAATATCACAAGCAAAACAAGGTTAAGGAAAACCGGGCATTACGACGGCTATGTTTTAGTGATTCCAAAGTTTAAATCATCATCTTTACATAATCAACCAACCAATCATCAAACTCATTTCTTCAACATAATAACTAATCCATAAACATCATCAACCATAGTCAAAACCAACATCTACTTATTCACCATCAAAACAACACCATACTTTCATCAAAATCAACCATTCATCCTTATAATCAAACTAACTAAACTATACTTAAAACTAACCACATAAATCAATTCATAACTAAGGGTTTCAAGAGTTTATACCTTCCTTGATTCTTGATATACACCAAAAATAGCTTAGAATCCTTCCTTGAGCTTTGAACAAACCTTAACAAGCTTAATCCTTAAGAAACAAAATCAAGAATCATGAAAAGTTACTATTCATCACTATTCATGTTCATCTTAAATCAAGGATTTGGATATGTTAACCTCAATGGATGATGCTAGGATTAAGAGAATACCTTAATTTGGAAATATGGAAGCTTTAGAATCAAACATCATGATTTATGGGTGAGTGGAGGTTGAGCTTTGAAAAATTTATCATTAGATGAACAAAAGGGCCGAATGGATGATGTTCTTGATGGTGGGGAGCTTTTGCTTGGCTTCCTTGATATTTTGTGATAAAGTGGAGTGGGTGGATGGCTTGGATAAGTGATAGAACTGATGAAGTATTTATGCTAGTGTCATCTTTGCCAAAGGTCAAGTTAGAAAGGTGTTAAAGAAGCATCTTTCTTAATCCACTTGCTTGGTTCTTGGTTTGGTTTCACATGGATGATCCTAATGTTGCATTCCTTGATTTAATATTGTTACATGTTACTTCCACGCTTGTGTTTAATCCAATAAGTGTCGCGTTGTTCAGTTACCGCTTAATCTCGTTGAACGTTCGCAGGGTTTCTTAAGTGTTCTATCGAAGTAGTTTACCGTAAACGTTCTTGATATCTTAATGACTTTGTTAAATCCATATCCATGGAATCGATAATATAAAATCCTCCAATATGATTAAATAAGGATTAATCCATCAGTAATTGGCGAAATTTCGGAGAAAATAGAAAATGATCTTCCTCTGATTCTGACAACTTCTACATTCACTCATTTACATAGTAGATCACTAATACGACTTCGAAAGTTCATTATCCCGACTCGTACATAGGGTGGTCTGAAAATTTTCTAAACGACAAAAAATACTATTCATCAGTGGTTTTTAAATAAGTACAAAATTTGGGGACATTACACTTGGGTGGACGAGTTGCTCCCTATATTTTGGGCATATCGTACCACTTGCAAGGTTGCTACTGAAGTAACTCCATTCTTGTTAGCCTATGGGGCAGAAGCCATGGTTCCAGTGGAGATTACTCATACCTCCCCAAGAGTAGGGGCCTTTGAGCCTGAATCGAACGAAGAAGGTATGAGGTTGGCTCTTGATCTAATTGATGAAGTCAAAGATGAGGCAAATGCCAAGATCGTGGAACATCATAAGCGAGCATCTTTCTACTACAACCTGAGAGTTAAAGAAAGGTTCTTTCGTCAAGGAGACTTGGTTCTCATAAAGATTGAAGCATCCGGGGTTGGACAGAAAGGAAAATTAGCCCCTAATTAGGAAGGACCCTACAAAGTCAATAATGTGTTTGGACGAGGCTCGTATAAGCTAGAAACCCTCGAAGAGCATGAGGTGCTAAGGACTTGGCATGCCTCAAACTTAAAAGTTTATTATGTTTAGTGCATCCTAAAAGGATCCGCTAGTAGGACAAGTAGAAATAAGGTTCGATGAAATCATGAGCTTCCTAGAAAGCAGATGAAGGGTTGAACCCATTTTGATTGGTAGAAACATCCTCAAAGCTTTGCCAAGACAAACTACAAATGAATGCAAAGGAAAGCTGTTAGTTCAGAATTCAATGATCGTCAGGAGCTAGACTCAACTGATCAGGATTGCTGACGTCATCAGGATTACATGGTCGTCAGGATTAAGATACATATCAGGACTGGGATCAGGATTGATCATCAGGACTGGAAGCTGATCAGGATTCCTACTTTGAGTTATATTTGGAGTCTAGTTAAACATGGAAGTTTATTCTGTCGGTTCCTGGTTTGTAGAATGTAGCTATCAATTATGGATAGGTTTCAATCTTTGTAATTGATTAGGACTTATCATTGATAGAGAAGCTGTGTAGTATATAAACACAGTTTTGGTTTCGATTTATGTACAACATAGACGTGAACATAATCGAATAGAAGCTCTTAAGAACATAGAATTTCTTGAGAGAGTTTTTGTAAGCTAGCAGCTCTCAAGAACATCAGAATTTCTTGAGAGAGTTTGTAACAGTTTTATATCAGATTTAATAAAGCTGTTATCTTTCTTTCATATTTGTGATATATACATTAAGAAGTCGATTATCTTATACTATTGTATTCAACCCCCCTTCTACACTAGATTATTACTGGGCAACAATTGGTATCAGAGCAAACTGATTTAATTCTGAATCAGATACGATCTAAAGATGTCGACAACCAAGTATGAAAGCATGAAGATTCCCATCTTGAAGAAATCAGAATATCCAACATGGAGGGTAAAGATGATGATGTACCTGGAGGCTATGGATCCTGACTATTTGGACAGGATTCGTGATGGACCATATATTCCTACACGAATTGTAGAACGAACAGATACAGTGCCTGAACATTATGTGGTCAAGGCTAAAAGTGAATGGACTCCAGAAGAAAAAGCTCATGTACTCAGGGAACCAAAGATAAAGAATATCTTACACAGTAGTCTTGATGCTGTCATGTCAAACAGAGTGATTGCATGCAAGTCTTCAAAAGAAATCTGGGATACTTTGGAAACTCAGTGCTAGGGATCTGCATCTGTAAAGAAAAACAGAAGGGCTCTTTTGATTCAAGAATATGAACAATTTGATGCAAGACCCGATGAGAGCCTAACTGATCTATATGATAGATTTCTGACACTATTGAACAGTTTATCTTTAGTTGACAAGGAATATAAAACTGAAGATTCAAACACCAAGTTTCTAAGAGCTTTACCTGAAGAATGGGACACTCAGACATCGATCATTAGACATCAGTATGATCTTAACACTGTGTCTCTTGATGAAGTCTATGGGATGCTAAGAACTCATGATCTTGAAGTTCAACAGAGAAAGAACAAGAAAAGCAGCAAGGCAAAATCAATTGCTTTGAAAGCAGAGGCTAAATCAAAAGGAAAAGTTATGGAGGTCTCTAGAAGTAAAACAAGAATAGTTGAGTCAGATCCTGATGACTCTTCATCAGATACTGATGGCAATGCTGATGCCAATACTGATGATGATTCTTCTGACTCAGACATGGAAGAGATGGTTGCTATGATTGTCAGAAACTTCAGAAGGATGAAGTTCAGGAAGAATAGAAGACAAGGCAACTTTCAGAAAAAAGGATTTCAATCCAAACAAAGATAAGTATATCAAAAAGGACAGCAAGGGTAGCAAATTTGACAAGTCAAAGGTTAGATGCTACAAGTGCAATGGTATGGGTCACTTTGCTTCTGAGTGCAAGAAGACGAAGGCACTTATCACATCAAGCAAGGATTGGATGGACTCTTCCTCAGAATCTGATACTGAGGTGGTCAACTATGCTCTAATGGCCAATGCTGATGTAACTGCTGCTCCTGATGATAAGGTACTAAATACTATCTTTGATTTTGATACTGATAATGCTTCTGAGTTAAGACGTTTTCTAAAGTCATTACATATTAGCTTTAGAAGTCAAACTGCTGAAAATACTAGGATCTTATCTGAGATGTCTGAACTTAGAAAAAGGAATGATATATTAGAAGCTGAATTTTCTCGTATGCAAGAAGTACAAAAAGAATGTGATAATGTGAATCACATGTATGTAGAGATGAAATCCAAATGTACTGCTCTTGAAAAGGAACTTGAAAATGCTAATGAGAAAATCAGAACCTGGACAGACTCTGGTAGGAAATTTCATGAGATTAATACCTCTAAGAATTGGAAAGAGTGTCTAGGATATAAGTCAGATGAGGATAAGAAATTGAAAGAGAAAATTGTCATTGATGAGACAGTCAGTCCAAAGACCTATAGACATGTTATAGATACAACCAAATCTAAGATTACTCCTGTTAATTTTGTTTTTGGTAAGGATTCCAATTCTACTTTTGAAAAGGGATCTACTTCTACACAAGGAATTAAAATCATAAAGTCTAAACCTGTCTTGAATAAAGTCATTAAGAATGTAGGTTTATTGTCTCAGAAACAGCTTAAGGATAAAATCTGTGTGGTGACAGATAAGAAAAAGGAATCCACTGTTAAGAGAAACAGGAATGGTAAAGTTGGGATCAACAAAGAGAATGGTTACAAATATATCCCAAATGCACCTAGAAAGTGTTGTTTTAACTGTGGTAACTCTAATCATCTTGCTATTGATTGTAAGAAGAGTAAGAAGAAGATTACTGATATTCCTAAGTCTGATGTTAGGAATAGATCAGTATTTTATAAACCACAGAAGTCCTGTTTTCATTGTGGTAGTATATGGCATTCTATTTATACTTGTAAAGATTATCATGAGTTGTACTATAACTTTTATGATCCAATGCCTAAAGTTGATAAAAATAGTGCAAACTCTGGTAGCATTAAGAATGTCAAGTTGGAACATGCTTTTCTTAATACTGATACTGACAAAGCAAATCCTGATGGAGTAAATCCTGTCAGGACTGCTAAAGTCAGAAAGTCTTCTGCTGTGAAATTTAATAAATTGCATGGAAAAGGAACCCAACAAGTATGGGTTCCTAAATGTTCTAACTAGTGTGTTTCTATTCTGATTGCAGGGTAAAAAGAAAAATGTGTTAGTCATGGATAGTGGATGTTCTGTGCACATGACTGGAAACAAAGCCCTGTAATCAGAATATGAGGAAAAAGCTGGCCCAACTGTGTCTTATGGAGATGGCAACATTGGACAAACCTTGGGATATGGCAATATAATCATTGGAAATGTCATCATTGAAAAAGTAGCTCTAGTGAAGGGACTGAAACACAACTTGTTGAATATTAGTCAAATCACTGACAGAGGTTATCATGTCAACTTCTATTCCACACATTGTGAAGTAGTCAGTAAAGCAACAGGAAATGTAGCACTGACTGGCTACATGCATGGTAACATATATGAAGCCAACATTCAATCAAATACTGATGTCTCCCCTACCTGTCTGATCAGTAAAGCTTCAATAGATGAAAGTTGGAATTGGCACAAGAAGCTTTCTCATCTCAACTTCAGCAATATCAATGAGTTGGTTAAGAAAGATTTAGTGAGAGGATTACCAAAAGTGTTATATACTCCTGATGGACTCTGTGATGCATGTCAGAAAGCAAAACAAAGAAGGACATCATTCCAGAGTAAATCAGAATCCTCAATTGGAGAACCATATCACATGCTACATCTTGATCTATTTGGTCCAGTCAACATCATGACCATCAGTAAGAAAAGGTACACTCTTGTAATTGTTGATGAATATTCTAGATTCACCTGGGTGTATTTTCTGCACATAAAAGATGAGACTCCTGAAGTTCTGTTGGATCATGTAAGAATGATTGAGACAACCACAAAGTACAAAGTCAAGATACTGAGAAGTGATAATGGTACTGAATTTAAGAATTCAAAGATGGAAGAGTTCTGCAAATACAAAGGAATCATTCAACAATTCTCTGCTCCTGGCACACCTCAGCAAAATGGAGTAGTTGAAAGGAAAAATAGAACTCTTATTGAAGCTGGCAGAAATATGTTGGAAGAAGCAAAATTACCTACATATTTCTGGGCAGAAGCAGTCAACACAGCATGCTACACTCAAAATCTCACATTAATAAACAGACATGGTGTTACTCCTTATCAGTCACTCAAGGAAAAGAAACCAAGTCTGAAGCATCTGCATGTGTTTGGCTGTAAATGTTTTGTTCTCAGAACTCATCCTGAACAGCTAGGGAAATTTGAAACAAAGGCTGATGAAGGAATTTTCATAGGTTATCCTGCATCAAGAGCCTTCAGAGTTTTTAATTTGAGGACAAGGACTGTCATGGAGTCAATACATGTATCTTTTGATGACAAGAAGATAGCTGGAATCAATGAAGACTCTCATGATAGATTGATTTTTGAAAAAGAAGCTACCAAGGAACCTGAAGAAAGTGAATCAGATCCTGTCCATACATCAGATCCTGATGGGTCACCAAATCCTGATGACACACCAGATGCTGATGGTGCAAATACTGATGATGCAATCAATAGTAATACTTCTAGTAGTGCTAATGTTGAGGGGGAGCAACATCATTCTACTACAAGTTCAGAGTCAACACATTCATCAGGACAGAATTCTTCAGATACTGATTCAAGTGTTGATCCTGATAACTTATCAGGAGGAAATAGCAATTATTCAGGGCGAGCTTCAAAACAAGCAAGTTCTTCAAATCAAGATAACACCAATCCAGGGAGAGCATCTACTTCAAGAAACAATTTAACACCAGCAAGGAAATGGACTGCAAGTCATACTCCTGATTTGATCATTGGGTACTCTCTTATCCACTCTACAGTGTTTGATTATGGGTCGTTTATCTTAAAAGCTTTAAGTGATAGGAAGTCAGATAAGTTAGGTTCTGTCTGTTTTCTTAGATTTTTACAGTTGATATTTAATCACTTGTGTCCTAATGTTGTTTTTGAGAATGATGTAGTTCTACCTATCTGTAGAATTATTGAGAATAATATTAAGTCCTTAGTCAACAGTGATAAGGCAAATGGTTTCATAGGAAATGCTTTTATTCCTGATGAGGTTAGGTTTTTCTTACATAGGAAAATGCCTACTCGTTATGGTTTAATTTCTAATGCTATGGGGCAAGGCCAATCACACCTTGTTCCTAACCCAAGCATTCATCCTAAACAGTCTAAACAGTCAACTGCCACCTCTAATGTCTCTCAAAAGACTTTAGTTGTAAAAGCAAAGAAGACAGCTAGAACTGATGTGTCAGGAAGGCAATCAGGTTCAAAGGACTTTACCTCTACACCTATCACTAAAAAGAAGTTACAAGGGGGTGTACAAGGGGTCCTGGTGAAGAATGCTGCAAAGAGAGGTGAGGCTGTTTCTGTTAAAAGAAAGTTAGTGCTCAGGGATAAGACTGACTCAGAGGATGATTTACCTATATCCTCTGTGATGAATGTGAATAAGGAAGTTGCTGATACTGCTACTGCAGCTGTGGTTCCATTGTCTACACCACAGAAGAAAAGGAAGTTATCAAAAAGCAGGTATCATATTCCTTTAGAAAAGAAGCAGGATACTGATGTACAGGACACTTCTATTCTGAATGAGCAATCAGTTTCTACTGCTCAAGCAAATCCTGATGTTAGTATTCCTGATGCTGCACCAAGTCAAGTGGTTACTATTTCAGACTCTCCAGCACAGGACTCTCCAACAAAAAGACATATTGATATTTCATGGGAGAAGTATGGTGCTGCTGCTTCCAATCTTGGGATAAAACATCCAATGGAAAAGCTAAGGAAGGCAGAAGAGTTAGTCTATCAGAGACAGAAGAAACTGAAAGGATCAAGCCCACAAGAACCTGAACCTCAAAGTGGTTCAATAGCTCTTTCTGATGATCCAGCCACACAAGAACCACTCAATCAAAGTTTGAGTGAAGGCTTAGCTCGTGGAATGGTCCCACAAGAACCATTTTCTCAAAGGGAGAATGAAGACATCGACATTCCAGCTACACAAGAACCACCTTCTCAAAGTGAAGATGCAGGCCAAGCTACAGTTTCTGAGAAATTTCCTGACAATGCTCAAGGGATTTTTGGTGCAGATGAAGTTCAAAGATTGGTCGAGGACACTGTCAATGAGGGAAGCACACAAGAACCTTTGACTCAAAGTGTTGAAAAAGCTTCTGAACCTCAAGCTCAACAAGAACCATTGGTAGGAAATACTAATGCAAGCATATCAAATCCTGACGGTGTTCATCCTGACGCTAGTGGTGCTCCTGATGTTGAACCTATCCTGATACAGCCACTTCGTTCAAGACCAATGGATCATCCTATCACAGATTCACAGGATAAAATGAAAGGTATAGCTATTCCTGATCCTGATGATGATGACTCTGATGATAGTGATGATTATGAGAATCGAAAAGAGAAGGAACAGCTTGCTACAGCACTCAAAATTAGTCTTGGAACTAATTTTGGTTCATCAAGTACATATATGGCTAGCAAAGCTTCCACTGGGAAAGATCAGAGACAAGATTTTTCTATTCCTTCCTTTAATCCTGCTGAGGCACTTAGACAGAATGAATGGAACAATTCATGGCACAGATCTGCTGAATCTGTAAGTTATTCTTCTGCTTTGGAACATGCCTATGATGCAGTAAAATCTATAGAGAATCAAGACTTGAAGAATCATCTGAAGGCTACAACTTTGTTATCCAAAAGTCTAAAAAGTGAGATTGATTCTATCAAGAACTCAACTGAGTTGGTGAGGAATGATATTTCTCAAAATTTTACAAAGGTGCCTACTGCTTTTCAGCTAAGGGTAGTAGAATCCCAAGTGAAATCTGTTATTTCTGAACAAAACTCTATCAACAGAAGGATTGATTCTCTGGATACCAAGGTAACTGACATTCAAGCCTCTCTTTCCTTAATTTTGAATTTATTGTCAAATCCTGATGTCAAAAAGGGGGAGAAGGTTAGTCAGACAAAATGCACACCTAATCTAGTATTAAGGAATAATGATGATGATACTGGAGATGATGGTAGTGACAAAGTGATACAAGGAGAAACCTCTGATGCTGCTGTTATGAAGTCTACAATTCAAACTTCACAAAGTCAAACAACGCAGTCAACTCATGTTTCTGATTCTGGAGTTAAGACAATAAGAACGTTGGTGCAATCTCAGATCCTGACGGAAGAACAAATCCTGACACCTGGTCATGGACATACTCTTGCTACAATTCCTGAAGGCGATGAAGATGTGATTATTGATAATCCTGAAGATGCATCAAATTTATTCCAGAAGTTTTCTACAAAAGATGGCAGAATTGTTACTCTATATCACACTGATAAAAGAGTTCAACAATTATATGCAAGAAAAGCACTCTCTACAGCAAGTGAAGAATATCCTGATCTCTCACATGAAGAATTCTTGAGACAACAAAGAGAAATGATGGAAAGCTTCAAGAACCCTGCTCCTGCTAGAGGTAGAGGAGGCAGAGGTAGGAGAGGAGCTAGAAGAAGTAGAAGAGGTTCTTCAACTCAAACAATATCTAGACAGACAAGGTCTCGAGGGTTAAGAATTGAAGAAATTCCTGAACCTATTCAAACTCTAGTAGTTCCTGACAGATCTACTTTTGGTGATGATGGAAATATTGAAGAAGAACCTGAATTGAGAAGAAAATCAAGAAAATCAACTCTCTGCAATACAAATCAAATTGAAGAATCTAATCCTGATGTTGTTCCTGATAATATTCAAGATCCTGATGATTCTGAAATTCTGCAAGAGATTGACTTGATAATTTTATCTACTGTGGTTGATTCTCACAACAAGGAAGTAGATGAAGAAGAAGAAGCCAGAAGAAGAGAATTACAAGATCAACAAATAGAGATTTCAATCTCTATGTACAAAGGCTTAAACTCTCAAACAGAAGAGTGTGGAGGAACCCAAGCAGACAAGAGTCTTCACTAGAAAGAAGCTATGCTTTTGAAAAGGAAAAGGATAAGAAGTGGAAACATATTAGCACATTAAGTTGTGATACACTTATCAATTTTCAGTCTGGAGGAATTATTACAAGCGCTTCAAGTGTTGTTGATTTATCTGGGATGGTTAGATCAAAAGCACTCTGGTTAAAGATGTTTTCAAATCTGAAGCAATTGACAAGTAATTCAAGAGGAGGTATTGGACACAGGGATGCTGAATATCTGAATATGTCATATGTTGATCCTTACTCCTTAACTGAAATTGGAGGTACTTTAACTTCTGAAAACCTGAACAATTTACAAGCTGTTGATATAGTTATAGATTGTCATGATGGTTTTGACAAGAAAGAAAAGCTTCTGTACTTCATGAAAGATGGTAGTGTGAAGATTTTATCTATTCAAGATCTGTTGATGAAAACTACACAAGAACTGAAATATGTTCATTATCTTTTGAGATCGAAGAATCAAATATGCAAAGAATGGAGTGACATGATTTTGTCAACAATAAGAAGAAGTGGAAACAGTAATTTCAATGGTAATTATAATCCCATGTACTTAAATCAAAGAGGTCAGGATGTGGAAATGCAAAGGGGTACTGCTGTTAAAGAAGTAAATTTTGGCATGACTCATCTTACTCTCAATCCTGATGGGAAGGAAATTGCTTATCTTTTGCTTGAAGAGCATAGTCTTCAGAGAAACTCCATATTGAATCTCAGAGCAGCTATCTACCAGATTAATGAGGAAGATGAAGAACTCAGAAATCTTAAGGAAAGACTGATTCAAATTCTTGAAGAAAAAGAAGAAAATTTGTTATCCAACTTCTTGAAGATGAATCTGTTCTATCAAAGAATTTAAACAGATAAGTTGTTGCTGCAGATTCTGTACATTTTGTATATATGTTTTTGACATCATTGAATCTTAGGAATCTATACTTTATTTCACAAAGTATGAGATTGGGGGAGATTGTTAGTTCAGAATTCAATGATCGTCAGGAGCTAGACTCAACTGATCAGGATTGCTGACGTCATCAGGATTACATGGTCGTCAGGATTAAGATACATATCAGGACTGGGATCAGGATTGATCATCAGGACTGGAAGCTGATCAGGATTCCTACTTTGAGTTATATTTGGAGTCTAGTTAAACATGGAAGTTTATTCTGTCGGTTCCTGGTTTGTAGAATGTAGCTATCAATTATGGATAGGTTTCAATCTTTGTAATTGATTAGGACTTATCATTGATAGAGAAGCTGTGTAGTATATAAACACAATTTTGGTTTCGATTTATGTACAACATAGACGTGAACATAATCGAATAGAAGCTCTTAAGAACATAGAATTTCTTGAGAGAGTTTTTGTAAGCTAGCAGCTCTCAAGAACATCAGAATTTCTTGAGAGAGTTTGTAACAGTTTTATATCAGATTTAATAAAGCTGTTATCTTTCTTTCATATTTGTGATATATACATTAAGAAGTCGATTATCTTATACTATTGTATTCAACCCCCCTTCTACAATAGATTATTACTGGGCAACAAAAGCATACAAAATATGCATGTCAACTGCACAAATAGAGTTGGATACAACGAACTCCGAAGGGTGAATGTTGCTAATAAACATACAAAAGAAAGCCAAAGATGCCTACTGTTAATTAGCGAAAATTTCAAGCTCAGGAGAAGTTTGATATGATAGACTTGAGAATGAATCACTACGAGTGCATGCATCAGTAAGAACTCGTAAGGGTGAAGGGTTGAAACCCCAGAAACCTAAGACAGTCAGTCCAAACCCCATCATTCGATATGCTCAATGAAAGGCTTGAAGCCAAAACAAGACGATATAAGACATAAAAGGCTTATGCAAATGTCAAGCTTGCCTCGAATAAGGCAAAATCGTCGTAAATGTGTAGGTCGCTCCACACTTTACACCAAGACGATACTCGTGAAACACTAGTGTATATTAAAATCCCCAAAAAAGGGTAGTAAGTCCCAGGTAAGGGATAAAAAGACCCCAAGTCTCGAAAAAGACCGGTATAACTTCTATGAAATCCTAGTGCATTATCATAGAAGTTGGGGGGCAAATGACATGGGTTAAAAATAACCCTAAAGACATAATTAATATTGCATTAATTAAACCTAGATGGTCCATAAATAAGGCCCATTAATAAGGCCCGAAACTCTAATTAAATATTAATTTCGTAATTAATATTTGGGCTAGAAGTACAACCTGTATTAGGAGACGTCCAATACAGGCTTGTTCTAATACAAGTGGGCTTGTTTCAATACAAGTCCGTTATGATATGGAAACAACTCCTACAAGGAAGGATCTAGAATTAATCATTATCCACCGTAAAGGATAATACTTATCTGTCAAGGAAGTGATGATACTTATCCACCGTCAAGGATAAGATTTATCGTTCGAGGAACTGATAATACTTATCCACCGTCAATGATAAGATTTATCCTTCAAGGAAATCAATACTTATCCACTAGGCTTCTAAACGCCTATATAAAGGGTCTGACCCCTCATCTCAGAACTACGTTTGGACACAGCTCCATACGTCATCTACAATGTTTTAGACTTCATCCTCGAATAAGGACATACAAGTCACTACGTCCTTGGTGTGCCCCTGCCGCCATAGCCCCGATGACAACACCAAGAACTACATTTTTATTGGCTTGATTCTCTAAACACTAGAGATACGTAGGCATCTTGTTAGGACCGAGTTAGTCCCCGACAACAAGAGCAGCCACCATTAAAGCTCGAAAGCTCTTAAACCCTAGCAGTAAATTTACAAGTACATTTTTTATTCCACAACAGTTATCATTTGAAAGAACTAAGGATTAACTTAGTGATCAAATTAACTTAGTGATCAAATTATATACAATCAGACTATCACTTTCAATGTTGCGTTTTGAATATAATGGTATATGATTGTATATCAAAATGATTGAATATTTATAAGATTTATAAAATTTAATAGAGAAATAAATATTATAATAAAACCGAATTAAATGTAAATAATGAGTTGCAAGAAAAAACAATATCATTTCAATATTAGTAAAGTTTAGTGTAAAAAATGATTATCAATTTGAACAAATCCTCTTCTATATATAATAGGAGAACATGGGGATATTTTAGGGGTATTTTGAGCAAATAAACCCCCTGTGAAATTACCATATTACCCTTATATATTATGAAATTATATGACATGCCACTACTTTCTTATCTAAAAAAATTTGAATAAATAATGTTTTAAAATGGATCGAACACTTGACCTTCTCTATAGAAGACATCCTTATAACCATTGAGCTACACGATTTCTTTTGATTTTAATTTAAAATCATATTACATGAACCCCACATCTTTCTTTATTCAATATTTATTGTTATTTAAACTTTTGAGTAAATATAAGGGTGATTTATAAGATTTATTAAACTTAATTTTTTTAATTATGTATCATATATAACTATAAATATTACCAATCTTATAAAACTTTAATATTAAGTTTTAGAAACAATATTATGTCTGGTGAATTTTTATCTATCTTTTAGTTAAACAAATATTTCGTATATGTAACTTAACTGTAATATAATTTATTCTCTTACATAAAGGTCTAACTTTTCTTGTACTACACAACATATTTGAATTATTATATATTTAATATATAAAATGTATTATAAAATGTTGATATAACATAAATAACATATCACAAGTAGTTTATTTACATATTTATTAATTATTTATTTTTCAAACTAATGAAAATTAGTGTTAAAAAATATTTAAAAATTAGACAATAATTTAGGTATGGGCGATCAGTCACTTCGAGATCGGGGAGTTTTATCCCCTCCCCCGATCCCCGAAATCGCCTCGATCCTCGAGAGGCGATTATATTACTTATCCTAACAATAACCATTGTTAAATATCACATATCGAACATGTATACATGATATTTATGATTATTCTTCTTATCTATACAAGCATAGAGTCGGTGCGATGGATTGGTGACTTTTAAGTTTGTTATCTTAATTGTATTAATATTTTATTTTACATTTATATTTACTTTTTCTGAAGATGATCTTAAATTTGAATTATTTTATTTGATTGTTGAACTCGATGTTGAATTGACTTGTGTGTCTATGTTTGAGCGTGAATAAATTGGGTTTTAAGAAATTTGTGTTTGACAATATTTTAAAAATATATTTTAATTAAATTGTTATTTTTAATAAATTAAAGTCAAGTTGCAAACGAAAATTGTATTTTAATAAAAATATATTTTTATTAAATTGTTATTTTTAATACTGATCGACTGACTTCAAAACTATATTTTGATTAAAATTGTTGTTTTTTTATAAATTAACCTAAAATAGTAAAAATAAAAGAACTAAAGTACGAATATCAAAATGTTTCGGTCTTAATGATACATTATAAATAAATATAATAGAAGTGACTAGATTTATTATTAGATTGGATGCATTATATATATGACACATTTTTTGTTATTATCAAATGAATTATAAATTAATTTGATGGAAGAAAATATATATATATATATATATATATATATATATATATATATATCTATGTAAAATAACTAAAAAACCATAAATAAAAATATGAAAAACTATTTGTTTTGAGTTAAAATAATGTAAAAGATGAGATAATAAAAATAAATAGATAATACAGAAAAATAATTAAATGAATAATATATTTTAAAAATTTTAATAACAATTTGTGTAAAAAATAAACTGATCAAAATATATAGTCCAGTTAACAAATTTTAAAAAACCGGATATGGCATAACAAACAAGTACAAAAAAAATTATGATCAGATCATTCACATTATACACCCTGAGTTATTTAAAATTATAGGCCCCGATCAATAAAAGTATCTATATAAATTGAAGTAAGTAAATTGTAACAAGACAAAAAAAAAGGTGCAACCATGCCTAGAAAAAATCTTTAAACCGCAAAGAAAAGAAATTTATGTTAATCGCTATAAAATGACCCGTGCTTTAATTAGTAAAGATATTTTTCTGGACGGAGTTGTATTTTAAAAATATAAAGGGTGAATTCATTGTCAAACCACGGACATAATTCAGAAGGCATACGATCAATTTTAACTTATGATGGTAAAAGTACAAAAAATATTTATCCATTCATAATTGATTAAATTCTCAAGTTCCGAGGTCAAAAGAGACTGTTTGTTTGGAAGAATCGAAACACGCCGAAGTGGTACCAACCGTACTTAATAATAGAAGGATTTGACACAAGGTAGTTCCACTTAGTCAATTAGCTGAATTGTTCGATGTTATGAAAGTTAGACAAGTAGAGGAAGAGAAATAAATGCAAAGAATGCTTAAAATCAAGAGATTAAAAGAAAAGACATAAAAATGTTAGAAAGAAAATTTTAAGAATGGAGAATGCAAGGCTAAGTAGAATATTACAAGATTTAGGAAGACTTTTGACTAAAATTAGTACTAAAACCTACAATCTCATACTGCAACATCTTGAAGGCTATTTAGTTTCTACCTTTAATATTGTTGGAGATGAGCTAAATGGATGCATCATTTTTGAAGAACTAGAAAAAAGTTTAGGATTATAAGTACTAAAAAAAGTCATCTTAATTACGAAACATCCATATAACACTCTAATTCTATTATATGATCCACAACAAAATTAAAAACTGACATGACTTATTAGTACTACTTGTATTACTTTTCAAATTACAAACTTCAACATATTTAAGCAAGTACAGTATAATCATACTATTAACAAGAAAAGTTTTATGAACATCAACAATATACAATCATATATCAAAATGCATTGATCGTGCGTAGTTCAATTTAAAAATACAATCTAAGCTAGCGGCCCGTGCCTTGCACGGGCTTTTATGATAGTATCATACTAATAGTATTTACCCTCCTTAAAAACAGTGCAGAATGCTAATCATCTTGTTTTACGAAAAATGAGTCATTAACCTGTGAAATCCACGTGCCATAAAACAGGTCCAGACTCTCTTAACGGTGACTGCAATCACAATTTTCACTTAAGAGATCACAAGAGTACGAGGGAAAGGCGATTCTTCTATGACTTGGATAGGTATTAGCATCTCACAACTACATATTTTAAAGTTTTTAGACTCTCATGATTGGTCTAAAATTTAGGTTTGATCAATCTTGATTAATAAAATTAAATGAGAATTTTTTTAATGAATTTAAATTCTAATTAAAAATAATATTTTTTGAATTTTGATTGGTTAATCGTGTTGTATGACCCGATGCTAAAAATGCAATTTCTAAGGCTATTCACTCGGAAGAAATGTAGAAGTTAACTTCAATGCGGCGAAGGAGACCATCATAAGAAGGAAATGTTGGGTTTGGACTTTGGAGGAGTTGGAGCAATTCCCAAAAAGATATTTCACTCCAACGGTATTCCTTATATTGTTTCCCTATATTTCAAAAGTAATATTTAATAAGTATTTTGAAATTTGAAATTATAACGGCTATATTTTAAACAGCTATCCAACGATTATATTTTTAATAGCTATATTCAAACAACTATATTTTTAAAAGCTATATTCCAACAGATATATTCTAACGGTTATATTTTACATGCTATATATAGCCTATATTTTTGTTAGAATTCACACCATATAATTCTAACTTACTTGAATTCATTGCACAATGTCAAATAATATACGAAATATAATGGAATTGATAATGTTATTAAATTATTGAATCTTAAAACAATTTTACTCAAAGAAATTGAGCGTGCATTTGGAGTGTTGCAGGCTCGGTTTGCAATGTTACGAGGACCATCACGTTTTTGGGATGTCGACACAATGAAGTATATTATGACAACTTGTATTATTTTGCACAATATGATTGTTGAAGACGAAAGGGATTTGGATCTTTCAAATGAAAACTGCGATTTAGATGAATCTATACCTCTCGCTTCTACTAGTCGCGCTAGTACCTGGGATATCAGGGAATTTATACAGGTGCATCAACAAATTCGAGATAAACAGGCTCGTATCCAATTGCAAAATGATCTTGTGGAACATCTTTGGGAGTTTCATGGTGCCGCAATGGAATAGTCCGAGACCAGTTTATGCGCTCAACTATTTATAAGTTTTTTTTCTATTATTGTATTATATTTTGATGCATTTTCTATTATTATGTATTGTTCTAATGTACTCTCCTATGCTATGTATCGATTTTATGAATTTATTTAGATTTCTACAAAAATACTACTCTTCCAACAATGTCTTTAGTGATTTTATAAAATTGATCAAAATTTTATTTTTATTTACTTTTTAATTTATTTATCTCTACACTTATTTTATCAAAAAAAATCTAATTATAATGTTATTAAATTATTGAATATTAAAACAATTTACGTGATTTTTTCCAATTATTTTTATATCCTATTTAGCAAATTTTAAAATTAACTTATTAAAATACAACCAAAAGTTTAATAATAACTCAAATATTAAAATTTAACAAACTCAAACACACACGACCATAACACACACGCATGCAGAGAAATTGTTAGAAAAATTGATGCAAGAACAACATGAGGGATGAAAGAGGCGGGAGAAGGCAACCGAAGATGAAGGGGAGCAATTTTGGTACCTCAAATTTGGGGTTCCATTTTCTCTCACCTAAAAATTTTAAGAAAGGGGGAGAATCCTTGGAGATGATTTTTTGGAGGCTAACCCCTAAAATCTTCCCGCATGACTTGTTTTAGGTAAGTGAGGGCTTCTTTTGGAGTTGCTCTTAGAGCGAAACTCCAACAAGTTCTCAATATTGCATTCTTACTTTATCTAGATATTGTTTATGTGCGTATAAAATTAAGCAATAAAAAGATTAATATGAAATAAGTTTACGAAGTATTATCCAAAAAATAAATGTAATTTTATATGTTTAATATTTACTAGCTTAAAACCCGTGCGATGCACATATTATTTTTAATAATTGTTAATTTTATCATTTATATTTTTTATTTTATTAATTACGTTTATTAAAAAAAATAAGTAGGTGTGTTAAACTTTTTTAAATAATTAAAAATATTAAAATATATTTTAAAATAAATAAGTAACGGTTTACCCGTGATATTTTGGAAAAGGAGGGGTTTTAGTAAGTAAAAATAGAAAAAATAACATTTTTTCGTTGAATTTTAAAATATAAAAGTAACGGTTTGCCCGTGATATTTTTGGAAAATGAAGGGGTTTCAGTAAGAAAAAATATAAAAAGTGACATGTTTTAGTTGAAAAAGGTAATTGTCAATTAAAAGTATTAAAATAGGTTTTTAAAATAAATAAGTAAGGGTTTGCCTATGATATATTTGGAAAGATAGGGATTTCAGTAAGAAAAATAGAAAAAGTAACATGTTTTAGCTGAAAAAGATAATTGTCCGTGACTTTTTTAGAAAAAGAGGGGATTTTGTTAGAAAAATAGGAAAATTATTGTATTTTAACTAAAAGAGTAACTGATTGTAATAATTTTTATAGTAATTAAATAAATAATTAAATAATGCAAGTACAATATCGAAAAACAGGTACCTAAAAATATAATTAAATAAATAATTAAGGGTTTTACGTGTGATATTTTTGAAAAAGAAGGGGGTTTAGTAAGTAGAAATAAAATAAAAATAGGTTTTAAAAATAAATAATTAAGAGTTTACTCGTGATATTTTTGGAAAAGGAGAGGTTTTAGTAAGGAAAAATAGAAAATGTAACATGTTTTAGTTAAAAAAAGGTAATTTCCCGTGATATTTTTGTGATATTTTTAGGAAAGGAGAAGATTTTTAATAATTGTTGTTTGATTATTTACATCATAATATTTAATTAATTGCATTTACTAAAAAAAATAAGTATGCATGTTAAAATATGTAAACTTTTAAAAAAATTAAAAGCATTAGAATAGGTTTTAAAATAAATAATTAAGAGTTTATCCGTGATATTTTTGGAAAATGATGTGTTTTAGTAAGCAAAAATAGAAAATATAAGATGTTTTAGTTAAAAAAGGTAATTGTTCGTGATATTTTTGAAAAAGTAGCTAAAAAAGGTAATTAATTATAAATATGTCTTACTATTTAATAATATTTTTTTATAGACAAGTAAAGGTAATTCAGTAAAATCACAGAATACCAAAAAACAGGTACCAAAAAATAGGTATCGTATCGGCCAAACTTTTAATATTTCGTCTTTTATAGTATAGTATAGATAGATGGGTCCCCTTCCACAACCACAGGTGGTTGGAGAATTTATCAACCACCTCCCGCAACTAAACATTGCGGGTGGTAACCACAACCCGCAACTAAACATTGCGGGGGATCTCAACCAGCACCACCGCAATGATACATTGCGGGGGGTCTCAGTTACCAAAACGCCCTTCTTTTCTTGCTGGGCCAAGTTTTATGGATTTAATGTAAATAGTATTGGGCTTGCATATAATTGTATTGGGCTTAGATATAATTTTATATTAGGTCTGTACAAAAATTATTTTTTATTAATTTATATTAATTTTTTGTTTTTTATAATTAATTATATTATCAAAAATTAAAATAAAATTATAAAATTAATAATCAGAGCTAATAATTTAAAAGTTATTCACTAAAATATTGATTAAAAATAAAATTTTAATAATTTTTTATTGTGATAAGGTAAAAATTAAATTAATTAAATATATTATCAAAAATTATTTTTTATTTTTTTAATTCGAAAAAATTGAATTATAAAAAATACTAACTGGTAGAGTTGCGCACCTTTACTAGTCACAACTGGTAGAGTTGCGCACCTTTACTAGTCACAGTACCCGCAATGAGTGATTGCGGGGGGAATTTAAACAGTCACAAGCCCGGCAATGACTCATTGCGGGTGGGAATTTCAGCAGACCCTTGACCGAGACTCTTCTTCTTCTTTTCTGGGAATTGTATGCCATTAATATGGTGAAGACCCATCTTCTTACCTAGTGATATGGGCTAAAAATAACCCTGGAAATATAATTAATGATGTATTAATTAGACCTAGATTGGTCCAAGAATACGGCCCAATAAACAAGGCCCGAAACCCTGATTATTTATTAATTTCATAATTAATAAATAGGGAAAATATACAGCTCATGAAAAGAGTCCAAAATATGGTGAATTTATCAAAGAAGGATCCAGAATCCCAATTAATGAGTCATAGCCTTTATCAACAAGGAAAAGACTTGCCCGCCAAGTAATACAATCCTTATCAGTTATCAATAAGAAGACTTATCCGCTAAGTCTCTCAAACGTACCATAAATACAAGGCTCCAGACGCCTATATAAGGACCCTGATCCTACAATCAGAACTACGTCTTTGGCTTGATTCTCAATAACGATTTGAGATACGTAGGCATCTTGTGAGGACCGATTTAGTCTCGAAACACAAGTGCAGCCATTAAAGCTCGAAGCTCTCCAACCCTAGCATTAAATTCACAAGCTCAGTTTTTATTCCATAACATTTGGCGCCGTCTGTGGGAAACAACATCAACCATGGCAAACACGCGAAGAACAACTCGAGCTTCTGAAGAACTTCCTATCACCTCCGGGGCTGATACTCATGGAAGTCAACCACCGCCGACTACTGGCATTGAAGGGGCGAATATCCCCACCAACACTCAAGGACCAGAAGTCCCGACATCGGTTGAAGGGACGAATCCCCTGCAGATGGTCATTCATGGATCTAATCCACAAGAGACCATTCACCAGCAACCGATCACAACCTCCCCGCTGCTCATGAGCGCACCTCGTAGCCTTCAACTCCACACTACTGATCTCCCCCAGTATGCTACTCAAACTCTGGGCATGCCAACTTACGGTATGCCTCCTCGACCCCCGGTGGGCGGCAGTGGGACTAATCCCATCTATCATGAAGCCTATGTGCCCCCTTACATTCAAGGTCTGGGACCCCAAAATCGACAAACTAGAGAAACCCCTTTCCTAGACTATTCTGGTCCCTATACCGAGGATGAAAATTACTCAACAAGAGATGAGAGGGATGTTGCCCCAAGAAGAAGACGTTCTTCTCAAACCAATAGAGAACGACCCCAAACTACAAGGGAGAAACTAGCGGCCCATGAAGCCGAGACTGCAAGGCTCAAGAAGCTACTGGCTGAAGAAGAAGCCGCAAGGACACAAAACCAAGGAACGGGAGGAGTCCCGATAATCAATTTGGATCCACCGTCAAGGAGAACCAAGAGGGCTGAAGCCCCAAGGGGTGATCCTACTGTTTTGTTGCCCCTAGGAGATCCTGATGATCCTACACCACCCTTCACTCAAGAGATAATGAAGGCCACTATATCCAGAAAGTTTAAAATGCCAACCATCAAAGCTTATGATGGAACGGGAGATCCCGCAAATCATGTAAGAACCTTCTCAAATGCACTACTGTTGCAGCCTGCCAATGACGCTGTAAAGTGTAGGGCGTTTCCACAAACCCTGGCGGGCATGGCTCAACGTTGGTACAGTCGCCTTCCGCCCAATTCTATTGGATCCTTCAAAGAGTTGAGTAAGGCGTTCATCAATCAATTTGTTAGTGGGAAGATACATGAGAAAAGTTCCGCCTCTCTTATGGGGATTCGACAAGGCAAGAATGAAACATTGAGAGAATACTTGAGTAGATTCACTAAGGAGGCTATAAAAGTCCCAGATTTGGAAGATAAAGTGGCTATGATAGCCCTACAGCAAGGAACTACCGATGACCACTTCAGGAGGTCTTTGGCTAAGCATCCCCCCGAAAACATGTTGTCACTACAAGATAGAGCTGGAAAATACATCAAGGCTGAGGAGAGCATGAGAAAATATGAACCCACTGTGGAAGCAAGTGAAAACGGAAAAAAGAGAAAGGAGACTCAAGAGTATGACGCTAGGGACAAATATCCCAGGACAGCGAAAGATTCTGACTCTCCACCTAAAAGGAACAACTTCGGACCCAGGTTCGATGAATATGCAAGGTTGAACACCTCAAGAAGTCAAATTCTGATGGAAATTGAGAAGGAAGAAGATCTTCGATGGCCAAAGCCACTAAGATCCGACTTGGAGAAACGGAACAAGAATCAATTCTGTCGTTTCCATAAAGAAGTTGGTCATGATACCGACGATTGTAGACAACTGAAAGATGAGATCGAGTTCTTAATCCGAAGAGGAAAACTCGATAAGTTCACTAAGGATGGGAATCGAGGAAATCAACAAGGAAACTATGAAAGGAAAGACTATGATAGGAGGGACAACGACCAAGATCGTACTCCTAAGCCCCGAGGGCCTGTCATCAACACGATATTTGAAGGACCGACTGTTGCTGGGTCCTCCCGAAACTCAAGGAAAGCTTATGCCCGAGAGGTAATGACTGTTGTAGGAGAAGCACCGAAACGTGCCAAGACAGAAGTGGCTATTACCTTTGATGATTCTGATCTTGAAGGGGTGAAGTTCCCCCATGACGACCCGTTGGTCATTATACCTGTAATAGGTAACTCTAAAACCAAGAGGGTTCTGGTTGATAACGGAGCTTCCGTGGACATCTTGTTCCATGATGCCTTCATCAAGATGGGATATACCGATTCGCAACTGACTCCTTCAAACATGCCCATATACGGGTTCAATGGGGTTGAATCTAAAGTAGAGGGAACTATTCAGCTCCCTATGACAATAGGGCAAGGTTCACAAACAACAACTCAAATGCTGAACTACGTGGTGATAAAGGCAACCTCGACTTATAATGCAATCCTTGGGAGGACAGGCCTTCATGCATTCAAGGCTGTTGCCTCAACTTACCATTTGAAAATCAAGTTCCCAACAAGGAACGGGGTTGGTGAAGAACAAGGAGATCAAAAGATGGCTAGGAGTTGCTATATAGCCGCGTTAAGGCCTGATGGAGTTGGGGGGCAGGTTCTCCCAATCAAGGTTATGGATTCGAGAAACGATGGAGAACCAGACAAAGTCACTCACATTGGAGCATTGCTGCCTGAACCTTTGAAGGGACTGAGGTGCCAAAAACTTGGCATGCCTCAAGTTTAAAAAGTTTATTATGTTTAGTTGTTTCCTAAAAGGATCCACAAATAGGACAAGTAGCAATAAGGTCGACGAAACCATTCTGAGCTCTTAAGCTCCTAGTAGGAAGTAAAGCACTATGTAAGGGTCGAACCCTCTTTTTCAAAGGAAATATTTCAAGTTCTCATTCACTATTTTATTACTTATCTTTGTTTGAGCATTTCCTTATTGTTCTACTTAAGGACAAGTTGTACCAATAACACTTGATCAAAGTGCCAGCCCATTCAAGAGGCCAAGTACTAGGAATTGCCTTACAAAAGATAAGTTAAATAAATATAAGTGAGCAAGAATGACAAAACAGAATATGCAAAAATAAAGTTGCATAAACCCCGAAGAAGAAGTATCAAAAGGATGCCAAAAAGGCAAGCTGCCTCAAAATGGATCCCCAATTTAGATTAAAAAGTCATGAAGACCACGATTCTTAAAGTCGGAAGATCAATTGTAGTCCTAAAGACCTCAAGCTCAAACTAAAAACCTAAAGAGGCCTATTGGAAGAATATTAATGAAGGGTTGAAACCCCAGAAAATTCGAGGAAGTAGAGCTCAGAACGAGCTTCGATTCGATATACTGGAATCTCAAATTAAAGAAACGAGTGAAACGTTATGTCTGTTTTCGTTCACAAAGACCTCTCGATGTGAAACTTAAGGTATTAGAACTCAAGTTAGTTCTTGTATCTATAAGCCACGTTTGGCGTTGTTGAAACCTTAAACGAGGTTGAAGGGTAACGACCTCTCAAATACATGAAAAGCTGAGATCGTTTTGTTCGACCTAGGACCAAATCGAGGTCGAAAGACCGAGTCCAAAAATACATGAAAAGCTGAGGTCGTTTTATTCGACCTAGGACCAAATCGAGGTCGAAAAATAAAGGGTTGAAAAAAGCCCAGAAAGCTACGAACGCCTAGGAAACAGCCTCGGAGGCGTGGTTCCCAACCCCGTCTTGTACGCGGGGGTGAACACCGCCCAGAAGACAAATAAAATTCAGCTAAAAAAGAAGCGCAAAGAACGCCCAGGAAGCATCCTTACAAGCGTGGTTCACGACCCCGTCTTGTACGCGGGGGTGAACGCCGCCCAGAAGACAAAAGCGAAGCGAACAAAAAAATAAATTGCGAACAACGCCCAGGAGGCAGCCTTGTGGGCGTTTCTTGGGAACATGCCTTGAAGGCGGGGATAAGCCACGCACAGAAGACATCAAGAATTGGCCAACAATTTTTCAAAAAAAAAAAAAAAAAAAAAAAAAATGAAATTCTCGAACCGCGCCCAGAAAACAGCCTGGGACGCGTGCCTTATTTGGCTGTCTTGTACGCGTGGGTAATACACGCCTTCCAGACAATCCTTTCTTCAAGCCAAAAAAAAAAAAAAAAAAAAAAAAAAAATTAAATTGTTACAAACCACGCCTGGGAGACACCCTTATACGCGTGGTTTGTGAGGAAGCCTTATACGCGTTGGTAAGCAACGCCTCCCGTGCAAATTCTGTTGCACACAAATTCTGCCCCCCTGCTGGAGACACACACACAAGTCCTGTCCCCCCACATGAGACAAACGCATATCCTGTAGACAAGATAGAAGAATACAAATAAAAATTCAGAATTTGCTAAATAAATAGCAAAATTCAGAAAATTTCCGGAAAAATAGAAAATAATTTTTAAAATAATTTTCTTAATTTTGGGAAAATATTTTATACACTTTTGAAATATTTTAAAAAAATATTTCGAAAAATACCTGTGGGTACATGAAAATTCCTAAAATATTAGGAATAATTATTAAAATACCTGTGGGTACATGAAAATTCCTAAAATATTAGGAATAATTATTAAAAATACCTGCGGGTACATGAAAATTCCTAAAATATTAGGAATAATTATTAAAATACCTGTGGGTATATGAAAATTCCTAAAATATTAGGAATAATTATTAAAAATACCTGTGGGTACATGAAAATTCCTAAAATTCCTAAAATATTAGGAATAATTATTAAAATACCTGTGGGTACATGAAAATTCCTAAAATATTAGGAATAATTATTAAAATACCTGTGCGTACATGAAAATTCCTAAAATATTAGGAATAATTATTAAAATACCTGTGGGTACATGAAAATTCCTAAAATATTAGGAATAATTATTAAAAATACCTGTGGGTACATGAAAATTCCTAAAATATTAGGAATAATTATTAAAATACCTGTGGGTACATGAAAAAATCCTAAAATATTAGGAATAATTATTAAAAATACCTGTGGGTACATGAAAATTCCTAAAATATTAGGAATAATTATTAAAAATACATGTGGGTACATGAAAATTCCTAAAATATTAGGAATAATTATTAAAAATACATGTGGGTACATGAAAATTCCTAAAATATTAGGAATATTTATTAAAAATACCTGTGGGTACATGAAAATTCCTAAAATATTAGGAATATTTATTAAAAATACCCGTGGGTACATGGAAATTCCTTAAATATTAGGAATATTTCATATAAATGTCAAATTAGCCTCGAATAAGGCAACAATCGTCGTAAATGTGTAGGTCGCTCCACACTTTGCAATAAGGCGATACTTGTGAAACACTAGTGTAAATAAAGTCCTAGGTAAAGGATAAAAAGACCCCGAATCTCGAAAAAGGTCAATATAATTTCTACGAAAGCTTGAAAAGTTTTCCTAGAAATTGGGGGGCAAATGATATGGGCTAAAAATAACCCTGGAAATATAATTAATGATGTATTAATTAGACCTAGATTGGTCCAAGAATACGGCCCAATAAACAAGGCCTGAAACCCTGATTATTTATTAATTTCGTAATTAATAAATAGGGAAAATATACAGCTCATGAAAAGAGTCCAAAATATGGTGAATTTATCAAAGAAGGATCCAGAATCCCAATTAATGAGTCATAGCCTTTATCAACAAGGAAAAGACTTGCCCGCCAAGTAATACAATCCTTATCAGTTATCAATAAGAAGACTTATCCGCTAAGTCTCCCAAACGTACCATAAATACAAGGCTCCAGACGCCTATATAAGGACCCTGATCCTACAATCAGAACTACGTCTTTGGCTTGATTCTCAATAACGATTTGAGATACGTAGGCATCTTGTGAGGACCGATTTAGTCTCGAAACACAAGTGCAGCCATTAAAGCTCGAAGCTCTCCAACCCTAGCATTAAATTCACAAGCTCAGTTTTTATTCCATAACACCTAGGTAGTGTACCAAATCCCTATATATTATAATTAATTATATTATCAAAAATTAAAATAAAATTATAAAATTAATAATCAGAGCTAATAATTTAAAAGTTATTCACTAAAATATTGATTATAAATAAAATTTTAATAATTTTTTATTGTGATAAGGTAAAAAATTAAATTAATTAAATATATTATCAAAAATTATTTTTTATTTTTTTAATTCGAAAAATTGAATTATGAAAAATAATAACACATTCCCCGCAATGAGTGATTGCGGGTGGAATTTAAACAGTCACAAGCCCCGCAATGACGCATTGCGGGCGGGAATACACCCCTTTGACCGAGACTCTTCTTCTTCTTTTCTGGGAATTGTAAGCCATTAATATGGTGAAGACCAATCTTCTTCCTTAGGTAGTGTACCAAATCTCTATATATACATATGTTTGTAATCCATCTTCTATATTTTCAGTTTTATAATATAGATCATGGATAATGAGGTGGAGATTCCGGTGGTAGAAAATCCGGTGCCTCCAACAGCGGCGGTTGAGGAAGCACCGGCGCCTCCTCCCGGACCAACTGTTGAGGAATTGCAGACAATTATTGCAGATTTGCGGATGCAGATTCGAGTCTTCATTGATGAACATGATGAACTCGAGGTGAGGATCGAGATTCTTCAAGAGGAAGTGAGGGATCTCCGAATGGAGTTGAGCTATTTCCGCGGTGTCGCCGGGTGGGATTAACGTTGTGTTGTTGTTTTATTGTGTTTAGTACTTTTTATTTCATGTAATCGATTTCTTATGAAACTAAGTTTGTTAATGATAATTTGCGTGTTAGCATCATTATCCTCATTTTTAAAATCTTACTCCAAGGTTTACCTCATGGTTTTATGAACTCATTTTTACGGTGTTCTTAATTAAAAAACTAATTTTCGAATAAATTAAAAAATAAAAAATTAAGAAAACTAATTTTCATATTAATTAAAAAAAATTAATTGAAAAATATGATAATTTCTAATTTTTAAAAGAATATTATGATATAATATTCCTTTTTTCGAATTAAATAAGAAGTAAAAAAATGTTAACTAGACCTCCGCATTGAGAAATTCACTATTTTAAATTAACTATTTTGAATTATTAAAATAAAGAAATTCAGAAAATAAATAAAATATTAATTATCTCATTTTTTGAAGAAAAATAAAAAAAACATTGAAAATACTTAAATATTCACTATTTTGAATTATTAAAATAAAGAAATTCATAAAATAAATAAAATATTAATTATCTCATTTTTTGAAGAAAAATAAAAAAAAACATTATTTTGAGAGATAGCTAGAGGCAGGGGAAAACAGGGGAAATCTTCTGGAGAAAAGACCCCGCGCAATGATGCATTGCGCGGAACTGTTCACACCAGCAATGTTTCATTGTGGGGAACTGTTCACCCTGAATTTCTTAATATTTTATTTATTTTCTGAATATGTAATCATTTATTTTTATTTTATTAGTTTTGAATATTTACTAACTTAATTATTTTCATTTATAATTATTTTTTATAATTAAATTTAGTTTAATACAAAATTATACCCCATAAAATGTAAAATTAGGTTCAAATATTACAAAAAAACAATATTAAAAATCCCTAACATGAATTAAGATAATAAAATTCAAATATTAAAGTACAATATTAAAAAATTAAATTAATTAATTACATTATCAAAAATTAAAATAAAATCATTAAATTAATAATTAGAGATAATAATTTAAAAAGTATTTAATAATTTTTCATAAAATATTTAATTAAATATTAACTATAAATATAATTTTAATAATATTTATTACGAAAAAGGAAAAATTAAATTAATTAATTTTAAATAAATAATTTTTTATTACGAAAAAGAAAAAATTAAATTAATTAATTTTTTAATGTGAAATTACCTTATTACCCCCTCCCCAACCCCCGCAATGATTCATTGCGGTGGACCCTTAACCCCCGCAATGATTCATTGCGGTGGCCCTGACCCGACTTCTACCCGAATCAGTTTTCCCCAATTCTCTTTCTCTCTCGATTTTATTTCTCTCTCTCTCTCTCTCTCTCTCTCTCTCTCTCTCTCTCTCTCTCTCATATATATCGATTCTTCTCCGGCCGTTTCACCGCCGCCGCCGTCAGTTTTCCGGCCGCCATCTCTGCTGTCCTTACCTTCTTCCGCCGTCGTCAGTTTTCCGGCCGCCATCCCTGTGAGCATAAATCGAAACACTTATTTATTGTTTCGTTTTTTTATTTATTTCTGTGTATTTATAAATTGTTTGTGTGTATTGATTGGGTTGAGGAAAAAGTTTGATTGTGTGTATTATAATGATGTTGAATGGTGTAAATTGAAACTATATATGAAACTACTTGATTTGATCTGTTGATTTGTTTAATTAGTTTATTATAATCTGTTTGTAGCTTAGGGTTTGTATAATTCAAGTATCCATTTACACGCACACATTGTGTATGAGTAATAGCTATTTTTTTAGTCTTTCAGTAGGAGATTATCAACGTATTGTTGTCATTTTAGATTAACTTGATTCAGTTTTTGATTTGGTTGTAGATGTGTTGGTATCGTAATGTTGCACAATACGTTAATTTCAAATAAGTAATCAAATGTGTGTATGTAATAGTTGTGTTTTTAGCCTGAGTTGTGGATTATCCGCATACTGTTGTCAGATGATATTAACTCATGTTATTGAGTATTTACGATGCACTTAATTCAAATTCTGATTTGACTTGTAGATGTGCAGTACTGTACTTTAATATGATGTTGCACGATACGTTAAATTGTATTAGTTACTAATCCTGATTAGAGTTGGTAAATGACTAGTCGTACTTTTTACTGTGGTCTAAACAAGCGTACGAAGATCAATTTAATCACAGTAAAAAATAAAGCAAAAAAATTGTACGAGGTTGGATTTAATTTATTTTTTACTGTGAAGAGTTAGTAGTGTACGAATGAATAGGGATTGCTAGAAACAGTAAAACAGAATCTATTTTGTGGAGTGCTTGTTGTGCTATACTATGTGATCCGTCCTATGATTGGGGACGCAGCATAGTACATGCAAAATTTCTGGCTAGTCCTGTTTACGAACGGGTCATGCCGAAATTTCGTAAAATCTGAGTATTTATTTTATTATTTGTTTTTAAGTCATTAGAGTTTAAGGAGTAATTGAGTTTGATTATTTTTAATCAATTTTAGATAATAATGAAGTTAATTTAATTGACCAATTAAGTTAAAAGTTAATTGGTGAATTTTATTGATTGGTTATTATTTAATACAATAATTAATAAATGTGTCTAATTTTTTGATTTTGGACGTTGCAGATACCATGGATATGGAGTGTGGGCCTATCGATAGATCTCTCTTGACCTTGCAGGACGATCATATTAGTACTGTGATATGGGAGGGGGGAGCGAGGGATGTAATAGATTGTAGACAGTATACTGCTAATTGGGAGGAGTGGGTGCTAGATGATCGTCAGAAGAGTTTGCTGAGAGAGTGGGGTTTTGGGGTATTTACCAACAACTTTGCAATTCCACAGAATGACATACGTCTGATTACGGCCTTGGTGGAGAGGTGGAGGCCGGAGACCAACACCTTTCATTTTCCATTTGGTGAGTTGACCATCACCCTTGAGGATGTTTACATGATTACGGGTCTGCCTGTACGTGGTCGTCCGCTTTCACATACGGAGCTGAAGACTCCAAAACCGTACTGGATGAAGCGGTGGGAGGATCCGAGTTTGAGTGAGAAGGAACGTGATGAAATGTATAAAGAGGGAATCAAGCTGAATTTGCTGAAGGGAAAATATAAGAGGAAGCCGGATCCTTCTCCAGAGCATGATGTATTGTACACCCGTGGTTATCTTCTTTACGTCATCGGGGCAGTTTTGTTTCCCTCATCGAGCCGGAACCTTGTGCATCCAAGGTATGTCCCTTAATTGCATTTTATTCTGAATTTATTTAAATCATGATAATATCTTTTTAATTACTTATTTAAAATTCACGATAACTGCATTTTATAATATAATTTTTTTATATTTTTTTGCAGGTATATACAGTTTATCCAGAAGTCGTCTGAGATTTCTTCTTATGCGTGGGGGGCCGCGGTACTGGCGCATTTGTACAGGAGCTTGACCAGGGCTACTTATAAGAACTGCAGAGGCATGAACGGGTGCACCATGCTTCTGATGCTTTGGAGCTACGAGAGGTTGTTACCCGGTGCTCCAGTTATTGCACCTCATCAGGAGTTTGTCTAGCCGAGGGCACTTGCATGGGCTGAGCCGACACATAGGGTTAACCCCCACCATCATACAGGACAGTACCGGGGGGACTACGACGGCTTTGAGCTTTGTTGGCTGACATGGCAGCCATATCAGAGATTTTATGATCTACAGAACTATGACGAGGATTATAATGTCGCGATGTTTAAAATCTTACTCCAAGGTTTACCTCATGGTTTTATGAACTCATTTTTATGGTGTTCTTAATTAAAAAACTAATTTTCGAATAAATTAAAAAATAAAAAATTAAGAAAACTAATTTTCATATTAATTAAAAAAAAATTAATTGAAAAATATGATAATTTCTAATTTTTAAAAGAATATTATGATATAATATTCCTTTTTTCGAATTAAATAAGAAGTAAAAAAATGTTAACTAGACCTCCGCATTGAGAAATTCACTATTTTAAATTAACTATTTTGAATTATTAAAATAAAGAAATTCAGAAAATAAATAAAATATTAATTATCTCATTTTTTGAAGAAAAATAAAAAAAACATTGAAAATACTTAAATATTCACTATTTTGAATTATTAAAATAAAGAAATTCAGAAAATAAATAAAATATTAATTATCTCATTTTTTGAAGAAAAATAAAAAAAAACATTGAAAATACTTAAACAGGGGAAAACAGGGGAAAACAGGGGAAATCTTCTGGAGAAAAGACCCCCCGCATCATTGCGGGGAACTGTTCACACACGCAATGTTTCATTGCGTGTACTGTTTACACCCGCAATGTTTCATTGCGTGGAACTGTTCACCCTAAATTTTTTATTTTATTAGTTTTGAATATTTACTAACTTAATTATTTTCATTTATAATTAAATTTAGTTTAATACAAAATTATACCCCATAAAATGTAAAATTAGGTTCAAATATTACAAAAAAACAATATTAAAAATCCCTAACATGAATTAAGATAATAAAATTCAAATATTAAAGTACAATATTACTTAAATTGACCGGGTAGAAAAGTACAATTTCTTCTATCATGATTTCCTCCTATCAACCCGCATTTTCCGCACTTTCTTTGCTTGTTACTTGAAGTAGACGTTTCGATACCACTTTTATATCTTTCTTGTTTCTTTCTTCCCTTAGTTTGTGATATTGGAGGATCGAAAATCGGATCATGTTGGTAGTCTTCTTGACGAAATGACTCTTGCGTTCTTTCATTTTTCTCCTCTATCGGAAAAATATTGTTCACGCTACACTTTTCTCTCTCAATCACATTCATTATGTACTTGTAGCGCGGGACAGAACAACTACCAATAACACCTAAACTTTGAAAAGATTGACACAATGCACTATACCTTGCGGTTTGTGTTTCACCAACATTAGCAAGAACGGGAGGAACGTACGGTAAAGGTCGCACAATTTTGTTGCCATCCCTTGTCCACCTAGGCATGATGTAAATACTTGGTATCTTGGTTCTATCTTTCTTGACTAGATAGTGAATGATGTGTTTACAAAGCATTCTGGAATGTTCGAAATTCTTGCAAATACATTCAATTGTTCCTTCACTAGAAACAAATATCCGATAACTTCTTCTACTATTCTCCGGCAATGTAGACTTCTCAACCAAGTACATTTTAAACCAACTTTCACTATTTGAAGCCCTTTTCATTGTATAAGATGCACTTTTTACATATTCTTTTTGAAAGCGCTTAAACATCTCTTTCGTGTAAATCTTGGATGCTTCAATTTCCAAGGATGAGCGCAATACTAACCTCCTTGCCGTTTCTTCAGTCTCGTAATCGCCTTTAACCTCTCTAAGATATTGTGCCTCCAAAGCTTTTTGTGAGTTCTCAATGAATTCTTTCAATCCGGTAGATGCTTTTACATATTCATCAAAAAAAGAGTTCATGGATTCGCTCCTTGAGGTAGTGGTCATACCGGCGGCAAAATATCCTTTTGTATAAGCGCCAATCCATTGATCTTTAATACTAAACATTTGATTTAGCCAAACATGATCTTGAAGTTGGTATTTCGCAACTAAATCTTCCCACCTACCTTCGAATTCCGTTGGTGTCAAGGACTTGTACACACATGCATTAAAATCCGATTTGAATTCCGGATAATTGGTGTATAGAGTAGATAATTTTTCCGGAAATTTACTACTTATATGCCATGTACAATATGTATGTTTTGTTTGTGGCATAACCTTGGCAATAGCATTCCCCAAAGCAACATCTTGATCGGTGATAATTGTGATTGGCGCTTTGTTGTCAACGGCTTCCAACCATGTTTCTAAAACCCATTTATAAGATTCCTCTTTCTCATCCCTCACAAGTGCAAATCCAAACAAAATATTTTGGAAGTGGTGGTTCACCCCCGTGATAGGTATGAAAGGCATACAATAGCGGTTCGTTCGATAAGTTGAGTCGAATGTAACCACATCGCCAAAATTCTTGTAAGCGTTCATGGACCGAGGATCAACCCACACCAAACCCCTAACACGATTCTCGTCATCCACATCCACACGGTAGAAAAATTCACCATTAATGCTCTCTTGTTGTAATTGTCGTAACAAGAGCAAACCACACTCCGCATCACCATCATCAAACACTCGACGCCGAATATCACGTATGACATTGCGTATGTCTTGATTAGAAAACCCTAAATTTTGAACACCCCCACTTGTCTCACTAAGTAATCTCATAATTTTTGCCGTCTCGATCCCCGATTTGTTAAACAACTCAATCAATGCTCGGGTGATGGGATCTATATTTTGTGGCCGTCTAAAAAATTGTGTCTTATCCGGTGTCACCATAGCATGATTGTGCACCAACTTGATCGAAGTTATTTTCCATTTGTTAATTTTCACTTGATGAGCAACACACATTCTTGCACAACAACCCGTTCTTGGAATTGAATCTCTAATTCGTTTTCCTTTACCATGAGATATCGGTGCTAGTCTTCCACCTTTCTTACAAATAAACATACGAGATGATGGATCATGACTACGTGAATGTTTATGAGTATTTCGAATAATTACATCGAATCCGACATTTCGACCATAATCCCTATAAAACTTGTCCGCCTCATCTAACGTATCAAAACTCATACCAACACAAGGCACAACATCATTGATATTCGAAAATGTAAAATCACAATCATTTGTATTATCCCTATTATTTTCCTCATCATTTTCCTCATCATTTTCCTCATCTTCTTCACTATAATCACAATCATTTCCACCAACATTATCATCTCCATCAATAGTTTCATTTGTTTTTCCCTTACTATCATAACTATCAACATCTATAATTTCATCATCAACAAATAATTTACGAAAAGCATGTTTTTTGGTAACGGGAGGTGTATAATAATCGTAACCCTTATGCTCACTAGATGAACTAGAATCACCAAATAAATATGAAGCCATACTAATAAGAATACTAACCTTGAGTTGAAATATCTTCAAAAAAATTGAAAATTGAGCTCCAAAACAAAATAGGGTTTGTTTGAAAAAAAGGGGAAAGGGGAAGGGGCTGCGGGGTTTAAGGTAACCTACCCCTCAATGAGACATTGCGGGGGGAGTGCATTAAATGCAAACACTTGTCACCGCAACTAAACATTGCGGGGGTTTTTCGCACAGTAATGTTTCATTGCGGGGGTGGTGCATTTAATGCAGCCACCCGCCAACTGTCTAGCTTTTAAAGCTGGTTTGAGCGTAGTCCCCCCGCAATGTTTCATTGTTGGGGGTATTTTTTTTTTGTTTTTTTATTTTAAATCCTTAATATATTCTCAAAAATTAAAATAAATGCATAAAAATCATAAATATGTTTTATACATTATTAGAGATGGTTTTTATTACATATATTACATATAATTATTTTTCTAGGTCCAATTATGTTGAAACACATGTTAAAACTTATAGATAATTACTAGTTCGAAAATAATTGTGAGTTATTGATATTTTTAATTTTATTTTTTAAAATAATAAAATTAATTCTAAACAATGTTTCAAAATATTTTACCATGCATCTCTAATTCTACCGAGAAAAAAAATATATGATTACTCATTCTAATATAAATATATATTATTGATATTTTTTTCAAAATTGCTTTTAAATTTAATAAAAATCAATATAAAATATAAATTTAATATAACTAATGTTTCCAAATATTCTACGGTGAAACACATGTTAAACCATACACATGATTACTCGTTCGCAAATAATTGTGTTCTAGTTTTTTCATTTTTATTTTTTTAACATAATAAATGATTACACACATGTTAATTTGATTTTCAAATCAATATTTTGAATGTTTATACTTTATATTAGTAGTTTATCATTTGTAGAAATTAAAAAATTAAATTAATTCAATAATTTAAATTTTGTGGTACATGTCAATATAATATTAACACAAAATAAAAGTCCATATAATAAACACAAAATAAAAGTCAATATAATAAACCCAAAATTAAGCCCAGTCCAGCCCAAGAAATTAAGTCCAGCCCAATAAGGGCAGTCCTGGAAATAAAAGAAAGTTAAATACACCCGCAATGTATCATTGCGGGGAGCATTGAAACATTGCGGGGTGAAGGGGCAGTTTTGTCCAAAAAGAAGTTAAGAGCCACCGCAATGTTGCATTGCCGTGGGTGGCTGGTGGTCAATTCACAGCCACGCTGTCGACCAATTCCCTAGATAGATTTAATACAAGAGATAATTTAATTACTATATAAAAAATGAGAACAGACTTACTTTTGCTCTGGGCTAGTCTATCCTTTGAGCTTTTCTTTGTGGTAGTAGTGGGCTTATCATGTTAGTTTTTTGCCCCTACATTTTCTTTTCTATCAATGAATTTTAGTTCTCAAATTATATAAATTATTCAAGCATAATCTCCTTGATTTTCGGAATATATAATGTTGGCTCATGAACACATTATCAAAATTTGATCTTAAATTTCATAAAACAATGAAATAGAGAATTCATACAGTATCGGGTTGTGTTATAAATTCACTCATATTAAATTAAATAAGATATCTATTGGAATTTGGAAATTTCCGTCATTTAGAAATTTAATAATTCAAAAAATATATTCATTCTTAAAATGTAATTTGTTTTTACATTTATTAAGCTCTACTAATAATACTTAAAATTTCGAAGAGACGGGAAGATAAACGTCAATATTGTTGTACATTGAATTGTACTTACTAGTAACATAAATTCGGGAAATCGATTCTAAATAAATGTAGCATTTACTAATAATTTAATCTTCTATTGTAATTTTTTTTTTAAAACAACTCCAGTAAATTTGGAAATCAAGATTTATAATCAAAGTATCAAACACAGATAAATTTGTCTAAAATTCTAAAGAAAGGCTCATTTATAACCCCTTTCAAGGACCAAGTTACAATTGAAGTTCCAGCAGCAACTATTTTATCTACTAAGATCCAGAAAACAATATTAGAAAAACAAAAAAAATACACTACATAAAACAATGTCGAAAGACAGAAAGCATAATTTCCATTTGCAGCTCTGCACTACACCTATTTTTATATTCTGCCTTCTAATTTACTATATCTTCCAACATTAGATTTTTTTTTTTTTTTTTGATCACTCCAACATTAGATTTTCATATAGGATTGAGATCACAAGGCTTCTTTTGCAGGTTACACATGACCCCTCTGATTATAAACACATTGGGGAAAGAAATGACATTAACCTCTCCTTCATGGAGTATATTATATCCAAACCAACCCCACTAGGCGAACTAATCTCACTTAAATAAACTAATCCACTAAGAAGGTCTAGATTAGTCAGATTTAAGCATGTAATATAATAGCAATATAGTACCCACCTAAAATAAAGTTTGTTAAGTTTTATTTACCACTAAATAAATATTTATATAACTTGGGACCATCTGGTGGATATATAATGAGTACATGACTCCGAGGAACACCAAACATGACCTTTATAGCATCCCTGCAGAATATTCAGTGTGCCTTGTATACTCAGATCCAGGCATCAAGTGAGCAAGGAAAGTATGAAACTGAACATACATCACAAAATTTAACATGGACCACCATCTGATGATATATTATTACAATTTCCGACATGAACCAGGGACCATCTGCTGATATACGAATACAACATGAACCATGATGCCAAGAAAATGACCCTTTTAGAATCCTAAAAGAATATTGGTTCTAGATGAAAACAGGTTTCTCAGATCAGATTACACCGTACAGAGACTAGATGTTTAATTGTCAGTGTAGTCCTGTTTCTACCGCCTTTACAATAATTTTCATAAGGTTCTTGTAGTGAGCTTAACAGTGACTTCTATCTAAAGCAGCATCAATATTTGAATCAATAATCTCCAGAACTAGAACTAATGTGATCTACCGGAAAGTCTGATCTATTTAACAAAATTGTCAATCCTACAACTACGCAAAAACAAAATTGTCAATCCTACAACTACGCAGCAGAATGCATCAGATACATATCTTTTATAAAAGAAGTAGATAATGATAAACCAACTAAAACAGAAAAGGTAAAGAAATATATAATGAAGATGGCATTCCCTATCAGGCAACAAATATTAGCAGCAGACGCCAGAAGGTATAGTTGAATGATTACTTCATGGAATAAAACAAATATTTCAATTGTGATGCGAAAGAAAAGACCAATTATTAGCACTGGGATTTAAGTTTAAAGCCGAAGAACAAGAAAACCCGACTTCAAATTATCTTAAACCTTGTATATGCTAAAGGCAACCAAACTACCGGAATATGACTTTAGCTTTGAATTGCAGGTATATGTGATACTTCACACAAATGAAGGCAGTCACACAACCGATGCATTTAAGCAAATAACAGAACAATCATATGAAGGTTGGCATAATCCACTTATTAATGCTATAATCTTATGAAGGTTGGCATCTGTAGAAAATTTCCAATTCAAATGCTTACTCTTCTTTGGAACAGTCATTAAGGTTGGCATACCCCACTCAATACTAAATCGAACACGTAGAAGAATTTCAAATCTAATGCTTACTCTTCTTGGGAATAAAAGCATCTTCTACCTCAAGTTTGTATAGAACAACTAAACTAACCAGAAAGAATAAAAAGACCTACAGCTACTGCATTAAAGATGCTGATATCCATTCTAATAGTGGTGGGGCT
Organism: Heracleum sosnowskyi; assembly: GCA_030848705.1. NCBI lineage: Eukaryota > Viridiplantae > Streptophyta > Magnoliopsida > Apiales > Apiaceae > Heracleum > Heracleum sosnowskyi. The sequence goes on along the minus strand of CM061239.1, from coordinate 45,218,491 downwards.
AAAGCTTTTTACTTAGCAACATTCAGGTGTCTATTTGAAAATGATTTCTTATCAAGCATCACCAAAACAGTAGGAGAGAGTGACGATATATGCCTTTAGCATCAATCTATTTCCAAATTAATGACAAAACATAAACACCGGATAGAATTTAAAACGTCAGCAGCCTGTCAAGATGAATGCAAAAACATGCACTCAAATCTAAGCAGGAATCAAAACATATATCCACGCAACCCGAAATTAATAAAGCAAGGTTTTCTTAAATCCGCAAGTATATATAATCCTTGCAACTTATTCATGAGTTTATTTAAGGACAGTATAGTTCAAAAGAAAATCAACCCGGAAAAGGCACTTCCTTTGCATCATTAGTATCTATGTATGAAATATGCAACTATAAAATTTTAAAAAACATATATTTTAACACCACTTTTTAACCTTCCGAATCTTTCTTGGCCCAGGAACTTCCATTCTTCCAACAGAACATCCACACCTTGCCCGAAACACGAGAACCGCTCGGCCATTAAGAGGTGCCATCTTCTTGAGCTCAGCTTCTAATTCCCGATGATGATCACGAGGCAATTCAAACAACCCTTTCTTCAAACCATCTTTACCCAAACCAGTACTGGAATTCTTCACACACTCCTCAGTTTCAAGCTGTATATCAAATTCCGCCGCTCTTTTAAGACCCTTACAACCAGGTTTCCCACATTTCCTACTAGTACACATAGTAATTGCCAACATAGCTATGAGTGCAGATAATATACTGAGTCCTAAACATCCATAAATCATTGGAGCATTTGCAATCTCCTCTTTAAGCACAACATAAACAACCTCAAACATATCAAACACTTTACAAGATAACACTTTTATATAAGGGTATACAAGAAAGCCACAAGCAAAAATCACAGCAATCAAGATAACCAAATCAATAACAGCAGATCGAGATTGATCACAACCTGGAATATTCAAATGATTTGATGAATTGGGTGACTTTTTAAGCCTACGTAATTGATTAGATTGCTTCATTGGGTCGCTTGAATTCACAGATTTAGCCATGCCCATATCACGGTCAATTGAATTTGAGCTATCAAAAATAACCATTTGGATTGAAACCCAGATAAAAAGATTCAATTTTTATCAAAACCCAATAATCAAAACTTGATTATAAATCAAATTCAGATCGACCCACAAAAGAAAATTCAAGAACTTGAAGGTGAGTTTGAAAAAAAAGAAGGAAAATTCATTGAGAGATGAAATAATAGAGAGAGAGAGAGAGAGAGAGAGAGAGAGAGATGGAGGATGAGGGGAAAGATTCAAAAGGAGAGGATGGGTTTGGCCGGCTTGAGAGATCAGAGTGAAAATGTGAGGATGGACAAAGAAGAGTCGTAGAAGTCATGACTCGTATGTCATATTTATATGTGTTCACATACACTGCTACTCCTACTTCTTCCATTTTATTTATTTTTATTTATCTTAATTTCTTATATTTACATGTTGGGGATTATTATAATTATGTTAATATGTTAATTATTAGAATCAAAATAATCATTAAGTTTAGATTATTGGAGCAATTGTAATTAAAATTATTTTTTGGTTAAATGTTGAACGTTATATATCTATGTTTGTATAATTTGTGATAGATTTTAAAAGAAATTATGTTACTTATGTCTTATGAAATAATTCAAAATATAAACTTGATTAAATATTCATTTGCAGTTTAATGTAATTTTTATTATCCAAATATATATATATTAATTTTGTTAGGAAGTATATGATGACAAAATAGTAAAGCGTAGTTTTGACGAATCAGAGTGCAATAATTTTAAAAAGCATATTCATATGATGTATTGGTTGGTATTACGCATTTAAAACAACTCGATATAAAGAAAAAAAAATGAATGTACTATTTGTACAATATTTTCGAATTTCCTTGCAAAAGTGAATTATTTGAAACATAATTACAAAATTACACTTTTATGTTATATCCAAAATTTGTTTATATTTTCTTCTCTTTTATATCTTGCACTTATCATATATTATTCTTAGTTCTTCAGTTACGCCCTTCATCTATTTTTCACACATACCACACACACATTTGCAAATATACAATCCCGCGCACATGTTATACAATGACAACTTTGATTGGATTTTGTCGGAAATGATATAGATTTATGAAATTTTATTCTAGATTTCATCAACGTCGTATTTTTAAGTTTTTACAACTTCACATCAATAACAAATCATAAATTCGTATTGATGTATAATTATTCCTATTATCGGGTAACAATAATAATTGAAGTTACCAGATAGGTTGCAAGAGATTTGATAATTATTGCAATTACAGTCGAAGTGCATTTAAGATCTAATTATCTTTTATAACTATTGTAAAAGAAATAAATAAATAAAAATGTATTTGACGGATTTGACTGATTGTGTTTGACGATCGCGATTTATGTACCTAATTAGTGTATAAAATTAAGTTACATTAGATTGAAACACATCAACCTCATATTTTAGGTTAATTTTAACTAATTTTTGAAACTTTATCGATTGATATAGATTTATTTCTGTTGATTTTTGTATTTATGTTGGGCGATTAAAACATAAATTGGAGGTTAAACTTTTGGGGAGGTATTTTTCATAACATATTTGATATTTTGACCTTTATGTTATACGTTTGAGATTCAAATCAAGAGTAAATTAAAAGTTTTAATGAATTCTGTTTTTTTTTTGTTTTCGAAGATTTAATAGTTAATATATACTTATTTATAATGTATATTATAGAAAAACAAAAATCATGTTTTGTACTAATGTGGCATTGAGTTAAGATTTGAGTGATTTAGATTATGCTGCAACTACGCACTCCGTTGAGTTGATATCAAGTTTTTGATCCGGATGTAATAATTTTGTTATTCTAATTTTGTTTTTTGTGACTGTGTATTGTTAATTCTTTGGTTTGTACAATTGTGTAGTGATGGCGAGATGGATACTTTTTGAACTTAAAAAACTTAAACTGAACGAGATGGATACTTTTTGAACTTAACTCTTGAAATACGAAATAATAAAAAGCGCATAAGAGCGAGTCAAGATTACGATAATTTAACGTGCTACGTGTGAGATGACTAAAAAAATAGTTTGTGTGATTGGATATATAGCTCTTCATAGTGATTTTATAAGAAATCTACATCCAAGTTTAACAATAAAAATTACAAAATTTTAAATTTATATGAGTGTAATGAAATTGCACAATTTTGATTATGAGTATAATCCGAGGAAAAGGTATAATGAATCTAATTAAATAATTTGTACAATTGATCGTGTAGATTTTGGATAATTAATTTATATAAATAAACTAGTATGTACACAATTGTTTTAAGTGGATGACAACGACAACGACGATAATGATGATGATGATGGTCATAATATATATATATATATATATATATATATATATAAGAGAAAGAGAGAGAAAGAAACGTGATCGTTGTGAATTCTTGTTTAATTAATGTAATGTGTTATCATATAAGGACAAAATGAACAAATGGCTTATTTAAATTATATATACGTGTCATTATGAATGTAGGGACACGTTTCGTTTCATATGAAAAAAAAATTAAAAATGAGTTTTTCCCTTTATTGTATATACGTGTCATTATGCATGCATGGACACGTCTCATATGAAGAAAATAAAGATGACTTACTTCTCTTTGTATAAATTGTAACCTGCTACTTGGTGACAAAAACTCTTTATAATAAATATAGATTACTCAAACATATCATCCTTTTAATTATTAAGAATCTCAAAATTACCAGACATCTTATTTTTTTTACCTTATGTTAATCGATCAAGTCTATTATATATTAATTAGTGATAATGAATTCAATATTGTATACATTCTTTCGATTTAGCTATCGATTTATTTTATCAACCGAAAGGTATATTTTCTCCTACATGTATATATGAATAATACATGTATATATAAATAAACAGGGTTGGTCGCAGTCACAACTGGTTGGCTGTGTCTATGTAGCCAACATATCTGAACTGTGGGAAAACAATTCAAAGGCTACAAAAGACACCCATCACAATGTGTCATTACAACCATGTCAATGTTTCATTGCTGCCAATATATGTCGTTTAAAAATATATATATTCATTTTGTTATGAAGTATATGATGACAAAATAGTAAAGCGTAGTTTCGACGAATCAGAGTGCAGTAATTTTAAAAAGCATATTCGTATGATGTATGGTTGGTATTATGCATTTAAAACAACTCGATATAAAGAAAAAAATGAATGTACTATTTTTACAATCTTTTTCGAATTTCTTTGCAAAAGTGAATTATTTGAAACATAATTACAAAATTACACTTTTCTGTTATATCCAAATTTGTTTATATTTTCTTCTCTTTTTTATCTTGCACTTATCATATATTATTCGTACTTCTTCATTTACGCCCTTCATCTATATTTCACACACACCATACACACATTTGCAAATATACAATCCTGCGCACATGGTATACAATGACAACTTTGATTGGATTTTGTCGAAAATGATATAGATTTATGAAATTTTATTCTAGTTTTCATCAATGTCGTATTGGTAAGTTTTTACAACTTTACATCGATAACAAATCATAAATTCGTATTGATGTATAATTATTCCTATTATTGGGTAACAATAATATGTTAGAAAATGGAAAGTTTGAGGCATATTTTAAATATGTTCTTGGTGGAATTTCCGGAAACTAACAATTGGAAGTTGTTCCTTGTTACGAGGACTTAAACTTTCATGTTTGGATCTAAGACATTTTCTTGGTGGAATCCATAAATAAATTGAGTTGAAATGGGTTGCTTGAAATGGGTTATGTGGGTTGTTTAATTTGAAATAACTTGTATCCCACATAGAAATGGTAATGAGAGGTTGGTGGGTTTATATAGAACCATGTGCAAGAGTAGTGTACAACTACTAAGGCATGTGGGTGTGCATGGTGTTATTGTGTGCCTCACGCGCCCACACACACACGCGCGCCGTCGTCGCCCGCCTCGCCTCGCCACGACCCGGGTCGGGTCGAAGGGCAATTTGGGCGAATGTCTCGGCGTCTCGCGTACGCGAGGCGACCTGGGCGAGGAATTTTATTACCTGTTTATTTAATATTATTTATTGATTTAATTTAATAGTATCAGTATTTATTTGTAACAGCTCAACGAACTGGGTCAGGATTTATATTAAATCCTGATGGACCAGTTCTTGGATCAAATCCTGATGGTCTGGGTCAGTACTTGGAGTTAAATCCTGATGGCTACTGATCCTGATGACCCGGGTCAGTACTTGGATCCTGATGGTAGGTCCAGTCCTGACGAAAATCCTGATGGTCGGTCAAGTACTGATGCCACTCCTGACGGACAACAAGTCCTGATGGCTTGACTTGAGTAAGTACTGATGATGATCAAATCCTGATGGACTAGGAAATCCCGACTGAGCTGTAACTGATATTAAATACCGATGACAACTGTTATGATAATTAAATCAGAATATTTAGTATTAAATGTCATATCTGCAGTTACAATATTTGGGCTGTTACGTTTTATTTTGTATTATATATATACAAAACAGAACGTTTGAGAAAGTACTTGAAGATATACGTAACTCAGAAAACCTTAACAACTATCTTCTTCTATATTCTCTCTCAACACATACAGATTAAAATACATAGTTTTTGGGCGAACTGAGGGGCTGATCGCTGTTGATCATTCTCATTACTGTGAGTGGATTGATCTGTGTTGTTTTATCCTGGAAGTGTTATTGCTGCAACACAACACAACGTAAGTGGGGCAGTAATATCTTCAAGAACAATCAAGACTTCTCTAAGCCTTAGCGACTCAGCTGTTCATTATCTATCAGTACTTGTTAAAAACTACAGAGAGATAATTGTTCTTTCTTATCTTGTTATTTACAGTCTCTAATTATTGTCTTATTTCGACCTTCGTGTTTGTTTTGTTACTTGGTGTATTTGCATGTTCTTGTTAATATAAATATATATAACTGCCATATTGTTGCTATGTAGTTCATAATTATACCCAACATAATAATTGAAATTACAAGATAGGTTGCAAGAGATTTGATAAATATTGCAATTATAGTCTAAGTGCATTTAAGATCTAATTATCTTTTATTGACTATTGTAAAAGAAATAAATAAATATATATATATATATTTGACTGATTTGACTGATTGTGGTTGACGATCGCGATTTATGTACTTAATTAGTGTATAACTAGTTTACTAAGTTGCGCTTCGCAGCGACTTTATAATAATTTCTCCAAAATTTTCTAAAAGCTATTCTAAAAAAAAAAAATTAAACAAAATTATATTTAAAACATGAAATTAAGGTTTCTTTTAAATTCTCCGTTTAGTGTTGTTAATTACCGAAATTTTGAATAATTATAGAAAAGGGCAATTGTTTAATATAATTCATTATTTTAATATTATATCAAATATTAGTATATTAATCACTTTATTTTTCTAAAACTTTATATTGCTTCTTCTATTTAAAAATACATATTACATAAATATGAAATTCTAGCATATAATACGCTCCTCCCAATGAATCGCTCTCTCGTTAAACATGTTTTCTCCCAATGACCCGCTTTCTCGTTGTTACCAAATTGAACAGAAAACAAACTAATTACTTAATCAATTACATCATCTATTAATCAATTTTATTATAACATAAAATTTAATTCAAATCTTTTTCAAAATTCTAATTTTTATTGTTTAAAATACAGGTACTCGAGAAAAAAAAAATGAAAAGAAAATAAGGCTCCTATATTTTATTTTATTATATAGAAACTTGCCTTTTCTGTAAGTATTACCTTCTACATAATTAGAAGGTAAAAATTTAATAAAAAATGATTTTTAATGTATATGTAAAACATATAGATAAATTAAACGTGGGTTTTTTACATAAAAATTATGAGAACATAATTTCTAATAATTTTTTTAGGAGAATGTAAAGATGATAATGTGATTTCAAGATAAATTTTAGAACTTCAAGAAAAAATATATGAGAATATTAAAATGACAACTTTAAGTTCAAAAGAAAGTTTAAGAAAATATCAACATGGTAATTTGACTTGAAGATAAATTTTAGGACAATATTAAGATATTAATTTGACTTAAGAAGAAAGTTTAGGAGAATATAAGTTAATTAATATTTCCATTACTAAAGATTTAAAAACCAATTTAGATATTTTCTACTCAAATCGTCTAGCACCTCACAAATCGACTTCTTTATTATTTTCCTCGATTAAAAGATATTAAATAAAAATTAGTAAATAAATTGGACCCGTGGACTAAGTTTAGGAGAATATTAATATAGTATACTTAGTTTCCTCCATTTGAAGTTTTTTTTTTTACAGTCAAGCAAACCATTTTTAACATAACATAACATATTTAACTTCCTTTCTTGAAAGATAGTATTAAAGAAATGGATAATTATCAAAGTCATCCTCATTTGGTTCAAATGTATCAAATTAGTCACTCATTTCAAAAATGACTCAATTAGGTAACTAATTTGAAAACTATATTTATATAAGTATAGATTGAAGCGATTTGAGAGGTGCCACATCACCGCCCTCGTCTTCTCCTTTATATAAGTATATTGATTGGATCAGTAGAGTGCGTTTATGAGAATATTAACATATTATATTTAGTTTCCTCCGTTAGAAAATAGTAAAAAGGAAATTAAGAATTTATCTAATATTATAAAGACAAGAATATTAAAATTGTATATTTAATTTCCTCTATTAGTAAAAATTTAAAATGCAATTAAGATATTTTCTAATAAAATAATCTAGGAGACTATTAAAATTGTAAATTTAGTTTCATCCATTAGTAAAGATTTTAAAGGCAAGAATATTAGAATTGTATATTTAGTTTCCTCCATTAATAAAGATTTTGAAGGCAATAATATTATAATTGTATATTTAGTTTCCTCTATTAGTAAAGATTTTAAAGTCAATTGAGATATTTTTGAATCTTTAACATTAATTATTCAAAAATTTGAGAAAATTAGAAAAATAGATCGAAGCGATTTGAGAGGCGCCACAGCACCGCCATCGTCTTCTCCTTTATATAAGTATATTGATTGGATCAGTAGAGGGCGTTTAGGAGAATATTAACATACTATATTTAGTTTCCTTCGTTAGAAAATAGTAAGAAGGAAATTGATAATTTATCTAAAATTATAAAGACAAGAATATTAAAATTGTATATTTACTTTCCTCCATTAGTAAAAATTTAAAAGGCAATTCAGATATTTAATAATAAAATAATTTAGGAGACTATTAAAATTGTAAATTTAGTTTCTTCCAGTAGTAAAGATTTTAAAGGCAAAAATATTAGAATGGTATATTTAGTTTCCTCCATTGATAAATATTTTGAAGAAAAGAATATTATAATTGTATATTTAGTTTCCTCCATTAGTAAAATTTTTAAAGTGAATTGAGATATTTTCGAATCTTTAACATTAATTATTAAAAAATTGAGAAAATTAGAAAAATAGATCGAAGCGATTTGAGAGGCGCCAGATCACCGCCCTCTTCTTCTCCTTTATATAAGTATATTGATTAAGTTACATTAGATTGAAACACATCAGCCTCATATTTTAGTTTAATTTTAACTAATTTTTGAAACTTTATCGACTGATGTAGATTTATTTCAGTTGATTTTTGTATTTTTGTTGGGTGATTAAAACATAAATTAGAGGTTAAACTTTTGGGGGAGGTATTTTTCATAACATATTTGATATTTTGACCTTTATGTTATACTTTTGAGATTCAAATCAAGAGTAAATTAAAAGTTTTAATGAATTCTGTTTTTTTTGTTTTCGGAGATTTAATAGTTAATATATACTTATTTATAATGTATATTATAGAAAAACAAAAATCAAGTTTTGTACTAATATGGCGTTGAGCTAAGATTTGAGTGATTTAGATTATGCTGCAACTACGCACTCTGTTGAGTTGATATCAAGTTTTTGAACCTGATGTATTAATTTTGTTATTCTAATTTTTTTTCGTGATTGCGTATTGTTAATTCTTTGGTTTGTACAATTGTGTAGTGATGGTGAGTTGGATACTTTTTGAACTTAAAATCTTAAACCGAATGAGATGGGTACTTTTTGAACTTGACTCTTGAAATACGAAATAATAAAAAGCGCATAAGAGCGAGTCAAGATTATGATAGTTTAACGTGCTACGTGTGAGATGACTAAAAAAATAGTTTGTGTGATTGGATATATAGCTCTTCATAATGGTTTTATAAGAAATCTACACCCAAGTTTAACAATAAAAATTACAAAATTTTAAATGTATATGAGTGTAATGAAATTGCACAATTTTGATTATGAGTATAATCCAAGGAAAATGTATAATGAATCTAATTAAATAATTTGTACGATGGATTGTGTAGATTTTTGATAATTAATTTATATAAATAAACTAGTATGTACACAATTGTTTTAAGTGGATGACGACGACATCGACGATAATGATGATGATGATGATGATGATGGTCATTATATATATATATATAAGGGAGAGAAAGAAACGTGATCGTTGTGAATTCTTGTTTAATTTATGTAGTGTGTTATCATATAAGGACAAAATGAACAAGTGACTTATTTAAATTATATATACGTGTCATTATGAATGTAGGGACACATTTCGGTTCATATGAAAAAAAATTAAAGATGAGTTTTTCTCTTTATTGTATATACGTGTCATTATGCATGCAGGGACACGTCTCATATGAAGAAAATAAAGATGACTTACTTCTCTTTGTATAAATTGTAACCTGCTACTTGGTGACAAAAAGTCTTTATAATAAATATAGGTTACTCAAAAATATCATCCTTTTAATTATTAAGAATCTCAAAATTGTACCAAACATCTTATTTTTTTAACCTTATGTTAATCGATCAAGTCTATTATATATTAATTAGTGTCAATGAATTCAATATTCACTACACCATATATGACATTTGCCAACACCTCGACGATAATGATGATGATCATAATATATATATATATATATATATATATATATATATATATATATATATATATATATATAGGCAAGTGCTCAAATGAGACCCTATATTAAAATGAGAAATGAGACTAAATCTCAGCCACTCAATTTTAAAACTACTTTTAATCTGGACCACAAATAAACACATATATCTTTAAATTAGAGTAATTATTTCTTTCTCCTCACATCACCCATCCACCCACTTCCTGATCTATTCATTTTCTCACACACTTTAAAATTATATGTTTATCTCTCTTCTGTAAATCTATAACCCCCTTTTTCTCTTTTAATTTCATTTCAAAATCCCCTCGTCTTATCTCTTCTTACCTCTTTTTTATTTCAACTTTTTAACCTTTTTTTATGTTTCATCTAAACACCATTCTTGATATCACCATCAGAGATTTAAAGTGAAATAATGGTGTTGAAGAATGAATCTGGCCTGAAAAATGTCGAGGATTCCACAACTTTGATCCATGAGCGAAAAACAAATCAATTGATACAAATGAGGTCGGATATGTGAAAAAAGAAGGCATGAGAAGCTAAGAGATTATGGTTTGATGGTATTTAGTGGTTTTTTAGGCAGAATATTGTAGTTTTTTTTATTTCAAAGTGTATATGGGCGCATTTTTGGGTGATTTACATTCTGAAATTTTGGTGATTTGCATTGAAAATAGGTGATTTGTGTTGAAATTTTGATGATTTGTATTAAATTTTGGTGATTATGTAGTTATGGTGGTGATGGTGGCAATATAGTAGTGGTGGTTTATATTTTAGTGACTTTCAATTAATATTTTGGTGATTTTCTGGTTAAATTTAATGATTTATACATTATGAATTTTTTGACATTTTATGCTTAAATTTAATGATTGTGTATGTGCTGATATTAATGATGATGTGGTGGTTATTATGTAAGTAATGATGTAGGTGATGATGCTGGTAATGGTAAGGGTTTGTAATTATGGTAAAGAAGGGATGTGATATTGTTGGTTGTGGTGGCGTTGTAGCCGGTAAAATACACATCAGGTAGGTGTATTTCGATAGCGTATTTCAGATTCAAAACTCCTTAGATCTGTTTTCTTTCGTTGAGTGATGGTTATAGTGGTGATGGTGGATTTGATGACGGTTGGGGCGGAAGATGTATGGTGACATATGGTTATGGTGGGGATGGTAGTGGTAGGTACTTTAGATGTAGTTTTTTTAGTGATTTTCTTTTAAAAAAATTGGTGATTTGTGTAGAAAATTAGTGATTTGTGTTAAAATTTTGTAATATGGGAATTAATTTGGTGATTCGTGGTAAGGATAGTGGATTTTTGGTGATTTTTGTAGATGGGAGATATGGTGGTGATTTTTGTAGGTGGTGGACAGAGGTGTTGGTGCTTTTTGTAAGTGGTGGTGATGGCAATTAGTGATAGTGATGGTAACTTGTTTATGGTGATTCAGTTGTGGTGGTGCAGGTGGTTATGGTGTTGTAGGAGAGACAGTGATGCGTGGAAGTTGTAGTTGATATTAAATTAATTATAGATATTTGTGCATGTATGTGATGGTGCTGATTTTTGGTAATTTAGTGATTGAGACTCAGTTCTCATTATAAGGGAGGGTCTCATTAGAGTAACTCCTTATATATATATATAGTTGCACTCTAGGAAGAACACCTTATATAAAGAACAATAAAGAACACCATTATAAACACTTTATTTTTCATAAAAATTGATTTTTTAAAATTAGAATCATGAAATTGAACAACAATTAAGCCTAACATATCGAATTTAACGTAGAATCTCATCTAAATTTAAAAATTAAAAATTACATATAATCCAGTATAGAATCCAGTACAGAATCTTGTATATATTTTAATCACAATGAAATTACATGTAATCATGTTTTATTTGATTCTAATTTTTTGTTAGATTCTATTTTTATTCGTAATAAACCTTTTTTTGGTGAGAAAATTAGAATCAACATGCAATTTATGTAAGATTCTATGGTGTTCTTTATTGTTCTTTATATAAGAGTGTTCTTCATGGAGCAATGACCTATATATATATATATATATATATATATATATATATATATATAAAAGAGAAAGAAACGTGATCGTTGTGAATTCTTGTTTAATTTATGTAGTGTGTTATCATATAAGGACAAAATGAACAAGTGACTTATTTAAATTATATATACGTGTCATTATGAATGTAGGGACACGTTTCGGTTCATATGAAAAAAAATTAAAGATGAGTTTTTCTCTTTATTGTATATACGTGTCATTATGCATGCAGGGACACGTCTCATCTAAAGAAAATAAAGATGACTTACTTCTCTTTGTATAAATTGTAACCTGCTACTTGGTGACAAAAAGTCTTTATAATAAATATAGGTTACTCAAAAATATCATCCTTTTAATTATTAAGAATCTCAAAATTGTACCGGACATCTTATTTTTTTAACCTTATGTTAATCGATCAAGTCTATTATATATTAGTAATTAGTTACAATGAATTCAATATTCACTACACCATATATGACATTTGTCAACACCTAAAAAAAGTGTGAAAAATCATGAATATTGTTGCTAAAAGCCAAAAAATAGCCTACGCCAACACTTTTCCCAATTTTCGAAGTGTTGGACTTTGCACCGTGGCTGTAGGGGTCTATGCCAACACTTGATGAACCTGCAGTAACACGTGAAAAAACTGTTACCGTATACCCCAATGGCAATACTTTCTTGTCTTTACCAACACTAAGAAAAGTGTTGGAATAGACCATATGCCAACACAAGTACTCCATACTATTTTTTTTAATTGGCAACACCCAGTGCTCTATTCCAACACTTATTTGTAACACATTTTTTTGTATTTAGTAACACCATTTTACTTTATTGCAACATTAATTTGTTCAACATTATTCATTTTTTTCCAACACATTTTCGTGTTTTAGTAACATCTTGTAAACCAACATCTAATTGTAACATCTACACTTAGAACACACTTTTAACTTTAGAAAATTACCAAACAAAAATCAACTGTATTCGATTAGCATCACCATAAACAAATGTTCGATCTTATCAAACAAACTTCCAAAGGTACTTAATACTGAACAACCCAAAAAAATTTCCAAACAATAGGACTTAGTCTTACAATTACACTACCATCACAATATTATGATCTCCACCGGAAACACTTGACACCAGTGTTAAACTTCAACCCCGGATTTTTCTCACCCAATTTTTCACAAACTTTTCTGTCAACTTTCTCATCCATCTCTTGTGTTAGTTTTCATCATCTCTCGAACTTTTTTGTCAACTTTCTCATCCATCTCTTGTTTTAGTTCAGCCAGAATCCTTGTTGTTAATTCTTTTATTGTTAATTCTTTCATGTACTGATCAGAAGCACCACAAGGGATTGATGTTGCAGACTTTTCCTTGGATTCCTTTTTCCTAATAAACCTCCTAAGTTGTTTTAGCATCAGCTTGTAAAGTATAAAAATAATCTAATAAATTCTAACACAAGGAAGTAATTGTTGATTTGAAAAAGTATAAATGAAAAGGTTTATACCTTAAGCAGAACGCAAAACCAAAAAGTAGTAATGTACATGCGATCTAGTGACACCTAGTGCCCTCCCACCTGATCAAACATGTCAAACATATACATATATATGAAAGGTCAGCATCCACCAATAACTTAGTTACAAGTAATAAGTAATCCAATAACATAAATTAATATCCAATATTAACTACTTATCTTCTCCAATTTTTCTACGACAAAATAACATTTGCATTGTCCAGTGTCCAATGTTATTTTCAGAATTACGTTCCATAAATCATAAGTTGGATTGACAAGGAAAATTGGTATCTTTATGCTACTTGTGAATTCTTGAGGAAAGAGACACTGAATTGCACTTATAATACAAACATTGCAACCATATAGCAGATAGTCTATGTAGTGCAGAATTCAAACATATAGCAAAAATTGCATCTTGTACTGCACATGTGCTAACAACAAACAAAATCCAATAAACTACTAACAAGTACTAGTTCGACCATTAATTTAGTCCAAAAAACTTCCAAAGTCTGATTATAAAACATGGCAGAACTTTGAAATCAGAATCTGCAGAAATCAATGTCAATTATATAGCTATAACTTCCAAACGGTTTGTTGTTATTCACTTATTCTTTTCTCTAAGTTACCTAGAGACTATATAGTACAACATATCCGAAATTCATAGATATTCATTTAGTCCAAAGCTCAGAAATACAATTGTAAGATTGTTCTATTCTCTGCACAAAATAATCTAAATCAGCTCGATTAAAATAGATATATTTCATAATCTACATGTCTGGTTCACAAGAAATCTGCAGCACCATTTTCCTAGAAAAAAATATTAAATTCCTTGAATGTCTTTGTTCTTCACAATCATGAGACAACATACACCTCAATTAACCCAGAAGACAAATTAAATAAAACCTCACATAAATCACAGGGCCACACCACTCCAACATTTTACAATAATTAACTTAGATGTAATCATGTAACAGAATATAATATGCATCCATAATCCCGAGTAAGTCCTCTATGACGATGCAATCACACTAAGCAAAACCAAGAGGCAATATCACATGAGAAGGCAAGTGAAAGGGAATATGTAATTTATGTCCAATCAACTACTAGAATAATTTATAGACCTTACTTGCAATTATGTAATTCTGAGGATCGTTAATTATACTGGTAATGATAATGATACTATGAACTTAAGCTTTTCAAAGATTCTTTTATTCTACTATTGTGGTCTATCAGAACACTCTATCTAGTAACAGGTAAACAAAGTCAGTTACAAGATAATACAACCACATTTTAATAGTGAAATTAAAGTACTTGCCTTTGTTTCCACCACCTTCGCATCTAACAAATCAGCTTTATTCCCAGCAAGTGCCATAACCATGTCTGAGTTGCCTTGAGCCAAGAAAAATATGAAGAGTCATAAGTAATCTTTACAATTAGAACATAAAGAAATATAGTTACACAAACACGCCCCTAAAATGATCACAACGTTACTTTTTTGTTAAATGTAGTCTAAATAATTTTCCACTTTAAAACAGTCAAACATAATCAAATCCATCGATTATTACACCAGGAACAACTCTTCTTCCGCAAGAGATAATCATATTTATAGACTTAAGGTGTGACATGATACTTGTTAAAGAAATGGTGTCATGTGTGTGGGTTCAGGAGCTAATGGTCTATATACACAAGATGTTAGTTATCAGCCAGTACACGAATAACAGAAAAGAACAATGAAAGTAAAAGGGTGAGAAATATTGGATGAACACAGTAACATAAAATACCTTGAGACAGAATCTCTTGAACCCATTTTTTAGCCCGATCAAAAGAGGCCTACAAAGTATATATCCGATGAATACAAATACAAAGAAAAAAATAACAATTTTTGAATCTCTTTTAGCAGTTCTTTTTCCACTTAATTAATGGTTCCTCCAATTAAAAAAGGCTATGCTTTTGTTTAGCAAAAAAAATAGGCTATGATTTTGCATCTAAAATACATTTGTCTTACAAAAATATGGTGAAGTCAATGATGATAATAACAATATACTATCATGTTAACTATTTGAAGAGAAGGCACTAGTAGAGGCCTACATTAGCACAAAACTGTAGTTGCAACTCCTCTATAATACATTGGATCTAAACTATGATATCTCTCTTGACCAACAGTATCACATATTTCAAATTTAACAGTTGCCTCATTAACAACAACTGTTTGCGAGAAAAATGCAGCGCCTATTGTTGATTCCTAGAAATTAAAAGAAAAAATACTTATAGCAGAAGTTGTAGGAAGATACCGGTGCTCAAATTATTCCCTAGACATCACTTGAGAAACCTAATTAAAGAACAATGTAAGATAACATGATAAACTCAATGCATTGCCCTATTACAAAACGTAGAACCAAGCTTGACTTTCCGGTTCCAACATCTCCCAGAAGCACCTGAACGTAAATGAAGATTTTAGCAAGACACCTCAAATTGATAAAATCACACTTTTTATGGAGTATACGATAAAAAACTTAAACTAGACAACAACAAAAAAAGACCCCTTCCCCCTAACAAGAATATATCTACACATCGGAGAGACAATTTGGTACAAGAAATTACAAATTTATCACGTACCATGTGTTTAAGCAGTAATTATTATCAAGCTACGTATAAAGAGTTCACCTTCACTTGATCCCATTTTGTGCTGGGATGTAATGATGTGTTCAACGGGACCATAAACGTGGCCTCTTCATCTTGTTTAATTGGCATGACCATAAACGTGGCCTCTCCATGTGATCCAGCCTAAATACTCCGTATCTTATAAATTCTTGCGGGCTTATATTTAGATTAATTACAAAACTTAATCATCATTAAAAATCAAATATTAATTTCATTTAATATAAAAATATAGAGCAGCAAATACTGACAAGTGAAATGAAAATTAAAAAAAAGGAAGCATCGATTAGTGCATGTTCCAAAACTCCACTAGTAGTTTGTATGTCGTATTAAGTGGTTAGATTGTTGTTTAAAAGGAAAAAAAAGAGTAACTAGTTATTCGAGACATGTTCAGATCAATAATTTAGTAACATAGGGAACTGCGCTTATTTATCAATGTGAGTAGTTATGCAAACATATGCAAGATTGACACGAACAGTGGTATATCTGATAATTAAAACAAAAAAAATGTAAGGAACACATATGTGACAAGAGCAGCTCGGCTTAGGCCTAAGTTAAGACAGGTAAGCAGAGTGCTTCCCTTCAAGTAAAACAGAGCAATGGTCTATGTGACTTTTGATAACTTTTTTCTTTACCCATTTTTAATCGTTCTTCCATAAACCAAAAAGTGGTATAAATATTCTGCTAATTGATAATTACAATTAACCGGAACCACAATTTCAAAGACTACTCAAATAATTATTTCCCAAACATTTATATATATGTACCCACGAAGTAGTGCAAACTACTTCCCAATATCATTCTAACAAATATAACTAAGCTAATATATATTAAAACACAAACTAAGTAAATTAAGCTCATATAAATTATGTATGCAAAGTAAAGTTAAGAAACACAAATTCAACACCTAATTACAAAACACAAAAAATTAGGGTTTATAAGAAACACAAACAGTGAAGCTCTTAGAAATTAGGGTTTATACCTTGTTGAAATAAGTTCCCAAAACAATTTAATCAAGACCCAATTAACGTCCAGGTGTAGAATCCGTAATTTCTTTAACCTGTTGAAGCCCTAATTGAACCGTGAAGAACCCTACTTAAACCGTGAAGAACCCTAATTAAACCTTGAATACCCTAATTAAATTGTGAAGAACCCTAATTCACTCTATGCAATATAGAAGCCGTCAAGATTTTGAGAGAGCAATATTTGAGAGAGTAATGTTTTGAGAGAGAGAGAGATGGAGGAATTGAATAATGTTTGTGTGTAAACTCGTATAAGCCCAAAATGTTTGAGCGGGTTCAATTTTAGAATATTGACCGCCCAAAATTTTGGTCTTTGTTTGATCAAAAATTTTGCCTGCTTTCTGATTTTGGTTTAAGTTTTTGCCCGCTTTTTTTATTTGTTTTGGTAATACTTGTTCATTCATCAACTGTAACACCTGAATTTATGTTACAATATTATTATAATTATACGTAAGGTAACATAAAAATACATCAACATCAATGTCAAAAAATTGCATTCCCTTATATCAATTTTAAGTAATCTAAAGTAACATTTTGATCGGTAACACAAATATAAATGTTGGTGAATCTCATATATGGTGTAGTGATTGAATACTTTCTTTCGATTTAGCTATCGATTTATTTTATCAATCGAAAGGTATATTTTCTCTTACATGTATATAAATAAACAGGGTTGGTCGTAGTCACAGTTGGTTGGCTGTGTCTATGCAGCCAAGATATCTGAACTGTGGGAAAACAATTCAAAGGCTACAAAAGACACCCATCGCAATGTGTCATTACAACCATGTCAATGTTTCATTGCTGCCAATTTTTAAAATAAAATACCAAAATACCCTTTACAATATGTTGGAGTCGAACTCCCAACCTTGTGTGAAGAAGACCAAGACTTTTACGAGTCCATCAACAACACCTAGATGATTGTATTTACAAAATAAAACCTTATCTATTTTGATTTACATTTTAAATTTAAAAATGTGTAATTTGAATAAATAATAAAAGTAATCAAAGAATTTCAACTAATATAGAACTTAGACCTTACCAACATAAGAAGAGTATTATAAACGTGTCGTGTTCGAAATTCGTGTCAAGTTTCATCAATTCGTCTATTATTAATATTTTTAATATTGAATAAATTACTAATTTTTTTGTTATAAAAAATTAATAAACGAGTTAATAATTAATACAATTTTAAAAATGTTTATAATAGACAAATTAATGAACCCAGACACGAACCACAACATGACACATTTAACGTAATAAATAATTAATATTGTTAGGGTTGATATATTTGGAATGATGATAACAAAATACTCAAGACAAGAATTTGATCATGATACCGAAGCTGATTGTCAGAAAGCTAGTTCACAGAAGCTGATAAATCAGGAAGCTAACTAGAAGGAAAAAGTCTAAGAGCCACATCAAATGAATGGAAGATATTCTGTCATCAAGTTAGGAAGCAATTCAGAAGCAAACCAACAGACGTCTAATCAAGCACCAAGTGTTTCAGTGGTAAGCCTGCCTAAACAACTCAATAATGGTGAATCAATAAGGATGACAAGATGTTTTATCTAAAGATGAAGCTAAGTGTATCTGTTATTTCATCTACGGATACGAGCTGAAAACATCAAATGCCATCAACGGATAGAAGTTGAGGACATCTTGTCTCATCTACGGATAAAAGATGAGGACATCATATCTACGGATAAAAGCTGAAGGAAGTCGATCTACAGATACAGCTGAGGATATCATGTTATATTTATGGATGCAGCTAAGGAGGTCATGGTCTATCTATGGATGCAGCAAAGAATGTTGTGTTCCATCTATGGATACAGTTATGGAATATTACTTTTACGGATATTCTGAGATTACCTTTCTACGGATAATTGACGTAGAATGGTAGTCTACGGATAAAGAATTAATACGCCTACTGATGTTCATCTCATTCAACATGAAAAATAAATCTATGTAAAGGAATCTTTTGAAGTTTTCTTTATTTAACAGGTTGAATGGAGGACAGTCTCAGAGATCATCATTACACACCCGTGACTAAAAGATGTTGGATAACGACGCAAAAGATGTATGGAATAGGGAGTCAAATTGTAAATATTCGAAGGCTCAAATTCCTACAAATGAAATGTGAAGTCATCCATTATCTTTTATGTCTCGATGGATAAATAAGAGTTAAAGCAGCTACCTAGAAGCCTACCTTCTAACTAGACACAAAGGAAAAGCTTGACAAGCATGAAGACCTATATGCAATACTACATGTTCACTTATCTCAGTTGATAGTGACTTGACAGTCGGGTAACCAAGGAAAGGTCTCTTTCATGCAGATGTCACATGGGCTTGGAAGCTAGGTCAATTGCATGGACTTAGTAATTTTTGAAGAGAGAAACACACTCAATTAGAAAGCACCATTTGGGACTATACAAGTTTATCTGTGATGCCAGCCAAGGCATTTCCCGAATAGGATAGTTTCTGAGACGAGCATGTGATCAAGCAGAACAAAAAATGTAATATTTTATTATGTTGTAGGTTTTGTTTGTAACACACAGTCGATGTATATAAGACTGTGTGGAGTAGCATAGAATATGTGAAGAGAGCACAAAGCTGAATTTAAAAATGCTTAGGCTCTCTTTCATCATCTGTGTAAGCAGCTGGAGTTTGTTGAAAAACAAAACCAAAGAATTCTTCAATTTACACCTCAGGTGGGCTTTTTCCGAGAAACCCACCTGAAAAGTTCAAAAAGTTTGCTTGTCTCCTGCATTTCTTTTTAACTCGAAGAATTCATTTATGTTCACGGCTTGACTCAATTTTAGTTAATTTGCAAGCACATATGTTCATACTGTAAAAAGTTTGAAAAAGTTTTGTAAAATTAACTAGATTGTATTCAACCCCCCCCCCCTTCTACAATCTAGGTTGCATTGTTATGGGAATAACAATTGGTATCAGAGCAAGCTTCAAACATACCTGAAGTTTAAAGATCAAAAGAAACTGCAACCATGGAGAGAGGTGACAACAAAGAAGCTGGGAAAGATGAATCAGTTCCAAGTGTTCTTCTCAAATGTTCTAAAGACACAAGAGAAGTCAGACACAAGGGTAGCAAGATTATTTTCAATAATCTTGTCCATGGCATGTGTGAAGATTTCCTGAGTATCAAATCTCATATCAATCAAGGGGATATCTTTCATACAAATCATGGAGTAACTGAGCAAGTTCAAGAGAAAAGATTGTGCCTACTCACACAGAAGCCTGACGTGTTTCACTATGAAGAGGGTGAAGAGTTGTCTGACTTTCTTTCAATATTTCAGAACTTTTTACAATATTCAAAGAAGTGTGGGAAGGAGTTGTCAAACAAGGACTCAAACTTGATGTTTGCAAAATCTTTACCCAGAAAATGGAAGCATATCTCTGTGTTTATCAAAAACACCCTTGAGTTCAAAGATCTAAATCTTAGCGATCTGTTAAGCACTCTTGAAGGCATCAATCTTGAGGCTATGCAGGATGCAAAGATTATCAGTGAAAAAGGGGAGACAGAAACCAGAGATGTGGTCATCTCCAACCAAGATTTGAAAGAAGAGGAGGGAACAGAAGCAACAAGCTCAACATTCAACTTGAAGATCTGTGAATGTAACAGAACCACATCAGACAAGGGCAAGGAAGGAACGACACTGGAAGATGAAGTCCTTCTTGAGCAAAGGGTTTCAGCTGAAGAGGGTTGTTCAACATCAACAGATGAATCTATCAACCTTGTACCCACGGCCTATGAAAATCAAGAAGCAAGTTCTACCAGAAATCATGTATTTTCTCTGGAGCCAACTAAGCATGTTAAAGAAGTATATTGCAGCACTGCAATGAGTTTATTTGATGAATTACATGTTATGCGTATTTCCTTTAACAATCTCATTAAAGAAAATGTCAGACTCAAAGCAACTAATGTTATGCTTAGTGAGATAAATGCTATGTTGGAAACTCAAGTCTCTGAGTTTGAGGAAACACTTGTTGATTGCATGAATACTAAACATGAACTTGAGGCTGTCTTAAAAAGAGAAGTGGTTTTGAAAGAGCAGCTGAGAAAGGAACAAGAGGTTATTGCAAGATGGAATAATTCCAGTTACATTGTGTCCAACACTATCAAATCTCAAGGAATGGACACATTTTGTAAAGAGACCTGGAATTGTAATAACAAGAAGCTAGAGGATGTGGAGACTGCTCCAAAGATGGTAAAACCATTTAGGAGTAATCAAACTCTAGAGAAACTGAGCAATAAGGTTGGACCAGGTTTCAAAAACCGTGTTCAATCATTAAGAAGCAAAACCATCAAGGAAGAAAAGTCAGAGGCAAATGAAGAGGAAAGCATGAATGAACCAACAATGATTGACTGTAATAGCAGCTACCCATCAGAAGAAAGATCGTCCAGAAAGCCCTGCATTCGATGTGGTAGAGTTAATCACTTGTATACTTCTTGCAAATTTGTTCAAACAAGGTCTACTCAACTGCCTATGACTGATATGCCTGTCATGCATCACATTTTTGCTCACAATGCTCGAGATTCAACAAGATATGCTAACATGCCATTTGTTGCTCATCCATATTGGTATGAATTCAATATGCCTCAAATGTCATGGAGCATGCCTGACTTGAATGATCTGTATGCTCAAACATTTCCTTGGCGAGCATCAAATTTTGATATTTTAGAGCAACATGTGGATGCTAATCTTTCAAAGTCAGTACCAAGGGATGAAAATGGTTTGAATCCTTTGAAGCCCAAAGCTCAGAAAGAGAAGATGATAGTCATAAAAGCTAAAAAGCCAAAGCTCAAGGAAACTTGGGTACCTAAGCCTGCTTGATTTGGTTTTGAAAGTGTGCAGGAGGAAGATATGGAAGCTCTAGATTCCTACTAGAGTTTCTATCCTGCTCACTAAATGCTCAGAGGAACGTAGCCCCTCTACTGGTATGTAGAGATGATATTTGTAGTCATGATTAAGTAATGAAGCATGACTTTGGCAAACAATATCATCAGTTAGGGTTGAAGCACTAGTTGATGGATATAAGCATAACTTGATGTGTATCAATCAAACATGTGACAAAGGAAAATTTGTATTTGCAGCCTGCATTGTCTATCGATAAAAAGACAATGAAGTGGTAAGCACTGGACACTTGATAGAAAAGTGTATGTAGCTGATTACAATTCTGCTTTGGTGGATTGTGTGCCTTGACCTCTTTGTGATAAGGCAAAATCAGGACAATAGTAACCAGTGCATAAGAAGTTGTCTGAAGGAAGAATCTTGATTAAAGGAACCCCAAGTTTTGCCAAGGATGAGTTAAAGGATGCATGCCATTAAGGAAAGCAATAGAAGACCTCTATCAAGAATGGGACAGATCATACGTTTGATAAACTCTTTCAGCCACTGCACATGAAATCTCCTCAAAGGATTTAGCTCAAGAATTCATTGTGAAGAGGTCTTATGAAACAAATGACAATATCTGCAGGGACTTTTCTTGGAAAATTAGGATAACTCATTGAGCTCTGGAAAGTTGTGGATGGTGCTACTTATTGCAGCAAGAATGTTTTCTTGATCATACAAGCACTTGAAGGAGGAATTGTAATAAACCCAAATTTTGGACTTAGTTAAAAAAAAAAATTGATGAATAGTAAATGTGATGAATAGTAAATTTGCTGATGAAAAATATTTCAGACCACACTGTATAGAAGACATGGAACGAATGTTTCGAGGTTATATTATTGAGGTATAGGAAGAATAAAAGAATGTAAACGCAATCAGAATCAGGAGATTCCCATTCGAATTTTTAATCACTATTCATCGGACAATCAATGAGGAATTAATTTGATCGTTTTGAGAAAGTATGTGGAATGAGAAATACATGATCATATCTTAAACCAAGGTGAGAAATCTAGAACCATGTATTAAACCAAGACAATGGGAAGATAAAGGAAGTATCCCCTAGCTTTGGTACAGAGAAACGTTTTTGAAACCACTTGAAACTATCGCGAAACAAAAGCGTAACAAATTATGGATTAAACCCTAACCAAAGGAGGAGTATTATATAAGATCATCAAGTTCAATATATAAGAGGATTGAGGATGCAAATGATGACATAAGCATGATGCAAGAGGATGACAAGATGATGACCAAGTGGTGAATCACCACCTTGTCACCACTTTCACCACCACCACAAATACAAAAAGAGCCTTGTCATTGGTGACAAGTCTTGATTATGGCCACACAAATCAGATGACAAGTGTTAAGTGTATTTAGACAAAGCAAAACAAAAAGAAAATCAAACAAAACAAATCAAGAAAAGAGAAGCATTCTTGAAGAACACCATTCGGCTTTTTCATTCCATCAAGTCCTTAAAATTTTTGCTCCAACTTCCACTCAACCATAAATCTTGATCTTGGGCTCTAAATCACCCTCATCCTATATCCAAGGTAGATCTCTAATCTTAGCCTCATCCATGGATCATAGCTTGGTCAAAAATGGATTCAAAGTTGATGATGAATAGTGATGTGAATAGTAAACTCATAAGATCTTGATTTGTTTTGGTGTTTTTAGGTTTGATTAGCTTAGTTAAGGAGCAAGGAAGGATATATCATCCATATATAGCCTTTGTTAAGATCCAAGGAAGGTATAAACTTCTTTCTTTATTAAGGTTTTTGCTTGATCTAGTAAGTTAGAAGTGTTTGATTGAAACTATGTTAGAATAAAGCATGTATGCATGATATTAAGCATGTTTGATAGTTGATTTGTGGATGAACTTGTGAATTAGAGGGTGACCTTGTTTAGACAGAAAAATGGTAGTATTAGCTTGAGTTTGATTGGTGGTTGGTTGATGGTTGATTGTAGATTGGTTTGAGTGTTTTAAAACACGGGAAGTACGCGTAAGCGCCGTTACCATGTTGATTTTTACTTAGGTAGTTTAGACAGAAACTATGACTGAAAAACAGGGCATAAACTTGAGGTTTCTGACCATGAGCATGGAGGCTCTGTTTCCTAGATTATTTTAGCGAAAGAATCGTGTCGTTTGGATTTACAGTTTAGGAGAAACGACCGTTTTAGTAAAAGCGGTTTCGCGTAACTAGATAGTTCATTGTATGAACTTTGAGGTAGGGATCAAGCCCTTTAAAATTGGAATTGGATTGAGATATGAAAATGGATACTAGTATGTATAGTCTAGAAAGGAACCTAGAAGGCTTCGTGTCAAAACGATAAGTTTGTGATTTTAGAAAAATGCGAGAACAAAGGTTGCGCGAGTTAAATACCCTTAAGGGGATGGTTTAAAACAAGGAATGGTAAAATGAAAGAACTTGGGATTTATGAATGGTTTTCACCCAAGATTTGGACTTAAGAGTTACTGAACGTCATGAGGTTATAGATGACCAAGAGTGAGACAATGGATGTTCGTTAATAGAACGTTAGTGCTTAAGTTAAATGCACTTTAAATGATTAAGCCAGGGGACTGATCGGGTATTTATTTGTTTATAGATTTCCCGGCAAGTTCTTGAACCCCTAACAACCAAGGACCCGAGGCAAGTTTTCTCATTCCATGCTATGTTTTAAAGTACCATATTCTGATGATGCATATGATAGATGCACGTTTTCAAATGTAATATATGCATACGATATTATGCATGCTTTCAAACCTCACATCGTATATAGATGTGATGGTATTAAAAATGATGAGATGTTAATATGCATATGATAGATGCATGCTTTCAAATGTATTATATGCATACAATATTATGCAAGTTTTCAAACCCTATACCCTATAATGATGTTGTTGTAATATATGTTGTGGTATCGCTATATATGCTGCTTTATGCTGTGAAATGACTTAATAATTAACTGTTTTCGCTTTTTAATAAAAAAGCGGTATAAGGTATAAGGTTTATATGCTAGCTAAGTACTAGATATATACCACGGTTAAGGATTAAAGACTCTAAGTATAGAGTACTTGTACGATGGTTTTAAAAACTTAGACCGGGAGTCAAATTATTATTTTGCTTTGATCATACTATCAGAAGCTGGAGGGTTCCAGGGACAGTTATATTTGAAATATTGATTAAATATTCCAATATCTATATATTATTGGATATTTAATGTGAGATATTTAAATAATATTATTATATATTATTTGAATATTTATTTAAATAAGTGAATATTATTTGGAATATTCACTTAAGAGGAATTTTATTGAATAATAATTCAATATTTATTATTTAAATACTATTTAATTAAGTGAATATTATTTTGAATATTCACTTAAGTAGAATCTTATTGAGTGATAATTCAATATTTATTATTTGAATAATTATTTAATTAAGTGAATATTATTTGGAATATTCACTTAAGTGGATTATATTGAATAATAATTCAATATTTATTATTTGAATATTTATTAAATATTCCAAAAATGATTTAAAAATCATAGAACCTTATTTAAATATTACGTAAGGTTCCAATAGTTATTTAAAATATTTTCTAATCTTAAAAGAGATTTATGTGACTATAGTAGGAGTTCCCAACTACTTTTAAACTATTTACCTCAAATGATGATTAAGGTTTTGAACTTATCAAAAATTGGGAATCCATCTCAGGAAGTGAACATATGATTTCACTTGCCTCTTTCATTAAAATTTAATATGTTTTCGAGTTCTGATTGATCAGAACTAAAGGTATTTTACAAAAACTCCCTGGTCATGATTTCAAAATACGTAGTAATCATCGGTAGTTTCGTTGACTAATGTCAACCCACACTTTGACTTACTCCTTTCAATTACTCTAGAGTAAGGAATTCTGAACGGTTACAAAGTTTTTGACAAATAATTGTACTTGGGGAAAATAGGATTAACTTCCATTTCCCGTGACATTGATTTTCATCTGGGGAATGGAATTAACTCGTGCTCGGCAATGAAACAGGTGCCAGTATAGTACGAAGTCATGCTCGGCAATGAAACAGGTGCTAGTATAGTATGACTCCATGTTCGGCAATGAAACAGGTGCCAGTATAGCATGAAGGGTCCAAATGCGGCCAGGGTGATAACCGAATAGGAAGTCGTCCTTCTACTAGTAGAAAAGTTAAGTTGTGATATAACGGCTGATCACCGTGTATCGTGTATTCCAGTATATCCCCTTCTTCCACTTGGAATTGTGCTGCACATTGTAACGAAAGCCTAGGTGCTGAGTTACCGATAATGTGACAGAAATTGAACAATGATGTTCCGTGTATAGTATTTGAACTACATTGCATGTTTTGACGAAAAGAGTATCAAATATATCATTCTATATACGAATGAGGTTTTAAAAGCTTTCAGCTATGATATCAGCCCACATATATGATTATGTTGCTATATATTATTGTCGAGCTATAGTGCTCATTCTTGCTTCTTTTATATATCACAACCCAACAGCTTCAAAAAGGTGTTCATTACTGATATTTTACAGTATTTTGAACAGTACGAGATATCTAAATAGATATGCATGTATATATGTTGAGAAGTCATTTAAGATATACAGTATATTGAATTGTATAGTATTTTGAATCAATGGATGGGTTTAAGCCTTGATTCCAATATTAATATCTATTTTAAAAAGAGATGTTTTGAGACTTGGTTTATCATCTTGATACCAAGGATCCCTAAAAGGATTTACGAAAAGTATTTGAGTATGATTATAAATCATACGGTATTTTGAACGATATACTATTTTGGGGATAAACCCTAGTAGTTTTTAAACATGGATCCCATATGGATTATCTTCCTAAAAGGTTTAAAGATTTAAACTGGGATAGATTTCTTGCTGAGCACTATTAGCTCATTCTTGCTTTATTAAATCTTTCAGCATGAAGAAAACATTGCCGATTCACCTCGTGTTACGAGAGCAAGGGAATGGAGAGACTACCCTTGAGTTAGTTCAGCAAGATGGATATTGTCGGATTTAGCAGAACAGCTGTAGACTGAGTTAGTAAGAATTGTTTTCGAATAGGTTTGTATTATTAAACCTTGTATAGAATTGTGAGGTCTATTATTTTAACTTCAGGTAGAGGTTGTAAATGATAGATGAGATCCTGGATAGTACATTTGATTTATAATAACAAATGTTACTTATTGTTGCTCATTTCCAAGGCTATAACTTGTGTGTGTGTGCGTAAGTGATTGGGGTCTTTTTGGAGTTATATTATTAGAATTTTGTAAGTAATGCAGGTATTGTATAATTGATGGAGCGTGACAACCCAGATTCCTGACCCCGGGTCTGGGGGTGTTACAGAAATGGTATCAGAGCGTTAAGTTATAAACTTGGATATGAGAGTGTTAAGAGTATAAGTGAGAGAATGACGTGAGGACTCATATAGAGTTCGTTAAGTGGACTACCGGAGGTAGTGCCATCGAGGATGTTAAGATTAAAGAGTTTAGTTGAGAACTTATCGGAGGACCGATAGGACTATTGAAGATCATCATAATGATGAGAAGGACGTTTAGAATTGTTCACGGATTATCAAAGAGATTAAGATAAGACGCGGAGCAGAGTCTCGGTCGCAGCTGAGGTAAGGTCAGAATGGCCAATACCAATGGATAACTTGACTTAGTAAGAACCTAAGTGTTTGTAGTTCATCGTAGTTTGCCACGAGAAGGCAGCATATGTGAAGATTGAGACGTTTACAGTCCTTTACGTGATCCGAATTAATAAATTGCATGGACTAGTTAAGGCATTATCTTGTGTATAAGGCCCAAGCCTTGAGAACAACGATTCCCCAGAGTTGGTGTCTTTTCCGTCGATGGGTATTTTGTTACCTAAGAGGAAGAATTTTGCGTACATATAGTACCAGAACGTTATCGTGAGACGAACGCGCTAAATCACATCGCGAGTATATTTCGTACGATAGGCCATGAGGGCTCAACTCAGAAATCAAAGATATGAAGAATGGATAGCGTGATTCTGATAAAGACACGTATGGTTGCGACAAGCAATGCAACAATCTCAGGACCTACGAGGAACGAGACCTATGGTGGCCTGGGGTTGGATTCATTCGATACGACTAGTGTTACGAAATTACATATACATTAATCGACCTTCATCTTTTGAAGATGTGTTGATGCGGCCGTAGGAGGCCCAATCTCTGAACGATTATCGGGGAATGACGAATATGTTTCGAACTCCAGACCTATTTAAGGACTTGTACGATTTTGAGGTACCGTTGGTTAGTACCGTAAGCCGTAAAGGCAGAAAGATAAGATCATCCTCGTACGGGTGATGATAGAACTTATGATGACCATTGACTTTTGGTATCTACTTGCTGGTACACTACTCAATCTAAAATTGTTCATACCCGTGTTACATTGAATAATTCATGTCAGGTAACCCTTCTAGTTTCCTACTTCAACTTGGGATGCAACCAACGATTGCTATATTTATTTTATTCTTTTCTTTTCTCCTCTCATTACCTTTGAGGTTTAAATACGCAGAGTTAACTTACCATTACTCACCGGAGCGCTTTGTTCGTGCCCTAGGATGACCGGAAGAGGGAACCATTATTCATCTATCCTTCTAGGTCTCTATTTTATTCTTTATTCTTTTAGTTATCTAAGGAATGTTCAATTAATGCTTCCTTAATTATTTGACGAATATTCTTTAACGATTATTTTGATATTCGATTTCTTTTTTCATACTTGGACTCCTCAGTCGAGTTCATAAATATCTAGCTATGTGTCTAAAACATAGATGATGTATATTTCAGAGACTACTCGTAAATTCTTTTCTTCTATTAAGGAGAGATTTGCACCTCAGACGTTGAAATTGTGGAAAGGATATCAATTTGATACTGATATTCCGAATTTAATTCTATCGAGGAATTTGACAAAGTTTATGTACGGAGACACCATTGCGTGGACCGTTTCACTGATGAGGAATGTTTGATGGGAGGTTATCGATTGTTCCGATACCAAGAACTTTCTATTCAGACCTTATATTCTATTCAAGGGTTATAATTACCATGTTTGTCCCAAACTTATTTATCCTTCTTTTTCAATTCATTATCCGAGTAGTCAAAATTTTGTTTTCTTTCTTTCTTCGGCTACGATGTCGAGATTTTGTACTCGTAGATTGAAAATGGCTAATTATATGTGCCATGATGAGTGACTAGTTAATTGTTCTAACTAGTTGAAATTTTAATGATATGATGAGAATCTAGCTAATCATCCTAGCTAGATGCTGCGTCCCAAACTAATCAAACTAGCAAATTTTGTTCAGCTAGTTGTAAATGTTTCTTACAGTGAACTAGTTATTGTTTCACTAAGTTCAACTTTCGGTCAAATTTATATAAGTGAGTTCACAATGCATTTTATATGCAGTGAATTGTGATGATGAAATTTCCAAATGATAATTGATTGAGACCTGATAAGGTCACCCGTTCGACAAGAATCCTTAAAAAGATTGATAAAATATTTTGTTGCTTGAAGTATTCTTGGTACCATGCAAGTATTTTCCTTAGTATTTGGAAAAAGAGAGTGTTGAATCTGAGAGCTAAAACAAATGAGTCCGATAAATTACGAATCGAAGTTTATGGAAATTGCCAAGGTTTGTTTCGCATGATGCGAATTCAGAATAACGGAGTGTCCGAAAACGACTGTGATAGAAATGGAAGCAAAGTGGACGAGAAAGAAATGGGCATAAAGAAAATAAAGTATGAAACGCGAATAGATTAAGAAAGAAAGTAAGAATTCAGATTGTCGGACGAGGAAACGTTTGACCTCCAAGAAGATGAAACTTGTTTAGCGACGGTGATGGATACAAAACGGGAAGTACCTAGTGTATAGAAAATCCCTGTTGTCAACAAATTCGAGGATGTATTTCCAGAAGATCTTCCGGGGTTACCACCCGATAGAGAAATAGAGCTGCTATAGAATTAGCTCCAAGAACGACGCCAGTTTCGAAGGCCCCGTACCGACTAGCTCCAGTCGAGATGAAGAAATTAGTCGCTCAATTGTAGGAATGATAAGACCAAATGCGTCACCGTGGGATGCACCCTGTGTTATTGGTGAAGAAAAAGGTCGACAGCCTGAGGCTGTGCATAGAGTATCGAAAGCTGAATAGGCTAATTGTTAAGAATGAATACCCCTGCCAAGGGTCGATGATTTGATCGATCGGCTGCACGATGCAGTTAAATTCTCGAAGATTGATTTGAGAACTGGATACCACCAGTTGAATATTAAACCTGAGGACGTAACCAAGACTGCGTTTCACACCAAGAATGGACACTACGAGTTTTTAGTAATTTCGTTTGGGTTGACGAATGCCCTTGCTTCTTTCATGGACGTGCTGAATAAACTTTTCAAAAAGTATTTGGATAAGTGTGTCATAGTGACATCGACAATATTTTGGGTTTACCTCAAAGACCGAGGAAGAACATGTAGAACATTTGAGGATCGTGTTAGAAGCACTGAGGAGAGAAAAGTTTCCAGAAATTAAAGAAGAGACTAGTCACCGCCCTGTGCTGGTACTGCCAGACGGGAAGGGAGATTTTGTGATCTATAGCGACACATCGCATAAAGGATTAGAGTGTGTGCTTATGAAGCACGGAAAGGTAATTGTGTATGCATCCAGACAGTTAAAGGAATATGAATTTAGATACCCTACGCATGACTTAGAATTGGTAGCGACAGTATTCTCTTTAAAGATTTGGAGGCACTAATTGTATGGAAAGAAGTGCGAGATTTACATAAGAACATTAGATACGCTTTCCCAGAAAGAACTTAACATGAGAACAGAAAAGATAGCTAAAGCTAATCAAGGATTATGATGGTGGGATTCTTTACCACCCAGGGAAGGCCAATGTGGTGGCCAATGCCCTTAGTAGGAAAAAGAGACCTAAGATGATAACATCGTCGGATAAGTTAATCCAAGGATTTAAGAAAATGGAAATTGAGGTTAAGTTAACCGGAAATGGTATTGAGAGACTAGTTGAGATTGCAATGCAACCGGAATTGCTGCAGGAAATCAAGTTATGTCAAGAGCGAATGACGAGTAAAGGTAGGAAGTCAATGTTGGAGAAAGCATTAAAGACTGAGAAGGATAATAGAGGAATCATAAGGTATTTTTACCAAGTTGGGATTCCTAATGATCGAGAGATAAAGGATGCTAATTTTCAGAAAGACTAATAAGAGGAACTGAAAGGATGAAGTTTGAAGTTAAGAGTACAACAAGGATTAGTTAAAAGTCCTGATTGAGCCTGAATAAATTAAGGAATAAAGGTCTGTCATAAAGAGACAGCTACGCGGAGAGTACCAAAAAGGTAAAGAAAGTTAAGGAAATGTTATAAGTGGCCGGATAAATAGAAGGATTTATCGATTGGCAAACGAATATTGGATATGTCAGAAAATGAAGGCAGAATAAAGACCTAGTTGACTATCACAGTTAGTAGAGATTCCTGATTAGGAATGTAATTTTACTATAATGGATTCTGTGATAGGATCAACAAGAATCGAGTCGGACTATGACGTCAATTGAGCTATAATTGATGGATCAAATGAGTCTACTCATATTTTATTAACAGCAAGAGATCGTTAACCGAAAAGTTGCGAAATAGATAATTGGGTGACGTGGAGTTCCAGTCACCATCGTGTCAGATAAGGACCAATGAATGGACTCCCGATTCGGGAGGAGTTTTCCAAACATGTTTGGCAACGAGTTTGAGTGCAAGCACTACGTAGGATCCGTAGACCGACGGACCAACCGGAAGAAACATTTCAGAGAACCGAAGTTATGGTAAGCGTTGTACAGTCGACTGCAAGAGTAGTCGGATGTTGATAGAAAATGGGTGTATAAGAGTACAACCAGAAATGGCGTATATAAAGCGTCCGGTAGATATCACAGACCGGAATGAGTAAGTGTTGTAAGGAACCAGAGGGTTGAAGAGTCAACCTGGAAACTGGAAGATTCCTATATTGAAAGAGTAACCTCGACTATTTTCTTAGATTCCCGGATGGAATCCTTTTAAGAAGGGGAGACTGTAATAACCCCAAATTTTGGACTTAGTTAAAAAAAAAAATTGATGAATAGTAAATGTGATGAATAGTAAATTTGCTGATGAAAAATATTTCAGACCACACTGTATAGAAGACATGGAACGAATGTTTCGAGGTTATATTATTGAGGTATAGGAAGAATAAAAGAATGTAAACGCAATCAGAATCAGGAGATTCCCATTCGAATTTTTAATCACTATTCATCGGACAATCAAGGAGGAAATGATTTGATCGTTTTGAGAAAGTATGTGGAATGAGAAATACATGATCATATCTTAAACCAAGGTGAGAAATCTAGAACCATTTATTAAACCAAGACAATGGGAAGATAAAGGAAGTATCCCCTAGCTTTGGTACAGAGAAACGATTTTTGAAACCACTTGAAACTATCGCGAAACAAAAGCGTAACAAATTATGGATTAAACCCTAACGAAAGGAGGAGTATTATATAAGATCATCAAGTGCAATATATAAGAGGATTGAGGATGCAAATGATGACATAAGCATGATGCAAGAGGATGACAAGATGATGACCAAGTGGTGAATCACCACCTTGTCACCACTTTCACCACCACCACAAATACAAAAAGAGCCTTGTCATTGGTGACAAGTCTTGATTATGGCCACACAAATCAGATGACAAGTGTTAAGTGTATTTAGACAAAGCAAAACAAAAAGAAAATCAAACAAAACAAATCAAGAAAAGAGAAGCATTCTTGAAGAACACCATTCGGCTTTTTCATTCCATCAAGTCCTTAAAATTTTTACTCCAACTTCCACTCAACCATAAATCTTGATCTTGGGCTCTAAATCACCCTCATCCTATATCCAAGGTAGATCTCTAATCTTAGCCTCATCCATGGATCATAGCTTGGTCAAAAATGGATTCAAAGTTGATGATGAATAGTGATGTGAATAGTAAACTCATAAGATCTTGATTTGTTTTGGTGTTTTTAGGTTTGATTAGCTTAGTTAAGGAGCAAGGAAGGATATATCATCCATATATAGCCTTTGTTAAGATCCAAGGAAGGTATAAACTTCTTTCTTTATTAAGGTTTTTGCTTGATCTAGTAAGTTAGAAGTGTTTGATTGAAACTATGTTAGAATAAAGCATGTATGCATGATTTTAGGCATGTTTGATAGTTGATTTGTGGATGAACTTGTTAATTAGAGGGTGACCTTGTTTAGACAGAAAAATGGTAGTATTAGCTTGAGTTTGATTGGTGGTTGGTTGATGGTTGATTGTAGATTGTAGATTGGTTTGAGTGTTTTAAAACACGGGAAGTACGCGTAAGCGCCGTTACCATGTCGATTTTTACTTAGGTAGTTTAGACAGAAACTATGACTGCAAAACAGGGCATAAACTTGAGGTTTCTGACCATGAGCATGGAGGCTCTGTTTCCTAGATTATTTTAGCGAAAGAATCGTGTCGTTTCGATTTACGGTTTAGGAGAAACGGCCGTTTTAGTAAAAGCGGTTTCGCGTAACTAGATAGTTCATTGTATGAACTTTGAGGTAGGGATCAAGCCCTTTAAAATTGGAATTGGATTGAGATATTAAAATGGATACTAGTATGTATAGTCTAGAAAGGAACCTAGAAGGTTTCGTGTCAAAACGATAAGTTTGTGATTTTAGAAAAATGCGAGAACAAAGGTTGCGCGAGTGAAGTACCCTTAAGGGGATGGTTTAAAACAAGGAATGGTAAAATGAAAGAACTTGGGATTTATGAATGGTTTTCACCCAAGATTTGGACTTAAGAGTTACGGAACGTCATGAGGTTATAGATGACCAAGAGTGAGACAATGGATGTTCGTTAATAGAACGTTAGTGCTTAAGTTAAATGCACTTTAAATGATTAAGCCAGGGGACTGATCGGGTATTTCTTTGTTTATAGATTTCCCGGCAAGTTCTTGAACCCCTAACAACCAAGGACCCGAGGCAAGTTTTCTCATTCCATGCTATGTTTTAAAGTACCATATTCTGATGATGCATATGATAGATGCACGTTTTCAAATGTAATATATGCATACGATATTATGCATGCTTTCAAACCTCACATCGTATATAGATGTGATGGTATTAAAAATGATGAGATGTTAATATGCATATGATAGATGCATGCTTTCAAATGTATTATATGCATACAATATTATGCAAGTTTTCAAACCCTATACCCTATAATGATGCTGTTGTAATATATGTTGTGGTATCGCTATATATGCTGCTTTATGCTGTGAAATGACTTAATAATTAACTCTTTTCGCTTTTTAATAAAAAAGCGGTATAAGGTATAAGGTTTATATGCTAGCTAAGTACTAGATATATACCAAGGTTAAGGATTAAAGACTCTAAGTATAGAGTACTTGTACGATGGTTTTAAAAACTTAGACCGGGAGTCAAATTATTATTTTGCTTTGATCATACTGTCAGAAGCTGGAGGGTTCCAGGGACAGTTATATTTGAAATATTGATTAAATATTCCAATATCTATATATTATTGGATATTTAATGTGAGATATTTAAATAATATTATTATATATTATTTGAATATTTATTTAAATAAGTGAATATTATTTGGAATATTCACTTAAGAGGAATTTTATTGAATAATAATTCAATATTTATTATTTAAATACTATTTAATTAAGTGAATATTATTTTGAATATTCACTTAAGTAGAATCTTATTGAGTGATAATTCAATATTTATTATTTGAATAATTATTTAATTAAGTGAATATTATTTGGAATATTCACTTAAGTGGATTATATTGAATAATAATTCAATATTTATTATTTGAATATTTAT
Organism: Heracleum sosnowskyi; assembly: GCA_030848705.1. Classification (NCBI taxonomy): domain Eukaryota; kingdom Viridiplantae; phylum Streptophyta; class Magnoliopsida; order Apiales; family Apiaceae; genus Heracleum; species Heracleum sosnowskyi. Next base: position 45,183,309 of record CM061239.1, on the reverse strand, counting down.
TAAATATTCCAAAAATAATTTAAAAATCATAGAACCTTATTTAAATATTACGTAAGGTTCCAATAGTTATTTAAAATATTTTCTGATCTCAAAAGAGATTTATGTGACTATAGTAGGAGTTCCCAACTACTTTTAAACTATTTACCTCAAATGATGATTAAGGTTTTGAACTTATCAAAAATTGGGAATCTATCTCAGGAAGTGAACATATGATTTCACTTGCCTCTTTCATTAAAAGTTAATATGTTTTCGAGTTCTGATTGATCAGAACTAAAGGTATTTTACAAAAACTCCCTGGTCATGATTTCAAAATACGTAGTAATCATCGATAGTTTCGTTGACTAATGTCAACCCACACTTTGACTTACTCCTTTCAATTACTCTGGAGTAAGGAATTCTGAACGGTTACAAAGTTTTTGACAAATAATTGTACTTGGGGAAAACAGGATTAACTTCCATTTCCCGTGACATTGATTTTCATCTGGGGAATGGAATTAACTCGTGCTCGGCAATGAAATAGGTGCCAGTATAGTACGAAGTCATGCTCGGCAATGAAACAGGTGCCAGTATAGTATGACTCCATGTTCGGCAATGAAACAGGTGCCAGTATAGCATGAAGGGTCCAAATGCGGCCAGGGTGATAACCGAATAGGAAGTCGTCCTTCTACTAGTAGAAAAGTTAAGTTGCGATATAACGGCTGATCACCGTGTATCGTGTATTCCAGTATATCCCCTTCTTCCACTTGGAATTCTGCTGCACATTGTAACGAAAGCCTAGGTGCTGAGTTACCGATAATGTGACAGAAATTGAACAATGATGTTCCGTGTATAGTATTTGAACTACATTGCATGTTCTGACGAAAGAGTATCAAATATATCATTCTATATACGAATGAGGTTTTAAAAGCTTTCAGCTATGATATCAGCCCACATATATGATTATGTTGCTATATATTATTGTCGAGCTATAGTGCTCATTCTTGCTTCTTTTATATATCACAACCCAACAGCTTCAAAAAGGTGTTCATTAATGATATTTTACAGTATTTTGAACAGTACGAGATATCTAAATAGATATGCATGTATATATGTTGAGAAGTCATTTAAGATATACAATATATTGAATTGTATAGTATTTTGAATCAATGGATGGGTTTAAGCCTTGATTCCAATATTAATATCTATTTTAAAAAGAGATGTTTTGAGACTTGGTTTATCATCTTGATACCAAGGATCCCTAAAAGGATTTACGAAAAGTATTTGAGTATGATTATAAATCATACGGTATTTTGAACGATATACTATTTTGGGGATAAACCCTAGTAGTTTTTAAACATGGATCATGTTAGATATAATTGCTAATGATTGTTTTATCAGTGTTTAAGAAACAGGTACTCATCAGAGTTTACTTGAAACCAGTCAGAGTTTATTTAAAGTCTGACGGGATGAGAGTTTATTTTAGCTGTCGGTGCTAACATGAAGATTCTAGAAGAAATATATTCTGAAGATGGAAAGTAGCAGAATATATTGAGACATCTAAATAAACGGGACAGAAGACAGAAGCAATCCTAGATTGATATAAATTGTATAGCTGATTTATAGGATATCAATTAGAGATTGATTATGTAGCTGTGTACTATGTAGCTGATTATTTATATAATTCAGTTGTTGATTTATAAACAGTGTTCTTTATTGTTATTATCATACTTATATTGATTATATATTGTGAAATCGGCCTAACAATTGGTATCAGAGCCAAGGCTGATTAGTATATACAGTTTAACGATCCAAACACAAGTATAATCATGACTGACATCTCTCAGGAAGGTTCTAATGCAGGTTCTAATGCTCAGAAGGTTCAACCTACTTCTGTGAGTCGATATGAGACTATAAGGGTTCCAATTCTCAGACCAGTTGAATATCCAATATGGAAGGTGAAGATGACCATGTTTCTGGAAGCCACAGATCCAGAATACCTTGATAGAATCAATGATGGTCCTCATATGCCAACTAAATTGTCTCCTATTATTACTGGGCAAGAACAAAAGACTGTTCCAAAAGAGAAGAAAGATTTGACTCCTGAAGACATCTCATCAATTGCAAAGGATGCAAAGGTTAGACATCTACTACACAGTGCCTTATATAATGTCATGTCTAACAGAGTGATTGGCTGCAAGACTGCCAAAGAGATTTGGGATGCTTTGGAAGTCAGGTGTCAAGGAACAAGTGCTATAAAGAAAAACAGGAAAACTATTCTAACACAGGAGTATGAACACTTTGACTCTAGATCTGATGAAAGTTTGACAGATACATATGACAGATTTTGTAAATTGTTGAATGATTTGTCCCTGGTTGATAAAGAATATGAACTTGAAGAGTCAAATCTCAAGTTTCTTTTATCCCTACCTGAAAGATGGGATTTAAAGGCAACAACAATCAGAGACAATTATGATCTTGCAGATACAGATCTTGATGAAATCTATGGGTTGCTTAAAACTCATGAACTTGAAATAGAACAGAGAAACAAAAGATCTGGAAAGAAGACAAAATCCGTTGCTCTTAAAGTTGAAGAAAAGCCTGTCAAGAAGGAATCATCAAGAAAGAAAACCAAAGGAAAGGCTTTAGTCATTAAATCTGACAGTGAGTCATCAAACTCTGATGATGGCTCAAACACTGATGATGAAGCTTCTGATTCTGAGGATGATGAAGAAGAGATGATGAGAATGGCTGCTTTAATGGTGAAGACCTTCAAGAAGATGGGATTCAAGAACTTCAAGAAAGGAAAGAGATTCTCAAGGAAAGATTCAAATTCTGATAAGAGAAATTTCAGAAAGTCTGATGGAAAACATACCAAGTCTAGAAAGAAAGACAAGTCTGAGATCCAGTGCTACAAGTGTAAAGAGATGGGTCATTATGCTCCAGAATGCAAGAAAGGAAAATCTGAGAAAGCACTCATCACTAAAGGCAAGGACTGGGCAGACACTTCAGACTCAGATGAGGGAGTCAATTATGCTCTCATGGCAACTGTTAAAGATGAAGCTGAGTCATCTGGAAACAAGGTACCCCTAACAACTTATGCTTATGATATTGATAATATATCTGAATTAAGAATTTATCTTAAAAGCATACATGTTAGTTATAGGATCAGACTTTAGAAAATGAAAGAATCAAATCTGAGAATCTAGGTCTTAAAGAGAGGAATAAATTTCTTGAAGAGAAACTTGTTAACATGCAACAAGTTCAAAAGGAGAGAGATGATGTTGTTTATGTTGAACATGAGTTGCTTAAAAGATATAGGGAAATAGAATCTGAGTTGGAAAAAGAGAGGAAAGTAATTAAAACCTGGACAAATTCTGGAAAAGACACACATCAGGTTTTTCAGACAGATACTGTAGGCTTAGGTTACTGTGAGGGAGATGAACTTAGGTTTAAAGATAAAGTTAAAGTGAAACCACAACTTAAACCTGTGCAATTTGTTCCGGAATACAGTAAGCTAAAGTCTGTTGTTGTAAAAGAAGATGTTATGGAGCAAATTGAAACTTGTGAAAAACAGGTTAATATTGGTTCAATAACAGAGAATAAGATTGAGCTAGAAGCTGTTAAAGAACCAGTAAAAATCTGTGATAAACAGGTTAATGTTGGTTTGATGACAGAAAAACAATTCAAACATAAGCTCAAAGAAGTAAAGTCTGTCAACAAACAGAAAATGTTTAAGAAAAATAGGAATGGAAAAGTAGGCATTAATAAAAGAAATGATTATCTGCCTAATTCTGCTGCTCCTAGAAAAACATGTCATAGTTGTGGTAGTACTAACCATCTTGCCAGGTTTTGCAAGAAGAACAAAGATATTAACTCTTTACCCTCCACATCTGGAGTAAAGAATGATTATGTTAGGGTTAGACCACAAACTTTATGCACACACTGTGGGAGCACTTGGCATTCCATTTATACTTGCAAGAGTTATCATGTTATTTATCACAACTATTATGAGCTAAAACCCAACTTGAAATGGGTTAGAGCAAACTCTGCAAGTGTAAAGTCTGACAATGTTAGTTTAAACTCCGTTGATAGTGATTCCGCTGCAAAAGCTAACAATGTTAAGAAAGCCAAAGGATCCAAGCAAGTCTGGATCCTTAAATCTAACACTTAGTGATTGTTTGTGATTGCAGGGCATAAAAGAGAGCACTCTTATCTTGGACAGTGGATGCTCAGGACATATGACTGGAAATAAAGACCTGCTATCAGATTTTGAGGAAAAAGCTGGCCCAAAAGTTTCCTATGGAGATGGCAACATAGGACATACTCTGGGATATGGCAATATCAATCTTGGAAGTGTCATCATTACCAATGTAGCTCTTGTCTCAGGACTCAAGCATGATCTGCTTTCTGTGAGTCAAATCTGTGACAGAGGATACCATGTAGATTTTCATAATGAACATTGTGAAGTTATCAGCAAATCTACAGGGAAAGTTGTTCTAGTTGGACAAAGGCACAATAACATCTATGAAGCAAGTTTGGTAACAAACTCTGAAGGAAAAACTGTGTGTCTATCAGCAAGAATGTCCAGTGAAGAGAGTTGGAAATGGCATAAGAAGCTCTCTCACTTAAACTTGAACAACATCAATGAGCCGATTCGAAAAGATCTTGTAAGGGGACTTCCAAAGTCAATACTCAGCTTAGATGGTCTGTGTGATTCTTGTCAAAAGGCCAAGCAAAGAAAGTCATCTTTCAAGAGTAAATCTGAATCTTCAGTTGTGGATCCTTATCATCTTTTACATATTGATCTCTTTGGTCCAGTGAATATAATGTCAATGGGCAGAAAGAAATATGCTTTAGTCATTGTTGATGAGTACACCAGATACACCTGGGTGTACTTCTTAGCAAAGAAGGATGAAACTGCCCTAACTTTGATGGATCATGTGAAGCTATTGGACAAAGGATAACAGTACAAAGTGAAAGTTATAAGAAGTGATAATGGTACTGAATTCAGAAATTCTGAAATGGAAGCTTTCTGCAAGGAAAGAGGAGTGAAGCAAGAATTTTCTGCACCTGGAACTCCACAGCAAAACGGTGTAGTTGAAAGAAAGAATAGAACCCTAATCGAAGCTGCCAGAACAATGTTTGATGAAGCAAAATTGCCAACTTATTTCTAGGCAGAAGCTGTTCAAACAGCTTGTTTTACTCAAAATGCTACACTGATCAACAAGCATGGGAAAACACCATATGAGATGGTGAAGAATAAGAAGCCAAATTTGAAATATTTTCATATTTTTGGATGCAAGTGTTTTGTGTTGAAAACTCATCCTGAACAATTGACCAAGTTTGACTTAAAAGCTGATGAAGGAATTTTTGTTGGATACCCACTATCAACTAAAGCATTCAGAGTCTACAATCTAAGAACTAAAGTGATCATGGAATCTATACATGTGTCATTTGATGACAAGAAAATAACTGGAATAGAAGATGAAGAATATCATGATCAACTTCGCTTTGATAATGAAGATCTATACTCTGATGATGTAAACTCTGATGCAACAAATCCAACAAACTCTGACGAAGCATACTCTGATCCTCTACTGGTAAACACTGACGAATTTTCTCTGACAGAACAAAATAGAGAACCAGTTGAGGGGGAGCGTGAAGAAACTTCAGGAACTTCTCAAAGTAATGACTCAAATTCTGAAAGAGGGTCAAATATAGAATCAAACAGAAACTCTGAGTCAAACTCTGAAAGTTCAAATACTGAACAATCCAATTCAGGGGGAGCCTCAGAGAATGCAAATAGTCAAGAAGAAAATCAGGAGAGCATGGATCAAGGGGGAGGATCTAATAATGATAATAGAAGCCAATTACCAACAGCAAGAAGGTGGACACAATCCCATACACCTGACTTGATAATTGGAGATCCAGAAGCTAGTGTAAGAACTAGAAGTGCTACAAATAATGAATGTCTGTTTCATGCATTCTTATCTCAAACAGAGCCCAAGAAAGTGGAAGAAGCTCTTCAAGATGCTAACTGGATAACAACAATGCAAGAGGAGTTAAATGAATTTGAGAGGAATGAAGTCTGGACACTTGTACCAAGACCAAAGAACAGATCTATTGTTGGTACAAAGTGGGTTTTCCGAAACAAAACAGACAGTGATGAAGTGATTACAAGGAATAAAGCTAGACTTGTGGCTAAAGGCTATTCACAGCAGGAAGGAATTGACTATGATGAAACCTTTGCTCCAGTTGCAAGATTGGAGGCAATAAGGATTTTTTTGGCCTATGCTGCTCACAAGAAGTTTAAAGTCTTTCAGATGGATGTGAAAAGTGCTTTTCTCAATGGGAAACTTGAAGAAAAAGTGTTTGTTGAACAACCACCAGGGTTTGTAGATCCCAAATATCCAGATTATGTCTACAGACTTGATAAGGCATTATATGGACTAAAGCAGGCACCTAGAGCATGGTATGAAACTCTGGCTCAATTTCTTTTAGAAAGTGGGTTCACTAGAGGTACAATTGACAAAACCTTGTTCTATTTTAATTTTGGTGATGATTTGCTGTTAGTTCAAATCTATGTGGATGACATAATTTTTGGGTCTACTAATGACAAACTCTGTAAGAAATTTGCCAAGCTTATGCAGTCAAGATATCAAATGAGTATGATGGGAGAGCTTAGTTATTTTCTAGGCTTACAGGTCAAGCAAACAGATGATGGGATTTTTATCAATCAAGCAAAATATACCAGAAATCTTCTCAAGAAATTTGGTATGCTTGATAGTTCATCTGCTACAACTCCCATGGCAACTGCAACAAAGCTAGACAAAGACACAGGAGCCTCAGTAGATATGACAAACTATAGAGGGATGATAGGGTCTCTTCTTTATCTCACTGCAAGCAGACCTGATATCATGTATGCAACATGTCTTTGTGCAAGATTTCAAGCAGACCCCAGAGAGCCACATCTAACAGCTGTGAAGAGGATTTTCAAATATCTCAAAGGAACCATAACTCTTGGTTTGTGGTATCTTAGAGAATCAGAGTTTAAATTAATTGGTTACTCTAATGCAGATTTTGCAGGCTGTAAGATAGACAGAAAAAGCACAAGTGGAAGCTGTCAATTTTTACTTAGTTTCTTGGTACAGCAAGAAACAGAAATCAATTTCGACATCCACAGCAGAAGCAGAGTATATAGCTGCTGGTAGCTGTTGTGCACAGATTTTATGGATGAAGAATCAATTGCTGGACTATGGATTAAGGTACTCTAGAATACCTATTTACTGTGATAATCAAAGTGCTATTGCTATGACAGGTAATCCAGTACAACACTCCATGACCAAGCACATCAGCATAAGGTATCATTTTATCAGGGAACATGTGGAAGAAGGAAACATTGAGCTTCATTTTGTTTCTACAGACCAACAGCTTGCAGATATCTTCACCAAACCTTTGACTGAAGGTACCTTTACAAGGCTGGTAAATGAACTTGGGATGATCTCTGGTTTTGACTAGAGATACTGGTTAGATTCAAACTCTATACATGATTTTATGCTCATGGTTCTTTGCATGTGTTAACTGTTATTTGTACCAGTATGTTAAAGTCTGATAGTAAACTCTGTCAGTCATACTCTGTCGGTTAAAGTCTGATGTTAAACTCTGATTGTGATTTTTGTCTGAAACACATGGACCGATGAAGAAATTTGTATGAAGCATGATTTTCAGTAAGTAATCATGAATCCTTCTAAGTAATATAAATTCTGATTTCAAAATGTTCAGAAATTTTACACAGCATGATACTGTCTCTATATTTATAGCATCTCTTAGTTTATTGATCCTATACACTGAGTCTGTATTAGCTGTTTGCATTTTCTCTCATAAATTAATTGTATTAACTGATGAAAAGTCTAAACTCTGAAAATTAGTTACAAATATTTCACCCTCAAATCAAAAGATGCCAAAAAGAGCACAAATTCCTTTGAGATCATGTTGTGCCTAGGAAGATCCAGGAACTTATTGTATGAAATAAGGGCTAAAATCTTTGATTTTTGGTGACTAGTGCCAACCACTGATTACTGGAAAAAAAAAATATATATATATATATATATATATATATATATATATATATAAAGGTGGTGAAAACAAAAGATATATCCAAATGAAAGGATATCAGAATACAGAGTTTAGATATAAAAATCAGATTTTATTTTATATGAGAGTTTGAGCAACCAGTTTTTATTGCTTTAGTTTGTGGATTTTATGCACTTTGAGATGATCTAAATATTCATATTCAGTAAACTCTGCTAATTCACACACAAATACTCACACCTGTACAATTTGTGAAAAGAGTTTATTTATAAAGGAGGAGGATTGATAAACACTGATGAACTGTGACTCTACGCTGAGGTAATTTTATTTTAATCTCTGATGATTAAAATTAATTATTTGTTTCAGACAGTTAACAATTTTGAGAAAACATTCTTGAAAATAAAAGAGTATGATTGGTAACGGTTCTAATTTGTATTAAACAGAGGAGAGAGGTTGAGTGTCTAGAAAAGTGTAAAAGGCGGTAATTATTGCTATTTTTACTGCGCATGCGCATTGGAAACTGCCAATTACTGCTGTCAGTCATTGCATGTGTGCCACGTGTCCCACTCACACGTTTTACGGAGTAAGACAGTTGTGTGTATTGATTAGAAACTGTTCAGTTTTTAATTAATTCTTTTGTATTAATATCCAATACACAAACTCATTTGAACTTTTCACAACTTATTCCAATTCACACATTTTCACAAACACTTTTACTGCAAACACTCTCAAAAAATTTCTAAGTCATTCTCTGATTATTTCTAAATCGTTCAAATGGCTTCTACTGCTTTTGTATCCTTTGATCTTGAATTTGTTCCTAACAACTATGCTGCTCCATTGGCTAATGAGAACGCACCGGAGGCGTTTCATCTGATGTAGAATTTTCTTGCCCAATCTCCAATCGGGCGTGCTCTTGTAGAACCAGAGAAGCTTTCTGGATTACAAATTAAAAGCTTCTGGGAGACTGGTGTCTATGATGATGGTGGTGAATCAGGAACACCATCCATTATTTTCGAGTTTCAAGAAATAGAGTATTTTATTACTCCTGGTACAGTTCGTGCAGCTATGGGCTTTGGTGAGTATACTGCTTACACCATTGCTGTTGGTGATGCTGATTTGGTAAGGATGATGAAGGAGATAGGATACAGTGGGTCTTTGGCTAAGATAGGTCAGCTGAAGCGACCGTTCTTGAGGAAGGAATGGAGCTTTTTCTTCGATTGCATTACAAGAACGTTCGGAAAGAAGTGCACCAACTGGGATGCAATACCCACTGATAGTCTACAAATTGGGTATTCTTTACTTTATGGTACTCATTTTGATTTTGCTAGATTAGTTTTAACTAATTTAGGTGAGAAAATGACTGAAAACAGAAGGGTAGTTTACTTTGCTCGTTTCTGTCAGATTTTATTTTCTGTTTGTGTTAATGGGGTAGATATTATTGATAATGATATTATTCCTTGTTTTAAACTGCACAAAAGAGTATTCTCTGATCTTATTAACAAGGATGTCAAGAAGGGTAATCTAGGTGATTTCTTATTACCTGAGTTGGTTCAACAGTTTTTGATCAATTCTACCCAAACACAATCTGAAACTCAACCACAACCACAATCTGAATCACAGCCTGAACCTCTAGATACTGTTCTTCCCAATAAACCAAAATCTAGTGGTAGAACTAAGCATATGGGTTCTAAGCCAGCTAGGATTTCTAAATCATCGGTTGATATTGGGGTGTCAACATCTGCTGGAACTTTAAGGAAGAAAAGAAGGGAAAATAGGCCATCTTTTGCTGACAATGAGATTTCACATCAGAAAAGAAGAAAGTTGGTGGCTGATTATCTTTTTGAGGAGTTGGATGTTTCTGATCCAAATATTGAAGTTGGAAATGTTGAAAATGTTGATGCTACAAATGCTGAAGCTCCTGAAGCTGAGAATCAGGAGGTTGTTAATGAAGCTCCTTTAGCTGTGACTAAGGAGACTGTTATTGATGAAGCTACTGTGCCTGATGAGGCCAGATCAAATGCTGATGCAGAGGATGCTATGCCTGCACTTGATGATTTCACTGATGATTTTAATATGGATGCACACATTGAAGCACATCCTAGTATCAGTGTTTGTGATATTGAGGATGTGGCAGCTGATCAACCAACCCAAATTTTAGATGAGTCAATTGCAACTCACACAGAGATTCTCTCTGTAAATAATCATATTCCTGAATTGGGTGAGGAGGTTGATCAGGTAATTGAAGCTGCTGTCGAGAACTTGGTTGAAGCTATAGCAGAAGAAGTTCAAACAGAAGAAGTTGTTACAGAGTCAGTTCCTGAAGAAGCAGAGGTTCTTGCAAATGTAAAATCTGAGAATGTTGAAGCTGTTGCAGAGCAAGTTCTTGAAGAAGCTGCACAGATAAACACTGAAGCTTCTGCAGAGAATATTGTTGATGAAGCTGCAGAGCAAATTCCAATGAATGTTGATGCTGATCAAACTGCTGTTCATTCTGAACATGCAAACTCTGGTTTCAATGTCTCTTCGTCAGACACTGATACTCATGAATCTACACCTTTTCTAAGGGATCTTACTGCAGAGACTATCAAAGCAAATCAACATGCTACTGAAGATCATTTCAGGGAAATGTATTTTAAAAATTGGTCAGGAGCAGACTGTATTTTTCCGGCCAACAGGGCTGCTGATTTTGTTGCAAAGTCTGCTGCCTCAATTACAAATCCTGAACTTCTAAGTCATTTAAAGGCTACAGTAGTGCAAGTGAAGACTCTTAATAATCGATTTGATGGAACTCACCAGTTAGTGACTGGTTTGAGAAATGATATAGCTGCTAGAGAGTTGGTGTTAAAAAATGATAAAGCTCTCTATTCTACTCTGTTTGCAAATCAGGTAGAATTTAAGCAAAGGCTAAGCAAAGTAGAAGAGAATCAGACTATCATGTCTGCAAAGATTGATACAATTGCTACTTCTTTGGAATTGCTGACATCAGTTCTAATTCCTGATGATGTCAAAAATGGGGAGAGGGTTTCTATGGACAAATGCAAAAGAACTCAAACTCTGAGACAGAGGGATGATGGAACTGATGGTGAAAGCAAGGACACTGAGAAAAAGTCAAATATTATTCAAGTGCAAGGGAGATTCAAGTCAAACTCTGATAGAAATCAAACAAACTCTGGTGTTGGTGGCTCTGGTACTCATGCTCAATCTTCTTCAAGACTTAAGAGTCTAGTGATTTCAGCTAATCCAATAACTGATGAAGAGATTGCAGCCAAGCTGTTTTTAGATGAGCATGATGGTGAAGTGACAGTTGAGGATTTGGAAGCAGAAATGAAGATGCTATCTGAAGAACATAGAAAGAAAGTTGCTTCTGGGAATTACAAGAAGAAAGCTGTAAAAATTCCAAGAAACAAAGAACTGGGTATCTCTATCAAGGAAAACTCTCAACAGAGTATACAATATTCAAGAAGGCCAACAGAAATTATTTCTGGTAAGGGCAAAGGGAAGCTGATAGAAGATATAGCAACAAAGAAAAATTATTCAACCTCTGACATAGCTCAAGTTGAATCTGTTCTAAATCAATCAACCACTGACAAAGCTCAAGTTGATGATTCTTCTAAAGTTGTGACAACCTCTGACGTTGCTCAAGTTGTGCAAACTCAATCATCTACACAACTCAAAGGATTCAAAAGACCTATATTGCCTGAAACTCTGAAGCCAGAATCTGTGAATTTTCTTCAAACCAGAACAGTACTTGGAAAAGAATCTTATGATAAGTCTGGTTTGGGTTCACATAGAGAGAAAAGGATAAATAACAGACCTCTAGATCAAACATCACTAGCAGAACCTGGTGTTGGGGTTACTCAAGAAAATCTTGACAAACTAGTGTCTGTTCAGATGATTTACCACAAAGGGTTAAAGAAAGAGTTTCTGTTATACTTTATGGCTGATGGAAGAGTATAAAGAATAGGAGAAGCTGATGTTCAAATAAAGCTATGGGAAGAGCTTGAGTATGTTCTATATCTTCTTAAAATCAAAAATAGAAGTACTCACAATGCTGCTCTAGTTCTAAGAGAAAGGATGCTGAGGACAAAAGCTATGCTTGGAGGAGGTGTTTCAAGTGCATACATTCCTAAGTACAGAGATGCTTATGGAAAGATTGTTGAGATGAAGAGAAACAGTGCCAAGTTCAAGACAGCACTGGGAATAAAAGTCTTGGAGTTCAACTTAGAGTCTGACAAATCTTACTATATCCGGCTAGGGAATGAAATGAGGAAGAACATCATTTATTCTTTAAGAGCTGCTATATACCAGACTGGAGAAAGTGATCTAGAGCTTAAAGAATTGAAAGGGATCATGGTAGATGAGCTGGAAAAAGCTGTAAGGAGGCTTCTCATTGATTATCTCAGGACAGTGCCTGATATTGAAGAAATTAAGTAAAGTCTGACTGTAAGTTTTTAAAGTTTTCTGTTCTAAGTTAAAGTTAAACTCTGATTATATTTAAACACTGCATTTGTTATATGTTTTGACATCATCAATTATCTATTAACTTGTACATCTTTATTATGCACAAGTTGGGGGAGATTGTTAGATATAATTGCTAATGATTGTTTTATCAGTGTTTAAGAAACAGGTACTCATCAGAGTTTACTTGAAACCAGTCAGAGTTTATTTAAAGTCTGACGGGATGAGAGTTTATTTTAGCTGTCGGTGCTAACATGAAGATTCTAGAAGCAATATATTCTGAAGATGGAAAGAAGCAGAATATATTGAGACAGCTAAATAAACGGGACAGAAGACAGAAGCAATCCTAGATTGATATAAATTGTATAGCTGATTTATAGGATATCAATTAGAGATTGATTATGTAGCTGTGTACTATATAAACACAGATAGGTTAACCCTAAAAGGGAGGCGAATACTATATACATTATTCTTGTAACCTAGCAGCTCTCTGTGATATTTTACATCACAAAGAGAAGAGTTATTTATATAATTCAGTTGTTGATTTATAAACAGTGTTCTTTATTGTTATTATCATACTTATATTGATTATATATTGTGAAATCGGCCTAACAATTGGTATCAGAGCCAAGGCTGATTAGTATATACAGTTTAACGATCCAAACACAAGTATAATCATGACTGACATCTCTCAGGAAGGTTCTAATGCAGGTTCAACCTTAGATAATCATACTTATGTGAATATTATTGCATCTTCAAGACCTGCACCTACCAGAAGAAGCTTGTTCCAAAATCCAGAAGAGAGTCCCTTTGATGACATTTATTGGGTTAAAGGAATAAGGTGTTCACTTGGATCAAGGCAAGATCTTCTAGTTCCTACAATATTCCATGTCTACTTCCTGGACATCTAATCTTTCTCCTTGAGTTAAAGTCTCGGTTAAATAAATGAGTGGAACATCTACCTCGCAAATCTCTTAATCTACCGTGCTCAGATCAGTTTCTTCAAGGATTTTCTCTAAAGGGATTCTGTGTTGAACAGTACAGTGGAAATACTTTTTGATCCAAGTGTGACTCGGCAAAGCAGACATCAGTACCAAGCTACTTGTCAACCATCCTCTTCAGAATGGTGAGTAAGTGAGGTATGAATAAACTTCCTTATTTTTTTTTGATGTCTCATATGCAACCAGTGTTTAAATGACTTTCTTGAAAACTAAGTTTTCCAGAAAGAGTGAAAATTTTGTCTAAGTCAAAATTTACTTTATCGATGGATATCCTTATCCGTAGATAGTCATTCATAACACTGGATCAGTTTCTTTGCTTTGTCTATGGATACTGATTATCCGTAGATAATTTTCTACATCTATGGATACTACTTTTGCTCCTCTACGGATAGTGCAAAAAGGCGGTGTCTATATCTGTAGAAAATTAAATTTTAAATCTCAGCCTTTGTAAGTCATATATCCTTAGATGAGATACGTGTAGTTTACATAATATCTAGCATCACTGATCAGTAGCTTTGTTGTTAAGCTGAAGAGCTCATGCAAAGTAGTTCTGAGGAGAGAAATGAGTATTCTTTTAAGAATTCTCATACCAATTATTGACAAAACTAAATTGAATACCTTGGTAGGAAATTCATGTTTTGAAAAGTTAGTTGGTGATCTCTCTCATGACTAAATAACAGAATGCTAGAAATTATGTTAACAACTTGTTTATGTATTAGTACCTTAACTTTTCCTGGAATCATTGTTGTATCTCAAGAGATTATTAACCATTCAGTACTTGATAATCCAAGAGATACTTGCTATGCTCTAATTGGATGCCTAGATGTTGATACTTGCAGGATAATTTCCTAATCAAGAAGACACAACACAATTCATGCCAACTCCAAGGAAATAAGTTCAGGTCATGGCTCAGAAGAAATGCTTAGCTTAATGTCAAATCAAAAGATGCAGCTGATGTATCCAAGCATTTCTCAAAAGAGTCAAGTACACAAACCTCATGCACCATGCTATTCGAAGAAGTGATGTGCATGTTGTAGTGGAACTGTACTGTGTTCCAAGGGAACAACATTTAACCAGATATCTTGCCAATGCTCTTAATGCAGCAACTCACTTGAGTTGACAAATGAGTTTGGTAGGTAATGACTTCTTATTCTCTTACATATCTGTGTTAAATGCATGCAGCCAATGATTTCAATCTCTGGAATTATTTGTTTATTTTGTGTGTTTTATTTGTTTGTTTCTGTTTTGGTTATCATGACAAGTCAATACAGTTGAATGATGTTATGCACTAAGTGAAGTTGTCTAGAAATGATCTTCTGAGTAATACTCAATGAGATAGCAAGCTACTTTTCTCATTGATATTAAATAGTTGATCATCTCTAGACATTAACAAGCTAGTGCATTGCTGTTCTTTGATTTTTCCATGGATGAATATTCAGGGATGTCATTTGTCAAATGTAATACATTTAATGAATGATGTCAGCTGAATCAGTGTCTCAAAAATTCAAATAACTTGATTGCTACATTATTCAAAAGATATTGATTTTTTTATGTCTCTTGTCTAGAGATTTTTGTGTAATTTATTTAGTTGAACATATTTATATGGCCAGCTATTTATTTTTTATTCTTATCTCTATTCAAATATCTTTGTCATGATAATCTTTGTAATCTGAGCTGAGGCACATTTTTCACTCTAGGAACTCGAGTAGTCTCTTCATTTACACTAGAGTGATTTAATGCATGT
Organism: Heracleum sosnowskyi; assembly: GCA_030848705.1. Classification (NCBI taxonomy): domain Eukaryota; kingdom Viridiplantae; phylum Streptophyta; class Magnoliopsida; order Apiales; family Apiaceae; genus Heracleum; species Heracleum sosnowskyi. Next base: position 45,168,036 of record CM061239.1, on the reverse strand, counting down.
CTCTTCAGTTCTCTTAACCCCCGTTTAACCCTAGTTAAACACACGGGCTATCTAGCAACCCCCTGCCTATTTAAAGGCACAATCGTAGCTCATCATCTCATCATCATCTTTTAAAATTACTCAAAATGGTTCCTGGTATTCTTGACATCTCTCCAGAAGAGTACCACCGGCTATCAAGAGTCAGCAAGATTCTTCTCCTATAGGAGAAGGTTGAGCAGCTCCTTCAAGAGGAGAGGGATGAAGTGGATGTGATGAGGGCAGCCCTGATTTCCCTGGCAGCCCGCAACAGGCGGCGCTGTCCTGGAGGAGGCCCTAATGGAGCTCCTGGGGGAGCAGCAGCAGCTTAGCTGTTGTTTAGCTGCTTCTCCGGTCGAGAGGGCTGGGACCTGAGGGGGGGGGGGGGGGCTAGGCTGTTTTGTTTTTAAGTTTATGGTTTTCAAATCAATGTATTATGTAATTTTTTTTAATGAAATGATAAAGGTTTTTCCCCTCTGTTTGATTAATTTATGTGTGATGTGAATGTGTTATTTCCTTTCTGCATATTTAAATCTTTCAACATGTCTAACGATTTAAAAATGAATTGCATGTTAACAAGATTTAACTCTAACAAAAGGGAATTTGACAGACATTTCATAAAAAGGAATTACTGATAGAATTTGATCTGTTACACTTTTATTTCTCTTTTGATGACTTGATCAAAGTGTGCATTATGAATATCAGTAGACCTTTAGTTCTACAACTTTGATTAAGTTATCAAGAAGCCCTAATTGTTCAACTAATAGACTAGTGAGCTCTCTGAGCAACACAACAACTGTTTCATCTGTTTTGCATGAACTCGATGAAGAAACATCAGAAGAAAACTTGAAATTTTTTGAAAGAATTTGACAATCTAATCAAGTTAGGTATTTGCAGCTTCTGATGGTCTTTATGAGGAGGTTGTAACAATTAACGGGAAAACTGGTAATCTTGGACTTTAAGAGAATAAACCTTCAATGGAGAAGACTCTTAAAAGTTCATCACTGATAAAGGAAAGGTAATCATCTAATCTTTATCAGACTCTCACTTGCTAAAATCTATATCATTTTTCTTTGCCTTTTCAAAAACTGAGATGAGAACAAATTGGAATGACCCCCAAGTTCTCTACCCTATCAGTTACACCCTAAATGTAATAAATAACTCCTAACCCCCTCTACAGTTTCTCAACACACTGTAGTTGCAAAATTCTAGCAAATCTCAACCAGTGGGGAGTGATGAAGGAGTTAAGTGAGGGTGAGGGCAGTGGTGAACATCAAGAAACCACTAGAAGAAATGTGAGGGTGAGATTACCAGCCAGACTGCCTTATGTATTCTCAAAAAGGCATAATGGTTAAAAAGGATTAGCTCTTTTCTGGTTGTAGTCTCTCAAAAGACTATGATCATTGAAAAATGCTCATATCCAGGAGCACTAATTAGGGATTGGGACACTGTGTGCAATATGTGGCTTATTACCATTTCTGTTTCTTGAAGTAGAAAGAAAATATATGCACAGGCACATGAGGAGCACACACTATTCTTAAATTCAGTTTAATGCATCTTCTTCAAATGCGAGGATGCAGTCCCCAGTCCATTTCACCTCATTAAGTGATAACTGCAGCATTCAACTCATCAGTACTTGATTCTCCATTTTCTGAACTCTTGGAGAAGCTCCATTCACCTAGTGATCATTCTCTTTCAGAGAATTTGTTGGATCACTAGTCTCTTTTTGATGATCTTGATTTAAGCAATGTGCACTTAAATGTCACATTCAATCTTCACAGAACTTACATCAATTTCTACTTCACAAGCCCATTCTTCAAAATCCTCTACGGATATCCTTCATCCGTAGAAAGGTGTCTCTCAATCTACGGATAAGCCTAACCAGCAATTATTCGTAGACCAACGATATTGATTTCCCTGACTCTTTCTTGAAAAATCATTCGGCTCATTCCAACGGTGTATCAAGTAATTCAATATAGTTGAGACATCTATAGGTTTGTGGGAAGGGAGAGAGTGGAGTGGCTGGCTTGAGACCAGGCAAAAGGAGAGGGAGAGAATAAGAGGCATGCTAATTCTTCCAGCATGGAAAAATGAGAGTTTTTGAGTACCCCTTTAGTAAGGGAAGGTGAGTTGTGTGAAGTGAGCCAGGCTGAGATCTTGATGCAAGAACAGAGAGATTCCTGAGAGAAATCTTTCGATGCTTGAAGTGTTGGATTCCTAAACCCAAATATCTTATTCAGTAACTAAGTTAATGCCTCCTCTATCGTACTTGCTGATAACAAAATAGGGGAGAAGTTAAACAGAGAAGATAGGTTGTTCTCAGGGGGAGTTAGAAGGAGATCTCAGACTTCAGAATTTCTCTACCCTCGATTACAATCTATTAGAACCCCTTAGAGGAAGGTATAGACTAAGTTACAGGAAAATATATGGAATCTGACAGCTTCAAGTTGTTTTTCTTTTTGCAGCATCATCAAATTATGTCCAGTATTAATCTCTATCTGAAGATCAATGAGAACATTGAAGGGTTTTGTTATCATCAACTTAAGGATTTATGCCAGTTCTAACAGTCATAAAATGGGGGAGATTGTTAGGGTTGATACATTTGGAATGATGATAACAAAATACTCAAGACAAGAATTTGATCATGATACTGAAGCTGATTGTCAGAAAGCTAGTTCACAGAAGCTGATAAATCAGGAAGCTAACTAGAAGGCATTTTATCTTTCCAAGGTCTAAGAGCCACATCAAATGAATGGAAGATATTCTGTCATCAAGTTAGGAAGCAATTCAGAAGCAAGCCAACAGACGTCTAATCAAGCACCAAGTGTTTCAGTGGTAAGCCTGCCTAAACAACTCAGTAATGGTGAATCAATAAGGATGACAAGATATTTTATCTAAAGATGAAGCTAAGTGTATCTGTTCTACGGATAAAGCTATTTAAATCTTATTTCATCTACGGATACGAGCAGAAAACATCAAATGCCATCAACGGATAGAAGCTGAGGACATCTTGTCTCATCTACGGATAAAATCTGAGGACATCATATCTACAGATAAAAGCAGAAGGAAGTCGATCTACAGATACAGCTGAGGATGTCATGTTTTATCTATGGATGCAGCTAAGGAGGTCATGGTCTATCTATGGATGCAGCCAAGAATGTTATGTTCCATCTATGGATATAATTATGGAATATTACTTCTACGGATATTCTGAGATTACCTTTCTACGGATAATTGACGTAGAATGGTAGTCTACGGATAAGGAATTAATACGCCTACTGATGTTCATCTCATTCAACATGAAAAACAAATCTATGTAAAGGAATCTTTTGAAGTTTTCTTTATTTAACAGGTTGAATGGAGGACAGTCTCAGAGATCATCATTACACACCCGTGACTAAAAGATGTTGGATAACGACGCAAAAGATGTATGGAATAGGGAGTCAAATTGTAAATATTCGAAGGCTCAAATTCCTACAAATGAAATGTGAAGTCATCCATTATCTTTTATGTCTCGATGTATAAATAAGAGTTAAAGCAGCTACCTAGAAGCCTACCTTCTAACTAGACACAAAGGAAAAGATTGACAAGCATGAAGACCTATATGCAATACTACATGTTCACTTATCTCAGCTGATAGTGACTTGACAGTCGGGTAACCAATGAAAGGTCTCTTTCATGCAGATGTCACAAGGGCTTGGAAGCTAGGTCAATTGCATGGACTTAGTAATTTTTGAAGAGAGAAACACACTCAATTAGAAAGCACCATTTGGGACTATACAAGTTTATCTGTGACGCCAACCAAGGCATTTCCCGAATAGGATAGTTTCTGAGACGAGCATGTGATCAAGCAGAACCAAAAATGTAATATTTTATTATGTTGTAGGTTTTGTTTGTAACACACAGTCGATGTATATAAGACTTTGTGGAGTAGCATATAATATGTGAAGAGAGCACAAAGCTGAATGTAAAAACACTTAGGCTCTCTTTCATCATCTGTGTAAGCAGCTGGAGTTTGTTGAAAAACAAAACCAGATAATTCTTCAATTTACACCTCAGGTGGGCTTTTTCCGAGAAACTCACCTGAAAAGTTTAAAAAGTTTGCTTGTCTCCTGCATTTCTTTTTAACTCGAAGAATTCATTTATGTTCACGGCTTGACTCAATTTTAGTTAATTTGCAAGCACATATGTTCATACTGTAAAAAGTTTGAAAAAGTTTTGTAAAATTAACTAGATTGTATTCAAACCCCCCCCCCCTTCTACAATCTAGGTTGCATTGTTCTGGGAATAACAAATATTTAAAAGGAAAATAGCAAATATAGTAATGTAAGGTAAAATTATTGAAATTGATTAAAATATTATTATTTATTTCAGAAATGGAAAAATAACATAACAAGTAATGAAAACATATTTATGATGGAAAAAATATCCACAACTTACATTCAATGTTATTACAATCATAAATAACAACTAAGTAATTGTAAACATTTTTTAGTCAATAGTTGTTTGAGATGTTACTAAAATGATCGTTTCACATGTCTCCAAGTATATTTCGGTTAGATACTTTTAATTAATATGCATATGATGGAAAAAAAAGTATCCATAACTTAGCATTGAAGATATTTAATTTGAATTTTAAATGAATTTGTTTTCACTTTTACATACATATTTTAAGAATAAAATACAAAAAACAAAAAAATGTGTTTGAGTAATGTGTCATTGCTACCACAACAATGAAACATTGCGGAAGCAATTGTTTCCGCAATGTATCATTGTTGCTGCAACAATGATACATCGCTCCCAGAAGATATTTTGAACATGAACTCTCTACTCCTCATCCAGAAAATCCGCATAAGGAAATGAGGGGAAAATGATAGGCTACAAATAGAAGTAATAAACTAAGCCCACCCAGATTGTAGAAGTAAGGACTACTGTACCTGGACACGTACAACTATATGCGAATCAAACGCTTATGATTGTATATACCTACACTTTCATATCTCTTTCATTAAATAGCCTAAGAAAAAATGTTCAGAGGTTACTTCCTCTCACATGCACTCACAACCAGTGGCGGACCTCAGGCTGGGCTGGGGTTGGCTCCAGCTCGGGTCAAACTCCACCAACCCATTATTAGGATATAAATCCCAATTAATTTCAGCCCGGGTAAAAACAAAACAAAGCCCTGTTATATTAATATCTAATCAACTCAGCCCATATAAAAAAGATCAGGATTTTTGAAATTGCTTAGCCCATCAGATAGATTTGTATTGTGTGTATCTGCCCAAATCAAATATGAATAAAACCTGCTGCCCAGTTTATTTTTTAATTAAGCTGCTGCAACTTATAATAAAACATGCATTGAGGTTGATCATTTTATGGCTAGTGGAGAACGCGAGACTGGTAGGAGACTTAATCAGATTGGAAATTTGCAATAAACCGGATCTACTAGGTGGAGCTCTCACTTTGACTGTGTTTATAGCTTGATTGATAAGTATGGTTCAATAATTGTTGTGTTGGAAAGCATTAATAGTTGTACTACTTCTTCGAGCTCTCAACATGGAGACGCTAGAGGTTCTTTAAAGGCACTGAAATCATTTAATTTTCTATTTGTATTACACTTGATGCATAAAATCATGGGCATCATAGATTTGTTTTGTCGAGCTTTACAAAGTAAATAAATTGATATCTTGAATGCCATGGATTTAGTTGCAACAACAAAAGAATTGCTACAATCTTTGAGAGATGATGGTTTTGATGTTCTTTTGCATTATATCATATCAACATATCGGTATGTGAAAAGTTTGGAATTACTATACCAGATATGAGTGCTCGTTTTATGGATGAATTTCGTTATATGCGACAAAGAGATGATATATCAGTTGAGCATCATTATCATTATGATGTGTTTAATTCTGCAATTGATTTTCAGTTAGAAGAGCTACAATATAGGTTCAATGATAATGTCGTGGAGCTTTTGAGATTAAGTTCATCTTTGGAACCGAAGAATAATTTTAGTTTGTTTGACAATGAGCAGATTTGTACTCTTGTTAGTACCTTTTATCCTGCCGATTTTAGTGTACAAGATATGCACCATCTTCAACTCCAACTTGATCATTAGAAGATTGATGTTGTTAATTCTACTCTTTCTGAGTTATGTGTACTACTAGTTGATACAGGAAAGACTGAACACTACGATTTGGTTTATAGGCTAATTTATCTTATGTTGACTCTCCATGTTTCTACAACAACTACAGAAAGAGTTTTTTCAGCTACGAAATTATTGAAGACCGAACTTCGAAATAAAACGGGGGAAGAATGTTTGAGAGATTCTATGCTTATCAACATTGAGAGGGAGTTTGCTAAACATATTGATATAAATGCAGTGATAGATAAATTTTATGCTCAAAAGAATCGTCGAGTACAACTCAAATGATGTAAGTAAATCTTTTTTTCCCAGTTGTAAATCTACTTCTATATATTAAATGGCATCTAAGGGTAATTTGAGCCAATAAAATGGCTTTGAAATTACAAATTTATCTTTAATTGTTGAAAAATCACAAAAATACCCCTCACTATAATTTATGCTAAGAATTGTGAATTGTGTCCTTATTGGGATTCGAACCCCTACAATCCTCTTAGAATGTCCATGTCATAACCATTGTGCTACATTAATTTCAGATTTTATTTTGAAATTCTTATTAGATTAACCACATCGTCTCTTTTTATTCTTCTTTTAATTTAACTTTTAGGTATATTAAATGTCGGTTTATGTTATTTATATACCATATTTTTTTTAGTTTTCATAATTTTATATATAACTATATATTCAATCGTCTTTATAAAATTTTTATTACTAATATGGACAGAAAATTAATTCTAGAAATATAATTAATGATACATTAATTAGACCTAGAATGGTCCAATAATACGGCCTAATAAACAAGGCCCAAGACCCTAATTATTTATTAATTTCGTAATTAATAAATAGGGAAAATATACAGCACATCAAAAGAGTCCAAAATATGGTAAATTCAGCAAAGAAGGATCTAGAATCCCAATTACAAGAAATAATGAGTCACAGTCCTTATCAACAAGGAAAAGTCTTGTCCATCAAGAAATACAAGGTTTATCCATTATCAAAAAGGAGACTTATTCGCTAAGTCTCCTAAACTTAATCTAAATACGAGGCTCCAGACACCTATATAAGGACCCAGCTCCTTCACAATAGAACTACGTCTTTGGCTTGATTCTCAGCACTGGTTGAGATACGTAGGCATCTTATGAGGACCGATTTAGTCACGAAACACAAGAGCAGCCATTAAAGCTCGAAGCTCTCTTAAATCCCAACAATTAATTTACAAGTACACTTTTTAATCCATAACATTTGGCGCCGTCTGTGGGAAGACAACATCAACCATGGCAAACACACGAAGAACAACTCGAGATACTCAAACTTCTGAGGAGCTTCATATCACCTCTGAGGCTGATACTCTCGGAAATCAACCACCGCCAACTACTGGCATTCAAGGGGCGAATATCCCCCTCACCACCACTCAAGGGCCCGAAATCTCAATTTCGATTGAAGGGACGAATCCCCTGCAGATGGTCATTCATGGATCTAATCCACAAGAGACCGCTCACCAGCAACCAATCACGACCTCCCCACTGCTCATGAATGCACCAAGTGGTCTTCAACTCCATACTACAGATCTTCCTCAATACGCAACTCAAACTTTGGGGATGCCAAGTTATGGCATGCTCCCTCGACCCATGGCGGGCGGTAGTGGTCTCAATCCCACCTACCACGAGGCATACGTTCCTCCTTATATACAAGGTCTGGGACCCCAAAATCTACAAACTCAAACTCGAAGGACCCCTTTGATTCGAGATTACTCGGGACCCTATACCGAGGATGAAAATGACTCAACTGTAGAAGAAATGGATGTTGCCCCAAGGAGAAGACGTTCTTCTCAAACAAATCGGGAACAATCCCAAACTACTAAGGAAAATATTGCGGCCCATGAGGCAGAGGCTGCAAGGCTCAAAAAATTATTGGCAGAGGAGGAAGCAGCAAAAGCACAACGAGTCCCTGTGATTAATTTGGACCCGACACCAAGAAGAACCAAGAGGGCTGAAGCCCCAAGGAGTGATCCTAGTGTTTTGTTGCCCCTAGGAGATCCTGATGATCCTACACCACCATTCACTCAAGACATCATGAAAGCTACCATATCCAGGAAATTTAAGATGCCAACGATTAAAGCTTATGATGGAACAGGAGATCCCGCGAATCATGTAAGAAACTTCTCTAATGCACTGCTGTTGCAGCCAACCAATGATACAGTTAAGTGTAGGGCGTTTCCACAAACCTTGGCAGGCATGGACCAACGTTGGTATAGTCGTCTACCTCCCAACTCTATTGGGTCTTTCAAGTAACTAAGCAAAGCATTCATCAACCAATTTGTTAGTGGAAGGGTGCACGAAAAAAGTTCTGCATCACTCCTGGGAATCCAGCAAGGAAAGAATGAAGCTTTAAGGGATTACATCAACCGATTTACCCGGGAGGCTCTGAAAGTCCCGGACTTGGAGAACAAAGTAGCTATGATAGCCCTGCAGCAAGGAACCACCGATGATCACTTCAAAAGATCATTGGCAAAACATCCACCCGAGAGCATGCTGAAGCTCCAAGATAGAGCCGAGAAGTACATCAAGGCTGAGGAAAGCATGAGAAAGTATGAACCCACTGCTGGTGGTAGTGGAAATTCAAAGAAACGAAAGGAAACATGGGAGTATGACATCAAGGAAAAGTTTCCTAGAACATCAAAGGATTCTGATTCTCCACCCAAGAGGAGCAATTTTGGGCCAAAGTTTACGAAGTATGCAAGATTGAACACTCCCAGGAGCCAAATTCTGATGGAAATAGCAAAGGAAGAGGAACTCCGATGGCCGAAGCCACTAAGAACTGATATGTCTAAACGGAATCAAAATCAATTTTGTCGGTTCCACAAGGAAGTCGGTCACGATACCGACGATTGTAGACAATTGAAAGATGAGATCGAGTTTCTGATACGGAGAGGAAAACTCAATAAATTCACCAAGGACGGAAATCAAGGGAGTCAAAGAGGAAACTATGAAAGGAAGGATTATGAAAGAAGGGACAACAATCAAGATCGTAATCCCAAGCCCCGAGAGGACCAACCGCTGATGGGTCCTCCCGAAACTCAAGGAAAGCATATGCCTGAGAGGTAATGACTGTGGTCGGAGAAGCACCGAAACGTGCCCGAACAGAAGTATCAATAGGTTTTGATGATTCTGACTTGGAGGGAGTGAAGTTTCCCCACGATGATCCCTTAGTCATCATACCCGTGATAGGGAATTCTGAAACAAAGAGAGTTTTGGTCGACAATGGAGCTTTGGTGGACATCTTGTTCCATGATGCTTTTATCAAGATGGGCTATACTGACTATCAGTTGACACCCTCGAATATGCCCATATATGGATTCAATGGAGTGGAATCAAATGTGGAAGGTACTATCCAACTCCCAATGACAATGGGGCAAGGGTCGAATACGTCTACTCAGATGTTGAATTTCATAGTTATAAAGGCAACTTCGACCTACAATGCAATCCTGGGAAGGACGGGTCTTCATGCGTTCAAGGCTGTTGCCTCATCTTATCATCTGAAAATCAAGTTCCCAACGAGGAATGGAATTGGTGAAGAACAGGGAGATCAAAAGATGGCTAGAAGCTGTTATGTAGCCGCTTTAAGGCCTGATAGAATCGGGGGGCAGGTTCTCCTCATTAAAGACATGGATACCAGTGATAATGAGGACCGAAGAGGGAAACCAACTGAGGATTTAATCCCAATTCCCTTAGTCCCTGGTGAACCGGAGAAGGTGACTTATGTTGGAGCACTATTGCCTGAACCATTAAAAAGCAAGCTCATATCTTTTCTTCAAGAGAACAATGACGTTTTTTCTTGGACAGCGGCCGACATGCCAGGAATTGATCCCCAATTGATAACTCACAAATTGAATGTGGATCCTGAAAGGAAGATGGTGAAGCAGAAGAAGAGAAATTTTGCTCCAGAGAGGCAAGAGGCCATTAAACAAGAAGTAGAAAAGCTTCTGGAGGCCGGGTTCATTGAAGAAATACAATTTCCGAAATGGTTGGCCAACCCAGTGATGGTCAAAAAGGCCAATGGAAAATGGAGGATGTGTGTGGACTTCACTAATTTGAATGATGCATGTCCTAAGGATTGTTTTCCCTTACCAAGGATTGATGCCCTAATAGATGCCACAGTTGGGCACGATATGCTGAGTTTCATGGATGGCTTCAGTGGATACAACCAAATCAAAATGCACAAAGATGACATCTCCAAGGTATCATTCATCACTGACTTTGGTTTTTTCTGTTATCTAGGGCATTTGGACTTAAGAATGCAGGGGCAACATACCAAAGATTGGTGAACAAAATCTTTGAACACCTAATTGGAAAAACTATGGAGGTCTATGTGGATGACATGTTGGTTAAAAGCCTCGATAAGGCCGATCATATAAACCATCTATGGGAAGCGTTTGAAGTGCTGAGGCACCACAAGATGATGTTGAATCCAGCTAAGTATGCCTTTGGTGTAGGCTCGGGAAAATTCTTAGGCCTGATGGTTTCCAAGAGAGGAATCGAGGCTAATCCCGACAAAATTAAAGCAATTCTAGACATGGAACCACCACGGACTGTTAAGGATGTCCATAAACTAACGGGAAGAGTGGAAGCATTGGGAAGGTTCATCTCCAAGTCGGGAGAGAAGTGCTTACCTTTCTTCAAAGCACTCAAGAACGTGAAATTTTTTGAGTGGACAACCGAAAGCCAAGAGGCCTTTGAGGCCCTAAAGAATTACATGGTTGAGGCACCACTGTTGGCAAAACCAAAGCCAGGATAAATTCTCTATTTGTACTTGGCGGTTTCTAACACAGCCCTTGGAGCCGTTTTGGTAAAAGAAGAATTGAAGGTTCAGAAACCCATTTACTACGTGAGAAAGATCCTACATGGGGCAGAAATAAACTACTCTACGATTGAGAAGTTTGCCTTAGCCTTGATAATGGCCTCAAGAAAGTTACGCCCATACTTCTAGGCTCACAAGATAGAGGTCTTGACCAATCAGCCTCTAAGAAACATATTGCATAGCCCTCAAGTTAGTGGAAGGTTGATCAAATGAGCTATTGAATTGGGAGAATTTGACATCAAGTACAAGCCTCGAACGGCCATAAAAGCTCAAGCACTCGCTGACTTCATGGTTGAATGCACTATTGACAACCAGGAAGTCGGTGGGCAAGAAGTAATAGATGAAGACAAGAAAGATGAAGACATGGTGTCCAAAGAATGTTGGGTGCTCTATTTTGATGGAGCATCAAAAACAAAATCAAGTGGAGCAGGTTTGGTGCTACAAAGTCCTGATGGATTCCTCATAGAGTACGCACTAAAACTGGAGTTCCCAACGACAAACAATGAAGCTGAGTACGAAGCCCTGATAGCTGGCTTAGGGCTGGCTGGAGCCTTGAGAGTTAAAACTCTGAAATTGTGTGGAGACTCGAGGCTAGTGGTTTCCCAAGTAAATGGGGAGTTTGAGGCTAGAGATGAAGTCATGGCCAAGTACCTAAAACTTGTCAATGCCATCATGACTCAGTTTGATGAATGCTATGTGGAACACATTCCAAGGGAAGAGAACATGAAGGCCGATGCCTTGTCTAAATTTGCTTCTTCTGAAATTGAGAACTACGCAAGAAGTGTATACTTCCAAGTCTTGAAGACCCCAAGCATCAATGGAAAGTTGTTAGCACCTATTGATGTTGCTAGCTGTTGGTTGGATCCCATCAAATCTCATCTGGAAACTGGTTGGTTACCCAACGACACCTCAGAAGCACGAAAGTTGTATGTGAGAGCACTAAGGTATACCCTGATTGAGGGAATCCTATACAAAAAATCTTTCATTGTTCCTTATCTGAAGTGCTTGAGGCTCCAAGAGGCAGAATTGGCCCTAAGGGAAGTGCATGAAAGAATTTGTGGGCAGCACTTGGGGGGCAGAGCCCTTGCTCATAAAATCACTCGTCTAGGCTTCTATTGGCCAAGCATACTTGTAGATGCTAAAAGCTATGTAAAGAGATGTGAACGGTGCAAAAAGTATGCGCCGGTGGTTAGACAACCACCAGAGATGATGACATCCATAAACTCACCTATCCCATTCGCCATGTGGGGGATGGATATACTTGGACCATTTCCAATGGCAAGTGCGCAAAGAAAGTTCTTGATAGTAGTAATCGACTACTTCACCAAGTGGATTGAGGCTAAGCCTTTAGCCAAGATAACCACCAAGCAGGTGATGCATTTCTTCTGGGAAAATGTGATATGCAGATACGGGATTCCACGTATCTTGGTCACAGACAATGGAACTCAGTTTAACAACGATGAATTCAAGAAGTATTGTGACGAGAATGATATCAAGTTACGCTTCACTTCTGTTGCCCACCCTCAAGCAAATGGGCAAGCTGAGGTTGCCAATAGAATTATCCTGGATGGACTGAAGAAAAGAGTTGAACGCTCTAGAAACACTTAGGTAGACGAATTTCTCCCCATACTATGGGCATATCGTACTACTTGTAAAGTCACCACTGGAGCAACCCCCTTTCTGTTGGCATATAGGGCAGAGGCAGTGGTTCCATTGGAGATTACTCACACGTCTCCAAGAGTTGAGGCTTATGAGCCAGAAGAAAATAAAGAAGGCTTGAGGCTAGATTTAGATCTAATTGATGAAGTTAGAGATGAGGCAAATGCCAAGATAGTTGAACATCAGAAACGAGCATCTTTCTATTACAACCTAAGGGTTAAAGAAAGGTTCTTTCGACAAGGAGACTTAGTCCTCCGAAAGATTGAGGCATCCAGAGTTGGACAGAAAGGAAAGTTGGCTCCAAATTGGGAAGGACCATATCGAGTTAAGAATGTATTTGGACGTGGCTCATATAAGCTAGAAACCCTCGAAGGGCATGAGGTGCCAAGGACTTGGCATGCCTCAAACTTGAAATTCTATTATGTTTAAAGTGTTTCCTAACTGGACTCACTCACTACTAGGACAAGTAGAAATAAGGTCGATGAAACCAATCCAAGTTTTTAAAACTTGAGTATTATGTAAGGGTCGAACCCATTTTCAAGTTATAATTCAATTCAGCATTTTCATGTTTTTATGATAAGTTTATGCATTGAGTATTGTCAAATATTCAAGAAAATTCAAGGAAAATCACGAAATGATAAATTAAAACTTACAAGAGTTAAGTTATGCCCGAAGGCAGATAATATATAAGTAAAAACCACAAAACGGCTACAAAAGAAAAGACTACATAAGCTAGGCTTCTCCTCCCTTGTCGACGGTGTCATCTTCATCTTCTTCTGAGTCAGAACCAGAACCAGAGCGAGTAGCTGCAGAATCAGCACTGGCTGTCTGACCAGGAGGAGAGGAATGCCCTAGATCCAGAATCCTGTCGTCCTCCTCCATATCATCCTCTCCATCCAAAGCCACCTCTAATGGGGTAGGAGCATAAGGGCTTGGAAAGTCAGAAAGGATAAGTGATCCAGGCATCTTCTCCAGAACTTCAGCTAAGGCGCAGTCCCATCCCTTAGTGAACTGAACTGGAAAGAGGAGCTCGTCATGCTTACCAATTAAGTCTTTGTACTCCTGGGAGTCAAGGTACTCATCGATAAAGTCATCCTTGCCCCTCCTAAGTGAAACCAGCTCAGCTTGGGAGTCAGCTAGCTCCTTCTCCCTCCTAGCTACGGTAGCCCTAAGAGAGCCAACCTCCTCCTGAGGCTTCTCAAACTTGCCTTGGTTGGCCTCGGAAGATGAGCGCCAAGCCATGGCTTGAAAGAGAGCCCCTTGGAAGTTAGCATTAGTCTGCAAACAAGGTACAGATCAAAAAAGAAATTTGTAACATATTAAGTAAACTACAATATGAAAAGGAAATAAAAGCTTACCGCAGCTAGGGCCTGAGAGCCTGCAAGCTCCACTCCCTCCAGAGTGGAGTTAGAAACAAAGTCCTTGTAGTCACAAGGAGTGAGAGAGTGATAAGACCACTCAACAGCATGCTTGGACACCCCAACAACTGTGTCCTTCTTCCTGATACCCCAGTTGGGGCGCCAAACAGATCTCTTGGCTAAGGGAGGAGCCTCAACCTCCTCAACTGTGTCCTCATGAGGCCTTAAAAAGGCTGGGACACTTGAAGCTGCCCGAAAATCTTTGCCTCCCAAGCGAGCCCTTTTCATCCTCGCAGTTTCTCCATCCAAGGGCTCGTTGGATTTATTTATAAAGACCGCAGCTGCAAAAACACAAGAAAAGAAACGGTGGGTATAAGAAAATCTTAGATAAATAAAAGAAAGTTTGGAATGGGAGTTACCCTTGTCCGATACGCTCGAAAGTCTCAGGGACTTAAGCTGAAACTCATCCAGGAGCTCCCAGGCCAGTGTAGCATAATTGTCCTTAGTGAGCTCGGCATAAGCATGAGCCTCCTCGTCATTGAGGACAATATCATTGGGGCTACCATCCGAGACCCTACTGAATGATCTACGGAATAAGGTGCCCCAATCCCCTCCTTCCCAAACCAAATACATAAACTCATTTTTCCATTTCGGGTTGTTATCAGGAATGGATTTTGGGTGGAAAATGGGAGGTGTTGAAGGGCGATGATTAATGTAAACCCAACCCAGGGAAATTTCGGAACTATTTTTAAACTGAAATATTTTCCTAAATAAATCTACAGAAAGAGGAAAGTTGTTCTTTAAACAAAGAACTATAAAACTCATTATAATCCTCCAAGCATTGGGAGGAAGTTGGCAAGGATTAATCCTAACGTCTGCTAGCAGTTTGGGAATGAAATCGTGAAAAGGAAACCTAAGTCCTGCAACAATGGTGTCCTTATAAATGCAGAGAGAATCAGGACGCCAATGGCAGGAACGATCTCCTGGGCCAGCTGGGATAAGTCTATAGGGGGTTTTAACTCTATACATTTTGTTATAGTCCATAATTTTATCAACTTCATGGAATTTGTTACTGTAATCAAAAGAGTCTAGATGGGACACTGAGGGATAATCGTCACCACGTTCAATAATCATATCTTGTAAAGACATATGAGAAGAACGAATAGTGATACCTCTCTTCGAAGCTTGATTCATTTTTTGAAGGCGTTGGGCAGCGCGATCAGACATCTTCAAATCTTCAAGAAAAATTTCCAGAATCTTCAAAACTTCAAAGTAAAAACTCAGAAAACTTCAAATCTTCAAGAAAAATTTCCAGAATCTTCAAAACTTCCCAGAAAATCTTCGAATCTTCAACGACAAACCCAGAAAATCATCAAACGATGAAGATTAAACAAAGAAAAAGTTGAATACGGCTGAGGAAAACTCACCAGAAATCGCTTCACCACGGAGTAACTAGAGAGAAAAGCTAAAGAGAAATTTTTAGAAATTGAAGGTATGAAATGAAGAATGAAATGGAAATCTCACTCTTTTATAACCTAAACAGCCGGTCACCCAACCGACCAAGGGAAGGGCAACCGACTATGGCCAGTCAAGGCCTATAAACCTTTTATTGGACTTCAAAAATTAAAGCCCAAAAACAATTTGAGGCTCAGGAAAATTTAAAAGCCCAAAAACAATTTGAGGCTCGGGCAAAATTAAGGCCCAATAAAACTTAAGCCTAAGGCGAAATCAGAACCCAATAGGTTTGAGGTTGAAAAGACCTTAAATCGAGGTCGAACATTTGAGATCGAAAATATATGGGAAATCAAGGTCGAATCCATCGACCTCGCACCAATTTGAGGTCGAAAAGTAAAAAGCTTGAAGTCGAAAAAGAGCTAACTGAGATCGTAGAAGTGAGGTCGAAACTACACGAGCAATCGAGAACGAATCCATCGACCTCGCACCCATTTGAGGTCGAAAAGCAATGGATTTGAGGTCGAAAAGACCGTAGATCAAGGTCGAATGATTAAATTCGAAAATACACGGAAACACGAGAACAAATCCATCGACCTCGTACCGAAATGAGGTCGAAAATAAATGGATTCCTGGTCGAAGGCTCGAAGTCGAAAACATACGGAATAACGAGATCGAATCCATCGACCTCGTACCGAAATGAAGTCGAAAACAAATGGATTCGAGATCGAAAATAAATGGATTCCTGGTCGAAGACTTGAGGTAAAAATAAATGGATTCCTGGTCGAAGACTTGAGGTCGAAAAAGAAATGAGAAATGAGGTCGAATCCTTCGACCTCATACCAGTTTGAGGTCGAAATCCTGGTCGAAAATGACGTAATTTGAGGTCGAAATCCTGGTCGAAAATGACCTAATTTGAGGTCGAAATCCTGGTCGAAAATGACCTAAATTGAGGTTGATTTTGAGGAAAAATACGCAATAACTTCTAAGAAAACCCCAGGAAGATTTTCCCAGAAGTTGGGGGGCAAATGATATGGACAGAAAAGTAATTCTAGAAATATAATTAATGATACATTAATTAGACCTAGAATGGTCCAAGAATACGGCCCAATAAACAAGGCCCAAGACCCTAATTATTTATTAATTTAGTAATTAATAAATATGGAAAATATACAGCACATCAAAGGAGTCCAAAATATGGTAAATTCATCAAAGAAGGATCCAGAATCCCAATTACAAGAAATAATGAGTCACAGTCCTTATCAACAAGGAAAAGTCTTGTCCATCAAGAAATACAATGTTTATCCATTATCAAAAAGGAGACTTATTCGCTAAGTCTCCTAAACTTACTCTAAATACGAGGCTCCAGACGCCTATATAAGGACCCAGCTCCTTCACAATAGAACTACGTCTTTGGCTTGATTCTCAGCACTGGTTGAGATACGTAGGCATCTTGTGAGGACCGATTTAGTCACGAAACACAAGAGCAGCCATTAAAGCTCGAAGCTCTCTTAAATCCCAGCAATTAATTTACAAGTACACTTTTTAATCCATAACAATTACACTTATACTTTTTCAGTTAAATAGATACCAATACCCTCTATAATTTATGCTAAAATTGAATGAATTTGTGTCCTCGTTAGGATTCGAATCCATGAATTCCTCTTAGGATGTCCATGTCATAACCATCGTCTTACATTGATTTTTATATTTACTTTAAATCTTATTAGATAAAACACATAATCTCCTTTTATTTTTATTTTTTTTAAATTTAACTTTAGGCATATTAAATGTTGGTTTATATATATATATATATATTATATCGTTTTTTTCATTTTTGTAGTTAAATATGTAACTATATATCTTCAATCGTCTTTGTAAATCTTTTGTTACACATGTATTTTTTTTAATTAAATAGATATGAATTATGTTGTTAATTGGTGTAATATATATTTTTATATATAATTACATAAATCTTATTATAATTTATCTGAATTATTCAAGTATGGATATACAAGATATCTATCTTTACTATGATATAATAGCCGAAACATTGAAAGTTTCGGTTTTCGGTCATTATTCTATTTAATAAATAATAAAGTAATATAAAATTAGTAACTAGCTGATTATCTTTTATAACAAAACACCTTATATTTTAATGAAAATATATTACCTTTTATAAACACGCCTAAAAAATAAAATTAGTATAGTTATCTTTCAATCATTAGTATTAGCTTTTTTTTTAATTAAAACAAGTTAACTTTTTTTAAACCCATATTATCTTTTAATAAACACACTTGAATTATTAGTACATTTCAAAAAAATATCAAACACTGTATTTTCATAATAAAAATGTCAATTATACTATATTATATATATTATTTGATTATTAATACATTCGCAAAAATATCAAATACTATATCTAATCATTAATAAAAGAGTAATGCTAGGGGTACCAAATTAGGTCCCAAAATGGATCACAAATGCCACATGTCATGTTCTTATTGGCTACAACTTAATTAATAATAGTGGACCCCTCTGCATTCACATTAATTCCCCCAATAAAATCATCCCAAACTTCCACATCACCAATGCCACATCATTTAGTACCAAAATTCGGTTCCCAATTCGGTACCTCTAGCATTACTCTTAATAAAATATATGAAACTCATTAATATAACCAAATAACATACTCTATATTTTACAATTATTAATGAAATATATAAATACCTACATATTGTACGGGTTATAAACTAATCTATCTATATTTATACTAAAATATAATAAGCAAACAAGTGTATCAATTTTTTGTTCAAATTTTGAATGTTAAATTTTTTCTAAAATCTATATGTGATCTGGGCTGAAAATAAACCCTAGAGACATAATTAATAGTCCGTTAATTAAACCTAGTGGGTTATTAAATCAGGCCTGATGAATGAAGGCCCAAAACCCTAATTAATTATTAATTTCGTAATTAATTAAAAGGCTGCTAATAAAGTTCATTAAATGTGTCCAAATTGAGACGTACTTCTGCTAAAAGTAGTCCTGAGAGACACCAAACCTAAAAGGAGTCAGCCTCCTACAAACTAGGACTCACAATCCTGATCTAAAAGAATGACTTCTCCCTCCGAACTCAAATCCACAAGTTCAAACTCAAACTCAACAAACTCCATTGATTCGAGACTTCTCTGGTCCCTACACCGAAGATGAGAATTATACAACTGATGATGAGAGGGATGGTGCCCCAAGAAGGAGACGTTCTTCCCAAGGAAATCAGGAACAACTCTAGACTACCAAGGATAAAATTGCGGCATATGAAGCTGAGGTTGCAAGACTCAAGAAGGTATTGGCTGAAGAAGAAGCTAGATCACAAACCCAATCAACTGGGACCGGGAGAATCCCGCTGATCAACTTAGATCCACCCTCGAGAAAAACTAAGAGGACTGAAGTCCCAAAAGGTGACCCGACTGAGTTATTACCCTTAGGAGATCCAGATGATCCAACACCCCCCCCCCCTCCTTTATAAAGGATATTATGAAGGTTCATATATCCAGGAAGTTCAAGATGCCAACCATCAAGGCTTATGATGGAACGGGAGATCCCGCTAATCATGTAAGGACTTTCTCCAATGCACTGATGTTGCAGCCTACTAATGATGCAGTCAAATCAGAGTATTTCCACAAACCCTTGGGGGCATGACTCAACGTTGGTACAATCGTCTCCCTCCGAACTCTATTGGGTCTTTTAAGGAATTGAGCAAAGCATTTATCAATCAGTTTGTTAGTGGAAGAGTGCATGAGAAGAGTTCTGCATCCCTTATGGGAATCCAGCAGGGTAAGAATGAATCCTTGAGGGAATACATAAATCGATTCACTAGGGAGGCCTTGAAGGTCCCGTATCTGGAGGACAAGGTAGCTATGATAACCCTACAACAAGGAACAACTGATGACCACTTTAAGAGGTCTCTGGCAAAACATCCACCCGAAAGCATGTTGAAGCTATAAGATAGGGCTGGGAAATATATCAAAGCTGAAGAAAGCATGAGGAAGTATGAACCCACTGCTGGGGGAAATGGAAACGGGAAAAAGAGGAAGGAGACTCAAGAATATGATGCTAGGGATAAGTATCTCATGACAGCAAAGGATTCTGACTCTCCACCGAAAAAGAACAATTTTGGACCAAGATTCACGGAGTATGCAAGGTTGAACACCCCAAGAAGCCAAATTCTGATGGAAATTGAGAAGGAAGAAGATCTTCGATAACCGAAGCCACTAAGGACTGGCTTGTCAAAAAGAAATCAGAATCAATTTTGTCGATTCCACAAAGAGGTTGGTCATGATACAGATGATTGCAGACAGCTGAAAGATGAAATCGAATTCTTGATCTGAAGGGGAAAACTTAACAAATTCACTAAGGACGGGAATCGTGAAAATCAAAAAGGAAATTATGAGAAGATAGACTATGACAGAAAGGATAATGATCAAGATCGTAATCCTAGACCCCGAGGGCCAGTCATTAATATGATATTCGGAGGACCAACTACAGCTGGTTCTTTAAGAAACGCAAGAAAGGCTTATGCTAGAGAAGTAATGACAGTTGTTGGAGAAGCACCGAAGCGTGCCAAGACAGAAATAGTCATAAGTTTTGATGATTCTGACCTAGAGGGAGTGAAATTTCCCCATGACGACCCCCTGGTCATTGTACCCGTGATAGGCAATTCTGAAACCAAGAGGGTTTTAGTTGACAACGGAGCTTTCGTGGACATATTATTCCATGATGCTTTCATCAAGATGGGATACACTAATTCCCAGTTGACACCCTCTAATATGCCCATATATGGGTTTAATGGACTAAAATCAAAGGTGGAAGTCACAATTCAACTCCCTATGACCATGAGACAAGGCTCGAAGACAATAACTCAGATGTTGAACTTTCTGGTCATAAAGGCAACCTCGGCTTATAATGCAATCCTTGGAAGGACGGGTCTTCATGCGTTCAAGGCTGTTGCCTCAACTTACCATCTGAAAATAAAATTTCCAACAAGGAATGGTGTTGGTGAGGAGTGAAATGATCAGAAAATGGCTAGAAGTTGCTATGTAGCTGCATTAAAGCCTGACGGAGTTGGGGGACAGGTTCTTCCAATTGAAGATATAGATGCTAGAGATAATGAAGTAAGAAGATGGAAGCCAGCTGAAGATTTAATTTCAATTCCTTTAGTTCCTGGTGAACCAGAAAAGGTTACTTACGTTGGAGCGTTGTTACCTGAACCCTTGAAGGGCAAGATCATATATTTTCTTCAAGAAAACAATGATGTTTTTGCTTGGATAGCAGCCGATAAGCCAGGGATCGATCCCTAATTAATAATCACAAATTAAATATGGATCCAGAAAGGAGGACAGTGAAGCAAAAGAAAAGAAATTTTGCTCCAGAAAGACAAGAGGCAATAAAACAAGAGGTAGATAAACTCTTGGAAGCAGGATTTATTGAAGAGATTCAATTCCCTGAATGGTTGGCTAACCCGGTAATGGTCAAGAAGGCCAATGGAAAGTGGAGGATGTGCGTAGATTTCACGGACTTGAATGATGCATGTCCTAAAGATTGTTTTCCTCTACCAAGGATCGATACTCTAATTGATGCTACTGCTGGACATGAGATGCTAAGCTTCATGGATGGCTTTAGTGGGTACAACCAGATTAAGATGCATAAGGATGACATCCCAAAGTTATCTTTCATTGCTGACTTTGGTGTTTATTGTTATCTGGTTATGGCATTTGGGCTCAAGAATGCAGGAGAAACATATCAAAGATTAGTGAACAAAATTTTTGAGCACCTCATTGGAAAAACTATGGAAGTTTATGTAGATGATATGTTGGTCAAAAGCCTTGACAAGACGGACCGTATAAATCATCTTCGAGAAGATTTTGAAGTGCCGAGGCACCACAAGATGATGTTGAATCCAGCTAAATGTGCCTTCGGCGTAGGATCAGAAAAATTATTGGGCTTGATGGTCTCTAAACGTGGAATTGAGGCTAACCCCGACAAAATCAAAGCGATTTTGGACATGGAACCACCACGGTCTGTCAAGGATGTTCAAAAACTAACTGGGAGAGTGGCAGCATTAGGAAGATTCATCTCCAAATCAGGGGAGAAGTGATTGCCATTCTTCAAAGCTTTGAAAAACATGAAAATTTTTGAGTGGACAGCAGAAAGTCAGGAAGCCTTTGAGGCCTTGAAGAAGTACATGGCTGAGGCACCATTGTTGGCAAAACCAAAACCGAGAGAGACACTATACTTATACTTGGTTGTCTCAAACACCACCCTTGGAGATGTTTTGGTTAAGGAGGAATCAAAGGTTCAGAAACCCATCTACTACGTAAGTAAAATTCTGCATGGAGCAGAGATAAACTACTCTATAATAGAGAAGTTTTCATTAGCTTTGATCATGGCCTCAAGAAAATTATGCCCGTACTTTCAGGCGCACAAGATAGAAGTCTTGACTAATCAACCTCTAAGAAACATCTTGCACAGTCCTAAGGTCAGCGGAAGATTGATCAAATGGGCGATTGAGCTGGGAGAATTTGAAATCAAGTATAAGCCTCGTACGCCCATAAAATCACAAGCACTTGCTGACTTCATGATTGAATGTACCATCGACAACCAAGAAGTCGGGGGCAGGAGATAGTACCCTTAGAGGGCAAAGAAGAAGGAAAGCAAGATGAAGAAATGGCATTCAAAGAATACCGTGTGCTCTATTTTGATGGGGGCATCAAAACAAAATCAAGTGGAGCAGGTCTGGTTTTACAAAGTCGTGATGGATTTCTCATTGAGTATACATTGAAGTTGGATTTTCCAACGACAAACAATGAAGCTGAGTATGAAGCCCTGATAGCCGGCTTAGGGCTGGCTGGAGCCTTGAGAGTTAAGACTCTCAAAGTATGTGGAGATTCAAGGCTGGTAGTCTCCCAAGTAAATGGAGAATTTGAGGCCAGAGATAAAGTTATGGCTAAGTATCTGAAGCTTGTCAAAGAAATCATGACTCAGTTTGATGAGTGCTACGTGGAGCACATTCCCAGGGAGGAGAATATGAAGGCTGACGCCCTGTCTAAGTTTGCTTCTTCTGAGATAGAAAACTATGCAGGGAGTGTGTATTTTCAAGTCTTGAAGACCCCGAGCATCAACGGCAAACTGATAGCACCTATTTATATTGGTGGAGGTTCGATAGACCCCATCAAAGCTCATCTGGAGACCGGTTGGTTACCAAATAATGCCCTGGAGGTACGAAAGTTGACAGTAAAGTGTTGAGATACGCCTTGATTGAAGGGATCTTATACAAGAAGTCTTTTGTTATTGTAACACCCCAGTCCCACATGGAGTAGATTTGGGACTTCTGTTTAGTTTATAAGGCAAAGTACTACTACTAATTAGCACCAACAAATCATGATCTTTTTGGGGCTATGGTGGGCTAGTTGTTACCCAAGTTGGCTGCGTTTGGGCCAATAGGCTTCGGCTTATTCGGACTCGGAATCGGGATTTGACCCGATTTTCGAAAAAGGCTCGGGATTTGACCCAGGTTGTCACATATGGTATCAGAGCCGACTCTCGAAAGCTTGTCGAGGCAAGTTGCCGGAGGTGGGGACACGAAGGCTGGTGGTATTATCCCACAATGGACAGAGGTCTGGAGGTGGGGACACGAAGCCAGCCGGTATTATCCCACAATGGCTAGGGAGGAACGATCTTGGAACCTATGGGCTATTCGTTAGGCTTGACGAGGACGTCAAGAGTTTAAGTGGGGGAGTTTGTAACACCCTAGTCCCACATGGAGTAGATTTGGGACTTCTGTTTAGTTTATAAGGCAAAGTACTACTACTAATTAGCACCAACAAATCATGATCTTTTGGGGGCCTGTGGTGGGCTAGTTGTTACCCAAGTTGGCTGCGTTTGGGCCAGTAGGCTTCGGCTTATTCGGACTCGGAATCGGGATTTGACCCGATTTTCGAAAAAGGCTCGGGATTTGACCCGGGTTGTCACAGTTATCCCCTACCTGAAGTGCCTAAGACCCTAAGAGGCAGAGTTAGCTCTACAAGAAGTTCATGAAGGGATCTATGGGCAACACTTGGGGGGCAGGACCCTTGCTCATAAAATCACTCGTCTAGGCTTCTATTGGCCGGATATGCTTGCGAATGCAAAGGACTATGTTAAGAAATGTGAACGGTGCCAAAAACATGCACCTGTGATTAGGAAACCACCTGAGATCTTAACATCTGTTAATTCACCTATTCCATTTGCCATGTGGGGAATGGACATACTTGGTCCGTTTCCAATAGCTAGTGCTATAGTGCACAAAGGAAGTTTTTGATAATGGCAATTGACTACTTCACTAAATGGATTGAGGCAAAATGGGACAAATTATCGACCTCAAATGAGGTCGAAAAGTTCGACCTCAAATGCGGTCGAAACTGTTCGACCTGGGGGCAAAATGGAGCAAATTTTCGACCTCAAATGAGGTCGAAATAAAAAAATATAATAATAAAAAAATTATTTTGCAGGGGCAATAGAATAAAAACTGGCTCAAAAATTTCATACTCGAGATATCAATTCAGTATTTCTGATGACACGATAAAATTCCTGAAAAGTAGGAAAATTATAAAAGACACCTAAAATCTCGAAGATGGTCAATATAATTATAGTTTTCCTAGAAATTGGGGGGGAAATGATATGGGCTGAAAATAAACCCTAGAGACATAATTAATAGTCCGTTAATTAAACCTAGTGGGTCATTAAATCAGGCCTGATGAATGAAGGCCCAAAACCCTAATTAATTATTAATTTCGTAATTAATTAAAAGGCTGCTAATAGAGTCCATTAAATGTGTCCAAATTGAGACCTACTTCTGCTAGAAGTAGTCCTGAGAGACACCAAACCTAAAAGGAGTCAGCCTCCTACAAACTAGGACTCATAATCCTGATCTAAAAGAATGACTTGGCCCCAAAGTCACCTAATTCTACCCTAAATACAAGGCTCCTGACGCCTATATAAAGGACTTGATCCTTCAACCTAGAACTACGTTTTTTGGCTTGATTCTCAATTACGAATTGAGATACGTAGGCATCTTGTGAGGACCGATTCAGTCACGAAACACGAGAACAACCATTAAATCTCGAAAGCTCTCAAACCTTACGCATTAATTACACCCTAGTTTTTATTCCACAACAATATGTAGTTTATATTCTAAATTTGAATCAAATTTTATATTTTGTCAAATAAAATGTTTAAATTATTTGTGAGATTTTGTGGTAGAATCAATAGTTCTCTCTGATTCTCTATATAATATGGTTCTCTGTTGAATAATGGCCTACATATTATATGTGGGGTATCTCATTATTCGCTAGTTAAGTGTTTTTAAATTAGAAAATTGGTGTAGAAATTATTTATTATTGAATTGTATAATAATAATTTATACAGTTTGTTAGTCCCATCCATTTTTAAAAGTTTTCTTTTTCTAAATGTACACTCCTATATTTTTATCTTTCAAAATGGCATATTACTCTCTGTTAACTTTAATATGTCTCACATTATCACTAATTTTCTCATTTTTTCTTCATTTTTTTCACCGTCCTTACCTTTCTAAGTCTTCTTGGTAGACTCGACAATCTTGTATATGACACGGAAATTTAGTTTTTAGTTTGATTTTTTGATACACAAACATGAAAATTAATGATAAAACGTATAATGTCTTAATAACATGTATTATCATAGCCCACATGCTTTTTAACTAAACATGCTCATATATATTATGTGTGTATTCTGTGCAACATATTTTGTTCATTTTGTCCCACCTCTCTTGTCACTTTACACTTTACACGTTGTTGATAATAAAATAAAAATATGTAAACACTTTCATCAAGAAGTAAAATATTTCAAACTATCTGGGTAAATTTTATACTCAGTTAAGATCAAATATCAATATTAGTTAAAAATTAAATTATAAAATCGGTTAATTTTTAAATCGATTATACATAAATTTTAGAGAATTTGTAATATGTCTAAAGCTATAACCTCACATATATGATTAATTTTTTTATAAATATAATTTTAGAGAATAAAGTTTCTGAAATTATCTTAGGCAAACTTTTTCCTAGTATGATCTCCTCTTGTATTATCAATATAAAATAAGTTGATTTAGTGCTAACTAGTTTACTAAGCCGCGCTTTGCAGCAGCGTTATAATAATTTCTCTAAATTTTTTAAAAACATTCTACGAAATATGTTTTTGAAATAATAATAATAATATTTCTAATGTAATGTTTCTTTTGAATTTTCTGTGTCATCTTGATCATTCACCAAAATTTTAAATAAATATAGAAAAGAACTATTGTTTTATATTTCATTACTTTAATATTATTTCAAATATTATTATATTGACTATAATTTTTTTCACAATTCAAATATCAAGTTATATGTTAAAATACATAACATAACATCAATATTTAATTATATAGTATAATACATTCAAACCGCGCTCTCGTTAAACACGTTTCTTTCCACCCTCTAATTTATACCAAACTTAACAAATAACACATTAATCTACTAAATAAATAATATCATCTATTAATTAAGTTTAACAAAATTTCTGTCTTGCTAATAGTTGTCTTGTTGAACGCAAATTATTATTACTTGAACAAAAATATTAGAAAAAAATATATTTAATTTTCTCTACTTGTTAATATTTAAAATATAATTAAAAAAATTTCATTTTAAAAATATGACTTGAAGAGAAATTGAAATTTGCATTTTATACAAGTATTATCGTCTTTATAATTTCAAAAGTAAAACATAAAAGGCAATTGATTTTTAATATAAAAGACATATAGCTAAATTAAACGCGAGTTTTTTTACAAAAGAATTATAAAAAAATAATTTCTAATAGTTAAATCTTGTAAGCCGCTCTCTCGTTGAATACATTTTGTAATTACTTTAAAAAAAACTTAAAAGAATATTAAGATGATGTATTTAGTTTTCTATATTCGTTAATACTTAAAAGATAATTATATTGATTATTATTTTGAAAATTATACTTGAAAAGAAAGTCTAGAAAAATAGTAAGATAGGTAATTTAAAAAATATTAAGATGGTAATTTTGAGTTAAGTAAAACTTTAAAAGAGTATTCAAATAATAATTTGACTTAAAAAGAAAATTTTAGAGAATAATTGAAGATTTATCATGGACTATAATTTTAAATACTTACATATTATTCTCAAGTAATTAATAACTATAGCCACACTTTTTATAAAAGTTGTTTTTTCCTCATAAATCACATAGACACCTCATAAATCACATATAGACATAGTCTTACCCCATTTCATTTTATAAACAATATTTACCTTTCCTTTCCAACTACTTTCATGACCTTCACCGAACCATAGAACCATAGAAGAGACATGAACTATTAGGGATTCTGTTTTATCAACAATAATATCCTGAAACATCACACCAAAATAAGCAATAAATTAAGACTATGAGAGCATTTAGAAGAAACATTAAAATGTCAAAATTATTTTCAGTGCACAAAACTATTAAAATCTTTAGTGTCAAAAATTACAATGTTCAGAAGCGAACTTATCTTCCAGAAAATTACAATGTTAGAGATTATACCTTAACTTGCATTCTCACGGCATCTGCACGATCATGGCTAATTGGCTATATATAAAATACATGTATGAATATTAAGTTATTATGTACATAGGAGGATAGTAAAACAAAATCTAATGAAGAGAATAATTTGTAAAATATTATTAGAAAACTCATATATATACCCAAACATCAAAGATTTAAGAAAGAAAGAAAAAACGTACCTATGATCGTGGGAAGAGATGTAAGAGACCGTCGACAACCATGACAGTGTTTATATAGGCTACTAATAAGATGAAAATATATTTATGGACATTAAAATAGATTATTTTTATTATGGAAATAAGATTTTTCTTAAAAATATTAAGATAATTATTTGTCTTGTGGAGAAAGTTTTGGAGAATATAAGGTAATTAAGATTTTTTGAAAATATTAAGATGATTGTTTGTCTTGTGAGAAAGTTTATGAAAATATAAGGTAATCAAGATCTTTTTTAAGAATATTAAGATAATTATTTGTCTTTTGAAGAAAGTTTAGGAAAATATAAGAAAAGTAATCAAGATTTTTTTAAAAAAATATTAAGATAATTATTTGTCTTGTGAAAAAAGTTTAGGAGAATATAAGATAATTAAAATTTTTGAGAATATTAAGATAATTGTTTGTCTTGTGAGAAAGTTTATGAGAATATAAGGTAATCAAGATCATTTTTAAGAATATTAAGATAATTATTTGTCTTGTGAAGAAAGTTTAGGAGAATATAAGAAATTTTAGAAAAATGTTATAATAACTATTTGTCTTGTGAAGAAAGTTTAAAAGAATATAAGGTAATCGAGATTTTTTTAAGAAATATTAAGATAATTATAGAAAGTTTTGGAGAATATAAGATAATTAAGATTTTTTAATAATATTAAGATAATTTTGGTTCATGATTTATATAAATCCTTATCATGACTTCTTATCCAAGAAACAAAAACTTTTAATTTGTTTTCATCCTTTAAAATCTTGGAAATATTATTGTCCGTAATATAAAAAGGTAAATAAGTAATATACTATCTTGTCTCATATAAATTGTTTCCTTATCTAAATTTTAAAATCTTAAAAGAGAAAATCTGGCTTCTTCCATTAGTTAAGATTTTAAAGGCAAAAATATTGAAATGGTATATTTAGTTTCCTTCATTGGTGAAGATTTAAAATATAGATATTTTCTAAATCAAAGAAAGTTCTATCAAGTCCTACAAATTCGAAAATAATAAGAAAGTTGTAACTTTCTAAATCAAAGAAATTTTATAAATCAAAGAAAGTTCTATCAAGTCCTACAAATTCGAAAATAATAAGGAAGTTATAATTTTCTAAATCAAAGAAAGTTCTATCAAGTTTGAAAATAATAAAAGAAAGTTCTATCAAACCTACAAATTCGAAAATAATAAGAAAGTTGTAATTTTCTAAATCAAAGAAAGTTCTATCAAGTCCTACAAATTCGAAAATAATAAGGAAGTTGTAATTTTCTAAATCAAAAAAAGTTCTATCAAGTTTGAAAATAATAAAAAAAAGTTCTATCAAGTTTGAAAATAATAAAAGTGTAATTTTCAATTTCCTTCCTACAAAATCGAAAGGAAATGGTAATTATTAAAATTAAATATTATGAAAAAATGAGAAAAATATTGAAATGGTATATTTAGTTCCTTCATTGGTGAAGATTTAAAATATTGATATTTTCTAAATCAAAGAAAGTTCTATCAAGTCCTACAAATTCGAAAATAATAAGAAAGTTGTAATTTTCTAAATCAAAGAAATTTTCTAAATCAAATAAAGTTCTATCAAGTCCTACAAATTCGAAAATAATAAGGAAGTTGTAATTTTCTAAATCAAAGAAAGTTCTATCATGTTTGAAAATAATAAAAGAAAGTTCTATCAAACCTACAAATTCAAAAATAATAAGGAAGTGTAATTTTCTAAATCAAATAAAATTCTATCAAGTCCTAAAAATTAAAAAATAATAAGGAAGTTGTAATTTTCTAAATCAAAGAAAGTTCTATCATGTTTGAAAATAATAAAAGAAAGTTCTATCAAACCTACAAATTCGAAAATAATAAGGAAGTGTAATTTTCTAAATCAAAGAAAGTTCTATCAAGTCCTACAAATTCGAAAAGAATAAGGAAGTTGTAATTTTCTAAATCAAAGAAAGTTCTATCAAGTTTGAAAATAATAAAAGAAAGTTCTATCAAACCTAAAAATTCGAAAATAATAAGGAAGTTGTAATTTTCTAAATCAAAGAAAGTTCTATCAAGTCCTACAAATTCGAAAATAATAAGGAAGTTGTAATTTTCTAAATCAAAGAAAGTTCTATCAAGTTTGAAAATAATAAAAAAAAGTTCTATCAAGTTTGAAAATAATAAAAGTGTAATTTTCAATTTCCTTCCTACAAAATCGAAAATAATAAAGGAAGTTGTAATTATTAAAATTAAAAATTATGAAAAATTGAGAAAATTAGAAAAATAGAACGGAGCGATTCTAGAGGCGCCACCTCACTGCCCTCGTCTTCTCCTTTATATAAGTATATTGATGTGGAAAGATGCAAATATATAATGACATATATAAAATTATGATGTATAATTGATTAAGAATGATTAAGAAAAACATAATTTAACTAAGACATGTGAGAAAACTTCGATAATGACAAGAAGATCATTCTTTAAACTTTTATTACATTAAAATCACATTAATTTACAGCCGTCCATATTATACACGAACAATTATGCTACAATGATTATTTATATTACGCCCAATCGATCAATTTAACAAAATTTGTTTCACTCCATTGAAAATTAAATTATTATTTAAGCAATTAATAATAATTATGTGATTATTATCGTATAAATATTCTTTTCGATTTATTTTGAAACTTAATCAAATTATAGAATATTTAGTTCATGCAAACGGTACACAATGTTATAAAATTACTATACAAATATAAAATAAAATCGAAATATTATTATTTACCATATTTTAAATTATAAAATTGTTTCAAAATATGTGAGAAATTATTTCAACATATAAACATGCTCGTGTCTCGGCTTTTACACTAGTTAGTACTCTTATTATTTGTTTTATGACAATTGCTAATTTGCTCATTTATCCTTTTTATTGAGTTTGTAAAAAAAAAATTACTCCCCCAAGTGGGTTTGATATCCTGGGTAATGATAACTCCAAATCCCGATCTAGTCCTTCTCGGCCGATCCCACGCCTGGAAGCGGTGTCACTGCGGTTGGGACTCTGCAAAACAACACCGGAGGGGGGTTTGGACCCTGGCGGCGCCTCCTGCGTGAGAATAAGTAATGGCTTTGGAAAGGTAGACAGGACTATAGAGAAATCTAAATATGGAGGGTGTGTGTATGGGTTGAGTGTGTAAAAGAGAATGTCCTCCTAGACCTCTTTTCCTTGGTCTATTTATAGGCCAAGAATTAGGGTTTATGGGTTGTACCTGCAATCATGAGCGTTGAATCCTAGGTAGGTAGGACACCTGGGCGATGTTGATGGATTGCACGTGTCCAGGTCCTGGATTGTGGTGTCGTGTGCCAGGCTCCTGCTGGCGTGTGGCTTGATCAGGTGCCAATCATTAGGTGTCCTTACGTGTCACCACCAGGAGTCCTGAGTTCGGGCTCGGGTACTAGGTTTAGGAGTCAGGGCTCTTGCAACCTGTCAGTCAGGGCTCAGGTACCGTTGATTATGCCACCAGGAGTCCTGAGTCCGGGCTCAGGTACAAGGTTTGGGAGTCGGGGCTCTTATAGCCTATCAGTCAGGGCTCAGGTACCGTTGATTATGCCACCAAGAGTCCTGAGTCCGGGCTCAGGTACAAGGTTTGGGAGTCAGGACTCTTATAGCCTATCATTTGCCCCCCACTCCCTTATTCAGATTTTCTGGATGGGGGAGTAGAATTCTCCACGTAAGAACTTCGATGACTTGGAAGAAATTTTGGTTGGTAGTTGCCCCCCAATCCGGGTTGTTGTTGATTACATGCGCCTGGATTCGAGAGTAAGACATGATTCTTTCTCAAGTCCAAAGTTGTAAAACTTGGGTAACTTAGAGGAAATTTTGGTTGGTAGTTGCCCTCCAATCCGGATAGGTGTCAGTGACATGAGCCCGGATGTGAGAGTTGATAGAGTTCTTTCTCAAGTCCAAGGTTGTGAGCCTTGGGTAACTTAGAAGAAATTTTGGTTGGTAGTTGCCCCCCAATCCGGGTTGTTGTTGATGACATGCGCCTGGATTCGAGAGTAAGACAGGATTCTTTCTCAAGTCCAAAGTTGTAAAACTTGGGTAACTTAGAAGAAATTTTGGTTGGTAGTTGCCCCCCAATCCGGATAGGTGTCAGTGACATGAGCCCGGATTTGAGAGTTGATAGAGTTCTTTCTCAAGTCCAAGGTTGTGAGCCTTGGGTAACTTAGAAGAAATTTTGGTTGATTGTTGCCCCCCAATTCGGATTGTTTGTCACTTGACATGAATCCGGATTCAAGAGTAACTTAGCGTTCCTTCTCAAGTCCAAAGTTGTTAAACTTTGAGTAACTTAGAAGGAATTTTTGGTTGATTGTTGCCCCCAATCCGGATTGTAGGGGACATGATTGTTCTACATCCAGGGTTGATGAGAATCCGGGTTTTCAGATCGAATTTATCTCCATTTGGAATTTCAATCGGTTTCATAGCTTTCCCTCTAAAACGTTTGAATTTTCATTACTCCAAATCTCCTTGAAACTCGCACACCAGTACTATCAGCCATAATTACTCTTGTCTTTTCAACTGTTTTGTATTTTTCTTTTTCCTTTTTTTTCGCCCACTCTTCTGCAACCACGTGTCCTCCAAAAGCTTTTCCTTATAAAACCCATTTCTTTACTTCCTCTTTTTACTTTCCCAAACTTTATTTCTTTTTCACTGTCGCTTTTCCGATTTCTGTTCTTCGGCCGCCGGCGTTCCGAGCTTTCGCGTTGTCCTTTCGAAGCCATCTCAGTCTCCTGCTTTCTGTAAGTCTATCCCCTTGTATTTCTTTTTCATTCGCTGTACCATCTCTTTCTTTTTGCTTCGACTTCCATAACTGTTCATATTCGAATATGGGTTTTTCTGGAAAACTATGTGTTTGTTTGTTGGACTAAGTTTTGTTGCTTGCTTTGTGTCTGTATTGCTGTTTTGTTCACGAATTGGCTTTGCATGTGACACTACTTGTGATTTTGGGGTTTGCGAATTCTGGATTTTCTAGTGTTGTTCTTGCTTTTTCTGGGTTGAGTGATGTATATGCAATTGTATGTAATTACTTTTGATCTTTGTTTGGTGTTTAATTTTGTGTTGATTGTGTTTCTGGCATTTCCGTTTTTGAAAAGAGCTCGGGTTGTTTATTGTCCGGGCTTAGTTCTGTATAGTGTAGGTGCTTGTGTAGTATACTTTATTTGTGTTCGACTTGGTTAATTGTATCCGAATAAGTTCTAAGACCGGGTTATCAGGGAAAACGTTAAACTTTAGAAAATGACTACAACCATTATTAGGCCTGGACTAACTATAGAAATTGGAGTCCGGGTTGATTTGACAATAGGTTGAGAGAATGGATTTTGGACTTGACAGAGGTTGAGACTGGGCTAAGTTTGATTTGTGGATTTTTGGCATATACATGGCCCGGGCTGTGTGTTGTTTTGACTAACTGAAGATTGAATCGGTTTATTTCTAGGTTTATGGTTCGGACAAAAAGGAGGGCTAAAAGAGTTTTGATTCCGGATTCCGAGCCGTCCACAAGTTCTAATTCAGATTCAGAAGTAGTAGTAGTAGTAGTAGACTTACATTGGGGTGTGATGGCCAAGAAGAAGAAGACCTCTGTGATCACCCAACTTAACACCAAAGTTCTTGCTGACCGGGGTAGTCTCAATACGCCTGATGGGTATTGGGTTGATACAGAGTTCATGTTTGTTAGGAAAACTCCTGACGAAGATGTGTCTCGACTATATAATTCACTTAGTTTCTCGTACCGGCATAGGCACGAACATGGAGATCCCGGGCCGTATGAAAAAACTGTAATGGATGCTCAGTTTGCTAGAACCATTATTGGCGAGCCCCTCCCCCCACTGAAAGAAAGTTTTAAAAATTTATCGTTCTCCGAGATGGATGAGATAGTTCGGGCTACTTTTCATCTTGGACCCCGGATACAGTGGAGATGGCCAGAGCCCGGGGAGAGGGTATATGATAGAACCGACGATGGATTTGTTGGGGTGTGGTTAGAGCATTTACGCTCAGGGTGGAATCCGGAGTGCCATATTTTCGTTAAGCATCTTTGCAAGTATGTATATGAAATTCCTATTACTCAAATAACTCCAAATGGTGTGAAGTGGATAACCTGGTTCCTTGCATGTTGTGAAAAGTCCGGGCTCCTCCCCACCTTTAAACTCTTTCACCAGCTTTTCTATATGTTGAGATCTAATAAAAGACCATTCTATGAGTTGAGATTCCGGGCTGAGGAGTGTGGGTATTCGTCCGGTAGTGCCAAGCCAGTGATGCAGAATATTTCCCTCAAGGGTTGGAACGGGGAGGTGATTATGTTGAAGGGCTTAGATTTTCTTTACATGCCCCACTTCGTGGCCGGAGAGAATCCCAAAAAAATTTCACATTATAAACTCGAGGGACAAGCCCGGGCTAAAATTCATGCCTTTTGTGAATGTCTTGGTTACCAATTGACCCGGGATACTTTCATGGACCATAGAAAATTATATGAACTTGGATGTAAGTAATTGTTAAACAATCTGCAAGTCTGGTTTCCTTGCATAAACTCTAATCCGGTTTCTCTTTCTTTTTCAGGTCGTCCATTCTATAGACCCGAGTTTGACGAAATAATGGCTTGCAAGAATTACTCCTTATCTTTGAAGAATCTTTCTGCAATCCACACTTCCCGACCCCGGGCAGATGGTGAGTCCGGGTCTAGTGCCCACCACGAAGGTGGTACGGAATCTGTTGCTCCTATCCAGGATATTCCCGATCTAGCTGTGGAAGTTACGACCGGACTCCCTGACACTGAACTCACTAAGAGGCCCCGGAAGCAGAAAAGGAAGACATGTCCTCGGACTCCGGGTTTTGAAAACTTGGAGAATCGGGAAGATAGGGTGGAACAAGTGGCTGAGGATGTGAATGTGGAAGCCGGGGTGGTTGAACCCCGGGTTGGTAAGCTGAGTCGCGAGGAGTTTGCTGAATATGTTGGACACCTCCCTTCTGAAGATGACTGGAAAGAGATGGGAGATACCGGGATGAGGGGACTCTTGGTAGATCTGATTACCGGTATTGGTCAGGTATGCTTTTTCCTTACTTCCTTGCTTTTATTGTTGAATATCGTCTTAATCTTTCTTTTCTTTTGGCTTGTAGGTTGCTGTGAAGGCTGCCGGAGTCTCAGCCATGTTTAAGGCGAAAGATGACAAGTTAACCGGAGTTATGTTGAAGAAGGATGAACAAATTCTCGACCTCGGGAAGCAACTTGGTGAAATGAAACTTCTTCGAGATGGTGAAGTGTCCGGGCTCCGAATTGATTTATCTACGGAGAGAGCCCGGAATGCTGATCTTGAAAAGAAACTGAAGGAAGCTGAGGAAAAACTTGCTGTCGTGAAGCCCGAAGCTGACATTATTACGGAGTTCCAGGAAACTGATGCTTATCTACAGGCGGTTGCTGATGCCGGTGCTCCTGAGGTTTTGAGATCGTGGAAGGTGGCTGAGACCCTGATCAAGACCAACCCTGAAGCCAATTGGGAGACCTTCGTTGAAGCTTTCTTGGCTGCTAAGGATGCTATTGAGCGTGGTGAAGGCGAGCCCGAGTGCTTCCAGGGCCCAAACCCTCTCATCTTTCCGAGTGATACTCCTTTCCTTGATGCTGTAAACAAAACAGTAGAATAGACCTGCAATTGTGTTTCTCTTGTAATGTTTGACTATTTTTTACTTGTCCCCAACATTTTGGAGTGTTTCCGGGTTGAACGGTCAATCCGGGCTCCCGTACTCGTTTACTTTTAATGCGTATTTCTTTTGCTGACTTCATTTTCGAATTTTTGAATGCGTATTGCTCATGAGTCCGGTCTCGTAGCTTACTACTGATCCGGACTTTTGCTTATGTTTTTTGAATAAAATCTAAGGTTTTGTTTGTTGCATATTGCTCTTGAGTCCGGTCTCATAGCTTAGTTCTGAGCCGGATTCTTTCTTTTATACTTAGAATGGAATCTAAGACTTCGATTTGATTGCATATTGCTCGTGAGTCCGGTCTCATGGCTTGATTCTGAGCCGGACTCTTGATCTGCATATTGCTGGGGACCCTGGCTCCTCTGTATGCCTATGGCTCTGAGCCAGGGTTATAGAGTTGCATATTGCTCGTGAGTCCGGTCTCATGGCTTGATTTTGAGCCGGACTCTTTCTTTTGTACTTAGAATGGAATCTAAGACTTCGATTTGATTGCATATTGCTCGTGAGTCCGGTCTCATGGCTTGATTCTGAGCCGGACTCTTTCTTTTGTACTTAGAATGGAATCTAAGACTTCAATTTGATTGCATATTGCTCGTGAGTCCGGTCTCATGGCTTGATTCTGAGCCGGACTCTTGATCTGCATATTGCTGGGGACCCTGGCTCCTCTGCATGCCTATGACTCTGAGCCAGGGTTATAGAGTTGCATATTGCTCGTGAGTCCGGTCTCAGAGCTTGATTCTGAGCCGGACTCTTGATCTGCATATTGCTGTGGACCCTGGCTCCTCTGCATGCCTGTGGCTCTGAGCCAGGGTTATAGAGTTGCATATTGCTCGTGAGTCCGGTCTCATGGCTTGATTCTGAGCCGGACTCTTTCTTTTGTACTTAGAATGGAATCTAAGACTTCGATTTGATTGCATATTGCTCGTGAGTCCGGTCTCATGGCTTGATTCTGAGCCGGACTCTTGATCTGCATATTGCTGGGGACCCTGGCTCCTCTGCATGCCTATGGCTCTGAGCCAGGGTTATAGAGTTGCATATTGCTCGTGAGTCCGGTCTCATGGCTTGATTCTGAGCCGGACTCTTTCTTTTGTACTTAGAATGGAATCTAAGACTTCGATTTGATTGCATATTGCTCGTGAGTCCGGTCTCATGGCTTGATTCTGAGCTGGACTCTTGATCTGCATATTGCTGGGGACCCTGGCTCCTCTGCATGCCTATGGCTCTGAGCCAGGGTTATAGAGTTGCATATTGCTCGTGAGTCCGGTCTCATAGCTTGATTCTGAGCCGGACTCTTGATCTGCATATTGCTGTGGACCCTGGCTCCTCTGCATGCCTGTGGCTCTGAGCCAGGGTTATAGAGTTGCATATTGCTCGTGAGCCCGGTCTCATGGCTTGATTCTGAGCCGGACTCTTGATTTGCATATTGCTGGGGACCCTGGCTCCTCTGCATGCCTATGGCTCTGAGCCAGGGTTATAGAGTTG
The DNA here is from genome assembly GCA_030848705.1 of Heracleum sosnowskyi. Lineage (NCBI taxonomy): Eukaryota > Viridiplantae > Streptophyta > Magnoliopsida > Apiales > Apiaceae > Heracleum > Heracleum sosnowskyi. The sequence goes on along the minus strand of CM061239.1, from coordinate 45,131,481 downwards.
CATATTGCTCGTGAGTCCGGTCTCATAGCTTGATTCTGAGCCGGACTCTTGATCTGCATATTGTTGTGGACCCTGGCTCCTCTACATGCCTATGGCTCTGAGCCAGGGTTATAGAGTTGCATATTGCTCGTGAGTCCGGTCTCATGGCTTGATTCTGAGCCGGACTCTTGATTTTTTATATTGCTGGGGACCCTGGCTTCACTGCATGCCTATGGCTCTGAGCCAGGGTTGATAGATAAATGAACAATACAAAAAATTTAGGAGTATAATCTTGTAACATTATAGAATGGCCAAATGCCTAGTTTTTGGAGAAAGATCTGGAATACAAGTCTCTTAATTTTACTTCAATACAAAAGATCAAACAATTTGCTGAAGATTCTGGGCTTTAGGGAGCTCATTGTTATAGGTCCGGGCTCTGAATTCTTCGTATTGATAGAACTTCCTTTCCGGGCTCTTTCCCTTAGTTGAATTTATGTCTCTTTTGGGTCATACTGTTCTGGTAAGAGTTGGCTTTCCTTTTATTTTTTGGATCCGTTTCAGCCATGACTAAAGCTTTCCCATAGCATCTACTAGCCACTTGATAATCCCCCCGGACTTCTCCCATGCCATAGGGTGTGGGAAATTTGAACTTTAAGTGCGGGGTTGAGGTTACAGCTTGTAGCTTAGTCAGGGCTGGTCTCCCCAGGATCCCATTGTAGGAAGAAGGAGCGCTGATGACATAGAATTTAACAATGTTGTTGACTTGATTCGGATAGGTCCCAAACAGTACTGGTAGGTACAGGGTTCCTTGAATTGGGACTGAGTTGTTCCCAAAACCGTAAAGAGGATCTTCTCTGCACTCGTTTATCTTCACACTTCCCAACTTCATCCGGTCCACAGTATGTTTGAACAAGACATTGACAGAAGAGCCATTGTCAATCAGGATTCTTTTAACTTCATTGTCCGCTATGTCTAGACTGACAACTAGGGCTTCATTATGATTTGGGTCGAGTCCTTCAAAATCATCTTTGTTGAAACTGATTATTTGCTCTGGACCGGTCTGAACCATCATTATCCCATCTCCCGAGTCCGGACTCCGGGGTGGCGAGATAGACCCCCCGAATACAATATTCACAATATTTTTACCCTTCCCGGATCCTGTTCCTCTGTCATCCGTTCTCCGGGATATGTATTGTCCCATGTTGCCTTTCTTGATCTGTTCTTCCACAAAGAACTTTAGAGACATGCAGTTCTCGGTTGTGTGTCCATGGGTTTCATCATAATCACAGTGTTTATGGACAGACCGGTTTTTTGGTCCGGTAACCATGGGTTTGGGAGGATAGAAGAAAGTCTTGTCTCTTACTTCTTTCAGAATGTCGGCCCGAGTCCGGTTAAGTGGAGTCCAGTTCGGCTCTGGTCGGGGCTCGGGCTTTGGTTTGGTTTGCTCGGGCTCTCTTCTTTGATTGGAGTCCGGGGTTTGGGTAGATAATACCAGCTGAGAGCTCTGAATGTAATTGCTTTGTCTGTTGGGTTTAAATTTTTTGTCTTGGTGGAAACTGTTCTTTGGGCGGTCCTCAGCCCGGGGTGGAGAGAGTCCTTGCCTTGTCATTCTCATTGCTTGAAGAACATTTGTTTCCTTAATGAACCTGGCTGCCATGGAATATGCCGCCGCCAGGCTCTGTGGTTCCTTGTGGATGAGGTCAAGAACATACCTCTCATTATTGTCGGGATCTAGGTTTCTGCGGAAAATTGTAAGAGCTTCACGCTCATCTAAGTTGCTCACATTGTTGATGGCTTCCTGGAAGCGTTTCATATAGGTGGCCAATGCCTCTCCCCGGACTTGCCGAACCGTCTCTAGGTGGCACATGTGCATTTCGTGGGTTTTATTGGCTCTAAAACGTCTCAGGAAAGACTCACAAAACTGCTTCCAATTGTGGATGCTTCGGGATGGGATTCTGCTGAACCATCTTTGTGCCCCGGATTTAAGAGTCGAGGCGAAGAACCTGCACTTAGTGAGATCATTGTAGTAATATATCATTGCAATTTGCTCGAAGTAATTAACATGCTCTTCCGGGTCCCCCAGACCATTGAAGGAGTCAAAGTTGTAGTGTTTGAGATTTTTCTGTCTGGGTGTAGCCTCTAGAGAGTAACTGAAAGGTGTCAAGGTATCCCCTATGTCAATTCCCGAGTCTTGACCAACTTTTTTCTGGAGTTCATGAATCATGTCTATTAAGTCTTCTTGGGGTTCTTCTTCATCTGAGACTATGTCGAGGCTAGGAGCCCGGGTTCTTCTCCTGTCATGTGTTTTGCCCAGGATCCGGGCCTCCTCCTCTTGAATTCTTTTTTGGATTTTGAGGTCAAGTTTAGCTTGCTGTTCGTTCCGGATTCTTTCCCTCAATTTAGCTAGCTTCCTGAGCTTCTCAGCTTCAGTATCTTGATGTTTACTGTGAGTTCTGTGGTGAGTTCTTTTCCGGGCTTCTTTGTCTTTACCCCCAATTCTGTCAAAAACTGAGGCGCGAGATCGGTGAGATTCTCCAGAATCATGAGAGTTCTCATTTTGTTCAATTTCATTTAGCCGAGCTTCCTTATACATCCGGATTGCATCAACCAACTGGTTCCCGGTCAATTTTTCCATGAGTCCGGGTTCCATGTTGACATCCGTGTACTTGAACTTGTTAATTTCAATTTCAACCCGGGCATCACCAGGCTGGATTATCTGAGATGCCAGAGCCTGGGCTGGTGGTAGTTCAATCACATTCGGGTTCGGGTTTGGGGGTGGTTCTTGTCTTGGGGTGTTGGTTGCGGGCCTCATTGTGGATTTGCTACCTCGAGCCATGGTTCAAGAACAACAAAAATTTACACAAATTTTGGCACAATTTTCCAATAACAGAGTAAATCTTATCTAGATCTGGGTTTTATCAATGAAGGTGAATCAATGTACGCATGCCTTTTCTGGGTTTTATGTATCTTAAAGCAAGAAAACTGGGTTTTTAAGATAGATCTATAAGGGAACAATGTAGATCTAAGCAACAAAACAGAGTAAGAAAGCTAAACAGGACTAAAAATCAACAGATCTGGGCTACACAATGGCAAGAAACACGCATACTTTAAAGAGAAAGGCAATTGAGTTCATTTTCATGGTTAAAAATGTAGGATTGGTTTAGATCTTACTGGGCTTGAAGATGGTGAGCCTAGCGGCACTATGACCACAAGGTCGGAGGTTCGGCCCCTCCTTCTAGCGCCAATGATAACTCCAAATCCCGATCTAGTCCTTCTAGGCCGATCCCACGCCTGGAAGCGGTGTCGCTGCGGTTGGGACTCTGCAAAACAACACCGGAGGGGGGGTTTGGACCCTGGCGGCGCCTCCGGTGTGAGAATAAGTAATGGCTTTGGAAAGGTAGACATGACTATAGAGAAATCTAAATATGGAGGGTGTGTGTATGGGTTGAGTGTAACAGCCCCAAATCCGGGGTCAGGGATTTAGGGTTGTCACAATCCATGTACTCCTTGCCTTACCTGTATTACTCACACCATTCATAATTCACCTGTTTATGACCCCACAATATATGTCTCACACACGCACACACACAGGTTAGAGTCTCAGAAACGACACCATACAATAACTGCGGAATAAATAATTTTTATTACAATACCCAAATGTCTTTGAATCTGTTACTGATACAATTTCTACGTAGTGGTACATTACCAGCTTAGCCTTCTCATGCTCACAATCCTCTAATACCATTCATGTCTATACATAAGTTGAATACCAAAGCCGTAGCCTGATTCGATTAGTTCGTACTACTCCCGGGATCACTGATGAAACTGTTTATGGAAACGCCTTGCGAGGTACGTGCCGTCCCATAGGCATCCTGCTTCGCTGCTATATAATATATATAAAATAATAGCAAGAGTGAGCGATAGCTCAGCAAGGTAATGAAAGTATGGCATAATTCTGCCTTTAATTCAACCCAGAAATAAAGCTGGTATAAGACAATAACTTGTCAAAATATCTTGATACTGAAATCATTTTCTTATCGGAATGTATTCCAAAAATAGTACCATTGTGGTATTTCAAATATCATTTCATAATACTCTGCAACCTTCAATGTTTATACTATGAACAAAGTTCTAGTATAGTATAAAAGATGAAATAACAAGATACTCAGTATATCCTTTCTGTAAAATATCTGCTATATAAAATATAAGCAGACCATCAACATATACTTGAAAGATGAAGTTATAAGGAAAATATAAGGTTTCTGTAACCCAAAATCCACTTGTGCATATATATCCTTAATCAGGTTTTTATCAGAGTCATAACTCATAAGATAAAAGATGAAGTTGTAGGAATTTCCAAATATCATCTTTCATATCAAACATTTATCTCATATCATATTCTGGAAATAAAGACAAGGCAAAATATTTCCAATCCGCTTTCTGAACTTGAATAACTTGCATGAACTGGAATAAACTTGAGTAAACTTGAATAACTTTTCTTTTCTGGAAACTTGCTTAGAACATGTTCTCTGATAACTTGCATAAAACTGAATAACTTGAATAAACTTTCTTTCATGGATGATGAACTGTAGACGGAGATTCTGGGCGACAGGGATACCCCTACGATGATCAGTCGTCAGGCAATCCCCACTGCTGTTTTTCTACGTAGAAGGGAAAATAGGGTAGACGCTAACTGACCACTACCTCCCCGCCAATCGGTTGTAGGGGGAAGAGAATACCCATTCCTTAGGGGTACCCATTCCTTAGGGGCCTCCGATGCTCTTCTCTCATCCTACGGTCGGGCACTATCTGATAATCTAAGGGAAGTACAGACCAGTTCATAGACTGTCAGTCTCCTCGTAATTCCCTTAGGGGACAGGTCGCCACTCAGTCCCTTACATATTCTCCGAGTTCGAGAAAATCCATAACTTTGAAACATAAAGTTCCTTTCCCTTTTTCCCAAGTATACGACTCCACAAAGTAGTCATATCTGGTTGGAAAGGAAAATTCACCCATATTTCCCAAGCTGATGCTTGTTCATGGATACAACTGATTTCACTGCTTTTACTCCTCGAGTCTTGAAAGAGTAATCAAAATCATTTTGATAGTTGGATACAAAGCTGTTAAATGAATAGTTTCGAAAGATTTAGGACCGGGCAGTCCACTTGAAACAAACATTAAAATCTTGAGAAAGGTTCCATGTATCTTTGAAGTTTGAGCGAACATTTAAGTCTTTCTGAATATAGACTTAAACGGAAAATAGTTTTGGGAACCTTCTCTAATTATATTTATAATTGCCTGAGTAAAACTTTATTAGCTATCTAGGGTTTAAAATAGTTTTCACAAAATACTTCCTTAAGAAGTAGGGCTTTAAATAATTAATGCAAACTATATTTAATAAAGAATATTTATTTAGAAATAATTTCTAAATACTTTCTTAACAAAAGGGTAGATAATACTATTCATCATATATTTAAAATATACCCTTAATAGATTAAACTCCAAATGACCTTTAATTTGTAAACCACTTATTGAGATTAATCGTAATAACACAATAAAATAACCCTAGATAGCAACTGATACCATTCTTAGTATGTAAAATAAATATAGAGAATATATAATATATCTCTAGATAACAACTGATACCATTCCCGGTCCGTAGAATAAATATAGAGTATATACCCCCTACTGAGGGATTTTCTTAACCTATTGGCTTATGAATATTGTCATAACCATAGCTTATAAGTCCAACTTAAATCATCATATGCATCAATTTGAACTCATGAAAACGTACATAAATCTCATACTCCAAATCCAATTACATTTGGAAATCATACCATATGTAGTTGTTCAACAACATACATGCATCGTATATATATATCATAAAACTGTTTATAGCATTACATGCCTTTTACTTTAAGCATGCTTTCAAAACATGTATTATATCATCACAAAATCTTTTATTTATTACAACAACAGTTTATAGAGGCATAGGTTTGAAAACGTGCATGCATCTATCATATGCCTATATTACGCCTCAATATTTTTAATACCATTACATCTATATACGATGTAAGGTTTGAAAATATGCATAACATCATATCGTATGCATCATTAGTATAATTAATGGAAAACATAGCATGGAATAAGCAAACTGCATCTCGTGTATGCATACTTCAAAATATGGTTTTAGAAACTTGCACGATACTTGGAACAAAGAATATATATATAGATATATTTTTGAATCAACAAGTATTAAACATTCGAAAATATGCCCACTCTAATAATAGAGTAAGGTTTAGTAAACTTGCCTGATGCTCGAGAGGTGATAGGGCTCCTGACCATGTCGAACAATCTAGACAAAGTCAAACGAAAGCACACGGTTAATCCCCTCGATAAACCACTTATAACTTAATGCTTAAACACGTAAGCGAAACACAACCAAGGCATTACTAGCTCGTTATAGGCTCATACTAAGTCCATGTTATTCGTCAAATACTTATATCACAAGTTTGGTTTGAAATCCATTCTCAAATCCAAGTTATACTTAACCATTTGGAACCTTGATTTCTAAGTCTCGTTTTCAGTGGTTTTCACTTGCGCGACCTTGACTAAAACATTTTTATAAAATCGAAATATAATCTTTTTAATCCGAATCTTTTTCGTGAGCCTTCCTAACTGTCTCTAGTATTATTCCTCAAAGTTTCACATTTTAATATGGCTCCGAAGTGGTCCAAATATATCCTGAAAGTTGCTGAACAGAGATGAGTCATTCTTCCGAATGGCGTTTACTAAAACTCACTTTTCTCTTAAACCGTAAATCATAACGGCATGATTCTTGCGCTCACGTAAACTAGAAACAAACCTCTACACACTCATGTTCCTCACTGAACCAAAAGAGGCAGTTAAGTTTCCGGACTCTAGGCAGTTTTTAGAGTTAACGGGAATCGGGCATTACGACGGCTATAATCGTAACGTTTTCCATTTTCAAAACATACCCAAATCAACACCAAACAATCCCAAACTCACCATCCACCTTATACACCCTCCACTCAGTCAAATCCTCCATGAATAATCAAAACAAATTCATAACCCATCCTCCAAACTCAACCAACAATTCATATAATCACTTAATCATGCTCTTAACTTTATATAAACATCAAAACCATATTAAAACTCATATAACTCAAAGGGGCAGAGGTTTATACCTTCCTCCAAGCTTGCTTGCTGCTATAATCCTTATGTAACCTCAAATCCTTGCTTAATACAACCTTTGGAAGCCACAAACTCAATATCAAAAACAACAAAACAAAATACAAGTTACTATTCATCATCTTCTCCAACTGTTAATCACTGAATCGAATGGGTAAAACACAGAAGTGAAGCGAGCTCTTACCATGGTTGCATAGAGCTTCTCGAGAGCTTCGATTTGAGTGGTGGATCGCCAAAAACCGCCGAGAGAAACTCAAGTTATGATCAATTCTTTCTCCACCATTTTTCTTCTCTCTTTTCTCCCGAATTTTCCTTCTTCTTTTTCTTTTCTTTGTTTTGGTTAATAATGAAGATAATGCTGATTTTTGTATAAGAGAGGGGTGAGTCATCACCTTTAGTGCTTAGTCAGTGGACACGTGTCGCACATGCACGAGTTGGATAAAGTAGCTTTACTAGTTCGTTTCTTTTCACATGGATGATCCAAATGTTGCATTTCTCGAATTAATCTTGTTACATGTTACTTCCATGTCTATATTTAATCCCGTAAATGTTGTCTTGCTTCTCTTGAAACGATTCAAAATATTTTCTAAAGGGCGAATAAAACTCTATGCGGTTCTCGCAGTGAATAGTAACTATTCACTATTCACTTCCACAATCGAATCCTTAAATCGACTTTAATAAATAATAAAATTCCAAAATATTAAATCCTCCAATCCTCAATTTTAATATCTCAATTCTTGAATATAATAATATATAATTTGCTGCCCGGTCAAATACTGTACCAAAATAAAATTTGGAATTTCTGAATTCCGATCGTCTTTGCATTCACTTATTTACTCCGTAGATCACTAATATGACTTTGGAATACCCACACTATGTCTCGTACATAGGTGGCATGAAAAACTTTGTTAATCCTCAAAATCATTATTCATCCACAATCTTGTAGATCAATTATCAATTCCAACGTTTCTTGTACTTAGAAAATGTTCTAGTGCTTTCTCAGGCATACTCTATCTTGTTTACGGAGTTGTCGGATGCATAACAGATATCGATTTGGATGACATGAAAATACTTTTCTTTCTTGGAATATTATATGCCCATTTTCCAGATAGATTGTTCTTATTTAGATGGTCAGTCCATCCCTTTTATTCACAAAGTACTTGTAACTGAAATCCATATTCATTTTATAATCTTGAATCTCAAAATCATTAATACATTGTGGTTACAACCACTAATCATTCATATATTCACTGATGCACTTTATCATAAAAAAAATTTAATTCTACCGAAAATTTCGGGTTCTTACATTCTCCCCTCCTTAAAAGGATTCCGTCCCGGAATCTGTCTGAATCAAATGGTGGTATTTCTCTAGTAATTCACCCTCTAGCTCTCAATTTGATTCTTCCACGTTATGATTTTGCCACATAACTCTGACGAACTTGATGACCTTGTTTTGGAGCACTTGTTCCTTTTTGATCTAATATTCCATTGGTTGCTCCACATAGGGTAAGTCTGGTTGCATATCCACATGCTCGAATTCCACTATATGCTTAGCATTTGACTTGTATGGTCTTAGCATCGAAACATGAAACACGTTGCAGTCTTGTTGCAGATTCGGGTTAGTGCTAGTTCGTATGCTAGCCTTACGATTCGCCTTAAAATCTCAAACGGTTCAATGTATTTAAGACTCAGCTTTTCTTTCTCTCTAATTCTCATTACTTCTTTCCATGAAAATACCTTCCGCATTACAAATCTCTGACCTCATACTCTCTATCTTATTTGTACAGAAAATACACCAACATAAACTTGCTTGTCATTCATCAACATGCCATTTAGCTTATCAATAGCAGTACTATCTCTATACTCGCGGGCTTAGTCCGCATGCTTTCTCTGTCTGTCTTGGTTGTCACTAGCCGCTTGTTGGTGAAATCTTTTGTCCTTCTAGTTTGTTGGACTAACTTGGGTTTTGTGTAAAATCTCATCCTTTAATTCCCGATCATTCGGGATCCATCTCTGTCTCATTTTAATTAAGGGTATCGGCCACCACATTGGCCTTCCCCGGATGGTAGTGTATCTCACAGTCATAATTCTAGGTCAATTCTAGCCATTTCTCCATCTCAGGTTATCTATTATCGCGGGTAACTCGAAGCCACTTCATCACATTCCGTAAAATTTGTGGGTGCATTAGTCAACCCAAAATAACTTCGCTGAAAACTCGAAGTGTCTATTCCTAGTACGAATCGCAGTCTTGGGTATATCCTCAGATTTAACTTCCCACTGGTGATACCCAGTTCTTAAATAAATTTGGAAATACACAGCGTTCTTCCGCTGGTCACACAATCATTTACAAGGGTACCTATTTTCCATGTCGAACTCATACAACCCTCGAGGTTCGATACAAAATCTTGTGCTAACATTTTTCTCTCTTACAACAACACCGGGCTCTCCATGGTGGTACACTGGGTCTTATTACACATTTATACAGCAACTCTTGTAACTGAGTCACTAACCCTTTCATTCCCATTATACTCTGAATACTCGGTCACAGTTTTATGGTTTCTTGTTTTAACTCTTTGACTTTTATTTTCATCCGGGTCTTCATATATTTCTGAAAATTATTCCTTTATAACAACACACGCTGCACATCTTCCAAGTCACAATACCAGCTCCCTCTGACTCCAACGTCAGTAATTATCTTGCTAACCCAGAGGTAGTGTCCACTCGTAAACAACTCCTCCAAAATCTCAATTTCATTGTAGGGCATCCATCTAACACCGTTGTCACTGGAGTTCACGGCACATCGCTATTCCTTTCACATATATCGATTGACACGCTTTTCATTATCATAATATTCTTGGGAGAATAACCAATTTCGTTGATATATCACTAACGGTCTATTCGTCTTAGGGGTCCGCTCCTGTCATAAGCAATTTCGTTGCGAATCTAATTCCTATCAGCGAATTTGACCTGGGTGGCCTCCCCTTAGAATTCAATGAGGATAACAAAAATTATGGGGCCTTGAAAAGACAGCTCCCATATCAAGGAAAACGTCACACACTGGTTATAAGTTTTAGGATAACCTCATAGGAGGCAAAAGAATTTACCGAGAGATCAACATGATCATAAGAACTTAATGTTGTGTGCCTCGATTGAGACATACTAAAGGTAATTAGCCTTCTTGTATTTCACAACTTACAAGTGATGGCGTCCCATCCGACTTCTATCACACAGACAGATAGTCCTTGTAGCCCCTATAAGTATAGGGTTGTTCGTCTCAGTGGAAGTTGAAAAGTATGAAAGCAATTCGATATCAATTTAATGATTATCGTCTTTAATATTTCTCAAAGGAACACCTTGGATTAAAATTGAACAGATTCCCAAAGGTGCGGTTTCCAAAGAATCGCAAAGAAAAGAATAACCAAAAGATACTGGTACTTAACAAACAAGTGGTGAGGTATTACCATAGGGTCATTCATTATTTGAAGAAAAGTGAAAGCTTAAATACATCATTTGACAGGGCTTCGAAAGCCTGAAAGTAGGCATTGTGATAGCCTCTGGCACAATTGAAATTAAATATGATTTAACACAAGTGTTATAAAACAGCTTCGAAGAGGGAATATACCCTTTATCAGAATTCTTTCTTGGAAAGAAGTCAAGATAGATCATAGATTGGGGAGGTACCCCACATAATTTGCAAATGGGGAGGGTACTACCAAGTCTCTACGGATGCCTTATATGTCGGCTCCTCTGATGGATATTCGTTCAATTCTAAAGCTTTTCCTTTCCACGCACCCTAAGTTGTTCGATACTTACGTCATTGCCGACTTATAAAAGTCGCTAAGAATTCAACCATCAACATTTGCAATCGCAGGGGGTTCTATTCGACTAAGCGCAAACATCCCAAGTAAACGTTATGTTCCATAAGAAGACTTCGATACCGCTGTCGCCCATAGCAATGACAATTCCTCATGTCGACTGGGCAGTACTCCGGAAGATCGTTAGAAACTACAAGATTAAATCTGGTCTCTATTTCAATCATCCTTATATCCAATATTCCTTCTCCCATATCAATCCTGGGCGCTAAATAAGCTTAACACTTTTGGCACAATAGCCTTTTCATTTAAGTCAACCCCGGAACTTCTCAGTCCGTCTTGGTTCTTAATTATATTTCGCCTTTACCGTCCAATCTCAACTTCATCATTTTATCTCTACAATCAATTATAGCCATCAGGGTCTGTACACCAAACCACATAACGGCTATCTTATCCAATCCACATGGTTCGCTCTAATCTCCACTCTCTTTGGTGACATTCTCTGGTAATCAGAAAGACAAGGTTTGCCAAAAATTTACTGAATTCCCTTCCAAAATCAGGGAAATCAGAGCCCACTAGTAATACTCGGATCTGATTTCCGACCTTTCTGTTCTATCCTCATAATTCCTTCCTGGTTTCTTGAGGGTGGTAAATCTCGTTCTCGATTCCGCCTTAGCGTGCTTGCCTTACAATAACATTTGCATGGTACATATATCCAAATTCTCCTTGAAATAACAAAATTCCTCAATGATGTAATAGACACTATTTCCAGTGGGATCGCTGGTCGTGGGGGATTGAAATCTCATAGCCCAAAGTAATTCCTTTCACTATCCTTAGGCAACTAAGTACCCTCAATCGTTCGCAAAAATCTGAACACCTTGGTTCTCACGTATGCCGTCTCCTTATGGGCAACTGTAACCAACTACGAGTAATAAGTTTCGTGCAAGTCGAATCAATCCACTGATACTGACTGTACTGCCTCTACCTCTTCTGCTTGGAGACTCTACTCCACTTTCCTTGTCATACTCTTGATGAGTCATGAACGATCCTTAAACTCTCGTCTCGTCACTTATTCATCCCTTGAAGGTTTATCCTGTCTTATTATTAAGCCTCAAGTAACACACCACATCTTTATCAATCGGCACATTTTCTACAAGATTCTTCCTTTGACCCACCATGGGGTCTTCCTTTAGATCCTCCTATGGATCTTCCTTTATCGGGTCTCCGTCCATTTCAAGAAGCACATCATCCAATGCCTACTCGAAGGCCTCGGAATCTGGTATCTCGGAGTCCCATCAATCTATAACTCATACTAATCGAGGTGACTAGCCATGAAGTCTTAAGTCTGGTTTTCCAGAAGAAGTCCCCTCTCGGGCTTCATCTTAAACAGTCAGGGTCATGTCCTCTAACCCGACTACGAACTCAACCTGAGCTCTAGATGTCCTTATCATTCTTAAGGGTATTGTAAGACTCGATCTCCTATCGTTTCTGAGGACTGTAACCTAAAGCTCTGATACCATCTCTGTAACAGCCCCAAATCCGGGGTCAGGGATTTAGGGTTGTCACAATCCATGTACTCCTTGCCTTACCTGTATTACTCACACCATTCATAATTCACCTGTTTATGACCCCACAATATATGTCTCACACACACACACACACACAGGTTAGAGTCTCAGAAACGACACCATACAATAACTGCGGAATAAATAATTTTTATTACAATACCCAAATGTCTTTGAATCTGTTACTGATACAATTTCTACGTAGTGGTACATTACCAGCTTAGCCTTCTCATGCTCACAATCCTCTAATACCATTCATGTCTATACATAAGTTGAATACCAAAGCCGTAGCCTGATTCGATTAGTTCGTACTACTCCCGGGATCACTGCTGAAACTGTTTATGGAAACGCCTTGCGAGGTACGTGCCGTCCCATAGGCATCCTGCTTCGCTGCTATATAATATATATAAAATAATAGCAAGAGTGAGCGATAGCTCAGCAAGGTAATGAAAGTATGGCATAATTCTGCCTTTAATTCAACCCAGAAATAAAGCTGGTATAAGACAATAACTTGTCAAAATATCTTGATACTGAAATCATTTTCTTATCGGAATGTATTCCAAAAATAGTACCATTGTGGTATTTCAAATATCATTTCATAATACTCTGCAACCTTCAATGTTTATACTATGAACAAAGTTCTAGTATACTATAAAAGATGAAATAACAAGATACTCAGTATATCCTTTCTGTAAAATATCTGCTATATAAAATATAAGCAGACCATCAACATATACTTGAAAGATGAAGTTATAAGGAAAATATAAGGTTTCTGTAACCCAAAATCCACTTGTGCATATATATCCTTAATCAGGTTTTTATCAGAGTCATAACTCATAAGATAAAAGATGAAGTTGTAGGAATTTCCAAATATCATCTTTCATATCAAACATTTATCTCATATCATATTCTGTAAATAAAGACAAGGCAAAATATTTCCAATCCGCTTTCTGAACTTGAATAACTTGCATGAACTGGAATAAACTTGAGTAAACTTGAATAACTTTTCTTTTCTGGAAACTTGCTTAGAACATGTTCTCTGATAACTTGCATAAAACTGAATAACTTGAATAAATTTTCTTTCATGGATGATGAACTGTAGACGGAGATTCTGGGCGACAGGGATACCCCTACGATGATCAGTCGTCAGGCAATCCCCACTGCTGTTTTTCTCCGTAGAAGGGAAAATAGGGTAGACGCTAACTGACCACTACCTCCCCGCCAATCGGTTGTAGGGGGAAGAGAATACCCATTCCTTAGGGGTACCCATTCCTTAGGGGCCTCCGATGCTCTTCTCTCATCCTACGGTCAGGCACTATCTGATAATCTAAGGGAAGTACAGACCAGTTCATAGACTGTCAGTCTCCTCGTAATTCCCTTAGGGGACAGGTCGCCACTCAGTCCCTTACATATTCTCCGAGTTCGAGAAAATCCATAACTTTGAAACATAAAGTTCCTTTCCCTTTTTCCCAAGTATACGACTCCACAAAGTAGTCATATCTGGTTGGAAAGGAAAATTCACCCATATTTCCCAAGCTGATGCTTGTTCATGGATACAACTGATTTCACTGCTTTTACTCCTCGAGTCTTGAAAGAGTAATCAAAATCATTTTGATAGTTGGATACAAAGTTGTTAAATGAATAGTTTCGAAAGATTTAGGACCGGGCAGTCCACTTGAAACAAACATTAAAATCTTGAGAAAGGTTCCATGTATCTTTGAAGTTTGAGCGAACATTTAAGTCTTTCTGAATATAGACTTAAACGGAAAATAGTTTTGGGAACCTTCTCTAATTATATTTATAATTGCCTGAGTAAAACTTTATTAGCTATCTAGGGTTTAAAATAGTTTTCACAAAATACTTCCTTAAGAAGTAGGGCTTTAAATAATTAATGCAAACTATATTTAATAAAGAATATTTATTTAGAAATAATTTCTAAATACTTTCTTAACAAAAGGGTAGATAATACTATTCATCATATATTTAAAATATACCCTTAATATATTAAACTCCAAATGACCTTTAATTTGTAAACCACTTATTGAGATTAATCGTAATAACACAATAAAATAACCCTAGATAGCAACTGATACCATTCTTAGTATGTAAAATAAATATAGAGAATATATAATATATCTCTAGATTACAACTGATACCATTCCCGGTCCGTAGAATAAATATAGAGTATATACCCCCTACTGAGGGATTTTCTTAACCTATTGGCTTATGAATATTGCCATAACCATAGCTTATAAGTCCAACTTAAATCATCATATGCATCAATTTGAACTCATGAAAACGTACATAAATCTCATACTCCAAATCCAATTACATTTGGAAATCATACCATATGTAGTTGTTCAACAACATACATGCATCGTATATATATATCATAAAACTGTTTATAGCATTACATGCCTTTTACTTTAAGCATGCTTTCAAAACATGTATTATATCATCACAAAATCTTTTATTTATTACAACAACAGTTTATAGAGGCATAGGTTTGAAAACGTGCATGCATCTATCATATGCCTATATTACGCCTCAATATTTTTAATACCATTACATCTATATACGATGTAAGGTTTGAAAACATGCATAACATCATATCGTATGCATCATTAGTATAATTAATGGAAAACATAGCATGGAATAAGCAAACTGCATCTCGTGTATGCATACTTCAAAATATGGTTTTAGAAACTTGCACGATACTTGGAACAAAGAATATATATATAGATATATTTTTGAATCAACAAGTATTAAACATTCGAAAATATGCCCACTCTAATAATAGAGTAAGGTTTAGTAAACTTGCCTGATGCTCGAGAGGTGATAGGGCTCCTGACCATGTCGAACAATCTAGACAAAGTCAAACGAAAGCACACGGTTAATCCCCTCGATAAACCACTTATAACTTAATGCTTAAACACGTAAGCGAAACACAACCAAGGCATTACTAGCTCGTTATAGGCTCATACTAAGTCCATGTTATTCGTCAAATACTTATATCACAAGTTTGGTTTGAAATCCATTCTCAAATCCAAGTTATACTTAACCATTTGGAACCTTGATTTCTAAGTCTCGTTTTCAGTGGTTTTCACTTGCGCGACCTTGACTAAAACATTTTTATAAAATCGAAAAATAATCGTTTTAATCCGAATCTTTTTCGTGAGCCTTCCTAACTGTCTCTAGTATTATTCCTCAAAGTTTCACATTTTAATATGGCTCCGAAGTGGTCCAAATATATCCTCAAAGTTGCTGAACAGAGATGAGTCATTCTTCCGAATGGCGTTTACTAAAACTCACTTTTCTCTTAAACCGTAAATCATAACGGCATGATTCTTGCGCTCACGTAAACTAGAAAAAAACCTCTACACACTCATGTTCCTCACTGAACCAAAAGAGGCAGTTAAGTTTCCGGACTCTAGGCAGTTTTTAGAGTTAACGGGAATCGGGCATTACGACGGCTATAATCGTAACGTTTTCCATTTTCAAAACATACCCAAATCAACACCAAACAATCCCAAACTCACCATCCACCTTATACACCCTCCACTCAGTCAAATCCTCCATGAATAATCAAAACAAATTCATAACCCATCCTCCAAACTCAACCAACAATTCATATAATCACTTAATCATGCTCTTAACTTTATATAAACATCAAAACCATATTAAAACTCATATAACTCAAAGGGGCAGAGGTTTATACCTTCCTCCAAGCTTGCTTGCTGCTATAATCCTTATGTAACCTCAAATCCTTGCTTAATACAACCTTTGGAAGCCACAAACTCAATATCAAAAACAACAAAACAAAATACAAGTTACTATTCATCATCTTCTCCAACTGTTAATCACTGAATCGAATGGGTAAAACACAGAAGTGAAGCGAGCTCTTACCATGGTTGCATAGAGCTTCTCGAGAGCTTCGATTTGAGTGGTGGATCGCCAAAAACCGCCGAGAGAAACTCAAGTTATGATCAATTCTTTCTCCACCATTTTTCTTCTCTCTTTTCTCCCGAATTTTCCTTCTTCTTTTTCTTTTCTTTGTTTTGGTTAATAATGAAGATAATGCTGATTTTTGTATAAGAGAGGGGTGAGTCATCACCTTTAGTGCTTAGTCAGTCGACACGTGTCGCACATGCACGAGTTGGATAAAGTAGCTTTACTAGTTCGTTTCTTTTCACATGGATGATCCAAATGTTGCATTTCTCGAATTAATCTTGTTACATGTTACTTCCATGTCTATATTTAATCCCGTAAATGTTGTCTTGCTTCTCTTGAAACGATTCAAAATATTTTCTAAAGGGCGAATAAAACTCTATGCGGTTCTCGCAGTGAATAGTAACTATTCACTATTCACTTCCACAATCGAATCCTTAAATCGACTTTAATAAATAATAAAATTCCAAAATATTAAATCCTCCAATCCTCAATTTTAATATCTCAATTCTTGAATATAATAATATATAATTTGCTGCCCGGTCAAATACTGTACCAAAATAAAATTTGGAATTTCTGAATTCCGATCGTCTTTGCATTCACTTATTTACTCCGTAGATCACTAATATGACTTTGGAATACCCACACTATGTCTCGTACATAGGTGGCATGAAAAACTTTGTTAATCCTCAAAATCACTATTCATCCACAATCTTGTAGATCAATTATCAATTCCAACGTTTCTTGTACTTAGAAAATGTTCTAGTGCTTTCTCAGGCATACTCTATCTTGTTTACGGAGTTGTCGGATGCATAACAGATATCGATTTGGATGACATGAAAATACTTTTCTTTCTTGGAATATTATATGCCCATTTTCCAGATAGATTGTTCTTATTTAGATGGTCAGTCCATCCCTTCTATTCACAAAGTACTTGTAACTGAAATCCATATTCATTTTATAATCTTGAATCTCAAAATCATTAATACATTGTGGTTACAACCACTAATCATTCATATATTCACTGATGCACTTTATCATAAAAAAATTTTAATTCTACCGAAAATTTCGGGTTCTTACATTGAGTGTGTAAAAGAGAATGTCCTCCTAGACCTCTTTTCCTTGGTCTATTTATAGGCCAAGAATTAGGGTTTAGGGGTTGTAACTGCAATCATGAGCGTTGAATCCTAGGTAGGTAGGACACCTGGGCGATGTTGATGGATTGCACGTGTCCAGGTCCTGGATTGTGGTGTCGTGTGCCAGGCTCATGCTGGCGTGTGGCTTGATCAGGTGCCAATCATTAGGTGTCCTTACGTGTCACCACCAGGAGTCCTGAGTCCGGGCTCGGGTACTAGGTTTAGGAGTCAGGGCTCTTGCAACCTGTCAGTCAGGGCTCAGGTACCGTTGATTATGCCACCAGGAGTCCTGAGTCCGGGCTCAGGTACAAGGTTTGGGAGTCGGGGCTCTTATAGCCTATCAGTCAAGGCTCAGGTACCGTTGATTATGCCACCAAGAGTCCTGAGTCCGGGCTCAGGTACAAGGTTTGGGAGTCAGGACTCTTATAGCCTATCAGGTAACACAGACTCTATGCAGTTCTATGAATCTATAAGCTTACAATATTCGATATGTAGACTCTATTTTGAATTTGGAATCTGTACACTATATTTATGTCATTTCTGTTTATCTTCCAAAACATACTCTTATTCCCATGCTGGAGACGCGCGGGGCTAAAACTTCTCTACACTATTGTTTTGCAGATACTCACCAATAGCTGCACCGCATTCCGAGCATGGGAAAGGGCTAGGAACGACCATAACGGAGATTGGAGTTATCAAATAGCTTCTCCGAACAAGAAGAAATTTTACATCTCTGCATTACAAAGCAAACAAGTAATAACTTGCATACAAAATTTAACCATTAATCTGTCTTTACTCATTTGTAAACAATCCTTCATATCCAGACAGACAAAAAGAAAATGAGAATTTTAGGACCGCAAAAGAGTTCCATACGGACTTATGCAAGCAGATAACTTGAACAAAATACATCAGACATACATAGGTAATATATATAGTTGCAGTGTAGCACTATTGTTGCCGTTCCAGTTTCCAGCTATAATTATCCCGACAAAAAACTGAAATAGATAAATAAAGGAGACAAGATGTCTTCTTAACCCTTGTGATTTTTTTTGTTGAGCCCATCTTTTTGGGTGGGGTTTTTAGTTTTAGTGTACAAATTTTTTGTGTACTAGTTTGGAACTTAGAAGTTTGCGGTTCAGTGACGAAACTCTTATATTATCTGAGTTCTTCTCAGTTAGATGATCAAATTCTTGAACATTAGTGGAGAAAGAAATTAGATCAATCTTCATGTTGGAGAATAAATTTGAACCCGATCCAACTCAATAGACCAAAGGAAGGAAACTTTTCCCGATGAAAATACATGGGCCGATAAAACAAAGAAAGAAGCCTTTTCCCGATGTAAATACATGGGCCGATAAAAGAAAGAAAAAAGCATCTTCCCGATAGAGATATTTGGGCCAATAGAAATAACTCTTCCCGATAGAGATATTTGGGTCGATGAAAACTACTCTTTCCGACTACACTCAATGAAATTATATCCCGATGGGATTATAATGACCTACCGGAATATGGATTATAACAAATGTTCGAACTCATTCAAGTCATTAAGCCCAATGCTCACTAAGGGTGTATGACGGTGGGAACCGTCCTATTTTGATATGGATTGCAGTCGGTAAAGAAACTCACTCCTACCAGGTGTCTTGTTCCTGAAGATTCAGGGATTGGCACCAACAAACTCCTAATCGAAGATAGAGTTTTTTACGAACAGAACTACGTAGACTTGATTCTCTATATATTAGAGATACGTAAGCAACTTGAGGGGATAAAACACTCTGAGAATTCTAGAGAACAAGCCCTCGAGCTCAGTCTAAAATTTTTATAAATCTTACATAAATTCGTCAAGTTCTTTAAGTGGAGACCCGAATACTTGAAGCTATCGGTGACGAAAATCGGCTTCAACACTTCATATATTTTAACAATATTCTATAGCTTAAAGATAGTAAATAAGTGCATCAAGGATAAGTGACAAAAGATTTATATACAAAAGAACAAGACTAGTCTGATCATTAAAGAAAAAATAGTGAGTACAAAAGAGATTGGCCATCCATGACTCGCAATCCTTGCATAATAGAAGGAAAAAAAAATCAGTCGAAGCTCTCATCCATTAGTTTCACGAATTCTTCAAAATCTATCCTCCCATCTCCGTTTTCGTCAAATACGCTGATCATCCTCTTGCAGTTCTCTATCTCTGAAAATTCATTCAATCTCAGAGCTCGAGCAACTCTCTGCAACTCCGTTGCATCAATAAATCCATCTTTGTTATCATCAAAAACATCAAAAGCGTCCTTAACCTCATCTAAGCTAGCCTCCTTTTCTTCAAACATATGTGAAAACTCATCTGAACTAAACCTCTTCTGAAGATTTAAGTCTTCAGGCTGATAAAAAAGTCCAAGATTTTTCATTACCGTCTCAACATCTTCTCTGCTTAAACTCCCATCATCAACATGCTCTTCGGATAATTCAACTGAGTCTTGCTTATTTTCCTCAAGTTTAACTTTGAAACTACCCGATAACGCGGATTTGCATTGGAAGGAGGAGGATGAAGATCTTGAGAAATAACTAACAATTGTGCTAATCCAGTTGTAAATCCTATAAGAGAAGAACAACTCCAGAAATCTAAAAAACCAAAAAGAAAGCGGAATTGTATGCAGAGCTAGAGATAACTTCTCCATGGGAAATTGTCCTGAGTAGCTAACCTGAGCCATGTTTAGATAGTATGTCAATATACGTCAAAGTTATCCTGCCAAATTTGTTAACTGCAAATATTGTACAATATCGAAAACTCGAATAGCTTAACTAGGGAGATGATAAGACGAAAACAATCAAGAGCTAGGCTAGGAGAGAAAAACAAATAAAAGAATCGATAAATATTTTTGTGTTGTTGTAAAACAAGGGGATGTGCATGTCTATATATAAGGAGGAATTGAGTAGGCAAAGGAAGCCCGGAAGGTGCTGGGCAATGAGGAAGAAGGTAGAAAAGAAGCAGGAAGAAATTGACATGAAATATTATAGGAAGTTTCACAACTCCTGCAGTGTGGGAACTTTTCATTCTGCGCAGCCGATTTATGATTTTGTCTGGTCTTGTTTATTTTATTTGGGCAGGTAAACTGCTACAATAACATGTCAACAACACGCATAAAACTAGGCCCAGTATTTGAATTATACTTTTTAAAGAATTTTTGAAGTTTATGAAAAGAATAAAAAAAACAAATTGAAAAAAGGGCTAAATTATAAATATTATTTTAGGAACTGTTTGAATATAATTTTAACTTTTGTATAGAAGTCAAAAGTTACTTACGTGATCAGAAACAAAGCAATAAATTTTGAATTCTTGTTGAATTATGAATACCAACCTTGTTGACTCGAGGTAAGTGTGCCAAGAATATTGAAATTTCTAGACAACAAACACCAAATACGGATACGGAAGCAACAATTACACGCTATTTCCGCAACCAGGAATGTTCATGAACAATATATACATGGTTTACAAGTTTTTTCTAAAACATTGTCCTGGTCTTTTAAGTTTTATGTACTAGCAAACTTTTTTTTTAGAAAATTATATATCCATTTTTAATAAATTTTTTGGGTGAGCAGAAATCAAATTCCGAATATAGATTTATAATAATTTTTTTATTAAATTTGTAAATGTAGGGGTGACAAAATTTGACACGACCCAAAACCTGACATGAACTCGACAAGGAAAAGTACGAAGTTGGGTTGAGTATTCTGAGTTTCGGGTCGGGTAAAAATTTACCCAAAATATTCGGATCAGTTTCGGGTTGACCCAAAATACCCGAACTCGACCCGAAAATTTAATATATATAATAAATTATTTAAAATAAATGAATTTATATTACATAATTATAGACATATGATATATCTTTATAATATTTAAATGATTTTAATTCATATATCATATTATAAATTTTTTATTATATTTTTTTAATATTTTATAAATAAAATTTAATTTTTTTATATATAAATAATTATTTTAAATTATTTTCCGGTTAAACAGGTCATTTTCAGGTTGAACGGGTACTAACAGCTCAAGTTCGGGTTGAGAAAATTTAACCCGTTTCGAGTTAACTTAAAAATAAGACTAAGTACAACAAACCTGAAACGAACCCGATCCATTACCCTAAATTATCACCCCTACTGAAATGACTAAATGGGTGATAATAAAATGGAACAAGGTGTCTTGACATCCCATAAATAGTGCGTGTTTGGGGTATCACAAAAAAGTTGACTTATAACTAAAATAAGTAAGTGTTTTATAAGTGATAAGTTGATGGATTTTTATAAGTTATACGGATGTTTGGATAAATTTACTTATAAGTTAGTTAAGAGTTTTTTAAATTAAATTTGAAAAAATAATTATTAAATACAATGATTTCAACACTTGCATTTTAAATTTAAAAAAATATTTAAAAACACAAAGGTAAAAATATAAAGTATTAAAAAAATCAAAGAATAAGTTGATAAGTTAAGTAAAATATTGGTGATTTCTAACATTCAACTTATCAATTTATAAGTTATAAGTTATCAAATAAACTGAGTACACAAACACCCCTCACAAACTCTTATCAACTTATAATACATAAACCATAACTTATAAGAACAGCCAAACATGTCCATATAATTACAACTTATTTTGCCGGATTAGACATTTATCTTTCACTAGCAAAGCAAGATACAGTCAATTATTTCCCATCTGTTTTTGAGAAATTTACCTACTTTCTTGATGCATATGCGGAGAATTTCAAACAAGAACAGGTGATCTAAAAGTCGGCGATTAATCGGGATTAATCGTCGATTAATTGTTAAACGGTCGGCCACCGAATTGATTAAGCGAAAATAGGTCAATTAATCGTTTTTTCAGAAAAACGGTCAAAAATCGGCTGAATCGGTCAAAAATCGGATTAATCGGTCAAAAATCGGGCTAATTATTTTAAAATAGTAAAAAATAGTTGAAATTTAAAAAAATAATTAAAAATTTAAAAGGTAGAAACTTGATTAAACAATAGGAAAAAATATTATTTTTATACATATAATTATAATTTTAGATGTCTAAATCATAAATTCTCTTTATTTTTCCTCTTAAATTGATCTCTAAATGAAAAGTTAAACCCTGAAAATTTTATTTATTACAATGATATAACATTTTTAACATATTTGCAAACAACATATGTTTAGTTGAAATAACGAAATAATTATATATATGAATATAATTGTATATAAAAAATATTATTAAATTTATTCTGATTAATGATCCGATTAATCCCCGATTACCCGATTAATCCCCGATTACCCGATTAATCCCTGGACGGTGCTTTCACCAATTAACTCCGATTCCCGCTTTTTAACTTTTTACAACACTGACAAGAACAAAGAAAAAAAAATAAGGAACCAGGACCTACGAGACTAAGAGCATCTTTAAGGGCAACCCCTATTTACATTCCCTAAAATATAATAAAATAATGGTTACTTAAAATATAGGGTATCAAAAAGTTGTTTTTCTCCGATGATGTTACCTATATTCGTTACCTATAACTTAAAAAAAAAAAAATTTAATCAATATTTTAGATAATATGAGAAAGAATGAGAGTGTGGTGGTAGATATATATATTATATTATAATGAAGGATTGATGAGTTAGCATTATAGGGGTTTGAGTTTCTCTCCCCTAAATATGGGGTTTGATTTTCTCTCATCTAAAATGTAGGATAAGGAGTCTCATTAAAGCATTGTTTTTAAGCCTTAATCCCTAAATTGTATACACCTAAAATAAACATAGGTAAGGATTCTTTGGGTTGGAGTTGCTCTGAGCATGGAAAGGCCACACTCTAGCCTCTGATATCTTTCTTTAATATTCCACAATATCCTTCTCTGGAATTCGACCAACGTCCAAGGTGAAACTACCGACTCTTTGAGGCCTAATATCTGCATTTCAGATGCAGTTCCGAGGAACTATCGCTTTTAACCAAATATCTTGCAGAATGCAGACGATAAAGCAATGAGAGAACTATTTACATTCTTTCCTAGTCCTACTGATTTCTTAAACGGGCTGGGAATGGAGTAACCTACTATCAAATGTGCGCAGAAAAAGAAAAATACAAATCAACAAATACACAAACTCGTGCATAACTAAGTCCCAAGATTTTGCCCACAACTCCGATACAATAATTCTTCAATGGAGCTAACCACAACGTTCAATCTCTGGTCATCAATGCAGAGTATGGTAGATATATTTCAAAACCTAACCCTCTAGTAAAATGTCTAGTCAAATATCACCCAGAATGTTATTTCGTAAGACTTCATCTCCACCCTTACTTGCTCCTTTGTTGTCTTCTGTCCCCTAGCTTTAAAGTACTAACTATTGTCTCCAGATTTTCACTTGTAATATATATAAAGCAAACAGGGTTGTACATGGTTACATGATCTCTGCTGTTTTTTAAATTCCCTCCTAACTGGTTGATGACTATGTTGCATGGTATTATCGTATCCTGCTGTGGCAGCTCTTCTTTCTTAGGATTTGAGCAAAACTGGGAGAGAGAATAATTTTTCCCAAAAGGATGAGAACAAACCATACACAATAAGGATTCTGGAGAAGAAATTGTTGGATATGATCAATTTAAACTATCAGTTGTTAGGAAGGCAAGGGAATAACATACAGACCAATCAAACAAATCTTATTCATGCCGCTAAATTTGCAGAAACAGTTACTTGCATAAGGACATTATCATATACATAAGGGACTGTAAAATAAAACCAGAACAAGAAATACTGTATAAAATACATACTCATTCGGACATTCCGTCTCAATGTATAACAGTAAACTTATACAAGAATTGCCTAGCTACCTCTCTCTGATGACATTTTCTTAATATCATCATTACATTTTTACTAGGTCATATCCACTAACTAATGGTCGGGTCTTAGTTTTTGAAACTAAAACAGCCTTTTCATACTACACTTTAATTTATAGAACACTCTTCTTCCCCCCAAAAATAGCTTTGGACCTTCTCCAGATTGTACTGATACGGGAGTCTTGTGCAAGGTACGAATCGCCTTCTTCCGCACAGATAGTATACTTGGGATAATAAAGGGCCTTTGTAAAATATTCCCCTTGGAATGGAAATAATACCCATCTCCACTTGAGTTAAAAAAAATCTAGATTTATTTATTAAACTTACCACACATAAAATTATATGTATATGTTTTATAAATTGTTGCATGGATGGATTCTACCGGAATTGGCGACCAGTATATGTCTGGCCAAAGGACCAGCCGGAAGGGGCAGCATTATAGGACACTACACTGCGGCCATCACTGGTGACAACTTTAAAAGACAGAGCTTGTCCGTTAAGGTAGTTGTTGCTCTGCCAGTTCTGCCCCCAATTTCTTGACATTGCTTGCCATCGTGTTCTTGATCCCTTTATGTACACTGAATGAACATCTCCGGCTCCTCCAACATTAGTCACGAGTACAAGGTTGAAGTAAGAGTGTCCATTAATTGTAAATCTAATGCCTCCCCTTCTCCTGCAAGGTACCCTACAAAACCACACATTCATACAGCTATAGTTACTATCTTTAAAAGGAATGTCGGTATAGTAACCTTTTCGCTTTTCCCAATTTTTACCACATCTGACATTTAACTAAAGTTGTTCTCATTTACAATAATGATTTTGACTATATTGAGTGATAAGTAACTTGTAGGTCAGAGAAAAATCATTTTCCTCATATTGAGTGAAAACTAGTAAAAGTACTTGTATTGTATCTGTGACGTGTTTAAGTAGCCTCTGTGAAAAAATAGAGGTACTAAAACTTTGTACATTCTACTTTCGTGATAGTTTTGTGCACTAAGTACGACTTTTTTTAATTCTAATCATGAACCTGATGCTTAGCGAGGGCAACAATCTCATAATTCGAAGGCATTGATAAGCAGTCACTAGATACATACTTTGTGTTGGACACCCTACTTAATGAGTGAGAGATGCCCTCTAAGAAGGTTCATCGGAAAAAAAAATACCTTCTGTAAGCAACAGGGACAATCCCAGCCCTATATTGAGCAATTCGGAGAAAAACAGGCTGAGAGAGATCGAAGTGGTGGTTAGGAGGGTCACACCAGCCGCCAGGGGGGCAGAAGTTTGTGGCGGTAACTGTGATTGAGCCACGGAGGCACCACTTTGGATCATTAACACATACAATCTGAAAGCATGCTCCACAGCTCAATCCATTGTTAAACAGAGCTGTGCTGAGTGCTGCTGTATTTGTCCCGTATCCTTGGCCATACAAATTTCCATATCCACAAGCCCCACCTAATTACGTACATAGAGAAACACACATTAGTTATAACATTATGTAACGTAACTAACGTTTCATGTGCAGTGGTAGCTTGTACATTATGCGGCAAAAAAAAGGTAGTGTAACAATGACATACCCATAGTCCCAGAAGCATCACCTCCTCCATAGAAAGTAGCATGAGCATTTATCCAACCTCTGCTATAGTACCCGTGCACAGAAGAAACAAGTGAAAGGAAGCCCAACACCACAATTCCAGGGATCTTCGTATCCATCTTCAACCCCACGCCTGCACAGAAAGTTAAAGCAATTTAAATTAGTAAAGTCTTGAATCAGAAAATAGTATGTTGGTTGATGTTTGGCCAAAATAAAAAAAAAAAGTGCTAGAGTAAGTTACAAGAGAATGAGAATGATGAGATCCCAGAAGTATGCAGTTTGTGAGGAAATGAGGATGAATTTTCAAGGGGATATATAGGGAGTTTGGTTGCAGTTGGGTTAGAGACTTCAGTGTCAAAAGCAGAGCTCACAAGGTACAGTACCAGTCCGTTAGTGTGGGACCGTTACTACAATTGACTGGAGGCGGTAATATAGACATATAACTTACCAAACTCAGTCACACGACTGGTTTTGTAGGAGAATGATACAAAAATTGTAATATTTGGGGGTTATATGTTTCGGATCGTATCGGTCTAAATTCATATCTATATCCATTTATTTTAGCGGATTCGGATTCGGATCGTATTAGGATCGGATTTTTTATAGGCCGATCCATATCCGGATCCGTGACGGATATCCGATCCATTTATATTTTTCCTTAAAAAATTTTGATTTAAATTAAAATTTCGCTTAATATTGAAATTTTTTACAATATCTTGTAATGGTAAACAAAATAATTAAATAATAACTCTAAAGTTTAAAATACGAACTCTAACATAATATTAGAAATTTAAAAATTGAAAATTTAGAATAATATTGAGAAAACACGATGATTCATAGGCCAAACGATGATATTATACTTCGGAAAAATCTTATCTCACATTTTAATTAGTAGTGATTGTATAGACTACAAATTATAGACAATTAAAAATTGCAAATAATTTTTTCATAATATATATTATACAATATATTTATATAAATATTATATATAATATATTTATATATATTATATTCGGATCGGATCGTTAACGGATCGGATCGACCTAAATCCATATCCGCTCCATTTATTATCGGATTTTTCTTATCGGATCGGATTTTTTTTTTGCCAAATCCATATCCATTAAACCGGCCTCGAATCGGATCGGATCGAATCTCCGCTCCATTAACCGGCTTTTTCTGGCCTAATGGGGGCCTAATGACTACGATAATTGCAGTAACTTCTTTGCTAATTGAACACAGTTGCATCTATTTTTGCATATGACAAAAGGAGTTAGGTTAATATCGGTAGAATAAGAGCTCTTTGAGATAATAAGTTGAAAGTTATACGTAAAACAGTACATTTGGCGTCATACAGAAATTCACATGTCTTGCTGCATGTCCTAAATAGTTCAATGCATGACAATTTAGCGCAATCCAAACATGTTAGTAGTATATTATGTGATTTGTTGGACCAAAATGATGAAATCGAACACCCTAAAAATGTTGCGTAAACGACCATACTTGCTCGAGTAGCTTGCTCAAAGCTCACAATCCTTGATCGGACTCCAACATGTGAATGCACGTTATAAGTAGGGGCACACTGTCCTTGTGCAGCTGGATACATGACCTTTCTAGAGGTGGGTAAACTGTGTGCAAATACACACATTGCACCTGTATCTACATGAGTGTCGGCGTGCAATTGTAAATGCTTGATTTTTACTTCTGCTCTCTATCTACTAGTATTTCATCGCAGAAATTCAGTGGCCCTGGTTTTAAAGGATCTAATCCTTTTCGCCTTTTGCTTTTTCGTAGCGTATAAATGTAATATCTCATCTATCTTGATTCTCATTCAGACTGAGTGGACCTCCTATGACAATTTTGAAATATTGCGCACCTCAGGTGTAAAAAGAGTGCCAGATCTTGTTGAGAAAAGTTATACAGAATGTGAAATTGTGAAATGTTCATCATTGAAAGTGATAGCAGCAGTAATAATATGTATAGTCGTCCAATTGTAATTTAAGAAGATGCCTCTCACTCACATGCCACAACACACAGTCACACAGAGATCTGTAGTTGACGTTTGGCCTTACAAAGCCAGACAATGATAGATGTCCTTATATGCTGTCTAATTCATTAAGTACAGCAGACATATTTGAACGGCTATGTATGAATCAGAGGTGTAGAAGATTTACACTCATTTTACAACTCTTTACGTGTGCATTTCTAATTCAATGTGTGTGTTTCATACTTTATTTTACCAAGAAACTATCCCCAGAAAAGCAGCAGGCAAAGTCGCAAACATTGGGAATTTGCACTGCCCCCTATCGAATAAATGTATGTGTTCGTCGTTCCTCGTGAGTTTCAGATCCTGGTCATGTGAATTACACCTTATATTACGAGTGAGATTCCCCGCGGCACAAGAAAACAATCATGTCGTAAATGGGCACAGACAACTTACTTATTTTACAAAGAATTAGAGTCGTACTGGGAAGGATGAGACATCACATTGACAGGCTAAATTCAGTCATAATCAGCAAGTAAATCGTGAATTAGTGATGGGTCCAAAGAACATGTTATAGTTGGGTAGTGGTTTAGACACCAGGAAGCACTAAGAAAACATATCATATGAAAGTGATTAGAGGCAATTAAATCAGTAGGATGTGTACTTCTTAAAGAGAGCGTAACTGAGAGATACTTATGATTCCATCTTTTTTGGTGGGAAAACTTTGTGGAGCATAAGAGTAATAAAGTTGACAACCACCTAAGGAACATGTAAACAGTTAGGCTAATACAAGCACATGGGAAGAAGAAGATGTTGATATATCTGAGTTTGAAGGCTAAAGATTTGCTTCCTCTTCAGTTCTCTCCATAATAAATATCCTACAGCTAGCGGAGACTAATACAACCTTAAAGTCACGCACCTACTTTACTATATCTTTTCTTCCTTTTCTTAAATGTTACTATCGTAAGAAAATTAGATGCTTAGGAAACTCACAGCTGTCTTAAGCTCATGCCATCATCCCAGATCTTGTTAACAACATCAGGGATATGCTTCTCCTCGTTTACAGAATGAGATTGGGGATGACCCCGAGCTTCAGCACGGGCCTTTAGAAATTAGTAGAACAGAAGAACTATTTTCTTCATTGCCGGCTAACCTTGGAAATTATGTAATAACCTTTTCAAAGTTCAAGATCTTTTATAGTTCTTGTTTCGGCACTGCTTAACCTGGTCGTTAACTTTATTTACATTAATCTTACTTCAAAACCAAGCAAAGGGATGGAGATAGTGCTCATACTGTATCATTAATGTGTGCATGCCATGATTCTGTCATCAACTCGTCATCTTAAGATAAAAAGTGTATCTGTAATTAGTAATACTAGTTATGTATTATCTTAATCAAGCTTGAATTCACTCGAGTGCAAATCATAAGTCAAGCTTGGCTCAAAGTAGAAGCCAAAGACTTAGAGATGCACAAAAAGCCCTTCGGGCCGGACTTTATCCGGGCTTTAAAAAACTCGGGCTTTTTAACAATCGGATCGGGCCGGGCTTTTTCAAAAATCGGGTCGGGCCGGGCTTCCTCTAAAATATGAGGCCCATTTTAGGCCTTCGGGCCGGGCCGGATCGGGCCGGGTCGGGCTTTTATCCGGGCTTTTTTTTTAATTTATATATAAATAATTTTTTTCCCTTTTTTTTGCAAAGTTAATATATTAAAATACAGAAAAAGCAAAGTTTTCCAAAAAAACGACCATAAAAGAGCTACACTCCTCAACTATTGAAATTCAGAAAACATAACAAAAGACACAACGATACCTATTACTAAAAAACTATATTAGCATAATGTTTTATCATAAAACATAAAACATGAGTGCAACTCATGAACATTCTACACATAATATGCGTTATTGAACTTAACCTAATCGTAAGCCATACAAATCTCCTCGTTCATGACCATTTCAAGAATCACATACACTACACTCAATAAATCTTCTAGAAAAAAAGGTGTGTCCTGCACATTGTTGATTTTTCTTAACCTCATTATTCTTCATATTCCCTCTATTACTAAGTTTAATATTCATGAAATTTATTTAAAATATTATAAATTTTCAAATTTTATCTATAAAAAATCAAATTTTTATCCGGATCTCTCAAAAAGCCCGGGCTTTTATCCGGGCCGAACCGGGCTTTTATCCGAGCTTTTTGAAAGCCCGGGCTTTATCCGGGCTTTTCAAAAGCCCGGGCTTTTCGGGCTTCGGGCCGGGCTTGACGAAAAATAGTAGGCCTGTTTAAGGCCCTCGGGCCGGGCCGAACCGGGCTTTTTTCGGGCCGGGCTTTTCGGGCTTTTTTTCGGATCGGGCCAGGCCGGATTTCGGGCTTCAGGCTTTTTGAACATCTCTACAAAGACTAGTTCCACTTGTTAAATTCAGTTTAGCTAGTTAAAAATTAGAGTTAATTGCACTTTGCATCTCTCGGCTTTACCCCAATTTCAATTATGTATATGTAGTTTCATAAATTGCACTTTGCATCCCCAAACTTTAAAATATAAGTCGAATCACAACCCCTTATACGTTTTTATCAAAAATAATATTGTTTTTAACGAATATATTGACAAATGCGATATAAATTATTGCACTAATGATATAAATTTTAGATTTTAAACATGTCACTAATTTTATACTTTTAAAAATTTTAAATCATAATTTAATATTATTTTTTGCATCTCAAACTTTAAATCATAGATCGAATCACAACCCCTTAAACGTTTTCTATCAAAAATAATATTTCTTTAACGAATATATTGACAAATGCGATATCAAATTATGCAACGATTATATAATCTATATTTTAAGATGATACAAATATATTTTAATAATTTTATACGTATCATATATCATAGTAGTCACTGTCAGGAATCAGTTAATTCCTGAGCTCTTTTGTGACATCTTTTGGTGTTTTCTGTTTTAATCCAGTAAAATACAACTAGATATAGGAGAGAACTGGCTAAGCAGAGAGATATAGATGAGAAAAGAGAGAGATAGACATAGTTGAGAGATCAGATAGACAGACTTTGAGATGAGAGAGAAGTAACCTAGAGAGAGAAGTAGTTGAGAAGTTAGTTATAGAGAGAGAAAGAGAGAGACTTGTGGAACAAGTTCCTTTTCATATATTTCAGATAATACTCAATGTCAACATACAACTGTATTTATAGAATCACATTACTTGGGCATAAAGACTGAAATACCCTTATTGAACAAACTAAGACCAAACAGACTAAGTAAGTCTTCCCATTCACTGTCTTACTGTACTTAGCCTATATCAATTCTCTGATCCTAACATTCCTCCCCCCTTGAATATGGCCATGTCCTCATGGCTTTGGTCAAACATTCCAGGACTCTGGTTAGCCTCTGCTTAGAGCATCAGCCACCTTGTTTTCAGCCCCCTTCCTGTATAGAATAGTGTAGTGATAACCTAATAATTTGCTGATCCACCTTTGCTGAAGCAGGTTGCTAATTTTCTGTTCTGTCAGATATTTCAGGGCCCAATGGTCAGTCTTGATATAAAAATGCTTGTCCATAAGATAGGAGGCCCACTTCTTAACTGCTGTGACCACAGCCATTAGCTCATTTTCATAAGTAGACATAGCTTGTCCTCTTGGTCCCAATGCCTTACTAAAATATGCCAAGGGATGTCCTCCTTGAGTCAAAACAGCCCCTATACCACTGTTTGAAGCATCAGTTTCTACAGTAAATTCTTTTGTAAAATCAGGTAGCTTTAACACAGGTGTACTTGTCATGGCTCTCTTCAACTCATTGAATGCTTTGGTAGCCTCTTCAGTCCATTTGAAACTGTCTTTCTGAAGTAGATTGGTTAGGGGTTTTGCTATAGTTCCATAATCTTTTACAAACTTCCTATAGTATCCACTTAACCCCAAAAACCCCCTCAGCGCCTTAATGTTTTGAGGTAATGGCCAAGCCAACATATCAGTTACCTTACCTCTGTCCACTGCTACTCCTTCATGACTGATTACATGACCTAAATATGCCACTTGACTTTGCATGAATTCACATTTGGATAGCTTAGCACACAACTGTTGCTGCTTCATTACTCGAAAAACCTTCTCCAAGTGGTATAAGTGTTCACTAGCAGTCTTTGAATAGATTAGAATATCATCAAAGAACACCAATGTAAACTTCCTCAAGAAAGGTGCAAATACTGTATTCATTAAATTCTGAAATGTTGCTGGAGCATTAGTGAGGCCAAATGGCATCACCGTGAATTCATAATGACCAAGGTGTGTCCTGAAAGCAGTCTTCTCAATGTCCTCCTTCATCCTTACTTGATGATATCCTGCCCTTAAATCCAATTTTGAAAAATACTTAGCTCCATGCAATTCATCCAGCAATTCATCAATCAAAGGAATAGGGAACTTGTTTTTTATGGTCAAAGAATTCAGCTGTCTATAATCAATGCAGAATCTCCACGTGCCATCTTTTTTCTTCACCAACAAAATAGGAGAAGCAAAGGGTGAACTACTAGGCCTTATAATTCCTGTTTCTAGCATTTCTGACACCAACTTTTCAATCTCATTTTTTTGATCATATGAGTTCTGTAAGGCCTTATTGAAAAAGGTTGTGCTCCTCCCTTTAACTCAATACTGTGCTCAATGTCTCTATGGGGTGGCAACCCTATTGGAGGTTTGAATATATCATCATAGTTTCGCAGCAACTCATGTAGTTGCCCTGTTTTCTCAGGTGCAGAGATCAATTCCTCCCTGCCAGAAGTATTAGATGTTGCTGCTGGTTGACACAGTTCTTGCACCAAGTATATAAACCCATGTCCCTGCCTTTGACAACTCCTAACAAAGGATTTAGCAGTCATCTGTTGAATTTTGGGTGTGACAGGTTGTATATTTCCTTGAAGCACCACCATCTTATCCTTAAGTTGAAACTGTAAAGTTAACTTTTTGTAGTCAAAAGTGACCAGTCCTAAGGACCCCAACCAGTCCACCCCCAATACCAAATCATAGCCCCCCATAGGCAGAGTTCTGACTGAAGTTTGAAATTCATAATCCCCTACCTTCCACTTAAACTCTTTGCACTCATACAGACTTTCTAAATGATTACCATTGGCAACTTGTACTCTCATTGGTAGAGTTTTCACCAGTTCACATTTAAGTTTACTGGCAACATGCTCATCAATAAAGCTGTGAGTACTTCCTCCATCTATCAATATGGCAAACTGATGCTTACCTCTCTGTCCTGTCAATGTGATTGTCTTATTACTATGAAAACCCTCAATTGCATGTACCGAGACTTCCATGGTTTCCTCAGTTGAAATTTCAATCTTTTGCTCCTTAATCATCACCTCCTGACCTTGATGATTGTCTTCTTTGTCACTGTTTACATCTAGCTTAATTATAAACTGACAAGGTTGCTTGCAATAATGTTTTACTCTCTCTTTGTCTTCACAGTAAGGACAAAACCCCTCCTCTAGCCTTCTTTCCATCTTCCTAGAGGTCAACTCAATCACTTTCACTTGTTTAGTTGCATTTCCTGATGAACCCTGTAGGCTAGCCAACTTTCCCTCTGTAATTGCAGGTCTATCCACTTTGATTTTAGTACTCACCATTCTTATTCTCTCTTGCTTTCGCTGGTTCAGGTTCTGCACATTGCTTAGCCAATCTGTAAGCTTGTAATATAGTAGTGGGACTGATCAGTTTTAAGGTGTCTCTGGCCTTGGTTGACAGGCCACCAATGAAACACTCCACAAAGTATGCTTCAGTCAGGAATGGCATCTGTTCATTAAGTTGCTCTTGGTATTTCTCAAACTATTCTAGATACACTTCCATAGTAGAGTGTTGTTGGAGTTGTTTAAAGTTTTCATGTAAGAGTTCTTGCTCCCAAGCTCCAAACCTAGCCACCATCAGCTTACAAAATTCTGGCCACTGTAACAGTACACCAGGTCTTGCCACTATCTGAGTCTGAAACCAACTCCTGGTACTTCCTTGCAAGTGAAGTCCTGCTACTGCTACTTTTTTATTATCTTCCACCTTGAACACTAGGAAATATTGCTCACAATCTTGTATCCACTCCGACACTCCAGCTCCTTCCACAAATTTAGGAAAATTGAGCTTTAGATGCTGCAATGATTCACCTCCTATGTCTTTTTTACATCCTAATCTTGTTCGGACACTGTGAATCTTCTTCTTTGTTGCTTGATTCACTTGCAGCAAGTTCAACTGTTGAGCTGCTTCCTTTAATGACTCCTCCAACTCCTGAAATCTCTTATCAACTGTTTCTTGATAGTCTACAATCTGTTGGTGTAGTGATGATACAGGTACTTCACAATTTAGTTCTATACTTGCTTCCATCTTATTCTCTCCACCACTAATAACTCCAGTTCTCAGAAACAATTTAACAAACACCTTCCGTGCATACACTTTCTGATTCAATTCAACAGTATTCTAAGCCTCAGAATTCACACAGTCAATTTCTCAAACACCTTCAGTGCATACACTTTCTGATTCAATCTTTCCTCAAAAATCCACACTACTTTACTCACAATATCACTATAAGGTCACACAAAACACAGATCACAACAACTCGGTGATTATCAATGTTACAACTACTCCAAATCAATGAATCACCCAAACTACGGCTAACAAACTCCTTTTGTGATAGTCGAACTATAGAAATCTAATATAAACGAACTGAACTCAATAGAATCACACTCAAAACTTCACAAACAAGCTTCATTACTGCAGATCTTTGAAGAACAGTTAAGAACAAAGTACCTTTACTGAAATCTACAAAGCTGGAGACTTAAAACTGCGATTATTGTGATGTTTGAACCGCTCCACTCATCTTCACCAGCTAAACACAACCGAAGCAGTGGTTGGATCAATTTAATGCTCTGATACCAATTTGTCAGGAATCAATTAATTCCTGAGCTCTTTTGTGACTTCTTTTGGTGTTTTCTGTTTTAATCAAGTAAAATACAACTAGATATAGGAGAGAACTGGCTAAGCAGAGAGATATAGATGAGAAAAGAGAGAGATAGACATAGTTGAGAGATCAGATAGACAGACTTTGAGATGAGAGAGAAGTAACCTAGAGAGAGAAATAGTTGAAAAGTTAGTTATAGAGAGAGAAAGAGAGAGACTTGTGGAACAAGTTCCTTTTCATATATTTCAGATAATACTCAATGTCAACATACAACTGTATTTATAGAATCACATTACTTGGGCATAAAGACTGAAATACCCTTATTGAACAAACTAAGACCAAACAGACTAAGTAAGTCTTCCCATTCACTGCCTTACTGTACTTAGCCTATATCAATTCTCTGATCCTAACAGTCACAGCTTTATTTAATGAAAACATATTAGTTCAATTTTTTATAATAAATTATAATTGATTAATGGTCATAAAATAATATTAAATTATGATTTAAAATTAGTTACATGTTTAGAATCTAAAATTTATATCATCACTGTAATAATTTTATATCGCATTTGTCAATATATTCGTTAAAAACAATATTATTTTTGATAAAAAAACGTATAAGGGGTTGTGATTCGACCTATATTTTAAAGTTTGGGAATGCAAAATGCAATTTATGAAACTACATATACATAATTGAAATTGGAGTAAAGTTGGGGGATGCAAAGTGCAATTAACTCTAAAAATTATTGGAGCTCAAATTTAATTTTTTGTGCCAAGTTCCAATTTATTTATGTTATTGTTCCAACTACAACGTATCTTTTATAAAGCAAAAGCAAAGGAGGTAAGGTTAAAAAAAACACCTTCACAAACTTCACCCAGGTAAGATAAGCATATAAAGCAAAGGATGCAAGTCCATAACCAAATCAGCTTCAATTGCAGAGGCCATGCTGTTCTGACAACAGTTCCATAACCATCAAATGCAGGTAGGTCCATTCATAAGTTCATAACCACCATGAAATTCACAACGTAAAATCATCTGGCACCCTAGCAAAGAGAGGATGCAGATCAATCATGGCATAGCTTCTGTGACATTTTCCTTCAGAATTGTTTCTGTTCATATATGAGGAAAACTTCAATCTTATCATTTGTACTCTTCATCGTGATATACCTTGCTTTTAGCCTCTTTAGAAACTCCTCAAACCTTGAAAGATTTTCTCGATATAGAAATATGATTCTCTTGTCAATAAGTTGGGAGAATCGAACCCTTTCAAATTTACAATTTAATAAGCAGAAAAGACGGTGCAACAGAACATTATATTCTCAATAATGAAATGTTCTACTATTCTTGAAGCATCTTTTATTCTGTTATACAAACTAAACTAGAAATCTCATCATAGGCATTCATAACTGACGTAGATGATAATCAAAGTCTGTGAAAATGTGAAATAAAAAATAGTGATTATTGCAGAACAGACAAATATCGAATGATGTTTTGTCGTCCAAATCACCACATTCTATAAAATGTATACCTTGTCCCTTAGTTGGTGATGACCGATCCATGGCAATCTTGAACAGAAGATGCGAAGAGTGCTTTTATTTTAGAGCTTCATCACGACTTCTGTATTTTCATAATTAAGGTAATCTATCCCTCTGTCGGTAAACTGATAAGCCATAGCTCCTCCCGGAACAAGATATGACATGGTATATTGCAGGACAACGCCCATTCGGTTGATTACAAATACACATCACTGGAGATGCCAACTATTCTTTCTAGACTTTTCCTGGATATCAAATCTGAAACATGAAGGCTGGCTGTCCATGCCATCATTAAGAAACTTTCTCAACGTCCGAAAGGTGTCATCTCTTCTCCAAATTCCACATTTGCGCTCACTTCACTAGCACCAAAAATCATCATACCCAAGAAGCCTCCGTACCATGTCTTTGTTGCATAGCATAGCTACTCAGGACCAGAAAAGGAAAAAAGAGCATTACAAAGTGGATAGTCAGTGTAAGAAAGGTTCCAAATATGATAGCTACAGGAGACAGCCAGCGAAGGGTGCAACTACAAAAAGGAAGTACGATGCAATTCTTGTATTTCAGTATTTGTTTTAACAGATTTTGAATCAGTCTGTGTCACATATAGTATAAATGTATAAAACATCTTTCTAATTACAACTTGTGCTACTGTTTCAGGTACAACGCTGACTTGGATCGAGGCTGTCAACCTGTTATCTGCAGATGAGAAAACAGGCACTTTATGCGAGTATTGATCCATGAGAGAATTATAACATCTGATTTCCGGTAAGCAGTCTATTTGTATTCTGTGCAAGTCTTCACAGTAATGTTTATCGGTACCCATAGTGTTCTTGTATGATTTTCTGGTAATAGATTCATCTTAAGACAGGACACAAATGATCTAAAATCCATTAAAATTATCAATGTAAAACATAACATGCATGTAATGGTAAGAAATTATAGGGTGCTGATACATGCACACCCTAAATGCACACCCTAAAGTTATAGTTGCACACCCTATATAATAATTTTCCCAAATTACCCTCACTGTTTGTCCTCGGTCCTTGCAGATGATTCAGACATTCAGTAATCAGTATTCAGTAGGTGCATCTCTCCGTCATCATTTTATTCAGTAATCAGTCTGTATTCAGTAGATCAATGATACAGTGAAATTGTCAAAGCTAAACAAGAAAAAGGTTGCTGTGAATGTGTGTACATGTAAGGGTACTTTAGACAAAAAAAATTGTAGGGTGTGCAACTATAAATTTAAGAATGCATATATCACCACCAAAATTAAATATAGACCAAAATGACAAAAGCCACCTGCAGGGTTAATGTTCCTTTAACATAGACACTGGTCTGCCAAACATTCTACTTATATGCTGCAAACCCACAAACCTTCCCTGTTCCTCTATTCACTATTTCACTTAATTGAAACTCAGTTCTCATTTTCTCGTGAATACCATCTGCAGAACGATCTATTTAAAATATCTTTTGAGCAGTTGCATGACATGACCGACTTTTAATTCCCAAAGACACTCATGAGAAAATTCATAGGTCTTTCCCTGAATTATGAACCTTAGCCTTAGCCCTCCAATAGGTGATAAAATCATCAGTAATACGCCCATAACGATACAAACCTGATGTCTTTTAAAATTCAACTTAGGTTAAATTAGATTTTTGAGGCATATAAAATGAATAAGAACTTTTTGACAATGTTTTACTGTACATACCCAGTTGGTAACCCAAGACGGGCGGTTTGTAGATAGCAAGCCACATATGACATAACGAAGGGGAGGAAATGTCTTATCGGCGTCATACAGCCAATATTAAAACCCTTTGATGTTGGAAAGGTCAGAGTTGATTACGAAATATGTGGTTGGGGCAAATTCCAACAAAAGAGTCCTAGAAGACCACCGGAATAAGGGAAACAAATGCCAATAAATTGGTGAAAGCTGAAAGAAAAAAAATTACAATTAATCTCAAAAGAAACAAATATATGGGGTACTCAAATTAGAACTTCATTTTAAATTAGAACTGAGAACTAATATCAACCATATTATAGATTCCTGGAAATAAAGTGCAGTGAAAAAACTTGGTGCAAATTTTAATTTCTTCATCGGCACTGTGTCTGTCATATCAAACACTGGCATTGCATACATCTTATAATGACAAACAATAAACATCAGTTAGTATCAAACCCTGAAGGAACTACATTGGTCACCCAAGTAAATATCTTTTTAACTATTCGGATACCTGATAGCCTACAATAACGTGGAAAACAACAAATAGATTGGCCAATGCCAGATGAGCCACGTGGGGTTCTTTAAGGTAACGAGTAAGTTATCTGAAACTGCGCTTTCGTACATCCAATATCCTATTAGAGCAACAGGGAAGTAGCACAAACCTCAACTAGTTTAAGATAATAAAAACTCAAAGCAGAACAAACTTCAACTAGCTTAAGATAACAAAAACGCAAAGCAAGACAAACCTCAACTAGTTTTCTTGCATACACCGAAGCTCAAGCCTTCCTCAATTTCCATGTCCCAATATCTTTCATTACTAGAACTCACAATACGTGCACCATTAATTATTGATTCCATTCTGAAATTTGACATACAAATGTGGTAATCAAATAAATATGTTATCCAGGTTCCCCATTGTTGATCATTCTCTCCCAAACTTCAGCCGATCAATGGGAATACCCATATGCTTAAACACCCCCATACATTGCTACCTTTAAAGAGATTCCTAAACATATATGTTAAATCACCTGGAAAACTCCTCTCTATCACCCATAACATATCCGGAAGAAATTTCTCAACTTCAATAGCAAATAATAAATAATGTTTCTGTGTGCACAAGCACTTGACAAGGGCTAGCTGCTTCTTTGACCAGGGAATGTAGGCTGATATACCTCATCTAAAATAGAAATCTAGCACTGTCCTATAAAACATTTTCCCCCAAAAAACTTTTCCCAATACACCCACATTCAAAAACTTAATCAAAAACAATAATACACACCGTATAACAGTAGAACAATGTTAAACATACCGAGTAATACACACCGCATTATCAAAACTCAAAATAACAACACCATCATACAACCCACATTCTCCTAAAAACCGTCCAAATTGAATCACAATTTATAATAAGAACACAATTCATATAAGTACCATAGCAAATAAAAACGCAAAACAAACTAATCATTACTCAAAACACAATTCATACGAATTCATATACATACGTTGAAAACACGAAAGTAACAAATCCTTAGGTTAAAAAAAACAATTCATAACAGAAACATACATAATCGAATACATCTCGAAAAAGAGAAAACTACCTAATCTTTAGTCGAAACACCATACTTCTCCTGCAACTTAGTAATCTCATCCTCCTTTTTCTTATAATCAAACTTCTTACTCATCTTAGCCTGCTGATAATACAACACAATCAAGTACCTATTGGCCACATTAAACCCAGAGAGATGATCAACAGCAGTCTTGGCATCGTAAATATCTTCGTAAACAACAAAGGCGGTGCCACGTGTGTCCTTGCCGTTACCGAGACGAATCTGACGAATAGCGCCGTACTTACCGAAAATATCGTACATCTCTTCGCTGGTGATGTTGAAGGGGAGGTTACGCACGTACAGAACGCGATTAACTTCCGGTGGGAGACGTGTGTTGCCTTTGCGCAAACTGATTGTTGCTGCTGCCATTGTTAGGGTTTGCAGAAGAATAGAGAGATTGGGGGTAATTAGATACGGAGTGAAATAAAATACAAGTCTCTCCTTGTTTTCTGTTTGTTTATTTATATAAGATTTTAAGATTTGCTGCTAATTTCTAATTGGATTTGGATTAAAATATACTTATTTATTAGGAATAGGGGATTAATTAATAAATTTTAAAGAGATATTCTCTATAATACGATTATTATATTGATTTTTATCGTTGGTATTATCATCTTTTTGACTTCATCTAGTAACCAAAAAATGGTTGGGAATAAAAAAAGTGCCATTTCGCTTTTGAAACATAAATAATTCATTAATCAAATGATACGTATTTATAAAAATAATCAAAATTGAAAAAACATGTATTAAAATAATAAAATATATCAAATCAGGATTTTCTTCCTCCAAATGATAATTGTTGAGCAAATTTTTAAATGTGTTGCATCTTACACTCGTATTATTAAAATTTATAGTATTTTTAAAAAATAATATTATAATCTATTATATTTGTAAGAAATGTATATAAAACTAATTTATAAAACATATTCAAATAATTGGCCATAATTGTGATTTAATACAACTCAAATCAATGTATTAATACAGAGAAACAAATTCAATATATGAATAAAGAAACGCACCAACAGGATATCTAAACTCTCATTAAAAGAGATAATTTTATTTAATAGAAAACAAATTGAGAAAAAGAACAATGAAAACAAAAAAAATAATATTAGAGTTGTTGTGGAGAGCGGTGAGTAAGAAAGACGGGTTATTACTTGATACCAAACAACGGCGATTAATCGGGATTAATCGTTGTTCGGTGATTAATCAAACTGAAATCGAGTCAAAAAGCGTTATATGTAAAAATCGATTAATAATTGATCTGATCCGTCAATAATTGGTTAGTTTGGTCAATAGTCAGAATTAATCGGTCAAAAGAACTTTTTTATAGAAAAAAATAGTAGAAAAGCTCACAAATGATAAAAAGTATGAAAAAAAATAGATAGCTTGTAATTATAATGTTAAAAATGGCTTTCTTATTATTTAATGATTAGAACTGAAATAAGGGTAAAAAATTTCAGTAGCTAATATTGAATTTAATTTTACTATTTTGAGTCTATTTCTGTAATAACTTGCAAATTTGTCTTTTAACTCTTTAGATTTTTTATGAATTTTACTAAATATTTGACTAAGTCTACATTATATGTATTATTAATTATATATTTTAATAAATAATATTAAATTAATTTTAATTAATAGTCTAATTAATCATTCCGATTAATCTTTAAATATTCGATTAATTGTTATTCCGTGACTTCACCGAAAAAGTCCATTGCTTGATACTTGTAGTACCCTTGTGTGCCCTTGAAGTTTAAAATGTGAGAGTAATGTTTTAAAATATACTCAATTCGTTGACCTTTCAAAATAAAGTTTCAAAATTGGGTATCACAAGTAGAATTCACAAAAATAGTGATATCAATTGTCAAAATCAATAATATAATAATATTCTAGAGAATATCCCAATTTTTAATGATGATAATAATAGGGGTTTTCCACACAATAGCAGAGTACCACTAGTCTAATAATTATAATAATCACATCAACATTGTCTTTCTCAATCTTGAATTTTCAATTTTCAAGTGAAGTAGGTGCAAGACTGTCTTAAACTACTTGGCATATTTTACTTACAGGGCCTATCGAACTAAAGCGGATTATTGAAGTCTTCTTGAAATTTGATCCAGAATGAAGCATACAAATGTGATTTTGCAGAATTTGGACTTAAGAAGCAAAGTATGATCTTTCTGCTTGTAATTTACAACGACATGATTGTTGCAACCA
This sequence comes from Heracleum sosnowskyi, assembly GCA_030848705.1. Lineage (NCBI taxonomy): Eukaryota > Viridiplantae > Streptophyta > Magnoliopsida > Apiales > Apiaceae > Heracleum > Heracleum sosnowskyi. Next base: position 45,089,365 of record CM061239.1, on the reverse strand, counting down.
ACGAAACCCAAGATATGGAATTGTAGTTAAGGAGATGGACGAGGACAAATTGGACACACACAAATATCATGATGAAGTGCGCTAGTCAGGATATCTTTACAATCTTTTGTGCAGACTAAATCATAAAATTTCTGCAGAGAGTTTCCACCACTGACCATGTAGACTATGTCCACACCAACTTCTACAGATCGCTGTTGTGGCACCACAATTTACAGACCAAGCTTTTTCCCAAATACAAGAAAGAACAGAAAAAGGGAAGATGTGGAGCCTGAGACGAGCATATGATGGATAACAGAGAGCTTGTGAGATCTTGAAAACTAGAAATACCAGGTAAGAACTTAATAAAATTCAGATCTACCTCTTTTTTTCACCAATTAAGTCTTCTTCCTTCTCAAAAATCCATTTTCATCCCTCTTTCTCTCATCTGATCACCATAATTCTTATTTTTCTTCGATAATCATCCTTTTTTAGTAAGGATTGCTGTTGTACCCAATATTTTGGGTGTTTTGTTTGTCCTCCTTTTGGAGGTGGTTGTTATATTTTTGGTATTTATGGTTGGTTGTTTTGTGTCTTTGAGAATGATTCAATTGGTGTTTTGGGGATCTGGAAAGCCCGCATCGAGATTGGGTCGGTGGTGGAAATCGCAAAAGCTCATCTTTCACAACGGAAGATTGTTCATGTTATGAGGGCATCTGTCCCTCCAATTTCAGTTGATGCAACTGAAAGCTCTGAACATTGGACTACAACCGGAATTAATTGTGTGAATGTCAATTGTGATGCTACTGGCTTCATGGATGATGTACATTGTAATCTTTTCTTATTCAAAGAATTTTTATATTCTTTATGTTAAGCAATCTGAAAACAAAGCGGATAATTGTTTAGCTCATTTATTTGTTTTTCAACCTGGTTGCATTGCCGGTTGGGGATTTGTCTCGACTGAGTTTTTTTCATGATTAATGAAATTTGCTTAAAATTTATCAAAAAAAACAAGTAATATCCTAACAATAAGGAAACAATCCTCTATTTAACATTACCATTACAAAGAATATTCTTAAAAAATCTATTTATCAAATATAATTATACTTAATAAGAAATTACAATTGACTTTATTCCTAGATAATATCATAAAATTACTACAAATTAATATTCTAATTCCTTGTGTTGTTACTTATTAGCAATTGGCAAACTAGAGTTTCAACAATTAGTTTGATCCTAAAGGCCCTGTAAGGGGGGTAATGGTAGAATGTCTGGTTTAACCATTAAATTCATATAGTTTACTCAGTATATTTTGTACTCCACGTTAGCAAAAGATATTAACAAAAGATGAACAGATATCCTATGACTTTATCAATTCAGATACGATGAGAAAAGTAGCATCAAAATGTCTGTATTTGATTATAAAGAATCGGTAGCTGTTTTATTAGTCAATAAAATAGTCATAGTAAACTGTTAGAAATACACAGCTTATATTATGTCGTAGAAAAATGTAAGAACAAATAGAGAAGCAAGCCTATGGGCATCTTGAGTCAACTATCAATGTCATATTTTTTATCACAAAATCAAACCCATAAACATCTTGAATAAAATATTAATGTTAGAAACAGATAGCAAAGTTAAGTGCATCTGCAATCAGTGATGGTAAAGTTCTCATAATTTTGAATGCATGCAGCATCACAATATATTTTACAAGACCGGTCATGTAAGAGCCAGCTAAAGCATTCACTGATATCGTTGGTCTGCTTTCCTTTTATTTCTCTTGGTCAAATTTAATATTTCCAGCACCCACAGTGAACATTACAACAATTAAATTTGCCAACTTAAACTATCTTAAACAACATAGCCTTGAAACTACATGTCCATAAAATTTCATAATAATATAAGAGGATGCCAAGTATTAAAGAGTGAAAATCCCAATCAATCAATAGGTCTTGCACAAGTAAAAAAACAATATCAACTGGAAGGACTCCGTAACTGTAGTAAAGATTAAAAATGAATTAAAAATCATCATGGACCTTGATGGCTCACTTCTTAATACATGAGCAACAACCTCAATACAATTACAGGAATGAGAAGAAATAAATACCTTTCAATGATAAGATATAATCATTACAAACGATTTGCGGGATATATCGTTTTATAAATATAAACCACAAGGGTGTGCTATACTCTAACACTATGGTTAGCTACAATGATTTCAACAACTTAACAAATTACAGTTGGAGTTTTAAAGATTCACAGTAAAATGATGTTCTTGAATTTCCAACGGAAGACTTTGTCGACGACCTTGATGAAAGTGAAATTATCGCTTTCTTTTATGGAATTCACTACACCACTACAGCTGATGATAGCATTCCTAACACAATTTATGACATTATGCTACCGAAAGAATGGAATCTCTTCTTTAACACACTAAGTTATGTATTCTCACGAAGACAACAAGTTTTCATTACATTTCCAATCTCATTAAATAGATTGGAGTTGCTGTTGCCAATAATTTAAGGATCAATTTTGGTAAGTTGATCATGGCACAGATGCTAAAGAAATCATCTTTGAGGAGATCTACTTGCGTATATCCAAGGTTTCTGCAATTGGTACTCAACAAGAAGCTGTCAAGAACTCAGCTGTTAGACTTTTCTACCTCTGAAATGCATAAATCTATTGTTTTATCTTCTTTTATTTTTGCACATCTTAAAAATCAAGAACGTTGTCTTAACACTCACCTTGCAGTCCTAACAGATTTTATGCAGGATTACTTGATTAATACCGCTTTGCCAGCACTACCACCACAGGGTCACCAACAAGCTCCTGAAGAGGATGAAGAAAAAGCTGAGGAGGCAAAACCTAAATCTAAGAGCGAAAAAGAAGAAGCATCCGTTGAACGATCAAGACATTCCTGAACCGGAACAAGAGGATGGAACCGATGCATATGTTTATCATCCAGGGTCTCATTCAGGTACAAAGCTTAACACTCAGAACTTTCTAATGAATCTTGATGATTTAATAGATATAGACTACTTAATGTGGATTCTCAAATTCAAGTGCCCTCAAAAGCAATATGATATGATATTGAGCCTGAAACCCATCATGTTCATGACCCAATCATAGAGCCGAACACACAAACATAAACACTTCCAACTCCATTACCCCTACAAGAAAACATATTTAGAGTGAGGGAGTCACTACCTCTAGTGCACCAAATAAGGAAGGTAGTGAAGAAAACCCAGCAACTTTGCCTCCAGCTAAGGCTAGGAGAATTGAAACCGAGGTAACTGCTAGCCCCCATGTATCTTTTCAAAAGGATACAATGGCTGAAAAGGCACAGAAACAATCTCTAGTCCCATTTTCTCAACAGGGTGGTACTATTGAAATTCGCTCGTCGGCCACAGCATCATGTACGGAGTCAAATGTACAGAGTCAAATACTGAGTCAAAAACTATTTCTAATCTCCAATATCTTACAGAAATGAATGCCAAAATTAGGAGAGCGCTGTTTGGAGAGGCTCAAACTCAGGTTGTATTGACGGTAAAAACTGTACCTCCAACCAGATTACGGTTAGAATATACAGTTGGAGATTCTTCAATGAACCAAGAGCCTTCACATGTCTCGAGAGAAGGCGTTGACCTCATTTCAAAATCTACAGGGTCAATATCTGCCCACCCAGAGGGAACATCTCTGGATCCTGCAGGTATTGGGTCCGACATAGGTGCGGATCGGTAACTCGGAGACAATGAATCAGGTTCATCTGATGAGTCTACCGGGGAAATGCTCTCAGAAGCATAAGAGGGGGACTTAGTAATAACGCCAATGTCTTTGTCTACTCTCCCAGAGAGAACATCTATGGATCCCTGTCGGGATGATTGGCAACTCGTTTTATACGAGGGAAAGGATTTGTGAAACCCCATTGCACCACCGGTGACCTCCTTAAGGATGGCTACAGTGATTTCTTCTACGGGTACAACTCAATCTGGAAGCTTTACGGGGATGAGTGATACACTACCAGTGAGGCTGAGTGACACCCTGACGGTCTGACCCCTAAACCCAGTGAAAGAGTGATGAGTGAACCACCAGCAGAACGAATCATGAGACACCTACCTTACCAAATCTACACCTCAAACTGTTACTAGATCTAAATTTGAACATTTAGAAGTTGAAATGGAAACCATTAAACTAACTTTGGAAAATATCAAGGCAAAATAACGTGTTCAACGAGAAGAAAACATGTACTTTCAGGAGTCAGTGATGATAAATGCAGGAATTATTTGACCGGTTCAACCAGCATCAATGCAATGTCCAATCAACCTCAGCTCTGAATGTTGAGGATAACACACTTGTGGGGGAGAAATGGCAAGAAAAAGTGCATGCAGATTTAATGAACGTTGCTGAAGTTGGAGGGAGAAAGAAGAATGAAATAGGGATCAAAATCAGAAGTAGTTGAAGTTGTTGAAAGTGTGGTGGAAGCAAGTGGTAAAGGAAAGGGAGATGAAGCAGATCAGTCACAACCTCGGGGGAAGTTTAATGAGGAGATGGTAGGACACATGGAGGGAAGATAAGAGTATATACTTTTCGAAGAAGGACAATCTTATGGTCTTGCAGAAACATATATTCCAGAACCTTATGTTCCTGAAATGGTAGAAAACGTTCCTCTTAATGAGGAAGAAAGTGAAGATGATCTGAGCAAAGATGGAGATGCATTTATTGATGGAGATACATATGATATTGATTATATAAGAGCTAAACAGTTGATAGCGTCAGACTATAATCAAGCCTTGAAAGTGCAAATGAACAAGGAGATTAAAAAGGCATGACATATTAAGGCGTGGTAGGGAAAATAGATTGAGAGCTAAACAAGAAAGACAAATTGATCCAGTCACCAGAGTTGGACCAGAATGGGAGACGGCCAAAGAACTAGAAGTAAACCTGACCTGGAAATGAACCAGGATGAAATATATGCTTGGTATCAACAGTTTGTGGGTCTGAGGAGAAAAAATCACAGCATACACTAGTATTATTCAGTCTTGCATCTTATGTTTTCATCTATATTAGTGCAGCCACTGTAATAACCCGAATTTTTGGTAAAATTAAAACTTTTTTTATTATGATTAAGTGCATCAGTGAATAGTGAATTTGGTGGATGAATAGTGATTTTGAGGATTAAGAAAAAATTTCATGCCACCTATGTACGAGACGTAGTGTGGATATTCCGAAGTAATATTAGTGATCTACGGAGTAAATAAGTGTATGCAAAGACGATCGGAATTCAGAAATTCCAAATTTTATTTTGGTGTAATATTTGACCGGGCAGCGAATTATATATTATTATATTCAAGAAATGAGATATTAAATTTGAGGATTTGAGGATTTAATATTTTGGAATTTTATTATACTAGCTTAAAACCCGTGCGATGCACGGATTGTTAATTGTTATTTTATTATTATTTTGTTTAATATTTTATTAATTGTAATTGTGAAAAAAATAAGTAGGCATGTTAAAATAGCTAAACACTTTTAATTAATTAAAAACATTAAAACAAATTTTAAAATAAATAAGTATGGGTTTGCCTGTTATATTTTTGGAAAATTAGGTGTTTTAGTAAGAAAAAATAAAAAAATGTAACATATATTTAGTTTAAAAAGGTAAATGCCCGTGATATTTTTGGAAAATGAGATTTTAAAATTTAATAATTAAAAGTATTTAAATACATTTTAAAATAAATAAGTAAAGGGTTTCCTGTGATATTTTTGGAAAAAGAACGGATTTTAGTGAGAAAAATAGAAAAATTAAATTATAAAAGGCAATTTCCCGTGATATATTTAGAAAAGGAGGGCCTTTGTTAGAAATATATATAATGTGTTTTAGCTAAAAAGTTAATTTGTTATAAATAGGTATTTGATTATTTATATTTTAATATTTTTAGTAATTGCATTTGTTAAGAAAAATAAGTAGACATGTTAAAATATGTAAACTTTTAAAAAATAATTATAATATTAAAATAGGTTTAAAAATAAATAACTAAAGGTTTGTCCGTGATATTTTTGGAAAGGGGGGGGGGGAAGTTAGTAAGGAAAAAGAAAAATTAACATGTTTTAGTTAAAAAAAGGTAATTGCCCGTGATATATTTGAAAAATTAGGAGAATTTGTTAGAAAAAATAGAAAAAAAATAATGTATTTTAGGTGAAAAAGGTAATTGATTATAAATAGGTAATATTATTATTTAGTAATATATTTCTATAAATAAGTGAGGTTAATTAAGTAAAAATATGAAGTACAGTTAATTAAGGGCAATTAAGTAAAATCACAACGTACCATACCGACCAACAAAAAATGTGGGCAATTAAGTAAAATCACAACGTACCATACCGACCAACCAAACTTTTAATGTTTCGTCTATTATATAATAGTATTGATTTGATTTGAGAATATTCGAAGAAACGCGAGAACATTTTCTAAGAACAAGGAATAAAGAGGGAATAGATAAGGGATGTTGGAGTTAATATTGATTTAAGTGATTGTGCCACAATGGAGTAATAAAATGCAACATATAAGCTGTAATGTATTGATTTTATTAAAAGAACACAAAGACGATCCAATTGGTGGAAGAAGAAAAATCAAGGTGTCATGCATGAAAGTCAACCAGAAAGCTAGTGGTGTATTTGCAACATTGGCAAAAATGGGGTTGTTTGATGAGAGGCCAACACTTGGACTAATGAGAGAGCAACAAGTGGACTAATGGGTGGTTAACAACACAAAAGAAAAGATGCATCCAAGTGAAAAACAAAACAAAAGTAAAGATGAGCAAGAAGCTCTCCAATCTGCCAACCAAGAACACAACTCAAAGAACAATTCATATCTCCACTTCTATCCATCCATAAATCACCAAATTTTTACCGTAGCTTCTCCACTCCATGGGTAAGGTTCGTTCAAAATATCATGGCAAACAAAGGGGTGTAGCCTAGTCAAATCCCTTCCCCAAGTTGAAGATTCCAATCTGCCCTGTTCCTGGCAGATTCTGCCACCGATCTTAAAACGCTCATAAGTAGAGCTTCAAGCATTCCCTGGTGATGATCTAGGACTCAAAAAAAAGCCCTTGAAGATCAGAAGGTGTGGTAAAATATTTGAGAACGAAACTCTTATTTTTCGATTTTATATGATTTTTACAAGATGGTGTGTTCTAGGATGATTAGTTACTAACTTAATTTTCATATTTTGTTTCTTGATGGTTTGGCTTCCAAAGGATGTTCTAAGCAAGGTTTAAGAGTTGTAAAGTCTTTAGAGCACTTCTAAGCTTCAAGCCAAGGTATAAATCTTTGGAAACCCCTTTGATGAATATTGTGTTTTAATGGAGTTTTGATGTGGCACTACAAGAAAAGGGTCAATAGACATCGGTTTTCAGCCGATGTCTATGTGTTTTCCAAACCGATGTCTTAGTCGGTGATGTCTATCTTAGACATCGGCCATAAACCGATGTCTCAACTTAACATACACATCGGTTATAACTTAAAATTGGATGTCTATGCTACAATTTTTATAGATATAATTGATTTTATAAACAAAGTACTTGCATTATATTGTAGAAAATATATAACACACTAAGTTATGAACTCATATAAACATCACCTTTTAGAAAAAAAGTGATTTATATGCTTCTCTTAGACATCACTTTGTCCGATGTCTGTTTTGGTTTTAGACATCAGTTATTTTAGAAAAATTGTGATGTATATCTTTGTTTTAGACATCAGTTTTGGTACAATTTTATTGATGTATATTTAGGTCTTAGACATCAGATATTGTAGAAAAATTGCGATGTATATCTTGGTTTTAGACATCAGTTTTGGCACAATTTTATTGATGTATATTTAGGTCTTAGACATCAGATATTGTAAAACAATGTGATGTATGTCTTTGTGTTAGACATCAGTTTTTATCGTTAAAAATTGATGTACATTTAGGTCTTAGACATCAGTATATGTTAAAACTTTCGATGTATTTGTTACCATTAGACATTAGTTCCGAGCCTATATTAAATAAAACCGTTGTCTTTCAGAATATGGACCATTCACAATATATATCCCACAATTTATATTACACCATTCAGAAAACACATCCAACCACCAACACATCAATCCGCAAAACTAACCACAAATCCATCATCATCATTCCGCAAAATCAACTACACATCCATCAACATTCAATCCGCAAAATAAACTAGCAATTTGCAGAACTGCCTACAGACTAGCAATTCAATCCGCAAAATAAATCTACCATCAGCAATTACTACTACATCACCTAACAAGCATACCAAACTGTCAAGACACTAGAAACTAAACCTTGTCCACAACCAAACTGGTAACCAAATTTTCCAGCAGTTTTCTAGCTTTCAAGCTGTTAACCAAAATGTTTACCACTTAATTTAAATAGACCTTAAGTAATAGAAGCTATCAGATGTGCTCTTGGATGAATTTGAGAGCCTCAATACGTACTTCATCAAGCTGGGCCTCGTTGTACGTCGCTCGAGTCTTCGGCAGCCACTAAATAATTCAAGCAAACACAATTAATCAAAAATGAAAACTACACCTTTATAATTCAAAAGTAACGCATTAGAAAAAAAAGACGCACACCTTTGTAGCAAAAGTCAATCTTGTATCATTGATAATTTCTTTCATGTAGCGCATTACTACATAAGCACATTCATGGCCACCGGGTTGCTTGGGGGATCCCTATTCCAAAAAATAACTTTACATATTACACATACTACTTATCATATAAACCATATATTAATAATAACTATGTACTGAAATGAACTCAAATGAAGTGTAAAAGTACTTACACTCAGAAACTTCGCCTTGGGCGGCGTCCTGTTGCCCCTACCAGTTTCTGAATTAAAAGATTTCACTGCCCTGCATGAAAAATAAAACTGATACATTGTACACAAAAAATCATGAATTTTCATCAAAATGTTACGGTAAATAAAAAATTACCTTGATAATGCTTTTTCTAGTTCTGGAAACTGTGTTGGGTGAGGGAGTGGATTGAGAAAATAAATTTCACCTTCCCAAATAATTGCCAAAATCCAATGCATACTGTTTTTATTAAAAAAACATACCAAAGTCAGATTTTTAGTACTATCCAGTTTTTTAGTAATCCTAATATTATATAAGAACTTACTTCTGATTATGCGGCAAAAAGAACAGCCGATCCGGGTTGCCCTCCTTCAACCGGTTAACAATGTAAGCTTCAAAATCACCATTCAAATTAAATGTGGATCCAGGGTCAATAAAAGCAAACGTCTCCGCCAATTCTGGTCGTTGACTTGTCTCAGTATGCAAGTGCCTACCGAAAAAAGATACCAACATTAGAAGTAGAGACAATTAAAAAAATACTAACATTAGAATGCATATGGGAAAAAGAAAAAAATGTAACTTACGCCATGTAAGATGCAATTACAGCTTGCCCTAGCATTTCAAACTCCAACAATGCCAAAATATTCTCATGTAACAAATAAATTATCTTTTCATGCCCAAACACATCTGACTTGCATTCAATCTGTATCGAAAGCCCAACAGTTTTCATCCAGGTAGTTGCATGTTTAAATAGTAAGGTAAAGCCCTTTGGCACTTTTGCACTTGGCTTTGCTTCAAAGAATTGTGCCTTCAATTTCTGCAACTCATCACTCTTGTTTCTTTTATCTGCACTTGGACGCGGCCTTACATTTTTCTTAATCTGTAGATCATTGAACCATTTAAAATTTAAACACAATTTAATTTCTAATATCCTCAGAAGCACCATTTTTATTTCAAAATTCAGACAACATATTAAATTGTACCGCAGTAGTTGTGTAGCTGATTAATTCCTCAGGCCATGCTACAAAAGAGCCAAGTGCATCGCGGACTGTCTCCAATTCAGCATGGATCGGCATTGGAAGCAAGGCATCTGGTTTGATGATGCCATCGACAGAGACACACTGATGTCCAAGTGGTATATCAATTCCATGGACTTTTTCTCTATCCTCGCGAGGATACACCATACCAAATGCAACCTTGTTCTCTATCCTCTCGACAGATAGCTCACAAGATCTGTTCCCCTGCAATATTTAAATGAACAAATTAAAATACTAAGGTAAAAAGAAATCATCAATTCATAGAAATTAAGAAATAAAATAAAAATACCAAAATTCCAGGAGGTGAAGGCCTAGGGGGAGCATCTGTAGGAACACAGTCGTCCTCGTCAAATTTTAGTACAATTGCAGCAGGCTGATTCTTTTCCGGCTGGTAACTGGCCTTTACTGACTGCATTGGGGAGGATTGATGATGATTCATCATTCCTGAACTAATCATTGCCTTCAGCTGAACAATCTCTGCCTCAAGAGCTTGCGTCTTTTTCTCAATTTTTTCATCCCTTTGTCGATCACGGGCCATCAACTCTTCCTTTGTGATTCGAACTTTCTTCTCTCGTGGCAATTTAAAGTACTGTTTTGGAGTGATGTACCCTCCAACAGCGCGGACCCTACCAGAATGCTCACGACTCTCCAAAGCCGTAGTCAAAACATCTTCACCTCCAGAGAATTGTATTTCACCCTTCTCTTTCTTTTCCAACAACGTATCCTATTGATATGAAAATAATTAGAAAACTAAAATAGAGTCTAAAATTTAATTAATTATAAATGATCATATAATCATATGATAGAAGACTTACAATTTTACCGAATACAACCGCCAAATCTTCATCTACCTCTTCAACCTCTTCGCTATTTTTTCGTTTACGAGCCTTTTTCCATAAAATTGCTCTATCAGGTTCTACTCCCGGCTCCAGCCTTCCACTTTTCATCTGTTTAAAAATGAAGAAAAATATAAAAATTCATGCTAATTTTTTATCGAATAAGACAATAATGACTTAGTTCTTACTTCATCTTCTTTTAAACCAATATAACCCTTTCTCGATAAGCGGTGATGATATTTTCTTTGAGAAACTCTTTCACTCTGCACTTCATGTATTTCCTAAAAATAAAATAATATAATTACATGTCATATATACAGATGCAGAATTAACTATAAAATCAACAGAATTAACTATAAAATTAAATCAAACCTCCCATGCCGGATCAGTCCTCTGTCTCACAAATCTTTTCCAGGTTGACTTACTAACATAAGCATATTGCTTTGGGGGCTTACTCAGTTTCTTCTTCTGTCCAACATATGGCCGCACAAACTTCCTCGTCAAATTAGTCTTGAATTGTCGCCATTTACAACCAGCAGACTTTAGGACAAAGTCCTCACACTGTGGTTTCACTTTGAATGTAGACTGGAAAACACACAAGTAAAATGAGAATTTTAAATACGAGAAATTCACAATACATGTAAAAATAGTATATCTAACCTGAATATCTATCCAAAGCTTTGATTTTAATTCAGGATCCACATTTGGCCAACTAGCAATGTCGATTGGAATCGTAGTCCTGGCCAACATTCCAATATATGACTGCAATCGCGCCCTAGTTTCACCATCAGGAATTCCCCATTCATTGAACGTGACTTTAGTTTTTTTCCCGCGAGCTTTCTTCACAATCACATTGTACATTCTGCATACACCACGCTTTCCTCCTGACTTTGTTCTAAAAGTGTCGGTTGTTGTAACCGTGGGTTGCTCTGAGTTGGCATGTTGAGGTTCTGATGCTTGAGCTGTCTGAGAGTCAAGAGTTTCTGATGCTTTGTCCACAATCTCCAGTTGTTTAGTGGTAACATTATCTGAGTCCGCCTTTTTTGTTTTCTTTTGCTTTTTAGGTGCCATTTCTCTTGTTTTCCTTCAATCTGTAAAAACAACCTTAACAAAATTATCAGTTAATTATCATGGAAAATATGCAAAATTATCAGTTAATTATCATGAACAATATGCAAAATTCTAAATTAATAATCATGGAAAATATGCAAAATTCTTAATTAATAATCATGGAAAATTACACATAAATTAAACAAGTGAAACAAAAATCACAGAAAAGCAAAATAAAAGACAATTTTAATTAAAACTATCATGAACAACTACAAAGTGAAAGCAAATTAAAATTAAATTGCTAGTCACTAAATATATGACTAGACGACTATGACCTATCACTTTTTCACCCAAATCCCCTCAATATTTTGTCTTTTATTGCTGACACTTGCATCATCATAATCATTTGGGTCACATATAGGGATATTAGAACAGAATGGAGGAGGGTTCCAGGAGGTGTCTTCTGGCGCATCTTCATTGTACATGTCATGATAGTCTCGAGTTGTGGACGATAGCACAATAGACCAATTAGCATCAGCTGGATCCTCAACATAAAAGACTTGGTTGACTTGATCAACAGAGACATATTTGTCCTTTTTGTGACCTGGTCGATTGAAGTTCACAAGTGTGAAACCAAGATCATCAGACTTGACACCTCTGTCACTTGTTGCCCATGTACACAAAAACAAAGGGGCCTTAAATTCGTGGTAATCTAACTCCCATATTTCTTCGATAACCCCATAAAATGTTAAATCACTCTCTATGGGATTTATATCCTTAGCACTAGAGACTTGGACTGTCCTAGCAACTAGTGACACACCACTGTTTTGAACTACCCTTGCATTATCTCGCTGTTTTGTGTGGTATCGGACCCGGTTAACAACATAACCTTCGTAAGTCAACACTGAAAATGAAGGCTTTCCTGCCAACCATCTTATTGTTTCAGAAACGGCTTCAGAATTCTCCCTCATTTCTGTTCTTACCTGCATATAAAGTCACAATGCAAATAAGTTGACTTCAAATAAAAACATGACTTACAAAAAATAGTAATAAAAAAGAAAAGAATGTAAACTAACTTTTTGTTCAAACCAATCAGCAAATTGTCGATTGTGTTCTCCCAATAGCCACTGTGCACTCTTTTTTTTCCCTTGGTAAATCCCTTCCAAATATTTCTTATGCAATCTGAGAATTATTACATCAGATAAGATTAAACCACATGAAAAAAAAACTTTAACACTTATAAAAATACGTAAATAAATGTTACTTACATCACGTATGGTTCCACTTCAGTATTATTAAGGAGGACTGTAAGATGCGCTTCATCTCGTTCTTCTTCTACTACCGACTTCATTGTCACACCGCCCATTGGACCAGAAATGTTGTCTTCATCTTTCCGAAGCCCAGCAGTTCTACTACTCTCGCTATAGAATTCAGTGCAAAATTCTATAGATTCTTCTTTGAGATAACCTTCCGCTATACAACCTTCCGGATAAAATCGGTTTCTTACATAACTCTTCAATATTTTATTGAATCGTTCAAATGGAAACATCCATCTATAAAAAACCGGTCCACATAAACGCAATTCCCTTACTAAGTGGACTGTGAGATGTATCATAACATCGAAAAATGATGAAGGGAATATTTTTTCCAACTCACACAAGGTCAAAATTAGATCTGATTGTAGTTTACTCAATTTCGACACATCCACGACTTTGTTGCACAAGGAGTTGAAGAAAAAACACAATCTTATGATATTAACCCTAACATTTTTCGGAAGCACGGAACGGATACAAACGGGTAGTAACTGTTGGAGGAGGATATGGCAATCATGGGACTTCAGCCCACACAAATTCAGATCAATCATTGATACACAATTTCTAATATTTGATGCATGTCCATATGGAAGTTTCATATTGTACAATGATGACAACATTATTTTTTTTTCTTTCTTGGACAAATTAAAAGGGGCAGGAGGCAAGTATGTTCTTTTCTCACCCATTTCAGGAGCTAAATCTACCCTTAATCCCATGTCAACCATATCAAGACGAGAGGCACTGCTATCTTTAGTCTTGTATTTCATATTAAGAAGTGTCCCAATTAAATTATCACACACGTTCTTCTCGATATGCATAACATCTAAACAATGACGAACGTGGTGAAATTTCCAATATTCTAACTCAAAAAAAATTGATTGTTTTTTCCATGCAGATTCCACCTTTTTTGACTTCCCCCCCTTCCCAAAACTAAATTTGAGTTGCTGTTGTTGCGCCAACACTTCTTCTCCAGTAAGCGGTTCAGGTGCATGACCAAATTCTTGTTCTCCATCGAAAGCTGCCCTCTGCCTTCTATAAGGATGATGGTTATTTAAATACCGACGATGACCTTGGTAGCACATTTTTTTACTATGACTTAAATATTTAGCCACAGTTTTATCTCCGCATATTGGACAAGCCTTATAACCCTTATTGATGCAGCCCGACAGATTTCCGTATCCCGGGAAGTCATTTATTGTCCACATCAAAACTGCCCTTAAAGTGAAAAAAGATTTGGTATGCGCATCGTACACGTTCGGTTCCCCTTCCGCCCACAATTTTTTTAAATCATCAATTAGTGGTTGTAGATATATGTCAATATTATTACCGGGCTCATGCGGGCCAGAAATTAATGTTGTTAACATCATAAACTTCCTCTTCATGCATAACCATGGAGGAAGATTATATGTTACTAACATAACTGGCCAACAACTGTACCGGTTTTTTAATCCATTATTGTGTGGATTTATACCATCAGCCGCTAATCCTAAACGTATATTTCTTGCCTCCCTACCAAACTCAGACCACCTATAATCTACATTTCTCCAAGAAGGAGAATCAGATGGATGACGCATCTTTCCATCAGTAGATTGATTATCTGCATGCCAATTCATTAATTTAGCAGTAGAAGCAGATTTAAACATTCGCTGATAGATGGCACATTAACCCTATATTTTCCATCTTTCCCAACTTTTCAGCGAGATAGATGACATTTGGGACACTCAGAAGAAGACTCAAGAATTGGACCCCTGTATAATACGCAGTCATTTGGACAAGCGTGAAATTTAACATACTCGAGTCCTAAATCAGTTAAGGTTTTCTTTGCTTCATACATATTAGCAGGAAGCACATTATCTTTTGGAAGAAAAGAGCCAATAGATTCAAGCAGATCTGTGAAGGCCGTATCACTAACTCCAAACCTAGCCTTCCAATTATGTAGTTTTAATACTGACTCTAGTTTAGTGCACTCACTTCCCTCAAACAGAGGTTGTTCCGCATCAGCAACAAACCTCTTAAACTCATCTGATTCATTATCGCAATCTTCCTTATTATAGGCTGCTTCACATACGTTAAATGTTTCTGAATTTGGTGTGGGATTCGCAGGAGGACAAGTACTACCAACAGATGACTTAGTACTGTTAACAACCTCTTCCCCATGCCAAATCCAATCATAATACCCTAAACTAAAACCAAATTCGTATAAATGAGCTCTAATTACACTGACAGAATATTTCTTGAAGTTGACGCAACGTGCACATGGGCAAGGAATTTTCTTTGGATTTTTATTATTTTCCTCAGCAAATATCAAGAAGTTTTCCACACCAATTTCATATTGTAATGAATCCCTATCCGCTTTTATCCAAGACTTATCCATTTTTAACCACCTGGTATGTCACTTAAAATTTTAGTATAATTATAATGATTACATAGTTTGTATTATGACCTATTATAGTTTTATTGATAATAGAAATCCAATAGTTTATATTGATCAAATGCACGTATGACATTTGATAGTAATTTTACTTAAAGTATAATAATCACAAATAGGGCATGATACACTTTCTAAGAAAAACTAAGCATTCTTGTTTAATCACTATATATAAACAAATCAGATACACATTTAAAAACCTTAAACAGATGCATGTTTTTCAGTAACTTGCATACAAAGAATACATACAAATAATAAGAGATCAAAAGCATATGTAATTGTGATTTTAAACCATATAAAACATATGAAATTCAAATCATATGAAGCATACAAATAATGATCACAACTGGATAAAATATTTTTAAGAGAAATGAGTTAAGAAAAAGAGCGGGAGTACCTCGTAATTAGTAGAAGCACTAGGTTGACACTGTGAACAACATCTAGCAACTATTCTTTCTTCTTCACAAATTGAATAATTGTCCCTAAATATCAGCCAAACAATAAAATACTCAAACGATAACATTTAAGATTTTCGTAAAAATCAAAAATTAAAACATAAACCTCCATCCAACAATGAAATAAATTAACAAATATGGAACTAAAATACACATCCAACTCAATATTTCAAAATTGACCAGTAGAAAATCACAAGAACCTTCATAGTTTCTCTTGATCGATTATGTCGGCAGAAAAACAAGATAATTAATAATCTAACTAAGAAATATCAAATAATTAATATCAACTAATTAATAGTTTCAACTTTAGCCGGCTATTACTCCACCAGATGGAATATCAAATAATTAATAACAGAAAACATACAACTAAGAAATCTAACATGCATCCAAAAATTATAAATTACAAATTATCTAACAACATGCATTTCGGAAACAAATAATCCAACATGCATCCAAGTAAAGTACCTAAGAACACATTTCAGAAGAAATTAAAAAGTACCTAAAAGATAACAACCAAGTGACAGAGGTCCTGTAAAAAAACAAACTCAAAATTTAAAATACATCCAAGTAAATGAAAACCCCCAATTTAAGAAATCAGGGTTTCGATTTATAAAACCCCAATTTAAGATATTATGGTTTTTATTTAAAAAAAACCCAATTGAAGACATTAGGGTTTTGATTTTAAAAAACCCCCAAATTAAAAGCTTACCAATTTGGAGAACGGAGGTGAGTAGAGCAGGACAGAGGTGAGAGCAGAACAGAGGTGAGTATGACGGCGGTGAGTATGACGGAGGTGAGTGGTGGAGGTGGTGGCCGAGGTGAGTTCAGTGGTGGAGGGGAGTTGTGGTGAGTTGAGCAGACGAGAGAAAGAGATTGAGAGTTGAGAGATTGAGTGGTGGAGTTGAGAGACGAGAGAAAGAGATTGAGAGTTGAGAGATTGAGTGGTGGAGTTGTCCGAAAAGAGGGGGAATAATTGGGAAGTGGCTGCGGCGGGGGAAATAATTGGGTAAAGAGGGGGGAAAATAATTGGTATAATTAAGGGGGGAATGGCGAAATTTTTACTAAGGGGGAAACAAAAACTTAAGTGGCGCACTTTTAATTTTTTTAGTTGAAGTTTAGACATCGGTTCTAAAATAAGCGCTGTCTTTAAACAACAAAGACATCACTTTAACACGGGGTGATGTTATTACATCTTTTAACATCAGTACTTTTCGGTACCGATGTAAAATGTGTGATGTCTATTTAACTTTTTCTTGTAGTGTGGTATGCATGTTTAGAGGCATGAATCTTATGTGGTTGTTATGAAAATGGAAAAATAAGTATTGTAGCTCCAAGACCTGTTGAGGCAGTGAGGAAGATGATGAATGGTGTATATGAGTCTTGGGTGTTGGTTTAATGCTTATTTGGGTTGGTTAAAAAAATTGGATTATTCGATTTTAAGCCGTCGTAGTGCCCGATTTTCGGTAACTCTAAAAACTGCCTAGAATCCGAAAACCTAACTGCCCCTTTTGGTTCAGTGATGAACATGAGTGTGTAGAGCTTTGTTTCTAGTTTACTTGAGCGCAAGAATCATGTCAAAAGAGTTTACGGTTTATGAGATATGACCATTTTAGTGAAAGTGGTTCAAGGAATGAGATTGCAGAAATGTACCAACTTTGTGGCTATGTTTGAGACCCTTAAGAGTTGTTTTAAAATATGAAATTTTGTATTGAAGTGCCAAGTTCAGTTATGAAAGTTTGTACGAAGGTTTCGAGTCCAAAAGATTATTTTTCGATTTTATAAAAATGTGTTAGCCGAGGTTGCGCAAGTGAAAACCACTAAGAACATGACTTAGAAACCAATGTTGTAAATGGTTAAGTATAACATGTATTCGAGGATCGATTTCGGACTAAACCTACGACTTAAGTAATTGTCGATTAACATGGACTTAGTATGAGCCTATATCGAGCTAGTAATTCCTTGGTTGTGTTTCGCTTACGTGTTTAAGCATTGGGTACAAGTGGATTATTCAGGGGATTAATCGTGCGTTTTCTTTGACTTTGTCTAGATTGTCCGACATCATCGCGAACCCCTGTCACTTCTCGAGCATCAGGCAAGTTTCTAAATCTATACTTTGAAGTATTGACTATATAATACTGCTTTTGCCATGTATAAATTTGGACAGTTTTGCGATATATCTTATTTCTTGTTGGAATAGATTTGACCTTTGGATTATATAAAATCTTCGGAGTTAAGTAGTTATGAACCGGTTTACCTGGTAGCTCTAAATATAAGAGCATATTCATTGTTTTCGACTCTAAATCGGGAGTCGGTACTTTGAGATATGTAGATAGCCGTGGAAACCCGGAGGGATTCCATCGGCAGAATACTATGTATTTTGAGGATTGTTATTTGAGTATGATATCATTCGAGGAATGATATTTGCTTACTATATATTTCAAGGAATGTTATTTGAGTATTATCTCGGTCAAGAAATACTATTTGAATACTATTTCAGTTATAAATGCTAATGGAAGGCATGACTGTTTTCGAAAGTATATTGTGATACTTGCTTTATGATTTAATTATGGGCTTCTAAGCTAAATATGAGATATTAGTTAGAAGCCAGGTTTTTATAAAGGCCCTAGGTAAATGGGCGTATGATTTTATTCTTTACACCGATAGTAGTTATATTTTCTGTATATGTTAAAGATTATTTTCCGATAAAGATATCGGGCAATTATTATTCAATGATTATTTATTTAATGAATATAATTTCTAAATATTCATTCAAGGTTTATTTATTTAATGAATATAATTTTAAATATTCATTCAAGGTTTATTTATTTAATGAATATTATTTTGAATATTCATTTAATCATTATTATTTAATGAATATTATTTTTTAATATTCATTTAAAGTTTATTATTTAATAAATATTATTCGATTATTTATTAAATATTTTTAACACGTTTTAAAAATGAGAAATGTTATTTAAAGTTTATCCCCGACCTTCAATAATTACGAAAGATACTCTAAGCTGTATTATTAATTATTTTTAAATCAAAAAGAGGTTCTCAAACACTGTATTTCCATTTAAATCTGTCTTTTAAGAGGATTTAAATGCTCGCTCAACTATCAAAAATATGGAAAACCTGATTTAAGTGACTGCTACTCATTTTAAACTCTCAACTCAAAACTATCAGGGGACAGATATTTTCTCGGAGCAATTTAATTGCTGCAAGTCAAATGTTGTGTTACTACCTCAACGATCGAGGGGTAAATTGATGGAACAAGTCGATATCCATTAACAAGCATCGTTTGGGAAATATTAGAGAATCTTCCTTTCCAACCTAGATATAACTACTTAGTGGAGTCGTATCAACAAGTATTACACTTGGGGAAAGGAGGACGATCTTTACGTTTCAGAGTCATGGATTTCATCCGAACTAGGAGTGGTGTAAGTGGTCCAGTTGCGCCGACCCATCCATTTTATTGCACCAAATGGGCTGGGAGATCCGGGAAGGCAGTAGACAATGTCAGGCTGTCGTGATTCTTCCATCTACATGTAGAGAACATATTTTTGTTCTACGACCTGCTACTGATCATAGTAAGGTTGGTACGATGGGCGCGGTAGCAACTCCGGTATTAGTTCATCATCCATTTTGGATAATTCTGCAACATGTATTGAAAGGGACTACGGATGACATCCTTGGTACAGGTTTACCGATCATGTTGGTAGGGGGTTCTGCAACATGTATTGAAAGGGACTAAGGATGACACCGTGGTACCGGTTTACAGATCATGTTGGCAGGGGGTTGAAAAGTGTTCAAAAATGAAGTTACAATAAATCCTTGCAACTTCATCTTTTATTTTATGAGTTATGACTCTGATAAAACCTTACTCAGATTATATATGCATAAGTGGATTTTGGGTTACGGAATATTATATGAAATTTTCCTCGTAACTTCATCTTTTATATCATATGACTCTGTGGATACCTTACATAACATGAGTTATGGTAAGGGAGTTGTTTATACTGAATCACCTTATAACTTCATCTTTTAAGTTATATGTTGATATTCTGCTTACATAGCAGATATTTTTCAGAAAGGTTATATTGGTTTACTTTGAAACCTCATCTTTTATATTATACTAGAACTTTGTTCATAATATAGCAAAAGTTTGCAGAAATATTATGAAATGATATTTGAAATACAACAATGGTACCGTTTTTGGAATACATTCCGATAAGGAAATAATTTCAGTATCGAGATATTTTGACAAATTATTATCTTATACCCGCTTTATTCTGGGTTGAGTTAAAGGCAGGATTATGCCATACTTTAATTACCTTGCTGAGCTATCGCTCACTCTTGCTATTGTTTCATAAATATTATATAGCAGCGAAGTAGGATACCAAGGATTCGGCGCACATCCCTCAGGCGAGTGGCAAGCGCAAGGCAGTCTCATGAGCAGTTTCTAGCAGTGATCCTGGAAGTAGTGTGTGTTGGATATAACAAGTACTACAGCAACATGGAGGCAGTTATATAATAGATATAGCAATGACAGGCCAAGACCAAAGTTAACAAAACAAAGCATGAAGGTCGAAAGCATGCATATCAGAAACTGATAAATAACCAGGGAGACAGAAACAGTACCTGTAGCCATAGCTTAACAGTGTATATAAGAACAGAAATAACGAAGCAACAGCTGAGTCGTCAGGAATTCGAGAAACCCTGACTGTTCTTGAAGAGTTATTCGCCCCCACTTACTGTGTCAGGTTGTCGGCGAGATACTACTTCCAGGATAAAACAGCTCCGAGCAAGGTGTTCACAGCAACAGCAGCGCTCAACTACGACCAGCACCTCAGTCGCCGGAGAACCAGAAAACTACAGAGAATACTATATGGAGAGGGAGGGCAGAGAGAGTTTTTGAGAGAAGTGTGTTTTGCAAACTTCTGTGTGTTTTTTTCAACTGAGCTACAAGGGCCACTATTTATAGTGGTTCCTTTCTGTAACTGAAGCACAATTCAATTTCGTAACTGCAGCACACACATTAATTTTTCCGTAACAGCTGATCATATTAAATAAAAAAATCAAAACTGACCATTTAATGAATAAACGTTTTTGATTTAAATTTAATAACCTGAGCTGTTACATCTTTTTCATGTTTATCCACATATACAGATTTAATATTTATTTTAAACATATCCATCAAATCATTTCCAGGTTCATATCAGTTTCTGTTGCCCATCAGAGTTTAGTTTCTGTTGACCATCAGAGTTTAACTTGTTGTTCATCAGAGTTTAGTTTCTGTTGACCATCAGAGTTTAACTTGTTGTTCATCAGAATTTAACTAGTTGTCCATCAGAGTTTACTGACAAACCAACTCCATCAGAGTTTACTAGTTAAATACTGATAAACCAACTCCATCAGAGTTTACTAGTTAAATACTGATAACCCAAACCCAACCCAATTTGACAACTGATAACCTAGCCCAATTTGATAAATTAATTCTAATAAAATATTAAATCACATAGATAAAAACTCTCGCCCAGGTCGCCTCGCGTACGCGAGACGCCGAGACATTCGCCCAAATCGCCCTTCGACCCGACCCGGTCCGGTCCGGTGCGGTGCGTGGCGTGGCGAGGCGGGCGGCGGCGCGCGTGTGTGTGTGTGTGTGCGCGTGAAGCACACACTAACACCATGCACCATCACACACCTTAGTAGTTGTATACTACTCATGTGTGTAATGCTATATAAAGCCACCAAGTCCCTTTATTCTTATCTATGTGGGACAAATGATACATCATTATCACAAGCCTTTTCAAGCTACTACCTTCATCTCAATTTCTCTTATGGATTTAAACAAGAAAACTATTAAACCCATACAAGAAAGTTTAAGTTCCCATAGCAAGGAACAACTTCCAATCATTAGAAATTTGAATTAACATCAAGAATATAGTTAATTATATCCTTAAACTATCAATTTTCTAACAGTGTGAACCAGTCATATCAAGCTGGAGCTTTTGGTATTCATCTTATGTATAGATATGAATGGTATGAGAGGGTGGTGAGTATTACAAGGCTAAGTTGGTAATGTACCATTACTTAGGAGTTGTATCAGTAGCAAATTCAAAAGACATTTGGGTATTGTAATAAAGATTATTTATTCCGCAATGGTTGTATTTGTGTCGTTTCTGAGACTCTAACCTGTGTGTGTGTGTGAGAGAGAGATATATTCATTGTGGGGTCATAAGCAGATGAATTTTGTCTATTGTGAGTAAAGCAGGCAAGGCAAGAAGTAAGTGGATCGTGACTACTCTAAATCCCTGACCCCGGATTTAGGGCTGTTACAGCCACTGACCTATGGCTGGAAGATACTGTTGACTGAATTTGGTAAAACAGGAAAGTCGTTTCCATTGAAAATCCTGAACGATATGACCCCGACTGAGTTATTCTTCTTGAAGACTATCGTCATCGATAGAGGCACATTAGTGCATGAATGGTTGAGAGATAGAATTGAAGAAATTCTAATAATTAAGGGAGTAGAAGTTTGTGAAGATCATCCCAATTCCTTAAAGGTAAAGTACTACAAAGAGAAGTTGATGCAAACCATGGCCATTACTGAAGAAGATCTTAATCGGGTCAACGTAAGGTCAATGGAATATGTTGAAAGGGAAATAAGAAAGTTCCAAGATATGAATTACATTGAACGAAGAGCAGCTGAACTTCTCTAAGCATATAGACTAAATCGACTTGCCATTCAAGGAAGGGAATTGGGAAATGTCAGACGAAGCTATCCTGAACTTATAATTCAACAAGAAGGTCAAGATGTTGACGATGAACCAAAAGTGGTATTTGACGGTATCAATCCTCTTGAGTACATGATAAGAAATGCACGTATTGGAGTAGTAACAGCGGTAAAGATTGAAGAAATGGGCAAATTTGCAGCTTGGGCAATTAAAGCAGTTCTGTAAACAATCAAAGAAACAATAAACAGACAGGACAAACTAGCTAGTTCTGAGACAACTACAAGACATCTACAGAAAGTGTGTTGAATTGGAGACCTCCCTTGATACTGATAGAGTAAAGAACATTCCAAAAATAATAATTTCTTACGTAGGAGTAAAAAATATATCTTTGGAGTTCAAAGCCATCAAAATTGCCCCATCTCGAGAGAATTCTTAAGAAGTTTCAACCTCCAAATAAACTACCCGAGAATGCACCAGAAGTAGAAGAAGTTGACGTACTAACGGCTAGAATTAAAGTTCTAAAAGCTCAGCAAAGAGAAAAGAATGAAGAAGAAGAAGAAAGTTGAAGCTGAAGCTGACAAGGAGATAAGAAGGCGGAGCAGGAGAAAATGAAAAGTTGTCCAGGCTAGAGGAACACTTCTGTTTTGTAATCTTTTACTTTTGAAATCTGGAAATGTATATATACTCTTGAATGCACTTGATATTATTTATTGTCTTCGTGCGTTTAATTTTTCTTGTGATCAGTTGAGTTATCCTCTGGAGATTTGCTTGTCAAACTCTAACAAACAAATAGGGAAAGATTGCAAAGCATAATGTAACATAATATGTAACAGAGGTAACGGTAACTCAACACATGAACAAGATAGAGAATAATACTAACTGAAGCACAGGAATCCGGAAGAATAGAAGACATGGTAAATTCAAAGAATCAAAATACGAGAAGTAATTTTGAATCTGTGTACAGGTCACGAAAAGAAGTTCATGTAGATGTTCAAGCCTCAGTGACAAATAAAGATTCAAGACCTTCAAGACTTCAAAATATTCATGGTTCAGTACCAGAGGGTTCTAGTGGTTAACGTTCGAAGCAACAAATCTGCTACAGACTTATCAATTGTAATGACAAAGAAAATACAGTGATCAAGATCAGGGTTAGTCGCTTGTGAACTAGACCAGTGCACTAAGCGTCAACTTAACGAAACGGATCTCTTTGTTTATCAAGACAGAAGAATTGATCAAGTAAATTACTTACAGAAGAGTGAATTTGGAATGCTGCAAATGAAATTTGTCTAAGGCAAAAGCTGAAGAGTAAAATCAAGGTAGCCCCTTAGTAATTTTACTCCTCATAAACAAGAGTTAAATTTTTCCAAGTGCCAAGCTGAAAGGTAAAATTTATTATGCCCATGACTGATTTTACTCCTCACAAAACGGAGTGGAATTTGGCCAAGTAAGAATAGGTAAAGAGTAAAATCTATAGTGTTCTACTATAGTTTTACTCCTCAACCAACAAGGAATAAAATTTCACCAAGTACTAGCCTCATTAATGTTATACTCTTCACCAAGTTTTACTCTTCATCAATCAGATTTTTTTGTGGAAAGCATTTTGGTTTGCATGGCTTGAAGTTGGTCACCTCTCCAAGTGAAGGCTACACCATATAAATGAGTAAAGTGAATTCATTTCACTTCATCTTCACCGATTAGCAAAGTTACGGAATTTTAAAAGAACAGCTTGAAATGCCATTACTGTGAATCTTTAAAACTCCAACTATAATTTGTCAAGTTCTTGAAATCATTGTAGCTAATTACAGTGTTAGAGTGTAGCACACGCTCATGGTTTATATTTATAAAACGATATATCCCCCTAACCGTTTGTTTCATTATTGAAATTTCGATTTCTAAACTACAAAATATATATCCACGAAGAAATTGAAATAATTGTAAGTATCGTATTTAACCCCCTTTTTACGATACTTTGGAACTAACATTCTCTTATCTCTGTCAGTCTCTTCTTCCTATGAGAACGCCTTAACCACTCTATCGCTATAATTTTAGATTATACAGAAAGCCAAAAGATAAGAATAAGAAAGCCTTTATATAATTTGGACTCTGAAATTTCAGAAGGGACTCGAAAAACTTTGATGTTTAACTTGAATGAGAAGTTCTTTTATTTCTTTAATCGGATTCTTTGAACATTAATATTTCAGTAAGAATGGATATGCACTTGAATAGATTGAGACACAAAATTCCAAAAGGTTCAATTAGATCAAACTTCCATTAAGGTTCAATTATCACCTATGACAGTGGTGGTTTTACAATGCTTCATATCTTTGTTTATAGGCCTATTCACTTGTCCTTTTGACATTGTATAATTCACAATATACAAGTGATTGTTATTCCCGGAACAATGCAACCTTGATTGTAGAAGGGGGGGGGGTTGAATACAATATAGTTAATTTTACAAAACTTTTTTTCAACCCTTTTACAGTATGAACATATGTGCTTGCAAATTAACTAAAATTGAGTCAAGTCGTGAACATAAATGAATTCTTCGAGTTAAAAAGAAATGCGAGAGACAAGCAAACTTTTTAAACTTTTCAGGTGGGTTTCTCGGAAAAAGCCCACCTGAGGTGTATATTGAAGAATTCACTAGTTTTGTTTTTCAACAAACTCCAACTGCTTACACGGATGATGAAAGAAAGCCTAAGTTTTTTACATTCAGCTTTGTGCTCTCTTCACATGTTTCTATGCTACTCCACACAGTCTTATATACATCGACTGTGTGTTACAAACAAAACCTACAACATAATAAAATATTACATTTTTTGGTTCGGCTTGTTCACATGCTCGTCTAAAAAACTATCATATTCGGGAAATGCCTTGGCTGGCATCACAGATAAACTTGTATAGTCCCAAATGGTGCTTTCTGATTGAGTGTGCTTCTCTCTTCAAGAATTACTAAGTCCATGCAATTGACCTAGCTTCCAAGCCCATGTGACATCTGCATGAAAGAGACCTTTCCTTGGTTACCCGACTGTCAAGTCACTATCAGCTGAGATAAGTGAACATGTAGTATTGCATATAGGTCTTCATGCTTGTCAAACTTTTCCTTTGTGTTCAGTTAGAAGGTAAACTTCTAGGTAGCTGCTTTAACTCTTATTTATCCATCGATACATAGAAGATAATGGATGACTTCACATTTCATTTGTAGGAATTTGAGCCTTCGAATATTTACAATTTGACTCCCTATTCCATACATCTTTTGTGTCGTTATCCAACATCTTATAGTCATGGGGGTGTAATGATGATCTCTGAGATTGTCCTCCATTCAACATGTTAAATAAAGAAAACTTCAAAAGATTCCTTTACATAGATTTGTTTTTCATGTTGAATGAGATGAACATCAGTAGGCGTATTACTTCGTTATTCGTAGACTTCCATTCTACGTCAATTATCCGTAGAAAGGTAATGTCATAATATCCGTAGAAGTAATATTCCATAACGGTATCCATAGATGGGACATGACATTCTTTGGCTGCATCCATAGATAGACCATGACTTCCTTAGCTGCATCCATAGATAAAACATGACATCCTCAGTTGTATCTGTAGATCGACTTCCTTCAGCTTTTATCCGTAGATATGATGTCCTCATCTTTTATCCGTAGATGAGATAAGATTTTCTCAACTTCTATCCGTTGATGAGATAAGATGTCCTCAGCTTCTATCCGTTGATGGCATTTGATGTTTGCAGCTCTTATCCGTAGATGAAATAAGATTTCCATGGCTTTATTCGTAGAACAGATACACTTAGCTTCATCCTTAGATAAAACATCTTGTCATCCTTATTGATTCACCATTACTGAGTTGTTTAGGCAGGCTTACCACTGAAACACTTGGTGCTTGATTAGACGTCTGTTGGCTTGCTTCTGAATTTCTTCCTAACTTGATGACAGAATATCTTCCATACATTTGATGTGGCTTTTAGACCTTGGATAGATAAAATGCCTTCTAGTTAGCTTCCTGATTTATCAGCTTCTGTGAACTAGCTTTCTGACAATCAGCTTCGGTATCATGATCAAATTTTTGTCTTGAGTATTTTGTTATCATCATTCCAAATGTATCAACCGTAACAATCTCCCCCTATTTATGATTGTTAGAACTGACATAAATCCTTAAGTTGATGATAACAAAACCCTTCAGTGTTCTCAGTGATCTTCAGATAGAGATTAATACTGGACAGAATTTGACGATGCTGCAAAAAGAAAAACAACAACTTGAAGCCGTCAGATTCCATATACTTTCCTGTAACTTAGTCTATACCTTCTTCTAAGGGGTTCCAATAGATTGTTATCGAGGGTATAGAAATTCTGAAGTCTGAGATCTCCTTCTAACTCCCCTTGAGAACAACCTATCTTCTCTATTTAACTTCTCCCCCTTTTTGTTATCAGCAAGTACGATAGAAGAGGCATTAACTTAGTTACTGAATAAGATATTTGGGTATAGGAATCCAACACTTCAAGGATTGAAAGATTTCTCTCAGGAATCTCTCTATTCTTGCATCGGGATCTCATCCTAGCTCACTTCACACAACTCACCTTCCCTTACTAAAGGGATACTCAAAAACTCTCATTTTGTCATGCTGGAAGAATTAGCATGCCTCTTATTCTCTCCCTCTCCTTTTGCCTGAACTCAAGCCAGCCACTCCACTTTCTCCCTTCCCACAATCCTATAGATGTCTCAACTATATTGAATTCCTTGATACTCAGTTGGTATGAGCCGAATGATTTTTCAAGAAAGAGTCAGGGAAATCAATATCGTTGGTCTACGGATAATTGCTGGTTAGGCTTATCCGTAGATTGAGAGACACTTGTCTACGGATGAAGGATATCCGTAGAGGATTTTGAAGAATGGGCTTGTGAAGTAGAAATTGATGTAAGTTCTGTGAAGATTGAATGTGACATTTAAGTGCACAGTGCTTACATCAAGATCATCAAAAAAAAGAGACTAGTGATCCAACGAATTCTCTGAAAGAGAATGATCACTAGGTGAATGGAGCTTCTCCAAGAGTTCAGAAAATGGAGAATCAAGTATTGATGAGTTGAATGCTGCAGTTATCACTTAATGAGGTGAAATGGACTGGGGACTGTATCCTCACATTTGAAGAAGATGCATCGAACTGAATTTAAGAATAGTGTGTGCTCCCCCTGTGCCTGTGCATATATTTTCTCTCTACTTCAAGAAACATAAAAGGTAATAAGTCACAATTTGTACACAGTGTCCCAATCCCTCATTAGTGCTCCTGGATATGAGCCTTTTTCAATGATCATAGTCTTTTGAGAGACTACAACCAGAAAAGAGCTAATCCTTTTTAACCATTATGCCTTTTTGAGAAGACATAAGGTAGTTTGGCTGGTAATCTCACCCTCACATTTCTTCTAGTGGTTTTTTTTTATGTTCATCGCTGCCCTCACCCTCACTTAACTACGTCATCACTCCCCACTGGTTGAGATTTGCTAGATTTTTGCAACTATAGTTTGTTGAGAAACTGTAGAGGGGGTTAGTAGTTGTTTAATACATTTAGGGTGTAACTGATAGGGTAGAGAACTTGGGGGTCATTCCAATCAGTTCTCATCTCATTTTTTGAAAAGGCAAAGAAAAATGATATAGATTTTAGCAAGTGAGAGTCTGATAAAGATTAGATGATTACCTTTCCTTTATCAGTTATGAACTTTTAAGAGCCTTCTCCATTGAAGGTTTATCCTCTTAAAGTCCAAGATACCA
This sequence comes from Heracleum sosnowskyi, assembly GCA_030848705.1. Taxonomy (NCBI): domain Eukaryota; kingdom Viridiplantae; phylum Streptophyta; class Magnoliopsida; order Apiales; family Apiaceae; genus Heracleum; species Heracleum sosnowskyi. The sequence goes on along the minus strand of CM061239.1, from coordinate 45,060,894 downwards.
GTTTTCCCGTTAATTGTTACAACATCCTCACAAAGATCATCAGAAGCTTCAAATACCTAACTTGATTAGATTGTCAAATTCTTTCAAATTTCTTCAAGTTTTCTTCTGATGTTTCTTCTTTGAGTTCATGCAAAACAGATGAAACAGTTACCGTGTAGCTCAGAGAGCTCACTAGTCTGTTAGTTGAACAATTAGGGCTTCTTGATAAGTTAATCAAAGTTGATGATTAGACAGATAGTTTACATGAGTCACACTTTGATCAATTCATCGAAAGAAAAAAAAGTATGTGTAATTTATTTATTTTTGTGTATTTGAGACGTTTGTTAAAGGTTCTTCTTTCAATCCGGTTAACATGCAAGCCATTTTTAAGAGGTTAAACATGTCAATGAATCCAAGTATGCAGAAAGAAAATAAGCAAACGCATCACACAATCAGGATAATAAAGGACGGGGGAAAAACCCCCTTTCATTCATTAAAAAAATTGATTATTACACAAAAAAAACTTAAAAACATAACTGGAACAAACATCCCAGCCCCTCCCAGTCCCACGCCCTCTCCCCCAGAGAGACAGTCAGACAACAGCTAAGCTGCTGCTGCCGCCTCCCCAGAGGCTCCTTAAGGGCCTCCATCAGGACCTCCCCAGCGGTTGCGAGCAATTAGAACTTCAAGAGCAGATCTCATCCTTCTAATCTCATCCTTCTCCTCCTTGAAGAGGAGATCAACCTTCTCCTGCAGCAGGAGAATCTTGCCCACGGTGTACATGGCGTTGAACTCCTCCGGGTTAATATCGAGAATTGTAGAAGCCGTTTAGAGAAGTGTTTAGAGATTAAGATGAGGAAGAGAGCTCAACCTTTGCCTTTAAATAGGCAGGGAGCTACAAGATAACCCTTGTGTTTAACTAGGGTTGAACGGGGGTTAGGGAAACTGAAAAGACATGCATTAAATCACTCTAGTGTAAATGAAGAGACTACTCGAGTTCCTAGAGTGAAAAATGTGCCTCAGCTCAGATTACAAAGATTATCATGACAAAGATATTTGAATAGAGATAAGAATAAAAATAAATAGCTGGCCATATAAATATGTTCAACTAAATAAATTAAACAAAAATCTCTAGACAAAAGACATTACAGAAAAATCAATATCTTTTGAATAATGTAGCAAGCAAGTTATTTGAATTTCGAGACACTTATTCAGCTGCCATCATTCATTAAATGTATGACATTTGAAAAATGATATCCCTGAATATTCATCCATGGAAAAATCAAAGAACAACAATGCACTAGCTTGTTAATGTCTAGAGATGATCAACTATTTAATATCAGTGAGAAAAGTAGCTTGTTATCTCATTGAATATTACTCAGAAGATCATATCTAGACAACTTCACTTAGTGCATAACATCATTCAACTGTATTGACTTGTCATGATAACCAAAACAAAAACAAGCAAATAAAACACACAAAATAAACAAATAATTCCAGAGATTGAAATCACTGGCTGCATGCATTTAATACAAATATGTAAGAGAATAAGAAATCATTACCTACCAAACTCAATTGTCAACTCAAGTGAGTTGCTGCATTAAGAGCATTGGTAAGATATCTGGTTAAATGTTGTTCCCTTGGAACACAGTGTAGTTCCACTACAACATGCTCATCACTTCTTCCAATAGCATGATGCATGAGGTTTGTCTACTTGACTCTTTTGAGAAATGCTTGGATGCTTCAGCTGCGTCTTTTGATTTGACATTAAGCTAAGCATTTCTTCTGAGCCATGACCTGAACTCGTTTCCTTGGAGTTGGCATGAATTGTGCTATGTCTTCTTGATTAGGAAATTATCCTGCAAGGATCAACATCTAGGCAGCCAATTAGAGCACAGCAAGTATCTCTTGGATTATCAAGTACTGAATGGTTGATAATCTCTTGAGATACAACAATGATTCCAGGAAAAGTTAAGGTACTAGTACATAAACAAGTGGTTACATAATTTCTAGCATTATGTTACTTAGTCATGAGAGAGATCACCAACTAACTTTTCAAAACATGAATTTCCTACCATGGTATTCAATTCAGTTTTTTCAATAATTGGTATGAGAATTCTTAAAATAATACTCATTTATCTCCTCAGAACTACTTTGCATGAGCTTTTCAACTTAACAGCAAAGCTACTGATCAGTGATGCTAGATATTATGTAAACTACATGTATCTCAGCTAAAGATATATGACTTACAAAGGCTGAGATTTAAATCTTAATTTTCTACAGATATAGACACTGCCTTTTTGCACTATCCGTAGAGGAGCAAAAGTAGTATCCATAGATGTAGAAAATTATCTACGGATAATCAGTATCCATAGACAAAGCAAATAAACTAATCCAGTGTTATGGATGACTATCTACGGATAAGGATATCCATCGATAAAGTAAATTTTGACTTAGACAAAATTTTCACTCTTTCTGGAAAACTTAGTTTTCAAGAAAGTCATTTAAACACTGACTGCATATGAGACATCAAAAGATAGGGAAGTTTATTCATACCTCACTTACTTACCATTCTGGAGAGGATGATTGACAAGTAGCTTGGTACTGATGTCTGCTTTGCCGAGTCACACTTGGATCAAAATGTATTTCCACTGTACTGTTCAACACAGAACCCCTCTAGAGAAAATCCTTGAAGAAACTGATCTGAGCACAATAGATTTAGAGATTTGCGAAGCAGATGTTCCACTCATTTCTTTAACCGAGACTTTAACTCAAGGAGAAAGATTAGATGTCCAGGAAGTAGACATGGAATATTGTAGGAGCTAGAAGATCTTGCCTTGATCCAAGTGAACACCTTATTCCTTTAACCCAATAAATGTCTTCAAGAGGACTTTCTTCTGGATTTTGGAACAAGCTTCTTATGGTAGGTGCAGGTCTTGAAGATGCAATAATATTCTCATCAGTATGATTATGTGAGGTTGATCTTTGACTCAGAGAAACTCCCCCTAAGTTCATTGGGGTGGTAACTCTGTGTTGTAATCCACCTACGGATGCTTCATTTTGGCTTCCTACGGATGCTCCATTTTGGCTTCATACGGATGCTCCATTTGGCTTCTAATCAGATGCTCCATTTGTCCTTTCCATAGATGACTCATTTGGGCTTGAATCATCCATAGTCTAGACAATCATTCTTGGAGGTACTGATTCATCCACATAATCATCATCTTCTTCATACCAATAACCACCTTTCACCTCAAACTTAAATCTAAGAACTTCAAGAAATCTCTCATCAATAAGTTTGAGTTTTCTGACATCATCAGAAACAACCTGTATAGACTCCATAACAGTGTTGATTCAGTGATTCAAAACCCTGTAGGCTTTTCCAGCTACATGCACTCTTCTTGAGTTGCTTACCTAAACTGGGCTTCTGAGTAGATAAGAGATTTGATCTTTGACAGGATGTCTTCTTGAAGTTGCAGAAGTAGATTAACACTTTCTGAGAAATGCTCCCCTTGAGTAGATGTTCCATACAGAAAAACCTTCAGGAAAGAACATAAGATACCATGGTTGGCTGCATATTTTCTTCTACAACTTTCCAGAGCTCAATGAGTTATCCTGATTTTCCAAGAAAAGTCTCTGCTGATATTGTCATTTGTTTCATAAGACCTCTTCACAATGAATTCTTGAGCTAAATCATTTGAGGAGATTTCATGTGCAGTGACTGAAAGAGTTTATCAAACGTATGATCTGTCCCGTTCTTGATAGAGGTATTCTATTGATTCCCTTAGTGGCATGCATTCTTTAACCCATCCTTGGCAAAACTTGGGGTTCCTCTAATCAAGATTTTTTCTTCATACAGCTTCTTATGCACTGGTTACTATTGTCCTGATTTTGCCTTATCACAAAGAGGTCAAGGCACACAATCCATCAAAGCAGACTTTTAATCAGCTGCATACACTTTTCTATCAAGTGTCCAGTGCTTACCACTTCATTGTCTTTTTATCGATAGACAATGCAGGCTACAATCACAAAGTTTCCTTTGTCACATGCTTGATTGATACACAGCAAGTTATGCTTATATCCATCAACTAGTACTTCAACCCTAACTGATGATATTGTTTGCCAAAGTCATGCTTCATTCCTTAATCATGACTACAAATATCATCTCTACATACCAGTAGAGGGGTTACGTTCCTCTGAGCATTTAGTGAGCAGGATAGAAACTCTAGTAGGAATCTAGAGCTTCCATATCTTCCTCCTGCACACTTTCAAAACCAAATCAAGCAGGCTTAGGTACCCAAGTTTCCTTGAGCTTTGGCTTTTTAGCTTTTATGACTGTCATCTTCTCTTTCTGAGCTTTGGGCTTCAAAGGATTCAAACCATTTTCATCCCTTGGTACTGGCTTTGAAAGATTAGCATCCACATGTTGCTCTAAAATATCAAAATTTGATGCTCGACAAGGAAATGTTTGAGCATACAGATCATTCAAGTCAGGCATGCTCTATGACATTTGAGGCATATTGAATTCATACCAATATGGATGAGGAACAAATGGCATGTTAGCATATCTTGTTGAATCTCGAGCATTGTGAGCAAAAATGTGATGCATGACAGGCATATCAGTCATAGGCAGTTGAGTAGACCTTGTTTGAACAGATTTGCAAGAAATATACAAGTGATTAACTCTACCACATCGAATGCAGGGCCTTCTGGAAGTACATTCTTCTGATGGGTAGCTGATATTACAGTCAATCATTGTTGGTTCATTCATGCTCTTCTCTCCATCTGCCTCTGACTCTTCTTCCTTGATGGTTTTGTTGCTTAATGATTGAACACGGTTTTTGAAACCTAATCCAACCTTATTGCTCAGTTTCTCTAGAGTCTGATTACTCCTAAATGGTTTTACCATCTTTGGAGAAGTCTCCACATCCTCTAGCTTCTTGTTATTGCAATTCCAGGTCTCTTTACAAAATGTGTCCATTCCTTGAAATTTGAAAATGTTGGACACAATGTAACTGGAATTATTCCATCTTGCAATAACCTCTTGATCCTTTCTCAGCTGCTCTTTAAAAACCACTTCTCTTTTTAAGACAGCCTCAAGTTCATGTTTAGCATTCATGCAATCAACAAGTGTTTCCTCAAACTCAGAGACTTGAGTTTCCAACATAGCATTTATCTCACTAAGCATAACATTAGTTGCTTTGAGTCTGACATTTTCTTCAATGAGATTGTTAAAGGAAATACGCACAACATGTAATTCATCAAATAAACTCATTGCAGTGCTGCAACATACTTCTTTAACATGCTTAGTTGGTTCCAGAGAAAATACCTGATTTCTGGTTGAACTTGCTTCTTGATTTTCATAGGTCGTGGGTACAAGGTTGATAGATTCCTTTGTTGATGTTGAACAACCCTCTTTAGCTGAAGCCCTTTGCTCAAAAAGGACTTCATCTTTCAGTGCCATTCCTTCCTTGCCCTTGTTTGATGTGGTTCTGATACATTCACAGATCTTCAAGTTGAATGTTGAGCTTGCTTCTTCCGTTCTCTCCTCTTCTTTCAAATCTTGGTTGGAGATGACCACATATCTGGTTTCTGTCTCCCCTTCTTCACTGATAATCTTTGCATCCTGCTTAGCCTCAAGATTAATGCCTTCAAGAGTGCTTAACAGATCGCTAAGATTTAGATCTGTGGACTCAAGGGTGTTTTTGATAAACACAGAGATATGCTTCCATTTTCTGGGTAAAGATTCTGCAAACAATAAGTTTGAGTCCTTGCTAAAAAACTCCTTCCCAGCTTCTTCGTTGTCACCTCTCTCCATGGTTGCAGTTGCTTTTGATCTTTAAACTTCAGGTATGTTTGACGCTTTCTCTGATACCAATTGTTATTCCCAGAACAATTCAACCTTGATTGTAGAAGGGGGGGTTGAATACAATCTAGTTAATTTTACAAAACTTTTTTTCAAACCTTTTACAGTATGAACATATGTGCTTGCAAATTAACTTAATTTGAGTCAAGCCGTGAACATAAATGAATTCTTCAAGTTAAAAAGAAATGCACGAGACAAGCAAACTTTTTAAACTTTTCAGGTGGGTTTCTCGGAAAAAGCCCACTTGAGGTGTATATTGAAGAATTCTCTGGTTTTGTTTTTCAACAAACTCCAGCTGCTTACACAGATGATGAAAGAGAGCCTAAGTTTTTTACATTCAGCTTTGTGCTCTCTTCACATGTTTCTATGCTACTCCACATAGTCTTATATACATCGACTGTGTGTTACAAACAAAACCTACAACATAATAAAATATTACATTTTTGGTTCTGCTTGTTCACATGCTCGTCTCAGAAACTATCATATTCGGGAAATGCCTTGGCTGGCATCACAGATAAACTTGTATAGTCCCAAATGGTGCTTTCTGATTGAGTGTGCTTCTCTCTTCAATAATTACTAAGTCCATGCAATTGACCTAGCTTCCAAGCCCATGTGATATCTGCATGAAAGAGACCTTTCCTTGGTTACCCGACTGTCAAGTCACTATCAGCTGAGATAAGTGAACATGTAGTATTGCATATAGGTCTTCATGTTTGTCAAACTTTTCCTTTGTGTTCAGTTACTTCTAGGTAGCTGCTTTAACTCTTATTTATCCATCGAGACATAGAAGATAATGGATGACTTCACATTTCATTTGTAGGAATTTGAGCCTTCGAATATTTACAATTTGACTCCCTATTCCATACATCTTTTGTGTCGTTATCCAACATCTTTTAGTCACGGGTGTGTAATGATGATCTCTGAGACTGTCCTGCATTGAACCTGTTAAATAAAAAAAACTTCAAAAGATTCCTTTACATAGATTTGTTTTTCATGTTGAATGATATAAACATCAGTAGGCGTATTACTTCCTTATCCGTAGACTACCATTTTACGTCAATTATCCGTAGAAAGGTAATCTCAGAATATCCGTAGAAGTAATATTCCATAACTGTATCCATAGATGGAACATGACATTCTTTGGCTACATCCATAGATAGACCATGACCTCCTTAGCTGCATCCATAGATAAAACATGACATCCTCAATTGTATCTGTAGATCGACTTCCTTCAGCTTTTATCCGTAGATATGATGTCCTCAGCTTTTATCCGTAGATGAGATAATATGTTCTCAGTTTCTATCTGTTGATGAGATAAGATGTCCTCAGCTTCTGTCCGTTGATGGCATTTGATGTTTTCAGCTCTTATCCGTAGATGAAATAAGATTTTCATAGCTTTATCCGTAGAACAGATACACTTAGCTTCATCCTTAGATAAAACATCTTGTCATCCTTATTGATTCACCATTACTGAGTTGTTTAGGCAGGCTTACCACTGAAACACTTGGTGCTTGATTAGACGTCTGTTGGTTTGCTTCTGAATTGCTTCCTAACTTTATGACAGAATATCTTCCATACATTTAATGTGGCTTTTAGACCTTGGATAGATAAAATGTCTTCTAGTTAGCTTCCTGATTTATCAGCTTCTGTGAACTAGCTTTCTGACAATCAGCTTCGGTATCATGATCAAATTCTTGTCTTTAGTATTTTGTTATCATCATTCCAAATGTATCGACCCTAACAGTGACTAGTTATATTTTTTTGTTGCTTATAATCTTCTCTTCCAAATAACTATAGTGCTTTAACTGAGATCACACTTTCGTATCAGGCACCCATAGTAGAACAAGATATGATGTAAAGCTACATTAAAATTTGTGCATATGATTATTGTTGTTTTCGACAAGAATTAAAAATAGAAAACATATATAAAGAGAAGATCATGGTCCACTACAAACCAGCTATAAATCAATGATAATAGTACGAATCAGTCAGATTCCTACAAATCACCAGTGTCAGTAATGCAAATCACCATTTTGTGATCTGTCAGTTTGTATTTAAACGAACACTAACACACACACAATTGAAATAACGAATATAAATGAAATGGAAAGTATTTATAGTTTACTTACCTATATTCTTGAAGGAACCGATCATCATCAAGATCCTGGTCATTCTCTAAATCTTTGAGCTCTTCTTCAGTCTTATCATTGATCCGAGATTTATCTTTGGGTTTCGATTCTTGGTCATCAGCAGGTGCAAAAGGAGCAGACTTAAAAGCAGGTGGCTTCGGAGGTAAATTACCGAGTTTCTTTGAATATCATCCCATTGTGTTGAAGCTCCTTCCAAATCCTTGTACACGAAATGGTAATCCATCCCATCTAATTTTTATATAGTCTTCTAACAAACATATACATATATACAAACATATCAATACTATTATATAATAAACGAAACATTAAAAGTTTGGTCGGTCGATATGGTACATTGTGATTTTACTTAATTGCCCTTTTTTAAATTCGTATTTTTACTTAATTAACCTTACTTATTTATAGAAATATATTATTAAATAATAATATTACCTATTTATAAACAATTACCCTTTTCACCTAAAATACATTTTTTTTCTAACAAATTTCCCTAATTTTTCAAATATATCACGGACAATTACCTTTTTTAACTAAAACATTTTATTTTTTCTATTTTTCCTTACTAAAACCCTCAATTTCCAAAAATATCACGGACGAACTTTTAGTTATTTATTTTTAAACCTAATATTATAATTTTTTTTTTTAAAGTTTGCCAATTTTAACATGTCTACTTATTTTTCTTAATAAATGCAATTACTAAAAATATTAAAATATAAATATTCAAATATTTATTTATAACCAATTACCTTTTCAGCATTATAGATTTTTTCTAACAAAGTCCTTCATTTTCTAAATATATCATGGGAAATTGCCTTTTTCAATTTACTTTTTCTATTTTTCTCACTAAAATCCATTATTTTTCTAAAAATATTACGGACGAACCTTTTACTTATTTATTTTAAAACGTATTTAAATAATTTAAATAATTAAATTTTAAAACCTCTTTTTCCAAAAATATCACGGGCATTTACTTTTTTAAACTAAATATATGTTACATTTTTTATTTTTCCATACTAAAATCCCTCATTTCCCAAAAATATAACGAGCAAACCCTTACTTATTTATTTTAAAATCTGTTTTAATGTTTTTAATTAATTAAAAGTGTTTAGTTATTTTAACATGCCTACTTATTTTTTTAACAAATACAATTAAAAAAATAACAATTAACAATCCGTGCATCGCACGGGTTTTAAGCTAGTACATATATATAAGGCTTACAGTAAAATATCGACACTAAATGTTGAAAATCAAATATTGTTGCAAATTTGATGTGAAGATATAATTTTTATTGACACATACACGTAATACATGTGTATAGACATTATTCACTAAGAAATTCAATGAAAATTTGTCAGTAACGAGAAATTAGAATTCTTACGATTAGGTACCAAACGAAATTATACAAGCATGGAACAATCTTTTTGAACGACCGAATCTGCAATTATTAGATGAGATCTATGTGTGTAAACATGTACACAGTATATTATACATGACTTAGGCAGGACAAGATAAACCGGTCAGAGTAGAAGAATACAGATCCCACCCAAAACTTGAAGATTCAAGAAAAGTACGGGCAACTTGAGGCGAGTAAAAAGGTGAGGGGTGAAAGGCATGATTACCCTTTTTTATAAATTAAAAGTCCAAAATACCTGGAGGCTGCCGGCTAATTACCACAGCCCAGAATGCCCACTAAACACGCATCTTGGGAATGCGTGGTCCAGAATATGGAAAAACGAAATGTGTATACCTTATATGTACGAAAAATACAAATCTTGGTTGTTCTTGTATTTCAGTTCCAATTAAGAACACGCACATAGGTTGATTAATTCACTAAATGTAAAAATGTAAAATTAGTAATAGATAAAAGATTTAAAAATAGAGATATGGTTCGAAATATCGTAAATCAAAAGTTGGATAATGGGGAACCGTGGATGAATATTATGGAATTTGTACTTTAAAATTTGAGTACTGACGACAGTAGCTTTGTTGTGGAGTAGGATTGTGATAATTAAAAATTTTCATTTAAATATATACATATATAAGCTATATATCTGTACATAAACCGGATTAATCAGCTTACGGAGATGTATAACCCGGTATTCTAATTACGGGTTATGAATTAAAACATATTGTAGGAGGAATTTTGATACAACAAATGGAGGTCCTAGTGCTCGATTTGGGAGGAATGTGGAGCTTTTCAATTGTCCAAGAAGGTTCACAAATGAACTTCCGAAGAACGCATGTGGTGGTGGTTCCTCAGAGGAATGGACTGGGTTCACGGGAATATTAGAGATCAAGGGTGTGATAAATCTATATCTAGCCAGACAAGAGCCCTAGAATCGCAATATGACACCAGAGTATACGTGCTCTTACTGAATAGTATAAATGTAAGTTTTCAAAGAAGTCCCCGTAAATTGCCTACATATATAGGGATCAAGTCCTTCATGTAATTCTTAGATTAGGGTTATAACTGATGATAAATCACGTGTAATGTGAGATCATCATTGTTATTCCATTTATCCTCAAATTATCATGCAAATATGAAGAGTCATTTCAGAACTGTGGAAGCTCTCTCCGTTATCATATCATCATATATCTGATTATTCATGCCTTTTTACATATATATATATATGACATATATCCTCTAAAACTAGTTAATTTTCCATTAAACATCAACTCTGCAACATAATAACTGTGTCCTAAAAAGTAGGCTATTGACTCCATCTTGAATTGTAATTCTGATGAGCTACCGCAGAAGCTGTCTCAGGAAGCTGTTACCGAAAGCTATTCCCCCGGTAACTGTGAGATGTGGGTTACAGAGTTGAAGATATTGCCTGGAGCCCAGGACCCACTAACTAGTACCTAATTTCTCATTGGCAGCTTCCATGGGTTACTCTAGGCACCCAGGAAGCTCTCTATATCATCCTCTTTTCTAATAGATTGGCCCATTAACCCTTCATGAGCCTAAATTTGATCCCTGCAAGACTTTGGTCGCAACAAAACCTTTTCAAATTTTTTTGAAAGATCTGAATCCTAAGATGGTTTGTGCTGAAAATTTAGTAGTTGAATTTCTTTTCATATTCCATTTAGTAGCTCAAAATATTCTACTCGAAAGTTCAGGAAAATACGAATCTTGATTTTCTAAGATGGGCTTGATAAATGAGGCATTAGCAATTTAGCATCCTTCTAGCAGTCTTTATAAGGATTACTTTTGCTTCAATGGTTTATGGTCTCAAATTTTTGGATTTTAATCGGAAATGATCACAGGAGAGGAAACATGTCGATCGAATTAGATGGTTAAGAGGGAGGCAGCAACAGTGATGAGGTTGTTGCGATGTGTGCTGAGATTCAGAATGCCATCTATGTGGTGAACGTTCTCTCTAACATTCATAGATAGACAAATCGTACTGCTTAAGAGGGCCTAATCATTCACTAATTACTAATTTATCTTGAACTTTCCAATTGATATAATGTTTCTAAACTGAAATAGAATGAACTGCATAATATGTCATTTACATATATTATTAAAGTTCTATAATTCATAATTGCACATACACAGTAAAGCTTTCACAAAGCACTTGTAGCGCAACATTCGCAAAACAAAATCAAAGCATGTATAATAACTACATTCGATGACGTAATGAAAATCACGATAGTGTTCATTGTATAAACCGTACACATGTACATGTAAGGTATAAACACACACAGGACTTTCATCAAACACTTTATGTGATACTAGAGAATAAGAACTTAAATTTGATGGTTTAGGTAGCATATATGATCTACACTGAGCTTCATAACCAAAGCCAGTTGATTTTCACTAAAAATCGAAAACCGAATTAATGTTTTTTTTGGAATCGAATCGGATCAGAATTGTTATGTGACCCGGGACCGGACCGAACCGAACCTTAAAGACCGAATTATTTTTAAAAACTCTGTTACTTGTATCATGTATCCATGTTCGTGTGTATTGATATTTGAAGCTAAACAATGAAATTGTGTTATGAAATATGAAATTTTAGAATAGCCAAACAAAGTCCCTTAATAATCTGAAAGTGAGTTAATAACAGAGCAGTGAGTTACTAAGAGAACAGTTAGTTAATAAGGAACCCTATTGTTTCACTAAGGAATGCTTTGGACTACTCACTATTGTCTATAATTAAAGTATAGAAACAAACATGGTAAAAAAGAACCAGAAGTCAGGAAGCGGCATCATAGATATTTACATTATTAGAATATTAGATTATCATAAAATATATATTTTATATATAATGTAAATATATGTGTTTTATATTTTGATTTTTTCGGTCCAGAACCGAAATTTTTTTGTAAAAACCGAACGGAACCAAAATTTATTTTGGTCTGGATCGAAAAATTGAAATGACCGAAAAGCTAGAAAAATTGGGACCAAACCGAACCGAATTAATATTTTTCGGTTCGGTCTTTCGGGTTTGGATCGGTTTTGCTCGGCCCTAATTTTCACCCCGAACTAACCAAGAATCGAAATACATCAAATAATAAATTAAGATCCAGAACTTACAAAATTGGGATGGAAATCTCTACGTGCATTAGGTTTCAATTACTGGAAATTTAGATAACATATGGCATTAATATGATGTACAACCCGATTAATTTGTAAAATTACTGAAATAACCAAACTGCTTGTTTGCTTGTTTGATTAAAGGGTTAAATATCAAATTGGTCACTGAAGTGAAGACCATATATCACTTTCATCATTGATCTCAACGGGGTATCGTTTCAATCACTAAAGTCATCATAAACATCAAACAGATAACTCTAAATATATGTTCGGAAAATAAAAATAACTTTTCTCGAGTTCTACACATATTTCTGCAATGCTACTGCAACCAAATTAAAAGTTATGAATTCTAGTATTTCAGATAATATATTTAGATTTTAAAAAATGTATTTACTATTTATTTTTAATTAAATCAAATTAAATAACTATAAAAATAAAAAAAATAAAAAAATTTAAAAATTTAAAATCTAAATATAATATCTTAAATACTAGAATTCACAACTTTTCATTTGGTTGCGGTAGCATTCAAAAAATATGTGTAGAACTCCCGTAAATTATTTTTATTTTTTAAACACATATTTAGAGGTATTCGTTTGATATTTATGATGAATTTAGTGATTGAAGTGATATCCCGTTGAGATCAGTGATGAAAATGATATATGGTATTCACTTCAATGACCACTTTGATATTTAACCCTTTGATTAAACATGGGCATCTCTATTTTTAACGGAGATTTTATTTGGGTTAAATATTAAATTGATCACTAAAGTGAAAACCAAATATCACTTTTATCACTGATCACAACGGGATATCACTTCAATAACTAAAGTCATCATAAATATCAAACGGATACCTCTAAATATGTGTTCGAAAAGTAAAAATAATTTATAATGAGTTCTACACATATTTCTTGAATGTTACCGCAACCAAATAAAAAGTTGTGAACTCTAGTATTTAAGATATTATATTTAGATTTTAAAAAAATTATTTACTATTTATTTTTAATGTTATAGTTATTTACTTTGATTTAATTAAAAATAAATAGTAAATGAATTTTTTAAAATCTAAATATATTATCTGAAATACTAGAATTCATAACTTTTTATTTGGTTGCAGTAGCATTGAAGAAATATTTGTAGAACTCGAGAAAAGTTATTTTTATTTTTCGAATACATATTTAGAGTTATCTGTTTGATGTTTATGATGACTTTAGTAATTGAAACGATTCTCCGTTGAGATCAGTGATGAAAGTGATATTTGGTCTTCACTTCAGTGACCAATTTGATATTTAACCCGATTTTATTTTTGGTACTTAGTTTGTACATGAATAGGTAAATTTTCTTTTCTTTGTTTTAATAAGGCTTAAATATCAAAGTGGTCACTGAAGTGAAGACCATATATCACTTTCATCACTGATCTCAACGAGGTATCACTTTAATCACTAAAGTCGTCATAAATATCAAATGGATACCTCTAAATATGTGTTCAAAAAGTAAAAAATAATTTATATCGAGTTCTACACATATTTCTTGAAAGCTACCGCAACCAAATGAAAAGTTATGAACTCTAGTATTTATAATATTATATTTAGATTTTAAAAATATTATTTACTATTTATTTTTAATTTTAAAGTTATTTACTTTGATTTAATTAAAAATAAATAGTAAATGAATTTTTTAAAATCTAAATAAATTATCTGAAATACTAGAATTCATAACTTCTTATTTGGTTGCAGTAGTATTGAAGAAATATGTGTAGAACTCGAGAAAAGTTATTTTTACTTTTCGAACACATATTTAGAGTTATATGTTTGATGTTTATGATGACTTTAATGATTGAAACGATACTCCGTTGAGATCAGTGATGAAAATGATATATGATATTCACTTCAATGACCACTTTGATATTTAACCCGTTTTAATAACGGGTAAATTTCCTTTTTATTTGATTGAAATGTAAGTATCTGTACATGTCTGTCGTAACAATATCTTTATAAGATGTTGTTATTTACTACATATATTATGTTATTACCATCTATTTTCTAGCAAACTCTTTCAAAATTACACAAATATATATACACACTTGGCAAAGTATATATTTCAGAAAAGTAAATTCCAAGCAAAATATAAATGTCAATTAAATAAAGATTGTCAGCACCACATTATATCAAAAAAATGCTCAAATACAGACGTAAAGTACATTTAATCAGCTGTAGCATTACATAAAATATGAAAATGTTATCACTGTACAAGGCAAAGTCATATTTTATAGATAAAGTCATATTTTACACCGTGACTACAATGTGCGTCACCTGAGCTATACTATAATAATGAACACACTATAAATATAATATTTTACGCACAAATAAAGAAATTCAGACTCACTCACATTCACTCTTACAAAACACAAATCTATATAACTGTCTTTCTAATATAATATATTGAATGTATTTCATACTTCTTTGCTTTGGTCATTAATTATTACATTGGAGGTGCTTGACCGCCAACACCCCAAACAAGTATTGTGTTGCAGATTACAACCGTGATCAAAACAGTGTGACACCCAATAATACAAGTCTACCACTACCGAGACAATAAAAGAAGCTGGAAGATAGGCTCCTTCAATTTTCTGATATACCGGAACTTTTTGTGTGTAAAAATGGTACAGCTGAAAGAAAGTATACAAAAATGGTATAGGGAACCACCTCATGTGGCGACCCTGCCAAAAACGCAACATGAAGTGGCGATCCCTGAAATATATATTTTTTTTTTGTCTTTTCGCATGTTTTTTTCGCATGTTTCTGTCGTTTCTTCTTTCCGTAGTTAGTAAAAATAGATCGGTCATTTCTAGAAAATAACTAGAATAGTTTATTAATATTTATTTAGAAATGTCAAAGCATTTTTTTTTGTTTTTTATTCTTTACTATTTGACAAGAATAAATTCTTAGTTGTTAATAATTATAATTTATTGTTTAGGTGAAAATATAAAAAAAATTTATTAATTAAATATAAAAAATATAATTTCTATTATTTTTAATGTGAGACAAAATATTTATAAGTAAAAATTTTAATTAAATATATACATGTCAAAATAGGGAAAAATTTCACGATATCAATACGTGGTATAAAATTTTAATTTTTTTATTAATGTGGAAGTAGCTAATTGTAATGATTTCTTTTGAATTTGAAAAAAAATATATAGGTTACGTATAAAAATAAAAATTAACATTATAAATTATTAAATTGCTCTAACGTGATCTATAGTAAACGTAGAATATATTATTTAAAATTATAAAACTCACGATCAACTTTATATGATTTAGTGCTTAAAAAACTTTATTTAGAAATTATAACTTATTTGTAAATTATATCAAACTATACATTTTTTTTAAAATTTTACATAAAATATCATGAATTTGATAGTTTATTTGTATTTTTAGTTAAAATTTGTAAAAATTTATACAAATTATAATTTTGAATTCTTCGTTAAATTAAAAATACTTGTATAAGTTTTTACAAATTTTAAATAAAATCAAAAAATAAATTATCAAAATTCGTGATATTATGTGTAATTTTTTAATTTATTAAAATTAAAATAAATTATAATTTCTAGATAAAGTCTTTTAAAGCACATAAAATGTATAAAGTTGATCATGATTTTAAATTTTTTTAATAATATTAAATTTAATAATATTATAAAGTTGATCATGATATAATAAGTTTTATAATGTTATTTTTTTATCCCCAATTATAATTAAAATATAGCCTCTTATAATTATTTATACTTATTATTTATAATTTTCTAATTACAAATTTTTACATATAAATTAAATTTCTAATAATTTATACTTAATATTTATAATTTTATTTTTTTATACATAACTTATATTATTTTTAAAATTCAAAAAAGAAAAGTAACTACAATTTAATTACTTCCCCGTTAATAAAAAATTTAAAACTTTTATACCACATATTGACATCTTGATTTTTTTTTTCCTTATTTTGACACGTGTATATTTAATTAATATTTTTACTTATAAATAATTTAGTCTCAAATTAAAAATATTAAAAATTAAATTTTATTATTATTTAATTTATAAAAATAATTCTTTATATTTTCACCTAATCAATAAATTATAATTATTAACAAATTAGAGTTTAGTCTTGTCAAATAGTAGGGAACAAAAAAATAAAATAAAAATTATTTGCTTTTTCAAAATTTCAAAAAGATTATTAATGAACTATTTTAGTTGTTCTTTAGAAATGACCAACCAATCAATATATACTATTATATAACGGAGAAGACGGGGCGGTGAGGTGGTGCTCTAAGATCGCTTCGTTCTATTTTTCTAATTTTCTCAATTTTTTGAATTAATAATATTAAAAATTCGAAGAAATCTCAATTACCTTTTAAATACTTACTAATAGAGGAAACATATAATATTTTTGCATTTAAAATGCCTACTAATGGAGAAAGTAAATATACAATAGATCTTTACTAATGGAGGAAACTAAATATCACTAATGGAAGAAACTAAATATTCAATTATAATATGTTTGCCTTCAAAATATCTAAATTAGAAAAAAACTGTATTACCTTACATTGTTTTGAACTTTCCTCTATTACTATCTAAATATTCTCATAATACTTTTTTAATGAAATTAATATCTTAACATACTGCTTTCATAAACTTTCTTTTTTTATGTAATATAATAGAAAATACAGGAACGTTTTGGTAAATAAGAAGTTAATAAATTAGATCGGCCTTGCATAAGAAATTAAGTATTAAGTAATTAATACCAAAAAACTAGAAAAAATCGCAACTGCCTTTTAAATATTTACTAATTGAGAAAACTAAATATACAATTTCAATATTCTTGCATTTAAAATCTATACTAATAGAGGAAAGTAAATATAATATTCTTGAATTTAAAATCTCTACTAATAGAGAAAATAAATATACAATAGATCTTTACTGATGGAGGAAACTAAATATCACTAAAAGAGGAAACTAATTATTCGATTATAATATTTTTGCCTCCAAAATATCAAAATTATAAAAAAAAAAGTGTATTACCTTACATTATTTTAAACTCTCCTTTATTATTATCTAAATATTCTCATAATATTTCTTTTCAAATAAAATTAACATCTTAACATTCTTTTCTCCTAAACTTTCTTCTTTTTTTATGTGATATAATAGAAAATACAAGAACGTTTTGGTAAATAAGAAGTTAAGAAATTAAATCGGTCTTGCATAAGAAATTAAGTAATTAATACCAAAGATTAGAAAAAAACTTAATTGCCTTTTAAATATTTACTAATGGAGGAAACTAAATATACAATTTCAATATTCTTGCATTTAAAATCTCTACTAATCGAGAAAGTAAATATAGTATTCTTGCATTTAAAATCTCTACTAATAGAGAAAGTAAATGTACAATAGATCTTTACTAATGGAGAAAACTAAATATTACAAATGGAGGAAAATAAATATTCAATTATAATATTCTTGCCTTCAAATATCTAAATTAAAAAAAAGTGTATTACTTTACATTATTTTGAACTTCCCTTTATTATTATCTAGATATTCTCATAATATTTTTTTTCAAATGAAATTACCATCTTAACATTCTACTCTCCTAAACTTTCCTTTTTAATGTAATATAATAGAAAATACAAGAACATTGGTAAATAAGAAGTTAAGAAATTAGATCGGTCTTGCATAAGAAATTAAGTAATTACTTGGTAAATAATTAATTACCTTTAATACTTTCATACAAACAGCTAATTAATAGTATAAATATACACCTAAACTCTGTTAATTTTTGTTGTCAACATTGTTCTTTTTTTACTTTTTTGTTTGTTTATGTTAAAAGTGTGTATATGAATATATGAGTACGAGACTTTTTCCTTTATGTTATTTATCTAATTACGTTTGTTTGTATCCTAATGCAGGATCATATTAAAATCTTTGACAAGACAAGTTATTTGCTATCAGTGTTGATTGAGTTAAGACATGGGAGATTCATCAGTTAAAATAATAGTAATAGGCCGAGCAAGGTGATTTTCATGTACATTCAGTTGTGAATTGATTTAAATGTATATGTGTGTATGTTATTAGTTTTGAATTTATAGTTAAAAGTTGATACATCTGTATGTATACAAGGTAACTCGAAAGTGGAGAATTCATCATGTCTTCAAAAACAAATTTTATCATTGTTTTTTAACGTTTAGATAGTTATTGCTCTAATTTTTATGAGAAAAGATTATATCTTTTAGTAAAATATTTTATGTAATTCATACACGAAAATTCAAAGATAAAAATTGTATATTAAGAAATTTATAGTGTATGTATTTCGAAAATATCATGTTAAGATTTATTCGACCGAAGAATTTATTTAGTGTGTGCATTTTTAACAAAATTCAATAAGTCGATGCATCTATAACAAAAGTCATAAAAGAATAAGAAATATTGAGAAGAGGTCATTAATTTTTTTTTAAAGGAAGAGGTTGTTGTTGTTTTTGTTGTTTTTGTTGTTTTTGTTGTTAATAAAAAATTCTCCCAACAATAAAAAGGCTGTGTGTTCATATTTTTTGATTTTTTTCTTATGGGAGTAGATTTGGAGGTAGTGAAAATTTTAATAGCTCTGAAGGTATAATTGTAGTTTTTGATTAAACGATCTAGAATTATATATATACTAGCTTATATCTCGTGCGATGCACGGTCTTCTTTAATATTTTCTTATTTTTTATTTAGATTTTAGTTATTATATATAATTTGATAAAATTTTAATATATATATATATATATATTGGATTTATAAATCTAACATTATAATATTTAAATTTAATATATTATTGACGTAATCAATAGTAGTATTTTAAAATAACATATCTAATGATTCGTATTTTTTTACTCTTAAAATTTTAAAAAGGGACTCAAGTGCAAATATCAAAATATGTGCTTGTTCAATATACCGAGTTTATTTGAATATACTATTACTTTTATTTTAATTAATTATATCGTTTAAATTGAATGTTAAAAAAATTATAATAAACATAATTTCATAAGTTTAATATAATAATATTACCAATATATCTATCTTTTGCCCGTGTTATTTTTAATTTGAACATGAGTTGTTTCAGTTAAAAAATATAAACATGTAATATCCTTAAAAAGACAATTAGTTACTTATTAACAATTATATAAAATTATATTAATTTTTTTATATATACGTCTGCATTACTTTTAGAAAATTAGTTGTTTAAGTTAGAAAATATAAAAGAGGTAATTTGTTTTAGCTGAAAAGAATAACTTGTTATTTATTAATATTTATATAAAACAATATTACCATTGTATATTTATTTTGCATGTATTATATTTAGAAGATAAGTTATTTTAGTTAGAAAATATAAAACACATAATGTGTTTTAGCTGTCGGTTATAAATATATAATAATAATACCATTTTATATATATTGTCCGTCTTATTTTTAGAAAATGATTTGTTTTAGTTAAATAGATATATGAAATAGGTAATATAATTTAGCTGAAAAAGGTAATTGGTTATCAATAACTTGGTTTCCATATATATGTACTATTTATAAGATGAGTTGTTTTAGGTAAAAAATATAAAAATAATTTGTTTTAGCTGAAAAAGGTAATAAGTTATAAATATATAATAATAATACCATATTATATATATGTTGCCCGTTTTATTTTTAGAAGATGAGTTGGTTTGGTTTAAAAAATAAATATAAAATAGGTAATGTAGTGAAAAAAGGTAATTGGTTATTAATAAATTGATTATAGATAGGCCCGTGAATCGGCCCAAATACCGACCGACCGACCGACCAAAACTTTTAATGTTTCGTCTTTAATAATATAGTATAGATATATATATAATTCAAAACAAAAATTAATTTTATATTAGAAATATTATTTTATTTAAAAACGTATTTTGTAGAATATATTTTGAGAAAATTTAGAGATATTATTATAAAGCCGCTGCAAAGCGCGGCTTAGTAAACTAGTTATTACTAACTATAGGAACAAGAAACGGTACGAAAAAGCTAAAAAACAAAAGAAAAGATAAAAAAGGGTCGCCATCTCAACTGGCGAATTTTGGCAGGGATCGTCATCTCATATGGCGCCCAGTACCATTTTTGCACACTTGTCTCTGGATGTATCATTTCTGCACAAAATTAGTTCAACTATACCAGAAAACTGAAGGAGTCCTGGAAGACAAGTGCAACACTTATATTGTCGGGTAACTTTTGTGGAGATTGCAACTTTCCAGAATCAAGTTTCTATCTAACTATCAACTAAACATTTCTACAAAATGAACGCTATTGGATAGATCTGAATGATAGTTTATCCTCTTTCTATTAGATTTTGTAATTGACTCGCTAACCTCAAATTTTATTAAGAAAATAAATATTATGCTATATTAAAGAAAAATATATTTTTAGAAATACATTCCTATATTTTTAAAGCATTAGCATAAGCATTCCCCTGGAAATAACATTTCAATTTCCTTTAAGATTTGATGTTGCAATCTGAAAATGGGAAGAAAAAAAAAATTGATAGTACTGCAGTTTCCCAGTTTTAAAAAATACACTTGTCCAACATAGAAGAAAAATACACAAACACATATCAGGCTTACAACAAACATTTTCCCTAAATAATAGTACAATAAGCATAGCAATCGATAAACTGTTATCCCCACGGATAGAGTATTTCAATTTTTTTTAAGATTTAATGTTGATTTTAAAAATGGACAAAAATAGTTTCACTTGGGTAACAACACACTCTACTCTCTTTGGGGCAACCTCCCCCAGAAGAAAAAAAAAAGAATATTTGTCATATTTACCGGCTTTTCTAATTAGATTTGCATATATATATACACGATCTTCTCAAATCATTGCACTTTTACATTTATTTAGAAATTTATTTCAAAACTACTCATTCTCAGACTTCTCTCTCTCACCCAACTTTCTAACATACATATATGCTTATATATAGATTTATGTATATGAATATATTCAGTTTCAAATAAATTGTTCAAATACTAAATCGGCGGAAACTCTTCAATGAAGAAGCAATCACAGAGATTCAAACTTGCAAGTTAGTTTGCAGCATCGGTCGGAATCTACATAAATCAAGATTGATGTTGTGAGATTTAAGTTATTTCGGGTTGCATTGGATTGCAAATTACATTATTTTTATTACATTTTGTAATTATATTGGGTTGATTTTGTGAAATAGGCCCCGTAGGGGCGTTTATCTTAATAAGTCAGATTCAAAAATTGAAAGTTGCATATACAGTTGATTTTGGTTGATTTACAAGTATGTTTGATTGTATTTTGGTTTTCTTTTGCTGAATGCAACCTGTTATGAAACTTAAGATAATTGTGTATGTGGTTAATTTAGTTTGTAGCAGATCAACAGGAATCGAAGTTAATATTGATTACTTTCTGTGCTTTTCTTTGTGAGATTTAAGTTATTTTCCGGTTGAATTTAATTGCATTGTAAAACAAGCCCCACATAGACACATTTCTTAATTTACGATTTTAAAATTTATGTCAATTACAACAATTGCAACCGTGTTTGTAACGCTTTACAACAGTTGCTTCTAGTTAATTTTAGTTGCAACTCGTTATGCAACTAAATATTATACCAATTATTAATTTTTTATAAATTGCATTTGTGATTAATTTTGATTGCAAAAGTTACAAATGATTGCATCTAGTTCCAGACCGTATTTTTGAAAATATTTTCAAAAAATTGGTATTTTTGCAAAATGTTAAAAAAAGCATAGTATTTTTGAAAAAAAGATTTTAGGGATAGGTATTTAGAAAAAAGCTCAAAAAAATTGATCTACTCGATATCACTTGAAACTGTGAACTAAGAAACATAATGATCACACCACTAGAATTTTAAATAGAACACAGAGTACAATTTGCCATCCACTACTTGATGTTTACAAGGACATTCACACATCCTTGGTTGGACACCAAAGGACAGTAAATAGAACATAAACAATTTGAAGAATTCAAGTTTACTAAAGAGCACTGATACAACTTACTATCTGTAGTAAGGTGGGTGGTGACCATGTGGGGAAGAACTATCATGTTGCATATTTGACTGATTCCCAGGCTGACCTCCACTTGCTGAAGAACTGGGATTGATTTGGCTGTTGTGTCCAGGAGGAGAGGAACCAGCAGGGGAGGCCATGGGATTATAAGCCTGACCAGAGGGAGGACCATATGTTTGTCCAGGTAATGTATTGGGGCCTGAAACAAAGGGGGGTCTGCTAAGCTGCATGGCTGGATCCCAGGATGAAGTTTGTCCAGAGGGGCCCTGCCCGGGAGGTCCGTGGCTGGGAGGTCCTTGACCGGGAGGTCCGTGGCTGGGAGGTCCTTGACCGGGATATCCATGGCTGGGAGGTCCTTGCCCGGGAGGTCCTTGCCCGGGAGGTCCGTGGCCCGGAGGTCCTTGACCGGGAGGTCCGTGGCCGGGAGGTCCTTGACCGGGAGGTCCGTGACCGGGAGGTCCTTGACCGGGAGGTCCTTGACCGGGAGGTCCGTGGCCGGGAGGTCCGTGGCCGGGAGGTCCTTGACCGGGAGGTCCGTGGCCGGTAGGTGCGTGGCCGGGAGGTCCTTGCCCGGGAGGGGCTTGAGGCTGCCCATAATTGATACTAGCAAATTCACTCCCAGTAAAGACCGGAGCAGCATGAGGATTCTGCCATACTGTTGCTCCAGCAGGCAGACCAGCAGCAAAACCGGACTCTGGCACTGTATAATCCCTACTTTTGTCGCTGAAGGCCTAGTAAAAGAAAACATTCAAATCAAATTCAGAATGTGATCCAGCGACAAATAGAACCAAAATTTATAGAAGAACAATAGGAAGCATACACTTGAGAACAAAAACTTTTACTTGATCAAATGGTTCTTCCAAAGGATGACTTTTATTTAATGCCTCTAAAAAAAATTCATCTAGCATTTATTTTATAAAATAAACTTTTATATACCTTTACATTGAGATCAGTATGACGAGAGTATGATATATGAAGCTTACAGTAGCCACCATCATATATGCAGTGCCCCTCTAGAGCATCTTTAGCTACAGCTGCAGTGTTGATATCTGAGACAGAACAAGATACATAACCGTTTACATGGCAGACAAAGTTCACGTCTTATGCATCTTTGTCACGAGAAATGCAACACAAACTAAATTAAAGAACAATCCAAAATGAGGAAAAACCAACCACTAAAATTAGCGAACAAGAGTAATTATAGGAAGAACTGTGCAAGAAAGACAGAGACAGAGACAATTTTCACACCTCAAATTTAATATAGGAAGGCATATTTTCGCATCTAAATTTTTTAATATAACCAGGGGGGAATTGAAAGACACCATTTGCATAGTAAAGCATGAGGGTTTGGCACTTAACAAAAAACAAAAAAAACAAGCAAGTTTTTGTCTAAAAAAACCTATTTCCAAATATCCAGTGGGGTCGGGTAAAACCCATGGTCGCCAGAATACACAAGTAGCTGCTCGATGTTTCCAACATCACCCACCAGAAGTGTTCACTGTTCAACACTGCCAGCATATGACACATGATGCAGGTGAAGCATTTCCTCCCACGAGTATGCTAATTACTTGGACCAACACCAAAACTAAATGACCTCCCTTTTTCATAGATAAAAGCATTATTATATCATTTAGATATCAAGACATTCTATTAAAAAATCATTGTCCTGCCTTTTTTTTGCTAAATAAAATCATTGTTATGCCGTATACCAATTAAATAGATATTCCTATTTTCATTCTCCTTGCAATACTAATGCAAATTTATAGAAGTAATTAACAGTCTCCGAGAGACTTTTTTTTTTAAAAAAACAGATAAAAAATTATGTCATAAATGTAAATTCAATAGCTCCAATAACTATTATTACCAAAACATTTTATACCCATGTTAGTAGTCCAACAACACTAGTAACCCTTTCAGTTTTTAATAATTTAAACAGAAAATACGAACCAGGATACTGAATTAAAGCCTGAGTTGTCCCGTTCTTCTCAAATATAGCAATTTTCTGAACCGTGCCAAATGCAGAGAATACCTGGATAGAAGACAAGGAATTATGGAATTACGATAAAGAGAACTAGCCAATACACCTAAGCAAGATATTAATTTGTTATCTTAGAAAGGGAAAAGACAAGTATTCATTACCGTGTTAAGAACATCTACGGTGACATCATAGATCCTATTTTCAATTGAGGCAAGAAGTACATTACTCTCCGGTTCTTTTTTCTTTCCGTCAGGACCTACAACAGGCTGAAAAGTATATGCGGTCAGTGATGCTTAACCCGCTTAGACAAATTGACGAGAACTCAGAAACATACCTGGACAAATCCCTCTATTGCAGTTGCATTGACAGGAAGATATGGATTTGTATAGTCCCTATAAGATAAGAAAATAAATTATTAATGCACAAAACAGGTAACTGGTATAATAAAAAATTAAGCAAACTAGCGACTTAAGAAAAGGAAGTGTACACTCAAGTGCCCCCGCTCCCCACCAAAGGCCCCTCAATCTATTTCCTTAAGAGTCTATCAAAGTGTGTGGTGACAGAATTAAGCAGTGATGTAAAACGAGACATGAATGCAGAAGAATTACTTATGCTACAAACTTTAGGCACTTCACCTATTCACAGAGTTCAGTAAAGACAGAAAGCAACTTGTAGTAACAATCTCCAAGATTTACAAAAGAAGTCATTTAATTTTTAATAAACACCTGATCGTGACATTTATCATATATATAACAATCTCCAAGATTTACGAAAGAAGTCATTTGACTTTTTAGTAAACACCTGATCATGACATTTATCATATATATATACACACACACACACATATATACAAATGATATAACACATCAGTTAATAAGCTATTAGTGATTCTAATGTGATGGGTGTTACAATTTATTGGCACACAAACACAAATGTCATTTTTTGCAATGTAACTGTACAAATTACAAAAATTATTATAAGAGACCACTATTTCGTTGGAGACTATATGTTCTGCAAGTAAAATATTGCAAAACGTAATATTTTGTAAATTATGTTCTATAAAAATCACTATTTCAATGAAAATCTTTAAAATTATATACGTTTTGTAAGCAGAACATTGCAAAACATATTGTTCTGCAAAACATGTTCAGCTTGCAGAACATACGTGTTTAGTTGGCAAGACATACATGATTTTCATGATTTTTAATAAAAATAGTGATTTTCAGAGAACATGGTTGTAAAATAATACGTTTTGCAATTTTTTGATAACAGAATATAGTTCGTTTTGCAATATTTTGATTGCAGAACAAATATGGTCTCCAAGTCTCCAATAAAATAGTGGTTTCCATAAAAAATTTCTCTAATATATATAAGGTAATTATACAGATAGAAAACGGAAAAGTTTTTAATATCTTGTCATATTATTTAATTATCACATGATTTTAATTAGGTAAGCTAGAAATGGAAATTAAGTAAAAGTCGTGTCAAGCTTAGTGTTGAAGAAACTCGTTCAAGAAGCATGCAGTGCAGAAAGTAAATGTCCTTTTGTTAAGGTAAACAGTAGGACTAAATCAACTATCGTCTCGTTTTATTAATTAGAATGGCGAGGACAGCTTATCGAACGGCTGATACACACTTAACGCATCAACTAGGGTGTCAACTAGGGTGCAGGTACAATCATGCAATAAGATCAAGAAAATTACTAAGTGGACATGAAAAACAAATCTGTTTTAGCTGCCGAGCTTCCCTAACCCCTAGCAAGACCTCAACTGCAAAAATGAGAACGCACTGGCATAATACTACAATAGGCAAGCATAAGACCTGACTAAATACAAAATGAAGACACGGAATATAGTGGCCAAGTGAATTCAGTATTACCGGCTACGGTGAGATTGGAACTTGATGTTTAGATCTGTGTGAGCAGAATATGAGATGCGCAGATTGCAAGAACCAACATGTTCTGGAAGCAAGTACCTGGAAACAGATAACAGAATATGCTTATAAGTTAAATGAAAGCGGAACCAGAATGAATCATTATAAGAAATGTTTCTTGCCTCGGAATACTTCTGCCATCTAAAGCTTCCCTTGCTGAAAGAGCAGTCTCAGCATCAGTAAACTGGATTAGTGCCTGAAAAGATTATCAAGAACATTTTTAAGGAAAGAACAATGGCAACAACAAAATTCTGCAAAGTCAAAGACAGAGTAGAATACGACCTGAAACCCTGCTGCCTTTTCAAAAGTAGCAATCTTGTGCACAAATCCAAAAGCCGAGAAGACCTGAAATTTTTCAATCGGGATTATGTACACAATCAATGGGCCAAGTGAGGAAAAAACACAAGTTAAAATATTAATGCTTGCGCCCAATAGTTGAATAAAAAAATACACCACTATGTGGATATTCAGTAATTAAACCAACAATCAGGATAAGTGCAGAATGACACCTGTACATTTAAGCGTCAAGATAGACCATAAAAAGGCGTATGAAGCACATGACAATTTATCCAGACTGTCTTCAACAAAAGAACTAGATAAGAACCATCATCATTTGCATTAAAACTGATCTCAAAGAATATCATCACAAAAGACAATTGATGCATAAGGAAGATTTTGATTTTAATAGTAAAAGAACAGGATTACTGGTTTTGTAGAAACACGAACCTTAAACTGATAAATCATCAAAAAATCTTGTCAACAAAAAAACTGACTGACTTCGGAAGCACCAAAGTGCTTAAACTAATAACATAATACATAAATTCCATGCAGAACAAGTATGAAGAGATTGAAGCAATAATTCATACACATATATTGTCTACTTCCATATAAGAATTACGAACTCAGTCTACTGACAAGTGACACTTAAAATTATCCACAATGTGGGTCACCTAAACAACAGTAGTACTGTAGTACCACAAACAACAGAGAGGAACAGTCTTAAGAAGGTAGGAGGACTCACCAAGTGAATCACATCAATGCTTACATCACCGGCTTCTACACCCTCAATGGTCACCAGCAAGACATTTCCCGGAACATCACCTGGACCCTTGTTGTTGACAATTTCATGTCTGTTTGAATATTGTATATAAACATGTTTACCCCGAACAGATGCAGGTTCTGATGATGAAGCGTAATATGAAACCATATTAATGGCCTGATTAAGATCTACCTGCATTACAAAGTAGATTAAGTTATCATCAGCTTGTGTCCCTACATAACTTACTGCCAGAATCTCCAAATTAAAAGTTTAATAAAACACATCTAAGTATAAACCAAGTGGTATAAAACGTGAACACAAAAGGAGCAAGTAGTAACACACTAATCAGAAATGATTTTGCAATCTGGGAAACGTTAAGCATCTTGATTAGAAGTTAAATTAACATAAGTAATATAATATAGGCTATAGCACAATCAGGCATACGTGGCAATTTATTCCAAACACTTATCATGAAACCAAAGAGCCATCCAATCCTTTGGATCGATAGAGATATCATATACTCCATATATACATCAATTAACAATATAAATATATCTTAATTCCAAGGCTATATTGCAACTATAATATGCATATCATAAACAGACCGCCAATTCGGTATAACAAAATTAGCTACAAGTCAAATACACGCAATTGAGATCCCTAAACCTAAATGACACATAAAATACAATCGACTAAACCACAACTACAATACACACACCACCGTAAAACCGATACACAACCCTATCAACAATTCACTATAACAGGCATAATTAGCTACAACGAACTCATTCATATACACAATATCGAGATCCCTAATTTAAAGAATCACAAAATGATTAAAATATAGAGTTACATAAAAGCAATTACTTACAAATTCAACAAAGGCTTGATTGCGATTAGCGCCGACATTGCACTTGGTGTTAACGATCTTACCAAAAGGCTTACAAAGCTCAACGAGCTCTTCTTCAATACACTCCCAAGGCAAGTTACGCAAGTGAAGCACTTTAGATGGAGTCTGTGTGTATCGAAATTGAGGCTGATTTGAATTCGACATCGTCTTCAATTTGGTGTTTATGTGATGATTGAGAATTAGGGTTTTGTGTGTGTGTGTATTGTGTGTATGGTGATGCAAGGGAGAGGTTTCACGTTTTTTGTGATAAATAAACGTTTTTCTACTGCTTATAAACTTTGGAGTTGTCAGTTGTGTAATCGAAAATATTATCATACCTCATACGTAATTTTGATATATTAGGTTTGATATATTTTCGAAAAAATTTATTATCATACGTAATTTTGAGTTTTTAAAAATGTAAAAATGAAAGATTCAAAAAAAATGTAAAAATGAAATATATATTTATTAACTTGAACATGTGAATGATAATCATATTTTTGATTAAAAAAAAATCACAAAATTATAAACTTGGTTCAAAAAAATATCTCATTAACGTTAAGCTATTTTTCTTGTCAAAAAAAATACGTGAAGCTAATTTTTCCAATTGTAAGTTTTTATTTTTACTTATTACATAAACAAATATTTTCTAATTTAAAGTGAAAAACGATATTATGTATCTTAATGGAAAGCCAAGAGTGAGTGATAATTTGATGAATTTTTATAAGTTATACGGATGTTTGGATAAATTTATTTATAAGTTAGTTAAAAGTTTGTTAAATTAAATTTGAAAAAAATAATTATTAAATACAATGATTTTAACATTTGCATTTTAAATTAAAAAAAATATTTAAAGACACAAAGATAAAAATATAAAGTATTAAAAAACAAAGAAATCAAGTAATTAGTCAATAAGTTCAGGAAAATGTACCTCATTATTAACATTCAGCTTATCAACATATCTATACTATCAATACTATTATATAACTAGCTTATAGCCCGTGCGATGCACGGTTACTTAAATTTTATTTATAATTATATTTTTATTACCCATGCAACACATGATTTTTTTTTAATATTTATAATTATATTTATTTATGAATATTTTAATATTTAAAAGTTATTAGTTTACATGATTAAATTATTGTTAAAAAAGATTTAGTCAAAAAAATTGTAGTTACAAATTTGATATTTATTATATTTTATACGCTCAATTTAATATTTGTTTATATTGAGTTATAAAAGTTAGATTTGGCAAATTTTATAGTCCACATGAAATTCACAAAATAATCTTTAATTTAGTTGTGGTTTAATAGTTCTTTTTCAATTAAAAACTATTCTAAAACTAAAAAGAGAATAAAATGACGAAATTTAATGTTGAGAATTATATTCGATTTAGAAAATCTACTTATATGTAGTTTAGATTATTAGAATACCCTTTATTAACCAAATACAGTTTTTAATGTTAAATATAATGGTTTTCACCTATCTATTTAAGATTAAACGATTTTTATTATTTTGTTATTAAATGAGTTTCCTTATTTAATTACAACTATTTTTATGTTTTGACTTTTTAGAAAATCCAATCCTAATATAATATCTTTTAACTTATATCATTTTTAGATAATAACTTTTTTTTATATGATATAATCATGATCGTCTATTTTTAAAAGTATTGGATCTAACGGCTGAGAATGTTTTGGCGGTATTTAGGACCAAACTACCAGGATAATATCAATAATTTTTCTTAATATTTATAAAAAAATTAATTTTTAATTTTTTAAAATATTTATTGCTAAAATATAATATACTCTTTTTTGTAATATGTTAATGATGCGGGAACTTTGAACTTTTGAGGAAATAAATTATCAATTAAAAAATATTTTTTTTTTGTAATAGTTCTTCTTTTAAAGTAGTACACTGTGACGATCAAAATTCTGTATAAAATTCATTTTTTATAGTATATCTCGTAAATATTTATGTTATTATATTAAAGACTAAATAATGAAAGCTTATGGTCGCTTTGTTTGATCACTCAATCCATAATCGTCGGATTTTTCAAATTAAATTGTTGAGAAACGTTAGATATAACAGTAAATTATCATGTAAAATGATCTAAGGTTTGAATCTACCAACAACATATTAAAATTTACAGGTTTTTTTTTAAAATAAGAAATTTTTCATTTTTTTTCTTGCAGACATAGATTATTTGATAATATTTTTTGTAAAGTACGATTTTTCAGAAAAGTGGAATAGTAATTGATTAACAAATTTTTAAAGTTTCGAATTTAAAAATTTACAATGTATATAGGTTAAAAAAGTTTGGCCTCTTTTGTAGCTGAGTCTAAAATTTCAAAATACGGTTTTTTTTAATATGAATATAGTCGTGCTAACAATGAAATTAGGTTTCTATGAGTTCTTATAAAACAAAATCACCATTTGCATATAATTTATTATTTAATAATAAATAATATTTGATTAGTTATGATCTAAAACTTAATAAAATAGGATAAAAAATATGCACAATTTTATAAAATTTTATCCTCGTATTATTATATTCTTTGTTGATTTGATTTTTTCTTAGATTGATTTTAATTTTTGAACATAGATTTCTAAATTTAAAATAGTTAGAAAAAAGTAATTAAATTGACGTTACAATAATGATGACATAATAATTATTATTAGAATCATGCGAAACTAACGAAATTATATTTAATTTAATGATAATTTAATAATTATTATCTAACTTGACCAGTGACCTACCCATGAACCGAAAAGAAAAGATGGTTAAGTATTATATTCAAAATTATTGTTTATGAATATGAAACCCTCAATATTTTAATAATATTTTGATATTATCCTTTTATGTTTGTTATATGTAAAATAATATAATTATAATTTGGATTAATCAAATTGTTATGTTTCTTCGGAAAAAAAATGTTTAAATTTTCTCCTAAGTCTCTTATAACGCAGGGTCCAAATGTATCATTGTTATATGATATACATGAGCATTATATTGATAATTTTTAATATTGTAATCGATATGAATTGTTATCTGATATTTGGTTTAACAATTATTATCTAACTCGAACTATACATAAATTAAAGAGAAAAGATATTTAAGAATTTTTACATAGAAAAATTTTAAATTATCAAAATACACTTTTTAGTATTTAAATATAATTCTATTATTAATCAGATACACTTTTTAATATTAGATCAAACAATTCTCATCGATCTATTTAAGATCTAACTGTAATAATTAATTTGGTCGTATAGTGGTCGTACACGGTATAGTGGCCGTACACGGACCAGATCGATTTTAATTTTTTCTTAAATTGATTTTAATATTTTATTGAAATAAACATAGAATTTATAAATTTAAAAGAATTAGGAAAAAAATTAAATTTGTGCTACAATAATAAAAAAAATTTATTAAAATTTAGATAATCACTTTACTGTTTGGGCTCTATCTTGAGTTTTAGACAACAGATTTTAACAATTTTACAGCCCACGCGAAGCTAACAAAATAATCTTTAATTTAATGATGGTTTAATAATTATTATATAACTGGAACTATCCATAAACTAAAGAGAAAAGATATTTACGATTTTTTACATAAAGATTTCTATTCAATATAGAAAACCTATTTATAATTGGTTTAAATTAAAAAAATATATTAAAATTTAGATAATCACTTTACTGTTTGGGCTCTATCTTGAGTTTTAGACAACAGATTTTAATAATTTTACAGCCCACGCGAAGCTAACAAAATTATCTTTAATTTAATGATGGTTTAATAATTATTATCTAACTGGAACTATCCATAAACTAAACAGAAAAGATAATTACGATTTTTTACATAAAGATTTCTATTTAATATAGAAACCCTATTTATAATTGGTTTAAATTATCAAAATACACCTTTTAGTATTTAAATACTATCCTATTATTAATAAAATACAATTTTTAATATTATATCTAACGGTCCTCATCTATTTGAATATTTATAGTTTTATAATCCAACGGATCATATACTTTTGGTAGTACAGTGACCGACCAAAGTTTTGGATAAGATCTCCCTTACGCTTATTATATATAAGGAGTTAATATACGAAACATTAAAAGTTTGGTTGGTCGGTATGGTACGTTGTGATTTTACTTAATTACCCTTAATTAACTGTACTTCGTGTTTTTACTTAATTAACCTTACTTATTTATAGAAATATATTATTAAATAATAATATTACCTATTTATAACCAATTATCTTTTTCGCCTAAAATACATTATTTTTTCTAACAAATTCCCCTATTTTTTCAAATATATCACGCACAATTACCTTTTTTTAACTAAAACATGTTTGTTTTTATATTTTTCTTTACTAAACCCCATCCTTTTCCAAAAATATCACGGACAAACATTTAGTTATTTATTTTTAAACCTATTTTAATATTATAATTATTTTTTTTAAAATTTACTTATTTTAACATGTCTACTTATTTTTCTTAACAAATGCAATTATTAAAAATATTAAAATATAAATAATCAAATACCTATTTATAATCAATTATCTTTTCAGCTAAAACACATTATATATTTTTTCTAACAAAGTCCATCATTTTCTAAATATATCACGGGAAATTGTCTTTTACATTTATTTTTTCTATTTTTCTCACTAAAATCCATTTTTTTTTCAAAAATATCACAGGAAACCCTTTACTTATTTATTTTAAAACGTATTTAAATACTTTTAATTATTAAATTTTAAAACCTCATTTTCCAAAAATATTACGGGCATTTACCTTTTTAAACTAAATATATGTTACATTTTTTATTTTTTCTTACTAAAATCACTCATTTTCCAAAAATATAATGGGCAACCCCATACTTATTTATTTTAAAATCTGTTTTAATGTTTTTAATTAATTAAAAATGTTTGCACAATTACAATTAATAAAATATTAAAATAATAATAATAAAATAACAATTAACAATCCGTGCATCGCACGGGTTTTAAGCTAGTATTATTAAAGACGAAACATTAAAAGTTTTGGTCGGTCGGTCGGTATTTGGGCCGATTCACGGGCCTATCTATAACCAATTACCTTTTTCAGTACATTACCTATTTTTTATATTTTTTAAATTAAACCAACTCATCTTCTAAAAATAAAACGTGCAACATATATATAATATGGTAATATTATTATATATTTATAACCGATTACCTTTTTCAGCTAAAACGCATTATTTTTATATATTTTTAACTAAAACAACTCATTTTCTAAATAGGACACATATATGGAAACTAATTTATTAATAATCAATTACCTTTTTCAGCTAAAACATATTACCTATTTCATATATCTATTTAACTAAAACAAATCATTTTCTAAAAATAAAACGGGCAACATATATATAAAATGGTAATATTATTATATAATTATTACCGACAACTATAAAACAATATGTGTTTTATATTTTCTAACTAAAACAACTTATTTTCTAAAATATAATACATGCAAAAAAAATATAAAATGGTTATATTGTTTTATATAAATATTAATAAATAACCAGTTATTTTTTCAGCTAAAACACATTACCGCTTTTATATTTTCTAACTTAAATAACTAATTTTCTAAAAGTAATGCAGGCGATATATATATAATTATTAATTTATATATAATTTTACATAATTATTAATAAGTAACTAATTGTTTTTTTAATGATATTACCTATTTTATATTTTTTAACTAAAACAACTCATGTTCAAATTAAAAATAACACGGGCAAAAGATAGATATATTGGTAATATTATTATATTAAACTTATGAAATTCATGTTTATTATAATTTTTTTAAAATTCAATTTAAACAATATAATTAATGAAAATAAAAGTAATATTATATTCAAATAAACTCGGTATATTGCACGAGCACATATTTTGATATTTGCACTTGAGTCCCTTTTTAGATTTTTAAGAGTAAAAAAATACGAATCATTAGATCTGTTATTTTAAAATATTTTATATTTTAATATCTAAAATACTACTACAGATTACGTCTGTTAATCCCAAATGACCTAACAGAATTGTAGAAGGGGGGGGGGGGGGGGTTGAATACAATTCTTGATATTTTCTTAAACTTAAAACACTTTATAAAATAAAACTGAACTGAATAAATAAAAACACAAGATATAAATAATTCAGTTGGATTGTTTGATGATCCAACTGAAGTGTTTTTATTGCGGAAATAATCTGTGATACAAAAGTACACAGCTGCTCAGTTACAGAGTTGTAGAGAAGAATGCTCTCAAAGATAGCTAATACAAACTATTTTTTTTTCTTCTCTTACTCTATCTTAACTGCTACACTTGGTTATATATTCCCCAAGTTTACAATACTATTTTTGGCTACACTAAAGTACACTAAAGGTAACCGTCAATAGTTTGCTTTTCATCCCTTTGTCCAGTGGTCCTTGGAGATCCTTGCTTTTGTCTTCATGCTTATTATGATCACTCCCAAGAGCCCAATTGGAAACTGGGATGTTTCCTTATTCCCCATGTCCATTTTAATGGTTTCCAATGCAAAGTACACTTCCATATCACCTTTAGATCTGTTCAGTAAACTGTCACTATCACTTTGTCAACTATTCAGAAAAGCAATAATGATTCGTTGATAGCAGGGAGATGTGTTTCGTTGATAGCTTTATTCTTCATTCCGTTGATGGTGTTTCTCTCGTTTCGTTGATGAGTAAACTCCATACCGTTGATGGTGTATCCTTGTTTCGTTGATAGAGTAATCCTCATACCGTTGACATGTCTTCACTTAGGCAAAATTACAAGGTACAAGATATTTACAATTAACCAACCTATTTTGCCTATCTAGTACTTAGTCAACATGACTTAGGAAACCTATCTAATACATACATCAAAATGCATATCAAACTGTGAAGTATTGTACAGTGCAATTGCTACATCACTCATTTCGTTGATGAGCTACCTGTCAACGGAATGCTGCAAAGCATGCCATTTCGTTGACAGTACAAAATGACTTAATACAAAATCTACTAAGTGTTTTTATAATTATCATCAAGAACAACATATTCCTAACAATCTCCCCCAATTTATGACTGATAGAATAACAGCCATAAATCAAGAGCCTTGATGATAACAAAAACACTCAGTCAAATTACACATGATAAAAGTAGAAATTGCATTGAGCTTCATTGAATTTAAAATACAAAGTAGAAAATATTACAAAACAAGTGCACAGAGTTGCTCCTCTAGACTGAGCAGATTTTTCATCTTTGCCTCTGTGGTCTTGTTTTCTTCCCTTTTCTTGCATTGTTCTCCTCAATCTGAGCTTGAAGTCTTCTGTAGAAAATCTTCTCTTCTTCATCTTCATCCCCCAACTTGGATTGCATTAATCTTAAAGTTTCATTGGATGCCTTCTCCAGTTGGTCTTCTATTCTGAAGAATCTTCTACATTTGTCCTTGTCTCTGAATTCCATCATCCAAAAAGGTTGGAGATGAATCTTCTTTCCTGTTTGAGGGACCTTCAATACTCTGGGAAGTGCACCAGGCTTGTTCCAGCTAGCTTTGATTTGGCAGATCTTGGAAACAACTTCAGACTTAGCTGTTTTGGTGAAGCCAAAATCTTTCTTCAGGCATTTGAACACAGATATCAGTGTCTGATAGTCTTCTCCTAGAATTCTATGTAGAGGCCAAACCTGTTCTCTCCCACCCTTGTAGACAAACACCAATCTCTCTGGTAGTTTGTAAGAAGCTGCTATTCCTCTCACTTCAACTAGGTCATCAAGATTGATGTGTAGGTCAGACTCCTCCCTGATATCAGCAATGTAGATGAAGTCTTCTGGGTTGGTAGGAGGTTTTTCAGCTTGTGGTCTCCTTACTAGAATTGGCTTAGCCTTGGTAGCCCTTTGCTTAGATTTCTTCTTTGGATCCATCTCAAAGAGGAATTTTGGAAAGTTGGCCTCATCAAACTCAATTGGCTCTTCCTTTGGCTCAATTGGCTGATCATGGAAATTAACAGGATGTTTAGGATCACAGGCTAACTTTTCCCCTAGAGCTGGATCAGGAATTGTTGGAGGTGCAGTTGGTACAGAAGAGTCTGATGCAATACTCTGAGAGTCATCATTCTCAAAGGCTATATTTCTCCTAGCTCTTGCCTTTGGTTGCCTTGTGCTCTTCTTTGCACTCCTTTCCTCTCTGGCTTTTTCTTCTTGCTGTCTTTCTTCTTCATCAAGAGATTGAGCAACTGCAAGTGCTTGCATTGCTGCTCTTTCTGACTCTTCAGCCTTAGCTTCAGCAAAGTTTGGGTGACCAGCCCAAACACAGATTTGTTGTCCATTCCTGTAGACAATTGCCCTTTGCTTCCTTACCTCATAATCATTGCTTTCCTTGCTTTTTGTGATGAGAAGACCAAGAAGCTTGTGCTCATCTGGATAAGGTGCAGGATAGAAGGTCCTTTCTGTGTTTTTGCCCTTTGGTTTAGCAGGAGACTTGGGAGATAGGCTTCTTTGCAATGTAGCTTTTTCCACATCCCTAATGCATGAAGTTTGTCCTTTCTCCTTTCTTGGTCCTTGAGTGACTCCATGTAGAAGGGGCTCTACCTTATATGAAGAATTGGTCTGTGGCTCCCATTCCGTTGACACTAAAACCATGGCATTCGTTGATGGCTCTGTAGAAGAAGCTTGATTCGTTGATGGATCTGAAGTCTTTGCAGGATCAGCTAACTTCTTGATTCTTTCATCTATCCTGGACCAGTGGTCTTTAATCTATTCAGCAAGCTGTAGCTTCATAGATGCTTGCTGAATCAGGTCAATGCTGTCCAGTTTAGCTTTTCCTGACTCCCCCATAGCTAGGGGCTCCTTTGGCAGGGAAATGGCTGGGACCATAACCTTTGTGATTTGAATGTCTAGATCTAGCTCCTTAGATTTCTCCCCCTTTTTGTTATCATCAAGAGAGATGACTGGGAGTCCTTGAGCTGCCACTAGCTGGGCCAATAGTTGTGTCTGCTTCTCCTGTTCCTTTTGCATCTGAGATAAAGTAGCTTCCACCTTGTCCACTCTAGAAGAGAGAGTCTTCAAGGAGGTATCCACCTCAGGTTCCTTAGTGAAAAACCTGTTCATCTTGGACACAGTGAGAAGAGGAAGCTTTTCATCTAGCCTCCTGTCATTAGCATCCTTGAGATTGCTAATTGAGTCCTTGATTTCTCTAGCCTCAATCCTTGTCTGCATCATCTGTAGCCTTTGGATTTCCAGTGAATCCATTATAGCCTTGTAGAATTTCTTGTCATTGGCATTTGCAGACTCATGAGCCAGATAGGCCTCATTGTACTGCCTTGTGATTGCAGCATCCAGAGAGATCCTTCCTTGTAAATCTTGAGAAAGCCATTTTGGTGTAGGAGGCACCACAGAAGTCCCAGTATGTGAAGTAGTGGCCACCTGATTGTCACCAAAGCTGTCCTCATCATCAGAGAAATCAAACTCACCACTTGCTGCAGCTGCTGGAGATAGATTGGTCAAGGCATCCTTTGCTCTTTGCATTGATGCAGTTGTATGAATTAGTTGTAGTGACCTCTCTGCCTCCACATTGCCCTGTTGAGCCAAAACTTGATAGGCTGACACAGGATGAGTAAAGGTCTCAGGATCCAGGGAAATACTATCCAGAGTTTGTTGATAATGCTCTTGGAAGGTAAGTTCCCTTCCTCCCTCATTGACCTCCATTGACTCACTAGCAATGGCTGCTTCCTCCCTTATGACTCCTGTAGTCCCTTCTCTCTCTCCTCTATATTCTTGCATCATGGGCTCCCCATGGCTCACACCTCTTACACCCTCACCTTCACCTACTAAGGTGGAACTCTCAATCTCTCCTTTTGCCTGGCTGGAAGAAATAGCCAGCCTCTCACTCTCATTCTCTCCTTTTGCCTGGCTGCAAGCCAGCCTCTCAGTTTCACTCCCTCTCAATCCTAGAAGTGTCTCAACTACCACTAGATCATCTGCACTAGTTGTGGAAACAACTTGATTTTCAATTAGAGGTGCAGAGTGAACTATCAACGGAATGGTAGTTTGAACTGTCAACGGTATGGATACCGTTGATGGAGAAACACTTGTCAACGAAATAGACTGTTTCGTTGATGAAGTCAAGAAAGCACTTTGAGAATGAGAAATTACAGTAGAGTCTGTGGTGATTGATTTGAGAGATTGGTCCACAGATCCCCTTGCAATTTCAGGAAAAATTGGTTGATGGCCAAACAAATCACTTAACAAGTGATGGCCACCAGCTTCAGAGTGGGGCTTCTCCAAGATTAGAGTTGGAGAATCAGGAATAGATGTATGGATCATGTCCACATCTAGAGATTGAGTTGGTGAATTTGATGGAGATAATTCAAGATTGATGTTTAGAGAATGGGACTGTAACCCCAGAGTGATAATAGGGGTTACATCAAACTGAATTTGAGAAACTGGAAGTGTTGCTTCCAGTGTGTGTGCACCCTGTGAAACCTGGGATTTTTGCTTCACTCTCCTTTGGTATTGGGAAAATGTAGACTGTGGGCTTGAAGTGTCCCTTACCCTTTTGGACTGTGCTCTAGGTTGAGAGCTTGTTTCAATAATTACATCCTTTTGGGAGGACGCAATTAGACTTGTGCTTAAATCCGTTTTACTCATTGTGCCTTGTTGGGAAGACACAATGGGGCTAGGCTGGGAAACACTTACCTCACCTTCCTTATCCTTGGGGTTTCTTTGACTTTCACCCCTTCCCTCACCTCTCACAACTCCAGACTCACTCCCCTTAGGTTGTGTGGTAGTTTTTACAACAGGTGCCTTTTGAGAAGCACCTGAGGTTGGCTTGGAGGATTTCTTATATTTTGGTTTTGTTGCTGGGGCAGGAGCCTGTTGGGTCACAGCTACAGACTCCATAGCAACTGGATTGGATGAAACAATGGAAGTAACAGCTATACTAACAGGGATAGCAGTAGTTACCTCAATGATTGGCAGATACACCACTGGAACATCACCATTGTGGTTCAGCCTCAGTATGTCTGTCAATACTCTCTTCTCTTGCACAAAGCACTCAAACCTGGCAGTAGGGTTAGAGATAACTAATGGTGCTGGACTAACATGATTAGCCAGCATCATCAGAAACCTTGCATAATTGTTACGACCAAACTCAACACGCAAGTGCACATGATCTCAAGTAATACAGATAGCAAATAAGGTTCGTTCCTACAGGGAATTGTTGTCTTGTCTAGTTAATTCACTCACCAATGTATGACTATTATTCGATGCTAAAACAATAACAATTGGATTTTGTTTACCACTAAAATTATTCTAAAATTTATAACTAATTATCAACTACTTGAACGAATGATTTATATTGAATTACTTATGCAATTAAAACATGGGATTTCAACTTCATTAAACAATCCATCTAAAGTTTCCAATTCTCTAGCCCTTTTTATGTGATTTATTAATACCTGATCGAACACACAAAACTGATAAAAGCCAACTTTCGTTGCACAAATACCATCCTAAATAATTTCCACAATAAGATGGAAATCACTTAGTCTCCAAGGTATGCTTAGTCCCTATATGTCTATAGAGATTGAAAACATATTTGTTTAAGTACAAGCATTCAATTGATCACATAGTCGTCATAAAACGGTTAGAGT
Organism: Heracleum sosnowskyi; assembly: GCA_030848705.1. Classification (NCBI taxonomy): domain Eukaryota; kingdom Viridiplantae; phylum Streptophyta; class Magnoliopsida; order Apiales; family Apiaceae; genus Heracleum; species Heracleum sosnowskyi. Next base: position 45,020,732 of record CM061239.1, on the reverse strand, counting down.
TACGACACTAATTACGAATGATATTCTCACGCATAAACCTATGCTAGCATGGCAAGTTCTAAACTCTTAAATCCACTTTCGTTTCAATAAGAATTAACACACAATTACAGGAGTTAGCTACTCTCCTATAACGAATTAAAAACAACCATGATAGGATATCGCATCAATCACACTGTAGGCATCGAGAAAATTCAACAAATAAACTTCATGAATAACTCCGCTAAAACCCCATGACAACGAGTTAGTTCATAATCAAACTAATCGTCACCATGGGTTCTAATGAAAACATGATTGAAGGAAATGAATTTATATTAAAATAATTATCAAAGGTTCTAAGATTACACCCAAACCAAGCATCCACAAGCTAGAATACAAGAATAATTGAAAACTATCTTCTTCCTTGCTTCTTCGTGCTTTTTAAAACTACGTAGATAAATTGTGGTATGAGTCTCCCCCCTTGATCTCTAGGGTTTTTTTTTCCTTTATATATGCCTCCAGGTGCAATAATTCGTATGGATTTGTAATTTTTTTACTTCCACTCGAAAAATCAGCAATTAGGTTAAAACAGGAATTTTTCGCCAGAGTGCCCGGCGCTGCCGCGCCAATTTTGTATAGGAGCACGACGCTGCCGCGCCAGGATCACTGCTCAGTTTTTTTCAAGCGGCGCTGCCGCGCCATTCTCGAGTACTAACACGGCGCTGCCGCGCCATTCCCTCTGTCCAGCAAACTGAATTTTTTCCCTTTTCTTCATTATAACTCCGTTTCGCGCTCCGATTGCTCCGCTTCGTTCCTAGTACACCTGTGATAAATATACCTGCACAATACCCTTAAAAGAGATCAAAAATACCACAACTCGAGTACAAACATTCGTTTTAAGCCAAATGGAAACGTTCTAAGTGAATAAAATACCCACTTATCACACCCCCAAACTTAAACCGACGCTCGTCCTCGAGCATAAACAAACTACCACTTCCGTAGGTGATCACGGTTGCATTTGGCTTATGCAACAAGCCCTTTAAACCCCTAGGCAGCCCTAGTGGACGAGTAAGGTCTCGTGAGGGCCTATAGTGAATGTATCCACAAAATCCATCTAACAATGCAACTACAAATGCAACTAACTACATGTATGCAACTATATGGAAATGCGAGGACCCCCTTAGACTAACCAAAACCATTCATTAGGCAAACATCTCAAATCATGCAACAACTTCCAAACAGAGCTCGACTAAATTCCCGTATACTAACAATACATGCATAGGAACGTGGTGTGTGCGATACTCATCATATATACTCCTAACACTAGATCAAAAATCATACCGATTCTTAGTCAAGGCAATCACAAGTTTATAAAAAAAATGAACGGTAGACACATCATAACTTCGAGACACCTCCATACTCATTCAGGTTAACCAGGAATTCATGCTTTATTACCACGACACACACTACTATTCACAACACATATGCTTATTTAACCGTGCAATGAGTGAGACCCCAAAAGGCTTATACAATAATACCCATGTAGCGAGTGTTAGGTCAGTGGATCCCAGACTATAAAAGCCTTAGGTCACTAGGACTAAGTCCCCTCAGACTTAATTACTCGAGTATTAAAGAGCTCACTCGTGGTTAATTTTGCATTTAACTATTTACATGACTCTTTTTTTTTTTTTTTTCTTTTTTTTTTTTTTTTTCTATACAATCTGGAATGAGAATTCTCAATTCCAACCCTAGACTACTCATATAAATATGAGCCGGCTACTAGCCATTTGACACCTAGCCATAACAACAAACAACTAGCATGAAAATCCTGTTTCCCCCCAAACTTATACTTTAGTGCTCTTACGTTATCAAGGGAATAAAGAACATTCTAAATATAACCAGGTAATTAAACCTCAAAACATCCAAACAAGCATGACCCCCAATCTAGTCCAAAAGCAAACAATGAGTTGTGTAATTGTTTTTGTCCCCATAACATGCATGTCAATTTCATAGAAACTATAAATCAACCCTCTATTCATGATTACCACACTCAAATCAACATCTACCTGCCAAACAGAAATAGCTCGTCCTAAGGGATCATGAAAATGCATGCCATGCTTATGCAACTATATGAACAAAAATAACAAAATAACAGAATGTCCTATATGCTCTAAACTAACATGCAACAAAATGCTCTAAACTAACATGAAATTAACTAACATGCACAAATGCTCCTAATATGCAATACACCTAATATACAAATGCACCTTTCATCCCCACCCCCAAACTTAAAATTTTCAATGCCCACATTGAAGGTAGGAATTAAAAGAGTGCAAAGCATACCTACTCGTCGTCCGAACCACTCCCATTAGGAGTGTCCGGTGGCGGATAGACAGCGCCAACTCCAAAGGACGGAAAAGTCACGTCCACCCCACTGGCACGCAAAGCCATGCTCAAAGCCTGTGCAAACTGACCAAAATCTGCTGCAAAACCTGCCTGCATATCGTGCACCGCATCGATACGCCTCGTCAATCGCCTATACTGCCGCTGACTAATAAGAGAACCTCCATCCTGAGGCTCCTCCTCCTGCTGCTGCTGTTGCTGCTGCTGACCCTCTACTACATAACCAAGTCCCCACCAATCCGGCTCACCTCCATCCCACACATTCAGCCTCATTATACTCTGATGATCCAGTGCTGCCTGTGGTTGCTGCACAACCTCCGCTTCTGACCAAATAGCACCACCATCCCTAGCCAACCTAGCAATAACCGAACCATAAGGAATCGTTGCAGTGGTACTCCCTTGCATAAAACGGAGAATCCCCTGGTGGATCAAATTACCCACATCCACCAACTCTCTGCTGCAAATAGCAAACAACAAGATAGCCCTCTCCACTGTCACCTCATTAGAATGCCTAGTAGGGATGAGGTTAGCACAAATGAACAAATGCCAAATACGCGCATACTGATTCAGAGCCTTCGACATAAACGAAGTAGGCTCAGTAGTGCCACGCCTCAAGGTCCACTGTGTACCTGGAACACATAACCTCTGAATAATCATCTGAAGGTCCACAGCATCGCGAGTCCTTTCCGACCAATCCTCTTGATTCCTCCTAGGAGTCGGAAGACCAAGAACACGACGAATAGCACGCGGCCGATAATCCACACGAAACCCACGAACTTGGCTAATCCCATTCCTGTCCACACTAGCATTCGCATAAAACTCGCGAACCACCGTCATCGGAACAGGCTCCGGAGCCTCACAAAATTGCTCCCAACCTCTCTCCGCAATATTCTCCAACATATACCCATCCGATGCCGTAGGCAAAAGACCCCTCTCACGGGCAATAGGACGCCCCAATAACTCATTATAAGCCTCACGAGCCTCATTAGAAACAAATTGAGGTCCACCATTACCTCCCCCAGAATCAGATGACGAAGAAGAACGAGGGTGCCTTCCACCAGCCCCACTACCACTAGCACCCTCACTACCACCACCAATTACAACTCGTTGTCGCTTGGATGCCATTGAATCGAATGGAAGAAAGTGTTTAGAGTGTTTGAGAATTTGTGAGATTTGTAAGTAGTGTATGTATAGGTTGTATAGGTAGGGTTATGGGATGTGGGTTTATATAGAGGAGTTTAGGGTTAGAGGGTATGGGTAGTGGGTTAGGGTAATGGGCCACTAATTACAACAACACTTTTCTTTTTTTTCTTTTCTTTTTTCAAATTTTCTGTTTTTTTTCCTCAGCAGACTACACGGCGCTGCCGCGCCATTTTTATGCCTTAGCACGGCGCTGCCGCGCCAGAACTTCTGCTGAATTTTTTTTCTATTTTTCTATTTTTTTTTATTTTTTTTTTTAGAAGAATTAAAAGCCTACCATCAAGTGGGTTGCCTCCCACGAAGCGCTCTTTTTAAGTCATTAGCTTGACATAACTCCATCTCCTTACGTTGTGCAAATTAGAACCGCGGTCTCAACTTCGCGATTCAACTTCTCTCCAAAATATGGCTTTAACCGCTGACCATTGACCTTGAACGACTGGTCCGGTGACTTGTCAAAAATCTCCACTGCTCCATGCTGAAAAACTGTTTTAACTGAGAATGGACCTGACCAACGTGACTTCAACTTTCCAGGAAATAACCGAAGTCGAGAGTTGAACAACAACACCAATTGCCCGGGCACAAATGTCTTAAGAACCAACCGACGATCATGCCACCTTTTGACTTTCTCTTTATATAGCTTGTTGTTCTCATAAGCTTGCAATCGAAACTCGTCCAATTCATTCAACTGAACCATACGCTTTTCACCTGCTGCTGTAAGATCAAAATTCAGCTTCTTCAACGCCCAATAAGCCTTGTGTTCTAACTCAGCTGGAAGATGACATGCTTTTCCATACACAAGCTGAAATGGCGACATTCCCAAAGGTGTTTTATAGGCCGTCCGATAAGCCCACACTGCTTCATCAAGCTTCAACGGCCAATCCTTCCTAGAAGGACTTACCACCTTCTCAAGAATCCGTTTAATTTCACGATTAGACACTTCAGCTTGCCCATTGGTTTGAGGATGATAAGCTGTAGCAACTCGATGATTGATATTGTAGCGTGCCATAAGAGATGTAAACTTCCGATTGCAAAAGTGCGTACCTTCATCACCGATGATAACCCGTGGAGTGCCAAACCGAGTAAATATATTCTTGTGAAGGAAATTAAGCACCACCTTAGCATCATTCGTTGGAAGTGCCTTTACCTCCACCCACTTAGACACATAATCCACAGCTAACAGAATATACTGATTACCACATGACGGAATGAACGGTCCCATGAAGTCGATTCCCCACACGTCAAAGATCTCTACCTCCAACATGACATTAAGAGGCATCTCGTCCCTACGAGAAATATTACCAACTCGTTGACATCGATCACATCTCAACACAAACTGATGAGCATCCTTGAATAGAGTCGGCCAATAGAAACCTGCTTGAAGAATACGTGTGGCTGTCTTTTCACCCGCATAATGGCCTCCATAAGCTGTAGCATGACAATCACTAAGAATAGCCTCGGTCTCACTGTAAGGAACACAACGCCTAATAATCTGATCAACTCCTTGCTTGAACAAAAACGGCTCATCCCAAATATACTGCTTGACATCATGTAAGAATTTCTTCTTTTGAGCATAAGAGAGCTCAGGTGGTATGATGTTACTTACTAGATAATTCACGATGTCGGCATACCATGGTTCAACATCTTTCACACTGAATAGTTGCTCATCCGGAAAAAACTCATTAATAACCGTATTATCTTTAGGTGACTTCCCATGATCTTCCAATCTAGAGAGATGGTCAGCTACCTGATTCTCCGTCCCCTTTCTGTCCTTGATTTCCACGTCAAATTCTTGCAATAGAAGAACCCAACGAATCAACCTTGGCTTAGCATCTTTCTTCGCCAGGAGATAGCGAATAGCAGCATGATCCGTATAAACTGTCACCTTAGTACCAAGCAGATAAGAGCGAAACTTTTCAAACCCGTAGACAATAGCAAGTAGTTCCTTCTCAGTGGTGGTGTAATTCATTTGAGCATCATTAAGAGTTTTGCTTGCATAATAAATAACATGAAACACCTTTTCTTTCCTTTGGCCTAGAACGGCCCCAAGTGCAAAATCACTAGCATCGCACATCAAAGCAAATGGTTGGTTCCAATCAAGAGCTGTAATAACTGGAGCAGAAATTAATTTCTTCTTCAAGATCTCGAATGCCTGTAAGCAAGACTCATCAAACTTGAATGGAACATCTTTTTCCAAGAGATTGCAAAGTGGCTTAGAAATTTTTGAGAAATCCTTTATGAAACGCCTGTAAAACCCTGCATGACCAAGAAAGCTGCGAATGCCCTTAACTGAAACAGGGGCAGGAAGGTTCTCAATAGTCGCCACCTTTGCCTTGTCAACTTCCAAACCTTTACACGAAACCTTGTGTCCCAGAATGACACCTTCTTGTACCATGAAATGGCACTTTTCCCAATTTAGAACAAGATTTGTCTCCACACAACGCTTTAGAACCAAACTCAAGTTTTCCAAGCACTCATCGAAAGAATCCCCAAAGACTGAGAAATCGTCCATAAATACTTCCACATTACTTCCAATCATGTCAGAAAAAATGGCCATCATGCATCTCTGAAAAGTAGCTGGTGCTCCACACAACCCGAAAGAGACACGTCTGAATGCAAATGTACCAAATGGACAAGTGAATGTAGTCTTCTCTTGATCCTCGGGTGCTATGCAAATCTGATTATAACCAGAATAACCATCAAGCAAGCAATAGTACTGATGTCCAGCCAATCTGTCCAGCATCTGATCAATGAACGGGAGGGGAAAATGATCTTTTCGAGTAGCCTTGTTCAACTTTCGATAATCCATGCAAATCCTCCATCTAGTAACTGTTCGCGTAGGAATGAGCTCGTTCTTTTCATTGGTAACCACTGTCATGCCTCCCTTCTTAGGCACGCATTGCACTGGACTCACCCAAGAACTATCAGAGATCGGATAGATAATGCCTGCATCAAGCCATTTAAGAATTTCCTTCTTCACAACTTCCTTCATCACAGGATTCAGTCTCCTTTGATTATCAACTGTAGGTTTAGCTCCTTCTTCCAAAGGAATTTTGTGCATGCAGTAAGAAGGACTAATACCCTTGATGTCTGCTATAGTCCACCCAATGGCTGATTTGAAATCCCTTAGAATTCGCAATAGCTTTTCCTCTTCCATGCCTGAAAGCTTAGATGATATAATAACAGGTAAGGTAGAAGAGTCGCCAAGATAGGCATACCTTAGATGTTCAGGCAATGGCTTAAGTTCCAATGTAGGTGCTTCCTCGATAGACGGCTTAAGTCTAACATGAGACTTCTTCAGCTCTGACAACCCCAAAGATTCAAACGGAATCTTAAACTTCTTCCATGGAGATGCATTAAGGTATTGCAAGTGCTCTTCCTCCTCTTCGTTCTCAATCTCCAAGTCGTTAGCAAGAACTCTTTCCAACACATCAGGTTTGATCAATTGTTGAGTTGCGGAGTTAACCACCTTGTCCACCATATCAATTTTAAAACACACTTCCTCGTCAGTTGGAAGCTTCATTGCATTGAACACATTAAAGGTGACATTTTGATCGTGCACCCTCATAGTGAGTTCTCCCTTTTGGACATCAATCAGAGTCCGACCTGTAGCCAAGAATGGTCGTCCCAAGATGATAGGGATCTTCTTGTCTTCTTCAAAGTCAAGAATAACAAAGTCGGCTGGAAAGATAAGCTTGTCGACCTTCACCAAAACATCCTCAATTATTCCTCGAGGATAAGTAACCGAACGGTCCGCAAGTTGCAGAGTCATAGTAGTTGGCTTTGGTTCTGGAAGACCAAGTTTCATAAAAACTGATAAGGGCATGAGATTAATACTTGCACCCAAATCACACAAGCATTTGCTAAATGAGAGATCTCCAATAGTACATGGAATGGTGAAGCTTCCAGGGTCCTTCAACTTAGGTGGCAACTTTTGTTGCAAGATGGCACTACATTCTTCCGTCAATGCAACTGTCTCTAGCTCCTCAAGTTTCAATTTCTTCGAAAGAATGCCCTTCATAAACTTCGCATAGCTCGGCATTTGCTCAAGAGCCTCTGCAAATGGTATGTTAATCTGAAGCTTCTTGAAGACATCCAAGAACTTAGCAAACTGCTTGTCAAACTTTAGCCCTTGAACTCGTCTTGGGAATGGAGGAGGTGGAAACACCTTTTCTTCAACTACTTTCTGAGAATTATCACTCTTCCCAGTTACATGAGTCGAGGGAGTAGCATTAGGTACCAAATCAGGAACAGAATCGACCTCAGCATCAAATTTTTTTTTTCCTCCAGCAGGCCCGGCGCTGCCGCGCCATTTTTGTACTGGGAAGCGGCGCTGCCGCGCCGCACATTCTGTTGAAAAATTTCATTTTCTTCCTCGACTGAAATTTCTTCGTTCTGACCTTGTAGAATTTTCCCCGATCGTAAGGTTACTGCCTGGACCTGTTCCTTGTGATCTTTCTTGCCTGGATTCATCTCTGTATCACTCGGAAGCGTTCCTGGTTGACGGTTCAACAATGCATTGGCTAGTTGCCCAATCTGATTCTCTAAAGTTTTCAACGACACCGCCTGACTCTTGTACATCATTCGAAGCTCTTCCAATTCAGACTTCTCAGACTGATTCAATGGATTCCCTTGAGACGGTTGAAATCCCGGTGGATTGAATGGTTGCCTTGGAGCATAAGGTGGTGGTTGATAGTTCTGATTATATTGCCTTGCATTGAACTGCTGATTTTGTGGTTGCTGAACACCACCCTGATTGTTGCTCCAACTGAAATTAGGATGATTCCGATTGTTTGGATGATACACATTAGGTGCTGGTTGCTGATTTCTCTGAAAGTTACTAACAAACTGTGCTGATTCAGATGAGATAGCACACAGATTCGTGTCATGAGCCCCTGCACACAATTCACACACCATAGCAACCTGGTTAGTCCCATGATTAGAAAGGGAATCTACCTTCATTGTCAACGCTTTGAGTTGAGCAGCAATAGCAGTAGCTGCATCCAAGTCAAGAATTCCAGCCACTTTAGCAGGTGGCAAGCGTTGAATAGGATTCTGAAACTCATTGGCGGCCATCATCTCTATAAGATTATAGGCGTCCTCATAGCTTTTTGCCCACAGTGCTCCTCCAGAAGCTGCATCAAGCATAGGCCTTGACTGAGCTCCCAATCCATTATAGAAATTGCTGATTACCATCCAATCCGGCATCCCATGATGAGGACAACGTGCCAATATCTCCTTGTACCTTTCCCAAGCTTCCCCCAAAGATTCCTGGGATTGCTGAGCAAACTGAGAAATAGAATTTCTATAAGCTGCTGTCTTCGCCATGGAGAAATACTTCGTCAATAACTTTTGAGCACAGTCTGCCCATGTTGTAATAGAACCTGATGGCATGGAATGTAACCAACTCTTGGCTTTATCCCTAAGAGAGAAGGGAAATAGCCTCAATCTGATTGCGTCATCTGTAACTCCGTTGAATTTGAAGGTATCACAGATCTCAAGAAAGTCCCTAATGTGAGCATTGGGATCTTCAGCAGGACTACCCCCAAACTGAACCGTATTCTGAATCATCTGAATGATGTTTGGCTTAAGCTCGAAGTTATTTGCCCCAATAGCTGGACGAACAATGCTGGTATGAATGTCCTCCACTTTTGGCTGAGAGAATTCACTCAAAGCCTTCGCTGGTTGTGCTTGATCATCCATATCTTCTTTTGATTCACGCTTGTTTTCTACACTGATGTTCTCAAAGTCAAGTTTCCTTCGTGCTAGTTCTTCTCTTCTTGCTAATTCTTCTCTACGTGCTCGAGCTCGTGTACGCATACAATCTCAATAAGTACCTGAAATTCACCAACTAGAAAAATTGGTGAGAACATCCTAGTCACCGAACTTTAATGACCACTGATGGTAAATACTGAAACTAAACAAGTAAAACCAAAATTCCCCGGCAGCGGCGCCAAAAACTTGTTACGACCAAACTCAACACGCAAGTGCACGTGATCTCAAGTAATACAGATAGCAAATAAGGTTCGTTCCTACAGGGAATTGTTGTCTTGTCTAGTTAATTCACTCACCAATGTATGACTATTATTCGATGCTAAAGCAATAACAATTGGATTTTGTTTACCACTAAAATTATTCTAAAATTTATAACTAATTATCAGCTACTTGAACGAATGATTTATATTGAATTACTTATGCAATTAAAACATGGGATTTCAACTTCATTAAACAATCCATCTAAAGTTTCCAATTCTCTAGCCCTTTTTATGTGATTTATTAATACCTGATCGAACACACAAAACTGATAAAAGCCAACTTTCGTTGCACAAATACCATCCTAAATAATTTCCACAATAAGATGGAAATCACTTAGTCTCCAAGGTATGCTTAGTCCCTATATGTCTATAGAGATTGAAAACATATTTGTTTAAGTACAAGCATTCAATTGATCACATAGTCGTCATAAAACGGTTAGAGTTACGACACTAATTACGAATGATATTCTCACGCATAAACCTATGCTAGCATGGCAAGTTCTAAACTCTTAAATCCACTTTCGTTTCAATAAGAATTAACACACAATTACAGGAGTTAGCTACTCTCCTATAACGAATTAAAAACAACCATGATAGGATATCGCATCAATCACACTGTAGGCATCGAGAAAATTCAACAAATAAACTTCATGAATAACTCCGCTAAAACCCCATGACAACGAGTTAGTTCATAGTCAAACTAATCGTCACCATGGGTTCTAATGAAAACATGATTGAAGGAAATGAATTTATATTAAAATAATTATCAAAGGTTCTAAGATTACACCCAAACCAAGCATCCACAAGCTAGAATACAAGAATAATTGAAAACTATCTTCTTCCTTGCTTCTTCGTGCTTTTTAAAACTACGTAGATAAATTGTGGTATGAGTCTCCCCCCTTGATCTCTAGGGTTTTTTTTTCCTTTATATATGCCTCCAGGTGCAATAATTCGTATGGATTTGTAATTTTTTTACTTCCACTCGAAAAATCAGCAATTAGGTTAAAACAGGAATTTTTCGCCAGAGTGCCCGGCGCTGCCGCGCCAATTTTGTATAGGAGCACGGCGCTGCCGCGCCAGGATCACTGCTCAGTTTTTTTCAAGCGGCGCTGCCGCGCCATTCTCGAGTACTAACACGGCGCTGCCGCGCCATTCCCTCTGTCCAGCAAACTGAATTTTTTCCCTTTTCTTCATTATAACTCCGTTTCGCGCTCCGATTGCTCCGCTTCGTTCCTAGTACACCTGTGATAAATATACCTGCACAATACCCTTAAAAGAGATCAAAAATACCACAACTCGAGTACAAACATTCGTTTTAAGCCAAACGGAAACGTTCTAAGTGAATAAAATACCCACTTATCAATAATAGATATTTTTCTTCCTATTTGCCTTATCACCCAACTTAGCACCAATTTCATACATAAGTTGGGTGCTAAAGTTGTAATATCTATCATTTAGAAGCATGGTTAGGAGAATTAACATAGAGTTAGTTAATGCATCAAAATTACTAATCTTTCCAGAAAAGACCTTAATGAATGCATCAGCTAAATAACTGTATTCCCTAACTAAACCTCTCCTAATAATCTTACCTAAGTTATCAGTAGGCAAAGAGTAGTTTATAGAATTTAGCATGGTAGTTATTTCAGTGTTAGAAGGCAAAGCATCACAGTTATTATCAGGAATATGTAAACATGCTTGCAAAACATCAGAATTAACTAGGTACTCATTACCTTGAAGAGTGAATTGCAGTGTGCCGTTTGTTCCACTATACTCACATGAGGTCCAAATCTCCTCGATTACTTCATTGTAGAGTGGTGTAGAGTGAAACATCGCATAGCTCAATTTACAGTTCCTCATGAAATCCATCATTTTGAAAAAGATGCTGTTCGGACTCTCCTTAACAACAAATGTAATGGAATTGTTCTTCTCATAGATGAACCCACCAGCAGACATAAGCTTGACTATGGGTGCCATTGTTGAGTGAGGAAAAGCTTCGAGCTGTATTGCTTGTTAGAGAGAAGAAGTTAGAAAAACTTTTGGAATTTTTGAGAACATGTAGAAATGAAATAAAGAAATTAAAATTTCTTAAATACTCCCCCAAAAATTCTCAGAAATTAAGTCCAATAATTAATCTAAATTACCTGATTGGCTTAAAAAAGTAACCGTTAGAATTAAAAAAAAAATTACCACGATTTATACTTACAGGGGTGTATGTATAGATCGTGATAAAGAACGTGAAATTTCAACGGTTCAGATTAAAAAGCGCTATATCAACGAATCAGGATTGGGCGGTTAAAGTCCAGTCTTATTTCGTTGATAAAGCTGCGTTTCGTTGATATAAAAGAGCTATCAACGAAACACCCAGAAAAATGCTAAGACTGTCAACGAAATGGTGCGTTTCGTTGACATAGTAATTTTGACTTAGACAAAATTTCACCTTTTCCTGAGAAAATCAATTCACAGAAAAATTATAGCAAGTTCCTGGCTGCATTTTAACTTGCAAAAATCTCAAAATAATTAAGAGAAATTTAGCATACCTAGCTCACTTACTAATCTTGAGAATGTGGATTCATCAAGTGGCTTGGTAAAGATGTCTGCAAGTTGTTGTTCACTTGGAATAAAATGTAACTCCACAGTACCATTCATAACATGTTCTCTAATAAAGTGGTACTTGATGTCAATGTGCTTGGTCCTTGAATGCTGCACTGGATTCTCAGTAATGGCAATGACACTAGTGTTGTCACAGAAAATAGGAATTTTCTCAACTCTTATTCCATAATCAAGTAGTTGATTTTTCATCCATAAAATCTGTGCACAACAACTTCTAGCTGCAATATACTCAGCCTCAGCTGTGGAGGTGGAAACTGAGTTTTGTTTCTTGCTGAACCATGATACAAGCTTGTTTCCTAGAAATTGACAGGTTCCTGTTGTGCTTTTCCTGTCAATTTTACATCCTGCATAATCTGCATCTGAATAACCAATTAGTTCAAAACCAGATTCTCTAGGATACCAAATGCCAAGGTTTGGTGTTCCTTTGAGATATCTGAAAATTCTTTTAATAGCAACTAAATGGGATTCCCTAGGATCAGCCTGAAATCTAGCACATAGACATGTAGCAAACATAATATCAGGTCTACTAGCTGTTAAATATAAAAGTGAGCCAACCATGCCTCTGTAACTTGAAATGTCCACAGATTTTTCCTTAGTATTCAATTCAAGTTTGGTGGCAGTAGGCATGGGTGTTTTGGCAGGAGAACATTCCATTAAGTTAAACCTCTTTAACAAATCATTAATGTACTTGGTTTGACTAATGAAAATGCCTTCATTAACTTGCTTTACTTGAAGACCAAGAAAATAAGTTAACTCTCCCATCATGCTCATTTCATACTTACTTTGCATAAGCTTGGCAAACTTTTGACAAAGTTTTTCATCTGTAGACCCAAAAATTATGTCATCTACATATATTTGAACAAGTATTGTAGAGCCATTCACAATCCTATGAAAAAGAGTTTTATCTACAGTACCTCTAGTGAAGTGATTCTCAAGGAGGAACTGTGAAAGTGTGTCATACCAGGCTCTAGGTGCTTGTTTCAAACCATAGAGTGCTTTGAGGAGGAAGTATACATATTCTGGAAAATCATCATCTTCAAAACCAGGAGGTTGACTTACATACACCTCCTCTTCCAATTCCCCATTTAGAAAAGCACTCTTCACATCCATTTGATAGACCTTGAAATTGGCATGGGCTGCATAGGCTAGGAAAATCCTTATTGCTTCTAGTCTTGCAACAGGAGCAAAGGTTTCATCAAAATCAATTCCTTCTTCCTGTGAGTAGCCTTTTGCAACCAATCTAGCTTTGTTCCTTGTGACTATGCCATTTTCATCCATCTTGTTTCTGAACACCCATTTTGTGCCTATGACACTCCTGTCCTTAGGCTTGGGCACCAGCTTCCAAACTTTGTTCCTTTCAAATTGGTTTAGCTCTTCTTGCATAGCCAAGACCCAATCTGGATCTAGAAGTGCATCCTCAACTTTCTTTGGCTCATCTTGAGACAGAAAGCTGCTATATAGACATTCTTCTTGAGTTGCTCTTCTAGTTTGGACTTTTGAAGACACATCACCTATAATAAGTTCAAAGGGATGATCTTTAGTCCATTTCCTTGAGGGAGGTAGATTTGCTCTTGAAGAAGTAGCTTCATGATCATGATTGCCTAGATTAGATATTTGTCCTTGAGAAACTCCCCCTGAGTTTGTTGTCCCTAATTGATCACTCCTAGAAGCATTTCTGTGACTGTCAACGGAATGACCATTTTGACTGTCAACGAAACGCTCATTCTGACTGTCAACGAAACGCTCATTCTGACTGTCAACGGAATGACCATTTGGCCTACTAGCAACTATTCTTTTCAATCTTAATGCAGCAATTTCATCTTCACTGCTGCTTTCATCTGTGCTAGATACAACAACTTTGGACTGTTTCTCAATAGTCTTATCATGATCCATTTGTTCTCCTTCCTCATTCTCAAAAGAGAGACTTTCATGGAAACCTTCATCACAGAGACCCTGAATTTTGAGATCATCAAAAACAACATGTACAGATTCCATAACAATGTTGGTTCTGAGATTGTAGACTCTGTAGGCTTTCCCTGCTGCATAACCCACAAATATTGCTTCATCTGCCTTTGCTTCAAATTTCCCCAAATGCTCAGCTTGATTTCTCAGAACAAAGCACTTGCAACCAAAGACATGAAGAAAATCCAATAGTGGCTTCTTTCTTTTGATTAGCTGATAAGGGGTCATTCCTTTGGCCTGATTAATCAAAGAAATATTCTGAGTGAAGCAAGCTGTATTAACTGCCTCAGCCCAAAAATAAGTTGGTAACTTTGATTCATCTAGCATTGTCCTTGCAGCTTCAATAAGTGTTCTGTTTTTCCTTTCAACTACACCATTTTGCTGTGGTGTCCTTGCTGCTGAAAACTCATGCAAAATACCATTTTCTTCACAGAACACCTTCATGCTTGAATTCTTGAATTCTGTCCCATTGTCACTCATAATCCTTCTTACTTTCAAGTCAGGATGATTGTTTACCATCTTGATGTGATTGATAATGATTTCACTTGCCTCATCCTTGGAGAGCAAAAAGAAAGTCCATGTAAATCTAGAAAAATCATCAACAATCACAAGACAATATTTCTTCTTTGAAATAGACATGACATTTACAGGGCCAAACAAATCCATATGAAGCAACTCAAGCTGATGGACAATTGATGACTCTGTCTTGCTTTTGAATGATGCCTTCTTTTGTTTCCCTTTTTGACAGGCATCACACAAACCATCCTTGGAAAACTCCACTTGTGGAATTCCTCTAGCAAGATCTTTCCTCACCAAATCATTCATAACTTTAAAGTTCAGATGAGATAATTTCTTGTGCCATAGCCAACTTTCATCCTTGCTTGCCTTGCTGAAAAGACAAGTGATGGTTTCTGGACTTGTGCTACTAAAGTCAGCAATGTACACATTTCCTCTTCTGAATCCAGTCATTACCACATTGTTGTTTCCTCCTTTAGAAACAACACAGGCTTCTTTAGAAAAAGTAACTAAAAATCCTTTGTCACAAAGTTGGCTGATACTAAGCAAGTTGTGCTTAAGACCATCCACCAATGCAACCTCATCTATGATGACATTCTCTTTTGAAATCAAGCCATATCCCTTTGTGTAGCCTTTGCTGTCATCTCCAAAAGCAATACAAGGGCCAGCTCTTTCCTGAAACTCTGTGAGCAGGGTAGAATCACCAGTCATGTGTCTTGAACAACCACTATCCAAGTACCAAAGATTCCTTTTGTCTCCCTGCACACAATAAAACCAAATCAAGTCGATTTTGGTACCCAAGTTTCCTTGGGTCCTGTTTTGTTAGCCTTTGCTTTTCCTTTTATATCATTTTTCACCTTGGGCTCAGATTGATTTAAATCAATCTTCATCCTTGGTGTTGATTTCTGAGGATTGCTCACATTTTCATTCTTAGCATGCATAATTGGAGGAACAAACATGTTATTCATATTCCATGGCATTTGTGGCACATTAAACATATTCATGTATGGATTAGACACAAATGGCATGCTGGCATATGGATTTTGAAATTGTGCATATGGAGCAAACATGTTAGGCATAACAGGCATTGTAGGCATAGAACTATTCATTGCAGGCTTGGGAATTTTCACTTTAACAGTCTTCTTAACAGATTTGCAGTTAGTAGATAAATGACTAACACTTCCACAATTAACACATGTTTTTCTAGGAGCATATTTATCAGGTGTGTAATTGTTGTGTTTGTTAATTCCTACTTTGCCATTCCTGTTATTCCTTTTATTTCCCTTAGCCTCAACTTGAACATACTCTAACTTATCTTTCAATTGCTTGTTGGATAAGTGACCTACATTAGCTCTTTCAACAGGCTTCTCAACTTTCTTTGATTTACTAGACTCACCTTGAACAAAGTTCTTGGTGACAGGACCATACTTGTCATTAAGTCTAGTGAGTTTATCTTTTCTTTTGTCTGTCAACGAAACAGCCTGATCGGTTGATGGATCATGTGTCAACGAAACATTGCATTCCGTTGACATATCAACCTTCAACAAATGATCATTGTTGTTTGTTGACTCTGTTTCTGATTCTAAGGTTTCACCAACATACCCTAGTTTCTCTTTGTTCTTTTTCCATGATTGTTCACAGAAAGATTCCATACCTTGAACATTAATGATGTTGGTAGCAACATTCCTGGCATCTTTCCATTTAGCAATCACACTTTGTTCTATTTCAAGTTGTGTCTTAAGAATTTCTTCCCTTTGTAATACGTTCTCAAGTTCCTTCTTAGCATCCCTACTAACACATCTCATTTTCTCAAATTCAATGAGCTGTGCTTCTAACATTGCATTCCTATCACTTAAGAGCAAATTAGTCTCTTTAATTCTTGAATTCTCTTTGGTAAGTGATTTAAGAGTAACACACAAATTATATAATACAGTAGACATTTCATTTACTGCACTATCGCATTCCACTTTAGAAAGCTCAGAAAGATTAGTAATTGTTACCTGGTTGCTTGAGGAGCTTGCTTCCTGCTCATGATTGTTAGCCATAAGAGCCAAGTTGACATATTCAACATCATCATCAGAATCTTCACCATTACCGGCCCAATCATACTCCTGAGACGTGAAAGCCTTTTCTTTTTGCTTGAGAAGTTCAAAGTATTTCTTTTTATAATCAACAGGCTCAAATTTCCTGTTGCCCTTCTCAACCTTGGGCTTTCTGCAGTCTCCAGCAAAGTGACCAAGCATTCCACAATTGAAACATTTTGACTTAGACTTTTCAATCCAGTTTGATTTGTTAGGTTGAAAGTCTCTTCTTGGTGGCCTTGCTTCTGAGTTTCTCTTGAACTTGAACTTAGAGAATTTTCTTGACAGAAAAGCAATGTGTTCATCAATCTCATCTAAGTCATCCAAGTTGGCTGGTTCTGGTTCTTCTTCTTCTGTCATTTTACCTTTACCCTTGCTAACATCACTTCTACAACTAGCTCGACTAGTTGTGGCCTTTGCAGCTTCTTCAGTGTCATCTTCCAGTTGGTTCACAGATGCAATCAATGCAATAGATCCACCCTTCTTCTGTACCTTTTCAATTTCCTCATCTTACTCCATTTCCAGCTCATAAGTCTTCAAGGTTCCATAAAGCCTTTCAAGAGTGTAGTCTTTGTACTCTTGAGTGTTTCTGAGAGAAACAGTCATAGGCTTCCATTCTTTTGGAAGAGCTCTAAGAAATTTAAGGTTTGAATCCTTGGTTTGATAGATCCTCCCATACAACTTTAATCCATTCAAAAGCTTTTGAAACCTACTAAACGTGTCATTTAGGGTTTCACCAGCTTTAAAATGAAAATGCTCATATTGTTGTATAAGGAGTTGCATTTTGTTTTCCCTAACTTGCTCAGTACCTTCACAGAGAGTTCTAACAGTGTCCCATACTTCTTTGGAGGTTGTACAGTTGATGACATTGTCAAACATCTCTTGCTCCAAACCATTAAACAGAATGTTCATGGTTCTTTTGTCTTTATGGACTTCTGCAACATCTTCAACAGTCCATTCTGAGACAGGTTTTGGAATCTCTATATCAGGAGCATCATCTGGCAGTCTAACTCTAGAATCAAGCTTCATGGGAACGTGTGGACCTTTCTCAATGCAGTCTACATATCTCTCATCCATAGACATGAGATGTAAATGCATCTTTACTTTCCAGTGAAAGTAATTGTCCTTATCAAGAACTGGTATCTTCACACCTGCATCCTTCTTCACCATGGCTTCTGTTTTTGGTCTTGATCTTTAAACTTCTTGTATGTTAGAAGCTTGCTCTGATACCAATTGTTAATCCCAAATGACCTAACAGAATTGTAGAAGGAGGGGTTGAATACAATTCTTGATATTTTCTTAAACTTAAAACACTTTATAAAATAAAACTGAACTGAATAAATAAAAACACAAGATATAAATAATTCAGTTGGATTGTTTGATGATCCAACTGAAGTGTTTTTATTGCGGAAATAATCTGTGATACAAAAGTACACAGCTGCTCAGTTACAGAGTTGTAGAGAAGAATGCTCTCAAAGATAGCTAATACAAACTATTTTTTTTTTCTTCTCTTACTCTATCTTAACTGCTACACTTGGTTATATATTCCCCAAGTTTACAATACTATTTTTGGCTACACTAAAGTACACTAAAGGTAACCGCCAATAGTTTGCTTTTCATCCCTTTGTCCAGTGGTCCTTGGAGATCCTTGCTTTTGTCTTCATGCTTATTATGATCACTCCCAAGAGCCCAATTGGAAACTGGGATGTTTCCTTATTCCCCATGTCCATTTTAATGGTTTCCAATGCAAAGTACACTTCCACATCACCTTTAGATCTGTTCAGTAAACTGTCACTATCACTTTGTCAACTATTCAGAAAAGCAATAATGATTCGTTGATAGCAGGGAGATGTGTTTCGTTGATAGCTTTATTCTTCATTCCGTTGATGGTGTTTCTCTCGTTTCGTTGATGAGTAAACTCCATACCGTTGATGGTGTATCCTTGTTTCGTTGATAGAGTAATCCTCATACCGTTGACATGTCTTCACTTAGGCAAAATTACAAGGTACAAGATATTTACAATTAACCAACCTATTTTGCCTATCTAGTACTTAGTCAACATGACTTAGGAAACCTATCTAATACATACATCAAAATGCATATCAAACTGTGAAGTATTGTACAGTGCAATTGCTACATCACTCATTTCGTTGATGAGCTACCTGTCAACGGAATGCTGCAAAGCATGCCATTTCGTTGACAGTACAAAATGACTTAATACAAAATCTACTAAGTGTTTTTATAATTATCATCAAGAACAACATATTCCTAACAACGTCAATAATATATTAAATTTAAATATTATATTGTTAGATTTATAAATCCAATATATATATATATATATATATATATATTAAAATTTTATCAAATTATATATAATAACTAAAATATAAATAAAAAATAATAAAATATTAAAAAAGACCGTGCATCGCCTAGTAAGTTATAAGTTGAGGTCATAAATTTTGGGTTAACAAACACCCATATAAACTCTTGCGGGTTTATAAGCCCATAGATCGACTTATAAACCTGTTGCCAGACCCTAATTCTATAGATAAAATCACTACTATAATACTTATGACATTAAAAAGTCAATTTTGGTGCTAAGATATAACATACATCGCAATGCTAGTTATATTTTATAACAAAATAATTTCATATTTAGCTGATATTATGTCCAACTCACCTAAATTTTATTTAAACTATATTTTTATGGTTAATTCATAACTAGCTTTATACTCATGCAATGCACAGGATATTTAATAAGTTATTTTATTTAAGTATTTTTATAATTTCATTTATTTATTTATATCTTTGTGTATTTTTATAAAAATATAAATTTAATTTTTATATTATAAATTTTTAACAATAAATTAAGTTAATAATATGTTTTTTCATATGTATATATTATTTCGGTTTATGTTGTACTTCTTGAAATTGATAAAAATTACTGAATTTTTTAAATATATAGAATCACTAAAAGAATGATTATTTATATGTTTATTCATTGTTTTTATAAATTTAATTTTAAAATTTTAGTGTAATTATTTAAAATATTAAATTTATATTACTTCTAGTATTCTTTACTTTTATATAAATATTAATTTTTCTCTAAATTAGAGTATTATTAATAACTCTAATTGTGTGATTGTTTGATATGAGATTTTTTAGCTATGTAGGACCGCTGACGACCATACAAGTACCATACCAAACCATATAATTTAAGTGTTTTACACTAATTATATATAAATATATAATGTGATTAGATGTATCTATGTATTTCTTAAGGGAAATTTGGTACCAAGTATGCACTTATACATATTTGCATCCAAGTACGAAACTCTTTTATATTTGTGTTTTTTAACATTTGATGTCAATTTATAGCAATAACATCAATTTTGACCTCTAATAAACTACTAAGAACAAGACTAATTCTAGATGTAAAATCATTACTATAATATTTATTAGCTTATAACTCATGCAAAGTACGAACTTCTTTTAATATATTATAATATTTTTTTATAGCAAAAATATAATATAATATTTTTATATATTTCTTTTATAATATAATATTTTTGAAAAAGGAGAGATTCTAGTAAGGACAAATAGAAAATGTAACATATTTTAATTGAAAAAGTCATTTTCCATGATATTTTTGAAAAAGTCATTTTAATAGAAAAATGCGTTTTAATTATAAATACGTAGGCATGTTAAAATATGTAAGTTTTTTTAAATAATTAAAAGCATTAAAATATGTTTTAAAATAAATAAGTAACGGTTGTACATGATATTTTGGGAAAAATGAGGTTTTAGTGAGAACAAAATATAAAAAGGAAATTGTATGTGATATATTTGGAAAATGAGTAGATTTTGTTAGGAAACATTTTGTTTTAATTATAAAGTGTAATTAGCTATGTTATGGATTAAAAAACGTGCTTTGTGAATTTAATGAGCTTCGAGCTTTAATGGCTGCACTCGTGTTTCCGGACTAAATTGGTCCTCACAAGATGCCTACGTATCTCAATTAATGTTGAGAATCAAGCCAAAAACGTAGTTCTTGGTGTTGCCCTCGGGGCTATGGCGGCAGGGGCACACCAAGGACGTAGTGACTTGTATGTCCTTATTCGAGGATGAAGTCTAAAACGTTGTAGATGGCGTATGGAGATGTGTCCAAAACGTGACGTACGGAGCTGTGTCCGAAACGTGGCGTACGGAGCTGTGTCCGAAACGTGACGTACGGAGCTGTGTCCGAAACGTAGTTCTGATTGTAGGATCAGGGTCCTTATATAGGCGTCTAGAGCCTAGTATTTTTGGTATGTTTAGGAGTCTTAGCGAATAAGTCTCCTTTTTTTATATTGGATAAACATTGTATTTCTTGCTGGAGAATTCGTTTCCTTGTTGATAAAGGCTATGACTCATTAATTGCCTTTAATTGGGATTCCGGATCCTTCTTTGATGAATTTACCATATTTTGGACTCTTTTTATGGGCTGTATATTTTCCCTATTCATTAATTACGAAATTAATGAATAATTAGGGTGTCGGGCCTTAAATATCGGCCTTTCCATTGACTTGTCAATTATATTTCTATAATTACTTTTCTGACCATATCATTTGCCCCCCAACTTCTGGGAAAATCTCCTTGGGGTTTTTGTAGAAGTTATAACGTGTTTTTCCTCAAAATTTTCCATTTTTAAGGGCATTTTCGACCTCCTTTTCGACCAGGAAACAAGTCATTTTCGACCTCAAATTCGACCAGAAAACAGGTCATTTTCGACCTGAAATTCGACCTAGATTTCGACCTCGATTGGAGTGAGGTCGAAGGTTTCGACCTCGATTTTTAAGTCTTTTTCGACCTCGAGCCTTCGACCTCGATCCAGCCTTTTTTCGACCTCGATTGGTCCCAGGTCGATGGTTTCGACCTCAAATTCCTAGTCATTTTCGACCAGGATCGTTCGACCTCGATCATGGGTCTTTTCGACCTCGATTTTGGTCCCAGGTCGACAGTTTCGACCTCAAATTCCTCGTATATTTTCGACTTCGAGCCTTCGATGTCGCTCTAAGGTTTTTTCGACCTCAATTTCATTATTTTTCGACTTTATTTGGGAGCGAGGTCGTTGGAATCGACCTTGTTTTCCCATATGTTTTCGACCTCGGTCGTACAATTTCGATTTAATGTCTTTTCGACCTTAAATCTTTGATTTTGCCTTGGCTATATTTCAAATTTCATTCTTTTCTTGGGCCTTAACTAGCCCAATTTTTAATTGGACTTAAATTATTCCAGCCTTGGGCCTTATTGGGCCTTTATTGTTTGGGCTTCTAATTTGCCTGAGACCCAAATTATTTGGGTTTTAATCTCTATAATCCATAAATGGATTTGTGGGCCTTAACTGGCTATAGACCACCCTTCCGTAACCGGTTGGGTTTTCAGTCACTAGGCGATTCCTGGCGAGATTTTCTGTTGAATCTCATCGTTTTCTGGGTTTCTTACTTGAAGTTTTGAAGAATTCTTTGAAGATTCTGGGGTTCTTTGAAGATTCTGGGTTTTAAATGGTTGATCGCGCTTCCCAACGTCTATGATAATGCACTAGGATTTCATAGAAGTTATACCGGTCTTTTTCGAGACTTGGGGTCTTTTTATCCCTTACCTGGGACTTACTACCCTTTTTTGGGGATTTTAATATACACTAGTGTTTCACGAGTATCGTCTTGGTGTAAAGTGTGGAGCGACCTACACATTTACGACGATTTTGCCTTATTCGAGGCTAACTTGACATTTGCATAAGCCTTTTATGTCTTATACCGTCTTTTTTTGGCTTCAAGCCTTTCATTGAGCATATCGAATGATGGGGTTTGAACTGAATGTCTTAGGTTTCTGGGGTTTTAACCCTTCATTTGCTTTCTAGGAAGCTCATGATTTCATCGAACCTTATTTCTATTTGTCCTAGTAGTGAGTCCAATCAGGACACACTTTAAACATAATAGACTTTCAAATTTGAGGCATGCCAAGTCCTTGGCACCTCATGCCCTTCGAGGGTTTCTAGCTTGTACGAGCCTCGACCAAATACGTTCTTGACGCAATATGGTCCTTCCCAATTTGGGGCCAACTTGCCTTTTTGTCCAACTCCGGATGCCTCAATCTTTCGGAGGACTAAATCTCCTTGTCGAAAGAATCTCTCTTTAACCCTTAGGTTGTAATAGAAAGATGCTCGTTTCTGATGCTGAACTATCTTGGCACTTGCCTCATCTCTAACTTCATCAATCAAATCTAAGGCCAGTCTCAAGCCTTCCTCATTTGTTTCTGGCTCATAAGCCTCAATTCTTGGAGACGTGTGAGTAATCTCCACTGGAACCACTGCCTCTGCCCCATATGCCAACAGAAAGGGGGTAGCTCCAGTTGTGACTTTGCAGGTAGTACGATATGCCCATAGTATGGGGAGCAATTCGTCCACCCAAGTGTTTCTGGAGCGTTCAACTCTTTTCTTCAGTCCATCTAGGATAATTCGATTTGCAACCTCAGCTTGCCCATTTGCTTGAGGATGGGCGACAGAAGTGAAGCGCAACTTGATATCGTTCTCATCACAATATTTCTTAAACTCATCATTGTTAAACTGAGTTCCATTGTCTGTGACCAAGATACGTGGAATCCCGTATCTGCATATCACATTTTCCCAGAAGAAATGCATCACTTGCTTGATGGTTATCTTGGCTAATGGCTTAGCCTCAATCCACTTGGTGAAGTAGTCGATTTCTACTATCAAGAACTTTCGTTGTGCACTTGCCATTGGGAAAGGTCCAAGTATATCCATTCCCCACATGGCAAATGGAATTGGTGAGTTTATGGATGTCAACAGCTCTGGTGGTTGCCTAACCACTGGTGCATGCTTCTGGCACCTTTCACATTTCTTCACGTAGCTTTTAGCATATGCTAGTATGTTTGGCCAGTAGAAACCTAGACGGGTGATTTTATGGGCAAGGGCTCTGCCCCCCAAGTGCTGCCCACAAATTCCTTCATGTACTTCCTTCAGGGCCAATTCTGCCTCTTGAGGTCTCAAACATTTCAGATATCGAACGATGAAAGACTTCTTGTATAGGATTCCCTCAATCAGGGTATACCTTAGTGCTCTCACATACAGCTTTCGTGCTTCTGAAGTGTCGGGTAACCACCCAGTTTCCAGATGAGCCTTGATGGGATCTATCCAACAACTAGCAACATCAATGGGTGCTACCAACTTTCCGTTGATGCTTGGGGTCCTCAGGACTTGGAAGTAGACACTCCCTGCATAGTTTTCAATTTCGGAAGAAGCAAATTTAGACAAGGCATCAGCCTTCACGTTTTCTTCCCTTGGAATGTGCTCTACATAGCATTCGTCGAACTGAGTCATGATTGCCTTGACAAGTTTCAAGTACTTGGCCATGACTTCATCTCTGGCCTCAAATTCCCCATTTACTTGGGAAACCACTAGCCTCGAATCTCCACATATTTTCAGAGTTTTAACTCTCAAGGCTCCAGCCAGCCCTAAGCCAGCTATTAGAGCTTCATACTCGGCCTCATTGTTTGTCGTTGGGAAGTCAAGTTTTAATGCATACTCTATGAGGAATCCATCAGGACTTTGTAGCACTAAACTGGCTCCACTTGATTTTGTTTTTGATGCTCCATCAAAATAGAGCACCCAATATTCTTTGAAATCCATCTCTTGATCTTTCTCATCCTCCACTATTACTTCCTGCCCCCCGACTTCTTGGTTGTCAATGGTACATTCAACCATGAAGTCAGCAAGTGCTTGAGCTTTTATGGCCGTTCGAGGCTTATACTTGATGTCGAATTCGCCCAATTCAATGGCCCATTTGATCAACCTTCCACTAACTTGAGGGCTATGCAAGATGTTTCTTAGAGGTTGATCAGTCAAGACCTCTATTTTGTGAGCCTGGAAGTACGGGCGTAGCTTTCTTGAGGCCATTACCAAGGTTAAGGCAAACTTCTCAATCGTTGAGTAGTTTATTTCTGCCCCATGTAGAATCTTACTCACATAGTAGATGGGTTTCTGAACCTTCAATTCTTCTTTTACCAAAACGGCTCCAAGGGCTGTGCTAGAGACCGCCAAGTACAAATAGAGAATTTCCCCTGGCTTGGGCTTTGCCAACAGTGGTGCCTCAGCCATGTATTTCTTCAGGGCCTCAAAGGCCTCTTGGCTTTCAGTTGTCCATTCAAAGTTTTTCACATTCTTGAGTGCTTTGAAGAAAGATAAGCACTTCTCTCCTGATTTGGAGATAAATCTTCCCAATGATGCCACTCTTCCCGTTAGTTTTTAGACATCCTTGACAGTCTTTGGTGGTTCCATGTCTAGAATTGCTTTGATTTTGTCGGGATTGGCCTCGATTCCTCTCTTGGAAACCATTAGGCCTAAAAACTTTCCCGAGCCCACACCAAAGGCACACTTAGCTGGATTCAACATCATCTTGTGGTGTCTTAGCACTTCAAATACCTCTCGGAGGTGCTCAATGTGATTGGCCTTATCGAGGCTCTTGACTAACATGTCATCTACGTAGACCTCCATGGTTTTTCCAATTAGGTGTCCAAAAATTTTGTTCACCAATCTTTGGTAGGTTGCCCCTGCATTCTTAATTCCAAATGCCATGACTAGATAACAGAAAACACCAAAGTCAGTGATGAATGATACATTGGAGATGTCATCCTTGTGCATTTTGCTGAGTTTTCCTCTTCGTATCAGAAACTCAATCTCATCTTTCAGTTGCCTACAATCGTCGGTGTCATGACCAACTTCTTTGTGGAACCGACAAAATTGGTATTGATTTCGCTTGGACAGGTCAGCCCTCATTGGCTTTGGCCATTTGATATCCTCTTCCTTTGCTATCTCCATCAGAATTTGACTCCTGGAAGTGTTCAATCTTGCATACTTCGTAAACTTTGGCCCAAAATTGTTTCTCTTGGGTGGAGAATCAGAGTCCTTTGACGTTCTGGGAAACTTTTCCTTGACGTCGTACTCCTGAGTTTCTTTTCTTTTCTTTGAGTTTCCACTACCGCTAGCAGTGGTTTCATTCTTTCTCATGCTTTCTTCAGCCTTGATATACTTTCCGGCTCTATCTTGGAGCTTCAGCATGCTCTCGGGTGGATGTTTAGCTAACGACCTTTTGAAATGGTCATCAGTAGTTCCTTGTTGCAGGGCTATCATAGCCACTCTGTCCTCTAAGTCTGGGACTTTCAAAGTCTCCCGAGTGAATCGATTGATGTAGTCCCTTAGGGCTTCATTCTTTCCTTGCTGGATTGCCATGAATGATGCAGAGCTTTTCTTATGCACCCTTCCACTAATGAACTGATTGATAAAAGCTTTGCTTAGTTCCTTGAAAGACCCAATTGAGTTGGGAGGAAGACGGCTATACCAGCGTTGGGCCATGTCTGCCAAGGTTTGTGGAAACGCCCTACACTTGACCGCATCGTTGGTTGACTGCAACAGCAGTGCATTGGAGAAGGTCCTTACATGATTTGCGGGATCTCCCGTTCCATCATAGGCTTTGATCGAAGGCATCTTGAATTTTCTGGATATAGCCATTTTCATGATGTCTTGAGTAAACGGTGGTGTAGGATCATCAGGATCTCCTAGGGGCAACAGAATACTAGGATCACCCCTTGGGGCTTCGGCCCTCTTGGTTCTTCTTGCCGGTGGATCTAAGTTGATTATCGGGATCCCTTCAGTCGTTCGGCCTTGAGATTGAGCGGCCTCCTCCTCTGCAAGGAGTTTCTTGAGTCTTGCAGTCTCTGCCTCATGGGCTGCAATTTTCTCCTTAGTAGTTTGGGGTTGATCCCAATTTGTCTGGGAAGAACGTCTCCTTCTTGGGGCGACATCCTCTCCAGTTGTATAACCCTCATCCTCGGTGTATGGGCCCGAGTCATCTTGAACGAAAGGGGTCTGGCGAGTTTGTTGATTTTGGGGTCCCAGACCTTGAATATAATGGGGCACATATGCCTCATGGTAGATTGGATTAGTTCCACTACCGCCCGCCATGGGTCGAGGGGGCATGCCATAGCTTGGCATCCCTAAAGTTTGATTCACGTATTGAGGGAGATCAGTAGT
Source organism: Heracleum sosnowskyi (assembly GCA_030848705.1). Classification (NCBI taxonomy): domain Eukaryota; kingdom Viridiplantae; phylum Streptophyta; class Magnoliopsida; order Apiales; family Apiaceae; genus Heracleum; species Heracleum sosnowskyi. The sequence goes on along the minus strand of CM061239.1, from coordinate 44,993,862 downwards.
ATGGAGTTGAAGGCTTCTCGGTGCATTCATGATGAGTGGAGAAGTCGAGATTGGTTGCTGGTGAACGGTCTCTTGTGGATTAGATCCATGAATGACCATCTGCAGGGGATTCGTCCCTTCAACCGAAATTGGGATTTCCAGTCCTTGAGTGTTGGTGGGGATATTCGCCCATTGAGTGCCAGTAGTCGGTGGTGGTTGATTTCCGTGAGTATCAGCCTCAGAGGTGATAGGGCGATCCTCAGGAGTTTGAGTATCCCGAGCTGTTCTTCGTGTGTTTGCCATGGTTGATGTTGTCTTCCCACAGACGGCGCCAAATGTTATGGATTAAAAAACGTGCTTTGTGAATTTAATGAGCTTCGAGCTTTAATGGCTGCACTCGTGTTTTCGGACTAAATTGGTCCTCACAAGATGCCTACGTATCTCAATTAATGTTGAGAATCAAGCCAAAAACGTAGTTCTTGGTGTTGCCCTCGGGGCTATGGCGGCAGGGGCACACCAAGGACGTAGTGACTTGTATGTCCTTATTCGAGGATGAAGTCTAAAACGTTGTAGATGGCGTATGGAGATGTGTCCAAAACGTGACGTACGGAGCTGTGTCCGAAACGTGACGTACGGAGCTGTGTCCGAAACGTGACGTACAGAGCTGTGTCCGAAACGTAGTTCTGATTGTAGGATCAGGGTCCTTATATAGGCGTCTAGAGCCTAGTATTTTTGGTATGTTTAGGAGTCTTAGCGAATAAGTCTCCTTTTTTTATATTGGATAAACATTGTATTTCTTGCTGGAGAATTCGTTTCCTTGTTGATAAAGGCTATGACTCATTAATTGCCTTTAATTGGGATTCCGGATCCTTCTTTGATGAATTTACCATATTTTGGACTCTTTTTATGGGCTGTATATTTTCCCTATTCATTAATTACGAAATTAATGAATAATTAGGGTGTCGGGCCTTAAATATCGGCCTTTCCATTGACTTGTCAATTATATTTCTATAATTACTTTTCTGACCATATCAAGCTAGTTACTATTTTTATATTATTAATTTTTTTAATTAAGATAAATGACTGAAAACCAAAATACAAAACATTTAATATTTCAGCTATTATAAGATAGTAATAAAACTATTTTGTTAAAAACAATTAAATAAGGCAAGTACCGTACCAAAAAACAGGTACCAAAACTTTTAATGTTTTGTCTATTATAAGATAGTATATATAGATATTATAGATGTACGTTTTAATATTTTTTAAATGTATTTATTGAAAAAATAAGTAGAGATGTTAAAATAGGTAAACTTTTTTCAATAATTAAAAACATTAAAATAGATTTTAAAATAAATAAGAAAGGTTTGCCCATGATATTTTTGAAAAATAGAGATTTTAGTAAGGGTAAATGGAAAAGGTAACAATGTGTTTTAATTATAAAATATTATTGGAAAAGATATTGTCCATGATATTATTGGAAAATGAGTGAATTTTGTTAGAAAAAATAGAAATAATGTGTTTTAATTATAAAAGGTAATTAGCTAGTTATTAAATTATTTTTTAATTAGAACAAAGGACCGAAAACCGAAAATCAAAACTTTCAATGTTTCGGCTTTAATAATATAGTATAGTATAGTATAGATGACATTAAAAAGTCAATTTTAGTGCTAAGATATAACATACAATGCAACACGAGTTGCATTTTACAACAAAACTAGGGACTTTGCCCGCGTTTGCGTGCGATTAAAAAAATTATTTATTTTTTCTTTTCTTAAAAAATTAAACATAGTTTTATTTATATATTGATCTTGTTTTCCGTTTAATTTTATAATTTATTCAGTGGTTGTGAAGAAAATAAATAAATAATTATTTTTTTCAACAAAATTATTGAAGTGTTTTGTATCAGATATACTATATGCGGTTTTGTATAAAATCATTTCAAATACAAATAATATATCCTGAGACAACGGTGCAGCAAACCATTGTTGTAATGAGACAAGAGTTTTCTAAGTTGTGTTGTTTAATATGGGTTCACTGTTTGTGCCCTATTGTATGTTTATTTTCCAGACAAAACTTTTACTGTTAAAACTGTTGTCTAATTTTCTGTACAGAAAAAAATAAATGGAATTTCACTCTAACCTGCCATCAAAACAGAGGCATCATATGCATCCAACAAACCAATTTAACATAGGCCAATTAGCTAAGAAACCAAACATGAAGAAACTTAACAGAAATAAATCAACCAAGTATCAAGAATCATCGTTACCAATTCAAAGAACACAAATTAGATTACATCACAAAAGTTCTATTAGTTCATCTATGTCATCTCGAATGTAACTAGCCACGTCCTCATCATCAACATCTGGCAAATTGGGCAGAAAAACGTCATTTTCAAGTTCCACTTCCACGGATCCCTCACTTTCATCCTCATTGTCTTCATAGTACTTTTTATCGGGTAATTTCAACACAACGGACTATAATTTATCAAGAGGATGGTCAGTGTAACAAACTTTTTTAACATATTTTGCTAACACAAATGGATTATTCAAATACCCCAACCTATTCAAATTAACAAATGTATAGCCCAAGTCATTGACCTTAATCCCTTTGTTCATATCTACCCACTTACAACGAAAAAGTGGGATCCTAAAGTTGTTATAGTCCAACTCCCATATATCTGTTATGACTCCGTAAAATGTATGTGATATATGCTCAATATTTTGATCCTTACCCTGCACAACCATTGTATTGTATCGGCTTGTACACACACACCACTACATTGAACTTGACGTGTATCATCACGATCCTTGGTACTATAGGTAACACCATCCAACTTGTAGCCGTTGAATGTAGGAACATCATTGTTGGGCCCATATGCAAGTTAGCATATATGCAATACCACAAAATACTAGTGACATAGTAAGTTAGCATATGGAACACGAGGGCAGCAAACATTTTTCGACTATCATCTACTCATGACAATTTTGTACTACAAACCCAAAATTTGAATTTAAGACTACATTTTATAAAGAACATTTTCTCCACAATTTTCACAACTAGTACAAACATTAATATGAACTTAAGACAATATTTTCAAGAAATTAATCAGACCAAATTCGATCTTTTAGGTATGATCTTTAGTTTATTGTTACGAATGTTTCAACATTTGGTAAAACAAGAACATCAACTAAAGTGCACACTTAATTCGAACGCAAATACCAAAGTTTGCAATACAAGAGTTTGGACATAGTTTAAGCAATAAGAAACAAATTTAATCAAACACCTTGTATACAGCATCATAAAATCTAATTTGACAAACAATTGAAAAAAAGACTTTGGTTCAACCATTTCATCAAACAAATTATAGACAAAATCATTTCACAAATATATAAAACAACTTGTTACTTTAATAATCATGCACTATGCTTTCATCAAGTTCAAATATTACTTTCTCACAATAAAATTTTAACATAAAACATGAAAAAGAATTGAATTGATAAAAACAATAACATAGAACAGAGAAAGAAGCATACAACAATAAAATAGGATGTTTGGGAATAAATAATCGGTGGGCGAGGAAAAATGTGATGAAATGATGAACTTTGGTTTATGTTCTCATTTCAATTTGGATATAAGAGGAAAAATCGGTGTTTCGTCCCGGATTAATGTTTTGATTTTTTTTAATAATATTTATCGACGATCCAACCATATGGATTTTAAGTTCTATGTATTTTAATAATATTACAAAAATTTCAGAAAAAATAAATTTATTTGGTTTGAGATTTTAACGGTCAACTAGTGATTTGACTAGTACTTCTAACTAGTGTTTTGTCCCATATTAATGTTTCGATTTTTTTAATAATATTTATCGACGATCCAACCGTATGGATATCAAGATCTATATATTTCAATGATATTACAAAAGTTTTAGAAAAAATAAATTTATTTGGTTTGAGATTTTAAAGGTCAAATAGTGATTTGACTAGTACTTCTTACTAGCGTTTCGTCCCAGATTGATATTTCAATTTTTTTTTTAAATATTTATCGACGATCCAACCATATGGATATCAAGATCTATGTATTTTAATGATATTACAAAAGTTTAGAAAAAAATAAATTTATTTGGTTTGAGATCTTAAAGGTCAACTAGTGATTTGACTAGTATTTCTACCTAGTGTTTCATCCCAGATTGATGTTTCGATTTTTTTTAAAATATTTATCGACGATCCAACCGTACAGATATCAAGATCAATGTATTTTAATGATATTACAAAAAATTCAGAAAAAACAAATTTATATGGTTTGAGATCTTAATGGTCAACTAGTGATTTGACTAGTACTTCTAACTAGTGTTTCATCCCGGATTGATGTTTCGATTTTTTTTAAAATATTTATCGACGATCCAACCATATGGATATAAAGATCTATGTATTTAATGATATTACAAAAATTTCAGAAAAAAAATAAATTTATTTGGTTTGATAAAAATTTAATGATATCAAGATCTATGTATTTTAATGATATTCGATTTTATAAAAGTATAAGACAATGGTTTTTGTTTAACTACGTGTTGTAAGTTGTAAGACTTAACAATAGTTTTGTTCAAAAAATCGTTGTATAATGTACACAAGGGTTTTCGTTTTCATCGGTTCGTTGTTGAATAATCTTTGTAACAATTGTTTATGTTCTTAAATCGTTGTATCATATAGACAATGGTTTTTTTTATAAAATCTTTGTGCGATTAATTACGTTACAACAATTTTTTAGCTAAACAGTTGTCTATATCAAAAGCATTGATTTTTTTTTAAAGTTTATTTTTTGTCCTTAATACATAAGTGTCACACGCTTCATACAATGTTATCATATGAATTTCTTATTTGGATATTTAGTATAATGTTTTTTAAACAAGAACACTTAAATAAATGTTAATAATGATAATTATATAATTTATAGATATGATACAATCATATTTCAGATATTTTATTATAAATATTGTAGATGTTGACATCATATGTTGTATGATTTCCGATCCTTGATGTTTGTTTATAAGAAAATATTAGCTAGGCAAACGTTAATAATGGTAACATTACTAATTCTGAAGTTAAATGAACATTATATAATAACTATACTATTATTGATATCGAAACCTGAAAAAAAAATTGGTTTGAGATATTAACAGTCAACTAACTGTTACGTTTTTTTTAGAAATATTTCTCCATGATCCAACCATATGGATGTCAATATCTATGTATTTTAGTGATATTTCATAAATTTCATACAAAAATAAATTTATTTGATTTAAAATTTTAACAGTCAACTAGTGTTTGACTACGACTTTTACTATATTTTTCCTAAAAAGTTTTACATGATATTTTTTATTTTCTAAATATTTTTGTACATTACCAAAATAAGCAGGTTTTAACATATGTATGGTTGGATATTCAAAAAAATCGATTTAAAAAATTATTTTATTAAATACATGAATCATGTTTCCAGGAGTTTTAATTTTACTTAATGTTTTTAGAAAAATCATATAAAATAAATTCTTATATTTTTATTACTTTTATAGGTCACTAATTTAAATAAATAAATAATATCAAATCAAATAATTTATATTTCACAAGTATATAAAAAAAATTTGTAAAAAAATTTGAACTTCAACATCCAACACTACGCCATAAGTGCTCATATGCAATGTTTTTTTACAGTTGCTATAGGCCCAAGTAGTGTTGCCAAACTTAAAATGCAACACCAAGTGCATGTTGCCAATACAGCCGTTGCCTAAGACATATAATGCAACGCTTTGACTCACAACTGCAACACTACAAATGTATTGCATTATGGAGCAATTGCAACACGACTAGCATATAAGGGCAACACCACATCGTGTTGCCTAAGACTTGAAGATCAATACATCACTGGGATCTATAATTTAATACCTATATTCACTTTATATTTACTTTTTCTAGTATTTATGGTGGGAAATCCATTGGCTATTCTTAATTTGTATACCTTTCTCTTGCAGACTGTTCTCATTAGATATAACACCATCACTTAGGTGTTTACAAGAATGATCCAAGCATCATCGCAAGTATGAACTTTCCCCACTTACCCCTTTAAAACCCACTCTCATTTTCAGTTATTCTTCAATGAGTTTCTTAATTTTTATATATGTTTGATAAAACGTGATCAGTATTTTTGAAGGATTAATTGCATTTATAATTTGGATCTTGTGAAACTGTAACTTTTTATGTTACAAAGGGTGACTAGTGGTTCTTTGGTTTTCTGTATATGTAGTATTCATCCATTGAGGAAGCTATATAGACTCGAATGTTGTATACAATCTGCAACGGCGAGCAGATGAAGGCTGTCTTCTTGTTGTTGAGTTTGTTGAACCCCAGTAAGTGCAGATGTGAATCAAGGCTTCTCATCCACCTGCTACTATTAACACAGGTCCTGTCCAACCAGCTATTCGAGTGTTCCCATGCAATCGCAGCCCTCTCTTGGGTGCCTCAAGTTCCGGTTTCTTTTCTTCCGCCACCACATTAACTAGTGTACACAAGTTATGTATTTTTTTGTATTTTTGTTTTAGTTTTGTAAACAAGTTATATATTTGTATATTTGGTATTTGAAATTTTGATAAATGCTTTGATTTTGTATTTTTATTTTGGTTGACCATTGTTTATATTAAATGATTGTGTGAATCGTTAGAACGAACTATTGTCACAAAGATTTCTTATAACACTTTTTAAAGAAAAAAAGCTTGTAAAACCCTTGTCTATAACTATTACACACAATTCTTTCTGCAAAACTGAACCGTTGTGGGAAAACAACAAAAATAAACATTCGAAAAAGCAAAAATGTTGTACATAACATTGTTTACAATTGTTTTTAATAAAATAAAACATTGATTAAAGAGAGTTAACCCAACGTGCGTACGATACAATAAACATTTGTGCGCTTAGCTATCAAACAATGGTACAACTGAAGACAACCATTGTATACAATATCAAGGAATGATTGATTGTTAAGCGAAAACCATTGTCTTCCTTCTTTGGCGGCAATACTTTGTATAACTAGAAACAGTTAAGTTACATATTCTCTCACAATGGTTTCTAAACAAAACTGTTGTTGTTACTATTGGTTGGACAACCTTTTTAAACTTTAAGAATGTTGTCTACATCGCTATCACACAACGTTTGGGAACCGTCGTCTGATCCATGTAACTGACGGCGGCTCGATATTCAACAAAATTTGTGTCCATTAGACAACGGGCATAAACCATTGTCTGGGCCTATTTTTCTTGTAGTGTGATATTATCATCTGAATCCTGAATTTGAATTAAATAATAATATCAAATTTCGAAAATTCAATAAAAAAAAACACAATTTGGTTTGTTAACCAAATCAATATTTAAAAGAATCACACCAACCTAAATTCGTATATTTTAAATTGATTATTGGCTGATATTGAGATCAAAACAGAATGAAAATCATAGAACTAAATTGGATTTTGTACCTAAATTAGTTAAATCGATAATAATTTGAAAACCAGTTTGAAGTGATATCGAAATTCTCCAAACCAAATATTTGATATATTTAATACGATTAAATTTTGATATATAACCGACCATATGTGAATAATAAATTATCTGAAAAGGATATGATTATGAATACTAGATCCAAATTAAATAAAAATTAAAAATAATTATGAATTCAAATTTTATTTGATTTATAAATATTACAAATCATATTTAATTAAATAAATTGATCAATTTATAAATAAAATGAATATTTACAAATAATTAATGTCAATATTTATATACTGTTCATGTATGTATGCCAAGATTTATATGAATTTGTCCACTGTAGATCTAAATTACTATCTTAATTATTGCAATCATATTTTTGATTATGTACTTTAAGAAATGACATTTTGGTAAACCAATTCTAAAATAGTAATAAGTAATGCTTATTTGATAAAATGTATATTGTTGATATTAAACACCAAAACATGTTCTACTAATTTCGTTAATATGAAACGTAAAACATATGGATGAAACTAAAACAAATGAAAGGTCGGAAATTGAAGGATTAAATTCATTGAAACCTTTAATGTCATGATTAAAACACTGAAATGATTCAAAGAATTTTGGAACAAAACAACTGTATACTACCAATTATAATATTTGATAACTTGAATGGAAGAAAACATGATCTTGAAAAGAATAAGCTGCAATTTGCAACGCACATATTTGGTTTTCCACAAATGTTTTATCTTTAGTTGTTTGCCCCAAATTTCTCCATCGTCTTGATATTTTCCATCAACGGTCTTATCATAGAGTGTGTCCCATAGCTCATCTGCATAAGGAAGACCCTCTAGCTGGTACATTGGGTCGGGATTTATGGTATTTGGGCAGAATTTTTAAATTGGCAAAAGTTTCTGTATATTGGATATGTAATTATATCTGTCTTCGAGCAACCTCATCAGTTGTAGCAAATTATTTCTCATATGAGAATGTTTGAAAAGGGCATACATTTCTTCAGCTGTCTTCATTACATCGAAAGGTCTGTATATTGCCTTAAAGAACAAAAAACAGAATGAAGATGGAAAATGGTTACCTGCAAGAGAGGATAAAACAGTAATGTGGTGTTGAACGTCATGCTTCCTGAAAAGATTATCAACTGAGTTGTAGAACATACCTTGCTCAACTCTATTCTTAACAGCAAAACAAATAAACCCACTGAATTGGTAACGTGTTGCTTCATAATCGTGTCAATAAAACCTGTACAGTGAATCCCAATCTAGCTTCTCCAGGACATCCTTGATTCTGTGTGTTGTGTGCTTAGTTACCCAAACCATCAAGAATTTTGAGAAGGTGTTGAAATCACGAATACGAAATGAAAGACATATGTTTAGGCCTATTTGTTAACATCAAGGATTCAACTCAACTTAAACAAGTTTGTAATAAGTAAGTAATAATTCAATTGTCACAGTATCACAGGAATCTCAGAAGATCACATCAGTCAAAAGAACACAGTTTAAAGTCATCCTACAGACTTGAAGAAATACTGCATTGAAAGAAGTTCAATTTATTGATCAAGCCTCGGTGAAGTATTCAAGGAAGTGGATTTATTAAAGTAACAGATATCTCAGATATGTGACAACAAATGTACAGGTTACAAAGGTTGAACAACAGTCAAAAGCAGACAATGGACCACAGCTTAAAGTCAAGATGAAGAACAAAAATTTCAGTTAGTCACTTATGAACCAGACAGTGCATCAAGTGACAACTACATCCAGTGAATTTTCTTCATCAAGTTCAAGTGGTTCAATGATTGGTTTACTATCTTTTCAGAATTTAAGTTCTCTTTTAAATAATTATTAATTTAGTTATTAAATTAATTCTGATGAATTAATTTAACAAATAAATAAATAAATAAATTTATTGAATAAATTAATTCATTAGAATTAATTTATAAAATAAATTAATTATTAGAATTAATTTAAAGTAGAATTAGAATTTAATTAGAATTACTTAATTTAAATGAACTGGAATGACTATCCAGGATAGTCATCCAGGTAGTCATTCCAAGTCATTTTTAATAAATAGGAACTGTAATGACTATCAAGGGATAGTCATCCCGATAGTCATCCCAGTGCATTTCTATTATTCTAATTTAATTCTTGCTAAATTCAGATAGTCATTCCAGTATTATTTCATAGTCATTCCAGGCTTAAAGATAGTCTTTCATGACTATTTTGATAGTCATTGAAAGGCATATGATATAGCCTATTTGTAATTCGAGGATTCTACTCAACTTAAACAAGAATGTAATAAGTAAATATTAGATCAGATGTCACAGGAATCTCAGAAGATTATATCTGTCAAAGAATGAAGATTAAAGTCATCTACAGACTTGAAGTGATTCTACATTGAAAGAAGCTCAATTTATTGATCAAGCCTCAATGAAGTATTCAAGCTCAGTGGATTTATTAAAGTGACGGAGATTTCAAGTGGTGACAGAAAAAGATACTGATTACGGAGTTCTTGAATGAGAAGGAAGTAAATCACTGCTTAAAGTCAAATAGATAAAGAACAAACATTGTCGTTAGTCACTCATGAACCAGACAGTGCATCGAGTGTCAACGTACTATTATGTTTATTCTTTATCTAAGTTTTAAGTGATTCTGGAATTAATTGAGAAGTCAACTAATTCTATTTATTCTCTTATAAATAATTAATATTATTAAGTAATTTATTTATTAAATTAATTCTGTAAAGAATTAATTTAATACATAATTTATTTAGTTGATTATTTATATTAGAATAAAAATGAACTTAAGTGATTCTGAAATTAATTGAGAAGTCAACTAATTCTATTTATTCTATTTTAAATAATTAATACTATCAAGTATATTATTTATTAAATTAATTCTGTAAAGAATTAATTTAATACATAATTTATTTAGTTAATTATTTAAGTTAGAATAAAAATGAACTAGGAAGACTTAGGTTTGAACTAGGAAGACTTAGAAAAATGAACTAGGAAGACTCACAAGTGAGTCTTCCCGAAAGTCTTCCTAGGCCAACCATTGTCTTACCGATTGTCTTCCTAATGCAATCCTTTGTCTTCCCGAAAGTCTTCCAAGAGTAAAAGTATTGTTTTCCTGCAAGTCTTCCAAGGCAATTTGTATTCTGTGAAGTAGTGGCCTGCACGTGGGATTGAATAAGGAATGCTTTTATATAAAAGCATATGCATAAGACAATTGGCCACATGAATTACAATTACAACTAAAAAGAAAAGAAAAGACACAGCAGCTCTAAACATTACATTTCTCTGTCTTCTTCAATTGCAAACTGTCCGAGCAATTCAAATTCTGCAGGAGTATTAATTCTTGATTGTTCTTCAACATTTAATTCATAAGAATTGTATCTCTTGTACTGCTTTGACTTTCTAGCGGATCATAATCCCTAGATTTTATATCGAACTACTTTTTAGTATTCGATCCTTTTTATTACAAAAATAGATAAATTCATGTCGAATTTATTCTAGATTTGTTTTATCAAGTTCATTGTAATCAGTGATCAGAATTGTAACACCCTTCAAGTTTAATAGAGTTTTATTTAACTTGAATATTGTTTCAATTTTATTCCGCACTTATTTGTTCTAAACAGTTAAATCTTTAAAAGGACAAATTCGATAAAACAGTATAGTTTGTATTCAACCCCCCTTCTACAAACTTATCAGGACCTAACAATTGGCATCAGAGCCTTTTGATTGATATACAAATCAAAGATCCAATTGTTTGAGATTTTTTTAACTCTGAAATTTTTATTTTTCTAAAAATCTCAAAAATGTCTACAACTCAGAAAGTGGGTACGGTTAAAATCCCAATGTTCAACAAGGAGCATTATCCAATGTGGAAGAAGAAAATGCTTCTATTTCTGAAGGTTGCAAATCCTAAATACATTGATGTGCTGAAGAACGGTCCCAAACTCCCTATGATTATTGAGGGAGAATTAATTGTGGATGGTGTTGTGACTAGGGCTGCTAGAACGTACCCTAAAGATCCCAAAGAGTACACTCCTGATGAGAAAGAGGATGTTACCTTGGATTCCTGTCTTCAGTTGATCCTTATTGATTGTCTTGATCCTATCATGCATAATCATGTCCTAAATTGTGAAACTGCCAAACACATTTGGGGAACCATAGAGATAATCAATGAGGGGACAGAGGAAGTTAGGGAGAATATGCTGGAAATTCTCACTTCACAATATGAGTATTTCAGATCAAACCCTGGTGAAGGTATCTCTCAGGTTTTTGAAAGATACAACAAATTAATCAATGATCTGAATCTCAATGGGAAGCACTACACCAACAAGGAGATTAACAAGAAGTTCCTTCTTACCCTACCACCTCATTTGGAGCACAAAATCTTTGCCATTAGAGAAGCAAGAGATATGAATGAAATTGCTTTGGAGAGATTGTATGGTGTTCTGAAGACCTATGAGCTGGAGCAGATTCAACAAAGAGAGCTGTATGGAACTGGGAAGATTGTTGGTACCTCTACTGTATTGGCTGCTGAAGTCCCACAGAGACTGGAAGTGAAGGGTGTTCAACCTTCCAGTTCTAACATGAATGTTATTGATGCTGAATATGGATTAACATCCATTGATCAATCTGGTGGTGACTTCTATTCTTTAGAAGAACTTGATCAGCTGGAGGATGGTGACTTGGCTTTGATAGTCAGGAAATTTGGGAAGTTCAGATTCAAGAGGAATCCCAATCTTAAGTTCAGACCCAGATTTCAGAGAGGTGGATCTTCATCTTCAAGTGGCACAAGGGGTGGCTACAAAACTGGAACTATGGATAGGAGCATAATCAGATGCTACAATTGCAATGAGTTGGGTCACTTTGCTACTGAGTGCAGAAAGCCAAAGCAAGTGACTAGAAACACATTTGATTCTAGCAAGAAGAACAAGATTGGGAAAGCCTATGTTGCTGAGGGAAAGAGTTGGGATGACACTGACAGTGATGAAGAAGCAGGTGAGATTGGGAATCTTGCACTCATGGCAATAGGAGGCAAACTCTTTGATTCCATGTTATCTTCACCCAACATGTCTGAGGTAACCTTTACTGACGCTGAAATGATTTATCATCTTGGTGGCACCATAAGTTGTGCACGCACTGAAAATGATAGAATAAATCTTTTAAACACAAATCTTGAAAAGGAAATAAAAGATTTAAAACTAGTGCATATCAATCCAGATGAACTTACTAATAAGGTAGCTTTTCTTGAGAATAGGGTTAAATGTTATATTCAACTGGAAACCATTCTCAAAGATCAGATTAGTGAGCTTAAGACCAAAGCTAATGCTTATTTCAGTTCTTGTAAGACTGCTAAAGAAATTCTCAATAAGCAAGCTGTTGGTAATCATGTCAGTATAGGGTATGATTATAATGAGGCTATTGGACTGCTTGGAATTAATTCCCCTTGTAGATACAAATCTGAAGGAAAGGTTGTTCCATATATACTTAAGGGTATTGAAACACCCTTCTGTAGGGAGTCTGAGGCAGAGCCTATGAATGAATACTCTATCATTATTGCTGAGGAGATTCATGAAGAAGATATTGCTTTGGAAGCTGAACAGTCCAAAAAGTGTATATCTGATATTCCAGTCAAAGTTGCTACAACTAAAAAGACTAAATCAGATATCCATAAGTTGGATCAAAACAACTGTAGAACTAACATGCCTGCTGTTAATTCTTCTCATAAAGCATGTGGTGTGTTTAATTGCATGTCTTGTGCTTTTAATGTTATGTATGCTTTCTTTAATAAAAAGCATGTATCTAGTGATAAGACTGCTCCACGTCAACATGTTAATAATAAGAAGCATGTTAAAACAAAGACTACTAGTCCTCCTCATACTAGAGTGGATTCATTTATCCCTAAGCCTACTCAGAAATGTGTTAAGGCTGGTTATAAATGGAAACGCTCTTATGTGAAAGAGGTTGAAGTAGTTTTAGCTAAAAATGTTGTTTTGCCTGACAAAGGCCAGTTCTTTAAGTATGCCGGACCCAATCAATTTTGGGCTCCGAAGAAGGTCTAATCAATTTGATATTGCAGGGAGTTAAACAGGTAAACCGTGTTATATAGATTCTTGACAGTGGCTGTTCAAGTCATATGACCGGAGATAGAGCCCTGCTATCAGATTTGGTTGAGAAAGCTGGCCCAGTAGTTACCTTTGGAGATAACAGCAAGGGTATTACGAAAGGATATGGCTGTTTGAAGTACGGAAATGTTATCATTGAAGATGTTTCATTTGTGGAAGGTCTGACGTTTAATCTTCTCAGCATCAGTCAGTTCTGTGACAGAGGATATGCTGTTTCCTTTGAAAGAGAGAAGTGTCAGATCACTCACAAGAAGAATGGAAAGCCTGCTCTTCAAGGAGTAAGGAAAGGTGACTTGTTCATAGCTGATCTGAACTCGGGATTCAAAGATGAAGTTAATTGTTTTTATGCTAAAGCTTCATCAGATGATAGTTGGCTATGGCACAAGAAGATGTCTCACCTTAACTTCAAAACCATGAACTCTTTAGTCAAGAGGGAATTGGTTAGAGGTTTGCCTCAGATGGAATTTACACAGGAAGGACTGTGTGAGGCTTGTCAAAAAGGAAAGTCAAAGAAAGCTTCTCACAAGGGCACTGACACATCATCAATAACTGAACCTCTTCAGCTACTGCACATGGATTTGTTTGGTCCAGTTAATGTGATGTCTATGTCAAAGAAGCAATATGCACTTGTGATTGTTGATGACTTTTCAAAATATACATGGGTTTTATTCCTACATTCCAAGGATGAGACCCCATACCTGGTGATTGGCCATATAAATTTGATTGAGCTGGATTCTAGATTCCCTGTTAGAGCCATAAGGTCAGATAATGGTGCTGAATTCAAGAATGTCATTCTAAATGACTTTTGTACTGATAAAGGAATAACAAGACAGTATTCTGCTCCTAGAACTCCGCAACAAAATGGAGTAGTGGAAAGAAAGAATCGTACTTTGATTGAAGATGCTAGGACTATGTTAAGTGAGTCCAAACTTCCAACGTACTTTTGGGCTGAAGCAGCGAATACAGCTTGTTATACTCAGAATCGAACTTTAATCAACAAGGACTTAATGAAGACTCCGTATGAGATCATGAACAACAAGAAACCAACTGTCAAGTACTTTCATGTATTTGGAGCAAAATGCTTTGTGCTTATAGATGACAATGTGAAACGTGGCAAGTTTGATGCAAAGGCACAAGAAGCAATTTTCGTTGGTTATTCCAGAAGATCTTATAGGGTCTACTTGGTTGGCAGTCACACAGTAAAGGAAAGTGTCAATGTTACTTTTGATGACACTAAATTCCCCAGTATCCAAAAAGAAGACTCATCTGAAAAGCTGAAGTTTGATAACTTGCCAGACTCAGAATCAGATGATGAAGCCCCACCTGAAGTTATTGCTGGTGATGATAATAACAATGATGATAATGATCATGGTGATGGTGGTGGAAACACTGGTAACAATGGAGATACCACCAACACTGGAGAAGAATCATCAAGGCAAACAGGCAACAACTCAGGGGGAGCAAATGAAGGATCAACTAGTCACTCACAACATCAAAGTGAAATTCAAGGCGAATCATCAAGATCAAATCTTCCAAGACAGACTGTATGGAATAAAGCTCATCCTTTTGAGATGATCATTGGTGATCCAAATGTTGGAGTTAAAACTAGAAGTGCAACTCAGAATGAATGTCATTATTCAGCATTTTTATCCAAAATGGAGCCAAAGAAAACTGAGGAAGCACTGACTGATCCAGATTGGGTGATTGCTATGCAAGATGAACTCAATCAGTTTGAACAACAGCAAGTCTGGAAGCTGGTACCCAGGCCAAAGAACAAGAAAGTAGTTGGCACAAGATGGGTATACAGGAACAAGCTAGATGAGGATGGCATTGTTACAAGGAACAAGGCAAGACTGGTTGCACAAGGGTATTCTCAAGCTGAAGGCATTGATTATGATGAAACCTATGCACCAGTGGCTAGACTTGAGGCCATCAGGATGTTCTTAGCATTTGCTGCTTATTCTAATTTTAAAGTCTATCAAATGGATGTTAAGAGTGCATTCCTGAATGGCGAGCTTGATGAAGAAGTGTATGTGGAACAACCCCTGGCTTTGAAAATCAGGAGCTGCTGGACTTTGTGTACTTTCTCTTCAAGGCTATCTATGGTCTCAAACAAGTCCCAAGAAAATGGTATGACACTCTCTCTGGTTTTCTTTTAGAAAATGGTTTTGTTAGAGGTATCATAGACAAAACTCTTTTTTCAAAAAAACACAAAAGTGATATGATATTAGTCCAAGTCTATGTGGATGACATCATATTTGGGTCTACTAATGATAATCTCTGTAAGAGATTTGCTGAGCTTATGCAGAGTAAGTTTGAAATGAGTATGATGGGTGAGCTGAAGTTCTTTCTTGGATTGCAAGTAAGTCAAAGGTCAAATGGTATATTTATTTGTCAATCCAAGTATCTCAAAGAACTCCTCAAGAAGTATCACATGGAGGATTCAGCATCAGCAAGGACTCCATCTTCAACAGCAATCAAACTTGGAGCTTCTGACAAGTCTATCAAGGTAGATGTTACAAGCTACAGAGGTATGATTGGCTCCTTACTCTATCTTACTGCTAGTAGACCAGATATTATGTATGCTACATGCTTGTGTGCAAGGTTCCAAGCAGACCCTAGAGATGTACATCTCGTTGCTGTGAAAAGAATCTTGAGATATCTTAAGGGTACACCTAATCTAGGTATCTGGTACCCTAAAGATTCTGGTTTTAATCTTATTGGATATACAGATTCTGATTATGCAGGTAGTGTTGTGGATAGAAAAAGTACCTCTGGGAGTTGTCAATTCCTAGGAGGTAGGTTGATTTCCTGGTATAGCAAGAAACAGCAAACAGTTTCCAATTCAACAGCAGAAGCTGAATATATTGCTGCTGGAAGCTGTTGTGCTCAGATCTTATGGATAAGGAATCAATTAAAGGACTATGGCTTTGCATTAGACAAAATTCCTATTTTGTGTGATAATACAAGTGCCATAGCAATCTCCAACAACCCTGTGCAGCACTCGAGAACGAAGCACATTGATATCAGGTTTCATTTTATCAGAGAGCATGTCATGAATGGAACCGTGGAGTTACACTTTGTACCCACAGAAGAATAGACTGCAGATATATTCACTAAATCTGTTGACGAATCCACATTTATCAAGTTAGTTGGTAAATTGGGTATGTTAAATAGTCTTAGTGATTAACAATATCTCTGTCATGTTTGTTCTTTCAAAATCATTTTCTCTTGCTGATATTGAATGATATATTTGGTCAATTCTTGTTTTTGTATAAAGCTTGTTAATTTAAATATTCTGAATAATTTATTTTCTTTAAAAATACTTTTCTAATATTTTTTAAATAGAGAAACCTATTTTTATTGAAAATTTATTTATTTAAGAATCATTTAAGTTAGTTTCAGATTGTAAATATTGTTGTTTAAATATTTATGCAAGTTTATATTATTTTTATGCACCTCTATATTATTCTGTATAGTTATTGCATGTAAATAGTTTCCTGTAAATATTTTTTTTATATATATTTTATTGTATTTTATTTTTATTGATTATTATTTATTATCTTTTATTTTCTATTTGACTTAGTCGATTGTGTAAATATAGTGTATATATTTTATATTATTTCTGATCTAACTCTTGCTTAGCTGGAAATTCAGTGCCAAATCCAATTCAGGTATTACTTTCTATCTCTCAATCCACTTCTTTTACTGTTGCTGAACCCAAGTGGTTGTTAGAGCTGACCAAGGGATTGTAGATCCACAATCTTTATCCCAGGTCTTAGAGCCAAACAATGAGTCTACAACTTCATTACTTGACCTCTCAGCCTAAACAGAAATCAAATGTTAAACAAAGAAGTATTTTGATTGAAACAGTGAGTGATCCCACAGCTCTGCCTCCTCTAAAGAAATTCAATATATACTGAGGCATCTGTTAGCCCATCTGTATCCTCTCAATAGGATATGGACTTTGAAATGGCCAATGAACTGTATCTAGAGACATTCTCTCAACAGGATGAATCTATTGAAATTCGCCATAGGGCCATGGCACTTTGTACTGAGTCAAGCACACTCTCATTACTCACAATGGGAGAAAACAATTTCATTAGATGAAACTCAGGACACAGTGAAAGCAGAGCACCTGCAACTGGTTACAGTGCCTACCATTGTTACGGTAGAAGTGCCTTCATAGGCATCTGAGGGAAAATTTGATTCTTTGCCAAATTTAAATAGAATCATTTTCTCCCCTCCCAGAGTGAACACCTCTGGCTCCCTAAGGGATTTTCCACTCGCAGATTTATCTGGAGAAAGTGGAAGGCAACTTGGTCAGTCTATCACTGAAGCAATTCAGATTTCAAATCCAAGTGATTTGATAGACATGATTGAGGATCGGGATTTGCGAACTCCCATTGCACCACCACTGACCTCTCTTGAAGAGGCTAAGGTGTTTTTCAATGCAGATACTGATCAAAAAGGAGCAAACAGACAGCTAATGTTGAGTGATAAGAGTCAAACACTGAGTGAAACACATGCACGTGAGATGAGTGATACACTTACAAGAGAAATTCAAGTGAGTGCACACATAGACACATACACTGCAATGTAGTTAGCTCACATAGCTGATCTACAGGAACATCTATTCAAAACCCAGGTTGATAAAGAAATTTTGCAAGCACAAGTGGTTGAACGGTCTTCTTTTTCCACCTCTGTCAACAATCAGCTGGGACTACTCAAGGAAATTTTGAAGACAAAGTTACTTCCCAAGTTCAACTCCATCAACTATCTCAACTCCTACTGGCTTCAGATACTCATAAAGTTAAAATTGTAGAGAATTCCTCAACTAAGGGGGAGAAGTTTCTAGAGAATTTTGAAGAAGCTAGTAAAAGGGAGCTGGAGCTGAAAAAGATATAAAAGTAAAAGGAGGAGTAAAGGGGAGTAAAGGTAATTAACTCTGTTTTGTAAAATGTTATATGTATAGAGCTTAGGTAAATCAAGACAGGTTCAATGTTATCATATTGAAGACTAGAGGAACATATGTCTTGCATTTATCTTTACTGGTGAAATATGGAAATGTCATATTTGATCCAGAACTTTCTAGTATTTACTTAGGCTTAAGAGTCCTATCTTTTTCTTGGTTTTAGTTGAGTGATCCTCTAGGTATTTGGTTGTTATTCTCTAACAAACAAATAGGGGGAGATTGAAAGGCATATGATATAGCCTATTTGTAATTCGAGGATTCTACTCAACTTAAACAAGAATGTAATAAGTAAATATTAGATCAGATGTCACAGGAATCTCAGAAGATTATATCTGTCAAAGAATGAAGATTAAAGTCATCTACAGACTTGAAGTGATTCTACATTGAAAGAAGCTCAATTTATTGATCAAGCCTCAATGAAGTATTCAAGCTCAGTGGATTTATTAAAGTGACGGAGATTTCAAGTGGTGACAGAAAAAGATACTGATTACGGAGTTCTTGAATGAGAAGGAAGTAAATCACTGCTTAAAGTCAAATAGATAAAGAACAAACATTGTCGTTAGTCACTCATGAACCAGACAGTGCATCGAGTGTCAACGTACTATTATGTTTATTCTTTATCTAAGTTTTAAGTGATTCTGGAATTAATTGAGAAGTCAACTAATTTTATTTATTCTCTTATAAATAATTAATATTATTAAGTAATTTATTTATTAAATTAATTCTGTAAAGAATTAATTTAATACATAATTTATTTAGTTGATTATTTATATTAGAATAAAAATGAACTTAAGTGATTCTGAAATTAATTGAGAAGTCAACTAATTCTATTTATTCTATTTTAAATAATTAATACTATCAAGTATATTATTTATTAAATTAATTCTGTAAAGAATTAATTTAATACATAATTTATTTAGTTAATTATTTAAGTTAGAATAAAAATGAACTAGGAAGACTTAGGTTTGAACTAGGAAGACTTAGAAAAATGAACTAGGAAGACTCACAAGTGAGTCTTCCCGAAAGTCTTCCTAGGCCAACCATTGTCTTACCGATTGTCTTCCTAATGCAATCCTTTGTCTTCCCGAAAGTCTTCCAAGAGTAAAAGTATTGTTTTCCTGCAAGTCTTCCAAGGCAATTTGTATTCTATGAAGTAGTGGCCTGCACGTGGGATTGAATAAGGAATGCTTTTATATAAAAGCATATGCATAAGACAATTGGCCACATGAATTACAATTACAACTAAAAAGAAAAGAAAAGACACAGCAGCTCTAAACATTACATTTCTCTGTCTTCTTCAATTGCAAACTGTCCGAGCAATTCAAATTCTGCAGGAGTATTAATTCTTGATTGTTCTTCAACATTTAATTCATAAGAATTGTATCTCTTGTACTGCTTTGACTTTCTAGCGGATCATAATCCCTAGATTTTATATCGAACTACTTTTTAGTATTCGATCCTTTTTATTACAAAAATAGATAAATTCATGTCGAATTTATTCTAGATTTGTTTTATCAAGTTCATTGTAATCAGTGATCAGAATTGTAACACCCTTCAAGTTTAATAGAGTTTTATTTAACTTGAATATTGTTTCAATTTTATTCCGCACTTATTTGTTCTAAACAGTTAAATCTTTAAAAGGACAAATTCGATAAAACGGTATAGTTTGTATTCAACCCCCCTTCTACAAACTTATCAGGACCTAACAGTCATTCCAAGTGGAATGAAAAGCAATGCACGTGCAGTGATTTGTCAAGTGGATTAGTACTTCACAAAAGATCAAGACAATACAGTTTATATCATCAACATAATATCTATCAAGAAAGTTTCTATCAAGACAACTCAAGAACACTGCCGTGACATTTTTCATCAGTGGATTAATTTTAGAATCATTGTGTTAAATCTAAACCAATAGAATTCATTCACTTGTACTGCTTTGACTATCTAGCGAATTTTTATCCCTAGAACGTATCTCAAATTATCAATTATTGTTATATCTTTTTTATTACAAAAATAGATAAATTCATGTCGAATTTATTCTAGATTTGTTTTAATTAGTTTGAGATTCAATCTTGTAATCAGTGCCTCATTTGTAACACCTTTCAAGTTTAATATAAGTTATATTTAACTTGAATTCTATTTCATTTAATTCCGCCATAATTTGTTCTTAAATTTTTTTATTCTAAAATGGACAAATTCGATTGAACGGTAAAGTTTGTATTCAACCCCCCTTCTACAAACTTATCAGGACCTAACAATTGGTATCAGAACCTTTTGATTGATATACAAATCAAAGATCCAATTGTTTTGAGATTTTTTCTTAAACTCTGAAAATTTTATTATTCTTCACAAATCTCAAAAATGTCTACTACTCAGAAAGTTAGTACGGTAAAGATTCCCATGTTCAGTAAGGAGCATTATCCTATGTGGAAGAAGAAGATGCTCCTGTTTCTTTAAGTGGCAAATGTTAAATATCTTGGAGTGCTGAAGAATGGTCCTAAACTTCCTATGATTGTGGAGGAAGAGCATATAGAGAACAATGTTATTACTAGAGCTGCTAGGATGTACCCCAAGGATCCCAAGGACTACACAGCTGATGAAAAAGAGGATGCTACCCTGGATGCCTGTTTACAGTTAATATTGGTTGATTGTCTTGATCCTATCATGCATAATCATGTTCTAAACTGTGTTACTGCTAAACACATTTGGGACACAATAGAGATAATCAATGAGGGGACAGAGGAAGTCAGAGAGAATAAGTCGGAAATTCTCACCTCTTCATATGAGCATTTCAGATCAAACCCTGGTGAAGGTATCTCTGAGGTTTTTGAGAGATACAACAAATTGATAAATGATCTGAATCTCAATGGAAAGCACTATACTATCAAGGAGATTAACAAGAAGTTCCTCCTGACACTTCCATCTCATTTGGAGCACATAATATCTGCAATCAGAGAAGCAAGAGATCTTGGAGAGATTTCTTTGGAAAGACTTAATGGTGTTCTGAAGACTTATGAGCTGGAGCAGATTCAGCAAAAGGAGATATATGGAACTGGAAAGATAGTACTTCTACTGCATTGGAAACAGAAGTCCCACAGAAACTGGAAGTGAAGGTTGTTCAACCTTCCAGTTCTGACATGAATGTTATTGATGCTGAATATGGCTTAACATCCAATGATCAATCTGGTGGTGACTTCTATTCTTTGGAAGAACTTGATCAGCTGGAGGATGGTGACTTGGCAATGATAGTGAGGAAGTTTGGCAAATTCAGATTCAGAAGGAATCCCAATCTTAAGTTCAAGCCCAGGTTTCAGAGAGGTGGTTCTTCCTCTTCAAATAGCACAAAGGGTGGCTATAAAACTGGAACTGTGGAAAGAAGAACAATCAGGTGCTACAATTGTAATGAGTTGGGTCACTTTGCTACAGAATGTAAAAAGCCAAAGCAAGTGAGAAGGAACTCATTTGATTCTAGCAAGAAGAATAAGATCGGGAAAGCTTATGTTGCCGAGGGAAAGAGTTGGGATGATACTGATAGTGATGAAGAAGCTGGTGAAATTGGAAACCTAGCTTTAATGGAAAATGAGGCAAGCACTTCATCATCATTCATGTCAGAGGTAAAGTTTACTGATACTGAAATGATCTATCATCTTAGTACTAATGTTTCATGTGCACGTAGAGAAAATGATAGAATAATTCTTTTGAACACAGCTCTTGAAAAGGAGGTAAAAGAATTAAAACTTGTGTATGTTAATCAGGATGAACTAACTAAGAAAATAACATTTCTTGAGAATAGGGTTAAATGTTATATTCAACTGGAAACCATTCTTAAGGATCACATCAGTGAACTTAAGGTCAAGGCTAATGCTTACTATAACTCTTGTAAGACTGCTACAGAAATCATCAATAAACAAGTTATTGGTCATAGTGTAGGAATAGGGTATGACTATAATGAGTCTATTGGAGAGTTAA
The DNA here is from genome assembly GCA_030848705.1 of Heracleum sosnowskyi. Classification (NCBI taxonomy): domain Eukaryota; kingdom Viridiplantae; phylum Streptophyta; class Magnoliopsida; order Apiales; family Apiaceae; genus Heracleum; species Heracleum sosnowskyi. The sequence goes on along the minus strand of CM061239.1, from coordinate 44,971,258 downwards.
GCATAAACACCCCTAATAGAGTCAGTGCTGAAGAAAGGGGTGTGCCATATGTGCTTAAAGGTATTAAAACACCTTTCTTTAAAGAATCCTTGGCAGGACCTCTGAATGAAGATTCTATCATTATTCAAGAGGAGATGCGTATTGAGGATCTTGCTTTTGAACTTGTTCAGTCCAACAAGTGTATGTCTGACAAACCAGTCAAAGTTGTTTCAGAAACAGATACTAAGTCAGACATCCATAAAGTGGATCAAAACAACTGTAGAACCAACATGCATGTTGTTAATCTTTCTCATAAAGCATGTGGTGTGGTTAATTGCATGTCTTGTGCTTTCAATGTTATGTATGCTTATTTTAATAGTAAGCATGTATCTGATAATAAGACTACTCCACGTCAACATGTTAATAATAAGAAGTGTTGGTCCTCGTGTATTGCAGAAGGGGGGGGGGGATGAATGCAATACTGATAAAATTCAATCTCAGTTTCAACAACCAAAACTAAGATTTAATGTTATCAATAATATGTATGCATTCACAAACAGTATAATCGAGAAGACAGGATTCACAAAATAAATGTTTTATTTATTTTGCAAAGTGTTGCTACAACCTCAAGAGAGAATTCTTGAGCTTCGGTTTTTCTTCAAGACACTTGCTTGTCTTCGTTACATACCTAGAATGAATTAATAGTCTAAGTATAAAACTAATCCTATCACTGTCAACATGAGTCTGTGAAGCTGCTGTCATTATCAAGTGGCAGCTTCTTACAAAGTGTCTACCCATGTGACTTTCCTAAATTGCTAACAATGTTAGATATACATTACAAAGAAAACAACCTAGATTCATTCTATTTCTAGCTAAAACAATTCAGCAAATAGAGACTTGACCTTGCTCTTGAATTGATTCGCTTTTGTTTGTAGTGCTTGAAGCTTCTGTCGTAGTCTTGCAGACTTGGTGCAGCTTAGGGATACTGCAACACGCATGTTTCTTGAACATTGAAACTGTCACGGGATTTGACTGAGAAAGATACCTAGAACAAGGATCTTTCTCGAGACAGTTACTTTTGCCGCAAAGCTTGCTATCACGGGAATGTGCTTTTGGTGACAGTATGAGTTCCCCGCATAGTGTGCTGTCGAGGTTTCCAAACTTGCTGTCGAGGGCTAAAGTTGTTGTCGCGTAGTCTTCCGCCAATGTTGCTGTCAGAGTGAATATGCTGTCTTGACTTGCAACATTCTGTCTTCTTGTAATCTTACTGTCAGTGCTTATGACAGTAACCTTTATTCATGTTGTCATCTAATATGCATTCTTTGAGGCTTGAACACAGAAGGTGAACTTCTTCCAAATTACACAATTAAAATAACATTGCATACTGATTACAAGAACATACTTTGGTTGTGACAGTATGTTCTACTTAATTAAAAAATTAAGTATATACAAAGTTAAGTTGTTCCTATGCTATCACCCATAAATCCCAACAATTTCCCCCAATTTGTTTTTATGGACAATAACAACAAATTTACAATATATGCTGACAACTTAACTAACAAGATCAGAATGGATTTAGAATGTTTACTTAGCTTGAGATTTCCTCTTCTGTCTTGTTACTTCCTCTCTTCTGAGAGCTTCTACCAAGCAGCCTCTTAGACCTTCTACAATAGAGATTTTAGCAGGTGTGACTGCAGCATCTTCTATTTCTTCAATGATCTTCTTGATAGTAGGAGAAATAAGAGAACTAGCATCCCTGAGATTCAACCATTGCTCTTGATCAAATGGATAGCTTCTGAAGTGGAGTTCTTCATGAATGAGCTTGAATCTACTTCCACGATAAACATTGAGAGACATCCTCCTTTGCTTGTCCAGCTTTGAATCTTCTCCTTTTCTCCTTTCCAATAATTCCTCTATCTTGTCAGAACAGATCTGCTCCAGGGGATGAATTGATCCAGCTAACATATACTGTAAATCCTTCAAAATAGTTGTTTTTAGCTTGTGCAAGCTGCAAACATAGATTTCTTCTTTTAGATGCTTGATTCTTAAGGGATTTTCCAGCATACATGTTTGATAATTTGGAGCTTCACTTTCTGCCTTGTTGGCAGTCTTGCATCTTTCTAGGAGTTCAACTTCCTTCTTATCAAGTTCTGACTGATATTGAGAATATTGAGAAGAGTCAGGTCTTTTGCTTGGCTTGGGTTGCCCTTCCTCTGTGGGTTGGGTTTGCCTTTCTTCTGTGGGTGAATCATCAAACTCATAGTACCAGTGATATGGTATAGGAGAAGCTGGTAAATCAGTTGAAATATCAGCATCATCAAAATCTGCAAAGTTGTAGCCAAATTTCTGATAGAATTCAGCATCCCTATCAGCTTGATATTTCAGAATATGTTCCATAACAGACTCTGGAACATTATCATAGCTCTCCAGCAACTCTACCATTCTTTCCAGGTAGAAGAAGTCAATTCTCCTTTTATCTAAGGTTGATACCCTACCACTGGTTGATGTGGATACCAGATTGAAATCCTTATCAACCTTGGTAGATCTTGATTCTTCCCACCACAGAATGTACTCAGTGACCTCTTGATTTGCATCCATCTTAACCTCAGCACTCTTGATTTCTCTAGATTGCATCTGTTGTATCTTAAGACTGTTGGGAGGTATTGATTGAATTGGCTTCTTAAGATTCCTGCCAAATCCAGTGGCCTTTTCCTTTCCTGAGTACTTGTGCTTTCCTTCAGGTTTCTGTCTAGACAACCATGCTTTTGCTTTAGCTTTCAGTCTTATGGGCTTGACAGTAGCTTTGGTTTCATCCTTGACAGAACCTTTTTTGACAATACCTTTGTCGACAGTATCTTCCATGACAGCATCTTCTATGACAGTATCCTTGTCGACAGTACCTTTGGTGACAACATCTTTTTCTGCATTTATGCAATCAATAGCACATCTAAGAATGCTTGCCTCCAAAGCTTCCAGTATTCTTGGCTCCTCTTCATCTGTTGCACCAACATCTTTCTTTTCTTGACTAGGAGTTTCTTCATTGCCTTCATTCTGAGATTGAATACCAGTATTCCCAGAATTACTTCCACCAGCATTTCCAGAAGCTTCACCACCTCCAACCTCATCATCATCATCATCATCATCATCATCATCATCCTGAGAAGGAATGTCATAGAGACAGCTTCCACCTTGATCATTTATTTTGGCAGTGGCTCTAGAGATTAGTTCCTTCACTCTAGCTCCCAGTGCTTTGTCTCTCAACACCAGCATTTTGTAGATCTCTTGAACAGCATAAACTCTTCCTGGATTGGCATTTGAACTGAGTATTCCATCTAACACTTTCAGAATTGACTTGGTTTCCATTCTAGATGGGCTAACCAAATTCATGAAGCTGTTCCTTCTTGTGCCATCCTTAGTTTTAGATCTGTAGAAAACACTTGGTGGATTTGTGTAGACTTCAGGTAGCTTTTGTGTGATCAGGTTCTGGATTTGCATATCCAATATTTCATTGAATGGTGTTTGAGTTGCCCTGATCTTTCCCTTCAAAGCACACAACACCTTTGCTGGCAGACTCTGCAATAACTGCATTGTGATGAAATAAGATATGCCAGAAGTGAAATAGATACTTACAACCCATCTTTTCTCATCATTCACCATTACACTGACACTGGTGATTTGATCCTTTAACAGTTTTGTGGTGTTGGTTGGACGGTTGCTTGGAGCATTCATTGCTTCTTCCACCAAACTGCTAAATTCACTGTCATGGTTGTGTAATGTGCTCTCCCTGTAATCCACCATTAAAGTATTGACTTCTTCTTGATCATACTCAGTACCATTGGACCAAGTATTTCCTTTATGGATGGATTCAGGCAGTTTCCCTTTACATTTCCCAAGCTTATTTTGTTCCTCCATTTCTCTCCATCTTCTTTGTAGAGCAGATTCTTGAGTTGCTGAAGTTGGCTCTCTGATTGTCACAGGAGGTAGAATTGGATGTCTAGATGCAGGTCTTCTTTGCATTGCATCTTGAGTTGCCTTAGACATCAACACTCTTTCTCCATCCAAGTCAACTTCAACAAGTTCTTCAGCTTTATCCTTTGGTTGTCCACTGCTTGGTTTGACTTGCTCCCCCTTAGACATTGCTTTTCCCTTAGCTCCCCCTTTGGTCTTCACAGTTACTGGCTCCCCCTGAGTTCCACCTGATTCCTGAATAGACAATGATTCTGATCTTGCTACCTTCTCCCCCTTAGTTGAGTTGGCAGCTAGTAGGTCAGTAAGGAACTGGATAGAGAGTTGAGTAGCAGCAAAACCATCAACCACCAGTTGAGAGAGAGAGTCCATCTTGGAGTGCAAAGTAGCACACTGTCCTTCCAGAGCTGCAATCCTGTTACCAAAAGTAGCAGAGGGGCCACCATACCTTAACCTTCTTGGAGGGGAAGGAAAAGAAAGTGGCTTGGAGGCTATGGGGGTTCTCACACTCTCAGGGTGTTTTTGAGTGATCTCATCACCCCTCACAGATTGACTCTCAAGGCCTAATGCCTGAATAGTGTGGGCTCCCTCAAAGTCTCTCTGGACATGCTCAAGTCCCTCTCCTTTTGCCAGAACATTTGGCTGCCTCTCATTTTTATGCTCACCTCTCTTTTCTTTTATCTCTCTTTTCTTTTGCACACCCTCACTCAACCTAGATGCATGGGTATGAGCAGTACTAACATGCATGGAAGGAAAAGATTTAGAATGTACCTTTAAGAGTTTGGTAAGAGGTAGATCATCATCAGAGGCATCCTCAATGAGTACAGCATCAAAATTAGGCTGAGAGGACTGGACAACATCTTTGGCATGAATGTGACTGTTAGTTGGAGTCTGGACAACAGGTTCTGGCATGACAGCATCTTTGGGAAGTGGAGTGACAGTAGGTTCTGTAGTGACAGTATCTTTCTCTCCACCCATGACAGCAGCTGTGTCCAGGACAGCAACATTGCCAGTGTCTTTGACAGCAACAGAGGCTGTGACAACATCTTCCTTAAGGTAAGATGCTCCTTGGAGTTCAGACAAAGTGTTGGTTGTTTCATTTTCTGACAAACTACCACTTTGCCCTGGCTCAGTGTTTGGAGGAGTGGTGTCCATTTCACTTTGAGAAATGGGTTCTTGTGGACCACTAGATGGGGGCTCATCCATGATTGGAGATGGATGATCAAAACCTGAAGGGTTGGGACTGTCCCCTTCTCTAGGTTGTGGAGAAGAAACAAAAGAATGGGTAGGGAAGGAAGAAGTTGAAAGTGTAGCAGAGAGTTGGGGCTGATTCACAGGAGAAACATGTGAATCATCAAAAGGAATAGAGAAATCCTCACTGTGCCCTAACTCACTGTGTGTTTCTTCAAGTGGAGGTTCCTCTGGTTGTGAACCATGAGTTTGTGCAGACTCTGTACAGGGTGCCTTGGGAGACAGGCCAATTTCAATAGATGCACCTTGTTGAGAAGGCACATATAGGGAGGTGTTTGAATCCCTTTCAGTAACCACAGTTTGTTGAGAAACTGCAGTGGTTTTAGTCCTCCTAACTATCTTCTTCTTAGGCTCAGGGGGAACCACTGGGGGTTCTGTTTGACTAGCCTCCTTATTTGTTGCACTAGGTGCAGTGTCTCCCTCTTGACTAACAGAGCTACCACCAACATCAGCTTCTAAGGGCCTTTTTCTAGATTCTTTCAAGGCTTCTCTTTGGGCTTTGGAAAGTCTAGAGGGCCTAGGTTGAGTGTATAGTGTTGAATGTGGGTTAACTGAATTTGGGTCTAATTCAGTTTCATTCTCAAGAGTGAAAGAGTCATAACCAGAGGGTAATGGTAAATCAGGGTTGGACACTTGATCAACCATGTGCTGAGTGAAACAAAGTGGAATATGTGCATTGAGATTCTGTGAGGATAACAGTGTGTGTGTGTGTGTGTGTGTTCTTTTTCAAAATTGAGCAAGCCTCTAAACGAGGGGCATCATTATTAAAATCACAGAATGAATTAATGCACATCATAAGAAAGCGAGGGTAGATTGATACCTTCTTACCTATGGCAGCCCTGAGGTGTGCCATGAGGAGAGCTCCAACATTCACCTTTTATCCATGGACAAGAGAATGTGTCAGTTTCTTGAAGTAGGAGGGTATTCCATTCCAGCCTGTGGACTTGGTAGAGAACACCTTGACCATCACATCAAGTATCATGCTCCACTCCTTTCTCAGATGCTTCCTATCCATTTCACCAGACGGATACCATTTGGTAGTCCCCTCTTCGAGAATAGGGCCTGCATACCCAATCTTCAAGAAGAGCTTCTTAAGAGTGTCATCATTGGCAAGTTCAGCAAATTGTTGTCCTGCTTCAAGTGTAATTCCAAGAGCAGTGTTGATGACCTCAGCTGTAAGAGTGTATTGTTGCCCAGAGATTGTGAATTGAATACTCGGGTTCTCATCCTCAGTTTGAGCAACAGCAGTTCGCCAAAAAGCCTCAATTCTGTCTAAGTCGAGAATGGGGGTTGAGGTGATGGCAGAACCGAGATAGGACTTGTTTAAGAAAAACACTAGTCCTTTGAGACCTTCACCAACATCATTTGGGGAAAAGATGCCAGCAAAGTTTGTTTGAGAGAGAGTCTGTTTGGGTGCCATGGAGATTTCAAGAAAAGAAGAAAGTAAGAAAGTGGCTTTTTGCTTGAAGAAAAGTATATTGCCTTGAGTTCGATGAGAGTGATATGTCTGAGTAACTGAGGAATAAATAGAGGTATCTCAAACGTTGTGCACAAAATGTGGAATTAAAGAACGTGTCTTAACCCACTCTTATAACACGTCAGTTACTGCCCGTTATTCACTGACCAACGTGGGATAGATATCCAATTTCAACGGTCCACTATTGTTGACAGTAACCTGTGCGCTAGAAAAAATCTGTCAGTAATAAGAGGTGGTGACAGTAGGTTTTGCGCGACAGCAACTATTGCGCAAAAACTTGCTGTCACCGTTAAGCATATGAATGACAGTATCCTTTACAAGTCTTGACAGAAAGTCTTTCCCTGATGTCAAGAAGGTTGCTGTCAAGAAACACACGACATTATCCTTCTTAATGACAGTAACTTCGATTGGGAATTGGTTCTGTCATGAACTTATTAGAATGCTTTATTCATAAACTCAACCTAAAATTGACAAATTATGGATTTAGCAATGTAATCTTTTGAACACAGATATTATGCAATTAACACAGACAAATCATAAACTCAATAACCACAAAAACAAGAACTTTTATTATTATTAATAAAATCACTTAAATAAAGCATTGAGTACATTATTCTATGATTTTATCAACTAGTTCTAAAAGCTCTTCCTTAATCTCTTCTTCAGTGCGACCTTCTTCCTTGAGAAGTGCCTAAAGCTCCTTCTCCTCTTCCTGCGCCTTGGCCTCCTCTTCCTTTTTCTTTTCCCTCATTTTCCAAAAATATCACGAGCATTTACATTTTAAACTAAGTATATCTTACATTTTTTATTTTTCCATACTAAAACCCCTCTTTTTCCAAAAATTTAACGAGCAAACCCTTTCTTATTTATTTTAAAATCTGTTTTAATGTTTTTAATTAATTAAAAATGTTTAGCTATTTTTACATGTCTGCTTATTTTTTAACAAATACAATTAAAAAATAATAAAAAAATAACATTTAACAATCCGTGCATCGCACAAGTTATGATCCTTATGAATTTAATGTTAAGATCAAGTCAAGAATTAAATCACTTGAAGAAATTAATGCCTTTCCAGTTGGAAGAAGTAAAGACAGAAGATAGAATGTTGAAGCTCTGTGTCTTTTACTTTTGATGTTCTGTGTAATGAATTGTCCAAGTCCTGTGTCTTGTATTTAAGTCATTGCTTTTCTTTAAATCATCCCACGTGCAAGTCAATTAACAGAATGTGATTTGCACTAGGAAGACAAGCAGAAAAACAATCAATTAAGCCTTGGAAGACTTTCAGGAAGACAAAGAATGCATTAGGAAGACAATCGGGAAGACAAGGATTTACACTAGGAAGACAATCGGGAAGACTCACTTGTGAGTCTTCCTAGTTTAAAAAACAGAGTCTTCCTAGTTTAAATCTAAGTCTTCCTAGTTCATTTTTATTCGCGAAAGCGTACCTGATTCCATGACGGTAGATATTAATACGGATTATGGGACTTGATCTTCCACAGACTGATTCGCCTCTAGCCGTATCTCGCTCAACTTGATGGGAATAGAGGAGTAGAGGTTGTGAATAGCCTTGGGGACCAAAACCCTATTATCGTCTTTATATAGTCGTCTAATTAGACCCCATTAACCCTAATCAGATTACTATTGGGTATTACACATTACAAATCCCATACCGAATAAGATGTTATTGGACCCTTTATTTTAGACCACTTAATTAGTCCAAATATAGAATAAACATTAAATATAATTGTCTTTAATTTGTAAGCCCATAAATTATGATTATTAATAAAATAATCTAACAATCTCCCACTTGGGCTACAAATTATACCAAACAACAATTACATTCAATAACCTTAAGTGCGCACAAAATTGTTTATTCTTTACAATCATCTTCCTTAGTCAATCTGGTCCATCTCATATATAAACATGAAACCAAAGCGACCTTCGTCACATCACCGTAACTCGATCCTCAATGATCACCACATAAATATACTCAATGACATAGATCAAGTATGGATCTGTAACTGGAAATTACATGCAATGTGATCTCAATCATGCATATTTCCAATTGATCCTTAATACCTTAGTGAGATCAATCTTTATTCTTTCAACTTTATGTCAAAACCACAATTGAAAAACAATAACTCATTTAGAGCAATAATAGAGAGATAAAAAAAACTAACTTTATTCTGCAGAAAACGCAATGTATCACAATAGTGTCAAACTAAAACTGAGTACCGAATATAAGAACAAAACAAAACTCCCACTAAAACTGAATATCCTCCAATTAGGCAACACTAATATGAGTAATATGCCCATGAAGACCTTAGGTGTCAAATAAACTTTAGTTAGTGGGTCTGCTAGCATAAAATTTGTTCTTACGTGCTCAATATACACTATATGATTGTGTACTCTCTCTATAACTAAATATTTAATGTCTATATCATTTAGACATAAAACAAATATAACCATATGTAGATTATTCTTTATCTACGCAATCTGAAAGATCAGAATCGGAATACCTGATGATAATATTCTCAATTGCCTTTTAAATATTTACTAATGGAGAAAACTAAATATACAATTTCAATATTCTTGCATTTAAAATCTCTACTAATGGAGGAAAGTAAATATAATATTATTACATTTAAAATCTCTACTAATGGAGAAAGTAAATATACAATAGATCTTTACCAATGGAGGAAACTAAATATTCAATTATAATATTCTTGCCTTCAAATATCTAAATTTAAAAAAAAGTGTATTAATTTACATTATTTTGAACTTTCTTTTATTATTATCTAGATATTCTCATAATATTTCTTTTCAAATGAAATTACTATCTTAAAATTCTGTTCTCCTAAACTTTCTTTTTAATATAATATAATAGAAAATACAAGAACATATTGGTAAATAAGAAGTTAAGAAATTAGATCGGTCTTGCATAAGAAATTAAGTAATTACTTGGTAAATAATTAATTATCTTTAATACTTTCATACAAACAGCCAGTGTTCTAAAAGTCGGCGATTAATCGGGATTAATCGCCGATTAATCGCTAGACGGAGGGCCGCCGAACTGATTAAGCAAAAATCGGTCAATTAATCATTTTTTCAGAAAATCGGTCAAAAATCTGCTAAATCGGTCAAAAATCGGATTAATCGGTCAAAAATCGGGCTAATTATTAAAAAATAGTAAAAAATAGTTAAAATTTTAAAAAATAATTTAAAATTTTAAAAGGTAGAAACTTGATTAAACAATATAAAAAAATATTATTTTTGTACATATAATTATAATTTTAGATGCCTAAATCGTAAATTCTCTTAATTTTTCCTCTTTAATTGAAAAGTTAAACCTTCAAAATTTTATTTATTACAATTATATAACATTTTTAACATATTTGCATAAATATATGATAATAACATATGTTTAGTTGAAATAACGAAACAATTATATATATGAATATAAATGTATATAAAAAATATTATTAAATTTATTCCGATTAATGATCTGATTTATCATTCCGATTAATCCTCGATTACCCGATTAATCCCTGGACGGTGCATTCACCGATTAACTCTGATTCCCGCTTTTTACAACACTACAAACAACTAATTAATAGTATAAATATACACCTAAACTCTGTTAATTGTCTACTACAATTTTTTTTGTCAACAGTGTTCTTCTTTACTTTTTTGTTTGTTCATGTTAAAAGTGTGTATATGAGTACATGAGTATGAGACTTTTTCTTTTATATTATTTATCTTATTACGTTTGTTTGTATCCTAATGCAGAATCATATTAAAATCTTTGATACGACAAGTTATTTGTTATTGCCTATTAGTGTTGATTGAGTTAAGACATGGATTAATAAGGAGGGGGATTCATCAGTTAATCAGTTAAATAATAGGCCGAGCAAGGTGATTTTCATGTACATTCAGTTGTGAATTGATTTATATGTTTATGTGTGTACGTTATTAGTTTTGAATTTATAGTTAAAAGTTGATACACCTGTATACAAGATAACTCGAAAGTGGGGAATTCATCATGTCTTCAAAAACAAATTTTATCATTGTTTTTTAACGTTTAGATAGTTATTGCTCTAATTTTTATGAGAAAAGATTATATCTGTTAGTAAAATATTTTCTCTAATTCATACACGAAAATTCAAAAATAAAAATTGTATTTTAAGAAATTTATAGTGTGTGCATTTCGAAAATATCATGTTAAGATTTATTCGACTGAAAAATTTATTTAGTGTGTGCATTTTTAACAAAATTTAATAAATCGGTGCATCTATAACAAAAGTCATACAAGAATAAGAAACATTGAGAAGAGGTCATTAATTATTATTTTTAAAAGGAAGAGGTTGTTGTTGTTTTTGTTGTTATTTGTTTTGACAAAAACAGATCATTATTAATAAAAAATTCTCCCAACAACAAAAATGATGTTTGTTCATATTTTTTTATTTTTTCTTATTGGGAGTAGATTCGGAGGTAGTGAAGATTTTAATAGCTGTGAAGGTATAATTGTAGTTTTTGATTGAACGATCTAGAACTATATATATATAATTCAAAACAAAACTTAATTTTATATTAGAAATATTATTTTATTTAAAAAAGTTTTTTGTACAATATTTTTTGAGAAAATTTAGAGATATTATTATAAAGCCGCTGCGAAGCGCGGCTTAGTAAACTAGTATACCTATATAAAGGAGAAGACGGGGACGGTGAGGTGGCGCCTCTAGAATCGCTCCGTTCTATTTTTCTAATTTTCTCAAGTTTTCTCAATTTTTAATTTTAATAATTACAACTTCCTTTATTATTTTCGATTTTGTAGGAAGGAAATTGGAAATTACACTTTTATTATTTTAAAACTTGATAGAACTTTCTTTTATTATTTTCAAACTTGATAGAACTTTTTTTTGATTTAGAAAATTACAACTTCCTTATTATTTTCGAATTTGTAGGACTTGATAAAACTTTCTTTGATTTAGAAAATTACAACTTCCCTATTATTTTCGAATTTGTAGGCTTGATAGGACTTTCTTTTATTATTTTCAAACTTGATAGAACTTTCTTTGATTTAGAAAACTATTTTTCTAATTTTCTCAAAATTTTGAATTATTAATATTAAAAACTCAAAAGTATCTCAACTGTTTTTAAAATCTTTATTAATAGAGGTAACTAAATATATAATTTTAACGTTCTTGCCTTTAAAATCTTTACTAATAGAGGGAAGTAAACATCTAATTTCAATATTCTCCTAAATTATTAAAAATTAATAGTTAAGGTAATAATTATATAAAAAGTAAGTCTCTCATCTTGACAATATTGTACAGAAGGAAGTTTCCAATATTTTAGTCTAGGAAAAATTTACATATCTGAAAGGCATATGATTTAGCCTATTTGTAATTCGAGGATTCTACTCAACTTAAACAAGAATGTAATAAGTAAATATTAGATCAGATGTCACAGGAATCTCAGAAGATTATATCTGTCAAAGAATGAAGATTAAAGTCATCTACAGACTTGAAGTTATTCTACATTGAAAGAAGCTCAATTTATTGATCAAGCCTCAATGAAGTATTCAAGCTCAGTGGATTTATTAAAGTGACGGAGATTTCAAGTGGTGACAGAAAAAGATACTGATTACGGAGTTCTTGAATGAGAAGGAAGTGAATCACTGCTTAAAGTCAAATAGATAAAGAACAAACATTGTCGTTAGTCACTCATGAACCAGACAGTGCATCGAGTGTCAACGTACTATTATGTTTGTTATTTATCTAAGTTTTAAGTGATTCTGGAATTAAGTGAGAAGTCAATTAATTCTATTTATTCTCTTATAAATAATTAATACTATTGAGTAAATTATTTATTAAATTAATTCTGTAAAAATTTAATTTAATACATAATTTATTTAGTTAATTATTTAAATTAGAATAAAAAGAAATTAATTGAGAAGTCAACTAATTCTATTTATTCTCTTAATAAATAATTAATACTATTAAGTATATTATTTATTAAATTAATTCTGTAAAGAATTAATTTAATACATAATTTATTTAGTTAATTATTTAAATTAGAATAAAAATGAACTAGGAAGACTTAGGAAAATGAACTAGGAAGACTCACAAGTGAGTCTTCCCGAAAGTCTTCCTAGGACAATTCCTTGTCTTACCGAATGTCTTCCTATTGAATTCATTATCTTCCCGTAAGTCTTCCAAGAACAAAATGATTATTTTCCTCTAAGTCTTCCAAAGGCAATTTGCTTTCTGTAACTTGCACGTGGGTGGACAAAAGATAAAGTAATGCATTTGATTTAAATAGAAAAAGCAAGGCAGGAGACCAATGATTCAAGATTTACAAAAACTGAAGAACAAAAGACAGCAGGACAAAAGCTTTTCATTTTCTCTCTGTCTTTATTCCATTCAAACTGTCGAAGCTAATTAATTTCATCAAGTGAATTAATTCTTGATTTGTTCTTAACATTTAATCCATAAGAATCATTTCACTTGTACTACTTTAGCTTTCTAGCGGATCAAAATCCCTAGATTTTATATCGAACTACTTTTTAGTATTCGATCCTTTTTATTACAAAAATAGATAAATTCATGTCGAATTTATTCTAGATTTGTTTTATCAAGTTCTTTGTAATCAGTGATCAAAATTGTAACACCCTTCAAGTTTAATAGAGTTTTATTTAACTTGAATATTGTTTCAGTTTTATTCCGCAATAATTTGTTCTAAATTGTTAAATCTTAAAAGGACAAATTTGATTAAACGGTATAGTTTGTATTCAACCCCCCTTCTACAAACTTATCAGGACCTAACAATTGGCATCAGAGCCTTTTGATTGATATACAAATCAAAGATCCAATTGTTTGAGATTTTTTTAACTCTGAAATTTTTATTTTTCTAAAAATCTCAAAAATGTCTACAACTCAGAAAGTGGGTACAGTTAAAATCCCAATGTTCAACAAGGAGCATTATCCAATGTGGAAGAAGAAAATGCTTATATTTCTGAAGGTTGCAAATCCTAAATACATTGATGTGCTGAAGAACGGTCCCAAACTCCCTATGATTATTGAGGGAGAATTAATTGTGGATGGTGTTGTGACTAGGGCTGCTAGAACGTACTCTAAAGATCCCAAAGAGTACACTCCTGATGAGAAAGAGGATGTTACCTTGGATTCCTGTCTTCAGTTGATCCTTATTGATTGTCTTGATCCTATCATGCATAATCTTGTCCTAAATTGTGATACTGCCAAACACATTTGGGGAACCATAGAGATAATCAATGAGGGGACAGAGGAAGTTAGGGAGAATATGTTGGAAATTCTCACCTCACAATATGAGCATTTCAGATCAAACCCTGGTGAAGGTATCTCTCAGGTTTTTGAGAGATATAACAAATTAATCAATGATCTGAATCTCAATGGGAAGCACTACACCAACAAGGAGATTAACAAGAAGTTCCTTCTTACACTTCCACTTCATTTGGAGCACAAAATATCTGTCATTAGAGAAGCAAGAGATATGAATGAGTTTGCTTTGGAAAGATTGTATGGTGTTCTGAAGACCTATGAGCTGGAGCAGATTCAACAAAGGGAGCTGTATGGAACTGGGAAGATTGTTGGTACCTCTACTGCATTGGCTACTGAAGTCCCACAGAAACTGGAAGTGAAGGCTGTTCAACCTTCCAGTTCTCACATGAATGTTATTGATGGTGAATATGGATTAACATCCATTGATCAATCTGGTGGTGACTTCTATTCTTTAGAAGAACTTGATCAGCTGGAGGATGGTGACTTGGCTTTGATAGTCAGGAAATTTGGGAAGTTCAGATTCAAGAGGAATCCCAATCTTAAGTTCAGACCCAGATTTCAGAGAGGTGGATCTTCATCTTCAAGTGGCACAAGGGGTGGCTACAAAACTGGAACTGTGGAAAGGAGCACAATCAGATGCTACAATTGCAATGAGTTGGGTCACTTTGCTACTGAATGTAAAAAGCCAAAGCAAGTGACAAGGAACTCATTTGATTCTAGCAAGAAGAATAAGATTGGGAAAGCTTATGTTGCTGAAGGAAAGAGTTGGGATGACACTGACAGTGATGAAGAAGCAGGTGAGATTGGGAATCTTGCACTCATGGCAATAGGAGGCAAACTCTTTGATTCCATGTTATCTTCACCCAACATGTCTGAGGTAAAGTTTACTGACACTGAAATGATTTATCATCTTGGTGGCACCATAAGTTGTGCACGCACTGAAAATGATAGAATAAATCTTTTAAACACAAATCTTGAAAAGGAATTAAAAGAATTGAAACTTGTGCATGTTAATCAGGATGAACTTACTGAGAAAATTGCTTTTCTTGAGAATAGGGTTAAATGTTATATTCAACTGGAAACCATTCTCAAAGATCAGATTAGTGAGCTTAAAACCAAAGCTAATGCCTATTACAACTCTTGTAAAACGGCTAAAGAAATTTTCAATAAACAAGCTATTGGTAATCATGTCAGTATAGGTTATGATTATAATGAGGCTATTGGATTGCTTGGTATTAATACACCTTGTAGAGTCAGAGAAGAAGGAAAGGTTGTTCCTTATATACTTAAGGGTATTGAAACACCCTTCTGTAAAGAATCCATAGCAGATCCTATGAATGAATACTCTATAATCATTGCTGAAGAGATTCGTGAAGAAGATATGGCTTTGGAAGTTGAACAGTCCAAAAAGTGTATATCTGATATTCCAGTCAAAGTTGCTACAACTAAAAAGACTAAATCAGATATCCATAAGTTGGATCAAAACAACTGTAGAACTAACATGCCTGCTGTTAATTCTTCTCATAAAGCATGTGGTGTGATTAATTGCATGTCTTGTGCTTTCAATGTTATGTATGCTTATTTTAATAGTAAGCATGTATCTAGTGATAAGACTGCTCCACGTCAACATGTTAATAATAAGAAGCATGTTAAAGCAAAGACTACTAGTCCTCCTCAGACTAGAGTGGATTCATTTATCCCTAAGCCTACTCAGAAATGTGTTAAGGCTGGCTATAAATGGAAACGCTCTTATATGAAAGAGGATGAAGTAGTTTTAGTTAGAAATGTTGTTTTGCCTGACAAAGGCCAGTTCTTTAAGTATGCCGGACCCAATCAATTTTGGGCTCCGAGGAAGGACTAATCAATCTGATATTGCAGGGAGTTAAACAGGTAAACCGTGTTATGTGGATTCTTGACAGTGGCTGTTCAAGGCATATGACCGGAGATAGAGCCCTGCTATCAGATGTGGTTGTGAAAGCTGGCCCAGTAGTTACCTTTGGAGATAACAGCAAGGGTATTACGAAAGGATATGGCTGTTTGAAGTACGGAAATGTTATCATTGAAGATGTTTCATTTGTGGAAGGTCTGACGTTCAATCTTCTCAGCATCAGTCAGTTCTGTGACAGAGGATATGCTGTTTCCTTTGAAAGAGAGAAGTGTCAGATCACTCACAAGAAGAATGGAAAGCCTGCTCTTCAAGGAGTAAGGAAAGGTGACTTGTTCATAGCTGATCTGAACTCGGGATTCAAAGATGAAGTTAATTGTTTTTATGCTAAAGCTTCATCAGATGATAGTTGGCTATGGCACAAGAAGATGTCTCACCTTAACTTCAAAACCATGAACTCTTTAGTCAAGAGGGAATTGGTTAGAGGTTTACCTCAGATGGAATTTACACAGGAAGGACTGTGTGAGGCATGTCAGAAAGGAAAGTCAAAGAAAGCTTCTCACAAGGGCACTGACACATCATCAATAACTGAACCACTTCAGCTACTGCACATGGATTTGTTTGGTCCAGTTAATGTGATGTCCATGTCAAAGAAACAATATGCACTTGTGATTGTTGATGACTTTTCAAAATATACATGGGTTTTATTCCTACATTCCAAGGATGAGACCCCATACCGGGTGATTGGCCATATAAAGTTGATTGAGCTGGATTCTAGATTCCCTGTTAGAGCCATAAGGTCAGATAATGGTACTGAATTCAAGAATGCCATTCTAAATGACTTTTGTGCTGATAAAGGAATAACAAGACATTATTCTGCCCCTAGAACTCCTCAACAAAATGGAGTAGTGGAAAGAAAGAATCGTACATTGATTGCAGCTGCAAGGACTATGTTAAGTGAGTCCAAACTTCCAACGTACTTTTGGGCTGAAGCAGCGAATACAGCTTGTTATACTCAGAATTGAACTTTAATCAACAAGGATTTAATGAAGACTCCGTATGAGATCATGAACAACAAGAAACCAACTGTCAAATACTTTCATGTATTTGGAGCAAAATGCTTTGTGCTTTTAGATGACAATGTGAAACGTGGCAAGTTTGATGCAAAGGCACAAGAAGCAATTTTTGTTGGTTATTCCAGAAGATCTTACAGGGTCTACTTGGTTGGCAGTCACACAGTAAAGGAAAGTGTCAATGTTACTTTTGATGACACTACATTCCCTAATATCCAAACAGCAGATTCATCTGAGAAAATGAAGTTTGATAACTTGCCAGACTCAGATTCAGATGATGAAGCCCCACCTGAAGTTATTGATGGTAATGATAATAACAATGATGATAATGATCATGGTGATGGTGGTGGAAACACTGGTAACAATGGAGATACCACCAACACTGGAGAAGAGTCATCAAGGCAATCAGGCAATAACTCAGGGGGAGCAAATGAAGGATCAACTAGTCACTCACAACATCAAAGTGAAATTCAAGGCGAATCATCAAGATCAAATCTTCCAAGACAGACTGTATGGAATAGAGCTCGTCCCTTTGAGCTGATCATTGGTGATCCAGATGTTGGAGTTAAAACTAGAAGTGCAACTTAGAATGAATGTCATTTTTTAGCATTTCTATCTAAAATGGAGCCAAAGAAAACTGAGGAAGCACTGACTGATCCAGATTGGGTGATTGCTATGCAAGATGAACTCAATCAGTTTGAACAACAGCAAGTCTGGAAGCTGGTACCCAGGCCAAAGAACAAGAAAGTAGTTGGCACAAGATGGGTATACAGGAACAAGCTAGATGAGGATGGCATTGTTACAAGGAACAAGGCAAGACTGGTTGCACAAGGGTATTCACAAGCTGAAGGCATTGATTATGATGAAACCTATGCACCAGTGGCTAGACTTGAGGCCATCAGGATGTTCTTAGCATTTGCTGCTTATTCCAATTTTAAAGTCTATCAAATGGATGTTAAGAGTGCATTCCTGAATGGTGAACTTGATGAAGAAGTGTATGTGGAACAGCCCCCTGGCTTTGAAAATCAGGAGCTGCTGGACTTTGTGTACTTTCTCTTCAAGGCTATCTATGGTCTCAAACAAGCCCCAAGAAAATGGTATGACACTCTCTCTGGTTTTCTTTTAGAAAATGGTTTTGTTAGAGGTATCATAGACAAAACTCTTTTTTCAAAGAAACACAAAAGTGATATGATATTAGTCCAAGTCTATGTGGATGACATCATATTTGGGTCTACTAATGATAATCTCTGTAAGAGATTTGCTGAGCTTATGCAGAGTAAGTTTGAAATGAGTATGATGGGTGAGCTGAAGTTCTTTCTTGGATTACAAGTAAGTCAAAGGTCAAATGGTATATTTATTTGTCAATCCAAGTATCTCAAAGAACTCCTCAAGAAGTATCACATGGAGGATTCAGCATCAGCAAGGACTCCATCTTCAACAGCCATCAAACTTGGAGCTTCTGACAAATCTATCAAGGTAGATGTTACAAGCTACAGAGGTATGATTGGCTCCTTACTCTATCTTACTGCTAGTAGACCAGATATTATGTATGATACATGCTTGTGTGCAAGGTTCCAAGCGGACCCTAGAGATGTACATCTCGTTGCTGTGAAAAGAATCTTGAGATATCTTAAGGGTACACCTAATCTAGGTATCTGGTACCCTAAAGATTCTGGTTTTAATCTTGTTGGATATACAGATTCTGATTATGCAGGTAGTGTTGTGGATAGAAAGAGTACCTCTGGGAGTTGTCAATTCCTAGGAGGTAGGTTGATTTCCTGGTATAGCAAGAAACATCAAACAGTTTCCAATTCAACAGCAGAAGCTGAATATATTGCTGCTGGAAGCTGTTGTGCTCAGATCTTATGGATAAGGAATCAATTAAAGGACTATGGCTTTGCATTAGACAAAATTCCTATTTTGTGTGATAATACAAGTGCCATAGCAATCTCCAACAACCCTGTGCAGCACTCGAGAACGAAGCACATTGATATCAGGTATCATTTTATCAGAGAGCATGTCATGAATGGAACTGTGGAGTTACATTTTGTACCCACAGAAGAACAGACTGCAGATATATTCACTAAATCTGTTGACGAATCCACATTTATCAAGTTAATTGGTAAATTGGGTATGTTAAACAGTCTTAGTGATTAACAATATCTCTGTCATGTTTGTTCTTTCAAAATCATTTTCTCTTGCTGATATTGAATGATATATTTTGCCAATTCTTGTTTTTGTATAAAGCTTGTTAATTTAAATATTCTGAATAATTTATTTTCTTTAAAAATACTTTTCTCATATTTTTTAAATATAGAAACCTATTTTTATTGAAAATTTATTTATTTAAGAATCATTTAAGTTAGTTTCAGATTGTAAATATTGTTGTTTAAATATTTCTGCAAGTTTATATTATTTTTATGCATTTCTATAATATTCTGTATAGTTATTGCCTGTAAATAGTTTCCTGTAAATATTTTTTTTTATTATTTTTTATTGCTTATTATTTATTATCTTTTATTTTCTATTTGTCTTAGATGTTTTTGTAAATATATTGTATATATTATTTTTGATCTAGCTCTTGCTTAGCTGGAAATTCAGTGTCAAATCCAATTCAGGTATTACTTTCTATCTCTCAATCCACTTCTTTTACTGTTGCTGAACCCAAGTGGTTGTTAGGGCTGACCAAGGGATTGTAGATCCACAATCTCTATCCCAGGTCTTAGAGCCAAACAATGAGTCTACAACTTAATTACTTGACCTCTCAGCCTAAACAGAAATCAAATGTTAAACAAAGAAGTATTTTGATTGAAACAGTGAGTGATCCCACAGCTCTGCCTCCTCTAAAGAAATTCAATATATACTGAGGCATCTGTCAGCCCATCTGTATCCTCTCAATAGGATATGGACTTTGAAATGGCCAATGAACTGTATCTAGAGACATTCTCTCAACAGGATGAATCTATTGAAATTCGCCATAGGGCCATGGCACTTTGTACTGAGTCAAGCACACTCTCATTACTCTCAATGGGAGAAAACAATTTCATTAGATGAAGCTCAGGACACAGTGAAAGCAGAGCACCTGCAACTGGTTACAGTGCCTACCATTGTTACGGTAGAAGTGCCTTCATAGGCATCTGAGGGAAAATTTGATTCTTTGCCAAATTTAAATAGAATCATTTTCTCCCCTCCCAGAGTGAACACCTCTGGCTCCCAACGGGATTTTCCACTCGCAGATTTATCTGGAGAAAGTGGAAGGCAACTTGGTCAGTCTATCACTGAAGCAATTCAGATTTCAAATCCAAGTGATTTGATAGACATGATTGAGGATCGGGATTTGCGAACTCCAATTGCACCACCACTGACCTCTCTTGAAGAGGCTAGGGTGAGTTTCAATGCAGGTACTGATCAAAAAGGAGCAAATAGACAGCTAATGTTGAGTGATAAGAGTCAAACACTGAGTGAAACACATGCACGTGAGATGAGTGTTACACTTACAAGAGAAATTCAAGTGAGTGCACACACAGACACATACACTGCAATGTAGTTAGCTCACATAGCTGATCTACAGGAACATCTATTCAAAACCCAGGCTGATAAAGAACTTTTGCAAGCACAAGTGGTTGAACGGTCTTCTTCTTCCACCTCTGTCAACAATCAGCTGGGACTGCTCAAGGAAATATTGAAGACAAATTTACTTCCAATCTCAACTCCATCAACTATCTCAACTCCTACTGGCTTCAGATACTCATAAAGTTAAATCTGTAGAGAATTCCTCAACTAAGGGGGAGAAGTTTCTAGAGAATTTTGAAGAAGCTAGTAAAAGGGAGCTGGAAAAGATATAAAAGGTAAAGGAGGAGTTTCAGGGGAGTAAAGGTAAATTAGCTCTGTTTTGTAAATGTTATATGTATAGAGCTTAGGTAAATCAAGACAGGTTCAATGTTATCATATGTTCAGTCTAGAGGAACATATGTCTTGCATTTATCTTTACTGGTGAAATCTGGAAATGTCATATTTGATCCAGAACTTTCTAGTATTTACTTAGGGTTAAGATCTTATCTTTTTCTTGGTTTTAGTTGAGTGATCCTCTAGGTATTTGGTTGTTATTCTCTAACAAACAAATAGGGGGAGATTGAAAGGCATATGATTTAGCCTATTTGTAATTCGAGGATTCTACTCAACTTAAACAAGAATGTAATAAGTAAATATTAGATCAGATGTCACAGGAATCTCAGAAGATTATATCTGTCAAAGAATGAAGATTAAAGTCATCTACAGACTTGAAGTTATTCTACATTGAAAGAAGCTCAATTTATTGATCAAGCCTCAATGAAGTATTCAAGCTCAGTGGATTTATTAAAGTGACGGAGATTTCAAGTGGTGACAGAAAAAGATACTGATTACGGAGTTCTTGAATGAGAAGGAAGTGAATCACTGCTTAAAGTCAAATAGATAAAGAACAAACATTGTCGTTAGTCACTCATGAACCAGACAGTGCATCGAGTGTCAACGTACTATTATGTTTGTTATTTATCTAAGTTTTAAGTGATTCTGGAATTAAGTGAGAAGTCAATTAATTCTATTTATTCTCTTATAAATAATTAATACTAGTGAGTAAATTATTTATTAAATTAATTCTGTAAAGAATTAATTTAATACATAATTTATTTAGTTAATTATTTAAATCAGAATAAAAAGAAATTAATTGAGAAGTCAACTAATTCTATTTATTCTCTTAATAAATAATTAATACTATTAAGTATATTATTTATTAAATTAATTCTGTAAAGAATTAATTTAATACATAATTTATTTAGTTAATTATTTAAATTAGAATAAAAATGAACTAGGAAGACTTAGGAAAATGAACTAGGAAGACTCACAAGTGAGTCTTCCCGAAAGTCTTCCTAGGACAATTCCTTGTCTTACCGAATGTCTTCCTATTGAATTCATTATCTTCCCGTAAGTCTTCCAAGAACAAAATGATTATTTTCCTCTAAGTCTTCCAAAGGCAATTTGCTTTCTGTAACTTGCACGTGGGTGGACAAAAGATAAAGTAATGCATTTGATTTAAATAGAAAAAGCAAGGCAGGAGACCAATGATTCAAGATTTACAAAAACTGAAGAACAAAAGACAGCAGGACAAAAGCTTTTCATTTTCTCTCTGTCTTTATTCCATTCAAACTGTCGAAGCTAATTAATTTCATCAAGTGAATTAATTCTTGATTTGTTCTTAACATTTAATCCATAAGAATCATTTCACTTGTACTACTTTAGCTTTCTAACGGATCATAATCCCTAGATTTTATATCGAACTACTTTTTAGTATTCGATCCTTTTTATTACAAAAATAGATAAATTCATGTCGAATTTATTCTAGATTTGTTTTATCAAGTTCTTTGTAATCAGTGATCAAAATTGTAACACCCTTCAAGTTTAATAGAGTTTTATTTAACTTGAATATTGTTTCAATTTTATTCTGCAATAATTTGTTCTAAATTGTTAAATCTTAAAAGGACAAATTCGATTAAACGGTATAGTTTGTATTCAACCCCCCTTCTACAAACTTATCAGGACCTAACAATATCAAACATTAATTTACTTGCCCACCAAGTCAAAATTACTCTAATCAGTCTATAAAATGCACGAGAGAAAATTTTATATCATCAAACCCCTCTTTGATTTGCGATCGATGTAGACCTATTCTCTACATTATCTTTATTGTTCTATTCTTTTTTGTTGTCTTCATTATTATCTTGTCATGGCATAGGCTGCAATGTACTTTTTCTTTTTAGAGTTTTTTTTAATGTACGCGATGATCGTATATATAAGTAATTTTTTTCATGTTCTTTTTTATGTGTTTTGAATTGTTGAAGGATTGCATGAAGCAATTATTCTTTTTTATATTGATTGCTTGACGTTTGTAGGTAAATTTATATTATGTAGTTGTGTTTGGATGGTAGACTGGCATGTATTGATGTACGGAATCGAATATTTACAATTTTACATGAACAAGATGTTCACTGTCACCCTTTTTTCTAATGTTATATGTCTTTACAGATTTCATGTTTTTTGGTTCAAGAAGGGGTACAAGCAATTTGATATATTTGTACGATAAATATGTTCATTGACAATTTAATTTTGGGTTACTAATTACTTATTTAATTTTCTTTTTAAACTTTGCAAATGTTCTTTTTTATTTTACACCAATATTTATCTGTCATCTCATCATGTAGAGGAGAAGACGGGGTGGTGCATCTCAAATCGCTTCGTTTTATTTTTTTAATTTTCTCAAAATTTTGAATTATTAATATTAAAAATTCAAAAATATCTCAATTGCCTTTAAAATCTATACTAATGGAGGAAACTAAATATACAATTTTAATATTCTTCCCTTTAAAATCTTTACTGATATAGGAAACTAAATCTAGAATTTTAATTTTTTCATAAATTTTTTATTAGAAAGAATACATCTGTTGTATTTAAAATCTTTACTAACGAAGAAACTAAATATACAATTTTAAAATTCTTGACTTTAAAATCTTTACTAATTGAGAAAACAAAATACATATATTCTACTAAATTTTTTATTTTTAGAATATTTACTAATGGAGAAAACTAAATATACAATTTTAATATACTTGACTTTAAAATCTTTATTAATGAATGAAACTAAATATAAAATTTTAATATACTTCTAAATTTTTTATTGAAAAACATCTCAATTATTTTTAAATCTTTACTAATGTAGGAAAATAAATATACATTTTTAATACTATTGCCCCCAAAATCTCACTAATAGAGAAACTAAATATACATTTTTAATATTCTTACCCCTAAAATCTTACTAATAGAGTAAACTATATAAACATTTTTTGATATTCTCCTAAATTTTTTAATTGTGAATGTACATTCACAATTAAAAAATTTAGGAGAATATACTATACTATATTATTATAAAACGGAGAAGACGATAGCGGTGAGTTGGCGTCTCTCAAATTGTTTCAATCTATTTTTTTAAATTTTAAATTATTAAAATTTAAATATTAGATAAATTCTTAATTTCATTTTTACTATTTTCTAACGGAGGAAACTAAAAAACGTCCTCTACTAACCCAATTTATTTACTAATTTCTTCCTACTATCTTCTTACGGAGGAAACTAAGTATACTATATTAATATTCTCTTAAACTTATGAGTCCAGTTTATATACATTTTTTACAATCTTTTAATCGAGAAAAATAATAAATGAGACGATTTGAGATTGTGAGGCGCTATAAAATAAAATTAAATATAGGAGAAAGCGGGGGATGTGAGATGACAGCTCTCAAATCGCTTCGATCAATTTTTTTTTAATTTTCTCAAAATTTTGAATTAATAATACGAAAGATTAGAAAAAATGTCAATTATCTTTTAAAGATTTACTAATGGAGGAAACTAAATTAAAATTTTAATATTCTTGAAAATAAAAAATCTTTGCTAATGGAGAAAAGTAAATATACACTTTAAATTAAAATCTTTACTTAAAAAAAGTAAATATACAATTTATATATTCAACTAATTTTTTTATTAGGAAATATCTAAATTGTTATTTAAATATCCAACTAATTTTTTTTATTAGGAAATATCTAAATTGTTTTTAAACCTTTCCTTATGGAGAAAAATTAATATACAATTTTAATGTCTTTGCCCTTAAAATCTTTACTAATGGAGAAAACTAAATATGTAATGTTAATATTCTCCTAAATTTTTTATTTATCAATATACTTGCAAATCAATATTAATATCCTTATTATTATTATTATTATTATTATTATTATTATTATTATTATTATTATTATTATTATTATTATATAAAGGAGGATATGCGGGAGCTCTAAGATCGTCCAAATCCTATTTATCTATTTTTGTAGAGCACCTCTATTTTAAATGTTAAAAATTGAAATTTCCTTTTCTAAAAGACAAGTACTCTAAAAATTATAAATCATATTAAATTCAATAAATTATATAAAAATCACGAAGATGTCAACTAATTTCATGCCCGAACTTTTACTCACTTACTCAGCTACTCTTATTGTTTTTGTTTTTAGGAAGATACATGAACCAAGACCAAAGTTCTGTTGTACAACGAAGAAGAGGAATTTGATGACATCAGTTGTATTATCAAAGAAAGAAAATGGATTGTGTATTAGAACATTTTGCACGTATCAATTCTAATGAACACAAATTTACTCAAATCCTACTATAGATTATAAGGTGGATATTTCACGCCATCTAATTTAGTTTTTATATTATTTTGATAATTTTTTTGGTATTTATTCTCTCTTTTTATATGTCTTTTTTTGGATTTTCTCTGATTATTCAATGTAGTACATCCCATCGTTATTAAATATAGTTTCTGGTCCAAAATTCCTCAAAAGAATTTAAAAAATTTATCTTCAAGACAATAAAGGTAAGATTTTGTACCTATTGTATTATATGACAAGAATACAAAACAAATTTGAAAATCATGTTATTTATTTTAATGTGTTATTTGTTAAATTTCTTAACAACGAGAGAGCGACTCATTAGGAGGAAACAATTTTAAAGGGAGAGCGGTTCATTAAGAGCATCATATTATATGCTAGAATAAAATTTTGATGTCATACTATGTATTTAAAATTTAAGTTGTGATTTAATTTTCGGGGAAAAAATATAAAAGGTAATCAATATAATAATTGAAATTTTCTTTTTTATTATTTTCAATCTTGATAGAACTTTCTTTTATTATTTTCGAATTTTTAGGATCTTATGTTAATAATTGCAATTTTCTCTTTTATTATTTTCAATCTTGATAGAACTTTCTTTTATTATTTTCAAACTTGATAAAACTGTCTTTTATTATTTTCAAACTTGATAGAACTTTCTTTTATTATTTTCAAACTTTATAGAACTTTTCTTTTATAATACTTCTTGACTTTTAAACATAATGGATTTCCATGTTATTCACCTTACAAACACCTATAAATTAAAGGTCATTCATAACAAAAAATCTACACCGAAACTTTTTTACATAGCTTCAAATTTTTACAACCATATTTATAATCAATACAACTATGACCTACACCATGTTGGATGCTTTGAACGACAACAACTATACCTGGATGATAAGAGTACGAGTGTGTAGAATGTGGGAATCTGTCAATCCAAATACTGAAGAACTAATCAGTCTTGACATGATTTTGATCGATTAAAAGGTTAATAAATCAATATACTTATAACTTATTATTTTGTCAAATTGCATGATGTTATTAACTTTTCTAAGATATGTTGTATGACAGGAAAATTTGATCCATACTACAATCCCGAAGATTCTGGTCTCTCGGTTCAAAAATCTTTTAGAGGAAGGCTCCGTGTACGACATCAAAAATCTGAAAGTTGTTTCAAGTACAGGGAAATATAGACCACTATCACATGGGTCTAAATTGATCTTCATACGCATAACATTGCCTAAGAGATTGGAAGAAGGCATCGTCAACATGTTACTGCATGGATTTCAGTTCATATGTCCGGATATGATTGATGCACGTATTAATGACACCAACATACTCTCGGGTTTTTGATGCAGTAATATCTTAGAGTAATATATAAGTAATACTATTATATAAGTTATAATTCAAACTATCATGTTCTAATATTATTTTTTCTATGTTGATTTAGATGTTGTGGGCTGCTTGACCTACTTGGGTGACATTGAAGTTGTCTAAGGCGGTTGGAAAAAAAGACATATCAAAAGTGTCACAAATTAGTAAGTTATGCATTATATTAATTTTAATATAAATGTTAATTGTTTTTTATTGTTCTTGTAATTTTATATTACTTCTTTGGTTACCCCAATTTATTTGTTTTACTTATTTAATTTGTTCTAATTTTTTTCTTAAACATCTTCATCACCAGTACCATAATTTTGTGGGAAAAGTTGGCCGAGATGGTTGATACAAATTTATACAAGGAGGATGGTGAACCCTATATAATAATTGTCACATCTACCCAGATTAAATTTTTTAAAAGCAATTAACTTTATTAATGTTTTTATAATATATAGTTTTAGAAATTGCACATATATAAATCTATCTTATCTCGATTGAACGAATATCATTAGATATTATACAAATATTTGTTTCATTGATATTAATTTACTAGATATTACTAGATTTTAAATATTTTAAATATTTATAATATTTTAGATATTAAATATTTATTGATATTACTAGATTTTTACCTTAATTTAGGTGTTGTATTTTATCCCTTTGTTTGATTATTCAGTGATATCTATGGCTTCTTTATTATTGAAAAAAATCTATTAACAAAACAATTCAACTAATTTTTATATAATCAAAACATGTTAATGTTTATTTTCATTCTCAATTTTATTTTGTATAATTTTTTGAAGCGATCAAAATATTTTATATAATTATGAGCCATTTTAGCTAAACTTAAAATTATTGTTTATGATTTAAAGTTACTTAAAATTATAAGTAAAAAGTAAAATTTTAAGTTAATATATGTGTTTGGGTAATTTTGTATTATGAGAAACTAATGAGTTATTAAAATTGTAACAATTAAATTAAATTTGATAAATAATGCATTTGAATGATGATATTAACTTTTATCAAATAAAAATATTAAAATAAAATAAGTCATTCAAAAAAGTACCTCCCACCAAATTCTGATTTTAAACTATTTCTTTAACTTTAAGTCATTTTCTAAGTTATTACACAAACAAAAAAATTTCAACTTAAATTAAAAAATTACTTTAAGCCCCAACAAATTTATTTCAAAATCCAAAATTTTGGGTTTAAACATATTCTTTTAACATACATAATAAATCTTCATATTAAAGATAAAATGACTAAAAAAATTATATTTAAGTATTTAACTTTTTATTATTACAAATAATTAGTATTTTTTAACAATATAAATTTCCTTATATATAGCAATGGTATCGGTCCAAGAAAATAAAAAATCAAACTATATAAACAAAATGAATATGTAAATACTTTATAATATTACCTACCCAAATGCAAATTTTATACGATATATTTTATTTGATAATTTAAATAATTTTGTAGATATTTATTTCACAAATTTTATTCTAATATTCTTTTTCTTAACAAATATATTCTAATGCCGCTGATTTTGTAGAATATTGTAAAACCCCGTTATTTTTTTTTATTTATTTATTTTAATATTAGATATTACATAAATGTTTATTTATTAGAAGATTCTAGAATTATGTGTACAAATATTTAGGATTTGTTATTATCGGAAATCAGTGTGAAAAAGATTTTAGAATATCGGTAATATTTAATTAAGAATATTTGTGTGAATTAGAATATTGTAAATTAGATATTAGTTAGAGCAATTTTTAGGGGAAGATTCTAGGCTTACCTAAATTTATTTTAGGGTTTTGCGGGTCTTTATAAGCAACCCTTTAGAACATGAATAGATCGTAAAGAATTCATCAAATTGATTGAGGTACGTCGGCTTTTACATGTTTGTACTGCTATCCATGCTTCGAAAAAGTATCTGTACACTTCTTCTGCCATATTTGTTTTCTGTATTCGACATGTTATAACTGCCAACATGTTTATACTAGCAAATGTAATTATGATACAAAGCATGACCTGCATAAATTTTAGTGTCAAGTACATGGTCTGTAATCATGAGATTATATGATTATGCTTCTAATCGGCGACTTATATGTGTGTTTATTATTATCGACTTATATTTTCTTTTTAATTTAATTGCTGCAAATATCAATATTTAGTGTTAATTCGGAGAATATTATAGTTAATGTTACGACTGAATTGGCATGCATATTTTTAATTTAGGATGATTAATTATATTTTGTTTCATTAATTTTCTTTAATTTATATTTTATTAGATTTTGATGTGAAATTTTATTAAAGTTTTATAATTACGTTAGTGTGACCCTATTCTAATTTTAATGGATTGTTTTGCTTATAAAACTTGACCCCTAAATTCAACAGTGCAGGTGCTTGTATAATAGATTTATGGCCAGAGGGTCTTTCACGTGTAGGATTAGATTGATTAGTTCATTTACCCAGCAAGCATGCATACATAATCATAATTTGTTAATTAATTGGTTATATGCTACTTGTTTAAATTTAACAAAATAGTAGAATTTGATTATAAATTGCATGAGTTAGAGTTAATAATAATAATCAGAAAGTGATTACTAACTTAGTTGGTGGTACATCAGTGTTCATGCATGTATTTGCGGAAGTAAATAAATATCATAAATTAGTGTAGTCGGGTATTATTGCATGTTAGTTCTAGAAATAATGCGGTGTTGTCTGTTTATGTGATTTGTCGGTTTAATTTGTAGTTTGTTCTGAATCTGATCAGATCTTCGTGTGTATAGTTCAGTGACTACTTATTTGGTTGTACTTGTTCAGATTATTTGTAGAATAAATAATTGATTGATTTGTGTTTTATTATAATCATTTTTAGGATTTGTTCCCGTGTTTAAATTTCGGTTTCAGTCGACTTTGAGGTAAGTACTTTTGACTTACTTTTCGTTTTTGAAAAATATATTTATATTGTGATCTTCAGATTTTCGTATAAGATATAAGAATTGTGTTTCGAATTTTATAAGATATAAGTATTTGAATTTTAGAACACAGTCTCTACGTTTCGAACCCGTTCGTAATTTACGCTATAGTTCCGGAACTAGCCTTAGATACCCTTAGTAGGCGCACAAGTGTGCAATTTTAGATACCTATTAAGGGCGCGTAATTATTGAACTTTAGATGCCGGTCACTGGCAAAGTGTGGCGTATAAGAATAAGAATAAGATCCCGGCTACTGGGAAAGTGTGGCCGTAGAGCAAGACTGTGGTACTTTTGATTTTCGTTCTGTTTCTATTTCTGCTTCTGTATCTGTTTTAAATTCTGAAATTTTAAAATGTAAACTTTGGGCCGGGTCAATTTTGCAAAGGTTTTGTAACTTATTATATTTTGACCAAATCTATTTTATTAAAACCGCCCATTGATTTTAAAAATATATGTTTGTCAATTTGTACTTGCTGAGCTGTGTAGCTCATCCCTTTCCCTATATTTCAGGTTCATTGTGGAAGCTTAGTAAGAATAAGGATGTGGACTTTGGATTTCGTGCAATTTGATTTTGTTTAAAGACCATTTGAATAAATTTGATTATTTGTTAGACATTGAATATTGGTTTATGGAGCTGCGTCTCCGTTTTTATGATTTTGGATTATCGTTAAGTTTGACCGCTGCGTTTGACTTTGGTAAATTTTGGTTTATCAAATAAAGTATTAAGTTTTATTTAAGTTTTGATTTAGATTTAATAGTCCGAAAAGTCGGGCTGTTACAGTTGGTATCAAGAGCCAGGCTTTCCTTCGGAATGTACTAGGTATGGGACTAGTGTATTCCCCAGGGCGCGATCCTTTAGACTGTCATATAGGATTTGACCTTTGGATTAGTGAATTAATTTTGACCTGTGAGCTTGACCTTGTTTTTTTATGATATAATGTTATTTTATTATCTCAAAATTTTGTAGATGTCAGGAAACGATTCGTTTAGCAAGAAGGTATCTTATAGTACCGAGGAGGACCCTAGCGAGCATGGCTACGAGAGTGACGATTCTGTGAACCGACCTCACCCCGATGAAGCCGTTGATGAGTCCTTAGAGGAAGATCCAAGAGACGCCGAAATTCAATATTTGAGGAAGCTGATCGAGCTCTACGAGGATAGGATGGCACTCGATGATAAAAATATAAATGACGCATTAGATACGCTGCAAGCCCGAACAACAACGGTGGAAAGGGTTGTCCACAAGGTCTGTAGAATGTCATTGAGGAGGTGGTGTCGCCCAGGACAAGAAAAAGCAATTAAGAGTGTTTTTATGGAGACTCGAAGATGGGTCAAGAAGACGCATAAGGACGTGGAGAAGAAGCTAGAACGCTTCTATGCTTGATTTTATTACAATATCGTTAGTTACGAGAGCGTGAGAGATAGTTTTTGAATAAGACCTTAGCTACTATGAATACTTAGCTATGAGAAACCTTGTGATTTGGTTTTATTTTGATATTTGGATTTTGTTGGAATAAATTAAGTATTTATATGATTTAAGATTGTGTTTTACCTCTTTAGATATCGTTTTAAGTTTATTATTTGAGTGTAAGAAGAATTATTTTATTGTGTTAGAAAATATGGACGGAGAGAATAGCAATCAGAACAACAATGGAAACCCGGGCGATCATGGTGGCAATAACAATGGAGGTGGCAACAACAATGAAAATGGAAACGTCTTTGATCAACTAGCTGAAACTCTCGCTGTGCTCATAAATCAGCAGCCAAGGCAGCAAAGTATCGTCTCTCAGTTTAAGCGTTTGAACCCACCGACTTTCGATGGAGCAACTGATCCGGCCATAGTCGAGATGTGGATACAGGAGATGGAAAAAGCTTTTGGACTTCTCGGCAGCAATGAGGAACAGAAGGTCACCTTAGCTGTGTATCAACTTCAAGGAAGCGCTTACGACTGGTGGCTCATGGAGAAGAGAAAGAACGAGAATGCAACCAATGAAGAAGAACCCGAACCGTATACATGGGCAAAGTTCAAGAAGGCGCTAGAAGACAAGTACTTTCCTAGAACCATTCGTCTGCAGAAAGAGAGGGACTTCATTCGGCTCGAGCAAGGTAGGAAGACTGTCATCGAATATGAAGCAGAATTCGCGAAGCTTTCAAAGTATGCACCTACTTTGATCTCGGATGAAACCAGCAAAGCAAGGAGATTGGAAGAGGGACTTCGAAGTGACATCAGAAATGCTGTATCGTCGTTCGAACTCCAGACGTACGAGGCTGTCCTCAACAAGGCTCTAGTGATCGAGAGGGGCTTGGCAGAATCTGAGAAAACAACGGACAACTGGAACAAGAAGAGGTTCGCTCCAAGTAGTGGATTTTCGTCTCAAAGAGGACCTTTCAAGAAGCAACACGAGTACGATCGAATTGGAGGACAGGGTGATCAAGAGAAGTGTTCGAGGTGCGGTAAGAATCATCCAGACAAGGACTGCCGATGGAACACAGGTGCCTGTTTTCACTGCGGAGAAGTAGGACACAAGATTTCTGAGTGCCCACACAATCCACCACCAAGGAAGGGCGCAGATAAGAACAACGGTCCTCAACGTGTATTTATGCTCACGGGAAGTCGCACCAATAATCATAACTAAGGTACCATTTTTTTTCACGTGTGACTTGTTTTCTTTTAAATTTTGAGAATTTGGGGACCAAATTCTTCTAAGGAGGGAAGAATGTAAAACCCCGTTATTTTTTTTTATTTATTTATTTTAATATTAGATATTACATAAATGTTTATTTATTAGAAGATTCTAGAATTATGTGTACAAATATTTAGGATTTATTATTATCGGAAATAAGTGTGAAAAAGATTTTAGAATATCGGTAATATTTAATTAAGAATATTTGTGTGAATTAGAATATTGTAAATTAGATATTAGTTAGAGCAATTTTTAGGGGAAGATTCTAGGCTTACCTAAATTTATTTTAGGGTTTTGCGGGTCTTTATAAGCAACCCTTTAGAACATGAATAGATCGTAAAGAATTCATCAAATTGATTGAGGTACGTCGGCTTTTACATGTTTGTACTGCTATCCATGCTTCGAAAAAGTATCTGTACACTTCTTCTGCCATATTTGTTTTCTGTATTCGACATGTTATAACTGCCAACATGTTTATACTAGCAAATGTAATTATGATACAAAGCATGACCTGCATAAATTTTAGTGTCAAGTACATGGTCTGTAATCATGAGATTATATGATTATGCTTCTAATCGGTGACTTATATGTGTGTTTATTATTATCGACTTATATTTTCTTTTTAATTTAATTGCTGCAAATATCAATATTTAGTGTTAATTCAGAGAATATTATAGTTAATGTTACGACTGAATTGGCATGCATATTTTTAATTTAGGATGATTAATTATATTTTGTTTCATTAATTTTCTTTAATTTATATTTTATTAGATTTTGATGTGAAATTTTATTAAAGTTTTATAATTACGTTAGTGTGACCCTATTCTAATTTTAATGGATTGTTTTGCTTATAAAACTTGACCCCTAAATTCAACAGTGCGGGTGCTTGTATAATAGATTTATGGCCAGAGGGTCTTTCACGTGTAGGATTAGATTGATTAGTTCATTTACCCAGCAAGCATGCATACATAATCATAATTTGTTAATTAATTGGTTATATGCTACTTGTTTAAATTTAACAAAATAGTAGAATTTGATTATAAATTGCATGAGTTAGAGTTAATAATAATAATCAGAAAGTGATTACTAACTTAGTTGGTGGTACATCAGTGTTCATGCATGTATTTGCGGAAGTAAATAAATATCATAAATTAGTGTAGTCGGGTATTATTGCATGTTAGTTCTAGAAATAATGCGGTGTTGTCTGTTTATGTGATTTGTCGGTTTAATTTGTAGTTTGTTCTGAATCTGATCAGATCTTCGTGTGTATAGTTCAGTGACTACTTATTTGGTTGTACCTGTTCAGATTATTTGTAGAATAAATAATTGATTGATTTGTGTTTTATTATAATCATTTTTAGGATTTGTTCCCGTGTTTAAATTTCGGTTTCAGTCGACTTTGAGGTAAGTACTTTTGACTTACTTTTCGTTTTTGAAAAATATATTTATATTGTGATCTTCAGATTTTCGTATAAGATATAAGAATTGTGTTTCGAATTTTATAAGATATAAGTATTTGAATTTTAGAACACAGTCTCTACGTTTCGAACCCGTTCGTAATTTACGCTATAGTTCCGGAACTAGCCTTAGATACCCTTAGTAGGCGCACAAGTGTGCAATTTTAGATACCTATTAAGGGCGCGTAATTATTGAACTTTAGATGCCGGTCACTGGCAAAGTGTGGCGTATAAGAATAAGAATAAGATCCCGGCTACTGGGAAAGTGTGGCCGTAGAGCAAGACTGTGGTACTTTTGATTTTCGTTCTGTTTCTATTTCTGCTTCTGTATCTGTTTTAAATTCTGAAATTTTAAAATGTAAACTTTGGGCCGGGTCAATTTTGCAAAGGTTTTGTAACTTATTATATTTTGACCAAATCTGTTTTATTAAAACCGCCCATTGATTTTAAAAATATATGTTTGTCAATTTGTACTTGCTGAGTTGTGTAGCTCATCCCTTTCCCTATATTTCAGGTTCATTGTGGAAGCTTAGTAAGAATAAGGATGTGGACTTTAGATTTCGTGCAATTTGATTTTGTTTAAAGACCATTTGAATAAATTTGATTATTCGTTAGACATTGAATATTGGTTTATGGAGCTGCGTCTCCGTTTTTATGATTTTGGATTATCGTTAAGTTTGACCGCTGCGTTTGACTTTCGTAAATTTTGGTTTATCAAATAAAGTATTAAGTTTTATTTAAGTTTTGATTTAGATTTAATAGTCCGAAAAGTCGGGCTGTTACAAATATATTTTATTTGATAATTTAAATAATTTTGTAAATATTAATTTCACAATTTTTATTCTAATATTCTTTTTTTTAACAAATATATTTTAATGCCGCTGCGAAGCGCGGCTTAGTAACCTAGCTATTATATAAAGGAGAAGACGGGGGCGGTGAGTTGGCGCTCTCAGATCACTTCGTTCTATTTTTCTAATTTTCTCAATTTTTTGAATTAATAATATTAAAAATTTGAAAAAATCTCAATTACCTTTTAAATGCTTATTAATAGAGGAAACATATAATATTCTTGCATTTAAAATCTCTACTATTGGAGAAAGTAAAAATACAATAGATCTTTACTAATAGAGAAAACTAAATATCACTAATGGAAGAAACTAAATATTCAATTATAATATTCTTGCTTTCAAAATATCTAAATTAGAAAAAAGTTTATTACCCTACATTATTTTGAACTTTCCTCAATTATTATCTAAATATTCTCATAATATTTTGTTTAATGAAATTACCATTTTAACATACTGCTCTCTTAAACTTTCTTTTATTATGTAATATAATATAAAATACATGAACGTTTTGGTAAATAAGAAGTTAATAAATTAGATCGGTCTTAAACATTTATAATATTGTTAATATTATAATATTATATTAATATATAATATTGTTAAGCTGCTCCTCAAAAGAAATGACACACTGATGAAAGAACTCAGCGAGCTACGTGCAGAAATTGAAGCAAGAGATGTATGTCTTGAAACGTTTAAAATCAGAGAATCCATCTCAATTGAAGTTACTTGACAAGATGAGAAGATAAAAGAATTGGAGGCTGAAATTGCAAAGCTTGAGAAAGGCATGGGAAAATTTGTTCAAGGAGAGGAAGTATTAAAGACAATCATGAAACAAACAAAGGTTCCTATGGATAAAGAAGGACTTGGAATGGCTTCTACATCAAAGAACAAGGCTTTTCAATACGAAGGCAAACAGGGTATTCCATATAATTATGCTAAATACTATTTATAGACATTATAATAAATTTAAATACAATATTTAAATACTATTATATAATATTCTTTATATAATATTATAATATTATATATTATAATATTATAATTATAATATTATATAATTGAGAATATTATAATTATATATTTTAAATACTATTTATAGACATTATAATAATTTGTTTTAAACTAAACAAGTAACCACATTAATGTCATACACGGTCTAAAAGTATGAGACTGGCACAAAATACTGACATGAAAAGTCAAATCAACACATGCTGTCACATAACAGACATAGACCAAGTAGACAGTAACTTCTCTTGACAGCAGGTTTGAAGTTGTTGTCATGAGCTTCAAAAGAGAATTTGGAAATATAGAAAACTGAGTAAATCAACATACCAGATTCAACATTCCCAATTCACTTACTAACCTGTTGAAGGTTGCTTCATCCAATGGCTTAGTGAAGATGTCAGCAAGTTGCTTGTCAGTTGGGACATAGATCAGCTTCACAGTTCCTTGTTCAACATGCTCTCTGATAAAGTGATGTCTTATATCAATGTGCTTTGTCCTAGAGTGTTGAACTGGATTATCTGAAATGGCTATGGCACTAGTGTTGTCACAGTAAATTGGAATGTCTCTTAGCACTAGACCATAATCCAGAAGTTGATTCTTCATCCATAGAATTTGTGCACAGCAACTGCCTGCAGCAATGTACTCAGCTTCTGCAGTTGAGGTAGAAACTGAATGCTGCTTCTTGCTAAACCATGAGACTAATCTTCCACCAAGAAATTGACAGCTACCAGTAGTACTCTTTCTGTCAATCTTGCATCCAGCATAGTCTGAGTCTGAGTAACCAATTAGATCAAATCCAGTATTCTTAGGATACCAAAGGCCTAGATTAGGAGTGCCTTTTAAGTATCTAAAGATTCTCTTGATGGCTACTAAGTGTGACTCCTTTGGATCACTTTGAAACCTTGCACAGAGACATGTGGCAAACATGATGTCAGGTCTGCTAGCAGTTAGATATAGGAGAGATCCTACCATGCCTCTATAGGTGCTTGAGTCAACTTTCTTTCCTTTAGAATCAAGGTCCAGACTAGTTGATGTGGACATTGGTGTCTTTGCAGGTGATGAATCTTCCAAGTTGAACTTTTTGAGAAGTTCCTTGATGTATTTAGCTTGACAAATGAAGATTCCATCAGGTTGTTGAAGAATTTGTAATCCCAGAAAGAATGACAATTCTCCCATCATACTCATCTCATATTTGTTACTCATGAGAGAGGAAAACTTCTCACACAGCTTCTCATTTGTAGAACCAAAAATGATGTCATCCACATAGATTTGTACCAGAATGATGTCCTTGCCATGGTGTTTGTAGAAAAGTGTCTTGTCCACAACTCCTCTAGTAAACTGATTTTCCAAAAGAAAAGTGGAAAGTGTGTCATACCATGCCCTGGGTGCTTGCTTTAGTCCATACAAAGCTTTGAAGAGTTTGTATACAAAATCATACATTTCAGCATCCTCAAACCCTGGTGGCTGTTCAACATACACTTCTTCTTCCAACTCTCCATTTAGGAAGGCACTTTTGACATCCATCTGAAATACTTTGAAGTTGCAGTGTGCAACATAGGCTAGAAAGATTCTTATAGCTTCAAGTCTTGCAACAGGTGCAAATGTCTCATCATAATCTATTCCTTCCTGTTGACAATAACCTTTAGCCACTAGCCTTGCTTTGTTTCTTGTCACTGATCCATTTTCATCAAGTTTGTTTCTGAAAACCCACTTGGTCTCAATGACTGACTTTCTCTTAGGTCTTGGAACCAACTTCCATACATTGTTTCTTTCAAACTAATTTAGCTCTTCTTGCATGGCTATCACCCAGTCAGAATCCAACAATGCTTCATCAGTTGTCTTGGGTTCCATTTGAGACAGGAAGCATGAAAACATGCTATCAGCAGAGACTTTGTTCCTTGTCCTCACTCCAGAAGTAGGGTCACCAATGATAAGGTCATTTGTGTGATCCTTGTTCCACTTGGTGATTCTGGGCAAGCTACTTGATTGTACAGGAACAGTTGCTTCAGTTTGTTGAGTTGGATGCTCACCAATCCCATTGTCTTCACCATGTTCTTCATTGTCTCCAGAGTCACCACTGTTATGAATGTTAGAGGTTATGGTCTGTGACTGAGCTGGAGTTTGGTTGACAGTAGTGGCATTGACAGTATCTTTATCAACTTCAACAATTTGAGTGAAGCTAGGTTCTTCATCAACAATTTCCTCAGCTTCCAAGTATCCTTGATTCTCAAATCTGAATGTCTGCATCTTTCCTTCTTCATGCAGTCCTGGAAACTTGGTTTCATCAAATGTGACATTTACACACTCTTCAATAATCATGTGTTCCATAACATAAACTCTGTAGGCAGTCCTTTCTGTACTGTAGCCCATGAATAATCCTTCAAATGCCTTAGTGTCAAATTTTCCTTTTCTTCTCATGGTTATCCTTCATCATAAAGCATTTGCTCCCAAACACATGAAAATATTTGACAGTAGGTTTCTTTCCAGTTAGCAGACAGTAAGGTGTACTTGCATGAGTTTTGTTAATCATGGTTCTGTTTTGAGTATAACAAGCTGTGTTGATAGCTTCAGCCCAGAAATATATTGGTAGTTTGGCATCATGCAACATAGTTCTAGCTGCTTCAATGAGAGTCCTGTTCTTTCTTTCTACAACTCCATTCTGCTGTGGAGTCCTTGCAGCAGAGAATTGTTGTACAATTCCTTCATCTTTACAGAAATTTCCAAGTGTGGCATTTCTGAATTCTGTACCATTGTCACTCCTAAAGATTTGAACTTTTGAGTTTGGAGTTCTATCAAGAACTCTGACTTGATCAATAATCACTTGAGCAACTTCATCTTTGGATTCAAGAAACTTCACCCAAGTGTACCTTGAGTAATCATCCACCATTACTAAGGCATATCTCTTTTTGGCCATAGATGGTACATTGACTGGTCCAAAAAGATCCATATGAATCAACTTGAGTGCTTCTGTGTTGGTGTTCATTTGCTTGGACTTGTGCACAGCTGTCCTTAGTTTGCCCATTTGACAATCTTCACACAGTCCTTCTTGACAGAATTCATGTTGGGGCAAACCTCTCACTAACTCCTTCTTCATCAAAATATTCATTGTTTTGAAGTTGAGATGTGAGAGCTTCCTATGCCAAAGCATACTGTCACCAACAGTTGCTTTACTGTAGAAACAGTAAACTTTATCCTTCTTTGTTGAGTTTAAGTCAGCAACAAACAAGCTTCCTTTTCTAACCCCTTTTAGAGAGAGGCTACCATCCTTCTTGTGATAGATGTTACACAGCATCATATCAAAATCAACCCTGAATCCCATGTCACTGAATTGGCTGACACTGAGTAGATTGTGCTTCAATCCATCCACAAGAGCAATATCTTCAATGACAACATTTCCAATTTCCAGACAGCCATATCCCACTGTGTAACCCTTATTGTTGTCTCCAAAGGTTATGATTGGCTCAGCTTTCTCTACATAGTGTGATAGCAGGGCTTTATCACCTGTCATGTGTCTTGAGCAACCACTGTCAATGATCCACATGACTTGATCTTTCTTCTTGCCCTGCAAAACAGAATGTATTTAAGATGCATATGGTACCCAATCCTTGTTGGGTCATGCAGTTTTAGTGTCTCCTGAGTTTCTTCCAGTCATAAAATCACAAGCATCATCAATGAGCTCCTGTTTGACTTCTCTTTTCACCCACTCAGGTTTAGAATTGGACTTGATCCTTTTCTTAGTGGATGAGGCCTTTTTGCTGTTGCCAGCAGGCTCAGAAGTCTCAACAGTGTGCATGTATGAACATTTTTCAGTAGTGAGAATAGGTAAGTTAAAGCATGTGCTCATGGCAGTGATCTTGCATGGCATACATTCAATGTTATTACAGACACTCATAGTTCTATGCATAAGGGGGGTTCTGTGTAAATTACCATTGAGTTCAGTAGCATTGATCTTATCCTCAATTGGCTTATTACAAACATGTGTTAAATGATGTGAAGATCCACAGTTATTGCATAGTTTCCTAGAAGCACCTCCAACATTAGTGTATCCATTTCCTTTATTGACACCTACCTTACCATTCCTATTCTTAGATTTGGGAGTTACTGGATTGACAGTATGTTTAGAAGTTGCTGTCGAACTTTCCTTGACAGTACCTTTTATTCCAACTGTCTTGACAGAAGGTTTGGAAGCTACTGTCTTGGAACCATTCTTGACAGCATCTTTGGAAGATACTGTCTTGCCAACTGTGACAGCATCTTTTGAACTTACTGTCTGACTGCTTGGTAAGTTTACTGTCTTGGGGATTGTGACAGTATCCTTTCCATCCTTGAATGTGCTGTCAACACCTTCATCCTCATCAAGAATTTCTTGTTTGATGAGCATGGCTTCTTCATCAAACTCAATTTCTGCAGCTTTGAAAATAGGAGTTTTAACCTTCTTGAGAATGGTGGGTTTGACAACAGCATTTCCAGAACAATCTTGAATCACAGTTTCCTTTCCAGGTCTTCTACCATATGAAAAACCTATGCCAACAGTTTGATTTTCTGTATGCTTATCATTGCAATCCTGAACTATCTTAGATGAGTTTTTATAAGCCTTAATCTTGAATTCATTTTCAGCAATCTCATTCCTCAGGAATTCCTCAACTTCTTTAGCACATTTTAATTCATTTTTAAATTTTGCATTCTCCTGAGCTAAAGAGTCTAGTGAACTGGTTTTGAGAACAAGAGATTCATTTTCAGACTTTAGTGTTTCATTTAGCTTACTCAGCCTAGTGATTTCCTCATTAGCAGCAGATAAGCTAGTATAGACATTGAACATTTCAGCACTTAAGTCTTTAATGATTTTCTTATACTCATCAATGGACATATCAAGTAAGACAAGTGAAGGTACCTGACTTGAAGATGTTGATGTTACTTCATCAGAGCTAGCCATGAGAGCTAGGTTGACATATTCTTCTTAGAGTATCCACCAGTTCCTTTCTCAAATCTCTGAACCTGTTTGGGTCTTTTGCATTCAGTAGCAAAATGACCAGGTTCACCACAGTTGTAACACTTGAATTTAGATCTATCCACAAATCCAGTCTTGTATCCTCCTTTGGACGAGCTTCCCACAGCAGCCTTTGATGAGCTTCCCTTGGTGAACTTGGATGCTTGGCCTTGGGGCCTGAATGACCTATCCTTCTTGAACCTAAAGTTCTTGAACTTTTTAGCCATGTAGGCCATA
Organism: Heracleum sosnowskyi; assembly: GCA_030848705.1. Taxonomy (NCBI): domain Eukaryota; kingdom Viridiplantae; phylum Streptophyta; class Magnoliopsida; order Apiales; family Apiaceae; genus Heracleum; species Heracleum sosnowskyi. The sequence goes on along the minus strand of CM061239.1, from coordinate 44,930,474 downwards.
GTAGGATTGTCCATGCTTTCCAGTTCCTCCATTGTGTAGAAGTCTTCATCTTCCACATCCTTGAGCTGTAGTACTACTTTCTCATCATCTTCAACAACCTCTTCTATCTTCAAGGATTGTACAGGGGTTGGTTGTGTGATTTGTAGTACTTCACTTGGTTGTGTGATCCTTGGCACAAGTGCTACTAGGGCACTTGACATATTAGCCATCTTGTTCCTTGTTCCACTTTGTATGGCTCTCTTTTGAAAGAGTTCAAGTTCGTAAGATTTCAGAATGCCATAAAGTGTCTCAAAGGTTATATTGTTGAGATCTCTTCCTTCTCGTATGGCTGTTGTCTTGTGTTCAAGGTGATCAGGTAGTGTAAGCAGGAACTTGACATTTAATTCTTTCCTGTCATAGTATTTGCCATGTATATGTAGTTCAGTTAAGAGCTTACTGAACCTTTCAAACATGGAAGTTAAGTCTTCACCAGGCTTGGCCATGAATGCCTCATATTGTGATATCAGTATTTGCCTTTGATTTCCCTTAACTTCTTCACTTCTTTCACATAGTAAAGCTAACCTGATCCACATCTCCTTGGCAGATGTGCAGCTTATCACACTTCCACACATGGCTTTATCCAACGTGAGAGAATCGAGCAAGATGAGTTGCAAGTGATCATCTAGCACCATTTTCTCTTTCTCAGGTTCCAAAAATTCAGAGGGATCTTTGGGAACCCAATGTGCAGGAATGACTTCACCATTTACTGTTGTGGCTTCAATTTCCTTCCTTGGAATGAAAGGACCATTCTCGAGAATACCTGGGTATAGTGGATTCGCAGCTTTGATAAACAACAAGATCTTTCTTTTCCAAATGTTGTAGTTCTCTTTATCAAAAGCTGGGATCTTGATACTATTTGATTTCTGCATTGTCGTCGTGATCTCAGATATGTATGTTAATCCGATAGCTCTGATACCAGTTGTTGGTCCTCGTGTATTGCAGAAGGGGGGGGGTGAATGCAATACTGATAAAATTCAATCTCAGTTTCAACAACCAAAACTAAGATTTAATGTTATCAATAATATGTATGCATTCACAAACAGTATAATCGAGAAGACAGGATTCACAAAATAAATGTTTTATTTATTTTGCAAAGTATTGCTACAACCTCAAGAGAGAATTCTTGAGCTTCGGTTTTTCTTCAAGACACTTGCTTGTCTTCGTTACATACCTAGAATGAATTAATAGTCTAAGTATAAAACTAATCCTATCACTGTCAACACGGGTCTGTGAAGCTGCTGTCATTATCAAGTGGCAGCTTCTTACAAAGTGTCTACCCATGTGACTTTCCTAAATTGCTAACACTGTCAGATATACATTACAAAGAAAGCAACCTAGATTCATTCTATTTCTAGCTAAAACAATTCAGCAAATAGAGACTTGACCTTGCTCTTGAATTGATTCGCTTTTGTTTGCAGTGCTTGAAGCTTCTGTCGTAGTCTTGCAGACTTGGTGCAGCTTAGGGATACTGCAACACGCTTGTTTCTTGAACATTGAAACTGTCACGGGATTTGACTGAGAAAGATACCTAGAACAAGGATCTTTCTCGAGACAGTTACTTTTGCCGCAAAGCTTGTTGTCACAGGAATGTGCTTTTGGTGACAGTAGGAGTTCCCCGCATAGTGTGCTGTCGAGGTTTCCAAACTTGCTGTCGAGGGAGGGCTAAAGTTGTTGTCGCGTAGTCTTCCGCCAATGTTGTTATCAGAGTGAATATGCTGTCTTGACTTGCAACATTCTGTCTTCTTGTAATCTTACTGTCAATGCTTATGGCAGTAACCTTTATTCATGCTGTCATCTAATATGCATTCTTTGAGGCTTGAACACAGAAGGTGAACTTCTTCCAAATTACACAATTAAAATAACATTGCATACTGATTACAAGAACATACTTTGGCTGTGACAGTATGTTCTACTTAATTAAAAAATTAAGTATATACAAAGTTAAGTTGTTCCTATGCTATCACCCATAAATCCCAACAAGAAGCATGTTAGATCTAAGACTACTAGTCCTCCAAAGACTAGAGTGGATCCATTTATCCCTAAGCCTACTCAGAAATGGGTTAAGGCTGGCTATAAATGTAAACGCTCTTTTGTGAAAGAGGCTGGAGTAGTTAAAGTTAAAAATGTTGTTTTGCCTGACAAAAGCTAGTTCTTTAAATATGTCGGACTCAATCAAGTTTGGGTTCCGAGGAAGGACTAATCAATTTGATAATGCAGGGTGTGGCACAGGTAAATCGTGTTATGTGGATTCTGGACAGTGGTTGTTCAAGGCATATGACCGGAGATAGAGCTCTGCTATCAAATGTGGTTGATAAAGCTAGCCCAGGAGTTACCTTTGGAGATAACAACAAGGGTATTACCAGAGGATATGGCTGTGTGAAGTTTGGAAATGTTATCATTCAAGATGTATCTATTGTGGAAGGTCTAAAGTTCAATCTTCTCAGCATCAGTCATTTCTGTGACAGAGGATATGTTGTTTCCTTTGAAAGAGAGAAGTGTCAGATCCTTCACAAGAAGAATGGAAAGCCTGCTCTTTAAGGAGTAAGGAAAGGTGATTTGTTCATAGCTGATCTGCACTCTGGATCCAAAGATGAAGTTACTTGTTTTTATGCTAAAGCTTCATCAGATGAAAGTTGGCTATGGCACAAGAAGATGTCTCACCTTAACTTCAAAACCATGAACTCTCTAGTCAAGAGGGAATTGGTGAGAGGTTTGCCTCAGATGGAATTTACACAGGAAGGATTGTGTGAGGCATGTCAGAAAGGAAAGTTAAAGAAAGCTTCTCACAAGGGCACTGACACATCATCAATAACTGAACCATATCAGCTACTGCACATGGATTTGTTTGGTCCAGTTAGTGTGATGTCCATGTCAAAGAAACAATATGCACTTGTGATTGTTGATGACTATTCCAAATATACTTGGGTTTTATTCCTACATTCCAAGGATGATACCCCATAGATGGTGATTGATCATATAAAGTTGATTGAGCTGGATTCTAGATTCCCTGTTAGAGCTATAAGGTCAAATAATGGAACTGAATTCAAGAATGCAGTCCTAAATGACTTTTGTGCATATAAAGGAATAACAAGACAATATTCATCCCCTAGAACTCCTCAACAGAATGGAGTGGTGGAAAGGAAGAATCGTACATTGATTGAAGCTGCAAGGACTATGTTAAGTGACTCAAGACTTTCAATGTACTTTTGGGCTGAAGCTGTGAATACTGCTTGTTATACTCAGAATCGAACTTTAATGAACAAGGACTTAATGAAGACTCCTTATGAGATCATGAACAACAAGAAACCAACCCTGAAATACTTTCATGTATTTGGTGCTAAATGCTTTGTGCTTAAGGATAACAATGTTAAATGTGGCAAGTTTGAGGCCAAGGCACAAGAAGCTATTTTTGTTGGTTATTCCAGAAGATCTTACAGGGTGTACTTGATTGATAGTCACCAAGTGAGGGAAAGTGTCAATGTTACATTTGATGACACTAAACTCCCCAGTATCCAAACAGAAGATTCATCTGAGAAACTGAAGTTTGATAACTTGCCCGACTCAGAATCAGATGATGAAGCTCCACCTGAGGTTATTGCTGGTAATGATAATAATAATGATGATAATGATCATGGTGGTGGTGGTGGAAACATTGATAATAATAGAGATACCACCAACACTGGAGAAGAATCATCAAGACAATCAAGCAACAACTCAGGGGGAGGAACTGGAGGATCAACTAGTCATTCACAACATCAAAATGAATTTCAAGGTGAATCATCAAGATCAAATCTTCCAAGGCAGATTGTGTGGAATAGAGCTCATCCTTTTGAGCTGATCATTGGTGATCCAGATGTTGGAGTTAAAACTAGAAGTGCTACTCAAAATGAATGTCACTATTCAAGGTTTCTATCTGAGATGGAGCCAAAGAAGACTGAGGAAGCACTGACTGATCCTAATTGGGTGATTGCTATGCATGATGAACTCAATCAATTTAAACAATAACAAGTCTGGAAGCTGGTAACCAGACCAAAGAACAGGAAAATAGTTGGTACTAGATGGGTATACAGGAACAAGCTAGATGAGGATGTCATTGTCACTGGAAACAAGGCAAGACTGGTTGCTCAAGGGTATTCACAAGCTGAAGGCATTTATTATGATGAAACCTATGCACCAGTGGCTAGGCTTGAGGCCATCAGGATGTTCTTAGCATTTGCAGCTTACTCCAATTTTAAAGTCTATCAAATGGATGTTAAGAGTGCATTCCTGAATGGTGAGCTAGATGAAGAAGTGTATGTGGAACAGCCCCCTGGCTTTGAAAATCAGGAGTTGTTGGACTTTGTGTACTTTCTCTTAAAGGCTATCTATGGTCTCAAACAATCCCCAAGAAAATGGTATGACACACTCTCTGGTTTTATTTTAGAAAATGGTTTTGTTAGAGGTATCATAGACAAAACTCTTTTTTCAAAGAAACACAAAAATGATATGATATTAGTCCAAGTCTATGTGGATGACATCATATTTGGGTCTACTAATGATGATCTCTGTAAGAGATTTGCTAAGCTAATGCAGAGTAAGTTTGAAATGAGTATGATGAGTGAGCTGAAGTTCATTAATCTTCCTGCTTTTCAACCACATGTTCCAGAGCACCAGTTAGTTATTCAAGCTGAGACTTCAGAGGCACTACCACTACAGGTAATACATCCTATCCCTAGATCTTCTGGCAACTCTTCTGAAACCCAAGTGGTTGATAGGGCTGACCAAGAGGTTGTAGAACCACAACCTCTAACCCAGGTCATAGATCCAAACACTGAGTCAATTCCTTTAACCCTTCAACCTGAAACTGCTTCTCATGTGAGACAAAGGACAAGTAGTGAAGATACAATGAGTGATCCCACGGCTCTGTCTCCCCCTCCAAAAAAAGAAAAACCTACAGGGAGGCATATGTCAGCCCATCTATATGCTCCCAACAGGATATGGACTTTGAAATGGTCATTGAACAGTCTCTGGAGACATCCTCTCAACAGGATGAATCTATTTAAATTCACCATCGGGCCCTGACAACTTGTAATGAGTCAAGCACACTCCCATTACTCATAATGGGAGAAGACATACAAATAGAAGAAACTCAGGACACTTTGTCAGGAGAGCATGTAGGATCTGAAATAGTGTCTACCATAGTCACGGTAGAAGTGCCTTCACAGGCATCAGAGGGAAAATCTGATTCTTTGCCCATCTTAATAGAATCATTTTCTCCCTCCCAGAGGGAACATCTCGGGCTCCTCTAAGTGATTTTTCACTCACAGTTTATACTGGAGAAAGTGAAAGGCAACCGGGTGAGTCTGTCACTGAAGAAATTCAGTTTATAATTCCAAGTGTTTTAACAGACTTAACCAGGGATCGAGAATTGTGAACTCCCATTGCACCACCACCGACATCTCTTGAAGGGGATAAGGTGATTTCTATTGCAGGTACATCTCTCGGAGCATCAAGTGATAGACAGCTAGTGTTAAGAAATGAGAGTCAAACACTGAGTGAAACACAATCACATGAGTCGAGTGAAACACCAGCGATAGAACTTGAGTTGAGTGCACACATACACACAAACACTGGTTTGTTGTTAGCTAAAATAGCTGATCTTGAGAGAAGTTTGAGAGAATCCCAGACTGAGAAGGAATATTTCAAAGCACAAGTGGTTGAACGGACTTCTTCTTCCACCTCTATCAACAGTCAGCCAGGATTGCTGACAAGGCTGTCGTGTGCCTATCAAATAATAATATCTAACAAATCCTTCTAACTATGTAGTAGGGAAAGTCAGAGTTGATCCCACAGAGACAAACGTATCAATCACCAGTTATTCTTGATTCAATTCAACTAAGCAAGTAACACAATAAATTGTTGAGAGATTATTAATCTAATATTATACTAAAGCAAATTATATTGTATTATCAAATAACTAAAAACATCTAGAATTAAGTATCCCCACTAGCATGAATCAATGCAATTATGATTTTCCACCCAAATTAATCATATGCAACTCAAGTGGAAAGATGCGTCTTATAAAATACCAATAACCTCTCTCGAGTATTAACGGCTTCTCTAAAATACACTCAAGCCTATTTTCATGGTATCATGCAATTTAGAGACATTAAACACAACATCCTAACTTCCTAACAATCCGTTATACCTATTTTCATGGAGAAGTTCATGTCCTTATTGGATAAATCACAACCATCTAAGTCCAACTTTCGATGATAAATAGATCTTGGGTTCAAACAATACGCATAATCACGTCTGACATGTTATTGTTAATTAAGCACAACTCAATAAGCAAGAGCATACATAGTTACGTTACGATACAACGGCTGATCACCGTGTATCGTGGTTCCAGTATATTCCCTTCCCTCCAATTGGAGTTGTGCTGCACATTGTAATGAAAGCCTAGGTGCTGAGTTACTGATAATGTGGCAGTGATGAGTAATGATGTTCCTCATACAATAGTTGTACTGTACGACATGTTTTGACGAAAAGAATAATAAAATATCATTCTGAATACGAATGAAGTTTAAAGGTTTTCCTTTATGATATAAGCTTACATATATGATTATGATGCTATATCTCATTTTCGAGCTATAGTGCTCGTTATTCACTACTAGAAAAACTACATTAGACATCGGCTAAAAACCGATGTCTATTGATAAAGAGAAGCGATGTCTTTGCATGTGTAGAGAAAGGTAGGGGTATTAGACATCGGTTTTTAGCCGATGTCTGTAGGCATCTTAGACATCGGTTATTTATCCAAAACTGATGTTGTTACTTCAAAATATTGAAAATATGTCATAACAACAATGTGAATCTTGTTTTAATATAAGATTTATATAATCTTGAACATATGACATGTAAAAGGAAAAGAGAAAAAAACCTTAAAATTTGTTTGTGAACTGATGTCCACGTTAACATTTAACATCGGTTTCTTATATAAACTGATGTATGTTTATCTTATTTACATCGGTTTCTTATATCCAGCTGATGTCTATGCAGTTGAAGCTGATGTCTATCGTATCCTTTGCATGAGTTCGTTAACGAAACTGGTGTCTATATTTGTCATATTTAACATCGGTTTTTTGGAAAAGTGATGTAAGTTCTGTTTTGTTAATATGTGGCAGCCCTGTTTATACGACTTTCCCAAAATACCAAATGACCAAAATAAAAAAACCAAACCAAATATCAAAATAAAAAGACCAATATATACCAAAGCCAAATATAAAATCTAATCAGCCAATTCATACTACATAATCCAAATCATCCATAATAATACCGATATCATCTAATTCATCAAAATATCAAATTCATACTTCCAACTACATAAATCATCCTACTTCCAAAGTCATACTTCCAACTACATACTTCCAACTACATAATTCATCCAGAAATCATACTGCCAAAGTCAATAATACTATGCACCAAAACCATATCCTAGGTCCTGTTTACAAAAACTGTTCTTCAGCCTCTGCAAATTGCAGCATCTGAACATGAGCTTCAGCCACATACCTGCAAGTCTCACCAAGACGAAGGTCCTTTTCACCTAGAACTTGTTCTTGAATCTCCAAACCTGCTGTATAGCACAGTATTGAATTCTCAATGAGGCCGAGCAGCGCATATGTGTCACCTAATTGCATACATCTAGTAAATTTAGCAAGTGCATGTTTTTGGCCTTCATCCATATCTGGAATCTCAATGGAGCGCTCAAGAAGAGGAATTGCATCCTTGTACTGGCCCATGCTACAATACAATGCAGATACAACATGCAAACACATTACATAATCCAAATTGAATTTCCTTGATGGTGATTGGTCTGAGCTCTGCATGTCATACACATTGTGATAAAGCTGCTCGATAGAATTATTAACAGGTCCATCAATGGATAAATCGATAGAGTCACTATCAGGACTATGTGTACTTAGGGGACTTCTTGGAGAGGCATTAGTGAAAATTTCTTTATCAGGTAGATATCGTCCACTGCGTTCACTTGGGGTTCCATCTACAAGTTCAGCCATACCGTCCAAATTCTATAGATCAAGGGAAATGTTAGTATCACGTTAAGTTAAAACAGCAGCATATAGACATTTTAATAAATAAGTCCCCCCATAGCGACATATATAAACTCCAGACATAAGATATGCATGTTCAGGCTTTTCGGCAGTATCAGTTTTAATCAAGAATGCTAAAAGAATCATCAAAGCGCCAACATAACTTCTGTTTGTGCAAATCTTAACTTTGTGAACAAAGTTTACAACAAGAATTAAACGAAATTCAGATTTATAATCTCTGTACTCTTCCATCCACATAACTGATCATGTACTATGATTCTATGTTTCCCTTCAGAGCATGACTGAGTCTGTTTCGTCTTCATCTTCAAATCCTAAAATCTTAAATTATTACAACAATTCGTTGGACTCCAAAGATAACATACATCTAAGCACTCATAGGGAATGTAGTTTACAGGCAAAAAAATTTAAATTTCTCGAAATCAACTACATTTCTGTAAATGTACAATGATCAACATAAAACATACAGTCAAGAAGTCCTATCAACAACGAAAACGAAATGCAAAGACTCACAAACAGATAACAAGTGAACAGACTAAAAACATGTAGAAAGAAACAGATCATGTACCTTAATAACACGTCAAGAATCACTGATCTTACGTCTCTGACTCTCTGATGTTCCAAAATTATACTTGCACAGAGAAACTGAAACTGAAATACAAACTTATATGCAGGGGTTTGATATTTTGTAAGAATTTTATTATTGTACACCACGCTCCCCTCTCTGCAATTTCTGGTTCCGCCACTGTCATCGTGCTATCATCATCTTCTGTTTGGTTTTCTTTTTATATGTCCTACAAGAATGATAGTAGTTTACATAGAGAAGGAACATGTGAATGCAAACTGATTATTAATTCTGTGATTCAAGTCGAATTGAGTTTTTGTAATCTGGTATTAATTGAACTTCAAGCTATAATTTTAATTTTGAGTATTATTAATTTTGAGTATAAGCTATAATTTACTACGAGTATTATTAATTTTGAGTTCACCAGAAAGGCAAGAATAGCTTACCAATAACTGATCAATTAAATCTCTAGATTCATCGGAAAAGTAGTCTGGAAATTTGACATCTCTAGCGATAATTCTCTGAAAAATGAGCCATTCACTAGCGTCTTTAAAGGGTGAAGTTCCTGAAAGCATTTGGTACAAGGTGCAGCCAAGTGCCCACAGGTCATTTCTGTTCACGTATAATGGAAAAGGAAACTAATAATAAATACAACATCCAACAAAGACGATACTGTTACTAAAAATGAAAATGTGTAAACTATCGAGTTTTACTCAAATAATTGATCTATGTAGCGCATTAAGCAACTTTAAGAGACATGTTCACCCAACAGTAGCAGGGGATGAATTTAAAACTTCCGGAGGGACATAAGCTGCTGTCCCAACAAAAGTGCAAGCTTTATCATCTACATAGAGGGAAAACATGTGCTGGACGTAACTGAAAGTACAGTTGCATTATTCACACGTAGTTCATGAAACTTGCCTGATGCTGCATTTGGAAGGACAGTTGTTAGGCTATCCTGCATAGGCTTTACGCTACCAAAGTCCGCAATTTTTATATGCCCATCGGAAGTAAGTAACAGGTTCTCCGGCTGCTAATTCATATACCTGTTAGCACTTCTATGCCAGAGAAACTGCACGCACACACACAGATATATTGGCTAAATTACCTTAACATCACGATGTAACAATCCCAACTTATGTATGTACTCAAGAGCTTCTACTACTTCAGCAGCATAGAAACGAGCTTCGTCTTTTGACAACCGACCTTTCTGCACTGACACAAATTCAATATATATATTGGACAAATTCAATAACACTGTAAAAACTAAAACGTAAGATAAAAGCAAGATTTAGCAAAAATATAAATTGAATAAGAATGATTTTTTTGCTACCCACAACAGAAGTTCCTACAAGAATTGTAAACTGGCTCACCCTAGTTATCTGATCAAAGAGTTCTCCACCTTCACAAGACTCGAGTGCCATGTCTAAAAATCACACAGAAGGCAAAAAAAATCCGGTTATCAAACATTACACAGCATTTAACTAGTTCCTACAGTATCCAGATTATTATATAACTAGATAGGGCCAGGGGTACCTACACAGAGAAAATGTATCTTGAAATGTGAAATACAATCGAATTATGCCAGGATGATCCAGCTGATCAAGTACTATCCGTTCTAGTTTGACATATGCTGTTTTATTTTCCTTGGTGATAAACTTTTTATCCATGATCTTTAATGCATAGACAATGCCTGTGTCTTTCTTTTTTGCTCGAACAACCTGCAGCAGAAAATAATACAATTTAAACATGAGCAAGAACATAAAGTGATGAGTTATTAAGGCACTCACCTTACTAGTAGATAAGCACAAACCACTATAGTGAATACATCAATATTTTTTGATAGACAAGTCAATTTCAATGCAAACGATGCTTTGATACTTTACTTTCAATAAATATAGCTCTTGGATCTTATCGTGAAAAAAGAAGTAATGATTCAAATTCAGCTTCGCAGCTATAAAGTAGGACTCTTAATAGCAACAGGCATATTGACTATCGCCTAAATCAAACTGAGGAAAACAAGAAGAAATATTTTGATCCTAACAAGAAAATTATCCACCATGCAGAAGCTTTTAATTTAATGCAAGCGAATCTCATTTTAAAATATTGACAGTCTGATAACGTTGTAGGAATAGAAAGCTGATAGCCTGATACAGATTAGAAACAATAATAGCCATTCCCCAATTGAATATTTAAATCACTTATATCCAAGCCACTTGTAACCTAGGAGACAATGTGACTTTGAATTGTACTACAATCTAGTTTTGCAGTTCTCTATTTGGCAGAATCAAAAGATTAAGTTCTCTATCAGGCATTAATCATATACTTGTTTTTTGGTTATCTCTATAATATCAAACAGAGGAACAAGTTCAGCAAGTTTGTCAGCACAAAGTATCTGATTGCAAGGTCAGCGTTTTTCTTATTATTTATTCACATACATGTCAAATTCACTGCCATATCTGCTGTGAAGTCCTTGACATCCATTTGAAGGCTGATGGACATGTCCTCGACCTGTATTGTGCTATAATGGTTCACCCCTAGGAAGTCAAATGAACCCTTCACTAGTCTAGACTCTAATTTGGTAAAGGTTGGAATTCTTGTTCCAGCATTCTTCTTCATTATATCAGGATAATCACCATAAACCAAGGGATTTAGAAACCTGAAATTGAGATTAGACATAAAACAAAAACCTATCTCAAAAACTACTCAACATATGGAATATTGAAAAAAAATGTAATGCAAGGTGTTTACAAAATTAGATGGGATTTGTTACTAACCAGCCAATAAAAAAGTCATTAGCCCTTTGGGTTGCTATAACATCTTCCACTGAATTGGTGTAAGGAACATACCAGTACGCATACAAATCTAGTCCTATGAAGCCATGTTGCACAGCCTGCATCACATGTTCTCCTACTATTAAATTAATAACTGAAGCATGCTGCTGCGGTTGCAATTGGTTGCTTAGATCCCAAAGAAGGTTTCATCAAATACAGAATAACAAAAAAAATACATGCCTGAGTGTGCTATGTTTACAAACGGGATCATTATAAAGTAACATATCAATGAAGTGATATGGTACCTTGTATTTCTCTGAGTACAATCTTTTCTTCCAAGCTCCAGATCTGAAAAATGAACAAATCGAACAATTAGGTTATCAAATCGAAAAGGGGTTTATAAAATCGAAGCAATATTGAAGAGTGTTGATAAAATTGAACTAATATTGAAAGGGGTTTGACATAATTGAACTACTAAAGAAAGGAATCGAAGAATTACAAAATCGAAGAGTGTAATCGAAGAAAGGGCTTATGTTTATGTTAGGGTTCTTGAAGGAATCGGCCGGTACGTTGAAGAAAGGGTAGAATGTTTATGTTCATGTTTTTTGGGGGTGGGGGTATGTTTTTTTATTTTTATGTTTTTAGTTTAAGGGGAAAAAGGGAAGCGGGATCTGAAATTTAGCTAGCTAAGGGGGAATTTTGCTAAGGGGGAAAAGAAAAAAGGGGAAGGGCGCGGGTTTATTTTTTTTTAAAATGGGGTTTAGACATCGTTTCCTCACGTAAGCGATGTGTAGTTTACTATTAGACATCAGTTTTAGAATTTCCGATGTAAGAGATACTTTTAACATCATTGGCTTTTCTGACCGATGTCTAATGTGTGATGTCTAATCTACTTTTTCTAGTAGTGATTGCTTCTTTTACATACCACAACACAACAAAGTCGAAAAGGTGTTCATTACTGATATTTTACAGTATTTTGAACAGTATGAGATATCTAAATAGATATGTGAGTATATATGTTGAGAAGGTATTTAAGATATACAGTCTATTGAACTGTATAATGTTTTGAATCAATGAATAGACTTTAAGCCTTGATTCCAATATTTGATATCTATTTTAAAAAGATATGTTTTGAGTCTTGGTTTATCATACGGATGCCAAGGATTTCCAAATGATTACGAAGAATATATGAGTATGATTATAAGTCATACGGTATTTTTAACGGTATACTATTTTGGGGTTAGACCCTAGTAGTGTTAAAAACTTTGATCCCATATGGATTATCTTCCTAAAAGGTTTAAAGATTTAAACTGGGATAGATTTCTTGCTGAGCGCTATTAGCTCATTCTTGCTTTATTAAATCTTTCAGCATGAAGAAAACATTGTCGATTCACCTCGTGTTACGAGAGCAAGGGAATGGAGAGACCACCCTTGAATTATTTCAGCAGGATGGACACTGCCGGTGTGAGCAGAGTAGTTGCAGCTTGAATTAGTGAGAATTATTTTGAGTAGGTTTGTATTACTAAACCTTGTATAGAATTGTGAGGTCTATTATTGTAACTTCAGGTAAAGGTTGTAAATAATAGATGAGATCCTGAATAGTACATTTTAGTTGTAATAACAAATGTTATTTATTGTTGCTCATTTCCAAGGCTATAACTTGTGTGTGTGTGCGCAAGTGATTGGGGTCTTTGGAGTTGTATTAGTAGAATGTTGTAAGTAATGCAGGTATGGTATATTAATGGAGCGTGACAACCCAGATTCCTGACCCCGGATCTGGGGGTGTTACAGAAATGGTATCAGAGAGTTAAGTTATAAACTTGGATATGAGAGTATTAAGAGTTATATCTAAGTAAGCGAATGACGTGAGGACTCATATAGAGTTCGTTAAGTGGACTACCGGAGGTAGTGCCATTGAGGATGTCAAGGTTAAAGAGTTTAGTAAAAGACTTATTGGAGGATCAATAGGATCGTTGAAGACCATCATAATGATGAGACAAGCGTTTAGAATTGTACACGGATTATCAAGGAAATTAAGATAAGACGCGGAGCAGAGTCTCGGTCGCAGTTAAGGTAAGGTCGGAATGGCCAATACCAATGGATAACTTGACTTAGTAAGAACTTAAGTGTTTGTAGTTCATCGTAGTTTGCCACGAGAAGGCAGCACATGTGAAGATTGAGACGTTTACAGTCCTTTACGCGATCCGAATTACTAAATTGCGTGGACAAGTTAAGGCATTATCTTGTGTATGAGGTCCAAGCCTTGAGAACAACGATTCCACCAGAGTTGGTGTCTTTTCCGTTGAGGGGTATTTTTTTACCTAAGAGGAAAACTTTTGCGTACATATAGTACCAGAACGTTATCGTGAGACGAACGTGCTAATTCGCATCGCGAGTATATTTCATACGATAGGCCATAATGGCTCAACTTAGAAATCAAAGATATGAAGAATGAATAGCGTGATTCTGATGAAGACACGTATGGTTGCAACGAGCAATGCTTCAATCTCAGGACCTACGAGGAACGAGACCTATGGTGGCCTGGGGTTGGAGTCGTTCGATACGATTAGTGTTAAGAAATTACATATACGTTAATGGACCTCCATCTTTTGAGGATGTGTTGATACGGCCGTAGGAGGCCCAATCTCTGGACGATTATCGTGGAATGACGAATATGTTCGAACTCCCAATCTGATTGTGAATTTGTACAATTTTGAGGTACCGTTGGTTAGTACCCTAAGGCATAAAGGCAGAAAGATCGGATCATCCTTGTAAAAGGTGATGTTAGAACTTATGATGACCATTGACTTTTGGTATCTACTTGCTGGTGCACTACTCAATCTAAAACTGTTCATGCTCGTGTTACCTTGAATAGTTCATGTCAGGTAACCCTTCTAATTTCCTACTTCAACTTGGGATGCAACCAATAATTGCTAAGTATTCATTTTATTTCTTCATATTTGGACTCCTCGGTCGAGTTCATAAATATCTAGCTATGTGTTTAAAACATAGATGATGTATATTTCAGAGACTACTCGTGAATTCTTTTCTTCTATTAAAAAGAGAGTTGCACATCAGACGTTGGAATCGTGGAAAGGATATCAATTTGATATTGGTAGTCCGAATTCAATTCTATCAGAAAAATTTGACAAAGTTTATGTACGGAGACACCTTTGGGGTGGACCATTTCACTGATGAGAAATGTTTGGTGGAAGGTTATCGATTGTTCCGATACCAAGAACTTTCTATTCAGACCCTATATTCTATCCAAGGGTTATAATTACCTTGTTCGTCCCAAACTTATTTTTCTTCTTTTCAATTCATTATCCGAGTAGTCAAAATTTTGCTTTCTTTCTTTGACTACGATGCCGAGATTTTGTACTAATAAATTGAAAATGGCTAATTGTATGTGCCATTGTGAGTGACTAGTTAATTGTTCTAACTAGTTGAAATTTTAATGATATGATGAAAGTCTAGCTAATCATCCTAGCTAGATGTTGCGTCCCAAACTAATCGAACTAGCAAATTTTGTTCAGCTAGTTGTTAATGTTTCTTGAAATGAACTAGTTATTGTATCACTAAGTTCAACTTTCAGTCAAATTTATATCAGTGAATTCACGATGCATTTGTATGCAGTGAAGTATGGTGGGAAGATTTTCAAACTATAATTTGATTGAGACCTAACCAGGTCGCCCCCTCAGCGAGAATTTTTACAAAGTTTTTTATATATATATAAAGCATTCAGTTGCTTGAAGTATTCTTGGTACCACGCAAGTATTTTCCTTAGTATTTGGAAAAAGAGTGTGTTGAAGCTTAGAGCTAAAACAAATGAGCCCGATAAATTATGAATCGAAGTTTATGGAAATTGCCAAGGTTGTTTCACATGATGCGAATTGAGAATAACGAAGTGTTCGAAACGACTGATTATGTTACCTTGGTTAACGAAATGACTGTGATAGAAATGGAAGCAAAGTGGACGAGAAAGAAATGGGCATAAAGAAAATAGAGTATGAAACACGAATAGATTGAGAAAGAAAGAAGGTAAGAATTCAGATTGTCGAACGAGTGAATGATTGACCTCCAAGGATGCGAAACTTGTTTAGCAACTGTGATGTGGATATGATACGGGAAGTACCTAGTGTACAGAATATCCCTGTTGTCAACGAATTCGAGGATGTATTTCCAGAAGATCTTCCGGGGTTACCACCCGATAGAGAAATAAAGTCTGTTATAGAATTAGCTCCAAGAACGGCGCCAATTCGAAGGCCCCGTACCGACTAGCTCCAGTCGAGATGAAGAAATTAGCCGCTCAATTGTAGGAATTTTTAGAGAAAGGAATTATAAGACCAGGTGCGTCACCGTGGGATGTACCCGTGTTAATTGGTGAAGAAAAAGGACGGCAGCATGAGGCTGTGCATAAACTATCGAAAGCTGAATAGGCTAACTGTTAAGAATGAATACCCCTGCCAAGGATCGGTGATTTGTTCGATCGGCTGCATGATGCAGTTAAATTCTCGAAGATTGATTGAGAACTGGATACCACCAGTTGAATATTAAACCTGAGGACGTACCCAAGACTGCGTTTCGCACCAGGTATGGACACTACGAGCTTTAGTGATGTCGTTGGGCTAACGAATGCCCCTGCAACTTTAATGGACTTGATGAATCGAGTTTTCGAGAAGTATTTGGATAAGTGTGTCATAGTGACATCGATAATATTTTGGTTTACCTCAAAGACCGAGGAAGAACATGCAGAACGTTTGAGGATAGTGTTAGAAACACTGAGGAGGGAAAAGTTATATGCCAAGTTCTCAAAGTTCGAGTTTTGGCTAAGGGAAGTACAGTTTTTAGGACATGTGGTCAACAGTGAAGGAGTGCTGGTTGACCCTGCAAAGATAGAAGCCATTTCAAACTGGGAAAGACCAACCACCCCGACTGAGGTGAGAAGTTTTGTAGTCTTAACCGAGTATTATCAGAGGTTTGTGCAAGATTTTGATAGAATGGCAGCCCCACTGACTCGACTTACTCTAAAGATTGAAGAGTTGAATGGACCGAGAAATGTGAGAAATTTCCAGGAATTAAAGAAGAGACTAGTCACCGCCCTGTTCTGGTACTACCAAACGGGAAGGGAGATTTTGTGATCTGTAGTGACGCATCACATTGAGGATTAGGGTGGGTGCTTATGCACCACGGAAAAGTAATTCATATGCATCCAGACAATTAAAGGGATATGAAATTAGATACCCTACGCTTGACTTAGAATTGGCAGCGATAGATTCGCTTTAAAGATTAGAGGCACTAATTGTATGAAAAGAAGTGCGAGATGTACACAATCATGAGAGCATTAGATACGTTTTCCCAAGAAGAACGTACCGTGATAATAGAAAAGATAGCTAAAGCTAATCAAGGATTATGATGGTGGGATTCTTTACCACCCAGGGAAGGCCAATGTGGTGGCCAATGCCCTTAGTAGGAAAGAGAGACTTAAGATGATAAAGGAATCATAAGGTATTTCTACCAAGTTGGGATTCCAAATGTTCAAGAAATGAAAATTGCTAAATCTTCGGAATGACTAATAAGAGGGATTGGAAGAATGAAGTTTGAAGTTAAGAGTACAACAAGGATTATTTAAAAGTCCGGATTGAGCTAGAAAGAATTAAGGAATAAAGATCTGTCCTAGAGAGACAGCTACACCGAGAGTACGAAAAGGTAAAGAAAGTTAAGGAAATGTTATAGGTAGCCCGATAAATAAAAGGATTTATCGATTGGTAAACAAATATTGGATATGTTAGAAAATGAAGGCAGAACAAAGACCTAGGTGACTATCACAATTAATAGAGATTCCTAATTAGGAAGGTAATTTTCTGTAATGGATTTTGTGATAGGATCAACAAGAATCAAGTCGGACTATGACGTCAATTGAGCTATAATTGATGGATCAAATGAGTCTACTCATATTTTGTTAACAGCAAGAGATCGTTAATCGAAGAGTTACGAAAGAGATAGTTGGGTGACGGGGAGTTCCAGTCACCATCGTGTCAGATAAGAACCAAGGATTGAACTCCCGATTCGGGAGGAGTTTTCCAAACATGTTTGGCGACGAGTTTGAGTGCGAGCACTACGTAGGATCTGCAGACCGACGGACCGACCGAAAGAAACATTTCAGAGAACCGAAGTTATAGTAAGCGTTGTACCGCCGATTGTAAGAATAATCGGATGTTGATAGAAAATGGGTGTATAAGAATACAACCAGAATCGGCTTATATAAAGCGCCCGGTAGATATCACAGACCGGAATGAGTAAGTGTTGTAATGAACCAGAGGGTTGATGTTAGGTCCTGATAAGTTTGTAGAAGGGGGGTTGAATACAAACTGTACCGTTTTATCGAATTTGTCCGGTTCGTGATTTAACAATTCAAGAACAAATAAGTGCGGAATTAAATGAAACAAGATTCAAGTTAAATATAATTAATATTAAACTTGAAGGGTGTTGCACAAACAGTACAGATTACAAGGTTTGAATCTCAAACTATTTAAAACAAATCTAGAATAAATTCGACATGAATTTATCTATTTTTGTAATAAAAAGATCGAATAGTAAAAACTAGTTCAAGATCAAATTCTAGGGATTATAATCCGCTAGATTGTCAAAGCAATACAAGAGATACAATTCTTATGGATTAAATGTTTAAGAACAATCAAGAATTGAATTCCCTGCAGAAATTGAGCTCGGACAGTTTGAAGAAGACAGAGAGGAATGTAATGTTTTGTTGCTGCTGCTTCTTTCTTTTCTTTATGTGTTGTAATGATATGTCAACTGCCTTTCCTTTACTTATATATCAATTACTTTTCTTTTGTAAACCCACGTGCGTTCCACTTTAAACAGAAGTGATTAACACTAGGAAGATAATCAGAAAAACAATCCATTTTGCTCTTGGAAGACAATCGGGAAGACTACCATTGTACTAGGAAGACATTCGGTAAGACAAGCAGTTTGCCTAGGAAGACAATCAGGAAGACTCACCTGAGAGTCTTCCTAGTTTAAAAACTAAGTCTTCCTAGTACAAAATCTAAGTCTTCCTAGTTCAAAAATATTCTAATTTAAATAATTAATTAAATAAATTATGTATTAAATTAATTCTTTGCAGAATTAAATTAATAAATAATATACTTAATAATATTAATTATTTATAAGAGAATAAATAGAATTAGTTGACTTCTCAATTAATTTCTTTTTATTCTAATTTAAATAATTAACTAAATAAATTATGTATTAAATTAATTCTTTACAGAATTAATTCAATAAATAATTTACTCAATAGTATTAATTATTTATAAGAGAATAATTAGAATTAATTGACTTCTCACTTAATTCCAGAATCACTTAAAACTTAGATAAAGAATAAACATATTAGTACGTTGACACTCAATGCACGGTCTGGTTCATGAGTGACTAACGACAATGTCTGTTCTTTATCTATTTGACTTTAAGCAGTGATTCACTTCCTTTCCAATCAAGAACTCTGTAATCAGTATCTTTTTCTGTCACCACTTGAAATCTCCGTCACTTTAATAAATCCACTGAGCTTGAATACTTCATTGAGGCTTGATCAATAAATTGAGCTTCTTTCAATGTAGAATCACTTCAAGTCTGTAGATGACTTTAATCTTCATTCTTTGACAGATATAATCTTCTGAGATTCCTGTGACATCTGAACTAATATTTACTTATTACATTCTTGTTTAAGTTGAGTAGAATCCTCGAATTACAAATAGGCTATAGCATATGCCTTTCAATCTCCCCCTATTTGTTTGTTAGAAAATAACAACCAAATACCTAGAGGATCACTCAACTAAAACCAAGAAAAAGATAAGACTCTTAAACCTAAGTAAATACTAGAAAGTTCTGGATCAAATATGACATTTCCAGATTTCACCAGTAAAGGTAAATACAAGACAGATGTTCCTCTAGACTGAACATATGATAACATTGAACCTGTCTTGATTTACCTAAGCTCTATACATAAAACATTTACAAAACAGAGCTAAATACCTTTACTCCCCTGAAACTCCTCCTTTACCTTTTATATCTTTTTCAGCTCCCCTTTTACTAGCTTCAACTTCTTCCCCTTAGAAATAGAAACTTCTACCCAAACTTCTGTAGAAACTTGTCTAGAAACTTCAAACTTCTCCCCCTTAGTTGAGGAATTCTCTACAGATTTAACTTTATGAGTATCTGAAGCCAGTAGGAGTTGAGATAGTTGATGGAGTTGATCTTGGGTAGTAACTTTGTCTTCAAGATTTCCTTGAGCAGTCCCAGCTGATTGTTGACAGAGGTGGAAGAAGAAGACCGTTCAACCACTTGTGCTTGCAAAAATTCTTTATCAGCCTGGGTTTTGAATAGATGTTCCTGTAGATCAGCTATGTGAGCTAACTACATTGCAGTGTATGTGTCTGTGTGTGCACTCACTTGAATTTATCTTGTAAGTGTATCACTCATCTCACGTGCATGTGTTTCACTCAGTGTTTGACTCTTATCACTCAACATTAGCTGTCTGTTTGCTCCTTTTTGATCAGTACCTGCATTGAAACTCACCCTAGCCTCTTCAAGAGAGGTCAGTGGTGGTGCAATGGGAGTTCGCAAATCCCGATCCTCAATCATGTCTATCAAATCACTTGGATTTGAAATCTGAATTGCTTCAGTGATAGACTGACCAAGTTGCCTTCCACTTTCTCCAGATAAATCTGCGAGTGGAAAATCCCTTAGGGAGCCAGAGGTGTTCACTCTGGGAGGGGAGAAAATGATTCTATTTAATTTGGCAAAGAATCAAATTTTCCCTCAGATGCCTATGAAGGCACTTCTACCGTGACAATGGTAGGCACTGTAACCAGTTGCAGGTGCTCTGCTTTCACTGTGTCCTGAGTTTCATCTAATGAAATTGTTTTCTCCCATTGTGAGTAATGAGAGTGTGCTTGACTCAGTACAAAGTGCCATGGCCCTATGGCGAATTTCAATAGATTCATCCTGTTGATAGAATGTCTCTAGAAACAGTTCATTGGCCATTTCAAAGTCCATATCCTATTGAGAGGATACAGATGGGCGGACAGATGCCTCAGTATATGTTGAATTTCTTTAGAGGAGGCAGAGCTGTGGGATCACTCACTGTTTCAATCAAAATACTTCTTTGTTTAACATTTGATTTCTGTTTAGGCTGAGAGGTCAAGTAATTAAGTTGTAGACTCATTGTTTGGCTCTAAGACCTGGGATAAAGATTGTGGATCTACAATCCTTTGGTCAGCCCTAACAACCACTTGGGTTCAGCAACAGTAAAAGAAGTGGATTGAGAGATAGAAAGTAATACCTGAATTGGATTTGGCACTGAATTTCCAGCTAAGCAAGAGCTAGATCAGAAATAATATAAAATATATACACTATATTTACACAAACCAACTAAGACAAATAGAAAATAAAAGAAAATAAATAATAATAATAAACTAAAATAAAAAATAAAAAAAATATTTACAGGAAACTATTTACATGCACTAAACAAGAATATTTGAATATTTTAAAATAAAAGATTTTCAATAAAATAGATTTCTCTACAATTTTAACTTGTAAAATTTGAGAAAAATATTTTTAGAGAAAATAATTAATCTTAACTTACTCAAACTAAGAAGCTTAACAATTAGACAAGACATGGCAATAATCTATAATCAACATGCATAAGAGAAAATTGAGATGATAAAATAAATTTACAAGTGATTTAAAAATATATACAACAAATGAACACTTGTAAATTTAATTAAGAACAAACATAAAAATAAACAGAGTTAATCACTAAAACTATCTAACATACCCAATTTACCAACCAATCTGGTAAACTGGATTCATCAAGAGATTTAGTGAAAATATCTTTTGTTTGTTCCTCTGTGGGTACAAAGAGTAACTCCACAGTACCATTCATGACATGCTCTCGGATGAAATGATACCTGATGTCAATGTGCTTGGTTTCTTGTGATTATGCCATCTTCATCTAGTTTATTTCTGAATACCCACCGAGTACCAACTACTTCCTTGTTCTTCGGTCTAGGTACCAGCTTCTAAACTTGTTGTTGTTCAAATTGATTGAGTTCATCTTGCATAGCAATCACCCAATCAGGATCAGTCAGTGCTTCCTCAATTTTCTTTGGTTTCATTTCAGAAAGAAACCCTGAATAATGACATTCATTTTGAGTAGCACTTCTAGTTCTGACTCCAACACCTGGATCACCAATAATCAACTCAAAAGGATGAGCTCTAATCCAAACTGTTTATCTTGGAAGATTTGATCTTGATGATTCGCCTTGTTCTACATTATGGTGTTGTGAATGACTAGTTGACCCTTCATTTCCTCCCCCTGAGTTGTTGGCAGATTGTCTTGGTGATTCTTTTCCAGTGTTAGTGGTATCTCCATTGTAACCAATGTTTCCACCACCATCACTCTCACCATTATCATTGTTATCACCAGCAACAACCTCAGGTGGATTCTTATCATCTGATTCTGAATCTGACATGTCATCAAACTTCAATTTCTCAGATGGATTTTCTATTTGGATATTAGGGAGTATGGTGTCATCAAATGTAACATTGATGTTCTTATTGACTGATAACATTTCTTGATTTCAAATAGGCCATATCCTCAGTTATACCTTTGCTGTTATCTCCAAAGGTAAGCACTGGGCCAGCTTTCTCAACCAAATCTGATAGCAGGGCTCTATCTCCGGTCATATGCCTTGAACAGTCACTGTCAAGAATCCATATAACACGGTTTACCTGTTTAACTCCCTGCAATATCAAATTGATTAGACCTTCTTCGGAGCCCAAAATTGATTGGGTCCGGCATACTTAAAGAACTGGCCTTTGTCAGGCAAAACAACATTTTTAACTATAACTACTTCAACCTCTTTCACATAAGAGCGTTTCCATTTATAGCCAGCCTTAACACATTTCTGAGTAGGCTTAGGGATAAATGAATCCACTCTAGTATGAGGAGGACTAGTAGTCTTTGTTTTAACATGCTTCTTATTATTAACATGTTGACGTGGAGCAGTCTTATCACTAGATACATGCTTTTTATTAAAGAAAGCATACATAACATTAAAAGCACAAGACATGCAATTACCCACACCACATGCTTTATGAGAAGAATTAACAGCAGGCATGTTAGTTCTACAGTTGTTTTGATCCAACTTATGGATATCTGATTTAGTCTTTTTAGTTGTAGCAACTTTGACTGGAATATCAGATATACACTTTTTGGACTGTTCAACTTCCAAAGCCATATCTTCTTCACGAATCTCTTCAGCAATGATTATAGAGTATTCATTCATAGGCTCTGCCTCAGACTCCCTACAGAAGGGTGTTTCAATACCCTTAAGTATATATGGAACAACCTTTCCTTCAGATTTGTATCTACAAGGGGAATTAATTCCAAGCAGTCCAATAGCCTCATTATAATCATACCCTATACTGACATGATTACCAACAGCTTGCTTATTGAGAATTTCTTTAGCAGTCTTACAAGAACTGAAATAAGCATTAGCTTTGGTCTTAAGCTCACTAATCTGATCTTTGAGAATGGTTTCCAGTTGAATGTAACATTTAACCCTATTCTCAAGAAAAGCAATTTTCTCATTAAGTTCATCCTGATTAACATGCACAAGTTTCAAATCTTTTAATTCCTTTTCAAGATTTGTGTTTAAAAGATTTATTCTATCATTTTCAGTGCGTGCACAACTTATGGTGCCACCAAGATGATAAATCATTTCAGCATCAGTAAAGGTTACCTCTGACATGTCTGGTGAAGATAACATGGAATCAAAGAGTTTGCCTCCTTTTGCCACAAGTGCAAGATTTCCAACTTCTTCATCTTCACTGTCTGTATCATCCCAGCTCTTCCCTTCAGCAACATAAGCCTTCTCAATCTTATTCTTCTTGCTAGAATCAAATGAGTTCCTTGTCACTTGCCTTGGCTTTTTACATTCAGTAGCAAAGTGACCCAACTCATTGCAATTGTAGCATCTGATTGAGCTCCTCTCCACAGTTCCAGTTTTGTAGCCACCCCTTGTGCCACTTGAAGATGAGGAATCACCTCTCTGAAACCTGGGCCTGAACTTAAGATTGGGATTCCTCTTGAATCTAAACTTCCCAAACTTCCTGACTATCAAAGCCAAATCACCATCCTCCAGCTGATCAAGTTCTTCTAAAGAATAGAAGTCACCACCAGATTGATCAATGGATGTTAATCCATATTCTACATCAATAACATTCATGTTAGAACTGGAAGGTTGAACAGCCTTCACTTCCAGTTTCTGTGGGACTTCAGCAGTCAATTCAGTAGAGGTACCAACAATCTTCCCAGTTCCATACAGCTCCCTCTGTTGAATCTGCTCCAGCTCATAGGTCTTCAGAACACCATACAATCTCTCCAAAGCAATCTCATTCATATCTCTTGCTTCTCTAATGGCAGATATTTTGTGCTCCAAATGAGGTGGAAGTGTAAGAAGGAACTTCTTGTTAATCTCCTTGTTGGTGTAGTGCTTCCCATTGAGATTCAGATCATTGATTAATTTGTTGTATCTCTCAAAAACCTGAGTGATACCTTCACCAGGGTTTGATCTGAAATGCTCATATTGTGAGGTGAGAATTTCCAGCATATTCTCTCTAACTTCCTCTGTCCCCTCATTGATTATCTCTATGGTTTCCCAAATGTGTTTGGCAGTATCACAGTTTAGGACATGATTATGCATGATAGGATCAAGACAATCAATAAGGATCAGCTGTAGACAGGAATCCAAGGTAACATCCTCTTTTTCACCAGGAGTGAAATCCTTGGGATCTTTAGGGTACATCCTAGCAGCCCTAGTAACAATGTTACCCTCTTTTAATTCTTCCTCAATAATCATAGGAAGTTTTGGTCCATTCTTCATCACATCAATGTATTTAGGATTTGCAACCTTAAGAAATAGGAGCATTTTCTTCTTCCACATTGGATAATGCTCCTTGCTGAACATTGGGATCTTCACTGTACCCACTTTCTGTGTAGTAGACATCTTTTGAGATTTTTAGGAATAAGATAAAAAAATCAGAGTTTAAAAGAAAAATCTCAAAACAATTGGATCTTTGATTTGTATATCAATCAAAAGGCTCTGATACCAATTGTTAGGTCCTGATAAGTTTGTAGAAGGGGGGTTGAATACAAACTGTACCGTTTTATCGAATTTGTCCGGTTCGTGATTTAACAATTCAAGAACAAATAAGTGCGGAATTAAATGAAACAAGATTCAAGTTAAATATAATTAATATTAAACTTGAAGGGTGTTGCACAAACAGTACAGATTACAAGGTTTGAATCTCAAACTATTTAAAACAAATCTAGAATAAATTCGACATGAATTTATCTATTTTTGTAATAAAAAGATCGAATAGTAAAAACTAGTTCAAGATCAAATTCTAGGGATTATAATCCGCTAGATTGTCAAAGCAATACAAGAGATACAATTCTTATGGATTAAATGTTTAAGAACAATCAAGAATTGAATTCCCTGCAGAAATTGAGCTCGGACAGTTTGAAGAAGACAGAGAGGAATGTAATGTTTTGTTGCTGCTGCTTCTTTCTTTTCTTTATGTGTTGTAATGATATGTCAACTGCCTTTCCTTTACTTATATATCAATTACTTTTCTTTTGTAAACCCACGTGCGTTCCACTTTAAACAGAAGTGATTAACACTAGGAAGATAATCAGAAAAACAATCCATTTTGCTCTTGGAAGACAATCGGGAAGACTACCATTGTACTAGGAAGACATTCGGTAAGACAAGCAGTTTGCCTAGGAAGACAATCAGGAAGACTCACCTGAGAGTCTTCCTAGTTTAAAAACTAAGTCTTCCTAGTACAAAATCTAAGTCTTCCTAGTTCAAAAATATTCTAATTTAAATAATTAATTAAATAAATTATGTATTAAATTAATTCTTTGCAGAATTAAATTAATAAATAATATACTTAATAATATTAATTATTTATAAGAGAATAAATAGAATTAGTTGACTTCTCAATTAATTTCTTTTTATTCTAATTTAAATAATTAACTAAATAAATTATGTATTAAATTAATTCTTTACAGAATTAATTCAATAAATAATTTACTCAATAGTATTAATTATTTATAAGAGAATAATTAGAATTAATTGACTTCTCACTTAATTCCAGAATCACTTAAAACTTAGATAAAGAATAAACATATTAGTACGTTGACACTCAATGCACGGTCTGGTTCATGAGTGACTAACGACAATGTCTGTTCTTTATCTATTTGACTTTAAGCAGTGATTCACTTCCTTTCCAATCAAGAACTCTGTAATCAGTATCTTTTTCTGTCACCACTTGAAATCTCCGTCACTTTAATAAATTCACTGAGCTTGAATACTTCATTGAGGCTTGATCAATAAATTGAGCTTCTTTCAATGTAGAATCACTTCAAGTCTGTAGATGACTTTAATCTTCATTCTTTGACAGATATAATCTTCTGAGATTCCTGTGACATCTGAACTAATATTTACTTATTACATTCTTGTTTAAGTTGAGTAGAATCCTCGAATTACAAATAGGCTATAGCATATGCCTTTCAGTTGAGGAGTCAACCTGGAAACTGGAGATTTCTATATTGAAAGAGTAACCTCGGCTATTTTCTTAGATTCCGGGACGGAATCCTTTTAAGGAGGGGAGACTGTAATAACCCCAAATTTTGGACTTAGTTTAAAAAAAAATTGATGAATAGTAAATGTGATGAATAGTGAATTTGCTGATGAAAAATATTTTCAGACCACACCATATGGAAGACATGGAATGAATGTTTCGAAGTTATATTAGTGAGGTATAAGGAGAATAAGTGAATGTAAACGCGATCAGAATCAGAAGATTTCCATTCGAGTTTTAAATCACTATTCATCGGAAATCGAGGATGTATTGATTTGATCGTTTTGAGAAAGTATGTAGAATGAGAAATCCATGATCATATCTTAAACCAAGGTGAGAAATCTAAGATTATATATTGGACAAAGATAATGGAAAGATCAAGGAAGTATCCCCTAGCATTGGTACAGAGGAACGTTTTTAAAATCACTTGAAGCTATCGCGAAACAAAAGCGTAACAAATTATGGATTAAACCCTAACCAAAGGAGGAGTATAATATAAGATCATCAAGTGCAATATATAAGAGGATTGAGGATACAAGTGATGACATAAGCATGATGCAGGAGGGTGACATAAGGATGACCAAGTGATGACAAGGTGATGAATCACCACCTTGTCACCACTTTCACCACAACCACAAATTCAAATGGCATGTGTCATGGATGACAAGGCTTGCTTATGACCACACAATTATATGGCTGGTAATTAAGAGTAATTAGACCAAACAAAAAGAAAAGAAAAAGCAAGAAAGGATCATCTTCTCCATTTTCTCAGAATTTCTGCCCAGCTTGACCATGGTGGAAAGAAAATTTCATAACTCCAAATATACTCGTCCTAAAATCGCCAAATTTGGACCATATCTCCCTCAATGTATACCCAAGGTAATTTAAAAGTTTCATGGCCATCAAACAAGTGTAGCATGGTTAAATATTGGATCAAAGTTGAGGCATGAATAGTGATTTCAAGAACTAACTTTTTTTTATCTTAAACTCTAGGCTTTTCAAGGATCATCCAAGGCTTGATTAGTGGTTATAAGTGATTGATAGTGTCTCTAAGGCAGCAAGTAAGGTATAACACCTCTTCCCTCTTGATATTAATTGAGTTTTATGGTTAAGTTTGTAATATAGTTCGTTAAACATGTAGTATAAGAGATCCATGCATGTTTTAATGATTTTGGTTGGTTGAATGAGTTGTGGTTGATTGAGGGATGAGTTCTTGAGTTGGTATGAACTGTCCTAGAGTTGTAAATGATATATGGATGTATGGATTGTCTTGGTTGGATGTTCGGATTGGTTGTGAAATGGAAACGTTCGATGTATAGCCGTCGTAATGACGAAATGTTTATTAACTGTCTTGACAGTGGTATTACAGGCTCTTAGTCTACTGTCAAGTGTGACCACTGACCATGATCATGTAGTATCTGTTTATTAGTTTATTTTGGCGAAATAATCGTATCGTTTCGATTTACGGTTTAGGAGAAACGTCCGTTTTAGTGAAAGCGGTTTCGGATAACTAAGTAGTTCATTGCATGAACTTTGAGAATATGATCAAGCCCCTTAAAAATGGAATTAGGTCATGATATTAAAATGGATACTAACATGGACAGTTAGTAAGTGAATCGAGAAGATTTCGGGTTTAAAAGATAATTTTTCGATTTTATAAAAATGTCGGAACCAAATCTGCGCGAGGAGTAAGTGGTTCTGCACTCTACTGCCTAAACCTGCTGCTCTCGGGATTTTCATCCCCTTAAGCAGAAAAACATTTTCAAGAATTTTGTTCTATTCTTTCTCTAGATCGCGCACGCGAAAACGGTGTGTCATTTCGATTAACGATTAAGGAGATATGAGCGTTTTAGTGAAAGGCATGCGAATAGTAACTTTCCGTAGCTCATCCAAGTTTGAGAATACATTTCACCAAGTGAAACCCCTGTTTTGAGATCGAAACTTTTATGATAAATATTAAAAATACTCAATATGATTTTAGAAGTGGTTTCGTATTTAAATACGAATTTTCGGATTTATTAAAAGTGTTAGAGTACGAGTCGCGTAATAGTAACTCTATGAAAAATCAACTCTAGGGTACTACTTTGACCAACCGTTGTGACTAAGATAAAAGATTATTTCGAGTCGATTAAAACACGAACCTTGTTGAGGAATAACGTGACTACATGATGTGTTTAACATATAGTTGACTTTAAATGAGTGTTATGAGCGAATGATTACGTTAGGGGACTGATCGAGTATTTCTTTGTTTATAGATTTGCGGCAAGTTCTTGAACCCCTAACAACCAAGGATCCGAGGCAAGTTTTCTCATTTCATGCTGTATTTTAAAGTACCATGTTCTGATGATGCATATGATAGATGCATGCTTTTAAATGTAATATATGATATGATATTATGCATGCTTTCAAACCTCACATCGTATATAGATGTGATGATATTAAAAATGTTGAGACGTAGTATATGCATATGATAGATGCATGCAAGTTTTCAAACCCTACACCATATAAAAGATGTTGTTGTGATTATGTGATTGATATATATATATATATATATATATATATATATATATATATATATATATATATATATATATTCTGCTTTAATGCTGTGAGAACTTTTTAAACTGTTTACGCTTTTGGTAAAAGCTTTCGTAAGATATAAGGTTTATATGCTAGGTAAATACTAGATATAAACCGAGGTTTTAAAGGCTCTAAGGATGGAGCACTTATATGATGATTTTAAAATAATAGACCGGGAGTTAAATTACTATGTTATTTTAATAAATACTGTCAGATACTAGAGGATCCAGGGACAGCTATGTTTTAAATGGGATGATTAAATATTCCAATATATATTTATTATTGGATATTTAATGTGTGATACTAAATAATATTATTAAGAATATTATTTTGAATATTTATTAATTAAATGAATATTATTTTGAATATTCATTTAAGTAGAATATTATTGAATAATAAATCAATATTTATTATTTGGATATTTATTAAATATTCCAAATATGATTTAAAAATCATAAAACCTTATTATATTATTTAAGGTTCTACTATTTACACAAAACTTTCTGATCTTCAGAAAAGATATTTAAAACAGAGATTCCCAATTATTATCTTAAGATATTTAAGGATAATTAAATGCGAATAGTGTTTTCCAACTCATCGGAAATTGGGAATCTAGTTCAAGAAGTCGATGACAGAGTTTTACTTCCAATGTTCCTCTAGAATACCTATAGTTGGGGATGACTCCCCCATTCAAGTAAAGAATTTCAAACTTGCTAAACTCTGAAAATTTCAATAAACTCCCTGGTCATGATTTCAAAATACATGGTAATCATCGGTAGTTTCGTTGACTAATGTCAACCCACTCTGTGACTTACTCCCTTCAAATACTCCGGAGTAAGGAATTCTGAACGGTTACAAAGTTTTTGACAAGTAATGGTACTTGGGGAAAACAGGATTAACTTCCATTTCCCATGAGGTTGATTTTCATCTGGGGACTGGAATTAACTCGTGCTCGGCAATGAAATAGGTGCCCGTATAGTACGAAGTCATGCTCGGTAATGAAATAGGTACCCGTATGGTATGACTCCATGCTCGGCAATGAAATAGGTGCATGTATAGCATGAAGGGCCCAGATGCGGCCAAGGTGATAACCGAATAGGAAGTCGTCCTTCTACTAGTAGAAAAGTTACGTTACGATACAACGGTTGATCACCGTGTATCGTGGTTCCAGTATATTCCCTTCCCTCCAATTGGAGTTGTGCTGCACATTGTAATGAAAGCCTAGGTGCTGAGTTACTGATAATGTGGCAGTGATGAGTAATGATGTTCCTCATACAGTAGTTGTACTATACGGCATGTTTTGACGAAAAGAATAATAAAATATCATTCTGAATACGTATGAAGTTTAAAGGTTTTCCTTTATGATATAGGCTTACATATATGATTATGATGCTATATCTCATTTTCGAGCTATAGTGCTCGTTATTGCTTCTTTTACATACCACAACACAACAAAGTCGAAAAGGTGTTCATTACTGATATTTTACAGTATTTTGAACAGTATGAGATATCTAAATAGATATGTGAGTATATATGTTGAGAAGGTATTTAAGATATACAGTCTATTGAATTGTATAATGTTTTGAATCAATGAATATGCTTTAAGCCTTGATTCCAATATTTGATATCTATTTTAAAAAGATATGTTTTGAGTCTTGGTTTATCATACGGATGCCAAGGATTTCCAAATGATTACGAAGAATATATGAGTATGATTATAAGTCATACGGTATTTTGAACGGTATACTATTTTGGGGTTAGACCCTAGTAGTGTTAAAAACTTTGATCCCATATGGATTATCTTCCTAAAAGGTTTAAAGATTTAAACTGGGATAGATTTCTTGCTGAGCGCTATTAGCTCATTCTTGCTTTATTAAATCTTTCAGCATGAAGAAAACATTGCCGATTCACCTCGTGTTACGAGAGCAAGGGAATTGAGAGACCACCCTTGAGTTAGTTCAGCAGGATGGACATTGCCGGTGTGAGCAGAGTAGTTGCAGCTTGAATTAGTGAGAATTATTTTGAGTAGGTTTGTATTA
Organism: Heracleum sosnowskyi; assembly: GCA_030848705.1. Taxonomy (NCBI): domain Eukaryota; kingdom Viridiplantae; phylum Streptophyta; class Magnoliopsida; order Apiales; family Apiaceae; genus Heracleum; species Heracleum sosnowskyi. The sequence goes on along the minus strand of CM061239.1, from coordinate 44,899,636 downwards.
CTAAACCTTGTATAGAATTGTGAGGTCTATTATTGTAACTTCAGGTAAAGGTTGTAAATAATATATGAGATCCTGGATAGTACATTTGAGTTGTAATAACAAATGTTACTTATTGTTGCTCATTTCCAAGGCTATAACTTGTGTGTGTGTGTGCGTAAGTGATTGGGGTCTTTGGAGTTGTATTAGTAGAATGTTGTAAGTAATGCAGGTATGGTATATTGATGGAGCGTGACAACCCAGATTCCTGACCCCAGATCTGGGGGTGTTACATCAACCATAACTAGGGTTCAACTTAACCCTAGATTAAATATCTACTCACTCATAATTAAACTAACAAAACACATAATATAATAAGAACACATAATAATATTAAGAACAGAGAATAAAAACCTTTAATCTTTTCTCCAAGAAGAAAAATACATGTCTCGCTCCGTCTGTATGTATCTATGTATCTATGTATATCTCTCTATCTCTCTATCTCTCGGATCTGATGTGTATATATATATATATCCTCAAATATTTTAATGCCTTGAGGAAAGTACAAGTACGTTTCCTAAACTGATTCTGTTTTTACAAGGAAAATTCGTAGCTGACTTTTTTTCAGTAAATCTGGACCGTTCCTGGAGTAATATGATAATTGGACCACTTTAGAATAAAAGAGATTTCCATTATCTTCGCGTGGGCTGTTTAATCGTCCAATTCTGACTTCTAGAACTCAAGATATGACCCAAACAATGAATTATGTGCAGGCAACCCAACAAATCCGAATTTCCTTCTAATAAATCTCCAAATTAAGCTCTTTATTCTCCAATCCTTCCAAGTTTAGGATTTCCATGCTTCCTACAATAGAACATTAAAATCTATTAAATAAAAATCCAATTAAATGCAAAATATAATAAATATGAGGAATAAAATCATATAAAATATATATAAATATATACTCTATCAATTGCTTACTACTGAAGTGGAGAATTTGAAGAGTTGTCTGGTGCCCAAGCTTAATGCAGTTCAAGAGTCACAAGTCCAAATGACATCAGACATCTCTACTCTTTCAAATTCTCAGAGGGTGTTAGATAGTGTTTCTACCAGATTGATCTCCATTCAAGATGATGTTGAAGACCATTAGAAAGTGGATTCTGCTAGGTTTTCTAGATTAGAGGATGAGATGTTTCATTTGAACACTGGGATGAGACACTAATACTTTATGATAAAAAATTCTCATAAACCTAATGTGGAGCAAAAAGCTTTCTTTGAAGGAGATGGTGAGGGTGATCAAGATGATGGTGGAGATGCTGGAGCAAGGAAAGAGGAAATTCCTGGAACTGACAAATTTACATCTGTAGAGGATTCCTCAACTAAGGAGGAGAAGCTGGAGGAGTTTCGGGAAAAGATAAGGGTAAGCAGAAACAGTCATTGAAGGAGTCTACTTTTGATGATGTTTTCTACTACCATGGTGAATAGGGTGATTTTGATTATAATATTTCTGGTGATCCGGAGGAGACCATCCCTGAAGAAACCCTTGGTGTAGAGGAAGTTGAAGAAGCAACCAACTTTGATGATTGGGAGGATGAAGATGTTTTGTATACTCCTGACCCCTTATTTCAGAAAGAATTAAAGAAGCAACAAGCAGATCTTAGAAGAAGAGAAGATGAAAATGCCAAGGTCTTTAACATTATATCCAAAAGCTAAAAATTCAAAAGACTGAACATGAAGACAAACAACGTCTTCACAACATTCAAGTCAAGGAAATGAGGTTAGATGTTAGGATGAAGATGGGAAGCAAATGGGATAAAGAAAGGGAGATGTTTGATATCCCTCAAAGAGGCACAAACAATGATTGTACTTTTCTTGAATTGCTTGAGAAGATCAGAACATCTAATCCAGATAATTCATTATACATGAAGGCTTTGAAGGAAGATATCTCAAGGATTACTACTACATTTGATCAAGTCAGACAAGAATTGTATATATATGTTTCTAGTGTTCTTGGAGGTTCATTCACTGTTCTCTTGACCTACTTGAAAGAAGATCTCTGTCAGAGTTTTGGGTTCTTATGAGCAAAGTGAAAAGATCATCCTGTTTGAATGAATTGCTTCATGACCGACTTAGAGATTCTGTTATGAAGGCCAGCCCTCAAATTGTACATTATCCTTATGAAGTTAAAATCTATAGAGGTACAACCTTGGAGACAGTTGGGCTGGATCCTGATTCTTTAAAGTTACAAACTGCTATGCAACTAGTGAAGTTGGAGAATCTGCTGAGAACTTCTGGGTTTACTACTAAAGAAAAGTCTGAAGTTGCTGACATGATTTCAGACTATTGCAATGAAAATGTTCCTACGTATTCTCAGTTGAAGAACAAATTGAAAAGAGTCACTCCTCAACCAGTCAGACCAAGCGGTGTTGCTTCAGAAAGTGAACGTGTCTTTGATAAAGATTTGCTAAGCACCTTACAAGATCCTGAAGAAGGTGAGATTACAGACTAAGGCATGAGAACTAAAGCTCGGTTTTTAATGTAATATGTTTAGAGCTTGGGTGCATCAAGATAGGAAAAATGTAATCATATGTTCAGTCTAGAGGAACATCTATCTTGTATTTATCTTTATTGTTTGAATCTAGAAATTGTTAAATATAATCCAGAACTTTTTATTATTTACTTGGCTCTTAAAAGTCTTATCTTTTTCTTGTTTTAGTTGAGTTATCCTCTAGGTATTTGATTGTTATTGTCTAACAAACAAATAGGAGGAGATTGAAAGACATATGTATAGGCCTATTTGTAAATACCGATGATTCGACTCAACTTAAACCAAGAATGTAATAAGTAAATAATAACTCAAACAGTCACATGAATCTCAGTAGATTATATCAGTCAAGAGAATGAAGATAAAAGTCAATCTACAGACTTGAAGTGATTCTATATTGAAAGAAGTTCATTTATTTGATCAAGCCTCGGTGAAGTATTCAAGAAAGTGGAACTACTTAAAAGTGATAGAGATTTCAAAAGTGTGACAGGAAATGTACAGGTTACAGTGTTTGTTAAAGGGAAAGAAAAAGGACCTCAGCTTAAAGTTAAAAGATGAAGAACCGTCATTGAAGTTAGTCGCTCGTGAATCAGACAGTACATTGAGTGTCAACGTCATTCAGTGGAAGTTCGTCATCATCTTCAGTGGTTCACAGATTGATCCTGCTATCAAGAAAGTGTATTAATTTTCAGTTAATTTATTATAAAGGTTAATTAATTTAAACTGTAAATTAATTCAATTAGAATTAATTTATTCCTTAAATTAATTAATCTATAAGCTAATTAATTTAATAAATTAATTAATTCAATCAGAATTAATTTATTACTTAAATTAACTAGTAAAATAAATTAATTTGTAATTAATATATATTTGTATAATTAGTAGTACTTTGGGATAGTACTGCCAGTTATAATGGACAGTATTACTGAGAGTATTGCCAGTTATATGGACAGTACTTCCGTTAGTACTGCCAGTGTTTTTATTTATAGTACTGCCATTTAATTCTTAGTACTACTGAGAGTACTTGCATAGCAAATAAAGTGGTGCGTACTAACAGTTGTTGTTGATTTATAAAGAAAGAAAAAGTGTGATCAAACAAGATACACAACAGAAAACAAAACACATTACATCTTTACTTCTGCCATCAAAGTACTCAACTGTCCGAGCTACAAATTCTGCAGTGAATTAATTCTTGAGTTTATTGTAACATTGAATCCATCAGAATTAGTTTACTTGTAATACTTTGACAGTCTAGCGGATCATTATCCCTAGAATTTATATCGAACTACTTTTTAGTATTCGATCCTTTTATTACAAAAATAGATAAATTCATGTCGAATTTATTCTAGATTTGTTTTAACAAGAACCTTGTAATCTGTACTCAGAATTGTAACACCCTTCAAGTTTAATATAAGTTATATTTAACTTGAATCTTATTTCATTTTATTCCGCAATAATTTGTTATTGAATTGTTAAATCAAGAAAAATACAAATTCGATTAAATGATACAGTTTGTATTCAACCCTCCCCCCCCCCCCTTTCTACAAACAGATCGGGACCTAACACCAAATAGTTGGGAATACAAACTTGAGTAAAATAAATTTAGTTACCAATGTCACAAGCTATGCTTCAATCGCCAAAATTAAAAGGAGCTCTGAGTGGGTTCTTAGAGCATCATGGTGAGAATGAGAATCAGGTGACCTCAATGGGGATGAAGCAAAGACGCGCGCATAAATATAGGTATGGAGAAAAGCAACAAAAGCTTCTAGCCTCTACAAATTCTCAACCGAAGTAGAAAAATCAAAAGACCCTAACCTTTCAATTACTACATTTGTTATTAAACTGAAAGATCAACCCTTTTCTTTTCAGCCTAAACCTTTTATTTTCCCATTGATTATAAATCCTAAATTAAGAAATAGTAAAAATACAAGAAATCAGAGATAAAAAGATACAAGATTGAGAAAAAGCCACTTCAGCCTCCCGAGATTCTACTTTATATAGATATATAGATGTAACTCAGTTAATGTGTATCCTATATTTGAAATTTGTGATGAGAACATGAATTGATGAACATGATTCATGGATTGGATATATAGTACATAAATTGCAAATTTTATCTTAAAATGTTAGAAAGTGCAACAAGTATTATAAAAATATACATGATATATTTCATTTTTTTCGAGTTTTATCGAGTTGAAAGAGCTCAAATTTGTGAACAATCCTACTTCCTATGCTAAAATTCTTACTTTTCTTAGTGATTTGATGCATTTTAATCAACAATTGGTTTTTATTAATGTTGAAGTTGAAGTTACATATAACTCAACACATTTGCATTCGAGCCAATAATTGACAAATGACAACTTGCCCGACCTGTAAGTTGACATTACCTTTTTAAAAGTAAAATACAACGGAAAGTTATTAGTTACAATGATTTGATTCAAATAATCAACATTATCCTATTTCCTATGGGTTAGTTCGTGAAGAATAAACTATTAATTGGTCTTGGTTTTTGTTCCACCTTCGAATATCTGTATGTCAAAATAGAAGAGGTTTGTTTGTTATTCTGACAGACATCCTAAAATTATAGAAGTCATGACAAGGGTAGAAAGTGGCTTCACTAGTGAGTGGACCATTTTTTTTGTTGCATGTACGTAACATTTTTTTTTTCAAAATTTTCAAGTGTACATTTGAAAATGTTGTGTTGTATGGCTAATAATACAACTTAGCTACGGAATTTTGACGCAATAATGATGCAAATTTGGGATTTTAATCTCGATGCAGAAAGTTGATTACGATATATTTCACCAGAGATGTGAACTATGTCCCGTGATGAAGATCATCGTTAAGACCAAGTAACCATGTTGAAAAAAATAATGTATTTTAGCTGAAAATGTAATAGATTATAAATAATATATATACTATATTATTAAAGCCGAAACATTAAAATTTTTGGTTTTTGGTTTTCGGTTTGTTTTGGTTTTCGGTACTTTTTCTAATTAATAAATTAATAATATAATCAAAATTCGGGAAAGTTTTATTCTACATTAATATTTTAAAACATTTTTTTTCTAACAAAATCTACTTCTTTTCCAAAAATATCACGGACAATTACCTTTAAATTAAAATATATTATCTTTTATATTTGTTATCACTAAAATCTCTCTTTTCCAAAAATATCAAGTGCAAGCCTTACTTATATATTTTAAAACTTATTTTAATACTTTTAATTATCTAAAAAAACTTACCTATTTTAACAAGTGAACGTAATTTTTTAACAAATACAATTAATATAATTAAAACACATCTAAAAATATTATAGGTAGTTATTTTTTTTAATTAAAACATGTTAGCTTTCCTATTTGTCCTTATTAAAAAAACTTACTTATTTTAACATTTCAACGTATTTTTTTGATAAATACAATTAATATAATTAAAACACTTCTAAAAATATCACGGGCAATTATTTTTTTTTTAATTAAAACATTTTAGATTTTCCATATGTCCTTATTATTAATATTATTTTATTATAAAATAATATTAATAATACATCATTTATCTTCCTGAGCCCCATCTGTTATGGATTAAAAAACGTGCTTGTGTATTTAATGCTAAGGTTTAATGAGCTTCGAGCTTTAATGGCTGCACTTGTGTTTCGAGACTAAATCGGTCCTCACAAGATGTCTACGTATCTCAAATCGTTATTGAGAATCAAGCCAAAGACGTAGTTCTGATTGTAGGATCATGGACCTTATATAGGCGTCTAGAGCCTAATATTTATGGTATGTTTAGGAGTCTTAGCGAATAAGTCTCCTTTTTGTTATTGGATAAACGTTGTGTTGCTTGCTGTATAAGTCTTTTCCTTGTTGATAAAGGCTATGACTCATTAATTGGGATTATGGATCCTTCTTTGACTAATTTACCATATTTTGGTCTCTTTTGATGAGCTGTATATTTTCCCTATTCATTAATTACGAAATTAATGAATAATTAGGGTGTCGGGCCTTAAATATCGGCCTTTCCATTGAATAGTCAATTATATTTCTATAATTAATTTTCTGTCCATATCATTTGCCCCCAACTTCTGTGAAAATCTTCCGGGGTTTTCGTAGAAGTTATTGCGTGTTTTTCCTTGAACTCTTTTTATTTTTCTGAAAAAGGCAGGTAAATTGTGTTATGGGCGTGGGTACCCCCGCCTAGGAGACATTCTAGGTTTCCACGCCTAGAAACTATGTCTCCTGGGCGTGGGTCTTGCAAAATTGGCTCAAAGAGCTTCTGGGGGTGGGTACCCCCGCCTAGGAGACGTCCTAGGCTGCCACGCCTAGAAACTGTGTCTCCTGGGCGTGGGTCTTTGAAAGAATGGATCAAAGAGCTTCTGGGCGTGGGTACCCCCGCCTAGGAGACGTCCTAGGTTGCCACGCCTAGAAACTATGTCTCCTGGGCGTGGGTCTTTGAAAGAATGGCTCAAAGAGCTTCTGGGCGTGGGTACCCCCGCCTAGGAGACGTCCTAGGTTGCCATGCCTAGAAACTATGTCTCCTGGGCGTGGGTCTTTGAAAGAATGGCTCAAAGAGCTTCTGGGCGTGGGTACCCCCGCCTAGGAGACGTCCTAGGCTGCCACGCCTAGAAACTATGTCCCCTGGGCATGCTTTTTAGAAGCTTGCCTTAATTAGTTTCTTGGCGTTGGTATCCCCGCCTAAGAGACGTTCTAGGTTGCCACGCCTAGAAACTATGTCTCCTGGGCGTGCTTTATAGAAGCTTTCCTCAATTAGTTTCTTGGCGTTGGTATCCCCGCCTAGGAGACGTTCTAGGTTGCCACGCCTAGAAACTATGTCTCCTGGGCGTGCTTTATAGAAGCTTTCCTCAATTAGTTTCTTGGCGTTGGTATCCCCGCCTAGGAGACGTTCTAGGTTGCCACGCCTAGAAACTATGTCTCCTGGGCGTGCTTTATAGAAGTTGGGCCTTATGTCGGGCCTTTGTTCGGTTAAATTTAACCAATATCTATTTTTTTATATGTTGAATGTTCTAGATTCTTCTAGAACCTTCAATATATGTCTCCCGCCTATGAGTTTTCTAGGTTCTTCTAGAACTTGTAATTCAAATTTTGAATTCGTTTGGGCTACCCGCCTATAAGAGGCCCAATGACCAGTTCTTGGTCCATTTACCGTCTATAGACGGTTCATTTGAACGTTATCACCGGCTGTAATTCCTATAAATTGAGTAGAGTAGAACTTACGTTTTTCACACTTCAAAGTCATTCTACTAAATTTTCTCAGAAACTTTCCTTAGAAAAACTCTGCTGGGGTTCTGCGGCAAAGCGATTTCTGGCTTCCAACCACCGTGGGGTTTTCCAGTTTCCGTTTAAATCTTCATCTTCTTCATCAAGATTTCTGGGTTCAAGCATTCTTTGGAAGGATTTTAATGGCGGATTCAAGCTCATCTCAATCCCAGCTATCTCAGCCCTCTCGCCCTGCTAGAGCAAATCGAGGTAATCCACCTCCAAAATCTCTAGTTCATGCAAACGTTTTTTCTCTTAGAGATTTACTTTCTGATTTTGGGGATGCTTTTCCCAATCTTCTTCATTTAGAGGCCCATAACATTCCTTCTAAATACAAACAAAGTAGGGTTGATGATATTTCAGTCCTTTTTGGTATAAAGGCCCCTCATAGGGCCGTAGCTCCTGGCCCAAATGATAGGGCCTGTTATCCTAAGCCTGGGGCCATTAGGATGTACAAAGAAACTTTTTATTCTGGTTTTCGCCTTCCTCCTCACCCTTTTGTTCTTCGTTTATTAGCTGAGGTCCAAATTTGTCCCACACAACTAATGCCCAACGGGTGGAGATTCATATATTGCTTCTTGGCCCAATGCATGAAACATAGGGTAGAGCCCAGTGTATCAGTATTTCGACATCTCTTTAAATTTGTAAATGCTCCAGATGATATAGGTTGGGTTAAGATTCAATATCGAACCTTAAACCGTAGTTGCTTCGTTTCTGGTTCTTCTCCCGACTCTCTTCCCTTGTGGAAAAAAGAGTGGTTCTATATTTACTTAGATGGGGATGATTGGAACAATTATTTTTGTCCTCACTTCACAAGGGCTACAGATGGTTCTTTAAGGTCCTTCAAATCAGGGGTAGATGATCTTGCGGCAATTCAACTCCTGACAGGTGATTGCCTGCATCATTGTAATCTCCTAATTTCTGAGGATAACCTTCAAGCTGTGGGGCTTAGTACCCTTGAACCTCGGGGTACATAACCTTAACTTTCTTTCTTTTATTCTAACTTGTTATCATATAATATGATAGTAACATTTGTCTTTTCTTTTCAGCCAAAGCTGCTTTGGGTGCTATTTTCAAGAGGAGGGAGGACCACGCCTCTAAAGCTGTGGTGGTGGAAGTTGAGAGGGTTTCCAAACGGAAGAAGGCTGTATATGGCTCCCCTGCTGTGGAGAAGGTGCCAGCTTTTTTGACTGAGCAACCTATTCTTGTTGACGAGGATCCCAACCCATTTGTGGTTAAATGGGGTTTGCTCAACAGGGATACCATAGTTGGTGATTCCAGGGCTGCAGCAGAGTGGTCCAGGAATGTGGTCACTCCAAGGGACGTGGCCCATGTTGGGGCCCAAGCCCTTGCTTCTGTAAGTAATTTTCACTTTTGTTTATTCTTTCTTTTAGTTGTCCGTTCTTTAAATATGTGCCCTTGTTTTATAGGCTAATACCTATCATCAAGCTGCTCTTCACAACTTGAAGGCAGTTCGAGCTGAGAAGTTGTTAGCCGAGAGAGACATGGACCGATATTTTGCTTCTTCTACCTCGAATTTCGAGAGGTTTAGAGAAGTCGAGAGGGAGTTTGTGGCTGAGAAGGAGAGGGTTAGGCAGCTGGAGGCCCAACTCCAAAGGGGTCGCGAGGATGTTATTGCTGAGTACAGAGCATCTAAGGAGTTTGATGACCTCATTAATGCTGAGTATGATGCTAACTTTCCTAGCACCTTTAAGGACTGTTGGGAATCCATCATTGAAGAGTTGGGGACGAAGATTGAAGGAGTGTCCTTGGATAAGTTCCTCGTTCCTGATTTATCTGGGACATCCAAGGATACTATCATGGACACTGCCGACCCCACATCTCAGCCTATTGATGATTCTGAGATCTTTCTGGATTCTGAGCCAGTTAGAGAGGGAGATTTGATGGATGTTGCTAAGGATGATGTTCCCCTTAACTTAGAGGAAGAGACTCCTCATGATCATATAGCATAGGTTGGCCCTGCTTGGCTATTTTCTTTATTTATGTTCTTTTCTGAACTCACCCTTCGGGGTTTTAATTTAACTTTCTTAGTAAGTTTATTTCAGCTTTTCTTGATTTTGCATGCTTAGTTCACATGTCTATCATAATGCATTGCATATAATGAAATCATAAGAATATGGAATTCATAACTTTTAAAATGGGATCAACCCTTACATAATACTCAAGTTTAAAAACTTGGATTGGTCTCGTCGAACCTTATTTATAGTAGTGAGTCCACTTGGGAAACAATTTAAACATAATAAACTTTCAAATTAGAGGCATGCCAAGTCCTTGGCACCTCATGCCCTTCAAGGGTTTCTAGCTTGTATGAGCCTCGACCAAATACGTTCTTGACGCGATATGGTCCTTCCCAATTTGGGGCCAACTTGCCTTTCTGTCCAACTCCAGATGCCTCAATTTTCCTGAGGACTAGATCTCCTTGTCGAAAAAACCTTTCTTTAACCTTTAGGTTGTAGTAGAAAGATGCTCGTTTCTGATGCTGAACTATCTTGGCATTTGCCTCATCTCTAACTTCATCAATCAAATCTAAGGCCAGCCTCAAGCCTTCCTCATTTGTTTCTGGCTCATAAGCCTCAACTCTTGGAGACGTGTGAGTAATCTCCACTGGAACCACTGCCTCTGCCCCATATACCAACAGAAAAAGGGGTTGCTCCAGTGGTGACTTTGCAGGTAGTATGATATGCCTAAAGTATGGGGAGCAATTCGTCTACCCAAGTGTTTCTGGAGCGTTCAACTCTTTTCTTCAGTCCATTTAGGATAATTCGATTTGCAACCTCAACCTGCCCATTTGCTTGTGTATGGACAACAGAAATGAAGCACAACTTGATATCATTCTCATCACAATATTTCTTAAACTCATCGTTGTTAAACTGAGTTCCATTGTCTATGACCAAGATACGTGGAATCCCGTATCTGCATATCACATTTTCCCAGAAGAAATGCATCACTTGTTTGGTGGTTATCTTGGCTAATGGCTTAGCCTCAATCCACTTGGTGAAGTAGTCGATTGCTACTATCAAGAACTTTCTTTGAGCACTTGCCATTGGAAATGGCCCAAGTATATCCATTCCCCACATGGCAAAGGGGATAGGTGAGTTAATGGACGTCATCATCTCTGGTGGTTGTCTAACCACTGGTGCATGCTTTTGGCACCGTTCACATTTCTTTACGTAGCTTTTAGCATCAACAAGTATGCTTGGCCAGTAAAAACCTAGACGAGTGACTTTATGAGCAAGGGCTCTGCCCCCCAAGTGCTGCCCACAAATTCCTCCATGTACTTCCTTCAGGGCCAATTCTGCCTCTTGAGGTCTTAAAAATTTCAGATATGGAATGATGAAAGACTTCTTGTATAGGATTCCCTCAATCAGGGTATACCTTAGTGCTCTGACATACAGCTTTCGTGCTTCTGAAGTGTCGTTGGGTAACCACCCAGTTTCTAGATGAGATTTGATGGGATCCATCCAACAACTGCCAACATCAATGGGCGCTACCAACTTTCCGTTGATGCTTGGGGTCCTCAGGACTTGGAAGTAGACACTTCCTGCATAGTTTTCAATTTCGGAAGAAGCAAATTTAGACAAGGCATCAGCCTTCACGTTTTCTTCCCTTGGAATGTGCTCTACATAGCATTCGTCGAACTGAGTCATGATGGCCTTGACAAGTTTCAAGTACTTGGCCATGACTTCATCTCTGGCCTCAAATTCCCCATTCACTTGAGAAACCACTAGCCTCGAATCTTCACATACTTTCAGAGTTTTGACCCTCAAGGCTCCGGCCAGCCCTAAACCAGCCATCAGAGCTTCATACTCAGCCTCATTGTTTGTCGTTGGGAAGTCAAGTTTTAGTGTATACTCTATGAGGAATCCATCAGGACTTTGTAGCACTAAACCGGCTCCACTTGATTTTGTTTTTGATGCTCCATCAAAATAGAGCACCCAACATTCTTTGGAGATTATGTCTTCAGCTTCCTTGTCTTCCATTATTGCTTCCTGCCCCCCGACTTCTTGTTTGTCAATGGTACATTCAACCATGAAGTCAGCAAGTGCTTGAGCTTTTATGGCCGTTCGATGCTTATACTTGATGTCGAATTCGCCCAATTCAATGGCCCATTTGATCAATCTTCCACTAACTTGAGGGCTATGCAAGATGTTTCTTAGAGGTTGATCAGTCAAGACCTCTATCTTGTGAGCCTGGAAGTACGGGCGTAGTTTTCTTGAGGCCATAATCAAGGCTAAGGCAAACTTCTCTATGGTAGAGTAGTTTATTTCTGCCCCATGTAGGATCTTGCTCACGTAGTAGATAGGTTTCTGAACCTTTAACTCTTCTTTTACCAAAACAGCTCCAAGAGCAGTGTTGGATACTGCCAAGTATAGATAAAGAACCTCTCCTGGTTTTGGTTTGGCCAATAGTGGTGGCTCAGCCATGTATTTCTTCAAGGCCTCAAAGGCCTCTTGGATTTCAGTTGTCCATTAAAAAAATTTCACTTTCTTGAGTGCTTTAAAGAAGGGTAAACACTTCTCTCCTGACTTGGAGATGAATCTTCCTAATGCTGCCACTCTTCCCGTTAATTTCTGGACATCTTTGACAGTCCGTGGTGGCTCCATGTCTAGAATTGCTTTGATTTTGTCGGGATTGGCCTCGATTCCTCTCTTGGAAACCATCAGGCCTAAAAACTTTCCCGAGCCTACACCAAAGGCACACTTAGCTGGATTCAACATCATCTTGTGGTGCCTTAGCACTTCAAATGCCTCTCGGAGGTGCTTAATGTGATCGGCCTTATCGAGGCTCTTGACTAACATGTCATCTACGTAGACCTCCATGGTTTTTCCAATTAGGTGTCCAAAAATTTTGTTCACCAACCTTTGATAGGTTGCCCCTGCATTCTTAAGTCAAAATGCCATGACTAAGAAGCAGAAAACACCAAAGTCAGTGATGAATGATACTTTGGCGATGTCATCCTCATGCATCTTGATTTGATTGTATCCACTAAAGCCATCCATGAAGCTAAGCATCTTGTGTCTAGCTGTAGCATCTATTAGTGCATCAATCCTTGGTAAGGGAAAACAATCCTTAGGACATGCATCATTCAAGTCAGTGTAGTCGACGCACATCCTCCATTTTCCGTTAGCCTTTTTGACCATCACGGGGTTAGCCAACCATTCTGGGAATTGAATTTCCTCAATGAACCCAGCTTCCAAAAGTTTATTAACTTCCTGTTTAATGGCTTCAAGCCTCTCTGGAGCAAAATTTCTCTTTTTCTGTTTCACTGTCTTCCTTTCAGGATCCACATTCAGTTTGTGAGTTATCAATTGGGGATCAATCCCTGGCATGTCAGCCGTTGTCCAAGCGAAAACGTCATTGTTCTCTTGAAGAAAATTTATGAGCTCGCTTTTCAATGGCTTAGGAAGTAGTGCCCCAACATAAGTCACCTTCTCCGGTTCACCAGGGACTAAGGGAATTGGGATTAAATCCTCAGATGGTTTCCCTCTTCGGTCCTCATTGTCACTAGTATCCATGTTTTCAATTGGGAGAACTTGCCCCCCGATTCCATCAGGCCTTAACTCGGCTACATAACAACTTCTAACCATCTTTTGGTCTCCTCGTTCTTCACCAATCCCATTCCTCGTTGGGAACTTGATTTTTAGATGATAAGATGAGGCAACGACCTTGAACGCGTGAAGACCAGTCCTTCCTAGGATTGCATTGTAGGTTGAAGTTGCCTTTATAACAATGAAGTTCAGCATCTGAGTAGACGTAGTTGACCCTTGCCACATTGTCATTGGGAGTTGGATAGTGCCTTCCACCTTTGATTCCACTCCATTGAATCCATATATGGGCATATTCGAGGGTGTCAACTGAGAGTTAGTGTAGCCCATCTTGATAAAAGCATCATGGAACAAGATATCCACTGAGGCTCCATTGTCAACCAGGACTCTCTTTGTTTCGGAGTTGCCTATCACAGGTACTATGACAAGAGGATCATCATGGGGGAACTTCACCCCTTCCAAGTCAGAATCATCAAAACCTATCGACACTTTTGTTCTGGCACGCTTCAGTGCTTCTCCAACCACAGTCATTACCTCTCGAGCATAAGCTTTCCTTGAGTTGTTGGAGGACCCAGCAGCAGTTGGTCCTCCAAATATCATATTGATGACTGGCCCTCGGGGCTTAGGGTTACGATCTTGGTCGTTGTCCCTTCTGTCATAATCCTTCCTTTCGTAATTTCCTCTGTGACTTCCTTGATTCCCATCCTTGGTGAATTTGCTGAGTTTTCCTCTTCGTATCAGAAACTCAATTTCATCTTTCAGTTGTCTGCAATCGTCGGTGTCGTGACCAACTTCTTTGTGGAACCGACAAAATTGGTTTTGGTTCCGTTTGGACAAGTCAGCCCTCATTGGCTTTGGCCATTTGAGATCCTTTTCCTTTGCTATCTCCATTAGGATTTGACTCCTGGGAGTATTCAATCTTGCATACTCCGTAAATTTTGGCCCAAAATTGTTCCTCTTGGGTGGAGAATCAGAATCCTTTGACGTCCTGGGATACTTTTCCTTGACGTCGTACTCATGAATTTCCTTTCTTTTCTTTGAGTTTCCACTACCGCCAACAGTGGGTTCATACTTTCTCATGCTTTCTTCAGCCTTGATATACTTTCCGGCTCTATCTTGGAGCTTCAGCATGCTCTCGGGTGGATGTTTAGCCAACGACCTTTTGAAGTGGTCATCATTAGTTCCTTGTTGCAGGGCTATCATAGCCACTCTGTCCTCTAAGCCGGGGACTTTCAAAGCCTCTCAAGTGAATCGATTGATGTAGTCCCTTAGGGCTTCATTCTTTCCTTGCTGGATTTCCATGAGTGACGCAGAGCTTTTCTCATGCACCCTTCCACTAATGAACTGATTTATAAAAGCTTTGCTTAGTTCCTTGAAAGACCCAATTGAGTTGGGAGGAAGACGGCTATACCATCGTTGGGCCCTGCCTGCCAAGGTTTGTGGAAACGCCCTACACTTGACCGCATCGTTGGTTGGTTGCAATAGCAGTGCATTGGAGAAGGTCCTTACATGATTTGCGGGATCGCCCGTTCCATCATAGGCTTTAATCGAAGGCATCTTGAATTTTCTAGATATAGCCGTTTTCATGATGTCTTGAGTAAACGGTGGTGTAGGATCATCGGGATCTCCTAGGGGCAACAGAATACTAGGATCACCCCTTGGGGCTTCGGCCCTCTTGGTTCTTCTTGCCGGTGGATCCAAGTTGATTATTGGGATCCCTTCAGTCGTTTGGCCTCGAGATTGAGCGGCCTCCTCCTCAGTAAGGAGTTTCTTGAGTCTTGTAGTCTCTGCCTCATGGGCTGCAATTTTCTCCTTAGTAGTTTGGGGTTGATCCCGATTTGTCTGGGAAGAACGTCTCCTTCTTGGGGCGACATCCTCCCCAGTTGTATAACCCTCATCCTCGGTGTATGGGCCCGAGTAATCATGAACGAAAGGGGTCTGGCGAGTTTGTTGATTTTGGGGTCCCAGACCTTGAATATAAGGGGGCACATATGCCTCATGGTAGATTGGATTAGTTCCACTACCGCCCGCCATGGGTCGAGGGGGCATGCCATAGCTCGGCATCCCCAAAGTCTGATTCGCGTATTAAGGGAGATCAGTAGTATGGAGTTGAAGGCTACTCGGTGCATTCATGATGAGTGGAGAAGTCGAGATTGGTTGCTGGTGAACGGTCTCTTGTGGATTAGATCCATGAATGACCATCTGCAGGGGATTCGTCCCTTCAACCGAAATTGGGATTTCTGGTCCTTGAGTGTTGGTGGGGATGTTCGCCCCTTGAGTGCCCGTAGTCGGCAGTGGTTGATCAGCCTCAGAGGTGATAGGACGATCCTCGGGAGTTTGAGTATCCCGAGCTGTTCTTCGTGTGTTTGCCATGGTTGATGTTGTCTTCGCATAGACGGCGCCAAATGTTATGGATTAAAAAACGTGCTTGTGTATTTAATGCTAAGGTTTAATGAGCTTCGAGCTTTAATGGCTGCACTTGTGTTTCGAGACTAAATCGGTACTCACAAGATGCCTACGTATCTCAAATCGTTATTGAGAATCAAGCCAAAGACGTAGTTCTGATTGTAGGATCAGGGACCTTATATAGGCGTCTGGAGCATAATATTTATGGTATGTTTAGGAGTCTTAGCGAATAAGTCTCCTTTTTGTTATTGGATAAACGTTGTGTTGCTTGCTGAATAAGTCTTTTCCTTGTTGATAAAGGCTATATGACTCATTAATTGGGATTCTGTATCCTTCTTTGACTAATTTATCATATTTTGGTCTCTTTTGATGAGCTGTATATTTTCCCTATTCATTAATTACGAAATTAATGAATAATTAGGGCGTCGGGCCTTAAATATCGGTCTTTCCATTGAATAGTCAATTATATTTCTATAATTAATTTTCTGTCCATATCACCATCTGTATTTTTTTAATATTTTTTTTTATATTCCAATTAATATTTAAGTTTCTCATTTTATAATTTATCATATTAATTTTTACTTTTATTTTAATATTTTTCGTTCACATTAAATTTTTTAGTTTACTTTTTTTTTTAAGGCCCGTGCAAGCACGGGTTATAGGCTAGTTATTATTTAAGAATAATTTTTTAAAATAAATAAGGGTAATTAAGTAAAATCATGAAATATCCTACGATCCACCAAAATTTTAATTTTTCCGGATTTTAGTATTCTACGAATTTAATATTTGTGTAATATTAAAAATTTTTAATTACTACAATTTATTGTTAATTAATGCATGAGTTCAAACTAGTCACACCCACGCGTCAGCCATCTTCGTAGTCAATGTACAATTTAAAGAACCTCAGCGCGTATCGAACACATCATTACATCACATACTTTATTTTGTGAGAAGTAAAAGAGGGCTGAGGTCAAAACCCTAGAAATTCACACCGATCATCTTTAGCAGCTACAAAAGGTAATTCAAGCTATCAACGCATACAATTTATATTGATTCACACACACACACACACACACATTAAATTAAATAATTAAATATATGTAATTTTAGATCTATAAGGCTTTTCGTTCAGGGATCGATGATTGTTTTGCTTTAATTGAGTTTATAACTATTTGTTTTTTACTTATATTTCGCAATTTCGCTTGAATTGCAATTCTAAGAAGTGTTTTTTACTTATCTGTATTGAATTATCAGGAATTGTGAAATTCTGGTAGCAGTTTTTATGCGATTCATCTTCTGTAGCGTTTTTTTGTTTCGATTTTGCGCATATTTACGTAATTGCTTCTTTTGTTCGGAAGTTTTAAAGGTTCTATACGTAATTGTTTACGGAATTGCTTCTTGTTTAGTTGTTAATTTTAGTGGTCACTGTAATGTCATGTTAGGATGTTTTAAAGGTTTATATACGTAATCGTTTATTGTTTAGTTGTTAATTTTAGTGGTCATTGTAATGTCATGTTCGGATGTTTTGAAGGTTTATATACGTAGTTGTTATTGAAGGTTTATTGTTTTTGGGAAAGTGTCTGAATTTTTTAGGATTATGTTTGTCTGTTGTGTTTTGACTTGTGATGGTGTGTAATGTGGATGTAGAACAGTTTCGAATGGCTGGTCAGAGGAACAGTTACGGAAAGCGTTCTCATTCTCATTCGGATTATTCTGATGATGGAAGGCATAAAAGGAGAAATTCTGGGCCAGAAAGGGAGTCGTTTGCAATTGGGGCAGACGATACGGTTTATAGGTATTTGTGCCCAGGAAGGAAGATTGGAAGTATTATAGGGAGGGGAGGAGAAATTGTTAAGAAGATACGAGCTGACAGTAAATCAAAGATTAGAATTGGTGAAACTGTGACGGGATGTGACGAACGTGTTGTGACAATATACAGCTCAAGTGATGAAACAAATGATTTTGATGGTACTGATGACCGTGTCTGTCCATCACATGATGCACTCTTCATGGTACATGACAGAATTGTTGCGGATGACATGTCCGATGATGCTGATGATGAGCCACAAGTTACTGTTCGGCTTCTTGTACCGTCTGATCAGATTGGATGTGTTATTGGGAAAGGAGGGCAGATAGTTCAGAGCATTCGCAGTGATACTGGTGCACAGATTCGCATTATGAAGGATGATCATCTACCCCCTTGTGCACTGGCTTCTGATGAACTTGTGCAGGTGAGCTCTATTGTAGGAAACTAGGAATTATTTGTCATGACCTCTCCTCTGATCGAAGTGTCATGTCTCAAGAGACTGTATTTTATTTATTAATTGTATGTAAAAACTAACAATTTACTTAGGTTAGTGAATTGGTATTTTAAAAGGGTATTTCGTGTTTCTATTACACAATTTTCATGTTTTGATAAGGTCATGAATTTTTCCGCCTTTTTTTCTTTTTTGTATTGGAGACTTGACTTTTGGTCTTTTGTTCATACAACTTAAAATAAAAAAAATCTTTGTACTTTCATACCAGCTTTAAATTATTGAAACTTTTTACTACAAGTTTTGTTGAAGACGGCAAATTTCCAAATGCAGATATAGCCTTTTCGTATTTTTTGGAGTGTTTTTGCCTGGATTTTTTTAGTTGTGCTTTCTGTATCTGATGAAATAATCATATATAACTTTGTTGGCATTTTCCAGATATCTGGGAAAGGTGCTGTTGTTAGGAAGGCTCTTTTTCAAATTGCTGCTCGTCTTCATGATAATCCATCGCGCTCCCAGCAAATGCTTATTCCTGCCAAGCCGCCAAATTCTTATGAGTCTGGAGGTTCGGTAATGGGTCCTACTGGTGGTGCTCCAATTATGGGGTTAGCTCCTGTGATGGGTTCTTATGGTGGATACAAAGGTGAGAATGGGCGCTGGTCAGGTTCCTTTTACTCAGCTCCTAGAGATGAACCATCTTCAAAGGAATTCTCTCTACATTTAGTCTGTCCTACTGCAAATATCGGTGGTGTAATTGGAAAAAATGGATCCATAATCAATCAAATTAGACAAGATTCTGGTGCGACTATTAAAGTTGATACTGCTGCTGCTGACATTGATTGCATTATATCAATTTCGGCAAAAGAGGTAAAAACTTTGACCATTCTTCCTACACAGACTATGTTTATAGAAGTCTTCTATGTGACTCGATTTCTTAGGCATATCTTGATATCCTATTTCAGTTTTTTGAGAACACATTCTCCCCAACAATTGAAGCAGCTTTGCGACTGCAATCTAGCTGCAGTGAGAAAGTTGAAAGAGATTCAGGTCTTATTTCGTTCACAACTCGTCTTCTGGTACCAACCTCTCGAATTGGATGCCTCATTGGGAAAGGAGGAAGTATAATTACTGAAATGAGGAATACCACTAAAGCTAATATTCGCATTCTTTCAAAGGAGGATGTTCCGAAAGTTGCATCTGAGGATGATGAGATGGTTCAGGTAAATTTTTATTACAGTAAGTTAGCATGTGTACCACAATTGATCATGTATTGAGTCTTACGTTATATATTGTAGATATCTGGAGATCTTGATGTTGCAAAGGATGCTCTTTTGCAAGTAACTTCAAGGTTGAGGGGAAACCTCTTTGACAGGGAAGGGCCTGTATCTGCTTTTGTGCCAGTTCTTCCGTACCTTCCTATGTCAGTTGATCATTCAGATAGTATGAAATATGAAAGTAGAGAGAGTAGAAGATATGGCCGTGAACATTCATATTCTGGTGGTTATGGTGGGCCTAGCGATCTTCGAACAAGTGAATTGTATGGAAGTTATGGCAGTTTGCATGTGAGTTCATTCACAGTTAATTTTAGTAATTGGTGTTCATATTATATTGTTTCCAGTAGGTTGTGTCTAAATGTATATCTTACTCATGATGTCGCCCTTCTACTACAGAGATTATGAGAATTACATTGTAGTGCCATTGAAACTTACAACTATTCCATTATTGTTTATTTCTCATTTCCAGACTGGCGGTGGTAGTGGCAGTGCTTACGGAGGCTATGGTGGCTATTCTTCAGGACGTACTGGTAGTTCTGGGTAAATCTCCCCCCCCCCCCCCCCCCTCTCCTTTCCTTTTTCCCAATCTCTTCCCTTTTCAGATGTTTGAATATCCTCTCGTGGTAGTTAGCTTGTTCCTTAGCACATCAATGAGTTTTGCTTACCTAATAAGCTTGATGAAGGTTCTGATGACTAAAAAGATGGGCTAATTTACACAGAATTGTGTAACACGTATCTAAGAGTGGAGTGAGGACTGTCTGGCTCGCACACCAACTTTCACATGTTTTTTAAGAAAATAAGACATTCTGCTGCTATAGATCTGATTAGAAGAAAAAAAGGGAAAATGGGGCATGAATTTGGTCTTATTATGTGGTTACAATTGAAAGTTGTAGACCATTGATATATGTGTGCTGTAGTGAAAATGGATTACTATATTTTGGTGCATCATGCGCCCTTTCTAGAACTACTTCATTATCTGAAATGGTTTTCCTGGTGTTATATGATCACACATCAATTCCCTACTATTGGAATAATTAAAAGCTTGAAATGTTAGTTGTGTATACGTAAACGCTGTAGTTGTATTTACAAACTTCAGTTAATTATTTATAACATTCGTGGCTGTTAGGCAGTCCAAAAACCTGTAAACCCAAGTAAAAATACTAAGCTTTGAGTTGGTGTAAAATGGTTGGTTATGCCAGTCAAATTAGATTTTGATTCCTAAATCAAAATATAGTTTGAGATTTATCAGTAAAATGCTTCTATATAAAGTCATTATCCCAATGTTTACTATCCATGAACTGCAAAAGTATAGTAAGAAAACCATTTGTCATAATAATCTTTATATTGTGTGTGCTTAACCTTTTTTAGGTACTGCAAGTAGATGATTGGAAATGTTCTAGGTTGTGGTCTTATAGTTATAATTTTGTTGCTACTTTCATTTATTTATTCTAGTAGATTTATCTAAAGATGCAGGTATTGATTAGGCTAGTTTCTTTATTATTAAGATTTTTCTTGTTGGTTAACTTGAAGGGTTTAAGTCCAATGCAACCTTTAATTAAATGCAGATTTCGATTATTGAAATTGAGATTAATTTCTTGTTAAGGGTTGCAATCCACGCAAACTCCTCTCTATCATATTTTAGAAAGCGTAGTAGTAGTCGTAGGAGTAGTAGTTCTTCTATTGTTGATTTACTCAAACATGTCTTTCTAATGTTTTATTGCATAAATCCTCCTTTTTTAAATTCATGTCTTGCACAGCTCAATTATGAGTTTAAAACATGAACAACTTGTGAAATCATCTGTTCTCCTTTGTGAAAAATCGTCTCTTTTGAGATTTTGATCCGGAAAGTTATCAAAACCAATATTACTACTTTCTTTTGGCTTTTGCTCTAATTTTAATCAATGGTTGAACTGTTGTATTTCTCTGTGATCCAATTGTACTTCAAAATCACCATCTAGCACATTTATTCACCATTGGAGATGTATGTGTAGAATGTAGAATAAAGTAAAAAGTTACTGTATTTTTTAATGCATGCCCTCAAAGATTTTGAGCAAGTAACTATTGAAGTGGAGATATTAATTATTACACATGCATGCTTTTTTTTCCAATTTACATAGTAGTGTCTGATTATTTTTTAATAAAGATATCTATATATCTATACACACACACACACACACACTATTGTTGTGTTTGGTTGGGGTGAATGGAATGGAATGGATGAAATTAAAGGAAAGTAATGGGAGTTGGAGGGGAGATTTGAGAAAAAATGAGATAATGCAAAATTGTTATGATAAGAATTGTGAAGAAAATGAATGAGTTAAGGAATGAAGCATTCCATCTCAAAGTGGGGTTTTTGAATTATAATGTAGGTGATTAAGAATGAAATGAGTTAAAGAATGAAAGTTGTGAGTATTTCACTATTTTACACTTTAAATCTCATTCCATTCCATTTCATCCCAATCATCCCAACCAAACACAACATATATATATATATGACATCAGTTATTTTAGTCTCTGCAATTTAAGTCCTTGATGTTAATGCTTCGCAAACAGGTACCCCGGGCAGAGTGCTTCTCGGCGTAGGAGTTACGGTCACTAAAGCCTGGTGACTGGGCCCGCAGGTAATGTATACCTTTGGTTTTTCTTCGCCTTTTTAGCCTGTCAACATTTTCCCCTCTTTCCGTTTATGTTTTGGGTATTAGCACCTGACAAGTTTACCAATTTGCTCTAGTTACCAAATATATCACCCATGCATGAAACTGATGCTCTTATTTCCCTTTCTTCCCTGTCCCCAACAAAACAGCTGAGATATCTGAAGCCTGAAGCCAGCCAACTGCCCATTTGCTGAAGCCTTCTGCCTTAAAACCAGAAGTCCAGATGAAACAGGGTTTGGGAAACTAGTGATCTACCTTGGTGCTATTGTTGGGGGGAACCAATATCTGAAGATCTTACACTATATTGAAACTCAGCCATGTCCCACCACTATATTTACCAGGCTCAAAATTTAGCTCCCATGAACCTGAGTAGACAGCAAATGCTTTGTCCCTGTTCCCATTTATTGGCAGTAGTACTGACTTTACCAGATATCAGCTGCGTGTCTAGTGGGTTGTTAGTGTCTATGGATTGAACCAGTTGATAACTTTAAGTTTTATTTGGTAAATTTGCAAGGATTGATACCTGGTTTTTATAATGCATGCTATCGAGTTTTATGTTTATGTTCTGCTAGATGAATGTCTAAATATGATTTTAAAGTTCCCAATGCAGTATTCGTACCTTGCTTTGATCGTATATACTACCGCATCTTTTTTAATTTAACTTGTCTACATATAATGCTTTAACAGCTTTTGCCCTCTATTTTCTCATATTGGCAGTAACTTTGAATGATGTTTTCCTTGTTATGCTGCAAGGAAAGTTAAAATGAGACCATTTATTTAAGTTTTTTATTAGATAAATGGACGAGGTGCTCAACCGAAATAGTAATGAGGATATTCCACATAATCTGTGCTTGGCATTTCTGTACACAGGTTAGATTGTTGAGTGCTGTCATCTGTTTGGATATCCATCACAGATTCGTATTTGGACTGTGTATTATGGAACGCTCTAGTCTCGCTTGCCTCACTCGTTATTCAGAACGTAAGAGGCCCATGAGGACATTATATTTCGGAGCTGGTAAAATCATACAAATATATGGCACGGTGGGTTTACTTTACACTTTGTAGTTTGTGTTTTCTTATTCAATAATTTTGATTGTTTTATGTGGCTCCAGTTGGAGAAAATTTAGGGTCAATCTTTGCACATTTGATATGCTCTGATATTTTTATCGGTGGATACAGCTGAGCCACGTATATATCTGAAAGGCAAGTCTGCCTATGCGGTGGGTGAGATAGAAGACAAGTGTGTTAGCTTATTTGCTTCTCTTGATTTAATGGATTAGAGCTAATATAGCTAGCGTAAGCCGTGACTATCTATTCCAAGATTACGTGGTTCACCCAAATATAAATAAAATTAACCCCTCCCCGGCATTCTAAAAGGTCCGATTAAATAAGTATTGAAGCAGGTCTCCTTATTTTTGATGAAGCCAACCGAGCATTCCCTGCATAGATCAAATAAGTAGACGGCAAAATCATTTAGCTCAATTAGTTTTTGGCTATCATTAGTTCTGGATCCTAATCATTATATATATATATATATAAATATATAAATATATATGGAATTATGGATGCATCACCAAGCTCTGGATCCATATCCTTGTCAAATTTATTTGTTAAATGTCAAGTCTCCTGCAAGATAGTTGGGATGGTGGTCATGTCTTATAAACTGTAGACTTTTCTTCTAATAGTCCAGGAACTGGAAGATTGTAATAGGGTGTAGTGGGAAGTATTTGCATGACCTAGTTGAGAGTCTTTAGAATTTGGGTGATATTTCCTTTTTCTACGAATGCATTATTTGTCTGTTAATTCTAGCATTTTTTAGAACGAACTAGCAGTACAAAATTCCATCAGATTCCTGGTTTGCGTTTTCAAGTATTAGCATACATGGATCAAGGGGACTCCACACCTAGGTTCGATGGACAAAAGATTGAAGTGCTTGGAAGTTACTACCAAATGTTGTGTTTGATTGTGTTTTTTAATTTTTAAAAATATGTTCAGCAAGTCGATCAGCCGGTAATGTTGGCAAACAATTTGGAAAAGACGACAGCTAGTGTTACTTGCCCCAAATTTACCTGTGGTGATTCTTCTATATTTGAATCAAGCTATATGAACATAAATGAAATATTTTGTGGGTTAGGCTCAAGAGAGAACCAATCACTAAAAAAGAACTTTAGAACTGTTATAAGCCGTTGGATTATTACTAGATCAACTGTTCAGATTTAACTCATTTTTATATACAAAATCTTATAAGGGTATTCTTGGAATAAAAGGATTCTAGTGCCGAACCTATTTTGTTTCATAGTATAAATACAGTGTTCTCCAGCTGAATTTTAAAAGTTATGCATATGGACTTCAAAGTTCTACAACTGAACTTACTTTTTTTTTCACAAAGTTGTACAAGTGAACTTGATTATTTTTATAATGTTCAGCAGTTGAACAATGTTATTCATATTATTTTCATACCATAACTTTCGTGTTCTACCGCTGAACATAAAAGTCATGCAATCGAATTTGAAATCGAACACATAAATTTTAAAGTTCTGCAACTGAACTTACTTGTATTTAAATGTTCAGCTGCTGAACACTGTTATCTGATATTGTGTTTATACAATAATTTGAATATTTTTACAAAAAATGATAAAAATAATTGGGGAAATTTTATGATGATGATGGAGAATTTTGTGATCGATATCGATGTATGATTATTATCGTTAATAAAATATTAATTAGCTCTAAATTATGTATTTTGTGTTTTTGGACAACTTTATCCATGACCTTCATATAATAAATATATATTATTTTAAAAAATAAGATAGAGTTCTAAGGGTTCTGAGGTTAATGGTTCTACAAGGAACATGATCCATATTTTGTTTTCCAACTTGGGGAATATACAACTCTATAGTTCTGCAACCAATGTATCCGTCAAAAAGTTTGTCAGAGCATCTCCAATCTCCAATGTTGTTAGTTAAAATGATTGACTAAAATAATATAAATTAATGGTTGGTTAAAATTTGCTGAATTTGTAAATCTTTGTGTTTCAATGGGGTTTTATAATGATTGGTTATATTTTGAAAATAGTATATTATAAAGTTAAACAATACTTTTTAATAAAAAAATTATTTTTATATATTAATATTAATGCTAATTGATCTTAAATTGCAGTCATATATTTTTAGAAATTTAAATTAAAAATTTATTGAATCTTAACATATTAATACTAACACCAACTAATTTTTGCTTTGCCTCCATAATTTTTAATTTCACGCAAATTAAATTAAAAAGGTGGTAGTAAATGTGTTTGCAAATCAAAGCATCAGCCAAGAAGAAAAAAAGAACAGCTTGGGGATAAAAATGGAGGCAGAGTGCAGAGATGACCTAGAATCCTCTACAAATTTGTAAGAGCATCTCCGGAAGAAATCTTTAGCTAAAATTCAATGAAACATGTCTTAAATATAAATTATAGAAATTATGTAAAAATATTGACACTTCAACGGGTCATAACTCTTAGCAAAAAATATAACCACGTCTTCGTATCGGTTATATTTGGTCAACCTCTAGAGATATGTTACATAATTACAAGTCATCTCTTACCATATTAAAATAATACATTCTATTTATAACAACTTAAAATAAAAATAGCTTGTTATTTTTAAGATATAAGTAATCATTATAGCCAACCTCACTGAAGAAAACACTTTATAGGTTAACAAATTTTACATAATCAGTATTTTATATCATTTTAGCCAATCATTTTAATCAATTCCATCGAAGATGTTCTAAGGCTCGGTCAAATATGACCAACCATGTGTTGATGACTGTAATTTTGCATAACAGGAGTCGGTGGTTGAGTGGCCAGATTCTTAGAGATTGTCTATAAATGAAATTTTGGCTAAACAAAATTTAATATACGTCTACTTGAATTGAAATAATTGGCTAAATATTTGATAAGTATTGTGCGTGTTTGGGATATCACAAAAAAAGTTGATTTATAGCTTAAAATCAGTAAGTGTCATATAAGTGATAAGTTGATGAATTCTTATAAGTTATACGGGTGTTTGGATAAATTTACTTATAAGTTAGTGAAGAATTTGCTAAATTAAATTTGAAAAAATAATTTTTAAATACAATGATTTCAACACTTGTATTTTAAATTAAAAAATATATTTAAAAACAAAAATGTAAAAATATAAAATATTAGAAAAATAAAGAAATCAAAGAATAAGTTGATAAGTTAAGTAAAATGTTAGTGATTTCTAACATTGAACTTATCAATTTATAAGTTATAAATTATGAAATAAGCTGAATACACAACACCTATCAAAAACTCTTATCAACTTATAACGTATAAATCATTTTGGCCAAACAGGCCCATTATCATTCCAAATGACATATTTGAATTGAACCAACGTGGGAATTATTTGAAAAACTTGTTTCGCTTGATATTTTTTTTTGTGCGTAGTTAAAAGTCTTTGTATATAAAAGTTTTTGACATTAGGCTAGTATTAAATGTGAAAATTGAAACAAGAAACAAATTCGAGGATAAAACTCGATTTTATTGAAAGAAAGAGAGGGATTGATGGCGGGGAAGGAGATGGGTGGTGAGGGAGGAGGAGGGAGGGTCGGAGAAGAGGGAGGGGGCGGCGGCGGCTACGTTAGTCGACTCTCATTTAGAGAGAGTATTTGAGGAGATACCTATTACTAGAATGGTTGTATTTGTATATACATAATTTCAAAAGCCCTAGATCTAACCATCAGAGCTTCCGTTGTCCTTCTTCTCAGATTCAAGCGGGTGGATTTTCGGTTCCTCTTGTTTTTGTGGTTTCGCTCCGGATCTAAGGATTGCTTGTTTTAGTTGATCTAAAGTTAATTCGGATCTAAGGTTTCTAAGCCTTTTCCGATTGTAAGATCGATTTTGTTTTGTTGATTTTGTCTCACCGCTTGTTTGTGTGAGTTTGTTTTTGTCTCACCGTTTGTGTGAGTTTTGGTGCTGGATTATATTATCTTGGAGGCTTGTACGGATAATATGGATAAACACTTTGATGAAGTGTTAGTGTGTTACACACATAGGTCTGCGAATATTGTAGCTTATTGTTTAGCAAGGGCGACATATTCTATGTCAGGTCTTTCAGAGTGGAATGTTTCTGCTCGAGATTGTATCATCGGTTACTTTAAGATATTTTAATGCAAGTACGATTTTATCAAAAAAAAAAAAAAAAAAAAAAAAAAATGTGAAACGGTTATGTGTTGGTGTCTTGGTGACTGGCAAATGGCAATCCCTGTAAACTTGTCTAAAATGGTAGAAGTTGTATGAAAACTTTCTTTAAATTGAAATTATAGAGTAAATAATATCAATTATCATTCAAAATATTAACATCATAATTTTATTTGAGCACAATGAGATAGCTCAAGTGGTTAAAAACTTATCTTTTGTCGTTCCAGATGACGATGACGTGAAATTTATGTGAATATTTTATGTAATTAATTAATAAAATTAATAAATTTTAAATTTTATCATCCAGAAAACTTACGCATGTGTGTATTTTACAATTTTTTTTGGATGGAACTGGGGAATTTTACAAAAGTACTAGGCCAAAAATTAAAAGAGAGTTGCAAAAAAGTGAACTGCAACAAAGTAAATTGACTCACCTAACTAAATTTTGTAGAAGGCCATGCATGACAGTACCTTTTACAGTAATAAATACAAGACTGTCTTTCATGTTGAGCCGCAGCAGACAAGACATGGCCTTAATTGATGATTTCAGAAGCTACTCAATATATTATAGGGTTATGGGTCGTCTGCCTTACTATTTTTCTTGGTATTGCATCCCATAAAAGTTCATGACCACAAGTCCACAATCTATTTCTAAAGTTAAATTAAATTTAAAAGTAATTTCATGTAGAGTTGCCCATTGGGCAAGAACTGAGATCTTTTTCTTAGATTTGCAGCAACTTGGGATCATTAAATACTCACTCTTTTAGGTTTTCACCAATTTATGAAAGTGTAAGCATGAGTTTGTTTATAAACAAACTTCAACAAGCCAATCCCTTTGCTTCAAACTCTCACTTTTGTTCAAAGTCTCTTGCTGTCCAATCGGGAATCACCTCCTTCTTTGCTCCTCCCTTTCGGGAAATCTTTATTTTTGAGAGTAAAAGAGGAAGATTTGTCTTTCCTTTTTCTAAAAATCTCTTTCTTTTAAAAAATTGTTCTTGAGGTAGTTTTATAAGTGTATCTTCCTTTTATGTTGGAAGAAAAGGTGACAAGAAAATCTCATCTAAAGTCTTGCATGTGGGAATGAAGCGATATGGTGTAGCCAAGGATGACTTGCCGGCAATGTTGGTATATTATGTGCCATGCAGTTGGCAAATCATTTTTGGCTACATTTTTGCTTCATTTTCTCATGCTAGATTTATGATGATATTGACGAGGAGATATGGAGAAGGAGACCATGAAGAATGGTATTAGTTACTGATCTGAAATGCTAATGAAACTTGATTCATCTCTATTTGCCTAATTTATCTACTTAATGCATGTTTTACGTACTTAGTGATAAAAACCGACTCTGCAGGTGCTTTTTTGGAGGTAATGCAACAAATGTTTCCTTAACTGTGTGACATGCTAGTGACCGAAAGTAGTTATATTAAAAACTGAAAAAAATCGAAATGGATAAACGGTTAATAAAAAAAACCCGCTATATATACGATTTGACAGCAATTAATAGTAGTTATCGAACAAAATTAAATATATTAATTTGATAATGATTAATCTTAAAAACAGCATGCACACCCTACAAGTACATGTAACTGCTAGTGAAGGTTCGGCTCATCCTAGCTTTCAAGCTAAAGATTTGAGCGTGTTTTCTAAATTTTCTAAAACATAGTTATAACTTGAAAAACCTTTTTCCGGTTTTTGGAAAATATCCGCTTGAACATGTTTTTAATTTTTAATAGTTTCTGTTATTAAAAAATTTGTGGGTGAAGTAATTAGGTTAATTTTTGTAAGCATACTCTTGAATAAGGAATAAATGTCCATTATAAGTACAGTTTAGTCTCGACATCTATGTTAAAAATATATGTACGTATGTACCGACTCAAGTTTTGCTAGATTTACGATATTTTAGAAATCAGGGAAGGGACCAGTGTTGCAGATTTCGGAAATCGGAACAAATCGGTTGAGGTACCGATTTACGATTTATCGGGTGATTCGGTTGAAAAATCGGCGAAAATCGGCGATTTTTGCCGATTTTTGCATAATCGGCCGAATCGGTTCCAAAATTTTAACCGATTTTTGGCCGATTTATCGGCGATTTTTCAGAAATCAGCCGATTTTTAGAACTATGGAAGGGACAAATAATTTGACAAAAAATACACTTTCTAATGATAAAAATATAAAATGATTTAAGTTAGCTTAATAAGGTAAAAGAATAGGTAAACACAAAATTAAAATAATAAAGGAATAATTATTTAAATGCTACCAGAAAACAGAGTATCTAATGTTAGAATATAATATAAAATTGAGTTTTTTTCATAAATACCCATCCCTAAATGTTTTTTTTCCAAAAATACTATGATTTTTTTGAACTTTTTGCAAAAATACTATCTTTTTGAAATTATTTTCAAAAATACGGTCTGCAACTAAATGCAACCATGTGCAACTTTTGCAATCAGAATCAGATGCAACCATCTGCAACCATCTGCAACTTTTGCAAACAGAATCAACCAAATGCAACTTGTTAGTAATGATGTTTTTCCGGCGTCATGATTTTAAGGTTGTAAACAACCCTAAAATTAAGGTAGGTTAGGGTTTAGAGTCTAGGGTTTAGGGTTGTACCAACCCTAAACCCTAAGTCCGTATACGAATTATTCGTCATTCTTAATATTTTTAAAATCCAAAATAGAAACATTAAACCCTAAAAGTTAACTATTGAACCCACAGGGTAAACCAAGACCACAAGTTTACCCCTTTTATTAATAAATTTTTTTGAATTCTTAGCTGTTTTTTCAATTATTTTTTAAAAAGTTGCATCTAGTTGCATCTGGTTGCTTTGGTTGCATCTGTTTGCGTTGGTTGCAGACCGTATTTTTTGAAAATATTTTTTGGTTCCATCTAGTTGCAGACCGTATTTTTGAAAATAATTTCAGAAGATAGTAAAATTGAAAAAAAACTTAGAAAAAGTAGTATTTTTGACAATTTCTCTATAAAATTTTGAAAACTGTCTTTCTCTAATAACTTAAAATTTTTAAAAAATTAATTATTTAACATGATATCAGAGCTGGATGGGGGGACGGAGTTGGACTCCAACAATATTCTTACGACACGAAAAATGAATTATTTCTCAAAAGATGGGTGTAATTTAGTCGGGTGCAAATCATTATTTTGAAATGAAAGATCCAAAACCCACGAAAATACTACTACCATCCAGGCCAAAGCCCAATCCATCTATGAAGCAAGGCCCATTGGTGCCGTTGAGGGTTTTCACTCAAGTCGTGTTATAAGTCCCTCCAGTGATTTCAGTTTGTTATATTTCAGTGTGTGTGTCGGCCTCCAATCCAATCCACTCCAAAACAAAGGTGCGTCATCTTTTTATGATGTTAATTTGATTCATTAAGCTGTTCAATTGTATGTATTTATATCTCTGTGTTACTTTTTAAGTTTGATTTGTTTTTTTAATTATTTAATTGAATTTCTGGACATGAAAGTGTATTGTATATGATTACTCATTACTGTGTTTTTTTTGTTATGTAATTTGATGTATATTTTGCAATAATTGTGAAATGAGCCTTCATTTACAGAGCTTATTAGTTGGTATATATATATTGATCTTGCGAGGGTAATGTTGTTACTTTTTGATATTGTAATCTCGAGATTCTACTCATAGCTGGTGGTATTTATTTTTATGTACTTTAGCTTGTAGTTTCGACCTTTTTTGAAGTTTGTGTAATTAGAGAATCTATTGTGATATTCGTTTTGTAGAAAGATGGGTGAAGGTGCTGCGGTTCCTGAGTCGATTTTAAAGAAGCAGAAAAGAAATGAAGAGTGGGCTCTTGCAAAGAAGGAAGAAGTGGAAGCAACGAAGAAGAAGAATGCGGAGAATAGGAAGTTGATTTTCAACCGTGCTAAGTTATATGCTAAGGAATACGACGAGCAGGTATATAATATGGGTTTTTTTATTGTCCTTGTATTTTCTACTGCTTGTGTGATTATTTAATAACTTCATAAGGTTTATTTACGTTTTTCTTAGCAAAAAGAGTTGATACGCCTCAAGCGTGAGGCACGGCTCAAGGGTGGATTCTATGTTAGCCCAGAGGCCAAGCTCTTGTTTATTATCAGAATTCGTGGGTATGTAGATTACATTTACAGAACATTAATGGGTTTAATTATCGGTTCTGACATTTTGCATTTCCAGTATCAATGCCATTGACCCAAAGACTAAGAAGATCCTCCAGCTTCTTCGACTGAGGCAGGTAATGTGATCGTTTCCTTGTTTTCGATTGTAATTGAAGAGTAATACAGTGGTTGCACTGTTTCTTGACAAGCTTCTGACATTTATATGCCCTTGACTGTTATTTTGTCTATGATCACTAGTATAATTGTTTGGCATTTATAAATTATACTCACATGTTTGTATCAAGTTTTATGTTCGTGTACATGACTATTTGTATTGTTATCTTAGAATTTTGCTTCTTCATTATATCAAACTTAACATATCCATAATATCCTGGCTCATTCTCTCTACCTACCTAAATGAGTAAATGGCTAAACAAGTATTTGAACATACTAATTATTTATATTTCGGAGTAGTGGTTAGGTACTTGTTGCTTAGATAAGCTTTTATTGTGCAGCATTTGTATATTTGTGCATAAGTTCTGTAGTTCTGTGTTTATCAGACCTAAATCCGGTTCCTTTTTCCCACGCTTTATGACTCAATAAAAACCACAACGAATTACAAGGTGTAACCAAAAGTAAGTGGTACATGCTGATTGATAGGTTGATGGACTTGTAATTGGTCATATAGGATTCTCATGGTTAATGTTTAGATGGCCATCTCTCTCATTTCTTGCCGTGGTAATTTGTTTTTCCGTTTTGGTCGTTCCGTTATTCTTTATGTTGTACTTTGCTTGATAGTCTGTGCTCTTTTCAGATATTTAATGGTGTATTCTTGAAAGTGAACAAAGCCACACTAAATATGTTGCGCAGAGTGGAGCCATATGTGACTTACGGGTATGTAGAAATTCCATGTTTATAAAGATTTGTTCTAACTTCTGAAGTCCTCTACTCTGCAAATCGTTTATCGGTCATTTGTTAATTTGTGCAGATACCCAAACCTGAAAAGTGTCAAGGAATTGATTTACAAAAGGGGCCATGGTAAACTTAAAGGCCAGAGGATTGCTTTGACAGACAATTCTATTGTTGAGAAGGTTTGTTGGTTTCATTACTAGAGTTGCTTTATACTATTGTACATTGTATATGAAGTGGATTCTTAGGAACTGAACTGTCTGTGGTGTTATTTAGGCTTTGGGCAAGTTTGGCATCATCTGTGTTGAAGATTTGATCCACGAAATTATGACAGTAGGGCCTCACTTTAAGGAAGCAAACAATTTCTTGTGGCCATTCCAGCTTAAGGCACCACTAGGTGGTCTAAAAAAGAAGAGGAACCACTACGTTGAAGGTGGTGATGCTGGGAACCGTGAGGATTTCGTCAACGCGCTTATTAGAAGGATGAACTAGGTTCATTAGTTTTAATATAATTTCTGTGTTCATTTGTACTCCGAAACTTGAGCTTGTTTTGAAGTTGGACTGAAATTCCAGTGATGGTTTGGAGTTAGTAGGCAAATCATCTCTAGAGATTGGAAATTTTTATGTTATGAATATTTTGTTGAATCACAGATCTGACATGTTTGCCTGGTTTACATCTTTATTCATCAATGCTTTTTTAGATCTACCCATCCCAGTTTATTTACTTATAGGGGCGTGGTCAACAACAATCATTTGCAAGGAACAATCAGAACAACAAACAGCTTTTTCACCGTCCGATAGAAAAATGAATGGCTAGGATTTAAAAAAATTCTGTGATACCGCTAAAGTTTCTACGGTACTAGGTTTAATATAAAGTGATCACCTTATCTCAATATTTTATATGTTATTTATTTATTTTTACATTTAATCATTTTTAGTATAATTCTGAGTATAATTCTAAAAGATTTAAAAAAACATATATCATAATAAACATATTAATATTAATGATTATTTCAATTATTATTATTTCTTACTTGTTTTTATAATTCTATCATTTATTTGTTTTACTTGTTTTATTATTGTACTTTTCATTTATTTTATTAGTGTTATTTTTTTTTTGTGTGTCACAATAGTTTCCTTAATTTATTTTATATCTAAATTTCTTTTGATATAAGTTGATAACACTGAAGTTGAAAATTTAATTATGGTCTTTTTACTAATGAAATATAATATAAAATAACTTGTCCTATTAATTTTTCATAGGAACTTACGTTATAATTTTGTAACTAATGAATATAAAAATTGATATGGGTTGCTTAAATTATGTTCCAAAATAATAAAATAAATTAAAAATAAGATCTCAAAAAATTTAAGAAAACAACATTAACTCACAAAATAAAAATAACACAAAATAATAAATTTTAATTTGAATAACAAGTAAAAAGGCATAGCTCATTAGTGACCAAATACATATAAAAGCTTTTTTCATAATTTTCATGGCCAAAATATTCTTAACATAAATAAGAAGCTTAAATTAACAACAAAATAAGTAAATTCTATTCTTTGAATTTAGTTTAATTAGGTTATAAATAGTTTGATTTTCTTCCATTAGTTATATTTTATTCTTTTAAACTTCCCTTGATTCAAATATTAAATGATTTTATTTTAATTTTGTTACATATAATTTGTAAATAACTTATAATGCTATTACACACATAATGTAATATATAATAAAAATATAAAATGATAAAAAATATAATATAACTGGTAATTTATTTTTTATAAAAATTATTTTTTAAAAGATAATTTTAAACATGTTTAAAATTTTAAATACTTTAATTCATTCTAAACCTAAATATACACCTATATAAATAAGCATGTACCTCATAAACTTTCCGCTGTACTTAATGAAAGTTTACACGTACCGCAAAAAGTTTCAGCGGTACCTACTAAACTTTTTTTCTAATCCTCATCGTTGAAAGTTTTATCCAACGGCTGAAACATCGTTTTTGTTGAAACATCGTTTGTTGTACAAATTTTCCCTGGCAAACACTTGTGAGGGACCGGGACCTTACTTATATATGCCTATGTAAATTCTGTTAGTGATTCCCACATTCATGGTTATAGATTTCGGAAATCGGAATAAATCGGTTGAGCTATTGATCAATGATTTATCAGAAATCGGGAATTTATCATGTTAAATCGGAAATAAATCTAAAAGAAAATTGAATTAATTTT
Organism: Heracleum sosnowskyi; assembly: GCA_030848705.1. Taxonomy (NCBI): domain Eukaryota; kingdom Viridiplantae; phylum Streptophyta; class Magnoliopsida; order Apiales; family Apiaceae; genus Heracleum; species Heracleum sosnowskyi. Next base: position 44,865,217 of record CM061239.1, on the reverse strand, counting down.
AATATTTTTAATAATATTTACTATATTACCCTTATTTATAATAAAATATATCATTTTAAAATAATTCATAGCAATAAATCGGATTTTAGAAATTGAATCGATCAAATATATTTTAACTTTAATTTATTGACAATTTTTAAAAAATCAAACGATTTTTAGATCACTGACCACGTTCACTTTGGGTTGTGCCCTCTTGCCGACTGCTTTTAGAATGCAAAACAATACAATGCAATACTAGAAGAGTAAGCAGCCCAGTTTCATTTCAGCATTCCGGGGTGGGGTAAATAAGTCAATTAATTAGTTTGATTGAAAGTCTTTTTTGGGCGGATAACCAAGTGAAAGTAGAAATAAATTCTTAGCTTATTTATCCCAAGATTAATCTAAGTAAATGCTGATTTGCATGTTTATCTAGTTGAACATTGTAATGAGGTCTGCGCGCTAGTTCTCCAGACAATACCAGCTTGAATCTCCAGTAAATCTATTAACGCAAATGTTTCATCCAGCAGGCCAGGCCAGGACAACTACATGATACACTCGTACTGTTTAATGTTTATTCTTTTTTCTTTCATAAAAGGCCTTGTTCCATTTTTTCTTGTAAATATAAAGTGTAGTTCATCAGTATTAACAAAAATTAACGACTTCATTTTATACCTAGTTTGCCATTTGGAGGATTATCTAATTTCGACAACGACTTTAATTGAGCTTCAAGCAATCATATCATCACTAAGCAATCTAAAATACAATCTGTTAGCAACATAAACACAAATGTTTATAATTATAGATAGAAAGGCCAAATTACATAATCTCTTGGAAACATCATCAACAAATTACTAAAAATACAATAACAAAACGTCTTTGACATACGATTGTTAGGAACCCGTACCCTGTATATGCATGCAGTGTACGAAGAGTAAAGGAAACAAAGGGAGCTAGCTAGGTACGTAATTAAAAAGAGATGAAACCTTCCTTCACAAGAAGACCAAACATGAGAACAAAAAGGCCCGTACCAATGCATTGTGTTGGAGACATGACGTCTTGTGAATATGCAGAGAGTGTGATTGTTGCACCCAACAATCCAATGAACAATGAGCTCAAGTTTTGATTTATCATCTTCTTCTTCTGGATCACTCAGCTTCAATGAATTTTCAACTTGTGGGCTGTAAATGTACTATTCTTTGCAACTACTACAAGACTATGATTTACAAGCAAATGGAGGTCAACGCTTCCAAGGGGCAAATGGAGGTCAACGCTTCCAAGTGGGAGATGTAGCTTTCTTTGCCTCCTTAATTACTAGTTAATTAATTTTATGCATCTTAATCTTATTATGACTAAGACCTAAATGAATTGATTCTCTAAACGATCAAACGTGTTGGTTACAGGCAGAAAATAAAATATTATATATATAATAATATTCAATGTTGTCACACTCCATCTGTCCCTTGACGGTTTGGACCAACAATGTAAATAGCTCCAATTTTTTTTTAATTTTTTTAATTTCTAATTGTTCTAATAATTGATGTGTTAGTAAATTTCTAATTTCTCTTTTTGTTCCTAAATGTTTTGGTTTGAATAATTTAAAACACAAATAAATAAAAGACCTCACCTAAAACACGGAGCTTTCGTTAGTCAATTTTTCACGTCTGCTGAAAGTCAACTTTCAAAATAAATCAGTGCTAGTGTACGACTATTTTGGATTGAATTTTAAGAGCAAGTTCAACAGCTTTCCTACTTGAATTATAAATTGAAAATTAAGAAATTTAACATAAAATAATGATGTAACAGTGTCCTACTGATTTTCTTAAAATATTTGGAATCACTTACCATTCCCTACTTGTGAGAACCTCTATCCATCTCTAACTTCATTTTTATTAATTAAAAATTTATTTTCCTTTTTTTTTTGTACTTATCTTTTCTCTTACACTAAAATTTATTATAATAAGAATTAACTCCTTATATATAATAAGCGTAAGGGAGATCTTATCCAAAACTTTGGTCGGTCACTCTACTACCAAAAGTATATGATCCGTTGGATTATAAAACTATAAATATTCAAATAGATGAGGACCGTTAGATATAATATTAAAAATTGTATTTGATTAATAATAGGATAGTATTTAAATACTAAAAGATGTATTATGATAATTTAAACCAATTATAAATGGGTTTTCTATATTGAATAGAAATCTTTATGTAAAAATTCGTAATTATCTTTTCTCTTTAGTTTATGGATAGTTCCAGTTAGATAAAAATTATTAAACTATCATTAAATTAAAGATAATTCTGTTAGCTTCGCATGGACTGTAAAATCGTTAAAATCTATTGTCTAAAACTCAAGATAGAGCCCAAACAGTAAAGTGATTATCTAAATTTTAATAAATATTTTTTTATTGTAGCACCAATTTAATTTTTTTTCCTACTATAAATATTCAAATAGATGAGGACCGTTAGATATAATATTAAAAATTGTATTTGATTGATAATAGGATAGTATTTAAATACTAAAAGATGTATTTTGATAATTTAAACCAATTATAAAATGGTTTTCTATATTGAATAGATATCTTTATGTAAAAATTCGTAATTATATTTTCTCTTTAGTTTATGGATAGTTCCAGTTAGAAAAAAATTATTAAACCATCATTAAATTAAAGATAATTTTGTTAGCTTCACATGGGCTGTAAAATCGTTAAAATCTGTTGTCTAAAACTCAAGATAGAGCCCAAACAGTAAAATGATTATCTAAATTTTAATAAATATTTTTTTTATTGTAGCACCCATTTAATTTTTTTCCTAATTCTTTTAAATTTATAAATTCTATTTTTATTTCAATAAAATATTAAAATCAATTTAAGAAAAAATTAAAATCGATCTGGTCCGTGTACGATCACTATACGACTAAATTAATAATTATAGTTAGATCTTAAATAGATCGATGAGAATTGTTAGATCTAATATTAAAAAGTGTATCTGATTAATAATAGAATTATATTTAAATACTAAAAATTGTATTTTGATAATTTAAAAGTTTTCTATGTAAAAATTCTTAAATATCTTTTCTCTTGAATTTATGTATAGTTCCAATTAGATAATAATTATTAAACCAAATATCAAGATAACAATTCATATTGATTACAGTATTAAAAATTATCAATATAATTCTGATGTATATCATACTAACAATGATACACGTGAAAAGAGACTTACGAGAACCCCTGTACATAAATAAATTTAAACACTTTTTTTTCTGAAGGAACATAACAATTTGATTAATCCAAATTATAATTATATTATTTTACATATAACAAACATAAAAGGATAATATTAAAATATTATTAAAATATTGAGGGTTTCATATTCCTAAACGATAATTTTGAATATAATACTTATATTAAAATGTGTATTTGATTAAATGTAGGATTATATTTAAATACTAAGAAGTGTGTTTTGATAATTTAAACCAATTATAAATTGGTTTTCTATATTGAATTGAATTGAATTGTTTATGTAAAAATTCTTAACCATCTTTTCTTTTCGGTTTATGGGTAGGGCAACTGGTCAAGTTAGATAATAATTATTAAACCATCATTAAATTAAAGATAATTTCATTAGTTTCGCATAGGTTGTAAAATCATCAAAATTCAATTTATAAAACTCAGGATAGAACCCAAATAGTATAGTGAGTATCTAAATTTTAATAAATATTTTTTTAATTTTTGTAGTACCAATTTATTTATTTTTCACTAATTGTTTTAAATATAGAAATTTTATGTTTCTTTCAACAAAGTATTAAAATTAATTAAGAATAAATTCAAATCGATAAAGAATATAATAATATGATAATAAAATTTTATATAATCATAACATAATTTTTATTCTGTTTAATAATTTTTAAGTAATAATGTATTTTAAAATTTTATATACACTATAAATAAAACCGAAACATTAAAAGTAAAAACAGTTAGTAAGATACTTATATAAGTATATACTTGATATTCTTATTATATTAAATCCTTATATATAATAAGCATAATAATGATCTTATCCAAAATTTTGATCGTACGGTCTTGGACAACCAAACTAATAAGGACCATTAGATCTTAACTAGATAAATGAAAATCGTTAGATCAAATATTAAAAAAGTGTATTTTGATAATTTAAACCAAATATACCAAATATAAAGGGTGAGCTCCCAAACATGTCTATAATGCGTATTGAGCGGATATTTTGGGCGGCACATTCCGCTAGTGGTTATTTTGGGCAGTACACCCCATTTTGGTAGGTATTTTGGACATTTTCTCCCAATTGAATTACTTTTTTCTAACTATTTTAAATTTAGAAATCTATGTTCAAAAATTCAAATCAATCTAAGAAAAATTCAAATCAACAAAGAATATAATAATACGAGGATAAATTTTTATAAAATTGTGCATATTTTTTATCCTATTTTATTAAATTTCATATCATAACTAATTAAATATTATTTATTATTAAATAATAAATTATACGTAAATGGTGATTTTGTTTTATAAAACTCATAGAGACCTAATTTCATTGTTAGCAGGACTATATTCATATTTTAAAAAACCGTATTTTGAAATTTTGACTTAGCTATTCGAAACTTTAAAAGTTTGTTAATCAATTAGTATAGTAATTTTTTGAAAAACTTACTTTATAAAAATTATTATCAAATAACCCATGTTTGCAAGAAAAAAAATGAAAAAAATTCTTATTTTCAAAAGTACCTGTAAATTTTAATATGATGTTGGTAGATTCAAAACTTAGATCATTCTACGTGATAATTTTACTGTTATATATAACGTTTCTCAACAATTTAATTTGAAAGATCCAACGATTATGGATTGAGTGATCAAGCGACCAGACTTATAAGAAAACTTTCATTATTTAGTCTTTAATATAATAACATAGATATTTACGGGATATACTATAAAAAAATGATTTTTATATAGAATTTTGATCGTCACGGTATACTACTTTAAAAGAAGAACTATTACAAAAAAAATTATATTTTAATTGATAATTTATTTTCTCAAAAGTTCAAAGTTCCCGCATCGTTAACATATTACAAAAAAGAGTATATTATATTTTAGCAATAAATATTTTAAAAAAATATAAATTAAAAAAATATAAATATTAAAAAAATTAATGATGTTATCCTGGTAGTTTGGTCTAAATACCGCCAAAACATTCTCAACCGTTAGATCCAATACTTTTAAAAATAGACGATCAAGATTATATCATATAAAAAGAAGTTATTATCTAAAAAATGATATAAGTTAAAAGATATTATATTAGGATTGGATTTTCCAAAAAGTTAAAACATAAAAATAGTTGTAATTAAATAAGGAAACCCATTTAATATCAAAATAATAAAAATCGTTTAATCTTAAATAGATAGGTGAAAACCGTTAGATTTAACATTAAAAACTGTATTTGGTTAATAAAGGGTATTCTAATAATCTAAACTACATATAAGTAGATTTCCTAAATCGAATAGAATTCTCAATATTAAATTTCGTCACTTTATTCTCTTTTTAGTTTTAGAATAGTTTTTAATTGAAAAAGAACTATTAAACCACAACTAAATTAAAGATTATTTTGTGAATTTCACGTGGACAGTAAAATTGGCCAATTCTAACTTTTATAACTCAATATAAACAAATATTAAATTGAGCGTGTAAAGTATAATAAATATCAAAATTTTAACTATAATTTTTTTTGGCTAAATCTTTTTTAACAATAATTTAATCATGTAAACTAATAACTTTTAAATATTAAAATATTCATAATTAAATATAATTATAAATATTAAAAAAACAATCTTGTGTTCCATGGGTAATTAAAATATAATTATGAACAAAATAATTATAAATAAAATTTAAGTAACTGTGCATCGCACGGGATATAAGCTAGTAATAATAAAGAATGTAAGAGACTAGATATTCTTGTTGGTGCTGATATACAAATAAAATTCTTAAATTAATAAAAAAATTTATTTTATTATATTTATAGAAAATAAACTAAAAAACTGTTGGGCTTACCCTAAAATACACTTTGAAATGATAATAAGTGGGACGTTGTGCGAGTTAGAAGACCACTTGGGTCCATCCTGAGTTTTGAGGGCCATATAATTATGACTTAATGCACCGGACAAACTTGCCAACCTGTATATATATTGGTCCGGCCCAAATGGTGATGCTTAAGGCCTCAAAATTAACAACTACTGCACACATTATTAATTTTTTTTTGACAATAAGTGTTTTTATATTATGCTCCTTTAGTTTTTACATAATGTTGGGGATTGGATCAAGGACACTTGTTTCTCATAATATTCACATTTTTCTCTTTGATATAGAGTACTACTTTAAAGTCTGATTTTACCATTTGTCAAGTGTACGGAGAACATATAATATAAATTTCAAATGAATCGATAAATAAGCTTCCTGAATTGATATTTAAACTCCAATTAATATGTAAATGATACAATTATTCACAATAAAAAAAATTAATAAACTTCATCAATGAGGAATCATGAGTAATTATGTAATTAAAATGTCTAAAAATAAAAGTTAAAACTTAAATAATAAAAATAAGAACTTATTTATCAATTCTCTATTTTGATACCTTATAATTTTCGATGTGTTGGTTACTTAATACATATTACCTTCTTAATTTTCGTTAAAGACTTCATCATGCTTATAGCAAAATCCGAAGTTTGCATGAGTCATATTATGATATACTTCCTCGGTCCCGTTTTTATTGTCCATTATTTTTTATTTCGTTTGTTTCAAAATTATTGTCCACATTTGATTAATATAGTAAATTATGTGTTAATCATGTAAACTTTTATGAAAAATAATATAATGATAAATATCTGTTTATTTAAAATGATTGAATAAAAGAGTAATTAGCCAAAAAACCCAACAAACACTACGCCATAGATGACCTATTGCAACTTTTGGGCATGGGTGTTACCACTAGACCTGGCAAATTGGATAATCGGTTCGGTTTCGGATCGGATCAATCTCGGATCGGATTAATGTTCGGTTATGATATATTTTTGGTATAGTCCGGATCGGATCGGATTTGATTCGGTTCGGGTCTAATTCGGATTAAAATCGGATGAAATTTGGATCAAATTCGGATGAATACGGTTCAGATCAAATTCGGTTCGGATCTTTTCGGATCATTACTCATTCATTTTTTTTAATTTGTAATACTTTAAAAATATCTTATTATTAAATATATTATTTTTTTATATAAAATAAAGTACTTTTTTCAAAAGTATTGATTAAATATCTATGATATTTTTGACATGAAATTATTCTAATTAAGAATTTTGCTTATAAATAGATTAATTTATTGAATTAAAAGTGGCCTAATATTTAATCCGTAAATATCATAACTCAACTAAAACTGAATTCACCATTTTTTAGTTCGGATTTAAATCGGATCTCGTATTTCGAATCATATTCGGTTCGGATAATTTATTATTCGGTTATGATCGGTTCGGATCATAATTGGATCGGATAATTTTCGGTTAAATTTTCGGTTCGGATAATTTTCGGATCGGTTCAAATCGGTTTTCGGATAATTATCGGTTTAACTAATTCGGATATAAAATCGGATTCGGTTCTATGAATTTCGGTTCGGTTCTTCGGATCCGGACCCATTTTGCCAGGTCTAGTTACCACTAAGGATGTTACCATAGGTATGACATTTTTGAGCTATCGCAACCTTGTGATTGTGGTGTTACCAAATCCTCAAAAGTATGTTACTATAGCTATAAAGGTGTTAACAGTGGGTAACACCATGTGATGTGTTACCATAGGGTATTTGTTAGGAATATGTTGATTCTTGATGATAATTGTAAAAACACTTAGTAGATTTTGTATTAAGTTATTTTGTAACTGTCAACGAAATGACATGCTTTGCAGTGTTTCGTTGACAGGAAGCTCATCAACGGAATGAGTGTTGTAGCAATTGCACTGTACAATACTTCACAGTTTGATATGCATTTGATGTATGTATTAGATAGGTTTCCTAAGTCATGTTGACTAAGTACTAGATAGGCAAAATAGGTTGGTTAATTGTAAGTATATCATGCCTTGTAATTTTGCCTAAGTGAAGACATGTCAACGGTATGAAGATTACTCTATCAACGGAACAAGGATACACCATCAACGGAATGAAGTTTACTCATCAACGAAATGAAGTTTACTCATCAACGAAATGGAGAATAAAGCTATCAACGAAACACATCTCCCTGCTATCAACGAATCATTATTGCTTTTCTGAATAGTTGACAAAGTGATAGTGACAGTTTACTGAACAGATCTAAAGGTGATGTGGAAGTGTACTTTGCATTGGAAACCATTAAAATGGACATGGGGAATAAGGAAACATCCCAGTTTCCAATTGGGCTCTTGGGAGTGATCATAATAAGCATGAAGACAAAAACAAGGATCTCCAAGGACCACTGGACAAAGGGATGAAAAGCAAACTATTGGCGGTTATCTTTAGTGTACTTTAGAGTAGCCAAAAATAGTATTGTAAACTTGGGAATATATAACCAAGTGTAGCAGTTAGAAAGAAGGTAAGAGAAGAAAAACAAATAGTTTGTATTAGCTATCTTTGAGAGCATTCTTCTCTACAACTCTGTAACTGAGCAGCTGTGTACTTTTGTATCACATATTATTTCCGCAATAAAAACACTTCAGTTGGATCATCAAACAATCCAACTGAATTATTGATATCTTGTGTTTTTGTTTATTCAGTTCAGTTTTATTTTATCATTGTTTTAAGTTTAAGAAAATATCAAGAATTGTATTCAACCCCCCCTTCTACAATTCTGTTAGGTCATTTGGGAATAACAATTGGTATCAGAGTAAGCTTCTAACATACAAGAAGTTTAAAGATCAAGACCAAAACAGAAACCATGGTGAAGAAGGATGCAGGTGTGAAGATACCAGTTCTTGATAAGGACAATTACTTTCACTGGAAAGTAAAGATGCATTTACATCTCATGTCTATGGATGAGAGATATGTAGACTGCATTGAGAAAGTTCCACACGTTCCCATGAAGTTTGCATCTAGAATTGGAGTGCCAGATGATGCTCCTGACGTAGAAATTCCAAAACTTGTCTCAGAATGGACTATTGAAGATCTTGCAGAAATCCATAAAGATAAGAGAACCATGAACATTCTGTTTAATGGTTTGGAGCAAGAGATGTTTGATAATGTCATAAACTGTACAACCTCCAAAGAAGTATGGGACACTGTCAGAACACTATGTGAAGGAACTGAGCAAGTAAGGGAGAACAAAATGCAACTCCTTATACAACAATATGAGCACTTTCACTTTAAAGCTGGTGAAACCCTAAATGACACGTTTAGTAGGTTTCAAAAGCTTCTGAATGGATTAAAGTTGTATGGGAGAATCTACCAAACTAAGGACTCAAACCTTAAATTTCTAAGAGCTCTTCCAAAAGAATGGAAGCCTATGACTGTTTCTCTAAGAAACACTCAAGAGTACAAAGATTACACTCTTGAAAGGCTGTATGGAACATTGAAGACTTATGAGCTGGAAATGGAGCAAGATGAGGAAATTGAAAAGGTACAGAAGAAGGGTGGATCCATTGCATTGATTGCATCTGTGAACCAACTGGAAGATGACACTGAAGAAGCTGCAAAGGCCACAACTAGTCGATCTAGTTGTAGGAGTGATGTTAGCAAGGGTAAAGACAAGATGACAGAAGAAGAAGAATCAGAACCAGCCAACTTGGATGACTTAGATGAGATTGATGAACACATTGCTTTTCTGTCAAGAAAATTCTCTAAGTTCAAGTTCAAAAGAAACTCAGAAGCAAGGCCACCAAGAAGAGACTTTCAACCTAGCAAAACAAACTGGATTGAAAAGTCTAAATCTAAATGTTTCAATTGTGGAATGCTTGGTCACTTTGCTGGAGACTGCAGAAAGCCCAAGATTGAGAAGAGCAACAGGAAATTTGAGCCTGTTGATTATAAAAAGAAATACTTTGAACTTCTCAAGCAAAAGGAAAAGGCTTTCATGTCTCAGGAGTATGATTGGGCTGGTAATGGTGAAGATTCTGATGATGATGTTGAGTATGTCAACTTGGCTCTTATGGCTGACAATCATGAGCAGGAAGCAAGTTCCTCAAGCAACCAGGTAACAATTACTAATCTTTCTGAGCTTTCTAAAGAGGAATGCGATAGTGCAGTAAATGAAATATCTACTGTATTATATAATTTGCGTGTTACTCTTAAATCACTTACCAAAGAGAATTTAAGAATTAAAGAGACTAATTTGCTCTTAAGTGATAGGAATGCAATGTTAGAAGCACAGCTCATTGAATTTGAGAAAATGAGATGTGTTAGTAGGGATGCTAAGAAGGAACTTGAGAACGTGTTACAAAGGGAAGAAATTCTTAAGACACAACTAGAAATAGAACAGAGTGTGATTGCTAAATGGAAAGATGCCAGGAATGTTGCTACCAACATCATTAATGTTCAAGGTATGGAATCTTTCTGTGAACAATCATGGAAAAAGAACAAAGAGAAACTAGGGTATGCTTGTGAAGCCTTAGATTCAGAAACAGAGTGAACAAACAACAATGATCATTTGTTGAAGGTTGATATGTCAACGGAATGCGATGTTCCGTTGACACATGAACCATCAACCGATCAGGGTGTTTCGTTGACAGAGAAAAGAAAAGATGAACTCACTAGACTTAATAATAAGTATGGTCCTGTCACCAAGAACTTTGTTCAAGGTGAGTCTAGTAAATCAAAGAAAGTTGAGAAGCCTGTTGAGAGAGCTAATGTAGGTCACTTGTCCAACAAGCAATTGAAAGATAAAATAGAGAATGTTCAAATTGAGGCTAAGGGAAATAAAAGGAATAACAGGAATGGCAAAGTAGGAATTAAAAAACACAACAATTACACACCTGATAAATATGCTCCTAGAAAGACTTGTGTCAATTGTGGAAGTGTTAGTCATCTATCTACTAACTGCAAATCTGTTAAGAAAACTGCTAATGTGAAAATTCCCAAGCCTGCAATGAATAATCTTATGCCTACAATGCCTGTTATGCCTAACATGTTTGCTCCATGTGCACAATTTCAGAATCCATATGCTAACATATCATTTGTGCCTAATCCATACATGAATATGTTTAGTATGCCACAAATGCCATGGAATATGAATAATATGTGTGTTCCTTCAAATATGCATGCTGTAAATGAAAATGTGAGCAACAATCAGAAATCAACACCAAGAGTAAAAGTTGATTTAAATCAATCTGAGCCCAAGGTGAAAAATGATGTAAAAAGAAAAGCAAAGGCTAACAAAACAGGACCCAAGGAAACTTGGGTACCAAAATCGACTTGATTTGGTTCTATTGTGTGCAGGGAGACAAAAAGAATCTTTGGTACTTGGATAGTGGTTGTTCAAGACACATGACTGGTGATTCTACCCTGCTCACAGAGTTTCAGGAAAGAGCTGGCCCTTGTATTGCTTTTGGAGATGACAGCAAAGGCTACACAAAGGGATATGGCTTGATTTCAAAAGAGAATGTCATCATAGATGAGGTTGCATTGGTGGATGGTCTCAAGCACAATTTGCTTAGTATCAGTCAACTTTGTGACAAAGGATTTTTAGTTACTTTTTCTAAAGAAGCCTGTGTTGTTTCTAAAGGAGGAAACAACAATGTGGTAATGACTGGATTCAGAAGATGGAATGTGTACATTGCTGACTTTAGTAGCACAAGTCCAGACACCATCACTTGTCTTTTCAGCAAAGCAAGCAAGGATGAAAGTTGGCTATGGCACAAGAAATTATCTCATCTGAATTTCAAGGTTATGAATGATTTGGTAAGGAAGGATCTTGCTAGAGGAATTCCACAGGTGGAGTTTTCCAAGGATGGTTTGTGTGATGCCTGTCAAAAAGGGAAACAAAAGAAGGCATCATTCAAAAGCAAGACAGAGTCATCAATTGTCCATCAGCTTGAGTTACTTCATATGGATCTGTTTGGCCCTGTAAATGTCATGTCTATTTCAAAGAAGAAATATTGTCTTGTGATTGTTGATGATTTTTCTAGATTTACTTGGACCTTCTTTTTACATTCTAAAGATGAGGCAAGTGAAATCATTATCAATCACATCAAGATGGTAAACAATCATCCTGACTTGAAAGTAAGAAGGATCAGGAGTGACAATGGGACAGAATTCAAGAATTCAAGCATGAAGATATTCTGTGAAGAAAATGGTATTATGCATGAGTTTTCAGCAGCAAGGACACCACAGCAAAATGGTGTAGTTGAAAGGAAAAACAGAACACTTATTGAAGCTGCCAGGACAATGCTAGATGAATCAAAGTTACCAACTTATTTTTGGGCTGAGGCAGTTAACACAGCTTGCTTCACTCAGAATATTTCTTTGATTAATCAGGCCAAGGGAATGACCCCTTATCAACTACTCAAAAGAAAGAAGCCACTATTGGATTTTCTTCATGTCTTTGGATGCAAGTGCTTTGTTCTGAGAAATCAAGCTGAGCATTTGGGGAAATTTGAAGCAAAGGCAGATGAAGCAATATTTGTGGGATATGCAGCAGGGAAAGCTTACAGAGTCTATAATCTCAGAACCAACATTGTTATGGAATCTGTACATGTTGTTTTTGATGATCTCAAAATTCAAGGTCTCTGTGATGAAGGTTTCCATGAAAGTCTCTCTTTTGAGAATGAGGAAGGAGAACGAATGAATCATGTTAAGACTACTGAGAAACAGCCTAAAGTTGTTGTATCTAGCACAGATGAGAGCAGCAGTGAAGATGAAATTGCTGCATTAAGATTGAAAAGAATAGTTGCTAGTAGACCAAATGGTCATTTCGTTGACAGTCAAGATGGTGGTTTCGTTGACAGTCAAAATGAGCGTTTCGTTGACAGCCAAAACAGTCATACCGTTGAAGGTCATAGAAATGTCTCAAGAAGTGATCATTTAGGGACAACAAACTCAGGGGGAGTTTCTCAAGGACAAATATCCAATCAAGGCAATCATGATCATGAAGCTACCTCGTCAAGAGCAAATCTACCTCCCTCAAGAAAATGGACTAAAGATCATCCCTTTGAACTTATTATAGGTGATGTTTCTTCAAAAGTCCAAACTAGAAGAGCAACTCAAGAAGAATGTCTATATAGCAGCTTTCTGTCTCAAGATGAGCCAAAGAAAGTTGAGGATGCACTTCTAGATCCAGATTGGGTTTTGGCTATGCAAGAAGAGCTAAACCAATTTGAAAGGAACAATGTTTGGAAGCTGGTGCCCAAGCCTAAGGACAGGAGTATAATAGGCACAAAATGGGTGTTCAGAAACAAGATGGATGAAAATGGCATAGTCACAAGGAACAAAGCAAGACTAGTTGCAAAAGGCTACTCACAGGAAGAAGGAATTGATTTTGATGAAACATTTGCTCCTGTTGCAAGACTAGAAGCAATAAGGATTTTCCTAGCCTATGCAGCCCATGCCAATTTCAAAGTCTATCAAATGGATGTGAAAAGTGCTTTTCTGAATGGGGAATTGGAAGAGGAGGTCTATGTAAGTCAACCTCCTGGTTTTGAAGATGATGATTTTCCAGAATATGTATACTTCCTCCTCAAAGCACTCTATGGTTTGAAACAAGCACCTAGAGCCTGGTATGACACACTCTCACAGTTTCTTCTTGAGAATCATTTCACTAGAGGTACTGTAGATAAAACTCTTTTTCACAGGATTGTGAATGGCTCTACTATACTTGTTCAAATTTATGTAGATGACATAATCTTTGGGTCTACAGATGTGAAACTTTGTCAAAAGTTTGCCAAGCTTATGCAAAGTAAATATGAAATGAGCATGATGGGAGAATTAACTTACTTTCTTGGTCTTCAAGTGAAGCAAGTTAATGAAGGCATTTTCATTAGTCAAACAAAATATATTCATGATTTATTAAAGAAATTTAATTTAATGGAATGCTCTCCTGCCAAAACTCCCATGCCCACTGCCACCAAACTTGAATTGAATACTAAGGAAAAATCTGTGGACATTTCAAGTTACAGAGGCATGGTAGGATCACTTTTGTATTTAACAGCTAGTAGACCTGATATTATGTTTGCTACATGTCTATGTGCTAGATTTCAGGCTGATCCTAGGGAATCCCATTTAGTTGCTATTAAAAGGATTTTCAGATATCTCAAGGGAACACCAAACCTTGGCATTTGGTATCCTAGAGAATCTGGTTTTGAACTAATTGGTTATTCAGATGCAGATTATGCAGGATGTAAAATTGACAGGAAAAGCACAACAGGCACCTGTCAATTCTTAGGAAACAAGCTTGTGTCATGGTTCAACAAGAAACAAAACTCAGTTTCCACCTCCACAGCTGAGGCTGAGTATATTGCATCTGGAAGTTGTTGTGCACAGATTTTATGGATGAAAAATCAATTACTTGATTATGGATTAAGAGTTGAGAAAATTCCTATTTTCTGTGACAACACTAGTGCCATTGCCATTACTGAGAATCCAGTGCAACATTCAAGAACCAAGCACATTGATATCAAGTACCATTTCATTAGAGAACATGTTATGAATGGTACTGTGGAGTTACATTTTGTTCCAAGTGAACAACAACTTGCAGACATCTTTACCAAGCCACTTGATGAATCAACATTCTCAAGATTAGTAAGTGAGCTAGGTATGCTAAATTTCTCTTAATTATTTTTGAGATATTTGCAAGTCATAATGCAGCCAGGAACTTGCCATAATTTTTCTTTGAATTGATTTTCTCAGGAAAAGGTGAAATTTTGTCTAAGTCAAAATTACTATGTCAACGAAACGCACCATTTCGTTGACAGTCTTAGCATTTTTCTGGGTGTTTCGTTGATAGCTCTTTTATATCAACGAAACGCAGCTTTATCAACGAAATAAGACTGGACTTTAACCGCCCAATCCTGATTCGTTGATGTAGCGCTTTTTAATCTGAACCGTTGAAATTTCACGTTCTTTATCACGATCTATACATACACCCCTGTAAGCATAAATCGTGGTAATATTTAATTCTAACGGTTACTTTTTAAGCCAATCAGGTAATTTAGATTAATTATTGGACTTAATTTCTGAGAACTTTTGGGGAAGTATTTAAGAAATTTTAATTTCTTTATTTCATTTCTACCTGTTCTCAAAAATTCCAAAAGTTTTTCTAGCTTCTTCTCTCTAACAAGCAATACAGCTCGAAGCTTTTCCTCACTCAACAATGGCACCCATAGTCAAGCTTATGTCTGCTGGTGGGTTCATCTATGAGAAGAACAATTCCATTCCATTTGTCGTTAAGGAGAGTCCGAACAGCATCTTTTTCAAAATGATGGATTTCATGAGGAACTGTAAGTTGAGCTATGCGATGTTTCACTCTACACCACTCTACAATGAAGTAATCGAGGAGATTTGGACCTCATGTGAGTATAGTGGAACAAACGGCACACTGCAATTCACTCTTCAAGGTAATGAGTACATAGTTAATTCTGATGTTTTGCAAGCATGTTTACATATTCCTGATAATAACTGTGATGCTTTGCCTACTAACACTGAAATAACTACCATGCTAAATTCTATAAACTACTCTTTGCCTACTGATAATCTGGGTAGAATAATTAGGAGAGGTTTGGTTAGGGAATACAGTTATTTAGCTGATGCATTCATTAAGGTCTTTTCTGGAAAGATTAGTAATTTTGATGCATTAACTAATTCTATGTTAATTCTCCTAACCATGCTTCTAAATGATAGATATTACAACTTTAGCACCCAACTTATTTATGAAATTGGTGCTAAGTTGGGTGATAGGGCAAATAGGAAGAAAAATATCTATTATGCAAGGTTTCTGATGATGCTGGCTAATCATGTTAGTCCAGCACCATTAGTTATCTCTAACCCTAATGCCAGGTTTGAGTGCTTTGTACAAGAAAAGAGAGTATTGACAGACATACTGAGGCTGAACTACAATGGTGATGTTCCAGTGGTGTATCTGCCAATCATTGAGGTAACTACTACTATCCCTATTAGTATAGCTGTTACTTCTATTGTCTCCTCCAACCTTGTTGCTATGGAGTCTGTAGCTGTGACCCAACAGGCTCCTGCCCCAGCAACTAAATCAAAATCAAAGAAATCCTCCAAGCCAACCTCAGGTGCTTCTCAAAAGGCACCTGTTGTAAAAACTACCACACAACCTAAGGGGAGTGAGTCTGGAGTTGTGAGAGGTGAGGGGAGGGGTGAAAATCAAAGAAACCCCAAGAATAAGGAAGGTGAGGTAAGTGTTTCCCAGCCTAGCCCCATTGTGTCTTCCCAACAAGGCACAATGAGTAAAATGGATTTAAACACAAGTCTAATTGCATCCTCCCAAAAGGATGTGATTATTGAAACAAGCTCTCCACCTAGAGCACAGTCCAAAAGGGTAAGGGACACTTCAAGCCCACAGTCTACATTTTCCCAATACCAAAGGAGAGTGAAGCAAAAGACCAAGGGTTCACAGGGTGCACACACACTGGAAGCAACACTTCCAGTTTCTCAAATTCAGGTTGATGTAACCCCTATTATTTCTCTGGGGTTACAGTCCCACTCTCTAAACATTAATCTTGATTTATCTCCATCCAATTCACCAACTCAATCTTTAGATGTGGACATGATCCATACATCTTTTCCTGATTCTCCAACTCTAATCTTGGAGAAGCCCCACTCTGAAGCTGGTGGCCATCACTTGTTAAGTGATTTGTTGGGCCATCAACCAATTTTTTCTGAAGTTGCAAGAGGATCTGTGGACCAATCTCTAAAATCAATCACCACAGATTCTACTATAATTTCACTTTCTCAAAGTGCTTTATTGACTTCATCAACGAAACAGCTTCTTTCGTTGACAAGTGTTTCTCCATCAACGGTATCCATACCGTTGACAGTTCAAACTACCATTCCGTTGATAGGTCCATCTACACCCCTTATTGAAAATCCAGTTGTTTCCACAACTAGTGTAGATGACCTGGTGGTAGTTGAGACACTTTTAGGTTTGAGAGGGAGTGAAATTGAGAGGCTGGCTTGCAGCCAGGCAAAAGGAGAGAATGAGAGTGAGAGGCTGGCTATTTCTTCCAGCCAGGCAAAAGGAGAGTTTGAGAGTACCACCTTAGTAGGTGAAGGTGAGGGTGTGAGAGGTGTGAGCCATGGGGAGCCCATGATGCAAGAAAAGAGTGGAGAGAGAGAAGGGACTACAGGAGCAATAAGGGTGGAAGCAGCCATTGCTAATGAGTTAATGGAGGTCAGTGAGGGAGAAAGGGAACTTACTTTCCAAGAGCTTTATCAACAAACTCTGGATAGTATTTCCCTGGATCCTGAGACCTTTACTCATCCTGTGCCAGCCTATCAAGTTATGGCTCAACAGGGCAATGCGGAGGCAGAAAGGTCACTCAACTTAATTCATACTACTGCATCAATGCAAAGAGCAAAGGATGCCTTGACCAATCTACCTCCAGGAGCTGCAGCAAGTGGAGACTTTGAGTTTTCTGATGATGAGGACAGCTATGGTGATAATCTACAGGTGGCCACCACTTCACAGACTGGGACTTCTGTGGTACCTCCTACACCAGGCTGGCTTTCTCAGGGTATGCATGGAAGAGTCACTCTAGATGCTGCTATCTCAAGGCAGTACAATGAGGCCTATCTAGCTCATGAGTCTGCAAATGCAAGGGACAAGAAATTCTACAAGGCCATCATGGATTCTCTGGAAATTCAAAGGCTACAAATGATGCAGACAAGGATTGAGGCTACAGAAATCAAGGACTCCATTAGCAATCTCAGGGATGCTAACTACAGGATGATCGATGAAAAGCTCCCTCTTCTCACTGTGTCCAAGATGACCAGGTTTTTCTCTAAGGAACCTGAGGTGGCTACATCCTTGAAAACTCTCTCTACAAGAGTGGACAAGGTGGAAGCTACACTTTCTCAAATGCAGAAGGAACAGGAGAAGCAAACTCAGCTACTCACTCAGCTAGTGGCAGCTCAAGGACTCCCAGTCATCTCTCTTGATGCTAACAAAAAGGGGGAGAAATCTAAGGAGCTAAACATTCAAATCACAAAGGTGTTGGTCCCAGCCATTTCACTGCCACAGGAGCCACTAGCAATGGGGGAGTTTGGGAAGAAGAAGAAGGATAGTATTGACCTGATCCAGGAAGCTTCTATGAGGATGAAACTTGCAGAACAAATCAAAGATCATTGGTCCAACATAGAAGCAAGGTTCAAGAACATTACTGAATCTTCAAAGACAGATCAGCCATCAACAAATGCAATGGTGATTGTACAAATGGAGCCACAGTTCAAGAGCTCTTATGCTATAGAGCCCCTTCAGCATGGAATCTTTCAAGATTCAAGAAATGAGAAGGGTCAATCTTCATGATTTAAGAATGTGGATGCAAGAGGGATGTCTCCAATATCACCTGCCAAACCCAAAGGCAAGAACATTGAAAGGATATTTTATCCTGCTCCAAAGCCAGATGAGTTCAAAGTCCTAGGGAAGCTGATCATTGAGAGCAAGGAAAGCAATCATCCAAGCATAAGGAATCAAAGGGCCATCATCTACAGGGACAGCAAGGAAATCTGCATTTGGGTTGGTCACCCAAATTTTGCAAAGGCCAAGGCTGAAGAATCTGAAAGGGCAGCAATGCAAGCATTGGCAGTTGCTCAAGCACTTGAAGATGAAGAGACCTTTCAGGAAGAAAAAGCCAAGGATGGAGCTAATGAAGCTGAACCAGCAAGGAAAAGTGTAAGGCAACCAAAGGCTAGAGCTAAGAGGAATCTGAACTTTGAAAAAGAGGACTCTCTGGACACTGCTCAAGCCCCTTCCACAACAAGTGCACATCAAATTCCTATTGACCTACCTATTGGAGGAAAGTTGGCCTGTGACCCTGCACACCCTGTCAACTTTCATGATCAACCAATCATGCCAAAGGAGGAGCCTATTGAATTTGATGAAGCCTATTTTCCAAAGTTCCTATTTGAAAAGGATCAACCAATGAAGACAAAGAAAAGGGCTGTCAAGGCAAAGCCAGTATTTGTGAGGAAGCCACAATCTCAGAAACCCCCTACAAATCCAGAGGACTGCATGTACATTGCTGACATCAGGGAAGAATCCAGCTTACATCTTGATTTAGACAACCTGGTGGAAGTAAGGGGCATTGCAGCTTCTCAAAAGTTACCTGAAAGATTGGTTTTCACATACAAGGGTGGTAGAGAACAAATATGGCCTCTCTACAGAATTTTAGGAGAAGGCTACCAAACACTACTCACAGTGTTTAGATGCTTGAAGAAAGACTTTGGCTTCACCAAAACAGCCAAGTCTGAGGTGGTCTCCAAGATATGTCAAATAAAGGCTAGCTGGAACAAGCCTGAGGCTCTTCCCAGGATGCTAAGAGTGCCCTCAACAGGAAAGAAGATCCATCTTCAACCTTACTGGATGATGGAATTTAAGGACAAGGACAACTGCAGAAGGTTCTTCAGGATGGAAGACCAGCTGGATAAGGCATCTAATCAAACTCTAAGGTTCATGCAATCCAAGCTTGGTGATCAAGATAAAGAAGAGAAGATCTTTTACAGAAGGCTACAGGTCCAGATTGAGGAGAACAACTCTAGGAGAGGGAAGAAGACTATGCCTCAAAGAAGACCAAGATGAATCATTTGCTCAGTCTAGAGGAGCACATTTGGGCATTAGTCTTGTAAGTCTTGTTTATGTCTAAAACTTTATGAAGCTCAATGCAATTTTTACTTTTAATCATGGGTAATATGTCTGAGTGTTTTTGTTATCATCAAGGCTCTTGATTTATGGCTGTTATTCTATCAGTCATAAATTGGGGGAGATTGTTAGGAATATGTTGATTCTTGATGATAATTTTAAAAACACTTAGTAGATTTTGTATTAAGTTATTTTGTAACTGTCAACGAAATGGCATGCTTTGCAGTGTTTCGTTGACAGGAAGCTCATCAACGGAATGAGTGTTGTAGCAATTGCACTGTACAATACTTCACAGTTTGATATGCATTTGATGTATGTATTAGATAGGTTTCCTAAGTCATGTTGACTAAGTACTAGATAGGCAAAATAGGTTGGTTAATTGTAAGTATATCATGCCTTGTAATTTTGCCTAAGTGAAGACATGTCAACGGTATGAAGATTACTCTATCAACGGAACAAGGATACACCATCAACGGAATGAAGTTTACTCATCAATGAAATGAAGTTTACTCATCAACGAAATGGAGAATAAAGCTATCAACGAAACACATCTCCCTGCTATCAACGAATCATTATTGCTTTTCTGAATAGTTGACAAAGTGATAGTGACAGTTTACTGAACAGATCTAAAGGTGATGTGGAAGTGTACTTTGCATTGGAAACCATTAAAATGGACATGGGGAATAAGGAAACATCCCAGTTTCCAATTGGGCTCTTGGGAGTGATCATAATAAGCATGAAGACAAAAGCAAGGATCTCCAAGGACCACTGGACAAAGGGATGAAAAGCAAACTATTGGCGGTTATCTTTAGTGTACTTTAGAGTAGCCAAAAATAGTATTGTAAACTTGGGAATATATAACCAAGTGTAGCAGTTAGAAAGAAGGTAAGAGAAGAAAAACAAATAGTTTGTATTAGCTATCTTTGAGAGCATTCTTCTCTACAACTCTGTAACTGAGCAGCTGTGTACTTTTGTATCACATATTATTTCCGCAATAAAAACACTTCAGTTGGATCATCAAACAATCCAACTGAATTATTGATATCTTGTGTTTTTGTTTATTCAGTTCAGTTTTATTTTATCATTGTTTTAAGTTTAAGAAAATATCAAGAATTGTATTCAACCCCCCCTTCTACAATTCTGTTAGGTCATTTGGGAATAACAGTATTCATAAACAAAATTTTTATGTTATTTAAAATTAATGATTTAATAATTATTTGAATTTAGAAAATAATTAATTTTGACAAAATTGTTGAAATTATCATTTTAAAACGTAATATTCCATCAAATAATTAAATTATTGATTTTTCATAAATATTACCTTTTGTTTATAAATTTCAAATAAAAAGGTTTTTAAATAAAATAATATCAAAAAATTATTAAATTTAACCTAAATTCATTAAAAAATTTAATAAATTATGTATAAGGAAAACTAAGTTATGTATAAATTGTGAATTATTACAAAATTATGAAAATAATAAATTTAACATTATATTTTAATTTCAAGAAATTAAAATAAATTGATAATATTTACAAAATTAAAAAAAGAAAGTAAATACTGTGCTGAGTGGCAAAACACGAGCGGCAAACTTAGCAAAAAAAAAAAGGAGACACGAGCGGCAAAATGAAAAATTGGAAAGGGGGGAAAGTAAAGACACAGCCGCTTCATTCTTCATTCTCTCTCTCTCAGTTCTTTCTTCATTCTCTCTCTCTCAAAATGTAAACTCAACCGCAATAGCAGTTCAATTAGGGTTCAATTAGGGTTCGAGCTAGTCAAGCGAAGCTTGGTTTTACGATTCAATTAGGGTTCGAGCTGGTCAGTCGAGGTTTGGTTGAAGATTTCAATTAGGGTTCGAGCTTTGTTCAATTAAGGTATAGATCTTACTTTATCTTACTTTATATGCTTCGATTTATGTATAATCTGTGTTGCTTGCTTCAATTTTCTCTCTCCCACTCTCCCTCTCTCTCTCTCTCCCCCCTCTTTCTGTCTCTCTCTTTGTATCTCTTTGTCTCTCTCTCTTTGTGTCTCTCTCTCCATCTCTCTGTCTCGTTATCCATCTCTCTACCCCTTGGTCTCTATTTTTCTGTATATGCGTAAAATCTATATAATCAATTAACTTTGTAGTACGAGTCAATTTGTTTTCTGGTTATTTAGTTATGTTTTACTTACCCAACTATTTTGGTGGTTGAGCTTGGTACGAGTCAAATGCCTATAATTTGTTTTCTTGGTTAGACTTTGTTCGCAACAATTGTCATACACCATTTTGCTATCATTTGTTAAGCTTGGCTACTAGCTAAAATCTTTAGAATGACTCAAATAGTTGTTTTCTTGGTTACTTTTAGCCATAAGAATTTAACTTCCTTGAAGAGAACCTATGTGTTGTTCTTCTAATATAATCTGTGATAATCTGGATTTTAGTTGCTGTCTGTGTTATACTTAGGTAACTACAATGCTAATTACATGTATTATGACAACAAAAAAGATTTTGTGTTGATTGCCCAAATGCAGTTTCCCTGTTGATAATAAATTTGATGATGCTTGGCCTGTTTTGATGTTTTTTTATGCCTTTTACATGGAATTTGTTATTTATTCTGATTACATATTTATGTTGATTTATGCCTAAATCTGTGATATTTTGGTCAAATTTTAATTTGTGATTTATGTATGACTTTTGTCGCAATGTGTCTCGCTGTCTTAGTCTCTTTCGTATCTCTGTCATAACTAACAGTTAAAAAAACCCTCTGTTGTTTAGTAGTTAGGTTTAAGCTCATGTATATAAATCTCATAATTATTTTTATAATTAGTTAGTTATTAATAGGTAGTTATTTACTTAGGTTGGCTGAAATAAACACCTCGACTACTCTTTTTATATTAATAGAGTCGTGTTTGATAAATGTAGTGATGGACAACGAGGAAAACACGTGGATAAAACTTCCAAAGTTTAGTGACGGCTATATTAGAGGGGTAAAGGCTTTTATAAAAAATGCAGTTTCTAGATTCGCCGTAGGTGATGAAATAACGTGTCTTTGCAAGAAATGTAAAAATGACAAGTGGTATCGTCAACATGTAGTATACGACCATCTCATCTACAATGGTCCATCTCCATTGTACATGGAATGGATGTGCGAGGTTTCTCGACATAGGAGCGATGAAGATATGGATTGTGAGGCTGGTATAGACTTTGGAGATACTCTAGGTGACATGTTGCAACGTACCCATGGAATGCAGAATGGTGAAGCTGAGCACACTGAGCACACTGAAGTACCAAATGCCAAGAATAGTAAATTTGATCGCCATATTGAAGACGGGAAACAACCATTATATCCTGGTTGTTCGAAGTTTTCGCGATTAAGTTTTATCCTTAGGCTTTATTCTTTAAAATGTATACATGGGATTACGGAGGCTGCATTCGGGGATCTACTAGAGTTAATGAGAGAGGCTTTTCCACAGGCCCACATACCTTTATCTTTTAATGCCGCAAAAAATATCATTAGAGATTTAGGTCTAGATTACCAAAAAATACACGCATGTCCAAACGATTGCATGCTATATTGGGCAGAAAACAAAGATGAAGATGTTTGTAAAACTTGTGGTGTTTCGAGATGGGAAGTAGTGGAAAGGAAAGGTAACAGTGATGATGATCGAGAGCAGGTAATTCGCAAGGTTCCAGCAAAAGTTATGCGTTATTTTCCGCTAAAACCAAGGCTGCAAAGGTTGTTTCTGTCGAAGGAGTATTCTGAACTTATGTTATGGCATGCTGTGGGACGAAAAATTGACGGAAAGCTTAGACATCCAGCAGATGCCGAGGCATGGAAGGCTATGGATGCTAGGTATCCTGATTTTTCAATAGAAAAGAGAAATATCAGACTTGGTTTGGCCTCAGATGGATTTAGTCCTTTCCGTACTATGTCTACAACTCACTCAACATGGCCTATTGTATTGGTTAACTACAACCTGCCACCTTGGCTATGCATGAAGCCTGAAAATTTGATTCTTTCAACAATCATCCCCGGTCCAGAATCTCCAAACAACAACATTGATGTATTTATGCAGCCTTTAATTGAAGAGTTGAAAGAATTATGGGATGTAGGTATAGAAACTTATGATGCCTTGTCTAATCAAAATTTTAGGCTACGTGCAAGTGTGTTGTGGACCATTAGCGATTTTCCGGGATATGCAATGCTATCCGGTTGGAGCACAAAGGGTAAATTGGCCTGTCCCACATGCCATTACGAGACATCTTCAATGTACTTGAAACATAGTAAAAAAATGTGCTACATGAACCATAGAAAATTTCTATGTCCGGAGCACAAGTGGAGGTTCGATAAGAGAAGGTTCAATGGTGAAGTTGAAATGGGACAGGTTCCACCCACTTTAAGCGGAACAAATATACTTGATTTATTGTCCGGCTATGAAAATGAATTTGGAAAGGACAAAAGCAAGAAAACGAGCAAACGGGGTGTGAAGCGTAAAAGGGATTCCCCTTTCAAAAAAAAGTCAATATTTTTCAATTTACCATATTGGAGTCACAATTTATTGCGACACAACCTTGATTGTATGCATATCGAGAAAAATGTATGTGACAATATACTTGGTACTTTGTTGAATATTGGCGGTAAGACCAAAGACCATCTGAATGCTCGTTTGGATTTACAAGAAATGGGGATCAGGAAGGTCCTTCATCCTGTTATATCAAGTGATGGAAAATACCGTGAGATTAGGGCTGCTATTTTTGACATGACGAACCAAGAGAAGGAAATATTCTGTTCAGTATTGGAGAAGGCTAAACTGCCATACGGCTGTGCAGCTAATATCAGTCGATATGTTCACACGAAGGAAAGGACAATCTGGGGGTATAAGAGCCATGATGCTCATTTTCTTCTGCACTACTTGTTACAATTTGCAGTGAAAAAAACATTGAAACCTGAGGTTGCACTACCTTTGATAAGACTTGGTGCATTTCTAAGAAGTCTTTGGAGCAAAGTATTTACTTTGGCTGACCTGAATAGGCTAGAACAAGAAATTATTGAAATTCTTTGCCATTTTGAGATGATATTTCCATCAGCTTTCTTTGACATAATGATTCACTTGCTGGTTCATTTGTGCAAGGAAATCGAATATGGGGGACCCGCACACTTGAGATGCATGTGGCCCATTGAGCGTTATCTAGCTAAACTAAAATCTTATGTGCGCAACAGGTCTAAACCTGAGGGTTCCATTGCTGAAGGCTACCTAGCAGAAGAATGCTTGACATTCTGTTCAAGATTCTTAAGCGGGGATGCAGTACCTAAATTTGAAAGTTGTCCAAAAAAGATGGAATATCCAATTGGTACAAGAAGAAATAAAGACGGAAAACCTATTCATCTCAAAGAATCTCAATGGATTGCATGTCATCGTTACATTCTATTCAATTGTGATAACAAGGACATCGAGACTTTGATCGAGTAAGATTTAAGTTTTAATTTATTTTAATAAGAATTAGAATGTTTATTTGTTTTATAATATTAACTAGGTAATTATTGTAGGGAACATCGAGCTTTAATTGATGGTCATCCAAAATCGATAAAATATAAAAAAGAGAGGGCACACACTGAAGACTTCTGGAAGTGGTTGAAGGAAGAGACTCGGAAAAAAAAATGACATTTCCAAAGAGCTAGAAGTCCTTGCAATGGGACCTAATCGAGCAGCTAAGAGGTTTACGGGATATGTTATTAATGGGTACAGATTCTATACAAAATACAGAGATGCTAGGTGTACAACACAGAATAGTGGTGTATTTCTGTCTTCCTTAACCACCAGCTTTGCAAGTTCAAAAGATCAGAATCCAAATGTTGGTGTTGTCGATTACTACGGATCGATTGAAGAAATCCTCGAAATCGATTATTGGGGAGATTTTACCGTGGTTCTATTTAGGTGTTGTTGGTACCATGCAGAAAAGGATTTGTATGACCTTACACGGGTCAATTTTAACAGACTGATTCAAAAAACTGATCCTTATGTTATGGCTTCACAAGTACAACAATGTTTTTATATTGAAGACCCGACTGACAAGATGTATCATAATGTTATCAAGAGACTGCCGAGGGACTGGTGTGATGTCGAAGGTGAAAATGGGAGCGAGGATGGTTTCATTGATCCGATTATAGATGATATTCAACATGGTCATGGAATTGGAAATCAAGTTGGTGATGTGAGCTGGTCTAGAGAAGATGTACCTGCAACAAAATTTATCATTCCTCCAAAAGTAGTCAATGAAACTGTCTAGTGTTTGTTAAGTGCTTCTCAATTAAGTCCATGCTTCTTAATTTTGAATAATTTTTGTTAGTGATTTACTGCATTTTGACTTACTGCATTTTAATTGCTTCACTACTTCCAAGTCAAGTTAATATAGTATTTAATGTGTGTAAATAAGTCTTAGCAGTACATATAAGTTAATTTACATTCTTTTGCTAGACTGCTTTTAAATTTTAACAGTTGTTGCTTTTAAATTGATTCTTATTTTTTGTTTGAACTGGTTCTAATGTAAGTTTCTTTTTTTTTAGGATGACAGAGAAGCGCATCAATCTAAGAATTTATCACATGGGAAAATTTCAGAATACACAATATGTGGGTGGAAAAGAGTGTGTGTTTAACTTAGATCCTGATTGCTTTTCTTACACGGTGCTGATGGAACATGTTAAAGATGACCTTAAGTATACTGAAATTGGAGGAATTTACGCAAGAGATGGTAATCAGGAAGAGGGATGGAAAATGGTGGCGAATGATCAAGAATTGTGCGGATTAGGTAAAAATGGTGGCAACATAGATCTTTATATTGATAACACTGTTGATACTAGAATCGAGCCATTACCGCAAATGCAACCGCATGTAGTCATACGGCCAAGGGCAAATGTGTTTGAAGGTATTAAACTTTTTTAGTTATATATTTAAATTGTTTGTTCCTTCTA
The DNA here is from genome assembly GCA_030848705.1 of Heracleum sosnowskyi. NCBI lineage: Eukaryota > Viridiplantae > Streptophyta > Magnoliopsida > Apiales > Apiaceae > Heracleum > Heracleum sosnowskyi. The sequence goes on along the minus strand of CM061239.1, from coordinate 44,838,444 downwards.
GTTTGAGCAAGGTCACAAATATTGATCTACATATTATTAATACTTTTATGAGAGTTCTGATATTTGTTGGTGTACTAACAATTTAATTCTATTGTTGCAGCGACTAAACAGTGAAACGTCAGTTTGTGACCACTCATCAATTACAGCAGCAAAAAAGAAATAAGAAGTCCACTGAAGTCTACACTCCTAGGAAGTCAGCACGGCTGAATAATGCACAAGTCACAATTCCAAATCAAGTTAAGAGTTCTCGGAAGCCGGAACTTTTAAAAAATCAACAAACTAGAAGGAACTCGGAAGCCGAAGTCACTAGTGCTAGGAACTCGGCACGCCTGGTTGGTGCTAGACCAGAAATCATTGATGCAGCCCTCAAGCAGAAGCCAAAATCTGTTGAAGAGAAAAGTGCTCAGAAGTCGGCATTGATCAAAAATTCACAAGGCATTGATGAAAATGTGGATCTGAAGTCTGGAAGTGTTCGGAGGAAATTGGATTTACATAATTCAATAGATGCAGGTAAAGACGTAGATGAAGGTGAAGACGTAGATGGAGATGAAAATATGGATGAGAATGACATGGAGGTTAGATAACCAAAATCAATACAAATATGTAACCTAATCGATGTTCCACATATATTGCTATTTCACTAACTATATGTTTCTTTTAATTACGCACGTGCAGGATGATGTTCTACCACCTCCCCCACCACTTTCTCCATCATCTCCAATAAAACCTATGAAGCTGAGCAAGTATGAAATGATTAAATTTCTAAATATGGAGAGAAACAGACAAAGGTGTAGAGCTCTAGGGGTGCCTGAATTAGCTGTTGGTGTGTCAGCTGCATTCAAAAAGGACAAAGGAAAAAGTAAAGGGAAAAAAAATATTCGAGACGAGGATGAATATATTGAAGAAAGTGAGGAACAAAGCGAAGATGATGCTTCAGAAATTCTGCCAAAGGTGCATCTTTTCTACCATGTAGCGAGTTAATTAAAATTTTAATCTTAGTACTAATTCAATTTATTTTTCAGAAAACCCAAAAAGTGAAAAAAAACAAGGTTCTTAATGGACCAACTACTCGTTCACGATCTAATGCTGTGACTACAACTGAAAATGGTTCCACTCAGAATGATAAGAATGAGGCGGCGGCAAATTCAGGTATGGTGGAACCTGCAAAAACACAGTTACCATGTTGTCAAGGACTTGGATCAATGGTGGATTATCTTGCTATGCGGGAACGCAAACAAAAAGAAGCTGCATCAGCGATTGCAACTGGAAGTGGAACTAAAAATGACAAAGTTTCGGAAACTGACCTGCCAGACATTGAAATGGAAGAAGTTGAAGCAGGTTTATCTTCGTTTATTTGATTTAATACTTGTATACATTAGTATTAATTCATATGCATGTCAATATAAATATGTGTATTTACTTGAATCATTTTTATGTGTATTTACTTGAATCATTTTCATGTTATTCCTTTGTGAAACAAGGCAATTACATAATAGTGTTTTGATTTAACTTTTTATATGTTTTGAACTCGGTACTTAAGTCAAAGTTCCTAAGAGATTACGAGGGAAAACGAGGATGGATAAGGTACATACAAGGCCGTTTGAGAAAAGGGTAGTCATCTCCATGAATAAAAAGTGCCAGCCTGTTTCAGATGACGATAAAAATGTTTCAGAATTGAGTCGCTTTCTGGGGACACTAAAGAGGTGTGTGCCACTGACTTATGCATCTTGGGAACATGTTCCTGAAAATCTAAAGAATACCCTGTGGAATTATGTTAAGGTAATCATTAAACTTTAACTAGCTTCATGTAAATAATGTTGGTCAGATAGCATTTTAGACTAACTTATTCCATTTTATATTTGATTTATATGTAAGCAACGCTATATTATTCCCGAGGAATTAAAAACATGGTCATGGAAGACAATTCAACAGAGTTGGAAGGGGTACAAGAGTCGAATAAAGAGCAGTCATTATACTGCGTATGCAACTGATGAGGAGAGGCTAGAAAATAAGCCGGATGAGATTCCACTTGAGGAATTTAAGCTGCTCCTAAAATTTTGGGGAGATCCTGAAATTCAGGTATAATTTTTATGTATAAAAAGGTGTTGTTTTCTACAGGTTTGCCATTTGTTCAATTTTCAGTGACATAAACTAGTGCTCTTTTTCATGTTTTTTTGAAGAAGAGGGCTGAAAGAAATGCTAAAAGTCGTCGTCAATACACAGACACACACACTGCTGGCCCCAAACTATTTTCTCAAATTGAACACAAGATGGTAAGTTCCTGAAAATTTATTATCAATCCTGTTGCGAGTCAATCAATACAAAGGATTGTCAATCTAGTTAAAAATTATAAAATGTCAATCTTTTTTAGAGTGGTGAATTATAGTTAAGAAAATTGCTTCTCTATAATTTAATTTAATATAAATCTGTGAAAATGGATTCTCTTTAATTTAATTTAAATCATTTAGTTGCTAAGCTAAGCCCCCACTGAAAATGGATTAGTTTATGTAATTATAAAATTACTCAGGATTGTCAAAAAATAAAATGTCAATCTTTTTTAGAGTCGTGAATTATAGTTAAGAAAATTGCTTCTCTTTAATTTAATTTAATATAAATCTGTGAAAAATGGATTCTCTTTAATTTAATTTCAGTTTACAAGTTTTTATCTAGTAGTTTATAGTTTAGATTAAACGCTTATTTCTTTCCATCTAGGATTGTGTCACATCATAAGTTTCTATTCATAAAGGTTGGTTCTTAATTTTTGCATATTGGTTATTAATTTTTGCAAGAAAAACAAGCAGCCAGATGATGAGCAGCCAGATGACCAGCAGCCAGATGACCAGCAGCCAGATGGCGAGCAGCCAGATGGCGAGCAGCCAGATGACGACCTATATTATGCAAAGATTTTTGCCAAAACTCGTAAGCGCAAGCCTGGACGAAAATACCAATCTAATCCTGATGTGATGGAGTTCAGAATTGTAAGTAACAATTCATATTTACAGTCCATATTTCATCTTTACAGTCCATTTTCATCTTTACAGTCCATATTTCATCTTTACAGTCCATTTTCATTTTCATATATTGAGTTAGATTTATTTTCTAGGATACAATTAACAAGAAACTCGGATCATCAGAAGGGCTTGATGGTCTTGACGAACTAGTTTCGGGTGCAAAAAAATCTCATGGTCGAGGTTGGCTTATAGGAAGACATGACCTGAAGTGTCTCAAAACTTCTACTTCAGCTCCAGCTCTAACCGATTCATACGTGCAAGAGCTGACAAAAAAGATAAGGCAGGAAGTTGCTGTCGAAGTGGAAGCAAAGGTAAACCAGAAGGTCTGCGCTGAAGTGGATGGCAAGATCAATCGGAAGGTCCATGACAACTTGACATTGGCCCTAAAAAAATTAGCTGAAGCAAACCCCACTCTGAATGTTGATATTGGTGAAATCTGTGCGACGATTTCCAGTGACACAGTAGGTGATGGTACTCCTATGACCAATGGACCTAGCTCTTAGACTTCTATTGCTTTGTCTATTTTAGTTATGTATAAAACTGCTGGTGGATTTGATGTATTGCTGGTGGATTTGAATTGTTGGTTTGGATTTTGATGTAGTTGCTTTTGGATTAGAATTGTTGTTGGTTTGTTTTATGGGAATTAAATATTCTGTTGGTGCATTTTTATTTGGTTACATTTATGGTGTTATAATAGGTAAAATGTGTGTTGCAATAGGCTATTATATTTATCACTGTATGTGTTGCATTAGATAATATTAGGTGTTGCAGTAGGTAATATTAGGTGTTACAATAGACCTTGAACAGTGAGCAGGTGGGCCCCACTGCAGGCACAAAAAGTGGGCCCCGCATGTGGCCCCTACCCAGAAGTGGGCCCCACTGTTGTGCAAATTTGTATCATCTATTGTAACACACAAACTATGTTACTATAGAATGTTTAAGATGTTACTATAGAGGTTTTTTGCAACCACATTTGCTATGTTACCATAGGCTGTGGTTTTATGTTACCTTAGATACCTGTAGTTACTGCTGAGAACGTAACACATCTTTGGTGTTACTATAGCCCAATTTTGGCCTATGGTAACTTTAAAACGGGTCTATGGTAACACAGTTTGGGGGTTGCTATAAGCAATCTATGGCGTAGTGAAACTTATCATTTTTTTGCCAAAAAAAACTTTTAACTTTATTTTTTACCAACAACCCCAATAAACTTTATTAAATTATGAAATTTTCTTCAAAATTAATCATGGTTAAATTAATGAATCTTACTTGCCAAATATTTTTATATGACTTGTATATTCTGGTACACGTGTCATTCAGGTACTGTTATGGATTAAAAAATGTGCTTGTGTATTAATTGTTAGGATTTATGAGCTTTCGAGCTTTAATGGCTGCACTTGTGTTTCGAGACTAAATCGGTACTCACAAGATGCCTACGTATCTCAATCAGTGCCGAGAATCAAGCCAAAGACGTAATTCTTGGTGTTGCCCTCGGGGCTATGGCGGTAGGGCACACCAAGGACGTAGTGACTTGTATGTCCTTATTCGAGGATGAAGTCTAAAACGTTGTAGATGACGTATGGAGCTGTGTCCAAAACGTTGTAGATGATGTATGGAGCTGTGTCCAAAACGTAGTAGATGACGTATGGAGCTGTGTCCAAAACGTAGTTCTATTGTGAAGGATCAGGGTCCTTATATAGGCGTCTAGAGCCTCGTATTTAGAGTAAGTTTAGAAGACTTAGCGAATAAGTCTCCTTTTTTATAATGGATAAACATTGTATTTCTTGGTGGACAAGTCTTTTCCTTGTTGATAAGGACTATGACTCATTATTTCCTTTAATTGGGATTCTGGATAATTCTTTGATGAATTTACCATATTTTGGACTTCTTTCCTAAGTTGTATATTTCCCTTATTTATTAATTACTAAATTAATAAATAATTAAGGTTTCGGGCCTTGCTTATTAAGCCGTGTTTTTGGACCAATCCGGGTCTAATTAATACGTAATTAATTGCACTTCTAGGATTATTTTTCAACTCATATCATTTGCCCCCCAACTTCTAGGAAAATCTCTCTTGGATTATCGTAGAAGTTATTTTATTCGGGAGTTACGAAGTTTTATTTCGTATTCTAGCTTGGTTTTACGAACATATAGTTCTAAACCAATTTTTATAATTTTCCCAAAATAGGAATCGGGATTTTTCATCAATTCCTTGGAAAATAAATTAATTTTTGAAATTCCAGTACATTTTCGACCAGGATCCTGGTCGAATTCGACCTCACTTTTGGGTCCTGGTCGAACACCTTCGACCAGGATTCTGGTCGAATTTGGTCTTGTTTTTGCCTCCTGGTCGAATACTTTCGACCAGGATTCTGGTCGAATCTAACTTCATTTTTGCCTCCTGGTCGAATACTTTCGACCAGGATTCTGGTCGAATATTAGTGTCATTTCATCCCCTGGTCGAACACTTTCGACCAGGATTTTGATCGAAGATTAATGTCGTTTTAGTCCTTGGTCGAACACTTTCGACCAGGATTCTAGTCGAACATATACTTGTGGATTTCGACCTTATTGGAGGTCGAACTTTTCATCCATTTTGGGCCCTGGTCGAACACTTTCGACCAGGATGCTAGTCGAATAGATGCTTCATTTTGGGCCTTGGTCGAACACATTCGACCAGGATGCTAGTCGAATATATTCTTCATTTTGGGCCTTGGTCGAACACATTCGACCAGGATGCTAGTCGAATATATCATTCATTTTGGGCCTTGGTCGAATACATTCGACCAGGATTCTAGTCGAATATATTCTTCATTTTGCCTCCTGGTCGAATACTTTCGACCATGATTCTAGTCGAAGATTAATGCAATTTTTGGCCCTTGGTCGAATATTTTCGACCAGGACTCTAGTCGAAGATAAGTGCCATTTTAGGCCCTGGTCGAACACTTTCGACCAGGTTTCTGATCGAAGATGAGTGCCATTTTAGGCCCTGGTCGAATATATGGTCCATACTTATTGTGGGCTTAAGTTGGACCCAGGACTTTAACTGTTCCAATTTATTAATTGGGCATGTAGTCTTTTATGGGCTATACCGGCTGATGCCGGTTGCCCTTCCTTCAACCGACCCATTGACCGTCTGTTATCCCTATAAAAGCGTGAAGTCTCACTTGTTTCTATTCACTTATCACTTTCCATTTTCTCAAAGATATTCTGCTAGATTTTTTCCAAAATTCTCTCTGCAAAGCTCTGCTAGGGTTCTGTCGTAAGGCGATTCTTGGCGAGATTTTTCGATCATTCTCACCGGTTTCTGGGCTCTTATGTTTGAAGATTTGAAGATTTCTTGAATATTTCTGGGTTTTGCTTTGAAGACTTGAAGATCCTTTGAAGATTTCTGGGTTTTGCTTTGAAGACTTGAAGATCCTTTGCAGTCCTCACCCCTTGGTGACACATCTGTTGATGACCCTGATACCAACGAGAATTCTTCTGACTCTAGCTCAGGGGAGGAGACAGATGCTGGAAACAGGGGGGTTATGCATAGTTCGCAGTTTATTTATGGTCATCCATGGCTTGTATTAGTTTTTATGTATTTCCAGCCTACGAGCTTAACTCAACTTTGATTAAGTCTTAACTTTGTTTTTCTTCCCGCTTTTTACATTCTTGAATTTGCATGCTTAGTTAACATGTATAATAATCAAGTTTAAAAACTTGGATTGGTTTCGTCGACCTTATTTCTACTTGTCCTAGTAGTCCAGTCAAGACACACTTTAAACATAATAGACTCAAATTTGAGGCATGCCAAGTCCTTGGCACCTCATGCCCTTCGAGGGTTTCTAGCTTGTATGAGCCTCGTCCAAATACGTTATTGACGCGATATGGTCCTTCCCAATTTGGGGCCAACTTGCCTTTTTGTCCAACTCCGGATGCCTCAATCTTTCGGAGGACTAAGTCTCCTTGTCGAAAGAACCTTTCTTTAACCCTTAGTTTGTAATATAAAGATGCTCGTTTCTGATGTTCAACCATCTTGGCATTTGCCTCATTTCTAACTTCATCAATTAGATCTAAAGCTAGCCTCAAGCCTTCTTCATTTTCTTCTAGCTCATAAGCCTCAACTCTTGGAGACGTGAGAGTAATCTCCACTAGAACCACTACCTCTGCCCCATATGCCAACAGAAAGGGGGTTGCTCCAGTGGTGACTTTACAAGTAGTACGATATGCCCATAGTATGGGGAACAATTCGTCTACCCAAGTGTTTCTAGAGCGTTCAACTCTTTTTTTCAGCCCATCTAGGATAATTCGATTGGCAACCTTAGCTTGCCCATTTGCTTGAGGATGGGCAACAGAAGTGAAGCGTAACTTGATATCATTCTCATCACAATACTTCTTAAATTCATCATTGTTGAACTGAGTTCCATTGTCCGTGACCAAGATACGTGGAATCCCGTATCTGCATATCACATTTTCCCAGAAGAAATGCATCACTTGCTTGGTGATTATCTTGGCTAAAGGCTTAGCCTCAATCCACTTGGTGAAGTAGTCGATTGCTACTATCAAGAACTTTCTTTGCGCACTTGCCATTGGAAATGGTCCAAGTATATCCATCCCCCACATGGCAAATGGGATAGGTGAGTTTATGGATGTCATTATCTCTGGTGGTTGTCTAACCACCGGTGCATGCTTTTGGTACCGTTCACATTTCTTTACGTAGCTCTTAGCATCTGCAAGTATGCTTGGCCAATAAAAACCTAGACGAGTGATTTTATGAGCAAGGGCTCTGCCCCCCAAGTGCTGCCCACAAATTCCTTCATGTACTTCCCTTAGGGCCAATTATGCCTCTTGGGGTCTCAAGCATTTCAGATACGGAACAATGAAAGACTTTTTGTATAGGATTCCCTCAATTAGAGCATACCTTAATGCTCTCACATATAGCTTTCGTGCTTCTGAAGTGTCGTTGGGTAACCATCCAGTTTCCAGATGAGATTTGATGGGATCCATCCAACAGGTGGCAACACCAATGGGTGCTACCAACTTTCCATTGATGCTTGGGGTCTTCAAGTCTTGGAAGTATACACTTCCTGCGTAGTTTTCAATTTTAGAAGAGGCAAACTTAGACAAGGCATCCGCCTCCATGTTCTCTTCCCTTGGAATGTGCTCCACATAGCATTCATCAAACTGAGTCATGATGGCCTTAACAAGTTTTAGGTACTTGACCATGACTTCATCTCTGGCCTCAAACTCCCCATTTACTTGGGAAACCACTAGCCTCGAGTCTCCACACACTTTCAGAGTTTTAACTCTCAAGGCTCCAGCCAGCTCTAAGCCAGCTATCAAGGCTTCGTACTCAGCTTCATTGTTTGTCGTTGGGAAGTCCAGTTTTAGTGCGTACTCTATGAGAAATCCATCAGGACTTTGTAGCACCAAACCTGCTCCACTTGATTTTTTTTTATGCTCCATCAAAATAGAGCACCCAACATTCTTTGGACACCATGTCTTCATCTTTCTTGTCTTCATCTATCACTTCCTGCCCCCCGACTTCCTGGTTGTCAATAGTGCATTCAACCATGAAGTCATCGAGTGCTTGAGCTTTTATGGTCGTTCGAGGCTTGTACTTGATGTCAAATTCTCCCAATTCAATGGCCCATTTGATCAACCTTCCACTAACTTGAGGGCTATGCAAGATGTTTCTTAGAGGCTGATTGGTCAAGACCTCTATCCTGTGAGCCTGAAAGTATGGGCGCAACTTTCTTGAGGCCATTATCAAGGCTAAGGCAAACTTCTCTATCATAGAGTAGTTTATTTCTTCCCCATGTAGAATCTTACTTACGTAGTAGATGGGTTTCTGAACTTTCAATTATTCTTTTACCAAAACGGCTCCAAGGGCTGTGTTAGAAACCGCCAAGTACAAATAGAGAATTTCTCCTGGCTTTGGCTTTGCCAACAGTGGTGCCTCAACCATGTATTTCTTCAGGGCCTCAAAGGCCTCTTGGCTTTCAGTTGTCCACTCAAAATTTTTCATGTTCTTGAGTGCTTTGAAGAAAGGTAAGCACTTCTCTCCTGACTTGGAGATGAATCTTCCCAATGCTTCCACTCTTCCCGTAGATGGTTTATATGATCGGCCTTATCAAGGCTTTTAACCAACATGTCATCCACATAGACCTCCATGGTTTTTCCAATTATGTGTTCAAAGATTTTGTTCACCAATCTTTGGTATGTTGCCCCTGCATTCTTAAGTCCAAATGCCATGACTAGATAACAGAAAACACCAAAGTCAGTGATGAATGATACCTTGGAGATGTCATCTTTGTGCATTTTGATTTGGTTGTATCCACTGAAGCCATCCATGAAACTTAGCATCTCGTGCCCAGCCGTGGCATCTATTAGGGCATCAATCCTTGGTTAGGGAAAACAATCCTTAGGACATGCATCGTTCAAATCGGCGAAGTCTACACACATTCTCCATTTTCCATTGGCTTTTTTGACCATCACCGGGTTAGCCAACCATTCTGGGAATTGTATCCCTTCAATGAACCCGGCCTCTAGAAGCTTTTCTACTTCTTGTTTAATGGCCTCTTGCCTCTCTGCAGCAAAATTTCTCTTCTTCTGTTTCACCGTCTTCCTTTCAGGATCCACATTCAATTTATGGGTTATCAATTGGGGATCAATCTCTGGCATGTCAGCCGCTGTCCAAGCAAAAACGTCATTGTTCTCTTGAAGAAAAGATATGAGCTTGCTTTTCAATGGTTCAGGCAATAATGCTCCAACATAAGTCACCTTCTCCGGTTCACCAGGGACTAAGGGAATTGGGATTAAATCCTCAGCTGGTTTCCCTCTTCGGTCCTCATTATCACTAGTATCCATGTCTTCAATGGGGAGAACCTGCGCCCTGATTCCATCAGGCCTTAACGCAGCTACGTAACAGCTTCTAGCCATCTCTTGGTCTCCCCGTTCTTCACCAATTCCATTCCTCGTTGGGAACTTGATTTTCAGATGATAAGATGAGGCAACGGCCTTGAACGCATGAAGACCCATCCTTCCTAGGATTGCATTGTAGGTCGAAGTTGCCTTTATAACTATGAAGTTTAACATCTGAGTAGATGTATTCGACCCTTGTCCCATTGTCATTGGGAGTTGGATAGTGCCTTCCAACTTTGACTCCACTCCATTGAATCCATATATGGGCATATTCGAGGGTGTCAACTGAGAGTCAGTATAGCCCATCTTGATGAAAGCATCATGGAACAAGATGTCCACTGAAGCTTCATTGTCGACCAAAACTCTCTTTGTTTCAGAATTCCCTATCACATGTACGATGACTAAGGGATCATCGTGGGGAAACTTCACTCCCTCCAAGTCAGAATCATCAAAACCTATTGATACTTCTGTTCGGGCACGTTTCGGTGCTTCTCCGACCACAGTCATTACTTCTCGGGCATAGGCCTTTCTTGAGTTTCGGGAGGACCCATCAGCAGTTGGTCCTTCGAATATCATGTTGATAACTGGCCCTCGGGGCTTGGGATTACGATCTTGGTCGTTGTCCCTTCTGTCATAATCCTTCCTTTCATAATTTCCTCTTTGACTCCCTTGATTTCCATCATTGGTGAATTTGCTGAGTTTTCCTCTTCATATCAGAAATTCGATCTCATCTTTCAATTGCCTGCAATCGTCGGTGTCGTGACCGACTTCTTTGTGGAACCGACAGAACTGGTTTTGGTTCCGTTTGGACATGTCAGCCCTCATTGGCTTCGGCCATTTGAGATCTCCTTCCTTAGCTATCTCCATCAGAATTTTGCTCCTGGGAGCGTTCAGCCTTGCATACTCCGTAAACTTTGGCCCAAAATTGTTTCTCTTGGGTGGAGAATCAGAGTCCTTTGACGTTCTGGGAAACTTTTCCTTGACGTCGTACTCCTGAGTTTCTTTTCTTTTCTTTGAGTTTCCACTACCGCCAGTAGTGGGTTCATACTTTCTCATGCTTTCTTCAGCCTTGATGTACTTTACGGCTCTATCTTGGAGCTTCAGCATGCTCTCGGGTGGATGTTTTGCTAATGACCTTTTGAAGTGGTCATCAGTAGTTCCTTGTTGCAGGGCTATCATAGCCACTCTGTCCTCTAAGTCCGGGACTTTCAGAGCCTCCCGGGTGAATCGATTGATATAGTCCCTTAGGGCTTCATTCTTTCCTTGCTGGATTGCCATGAGTGATGCAAAGCTTTTCTCATGCACCCTTCCACTAATGAACTGATTGATAAAATCTTTTCTTAGTTCCTTGAAAGACCCAATAGAGTTGGGAGGTAGACGACTGTACCAACGTTGGGCCATGCCCGTCAAGGTTTGTGGAAACGCCCTATACTTGACCGCATCATTGGTTGGTGTAAAGCATAATGTAACATAAGATGTAAAAGAGATAACTACAACTCAACAAAGGACAAGACATACAATAATATTAGCAGAAGCACAGGAATCCAGAATCAAAGGAAGAAAAGGTAAACTCAAGAAATCAAAATACGTTATGTATTCTTGAAGTCCGTAAACAGGTCACGGAAAGAAGTTCATGAAAATGTTCAAGCCTCAGTGACAGCAAAAGAAACAAGACTTGCAAGACGACAGAAGTATGTGAATGATTTAGGGTTAAGTACCACGGGATTCCAGTGATTTAATTGAAGCAACCAGGACGACAAAGGACTTATCAGCAACATTGAATTGAAGACATAGAAGAAGAATTGATCAAGTGTTATTCATCTGTGAACTAGACCAGTTGCATCAGGTGACGGCACTGAAAAGATCAAGTTGTTTTATCGTCTCAGAAGAAATTGATACAGTCTAAAACTGAAACACCAAGAAGCTCATAAAGGTTTTCTAAAAGGAACAAAGACATATTGTGATTCGATGGTTTTTCATTTATGAAAAACTATCGAATGTGATTCTAAGGAATCAAAAGAAATTGAGTTGATGGTTTTTATTTTTTAAAGAAATAAAAACCATCGAAAGCTTTTCTAAGAAAATCATTAGATTCAATGGAAAAGGGAATTTCTTTTTCGATAGTTTTCTTTAAAAACTATCGAATGGAAAATTTCTATTAATCCATTCGATGGTTTTCCATTCGATGGATTTCCAATTCGATAGTTTTCTAATTGGAGGAGCAGGTGAAGAAGTGACATTGTTGTCAGGTTGATGAAGATCCAACGGCCAAGAATATTCCATTATTTTTGGTTCGATGGTTTTTCTAAAATCAAGTCTACAATTACTAACAGAGGAAGTGTGTCTTCTTCAGTCGAGGTTATTTCATAGTAACAATTACTGAGAGAGAAGTTTGAGCCGGAGAAGATCAGAAAAATTTATAGTGCTCAGAATTCTATCAATGTATTGATTGTGAATAACCTAGAACTCATTGAAGCTAATCTACGGATTAGAAATTGTAGCACCCCTCGAGGTTTATATTTATAAAAAGATATATTCCCCGAAACTTGGTTTGGTTCGGTGTGTTTGATTTCGTTATAGAACTGAATGAATTATCCGCGAACGAAATTAAATTATTTGTGAGTATCGTATTCAACCCCCCTTCTACGATACTTTGGACCTAACAATTGGTATCAGAGCTACTTGATTGATATACAAATCAGATCCGGTGAATGAGACCAAAATCAAACGTAGCGTGAAAATACGAAGCAAATTTTTTAACTTTCAAAGTTTTTCTTTTAATTGGAATTTCTTGAATTTTAAACAATTTGAAATTTTCAGAAACCACGAGTGCTCCAAAGACAACCGCTGGTATTAAAGTTCCCCCGTTTACTAGAGATGATTTCGGTTTGTGGAAGATGAATATGCTGTTATTTATCAAGGCATCTAATCCGTTGTATATTGGCATATTAGAGAACAGACCGTTTGTACCAATGAAACCAGTTAGTGAATCTACAGCTCCTGATGGTAGCAGGATTCCTCAAGGCACCCAACCTAAGGATATTACTGAGTATACAGATTCTGACAAAGAACTGATTCGATTGGACACCAGTTTAATGTTGATATTGGCGGACTCCGCAGACAAGGAAATGAGCTATCAGTTGATGAACTATACAATCGGGAAACATATGTGGGATACCATTAACTTAATAATGGAAGGAACTGAAGACGTTCAGGAAAACAGATTGGACATTCTGACTTCTCAATACGAAGCGTTTAGGTCACTGCCAGGAGAAAGTATAACTCAGGTCTTTGAGAAATATACTAAGCTTCTCAATGAATTGGCAATGAAAGGAAAGACCTATCCACTGAGAGAATCAAACAGGAAGTTCATGATGACGCTGCCCCATCATGTAGAACACACGTCATCATCCATTAGGGAAAGAATTGACTTCACAAAGATGTCATTAGAGATGATCTGTGGCAAGTTGAAGACCTATGAGATGGAACAGGAACAAAGGGTGATAATCTACGGATCAGGGACAGTGGACAGCAAGCACAATGCACTTGTGAGATCAGCAACACTTGTAGTGGATGAACCAATAACTTCTGAGATTCAGGTTCAAACCCCTAGAGCTGGAAATGAGGTGATAATAGAAGCAGAAATGGATTCTGTGAATCTGGGTGTTGATGAAAGTGATTATTACACCCTAGAAGAGCTTGAGCAAGTGGAAGACAAAACCATGGCGTACTTAGCTGCAAAGTTTAGTCACATTCGTTTCAAGAGAAACCCTAAGTACAAGTTCAAGGGTTCAACCAACAGATTCCAGAAGAGCAATTATACACCTAGTACAGGCTTTAAGGGAGGCTACAAGACTGGCATGATTGATAGAAGCAAATCAAGATGCTACAACTGCAATGAGTTAGGGCATTTCGCCACTGAATGCCGGAAGCCTCGTCAAGTGAGAGACATGAAAGATGTCTATGGAAAGAAGGATTCTTATGATGAGTTGAAGAAAGAGAATGCCAAGCTTAAACAGCAATTGGAGGCATTCTCTGGAAAGCAGAAAGGGAAAGATTATATAGCAGAGGGAAAGCACTGGGATGATACTAATTCGGATGAAGAGGAGGAATATGTAAATGTTGCTCTAATGGCTGACTCTTCAGAGGAATCACCACAATCATCTCAGGTACCTATCTTAACTACAATTGATATGTCTAATTCTGAGTACAAGAAAACTGTGCATGATCTTAGTGTAGAATTGTTTAATGTACACACAAGCATGCTAGCATCAGAAATGGAAAATGCTAAACTAGTTCTTAAGATTAAAAAGTTAGAATCTAAAAATGAAGAACTAGAGCTTGTAGCTGTAACATTATAAGATCTTAAGCAAAATAATGCGTACTTAGAGAACAAGGTCAAGTGTAATGCTGAGATAGAGACTATCCTCAGGAAGCAGATTTCAGATCTAGATTTGAAGCTGAATGCTTTTAAGAATTCCGCTCTAGTGGCTAAGGAAATCATTGATACTCAGGCCATAGAGAATAAAACTGCTATAGGATTTGACTATAACAAGAAAGCTGGTAAGAAGATTGTGGAATTCCATGTGACATCTTTAGTTGTCAAAAGGAATACTCCACATGTTCTTAAGAATGTTGATTGTCAAGTTTTTGTTAAGCCGTTTCCACCACTTTTTCATGAGGATGATCTTTTCATTAGACAAGAATTGCTTGAGGAGGATTTATTGATGGAAAAAGAGGTAAAGACTAAGTTGCCTAGGAAATCAGTAAAAAATGAATTACCTAAACCTGATTTACCTAAAACTGAAGTAGGTTCCTTAGTTAGTAATGTTAAAAAGAACAGGAATGGGAAGAAGAAGATTGTTAATCAGGAAATGGTTCCATATTCTCCCATTGCATCTAGGAAGTTGTGCACTATTTGTAATTCTGCTGGACACCTTACACATGCATGTAAAAAGGTTAAAGTAGAAACTGCTAATACTTCTGAAATGCATAACATGTCTGACATGCCTGATCTTCATGAACCCTGTGGAAAGAAAGAGTGTTTGCTATGTAAGTACAACATCATGCATGCTTATTTTAAGTTGATGTCTGATAGTAGCAATAGCACTGTTAATGTTAAATCCACAGATACTATGAATATCAAACAGGGTAAGACTAAATTGAATGTTACTCCTGTTAAATCATCTAAACCTTCAGGACCCAAACAATTTTGGGTACTAAAGTCCGCTTAATCAATCTGTGATTGCAGGGTAAGGTTAAAAGCTCAAAGGTTGTGTGGATTCTGGATAGTGGCTGTTCTAGACACATGACAGGTGAAGAGTCCCTGCTTACAGAGGTGGTTAAGAAGACCGGCCCGATTGTAACCTTTGGAGATGACAGCAAAGGATACACTACGGGATATGGTAAATTGAAAGCTGGAAATGTCATCATTGAAAACATCTATCTTGTTGAAGGATTAAAGCACAATCTTCTAAGTATCAGTCAGTTCTGTGATAAAGGCTACAATGTAGATTTCAGAAAGGACAAGTGCTTGATCACCAACAGGAAGGATGAGAAGCTTACTCTACTGGGAGTGAGAAAAGGAAATTTGTTTATAGCTGACTTAAGTTCTACCAGTGAAGGAGAAGTTACATGTTTTTATGCAAAGGCATCTTCAGAACAAAGTTGGCTATGGCACAAGAAGCTCTCACATCTGAACTTCAAAACTATGAACTCTTTGGTAAAGAGAGAGTTAGTGAGAGGGTTGCCCCTGATGGAATTCAATCAGGAGGGACTATGTGAAGCATGTGAAAAGGGGAAGTCGAAGAAAGCATCACATGGAAGCAAAGGAATGACAAGCATTACTGAACCATTATAACTGATTCATATGGATTTATTTGGTCCAGTTAATGTTATGTCACTTTCAAGGAATAGATATGCATTGGTGATGGTGGACGACTACTCCAAGTACACGTGGGTGTTGTTCATACAATCAAAGGATGAAGCAACACAACTAATCATTGATCACATCAAGAAGATAGAAGTGGAAGCTAAGCTACCTGTGCGGACAATCAGATCAGACAAGGGAACTGAATTCAAGAATGCAGTTCTTAATGATTTCTGCTCAGAGAAAGGAATATCAAGACAGTTTTCAGCACCAAGAACTCCTCAACAGAATGGAGTAGTGGAAAGGAAGAACAGGACCTTGGTTGAAGCAGCAAGGACCATGTTGAGTGAATCAAAACTTCCCACTTACTTTTGGGCTGAAGCAGTGAATACATCTTGCTAAACTCAGAATCGAACCCTGATCAACAAAGATCATGAAAAGACTTCGTATGAGTTAATGGCCAACAAGAAACCAACACTGAAGTACTTTCATGTGTTTGGTGCAAAGTGCTTTGTACTTAAAGATGGAGAACATCTTGGCAAGTTTGATGCCAAAGCAGATGAAGGCATTTTTCTGGGCTATTCTCTGGAATCTAAGGCTTTCAGGGTATATGTGATTGAAGATAAGAAGGTGTTGGAAAGATTTAATGTAACATTTGACGACACCAAAAGACCAGGCCTGCAAATTGGAAAGAACTCTGAATCCTTGGTATTTGAAAATCTATCAGGAGATCTCTCTGACAATGAAGAAGTACCTGAAGTTGTTACAGTTATTAATAATAATCATAATGATAATGATTCTGGACAAAGTGGTGACCAAAGTGGAGATCCTCAAAATTCTACAGGATCCACTAGTCAGTCTTCAGAATCAACAGATCAAACCATCAACAACTCAAGGGGAGCAGGAGAAGGATCAACTAGTCACACTCCACAACATCTAGAACAAGGAGAATCATCAAGATCGCATCTGCCAAGACAAAGGGTATGGAATAGAGATCATCCATTTCACTTGATCATTGCTGATCCGGACACATGAGTGAGAACTAGGAGAACATCACAAAATGAATGTCACTATTCTGGGTTTCTTTCAGAAACAGAACCTAAGAAAGTTGAAGATGCTCTAGATGATCCAGATTGGGTGATTGCTATGCAAGAGGAACTCAATCAGTTTGAAAGGCAGAAAGTTTGGAAGCTGGTACCCAGGCCTAAGGGAAAATCTGTTATTGGAACACGATGGGTATTCAGAAATAAGTTGGACGAAGATGGCATTGTAACGATAAACAAAGCCAGACTGGTTGCTAAAGGTTACTCTCAAGAAGAGGGTATAGATTATGATGAAACCTATGCACCAGTAGCAAGACTTGAGGCCATCAGAATGTTTCTGGCATTTGCTGCACATTCCAATTACAAGGTATATCAAATGGATGTGAAGAGTGCTTTTATGAACGGGGAGTTAGAAGAAGAAGTGTATGTGGAACAACCTCCAGGTTTTGAGGATTCAAAACTGGCAGACTTTGTGTACTTTCTATTCAAAGCTCTCTACGGACTCAAACAAGCTCTAAGGACATGGTATGCCACTCTCTCTGAATTCTTACTTGAAAATAATTTTACAAGAGGTGTCGTAGACAAAACTCTCTTTGTCAAAAAGCATAAAAATGATTTGATATTGGTGCAAGTATATGTTGATGACATAATATTTGGTTCTACTAATGATGATCTATGCAAGAGATTTGCTAAGTTAATGCAGAGTCGTTATGAAATGAGCATGATGGGTGAATTGTCATTCTTTCTTGGACTGCAAGTATACCAAAAGCAAGATGGTATATTCATTTGTCAGTCCAAGTACATCAAAGATCTTCTGAAGAAGTATCAAATGGAAGACTCATCAACAGCAAAGACTCCTATGCCAACTGCCACTAAGCTTGATAAGGATAAAACTGGTAAGAAGGTTGACATCACAGGCTACAGAGGTATGATAGGCTCATTACTTTATCTCACTGCAAGTAGACCAGATATAATGTTTGCAACATGCTTGTGTGCTAGGTTTCAGTCTGATCCTAAAGAATCTCATCTAATAGCTGTTAAGCGAATATTTAGATATCTTAAGGAGACCCCAAATCTTGGAATTTGGTACCCTAAAGATACATGATTTGATCTTATTGGATACACATACTCTGATTTTACAGGTTGTAATATTGATCGGAAGAGTACTTCAGGAAGCTGTCAGTTTCTTGGAAGAAGGTTAGTTTCCTGGTATAGCAAGAAGCAACATTCAGTTTCCACATCAACAGCTGAGGCTGAATACATTGCTGCTGGAAGCTGCTGTGCTCAGATCTTGTGGATGAGAAACCAACTCCGTGACTATGGACTTTTGTTGACAAAGATTCCAATATTTTGCGACAACACAAGTGCCATAACAATCTCAAACAACCCAGTGCAACACTCGAGGACGAAGCACATCGACATCAGGTATCATTTTATCCGAGAGCATGTCATGAATGGAACTGTGAAGTTACATTTTGTACCCACAGAGGATCAAATTGCAGACATCTTTACTAAACCTCTTGATGAATCCACTTTCAATAAGCTGGTTGGTGAACTTGGGATGTTAAATCTTTCTAATTGATTTTGATTAGAAGTCAGTAACTGCAGAGAGTCCTAGTGAATACATGAGTTTAAGAATTTCTATATCTTTAGGACTCGTGAATTTATTTTCTGGAGCAATTCTCGTAGTTAGGATTAGTATACTAATTTTATGTCATAATTATGGATGATGTATCTTCTGGCATTTAATTTGTTATTAATTCTAAAAATTATTTAAGTGCTAATATTTGTTCTAAATATTCAAGCATTTATTTAATTTGAATTAATTTACTTTGTTTTTAACATTGTAGATTAATGCAGCATAATTGATTGGATTTTAATTGATTAATATCACTTAATGATATTTAGTTGATTTCATTCTGAGAAAATTGTGAATTTTCTGTTAACAATTGATTTTGGTGAATTTTAAAAGATTTATTCAAAATAAAACTTGACAGAAAATAAAAGTATGTTTTTTAGAACAAGAACAGGTTTTAAAATTTGGACAGAAGCAAAAAATATCGAATTTAGGAAATTCGATAGTTTTTCAAGTACATAGATAATTCTATCGAAATTAATTTTCGATAGTTTTTGAAAAGGAAAAGAAAAACTATCGAAAACAATTCTCGATAGTTTTTGACGAAATTTTGAAAAAGCATCGAATTGAATTTCATTAATCTTTATCTAAATTCTCGATGGTTTTTTTGAAATAAAAAGAAAATCTATCGGAGAGAATTAATTTTTCCTTTATTTTAATTCTCGATAGTTTTTCAACAAAAGGTGTTTGATAGTTTTTGTATTAAACAGCAAAGACATTCGAAGGCGAGGAGACCATGGAGTGCATGAAGATGAAGAGCAATGCAATAACCGCTCTCATTAGGAAGAACAACTATCTTCCAGGGGTACCCACTGTTCTCACTGAATATCTAAGAACGGTGCCCCTACCACTTCTACCCCCGGGGGAATAGGTAAATCAAGGTAACATTCCTGAACCTGAACCTGAAATTGGTCATGAACCAATGGATGTAGATCCAGAGCCCTCAGTGGCCATTCCTGACCAGGAGGTTGCAAACCCACAACCTCTAACCACGGTCGAAGAGCCTTTGGAAGAGCCAAATGAAACAATAAACGAACCTCCTTCCCCTCCTATACCCAATATTCAGACATCCGTGAGTGTAGAGGGAGATAGTGCCTTAGCAGCACCACATAAGGAGATACACCCTTCAACAGCAGCTCTGCCTTCCTCTAAAAGGAGACGAACAGAAACCGAGGCAACTGTTGATACTTTATTTCAAACTTCCAAAGCGCCCTTTATTGATTTTTCTGATGCTGATTGGGCTACGCTAACGAAAGCTATATCTGAACCATTAGCTCAATCAGGTAAGGAAGAATTGACGGAAGCAACTGGTGTTCCTACCATATTACGGTCAGGTTCACTGGTTGAAGGTTCTAAGAACCAAGGGTCTTCACAGACGTCGAGAGAAGGCTTTGACCTAAATGCACAATCTAAAGGGTCATTGTCTACCTCCCCAGATGGAACATATCTGGATCCTGCGGGTAAAGGGTCTGACGTAGGTGCAGATCGGCAACTCGGTGACAATGAATCAATTACTATTGAGGAGTCAACTGAGGTAAAGTCTTCACAGACTATTGGGGAAGATTCGGGATCTCTGCTGTTAATAGAGTCTGTTTCTAACCCCCTAGAGATTCAAACTCTAGATCCTTCAAAGGATATATCATCTACGGATGATCAGGAACTTGGTTTAACCAAGGACGGGGACTTGCGAAGCCCCATTGCACCACCGGTGATCTCCTTAAGGACGGCTACGGTGTTTTCTTCTGCAGGTATGTTAGATATAATTGCTAACGTTTGTTCATCAGTGTTTAAGTACCAGGTACTCATCAGAGTTTACTGGAAGCCAGTCAGAGTTTGTTAAAGTCTGACGGGGTGAGAGTTTGCCTTAGCTGTCGGTGCTAATATAAAGATTCTAGAAGCAATATATCTTGAAGATGGAAAGAAGCAAGATATATTGAGACAGTTAAGGAAACGGAACAGAAGACAGAAGCAATCCTAATTTGATATGATTTGTATAGCTAATTTATAGGAATATCAATTAGAGATTGATTATGTAACTGTGTATTATATAAACACAGACAGGTTAACCCTAAAAGGGATGTGAATGCAATATACATTATTCTTGTAACCTTGCAGCTCTCTGTGATATTTTACATCACAAAGAGAAGAGTTATTTATATAATTCAGTTGTTGATTCATAAACAGTGTTCTCAATTGTTATTATCATATTTATATTGATTATATATTGTGTAATTCGGCCTAACAATTGGTATCAGAGCCAAGGCTGATTAGTATATACAGTTTATCGATCCAAACACAAGTATAATCATGACTGACAACTCTCAGGAAGGTTCTAATGCAGGTTCTAATGCTCAGAAGGTTCAACCTACTTCTGTAAGTCGATATGAGACTATAAGGGTTCCAATTCTCAGACCAGTTGAATATCCAATATGGAAGGTGAAGATGACCATGTTTCTGGAAGCCACAGATCCAGAATACCTTGATAGAATCAATGATGGTCCTCATATGCCAACTAAATTGTCTCCTGTTATTACTGGGCAAGAACAAAAGACTGTTCCAAAAGAGAAGAAAGATTTGACTCCTGAAGACATCTCATCAATTGCAAAGGATGCAAAGGTTAGACATCTACTACACAGTGCCTTAGATAATGTCATGTCTAACAGAGTGATTGGCTGCAAGACTGCCAAAGAAATTTGGGATGCTTTGGAAGTCAGGTGTCAAGGAACAAGTGCTATAAAGAAAAACAGGAAGACTATTCTAACACAGGAGTATGAACACTTTGACTCAAGATCTGATGAAAGTTTGACAGATACATATGACAGATTTTGTAAATTGTTAAATGATTTGTCCCTGGTTGATAAAGAATATGAACTTGAAGAGTCAAATCTCAAGTTTCTTCTATCCCTACCTGAAATATGGGATTTAAAGGCAACAACAATCAGAGACAATTATGATCTTGCAGATACAGATCTTGATGAAATCTATGGGTTGCTTAAAACTCATGAACTTGAATTAGAACAAAGAAACAAAAGATCTGGAAAGAAGACAAAATCTGTTGCTCTTAAAGTTGAAGAAAAGCCTGTCAAGAAGGAATCATCAAGAAAGAAAGCCAAAGGAAAGGCTTTAGTCATTAAATCTGAAAGTGAGTCATCAAACTCTGATGATGGCTCAAACACTAATGATGAAGCTTCTGATTCTGAGGATGATGAAGAAGAGATGATGAAAATGGCAGCTTTAATGGTGAAGACCTTCAAGAAGATGGGATTCAAGAACTTCAAGAAAGGAAAGAGATTCTCAAGGGAAGATTCAAATTCTTATAAAAGAAAATTCAGAAAGTCTGATGAAAGAGATACCAAGTCTGGAAAGAAAGACAAGTCTAAGATCCAGTGCTACAAGTGTAAAGAGATGGGTCATTATGCTCCAGAGTGCAAGAAAGGAAAATCTGAGAAAGCACTCATCACTAAAGGCAAGGACTGGGCAGACACTTCAGACTCAGATGAGGGAATCAATTATGCTCTCATGGCAACTGTTAAAGATGAAGCTGAGTCATCTGAAAACAAGGTACCCCTAACAACTTATGCTTATGATACTGATAACATATCTGAATTAAGAATCTATCTTAAAAGCATACATGTTAGTTATAGGGATCAGACTTTAGAGAATGAAAGAATCAAATCTGAAAATCTAGGTCTTAAAGAAAGGAATAAATTTCTTGAAGAGAAACTTGTCAACATGCAACAAGTTCAAAAGGAGAGAGATGATGCTGTTTATGTTGAACAGGAATTGCTTAAAATATATAGGCAAATAGAATCTGAGTTGGAAAAAGAGAGAAAAGTGATTAAAACCTGGACCAATTCTGGAAAAGACACACATCAGGTTTTTCAGACAGATACTGTAGGCTTAGGTTACTGTGAGGGAGATGAACTTAGGTTTAAAGATAAAGTTAAAGTGAAACCACAAATTAAACCTGTGCAATTTGTTCCTGAATACAGTAAGCTAAAGTCTGTTGTTGTAAAGGAAGCTGTTATGAAGCCAATTGAAACTTGTGAAAAACAGGTTAATATTGGTTCAATAACAGAAAATAAGATTGAGATAGAAGCTGTTAAAGAACCAGTAAAAATCTGTGATAGACAGGTTAATGTTGGTTTAATGACAGAAAAACAATTCAAACATAAGCTCAAAGAGGTAAAGTCTGTCAATAAACAGAAAATGTTTAAGAATAATAGGAATGGAAAAGTAGGCATTAATAAAAGAAATAATTATCTGCCTAATTCTGCTGCTCCTAGAAAAACATGTCATATTTGTGGTAGTACTAACCATCTTGCCAGGTTTTGCAAGAAGAACAAAAATATTAACTCTTTACCCTCCACATCTGGAGTAAAGAATGATTATGTTAGGGTTAGACCACAGACTTTATGCACACACTGTGGGAGCACTTGACATTCCATTTATACTTGCAAGAGTTATCATGCTATTTATCACAACTATTATGAGATAAAACCCAACTTGAAATGGGTTAGAGCAAACTCTGCAAGTGTAAAGTCTGGCAATGTTAGTTTAAACTCTGTTGATAATGATTCCGCTGCAAAAGCTAAAAATGTTATGAAAGCCAAAGGATCCAAGCAAGTCTGGATCCTTAAACCTAACACTTAGTGATTGTTTGTGATTGCAGGGCAGAAAAAAGAGCACTCTTATCTGGGACAGTGGATGCTCAAGACATATGACTGGAAATAAAGCCCTGCTATCAGACTATGAAGAGAAGGCTGGCCCAAAAGTTTCCTATGGAGATGGCAACATAGGATGTACTCTGGGATATGGTAATATCAATCTTGGAAGTGTCATCATAAAAAATGTAGCTCTTGTCTCAGGACTCAAGCATGATCTGCTTTCTGTGAGTCAAATCTGTGACAGAGGATACCATGTAGATTTTCATACTGAACATTGTGAAGTTATCAGCAAATCTACAGGGAAAGTTGTTCTAGTTGGACAGAGGCACAATAACATCTATGAAGCAAGTTTGGTAACAAACTCTGAAGGAAAAACTGTGTGTCTATCAGCAAGAATGTCTAGTGAAGAGAGTTGGAAATGGCATAAGAAGCTCTCTCATCTAAACTTGAACAACATCAATGAGCTGATTCGAAAAGATCTTGTAAGAGGACTTCCAAAGTCAATACTCAGCTTAGATGGTCTATGTGATTCTTGTCAAAAGGACAAGCAAAGGAAGTCATCTTTCAAGAACAAATCTGAATCTTCAGTTGTGGATCCTTATCATCTTCTACATGTTGATCTTTTTGGTCCAGTAAATATAATGTCATTGGGCAGAAAGAAATATGCTCTAGTCATTGTTGATGAGTACACTAGGTACACATGGGTGTACTTCTTAGCAAAGAAGGATGAAACTACCTCAATTCTAATGGATCATGTAAAACTACTGGACAAAGGATCACAGTACAAAGTGAAAATTCTAAGGAGTGATAATGGTACTAAATTCAGAAATTCTGAAATGGAAGCTTTCTGCAAGGAAAGAGGAGTGAAGCAAGAATTTTCTGCACCTGGAACTCCACAGCAAAATGGTGTAGTTGAAAGAAAGAACAGAACCCTAATTGAAGCTGCCAGAACGATTCTTGATGAAGCAAAATTGCCAACTTATTTCTGGGCAGAAGCTGTTCAAACTGCTTGTTTTACTCAAAATGCTACACTGATCAACAAGCATGGGAAAACACCATATGAGATGGTGAAGAATAAGAAGCCAAATTTGAAGTATTTTCACATTTTTGGATGTAAGTGCTTTGTGTTGAAAACTCATCCTGAACAGTTGACCAAGTTTGACTTAAAAGCCGATGAAGGAATTTTTGTTGGATACCCACTATCAACTAAAGCATTCAGAGTCTACAATCTAAGAACTAAAGTGATCATGGAATCTATACATGTGTCATTTGATGACAAGAAAATAACTGGAATAGAAGATGAAGAATATCATGATCAACTTCGATTTGATAATGAAGAGTTAAATTCTGATGATGTAAACTCTGATGAAACAAATCCAACAAACTCTGACGAAGCATACTCTGATCCTCTACTGGTAAACAATGAAGAATTTTCTCTGACAGAACAAAATAGAGAACCAGTTGAGGGGGAGCGTGAAGAAACTTCAGAAACTTCTCAAAGTGATGACTCAAATTCTAAAAGAGGGTCAAATGAAGAACCAAACAGAAACTCTGAGTCAAACTCTGAAAGTTCAAATTCTGAACAGTCCAATTCAGGGGAAGCCTCAGAGAATGCAAATGGTCAAGAAGAAAATCAGGAGAGCATGGATCAAGGGGGAGGATCTAATAATGATAATAGAAGCCAATTACCAACAACAAGAAGGTGGACACAAGCCCATACACCTGACTTGATAATTGGAGATCCAGAAGCTAGTGTGAGAACTAGAAGTGCTACAAATAATGAATGTCTGTTTCATGCATTCTTATCTCAAACAGAGCCCAAGAAAGTGGAAGAAGCTCTTCAAGATGCTAACTGGATAACAGCAATGCAAGAAGAGTTAAATGAATTTGAGAGGAATGAAGTCTGGACACTTGTACCAAGACCAAAGAACAGATCTATTGTTGGTACAAAGTGGGTTTTCAGAAACAAAACAGACAGTGATGGAGTGATTACAAGGAATAAGGCTAGACTTGTGGCAAAAGGTTATTCACAGCAGGAAGGAATTGACTATGATGAAACCTTTGCTCCAGTTGCAAGATTGGAGGCAATAAGGATTTTTCTGGCCTATGCTGCACACAAGAAGTTTAAAGTCTTTCAGATGGATGTGAAAAGTGCTTTTCTCAATGGGAAACTTGAAGAAGAAGTGTTTGTTGAACAACCACCAGGGTTTGTAGATCCCAAACATCCAGATTATGTCTACAGGCTTGACAAGGCATTATATGGACTAAAGCAGGCACCTAGAGCATGGTATGAAACTCTAGCTCAATTTCTTTTAGAAAGTGGGTTCACTAGAGGTACAATTGACAAAACCTTGTTCTACTTTAATTCTGGTGATGATTTGCTGTTAGTTCAAATCTATGTGGATGACATAATTTTTGGGTCTACTAATGACAAACTCTGTAAGAAATTTGCCAAGCTTATGCAGTCAAGGTATCAAATGAGCATGATGGGAGAGCTTAGTTATTTTCTAGGCTTACAAGTAAAGCAAACAGATGATGGGATTTTTATCAATCAAGCAAAATATACCAGAAATCTTCTCAAGAAATTTGGTATGCTTGATAGTTCATCTGCTACAACTCCCATGGCAACTGCAACAAAGCTAGACAAAGACACAGAAGCCTCAGTAGATATGACAAACTACAGAGGGATGATAGGGTCTCTTCTTTATCTGACTGCAAGTAGACCTGATATCATGTATGCAACATGTCTTTGTGCGAGATTTCAAGCAGACCCCAGAGAGCCACATCTAACAGCTGTGAAAAGAATTTTCAAATATCTCAAAGGAACCATAACCCTTGGTTTGTGCTACCCTAGAGAATCAGAGTTTAAATTAATTGGTTACTCTGATGCAGATTTTGCAGGCTATAAGATAGACAGGAAAAGCACAAGTGGAAGTTGTCAATTTCTTGGTGACAGATTAGTTTCTTGGTACAGCAAGAAACAGAAATCAATTTCCACATCCACAGCAGAAGCAGAGTATATAGCTGCTGGTAGCTGTTGTGCACAGATTTTATGGATGAAGAATCAATTGCTGGACTATGGATTAAGGTACTCTAAAATACCTATTTACTGTGATAATCAAAGTGCTATTGCTATGACAGGTAATCCAGTACAGCATTCCATGACCAAGCACATAGGCATAAGGTATCATTTTATCAGGGAACATGTGGAAGAAGGAGATATTGAGCTTCATTTTGTATCTACAGACCAACAGCTTGCAGATATCTTCACCAAACCTTTGAGTGAAGCTACCTTTACAAGGCTGGTAAATGAACTTGGAATGATCTCTGGTTTTGACTAGAGATACTGGTTAGATTCCAAATCTATACTTGATTGCTTTTATGCTCATGGTTCTTTGCATGTGTTAACTGTTATGTGTACCAGTATGTTAAACTCTGATAGTAAACTCTGTTAGTCATAAAGTATCAGTCATACTCTGTCGGTTAAAGTCTGAAGTTAAACTCTGATGTTATACTCTGATTGTGATATTGTCTGAAACATATGGACCGATGAAGAAACCTGTATGAAGCATGATTCTCAGTAAGTAATCATTAATCTTTCTGAATAATATATGATCTAATCTCATAATGTGCAGTAAATTAACACATCATGATACTGTCTCTATATTCATAGCATCTCTTAGTTTATTGATCCTATACACTGAGTCTGTATTAGCTGCTTGCACTTTCTCTCATAAATTAATTGTATTATCTGATGAAAAGTCTAAACTCTGATAATTAGTTGCAAATATTTCACCCTCCAATCAAAAGATGTCAAAAAGTGCACAAATTCCTTTGAGATCATGTTGTGCCTAGGAAGACCCAGGAACTTATTATATGAAATAAGGGCTAAAATCCTTGATTTTTGGTGACTAGTGCCAACCACTGATTACTGGAAAAATAAATAAAAAAAAATATTAAAAAAATAATAATAAAAATTCAAAGGGGGTGAAAATAATAAATTTTATAGTACAGAGTTTAGATAAAATCAGATTTTATTTTATAAATGAGAGTTTGGACAACCAGTTTTTACTGATTTATTGTGTGGATTTTATGCAGTTTAAGATGCTCTAAATATTTATATTCAGTAAACTCTTCTATTCACACACAATTTTTCACAACTGTGCATTGAGAGAAAAGAGATTATGAATAAAGAAGGAGGATTGGTAAACATTGATGGACTGTGTACTCTACACTGAGGTAATTTTATTTTAATCTCTGGTGATTAAAATTAATTATTTGTTTCAGACAGTTAACAATTTTTGAGAAAACATTCTTGAAAATAAAAGAGTATGATTGGTAACGGTTCCAATTTGTATTTAACAGAGGAGAGAGGTTAATTGTCTAGGAAAGTGTAAAAGGTGGTAATTATTGCTGTTTTTACTGCGCATGCGCATTGTAAACTGTCAATTACTGCTGTCAGTCATTGCATGTGTGCCACGTGTCCCACTCACACAGTTAACGGAGTAAGACAGTTGTGTATTAATGAAAACTGTTCAGTTTTTAATTTTGAATTTCATATTTAAACAATACACACACATACGTCTAAACCTTTCACATCTTACTCCAATTCACATCTATTGTCACACACACATATTCACAAACACTTTTCTACTTTCAAACTCTTTCAAGCTTTTGCACCTGATTCTTTGTTAATCCTTCATATCTTACTAATGGCGACTACAGCGTTTGTTTCTTCTGGGATAGAGTTTGTCCCTAACAACTATGCAGCACCACTAAATACTGCCAACGCACCAGAGGCGTTTCATATGATACAAAAATTTCTTGCCCAGTCAGCGATTGGGCGTGCTCTAGTCGAACCAACCGTACTTTCTGGTTCACAAATCAAGGCCTTCTGGGAGACATGTATGTATGATGATGGTGGTGAATCAGGTAACCCATCAATAATCTTTGAATGTGAAGAAGCAGAGTATGTAATTACTTCTGGTACCATTCGGGCTGCAATGGGGTTTCCTGAGTTTTCTTCCTATACCATTGGAATGGGTGACAATGATTTGCTGCGGATGATGAGAGAGATTGGGTATTCTGGACCCTTGACTAAGATTGGACAATTGAAGCGACCGTTCTTGAGGAAGGAGTGGAGCTTCTTCTTTGATTGCATCACAAGAACGTTCGGAAAGAAATGCACCAACTGGGATTCTATTCCCACGGACAGTCTGCAAATCGGGTATTCTCTGTTATATGATAATCATTTTGATTTTGCACGACTTGTCTTAAATAATTTAGGGGAGAAAATGACAGAGAATAGAGGAGTAGTATACTTTTCTAGATTTTGTCAGATTTTATTCTCTTACTATGTTGAAAGGGTAGAAATAGTTGGTGAAGATGTTATCTCTTGTTTTAAATTACACAAGAGGATATTCTCTGATCTTATCAACAAAGATGTTAAGAAAAGGGTTGTTGGAGATTTGTTACTGCCTGCATCTGTGCAGCAGTTTGTAAATGATCAAGTTAATCCACCAACACAAGCTCCTTCTCAGCCAGAACCTCAACCAGAACCTCTACAAACAGAGCTTCCTCCATCGACATCTGTCAAACCTAAATCCAGTGGTAGGACTAAGCATGTTGGTACTAAACCTGCAAGGTCTGTTAGACCAGCTACTGCAGTGGTGATGTCCAAGTCTACTGATGAGCCCAAGGGTCATTATAAGAAGAGGAGAGCCAATAGATCAAATGCTAATGATGAGGATGATGTTGACAATGAAACTCTTCATAAGAGAAAAAGAAGATTAGTAGCCAATTATCTTTTTGATAATGTGGATGAGTCTACACCAAACACTGAAGCTGTTCAGCATGAAGCTCCAGAAGATTTTGTTGAGGAGCCTGTTGTAAATAATGCTAATGAGGATAGAGTTTTTGTAAACGCTGAAGCTCCTGAAGTTATTGTTCAGGAGGCTACTGAAAATGTTGAAGCAGCTACTGTACCTGACATGGCAAATGCTGATATAGAGGCTGAAACTTTTGAGCAAGATACTTTATTTGCTGATCTTGCTATGGATAATATTCTTGAAGCACATCCTAGTATCAGTGTTTGTGATACTGAGGATGTGGCAGCTGATCAACCCACCCAAATTTTAGATGAGTCAAATTGCAACTCACACAGAGCTCCTCTCTGTAAATAATCAAATTCCTGAATTGGGTGAGGAGGTTGATCAGGTAGTTGAAGCTGCTGTCGAGAACTTGGTTGAAGCTACAACAGAAGAAGTTCGAACAGAAGAGGTTGTTGCAGAGTCAGTTCCTGTGGAAACAGAGGTTTTTGTAAATACAAACTCTGAGATAAATGCTGAGGCTACTGCAGACAATGTTCATGAAGAAATTGCAGAGCAGATAGAAGAAAATGCTAATAATGCCGATCACACATCTGTACACTCTGATCCTGTAAACTCTGAGGTTGATCCTGCACTTTCAAACTCTGATAGTCATGAGTCAATACCTTTTCTAAGGGATCCTACTACAGAGTCTATCAAGGAAAACCAAAATGCAACTGAAGCTCACTTCAGAGATATGCATTATGCTAATTGGTCTAGAGCAGACTGCATTTTCTCTACTCAAAGGGCTGCTGATTTTGTACAAAAGTCTGCTGTAGAGATTTCTAATCCTGAGCTGTTAGCTCATTTTAAGGCGACCATTGTTCAAGTCAAGTCATTGCACAATCGCTTTGATGAGACAAACAAAGTTGTTCTTGGGTTGAGTAATGATATTGCCCTTAAGGATTTAACAATGAAGCAAGATAAAGCTAGATTTTCATCTTTGGTCAAGGATCAAGAAGATATCAAGCTGAGACTAACCAGGGTTGAAAGCAATCAGGCTGAAATATCTACTAAGATTGACTCTATTGCTGCCTCACTTGAGTTGCTGACATCAGTTTTTATTCCTGATGATGTCAAAACGGGGGAGAAAGTACCTAAAGACAAATGCAAAAGGACTCCAACCTTTAGACTGAGGGATGATTCAAATGATGGTGGAAGCCGAGGAACAGAGAAAAGGTCAAAGTCTTCTCAAGAGCAAGGGAGACTTCGGTCAAACTCTGCTAGACAGACATACTCTGATAGAAAGCATTTTGGTGGTCAATCTTCTTCAAGACTTAAGAGTCTAGTGATTTCATCAAATCCAACTACTGATGAAGAGATTGCTGCTAAGCTTTTCATGGAAGAACATGGTGGTGAAGCCACAATGGAAGATTTGGATGCTGAGATGAAGCTTCTTGCTGAAGAACACCAGAAAAAGATTGAAGCTGGTACTTATAAGACGAAATCTGTAAAGGCTCCTAGATTAAAGGAAAAATGAATTATCATCAAGGAAAATACTCAACAGAGTATACAATACACAAGGAGGCCTACAGTAAATGTTTCTGGAAAAGGAAAAGGTATACTGGTAGAAGAAGGGCAGTTACCAAAGAAGAATTATTCAACCTCTGACGTTGCTCAAGTTGAATCAAGGATAAATAAATCAACCTCTGACGTTGCTCAAGTTGAATCAAGGATAAATAAATCAACCTCTGACGTTGCTCATGTTGATATTTCTACTAAAGTTATGACAACCTCTAACAAGGCTCAAGTTGTACAAACTCAGCTAGCTCCACAACTCCAAGGTTTCTTAAGACCTGTACTTTCCGAAACTCTGACGCTAGAAGCTGTGGACTTTTCACAAACCAGAACAGTACTTGGAAAAGAATCTTATGATAAGTCTGGTTTGGGTTCACACAGGGAGAAAATAATAAATAACAGACTTTTTGATCATTCATCACTGGCAGAACCTGGTGTTGGGGTATCTCAAGAGAGCCTTGATAAACTAGAGTCTGTTCAGATGGTTTATCATAGAGGGTTGAAGAAAGAGGTGCTGTTATATTTTATGTCTGATGGAAGAGTATACAGAATAGGAGAAGCTGATGTTCAATTGAAACTATGGGAAGAGCTTGAGTATGTTCTATATCTTCTCAAAATCAAAAATAGAAGTACTCATGATGCTGCTCTAGTTCTAAAAGACAGAATGATGAAGTCCAAAGTTCTTCTTGGAGGAGGTGTTTCCAGTGCATATATTCCTAAGTACAGAGATGCTTATGGAAAGATTGTTGAAATGAAGAGAAACAGTGCCAAGTTCAATACTGCACTGGGTATAAAGGTTTTAGAATTCAACCTAGAGTCAGACAAATCATACTTTATCCGGCTAGGGAATGAAATGAGGAAGAACAACATTTATTCTCTGAGAGCTGCCATCTACCAGACTGGAGAAAGTGATCCAGAGCTTAAGAAGTTGAAGGAAATTATGGTGGATGAGCTAGCAAAAGCAGAAAGGAGGCTACTTATCGATTATCTCAGGACAGTACCTGATATTGAAGAGATTAAGTAAAGTCTGACTGTAAGTTTTTAAAGTTTTCTGTTCTAAGTTAAAGTTAAACTCTGTTATATTTTAAACACTGCATTTGTTATATGTTTTGACATCATCAATTATCTATTTAACTTGTACATCTTCATTATGCACAAGTTGGGGGAGATTGTTAGATATAATTGCTGACGTTTGTTCATCAGTGTTTAAGTACCAGGTACTCATCAGAGTTTACTGGAAGCCAGTCAGAGTTTGTTAAAGTCTGACGGGGTGAGAGTTTGCCTTAGCTGTCGGTGCTAATATAAAGATTCTAGAAGCAATATATCTTGAAGATGGAAAGAAGCAAGATATATTGAGACAGTTAAGGAAACAGAACAGAAGACAGAAGCAATCCTAATTTGATATGATTTGTATAGCTAATTTATAGGAATATCAATTAGAGATTGATTATGTAACTGTGTATTATATAAACACAGACAGGTTAACCCTAAAAGGGATGCGAATGCAATATACATTATTCTTGTAACCTTGCAGCTCTCTGTGATATTTTTACATCACAAAGAGAAGAGTTATTTATATAATTCAGTTGTTGATTCATAAACAGTGTTCTCAATTGTTATTATCATATTTATATTGATTATATATTGTGTAATTCGGCCTAACAAGGTACAACTAGCAAAAAGGGATTGAGTGAAACAAAAACACTTACACCTGGCCTGAGTGGGAAAGGTAAAATGAGTGAAACACCGACAGAAACGTTGAGTGTACACCCAGAGCCAAACGTGAGCAGTGACACCCTAACCCTTCCAAATATTGATGATTTGCTATTACCTAGAGGTACATGTTCAATCCACCCTCAAGGAGATTATGGAATATGTTGAGGAACCAACAACCCGGACCTTCACAGCAACAACCTGATCCTTCTACTACCTTTTACAATGAGGATAACTTCATCGAGGATTCCTCAACTAAGGGGGAGAAAGTTGGAGAAGGGGAAACAAATGAAGTGACTAATGAAGGTTGACAAACAACTGGATGGGGAGTTTGGGAAACCAATGAAGCTATTCCAGTTAGACAGTACTGGATTGAAGACATTGTGCAAGAAGAAGAAAGTGAGGAGGAATTTGAGATCATGCATGAACAAAAGAACTATCAGCTCAGACAAGAGGAGCAACTTCAATGTGAAAAGTTTTAGTGTTTTTTGATTTATGAAATCTGGATATATATATATATATCTGATCCAGAATGCATTTAATATTATTACGCTGTCTTACTTTAATTAGTTTAATGTTTCCTTAGTTAGTTGAGTTATCCTCGAAGTATTTGCTTGTCGAACTCTATCCAATCAAATAGGGGGAGATTGTAAAGCATAATGTAACATAAGATGTAAAAGAGATAACTACAACTCAACAAAGGACAAGACAGACAATAATATTAGCAGAAGCACAGGAATCCAGAATCAAAGGAAGAAAAGGTAAACTCAAGAAATCAAAATACGTTATGTATTCTTGAAGTCCGTAAACAGGTCACGGAAAGAAGTTCATGAAAATGTTCAAGCCTCAGTGACAGCAAAAGAAACAAGACTTGCAAGACGACAGAAGTATGTGAATGATTTAGGGTTAAGTACCACGGGATTCCAGTGATTTAATTGAAGCAATCAGGACGACAAAGGACTTATCAGCAGCATTGAATTGAAGACATAGAAGAAGAATTGATCAAGTGTTATTCATCTGTGAACCAGACCAGTTACACCAGGTGACGGCACTGAAAAGATCAAGTTGTTTTATCGTCTCAGAAGAAATTGATACAGTCTAAAACTGAAACACCAAGAAGCTCAGAAAGGTTTTCTAAAAGGAACAAAGACATATTGTGATTCGATGGTTTTTCATTTATGAAAAACTATCGAATGTGATTCTAAGGAATCAAAAGAAATTGAGTTGATGGTTTTTATTTTTTAAAGAAATAAAAACCATCGAAAGCTTTTCTAAGAAAATCATTAGATTCAATGGAAAAGGGAATTTCTTTTTCGATAGTTTTCTTTAAAAACTATCGAATGGAAAATTTCTATTAATCCATTCGATGGTTTTCCATTCGATGGATTTCCAATTCGATAGTTTTCTAATTGGAGGAGCAGGTGAAGAAGTGACATTGTTGTCAGGTTGATGAAGATCCAACGGCCAAGAATATTCCATTATTTTTGGTTCGATGGTTTTTCTAAAATCAAGTCTACAATTAATAACAGAGGAAGTGTGTCTTCTTCAGTCGAGGTTATTTCATAGTAGCAATTACTGAGAGAGAAGTTTGAGCCGGAGAAGATCAGAAAAATTTATAGTGCTCAGAATTCTATCAATGTATTGATTGTGAATAACCTAGAACTCATTGAAGCTAATCTACGGATTAGAAATTGTAGCACCCCTCGAGGTTTATATTTATAAAAAGATATATTCCCCGAAACTTGGTTTGGTTTGGTGTGTTTGATTTCGTTATAGAACTGAATGAATTATCCGCGAACGAAATTAAATTATTTGTGAGTATCGTATTCAACCCCCCCTTCTACGATACTCTGGACCTAACAGTTGGCCGCAACAACAGTGCATTAGAGAAGGTTTGTTGGGATTTATGGGTGATAGCATTGAAACAACTTAACTTTTTATGTACTTAATTTTTTAATTAAGTAGAACATACTATCACAGCCAAAGTATGTTCTTGTAATCAGTATGTAATGTCATTTTAGTTGTGTAATTTGAAAGAAGTTCACTTGCTGTGTTCAAGCCTCAATGAATGCATATTAGATGACAGCATGAATAAAGGTTACTGTCATAAGCATTGACAGTAAGATTACAAGAAGACAGAATGTTGCAAGTCACGACAGTATATTCACTCTGACAGCAACATTGGCGGAAGACTACGCGACAGCAACTTTAGCCCTCGACAACAAGTTTGGAAACCTCGACAGCACTCTATGCGGGGAACTCATACTGTCACCAAAAGCACATTCCTGTGACAGCAAGCTTTGCGGCAAAAGTAACTGTCTCAAGAAAGATCCCTGTTCTAGGTATCTTCTCAGTCAAATCCCGTGATAGTTTCAATGTTCAAGAAACAGGTGTGTTGCAGTATCCCTAAGCTGCACCAAGTCTGCAAGACTACGACAGAAGCTTCAAGCACTACAAAACAAAAGCGAATCAATTCAAGAGCAAGGTCAAGTCTCTATTTGCTGAATTGTTTTAGCTGGAAATAGAATGAATCTAGGTTGCTTTCTTTGTAATGTATATCTGACATGTTAGCAATTTAGGAATGTCACATGGGTAGGCAATTTGTAAGAAGCTGCCACTTGATAATGACAGCAGCTTCACAGACCCGTGTTGACAGTGATAGGATTAGTTTTATACTTAGACTATCAATTCATTCTAGGTAAATAACGAAGACAAGTAAGTGTCTTGAAGAAAACCGAAGCTCAAGAATTCTCTCTTGAGGTTGTAGCAACACTTTGCAAAATAAATAAAAACATTTATTTTGTGAATCCTGTCTTTAGATTATACTGTTTGTGAATGCATACATATTATTGATAACATTAAATCTTAGTTTTGGTTGTTGAAATTGAGATTGAATTTTATCAGTATTGCATTCATCCCCCCCCCCCTTCTGCAATACACGAGGACCAACAACTGGTATCAGAGCAAACAGATTAACATACATATCTGAGATCACGACGACAATGCAGAAATCAAACAGTATCAAGATCCCAGCTTTTGATAAAGAGAACTACAACATTTGGAAAAGAAAGATCTTGTTGTTTATCAAAGCTGCGAATCCACTATACCCAGGTATTCTCGAGAATGGTCCTTTCATTCCAAGGAAGGAAATTGAAGCCACAACAGTAAATGGTGAAGTCATTCCTGCACATTGGGTTCCCAAAGATCCCTCTGAATTTTTGGAACCTGAGAAGGAGAAAATGGTGCTAGATGATCACTTGCAACTCATCTTGCTCGATTCTCTCACGTTGGATAAAGCCATGTGTGGAAGTGTGATAAGCTGCACATCTTCCAAGGAGATGTGGATCAGGTTAGCTTTACTATGTGAAGGAAGTGAAGAAGTTAAGGGCAACCAAAGGCAAATACTGATATCACAATATGAGGCATTCATGGCCAAGCCTGGTGAAGACTTAACTTCCATGTTTGAAAGGTTCAGTAAGCTCTTAACTGAACTACAGATACATGGCAAGTACTATGACAGAAAAGAATTAAATGTCAAGTTCCTGCTTACACTACCTGATCACCTTGAACACAAGACAACATCCATACGAGAAGGAAGAGATCTCAACAATATAACCTTTGAGACACTTTATGGCATTCTGAAATCCTATGAACTTGAACTCTTTCAAAAGAGAGCCATACAGAGTGGAACAAGGAACAAGATGGCCAATATGTCAAGTGCCCTAGTAGCACAAGTGCCAAGGATCACACAACCAAGTGAAGTACTACAAATCACACAACCAACCCCTGCACAATCCTTGAAGATAGAAGAGGTTGTTGAAGATGATGAGAAAGTAGTACTACAGCTCAAGGATGTGGAAGATGAAGACTTCTACACAATGGAGGAACTGGAAAGCATGGACAATCCTACTATGGCTTACATGGCCAAAAAGTTCAAGAACTTTAGGTTCAAGAAGGATAGGTCATATAAGCCCCAAGGCCAAGCATCCAAGTTCAACAGGGGAAGTTCATCAAAGGCTGCTGTGGGAAGTTCAACCAAAGGAGGATACAAGACTGGATTTGTGGATAGGTCAAAGTTCAAGTGTTACAACTGCGGTGAACCTGGTCATTTTGCTACTGAATGCAAAAGACCCAAACAGGTTCAGAGGTTTGAGAAAGGAACTGGTGGATACTCTAAGAAGAATCAAGGTAGAGCCTATGTGGCTGAAGGAAAGTGTTGGGATGAGTCTGATGATGAAGATGAAGAAGAATATATGTCAACCTAGCTCTCATGGCTAGCACTGATGAAGTAACATCAACATCTTCAAGTCAGGTACCTTCACTTGTCTTACTTGATATGTCCATTGATGAGTATAAGAAAACCATTAAAGACTTAAGTGCTGAAATGTTCAATGTCTATACTAGCTTATCTGCTGCTAATGAGGAAATAACTAGGGTGAGCAAGCTAAATGAAACACTAAAGTCTGAAAATGAGTCTCTTGTTCTCAAAACCAGTTCACTAGACTCTTTAGCTCAGGAGAATGCTAGATTTAAAAATGAATTAAAATGTGCTAAAGAAGTTGAGGAATTTCTGAGGAATGAGATTGCTGAAAATGAATTCAAGATTAAGGCTTATAAAAACTCATCTAAGATAGTTCAGGATTACAATGATAAGCATACAGAAAATCAAACTGTTGGCATAGGTTTTTCATATGGTAGAAGACCTGGAAAGGAAACTGTGATTCAAGATTGTTCTGGAAATGCTGCTGTCAAACCCACCATTCTCAAGAAGGTTAAAACTCCTATTTTCAAAGCTGCAGAAATTGAGTTTGATGAAGAAGCCATGCTCATCAAACAAGAAATTCTTGATGAGGATGAAGGTGTTGACAGCACATCCAAAGATGGAAAGGATACTGTCACAATCACCAAGACAGTAAACTTACCAAGCAATCAGACAGTAAGTTCAAAAGATGTTGTCACAGTTGGCAAGACAGTATCTTCCAAAGATGTTGTCAAGAATGGTTCCAAGACAGTAGCTTCCAAACCTTCTGTCAAGATAGTTGGAATAAAAGGTACTGTCAAGGAGAGTTCGACAACAACTTCTGAACACACTGTCAATCCAGTAACTCCCAAGTCTAAGAATAGGAATGGTAAGGTAGGTGTCAACAAAGGAAATGGTTACACTAATGTTGGAGGTGATTCTAGGAAACTATGCAATAAATGTGGATCTTCACATCATTTAACACATGTTTGTAATAAACCAATTGAGGATAAGATCAATGCTACTGAACTCAATGGTAACTTACACATAATCCCCTTATGCATAGAACTATGAGTGTTTGTAATAACATTGAATGTATGCCATGCAAGATCACTGCCATGAGTACATGCTTTAACTTACCTATTCTTACTGCTGAAAAATGCTCATACATGCACACTGTTGAGACTTCTGAGCCTGCTAGCAACAGCAAAAAGGCTTCATCCACTAAGAAAAGGATCAAGTCCAATTCTAAACCTAAGTGGGTGAAAAGAGAAGTCAAACAGGAGATCATTGATGATGCTTGTGATTTTATGACTGGAAGAAACTCAGGAGACACTGAAACTGCAGGACCCAACAAGGATTGGGTACCATATGCAACTTAAACACATTCTGTTTTGCAGGGCAAGAAGAAAGATCAAGTCATGTGGATTATTGACAGTGGTTGCTCAAGACACATGACAGGTGATAAAGCCCTGCTATCACACTATGTAGAGAAAGCTGGCCCAATCATAACCTTTGGAGACAACAGCAAGGGTTACACAGTGGGATATGGCTGTCTGGAAATTGGAAATGTTGTCATTGAAGACATTGCTCTTGTGGATGGATTGAAGCACAATCTACTCAGTGTCAGCCAATTCAGTGACAGGGGATTCAAGGTTGATTTTGATATGATGCTGTGTAACATCTATCACAAGAAGGATGTGAGTCTCTCTCTAAAAGGGGTTAGAAAAGGAAGCTTGTTTGTTGCTGACTTAAACTCAATAAAGAAGGATAAAGTTTACTGTTTCTACAGTAAAGCAACTGTTGGTGACAGTATGCTTTGGCACAGGAAGCTCTCACATCTCAACTTCAAGACAATGAATATTTTGATGAAGAAGGAGTTAGTGAGAGGTTTGCCCCAACATGAATTCTGTCAAGAAGGACTGTGTGAAGATTGTCAAATGGGCAAACTAAGGAGAGCTGTGCACAAGTCCAAGCAAATGAACACCAACATAGAAGCACTCAAGTTGATCCACATGGATCTTTTTGGACCAGTCAATGTACCATCTATGGCCAAAAAGAGATATGCCTTAGTAATGGTGGATGATTACTCAAGGTACACTTGGGTGAAATTTCTTGAATCCAAAGATGAAGCTGCTCAAGTGATTATTGATCAAGTCAGAGTTCTTGATAGAACTCCAAACTCAAAAGTCCAAATCTTGAGGAGTGACAATGGTACAGAATTCAGAAATGCCACTTGGAAATTTCTGTAAAGATGAAGGAATTGTACAACAATTCTCTGCTGCAAGGACTCCACAACAGAATGGAGTTGTAGAAAGAAAGAACAGGACTCTCATTGAAGCAGCTAGAACTATGTTGCATGATGCCAAACTACCAACATATTTCTGGGCTGAAGCTATCAACACAGCTTGTTATACTCAAAACAGAACCATGATCAACAAAACTCATGCAAGTACACCTTACTGTCTGCTAACTGGGAAGAAACCTACTGTCAAATACTTTCATGTGTTTGGGAGTAAATGCTTTATGATGAAGGACAACCATGAGAAGAAAGGAAAATTTGACACCAAGGCATTTGAAGGACTATTCATGGGTTACAACACAGAAAGGACTGCCTACAGAGTTTATGTTATGGAACACAGGATTATTGAAGAGAGTGTTAATGTCACATTTGATGAAACCAAGTTTCCAGGACTGCATGAAGAAGGAAAGATGCAGACATTCAGATTTGAGAATCAAGGATACTTGGAAGCTGAGGAAATTGTTGATGAAGAACCTAGCTTCACTCAAATTGTTGAAGTTGACAAAGATACTGTCAATACCATTACTGTCAACCAAACTCCAGCTCAGTCACAGACCATAACTTCTAACATTCATAATAGTGATAATTCTGGAGACAATGAAGAACATGGTGAAGACAATGGAATTGGTGAGCATTCAACTCAACAAACTGAAGCAAATGTTCCTGTACAATCAAGTAGCTTGCCCGGAATCACCAAGTGGAACAATGATCACACAAATGACCTTATCATTGGTGACCCAACTTCTGGAGTGAGGACAAGGAACAAAGTCTCTGCTGACAACATGTTTTCATGCTTCCTGTCTCAAATGGAACCCAAGACAACTGATGAAGCATTGTTGGATTCTGACTGGGTGATAGCCATGCAAGAAGAGCTAAATCAGTTTGAAAGAAACAATGTATGGAAGTTGGTTCCAAGACCTAAGGGAAAGTCAGTCATTGAGACCAAATGGGTTTTCAGAAACAAGCTTGATGAAAATGGATCAGTGACAAGAAACAAAGCAAGGCTAGTAGCTAAAGGTTTCTGTCAACAGGAAGGAATAGACTATGATGAGACATTTGCACCTGTTGCAAGACTTGAAGCTATAAGAATCTTTCTAGCCTATGATGCACACTGCAACTTCACAGTATTTCAGATGGATGTCAAAAGTGCCTTCCTAAATGGAGAGTTGGAAGAAGAAGTGTATGTTGAACAGCCACCAGGGTTTGAGGATGCTGAAATGTATGATTTTGTGTACAAACTCTTCAAGGC
Organism: Heracleum sosnowskyi; assembly: GCA_030848705.1. NCBI lineage: Eukaryota > Viridiplantae > Streptophyta > Magnoliopsida > Apiales > Apiaceae > Heracleum > Heracleum sosnowskyi. The sequence goes on along the minus strand of CM061239.1, from coordinate 44,798,420 downwards.
TTTGTATGGACTAAAGCAAGCACCCAGGGCTTGGTATGACACACTTTCCACTTTTCTTTTGGAAAATCAGTTTACTAGAGGAGTTGTGGACAAGACACTTTTCTACAAACACCATGGCAAGGACATCATTCTGGTACAAATCTATGTGGATGACATCATTTTTGGTTCTACAAATGAGAAGCTATGTGAGAAGTTTTCCTCTCTCATGAGTAGCAAATATGAGATGAGTATGATGGGAGAATTGTCATTCTTTCTGGGATTACAAATTCTTCAACAACCTGATGGAATCTTCATTTGTCAAGCTAAATACATCAAGGAACTTCTCAAAAAGTTCAACTTGGAAGATTCATCACCTGCAAAGACACCAATGTCCACATCAACTAGTCTGGATCTTGACCCTAAAGGAAAGAAAGTTGACTCAAGCACCTATAGAGGCATGGTAGGATCTCTCCTATATCTAACTGCTAGCAGACCTGACATCATGTTTGCTACATGTCTCTGTGCAAGGTTTCAAAGTGATCCAAAGGAGTCACACTTAGTAGCTATCAAGAGAATCTTTAGATACTTAAAAGGCACTCCTAACCTAGGCCTTTGGTATCCTAAGAATACTGGATTTGATCTAATTGGTTACTCAGACTCAGACTATGCTGGATGCAAGATTGACAGAAAGAGTACTACTGGTAGCTGTCAATTTCTTGGTGGAAGATTGGTCTCATGGTTTAGCAAGAAGCAACATTCAGTTTCTACCTCAACTGCAGAAGCTGAATATATTGCTGCAGGCAGTTGCTGTGCTCAAATTCTATGGATGAAGAATCAACTTCTGGATTATGGTCTAGTGCTAAGAGACATTCCTATTTACTGTGACAACACTAGTGCCATAGCCATTTCAGACAATCCAGTTCAACACTCTAGGACAAAGCATATTGATATAAGACATCACTTTATCAGAGAGCATGTTGAATAAGGAACTGTGAAGCTGATCTATGTCCCAACTGACAAGCAACTTGCTGACATCTTCACTAAGCCATTGGATGAAGCAACCTTCAACAGGTTGGTAAGTGAATTGGGAATGCTGAATCAGGTATGTTAATTTACCAAGTTTTTCTGCATTTTCAAATTTTTATTGAAGCTCATGACAGCAACTTCAAACCTGCTGTCAAGAGAAGTTACTGTCTACTTGGTCTATGTCTGTTATGTGACAGCATGTGTTGATTTGACTTTACATGTCTGTATTTTGTGCCAGTCTCATACTTTTAGACCCTGTATGACATTAATGTGGTAATTTGCTAAGTTTGAGAGATAAATATCTGTTCCATTGGACTTTCACATCTTTTGCATAAATCTATAGGTTTAAAGGAGGACACGACCATTAATTACTTTTGTGGTAGTTGTATGGGTACTCTAACTGTTGACCATTAGACTTTAATCCTTAGACGGTTTTGCCTATAAATTAACCTTAGGTTTCACCAGTCTACTCTCAGTTTTAAAGTAAATCATGGAAAACAAAGTAGGAATAGAGTACATGCCAAAAGTCTCGTGTGAATCTCACATCAAAGATGAAGTGGAAGTCCTGTTTGATGAACTTGAAGACTTGCTTAATGAGGAAGATGAACAGTCTCAAGCCATTCAAGCACAGGAAGAGGAAAAATGGAAGATTCAAGAGGAAGAACTTCAGGCACTTCTCAAGGAAGAAGGTCGCACTGAAGAGGAGATTAAGAAAGAAGTTTTAGAATTAGTTAATAAAATCAAAGATTGATGTACTCAATGCTATATTCAAATGATTTTATTAATAAAAATAAAGCTTCTTGATGTTGTGGTTATTGAGTTTTGTTTGTCTGTGTTAACTGCATAGTATCTGTGTTCAAAAGATTAAATTGATAAATCTATACTCTGTTAATTTTAGGTTAAGTGTGTAAATAAAGCATTCTGAAAAGTTCATGACAGAAACAATTCCCCAACTAAGTTACTGTCATTAAGAAGGATACTGTCTTGTGTCTCTTGACAGCAAACTTCTTGACAGCAGGGAAAGACTTTCTGTCAAGACTTTTAAAGGATACTGTCATTCAAATGCTTAACGGTGACAACATGTTTTTGCGCAATAGTTGCTGTCGCGCATAACCTACTATCACCATCTCTTATTACTGACAGATTGTTTCTAGCGCACAGGTTACTGTCAACAATAGTGGACCGTTACAATTAGATATTCATCCCACGTTTGACAGTAAATAACGGGCAGTAACTCACGTGTTATGTGAGTGGGTTAAGACATGTTCTTTAAACCCACTTTTTGTGCACAAACGTTTGAGATACCCCTTTTTATTCCCCAGTTACTCAGACATATCACTCACATCGAACTCAAGGCAAAATACTTTTCTTCAAGCAAAAAGCTACTTTCTTACTTTCTTCTTTTCTTGAATCTCCATGGCACCCAAACAGACTCTCTCTCAAACAAACTTTGCTGGTATCTTTTCCCCAAATGATGCTGGTGAAGGTTTCAAAGGACTAGTGTTTTTCTTGAACAAGTCCTATCTTGGTTCTACCATTACCTCAACCCCCATTCTCGACTTAGACAGAATTGAGGCATTTTGGCAAACTGTTGTTGCTTAAACGGAGGGTGAGAACCCATCTATTCAATTCACAATCAATGGGCAACACTACATTCTTACAGCTGAGGTCATCAACACTGCTCTTGGTATCACACTTCAAGCAGGCCGGAATTTTGCTGAACTTGCTAATGATGACACTCTCAAGAAGCTCTTCTTGAAGATTGGGTATGCTGGCCCTATTCTCGAAGAGGGCACAACCAAATGGTATCCGTCTGGTGAAATGGATAGGAAGCATCTGAGAAAGGAGTGGAGCATGATACTTGATGTGATGGTCAAGGTGTTCTCTACCAAGTCCACAGGCTGGAATGGAATACCCACCTACATCAAGAAACTGACACATTATCTTGTCCATGGATACAAGGTGAATGTTGGAGCTCTCCTCTTGGCACACCTCAGGGCTGCCATAGGTAAGAAGGTATCAATTTACCCTCGCTTTCTTATGATGTGCATCAACTCTTTCTGTGATTTTAATAATGATGCCCCTCGTTTAGAGGCTTGCTCTGTTTTGAAAAAGAACACACACACACACACACACTGTTATCTTCACAGAATCTCAATGCACATATTCCACTTTGTTTCACTCAGCACATGGTTGATCAAGTGTCCAACCTTGATTATCCATTACCTTCTGGTTATGTATCTTTCACTCTTGAGAATGAAACTGAATTAGACCCAAATTCAGTTAACCCACATTCAACACCATACACTCAGCCTAGGCCCTCTAGACTTCCCAAAGCCCAAAGAGAAGCCTTGCAAGAATCCAGAAAACGACCCTTAGAAGCTGGTGTTGGTGGTAGCTCTGTTAGTCAAGAGGGAGACACTGCACTTAGTGCAGCAAATAAGGAAGGTAGTCAAACAGAACCCCCAGTGGTTTCCCGTGAGCCTAAGAAGAAGAAAGCTAGGAGGACCAAAACCACTGTTAACCAAGCTGCAGTTTCTCAACAAACTGTGGTTACTGAAAGGGATTCAAACACCTCCCTAGATGTGCCCAAGGTGCATCTATTGAAATTGGCATGTCTCCCAAGGCACCCTGTACAGAGTCTGCACAAACTCATGGTTCACAACCTGAGGAACCTCCACTTGAAGAAACACACAGTGAGTTAGGGCACAGTGAGGATTTCTCTATTCCTTTTGATGATTCACATGTTTCTCCTGTGAATCAGCCCCCACTCTCTGCTACACTTTCACCTTCTTCCTTCCCTAAACATTCTTTTGTTTCTTCTCCATAACCTAGAGAAGGGGACAGTCCCAACCCTTCAGGTTTTGATCATCCATCTCCAATCATGGATGAGCCCCCATCTAGTGGTCCACAAGAACCCATTTCTCAAAGTGAAATGGACACCACTCCTCCAAACACTGAGCACGGGCAAAGTGGTATTCTGTCAGAAACTGAAACAGCCAACACTTTGTCTGAACTCCAAGGAGCATCTTACCTTCAGGAAGATGCTGTCACAGCCTCTGTTGCTGTTAAGGACATTGGAAATGTTGCTGTCATGGACACAGCTGTTGTCATGGGTGGAGAGAAAGATACTGTCAATACAGAACCTACTGTCACTCCACTTCCCAAAGATGTTGTCATGCCAGAACCTGCTGTCCACACTCCAACTGACAGTAACATTCCTGCCAAAGATGTTGTCCAGTCCTCTCAGCCAGATTTTGATGCTGTACTCCTTGAGGATGGCTCTAATGATGACCTACCTCTTGCCAAACTCTTGAAGGTACATTCTAAATCTTCTCCTTCATTGCATGTTAGTACTGCCCATACACATGCATTTAGGTTGAGTGAGGGTGTGAAAAAGAAAAGAGAGATAAAAGAAAAGAGAGGTGAGCATAAAAATGAGAGGCAGCCAAATGAGCTGGCAAAAGGAGAGGGACTTGAGCATGTCCAGAGAGACCTTGAGGGAGCCCCCACTATTCAGGCATTAGGCCTTGAGAGTCAAACTGTGAGGGGTGATGAGATCACTCAAAAACACCCTGAGAGTGTGAGAACCCCCATAGCCTCCAAGCCCCTTTCTTTTACTTCCCCTCCAAGAAGGTTAAGGAATGGTGGCCCCTCTACAAATTTTGGTAACAGGATCACAGCTCTGGAAGGACAATGTGCTACCTTGAACTCCAAGATGGACTCTCTCTCTCAACTGGTGGTTGATGGTTTTGCTGTTACTCAACATTCTCTACAGTTCCTTACTGACCTAGTAGCTGCCAACTCAACTAAGGGGGAGAAGGTAGCAAGATCAGAATCTATATCTATTCAGGAATCAGGTGGAACTCAGGGGGAGCAAGTAACTGTGAAGACCAAAGGGGGAGCAAAACAAGGTTCTGGAGTCAAGAGTAAAACAATGACAGAGGGGGAGCAAGTTAAACCAAGCAGTGGACAACCAATGGATAAAGCTGAAGGTCTTGTTGAAGGTGACTTGGATGGAGAAAGGGTGTTGATGTCTAAGGCAACTCAAGATGCACTGCAAAGAAGACCTGCATCTAGACACCCAATTCTACCTCCTGTGACAATTAGAGAACCAACTTCAGCAACTCAAGAAACTGCTCTACAGAAAAGATGGAGAGAAATGGAGGAACAAAATAAGCTTGGGAAAGGTAAAGGGAAACTGCCTGAATCCATCCATAAGGGACATACTTGGTCCAATGGTACTGAGTTTGATCAAGAAGAAGCCAATACTATAATGGTGGATTACAGGGAGAGCACATTACAGAATCATGACACTGAATTTAGCAGTCTAGTGGAAGAAGCAATGAATGCTCCAAGCAACAGTCCAATCAACACCTCAAAACTGCTAAAGGATCAAATCACCAGTGTCAGTGTAATGGTGAATGATGAGAAAAGATGGGCTTTAAGTATCTACTTCACTTCTGGCATATCTTATTTCATCACAATGGAACTATTGCAGAGTCTGCCAGCAAAGGTGTTGTGTGCAATGAAGGGAAAGATCAATGCAACTCAAACACCATTCAATGAAGTGTTGAATATGCAAATCCAGAACATGATCACAGAGAAGCTACCTGAAGTCTACATAAATCTACCATGTGTTTTCTACAGATCTACTACAAAGGATGACACAAGAAGGAACAACTTTATGAATTTGATCAGTCCATCCAGGATGCAAACTGAATCAATTCTGAGAGTGTTAGATGGAATACTAAGCTCAAATGCCAATCCAGGAAGAGTCTTTGTTGTTCAAGAGATCTACAAAATGCTGGTGTTGAGAGACAAGGCACTGGGAACTAGAGTGAAGGAGCTAATCTCTAGAGCCAATGCCAAAAGAGCTGATCAAGGAGGAAGCTGCCTCTATGATGTTCCTTTTCAAGATAATGATGATGATGATGAGATTGGAGGTGGTGAAGCTTCTGGAAATGCAGGCAATGCTGGTGGAAGTAATTTTGGGAATACTGGTATTCAATCTCAGAATAAAGGCAATGAAGAAACTCCTAGTCTAGAAAAGAAAGATGCTGATGCAAAAGATGAAGAGGAGCCAAGAATACTGGAAGCTTTGGAGGCAAGCATTCTTAGATGTGTTGTTGACTGCATAAATGTTGAAAAGGATGTTGTCACCAAAGATACTGTCGACAAGGAAATTGTCATAGAAGATGCTGTCATGGAAGACACTGTCGACAAAGGTACTATCAAGGAAGGTTCTGTCAAGAATGAAGCCAAAGCTACTGTCAAGCCCAAAAGACTGAAAGCTAAAGCTAAAGCATGGTTTTCTAGACAGAAACCTGAAGGAAAGCACAAGTACTCAGGAAAGGAAAAGGCCACTGGATTAGGCAGAAATCTTAGGATGCCAATTCAATCAATACCTCCCAACAGTCTTAAGATACAACAGATGGAATCTAGAGAAATCAAGAGTGTTGAGGTTAAGATGGATGCAAATCAAGAGGACACTGAGTACATTCTGTGGTGGGAAGAATCAAGATCTACCAAGGTTGATAAGGATTTCAATCTGGTATCCACATCAACCAGTGGTAGGATATCAACCTTAGATAAAAGGAGAATTGACTTCTTCTACTTGGAAAGAATGGTATAGTTGCTGGAGAGCTATGATAATGTTCCAGAGTCTGTCATGGAACATATTCTGAAATATCAGGCTGATAGGGATGCTGAATTCTATCAGAAATTTGGCTACAACTTTGCAGATTTTGATGATGCTGATATTTCAACTGATCTACCAACTTCTCCTATACCATATCACTGGTACTATGAGTTTGATGATTCACCCACAGAAGAAGGGTAAACCCAACCCACAGAGGAAGGGCAACCCAAGCCAAACAAAAGACCTGAATCTTCTCAATATTCTCAATATTAGTCAGAACTTGATAAGAAGGAAGCTGAACTCATGGAAAGATGCAAGACTGCTAACAAGGCAGAAAGTGAAGCTCCAAATTATCAAACATGTATGCTGGAAAATCCCTTAAGAATAAAGTACCTAAAAGAAGAAATATATGTTTGCAGCTTGCACAAGCTAAAAACAACTATTCTGAAGGATTTACAGTATATGGTAGCTGGATCAATTCATCCCTTGGAGCAGATTTGTTCTGATGAGATAAAGGAAATATTAGAAAGGAGAATGTTCAAAGCTAGACAAGCAAAGGAGGATGTCTCTCAATGCTTATCGTGGAAGTAGATTCAAGCTCATTCATGAAGAACTCCACTTCAAAAGCTATCCATTTGATCAAGAGCAATGGTTGAATCTCAGGGATGCTAGTTCTCTTATCTCTCCTACTATCAAGAAGATTATTGAAGAAATAGAAGATGCTGCAGTCACTCTTGCTGAAATCTCTCTTGTAGAAGGTCTAAGAGGTTGCTTGGTAGAAGCTCTCAAAAGAGAGGATGTAACAAGACAGAAGAGGAAATCTCAAGCTAAGTAAAAATTCTTAATCCATTCTGATCTTGTTAGTTAAGTTGTCAGCATATATTATAAATTTGTTGTTATTATCCATAAAAACAAATTGGGGGAGATTGTTGGGATTTATGGGTGATAGCATTGAAACAACTTAACTTTTTATGTACTCAATTTTTTAATTAAGTAGAACATACTATCACAGCCAAAGTATGTTCTTGTAATCAGTATGTAATGTCATTTTAGTTGTGTAATTTGAAAGAAGTTCACTTGCTATGTTCAAGCCTCAACGAATGCATATTAGATGACATCATGAATAAAGGTTACTGTCATAAGCATTGACAGTAAGATTACAAGAAGACAGAATGTTGCAAGTCACGACAGTATATTCACTCTGACAGCAACATTGGCGGAAGACTACGCGACAACAACTTTAGCCCTCGACAGCAAGTTTGGAAACCTCGACAGCACTCTATGCGGGGAACTCATACTGTCACCAAAAGCACATTCCTGTGACAGCAAGCTTTGCGGCAAAAGTAACTGTCTCAAGAAAGATCCCTGTTCTAGGTATCTTCTCAGTCAAATCCCGTGATAGTTTCAATGTTCAAGAAACAGGCGTGTTGCAGTATCCCTAAGCTGCACCAAGTCTGCAAGACTACGACAGAAGCTTCAAGCACTACAAAACAAAAGCGAATCAATTCAAGAGCAAGGTCAAGTCTCTATTTTCTGAATTGTTTTAGCTGGAAATAGAATGAATCTAGGTTGCTTTCTTTGTAATGTATATCTGACATGTTAGAAATTTAGGAATGTCACATGGGTAGGCAATTTGTAAGAAGCTGCCACTTGATAATGACAGCAGCTTCACAGACCCGTGTTGACAGTGATAGGATTAGTTTTATACTTAGACTATCAATTCATTCTAGGTAAGTAACGAAGACAAGTAAGTGTCTTGAAGAAAACCGAAGCTCAAGAATTCTCTCTTGAGGTTGTAGCAACACTTTGCAAAATAAATAAAAACATTTATTTTGTGAATCCTGTCTTTAGATTATACTGTTTGTGAATGCATACATATTATTGATAACATTAAATCTTAGTTTTGGTTGTTGAAATTGAGATTGAATTTTATCAGTATTGCATTCATCCCCCCCCCTTCTGCAATACACGAGGACCAACAAGGTTCTTACATGATTCGCATCTTAAACTTTGATCGTTGGCATCTTAAATTTCCTGGATATAGTAGCTTTCATGATGTCTTGAGTAAACGGTGGTGTAGGATCATCAGGATCTCCTAGGGGCAACAGAACACTAGGATCGCCCCTTGGAGCTTCAGCCCTCTTGGTTCTTCTTGGTGTTGGGTCCAGGTTGATTATCGGGACTCTTCCAGTTGCTTGGAGCACAAAGCCCTCTTGGCTTTGTGCTTTCGCGACCTCCTGTTCTGCCAGTAATTTCTTGAGCCTTGCAGCCTCCGCCTCATGGGCCGAAATTTTTTCCTTAGTAGTTTGAGGTTGTTCCCGATTTGTTTGGGAAGAACGCCTTCTCCTTGGGGCAACATCCCTCTCTTCTGCAGATGTATAATTCTCGTCCTCTGTATAGGGACCCGAGTAGTCTTGAATCAAAGGGGTTCGTCGAGTTTGAGTTTGTTGATTTTGGGGTCCCAAACCTTGTATATAAGGAGGAACGTATGCCTCATGGTAAATGCGATTGAGACCACTACCGCCCGCCATGGGTTGAGGGGGCATGCCATAGCTTGGCATCCCAAGAGTTTGAGTTGCGTATTGGGGAATATCCGTAGTATGAAGTTGAAGGCCACTTGGTGTATTCATGAGCAGTGGGGAGATTAGTTGCTGGAGAGTGGTCTCTTATGGATTAGATCCATGGACGACCATTTGTAGGGGATTCGTCCCTTCAACCGAAATCGGGATTTCCGGTCCTTGAGTGTTGGTGATGAGGATATTCGCCCCTTGAATGCCAGTAGTTGGCGGTGGTTGATTTCCATGAGTATCAGCCTTAGAGGTGATAGGAAGCTCCTCAGAAGTTTGAGTATCTCGAGTTGTTCTTCGTGTGTTTGCCATGGTTGATGTTTCCTTCCCACAGACGGCGCCAAATGTTATGGATTAAAAAACGTGCTTGTGTATTAATTGTTAGGATTTATGAGCTTTCGAGCTTTAATGGCTGCACTTGTGTTTCGAGACTAAATCGGTCCTCACAAGATGCCTACGTATCTCAATCAGTGCCGAGAATCAAGCCAAAGACGTAGTTCTTGGTGTTGCCCTCGGGGCTATGGCGGCAGGGGCACACCAAGGACGTAGTGACTTGTATGTCCTTATTCGAGGATGAAGTCTAAAACGTTGTAGATGACGTATGGAGCTGTCTCCAAAACGTTGTAGATGATGTATGGAGCTGTGTCCAAATCGTAGTAGATGACGTATGGAGCTGTAAACGTAGTTCGATTGTGAAGGATCAGGGTCCTTATATAGGCGTCTGGAGCCTCGTATTTAGAGTAATGATGTGTAAAAATAATGTAAACTGCAAGCACACAGTGTTCAGTTGTAGCAATCACAGATCGATCCACAGAGACTATGAATTTTCGAAACCCTAACAATTAACTCAGGCGAACTAGACAAATAAGATTTGAGTTGAGATTTGTTTAACCTAATTAACAATTAAAATCAGATATGGAAAACCTAGGAATCCGAATCCATTAATCAATCACAATTAATATCAACTCGCCCTAAAATCAATTCTCTTTCCTTCACAAATAAGATACTACTAAAAGTAACAATAAGATACTACTAAAAGTACTAACAATAAGATACTACTAAAAGTAACAGCTCAAAAAGCATTCGTCGTGACTGGCCAGGCAGGAGGAAGCATTGCCAAGAGGCTAACCACCATTCTAGGCACCAGTCTAAAGGCCAGGTAAGCTTTCGCTAGTCCTAGACACCACCGAAAAATACTTAGTGATTTGTTCCTCCTAGATTCTCTTCCTAGTTGAGCGCGATATCCTAGGGGCTAACGTCTAATTGATTTTATTAAGGAAAAAGGAATGCAAGATGAACGAATTAGTGATTTGTGGGCCAAGGAAAGAGTGATGAAATCCCCCACCTTATCTTGAAATTGGGTGGCGCCCTTAAGATTGATTTAATGATGCAACACACAAAGAACGAGAAATAAACACTTATTGATGCACTACACTACGTGTTCTATTCTAAATTGTACGTACCTCTTTCCTCCAGCAATCACCACAATTGTATAATATGGAAAGCGATAAAGACAATAAATAAATCTAGATGATGTGCACTTATGTGAGAGAATGAATGATGCAACAAATTGGTTTTTAACAAATAACTAACTAATATTTTTGGATTTTTCAAATATTTAATTTTTTTGTGTTTTTCAATTATGATAGAAAGAAAATAGAGAGAGGTGATACGGAATACCGAAAAGCGCTTCCAAAAATTTCACAAGAGACAACGAGGCCTTCTAGCAATCTTCTTGTCCAAGCTTTCCTCCGCTTCACTGTTACCTAAAAGACAAACAATGCAGAACAAGAAACTAATCCGAAGAATTAAATATCAAGGAGTGAAAATACCAATAATCCCCGGCAGCGGCGCCAAAAACTTGATGGGTAAAAATAATGTAAACTGCAAGCGCACAGTGTTCAGTTGTAGCAATCACAGATCGATCCACAGAGACTATGAATTTTCGAAACCCTAACAATTAACTCAGGCGAACTAGATAAATAAGATTTGAGTTGAGATTTGTTTAACCTAATTAACAATTAAAATCAGATATGGAAAACCTAGGAATCCGAATCCATTAATCAATCACAATTAATATCAACTCGCCCTAAAATCAATTCTCTTTCCTTCACAAATAAGATATATCAATTAACGAGACAAGCATATACTATGAAACTTGTTATCTAACAATAACCCATCAAAACTTCATGGAGCAAGCATAGGCTATGAAAAATAAATCCGGTAACAATAATATATCAAAATCACTTTATCAATTGAACAATTAAGCACCAAGAAAAATTATGAGAACCAATTAATAGGAACAAGAAGATATCAACAATAATTAAATTAACTTCATCTTCATCCTAGGGCAAGAGATTTAGCTAGACATAATTATGAAATTAGCGAGATAATTACGAAGCAAACATAAAGAAAAGAATTGGACAAATCTAATAATATTAGAATATGGTCACGTGAACAATTAATAAAGTTATTAAACCTAAGACAAACAAACTAACCTAGGACAAAACAAATTAATTAACATAAAACAAATAAAGTACTCCCTGGAATACTAAGCAGCAAAGCAATTGAAGAAAACAAAGCAGGAAAAATAACACCAACGTGGAAGAATTGACGGAAAATAAATTGATATAATGTAAAAACTCAATGTATAAAAGTTGTGAATTACAAAAATAAAAGCTATCTAATTCTAGGTGTCTCAAATACAAGAGAGGAGATCTATATTTATAGGGAAAAATAATGGGTTTGGGTTTTTTGACTACAAAGCGGATTGTAGAAATATTTCTTCAATTCCTTTTTCTTCTCCGATAAGTTTTCCAATTTTTCTCCAATTTCCTTTTGACTTCAAGTATTTCCATCTCCTTGCCTTTTTTCACCTTTTACTGCTTGAAATATGATTTTATTTATTTTCCTACAAAACAAAAGAAAACAAATTATTAAATAATAAAATTACGAAAACAAACATAAAATAGGTATTAAAAATGTATTAATTATGGACCTATCAAGTAAGTTTAGAAGACTTAGCGAATAAGTCTCCTTTTTGATAATGGATAAACATTGTATTTTTTGGTGGACAAGTCTTTTCCTTGTTGATAAGGACTATGACTCATTATTTCCTTTAATTGGGATTCTGGATAATTTTTTGATGAATTTACCATATTTTGGACTTCTTTCCTAAGCTGTATATTTCCCTTATTTATTAATTACTAAATTAATAAATAATTAAGGTTTCGGGCCTTGCTTATTAAGCCGTGTTCTTGGACTAATCCGGGTCTAATTAATACATAATTGATTGCACTTATAGGATTATTTTTCAACTCATATCAGGTACGCAACCAACCTAATTATTTTGTAATTAAAAATTATTTATATAAAAGTATTTTTAATTTTTTTAAAATTTCAGGATGTAGAATCATTACTTATCTATGTACAAAATTGTATACATACATGTGATCACTCCTATTATATTAATCTCCTCGTAATTTTTAAATAATTTATATTAAATATTTGTGATAACATTACTAAAATAAGTCTAGGACATCTTATTGCTGCTGGTAAATAATTTTTTTTTTCCATTTTAAGACATTTATGAAAAAGTTCATATTGAAACAATTTTCACTATTTGTAGCAACATGAGTAATTCATGTATAAGTTTGTTATTGAAATTTTTGCATATTTGGGGACAAAGAGTAACCAGTGTATATAACTGTTAATTGATTTTGCAGCTTCATGAATTGTAATACATAATTTGTGCTGAAAGAAAAAATCAAAAATCAAATTATTAGATCCTTTGTTAATAGTTCATAAAATATTGTTTGATAATTGTAATTAATACTTAATTAACTTTAATCATGATGCCATGTAGGATGTGGATCATTCATGATTAACCCTTGTCAGTAAATAAGTAACTATGATTTATTATTTTTATGTATTTACCAGAGTTTATTGGGGTCGGGTTTCTGGTGAAAATAAAAGTTCCAAGGCTTTTTGGCAAAAAATTGATAAGTTTGTTGGAGTTTTTGGCTAAAAGCTAAAAAATGTGCATTTTTGATTGTAGACAATAAAAATAGAAAAATTATTACTTTTTTTATTTTAGAAACCTCTTTTAAGTTATGTGTATGTCATCAATCACTATTCTTATTTTAGTAATGATAGTGACCCTTTTAAAAGTTAGGTGTATGTCCTCAATACAATAATAGTAAGTTAATACTTCTCCGTCCCACTCAAACTGGCTTGTTTGACTTTTATGGGTCAAATTGACTAATTTTGTAATGTAAATTACATATATTATATATTGAATATAATTAATGTAAAAAATATTATTAAAAAATATAAAGAAATTATTATAACGTACATTTTTTAAATTTGAAGAAATGTAAGTCAATAATTTTCAAAAGTTAGTCAAAGTTTGATCAGTTTGACCAAAAAAAGTCAAAGAAGCCAGTTTGAGTGGGAGGGAGTACAATAATAGTAACTGTCATATACTCCCTCCATCTCATATTATGTGTCTTGTTTGATTTTTTTAGTGGTCAAATTGACTAAAGTTTGACTTAAAATTACACATATTATATAATTGAAAAAAATTATAAAAATTATATCATTAGAAAGTATTTTTAATATACTTTATAATGTATTTCTCAAATATCTGAAATTATAAACCAATAGTTTCTAATTTTCAGTCAAATTTGAGTCAATTTGACCATAAAAAAGTCAAACATAACACATAATATAAGATGGAGAGAGTAGTTAATAACTCGGGAGTAGTGATTTTTGTAATGATTTCGAGATTTTTTCATGTTGAAAAATCAGAGTGATTAAAAAGAAAAGAAGTGCATTTTTATGCCAGACAGCTGGGAAAAGATTAGTTGATTTGGTTTCTTTTCTGTTAGTAGTTGGTGCCTGTTTAGTCCAATTTATTTTATCCAATGAGAATATCCTATAATATTGGATATCAACTACCATAATATTACTACATATAGGGTCATAGATACACGCTCCATTCTAAACTTTTTGGATCCTAGGTAAAATAATAAATGAGGGGTTTTGTTTAAAAAAATTGATAATTATTTATTAAAATAATTTATTATTTAAGCGACTATATGTTTACTAATAAAAAATATAAAATAAAAATTGTCATCAAAATAGAAAAAGACTCTACAAACTTTTGGAGATCAAATCATTCACTAGTTCACTATTCAAATGTAATTGTTTCTATTTAAATTGCAAAATAAATAAATCATGTTGTCATATTTAAGAGGAGGTAAAATTTTAAATAAGATTGAATATAAAAAACGACTTAATTTTTGGGATGCATTGAAGTTTTTGATGTATTTAATGATAGATGGAGATAATTGTGTGAATAAAAAGAGTTTGGATATTAGTAGAAATGGAAGAAGTCTAAAAATTTAATTGTGATAGGGTAAAGAGTGTTAAGTGTAACAAAGAGATTTTTGATTTTTTTAGTATACTTTATATTATTTTTATTTATTTACTATCACTGTAGTAGAACCTAAAAAAATGGGTCTTCTTTTAAACACGGTCCTTGACCACTACCCTTCCAAACTACCCTCACGGCCTCCATAGATATGTATATGGCGAGAGTTGGATAGCATCAATACTTTCAGCTTCATTAAATTTCCAAATTTGTCAGGCTCACCATATCCAACCATGGCAAAGTTGAATGGAGTTGGCAAGTTCACATTTATAGTTGGTCAATATTTATTAACAAGACACAGCAATGTAGTACATAACATTTTACTAACTAAAGTGGGATTTCACAGCAAAGGAAGTAAGTAGTAACTGATAAGATAAGTTACTGCTGAGTTTTGAGCTACCATTTCAATGCTACAAATTTTGTGTATATTGAACTGCAATATTTTTCCGGCAAATAAGAATCTGGACTCGAACATCTTCCAAAAACTCTTATAACAAACTAGCAAACCCTTCCGTTTATTACTCAGACTGTCCGGTTCAGGGCTAAGTACACTGATCTTCGCGACTTTGACGAAAAGTTCTACTCATTATAAATTTATAATATCTAACAAAGTCATGGAATTTCACTAATATACCAAGCTTATATCTTCTACAGTTTTCCTCCTCCTTCAGAGGTTTTTATGGTCGCAAATTCCCTTACAAGTGCATAGAATTTAGTGTTTTCCCTAGCATTATCCATCTTCCATGTCTTTAACAACGCAGCTGCCACTTGTAATAGGATATTTTTAATCATATTTGACACAGTAATTACTGATCATTGATTGCTTCATGAGGTATTGTTTTTGCTACTACTATGGTCTAATTGAACTCTTAATATTATTGTTGTTTTATGTAATTTTGAAGGCTGCATTGGGGCTTTTGAGTGCAGGAGCTTCTGCAAAGACATCAATTGTATATTTGACACACAAGGGCAATGCCAAACTGACTGGTTCGGTATATGCAGAGGATCAATTCCTTTTGTGACCGCATTTCTGGTGTTATGATTTTTCCGGAGTTGTTCTGTTTATCTGCTTAATGGTGCTATCAGCCTTTGCTCTATCTCGATGCTAAACACAGTGGCGGATGCACATAATGCTGAGTTGCTGCCACTTGGGAGTACCTTTTCTTTTCTGATACTATTATGTTAATTTTGTGTCCACTGGTTCATGACAATTTTTGCAAGCATTTTGGTTTCATTGTCAGCCTGTTACTAGAAATACCAAGAACCTCTGTTTCATGCATGTTCGATGACCTAATAATTGACACTAATAGGAATCAAATAGCAGGTAATTGATAATAAAATATGAAAAAAACACATAATAGTGTTTTCATCTGTAAAAGCGGCACTTGTAAAGTATTCAAGGAGTTGTTAAGATAATTTATTAACAACATAATTAACCAATCTAATGTCCAGCGAAGAGTGGAAACAAGGGTGGCATCTTTTGTCAATTGAAGTTAAACGAGTATGAATCCAGTTTCGATTGTATTTGTAAATGCCGTATAGTTTTTGATTAATGAATTAATTCCTTTTTTTTCAAAAAAAAAATCTATGCATACAGGGCTCCAGAGTTTATACCAACTACACATTACTAACTCAAACTTAATAAAGCAGACTCTTGACAGATGTTTCTCACATAATATATTGCATCATCTTTTTCCTAATCTATCACAAGTCTTTTTTACCCAAATTCAGTAATGTTTGTTGGAGTTGGAGTTGGAGTTGGAAGAGAATCATAGTAGTTCCAAATGACAGGAATCCATGGCAAAAGTCTAGTTGCTTTCTAAATTTGTACCTTTAGTAAGTACACACAATAATGTACTTGCCCATTTTATGACTATACTACTATCATATGGGTTATCTTTTCTATTTTTTGCTATTCATGTGGGTTATCTTTACTTCATCCACTAGGCATTGTTTATCCTAATTAGCTTACTACAAACACGTATAAATTTGCATGTTGCCGTACTGTCCATTGCACATCAACTAATCCAAGAATCATCTAATATTCTCTTGTGGAATCTTATATAGAATCTTGGTTTTTAGATTCTTCTTGTAAGCAAAATGAAGGCTGCTGCTCTTGAGTTTCGAGGTTCTACTTCTACTCCAAGAACTGGAGTGAACAGAGGGGTGTCAATACTGGATTTCGTTCTAAGACTTGTTGGAATCATTGCAACACTAGCAAGTGCAATCACCATGGGAACAACAAACGAGACACTCCCCTTTGCCACTCGGTTCATTCGGTTTAGGGCTGAGTACGATGATCTTCCATCACTCACGTAGGTTTTTTATGCATTTTAAGTTATTACTGTAGGTGTTGTCTATGGCTGATTATATTCTTTCAACGTATGAGGTGTTTATTTCCTTTATACCTTTGTCACAACAGGTTTTTCGTTGCAGCAAACTCTGTTGTATGTGGCTATCTTTTTCTTTCACTTGCACTGTCTATCCTTCATATTGTGAGAAGCGCTGCACGACGCAGCAGGATAATTTTGGTGCTCTTTGACACGGTACACTAACTGAACCTAGTGACTAACAATACATGCATCTTTCACAGTCATGCCCAAAGTTAGTAAATGTCCACGAACTGAATCGAGTTGTAAATTGTATAGGTTATGCTGGGCCTTTTGACGGCTGGAGCTTCTGCTGCAGCAGCTATCGTTTATTTAGCACACAAGGGAAATTCTAGGGCGAATTGGATTGCCATCTGCCGACAATATAACTCCTTTTGTGAGCGCATATCCGGGTCACTGATAGGATCATTTGTTGGGATTCCAGTCTTTGTACTGTTGATAATATTGTCTGCAGTGGCCCTTTCACGACGTGGTTCTCATAAGTAACACACGTTAATTCGTTCAGTGTCTTATATTTCTTTGAGCTGCTGTTTCCTAGACGTCAGTTTTTTTTTATGCAATTATATTGTATCTTTCTGCCTCACTTGGGCTGAGAGGTACCCTGGATTCTGGTCTTTGTGTTGTTGTAGAAGGGTCCAAACGTGTGTTCGTTGTAATGTTTGGTAGTTCTTTTAAAAGTGAAAGTCATTTTTTTTTTGGTTCTATAGCGAGCAAGTGTGTCTACATAGTAAGCAGCAGAATTATAACACTTCTTTACTCTACAGAAGAAATACCATTCATTCTAAAGATTAGCAAAATGATTTGATATCTACCACCCAAGGAAGATATATTTCTGGCTAGAGCTCCCAAAAACATTCTTAAATGATGAGGTGTTAATCAACAATAGGTCACGATTTCATATATAAAATGGATCTCGCGTGCATTAATATGCGCCCCTCTAACAAAAATAAGTTGGACGTAATTCGGAAATAATTTTGGGATCCAATTCGGGATCCTAGTATTGCTCATAACAATTACAGTGAATATAAGTGAGCATACTGCAACATAAAGTCATAAACGAATTAACCATGTGATTTTATTAAGCAATTAACAAGCAACCATAACATTAGAAACAGTTCTCACCTCTTGGCTGATTAAAATGTGCACTTCTGCTATTTTTCCTTTGTTGTCAAATTCAATTGAAGCAAAAGACAAGTGCTTATTATACCTTGCTATTCCATCAACTTCCTGACCCCTTCAGCTTCTTTCCGTCGACCTTGTGAAACTTGAATTTGAAAGTAATACACAAAATCGCCACTCTCATCCTATCTTACTACGAGTTCATGCTCATTTGGATGTTTAGCTAGATCATCATTGTTATGAACTCTGCACACTCCCAGTAGAGTTCTCCAAACAATACAATTTGTTTCAATATCAAATGCTTCATCCAATAGGCCAGGCTGGCCAGCACAAAAAATATATCAACCAAATATGATGCACCCAAGAGTGATTTACGTTTGGTTCAATTTCATAGTCATCCCGCACGAGTCCAAAAAATCTGCGACCACATTTAACTTTCTCTTTAGGTCTGAAAATAATCTTAATATCCCTTTTAAAAAGAAGGATGAATTCCTTAAAATGGCCACGAAATGTCAAATCTTCACTTGTTGAAATCCACGTTGAGACAAGTTTCTTTATGATTCCCCGGAACACTATAACTGTTTATGATTTTATATACCCTCTTAAAAAACTTAACTGAATGACAAAAGTAGACACTCAAACACTGATACATGTCATTCAGAAAAATCAAACTCATTGTGTAGATTTTTGCAACACCGTTAAAGCGAAGATTTATCAAGGAGTACATTGGTTTTCTTGTAGAGCCCATCTACAAGTAGAAGTACAAGAACATGTGTTTTACGAATGTAATATGAACAAGAATTAATTATTTACCGAGAATTTTGGTTACAGTTGCAAATGATGCACTTGCATGTTGTAGCATGCATATTAAGGCCACTTGTCTAATCGACAACATTGAGCCAAAGTATAATTATGAATTTCAATTGGATACAAGAAGTTGCAACTCTTGATTAGGAAGGGAAGAAGGAATATTATGATGCAGAAATGTTTTTGATGATAAGTTACAAGGATCTTCCGATAAAAACAAATGACTCATGCACCTACTAATCATTGTTATCGCATACTATTGGTAATTAATTAGGATTATCATAATTATGAGTAATGTATCACCATTCAAATTTCCTTGAAGGGTTTAACAAATTCAAGCTTATCTTCTTTGAATGTTTAACTTTCGAAACGGAACACACAACTTATTTAATAAGATTCAACGAATTAAGGTTTCATAATCACATGCTAATCCTAATTAAAATGTCTTTAGTCAAATTACTGGTCCATGTACACTAGATTCATGCATAACTCACATGCAGTATAATTTTGGCTTTATTCATAAAAATCTTCAAGTGAGACCTAACATGATTAACACTTAACCCCTCTTCATTTGATAAATATTCATAATTAAAGATACCATACAATCGCTTTTATAATCATCTATTCTAAAAAAAAATTCACGAAAATATGAATGCAGGAGAATACGGAATCCTAAATGGCTAAATTAATATGTCTTACTCTTACTACATATTACATTCTCAAGCAACAAATGAAGGGACGGGAATACACTACGTACGTAGTATAAGATATTGGTCTTGGGGTTGTTTAGCTACCCAAAGAGCTCCACGCACGCACATAAATGCTGTTGTTTTCCTTAAGTTGGGACTGGAGTCGCCTTCAACTTTATGTTTACTTTAGAGCACTTTCAACTTTCCAATAGATATGACACTGTGTTAACTAATATAGCCAACATTTATATTGATGTATATATTTCATTTTAAATTGTCTATGTAATAACTTGAACGTAATTTTCTGAATTAAAAAATTTGCTTATCAATTGACTTCTACACAAAGCTGGTACTGATATAGGTAAAGAAATAAGTAACTATTATTTGTATTTATTTTTTTAAAGACGTGGGTCATTGTTTATGCTTTTGTCAAGTATTTTGGTAATAATTATATTTTTGATAATGAAAAATATGAATCTCTTTCACGGACATTATCTATACTCTTTATTAAAGGTAGAAACCCTCGATATGGTATGCCATGTTCTTAGTTTAATTATTTTAATATGATTAATTTAATTTCAAATTAATATATATAATTATTAGTATTAAATTAAAATTAATTTTTTATTAAAAGTAGAAACCTCTCTTAATAGTATGATATACCATGTTTATCGTGATATACATATAATTATTAGTTTAATTAACTTAATATAATTCACTTAATTTCAAATTAATATAATTATTATAATTATATTAAAAATTAATTATCAATAATAGTTTAGTTGTATACAAGGAGTCTACCAACTATTGGGAGTCTTCCGGCTAAATAAAATATACGATGATATACATATAATTATTAGTTTAATTAGCTTAATTCCAAATTAATATAATAATGATTATTAAATTAAAAATAATAATCATATTAAAAGCATAAATCCCCTCTTCATTGTATGGTGTGTCATATATACCACGATATACATATAATCTTCATTGTATGGTGTGTCATATATACCACGATATACATATAATTAGTTTAATTATAAATTAATATAATTATTATTATTAAATCAACATTCTTTATTAAAAGTAGATATCCCCGCTCAGTGGTATGGTATTGAGATATACATATTATTTTTAGGTTAATTAGCTTAATAAAATTAACTTATTTTCAAAGTAATATAATTATTATTATCATAAAATATATATTCTTTATTAAAAGCAGAAACCCCTAAAAGTAGAAATCCCCTCTTAATTGTATGATGTGTCATGTATACCGCGATATACATATAATTATTAACTTAATTAGTTTAATATAATTAGCTTATGATTTTATTAAGAACGGAAACTGTTTTTTGTTGGAACATAATAGTATCAATGTCAAATTTTGATTATATAATTAAATTAATTTGTTTCATTTCAAAGCCCCGTTCAATATTTACATAAGATATTTCATTTAATGTTATTATATAATTGGTTTTTTCATTTGATACCACTCGAAGTGTTTAACTTCCAAGTGGTACTATTATACTTTTGACTTTATCACAACACCACTTCGGTAACCCAACATTAATTGATCATTATAAAATTATAGGATTTTTAATTTGGTACCATTATGAAATTTCTGGCTTTCAAGTGGCACTATTCTAATTTGTGTTTCAGCTTCAAAATTCCATTTTTTTTAAATGAATCTATTCAAAAGTCCTTAATTTTATGTTCCTCGAATTATTTGTGTGTATATCTTTGCTTACCAAAAGTAAGGAGTTTGATCATAATGATCAAATTCATCAAATTTATCATATTCATTAACATAGTGGTATTTTAAAGTTGAAACCCAAAATAGAATTGTGTCACTTGAAAGTAAACAAATTTGGGTGGTATCAAATGAAAATTTTCATAATTTTATAACGGCCGATTGACGTTTGGTTAACGGCGTGGTATCATGTGGATGAAGTCAAAACTGTAACGATGCTACTTGGATGTCAAAATTCCGAGCAGTACCAAATAAAAAAGCCAATTATATAGTGGTATCATATGAAATATTTCTTATATAATTACCCAAGTTATTTATTTATTTAAATTTCTCTTATTTGATTCCACTCAGATTTGATTCTCTAAAATTATATAATATTTATTTATTATGAGAATTGATAAATAAGCTCGAAGTATTGATATTTAAACTCCACTCTCATATGTTAGTTACATAAATACTCATTACATGATGTAATATGATGGAGTTTAAATAGTAAAGTTATGGGTATTTAAGTAATATAAATATTAAAGTGGAGCTTAAATATCAATCATTGGAGCTTATTTATCAATTTACATAGACTTTCATCTTAATTTCATGTTTTAATTCTCTATAACTATATGTTTAAATAATATTTATTAGTTATTTTTATTTTGAATATTTTAAGTTTTGTTTTAGATAATATATTTCGATCCGTGCTTCGCACGAGTTATCGACTAGTATGTCTTAAATGATATTCTACGTCTTTCTAAAATAATCTAGTTATTTTAAAAATTCTTTGATTTGCTAATTTATTTTAGTAAAATTCTTATGAGTAATTCTATAGGTACCGAATTGGGTACCAAAATTTGGTACCCATTGATGTGGCATAGATGACGTGACAATTTATAATGATTTTATTGATCAACTTAATGTGAATGCAGGGGGATCCATTATTATTAAATGAGTTATAGCAAATAAGAGCATGACACATGGCATTCGAGTAGGGATGGGCATTCTTCCCGCCACGCCACGCCCCGCCCGATCCGATCCCCGCCCCGAACGGGATGGGGAATCGGGGAATTTTTCGGGTTCGGGGCGGGGTCGGGGATTAGGGTCTCCCTACCCCAGTCCCCGTTCCCGCTTTCCGAACCCTTTTTTTGTAAATAAATAATTATATTTTACATGTATATTAAATAAATTAGACTAAAATGCATTGTGCATACCTGAAGAATAATTTGTTTTCACGAAAATGACTAAATTTTTATTCAAACCAAAGTGGTGGCTAATTGTTTTTAAACTTGTCGGCGTAGTGGCTCCACGACAGTTCTGTTAGTTTGTCCGTCAAATTGTAACGAGGCTGAGAGTAAAAGGGGCAAATCAACTTTCAAGAACTATGTTATCTTCTACCTAATCCCTTTTTTCAAAATTAGGTATTTCAAACCCTAGAACTCTAATGTGTTATAAGCAGTTCATTGCTAATTCATGATTGTGAAGTGTTCATATGAGAAATGAATGCACAAATGACATACACACACACACACACACACACACATATATATATATGGTGCATATGAACATAAACAACAAAAACATCAAATTCTCTAATTTTTCATAACAATAAAATCACACACACACATATGCATATATATATATATATACACACGCAACTCCAGTGATTCATACAAGACATTTTAGTGACTTATAAATCTCAGAATCTTACTTAAATTTCATAAACCAACTCATCTTCTTCAATTAAAATTACATCAACAACAACTCAAGATAATGCAATTAGGGTTTTGATTAAGAAGATGAAATGAGTGTTGAAAATGGAGGAAATCGACATGTTTTAGATATTATATCGGGGATAATGAATTTATAATATTATTCTAAAAATTTTAACGGAGTTAGTCGCGAACTGGCAGAATTGACACAGAGCCACTACACTGGCAAGTTTAAAATATTTAGTCATCACTTTGGCTTGAATAAAAATTTAGCCACTTTCGTGAAAAAAAATTATTTTTGATGTATGCATAGTGCAATTTAGTAAATAAATTATCAAGAATATATACATGTAACGTTACAATTATAATTTTTTATCCGCTCAATAATTTAAAAGTTACATATTATGATATAATTTAATTATAATAATATTAGTTTTGCCTATTATTAATAGTATAAATAAGATTTAATCCAAATTAAGGTTTAAAATATTATCTTAAAATAAAAATAAAAATAATAGTTTATCATGTATTTATGTTAGAAAACATTATCCATAATTTATAATTTTTTGAAATAAATAAAAATAAATTCCCCGATTTCCCACCCGTTCCCCGTTCGGGCGGGGATCAGGGGTAGAAAAATTCTCGTTCGAGAATCGAAACGGGTTCGGGGACGGGTTTTGGGGCCGGGGATAGCACTCCCCGACCCCGAAGTGACCCGAATCCGTACATTCGGGAGTTCATTTTGAAAACCAATTCGGTACATGTAGTATTATTCGATTCTTATATTGTGATATAGGTTTGATTTATTTTAAATTATAAAATAGTTTTATAAGTGGTCCTCATTTCATCAAAAAATATGCTACTAATGATATGATCTATAAAAAAAGGGAAAAATGGATGAAGAATATAGAACTCACATAGAAATACTAAATTGATTTTCATTTTGTATCCATAAATGTAGAATTCTTACATTAGAATGATATTTATTCTTTTTTGGAGAAATAAAAAAATTAAACATGTTATGAAATAAATTGTATGACTCTTAGAGTTTCTAAGGGCCTGTTTGGCACACCAAACTTATGCATTATAAGTTGACAAGAGCTTATGAGGGGTGTTTGTGTACTCAACTTATTTGATAACTTATAACTTATAAATTGATAAGTTGAATGTTAGAAATCACCAACATTTTACTTAACTTATCAACTTATTCTTTGATTTCTTTATTTTTCTAATATTTAATATTTTTACATTTGTGTTTTTAAATATTTTTTTAATTTAAAATACAAGTGTTGAAATCATTGTATTTAAAAATTATTTTTTCAAATTTAATTTATCAAATTATTCACTAACTTATAAGTAAATTTATCCAAACACCCGTATAACTTATAAGAATTCATCAACTTATCACTTATATGACACTTACTCATTTTAAGTTATAAGTCAACTTTTTTGTGATACCCCAAACACCCACTAACTCCATTGGTTTTTCACCTATTTTGTAATTAGTACAACTCTTGGCTTTTCATTTCTCTTGTAACCTATGTATATGAAGCCTATATAAAGACTTGTATGTACATTGTCTTAGGACATGAATAAGATGATGATCTCCTCATTTTTGTCTAGCTCTCTCTAGTTCTTCATATATATATATATATATATATATATATATATAACACGTTATCAGTACGAGTAGCTCTTTCGCTCCGTCATTACGATGGTGGACCTTATATCGATGAAGTTGATTAACTTTTACAAACATGAAAGATTGTTTTGGTATCCTAGTGAAACTTTAGCTCCAAGCCGTATTAGCTAGAGGAAGTGGTTGATTGTTTAAGGTGCATTAAGAGATACAAGTTGTTCTTATGATCATCGACTAAAGGTTCTTTATTACTCATTTCAAATTTTAAAGTGAGAAATCCAAAGAGGATTAGCCAATACTTATTTTAAGATTAAAAGTTACGCATTCCCTTTATCGTTCTCTTCTTTTTCATTGCATTGTTCTAAATGTGTGTTTGTATGAGTTATGCTAATTTACATTTTCCGTAAAAATCATATTGAATTTGTTTTACATCGGAATCTATATATTTTAGGTATTTCGGAAAACTTCGTAGCTAATTCATTATTTCTCGAAATGCTATGATTTTGGACTCGTTGGAAAGATATTTCGATTATCTGCAACTTTCGTTCTTTGTGTTTTTCGTAATTCTGCTTGTATACATGTTCAAATATGCCCTTTTTTGTAATCTGGTGGATTAATTTGACTGGTCGGTTCTGATTTTTATCTTCGATGTTTATTTTGTTTGATATTTGGTTATGTGACATTGGATCAATATGTTTTCAAATATAATCATGACGGTCAAATCTGATTTTGTTCATGTACATATTGTTATTTTTGGAGTAAGAAAATGTATAGAGTTTTAATCTTCTCCGTATATGCAATTATGTTGATATGTAAGTAGTATTAAGATTTTCACGTAATGTGTATTTTTAACATGATTATTAAATTATTTCGATGTGCACTTCTATTTGTGTGTATCTTATTATGCTTTTGTAGAACTCACACAAAATATTATAGCTATTGCGATATAATTGTAGTGATAATATATTGAGTGATGTTATTATACATTGATACAAAGAAAATTGATGGTTATGATTTAAAATTCTGCAAAAAAAAAAGAAGAAGAAGGGGGTATTGAGAACTGAATAAGTATATAAAAATGAGACATCTCGTGACTGAACTATGCACATAATATTTTAATTCTACTATGTCATCTTATCCACATATTTAAAAATATTTTATACTTGCTTCAAATAAACGAGAGTTTAATATTATAAATATTTTTTTGTGAAGTCTTACTTGTGATATATATATAATACATGGTAGTGTTGTGTTATCATTATATGATTTATAAAATTGATTTTAATTGATATTACATGATAAATTTATTCAAAACTTGAGTTCAATGCTCTTTTATAATTACTTGATATTGATGGCAACCAGAAGTTGCGTAAATTACAATCAGAAGTTGTGTGCTAAATAATGACCGGAAGTTTTGCAAATGTGAACAAATTTTTTCTATATGACACATTTTTTTATGTTTTTGGTCCTATAAAATCCATGAAGATTTTTTTTTCTTTTAATAGGATATTTGTCATAAATACAACATTGAGATAATATTTCATAAGGATGATAAAATTTTCTGAATTTTAATTTGACAGTATTCCTGAAAGATAAATCTATATAAATGTCAGTGAACTTATGATTTATAAGTTGATATCTTGATCCTTGTGGTTGATTATTACAAAAAATTATAACTTCCCCAAATAGTATCCAGGGTCAGTACTATACATCTACTATATATCATATATGAGTCATCCAAAGGGGGAGTATTGTATATATTGGATGTCTCATTATATTTTTCTAAATAGAAGGCTCCAGAAGAGCATGTATTTAATCATAGCATTACAAGAAAAAAGGGGGGGGGGGGACTCTAACATTATTGATGTGATTGTACTCTCCCAAGTGATAGAAAAATTTTAGTTGATGATTAATCGACCACATGGAGATACTAGAATGAAAAAATATGTTTTCGAGTCTTGAGTTAACTCAAGGTACTAAAAGTTGTTCGGAGAAATATTTTGAAATCATACACTAATTTTATAACGCACAAAGTTTTATGAAAATATCTTATAGTAAACTAGAAGTTTGCTGAAAATTTATAGTTACAGGCTAAGTCATTCCGATTTTATGCGAATGATAATTGAAATTTTATATGGACGTTCGTTGAAAAATCGGTAAATTCTCCTCAGGTATATTTGTTTATTAGGAAAATTGATCACCAACAAAAATAGATTATGAATCTATCATCTTTCGGAATAAATTATAAAACTTCAAATGTGGGCCATTAAGATATTATATGATTGATACATGAACTATATGGTTACATGCATAGTTGTTATATACTCACAACCAGAAGCTTGTGAGTTTGATTGTTTAGTTAATCATATTATCAAGCATATGCATTTATATGATGTTGGTGAGTCTACTACCCAAATGTTCAATGAGAATTATTGTACAATGAAAATTTTCGGATATCTTGTGATATTTATTGATGCACATCTAGCCATCCAGTTATCATAATGTCTCCCTATTATAAATTAAATTTGGTCAGCTATAATTGTTCCACCACAATAATAAGATAGAGTTGGATATACATTATAAACAAGTGGTTATCAATCATTATATATTTGGAGCAATTTATATGTATTTGGCTATGACTCAATTTATTGAGTCTGTTTTCTCAAAATTAGGGGGAAAAAATGAATAGCTGGTGATATTCAGTATGAATGAATTATCATTGCCTCGTGTTAATCCTCATAGTAAAGAATCTGAACTAGAAGTTCAGAAGACAATTCATTCATATGTTTCAATTATTGTCAGACATATATGCTGACCTGAAAGAGTGGATATATCACATATACCAGCTACAAATGCTTCAAATAAATATGTCTTGGAAGGACAACCTCAAGATACTATGTGTCTAAAGAATGCCTGAAGCGTGATTAGACTAGTAGGTTCCATAACAAAATTATCCTTAAAGGTAAAAAAGAGCAGCAATTGATGATGACTAAATCGAGGAGTGGGTAACTTTTGAATGATCTCCAGAAGAGATTGTAGACATGACAAAAGAAAGAAAAATGAAGGTACCTATGAGATCTCAATATATTATGTCATGTCTAGAATAAAATGGAACCATTTACTCAAATCAATGTCGACGATACATCATATAAAAATTTAACAATTGAGGTTATGGATTATAATGAGGATCAGAAAATAAATTGGCCAAAGATATAAGTAAATGATTGAGGCAAAATCTCTTATAAAGAGATAAATTATTTGGACTTGCAGTTCGTACACCAAATATTGTGACGGAAGCGCGCTATAAAAATCATTATCTCTTTTAAAATAGAGAAATATTTAGAACTGTAATTCACACATGTATAAAAAGTCAGTGGGGGTATGAATGAATATTTATGTGAAAGTGAAATCTATGAAATATAAAGGTCACATAGTTATATAATGACCTTGTATTGGTTATGAAGAGAAATAATATCTTGTGGTGGACATGATTACATAATTACCAAATAGTCTGGCAATATACGAAGGATTTGATTTTAATTTTATATGACCCACTTGACAACATTTAAATTCAATTCCAGAAGGATTAAAACTGCTAGAAGAAGAAAATTAAGTTCTTGAGAACTAACCCTATCGAGTTGTAAAGGGTTCTGGACCAGTAGTCCAACATCAAATTATTTCGGAAATACTTCTTGTTATTTTTATAAAATTATACTTTGGCATATTCCTTAACTCATGGAGTACACATAAGGGTATGTACGGGTATAAGACGATATACGTGAAATATGATGATTGTTTAATCTTCTACTATTTTTTGAAGATAATATGATTTATGATATGTGATAACTCATATAAATCTCTGGCCAGAGTGGATGAAAATTAGAATATGTTTCTAATTGACATTCGAATGAGTTTCACCTCATAATCATAATATATTAGGATTATTGAGTTTGTTTTGTAAAGCTGTGAATTTTATTATTAGTTTACAGTTTCCCCGAAACCATGCAAATTTTGAAAGGAAAAACTACTTTTGAGCGGAGACGAATATAATTTTTATGAGAATGCTTAGAACTTGCGACTTATGAAAGTCGATTGGATAAAGATCCCAGAAGGATTATAAATACATGATTATGTTTAATATATATGCAAGAGATGCTAATACATTCTGAAATACAACTTCATTCCTGAAGGAAGATGATAGTCACCGCTCTGCACACTTAAAAAGACAATTCTTGGTCCTGAAGTACCACATATCATAATGTGTAAGATATTGATTTATCTTGCTAATTATACATGTCCCGTTATTATTAATTAATAAATTCATTAGCGGAGTTTAAAGCAAGTCGAATATGAAGACATGAAAATCTTCATGAGAAATTTTTTTGATCTTCACTAACCTATTCGACAAAGGTTTATATTGATTTTTCAGGTTTAAAGTGTTTACATGATTATCATAATTTGCTTATCAGAATTGAATATGTATTCACATATGGGGGAGATGTTATTATTTTGGTATGCTATGAAATTAACAATTGCAGACACTTCTTATGATTGTATCATGATTCTGGCAACCCATGATGATGGTCATTTATGTATATGGTTAAGATTGGAGATCCGACATTAAAGGTGATAGGACGAAGCACATTGATCCAAATTTTTTCTTCACTCATGAGCTTCAGCAAAGGGGAGAAATTTATGTCTGTCAGATTCGCTCATGTGAGAATCCAACATATTTGTTCAAAAAAGCACTTCCTACATCATCCTTCAGGAAATTGGTAAATAAGATTGGAATGCGTAAGTTTCGAGATATATTGAAATGAGGGGGAGATATGATACTCCTTTTACATTACATTATGTACAACGCATGTACTCTTTTTCCTTCACTAGGGTTTTTCCTAGTAAGGTTTTAATGAGGCATGGTGTTTGTGCGAGTCATCCAAGGGGGAGTGTTATGAAATAAATTGTATGACTCTTAGAGTTTCTAACTCCATTGGCTTTTCACCTATCTTGTAATTGGTACAACTCTTGGCTTTTCATTTCTCTTGTAACCTATGTATAGGAAGCCTATATAAAGACTTGTATGCACATTGTCTTAGGACATGAATAAGATGATGATCTCCTCATTTTTGTCTAGCTCTCTCTAGTTCTTCATATATATATATATATATATATATATATATATATATATATATATATTATATGTATATATATATATATATATATATATATATTACATAACAAAACAAAACACAATTAGTGAAAAGATAAAAAATTTCAGCAAACACCTAAATCCTTGGGGGGGGGGGGGTGTGTGGCATATTGTCAACTAGTTTATTAAGCCGCGCTTCGCAACGGTTTTATAATAATTTATGTTAATTTTTCTAAAAACTATTCTATAAAATATGTTTTTACATAAAATCAAGGTTTCTTTTGAATTTTATGTTTTGTCTTGGTTGTTTACCGAAATTTTGAATAATTTTAGAAAATGACAATTCTTTAATATTATATCAAATATTAGTATATTTATTACCATTTTTATTTTTCTCAAAATTCATATTTGAAATTTTATTTTAAAATACATAATATTATATGCTTCTCCTAATGAATCGCGCTCTCATTTCCTTTCAATGACCCGACCCACTTTCTCGTTGTTACCAAATTTAAACAGATAACAAACTAATTTACTAAATAAATTACATCATCTGTTAATCAATTTTATTATGTCATAAAATTTGATTTAAAAGTTTTTAAAAACTCTAAATTTCTATTGTTTAAAATATAGGTACTCGAGAAAATAAATGAAAAGAAAATAAGACTTCTATATTTTATTTTATATTATAGAAACTTGCATTTTTTGTGAGTATTATCTTCTATATAACTTAGAAAGTAAAATTTAAAAAAAATATATCTATATAACATATAGATAAATTGAATGTGGGTTTTTTTCACAAAAATATTATGAGAACATAATTTATAATAGTTTTTTTAGGAGAATATTAAGATGATAATCTGATTTCAAGATAAATTCTAGAACTTAAAGAGAAAATATATGGAAATATTGGATGGTATATTGAGTTCAAGAGAAAGTTTAAGAGAATATCGACATGTTAATTTGACTTGAACATAAATTTTAGGAGAATATTAAGATAGTAATTTGACTTAATAAGAAAGTTTACGAAAATATAAGTTAATTAAGATTTCCATTGCTAAAGGTTTAAAAGAAAATTGAGAAATTTTCTATTAAAAAATTATGAGAATATTAAAACTATATTTTAAGTTTCTTCCATTAGTAAACATTTTAAAGGCAAGTTAAAGGCAAAATATTAAACATATATATTTAGTTTCCTCCATTAGTATATATTTTAGATGCAATAATTTTAAAATTGTATATTTAGTTTCCTCCATTGGTAAAGATTTCAAAGACAATTGAGATATTTTCGAATCTTTAATATTAATAATTCAAAAAATTATAATTCATATTGTTTAAAATATAGGTTCTCGAGAAAATAAGACTTCTATATTTATTTTATTTAATAGAAACTTGCATTTTCTATAAGTATTATCTTCTATAGAAATTATAAGGTAAAACTTAAAAAATGAATTTTAATATATTTATACTATATTATTAAAGCCGAAACATTGAAAGTTTTGGTTTTCGGTTATTTTTTGGTTTTCGGTACTTTTTCTAATTAATAAATTAATAATATAATCAAAATTCGGGAAAGTTTTATTCTATATTAATATTTCACTATATTTTACTACATAAAAATCAAATAATATTGAAATCTAATAAAAAAAATGGAAATGTGGGATCTAATATGTTTAAATTTAGGATACACTGCTACAAATATACTTAAAATAAGCCTATAATAAGCTATCATCCTTGAAATAGAGATGCACAAAAAGCCTGAAGCCCGAAATCCGGCCCGATCCGGCCCGAAAAGTCCGGCCCGAAAAAAGCCCGGCCCGATCCGGTCCGGCCCGAGGGCCCTAAACGGGCCTAGTTTTTTTCATCAAGCCCGGCCCGAAGCCCGAAGCCCGAAAAGCCCGGGCTTTTATCCGGGCTTTTAAAAGCCCGGGCTTTTATCCGGCCCGGATAAAGCCCGATTTCGGCCCGATTTTGGCCCGATTTCAGCCCGATTTCAGCCCGATTTCATATATTCTATGTTAAAATTTTAATAATTTTAATTTTAGAGAAAATTTGTATATTCTATCTTAAAAGATGAGCACAACATGTATATTGTATTCGGTGAATCAGTGCCATTGGTAGTTGAATTTGATCGCTTGGTCCAAGTCCAACACAATTATTTTAACTATTAAACTTGTAAAAATTGGAAATCAGTTAAACTCAATTTAGTTCCGGAAAGAATGAGTATTTTGAATTTGAGGATTTAGATAACTAACCGAATATTTCCTTCATATTTGTACTCAAAATATTAAATTCACATGTCATAATTTAACGATTAACATGATGTAGTTGATAATTTAGGGGTTAGGGTTTAACCCTAAACCAACCCTAAACCCTAAACCAACCCTAAACCCTAAACCATAATATTTAACTCTGAATACTTACAATTTGATTGAATATTGATCCAGTTATGTAAAATTGGACTTTTGATCGAATTGATACGATTCAGATCAGATCATACCCTATAAACGAGTGCTCGTACGTACTTAGTCGTACTAACTACTAAGAAGTAAGAACCGACTCAATGATTATAAGAAGTAGAAACAACTATTTGAGATTAATAAATTTACCTATTCTAATATTTTAATTTATAAATCGAATATTTATTAACTACTTTATCTAAAATTAAAAGTGTGGTATTTTTTTTTTATTAAAATGTATAAATTTTAATCAATAAAATTACAAGAGGACAATCCTTAATCAATAATCCAACATCAAGCCCAAAAGCCCAATTAGAATTTAAAAGTCCAATACCCATAAAATTAGAACTTAGAAGTCCAAAATCCAAATCCAATACCCATAAAATCATTTTATTACTTAATTTTATTGTTTATAATTATCCAAAATCATTTTCTTCTTTTACTTTTACTAATACCCATAAAATCATTTTATTCGTCAAACGTTATCCACTTATCCCTATTCTAAATCCCTAATTCTGCTGCAATCCCTAATTCCCTAATTCGTTCTCGACTATTTACTCCTGGAGACCCCCAATTTCTGTGTGCATAAATATTTACTCCTGGAGAATCTCGATTCTCGATTCTCGACTCAGCCGCCAAGGTAAATCCCTAATTCTGTATAGCCGTGAAACTGTGAATATAAAATTAGAATATAGCCGTTATTTTGTCACTGAATTAGAATATAGAATATAGCCGTTTGATTCATAGCCGTTTGATTCTGTATGCTATTTACAAACTACAATTGCTATATATTAATTGCTTGCTTTTGATTCTGTATGTTATACTTATGGCTACTTCAAGTCACCAAACCACTGATGCTACTTCGACTCCGACAACTGGTTCCAGTTATATAGTGATTCCACACAACCACAAAGCCCCATGTTGGGAGAATTATGATCTAGTGAAGTTGTTTGATGGAACAGAGAAGGCAAGGCATCGACTTTGTGGAAAGTTGTTTGGTTCTAAAGGAAATTCAACACTAAGTAGACATCATCCTAAATGTGAGTCAAAGCAAAATCCTGAATTTACTCAAGCAAGAATTGATGAAACAGGCCGCACTTGGAATTATGATCAAGTTTTACAAAGGGAGATGCAAATGAAGTGTATCATATCTCGAGGATGGCCATACAATACCTTCGACAATTATGTTACAACGAGGTACATACATCGTGCGTTGCAACCCCGTTATCAAAAAGTCAGTAGAAGCACAACTCGCCGTGATGCAGGTAAAGGCTATATGAAGGCAAAAAGAGACATAATCAGGTACTTCAACACATTTGAAGGTAAATTTAGTTTAACTTCTGATGTTTGGTCTGCTGGTCAGAATTTAGGTTTGTCTTATATATGTATAACATGTCATTGGATTGATCCCATTAAATGGGAAATGTCTAAACGCATCATTTGTTTTGAATTGTTTGAGCTTCCCCATACCGGTCAGTATATCTATCAATTGATAATGTCGTATCTTAGAGAATTTAAAATAAAAGATAAAATTATGAGTCTTTCTTTTGATAATGCTAGTAATAATGATGCGGCTATTGGCAAGTTAAAAAGAGATTTAAATCCCTTTCTAAATGGTGAATTTTTTCATAGTAGATGTGCATGCCATGTTCTAAATAGGGTTGTTCAAGATGGACTTAAAATGGTATTACCTATAACTTCTAAAATTAGACAGTTAGTATCATATTGTTATGGACCGAACAAGAGGAGACAAGATTTTTGTAAATTTGTGCGTGGTCAAGGCCTTAAATACTTAAAACCAGCTGTTGACATGCCTATTAGATGGAACTCAACTTACAAAATGTTGAAACGTGCATTTAGACAAAGAGGTGTTTTAATGGAATTTCATAATTCTAGAAATGGTCCGGTTAATACTTTAAGTAGCACAGATTGGACCAGAATTGAAGAGCTACTTAGTATTCTTAAATGTTTTTACAAGGCAACGAAAAGATTTTCCGGGGTTTATTATCCTACAACTCCGCTAGTGTTAGGAGAATTTTACTTGATCACAATGACTTTTGTAAAATGGCAAGATAATGAAATTTGGGGGCCTGTTATTTTTCAAATGCGTGAAAAATTTCTGAAATATTATGAAGAAATGCCACAAATGTTTTGTTGTGCCGCGGCTTTAGATCCCAAGATCGGAGTTGATGGAGTTGAAAGTCTTATAGAGTGTATTAATTGTAACTTGGGAATTAGTACTGATGCAACTAGTGCTAGTATTCAAAAATTTAACCAAATCCTTAATGCATTTTATGACCATTATGAAACTTTATATGGAGCAAAACCACGAGATATTCATGTTGAAACTGGTAGTAGTAGGGATGTTGCACTTCAGTTGGCTATTTCACGTAAAAAATCAAAAACGATTAGTTCAAGTAGTGAACTAGCAAAATATAAAATGACAGATTTCGTAGGTGAGCAATCAGATATACTAGAATTTTGGAAAACTCGATCTTGTCATTATCCTGTTATGGCCATCATGGCCCGTGATATCTTAACTGTCCAAGCTAGTACAGTAGCTTCGGAATCTGCCTTTTCTTTTAGTGGCAGGATTTTGAATGAAAGAAGAAGTCGTTTAAGTCCATCATCATTGGAAGTCTGCATATGCTATAAGGATCATCTGGATGCGGAAGAAAGGATACAAGATGTTGATACTGCTGAGGATAGTTCATCATCAAATGAAGAATTTTCCACGAATGAAGAAGATTCGTCATAGGTCTCCGCCTCTCCGGTCTGCACCCTTCACAAGTCACTGGTAATTCTGATATTTTGTGATATTATAGTTTAAACTAGCTATTAGAATTAATTCTGTGATATTATAGTCACTGGTAATTCTGATATTTTGTGATATTAGAGAGGTTAAGTCACTGGTAATTCTGATAGCAAAAGTCACTGGTAATTCTGATATTTTGTGATTTTGTGATATTCTGTGAATCTGTGATATTATATTTTGGTACTTAGGATTGTACAGGTGTAACATAATAGTTCAAAACTGAGTAACTCACAAGTTAGCATTACATAAGATAGTATGCTAGAAATAGACTAATGAAAATAAGCAAAAGTGAAATTACAAAAGAAGATTGCTGTTTAGGATTCAAGTGAACTATGTTCTTAATGCGAATTCATTCAACAAAAATATACTCGAAGCTTAGAGCTGTTTCTGAGAAGTCACCATTTGCCAAACTTACGACAAAACCAAGCTGTTTTCACTGCAATTTGTGGCAGCAGACAATTGAAGGTCTTGCAACTGTTGTCCAGTTGGACTCTTACCAGAAAGATGATAAAATGACAGGTTCAGTTGTGTCAAAAATGATTAATTAGACAAACTTCAAGGATTAAGACCAGAAGGATATTTTGGGATAGATCAAGAGATATCAATTCTCTTAGATTTACGATCTGGTCAGGGATCAATCCATTAATGTGATTTCCTGAGACATTTAGTTTAATCAGACCTAAAAGATCCATCAACTCCTTTGGAATCACTGCAAAATATACTAAAGCAGATGCTACCGTCTATATCCCCACTGCATAGGATGTTAAATCGCTGATGTGAAATGATAATGACCCTGCTCATTATTTGTGGCAGAGTTTTGATTATCCTACTGATACACATTTGCCTGGAATGAAACTTGGGATGGATGGATTTGAAACTTGTCAAGTACTTGACTACTACCTGAAAAAATGGTCTTGAATATTAATGAAATAACTGATACAGTAATGTGTTTCAAAGTGATCATTTAAGGTACTGAATATTGATACAGTTATTTAACTTGAAATTCTTGAAAATGCAGCGGGAAGTCTTGCTTCAACCTGTCAAGGATGGGCTGCTGTTGCGGTTGCTGTCCTCGTTGTAGAAAACCTGATTGCTGCTCTGCTTCAACCTGCTTTCAATAATCAATGCTCAGCATTTTTCAAGTTTTCAATGTTATTTAACTTAGACCAGTTGTAATTTCAAGTTTTCAAGTTACTTTTCAAGTTGTAATTTTAATTTAGACCAGGCTCAGTGTTAATCTTTTAAGTTTTAACTTTCAAGTCCCATTTTTTTTAAAGCAGGTTTTTATAAAGCAGGTTTTTTAAAGCAGGTTTTTTTGTTTTTAATCCAGGCCCGGTTAAAGCCTGGCCTGGCCTGGCCTGGCCCGCGGGCTGAAAACAGGCCGCATATTTTTCTAATAGCCCGGCCCGGCCCGGCCCGGTTTTCAGAAAAGCCTGGCCCGATTTTTTAGCTTAAAGCCCGGGCTTTTTAAGGCCCGAATAAAGCCTGGCCCATCAGGCTTTTTGTGCATCTCTGCCTTGAAAGTCATAATACACGCATGAAGCAAGCAAAGCAGGATATATCTTTTTACTATCACTCATTTTGTAATTTAACATATAAAATTTAATTCTTTATTTATTATTTTTTATTCCAATTAATTCTTTTAATTTGTCATTTTATAAAATATCCTTTTTACAATACGTATTATTAATATTTGTTACTTTCTCTTTCAATTAATATTATTATCTATATAACATATAGATAAATTGAACGTGGGTTTTTTTCACAAAAATATTATGAGAACATAATTTCTAATAGTTTTTTTAGGAGAATATTAAGATGATAATCTGATTTAAAGTTAAATTCTAGATCTTCAAGAAACAATATATAGAAATATGAAGATGATAACTTTGAGTTCAAGAGAAAGTTTAAGAGAATATTAGGAGAATATTAAGATAGTAATTTGATTTAAGAAAAAAGTTTAGGAGAATATAAAGTAATTAAGATTTTCATTACTAAAGATTTAAAAGAAAAATGAGATATTTCTAATCACAAATTTAGGAGAACATTAAAATTGTAAATTTAGTTTGCTATATCAGTAAAAATTTAAAAGGTAAGTTAAAGGTAAGAATATTAAAATTGTATATATAGTTTCCTCCATTAGTAAATCTTTTAAATGCAATTCATATATTTTTGGATTTTTAATATTAATAATTCAAAATTTTCAGAAAATTAGAAAAATAGATCGAAGCGATTTGGGAGGCTCCACTCACCACCCTCGTCTTCTCCTTTATATAACTATATTGATTGATTAAAAATTTAGGAGAATTTATATTTAGTTTCCAGCATTAGTAAAGATTTTAAAGACAATAATATTAAAATTGTAAATTTATTTTCTTCTATCGATAAAGTTTTTTAAAGGCAAGAAAACTAAAATTATATATTAAGTTTTTTTTATTAATAAAGATTTTATTTGTAATAGAAAATTCAGGAGATTATTATAAAATATACTTAGTTTCCTATATTAGTAAGTATATATTCATAAGTAAAAAATTCAGGAGAATATTAAAATTATATATTTAGTTTCCTCTATTAGTAAAGATTCTAAAAAAATAATATTAAAATTGTGAATTTTGCTAGAGGTTCTAACAAAATGTCCCAAATTCATTTTTAAAGGCCTTATAAAAATATCCGTGTGCATAAATATGAGCCTACAAATTAAAAGTTATCAAGTGTCAACCACATCATGTACAAGTTTTGAGACATTTTGTTGGTTCCCTAGTATTACTCTAAAATTGTATATTTGGTTTCATGTATTAGTAAAGATTTAAAATACAAATGAGATATTTTTTAATAAAAACATTTAGGAGAATATTAAAATTGTATATTAGTTTCCTCCATCAGTAAAGATTTTAAGGACAAGAATATTAAAATTGTATATTTTAGATTTTAGTTTCTAGTTTATTAAGCCGCGCTTCGCAGTGGCTTTGTAATAAGTTCTTCAATTTTTTCTAAAAACTATAAAATATGTTTTTAGATAAAATAATACATTTCTAACATAAATTTAAAATTTCTTTTGAATTCTCCATTTAGTCTTGTTCATTTATCGAAATTTTAAATAAATATAGAAAATACCAATTGTTTAATTTATTTCATTATTTTAATGTATATCAAATATTAATATATTTATCCCTTTATTTTTCTCAAAATTTATATTGCAACTTCTACTTTAAAATACATAATATAACATCAATATTAAATTTTAGCATATAATATGCTTATGTTAATGAATCCTCTCTCGTTAAACATGTTTCCTCGACCTTTTTCTCGTCGATATCAAATTTAAACAGATAACAAACTAATTACTAATAAATTACATCATCTATTAATCAATTTTATTATATCATAAAATTTAATTAAAATATTTTTCAAAATTATAATTTTTATTATTTAAAATATAAGTATTCGAGAAAATAAATGAAAACAAAATAAGACTTCTATATTTTATTTTATCTTATGAAAACTTGCATTTTTTGTAAGTATTATCTGATATATAAATTAGAAGATAAAACTTAAAAAATGACTTTTAATGTGTATGTAAAACATATAGATAAATTAAACGTGAATTTTTTATAAAAACAATTATGAGAACATAATTTTTAATACTTTTTTAAGAGAATATAAGTATAATAATCTTATTTCTAGATAAAATTTAGAACTTTAAGAAAAAATAAATGAGAATATTGAGATGTTAACTTTAAATTCAAAAGAAAGTTTAAGAGAATATAACATGGTAATTTGACTTGAAGATAAATTTTAGGACAATATTAAATAGTAATTTGACTTAAGAAGAAAGTTTAGAAGAATATAAGATAATTAAAATTTACATTACTAAAGATTTAAAAGATAATTTAGATATTTTCTACTTTGACACCTCTCAAATCATCTCCTTTATTAATTTTCTCGATTAAAAGATAGTAAAAAGAAATTAGTAAATAAATTGGACTCGTATAGTAAATTTAGGAGAATATTAATTTAGTATACTTATATGCTTCCATTAAAAGTTAGTAGGACGGAATTAGTAATTAAATTGGATTTAAAGAGAAATTTTAGAGAAATATTAACAAAACATATTTAGCTTCCTTCCTGGAAGATAGTATTAAAGAAATTATTAAATAAATTAGATTAGTAGAGAACGTTTAGGAAAATATTAATATAGTATATTTTGTTTTCTCCGTTAGAAAATAGTAAAAAGAAAATTGATAATTTATCTAATATTATAAAGGCAAGAATATTAATTGTATATTTAGTTTACTACATTAGTAAAGATTTAAAAGATAATTAAGATATTTTCTAATAAACAATTTAGGAGAATATTAAAATTAAATATTAAAATTGATTGTATATTTCGTTTCCTCATTAGTTAAAAAAGAAATTAGTAAATAAATTAGACTCGTATAATAAGTTTAGGAGAATATTAATATAGTATACTTAATTTCCTCCATTAGAAGATAGTGGAAAACAATTAGTAAATAAATTGGACTTGAAGACAAAGTTTAGGAAAATATTAACATAACATATTTAGTTTCATTTCTTAAAAGATAGTATTAAAGAAATTAGTAAATAAATTGGATTAGTAGAAAACATTTAGGAGAATATTAACATAGTATATTTAGTTTCCTCCGTTAGAAAATAGTAAGAAATAAATTGAGAATTTAATTAGTATTAGAAAGAAAAAAAATATTAAAATTGTATTTTTAGTTTTCTCCATTAGTAAAGATTTAAAAGACAATTGAGATATCTTCTAAACAATTAAACAATTAGTAAACAATTAAACAACTAAACAATTAGTATACAATTAATTAGTAATTAAACAATTAGACAATTAATTAATTTGTTAATTAGTATACAATTAGTAATGAAATATATTAAACAATTGCCCTTTTTTATAATTATTCAAAATTTCGGTAATAAACAACACTAAACGAAGAATTTAAAAGAAACCTTAATTTCATGTTTTAAATATAATTTTGTTTAAAAACATATTTTTTAGAATAGTTTTTATAAAAAAATGGAGAAATTATTATAAAACCGCTGCGAAGCACGCCTTAGTAAACTAGTTTTTGTTATAAAAGAATAAATATTAATGATATTTGATATGTGCAATTGAGATATTTTCGAATCTTTAACATTAATAATTCAAAATTTTGAGAAAATTAGAAAAATAGATCGAATCGATTTGAGAACTAAGTCGCGCTTCGCAGCAGTCCTATAATATATTTGTAAAATTTTAAATATTAACTATTTCAGAAAAAAAAATATATAAAATCAATCAATCTGTACTATCTATCTATAATATATTATTAAAGACGAAACATAAAAAGTTCTGGTACCTGTTTTTTGGTACGGTACTTGCCTTATTTAACTGTATGTACTTAATTATTTTTACTTAATTACTATTACTAAATTATTAACAAACACATTAATATTTATTTTTTGATACAATATTGTTTTACCTAGTTACTCATAATATTTAGACTTATTTATTATACATATCTATATTTATACACATATGGACATATAAATAAAATTTCTAAATGAACTTATTTTTTGTTAACAAAATTCAGTTAATACCATATACTTGGTTCGAGTAACAACCATATTTATTTTTAAATTATTATTAAATATAGAAATCAACTAAAACAAATTAGAAAAAATTGTATCCACACATTTTTGTTCTTGTGCAACCTATTCTATTTGTGTTTCAACTTCTGCTAAACGCATCTATACGTAACGTATCCAACCGTAGAAAAATTCTCTACTAAGCGTTTTTAAATTCATATTTTCAATAGTTTTTTTTCGAAAATCTAACCGTACGGATTAAAAGATTAGCAAAAATTAAAGGGTACACAAAATTACATAGAAATTGATTTTGTATATGATGCAATTTTAAATCACTAAATGATACAAAATCTGAGCCGTTACATTCATATTGTAAACGATATATAAAATATCATGTTAAATTAAATGTATTCTTAAAGGGTGAAAGTTATAAAATTTTGCACACGTACTTATTTTTGCATAAATGTTTCATCGATATGGTTAGATTTATGAAACAATTGATAAAAACATGATTTTAAGCCACTTAGGTAGATAATTTTTCTATCATGCTAGGTAGATTCTTTTACACAAATCAAAAAACTAGTTAACAATAGTTTTTAAGTATGCACATATATAACCTGCAAAATCTCAAGTTACAGATATTAGAAAGAAGAAAATAAATTAAAATATACAAACATTTATCATCAATATGCAATGTTATTAATGCACACGAATTATCATAAAATCCTCAAATTTTTGACGTGAGGAGAACTAATTAGTATGACATAATTTTAGAGGCAATTTAAGATATAATATAAAGATTAAATAAAGATTAAATTCTAAATAGGATTATAATATAAAGATTTAATAAATATTAAATCCTAAATATGATTGTAATATAACGTTAAAATAAAAATTTAATTCTAAAAAATATTGATTTTTATATATTTATTGTCTTTCCTATAATTCGAATCTAAGTAAGATAACTTAATTTTATTGAATAAAAATATAGAAACTCTAGAAAAATATATTAAACTTAAATAAGATTTAATTTAGTTGAGAAAAAAAGTTAATTTTGTTTAAATAAATTTTAAATAGGATTGACTTTTATATATTTATTGTCTTCCCTAAAAAATTGAATCGAATTAAAATAGTGAAACTCAAGAAAAATAGATTAAAACTTAAATAGGATTTAAGTTAGTTGAGAAAAAAAGATAATCTTTGTTTAATTAAATTTTAAATAGGATCGAATTTTAGATATTTATTGGTTTTCCTGAAAATTTGAGTATAAATAAGGAATGTCTTCCCTAAAAATTCGTATGTAAATAAGAAATTTTAATTTTATTGAATTAAAATTGAGGAGCTCTAGAAAAATAAATAAATATGAATCGAGCTATTCTAGAGCTCCTGGGGGTTTTGTTTATATATATAAAGATATATATATTGATTAATTGTCATGTGAACTAAAATTGAAAATATTAAATGAAAATAATAGTAAAATATGTTAGAAACAAATATTTTTTATAAGAAATGTTAAATCCATGTGAAAATGTGATGTATATAATATGATTATTCTAATGCATCATCACATCACATGTATATGTGTTTTCAAGTCACATTCGTTAGACAATGAAAAGGAAATTGAATATTACATTTAAATTAAAATACAAATGAACACAAAAAAGAATCCACCAAGTTGGCATACAAACCACGTTTCTTTCGTTCTCAGGTAACAACTATTTCTAAAGAGAA
Organism: Heracleum sosnowskyi; assembly: GCA_030848705.1. Taxonomy (NCBI): domain Eukaryota; kingdom Viridiplantae; phylum Streptophyta; class Magnoliopsida; order Apiales; family Apiaceae; genus Heracleum; species Heracleum sosnowskyi. The sequence continues at coordinate 44,755,924 of CM061239.1, read as the reverse complement.
ACTCTGTTAAGGCTCTCTTCAGTCTTCACATATTCTTTTTCTCAACATTTCACTTTTCAATCTTTCAGTTACGCTCCTCTTTTTCTATATTATCTAGTCTACTGTCTATATATATATATATAATTTTCATGCATGAGGACTATCATATAGTTTTCTCTTAGTACAAACTCTGTATGGTCGAAGATAGATTTCAATTCAAAATTTGATATTCAAGATTAAGTTTGTGTTTCTTTTCTGAAATTTGTTTGCTTTGGAATAAACAAATGGAGTTGCCTCCTGGTTTTAGATTTCATCCAACCGATGAAGAGCTTATAACTCATTACCTCCGTCCAAAGGTTTACGACATCAACTTCTCCCCTGCGCCTATAGGAACAGTTGATTTAAACAAGGTTGAGCCTTGGGACCTTCCAGGTAAGATTTCCATTTTTTTTTTATTTGTCATTTTACTTTTTCTTCAAGTTGGAGGCTTGTTCACATGTTTTGAACTTTAGGGATGGCAAAGATGGGTGAAGATGAATGGTATTTTTTCTGTGTCAAAGATAAGAAGTACCCTACTGGTTCAAGAACAAACAGGGCAACTAAAGCTGGATATTGGAAAGCAACAGGAAAAGATAAGGAGATCTATCGATCAAAAAAGCTTGTTGGAATGAAAAAAACACTGGTTTTTTACGAGGGAAGAGCACCAAGAGGGCATAAAACCAACTGGGTCATGCATGAATTTAGACTAGAGGCCAAGTTTTCAATCACCAAAGTTACACAGGTAATAATAGCTCGATGCTCTGTTTTTTCTCTGTTTCATAAAACTGGTAATTTTGATATAATCTCATTACAAACAGAACGAGTGGGCGATTTCAAGAATCTTCTATAAAGATTCAAGTGGGAAGAAAACACATATATCATTAGTTGAATCACATCTACCTCCTTTAATAGATACTACATCAGGAACATTCCAAGGTGATGGATCTCACGTGACCTGCTTCTCTGGCCAATCAGAAGACAAAAAACCTCACGAGGATTTGTTTGAAAATCTTAATTTTGTTGTACCCCCTTCACCATCTAAACACCCAATTTCAAACACTTGTTTTCCCACACAGTTTTCGTTTCAATACCAAGAACCATTGTTGATGCAAGACGAGTCCATTTTCAACCATTATTTAGAAAATAATGGGGCGGAAATGAAAAATGGTTCAAGAACAGAGTACTCACAAGACACCTGCGGAATGAGTACTGATGTGTCTTGTGGTCAGAGGTGTTGCGAAGATGAAGAAAATCCCATCACTTCTGGTGGACCACTGGACCTTGATTCTCTTTGGAACTTTTAAATTATACAATCATTTTTAGCTTAGGTATTTGTTAAAATTAAGCTGATAGAGAAAGAAACATCATATCAATCTTCGCGCAGTCATGTTTGTAGTACTTACGTACGTGTGATTAGTTTTGAAGAGCTCGTGAATCATGTTTAATACTATATTGTAATAGAACTCTATCTTCTAGTATCTTTATGTAATATACCTATGTAGTTCATGTTATTAGTTTATCTTATTCAGGTTCACGTGAATCACATCGTTGAAACTGTAAGGATGCTTGATATGAATAATGGGTTTTAAGGATGAATGAAGCTCAAATTTTCTGTGATTAATCACTTTGTAATATTTTATGTTAGGTCACCAACCAGGTGTTGATGGTCGAGAGAGTAATCTGGTGAAGTTAGTGTGTGTTTTGGTTAATTAAATATCAATCTGTCTATATATTCATCCCAGTTTTGGTAGGACAAGTTGGTTAACATTTCCAACAATACACTGCCTTGGCTCGCTTGCTCTCAAGAAGTAACCTCTAGGTGTCAGTGACGCAGCTCAACTTTTTATTAAAAAGATCTAGGAATATATGAAAAAAATAATTAAAACTCAGGATATATGATTTTTTTTGTAAATTTAAGCATGTTAGACCAACAACTGTCTAACAACTACTGCTTATAAAATATTGTAAACATTTTCGGTTATAGTGACTTCAGCGGAACATAGTTTTTCAATTTTGAAATTGAAGTTGATTAAGTCGTATCTCCGTTCTAGTATGTCACAAGAAAATGCTAGCAAATTCTAGTTTTAAAGACTTGATTAATGATTTTGCTAGTAAAAATGCTGGAAAGATAATTTTTAAATCGTGAGTTGTCAATTTATAAGGTACTCCATTGAGCTTCTGATTTTGTTATGTTGTTAGTATCATATATTGAGTGTTTAGTATCATTTTTATGTATTTTTACTTGTTTTGATCGTATTGCTTTGTTTTTTATCTATGTTAAAAAAAATTGGGGGCAATTGTTTTTGAGATGACATAGGACATCTCAAAACTCAGGACCGGTTCTGTCGCTGTAAACAGAATCGAAGATCCAAGCACTGGGTCCAGGACGGGCCTTGTCTAGCTAAGGCCTTTTCGAAAATCAGTGCTAAGACCTGTTTTTTTCTTGTATTACTTGAAGATCATTATCAAAACAGGCGCTGGTTGAGTACTGGATTCTTTAACCTTATAAGTTGGTTAACAACAATAGATGTATATGTGATATCATGGCATTGCATGGGCACACAGAACAGAGACCGAATTTGATAGGCATACATTTAAGCTGAATAAATAACACAGAAAGTGTCCTAACTTAGGCTAATCTGACGTCTGTTCCAGGTAGAGATAGAGAGTTATAATGAATTGAATTAACAGATGTTTGGTCGTTCGTATTCCCTTGAATTGTTTATATGAGACCAGCCTTAGCCTGTTACTGTTAGGCCCTGCACTCATCAAACTCTTCTTGCCCACGGGCCGGGAGACTGTCCTGCATAAAATGTGGGCAAAAGTTTTAAGGCCCATTAATACGATTCACTTGTCCTAGCCCAAACCAAGGGGCGTAACATGCTGCTCGGATATATTTGTGTAAAATAAATTGATTTCTGTTATTTGAAAAAGAAATTCTGTAGTATCTAATTTATTTATTTTTTGTTGCTAAATTTAGTATCTAAAATATCGCAAGTAAATAAACTGCACGTTGCTGTGCGAAAATGGTGCAAGTGGGGAAGGATGTATTGAATAGAGTAATAAATAGGGGATTGCAAGAAGTGGTGGTTGCAAGCAGTGGGTTTATAACAGAATTTAAGTAAGTGAACCCCACCCAGCCCAGCCCAGCCCAGTGTCAAATCCATGTATATCTTCATCAGCCAATACACTGATCTTTCCGCCTTTTAAACCTTTGTTTGGTTCCCCAAATCAAATTTAACTTTTTTGTCTTTTTGTTTAGCTAACAGGCCCCCAAGTAAATTGCATTTTCGGATTAAATTACAAAACAATCCCTTGCACATGCTATTTTGTAGGTGACGTATATACACTAAATCAGCCGAACATTTTATTTTTCACGTTTCAAAGAAATTTATCGACCTTGAAATTTATTGGGAACTCTTTATTAACGTTTGTGAACATGTTTATTAACAGTTCGCAAATATTTTTCATCAACATCTCCTAAATGCTGTTCATGACTTTTTGTTCACAAACAACTCAATTTATAAATTTTAGCTTTGCTTGTTTTGTATTAAACACAAAAAATTAAATAATAAAATAAAGTGTTCAGATTTTGATTTCGAGTATACCATATTCTTTCTAGTTAAATAATAACTAGCTTTATAACTCGTGCGAGACACGAGTTTATTCTAAAATATTTTATAATTTGTCATTAATTCCGGTATATTTGTTTGTGGTATATTCGTGTTGATGGTTTGATAACTGAGATATTTAAAAATTTAAGTGAGCAATAGTTGTTGTAAAATTAATATTCCTCTTTTCTACTGTATTTTATTTGTTTAATCAGAAGATCGTGTGATACACATTTATGATTTGGATGTGAATAATTTGTTGTCGATTTTCGAGTGGATAAGTATTTGATGTTTATTTACTGCATAATCTGTTCTTTAAAAAACTCGATATGATTTTACATACATATTCTTAATTAATGTTGATGGTTTGATAACAAAGACATTTGAAAATTTAAGTCATGAATAGTTGTTGTAAAGTTAATATTTCTCTTTTTTATTATATTGTATTCGTTTAATCGGAAATTAGTGTGATACATGTCTATGATTTGAATGTGAATAGGTTGTTGTTGATTTTCGAGTAAGTAAGTATTTGATGTTTTATTACTGCATGATTTGTTTTTAAAAAATTCGATATGATTTTACATGCATATTTTTAATTAGTTAACAATGATAACTCTCTCACAAATCACTTCGACCACAATGAAGATAACATGAAATAATGTCACATTACTAACTATTCGATATCATAAATTCATGTTATGTATAAATTTATTTCAATATCATCAACATATTCTATTACTTTTTTAAATAATATATATCATTTAAAATATCATGTATATAAAAAATAAGTATTAATTACAAAACAATTAATATAATTTAATAAAGATTAGTAATTAATGTGTAAATATATTAATATGAAATAATAATTGAGAATTAGTATGAAATAATTAAGTAAGGGTTAATAATGTCATTTTATAATTCAAAGGGTATATCTGTCATTTCACCTTGATTAAATTGTCTCACAAACCCCGTAGTATTAAATTGTCTCTTATCCATCTTTTAGTGTCTCTTTGGTTTTTCTTTCCTTTCTCCCCGTCTCTTCCACATTTTCTCATCAATTTTTGTTTTGGATTTGTATTTTGATCGGTTCATTAACTCCATGTCTTCTAGTTTATGTTCGTTCTAGGACGTTGTGGTAGGTCATTGGTAATTCTAATGGCCGATGACGGATTTCAAGACATGATATGATTGAGAATTATTTTAGATTTAGTTTAGATTTTATTAGTTTCCCTAATAGTTGGTGTTCTTGATCTTGCGTGCACTAACCCAGATTTCTGTTTTTCTAAAAAAATTATCAGTTAGAAATCGACATCACTGCAATGTTTCGCCCACTTGTGTTTTGATGATTAATCTCTTCGATTCGATATATTCTTGGATTCTCAAATGGTCTAATGCTTTGTATTGTTATATCACAGTGTTGTGGATTGATTTCTCTTTCATGTAATATCTAATATGTAATTTTTTCCATCAATTTTGTAAATTTGGAGAATATTTACATTCTCGTTGTTGTACCTCTTTGAGAAAGTGATTCTAATTAATATATATTTCAGTTTCGTCAAAAAAAAACTCCCTAGTTACTCTAGTAGATTATTGTTGATTTGTCAATAAGTATTTGATGTTGCATATTATGTTTTTTTAATAAATGAATGCCCATGTTACATGGGATTAAACTTATAAAAATATTACTCGATATGATTTTGCACGTGTAATCTAAATTTATTATTAATTTTTTTGACAGGGACCCGTACTCTAATGAATAACTCTACATCATCAATCCTTTAAAAAACAACTAATATGATTATAACATGTATTTGATATTACCTCAATATCATTGTCCTTTTAATCATATTTTATAAATATTTTAAATTATATATATATATATTACATAAAATAACATATGTACATGTACATGCAAGTATTAATTACAAATTTATTAGTATACTTAATGAAGATTAGTATTAATGATTATAGATATTAAGATGAATTAATAACGAAGAAATTAATATGAAGTAAATAGAGTAGGGGCTGAAAAGTCATTTTATATTTCGAAGGGTATAGTTGTCTTTTAACAAGGAATAAATTGTCTCACACAAACCCCCTAGTTGCTCTATTATATATACTAGCATAAAAGCCCGTGCGAGGCACGGGTCGCTAGCTTAAATTATGTTTATAAATTATCCTATGCATGATAATTATCGTTTCAAATATATGATTGATATAGAGTTTTTTTTATTGATGGTATATGTGGCTATTGGGTGCTTACTTAAATATGTTCAAGTTTTTAATTTAGAAACTAATACAAGTATTACTAATAGTTGTCATGCTAGTTTACAATTTTTTTGCGGGATAGAATAGATACTTAGTATTCTAGATGAGTTTTAGAACATTACAATCCTAAATTTTCTTCCAATTCTTCAAGATGTTATATTCCGGAGAGTAAGTTTTATTACTGATTTTCATCAAAAGCCTTCGTAAATCTTTTAATACTCTACTTAGGTGTTAGGAATATGTTGTTCTTGATGATAATTATAAAACACTTAGTAGATTTTGTATTAAGTCATTTTTGTAACTGTCAACGAAATGGCATGCTTTGCAGCATTTCGTTGACAGGAAGCTCATCAACGAAATGAGTGATGTAGCAATTGCACTGTACAATACTTCTAGTTTGATATGCATTTCGTTGTAGGTATTAGATAGGTTTTCTAAGTCATGTTGACTAAGTAATAGATAGGCAAAATAGGTTGGTTAATTGTAAATATATTATGCCTTGTAATTTTGCCTAAGTGAAGACATATCAACGGTACGAAGATTACTCTGTCAACGGTATGAAGTTTACTCATCAACGAAACGAAGATTACCCATCAACGAAATGAAGAATAAAGCTATCAACGAAACACATCTCTCTACAATCAACGAATCATTATTGCTTTTCTGAATAGTTGACAAAGTGATAGTGACAGTTATCTGACAGATCAAAAGGAGATATGGAAGTGTACTTTGCATTGGAAGCCATCAAAATGGACATAGGGAATAAGGAAACATTCCAATTTCCAATCTGATTTTTGAGTGGGATCACTATAAGCCTGCAGACAGAAGACAAAGATCTCCAAGGACCATTGGAAAAAAGGGATGAAAAGCAAGCTACTGGCGGTTACCTTTAGTGTACTTTAGTGTAGCCAAAAATAGCATTGTAAACTTGGGAATATATATAACCAAGTGTAGTAGTTAAAATAGAAGTAAGAGAAGAAAAACAAATAGATTGTATTAGCTATCTTTAAGAGCATACTTCTCTACATTCTTGTAACTGAGCAGCTGTGTACACTTTATATCACAGATTATTTCCGCAATAAAAACACTTCAGTTGGATCATCAAACAATCCAACTGAAATTATTTAAGTGCTTGTGTTTTTATTTTATAAGTTCAGTTTTATTTCGAAAGCTGTTTTTAAGTTTGAGAAATATCTAGAATTGTATTCACCCCCTCCCCCTTCTACAATTCTGTTAGGTCATTTGGGATTAACAATTGGTATCAGAGCGAGCTTCTAACATACAAGGAGTTTAAAGATCAAGGCCAAAACAGTAACCATGGTGAAGAAGGATGCAGGTGTGAAGATACCAGTTCTAGATAAGGACAATTACTTTCACTAGAAAGTAAAGATGCATCTGCATCTCATGTCTATGGATGAGAGATATGTAGACTGCATTGAGAAAGGTCCACACGTTCCCATGAAGTTTGCATCTAGAGTTGGACTGCCAGATGATGCTCCTGATGTAGAAATTCCAAAACCTGTCTCAGAATGGACTATTGAAGATGTTGCAGAAGTCCATAAAGATAAAAGAACCATGAACATTCTGTTTAATGGTTTGGAACAAGAGATGTTTGACAATGTCATAAACTGTACAACCTCTAAAGAAGTATGGGACACTGTTAGAACACTCTGTGAAGGAACTGAGCAAGTTAGGGAGAACAAAATGCAACTCCTCATACAACAATATGAACATTTTCATTTTAAAGCTGGTGAAACCCTAAATGACACGTTTAGTAGGTTTCAAAAGCTTTTGAATGGATTAAAGTTGTATGGTAGGATCTATCAAACCAAGGATTCAAACCTTAAATTTCTTAGAGCTCTTCCAAAAGAATAGAAGCCTATGACTGTTTCTCTCAGAAGCACTCAAGAGTACAAAGATTACACTCTTGAAAGGCTTTATAGAACTTTAAATACATATGAGTTGGAAATGGAGCAATATTAAGAAATTGAAAAGGTACAGAAGAAAGGTGGATCTATTGCATTGATTGCATCTATGAACCAACTGGAAGATGACAATGAAGAAGCTGCAAAAGCCACAACTAGTCGAGCTAGTTGTAGGAGTGATATTAGCAAGGGTAAAGGCAAGATGACAGAAGAAGAAGAACCAGAACTAGCCAACTTGGATGACTTAGATGAGATTGATGAACACATTGCTTTTCTTTCAAGGAAATTCTCTAAGTTCAAATTCAAGAGAAACTCAGAAGCAAGGCCACCAAGGAGAGACTTTCAACCTAGCAAAAATAACTGGATTGAAAAGTCTAAATCTAAATGTTTCAATTGTGGAATGATTGGTCACTTTGCTGGAGATTGCAGAAAGCCCAAAATTGAGAAGGGCAACAGGAAATTTGAGCCTGTTGATTATAAAAAGAAATACTTTGAACTTCTCAAGCAAAAAGAAAAGGCTTTCATGTCTCAGGAGTATGATTGGGCTGGTAATGGTGAAGATTCTGATGATGATGTTGAGTATGTCAACTTGGCTCTTATGGCTAACAATCATGAGCAGGAAGCAAGTTCCTCAAGCAACCAGGTAACAATTACTAATCTTTCTGAGCTTTCTAAAGAGGAATGCGATAGTGAAGTAAATGAAATGTCTACTGTACTATATAATTTACGTGTTACTCTTAAATCACTTACCAAAGAGAATTCAAGAATAAAAGAGACTTATTTGCTCTTAAGTGATAGAAATGCCATGTTAGAAGCACAGCTCATTGAATTTGAGAAAATGAGGTGTGTTAGTAGGGATGCTAAGAAGGAACTTGAGAAAGTGTTAGAAAGGGAAGAAATTCTTAAAACACAACTTGAAATAGAACAAAGTGTGATTGCAAAATGGAAAGATTCCAGGAATGTTTCTACCAACATCATTAATGTTCAAGGTATGGAATCTTTCTGTGAGCAATCATGGAAAAAAGAACAAAGAGAAGCTAGGGTATGCTGGTGAAACCTTAGAATCAGAAACAGAGTCAACAAACAACAATGATCATTTGTTGAAGGTTGATACGTCAACGGAATGCAAGGTTTCGTTGACAGATGAACCATCAACCGATCAGGGTGTTTCGTTGACAGGGAAAAAGAAAGTAGAACTCACTAGACTTAATAACAAGTATGGTCCTGTCACTAAGAACTTTGTTCAAGGTGAGTCTAGTAAATCAAAGAAAGTTGAGAAGCCTGTTGAAAGAGCAAATGTAGGTCACTTGTCTAACAAGCAATTGCGAGACAAGTTAGAGAAAGTTCAAGTTGAGGTTAAGGGCAATAAAAAGAATAACAGGAATGACAAAGTAGGGATTAACAAACACAACAATTACACACCTGATAAATATGCTCCTAGAAAAACATGTGTCAATTGTGGAAGTGTTAGTCATTTATCTGCTAACTGCAAATCTGTTAAGAAGACCACTACTGTGAAAATGCCTAAGCCTGTAATGAATGTTTCCATGCCTACAATGCCTGTTATGCCTAATCTGTTTGCTCTATATGCACAATTTCAGAATCCATATGCTAGCATGCCATTTGTGCCTAATCCATACATGAATATGTTTAATGTGCCACAAATGCCATGGAATGTGAATAACATGTTTGTTCCTCCAACTATGCATGCTGTGAATGAAAATGTGAGCAACCCTCAGAAATCAACACCAAAGATAAAGATTGATTTAAATCAATCTGAGCCTAAGGTGAAAAATGATATAAAAGGAAAATCAAAGGCTAACAAAACAGGACCCAAGGAAACTTGGGTACCAAAATCAACTTGATTTGGTTTTATTGTGTGTAGGGAGACAAAAGGAATCTTTGGTACTTGGATAGTGGTTGTTCAAGACACATGACTGGTGATTCTACCCTGCTCACAGAGTTTCAGGAAAGAGCTGGCCCTTGTATTGCTTTTGAAGATGACAGCAAAGGCTACACTAAGGGATATGGCTTAATTTCAAAAGAGAATGTCATCATTGATGAGGTTGCATTGGTGGATGGTCTTAAGCACAATTTGCTTAGTATCAGCCAACTTTGTGACAAAGGATTTTTAGTTACTTTTTCAAAAGAAGCCTGTGTTGTTTCTAAAGGAGGAAACAACAATGTGGTAATGACTAGATTCAGAAGAGGGAATGTGTACATTGCTGACTTTAGTAGCACAAGTCCAGACACCATCACTTGTCTTTTCAGCAAGGCAAGCAAGGATGAAAGTTGGCTATGGCACAAAAAATTGTCTCATTTGAATTTCAAGGTTATGAATGATTTGGTGAGTAAAGATCTTGCTAGAGGAATTCCACAGGTGGAATTCTCCAAGGATGGTTTGTGTGATGCCTGTCAAAAAGGGAAACAAAAGAGGGCATCATTCAAAAGCAAGACAGAGTCATCAATTGTCCATCAGCTTGAGTTGCTCCATATGGATCTGTTTGGCCCTGTAAATGTCATGTCCATTTCAAAGAAGAAATACTGTCTTGTGATTGTTGATGATTTTTCTAGATTTACATGGACCTTCTTTTTGCACTCCAAAGATGAGGCAAGTGAAATCATTATCAATCACATCAAGATGGTAAACAATCATCCTGATTTCAAAGTAAGAAGGATTAGGAGTGACAATGGGACAGAATTCAAGAATTCAAACATGAAGGTGTTCTGTGAAGAAAATGGTATTTTGCATGAGTTTTCAGTAGCAAGGACACCACAACAAAATGGTGTAGTTGAAAGGAAAAATAGAACACTTATTGAAGCTGCAAGGACAATGCTAGATGAATCAAAGTTACCAACTTATTTTTGGGCTGAGGCAGTTAACACAGCTTGCTTCACTCAAAATATTTCTTTGATTAATCAGGCCAAGGAAATGACCCCTTATCAACTACTCAGAAGAAAGAAGCCACTATTGGATTTTCTTCATGTCTTTGGATGCAAGTGCTTTGTTCTGAGAAATCAAGCTGGGCATTTGGGGAAATTTGAAGAAAAGGCAGATGAAGCAATATTTGTGGGATATGCAGCAGGGAAAGCTTATAGAGTCTATAATCTCAGAACCAACATTGTTATGGAATCTGTACATGTTGTTTTTGATGATCTCAAAATTCAAGGTCTCTGTGATGAAGATTTCCATGAAAGTCTTTCTTTTGAGAATGAGGAAGGAGATCAAGTGAATCATGTCAAGGCTATTGAGAAACAGCCTAAAGTTGTTGTGTCTAGCACAGATGAAAGCATCAGTGAAGATGAAATTGCTGCATTAAGATTGAAAAGAATAGCTGCTAGCCGACCAAATGGTCATTTCGTTGACAATCATGATGAAGGATTCGTTGATAGTCAGAATGAGCGTTTCGTTGACAGTCAAAATGGTCATACCGTTGACAGTCACAGAAATGCCTCTAGGAGTGATCATTTAGGGACAACAAACTCATGGGGAGTTTCTCAAGGACAAATATCCAATCAAGGCAACCATGATCATGAAGCTACTTCTTCAAGAGCAAATCTACCTCCCTCAAGGAAATGGCCTAAAGATCATCCCTTTGAACTTATTATAGGTGATGTTTCTTCAAAAGTCCAAACTAGAAGAGCAACTCAAGAGGAATGTTTATATAGTAGCTTTCTGTCTCAAGATGATCCAAAGAAAGTTGAGGATGCACTTCTAGATCCAGATTGGGTTTTAGCTATGCAAGAGGAGCTAAACCAATTTGAGAGAAACAAAGTTTGGAAGCTGGTGCCCAAGCCTAAGGACAGGAGTGTCATAGGCACAAAATGGGTGTTCAGAAACAAGATGGATGAAAATGGCATAGTCACAAGGAACAAAGCTAGATTGGTTGCAAAAGGCTATTCACAGGAAGAGGGAATTGATTTTGATGAGACCTTTGCTCCTGTTGCAAGACTAGAAGCAATAAGGATTTTCCTAGCCTATGCAGCCCATGCCAATTTCAAGGTCTATCAAATGGATGTGAAGAGTGCTTTTCTGAATGGGGAATTGGAAGAGGAGGTTTATGTGAGTCAACCTCCTGGTTTTGAAGATGATGATTTTCCGGAATATGTATACTTCCTCCTCAAAAGCACTATATGGTTTGAAACAAGCACCTAGAGCCTGGTATGACACACTTTCTCAGTTCCTCCTTGAGAATCACTTCACTAGAGGTACTGTAGATAAAACTCTTTTTCACAGGGTTGTGAATGGCTCTGCTATACTTGTTCAAATTTATGTAGATGACATAATTTTTGGGTCTACAGATGAAAATTTTTGTCAAAAGTTTGCCAAGCTTATGCAAAGTAAATATGAAATGAGCATGATGGGAGAATTAACTTACTTTCTTGGTCTCCAAGTGAAGAAAGTTAATGAAGGCATTTTCATTAGTCAAACAAAATATATTCATGATTTGTTAAAGAAATTTAACTTAATGGAATGCTCTCCTGCCAAAACTCCCATGCCTACTGCCTCCAAACTTGAATTGAATACTAAGGAAAAATCTGTGGACATTTCAAGTTACAGAGGCATGGTAGGCTCACTTTTATATTTAACAGCTAGTAGACCTGATATTATGTTTGCTACATGTCTATGTGCTAGATTTCAGGCTGATCCTAGGGAATCCCACTTAGTTGCTATTAAAAGAATTTTCAGATATCTCAAAGAAACACCAAACCTTGGCATTTGGTATCCTAGAGAATCTGGCTTTGAACTAATTGGTTATTCAGATGCAGATTATGCAGGATGTAAAATTGACAGGAAAAGCACAACTGGCACCTGTCAATTCCTAGGAAACAAGCTTGTGTCATGGTTCAGCAAGAAACAAAACTCAGTTTCTACCTCCACAGCTGAGTCTGAGTACATTGCAGCTGGAAGTTGTTGTGCACAGATTTTATGGATGAAAAATCAACTACTTGATTATGGATTAAGAGTTGAGAAAATTCCTATCTTCTGTGACAACACTAGTGCCATTGCCATTACTGAGAATCCAGTGCAACACTCAAGGACCAAGCACATTGACATCAAATACCATTTCATTAGAGAACATGTTATGAATGGTACTGTGGAGTTACATTTTGTTCCAAGTGAACAACAACTTGCAGATATCTTTACCAAGCCATTTGATGAATCAACATTCTCAAGATTAGTAAGTGAGCTAGGTATGCTAAATTTCTCTGAATTATTTTTGAGATTTTTGCAAGTTATAATGCAGCCAGAAATTTGCTATGTTTTTCTGTGAATTAATTTTCTAAGAAAAATGTGAAATTTTGTCTAAGTCAAAATTACTATGTCAACGGAACGCACCATTTCGTTGACAGTATTAGCACTTTTCTGGGTGTTTCGTTGACAGCACTTTTTATGTCAACGAAACGCAGCTTTATCAACGAAATAGACGGGACCTTAAACGCCCTATTCTGATTCGTTGATATAGCGCAGTTAATCTGAACCGTTGAAATTTGACCCGTCTTTTACCACGATCTATACATACACCCCTGTAAGTATAAATCATGGTAATACTTTAAAAGTAACGGTTATATTTTTTAAGCCAATCCAGTAATTTACATTTATTATTGGACTTAATTTTTGAGAATTTTTGGGGGAGTATTTAAGAAATTTTATTTTCTTTAATTCTTTTCTACCTGCTCTCAAAAATTCCAAAGGCTTTCTTACTCTTTCTCTCTCAAAGCAAATCATAGTTCAAGCTTTCTTTACTCAACAATGGCATCCATCGTGAAACTCATGTCTGCTGGAGGGTTCATTTATGAAAAGAACAACTACATTCCTTTTGTTGTTAAGGAAAGCCCGAACAGAATCTTCTTCAAGATGATGGATTTTATGATGAATTGCAAACTGAGCTACGCAATGTTTCACTCTACACCACTCTACAATGAGATAATCGAGGAGATTTGGACATCATGTGAGTACAGTGGGACAAATTGCACCTTGCAATTCACCATTCAAGGTAATGAGTACATAGTCAATTCTGATGTGTTGCAAGCATGCTTACACCTTCCTAAAAATAATTGCTCTGCTTTGCCCACATATACTGAAATGATTAACATGCTAAATTCCATAAACTACTCTTTGCCTACTGATAATCTGGGTAAAATAATTAGGAGAGGTTTGGTTAGGGAATACAGTTATTTAGCTGATCCATTCATCAAGGTCTTTTCTGGTAAAATTAGTAATTTTGATGCATTAACTAATTCCATGTTGATTCTATTTACCATGCTCCTAACTGATAGATATTACAACTTTAGCACCCAACTTATGTATGAAATTGGTGCTAAGTTGGGTGATAAGGCAAATAGGAAGAAAAATATCTATTATGCTAGATTTCTGATGATGTTGGCTAACCATGTTAGTCCAGCACCATTGGTCATCTCTAACCCTATTTCTAGGTTTGATTGCTTTGTGTAAGAAAAGAGAGTATTGACAGACATACTGAGGCTGAACCACAATGGTGATGTTCCAGTGGTGTATCTGCCAATAATTGAGGTAACTACTACTATACCTTCTAGTATAACTGTTACTTCTACTGTTTCACCCAACCCTGTTGCTATGGAGTCTGTAGTTGTGACCCAACAGGCTCCTGCCCCAGCAACAAAATCAAAATCAAAGAAATCCTCCAAGCCAACCTCAGGTGCTTCCCAAAAGGCACCTGTTATAAAATCCACTACACAACCTAAGGGGAGTGGTGCAGGTGTTGTGAGAGGTGAGGGAAGGGGTGAACATAAAAGAAACCCTAAGGGTAAGGAAGGAAAGATGAGTGTGATCCAGCCAAGCCCCATTGTGTCTTCCCAACAAGGCACAGTGAGCAATATGGAAATTAGCTCAACTCTAATTGTATCCTCCCAAAAGGATGCAGTTATTGAAACAAGCTCTCCTCCAAGAGCACACTCCAAAAGGGTAAGGGACACTTCAAGCCCACAGTCTACTATTTCCCAATACCAAAGGAGAGTGAAGCAAAAATCCCAGGTTTCACAGGGTGCACACACACTGGAAGCAACACTTCCAGCTTCTCAAATTCAGTTTGATGTAACCCCTATCATTACTCTGGGGTTATAGTTCCATTCTCTAAATATAAATCTTGAACCAACTCCTCAAAATTCACCAACTCAATCATTAGATGTGGATATGATCCATTCATCTATTCCTGATTCTCCAACTCTTTTCTTGGAGAAGCCCCACTCTGACATTGGTGGTCATCACTTGTTAAGTGATTTGTTGGGCCACCAATCATCCTTTTATGAAATTACAAGAGGATCTGTGGAACAATCTCTAAAATCAATCACCACAGATTCTACTGTAATTTCACATTCTCCAAGTGCTTTCTTTGACTTCATCAACGAAACAGTCTCTTTCGTTGACAAGTGTTTCTCCATCAACGGTATCCATACCGTTGACAGTTCAAACTACCATACCGTTGATATTTCATTCTGCACCTCTTATTGAAAATCAAGTTGTTTCCACAACTAGTGCAGATGATCTAGTGGTAGTTGAAACACTTCTAGGAATGAGAGGGAGTGAAACTGAGAGGCTGGCTTGCAGCCAGGCAAAAGGAGAGGTTAAGAGTGAGAGGCTGACTATTTTTTCCAGTCAGGCAAAAGGAGAGGCTGAGGATTCCACCTTAGTAGGTGAAGGTGAGAGTGTGAGAGGTGTGAGCCATGGGGAGCCCATGATGCAAGAAAATAGAGGAGAGAGAGAAGGGACTACATGAGCTATAAGGGATGAAGCAGCCATTGCAAATGAGTTAATGGAGGTTCATGAGGGAGAAATGGAACTTACTTTCCAAGAGCATTATCAACAAACTCTGGATAGTATTTCCCTGGATCCTGAAACCTTTACTCATCCTGTGCCAGCCTATCAAATTATGGCTCAACAGGGCAATGTGGAGGCAGAAAGGTCATTCAAATCCATACAACTGCATCCATGCAAAGAACAAAGGATGCAATCACCAATCTGTCTCCAGGAGCTGCAGCAAGTGGTGAGTTTGATTTTTCTGTTGACGATGACAGTTTTGGTGACAATCTACAGGTGGCCATCACTTCACAGTCTGGGACTTCTGTGGTGCCCCCTACACCAAACTGGCTTTCTCAGGATATGCAAGGAAGAATCACCTTGGATACTGCAATTACCAGGAAGTACAATGAGGCCTATCTGGCTCATGAGTCTGCAAATGCCAATGACAAGAAATTCTACAAGGCTGTTATGGATTCACTGGAAATCCAAAGACTACAGATGATGCAGACAAGGATTGAAGCTAGAGAAATCAAGGACTCAATTAGCAATCTTAAGGATGCTACTGACAGGAGGCTAGATGAAAAGCTTCCTCTTCTCACTATGTCCAAGATGAACAGGTTTTTCTCTAAGGAACCTGAGGTGGCTACCTCCTTGAAGACTCTCTCTTCTAGAGTGGACAAGGTGGAAGCTACTTTATCTCAGATGCAAAAGGAACAGGAGAAGCAAACACAACTTTTAGCCCAACTAGTGGCAGCTCAAGGACTCCTAGTCATTTCTTTTGATGATAACAAAAAGGGGGAGAAAACTAAGGAGCTAGACATTCAAATCACAAAGGTTATGGTCCCAGCCATTTCCCTACCAAAGGAGCCATAAGCAATGGGGGAGTCAGGAAAGGCTAAACTGGATGGCATTGACCCGATTCAGCAAGCATCTATGAAGCTACAACTTGCTGAACAAATAAAAGACCACTGGTCCAGCATAGATGCAAGAGTCAAGAAGATAGCTGAATCTTCAAAGAATTCAAATCCATCAACGAATCAAGCTTCTTCTACAGCACCATCAACGGATGCCATGGTTTTAGTGTCAACGGAATGGGAGCCACAGACCAATTCTTTCTATGAGGTAGAGCCCCTTCTACATGGAGTCACTCAAGGTCCAAGGAAGGAAAAAGGACAAACTTCATGCATTAGGGATGTGGAACAAGCTACACTTCAAAGAAGCTTATCTCCCAAGTCCCCTGCTAAACCAAAGGGCAAAAACATAGCAAGGATTTTCTATCCTGCACCTTATCCAGATGAGCTCAAGGTTCTTGGACTACTTATCACAAAATGCAAAGAAAGCAATGATCCTGAGATAAGGAAGCAAAGGGCAATTGTCTACAGGAATGGACAAGAAATCTGTGTTTGGGCTGGTCACCCAAACATTGCTGAAGCTAAGGCTGAAGAGTCAGAAAGAGCAGCAATGCAAGCACTTGCAGTTGCTCAATCTCTTGATGAAGAAGAAAGACACCTAGAAGAAAAAGCCAGAGAGGAAAGGAGTACAAAGAAGAGCATAAGGCAACCAAAGGCAAGAGCTAGGAGAAACATAGCCTTTGAGAATGATGACTCTCAGAGTATTGCAACAGACTCTTCTGTACCTATTGCACCTCCAACAATTCCTGATCCAGTTTCAGAGGTAAAGTTAGCCTGTGATCCTAAACATCCTGTCAATTTCCATGATCAGCCAATTGAGCCAAAGGGAGAGCCAATTGAGTTTGATGAGGCCAACTTTCCAAAATTCCTCTTTGAAATGGATCCAAAGAAGAAATCTAAGCAGAGGGCTGCCAAGGCTAAGCCAATTCTTGTAAGGAGACCACAAGCTGAGAAACCCCCTACCAACCCAGAAGACTTCATCTACATTGCTGATATCAGGGAGAACAACTCCAACAGGAAAGAAAATTCATCTCCAACCTTTTTGGATGATGGAATTCAGAGATAAGGACAACTGTAGAAGATTCTTCAGAATAGAAGACCAACTGGAGAAGGCATCCAATGAAAATCTGAGATTAATGTAATCCAAGTTGGGGAATCAAGATGAAGAAGAGAAAATTTTCTACAGAAGACTTCAAGCTCAGATTGAGGAGAACAATGCAAGAAAAGGGAAGAAAACAAGACCACAGAGGCAAAGATGAAAAATCTGCTCAGACTAGAGGAGCAACTCTGTGCACTTGTTTTGTAATATTTTCTACTTTGCATTTCAATTAAATTCAATGAAACTCAATGCAATTTCTATTTTTATCATGTGTAATTTGACTGAGTGTTTTTGTTATCATCAAGGCTCTTGATTTATGGCTGTTATTTTATCAGTCATAAATTGGGGGAGATTGTTAGGAATATGTTGTTCTTGATGATAATTATAAAACACTTAGTAGATTTTGTATTAAGTCATTTTTGTAACTGTCAACGAAATGGCATGCTTTGCAGCATTTCGTTGACAGGAAGCTCATCAACGAAATGAGTGATGTAGCAATTGCACTGTACAATACTTCTAGTTTGATATGCATTTCGTTGTAGGTATTTGTCATTAATTCCGGTATATTTGTTTGTGGTATATTCGTGTTGATGGTTTGATGACTGAGATATTTAAAAATTTAAGTGAGCAATAGTTGTTGTAAAATTAATATTCCTCTTTTCTACTGTATTTTATTTGTTTAATCAGAAGATCATGTGATACACATTTATGATTTGGATGTGAATAATTTGTTGTCGATTTTCGAGTGGATAAGTATTTGATGTTTCTTTACTGCATAATCTGTTCTTTAAAAAACTCGATATGATTTTACATACATATTCTTAATTAATGTTGATGGTTTGATGATAAAGACATTTGAAAATTTAAGTCATGAATAGTTGTTGTAAAGTTAATATTTCTCTTTTTTATTATATTGTATTCGTTTAATCGAAAATTAGTGTGATACATGTCTATGATTTGAATGTGAATAGGTTGTTGTTGATTTTCGAGTAAGTAAGTATTTGATGTTTTATTACTGCATGATTTGTTTTTAAAAAATTCGATATGATTTTACATGCATATTTTTAATTAGTTAACAATGATAACTCTCTCACAAATCACTTCGACCACAATGAAGATAACATGAAATCATGTCACATTACTAACTATTCGATATCATAAATTCATGTTATGTATAAATTTATTTCAATATCATTAATATATTCTATTACTTTTTTAAATAATATATATCATTTAAAATATCATGTATATAAAAAATAAGTATTAATTACAAAACAATTAATATAATTTAATAAAGATTAGTAATTAATGTGTAAATATATTAATATGAAATAATAATTGAGAATTAGTATGAAATAATTAAGTAAGGGTTAATAATGTCATTTTATAATTCAAAGGGTATATCTGTCATTTCACCTTGATTAAATTGTCTCACAAACCCCGTAGTATTAAATTGTCTCTTATCCATCTTTTAGTGTCTCTTTGGCTTTTCTTTCCTTTCTCCCCGTCTCTTCCACATTTTCTCATCAATTTTTGTTTTGGATTTGTATTTTGATCGGTTCATTAACTCCATGTCTTCTAGTTTATGTTCGTTCTAGGACGTTGTGGTAGGTCATTGGTAATTCTAATGGCCGATGACGGATTTCAAGACATGTTATAATTGAGAATTATTTTAGATTTAGTTTAGATTTTATTAGTTTCCCTAATAGTTGGTGTTCTTGATCTTGCGTGCACTAACCCAGATTTCTGTTTTTCTAAAAAAATTATCAGTTAGAAATCGACATCACTGCAATGTTTCGCCCACTTGTGTTTTGATGATTAATCTCTTCGATTCGATATATTCTTGGATTCTCAAATAGTCTAATGCTTTGTATTGTTATATCACAGTGTTGTGGATTGATTTCTCTTTCATGTAATATCTAATATGTAATTTTTTCCATCAATTTTGTAAATTTGGAGAATATTTACATTCTCGTTGTTGTACCTCTTTGAGAAAGTGATTCTAATTAATATATATTTCAATTTCGTCAAAAAAAAAAACTCCCTAGTTACTCTAGTAGGTTATTGTTGATTTGTCAATAAGTATTTGATGTTGCATATTATGTTTTTTTAATAAATGAATGCCCATGTTACATGGGATTAAACTTATAAAAATATTACTCGATATGATTTTGCACGTGTAATCTAAATTTATTATTAATTTTTTTGACAGGGACCCGTACTCTAATGAATAACTCTACATCATCAATCCTTTAAAAAACAACTAATATGATTATAACATGTATTTGATATTACCTCAATATCATTGTCCTTTTAATCATATTTTATAAATATTTTAAATTATATATATATTACATAAAATAACATATGTACATGTACATGCAAGTATTAATTACAAATTTATTAGTATACTTAATGAAGATTAGTATTAATGATTATAGATATTAAGATGAATTAATAACGAAGAAATTAATATGAAGTAAATAGAGTAGGGGCTGAAAAGTCATTTTATATTTTGAAGGGTATAGTTGTCTTTTAACAGTGAATAAATTGTCTCACACAAACCCCCTAGTTACTCTATTATATATACTAGCATAAAAGCCCGTGCGAGGTGTTGCGTAAAATATAGATGTGCAAGTGTACACAATCGCAAGCAAGTAATATAGTAGTAAATACCAGATATCGTTCCTCAAGGACTGCAGATTTGTATTAATCGCAAGTAAAATCAAACAATTCAGTTATAGAACACAAGATAAGTTTTGGTTTTATACTAACACTAATTAATTAACAACTAAATAAACTAACTAAACTAGCAAAGAGAGTTGGATGAGTTTTAGATACGAGAAGATAAGTCAAGATAATTATTTCCCCCTAATATGTTCATGTTGGTAATAAAGCAGTGTAATACTATAGCAAATTCACAATTTACTAACCAGAACTTTAATGATCATAGGTTTCTCTCGAAATCACTATGGTATAGATTCTATAAACTAAACCAACATATGTCTATGCCAATTTAATCTCAAGAATACGATTAAGCACCAACTTCACACGGTTATGCAAGGTAACAATATATGTCTATACCGTCACAAAATTAATATCAACAGATATAATCATGCACCATTCAAGTTATGTGTCAGTTAACTATAACCCTCTCAGTATTATAATTAACTCAACTATCTACTAGAGTTGGCCAAACAATAGCAAATAATATATCATGAGATTTACTTGAACGAACAAACTGTGAACTGCATACAAAACTTCTTATCAAAACACCAACAATCTCATACTAGGGTTTCATAAAAATCCCAACTTTATAAAGGTTAGTTCATAATCAAGATCTCAAAACAATCCAAGATTTGATAGCACATAAACATAATTAAAAGAGTTAAGGAGAGAATTCTAAACACAAAGATGAAGAAATCAATTCCAGTTGAACGTCTTCAATGGCTGAATCTCCGTCTTCAAGCTTCTTCTATTTCTCTCTGTCTTGTGTGTCTATCTCTCTCTCTCTTACGATCGTCTGGTCTATATTCATATTAGGTCTGAATAATATATATAATAATATCTCTAATAAAAGTTTTTTTAATTATTTAATACAAATACAAGGAGTTTCCTAATCAGAATTGAATTCCAATAAAGAAATTCGTAGCTGACTGTTGGGCTCTGTTTCTGGACTGACTCGGCTGGATTTTAATATCAATGCCACTTCTGAAATAAAGCTCTTCTCATAAGCTTTCCGTGGGCTGTTGAATCATCTGAATCGGATTTATAGAACTCTAGTTATGGCCCAAACAGTGTGAACTGCGCAAGTGGGTCATAAAATCCGAGTTTTAATCAAATAAATCTCCAACTCTTTCCTTTTAAACTCCAAGCCTTCCTTTATTAAAACTTCTTCATACCTACAATAAAACATTTTAATTTATTAAATAAAAATCCAAATCAATATAAAATAACTAAAATATAGGGACAAAATTAGGATAAAGCTCACGCTTATCACATCCCCACACTTAGCATTTTGCACGTCCTCGGGCAAAGAAGAAATAAAAGACTGAGTCTTAACTAACTAATACCACTTCCGTAGGTGATCACGGTTGCATTTGGCATATGCAACAAGCCCTTTAAACCCCTAGGCAGCCCTAGTGGACGAGTAAGGTCTCGGGAGGGTTTATAGTAAATCTACCCACAAAATCTTATTTGGGTTGACTGCCAAGTCTCAAACATGAAATATATCATAGCACACCACACATGCAAACTTAACCATGTAATAGCTCTTAGATGTCATATAATGCAATTCCTCAACTTTACACACCAACACAATTATTCAAGTGCACGCACATAGTCTGAACGACTAAAATATGTCATGAATAACATCAAAGTCTCAATCAACAAGATAATAGCATGCTTTAGATGGAAAAATAACTTCACAAACAGTCAAAGCACACAAGTGTTTAGGTGTAACTGTATCACTCAAATTCAATCAAATGCACATGTGCTACCATAAGCTTGCTTGTCCACCAAAATCTCTAGACTTCGTGTTCGTATAAATCAAAAGGTCTTTGTCAAGGGTTATAACGAGGCTTAGGTGAGGGGTAGGAAAATGAAAAGGCTGCAATTGGCTAAACTTGACAACTAATAGAGCATAATGTTCATATATACTTGAAGCACACAACATGAAACTAACCTTGAGATATCATCCCACATACAGATATAAAACCCGTAAATTTCACATTGTAAGAACCATAGAACATACACTCTCTTTTCTTTTTTTCCAGAGAGAGATTTGTTTTTCACTTTTTTCATATTTTTCAATTTCTTTTTTCTCTCTCTCTTTCTATTTTTTCTGCTTTTTTGTTGTTGACCTTTGTGACTTTATTTGAAATGTCACCAACAAGAAGTAGCCAAACCAATTTAAATCCCACCAAAATTCATACATTAACAAAGATATCCCCACACTCAATATTTTACCAGTCTCAAGTATATATCACAATGCTCTACTAGTCAATCAAGACAAGAACAAATTAATAGGCTCAAGATTGTGATGGTAATATACGAAGAAAAAGGATATAGGCTCAAGGGGGCTCAATAAGGATTATTTTTCAGGGTACTGTTTGGGACAATACGGTTAATCCTAGTGCCTTTATCATTTTTACACAATACACAATATCAATATACGCATGACCTGGTTTAAAGCAAGTTCTAGAGCAACATGCACAATGACGAATAACTCACCACAAAAAAAAAAGATTGATAAAAGATGTATCAATCATAAATTAAGGCTCAAGATCTCACGGGTGATAGCATGCTAAACTCATCAAAATTGACAATGACGTGCATCAAGTTTTGAAATTTTCGCAAGCACATACGAGACATCATCATGTATAAAGTATTTTACGCCAAGGAGACAAATACATGACACTCGCAAAATAAGTCTACATGGTGTGTACTTATCCTTATTTACATGCTATTTTGACAAGGCAATCAATTTTTTAAGTTTTTCTAATTTTTTTTGTGTTTTTTTCTATTTTTAAACTATCCTAATAAAAATCTAACAAATTAAAAAGAAAAAAAAACTAATTTTTTTTTAATGTTTTTTTTATATTGGAAACCCCTCCTCACACTTAAGTGGTTCATTGTCCCCAATGAATAGTAATAATAAATATACACTAACTAACAAGATTCTAAAAAAAATACAAAAATAAAAATAAATAAAAATTATATATATGCAAAGAAAGGTTCAAAGTACTCCCCTAATTCCGCAGTAAATGCACGTTGAATATTATTATTGAAGCTTGCTCCTCCCTCTTGTGCGTATGCTAAAATTACAGCTCCAAATTTTGATTATTAATTAGACAAATCAGTTACTAACACCAACAACAAGTTGGTGGAGCGGTTGAGGTCTTTTTATTGCATGCTAGAGGTCAGGGGTTCAATTCCCCACCCCATCCATTTCCTTGTAATTTTTGCAGGAAGACAACTCCCAGCTGACGCGGATGCTAAGCTGGCACCAGGTGGATAATTGCATGGCAGCTTGGCTGGATCATATGTATTGGGCTGAAAATGAGTTGGGCTTGTACTGGACTGAAACATCACGGCAGCTACTATGTTGGGCTGGACCAGATAGTAATTGAAACTATTGGTTGGGCCAGAGATATGTGGGCTGAAGAGAATCAACCCACCAGTATATATCAAGCACAGCATGAAGTGAGATGCATGCGTTAACAGATAATCTTACACCGCGGGTAGTATGTGACGCACCACAGGTTGACTTGCGCATGGAACACAATGGTTCACAGCGATTCCCGTACCGTGGGAATTAAAATTGCATCGCGAGAAAGTAAACACAGAGCACAGAAAAGTCGGCACCACACGCGAGAGGCATTCAACAGTCAGGGAAATTAAACGCCAGTGTCATAAATCACGGTATTAAATCCCCGCCTTCAAGCAACTTTTTCGACTTTTTTTTTTGGCTAGTCCATTCACACTATTTACATTCAAAATCATGGGTTGCCTCCCAAGAAGCGCCTTTCTTTAACGTCTTTAGCTAGACATGAGACTAACTTTTTCAGTTAATAATTTTACACCATAGTGTAAAACTCCACATTGCATCCCGTAGTGGCCATTTAATAATCTTTCTCGGAGCCACGTCTTTGACGACAAATTTCAGCTTACTATGCTCATCAAAAGTGCTTGTGACATTGTCCACACGCCATAATTGCATACCCGAAGAATAGATAATATCCTGAATATTTGAAATCATCAATTCACTACCTGACTTTTGCTTTTGTAGAACCTCCAAAAATGATTCTTCTTTATCAGGTGATAAATCTGCTGAGATAATGATGGATGAAGTCGAAAATATCAAATTTTCTTGCTGCTCAAAAGAACCCATTACAATGTCCACTGACAAGATCTGCATAATATCACGAGAATTTGACACAAGCCATTCAATACCTATTTTGTTCTTCTGTAGAACCTCAAATAAATTTTCTTTCTTGTCCGGAGGTAACTCTGCTGAGATGATGATAGAACATGGTGGAGATAGGCTCGAATAAAATTTTTGAGAATGAGAGGATGTCAAATTCAATTCCAAATCAGGTGGTTCTTTGACAAATGCTTTTAGAGGTTTGACTTCTGCAGATAGCACTTCCAATGACTCGAAACAATGCACTATTTCTGCAGTTTGTGAATTAAACTCCAACAAAATTAGATTCTCCCCTTCATTATTTTCATATCCGGAATCTAGAATCATGGGCTGCTCCACAGGGTCTTCATACGGATTTTGCTCTAGTTTATCAGAAACTAGAACATCATTTACAGATTTTGTTGAAAAGTCCTCTACATATCCTTCACGATCAGATGTTGTCTGAGAGATCTCCACCTCTTTTCCACTTTCAACAAACACATATTCAGAATGCTCTATCTGGACTTCTTCACAATTTTCAGTACCACTTGGTAGAGAACTTGGCGTTTGATTTTTTATCTCATCAACGAAATCTCGAACTTTATTCCCCAAGTTCCTTATTGAATCTGATTGAGTTTGGATGACATCCAGATTTTCAATAGCTTTCTTCAACAAAGCTTTTACAGAACTGTACTGGTCTTCTTCATCAGGCTCTTGCTGTTGAGGTTGCTGAAAATATGGATTGTTAGAATTCATTGATGAAGTTCCAAGATAAGCTCCTTCATTTATCCATGAATAATTCAGACGTTGGCTCCATGACTGATTGTAAGAATTGGAATATGGGTCACTCAAATTTTGATTACCAGCAAAACAAATAGAATCTGGATTAGAAGGACAGTAGTCATAGGTATGAGCACCGTAACAATAAACACACGAAACTCTATCAGCTTGGCTTCGTGGTGGACACAGTTGTTGCCATATAGGTTGATCCATTCCCATTCTCTAATTCTTCATCATCTCTAACACTGAAGATAATCTAGCCTGTAAGGAAAGAAATTCTTGGTCTCGTGTAGCGCAATCTTCGCCATACCCATTATCCATCGCTTGTGGAAAATACATAACTCTTTGTTGTTGACCTGACAAACAACTGGAATTATCCACATTAGCACAGAAAAACAGACCGAACTGTAAGATAATTAATTTTGCAATAACACTGTAACAGTCCCCGGCAGCGGCGCCAAAAACTTGTTGCGTTAAATATAGATGTGCAAGTGTACACAATCGCAAGCAAGTAATATAGTAGTAAATACCAGATATCGTTCCTCAAGGACTGCAGATTTGTATTAATCGCAAGTAAAATCAAACAATTCAGTTATAGAACACAAGATAAGTTTTGGTTTTATACTAACACTAATTAATTAACAACTAAATAAACTAACTAAACTAGCAAAGAGAGTTGGATGAGTTTTAGATACGAGAAGATAAGTCAAGATAATTATTTCCCCCTAATATGTTCATGTTGGTAATAAAGCAGTGTAATACTATAGCAAATTCACAATTTACTAACCAGAACTTTAATGATCATAGGTTTCTCTCGAAATCACTATGGTATAGATTCTATAAACTAAACCAACATATGTCTATGCCAATTTAATCTCAAGAATACGATTAAGCACCAACTTCACACGGTTATGCAAGGTAACAATATATGTCTATACCGTCACAAAATTAATATCAACAGATATAATCATGCACCATTCAAGTTATGTGTCAGTTAACTATAACCCTCTCAGTATTATAATTAACTCAACTATCTACTAGAGTTGGCCAAACAATAGCAAATAATATATCATGAGATTTACTTGAACGAACAAACTGTGAACTGCATACAACACTTCTTATCAAAACACCAACAATCTCATACTAGGGTTCCATAAAAATCCCAACTTTATAAAGGTTAGTTCATAATCAAGATCTCAAAACAATCCAAGATTTGATAGCACATAAACATAATTAAAAGAGTTAAGGAGAGAATTCTAAACACAAAGATGAAGAAATCAATTCCAGTTGAACGTCTTCAATGGATGAATCCCCGTCTTCAAGCTTCTTCTATTTCTCTCTGTCTTGTGTGTCTATCTCTCTCTCTCTTACGATCGTCTGGTCTATATTCAGATTAGGTCTGAATAATATATATAATAATATCTCTAATAAAAGTTTTTTTAATTATTTAATACAAATACAAGGAGTTTCCTAATCAGAATTGAATTCCAATAAAGAAATTCGTAGCTGACTGTTGGGCTCTGTTTCTGGACTGACTCGGCTGGATTTTAATATCAATGCCACTTCTGAAATAAAGCTCTTCTCATAAGCTTTCCGTGGGCTGTTGAATCATCTGAATCGGATTTATAGAACTCCAGTTATGGCCCAAACAGTGTGAACTGCGCAAGTGGGTCATAAAATCCGATTTTTAATCAAATAAATCTCCAACTCTTTCCTTTTAAACTCCAAGCCTTCCTTTATTAAAACTTCTTCATACCTACAATAAAACATTTTAATTTATTAAATAAAAATCCAAATCAATACAAAATAACTAAAATATAGGGGCAAAATTAGGATAAAGCTCACGCTTATCACGAGGCACGGGTCGCTAGCTTAAATTATGTTTATAAATTATCCTATGCATGATAATTATCGTTTCAAATATATGATTGATATAGAGTTTTTTTTATTGATGGTATATGTGGCTATTGGGTGCTTACTTAAATATGTTCAAGTTTTTAATTTAGAAACTAATACGAGTATTACTAATAGTTGTCATGCTAGTTTACAATTTTTTTGCGGGATAGAATAGATACTTAGTATTCTAGATGAGTTTTAGAACATTACAATCCTAAATTTTCTTCCAATTCTTCAAGATGTTATATTCCGGAGAGTAAGTTTTATTACTGATTTTCATCAAAAGCCTTCGTAAATCTTTTAATACTCTAATTAGGTGTTAGGAATATGTTGTTCTTGATGATAATTATAAAACACTTAGTAGATTTTGTATTAAGTCATTTTTGTAACTGTCAACGAAATGGCATGCTTTGCAGCATTTCGTTGACAGGAAGCTCATCAACGAAATAAGTGATGTAGCAATTGCACTGTACAATACTTCTAGTTTGATATGCATTTCGTTGTAGGTATTAGATAGGTTTTCTAAGTCATGTTGACTAAGTAATAGGTAGGCAAAATAGGTTGGTTAATTGTAAATATATTATGCCTTGTAATTTTGCCTAAGTGAAGACATGTCAACGGTATGAAGATTACTCTGTCAACGGTATGAAGTTTACTCATCAACGAAACGAAGATTACCCATCAACGAAATGAAGAATAAAGCTATCAACGAAACACATCTCTCTACTATCAACGAATCATTATTGCTTTTCTGAATAGTTGACAAAGTGATAGTGACAGTTATCTGACAGATCAAAAGGAGATATGGAAGTGTAATTGGCATTGGAAGCCATCAAAATGGACATAGGGAATAAGGAAACATTCCAATTTCCAATCTGGTTTTTGAGTGGGATCACTATAAGCCTGCAGACAGAAGACAAAGATCTCCAAGGACCATTGGACAAAAGGGATGAAAAACAAGCTACTGGCGGTTACCTTTAGTGTACTTTAGTGTAGCCAAAAATAGTATTGTAAACTTGGGAATATATATAACCAAGTGTAGCAGTTAAAATAGAAGTAAGAGAAGAAAAACAAATAGATTGTATTAGCTATCTTTAAGAGCATACTTCTCTACATTCTTGTAACTGAGCAGCTGTGTACACTTTGTATCACAGATTATTTCCGCAATAAAAACACTTCAGTTGGATCATCAAACAATCCAACTGAAATTATTTAAGTGCTTGTGTTTTTATTTTATAAGTTCAGTTTTATTTCGAAAGCTGTTTTTAAGTTTGAGAAATATCTAGAATTGTATTCAACCCCCCCCCCCTTCTACAATTCTGTTAGGTCATTTGGGATTAACATTAGGTCTTGCGCTTTCGGTTCTTAAAACTTTCTTTCTAACTCGTTCATATCTTTTCTTGCAATTTGTTGATTTTAAGCATTCTTTTTCTTTGTTTCGCTTCCTCTATCTTTCAGACTTTCAAAACATCGAACAATTCAGTGCCAAGTAATTAGCCCAAACGCAACAACTTGGGTAATCCACAAACCCACCCCAGATTCCCAAAAGATCATAATTTCTTGGTGCAATTTGTAGTAATATTTTGTGTTATAAACTGAACTAAAGTCCCAACTTTTCTCGATTTTGAGACTCGAGTGGTACAAACTCCCCCACTTAAACTCTTGACGTCATCATTAGGTCTGAACGGATAGCCCATAGGTCCAAGATCGTACATCTCTAGCGATTGTGAAATAATACTTGCTAGTTCATGTCCCCACCTCTGGACCTCAGTCTATTGTGAAATAATACCACCAGCCTTCATGTGCCCACCTCCAGCAACTTCACGAATCAACCGAATAAGCAGGCCAATTGGCCCAAATGCAATAATGTGGGTAATCTACAAACCCACCGCAGGTCTCCAAAAGATCACGATTGTTGGTGCACTTAGTAGTTGTACTTTGTCTTATAAACTGGACTAAAGCCCCACATTTCTCGATGTGAGACTCGGGTGTTACAATATGTTTTAATTTAATAATATTTCAATCTATTGTCAATATTAATTCTTTATATATATATATAATTTTCACATACAATAAATGTTTTAATTTTACTACTAAAATTTTAAAACATAATTATGTTTAAATGACATAGGTTTGTCTAACCGATAATAATATTAACATTCGTGAAATATTATTTACTATTATAACTTCAATTCTCATGTTTTGTTGCATGAACCCGTGCAAGGTACGGGTCATTTTCTAGTGATTAAAATAAAATTTTATTCTTTGCGGTTTAAAGATTTTATTTAGTTATATTTGTACATTTTTTGTTCGTCTCGTGATAATATACTTACTTTAATTTATATAGATAATTTGATCGATCGGGGCCTATGATTTTAAATAACTCGGGGTGTATAATGTGATCGATCCGATCATAATATTTTTGTATTCTATATAATATCTTGTTTTCTAAAATTTGATAACTGGACTATATATTTTCTCTATTTATTTTTTACACAAATTAGTATCACCAAGTATTTTTCCAGCCAAAATTTATGTGTTTATATTGACTAACTTTTTCAACATGACCATATAATTCGTTTAATTTCTTTTGTTGTACTATCTATTTATTTTTATTATCTCATCTTTTAAATTGTTTTAATTCAAAACAAATAGTTTTCATATGTTATATATGTATATATTAATCCAATTCCAAATAACTAATTATTTTCTTCTGTAAAATGACATTAAAATTCATGTGATAATAATTAAAAATGTCTTATATACACAATGCATCCAATCTAATTATAAATCTAGTCACTTTTATTATATTTATCTATTTATATTGTATTATTAATACCGAAACATTGAAAGTTTTGTAGTCCGTCAGTACGGTACTCGTATTTTGATATTTGCACTTTAGTTCTTTTGCTTTTACAACTTTACCTTAATTTATTAAAAACAACGATTTTGATCAAAATATAATGTAGTCGGTCGGTTAGAATGATACTCATATTTTGATATTTGCACTTCAATCCCTTTACTTTTGCAAATTGACCTTGACATATTAAAACCAACAATTTTAATTAAAATATATTTTTTAAATACTGTTAAACACAAAATTCTTGAAACACAATTTAATCACGTTCAAATACAAACACATACGTCAATTCAACATCGAGTTCAACAATCACATAAAACTATTCAAATTTAAGTTCATCTTCATTAAAAAAAGTATAAATATAAAATAAATTATTAAAATACATATAAGATAACAAATTTAAAAGTTATATGTGCATTGCACCGGCTCTATGTTTGTATATATAAGAAAAATAATCATAAATATCATGTATACTCCCTCCGTCCCACCCAATTATATACATTGGGGGTGGGCACGGAGACCAAGAAAAAATATATAAAATGAGTAAAGTTAGATGAAAAGTGGGTAAAGTGACGGGATCTATCAATATTTAATAATAGATTTGAGATAGTGGAGGAAAGTAGGGGGTGTAATAGTATTTTATATTATTATAGAATAGAGATAGTGGAGAAAAGTAGTGGGTGTAATAGCGTTTTATATTATTAAAAATTACTATTTTTGGAATGTATAGAAATGAGAGGGACATCCCAAAATAGAAACGGTATAGAAATGGATGAGACAGAGGGAGTACATTTTATCGATATGTGCTATATAATAATGCTTATTGTAGAGATAGGCATTCACCCCTTCCCGCCAACCCCGATCCATTCTCTGCCCCGTTTCGAGCGGGGAATTGAGAACTTTTCTGGCGATCGGGAATAAATATGTAAAAATTTCGGGATCGGGGTAGGGTCAGGGATTAGTGTCTCTCCACCACGCTTCCCGGTCCCCAATTTCTATATTTAACAAAAATATTATATATTTTCATATATATATATATATATTAAATTAATTATTATGAATAAATATGATTTGTATATATTCTTATAGTTTAAACTTTCAATCTATTTTTCTAATTTAAAGTTTTCACATGTAGAATACAATTAAATTATAATAATATTTATTTTATCTCTTATTTTAAATAAATATTAATTTGAATTATTATTTAAAATATTACATTAAATTGAAAATATAAATTATATATCACGATTTATCAAACTAATTCTATTATAAAATTTTAAAGAGATTTTTAAAGAGTTTTTTATAGAAATTAATAAATATGATTTAATAATTTAAATATATTGTATAGTACAAGAAAAGTTAGACCCTTATATAAGAAAATAGAATATATTATAGTTAAAGTTACAAAACCGAAATATTTATTTAAAACTAAAGGAAAGATAAAAATACACCACACTTAATATTGTTTTTGAAACTTAATATAGTTTTGTATGATATTTTAATAATCAAAAAATAAATATTATAAATATCCTTTTCAAACATACTCTAAAAAAAGAATTCAAAAAATAAAATTTAATAAGTATTATAAATCACCTTGATTTTTACTTAAAAGTTTAAATAATAACAAATATAGGATTAAGAATGATGTGAGGTTTATGTAATGTGATTTTTCACTCAAAACCAAAAGAAATAATGTAGCTCAATGATTATAAAAATGATTTCCTTAGATCAGGGGTTCGATTCTGCACAAAAATATTATTTACTCATTTTTTTTCTTTCGATACGAGAGGAGTAGCATGTCATGTAATTTCAAAATATATAAGGGTAAAACTGTAATTTCACAGGGGGTTTATTGGCTCAAAATGTCCTTACATTATCTCATGTTCTCCTATTATATATAGAAGAGATAATAGATAGAAAATAGATATGTATTTACGCATAAAATTTGTGAATACATTAATACAAAACTATAAATTTAATAAAAAGATAAAGAGTAGATTAACTAAATTGATAAATTATTTCTTTAATAAATATGTATAGAAATATTAGCAATTAATCTAGAAATTAGCTAGATTGATTCATCTTCCACTTGTGTGTTATATCTTATAATAATATATGCTGATTATTTATGGATGTGTGATCTTTATGATCATATTTTTAGTTAATTTTGCATTAAATTGAATTGTTATTTAATTAATTCTATTTTCTAATTGTAGGAGAGAAAAAAATCTATTTTTATATATTAAAATGCAACAAAGGACAAGATATTGCAATAAAATGGTTGTACAATTATTATTTTATCCCTATTTATTGAAAATTTACAAAAATGACATATCTAAATAGCTTATGTTAAAAATAGAAGAATTTGTGTTGCTCATAGGAATCAAATCCCCTACCTTTCACTCACACCATTATGTTACACTAATGAGTGTTTTTTAAAAATTTTATTGGATAAACCTTATGTTCTCTTCAAATTTTATTTTTTCTTTTATTCTTAACTTTTAAGTAAATAAATTATTGGCTTATATTATTTATAAAAATGAAATGCTAAATTATACATAAATGTAACTCTTAACATTCGTCTCCACGTAAATATTAGATTATTAAAATAATAAATAATATTATATTTTAAGAAAGATCGATATTTTATTTATAAAATTAAATTTAACATACAATTGTATCATATTATTTTTAGGTACTTCAAATTGTAAATATGTGAATTGTATTAGGGATTTTTAGTCGACCAGTTATTTGGTCTTTGAGTGACTTGAATATGTAATTAGTGTAATAAAGATAGATATTTTAGAAAGTACAAAATATAATTGAATTTATGTTGCAAAATGGGAGCTTAAAAATTATAATCTATATTGTACAACTTTATTAACAAACTAATAAAATATATTGTCAATTTGTATCATATATTTTATATAAATTAATAAACTAAACATTCCATGTCATTTTCAAACAAGTTTTATTTTATTATTATATTATGCTGGTGAAATATCATTCCTAAATTTATTTATGCACACCTTGTAAATATTTCGGACTAAAATACCCTTATTTTGATGAATTCTTTTTTGGACCGTTGATACTTTGTTAAATTTTGTAAATATTATTAATATATTTTTGAAATGCAAAACTTAAGTGTGTATTTTCGATTGATAAAAAAATCAAATATAAACAAATCAAACAAGTTGATCAAATGAAAAATACAACAATAACACATCTATCTATCTATCTATTACTATATATTATATGCCAACACAAGGGCAAAAGTTGCCAATTAAATTGCCGCGAAATTATTGTTTTACCATTTTTTTTGAAAAATAACAAAAATGTCACTCGTATATTATTATACAAAAATGTTTTAATAGATGTGTTGCTACAAAGAATCAAATCTCCAACCCCCGATATCCATGGGCTTAACCACTATGCTACATGTCTTTTTGAGTTTATTTTAAAAAACTTATTAGATAACCCACATCTTTTATCTCTTATATTATTTTTTTTACTTTGATGTTTGAATAAATAAAATATTGGTTTGAATTATTTATATAAATTTGTTTTTCTTTTTTCCTTTTCGTAATTTTATATATCTATATATTCAATCACTATATATTATTACAGTGTTATTTTACCCTTTTTTTAAAAAAAAATAACAAAAATGCCACTCGTATATTATTGGCTTTATGACCTTTTGGCCCTTCAAGTATGGACCATTGTACCCATAAACCCTTCAAGTATTAAAGCGTATCTTTTCGCCCCTCAGGTATCAGAAACGTACTCTTTTGCCACTCAACCGGGACAGAATAAAATATCGGCGAATAACGTTATAAATTGCAGGGATAATATCAGAAAGTTTTTTTTTGCATAATCTTAAGGCTTTATGACCTTTTGGCCCTTCAAGTATGGACCATTGTACCCATAAACCCTTCAAGTATTAAAGCGTATATTTTCGCCCCTTAGGTATCAGAAACGTACTCTTTTGCCACTCAACCGGGACAGAATAAAAAATCGGCGAGTAACGTTACAAACTGCAGGGATAATCTCGGAAAGTATTATGCTTTATTATGAAGATGAGTACTTACTATCAAGAAGCTGGTCTAAATCATCGGATTGGTCTGCCATAACTGCAAGAAATTCCCTGTATCTATCTGTGTATGTATATATAGACGGGGGGGGGGGGGGGATCTTTGAAGTCGTGGTGAGAAAGAAATCTGAAAGTGGAAAATGGGTGGGGGGTGGGGGGTGGGGTGGGGGGGGTCAAGGAAGAAGAAGATGACTGCACAAAGTTATCCTGGTGCCCAAGGAATATTTTTATATTTTCTTGGTTTTCAAAATGTTATAATATCTAGAATTGTCTGTTTGTTCCCTTCAGTGTTCTGCATATTCTCAGGGTCCAGCTTCCCTTGAGAGTTAGAATCAACATTTTGTCCATTGCTCCGTACATTGGAAACAGGTTGGTAAGCCTTTAGTACTTTCAGTTTTTGCATATTCTTTTAATGTTTTTTACCACCCTTGTGTTGTTCAAGTATTTCGAAACTATTGCAGTCCACCCTACAAAGTTCACAACGTGCAACTTGCATATGACGTTGTGGAGCCGAGGTAACATTTGGCTGTACAGATGACTGATATGGTATTTCAACTTGGCCAGCTTGATCAATATTAATAGCTGAAGCATCTGCAACTTCTTCAACAGACTTGGTAGTCTCCGGTGCAACATTTCCTGAACCAGATGATGAAATTTGTTGTGAGTTTTGTCTGGGAGTCCATCGACCCCTCCTACGGTTTCCAAAATTTCCCCTCCCGCCACGCCTATATCGATCCACACCCTTCCTACCACAACCCCTGTATGGAGGCCGACTGATCTGCAGAAAAGTCTCAAAAGAGTTTAATAAACCCTTCAAGTATTAAAGCGTATCTTTTCGCCCCTCAGGTATCAAGAACGTACTCTTTTGCCACTCAACCGGGATTATCCAAAACAGTTTGTAAGATTAAGATTATGCAAAAAAAACTTTCCGATATTATCCCTGCAATTTATAACGTTATTCGCCGATATTTTATTCTGTCTCGGTTGAGTGGCAAAAGAGTACGTTTCTGATACCTGAGGGGCGAAAAGATACGCTTTAATACTTGAAGGGTTTAAGGGTACAATGGTCCATACTTGAAGGGCCAAAAGGTCATAAAGCCTATATTATTATACAAAAATGTTTTAATAGATGTGTTACTACAAATAATCGAACCTCCAACCTCCTTCCAAGATATCTATGGGCTTAACCACTATGCTACATGCCTTTTTGAGTTTATTTCAAAAAACTTATTAGATAACCCACGTCTTTTATCTCTTATTTTATTTTTTTTACTTTGATGTTTGAATAAATAAAATATTGGTTTGAATTATTTATATAAATTTGTTTTTCTTTTTTCCTTTTCGTAATTTTATATATCTATATATTCAATCACTATATATTATTACAGTTGTATGTTTTCAATTTAATATATATTAATTATGTTGATTATAATTCATAATTTATATTATATATTTATATTATACTTTATTTGAATTAAATTAATTATTCATGCATAAAATATACTATTAAAATTCGATCTAATATAAGAAATATTATACACATTATATCTCTCAATAATAGTTATTTCTATAATTTTTAAATTAAGAACATTAGCATTCAAATTATACAAAAAATTTGTCTACCTACTTTGTTCGTCACATCCATTTCTTAACAATTTTCTTTTCCAGAATGTATTGTTCATTTGTTAACATTTTCTAAAGTAACATGTCATTCTTTATTAACTTATCTATATCTGTTTCCACCTTTCTAAACCCCTCCCCCTCAACCCCAGTGACGTTCGTGTCAAAAATCGGGGTGAGTTTTTAAAATATAGGATATTACATAGTATATAATTACGTAATGATCAGTCAGACTGTTAGTAGACTATTAAGTTTGGGAAAATTGAAAATTACAAGTTTTGAAAATAGAATTTCAAATTGTATTCCAAAAATTATTGTACGATGTTAAAAAAAAGTATAATCTTTCATAATAATAATAGAACTTTATAGAATACATTAAATTGATTCGTAATGTCATATAATCATTTTAATAAAATGAAATTCTAAATAGGGTTTGTGGGTCCTTGACGACATCCTCTACAACATATACAATATTTCTTATATTCGGTCGAATTTCAATAGTATATTTTATGTATGAATAATTAATTTAATTCAAATAAAGTATAATAAAGATATATAATATAAAAGTATGAATTTTAAACAACATAATTAATATATATTTAATCGAAAACATACAATTGTAATAAAATTCAGTGATTGAATATATAGGTATATAAAATTACAAAAAGAAGCCTCCGGGCCTGTAGATGAGTTGGTGAAAGCACTGGTTATTGACCAAAGCATTCAAGGTTCGATTCATGGGAGCGTGGGGAATTCTTCCTGCACTCTAGGGTCTGGCGCGATACCGGTTGAGGTGTCCGAAAAATACACTTTTTGACCAAAATTACGAAAAGATGAAAAGAAAAACTGATTTATATAAATAATACAAACCAATATTTTATTTATTTAAAAATCAAATTAAAAATAATATAAGATAAGAGAGGAAAGACGTGGATTATCTAATAAATTTTTTGAAGTAAACTCAAACAGGCATGTAGAATAGTGGTTAAACCCATGAATATCTTAGAAGGAGGTTGGAGGTTTGTTTCTTTGTATAACAACTATTAATATATTTTTGCATAATAATATATGAGTGACATTTTTGTGACGGCCATTTAATTAGAAACTTTTGCCCTTGTGTTGAGGTTCCCAAGTAAAAAACTAAAAACAAATAGGTGACATGAATACTCCAAACTGTAATAGGTGTTCATCTCCCAAAGTGTTTATCACAAACTTGAGTGATGTGATAGTGTGCAAAGATGCGTCGGCCTTCACCTTCGTTTTAAAATCCTCCATCTCTTTCATTCATGTTCGATTATATTACAACAACATTGCATGCATATAACCTATTTATAATCTAGATTGCAAAAAAAAAACCAATCGATTCCCGAAAAACAGATAAGAACCGCTCTCTAATGCAAATTACCAATCTACAAACTATCCTTTCTCTGACACACAAAACTCAGGTAAACCTGCTTATAATCGCAAGAAGAACAATAATACACTCGTGCTTCAAATTCTACACTATTTCAATCTGGTCTCAAAATCAATAATAGTCACTTTAAACAAGTCTTAGAACCTTGGCATAGTTACGTTTATGATTCAAAGTAATTACACTATTCGCCAACAAAATTCTTTACTCCTCACTATGCATGAACCATACTTCTCATTTTACGCTCTCAAACTTAAGACTACACAATCATTAAGCTAATAAATCGATCACGACCAACTTTTTCACAATAAAAATTATTGACATCTCTATGTAGGCCCGTGCCTTGCACGAGCTGTTACGCTAGTATATATAATAGAGCAACTAGGGGGTTCTTTGAGCCATTTTATTCCATTTAAATTACCAAATTACCCCTCATTAATATGTATTAATAATTAAATATCATATTTAATAGTAAATGTTAATTACATCACTTATTACTACTTCATTTAATATTTCACCCCTCATTAATATGTAATAATAATAATCGTATTTAATAGTATATGTTAGTTACATCAATTATTACTACTTCATTTACTATTTCAGTATTAAATATTAACAACAAATAATTAGATACATATTTATTAATTATATTTTAGTAACATAGATTAAAATTCTAAATTTATTATGATACCAAGTATTTTAAATCTCTTTTTCAACAAGTAAATATTTTCATGTTAGACAATTTTTAGGAAAAAAAACATTAAATGTGTCTAAAATATTAAAATCGAAAAATGCAACATAGTTTTCTCTTTTTATATTGATAAAAATAGTTGGCATTAAGGGACTTTAATAAGAAAGTTGAAATTGTCGTCGTGCGACTAAAATCAAACATAATTTAACAACACATAATTATGTCAATATGAACTATTGTATAAATCATCTATCACGTATTTATCACTCTAATTCATTATATATTTAACAATAATAATAATATATTCGTATATGAGTAAATCCGTTATTTAGGACTCTTAAGCACAATGTTAAGGCATTACCTACATAAAATCTGCATAGTTTTGTCGTGTATGCAATTTGATCCTTCCGTAAACTTTATTTATTTCAAAACAAAGAGACCTACGTACTGAACAATTTAAGTAGCTGACTCTCATATAGTCGGCTGAATAAAATTTGCATAGTCTTGCCGTGTATGTAATTTGATCCTTCTTTATTTATTTCAAAACGAATAGACTTACATCCTGGACAATTCAAGTAGCTAACTCTCACACCGTCAGTAGAATTAATGAAAAAACATAGCTGTTTGTAACAGCCCCAAATCCGGGGTCAGGGATCTAGGGTTGTCACAATCCATGTATTCCTTGCCTTACCTGTATTACTCACACCATTCATAATTCACCTTCTCATGACCCCACAACATATGTCTCTCA
This sequence comes from Heracleum sosnowskyi, assembly GCA_030848705.1. NCBI lineage: Eukaryota > Viridiplantae > Streptophyta > Magnoliopsida > Apiales > Apiaceae > Heracleum > Heracleum sosnowskyi. The sequence continues at coordinate 44,717,309 of CM061239.1, read as the reverse complement.
CACACACACACACACACAGGTTAGAGTCTCAGAAACGACACAATACAACAACTGCGGAATAAATAACTTTTATTACAATACCCAAATGTCTTTTGAATCTGTCACTGATACAAATATTACAATACCCAAATATCATTTTCATAATATTTATGCAGACTTTTGCTATATTATGAACAAAGTTCTAGTATAATATAAAAGATGAGGTTTCAAAGTAAACCAATATAACCTTTCCAAAAATATCTGCTATGTAAGCAGAATATCAACACATAACTTAAAAGATGAAGTTATAAGGTGATTCAGTATAAACAACTCCCTTACCATAACTCATGTTATGTAAGGTATCCACAGAGTCATAACTCATAAAATAAAAGATGAAGTTGCATGGATTTATTGTCACTTCAATTCCAAACACTTCTCGACCCCCTGCCAACACGATTGGTTCTTCACCCCAATACATGTTGCAGGAATATCCAAATTGGATGATGAACCAATACCGGAGTTGCTACCGCGCCCGCTGTGCCTAACCTTGCTATGATCAGTAGCAGGTCGCACCGCTCAAATAGTTTTCTACATGTAGATGGAAGAATCACGACAGCCTGACATTGTCTACCGCCTTACTGTGACCTCCCGGCCCATTTGGGGCAATAAAAGTTGGATGGGTCCGCGCAACTAGACCACTTACACCACTCCTAGTTCAGATGGAATCCATGACTCTGAAACGTAAAGATCGTCCTCCTTTCCCCAAGTGTAACACTTGTTGATACGACTCCACTAAGTAGTTATATCTAGGTTGGAAAGGAAGATTCTCCAATATTTCCCAAGCTACGCTTGTTAATGGATATCGACTTGTTCCATGAATTTACCCCTCGATCATTGAGGTGGTAACACAACATTAGACTGACAGCAATTAAATTGCTCCAAGAAAATATCTGTCCCTTGACAGTTTTTGAATTGAGAGTTTAAAAGAGTAGTAGTCACTTAAATCAGGCTTCCCATATTTTTGATAGTTGAGCGAGCATTTAAATCTTCTTAAAAGACAGATTCAAATGGAAAAACAGTGTTTTGGGAACCTCTTTTTGGTTTGAAAATAATTGATAATATTTATGAAATAAGTACTCCTTCAATGAATACTCGAAAATAATATTTAATAAGTAATTAAAGATTAAATAAATTTTTAGAATAATATCCGTTAAATAGATAGCCTTGAATGAATATTCAAAATATTGTTCATAAATAAATAATCCTCGATACGTAAACCTCAAATGAATATTCAAATGAATATTCACTAATTAATAAATTTCAAATGAATATTCGAAAATAATATTCATTAAATAAATAATCCTTAAATGAATATTCACAAATAATATTCATTAAATAAATACTTAATCCTCGAATGAATATTCAAATGTAATATTCATTAAATAATTAAATAATCTTCAAATGAATATTTAAAATAATATTCGCCAAATAATCCTCAGATGAATATTCCCAATAATATTCTTAAAGTCAATAACCCTCAAATGAATATAAATAATATTCCTTAAGTCATTAATCCTCACATGAATATAAATAATATTCTTTAAGTCAATAATCCTCAATTGAATATAAATAATATTCTTTAAGTCAATAATCCTCCATTGAATATTCAAAAATAATATTCATCAAATAAATAAGGATTGAATAACCGTAGCCCGATATCTTTATCGGCAATTAACCTTTATCATATACAAAATATAATCACTTCCGATCTAAAGAAATATCATACGCCCTTAACCTAGGGCCTTTATGAAAACCTGGCTTATAACTGATATCCCATATCTAGCTTATAAGCCAATTACCAAATCATTTCCAAGTAACAACCTTCGAATGAGGTAATATTCAAATAACATTCCTCAAATCATTTCCAGGTAATTAATACTTTCTAGAAATATAATTAACGTTTAATAATAGCAGTCCTCAAAATAATTAGTACACTGCCGCTGGAATCCCTCCGGGTTTCCACGGCTATCTCTATATCTCAAAATACTGACTCCCGGTCTAGAGTCGAAAACAAGAAGTATGCTCTTATCTCTAGAGCTACAAGGTATGCCGGTTTATAACTACTTTATCTCAAAGCTTATATATAAGCCCAGATCAAACTCTATTTTATACAATATATAACATGTATCGCACAACTGTATAACTCCACACATGGCAACAGCAGTAATATATAATCAATACTTCAAAGTATAGATTTAGAAAACTTGCCTGATGCTCGAGAAGTGATAGGGGTTCGCAACGATGCCGGACAATCTAGACAAAGTCAAAGAAAACGCACGATTAATCCCCTGGATAATCCACTTGTACTCAATGCTTAAACACGTAAGCGAAACACAACCAAGGCATTACTAGCTCTTTATAGGCTCATACTAAGTCCATTTTTAGTCGACAATTACTTCAGTCGTAGGTTTAGTCCGAAATCGATCCTCGAATACAAGTTATACTTAACCATTTTCAACATTGGTTTCTAAGTCATGCTCTTAGGGGTTTTCACTTGCGCAACCTTGGCTAACACATTTTTATAAAATCGGAAAATAATCTTTTGGACTCGAAACCTTCGTACAAATCTTCGTAACTGCCCTTGACACTTCAATACAAAATTTCATATTTTAAAACAACTCTTAAGGGTCTCAAACATAGCCACAAAGTTGGTACATTTCTGCAATCTCGTTCCTTGAACCACTTTCACTAAAATGGTCATATCTCATAAACCATAAATCGTAATGACATGATTCTTGCGCTCACGTAAACTAGAAACAAAGCTCTACACACTCATGTTCATAACTGAACCAAAAGAGGCAGTTAGGTTTTCTGATTCTAGGCAGTTTATAGAGTTACCGAAAATCGGGCATTACGACGGCTTAAAATCGAATAATCCTATTTTGTCACAACATAACCAAGCCACACCGGGCATACCATACATCTCCAACCTCAACAAACAACCATCATACACCTCTAAGATCAGTGGGGAGGCTCAAATCCAACACCCATCATTTTACACATTCAAACAAATCCAAATAATCATTAAATCACTTAATCATGATCTTAACTTTACATGAACATCAAAACCACTTTAAAACTCATATAAAACTCAAAGGGGCAGAGGTTTATACCTTCCTCCAAGCTTGCTTGCTGCTATATTCCTTATGTAACCTTAGATCCTTGCTTAATACAACCTTTGGAAGCCACAAACTCAATATCAAAAGCAACAAAGCAAAATACAAGTTACTATTCATCATCTTCTCCAACTGTTACTCACTGAAATCGAAGGGTAATTGACAGAGGTGAGGCGATTGCTTACCATGGTTACGTCGGGCTTCTCGAGAGCTTCGATTTGAGTGGTGGAACGCCAAAAACGGACAACGGAATCTCAAGTTATGATCATTTCTTTCTCTCCCATTTTTCTTTCTTCTTCTCTCCCGAAATTTCTCTTCCTTTTTCTTTTTCTTCTTATCTTGTTTAATTACTTGATATTTATCCAATGTGGTGAGTCATCACCCTTGGTCTCTTCTTGTCTTGACACTTGGCAAGCATGCATTGGCTTGGAATAAAGTAGCTTTTCTGGTTCGTTTAATTTCGTAGAACGCTCGCAAGGTTTCTCGAGGGTTCTATCGAGGTATTTTACCGAAATCGTTCTCGATACTTCTAATTCATTTATCAAATCCATATCCATGGAATTAATAATTTAAATCCTTAAATATCCTCAAATAATAATTATTTAGTCCGTTTTTGGTGAAATTTCGGAGAAAACGAAAAATGCTATTTTTCCGATTCTGACAGCTTCTGCATTCTTTTATTTCCATCGTAGATCACTAATGCGACTTTGAAAGTTTATTATATCGTCCCGCATATAGGGTGGTCTGAAAAACTTTTAAATGAAGAGTTACTATTCATCAGTGGTTTTTCTATAACACTTTGGATCAAAATCCGTTCCAATATTCCTGATCTATTTTCTCTCTACTCTTTGCACTTAGAAAACGTTCTAGTGCTTTCTCGGGCGTACGCTATCTTGTTTACGGAGTTGTCGGATGTATTCCAGATATTGATTTGGATGACATAAAAATACTTTCCTTCCCTGGAGTATTGTATTCTTATCTTCCAGATTGATTGTTCTTATTTATATGTTCAGTCCATTCTTACTATTCTCAAAATGTTTGAAAACCGAAATTCATATTCATTTCATAACTTAATTCTCAAAGTCATTGCCACTATCCATATTTACATCAACATATAATAAAAGTTTTAATTCTACCCAAAATCTGGGGTCTTACAGTCTCCCCTCCTTAAAAGGATTCCGTCCCGGAATCACTCTGAAAACAAATGGGGATATCTTTCTATCATCTCGCTCTCTAGCTCCCAAGTTGATTCTTCCACATTATGATTCCTCCATACCACCCTGGCTAGTTTGATGACCTTGTTTCGGAGTACTTGTTCCTTTCGATCTATCATTTCCATTGGTTGCTCCACATAGGTCAAGTCTGGTTGTATGTCTACGTGCTCGTACTCTACATATGTCGGGCATCTATAGTATACTGACGTAGCATTGACACATGAACCCCGTTATGACCATTCTACAAGTTTGGGGGGGTAAGGCTGGCTCGTAGGCCACCTTCCTGGCGCGTCTTAAATCTCAGATGGCCCAAAGAATATCGGGCTCACTTCCCTTTCTTTTCAAATCTCATTAATTCTTTCCATGGATATCTTTTAGCATCACGAATCTCTAACCTCATATTCTCTATCTTGTTTGTACAGAAAATACACCAACATAAACTTGCTTGTCATCCATCAACATGCCATTTAGCTTATCAGTAGCAGTACTATCTCTATACTCGCGGGCTTAGTCCGCATACTTTCTCTGTCTGTCTTGGTTGTCACTAGCCGCTTGTTGGTGAAATCTTTTGTCCTTCTAGTTTGTTGGACTAACTTGGGTGTTGTGTAAAATCTCATCCTTTAATTCCCGATCATTCGGAATCCATCTCTGTCTCATTTTAAAGTAAGGGCATCGGCCACCACATTGGCCTTCCCCGGATGGTAGTGTATCTCACCGTCATAATCCTAGGTCAATTCTAGCCATTTCTCCATCTCATGCTATCTACTATCATGGGTAACTCAAAGCCAATTCATTACATTCCATAAAATTTGTGGGTGCATTAGTCAACCCAAAATAACTTCACTGAAAACTCGAAGTGTCTATTCCTAGTACGAATCGCAGTCTTGGGCATATCCTCTGATTTAACTTCCAACTGGTGATACCCAGTTCTTAAATAAATTGGAAATACACAGCGTTCTTCCGCTGATCAAACAATCATTTACAAGGGTACCTATTCTCCATGTCAAACTCATACAACTCTCGAGGTTCGATATATAATCTTGTGCTAAAATCTTTCTCTCTTACAACAACACCGGGCTCTCCACGGTGGTACACTGGGTCTTATCATATCCTTATACAACAACTCTTGTAACTGAGTCACTAACTCTTTCATTCCCACTATACTCTGAATACTCGGTATTCATTCTCATGTCATCCCAATCGATATTTGGTAGCGCATTAAGATCTTGTACAATCTCCCAAAACCATTGTAGTTTCCTCTATACTTGGTACCTCTTTTCTTGGCGTCAACCATAAGAGCTAATTAAGCCTCGTATCTCTGGCGTAATAGTTTATTAGTCTGAACTATATTCGAGAATCTCTGAATCTGTCTCCGTTCTTTATTTATTACTCTCTCTCCCTTACAATCAGTCTGGGCCCCATTGGGTGTCAACCAACCCATTCTTATTATAATATCCACTTTTCCCAACTTGAAAGGGATCAGGTCTATCAAAAGTGTCGACCTCATATTTCTAGTTCACAACCTGGATGTACCAGTCTTATGGGAAAATCCCTCGATTGGCTATTTCTACTTGTAATTATTCCCTTAGTGGCTCGGCCTTAAGGTTTATTTGTCATGCAACTTCTTGATATACAACGATACATTAGCTCTGTCTAAACAGTATAGAAGGGCACATGCTATTTAAAGGTCCTGACAGTGGGCTGCTTGTTGGAGGTAGCCCTGGTTGGAACCTACTGGCTTTCTTTTACTTTGTGTTCACAAACTTCGGAACAAAACTCGATAACTCGGAGAACTTGGCCTCATACTCGGTCACAGTCATGGTTTCTTATTTTAACTCTTTAACTTTCATTTTCATCCGGGTCTCCATATATTTCCGGAAATTATTCCTTTAAAACAAAACACGCTGCACCTCTCCCAAGTCACCATATCAGCTCCCTCTAACTCCATCGTCAGTACTTATCTTGATAACCCAGAGGTAGTCTACATTCGTAAACAACTCCTCCAAAATCTCAATTCCACTATAGGGCATCTGTCTAACACCGTTGTTACTGGAGTTCACGGCACATCGCTATTCTTTCACATATATCGATTGACACGCTTTCCATTATCATAATATCCTTGGGAGAATAAACCAATTTCATCGATATGTCACTAACATTATATTCGTCTTAGGGATTCGCTCATGTCATAGGCGATTTCGTTGCGAATCTAATTCCTATCAGCGAATTTGGACTTATTTGACCTGGTTGGCCTCCCCTTGAAATTCAATAAGGATAACAAAAATTATGGGGCCTTGAAAGATAGCTCCCATATCAAGGAAAATGTCACACACTGGTGATCATAAGGTTATGAGTTTTAAGGTAACCTTATTGGAGGTAAGAGAATTTTACCGAGAGATCAATATGATCATAAGAACTCAACGTTATGTGCCTCGATTGAGACATTACTAAAGGTAATTAGCCTTCTTGTATTTCACAACTTACAAGTGATGGCGTCCCATCAGACTTCTATCACACAGACAGATAGTCCTTGTAGCCCCTATAAATATAGGGTTGTTTGTCTCAGTGGAAGTTGAAAAGTATGAAAGCAATTCGATATCAATTTAATGATTATCGTCTTTCGACAATATTTCTTAAAGAAACACCTTGGATTAAAAATTGAACAGATTCCAAAGGTGCGATTTACAAGAAAAGGACAACCATAAAGATACTGGTATTCAACAAACAAGTGGTGAGGTATCACCATAGGGTCATTCATTATTTGAAGAAAAGTGAAAGCTTAAATAACATCATTTGACAGGGCTTTGAAAACCTGAAAGTAGGCATTGTGACAGCCTCTGGCACAAGTGAAACTGAATATGGTTTAGCACAAGTGTTATAAAACAACTTCGAAGAGGGAATATACCCTTTATCAGAATTCTTTCCTGGAGATAGGTCAAGATAGATCATAGATTGGGGAGGTACCCCACATAATTTGCAAATGGGGAGGGTACTACCAAGGTCTCTACGGATGCCTTTTATGTCGGCTCCTCTGATGGATAATCGTTCAATTCCAAAGCTTTTCTTCTCCATGCACACCCTAAGGTGCTCGATACTTACGTCATTGCCGACTCATAATAGTCGCTAAGGATTCAGCCATCGACCTTTGCAATCGCAGGGAATTCTATTCGACCCGGCGCAAGCATCTTAAGTAAGCGTTCTGTTCTATAAGAAGACTTCGATACCGTTGTCGCCCGTAGCAATGACAATTCCACATGTCGACTGGGCGGTACTTCGGAAGATCGTTAGAAACTACAAGCTTAAATCCGGTCTCTATTTCAATCATCCTTATACCCAATATTCCTTCTCCCATATCAATCCCGTGTGCTACCTAAGCTTAACACTTTGGCACAATAGCCTTTTCATTTAAGTCAATCCCGGAATTTCTCAGTCCGTCTTGGTCCTTAAATATATTTCGCCTTTACCGTCCAATCTCAACTTCATCATTTTATCTCTACAATCAATTATAGCAATCAGGGTCTGTCCACCAACCCATATAACGGCTATCTTATCCAATCCACAGGGTTCGCTCTAATTTCCACTCTCTTTGGTGACATCCTCTGGTAATCAGAAGGACAAGGTTTGCCAAAATTTGCTGAATGTCTCTCCAAATCTGGGAAATTTATCAATCTATTTACCTACTAGTAATGCTCGGGTCTGATTTCCGACCTTTCTGTTCTATCCTCATAATTCCTTCCTGGTTTCTTGAGGGTGGTAAATCTCGTCCTCGATTCCGTCTTAGCGTGCTTGTCTTACAATAACATTTGCATGGTACATATACCCAAAATTTTCGTTGAGATAATAAAATCCCTCAATGATGTAATAGATACTCTTTCCAGTGGAATCGCTGGTCGTGGGGGATTGAAACCTCATAGCCAAAGCAATTCCTTTCACTATACTAGGCAACTAAGTACCCTTAATCGTTCGTGAAAATATGGACATCTTGGTTCCTACGTATGCCGCCTCCTTATGGGCAACAATAACCGACTACGAGTAACAGGTTTCGCTCAAGTCGAATCAATCCACTGATACTGGCTATACTGCCTCTACCTCTTCTGCTTTGGAGACTCTACTCCATTTTCTTTGTCATACCTCTTGATGAATCATGAACGATCCTTAAACTCTCGTCTCGTCACTTATTTGACCTCCGAAGGTTCGTCCGGTCCTATTGTACGACCTCAAGTAACATACTACATCTTTATCAATCAACACGTCCTCTACGAGATTCTTTCCTTGACCCACTATGGGGTCTTCCTCTAGATCCTCCTATGGATCTTCCTTTATCGGGTCTCCGTCCATTTCAAGGAACGCATCATCAATTGCCTACTCGAAGGCCTCGGGGTCTGGTATCTCAGAATCCCATCAATCTATAACTCATACGAATCGAGGTGACTAACCATGAAGTCCTAAGTACGGTTTCCCAAAAGAAGTCCCCTCTCGGGCTTCATCTTAAACAGTCAGGGTCAAGTCCTCTAACCCGACTACGAACTCAATTTGAGCTCTAGATGTTCTTATCATTATTAAGGGTATTGTAAGACTCGATCTCCTATCGTTTCTGAGGACTGTAACCTAACGCTCTGATACCATCTCTGTAACAGCCCCAAATCCGGGGTCAGGGATCTAGGGTTGTCACAATCCATGTATTCCTTGCCTTACCTGTATTACTCACACCATTCATAATTCACCTTCTCATGACCCCACAACATATGTCTCACACACACACACACACACACAGGTTAGAGTCTCAGAAACGACACAATACAACAACTGCGGAATAAATAACTTTTATTACAATACCCAAATGTCTTTTGAATCTGTCACTGATACAATTTCTAAGTAATGTTACATTACCAACTTAGCCTTCTGATGCTCACAATCCTCTCATACCGTTCATATCTATACATAAGTTGAATACCAAAAGCTGTAGCCTGATTCGATTGGTTCGTACTACTCTCGAGATCACTGCTAGAAACTGTTTACGGAAACGCCTTGCGAGGTATGTGCCGACCCATTGGCATCCTGCTTCGCTGCTATATAATATATATAAAACAATAGCAAGAGTGAGCGATAGCTCAGCAAGGTAATGAAAGTGTGGCATAATTCTGCCTTTAACTCAACCCAGAATAAAGCGGGTATAAGACAATAATTTGTCAAAATATCTCGATACTGAAATTATATCCTTATCGGAATGTATTCCAAAAAACAGTACCATTATTGTACTTCAAATATCATTTTCATAATATTTCTGCAGACTTTTGCTATATTATGAACAAAGTTCTAGTATAATATAAAAGATGAGGTTTCAAAGTAAACCAATATAACCTTTCCAAAAATATCTGCTATGTAAGCAGAATATCAACACATAACTTAAAAGATGAAGTTATAAGGTGATTCAGTATAAACAACTCCCTTACCATAACTCATGTTATGTAAGGTATCCACAGAGTCATAACTCATAAAATAAAAGATGAAGTTGCATGGATTTATTGTCACTTCAATTCCAAACACTTCTCGACCCCCTGCCAACACGATTGGTTCTTCACCCCAATACATGTTGCAGGAATATCCAAATTGGATGATGAACCAATACCGGAGTTGCTACCGCGCCCGCTGTGCCTAACCTTGCTATGATCAGTAGCAGGTCGCACCGCTCAAATAGTTTTCTACATGTAGATGGAAGAATCACGACAGCCTGACATTGTCTACCGCCTTACTGTGACCTCCCGGCCCATTTGGGGCAATAAAAGTTGGATGGGTCCGCGCAACTAGACCACTTACACCACTCCTAGTTCAGATGGAATCCATGACTCTGAAACGTAAAGATCGTCCTCCTTTCCCCAAGTGTAACACTTGTTGATACGACTCCACTAAGTAGTTATATCTAGGTTGGAAAGGAAGATTCTCCAATATTTCCCAAGCTACGCTTGTTAATGGATATCGACTTGTTCCATGAATTTACCCCTCGATCATTGAGGTGGTAACACAACATTAGACTGACAGCAATTAAATTGCTCCAAGAAAATATCTGTCCCTTGACAGTTTTTGAATTGAGAGTTTAAAAGAGTAGTAGTCACTTAAATCAGGCTTCCCATATTTTTGATAGTTGAGCGAGCATTTAAATCTTCTTAAAAGACAGATTCAAATGGAAAAACAGTGTTTTGGGAACCTCTTTTTGGTTTGAAAATAATTGATAATATTTATGAAATAAGTACTCCTTCAATGAATACTCGAAAATAATATTTAATAAGTAATTAAAGATTAAATAAATTTTTAGAATAATATCCGTTAAATAGATAGCCTTGAATGAATATTCAAAATATTGTTCATAAATAAATAATCCTCGATACGTAAACCTCAAATGAATATTCAAATGAATATTCACTAATTAATAAATTTCAAATGAATATTCGAAAATAATATTCATTAAATAAATAATCCTTAAATGAATATTCACAAATAATATTCATTAAATAAATACTTAATCCTCGAATGAATATTCAAATGTAATATTCATTAAATAATTAAATAATCTTCAAATGAATATTTAAAATAATATTCGCCAAATAATCCTCAGATGAATATTCCCAATAATATTCTTAAAGTCAATAACCCTCAAATGAATATAAATAATATTCCTTAAGTCATTAATCCTCACATGAATATAAATAATATTCTTTAAGTCAATAATCCTCAATTGAATATAAATAATATTCTTTAAGTCAATAATCCTCCATTGAATATTCAAAAATAATATTCATCAAATAAATAAGGATTGAATAACCGTAGCCCGATATCTTTATCGGCAATTAACCTTTATCATATACAAAATATAATCACTTCCGATCTAAAGAAATATCATACGCCCTTAACCTAGGGCCTTTATAAAAACCTGGCTTATAACTGATATCCCATATCTAGCTTATAAGCCAATTACCAAATCATTTCCAAGTAACAACCTTCGAATGAGGTAATATTCAAATAACATTCCTCAAATCATTTCCAGGTAATTAATACTTTCTAGAAATATAATTAACGTTTAATAATAGCAGTCCTCAAAATAATTAGTACACTGCCGCTGGAATCCCTCCGGGTTTCCACGGCTATCTCTATATCTCAAAATACTGACTCCCGGTCTAGAGTCGAAAACAAGAAGTATGATCTTATCTCTAGAGCTACAAGGTATGCCGGTTTATAACTACTTTATCTCAAAGCTTATATATAAGCCCAGATCAAACTCTATTTTATACAATATATAACATGTATCGCACAACTGTATAACTCCACACATGGCAACAGCAGTAATATATAATCAATACTTCAAAGTATAGATTTAGAAAACTTGCCTGATGCTCGAGAAGTGATAGGGGTTCGCAACGATGCCGGACAATCTAGACAAAGTCAAAGAAAACGCACGATTAATCCCCTGGATAATCCACTTGTACTCAATGCTTAAACACGTAAGCGAAACACAACCAAGGCATTACTAGCTCGTTATAGGCTCATACTAAGTCCATTTTTAGTCGACAATTACTTCAGTCGTAGGTTTAGTCCGAAATCGATCCTCGAATACAAGTTATACTTAACCATTTTCAACATTGGTTTCTAAGTCATGCTCTTAGGGGTTTTCACTTGCGCAACCTTGGCTAACACATTTTTATAAAATCGGAAAATAATCTTTTGGACTCGAAACCTTCGTACAAATCTTCGTAACTGCCCTTGACACTTCAATACAAAATTTCATATTTTAAAACAACTCTTAAGGGTCTCAAACATAGCCACAAAGTTGGTACATTTCTGCAATCTCGTTCCTTGAACCACTTTCACTAAAATGGTCATATCTCATAAACCGTAAATCGTAATGACATGATTCTTGCGCTCACGTAAACTAGAAACAAAGATCTACACACTCATGTTCATAACTGAACCAAAAGAGGCAGTTAGGTTTTCTGATTCTAGGCAGTTTATAGAGTTACCGAAAATCGGGCATTACGACGGCTTAAAATCAAATAATCCTATTTTGTCACAACATAACCAAGCCACACCGGGCATACCATACATCTCCAACCTCAACAAACAACCATCATACACCTCTAAGATCAGTGGGGAGGCTCAAATCCAACACCCATCATTTTACACATTCAAACAAATCCAAATAATCATTAAATCACTTAATCATGATCTTAACTTTACATGAACATCAAAACCACTTTAAAACTCATATAAAACTCAAAGGGGCAGAGGTTTATACCTTCCTCCAAGCTTGCTTGCTGCTATATTCCTTATGTAACCTTAGATCCTTGCTTAATACAACCTTTGGAAGCCACAAACTCAATATCAAAAGCAACAAAGCAAAATACAAGTTACTATTCATCATCTTCTCCAACTGTTACTCACTGAAATCGAAGGGTAATTGACAGAGGTGAGGCGATTGCTTACCATGGTTACGTCGGGCTTCTCGAGAGCTTCGATTTGAGTGGTGGAACGCCAAAAACGGACAACGGAATCTCAAGTTATGATCATTTCTTTCTCTCCCATTTTTCTTTCTTCTTCTCTCCCGAAATTTCTCTTCCTTTTTCTTTTTCTTCTTATCTTGTTTAATTACTTGATATTTATCCAATGTGGTGAGTCATCACCCTTGGTCTCTTCTTGTCTTGACACTTGGCAAGCATGCATTGGCTTGGAATAAAGTAGCTTTTCTGGTTCGTTTAATTTCGTAGAACGCTCGCAAGGTTTCTCGAGGGTTCTATCGAGGTATTTTACCGAAATCGTTCTCGATACTTCTAATTCATTTATCAAATCCATATCCATGGAATTAATAATTTAAATCCTTAAATATCCTCAAATAATAATTATTTAGTCCGTTTTTGGTGAAATTTCGGAGAAAACGAAAAATGCTATTTTTCCGATTCTGACAGCTTCTGCATTCTTTTATTTCCATCGTAGATCACTAATGCGACTTTGAAAGTTTATTATATCGTCCCGCATATAGGGTGGTCTGAAAAACTTTTAAATGAAGAGTTACTATTCATCAGTGGTTTTTCTATAACACTTTGGATCAAAATCCGTTCCAATATTCCTGATCTATTTTCTCTCTACTCTTTGCACTTAGAAAACGTTCTAGTGCTTTCTCGGGCGTACGCTATCTTGTTTACGGAGTTGTCGGATGTATTCCAGATATTGATTTGGATGACATAAAAATACTTTCCTTCCCTGGAGTATTGTATTCTTATCTTCCAGATTGATTGTTCTTATTTATATGTTCAGTCCATTCTTACTATTCTCAAAATGTTTGAAAACCGAAATTCATATTCATTTCATAACTTAATTCTCAAAGTCATTGCCACTATCCATATTTACATCAACATATAATAAAAGTTTTAATTCTACCCAAAATCTGGGGTCTTACACTGTTAGCGTGTAAATTGCATACATAACATAAAAAACTAAAGCAACTAATTCAAATTAATTCAACTTCTTCTTAATCAACCAACTTGATCTTGCGAAATCAATAAACGTCAATGCTCAATTACTGCATAATTCAAATTTCAAACATATATGTTCAACGAGAACAACAGTGGGATTAAAATTTTTAAAGAACTAGCATCCATCAAAGTGACAGGCACCGATACAAAATGAAACTATCGTATTTTAGAACGTAATATATATTTCATTTTGAAAGTATGTACATACTTTAACAAAAACTGAATTTAGAGCAAGTGCTAGCATCCATCAGAGCGATAAAGAAATTACATTTTACAATATAATATATATTTTATTTTAAAAATATGTACACACTTCACTAATAAGGAATTTAAAACATACACGTGTCTCGCACGGGTTATAAAGCTAGTTAAAATAAATAACCCAAGCTATTTGTCTCACAATTTTTTGTTTTAACAAACCAAATTTTATAAAATAAATAGCAATGGACAAGAACAATATAAGTATAAAATAACTTGAAAACAAAACTAAATGCTACCTTTTTAGATTTCATAAACAAATTCATCAAAATTTATCAAGTTTTTTTAACGGGGGTTATGGTTTATATGAAATCACAGTGATGGCCCTCTCAAGAAGACCTGCAAAATTCCACTTTCCTCAGGATTCCGTAATCGTAAAGAGATATCATTAATTCCTGAACACGTATCATTCATGCACAATCCAGCCATATCCTTTTTCCGCGACTTCTTCCCCCTGCCATTTTAGGCCGTCCCCGTCATCTATCCTAAGAAAATTAGACTGTCAGTCAGTTTTAGTTTTCAAGAGACCCTCATCACCTATTCTATTAAGAGTAGACTGCCAGCAAACCTAGATAAAAAGACCTATAAAAGGATCATGAAAACTATTTTGAAGGATTAATGCCAAATTAACAACCCGAAACACACTCACACATTCGACAAATATTTCTGATGATCGCTACAGATTGTAGTTAAAATCACTACAACCATCACACCGGATCCATATAAACATGATATGATCAACCTTAACAATAAACAAGACAAAATACTAGATAAAATATTTTAGTCCAAAAAATTATTAATGTGTGCATGAATAAGTTTAAGGTATGTATACATCGCCACACTTATTTTATTATTGTAATTGTATCATGAAAGAAATTATCATTAATTTTATATATTACATGATAAGTGATCTGGGCTAAAAATAACTCTAAAGACATAATTAATGATATATTAATTAAACTTAGATTGGTCCAGGGATTAAGCCCAATTAATGAGGCCCGAAATTCTAATTATTAATTAAATTCGTAATTAATGTAAAGTCTAGCTATACAGCCCATTAACCTTGGTAGACACACGGAGAACAACTCGAGAAACTCAAACTTCTGAAGGACTTCCTATCACATCTGAAATGGAGACTCATGGAACAGGAAGCCAGCCACCGCCAACTACTGGCACTCAAGGAGAGAATATCCCCGTCACCACTACTCAAGGACAAGAAATCCCAATCTCAATTGAAGGGACGAATCCCCTGCAGATGGTCGTTCATGGAACCAACCCTCAAACTCAAGAGACGACTCATCAACAACCAATTACATTTTCTCAAGTGATTTCGAATGCACCCCGTGGCCTTCAACTCCACACCACTGATCTTCCTCAATACACGAATCAGACCTTTGGTATACCTACTTATGGTATGCCACCTCGACCCCCGATTGAGAGTAGTGGTGTCAATCCAATATACCATGAGGCGTATGTGCCCCCTTACATTCAAGGTCTAGGACCCAATAACCAACAGACTCAAACTCAGCAAAACCCCTTGATTCGAGACTTCTCTGGTCCTTATACGGAGGATGAGGATTTCTCAACTGATGATGAAATGGATGTACCCCTAAGAAGGAAACGTTCCTCCCAAAGAAATCAGGAACAACCCTAGACTACTAAGGATAAAATTACACAATACGAAGCTGAGGCTGCAAGACTCAAGAAGGTGTTGGCTGAAGAAGAGGCTAGAGCACGAACCCAATCAACTGGGACCGGGAGAATCCCACTGATCAACTTGGATCCACCACCGAGAAAAACAAAGAGGGCTGAAGTCCCAAAGGGTGATCCAACTGTGTTGTTACCCTTAGGAGATCCTGATGATCCTACACCCCCCTTTACTGAGGATATTATGAAGGTTCATATATCTAGGAAGTTCAAGATGCCGACCATCAAGACTTATGATGGAACGGGAGATCCTGCTAATCATGTAAGGACTTTCTCCAATGTACTGTTGTTGCAGCCTATTAATGATACGGTCAAATGTAGAGCGTTTCCACAAACCCTGGCGGGCATGGCTCAACGTTGGTACTACTGATGACAAGGAACTGGATCTGTAGAACTGGTACTACTGCACTGCTTCACTAGGGAGGCCTTGAAGGTCCCGGATCTGGAGGACAAGGTAGCTATGATAGCCCTGCAACAAAGAACTACTGAAGACCACTTTAAGATGTCATTGGCAAAGCAACCACCCGAAAGCATATTGAAGCTACAAGACAGGGCTGGAAAGTATATCAAGGCTGAGGAGAGCATGAGGAAGTATGAACCCGATGATGGGGGTAACGGAAATGGGAAAAAGAGAAAGGAGACCTAGGAGTATAATGCGAGGGACAAGTATCCCAGGACGACAAAGGATTCTGATCCCTCGCCAAAGAAGGGTAATCCTGGACAAAGATTCACGGAGTATGCAAGATTGAATGCTCCCAGAAGCCAAATCTTGATGGACATTTGGAAAAGAGAAACAAGAACCAATTCTATCGTTTCCATAAAGAAGTTGGCCATGACACCGATGACTGTAGGCAGCTGAAGGATGAGATTGAGTTCTTAATCCGAAGAGGAAGACTTGATAAGTTCACCAAGGATGGAAATCGAGGAAATCAAATAGGAAACAATGAGAAGAGAGACAATGACAGAAAGGATAACGATCAAGATCACAATCCTAGACCCCGGGGTCCAATTATCAACATGATATTTGGAGGCCCAACTGCGGCTGGCGCGTCAAGGAACTCGAGAAAAGCCTATGCTAGAGAAGTAATGACTGTTGACTGTTGTAGGAGAAGCACCGAAATGTGCCAAGACTGAAGTAGCCATTAGCTTCGATGATTCTGATCTAGAGGGAGTAAAATTTCCTCCTGATTGACAACGGAGATTCTGTGGACATCTTGTTTTACGATGCTTTCATCAAGATGGGATATACTAACTCTCAGTTGACGCCCTCAACCATGCCCATATACGGGTTCAATGGAGTCGAGTCAAAGGTAGAAGGCACAATTCAACTCCCCATGACTATAGGGCAAGGTTCGAAGAAATCAACTCAGATTCTTAACTTCTTGGTTATAAAAGCAACCTCGACTTACAATGCAATCCTTGGGAGGACAGGCCTTCATGCATTCAAGGCTGTTGCCTCAACATAGCATCTGAAAATTAAGTTTTCAATAAGGAATGGAGTTGGTGAGGAACGAGATGATCAGAAAATGGAAAGAAGTTGCTATATAGCCGCGTTAAGGCCTGATGGAGTCGGGGGGGGGGGGGAGGTTCTCCCGATTGAAGACATGGATACAAGGGACAAAGAAGAAAGAAGAGGGAACCCAACAGAGGATTTGATTACAATTCCCTTAGTTCTTGGTGAACCAGATAAAGTTACTTACATTAGGGCATTGTTATTTGAACCCTTGAAGGGCAAGATAATATCTTTTCTTCAAGAAAATGAAGATGTTTTCGCTTGGACGACAGCTGATATGCCAGAGATTGATCCCCAGTTGATAACTCACAAATTGAATGTGGATCCAGAAAGGAAGACGGTAAGACAAAAGAAAAGGAATTTAGCTCCAGAAAGACAAGAGGCAATAAAGCAAGAGGTGGATAAGCTTTTGGAAGCAGGATTCATTGAAGAGATCCAATTCCCCGAATGGTTTGCTAACTCGATAATGGTAAAGAAAGCCAATGAGAAGTGCAGGATGTGTATAGATTTCACGAACTTGAATGATGCATGTCCTAAGGATTGTTTTCCTCTACCAAGGATCGATAACCTAATAGATGCCACTGCAAGGCATGAGATGCTAAGCTTCATGGATGGCTTCAGCGGGTACAATCAGATCAAGATGCACAAGGATGATGTGTCCAAGGTATCTTTCATCATTGACTTTGGTGTTTATTGCTATCTGGTTATGGAATTTGGGCTCAAGAATGCAGGTGCAACATATCAAAGATTGGTGAACAAAATTTTTGAGCACCTCATTGGAAATACTATGGAGGTTTATGTAGATGACATGTTGGTCAAGAGCCTCGATAAGGCAGACCATATAAATCATTTTCGGGAAGCATTCAAAGTGCTGAGGCACCACAAGATGATGTTGAATCCAGCTAAATGCGCCTTCGGCGTAGGATCAGGAAAATTATTGGGTCTGATGGTCTCTAAACGAGGAATTGAGGCTAATCCCGATAAAATCAAAGAAATTCTGGACATGGAATCACCACAGTCCGTCAAGGACGTTCAGAAGCTAACTGGGAGAGTGAAAGCACTAGGAAGGTTCGTCTCCAAGTCTGGGGAGAAGTGCTTGCCCTTCTTCAAAGCCTTGAAAAACATGAAAAATTTTGAGTGGACAACAGAAAGTCAAAAAGCCTTTAAGGCCTTGAAAAGGTACATGGTTGAGGTACCATTGTTGGCAAAACCAAAACTCGGGGAGACACTCTATTTATACTTGGCAGTTTCAAACACCGCACTAAGAGTTGTTTTGGTTAAGGAGTAGTGGAAGGTTCAGGAACCCATCTACTATGTGAGCAAAATTCTGCATGGAGCAGAAATAAACTACTCTATGATAGAAAATTTTGCATTATCACTGATCATGGCCTCAAGAAAGCTACGTCCATACTTCCAAGTGCACAAGGTTGAAGTCCTCACTGATCAACCATTGAGAAACGTCCTACACAGCCCAAAGGTTAGTGGGAGGTTGATCAAATGGGCGATTGAGTTGGGAGAATTCGACATCAAGTATAAGCCTCGGGCGGCCATAAAAGCACAAACAATTGTTGACTTCATGGTTGAATGTACCATCGACAACCAAGAAGTCGGGGGGCAAGAGATAGTACCTTTGGAGGGCAAAGAAACTGAAAAACAAGATGAAGAAATGGTATTTAAAAAATATTGGGTGCTCTATTTTGATGGGGCATCAAAAACAAAATCAAGTGGAGCGGGTTTGGTGCTACAAAGTCCCGATGGATTTCAAGACTGAATATGAAGCCTTGATAGCAGGCTTAGGCTTAGCTAGGGCCTTAAGATTCAAGACTCTCAAAGTTTGTGGGGACTCAAGGTTGGTAGAATCCTAAGTGAATGGAGAATTTGAGGCCAAAGATGAAACCATGGCCAAATACTTAAAGCTTGTGAAATCTATCTTGACCCAGTTTAAGGAATGCTGTGTGGAGCACATCCTTTTTGGATCCAAGCGCTTACCACTACACCAAAAACAGCTACTTGTGGAGAAGGCGCAACTCTTAACCTTTATAGTGTAACAGCCAGCGCCACGTTTTGATTTAGGGAGATGTTGGATACCCAACAATCGCCCCCCCCCCAACATCTGCCAGCACTAACAAGTCCCTGTTAGGAGACAATGGCCGCACAACATGCCTTTGGCATAAATATGCACGACAAAGGATTCGAACCCGTGACCTGCTCCTGATACCACTTTTTAGGATCCAAGCGCTTACTACTACACCAAAAGCAGCTACTTGTGGAGAAGACGCAACTCTTAACCTTTATAGTGTAGCAGCCAGCGCCACGTTTCGATTTAGGGAGATGCTGAATACCCAACACATCCCCAGGGAAGAAAACATGAAGGTTGATGTCTTGTCTAAGTTCATTTCTTCTTAAATAGAGAACTACGTTGGGAGTGTGTACTTCCAAGTCTTAAAGACCCCTACCATCAATGGAAAGCTAGTTGCGCCTATAGATTTTAGTAGTTATTGGATAGATCCCATCAAAGCACATTTGAAGACTGGTTGTTTACCAAACAATGCCTTGGAAGCATGAAAATTGACAGTGAGAGCACTGAGGTATGCCTTAATTGAAGGGATCTTGTACAAAAAGTCTTTTTTTATCCCCTACTTGAAGTGTCTAAGACCTAAGGAGGCATAGTTAGCCCTGAAAGAAGTCCATGAGGGGATTTGTGGGTAGCACTTGGGGGGCAGGGCCCTTGCTCATAAAATCACCTTTCAAGGCTTCTATTGACCAGATATGCTTGCAAATGCAAAAGACTATGTGAAGAAGTGTGATCGATGCCAAAAACATGCACCTGTGGTAAGGAAACCACCCGAGATGCTCACATCAGTTAGCTCACCAATCCCTTTCGCCATGTAGGGAATGAACATACTTGGTCCATTTCCAGTAGCAAGTGCACAAATAAAGTTCTTGATAGTTGTGATTGACTACTTCACTAAGTGGATTGAGGCTAAACCTCTAGCCAAGATAAACACCAAAAAAGTAATGCAGTTCCTGTGGGAGAGTGTGATATGCCGGTATTGTAAAGCATAATGTAACACAATATGTAACAGAGGTAATTATAACTCAACACAGGAACACGACAGATAATAATATTAACTGAAGCACAGGAATCCATAAGAACATAAGACATGGTAAACTCAAGATATCAAAATACGGTATGTATTCTTGAAGTCAGTAAACAGGTCACGGAAAGAAGTTCATTAATCTGTTCAGGCCTCAGTGACAAATAAAGAATCAAGACTTTCAAGACTACATAAGTGTTTGTGTGATACAGAGTTAGTACCAAAGGATTTCAGTGATTTTATATTGAAGTAACCAAAATGGAAAAGAACTTGTCAATTGTATTGTATTGAAGACAAATCTAAATGAACTTATCAAGATTCAGAAAAGTACAAATCTAAATGAACTGCTCCGTGAGCATGTTAAGGAAATCTTGATGAAAGTCAGTCCAGAAGTAAGTGATGATCCTCCTATGGTAAGGTTTATGAAGAACGACATCTTCAGAATCTGCTACCTGGATGTGATAAAACTGAAGGATTATCCAACTAACTATCTGATATCAGTTGAAAAAGACTTGAGATCCACTGGATTCAGCACACCGGAAAAAATTAGAGCTGCAGACACTCTAAAGAACTATCTCATAGAAAATATGCCTTTCTACAGGAAGAGAGTTGAATGAGGATTGGAAGTGCATCCCAGACTACTAACCATGCCAAAGAGTAATCAGAAAGATGTCAATATTACATTGGTTTGGGCTGCTGTTGGTCAGGAGGTAGAGTACATTGGAAGACACGTCATTTGAGCTACTCTGAAATCTTGTGAACCACTGCACTATCCGTCGGTGATTAATCATCAAGCAGCAAATTCAGATCATGTGGTTGAAGAAGGTGAAATCCTTTTGGACTGAAGAAGAAGCAAAGAACTATTTGCTCAGGCTAGAGGAGCAACATAAAATCTTTTATTGTTATCTGTAATTTAGATATCTGGAATTATAAATGTTTAATCTAGAATGCATTTAATATTATCATCTGTTGTACTTTCTTTAGTTTCGTGTTTCCATTGTTTAGTTGAGTTATCCTCTAGGTATTTGTTTGTCAAACTCTAACAATCATATAGGGGAGATTGTAAAGCATAATGTAACGTAATATGTAACAGAGGTAACTATAACTCAACACAGGAACAAGATAGATAATAATATTAACTGAAGCACAGGAATCCATAAGAACAGAAGACATGGTAAACTCAAGAAATCAAAATATGGTATGTATTCTTGAAGTCCGTAAACAGGTCACGGAAAGAAGTTCATTAATATGTTCAGGCCTCATTAACAAATAAAGAATCAAGACTTTCAAGACTACAGAAGTGTTTGTGTGATACATAGTTAGTACCAAAAGATTTCAGTGATTTTATATTGAAGAAACCAAGATGGCAAAGGACTTGTCAATTGTATTGTATTGAAGACATATAGGTTTTGATCAGTGTTAGTCATCTGGGAACAAGACCAGTTGCACTAGGTGTCAGCACAATTGAAGAAGATCAACATGTTTTAACATCTCAGAAGAAATTGATTTAAGTCAGACCTGATACATCCTGGAAGTTAAAAGAAAGATTGATAAGGTGTGTTAAGGTTAAATTGAAGTGCAATAGCTTTACTGCAAAGTGAAAGAATTCTCAAGGACCAAACTGCAAATGAGGAAGTTCGATAGTTTTCCTTTTTGGAAACCATTGAGATAGTAGAGAAGATTCTTTTGAAAACCATCGAAATGGTAAAGAACCATTTCAATAGTTTCTTAATTAGAAACCATCGAAGTGGTCAGAAAGAAGAATTTCAATAGTTTTATATTGAAAACTGTTGAACTGGATTAAGAATAACAAGAAACTTATTTCGATAGATTCTTATTGAAATCTATCGAATAAGATAAAAATCTTGCCTTCGATGGTTTTACAAATGCAGTTGGTATGTTGCATTGAAGGTTGTCAGAGGTTGGTGAGGAAAATGAAAGGCTGAGATTTATTCTAAGCCTTCGATAGTTTTCCTAAGACTACAAAAATTGACAAAAGACATTGTCTTATTTAGTTTACATTTGCAAAAAAATTAATACGAGAGAGAGTTTGAGAGCTTAGGATTTTAGAGGAGTAATTGCTAGTACCTTAAATTCTATCAAGTGTATTGATTATTGTAACTTGAACTCATTGTAGCTAATCCTACAGATTAGATTTGTAGCACCCCTCGTGGTTTATGTTTATAATACGATATATTCCCCGACTCGTGTTTTAATTTGGTTGATTTGATTTCGAACAAGAACACACATAATTATCCGCAAAAGAAATCGAATAAATTGTGAGTATCATATTCAGCCCCCCTTCTACGATACTTTGGACCTAACAATTGGTATCAGAGCTTGTTGATTGATATACAAATCAGATCCGGTGATATAGACAAAAAACAAACGAGTTCTTGAAAATTATTCTCGAATTTTTTAATTTTCAAAATTTTCATTTTCTTGGAATTTTTGAATCTTAAATAATTTGTAATTTTCAAAAACCATGAGTGCTCCAAAGACTATTGCTGGTATCAAAGTTCCCCCATTTAGAAGAGATGATTTCGGTATGTGGAAAATTAAGATGCTACTGTTTATTAAAGCTTCAAATCCTTTGTATCTTGGCATCTTAGAGAATGGACCATATGTACCAATGAAACCTGTGAACGAGTCTACAAACCCTGATGGTACTAGAGTTCCTCAAGGTTCTACCCCAAAGGAATTGCATGAGTACACAGAAACAGACAAGGAACTGGTTCGATTGGATACGGGTCTTATGCTAATATTGACTGACTCCGCAGACAAAGAAATGAGCTATCAAATTATGAGTTGTACAAGCGGGAAACATATGTGGGATACCATCAATCTAATAATGGAAGGTACTGAAGACGTGCAGGAAAACAGACTGGATATCCTAACATCTCAATACGGGGCATTCAGGTCACTTCCCGGAGAAAGTATAACTCAGGTCTTTGAGAAATATACTAAGCTATTAAATGAATTATCAATGAAAGGGAAAACCTATCCACTGAGAGAGACCAACATGAAATTCATGATGACACTGCCCCACCATGTGGAACCCAAGTCTTCATCCATAAGGGAAAGAATAGATTTTACCAAGATGTCATTGGAGATGATATATGACAAGCTTAATACTTATGAGATGGAGCAAGAACAGAGAGTAATTGTTGGTCCTTGAATATTGTAGAAGGGGGGGGGGGGGGTTGAATGCAATACTGATAAATCCCAATCTATATTTCAACAATAAAAACTAAGATTTTAGTTTATCAGTTTAAAGATTGCAAACACAAGTAGACACAAGAGTTTTTCTCACAAAATAAATGTTTTATTTATTTTGCAAAATGTTGCTACAACCTCAAGAAAAATATCAGTTTTCTTGAGCTTCAATTTCTCGAGTGATTCATGGAATGAATTGAGAGATAGTCTAAGTAAACTAATCCTATCTCTATCATCACGGGTTTCTGAAGCTGCTGTCATTTTCATGTGGCAACTTCTTACAAATTGTCTACCCGTGAGTCTTACCTAAATTTCTATACAAACAAGTTTATCATTACTGGAAAAGGCAATCTAGATACATTCTATATTTAGCTAAAACAATTCAGTAGATGTTGATTTGTCATACTCTTGAATTGGTGAGCTTTGTCATGTGATCTCTTAATCTTTAGTCGTAGTCTTGCAGACCTGATGCATTGTTGGGATACTGCAGCACGCCTGTTTCTTGAACATCCAAACTGTCACATGTTTGACTGGGTAGATCCCCAATACAAAGATTATCCCTTCAAGACAGTATCCTGATCCTCAAGCTTGCTGTCACAAGAATGTGCTTTTGGTGACAGTAAGAAATCCCCGCGATAGATGTTGTCAGGATTTCCAAGCTTGTTGTCAAGCTAAGGTAAAGTTGTTGTCTCAGGGCTTCCGCCAATGTTGCTGTCAGAATGGATATATTGTCGTGACTTGCAACATGCTGTCTTCTTGTAACCTTACTATCAGTGCCATGACAGTAACATTTATTCTTGTTGTCTTCTTAGAGCACTTCTTGAGGCTTGAACAAACAAATGAACTTCTACCAAGATGTACTAAGACTATATTTAACAGTAAACAAAATGGTTACAAAAACATACTCTGGCTGTGACAGTATGTTCATACTTAATAAAATTAAGCATTAAAAATATATAGTTAAGTTGTCTCATAGCTATCACCCATAAATCCTAACAGTAATTATCTATGGTACGGGGACAGTGGAAAACAAAAGTACTGTACTCACAAGATCAGCTGCACTTGTAGTGGATGAACCAACAACTTCTAAAGTTTAGGTTCAAACCCCTAAAGCTGGAAAAGAAGAGATTATTGAGGCTGAATTGGAATCTGTAAATCTAGGTGCTGATGAAAGTGATTACTACACTTTGGAGGAACTTGAGCAAATGGAAGACAAATCCATGGTGTACTTAGCTGCAAAGTTCAGTCATATATGGTTCAAGAGAAACCCTAAGTACAAGTTCAAAGGGTCAGTCAATAGGTTTCAGAAGAATAGATATTCTTCAGGCTCTGACTCTAAGGGGAACTACATGACAGACATGATTGATAGAAGCAAATCAAGGTGTTACAACTGTAATGAGTTAGGGCATTTTGCCACTGAATGCAGGAAGCCTCGTCAAGCAAGGGATAAGAAAGTTGGCTATGAGAAGAAGGAATCTTATGAAGATTTAAAAAGAGAGAATGCAAGGTTGAGACAGTAACTGGATGCAATATCTGGTAAGCAGAAAGGGAGAGCTTATATTGCTGAAGGTAAAAGCTGGGATGATACTGATTCAGATGAAGAGGAAGAATTTGTAAACTTTGCCCTGATGGCCGACTCTTCAGAGGAATCACCACAATCATCTCAGGTACCTATTCTAACTACAATTGACATGACTAACTCTGAGTACAAGAAAATTGTACAAGATCTTAGCGTTGAACTGTTTAATGTACATACAAGCATGCTAGAATCTGAAATTGAAAATGCTAAACTAGTTCTAAAAGTTAAAGATCTAGATTCTAAGAATGGAGAACTAGAGCTTGTAGTTGTCACTATAGAAGGTCTCAAACAGAGGAATGCAGATTCTAAGAAATAGAGACTCTTCTTAGGAAGCAGATTTCTGATTTAGAAATGAAACTGAATGCGTATAAGAACTCCTCCCATATTGATAAGGAACTCATTGACAATCAGACCTTAGGGAGCAAAGATGCTATAGGATTTGACTATAGTAAGAAAGCTGGAAAGAGGCAAGTGGATTTTCCTGAGACACTTCCAACTGTCAAGGAGAATGTTCCACACGTTCTTAAGAATGTTGCTTGTCCAATTTTTGTTAAGCCTGTTTTAGAACCAATCATTGAAGGAGACTTAATCATAAGACAAGAATTGCTTGAAGAGGACTTAAAGAAGAAGGTAGAGGAAAAATCTGTGTTGCCTAAGAAGTCAGTAAAGATTGAAACACCTAAAACTGATATAGGCAATAAAGTAGAAAAGGCTAAAAAGAACGGGAATGGGAAAGTAGGTGTTAATAAAAAGAATGATTTTACATCCTCTCCCAATGCATCTAGGAAGTTGTTCAATAATTGTAACTCTACTGGACACCTTACACATGCATGTAAAAAGGTTAAAGTAGAAAATGTTGAATCTTCTGAAATGCATAACAAGTCTGACATGCCTGGTCTTCATGAACCATGTGGTAAGACTGAATGCTTACTTTGTGCATACAATATCATGCATGCTTATTTCAAGTTAATGAATGCATCTGGTAGCACTTGCACTAACAATGAGAAGGCTACAACCAAAGTGAAAGCTAAGCATGTTAAGAGTGATTCAAATGTTACTCCTGTTAAAATTCCTAAACCTTATGGACCCAAACATGTTTGGGTACCAAAGTCCGCTTAATCAATCTGTGATTGCAGGGTAAGGTTAAAAATGCAAATGTCATGTGGATTCTGGATAGTGGTTGTTCTAGGCACATGACAGGAGAAAAGTCCCTGCTTATAGATGTGGTTGAGAAGACCGGCCCGATAGTAACCTTTGGAGATGACAACAAGGGATTCACTACGGGATATGGTAATCTGGAAATTGGAAATGTCATCATTGAAAATATCTCTCTTGTTGAAGGATTAAAGCACAATCTACTGAGTATTAGTCAGTTCTGTGACAAAGGATACAATGTGGATTTCAGAAAAGATAGATGCTTGATCTCAAACAGGAAAGATGAGAAACTTGCTCTGCAGGGAGTAAGAAAAGGAAATTTGTTCATAGCCGACTTAAGTTCTGCCAATGATGGAGAAGTAAAATGTTTCTACAGCAAGGCTTCGTCAGATCAAAGTTGGTTATGACATAAGAAGCTCTCACACTTGAACTTCAAAACTATGAACTCTTTGGTAAAGAGAGAGTTAGTGAGAGGGTTAACTCTGATGGAATTCCATCTGGAAGGACTATGTGAAGCATGTGAAAAAGGGAAGTCTAAGAAAGCATCACACATAAGCAAAGAACTGACAAGCATCTCT
The DNA here is from genome assembly GCA_030848705.1 of Heracleum sosnowskyi. Lineage (NCBI taxonomy): Eukaryota > Viridiplantae > Streptophyta > Magnoliopsida > Apiales > Apiaceae > Heracleum > Heracleum sosnowskyi. The sequence goes on along the minus strand of CM061239.1, from coordinate 44,690,315 downwards.
GAACCTCTTCAGTTGATTCATATGGATTTATTTGGTCCAGTAAATGTCATGTCAGTATCAAGGAAAAGATATGCGTTAGTGATGGTTGACGACTACTCAAATGATCATTGATCACATAAAGAAGATTGAAGTAGAAGCTAACCTACATGTGCGTACGATCAGATTAAACAATGGAACTGAATTCAAGAATGCAGTTCTAAATGACTTCTGCACAGAAAAAGGAATATCTAGACAATATTCAGCACCAAGAACTCTTCAACAAAATGGAGTAGTGGAAAGGAAGAATCGTACTTTGGTTGAAGCATCAAGGACTATGCTAAGTGAATCAAAGCTTCCCACTTATTTTTGGGCTGAAGTAGTCAATACAACTTGCTACACTCAGAATCGTACCCTGATTAATAGAGATCATGAAAAGACTCCTTACGAGTTAATGGCTAACAAGAAACCATCACTGAAGTATTTTCATGTGTTTGGTGCAAAGTTCTTTGTATTGAAAGATGGAGAGCATCTGGGAAAGTTTGATGCTAAAGCAGATGGAAGAATTTTTCTAGGCTATTCTCTGGAATCTAAAGCTTACAGGGTTTATGTGATTGAAGATAAGAAGATTGTGGAAAGCCTTAATGTAACATTTGATGACATCAAAAGGCCAAGTCTGCAAACAGAAGAGAAATATGAATCCTTGGTATTTAAAAATCTATCAGGAGATCTCTCTGTTAATAAAGAAGAACCTGTAGTTGTTCCTGGTAATATTAATGACAATAATGATAGTGATTCACTAGTCAAACAACAAGGTTGTTAGCTTGTGATTCAATGATCATCAGTATCTGGACTACTGATTAGGATTGAGATGCTGACGTCATCAGTATTGCAGAGCATCAGTATCAGGATTGCTATCAGGACTGAGATTAAGATTATCATCAGGACTGTGAAGCTGATCAGTATTACTTGAAGATAACTCTTGAGTCCAGAAGATAAGGAAAATTGATTTGTCGGTTCCTATCTTATAGGAATGTAGTCGTCGGTTAAGATATGCATTGAAGATAGTTTGTAATTGATTTAAATCTATCTTGTAATTGATAGAGCAGTTGTGTGTACTATATAAACACAATTTAGGTTTTACATATTGTAATCGCTTACACGAGTATCATTGTAACCTAACAGCTTTCAAAAACATCAGAATTTCTTGAGAGAGTTTGTAACAGTTTTATATCAGAATTAATAAAGCTGTTATTATTTCATATTTGTGTTTTATATTGTTATTAAGTCGAAAATCTTATACAATTGTATTCAACCCCCCTTCTACAATTGTTAATTACTGGGCAACAAGGGTCAACAGATCATACCAGCAACAACTCAGGGGAGCAGGAGAAGAATCATCTAGTCACACTCAACACAATAATGAACAAGGAGAATCATCAAGATCATATCTGCCAAGACAAAGGGTATGGAGTCGAGCACATCCCTTTCACTTGAACATTAGTGATCCAGACACATGAGTAAGAACTAGAAGGACATCACAGAATGAATGTCACTACTCTGGGTTTCTTTCAGAAACAGAACCTAAAAACTAGAAGATGCCCTTGAAGATCCAGATTGGGTAATTGTTATGCAAGATGAACTCAATCAGTTTGAAAGGTAGAAAGTTTGGAAGCTGGTACCCAGACCTAAAGGAAAATCTGTTATAGGAACTAAATGGGTATTCATAAATAAACTGGATGAAGATGGTATTGTAACGAGAAACAAGGCCAGACTGGTTGCTAAAGGTTATTCTCAAGAAGAGGGTATAGATTATGATGAAACTTATGCACCAGTAGCAAGACTTGAGGCTATCAAGATGTTTCTGGCATTCACAGCACATTCCAATTTCAAGGTATATCAAATGAATGTGAAGAGTGCATTTCTGAATGGGGAGCTAGAGGAAGAATATGTGGAACAACCTCCAGGATTTGAGGATCCAAATCTGGTGGACTATGTATACTTTCTGTTCAAAGCTCTCTATGGACTCAAGCAAGATCCAAGGACATGGTATGACACTTTATCCGAATTTTTACTTGAAAATGGCTTTACTAGAGGTGTCATAGATAAAAGTATCTTTTATATGTTGATGACATTATATTTGGTTCTACTAATGATGATCTTTGCAAGAGATTTGCTAAGTTAATGCAAAGTAGATATGAAATGAGCATGATGGGTGAGTTGTCATTCTTTCTTGGACTACAAGTGTATCAAAGGCAAGATGGAATATTTATTTGTCAGTCCAATTACATCAAGGATCTTATAAAGAAGTATCATCTGGAAGACTCATCTCTGACAAAGACTCCAATGCCAACTGTCACTAAGCTTGATAAGGACGAAACTGGTAAGAAGTGTTAGAAAATGCTGATTTAATGAATGTGTCAGGATAGAGTGGCATCAGTACTTACATCATCAGAAGCTGACGACTGATGATATCATCATCAGTAGCGGGTCATTTCAGGAGTTATGGTGATTGATACTGTTCCACGATTTCAGGAGAAGATTGATTTTCCAGGATATGTATCACCGAAGCTGTTACAAAGGATAAGCGACAAAAAGATCAATCTAATTAAATAAGAATGATCATTTGTAACAAAATGTGTAGCTGTGTATGTATATAAACACAGAATAGATTTTACGAGAGTAATAACTTACACGAGTATTTTGAAAACCTAGCAGCTCTTAAGAACTCATAGTTTCTTGAGAGAGCTTGTATCAGTTTTTATAAGGATTAATAAAAGTTGGTATTGATTGTTTTATATATCTGTTTATTTGATTATTTAGTACGATTATATTCAACCCCCCTTCTATAATCGACATCTATTAGGTAACAATTGGTATCAGAACAAACTGATAATTTTACAAATCAGAAACGATCAAGATGTCAGGAAACAGGTACGAAACAATGAAGATTCCAATGTTGAAGAAATCTGAATTCTCAACATGGAAGGTCAAGATGACGATGTATTTGGAAGCTTCAGATCCTGATTATATTGACAGGATAAATGATGGACCATTTGTTCCAACCAAGACGGTTGATGCAACTGAGATGACTCCTGCAAGTGTTATTCTGAAAGAGAAGAAAGAGTGGACACCTGAAGACAAGGCAACAATGCTAAAAGATGCAAAGGTTAGAAATATTTTGCATAATAGTTTAGATACTGTTTTATCTAACAGGGTTATTGCTTGTAAGACTGCTAAAGAAATATGGGATGCCTTGGAAGTTCAATGCCAAGGAAGTGAAGAAATTAAGAAGAACAGAAGAGGTATTCTTATTCAAGAATATGAACAGTTTGAAGCAAGGAATAATGAAGATATAACAGAAATCTATGATAGATTTCTTACTTTGTTGAATGAACTCTCGCTTGTGGGAAAAGTGTCTGACGTTGAAGACTCAAATGTCAAGTTTCTAAGGTCTCTACCTAAGGAATGGATAAATCAACAGAATCTTATAAGACACACTTATAGGATGAATTTGATGACACTTGATGAGATCTATGGTATGCTGAAAACGTATGATCTGGAAATCAAGCACAAGGATTGTGTCAAATCAAAGTCAAAATCTGTTGCTTTAAAGACTGAATTAAGGGAAAAACATGTGAATCAAAACAAATTGAAGGCCAAGGCACAAGTAGCTGTGAAATCAGATACTGATACTGATGCGGATGACAGTACTGATGAGGAGTCAGAAGATGATTCTGACAAAGAACTAGTGCAAATGGTGGCCATGATGGTTAAAGGCTTCAGAAAGATGAAGAATGGTAAATTCAGAAAAGATGGAAGGACTTCAAAATGAAATCAGTTCTTTGATAAGAAGAGCAAGTTCAAGAAGAATGATATTTCCAAAATCAAATGTTTCAATTGTGACAAAATGGGACACTATGCGACAAACTGCAAGAAGCCCAAAACTGAAAAGACTTCTGGAAAGGCACTTGTCACTTCAAGCAAAGGATGGATGGATTCCTCTGATTCTGAAGAAGAGGAAGAAATCAACTATGCACTGATGGCTGAAGTTGAGGAAATTTCTGAAAAGGTACCTGAAACTACTTATGCTTTTGATACTGATAATATGTGTGAACTGAAGTCGTTTCTGAAAACCATGAATATTAGCTATCATAATCAGTCTAAGGAAAATATCAGAATCTTAAATGAAGCAGCTGATATTAAGAAAAGGAATGATTATTTAGAGGCTGAGTTAGTAGTTTTAATAGACACTAAGAACTTGTGCGATAAACTCAAAAGGATAGAGATCGAACAGATACTAAAAATAGAGTCTCTAGAAAAGGAGTTAAAGAAAGAAAGAGAACAAATTAGAGTATGGACTCATTCTGGTAAACAGACTCATTTACTTATGAATGATAAAAATTGGAAAGAGTGCTTAGGATACAAAAAGAACAAAAAAAAAGTCACTCTATCCACACACATAAAGTTTGTTCCCGCAAGTGAAATGAAAAACAACTCCACCTTTGAAGAAGGATCGAGTTCTAGTACTAAGGTAGTTTCTGAGGAAGAAATGACAGACGAATTAGTTTCTGATATAGAGATTGATTCAATCTCGAGTGAAGAAACTAAATCTCATGAATCATCTATCTCTAAAACTAGCACTGAAATTCCCATTAAAATTCATGCTAAAATTAGTACTGAATCTGTCAAGAAAAGTGTCAAGAAAGAAAGAAACATAGGTCATCTCTCCTCTGGTAAGTTAAAGAAGAAAATCAGTGCAGTTACTGGTATTAAAAATGAGAAAATTCCTAAAAGGCATAGGAATGGAAAATAGGGAATTGACAAGTCTAATAATTATAAATATATTCCTAATGCTCCAAGGAAGACATGTCATACCTGTGGTAATACTAATCATCTTGCCATTGATTGTAGGAAGAATAAAAAGAGGAGAGTTGATATTCGTATATCTGATGTTAGGAATAGAAAAGTTAGTTATAAACCACAGAATCCATGTTCTCGCTGTAGTAGTAGTTGGCATTCAGTTTACACATGTACTAGTTCAATTGAGTCAAAATCAGTTGAAAGTGATATAAATAAAAATTGCGCTGCAAATCTTAACAAGAAATTAAAAAATAGAACCCAACAAGTGTGGGTTCTTAAAAATTCTAACTGATTGAAGTAATGATTGCAGGGCAACAGAAAAAATGTTCTAGTTCTGGATAGTGGATGTTCAGGACATATGACTAGAAATAAGACCCTGCTGTCAGAGTTTGAGAAGAAAGCTGGCCCAAAGGTTTCCTATGGAGATGGCAATATAGGACACACTTTGGGATATGGCAATATTGTGATTGGTAATGTCATCATTCAAAATATAGCTCTGGTAGAAGGACTGAAGCACAATCTTTTGAGCAACAGTCAAATTACTGACAGAGGTTATCACGTCAACTTTTATGAAAGTCATTGTGAGATAACTAGCAAGAAGGATGGAAAAGTGGTTCTTACTGGTTATAGACGTGGTAACATATATGAAGCCAACTTACATTCTGCTACTGATGGAACAATGACATGTCTGTTATCAAAGGCATCAGTAGATGAAAGTTGGAACTGGCATAAGAAACTATCTCATTTGAATTTCAACAATATCAATGAGTTAGTTAGAAAAGATTTAGTGAGAGGTCTTCCAAAGGCAATGTATTCTCCTGATGGACTATGCGACTCCTTTCAAAAAGCAAAGAAAAAGAGAATCAGCTTCAAAAGTAAATCAGAATTCTCAATAGATACAGTTTATCACTTACTTCATCTGGATCTTTTTGGCCCCGTGAATGTGATGTCTATCAACAAGAAACGATATACACTGGTAATCGTTGATGAGTATACAAGGTTCACATGGGTGTACTTCCTTCACAAAAAGAGTGAAACTCCAGACGTTCTGATAAAGCATGTCAAATTACTAAAGACTGGATCTAGTAATAAAGTCAAGGTTCTTAGAAGTGATAATGGAACTGAGTTTAAGAACTCAACAATGGAGGACTTCTGTAAATCAAAAGGAATTGTGCAGCAATTCTCTACACCTGGAACTCCACAAAAAAATGGAGTAGTTGAAAGGAAGAACATAACTCTAATTGAAGTTGGAAGAACCATGTTGGAAGAAGCTAAACTACCTACTTACTTCTGGGCAGAAGCTATCAACACTGCATGTTATACTCAAAATTGCACCTTAATCACAAGGCATGGAAAGACTCTGTATCACATGGTTAAAGGGAAGAAACCAAGTTTACAACATCTGCATGTGTTTGGTTGCAAATGCTTTATTCTGAAAACTCATCCTGAACAACTTGGAAAGTTTGAGACTAAAGCAGACGAAGGAATTTTTGTTGGTTATCCAGACACAACAAAAGCATTCAAGGTATATAATCTGCGAACCAAGATTGTTAATGTCTCAGTAAATGTATCATTTAATGACAGGAAAATTACTGGAATTGCCGAAGACACTCATGAAGAACTGATTTTTGGAGATGAACTAGAATGTGATAGTAGTAGTCATGATGTTGAGGGGGAGCCTATTACTGTAACAGATTCTCTTGATACTGCTACTGGCGAACAGTCTACAGATAATTCTTCTATGAGTACTGATGGAAGTACTGATACTGATGGTACATCAAGAGATAGTAGTCAGGAAAATTCAAACTCCAATGAAGCAACTCAAGGTAGTTCTTCTGGAGAAGGCACTGATTCAGGGGGAGCTTCTCACACAACTCAAGATAGTTCTACTGGAGAAGGCACTGATGCAGGGGGAGTATCAAGTACTCGAACTCGGTTACCACCAGCAAGAAGATGGACACAAGCTCACACTCCTGATCTAATAATTGGAGATCCTAACGCTGGTGTTCAGACTAGAAATGCCACTCAGAATGAATGTCTCTTTCATAACTTTCTATCTCAAGAAGAACCAAAGAAAGTTGAAGATGCTTTAAAAGATGTTGATTGGGTAACAGCCATCCAAGAAGAACTAAATGAGTTTGAAAGAAATGAAGTATGGAAACTTGTTCCAAGACCCAAAAATAGATCTGTTGTGGGAACTAAATGGGTCTTCAGAAACAAGACTGATTCTGATGGAGTTATTACAAGGAATAAAGCTCGACTTGTAGCAAAGGGTTACTCTCAGCAAAAAGGCATTGACTATGATGAAACCTTTGCTCCAGTTGCAAGACTTGAAGCCATCAGAATATTCCTAGCATATGCTGCACATATGAAGTTTAAAGTTTTCCAGATAGATGTAAAAATTGCTTTCTTGAATGGGGAATTGGAGGAAGAATTGTATGTCGAACAACCTCCAGGATTTGTTGATCCCAAATATCCGTATAATGTGTATCGATTGGATAAAGCACTATACGGACTTAAGCAAGCCCCAATGGCCTGGTATGAAACACTTACTCAATTTCTTCTTGAAAGTGGGTTCATGAGAGTTACCATTGATAAAACCCTGTTTTATATTCAAAAAGGTAAAGACTTGCTTTTAGTCCAGATATATGTTGATGATATCATTTTCGGGTCTACTAATGACAACATGTGTCAAAAGTTTGCTAAGTTAATGCAGTCGAGATATCAAATGAGTATGATGGGGGAAATGAGTTATTTCTTGGGACTACAAGTAAAACAGACTAATGAAGGAATTTTTATCAATCAGTGCAAGTATACCAGAAATTTGCTCAAGAAGTTTAATATGCAAGACATGATACTGCTAATACTCTCATGGCTACCGCCACCAAGCTTGATTCAAAGGAAGGAATTGAAGTGGATGTGACAAGCTATAGAGGAATGATTGGGTCTCTTCTATATCTCACTGCAAGCAGACCAGATATCATGTTTGCCACTTGCCTCTGTGCGCGGTTTCAGTCACAACCAAGGGAACCGCATCTAATAGTAGTTAAAAGGATATTTCGATATCTAAAAGGGACACCAAATTTGGGCTTATGGTATCCCAGGGCATCAGACTTCACTCTGATAGGTTATTCTGATGCTGACTTTGCTGGTTGCAAGATTGACAGGAAAAGCACTTCTGGTAGCTGACAGTTCTTGGGTGGTCGTTTGGTCTCATGGTTCAGTAAGAAGCAGAAGTGGATTTCGACTTCAACTGCTGAAGTTGAGTGCATTGTTGCAGGAAGCTGTTGTGCTCAGATTCTCTGGATGAAAAATTAGCTGCTGGATTATGGTTTGCACTTTTCTAAAATTCCAATTTATTGTGATAATCAAAGTGCTATTGCAATGACAGTAAATCCAGTTCAGCACTCGTTGACCAAGCATATAAGTATCAGGTATCACTTTATTCGTGAGCATGTTATGGAAGGAGCAATTGAGCTTCACTTTGTTCCTACTGATCAACAATTGGCTGATATCTTTACTAAGCCTCTAGCAGAAGTTGTGTTCACTAAACTTGTGAATGAACTTGGAATGATCACAAATGAATAAGTCCTGATGCCTGGTACTGATACTGATGATTACTCCTACTGATAAGTACTGATGGTTAGTTAAAGTTTTTATTGTATGAAGTGATATCCTTTCTTTCACTTTGCAATATGTGGGAGATCCTGATTGTTGAGTTCTGATGACTGTTTTCATGCTAAAAATAAACTATTCCCAAGTAATTTGCTCTCATCAGACATACATGCATTCATTCAAATATATAAAGTACAATTCATAAGGAAATCACTGGATCTTTTCATTTATTGATTCAAAAACTCTTTACATTGGCTTTATACAAAATCTCCTTGTCTAGCTAATCTCTATCTTTCATCTTATCTAATGTACTTATTACAGAGAGATGCCTTACTAATCTAGTACAAGTACTTGAATGCTATCCATCAGAGGGGGCACATGTAGAGTCAGAAGCTATTGTGTGCTCTAACCTCTGATGACAACTACTTGTACATTCAGTTGGAAAGAATACCAGATGAGATGTCAATCACTTGGCATCCCCCTGATGTTGGATCTTCATCTTCATCTCGTTTTCTCTTTCCCGCTTGCAGCTTGCAGGGTTCAAGGGAGATCTCATCCTCGGTACCCTCCAAGTAGCTTTTGCGGAGGATCAATAGACAAGCCTCGACAACAACGTCCTCTGATAGGATTGGTGCATCGAAAGGACCTGGTCGGATAATGTGGGCATAAGGGTTTGAAATTGGACCCTCAGCTATCTCATCGTCAGTGATGAGTCCTTCTTCATCCAGGAAAATTAATACAAGCAACTCATCGATAAGATAATTTTCTTGTTGTTCCCAATCCATCTCAAGAAACTCTTCAATAGGCATGAACTCAAACACTCCAGCCATATGATCTGCAATATGTTTGTTTGTGTGTATGGTTTTTAGGTCTTCACAAATGACAGGTCTTTATAGGCTAAGATTGGGAAACTGAAAGGTTTCAGCTATAGGGAATATGTAGCGTGTTGAGTTCCAAGACAACATTTAACTGACTGTTGGACTTCTCAACCCTCCTATATTCTCTCTCTGAGCAAGATTTTTAAATCGATAAATTAATTATTATTGATTTTATTCTAATAGCTAATTGCAGGAAAAATGTAATTATGGCTGACTGACAGGTGTCAACTCGCGTGATTCTCACGCACTATTCTATACAACCGTTGTGTATAGCGCTATAATCACGCGTCCTCAGAAATCGTGCATAGGCCATTTTTTACACGATATTTGTTCCAGTATCATCATTACTCTTGTTTTTCGGAAAACATTACTGCTAACTATACTTAGAAGATATTGTCCAGCTCACAACTTATTTTCTAATACTTTTCTATTGTGTGACAATATACTTCTTTCTCGAAACTTTTCTCTATCAACAATGGCAGCAATTCACTTTCCGGCTTCAACGAACAAAAATCTCACGAATGATGGTGTCCTCTTTGTCACAAACAACTACTTCGCCATTCTGGATAAGACGAAAGCTCCATCCGAATTTCATCTAATTCAGGATTTTTTAGCTTCCAGTCCAATTGGGTTTGCTCTGACTGAACCCAAAGCAATTTCTGCACAGACGGTAATGCTGATTTGGAGCTCTGCTACCTACACTCCAGGTACTTCTAATACCCAACCTCGCCTCACTTTTTCCTATAGAAATGATTTGTATGAGGTTACTCCTGATGTTGTTCAACGATCTCTGCATCTGAGTAGTCCTACCTCTTTTACTCCATTCTTTTCTGAGGCTGTACTCCGGGAGTTCTTCATCAAAATTGGTTATAATGGTGATATGACTCGAATGGGAAAACTGGTAAGGACCAAGCTCCGACAGGAATGGAACTTTTTCTTTGATTCCATTGGTAAGTGCTTCATGAATAAGAGCTCAAACTTTTATGCTCTCACTCAAGACACACAAAACATTGGGTACTCTCTTATCTATGGATATGACTTTAATATTACTAGCATGCTTATTGATTCCATAGGAAGTAGAATAAATGAAAATCGGGAAGTAGTTTACTTTGGTCGATTTCTTCACTTGATTTTTAAGTACTTGTGCCCTAATGTTGCTTTTCAAAATGAGAGCCCGCTACCTGTTTTTCAGAATACTCCTCGCTCTTTTCAGGAGTATATGTTAAAAGGTAGACAAATGTTTCAGGGTGATGTTGTGTATCCTGAACAGGTCAGGCAGCTTCTGAGACAGAGATTGCCTACTGTTTACGGATTGGTTCCTAGTACTCTGATTCAGAGGTCTGATGTTGATACCCCCTCTGGATCTAACCCAAGTACACATCTTAAACAACCTTCCAAACACTCAATTCCCACCTCTGATGGCTCTCGACAACAATCAGTTGTAAGAAACACAAGGTTAGCCAAATCTGTGCGGCATTCTCAGCCGTCAGGATCACGGACCTTGTTACCTCACCCCACTGATACTCTGGAGAAACAAGGTGATCAACCAGTTGGTATGGCATCCAAAATATTGGCCTCATGAAGAAAGCATACAACTGTTGTTGATACTGATGATGATGTTCCTTTATCATCGATATTTAAGATATCATCTGTTGATGCGGCACATGACATTCTTCCTCCACTACCATCTCCCGAACGACGCAGACTAAGGAAATCTAGTCTCTCTTCTCATTTTGATGTTGTCGATGCATTACACAAAACTCTTCACGACAGTACTGCTAATGTTGTTCTCATCAGTACTGCTCCAGATAGTACTTTTACTCCTGATACAGGGCTTGATCATGATGCAGTACTTGCTCCTGATGCTGACACACCTGATGTGCAACCTTCACCTGAGAAAGTGGTAGTTTCTGACTCCAGTCCACATGTATCCCCACATGTATGGAAAGTTGACATGTCCCATTATCGAATCAAAAGACTGGAAGATGCAGCCAGAAAAGAAATTGTTGAGGCTGTTAGTCAGAAAAGGAATATTTGTTTTGCGAGAACAAAGAAAAGGAATGTCAAGGCACGGACATCCTCTGCTCCTGTTGTTGATCTGGATACACAAGAATCTGGTTCTCAAAGTGAACTAGCGGTCCAAGTAGATCAAGCCCCACAAGAACCATCTACTCAAAGGGTCGATGAAGGCATGGAGCAGTTACATCAGGTTATTCACATATCTTCAGAGTTTCGTCCTGAAAATGCTCAAGGAACTCTGGAAGATGACATCATTGCTCACTTTGATGATCCAATACTTGAGGGAAGCACACAAGAACCTACATATGAATTTGATGTAGCAGCTTATGAACCTTCGGTCCCACAAGAACCATCTCCTGATGAAGACCATTCTCAAGGACAAGATACACAAGAACCTCCAGTATTCTCTACCGAAGCAGTCCCCATTGTCCAGGCTCCACAAGAACCTTTCATTCAAAGTATGGAAGCATGCCCAACTGATGAAAGTCAAGCTATTATGATTCAGCCATTATCCTCTCTTCCTTTGGAACTTGAGGAATCAGGTAATATCACTAACCCTGATACTGCAATGGTTGTTTATTCTCCTGGTGTTAGGATGACTACTGATAGACCCTTCTTTGAGGGAACCCCTATCAGTATGACTGCACTCTACCCCTCTCTGCCATCTCTTATTTCTTCATTTCTGAGTGCTTTGAGCCTTTTCCGTGAGAATGAGAGAAAATATTTAGAGAAAAACAGAATTATTGAGAGGCAGTCTCCTGAACTGGCAAAAGGAGAAGTAGAATTGAATGTGGATGTTATGCATTCCAGTGAGGAAAATCTGACTCTTAAAAGTTCAGATATTGTGTTGGTGAGCAGTGATGAGATCACTGAAAAAGAAAAGAGAGATTTAGGGATCATTAATTTTTCTACAGGCACATCCTCTAATCCTGCAGGTTCTCCTTCTCATCTTGATTAGGATTAGTCTGAAAGATCTAGTTCTAGTTCTGATGATTCTGATCCTGATGATTCTTCTACTGATATACTGACAAGTCATAGGCGTGCTCAGTGGAGTCATTCTTGGACAGATCCTGCATCTCCTGTTGGGATTAGTAATGCTCATCATCACTTGGCTACTGCTTTCAAGCAGATTCAAAACTCAGATCTTCAAACTCATCTCAAAGGTACTTCTCTCATGCTTAAAGCTATCTTTGAAGAGATTGTTGATGTCCGGACTTCAAATGCCAAGAGTATTGCTGCTGTTGTGGGCGATCATGCCCAATCTGTTGCTCGTCAATCAAGGAATTTCTCCTTTGTTCACAAGGATCATGTCTCTCTGGAACAAAGGATTGCAACTTTGGAGAAAAAGGCTGATTCTATGGATGCTAAGCTAGACTTACTAATCTCGGCTCTTGTTCCTGATGCTGGTACTGATGCCAAAAAGGGGGAGAAAGTAGTATCAACCAAATGCTCTCCGGAGTTAGTGGTTCAAAGAAGGGATGATGCTCCTGATGGAGGCTCAAGTCAGAAACAAACAACTAATGACGCTGTTACTAGGACACTAATCTCTATGTCCAAACAAAGTCAACGACAGCAGACAACTCAAGTCTCTGGGTCTGGTTCTAGAATACAATCTCATGATATTATAGTGACAACCGCTGAGCATGCAAAGAAGTTTCATCAAACTGTGAATATTGATGGAACAGAATATAATGTGCACTATAAGGATCCCAGACTTGAAGCATTTAATGAGCAGCAAGCAAGGAAACTTCTTCAAGAAATGTAGACTGATGAGGATGTGGAAGAAATGGTGGAAGCTCAAAGGATAAAGTATGAAATACTGAATTCACATAAAGGAGTTGTCAGAAGTGGAAAGAGATGGAACAAGACTAGAGGTAAAAGTCATGGTAGAGGAAGATGAAAAGCTACCAAACTAATCTTAGATCTTCAGGAAGGTATTGTGATCAAAGAAGGATCAAATACTGATGCAAAGAAATCGTCTGAGTTACCTACTGGTTCTATGAAAGGAAAAGGAAAGGAAGTCCTTGAAGGTCCATCTCAAGTGATAGTTACTGAACAAATCTATGGAGAATCACATGAGGAAGAAGAAAATGACGATGATATTTCGTTAGTTCAAAGAAGAAGAAGAAAGGAAGATTCAAGGAATGATAGACAGATATTTCTTGTGAGAACGTCGTTGGATGTAGAAGCAGCTAAGCAAGCAGAGAAAGACTATTTTAAGTCTCTGTAACGACAAAGCTTCACTAAATCTGGAGCTGTGCTACAAGAATATATGAGAAAGAAGGAAGATGCTGCAAGGAGCTCAAGGAATGCTTACGGATTCAATAAGCATAAAGGTTACAAAGGAAGAGACTATGATGTCAGAGAAGATAAATCTAATCTTCATATCAATGAAATATTCAAGTCAAGTGGACATCTCAAGTGTCTATCTGAAATTCTTGGTGTTAGTGGATCTGAAAGGTTCAAGGGGTCCTATGAAGGATTTGTGAAAAAAGAAGAATGAATGTCGAAGTATAGGAACTCATGGAGGAATTGGACATCCTGATGCAGAAATAACTCCTCAAGCAGCATCATATGATCAGGCATGTTTAATAGAAAATCTGAGTGACAAGTTGACTCAAGAACATCTTGACAAACTGGTATCTGTTCAAATGGTCTATGATGTTTATGATGGAAATCTACCTCAAGAAAAGTTGGTTTATTTTCTCAAGGATGGAATTACGTTTGTATTAACATCTTTGGACATCTCAATGAAAAATCTGGAAGAACTGAGGTATGTGCTATATCTGTTTGTTCCTAAAGATGATCTCTGTGTTAAGTGGAGAAAGAAGATTCAGTCCAGTATTGATCTACAATTGATAGCACTAAACTCTAAAGATACTGGATATTTTCCTAAGTACATTGACATGGATGGACGTGAAGTAGAAATGAAGAAGGGCAGTGCGTTTGTTGAAACATCTCTAAGTATTACACATTTGACCTTTAGTCTTGACAGTGAGAGGTTCAAATGTATATACTTAGATGAAAGAATGCTGAAAAGTCCTATTGAAGATCTGAGAGCTGCAATTTATCAGACAAATAAAGATAATGAAGATTTGAAGAAGATAAGAAGGAAAATGATCGACTTGTTGTTGAAAGAAGAAGATGAGTTGATGAAGAAGTTTCTTCAGAGGAATACAGGGTTTGTAAAAGTGTCTGACTTTGAAAAATATCTAAGGCAGAATTCTCATCTTTATCCTGCGAGCATTTGATGAAGGTTTTGGCATCATTAAATCAAGGGAATTTATGATTTATTTCAGAAAGTATAAATTGGGGGAGATTGTTGGAAAATGCTGATTTAATGAATGTGTCAGGATAGAGTGGCATCAGTACTTACATCATCAAAAGCTAACGACTGATGACATCATCATCAGTAGCGGGTCATTTCAGGAGTTATGGTGATTGATACGGTTCCACGATTTCAGGAGAAGATTGATTTGTCAGGATATGTATCACCAAATCTATTACAGAGGATAAGCGACAAGAAGATCAATGTAAGAACCCTGATTTTTGTAATATTTTAAAACCTTTATGAATAGTGACTTTGCAGACTTATGGGAAAATTTTTGAGACCATATGATATAAGTTATGGAATTTTAAGAATTCGAGGATGAAGTATTGTTGCATGGATTAAATGAGAGAATGTAAAAGTCGCCGGAATACGAAGATTTTCACTTCTACTAAATATTTAGGAATTCGTTAAATATTAATATTATTGGAATCTTGGAATGATATAAATTCCATGACAATGGATTTTAGTGGATTTAAATTAGAACCAACACGTTTAAGTGTTTAAGGATGACGATAGAAATCTCTACGCGACGAAACGCGTTTATGGAAAAATTATCGAACTTGCATAAAAGATTAAGTGACAAGAATTGGATGATAAGTAAGCTAAGTAATAATACATGCAAGAACCATGCAAACTACTACTTAGAAATCAATCAAACCAAGGCAACTAGTTGGAAGACAAGTTCCTTAAAATCATGAACCAAGTACAAGCTTTTTCCATGAATTCTTACTTTTCCATGTACTTGGTTAGACTTTGGCATACAAGGGGCTGAATTTATACATCAGATATATACACACAAGTCATATATACCAATTACATCACACTTTACAAGAGAAAAGCAAGAGAAAAACTCTCCACATCTCATTCTTCAGAATTCGGCTCAGCAGGACCAGGGGAGAAAGGAAAATTCATAACTAAATATCTACTCATGATAAAATCAACAAATTTGGACCATATCTTCCTCAATCCATAAAAAAGGTACGTTCAAAATTTCATGGCAATCGAAGTAGTATAACATAGTCAAATCTTGGATCAAATTTGAGGTAGAATAGTAACTCCGAAAATACTAACTTGTGTTCTTGATTTCTTTTGATGAGTTTGAGGATGATAAGCTTAGTTCAAGCAAGAACAAGGTTCTTTAAGCTATATCCAAGTGTTCTTGAGCCCAAGAAAGGTATAACCCTCATCCATCTTTTGATTTATGTTAAGTTAGGAGCTAAGTTTCAAGAATTGTTAGTATAAGTGTAGTTCTTGATGATTTGATGCTTAGATGATGAAATCTTAATGAGAAATGATTGTGGATTGTTTTGGATGCAATGGTTGTGAATTTTAGAGTCTAATATATGCTAAAGATGAGAGTCTTGATGGATTGAATGATTGTTTAGTGAAGGATGTTGGTGAAACTTGAAAGATTAAGCTAGTATGAGCATGGTTGTGACCTTTGACACTAGCACTGCTTTGTAACAAGAATTCGGGACAAAAATATTTGTAACCTCAGAAACCACTGACCATAATTTTCAAGATCTTGGTTTGTAGTTTGTAACCATATAAAGTACATGTTGAGGAGATTTGTGGTTTGAGAGTTATACTTGTTTTAGTGAAAGTGGTTCAAAATACAAAACTGCTACAAGACACCAAATTGTGAACAGAATTCGGACCCCTTAACAGTTAGAAAAAATTATGAAAACTTGAGGATAAGTATTCCGAACAGTAGAGAAGACAAACCAAAAATAATTATGCAAAAATGTTAATTTTTCGATTTTATAAAAATGTTGTAACCGGAGTTGCGCGATGATGCTATACACTGCATAGCTACTGCCCTAATCTGTTAATTCGGGAAAATTGGTCCCCTGTTCAGAACCAAAATTTTGATGGATTACATTCTAGATATCCTATAGATCGTGCACGCGAAAACGGTGTGTCGATAGAGTTAACGGTTGATGAGTTATGAGCATTTTAGTGGAACTAGTGCAAATATTAAAAGTCCGTAGTTGACTCTACTTTTAAAATGCACTTCACCTATTTAAACTCACGTTTTCCAAATCAAGATATTTTTGATAAATATTAAAAATACTCAAGAAGCTCCTTGAGGTGGTTTCGTAATTAATTATCAATTTGTTTTTATTTATTAAAAGTGTTATAGTGTGAGTTGCAGAATAGTGATTTTATGGAAAGTCAACTCTATAGGTACTACATTGACCATTCGTTTTGGCTAAGTAAAAAGGATAATATCGAGTCGACTAAAACCCGAAATTTGTTAAGGATTATCAAGAGAACATATTGGTGTAAAGAACGAGACTAGAATGGATTATTAAACGATAAAGAATATCGTAAGTTAAGTGAACCCGAGAGAGTGAAAGTCGGGTAAAGTAGAGTTTACTTAGAATAAGTGAACTGAAAATCAAGTGACTAATTAAGATTATGTATTGTCTTGGTAAAGGTTCCAGGACTAGATGAGAAACATCCACACTCAGTTAGAGCTCGGACATCAGGCAAGTTTACTAACCCTTACTCTATTGTTCAGAGTATGCGTATTTTCAAACGTTAAGTTATTTAAATATATGTATATGTTTTGCTCCAAGTATCATGACATGTTTTCAAAACCCGAAGCTTAAGTTTTCGGCTATGATTTAAACTGTTGTCGTTGTTGTGATATGACTGCTTTTAATGCATGAACTGTTTTATTTACCGCATCAGCTTTCAAATAACGAATGTTTGGTTTATATGATATATGTAATATAGATATAAGCTAGGGTATACAAGGCTCTAGGTGTAAAGCGTTTTTTCGTATTTCAACTTAGACCGGGAGTCGGAGATATTTTATAAACACTGTCACGAGAACCCGGAGATTGTCGGAGACATATTATTTTCAAATATCGATTTAAAATATTCCAATATTTATATGATTTGGATATTTTAAATATTATTGAATATTTATTTAATTAAATGAATATTATTTTGAATATTCATTTAAAAAGGATTTATTTAATTGTTTATTATTTAATAAATATTATTTAAATATTTATTAAATATTCCAAATTATTTATTTATTTAATAAATATTATTTAAATATTTATTAAATGTTTTAAATGATTTAAAAACCATGACACTTTATTTAAAAATTATTTAAGGCCTTTGTTAATTATTTACAATATTTTTTGGCCTTCAGAAAAATTATTTAAAAATAGCAGGGGTTCCCAAATATTATTTTTGAGTTATTAACATATTCAAATGCGATTAAATATTTCATAACTCATCAAAAATTGGGAATCCAGTTCAAAGAGTCAAGCAAATGGTTTTACTTCCTCTATTCCTCGAGAATACTCATATATGGGGATGACTACCCTATCCAATCCAAGTATTTCAATCTCGATAATTTCAGAAAATTCCGATTAACTCCCAGGTCATGATTTTAAAAAGTTCATGACATATTCCCTGTCAGTTGACAAGAGTCAACCCACATATTGTTATTGCTTCCTCAATATTTCCGGAAGTAAGTATGGTAATGAGTTTAAACCTATCAACGAGCTAGCATGATGCTCGGGGAACGACGATTAAGTTCGGTTCCAGATATAATGATAGGATTCATCAAGGGAGTGGAGGTGTTATTTAAGCAGAGGCATTACGAGTACCGGGACGCACATGCAAACTTAGCAGAGGTACTACGAATGCCGGGACACAACTTTAGCTGAGGTACTTCGGATACCGGGACGCTAATGACAGCCCACAGTTGGCTTGGGTGATAATCGTATGACGATATCGTCCTCTACTAGTAGAAAGAAATGTTTTGCGATACAGCGACTGATCATCGTGTATCGTGGTGTGCTCCAGAATGTTCCCTTCTTCCAATTGGAATTGTATTGCAACATTGTAACGAAAGCCTATTTGCTGAGTTGCCGATAATGTTGGTAGTGGTTGAAAAGTTTATTCTCTGATACAGTATCTTGAACTGTACGAAATGTTTGACGAAAGACAAATGATATTTTAAAACTTGTGAACTGGTGTTGTTCATCTAGCAGTACCTCGAACTGCATACTTGTTGATTCCTAAATACCGTGCTAAGTCACGGATAGTGTCTTTCAAAATTATGAACTAGATTTGTTCATATGGTGGTATTCTAAACTTTATATTAAGTATGAATACTTTGAATTAGAAAAAATTTATACTACTATTATATTGTTGGAAAAACTTTATATTAGTAACTACTTAACTTGCTGAGCATTCTTTCGCTCATTCTTGATTTTAAAAATTAAATTTCAGTGCAAGGAGAACATGGTCATTTTGCCCGTATCATGAGGGAAATGAAGTGGAAGATTCACCCTTGAGATAGTTCGATTCAAGATGGATACTATAGAAGTAGGTTGGATAGGTTTCAGCTATGTTAGCTATTAATGTAACTTCATGTAGAAGTTATGATTAATAGTGTGAGATCCTGGTTAGTACATTTGGTTTGTAATAACTAATGTTACTGTGTAACGTTTCTAAGGCTATAACTTGTGTGATTAAGAGATTGGGGTCTATGATGTGTTTTGATTGGATTATGGAGTTAATACAGGTAATATACGAATGGATGGTGACGTGACAACCTAGATTCCTGACCCCGGATTTGGGGGTGTTACAATCAATCTAATTAAATAAGAATTATCATCTGTAACAGAATGTGTAGCTGTGTATGTATATAAACATAGAATAGGTTTTACGAGAGTAATAACTTACACGAGTATTTTGAAAACCTAGCAGCTCTTAAGAACTCATAGTTTCTTGAGAGAGTTTGTATCAGTTTTTATAAGGAATAATAAAAGCTGGTATTGATTGTTTTATATATCTGTTTATTCGATTATTTAGTACGATTATATTCAACCCCCTTCTATAATCGACATCTACTGGGTAACAAGAAGGTTGACATCACAAGCTACAGAGGTATGATAGGCTCATTACTTTATCTCACTGCAAGTAGACCAGATATTATGTTTGCAGCATGCTTGTGTGCGAGGTTTCAGTCTGATCCAAAAGAATGTCATCTTATAGCTGTTAAACGTATCTTTAGATATCTTAAAGGAACCCCAAATCTTGGAATTTGGTACCCTAAGGATACATGATTTGATCTTATTGGCTATACAGACTCAGATTTTGCAGGTTGTGAGATTGATCGAAAGAGTACTTCAGGGAGCTGTCAGTTTCTTGGACGAAGGTTAGTTTCCTGGTATAGCAAGAAGCAACAATCAGTATCCACATCGATAGCTGAAGTTGAATACATAGTTGCGGGTAGCTGTTGTGCTCAAATCTTGTAGATGAGAAACCAACTCTGAGACTATGGGCTTTTGTTGAACAAGATTCCAATATTCTGCGACAACACAAGCGCCATAGCAATCTCCAACAACCCAGTTCAACACTCGAGAACCAAGCACATTGATATCAGGTATCATTTTATTCGAGAGCATGTCATGAATGGTACAGTGGAGTTACATTTTGTACCCACAGAGGAACAAATTGCAGACATCTTTACTAAACCGCTTGACGAATCCATTTTTTCTAAGCTGGTTGGTGAACTTGGGATGTTAAATCTTTCTAATTGATTAATTAGAAGTCAATAACTGCAAGTTGATCCTAATGAGTCCACTGGTTTAAGGATTTCCATATCTTTAGGACTTGGGAACTTATTTTTCGGAATAATTCTCGTAAGTCAGGATTATCTGCTTAATTATATGTCATATTTATAAGTAATATATCTTTTGACATTTAATTAGCAAATAATTTTAAGATTGGTTAAGTGCTAATATTTGTTCTAAATATTATGCATTTATTCAATTCTGAGTAATTTTATTTTGTTCCATAGAAAATAAAATTATGCAGCATAATTAATTTGATATTTATTGATTTATATCAGTTAATGATATTTAGTCAATTTTTTACTAAATTAATTGTTAATTTTATTTTCTGTGAATTTAAGAGTAAAATTTTTTATCATTAGAAATTCATAGGAAATGGAAATTTTATTTTTAAACAGGTTTCTGGTTTAAAAATGGAGTAGCAGCAAAATGTATCGAATTACCAAGTTCGACAGTTTTTCAGTTTTCTTTATTAAGAATCTATCGAATGTTTTTAAGCATCTCGATAAGTTTCTGATTAAGAAAAGCAAAAACCATCGAAACTTTTATTCGATAGATTTTGGAACTAGACAGAAATCTATCGAACATATTTTATTTTGTTCAAGTTGATGATATTCGATAGTTTTCAATCATTTCAAAATTCGATAGTTTTCAGTTTTAATAATGTATTTAGCTTCGATAGTTTTTAATAAGGGTTGTTCAAATTCTCATCTAACTCCACTTCGAGAGTTTTTTTTAAACTATCGAAGTGTGATTTGACTTTTATGCCCCTATACAAAAACAATCGACAGTTCATTTCTAAAACTATCGAACATGAATTGACCTTTTTACCCTTAACAGTGTTGTTAGTATATATGTACTACTTAGTCGTTTTTCTTTCTTTTCAGATATAAAACCTATCGATTGATACTTACATATATACACGCATATAATACCAAGAACTCTCGATAGAATTGTTCTTCATTTTTAACCGTGAAAACCTCAGAAATTCAAGAATTACTAAATTAATCTTCAGTTTAATGTGTAGAAGTTGTGTGTTTGTCGTGCTATTGAATCTTCTATTCAGTTTCTAAGAAACTGTCGAGAGTCCCAAATTAGAACTACTAATTGAAAACTGATCTTGAGATTTCTTGATACTAGTTTACTAGGATTAATTATTTCTTAAGTTTAGTTTTAGTTAAAAATTTGTAATTCAAACGAATTGAGAAAATTAGGGTTCTTAATTTGGGGATTTTAAGTTGGTTCGGTTTTTAAATTAAGAAAAAAGGTTATTAAGGTTTATTAATTAGTAATAATTAATTTGGTTTATTTTTGGTTTAAGATTGTAATTTTCTGGACTTTGTTTAGTTTCAATGGCAGGAGAATTTATTATCACCAAGACGAAGCATGTCTCATTTCCAAATGTGCAATCCATCTCGAACTTATAGTTTCGTGCATGGGCACAATTTTTGAACTCACATTCTATGGTGGCATATGCTTTAAGTACTCCAGCAGTTCTTTGTGTCGATCAATTGACTGAACTATACACTACTGCCACCGACACGTCAGAAGATAATGTATTATCATTCAGTTTTGTTATGCCAGGGAGCAGAACAATAAGGGTGAAAGAACAAGATGTTAATAGAATTTTACATTTTCCTACAGAAAATCTTGTTCCGGATCCAACGACTGAAGAAATACATGTTTTCTTCACTCTTATTAGAAGTCAACAACCTAACTTCTTTATAGGAGAATTTCTGAAGCATTATCTACCAAAGAACTGGAATTTCTTCTTTCACACACTAATTCATGTTTTTACTGCCAAGACTACAAATCTGCATGGCATTCCTCTGTTTCTTCAGAAATTAGGGTTTGCTATTTCTCACAATAGGCATATTAACATTGGTAGGTTAGTGATAGATCAGATTATTCAGTGCATGGGACCTTTGGAAGAGAGAACAAGGCAATATGATGTGATTTGCTTATATCCAAGGCTTCTACAATTAATCTTGAATGATGTGCTTACAGATGGTGAGAGAGACATCATTGCAGAAGAGGAAATGAAATAGTGCATGAAGATGAAGAGCAATGCAATAACAACTCTTATAAAAAAGAATCATCTTCCAGGGGTACCTACTGTTCTCACTGACTATCTACGAACGGTACCTCTGCCACTTCTACCCCCAGGGGAACAGTTAAATGAAGGTATGAATCATGAACCCAATGTTCCTCAAGTACATGCACCAATGGACGTAGATCCTATTCTAGAGCCCTCAGTGGCCATTCCAGACCAAGATGTTGACATCCAACAACCTCTAACCCAGGTCGAAGAGCCTTTGGAAGAACCAAATGAAACTCAAACAAAAGCTCATATACCTACTATACCAATTATAGAAAAATGCTTGAGCGTAGAGGGACATAATGCCTTAGCAGCACCACATAAGGAGAAACCCACTTCATTAACAGCTCTGCCTTCTGCTAAAAGAAGAAGAATTGAGACCAAGGCAACTGTTGAATTTTCATTACCGTCTTCCACTGATCCTCTTATCGTTTTTTCTCAAGCTGATTGGGCAGGTATTACAAAAGCTATATCTGAACTCCTAACCCAATCTGATAAAGGAAAATTGACGGAATCTTCTAGTTCTCCGACCATATTACGGTCAGGACCACTGGATGTCGGTTCCTTTGTGAACCAAGAGTCTTCACAGACGTTGAGAGAAGGCGTTGACTTAAATGCACAATCTAAAGGGTCATTGTCTACCTCCCCGGATGGAACATATATGGATCCTGCGGGTAAAGGGTCTGACATAGGTGCGGATCGGCAACTCGGTAACAATGAATCAACTTCATTTGAGGAGTTACCTGAGGTTAAGTCTGCAAAGACTTCAGAGGGAATTTCAGGGCCTCTGCTTTCAATAGAGCCTGATTATAACCCCTTACAGATTCAAACTCTGGATCTTATTAAGGAAAGATCATCACAAGATGATCAGCAACTTGGTTTAACCAAGGACGGGGATTTGCGAAGCCCCATTGCACCACCGGTGACCTCCTTAAGGATGGCTATGGTGATTTCCCTTGTAGGTACATCAAAATATAAGGAATTGAGTGAAACAAGAACACTTACACCTGGCTTGAGTGCGAAAGTAATTATGAGTGAAACACCAACAGAAACGTTGAGTGAACACCCAGAGCCAAATGTGAGGAGTGACACCCAAATCCTGCCAAATATTCATGATCAACTTCCACCTACTGAAAGGGAACTTCAAGTTCAAGCCACTCTCAAGAAAATGACAGTTCATGACAAAGAGGGAAATGATTTATACAAAGTTCCCCTCAGACCTTCTTTTGCTCAAGGGATCACCTCCAGTCAATTTGATAGTCCTTTATCGATGTTTCAACAAAAAAATGACTTGGCTGTAGCTGATTCTAGAAGAACTTATTGAGCATTGAGCAGTGCATCTGGCACAATAACAGGCACAAAGGAGGCTGTGGATTCCTTGAAGAAACATGCCATGGAAGAGCTGATTGATCTAAGATCTGATGTCAAAGAGCTTAGAGATAGGTTTACAAATGAAGTTCATGTGATTCAGCAAGGTCAGGAATCTCTAACGGAGGACGTCTTAGTTGTTCGTGATGCTCAAGCTAAATTAAAAGATGCAATGAACATTCTGTCAAGGGTGGAGTCTCGACTGAATAGAAGATTGGATAGAATCGAGAAGTCAACCAACACAATACTGGACAATGTTGACAAAAAGCTTGCTGTTATGGAAGAGATTACCAAAGACATTGCTCTCTACATGGAAAATCAAGCTGATGTTATGAAATCTATTTGGAAGATGCTTAAAGCTCAACAAGTTGGTCCCTCAACCCACTCTGTAGAGGATTACTCAACTAAGGGGGAAACGGGAGCAGAAATGGAAACACCCATTCCAATTAGACGATACTGGGTTGAAGAACTTGGAGATGGAGATGAAGATAAAGAGGAGTTTGAAGTTGAGTTTGAGCCAACAAATGAAGAGCATAAACCATATTATCCTGAACCGATTGAACATCCAATTCTTGATGATATTATGGAAGAAGCTGGTGAAGCAAACCCTCTATCTGATGAGCAAGTAGATGCCTTGGAAAGGTTGAAAGCTGAAAGAGCTGAAAGAGAAGCAAGGCTAGCTGAGAAAGAGAAGCATCGTGCAATTCAAAGATCTGAAAAGCTAAAGAGGTTCAAAATGTATGGTGAAATAAGGAAGAAGAAGATGTTAGATTTGACACAGAAACAAGGAAAAGACTCGGAGATGGCGTACAAGTCATTCTGTGGAGTTGAAGACGGATTGGAAGTCAACAACAACACTGATATGGAAGTGATCTTTCAGGACAATAAAAGTGCAAATCCAGACACTCAAACCTATTTCACAACATTGAGACACTCAATCATCTACTTTAAAGCTGGAGTCAAAGCAAGTGATGCCCGGAACATTATCATCAGTTTCATCAACAGAGGTATATTTGTGATCTCCACTAAATTCTTTGAACAAAGATCATACACAGATTTGCAGGTGATACTTATCAAGATTCAGAAAAGTACAAATCTAAATGAACTGCTCCGTGAGCATGTTAAGGAAATCTTGATGAAAGTCAGTCCAGAAGTAAGTGATGATCCTCCTATGGTAAGGTTTATGAAGAACGACATCTTCAGAATCTGCTACCTGGATGTGATAAAACTGAAGGATTATCCAACTAACTATCTGATATCAGTTGAAAAAGACTTGAGATCCACTGGATTCAGCACACCAGAAAAAATTAGAGCTGCAGACACTCTAAAGAACTATCTCATAGAAAATATGCCTTTCTACAGGAAGAGAGTTGAATGAGGATTGGAAGTGCATCCCAGACTACTAACCATACCAAAGAGTAATCAGAAAGATGTCAATATTACATTGGTTTGGGTTGCTGTTGGTCAAGAGGTAGAGTACATTGGAAGACACGTCATTTGAGCTACTCTGAAATCTTGTGAACCACTGCACTATCCGTCGGTGATTAATCATCAAGCAGCAAATTCAGATCATGTGGTTGAAGAAGGTGAAATCCTTTTGGACTGAAGAAGAAGCAAAGAACTATTTGCTCAGGCTAGAGGAGCAACATAAATTGTTAAATCTTTTATTGTTATCTGTAATTTAGATATCTGGAATTATAAATGTTTAATCTAGAATGCATTTAATATTATCATCTGTTGTACTTTCTTTAGTTTCGTGTTTCCATTGTTTAGTTGAGTTATCCTCTAGGTATTTGTTTGTCAAACTCTAACAATCATATAGGGGAGATTGTAAAGCATAATGTAACGTAATATGTAACAGAGGTAACTATAACTCAACACAGGAACAAGATAGATAATAATATTAACTGAAGCACAGGAATCCATAAGAACAGAAGACATGGTAAACTCAAGAAATCAAAATATGGTATGTATTCTTGAAGTCCGTAAACAGGTCACGGAAAGAAGTTCATTAATATGTTCAGGCCTCATTAACAAATAAAGAATCAAGACTTTCAAGACTACAGAAGTGTTTGTGTGACACATAGTTAGTACCAAAAGATTTCAGTGATTTTATATTGAAGAAACCAAGATGGCAAAGGACTTGTCAATTGTATTGTATTGAAGACATATAGGTTTTGATCAGTGTTAGTCATCTGTGAACCAGACCAGTTGCACTAGGTGTCAGCACAATTGAAGAAGATCAACATGTTTTAACGTCTCAGAAGAAATTGATTTAAGTCAGACCTGATACATCCTGTAAGTTAAAAGAAATATTGATAAGGTGTGTTAAGGTTAAATTGAAGTGCAATAGCTTTACTGCAAAGTGAAAGAATCCTCAAGGACCAAACTTCAAATGAGGAAGTTCGATAGTTTCCCTTTTTGGAAACCATCGAGATAGTAGAGAAGATTCTTTTGAAAACCATCGAAATGGTAAGAACCATTTCGATAGTTTCTTAATTAGAAACCATCAAAGTGGTCAGAAAGAAGAATTTCGATAGTTTTATATTGAAAACTGTCGAACTGGATTAAGAATAACAAGAAACTTATTTCGATAGATTCTTATTGAAATCTATCGAATAAGATAAAAATCTTGTCTTCGATGGTTTTACAAATGCAGTTGGTATGTTGCATTGAAGACTGTCAAAGGTTGGTGAGGAAAATGAAAGGCTGAGATTTATTCTAAGCCTTCGATAGTTTTCCTAAGACTACAAAAATTGAAAGAAGACATTGTCTTCTTTAGTTTACAGTTGCAGAAAAATTAATACGAGAGAGAGTTTGAGAGATTAAGATTTTAGAGGAGTAATTGCTAGTGCCTTAAATTCTATCAAGTGTATTGATTATTGTAACTTGAACTCATTGTAGCTAATTCTACGGATTAGATTTGTAGCACCCCTCGTTGTTTATATTTATAAAATGATTTATTCCCCGACTCGTGTTTTGATTTGGTTGATTTGATTTCGAACAAGAACACACATAATTATTCGCAAAAGAAATCGAATAAATTGTGAGTATCGTATTCAACCCTCCCTTCTACGATACTTTGGACCTAACAGGTATGGAATTCCATGAATCTTAGTCACGGATAATGGAAAGCAGTTTGACAATGAGGATTTCAAAAAATATTGTGAAGATAATGACATTAATTTACGTTTTACATCAGTTATTCATCCTCAAGAAAATGGACAAGCTGAAGTAGCCAATCGAATCATCCTTGATGGACTAAAGAAAAGGGTTGAGCGCTCAAGAAACACTTAGGTGGACGAGTTGCTCCCTATACTTTGGGCATATCTTACCACTTGCAAGGTTACCACTGGAGCAACCTCATTCTTGTTAGCTTATGGAGCAGAAGCCGTGGTGCCAGTGGAAATCACTCACACATCCCGCAAGGATAAAAGCCTTTGAGCCTGAATCAAATGAAGAGGGCATGAGGTTGGCTCTTGACTTAATCGATGAGGTCAGAGATGAAGCAATTGCTAAGATCGTGGAACATCAGAAACATGCGTCTTTCTATTACAACCTAAGGGTTAAACAGAGATTCTTCCGTCAAGAAGATTTGGTTCTCAGAAAGATTGAAGCATCTGGAGTTGGACAGAAAGGAAAGTTAGCTCCGACTTGGAAAGGATCGTATCGAGTCAAGAAAGTGCTTGGTCGGGGTTCGTACAAATTAGAGACCCTTGAAGGGACTGGGGTGCCAAAAACTTGGCATGCCTCAAACTTGAAAGTTTATTATGTTTAGTGCATCCTGAGAGGATCCACTATTAGTACAAGTAGAAATAAGGTCGACGAAACCATTATCTCTTAGTAGGAAGTAGAGTATTATGTAATATCCCAAAATTTTGTAATATTTGAAATCCTGATGAATAGTAAAGTTTTCCCCTGATGAATAGTAAATTTGCTGATGGAAAATTTTTCAGACCACACTATGTGGATGGCATGGAATGAATGTTTCGAAGTTATATTATTGATGTATAGGAAGAATAAAAGAATGTAAACGCACTCAGAATCAGGAGATTCCCATTCGAATTTTAAATCACTATTCATCGGACAATCGAGGAGTGTCCCATTTTAATCAACCCCGACCCCCACTACCTGACTGCAAGACTTGCGGAAGGAAACATTTGGGAGATTGCACCTTAAAGTCGGTAATCTGCTTCAAGTGCAAGAAGACGGGGCACTACTCCGGAACATGCCCTCTGAACGATCAGAAGTGTTTTCAGTGTGGGAAATTAGGACACCTGAAAAGAGACTGCTTTATGGCAAACCCCGCCGACTCAAGAATCAGTGGAGTCGCCTCTAACAAGCCCCCGACTGCTAGGACTTTCAACATGACTGTGAAAGATGCCGTGAGGGACACAACTGTGATAGCAGGTACCCTTCTACTCAACACCGTCAATGCAAATGTTTTATTTGATTCAGGATCTACCAAGTCTTTCATTTCGAGGGATTTCGCGAGTCAGTTAAGACTTAGAGCGGAACCATTAAAAGAAGTATTAGAGGTAGAGGTAGCAAATCGGGAAGTAATTCCAGTTGATAAAATACACTTAGACTGTAGTCTAGAGATAGAAGGTCAACAGTTTCGTGTAGACTTGGTCCCATTTAAATTAGGGGAATTTGATGTTATTCTGGGAATGGATTGGTTGTCGAGCAATGGTACTCAGATCGATTGTGAAAGAAAGAAAAGTCGGATTAAAACATCGGAAGGGCGGGAGGTCGTGTTCAAGGGACAACGACAAACCGGTAAGTTTTTAACCATGGCCCAAACCAAGAGGTTGTTGCGGCCTGGGTGTGAGGCTTATTTAGCCTATGTGATAGATACAAATCGAGAGGTTCCTAAATTACAAAATATTCCTATAGTTAATGAATTTGAAGACGTATTTCCAGAAGACCTTCCGGGATTACCACCCGATAGGGAGATAGAATTCGATATAGAATTAGCTCCAGGGACGGCGCCAGTTTCGAAGGCCCCGTACCGGTTAGCTCCAGTAGAAATGAAAGAGTTAGCTATTGAACTGCAGGAATTGCTAGATAAGGGAATGATAAGACCCAGTGTGTCACCATGGGGTGCACCAGTGCTGTTTGTGAAAAAGAAGGATGGTAGATTGAGATTGTGCATAGACTATCGAGAACTAAACAAGTTGACCATTAAGAACCGATATCCTTTGCCACGGATTGATGATTTGTTTGACCAGTTGAAAGATGCGGTTTACTTCTCCAAGATTGACCTAAGGACTGGATATCACCAGTTAAAAATAAAACCCGAAAATATACCCAAGACTGCATTTCGCACTAGGTATGGGCACTATGAGTTTTTAGTAATGTCGTTTGGGCTGACGAATGCCCCGGCAGCTTTCATGGACCTAATGAATAGAGTCTTCAAGCAATATTTGGACAAATGCGTCATAGTTTTCATTGATGATATTCTAGTCTACTCCAAAACAGAGGAAGAACACGCAGAACACTTGAGAATAGTGTTAGAGACGTTGAGAAAGGAAAGATTATATGCCAAGTTTTCCAAGTGTGAGTTTTGGCTAAGGGAAGTACAGTTTCTATGCCATGTGGTCAGCAGTGAAGGAGTACTGGTTGACCCTTCTAAGATAGAAGCCGTTTCAAACTGGGAGAGACCAACCAACCCGACTGAGGTGAGAAGTTTTGTGGGCTTAGCCGGGTATTATCGGAGGTTTGTGCAAGATTTTGCTAAGATAGCAGCCCCACTGACCCGACTGACCCGAAAGACTGAGAAGTTTGAGTGGACTGAGAAATGCGAGAAGAGTTTTCAGGAATTGAAAAGGAGGCTAGTTACTGCCCATGTACTGGCACTGCCAGATGGAAAGGGGAATTTCGTGATCTATAGTGACGCATCACACAAAGGGTTAGGATGCGTGCTTATGCAACACGAAAGGGTGATTGCATATGCTTCTAGGCAGTTAAAAGAATATGAGAGCAGATACCCTACCCATGATTTGGAGCTAGCAGCAATAGTTTTCGCCTTAAAGATTTGGAGGCATTACTTATATGGAGAAAAGTGTGAGATCTACACAGACCATAAGAGCCTTAAGTACATTTTCACTCAGAAAGAGCTCAATATGAGACAGAGGAGATGGTTAGAATTAATCAAAGATTATGATTGCGAGATTCTTTACCACCCAGGGAAGGCCAATGTGGTGGCTGATGCCCTTAGCAGGAAAGAGAGACTCAAAATGATAACCTCTTCAGAGAAGTTAATCCAAGAGTTCGAAAAGATGGAGATTGAGGTTAAAATAATCGGAGATGGTACCGAGAAATTATTTGAAATCGCACTACAATCGGAATTGCTACAAAAGATCAAATTAAGTCAAGAACGTATGATGAGTGAAGGGAAAGAGCTAATGACGGGAGAGGAATTAAGGACTGAAAGGGATGATAAGGGAATCATGAGGTATACTTACCAGATTTGGATTCCTAATGATCAGGAATTAAAAGATGAGATTCTACATGAGAGTCATAGCTCAAGATATTCAATTCACCCAGGAAGTACCAAGATGTATAGGGATCTAAAGGAATATTATTGGTGGCCTAACATGAAAAAGGACCTAACAGAGTGGGTAAGCAAATGCTTGACCTGCCAAAGAGTAAAGGCAGAACACCAGAGACCCGGTGGACTCTTGCGACCCCTAGAGATTCCAGAATGGAAATGGGAACAAATAGCCATGGACTTCGTAGTAGGATTACCACGAACCAAAGCTAATCACGACGCCATCTGGGTAATCGTAGACCGGTTGACGAAGTCAGCCCACTTTCTTCCGATCAATGAAAGGTACATTGTCGATAGACTAGTGGATATGTATATGAAGGAAATTGTGGCGCGACTCGGTTCCAGTCGCCATTGTGTCAGACCGAGACCCTAGATTTAACTCCAGATTTTGAAGAAGCTTTCAGGAATGTGTAGGAACCAAGCTAAACATGAGTACTGCTTACCATTCCCAGACGGATGGGCAAAGTGAAAGGACTATCCAAACATTAGAGGATATGTTGAGAGTTTGTGTCATAGATTTCAAAGGAAATTGGGATGATCACCTACCCCTGATTGAGTTTTCATACAACAACAGTTTTCATGCAAGCATCGGGATGCCCCCGTATGAGGCCTTGTATGGAAGAAGATGTCGATCCCCCTTGTACTGGGATGAAGTGGGAGAGCGAGAAATGCTCGGACCCGAAATGGTCCAACGGACTAAGGAGGCAATAGACCTTATCAGAGGACGGCTGGTAGCAGCCCAAGACAGACAAAAGAAGTATGCAGACTTGGCCCGAAAAGACAAGGAATATGAAGTGGGAGATCTTGTGTTGTTGAAAGTATCCCCGTGGAAAGGATTGATGAGATTCGGAAAGAAAGGGAAATTTAGCCCCAGATATATTGGATCGTTCGAGATCTTGAGACGCATCGGGGAAGTAGCTTACGAGCTAGCCTTGCCCCCAAACCTGCAGCAAGTTCACAACGTGTTCCATGTGTCCATATTAAGGAAGTACAATCCGGATGCCAGACACGTGGTGGTATACGAGCAAGTAGACATACAACCAGACTTGTCATATATAGAGCAACCGGTGGAGATCATTGACCGCGAGGATCAAGTGCTAAGGAACAAGGTTATAAAGCTGGTAAGAGTTTTGTGGAAAAATCATAATGTTGAAGAATTCACTTGGGAACTAGAGAGCACAATGCTAGAAAAGTACCCTCATCTATTTTGATTTGATTCCGGGACGAAATCCTTTTTAGTAGGGGAGACTGTAATATCCCAAAATTTTGTAATATTTGAAACCCTGATGAATAGTAAAGTTTTCCCCTGATGAATAGTAAATTTGCTGATGGAAAATTTTTCAGACCGCACTATGTGGATGGTATGGAATGAATGTTTCGAAGTTATATTATTGATGTATAGGAAGAATAAATAATGTAAACGCACTCAGAATCAGGAGATTCCCATTCGAATTTTAAATCACTATTCATCGAACAATCGAGGATGTATTGATTT
Source organism: Heracleum sosnowskyi (assembly GCA_030848705.1). Classification (NCBI taxonomy): domain Eukaryota; kingdom Viridiplantae; phylum Streptophyta; class Magnoliopsida; order Apiales; family Apiaceae; genus Heracleum; species Heracleum sosnowskyi. The sequence continues at coordinate 44,658,510 of CM061239.1, read as the reverse complement.
GATCGTTTTGAGAAAGTAGGTAGAATGAGAAATCCATAATCACATATTAAACCAAGGTTATGAAAATATCAAGGAAGTATCTCCTATATTGGTACAGAGAAACGTTTTAAAATCACTTGAACCTATCGCGAAACTTAGCGACAAAACAAAAGCGTAACAAATTATGGATTAAACCCTAACCAAAGGAGAAGTATCATATAAGATCATCAAGTGAAACATATAAGAGGATTGATGATACAAATGATGACATAATCATGATGCAGGAGGGTGACATAGGGTTGACAAGGTGATGAATCACCACCTTGTCACCACTTTCACCACAAACCACACACAAATTGCCATGTGTCTTGGATGACAAAACTTGCTTATGACCACACAAATTATATGGCATGTATTAAGGGTTAATTAAACAAAAAGAAAACAAAACAAAACAAAACAAAAGAGATGCATCCAAGGAAGATGAAACGTTCGGCCATTCTTGTTCATCAAAGTTAAGAAACAATTTCCTCCATTTTTGCTCAACCATAATTCAAGTTCTTGGGCTCTAAATCACCCTCATCCCTAAACTAAGGTAAATCCTTGATCTCATCATCATCCATGGTTGTTATCATGCTTAAAAATTGAATCAAAGTTGATGATGAATAGTGGAAATGAATAGTAATGTTTAAAATTCTTGTTTGATCTTGAAGTTCTAAGCTTGTAAAGGATAATCAAGGATCAAAGAAGGGCATACTACCCATTTCTAGGCTATACTAAGTACCAAGGAAGGTATAAAAACCTCTCACCCTTATGTTATACTTTGTTCTTAGTGATTATGTTAAGAATGGTTAGTGATAGTATGATGTAGAGATGATTTGCATGATAAGCATGATGTTTGGTGGATTGATTGATGGTTGAACTAGTGATTAGTGTTATGAGCATGTTTAGACAGAAATAAGTTGGTATAAATGATATCCTTGGGTTGTGATTGTTTGGTTGTGGATTTGTGAATTGATTAGAGTGTTTTAAACACGGGAATCACGTTTAAGCGTCGTTACCATGTCGAATTTTAGTTAGGAAGTTTGGACAGAGACCACGGTTACCTTAAAAGCATAACCATAAGGGTTTCTGGCCATGACCATGTAGACTCTGTTTTGTAGTTTGTTTTAGCGAAAGAATCGTATCGTTTCGATTTACGGTTTAGGAGAAACATCCGTTTTAGTGAAAGCGGTTTCGGATAACTAAGTAGTTCACTGCATGAACTTTGAGATAGTGATCAAACCCTTTAAAAATGGAATTTGGTCGAGATATTAAAAGGGATACTAGAATGGATAGTCGGGAAAGGAACCTAGGAGGTTTCGTGTCAAAAAGATAAGTTTTCGATTTTATAAAAATGCGGGAACAAAGGTTGTGCGAGTGAAATACCCTTAAGGGGATGGTTAAAAACAAGGAGTTAGCAATGGTAAAGTACTTGGGTTTTGAGGATAGATTCCACTCAAACTTTTGACTTAAGAGTTTACGGAATGTCATGAGGTTATAAGTGACCAAGAGCGAGACATTTGATTTTCATTAATAGAACGTGAGTGCTTAAGTTATAGCACATTAATTGGTTCTAGGGGATTGACTGTGAATTATGTATCTTGTTATAGATCGACGAGCACACTCTCGAGCCCCCTCTACCACATCACCGAGACACCAAGGAAAGTTTTCAAACCCTACCTCATATAAGTGATGCTATTGTGAGTTAACGTTGTGTTTGTGATATATTCTGCTTTAATACTGTGAAAAGAGTTATAATTGATTATGCTTATGGTAAAAAGCTTTGTGATATATATAAAGGTTTATATGCTATGTAAATATTAGACATAAACCGAGGTGTTATAGAGGCTCTAAGGGTAGAGCACTCGTACGTGGATTTTAAAACTTAGACCGGGAGTCAAATTAGTATTTTGTACTGATTATACTGTCAGAAGCTGGAGGGTTCCAGGGACAGTTATATTTTTTAAATGTTGATTAAATATTCCAATATATATTATTGGATATTTAATGTGAGATATTTAAATAATATTATTATAAATATTATTTAGATATTTATTTAATTAAGTGAATATTAATTTGAATATTCACTTAAGTGGAATTTTATCGAATAATAATTCAATATTTATTATTTGAATATTTATTTAATCAAGTGAATATTATTTGAATATTCACTTAAGTGGAATCTCATTGAATAATAATTCAACATTTATTATTTAAATAATTATTTAATTAATTGAATGTTATTTTGAATATTCACTTAAGTGGATTTATATTGAATAATAATTCGATATTTATTATTTGAATATTTATTAAATATTCCAAAAATGATTTAAAAATCATAGAACCTTATTTAAATATTACGTAAGGTTCCAATGGTTATTTAAAATATTTTCTGATCTTAAAAAGATTATTTGATTATAGTAGGGGTTCCCAACGATTTTTATTGAATTATCTCAAAGGTGATTAAGGTTTTGAACTTATCAAAGGTTGGGAATCCATTCCAGGAAGTGAATATATGATTTCACTTGACTTTTTATGAAAAGTGATATAGTTGGGTTTTTGAATTATCAGAGCTAAAGATACTTTACAAAACTCCCAGGTCGTGATTTCGAAATGTTTTACTCGAGTATCGAGGTCAGTTGACAATGGTCAACCCACATTGTGACTTACTTCTGATATAATCCGGAAGTAAGGGTATTTTTATAAAACCTATCAACAAGCTTATGCTTGGAGGAAACAACATTTTCGTGTAAGTGGCCGAGTAACGCACAGTCCTGCAAATAAAAAATATTTTGCTGGCCTTGATGTCACCAGGTGGAAATATGATAAGAGGCTGGGTGACGCCAGTCCAGTGGAATCCGTTGGCCGGGAGCGGGTCCATTTGTGTGGCCTTGATGTCTCCATGTGGTTACTAAGATGTAAGAGGCCGAGTAACGCCGGTCCAACCTAAAAGCCCGTATGCGGCTAGGGTAATGACCTTCAGGATTATCCATCTACTAGTAGAGAATCTATGGTATGACGACTGATCATCGTATACCAGTGTGAGTGCGTAGCCCTGTACAACTCCCCATGTTTTTCCAAGGATTGGAATTTCGGAAATGTTTGGTAACTTGGGTTAAATACCGGTTACGGATAGTTGTTAATAATATCTTAACAAAGTACTATACCTCATACAGTATTTAAACTGTTTGGCATGTTTTCACGAAAAGAAAAGTAAATATATCATTCGTTATATGAATGAAGTTTTAAAGGTTTTCCTTTATGATATAAGCTTATATATATGCTTATGTTGCTTTACATTATTGTTGGGCTTAGTGCTCACACTTTCTTTCTTTTTATATATATATCACAACACAACAGCTAGGGTAGATGGTCAGGATTCGTCATACCGCTCAGAAGCGCGTATGGGCCGCGCAGACCGCCCATAGGATGGCAGTTGCAGCACCTCAGGTAGAAGTACTGAGTTGATTCGGAGTGTAACTCTTGTTGCTCCGGTTTATTTATAAGTATCACGTATGTATATTAATGAACAAGAACAAACTTTTGCGCTACCTTTCTGGTTTCACATAGAGATCATACTGGCAGTAGGTTGCAAGCATTTTACTTTTGGGTTGTAATAATTTTAATTTATGGATCATATGACTACTGTTTTTGCAATTTCGTTTATGAGACATAACTGGCGTGAGTATATTGATGGTGGGGTCACCATGTGTGTTGATTTATTATATTATGATTCAAGTATCAAGTGTTTGTACGGAATAAAGGAACGTGACAACCTGGATCTCCGACCCCGGATCTGGGGGTGTTACATATTATGTAAGGGTTGAACCCATTTCTTCATTCATAAAGGATTTTCGTGCAAGTTATTTGTTTATCTATACTAAGCTATGTTAAGATGCAAATCAAAAGGCCAAGTATTGAAAAGATAAGACAACAGAATATAACATAACGGAAACGTGCATAATTAAGACCCCGAAGGATGAGCTCGATAAAAACGTAAAATTAAAGATAAAAAGCCACGAAGAGCCTAACCAATGCAAAGTAAGAACTTGAGAAAACAATTGAGAAGGAAAAATCTTGTGAAAGAGAAATGTGAGTAAGAAGTTTACTTCTACCATTCTTATATAACAAACCTAGCAGGTCACTTTAACATACAATAGCAGGTTACAAGTTAAAAAAAAGGGGAGAATTTTGAAATTTGAAAAAAGGCTCCTTAGCTTTGGAGGCCAAAAAGAGTGGGCGAATTTTGAATTTTGAAATTTGAAAAAAGGCTCCTTAGCCTTGGAGGCCAAAAAGAGGGGGAAAATTGAAATTTGAAATCTAAGAAAAGGCTTTATATATTTCGATTGAAATAATTCGATTAAGAGGCTAGGAAGCCCAAATAAAGATAACAAGAAAGCTTCCGACTCGAAAAAAAGTAGCAAAAATAAAAAGAGTTTTCGAGTAGCAATTTTCGAGCAAAAGGCAAAGATCATTCGAATGAAAGGGAAAAAAAGAAGTCGGCCTAGTCAAAAAATTTCATTCAAAAATTAAATGGGAAAAAATTCTCGATTGCGAATCTTCGAGTGATCAGAGGCATAATGCATTCGAGAGAACTTGGATGGCAAAAGTGTTGAATAGTTCCCGGACTTTGATGATTTACAAGATGGTCACTTGCCTTTAAAAAAAGAAAGAAAATTTATTTTTCGATTCAGAATTTTCGACCAGGAGCCAAATTGGCTAACCTGACAAAATTATTGATTAATACCCGAAGTGTTAGCAAATTACAGAATGATCCCCGGTGCCTTTTCTTAATAAAAAAAAGGAAAAATAATATTCAATTGAGAATTTTCGAGAAAGAAGGAAATTGGCATGCTTGGCAAAATGCAATTAAGCACCCAAGGTTTTAAGACTTTTACAGGATGGTCCCTCATACCTTTTCTTTAAAAAAAGAAAAAGAAAATGATTTTCGATTGGCAATTTCCGAGACGGAGGGCTCGTTTGTTAACACCTGAACAGAACTGAACGGTAGTTTTGGCTGGACGACAGAGCTGAAATCTTGTTTATTTATGCTTTTTGAACTCCTGGACGATCCATATTTACCTAAACGACACCTACTAATTTTTTTACCCCACTCGTTCATATCATTGTAGCCTTGTAGCCTACCATTAATCTTCCCATGATTATTTAACTTTACATAAATTGTATTTATATTTATATTTTTTAGTTGTAGACTTGTATAAGAAAAAGCCTTTTCACAAAATTGAAAGTTATTATTAATAATGATATTTGAATCATATTTAATAAATTTACAATATTAAAATGGTTACATTTAATTTTAAAATATATTAAATAGTCACTACTTTTTCTAACTCAATAGTATATATTTTGAATTTGTCAATTAATTCCAATTATATTTTTATATATCTAATTTGAATAGAATTCGTAATTTTGGTTTCTCATGGATAATTTTAATTGGACTATAATTTTTAAATGATTATTAAATTAAAGATTATTTTGTGAGTCGGACCGTAAAATTGTCCAAATCTAATTAGCCAAAATAGTAAAGTGATCCCAAAATAAGTACAGTTATATTTTAAAATAAATAAATGAGAACCGTTAAATTTAATATAATAAAATCAATATATTTATATAAATGAGAAGACGAGTGCGGTGATGTGACGCCTCTCAAATCGCTTTCATCTATTTTTCTAATTTTCTCAAATTTTTGAATAATTAATGTTAAAGATTCGAAAATATCTCATGTTATTCCCAAATGACCTAACAGAATTGTAGAAGGGGGGGTTGAATACAATTCTTGATATTTTCTTGAAACTAAAACACTTTATAAAATAAAACTGAACTGAATAAATAAAAACACAAGATATAAATAATTCAGTTGGATTGTTTGATGATCCAACTGAAGTGTTTTTATTGCGGAAATAATCTGTGATACAAAAGTACACAGCTGCTCAGTTACAAGGTTGTAGAGAAGAAATGCTCTCAAAGATAGCTAATACAATCTATTTGTTTTTCTTCTCTCATTTCTAAAGTAACTGCTACACTTGGTTATATAATCCCAAGTTTACAATTCTACGTTTGGTTAAACTAAAGAATAATAGTAGTAACCATCAGTAGCTTGCTTTTCATTCCTTTTGTCCAATGGTCCTTGGAGATCTTAGCTTTTGTCTTCATGCTCATTATAATCATTCCCAAGAGCCTTATTGGAAATTGGAATGTTTCCTTATTTCCAGTAACCACTTTGATGGCTTCCAATGCAAAGTACACTTCCATATCTCCTTTTAGATCTGTTCAGTAAACTGTCACTATCACTTTGTCAACTGCTCAAAAAGCAACATTGATTCGTTGATAGCAAGGAGATGTGTTTCGTTGATAGCTTCATTCTTTATTCCGTTGATGGTGTTTCCCTTATTTCGTTGATGGGTAAACTCCATGCCGTTGACAGAGTAATCTTCATACCGTTGACATGTCTTCACTTAGGCAGAATTACAAGGCATAACATATTTACAATTAACCAACCTATTTTGCCTATCTAGTACATAGTCAACATGACTTAGAAAACCTATCTTAAAACATATAATAGAATGCCTATCATACTGTGAAGTATTGTACAATGCAATTGCTACAACACTCATTTCGTTGATGAGCTTCCTGTCAACGAAACACTGCTAAGCATGCTATTTCGTTGACAGCTACAAAATTGACTTTACACAAATTCTACTAAGTGTTTTATGCTTATCATCAAGAACAACATATTCCTAACAATCTCCCCCAATTTATGACTGATAGAATAACAGCCATAAATCAAGAGACTTGATGATAACAAAAACACTCAGATACATCATAAATTACAAAAGTAGAAAATGTATTAAGCTTCAAAACTTTATAGACAAAATATAAGACTTACAAGACTAATGCCCACAAGTGCTCCTCTAGTCTGAGCAAATGTTTCATCTGTGACTTCTTTGTGGCATAGTCTTCTTCCCTCTCTTGGAGTTGTTTTCCTCAATCTGGACCTGTAGTCTTCTGTAGAAGATTTTCTCCTCTTCATCTTGATCACCAAGCTTGGATTGCATCAGCTTTAGAGTTATTAGATGCCTTCTCCAGCTGGTCTTCCATTCTGAAGAATCTTCTGCAATTGTCCTTGTCCTTAAACTCCATCATCCAATAAGGTTGAAGATGGATTTTCTTTCCTGTTGAGGGAACTCTAAGTATCCTGGGAAGAGCCTCAGGCTTGTTCCAGCTAGCCTTTATCTGACAGATTTTGGAGACCACCTCAGACTTGGCTGTTTTGGTGAAACCAAAGTCCTTTTTCAAGCATCTAAACACTGAGAGTAGTGTTTGATAGTCTTCTCCTAAAATTCTGTAGAGAGGCCACACTTGTTCTCTACCACCCTTGAATGAGAACACTAGTCTTTCAGGCAACTTTTGAGAAGCTGCAATTCCCCTTACTTCCACCAGGTTGTCTAAGTCAAGATGTAGACTGGATTCTTCCCTGATGTCAGCAATGTACATGCAGTCCTCTGGGTTTGCAGGGGGTTTTTGAGATTGTGGCTTTCTCACAAAAACAGGCTTTGCTTTGACAGGCCTCTTCTTTGTCTTCATTGGTTGGTCCTTTTCTAACAGGAACTTTGGAAAGTATGCCTCATCAAAATCAATTGGTTCCTCTTTTGGCATGATTGGTTGATCATGAAAATTGACAGGATGTGCAGGATCACAGGCCAACTTTCCTTCAAAAACTGGATTAGCAATTGTTGGAGGTGCAATAGGTATAGAAGAGTCTGATGCAGTACCCTGAGAATCAGCACTCTCAAAGTCTATGTTTCTCCTAGCTCTCTCTTTGGGTTGCCTTGTGCTCTTCTTTGAACTCCTTTCCTCTCTAGTGCTTTCCTCTTGCTTCCTTTCTTCTTCATCTAGAGCTTGAGCTACTGCAAGAGCTTGCATAGCTGCTCTTTCTGATTCCTCAGCCTTGGCTTCAGCAAAGTTTGGATGACCAGCCCAAACACAGATTTGTTGTCCATTCCTGTAGACAATTGCCCTTTGCTTCCTTATCTCATAATCATTACTTTCCTTGCTTTTTGTGATGAGTAGACCAAGAAGCTTGTGCTCATCTGGATAAGGTGCAGGATAGAAAGTCCTTGCTATGTTTTTGCCCTTTGGTTTAGCAGGGGACTTGGGAGATAGGCTTCTTTGAATTGTAGCTTGTTCCACATCCCTAATGCATGAAGTTTGTCCTTTTTCCTTCTTTGGTCCTTGAGTGACTCCATGTAGAAGGGGCTCTTGGTGATAGAAAGAATTTGTCTGTGGCTCCCATTCCGTTGATGCTAGTACCATGGCATTCGTTGATGGCTGTTCCGTTGATGGATTTGAGTCCTTACCTTCAGTAATCTTCTTGAACTTTGCTTCTATGTTGGACCAATGTTCTTTGATTTGTTCTGCAAGTCTCATCCTCATAGAAGCTTCTTGTATAAGGTCAATACCATCCTTTTGCTGCTTGCCAAGCTCCCCCATTGCTAATGGCTCCTTTGGTAGGGAAATGGCTGGGACCATAACCTTGGTAATTTGAATGTCTAGCTCCTTAGATTTCTCCCCCTTTTTGTTATCATCAAAAGAGATGACTGGGAGTCCTTGAGTTGCCACTAGCTGGGCCAATAGTTGAGTTTGTTTCTCCTGTTCCTTTTGCATCTGTGATAGAGTGGCTTCCACCTTGTCCACTCTAGAAGAGAGAGTCTTCAAGGAGGAATCCACTTCAGGTTCTTTAGAGAAAAACCTGTTCATCCTGGACACAGTGAGAAGAGGAAGCTTTTCATCTAGCCTCCTATCATTAGCATCCCTAAGGTTGCTGATTGAATCCTTGATCTCTGTAGCCTCAATCCTTGTCTGCAACATTTGTAGCCTTTGAATTTCCAGAGAATCCATTATGGCTTTGTAGAATTTCTTGTCCCTTGCTCCTGCAGACTCATGAGCTAGATATGCTTCTTTGTACTGCCTTGTGATAGCAGCATCCAAATTGCTTCTACCATGCATATCTTGAGAAAGCCAGTTTGGTGTAGGAGGCACCACAGAAGTCCCAGTCTGTGCAGTAGTGGCCACCTGTAGATTATCACCAAAGCTATCCTCATTATCAGAAAAATCAAAGTCTCCACTTGCTTCAGCTCCTGGAGGTAGATTGGTCAAGGCATCCTTTGCTCTTTGCATTGATGCAGTTGTATGAATTAGTTGTAGTGACCTCTCTGCCTCCACATTGCCCTGTTGAGCCAAAATTTGATAGGCTGACACAGGATGAGTAAAGGTCTCAGGATCCAGGGAAATACTATCCAGAGTTTGCTGATAAACCTCTTGGAAAGTAAGTTCCCTTTCTCCCTCACTGACCTCCATTAACTCATTAGCAATGGCTGCTTCCATCCTTATTTCTCCTGTAGTCCCTTCTCTCTCTCCACTCTGTTCTTGCATCATGGGCTCCCCATGGCTCACACCTCTCACACCCTCACCTTCACCTTCTAAGGTGGAACTCTCAATCTCTCCTTTTGCCTGGCTGGAAGAAATAGCCAGCCTCTCACTCACATTCTCTCCTTTTGCCTGGCTGCAAGCCAGCCTCTCAGTTTCACTCCCTCTCAGTCCTAGAAGTGTCTCAACTACCACTAGATCATCTGCACTAGTTGTGGGAACAACTTGATTTTCAATTAAAGGTGCAGAGTGAACTATCAACGGAATGGTAGTTTGAACTGTCAACGGTATGGATACCGTTGATGGAGAAACACTTGTCAACGAAATAGACTGTTTCGTTGATGAAGTCAAGAAAGCACTTTGAGAATGAGAAATTACAGTAGAGTCTGTGGTGATTGATTTTAAAGATTGGTCCACAGATCCCCTTGCAACTTCAGGAAAAATTGGTTGATGGCCCAACAAATCACTTAACAAGTGATGGCCACCAGCTTCAGAGTGGGGCTTCTCCAAGATTAGAGTTGGAGAATCAGGAATAGATGTATGGATCATGTCCACATCTAAAGATTGAGTTGGTGAATTTGATGGAGATAATTCAAGATTGATGTTTAGAGAATGGGACTGTAACCCCAGAGAAATGATAGGGGTTACATCAAACTGAATTTGAGAAACTGGAAGTGTTGCTTCCAGTGTGTGTGCACCCTGTGTACCCTTGGACTTTTGCTTCACTCTCCTTTGGTATTGGGAAAATGTAGACTTTGGGCTTGAAGTGTCCCTTACCCTTTTGGATTGTGCTCTAGGAGGAGAGCTTGTTTCAATAATCACATCCTTTTGGGAGGATGCAATTAGACTTGTGTTTAAATCCATGTTACTCATTGTGCCTTGTTGGGAAGACACAATGGGGCTTGGCTGGTACACACTAACCTGTCCTTCCTTATCCTTGGGGTTTCTTTGATGTTCACCCCTTCCCTCACCCCTCACAACTCCAGACTCACTCCCCTTAGGTTGTGTGGTAGTTTTTACAACAGGTGCCTTTTGAGAAGCACCTGAGGTTGGCTTGGAGGATTTCTTTGATTTTGGTTTTGTTGCTAGGGTAGGAGCCTGTTGGGTCACAGCTACAGACTCCATAGCAACATTAGAAGGTAAAACAGTAGAGGTGTTAGCTACACTAACAGGGATAGTAGTAGTTACCTCAATGATTGGCAGATACACCACTGGAACATCACCATTGTGGTTCAGCCTCAGTATGTCTGTCAATACTCTCTTTTCTTGCACAAAACACTCGAACCTGGCATTAGGGTTAGAGATAACTAATGGTGCTGGACTAACATGGTTAGCCAACATCATCAGAAACCTAGCATAATAGATATTTTTCTTCCTATTTGCTTTGTCACCCAACTTAGCACCAATTTCATACATAAGTTGGGTGCTAAAGTTGTGATATCTATCATTTAGAAGCATGGTTAGGAGAATTAACATAGAGTTAGTTAATGCATCAAAATTACTAATCTTTCCAGAAAAGACCTTAATGAATGCATCAGCTAAATAACTGTATTCCCTAACCAAACCTCTCCTAATTATTCTACCCAGATTATCAGTAGGCAAAGAATAGTTTATAGAATTAAGCATGGTAGTTATTTCAGTGTTAGTAGGCAAAGCATCACAGTTATTATCAGGAATATGTAAACATGCTTGCAAAACATCAGAATTAACTATGTACTCATTACCTTGAAGAGTGAATTGTAGTGTGCAGTTTGTTCCACTATACTCACATGAGGTCCAAATCTCCTCGATTATCTCATTGTAGAGTGGTGTAGAGTGAAACATTGCATAGCTCAACTTGCAATTCTTCATGAAATCCATCATTTTGAAGAACAGACTGTTCGGGTTTTCCTTGACAACAAAAGGGATGGAGTTGTTCTTCTCATAGATGAACCCTCCAGCAGACATAAGCTTGACTATTGGTGCCATTGTTGATTAAAGGAAAGCTTCGAACTGAATTGCTTGTTAGAGAGAAGAAGAGAGAAAAAGCCTTTGGAATTTTTGAGAACAGGTAAAAAGAAATAATGAAAATAAAATTTCTTAAATACTCCCCCAAAAATTCTCAGAAAATGAATCCAATAATAAATGTAAATTACTGGATTGGCTTAAAAATATAACCGTTACTCTTAAAGTATTACCATGATTTATACTTACAGGGGTGTATGCATAGATCGTGGTAAAAGACGTGTCAAATTTCAACGGTTCAGATAAAAAGCGCTAAATCAACGAATCAGGATTGGGCGGTTAAAGTCCCGTCTTATTTCGTTGATAAAGCTGCGTTTCGTTGATATAAAAGAGCTATCAACGAAACACCCAGAAAACTGCTAAGACTGTCAACGAAATGGAGCATTCCGTTGGCATAGTAATTTTGACTTAGACAAAATTTTACCTTTTCCTGAGAAAATTCATTCACAGAAAAACATAGCAAATTTCTGGCTGCATTTTAACTTGCAAATATCTCAAAAATAATTAAGAGAAATTTAGCATACCTAGCTCACTTACTAATCTTGAGAATGTTGATTCATCAAGTGGCTTGGTAAAGATGTCTGCAAGTTGTTGTTCACTTGGAACAAAATGTAACTCCACAGTACCATTCATAACATGTTCTCTAATGAAATGGTACTTGATGTCAATGTGCTTGGTCCTTGAATGCTGCACTGGATTCTCAGTAATGGCAATGGCACTAGTGTTGTCACAGAAAATAGGAATTTTCTCAACTCTTAATCCATAATCAAGTAGTTGGTTTTTCATCCATAAAATCTGTGCACAACAACTTCCAGCTGCAATATACTCAGCCTCAGCTGTGGAGGTAGAAACTGAGTTTTGTTTCTTGCTGAACCATGACACAAGCTTGTTTCCTAGGAATTGACAGGTTCCAGTTGTACTTTTCCTGTCAATTTTACATCCTGCAAAATCTGCATCTGAATAACCAATTAGTTCAAAACCAGATTCTCTAGGATACCAAATGCCAAGGTTTGGTGTTCCTTTGAGATATCTGAAAATTCTTTTAATAGCAACTAAATGGGATTCTCTAGGATCAGCCTGAAATCTAGCACATAGACATGTAGCAAACATAATATCAGGTCTACTAGCTGTTAAATATAAAAGTGAGCCTACCATGCCTCTGTAACTTGAAATGTCCACAGATTTTTCCTTAGTATTCAATTCAAGTTTGGTGGCAGTAGGCATGGGAGTTTTGTTAGGAGAGCATTCCATTAGGTTAAACTTCTTTAATAAATCATGAATGTATTTTGTTTGACTAATGAAAATGCCTTCATTAACTTGCTTTACTTGAAGACCAAGAAAGTAAGTTAATTCTCCCATCATGCTCATTTCATACTTACTTTGCATAAGCTTGGCAAACTTTTGACAAAGTTTCACATCTGTAGACCCAAAGATTATATCATCTACATAAATTTGAACAAGTAAAGTAGAGCCATTTACAACCCTGTGAAAAAGAGTTTTATCTACAGTACCTCTAGTGAAATGATTCTCAAGGAGGAACTGTGAGAGAGTGTCATACCAGGCTCTAGGTGCTTGTTTCAAACCATAGAGTGCTTTGAGAAGGAAGTACACATAGTCTGGAAAATCATCATCTTCAAAACCAGGAGGTTGACTTACATACACCTCCTCTTCCAATTCCCCATTCAGAAAAGCACTCTTCACATCCATTTGATAGACCTTGAAATTGGCATGGGCTGCATAGGCTAGGAAAATCCTTATTGCTTCTAGTCTTGCAACAGGAGCAAAGGTTTCATCAAAATCAATTCCTTCTTCCTGTGAATAGCCTTTTGCAACCAATCTAGCTTTGTTCCTTGTGACTATGCCATTTTCATCCATCTTGTTTCTGAACACCCACTTTGTGCCTATAACACTCCTGTCATTAGGCCTGGGCACCAGCTTCCAAACATTGTTTCTCTCAAATTGGTTTAGCTCTTCTTGCATGGCTAAAACCCAATCTGGATCTAGAAGTGCATCCTCAACTTTCTTTGGCTCATCTTGAGACAGAAAGCTACTGTATAGACATTCTTCTTGAGTTGCTCTTCTAGTTTGGACTTTTGAAGAGACATCACCTATAATAAGTTCAAAGGGATGATCTTTAGTCCATTTCCTTGAGGGAGGTAGATTTGCTCTTGAAGACGTAGCTTCATGATCATGATTGCCTTGATTGGATATTTGTCCTTGAGAAACTCCCCCTGAGTTTGTTGTCTCTAATTGATCACTTCTAGAAGCATTCCTATGGCTATCAACGGTATGACCGTTTTGGCTGTCAACGAAACGCTCATTCTGACTGTCAACGAATCCACCATCATGACTGTCAACGAAATGACCAGTTGGTCTGCTAGCAGCTATCCTTTTTAACCTTAATGCAGCAATTTCATCTTCACTGCTGCTTTCATCTGTGCTAGATACAACAACTTTAGGCTGTTTCTCAGTAGCCTTATCATGATTCACTTGTTCTCCTTCCTCATTCTCAAAAGAGAGACTTTCATGGAAACCTTCATCACAGAGACCTTGTATTTTGAGATCATCAAAAACAACATGTACAGATTCCATAACAATGTTGATTCTGAGATTAAAGACTCTGTAAGCTTTCCCTGCTGCATATCCCACAAATATTGCTTCATCTGCCTTTGCTTCAAATTTCCCCAAATGCTCAGCTTGATTTCTCAGAACAAAGCACTTGCATCCAAAGACATGAAGAAAATCCAATAGTGGCTTCTTTCTTTTGAGTAACTGATAAGGGGTCATTCCTTTGGCCTGATTAATCAAAGAAATATTTTGAGTAAAGCAAGCTGTGTTAACTGCCTCAGCCCAAAAATATGTAGGTAACTTTGATTCATCTAGCATTGTCCTTGCAGCTTCAATAAGTGTTCTGTTTTTCCTTTCAACTACACCATTTTGCTGTGGTGTTCTTGCTGCTGAAAACTCATGCAAAATACCATTTTCTTCACAGAACACCTTCATGCTTGAATTCTTGAATTCTGTCCCATTGTCACTCCTAATCCTTCTTACTTTGAAATCAGGATGATTGCTTACCATCTTGATGTGATTGATAATGATTTCACTTGCCTCATCTTTAGAGTGCAAAAAGAAAGTCCATGTAAATCTAGAAAAATCATCAACAATCACAAGACAGTATTTCTTCTTTGAGATGGACATAACATTTACAGGGCCAAATAGGTCCATATGAAGCAATTCAAGCTGCTGGACAATTGATGACTCTGTCTTGCTTTTGAATGATGCCTTCTTCTGTTTTCCCTTTTGACAGGCATCACACAAACCATCCTTGGAGAACTCCACCTGTGGAATTCCTCTAGCAAGATCTTTCCTCACCAAATCATTCATAACTTTGAAATTCAGATGGGATAACTTCTTGTGCCATAACCAACTTTCATCCTTGCTTGCCTTGCTGAAAAGACAAGTGATGGTGTCTGAACTTGTGCTACTAAAGTCAGCAATGTACACATTCCCCCTTCTGAATCCAGTCATTACCACATTGTTGTTTCCTCCTTTAGAAACAACACAGGCTTCTCTAGAAAAAGTAACTAAAAATCCTTTGTCACAAAGTTGGCTGATACTAAGCAAGTTGTGCTTAAGACCATCCACCAATGCAACCTCATCTATGATGACATTCTCTTTTGAAATCAAGCCATATCCCTTTGTGTAGCCTTTGCTGTCATCTCCAAAAGCAATACAAGGGCCAGCTCTTTCCTGAAGCTCTGTGAGCAGGGTAGAATCACCAGTCATGTGTCTTGAACAACCACTATCCAAGTACCAAAGATTCCTTTTGTCTCCCTGCACACAATAAAACCAAATCAAGTCGATTTTGGTACCCAAGTTTCCTTGGGTCCTGTCTTGTTAGCCTTTGCATTCCCTTTTGTACCATTTTTCACTTTGGGCTCAGATTGATTCAATTCAATCTTTACCCTTGGTGTTGATTTCTGAGGGTTGCTCATATTTTCATTCATAGCATGCATAGTTGGAGGAACAATCATGTTATTCATGTTCCATGGCATTTGTGGCATGTTAAACATATTCATGTAAGGATTAGACACAAATGGCATACTAGCATATGGATTCTGAAATTGTGCATATGGAGCAAACATGTTAGACATAACAGGCATTGTAGGCATGGAACTGTTCATTGCAGGCTTGGGCATTCTCACATTAGCAGATTTCTTAACAGATTTGCAGTTAGTAGACAAATGACTAACACTTCCACAATTAACACATGTCTTTCTAGGAGCATATTTATCAGGTGTGTAATTGTTGTGTTTGTTAATTCCTACTTTGCCATTCCTGTTATTCTTTTTATTTCCCTTAGCCTCATTATGAACTTTCTCTACCTTGTCTTTCAATTGCTTGTTAGACAAGTGACCTACATTAGCTCTCTCAACAGGCTTCTCAATTTTCTTTGATTTACTAGACTCACCTTGAACAAAGTTCTTGGTGACAGGACCATACTTGTCATTAAGTCTAGTGAGTTTATCTTTTCTTTTGTCTGTCAACGAAACAGCCTGATCGGTTGATGGTTCATGTGTCAACGAAACATTGCATTCCGTTGACATATCAACCTTCAACAAATGATCATTGTTGTTTGTTGACTCTGTTCCTGATTCTAAGGTTTCACCAACATACCCTAGCTTCTCTTTGTTCCTTTTCCATGATTGCTCACAGAAGGATTCCACGCCTTGAACATTAATTATGTTGGCAGCAACATTCCTGGCATCCTTCCATTTTGCAATCACACCTTGTTCTATCTCAAGTTGTGTTTTAAGAATTTCTTCCCTTTGTAACACGTTCTCAAGTTCCTTCTTAGCATCCCTACTAACACATCTCATTTTCTCAAATTCAATGAGCTGTGCTTCTAACATTGCATTCCTATCACTTAAGAGCAGATTTGTCTCTTTTATTCTTGAATTCTCTTTAGTAAGTGATTTAAGAGTAACACGCAAATTATATAATACAGTAGACATTTCATTTACTGCATTGTCGCATTCCTCTTTAGAAAGCTCAGAAAGATTAGTAATTGTTACCTGGTTGCTTGAGGAACTTGCTTCCTGCTCATGATTGTCAGCCATAAGAGCCAAGTTGACATACTCAACATCATCATCAGAATCTTCACCATTACCAGCCCAATCATACTCCTGAGACATGAAAGCCTTTTCTTTTTGTTTGAGAAGTTCAAAGTATTTCTTTTTATAATCAACAGGCTCAAATTTCCTGTTGCCCTTCTCAACCTTGGGCTTTCTGCAGTCTCCAGCAAAGTGACCAAGCATTCCACAATTGAAACATTTTGACTTAGACTTTTCAATCCAGTTTGTTTTGCTAGGTTGAAAGTCTCTTCTTGGTGGCCTTGCTTCTGAGTTTCTTTTGAACTTGAACTTAGAGAATTTTCTAGACAGAAAAGCAATGTGTTCATCAATCTCATCTAAGTCCTCCAAGTTGGCTGGTTCTGATTCTTCTTCTGTCATCTTGTCTTTACCCTTGCTAACATCACTCCTACAACTAGATCGACTAGTTGTGGCCTTTGCAGCTTCTTTATTGTCATCTTCAAGTTGGTTCACTGATGCAATCAATGCAATAGATCCACCCTTCTTCTGTACCTTTTCAATTTCTTCATCTTGCGCCATTTCCAGCTCATAAGTCTTCAAGGTTCCATAAAGCCTTTCAAGAGTGTAGTCTTTGTACTCTTGAGTGTTTCTGAGAGAAACAGTCATAGGCTTCCATTCTTTTGGAAGAGCTCTAAGAAATTTAAGGTTTGAATCCTTGGTTTGATAGATCCTCCCATACAACTTTAATCCATTCAAAAGCTTTTGAAACCTACTGAACGTGTCATTTAGGGTTTCACCAGCTTTAAAATGAAAATGCTCATATTGTTGTATAAGGAGTTGCATTTTATTTTCCCTGACTTGCTCAGTTCCTTCACAGAGTGTTCTAACAGTATCCCATACTTCCTTAGAGGTTGTACAGTTGATAACATTGTCAAACATCTCTTGCTCCAAACCATTAAACAGAATGTTCATGGTCCTTTTGTCTTTATGAACTTCTGCAATATCTTCAACAGTCCATTCTGAGACAGTTTTTGGAATCTCTACATCAGGTGCATCATCTGGCAGTCCAACTCTAGAATCAAGCTTCATGGGAACGTGTGGACCTTTCTCAATGCAGTCTACATACCTCTCATCCATAGACATGAGATGTAAATGCATCTTTACTTTCCAGTGAAAGTAATTGTCTTTATCAAGAACTGGTATCTTCACACCTGCATCCTTCTTCACCATGGTTTCTGTTTTTGGTCTTGATCTTTAAACTTCTTGTATGTTAGAAGCTCGCTCTGATACCAATTGTTATTCCCAAATGACCTAACAGAATTGTAGAAGGGGGGGTTGAATACAATTCTTGATATTTTCTTGAAACTAAAACACTTTATAAAATAAAACTGAACTGAATAAATAAAAACACAAGATATAAATAATTCAGTTGGATTGTTTGATGATCCAACTGAAGTGTTTTTATTGCGGAAATAATCTGTGATACAAAAGTACACAGCTGCTCAGTTACAAGGTTGTAGAGAAGAAATGCTCTCAAAGATAGCTAATACAATCTATTTGTTTTTCTTCTCTCATTTCTAAAGTAACTGCTACACTTGGTTATATAATCCCAAGTTTACAATTCTACGTTTGGTTAAACTAAAGAATAATAGTAGTAACCATCAGTAGCTTGCTTTTCATTCCTTTTGTCCAATGGTCCTTGGAGATCTTAGCTTTTGTCTTCATGCTCATTATAATCATTCCCAAGAGCCTTATTGGAAATTGGAATGTTTCCTTATTTCCAGTAACCACTTTGATGGCTTCCAATGCAAAGTACACTTCCATATCTCCTTTTAGATCTGTTCAGTAAACTGTCACTATCACTTTGTCAACTGCTCAAAAAGCAACATTGATTCGTTGATAGCAAGGAGATGTGTTTCGTTGATAGCTTCATTCTTTATTCCGTTGATGGTGTTTCCCTTATTTCGTTGATGGGTAAACTCCATGCCGTTGACAGAGTAATCTTCATACCGTTGACATGTCTTCACTTAGGCAGAATTACAAGGCATAACATATTTACAATTAACCAACCTATTTTGCCTATCTAGTACATAGTCAACATGACTTAGAAAACCTATCTTAAAACATATAATAGAATGCCTATCATACTGTGAAGTATTGTACAATGCAATTGCTACAACACTCATTTCGTTGATGAGCTTCCTGTCAACGAAACACTGCTAAGCATGCTATTTCGTTGACAGCTACAAAATTGACTTTACACAAATTCTACTAAGTGTTTTATGCTTATCATCAAGAACAACATATTCCTAACATCTCAATTAATTTTAAAATCTTTACTAATGGAGGAAACTAAATATACAATTATAACATTCGTGCCTTCGAAATCTTTATTAATGTAGAAAACTAAATATACAATTGTATTATTCTTGCCTTTAAAATCTTTACTAATGGATGAAACTAAATTTACAAGTTTAATAGTCTAATAAATAATTTTATTAGAAAATATCTTAATTCCCTTTTAAATCTATCTATCTATCTTCTATTACTATATATAATAGGCCAACACAAGGGCAAAAGTTGCCAATTAAATGGCCGCGAAATTATCGTTTTACCCTTTTTTTTTAAAAATAACAAAAATGCCACTCATATATTATTATACAAAAAGTTTTTAATAGATGTGTTACTACAAAGATTCGAACCTCCAACCTCCTTCCAAAATATCCATGGGCTTAACCACTATGCTACATGCATTTTTGAGTTTTTTTCAAAAAACTTATTAGATAACCCACGTCTTTTATCTCTTTTTTTTTTTTTACTTTGATGTTTGAATAAATAAAATGTTGGTTTGAATTATTTATATAAATTTGTTTTTCTTTTTTCCTTTTCAGCGAAATTACCGTTTTACCCTTTTTTTTTGAAAAATAACAAAAATGTCACTCGTATATTATTATACAAATTTTTTTTAATAGATGTTTTACTACAAAGATTCGAACCTCCAACCTCCTTCCAAGATATCCATGGGCTTAACCACTATGCTACATTCCTTTTTGAGTTTATTTCAAAAAACTTATTAGATAACCCACGTTTTTTATCTCTTATATTATTTTTTTTGCTTTGATGTTTGAATAAATAAAATGTTGGTTTGAATTATTTATATAAATTTGTTTTTCTTTTTTCCTTTTCGTAATTTTATATATCTATATATTTAATCACTATATATTATTGCAGTTGTATGTTTTCAATTTAATATATATTAATTATGTTGATTATAATTCATAATTTATATTATTCTTTATTTGAATTAAATTAATTATTCATGCATAAAATATACTATTAAAATTCGATCTAATATAAGAAATATTATACACATTATATCTCTCATTATTAGTTATTTCTATAATTTTTAAAATAAGAACATTAGCATTCAAATTATACAAAAAATTTGTCTACCTACTCTGTTCGTCGCATCCATTTCTTAACAATTTTCTTTTCCAGAATGTATTGTTCATTTGTTAACATTTTCTAAAGTAACATGTCATTCTTTATTAACTTATCTATATATTTTTTTCACCTTTCTAACCCTTCCCCTTCAACCCCAGTGACGTTCGTGTCAAAAATCGGGGTGAGTTTTTAAAATATAGGATATTACATAGTATATAATTACATAATGATCAGTCAGACTGTTAGTATGTTAGTTCAGAATTCAATGATCGTCAGGAGCTAGACTCAACTGATCAGGATTGCTGACGTCATCAGGATTACATGGTCGTCAGGATCAAGATACATATCAGGACTGGGATCAGGATTGATCATCAGGACTGGAAGCTGATCAGGATTCCTACTTCGAGTTATATTTGGAGTCTAGTTAAACATGGAAGTTTATTCTGTCGGTTCCTGGTTTGTAGGATGTAGCTATCAATTATAGATAGGTTTCAATCTTTGTAATTGATTAGGACTTATCATTGATAGAGAAGTTGTGTAGTATATAAACACAGTTTTGGTTTCGATTTATGTACAACACACAAAGGGGGAACATAATCGAATAGAAGCTCTTAAGAACATAGAATTTCTTGAGAGAGTTTTTGTAAGCTAGAAGCTCTTAAGAACATAGAATTTCTTGAGAGAGTTTTTGTAAGCTAGCAGCTCTCAAGAACATCAGAATTTCTTGAGAGAGTTTGTAACAGTTTTATATCATATTTAATAAAGCTGTTATCTTTCTTTCATATTTGTGATATATACATTAAGAAGTCGATTATCTTATACTATTGTATTCAACCCCCCTTCTACAATAGAGTATTACTGGGCAACAATTGGTATCAGAGCAAACTGATTTAATTCTGAATCAGATACGATCTAAAGATGTCGACAACCAAGTATGAAAGCATGAAGATTCCCATCTTGAAGAAATCAGAATATCCAACATGGAGGGTAAAGATGCTGATGTACCTGGAGGCTATGGATCCTGACTATTTGGACAGGATTCGTGTTGGACCATATATTCCTACAAGGATTGTAGAACGAACAGATACAGTATCTGAACATTATGTGGTCAAGGCTAAAAGTGAATGGACTCCAGAAGAAAAAGCTCATGTACTCAGGGAACCAAAGATAAAGAATATCTTACACAGTAGTCTTGATGCTGTCATGTCAAACATAGTGATTGCATGCAAGTCTTCAAAAGAAATCTGGGATACTTTGGAAACTCAGTGCCAGGGATCTGCATCTGTCAAGATAAACAGAAGGGCTCTTTTGATTCAAGAATATGAACAATTTGATGCAAGACCCGATGAGAGCCTAACTGATCTATATGATAGATTTCTGACACTATTGAACAGTTTATCTTTAGTTGACAAGGAATATGAAACTGAAGATTCAAACACCAAGTTTCTAAGAGCTTTACCTGAAGAATGGGACACTCAGACCTCGATCATTAGACATCATTATGATCTTAACACTGTGTCTCTTGATGAAGTCTATGGGATGCTAAGAACTCGTGATCTTGAAGTTCAACAGAGAAAGAACAAGAAAAGCAGCAAGGCAAAATCAATTGCTTTGAAAGCAGAGGCTAAATCAAAAGGAAAAGCTATGGAGGTCTCTAGAAGTAAAACAAGAATAGTTGAGTCAGATCCTGATGACTCTTCATCAGATACTGATGGCAATGCTGATGCCAATACTGATGATGATTCTTCTGACTCAGACATGGAAAAGATGGTTGCTATGATTGTCAGAAACTTCAGAAGGATGAAGTTCAGGAAGAATAGAAGACAAGGCAACTTTCAGAAAAAGGTTTTCAATCCAAACAAAGAAAAGTATATCAAAAAGGACAGCAAGGGTAGCAAATTTGACAAGTCAAAGGTTAGATGCTACAAGTGCAATGGTATGGGTCACTTTGCTTCTGAGTGCAAGAAGACAAAGGCACTTATCACATCAAGCAAGGATTGGATGGACACTTCCTCAGAATCTGATACTGAGGTGGTCAACTATGCTCTAATGGCCAATGCTGATGTAACTGCTGCTCCTGATGATAAGGTACTAAATACTATCTTTAATTTTGATACTGATAATGCTTCTAAGTTAAGACGTTTTCTAAAGTCATTACATATTAGCTTTAGAAGTCAAACTGCTGAAAATACTAGGATCTTATCTGAGATGTCTGAACTTAGAAAAAGGAATGATATATTAGAAGCTGAATTTTCTCGTATGCAAGAAGTACAAAAAGAATGTGATAATGTGAATCACATGTATTTAGAGATGAAATCCAAATGTACTGCTCTTGAAAAGGAACTTGAAAATGCTAATGAGAAAATCAGAACCTGGACAGACTCTGGTAGGAAATTTCATGAGATTAATACCTCTAAGAATTGGAAAGAGTGTCTAGGATATAAGTCAGATGAGGATAAGAAATTGAAAGAGAAAATTGTCATTGATGAGACAGTCAGTCCAAAGACCTATAGACATGTTATAGATGCAACCAAATCTAAGATTACTCCTGTTAATTTTGTTTTTGGTAAGGATTCCAATTCTACTTTTGAAAAGGGATCTACTTCTACTCAAGGAATTAAAATCATAAAGTCTAAACCTGTCTTGAATAAAGTCATTAAGAATGTAGGTCTATTGTCTCAGAAACAGCTTAAGGATAAAATCTGTGAGGTGACAGATAAAAAAAGGAATCTACTGTTAAGAGAAACAGGAATGGTAAAGTTGGGATAAACAAAGAGAATGGTTACAAATATATCCCAAATGCACCTAGAAAGTGTTGTTTTAACTGTGGTAACTCTAATCATCTTGCTATTGATTGTAAGAAGAGTAAGAAGAAGATTACTGATATTCCTAAGTCTGATGTTAGGAATAGATCAGTATTTTATAAACCACAGAAGTCCTATTTTAATTGTGGTAGTATATGGCATTCTATTTATACTTGTAAAGATTATCATGAGTTGTACTATAACTTTTATGATCCATTGCCTAAAGTTGATAAAAATAGTGCAAACTCTGGTAGCATTAAGAATGTCAAGTTGGAACATGCTTTTGTTAATACTGATATTGACAAAGCAAATCCAGATGAAGTAAATCATGTCAGGACTGCTAAGGTCAGAAAGTCTTCTGCTGTGAAAGTTAATAAATTTCATGGAAAAGGAACCCAACGAGTATGGGTTCCTAAATGTTCTAACTAGTGTGTTTCTATTCTGATTGCAGGGTAAAAAGAAAAATGTGTTAGTCATGGATAGTGAATGTTCTGTGCACATGACTGGAAACAAAGCCCTGTTATCAGAATATGAGGAAAAAGCCGGCCCAACTGTGTCTTATGGAGATGGCAACATTGGACAAACCTTGGGATATGGCAATATAATCATTGGAAATGTCATCATTGAAAAAGTAGCTCTAGTGAAGGGACTAAAACACAACCTGTTGAGTATTAGTCAAATCACTGACAGAGGTTATCATGTCAACTTCTATTCCACTCATTGTGAAGTAGTTAGTAAGGCAACAAGCAAGATAGCACTGACTGGCTACAGGCATGGTAACATATATGAAGCCAACATTCAATCAAACACTGATGACTCCCCTACCTGTCTGATCAGTAAAGTTTCAGTAGATGAAAGTTGGAATTGGCACAAGAAGCTTTCTCATCTCAACTTCAGCAATATCAATGAGTTGGTTAAGAAAGATTTAGTGAGAGGATTACCAAAAGTGTTATATACTCCTGATGGACTCTGTGATGCATGTCAAAAAGCAAAACAAAGAAGGACATCATTCCAGAGTAAATCAGAATCCTCTATTGGAGAACCATATCACATGCTACATCTTGATCTATTTGGTCCAGTCAACATCATGACCATCAGTAAGAAAAGGTACACTCTTGTAATTGTTGATGAATATTCTAGATTCACCTGGGTGTATTTTCTGCACAGAAAAGATGAGACTCTTGAAGTTCTGTTGGATCATGTAAGAATGATTGAGACAACCACAAAGTACAAAGTCAAGATACTGAGAAGTGATAATGGTACTGAATTTAAGAATTCAAAGATGGAAGAGTTCTGCAAATACAAAGGAATCATTCAACAATTCTCTGCTCCTGGCACACCTCAGCAAAATGGAGTAGTTGAAAGGAAAAATAGAACTCTTATTGAAGCTGGCAGAACTATGTTGGAAGAAGCAAAATTACCTACATATTTCTGGGTAGAAGCAGTCAACACAGCATGCTACACTCAAAATCTCACATTAATAAACAGACATGGTGTTACTCCTTATCAGTCACTCAAGGAAAAGAAACCAAGTCTGAAGCATCTGCATGTGTTTGGCTGTAAATGTTTTGTTCTCAGAACTCATCCTGAACAACTAGGGAAATTTGAAACAAAGGCTAATGAAGGAATTTTCATAGGCTATCCTGCATCAAGAGCCTTCAGAGTTTTTAATTTGAGGACAAGGACTGTCATGGAGTCAATACATGTATCTTTTGATGACAAGAAGATAGCTGGAATCAATGAAGACTCTCATGATAGATTGATTTTTGAAAATGAAGCTACCAAGGAACCTGAAGAAAGTGAATCAGATCCTGTCCATACATCAGATCCTGATGGGTCACCAAATACTGATGACACACCAGATGCTGATGGTGCAAATACTGATGATGCAATCAATAGTAATACTTCTAGTAGTGCTAATGTTGAGGGGGAGCAACATCATTCTACTACAAGTTCAGAGTCAACACAATCATCAGGACAGAATACTTCAGATACTGATTCAAGTGATGATCCTGATAACTTATCAGGAGAAAATAACAATAATTCAGGGGGAGCTTCAAGACAAGCAAGTTCTTCAAATCAAGATAACACCAATCCAGGGAGAGCATCTACTTCAAGAAACAATTTAACACCAGCAAGGAAATGGACTGCAAGTCATACTTCTGATTTGATCATTGGGGATCCTGATGCAGGTGTTCAAACAAGAAGTGCAACTCAGAATGAATGTCTATACAATAACTTTCTATCCAAGGAGGAGCCAAAGAAAGTTGAAGATGCACTTAAAGATGCTGATTGGGTTACTGCAATGCAAGAGGAACTGAATGAATTTGAAAGAAATGAAGTTTGGAAACTGGTACCAAGACCAAAGAATAGATCAATTGTTGGTACAAAGTGGATTTTCAAGAACAAGACTGATTCTGATGGAGTAATAATCAGAAACAAAGCAAGACTAGTTGCAAAGGGGTATTCTCAACAAGAGGGAATTGATTATGATGAAACGTTTGCTCCTATTGCAAGACTAGAAGCCATCAGGATATTTCTTGCTTATGCAGCACATAAGAAATTCAAGGTTTTCCAGATGGATGTTAAAAGTGCTTTCTTAAATGGAGAACTGGAGGAAGAAGTCTATGTTGAGCAACCTCCTAGTTTCATTGATCCTAACTATCCAGATCATGTCTACAGATTGGATAAGGCACTTTATGGACTAAAGCAAGCTCCAAGAGCATGGTATGAAACTTTAGCTCTATTCTTACTGGAAAATGGATTCAAAAGAGGTGCTATTGATAAAACTCTATTTTATTTGAATCATGGTAAGGACTTGTTGTTAGTTCAGATTTATGTTGATGATATCATTTTTGGGTCAACAAACAATAAGCTTTGTGAAAAGTTTTCCAAGCTTATGCAGTCAAGATATCAAATGAGCATGATGGGAGAAATGAGTTACTTTCTTGGTCTTCAAGTTAAACAGACTGATGAAGGGATTTTTATCAATCAGTCTAAATATATAAGGAATTTATTGACAAGGTTTAACATGCAAGATAGTTCTCCTGCTACAACTCCCATAGCTACAGCTACCAAACTTGATCCTGATCAAGGTGCTGAGGTAGATGTAACTCACTACAGAGGAATGATTGGCTCTTTATTGTATCTCACTGCAAGTAGACCAGATATCATGTTTGTAACCTGTCTGTGTGCAAGATTTCAAGCAAAACCTAGAGAATCCCATCTGATTGCAGTCAAAAGAATTTTCAGATATCTCAAAGGCACTTCTTCACTTGGCCTTTGGTATGCAAGGGAATCAGATTTTGGGTTGTGTGGTTATTCAGATGCTGATTTTGTAGGATGCAAAATAGACAGGAAAAGTACTTCAGGAAGCTGTCAGTTTTTGGGTGGAAGACTAGTTTCATGGTTCAGTAAAAAGCAAAAATCCATTTCCACTTCAACTGCAGCTGTGGTTCCATTGTCTACACCACAGAAGAAAATGAAGTTATCAAAAAGCAGGTATCATATTCCTTTAGAAAAGAAGAAGGATACTGATGTACAGGACACTTCTATTCTGAATGAGCATTCAGTTTCTACTGCTCAAGCAAATCCTGATGTTAGTATTCCTGATACTGCACCAAGTCAAGTGGTTACTATTTCAGACTCTCCAGCACAGGACTCTCCAACAAAAAGACATGTTGATATTTCATGGGAGAAGTATGGTGCTGTTGCTTCCAATCTTGGGATAAAACATCCAATGGAAAAGCTAAGGAAGGCAGAAGAGTTAGTCTATCAGAGACAGAAGAAACTGAAAGGAGCAAGCCCACAAGAACCTGAACCTCAAAGTGGTTCAGCAGCTCTTTCTGATGATCCAGCCACACAAGAACCACTCAATCAAAGTTTGAGTGAAGGCTTAGCTAGTGGAATGGTCCCACAAGAACCATTTTCTCAAAGGGAGAATGAAGACATCTACATTCCAGCTACACAAGAACCATCTTCTCAAAGTGAAGATGCTGGCCAAGCTACAGTTTCTGAGAAATTTCCTGACAATGCTCAAGGGATTTCTGGTGCAGATGAAGTTCAAAGATTGGTCGAGGACACTGTCAATGAGGGAAGCACACAAGAACCTTTGACTCAAAGTGTTGAAGAAGCTTCTGAACCTGAAGCTCCACAAGAACCATTGGTAGCAAATACTGATGCAAGCATATCAAATCCTGACGGTGTTCATCCTGACGCTAGTGGTGCTCCTGATGTTGAACCTATCCTGATACAGCCACTTCGTTCAAGACCAATGGATCATCCTATCACAGATTCACAGGATAAAATGAAAGGTATAGCTATTCCTGATCCTGATGATACTCATAGTACTGATGATGATGACTCTGATGATAGTGATGATGATGAGAATCGAAAAGAGAAGGAACAGCTTGCTACAGCACTCAAAATTAGTCTTGGAACTAATTTTGGTTCATCAAGTACATATATGGCTGGCAAAGCTTCCACTGGGAAAGATCAGAGACAAGATTTTTCTATTCCTTCCTTTAATCCTGCTGAGGCACTTAGACAGAATGAATGGAACAATTCATGGCACAGATCTGCTGAATCTGTAAGTTATTCTTCTGCTTTGGAACATGCCTATGATGCAGTGAAATCTATAGAGAATCAAGACTTGAAGAATCATCTGAAGGCTACAACTTTGTTATCCAAAAGTCTAAAAAGTGAGATTGATTCTATCAAGAACTCAACTGAGTTGGTGAGGAATGATATTTCTCAAAATTTTACAAAGGTGCCTACTGCTTTTCAGCTGAGGGTAGTAGAATCCCAAGTGAAATCTGTTATTTCTGAACAAACCTCTATCAACAGAAGGATTGATTCTCTGGATACCAAGGTAACTGACATTCAAGCCTCTCTTTCCTTAATTTTGAATTTATTGTCAAATCCTGATGTCAAAAAGGGGGAGAAGGTTAGTCGGACAAAATGCACACCTGATCTAGTATTAAGGAATAATGATGATGATACTGGAGATGATGGTTGTGACAAAGTGATACAAGGAGAAACCTCTGATGCTGCTGTTATGAAGTCTACAATTCAAACTTCACAAAGTCAAACAACGCAGTCAACTCATGTTTCTGATTCTGGAGTTAAGACAGTAAGAACGTTGGTGCAATCTCAGATCCTGGTGGAAGAACAAATCCTGACACCTGGTCATGGACATACTCTTGCTACAATTCCTGAAGGTGGTGAAGATGTGATTATTGATAATCCTGAAGATGCATCAAATTTATTCCAGAAGTTTTCTACAAAAGATGGCAGAATTGTTACTCTATATCACACTGATAAAAGAGTTCAACAATTATATGCAAGAAAAGCACTCTCTACAGCAAGTGAAGAATATCCTGATCTCTCACATGAAGAATTCTTAAGACAACAGAGAAAAATGATGGAAAGCTTTAATAACCCTGCTCCTGCTAGAGGTAGAGGAGGCAGAGGTAGGAGAGGAGCTAGAAGAAGTAGAAGAGGTTCTTCAACTCAAACAATACCTAGACAGACAAGGTCTCGAGGGTTAAGAATTGAAGAAATTCCTGAACCTATTCAAACTCTAGTAGTTCCTGACAGATCTACTTTTGGTGATGATGGAAATATTGAAGAAGAACCTGAATTGAGAAGAAAATCAAGAAAATCAACTCTCTGCAATACAAATCAAATTGAAGAATCTAATCCTGATGTTGTTCCTGATAATATTCAAGATCCTGATGATTCTGAAATTCTGCAAGAGATTGACTTGATAATTTTATCTACTGTGGTTGATTCTCACAACAAGGAAGTAGATGAAGAAGAAGAAGCCAGAAAAAGTGAAATTACAAGATCAACAAATAGAGATTTCAATCTCTATATACAAAGGCTTAAACTCTCAAACAGAAGAGTGTGGAGGAACCCAAGCAGACAAGAATCTTCACTGGAAAGAAGCTATGCCTTTGAAAAGGAAAAGGATAAGAAGTGGAAACATATTAGCACATTAAGTTGTGATACACTTATCAATTTTCAGTCTGGAGGAATTATTACAAGCACTTCAAGTGTTGTTGATTTATCTGGGATGGTTAGATCAAAAGCACTCTGGTTAAAGATGTTTTCAAATCTGAAGCAATTGACAAGTAATTCAAGAGGAGGTATTGGACACAGGGATGCTGAATATATAAATATGTCATATGTTGATCCTAACTCCTTAACTGAAATTGGAGGTACTTTAACTTCTGAAAACCTGAACAATTTACTAGCTGTTGATATAGTTATAGATTGTCATGATGGTTTTGACAAGAAAGAAAAGCTTCTGTACTTCATGAAAGATGGTAGTGTGAAGATTTTATCTATTCAAGATCTGTTGATGAAAACTACACAGGAACTGAAATATGTTCATTATCTTTTGAGATCGAAGAATCAAATATGCAAAGAATGGAGTGACATGATTTTGTCAACAATAAGAAGAAGACTGGATGGAAACAGTAATTTCAATGGTAATTATACTCCCATGTACTTAAATCAAAGAGGTCAGGATGTGGAAATGCAAAGGGGTACTGCTGTTAAAGAAGTAAATTTTGGCATGACTCATCTTACTCTCAATCTTGATGGGAAGGAAATTACTTATATTTTGCTTGAAGAGCATAGTCTTCAGAGAAACTCCATATTGAATCTCAGAGCAGCTATCTACCAGATTAATGAGGAAGATGAAGAACTCAAAAATCTTAAGGAAAGACTGATTCAAATTCTTGAAGAAAAAGAAGAAAATTTGTTATCCAACTTCTTGAAGATGAATATGTTCTATCAAAGAATTTAAACAGATAAGTTGTTGCTGCAGATTCTGTACATTTTGTATATATGTTTTTGACATCATTGAATCTTAGGAATCTATACTTTATTTCACAAAGTATGAGATTGGGGGAGATTGTTAGTTCAGAATTCAATGATCGTCAGGAGCTAGACTCAACTGATCAGGATTGCTGACGTCATCAGGATTACATGGTCATCAGGATCAAGATACATATCAGGACTGGGATCAGGATTGATCATCAGGACTGGAAGCTGATCAGGATTCCTACTTCGAGTTATATTTGGAGTCTAGTTAAACATAGAAGTTTATTCTGTCGGTTCCTGGTTTGTAGGATGTAGCTATCAATTATAGATAGGTTTCAATCTTTGTAATTGATTAGGACTTATCATTGATAGAGAAGCTGTGTAGTATATAAACACAGTTTTGGTTTCGATTTATGTACAACACACAAAAGGGGAACATAATCGAATAGAAGCTCTTAAGAACATAGAATTTCTTGAGAGATTTTTTGTAAGCTAGAAGCTCTTAAGAACATAGAATTTCTTGAGAGAGTTTTTGTAAGCTAGCAGCTCTCAAGAACATCAGAATTTCTTGAGAGAGTTTGTAACAGTTTTATATCAGATTTAATAAAGATGTTATCTTTCTTTCATATTTGTGATATATACATTAAGAAGTCGATTATCTTATACTATTGTATTCAACCCCCCTTCTACAATAGAGTATTACTGGGCAACATAGTAGACGATAAAGTTTGGGAAAATTGAAAATTACAAATTTTGAAAATAGAATTTCAAATTGTATTCCAAAAATTATTGTACGATGTTAAAAAAAAGTATAATCTTTCATAATAATAATAATAGAACTTTATAGAATACATTAAATTGATTCGTAATGTCATATAATCATTTTGATAAAATGAAATTCTAAATAGGGTTTGTGGGTCCTTAACGACATCCTCTACAACATATACAATATTTCTTATATAAGGTCGAATTTCAATAGTATATTTTATGTATGAATAATTAGTTTTATTCAAATAAAGTATAATAAAGATATATAATATAAAATTATGAATTTCAAACAACATAATTAATATATATTTAATCAAAAACATACAACTGTAATAAAATTCAGTGATTGAATATATAGGTATATAAAATTACAAAAAGAAGCCTCTGGGCCTATAGATGAGTTGGTGAGAGCATTGGTTATTGACCAAAGCATTCAAGGTTTGATTCATGGGAGCGTGGGGAATTCTTCATGCACTCTAGGGTCTGGCGTGATACCGGTTGGTGTGTCCGGAAAATAAAATTTTTGACCAAAATTACGAAAAGATGAAAAGAAAAACTGATTTATATAAATTATACAAACCAATATTTTATTTATTTAAACATCAAAGTAAAAATAATATAAGATAAGAGAAGAAAGACGTGGATTATCTAATAAATTTTTTGAAGTAAACTCAAACATGCATGTAGAATAGTGGTTAAACCCATGAACATCTTAGAAGGAGGTTGGAGGTTTGTTTCTTTGTACTAACAACTATTAATATATTTTTGCATAATAATATATGAGTGACATTTTTGTGATGACCATTTAATTGGAAATTTTTGCCCTTGTGTTGAGGTTTAATATATAGTAATAAATTGGATTAAAATGTGTAACTGTAAAACGATATTCCAAACACATTCTTAATGCATTTACTAAGTGTGTTAATATAATTTAATATAAAGATAAACACATGAGAGGAGTGCAGAATCAGTTCCCAAGTAAAAAACCAAAAACAAATAGGTGACATGAATACTCCAAACTGTAATAGATGTTCATCTCCCAAGGTGTTTATCACAAACTTGGGTGATGTGAGGGTGTGCAAAGATGCGTCGGCCTTCAGCTTCTTTTTAAAATCCTCTATCTCATTCATGCATGTTCGATTATATTATAACAACATTGCATGCATATAACCTATTCATAACCTAGATTGCAAAAAAAAACCAATCAATTCTCGAAAAACATATAACAACCGCTCTCTAACGCAAATTACCAATCTACAAACTATCATTTCTCTGACACACAAAACATAGGTAAACCTGCTTATAATCGCAAGAAGAACAATAGTACATTCGTGCTTCAAATTCTACATTATTTCAATCTGGTCTCAAAATCAATAATAGTCACTATAAACAAGTCTTAGAGCCTTGGCATAGTTACGTTTGTGATTCAAAGTAATTACACTATTCGCCAAAAAAATTCTTTACTCCTCACTATGCATGAACCATACTTCTCATTTTACGCTCAAACTTAAGACTACACAATCCTTAATCTAATAAATCGATCACGACCAACTTTTTCACGATAAAAATTATTGACATCTCTATGCAGGCCCGTGCCTTGCACGGGCTGTTACGCTAGTTATATATCTTATACTGCAACAAGGACTTTGTGAAACATTTTATTCAACAACTTGAAATTACATAACTGCCCCTCTAAAGTCAAATGTTATAAAAATGTAAGAAAGTTTTCATCTTGATGGGAATCGAACCTAAGACACTTCAATACTAATTACTAAGAATTTCAAGTTACCAATTTAACCATTGAGCTACGTGGGCTTTTTTGTTGTGGTATAAAACCCATTAGTATGGTAATGTCTTTCACAAATATTATTTTACACTTTAGTTTTTATTCAAGATTCTTTCATGATAATTTCATTTGTCTAATTATTAATAAAAGTGGTTATTGGTATAAAGTATATCCAATAGACACGTATCACTTTAATTAAATTTAATTATGTTTCTTCCTTTGTATTCACAATTTTAAGACAAAGTACAAATGCATTTTTAGTCACATAATATCACTTTTTAGTCTGAGCATCCAATGATACAAAATAATACAAAATAGTAATCATTTTGTCTCAACTATGTTCATACATATCAGATAATATAAGTAATAATATAAGAACCTCTATAGTTGTTACCCTGAATAGAGATGAACGTAATCCGGATTCAGGTCGGATTTTTCGATATCCGATAGGTCCGGGCTTTTTTAAATCGAAACAAATTTCCTCTAAAATATTTATACCTGCAGATAGGGTCGGGTTAGGAGGGGCCAAATCGGATTTTTACAAAGTATTTTATATATTGATAACTTTAACTTTTTTTTTATTTTTTCGGATTTAATTAAAAAATTTAAGCTTTTATCCAAGATTTAATTGAAAATTCTAACTTTTTGGATTGGACTTTTATCCTGATCATGACTACGTCCAAATCGAGATTAAATTTGGGTTTATTCGGCTCGAACCGGATCGGGGTTTTGTGAAAAATATGTGATCCGTTTAAGCCTGCGGGCTGGATCCAATTGAGGTGGACGTTTTTTTAATCAGATTTTTTCCGATTTTTTTAACCAGTTCGAACAGTTTTTTTCGAATACAAATTTGTGTGCATCTCAATCCCGCCATCTCATGCATTAAGGACAAGGATACTACTCCGGCCGCTTATAGAGAATTATGGAGAACGGAGAGTATTGGTACTTTCGAAATGGAGCCTTTATTTGACACCTTTAACTAATTCCTATCTGATTATTAATTAGCTTATAAAAACTAATCATCAAATACATTCAACTAAGAACAAAATCTTCTTCAGACTAATACCAAACCGATCTTCCTTGCATAAGTATATTCACAACTGTACAATTACTGCATTCATCGTGTCTGCAGGGAGACCCTTCTTAAAACGGGCAAAATGATATGCATTCGTTTAAATGGTATATCCACATATACTAATACAACATATATTTCTACACTTTTACTCTATTATACACACCGATCAAATATTACAACATCCACTTAACGGCTACCCCATGAACTACAAAGAGGTAAATGGAGTGCCAATGCTCCCCCAATCGAGAGAGAGATCAAAATATAGATCCAAAACAAAAGTTGAGAAGAAAAAGTGGAGTAGACGGGGAAAATAGAAGGCAACCAACACTGTAGGAGGAGGCATGAGAGAGAGAGAGAGAGAGAGAGAGACAAATAACATAAATAAATTAACCCCAAAAAAAGCACAAACTCGACAATATCGATAAAGAACAATTTGTCACTGCCAGCTCAAACAACAACCCATGACAAATATTTACTTTATGAGCATACCAACCCCAAGTGCATTTACCTGCACAAAGCCTACAAATTTGGTTCAAGCATTCCATCAAACACATAATACACACTCTAAATAAACACAAACTAAACAGTCAAAGAATGCATTTGAGTAAACAATTATGACGCACACTAAATAAACAAAGCATAACATGCATTTCAGTAAATATGTTGTAATATATTACGTCTTCCTGAGGATCATCACATAAGAGAGGGGTCTCTAGAGACTGACACCGAAAATATAAGGCATCCACCATTGGAGGGGGCATGAAAGGAGAGAGAGAGCGATCAAAATACAGATCCTAAACAAAAGTTGAGAAGAAAAAGTGGAGGAGACGGAGAGAAAGGAAATAAAAGCCAAAGAGACAGTAAAAGAGGGATAAGAAGGATAAGTGGGGGGTCTCCAAAGAGTGACGTCGAAAATAGAAGGCAGAGAGGGGGAGATTTCAGGATGGGGTGGAGAATGCAATAATTTTTAAATGAACTAAGAATTTCAATGAGTCAATTTATTCAATGCGAAATGATAATTATACTCTCAAATTTCGAAATGACATTTTAATCTATATTATAATTATCTCATATCAATATATCTGTAACTCATAAAATACGTTGAAATTAATAAAACTTACGCAATATTCTAGAACATGCACGTGCCTCGCACGGGCTATAAAGCTAGTTTTTACTAATGGAGGAAAGTAAATATCCAATTTTAATATTCTTGCATTTATAATATTAGATAAATTCTCAATTTTCTTTTTTCTATTTTCTAACGGAGAAAACTAAATATAGTATGCTAATATTCTCGTAAATGCTCTCTATTGATCTAATCAGTATACTTATATAAAGGAGAAGACGAGGACGGTAATGTGGCGGCTCTCAAATCGCTTCGATCTATACTTCTATAAATATAATTTTCAAATTAGTTACCTAATTGAGTCATTTTTGAAATGAGTGAATAATTTGATACATTTGAACCAAATGAGTAATGACTTTGATAATTATCCATTTCTTTAATACTATCTTTCAAGGAAGGAAGTTAAATATGTTATGTTATATTAAAAATGGTTTTCTTGACTGTCAAAAAAAAATCTTCAAATGGAGGAAACTAAGTGTACTATACTAATATTCTCCTAAACTTACTCAACGAGTCCAATTTATTTACTAATATTTATTTAATATCTTTTAATCAAGGAAAATAATTAAGAAGACGATTTGTGATGTGTCGGACGATTTGAGTAGAAAATATCTAAATTGGCTTTTAAATTTTTAGTAATAGAAATATTAATTAACTTATATTCTCCTAAACTTTCTTCTTAAGTCAAATTACTATTTTGATATTGTCCTACAATTTATCTTTAAGTCAAATTATCATATTGATATTTTCTTAAACTTTCTTTTGAACATAAAGTTATCATTTTAATATTCTCATATATTTTTTCTTGACGTTCTAAAATTTATCTTGAAATCATATTATCATCTTTACATTCTCCTAAAAAATTATTAAAAATTATGTTCTCATAATTTTTTGTAAAAAACCCACGTTTAATTTATTTATATTTTTAAGATATACATTAAAAATCCCTTTTTTTAATTTTTACCTTCTAATTATGTAGAAGATAAAACGTACAGAAAATGCAAGTTTTTATATAATAAAATAAAATAGAGGAACCTTATTTTCTTTTCATTTCTTTTCTCCAGTACCTATATTTTAAACAACAAAAATTAGAATTTTGAAAAAGATTTGAATTAAATTTTATGATATAATAAAATTGATTAATAGATGATGTAATTGATTAAGTAATTAGTTTGTTTTATGTTCAATTTGGTAACATGGTAACAACGAGAAAGCGGGTCATTAGGAGGAAACATGTTTAACGAGAGAGCGATTCATTAGGAGAAGCATATTATATGCTAGAATTTAATATTTATGTATTATGTATTTTTAAATAGATGTAGCAATATAAAATTTTAGAAAAATAAAGTGATTAATATACTAATATTTGATATAATATTAAAATAATGAAATATATTAAACAATTGCCCTTTTCTATAATTATTCAAAATTTCGGTAATGAACAACACTAAACAGAGAATTTAAAAGAAACCTTAAATTCATGTTTTAACTATAATTTTGTTTTAAAACTTATTTTTTAAAATAGTTTTTAGAAAAATTTGGAGAAATTATTATAAAGCCGCTGCGAAGCGTGGCTTAGTAAACTAGTATTTTATATTCTAATAGGTGAATTACTTCTTCAAAAGTCGAAAGTGGAACCATACCAATATATATAGAAAATAAAAAATTGTATTATTAGAATAAAAATATTAATAAATTTTAAAAATTATAAAAATAGAAATATCAATAGAAATTTGTGAATTAATATAATTATAAATATTAGTAATTAAATTCGTTTATTGCACGATTATAAATTAGTATATTGTAAAAGAAATATATACATATGAATTGGTTCATAAATTTATTTACCAAACAATAATATTTATCGATGTTCAAATTTATAAATCATTCAGAAATTTCAACTATCCAGATTTAACGGTCCAGATTTAACAAATGATCGGGCAAAATCACCTGGCGAAATTGCTTATTAGTATCCAAAGTTTCGGAATTTTACAGAATGACCCCTGGCGCCTAAGAAATAAAAAAACGGAAAAAAGGAATTTACGATTGGGATTTTTCAACGGAAGCCCAAAACCAGTCGAAACGGTGGAGCTAGTGGGCCCTGCAATTTCATTTATTCTTGAAATTGTTTTGAAAATTGCTAATAAATGGCAAATAAATTATTTAAAAATTCAAAAAATTCCTGAAAATTCCTAAAAAGAAAGAAAATATTATATAATGGTTAGCACCTTTAAATATTTTGATTATTTCAAAAATATTTCTGAAAATACCTGAGGGTACAAACAATTTACGAAAATTCGTAAAAAATATTGAAAATTCCTCGAAAAGTAGAGGAATATCCAGAAAAATAAGAAATAATTCATAAAATATTTGTAATTATTTATATGCATGTTGCACTACTGAGTATTTTTGATTAATTTATCAAAAAATGAGAAAAATACTCGCTGGTACAAGACAATTCCTAAAATGTTAGGAAAAATAAGGAAAATTATTAGAATATTTTCTTAGTATTTTCTAAAAGTACAAATATTAAGTTAGCCTCGAATTTGGCGAAGTCATCGTAAATTTGTAGGTCGCTCCACACTTTACAACAAGACGATACTTGTGAAGCACTGGTATACATAAAGTCCTAGGTAAAGGATAAAATGAACCTCGAATCTCAAAAAAGATCAATATAACTTTTATGAAAGCTCGAAAAGTTTTCCTATAAGTTGGGGGTAAATGATATGTGCTAAAAATAACCCTAAAACATAATTAATGATATATTAATTAGACCTAGATTGGTTCAGGGATTAAACACAATTAATGAGGTCTGAAACCCTAATTATTTATTAAATTCGTAATTAATGTAAAGGCTAGCTATACAGCCCATTAAATGTGTTCAAATAAGAACCAACTCCATCAAAGAGTAGCCTCTAAGGCACCCAAACCTAATAGGAGCCAGCCTATTACAAAGAAGGATCTAGAATCTCAATCAAAGGAGGTGACTTGTCCACTAATACAAGGCTACCTACGCTTATGTAAAGGGCATGACCCCTCATCTAAAACTACATTTTATTGACTTGATTCTCGGCATTTGTTGAGATATGTAGATATCTTATGAGTACCGATTTAATCACGAAACACAAAACCAATCACTAAAAAGCTCGAAACTCTCAAACCCTAACATTAATTACACCCTAATTTTTATTATATAACAATAAGAGTCACTTATAAAAATCAAATCTCAATATTCAGAGCTGGAATTCTCCAAATTATAATGCTAACGTTGGGTTTTAATGTTGACCGAATGCTAAGTTACACCGTGACTCCCAAGCAGAACTTGAAATATGACGGTCACCGCAAGTGAAAATTGCCCGACTTCGGATTACAACTTTTACTACACCCACGAGACAACCTATCAGTACTACTATCTTGCACATATTCATGACTGCACGCCAACAGAAGACATTGCAGCAGATATTCAAAGGCACTGTCGTATGGATTCACTAGCTCCTTCGTATATCCATATGTATATAACTTACCATTTACTAACGTTTAAGACGATGCCAAATGATGATAATAATCCATATAAATGCCGTCGGACATAACAGATGGGGAAACTTACTGTTATACTTATACAAACGCGGATACATATGCGAGGCTCAAATAGTTGATTTTTTTTACATTTTTTCAGTGAATAATAAACACAATAAAGTAAAAAACTAGAATTTCTTTTACAAGCGTTTCTTTTTTGCTAAGTAAAATTCTTTTACAAGCGTTGTAAGGGTGAAAATGACATGTATTCGCATAAAAAAATAATTGTAACTCATTATCGCATTATACATACAAATAATGCCGTATGTAACAATCCTTTGGGAAAGATTCGAAAGACGTGTTCAGTTAGTAATTAATATAGCAGTTGACAACTATATATATATGTACATTTCCATGGATTTGATTTAATTCAGGAACCACATGAGAAACTAAAATTAATAAAAAAAAGTAAAACGGTACTACCTACCTCTTTAACAATGTGCTCCCGAATTTTTAAAATAGAAAAACCATAAATGATAAAAAAAAATTTAAGTACTTTCATAAAATTTTGGAGTAAAAGATTTAGAGTGAAAATATTCTAAAACTTACATTTATTTTCACTTGTTTTCGTTACTATTAAAAACTTGAAATCTAAGTAAGAATTAAAATGAAAGTACTTTGCTTAACCTTCACTAATTTCCCTTTCTTTTTATATGAAACAATATATATTTATATACTAGGGTCGAAATTGTGATATTCGTAATGACGTTCGAACTCATGCATTGTGGTGGGAAAACTAAACTGGAGAGTCGGTTCGTTTTAGTACTTAAACCGGATATCCTTTTTCAAGAAAAAGAGTAAAATTTTAGGGCTTGATAGATATATATTTATTAAGAGCTTTTATTTTTCTTTAATATCGTTACGGAAGTGTACAGATCTAACTGTCTTGCTTTATCATACAACAATTTCGATTTCAGTAACGTGTTACAATAAAATAAAATTTAATGTCATAATGTGTTCTGGCAATGGAAAGCTGTAAAACGAACAACAGAAGTTAGTATTGTACCATATCAAACTTAAGAGGGCTTAAAGTTGAGCTTTTGGTATTGTCAACTAGATTGATCTAAATGGACCAATCCCTTAAATTAGAACAGTAATATTTGGTCCAATAAACGATTCAAGGGACATGTCATTTCGTTATCAATAAGCATTTAATATATTTTAACTAGGCCTACAATTATTTCATATCTTGGGTCTCTTGTCCTTTCTTCTGGTTTCACCGTAATCTTTCACCGTAATCTTTCATTTGCATATGATTTTACTTGATATTCTGCTCAAGTACGTTACTTTATATACTACTTTTTTGTGTGGTACAAATTCTTACACGGAGATGAGCTGCAGTTGGAATTACAGAAACACTGAGTATCAAATCTTGCATAAATTAACCACAACTAGTTGATCATCTTATACACTACAAGGAAAAACACAAAATTGGTAGATAAAGTGACACTCTGCTTACTCAAGGTATTAAAACTCTGATGTAATCACAAACCATCATTATCGTCGTTGTGATTTTGTTCATCCTCACATTTGTCATAATGAATATTTTTACTACCTATAATAATCACAAGAATATTTTTTTTCTATCACACATAACAACTTAGACTTGTGATAATATGATAAACTAGTTTTTTTGCACGACATGACTTAAATCTGAAAGTTACTTTTTTTTTAAAGTGTAGGGTGTATTTAAGTGTTAAGTTCTTTAAATATGAGTAAATTACTAATTTTTTGGGATTTTTTTTGTACGTTTGTGAATTAGAATAGTAATTTATGAATTATACGACAATTAATGGCAATGCAAGTTTGTATTATACTTATCTAACGAAAGGTTTTTTTTGTTATCTTTGTATTGATTTGAACGTATTTGTACCATATAAATATAATACTTAAAAATGTCAGAGATTATCTATAGTTTGATTTATTAGAGGTATAAATAATTGCAATGCACATGCATGCATAATATATAAATTTTACTTAAATATATAAATAATTTTACTCATATAAATATATGCACATGTATATATGTATGTATGTATACAACTAATAATATGTAATTAATGTAGTGATACTAAAAGTCCAAAATAACCCTAAAATAATATAATGAAATGGAGGATAAAATGGACAATTTGAATTAAATTGATTATCAAAAGCCCTTGTTAGTGTATTATTTATATAACTAGCATAAAAACCCGTGCAAGGCACGGGCTACTTGCTTAGATTGTGATTTTAAAATAAACTACGCATTATCAATGTCATTTGACATATATGATTGTATATTTTTTATGTTCATAGAGTTTTTATGTTAATGTTATGACTATGATGTACTTACTTAAATATATTGAAGTTTATAATGTGAAAACAAATACGAGTAATTTTGATAAATCATGCCTGTTTTTAATTTTGTTGTGGATCATAGAATAGAATTAGAGTGTTCTATGAATGTTTTCTAATTAAGAAGACATTTTTAATATTATAATCCTAA
Organism: Heracleum sosnowskyi; assembly: GCA_030848705.1. Taxonomy (NCBI): domain Eukaryota; kingdom Viridiplantae; phylum Streptophyta; class Magnoliopsida; order Apiales; family Apiaceae; genus Heracleum; species Heracleum sosnowskyi. The sequence goes on along the minus strand of CM061239.1, from coordinate 44,618,053 downwards.
AAATTTTCTAGTTCTTCAAAAATGATGCATTCATTTAGTTCATCTCCGACAATATTCAAGGTAGAAACTAAATAGCCTTCAAGATGCTGTAGTATGAGATTGTAGGTTTTAGTACTAATTTTACTCGAAAGCTTTCCTAAATCTTCTAATACTTTACTTAGGTCTTGCGTTTTCAGTTCTTCAAACTTTCTTTGTAACTCTTTCATGTTTTTTCTTCTGACCTCTTGATTTTAAACATTTTTTACCTTTATTTCTCTTCCTCTGTCTACCTAACTTTCAGAACCTAGGACAATGTAGCTAATTGACTTAAGTGGAACTACCTTATGCCAAATCTTTCTATTATTAAGTACGCTTGGTACCATTTCGATGTGTTTCAATTCTTCCAAACAAACAGACTTTTTTTAAACTCAAAACTTGAGAATTGATCAATTATGGATGGATAAATATTTTTTGCTTATATCATCGTAAGTTAAAATTGTTCATATGCCTTTTGAGTTCTGTCCGTGTTTTGACAATGAATTCATCCTTTATTTTTTTTATAAAATACACATCTTTAATAATTAAAAGACGGGTCATTTTTCTAGCAATTAACATAAATTTCTATTCTTTGCGGTTAATTTTTTTTTTCTAGGTATTGTTGCACATTTTTTTCATCTGTTACAATGCACTTACTTCAATTTATATAGATAATTTAATTGATCGGGGACTATAATTTTTAATAACACGGGTTGTATAATGTGATTTGATCTAATCATAATGTATGATATGCAATATCATGTTTTTTTAAAATTTGTTATGGACTATATATTTTAATGTGTTTATTGTTTACACAAATTATTATCAAAATTTTAGAATATATAATTCATTTAATTGTTTTGTTGTACTATCTATTTATTTTTATTTGTCGCCTTTTATAATATTTTAACTCAAAATAAATAGTTTTTCAAATGTTTTATTTATGTTTTTTTAGTTATTTTACACGCGCGCGCGCGCGCGCACACACACACACACATATATATATATATATATATATATATATATATATATATATATATATATATATATTTTAATTCAATTCCAAATAACTAATTATTTTCTTTCATAAAATTAATTTAAAATTCATTTGATAATAACAAAAAATGTGTCATTAACACCTTATATATAATAAGCGTAAGGGAGATCTTATCCAAAACTTTGGTCGGTCACTGTACTACCAAAAGTATGCGATCCGTTGGATTATAAAACTATAAATATTCAAATCGATGAGGACCGTCAGATATAATATTAAAAATTGTATTTGATTAATAATAGGATAGTATTTAAATACTAAAAGGTGTTTTTGATAATTTAAAACTATTATAAATGGGTTTTCTATATTGAATAGAAATCATTATGTAAAAATTCGTAATTATCTTTTCTCTTTATTTTATGGATAGTTCCAGTTACATAATAATTATTAAACCATCATTAAATTAAAGATAATTTTGTAATCTTCGCGTGGGCTGTAAAATCGTTAAAATCTGTTGTCTAAAACTCAAGATAGAGCCCAAACAGTAAAGTTATTATCTAAATTTTAATAAATATTTTTTTATTATTGTAGCACCAATTTAATTTTTTTTTCCTAATTCTTTTAAATTTATAAAATTCTATATTTATTTCAATAAAATATTAAAATCAATTTAAGAAAAAATTAAAATCGATCTGGTCTGTGTACGATCAGTATACGACCAAATTAATAATTATAGTTAGATCTTAAATAGATCGATGAGAATTGTTATATCTAATATTAAAAAGTGTATCTGATTAATAATAGAATTATATTTAAATACTAAAAAGTGTATTTTGATAATTTAAAAATTTTCTGTGTAAAAATTCTTAAATATCTTTTTTCTTGAATTTATGTATAGTTCCAGTTAGATAATAATTGTTAAACCAAATATCAAGATAACAATTCATATCGATTACAATGATACCCTAAGTTATAAGAGACTTAGGAGAACTCTTTAAACACTTTTTTTTTTGAAGGAACGTAACAATTTGATTAATCCAAATTATAATTATATTATTTTACATATAACAAACATAAAAGGATAATATCAAAATATCATTAAAATGTTGAGGGTTTCATATTCATAAACGATAATTTTGAATATAATACTTATATTAAAATGTGTATTTGAGTAAAGGTAGGATTATATTTAAATACTAAGACGTGTGCTTTGATAATTTAAACCAATTATAAATTGGTTTTCTATATTGAATTGAATTCTTTGTGTAAAACTTCTTAACCATCTTTTCTTTTCAGTTTATTTTATTTTTATGGGTAGGTCAACTGGTCAAGTTAGATAATAAATATTAAACCATCATTAAATTAAAGATAATTTCGTTAGTTTCGCATGAGTTGTAAAATTATCAAAATTCAATTTCTAAAACTCAAGATACAACCCCAAATATTAAAGTAAGTATCTAAATTTTAATAAATATTTTTTTTTATTTTAGCACCAATTTATTTATTTTTCCACTAATTCTTTTAAATATAGAAATTTTATCTTTCTTTCAATAAAGTATCAAAATTAATTAAGAACAAATTCAAATTGATAAAGAATATAATAATATGAAAATAAAATTTTATATAATCTTAACATAATTTTTATTCTATTTAATAATTTTTAAGTAATAATGTATTTTAAAATTTTATTTGCACCGTAAATAAAACCGAAACATTAAAAGTAAAAGCAGTTAGTAAGATACTTATATTAGTATATATTTGATATCCTTATTATATTAAATCCTTATATATAATAATCATAATAGGGATCTTATCTAAATTTTGGTGGACCATTAGATCTTAACTAGATAAATGAAAATCGTTAGATCAAATATTAAAAAAGTTTATTTTATTAATAATAGGATTATATTTAAATTCTAAAAGGTGTATTTTGATAATTTAAACAAAATATAAATAAGTTTTCTATATTGAATAGAATTCTCCAAGTAAAAAATTCGTGACTTTCTTTTATCTTCCATAGACAATTCCACCTAGATAAAAATTGTTAAACCATCTTTTAATTAAAGATAATTTAGTTATCTTCATGTGGGGTGTAAAATCGTCAAAATCTGATTTTTAAAACACAAAATAAAGCCCAAATTAATAAAGTGAATATTTAAATTCTAATAATAATTATTATGTGATCATTATTTTAACACCAATTTAATTAATTTTTTCTAACTATTTTAAATTTAGAAATCTATGTTCAAAAATTAAAATCAATCTAAGAAAAATTCAAATCAATAAAGAATATAATAATACGAGGATAAAATTTTATAAAATTGTGCATATTTTTAATCCTATTTTATTAAGTTTTATATCATAACTAATCAAATATTATTTATTATTAAATAATAAATTATACATAAATGGTGATTTTGTTTTATAAAAACTATATTCATATTAAAAAAACCTTATTTTGAAATTTTAGACTCCGCTAGGCCAAACTTTTTAAACCTATATACATTGTAAATTATTAAATTCGAAACTTTAAAAGTTTGTTAATCAATTAGTATAGTACTTTTCTGAAAAATAGTACTTTACAAAAAATATTATCAAATAACATATGTGTGCAAGAAAAAATGAAAAAATTCTTATTTTTCAAAAAAACCTATAAATTTTAATATGTTGTTGGTAGATTCAAACCTTAGATCATTCTACAATTTTAATATTGTTGATAATTTTACTATTATATCTAACGTTTTTCAACAATTTAATTTGAAAGATTCAACGATTATGGATTGAGTGATCAAACAAAGCGAACAAACTTATAAGGAAGCTTTCATTAATTAGTCTTTAATATAATAACATAGATATTTACGGGATATACTATAAAAAATGAAATTTATACATAATTTTGATCACGGTGTACTACTTTAAAAGAAGAACTATTACAAAAAAAATTATATTTTAATTGATAATTTATTTTCTCAAAAGTTCAAAGTTCCCGCATCTTTAACATATTACAAAAAAAGAGTATATTATATTTTAGCAATAAATATTTTAAAAAATTATAAATTATAAATATTATAAAAATTAAGAAAAATTAATGATGTTATCATGGTAGTTTGGTCCTAAATACCGCCAAAACATTCTCAACCGTTAGATCCAATACTTTTAAAAATACATGATCAAGATTATATCATATAAAAAGAAGTTATTATCTAAAAATGATATAAGTTAAAAGATATTATATTATGATTGGATTTTCTAAAAAGTCAAAACATAAAAATAGTTGTAATTAAATAAGGAAACTCATTTAATACCAAAATAATAAAAATCGTTTAATGTTAAATAGATAGGTGAAAACCGTTAGATTTAACATTAAAAATTGTATTTGATTAACAAAGCGTATTCTAATAATCTAAACTACATATAAGTAGATTTTCTAAATCGAACAGAATTATCAACATTAAATTTCGTCACTTTATTCTCTTTTTAGTTTTAGAATAGTTTTTAATTGAAAAAAAACTATTAAACCACAACTAAATTAAAGATTATTTTGTGAATTTCATGTGGACTATAAAATTGGCAAAATCTAATTTTTATAACTCAATATAAACAAATATTAAATTGAGCGTGTAAAATATAATAAATATCAAATTTTTAACTATAATTTTTTTGGCTAAATCTTTTTTAATAATAATTTAATCATGTAAACTAATAACTTTTAAATATTAAAATATTCATAAATAAATATAATTATAAATATTAAAAAAACAATCGTGTGTTGCATGAGTAATAAAATTATAATTATAAACAAAATAATTATAAATAAAATTTAAGTAACATCGCACGGGCTATAAGCTAGTATATATAATGCATCCAATCTAATTATAAATCTAGTCACTCCTATTATATATATATTGTATTATTAAAACCGAAACATTGAAAGTTTGATAGTCGGTCGGTACGGTTCTCATATTTTGATATTTGTACTTTAGTTCTTTTATTTTTACTACTTTATTTAATTTATTAAAAACAATAATTTTATACAAAATATAGTTTGGTAGTCGGTCGTTCAATACGACATTCATATTTTGATATTTGCACTTTAGTCCTTTTTCTTTTGCAATTTGACCTTAATTTATTAAAAACAACAATTTTAATTAAATATATTTTTAAAATATTGTTAAACACAAAACTCTTAAAACACATTTTAATCACGCTCAAACATAAACACACACGTCAATTCAACAATCACATAAAACTATTCAAATTTAAGATGAACTTCAAACAAAGTAAATATAAATGTAAAATAAGAAGAATATGAATGTCGTATGCATCACATTGACTTTATACTTGTAGTATAGATAAAAACAAATAATTATAAATATCATGTATACATGTTATCAATATATGTGCTATTTAACAATGATTATTGTGCGCTAAATAAAGTAATCCTCGTTCGAGAATTGAGGCTCGTTCGACGAATGCGTTCATGTTCGGAGTCTCCCCGACCCCGAAGTGACCGATCGCCCATACCTAAATTATTGTCTAATTTTTACACATGTTTTAACACTAATTTCATTAATTTAAAAATAAATAAGTCATAAATATGTAAATAAACTATTTGTAATATGTTATTTATGTTATATCAACATTTAATAATACATTTTATATATTAATTATTTAAATAATTCAAATATATTGCGTAGTACAAGAAAAGTTCGACTCTGATGCAAGAAAATAGAATATATTATAGCTATCGATACATATACAAAATATTTGTTTAGTTAAAAGAAAGATAAAAAGCACCACATATAATATTGTTTTTAAAACTTAATATTAATATTTAATAAGACTAGTAGTATATATGATTCTGTATGATATTTTAAGTATTAAAAAAATAAAGTTTAATAAATATTATAAATCACCCTAATTTTTACTCAAAAATTTAAATAATAATAAATATAGGATAAGAAAGATGTGAGGTTTATGTCATATGATTTTTAGATCAAAATAAAAAAGAATCATGTAGCTCAATGGTTATAAGGATGACTTCTTTAACGAATGTCAGGGGTTCGATTCCTTACTAAAACATAATTTACTCAATTTTTTCCTCCGAATAAGACAGTAGTGGCATGACATGTAATTTCGTAATATATAAGAGTAAAATAGTAACTTCACAGGAGGTTTATTGTCTCAAAATGCCCTTAAATTATCCCCTTGTTCTCCTATTATATATAGAAGAGATAATAGATTAATTTCGATTTCTCTTTTTATTCAATCGTGAAGGTATAAGGCTTGATGTTGTTACAATATCACACTTATTTGTACAACCAATTGTTGCTACCCTGCAACTAACAAAAATATGAATATTGGACTCCACAGCCTCATTACACACTGGACACAAATTGTCAACATTCACATGTCTCCTTTGCAGCTTCCTCCCTCATTTTCTTCCGATCTTGTTTTTCCAGATTCAATAAAATCGATTAGCTTTGCTTTTGTCTCGCTTTATGCGTGTTTTGTTTTTTGTCTCACTTTATGTGTGTTTTGTTTTCGTCTCGCTTTATGCGTGTTTTCTCGCTTTATGCGAGTTTGTGTGTTATCAATGAGAATGATTTGGATGGGGTTTTGGGAGATCTGGATTACCACATCAGTTATACTTTCGGCATGTCTATAGCTGGATTCTGGCACGTAGATAGCTGGGGTATGCTTGGAACTTTCGGCATGTCTATAGCCGGATCCCGGCATGTAGATAGCTGGGGTATGCTTGGAATGGTTGTGACCGCATGTGCTCACCTTTCACAAATTATAGTTGTTCATTATTCGAGGACTATTGTTCCTCATTGCTTAGTTTTTGTAACTGAGTCGCCTGAACACCGCAACAGCCATGGAACTATTGTGAAGGTCAATTGTGAAGCTACCATTTTCGGGACCGATGCTGGCTGGATTACTCGAGAAGCCTTTGTATTCATTTTCAATTTCAAGAATCCATGGATTCAGTGTGTTAAGCATTCTGGAAACAATGCGACTATTTGTTTAGCTCGCTTTATTGTTTATCAACCTGATTGCATTGTCAGTTGGGGATTTGTCCCGGCTAGACTTGTTTTAATTTAATGATATGAATTTGCATTTTGTCAAAAAAATAATAAAGAAAAGTAATATAATACTAGAATTTTATTTTGCTAATTATATAACAATAATAAAGATAATTTAATTATTTTCCTACAATAACTTATCTATACTATCAATATTATTATATAATAGACGAAACATTAAAAATTTGGTTGGTCGGTATGGTACGTTGTAATTTTACTTAATTGCCCTTAACTGTATTTCGTGTTTTTACTTAATTAACCTTACTTATTTATAAAAATATATTATTAAATAATAATATTACCTATTTATAACCAATTATCTTTTTTTCCCTAAAATACATTATTTTTTTTAACAAATTCCCCTACTTTTTCAAACATGGCAATTACCTTTCTTAACTAAAACATGTTAGTTTTTCTATTTTTCCTTACTAAAACCCCTCATTTTCCAAAAATATCACAAAAAAACCTTTAGTTATTTATTTTTAAACCTATAATATTATAATTATTTTTTAAAAGTTTACCTATTTTAACATTTCTACTTATTTTTCTTAACAAATGCAATCACTAAGAATATTAAAATATAAATAATCAAATACCTATTTATAACCAATTACTCTAAAACACATAATAGATTTTTTCTAACAAAATCACTTCTTTTCTAAATACATCAGGGGAAATTATCTTTTTCAATTTACTTTTTCAATTTTTCTCACTAAAATTCATTTTTTTTTTCCAAAAATATCATATGAAACCTTTTACTTATTTATTTTAAAACGAATTTAAATACTTTTAATTATTAAATTTTAAAGCCTCATTTTCCAAAAATATCACGGGCATTTACCTTCTTAAACTAAATATATGTTACATTTTTTATTTTTTCTTACTAAACCCCCTCATTTTCCAAAAATATAACGGGCAAACCCTTATTTATTTATTTTAAAATCTGTTTTAATATTTTTAATTAATTAAAAGTATTTAGCTATTTTAACATGAATACTTATTTTTTTTTAACAAATACAATTAATAAAATAATGAAAATATAATAATAAAATAACAATTAACAATCCGTGCATCGCACGGATTTTAAGCTAGTATTATTAAAGACGAAACATTAAAAGTTTTGGTCAGTCGGTCGGTCGGTATTTAGGCCGATTCACAGGCCTATGTATAACTAATTTATTAATAACCAATTACCTTTTTTAGTACATTACCTATTTTATATTTTTTGAAAACTAAACAAACTCATCTTCTAAAAATTAAACGGGCAACATATATATATATATATACTAGCCTATAACCCGTGCAAGACACGAGTCTTAAAAAATAATAAACTAAAAAATTTAATGTGAACGGAAAAAATTAAAATAAAAGTAAAAATTAATATGATAAATTATAAAATGAGAAACTTAAATATTAATTGAAACATAAAAAATATAAAAAAAATACAGATGGGGCTAAGGAAGATAAATGAGGTATTATTAATATTATTTTATAATAAAATAAAAATCTAACATGTTTTAATTAAAACAAATAATTGTCCGTTATATTTTTAGAAGTGTTTTAATTATATTAATTATATTTATTAAAAAAAATACGTTGACATGTTAAAATAAGTAAATGCCCGTAATATTTTTAGATGTGTTTTAATAAGGACAAATAGAAAAGCTAACATGTTTTAATTAAAAAAATTAAATGCCCGTAATATTTTTAGATGTGTTTTAATTATATTAATTGCATTTGTTAAAAAAATACTTCCACTTGTTAAAATAGGTAAGTTTTTTTAAATAATTAAAAGTATTAAAATAGATTTTAAAATATATAAGTATGGGTTGCACTTGATATTTTTGGAAAAGAGAGATTTTAGTGATAACAAATATAAAAGATAATATATTTTAATTTAAAGGTAATTGCCCGTGATATTTTTGGAAAAAAAAGTAGATTTTGTTAGAAAAAAATGTTTTAACTATAAAAGGCAATGAGCTAGTTACTATTTTTATATTATTTTATTATTTATTAAATAGAGTATTAAAATAGGTTTTAAAATAAATAAGTAAGGATTGCACCTTATATTTTTGGAAAACAGAGATTTTAGTGATAACAAATATAAAAGAAAATATGTTTTAATTTAAAGATAATTGTCATGATATTTTTGGAAAAGGAGTAGATTCTGTTAAAAAAATATTTTAATTATAAAAAGCAATCATATATTTTTATTATTTATTAAATAGAATAAAAGATCGAAAACCAAAACTTTCAATGTTTAGGCTTTAATAATACAAGATTAAAACCCGTGCGATACACGGATTGTTAATTATTATTTTATTATTATATTTTTAATATTTTATTACTTGTATTTGTTAAAAAAATAAGCAGGCATGTTAAAATAGCTAAATATTTTTAATTAATTAAAAACATTAAAACAGATTTTAAAATATATAAGTAAGGGTTTACCCGTTATATTTTTGGAAAATGAGGGGTTTTAATAAGAAAAAATAAAAAATGTAACATATATTTAGTTTAAAATGGTAAATGCCCGTGATATTTTTGGAAAATGAGGTTTTAAAATTTAATAATTAAAAGAATTTAAATTCGTTTTAAAATAAATAAGTAAAGGGTTTCTTATGATATTTTTGGAAAAAAAATGAATTTTAGTGAGAAAAATAGAAAAAATAAATTGAAAAAGATAATTTCCCGTGATATATTTAGAAAAGAAGGGACTTTGTTAGAAAAAATCTATAATGTGTTTTAGAGTAATTGGTTATAAATAGGTATTGGATTATTTATATTTTAATATTCTTAGTGAGTGCATTTGTTAAGAAAAATAAGTAAACATGTTAAAATAGGTAAACTTTTAAAAAATAATTATAATATTATAGGTTTAAAAAAAATAACTAAAGATTTGTCCGTGATATTTTTGGAAAATGAGGGGTTTTAGTAAGGAAAAATAGAAAAACTAACATGTTTTAGTTAAAAAAGGTAATTGTCGTGTTTGAAAAAGTAGGGAATTTGTTAGAAAAAATAATGTATTTCAGGGAAAAAAGGTAATTGTTATAAATAGGTAATATTATTATTTAATAATATATTTCTATAAATAAGTAAGGTTAATTAAGTAAAAACACGAAATACAGTTAAGGGCAATTAAGTAAAATCACAACGTACCATACCGACCAACCAAACTTTTAATTTTTAAAAATAATTATAATATTATAGGTTTAAAAATAAATAACTAAAGGTTTGTCCGTGATATTTTTGGAGAATGGGGGTTTTACTAAACAAAAATAGAAAAACTAACATGTTTTAGTTAAAAAAAAGGTAATTGCCATGTTTGAAAACGTAGGAAGCACAATCTACTCAGTGTCAGCCAATTCAGTGTCAGGGGATTCAAGGTTGATTTTGATATGATGATGTGTAACATCTATCACAAGAATGATGGGAGCCTCTCCTAAAAAGGGGTCAGAAAAGAAAGCTTGTTTGTTGCTGACTTAAACTCAACAAAGAAGGATAAAGTTTACTGTTTTTACAGTAAAGCAACTGTTGGTGACAGTATGCTTTGGCACAGGAAGCTCTCACATCTCAACTTCAAGACAATGAATATTTTGATGAAGAAGGAATTAGTGAGAGGTTTGCCCCAACAGGAATTCTGTCAAGAAGGACTGTGTGAAGATTGTCAAATGGGCAAACTGAGAAGAGCTGTGCACAAGTCCAAGCAAGTAAACACCAACACAGAAGCACTCAAGTTAATTCACATGGACCTCTTTGGACCAGTCAATGTACCATCTATGGCCAGAAAGAGGTATGCCTTAGTAATGGTGGATGATTACTCAAGGTACACTTGGGTGAAATTTCTTGAATCCAAAGATGAAGCTGCTCAAGTGATTATTGATCAAGTCAGAGTTCTTGATAGAACCCCAAACTCAAAAGTTCAAATCTTGAGGAGTGACAATGGTACAGAATTCAGAAATGCCACACTTGGAAATTTCTGTAAAGATGAAGGAATTGTACAACAATTCTCTGCTGCAAGAACTCCACAGCAGAATGGAGTTGTAGAAAGAAAGAACAGGACTCTCATTGAAGCAGCTAGAACTATGTTGCATGATGCTAAGTTGCCAACATATTTCTGGGCTGAAGCTATCAACACAGCCTGTTACACTCAGAACAGAACCATGATCAACAAAACTCATGCAAGTACTCCTTACTGTCTGTTAACTGGAAAGAAACCTACTGTCAAATATTTTCATGTGTTTGGGAGCAAATGCTTTATGATGAAAGACAACCATGAGAAGAAAGGAAAATTTGACACCAAGGCTTTTGAAGGACTATTCATGGGTTACAGCACAGAAAGGACTGCCTACAGAGTTTATGTTATGGAACACAGGATTATTGAAGAAAGTGTTAATGTCACATTTCATGAAACCAAGTTTCCAGGAGTGCATGAAGAAGGAAAGATGCAAGCACTCAGATTCGAGAATCAAGGATACTTGGAATCTGAGGAAATTGTTGATGAAGAACCTAGCTTCACTCAAACTGTTGAAGTTGACAAAGATACTGTCAATGCCATTACTGTCAACCAAACTCCAGCTCAGTCACAAACCATAACCTCTAACATTTATAACAGTAATGACTCTGGAGACAATGAAGAACATGGTGAAGACAATGGAACTGATGAGCAGTCAACTCAACAATTTGAAGCAACTGTTCCTGTACAATCAAGTAGCTTACCCAGAATCACCAAGTGGAACAAGGATCACACAAATGACCTTATCATTGGTGACCCTACTTCTGGAGTAAGGACAAGGAACAAAGTCTCTGCTGACAGCATGTTTTCATGCTTCCTGTCCCAAATGGAACCCAAGACAACTGATGAAGCATTGTTGGATTCTGACTGGGTGATAGCCATGCAAGAAGAGCTAAATCAGTTTGAAAGGAACAATGTATGGAAGTTGGTTCCAAGACCTAAGGGAAAGTCAGTCATTGAGACCAAATGGGTTTTTAGAAACAAGCTTGATGAAAATGGATCAGTGACAAGAAACAAAGCAAGGCTAGTGGCTAAAGGTTACTGTCAACAGGAAGGAATAGATTATGATGAGACATTTGTACCTGTTGCAAGACTTGAAGCTATAAGAATCTTTCTAGCTTATGCTGCACACTGCAACTTCAAAGTATTTCAGATGGATGTCAAAAGTGCCTTCCTAAATGGAGAATTGGAAGAAGAAGTGTATGTTGAACAGCCACCAGGGTTTGAGGATGCTGAAATGTATGATTTTGTGTACAAACTCTTCAAGGCTTTGTATGGACTAAAGCAAGCACCCAAGGCTTGGTATGACACACTTTCCACTTTTCTTTTGGAAAATCAGTTTACTAGAGGAGTTGTGGACAAGACACATTTCTACAAACATCATGGCAAGGACATCATTCTGGTACAAATCTATGTGGATGACATCATTTTTGGTTCTACAAATGAGAAGCTATGTGAGAAGTTTTCCTCTCTCATGAGTAACAAATATGAGATGAGTATGATGGGAGAATTATCATTCTTTCTGGGATTACAAATTCTTCAACAACCTGATGGAATCTTCATTTGTCAAGCTAAATACATCAAGGAACTTCTCAAAAAGTTCAACTTGGAAGATTCATCACCTGCAAAGACACCAATGTCCACATCAACTAGTCTGGATCTTGACTCTAAAGGAAAGAAAGTTGACTCAAGCACCTATAGAGGCATGGTAGGATCTCTCCTATACCTAACTGCTAACAGACCTGACATCATGTTTGCTACATGTCTCTGTGCAAGGTTTCAAAGTGATCCAAAGGAGTCACAATTAGTAGCTATCAAGAGAATCTTTAGATACTTAAAAGGCACTCCTAACCTAGGCCTTTGGTATCCTAAGAACACTGGATTTGATCTAATTGACTACTCAGACTCAGACTATGCTGGATGCAGGATTGACAGAAAGAGTACTACTGGTAGCTGTCAATTTCTTGGTGGAAGATTGGTCTCATGGTTTAGCAAGAAGCAGCATTCAGTTTCTACCTCAACTGCAGAAGCTGAGTATATTGCTGCAGGCAGTTGCTGTGCACAAATTCTATGGATGAAGAATCAACTTCAGGATTATGGTTTAGTGTTAAGAGACATCCCTATTTACTGTGATAACACTAGTGCCATAGCCATTTCAGACAATCCAGTTCAACACTCTAGGACAAAGCACATTGATATAAGACATCACTTTATCAGAGAGCATGTTGAACAAGGAACTGTGAAGCTGATCTATGTCCCAACTGACAAGCAACTAGCTGACATCTTCACTAAGCCATTGGATGAAGTAACCTTCAATAGGTTGGTAAGTGAATTGGGAATGCTGAATCTGGTATGTTGATTTACTAAGTTTTCTGAATTTCCAATTTTTTTTGTTATTGAAGCTCATGACAGCACCTTCAAACCTGCTGTCAAGAGAAGTTACTGTCTACTTGGTCTATGTCTGTTATATGACAGCATGTGTTGACTTGACTATACTTGTCTGTTTTCTGTGCCAGTCTCATACTTTTAGACCCTGTATGACATTAATGTGGTTATTTGTTTAGTTTGAGAGATAAGTATCTGTTCCATTGGACTTTCACACCTTCTCGCATTAATCTGTAGGATTAAAGGAGGACACAACCATTAATTACTTTTGTGGTAGTTGTATGGGTACTCTAACTATTGACCATTAGACTTTAATCCTTAGACGGTTTTGCCTATAAATTAACCTTAGGTTTCACCAGTCTGCTCTCAGTTTTAAAGTAAATAATGGAAAACAAAGTAGGTATTGAGTACAAGCCTAAATCATGGTGTGAGCCATCCATTCGCGAAGAAGTGGACGCCCTCTTTGACAAACTTGAGGAAGAACTTGATATATGAAGAGGCTGAAGCCCTTCAAGACAAAGAAGAAGAGAAATGGGCACAACAGGAAGAAGAACTTCAGGCACTTCTCAAGGAAGAAGGTTGCACTGAAGAGGAAATTAGGAAAGATCTTTTAGAATTAGTTGATAAAATCATAAATTGATGTACTCAATGCTATATTTAAATGATTTTATTAATGAAAATAAAATTTCTTCCTGTTTTTTTTATTGAGTCTTTGGTTTGTCTGTGTTAACTGCATAGTATCTGTGCTCAAAAGATTACATTGCTAAATCCATACTCTGTTAATTTTGGTTAAGTGTTTGAATACAGCATTCTGGTAAGTTAATGGCAGAAACAATTTCCCGACTAAGTTACTGTCTTGAAGAAGGATACTGTCGTGTATTTCTTGACAGCAACCTTCTTGACAGCAGGGAAAGACTTTTTGTCAAGACTTTTACAGGATACTGTCATTCAGATGCTTAACGGTGACATCATGTTTTTGCGCAATAGTTTCTGTCGCGCACAACCTACTGTCACCACCGCTTATTACTGACAGATTGTTTCTAGCGCACAGGTTACTGTCAACAATAGTGGATCGTTACAATTGGATATTCATCCCACGTTTGCCAGTAATTAACGGGCAGTAACTCACGTGCTATATGAGTGGGTTAGGACACATTCTTTAATCCTACTTGTGTGCAAACGTTTGAGATACTCCTTTTATTCCCCAGTTACTCAGACATATCATTTTCATCAAACTCAAGGCAAAACACTTTTCTTCCAGCAAAAAGCTACTTTCTTACTTTATTCTTCTCTTGAAACTCCATGGCACCCAAACAGACTCTCTCTCAAACAAACTTTGCTGGAATTCTTTCCCCAAATGATGCTGGTGAAGGGTTCAAAGGACTAGTGTTTTTCTTGAACAAGTCCTATCTTGGTTCTGCCATTACCTCAACACCCATTCTCGACCTAGACAGAATTGAGGCATTTTGGCAAACTGCTGTTGCTCAAATAGAGGGTGAAGACCCATCTATTCAATTCACAATCAATGGGCAACACTACACTCTTACAGCTGAGGTCATCAACACTGCTCTTGGAATTACAGTTCAAGAAGGCCGAAATTATGCTGAACTTGCTAATGATGACACTCTCAAGAAGCTCTTCTTGAAGATTGGGTATGCAGGCCCTATTCTCGAAGAGGGAACAACCAAATGGTATCCGTCTGGTGAAATGGATAGGAAGCATCTGAGAAAGGAGTGGAGTATGATATTTGATGTGATGGTCAAGGTGTTCTCTACCAAGTCCACTGGCTGGAATGGGATACCCTCCTACATCAAGAAACTGACACATTCTCTTGTCCATGGATACAAGGTGAATGTTGGAGCTCTCCTCATGGCACACCTCAGGGCTGCCATAGGTAAGAAGGTATCAATCTACCCTCGCTTTATTATGTTGTGCATCAATTCATTCTGTGATTTTAATAATGATGCCCCTCGTTTGGAGGCGTGCCCTGTTTTGAAAAAGAAGACACACACACACACTATTATCTTCACAGAATCTCAATGCACATATTCCACTTTGTTTCACTCAGCACATGGTTGATCAAGTGTCCAACCTTGATTTTCCATTACCTTCTGGTTATGACTCTTTCACTCTTGCGAATGAAACTGAAATAGACCCAAATTCAGTTAACCCCCATTCAACATCATACACTCAGCCTAGGCCCTCTAGACTTCCCAAAGCCCAAAGAGAGGCCCTGCAAGAATCCAGGAAACGACCCTTAGAAGCTGATGTTGGTGGTAGCTCTGTTAGTCAAGAGGGAGACACTGCACCTAGTGCAGCAAATAAGGAGGCTAGTCAAACAGAACCCTAAGTGGTTCCCCCTGAGCCTAAGAAGAAGAGAGCTAGGAGGACCAAAACCACTGTTAGCCAAGCTGCAGTTTCTCAACAAACTGTGGTCACTGAAAGGGATTCAAACACCTCCCTAGATGTGCCTTCTCAACAAGGTGCATCTATTGAAATTGGTCTGTCTCCCAAGGCACCCTGTACAGAGTCTGCACAAACTCATGGTTCACAACCTGAGGAACCCCCACTTGAAGAAACACACAGTGAGTTAGGGCACAGTGAGGATTTCTCTATTCCTATTGATGGTTCACATGTTTCTCCTGTGAATCAGCCCCCACTCTCTGCTAAACTTTCACCTTCTTCCTTCCCTATACATTCTTTTGTTTCTTCTCCACAACCTAGAGAAGGGGACAGTCCCAACCCTTCAGGTTTTGATCATCCATCTCCAATCGTGGATGAGCCCCCATCTAGTGGTCCACAAGAACCCATTTCTCAAAGTGAAATGGATACCACTCCTCTAAACACTGAGCAAGGGCAAAGTGGTATTCTGTCAGAAAATGAAACAGCCAACACTTTGTCTGAACTCCAAGGAGCATCTTGCATTCAGGAAGATGCTGTCACAGCCTCTGTTGCTGTCAAAGACACTGGAAATGTTGCTGTCTTGGACAAAGCTGCTGTCATGGGTGGAGAGAAAGATAATGTCAACACAGAACCTACTGTCCCTCCACATCCTAAAGATGCTGTCATGACAGAACATGCTGTCCGCACTTCAGCCGACAGTAACATTCCTCCCAAAGATGTTGTCCAGTCCTCTCAGCCAGATTTTGATGCCGTACTTATTGAGGATGCCTCTGATGATGACCTACCTCTTTCCAAACTCTTGAAGGTACATTCTAAATCTTCTCCTTCAATGCATGTTAGTACTGCTCATACCCATGCATTTAGGTTGAGTGAGGGTGTGCAAAAGAAAAGAGAGATAAAAGAAAAGAGAGGTGAGCATAAAAATGAGAGGCAGCCAAATGAGCTGGCAAAAGAAGAGGGACTTGAGCATGTCCAGAGAGATCTTGAGGGAGCCCACACTATTCATGCATTAGGCCTTGAGAGTCAATCTGTGAGGAGTGATGAGATCACTCAAAAACACCCTGAGAGTGTGAGAACCCCCATAGCCTCCAAGCCCCTTTCTTTTCCTTCCCCTCCAAGAAGGTTAAGGAATGGTGGCCCCTCTGCACTTTTTTGAAACAGGATTGAAGCTCTGGAAGGACAGTGTGCTACCTTGAACTCCAAGATGGACTCTCTTTCTCAACTGGTGGTTGATGGCTTTGCTGTTACTCAACTCTCTATCCAGTTCCTTACTGACCTAATAGCTGCCAACTCAACTAAGGGGGAGAAGGTAGCAAGATCAGAATCAATATCTATTCAGGGATCAGGTGGAACTAAGGGGGAGCCAGTAGCTGTGAAGACCAAAGGGGGAGCACAACAAGTTTCTAAAGTCAAGAGTAAAGCAATGACAAAGGGGGAGCAAGTCAAACCAAGCAGTGGACAACCAAAGGATAAAGCTGAAGAACTTGTTGAAGTTGACTTGGATGGTGAAAAGGTGTTAATGTCTAAGGCAACTCAAGATGCAATGCAAAGAAGACCTGCATCTAGACACCCAATTCTACCTCCTGTAACAATTAGAGAACCAACTTCAGCAACTCAAGAAACTGCTCTACAGAAAAGATGGAGAGAAATGGAGGAACAAAATAAGCTTGGGAAAGGTAAAGGGAAACTGCCTGAATCCATCCTGAAGGGAAATACTTGGTCCAATGGTACTGAGTTTGATCAAGAAGAAGCCAATACCATAATGGCGGATTATAGGGAGAGCACATTACACAATCATGACATTGAATTTAGCAGTCTGGTGGAAGAAGCAATGAATGCTCCAAGCAACAGTCCAACCAACACCACAAAACTGTTAAAGGATCAAATCACCAGTGTCAGTGTAATGGTGAAAGATGAGAAAAGATGGGCTGTAAGTATCTATCTCACTTCTGGCATATCTTATTTCATCACAATGCAGTTATTGCAGAGTCTGCCAGCAAAGGTGTTGTGTGCTATGAAGGGAAAGATCAAGGCAACTCAAACACCATTCAATGAAATATTGAATATGCAAATCCAGAACATGATCTCATAGAAGCTACCTGAAGTCTACACAAATCCACCATGTGTTTTCTACAGATCTACTACAATGGATGACACAAGAAGGAACAACTACATGAATTTGATCAGTCCATCCAGGATGCAAACTGAGTTAATTCTAAAAGTGCTACATGGAATACTCAGCTCAAATGCCAATCCAGGAAGAGTCCATGTTGTTCAAGAGATCTACAAAATACTGGTGTTGAGAGACAAGGCACTGGGAACTAGAGTGAAGGAGTTCATCACTAGAGCCAATGCCAAAAGAACTGATCAGGGTGGAAGCTGCCTCTATGATATTCCTTTTCAAGATGATGATGATGATGATGAGATTGGAGGTGGTGAAGCTTCTGGAAATACAGGTAATGCTGGTGGAAGTAATTCTGAGAATACTGGTATTCAATCTCAGAATGAAGGCAATGAAGAAATTCCTAGTCAGGAAAAGAAAAATGCTGATGCAACAGATGAAGAGGAGCCAAGAATACTGGAAGCTTTGGAGGCAAGCATTCTTAGATGTGTAATTGATTGCATAAATGCAGAAAAAGATGTTGTCACCAAAGATACTGTCTACAAGGAAACTGTCATAGAAGATGCTGTCATGGAAGATACTGTCGACAAAGGTACTGTCAAGAAAGGTTCTGTCAAGGATGAAACCAAAGCTACTGTCAAGCCCAAAAGACTGAAAGCTAAAGCAAAAGCATGGTTTTCTAGACAGAAACCTGAAGGAAAGCACAAGTACTCAGGAAAGGAAAAGGCCACTGGATTTGGCAAGAATCTTAAGAAGCCAATTCAATCAATACCTCCTAACAGTCTCAAGATACAACAGATGCAATCTAAAGAAATCAAGAGTGTTGAGGTTAAGCTGGATGCAAATCAAGAAGCCACTGAGTACATTCTGTGGTGGGAAGAATCAAGATCTACCAAGGTTAATAAGGACTTCTATCTGGAAGCCACATCAACCAGTGGTAGAACGACAACCATAGATAAAAGGAGAATTGACTTCTTCTACCTGGAAAGAATGGTGGAGTTGTTGGAGAGCTATGAAAATGTCTCAGAGTCTGTCATGGAACATATTCTGAAATATCAGGCTGATAGGGATGCTGAGTTTTATCAGAAATTTGGCTACAATTTTTCAGATTTTGATGATGCTGATATTTTAACTGATCTACCAGCTTCTCCTATACCATATCATTGGTACTATGAGTTTGATGATTTACCCACAGAAGAAGGGCAAACCCAACCCACAGAGGAAGGGCAACCCAAACCAAGCAAAAGACCTGACTCTTCTAAATACTCTCAATATCAGTCAGAACTTGATAAGAAGGAAGCTGAACTCCTGGAAAGATGCAAGACTGCCAACAAGGCAGAAAGTGAAGCTCCAAATTATCAAACATGTATGTTGGAAAATCCCTTAAGAATCAAGCATCTAAAAGAAGAAATCTATGTTTGCAGCTTGCACAAGCTAAAAACAACTATTCTGAAGGATTTACAGTATATGGTAGCTGGATCAATTCATCTCTTGGAGCAGATCTGTTCTGATGAGATAGAGGAATTATTGGAAAGGAGAAAAGGAGAAAATTCAAAGTTGGACAAACAAAGGAGGATGTCTCTCAATGCTTATCCTGGAAGTAGATTCAAGCTCATTCTTGAAGAACTCCACTTCAGAAGCTATCCATATGATCTAGAGCTATGGATGAATCTCAGGGATGTTAATTCTCTTATCTCTCCTACTATCAAGAAGATCATTGAAGAAATAGAAGATGCTGCAGTCACTCCTGCTGAAATCTCTCTTGTAGAAGGTCTAAGAGGCTGCTTGGTAGAAGCTCTCAAAAGAGAGGATGTAGCAAGACAGAAGAGGAAATCTCAAGCTAAGTAAAAATTCTTAATCCATTCTGATCTTGTTAGTTAAGTTGTCAGCATATATTGTAAATTTGTTGTTATTATCCATAAAAAACAAATTGGGGGAGATTGTTGGAATTTATGGGTGATAGCATAGAAACAACTTAACTTTGTACATACTTAATTTCTTAATTAAGTAGAACATACTGTCACAGCCAAAGTATGTTCTTGTAATCAGTATGTAATGTCATTTTAGTTGTGTAATTTGAAAGAAGTTCACTTGCTGTGTTCAAGCCTCAAAGAATGCATATTAGATGACAGCATGAATAAAGGTTACCGTCATCAGCATTGACAGTAAGATTACAAGAAAACAGAATGTTGCAAGTCACGACAGCATATTCACTCTGACAGCAACATTGGCGGAAGACTACGCGACAGCAACTTTAGCCCTAGACAGCAAGTTTGGAAACCTCGACAGCACTCTATGCGGGGAACTCATACTGTCACCAAAAGAACATTCCTGTGACAGCAAGCTTTGCGGCAAAAGTAACTGTCTCGAGAAAGATCCATGTTCTAGGTATCTTCTCAGTCAAATCCCGTGACAGTCTCAATGTTCAAGAAACAGGCGTGTTGCAGTATCCCTAAACTGCACCAAGTCTGCAAGACTACGACAGAAGCTTCAAGCACTACAAAACAAAAGCGAATCAATTCAAGAGCAAGGTCAAGTCTCTATTTGTTGAATTGTTTTAGCTGGAAATAGAATGAATCTAGGTTGCTTTCTTTGTAATGTATTTCTGACATGTTAGCAATTTAGGAAAGTCACATGGGTAGACAGTTTGTAAGAAGCTGCCACTTGATAATGACAGCAGCTTCACAAACCCATGTTGACAGTGATAGGATTATTTTTATACTTAGACTATCAATTCATTCTATGTATGTAACGATAACAAGTAAGTGTGTTGAAGAAAACAGAAGCTCAAGATTTCGCTCTTGAGGTTGTAGCAACACTTTGCAAAATAAATAAAAACATTTATTTTGTGAAACTTGTCTTTAGATCATACTGTTAGTGAACGCATACATATTGCTGATAACATTAAATCTTAGTTTTGGTTGTTGAAATTGAGATTGAATTTTATCAGTATTGCATTCATCCCCCCCCCCCCCCTTTCTGCAATACACGAGGACCAACATGAACATCAAAAAAGGGCATCTTTCTACTATAACCTAAGGGTTTAAGAGAAATTCTTCCGTCATGGAGACTTAGTCCTCCGTAAGATTGAGGCATCCGGAGTTGGACAAAAAGGCAAGTTGGCCCCAAATTGGGAAGGACCATATCGCGTCAAGAATGTATTTGGTCGAGGCTCCTACAAATTGGAAACCCTGTAAGGGATCGAAGTGCCAAGAACTTGGCATGCTGCAAACTTGAAAGTCTATTATGTTTAAAGTGTGTCTTGACTGGACTCACTATCAGGACAAGTAGAAATAAGGTTCGATGAAATCATGAGCTTCCTAGAAAGCAGATGAAGGGTTGAACCCGTTTTGATTGGTAGAAACATCTTCAAAGCTTTGCCAAGACAAACTACAAATGAATGCAAAGGAAATCATACAAAATATGCATGTCAACTGCACAAATAGAGTTGAATACAACGAACCCCGAAGGGTGAATGTTGCTAATAAACATACAAAAGAAAGCCTAAGATGCCTATTGTCAATTATCGAAAATTTCAAGCTCAGGAGAAGTTTTTAAATGATAGACTTGAGAATGAATCACCACGAGTGCAGCTATCAGTAAGAACTCGTAAGGGTGAAGGGTTGAAACCCCATAAACCTAAGACATTCAGTCCAAACCCCATCATTCGATATACTCAATGAAAGGCTTGAAGCCAAAACAAGACGGTATAAGATATAAAAGGCTTATGCAAATGTCAAGTTAGCCTCGAATAAGGCAAAATCGTCGTAAATGTGTAGGTCGCTCCACACTTTACACCAAGACGATACTCGTGAAACACTAGTGTATATTAAAATCCCCAAAAAGGGTAGTAAGTCCCAGGTAAGGGATAAAAAGACCCCAAGTCTCGAAAAAGACAGGTATAACTTCTATGAAATCCTAGTGCATTATCATAGAAGTTGGGGGGCAAATGATATGGGTTAAAAATAACCCTAAAGACTTAATTAATATTGCATTAATTAAACCTAGCTGGTCCATAAATAAGGCTCATTAATAAGGCCCGAAACTCTAATTAAATATTAATTTCGTAATTAATATTTGGGCTAGAAGTACAACCTGTATTAGGAGACATCCAATACAGGCTTGTTCTAATACAAGCGGGCTTCTTTCAATACAAGTCCGTTATGATATGAAAACAACTCCTACAAGGAAGGATCTAGAATTAATCCTTATCCACCGTCAAAGATAAGACTTATCCTTCAAGGAAGTGATAATACTTATCCACCGTCAAAGATATGATTTATCCTTCAAGAAAATCAATACTTATCCACTAGGCTTGTAAACACCTATATAAAGGGTCTGACCCCTCATCTCATAACTACGTTTTGGACACAGCTGCATACGTCATCTACTACATTTTGGACACAGCTCCATACGTCATCTACAACGTTTTAGACTTCATCCTCGAATAAGGACAGACAAGTCACTACGTCCTTGGTGTGCCCCTGCCGCCATAGCCCCGAGGGCAACACCAAGAACTACGTCTTTGGCTTGATTCTCAGCACTGATTGAGATACGTAGGCATCTTGTGAGGACCGATTTAGTCTCGAAACACAAGTGCAGCCATTAAAGCTCGAAAGCTCATTAATCCTAGCAATTAATATACAAGTACGTTTTTTAATCCACAACAATTATTTATATTTTAATATTCTTAGTGATTGCATTTGTTAAGAAAAATAAGTAAACATGTTAAAATAGGTAAACTTTTAAAAAATAATTATAATATTATAGGTTTAAAAATAAATAACTAAAGGTTTGTCCGTGATATTTTTGGAAAATGAGGGGTTTTAGTAAGGAAAAATAGAAAAACTAACATGTTTTAGTTAAAAAATGTAATTGCCGTGTTTGAAAAAGTAGGGGAATTTGTTAGAAAAAATAATGTATTTCAGGGAAAAAAGGTAATTGTTATAAATAGGTAATATTATTATTTAATAATATATTTCTATAAATAAGTAAAGTTAATTAAGTAAAAACACGAAATATAGTTAAGGACAATTAAGTAAAATCACAACGTACCATACCGACCAACCAAACTTTTAATTTTTAAAAATAATTATAATATTATAGGTTTAAAAATAAATAACTAAAGGTTTTTCCGTGATATTTTTGGAGAATTGGGGGTTTTAGTAAAGAAAAATAGAAAAACTAACATGTTTTAGTTAAAAAAAAAAGGTAATTGCCATGTTTGAAAAAGTAGGGAATTTGTTAGAAAAAATAATGTATTTTAGGGAAAAAAGGTAATTGGTTATAATTAGGTAATATTATTATTTAATAATATATTTTTATAAATAAGTAAGGTTAATTAAGTAAAAACACGAAATATAGTTAAGAGCAATTAAGTAAAATCACAACGTACCATACCGACCAACCAAATTTTTAATGTTTCGTCTATTATATAATAGTGTTGATAGTATAGATTAATTTTCAATATTAATATATTAATTTTATAATTTATAAAATTAATATATTATTATTAATATTAATTAATAATATTAATATATTAATATTAAATATATTAATTAATAATATGATAAATTATAAAATGAGAAATTTAGATATTAATTGGAACATAGGAAAAATAAATAAATAATACAAATGGGACTGAGGAAAATAAATAGGGCATTATTAAAATAATTTTCTTATTTATATTTATATTAATAATAATAATAATAATAATAATAATAATAATAATGACAAATTGAAAAAATAACATGTTTTAATTGAAAAAAGTAATTGTCCGTGATAGTTTTAGAAAAGAGGGATTTTTGTGAGAACAAATATAAAAGTAATAAGGACAAATAAAAAACCTAGCATGTTTTAATTAAAAAAAGTAACTGCTCGTAATATTTTTGTAAAATATAGATTTTAGTGAGAACAAAAAGTGATTGACCGTGATATTTTTGGAAAAGAGATATTTTAGTGAGAACAAATATAAAAGTAATAAGGACAAATAGAAAAGTTAACATGTTTTAATTAAAAAAAAATTAATTGTCCGTGATATTTTTGGAAAAGACAAATTTTAGTGAAAACAAATATGAAAGATAACATGTTTTAATTTAAAGCTAATTACATGTGATATTTTTGGAAAATGAGTAGATTTTGTTAGAAAAAAGTGTTTTAATTATAAAAGGCAATCAGCTTGTTACTATTTTTATATTATTTTATTATTTATTAAATTGAATAAATGACCGAAAGTCGACCGAAAACCGAAAACCGAAAACCAAAACTTTCAATGTTTCGGCTTTAATAATACTAGCTTATAACCCGTGCAAGACACGGGCATTAAAAAATAATAAACTAAAAAATTTAATGTTAACGAAAAATATTAAAATAAAATTAAAAATTAATATGATAAATTATAAAATGAGAAACTTAAATATTAGTTGGAACATAAAATAAATACAGATGGTGAGTAAAATAAATGAGGTATTATTAATATTATTTTATAATAAAATAATATTAGTAATAATGACAGATAAAAAATCTAACATGTCTTAATTAAAAAAAAGTAATTGTCCGTGATATTTTTAGAATTGTTTTAATTATATTAAAAAAATACGTTGACATTTTAAAATAAGTAAGTTTTTAAGTTTTTTTAATAAGGACAAATAGAAACGCTAACATGTTTTAATTAAAAAAAGTAACCGCCCGTAATATTTTTAGACGTGTTTTAATTATATTAATTGCATTTGTTAAAAAAATACGTTCACTTGTTAAAATAGGTAAGTTTTTTTAAATAATTAAAAGTACTAAAATAGGTTTTAAAATATATAAGTATGGGTTGTATTTGATATTTTTGAAAAACAGAGATTTTAGTGATAACAAATATAAAAGGTAATATATTTTAATTTAAAGGTAATTGCCCGTTATATTTTTGAAAAAAAAGTAGATTTTGTTAGAAAAAATGTTTTAACTATAAAAGACAATCAGCTAGTTACTATTTTTATATTATTTTATTATTTATTAAATAGAGTATTAAAATAGGTTTTTAAATAAATAAGTAAGGATTGCACCTCATATTTTTGGAAAATAAAGATTTTAGTGATAACAAATATAAAAGATAATATATTTTAATTTAAAGGTAACTGTCGTGATATTTTTGGAAAATGAATAGATTTTTTTAGAATTTTTTTTAATTATAAAAGACAATCAGGTAGTTACTATTTTTATGTTATTTTATTATTTATTAAATAGAATATTAAAATAGGTTTAAAATAATTAAGTAAGGATTGCAGCTCAGATTTTTGAAAAATAGAGATTTTAGTGATTACAAATACAAAAGGTAATATGTTTTAATTTAAAGATAATTGTCATGATATTTTTGGAAAAGGAGTAGATCTTGTTAGACAAAAAAATATTTTAATCATAAAAGACAATCATCTAGTTACTATATTTATATCAATACTATTATATAATAAACGAAACATTAAAAGTTTGGTTGGTCGGTATGGTATGTTGTGATTTTACTTAATTGCCCGCATTAAAAGTTTGGTTGGTCGGTATGGTACGTTGTGATTTTACTTAATTGCCCTTAATTAATTAACTGTACTTCGTATTTTTACTTAATTAACCTTACTTATTTATAGAAATATATTACTAAATAATAATATTACCTATTTATAAACAATTACCTTTTTCACCTAAAATATATTATTTTTTTCTATTTTTTCTAACAAATTCTCCTACTTTTTCAAATATATCACGGACAATTACCTTTTTTAACTAAAACATGTTATTTTTTCTATTTTTCCTTACTAAACCCCTCCTTTTCCAAAAATATCACGGATTAGTTATTTATTTTAAAACCTATTTTAATATTATAATTATTTTTTTAAAAGTTTACCTATTTTAACATGTCTACTTATTTTTCTTAACAAATGCAATTACTAAAAATATTAAAATATAAATAATCAACTACCTATTTATAACCAAGGGTTTCGGCTAAAACACATTATATATTTTTTATAACAAAGCCCCTCATTTTCTAAATATATCACGGGAAATTGCCTTTTACAATTTAATTTTTCTATTATTCTCACTAAAATCCGTTGTTTTTCCAAAAATATCACAGGAAACCATTTACTTATTTAATTTAAAACGTATTTAAATACTTTTAATTATTAAATTTTAAAATCTCATTTTCCAAAAATATCACGGGCATTTTCCTTTTTAAACTAAATATATGTTACATTTTTTATTTTTTCTTACTAAAACCCCACATTTTCCAAAAATATAACGGACAAACTCATACTTATTTATTTTAAAATTTGTTTTAATGTTTTTAATTAATTAAAATTGTTTAGCTATTTTAACATGCCTACTTATTTTTTGCACAATTACAATTAATAAAATATTTAAAAATAATAATAAAAAAATAACAATTAAAACTCCGTGCATCGCATTAAATAGAATAAAAAACCGAAAACCGAAAATCAAAACTTTCAATGTTTCGGCTTTAATAATATAGTATAGATAGTATATATATATATATATGGTAATATTATTATATATTTATAACCGATTATCTTTTTCAGCTAAAACACATTATTTTTATATTTTTTAACTAAAACAACTCCTCTTTTAAATAGGACACATACAAACCAATTTATTAATAACCCATTACCTTTTTCGGCACATTACATATTTCATATATCTATTTAACTAAAATAATTCATTTTCTAAAAATAAAACAGGCAACATATATATAAAATGGTAATATTATTATATATTTATAACCGACAACTAAAACACATTATGTGTTTTATATTTTCTAACTAAAATAACTTATCTTCTAAATATAATACATGCAATATAGATATATTGGTAATATTATTATATTAAACTTATGAAATTCATGTTTATTATATTTTTTTAACATTCAATTTAAACGAGATAATTAATGAAATTAAAAGTAATAGTATATTCAAAGAAACGTGGTATATTGCATGAGCACATAATATTTGCACTTGAGTCCCTTTTTAGATTTTTAAGAGCAAAAAAATACGAATCGTTAGATATGTTATTTTAAAATATTTTATATTTTAATATATAAAATACTACTTCAGATTAATAATATAATAATATATTAAATTTAAATAATATATTGTTAGATTTATAAATCCAATATATATATATATTAAATTTTTTTCAAATTATATATAATAACTAAAATCTAAATAAAAAATAATAAAATATTAAAGAAGACCGTGCTATATAAGCTAGTATGTTAAAATGATATTTGAAACAAATACGCAAGAAATTCTTCCAAAATAAAGTTTCAATGTTTTTTGTAAAGGCATAATTCGAAGACGAGTTAAGAATTGTTTTCCTGAAACATGGTGTAAATAAAAAGTTACAATCACTAGGGCACTAATAGCTGCAACAACTTGAACAGTGTGTATCAAATATGCAAGAGGAAGTAATAGGTAAGGGCATTTAAGTCATATAAAGAAGTGAAATACAATTACTCCCCTGTCAAAAAAATAAATAATATATTAATCCCATCTGTAACGCTGAGCTGCTGGTGCTTCTCTCTCTATTTATTGGTGTACTATTTTCTTTCTTTTAGTGCTAGTCGTCTAGCTACCAATCACTCCTCTCCCTCTTTACTTTTCATGATTCTCTGGCCGTTTCTATATGTACACACACAAGTATATAAAGAGCAAAAGCTGCTACAACCCTTTGCTGATTAGAGTCAAAGAAAATAATTAAACTTAACAGAGAGAGAGAGAGAGAGAGAGAGAGAGAATGGGGCGATCACCGTGTTGCGATAAGGTTGGATTAAAGAAGGGACCATGGACTCCCGAAGAAGATCAGAAACTGTTAGCTTACATTGAAGAACATGGTCATGGTAGCTGGCGTGCCTTGCCTTCTAAAGCTGGTTAGTAGTACTATTCATGCAATCTAATCATTAATTACGTACTTAATTAACGTACCGTTAAGTTATCAGTTCTTCTAAAATCTCGAACGGTTAGTTCACCTATCTAATTTTGTTTATCATATGATTATAACTTATAATAGGGCTTCAGAGATGTGGGAAAAGCTGCAGACTGAGATGGACAAATTATCTTAGACCCGATATTAAGAGAGGCAAGTTCAGTTTGCAGGAAGAACAAACAATCATTCAACTTCATGCTCTCTTGGGAAACAGGTCGGCACTTGGCATGTCATGTCATCTATATATGTGTGTGTGATCTTTAAGTAGCTAAGGCTACTGTCTTAATTTTGTAGATTTAATAGAAACCAAATCATTACTGTTTCTAAATGTGATTTAATATCTTCGTCAGTTTTCCTAAATTTTCTCATGTTCGCATCTTTTACCACAATTGTTTCCTCCCAATCATCATGATTTTGCAATCATTATGCTATGTACCTGGAATTAATTAGTTAGAATTCATCATGCATGCTTATTCCGCTCAACATTAGCTCATATTCGCGTAATGTGTGTGTTTTCGAAAAAAGAACTGCAGGTTTGATCTCAAATTGTGAAGCATTAAGCCTCGGATAAGAATTATGAAAATGATTTCAAGATGGAGCATCTGCCAATGCATATTGCATTATTGCATGCGACAATATTCAATAATTCTGTATCCATTTATTATGTCCAAAACTCTATTATATCAGATCCAGGCATCCATTTGTACGACTTATAAGTTATCTTGTATTTATCTCAAAAATGACATAGAAACTGATGATTTTTTTTCTACCACAAGCTTCAATCTTGGAGTAGTATATCTGTATTTATTGCCTCCATTCATATTCTATGCATTATTAAGTTATAATTAGATTACTTGATTTGAAGTTTATAGAGATAATTTCTAGGAATGTATTTGTTTTCTAGCTAGGCCTGTCATTATTATTCATTCTCAAAATAACCGTTGTCGTTTACTGTTGGTGATCAGGTGGTCTGCCATAGCTACTCACTTGCCTAAAAGAACTGATAATGAGATCAAGAACTACTGGAACACTCATCTTAAGAAAAGACTGACCAAAATGGGGATTGATCCTGTCACTCACAAGCCGAAAAACGATACAATCTTGTCCTCAAATGACGGTCACCTCAAAAACACTGCTAATCTCAGCCACATGGCACAGTGGGAAAGTGCTCGTTTAGAAGCTGAAGCAAGATTAGTTAGGCAGTCAAAACTAAGGTCTAATTCAGCTCCTCGTGGTTCACCGGAGTTTTCTCCACCGCCTAACACTACCCTCAACAAGCCGATAGCACCACCACTTTGCCTTGACATACTTAAAGCATGGAATGGTGTTTGGACGACTAATATTAACCCATGCAATGAAACCGGTGGAAGGACTAGTGGTGTTGGCAATGGCATTAGTCACCATGAGTCTCCTACATCTACTGTTAGTTACTCCGATAACGGGCTCCCATGTACGGACACCTCAGCTGCCACCTTCATTGAGTTTGTGGGACATGGTGATAATAATGCAAGTTTCAAAGAAGAAGGTGATGATCAAGATGATGGCAAAGGATTAGTTTCGGAATTTAAACAAGGAATTGAGAATGCAATTTCGGGACTAAGTGATGTGCCAATTCTCCCAATGGAAATTGCATGGCCAACCCAAGATTCCCTAATTAGGGTAGATACTGATGATAAATATGACAATATTGAACATGTTCCAAGTGGTAATTTCGTGGAGAATTTCACCGATCTTTTGCTTAATAATTCCGGTAAGGGTGACCGGAGCTTATCCGAGGGTTGTCAAGAGTCTGACATTGGTGGAGTGCAAATTGGAAGTGGCATCGGATACTACGAAGATAACAAGAATTATTGGAATAGTATTCTTAATTTGGTGAATTCCTCACCATCTCATTCTCCCATGTTCTAGGAAAGTTTATTATTAGCTTAAACAATAATTTATTTCTTAATTATATTGGTCAAATAATCACAGGTCCATGTATAATTAAGAACCATGAAGGCTCCTCTCTCTAGCTATAGGTATCTTGAAATATTATCATTAGTACGTGTGTGTATCATGGTATATTGTTTGGCAAAGCTCAAAAGTTTAATTTACCGGCTCACAAGTCTATTGTAATATCAGCATAATTTGTTAGATAGTTTCTTTGTAGACTACAGTTGTAATTTAAGTTGAATAGAAAATTTGAGCTTATTTAAATTAAATTAACGTTTCAACTTGTTTAAAAATAATCAAACTCGAACTAGTTTAACAGCTAACACTGGACCAAACTACAGACTAATTAGTACTACTACAGGTATAGTTAACAATTAATGATTAATTATGAGGGACGTTGATGGTAATTAATTAAGGTTCATCATTTTCTCTGTAGTGTTTAACATAACGTGGTCATAGCATTGGACGAGTTTTGCTATAAGTAATGATCTACAAATTCTGGGTTTTGGAAATGCATGTGTTGACACATTTTGAGCAAAAAAGAAGAGTACATGATTTTCCATTGCATTGAAAGCTACATATGTGTAGCCATGTTCTACGCGAAATTCGTATTAAATGTACTTTATTTTTGTTGGTTTTACGTCCCATTCTAATTACTAGCTTCTTAATAGGATTTTTATAAATATACAACTTTTGTGGATCGCCTTTTTTCCTTTTTGTTTTGGAGATGATGTTGTCGCAATCTGATTTTGATTTCTGTCTTTCCTGGGATACTTTTTTTTAATATATATATAGATATATATATATATATATAGGATGGTTCAATGAGTAACTCATTTTATTGAGTAACCAAGTAACTCAAGTAGATGGTGACATGTGTACATAACGCCCAACTAAGCAAACTAATCATCAACTTGTGTTTTAACTGCCTGATACATAACAGATGTGTTTTTCTTTTTCCCAATTATAAATAATCACACATTATAAATATAAGATAATATTAATAAAATAATATTATTTTTAAAAAAGCATTGTTATTTTACAGAACATAAAACTAACAAAAGTGTTCATTCTCTTTCGCTTGAAAATAAATTTCCGAGCCCAAAGGTAAGTGTTCCGAGCCTTTTATATACAAAAATAATATATATAAATCATTTACATATGACTAAACTTATGTAAAATTTTCAGGAAAACACTTCCAATACAAGTTAAAAGTCATAGTGAAAATTCATAGTACACAACGATCATGTGCATTATATATAATTGTTTAATAGTTATTAACTTATTATTTATGTTTGTTTATAATATTTTTATTAATTAGATATTAAATGAATTTGTTAAAAAATTAAATAGATTTCTAAATATATTTTATTGAAATTTATAATTATAATAATAAGACATGTTAAAAATAATAAATAACCTTTCAAAATAAACAGGATTATTTAAATAAGTTTTTCAAATAATTAGGCCTACTTTTAAAATAATTAGAGTAATTTGTGATAATTAATTATAATATATTATACTAATTAAAAATTATATACTTTATTAATATATTATTTTAATTGATGTGTAATAATTATTCTTAAATAAATATTTTTAAAGATGTACTAAAATATTTTTAAATAAATAAGCCCGTAAATTGGTCCAAATATATTTACTTATAAGCTCATCACAATCACACGACCCAAATAAATAGGTTTAAGAGATGCGTTCTAATTAGTATAGTTAATTTTTTTATATATAAATATGTTTACTATTGAAGAAACAAATGAAATACCGACTAACCAAACTACGGTCGCGGTAACTGATAGTTATATATATATATATATATATATATATATATATATATATATATATATATATATATATATATATATATATATATATCATCTGTGATAATTTTAGAAAAGAACAAATTTTAGTTAGAAAATATATAAAAAATATATATTATTTAGCTAATATTAAAGGTAATCGATTAATTATTAGTATTTATAATATTAGTATATTATGCGAAATAACCTGATATTTTTAATGTTTTAGTTATGATACATACTAGCTTAAAACCCGTGCGATGCACGGATTGTTAATTGTTATTTTATTATTTTTTTTATTATTTTTTTAATTGTATTTGTTAAAAAAATAAGTAGGCACGTTAAAATAGCTAAACACTTTTAATTAATTAAAAACATTAAAACAGATTTTAAAATAAATAAGTAATGGTTTGCTCGTTATATTTTTAGAAAATGGAGGGTTTTAGTATGGAAAAATAAAAAATGTAACATATATTTAGTTTAAAAAGGTAAATGCCCGTGATATTTTTGAAAAATGAGGTTTTAAATTTTAATAATTCAAATTATTTAAATATGTTTTAAAAGAAATAAGTAAAGAGTTTGTCCGTGATATTTTTAGAAAAAGAATGGATTTTAGTGAGAAAAATAGAAAAAAGCAATTGAAAAAAGCAATTTCCCGTGATATATTTAGAAAATGAGGGACTATGTTAGAAAAAATCTATAATGTGTTTTAGCTGAAAAGGTAATTGGTTATATATAGGTATTTGATTATTTATATTTTAATATTTTTAGTAATTGCATTTGTTAAGAAAAAATAAGTATACATGTTAAAATAGGTAAATTTTAAAAAAAATAATTATAATATTAGGTTTAAAAATAAATAACTAAAGGTTTGTCCGTGATATTTTTGGAAAATGAGGGGTTTTAGTAAGAAAAAATAGAAAAACTAACATGTTTTAGTTAAAAAAGGTAATTGCCCGTGATATATTTCAAAAAGTAGGGAAATTTGTTAAAAAAAATGTATTTTAGGTGAAAAAAGTAATTTCTTATAAATATGTAATATTATTATTTAATAATATATTTCTATAAATAAGTAAGTTTAATTAAGTAAAAACACGAATTTAAGAAAGGGCAATTAAGTAAAATCACTACCGACCGACCGACTAAACTTTTAATATTTCGTCTATTATATAATAGTATTGATTATTTAGAAAATAAAAAAAAAATATACCCTCTCTATCGTTGGAGACACATTAAATGCATAACTTAAGTATATTGATTGTCTGTTTAGTCCCATCTAATTTAACAAATCAATTCTCCATAAATAATTTGATGTGGTTGCTGCTATTAATAACAAATCAATTCATGGTTGGTGATGTTTAAGTAGGAGGCTAGGAGTAGTGAGTGTGCTTAAATCAAATATATGGTGTGTTCACCTCTTTATATGTGGATGTATTTACTGTTTTGTGCATTACGTATAGGTTCATTCACGTACGAGTTTACCGTGACATCGAATATTAATGTAATGAAATTTTATTGTATTTGAATTTATAAATTACACTGAGTAACCTAAGTAGGGACTCTCGGGGATGCAATCAGTTTTATACCACTACAAGAAAACAGGCCAAAATCGACCGACACAAATTAGGGCGGTTGAAATCGACTGATTGTCAGTCAATCGGTTATGACTGCAGATTAAAAGAAAACGACATCGTTTTTGCTGACGTGGCACGCACAAAACCGATCAATACGATCGATCGGTTATACTACTGACATGACAACCACATAACCGACCGTTATTTCCGGTTGACCGAAAAAATGAATTAAAAATATTAAAATTTGAATTATTGTGTACTGCAATATGTCAAAATGACGTCGTTTTATGTTACAGTCATAATCGACCGTCATCGGTCGGTTATATCCTGCTGCTTTATTTTATTTTTCGCTTAAAACACTCATTTCTTCAAATGAACACAAGACATAGAAAAAAAAGATAGGATAAAAAGAAGAAGATAATTGAAGAAAATAAAGAGAGGAAGTGATACAAATCATATAATGTAAGTTTTCTTTTATGTATTTTGTATTTAATTATGATTACATTTATTTTTTTTATAATGCAATGTATATATGTATGTGTTTTTATAATTGAATGTGAATGTTAAACCATTTGTTTACATATATTAATTCATGTAGATGACAAATATGGATAGAAGTTGGATAGGTAATCAAGTACAAAATGATAAAATTTCTTTAACTCCCGAATATAGGAATTGTGTAGTTGAGGAGGGTGGTTTGATGAAGTGTCCTTGTAAGCATTGTAAGAATTTGAATTGGTTAGACATTGATGAAATTAGATTTCATTTGCTATCTAAAGGGATACTTGAAGGTTGTACCGTGTGGACATCGCACGGTGAAAAAGTTGAGAAAAGAAATGAGAATCGAAAATCACATCGTCGTAGTCATCGGGAACCTCCGAGGGTAGAAGAACCGGTAGATTTTAATGCTATGCTACATGATTTTGTCAGTGTAAATTATGAATTGTATGACTTTGCTAGAAGAACCGGTCGATTTTTTTTAGTCAAACTTTTTTTTGGGGATCATAACCGACCGACGTCGGTCAGTTTTTTATTGCTGACCTGGCGCCACGTATGACAAAGTGGACCCACTGTTAATACAATGCAAAGTCAGATAACCGACCGAGGCATGTGGTCGGTTATGACGGTAAACCTGACCAATTCGGCATAACCGATCAGGGTTTAACCGACCACTACCGTCGGTCAATTTTAACGACAAAATCGACTGATTAATGACATAACCGATCCATTTGGTTGGTCGATTTTGCCATGTTTCCTTGTTGTGTATACACACTATTATTAAGTAAGTGTAGTGTCAAAAATAATAAATAAAATTGCATGGATATATCACTTTGTGAAAAAAAGAAAAAAAAATGCATGGATACGTGTATAATAAGGCAGCCACTCAATAATACTTAAATCAACATCAAGGCACGTTTGTACCATCATAAATATCTCTTTTTTCTCATTTAATTTCCTGAGGACTAACAAAGCACAGCAAAATTCAATTCCTGACAAGATTAATTATACATACAGTGATATGAACTGGAAAATTGGAGTATCTGGTCCCCTTGATATCTTGCCTTGTTAAATGTCTTTAATTGTTGACTTTGATTTTTCATCCAAACAATCGGACAATTCGACGTGGATGAATAATGCAGCTTTCATTTCACTTGTTTTAGAGTTACTACAAGTTATTAAAAACTAGTACTTATTTTTTTTCATAACCTGCACAGTTCATAGGTATAGGAATTGAGTCGTTATTTAACAACCACCGGTCGAGGAGTATGTACACCGACGTAGAGTATACTGTATACAATGCAAAGGCAAGAGGTAGGCTTTATCTTGCGAGTGTTGTATTAAGAATTAAGAGGTGCTATAGTAGAACCCCTCTAAATTAATACTCTCTAAATTGATAATTTTTTTGAATTGATAAAAAATTTCGGTCTCACTCAGTAATCAGTAGTTATAGTTTTATTCATATAAAGTGATAACATGTCAAAAATGACAATTGTTTTCAATCCCAAGTAGGGGTGTAATCGAGCCGAGCCGAGCTGAACACTGTCAGGCTCGAGCTCGGGCTCGAACTCGATCGAAACTTCAATTTCAAGCTCGAAGCTTGTCTTGTAAAAATTTCGATATGTTCGAGCTCGGCTTGAAAGTTCGAATCGATTTCACCAAATATTGACAAAAATTCGAATAAGATCGGTTCGGCTCGAATTCGACTCGATTATATGGGAAGAGTTCGACTCGATTATGTATAAAAATTATATCTAAATACTAAATATTTATAAAAATATATATTTATAATATATAAAAATTAAAAATGATAGAGGCTCACTAACCTTGCTATCCGAGTAATCTGAAGCTCGACTCATATCACTACAAGTTATTAAAAATTAAAAATTAAAAATTTATATATCATTGTTACTACAAGTTATTAAAAATTAGTACTTATTTTTTTCATAACCTGCACAGTTCATAGGTACAGGAATTGAGTCGTTATTTAACAACCACCGGTTGAGGAGTAAGTACACCGACGTAGAGTATACTGTATACAATGCAAAGGCAAGAGGTCGGCTTTAATTAACCATTAAGAGGGTGCCCTCTAAATTAATATTCTCTAAAATGATAATGTCTAAAAAAATTCGGTCTCATTCAATAATTAGAAGTTATTGTTTTATTCCTATAAAGTAATATCCTATCTAAAATGATAATTATTTTCAGTCCAAGGATATATATCACTTTAGAGGGTTTTTATGTACTTGCTTCTCTTTTTTCTTTTTATATATGTATCCCATTTCAAAATATATACTTTTTGATGTGTTTGATAGAACAAAATAATCTATATTTGAGTTCTTAAATATAAAAATAATTAACATCAACATTTTCAAAATGCGGGAAACAAATTAGAACGTTTAATATGGAGAGAAGGAGTATAGTGTTTGTTTAGAAAATTAAACAAGTAATTGGATTCCATTAATTTGCCATATATACACACTGCACGTTTGACGCAAAATGCAGAGTACAAGTGGACCATGCATGTGTAGACACTGCCTCTCCCGCATTAAAGTCGCAAAAGGAAAGGAGAAGGCGGCAAGAAGAGTAAAAATGCTTAACACTAGGTAGGAAAATAACAGATCATCAAGGTTGAGCAGTGATGCACAGCTCATATGAAAAGTCACATTCCGATAGAACTAGCTAGCATCAAAGGACATCATCATCCCCCCCTCAAGCTCCATGCATTCATTGAACTCTTTATTATCCCTCTCTATATTAACAACTCCCTCTTACTATTTCAAATCATTTTCCCTCATCTATGTACTAAACTAGTAAACTGTAGGTGCTCTACCAGAATCAACTAAAACCCTTATA
Organism: Heracleum sosnowskyi; assembly: GCA_030848705.1. Taxonomy (NCBI): domain Eukaryota; kingdom Viridiplantae; phylum Streptophyta; class Magnoliopsida; order Apiales; family Apiaceae; genus Heracleum; species Heracleum sosnowskyi. The sequence continues at coordinate 44,581,387 of CM061239.1, read as the reverse complement.
CCATTTCACACGGCATCTCACTTTCTGCACGCCCTTGTATAAAGACACGTACACTTCCGAATCTTCTTCTTCTTCTTCTTCTTCTTCTAGGGTTTTTTAAATACCAAACTACCCCCTTCAAGATTAATAGCACTAACATCTCCCCTGAGTAGTTTACATTTTAGTACAAACTGGAGTTTTATCGAGTTTATATATAATTATAAGAGAGAGTAAACAAAATGTTTAAGATGCGTTCAGATACTTGATTGTACTAACCTGCAGGCTCTGAGCATAACATGTAATTCCAGGTTGTGGGCATACATAGTGGATTAATACTTATTAGTTATTAATACATTCATTAAATTTTTACGATTTAAAATAAATGCGTGTAACACGGATTAGTGTTTTCTTTATTTTAGATTTGAAATTTAAATATCAGGTAATACACATATTAATTCAACTTTAAGAACTTTAACTTATAAATTACTATTATTTATCAAATACTTCTACTAAACACCTAAATAACTTATTCACTTATGCACATTTATTCTTTTTAAGTTATAAATAACCTTTTCTTCGTATCCACGATCCAGAACCACATTTCAAAAGATTGTATGCAATTACTTTGAAGGATTATGAGTAACTTTTGTGAATTAAGTTTTAATAGTTTCTAAATAAACTTTAAATTTTTACTAAATAAATTCCGTTAATTTTGGCAAAAGCATAGTACAATTAAACCTCTTTAAAATAATAGTCTTAGACCCAGAAAACATATTACTTTATTGAGAGAAAAAGTATTACTTTATCGAGAGTAAAATTACACTGTTACTAGTATGTTGAAACGGGAAAAAAAATTATTTCATCAAAATTATTATTTTATCAATTATTAGGTTGAACTGCAATAAATTTACCCATTGTATTTGTATGGTCAAGGAGCATGAGTTACTATCGTATACGCATTTGGCATGCATCAATAAATATAGTTGGGCCGTGGGCTGCTGAAATCAGACCATATGTACTGAGACTATATTTGTTCAGTCTTTCGAAGACATACTACATGAGAAAGTCGTCTCTTTGCCATGAATTTTGAAGAGGTTTCAATTTTGTAAGCAGAAAATTACCGCAGGCTTCAGTCTTGACATGTAAATTAAATATTTAAATTTAAGACCTTCATCTGTGTTCTTCCCTGCATACTATATATGGATAATTAGTGGCACACAGTACGTACTACAGTAAATATTTATTATATTTTCCAGAAGTATCGATCTTTAGTGATAATTTAATATGGTGTTTTGTACATCTGCATCTCAAATAATCAGATCCGATAATTTATAGCTCTCTGTTTTCAATAAATATTTTCGTTTGATCGGTTGTTTTCGATAAATGTTACTCTTTAAGTATTACTGTTTCATTTACTTGTATATGAAATTTGATAATTAAGTTTTGGACGACTTTGTAAGAGCATCTCCAATGGGTTCTCTATTTTGGTTCCCTAAAATATAATAAAATAATGATTACTTAAAATATAGAGGATCAAAAAGTAATTTTACTCCAATGATGTTCCCTATATTGATTCCCTATAATTTAAAAAGTAAGATTTCAACATTCTCAAAAGTTATTTCTTTAATTCTTTTCATCCAATTTATAATATATTAACCACTTCTAATTATTTAATAAAAATTTATTCTTGAAAAATTCTATATCACAACTCCTATATATAAATTCCAAAATTATAAAATTTTAATAATTAACTAATTCTTGTTTAACAATAAAAGAACACACCCACTTCATCACCACCATCCACCAACTTCACCTCCCAAACTGTCTCTTCTTGCCAACAACAATTAAACCCAATTATTAAGATGTGAAGAAAAAGAAGAAAAAAAGAAAAAAAGAAAAAAGAAAAAAGAAAGAAGAACACATGGCTAGAGACAAAATAAACAGCGGGAAAGAATAAAAAAATAGAACGGTAGATGACTCAAACTATACAGGGATGCAAAATCCATCCCCATATGCACAGAACCTCTTTCTCTCCCCTAAAAATTTTAGGCAAGGATTTGCACTGTTGGAGTGATAGTTTTGGTATTTGTTCCGTATTTCTGTCTAGGTGGCACTCTTATCGATAAGGACTCGCTTGAGTTGGAATTGCTCTAAGTATCTTCACAAGTATCTTCACAAGTAAATATTTGTCTACTCAAGATCCAAAGAAAAACACCAAAAAATTTCACTAAAAATCGTTCGGGGAGTCATTAGTTGTTTGTTACATTGTGCGTGTTTAGGGTATCACAAAAAAGTTGACTTATAGCTTAAAATGAGTAAGTGTCATCTATACTATATTATTAAAGCCGAAACATTGAAAGTTTTGGTTTTCGGTTAACGGTCGGTTTTTGGTTTTTGGTACTTTTTCTAATTAATAAATTCATAATATAATGAAAATTCGGGAAAGTTTTATTATACATTAATATTTCACTATATTTTACTACATAAAAATCAAATAATATTGAAATATAATCAAAAAAATGGAAATGTGGGATCTAATTTGTTTAAATTTAGGATACACTACTACAAATATACTTCTTTTTTTAGGATAACGAAAACTACTACAAATCAAATCTTTAATGAAATTGTATTATTGTCAAGTTACCAAAATAGTAACTAGATGATTGGCTTTTACAATTAAAATATTTTTTTTCAAACAAAATCTACTCATTTTCCAAAAATATCATTACAATTATCTTTAAATTAAAACATATTACCTTTTATATTTGTTATTACTAAAATCTATGTTTTTCAAAAATATGAGTTGCAATCCTTACTTATTTATTTTAAAACCTATTTTAATACTCTATTTAATATATAATAAAATAATATAAAAATAGTAACTAACTGATTGTCTTTTATAATTAAAAAAAATTCTAACAAAATCTACTCCTTTTCCAAAAATATAACGACAATTACCTTTAAATTAAAACATAATATTTTTTATATTTGTTATCACTAAAATCTCTATTTTTCAAAAATATGAGGTGCAATCCTTACTTATTTATTTTAAAATCTATTTTAATACTATATTTAATAAATAATAAAATAATATAAAAATATTAACTACTTGATTGCCTTTTATAATTAAAACATTTATTTTCTAACAAAATCTACTTCTTTTCCAAAAATATCACGGGCAATTACCTTTAAATTAAAATATATTACCTTTTATATTTGTTATCACTAAAATCTCTATTTTCCAAAAATATCAAGTGCAACTCTTATTTATATATTTTAAAACTTATTTTAATACTTTTAATTATTTAAAAAAAACTTACCTATTTTAACAAGTGAACGTATTTTTTTTAACAAATACAATTAATATAATTAAAACACATCATCACTAAAATCCCTATTTTCCAAAAATATGAGGTGCAATCCTTACTTATTTATTTTAAAACCTATTTTAATACTCTATTTAATAAATAATATAAAAATAGTAACTAGCTGATTGACTTTTATAGTTAAAACATTTTTTTCTAACAAAATCTAATTCTTTTCCAAAAATATCACGGGCAATTACCTTTAAATTAAAATATATTACCTTTTATATTTGTTATCATTAAAATCTCTCTTTTCCAAAAATATCAAGTGCAACATATATATTTTAAAACCTATTTTAATACTTTTAATTATTTAAAAAAACTTACCTATTTTAACAAGTGAACGTATTTTTTTTAACACCAAAAATTAATATAATTAAAACACATCTAAAAATATTACGTGCAGTTACTTTTTTTTTTTAATTAAAACATGTTAACTTTTCTATTTGTCCTTATTAAAAAAAATTACTTATTTTAACATGTTAACATATTTTTTAATAAATACAATTAATATAATTAAAACACTTCTAAAAATATCACGGTCAACTACTTTTTTTAATTAAAACATGTTAGATTTTCTATCTGTCCTTATTATTAATATTATTTTATTATAAAATAATATTAATAATACCTCATTTATCTTCCTCGGTCTCATTTGTATTTTTTTTATATTTTTTTATGTTCCAATGAATATTTAAGTTTCTCATTTTATAATTTATCATATTAATTTTTATTTTAATATTTTCCGTTCATATTAAATTTTTTAGTTTATTATTTTTAAGGCCCGTGTGTTGCACGGGTTATAGGCTAGTATAAGTGATAAGTTAAGTTGATGAATTCTTATAAGTTACTAGCTTAAAACCCGTGCGATGCACGGATTGTTAATTGTTATTTTATTATTATATTTTTAATATTTTATTAATTGTATTTGTTAAAAAAATAAGTGGGCATGTTAAAATAGCTAAATACTTTTAATTAATTAAAAACATTAAAACAGATTTTAAAATAAATAAAAATAAAACAATGTAACATATATTTAGTTTAAAAGGTAAATGTCCGTGATATTTTTGGAAAATGAGGTTTTAAAATTTAATAATTAAAAGTATTTAAATTCGTTTTAAAATAAATAAGTAAAGGGTTTCCTCTGATATTTTTTGGGAAAAAATGAATTTTAGTGAGAAAAATAAAAAAAGTAAATTAAAAAAGACAATTTCCCATGATATATTTAGAAAAGAAGAGACTTTGTTAGAAAAAAATCTATAATGTGTTTTAGAGTAATCGGTTATAAATAGGTATTTGATTATTTATATTTTAATATTCTTAGTGATTGCATTTGTTAAGAAAAATAAGTAAACATGTTAAAATAGGTAAACTTTTAAAAAATAATTATAATATTATAGGTTTAAAAATAAATAACTAAAGGTTTGTCCATGATATTTTTGGAAAATGAGGGGTTTTAGTAAGGAAAAATAGAAAAACTAACCTGTTTTAGTTAAAAAAAGGTAATTGTCATGCTTGAAAAAGTAGGGGGATTTGTTAGAAAAAATAATGTATTTTAGGAAAAAAAAAGGTAATTGGTTATAAAATAGGTAATATTATTATTTAATAATATATTTCTATAAATAAGTAAGGTTAATTAAGTAAAAACACGAAATAAAGTTAAGGGCAATTAAGTAAAATCACAACGTACCATACCGACCAACCAAACTTTTAATGTTTCGTCTATTATATAATAGTATTGATACGGGTGTTTGGATAAATTTACTTATAAGTTAGTGAATAATTTGCTAAATTAAATTTGAAAAAATAATTTTTAAATATAATGATTTCAACACTTGTATTTTATATTAAAAAAATATTTAAAAACACAAATATAAAAATATAAAATATTAGAAAAATAAAGAAATGAAAGAATAAGTTGATAAGTTAAGTAAAATGTTGATGATTTCTAACATTCAACTTATCAATTTATAATTTATAAGTTTTTAAATAAGTTGAGTACACAAACACCCATCGTAGCTCTTATCAACTTGTAATGTATAACTAGTGTATGCCAAACATGCCCATTAGTTGTTTGCTTAATATCTGAACTACCTGAACACGACTTGTTTATTTATATATACAAGTCTATAACCCGTGTCATGCACGGATGAATTTTAGTATTTTTAATTTATTAATTTAGTATTTTTATATGATTTACTATTATTTTTTATCTTATTTTATTAGCATTTATTTGTATTTTGATCTTAAAATTTTTTAATATGTTGTCGACGGATTAATATCTTGAACTTTTGAATGTAGCTTAGAAAAATAGATGATATAAATATTTAATAATAATAATATGTTGTTGACGGGATTCGAATTTTGAACCCGTGAGAGTATTTTAGATACCAAGAAAATAATATTCTTTTAATATTACATCAAACGGTTCTCATTTATCTATATTTATATCTAACGGTTATTATTTAGAGAACCAAACTACCAACCAACCAAATAGATGGTAGTTTGCTTATAATAGTATTTTTTTTATATGATTTTGTTAGGTCCAAAGTATCGTAGAAGGGGGGGTTGAATACGATACTCACAAATAATTCAATTTCGTTCGCGGATTAATCTTTCAGTTCTATAACGAAATCAAACACACAAAACCAAATCAAGTTTCGGGGAATATATCTTTTTATAAATATAAACCTCGAGGGGTGCTACAATTTCTAATCCGTAGATTAGCTTCAATGAGTTTAAGGTTACACAAATACAAAACAATGATCAAATTCTGAGCACTATTAATTCTCTGATAATTTCTCCGGCCCAGTTCTCTCTCTCAGTAATGTTTCTGTGTAGAATGCCTTAACTGAAGAAGACACTATCTTCTCTCGTATTAATTGTAGACTTCATTTGAAAAACCATCGAACCAAACTTGAACAAACAATCTTGGCCGTTGGATCTTCATCAACCTGTCAGACAAACCAAACTTTTCACCTGCTCCAATTTGAAAACCATCGAATGGAATTACTTTATTTACCATTCGATAGTTTTTAAAACAAAACTATCGAATACCAAATAAAGTAAAAGTGGTTTTCAAATAATTACTTTTAAACTCATTCGATAGTTTTCACAAATGAAAAACTATCGAATTCATTTTCTTTACTTTTGTCCTTTAGTAATTACTCCTGGGTGTTTTAGTTTTAGACTGTATCAATTTCTTCTGAGACGATAAAACAACTTGATCTTCTTAGTGCCGTCACCTAGTGCAACTGGTCTGGTTCACAGATGAATAACACTTGATCAATTCTTCTTTTATGTCTTCAATTCAATGCTGCTGATAAGTCCTTTGTCGTTCTGGTTGCTTCATTTAAATCACTGGAATCCCGTGGTACTTAACCCTAAATCATTCACATACTTTTGTCGTCTTGAAAGTCTTGTTTCTTTTGCTGTCACTGAGGCTTGAACATTTTCATGAACTTCTTTCCGTGACCTGTTTACGGACTTCAAGAATACATAACGTATTTTGATTTCTTGAGTTTACCTTTTCTTCTTTGATTCTGGATTCCTGTGCTTCTGTTAATATTATTGTCTGTCTTTCCCATTGTTGAGTTGTAGTTATCTCTTTTACATCTTATGTTACATTATGCTTTACAATCTCCCCCTATTTGATTGGATAGAGTTCGACAAGCAAATACTTCGAGGATAACTCAACTAACTAAGGAAGCATGAAACTAATTAAAGTAAGACAGCGTAATAATATTAAATGCATTCTGGATCAGATATATATACATTTCCAGATTTCATAAATCAAAAAACAATTAAACTTGTACAATGAAGTTGCTCCTCTAGTCTGAGCTGATAGTTCTTTTGTTCTTTGCTTCAATCTTCAGTCCATTCCAATCTCACCTTCTTCAATTATTGGATCGGAGTTAGCAGCTTGATAATCAATCACTGATAGATAGTGCAGTGGTTCTCCAGGTTTAAGGATTGCTCCTTGGATGTGTCTTCCAATATATTGAACCTCTTGACCCACTCCAGCCCATAAGCATGCAATGTTAACATCTTTCTTGTTTAGCTTTGGCATGTTTGGCAGTCTGGTATGCACTTCCAATCCTCTTTCCACTCTTTTCCTATAGTAAGGAACATTCTCCATTAGAAATCTTCTAAGAGTGTCTGCTGCTTTGTCCTTCTCCGTTGATGAGAATCCAGTGGATCTAAGATACTTCTCAACTGAGATTAGATAGATACTTGGGTAGTCCCTCAGTTTGTCCTCAGCCAAATAGCAGATTCTGAACAAGTCATTCGTCATGAATCTAACCATTGAAGGATCTTCAGTAATCTCTGGACCGACTTTCATCACGATCTCCTTAACATGCTCACGGAGCAGTTCATTTAGCCTTGTAGTTCTTTGGATCTTAATGAGTATAGCCTGCAATTCTGTATATGTCCTCTGTTCTAAAAACTTAGTGGAAATCACAAATGTACCTTTCTCCAGAAAACTGATTAATAAGCTCCAGGCACCATTTGCTTTAACCCCAGCATTCAGACAGATTATAGAGCTTCTCAGTGCTTTAAAGTAAGTCTGATCTTCAAGATTAGCACTTCTGATGTCCTGAATAATAACTTCCACCTCAGTCTTGTCGTTGACTTCTAATCCATCTTCAACTCCGCAAAAGGTTTTGTAAGCCATTTCCCATTCAGTACCATCTTTCTTTGCCAGATCTATCATCCTCTTCTTCTTCACTTCATTATACACTTTGAATCTCTTCAGTTTTTCACTCCTCAGAATTGCTTGCTATTTCTCTTTCTCAGCTTGCCTGGCATCTATTGCAGCTCTCTGAGCTCTTATTGCTTCCAAGGCAGCTTCTTCTTCAGGTGATAGAGAATTTGCTTCTTCTTCCATAATATCCTCCCAGATTGGATGTTCAACGGGTTCTGGATAATATGGCTCATGCTCCTCTTGATTAGGTTGCTCATGCATGACCTCAAATTCCTCTTCACTCTCCTTCTCTTCTTCTACAAGTTCCTCTATCCAGTACTGTCTGATAGGAATAGCTTCAACTGTCTCCCAAACTCCCCATCCATCCTTAGGCTTCTCTTTCTCCCCTTCTCCAACTTTCTCCCCCTTAGTTGAGGAATCCTCGATAAAAGCATCCTCAGCATAAAAGCTAGTAGAAGGATCAGGTTGCTGATTTGAAGGACCAGGTTGGCTAGTTTGTTGGTTCTTCAGCATAGTCCATATCGACTGTACTCCATCACTTTGATTTTCCATGAAATCTAGCAGATCCTTATTCATCTCTTTCATAGAAGCCAGCTTCGGGTCAATGTCATCCAATATGGAGTTGGTAGTCTTCTCAATCTTGTCCAATCTCTGGTTCAGCTTAGACTCCACTCTAGAAAGGGTGTTCATTGCATCTTTTACCCTATCTTGACCATCCCGGATAACCAGAACGTCTTCTTTTAAAACTTCTTGTCCTTGTTGCAAAGCATCCACTTCATTCATGAAACCATCTTTAAGTTCCTTTACGTCCGTCCTCAACTCGATCAGTTCGTCCATAGCTTCCTTCTTTAAGGAGTCCACTGCCTGCTTCGTACCTGTTATAGTGCCAGATGCACTGCCAATGACCCTGAATGTTCTTCTGGAATCAGCTGCAGCCAAGTCAACCTTCTCTTGAATAGTCTTTAAAGAAGCATTGGCTTGACTAGAGGAGATCCCTTGGTCAAAGGAAGGTCGCAGTGGAACCTTGAATAATGGGTTTCCTTCTTTGTCACGAACTGTCATCTCCTTGAGGGTAGATTGAACTTGTAGCTCTCTTTCTGTCGGTAACAGCAAATCATCAATATTAGGTAGGGTTAGGGTGTCACTCCTCACATTTGGCTCTGGGTGTACACTCAACGTTTCTGTCGGTGTTTGAATCATTTTTCCTTTCCCACTCAGGCCAGGTGTAAGTGTTTTTGTTTCACTCAAATCCTTATGTGGTGCTGCTAAGGCACTATCTCCCTCTACACTCACGGATGTCTGAATATTGGGTATAGGAGGGGAAGGAGGCTCATTTATTGTTTCATTTGGCTCTTCCAAAGGCTCTTCGACCGTGGTTAGAGGTTGTGGGTTTGCAACCTCCTGGTCTGGAAGGGCCACTGAGGGCTCTGGATCAACATCCATTGGTTGTGGTTCAGGAGCCAGTTCAGGTTCAGGAATGTTACCTTGATTTACCTGTTCCCCTGGGGGTAGAAGTGGTAGGGGCACCGTTCTTAGATATTCAGTGAGAACAGTGGGTACCCCTGGAAGATAGTTGTTCTTCCTTATCAGAGCGGTTATGGCATTGCTCTTCATCTTCATACACTCCATGGTCTCCTCTTCAGCGAATGTCTCGCGCTCATCATCTGTTAAGATATCATTGAGAATTAGCTGTAGGAACCTAGGATAGAAACAAAGCACATCTTCATGTATGCCCGTTCTTTCATCCAGTGGTCCCATGCATATGATTACTTGATCAATCAGTAACCGTCCAATGTTAATATGCCTATTGTTGGCAATGGCAAACCCTATCTTTTGAAGGAATAAGGGAATACCATGCAGATTTGTTAGCTTGGCAGTAAAAACATGGATTAGGGTATGAAAGAAAAAGTTACATGCCTTTGGCAAGTAATGCTTCAGAAACTCTCCCACAAAAAAGTTAGGTTGTTGACTTCTAATGAGAGTGAAGAAAGCATGTATCTCCTCAGTTGTGGGATCCGGAACAAGGTTTTCTGTAGGAAAATGTAAGATTCGATTAAAATCATGTTCCGTCACCCTTATTGTTCTGCCCCCTGGCACAACAAAACTGAAGGACCTTACGTTATTCTCACTTGTATCCGTGGCGGTTGTGTACAACGCAGTCAATTGATCGATGCAAAGGACCACGGGAGTACTCACAGCATATGCCACTAATGAACGTGTGTTCAAAAACTCTGCCCATGCACGAATTTGAGGATTCTTAATGGCTTGCAGATTTTGAAACGAGACATGGTTAGTCTTGGTACTAATAAATTCTCCAGCCATATTAAATTTCCAAAAAATTTAAACAAACCAAAACTAGTTTTTCCTTTGAAATTTAATTAATTATTTCTAATTAATCAAACCCTTAACAAAATTACCCCTTTTGACTTTAAAACACAATTTCAAAAACTATCAAAATTAAGAACCCTAATTGTTAAAACCAACTATCCAACAAAATCAAAAGAATTCAATTGTTTAAGCAATTGACTTCTAAAGAGTGTTCTGTTAACAATCGACTTGAGGTTCGAAACTTGGTTCGATGGTTTCTCCTTTATTATCTTTCAAAACTCAAAAACAAACAAGTACTCACTGTCAAAAGATAATCAACAGTGAAGAACAGTAATAATTTTGAGTTTTACTCGGTTTAAAATCGAAGAAACTATCGAGGTATGTTCTTGAAACTGTAGAATATATGTAAGTATATATAAAAACGGCCACTTTCTCAGATTTGTGAAGAATGAAGAAGGAAAAAGTCTAAGGCACGCTTTTATACATTTAACAATGACATGGGTAAAACTGTCTTTACAGTATTCGATATTTTTTTAAATGTATGTTCGATGGTTTTCAGCTGGGGGTAAAACTGTCATCTGGACTTCGATGGTTTTCTCAAAAACTATCGAAGTCTATGAGAGTTTAGAAGTTAAAAAGTTTTCTGAAAAACTATCGAACATAATTTATTTGTTAATCCAAAACTATCGAACTTGTTGAAAAACTATCGAGTTTTTCTTTGTTGAAAAAACTATCGAGGAGTTTAAATATTGAAAAAATAAATCCTCCCGATATATTTTTCATTTTAATTTCAAAAATCATCGAAGATTGATTTCGATAGTTTTTCTTTTCCTTTTCAAAAACTATCGAAAAATAAATTTCGATAGAATTTTCTATGTACTTGAAAAACTATCGAATTTCCTAAAAATTCGAAATTTTTGCTTCTGTCTTCATCTTAAAACCTGTTCTTGTTTTAAAAATTAGACTGTTTGTATTTCCTGTCAAATTTTAATTTTAATAAATCTTTTCAAATTTACCAAAATCAATTCTTAACAGAAAATTCACAATTTTCTTAGAATAAAATCAACTAAATATCATCAAATGATATTAATCAATTAAAATCCAATAAATTATGCTGCATTAATCTACAATGTTAAAAACAAAGTAAATTAATTCAAATTAAATAAATGCTTGAATATTTAGAACAAATATTAGCACTTAAATAATTTTAGAATTAATAACCAATTAAATGCCAGAAGATATATCATCCATAATTATGACATAAAATTAGTACAAAAATCCTAACTACGAGAATTGCTCCAGAAAATAAATTCACGAGTCCTAAGGATATAGCAATTCTTAAACTCATGTATTCACCAGGACTCTCTGCAGTTACTGACTTCTAATCAAAATCAATTAGAAAGATTTAACATCCCAAGTTCACCAACCAGCTTATTGAAAGTGGATTCATCAAGCGGTTTAGTAAAGATGTCTGCAATTTGATCCTCTGTGGGTACAAAATGTAACTCCACAGTTCCATTCATGACATGCTCTCGGATAAAATGATACTTGATGTCGATGTGCTTCGTCCTCGAGTGTTGCACTGGGTTGTTTGAGATTTCTATGGCACTTGTGTTGTCGCAAAATATTGGAATCTTTGTTAACAAAAGTCCATAGTCACGGAGTTGGTTTCTCATCCACAAGATCTGAGCACAACAGCTTCCAGCAGCAATGTATTCAGCCTCAGCTGTTGATGTGGAAACTGAATGCTGCTTCTTGCTATACCAGGAAACTAACCTTCTTCCAAGAAACTGACAGCTTCCTGAAGTACTCTTCCGATCAATCTTACAACCTGCAAAATCAGAGTCTGTGTATCCAATAAGATCAAATCATGTATCTTTAGGGTACCAAAATCCAAGATTTGGGGTTCCCTTAAGATATCTAAATATTCGCTTAACAGCTATTAGATGAGATTCTTTAGGATCAGACTGAAATCTAGCACACAAGCATGTTGCAAACATTATATCTGGTCTACTTGCAGTGAGATAAAGTAATGAGCCTATCATACCTCTGTAGCCTGTGATGTCAACCTTCTTACCAGTTTCATCCTTATCAAGCTTAGTGGCAGTTGGCATATGAGTCTTTGCTGTAGATGAGTCTTCCATTTGATACTTCTTCAGAAGATCTTTGATGTACTTGGACTGACAAATGAATATACCATCTTGTTTTTGGTATACTTGCAGTCCAAGAAAGAATGACAATTCACCCATCATGTTCATTTCATAACGACTCTGCATTAACTTAACAAATCTCTTGCATAGATCATCATTAGTAGAACCAAATATTATGTCATCAACATATAGTTGCACCAATATCAAATCATTTTTATGCTTTTTGACAAAGACAGTTTTGTCTACAACACCTCTTGTAAAATCATTTTCAAGTAAGAATTCAGAGAGAGTGTCATACCATGTCCTTGGAGCTTGTTTGAGTCCGTAGAGAGCTTTGAATAGAAAGTACACAAAGTCTGCCAGTTTTGAATCCTCAAAACCTGGAGGTTGTTCCACATACACTTCTTTTTCTAACTCCCCGTTCAGAAAAGCACTCTTCACATCCATTTGATATACCTTGTAATTGGAATGTGCAGCAAATGCCAGAAACATTCTGATGGCCTTAAGTCTTGCTAATGGTGCATAGGTTTCATCATAATCTATACCCTCTTCTTGAGAGTAACCTTTAGCAACCAGTCTGGCTTTGTTTCTCGTTACAATGCCATCTTCGTCTAACTTATTTCTGAATACCCATCGTGTTCCAATAACAGATTTTCCCTTAGGCCTGGGTACCAGCTTCCAAACTTTCTGCCTTTCAAACTGATTGAGTTCCTCTTGCATAGAAATCACCCAATCTGGATCATCTAGAGCATCTTCAACTTTCTTAGGTTCTGTTTCTGAAAGAAACCTAGAATAGTGACATTCATTTTGTGATGTTCTCCTAGTTCTCACTCTTGTGTCCGGATCACCAATGATCAAGTGAAAGGGATGATCTCTATTCCATACCTTTTGTCTTGGCAGATGCGATCTTGATGATTCTCCTTGTTCTAGATGTTGTGGAGTGTGACTAGTTGATCCTTCTCCTGCTCCCCCTGAGTTGTTGACGGTTTGACCTGTTGATTCTGAAGACTGACTAGTGGATCCTGTATGTTGAGGATCTCCACTTTGGTCACCACTTTGTCCAGAATCATTATCATTATGATTATTATTAATGACTGTAACAACTTCAGGTACTTCTTCATTGTCAGAGAGATCTCCTGATAGATTTTCAAATACCAAGGATTCAGAGTTCTCTCCAGTTTGCAGGCCTGGTCTTTTGGTGTCGTCAAATGTTACATTAAAGCTTTCCAACACCTTCTTATCTTCAATCACATATACCCTGAAAGCCTTAGATTCCAGAGAATAGCCCAGAAAAATGCCTTCATCTGCTTTGGCATCAAACTTGCCAAGATGTTCTCCATCTTTAAGTACAAAGCACTTTGCACCAAACACATGAAAGTACTTCAGTGTTGGTTTCTTGTTGGCCATTAACTCATACGGAGTCTTTTCATGATCTTTGTTGATCAGGGTTCGATTCTGAGTGTAGCAAGTTGTATTCACTGCTTCAGCCCAAAAGTAAGTGGGAAGTTTTGATTCACTCAACATGGTCCTTGCTGCTTCAACCAAGGTCCTGTTCTTCCTTTCCACTACTCCATTCTGTTGAGGAGTTCTTGGTGCTGAAAACTGTCTTGATATTCCTTTCTCTGAGCAGAAATCATTAAGAACTGCAATCTTAAATTCAGTTCCATTGTCTGATCTGATTGTCCGCACAGGTAGCTTAGCTTCCACTTCTATCTTCTTGATGTGATCAATGATTATTTGTGTTGCTTCATCCTTTGATTGTATGAACAACACCCACGTGTACTTGGAGTAGTCGTCCACCATCACCAATGCATATCTATTCCTTGAAAGTGACATAAAATTAACTGGACCAAATAAATCCATATGAATCAGCTGTAATGGTTCAGTAATGCTTGTCATTCCTTTGCTTCCATGTGATGCTTTCTTCGACTTCCCTTTTTCACATGCTTCACATAGTCCCTCCTGATTGAATTCCATCAGGGGAAACCCTCTCACTAACTCTCTCTTTACCAAAGAGTTCATAGTTTTGAAGTTCAGATGTGAGAGCTTCTTGTGCCATAGCCAACTTTGTTCTGAAGATGCCTTTGCATAAAAACATGTAACTTCTCCTTCACTGGTAGAACTTAAGTCAGCTATAAACAAATTTCCTTTTCTCACTCCCAGTAGAGTAAGCTTCTCATCCTTCCTGTTGGTGATCAAGCACTTGTCCTTTCTGAAATCTACATTGTAGCCTTTATCACAGAACTGACTGATACTTAGAAGATTGTGCTTTAATCCTTCAACAAGAGAGATGTTTTCAATGATGACATTTCCAGCTTTCAATTTACCATATCCCGTAGTGTATCCTTTGTTGTCATCTCCAAAGGTTACAATCGGGTCGGTCTTCTTAATCACCTCTGTAAGCAGGGACTCTTCACCTGTCATGTGTCTAGAACAGCCACTATCCAGAATCTACACAACCTTTGAGCTTTTAACCTTACCCTGCAATCACAGATTGATTAAGCGGACTTTGGTACCCAAAATTGTTTGGGTCCTGAAGGTTTAGATGATTTAACAGGAGTAACATTCAATTTAGTCTTACCATGTTTGATATTCATAGTATCTGTGGATTTAACATTATCAGTGCTATTGCTACTATCAGACATCAACTTAAAATAAGCATGCATGATGTTGTACTTACATAGCAAACAATCTTTCTTTCCACAGGGTTCATGAAGATCAGGCATGTCAGACATGTTATGCATTTTAGAAGCATTAGCAGTTTCTACTTTAACCTTTTTACATGCATGTGTAAGGTGTCCAGCAGAATTACAAATAGTGCACAACTTCCTAGATGCAATGGGAGAAAATGGAACCATTTCCTGATTAACAATCTTCTTCTTCCCATTCCTGTTCTTTTTAACATTACTAACTACGTCACCTACTTCAGTTTTAGGTAAATCGGGTTTAGGTAATTCATTTTTTACTGATTTCCTAGGCAACTTAGTTTTTACCTCTTTTTCCTTCAACAAATCCTCCTCAAGCAATTCTTGTCTTATGAAAAGGTCATCCTCATGAAAGAGTGGTGGAAACGGCTTAACAAAAACTGGACAATCAACATTCTTAAGAACATGTGGAGTATTCCTTTTGACAACTGAAGATGTCACAGGGAATTCCACAATCTTCTTACCAGCTTTCTTGTTATAGTCAAATCCTATAGCAGTTTTATTCTCTATGGCCCGAGTATCAATGATTTCCTTAGCCACTAGAGCGGAATTCTTAAAAGCATTCAGCTTCAAATCTAGATCTGAAATCTGCTTCCTGAGGATAGTCTCTATCTCATCATTACACTTGACCTTGTTATCTAAGTACGCATTCTTTTGCTTAAGATCTTCTAATGTTACAGCTACAAGCTCTAGTTCTTCATTTTTAGATTCTAATTTTTTAATCTTAAGAACTAGTTTAGAATTTTCCATTTCTGATGCTAGCATGCTTGTGTGTACATTAAACAATTCTACACTAAGATCTTGCACAGTTTTCTTGTACTCAGAATTAGACATATCAATTGTAGTTAAGATAGGTACCTGAGATGATTGTGGTGATTCCTCTGAAGAGTCAGCCATTAGAGCAACATTTCCATATTCCTCCTCTTCATCCGAATCAGTATCATCCCAGTGTTTTCCCTCTGCTATATAAGCTTTCCCTTTATGCTTTCCAGAGAATGCCTCCAATTGCTGTTTAAGCTTGGCATTCTCTTTCTTCAACTCATCATAAGAATCCTTCTTTCCATAGACATCTTTCATGTCTCTCTCTTGACGAGGCTTCCGGCATTCAGTGGCAAAATGCCCTAACTCATTGCAGTTGTAGCATCTTGATTTGCTTCTATCAATCATGCCAGTCTTGTAGCCTCCCTTAAAGCCTGTACTAGGTGTATAATTGCTCTTCTGGAATCTGTTGGTTGAACCCTTGAACTTGTACTTAGGGTTTCTCTTGAAACGAATGTGACTAAACTTTGCAGCTAAGTACGCCATGGTTTTGTCTTCCATTTGCTCAAGCTCTTCTAGGGTGTAGTAATCACTTTCATCAACACCCAGATTCACAGAATCCATTTCTGCTTCTATTATCACCTCCTTTCCAGCTCTAGGGGTTTGAACCTGAATCTCAGAAGTTATTGGTTCATCCACTACAAGTGCTGCTGATCTCACAAGTGCATTGTGCTTGTTCTCCACTGTCCCTGATCCGTAGATTATCACCCTTTGTTCCTGTTCCATCTCATAGGTCTTCAACTTGCCATAGATCATCTCTAATGACATCTTTGTGAAGTCAATTCTTTCCCTAATGGATGATGACTTGTGTTCTACATGATGGGGCAGCGTCATCATGAACTTCCTGTTTGATTCTCTCAGTGGATAGGTCTTTCCTTTCATTTCCAATTCATTGAGAAGCTTAGTATAATTCTCAAAGACCTGAGTTATACTTTCTCCTAGCAGGGACCTAAACGCTTCATATTGAGAAGTCAGGATGTCCAATCTGTTTTCCTGAACGTCTTCAGTTCCTTCCATTATCAAGTTAATGGTATCCCACATATGTTTCTCGCTTGTACAATTCATCAACTGATAGCTCATTTCCTTGTCTGCGGAGTCCGCCAATATCAACATTAAACCGGTGTCCAATCGAATCAGTTCTTTGTCAGAATCTGTATATTCAGTAATATCCTTAGGTTGGGTGCCTTGAGGAATCCTGCTACCATCAGGAGCTGTAGATTCACTAACTGGTTTCATTGGTACAAACGGTCCGTTCTCTAATATGCCAATATACAACGGATTAGATGCCTTGATAAATAACAGCATCTTCATCTTCCACAAACCGAAATCATCTCTAGTAAACGGGGGAACTTTAATACCAGCAGTTGTCTTTGGAGCACTCATGGTTTTTGAAAATTTCAAATTGTTTAAAATTCAAGAAATTCCAATTAAATGAAAAATTTTGAAAGTTAAAAAATTTGCTTCGAATTTTCACGCTACGTTTGATTTTGGTCTCATTCACCGGATCTGATTTGTATATCAATCAAGTAGCTCTGATACCAATTGTTAGGTCCAAAGTATCGTAGAAAGGGGGGTTGAATACGATACTCACAAATAATTCAATTTCGTTCGCGGATTAATCTTTCAGTTCTATAACGAAATCAAACACACCAAACCAAATCAAGTTTCGGGGAATATATCTTTTTATAAATATAAACCTCGAGGGGTGCTACAATTTCTAATCCGTAGATTAGCTTCAATGAGTTTAAGGTTACACAAATACAAAACAATGATCAAATTCTGAGCACTATTAATTCTCTGATAATTTCTCCGGCTCAGTTCTCTCTCTCAGTAATGTTTCTGTGTAGAATGCCTTAACTGAAGAAGACACTATCTTCTCTCGTATTAATTGTAGACTTCATTTGAAAAACCATCGAACCAAACTTGAACAAACAATCTTGGCCGTTGGATCTTCATCAACCTGTCAGACAAACCAAACTTTTCACCTGCTCCAATTTAAAAACCATCGAATGGAATTACTTTATTTACCATTCGATAGTTTTTAAAACAAAACTATCGAATACCAAATAAAGTAAAAGTGGTTTTCAAATAATTACTTTTAAACTCATTCGATAGTTTTCACAAATGAAAAACTATCGAATTCATTTTCTTTACTTTTGTCCTTTAGTAATTACTCCTGGGTGTTTTAGTTTTAGACTGTATCAATTTCTTCTGAGACGATAAAACAACTTGATCTTCTTAGTGCCGTCACCTAGTGCAACTGGTCTGGTTCACAGATGAATAACACTTGATCAATTCTTCTTTTATGTCTTCAATTCAATGCTGTTGATAAGTCCTTTGTCGTTCTGGTTGCTTCATTTAAATCACTGGAATCCCGTGGTACTTAACCCTAAATCATTCACATACTTTTGTCGTCTTGAAAGTCTTGTTTCTTTTGCTGTCACTGAGGCTTGAACATTTTCATGAACTTCTTTCCGTGACCTGTTTACGGACTTCAAGAATACATAACGTATTTTGATTTCTTGAGTTTACCTTTTCTTCTTTGATTCTGGATTCCTGTGATTCTGTTAATATTATTGTATGTCTTGTCCTTTGTTGAGTTGTAGTTATCTCTTTTACATCTTATGTTACATTATGCTTTACAGATTTTTTAATATTTTTTATCTTATTTTATTAGCATTTATTTGTATTTTGATATAAATTTTTTTAATATGTTGTTGACGGGATTCGAACCCTGAACCCGTGGGAGCATTTTAGATATAAAAAAAAGATATTCTTTTAATATTACATCCAACGGTTCTCATTTATCTATATTTACATCTAACGATTATTATTTAGAGAACTAAACTAAATGACCAAACTACCAACCAAATAGAGATGACCAAACTACCAACCAAATACAGGGTGGTTTGCTTATAATATTATAGTATAGATATATGCTAGTGATCAAATACAAACCTTTTTTAAAATACAAACTAATAACCAATCTAAACCCTTAGATTAATCTAATCTAATGGCTCCCCTATATGCACAACACACAACTAAAATACACCTTCCTACACACAATCACACCTATTCCCCTCTGTTTTTAATTTGACTTTTCCCGTCAATCGGAGAGCTTTTTTTGAAATCCGACTTCACCGTATTTTTCTCCATCTCCCAACGATCAATTTGCATACCATATTTGATATATTCCGAAGATAAATCACTTGCTTGCGAGAATAAATAAAATGTTGGTGATTCCTCTAAGAATAAATAGTGATTTATGCGTAAATGTTGTAATTTTTTCTCCAGATCTATACGTAAATTACAGATTTTGTACCGTAAAATCACTAAATTTATACGTATATAAAAATAAATAGCTAGATCTATGCTGAAATCACTATTTATTCTTACAGAAATCACTAAAATTATTTAGTTTGTAATTTGTAGTCTAAGAGTGGTTTGTATTGGAGTAATACATAGGTCATTGCTCCATGAAAATACTCTTATATAAAAAACAATAAAAAACATCCTAGAATCTTACATAAATTGCATGTTGATTCTAATTTTCTCACCAAAAAAGGTTTATTACGAATAAAAATAGAATCTAACAAAAAATTAGAATCAAATAAAACATGATTACATGTAATTTCATTGTGATAAATATATATACAAGATTCTGTACTGGATTCTATACTGGATTATATGTAATGTTTAATTTTTAAATTTAGATTAGATTCTACGTTAAATTCGATATGTTAGGCTTAATTGTTGTTCAATTTTATGATTCTAATTTTAAAAAAATCAATTTTTATGAAAAATAAAGTGTTTATGATGGTGTTCTTTATTATTCTTTATATAAAGTGTTCTTTCTAGTGTTCTTTATATATATATATATATATATATACACACACTATACTATTAAGAGCGAAACAGGGTATAATTTGATCATGTTAACACCTTCCATAAAAAAACCTCCCTTTCCAAAAAAAACACACAAACGAAAACACGGCTCTAGGGAAAAAAAAAGGACTACGAAAACACGGCTCTAGGAAAAAAAAGGAAAAAGGACTCTGTGGACAATAACCTCTTCCATACAGACGCAAATACTGTAGCGCGGTTGAAGCAACCCACTCAACTATCGTCAACAATCGGGCAACAATTTCGTCCAGGTAAAATTGGGGAATAATCTCTCTTGAATTGCTCCATGTTTGATTAAATGTATATCCCGGGCGATGCACGATTTTCTTTAATATTTTATTATTTTTTATTTAGATTTTTGTAATTATATATTATTTGATAAAATTTTAATATATATTTATATATGTATATAATAAATTGGATTTATATATCTAATAATATAAATATTTTAATTTAATAAATTTTTGACGTAATCTTTAGCAGTATTTTAGATATTAAAATATAAAATATTTTTAAATAATAGATCTAACGGTTTGTATTTATTTGTTCTTAAAAAATCTAAAAGTGACTAAAGTGCAAATAACAAAATATGAGTTCTGTAATGTACCGAGTTTCTTCTAACGTATGATATTACTTTTATTTTTTATTAATTATCTTATTTAAATTGTATGTTATAAAAAATTATATTAAACATGGATTTTATAAGTTTAATATAATAATATTATCATTATATCTATATTTTGTCCGTGTTATTTTTAATTCGAATATGAGTTGTTTCAGTTAAAAAATATAAAACATGCAATGTCCTTAAAAAGACAGTAGTTACTTATTAATAATTATATAAAATTATATTAAATTTATAGAGTTAAGTTCTATGGAGACCATATTTTTTGTGGAGACCTGGAGACCACATATGTTCTGCAACCTAAATTTGGCTAGATCATATTTTGTAATAAAAAATTTGTGAAATGTACTGTTTTGCAAAGTATATTCTATGAAAATAACTATTTCATTAAAAATCTTGAAAATCATGTAAGTTCTGCAAACTAAACATGAATGTTCTGCAAACCGAACATGTTTTGCAGAACAATATGTTTTGCTATGTTTTAGTTGCAAAACATATATAATTTTAAAGATTTTAAATGAAAATATTTATTTTTATAGAACATAATTTATAAAATATCATATTTTGCTAAATTTAGATTGCAGAACGTATATAGTCTCCAGGTCTCCACAAAAAAGGTGGTCTCCATAGAACTTAAATAAATATATATATAACCTGTGCAACTAAAACATATTGTTCTGCAAAACATATAACCCGTGCAACGCACAGACGACTTTAATATTAATTTTGAAATTTTTTGAGATTTTAATACTTCTGAAAATACTACCTTTTTAAAAATATTTAAAAGTACTACTTTAATACTTTAAATCTAAATTTTTTTTATATATTTTATAATAGTTTATTAGCTTAGTAAGCATGTCACTAAAGATAACCGTCAAAATTATCAATAAATTTTGTTGTAATATATATAAATATAAATATATTTTTTTAAAAAGGTCGTATTTTTGAATTCTAAGTAAAGTATAATTAAAAGAGTTTGTAGTTATGTTATATATGTGAGAAAATCGAAAATCAAAACTTTCAATGTTTCGGCTATTATATAATAGTACAGATAGATAGATTAAATAGAATAAATTACCGAAAATTGAAATCAAAACTTTCAATGTTTCGGCTTTTATATATTAGTATAATATAGATAGATATCGTCTGCGATAATTTTAGAAAAGGAGAAATTTTAGTTAAAAATATAAAAAAGAATATACGTTTTGGCTAACATAGGTAATCGGTTAATTATTAGTATTTATAATATTACTATTTTATGTTACTAAATGAAATTGCATGTGATATTTTTGAAAAATGTGAGATTTTACTTATGAAAAATTTTAGTTAAAAAATATTAAAAAGAATATAGGCTTTGGTAAAAAAAGATAATCGGTTCGTTATTAGTAATTATAAATATTATTATTTTATTTCATTTAAAAGAACTGCCCGTGATATTTTTGGAAAATGAGAGGTTTTAGTTAGAAAAAATAGAAAAGTAAAAATTTTAGTTAGAAAATATAAAAAATAATATACACTTTGGCTAAAATAGGTAATTGATTAGTTATTAAAAATTATTTTATTTTAATAAATGAAACTGTCGGTGATATTTTTGGAAAAGCAGAGGTTTTAGTAAGAAAAAATTAAAAACTTATATGTTTTAGTTAAAAAGGTAATTATCCGTGATATTTTTGAAAAAGTATATATATATATATATATATATATATATATATATATATATATATATATATATATATATATATAGGTCATTGCTCCATGAAGAACACTCTTATATAAAGAACAATAAAGAACACCATAGAATCTTACATAAATTGCATGTTGATTCTAATTTTCTCACCAAAAAAGGTTTATTACGAATAAAAATAGAATCTAACAAAAAATTAGAATCAAATAAAACATGATTACATGTAATTTCATTGTGATAAATATATATACAAGATTCTGTACTGGATTATATGTAATGTTTAACTTTTAAATTTAGATGAGATTCTACGTTAAATTCGATATGTTAGGCTTAATTGTTGTTCAATTTTATGATTCTAATGTTAAAAAATCAATTTTTATGAAAAATAAAGTGTTTATGATGGTGTTATTTATTGTTCTTTATATAAGGTGTTCTTCCTAGAGTGCAACTCTATATATATAATATATATATTAAGTAAAATCACAACGTACCATACAGACCAACCAAACTTTTAATGTTTCGTCTATTATATAATAATATTGATTATAGGTTTAAAAATAAATAACTAAATGTTTGTCCGTGATATTTTTGTAAAATGGGGGATTTTAGTAAGGAAAAATAAAAAAACTAACGTGTTTTAGTTAAAAAAGGTAATTGCCATGTTTGAAAAAGTAGGAAAATTTGTTAGAAAAAATAATGTATTTTAGGGAAAAAAGGTAATTTGTTATAAATAGGTAATATTATTATTTAATAATATATTTCTATAAATAAGTAAGGTTAATTAAGTAAAAACACAAAATACAGGTAAGGGCAATTAAGTAAAATCACAACGTACCATACCGACCAACCAAACTTTTAATGTTTCGTCTATTATATAATAGTATTGATTTATCACTAATTTTATCTTTCTCAAAATTTAATTCTTATTTTAAAATACATAATATAATATCAATATTAAATTCTAGAATATTATACACTCCTCCTATTTGAATACCCTTTTGTTAAATATGTTCACTCTCAATAAGCCACTCTCTTATTGCTATCAAATCTAACAAATAAATCATTAAATAATTAATTGTAAAAATTGTAAACTTCAGTTTAATATTTTTAAAGATTAATTTAATTAATGTAAAAAAATTTGTATTTTTTTATAACTATATTATCTTCTATATAATTTAAAAGGTAAAACATAAAAGACTTGATTTTAAATATATAAAATATATAGATAATTTAAAAGCTATTTTTTTTACAAAAAATTATGAAACATTATTTATGATAGTTTATATGTATTGTGAGTCGCTCTCTAATTAAACATAAGTTATTATTATTATTACAAACAAATTATAAAAAATAAATTTTTATATTTGTCTATTTGTTAATATTTAAAAGATAATGACGATCAACATAATTATGGTCAATTACTATTAATCAATTAACTTTAAAAAATTACAATTTAGAGTTGTGATACTAAAATTAATAACAATATACAAACCATCATATTCAAGATTTTACTTCATGTTCGAAGTAGTGAAACCACCTATCAAAAGTAAATATTAATATATAAGAATGAATAAAGAAATACAAAGTAGCAACACTACAACACAAATGACTTCTAGCAACGCGTGTCATATTCTACACATACCTCTCTCTTCAACAATATATTCAACAATATATTTAAAAACATGATGTATAATTTTTGCGATACACATAAACACAAAATAAGTTAACGGTGATAAAATTCACGCATATATATAATTTAATGAAGAAAAAGGTAAAGTAAGATATTAAAGTCGAACCTTGGTGGAGAAAAGTTCCATTGATGTATTCTCTCTGCAACAAAACATTACAACAAAAGTTACTTTAAAACAAAAATTCTTCAAACAAAATTAATAAATTGGAGAAAATATAAAGCAAAAAATTCATGAGATGCTAAAGAACCACAATGAAGAATATATATAACTATTACGTGTCTTTAATTTAGGAGATTTTCCATTAAAAATAAATAAAAGAATCAACACTTTCCTGTATAACCTCGTAAACATTAGCTTTATGATTTGTACTTTCTTGTGTAAATTGATTATTCTCCCATTTATTCTCTTTTTTCTGTTTATTAATTACTAAATAAATCAGTCTTGTAGAGAAAGTTTAGGTGAATATTAATATAAGATATTTAATTTTCTCTTTTAAACGATAAAAGCAAGAAAATTAAGATTGAAACTGTATATTTTCTTTCCTCTATTACTAAATATTTTATAGGCAAGGATATTAAAGTATATATTTAGTTTCCTTCATTTGTAAAGATAGATCGAGTGGCTTTGTAGCAATTTTTCCAAATTGTTCTAAAACATATTATACAAAATATGTTTTTATTTAAAATAATATTTTTAACAAAAAATTAAAGTTTTTTTTTTTAATTCTCTATTTAGTCTTGTCCATTTACCAAAATTTTCAATAAATATAGAAAAGGACAATTGTTCAATATATTTCATTATTTTAACATTCTATCAAATATTAGTATATCTATCACTTTATTTTTCTCAAAATTTATATTACAACTTCTATTTTAAAATACATAATATAACATCAATATTAAATTCTACCATATAATATGTCTCTCCTAATGAATCGCTTTCTCGTTAAACATGTTTCCTCCTAATAACCCGCTTTATCGTTGTTACCAAATTTAATTACAAAATGTATTACATCCTTTATTAATTAATTTTATTATACCATAAAATTTAATTTAAACATTATTCAAAATTCTAATTTTTCAAGAAAAAATATGTGAGAATAAAGATGGTAACTTTAAGTTTAAAAGAAAGTTTAAGAGAATATCAACATGGTAATTTGACTTGAAGATAAGTTTTAGGAAAATATTAAGATAACAATTTGACTTAAGAAGAAAGTTTGGGAGAATATAAGGTAATTAATATTTCCATCACATATATATTAAAAATTATTTTTTTTAAGTTTTACTTTCTAATTTATATAGAAGAAAATACTTACAAAAATGCAAGTTTCTATAAAATAAAATATAGAAGTCTTATTTATCTGTATATTTTACAGATATACAGATAAATATTACATAAGTCTTATTTAACTACCATTGAGATAAATATAGTGACCGGTATAGAAAGCGTTGATGCACATATTTTCATATTCATCATTGAGACTCAACATATGAAAATATGTGCATCAGCGCTTTCTATACCAGCCACTATATTCATCATTGACACTCAAAATATGAAAATATGTGCATCATTGCTTTCTATACCAGTCACTATATTTATCCCAATGGTAGTTAAATAAGACTTCTATAATATTTTTTTTTTGCTAAAAACTTCTGTAATATTTATCTGTATATGTGTAAAATATACAGATAAATAAGACTTTTATATTTTATTTTATAGAAACTTGCGTTTTCTGTAAGTATTTTCTTCTATATAAATTAGAAGGTAAAACTTAAAAAAATGCTTTTTAATATATATGTAAAATATATAGATAAATTAATTGTAGGGGTCAAATTAGTTGTTTTAAACTTTTTTTTTTAATGAAAACCAATACTTCAAGGGTATCACTAAGAAGCCAATAACTTTTGGTGTATCATTTGGAAAAGTAAAAAATACATGTACCAAATAGAATTTTCCTTTTTATTTTAAAGTCAAATTAGTTGACCTAACATTTGTTTAACTGTTGTTAACGGGAGGGTTACAACTGGTAATGTACCAATACTTCGGAAGTAACCAATAACTTTTGGCGTACCATTTGGAAAAGTCAAAAGTAGAGGTGTACCATTTAGAATTTCCCTTATTTTAATATTATATCTAATATTAGTAATTAATCACTTTAGTTTTCTAAAACTTTATATTGCTACTTCTATTTAAAAATATATAATACATAAATATTAAATTCTAGCATATAATATGTTCCTCCTAATGAATCACTCTCTCGTTAAACATGTTTCCTCCCACTGACCCGCTTTCTCGTTGTTACCAAATTGAACTTAAAACAAACTAATTACTTAATCAATTACATCATCTATTAATCAATTTTATTATATCATAAAATTTAATTCAAATCTTTTTCAAAATTCTAATTTTTATTGGTTAAAATATAGGTACTCGAGAAAAGAAATGAAAAAAAGGCTCCTCTACTTTATTTTATTATATAGAAACTTGCATTTTCTGTAAGTATTATCTTCTACATAATTAGAAGGTAAAAAGTTTAAAAAAATGATTTTTAATGTATATGTAAAACATATAGATAAATTAAACGTGGGTTTTTTTACAAAACAATTATGAGAACATAATTTCTAATAACTTTTCCATGAGAATGTAAAGATGATAATATGATTTTCAAGATAAATTTTAGAATTTCAAGAAAAAATATATGAGAATATTAAAATGGTAACTTTAAATTCAAAAGAAAGTTTAAGAAAATATCAACATGATAATTTGACTTAAAGATAAATTTTAGGACAATATTAAGATAGTAATTTGACTTAAGAGAAAGTTTGGGTGAATATAAGTTAATTAATATGTCCATTACTAAAAATTTAAAAGCCAATTTAAATATTTTCTACTCAAATCGTTTGCCACCTCACAAATTTTCTTATTTATTATTTTCCTCGATTAAAAGATAATAAATAAAAATTAGTAAATAAATTAGAATTTATCTAATATTATAAAGGCAAGAATATTAAAATTGTATATTTACTTTCCTGCATTAGTAAAAATTTAAATGGCAATTAAGATATTTTCTAATAAAATAATTTATGAAACTATTAAAATTTTAAATTTAGTTTCATCCATTAGTAAAGATTTTAAAGGCAGGAATATTAGAATTGTATATTTAGTTTCCTCCATTAATAAAGATCTTGAAGGCAAGAATATTATAATTGTATATTTAGTTTCCTCGATTAGTGAAGATTTTAAAGTCAATTGAGATATTTTCGAATCTTTAACATTAATTATACAAAAATTTGAGAAAATTAAAAAAATAGATAGAAGCAATTTGAGAGGCGCCACATCACCGCCCTAGTCTTCTGTTTTATATAAGTATATTGATTGGTTATAGATAGACCCAACCCAAATTATAGATAGGCCCGACCCAAACACCGACTGACCGACCAACCGACCAACCAACCAAAACTTTTAATGTTTCGTCTTTAATAATACTAGCTTAAAACCCGTGCGATGCACGGATTGTTATAACTAATTATTATTTTTATTATTTATGTTTTAATATTCTATTAATTTGCATTTGCTAAAAAAAATAAGTAGGCGTGTTAAACTTTTTTAAATAATTAAAAGTATTAAAATAGATTTTAAAATAAATTAATAATTGTTTACCCGTGATATTTTCGGAAAAGGAGGGGTCTTAGTTAGGAACAATAGAAATAATAACATGTTTTAGCTGAAAAGGTAAGTGCCCGTAATTAAAAGTATTTAAATAGGTTTCAAAATAAATAAGTAAGGATTTGCCCCGGATATTTTTGGAAAATGAGTGGTTTTAGTAAGGAAAATAGAAAGAGTAACATGTTTTAGTTGAACAAGGTAATTGCCGGTGATTTTTTTAGAAAAAATAGAAAAGATAATGTATTTTATCTGAAAAGGTAGTTGATTATAAAAATGTTATTATTTAATAATAATTTCTTTAGAAAATGAAAAAATAGAAAAAGTAACATGTCTCTCTCTCTCTCTCTCTCTCTCACACACACACACACACACACACACACACATATATATATATATATATATATATATATATATATATATATATATATATCAATCAATACTATTATATAATAGACGAAACATTAAAAGTTTGGTTGGTTGGTATGATACGTTGTGATTTTACTTAATTGCCCTTAACTGTATTTCGTGTTTTTACTTAATTAACCTTACTTATTTATAGAAATATATTATTAAATAATAATATTATCTATTTATAACCAATTACTTTTTTTCCCTAAAATACATTATTTTTTCTAAAAAATTCCCCTACTTTTTCAAACATAACAATTACCTTTTTTAACTAAAACATGTTAGTTTTTCTATTTTTCGTTACTAAAACCCCCCATTTTCCAAAAATATCACGGACAAATATTTAATTATTTATTTTTAAACCTATAATATTATAATTATTTTTTAAAAATTTACATATTTTAACATGTCTACTTATTTTTCTTAACAAATGCAATCACTAAGAATATTAAAATATAAATAATCAAATACATATTTATAACCAATTACTCTAAAACACATTATAGATTTTTTCTAACAAAGTCCCTTCTTTTCTAAATATATCACGGGAAATTTTCTTTTTCAATTTACTTTTTCTATTTTTCTCACTAAAATTCATTTTTTTCCCAAAAATATCATAGGAAACCCTTTACTTATTTATTTTAAAACGAATTTAAATACTTTTAATTATTAAATTTTAAAACCTTATTTTCCAAAAATATCACAGACATTTACCTTTTTAAACTAAATATATGTTACATTTTTTATTTTTTCTTACTAAAACCCTTCATTTTCCAAAAATATAACGGGCAAACCCTTACTTGTTTATTTTAAAATATGTTTTAATGTTTTTAAATAATTAAAATTATTTAGCTATTTTAACATGCCTACTTATTTTTTTAACAAATATAATTAATAAAATATTAAAAATATAATAATAAAACAACAATTAACAATCCGTGAATCGTATGGGTTTTAAGCTAGTATATATATATATATATATATATATATATATATATATATATATATATAGTAGCTTATAACCCGTGCAAGGCACGTGCCATAAAAAAGATTAAAATATGACAAACCAAAAAAATTAATGGGAACGGAAAATATTGAATAAAAACTAAAAATCTATATGATAAATTATAAAATGAGAAACTTAAATATTAATTGAAATATACAAAAATTAAATAAATAATAAAAATGAGGTTGAGTAAGATAAATGAGACATTATTAACATTCAAATGGGGTTGAGGAAGATAAATGGTGTATTATTAATATATTTTATTATTTATTAAAATAACATTAATAATAATAATAAATAGAAAAGCTAACATGTTTTAATTAAAAAAAGGTAATTGCGCGTGATAGTTTTATAAGTGTTTTAATTATATTAATTTTATTTGTTAAAAATATACGCTGACATGTTAAAATAGATAATCTTTTTTAAATAATTAAAAGCATTAAAATAGATTTCAAAATAAATAAATATGGGTTGCACCTAATATTTTTAGAAAAGAGAGATTTTAGTTAGAACAAAGATAAAAGGTAATCTGTCTTAATTTAAAGGTAATTGTCCGTGATACTTTTGGAAAAGGAGTAGATTTTGTTAGAAAAAAGTTTTTTAATTATAAAAGGTAATTATTCGTGATATTTTTGGAAAACGAGTAGATTTTGTTTGAAAAAAGTGTTTAAATTATAAAAGACAATCAGTCAGTTACTATTTTTATATTATTTTATTATTTTATTAATTTATTATTTATTAAATAGAATAAATCTGTTTTAATTTAAAGGTAATTGCCCATGATATTTTGGAAAATGTGTAGATTTTGTTAGAAAAAAGTGTTTTAATTATAAAAGGTAATTGTCAGTGATATTTTTTGAAAAGTAGTAGATTTTGTTAGGAAAAAAGTGTTTAAATTATAAAAGATAATCAAGCAGTTACTATTTTTATATTATTTATTAAATAGAATAAATAACCGAAAACCGAAAATCAAAAACCAAAACTTTCAATGTTTCGGTTTTAATAATATAGTATATATATATATATATATATATATAGTAAAGTTCTACGGAGACCACAATTTAGCTGGAGACTTGGAGACCATATATGTTCTGCAAGTAAAATACATTCATAAAATGCTCTATAAAATAATATATTGAGTAATATTTTGTAAACATAACATATGTGGTCTATAAAACATCCAATTTGATGATAATTTTAATTCTAACAAGGATATTATGCACATATCTTATTTGCAGAACATTTATAATAGAGTAATATGCATGACAATGTTCTGCAAGTATAACATACATGATTTACAAAAATATTCAATTGCTGATGATTTTATACAACAAGATATCTAATTTGATAATGATTTTTGTTATGTAAAGTATGTTCTACACGTTATTTAAGTTGTAAAACGTAAATGGTCTCCAAGTCTCCAACTAAATCATGATCTCCATAGCACTTGACTATATATATATATATATATATATATATATATATACACACACACACTAACTTATATCCCGTGTGATGCACGGTTTTCTTTAATATTTTTTTTATTTAAATTTTTGTAATTATATATTTTTTGATAAAATTTTAATATATATTTATATGTGTATATAATACATTGGATTTATATATCTAACAATATAAATATTTTAATTTAATAAATTATTGACGTAATCTTCTGAAATTGTTTTGGCCTTCTGCATTCTGTAGCAAAATGACCAAGTTCATTACAGTTGTAGCATCTGAATTTAGACCTATCCACCATTCCTATTTTGTAACCTCCTCTAGTGACACCACCAGTAGCCTTAGAAGAAGTTCCTTTTCTGAACCTAGATGTTGGACCCTGAGGCTTATATGGCTTGTCTCTTTTGAACCTTATATTTTTGAACTTCTTTGTCATATAAGCCATGGTTGGATTGTCCATTCTTTCCATTTCTTCTATTGAGTAAAAGTCTTCATCCTCGACATCATTCAGTTGCAGCACCACCTTCTCCTCATCATCCACCACCTCTTCAATCTTTAAAGATGACATTTGAGTTGGTTGAAGGATTTGCAATGCTTCACAAGGTTGGGTGACCTTTGGCTCATGAGCTACGAGAGCATCAGACATATTGGCCATCTTTCCTTTCAACCCACTTTGTATGGCTCTTTTCTGAAAGAGTTCTAGCTCATATGACTTGAGCACACCATACAATGTTTCAAGAGACACATTTTTCAGGTCTCTTCCTTCTCTGATTGCAGTAATTCTATGTTCAAGATGCTCAGAAATAGTGAGTAAGAACTTAACATTGAGTTCTTTCTTCTCATAGAACTTGCCATGAATCTGGAGTTCAGTGTGAATTTTGTTAAATCTCTCAAACATCAGTGTCAGTTCTTCACCAGGCTTTGCCATGAAGGCTTCATATTGAGAAACAAGAATCTGTCTTTGATTCTCTCTGACCTCTTCACTTCCTTCGCAAAGCAGCTCGATTTTGTTCTGTTAGATCAGAATTCAATGATCGTCAGAAGCTAGACTCAACTGATCAGGATTGCTGACGTCATCAGTATTGCATGGTCATCAGTATTTGATCAAGCATCAGTATCTTATTGATCATCAGGATTCCTACTCAGACTATGATCAGGTTTGATCATCAGGACTTGAAGCTGATCAGGATTCCTACTTCGAGTTATATTTGGAGTCTAGATAAACATGGAAGTTTGTTCCTGGTTTGTAGAATGCAGCTATCGATTAAAGATATGTTTCTATCTTTATTATGATTAGGACTTATCTTGTTATTGATAGAGAAGCTGTGTGCACTATATAAACACAGTTTTGGTTTCGATTTATGTACTCATCAGAGAGAGAGAATTATTCATTAAAGAGAGAACATAATCGGAGAGAAGCTCTTAAGAACAGAATTTCTTGAGCGAGTTTTTGTAAGCTAGCAGCTCTTAAGAACATCAGAATTTCTTAAGAGAGTTTGTAACAGTTTTATATTAAAGTTAATAAAGCTGTTATTGTTATTGTTAATGATCTTTCATATTTGTGTTATATAAAGTCGAGAATCTTATACAATTGTATTCAACCCCCTTCTACAATTGTTATTCACTGGGCAACAATTGGTATCAGAGCAAACTGATTTAATTCTGAATCAGATACGATCTGAAGATGTCGACAACCAAGTATGAAAGCATGAAGATTCCCATCTTGAAGATATCAGAATATCCCACATGGAGGGTAAAGATGCTGATGTACCTGGAGGCTATGGATCCTGACAATCTGGACAGGATTCGTGATGGACCATATATACCAACAAAGTTCGTAGAACGAACAGATACAGTACCAGAACATTATGTGGTCAAAGCTAAATCTGAATGGACTCCAGAAGAAAAAGCTCATGTACTCAGAGAACCAAAGATAAAGAATATCTTGCACAATGGTCTTGATGCTGTTATGTCAAACAGAGTGATTGCATGCAAGTCTTCAAAAGAAATCTGGGATACTTTGGAAACTCAGTGCCAGGGATCTGCATCTGTTAAGAAAAACAGAAGGGCTCTATTGATTCAAGAATATGAGCAATTTGATGCAAGACCTGAAGAGAGCCTTACTGATCTATATGACAGATTCCTGACACTATTGAACAGCTTATCCTTAGTTGACAAAGTATATGAAACTGAAGATTCAAACACCAAATTTCTTAGAGCTTTACCTGAAGAATGGGATACTCAGACCTCAATCATTAGACACCAGTATGATCTGAACATTGTGTCTCTTGATGAGATCTATGGGATGCTAAGAACTCATG
Source organism: Heracleum sosnowskyi (assembly GCA_030848705.1). Taxonomy (NCBI): domain Eukaryota; kingdom Viridiplantae; phylum Streptophyta; class Magnoliopsida; order Apiales; family Apiaceae; genus Heracleum; species Heracleum sosnowskyi. The sequence goes on along the minus strand of CM061239.1, from coordinate 44,548,574 downwards.
ATCTTGAAGTTCAACAGAGAAAGAACAAGAAAAGCAGCAAGGCAAAGTCAATTGCTTTGAATGTAGAAGCAAAATCAAAAGAGAAAGCTATGGAGGTCTCCAGAAGGAAAGCAAGAGTAGATGAGTCAGATCCTGACGACTCTTCATCAGATACTGATGGCAATCCTGATGCCAATACTGGTGATGACTCTTCTGACTCAGACATGGAAGAGATGGTTGCTATGATTGTCAGAAACTTCAGAAGGATGAAGTTCAGGAAGAATAGAAGACAAGGCAACTTTCAGAAAAAGACCTTCAAAGCAGACAAAGACAAGTATATCAAGAAGGACAGCAAGAGTAGCAAATTTGACAAGTCAAAAGTTAGATGCTACAAGTGTAATGGTATGGGTCACTTTGCTTCTGAATGTAACAAGACAAAGGCACTCATCACATCAAGCAAGGATTGGATGGACTCTTCCTCAGAATCTGATACTGAGGTAGTCAACTATGCGTTAATGGCCAATGCTGATGTAACTGCTGCTCCTGATGATAAGGGTAAAAAGAAAAATGTGTTAGTCATGGATAGTGGATGTTCTGTGCACATGACTGGAAACAAAGCCCTGTTATCAGAATATGAGGAAAAAGCTGGCCCAACTGTGTCTTATGGAGATGGCAACATTGGACAAACCTTGGGATATGGCAATATAATCATTGGAAATGTCATCATTGAAAAAGTAGCTCTAGTGAAGGGACTAAAACACAACTTGTTGAGTATTAGTCAAATCACTGACAGAGGTTATCATGTCAATTTCTATTCCACTCATTGTGAAGTAGTCAGTAAAGCAACAGGGAAGATAGCACTAACTGGCTACAGGCATGGTAACATATATGAAGCCAACATTCTCTCAGATACTGATGGCTCCCCTACATGTTTCATCAGTAAAGCTTCAGTAGATGAAAGTTGGAATTGGCACAAGAAGCTTTCTCATCTCAACTTCAGCAACATCAATGAGTTGGTTAAGAAAGAGTTAGTAAGAGGATTACCTAATGTCTTATATACACCTGATGGACTCTGTGATGCATGCCAAAAAGCAAAACAAAGAAGGACATCATTCCAGAGTAAATCAGAATCCTCTATTGAAGAACCATATCACATGCTACATCTTGATCTGTTTGGTCCAGTCAACATCATGTCCATCAGTAAGAAAAGGTACACTCTTGTAATTGTTGATGAATATTCTAGATTCACCTGGGTGTATTTTCTGCATAGAAAAGATGAAACTCCTGAAGTTCTGTTGGATCATGTGAGGATGATTGAGACAACCACAAAGTACAAAGTCAAGATTCTGAGAAGTGATAATGGTACTGAATTCAAGAATTCAAAGATGGAAGAGTTCTGTAAATACAAAGGAATCATTCAACAATTCTCTGCTCCTGGCACACCTCAGCAAAATGGAGTAGTAGAAAGGAAGAATAGAACTCTTATTGAAGCTGGCAGAACTATGTTGGAAGAAGCTAAATTACCTACATATTTCTGGGCAGAAGCAGTCAACACAGCATGCTATACACAAAATCTCACATTGATAAACAGGCATGGTGTCACTCCTTATCAGTCACTCAAAGAGAAGAAACCAAGTCTGAAGCATTTGCATGTGTTTGGCTGTAAATGTTTTGTTCTCAGAACTCATCCTGAACAGCTAGGGAAATTTGAAACAAAGGCTGATGAAGGAATATTCATAGGTTATCCTACATCAAGAGCCTTCAGAGTTTTTAATTTGAGAACAAGAACTGTCATGGAGTCAATTCATGTATCTTTTGATGATAAGAAGATAACTGGAATCATTGAAGACTCGCATGATAGATTGTTATTTGAAAATGAAGCTTCCAAGGAACCTGAAGAAAGTGAATCAGATCCTGTCAATTCATCAGATACTGATGGGTCACCAAATCCTGATGACTCACCAGGTACTGATGGTGCTAATACTGATGATACAAACAACAGTGATACAACTAGTAGTGCTAATGTTGAGGGGGAGCAATGGCATTCAACTACAAGTTCAGAGTCAACTCAATCATCAGGACAGAATTCTTCAGATACTGATTCAAGTGAAGATCCTGATAACACATCAGGAGGGCATAGCAATAATTCAGGGAGAGCTTCAAATCAATCAAATTCTTTCAATCAAGATAACACCAATCCAGGGGGAGCATCTACTTCAAGAAACAATTTGACACCAGCAAGGAAATGGACTAAAGATCATACTCCTGATTTGATAATTGGAGATCCTGATGCAGGTGTTCAAACAAGAAGTGCAACTCAGAATGAATGTCTATACAATAACTTTCTATCCAAGGAGGAGCCTAAGAAAGTTGAAGATGCACTTAAAGATGCTGATTGGGTTACTGCAATGCAAGAAGAACTGAATGAATTTGAAAGGAATGAAGTCTGGAAACTGGTACCAAGACCAAAGAATAGATCAATAGTTGGTACAAAGTGGATTTTCAAGAACAAGACTGATTCTGATGGAGTCATTATCAGAAATAAAGCAAGGCTAGTTGCAAAGGGGTATTCCCAACAAGAAGGAATTGACTATGATGAAACTTTTGCTCCTGTTGCAAGACTAGAAGCCATCAGGATATTTCTTGCTTATGCAGCACATAAGAAATTCAAGGTTTTCCAGATGGATGTTAAAAGTGCTTTCTTAAATGGTGAACTGGAGGAAGAAGTTTATGTTGAACAACCTCCTGGTTTCATTGATCCTAAATATCCAGATTATGTCTACAGACTGGATAAGGCACTTTATGGACTAAAGCAAGCTCCAAGAGCATGGTATGAAACCTTAGCTCAATTCTTACTGGAAAGTGGATTCAAAAGAGGTGCAATTGATAAAACTCTATTTTATTTGAATCATGGTAAGGAATTGCTGTTAGTTCAGATTTATGTTGATGATATCATTTTTGGGTCAACAAACAATAAGCTGTGTGAAAAGTTTTCCAAGCTTATGCAGTCAAGATATCAAATGAGCATGATGGGAGAAATGAGTTACTTTCTGGGTCTTCAAGTTAAACAGACTGATGAAGGGATTTTTATTAATCAGTCTAAATACACAAGGAATTTACTAACAAGGTTTAACATGCAAGACAGTACTCCTGCTTCAACTCCCATAGCTACAGCTACCAAACTTGATCCTGATCAAGGTGAAGAGGTAGATGTAACTCACTACAGAGGAATGATTGGCTCTTTATTGTATCTCACTGCCAGTAGACCAGATATCATGTTTGCAACCTGTCTATGTGCAAGATTTCAAGCAAAACCTAGAGAACCACATCTGATTGCAGTCAAAAGAATTTTCAGATATCTCAAAGGCACTCCTTCACTTGGCCTTTGGTATGCAAGGGAATCAGATTTTGGGTTGTGTGGTTATTCAGATGCTGATTTTGCAGGATGCAAAATAGACAGGAAAAGTACTTCAGGAAGTTGTCAGTTTTTGGGTGGAAGACTAGTTTCATGGTTCAGTAAAAAGCAGAAATCTATTTCCACTTCAACTGCAGAAGCTGAGTACATTGCTGCAGGAAGTTGTTGTGCTCAGATAATGTGGATGAGAAATCAGTTGTTAGATTATGGCCTGTCATACTCAAAAATCCCTATTTATTGTGATAACCAAAGTGCTATTGCAATGACAGGAAATCCAGTTCAGCATTCTCTTACTAAACACATAAGTATCAGATATCACTTTATAAGAGAACAGGTTCTGGAAGGAACAATTGAACTTCACTTTGTTCCTACTGATCAACAACTAGCTGATATATTCACCAAGCCACTACCTGAAGCTACTTTCAATAAGTTGGTGAATGAACTTGGAATGATGAATTTTGAGAATTTCTGAGGAAAAGCTACAGAGAGGAAATCCTGATAACTGTCAAATCCTGATGGTTATTCAGAAAGGTATGTATCTTTGATCAAATCCTGATAGGACTCAATCCTGACAGGAAGTCAACTAGTCAAATCCTGATGCTCAGATTTTGAAGCTGGTATGAAAACCAGAGATTCTATGCTAAATTGTCATCAACACTCCTGGTAAACTCTGGACAATTAGATTATTACTTAGTCCTTGATTAAGTTTTCAGTCTTAATTATCAATTTCAATTTCATTATTATCAGAGTTTATTATTTATCATCTCTATATCACTATGAGTGTTACTAACAAATTGTGCAGGAAAAGTAACATAGGAAATGCTTTTATTCCTGATGAGGTTAGGTTTTTCTTACATCAGAAAATGCCTACTCGTTATGGACTACTTTCTAATGCTATGGTACAAGGACCAACCCACCTTGTTCCTGACACAAGCATGCAACCTAAACAGTCTAAACAGTTAACAACCACCTCTACTGTCTCTCAAAAGACTTTAGTTGTAAAATCAAAGAAATCAGCTAGAACTGATGTGTCTGGAAGGCAATCAGGTTCAAAGGATTTTTCCTCTACACCACTCACTAAAATGTAGATACAAGGGGGTGTACAAGGGGTCCTGGTGAAGAAAGCTGATAAGGTTGTTAAGGATGTTCCTGTGAAAAGGAAGTTAAGGTTGATTGATGAAAGTGATTCCGAGGATGACTTACCTATATCCTCTGTAATGAAAGTGAACAAGGAAGTTGCTGATACTGCTACTAAAGCTGTGGTACCTTCATCAAAACCACAAAAGACAAGGAAATTATCAAAGAGCAGGTATCATATTCCTTTGACAGTGCAAATGAAGGATACTGATATTCAGACATCAAATCCTGATGTTAGTATTCCTGATGCAACAACAAAAGTTGTCTCTATATCAGACTCTCCAGCCTCTCCATCTCAGATTCGAGGACATTCTTGGGAGAAGGTTTCTACAACTGCTTCCTTGGTTGGTCTTACACCTACATCAAAGAAAAAGAGGAATGCAGAAGAGTTAGTCTATCAGAGACAGAAGAAGCTGAAAGGATCAAGCCCACAAGAACCTGAATTTCAGAGTAATTCAGCAGCTACTGTTGATCCTGCCACACAAGAACCACTCAATCAAAGTTTGGGTGAAGGCTTAGCTAGTGGAATGGTCACACAAGAACCATTTTCTCAAAGGGAGAATGAAGACATCAACATTCCAGCTACACAAGAACCATCTTCTCAAAGTGAAGATGCAGGCAAAGCTACAGCTTCTGTTGAAAGATTGGTCGAGAACATTGTCAATGAGGGAAGCACACAAGAACCTTTAGCTCAAAGTGTTGAAGAAGCTTCTGAACCTCAAGCTCCACAAGAACCATTGGTAGCAAATACTGATGCAAGCATATCAAATCCTGACGATGTTCATCCTGACGCTAGTGGTGCTCCTGATAATGAACCTATTTTGATACAGCCACTTCGTTCAAGACCAATAGATCATCCTATCTCAGAACCACAGGATAAACTGAAAGGTATTGCTATTCCTGATCCTGATATTACTCCTGATACTGATGATGATAGTTCTGATGATGATAGTGATGATGATAATGAGAATAGAAAAGAGAAGGAACAGCTTGCTACAGCACTCAAGATTAGTCTTGGAACTAATTTTGGTTCATCAAGTACGTATATGGCTGGCAATGCTTTTACTGGGAAAGATCAGAGACAAGATTTTTCTACTCCTTCCTTTGATCCTGCAGAGGCATTTAGACAGAATGAATGGAACAATTCATGGCACCAATCTGATGAATCTATCAGTTTTTCTTCTGCTATTGAACATGCCTATAATGCAGTGAAGTCTATAGAGAATCAAAACTTGAAGAATCATCTGAAGGCTACTACTCTGTTATCCAAAAGCCTGAAAAGTGAGATTGATTCTATCAAGGGTTCAACTGAAAAAGTGAGGACTGATATCTTTAATAATTTTACAAAGGTGCCTACTACTTTTCAACTAAGGGTAGTGGAATCCCAAGTGAAATCTGTTGTTTCAGAACAAACCTCAATCCATCAAAGAATTGATTCTCTGGATACTAAGGTAACTGAAATTCAAGCCTCTCTTTCCTTAATTTTGCAATTATTGTCAAATCCTGATGTCAAAAAGGGGGAGAAGGTTATTCAGACAAAATGTACATCTGATCTAGTATTAAGAAATAATGATGATGATACTGGAGATGATGGTGGTGACAAAGCGATACAAGGAGAAACCTCTGATGCTGTTGTTATGAAGACAATCCAAACTTCTCAAAGTCAAACAACGCAGTCAACTCATGTTTCTGATTCTGGAGTTAAGACAGTAAGAACATTGGTGCAATCTCAGATCCTGACGGAAGATCAAATCCTGACACCTGGTCATGGACAAATTCTTGCTACAATTCCTGAAGGTGATGAAGATGTGATTATTGATAATCCTGAAGATGCATCAAATTTATTCCAGAAGTTTTCTACAAAAGACGGCAGAATTGTTACTCTATATCACACTGATAAAAGAGTTCAACAATTATATGCAAGAAAAGCACTCTCTACAGCAAGTGAAGAATATCCAGATCTCTCACATGAAGAATTCTTGAGACTACAAAGAGAGACAATGGAAAGCTATACTGCTCCTGCTAGAGGTAGAGGAAGCAGAGGTAGGAGAGGTGCTAGAAGAAGTAAAAGAGGTTCTTCAACTCAAATATTACCTAGACAGACAAGGTCTAGAGGGTTAAGAATTGAAGAAATTCCTGAACCTATTCAAACTCTAGTAGTTCCTGACAGATCTACTTTTGGTGATGATGGAATTGTTGAAGAAGAACCTGAATTGAGAAGAAAATCAAGAAAATCAACTCTCAGCAATACAAATCAAATTGAAGATTCTAATCCTGACAATATTCAAGATCCTGACGAATCTGAAATTCTGCAAGAGGTTGATTTGATAATCTTATCTACTGTTGTTGATTGTCACAACAAAGAAGTAGATGAAGAAGAAGAAGCCAGAAGAAGAGATATTACAAGAAGAACAAATGAAGATTTCAATCTCTATCTACAAAGGCTTAAAGTTTCAAATAAAAGACAATGGAGAAACTCAAGCAGACAAGAATTTTCACTGGAAAGAAGCTATGTTTTTGAAAAGGAAAAGGACAAGAAGTGGAAACATATTAGCACATTAAGTTGTGATACACCTATCAATTTTCAGTCTGGTGGAATTATTACAAGCGCTTCAAGTGTTGTTGATTTGTCTGATATGGCTAGATCAAAAGCACTCTGGTTAAAGATGTTTTCAAATCTGAAGCAATTGTCAAGTAATTCAAGAGGAGGTATTGGACACAGAGATGCTGAATATCTGAATATGTCATATGTTGATCCTTACTCCTTGACAGAAATTGGAGGTACTTTAACTTCTGAAAACCTGAACAATTTATTAGCTGTTGATATAGTTATAGATTGTCATGATGGTTTTGAAAAGAAAGAAAAGCTTCTGTACTTCATGAAAGATGGTAGTGTGAAGATTCTATCTATTCAAGATCTGCTGATGAAAACTACACAGGAACTGAAATATGTTCACTATCTGTTAAGATGGAAGAACCAAGTGTACAAAGAATGGAGTGACATGATTTTGTCAACAATAAGAAGAAGACTGGATGGAAACAGTAATTTCAATGGTAATTATACTCCCATGTACTTAAATCAAAGAGGTCAGGATGTGGAAATGCAAAGGGGTACTGCTGTTAAAGAAGTAAATTTTGGCATGACTCATCTTTCTCTCAATCCTGATGGGAAGGAAATTGCTTATCTTTTGCTTGAAGAGCACAGTCTACAGAGAAACTCCATACAGAATCTCAGAGCAGCTATCTACCAGATTAATGAGGAAGATGAAGAACTCAGAAATCTTAAGGAAAGACTGATTCAAATTCTTGAAGAAAAAGAAGAAAGTTTATTATCCAACTTCTTGAAGATGAATCTGTTCTATCACAAAGCTTAAACAGATAAGTTGTTTCTGAAGATACTTGTACATTTTGATACATGTTTTTGACATCATTGAAATTTTGGAATCTATACTTTATTTCACAAAGTATGAGATTGGGGGAGATTGTTAGATCAGAATTCAATGATCGTCAGAAGCTAGACTCAACTGATCAGGATTGCTGACGTCATCAGTATTGCATGGTCATCAGTATTTGATCAAGCATCAGTATCTTATTGATCATCAGGATTCCTACTCAGACTATGATCAGGTTTGATCATCAGGACTTGAAGCTGATCAGGATTCCTACTTCGAGTTATATTTGGAGTCTAGATAAACATGGAAGTTTGTTCCTGGTTTGTAGAATGCAGCTATCGATTAAAGATATGTTTCTATCTTTATTATGATTAGGACTTATCTTGTTATTGATAGAGAAGCTGTGTGCACTATATAAACACAGTTTTGGTTTCGATTTATGTACTCATCAGAGAGAGAGAATTATTCATTAAAGAGAGAACATAATCGGAGAGAAGCTCTTAAGAACAGAATTTCTTGAGAGAGTTTTTGTAAGCTAGCAGCTCTTAAGAACATCAGAATTTCTTAAGAGAGTTTGTAACAGTTTTATATTAAAGTTAATAAAGCTGTTATTGTTATTGTTAATGATCTTTCATATTTGTGTTATATAAAGTCGAGAATCTTATACAATTGTATTCAACCCCCTTCTACAATTGTTATTCACTGGGTAACATGTTCCATATCTATTTAACTGATGTGCATCCAATGACATTCCCATACATGGCTTTATCCAAGGCGAGAGAATCAAGTAGGATGAGTTGCAAGTAGTCATCCAGAGCCATCTTTATGAGGCTGCAATCTCTTTATGGGGAACAAAGGGACCATTCTCGAGGATTCCCATGTATAGTGGATTCACAGCTTTGATAAACAACACGATTTTTCTTTTCCATACATTGTAGTTTTCTTTATCAAAAGCTGGGATCTTGATACTACTTGACTTCTGTATACTCGTCATGATCTCATATTTGTTTGTTAATCTGTCGCTCTTATACCAGTTGTTGGTCCTTGAGTATTGCAGAAGGGGGGATGATTGCAATACGGATAAATTTCAACCTATGCTTCAACAACTAAAACTAAGATTAAATCTTATCAGCAGAAGAAATGCAATCACAAGTAGTTTTCTCACAAAATAAATATTTTATTTATTTTGCAAAGCGTTGCTACAACCTTGAGAAAAAGTATGTCTTTCTCAAGCTTCAATTCTTTTTAGACCATTCAAGACTGGGAATTAGAGATAGTATAAGTAAACTAATCCTATCTCTATCATCACGGGTTTGTGGAGCTGCTATCATTGTCTTATGGAAGCTCCTTACAACTTGCACACCCATGTGACTTTCCTAAACTGCTATACAATTTGATTTATCAATGCATAAAAATCAATCTAGATACATTCCCAGTTAAGCTAACACAATCCCAGTAGATGTTGATTTGTCATACTCTTGAATTGGTAAGCTTTGTCTTGTTATCTCCAAAGCTTTTGTGGTAGCCTTTGCAGGCTTGATATAGTGTTGGGATACTGCAGCACGCCTGTTTCTTGAACATCCAAACTGTCACATGTTTGACTGGGTAGATCCCCAATTCAAAGTTTATCCCTTTGAGACAGTATCATGTACTTCCAAGTTTGTTGTCACAAGTATACGTTTTTGGTGACAGTATGAAATCCCCGCAATAGATGCTGTCAGGAGCTCCAAACTTGATGTCAGGAGAATAGAGAGTTGTTGTCTTGTCTCAAGGCTTCCGCCAATATTGTTGGCAGAGTGAATATGATGTCATTACTTGCAACATGCTATCTTCTTGTAACCTTACTGTCAGTGATACGACAGTAACATTTATTCTTGCTGTCATCCTGATATATTTCTTGAGGCTTGAACAAGTGAATGAACTTCTTCCAAGATATACAAACAATTTTATTACAACAAATGAAATGGCTACAAGAACATACTCTGGCTGTGACAGTATGTTCTACTTAATGAGATTAAGTACTACTAAACACAAAGTTAAGTTGTCTTCTAAGCTATCACCCATAAATCCTAACAATCTCCCCCAATTTGTTTTTATGGACAATAACTACAAATTTACAGACTATACATGCTGACAACTTAACTAACAAAGATCAGAATGACTACAAAAATAGGTGCTCCTGAATGATTGAGCAAATATGGAGTATTTACCTAGTTTGAGCTTCAGATCTTCTTTTCTGCCTGCGTTCTTCTTCTCTTCTAAGAGCTTCTGTTACACATCTTATGAGACCATCCACCAATGATATTTCCAGGGGGGAAAGTGCATCATCCTCAATTTCATCAATGTAATGTTGAGCTATTTTAGAGCTGACCTGTTGAGCATCCTGGAGATCCATCCACTACTCTTGACCAAAGACATAGATTCTGAATTTTAAGATGTCTTGATCAAGCTTGAATCTCCTGCCAGGAAATGCATTGAGAGTTGTCCTTATTCCCTTGTCCAGCTTAGAATCTTCACCTTTTCTTTTATGAATAATTTCTTCAAGTTCAAAAGAACACAGTAGCTCTAGATGGTTAGTTGATCCAACCACTAAGTAGTTTAACTCTTTCAGTACACTGGTTCTGAGCTTGTGGAAACTGTCCAAGTAAATCTCTTCATTTCCATGCTTGATTCTCAGTGGATTTTCTAGCACACAAGGTTGAAAGTTGGGTCCTTTACTCATCTCCTTGTTCAAATTCTTGTATTTGTCCAAGAGTTCATCTTCCATTTCCTCAACAGTCTCATCATATGCAACTTTAGCTGATTTCTCTTGACTTGGCATGGCTTGCACTTCTTCTTCAGGGAAATCATCTTCATAGTCAATTATTTCTTCATCAGAGTACTCTAATAGGTTAGCAATATCAGCATCATCATGCATTGTCAAATTCCCATGTTTCTGATAAAATTCATCATCTCTTTCAGCTTTGTATTTCAGAACATGTTCCATGAATTTATTGGGTATATTGTCATAACCTTGCATTAGGCTTACCATTCTCTCTAGGTAGAAATAATCAATCCTTCTTGTGACTTTCCTCTTTGTGTATGACGGATTTTCATTTATCACATATGAAACAAGTTCCATAGTGAAGTCCTTTTCAACTCTTACTGACTTGGATTGATCATACCAGAGGACATACATGCTTGCTTAATTGTTGCCATCCAAATTTACTTCAACATTCTTGATCTCTAGAGCTCCTTTTTCCAGCAGGTCAAAAGTGTTGTAGAGTTTTGTTTGGATTGGTTTCCTCAATTTCCTGCCAAGTCATGTAGCTTTCTCTTTCCCTGAGTACTTTGTTTTTCCTTTCTTTGCTTTGGTAGTCTCCTCGGTTTCTGGTTCCTGTCAAGAAAACCAAGCTCTGGCTAAGGATTTTGTCCTCTTAGGCTTGACTACTTCCTTGGTTTCATCCTTGACAGCATCTTCCATGACAGTGTCTTCCCTGTCAGTGTCTTCTGTGATAGTAGCTTTGTCTTCCTTGACAGCTTCTTTGGTGACAACATCTTTTTCAGCATTGATACTGTCAATTGCACACCTTAAGATGTTTGCCTCCAAAGCTTCAAGTGTTTCAGTCTCCTCCTCTTCTGTAGCACCAGTATCTTTCTTTCCTTGTTCAGGAGCTACTTCCTTGCTTGCATCCTGGGCTTGATTTCCAGCTTTCCCAGCAGTTTTTCCACCAGCATTTTTAGCCACACCTGTTAGATCAGGATTCAATGATCGTCAGGATCTAGACTTCAACTGATCAGGATTTCTGACATCATCAGGATTGCATGGTCGTCAGGATCAGAATGAATATCAGGACTGAGATCAAGATTGATCATCAGGACTGGAAGCTGATCAGGATTCCTACTTCGAGTTATATTTGGAGTCTAGTTAAATAAGGAAGATTATTCTGTCGGTTCCTGGTTTGTAGTAATGAAGCTATCGATTAAGGATAGGTTTCAATCTTTGTAATTGATTAGGACTTATCATTGATAGAGAAGCTGTGTAGTATATAAACACAGTTTTAGGTTTCGATTTATGTGAGACAAAAAGGGTGAACATAATCGATAACACACTCGAGTATTTTTGTAATCTAGAAGCTCTCAAGAACATCAGAATTTCTTGAGAGATTTTTTGTAATCTAGCAGCTCTCAAGAACATAGAATTTCTTGAGAGAGTTTTGTAATAGTTTTATATCAGATTTAATAAAGCTGTTATTATTCTTTCATATTTGTGATTCATATCTTATTAAGTCGAGAATCTTATACAATTGTATTCAACCCCCCTTCTACAATTGTTTATTACTGGGCAACAATTGGTATCAGAGCAAACTGATTTAAATTTGAATCAGATACGATCTAATATGTCGACAACAAAGTATGAAAGCATGAAAATTCCCATCCTGAAGAAATCAGAATATCCAACATGGAAGGTAAAGATGTTAATGTACCTGGAGGCTGTGGATCCTGACTATTTGGACAGGATTCGTGATGGACCATATATTCCTACAAGGATTGTAGAACGAACAGACACTGTACCTGAACATTATGTGGTCAAGGCCAAAAGTGACTGGCTCCAGAAGAAAAAGCTCATGTACTCAGAGAACCAAAGATAAAGAACATCTTGCACAATAGTCTTGATGCTGTCATGTCCAACAGAGTAATTGCATGCAAGTCTGCTAAAGAGATCTGGGATACCTTGGAGACTCAGTGCCAGGGATCTGCATCTGTCAAGAAGAACAGAAGGGCTCTTTCGATTCAAGAATATGAACAATTCGATGCTAAACCTGATGAGAGCCTAACTGATTTATATGATAGATTTCTGACACTTCTAAACAGTTTATCTTTAGTTGACAAGGAGTATGAAACTGAAGATTCAAACACCAAGTTTCTAAGAGCTTTACCTGAAGAATGGGATACTCAAACCTCGATCATTAGACATCAGTATGATCTCAACATTGTGTCTCTTGATGAAGTCTATGGAATGTTAAGAACTCATGATCTTGAAGTTCAACAGAGAAAGAATAAGAAAGGCAGCAAGGCAAAATCTATTGCTTTGAAAGCAGAGGCTAAATCAAAAGGAAAAGCTGTGGAGGTCTCTAGAAGGAAATCAAGAGTAGCTGAGTCAGATCCTGATGACTCTTCATCAGATACTGATGGTAATCCTTATGCCAATACTGATGATGACTCTTCTGACTCAGACATTGAAGAGATGGTTGCTATGATAGTCAGAAGCTTCAAAAAGATGAAGTTCAGGAAAGCCAGGAGACAAGGCAACTACCAGAAAAGGACCTTCAATGCAGACAAAGACAAGAACATCATAAAGGATAGCAAGGGTAGCAAATTTGACAAGTCAAAGGTTAGATTCTACAAGTGTAATGGTATGGGTCACTTTGCTAGTGAGTGCAAGAAGACAAAGGCACTCATTACATCAAGCAAGGATTGGATGGACTCTTCCTCAAAATCTGATACTGAGGTGGTCAACTATGCACTGATGGCCAATACTGATGATAATGCTATTCCTGATGATAAGGTACTTAATACTGTCTTTGATTTTGATACTGATAATGCTTCTGAGTTAAGACGTTTTCTAAAGTCATTGCATATTAGCTTTAGAAGTCAAACTGCTGAGAATACTAGGATCCTATCTGAGATGTCTGAACTTAGGAAAAGGAATGAGCATTTAGAAGCTGAATTTTCTCTTATGCAAAAAGTACAGATAGAATGTGATAATGCTAAACACATGTATTTAGAGATGAAACTTAAATGTACTGCTCTTGAAAAGGAACTTGAGCATGCTAATGAGAAAATCAGAACCTGGACAGACTCTGGTAGAAAATTTCATGAGATTAATACCTCTAAGAATTGGAAAGAGTGTCTAGGGTATAAGTCAGATGAGGATAAGAAATTTAAGGAGAAAATTGTTGTTGATGAGACAGTTAGTCCAAAAACCTATAAACATGTTATAGACAAAACCAAATCTAAGATTACTCCTGTTAATTTTGTTTTTGGTAAAGATTCCAATTCAACTTTTGAAAAGGGATCTACTTCTGTTCAAAATATCAAAGTTATTAAGTCTAAACCTGTCTTGAATAAAGTCACTAAAAAAGTAGGTTTACTGTCTCAGAAACAACTTAAGGATAAAATCTGCGAGGTTACAGAAAGGAAAAAGGAAGCTATGTTAGGTCCTGATAAGTTTGTAGAAGGGGGGTTGAATACAAACTATACCGTTTTATCGAAATTTGCTCTTTGAATAATTTAACAATTAAGAACAAATTAATGCGGAATATAAATGAAACAAGATTCAAGTTAAATATAACTTATATTAAACTTGAAGGGTGTTGCAAATACAATATGGATTACAAAGTATTTATCTCAAACTAATTAATACAAATTTAGAATAAATTCGACATGAACTTTTCTAATATTTGTAATAAAAAAATCGAATGCTAAAAGCAAGTTCGAGATAAATTCTAGGGATAAAAATCCGCTAGATGATCAAAGCAATACAAGTAATCAACTTCTAGTGGTTTGGATTTAACAATACAAACTAGAATTAATTGCTTGAGAAGAAATGATGTTAAATGCTTGAGCTGTTCTTGAGAGAAATAAATGACTGCCCCTTTTTCTTTTTGAATGATTTCTGTATCTGCTTTTGCATTTCTAGCCCCGGGTATATACAATTTGATTTGCCTTGTATGACCTAGCAAATGCCTTGTATGACCTGAGACAATCCTCAAACATTTCGGTAGAACCTGCAAAAAGGGACTTGTATGACCTGGTATATAAAGTCAAAAGTAACTAGTATGACCTCTATAATATTCGGTATGACCTGCCAAAATTAATGCAAGGTCATACAAAGTATAATAGGTCATACCGACTTTATGAATTCTAATAAAACAGGTCATACTAGTTTTTTTTTCAGAAAATCCTTTTAATTTAAATTGTTAGATTAAATTATAGATTAAATTAATTCTCCTAAATAGAATTAAGTTAATAAATAATTTAAACTACTAACTTAATTAATTTAATAAATAAATTAATTCTGATAGAATTAATTTATTAATTAAATTAACTTAATAAATTAAAGAGGATAATTCAAAAACTTAGTATCTCTCTCTCTTTTGAAGACCACTGAAAATAGATGATTTAATTCCACTGATTGATGTCGTCATTCGATGCACTGTCTGGTTTCATGAATAACTGACTTCAATGATAATTCTTCATCTTTAAAACATTTAAAGCTGTGGCTTCTTTCCTTTAGCTTTGACAAAACTCTGTATCCTGTACTTCTTCCGTCACCACTGGAAATCTCTGTCACTGTAGTAAATCCACTTACTTGAATACTTCACTGAGGCTTGAACAATAAATTGAACTTCTTTCAATGTAGAATAACTTCAAGTCTGTAGATGACTTTAATTCTCCATTCTCTTGACAGATAAAACTCTCTGAGATTCCTGTGACATATTAACTTATTATTTACTTATTACATACTTGTTTAAATTAAGTTGTTTCCTCGGGATATTAATAGGCCTAAACATATGCCTTTCAATCTCCCCCTATTTGTTTGTTAGAGAATAACAATCAAATACCTAGAGGATAACTCAACTAACTTAAACAAGAAATAGAAATGACTTTTAAGAGCCAAGTAAATAACAAGAAAAGTTCTGGTTTATATATAACATTTCCAGATTCAAACATTAAAGATAAATACAAGATAGATGTTCCTCTAGACTGAACATGTGTTTACATTTATCCTATCTTGAAATACCTAAGCTCTATACATATAACATTTACAGACTAGAGCTTCTTCAAATTTCAGACTCCATCATCTCTCCTTCTTCAAGTGCTTCAAGAAAATCCTTGTCCAGAATACGATCAGATTCAGAAGTAATACCACTAGGTCTGACAGGTTGAGCTGTGACTTTCTTCAGCCTATTCTTCATTTGATGATATCTCTTGATATTGGCAATGCAATAGTCTTGAATCAAATCAGCAACTTCTGTCTTCTCTTGTGTAGCAAACCCTGTTGTCCTCAACATATTCTCCATATAGACAAGATGCCTGGCAAGATAATCTTTCAAAGAGATGGGGTCCATACCACAAGTTTGAAGTGCCCTTCCTTTATAAAATTTAACTTCATATGGCACATCCACAACTTGAGGACTAGCCTTCATTGCAAAGTCTCTTAACTGATCATGCAGCAGCTCAGCTAATGGAGAAGTTCTTTTTATCTTGCACATGAAGACCCATAGTTCAGAGAGAGTTCTGCTTTCCAGAAGATTGAGAGACACCAAGAAGGTTCCCTCATTGTGAGTGTAAACATAGATCTTTAACTCCTCTCTAACTCTGTCATATCCAATTGTGATCCTTGAAATCTCTGCATGAAGAGCTTTCATATATACTGTGTTGTCTGGATTGACCTGTCTGTACCTTTCCAACATCCCAAGAAACTTTGCATCATTATTAATTCCTTCTTGATGTGCAAACATTTCTCTTGCCTTGTCCCATTCCACTCCTTGCTTGAGCCTTACATACAATTTTCTATCACTGGCCTTCAGATTGTGAAGCCTTTGCTTTTCTTGTTGCTCAGCTTTTTGAATGACAAGATGCTTGGAAATGATGTCAGATACCTTTGCATTTTCCTCCTCTCTCCTCTTCAAATCAGCCTTTTGTCTCACCAACTCAGCTTCAAAGGCAGGATCCACTACAGGTTCATCTTCCCAGTCAGCATAGTCAGCCTCTCCTTCAACTTCTACCTCACCAAAGATATCTTCAGGGGCTTCAGATTCAACATCATCAAATACTCCCTCTTCATCTTGATAGTAGTCAGCATCAGAAAAAGTTAACTTCTGCTTCCCTTTATCCTTTGCAGAACCAGAACCTCCAGCTTCTCCTCCTTGTAACTCCTTCTCCTTATTCTCCCCCTTAGTTGAGGAATCCTCTAAAGATTTAACTCTATCAGTTTTAGGATCCTCCTCTGTACCTTCTCTTTCTCTTTCACCATCCCTGTCACCATTGCCCCCTTCATCATCATCACCCTCAAAGAATTTCTTCTGTTCAGCATTGGGTTGATGTGAGACCTTGATCATAGTATACAGATGTTTCATGCCCTCGTTCAGATGTTGCATCCCTGCTTCAATCTTGGTAAACCTCTCATCATTGAAGTACTGATTTTCATCAATAGTATCTTGAACGGAGTCTACTTTGGTTGAAATAATAGGAATCTGTTTGATAGCCTCCCTGATCTCAGCATTAGAAACCAGAAGCTCTGACATATCTGAAGCCATTAACACTTGTGATTCTTGAACATCATTCATCTTGGGAACCAATGTGACCTTTACTCCCTGTATCTCATATCTAAGATGACCCAGCTGATTATTTACAGAGGTGGAAGAAGAAGACCGTTCATCCACTTGTGCCTTGAGAATATCTTTTTCAGCCTGGGACTCTTGTAGTTGTTTCTGAAGATTAGCTATTTGAGCCAACAAAGAAGCAGTGTATGTGTCATTGTGTGCACTCATCTCAATTTCTTTCGATGGTGTTTCACTCACCTCACGTGCTTGTGTTTCGCTCTGTGTTTTACTAACCACTAGCTGTCTATCCAGAGTAGGAGTTGAAGTACCTGCAGAGAAAATCACCATAGCCCCTTCTTGAGAGGTCACTGGTGGTGCAATGGGAGTTCGCGAATCCCAATCCATGGTAAAGTCCAAAAATTCATCAGAAATTGAAAACTGAATTGCTTCAGATATAGACTTACCATGTTGCCCTTCACTTTCTCCAGTTGAAACTGCGAGTGAAGAATCCCTTAGGGGAGCCAGAGATGTTCCCTCTGGGAGGGGAGAAAATGATTCTATTATTGTGGGCAAAGAACCAGATTTTCCCTCTGAAGCCTGTGAAGGCTCTTCTACCGTGACAATGGTAGGCACTGTTTCACCAATCATTCCTATGTGCTCTCCTCTCTGAGTGTCCTGTTCATGAGTCTCTATTATTGTTTCAGAAGTGTTTTCTCCCATTGTGAGTAAGGGGAGAGTGCTTGACTCTTTACAGAATGCCATGGCCTGATGGCAAATTTCAATAGATTCATCCTGTTGAGAGGATGTCTCTAGTAACTGTTCATTGGCCTTTTGAGAATCCATATCCTTTTGGGAGGATACAGACTGGCTAACAGATGCCTCAAGTAGTGTTCTTCTCTTCTTTAGTGGTGGAGGCAGAGCTGTGGGATCACTCACATTAGTATCTACTCCAACTTGTTCTATGAATCTTGTAGTAGCTGATTGTTCTAGGGGAGCGGTCAATGGATTTGACTCTGTGTGTGGCTCTATGACCGGGGACAGAGATTGTGGTTCTACAATCCCTTGGTCAATCCTAAGAACCTCTTGGGTTAGAGGAGTAGCTGAGAGAGGATATATTACCTGAAGTGCCATGGTGTTAGGAGGCACCATTGAAGTTCCTGCTGACGAGGATCCAACCACTGGATGTTCAATAAAGAGTAGAGGTAACTGTGGTTGCAGAATCCTTCTCAGATATGATTGTGGAACTACGGGTCTCCTTCCAGACTTGGAACTTGTGGACAAAGATGAATAAATGAGAGGATTAGTATGTGCGGGGACTTGAAAAGGAGTGTTTTGAAAAAGGGTTTTATGTTCATCAGAAAGAACATGATTCAACACTAGAGAAAGGAAACGAGAATAAAAGCATCTAACTTTCTTTCCAGTTTCAATATCTCTAGGGTAATTGAAAATCCTCCTTATCAAGAGATCCCACAGAAGAGTTCCTATGTCCACTCTCAGGTTATAAACAGCAGCATAGGCAATGTTTTGTAGAAGAGAAGTTATGACGGTAAAGTTGTTTTTGGTAGAATTACTAAAAACTTTAGCTAAACAGTCAAAGAACAAATCCCACTCACAAGCTAGATTACCCTTATTCAGACGAGGAAGAACAATATTTCCTTGGTAATCAATACTAGAGAAAAATTGAACTAACTCGGGATCAGTAGGGAATCTAACAAAGTTATCAAGTGGAAAATGAAGCACTTGACAAAAGATCTCCTTAGTTACTGTGTACTGACGATCAGAAATAGTGAATGTGAAAGATCGCATATCTTCAGCAACAACAGCAGTTAAGCATAATAGATGAAGGGGTTCAATCTTTAAATCAACAGAAGCAGTGATAGCATAGCTAACAATTGATTGTTCATTTAAAAAATGAATCCACGGCCTAAAACGTTCAACAGAACACTTAAGGGGATCACAATAGCCAACGTAATTATTAAAACGTTCAACAACAAACTCAGCAGCCATTTAAAAATAAATAATAAAATTAAAAATATTACTAGAATAACACAACAATTAATAATAATAATTATCAGAAAAGAAATAAAATCCCAAGTAATTCACAAGAAAATTTTGCAATAGTTCGTTGTTCTAAGAATAAAACACAAACCAGAGCAAAGTTAACTAAGTAAAAACTTGAGTTAAAAAGGTATGAAGAGGAAAAGAACCTGAAAAGCATTGGTATTTATAGAGATTGGTTCTGCTGAGCTCGGTATGACCTAAAGGGAGGTCATACCGAGTTTTGCTTAAGGTCATACCGAGCTTTCCTGGAGGTCATACCGAGAAAACAAAGAAAATACTGATTAATTAAAAGAATAAAATCCAATATGACCTCTGAGATAGGTCATACCGTGTTTTTGACTTTAAATAAACAAAATAAAAAACCAATATGACCATACCTGAGGTCATACCGTGTTTTTGAATTTAAATAAACAAAAATAAATTCGAATATGACCAAGCTAGAGGGTCATACCGAGATTTATTATCAATAAAACTAATAATAGTATTGAAAACCAAGCCAATATGACCTGACTAGAGGGTCATACCGAGTTATATATACAATCAGTAGCAGCAAAACATAGAAAATATTCACATGATGATTTAAAACAGCTGAAACCTACTGCATAAAAGATAACAAAAACATAAAATTACTATAAACCTGCATAAAAATCTGAACAAAAATATTTATAATCCGAAAATAACTTAAATAATTCTAAATAAATATAATTTCAATAAAAATACATTTCTCCATGGAAAATGAGAAAAATATTTTTAAAGAAATTAAATTATTCAGAATATTTAAATTACCAAGCTTTATACAATAAACATGGATTGGCAATATTTAACATCTTAAAATCAACAAGAGAAAATGATTTAGTTAAGAACAAACCTGGAGATATTATCAATCACTAAGACTGTTCAACATACCCAATTTACCAACTAACCTGATAAATGTGGATTCGTCAACAGATTTAGTGAAAATATCTGCAGTCTGTTCTTCAGTGGGTACAAAGTGCAACTCCACTGTTCCATCCATAACATGCTCTCTGATAAAATGATACCTGATATCAATGTGCTTTGTTCTCGAGTGCTGCACAGGGTTGTTGGAGATTGCTATGGCACTTGTATTATCACAAAATATGGGAATTTTGTCTAAAGCAAAGCCATAGTCCTTTAATTGATTCCGTATCCATAAGATCTGAGCACAACAGCTTCCAGCAGCAATATATTCAGCTTCTGCTGTTGAATTTGAAACTGTTTGCTGTTTCTTGCTATACCAGGAAATCAACCTACCTCCTAGGAATTGACAACTCCCAGAGGTGCTTTTTCTATCCACAACACTACCTGCATAATCAGAATCTGTATATCCAACAAGATTAAAACCAGAATCTTTAGGGTGCCAGATACCTAGATTAGGTGTACCCTTAAGATATCTCAAGATTCTTTTCACAGCAACGAGATGAACATCTCTAGGGTCCGCTTGGAACCTTGCACACAAGCATGTAGCATACATAATATCTGGTCTACTAGCAGTAAGATAGAGTAAGGAGCCAATCATACCTCTGTAGCTTGTAACATCTACCTTGATAGATTTGTCAGAAGCTCCAAGTTTGATTGCTGTTGAAGATGGAGTCCTTGCCGATGCTGAATCCTCCATGTGATACTTCTTGAGGAGTTCTTTGAGATACTTGGATTGACAGATAAATATACCATTTGACCTTTGACTTACTTGCAATCCAAGAAAGAACTTCAGCTCACCCATCATACTCATTTCAAACTTACTCTGCATTAGCTCAGCAAATCTCTTACAGAGATTATCATTAGTAGACCCAAATATGATGTCATCCACATAGACTTGGACTAATATCATATCATTTTTGTGTTTCTTTGAAAAAAGAGTTTTGTCTATGATACCTCTAACAAAACCATTTTCTAAAAGAAAACCAGAGAGAGTGTCATACCATTTTCTTGGGGCTTGTTTGAGACCATAGATAGCCTTGAAGAGAAAGTACACAAAGTCCAGCAACTCCTGATTTTCAAAGCCAGGGGGCTGTTCCACATACACTTCTTCATCAAGTTCACCATTCAGGAATGCACTCTTAACATCTATTTGATAGACTTTAAAATTGGAATAAGCAGCAAATGCTAAGAACATCCTGATGGCCTCAAGTCTAGCCACTGGTGCATAGGTTTCATCATAATCAATGCCTTCAGCTTGAGAATACCCTTGTGCAACCAGTCTTGCCTTGTTCCTAGTAACAATGCCATCCTCATCTAGCTTGTTCCTGTATACCCATCTAGTACCAACTACTTTCTTGTTCTTTGGCCTGGGTACCAGCTTCCAGACTTGCTGTTGTTCAAATTGATTGAGTTCTTCTTGCATAGCAATCACCCAATCTGGATCAGTCAGTGCTTCCTCAGTTTTCTTTGGCTCCATTTTAGATAGAAATGCTGAGAAAAGACATTCATTCTGAGAAGCTCTTCTAGTTTTAACTCCAACATCTGGATCACCAATGATTAACTCAAAAGGATGAGCTCTATTCCAAACAGTCTGTCTTGGAAGATTTGATCTTGATGATTCACCTTGAAATTCACTTTGATGTTGTGAGTGACTAGCTGATCCTTCATTTGCTCCCCCTGAGTTGTTGCCTGTTTGCCTTGATGATCCTTCTCCAGTGCTGGTGGTATCTCCATTGTTACCAGTGTTTCCACCACCATCACCATGATCATTATCATCATTGTTATTATCATCACCAGCAATAACTTCAGGTGGGGCTTCATCATCTGATTCTGAGTCTGGCAAGTTATCAAACTTCAGCTTTTCAGATGAGTCTTCTTTTTGGATACTGGGGAACTTAGTGTCATCAAAAGTAACATTGACACTTTCCTTTACTGTGTGACTGCCAACCACATAGACCCTGTAAGATCTTCTGGAATATCCAACAAAAATAGCTTCTTGTGCCTTTGCATCAAACTTGCCACGTTTAACATTGTCATCTATAAGCACAAAGCATTTTGCTCCAAATACATGAAAGTACTTGACAGTTGGTTTCTTGTTGTTCATGATCTCATACGGAGTCTTCATTAAGTCCTTGTTGATTAACGTTCGATTCTGAGTATAACAAGCTGTATTCGCTGCTTCAGCCCAAAAGTACGTTGGAAGTTTGGACTCACTTAGCATAGTCCTAGCAGCTTCAATCAATGTACGATTCTTTCTTTCCACTACTCCATTTTGTTGAGGAGTTCTAGGGGCAGAATACTGTCTTGTTATTCCTTTATCAGCACAAAAATCAGTTAGAATGGCATTCTTGAATTCCGTACCATTATCTGACCTTATGGCTCTAACAGGGAATCTAGAATCCAGCTCAATCAACTTTACATGGCTAATCACCAGGAATGGGGTCTCATCCTTGGAATGTAGGAATAAAACCCATGTATATTTTGAATAGTCATCAACAATCACAAGTGCATATTGTTTCTTTGACATGGACATCACATTAACTGGACCAAACAAATCCATGTGCAGTAGCTGAAGAGGTTCAGTTATTGATGATGTGTCAGTGCCCTTGTGAGAAGCTTTCTTTGACTTTCCCTTCTGACATGCCTCACACAGTCCTTCCTGTGTAAATTCCATCTGAGGCAAACCTCTAACTAATTCCCTCTTGACTAAAGAGTTCATAGTTTTGAAGTTAAGGTGAGACATCTTCTTGTGCCATAGCCAACTATCATCTGATGAAGCTTTAGCATAAAAACAATTAACTTCATCTTTGAATCCCGAGTTCAGATCAGCTATGAACAAGTCACCTTTCCTTACTCCTTGAAGAGCAGGCTTTCCATTCTTCTTGTGAGTGATCTGACACTTCTCTCTTTCAAAGGAAACAACATATCCTCTGTCACAGAACTGACTGATGCTGAGAAGATTGAACGTCAGACCTTCCACAAATGAAACATCTTCAATGATAACATTTCCGTACTTCAAACAGCCATATCCTTTCGTAATACCCTTGCTGTTATCTCCAAAGGTAACTACTGGGCCAGCTTTCACAACCACATCTGATAGCAGGGCTCTATCTCCGGTCATATGCCTTGAACAGCCACTGTCAAGAATCCACATAACACGGTTTACCTGTTTAACTCCCTGCAATATCAGATTGATTAGTCCTTCCTCGGAGCCCAAAATTGATTGGGTCCGGCATACTTAAAGAACTGGCCTTTGTCAGGCAAAACAACATTTTTAATTAAAACTACTTCATCCTTTTTCACATAAGAGCGTTTCCATTTATAGCCAGCCTTAACACATTTCTGAGTAGGCTTAGGGATAAATGAATCCACTTTAGTCTGAGGAGGACTAGTAGTCTTTGCTTTAACATGCTTCTTATTATTAACATGTTGACGTGGTGCAGTCTTATCACTAGATACATGCTTTTTATTAAAGAAAGCATACATAACATTAAAAGCACAAGACATGCAATTACTCACACCACATGCTTTATGAGAAGAATTAACAGCAGGCATGTTAGATTTACAGTTGTTTTGATCCAACTTATGGATATCTGATTTAGTCTTTTCAGTTGTAGCAACTTTGACTGGAATATCAGATATACACTTTTTGGACTGTTTAACTTCCAAAGCCATATCTTCTTCACGAATATCTTCAGCAATGATTATAGAGTATTCATTCATAGGATCTGCTATGGATTCTTTACAGAAGGGTGTTTCAATACCCTTAAGTACATAAGGAACAACCTTTCCTTCTTCTCTGACTCTACAAGGTGTATTAATACCAAGCAATCCTATAGCCTCGTTATAATCATAACCTATACTGACATGATTACCAATAGCTTGTTTATTGAAAATTTCTTTAGCCATTTTACAAGAGTTGTAATAGGCATTAGCTTTGGTTTTAAGCTCACTAATCTGATCTTTGAGAATGGTTTCCAGTTGAATATAACATTTAACCCTATTCTCAAGAAAAGCAATTTTCTCAGTAAGTTCATCCTGATTAACATGCACAAGTTTCAATTCTTTTAATTCCTTTTCAAGATTTGTGTTTAAAAGATTTATTCTATCATTTTCAGTGCGTGCACAACTTATGGTGCCACCAAGATGATAAATCATTTCAGCGTCAGTAAAGGTTACCTCTGACATGTATCTGGATGAAGTGCTTTCCTCTTTAACCATTAAAGCAAGGTTCCCCATCTCACCTGCTTCTTCATCACTGTCAGTGTCATCCCAACTCTTTCCCTCAGCAACATATGCTTTCCCAATCTTGTTCTTCTTGCTAGAATCAAATGTGTTTCTGGTCACTTGCTTTGGCTTCCTGCACTCAGTAGCAAAGTGACCCAACTCATTGCAATTGTAGCATCTGATTATGCTCCTATCCACAGTTCCAGTTTTGTAGCCACCCCTTGTGCCACTTGAAGATGAAGATCCACCTCTCTGAAATCTGGGTCTGAACTTAAGATTGGGATTCCTCTTGAATCTGAACTTCCCAAATTTCCTGACTATCAAAGCCAAGTCACCATCCTCCAGCTGATCAAGTTCTTCTAAAGAATAGAAGTCACCACCAGATTGATCAATGGATGTTAATCCATATTCAGCATCAATAACATTCATGTGAGAACTGGAAGGTTGAACAGCCTTCACTTCCAGTCTCTGTGGGACTTCAGCAGCCAATGCAGTAGAGGTACCAACAATTTTCCCAGTTCCATACAGCTCCCTTTGTTGAATCTGCTCCAGCTCATAGGTCTTGAGAACACCATACAATCTCTCCAAAACAATCTCATTCATATCTCTTGCTTCTCTAATGGCAGATATTTTGTGCTCCAAATGAGGTGGAAGTGTAAGAAGGAACTTCTTGTTAATCTCCTTGTTGGTGTAGTGCTTCCCATTGAGATTCAGATCATTGATTAATTTATTGTATCTCTCAAAAACCTGAGAGATACCTTCACCAGGGTTTGATCTGAAATGCTCATATTGTGAGGTGAGAATTTCCAGCATATTCTCCCTAACTTCTTTTGTCCCCTCATTGATTATCTCTATGGTTCCCCAAATATGTTTGGCAGTTTCACAATTTAGGACATGATTATGCATGATAGGATCAAGGCTCTCAATAAGGATCAACTGAAGACATGAATCCAAGGTAACATCCTCTTTCTCATCAGGAGTGTACTCCTTGGGATCTTTAGGGTACATACTAGCAGGCCTAGTAACAACGTTATCCACTGTTATCTCTTCCTCAATAATCATAGGGAGTTTGGGACCTTTCTTCAGCACATCAATGTATTTAGGATTTGCAACCTTAAGAAATAGGAGCATTTTCTTCTTCCACATAGAATAATGCTCCTTGCTGAACATTGGGATTTTGACAGTACCAACTTTCTGAGTTGTAGACATTTTTGAGATTTTTAGAAAAATAAAAATTTCAGAGTTAAGAAAAAAATCTCAAACAATTGGATCTTTGATTAGTATATCAATCAAAAGGCTCTGATGCCAATTGTTAGGTCCTGATAAGTTTGTAGAAGGGGGGTTGAATACAAACTATACCGTTTTATCGAAATTTGCTCTTTGAATAATTTAACAATTAAGAACAAATTAATGCGGAATATAAATGAAACAAGATTCAAGTTAAATATAACTTATATTAAACTTGAAGGGTGTTGCAAATACAATATGGATTACAAAGTATTTATCTCAAACTAATTAATACAAATTTAGAATAAATTCGACATGAACTTTTCTAATATTTGTAATAAAAAGATCGAATGCTAAAAGCAAGTTCGAGATAAATTCTAGGGATAAAAATCCGCTAGATGATCAAAGCAATACAAGTAATCAACTTCTAGTGGTTTGGATTTAACAATACAAACTAGAATTAATTGCTTGAGAAGAAATGATGTTAAATGCTTGAGCTGTTCTTGAGAGAAATAAATGACTGCCCCTTTTTCTTTTTGAATGATTTCTGTATCTGCTTTTGCATTTCTAGCCCCGGGTATATACAATTTGATTTGCCTTGTATGACCTAGCAAATGCCTTGTATGACCTGAGACAATCCTCAAACATTTCGGTAGAACCTGCAAAAAGGGACTTGTATGACCTGGTATATAAAGTCAAAAGTAACTAGTATGACCTCTATAATATTCGGTATGACCTGCCAAAATTAATGCAAGGTCATACAAAGTATAATAGGTCATACCGACTTTATGAATTCTAATAAAACAGGTCATACTAGTTTTTTTTTCAGAAAATCCTTTTAATTTAAATTGTTAGATTAAATTATAGATTAAATTAATTCTCCTAAATAGAATTAAGTTAATAAATAATTTAAACTACTAACTTAATTAATTTAATAAATAAATTAATTCTGATAGAATTAATTTATTAATTAAATAAACTTAATAAATTAAAGAGGATAATTCAAAAACTTAGTATCTCTCTCTCTTTTGAAGACCACTGAAAATAGATGATTTAATTCCACTGATTGATGTCGTCATTCGATGCACTGTCTGGTTTCATGAATAACTGACTTCAATGATAATTCTTCATCTTTAAAACATTTAAAGCTGTGGCTTCTTTCCTTTAGCTTTGACAAAACTCTGTATCCTGTACTTCTTCCGTCACCACTGGAAATCTCTGTCACTGTAGTAAATCCACTTACTTGAATACTTCACTGAGGCTTGAACAATAAATTGAACTTCTTTCAATGTAGAATAACTTCAAGTCTGTAGATGACTTTAATTCTCCATTCTCTTGACAGATAAAACTCTCTGAGATTCCTGTGACATATTAACTTATTATTTACTTATTACATACTTGTTTAAATTAAGTTGTTTCCTCGGGATATTAATAGGCCTAAACATATGCCTTTCAATCTCCCCCTATTTGTTTGTTAGAGAATAACAATCAAATACCTAGAGGATAACTCAACTAACTTAAACAAGAAATAGAAATGACTTTTAAGAGCCAAGTAAATAACAAGAAAAGTTCTGGTTTATATATAACATTTCCAGATTCAAACATTAAAGATAAATACAAGATAGATGTTCCTCTAGACTGAACATGTGTTTACATTTATCCTATCTTGAAATACCTAAGCTCTATACATATAACATTTACAGACTAGAGCTTCTTCAAATTTCAGACTCCATCATCTCTCCTTCTTCAAGTGCTTCAAGCAAATCCTTGTCCAGAATACGATCAGATTCAGAAGTAATACCACTAGGTCTGACAGGTTGAGCTGTGACTTTCTTCAGCCTATTCTTCATTTGATGATATCTCTTGATATTGGCAATGCAATTCTATTACAAGTTCAGAGTCAACTCAATCACCAGGACAAAATTCTTCAGATACTGATTCAAATGATGATCCTGATAATTCATCAGGAGGCGATAATAATACTTCAGGGGGAGCTTCTAATGAATCAAATTCTTCTAATCAAGATAACACCAATTCAGGGGGAGCATCTACATCAAGGAATGACTTACCATCAACAAGGAAATGGACTGTAAGTCATACTCCTGACTTGATAATTGGAGATCCTGATGCAGGTGTTCAGACAAGAAGTGAAACTCAAAATGAATGTCTATATAATAACTTTCTGTCAAAGGAGGAGCCAAAGAAAGTTGAAGATGCACTCAAAGATGCTGATTGGGTTACTACAATGCAAGAAGAATTGAATGAATTTGAAAGGAATGAAGTCTGGAAACTGGTACCAAGACCAAAGAACAGGTCAATTGTTGGTACAAAATGGATTTTCAAGAATAAGACTGATTCAGATGGTGTGATTATCAGAAAAAAAGCAAGACTAGTTGCAAAGGGGTATTCTCAACAAGAAGGAATTGACTATGATGAAACTTTTGCTCCTGTTGCAAGACTAGAGGCCATCAGGATCTTTCTGGCATATGCATCTCATAAGAAATTCAAGGTTTTCCAGATGGATGTGAAAAGTGCTTTCTTAAATGGTGAACTGGAGGAAGAAGTATATGTTGAACAACCTCCTGGTTTCATTGATCCAAAATATCCAAATCATGTTTACAGATTGGATAAGGCACTTTATAGACAAAAGAAAGCTCCAAGAGCATGGTATGAAACCTTAGCTCAATTATTACTGGAAAGTGGATTCAAAAGAGGTACTATTGATAAAACTCTATTTTATTTGAATCATGGTAAGGATTTGCTTTTAGTTCAGATTTATGTGGATGATATCATTTTTGGGTCAACAAACAATAAGCCGTGTGAAAAGTTTTCCAAGCTTATTGTTACGACCAAACTCAACACGCAAGTGCACGTGATCTCAAGTAATACAGATAGCAAATAAGGTTCGTTCCTAAAGGGACTCGTTGTTTGTCTAGTTAAATCACTCACCAATGTATGATTATTATCCGATGCTAAAACAATTAACAAAGTGGATTTTTGTTATCACTATAATTAATCTAAGAATTATAACTAATTATCAACTACTTGAACTGAGATTTATATCGAATTACTTATGTGACTAAAACATGGGATTTCAACTTCATTAAACAATCCATCTAAAGTCTCCAATTCTCTAGCCCTTTCATGTGATTTATTAATACCTGATCGAACACACAAAACTGATATAAGCCAACTTTCGTTGTACCAATACCATCCTAAATAATATCCACAATTAAGATAGAAATCACTTAGTCTCCCAATTATGCTTAGTCCCTATATGTCTATAAAGATTGAAAACATAATGGTTGAAGAACAAGCATTCAATTGATCACATAGTCGTCATAAAACGGTTAGAGTTACGACACTAATTACGAATGATATTCTCACGCATAAACCTATGCTAGCATGACAAGTTCTAAACTCTTAAATCCACTTTCGCTTCAATAAGAATTAACACACAATTACAGGAGTTAGCTACTCTCCTATAACGAATTAAAACAACCATGATAGGATATCACATCAATCACACTATAGGCATCGAGAAAATTCAACAAATAAACTTCATGAATAAATCTGCTAAAACCCCATGACAACGAGTTAGTTCATAATCAAACTAATCGTCACCATGGGTTCTAATGTAAACATGATAAAAGAAAACGAATTATAATTGTTATAAATATCAAGGGTTTTAAAGAGTACACCAAATCCAAGCATCCACAAACTAGAAAGATTACAAGAATAAATTGAAAACGATCTTCTTCCTTCTTCTTCGTGCCTTAAAACTCCGTATATAATATGTGGTATGTGTCTATCCCTTCTCTAGGGTTTTCTTCTCTTTATATAAGCCTCCAGGTGCAATAATTCGTATGGAATTGACTTTTTTTAACTTTCACTCGAAAAATCAGCAATTAGGTCAAAACAGGAATTTTCCGCCAGAGTGCCCGGCGCTGCCGCGCCAAAGTTGTATAGGAGCACGGCGCTGCCGCGCCAGGATCACTGCTCAGCTTTTTCTGGTTTTCCTGCAACGGCGCTGCCGCGCCACAGTATAGTGTAAACACGACGCTGCCGCGCCATATTCTCTGTCCAGGAAATTGAATTTTTTCCATTTCTTCATTAAAACTCCGAATTGCATTCCAATTGCTCCGCTTTATTCCTAGTACACCTGTGATAAATATACTTGCACAATACCCTTTAAAAGAGATCAAAAATACCACAACTCGAGTACAAACATTCGTTTTAAGCCAAACGGAAACGTTCTAAGTGAATAAAATACCCACTTATCACTTATGCAGTCAAGATATCAAATGAGCATGATGGGAGAAATGAGTTATTTTCTTGGTCTTCAAGTTAAACAGACTGATGATGACATTTTTATCAATCAGTCCAAGTATACAAGGAATTTGTTGAAAAGGTTTAACATGGAAGACTGTGCTACTGCAAGTACTCCCATTGCTACAGCTACCAAACTTGATCCTGATCAAGGTACTGAGGTAGATGTAACTCACTACAGAGGAATGATTGGCTCTTTATTGTATCTCACTGCAAGTAGACCAGATATCATGTTTGCAACCTGTCTGTGTGCAAGATTTCAAGCAAAACCTAGGGAACCTCATCTGATTGCAGTTAAAAGAATTTTCAGATATCTCAAAGGCACTCCTTAACTTGGTCTTTGGTATGCAAGGGAATCAGATTTTGGTTTGTGTGGTTATTCAGATGTTGATTTTGCAGGATGCAAAATAGACAGGAAAAATACTTCAGGAAGCTGTCAGTTTTTGGGTGGTAGACTAGTTTCATGGTTTAGCAAAAAGCAAAAGTCTATCTCTACTTCAACAACAGAAGCTGAGTACATTGCTGCAGGAAGCTGTTGTGCTCAGATAATGTGGATGAGAAATCAGTTGTTAGATTATGGCATGTCATACTCAAAAATCCCTATTTATTGTGATAACCAAAGTGCTATTGCAATGATAGGAAATCCAGTTCAGCATTCTCTTACTAAACACATTAGTATTAGATATCATTTCATAAAAGAACAGGTTCTGGAAGGAACAATTGAACTTCATTTTGTTCCTACTGATCAACAACTAGCTGATATATTCACCAAGCCACTGCCTGAAGCTACATTCAATAAGTTGGTGAATGAACTTGGAATGATGAACTTTGAGAATTTCTGAGAAAAGCTACAGAGAAGAAATCCTGATGACTATCAAATCCTGATGGTCATTCAGAAAGGTATGCATTTTTGATCAAATCCTGATAGGACTCTATCCTGACAGGAAGTCAACTGGTCAATTCTGATGTACAGGTCAGTATTTCATTGCTTAATTTGTGCCTTATTTTTCGTCAGTTCTGATGAGAAACGTTTGAGTTTTGGACAACTGTATGTGCGTGTGTGTCACACTAATAGATATATACATATAGATACACATAAAAATCGGTGCAGTTATGTTTAAGTATGCACGTAATTAGTCCACTAATCATTTTTGCACAAATCATAAGTTGCCACCTGTCATTGAGAGTAATATTTTGTTTTCACAAAATACATTTGATTTGCTAAATTTCTAATTACTCTCTCTTCATCAGTTTTTCATCTTATTTCTCTCTATGTGTTCAAGAACCCTAATTTCTAAATCTCAATTCTTAAGTTTTTGATACTGTTTTAATGGCGTCTTCATCATTCATAAACAAACAGACTATGGTTAGTGGTGTTACGTTTGCCACTAATAATTTTGTAGCTATTCTAGACCATCAGGAATTACCCAATGAGTTTCACATAATTCAGGATTTTCTAACTTCAAGCCCATTGAAGTTTGCCTTAACAGAACCTGCAAGTGTTTCTTTTAAGTCAGTTATGCAGGTGTGGAACTCAGTTACTTTTGACAAAGGGCATTCTGACTCAATCTTGATGAGTTTTGAATATGATGGGATTACTCACTATGTGACTCCTGTAATTGTGGAGGATGCACTGCATTTACCTGTTCTTGGTGATGCTGTTCCTGATAATGTTTCGGACTCTACTCTCTTTGAGTTTGTTACAAAGTTGGGCTACAATGGTGAAGTAAAGAGATATGGAAATTTTTTCAGGACGAAGCTTAAGAAGGAATGGAATTTTTTCTTTGATACAATCAGTCGTTTCCTGAACAAGACATCAAATTTTGATGCTCTTCCATCAGGATCTCTCAAAATTGGGTACTCTCTTATCCATTCTACAGTGTTTGATTATGGATATTTTATCTTAAAAGCTTTAAGTGATAGGAAATCAGATAAGTTAGGTTCTGTCTGTTTTCTTAGATTTTTACAGTTGATATTTAATCACTTATGTCCTAATGTTGTTTTTGAGAATGATGTAGTTCTACCAATCTGTAGAATTACTGAGAATAATATTAAGTCCTTAGTCAACAGTGATAAGGCAAATGGTTTTATTGGTAATGCTTTTATTCCTGATGAGGTTAGGTTTTTCTTACATCAGAAAGTGCCTACTTGTTATGGATTACTTTCTCATGCTATGGGGCAAGGCCAATCACACCTTGTTCCTAACCCAAGCATTCATCCCAAATAGTCCAAACAGTCAACAACCACCTCTAATGTCTCTCAAAAGACTTTAGTTGTAAAAGCAAAGAAATCAGCTAGAACTGATGTGTCAGGAAGGCAATCAAGTTCAAAGGATTTTTCTTCTACACCACTTACTAAAAAGAAGTTACAAGAGGGTGTACAAGGGGTCCTGGTGAAGAAAGCTGCTAAGGGTGTTGAGGCTGTTTCTGTTAAAAGGAAGTTAGTTCTCAGGGATGAGACTGATTCAGATGATGATTTACCTATAGCCTCTATAATGAATGTGAATAAGGAAGTTTTTGATACTGCTTTTGAAGCTGTGGCACCTTCATCAAAGCCACAGAAGGAAAGGACATTATCGAAAAGCAGGTATCATATTCCTTTGAAGGTGCAAATGAAGGATACCAATATTCAGACATCAAATCCTGATGAGTCATCTACTCCTGATGCTCTAGCAAATCCTGATGTTGGTATTCCTGATGCAAAAACGAAAGTTGTCTCTATCTCAGACTCTCCAGCAAAGGCTTCTCCATCTGCAAAGATTGTTGAAATTTCATGGGACAAGGTTGCTGAGACTGCTTCAAAGCTTAGATTTTCCCATCCATTAGAGAAGAAAAGGAAAGCAGCAAAGATAGTTTTCAAGAGACAAAAGAAGCTGAAAGGATCAAGCCCACAAGAACCTGGATCTCAAAGTGATTCAGCAGCTCAAACTGAAGATCCTGCCACACAAGAACCACTCAATCAAAGTTGGGTGAAGGCTTAGCTATTGGAATGGTCCCACAATAACCATTTTCTCAAAGGGAGAGTGAAGACATCAACATTCCAGCCACACAAGAACCATCTTCTCAAAGTGAAGATGCAGGCAAAGCTACAGCTTCTAGTGAAAGATTGGTCAAGGACACTGTCAATGAGGGAAGCACACAAGAACCTCCAACTCAAAGTGTTGAAGCAGCTTTAGAACCTCATGCTACACAAGAACCATTGGTAACAGATACTGATGCAAGCTTATCAAATCCTGACGGTGTTCATCCTGATGCTAGTGGTGCTCCTGATGCTGAGCCAATTTTGATTCAACCACTACGATCAAGACCAATGGACCATCCTATCACAGATTCACAGGATAAACTGAAAGGTATAGCAATTCCTGATCCTGATGTTACTCATGATGATGATTCTGATGATAGTGATAATGATAATAATGACGAGAAGGAACAGCTTGCCAGAGTTCTAAAGTCTAGTCTTGGAACTAATTAGGGTTCGTCAAGCACTTTCATGACTGGCAAGGCTTCTACTGGAAAAGATCTCAGACAAGATTTTTCTATTCCTTCTGAAATCAATATTGTAGAAAAGCTGAGAAGGCATCAATGGGAAAATGAATGGTATAGGTCTGATGAATCTGTCAGCTATCCATATGCCTTGGATCATGCGTATGATGCAGTGAAGATGATAGAGAATCCAGATTTGAAGAATCATCTGAAGGCTATAACTCTTTTATCTAAAAGCCTGAAACATGAAATTGATTCTGTCAAAGCTGCAACTGAGTTGGTGAGGGATGATATTTCTCAAAGCTTTACAAAGGTGCCTACTGCTCTTCAACTCCGGGTAGTGGAATCCCAAGTTAAGTCAATCATTACTGAACAAACCTCCATCAACAGAAGGATTGATTCTCTTGATACAAAGTTACTGACATTCAAACCTCTCTTGCCTTAATATTGAATATATTGTCAAATGCTGATGTCAAAAAGGAGGAGAAGGTAAGTCAGACAAAATGTACACCTGATCTAGTATTGAGAAATAATGATGATGATGATCATACTGGAAATGATGGTGGTGACAAAATTCTACAAGGAGAAACCTCTGATGCTGCTGTTATGAAGACAATTCAAACTTCTCAAAGTCAAACAACGCAGCCAACTCATGTTTCTGATTCTGGAGTAAGGACAGTAAGAACATTGGTGCAATCTCAGATCCTGACGGAAGAACAAATCCTGACAGGTGATCAAATCCTGATGCCTGGTCATGAACAAACTCTTGCTACAATTCCTGAAGGTGATGAAGATGTGATTATTGATAATCTTGAAGATGCATCAAATCTATTCCAGAAGTTCTCTACAAACGATGGCAGAATTTTTACTCTATATCACACTGATAAAAGAGTTCAACAATTATTTGCAAGAAAAACACTCTCTACAGCAAGTGAAGAATATCCTGATCTCTCACATGAAGAATTCTTAAGACAACAGAGAGAAATGATGGAAAGCTTTAATAACCCTGCTCCTGCTAGAGGTAGAGGAGGCAGAGGTAGGAGAGGAGCTAGAAGAGGTAGAAGAGGTTCTTCAACTCAAACAGTGCCTAGACAGACAAGGTCTAGAGGTTTATTAATAGAAGAAATTTCTGAACCTACTCAAACTCTAGTAGTTCCTGACAGGCCTACTTTTGGTGATGATGGAAATGTTGAAGAAGAACCTGAATTGAGAAGAAAGCCAGGACAATTAATTCTCTGCAATACAAATCAAATTGAAGATTCTAATCCTAATATTTTTACTGACAATGTTCAAGATCCTGATGAATCTGAAATTCTGCAAGAGATTGAGTTGTTAATTTTATCTACTGTGGTTGATTCTCACAACAAGGAAGTGGATGAAGAAGAAGAAGCCAGAAGAAGAGAAATCACAAGAAGAACAAAATAGAGATTTCAATCTCTATGTACAAAGGCTTAAACTCTTAAACAGAAGATTGTGGAGAAATACAAGCAGACAAGAATCTTTACTAGAAAGAAGCTATGCTTTTGAAAAAGAAAAAGATAGGAAGTGGAAACACATAAGTACACTGAGGTGTAACACGCCTATCAATTTTCAGAATGGAGGAATTATAACAAGTGCTTCAAGTGTTGTTGATTTATCTGATATGATTAGATCAAAAGCACTCTGGCTACGAATGTTTTCAAATCTGAAGCAATTGACAAGTAATTCAAGAGGAGGTATTGGACACAGGGATGCTGAATATCTGAATATGTCATATGTTGATCCTTACTCCTTGACTGAAATTGGAGGTACTTTAACTTCTGAAAACCTGAAAAATTTATTAGCTGTTGATATAGTTATAGATTGGCATGATGGTATTGAAAAGAAAGAAAAGCTTCTGTACTTCATGAAAGATGGTAGTGTGAAGATTCTGTGCATTCAAGATCTGTTGATGAAAACTACACAGGAACTGAAATATGTTCATTATCTGTTAAGATGGAAGAATAAAGTGTGCAAAGAATGGAGTGACATGATCTTGTCAACAATAAGAAGAAGACTGAATGGAAACAAAAATTTCAATGGTGATTATACTCCCATGTATTTAAATCAAAGAGGTCAAGATGTGGAAATGCAAAGGGGCACTGCTGTTAAAGAAGTGACTTTTGGCATGACTCAACTTACTCTCAATCCTGATGGGAAGGAAATTGCTTATCTTTTGCTTGAAGAGCACAGTCTACAAAGA
The DNA here is from genome assembly GCA_030848705.1 of Heracleum sosnowskyi. NCBI lineage: Eukaryota > Viridiplantae > Streptophyta > Magnoliopsida > Apiales > Apiaceae > Heracleum > Heracleum sosnowskyi. Next base: position 44,512,854 of record CM061239.1, on the reverse strand, counting down.
AGCTCCATACAGAATCTCAGAGCAGCTATTTACCAGATTAATGAGGAAGATGAAGAACTCAGAAATCTTAAGGAAAGACTGATTCAAATTCTTGAAGAAAAAGAAGAAAATTTGTTATCCAACTTCTTGAAGATGAATCTGTTTTATCAAAGAACTTAAACAGATAAGTTGCTGCTGAAGATACTTGTACATTTTGTAAATATGTTTTTGACATCATTGAATCTTAGGAATCTATACTTTATTTCACGAAGTATGAGATTGGGGGAGATTGTTAGATCAGGATTCAATGATCGTCAGGATCTAGACTTCAACTGATCAGGATTGCTGACATCATCAGGATTGCATGGTCGTCAGGATCAGGATGAATATCAGGACTGAGATCAGGATTGATCATCAGGACTGGAAGCTGATCAGGATTCCTACTTCGAGTTATATTTGGTGTCTAGTTAAATAAGGAAGATTATTCTGTCGGTTCCTGGTTTGTAGTAATGAAGCTATCGATTAAGGATAGGTTTCAATCTTTGTAATTGATTAGGACTTATCATTGATAGAGAAGCTGTGTAGTATATAAACACAGTTTTAGGTTTCGATTTATGTGAGACAAAAAGGGTGAACATAATCGATAACACACTCGAGTATTTTTGTAATCTAGAAGCTCTCAAGAACATCAGAATTTCTTAAGAGAGTTTTTGTAATCTAGCAGCTCTCAAGAACACAGAATTTCTTGAGAGAGTTTTGTAACAGTTTTATAACAGATTTAATAAAGCTGTTATTATTCTTTCATATTTGTGATTCATATCTTATTAAGTCGAGAATCTTATACAATTGTATTCAACCCCCCTTCTACAATTATTTATTACTGGGCAACAACACCAGATCCTCCACTTCCATCCAACTCATCCTCATCATCAAGAGAGTCATCAAATGCACAACTTTCACCTTGATCAGTTCTTGTAGCATTGGCTTTAGAGATTAACTCCTTTACTTTAGAGCTTAGCTTCTTCCCTCTCTTTGCCAGTAGCTTGTGAATTGTTTTAACAGCTTGAACTCTCTCCTTGTTGATTTTAGAGTTGAGAATTAAATTTAGCACTTCCATTACTGACCTTGTTTCCATTGTTGATGTGCCCTTTAGATTTAGATATGCACACTTCTTGGCACCATCCTTTGTGACCACTCCATAGCAGACACAGAATGGATTAAGGTACACCTCTGGAAGTTTCTCTGAGATTAGGTTCTGGATTTGCATCTGTAAAATTTCATTGAAGGTTGTATGGTTTGCTGTAATCTTGGCTTTCATCACACTCAACACCCTTGCTTGAAGGTTCTATAATAACTGCATTGTGATGAACATAGAAATTCCTGTGTCCAAGTACACATCAATGGCCCATCTTCTATCCTCATTGATCTTCACACATACACTTACAATCTTGCTCATCAGTAATGTTGAGATTTGAGTTAGGGTTAAGCTTGGCTTCCTCATTACCTCCTCAATTATCCTGTTGAGTTGTTCATCCTGATTGTGCAGTGTGCTCTCCTTGTAATCCACCATTAAAGTATTTGCCTCTTCCCGATCAATTTCAGTTCTCTCAGTCCACATAGTTGGTGAATTGCAGCATTCAGACAATTTCCCTTTGCTTTTCCCCAACTTATTTTGCTCCTCCTTTTCTCTCCACATCTTTTGTAATGCAGTTTCCTGAGGTTGAGGAGTTGGCTCTCTTATTGATATAGGAGGAAGTATTGGTCTTTTAGATTTTGATTTTCCTTGCATTTCCTCCAATACTTCTTTAGACATTAATACTTTCTCCCCATCAATTTCATATTCAAATAGGTTGCTAGCTCCATTTCCTTGTTGTTCTGCAAATTGCTCCCCCTTTCTTCCTCACTCCCCCTTACTCCCAGACTCTCCCTGAGATGCAGGCACTTCTTTTGCCCCACCACCTTGCTCTTGGATAGATTCTGATCTTACCCTTTTCTCCCCTTAGGTAAGTTGGCAGCATCAAGATTAGCAGATAAAAGTTGAATTGTCTGTTGAAGACCAGCAAATCCAGTAGCCACCAGGGTAGACAGACTGTCAAGCTTAGTTTCCATGGATAGGCACCTGTTTTCCAGGGCATCCAGTCTTTGGACAGTTTGAGTAGAGGTTCCACCAGTTCTCAACCTTCTTGGAGGGGAAGGAAAAGAGTGGGGCATGGAGGCTGAGGGGTTTCTCACACTCTCATGGTTTTTCTGAGTGATCTCATCACTCCTCACATTATAACTCTCAAGGCCTAATGCCTGAACAGTGTGGGCTCCCTCAATTTCACTCTGGACATACTCAAGTTCCTCTCCTTTTTCCAGCTCATTTGGTTGCCTCTTATTTTGTAGCTCACCTCTCTGTTCTTTTATTTCTCTTTTCTTTTGCACTCCCTCACTCATCCTAGATGCATGGGTATGAGCAGTACTTACATGCATTGAAAAAGAGGGTTTAGAATGTACCTTGATAAACTGAGAGAGTGGCACATCATCATCAGAGACATCTTCAATGAGAACTTCATCATAATTAGGCTGTGTATGACAACAGCTTTTCCAGAAATGTTATTGTCAGCTGAAGGGATGACAGTAGGTTCCACTGCAGCGTGGACATCAAGTTTGGTTGTGACAGCAACTTTGACTACATCCTTGACAGCAGGTTTGTCCGTGACAACAACATTTACATTGTCTTTGACAGCAACTGAGGCTGTGACAGCATCTTCCCTAAGGTAAGATGCTCCTTGGAGATTGAACAAGGCACTGGTTGTTTCATTTTCTGGCAGAGTTGTACCTTGTTCTAGCTCAGTGTTTGGAGGAGTGGTGTCCATCTCACTTTGAGAAATGGGTTCTCGTGGATCACTAGATGGGGGCTCATCCATGATTGGAGATGGATGATCAAAACCTGAAGGGTTGAGACTGTCCCCCTCTCTAGGTTGTTGAGAAGAAACAAAAGAATGAGTAGGGAAGGAAGAAGGTGAAGGTGGAGAAGAGAATATTGGCTACTCCACAGAGTGAGCTTGTGAAGCATCAATTGTTGAGGTGAAATCCTCACTGTGCCCCGACTCCATGTGTGTTTCTACAAGTGGAGGTTCCTCATGAGGTGAAACATGAGGTTGTGCAGACTCTGTACATGGTGCCTTGGGAGACATGCCAGTTTCAATAGATGTCCCTTGTTGAGAAGGAACATCTAGGGAGGTATTTGATGCCCTATTGTCCTCTCTAGTCTTTTGGGAGACTGCAGGGTGGCTGACTGTGGTTTTGGCCCTCTTAGCTCTCTTCTTCTTAGGCTCAAGAGGAACCACTATGGGTTCTGTTTGACTACCTTCCTTATTTGCTGCACTAGGTGCAGGAACTCCCTCACGACTCTCAGTATTACCACCAACACCAGTTTCTAGGGGTCTTTTTCTGGATTCTTGCAAGGCTTGTCTCTGTACTTTGGGAAGTCTAGAGAACCTAGGCTGAATTTATGGTGTAGAATGTAGGTTGGCTGAATTTGGGTCTAATCCAGCCTCATCCTCAAGAGAGAAGGTTTCTGTTAGATATGAATATCACTAAGAAACTAGACGGAGGGGGGGGGGGTGAATGGATAGTTTGAATGTTTTTCATTTTCTTGAAGCTAAAAATTGTGTTAGATTGTGTTGTATGAAAATGCGGAATAAAATAAACAGAACACACACAATCACTTTAATCTACTTTGTATTAAGTAAATCAAATACTACAGCTTCCAAAATTTCACAAGTGAAATTCTGGCTTCTAAACAAGAACAGTGTTTTCTTGTTTTCTTACAGAGAAAAGAGTGTTTGAATATTTCTGTGTATTACTCTCTCTTGCTTACTGCTAACAATAGGGTGTGCATAATATATATATCCTATACAAACTGGTGCACACTCCTATTTACACAGTTACCCCTAACTGTAACTCCAACTTGTCCTGCCATAAGAAGTTAACTGTGTCAGGAAGGACCACTTGCATTCTGTAGCCTTTCCCGTTTCTATAGCTGATTGTCTCTAATCTTTTTCTCCAAGTTTTGCTGTAGATTTGCCATCTGTCTTTGGACCACCTCACCGTAACAGATGCTTCAGTATTTGTCTCCTTTGAATCTTGGTTTGATACCTTAATTTGTCTTGTTATAAACGGCTAAGTGTTGACATCGTGAACTCCAGCATATTCCTGATTCTTTGACTTGTCGACATAGAACATTCTTGACTTTGCTATATGAGTATTACAAGAGTATGCGATATAGGCTTTTTGAGGACTTCACGATCTAGCCTTTTTGACGACTTCACGATCTAGCCTTTTTGACGACTTCACGATCTATCCTTTTTGAGGACTTCACGATCCAGCACAATCTGACTTTGCGATCTCAACACTTCACGACATGAGTCTTGAAGACTTCATGACATAGTTCATTTTGGACTATGCGATCTCAGTACTTCACGACATGGATATTTTGGACTTCACGACATAGCTCATTCTGACTTCACGATATAGGGACTTAGACAAATTTCTGCAACTTATTCCTTCAAGGCCTTATTCACTCCAATCCTGCTGCATGAACAAATTGAACTTCTTTCAGGACAATTATTCCATGGCCTATGTACATTCTAGGTGCAAGAAACTTACTAAGCTCATTATAACCTTGAGCATACAGAATAAAGCTAAGTACATGAGAACAAGACAAGTACAATGGAGACCTATACTATATCCAAGTGATAAACTTCACTAGGTCATGTAGAGTGACATAGTCACAATGTGTAGGCTTGTTAATAGTGGTATTCAGACATGCCTTGAGCCTAACAATCTCCCCCAAATTATGAGTAAGAATCTTAGGCACAATTTCATGTCTGATAACAAGCCTAACGTACTTAAAAGGAAATATGCTTCAGAGAAAACAACAGATGTGCATTATGAACAGAATTTGATTACAAAATAGAAAATGATAGCTTACAGATAATTTTTCTATTGCTGTGCAGCTTCAGATTCCATTGGTTTTCTAGATAGTCATCATAAACCTTCTTCTTTCTGGCTTCTTCCCTTCTGTTCATTTCTGAAATGGCTTCTAGAATTTCATCTCTTGCAATTAGTTCTTCTATGAGAGGAGAGTCTTCTAAGTCTTCAACTGTAGCTTTTAGGGCACTTTCCACATAGAAGTCCATAAACTCCATCCTTATTTTGCTTTTCCCTCCATTTCTGTTTTTGTACTCCACTACATAAGGATCTAGCTTGACTTTGCACAACCCTTTCTTCCTCAACTCTTTAGCCTTCTCTTCCATTTCTGTCATCTCTTTATCTTTCTGAATCTTCTTCTCTTCATTTGACTTCATCAAATTCTCTTGATAATCAGAGTGCATCTTCAAAAATCTGGCAATTTCAATCTTCCACAATCTTTCTTCTTTTTCTTCAAAATTCAGCAAGGCATTTATTCTTTCAAGCTCATATGTTGGAAAATATTGCCAACTCTCTGTCTTCATCTCTTTCTCCCTTCCATCAGTGTATTTGATCTCTAGATGATCTTGTTTCACTTTGACTTCAAAGATTCTTTGGGCTCTCAGGAATGCTAGGGCATCTTCATCATAGTCTTCATCTAGAGGAAGTACCTTTATCCCTACAACATTTGTGATCACTCCATTCCTCTTTGCTATCCTTGTTCTTTTGGATGTCCTTTTGATCTTCCAGTGCTTTACATGTGGTAGCTTTATTGAACAAGGAGATTTGGTCTTTAGTGCCACATCATTTGGAAGTTGCTTTAATCCTTTCCCTTTGATCCATTGTAACACTCCACTAGTTGTGACTTTGTGGAAGTGTCTTTTAGATTTTAATGTTGTGGTTTTACTTTCCTTCAGTGGCAAATCAGTTTCAGAAGTCTTGGTTTTAGATTTTGGAGGATCATTACTAACAGTACCCACCCTAGACTTAGAGTCTTGTGTTGTGGTTAAGATACTGCTAGCAATGTCCTTGAATTGCTGATTTCCACTCTTCTTCTTTTCAGTTTCTTTCTTGCTTTGTGAGTCCTTCTTGTCATTTTCACTTTCTTTGGATTTCTTGGAAGATTTGCCTTTGCTGCTTTCACTTGTCCCATCCTTATCACTCCTTTGTTGACTCCTTCTATAGCTCTTCTCTTCATCATCATCCTTCTCATCTTTCTTTTCTCTCCTTTCTTTGACTGACTCAGGAATTCTGCCATGGATTAGAAATGATTGGAGAATTTGAATTATCTCTAGCTCTTCTGCAGTCCTGAACCCTCTCTTTGCTCTCAGCATTTGCATCACTTGATTTATCTTTTCCTTGTTCTTCATCTACAATTGAGCATGGATCATTAATTGATCAACGGAGTTTGCATTAGATAGACTTTGGAATATTATGGTCCTTGGATTGGAAATGACCTCAGGCAGCTTCAGAAATTGATTCCTTTTCAGTTCATTGTACAACCTCTTGTTGTTCTCCCCATTCTTCTCAATTAGCTCCAGAAGTGTGTCCAGCTCAGTATACCTCAGCTTCTCTAGAGTGTCAAAGGACAAATGCCACAAGAAATTGTCTTTGGATACCATGATGATTTCTCTTAGATGAGCTTCCTTGATTTTCCTGACTGCCACTGTAAAGTATTTGATTTCTTCATTGAGCTTGCTTCTGTAATTGAGATTCTTACCAAGTGCACTGATTTGTATGGCTTTCAGAAACTCCAGGAAGGCCACATCATGATAGATGTTTGAGTTGACAACTTCCTGTAGCTTGGCCTCAGTGACAATGTTTACTTTGACTAGCTGAGCACTTGTTGTGATTTGAGGAGCAGAGACATCCATGGGCATTGTGCCAGGATAGAAAGTTGTTGTGACACTACTTTTCTGGCCAGCTATACTGGTGACAGAAACAGTAGGAAGGGTAAGAGGCCTTAGATCTTTCTTTGTGATTTTGCCCTTTTGCTTTTGCTGTTTAGCCAATGCCCCCCCTTTCTTTTCCAGAATGACTTCCTTTCCTTTGTCCCCCTTAAGCTTGGGATCATACAAGATGTCTTGAGCTTCTCCAGGAATAGGAAGGTTCATACTTTTCATCATTATGGTCATCATTTGTTGATGGACTATCAGGATATTTGAAGTTGTATTGCTTTGGTCATCCAGCTTGGCATTTAGGAGCTCCAAGGAATGAGAAATCCCTTGGTTTTCAGACTTCAGCTCATCCACTTCTCTTTCCAATCTATCAACTTTGGAGAAGAGTTGCTCAGATTTGAAAGAGTTGAGAGATTGGTCTTTAATCTTAGAGAAGTCAAACTTTGAGATGTTAGAGATGGGAACCTCATCTACCAGCTTGTCCCCATATTGATTCTTCCACATGACAGAAATCATGGAATTGGTGTTGATGTTGGATTGTAGTTGATTTTCTAGCTTGGTAGACAGCTTTTTCACATTATCAGAGACCATAGCCAGTGTGTAATCCATTATGGTGACATTCTGTGCAGTCTTCTTCACCTCCTTAAGGATTCCATCCACCTTGGGAAAATCAGAAAGGTAGGAGTTCTTTAGCTGAGCCAAGGATTGGTCAGTTTATTCTTTGATGGTTGATATTTCTGATTGAAGACCTTTCCCAAGGAAATGCAGAGCCTTTAGCTGACTTTTGTGGACATCATTGACAGCCTCATAGATTTCTGCAGGAGAGATACTTTTGGCATTTGACCCCAAGACAGTTAGGTAGTCCTCCCTGAGAAAAGCTAGAGCATCCTTGATCTTTACATATCTCTTGGCATCCAACCAGGCATCTATATTGCCATCATGTTGAGCCTCATCCACTATCTTCTCCTTTTGTGCTTCAACATCCTCCCTGTGGCATAAGAGAATAGATTCATAGTCTTTGTTGGGAAGACCACCTATCAGGAGATGTTGATCAATTTTAGAGAACTCATCAATCTGTGCCACATGTAAGTTTTGGAGTGCTTCTTCCGTCAATTGTGTGGGCACAGATGATGATCCTGAAGGCCTGTCATGTTGCACAGACTCCAGCCATTGAGACATGGTGGCCTGAGCCAAGTTAGAGCTAGTACTTGGCACTCCTGTCACAGATGAGGGTTCTGCAACAAGTATGGAAGTAGATTGTGTTTCCTCCAGCCTTGGAATAGTTTTAGAGTATGATGTTGTCTCCATTGAAATGGGATGTTTTACAGCATCATCTCTATTTTCCTGTGAAGGCATGTCCAAATCCCTGATGACTGGAGAAAGAGGCATAGAGTCTCCAGTAAAAACTGGTGAATCCTCCATGTTTGTGTTAGTGTCATTAGAATATGCCCCAGCATGCATTTCCTGACCAACTAATTAGGGGTCCTGGGTGGTGAGCACAGTGTCAAGCACCATGTCACTTGAATGGGGCTCATACACAGAATCAAGATGTGTATGATCAAGTGCAGGATTGTCATGTGAATGACTTTCTTGTATTGAAGAAATATTTGCTGTTGTAGATTCTGGAAGAATAGAGGGGTTTAGATTGGACTTTGGCAAATCCCCCTGAGAAATAGGAGGAGTTTCAAGGTTGATGTGCTCTCCACTCAGTGTATGATCTCCCTTATTTTCACCTGAGTCAAGAGTGAGTTCTTGACCCTGTGCTGACTCATTACAGGTTGTAGTGGGGAGACTACTCTTTTCAATAACAATGTCCTGTTGAGAGGACATTGATAGTAATAGGTTTACCCCTTTTAACACATATGAATCCTGTTGGGAGGATTTAGTGGTAGCTATAGTTTTGGATTTCTTCTTTTGTCTGGTGAGCTGTGACTCAGGTTCCTCACTTCCTAAATCTACAGACTCATCAATTATAGCTAGGGTTCTCTTCCTAGTCTTCTTTTTAGTAACACCAACCTTTTGAGAGATTGGTGCACTTGGCTCCCTAATTACTAAGGTACTGTTTGCAGGGGGTCACTGGATGGGATATGGAGGCTTGGGATAGACTCTGAAGGTCCTTCAGTCTTAGCCTTCCCTTTCCAGGAAAGTTCATGATATATGGGCTTATCAAGTGTGTAAGTTTCGAATGTGTCTTGCATATGCTTTGTCACACTGAAAACTACATCTACTTGATTCCTAGTGTCCAATGTACCAAAAATGACTTTGGATATGGACTTAGGATAAGCCAGTTTTGATGTATCTATTCCTTCTAATTCATGCAATTGATTATCTAGATGATTTAAGATGCATTGAATAAAACGAGGATAGAAAATTTCAGTACCTCTGTTGCGTGGAGTCTTACCTAGCCTTTGAGCCAACTCCCTTACAATGATTGATCCCACATTGATTTCCTGGTTGTAGGCCAAGGAATAGGCAAGCTTCACTGCAATGTGGCTGATTTGATCCCACCCTGTCTTTCTGCACAGGAATACCTTTTGAAGATCATCGAACAAGAAAGACCATTCCCTCCTGACATGCTTCTTGTTCAGCTTTGCCATGTCAATCTCATCAGCATACTTTATCAGGTCCATGAATGCCACCATTTCTGTGTCATTTGCTTCAGCATCATGCCCTTCAGTCTTGAAGCCAAATGTTTCATTCACTTCTTTCTCCCCAAACACCAATTGCTTCCCTCCAATTGTGCAGTGTATCTCTTGAAAGGAAGTGCCATCCTCCTCCTCCCTCTCCATTACAGTACAAGTCGCAGTCCTCCAGAATGCTTCCAGTATATCAACATACAATGGTAGGTTCATTGTCAAAGCTTGGCGAAGGTAGGAAGTGTTCAAAAAGCGTACAAAGCATTTGTACCTAGGGTTTGCCTCTGTTTCAGATGGGATGGTGAGAAAGTTGGTTTCTTCGGGAATGGTTAAAGAGTTTGATGAAGCAGCTGTTTGAGATTTGGGTGCCATTTCTAAGTTTGAAATTGAAAAAGGGAGAAGAGATTTGAACTTAGGTTTAAGAATTGAGAGTAATCGACAAGATGAAAAGATGTGAGAGTGTTTACAAAAAGTATTTATATGACTGAGACAGTGTGATATAGAGATGTGAATGTGTACAAACTATTTTGATGTCGAGAAGTCTCAAAATAGACTGTATCGCGAAGTTTTGCAAAGTGGATCGCAAAGTCTAGAAATGAACTATGTCGCAAAGTCTGAAAGGTAGAAAATATGAGGAGACTTTGCGATAGTATAAATACCCTGTCGAGAACTCTTTTTTTTGAATTTTAAACAATTTGTCAGACATATATCAAAATTCTGAAATAAAATCAATTTAAATCAAGATTCTGTTAATTATGTAGAGACTTGTCGATATAGTTATTCTGTGTTGCGAAGTCCACTAAGTAGATCGCAAACTCAAGAAATGAACTACATCGCGAAGTCTCACATTTTTAACAGTTTGCGATATAAGTCTGTTTATTTTGAACTAAGTCGTGAACTCTCAAAAGTACCTGTACAGAGATGTCTCAAAAGCTCACAACTCCACAACCAAATATGATTTTGAAAAATATGCAGTAAAATACTGAAATATTTATAAATCATATCTCAGCTAATTTTCACTCCAAATAAATAGTGCATTCAAATACAGTGAAAATTTACTGCTGCAACAATTAACTAGCATAATTACTTAGAACTACTAAATGAAGGATTGAGCATTCCAATTTCACTCACTAGTCTGTTGAAGACAACTTCATTTAGGGGTTTTGTAAATATGTCAGCTAATTGTTTTTCAGTTAGAACATAAGAGACTGCAATAGTACCATTTGCAGCATGTTCCCTAATAAATGTACCTTATCTCAATATGCTTTGTAGTAGAATGATTAACAGGATTGGCAACAATGGATATTGCACTAGTATTGTCACACATCAGGGGAATGTGCTCCATCACTAGTCCATAATCCATGAGTTGATTTCTAATCCAAAGCAATTGAGCACAGCAGCTTCCAGCAGCAATATATTCAGCCTCAGATGTAGATGTTGCTGTGGATTGTTGTTTCTTACTGAACCAGGACACTAACCTTTGACCTAAGAATTGGTAGCTTCCTGAAGTGCTCTTCCTGTCAATTTTGCATCCAGCATAATCAGAATCTGTATAACCAACCAGGTTGAACCCAGTGCCCTTTGGATACCATAAGCCAAGATTAGGAGTCCCTTTCAGATACCTGAAGATTCTTTTGATAGCCATCATGTGAGATTCCTTGGGATCAGATTGAAACCTTGCACATATGCATGTAGCAAATATGATGTCTGGTCTGCTAGCTGTGAGATAGAGTAATGATCCAACCATTCCTCTGTAGACCTTGATGTCAACTCTCTTGCCTTTCTTATCTTCATCAAGCTTGATTGCAGTAGACATTGGAGTTTTTGCAGGGGATGAATCTTCTAAACCATATTTCTTTAAAAGATCTTTGACATACTTAGATTGATTTATGAAGATGCCATCCTCCCTTTGATGTACTTGAAGGCCTAGGAAGTAGGTTAACTCTCCCATCATACTCATCTCATATTTGCTTTTCATCGGCTTAGAGAACCTTTCACAGAGTTTTTCATTTGAAGAGCCAAAGATGATATCATCCACATAGATTTGAACTAGAATGTTATCATTTCCATGCTTCTTGAAGAATAGAGTTTTATCAATTGTACCTCTGGTGAATTGATGCTCAAGAAGAAATTGAGATAGAGTTTCATACCAGGCTCTTGGTTCCTGTTTGAATCCATAGAGTGCCTTGAGCAATCTATACACAAAGTCTGGGAAGTCTTCATTTTCAAAGCCAGGAGGTTGAGACACATAAACCTCTTCAGCAAGATCACCATTGAGAAGTGCACTTTTCACATCCATTTGATACACCTTGAAATCTAAGTGAGCTGCAAAGGCCAAGAATATCCTGATGGCCTCTAGTCTAGCTACAGGTGCAAATGTCTCATCATAGTCAATGCCTTCTTGTTGACAGTATCCTCTGGCAACCAACCTTGCTTTGTTTCTTACCACCACACCCTCTTCATCCATTTTGTTCCTGAATACCCATTTGGTGTCAATGACATTCTTACCTTCAGGAGGTGGTACTAATTCCAAAACTTTGTTTTTCTCAAATTGATTCAATTCTTCTTGCATGGCAACAATCCAGTCAGAGTGCTTCAATGCTTCTTCAATTACCTTTGGTTCTACTTGTAACAAAAAGCAGCTGTACAAGCAAGTATTCATTGTAGCTCTCCTTGTTCTAACACCCTCACTAGGATCACCAATGATTTGTTCCCTAGTGTGGGCTCTGTCCCATTTCCTTGTGTGACTCTGTTCATCTCCTTGACTTGACTCAGGGTCATTTTGATCACCACCATTTGTATTCTCTTCTTCTCCCCATGTGTTAGTGTTCCCTTGCACAGGTGTTTGAGGGTGATCATCAGCTTCATTTCCTTCATCTTGTGGAACAGTTAGAACATGTGTCTCATCTTCACTCTCAGAATCTTCAAGGTAATCTTGATTTTCAAATCTTAATGGCACGCTGTCTTTTTCACTTGTAGCAAGTCCAGGAAATTTCTTGTCATCAAAAGTAACATCCATGCTTTCTATCACTTTGTGTTGCTCAGGTACAAACACTCTGTATGTTGTCCTTTCCAGAGAGTATCCAATGAAGATACCTTCAAATGCCTTTGCATCAAATTTTTCAACATGCTCAGATGTATCTTTCATCACAAAACACTTGCTTCCAAAAATATGAAGATGCTTGAAGGATGCTCTTTTTCCAGTCATCAAGGAATAAGAAGTTTTTCCAGCCTTCTTATTGATTAATGTTCTATTTTGCACATAGCATGCTGTGTTAACAACATCAGCCCAAAAGCTAGTAGGTATCTTTGCATCCAACAACATTGTTCTTGCAGCTTCAGTGAGAGTTCTATTCTTTCTTTCAACTACTCCATTTTGTTGTGGAGTTCTAGGAGCTGAAAATTGTTGAGAAATTCCTTTATCTTTGCAGAACTTATACAATGTTGAATTTCTGAACTCAGTTCCATTATCACTTCTCAAAGCAACCACAGAGGAACCAGTGCTTTGTGCTTCTCTATCAACTCTCTTGATATGCTCTATAATTACTTGAGAAGCTTCATCCTTGGAAGACAGGAATTCCACCCAAGTGTATCTTGAATAATCATCAACCATGACTAGAGCATATTTCTTCTTGGAAAGGGACATTACATTCACAGGACCAAATAGATCCATGTGAATTAGCTGCAGAGGCTTTGAATTTGAATTGAGCAATTTGTTCTTGTGACTTGACCTTTTTATTTTCCCTCTTTGACATGCTTCAAATGCTCCATCTTGAACAAACTCCAAAGCAGGCATGTCTCTAATGAGTTCTCTCTTAGCCAGGGAATTCATTGCCTTAACATTCAAGTGAGACAGTTTCTTGTGCCACAGCCAGAATTCTTCATTGGTGGCTTTAGTGTAGAAACAACAAATTTCTCCATTGTCTGCAGCCTTAAGATTTGCTACAAACAAGCTTCCTTTCTTCACACCAGTCAAAACAACTTCACCCTTCCTCTTTTAGAGATTAGACATTGATCTTCAACAAATTCCACTTTGAAACCCCTGTTAGTGAATTGTCCAATGCTCAGGAGGTTGTGCTTTAGTCCTTCAGCAAATTCTACATCTTCAATAATGACATTTCTAGATTTAACACTGCCATATCCCATTGTATAACCAATGTTGTCATTTCCAAAGGTTACTGATGGGCCAGCCTTCTCCTCAAAATGTGATAGCAGGGCTATATCACCAGTCATGTGACTTGAGCATCCACTGTCCAAGATCCATATGACTCTTTTATTCCTGTTGCCCTGCATTCACAAAATGACTAAGTTGTTTTTGGTACCCACACTTGGTAGGGTCCAGTTGATTTAGAGACAGTTTTGTAATTGATTCTTCTATAGTAATCAGCATTCTTCACAGTAGGAGACTTCACTGTGTTTGAGGCTTTAGAGTTGACACTCTTAGGCTCACATGAAGTCTTTACCCTCTCAACCTTGATTGGGGATCTTGTCCTGTGAGTGTGCATATGTGTGTGTGATTCACATGATTGTGCAGAGTCAAGTTTTTGCTTTAGAGATAAGCAATTAGCAATCACAGTCACATAGTATGTCATGCAGTTAGATTTACCACAGAAAGAATCATGGATATTGTTCATGCCAACAGAATGGTTACTCAGGTTATCAACTTCATTACTGACAGGTTTATTACACTTATGAGTCAAATGATTAACAGATATGCATTTTTGACATTGTTTTCTAGGAGCATTTGGCACATAAGCATAATTGTTGCCCTTGTTGTCACCTACCTTACCATTCATGTTCTGTTTCTTCTTCTTAACAACTTCTTTATTAACCTTAGGACTCTTGACAAGGTTGTCTTTGGTTTCTTTCTGATTTACAGATTTGGGAGAGGAAGAAGTGTCCTTAGCAGCCTCATCTTCTTCAAGTAATAATCTTCATCAAACTCAACAACACTCTTTTTGAAGATGGGCTCTTTAGCACCAGACAAAATAATTGGAGCATTTTTGTTTACAAAAGATTCTTTTCCTTTGCCCTTGGCCTTCTTCCTTCCCTTGTCATTCTCATAATCAAAACCAATTCCAACCTTATTGTCTTCAGTGTGTTCCTTGTGATAGGTTTGAATAAGCTCAGAGGAGTTTCTATAGCTTCTTATCTTTAATTCATTTTCAGCAATTTGTTCCCTAAGAGCTATTTCTATTTGTTCAGCACAAACTACTTTATTCTTAAGATACTCAACCTCCTTCTTCAAACCATCAAGGTTCACAACCATTAACTCAAGTTCCTCATTCTTTTCTGTAAGCTCAAGATTTCTAGTAGTTAGCCTATCAATTTCTTCATTTGCAACCAACATGCTAGTATGAATATTAAACATCTCAGTACTCATGTCTTCAACAGTTTGCTTGTATTGAGAGGGGGTCATATCAAGAGAAGTTAGGATAGGTACCTGATTTGAAGAGTCACCATCATCAACAAAGGCCATCAAGGCATAGTTTGAATACTCTTGTTCTTCTTCTTCATCAGAATCATCCCATCACTTTCCCTCTGCAATAAAAGCTTTACCCTGCTGTTTCTTGAGTAGAGCTTCATACTTAGCTTCAAGCTCTAAGTATGCTTTGTCCTTTTTGACATGTTTGGGCTTCTTGCACTCTGTAGCAAAGTGCCCAAGTTCATTGCAGTTATAACACCTTATCTTGGACCTATCCACACTCCCAGTCTTGTAGCCTCCTTTTGCAGCACCAACAATTCCTTTCCCTTTACTGAAGGTATTTGAGCCACTTGATCCACCAGAACCACCAGCATTAAATTTGGATTTAAATGGCTGCTTCCTTTTGAACCTGATGCATGTTAGGATACCTCATAGCCATATAAGTAAAAGATTTGTTTTCCATCTTGTCCAGTTCTTCTATGCTGTAAAAATCATCTTCCTCAGGCAGATTATAGATGACTTGAGACTCATCACCAGTGTCTTCAACTTCCAACTCCTCAATCTTGACTTGATTGACTTTCAGAGATTCCATTCTCTGACCTAAGTTGTCAGCAATAAGGGCACAAGAAGTGTTGTCCATCATTCCTTGCTTTGCTTGAATGGACCTCTTTTGAAACAGCTCTAGCTCATATGTTTTCAAAACACCATACAATACATCAAAGCCAATCTTGGTTAGATCTCTTTCCTTGAGAGAAGAGATCCTTGGCTCCAAGTGATCTGGTAGAGTTAATAAGAACTTCATGTTGAGTTCTTCTGTTTCATAGTGTTTGTCATAGAGTTTGAGCTCATTTATCAGCTTGTTGAACCTTTCAAACACTTCTGTGATTCCCTCCTTTGGCTGAGCCATGAAGGCTTCATACTGTGAAACCAGAATCTGCTTCTTGTTCTTTCTCACTTCTGGAGTTCCTTCACATAGCACTTCTATGAGATCCCACATCTTCTTTGCACTACTACAATGAGCAACAGTGCCATACATGGTGAAATCCATAGATTCACAGATAATGAGTTGGAGATTTCCATCTAGTGCCACTTTCTCCTTTTCAGGCTCAGTGTATTTGGAATGATCTTTAGGCTCGTAATGCATTGGTATCTTTTCAGTACCAACAGTTGTTTATACAATCTCAATCATTGGAATGAAGGGACCATGTTTTAAGATGTCTAAATACATGGGGTTTGAAGCTTTGATGAACAGCAACATCTTCTTCTTCCATAGATTGTAGTGTTCCTTGTTAAAGGCAGGAATCTTGATACTGCTTAGTTTCTGTGAACTCATTCTCGATCTTTTTCTGTTTGTGTATCAACAGCCTGCTCTGATACCACTTGTTAGATATGAATATCACTAAGAAACTAGACAGAGGGGGGGGTGAATGGATAGTTTGAATGTTTTTCGTTTTCTTGAAGCTAAAAATTGTGTTAGATTGTGTTGTATGAAAATGCGGAATAAAATAAATAGAACACACACAATCACTTTAATCTACTTTGTATTAAGTAAATCAAATACTACAGCTTCCAAAATTTCACAAGTGAAATTCTGGCTTCTAAACAAGAATAGTGTTTTCTTGTTTTCTTACAGAGAAAAGAGTGCTTGAATATTTCTGTGTATTACTCTCTCTTGCTTACTGCTAACAATAGGGTGTGCACAATATATATATCCTATACAAACTGGTGCACACTCCTATTTACACAGTTACCCCTAACTGTAACTCCAACTTGTCCTGCCATAAGAAGTTAACTGTGTCAGGAAGGTCCACTTACATTCTGTAGCCTTTCTCGTTTCTGTAGCTGCTTGTCTCTAATCTTTCTCTCCAAGTTTTGCTGTAGATTTGCCATCTGTCTTTGGACCACCTCACCGTAACAGATGCTTTAGTATTTGTCTCCTTTGAATCTTGGTTTGGTACCTTAATTTGTCTTGTTATAAACGGCTAAGAGTTGACATCGTGAACTCCAGCATATTCCTGATTCTTTGACTTGTCGACATAGAACATTCTTGACTTTGCAATATGAGTATTACAAGAGTATGCGATATAGGCTTTTTGAGGACTTCACGATCTAGCCTTTTTGACGACTTCACGATCTAGCATTTTTTAGGACTTCACGATCTAGCACAATCTGATTTTGCGATCTCAACACTTCACGACATGAGTCTTGAAGACTTCACGACATAGTTCATTTTGGACTATGCGATCTCAGTACTTCATGACATGGATATTTTGGACTTCACGACATAGCTCATTCTGACTTCACGATATAGGGACTTAGACAAATTTCTGCAACTTATTCCTTCAAGGCCTTATTCACTCCAATCCTGCTGCATGAACAAATTGAACTTCTTCCAGGACAATTATTCCATGGCCTATGTACATTCTAGGTGCAAGAAACTTACTAAGCTCATTATAACCTTGAGCATACAGAATAAAGCTAAGTACATGAGAACAAGACAAGTACAATGGAGACCTATACTATATCCAAGTGATAAACTTCACTAGGTCATGTAGAGTGACATAGTCACAATGTGTAGGCTTGTTATTAGTGGTATTCAGACATGCCTTGAGCCTAACCGTTTCATACCCAGAGGGACATGGAAAATCAAGGTTAGGCACTTGATCAACCATATGTTTGGTGAAGCAAAGTGGAATATGTGCATTTAAATTTTGTGAAGTGAGAGTTGTGTGTGTGTTTCTTTTCAAAACATTGCAAACCTCTGTGCAAGGATCATCTTCATCTAAATCACATAGAGAATTAAGACACATCATTAGAAAGCGGGGGTAGAGATACCTTCTTACCTATGGCAGCCTTGAGGTGTGCCATGAGTAGCTTCCCAACATCCACCTTGTAGCCATGGACAAGAGAGTGAGTTAGTTTCTTGATGTACATGGGTATACCATTCCAACCAGTGGTCTTTGTGGAGAACACCTTCACCATGGCATCAAGAATCATGCTCTATTCCTTCCTTAAATACTTTCTGTCCATTTCACCAGATGGGTACCACTTTGTTGTACCCTCTTCGAGAACGGGTCCTGAATACCCAATTTTCAAGAAGAGCTTCTTTAAGGTTTCATCACTTGCAAGCTATGTGTAGGTGTTTCCTGGTTCAAGCACAATTCCCAAAGCTTCATTGATGCCTTGAATAGTGAGAGTGTAATTGTGCTCTTTGATTTTGAATTTGATGAGGGCATTGTCTCCATCTCCCTGAGCAACAGCTGACTCCCAGAAGTTTTCAATCCTTTCTAGGTCTAGAACAGGAGTTGAAGTGATAACATGCCCAAGATAGGACTTATTCATGAAAGAAACAAGCCCTTTGAAGTCGTCACCGACATCATTTGGAGAATAGATACCAGTAAAGTTAGTCTGAGAAATTGATTGCTTAGGAGCCATTGTTGGTAATTGGAGTAAGAAAGAAGAGAGAAAGTGAGTTGATGGAGTAGAGAAGAAAAGTAGAGAAGAAAGTTGTTTTGCTTTGTGGTTGCTTTGTGTCAGTTTTGATTTTGTCTGATTAACTGTTGAATAAAGAGAGTAGCTCAAGCGTTATGCTGAAAAAAGGGATAATTGGAATCGTGCTATTACCCAGTAACTCCACCACGTGGGTTACTCCCTTTATTCTATGTCTACGTGGAGGTTGAATTAACAATTGTAACGGTCCACTACTTTTGACAGTAACCTGTGCGCTGAAACAAACTGCCAGTGACATTTGATGTGATGACGGTAGGTTTATCTTGACAGTAGCTTTGTCGCGAAAAACCTACTATCATCGTTAAGTAACTTAATGACAATATCTTTTAAAAATCTTGACAGAATGTTATTCACTACTGTCAAGAAACTAACTGTCATGACATTCTGTGACAGTTACCTTTCTTGATGACAGTAACCTTTGCGGAAAACAATAATTGTCAAGGATTTTAACAGATATTTTCATTAATTTACTTAACTCAAGAATCACCATTCACACATATTCAATTCAATTAATAATCTTTATTCATGCATAAAAGAGTAATCAGTCAATAAGCACAGATGCATACCACACAAAACATAAAACATGAAGGAGAAAGAAACACGTTTTATTAATAAAATCATCTTAATAGTAAAAAAAAATACAAATTAAGGTTTAATGATTTTATCAACTAATCCTAAAACTTCTGAACGAGTTTCTTCTTCAGTGCTTCCTTCCTGCTTGAGGAGCACTTGAAGTTCTTCCTCTTGAACTTGCCACTTAGCCTCTTCAGCGGCCTTAACAGCTTCTTCTTTCTCTGCTTCCTCATCAAGAAACTCATCCAGCTTCTGGAACATCTCGTCGATTACTTCTTTATGTGAGGGCTCACACCAGACTTTAGCTTTGTACTCGACTCCTACTTTGTTTTCCATTTTACCTTTTTCTGAATGTGAAACTAATATGGCCTAAGGTTCATTTTATAGACATACTAGGTGAATGGTAAGGTAAACGGTCAACAGTTTAGAGTACCCATACAACTACCACAGATAACAATTAAGAGTTATGTCATCCACTAATCCAATAATTAACACAACTATAACCAATCAGGCAATTCCTTTGACCACTTTCTCAATTTTTAAAATCATTCAAGTTAATGACACATAAAGTCTCACTAATGACAATACGACTAGCACAAAATTCAATTTTAGGAAAGTCATAGCCAACATGATGTCGAAATGAATAGTGACTATGTGGACAGTAACTTCTCATGACAGCAACTTGGTGGTTACTGTCACAAGCTACATACAGAGTTTGAAAATGTAAAAACTAGTAAGTTAACATACCAGATTAAGCATTCCCAATTCACTTACCAACATGTTAAAGGTGTCTTCATCCAATGGTTTAGTGAAGATGTCTGCAAGTTGCTTTTCTGTTGGGACATAGATCAGTTTCACAGTTCCTCTTTCAACATGCTCTCTTATGAAGTGATGTCTGATATCAATGTGCTTTGTCCTAGAGTGTTGAACAGGATTGTCTGAGATGGCTATGGCACTAGTGTTGTCACAGAAGATAGGAATGTTGTTCAACACTAGTCCATAATCCAACAACTGATTCTTCATCCACAGAATTTGTGCACAACAACTTCCAGCTGCAATGTATTCAGCTTCTGCAGTTGATGTAGAGACTGAATGTTGCTTCTTGCTAAACCATGACACCAATATTCCACCAAGAAATTGACAGCTACCTGTTGTGTTTTTTCTGTCAATTCTACATCCAGCATAGTCTGAATCAGAGTACCCAACTAGCTCAAATCCAGTATTTTTAGGATACCAAAGGCCTAGATTAGGAGTGCCCTTTGGATACCTAAAAATCCTCTTGATAGCAACTAAGTGTGACTCCTTTGGATCAACTTGAAATCTTGCACAGAGACATGTATCAAACATTATGTCTGGTCTGCTAGCAGTTAAATAGAGGAGTGATCCTACCATGCCTCTGTAAGCACTAGAGTTCACTTTCTTTCCCTTGAGGTCAAGATCCAGATTTGTTGATGTAGAGATGGGAGTTTTGGCAGGTGATGAATCTTCTAAGTTGAACTTTTGCATTTGGAGTTCTGTCAAGAACTCTTATGTGATCAATGATTACTTGAACAACTTCATCTTTTTGACTCTAGAAACTTCACCCAAGTATATCTAGAGTAGTCATCCACCATAACCAATGCTTATCTCTTTCTGGCTAAGGATGGAACATTAACTGGGCCAAAAAGATCCAGGTGGATTAGCTTAAGTGGTTCAGTGTTGGTGTTGACTTTCTTTGAACTGTGCATAGTTCTTCTCGTCTTTCCCATTTGACAGTCCTCACACAGTCCTTCTTGACAGAATTCCTGTTGAGGTAGTCCTCTCACAAGCTCCTTCTTCATTAGCATATTCATTGTCTTGAAGTTGAGGTGAGAGAGTTTTCTGTGCCAAAGCATGTTGTCACCAACTATAGCTTTACTGTAAAAACAATAAATTTTATCCTTCTTTGTTGAGCTCAAGTCAGCAACAAATAAGCTTCCTTTCCTTACTCCTTTAAGAGAAAGGCTTCCATCCTTCTTGTGATAGATATTGCAGACCATCATGTCAAAATCAACCTTAAATCCTATGTCACTGAATTGGCTGACACTGAGTAGATTGTGCTTTAATCCATCCACAAAAGAAATATCCCACAGTGTAACCTTTGATGTTGTCTCCAAAGGTTATGATTGGGCCAGCTTTCTCAACAAAATGTGATAGCAGGGCCTTATCACCTGTCATGTGTCTTGAGCATCCACTGTCAATGATCCACATGATCTGTTTCTTTTTCTTGCCCTGATTTGAAGAGCTTGATGATTCACCATCAGATTTAGCCATGAGGGCTAAGTTCACAAATTCTTCCTCTTCTTCATCATCAGAATCATCCCAGCACTTTCCTTCAGCCACATAAGCTCTCCCTTGTCCTTTCTTGAATTGACCACTAGCTCCTTTGTCCATCTTCTGAAATTGTTTTGGCCTTCTGCATTCTGTAGCAAAATGACCAAGTTCATTACAGTTGTAGCATCTGAATTTAGACCTATCCACCATTCCTGTTTTGTAACCTCCTCTAGTGACACCACCAGTAGCCTTAGAAGAACTTCCTTTGCTGAACCTAGATGTTGGACCCTGAGGCTTATATGGCTTGTCTCTTTTGAACCTTATATTTTTGAACTTCTTTGCCATATAAGCCATGGTTGGATTGTCCATTCTTTCCATTTCTTCTATTGAGTAGAAGTCTTCATCCTCAACATCATTCAGTTGCAACACAACCTTCTCCTCATCATCCACCACCTCTTCAATCTTTAGAGATGACATTTGAGTTGGTTGAAGGATTTTCAATGCTTCACAAGGTTGGGTGACCTTTGGCTCATGAGCTACGAGAGCACCAGACATAGTGGCCATCTTTCCTTTCAACCCACTTTGTATGGCTCTTTTCTGAAAGAGTTCTAGCTTATATGACTTGAGCACACCATACAATGGTTCAAGAGACACATTTTTCAGGTCTCTTCCTTCTCTGATTGCAGTAATTCTGTGTTCAAAATGCTCAGAAAGAGTGAGTAAGAATTTAACATTGAGTTCTTTCATCTCATAGAACTTGCCATGAATCTGGAGTTCAGTGAGAAGTTTGCTAAATCTCTCAAACATTGGTGTCAGTTCTTCACCAGGTTTTGCCATGAAGGCTTCATGTTGAGAAACAAGAATCTGTCTTTGATTCTCTCTGACCTCTTCACTTCCTTCGCAAAGCAGCTCGATTTTGTTCCATATCTATTTAGCTGATGTGCATCCAATGACATTCCCACACATGGCTTTATCCAAGGTGAGAGAATCAAGTAGGATGAGTTGCAAGTAGTCATCCAGAGCCATCTTTTCTTTTTCTGGTTCTAAAAACTCTGATGGCTTCTTGGCAACCCACTGTGCTGGAATAACAACATCATCCACCGTCGAGGCTGCAATCTCTTTTTGGGAACAAAGGGACCATTCTCGAGGATTCCCATGTATAGTGGATTCGCAGCTTTGATAAATAGCAAGATTTTTCTTTTCCATACATTGTAGTTTTCTTTATCAAAAGCTGGGATCTTGATACTACTTGACTTCTGTATACTCGTCATGACCTCAGATTTGTTTGTTAATCTGTCGCTCTAATACCAGCTGTTGGTCCTTGAGTATTGCAGAAGGGGGGTTGAATGCAATACTGATAAATTTCAACCCATGCTTCAACAACTAAAACTAAGATTAAATCTTATTAGCAGAAGAAATGCAATCACAAGTAGTTTTCTCACAAAATAAATATTTTATTTATTTTGCAAAGCGTTGCTACAACCTTGAGAAAAAGTATGTCTTTCTCAAGCTTTAATTCTTTTTAGTCCATTCAAGACTGGGAATTAGAGATAGTCTAAGTAAACTAATCCTATCTCTGTCATCACGGGTTTGTGGAGCTGCTGTCATTGTCTTGTGGCAGCTCCTTACAACTTGCACACCCATGTGACTTTCCTAAACTGCTATACAATTTGATTTATCAATGCCTAAAAGCAATCTAGATACATTCCCAGTTAAGCTAACACAATCCCAGTAGATGTTGATTTGTCATACTCATGAATTGGTAAGCTTTGTCTTGTTATCTCCAAAGCTTCTGTCGTAGTCTTTGCAGGCTTGATACAGTGTTGGGATACTGCAGCACGCCTGTTTCTTGAACATCCAAACTGTCACATGTTTGACTGGGTAGATCCCTAATTCAAAGTTTATCCCTTTGAGACAGTATCATGTACTTCCAAGTTTGCTGTCACAAGTATACGCTTTTGGTGACAGTATGAAATCCCTGCAATAGATGCTGTCAAGAGCTCCAAACTTGCTGTCAGGAGAATAGAGAGTTGCTGTCTCAAGGCTTCCGCCAATGTTGCTGTCAGAGTGAATATGTTGTCATGACTTGCAACATGTTGTCTTCTTGTAACCTTACTGTCAGTGATATGACAGTAACATTTATTCTTGCTGTCATCATGATATATTTCTTGAGGCTTGAACAAGTGAATGAACTTCTTCCAAGATATACAAACAATTTTATTACAGCAAATGAAATGGCTACAAGAACATACTCTGGCTGTGACAGTATGTTCTACTTAATGAGATTAAGTATTACTAAACACAAAGTTAAGTTGTCTTTTAAGCTATCACCCATAAATCCTAACACTAACCGATTAGTTTTTTTTTGCCAAAATGTATATTCTTTTTATATTTTCTAACTAATATCTCTCCTAACTAAAACCTCAAAAAATATACACGGACTATTCCATTTAGTAGCATAAAATACTAATATTACACATACTAATAATTAATCGATTACCTTTATTAGCAAAATCGTATATTTTTTTATATATTTTCTAACAAAAATTCTTCTTTTCTAAAATTATCACACACGACATATGTATAATTATCGGTTACCTCGAATTCGACACTAAACGCTGAAAATTAGACAAGGGCAATCCTAATAAATTATTAAATCATGTCGAGTCAAATAAATATTCATTATAATTTTTTTTAACAATTTAATATAGCAAATGAATGCATAAATTAATCATCAAAATATAAAAGCAAATATGACAACATATTAAAATTATTATTTATAATATTAATTTTAAAAATATAAATAAAGATTAAATTTCGTCAATTATATTAAAGACGAAACATTGAAAGTTTTCATAGTCTGGTCCTCCAAAACTTTGGTCACTCAATTCATAGTCATTAGATATTTCTGATCAAATCGATGAGAACTGTTAGATAAAATATTAAAATTATTATATAGAATATCTTTTCCATTTTTCCTAACTTAAACATCTTATTTTAAAAAAATATCACAGACAATTTCATTTAATAAAATAACATGATAAAGTTATAATTGTTAATAACTAACCCGTTACCTTTTTTAGCCAAATTGTATATTCTTTTTTATATTTTCTAACTAAAATTTCTATTTTTCGTAACTAAAACCTCTCATTTTCCAAAAATATCACGGACAGGTCTATTTAATAAAATAAAATAATAATAATAATATAATTACTAATGACTAACCGATTAGCTTTATTTTCCAAAACGTATATATTTTTTTATATTTTATAACTAAAATTTCTCCTAAATAAAACCTCAAAGATATCGGGTGCAATTCCATTTGGTAACATAAAATACTAATAATTAACCAATCTATTATCTATTATATATCTTATACTGCAACAAGGACTTTGTGAAACATTTTATTCAACAACTTGAAATTACATAACTACCCCTCCAAAGTCAAATGTTATAAAAATGTAGGAAAATTTTCATCTTGATGGGAATCGAACCTAAGACACTTCAATACTACTTACTAAGAATTTCAAGTCACCAATTTAACCATTGAGCTACTTGGGCTTTTTTGTTGTGGTATAAAACCCATTAGTATGGTAATGTCTTTCACAAATATTATTTTACACTTTAGTTTTTATTCAAGATTCTTTCATGATAATTTCATTTGTTTGATTATTAATAAAAGTGGTTATTGGTATAAAGTATATCCAATAGACACGTATCTCTTTAATTAAATTTAATTATGTTTCTTCCTTTGTATTCACAATTTTAAGACAAAGTACAAATGCATTTTTAGTCACATAATATCACTTTTTAGTCCGAGCATCCAATAATACAAAATAATACAAAATAGTAATCATTTTGTCTCAACTATGTTCATACATATCAGATAATATAAGTAATAATATAAGCACCTCTATAGTTGTTACCCTGAATAGAGATGAACGTAATCCGGATTCAGGTCGGATTTTTCGATATCCGATAGGGCCGGGCTTTTTTAAATCGAGACAAATTTCCTCTAAAATATTTATACCCGTGGATAGGGTCGGGTCAGGAGGGGCCAAATCGGATTTTTACAAATTATTTTAGATATTGATAACTTTAACTTTAACTTTTTTTTATTTTTTCGGATTTAATTAAAAAATTTAAGCTTTTATCCGAGATTTAATTGAAAATTCTAACTTTTTGGATTGGACTTTTATCCTGATCAAGACTACGTCCAAATCGAGATTAAATTTGGGTTTATTCGGCTCGAACCGGATCGGGGTTTTGTGAAAAATATGCGATTCGTTTAAGCCTGCGGGCTGGATCCAATTGAGGTGGACTTTTTTTTAATCAGATTTTTTCCGATTTTTTTAACCAGTTCGAACAGTTTTTTTCGAATACGAATTTGTGTGCATCTCAATCCTGCCACCTCATGCATTAAGGACAGGTATACTACTCCGGCCGCTTATAGAGAATTATGGTGCCCGGAGAGTATTGGTACTTTCGAAATGGAGCCTTTATTTGACACCTTTAACTAATTCCTATCTGATTATTAATTAGCTTATAAAACTAATTATCAAATGCATTCAACTAAAAACAAAATGTTCTTCGGACTAATACCAAACCGATCTTCCTTGCAAATCTTCTCAATCATGTCACATAGTGTCACCAACAAGTTCAAACTGGTGGCAGGATCACCACAACAAACTGAAGAATACTTATCATCGCAAAATTAAACTGACGTGAACTAGAAAATATCGTCACAAAATAACATCAAGTTCTGTCGGTTAGAGCGATCCCGTGCCTTGCACGGGGGGTTCGTGAGACAATTTATTCATCATAAAATTACTAAATTACCCTTATATAATAGCACAACAAAAAAAAAATTCCGATGGGAATTAAACTCTTGACCTCAAAATTAGAAGTAACATACCTTATCACTATTTTAGACATTTATTTTAATTGTATTTTGAAACTTTTTATTAATATGCGCAAATACTCAATATGTTATACTCTATTTTAGTACAAAAAAATTGTTTCTGATGGGAATTGAACCCCTAATCTCTAAATTAAAAGTAACATTCCTTACCACTATGATAGACATCTATTTAGATTGTATTATGAAGCTTTTTATTAATATGCGCAAACACTCAATATGTTATACTCTATTTTGGTCTCTTTTTGTAATCTACTTGGTAAGGTAGATAATTTATTTTCACAAGTGCCTTAAAATAATATTTCTAACCATATTTAAGAAAAACTCGCGCAAAATGTTCTAAAATTGTATTTTAAAAAAATGTTATAAAATTGGAATTGATCCATAAAAAAAGATTATATTAATATATTTATATTATAAATCATGTTTATTTGCATTAAGTACATAATGGCTCATATTATATATACTATTAGATTACAAATTCTTTTTTTTTGAAGAGCAATAAAGTAGAATAGAAAAACCCAAAAAGGCCATCCACAAGAGGTTCAGTAGAGTACAGAAACAACCCTAAAACATAACAAGGTTTCACTAATCCAGCCAAACCAAAAAAGCTAACTGCCTACACCAAAATAGAAAAAAGAAAACAAGTTTTTCACTAAACCTCTTTTCCATTTCAATTTGTCACTCCGGCATGGCCAGATTTGCATCCAACAAGTCCAAGTCTTCTGGATCCTCAAGACCTAGATCATTGGATTCACCACTGCTCCCAGAAGCTTCACCTTCCTGACCTACTTGAGGGTCTTCAACCTCCCCCTGAGCTAAACCCGATCATTGGATTACAAATTCTATATACTATCAGATTATATATATATTAGATTTTATCATTATTTTACATTTATTATTGTTTCATTATAAGATATTAACAACTTATAATTATATATGCATTTTTGAAATTTTAGCTACTAATAAGATTAAAACTTTAGTTTTATTATGATCCAATATATTATAAATCTCGTCTTCAATAGATAAATTTTATATGTTGATCATTTTTGAAAAATGCACTATAGTATATAAAGTATTGAACCCGAAAAATGCAAAAGAGTTTTATATTTGTATATTAATAAAAAAGTTTGTGTTGGAGATTTTTACAAGAAATTTGAAGTTGTCATCGTACGACTAAATCAAATCTAAACTAAATCGGTTTAATTTTTTTGAATATCTATGATAAAATATTAAAAATACTAAATGTTAAATTATTTGTGTCAAGTGGCAATTGTAAGGTGAAACGAGTGACTTATCACGAATCAGTTTAGCATTATCTTGAAAGGTATAAGTAATAGTTTTCTAAAATAAATTATATCCACAACTATACAATTATTGTATTCAACGTGTCTGCAAGGAGACCCTTCTTAAAATGGGCAAAATGGTATGCATTCGTTTAAATAGTGTATCCACACATACTAATACAACTTGTACTTCTACATTTTTACTCTATTATGCACACCGATCAAATTTTACAACACCCACTTAACGACTACCCCATGAACTACAAACAGGTAAATGGAGTGTCAACGTTCCCCCATGCAATGAAAATGATAAAAGGCGCCCAATTCTCTTTCAAAGTGACACTAAAACCATCTTCTCATTCAAATACAATTGGAAAAATTATAATCGGCGAAATCTTGCACTACACAAGGTCACGACTACCCCATGAACTACAAACAGGTAAATGGAGTGCCAACGTTCCCCCAGGAAATGGAAATGGTAAAAGACGCCCGATACTCTTTCAAAGTGACACTAAAACCATCTTCTCATTCAAATACGATTGGAAAAATTATAACCGACGAAATCTTGCAGTACAGAAGGGTCGTGCGTACCAACAAAACATGTTAATTAATCAAAATATTTGCGCCTACTCGGGTCATAATAACAAGCTTATAGACTGGGATTTTGTGAAACATGTATCATCAAACCTTCGACATATTTCCTACTGATATACCGTTACATGCTTATGTCTTTTCTTCTACATGCATTCCATCAAACGATGAGACCAACATAACCGAAAGTAACTAGAGCATGCCCGTGCCTCGCACGGGCTATAAAGCTAGTTACCTTTATTAGCCAAAGCGTATATTCTTTTTTATAACTAAAATTTCTACTTTTTTTATTTTTCCTAATTAAAACCTTACATTTTCTAAAAATATCATGAACGGTTCTATTTAATAAACTAAAATAAATTTATTATAATTACTAATAACTAATTGATTAGATTTTTTTTGCCAAAGTGTATATTATTTTTTATATTTTCTAACGAATATGTCTCCTAACTAAAACCTCAAAAAATATCACGGGATATTCCATTTATAAGCATAAAATACTAATTTTATAAATACTAATAATTAACCGATTACCTTTATTAGCCAAATAATATATATTTTTATATATTTTCTAACTAAAATTATCACAAACGACATCTATACTATTATATAAAAGACAAAACATTGAAAGTTTTGTAGTCGGTTTGTAGTCTGGTCATAGGTCACTCAATTCACAATCATTAGATCTTTTTGATCAAATCAATGAGAGTCGTTGCATAAAATCCTAAAAATTATTATATATGGCACATTTTCTCTTTTTCCAAACTAAAACATCTTATTTTCCAAAAATATCACCGGAAGTTCTATTTATTAAAATAAAATAATAATATTATAATTGCTAATAAATAACCAGTTACTTTTTTTTAACCAAAGTGTATATTCCGTTTTATATTTTCTAACTAAAATTTCTACTTTTCTATTTTTCCTAACTAAAACCTCTCATTTTCCAAAAATATCACGGACAGTTCCATTTAATAAAATAAAAGAATAATATTACAATTACTAATAAGTAATCAATTAGCTTTTTTTAGCAAAAACTTAATTTTTTTTATATTTTCTAAACTAAAATTTCTCCTAACTAAGAGCTCCCATTTTCCAAAAATATCACGGGCAATTCCATTTAATAAAATATAATATTTATTAATAAGTTAAATATAGAGTAGCCTTTCTATTTTTTCAAACTAAAATATCTCATTTATCAAATATATAACGGACAGTTTCATTTAATAAAATAAAATAATAATATTATAACTTCTAATAACTAACTAATTACCTTTTTTTAGCCAAATTGTATATTCTTTCTTATATTTTCTAACTAAAATTTATACTTTTCTATTTTTCCTAACTAAAATCTCTCATTTTCCAAAAATATCACGGGCAGTTCCATTTAATAAAATAAAATAATAATCTTATAATTACTAAGAACTAACTGATTATTTTTTTTTGCCAAATCATATATTCTTTTTTATATTCTCTAACTAAAATTTCTCCTAACTAAAAGCTCCCATTTTCCAAAAATATAACGGGCAATTCCATTTAATAAAATAAAATCTATATTATCTTATAATAGACTAGACGAAACAACACATTGTGCGAGATATCACAAAAAAGTTGACTTATAGCTTAAAATGAGTAAGTGCCATATAAGTGATAAGTTGATGAATTCTTATAAGTTATACGGGTGTTTGGATAAATTTACTTATAAGTTAGTTAAGAGTTTGCTAAATTAAATTTGAAAAAATAATTATTAAGTACAATGATTTCAACACTTGCATTTTAAATTAAAAAAAATATTTAAAAATACAAAGGTAAAAATATAAAGTATTAAAAAATAAAGAAATCAAGTAATAAGCACTACACCATAGATTGCATATTGCAACAACACAAATATATTGCCTTAATGCCTATATTTGTTGCATTAGACTTAATTGCAACGAATGTCCAAAATTTCACCGTTGCATCCGCCCCTGTTGCAATAGAGCCATTTAGCAACGATTTTAGCTCCATATAGCAACGTTAAAAATCATTGCAATATAGGCATGTAGCAACGTTTTATGGTCTTCGGCAACATTTTAAAATCATTGCAGTAGCAAATGGTTGGCAAACAAGTCACTTTAAGGCAACAAATATTAGTCCAATTGCAATGAATTTTTAGACAAATTGCAACAGTTTAAGCCCTTATTGCAATAATTTTATAGCAGTTTTAACATTATTTGCAACATTTTTTGGCACAATTGCAACAATATTTAAAAATAAAATTGTGTGATTTCATTTGAATATTAGACTAGCCAAGCATAAAAGCCACAAATCCAAGCAATACTAAACATCAATGTCATTTCATACAGAACACTAATTACCAACAGTTCGAAAGCAGCACCATGACTACTACTACGTACGACATCATCATAGAAACCATCCGAAAAGTAACTCTAAAAAAAACGACAAAGTGTTGTATGCACATACACTTAATTACTGAGCAAAACATGCTAAGTCGCATGCACCTACTTGTACAAAAGGAGTTAGCCAACTATTATATATAATTTAAACATAAGGTTATCATGTGGCAGCTTCATCTCCATCTGCAGTAGCCTCATCGTCTGAATACCTTCTAGGTGACCCATTTGTTTAATATACTTTTGGAGTAGCAGTTAGAGTAAGTTGGAGTAAGCGGGGGTGTAATATATGCCACCAACACTCCCCAAAGCAACGCCAAGGATTCCAATTATAGTACTGACTATGATTCTCCGGCCAAGTTTCATTTCCTGTAAAGCCAAATAGCAGGTGTTAGAGTTGCAAATTTCTGAAAACTGATCGACAAAAAACAAACATGTCAGTTAACCTTTATAATAACAGTGTGCATCTACAAATAAAACAAGCAACTAAAAGTTGTACATATATGGTTAGAACCAGTCAGAAGACTTCAAAAAAATTACGAAGGAGGTTAACAAACTTAAAGATTAGCTCTAGAAAAACTTACGGGCCAAAAATATGTTACTGATGGAATCTTCATAAGGCTTTTTTTTGGCAACTACATTGACAACTATAACTACTTTTGGAAAACCTATCTCCAAGGATAACCTGACATTTTTTAAATTATTACAACCCAACAATTAGCATCACTGCCTCATTTTTTCCCCTCCCAACACTCCCTAAAATGAATTATCCCTCATCCTATCTTCTGAACTCTAAAGCTTCCACAAAAGTTAACAAAAAAAATAAAAGAGACAACAATGAAGCTCTTTCAAATCTTTCAAATAAAATAAATGGCCTAATTTTTACATCGGCTCAGGACCATTCATACATTTGAGCAACAGCGCAGTACTCATCATCCTCGTCTCATTTTGCAGACCGTAATCCAGACCCATTGTTCATACCAAAGTCATACATATCATCTGCACCTTCAAATGCACCAAATTTATCGAATTCTAATGATGCTAATTTCAAAGCCCTCGAGATTCAAATAGCTACGTCAAATCGTGAAGCTCACCTTGCTGCCAAAATGTCGGAGAATATCTTGAAGAATCCATCTACAACAATTAGATGCTTTTAGAAATGCTAATGCTAATTTTTATCAAGTCAAACTGCAATTCAGCTACGGCACAATACAGTACCTCAAGGTAGCAACAAAATCTGAATCAAATTAGCTAGACAAATTTTACCACATGACTTACGAGAGGGAGTGGATGAAATTTAATGTAAATGGCATCAAAAGATTCAAAACGATACTAGAAAATATGTCAAGTTTCCATAAACAAAAACTATTATAGGGAAGAGCAAAACCATATAAATAAATGAAACGTGACACACACAAGAAGATTGGTATAATAGGTCAAAGGGTCTAGATCAACCATCAATCAGTATCTCTTAAGCAACTAATCGAGAATATATTATAAGCCAGCACCGATATAAGATTTATGTATAATTATATTATCATTTTCCAAGCACAAGCGATCTGCCTCTCCAGAGTCCTCGTACAAAAGTAGCCGATCCAAAAGCTCTATTTTCCAAGGCAGAAAAGACTTCTGTTTAATTCCTTTGGATTCAAAGAGGATCCCAGCTTGGGAAGCAGTAGCAGTACTAACAGTTTTCTGTCGATGACCAATAGCTTCAACAGGAAAGAAATTAGAAGAAACTGAAATGGATGGAAGAACTACTGATAGACCATCTTCAGTTACCAGATAAAAATAACCTTTATAGGTACAACCTACAGCTTCGCCTATAGAAATATTCGAGCCTTTCGAATTCAAACTTAATTCATTTCTTACCCATTATAATATAGGTACAACTTAATTTAACACATAGGAGAAGGAGGCCTAAAGAATGAGAAGTAGTAGTAATTGCTCGGATTAACCCCCTTCCGTTCCAGACGACCTAGAGGCTAGAACTCTACTCCTCTCCCATTCCAGTACACACCTGCAAACACAGAGTTACGAGCAAATCATCTTTTCAGATATAGAAGATCAGTGATCACATCAATGAACTTATGATCACAGTAATAAATTTTTAGAACTCAAACAAGTTCACATGGTTCCAGTACCGTAGTACCAATTGATCGAGTTGAATAGCGTATCTGTCTTCAAATGAATAAGTAAATGAACTATTACATCTAAAACTTTGTTACTAAAACTGGTGCTTTCTCGAGTATGCACAACATTATCATCTACTTATCTGACAGCAGCTCTAGACAATGAAAAAGATGAAAGGAACTACATAAAGTTTTAAATCCAAGAGAATGTAATTCTGATATGGCTAAAATACATAAGGCGTTGACCACATCCATAAGTCATGTTATACCTCAATAATTAAAACAAATTGCAGTAGAAAGACATGTGATCTTAAATTTAAAGTAAAGACTCTCATACAAATTAATATGGCAGTACACAACACCATTTAACTGAATATCACAGTTTCATATTTGTATTTCAAAGTAATCAAGAAATTGGGGAAATTTGAATGAGATGACACAGAGGTGAGAACAAGCTTAACAAGCCTCTACTATAATTACACAACATAGAAAACTAAGCAAGAAACCACATATATCCAGAGTTGGGCATAACTCAAACCAAAAGGAGCAAGAAAAAACATCTTCACCACAGTATCTATGCAAACACAGAAATTATAACACAATTCATAATCACACATGATAGTGTTAGTGTATACAGCTTATAATCAATAATATATCTGCTCAATTTTCTCCTACATTGGCTGCCGAGCTTGTTTCTTTTTAGCTCTGCAATACTTCTCACCATGACCCAATTACAAACACAAACATACAAACATATACTAATTCAAATATAAACATATACAAGCATACAAACATACACAAAACCCAAGCATACAAAACATACAAACATATACTAACACAAAACATAACACAAACTACAAGAAAAATACAAGCACAAAATTACAAACCCAGACAGAACAACAAAAATTAATTCAAATTAGCAGCAAAATAAACTAAAAGCAAAATTATAATTTAAAACCCCTAATTATCAAAATCCCTAATTTTAAAAGCAGGTTTAGGGAGAATTCATCTAAAAGAAGATTTTAGAATCGATTTAGGGAAAGAAAATACCTTTTTGGAGCTTCAATGTTCGAGCTTGAATCTTCGAGCTCTCCCTCCCTCACGTTGAGTATTCTCTCCATCGCGTTCTCTCTCTCTCTCTCGTGCGTTGTCTCTCTCTCTCCGTTCTATTGTGTATTGTGTCTGTGTTGTGTTTGTTTTGAGTCAAAGGTTTTAGTCAAGCCCTATTTTAGAAAGCCCGGGCAAAAAAAATTAGAAGACCGCTTAAATTTTGACAAGCCCGCCAAACTTACCCTCAAAATTTTGAAATTAATGGCAACGTTTATTTATATTCGTTGCAATATAATTCAAATGTCGCATGAATTAAATTCAATTGTAACAGTTTTAAAAAACATTGCAATATTTCTAATTTTATCAAAATTTGTCACTAAATAGCAACGATATTTAAGGAATTTTTTCAGTGGCCGTTGCAATAGCCAATCTATGGTGTAGTGAAGTCAATAAGTTCAGGAAAATGTACCCCATTATTAACATTCAACTTATCAACATATAAGTTATAAGTTGAGGTCATAAGTTGGGTTAACAAACACCTCCATAAGCTATTACAGGTTTATAAGCCATAAGTCGGCTTATAAACCCGTTGCCAAACAGGCCCATTATCTGTATTATATTTTCTAACTTAAAAAATTCATCTTCTAAAAATAACACGGACAACGTATATAAAAAAAATAACATAATTTAATATAATTATTAATAAATAACTAACTCCCTTTTCAGCACATTGTTGTTTTATATTTTCTAATTAAAACACCTCATATTCTAAAAATAACACATACAACACACACACACACACACACACACATATATATATATATATATATATATATATATATATATATATATACTAGCTTATATCCCGTGCGACGCACGGTCTTCTTTAATATTTTCTTATTTTTTATTTAGATTTTAGTTATTATATATAATTTGATAAAATTCTAATATATATATACCGGATTTATAAATCTAACAATTTAATATCTAAATTTAATATATTCTTGACGTAATCTATAGTAGTATTTTAGATATTAAAATATAAAATATTTTAAAATAACAGATCTAATGATTCGTATTTTTTTACTCTTAAAAATCTAAAAAGGGACTCAAATGTAAATATCAAAATATGTGCTCGTGCAATATACCGAGTTTATTTGAATATACTATTACTTTTATTTTCATTAATTATCTCGTTTAAATTGAATGTTAAAACAATTATAATAAACATGAATTTCATAAGTTTAATATAATAATATTACCAATATATCTGTCTTTTGCCGTGTTATTTTTAATTTGAACATGAGTTGTTTCAGTTAAAAAATATAAAACAGGTAATATTCTTAAAAAGACAATTAGTTACTTATTCACAATTATATAAATTATATTACTTTTTTTATATATGTCGTCTGCATTATTTTTAGAAAATGTTTAAGTTAGAAAATATAAAAGAGGTAATGTGTTTTAGCTGAAAAGAATAAATAGTTATTTATTAATATTTATATAAAACAATATTACCATTGTATATTTATTTTGCATGTATTATATTTAGAAGATAAGTTGTTTTAGTTAGAAAATATAAAACAAATAATGTGTTTTAGCTGTCGGTTATAAATATATAATAATATTACCATTTTATATATATGTTGTCCGTCTTATTTTTAGAAAA
The DNA here is from genome assembly GCA_030848705.1 of Heracleum sosnowskyi. Lineage (NCBI taxonomy): Eukaryota > Viridiplantae > Streptophyta > Magnoliopsida > Apiales > Apiaceae > Heracleum > Heracleum sosnowskyi. Next base: position 44,477,546 of record CM061239.1, on the reverse strand, counting down.
TGATTTGTTTTAGTTAAATAGATATATGAAATATGTAATATGTTTTAGCTGAAAAAGGTAATTGGTTATTAATAAATTGGTTTCCATATATGTGTATTTAGAAGATGAGTTGTTTTATTTAAAAATATAAAAATAATATGTTTTAGCTGTAAAAGGTAATCGTTTATAAATATATAATAATGTTACCATATTATATATATGTTGCCCGTTTTATTTTTAGAAGATGAGTTGGTTTAGTTTAAAAATAATATAAAATAGGTAATGTACTGAAAAAAGTAATTGATTATTAATAAATTGGTTATAGATAGGCCCGTGAATCGGCCCAAATACCGACCGACCGACCGACCGACCAAAACTTTTAATGTTTCGTCTTCAATAATATAGTATAGATATATATATATATATATATATATATATATATATAGGTCATTGCTCCATGAAGAACATTATTATATAAAGAACAATAAAGAACATCATAGAATCTTACATAAATTGCATGTTAATTCTAATTTTCTCACCAAAAAAGGTTTATTACGAATAAAAATAGAATCTAACAAAAAATTAGAATCAAATAAAACATGATTACATGTAATTTCATTGTGATAAATATAGATACAAGATTCTGTACTGGATTCTATATTGAATTATATGTAATGTTAAAATTTTAAATTTAGATGAGATTCTACGTTAAATTCGATATGTTAGACTTAATTGTTGTTCAATTTTATGATTCTAATTTTAAAAAATTAATTTTTATGAAAAATAAAATGTTTATGATGGTGTTCTTTATATAAAGTGTTCTTCCTAGAGTGCAACTATATATATATATATATATATATCAATACTATTATATAATAGACGAAACATTAAAAGTTTGGTTGGTCGGTATGGTACGTTGTGATTTTACTTAATTGCCCTTATTTTTGGTTGGTCGGTATGGTACATTGTGATTTTACTTAATTGCCCTTAATTAGTTTTTACTTATTTAACCTTACTTATTTATAAAAATATATTATTAAATAATAATATTACCTATTTATAACCAATTACCCTTTTCACCTAAAATACATTATTTTTTCTATTTTTTCTAACAAATTCCCCTACTTTTTCAAATATATCACGGACAATTACCCTTTTTAACTAAAACATGTTAGTTTTTTTATTTTTCCTTACTAAAATCCCTCTTTTTCCAAAAATATCACGGACAAACATTTAGTTATTTATTTTTAAACCTATTTTAATATTATAATTATTTTTTAAAAGTTTACCTATTTTAACATATCTACTTATTTTTCTTAGCAAATGCAATTACTAAAAATATTAAAATATAAATAATCAAATACCTATTTATAACCAATTACCTTTTCAGCTAAAACACATTATATATTTTTTCGAACAAAGTCCATACTTTTCTAAATATATCACGGGAAATTGTCTTTTAGAATTTACTTTTTCTATTTTTTCACTAAAATCCATTCTTTTTCCAAAAATATCACAGGAAACCTTTTACTTATTTATTTTAAAACGTATTTAAATACTTTTAATTATTAAATTTTAAAACCTCATTTTCCAAAAATATCACGGGCATTAACCTTTTTTAACTAAATATATGTTACATTTTTTATTTTTTCTTACTAAAACCCCTCATTTCCAAAAATATAACGGGCAAACCCATACTTATTTATTTTAAAATCTGTTTTAATGTTTTTAATTAATTAAAAGTGTTTAGCTATTTTAACATGCCTACTTATTTTTTGCACAATTACAATTAATAAAATATTAAAAAAATAATATTTAACAATCCGTGCATCGCACGGGTTTTAAGCTAGTATATATATAATAGCGATGTTATTATATATTTAAAACCAAATATTTTTTCTAGTGAAAACACATTATCTACTTTATATTTTATAACTAAAACAACTCATTTTCTAAAAATAACACGGGCGATGTATATATAAAATAATAATATATTATATATAATAATAATAAATAATCAGTTGATACTATTATATTAAACTTATAAAATTCATGTTTATCATAATTTTTTATAACTTTCGATTCAAATAAAATAATTAATTAAAAATAAAAGTAATAGAATATTGAGAGAAACAAAAAATATCACGGGTAATTACATTTTTTAACTTACTTTTTTTATTAATCTTACTGAAATTCCTCCTTTTTGTAAAAAATATCACTGGTTAAACCCTTTACTTATTTATTTTAAAACTTATTTAATGCTTTTAATTATTAAAAAAAATTAACATGTCTACTTATTTTTTTTCAACAAATGCAATTAATAAAATATCAAAACGTAAATAATATAATAAAAAATTATCAAAAATAATCCGTGCATCGCACGATTTTTAATCTACCCTTAAATAATAATACTAAACTATAATAAGAAAAATATTGTATTTTATTAATAAAATTAAATTTACATTAAATATATTTTAAAATATTATATTTTATTATAAAATTTTAAAATTTGAAACGTTCAAAAGCAACCCGTACTTTGCACGGGCTTGCAACCAAAATCAAACACAAATGCAACTTATAAAATTTAATAATTAGAATCATCTTTGATTGCATAATAAGTTGTAAAAGTTAGTACCCCTACGGAGCCTTGTTGATAGCTAGAAACTCAACCCCAATTATTAATTTGATTGAGACGAAACTATTTGTGAATTCTCAACTACGCATGTATCTATATATGTATATATAGATATGTATTTATAAACGAAAGATGAGGGGATGTAACCTGTAATTACAAGATTTATTCATCTTCATCTTCCTTCACCCCTCTTACTAACAAACTTTTTGAATTTTCGGCTGATTTCAATTTCTTTTTAAAAAAGTTGTATCTGGTTACCTCTCGTTGCTTTGGTTGAATTCGGTTGCTTCTGGTTGCGCCATATTTTTATAAATATTTTTAAGTTGCATCTGATTACATCTAGTTATAAAATATATTTTTGCAAATATTTTCAGAAAACGATAAAATTACAAAAAAAATAGTATTTTCAATAATTTGTCATCAATAATTTGTTTGTCTTGTTCGTGGAATCAGAAAGAATCAAAGAATTATAGGTGCTGAATATTTATATGCTCACGCGATAAAACCGAATAAAATTATCAACGCCGGCCAATCTGATCCAAAAACCCCAAAGCCAATTCCAATTATTCAACCACCACATTAATAAATCCAAAGCGATAACTCGCGGGGATGAAATTTGGGAAAGAATTTTCAATCCATTTAGAAGAAACCCTACCCGAATGGAGAGACAAATACTTGTGTTACAAACCCTTGAAGAAGCTTCTTAAGAACTTTCCAGATTCTTCTTCTGTCGCCAATCTCCCACCGCCCGCCGCCGATGCGGCCGGTGCTTCTCCGGCGTTGCCTCAACATCTACAGGAGTGGTTCGTTAAGATTCTCAGCGAAGAGCTTGAGAAATTCAACGATTTTTATGTTGATAAGGAAGAAGAGTTCGTTATTCGATTTCAGGTTTTTCTTCGATTTCTTCTTTCGATTAATTGCTAGTAATTGTTATTTGTTCAGTCTATGCTCTTGCTAAACAGTTGTATTATATGATTGATTATGAATTTGAAGATGAGTTGTAGCTAAAGTTAATGTGAGGTACTGTGTAAAAGTTACAATACTTGGAATTATAGAATTATATTGACATTTGATGGTACGAGTGAGGAAGTGAACACTACAATGCCAACCTACTTTAATTAGCAATAAAGCAATATCAATCTACTACAAGTACAATGAAATTTTAGAATAAATGAGGATGAACCCAGTTTTGTGAAATGCGCAAAATCAAAAAAAGCGCAAGCTCTGTTTTTGAGGCGCGACTGGCGATTACTCGCACGATTTTTTGCCAAAAATGAAATTATTTACATAATTATCTATATTTATACATAAATACTTCTGAAAAATGTTAGTTATAAAATTTAACTCTAAAATGGTATGTAAAACATTTTCAAACATAATAATAAGTCCCGAACTTAGTAGAGATAAACATAATAAAAAGTCTCAAGCTTAGTAGAAATATCAACTTAGTAGGAACTAGGAATGTCACACAAAATATTGAACTATCAATCGATGATATTTAGCAAGTCAAAGGCTTCCGGTTCCCTCGAACTCTCTTTCTTCCTCATCATCTTCGTCTTGAAGAGTTGAAGAACAAGAAGCTCTTTCACTTGATTTTGAGGTGTTCATGTTTCTTGTCAAGCGCCTAGTACGATATAGCGGTTCTTCAACTCCCAGAAGCAATGCAAACATCATCCCAAGTAAGATCTTCTCCTTCATGCACATAACATAATTGGGATCCACATCGTCATCATCGAGGCCTTTTCCAAGCAACCACTCATTACAATCGTCAATTACATCTAAAGCAATCGGGTCCTGGACATCACGTGCATCAAACCTACGTTTCAGTGCTCTATTATACTTGACATATACCAAGTCGTTGAGCCTCTTTTGAGTCAGCCTATTCCTCTTTTTGGTATGCATCTACAAAATGATAACAATTCCCTAACGAACATTAGGACATATGGTTTACTAAGATGGTTGGAGGCAAAAACTCATGTACCTGCCTGAAAGATTGATTTTAAGATATAACTTACATGTTCAAAAGTACTCCAGTTGCGCTCACAACCTGATGCACTGCATGTCAGGCTCAATACTTTTTTTTTTGCTAAGTTGATAAGCAAGCATGATTTCTCCCTCTTTCGAAGGCCACTATGACCTTCTAGAGACTAGACTACAGGCTGGACCTCATTGGATCTATTACCCGCCTAGCACTCTTTTGTACCTCTGAGACGAGATACCAAAGAAATCCCCTTCGGGGAGATCCCTAATAAGCCTTTTAACGTCTTTGATCACAAACTCATGTACTGTGCGAGTTTTTGCGTTTTTATTGCGATTTTCTGCGCTTTTTTGCGATTAATCGCGATTTTTTGCCAATTTCATGATCGCACTAAATCGCTCATACGCAACTCGCAGGACCTTCGCCTAATCGCGAAGCGCGATTAATCGTGATTTTCACAACACTCGATGAACCTGCGAAGCCAAGCGGTTATTATACTTGGACCGAGAGTGAGGTGACTCAATCAATAGATTTTCTAGTTATTTGTGTATTCTTTTGTTGAGGATGACAACTAATCAAGTGTTTATACCTAGGATTAGTTAGTTTTTAAACTGTTGATGACTGTTAATTGTGCATTTCCTAGAAGATCGCCATCTTTGTTTATGTATCCCTTGCTAGTGTAACTGCTGACATGAGCTGATCTGGCTAATCTCACTAGTACTTTTAGGCTATTTTCACTTGGATGGGATGAAATGAAACACAAACAAATTTTAGGATATCTAACAAGTAATATTTTTTTCATTCCTGCTATTAATCCATTAGGTTTGAACTGTGGGTTATGATTTCCAGTTTCGTTTGAATGATTGTTACTACCTTTTATACCATCTCCTTTACACCTAGTATTGTAATTGCATCCTGTTAGGACCAGGTCTGATGTGCTATAATTTATATAGAAACAAACGCTTTTACCCACACAAAAAACACGATAGTGGTGGTATTCGAGAGACCACCTGCTCTCCACAATATTGGTGGTATTCGAGAGACCACCCGCTCTCCACACACACTTCACTCGATCTTATTTCTTGATGTCTAGAAACATGCAAATGCCTTCCTATTTATAATCCCAACATTAACTCCTTATTCCTAAATTATAGCTGATATATTATTACTTCCACCAATTCCTCCATTCCAAATCTATAACTGATGCACAAATCCCTTATTCTAAGTATGTAACTGATCCACACCAAATCCTCCATTTCAATTCTGATTATGTAACTACTAAGATAATAATTGTGTTTCCTAACATTACTCGCCGCCCAAACTCGAACCTTGTCCTCAAGGTTCAAATGAGAAAATTGTTTCATCAACCTTTTTTTTTTCCTTCTCTTTTTGATCAAGTACCCCCGAATCTCTATTAATAATTTCTTAAATTCCTCCCAACTACGAACAGGTACTCGACTTTCCTCTTCATAGTACCAAAACAAAACAACATTTTTCAAGCACTCTACAATGCACCTGACCACCTTCATTACTGATGAACGATTATTAAGTGCAAAGTAATGTTCCACCTCGAACAAACAACCTTGAGGTTTTACGTCTTCCAACATGACATTTTCAAGCCGTCTCTGTAACGAATTAATGGATGCGCTTGGAGGTGGCGAGACATCAAACAAATAATAAGTCTCTTGTTCTTTGCTATTGCCGCAGTCGGACTCTACCGGAGTCTGCTTTAAAAACTCCAGTATTGGTGGCTGTTGTGGAGTCATTTCATCTAACCATTTGGAAAATACATCCAATTTTTTAACCAAAACAAGAATAGTTTCACCAAGTGATGAAATTTTGTCTATTCCTGCTTGAAGTTTTTCGAAATCAATCCCTTGAAAATCTGATTTAAGCACGTGGGCTTGATTCTTGATCCATTTCAAGCCTTCCATTGTCCCAAGAGCGAAAATGCTTTGATATCACTGTTATAAACACACACACACACAAAACACGATATTGGTGGTATTCGAGAGACCACCTGCTCTCCCCACACACTTCACTCGATCTTATTTCTTGATGTCTAGAAACATGCAAATGCCTTCATGTTTATAATCCCAACATTAACTCCTTATTCCTAAATTATAGCTGATATATTATTACTTCCACCAATTCCTCCATTCCAAATCTATAACTGATGCACAAATCCCTTATTCTAAGTATGTAACTGATCCACCAAATCCTCCATTTCAATTCTGATTATGTAACTACTAAGATAATAATTGTGTTTCCTAGCACATCCCTTTTAAATTCTTCATTCTCATCCCTGCAGCCCTCTCCTACACCTTTTGCTTTATTTAAAATAAAATTTCATACCATTGTTCACAAGTTGACACAACCATAGGAAATAGATTAAACTTAAACTGCCTAGTGCCTTGGTTTTTCGTCCTTTATCGGCTATGCATTTTAATATTTTTAAACTTAATGGTAAGTGTGTCTGATCAGTCTATTACATAACTTTTTTCTAAGATTGGTTCATATTGAATTTCTCTCTTGGTTAAAAGAAGAAACATGAAGCATCTATCATTATTTTATCTACAAGTATATGAAATTAGACTGGTTCGTATATATAAATTATATTACATATTAATGAATATTGGATTAATTGATCTGATGCTATCTAGAAACAAGGTTTGCGTAAGGAATTTCATTTGTTTTTGTCCAAACCGATAATTTATTATGTCCAGTTGCTTTTTTCTTATTGTCTAACTCTCTGTTACCCAGACTCTTCAATTTTGCCCTATACCTGTGTCTACCGGACATGACATGGGTGTGGGTACGGGATCTGAGTCGGATCCTTCATATGAAAACCGGACACTTCAACTCCAAGCAATCTAGTTCAAAGTGATTTACAAGGCCTCACAACAACTTTTTTAACTTTTTTCTAGAGAGTAATGTTCATAGATCACCATTTCCATGTTATCCTTTTGATTTATGCTTTAAATTTGACATAAACAATTACGTATATGTTTTTTTATTGGTAGAAGACACTTATTTAAAAATGTAAAATGTATAATAAGTAGGTATAGTTTTACTTATGTGAAGGTTATATGTCGAATCCCCGTACCCGTATCCAATTTCGGATCCATATCCACGAATCCTAAGTTTTTAGAAACTAAGAGTCCGACACTTGGATCCGCACCCATGTCCGACACCCATACCCGAGTCCGGGTAACTCAGGTCTAACTTGCTTTTTGCAATGCTTATATGAAGTTTGTTGTACCTTTTGTTTTGTTACCATTTCTTCTAGATCATTTTTCAAATATGAATCAGAATTCAGTGATAATTGCTGATTTAAAAGTGACACAGGCTTAAAAAAAATTATATTTTTTTAACAAAACTTAATATAATAATTGTACATCTCATTTTTTTTCACTTACATAGCTTTCATCCTTCTTGTTCACCTTTATTTCTTTTCAGAAATTTTCATTTTCATTCCTACTCCCATCTTGTTTCTTCCAGCCAAGGGAGCACTAGTTTCTACATTTTTACAATGATTGAATTGTAAAAAAGGAAATTATGTCAGCATATAGTATCTCTCGGTTTGTAAAGGTGGGACCAGGAACCCATCAAGTTAAAAACACATAGGAGACATCTTATGATTTGAAATTCAGAACTTGAAATATTTTGTGGTTTTGCAGTTACAAATATGTTCCTCTCGATTTAGATTGTTCTGTACAGACACAGTCCTTCGAATTCATAGCTATGAAAAGAGCACTTAAGCCCAAGACCAATTTAAGCTTAAAGTTTTGGGTCTGTTCTTAAATTTATAAATTTTTACCATTTAAAATGACTGTTTCATATAATTTTCCAATTGTTATATCCAATTAGGCTCACCGGTCATATGGAATAACATATTTATTATCTTTTGAAGTTGTAATATACAAAATAATTATCAAATTATCATAAATTAATCTTAATTCATATTTTAGACCCAAACAGGTTTTAATACCCTGCCTCTGTGAATAATAACTAAAATTCCACAAGCGCTAATATTAACTAAAATCCTCATGATATCATTAAATAATATATTACATAAATTCTGTCTTTTACTGCCATTTTTTTCCAATGTCTTTTTAATATTATACTGAAGAGATAAAATTGCTGGTTTGTTAAATCTTTCTTAGGATGTTAATGCTGTAATTAAATATTTTTACCATGGACACCTTGTTTTACTGCATGCAACTATTAAGAGCTCTTGTTTGCAAATGATAAAACAATTCAGAGAACATTTGACTTTGTTAATATATGATACTAGCATTTTAAAGAGTTGTCATTTGTTTCTAAAATTATTGTACACCATCAATATGTTCAAATCTTACCTTCACTCACCTATTTTCTTTCCTAAAAAATAGGTATTTAGAATGCCAAGAGAAGTACATTAGTAATTAATTGATACATAGAAGTTTAAGATATATTGGGATCTAAATATTTGATATCCTATGTTATGACCTACTGATGCTACTTTAGGTAAGTTTCGATAAATACTTACCTGATGATGTTGCATAAGTTTCCCGATGCCTAGGCCATCTCGGCCATGATCTATAAACTTTTATGTATTTATCATTATAATAAGTTTCAAAATCTAATATTATTGTTATTGAAAAGAAAGTAAGTTAAGGTATGATTTGAATAAATCAAAAGTGTTTATAGCAACTTTAAGAAGTAAATGGTCATTCTCCTTGAAAAATACCATTATTATTAATAAAGTTTATTATTGTTTAAATATTTGTTTTTTTCCAAAAAGTACTACATTTAGTTGCCTTGGTGATACAAGTTTTTGAGATAATGTTGGTGCTTTGCAATTAATTTTATTAAGTGAATTAGCAACTTATCTTTTGAGGATTAAATTTTGAATAGGGTTGATAACAATGGAATGAAAACTTTAAACATTTAACCATATAATAGTTCAATTTTCATTTTGTTTCCTCCATTTTTCATTCATTCCAAGTTTCCAACCAAACTCAACACAGAATATTTAATTTAACATATAAAAATATATCCTTTTACGCGTTTAATGTGTTCCATTTTTCTTATTTAGTGTTATTTGCATTAGCTTGAAGTTTATGTGTTTTAACTTTTAAATTATATACATATGATGCTAATAAGCTAATGGTAAATGTACAGTTTAATGCTTAATGGTAGTTACATGCGATGCTCATGCTGCTACATTGTAAAGGCACTTGTAAATTTTTATACCCATCGTATAGCTAGATTTGTTGTTAATTGTGGTAGAAATATTGCTACATTTGTTCTTAAATGAAATTTACTAGCTTATCTTTTATTATCCTATTATATGTGTTTTAATATTTGATTTTTCGAATTTATACTCGATCTTTATTTCTTTTGTACATATTCTCAAATTTATTTAGTATCGTGTAAAGAATATATTGTTATGTTGCTAACCATATAAATTGATTAATTTTAATATGTAAATGATGGGATTTGATCCCTAAATCCTTGTGTCTTTGAGTCAGATAATATGCTACCATAAATATTAAAATCCTTAAAATGCATTTAAGGAGCTAATACCATAAAATATTAAATTACATACTACCGATTGAATAAAAATTATGCCCCTGTTTGGTTATACTAATGTAGTAGTATAGATATGTTGACTGTTTTTGTTGCATAAAATGCATATCGTCTCCCACAGTCTCCCACAGTCTCATCACACAATTAATCAATAGACACCCCTTGTCGCCTCTTCTTGCTTCTCGCTGAATAAAAGTGAACTCGGCTATGAGTTTTGCAGAAATACGTAGAGACGACATGGAACCAGGAAAATTTTCTAATCACATCTTTGATGCATGCGTAAAAAACATTGAAAAATGCTTTGCAGCTGAAGGTGACTTGAATATATATATCCATGAATAGTGAACTCGTGTAATGGATTCGTATAATATCATCAACTATTCTTTTCTCTTGAACAATCGAAACATTCTCTTCATGAACCAGGTGACATTCCCTAACTATGCCAGAAATGTCTGCAATATTTCGCTCTTTAGAATCATAGAATCTGAAGTGATTACAAATTTACAATCACCTTATTCTCATTCATTTTCCAATCATTTTGTCAGTGTGCTTGAATTGTAACTTGTAATGCAATTACGTCTCTCTCGAGTCTTGATTATATCTGCATGCTCCAAATGAATTATTGTGACTAATGGTAAATTACAACACTAATTTCTTAACCTTCTGATATGGTTGTACAGATGACATGCATATTTTTTCATCTTTTTACACAAAAAACTTGTATCCTTGTAGTGTGCTAACTTCTCAGTATTGTACTTTATACTAATACATCCAAGACTTTCCAAGCAATACATGAGCAATAAAATGGGAAATACAGTGTGTAAAAATGTGTGTTATTTTTACAATGGTGATTGTCAACTTAGATTGTTTTATTTTTGTGCACTTAATTCTTGCTGTGATCTTGAAACTTCATAACCACAAAGCTACTTTTGTCACTTAATTTATAATTTACAACTGCAACAGGAGTTGAAAGAAAGAATTGAGAGACTCAAGGAGAAGAGTTGCAAGGATGGAGTCTTTACATCTGAAAGTGAATTTAGTGATGAGATGATGGAAATTCGTAAAGATTTTGTCTCTATTCATGGGGAGATGGTACTTCTAAAAAATTACAGCTCCTTAAATTTTGCAGGTACTCTAATCTTTAGCTTTCTTCAATATCTCATTGAGGTAGTTATTTCATCTGTTCATGTGGAGATATCACTGAATAGGTATTGACTATAACACCTAAATGCATTTTTATTGCAGAAGTGCAGACTATTATCCTGAATATTCAGTCGTTTGGTTTGTCTGCCTATTTTTCTTAGAATGTTGATCGGCGATCGCCATACATTAATTTTTTGTTAAAACAGGTCTCCTTAAAATATTAAAGAAGTATGATAAAAGAACTGGGGGTTTGCTGCGTCTTCCTTTTACTCAACTTGCCCTTGATCAGCCATTCTTCACAACAGAACCTCTTACAAGGTTAGTCCATGACTGTGAGGCAAATTTAGAAATTCTCTTCCCACTGGAAGCTGAAATTGTTGAACCAACTAGTGTTGTGCGAGGCACAAACTCAACAGCTTCTGACATGGCAACTATATCAGCTGAGGCAACTTCACTAGGAGAGGATGCTGGGGATGTTTACAGGATGACCCTTGCTGCAATGAGAACTATACAAGGCCTTAAAAGAGAAAGTTCGACCTACAATCCACTATCTTTTGCTTCTATCTTTGGATGCGGGGATAATGATAGTAGTGGTGCTGTCACAGCAGTTGCCTCAGATTCAGACACGATGGATTCTTCACAAAATAAGGAACCAAAGCAAGATGATGCCCCTTCCACCAAATAAAGTGTTGATGTTTTTTTTTTGAAACGAATAAATTGTTGATATTAAGTTGCTATAATTAAATTTCTTAAATTTTGAATATTGTAAAGTTGACTTTTGTTTATGCTTGTACTCCTTCTGGCTCATTTTATATGTTCCTTTTATAAAAATTACACATATTAAGAAAAAAAATAGTTTAATAAATGAGAATAGTATTAAGTTTGAAAAAATCAAATCTTACAAGCAATTAAATGTAGGGATAATTTTGTAAAATTACCTTTAAATTTGTATTGGAAGTAGAGAGGGACATGTAAAATGGAACAAATAATTTTTTTAAAAGGAACATGTATAATGGGATGGAGGGAGTAGCTTTTATTTTTTAAATTGTCAGCTTATATAACTTTTAGCAATAAATGTTGTGATTTATACTATATACTCTCTCCGTCTCACCCAATTGTATACATTAGGAGACGGGGGTTCGGCACGTATTTTAAGACTCCTATAAAATATGATTTCATAATTTTTTTAATTTTTTTTATTCTGAATTAAAATTTAACGTTTAAATTTTTATTCAGATAAAAAATAATTTAAAAATAAGTTATAGAACTATACTTTATATACACCTTAAAATGCGTTGTCAAATAATGAGAAAAAACTGTATACAAATGAGTGGGGAGAGAGGGAGTTATTGTGTGCAAACAAATTTTTCCTTAAATTTTGAGTGTACATTACAGCTACTGGTTGCATAATTCATTTAGTGTAAGCAATAATTTTTTTAGAAATCTAGAATGTGGGTTTTCCTATCAATTCTTAGATGAAAGGTATCAATAAGAAAATTTGGTTATACTGATTGAATTTACATACTGTTGTATATATAATTGGACTTCCAATTTCATGTATTCAGTAGCTTGTAATATTGTTATATTCTCTGTTAATTGCTTACCCAGCTTAGCATATACGGACCTAACGTATCTGATTACAGACGACTACTTTGGCTGATGAAAAGGGACAACATCTTTTAACACTTTTTTTGAACTAGAAATACTCGTGATGAGATAGCTCACGTGATAAGGGTTTATCCATTTCAAGTTCTGAGTTTGATTGTGGCTCACCGCAAGAATTTTTAGAACAGATAGTCATTTGTAAGTTCTGGATTCGGTGGAGCGAGGACATACCCCCAGATCAAGAGGTTATGGTAACATCACTGAACTTGCAGAATATATGCAAAACAATGCCTTGTAGTCACAGTCAGCTGTCTGAGCATGTCTTTTTGAAGGGGAACCAGCAAAGTGCAATTTATTTGCTTGCAAAGTGTTATTTCAGTATCGGGTTTTTAGGATAAATTCGGGTCAAGTAATAATCAATTGGGGATATCCAAGATGCAATTAGGGATTGAATTGGTACAAGAGAAGCTTAGGGTTAATCCTCATAGGAGAGAAGGTGCGCCCCTTTGGTCGTCCAACCCCTGAGGACGCCTCTTGGTGTGGACTGACAACTTTACATGAATGGATGACTTGACAGAGAATAACAGCTAGATTGACATGGGATTAACATATGGAAGACTTAGGATTTGCCCTCATAGGGGTAAGGGCGTGCTCTTTTAGGCCGTACACCCCTTGAGGGCGCGCCCTATTGGTTTGAAGTAGCTACTTGGTGGTGAAGGACGGCTCACTTGGCTTGATACTGGCAAGATATTGAAGACTTCTCCCTTAGGATGAGCCCTAAGGGAGGGATGTTCGTTATTGAAGGCCTCCAGGGGTTTGTCTGATGATTGAAGAATTCCCTCCTAGGATGTGCCCTAGGAGGGGGATGTTTGTGGTTGAAGGCCTCCAGGGGTATGCCTGATGACTGAAGGCCTCCTCCTGTATTCAATGGGCGCGTTCTCATTGGAGATGTGGGGTGAACCTTGGTGTGTGCTTTGGGAGCTCTGTTCCTGTACTCAATGGGCGCGTCCTCATTGGGGAACTTTGGAGTAATCCTGCACTTTGCACCCAAACGCTTGGGATTACTTGTCCTGCAATCTGGTGGGTGCTTCTCATTCGGGGGACAATGATGCGTCTGGCATTTGGGGTAAGTCATGGCTATACCTGCAACTACTTTGGTCAGGGAGAAAGCTAGTAGCGGTTAGTGTCGGCTCCTAAGTTGGGTCGATGCCGTATTCGTGAAGTCCCTAGACTGTAGTTGAGCCTTGGGCCTTTGTGACTAGGCCTCATCGTTGGACATTCCTAAAGCGAGTCGAAGACCAATTCCAGAAGATGGATCAGGTATCCTAGTGGGCCTCAGAAATCAAAAACCAGCCCATATAGGTTACTTGCTCCCCAAGAACTACGTAGGGCTTGATCCCCTATAAATACGGGGTACGTAGGCACATTGTAGGGGGTTGGAAGCGAAGAGCTCAGCGATCCACCACCAAGAAAACCCTTACAATCTCAGCCCCAATTCATTATAACCACCACCTTCCGGTGACTTTCCGGCGAAGAAGCACCGTCATAGATCTTGATTCCGACAATGAACCTCAAATTTTGTTAACACCAAATTCCTCCGTTAACAAATCGACGCTAGAAGGAGAGGTGCTGATCAAGATCATAATCTCAGGAGGAAGAGATATCGAAAGTTCTTAGAAGAAGGTCTGCCAAGATTCAGAGGATGGTCATGAGTACTACTTCATGCTGACGGTAATGAGGAAGATCCAAAGATGATGATTCCTGACTGGGGGTTCGATGATGATCTGGAGAAGAAGGTGTCAAGGCGATTCAGATCTGAAGGATGTTTTCATGTATGCTTGAAGGCGGTAGTTTTCATGTATAGTGGGGGTGATTCCAAGCAAGATCCTAAAAAGAAGGCGCAAATATCGGGAGCACGTCATCATCTTCTGGACGCGCCCTCAAGGTAACACCTAACTAGTTTTAGTTTGGCTCTTTGTTCCTTGAATTGTTGTAGGAAGAAGATTATGAAGGAAAATCCCCAAGAACCCTTAGGGCGCGCCCTAAGAGTGATGCTCGAGGTCAGATGACTTCCAACAACTTCTGGGAGAATTCGATGATGGAACACGTCCTCTTCTCCAGGACGCGTCCTCCAGGTAATCTCTAAGATTTTTCAAATTATTGAGTATTTCGACAGGTGGAAAATTCCTACTTGGAAGAATATCTCAAGAATTATCAAGCCATACGTCCCACCCCAAAAGGATGTGTCCTCTACTTCAAGGATGCCCTCTCAACATGTCAAAGGTCCCAAAGATCGTTTCTCCCCGAGGACGTGTCCAATGGGAAAATATCTACAGACAGTTTTAATGAAGATAAATAATGATCATACAAGCTCCAATAGTTGAGCCCCTTTGTCGTCTCTCAAGTGTGTCCTTCCTTCAGGGCGCGCACTCCGAAGATACTCCGATGTTCAGACAAATTCCAACGAGTACATGGAGAGCTGATTGATTTGCGGCTTCCTGGTCGAGGCCCCATATTCCATAGTGAGAACCCCCTTATTACATGTCGAGGCCCCATGGATATGAGTGAGCCCCTTCACGTGATAATTCAATGGATTATATAGGAGAGAGGCCCCCTAGTCCACAGTGAGTGCCCCCTGCTTACAGGTTGAGGCCCCATGGACATGAGTGAGCCCCTCCGAAAAGACAAGACTTTTATCTTCAGAGAACGTGTCGTCATATCCTCAATAATAGAAGACATGCCCTTCAAGGCGCGCCACAAGTGTATCAGCCTCATATGCCAAGGCTTCGACTTTAAGCATGATTGTACAAGTCAAGTTATTTTCAACAAGAAGAAAAGTATTTGGAGTAGAGGCCCCATGGACCTTAGGATGTGCTCCTGACCAGCAGTATGCAGCCCCAAGGTCATGAGTGAGCCCCTCCACGGAAGAATGCCTCTGTATGAGATGCCTTTTTAAGAGATGCTCCTTTAAGGAATGATATTATGACGATGGGGGTAGTACTGATACATCTCCCGGCTCTTTCTATGCCTCTTCGTGAGAAGATGTTTGAAGATATAATTGACGCCTATTGTGTGCCCCTTCGCCGGACAGAGGCGCTAAGGTGCGGCCCTAGGCTAGTCTGATGAAGGACTTCCAAAGGATAAATTATATAGAAGATATGGGTGACTAATATTACCCTCTAACGGATGCCTCCTTGAGAGATGCCCTTCATAGGATGCCTCTTCATGAGATGCCCTTCGCAGGATGCCTCCCAGTGAGATGCCTCTTCGAAAGATGCCATTCATATGATGCCTCATATTGAGATGCCCCTTCGTGGGTTGAGATTCAAAGTATTCTGTGACCGGAGAATGTCCCCTAAAGTTTTAATAAAATTTTTGAGGTTGAGGCTCCCGAATAGTCATGTAAGCGTTTGATGGCGTATTTTCAGTAAGGCAATGATTTGGTTGATTGAAGACGGGCAATGACTGCATAGTAGACTACAAGGTAAATTAATTACCTCCTAGTCTAGAGGGGGTAGTCCATATATACTTTCCCTAGTCCTAGTTGAAGTAATGAAATTTTAAAACTTTCGAGATGGTTTATTTACAGGGCGCGCTCTCCAGGGTGACGCGCCCTATAGGACGATGCACCCTCAGTTAGATGGTGAGATGCGGAACTCTTCCTTGAAAACATGCAAGTATGATAATCAAGAAGACATATTATGAGAACATAAATCCGGGAAACATATCCCGTAGAGTTACCAAAAGCATAGTCAAATCAAGTACAACTTGCAAGGTTTAGAAGTGAGGACCTGCACCTCAAAAATGTTCAGAAGACTTAGTAAAAGAAATAAAGATCATATCAAGACTTAGGACATGCCCTGAGTGTCATCATCAAGAGGAATAGAGGTGTTTTCAACAGCAATATCACTTGTTTTAGCAGCATCATCCAAAGGCTTTTCAAGAACAATATTGGCCTTAGGAGATTGGTTTCCCTGATCCTTAGCATCTTGTTCAACATCAGGAGGTGCATCCTCAAAGGACACGTCCTCATCTCCTTCAAGTGGTCCAACCTCAATTCTAAGTTTGATCCGTTTGGCTTTGATGGTCGCAGCTTCATGAACTTTGAATTTTTTTTAATCCATGCAACTTTATCCTCACCAAACTTGGAGAAGTCATACCCAGGATCAACTGCCAAGAAGCTAAAAGCATAGATTCTCCCTGAAATGGAAGACGTGCACTCGGTAGAATGGAAGACATACTCCCAAATCCCTGAAGAAAAAGTAGAAGCGTGTGGACGCGCCCTATCATTAGGGCGCGCCCTCAGACATACAAGGTTGAGAAGTGTTCTCTGCAACTGTTCCTTGAAAGATAGATGTCCTACCAAAATGCTTTCCATTGGTTAAATGAAATAAGAAGACATTGCAGCTCCTTTAGGGCGCACCCTCTGAAGAATGAGATACCGTCGCCACCGTTTGATATGTTTTTCCAAATATGCCTTGACAAGAGACAATGTGAAGAATGTACATATAACAAAATTGGTAGGAAGGGTGAGCCATGACCTCGTCAGCGTACTTGTGTGTGAAGATAAACAAGCAGTATGAGTAGAGTTACAGAACTGTTGCGGAAGAAATTGCCTTTGTGTTAGCAATTGTGTTGCTGGTGGAAAGATCACCTCCATTGTCAAGATGTGTCATCCCTGCCTTCGAGACTTTCTCAACTTCTTCATCTTTGTTTTGTTGGGATAGCTCCTCCTTCTTAACTTCAATAGCTCCAACCTTTGACACATTGAATTCAATTCATTCGACCTCAGAAGACTCATGTGGATTATTTGACAAATTCTCATAAGGATTTTTATTACTTGAAGATCGGTGATCGAGATTTCGTTATGGTCGCGCCTCCCTCTCAGGGCACACCCTCCAATATTGATGCACTCAGGCGAATCTCTAATGTGCATTTTTATGCCCAAATATGATCATGGCCTCTGTAAAGCATAATGTAACATAAGATGTAAAAGAGATAACTACAACTTAACAAAGGATAAGACAGACAATAATATTAACAGAAGCACAGGAATCCAGAATCAAAGAAGATAAGGTAAACTCAAAAAATCAAAATACGTTATGTATTCTTGAAGTCCGTAAACAGGTCACGGAAAGAAGTTCATGAAAATGTTCAAGCCTCAGTGACAGCAAAAGAAACAAGACTTTCAAGACGACAGAAGTATGTGAATGATTTAGGGTTAGTACCACGGGATTCCAGTGATTTAATTGAAGCAACCAGAACGACAAGGGACTTATCAGAAGCATTGAATTCAAGACATAGAAGAAGAATTGATCAAGTGTTATTCATCTGTGAACCAGACCAGTTGCACTAGTTGACGGCACTAAAAAGATCAAGTTGTTTTATCGTCTCAGAAGAAATTGATACAGTCTAAAACTTAAACACCCTGGAGCTCAGAATCTTTTCTTGAAAGTCAAAGACAAGAAAAGAGTTCGATGGTTTTTCTATTTAGAAAACCATCGAATGTAATTCAAGAAATCCATAAGAAAACTAATATGAATTAAATTCTCATTCGATAGTTTTTATTTAAAAACCATCGAATGGAAATTTGATTCTAAATATTCGATAGTTTTCTTATTTGAAAGCAGGTGAATAAGTGACATTGTTGTCAGGTTGATGAAGATCCAACGACCAAGAATATTCCATTATTTTTGGTTCGATGGTTTTTCTAAAAACAAAGTCTACAAATACTAACAGAGGAAGAGTGTCTTCTTCAGTCGAGGTTCTTCACAGTAGCAATTACTAAGAGAGAGTTTGAGCCAGAGAGATTACTGAAGAAATTAATATTGCTCAGATTTCTATCATTGTATTGATTGTGATTAACCTAGAACTCATTGAAGCTAATCTACGGATTAGAAATTGTAGCACCCCTCGAGGTTTATATTTATAAAAAGATATATTCCCCGACTCTTGGTTTGATTTGGTGTGTTTGATTTCGTTATAGAATTGAATTATTGATCCACGAACGAAATTGAATTATTTGTGAGTATCGTATTCAACCCCCCCCCCCCTTCCCCTTCTACGATACTTTGGACCTAACAGCCTCTAAACAGACCCATTACGAGAATTGATGAAAATATTGGGCTCACGATTAGTGGTCCAGAAATATTGTGCAGCTCTCCTACCGCTATATTGACAAAGAATCCAGAAGGAGGAGAGGACTCCTCTCATCAAATTAGCAAGGAGTCAGACGAGAGGAGAGGACCCCTCCACTCATATTAATAAAGAGGACTCCTCCACTTCATATCAGCAGAGACGACTCCTCCACCTCATATCAGCAGAGAGGACTCCTCCACCTCATATCAGCAGAGAGGACTCCTCCCCTCATATCAGCAGAGTGGACTCCTCCCCTCATATCAGCAGAGTGGACTCCTCCCCTCATATCAGCAGAGAGGACTCCTCCACCTCATATCAGCAGAGAGGACTCCTCCTCCTCATATTAGCAGAGAGGACTCATCCCCTCATATCAGCAGAGCGGACTCCTCCCCTCATATCAGCAGAGCGGACTCCTCCACTCATATTAATAGAGAGGACTCCTCCCATCATATTCGTATAAAGGCCTTCTCCCATCATATTAGTAAGAAGCCAGGAAAGAAGAGAAGACTCATATCTTCATATTAAAAAGGAGGACCAGGCGACAAGAGATGACTCATCTCCTCATATTAAAAAGGAGGAATAGGCGACAGGAGAGGACTCCTCTCCTATACTAAAAAAGAGAAAGACTTATGTGACAGGAGAGGACTCCTCTCCTCATACTAAAAAGTAAACAGACAAAAGGAGAGAACTCCTCTACTCCTCTCATCATATCAACAAGAGGCCTTGTCTCATGATACTTTAAGAAGACTTGAAGATACATGTGGGAACATAAGCTCACATGTTAGCTGGAGAGAAAATATTATTGTGATAACTTCTGACTACAAGGCCCTACGAGGTCGCTTCACAAAGTCCCTACGGGACTGGATTGCGCTTTGAAGGACCCTTCGAGGGCATCACTTACATATTCTTAAAATCATATCACATGAAGACATCTTTACAAGACATCTCATAATATCAAGGCAAGAATGCCCATGGCCATACCCTCAAGGGACGTATGCGTGTGTCATTATTGGAATTTTCGAAAGAGGATGCGCCCATAGTTTAGGACGCGCCCCAAAGAGAACTATTCTGGAATGATAGAGAAGAAAGATTATAAGGAAGGGCAAATGAAGATATTAGGTGGAACACGTGGCAACCATCATATGGAATAGTATGACTGATTAGACTACCGTACAAGTATATATATACAAGGGTGTATCTATATTTACACAAGTTACTCCATTTTTTGAATCTTAAGATAAATGAAGGAATCCGTACCCCTTAATGATAGAAGACGACGCACCCTCTCGATAAATGAATATTTTACTTGAGGACGAGCCCTGAGAGAGGTTTACATATGTGCACAATATCTCTTGTTTCTTACGCCGAATTAGCTCACATAAGCTTAGAGGTGTCGTGTGCAGGTAGTATCCCTTTTCTAAACATTAGAATTATCAAAAATATATGATGGAAGAATTAAAGGACACGCCATCTGGAAGGATGCGCCCTCTTTATATCATCAAAGAAGGAAGAAGCTCGAGGACACTTCTTGAAGAAGAAAAGGTTATAAAGAGATTTTGGCACTTTGAAGATTGGGAATTCCATGCTTCATCTTTGATTTCACATGGAATTTGGGGGTAGTTGTTGTAGCCAAAATTCGGTATCGGGTTTTTAGGGTAAATTCGGGTCAAGTAATAATCAATTGGGGATATCCAAGATGCAATTAGGGATTGAATTGGTACAAGGGAAGCTCATGGCTAGTCCTTATAGGGGAGAAGGTGCGCCCCTTTGGTCGTCCAACCCCTGAGGACGTGTCCTCTTGGTGTGGACTGACAACTTTACATGAATGGATGACTTGACAGAGAATAACAGCTAGATTGACATGGGATTAACATATGGAAGACTTAGGATTTGCCCTCATAGGGGTAAGGGCGCGCTCTTTTAGGCCGTACACCCCTTGAGGGCGCGCCCTCTTGGTTTGAAGTAGCTACTTGGTGGTGAAGGACGTCTCCCTTGGCTTGATACTGGCAAGATATTGAAGACTTCTCCCTTAAGATGAGCCCTAAGGGAGGGATGTTCGTTATTGAATGTTAGAAATGAATACTACTAGAAACTAGACAGAGGGGGGGTGAATGGATAGTTTGATAGATTTTTCGATTCTTGAAAACTAAGTAACAGACTGTATATGATTATGATATGTAATATGTAGAAAGTAAATAACACACACAATCACTTTAATCTACTTTGTATAAGCAAATTAAATACTACAGCTTTCCAAGAAATTCACAATCGAATTTCTGGCTTCTAAACAAGAACAGTTTGAACTTGCTTGCTTACAGAGAAAAGAGCTTAGCAAATAACTTTGTGTATCTCTCTTACAGCTAACAATAGGATGTGCATAATATATATAAGCCCTATACAAACTAGTGCACACACCTATTTTTACACAGTTACCCCTTGCTGAAAGTCCAACTTGTCCTGCCATAAGACGTTAACTGTGTCAGGAAGGACCACCTGCTTTTCGGAGTCTTTCCCGTTTCTGTAGCTGCTTGTCTCTTATCTTTCTCTCCAAGTTTAGCTGTAGATTTGCCATCTGTTCTTTGGACCACCTTGCCAGAACAAATGCTTCAGTATTTGTCTCTTTTGATTCTTGATTCTGTACCTTGATTTGTCTTGTTGTAAACGGCTAAGTGTTGATATCGTGAACTCCACTTCATTCCTGACTTCGCGATCTCACTTGTGAGGACTTCGCGATATAGCCTTTGAAGACTTTGCGACATAGGTCATTTGAAGACTATGCGACATAGGTCATTTGAAGACTATGCGACATAGGTCATTTGAAGACTATGCGACATAGGTCATTTGAAGACTATGCGACATAGGGCTTCTGAGGACTTCACGATCTAGGCTTCTTTGACTTTGCTAACTTCAACACTTCACGACATGTGTCTTGAGGACTTCTCGACATAGTACAAAATGGACTATGCGATATAGTACTTCACGACATGGATATTGGTGACTTCACGACATAGCTTTCTTCTGACTTTGCTATATAATGCCTTAGACAAATTTCTGCAACTTATTTCTTCATAGCCTTATTTATCTCTATCCTGCTTGTTGCCCAGTAATAATCTATTGTAGAAGGGGGGTTGAATACAATAGTGTAAGATAATCGACTTCTTAATGTATATATCACAAATATGAAAAGAAAGATAACAGCTTTATTAAATCTGATATAAAACTGTTACAAACTCTCTCAAGAAATTCTGATGTTCTTGAGAGCTGCTAGTTTACAAAAACTCTCTCAAGAAATTCTATGTTCTCGAGAGCTTCTATTCGATTATTTTCTCGTTCGAATGAATACATAAATCGAAACCAAGACTGTGTTTATATAGTGCACACAGCTTCTCTATCAATAACAAGATAAGTCCTAATCAATAACAAAGATAGAAACCTATCCTTAATCGATAGCTACATTCTACAAACCAGGAACAAATAGAATAAACTTCCATGTTTATCTAGACTCCAAATATATCTCGAAGTAGGAATCCTGATCAGCTTCAAGTTCTGATGATCAATCCTGATCATAGTCTGAGTAGGAATCCTGATGATCAATAAGATACTGACGCTTGATCAAATACTGATGACCATGCAATACTGATGACGTCAGCAATCCTGATCAGTTGAGTCTAGCTTCTGACGATCATTGAATTCTGATCTAACAATCTCCCCCAATCTCATACTTTGTGAAATAAAGTATAGATTCCAAATATTCAATGATGTCAAAAACATGTATCAAAATGTACGAGTATCTTCAGAAACAACTTATCTGTTTAAGCTTTTTGATAGAACAGATTCATCTTCAAGAAGTTGGATAATAAACTTTCTTCTTTTTCTTCAAGAATTTGAATCAGTCTTTCCTTAAGATTTCTGAGTTCTTCATCTTCCTCATTAATCTGGTAGATAGCTGCTCTGAGATTCTGTATGGAGCTTTTCTGTAGACTGTGCTCTTCAAGCAAAAGATAAACAATTTCCTTCCCATCAGGATTGAGAGTAAGTTGGGTCATACCAAAAGTTACTTCTTTAACAGCAGTACCTCTTTGCATTTCCACATCCTGACCTCTTTGATTTAAGTACATGGGAATATAATTACCATCGAAATTACTGTTTCCATCCAGTCTTCTTCTTATAGTTGACAAAATCATGTCAGCCCATACTTTGTACACTTGGTTCTTCCATCTTAACAGATAGTGAACATATTTCAGTTCCTGTGTAGTTTTCATCAGCAGATCTTGAATAGATAGAATCTTCACACTACCATCTTTCATGAAGTACAGAAGCTTTTCTTTCTTTTCAAAACCATCATGACAATCTATAACTATATCAACAGCTAATAAATTGTTCAGATTTTCAGAAGTTAAAGTACCTCCAATTTCAGTTAAGGAGTAAGGATCAACATAAGTCATGTTAAAAAATTCAGCATCCCTGTGTCCAATACCTCCTCTTGTGTAACTTGACATTTGCTTCAGATTCGAAAACATCTTTAACCAGAGTGTTTTTTATCTAGCCATATCAGACAAATCAACAACACTTGAAGCACTTGTAATAATTCCACCAGTCTGAAAATTGATAGGTGTATCACACTTCAGTGTACTTATGTGTTCCCACTTCTTGTCTTTCTCCTTTTCATGAGTGTAGCTTCTTTCAAGTAAAGATTCTTGCCTGCTTGTATTTCTCCATTGTCTTTCATTTGAAATTTTAAGCCTTTGTAGATAGAGATTGAAATCTTCATATGTTCTTTTTGTAATATCTCTTCTTCTGGCTTCTTCTTCTTCATCTACTTCTTTGTTGTGACAATCAACAACAGTAGATAAGATTATCAAATCAACCTCTTGCAGAATTTCAGATTCGTCAGGATCTTGAATATTGTCAGGATTAGAATCTTCAATTTGATTTGTATTGCTGAGAGTTGATTTACTTGTTTTTCTTCTCAATTCAGGTTCTTCTTCAACAAATTCCTTGTCTTCTTTCTCCATGATATCCTTGATAACAGGATCTGTTAGATTTTGTGAAGCTTCAGGAATTTCTTCAATTCTTAATCCTCTAGACCTTGTCTGTCTAGGTATTGTTTGAGTTGAAGAACCTCTTTTACTTCTTCTAGCACCTCTCCTACTTCTGCTTCCTCTACCTCTAGCAGGAGCAGTATAGCTTTCCATTGTCTCTCTTTGTAGTCTCAAGAATTCTTCATGTGAGAGATCTGGATATTCTTCACTTGCTGTAGAGAGTGCTTTTCTTGCATATAATTGTTGAACTCTTTTATCAGTGTGATATAGAGTAACAATTCTGCCATCTTTTGTAGAAAACTTCTGGAATAAATTTGATGCATCTTCAGGATTATCAATAATTACATCTTCATCACCTTCAGGAATTGTAGCAAGAATGTGTCCATGACCAGGTGTCAGGATTTGATCTTCCGTCAGGATCTGAGATTGCACCAATGTTCTTACTGTCTTAACTCCAGAATCAGAAACATGAGTTGACTGCGTTGTTTGACTTTGAGAAGTTTGGATTGTCTTCATAACAACAGCATCAGAGGTTTCTCCTTGTATCACTTTGTCACCACCATCATCTCCAGTATCATCATCATTATTTCTTAATACTAGATCAGGTGTACATTTTGTCTGAATAACCTTCTCCCCCTTTTTGACATCAGGATTTGACAATAATTGCAAAATTAAGGAAAGAGAGGCTTGAATTTAGTATCCAGAGAATCAATTCTTTGATTGATTGAGGTTTGTTCTGAAACAACAGATTTCACTTGGGATTCCACTACCCTTAGTTGTAAAGTAGTAGGCACCTTTGTAAAATTATTAAAGATATCAGTCCTCATGTTTTCAGTTGAGCCCTTGATAGAATCAATCTCACTTTTCAGGCTTTTGGATAACAGAGTAGTAGCCTTCAGATGATTCTTCAAGTCTTGATTCTCTATAGATTTCACTGCATTATAGGCATGTTCAATAGCAGAAGAAAAACTGATAGATTCATCAGAATTGTGCCATGAATTGTTCCATTCATTCTGTCTAAATGCCTCTGCAGGATCAAAGGAAGGAGTAGAAAAATCTTGTCTCTGATCTTTCCCAGTGAAAGCATTGCTAGCCATATATGTACTTGATGAACCAAAATTAGTTCCAAGACTAATTTTGAGTGCTGTAGCAAGCTGTTCCTTCTCTTTTCGATTCTCATTATCATCATCACTATCATCAGAAGTATCATCAGCAGTATCATGAGTAATATCAGGATCAAGAATAGCAATACCTTTCAGTTTATCCTGTGGTTCTGAGATAGGATGATCCATTGGTCTTGAACGAAGTGGCTGTATCAAAATAGGTTCATTATCAGGAGCACCACTAGCGTCAGGATGAACATCGTCAGGATTTGATATGCTTGCATCAGTATTTGCTACCAATGGTTCTTGTGGAGCTTGAGCTTCAGAAGCTGCTTCAACACTTTGAGTTAAAGGTTCTTGTGTGCTTCCCTCATTGACAATGTTCTCGACCAATCTATCAACAGAAGCTGTAGCTTTGCCTGCATCTTCACTTTGAGAAGATGGTTCTTGTGTAGCTGGAATGTTGATGTCTTCATTCTCCCCTTGAGAAAATGGTTCTTGTGTGACCATTCCACTAGCTAAGCCTTCACCCAAACTTTGATTGAGTGGTTCTTGTGTGGCAGGATCAACAGTAGCTGCTGAATTACTCTGAAATTCAGGTTCTTGTGGGCTTGATCCTTTCAGCTTCTTCTGTCTCTGATAGACTAACTCTTCTGCATTCCTCTTTTTCTTTGATGTAGGTGTAAGACCAACCAAGGAAGCAGTTGTAGAAACCTTCTCCCAAGAAATTTCTCTAATCTGAGATGGAGAGGCTGGAGAGTCTGATATAGAGACAACTTTTGTTGTTGCATCAGGAATACTAACATCAGGATTTGCTAGAGCATCAGGAGTAGATGACTCATCAGGATTTGATGTCTGAATATCAGTATCCTTCATTTGCACTGTCAAAGGAATATGATACCTGCTCTTTGATAATTTCCTTGTCTTTTGTGGTTTTGATGATGGTACCACAGCTTTAGTAGCAGTATCAGCAACTTCCTTGTTCACATTCATCACAGAGGATATAGGTAAGTCATCCTCTGAATCACTTTCATCAATCAACCTTAACTTCCTTTTCACAGGAACATTCTTAACAACCTTATCAGCTTTCTTCACCAGGACCCCTTGTACACCCCCTTGTATCTTCTTTTTAGTGAGTGGTGTAGAGGAAAAATCCTTTGAACCTGATTGCCTTCCAGACACATCAGTTCTAGCTGATTTCTTTGATTTTACAACTAAAGTCTTTTTAGAGACAGTAGAGGTGGTTGTTAACTGTTTAGACTGTTTAGGTTGCATGCTTGTGTCAGGAACAAGGTGGGTTGGGCCTTGCCCCATAGCATTAGAAAGTAGTCCATAACGAGTAGGCATTTTCTGATGTAAGAAAAACCTAACCTCATGTGTAATGAATCTTCAAGTATTAATGAAATTTGTCCATTTTCTCAATTGTTTTCTTCCTGTACTTGCCTGCAAAATTTGTTAGTAACACTCATAGTGATATAGAGATGATAAATAATAAACTCTGATAATAATGAAATTGAAATTGATAATTAAGACTGAAAACTTAATCAAAGACTAAGTAATAATCTAATTGTCCAGAGTTTACCAGGAGTGTTGATGACAAATTAGCATAGAATCTCTGGTTTTTATACCAGCTTCAATATCTGAACATCAGGATTTGACCAATTGATTTCCTGTCAGGATTGAGTCCTATCAGGATTTGATCAAAGATACATACCTTTCTGAATAACCATCAGGATTTGACAGTTATCAGGATTTCCTCTCTGTAGCTTTTCCTCAGAAATTCTAAAAATTCATCATTCCAAGTTCATTCACCAACTTATTGAAAGTAGCTTCAGGCAGTGGCTTGGTGAATATATCAGCTAGTTGTTGATCAGTAGGAACAAAGTGAAGTTCAATTGTTCCTTCCAGAACCTGTTCTCTTATAAAGTGATATCTGATACTTATGTGTTTAGTAAGAGAATGCTGAACTGGATTTCCTGTCATTGCAATAGCACTTTGGTTATCACAATAAATAGGGATTTTTGAGTATGACAGGCCATAATCTAACAACTGATTTCTCATCCACATTATCTGAGCACAACAACTTCCTGCAGCAATGTACTCAGCTTCTGCAGTTGAAGTGGAAATAGATTTCTGCTTTTTACTGAACCATGAAACTAGTCTTCCACCCAAAAACTGACAACTTCCTGAAGTACTTTTCCTGTCTATTTTGCATCCTGCAAAATCAGCATCTGAATAACCACACAACCCAAAATCTGATTCCCTTGCATACCAAAGGCCAAGTGAAGGAGTGCCTTTGAGATATCTGAAAATTCTTTTGACTGCAATCAGATGTGGTTCTCTAGGTTTTGCTTGAAATCTTGCACATAGACAGGTTGCAAACATGATATCTGGTCTACTGGCAGTGAGATACAATAAAGAGCCAATCATTCCTCTGTAGTGAGTTACATCTACCTCTTCACCTTGATCAGGATCAAGTTTGGTAGCTGTAGCTATGGGAGTTGAAGCAGGAGTACTGTCTTGCATGTTAAACCTTGTCAGTAAATTCCTTGTGTATTTAGACTGATTAATAAAAATCCCTTCATCAGTCTGTTTAACTTGAAGACCCAGAAAGTAACTCATTTCTCCCATCATGCTCATTTGATATCTTGACTGCATAAGCTTGGAAAACTTTTCACACAGCTTATTGTTTGTTGACCCAAAAATGATATCATCAACATAAATCTGAACTAACAGCAACTCCTTACCATGATTCAAATAAAATAGAGTTTTATCAATTGCACCTCTTTTGAATCCACTTTCCAGTAAGAATTGAGCTAAAGTTTCATACCATGCTCTTGGAGCTTGCTTTAGTCCATAAAGTGCCTTATCCAGTCTGTAGACATGATCTGGATATGTAGGATCAATGAAACCAGGAGGTTGTTCAACATAAACTTCTTCCTCCAGTTCACCATTTAAGAAAGCACTTTTAACATCCATCTGGAAAACCTTGAATTTCTTATGTGCTGCATAAGCAAGAAATATCCTGATGGCTTCTAGTCTTGCAACAGGAGCAAAAGTTTCATCATAGTCAATTCCCTCTTGTTGAGAATACCCCTTTGCAACTAGTCTTGCTTTGTTTCTGATTATTACTCCATCAGAATCAGTCTTGTTCTTGAAAATCCACTTTGTACCAACAATTGATCTATTCTTTGGTCTTGGTACCAGTTTCCAGACTTCATTCCTTTCAAATTCATTCAGTTCTTCTTGCATTGCAGTAACCCAATCAGCATCTTTAAGTGCATCTTCAACTTTCTTAGGCTCCTCCTTGGATAGAAAGTTATTATATAAACATTCATTCTGAGTTGCACTTCTTGTTTGAACACCTGCATAAGGATCTCCAATTATCAAATCAGGAGAATGATCTTTTGTCCATTTCCTTGCTGGTGTCAAATTGTTTCTTGAAGTAGATGCTCCCCCTGGATTGGTGTTATCTTGATTGAAAGAATTTGATAGATTTGAAGCTCTCCCTGAATTATTGCTATGCCCTCCTGATGTGTTATCAGGATCTTCACTTGAATCAGTATCTGAAGAATTCTGTCCTGATGATTGAGTTGACTCTGAACTTGTAGTTGAATGCCGTTGCTCCCCCTCAACATTAGCACTACTAGTTGTATCACTATTGTTTGTATCATCAGTATTAGCACCATCAGTACCTGGTGAGTCATCAGGATTTGGTGACCCATCAGTATCTGATGAATTGACAGGATCTGATTCACTTTCTTCAGGTTCCTTGGAAGCTTCATTTTCAAATAACAATCTATCATGCGAGTCTTCAATGATTCCAGTTATCTTCTTATCATCAAAAGATACATGAATTGACTCCATGACAGTTCTTGTTCTCAAATTAAAAACTCTGAAGGCTCTTGATGTAGGATAACCTATGAAAATTCCTTCATCAGCCTTTGTTTCAAATTTCCCTAGTTGTTCAGGATGAGTTCTGAGAACAAAACATTTACAGCCAAACACATGCAGATGCTTCAAACTTGGTTTCTTCTCCTTGAGTGACTGATAAGGAGTGACACCATGCCTGTTTATCAATGTGAGATTTTGTGTATAGCATGCTGTGTTGACTGCTTCTGCCCAGAAATATGTAGGTAATTTAGCTTCTTCCAACATAGTTCTGCCAGCTTCAATAAGAGTTCTATTCTTCCTTTCTACTACTCCATTTTACTGAGGTGTGCCAGGAGCAGAGAATTGTTGAATGATTCCTTTGTATTTGCAGAACTCTTCCATCTTTGAATTCTTAAATTCAGTACCATTATCACTTCTCAGAATCTTGACTTTGTACTTTGTGGTTGTCTCAATCATCCTCACATGATCCAACAGAACTTCAGGAGTTTCATCTTTTCTGTGCAGAAAATACACCCAGGTGAATCTAGAATATTCATCAACAATTACAAGAGTGTACCTTTTCTTACTGATGGACATGATGTTGACTGGACCAAACAGATCAAGATGTAGCATGTGATATGGTTCTTCAATAGAGGATTCTGATTTACTCTGGAATGATGTCCTTCTTTGTTTTGCTTTTTGGCATGCATCACAGAGTCCATCAGGTGTATATAAGACATTAGGTAATCCTCTTACTAACTCTTTCTTAACCAACTCATTGATGTTGCTGAAGTTGAGATGAGAAAGCTTCTTGTGCCAATTCCAACTTTCATCTACTGAAGGTTTACTGATGAAACATGTAGGGGAGCCATCAGTATCTGAGAGAATGTTGGCTTCATATATGTTACCATGCCTGTAGCCAGTTAGTGCTATCTTTCCTGTTGCTTTACTGACTACTTCACAATGTGTGGAATAGAAATTGACATGATAACCTCTGTCAGTGATTTGACTAATACTCAACAAGTTGTGTTTTAGTCCCTTCACTAGAGCTACTTTTTCAATGATGACATTTCCAATGATTATATTGCCATATCCCAAGGTTTGTCCAATGTTGCCATCTCCATAAGACACAGTTGGGCCAGCTTTTTCCTCATATTCTGATAACAGGGCTTTGTTTCCAGTCATGTGCACAGAACATCCACTATCCATGACTAACACATTTTTCCTTTTACCCTGCATCAGAATAGTAAAACACAAGTCAGAATGTTTAGGAACCCACACTTGTTGGATTCCTTGTTCATGCATTTTATTAAATTTAACAGCAGAAGACTTTTTGACTTTAGCAGTCCTGACAGGATTTACTCCATCAGGATTTGTTTTGTCAGTATCAGTATTAACAAAAGCATGCTTCACTATGACATTTTCAGTTCTATCAGACTTTGTACTACTTTCAAACTTAGGCAATGGATCATAAAAGTTATAGTACAAATCATGATACTCTTTACATGTATAAATAGAATGCCATAGACTACTACAATGAAAACAGGAATTCTGTGGTTTGTAAAATACTGATCTATTCCTAACATCAGACTTAGGAATTTCAGCAATTTTCTTCTTACTCTTTTTACAATCAATAGCAAGATGATTAGAGTTACCACAGTTAAAACAACTCTTTCTAGGTGCATTTGGGATATACTTATAACCATTTTCTTTATTGATCCCAATTTTACCATTCCTGTTTCTCTTAACAGTAGCTTCCTTTTTCTTATCTGTAACCTCACAGATTTTATCTTTAAGCTGTTTCTGAGACAATAGACCTACATTCTTAGTGACTTTGTTCATGACAGGTTTAGACTTTATAATTTTAATTCCTTGAGTAGAAGAAGATCCCTTTTCAAAAGTAGAATTGGAATCCTTACCAAAAACAAAATTAACAGGAGTAATCTTAGATTTGGTTGAGTCTATAACATGTCTATAGGTCTTTGGACTGACTGTCTCATCAATGACAATTTTCTCTGCTAATTTCTTATCTTCATCTGACTTATATCCTAGACACTCTCTCCAATTCTTAGAGGTATTAATCTCATGAAATTTCCTACCAGAGTCTGTCCAGGTTCTGATTTTCTCATTAGCATATTCAAGTTCTTTTTCAAGGGAAGTACATTTAGATGTCATCTCTAAGTGCATGTGTTTAGCATTATCACATTCTTTTTGTACTTCTTGCATACGAGAAAATTCAGCTTCTAATATCTCATTCCTCTTTCTAAGGTCAGACATCTCAGATAAGATTCTAGTATTCTCAGCAGTTTGACTTCTAAAGCTAATATGTAATGACTTTAGAAAACGTCTTAACTCAGAAGCATTATCAGTATCAAAATCAAAGATAGTATTTAGTACCTTATCATCAGGAGCAGCAATTACATCAGCATTGGCCATTAACGCATAGTTGACTACCTCAGTATCAGATTCTGAGGAAGAGTCCATCCAATCCTTGCTTGATGTGATGAGTGCCTTTGTCTTGTTGCATTCAGAAGCAAAGTGACCCATACCATTACACTTGTAGCATCTAACCTTTGACTTGTCAAATTTGCTACCCTTGCTGTCCTTTTTGATATACTTGTCTTTGTCTGCTTTGAAGGTCTTTTTCTGAAAGTTGCCTTGTCTTCTATTCTTCCTGAACTTCATCCTTCTGAAGTTTCTGACAATCATAGCAACCATCTCTTCCATGTCTGAGTCAGAAGAATCATCACCAGTATTGGCATCAGGATTGCCATCAGTATCTGATGAAGAGTCGTCAGGATCTGACTCAGCTACTCTTGATTTACTTCTAGAGACCTCCATAGCTTTTCCTTTTGATTTAGCTTCTACATTCAAAGCAATTGACTTTGCCTTGCTGCTTTTCTTGTTCTTTCTCTGTTGAACTTCAAGATCATGAGTTCTTAGCATCCCATAGATCTCATCAAGAGACACAATGTTCAGATCATACTGGTGTCTAATGATTGAGGTCTGAGTATCCCATTCTTCAGGTAAAGCTCTAAGAAATTTGGTGTTAGAATCTTCAGTTTCATATACTTTGTCAACTAAGGATAAGCTGTTCAATAGTGTCAGGAATCTATCATATAGATCAGTCAGGCTCTCTTCAGGTCTTGCATCGAATTGTTCATATTCTTGAATCAATAGAGCCCTTCTGTTTTTCTTGACAGATGCAGATCCCTGGCACTGAGTTTCCAAAGTATCCCAGATTTCTTTTGAGGACTTGCATGCAATCACCCTGTTTGACATGACAGCATCAAGGCTATTATGCAAGATATTCTTTATCTTTGGTTCCCTGAGTACATGAGCTTTTTCTTCTGGAGTCCATTCAGCTTTAGCTTTGACCACATAATGTTCTGGTACTGTATCTGTTCGTTCTACGAACTTTGTTGGTATATATGGTCCATCACGAATCCTGTCCAAGTAGTCAGGATCCATAGCCTCCAGGTACATCAGCATCTTTACCCTCCATGTAGGATATTCTGATATCTTTAAGATGGGAATCTTCATGCTTTCATACTTGGTTGTCGACATCTTTAGATCGTATCTGATTCAGAATTAAATCAGTTTTCTCTGATACCAATTGTTGCCCAGTAATAATCTATTGTAGAAGGGGGGTTGAATACAATAGTGTAAGATAATCGACTTCTTAATGTATATATCACAAATATGAAAAGAAAGATAACAGCTTTATTAAATCTGATATAAAACTGTTACAAACTCTCTCAAGAAATTCTGATGTTCTTGAGAGCTGCTAGTTTACAAAAACTCTCTCAAGAAATTCTATGTTCTCGAGAGCTTCTATTCGATTATGTTCTCGTTCGAATGAATACATAAATCGAAACCAAGACTGTGTTTATATAGTGCACACAGCTTCTCTATCAATAACAAGATAAGTCCTAATCAATAACAAAGATAGAAACCTATCCTTAATCGATAGCTACATTCTACAAACCAGGAACAAATAGAATAAACTTCCATGTTTATCTAGACTCCAAATATAACTCGAAGTAGGAATCCTGATCAGCTTCAAGTTCTGATGATCAATCCTGATCATAGTCTGAGTAGGAATCCTGATGATCAATAAGATACTGACGCTTGATCAAATACTGATGACCATGCAATACTGATGACGTCAGCAATCCTGATCAGTTGAGTCTAGCTTCTGACGATCATTGAATTCTGATCTAACACTGCTGCATGAACACTTCTGAACTTCTACCAGGATAATTATTCAAAGGCCTATATACAATCTAGATGCAAGAAACTTTACTAAGCTCATTATAACTTTGAGCATACATGGTCAAGCTAATGTTCATGAGAACAAGACAAGTACATTTAGAGACCTATACTAAATCCCAGTGATAGAACTCACTAGGTCATGTAATGTGACGTAGTCACAAAGTGTAGGCTTGTTAATAGTGGTGTTCAGACATGTCTTGAGCCTAACAATCTCCCCCAAATTGTGAGTAAGACCCTTAGGCACAATTTCATGTCTGATAACAAGCCTAACTAACATAAAAAAGAACAAGTATAAAGAAGATAAAGTTAAGAACAGAATTTGATAACAACTTGGAAATTTGGTCTTACAGAATTTCTCCTTGAGCTACATAGCTTCAGTTTCCAATTGTTTCTCTAAGAAATCATCATAGACTTTTTTCTTCCTTATTTCTTCATTCTTCTTTATTTCAGAGATTGCCAGTAAAATTTCATCCCTTGCAATCAGTTCTTCAATGAGAGGAGAATCTTTTAGATCTTCAGCTGCTGTTCTGAGGGCACTTTCCACATATGAATGTATGAACTCCATCCTTATCTTGCTTATTCCTCCATAATGATTTTTGTACTCGACAGTATAAGGATTTTGCTTTACCCTGCACAGCCCTTTCTTCCTTAGCTCCTTTGCTCTTTCTTCCATCTCAGCCATCTCTTTTTCTTTCTCACACCTCTTTTCTTCATTCAGCTTCTTTAGATTTTCTTTATATTCAGAGTGCATTTTCATGAATCTGGCAATCTCTGTTTTCCACAACCTTTCTTCCTTTTCTTCAAAATTTAACAAGGCATTGTTGATGGATAGTAGGTGGTTGAGATTGTGCTCTTCTGACCTTCTGCACTTATGACCTCTACAGGGGGAAGAATGATTGGCTTTATGGTTTCTTCAATGAGTATGCCCTTGCCCTTATGCTTTGACTGCTTGGCAGGTACTCCCCCTCTTTGTTTCAGAATGACCTCCTTTTGTTTCTCCCCCTTAGGCTTGAGATCAGACAAGATGACTTGAGCTTCCCCAGGGATAGGCAGGTTCATTTGTTTCATCATTGAAGTCAGCATCTGTTGTTGCACCAGCAGGATATTGGAGGTGTTGTTGCCTTGGTCATCCAGTTTGTCATTGAGCTGTTTTAGAGAGTTGGTTCATAATCAGCATTTGGGAGATTTGAGGTGAGGAGATGTTGAGCTATCTTTGAGAACTCATCAATCTGTGCAACATGGAGATCGTGTATGGCTTCTTCTGTCATTTTGGAAGGCACATATGATGATCCTAAAGGCCTGTCATGGTGCACAGGCTTCAGCCATTCTGACATAGTGGCCTGAGCCAAGTGAGAGCTAGTGCTAGGCACTTCATGAGATGTAGGATTTTGAGTCTCCTCCAGCCTTGGAATGGCTGTAGGGTCTGATGTTGTCGCCATTGAAATGGGATGTGTTACAACATCAGCCCTATTTGTCTGTGAAGACAGTTCCACATCCCTAAGGATGGGAGAATTTGGCATAGAGTCTCCAGTGAAAACTGGTGAATCCTCCATGTTTTTGTTGGTGTCATTAGGATATGCCCCAACATGCATTCCCTGACCAACTAGATGTGGTTCCTGGGTGGTGAGCATAGTGTCATGCACCATGTCACTTGAAAGTGGCTCAATCACAGGAGAGAATTGTGATTGATCAAAGGCAAGATTGTCATTGGAATGACTCTCTTGTTCAGAAGAAATTTTTATGGAAGAATCTGAGAGAGATGTGGGGTTTAGATTAGATTGTGGCAACTCCCCCTGAGAAATAGGAGGAGTTTCAACAGTGATGTGCTCTCCACTCTGTGTATGATCAGCCTTATCACTCCTAGGGTCAATAGTGAGTTCTTGACCCTGTGCAGACTCTGTACAGGGTGCAGTGGGGAGACTGCTCTTTTCAATGCCAATGACCTGTTGAGAGGCCATGGACAGTAACAGGTGTACCCCTTTTTCCACATCTGAATCCTGTTGGGAGGATCCAGTGGTAGGTTTGGATTTGGATTTCTTACTTTGTCTGGTGAGAGGTGACTCAGGATTCTCACTACCTACCTCTACAGATTCATTTATCACTGCTAGGGCTCTCTTCTTTGACTTCTTTTTAGTAACACCAGTCTTTTGAGAGAGTGATGCACTTGGCTGCCTAACTTCTATGGTACTGTTTACAGTGGGGTTACTGGATGGGATGGGAAGGCTGGGGTTAGACTGTGTAGCTCCTTCAGTCTCAGCCTCCCCTGTCCAGGAAAGTGCATGGTATATGGGCTTATCAAGTGGATAAGACTCAAATGTGTCCTGCATATGCTTGGTCACACTGAGAATCACATCCACTTGATTCCTTGTGTCCAATGAGCCAAATAGAACTTTGGACATGGACTTGGAATAAGCCATTTTAGTTTTATCTATACCCTCCAATTCATGGACATTTGCATCAAGAAAATTTAAAATTACTTGAAGGAAACGAGGGTAAAAGATGTCATTACCTCTACCACGAACAGTCCTGCCTAGCCTCTGAGCCAATTCTTTGAGAATTATGGCTCCCACATTGATCTCCTGGTTGTTGGCCAAGGAGTAGGCTAGCTTCACAACAATGTGACTGATATGGTCCCATCCTGTCTTCCTGCAGAGAAACACCTTCTGGAGTGCGTCAAACAGAAATGACCACTCCCTTCTCACAAACTTCTTAGTCAGCGTTCCAGTATCTATCTCTTCAGCATACCGAATGAAGGTCATGAAATCTACGATTTGAGTATCTGTAGCTTCTTGGTCATGACCCTCCACCTTGAACCCCAAAGCTTCATTGATTTCCCTTTCACCAAACTGAAAGTGTTTGCCTCCAATTGAGCAACTAACCTCCTGGAATGAGGTTCCATCTTCCCTAGCCATTGTTGATACCAACGCCGTTCTCCAGAATCCTTCCAACACATCGACATACAAGGTAGGGTTCAGGGTTAGGGCTTGGCGTAGGTAGGAAGTGTTCAAGAACCGGACAAAACACTTGTACCTTGGGTTAGCCTCAGCCTCAGAGGGAATGGTGAGAAGATTGGTTTCTTTGGGAATGGTTAAAGGGATAGAAGATGATACTGTTTGAGATTTGGGTGCCATTTCGAGAGAGAGAGTGAAAGAGAGAGTAGAGAATTTGTGCTTAGGTTTGAGAGTTTGAGAGCAATAGACAAGATGAAAAGTTGTGAACGGTTAGAAAAGGGTATTTATATGATAGAGACACTGCGATATGGAGTTATGAATTTGTACAGTCGATTTGTATGTCGCGAAGTCAAAAAAATGGCCTGTACCGCAAAGTCTTGCAAAGTATATCGCATAGTCTCAGAAATGAACTATGTCGCAAAGTCCTCAGGATGAAGGGATTGGGGAGACTTTGCGATATAGGGAGATACCCTGTCTAAAGCTCTCTATGAGGAATTTTAAGCAAATTGTCAGACTTTTATCAAATTTTGAAATAAAATGAATTTAAATCAAAATTCTGTCAAATGTGGAGACTTGTCGATATAGTTATTCTAAGTCGCGAAGTCATAAAATGAACTATGTCGCAAACTCATGAAATGAACTATGTCGCGAAGTCTCACAATCTCAACAGTTTGCGATATAAGTCTGTTTGATTTGAACTGTGTCGCGAACTCTGAAAATCATCTATATCGAGATGTCTCAAAAGCTCACAACTTTACCAACAAATGTGATTTTGAAAAATATGCAGTAAAATACTGAAATATTTATAAATCATATCTCAGCTAATTTTCACTCCAAACAAATAGAGCATTTAAATACAGTGAAAATTTACTGCTGCAACAATTTACTGGCATACTTACTTAGAGCAACTAAATGAAGGATTAAGCATTCCAATTTCACTCACAAGTCTGTTGAAGACTGCTTCATTCAGAGGTTTAGTAAATATGTCAGCTAATTGTTTCTCAGTTGGAACATAAGAGACTTCTATGGTACCATTTGCAGCATGTTCCCTAATGAAATGGTACCTGATCTCAATGTGCTTTGTAGTAGAATGATTAACAGGATTGGCAACTATGGATATTGCACTAGTATTATCACACATTAGAGGAATGTGTTCTAACACTATCCCATAATCCATGAGTTGATTTCTAATCCAAAGCAATTGAGCACAGCAACTTCCAGCAGCAATGTATTCAGCCTCAGCTGTGGATGTTGCTGTGGACTGTTGTTTCTTACTGAACCAGGACACTAACCTTTGACCTAGGAATTGACAGCTTCCAGAGGTGCTCTTCCTGTCAATTCTGCATCCAGCATAATCAGAATCTGTGTAACCAACCAGGTTGAACCCAGTGCCCTTTGGATACCATAGCCCAAGATTAGGAGTCCCCTTCAGATACTTGAAGATTCTTTTGATAGCCATCATGTGAGATTCCTTGGGATCAGACTGGAACCTTGCACAAAGGCATGTGGCAAACATGATGTCTGGCCTGCTAGCTGTGAGATAGAGTAAGGATCCAACCATTCCTCTATAGACCTTGATATCAACTCTCTTGCCTTTCTTGTCTTCATCCAGCTTGATTGCAGTAGACATAGGAGTTTTAGCTGGGGATGACTCTTCTAAACCATATTTCTTTAAAAGATCCTTGACATACTTAGATT
The DNA here is from genome assembly GCA_030848705.1 of Heracleum sosnowskyi. NCBI lineage: Eukaryota > Viridiplantae > Streptophyta > Magnoliopsida > Apiales > Apiaceae > Heracleum > Heracleum sosnowskyi. The sequence goes on along the minus strand of CM061239.1, from coordinate 44,439,552 downwards.
GGTTTATAAAGATGCCATCCTCTCGTTGATGTACTTGCAGGCCTAGAAAGTAGGTTAACTCTCCCATCATACTCATCTCATATTTGCTTTGCATCAACTTAGAGAACCTTTCACAGAGTTTTTCATTTGAAGAGCCAAAGATGATATCATCCACATAGATTTGAACAAGAATGATATCATTTCCATGCTTCTTGAAGAATAGGGTTTTGTCAATTGTACCCCTGGTAAATTGATGCTCAAGAAGGAATTGAGATAGAGTTTCATACCAGGCTCTTGGTGCCTGTTTGAGTCCATAGAGTGCCTTGAGCAGTCTATACACAAAGTTTGGGAAGTCTTCACTTTCAAAGCCAGGTGGTTGAGACACATAAACTTCTTCAGCAAGATCACCATTGAGAAATGCACTTTTCACATCCATTTGATACACCTTAAAATCTGAGTGAGCTGTAAAAGCCAGGAAGATTCTGATGGCTTCCAGTCTAGCTACAGGTGCAAATGTCTCATCATAGTCAATGCCTTCTTGCTGACAGTATCCTTTGGCAACCAGTCTTGCTTTGTTTTTTATTACCACTCCTTCTTCATCCATTTTGTTTCTGAACACCCATTTGGTGTCAATAACATTCTTTCCTTTTGGAGGAGGTACTAGTTCCCATACTTTGTTTTTCTCAAATTGATTCAACTCTTCTTGCATGGCAACAATCCAATCAGAATTCTTCAAAGCTTCTTCAATTAATTTAGGTCCCTCTTGTGACAGAAAGCAGCTGTACAGACATGTATTTAATGTTGCCCTTCTTGTTCTAACTCCCTCACTAGGATCTCCAATGATTTGATCCCTAGTGTGGGCTCTGTCCCATTTCCTTGTGTGCCCCTGTTCATTTCCTTGATCTGTTCCAAACTCATTTTGGTTGATAGGTGCATTCTCTTCTTCTCCCCCTGTGTTTGTGAACCCTTGCACAGGTGTTTGAAGAAGATTGTCACCTTCGAGGATTTCATTCTCTAGAACAGTTTGAACAGGGGGTTCATCTTCACTTTCAGAATCCTCAAGATAACCTTGATTCTCAAATCTCAATGGCACACTGTCTTGATCACTTGTTTTTAGTCCAGGAGTTTTCTTGTCATCAAAGGTAACATCCATGCTTTCCATGACTTTGTGTTGCTCAGGTACAAATACTCTGTATGCTGTCCTTTCCAGAGAGTATCCAATGAAGATACCTTCAAATGCTTTAGCATCAAATTTTCCAACATGCTCAGAGGTATCTTTCATCACAAAGCACTTGCTTCCAAACACATGCAGGTGCTTGAAGGATGCTCTTTTTCCAGTCATTAATGAGTAAGGAGTTTTGCCAGACTTCTTATTGATTAATGTTCTATTTTTCACGTAGCATGCTGTGTTAACAGCATCAGCCCAAAAGCTAGTGGGTAGCTTTGCATCCAGCAGCATTGTCCTTGCAGCTTCAATGAGAGTTCTATTCTTTCTCTCAACTACTCCATTTTGTTGAGGTGTTCTAGGAGCTGAGAATTGTTGAGAAATTCCTTTATCTTTGCAAAACTCATACAATGTTGAATTTCTGAACTCAGTCCCATTGTCACTTCTCAAAGCAACTACAGAGGAACCAGTGCTTTGTGCTTCTTTATCGACTCTCTTGATATGCTCTATTATGACTTGGGATGCTTCATCCTTGGAGAATAGGAATTCCACCCAAGTATATCTTGAATAGTCATCTACCATCACTAGTGCATATTTCTTTTTGGAGAGGGACATTACATTCACAGGGCCAAATAAGTCCATGTGAATTAGCTGCAGAGGTTTTGAATTTGTATTGAGCAATTTGTTCTTGTGACTGGATCTTTTAATTTTTCCTTTTTGACAAGCTTCACATGCTCCATCTTGCACAAACTCCAAGGCAGGCAAATCCCTGATAAGTTCTCTCTTGGTTAGAGAGTTCATTGCCTGAACATTCAAGTGAGACAGCTTCTTGTGCCATAGCCAGAATTCCTCATTTGTGGCTTTAGTGTAGAAACAGCAGATTTCTCTCTTATCTGCAGCCTTGAGATTAGCTACAAACAAGCTTCCTTTCTTCACACCAGTTAGAACAACTTCACCACTTTCCCTTTTTGAGATTGAACAAAGGTCTTCATCAAATTCCACTTTGAAACCCCTGTTGGTAAATTGTCCAATGCTCAAGAGATTATGCTTCAGTCCTTCAACAAATGCTACATCTTCAATAATGACATTTCCAGATTTAACACTGCCATATCCCATTGTATAACCAATGTTGTCATTTCCAAAGGTTACTGATGGGCCAGCCTTTTCCTCAAAATGTGATAGCAGGGCTATATCACCAGTCATGTGACTTGAGCATCCACTGTCCAAGATCCATATGACTCTTTTATTCCTGTTGCCCTGCATTCACAAAATGACTAAGTTGTTTTTGGTACCCACACTTGGTAGGGTCCAGTTGATTTAGAAACATTTTGATTAATAATTCTTCTGTCATAAATTGCATTTCTCATAGTAGGAGACTTCACTTTTTCTTTGGCTTTGGAGTTTACACTCTTAGGCTCACATGAAGTTTTCACCCTCTCAACCCTGATTGGGGACCCTGTCCTATGAGAATGCATATGTGTGTGTGATTCACCAGATTGTGCAGAGTCAAGTTTATGTTTAAGAGATAAACAGTTAGCAATCACAGTCACATAGCATGTCATGCAGTTTGGCTTACCACAGAAAGAATCATGACTAGAATTTATGCTAGCAGAATGGTTACTCAGGTTGTCAACTTCAACAATATCAGGCTTACTACACTTATGAGTCAAATGATTAACAGATAGGCATTTTTGACATTGTTTCCTGGGAGCATTTGGCACATAAGCATAGTTGTTTCCCTTGTTAACACCCACTTTACCATTTCTGTTTTGTTTCCTTTTCTTAACAACTTCATTCTTTGCTTTAGGACTCTTGACAAGATTGTCTTTGGTCTCTTTCTGATTGACAAGTTCAGGAAAGGAAGAAGTGTTCTTAGCAGCCTCATCTTCTTCAAGTAGTTGTTGCTTGATGATCAGTAGTTCCTCATCAAACTCAACAGCACTCTTTCTGAAGATAGGCTGTTCAACACTTGACAGTATGGTTGGGGCATTTTTGTTTGTAAAAGTTTCCTTTCCTTTGCCCTTGACCTTCTTCCTTCCCTTGTCATTATCATAGTCAAAACCAACTCCAACCTTGCAGTCTTCAGTGTGTTCCTTGTGATAGGTTTGAATAAGTTCAGAGGAGTTTTTGAAGCTTCTTAGTTTCAGTTCAGTTTCAGCAATCTGTTCCCTAAGGGCTTTCTCTATCTGCTCAGCACAAATCACTTTGTTTTTAAGATACTCAACCTCCTTTTTCAAACCATCCAGGTTCACAGCCATTAACTCAAGTTTCTCATTCTTTTCTGTAAGCTCAACATTCTTAGCAGTTAGTCTATCAATTTCTTCATTAGCTACTAACATGCTAGTATGAATATTAAACATCTCAGTGCTCATATCTTCAACAGTTTGCTTATATTGAAGGGGAGTCATATCAAGAGAAGTAAGAATGGGTACCTGACTGGAATCACCATCATCAGAAAATGCCATCAAGGCATAGTTTGAGTACTCTTGTTCTTCTTCTTCATCAGAGTCATCCCAGCATTTTCCCTCAGCAATAAAAGCTTTGCCCTGTTGTTTCTTGAGTAGAGCCTCATACTTAGCTTCAAGCTCTAAGTATGCTTTGTCCTTCTTGACTTGTTTAGGCTTTTTGCACTCAGTGGCAAAATGCCCAAGTTCATTGCAGTTATAGCATCTTATTTTGGTCCTATCCACACTTCCTATCTTGTATCCACTTTTAGCAGCACCAGCAATCCCTTTTCCTTTATTGAAGGTGTTTGAGCCACTAGATCCACTAGTGTTTCCAGTATTGAACTTGGACCTGAATGGCTGCTTTCTTTTAAACCTTATGTTAGGATACCTTCTAGCCATATAAGCAAAAGATTTGTTTTCCATTTTGTCCAGTTCCTCCATGCTGTAAAACTCATCCTCTTCAGGTAAATCATACACAACCTGAGTTTCATCACCAGTGTCTTCAACTTCCAGTTCCTCAATCTTGACCTGACTGATTTTAAGAGAGTCCATTCTTTGACTTAGGTTGTCAGCAATAAGTGCACAGGAGGTATTTGCCACTAATCCTTGCTTTTCTTGAATAGATCTCTTTTGAAACAGCTCTAACTCATATGTCTTTAAAACACCATACAACACATCAAAACCAATCTTTGTTAGATCTCTTTCTTTAAGGGAAGAGATTCTTGGTTCCAAGTGATCTGGAAGAGTTAGTAAAAACTTCATATTGAGCTCTTCTGTTTCATAGTGTTTGTCATAGAGTTTGAGCTCGTTTATCAGCTTGTTGAATCTCTCAAACACTTCTGTGATTCCCTCTTTTGGCTGAGCCATGAAGGTTTCATATTGTGAAACAAGAATCTGCTTCTTGTTCTTTCTTACTTCAGTAGTTCCTTCACAGAGCACTTCTATAAGATCCCACATCTTCTTGGCACTAGTACAATGAGCAACAGTGCCATACATGTTGAAGTCCATAGATTCACAAATGATAAGTTGAAGATGTCCATCCAGTGCAACTTTTTCCTTTTCAGGATCAGTGTATTTTGAGGGATCTTTGGGCACATGTTTTGCTGGTACAATCTCAGTGCCAATGGTTGTTTCACCAATCTCGATCATTGGAATGAAGGGACCATGCTTTAGAATATCTAAATACATGGGGTTAGAAGCTTTGATGAAAAGCAACATCTTCTTCTTCCATAAACTGTAGTGCTCCTTGTTAAAGGGAGGAATCTTGATACTGCTTAGTTTCTGTGAACTCATTCTTGATCTTTTCCTGTTTGTACGTTAACAGCCTAGGCTCTGATACCACTTGTTAGAAATGAATACTACTAGAAACTAGACAGAGGGGGGGTGAATGGATAGTTTGATAGATTTTTCGATTCTTGAAAACTAAGTAACAGACTGTATATGATTATGATATGTAATATACAGAAAGTAAATAACACACACAATCACTTTAATCTACTTTGTATAAGCAAATTAAATACTACAGCTTTCCAAGAAATTCACAATCGAATTTCTGGCTTCTAAACAAGAACAGTTTGAACTTGCTTGCTTACAGAGAAAAGAGCTTAGCAAATAACTATGTGTATCTCTCTTACAGCTAACAATAGGATGTGCATAATATATATAAGCCCTATACAAACTAGTGCACACACCTATTTTTACACAGTTACCCCTTGCTGAAAGTCCAACTTGTCCTGCCATAAGACGTTAACTGTGTCAGGAAGGACCACCTGCTTTTCGGAGTCTTTCCCGTTTCTGTAGCTGCTTGTCTCTTATCTTTCTCTCCAAGTTTAGCTGTAGATTTGCCATCTGTTCTTTGGACCACCTTGCCAGAACAAATGCTTCAGTATTTGTCTCTTTTGATTCTTGATTCTGTACCTTGATTTGTCTTGTTGTAAACGGCTAAGTGTTGATATCGTGAACTCCACTTCATTCCTGACTTCGCGATCTCACTTGTGAGGACTTCGCGATATAGCCTTTGAAGACTTTGCGACATAGGTCATTTGAAGACTATGCGACATAGGTCATTTGAAGACTATGCGACATAGGTCATTTGAAGACTATGCGACATAGGTCATTTGAAGACTATGCGACATAGGGCTTCTGAGGACTTCACGATCTAGGCTTCTTTGACTTTGCTAACTTCAACACTTCACGACATGTGTCTTGAGGACTTCTCGACATAGTACAAAATGGACTATGCGATATAGTACTTCACGACATGGATATTGGTGACTTCACGACATAGCTTTCTTCTGACTTTGCTATATAATGCCTTAGACAAATTTCTGCAACTTATTTCTTCATAGCCTTATTTATCTCTATCCTGCTGCATGAACACTTCTGAACTTCTACCAGGATAATTATTCAAAGGCCTATATACAATCTAGATGCAAGAAACTTTACTAAGCTCATTATAACTTTGAGCATACATGGTCAAGCTAATGTTCATGAGAACAAGACAAGTACATTTAGAGACCTATACTACATCCCAGTGATAGAACTCACTAGGTCATGTAATGTGACGTAGTCACAAAGTGTAGGCTTGTTAATAGTGGTGTTCAGACATGTCTTGAGCCTAACATTGAAGGCCTCCAGGGGTTTGCCTGATGATTGAAGAATTCCCTCATAAGATGTGCCCTAGGAGGGGGATGTTTGTGGTTGAAGGCCTTCAGGGGTATGCCTGATGACTGAAGGCCTCCTCCTATATTCAATGGGCGCGTTCTCATTGGAGATGTGGGGTGAACCTTGGTGTGTGCTTTGGGAGCTCTGTTCATGTACTCAATGGGCACGTCCTCATTGGGGAACTTTGGAGTAATCCTGCACTTTGCACCCAAACGCTTGGGATCACTTGTCCTGCAATCTGGTGGGTGCTTCTCATTCGGGGGACAAGGATGCGTCTGACATTTGGGGTAAGTCATGGCTATACCTGCAACTACTTTGGTCAGGGAGACAGCTGGTAGCGGTTAGTGTCGGCTCCTAAGTGGGGTCGATGCCGTATCCGTGAAGTCCCTAGACTGTAGTTGAGCCTTGGGCCTTTGTGACTAGGCCTCATCATTGGACATTCCTAAAGCGAGTCGAAGACCAATTCCAGAAGATGGATCAGGTATCCTAGTGGGCCTCGGAAATCAGAAACCAGCCCATATAGGTTACTTGCTCCCCAAGAACTACGTAGGGCTTGATCCCCTATAAATACGGGGTATGTAGGCACATTGTAGGGGGTTAGAAGCGAAGAGCTCAGCGATCCACCACCAAGAAAACCCTTACAATCTCAGCCCCAATTCATTATAACCACCACCTTCGGCGACTTTCCGGCGAAGAACCACCGTCATAGATCTTGATTCCGGCAATGAACCTCAAACTTTGTTAATACCAAATTCCTCCGTTAACACAAAGAAAACATAAAATTCAAATAAAAGAATATAAGAACCTTTTTTTTTCATAAATAACTTTTCTTACAAAAAATTGAAGTTGCTTCCTCGGTCTAAATTCCCGTCTAAAGATTCTTCGGCTGGTAGGCGTACTAAAATGTTGTGCGTGTATGTTCTATGAGGTCAATAATTTTAATTTATCTATTGAGACTAGTCCTTGTCTCAGCATAACAATGCCACACAAACCTCATAACGAGATTACAACGGCTAATCAGGCCGGAAATAATACATTTAAATTTTAGTTTTAATAACAATAGGGTGTCATCTCACAGGGTCACTTGTCGATGAACGTCAGATTACCTCCTCAATCATCAAATTATGTGTGATGATGGTGTTCCTTCTCATCCTCTTCTTCACTATAATTTTCAGCACCCTGCCACTAGTTCATGTACATTATAGTATAACTATCAGTTTTACCTCAATTAAACAATCTATACCATCGGAATGGTATTTACCAGTTCTAATTCAAATTTGTCATAGTATAAAAGTTTACTTTGGTAACATAAAAGTTGAAGAACGACACTCAGAAACAATTTCGTAACAAATTTTCTGCTCTAGATAGTATATAGGTTTCTCGGCAGAATTTACATAACGACACCAATGGATATCTAAAACCAAATCACAGATACATTTTGGGAATTGATAAATAAGCTCCAAATGTTGATATTTAAGCTCCATTTCCATATGTAAAGTATATAATTACCCCTCAAATGATGGAGTTTGATGGAGCTTAAATAGTAAAGTAATAGGTATTTAAGTAATATAAATATTCCTGACAAAAAAAAAAGAAATTTAAATATTAACATGGAGCTTAAATATCAATACTTGGAGCTTATTTATCAATTCCCTACATTTTTACCTGCTTTCAGTGTGAGTGAGTCCATAAAATCAATAAACTTGTCCAACTGAAGTGGTATAAATAGATTTTTCAGCCAATATATTCGGAGTTTGTGAAAACTCTTATGTTGTGTTTGGTTGGGGTGAATGGAATGGAATGTAATGGATGAAATTAAAGGAAAATAATAGGAGTTGGAGAGAAGATTTAAAAAAAAAATGAGATGGTGCAAAATTGTTATGATAAGAATTGTCAAGAAAATGAATGAGTTAAAGAATGAAGCATTCCATCTCAAAGTAGGGTTTTTGAATTATAATGTAGGTGATTAAGAATGGAATGAGCTTAAGAATGAAAGTTGGGAGTATTTAACTATTTTATACTTTAAATCTCATTCCATTCCATTCCATTCCAATCACCCCAACCAAACACAACATTAGAGATAAAATATTCATTGAAGGCCGGGATCTGGGATTGGGGCATAAACACGCGAATGCTCGAGTCAAAACTTGAAGAATGTCAAGTTCCTGTTGTTTTGTTGGACGCGGGAGGCGGGTGTCTGTTGATTTTTTTTATTCAATGTGAATATTTGAAAAATTAATATATATTAGATGAGTTATTATATTTTCATAATAACAACTAATTTTGTGAGATATTCATGTGTATATATCAATTTTGTTTTTACTTTCTTTGACTTGTTCAAAATACTTTTGTAACTTATGTCTTTATGAGGCATGTTTCTTGGGAGGCTTGTCTTGCTCTCCATGTTTGGAGCTTATTTGTCTTATTCATTGAACTTGGACACTAGAAATTCACCTATATATAGAGATGTAATCAAGTGTTGTTTTAGAATCATCACTTGTTCTTTCTTGTCTACTCTTCTATTTTATATTCTTCTCTCAATTACATAAAACTTCTCACTAAGTTTTGGTAGTCTAGCCTTGAGTCTCTATATTTTCTTTTTCTTTCGAGTTATACACATATTTTGTTAGTGTTATCGTAAAGGCACAAGTAGTTACATTCTTTCTTTTCCTAATAAAGAACACATCTCTCACATTTGTTCAAGTTGGGTACTCTTATTAAAGGAGTTTGACAATTTTCTTTCTTGAAAAAAAACAAAAGTCAAAGAAAGGTACGATTGTACTTATTGAGCAATTAAGGGTGTACGTCGATCGATATTTTTGGTGCAAAAGATATCGTAAGAAACTAATTTTTTGGGTTGTTTTATCCTGGGGACGACATGGTAAGAATGACTGTGGTGCACATTTTGGGCAGAACCACGAAACGTCTTAAAGAAAGCGAGCTCCGTGACTCGGCCTAGAAAATTTGGTAATTTCGTCCTATATTTGTTTTTTTCAAAATAGTTTTAATAAAAATAGTTTTATTAATTTTAGAAAACCACTTTTTGTGAACCGTAATTTTTTTTTTATAATTTTTCACAACAGTGTCTAGTAAATCATCCATCGTTTTATTTCGAATGGAACTAAGAGTAGTGAATGATGAGAGGAAGTCTCCTTGATGGATTCCCATCATAATATCTAGCGTCGCCACTCCAAAGCTAAAAACATCACATTTTTAAGTCACCGCCATCGTGTATGCAAGCTCTATAGAAGTAGAAAATTAAATAAAATATATTTTCCTGCATATTAAATATAGACAACATTAAAGTGTTTGCAGCAAAAGTTTGTAACATGGTGAAATTGAAGAAGAGATAACCTGGAGCAATATAATCGTAAGTGCCTGCGACCATAGTTTGATTAGATGAACCGGGGTCTAGCAGCCTTGATGCTCCAAAGTCAGCAACAAATGCCTCCATTTTAAAGTTCAATAGTATATTGTTGCTTGATATGTCTCGATGAACTAAAGGTGGATTGCAGTCAATGGTGCATGTAAGATAAAGCATGTGTTATGCCTTTTACAATGTTTACCGTCTTACTCCAGTCTAATACCACGACATGAGCATCATCTCTCAGGGCACAAGACAAACTTCCTTTCTCCATATACTCGTATACAAGAAACATGCATTGATTATGCAAGCAGAAACTATAGAGCTTCACAATATTCTCGTGCCTTATATTTGACAACACATGCACCGCATTTCAAAACTTCTGTCAAAAGCGGGTTCCTCAGCTTCCAGGCGATGAAGTTTTTTGAGCGCCACAGTTCTACCGCTTGGCAATCTGACTTCATATACAGAGCCATAGCTTCCAATTCCTATGCAGTATCTAATGTCAAAGTTATTTGTTGCTCTTACAATGTCCGCATATGCAATGTGTCCATCAAAGTTCCCTACTGAAAACATATCACCATTCCTCACATTCATCTTGTTTTGATTTTCTACAGGTGGATGCCTAGGAAAAAACACGCAGCAGGCTATAAATAAGGGAAGACTAATCTCTAAAATGCACCCTTTTTGTTCGGCCCAAAGTCACTTTAGTATACATACTTTTGTTAATTGCAAATTGCATCCCTACACATGTTTTAGCGTTGCACTATGCACCCTTTTCATCGAATTTTACCGTTACCGTTAAATAACTCAGGGGTAATTTCATAAATTAACAATGCTTAATTACATTTTGACCCCTAAAGTATGACATATGATACACATGAACCCTTAAAGAAAAAGATCATATATTTTTGCCCCAAAACTTCAAAATTGTACAGTTTAACCCATTTATTAATATCATTTTCCTACATTATTTTTAGAATTTTTTAAATATATTAAAATAAAAAACATTTAACATAGATTATTTTATAAAAAATTGAGAATGATGTAATCTCCGAAATTAAAATTCCCAGCAAAATTTAAAATTTGAGCTGACTTTTGGAATGTTAGAAATTTTTTAAAATTCGTAGTAAATTCAATTCATATCGGATTTCGAAGATTTTTGATGATTCAAAAAACCCTTTAAATTGCCCATAACGTTCGCTCATGGTGTTTCCTCATCTTAAGTTTCAAACTATTCTCGAAATAATAAAAAAATAATCATAATTTTTTTCTGTTTGCAAATTCATTCCACGTACATTTTATGTAATTATTAATTCGTTATAATTCCGTTTCTACGAGCCTTATTGTTTCAAAACAATCGTTTCGTTCTCTATAACTTTCGTTCTTAAAATTTTCCCAACAAATATCGTATAAAGGGTCAAAAAATTTAAATAATTATATGACTTTAAATAAAAGGATTAAATTGTATAATTTTTATAGTTCTGGGGTAAAAATGTGTGATCTTTTTCTTTAAGGGTTCATGTGTACGATATGTCAAAGGATTGCATAATGCAGCGCCAAAACATGTGTAGAGATGCAATATACAATTATCAAAAATATGTATACTAAAATGATTTTGTGCCGAACCAAAGGGTTGCATTTTGCTGATTAGTCGTAAGGGAACAACAATTGTAACCGGAAGAATTATGTAAAGGCTGACTTTCTCCGGTGGGAAGTCAAATTACCGTTGTAGGGATGTTTTTGTGAAAGGTCACACGCGTGGTGCTTATATGGGTGATTGGTGGGTGGGATTGTGCCAAAAAGATTGTTGTAGAAGAGGTCAAAGTGATACAAATTCGCCAAACATTTAAATTTATAAGGTAGGCTTCCGGTCAAATTGTTAGTATTCAAACTGACACCAGAGAAGGGCAATCGCCAAGTTCTACTGGGATGTGTCCACTCAGCAAATTGTAGGAGAAGTCTAGATATTTTAGAATATTGCAGTCCTTGAAAACAGGTAAGGAGCCAGTGAAAGCATTATGAGCGAGATCAAGTTCCATAAGATGAGTGAGGTTAGCCAGCTGAATAGCTAAGGAGCCATTAAATCGATTAAAACTGAGGTTTAGGTGACTAAGTTCAGTCAAGGATCCCAAAGTCGATGGTATCATCCCTGTGAGTTTGTTATGCCCAAGGTCTAAGCTGACCAATTTACGTAGGTTTCCTAGTTCTAAGTGAATGGACCCATTAAGATTATTACACCCGAGGTTTAATTTAACCAAATCACTCAGATTTTGTAGTTCCAAGGGAATGACCCCGCTGAGATTGTTACTATGAAGGTATAACTTGGCTAAATAACGCAGATTTCCGAATCCTTGGGGGATGAGACCGGTGAGTTTATTGTGTCCAAGGTCTAGGTAAGCAAGATTCTTGAGCTGAGAGAGGTTAGCCATCAGTAAATCTAAAGAGCCATTGAATTGATTAAAGCCAAGGTCCAGGTGGTTGAGATAAGTGAAGGATCCCAAAGTCGATGGAATTGTTCCTGCGAGTTTGTTATTCGCGAGATTTAAAGTCAGCAAATTATTCAGATTTCCTAGTTCCCAAGGAATGAAGCCATTAAGTTTATTAAAACCAAGGTTTAGCTGGTTAAGATTAGTGTAGGAGTTCAAAGACGGTGGAATTGTCCCTGTGAGTTGGTTTTGGCTAAGGTCTAACTCACCAGATTACTCAGATTTCCTTGTCCCCGGAGCATAAACCTGTGGTGAGCTTATTGTGGTTAAGGTCAAGATATATAAGATTCTTTAACCTACTTAACCTATTGGGGATGGAGCCACTGAGAAAATTGCCAGATATATCAAGAGATAGTAGTTGAGTGAGGTTAGCCAGGGAAGAAGGTAACTTATCGGTGAGATAGTTGTCTCGGAAGGAGAGAGATTCGAGATTAGAAAGCATTCCAATCTGAAAAGGTATGCTTCCTTTAAGCCCACAGTTGGGAAGCTGAAGTTTTTCAAGGTAAGGGAAGAAAGAGAAGTCGAGTTTTCCAAGCTCCTCATCCTCTATATAAAGCGGATCATAATCGAAAATTATAGAAGAGACTCTACCTTCCACATCACAACCGATCCTTACCCAGTCACAAGGCGATTGTGAAATGTAGAAATCAAGGTATCGATTAGTCCACCAACCCGTGCTGAGAAGGACTTCTCTTTCTGTTTCAGACAATGATGATGGTGATGAACTCCAAGCGTCCTCAGCAACAGCCACGCATGCAGTTAGCAGCAAGAGTACGTTAATAATCCAGGTGCATGAAGCCATGTTTTTTAATTTAATCACAGAGTGCATTTCATACAGCACTAGTCTTCCACATATACTCTGTGTCGCCGCCTTTCAAATCAATCTTCTCTTCCTCTATGCCACATGTAACTTTCAGCATTCATAATTTTGAAAATTTCTTCACTTCTGATTTGATATTTTGAATGAGCTTCGTTCACAGATATGTATTGGCTTAAACCACTACTAGTATTGACTTCATTTTTTCTTTTTTTTGTGGCAATTTTTTTGTTAAATATTTATTTTCACATGATCAAGTATTGTAAATTTTAGAAAAAGTTAAAGTTGGTGAACCATAATAATCATAATTATTGCAGATAAGTAGGACTGTTGAAGAGTTTAAGTGTCCCTTTCCATTTGGGAATTTTAAGAAGAATTAAACCCCTCACTGAAATTAAGACATATCGAATACTTGCACATACTATAGGTGTATTGGTGTCCTTTGATACACAATAATAGCTGGAAATAAGACCCACTGAACTAACAAATTTAGGGGAAGCCAGGAAGCGACATGAGCCCTGTTTAGATCGATGATCAGCAGAGTGCCTCCTTAATCATCATAGTATGTGCGACGATTGTGTTCCTTCTCCTCATCCTCTTCGTAACCATAGTTGTCAGCACCCTGCCACCAATTCATGTACATTATCATATGTTTGTTGATATCATCTACAATTAAACAATCTAAAACTGATCAACTTTAAAACGACGATGGACAATGCTACAAGATGTTGACAAATATTAATCTCAATGAGACTAGTATGTATTCACCTCAAGTCGAGTTCATGAGGAAATTACTTAGATGGTTATCATGAATTAACATCTAATCTTAAGAAAAAAAACATGATACTCTCTGATATGTATTCAAAAAATACGATGATCATAAACAAGAATCAAGAAGATTACTCCTTAACTTTGACCAAGAACTTTTAAGTACTCCTGAGTAACACAATTGTATCTACAAAGAGCTATTTCAATTCTGAGCGTTTGCTGTGAATCATGTGCGGTAGCTGGCCTTATGCCACCCCAACAGTGATTTGGAATCGGAAAACACAGTTCTCTCCTATACATTATCTCTTTAAATCAAACTGGTTCTCTGATAAGATTTCTATTCAGATCGAAAATCAAGTTAAAATCTAATAACCAAAATGTGCCCTTCTAATATAACTAACAACGTGCTTATTAAAATTATCAAAAGTATATGAACTCAAATGTTTAGACCCCTGGCCGCTCTCACCAAATCCGCACTCAGCATAATCAAGCTACATTCATGATTAACTCATATTATCAAGAGTTAATTGCATAATTGTGACCGTATTTTACACCAATTTTCACAAAAGTGGCCCAACTTCCAAATTCTCATTTTAATGGCCGGAGTTTGATTCCGCCTTTTATAAAAGTGGTTTCCGTTAACTCCCCACTAACGGCACTAACGGAGCAGGGGCAAAATCGGAACTCGAAGTCTGACTTAGCTGATGTATATTCTAAGGTGCCCCCTATTCATAGATATGAGATTAGCACAGTCATTAGCTTCAAAGGGCCAGCTATTAACTTCAAAGGATTCTAGGTGCTTACTTTTGAAGACATGGCTGGTGCCTGTTTATGATGATTTTGGGTGGATGAGGAGAGCATCAAAAGGCCTTGACAGGCATTTAATTGAGGATGGCCTTAGTAATACTATTTTGACTCTTCCTTTGGCCTGGCAACAAGATGTTTTAATGTCTTGGTTTGATCGATTTTTGAATTCTGGTGAGGATTGCCCCAATATATAGAGAGGGTTTGAGGTGAGCGTGAATGACCTCAGCAAATTTGAATTACAACTATGAATTCATGAAATCGAATTCCGATTTTGCCCCTGCTTCATTAGTGCCGTTAGTGGGGAGTTAACGGGAACCACTTTTATAAAAGGCGGAATCAAACTCTGGTCATTAAGTTGAAAATTTGGAAATTGGGGCTGCGTTTTTTAAAATCAGCGTACGATCACAATTATACAATTTACTCTATTATCAACTCATATTTTCACTACGGGTTAAATGGCATTTAGGTCACTGTACTGACTGCTAATTTTTAATTGGGTCATCCAACTCAAAAAGGTTTCAATTAGGTCACAAATCAGATAAAAGTTTTCAATCAGGTCACTGGACGTTAACGTCGCATTGACAATTAACGGAGTTTTGTCTAATAGTTCCAGCTCGGTGCCATATATGTATAAAAAACAACCATCTAGTCCTAGCACTGTGCTACATTCATTTTTCCAAGCATTCTTGCAGGCAGCATAACATACATATATTTTTTTAAATCTGCTAACATCTCCTTCTTGCGACACTATTAGACATATATGGCACCGAGCTGACACTATTAGACAGAACTCCGTTAATTGTCAATACGACGTTAACGTTCAGTGACCTGATTGAAAACTTTTATCTGATTTGTGACCTAATTGAAACCTTTTTGAGTTGGATGACCCAATTAAAAATTAGCAGTCAGTACAGTGACCTAAATGTCATTTAACCCTTTTCACTACATGTACAAGTAAGAATAACAAAATTAAACTAGATACGCGCATGAGAAGGCTGAACTAAACTTACGTATTTATTGCGGCCACTATACTCATCCTCCTCAGATCGTCCATACCCTTCACTCTCCTGCTCCTGCTCCTCATCTCGATAACTCGGTTCCTCAAACTCAGTCCTCTCCGCGTCAGGCACCTCATACGCATCCATCACCACCTCCTCTTGCTCCTGAGTCTTCCCACCAGCAGCTCCATACCTAGTATAACTGGAGTACTCATTGTTAATAGCATCGGCGTTATCGTAACCAGATACATCAGCATACGAGGTGTACTCAGCTGCCTCGTCAGAGTAGTTTTGAGAAGGAGGGTGACAGATATCTTCGGAAGCAGGAAGAGGGTGGCCATAGGTGAGCTGGATGTCGTAACCTCCGGCGTAAGGGGTGGGATCGTACTCGTCAAAGTCGTCTCCATCGTCGTCGATGTTGTGTCCTTTGGAGAAGTACGCCATAGTTGAAGAAGAATAATGTTGTTTTGTTGATCGGAAAGGCGTTGAAATGATGTACTACTATTTTACTGTTTTATTGAATTGTGTGCTTATAGATCATAGATGTAACCGGTCTATATTACTCCCTCCCCGTCCCTTTACCCATTTTGAAAATAATAAAATTTTATAATATAAAAATTAATTACTCTCCTTTCTTTTCTTCACTTTATTTTACTTAATTTCCTTGAACTCCGTCTTTTTCCTCTTTAATCTTTATTCTTTCTGTTCAAGTTTTGGTGTAGATTTGTCGCAACCCAAATATAAATAATAAAGGGATGGAGGAGTACTTTTTTCAAGTTTGGTCGCCTAGCTTTTATCGTTTTCTTCTTTTTATACTTAAAGAATTCGAAACCAAGTATTTTGGAGGAGGATGATGATTAATGTTATCAGGCATTTCAGTCCGGCATGTCATATAAACATAAAACCGTTCAAAATTTATAAAAGATGATTAAATCATTGCTTATTAAATCGACAAACAATTCATCGATGCGTTAATAGTAAGGTCATCCCTTTTGTCAAAAAAAATAGTAAGGTCATCCCTCACAATATCTAACGTATGGTTATGAAGGAAAATATTAGCAGTATCAATTTTCTTTTTAGAAAATATATTCTAAATGTCACGCCATACATTATTATTTGTTTAAAAAATAATTAAACTAGATCTTTTGATATTCATACCATCAAGATCAAAATATTTCATCATTCGAAAATAATTTTTCCTACCCAGTTTTAAATCCGAATCAATATTCTATATCAGATATATATCATTTTTCGTTATCATTCATGTAAGAGTAATGTCATATATACAAAATTAGATATAAAGTATTATCAAATAACATGATATCACAAATCAAGTTTTAATGAGAAAAAAAAAAGTATATAAAGTATTTTTCATCATGATATAAAGTATTATTTTGTTATTATTCAAGTTTTAACATGTATTTTTGGTGTATTACAAGTTTTCCAAAACAAGTCAGCAAATCTGTTTTTAGATTAGGTTAATGAGAGTTGGCCGACTCATCTTCCCCTAACCCTAGCCCCAACATCTTCATCCTCATCCCCTTTCTTCCCATCTCCATCCACATCCTCTTTCTTTCCATCTCTGTCCACACAACATCTCTTCTCTTGTTTTTTCAATTTTCTTTCAATAAAATCGAGATTTGTTCCACAAAACTCGCAAAATCCATTTGAGTTTCTTCACTTTAGTTTTTCAGATCTACTCGCAAAATCCATTTGGGTTTTTTCGTTTCGTTCTAAAATGTTTTAGTTATTAGGTGTGTGTTTGATTGTCTCGCTTTGTGCGATGTGTCTCGCTTTGTGCGATGTGTTGGTTGTGTTGAAAATGAATTTTGCGGTGTATTGGGAGATCTGGATATCTCGCATCAACACCACTTTCGGCAGGTCTATAGCTGGTGTCCGGCAAGTAGATAGCTGGGGTGCGTTTGGAACGGTGGTGAAAATCGCATGTGCTCACCTCTCACAAAAAATATTTGTTCATAACATGAGGTATCTAAGCTTAGTTTTTGCAACTGAGTCCTCTGAACATTGCACTATCCATGAAGTTAATGTGAAGGTCAATTGTGAAGCTATCGTTTTCAGGTGAGATGCAAGCTGGATTGCTCGGGAAACTGTTATCTTCATTTTTAATTTTAAGAATATTTGTATTCAATTAGTTAAGCAATCCGGAAACAAAACAACTAATTATTTAGTTTGTTTATTTGTTTTTCAACCTGGTTGCATGATCAGTTGGGGGTTTGTCCCGATTGAATCTCTTTCAAAGTATTAATGAAATCTGCTCTATTTTTTGCAAAAAAAAAAAAAAAAACATGATATCACTGATTTAGTAATATTAATATTATTTTAATTTATCTTGATGTCCTCCTTCCTAATATACTAGCGTAAAAACCCGTGCGAGGCACGAGCACTAAAATAATTTCACTTCGAAAATCGTTTATATATTGAGATAATTTTGTAATTAGAAATTCGAAAAAAGATAAAATTTTGATTTTATCTCGTATTTTATAGTAGTTTTTCAATATGGCATACCAATTACATCAACATAATATTTTATAACTTGATTAGATTTCATAAAATTTGAATAAATATACATACGATAATAATCACATGTTCACTTTTCATTGCTAAAACATTAATATGATTTTCATGATGTGATATGAACTTTATCAAATTAATAATTTGAGTATAAAATAAATAAATAGTTTAGCAAAATTGCCGGTATATAACATAAACGATGTGATTTTAACATTGTCAGAGTATATTTGTAAAAAATCTATATATCCGTAAGAGATATGTTACGAAATCTTTTAATATTATGTAAATTCATCCATGCGGTGTATTCATACACTTCTAAACTCATATAATTAGTTTTAGTCTAATGTTTATTACACAGTATTGAAGTTCTATTTTAAAATTTTGATAAACTGAAACATCTTTTATCTTATAATTTTGAATTACCTTTTAACTCAATTTTAAATTTTCACAAATATTATGATCAATGTAAATTATGATTAAACGACCTTAATGATATGTGCATCTTCAAGATATCTAAGATCAATTTTTTTGATTTCATCATAGATTGATTTAAGCATACGTTATAACTCAACCATTACATATTGTATTGATCAATTTACTATATTATATAAAAATTCATATTACCCTACTTTATTCGAGTTATAGTCTAACATATCATTATTAGTGACTACTGCAGTTTTGTAATATTTATGATTCAAAACTCATTTTTTTTGCATTTTATATTGAATATTAATTACGTTATTTTCTATATATAACATAAATCCTATTTTTAGAGTTGTCATATTTTTAACATAAATTCAATTATTTTGTTTTTTTTTTGTATTTTATGTCTTTAGACCAATCATACCTCTAAATCGCTTAAAGTTTAAATAGTTGGTCGACCAAATATCTCTAATATGACTCGCATATTTAAAATATTATATACTTAAAAATTATGTGATGTAATCATTTATTATGTATGATTTAATAAATTCATATCTTTTTCGGACTCGATTACATTTATCTATAATGTTATATTATTTTAAAATTTTATTTTTTTATATCAATCATTTAAAATGACAAAAGAGAATTGTAGAATATGTTCAATGCATTAAAATATTTTTTTTATAATTATATACTATGCAATATTTTATAAATAGTATAAACCATCATTTTATTTACTTAAAAATGAAAAACAAATGGGAGAAAAGGAGAAGATGTGGTTTATCTAATAAATTTTTAAAGAAAACTCAAAATAAAATGTAGTACGTTTCTTATGTATGAGCTTGATTAGAGAAGGTTAGTGGTTCGATTCCCTACACTAACATAATTTATCTACTCTTTGCATAAATATAAAAGGGATAGCGTTTTTGTAACTTTTTAACATGTATGGGCAAAATCATAAATCCACAGATATTAAAATGACATATTTCAATAATTTAAATAGGCAAAAAAGAATTATAGATTATGCTCGATTGCTAGAAATATTTATTGTATCTATATACTATGCAATATTCTAAAAATAATATAAACCAATGTTTATTTACTCGAAACTAAAAAAAAAATATATGGAAGGAGAGGTGGTTTATCTAATAAGAGTTTGATAGTAAACTAAACACAAAGTGTAGCATAGTTGGTTATGGCGTGAGTTTGATAGGAAAAGGTTAGTGTTTTGATTCCCAACACTAATATAATTTCATAATTTTTTACATAATTATCAAAGAATGGAATTTTTGCAATTTAAAAAATTTAAGGGTAAAATCGTAACTTTACAGCCATTAAAATGGCAATCTTTGCCCTTGTGTTGAGATTTAATATATAGTAATAGATGCGATTCCGTAGTCTAACGAGATAAAGATATTTCAGTTAATAGATAAATTACCCAAGTTCGATTTCTACAAACAACATTTTTTAATAAATAATAAACATGGGGCAAGTTTGTCATTTCAAATCATGAACAAAATGTCTCTTGATTAAATTGTCTCACCAATTGTTATTATATAATCAATAGAAAGATATAATAGTATATACCAAATATTCATCTACTCACGCGACACACACATACATATAATGTGTATGACAGTGAACACATATGACTGGGTAGTGTGATTGTAGGAAGATGTGCAAATTAGTGTGTAGACCCAAGTTCAATTCCTCTCAACACTCATGAATCATTATCCCGGGTTATAATAAAATAGATATACAATAACAGATACCAAATATTACTCTACTCACGCGACACACAGACACATATACTGTGTGTGATTAAAAACACATATGATTGAGTGGTGTGGTGGTTAGAACAGGTGCAAATAATTGCATACACCCAAGTTCAATTCCCTTCAGCAATAATTTTTTTTAAATTATTAAACACAAGGGCAATTAAGACATTTCAAGTGCATTACAATGTCTCACCAATTAGTGTATTTTATAGACCCAAGTTCAATTCCTATCAACACTCATGAATCATTGTCATGCGCTATAATAAAATAGATATACAATAATAGATATCAAATATTACTCTACTCATGTGACACACACACATATAATGTTTGTGATTGAAAACACATATGATTGAATGGTGCGGTGGTTAGAAGAGGTGCAAATAATTGCATAGACCTGAGTTCAATTCCTTTCAACAATTTCTTTTTAAAATTAGTAAACACAAGGGCAATTAAGACATTTCAAGTGCATTAAAATGTCTCACCAATTTAAATGGAATAAAATGTATCATGAATAATAGCACAATGTTGGGCTATTAATAATACTAGCATAAAATCTCGTGCGAGGTACGGGCACTGAAATATTTTTTCACCTGAAATCGTATATATATTGAGATAATTTTGTTATTAGAAATTCAAAAAAAGGATAAGATTTTGATTTTATCTCATATTTTATATTGTACTCCCTCCGTCATATCCATTTGTTAACATTGAGACGGAGGGCTCGACACACATTTTAAGGCTCTTGTAAAGTATAGTTCCATTATTTATTTTTAAATATTTTTTTTTTGAATAAAAATCCAAACATTAAATTTTTATTCAGATGAAAAACAAATTTAAAATAATTAACGGAACTATAGTTTATAGAAGTCTTAAAATGCGTGTCGAACCCTCCATCCCAAATGTTAACAAATGGATACAAATGGATGGGACGGAGGGAGTAGTACTTTTGTAATGTGTTATGCCAATTACATCAACCTAATATTTTATAACTTGATTAAATTTCATAAAATTTGGATAAATATTCATACGATAATAATCACATGATTACTTTTAATTGTTAAAATATTAATAAATGATGTGATATAAATTTTATCAAATTGATTATTTGAGTATAAAATAAATAAATATTTTAGCAAAATTGTCGGTTTATAAGATAGGCGATGCGATTTTAACATTGTTAGATATATACGTAGGGCTGAGACTTATTACGAAATCTATTAATATTATATAAAAGTCATCCATGCGGCGTCTCACTCAATTTTTTTACTTTTAAAATTTTGAAATTTTGGTTGATTGAAACATTTTTTATCTTATAATTTCGAATTACTTTTCCGCTCGACTTTAAATTTTCATAAATATTTTAATCAATATAAATTATGATTAGACAAACTTAATGACATGTTTATCATCATGATATCTAAGATCAATTTTTTTGATTTTATCATAGATTGATCTAACCATATGTTATAACTCAACCATTACATATTGTATTGATTAATTTAGTATATTATATAAAAATTCATATTACCATACTTTATTCGAGTTATAGTCTAACTGGTCATTATTACTAATTATTGTAGTTTTGTAATATTTATGATTAAAAAAATCATATCATTTTTCATATTATATTGAATATTAATTATGTTGTTTTCTATACATATAACACGAATCCTATTTTTAGAGTTGTCATATTTTTAGCATAAATTAAATTCTTTTTATAATTTATGTTTTAAACCAATCATATATCTAAATCGCCGAATATCTAAATAGTTGGTCAGCCAAATATATCTAACATGTCTCGTATATTTTAAATTTTATGAACCTAAAAATTATGTGATGCAATCATTTATTATGTATAATTTGATAAATGAAAATAAACATTTCTTCAAACTAAATATTATTTTTTATATTAAAAATTTAATATCTACACGGAAAGGAATGTAAATAAATCCATATCTTTTTCTGACTCGATTACGTTATCTATAATCTTATACTCTTTTACAATTTTATTTTTTATATCAATCATTTAAAATGAAAAAAAAGAGAATTGTAGAGTATACTCAATCCATTAAAATGTTTTTGGTAATTATATACCATGCAATATTTTATAAATAATAAAAAACCAACGTTTTATTTATTTAAAAATAAAAAATTATAAAAAAGAAGATGAGAGAAGAGGAGAAATTAACATTAATAAAATTTTAAAGAAAACTCAAAACAAAATGTACTATGTTGCTTATGCATGAGCTTGATTAGAGAAGATTAGTGGTTCGATTTACTACACTAACATAATTTTATCTACTATTTGCATAAATATAAAAGAGTTGACGTTTTTGTAATTTTTAACATGTAGGGGCAAAATCATAAATTCACATGTATTAAAACGACATATATCAATAATTTAATATTGACAAAAGAGAATTGTAGATTATGTTCAATCGCTAAAAATATTTATTGTACCTATGTACTGTACAATATTCTAAAAATAATATAAATCAATGTTTATTTACTCAAAAATAAAAAAAAAATGGAAGAAGAGGTGATTTATCTAATAAGAGTTTGAATATAATCTCAAAACAAAGTGTAGCACAGTTGGTTATGATATGTGTTTGACATAGACACGTTAGTGGTTCAATTCCCATCACTAACATAATTTCACAATTTTTATATTTTTATTAAAGAATGGCATTTTTGTAATTTTAGAAAATATAAGGGTAAAATCGTAATTTCACAGTCATTAAAATGACAATATTTGATCTTGTGTTGAGGTTTAATATATAGTAATAGATAGATAATAGATAGATTTGTTCAAATTTCTCTCAGTTAAGCTTATAGTAGTAAACAAACTGAATTTTTAGCGAACTCAAACAAAATCTACAAATTGGACAAAATTTTGTAACTTTATTGGACAAAATTTTCTTATTCAAATTCGAGTTCGATAATATTTGAACCAAACATGATTTTTTTGCGAAAATATTAAATTAATTCGAATTTAAACAAACACGAACAGTTTGTTAATATTGTATGTTTTTTAGAAAAAAAAAGAGTTATTTTTAAATTTAGTCACCGTAAAAAGCCTAACTATTAATTAATAATTTCCACCTATATTATAATTTTTATTTACATAACTATAATATAAATTTAATACTAGCATAATAGCCCGTGCGAGGCACGGACCATTCTCTAGCATTATACCAAAATGCATATTGTTTTTACTTTAAACGGTTTAAATGAAATAATTTTCTGAAAATTTTGTTGCATGTACTTATAGCCCCTAATGAAACTAAGGGGAAGATTACACGCCGACCAACATCTAGCAATTACATAACAACGCATGAGGCTATCAATAATATTGTTATAAAGATCTGGCATAATTAAAGACCGATATTTTCCAACCCAGAGTAACCTGGTGTGCTTTATAGAGCATCAAGCATCAATCACATATAGAAATAGTCTGCCCCCAAGCAATAAAGCATTTCCCTAGTGCGGTAGTGTGTCCTAACAGTATAAAATTCACGAATACTAATTGCATTATTTCTCAGGTGTTGTGAACTTTCCACATCACGATACTTGATATTAATTTGATACCCATGTCTTCTGTACGGAACAGTAACAATTGACATAATTTCATTTAATTTTGTGACTTAAAAGATATATTTGAGTGTAATCATATATTTTTCGTTCATACATGTTTTTTTTATAATGTCCCTGTTTTAATTTACATGTAATTTGACTTAGTTGTTCATATATGCATTAAAAATAAGATATTTTACAGCATATTGTACAGACTAACAGATATAAATCAATTTTTTTTTAATATGTACGAATTGATGTCATAAGTAGAAAACATCTATTAATTTAGTTTTATAATAACTCTGAACTCTAGGTAAGAGAACATAAAGTTTAAAAATAAGAGTGATTTTCTTTTTTATTCTTCTTAGAGTTTTTCACCGACACAAATCAAATTTTAGAATGAAGTTGTTTGATATTTTTATTTCTTTCTTTTTCAAGGTATATCTGAAAACACAGTCACAATATAAATGAGTTATATAAGGATGTCATATTTTGTCTTATATCAGTTATAATTTTGACACCTCAAGAAACGTACTATTTATCAACATAATGTTGAGAAGCGGTTAAGATATCGTTCAGTCTATGTGAAAATTAATTATTTCTTTTAAATTTTTAATAATTTAACTTACTCATATGTATAATGTGGTTGATCGACCATAATATTTTGTGTATGTGCCAACTATGCATTATCCTTTTTTTTTAAATATTGATTCTTGTTAACTTGACTATTTGTTGGGTATCCAGCATCTCCCTAAATTGAAACGTGGCGCTGGCTGCTACACTATAAAGGTTAAGTGTGACGCCCTCCAAACCCGGGGTACAGATTTGAGGAGTCATCCGACCAACGGAATACTATTTAACACATGCATAATATATTTAAAGACACAAATACCCCTTGACCAAGACCGCATCCAGATTATGGCAATGAACACAAGCTACTACAATCTTTTATTAATACAATACCAGTTTTATCAGAGTTATTACATCACAACCAAAGTTCAAATCTAGACATCTAATCTAGAAAAGCAAAACAACAACTACCCTGCCAATGACAATTACACGAGGGGCTCTCCTGGCTGCTGGTGAACTATCGGTCACGCTATGTCGACTCATACTCTCGCTTCACTGGAATAGGGTTAGAAAACAACAAGCAAGAGTGAGCCAAAATTGCTCAGTAAACATCAATGAATCATTTCTATCACAGTTGTAAGGATATGAATTTATGATATCAGAATCAACAATATTTAGCTAACACATGCTTTGTATCAATAACAATGGAAGAAAAGAATTAGAATTTGGCTTATACATTTTATTCAAATCAAAGGTTGTGCTGCTGGCCAGCCACGCATCAACCCCGGACTAGCTCATGTCATAGTCCTCTACTGGATCCTAGGCCAATTTGGGCCTTAAGTTATTCTGACCATGAATATGGCCCGACCAATTACTGGTCCATTTTTAAAAACACATGCCAAATCTATAATAGGGTATAAACAATAACATGCTCAATAAGATAAACTGAATGTATAATAATTGCAAAAGAGCTTCAACTGTTCAGTATCAAATGAAGATTGAGAAATAATCATGGAGTAATTTCAATGGTACGGTGTACTCATTCAATAAGGGAATCAATAATGGTAGTCGATAATCAATGACTGTAATCAATAGTCAAGATGGAAGTCAAATAATCAATGGTTGTCAATGATAATCAAAGGATGATAAACAATAACAATAGGTGGTAAACAATAATCAAGTGAATTGGAAATAAGGGTTTCCGATGCAGATCAAATCAAAGAATCAAGAATCTCTAAGGAAATGGAATCAGTTGTCCAAATGCGGTTAAAGGATTGATAATTTGAATTGTTCTGGGGATAACGGTATTCAAGTAATCAAGACAATAATACATTTTTATCACAAGTAAAGGCACAGATACTTGCCTGGTCCGGGAACTCTACTTTTCCCTTTCCCTTGCTCCGGGAACTCGATTCTATGATTAAACAACTCATCACAATAAGTCTAACTATTTTCGTTCTACTCTCGACACTTATTCAATCAATAATCACATTTAAACAAGTAACCGGTTACGTATCGGACGTCCGGTATAATTTACGATATTTAAAACTCAAATATTTGCCCTAGTACGGGCATATACAGACTATAAAACACAACACACAATTAATATGAACCATATAGCACTTATAAACATTTTTAAAACATCATACGAAACTTATTTGAATTTTAGATAAGTCACGATTAATTTTTAAATCAAAAATCGGATTTTTAAATCCAATATAAACATTTAAATGCAAATAAATCAATTAATAAAATTAATTGACACTCTTTATATACTCAAACTATTTTTAAATAAATAAATAGGCTTGAAAATAATTAAACTGAATTTTTAATTAATTAAATCCAATTAATAATTAATTTTTAAGAATTAATTGATTAAAAGAATTAACCAATTAATTAATAAATTAATTATTAATTAAAAATAATTAAAATAATTAAGTTTAATCAATTTTCGGATTTAAAATAATAAATATAATCTATCAGAATTTTTCTGATATTAAAATATATTTTTAAAATAAAAATATGAATTTTTAAAGTTTTTAAACTATTTTCGAATTAATTTTAAAAATAAAATCCAAAAACAGTTTTCAGAAAATGAATTAGGGTTTTGAAGATTGAAACCGGGTCGAAAAATCGGGTAAACGGGTCGGGATGAACTGGAACGGGTCGTCAAGAACTCGCCGGAAATTTTCCAGAATCCGGCGACCTGCCCAGAATCCGGCGACCAAAATACACGTTAAAAATTGGGGATTTTTATATCAAAACATTCCAAATAAACACAGCAACTCATTCCGATCAAAAACGTACCAAAAGCATCGCCGGAATCAAAAACCCGACTATTTTCCGGCGAGCTTAAACAAATTTTCCGATCTGTAAAAATCCTACATGAAACTCTACGTTCTTTATGTTAAAATGAAGCTAAGAACACATACAATGAAAGCCCTCTACCAAAAACAATGTCAGATCATTCATATGAACGGACTATTCAAAAGAAGAATTCGGGTCAAAAACCCGAAAATCAAACCCATCAAAATCGAACATAAACATGAAATTAAAGCATGGATTCTTGCTAATTAGAACCCTAGGAACATGTTAGAAGCAACCAATTGAACGGAGAATCAACAGAATGAAAATCCCCAAATTAATCAAGAACCCTAATTAAATTCGAATATTGAAAAATTCATAATAAATCGAAAAATTACCCAATGATGATGAGGTTGGAAGATTCTGAAACTAGAGATCAAGAGCTTTGATTTGAGTACAAGAACTTCAGATTTGGATTTCAATAACACCTCGAACGAATAGTTTGATTATTCAAGAACACGAAGAACACATTTCTGAAATTTTTACTTTTTGATAATTCGCAATGCAGATTATGAAGGTTATAAGGTACGATTCGTCTTTATATATTTTTGGAAAAATAATACCCTAAGGAACACTTTTGGATCGTTATAGATCCACTGGATCGTTTAAAAACCCTAATTAGGTTAAAATACGTTTTACGAGAAGATAATCATCTACAAGGATTGATAATTATCCAAATCAATACATATCATTATATAACTAATGCTCAAGAATACTGGGGCTATAACAAATGAAATACTGGTATAAAATGATATATCCGTCCCCTTAAGCAATTAGGGTTCGGAACAATTTTTCCCTTTTTGAACAAAACGAATTATTCTTGCAGAATCAAATAGGTAGGAATGAAATGATACGAATATCTCTCCCGATAATGATTCGAATACGAAAGACGAAGAGATAATAATTAATGTACGAAATTCCAATGGGGCCCTTAAATTATCAAAACGGGGCTCAGATTTGAAGAAAATTCCAAATGACGAAATATTTGAAAGGGGCTTTCGACTCACCATTTAGCACATAATCACACAACAATTATCATTTAATAATATTCCAATATTCCATAATAAATATTTTTAGATTAAATATATCATTTAATCAAATAATAAAATTCACGGATATTACATCCTTCCCTCCTTAATAGGATTCTGTCCTCAGAATCAGATCAAGGAAACAACTGGGGATATTTCCCTAACATTTCACTCTCTAACTCCCAGGTAGACTCTTCTACTTTAGGATTCCTCCACAAAACTCTCACTAACGCTACTGTCTTATTCCTTAGTTCTTTCTCCTTACGATCCAATATCTGAATCGGTCGTTCTACATATGATAAATCTGCCTGGACCTCTATGGGTTCATACTCTATTACATGATTCGAATCTGGTCGATACCTCTTAAGCATAGATACATTAAATACATTATGAACGTGCTGCATATGCGGTGGCAATGCCAACTCGTAAGCTACCTCGCCCACCTTCTTCAAAATCTCAAACGGCCCAACATATCTCGGACTCAACTTCCCTTTCTTTCCAAACCTAACTAATCCTTTCCATGGTGAAACCTTTAGTAACACCTGCTCTCCTTCTTCGAATCCCACATCCTTTCTGGCTAGATCCGCATACTTTTTCTGTCGGTCTTGAGATGTTATCAATCTTTTCTGAATCAATTGAACCACTTCCTTTGTTCGTTGCACTAGTTCTGGTCCTATCATTTTCCGTTCACCAACTTCTTCCCAATATACTGGAGATCGACACTTTCGTCCATACAAAGCTTCGTAAGGTGGCATTCCGATGCTCGCGTGAAAACTATTATTATATGAAAATTCCACCAAGGGTAGATGATCGTCCCAACTGCCTTCAAAGTCAAGTGCACATGTCCTAAGCAAATCTTCAATAGTCTGAATTGTCCTTTCGCTTTGACCGTCCGTCTGCGGATGATAAGCCGTACTCATTCTCAACTCGGTGCCCAAACACTCTTGAAAACTCCTCCAAAATCTTGAATTGAATCGAGGGTCTCTATCAGACACTATCGATACTGGAACTCCATGTCGTACTACGATTTCTTTTATATAAATATGAACTAACTTGTCTAGCGAGAACCTCTCGTTAATCGGAAGAAAATGCGCAGATTTCGTCAATCGATCCACGATAACCCAGATGGCATCATGGTTAGCTTTTGTTCTAGGCAATCCTACTACAAAGTCCATCGCAATGTGTTCCCACTTCCATTCGGGAATTTCCAATGGTTGAAGTAATCCACTTGGTCTCTGGTGTTCCGCCTTAACTCTTTGACACGTAAAGCATTTACTTACCCATTCCGCAATCTCTTTCTTCATATTTGGCCACCAAAAGTTCATCTTAAGATCTCGATACATCTTCGTACTCCCTGGATGAATTGAATACTTCGAGTTATGTGCTTCGTGCAAAATCTCACCTTTCAGTTCCGTTACGTTAGGTATCCATATCCGAGAAGCAAATCTCAAGATCCCTTTGTCGTCCGGTTGGCTACATATTTCCTCACCTGTCATTTTACTCACATCATCATTCATAACTTGCTCTTGGCACTTTCGTATCTTCTCCAACAATTCAGGTTGAAACGTCATGGTATAAATCATTTCCTTCGCGTCCTTCGGATTAATTACTTCGATTTCTAACTTCTCAAATTCTTTGTATAACTCTTTGGTCATCGTCAGTGTATTCAATCTCTCTTTCCTGCTCAATGCATCTGCTACCACATTTGCCTTGCCGGGATGATAGTTGATAGAAACGTCGTAGTCCTTGATTAGTTCTAACCATCTTCGTTGCCTCATGTTCAGCTCTTTCTGAGTAAAGATATACTTCAAACTTTTGTGATCGGTGTAAATTTCACATCTCTCTCCATACAAGTAGTGTCTCCATATCTTCAAAGCAAACACAATAGCTGCTAACTCTAAATCGTATGTAGGGTACTTCTGTTCGTGGGGTCTCAACTGTCTTGACGCATAAGCAATCACCTTGTCATGTTGCATAAGTACGCATCCCAATCCTTTGTACGACGCATCACTATAGATTACGAAATGACCTTGATCGTCTGGTAGCATCAATACCGGTGTCGTAGTTAGCCTTTTCTTTAACTCTTGGAAGCCTTCTTCGCATTTATCGTTCCATATGAATCGCTCGCTTTTCCTTGTCATCTTGGTCATTGGAGTAGCTATCTTCGCAAAATCTTGCACAAATCTCCGGTAGTATCCGGCTAATCCCAAGAAACTTCTGACTTCAGTCGGTGTCCTTGGTCTCTCCCAATCTTTCACTGCCTCTATCTTTGCTGGGTCCACTTTGATGCCTTCGCTGCTCACCACGTGTCCTAAGAAATGAACTTCTTTCAACCAGAATTCACACTTGGAAAACTTCGCGTATAGTCTTTCTTGTCTCAATGTTTCTAACACAATTCGCAATTGGTCTGCATGCTCTTCTTCTGTCCTTGAGTATATCAAGATGTCGTCGATGAATACCACCACAAACTTGTCCAAATATCTCTTGAAAATCCTGTTCATTAGGTCCATAAAAGCTGCGGGTGCATTCGTTAGTCCAAACGCCATTACTAAGAATTCATAGTGCCCATACCTTGTTCGAAAGGCTGTCTTCGGTATGTCATCTGGTCTAATCTTCAATTGGTGATATCCTGACCGTAGGTCAATCTTTTAAAAATGTACCGCTCCTTTCAGCTGGTCAAACAGATCATCTATTCGAGGTAATGGATACTTGTTCTTAATGGTCAGCTTGTTCAACTCCCAATAGTCTATACACAATCTCATGCTTCCATCCTTTTTCTTGACAAACAGTACTGGTGCTCCTCACGGTGAAACGCTGGGTCTAATAATTCCTTTTTCTAGCAAATCTTGCAGTTGATCAGCCAATTCCTTCATCTCCACTGGTGCCATTCTGTAAGGGGCCTTAGATACTGGCTCCGCGCCTGGTACTAAGTCTATCGCAAATTCAATCTCTCTATCTGAAGGTAAACCTGGTAATTCTTCCGGAAAAACATCTGGAAACTCATTTACGACTGGAATATCTTCTAACTTAGAAACTTCCTTATCTATATCTATCACATAAGCTAAATACGCCTCACAACCTTGCCTTAATAACCTCTTAGCCTGAATCATCGTCAGGAACCTCTTTCTTTGTTTCTCTCCTCTAAATATTATTTCTTTCTTTTCCAGGGTAACCAAAGTAACCCTCTTATTCTTACAATCAATACTTGCATCATACTCAGTCAACCAATCCATCCCTAATATCACATCAAATTCACCTAACTTAAAAGGTAACAAGTCAACATAAAAACGATTTCCCAAAATCTCTATCTCACAACGAGGATAATATGAACTGACCGCGATACGATCCTGATTAGCTATCTCTATAGTCAACATTCCACTTAAAGGTTTCATTACGCAATTCAATCTACGAGCAAACGTTTCAGAAATAAAAGACTTCGTCGCTCCCGAATCTATTAACACTTGTGCATGAATAGAATTTACTAGAAGTGTACCTGCCACCACGTCGGAATCTCTCACTGCTTCTCCCATTGACATATTGTAGGTCCTGGCTAACGGCTGGACGTTAACAACTGGGGGTGCTTCAATTGCCCGAATCATATTGTTCACGGTTGCTGGTGCTCTACAGTCCTTGATCATGTGACCTGGTTTCTTACACCGATGACACACAATGCCCATCTTGCAATCCCGGGAATAATGTCCCTTCTGATTACATTTAAAGCATGTGACATTCAATCGATGGCATATCCCTAAATGTCGCTTCCCGCATGTCTTGCATTCTAGTAGTGGGGGTCTAGAAAGTCCCTGCTGACTGCCGGTTAGTAGACGGTTATCTTGTCCTACGCTTCCGGTATCTGGTTTCCTAAAACTCGTATTCCTTCCGTGCTGGAATCCCAGTTTCTTATTTGCTTGCCCTTGAAAACTTCCCTGCTGCTGTCCCTTATCGGGTATCCCTGCTTTCCTTTTCTTGTTCTTCCTCTCTTTCATGTAAGAATCACTCTCTGTCTCTGCAATCATTGCCTTTTGGACCACCGCTGCATAGGTGTCCAACTCCAATACAGCTAACTTACTACGAATCCAAGACCTCAGTCCCTGCTGGAACCTCTTGGCCTTCTTCTTTTCCGTATCCACATAGGTCGGAACAAACCTTGACAACTCCGTAAACCTTGTTTCATACTGGGGCACTGTCATGCTTCCCTGCTTTAATTCCAAAAACTTTAATTCCATCTGATCTCTCATATAGTCCGGAAAATACCTTTCCAAAAACAACTCTGTAAATCTTGCCCACGTAATTAATCCCTCGGGCTCCATAGCCCTACTCGTTTCCCACCAATAACTGGACTCATTCTTCAGAAAATAGCTTGCATACTCCGTCTTCTTATCTTCTGTCACCTCTATCAAGGCAAAAGCCTTTTCCATCTCTTTCAACCATGCCTTAGCCTCTACAGGGTCTGCTGATCCTTTAAATTCTGGAGGTTTTGCTGCCTGGAAAGATTTGAACGTAATCGCCGGTGCCGCTTGCTGGTGCTGTTGTTGATGCTGCTGATGCTGATGTTGCTGATGCTGTTGCTGCTGTTCTAAGAGCTGTTGCTGAAATGTTCGTTGCTGCTGTGCTAATGCGGCAGTCTGTTGAGTAAGAGTATTTAACAACTGGATTACCATCGGGTCCATGCGGCCCGTGGGAGGTGTATTTTGTTGACCCTCTTGGTCAGAGGTATCAGTTGAACGGGTTTGTCGTCTAGGAGCCATATCGCTGATGAATAAACAATAATTGGCTTAATCAAACAGTCCATATAAAATAAGGAAGGATCACAATTGATATCTCGAAGGTTTACAGATCTTCTCAACGGTGTATGGATACACTCGTTGCAACAAGTAGAATAACAGTTATGATGCTGGAAATGAATGACAGGGGAATAAATACAGTTCTATAAAAGAGGTTTATCATATATATATAGATAGAGTTAGTACAAGCGTAGAACGCTTCAAAAGAAAATATATCATGGCTGAACCACAACTGTCGACCAGCAATACAGCAAAAATGCAACAACAACCCGAGGCGTTCCTATAAGCCCGGTGCACTGCTGATTCTACAATATGCATCTATATACTAACTATCTAGAGACCATACATCCACGTCACATCTGTCTGCTACTAATACCTGCTCACCGATCACTTGCTCCTGCCGGCCATAACGGGGGTCCTGAAATCTCTGCAATCTCACTCATCGCATAATCCAAAATCTGTCTCATCCCTGCTACTGTCTCTCCCTCTCGACTAGAAGCTAATCCGTGCAATCGAGTCTCAACCAAGGTCCTCGTAACCCTAAGCCTCATCTGAATGTCTCTCATCTGATCCTTAAGTCTGTCTCTCTCTCTGACAGCGGCTGCTTCGATCGAACGAACCCTACCCATCTCCATAACCTGTCCATAAAGGTACTCCTTCTCTCCACTCACCCTCTGATACACATGGTGTAGAACTGGTGGCTCACCTAGCTGATACAAAGGCCCACAAACTGATGCCTGAGACACTGGTGCTGGGGCTACTTGTCGGAGTGGAATAGGACAAGGTATCTGATCTCTCCTGACCACTGGGTCCTGATGCCTAGGCTGATATCGCACTGGCCGAGACGGTCCTGCTCTCTCAACGGGTGTAGGTATCTCTGACATCGTATCCTCGGAAGGGTCTGAGTCCGAACTAGAACTAGGGGGCTGCAATTATAACCACATTTAATCACTACGCATAATATCCCTAGTTGACCTCCTAATATCCTTACGTGAACTCCTAACTCTCTATGTTATCCTGGACCCTAAGTCCTAACTTGTTTCAAATGCCATAACCTGTTTCTCTGATACCAACTCTGACGCCCTCCAAACCCGGGGTACAGATTTGAGGAGTCATCCGACCAACGGAATACTATTTAACACATGCATAATATATTTAAAGACACAAATACCCCTTGACCAAGACCGCATCCAGATTATGGCAATGAACACAAGCTACTACAATCTTTTATTAATACAATACCAGTTTTATCAGAGTTATTACATCACAACCAAAGTTCAAATCTAGACATCTAATCTAGAAAAGCAAAACAACAACTACCCTGCCAATGACAATGACACGAGGGGCTCTCCTGGCTGCTGGTGAACTATCGGTCACGCTATGTCGACTCATACTCTCGCTTTACTGGAATAGGGTTAGAAAACAACAAGCAAGAGTGAGCCAAAATTGCTCAGCAAACATCAATGAATCATTTCTATCACAGTTGTAAGGATATGAATTTATGATATCAGAATCAACAATATTTAGCTAACACATGCTTTGTATCAATAACAATGGAAGAAAAGAATTAGAATTTGGCATATACATTTTATTCAAATCAAAGGTTGTGCTGCTGGCCAGCCATGCATCAACCCCGGACTAGCTCATGTCATAGTCCTCTACTGGATCCTAGGCCAATTTGGGCCTTAAGTTATTCTGACCATGAATATGGCCCGACCAATTACTGGTCCATTTTTAAAAACACATGCCAAATCTATAATAGGGTATAAACAATAACATGCTCAATAAGATAAACTGAATGTATAGTAATTGCAAAAGAGCTTCAACTGTTCAGTATCAAATGAAGATCGAGAAATAATCATGGAGTAATTTCAATGGTACGGTGTACTCATTCAATAAGGGAATCAATAATGGTAGTCGATAATCAATGACCGTAATCAATAGTCAAGATGGAAGTCAAATAATCAATGGTTGTCAATGATAATCAAAGGATGATAAACAATAACAATAGGTGGTAAACAATAATCAAGTGAATTGGAAATAAGGGTTTCCGATGCAGATCAAATCAAAGAATCAAGAATCTCTAAGGAAATGGAATCAGTTGTCCAAATGCGGTTAAAGGATTGATAATTTGAATTGTTCTGGGGATAACGGTATTCAAGTAATCAAGACAATAATACATTTTTATCACAAGTAAAGGCACATATACTTGCCTGGTCTAAGCTGCTGTCGGATCGACTCTGCTCACTCTACTTTTCCCTTTCCCTTGCTCCGGGAACTCGATTCTATGATTAAACAACTCATCACAATAAGTCTAACTATTTTCGTTCTACTCTCGACACTTATTCAATCAATAATCACATTTAAACAAGTAACCGGTTACGTATCGGACGTCCGGTATAATTTACAATATTTAAAACTCAGATATTTGCCCTAGTACGGGCATATACAGACTATAAAACACAACACACAATTAATATGAACCATATAGCACTTATAAACATTTTTAAAACATCATACGAAACTTATTTGAATTTTAGATAAGTCACGATTAATTTTTAAATCAAAAATCGGATTTTTAAATCCAATATAAACATTTAAATGCAAATAAATCAATTAATAAAATTAATTGACACTCTTTAAATACTCAAACTATTTTTAAATAAATAAATAGGCTTGAAAATAATTAAACTGAATTTTTAATTAATTAAATCCAATTAATAATTAATTTTTAAGAATTAATTGATTAAAAGAATTAACCAATTAATTAATAAATTAATTATTAATTAAAAATAATTAAAATAATTAAGTTTAATCAATTTTCGGATTTAAAATAATAAATATAATCTATCAGAATTTTTCTGATATTAAAATATATTTTTAAAATAAAAATATGAATTTTTAAAGTTTTTAAACTATTTTCGAATTAATTTTAAAAATAAAATCCAAAAACAGTTTTCAGAAAATGAATTAGGGTTTTGAAGATTGAAACCGGGTCGAAAAATCGGGTAAACGGGTCGGGATGAACTGGAACGGGTCGCCAAGAACTCGACGGAAATTTTCCAGAATCCGGCGACCTGCCCAGAATCCGGCGACCAAAATACACGTTAAAAATTGGGGATTTTTATATCAAAACATTCCAAATAAACACAGCAACTCATTCCGATCAAAAACGTACCAAAAGCATCGCCGGAATCAAAAACCCGACTATTTTCCGGCGAGCTTAAACAAATTTTCCGATCTGTAAAAATCCTACATGAAACTCTACGTTCTTTATGTTAAAATGAAGCTAAGAACACATACAATGAAAGCCCTCTACCAAAAACAATGTCAGATCATTCATATGAACGGACTATTCAAAAGAAGAATTCGGGTCAAAAACCCGAAAATCAAACCCATCAAAATCGAACATAAACATGAAATTAAAGCATGGATTCTTGCTAATTAGAACCCTAGGAACATGTTAGAAGCAACCAATTGAACGGAGAATCAACAGAATGAAAATCCCCAAATTAATCAAGAACCCTAATTAAATTCGAATATTGAAAAATTCATAATAAATCGAAAAATTACCAGATGATGATGAGGTTGGAAGATTCTGAAACTAGAGATCAAGAGCTTTGATTTGAGTACAAGAACTTCAGATTTGGATTTCAATAACACCTCGAACGAATAGTTTGATTATTCAAGAACACGAAGAACACATTTCTGAAATTTTTACTTTTTGATAATTCGCAATGCAGATTATGAAGGTTATAAGGTACGATTCGTCTTTATATATTTTTGGAAAAATAATACCCTAAGGAACACTTTTGGATCGTTATAGATCCACTTGATCGTTTAAAAACCCTAATTAGGTTAAAATACGTTTTACGAGAAGATAATCATCTACAAGGATTGATAATTATCCAAATCAATACATATCATTATATAACTAATGCTCAATAATACTGGGGCTATAACAAATGAAATACTGGTATAAAACGATATATCCGTCCCCTTAAGCAATTAGGGTTCGGAACAATTTTTCCCTTTTTGAACAAAACGAATTATTCTTGCAGAATCAAATAGGTAGGAATGAAATGATACGAATATCTCTCCCGATAATGATTCGAATACGAAAGACGAAGAGATAATAATTAATGTACGAAATTCCAATGGGGCCCTTAAATTATCAAAACGGGGCTCGGATTTGAAGAAAATTCCAAATGAAGAAATATTTGAAAGGGGCTTTCGACTCACCATTTAGCACATAATCACACAACAATTATCATTTACTAATATTCCAATATTCCATAATAAATATTTTTAGATTAAATATATCATTTAATCAAATAATAAAATTCACGGATATTACATTAAGAGTTGCGCCTTCTCCACAAGTAGCTGCTTTTGGTGTAGTGGTAAGCGCTTGGATCCTAAAAAGTGGTATCAGAGCAAGTCACTGGTTCGAATCCCATGTCGTGCATATTTATGCCAAAGGCATGTTGTGTAGCCATTGTCTCCTAACAGGGACTTGTTAGTGCTGGCAGATGCTGGGGGGGGGGTGATTGTTGGGTATCCAGCATCTCCCTAAATCGAAATGTGGCGCTGGCTGCTACACTATAAAGGTTAAGAGTTGCGCCTTCTCCACAAGTAGCTGCTTTTGGTGTAGTGGTAAGCGCTTGGATCCTAAAACTATTTTAATCCAATTTTTATAAAGTTTATTATCTTT
The DNA here is from genome assembly GCA_030848705.1 of Heracleum sosnowskyi. Lineage (NCBI taxonomy): Eukaryota > Viridiplantae > Streptophyta > Magnoliopsida > Apiales > Apiaceae > Heracleum > Heracleum sosnowskyi. Next base: position 44,402,285 of record CM061239.1, on the reverse strand, counting down.
AATATTTATTCCAACCGAAACTTCTAAGTGCATATTATCTGACATTATACTCGATGTACATATAAATTAATACTTACATATTATTCTATTATATATTAAATATGATCTTTTTTAAGAAACTTTTCCTTTTTTAGCTACTTAAACAAAATTAACTCCTCTTTTTTCCCATTAAATAAGTGAGTGGCATAGCATGTAATTTTGTAACATGTAAGGGTATAATTGTAACTTCACGGGGAGTTTATTGGCTCAAAGTACCCCAAAATTGTCCTCTTGTTCTCCTATTATATATAGAACTAGCATAAAAACCCGTGCAAGGCACGGGCCGCTAGCTTAGATTGTGATTTTAAACTAAACTACGCATTATCAATGTCATTTGACATATATGATTGTATATTTTTGATGTTCACAGAGTTTTTATTGTTAATGTTATGACTATGCTGTACTTGCTTAAATATGTTGAAGTTTATAATGTGAAAACTAATACGAGTAGTTTTGATAAATCATGTCTGTTTTTAATTTTGTTGTGGATCATAAAATAGAATTAGAGTGTTCTATGGATGTTTTCTAATTAAGAAGACATTTTTAAAATTATAATCCTAAAATTTTCCAGTTATTCAAAAATGATGCATTCATTTAGTTCATCTCCGACAATATTCAAGGTAGAAACTAAATAGCCTTCAAGATGATGCAGTATGAGATTGTAGGTTTTAGTACCGATTTTACTCAAAAGCTTTCCTAAATCTTCTAATACTCTACTTAGGCCTTGCATTTTCAGTTCTTAAAACTTTCTTTGTAACTCTTTTATGTCTTTTCTTCTGACCTCTTGATTTTAAGCATTTTTTTATCTTTATTTCTCTTCCCATGTCTACCTAACTTTCAGAACATAGGACAATGTAGCTAATTGACTTAAATGGAACTACCTTGTGCCAAATCATTCTATTATTAAGTACGTTTGGTACCATTTCGATGTGTTTCAATTCTTTCAAACAAACAGACTTTATTTTAACTCTGGACTTGAGAATTGATCAATTATGGATGGATAAATATTTTTTGCTTATATCATCGTAAGTTAAAATTGCTCATATGCCTTATGAGTTATGTCAGTGTTTTGACAATGAATTCATCCTTTATTTTTTTCAAAATACACATCTTTAATAATTAAACACGGGTCATTTTTCTAGCAATTAACATAAATTTCTATTTTTTGCGGTTACTTTTTTTTTCTAGGTATGGTTGCACATTTTTTTCGTCTGTTACAATGTACTTACTTTAATTTATATAGATAATTTGATTGATTGGGGAATATAATTTTAAATAACCTGGGCTGTATAATGTGATTTGATCTGATCATAATGTACGATATGCAATATTATGTTTTTTTAAATTTGTTATGGACTATATATTTTAATCTGTTTATTGTTTACACAAATTATTATCAAAATTTTAGAATATATAATTCATTTAATTGTTTTGTTGTACTATCTATTTATTTTTATTATCTCGCCTTTTACAATATTTTTACTCAAAACAAATAGTTTTTCATATGTTTTATTTATGTTTTTTAGTTATTTTACACAGACACACACATACACACACACACACATATACCAAATAACTAATTATTTTCTTTCATAAAATTAATTTAAAATTCATTTGATAATAACAAAAAATGTGTCATATATATAATGCATCCAATCTAATTATAAATCTAGTTACTCCTATTATATATATATACACTGTATTATTAAAACCGAAACATTGAAAGTTTGATAGTCAGTCGGTACGGTTCTCATATTTTGATATTTGTACTTTAATTCTTTTATTTTTACTACTTTATTTAATTTATTAAAAACAACAATTTTATTCAAAATATAGTTTGGTAGTCGGTCGGTTAATGCGACATTCATATTCTGATATTTGCACTTTAGTCCCTTTTCTTTTGCAATTTGACCTTAATTTATTAAAAACAACAATTTTAATTTAAATATATTTTTAAAATATTGTTAAACACAAAACTCTTAAAACATAATTTAATCACGCTCAAACAGAAACACACACGTCAATTCAACATTAAGTTCAACAATCACATAAAACTATTCAAATTTAAGATGAACTTCAAACAAAGTAAATATAAATGTAAAATAAGAAGAATATGAATGTCGTATGCATCACACTGACTTTATACTTGTAGTATAGATAAGAACAAATAATTATAAATATCATGTATACATGTTATTAATATGTGCTATTTAACAATGATTATTTTGTGATAAATAAAGTAATTCTCGTTCGAGGATTGAGGAGGGTTCGACGAATGAGTTCATGTTCGGAGTCTCCCCGACCCCGAAGTGACCGATCGCCCATACCTAAATTATTGTCTAATTTTTACACATGTTTTAACACTAATTTCATTAATTTAAAAATAAATAAGTCATAAATATGTAAATAAACTACTTGTAATATGTTATTTATGTTATATCAATGTTTAATAATACATTTTATATATTAAATATTTGAATAATTCAAAAATATTGCGTAGTACAAGAAAAGTTCGACTATGATGCAAGAAAATAGAATATATTATAACTATCGATACATATACAAAATATTTGTTTAGTTAAAAGAAAGATAAAAAGCACCACACATAATATTTTTTTTAAAACTTAATATTAATATTTTATAAGACTGGTAGTATATATGATTTTGTATGATATTTTAAGTATTAAAAAAATAAAGTTTAATAAATATTATAAATCACCTTAATTTTTACTCAAATATTTAAATAATAATAAATATAGGATAAGAAAGATGTGAGGTTTATGTCATATGATTTTTAGTTCAAAATCAAAAATAATCATGTAGCTCAATGGTTAGAAAGATGATTTCTTTAGCAAATGTCAGGGATTCGATTCCTGACTAAAACATTATTTACTCAATTTTTTCCTCCAGATAAGAGAGTAGTGGCATGACATGTAATTTCTTAATATATAAGGGTAAAATTGTAACTTCACATGGGGTTTATTGGCTCAAAATACCCTTAAATTATCCCATTGTTCTCCTATTATATATAGAAGAGAGACTAGCGTTAATTTCTCGCACGAAATTGTTTATATATTGTGATAATTTTGTAATTTAAAATTCGAAAAAGGATAATATTTCGATTTTATCTCATATTTTAATAGTATTTTTGTAATATGGCATACCGGTTACATTAACCAGATATTCTATAACTTGATTAAATTTCATAAAATTTGGATAAATATCCATACGATAATAATCGCATGATTACATTTAATTTCTAAAATATTAATATGATTTTCGATGATGTGATAGGAATTTTATCAAATTGAACCTTTGAGTATATAATAATATGGTTTTTGATGACGGAACTTTATCAAATTGAACATTTGAGTATAAAATAAATAAATATTTTTGAAAATTGTCAATATATAACATAAGCAATGTGATTTTAACTTATTTAGAGTACATTTATAAAGAATCGATATATACGTACGGCGAGCACATATTATGAAACTATTAATATTATAGGAAAGTCATCCTTGCGGTGTATAACACATTTTTTTATATATTACATACATATTTTTACATTTTTAAACTCAAATATTTATTTTTAGTCTAAAATTTATTACACAATATCAAAATTCTATTTTAAAATTTTGGAAAATTGAAACAATTTTTATCTTATAATATGAATTATTTTTGAACTCAACTTGAATTTTTACAAATATTTTTATCAATGTAAATTATGATTAGACGACCTTAATGACTGTGCATCAATATAATATTTAAGATGAAACTTTTTGGTTTAATCAAAGGTTAATCTAAGTATATGTTATAACTCAGACATCATATATTATGTTGATTATTTGATTAATTTAGTATACTATTTAAAATTCATATTACCATACTTTGAGTTATAATCTAATTGGTCATTGCGAATAATTATTGTAATTTAGTAATATTTATAATTAAAAAAATGTATTTTTTTCATTTTATATTGAATATTAATTATGCTTTTTTTATATATACAACATAAATCATATTTTTGGAGCTGTCATTTTTTAAACATAAATTCAATTATTTTAGTTTCTTTTAATATATATGTTTTTAGATCAATCACACTTTTAAATCGCTAAAAGTCTAAATAGTTGATCGACCAAAAATCTCTAATATGACTCGCGTATTTAAAATTTTACATACATAAAAATTATGCGAGACAATCATTTATTATGTATAATTTTATAAACAAAATTATATATTTCTTAAAAAAATCTTATTTTTTTATTTCAATAGTTTAATATCTACACAGAGGAGAAGGTAAATAAATTCATATTTTGTTTAGGAATCGATTACATTTATTTATAATTTTATATTATTTAAAATTTTATTTTTTATATCAATCATTTAAAATGAAAAAAGAGAAATATAGAGTATACTCAATCCATTAAAATATTTTTTTGGAATATATAATATGCAACATTCTGTATATAATATAAACCGACGTTTTTTTGGAGAAAATGTGATTTATCTAAAAATATTTTTAAAGAAAACTCAAAATAACGTATAGTATAATGGTTATGGTATGAGTTTGATTAGAGAAGGTTAGTGTTTCGATTTTCAATACTAACATAATTTCATCTACTCTTTGCATAAATATAAAAGAGAATGTGTTTTTTGTAAGTTTTTAACATATAGGAGCAAAATCGTAAATTCATAGGTATTAAAATGACATATATCAATCATTTAAATTGACAAAAGAGAATTGTAGATCATGCTCAATCGATAAAAATATTTTTTGTAATTATATATTGTGCAATATTATAGAAATAATATAAATCAATATTTATTTACTCTATAATAAAAATAAAAAAAGATGGGAGAATATGTGGTTTATCTAATAAAATTTTGAAAGTAAACTCAAAACAAAGTGTAGCACAATGGTTGTGGTGCAAGTTTGAGTGTAGAAGGTCACAGGTTCAATTCTCAAGAATAACATTTTTAATTTAATTTTTGCATAAACATTAAAGGGGTGGCATTTTTGTAATTTTTCAAAAATTAGGGGCAAAATCGTAACTTCACATGCATTAAAGTGACACTTTTTGCCCTTGTGTTGTGGTTTAATATATAGTAATAGACTAGCATAATAGCCCGTGCGGGATGCTTAGAATTTGAGAATTTTGATTGTACATCGAATTTTATTTGAAATGAAATATGTGAGCTTCTAGGCATTGTATTTTAAATGTATGAGCCAACTAAAATGCAATCGGAAGCACCCATTTCTTAGTGAATGTTTAGGCACGCGGGTGACGATATATCGTGTCATGTTTGCCTTTTTTTCCTCTTTTGTTTACGTTTGAGGCTTAGATGATGCTAGTGATTGCATATATTTTGGTTGTAAGTGATCCGTGATTGATGCTCTCACGTTCCTCGAATGAAACTTTAGTTCCCTTGATAGCACAAAAATTTGTTGTGAACTAGGATTTGTCATAGCATTCCGTTATGTATATATGTGTGCATGTATCTATGCGTTGATATCATATGGGATTTTATGGTAATACATGATGTCTTTTTTATGTTTGTCAGCAGCGATAAAAGGAATAGCTATGCTAGTTCCCTAGTCTTACTGAAAGATTAAACATGCTCCAATTTATAAGGGGAGCCTGTTGCATCTTCTAGTGTCATTATCCTCCATCCGGTAAAAGTAGATTCTGAGTCACCTATTATTTTCTAACGATTGACATTAATCCGTATACTTTATGATTTAAAGAATTCTTCTAAGTGTAATTATAAATTTCCCAATCGTATTGTCATAATGTCCCTAATTTAATTTATAGAGAATTTGATTTATTCAAAATTTGGTATGCACTAAAAATAGGATATTTAGTAACATATAAATATGTTGCATAAGACATATTTAGACTGATTCACTGAACTTGTACGAATTTATGACAAGTCATGCAGCAACTTTGAAACATAAATTTCTACCGAAAAAAAGATTTGAAGTTAAGAGAACATAAAATTTAAAAAATAGGTGTGTTTTTCTTTTTCATTCTCAGTAAATCTATCTGTTAACATATATAATATTATTATAATTGGATGGTTCCATTATTGTAATAATTTTCTTTGTTAGGACAGTTCTCTTTGTTATTGTTTGGTTATTGGTTATATGAGTCTCCTCTCTATTTGTAATCGATAACAAATTTCATTATAATAAGATACTACTATTATATCTCCTCTCCATACTTTATCACTATCTATGGATTTTAAATTTTGGAGTTAAATGTATAATATTTTACTCTAATTATTTTGCCTTTCTTTTATTAGAAAATTCAATAAACACATGTATAAAGTTCTTTATTTCTTCTTTTTTTTCAAAAGTATACTGAAAAACACAGTTTTAGTGTCAGTTGAACAGAGTGACATATTTGTTTGCATCAGTTATGTTATTTAAATTTTTGTGTTGTAGGAAATTTAATATTTATCCACGTAATGATGAGAAGTGGTAGAGGTATTGTCTAATCTTTGTGCAAAAAAATAATTTGATTGATTATTTAGGTCTATAATTTTAAATAACTCTCAGTATTTTCTGTAATTATTTATATAATTTGATTGATTGATCATAATATTTTCCGTACTTGTATGATATGAAATATCATGTTTTCTAAAATTTGTGAACTTAACTATATATTTTAATATATATAATTTATTATACAATTTATTCTCAATTTTCTTTTCATTTATTCCAACCCAAATTTACCTCTTTGTATTATTCGGCCTTCTCAACATGATTATATAACTTGTTTAATTATTTTCTTGTACTGTCTAATATTTTTAAAATCTCATCATTTGAATTTTTTAACTCAAGACAAATAATTTTTCATATGTATCATTTATGATTTTTCAAAAAAATAATTCAAATTTACCTATCTATATATATATATATATATTAATAATTAATTGCAAATAAGAAATTATTATCTTCCATAAAATTAATATAAATAATTTTTATTGAAATTAAATAAAAGCGTGTTACACACAGAATTCATTTAATATAATTCTAAATCTAGTCACTTTTATTATATTTATACTTTATTAATAAAATAGAAATTTAAAACTCTGATAATTGGTCGGTACGACACTTATATTTTGGTATTTACACTTTAGTTATTTTATTTTTTCAATTTTACCTTAATTTGTTAAAATAATAATTTTATTCAACACATGTCTCAAAATATTGTTAATACAAAACTCTTAAAACAAATTTATCGCGATCAAATACAGACACCTACGTCAATTCGACACCGAATTCAACAACCATATATAAGTGTTTAGATTTAAAATTATTTTCATAAGAAACAAATAAAAAATTAAAATAAAATATTAAACTCGTGCATGATACATGTTAAGAGCTTGTACGTATATCTGGTAAGAATACTCATGAAGATCGTGTATAAATGTCATCGATATGTGCTATAATAGTGATTGTTGTCTAATTTTAAATATTGCGACACTAATTTTTTTTTTAAATTAAAAATAAATAATTAAAAAATATGTAAAGAAACTACTTATAATATGTTACTTATGTTATATCAATGTTCAATATTACGTTTTACATATTAAATATATGAATGATTCAAATATATTGTGTAGTACAAGAAAGATTGACCGTTGTGCAAAAATATAAATTATTTATATCAAACATGATATATACAAAATATTTGTTTAACTAAAACAAATATAGATATACATCACACATGATATTGCTTTTAAAATTTAGCATTAAAATTGAATAAGATTGGTTGTTTATATAATTCTGTGCAACATTCTGAAAACTGAAAAATATAATTTAATATATATTATAAATCTTAATATAATAATAAATATTGGATAAAGAGAGATATGAGGTTCATGTAATAGGATTTTTAACTAATAACCAAAAGAGGCAGGTAGCACAATGGTTACAAGTACGAATCTCTTCAATCCATCATTGAAACATTATTTACTCTTTTTTTTCTTTGAATAAGATAGCAGTGGCATGATCATGTAATTTCTTAAAAAATAAGGACAATATGGTAATTTCTTAAAAAATAATACATATCACTTCAAAATATATCATCACTAAGCCCAAGTTTATATAATCAAAACACACACAACACATAGTTTCGAAAAACACTAGGAAGATTGATCGAAAACCATAACTGTTTTTACTCTTTTTGACCTTCTAAACGACGTTTCCTTGAAAAACTCAAAAGACGAAAGTTGTAGAGAATGAAAAGACGTTTCCGAAAAGATATGACTCATCAAAATCGGACTTATAACGAATCGGTAATTAAATAAAACGTCCGCTGAATTTAAACAGAAACTGAAAAACAAGATCTGAACATGTTTTGTGATTTTAAGAATAGTTCAGAGCATAATTTGGAAAACACTGTGAAACAAACGTTGTAGAAAATTGAAAGATATTTCCGAAAAGTCCAGAATCATCAAATTCCGACTTGAGATGAATTTACTATGAAATTTACAAGACTGCTGATTTGTGTATGAAATAGACCTACGAATTTTGACAAGAAAGATGAGAAAGAAGAATATGATGTTTTTATAGCGATGCAAAATCCTAATTTTAAAACTGTATTCAAATCCGATCCAAATTTTAGGTCCGTTAATCTAATTCAATTTTAAATCCTATTCTTTTTCCAATTTTAATCTTTTTTTTCGTTTATTATTATTATCCTAAAAATTACGGGATATTACAATGACATTCAAAGTCGTATCAGATATAGTCAAGTATAGATGAAGTAACCCTCTGGGTTTTGATTTTTCAACAAAAATGTTGTAGCTATGTACTTCTTCAATTTCTGAAAGGCCATTTGGCTTTTATTAAAGCAAACATTTCTCCTATGAGTTTTCAAACGTCCTTAATGGAACGTGGAGCTTCCTTGTGAAGGATTGTTTTAATCTAGTCGGGGGTTGGCCTCACTTTCACGCTTGGAGACCTTAAACCCAAAAAAATTCACAATCCTATGCCGAAGGCACATTAAGTCGGGTTCAACATCATATTATGTTTTCTTAGAACTTCAAATGCCTCTCTGAGGTGTCCAATGTGATATGCCATATCGAGGCTCTTGACTAACATGTCATCTACATAGAATTTCGTAATCTTCCTAACAAGATGCTCAAAAATCTTATTCACCAATCTTTGATATATCATCTCTTGGGACGTTGTCCTTATACATTTTGATTTGGTTGTGCCTTACAAAGCCATTCATGAAGTTCAACATCTTGTGTTCAACGGAGGCGTCAATCAATGTATCGATCCTTGGTCAAGGGAAACAGTCCTTAGGACAAACATCTCTTAGATCAATGAAGTCTCTACATATCCAATCATTTCTCATTGGCGTTCTTGATCATCACGGGATTGAGAAACCATTCGAGGAACTGAATATCAGGCATTTTAGCTGTTGTCCATACAAACACATCATTATTTTCTTGTTGAAAAGTAAACAACTTGTCCCTTAAGGGTTGACTTAATAAAGCACCAATGTAAGTAACTTTTTCAGGTTCATCGGGAACTAAGGGGATGAGAATTAGATTCTTAATTGGCTTCCTTCGGTATTCATCATTATCCCTTACATCCATATCTTCAATCGGGAGGACCTGCCCCCCGATTCCATCAGGCCTGAACGTGGCTACGTATTAACCTTTTCCATCTCTTCATCTCCCTACTCTTCTCCCACTTCATTACTTGTGGAAAATTTGATTTTCTAGTGATAGGTTGAGGCAACTGCCTTAAAGTCATGCAAACATGACCTCCCAAGGATAACATTGTAGGTAAAATTTGCTTTGATCACCAAGAAGTTTATGGTTCCTTTCCTATGATTATAGGAAACTGATAATAACTTCTACCTTAGACTCAACCTCATTGAACCCATAAATGGGCATATTAGAGGGGGGGTTGGTTGAGCATCCGTGTATCTCATCTTCCATATCATGTCACGGAACATGATATCCATTGAAGCCCCATTGTCTATCAAGACTCACTTCACTTCTGAATTTCCTACCACATATATGATGACTAACGGTTATTATGGGGGAATCTCATCCCTTTAAGATCTGAATCGTCAAAGGCTATTGCCACTTCAGTCTTTGCACATTTTGGTGCTTCTCCGACCATGTGTCTGACTTCCTAATCAATAGCTTTTCGGAAGTTCCTTGTTATCTCGGCTGTTGTCGGGCCTCCAAAGATCATGTTTATCATCGGCCTCCAGGGCTGAGGATTTTGACCTCGATCACCATCCTTCCTTTCGTAGTGTCTCCAATCATAATCCCACCTTGGGTTGTGTTTTTCACCGTATTTGGTGAATTTGTTGAGCTCTTCTCTTTAGGTCGTAAACTCAATCTCGTCTTTCAGCTGTCAATAGTCATGCACCGTGTCTTTTTAGAATCTTGGAATACTGACTCTCGTTTCTCTTCTTAGGATCAATCCTTAATGGCTTCGGCCATTAAAAATCTCTATCTTTCTCTATGTGCATACTTGGTAAACCTCGGTTCTTGTGCATTCTCTTCGGGGGGAAATCAGAGTCTTTGCTCGTTCAGGGATACTATCCTTAGAAACATACTTCTGATCTCCATTTCGCTTCTTATTTTCTGCGTTGCCTCCTACGGGGGTTGAATGTTTCTTTATATTTTTCTCGATTTTGATATACTTGCCAACCCGATCTTGGAGCATCAACATGCTCTCAGGAGGATGCTTTGTCAGTGACATCTTGAAATAGACATTCGTGGTTCCTTGTTGCAGAGCTATTATAGCCACTTAATCATCGAAATCTAGAACCTTCAAATCTTCCTTGGTAAATCAGTTCAAGTAGTCCATTTGGGGATCTCTGCTTCATGAGCAAGAATCATTTCTTTAAGGATTGAGGGACCTTTTTTGGGAACACCCATCTTCTCCAGCCATTTTCTTATCTTGACGCCTCTTTCTAGGGGTCGTGTCACGATTCACATTAGTAGACCATGACTCATCTTCAGTGTACGGGACTGAAAAATCTATGTGTCCTTGGACTTGAGGACTTAATCCTTGATCCTGGGGACCCGATTCCCAATTTTGGGAAACTAATCCCTGAATATACGGCCCTTGAGTTGGGGCTTAGAGTCTACTTCCTCCATCCCCGGGGTATTAAGGCATCCCGTAGATGGGATTTTGAATAGTAGATGCAGGTATCACAGTGTTTGAGAGTTACAAGCCAAAAGGCGCCTTTGAAATTGGCGCAGGTACCACTTGTAGAGGATCCACTCCTTGGGTCAAAGGAACTACGATTTGGGGATTCGTCCCTATGGGCAAATGATTCGTGCCTGATCAATTTGCTCCTTGAGGGTTTGCCCCTGGATTTTTGGGGATGGATTGAGTTTCTACCACCGATAAGCGACATCCCATAAGTGGGATCCCATGTTCGTTGTAATAACAGAGATGGAAATTTGTAGCCACAGTAGTGCACCAAAGAGGGACAACACCACCATCTAAAAGGGGGATTCATCCCTAGAATCCATAACATGTTGCTGCGAATTAGTTGTTTGAGCACTCATATCCTATCTTATATGGTCTAAAGAGCCAATTTCTGGACACTCGATGTTAGGAACGTCCTGTTCTTTCAGTGGGTTCCTTGTCTTGACACCTCCCCCTTGGGGTTACGTTCGTATTAGTGGAAGATTCATCTCCGGAATAAGGTCCAAAGAAGTTCAAAGTTCTTGATACAGAAGACCCAATCTAGGAATGTATGGGGCACATACACCTCATGAGATGGAGGTGGAAGTCTACTTCTCCCAACCTCGGGATACAAATGCATCCCATATGTAGGGTTTTGATTCGTGTGTGGGTGCAACCGATTATGGAAATTTGCCTCCCTTGGGGTGCATTCGCAATGGGTGCGAGCACCATCTATAATGGATCTGTCCCTTGAAGTTGGGGATTCGCTACTTGGGAATTCGTCCATATTGGCAGAGAACATGTGCCTTGAGTAAATGAATTTTGGATCACCCATTGGGGATCAACCCTCGGAGACTCGTCTCTAAGGAGTCATTCCTTGAACGGAAGTCAAGGGGAATGGATTATCAGTTCAATTGCTCCTTCATCGTCTTTGGTGCACGATCAAGATTTCTCACTCCTTTTGCAGGCGAAGATTCCATGCCTCAAATATGGGGCGAATCATCCCCTCGTTGGGGGTGGGATCCCATAACTTGGGTTCTGAGCCGTTAGTTGTGGAAGCACTGTGGTAATCATGCTAGTCTTTTTGAAATCATGGGCATAATCATGCCTAAGATTGGGGATTCGTCCCTTGAGAGTTTAGAATCGTTCTTTGGAGACTTGTTTAAATTCGTGTTCTTAAAGGGTTCATCCCTTGAACATTGGTAGGTGTGGATCATCGATACTTCGTGTTCTCGTAATGGTTGATGTTGTCTTCCCACAGACAGAGCCAAATGTTGTGGAATAAAAACTATATTTTCGAATTCAATGCTAGGGTTAGAGAGTTTCGAGCTTTAATAGTGTGGTTGCTCTTGTTGTCGGGGACTAACTCGGTCCTAACAAGATGCCTACGTACCTTGATGAGAATCAAGAATCAAGCCAAGACGTAGTTCTGGAGATGTCTACGTGGCTTGTTGTGCCCTCGCGGCATTGTGACGTATGGAGCTATGTCCAAAACGTTCTCCTTGATAATGAGGGGTCAGACCCTTTATATAGGCGTTGAGAGTCTAGGAATCAGACTAGGTTTAGGTTTAGGTGACTTGGAGTACAAGTCTTCTTCTTAGATCAGGATTGTAAATCCTAATTTGTAGGAGGCTGACTCCTCCTAGGGTTTGTTGTCCCTCAAGACTACTTCTAGTAGATAAAGATCACAATTTGGGCACATTTAATGGACTGTATAATTAGCCTTTTAATTAATTACGAATTTAATAATTAATTAGGGTTTCGGGCCTCATTAACTGGGTTTTATTTTTGGACCATTCCGGGTTTAATTAATGTATCATTAATTATATTTCTAGGGTATTTTTTAGCCCATATCAATAGGATAAAGAGACAAGTAGGATTTTTAACTCATATATTCAAAAGAGACAAGTAGCACAATGGTTGTTAGGATTAATATCTTAGAGAAGGTTAATGGTTATATACCTTATAAAAACATTATTAATTCAATTTTTTTTTCTTTGAATAAGAGAGCAGTGGCATGTTCACATAATTTCGTAAAAAGCAAGGATAATATGGTTTTTTCACAGGGAGTTTATTGGCTCAAAATGCCCCTAAAATATCTCAATGTTCTCCTATTATATATAGAATGGATGGATGGATAATTAATAAATATGTAAAGAAACTACTTGTAAAGTTATAATATGTTATTTATGTCATATCAATGTTTAATAATACATTTTATATATTAAATATTTGAACAATTCAAATATATTGTGTAGTATAAGAAAAGTTAGACCCTTGTGTAAGAAAAAAGAATATATTATAGTTAACATTAAAATATACGATATATTTGTTTAATAATATTTTATAAGATTGGTAGTATATATAATTCTGCATGATATTTTAAGAATTAAAAAAATGAATTTTAATAAGAGAAAAAGGAACATAAGGTTAACCTTAGAAAATTTCCTAAGGTAACATAGTTTTTTAGTATAATTTTTTAATGATAATTTTGTAATTACACATAATATTCTGAAAGTACAATAGTACCCTCGTGTTTTAATATGAGATTTGAGTATAACCTTAGAAAACTTAGGTGAGGTCGACCTTAGGATCCTCAACCTCTTTTAATAAATATTATAAATCACTTTTACTTTTACTCAAAAGTTTAAATGATAATAAATATGGGATAAGAAAGAGGTGAGGTTGATGTAATATGATTTTAAATCAAAATCAAAGAAATCATGTAGCTCAATGGTTATAAGGATGACTTGTTTAGAGAAGGTCAGGTCATGAGTTTGATCCATCACTAAATGGTTATTTACTCAAAATTTTTTTTTAAATAAGAGAGTAGTTGCATTACATGTAATTTCGTAATAAATAAGGATAAATCTATTATTATATATATAATAGAGCAACTAGGGGGTTGCTTGAGACAAATAAATCGGTGTGAAATTACTATATTACCCCTACTTATTATATAATAATAATAATTCTATAATTAATGCATATATTAAATACATCTAATTCATTAATCATCATTAATACATCTATATTTATTACTCCATTGTTATAAAATATAGGAATTTACAATTATATTTCTACTACTACTTAAATGATTAGATAATTAATATCTATAATTATACTTAATTCCAGAAATATTAAAAAATTATCAATCATGTCGGACTTTTAGTTTTCGAATGTATCGTCTATCAAACTTTTAATATTACATTTATAACAAAATGGGTTTAAATTTGCACATAAACAGATAAAAACAAACATTTACTTAAATTATAACACTTCAACAAATTAACTGATGAGAACACATACATACTTTTGTCAACATTCGAATAAATCATTATCACACTTTTAACACGCAAAACAATAAAAAATTTCAGAAAATCTAATAAAATTTGCAAATTTAGAGTATGTCCATGCTTTTGGTTACTGAAATTAACAATTTTTTTAATTAGCTAAATGAAGTTGAGGATCAAAGTGCAACTTTGATCAGTTGATGCTGAAAAGAGTATTATGTTATTGTGTGAAAATAAAGAAAAAGACACTTCAGATATCAGCTGGAGTGCATGTCGGATGACCTAAATAAATTAGGTATTCAAAAATTAAGTGAAAATGGAACAAAGTACAAACATTATATTCGGCATACCGTCTGAACTACATACGTACTTTAAGTAGGACAACTGTAGGCATGAAAAATGCTTAACAACTTTCACTCTTTTCAAGAAGAAAGTTGAGCGGTTTGTAGGTGTCCCAATTGAAAAAATCATATTTTAAGTCGGTCAGGTCTTACTATTATATAGTTGCATTAACACTCGAGGGAAATAATATACTACACTCAATAATATTTTAAACATGATGATTAAACTAATAAACACATGTCCACACGTAAGAAAAAATCACCGAGGATATTACTCAAATAGTCAACAACATTGTACACAAGAATTATTCAAAGTATAAATTACCTCATACAATCAAGATAGACATGACATATACACTATAATGCACATAAACCCAACATCTACAGCGCCAGTTCCTGCCCCCAATGATGAGGCAGGTTCGAGAAAAAAACAATAAATCGCTTGAAACGAAAAGTAACACGCAACCAATATAGTCAATGGACAACAATTACCAAATTGATCTCAAAAAGAAAATTTTAAGACATTGTCTAAATTAACAACTTTGGTTCATCGTTTGTAACCATGATTATCGGATTAAGTGTGTGGTCCTGTGTTCATGCCCAACATCTATATACACTTGTCGTGTATATACTTTGGTCCTTCGTTATTTACGTCAAAACCAAAAAACATATGCTGAACAATGTAGTTGAAATTAATGAAAAATACAGCTACTAGCGTGTATATTACAGACACAACATATAAAATTAAGGCAACTGATGCAAATCAACTCAATTTCTTCTTAATCCATTAACTATCTCTTCCAAAACAATGAACGTCCATAATTAATCACGACTACTGCAAAATTCAAAAAATCAAAATTCTTCCTTTTTACATTTTTTTTATGAACAAGGGTAGGTCCTATTACAAATCGAAAGCAAAGAAAAGAAAAATCTAAAATGACAAATAAATCATTTTTTAAACGTGTAAAAAGTCCAACAAAATATAAATTTAGATCATACCCGTGCCTCGCACGGGTTATAAAGCTAGTTGATAATAATTTTACAGAAGGTTTATTGACTCAAAATGCTCCTAAACTATGTGAATGGATTAAGATTAACTATGAATAATATATATTAAAATTTTATATTTGACATTTTCAAAAAAAGAAGATAATTAATCAAGTAGACACTTAAGTGGGTAATTAGGAGTTGAGGGTGTTTGAGTTAGCTGTACTTTGATCAGCATCTTGTTATTGTCCGACCGCATAAATCATAAAAGAAACGCTGAATAACATACATAATAATATAGACACATACAAAGAAGAGAAAAAGAAGGGGCATCAACAATGGCACGAGTGATACAAGTAGCGAGCAACGGATCAGGAGATTACGTGACAGTACAGGAAGCAATTGATTCAGTCCCTCTTGGCAACACTTGCCGTACTGTTATTCGTGTAGCTCCCGGGATATACAAACAGCCCATTTATGTTCCCAAGACTAAGAATTACATCACTTTAGCTGCTTTGGCTCCTGAGATCACTGTCCTCACCTGGGATAATACAGCCACCAAAATTGATCATCACCAGGTTTTTATTTTTACTAGCTTCAATGTTATGAATGTTGGTGTATAGTTTTTATTGATAGCTTGGGATATTGGATTGTTTTGTCAGGCATCGAGGATAATTGGGACAGGGACTTTTGGGTGTGGAAGTACTATTGTTGAAGGAGAGGACTTTATTGCTGAGAATATCACTTTCGAAAACTCTGCTCCTCAGGTACCCTATTCAATTCATATATTTGGGTGTATGAGTCTGTTGTAGTGCTCATAGCTTTTGTAATCATTCTCGTGTCGGCAGTTTGGTTTGAATTTGACGATAATTGAATAATAAAGACTTGTCAACAAAATTATAAGTGGGAAAGAATGATGCCGACGATTGAAAATAATATATACACACACACACATATAGAATGATTTGTGAGGTGAATGAGTAGGACGAATGAGCATTCATTCCCAAATTGGTGGAATTGAGCTCTTGTGTTATTTGATTAGAAAAAGAATAAACATTATATATCTTTACAAAAATGCCACAAATTTCATTACATTCCTTCTAAACATACAAGGCATTACTGTTTCTTATGATACTAAATTTATGCTTCAGCCTCATTATCACCCGCTCTATTGAATTACGTAAAAATAATAAAAAATGAATCGTGTTTCATTTTTGGTAAAAACTGTCCTTTAGAAGTTGTATCCACGAATATGCATAGTTAATGCCATGTATTTCCTGTTAAGGGTTCAGGCCAGGCTGTGGCAATCAGAGTGACAGCTGATAGGTGTGCATTTTACAACTGCAGATTTTTAGGGTGGCAGGTATGCTCCGCTCTGTTCTGATGTTAATAGAATAATAGAGCCGTTTTGTTAATCTATAACATTCCTTTTACTGGTTTTTCTATGTTTTGTGGAAATTTATATGAGGGAACGGCGCAGTGTGCATGTGCTATAGACGTGGTGTGAGCATTCTACTCGTAATGTCTTGTGATTCTAGTAAAAATATTCTAGTTGTATTATAGTAAGTCGAGTAGACTGAATTACAGAATAATGTTGTGATCATGTTTGTTTGTGTTTGGTGTTGTAATTTGGAAATTGCTAAAAAAAGCTCTAACCTTTTGCAACTAAATTCCAACATTGCTTTAAAGACAAATTGGTGTCAGAGCTATTGGTACAAGTTGGGACTGGATGGGTCAGGGATTTTCCACAATTAAGTTATGATTTACTTAGGTGATCCGAAATAATTCAAAATGGAAGCCAATTCAGCAGTTCAATGCCATTGAATTAAGGTATCTTTGCTGTTGCACGGATACCTTTGTTACTGTTTGGATATCGATATTGGTTTTCCTGGCACATAGGTTCAGTAAGTAGTTCAATTTGCGAGATAAATTCAGATAGTGCACATGCATTTCTTTTGGGGGTTTTTTTCTCTTTTCGATAATAATCAATTGCATAATATTCACACCCATGACCCATGCCTCCACTCAGGCTTGAACTCTTAACATGTTATTACTGAGTGCAGATGTGCATCTGCTAGGACAGGGAAGTGTGTTAAATAAATTACACATGGGTGTGCTATGGGTTTTGAAGAGTGAATTTGCCTAAATGCATAATCTAGACGGGGTGATCATATATAGCTGGTGTTGAATATTAATTTGCAAATTGAAAATCATTTTTAGGTGTTCAGAGTTTTTTTGGGAGAATTGTGTGAGAGAGGGGAGAAGGATGTCTGTCGTTGACGTGGTTTGTATGTTCAACTCGTATTACATTGTGAAATATCATTATTCGTCTTGTGGACATGGTCAGGTTTCACAAACTTCTCAGGTTTGAACTATATTATCCCATTGTACCCAAATAGTTCAAGTATTCCACAAGTACCCGCCAGTTTCTTTTTCCAATGAATAAATGTTGAACCATATAATTCTACATGCACTCATAATTTTAAACCAAAACAACCTACTATATTTTGTATGCATACGTCGGGGGAATGGGTTGGACATGAATGCATGTATTATTTCATTCTGTTAACAAATGCAAGACTAGTTATCGTGCACATGCTTAAACAATTGACTATGTAAAATCAATATAAACATATAAAACCATAGTATTTTAAATTAATAACTTGATACTTATATATGATAAATATTACACATTTTATACATAATAAATTAAAATACATGTACCATAAGTCTTGAAATAAATAAACTTAACAATAAAAATTAAAAAAAATTAAACTTTTTTTTCGTCATTGATGGTCTTTTTGCGAGTAATGTCCGGTACTCTTTCAACACTGACTTTGTCCCATTCATCCACGTTTATAAGTCTTTCGAGAATTTTGGCTGCTTTTTCGAATTCTCATCGTGGACAAGATCACCAAAATTTTCCCAATCATTTACGAATGGAAATGTCCAATAGGCTTTATGGGGTATTGGATTGAATTCATATTGCCACATCTGATATTGCATTGTCAAATTGTGATATGGTTCGATATATTGCTTCCAGTTGAAATTGCATGTCAAACCACCAGCAACTACATGTGAACACGGGGAGTGATTGGGGTGCCATTTTCCAGACGAGTAAAAACCTTTACTTAGGTCTACCTTATGTTTGTTGCCGCCTTTTAAGATCTATTCGTTATTTAGTATCTTGTAGTAATCACCTCGAAAACTCCCACTTGTTCATTATATGGTATGATCTTGTATGCAGATACCTTCTCTTCAATTTTTTCAAAAAACTCTCTTCATTTCTTATACTAAGTATGCCCATTTTGAAGGTCATGTAAAGTTTGTGCGCATCAGTCTGCCACAAGCTTCAGAAAGGAAAAATGGATATACTTCACCATTGATGTGACCGGTGGAAAACGAGCAAATCTTAAGTTTCCATTGAACCTTCCAATCAAGTTTGTAGTTGCCTGATCATAGCGAATCCTCCATTATGAGATATAGTCTACATTTCTAATCAGTATCAGAATTGAGCTCTTTGATTTTATTCATCGCAGCTTCTCAAATTTTCTTACTTGAGAAGTATTTTTTGTCCAACCAACATAACATCTTTAAATGTGAACCAGGTTACTATTTTTTATTAAAATTGTTGCGAACATGTAAAAGGCAAATTCGAAACATGCCCATATACCAACGAAACCATTTTATTCTCTTTTCATTGCTTCAATGATTCCAGCATGACAGTCTGGAATTATGCACACCCCCTTTCTAGACTTTCTAGACTGGCATACAGATCTTCGTAAATGGCGTAAGAACCAATACCGATAGACAGAGTCTTCATCCACCAAACCGTAAGCTAGTGGACGTTGTTCGTTATTTAAATCAGATCTCATTGCAATTAGTAACTTTCCATTGTACCCTCCTTCCAGAAATGTACCATCAATACTGATTTTAGGTCGAGTATGTTGCCACCCATATGTATTGCCTTCAAATTCAACTTCATTTGACCCAGTCGTACCTAGATTAATTACATCAAAACACTTAAAATTGAAAGCTTAGAGTAAGGAATCGTCCAACCGCCTTGCACATTTTCCATTGCCTTCTGTTTTCCGAGCCACGCCTTCCATAAGTAACATGATAATTGTAGATTGATGTAATCTGACTCATGATGTTAACCTAGGATACTCGACTCTTTGGAAGGATCTGACATGGACACATGTCGGTGTGTCTGATCCTTCAGACTCGAAATTCAACAACTCAGGGACACGTTTAATATGGACACGACAACTTATATATATATATATTTTAATAGAAGATCTTATGTTTCAGACTTTCAGTTATGAGATACTTATTGAAAAAAATATCATGCCGTGTACATAGTAGACACCAATAGAATAGATATTGTCGGCAACATTATCAATCAATAACATTTTGTTCCATTACTCTAATTTTCAATTTCTAGTCTCTCTACCTATTCAGTGCAAGTGTTATAAATTAAATTCATATAATGTAAAAAGATTTAACAACAAAATTAAAAGATAATTCAGATTTCAAAATCAAAATTAAATCCATTAACCACAGCAGCAAAGTAGTAGCTTAACAGCTTAAAACCAAATTCTAAATGAACAACCTTGACAATAATTGTTTTTTAAGAAAACTGAAAAAAGACGTAACCACCAAATTCAAAATGTTTAACAGCTTCTTGTCTTCTTACTCACTCTTTTGCTTCACCTTTCTCGTTGAATATCGTCCCTTCAACATCGCAGTCATCACTAAAAATGTTCACAAATGCTTCAACGTAATAATTATCAATGTGAATTGAATCTCCATCTAATACAAAAATTCATTATTTATAAGCCAAAAAACCATAAATATATCAGAATTTATTAATAAAAAATATGTTACATTTTAATTCTTACCAACATCCTAATACTTGGATGGACCTTTCTCTTACGAGATATCAACCTTAGATTGTTATGGACAAAAACAATATCCTCGGTTCTACTACATGCCAATTTGTTCCTCTTAACACTTTGAATGTTTGAAAAGGAACTCCAGTTCGTTTGACAGCAAGAGGAAGATGTCGGTTGTGAAAGGGGCTACATGGCCAGACTTTGCAACATAGGAGTTTCTGACCCATAGTTAGCTCACCAACTAAGAACCTCCATGAACTCCAGCATCTATCACATGGGATTCCGAATAAAACCCAAAGCCCCCAAAAACATCCAATGTTCAGTATTTACTTTTCTTACAATCAGATAAATGCCATCCGATGATATTACAATATTTATCCTGATATTACAATATTTATCCTGAATCACAGCAAATCACTGAATTTTAAGGATAAATATTGTAATATCAGGATAAATATTGTAATATCATCACAATCAGATATTAAACCTGAAATCCACTTACCGTTTCCGTAATGGCTGGAGTTGGCATTTGGTTCGCACATGAATTTTAGAGCCAAATTCAGCGAGCGAGTGCACCGAAGATGCGCTTGGCCTCAATACTCAAAAATGTTGCCTTGAAGTTACCAGCATTGTCTGTCTGTGATGATTTTCACCACATTGTTAGGCCCCTCTTATCAATGACATCCAAGAACAAACTTGCAACCTAGGAAGCACAGATAGTGATACGGGGATATGGGTACGGGGACACGGGGATTCACTGACTAGCAAAGAGTCCTGGATACGGGACACGACAACAAAAATATAGAAATGAAAAAATATATAGGATTTTCTATGTGTCAAACAATGAACAACTTCATTCATAGTAGATTAGTAGTAATAAAAGTTTCTTTCCCAGTAAGTGATGAACTAAAATAAGATTTGTTCTACGTTTTCATTAATAGAAGAATGTCCATCTCGTGTAACAAGAACACAACTTTCATTTCTGGTTCATCAAGAAAGACATTTGCAATCTTTAGAACACCTTCCACTTGTGATGAAAACGGAGATGGGCATATAACATATGAGAATGTCGCACAACTAGTGTAAAATCATATGGTATTGGGCATTTTTTAGGTGGTCTGAGTCCTGGTCCGTGTCGGTTGCGTGTCTTTCCTGTGTCGGAGCCGTGTCCCATGCCATTTTTGTGTCGACATGCCACATGGTGAGTCGGACACGTACTCAGCAATGTCGGTGCCGTGTCCGACACGCGTATGACACCCTTTTTGAAGTGTCTGTGCTTCCTAGCTTGCAACATATTCAGCATCTTTAATGTTACCAATTGTGTCAAATGACTTCACAAACCTAGAATTTCCTTGTGAAGCAGCCATCACATTAATTAGAGGTCGCTTTTGCCTATACCATCCATCTGAGCATAACGAGGTTCCTTTCTTCTTCCAAAAATCTCGAAACAACTGAAGTAAAAAATTGACACGAGTCTTTTCTTGCTTAAGTAATGAAGTCATCATCCTGTTATATGTTGGAGGGACATAGCATGCTATCCTACTATTTGATAGCCTTAGACAAAATCGTCGAAAATACGGTTTTTTTACTAAAGAAAATGGCAAAGTACAAGCACAAATCATACGAGCCATTTCTTTGTCACCTTCGTTTCCGTTGACTACATCAAAACATACTTCCACTGTTCCATTCTTTCTTTTTTGTTGCTCAGATCTGAACCGGAGGGCAGGGACACAAACTCTTCTTTCTTTTTCGCCTCTTCCAAAGCTTGTCTGGACTTTCAATTTCAGCAGTTTTATGCTCTCTAGCCAATTCCTCTCCTGTTTAATTAGAAGTAGTGTTACACAGATCAAAACCATAACCCTTTAAGTGTAAGAGATGGCCTTTCACTTTTGTGTATGATCCGGAGACTTGCTTGTTGCAGTAGTTACAAAGCCAAACGCGATTTTCACCATCCCTTTGAGGGGCTTTAATAACCGTGACATAACTCCACAAAGGTGTTGCATCAAATGGTGTGTATTGTTTAGTATTTGGCCTTTGGTTGTGATGTATTTGTTTGGAGGTTTAGCATTTTTGAGTTTGGGGACGACATTATTATACAGAGGTGTTGCATCAAATTCAGTGATATCAAAACTAGAATGTGTTGGTTTAATAACCCTTATTTTTCATGGGCAGTCATTTACAAAACACTTTGCCTCATATCGCGTGGAATCACACTTCATTACACGATAATTTCAAAAATCCATCATTTGACTCGCTTTTATTGCATCAATAGCAGTTTGTTTATCTACAAAACATTCATCTTCAAATAGATCATCACTAAGCAAATAGAAAATTCACCTTAATTATTAGTGACATTGTTTGTAGTGATATTTCGTATAAACCATTGTGCAAGAAGAATATGAACATTATCTCTTTTATCATTCTCATCACTAATTGAAGATGAATCACCAACATTATCTCCCCCTATTTCTTCACCATCATTTTCATCACTATCTAACTTGTGATATGAATCAAAATTTTCAGCTTAGCTAAGATTGTAAATTACATTCGCTCTTGTTAATCATCGTATAAAAATGTAGAATTTTCCATCTGCAAATATAATGAAATAAAAACAAATATTAGTAATAAGTACTAAAATATTTAAAATCACATAAATACTGAGGAACGAACTTAATTGCTTCATCCAAGTAGAACGTATATATTGAAAAATCTAACTTCTTTGATAAAATAATTGGATTGAGAATTCGCTGATAAAATTAAGCTTTGAAAAGACGATTCTACTTTTACTTTGAAATTAAGCTTTGAAAAGACGATTAATTAAAAAACAATTAAGTAGACATATACTTTTCCAAACAAAAAATTTTGAGTAAACATTTCACTTGTAGCATTATTCATTCAATGATAAACTTGACCACTCATTATACTTCTAAAAAGATGATATTTTTACAGACTTTATTATTTAAAATACAGTTTATTTGACAATTCAGAGAAATAAATAAATTAAATTAATAAATTATTTTATTCACTTTATTCACTTTATTGCATATAAATATAATTTATAATTATTTTTTACTAAGAAATGAATGAATTTTATTAATAAATGAAATATGTTATATTAACTTTGTTAAATATATATTACTTTTATTATATACTAAGCAATGAAGTTATGAAAAATTATTTTTTAAATTTAAGTTAATGTAATGATATTATACATGCATGTCCAGCTCATCCCCCATGTATGCATACACAATAGAGTAGGCCGGTATGAATTTATATAATAAATGCACGTGCAATTATACGGTGAGGGTTGGTATTTATCCATTGGAAGAGAAAAAAGGTGGGTACTTCTGAAATACTTGAACTAATACGGGTAAAATAGTTCAAACCTGGGTAGTTTTGGGAAGGATTCATGGTCAGGGAACCAAACAGAATTATTTTTGGGAAGGTGAACTAATACTGGATAAAATAGTTTAAACCCAGGTAGTTCAAACCCGGGTAGTTTTGGGAAGGATTCATGGTTAGGGAACCAAACAGAGTTATTTTTTTGCCTTTGTGCGATTGTGTTATCGCCAGGGGCGGACCCAAGGCTGGGCTGGGGTGGGTGCGAACCCGGGTCATTTCATTTTTTCTCAAAATTTAACATTAAGTTGAGAGTTTAAATTGGTTTCAACCCGGTTCATAATTATCTTAGCCCATCGCCTAAAGCTGATTCCAGGTTTCAAAAGACATATTAAAAGAATGAGATTACAGTACGTTGCAAACTTGCAATTATCCTTGTGAGTTTGTTGTAGGTACTTTCTTTGACAGCTGTCTGTATACATTTCTTTCTAATACATTGCATCTCATATTTTATCTTTTTAAATACTCTCGTCTTATTAAACTTTTCTAATTTATGTAATTATAATTTTATTATTGGTTCTTTTTATTATTTTTACTATTTTATAATCCGTGCAAAATACGGATTGGAATTCGAACATTAAATCGCTATATATTGGTAACATGTATATAGCTATTTAATTATTATTAATTTTTACTTTTTTATTTAAAATTAGTGTAATAATAAAAAAATACGGAAAAGAAATGTATTGATAAAAAAAGACCGTGCACACCAAAATATAAATTATACTATATTTTGTTTATTATAATTTAGTTTAATATAGATATGAAAGAAAACTTTGTTCGAGCGATTCCACATATATACAAGTAATTGTAAAATTCGAGAGCTTTAGAATATCTTTTAATGGCTAATTTTATAAAACTAGTAATTTTTTAAACTTTTTTATGTTTCTCTAAGGCTGTACAGAGTAGTTGTTACAGGCAAGTGTATATTTCATCTTATTTTTACTAAAAAATGCAATGCTATTAATTTTATTTTATTTTTGTAACATTCTTGCATTATCAGGAGAAATTTTTTTTCAGCCCAGGGGACTTCAGACTTCTGGGTCCGCCCCTGGTTATCGCATTGTGTGCTTGTGCTTCTTAAATTATTGCATTGAAGGTTGAAAACCAACTATGCTGTGTACTTTTTGCTTTTTTCTGGAAACCTCCCCTCCCCTCCTTTTTGTTCTTATGTCGTGTGATTACATATATATATATATATATATATATTAGATGTAACATTTTTCGTTTATTGCTCGTAGTGTAATTTTTAATATTTGCCTGAAGGCTCTTCCGTTGGCTGGAAAACTTGTACATGTGTTCTATCTAATGGATGCATTACATTTAAGCTAATTTAACCTTCCTTGTATATAATTTATGACCAGGATACTCTTTATTTGCATCATGGAAAACAATATCTGAAGGACTGCTACATCGAAGGAAGTGTGGATTTCATTTTTGGAAATAGTACTGCTTTGCTGGAGCATTGCCATATACACTGCAAGTCAGCTGGTTACATAACTGCACAGAGTAG
Source organism: Heracleum sosnowskyi (assembly GCA_030848705.1). Classification (NCBI taxonomy): domain Eukaryota; kingdom Viridiplantae; phylum Streptophyta; class Magnoliopsida; order Apiales; family Apiaceae; genus Heracleum; species Heracleum sosnowskyi. The sequence goes on along the minus strand of CM061239.1, from coordinate 44,376,636 downwards.
GAAATCTTCCCAAGAGACAACTGGCTATGTATTCTTGAGGTTTGTAGTGAACCATTATTGTCTTAACGTACAAGTTTACACACAAGAAATTTACAGTTAAACCCGTGATTCTATATATTATTTCAGCCATTTGGCTCAGTTTCTACCGGACATATGTTCTAATAGACACACAACGATTTTACCGTCCAGTTCTAGATTTCAAATGCTTTACAAACTTTTGCTGTAGGCATGTAGTTCAGTCAAATAGAGCTGCTACCATCCCTTTAAGTTGTACCTCAAGCTCGACGACATAATTTTTAAATTGTAATTTGTGCATCACGTGCCCAAACAAATCTCAAATCAAGATTATTAAATTTCATTTTGCTTGCAAATCACAAACTTATAAGAACATCTTGGTAGATGGATTCCCGAGGTTCTGTCTGAAATTTAATCTTGAATCTTTTTGTCTAGCCAACATATATATATTGAAGTGGACCTTTGACGAATTTCCGAACAATGTAGTTCACTATGAAAGTTTATGTTGCCACTACTGTTTGTAACATCTAGTCAATTTCTGGAGTTGGTAACTGCAGCCTCCTGTTGTTCATTTTTAGTTTTTCACTACATTATACGCAGCATTTGTTGTTTCCGAATATCTTCTTTACTTCCTTCTCCCTAGCTAAATTGGAAACTAGGAATTCAATGAAAATCTGTGTAAATATTTATTGGCAACTGTGAACTGAGAATCTAAGATGGTGTCCTAGATATTGAATGTGCGTCTAAGCAGCATTCTAATTTCCCACTTCCCATTCTAATACGGCGACGACTCCTAAAAATCTCATATCCTTAAAATTGACTGTCTTGCTCATTCTGCAATCATAAACAGTTTCATACCCATTTGATTTACCCCTTGTTTTTCATGAGAAGAGAGTTCGTTTTGTTTGGATTTACTTACTTTTGTGTGGTGTCAAATATGTCAATCAGGTGTGTGATAACTGGTAATGGAGGGGCACCATATGCATATCTTGGACGACCATGGGGGCCTTTTGGAAGGGTGGTTTTTGCATACACCTTTATGGATGCATGTGTCAGAGATCATGGTTGGAATAATTGGGGAAAACCTGAGAACGAGAGGAGTGCTTGCTTTTATGAGTACAGGTACATAGTACTATTGAATAAAAAAAGTTATTGTTTTTCAAAGATAAGAAAACAATCACGATGTTGCCCTAATACATGAATCGAATAATTCAAAGCCTTAAAAGCACTTATGTATAAAGATGTTACAGTGATCAGCAAATTTATACTCATATGCCAGATCTGTGTATTTTTAGTGTGTTGAGATTTAATAATGAAGTAACTTTTGTAAAGATGAATAGGTTCTTGTCATCTGGTGGAAGCTCAACTTTTTAATCTAGCTTATAAAAAATTCTAAAAGAACAAACCTACATACTTCCCGGTCTTTGCTTAGGATATAAAGGGTTTGCTACTTGATGCAGGTGTTCTGGACCAGGTAGTTGCTCATCACAACGGGTAACATGGGCAAGAGAACTAGTAGACGAGGAAGCAAAGGAATTCCTCATGCACACCTTCGTCGATCCAAATCCCGAAAGGCCATGGTTAGCCCAGAGAATGGCCTTGAAAATACCGTACTCTGCTTAGATTTTGTTCCTTGCAACTATACCACCGGCGTGGCCAAGTTCCCACTTTTTTGTTGTTTTTGCTAACCAGGTTTCCACTTTTACTTCCATCTACTTGGAAATTAAGATAAAATGTACCAAATAGATGGCTTATGTACAACATAAGCTTGTAACATACTAAGCTTGTAACATGTACTTATTTGTTTGTTCCAAGTGCTGGCCACTTGTTTAGCTTATCAGATGAGGGCATAAAGGCTCTAGCTTTGTAGATGGCTTTGATGTTACAAAGCTGACATTTTACATGTATCAACCAAAAACCACTATGTTTAACAATTAAATCTATAATGGCCACTGTTTAACTTGCAATTTTATTTATTTATTTATTTATTACTTTTTCTAGTTCTCCATCTTTTGCACAAAAAATATCGATGAGTTAATGACCTAATTTTTTAGTCAACACCTGGCAAAAATTGTCAGCTCATAGTTTTAGTGTCCAAATCTTTGTTGAATCTGGCCTAATTTTTAATTTTGTTGTGTTAGATTCCGGTTTAGTTTCTAATTGTGCCAAACATTTTGGTGCGGCCCACCAAGCACTTCTAAGATTAGTGCTCCTAGTTTGACAAATAATAAGTTGCCACGCAAGAAACAAGGCGCCAAGTTAAGATATAATTATTATCCCCTATTTCTCTTTCTCTCTACGGCTCTCCCTCCCTTACAGGGCAGAGAAATCAATATAGGCCTAAGCAAGTGTGCAAGTGCATTATCATATATAGAAAAGATTATGTATATTATGAACTAGCTTCAGACAGGGGATTATGGGTGATATTGCGGCAGTGGGGTTATGGGAAAAGTGCTCACTGTTTGCTGTAATGGCCACAAGTAGAGGCTGGCAGCACTGTAACAGCGTCAGCTGGAGTGATATGCACCGTGGACGGACAGCGTATATGGCGGTTAAAAATAGGAGGATGAAGATGAAGATGGCATTATCAGATGTTTCTGCTTCAACTTCTACTTACTCTTCAAGGATTTCTACAAATATCCCACTCTATGAACATCCTGCGGTATGAATATCCAACCCTTCATATTCTTGTTTTCTTCTCTATGTTATATAATTTGCTTTGTCTTTGAATTGAACATATGCTTAGCAACTCAAATGAACAAAGCTGGGAAACGAAAATGCAAAATCCTAATAACATTTGTATTTCCTTGAGACTTGAGGGTGAAAGCCCTTTTATATCACATTCTGAGAAAGGTTGGTCCAAGATAATGACATTTTTATTATGTTGGCACAATGTCAGTAACTGGAAAAAAGAGTCAATTATTTTTCCAATGATTTTCTCATGACGAACTCATATTGTTAGAATACAATATAAGATCATAGAAAGTGTCTTCCTCTAACACCTTAAGGTTTTAGATGAACTGGTTACTTAACTTGATATCAAAGCTCTGGTCGGAAAGGGGTATCAAATTCGACTCCTTGTCGCCCCCAATACTCTCACAATTTATTAGGGAACGAAGACAAACTAATTCGAGTGAGGGGGAGTAACCCTACAAAAATGTTAACACCTCGCTTGAAATGGTGAAAGTTATTTTTCTCTGATATTGCGGTGTTTTGGATGGAATTTTATTTTTTTTCAAATTGTGATGTTTTGAGCAATTTTACATTCATATATTATGCCTGCTATGATTTGGGGCTAGCAAACCAAACATGAGGAATGATATAAAAGCATGGAGTAACTTAATTGACAGGCTTCTTTTGATCGGTACCTGGAGGACAAGCCTAGAGTATTCAAAGCCATTTTTCCCGACACAAAAAGAAGCCAACGACTGAATGAGGTTTCTCTACCGCCTCTTTTTCTACCTTCATCATTCTAAAATCCATCGATGGAATGAGAACAAATTCTTAAAGTAGTGTAGCAATTTTTAGCCTTTCCAGGTTTAACTGCACCAATTATTTGCAGGAAGAGTGGAGAATCCATATGTTACCAATACAGTTTCTATATTTAACTGTTGTTCCAGTAGTTGATATGAGATTGAGATGTAAATCCAATGGAATAGATTACCCTGATGGAGTTCCTCCTGATATCACTAAAGTCCTTGAGCTTGATATAGTAAGTTGCCAACTCCAGACTGCTAATAACTTTTGTGTAATCACTTCAAGCCTAAAATTGAATCTCTTTGCAGTTAAGATGGGAGCTCAAAGGGCTAGATGACATTGTCACGCCATCTAACTTTTCACTAGGTGTAAAAGGACAAATGTATGCTGATCGACGAACTAAGCCAAGCCTTAAAGGTCAACTACAAATGAGCATGAGCTTTGCTGTGCCTCCAGTTCTTGCTTTGGTCCCTGAAGATATTCGTAGAGGGGTAGCAGAGTCGGTAAGACCATGAACCCAACACACTAGTTTTATTATGACACACCCTTATTGCACCGTATGTAATTGCAGTACTTATGTGGAACAGTTACTACAGAGATTGATAGGGAACATGAAGCAAAAGGTTAATGGTAGTCTGATTGCGGACTATAGTAAATTTAAGAGGGAGATACTCGGATAGTTTGATGTCATTGTCATTGATGGCTGCTTAATTAACTCCAGAAATGACAGACTTGTGTAGAAAACCAGTGCAAGGTGAGATTCAGGAGTTTGCTATAAAACTCTTATTTCTTTTTTAAGAAACAATAAAATTTGTAGGACATTGTACAAATGATGTTATTCATTTCATACTTAATTACATTAAAAAAAGATTGAAATAATTTATCTTTAGCAATCGAATTTCCTGAAACAGTTATACGTTGAGCATCTTCAAGCCAAGCCCACGATTTATAGTATCAAAGGATATTGTATCGAATCTATTGACAGAACTAGTGAATGACAGCAATAGACAATTTCTAATTCTATTAGTCACCAACTAATCTGAACAAGAACATGAACCTTGGTTGAATCTGTGAAAGTCGATTGCAATATAACAGGAACCTTTCCGTTACCTCTATCTTTTAGAATCATACGCAAAGAATAGGCCTTGCCGGTCTTTCTAACCAAAGCTTACATGTCGGAAAGCAGGAAATTATATTCTACATCTGGTGGATAGGTTACAGTTGAAGCAGCTCATACATAACGTCCTAGATGGACTTTACTGTTAATACCAAAAAAACCAAGAAGAGATCCTAGCAGAACCTCATTCCATGTCATTGCCATTTTTCTTATCCGTACCTCGGCTTCCGCCAGTTTTCCTGCCCTAACGAAAAGGTCTACCGTACATGAATAGTGCTCCATTGAAGGGGTTATTCCATGTAGAGACTCGAGATTAAAGAAATATTAGCGACAGCAGTGTGACTAAAAGCACTTACAACAGCTGTGATATTTCATCTGCCTTTACTTTTTGTACCATTTCAGGAAACAAATCCAATGCAATTTATCCCAATTATTATCACTTAAACATGACCTTGAATTCCACACATTTTATCACATAATATTGCAGAATCAAACCAAGGTTATATCAGCGGGCACTACACTGCATATCAATAAATAACCAGAGAGCTTGGCTACCTACTCCACTGCATGCCTAAATGTAATTTCAAATGCGATGGTTGCAATGCTACAACTGCCTCAAACAAATAATACACATTAATTATGTAAATACACAAATGACATATATTACTCCGACTTACTTAATTTTGGAAAGAGAATGTATAATATTTCCGCTTAATACTCGTCTTTCATTAATCAACTACATTAAAGCTACTACCTAAACATTACATAATAAGATTAAAATACAATTTTAAAACTATACTTATACTAATTTATATATAAACTCGTCAAAAGTAAGCTAATCACCTGCCAAAAACTAGATAGCAGCCTAGGATTTCTTTTATGCCATGCCACCTTGGGCCTTTTCCCAAGTACCATGAAGAAGTGTAGGAATACATAACTATAAACAAGAAACTGTAAATATACATTAGTGAAACTGTAAAAGGAAAGAAGGTCTTTCAAATTTATGGAGAAAAATAACAACAAGATTTATTGTCAATCAAATGAAAAACAAATAGAATCAAATTATTGTATACTTCAACTGGAGTAAACTTTACAACACAATAGCTTTCAAATGTCTCAAGAATCCAGCGATGGGTTTTGCTAAATTCTGCCACCACCTACTTCAATTTAAAGTACAGGATCAGAATGATCGAGAGAACAAGGACTGCCACAATGAAACCAATGATGTATTTGTTCCTGCTCATCCGCCTAGACATGGCTGTCATTATTCTTTTACTCCTGCCTACATTATCATCCACCCCATGTAGCTGCATTAAGGAAACAGAATTATAGCATAATTAACTCACTCTGAGAATATGAAACACATTGTGGATGCTAAACTCATCCAAGCCAACATATGATTAGTAAATATTGAAGTAGAAACTGAAAAACGTGTTGAGTAGTGTTCTCTGAAAGTTGTCAAACAAGAAGTCACAAAAAAAACATTTCAAGTGTGCTCAACTGCCAGAGAACCATAAGGAAAAGGGAAGTAATACATATTCTTTTACTCCCAAAACACAAAACTACTGTTCTGGGTGACACATGCACAATAGATACCCAAAACATATCTGCAAATACCATCTATAATATCAAGTGCACATACCGTGTTATCGGCATGCAAAAGCGACTGTCGCTGTTGGTGCAGATCTGAAAGAATTGAAACACCAAGATCCTCTGTCTCCAACATAGTCCTTCTACTCTCCCTAACCCTGTCGCTAGATTTGTTTAATTTTTCAGTCGACATTAGTAATCTTTCTCTTTGATCCGCTGATACCTGGATCATTCACCCAGTGTCAACTCATATCACAATAAAATTGCCAGTATTCTCATTTCTATGCACTATAATCAACAGAAAGATACTTGAAGCTATATGTTTGAAGCTCAGTAATGAAATAATATTGTCTATCAATGATCATCAAAGACCACATACCATTTTTGCATCCGCCATGCCCGACTCCAATAACTCATCTCGAGCAGCCTGATTCAGGTTGGTTGATGCAATTCGTTTAACTTCACTTTTCAAATTGTTCAAATCAGATTTGTATTCTCTCAATTTGGCAAGAAGCACAGCCCTCACATTAGGCTGTAAACTTCTTGCTTCAACGTCCATCTTGCGTATCTGCAAATACAGAATCCAAAATTTTATATGTAACTGCTAATATAACTCCCGATTGGTTCAAAGGAATTGAGGTGAAAAAGAACTGAAATTTGTGAAAGGAATCAGAGACATCGAAGAGGGATGAAAGATAAGGAAAAAAAATGCAATTAATAGATAATCAAATTAGTAAAAGATATGGGAAATGAATAAGAATTTTTTGGTAAAGCGGAAGGAATGGGATTATTTTAATAAGTCGAATAAAATGAGTGAAATCTGAAATATAATAATTATAATTAAATCATATATGCCAGGACAACAACCAAGTTTACATTCCAAAAAGAGTGTAAGGTTGTGTTCACTTGGACAAAATGCAACTGGGAGAGAATGGAATGAGTTTTGTACTCTTTCATGGGGAAATTAATTATAATTTGTATTTCACTATCTCTGCTGAAAATCTAAACTAGAACTTTAACCCACCAATTTTGGAAGGAAAGGTCCAATATCCTTCCTCATGTTCCCTACAGCCTACATCATAGAGAATTACTACTCCCTAATGTTTGTTCATTATTCTCTTTTACAACATTCCTTTTCTCTTAAATTTAGTTCTCAATTTTTCATTCCATTCTCTCTGAGTGAACACGGCCTAAAAGTGTGAAGGTGATACAGCTGGACACATTTACAAACAAAGAAAAGAATGCTCCATACCAATGATTCAGCTTCATCCAGTCCAACTTTTGCTTCAGAAAGTCTTTGCTTTTTTTGTTCTACAAACAAATAATCAAAAACATATTAAACAAAGTGTGCATACTAAAAAAAGCAAAGGCGCACACATATTAAAGAGCAATAGACTTCTCTGGAACAAGACAGGTCGGAGAGGAAAACTCGAACAAAGATATTCAGATATCAATCGAAAAATTGTAATACTAATAATCAACTTGTCAGATTTGCCTTCACTTTTCAAGAGCGTTGGTCAGGTGAATACAAGAACAAGAAGGTAATACAACAATAGGTAGGTCTTCTAGATGAATAAAAAACTAACAAAAATTATAACGCAGCTCCAGAAAAGGGCATGCCAGGAAAGTTAGACATCTTGTGCAAACAGACTATACAGTATACAACATACACATGTGTTGTTTGCGCGTCCCTGCAGCATGAGTCGATGACCGTACATACTCAATCAGAACAAGAGAAAGTGAAAATATATGTCACACTAAGGCCTCATTTGTTTACCCCTTAACACAGCTGAATGGGCCTTATCTGACCGATTCTTTTATGTCCAGCTTGTTTGGGAGACTGGGCCTTAGCTGAGCGAATCTTACCGAGCGCTGAGTCGTCCATACCTAAAACTCTACCTGAACCCATTCATATATATACCTATTACATGTATAAACCCATACAGGTAGGTATTTATCCCGCGAACTCAACTGCCGCAGCAAGAAAAAGCTTGCACCAACGAAGGTAAATTCTGTACATCATGGATACATACATACATAATCGATATTATGATCTTTATAACGTGTTTTGTTAATTATCTGGACACAGTGTCTATTGCTAAGTTTTCCTTGACCAAATCAAGAGTATCATTGTTAGGGATGACCGATTTCTCCAATACTGGAGCCTCATCAGTTGCTAAGAATCCTGGATATTGCTTGTACAATTCGACAAGTTTGACCACCAGAGCGTCTTTTATAATCTACCATATGTCTTAGACATAGTGAACTACAAAACATAATATCTCCTGCATTAATCTCTAAAGTGAGACACCATTATCATTTTTTGTTGAAGGAGAGAGAGGCCCAAAACTACAGTGTAATGAGGAGTACCGGTAGGATCTATTTTGATCGGAGATTTCCTTGAGGTTGGAAGCTGGAAAGGAGTGTGTATTGAATGTGTAATGATTCAGAATTTAGATAATCAAGACCTTAAGTCCACATGGATTCATAAACATAGTGAGTAAAAACTAAAGTACTGAAATTATACTAATACATTATGTCGGGATAAGAACTACCAGTAGTATCAGTTTTAAGCTCAGTTATTCTTGCCGTTGAAAGTTAGAAAGGTGCACATTTGTCGAAAGTGGTAGGAGTCTGAATATGAGTTGAGATGAGAAGTACTCTCTGTATCAGTGTATCAGTGTCATGTGAGCTAATAAACATTATACTTGTCAAGGGAGCATTAGGAAAGAAGTGCATATCATTCAAAAAATACCCCGGACATATCATATAGGAAGGTGATCATAAAAGCATTTAAATTTTATAATTGTTTTTAAGGTTATGTGCTTCTCATTATAAGTAATGTTCATGTCTTATCATATTTGCCTCTCATAAGGTTTTTACCTTAATTCTGCTGGGTTGACGGCTTGTATAAGATATAATCATGTCCAATATTCTTCGTGTAAGGGTACTTTCGTGTAAGGGTACTGTTAGGTGATTTTCAGGGTTGGTTCTTAGGAATGCTAATTATATTATATTTTTATGTAGCCATGGATTCAAGTGAACTCCAATTCAAAAAAACTTAAGCACATATTGGAAAGATGAGATTTTAACCAAAACTTTTCTTGAGGCTTGCATTCATGAGGTTACTGTCAGTGGTAGGCAAGGTAGCCGCTGAAACCTTATTCGTGGGAAAATGTGGGAGAAATTCTTAGAAAAACTCATAGCTTTGATGTTGACCAAAGGCAAATGAGAAATCGATACGATTACCTAAGGCATAGATATGCTGCTTGGTGTAGTTTGAAAGCCAAAACTGGTAATCACTATAATCCCACGACTAACACATTCAACTTCAGCGATCAAGAATGGAAACAACACATTCAGGTTTCTCTCGTAAATTAAAATTCACTTAATTAATTAGGTTGCTCTCTAAACATTATTCTAAATTGAGTGTATTTATTGTGCATGCCAACAAGCATGTAGCCACTTTAAGAACTGCACCATTGATTTTGCCAGATCTCTGCAAAAACCTTTTTGATGGTGCTGCTGCTACGGGTGTTAGTGGATGGGGACCTAGCTCTAAAAATAATAGGACTTTTGATTTAAGTGACGACTTGGAGATTCTTGGTAACGAGGATATCCAAAGTCAGTCACACATGAATTCACCATTTTCGGGCACACACTCAAATTCTAATGCAACATTCCAAGGCACCACACAGTCAAATGCCTCGGATACACATGATGAAGGAGAAAGACCAAAGAAAAAAACTAAAAGCTAAAAGCTCATCAAAACCATCCAAAAGTTCACAAATTGAAGATTAAATGGTTAGTGCATTAGATCTTATGATTCAAAATAATAGTGGACCGTCTCTTCAAAAGTGCAAAGAAAAATTAAACAAAATTGGTTGGGCTTCAACTAATCCCTTACGCCAAATGGCTCTTGATATCTTTTGTGAAAGTGCAACTTATAGGACACAATGGATGCTTCTTGAGCAAGATGAGGTTGAACCTTGGGTTAAGATGGTTTCTTCTAAGTTAGGATTTAATGTTTAGGCTCTTTTTTCCTATTGCTAGTCAACCATTTCTAATAAGGATCTTATTTTGAATGTGGTAATTTGATTTCAGTTTAGTTTCATGTAGTGAACACTGTCAAAAACACTATGGATTTAGTGATAATTTTTAATCATTTACATATTATTTTCTACAGGTTGAATATGAAGATAGTGGATCAAATTTTATGCTTAATGTTTGTGTATTATTATCCGAAAAAAATTCGTTCAAGAAATATACCACGAATAAAAGACAATACTTCAGCTTTGGGTGGACACACATATACCCGTGAGTTGTTAAATGGTTCTAATACACAGTGTCAAGATATGATGCGCCTTTCTCGTGTTGCATATATACAACTTTGTAACCATTTTAAACAGCGAAGTTGGGTTGAAGATAGTCAAAATGCAACCGTTGAAGAGAAAATTGCTATTTTTTTGCATGTTATAAGTCATAATGATCGCTTTATAAAAGTGAAAAACAGATTTCAACACTCTACTGAAACAGTTCACACGTATTTTCATGAGGTTTTGAACGGAATGATGGAGTTTGCCAAAGAAGTCATAGTACCTACACCACTTGACCAAAACATCGGTAGATCAAGAAAACAAAAAGAACTACTAAAAATATTTCCAGTAAGTAATAAAACATGTCATTTTATTTATTTGCTTACTTAGTAAAGATAATTGTTTCAAGGTAGTAATAATATATACATATATCCTTATATTACAGGGGCAATTGGTGCATTAGATGGTACGCTTATTCATGCAATTGTTCCGGCTAGTCAACAAGCTCGCTATAGAGGACGAGGCAGGGGTGAATGCTATCAAAATGTTCTAGGGATATGTGATTTCAATATGATATTCACATTTGTTTGGGCCGGATGGGAAGGGGTAGCGCATGATTCAAGAATATTAACAGAAGTTGTGGCTGATACTGATTCTGGTTTTCCACTACCACCTCGAAGTATGTACTTTTTTTTATATGCTTTATAAAATAATTTTTTTAATAAGTATAGTATAGATAATAATAGCAAATATATTATTTTATTAATTGCACACAAATATTATCTCTGTGATGCTGCTTATGCAAACACTCGTGGTTTTCTAACTCCATACCGAAATTCAAGATATTGGCAATCCGATTTTCGGGGGCGACGTGCTACGACAAAGGAGGAAAAATTTAATCATGCTCAAACACAATTGAGAAATGTTATAGAACGTGCATATGGTGTGTTGAAAGCACGGTTTCCTATATTAAAGCAAATGGCTCCTTACAGGTTTTCAACACAGAGGGATATCGTCATTGCATGTTTTACAGTTCATAATTTTATAAGGATGCAAAAATTAGAACATGAATTATTTGATCAATGTGACAACAACATCTCGAATGACTTTGATGCAAAAGAAAATGATGAAATGGAAGAAGAGTCTGAATATGAATCACAACGGACTTCTCAAGGAACACAATTCATGAATAGTCTGCGTGATCAAATTGCACTAAAGTTGTCACCAAGTTCTTAAAAGTTTGTATTTCGCTATAATTTTTATTATGTCACGATAACTAAATGTTACAATTTTAAACTTCTTTTTATTGTTATCTATTAGAACTTATAAGATATCGTGTATACAAACATTTGTCAAGCACTTTGTTCAACTAAATATGGAAAATTGGAAGAAAAAAAAAAATTGACATTCAGATATTACATTATTTAATTAACCAAATAACATTATTCATTCATGATTCAGATTTTTGATTCTTTCAGATCATTCAGAAATATTAATCATTCAGATATAAATCGTTCAAATTTGCCAAATGGCCCCTAAATATGAATTGATCATCTTAAGCATCGAAGTTAAAAGTCTATTAACTACTACCTAATAAGTTGCACAATTCATCTCGGGGTTCACGACTTGTATTCCGAAATTACATCCAATCTCAATAATCCTTTAACACATATACTATAATAATTAATCTAATTGAAATAAAACAAAACAAAAGGAGTAGAATAAAGCTAGGGTTTAAAAGGGAGCACCAACCTCCATCAACAAGAGTAGCAGCTCTACATTTTTTGGTCAAATTAGCGGAAAGTTCGCAGTATTGACGCTCGTAATTCTCAAATACACCTGTCATCGTGCTCTACAACTCCACTTATCACCGCTGCTTAATCACACACACAATTAGATACAAACAATATGTAATTAGAAATGAAAGGAAGGTGAGAGATCGCTTAAACTAAAACAATCAACGGGAGATACTTACCGGAATTATAAAATTAATCAATCGGAGGAGTGACGGCGGCGCGATCGGATCGGAAAGTTGGGCGGAATTGGAAGAGATCAAGTTGGGGATTATCCAATCTGCTTTTGCTTTTTGAGCTTGACTGGTTTGCCAACAACAGGCTATGGCCTATACATATGAGGCGAATTTGTTTTATTTTATTTTTAAAATTTATTTTTTTATCAAATTGAATTTATAAAATTATTTTAGATTTTAATAATGATATGAGAATTTATGTTTTTTTTAAATTTAAATCAAATTTCATTAATTTTAAAAGAACTCGGTCAGGACAAATCCATTTTACATTTTGGGTCATACGAAGTGTAAATTTAAATTTTCAAGATTACAAAAAAATTAGATAACTTTTTATTAAGAAATTCAACATAATATTTACTTCAATATAAAAATTAGATATGTATTATATTTCTTACATACATACAAATATTAACAAATAAAAAAATATTCGCTAGGTAGAATAGATTATTATAGGAGTGCGAGGCACGGGCATGTTTATACACTCGAATAATTTCTCACACCAACATGTATATATATTGAAATAATTTTTATAATTAGAAATGTGGTAAAAGATAATATTTCGAATTTACCCTATATTTGTTTAGTATTTGTTAAATATTTTTTAATTTCATAAAATTTGAATTAATTTCTATAAGATAAAGATCAAATGATTATTTTTAATTTCCAAAATATATATTTAGTTTTAAATGATGTAAAATGATTTTTATCAAATTAAACAATTGAATATAATAAAAATAATTAAACAATTTTTTTAATCCATACTCAATTATATTTTTATGTATAATCTATGTTCTAAAAGTAAGTGTTTAATAATCCCGATAATCGTTAGACGGTAACTAATCGCTTTGATTATGTTAAAATCGGTTTTGATAAAAGTTGGCGAAAAGGTTATAAAATTCGGTCTAATCCTTCCAATATTGGCATGATTTGTAAATTTTAGAAAATTTATAGGTAAAAGTTCCAAAATTAAAAGGTTGAAATTTGAATAAAAAATAATAACAACATTTTTTTGTATACGTAGTTCTTATTTTAGACGGTCAAAATCACGAATTCTCTTAATTTTATCTGACAACTTGATCACTAATCCAAAATTTAAATCTATAAAATTTCTTTTTTTTCAATCATAATATGTTTTTAAATAAATTTAAATTATGTGATAATATACATATAATTAAAATTATTAAACAATATATATATATATATAATATTAAATTGATCCCCACTAATCATTCTAATAATCTTTAATTATCCGATTTAATCCATAAGTAATACATCCACGGATTACTCAAATTATGATTGTTCATGATTTACCAACCTGATCAAACTGAACTAAACCTAGCTCTCTTTTTGGCAGACCAAGCCAAGTCTACCCAACCAATTTAAATAGGTTGAGTATGAGTTTTATATTTTTTCGACCGACCCTACCCAACCCGATTTAAGTTACAAATTTTGTTCAATAATATTTATACACACGCGCGCGCGCGCGCACACACACACACACACACACACACACATATATATATATATATATATATATATATATATATATATATATATATATATCAACTTTAGCAGAACTGCTAGAACTATGCGGAAGAGAACTAAAATATAACTATCGAAATATATATGTAAGCAAACAAACTCAGCACATGAGTTAGAGAGGAAAAGAAAGAAGAATTTTTATTGTCAAAAACAAGTGTGTTATGAACTGATACAAAATTCTCTTTATATAGAGAATACAATGGCTCTACTATTCAAGCCAGGACAATAAACTTTTACAAAATTTAAAATAAAACAAACAACTTTAAAAAAGGTAAAGAAAAAGTAAACATTATTGATACGGGTGCTCTTTGGGCCCCATCGTCATATCAGATAATGATCCTTTAACACAAACAAACAAAAGACTTTAAAAAAGCAAACATTATTGCTTAGACAATTTGAAATAGAGGGCCATCATCTTTTTCAGAAAATATTCTTTCTGATCTTCATCCTGTGACGTTGATATTATCTAACCAGGTTTTCTTCAAATTAATTCTGGCAATCCTCAAATTATGAATTTCGAGGAGAGTTCTTCGAATTGACTGAAAGTCTTCCCTTATTTCTTCAGTAATTCTTTCTTTGACAGGAGACCTATTGGCTCTTCGAGATTTTGTAGTTCGATATTTTTTGAGGAGATTATCCAACTATTTATCTAGCTTATAAAGCTGGTTGTCGTAGTATTTTATACTTTTGAAATTCCCATAAAAATCAATATGATCAATATGATTCATATTCAAGCTGGAGCTTTACCTTTATTAGGCTGAGAAACTGACCCTATAAGGGCATCCCACAAATCTTCTGGAGTAGGCTCTGGAATAGAATCTTCTGCTTGAGATTCGCCTGCTAAGCAATTGTAGGCGTTAGAATCCATAGATCCTTGAGATGAATTATCTTTCATTGAGTCGTCATCTTTTGACACTTGACTTGGAAAAGTATTGAAAAATTGATTTTTCATGTGATCAAGAATTTTGACCATAATTTGTTCTTCTGAATCATTTGGATATTTCTTCTGAAAGTATTCTTTCATTTTTGCCATGTATTGCTGCTGAGATCCGGTTTCTTTTGATCCAGACTTTTGGTCATTATTAATGACTGATTGAATGTTATTCCTGATGTCTTTAATATTTTCAGGACTTATCTTGTTCCACCATTTGAAGAAGAAATTTCTTCGTAACATTGGAATTTCCAAATTATCTTTAGAGACAGAAATGGTCCATCTCCATATCCAGGGAATCTGGAATTTAACAAAGAAAAAGAAAGGACATTGTCCATAGATTAAATTTTCAGATGGTCTTTTTAAGACCAGAGGACTATTATCACACCATGGTTTGTATAATTCCATAATCTCTTCTGGAAGAATTTCCAAAGAGGGACCAAACATTGCCCACCATTTGTAAAACCAATTTGGTACTGATTTATCCAGAATTTCTGGATTTATAGAGAAAAACCAAGAATGTTTATTCTTGGGATTTTGATAATAAAAAGCTTTGGAAAAATCTTGGATATAATCCCAATAATTGAAGTAAATATATTTACCTTCAGCAACTTTGATGGCTTTTTCTCCATTAGGGTTTATTCCCCATTCTCTTGGTAAGAGGATCTTATTAACGTGACATTTGCTGAAGCTTATAAAGCTTTCAGGATTATTATTCTGAAAATGATGAGTTATTGTTACCGATTCGGTAATTGTTAGCAACATTTCTAAATATTGCATGGCTTTACCATGAAGCGCTGCATATCCTCTCGATTCAAGGTATCTCGTCTTTAAAGACCATCCATCATTTGGATTTAATTGAAGATCTTCATCTTCTAGATACATAATATGTTCTACAACAGGATTTTCAAAGTATTCTTGCTCCTGTATGGCCTCATTGGCAACAACATCTTTGAAAGTTGGTAATTTTTTAGAAGAGGAAGATGCTTCCTTTTGAGGAGGTGCAGGTAATTGCTGCAAGGGTCTAGTTCGACCATGATAAACTGTCCAATCCCCTATTAGAGGAACTGTGACATCTGGACGAGGTAACATATTGTTACTCTCGTAGGATCCTCTGCCACGGTTATAACCGCGACCTCTTCCCCTATAAGGGGTTGTCATATTCCCTGTAAAAATTCTCGGGTCAAAAAATCAGCAAGAGAATTATTTTCTCCTTTTATATATTGGATATCAAATTCAAAGGCAGATAATTGAGCTTGCCAATTTGCAAAGATTTGCTTTGCTACTAGATTCTTTACATCCTTTTCAATAATTGATTTTGCTGAACTACAATCAATTCTCAGCAAGAATTTTTTATTTAATAAATCATCTTGAAATTTAGATATGCATTTTATAATTGAAAGCATTTCTTTTTATTCCCAAATGACCTAACAGAATTGTAGAAGGGGGGGGTTGAATACAATTCTTGATATTTTCTTGAAACTAAAACACTTTATAAAATAAAACTGAACTGAATAAATAAAAACACAAGATATAAATAATTCAGTTGGATTGTTTGATGATCCAACTGAAGTGTTTTTATTGCGGAAATAATCTGTGATACAAAAGTACACAGCTGCTCAGTTACAAGGTTGTAGAGAAGAATTGCTCTCAAGAATAGCTAATACAATCTATTTGTGTTTCTTCTCTTATTTCTAAAGTAACTGCTACACTTGGTTATATAATCCCAAGTTTACAATTCTACGTTTGGTTAAACTAAAGAATAATAGTAGTAACCATCAGTAGCTTGCTTTTCATTCCTTTTGTCCAATGGTCCTTGGAGATCTTAGCTTTTGTCTTCATGCTCATTATAATCATTCCCAAGAGCCTTATTGGAAATTGGAATGTTTCCTTATTTCCAGTAACCACTTTGATGGCTTCCAATGCAAAGTACACTTCCATATCTCCTTTTAGATCTGTTCAGTAAACTGTCACTATCACTTTGTCAACTGTTCAAAAAGCAACATTGATTCGTTGATAGCAAGGAGATGTGTTTCGTTGATAGCTTCATTCTTCATTCCGTTGATGGTGTTTCCCTCGTTTCGTTGATGGGTAGACTCCATACCGTTGACAGAGTAATCTTCATACCGTTGACATGTCTTCACTTAGGCAGAATTACAAGGCATAACATATTTACAATTAACCAACCTATTTTGCCTATCTAGTACATAGTCAACATGACTTAGAAAACCTATCTAAAACATATAATAGAATGCCTATCATACTGTGAAGTATTGTACAATGCAATTGCTACAACACTCATTTCGTTGATGAGCTTCCTGTCAACGAAACACTGCTAAGCATGCTATTTCGTTGACAGCTACAAAATTGACTTTACACAAATTCTACTAAGTGTTTTATGCTTATCATCAAGAACAACATATTCCTAACAATCTCCCCCAATTTATGACTGATAGAATAACAGACATAAATCAAGAGACTTGATGATAACAAAAACACTCAGATACATCATAAATTACAAAAGTAGAAAATGTATTAAGCTTCAAAACTTTATAGACAAAATATAAGACTTACAAGACTAATGCCCACAAGTGCTCCTTTAGTCTGAGCAAATGTTTCATCTGTGACTTCTTTGTGGCATAGTCTTCTTCCCTCTCTTGGAGTTGTTTTCCTCAATCTGGACCTGTAGTCTTCTGTAGAAGATTTTCTCCTCTTCATCTTGATCACCAAGCTTGGATTGCATCAGCTTTAGAGTTTGATTAGATGCCTTCTCCAGCTGGTCTTCCATTCTGAAGAATCTTCTGCAATTGTCCTTGTCCTTAAACTCCATCATCCAGTAAGGTTGAAGATGGATTTTCTTTCCTGTTGAGGGAACTCTAAGTATCCTGGGAAGAGCCTCAGGCTTGTTCCAGCTAGCCTTTATCTGACAGATTTTGGAGACCACCTCAGACTTGGCTGTTTTGGTGAAACCAAAGTCCTTTTTCAAGCATCTAAACACTGAGAGTAGTGTTTGATAGTCTTCTCCTAAAATTCTGTAGAGAGGCCACACTTGTTCTCTACCACCCTTGAATGAGAACACTAGTCTTTCAGGCAACTTTTGAGAAGCTGCAATTCCCCTTACTTCCACCAGGTTGTCTAAGTCAAGATGTAGACTGGATTCTTCCCTGATGTCAGCAATGTACATACAGTCCTCTGGGTTTGCAGGGGGTTTTTGAGATTGTGGCTTTCTCACAAAAACAGGCTTTGCTTTGACAGGCCTCTTCTTTGTCTTCATTGGTTGGTCCTTTTCTAACAGGAACTTTGGAAAGTATGCCTCATCAAAATCAATTGGTTCCTCTTTTGGCATGATTGGTTGATCATGAAAATTGACAGGATGTGCAGGATCACAGGCCAACTTTCCTTCAAAAACTGGATTAGCAATTGTTGGAGGTGCAATAGGTATAGAAGAGTCTGATGCAGTACCCTGAGAATCAGCACTCTCAAAGTCTATGTTTCTCCTA
This sequence comes from Heracleum sosnowskyi, assembly GCA_030848705.1. NCBI lineage: Eukaryota > Viridiplantae > Streptophyta > Magnoliopsida > Apiales > Apiaceae > Heracleum > Heracleum sosnowskyi. The sequence continues at coordinate 44,358,119 of CM061239.1, read as the reverse complement.
GCTCTCTCTTTGGGTTGCCTTGTGCTCTTCTTTGAACTCCTTTCCTCTCTAGTGCTTTCCTCTTGCTTCCTTTCTTCTTCATCTAGAGCTTGAGCTACTGCAAGAGCTTGCATAGCTGCTCTTTCTGATTCCTCAGCCTTGGCTTCAGCAAAGTTTGGATGACCAGCCCAAACACAGATTTGTTGTCCATTCCTGTAGACAATTGCCCTTTGCTTCCTTATCTCATAATCATTACTTTCCTTGCTTTTTGTGATGAGTAGACCAAGAAGCTTGTGCTCATCTGGATAAGGTGCAGGATAGAAAGTCCTTGCTATGTTTTTGCCCTTTGGTTTAGCAGGGGACTTGGGAGATAGGCTTCTTTGAATTGTAGCTTGTTCCACATCCCTAATGCATGAAGTTTGTCCTTTTTCCTTCTTTGGTCCTTGAGTGACTCCATGTAGAAGGGGCTCTTGGTGATAGAAAGAATTTGTCTGTGGCTCCCATTCCGTTGATGCTAGTACCATGGCATTCGTTGATGGCTGTTCCGTTGATGGATTTGAGTCCTTATCTTCAGTAATCTTCTTGAACTTTGCTTCTATGTTGGACCAATGTTCTTTGATTTGTTCTGCAAGTCTCATCCTCATAGAAGCTTCTTGTATAAGGTCAATACCATCCTTTTGCTGCTTGCCAAGCTCCCCCATTGCTAATGGCTCCTTTGGTAGGGAAATGGCTGGAACCATAACCTTGGTAATTTGAATGTCTAGCTCCTTAGATTTCTCCCCCTTTTTGTTATCATCAAAAGAGATGGCTGGGAGTCCTTGAGCTGCCACTAGCTGGGCCAATAGTTGTGTTTGTTTCTCCTGTTCCTTTTGCATCTGTGATAGAGTGGCTTCCACCTTGTCCACTCTAGAAGAGAGAGTCTTCAAGGAGGAATCCACTTCAGGTTCTTTAGAGAAAAACCTGTTCATCCTGGACACAGTGAGAAGAGGAAGCTTTTCATCTAGCCTCCTATCATTAGCATCCCTAAGGTTGCTGATTGAATCCTTGATCTCTGTAGCCTCAATCCTTGTCTGCAACATTTGTAGCCTTTGAATTTCCAGAGAATCCATTATGGCTTTGTAGAATTTCTTGTCCCTTGCTCCTGCAGACTCATGAGCTAGATATGCTTCTTTGTACTGCCTTGTGATAGCAGCATCCAAATTGCTTCTACCATGCATATCTTGAGAAAGCCAGTTTGGTGTAGGAGGCACCACAGAAGTCCCAGTCTGTGCAGTAGTGGCCACCTGTAGATTATCACCATAGCTGTCCTCATCATCAGAAAAATCAAATTCTCCACTTGCTTCAGCTCCTGGAGGTAGATTGGTCAAGGCATCCTTTGCTCTTTGCATTGATGCAGTTGTGTGAATTAGTTGTAGTGACCTCTCTGCCTCCACATTGCCCTGTTGAGCCAAAATTTGATAGGCTGACACAGGATGAGTAAAGGTCTCAGGATCCAGGGAAATACTATCCAGAGTTTGCTGATAAACCTCTTGGAAAGTAAGTTCCCTTTCTCCCTCACTGACCTCCATTAACTCATTAGCAATGGCTGCTTCCATCCTTATTTCTCCTGTAGTCCCTTCTCTCTCTCCACTCTGTTCTTGCATCATGGGCTCCCCATGGCTCACACCTCTCACACCCTCACCTTCACCTTCTAAGGTGGAACTCTCAATCTCTCCTTTTGCCTGGCTGGAAGAAATAGCCAGCCTCTCACTCACATTCTCTCCTTTTGCCTGGCTGCAAGCCAGCCTCTCAGTTTCACTCCCTCTCAGTCCTAGAAGTGTCTCAACTACCACTAGATCATCTGCACTAGTTGTGGGAACAACTTGATTTTCAATTAAAGGTGCAGAGTGAACTATCAACGGAATGGTAGTTTGAACTGTCAACGGTATGGATACCGTTGATGGAGAAACACTTGTCAACGAAATAGACTGTTTCGTTGATGAAGTCAAGAAAGCACTTTGAGAATGAGAAATTACAGTAGAGTCTGTGGTGATTGATTTTAAAGATTGGTCCACAGATCCCCTTGCAACTTCAGGAAAAATTGGTTGATGGCCCAACAAATCACTTAACAAGTGATGGCCACCAGCTTCAGAGTGGGGCTTCTCCAAGATTAGAGTTGGAGAATCAGGAATAGATGTATGGATCATGTCCACATCTAAAGATTGAGTTGGTGAATTTGATGGAGATAATTCAAGATTGATGTTTAGAGAATGGGACTGTAACCCCAGAGAAATGATAGGGGTTACATCAAACTGAATTTGAGAAACTGGAAGTGTTGCTTCCAGTGTGTGTGCACCCTGTGTACCCTTGGACTTTTGCTTCACTCTCCTTTGGTATTGGGAAAATGTAGACTTTGGGCTTGAAGTGTCCCTTACCCTTTTGGACTGTGCTCTAGGAGGAGAGCTTGTTTCAATAATCACATCCTTTTGGGAGGATGCAATTAGACTTGTGTTTAAATCCATGTTACTCATTGTGCCTTGTTGGGAAGACACAATGGGGCTTGGCTGGTACACACTAACCTGTCCTTCCTTATCCTTGGGGTTTCTTTGATGTTCACCCCTTCCCTCACCCCTCACAACTCCAGACTCACTCCCCTTAGGTTGTGTGGTAGTTTTTACAACAGGTGCCTTTTGAGAAGCACCTGAGGTTGGCTTGGAGGATTTCTTTGATTTTGGTTTTGTTGCTAGGGTAGGAGCCTGTTGGGTCACAGCTACAGACTCCATAGCAACATTAGAAGGTAAAACAGTAGAGGTGTTAGCTACACTAACAGGGATAGTAGTAGTTACCTCAATGATTGGCAGATACACCACTGGAACATCACCATTGTGGTTCAGCCTCAGTATGTCTGTCAATACTCTCTTTTCTTGCACAAAGCACTCAAACCTGGCATTAGGGTTAGAGATAACTAATGGTGCTGGACTAACATGGTTAGCCAACATCATCAGAAACCTAGCATAATAGATATTTTTCTTCCTATTTGCTTTATCACCCAACTTAGCACCAATTTCATACATAAGTTGGGTGCTAAAGTTATGATATCTATCATTTAGAAGCATGGTTAGGAGAATTAACATAGAGTTAGTTAATGCATCAAAATTACTAATCTTTCCAGAAAAGACCTTAATGAATGCATCAGCTAAATAACTGTATTCCCTAACCAAACCTCTCCTAATTATTCTACCCAGATTATCAGTAGGCAAAGAATAGTTTATAGAATTAAGCATGGTAGTTATTTCAGTGTTAGTAGGCAAAGCATCACAGTTATTATCAGGAATATGTAAACATGCTTGCAAAACATCAGAATTAACTATGTACTCATTACCTTGAAGAGTGAATTGTAGTGTGCAGTTTGTTCCACTATACTCACATGAGGTCCAAATCTCCTCGATTATCTCATTGTAGAGTGGTGTAGAGTGAAACATTGCATAGCTCAACTTGCAATTCTTCATGAAATCCATCATTTTGAAGAACAGACTGTTCGGGTTTTCCTTGACAACAAAAGGGATGGAGTTGTTCTTCTCATAGATGAACCCTCCAGCAGACATAAGCTTGACTATTGGTGCCATTGTTGATTAAAGGAAAGCTTCGAACTGAATTGCTTGTTAGAGAGAAGAAGAGAGAAAAAGCCTTTGGAATTTTTGAGAACAGGTAAAAAGAAATAATGAAAATAAAATTTCTTAAATACTCCCCCAAAAATTCTCAGAAAATGAATCCAATAATAAATGTAAATTACTGGATTGGCTTAAAAATATAACCGTTACTCTTAAAGTATTACCATGATTTATACTTACAGGGGTGTATGCATAGATCGTGGTAAAAGACGTGTCAATTTTTTAACGGTTCAGATTAAAAAGCGCTAAATCAACGAATCAGGATTGGGCGGTTAAAGTCCCGTCTTATTTCGTTGATAAAGCTGCGTTTCGTTGATATAAAAGAGCTATCAACGAAACACCCAGAAAACTGCTAAGACTGTCAACGAAATGGTGCATTCCGTTGGCATAGTAATTTTGACTTAGACAAAATTTTACCTTTTCCTGAGAAAATTCATTCACAGAAAAACATAGCAAATTTCTAGCTGCATTTTAACTTGCAAATATCTCAAAAATAATTAAGAGAAATTTAGCATACCTAGCTCACTTACTAATCTTGAGAATGTTGATTCATCAAGTGGCTTGGTAAAGATGTCTGCAAGTTGTTGTTCACTTGGAACAAAATGTAACTCCACAGTACCATTCATAACATGTTCTCTAATGAAATGGTACTTAATGTCAATGTGCTTGGTCCTTGAATGCTGCACTGGATTCTCAGTAATGGCAATGGCACTAGTGTTGTCACAGAAGATAGGAATTTTCTCAACTCTTAATCCATAATCAAGTAGTTGGTTTTTCATCCATAAAATCTGTGCACAACAACTTCCAGCTGCAATATACTCAGCCTCAGCTGTGGAGGTAGAAACTGAGTTTTGTTTCTTGCTGAACCATGACACAAGCTTGTTTCCTAGGAATTGACAGGTTCCAGTTGTACTTTTCCTGTCAATTTTACATCCTGCAAAATCTGCATCTGAATAACCAATTAGTTCAAAACCAGATTCTCTAGGATACCAAATGCCAAGGTTTGGTGTTCCTTTGAGATATCTGAAAATTCTTTTAATAGCAACTAAATGGGATTCTCTAGGATCAGCCTGAAATCTAGCACATAGACATGTAGCAAACATAATATCAGGTCTACTAGCTGTTAAATATAAAAGTGAGCCTACCATGCCTCTGTAACTTGAAATGTCCACAGATTTTTCCTTAGTATTCAATTCAAGTTTGGTGGCAGTAGGCATGGGAGTTTTGGCAGGAGAGCATTCCATTAGGTTAAACTTCTTTAATAAATCATGAATGTATTTTGTTTGACTAATGAAAATGCCTTCATTAACTTGCTTTACTTGAAGACCAAGAAAGTAAGTTAATTCTCCCATCATGCTCATTTCATACTTACTTTGCATAAGCTTGGCAAACTTTTGACAAAGTTTCACATCTGTAGACCCAAAGATTATATCATCTACATAAATTTGAACAAGTAAAGTAGAGCCATTTACAACCCTGTGAAAAAGAGTTTTATCTACAGTACCTCTAGTGAAATGATTCTCAAGGAGGAACTGTGAGAGAGTGTCATACCAGGCTCTAGGTGCTTGTTTCAAACCATAGAGTGCTTTGAGAAGGAAGTACACATAGTCTGGAAAATCATCATCTTCAAAACCAGGAGGTTGACTTACATACACCTCCTCTTCCAATTCCCCATTCAGAAAAGCACTCTTCACATCCATTTGATAGACCTTGAAATTGGCATGGGCTGCATAGGCTAGGAAAATCCTTATTGCTTCTAGTCTTGCAACAGGAGCAAAGGTTTCATCAAAATCAATTCCTTCTTCCTGTGAATAGCCTTTTGCAACCAATCTAGCTTTGTTCCTTGTGACTATGCCATTTTCATCCATCTTGTTTCTGAACACCCACTTTGTGCCTATAACACTCCTGTCATTAGGCCTGGGCACCAGCTTCCAAACATTGTTTCTCTCAAATTGGTTTAGCTCTTCTTGCATGGCTAAAACCCAATCTGGATCTAGAAGTGCATCCTCAACTTTCTTTGGCTCATCTTGAGACAGAAAGCTACTGTATAGACATTCTTCTTGAGTTGCTCTTCTAGTTTGGACTTTTGAAGAGACATCACCTATAATAAGTTCAAAGGGATGATCTTTAGTCCATTTCCTTGAGGGAGGTAGATTTGCTCTTGAAGACGTAGATTCATGATCATGATTGCCTTGATTGGATATTTGTCCTTGAGAAACTCCCCCTGAGTTTGTTGTCTCTAATTGATCACTTCTAGAAGCATTCCTATGGCTATCAACGGTATGACCGTTTTGGCTGTCAACGAAACGCTCATTCTGACTGTCAACGAATCCACCATCATGACTGTCAACGAAATGACCATTTGGTCTGCTAGCTGCTATCCTTTTTAACCTTAATGCAGCAATTTCATCTTCACTGCTGCTTTCATCTGTGCTAGATACAACAACTTTAGGCTGTTTCTCAGTAGCCTTATCATGATTCACTTGATCTCCTTCCTCATTCTCAAAAGAGAGACTTTCATGGAAACCTTCATCACAGAGACCTTGTATTTTGAGATCATCAAAAACAACATGTACAGATTCCATAACAATGTTGATTCTGAGATTAAAGACTCTGTAAGCTTTCCCTGCTGCATATCCCACAAATATTGCTTCATCTGCCTTTGCTTCAAATTTCCCCAAATGCTCAGCTTGATTTCTCAGAACAAAGCACTTGCATCCAAAGACATGAAGAAAATCTAATAGTGGCTTCTTTCTTTTGAGTAACTGATAAGGGGTCATTCCTTTGGCCTGATTAATCAAAGAAATATTTTGAGTAAAGCAAGCTGTGTTAACTGCCTCAGCCCAAAAATATGTAGGTAACTTTGATTCATCTAGCATTGTCCTTGCAGCTTCAATAAGTGTTCTGTTTTTCCTTTCAACTACACCATTTTGCTGTGGTGTTCTTGCTGCTGAAAACTCATGCAAAATACCATTTTCTTCACAGAACACCTTCATGCTTGAATTCTTGAATTCTGTCCCATTGTCACTCCTAATCCTTCTTACTTTGAAATCAGGATGATTGCTTACCATCTTGATGTGATTGATAATGATTTCACTTGCCTCATCTTTAGAGTGCAAAAAGAAAGTCCATGTAAATCTAGAAAAATCATCAACAATCACAAGACAGTATTTCTTCTTTGAGATGGACATAACATTTACAGGGCCAAATAGGTCCATATGAAGCAATTCAAGCTGCTGGACAATTGATGACTCTGTCTTGCTTTTGAATGATGCCTTCTTCTGTTTTCCCTTTTGACAGGCATCACACAAACCGTCCTTGGAGAACTCCACCTGTGGAATTCCTCTAGCAAGATCTTTCCTCACCAAATCATTCATAACTTTGAAATTCAGATGGGATAACTTCTTGTGCCATAACCAACTTTCATCCTTGCTTGCCTTGCTGAAAAGACAAGTGATGGTGTCTGAACTTGTGCTACTAAAGTCAGCAATGTACACATTCCCCCTTCTGAATCCAGTCATTACCACATTGTTGTTTCCTCCTTTAGAAACAACACAGGCTTCTCTAGAAAAAGTAACTAAAAATCCTTTGTCACAAAGTTGGCTGATACTAAGCAAGTTGTGCTTAAGACCATCCACCAATGCAACCTCATCTATGATGACATTCTCTTTTGAAATCAAGCCATATCCCTTTGTGTAGCCTTTGCTGTCATCTCCAAAAGCAATACAAGGGCCAGCTCTTTCCTGAAACTCTGTGAGCAGGGTAGAATCACCAGTCATGTGTCTTGAACAACCACTATCCAAGTACCAAAGATTCCTTTTGTCTCCCTGCACACAATAAAACCAAATCAAGTCGATTTTGGTACCCAAGTTTCCTTGGGTCCTGTCTTGTTAGCCTTTGCATTCCCTTTTGTACCATTTTTCACTTTGGGCTCAGATTGATTCAAATCAATCTTTACCCTTGGTGTTGATTTCTGAGGGTTGCTCATATTTTCATTCATAGCATGCATAGTTGGAGGAACAATCATGTTATTCATGTTCCATGGCATTTGTGGCATGTTAAACATATTCATGTAAGGATTAGACACAAATGGCATACTAGCATATGGATTCTGAAATTGTGCATATGGAGCAAACATGTTAGACATAACAGGCATTGTAGGCATGGAACTGTTCATTGCAGGCTTGGGCATTCTCACATTAGCAGATTTCTTAACAGATTTGCAGTTAGTAGACAAATGACTAACACTTCCACAATTAACACATGTCTTTCTAGGAGCATATTTATCAGGTGTGTAATTGTTGTGTTTGTTAATTCCTACTTTGCCATTCCTGTTATTCTTTTTATTTCCCTTAGCCTCATTATGAACTTTCTCTACCTTGTCTTTCAATTGCTTGTTAGACAAGTGACCTACATTAGCTCTCTCAACAGGCTTCTCAATTTTCTTTGATTTACTAGACTCACCTTGAACAAAGTTCTTGGTGACAGGACCATACTTGTCATTAAGTCTAGTGAGTTTATCTTTTCTTTTGTCTGTCAACGAAACAGCCTGATCGGTTGATGGTTCATGTGTCAACGAAACATTGCATTCCGTTGACATATCAACCTTCAACAAATGATCATTGTTGTTTGTTGACTCTGTTTCTGATTCTAAGGTTTCACCAACATACCCTAGCTTCTCTTTGTTCCTTTTCCATGATTGCTCACAGAAGGATTCCACGCCTTGAACATTAATTATGTTGGCAGCAACATTCCTGGCATCCTTCCATTTTGTAATCACACCTTGTTCTATCTCAAGTTGTGTTTTAAGAATTTCTTCCCTTTGTAACACGTTCTCAAGTTCCTTCTTAGCATCCCTACTAACACATCTCATTTTCTCAAATTCAATGAGCTGTGCTTCTAACATTGCATTCCTATCACTTAAGAGCAGATTTGTTTCTTTTATTCTTGAATTCTCTTTAGTAAGTGATTTAAGAGTAACACGCAAATTATATAATACAGTAGACATTTCATTTACTGCATTGTCGCATTCCTCTTTAGAAAGCTCAGAAAGATTAGTAATTGTTACCTGGTTGCTTGAGGAACTTGCTTCCTGCTCATGATTGTCAGCCATAAGAGCCAAGTTGACATACTCAACATCATCATCAGAATCTTCACCATTACCAGCCCAATCATACTCCTGAGACATGAACGCCTTTTCTTTTTGTTTGAGAAGTTCAAAGTATTTCTTTTTATAATCAACAGGCTCAAATTTCCTGTTGCCCTTCTCAACCTTGGGCTTTCTGCAGTCTCCAGCAAAGTGACCAAGCATTCCACAATTGAAACATTTTGACTTAGACTTTTCAATCCAGTTTGTTTTGCTAGGTTGAAAGTCTCTTCTTGGTGGCCTTGCTTCTGAGTTTCTTTTGAACTTGAACTTAGAGAATTTTCTAGACAGAAAAGCAATGTGTTCATCAATCTCATCTAAGTCCTCCAAGTTGGCTGGTTCTGATTCTTCTTCTTCTGTCATCTTGTCTTTACCCTTGCTAACATCACTCCTACAACTAGATCGACTAGTTGTGGCCTTTGCAGCTTCTTTATTGTCATCTTCAAGTTGGTTCACTGATGCAATCAATGCAATAGATCCACCCTTCTTCTGTACCTTTTCAATTTCTTCATCTTGCTCCATTTCCAGCTCATAAGTCTTCAAGGTTCCATAAAGCCTTTCAAGAGTGTAGTCTTTGTACTCTTGAGTGTTTCTGAGAGAAACAGTCATAGGCTTCCATTCTTTTGGAAGAGCTCTAAGAAATTTAAGGTTTGAATCCTTGGTTTGATAGATCCTCCCATACAACTTTAATCCATTCAAAAGCTTTTGAAACCTACTGAACGTGTCATTTAGGGTTTCACCAGCTTTAAAATGAAAATGCTCATATTGTTGTATAAGGAGTTGCATTTTATTTTCCCTGACTTGCTCAGTTCCTTCACAGAGTGTTCTAACAGTATCCCATACTTCCTTAGAGGTTGTACAGTTGATAACATTGTCAAACATCTCTTGCTCCAAACCATTAAACAGAATGTTCATGGTCCTTTTGTCTTTATGAACTTCTGCAATATCTTCAACAGTCCATTCTGAGACAGTTTTTGGAATCTCTACATCAGGTGCATCATCTGGCAGTCCAACTCTAGAGTCAAGCTTCATGGGAACGTGTGGACCTTTCTCAATGCAGTCTACATACCTCTCATCCATAGACATGAGATGTAAATGCATCTTTACTTTCCAGTGAAAGTAATTGTCTTTATCAAGAACTGGTATCTTCACACATGCATCCTTCTTCACCATGGTTTCTGTTTTTGGTCTTGATCTTTAAACTTCTTGTATGTTAGAAGCTCGCTCTGATACCAATTGTTATTCCCAAATGACCTAACAGAATTGTAGAAGGGGGGGTTGAATACAATTCTTGATATTTTCTTGAAACTAAAACACTTTATAAAATAAAACTGAACTGAATAAATAAAAACACAAGATATAAATAATTCAGTTGGATTGTTTGATGATCCAACTGAAGTGTTTTTATTGCGGAAATAATCTGTGATACAAAAGTACACAGCTGCTCAGTTACAAGGTTGTAGAGAAGAATTGCTCTCAAGAATAGCTAATACAATCTATTTGTGTTTCTTCTCTTATTTCTAAAGTAACTGCTACACTTGGTTATATAATCCCAAGTTTACAATTCTACGTTTGGTTAAACTAAAGAATAATAGTAGTAACCATCAGTAGCTTGCTTTTCATTCCTTTTGTCCAATGGTCCTTGGAGATCTTAGCTTTTGTCTTCATGCTCATTATAATCATTCCCAAGAGCCTTATTGGAAATTGGAATGTTTCCTTATTTCCAGTAACCACTTTGATGGCTTCCAATGCAAAGTACACTTCCATATCTCCTTTTAGATCTGTTCAGTAAACTGTCACTATCACTTTGTCAACTGTTCAAAAAGCAACATTGATTCGTTGATAGCAAGGAGATGTGTTTCGTTGATAGCTTCATTCTTCATTCCATTGATGGTGTTTCCCTCGTTTCGTTGATGGGTAGACTCCATACCGTTGACAGAGTAATCTTCATACCGTTGACATGTCTTCACTTAGGCAGAATTACAAGGCATAACATATTTACAATTAACCAACCTATTTTGCCTATCTAGTACATAGTCAACATGACTTAGAAAACCTATCTAAAACATATAATAGAATGCCTATCATACTGTGAAGTATTGTACAATGCAATTGCTACAACACTCATTTCGTTGATGAGCTTCCTGTCAACGAAACACTGTTAAGCATGCTATTTCGTTGACAGCTACAAAATTGACTTTACACAAATTCTACTAAGTGTTTTATGCTTATCATCAAGAACAACATATTCCTAACACTTTCTTTACAGTCGAATATTTTGACTGAGTAGGATTCCATTTTCCTGAAGTAAATCTAACTAATACTTCTTTAGAATTATTAGGATTTACTTGTTTTAATATACCACCATACCCTGTATTAGAGGCATCTGTTTCCACTATTTTGAAATAGGTGGGATTTGCTAAAGATAAACAAGGTAGACATTTTACCTTGGCCTTTATTATTCTAACAGCTTGAGAATGTTTCTCAGTCCATGGCTCAGGATTTTTCTTAAGCCTAGCATATAATATAGCGGTATCTTTTGCTAGATTTTCATAATAATCTGCAATATAATTAAGACTTCCTAGGAATCTTTGTAACTGTTTAGTATCAGTTATTATATCAGGGAATTTAGAAGCGAATTCAATACTTCTATCTATAGGAATAATGTTTCCTTGATATATTAGATGACCTAAAAATCTTACTTGAGTTTGGAATAACTTCATTTTTGGGGCAGATATAACTAACCCATTTTGTTTTATTAAATTTTTAAATATTTTTAAATGTTTTATATGCTGATCTATTATTTTAGAAAATACTAAAACATCATCAATATAAACAATAATAAATTCTGAATAAGGATTGAAAATATCATTCATAATATTCTGAAATTCAGAAGGAGCATTCTTTAAACCAAAAGGTAAAACATTCCATTCATAATGTCCAAATGGGACTGTAAAAGCAGTTTTATATCTATCAGATTCTTTTATCTGAATCTGCCAGTATCCTGATTTCATATCAAATTTTGAAAAGATTAAAGCATTGTTTAATCTGTCTAATAAATCTTTTTTATTAGGAATTGGGTATCTAATCCATTTTAGTACCTTATTAAGAGGTTTATAGTTAATAACTAATCTTGGCACACCTCTTTCCTTCTCTGCTGCATTATTAACATAAAATGCAGTGCAACTCCATGGAGATTTAGATTTTCTAATTAATCCTTTTTCTTGGAGAGAATTAATTTCTTTCTTACATAGCTCTAAATATTCATGATTCATTTGAGCTGGCCTAGCTTTAGTAGGAATTTGATTTTCATTAAATTCTTCTATATAAGGTAAAGAAATAACATGTTTCTTTCTATCCCAAAAGGCGTTGGGTAAGTCATTACAAATCTCAATTTTAAATTGATTTTCTATTAATTTTATTTTATTCCGAGTGTCACTCCTTTTGAGTTGTTCATTAATATTTAATATTTCAACTTCTTCTTTAAGAAAACATAATTGTTTTTCTTTGTTAAGAAGAATATCTCTAACCTCATTAATTAATCTAGTTTGAGGATCTGTTATAAACTCAAAAATTATTTTTCTACCATTTATTATAGTAGATATACCATTTTGATCAATATTAGTCATTGGCATGATCTTGTGAAGAAACGGAGTTCCTAATATAATTCTATGGGTAAGATTCTTAACCATAATAAAAGGTGTTGGAAGACAAATATCTTGATTACAGATGTATGCATCTGATAATTTATATTTTACTTGAAGTTTATCTCCTCCTGCTTGAGTCAGAGATTGAGTAGTTTTAGAAAAATATTTAGAAGGAATTATTCCTTCTTGAATGCAATTAAGATCGGCTCCACTATCTATGAGAGCTATCTCATTTTCTAAAATAAAATCTCTGCTAATTGCTAGAGTTATTTTCACATACCATTTTTGTGATGTAACTTGGTCTAATAAATTAAGATAATCATTATTATCGGGTTTGCTAGTACCAATAATTTCTTTATTATCTTCAACCTTTGAGGGAGACTTAGTTTCTAACAAAGTTATTCTTTGAGATAATTTTTCATTATTCTTCTTAATCTGAGAAATTTCAGATTTTAAAAGATTAACTTCACCTTTTAAGTCATTAATAGAAACAGGTGTTTCTTTTGTATTGGATTGTTGAAATCTACTTAAAACCTCACTTAATTGGTAAGGTGCTTCCATTATTAAGGGAGATTCTTGTTTAGCATTTGAGTTCTCTATAAGAGTTTCTATCATTTTACGCTTTAGATCAGGATCTGTAATAGCCTCTATTACTTTTAAGGCTTTGTCTTGATCTGCTGTTAAAACATTTAATCCATTCATTTCTACAATGGATTTCCAATAATTTATTTCATTACATTGACAATCATTGTTGTTAGGAGACAAAGATTCTTCTGAAGAATCTGAAGAGGTTTCGTAAATTAATTCTAGATCTTCTTCATTAGAAGATTCTATATCTGAGTCAGAACTATTAATCATAATTTTTTCTAACTGTGAGCGTAATTGCTCATCCTCTATCTTATTAAGGGCTTTTTTAGTCCAACATTGATTGGCATAATGGCCAACCTTACCACACTTATGGCAACTAATATCAAGCTTTTTAGCTTTTCTTTTTCCTTTATTAGGAACAAAAGGTTTTTCTTTTTGTTTATTATAGTAATTTCTTTTATACCTTTTTTATAAGGTTTTTCATAGTATTTTGTTTTATTTTTATAAGATTTATTCTTATAGGGTTTATTATTTTTATAAACAATCTTTTTCTTTTTATTTTTATCGTTAGGAAAATTAGGATTTCCTAAATCGAACGCAAATTGTTCACAGAATTCACCAAGTTGATGTTTTTCTGAAAGCTTTTGCTTTTTTAATTGATTTCTAAGTTTTATGTCATTACATAAATTTAAACCTTCATTAATACAAGTACAAATAATTTGACCATATGTTAAGTCAGAGTAGTTAATATTTATTCCATCATTCTTTGTTCTTAACGATTGTCGCACCTTTTCAGCGAAAAGATGTGGTAATCCATCCACAAATTTGGATTTCCAATGGGTAGAATTAGGGTTATTAAGTTGATAAACCCTTGATAAGTAAGTATCTTTATACCATCTAAAATGGGTTAAAGATGGACATCTAAGGTTCTGTAGGAGCGTTTGTATTTTTTCTCCTATTGGTGTTGTAGTTCCTACAAAATGTTGTAGAATAGAGAGACACAGTGTATAAACTGCGTCTTCCTCTCCCGGAGTCCTAATTTGACTAGTACTAGGATTTTTATCCTCGATTTTAACCAATTTCTTGTGAGTTAAAATCTCTGTTTTTTGGGCTTCATTAAGATAAGAATCCCACCATCCTCTTAATTGTCCTACAAATCCAGTAGTTATAAAGGAAGCTATAGCACTATCACTATTTCCATGTTGTTTACAGATAGTAGAATACATAATCATTCTGTGTATTACATCTATGATTTGTTTGTCATTAAGACCATCTATATTCCATTCGTAGATAGCTTTTCCATTATAGGAATTTTGAAAAGATTCTGGTTCTTCAAAAAGAAGATCCATTGGAGAAGGTCTCTTGTAGTAATATTTATCAAGAGGCTTTGAATCATAAATATGGTTTAATTCATTAATATTTTGGTTAGCAAACATATTTGCTAATTGATTTATGTCTTCTAGATCTTCAGTGGGTTCATAACCCTCTGATTGGTTAGCGGAGTCAATCTGAGATAAAACTCCTAGATGGAAATTTTTTAATTTACTCTCAAGAATTTTAATAAATTCTTCGTTGTCATTTTCCATTTTAAATCCTGTAATTGGAGTTGGAGGTTGAATTAGCGGGGTCTCTGGGACTTCCGAAATTACTGGTTTTGTATGTGAGGAAGAAGAAGTCGAATCTGACTTACTTAATTGATTAACAATTGTTTGTTGTAACGCGATTTGCTCCTCTATAAGTTTTTCAATGCTTATTAATTGATCACCTAAGCATATTAAAAAGGTGTTAGTGTAATTATGCGATTTTATTATCGTGTTTAACTCCTTAATGGGTACTTGAGCACTTTCAAATTTTTGAAGACTCAAATAAGCAGTAGCTTCTGTGCTAGGATCCAAACTAATTGTTTGTTCTGGAGGAAATGGTGATTTAATCGTTTCTCCCCTAGTAGTCTTCCAAGATCTTTGTAAGACTAAGATTTCATTATTAATGTTATTAATGTAATTGTTTACAAACCATTGAACAAATGATATATAATCTTCTGTTTTTTCTAAAGAAAGATAATATTCTTTTTTAAATGTTTGTAATTCCTCATCTGAGTATTTATTAAAATACCATTTTCTAAATTCTTTATGTTTTTCTTGGTAAAATTCCTTATTAAGGATTTCCCTCATAATACTTCCTGGGGATAAATCAATCATTTAAATGGAAGCTCATTTCAGATTGAGTAGGAGATTCTCTACTCTGAAACTCTTGTTTCTGATAAATTCCTTGAGGAATTTTATTTTGACTCATTCTTATTGTTTCTACTGTTTCTTCTCTAATTTGAGGAGTAGACGTAGACGCTCTAGAAGTAGAGGCTCTACTTGGCTCTATTTGAGCAGTGTAGTAGTCACTTGCTGTGGAATACCTAGAAGATAACGATCTGGGTATCCTAACGATTCTTTGAGGCGTAAATTTTATTTCTACGTCGCCTTCAATAGTTTGAATTATTTGATCAATGTCTTTATTGACTATTGGTTCTCTTTCTACTTCATTAGGAAGAGACCAGGTTGTAACGCCCCCAAATCCGGGGTCAAAGGATTTGGTCGTCACACTGCACTCTTAATCCAAACAACCTGTTCCACATAAAATCAACACAATAATAATAATATCTGTGACCCCAACTCTACCAAGAATCTTTAAAGGTTATAGTGCTAGGAACAAGAATCCACAAATTCATTACAACAATCTTTCTTCTTTACAACCATTCTCTTTACATAAATTCTAATACACTAGTATAACTTCAATAAGAAGTATACCAGGCAACTAATCTTATACAATATATTAATCAATAGAAAACATCTAAATACAAAACCTCTCACTAGCTCCAATGCTCTGGATCAAAACGTCTTTACGCTAATATCTTTCCCCATCTCTGATCAGCTACGCGGACAACTCTCGCCAATACACCTTCTTTCCGGCAGGCTAAAATATATATAAATAAAACAAGTATGAGCGAATGAATTGCTCAGCAAGCGTATTATTAAATATGATACGAAAGGTTTCCAAAATAAACTTTGGATTTTCAAATAAACAAGCCTATGGCTTAAACATTTGTAATCTCTAATATTTTCAAAGTAAGTTTGGTAATTTATCACAATATCTCATTTAGCTTCTCGCAACCGAATAGTTTTAAAACACAAAAGATTTATATAGGTCGTTACGATGACCGAATCAACAATAACTACAATAGTATGTAGAAAATATGAAATAAATATAACTCGTACGTCTTCAAGACCATAGTTTGTACAAAAATACTAATTTGAAGATAACAGGTCTATTCACGACATTTTCCGAAATCAACAACTCTGGAAGGTTAGAATAATCAAGGGGCAAGAATGAGCCAACACGCTCGGTTAAGAAATAAAGAACGCACTTCAAGACTTCAACATGGTACCGACTGGATATGCGGTATGAATAAAACTCAACAAGATAGATATCTCACGACTGCCAATGGAATCAAGGAAGTGGATTTCAACTATTTGGAATCCGAATGTATTAAGAGTAAGCGATTTCAGCAAGATTGAAACCACTATTAATAATCAACAAACCAACAACTTCACGCAACGAATAAACCTGAGAATCAGGTCATATCTCACAAGTACAAAGTATATGGATGTAACTCATCCTAGAAATGAAAATTCATATTAGAATTGGATTTTTAACAATTATCAAATACAAAGGTTGTGCTGCTGGCCAGCCACGCATCAACCCCGGACTAGCTCATGTCATAGTCCTCTACTGGATCCTAGGCCAATCTGGGCCTTAATTTCATCGACCAATAATTGGTCCATTTTTAAAAACATTCCAATTCTATATTATTTATACGTCAGGTGTCAGAACAATTGACAACCTTACTTCGACAATCAGGTGTCGGAAGAATCGACAACCTAATACAACAATTGCTGGAAAACTCACGTTCCAGGAAACAGTTCAATTATGAAGAATCCATTAAGGAATAACAATATAATCTAGTATCGACGAGATCGACACAATATGGGGAGGTGCACATGAAAAGTGACAATATAATAAGCATCGACGAGTTCGATGTAACAACTGGGATATAATGAAGAATAAACAATGACATGCTCAACAAGGTTAAGTCTGATATGAAACAGACAATATGATATCAACAGAAAAGTGTAACAAGTCAATATAGAGTAGGGTTCAAAGAATAAACAATAACATGCTTAACAAGATTGAATCTGATATGAAACAGGCATTATGATATCAACAGAATTTGCAATAACTCAATATGGAATAGGGTTCAAAGAACAGGCTCTAGATGGCCTTAACAGTTCAATTCATCACATTATGGAAGAATTAGTTAAGATTCAACAATCTGGTAAGTGACAAGAAAGTCAAGTTCAAGTTTAAGAAAAATTCAGGGTGAAGTTTATAAATGAAGAAAACAAAGGTTTATTAACTTCTGGCAGAAATAGTTCAAGTCCTTCGAACATATACTTATAATAGATAAGCCTCGTATTTGAAGGAAGTAAACTAAATCATGCACAGCATAAATGAATTCGAATCAGGGAATGGATCAGATGATCGCATTAACAAGAAATGGTAATAATACTTGCAAGGGTGCAGGATGGAAAAATGGAATACTTGTAGAACAAGTACCACAACTTCGGAATTTAAAATAACGTTTTCAACATAGGGTTCGTAAGTTCCCACTCATCTAGGGTTGGCAATATTCCAACCTAATATTTTAAAATCATGTCTTTTAAAAGAAAGCCTTAGTATACGGCCCATAATTATCTCTTCAAACTTTTCAATATAATAAGTATATCTTTCCAATCAATATGAAAATATGAATCTAAACTCAAAAGGTATAAAAGAGTACTCGTCAATTTACGAGATTAAATAACATACTTGCAATTCAATGCAAAAGAAATCAACATTTGAAAATTCAGTAATAAGCATTCAACATGCATACTAATAATTCAAGATAATATCCCTTAATTAATAAGCAAGGGTATAAACACTTGCCTCTGGTCCTTAGCTATTTCGTAACGCTGAAACAATACGATTTCCTCCTTATTCTGTCTTGTCGCACGATTCTCTACTTCCGTCCTTCTTTGCTTTAACGCTCTTGCGAATACCACTAGTCTGCTTTTACCATTTCGAATCCACGTGCCAGCCTCGATAGTCAAACATGAGACGGTACTTAGTCTTCAACGTATAATCCTCATATTTCATAAATGATTGTAACTTAACTTCGACGCACTTACCGATCTTACCGATATCTCTGTTGCATAAACATCCACATCTCAACTGATAGACCAATCGCAATCAACCACATAAGTAATCCACGTAACTTGCTTGACGACAATCCCCATACTATAAAAAGTCAACATCCAAGTCAACGGCCTCGTAAATCTCACTTTCTAACATAACCGACAAATTTCTATCCTATCTACCCCTCGTGATAACATTAGACACAACCAATTACTCAAACAAGTCTCCACACAATTTATTCGCATGCATGACTCACACAGATAATTCACATTGTTCACATAACACATTTAAACAAGTGACCGGTTACGTATCGGACGCCCGGTCTAATTTACGATATTTAAAACTCAGACACTAGCCCTAGTACGGGCATATACGGACTATAAAACACATTACACAACTCATACAAACCATATAGCACTTATAACTATTTTTAAAACATCACACGAAACTTATTTGAATTTAAATAAGCCACAAACAATTTTTAAATCAAAAATCGGATTTTTAAACCCAATATAAGTATTTTAAATGCAAATAAATCAATTAATAAAATTAATTGACACTCTCTAAATGCTCAAACTATTTTTAAATAATAAAACAGGTTTGAAAATAATTAAACTGAATTTTTAATTAATTAAATCTAATTAATAATTAATTTTTAAGAATTAACTGATTAAAAGAATTAATCAATTAATTAAATTAATTAATTATTAATTAAAAATAATTAAAATAATTAAGTTTAATCAATTTTCGACTTTAAATAAATATTTATGAATTTATAAAATTTTCGGAATAATAAAATGTATTTTTAAATCAAAGATATGATTTTTAGAATTATAAAACTATTTTTGAATTATTTTAAAAATAAAAATCCAGAAACAGTTTTTAGAAATGCAATTAGGGTTTTCTGGATCGAAACCGGGTCGGGTAGGGTTTTGAAAACGGGTTGCCAAGAACTTTCCGGGTCGCCAAGAACAGCCGGCGGAAACCCAGAATCCGGCCGGTGTTCCGGCCACCGGGAAAAATTCCGGCAACACCAAAATCAACTCTAAACACACAGATTTTTGAGGGGAAAACACGGGCTTCACAACAACCACACAACACCAGTTAAAAACCATTCAAAATCGTTCGAAAACGCACGGAAACGGACCCCGCCGTCGGCGGTAGCTTTTCCGGCCAACCAAAAACAACGACTGACTTTAAAACTAATTATACGAATCAATTCTACAGCTCACGATCTATCTAATCGCTAGAACAAAATCAAGAAACAGTTAGCCGATAAAAATCCCGACCAAACTCCGGTCATTACCCCGTTTTCCGATCTATACGATTTCCAGCTCAAAACTTAAATTAAAAATCATGTCTGCACTCTAAATCACACAACAAACACGATTAAGCAATCAAACATCAAGAACAATCAATAATAAAGAAACCCCCAAATTAAACCTAAAATTCGAAATAAATAATTAAATTGAAAATCGGAAAAATTTAAAGATCATACCCACATAGATTTTGATGATGGATTTAGGTAGAGGATGATGAGAGATTCGATTTGGTTACAAGAACATCGAAATCGGAATCCGATAACGCCTTCAAAATTGAGTTTGATTCTCAAGAACACGAAGAACACGTTTCAGGGGTTTTTAACTTTTTAACTGTAATTATGCTTTATTATACGCAAAACAAAGTACGATTTGCCTTTTTATATTAAACGGAAAATAATACCCCAAACGACATTTTTGAATCGATACTGATCCGATAGATCGCTTTAAATACATTTTAACAGATAAAACACTTTAAATCTTTAATAAAGCAGAATACACGTTTTACGAGACGATAATCATCCATAAGGTACGGATAACTACAAGTATCGTTTAATAATAGATATACGAACCAAAATACTTCTATTACGAATATTTTCGAAGACTTTCCACTTTAACGAATGAAATTTTGGTACGAACGATATACCAATTGCCCGAATAATTTGGGAACGATCCAAATTTTCTTTTCAATAATTATAATAAAATAAAATAGTATAACACCCTTTTCAAAATAGTTTCAAATTCCCCACACATATCACATAGCATCACATTGTCACATATTCAATCATTTAACGAATAATTTAGCACGTTTAAACAGATAAATCATTTAATAACTCTTAATATGAAATTAAAATCTCATTTCATATCATATAATAACACGTAATTTTCCCGGATCTTACATCCTTCCCCCCTTAACAGGATTCTGTCCTCAGAATCAGCTCGCGCAAACATAGGTGGATATTTTCCAACATCTCATTCTCAAATTCCTAGGTTGACTCTTCAACCTTAGGATTTCTCCTCATACTCATACTAATTTGACTCCTCTATTACTCATCACTCTCTCATACTGACTCAATATCTCAATCGGTTACTCAACATAGAACAATTTAACTAGATCTCTATAGGTTCATATTCTACGAAATACACTATGAATATACCACTCACGGGGTGGCAAGCAAACTTATACGCACTTTCCCAACACTCAATAAATCGTCGTAAGGTAGCATTTCAAAATCGTCATAGTAACTGTTGTCGTAAGAGAATCTAATCAACGGTAAACGATCCTCCCAATTACCTTCAAAATTTAGTACACAATCATAGTCTGTCTGAATTCTTCAATTACGTCGCGGATCTCTGTCAAATACAATTGAACTCGTCATTCCATGCCGTACCATTATCTCTTATTAAGCGGTCAATAATAACCCAAATAACATCACGATAAGCTCTAAGCCTTAGCAACTCCATCCCACAGTTTATCTCAACATGTCTTCATTTCCATTCAGGAATCTCTTTAGTTGTAATCGTCTACTATACCTCTGTTATTCTGTCTTCATTTTCCAACACCTCAAGTACTTAAACACTCACTAACATCAATATTCTTTTAAGTCTCTAATATATCCTTACATTTCTTTCTTATCCCTTATTCTTTCTTGCTCCTTCCTGTAATTGAATTCCATTTCTCTTTCCATAACTGTTTCCTTTATGTAGCCCTTTCTCTCTAATCAATCCTGGTTGAATCCTTATTCCCGTCATTTCTTTTAGTTAATCTCTCATTATCATAACCTTAAAGCTCCATCCTTTCTAATCCTTGTACCGAAGATATTTTCATCTCAATTCCCTCCTTTACTACTCATACTATCAGCCATCCATATTCTTGGGTCAACTTTATCTACCTCCAATATGTCTAACAACTACTTTCAACGATCACATACCTTTCATGCCAATTAACTCTTCAGCTGAAAACAACCCTTCATTACCTCATCCATTGTCTTTAAATCCTTATTAACACCTCTTCATCTTCTTTTCCTATCTTCACAGTAACACTCATGACACCTTTTCCATGGTTCCATCTCATTTCCCAAACAGCTTGATCAACTCGACATTATCTTGATTCTCATTCTATACATCCACATTGACTGGTAAAATCTACCTTAACTATCGTGAGCAAAAGACTTGCAACCATATCATACAATCCTGAAATACTCAAAGATTAACTCATTCTCCATTATTAGCCTATCATCCAATCTTAAAAGTTCTTCTCATTGAGACAAAAATCTATTATGTCCATTTTCCACAACCTGGGATAACATCAGCACAATTACACCTTTTTCCCCAATTTCCAATCAACTCTTGAATTATCTAACTTCACCTTTTCCACATCGTAACGTTAATCGATAGAAAGAGAACAACTGGCTCCGTTATATGTTACTAGTATTCTAATCGCATCGTAGTCCGCTTTCGTTCATGGTAATTCAATCGCAAATTCTTCGTTCATTATGGTAGGGTAAATTTCAGTTCACCCTAGTGGTATACCTCCCAGATTATTTGAAATAAGAAGTTCATGATAGTTTGAAGTGAAAAGATTCTATATCGTAGCAAATGTCCCACAATTGGGGTTACCAAATCTGTATATTCCAAAGCAACATTATTGGAAGTGAAAGGATTACTGAGAGACCAATTTGATCACATGAACTCACTGTTGTGTGTCTCTATTAAGACAGTACTAAAGGTAATTAGCCTTCTTGTATTTCACAACACACAAGTGACGGCGTCCCGTCAGACTTCTATCACATAGACAGATAGTCCTTGTGTCCCCTATAAATAGGGTTGTTTATCTCAGTTGGAGTAGAGAAATATGAAAGAAATTTAGAGTCAGAATAACAATCAGGGCCTTTCGATAAGAATTCTCAAATACACACCTTGGATTGAAATTGAATAAATTCCAAAGGTGTTATTTCAGAAAAAGAAGAACAACCAGAAAGGAAGTATCAACAAATAGTGTTACATCACAATTAGAGTTATCCACTCCGGAAGAATGAAGGAGTTGGAATTTAAATAACATATTTTCAACAGGCTCAAAATTTGAAGTAGGCATAACAACAATCTTTGGCGCAATTTAAAACATGATTGATCAAGAGTATCAAATGCAAGATCAACAGGTGGAATATATCCATCAACACAGGTTTCTTTTTAAAGGAATGCCAAATATTTCATTAGGATGGGAAGGTATTACCAAGGTCTTCACATATGCCTCCTCCGTCGACTCCTTCGATAGCTCGTTATTCGATTTCAGCCCTTCTTCTCCACGTTATTCGATTTCAGCCCTTCTTTTCCACGTCATTCGATTTCAGCCCTTCTTTTCCACGTCATTCGATTTCAGCCCTTCTTTTCCACGTCATTCGATTTCAGCCCTTCTTTTCCACGTCATTCGATTTCAGCCCTTCTTTTCCACGTCGCAAGGTTATCAATATCGTACGTCGTCGTCGACTCGTAATAGTCCTCGAAGATTCCGCCATAGACGTCTACAAACGTAAGAAGTTCTATCCATTTCAGCACAACTATCTCAATCAAATACCTCCATCTCAACTCACTCAGCGGTACTATATCCAATAGTCCAACACGAACTCTAAATGAGCTCTGACGTTCCTTATATAACTATATACACTCCCACACACTCTCGTTTCTAGTTTTACTATAACCCTTGCTCTGATACCAACTGTAACGCCCCCAAATCCGGGGTCAAAGGATTTGGTCGTCACACTGCACTCTTAATCCAAACAACCTGTTCCACATAAAATCAACACAATAATAATAATATCTGTGACCCCAACTCTACCAAGAATCTTTAAAGGTTATAGTGCTAGGAACAAGAATCCACAAATTCATTACAACAATCTTTCTTCTTTACAACCATTCTCTTTACATAAATTCTAATACACTAGTATAACTTCAATAAGAAGTATACCAGGCAACTAATCTTATACAATATATTAATCAATAGAAAACATCTAAATACAAAACCTCTCACTAGCTCCAATGCTCTGGATCAAAACGTCTTTACGCTAATATCTTTCCCCATCTCTGATCAGCTACGCGGACAACTCTCGCCAATACACCTTCTTTCCGGCAGGCTAAAATATATATAAATAAAACAAGTATGAGCGAATGAATTGCTCAGCAAGCGTATTATTAAATATGATACGAAAGGTTTCCAAAATAAACTTTGGATTTTCAAATAAACAAGCTTATGGCTTAAACATTTGTAATCTCTAATATTTTCAAAGTAAGTTTGGTAATTTATCACAATATCTCATTTAGCTTCTCGCAACCGAATAGTTTTAAAACACAAAAGATTTATATAGGTCGTTACGATGACCGAATCAACAATAACTACAATAGTATGTAGAAAATATGAAATAAATATAACTCGTACGTCTTCAAGACCATAGTTTGTACAAAAATACTAATTTGAAGATAACAGGTCTATTCACGACATTTTCCGAAATCAACAACTCTGGAAGGTTAGAATAATCAAGGGGCAAGAATGAGCCAACACGCTCGGTTAAGAAATAAAGAACGCACTTCAAGACTTCAACATGGTACCGACTGGATATGCGGTATGAATAAAACTCAACAAGATAGATATCTCACGACTGCCAATGGAATCAAGGAAGTGGATTTCAACTATTTGGAATCCGAATGTATTAAGAGTAAGCGATTTCAGCAAGATTGAAACCACTATTAATAATCAACAAACCAACAACTTCACGCAACGAATAAACCTGAGAATCAGGTCATATCTCACAAGTACAAAGTATATGGATGTAACTCATCCTAGAAATGAAAATTCATATTAGAATTGGATTTTTAACAATTATCAAATACAAAGGTTGTGCTGCTGGCCAGCCACGCATCAACCCCGGACTAGCTCATGTCATAGTCCTCTACTGGATCCTAGGCCAATCTGGGCCTTAATTTCATCGACCAATAATTGGTCCATTTTTAAAAACATTCCAATTCTATATTATTTATACGTCAGGTGTCAGAACAATTGACAACCTTACTTCGACAATCAGGTGTCGGAAGAATCGACAACCTAATACAACAATTGCTGGAAAACTCACGTTCCAGGAAACAGTTCAATTATGAAGAATCCATTAAGGAATAACAATATAATCTAGTATCGACGAGATCGACACAATATGGGGAGGTGCACATGAAAAGTGACAATATAATAAGCATCGACGAGTTCGATGTAACAACTGGGATATAATGAAGAATAAACAATGACATGCTCAACAAGGTTAAGTCTGATATGAAACAGACAATATGATATCAACAGAAAAGTGTAACAAGTCAATATAGAGTAGGGTTCAAAGAATAAACAATAACATGCTTAACAAGATTGAATCTGATATGAAACAGGCATTATGATATCAACAGAATTTGCAATAACTCAATATGGAATAGGGTTCAAAGAACAGGCTCTAGATGGCCTTAACAGTTCAATTCATCACATTATGGAAGAATTAGTTAAGATTCAACAATCTGGTAAGTGACAAGAAAGTCAAGTTCAAGTTTAAGAAAAATTCAGGGTGAAGTTTATAAATGAAGAAAACAAAGGTTTATTAACTTCTGGCAGAAATAGTTCAAGTCCTTCGAACATATACTTATAATAGATAAGCCTCGTATTTGAAGGAAGTAAACTAAATCATGCACAGCATAAATGAATTCGAATCAGGGAATGGATCAGATGATCGCATTAACAAGAAATGGTAATAATACTTGCAAGGGTGCAGGATGGAAAAATGGAATACTTGTAGAACAAGTACCACAACTTCGGAATTTAAAATAACGTTTTCAACATAGGGTTCGTAAGTTCCCACTCATCTAGGGTTGGCAATATTCCAACCTAATATTTTAAAATCATGTCTTTTAAAAGAAAGCCTTAGTATACGGCCCATAATTATCTCTTCAAACTTTTCAATATAATAAGTATATCTTTCCAATCAATATGAAAATATGAATCTAAACTCAAAAGGTATAAAAGAGTACTCGTCAATTTACGAGATTAAATAACATACTTGCAATTCAATGCAAAAGAAATCAACATTTGAAAATTCAGTAATAAGCATTCAACATGCATACTAATAATTCAAGATAATATCCCTTAATTAATAAGCAAGGGTATAAACACTTGCCTCTGGTCCTTAGCTATTTCGTAACGCTGAAACAATACGATTTCCTCCTTATTCTGTCTTGTCGCACGATTCTCTACTTCCGTCCTTCTTTGCTTTAACGCTCTTGCGAATACCACTAGTCTGCTTTTACCATTTCGAATCCACGTGCCAGCCTCGATAGTCAAACATGAGACGGTACTTAGTCTTCAACGTATAATCCTCATATTTCATAAATGATTGTAACTTAACTTCGACGCACTTACCGATCTTACCGATATCTCTGTTGCATAAACATCCACATCTCAACTGATAGACCAATCGCAATCAACCACATAAGTAATCCACGTAACTTGCTTGACGACAATCCCCATACTATAAAAAGTCAACATCCAAGTCAACGGCCTCGTAAATCTCACTTTCTAACATAACCGACAAATTTCTATCCTATCTACCCCTCGTGATAACATTAGACACAACCAATTACTCAAACAAGTCTCCACACAATTTATTCGCATGCATGACTCACACAGATAATTCACATTGTTCACATAACACATTTAAACAAGTGACCGGTTACGTATCGGACGCCCGGTCTAATTTACGATATTTAAAACTCAGACACTAGCCCTAGTACGGGCATATACGGACTATAAAACACATTACACAACTCATACAAACCATATAGCACTTATAACTATTTTTAAAACATCACACGAAACTTATTTGAATTTAAATAAGCCACAAACAATTTTTAAATCAAAAATCGGATTTTTAAACCCAATATAAGTATTTTAAATGCAAATAAATCAATTAATAAAATTAATTGACACTCTCTAAATGCTCAAACTATTTTTAAATAATAAAACAGGTTTGAAAATAATTAAACTGAATTTTTAATTAATTAAATCTAATTAATAATTAATTTTTAAGAATTAACTGATTAAAAGAATTAATCAATTAATTAAATTAATTAATTATTAATTAAAAATAATTAAAATAATTAAGTTTAATCAATTTTCGACTTTAAATAAATATTTATGAATTTATAAAATTTTCGGAATAATAAAATGTATTTTTAAATCAAAGATATGATTTTTAGAATTATAAAACTATTTTTGAATTATTTTAAAAATAAAAATCCAGAAACAGTTTTTAGAAATGCAATTAGGGTTTTCTGGATCGAAACCGGGTCGGGTAGGGTTTTGAAAACGGGTTGCCAAGAACTTTCCGGGTCGCCAAGAACAGCCGGCGGAAACCCAGAATCCGGCCGGTGTTCCGGCCACCGGGAAAAATTCCGGCAACACCAAAATCAACTCTAAACACACAGATTTTTGAGGGGAAAACACGGGCTTCACAACAACCACACAACACCAGTTAAAAACCATTCAAAATCGTTCGAAAACGCACGGAAACGGACCCCGCCGTCGGCGGTAGCTTTTCCGGCCAACCAAAAACAACGACTGACTTTAAAACTAATTATACGAATCAATTCTACAGCTCACGATCTATCTAATCGCTAGAACAAAATCAAGAAACAGTTAGCCGATAAAAATCCCGACCAAACTCCGGTCATTACCCCGTTTTCCGATCTATACGATTTCCAGCTCAAAACTTAAATTAAAAATCATGTCTGCACTCTAAATCACACAACAAACACGATTAAGCAATCAAACATCAAGAACAATCAATAATAAAGAAACCCCCAAATTAAACCTAAAATTCGAAATAAATAATTAAATTGAAAATCGGAAAAATTTAAAGATCATACCCACATAGATTTTGATGATGGATTTAGGTAGAGGATGATGAGAGATTCGATTTGGTTACAAGAACATCGAAATCGGAATCCGATAACGCCTTCAAAATTGAGTTTGATTCTCAAGAACACGAAGAACACGTTTCAGGGGTTTTTAACTTTTTAACTGTAATTATGCTTTATTATACGCAAAACATAGTACGATTTGCCTTTTTATATTAAACGGAAAATAATACCCCAAACGACATTTTTGAATCGATACTGATCCGATAGATCGCTTTAAATACATTTTAACAGATAAAACACTTTAAATCTTTAATAAAGCAGAATACACGTTTTACGAGACGATAATCATCCATAAGGTACTGATAACTACAAGTATCGTTTAATAATAGATATACGAACCAAAATACTTCTATTACGAATATTTTCGAAGACTTTCCACTTTAACGAATGAAATTTTGGTACGAACGATATACCAATTGCCCGAATAATTTGGGAACGATCCAAATTTTCTTTTCAATAATTATAATAAAATAAAATAGTATAACACCCTTTTCAAAATAGTTTCAAATTCCCCACACATATCACATAGCATCACATTGTCACATATTCAATCATTTAACGAATAATTTAGCACGTTTAAACAGATAAATCATTTAATAACTCTTAATATGAAATTAAAATCTCATTTCATATCATATAATAACACGTAATTTTCCCGGATCTTACACAGGTTGTTGGGAAGTTAATTTCATCCCATTTTATTAACCTATTGGTTACTATGTTAGAAGTTAATAAATTAGTTTGTACTACAGTAGTAGTTCCTTGAAAGGATATTTGTTTAGCTTTTGGATTTAAAGTATTTAATACTTTATAATAAATTCTATAGCATATTGCTATTATTTCACTTCCTTGTTTAAAATTATAACCATTCGTATGAATTGTTAGTTGCATAGCGTCTAACAAATTATCATCAGATAAAGATAAATTTAAATTTGGAGACACATCAAAATAGACGGGTCCATGACATAAACTCGTTTCTATTAACGCAGCTAGAGAGGGTTTAAAGTCTTTACATCTACCATCTCTAACATAAGCCATTATACTAGAATTTAAACCTAACAGTGTTAAAGGTTTAAAAGCTATAATCTCTAATTAGGTTTAAAACCTAATTGTTTGATTTTCTCGAGATATTCGGATTGTTTGCTCTATTGTTTTTACAGCAAATCTAGATTTTAAATCAAATAAACCAATATTATAAATTTTGGTTGTAGGAATTGTTGGAATTGTCCATTTATTAAGCTTATCCAAATTGTTTGGATATTCTACCAATTCGGCATTTTTAATATTTTCATTATCTCTATCAGATAATTCCATCATTGATGAAAGCTTTAGAATGTTGTGGCTGGGTCAGATATCTAATCGTAGTCTGAGTATGTCTTTTTTATTAGAAATTTAAACGACTGGAAAAATACAATCTTTTTGTTATCTTTGCAAATGATTTCTCATTTAACTATCAACCCTCGGGGATAGATGGATTTCTCCAAAATCAAAGATAGAAAAAATGTTTTTTAGCAAAAATCTTCTCTTTTTCTTATCATTATATATATATATATATATATATATATATACAAATTATATACTACCATACATTATATGATATATCGTACTTTCAATTATAGATGTGCTTACATTTTATGCATATGCACACGATTTACAACATAATTTACATTACTAAAATTATAATGTTAATCAAACTAAAACATTAGTACTAAAATCCCAATTTATACATATTTTACAATGTTCTTAAATATGGAAATCGACATTAGTCGGTAAAGTTACCTTGTAGTGATTACTCGGATAATAGGTGATTAATCGGATTTATTAAACATTTATCCTTCGTCAAATATTTGATATTTAAGTGTTAATATTTACATAAAAGAACCGCATATCATTACTCCATACTTGTACATGAACGAAAAGAGTAATGTGTGTGTATATATAATTTAAGTCAATTAAACCGACCCAACCTGACCCAAATCGATGTACGATTAAGAGTTGGGTCACAAATTAATATTTTGTGTGGTGGGATGGAATTTTTTCAAACCGATTTAATTGGGTCGGATTGCAAAAATGCTTTCAACTCGGCAAATACAACCCATAAACACCCCTAACTCTGATTCACACTTTTTACGATAAATTATATTATATTTGTGTATCAATACCTAAATAACCTATATAAAGTATAAATCATATAAAAATTTACAGTATAAATCATATATAATTCAAAAATACAAGTGAAATAAGAATTTATAAATATAATTGAATACATAATTATATGTAGAATAACGAAAATTTGAAAAATGGAGCTATATAGATAATATGAACTAACATTTAATTTACTGAGAATGTAAAATTAAAAAAATTGAATAAACATGTTTTTATAAATAATATAAAAAAACATGTTATTTGCTCAAAAATTAATATATATATATATATATATATATATATATATATATATATATATATATATATGATGATAATGTAGTTTATATAATAATATTTTTATAATAAACTCAAACTCAATGTTATGTACTTGGGTATTAGATGAAATTATATGAGAAAGTTTGGAATATGATATTGATTATCAATGTTCACACAAATCTAATCTACTTTAGCTTAAATAATAAAGGGTTGACAATTCTGTAATTTTTAAAAATATAAGAGTATCCTTGGTTGGCTTTTAATATATACAAAGTAGATAAAATATAATTATACATTAAGATTTTGAAACTAAAAAAATTAATATAACCCAACATTTTACTTAAACAAAAAAATAGGACAAAAAGAGGTGATGTGGCTTATCTAATAAGATTTTTAAGTTAAATCAATAAGTAAGTGTAGCACAATGGTTATAACATGAGTTTTCCAAGGAGGAGGTCGGAGGTTCGATTCCTAAGAGCAACACAAATATTTTATTTTTACATAAATTATAGAGGGATGGCAAGTTTGTAATTTTTCAACAAATAAGGGCAAACTTGTCATTTCACATCCATTTTCTTGGCTCAAATTGCCCCTAGACGGGCTTTAATATATATAAGTAGAATAAGTAGATAATACACATTTTTCTGGCTTTTTAAATTTGGATTTTTTTATAAATATCCAATCCTAGAAAAAAAAATCAAAAATACTATGTTTTTTTTTAATATTTTGCAAAAATATCAATATATTTGGGAAAATACCAACTTTTTAAAAATATTTGCAAAAATACGTTCTACAACTTTTTGCAACCATGCATGCAACTGCATCAACCAAAATCAATTATACATGCAACTTATAAAAATTTAAGAGTAAAGTTTGCAACAACTGCATCAACCAAAATCAATCATACATGCAACTTATAAAAATTTAAGAGTAAAGTACACTTCGTGTACCTACACTTTGGCTGTCAGATCACTTGAAATACTGACATTCAAAACCCCTCATTTGCAATACTGCATTTTCAAAAAAATTACAAACTGTGTACTACCGTCAATTTTGGCTAACTCTGTTAGTTTGTGCAGGGGCATTTCAGTCTTTTGAATGATGAATAATAAGAGTAAAAATAATATGAATTCTTTTAACCACCCACGCATTGCCAACCACTCCACCACCGTGTTGTTATCTTCTCCTGCTATCAACACCGACGATTCTACTACCATGGACAGATCATCATCCCAACACCTCTCATCTCATCAATCTGCTTCGCCTTCCGTTTGTGTTTTCTCTGGTCTACCCTTATTTCCGCCAATGCAGCAACAACCGCCAATAATTGGGGACTTCCACAACCTGCCAGTGCAGAGATTGATAATGAAGATTGAAGCGGATCTACACGGCAAATCCAGTTGACAAGTGTTTGTCCAGAAGCTGTAAAATACAATGCATAAACTAAACATGTGTAATTTGTAGAAAACACGTCAAGAATTGCAAAAAATACTCTAGGTTTGGGATTCATTTTTGTGAAAAAGGGAATTTTGTCTAGAGTGTTACTTCTCGAACAGTTAATACTTCAAGAAACAAAACGAGCAATGTATGAGTTGATAAAGTTTAATAACCAGCTAGCGGGAATGAAGCTCTTAGTCTCTCGCCCTAATATTCAGAAATCAGAACTCAGTGCATGTCTTTAGTGAGAGCAGAATCGCCATGTCGTCAGACTCAAATTTTCAACTTTTATTTACTATACAAAGAAGAGAAGCGCACACACTAAAAGACATGAAACTATGTATTGCACAACTAGAACAAGTTCATAAATACCACAATCGTATGACTGTAACAAGTTTTTGTGAACAAACCCATACGATTATTTTCAAGTTGTATACCAAAATGGAAATTGATAGTTCTACAAGAAACAAGGATCACACGTAAATTGCATACATTACAGAGTATACTGTAGTCCCTATTGGACTTTAACTTTTAAATGAGCTAAACATTTTTGTGGCCTGCCGAAATCTACAGGTGTATACCAAGTCGGTCGCTTCTTTGCATTGCTTAGCCTGTAATTCAAAATGAGGACTTCCACAACCCACAACTAATAGTACTGTGGTCATGCCTGCTGACCATATTAATCATGTGATGTTGACAAATCAAATTAAGATGCACGAAGAATCCCAACACCAACAGCAGGATATGAATATAAAGAAACTATATGGGTGGCTATTAGTGAAGCTATTGAAGCTATCAATCTACAACTTCCCGAATTGGGGGTTCATTGAATTGAATTGAATTGGGGGTTGATTACAATTAGGGTTCATTGAATTGAATTGGGGGTTTAATTGGGTGCATTATATTCATTGCAAGCTGAAAATACTAAAATGCCC
Source organism: Heracleum sosnowskyi (assembly GCA_030848705.1). Lineage (NCBI taxonomy): Eukaryota > Viridiplantae > Streptophyta > Magnoliopsida > Apiales > Apiaceae > Heracleum > Heracleum sosnowskyi. Next base: position 44,325,713 of record CM061239.1, on the reverse strand, counting down.
TTAAAAAACTAACGGAGTTAGCCAAATTTGACGGCAGTACACAATCTCTAATTATTCTGGAAGTGCAGTATTGCAAGTGAGAGTTTTTGAATGTCAGTATTTCAAGTGGTCTGACAACCAAAGTGTAAGTACACGAAGTGCACTTTACTCAAAATTTAATAATTGAAATCATGGTTGGTTGTATAGTAAGTTACATAACTTAGTGTACTGCGGGGCTGCAGGGCAGCGGGGCCTTGTTAATTAATTAGAAACTTAACCCCAATTGTCGATTTGGTTAAGATGAAACTACTTTTAAACTCTCAACTATGCACGTATTTATATATGTATGTATAGACGAAAGGTGAGGGGGATGGAACTTGATATCGCAAAGTTTATTCATCGTTATCTTCATTCACCGCCTCTTACTAACAAATTTTTTGAATACTCAGTTGATTTCAAATTATTTTTTAAAAAGTTGCATCTGGTTGCAGACCGAATTTTTGCAAATATTTTTAAGTTGCATTTGGTTGCATACCATATTTTTGCAAATATTTTCAAAAGAAGATAAAATTGCAAAAAAAAACCTAAAAAAAAAGTATTTTTGATAAATTTTCTTTAATATTTTACCCTTTTCTTTACCTTAATTAATTTCATTTTGTTACTAAAATTTGATTTCATTTTCATACAAGAAATTATATCTTTATATATAATTGGTGTAAAGGGGTTTAGGTGGTATGGTATGGCGTGGTCGTCAGGTCTTTAGGTGGTACATTTTAGTAAACAACATAACTAAAAACAAAATAATTAAATATGTATATCAAAAAGTTAAAATCAATGAAACATCTTTTATATGTATAATTTATGACTTTTGACTTTAAGCAATTTAAGTTATAAGCAATAATTTTAAATTTACCCAAACAAGCTCATACTCCCACATAGAAAAGTGAAAATAATTTAAAATAAGATTTAAATATAAAATAAAGGTTAGATATATTTAACATTATAATCACCATGCTCCAACAAATATTTAACATTTTGAAACAAAAAATCACTAAAACAAAGAATACAATTATAATTAATTATAATGAAGATCAAACAATGATCTTTAAAAACTAAAAAGTTATATAAATATTATCTATAATCAGAAAAGATAAATCTTGAAATTAATAATCAACAAATTATGGTCAATATTTAGCTAAAAACAATTAAAGATAAATTTTTAAATGATATATATTAGCATATGTATTACTTTAATGTAAATTAGTTTCATTTACAAATATGTCTCTTACTTTGAATTAAAAATAAAACAAAATCTCAATTTGTATGAAATTCAAATTATTAAATAGAAAGATAACTAAAATGTCCTATTCTCATTATAAATGAACAAGAAATTAAAGATAAAACTTAAATCTAAAATATGAATTAGATATGTTTAACCTTGTGATTAGTAATATAATTACAACAAAAATAAAATTAAAATAATAACTATAATATAAAAAAATAATATCGGTGTTTATTTTTTTCAAAAAAATTAAGAAAATGATAACTATAATACAAAAATAATTAATTTATGACATGGTATGATCGGTATATATTTAGCTATATAATATTTTAAGAAAACAAATTAAGTACATAAATAAAATAATTAAAATTAAATTATTAAAGTAAACAAATAACAAACTTGTTGTGGATTAAAAAACGTACTTGTGTATTTAATGCTAAGGTTTAATGAGCTTCGAGCTTTAATGGTTGCACTTGTGTTTCGAGACTAAATCGGTCCTCACAAAATGCCTACGTATCTCAAATCGTTATTGAGAATCAAGCCAAAGACGTAGTTCTTGGTGTTGCGCTCGGGGTTATGGCGGCAGGGGCACACCAAGAACATAGTGACTTGTATGTCCTTATTCGAGGATAAAGTCTAAAACGTTGTAGATGACGTATGGAGCTGTGTCCAAAACGTGATGTATGGAGCTATGTCCAAAACGTAGTAGATGACGTATGGAGCTGTGTCCAAAACGTAGTTCTGATTATAGGATCAGGGACATTATATAGGCGTCCGGAGCCTAGTATTTATGGTATGTTTAGGAGTCTTAGCGGATAAGTCTCCTTTTTTTATTGGATAAACATTGTGTTGCTTGCCGAATAAGTCTTTTCCTTGTTGATAAAGGATATGACTCATTAATTGGGATTCTGGATCCTTCTTTGACTAATTTACCATATTTTGGTCTCTTTTGATGAGCTGTATATTTTCCCTATTCATTAATTACGAAATTAATGAATATTAGGGTGTCGGACCTTAAATATCGGCCTTTCCATTGAATAGTCAATTATATTTCTATAATTAATTTTCTGTCCATATCATTTGCCCCCCAAGTTCTGGGAAAATCTCCTTGGGGTTTTTGTAGAAGTTACGATGTGTTTTTTCCCAAAATTTTCCATTTTTAAGGGCATTTTTTACCTCAAATTAGGTCATTTTCGACCAGGAATTCGATCAGGAATCAAGTCTTTTTCGATCAGGATTTCGACCAGGATTCAAGTCTTTTTCGACCAGGATTTCGACTAGGAATGGTCCCAGGTCGAAGAATTCGACCTCAAATTCCTAGTCATTTTCGACCAGGATCGTTCGACCTCGATTTTGGTCCCAGGTCAACAGTTTCGACCTCAAATTCCTAGTCATTTTCGACCAGGATTGTTCGACCTCGATCACGGGTCTTTTCGACCTCATTCCATCCTTTTTTCGACCAGGATTTTATGATTTCTTGGATTTATTTTGGTGCGAGGTCGAACAATACGACCTCAATTTCCAATGTATTTTCGATCTCGTTTGTTCGACCTCAACCCCGTGTCTTTTCGACCTTGTTTTTGGTGTGAAGTCGAATGCTTTGACCTCATTTTCAAAGTCATTTTCGACTTCGAGCCTTCGAGCTCAATCAAGGGTCTTTTCGACCTTGTTTTTGGTGTGAAGTCGAATGCTTTGACCTCATTTTCAAAGTCATTTTCGACTTCGAGCCTTCGAGCTCAATCAAGGGTATTTTCGACCTTGTTTTTCTAATTTTTGTGCCTTATTTTGGTGCGAGATCGACGAATACGACCTCGATTTCGTGTGTATTTTCGACTTGGGTCTTACGACCTTGATTTAGGGTTTTTTCGACCTTATATCTTTAATATTTTTCGATCTCGTTTTGGGAGCGAGGTCGTTGGATACGGCCTCATTTTCTCATATATTTTCGACCTGGGTCGTACGATTTCGGTCTAAGGTCTTTTCGACCTTAGATTTTCGTTTTTGCCTTGGTTTCATTCCAAGATTCTTTCTTGGGCCTTAATTAGCCTAATTGGGCTTAAATCTTTCCAGCCTTGGGCCTTATTGGGCCTTATTGTTTTGGGCTTCGAATTTGCCTGAGAATTAATTTATTTGGGCTTCTGCCTTTGTAATCCATAAATGGATTTATGGGCCTTACTGGCTATAGACGGTTGCCTTTCCTTAACCGGTTGGGTTTCCAGTCACTTTGATTATAAAAGAGTGGAACTTCCATTTCACTCTTCACTTCATACTTCTTTCCGAAAATTTCTCCCTAGCCTTCATACTTTTTCTCTCCCTATTCCGCAGTAAAGCGATTTCCGGTGAGGTTTTTCACCGTGGTGTTCTTGTTTCTCTGGGTTCAACCGTTATCCGTTGAAGATTTTCTGGATTCAACCTTCATCCGTTGAAGATTTTCTGGAAATTTAGTTTGAAGATTTGAAGTTTTCTGGAAATTTTTCTTTGAAGATTTGAAGATGACAAACCGTGCTGCTCAACGTCTCCAGAAAGTTAATCAAGCTTCTAAAAGAGGTATCATCATTCGTTCTCCTCACATGTCCCTTCAAGATATGATCTTAGAACGTAGTGATGAATATCCTTCTGTTTCTGATTTAGATTCTTTCGACTGTAGTAATAAATTTCATGAAATTGAATTGATTAGGGACTATAATAAGATGTATAGAATCAAAGCCCCTTATAGGTTAGTCCCAGCTGGCCCAGGGGACCGTTCTTGCCATTGGCGTCCTAATGCTCTATGCATTTATAAGGATGCCATTGTTGCAGGACTCAAGTTTCCCTTTCATGAGTTCATTCCCAGGCTTTTGGCTGATGTGGGTATTAACCCTTGCCAACTTCCTCCAAACGCCTGGAGAATCATTATTTGTTTCATGGTTCTTTGTTTGAAGAACAAGTTTCCTTTGTCTGTAGATTTATTTAGGAAAATTTTCCAGTTTAAAAATAGCTCAGCCATTTCTTTGGGTTGGGTTTATATCAACCACTGTCCTTCCACTCCCCCCATATTTCACCCAAAATCCATCCCTGATAATAACCCGAGATGGAAAGATGAGTTTATGTATTTAACCTGGGAAGGAGGGGATTGGGGCACCCTTTTTCGTAGATCCTTCAGTAGGGTTTCATATGGTAGCCCCAACAATATAGTTCTGAATGATGAGGAGGCCCGTGCCTATGCTGAGCTTATCAAAGATAATTATACTACAATGGCTTGGGAGCTCCTGGACGAGTTTAAGCTGAAGTCCTTGGGACTTTCAAATGTCCATGACAAGGGTAATTTTTATTCCAATCTTTTCTTTATTTATCTAAGATTGTCTTATACCCATTGTCCCTTTCTTTGTGTTTTTGCAGCTGCGGCCTTTATCAATAAGACCAACGAGCCTCAGGATGGTGAAACTGCCAGAATGAAGAGGGCTCGTTTGGGAGGGAAGGACCCCAGTGTATCTGGTGTCCCGGCCTTTATAAGGCCTCATGTGGACCTTACTGATGAGGTTGAGGGTCCTTCCTTGGCCAAAAGTTCAGTTTGGCACCCTAATTGGGGTCTTAGGAAGAAAGACACTGTAGTGGGGGTGTCTAAACATGCTGTGGAATGGTCTTATCATTCCTTGACTCCTTGTGACTACAAGGATTTCGTTTCTAACTCCACTTTGGAGGGTGTGGAGCATGCAGGCTCTCAGGCGATTGCTGCTGTAAGTTGTTTTCTTCCCTCTTTTTTTTGTAGTTTGTTTATTTATTTCAAGTTCATATCTTTGACTTGTAGTCTTATTTGTAGGTTAATGCCAACTTCCAAGGGGCTCTCTTTCAAGCCAAGGCTTGGCGCTCATCTTCTGAGGCCAACCAAGGCAAGTTTGAGAAGTCCCAAGAGGAGGTGGGTTCTCTTAGGGCCACTCTGGCTAGGAAGGAGAAGGAGTTAGCCGATTCCCAGGCTGAGCTGGTTTCTTTGAGGAAGGGCCGTGATGACTTTATTGATGAGTAGCTTGACTCCCAGGAGTACAGGGAACTTATCGAGAAGCATGACGAGCTCCTCTTCCCAGTTCAGTATACTAGGGGATGGGATGGCGCTCTTGCTGAGGTTCTAGAGAGGATGCCTGGATCCCTCAACCTTTCTGACTTTCCAAGCCCCCATGCTCCTACCCCCTTGGAGGTGGCTTTGGCTGGAGGGGATGATATGGAAGAGGATGACAGGATCCTTGATCTAGAACACTCCTCTCCCCCTGGTCAGATGACTAGGGCTGACTCTGCTGCCACCCATTCTGGATCTGCTTCAGAGGAAGAGGTGGAGGAGGAGGAGGACGTAGACAAAGCAGCTTAGATGACGTAGTTTTTCTTTTGTAGTTTTTATTTATGGCCTTTCATGGCTTGTATTGTACTTTTAGCCTACAGGCTTATCTTTTATTTAAGCTTTCGTTCATCCTTTTTACATTCTCGACTTAACATGTCTATCAGAATGCATTGCGTATATAATGAAAACATAAGAATATGGAATTCATAACTTTGAAAATGGGTTCAACCCTTACATAATACTCAAGTTTAAAAACTTGGGTTGGTTTTATCAAACCTTATTTCTAGTAGTGAGTCCACTTAGGAAACACCTTAAACATAATAAACTTTCAAATTGGAGGCATGCCAAGTCCTTGGCACCTCATGCCCTTCAAGGGTTTCTAGCTTATATGAGCCTCGACCAAATACGTTCTTGACGCGATATGGTCCTTCCCAATTTGGGGCCAACTTGCCTTTTTGTCCAACTCCGGATGCCTCAATCTTTCGGAGGACTAAATCTCCTTGTCGAAAGAATCTCTCTTTAACCCTTAGGTTGTAATAGAAAGATGCTCGTTTCTGATTTTGAACTATCTTGGCATTTTCCTCATCTCTAACTTCATCAATCAAATCTAAGGCCAGCCTCAAGCCTTCCTCATTTGTTTCTGGCTCATAAGCCTCAACTCTTGGAGACGTGTGAGTAATCTCCACTGGAACCACTGCCTCTGCCCCATATGACAACAGAAAGGGGGTAGCTCTAGTGGTGACTTTGCAGGTAGTACGATATGCCCATAGTATAGGGAACAATTCGTCTACCCAAGTGTTTCTGGAGCGTTCAACTCTTTTCTTCAGTCCATCTAGGATAATTCGATTTGCAACCTCAGCTTGCCCATTTGCTTGAGGATGGGCGACAAAAGTGAAGCGCAACTTGATATCGTTCTCATCACAATATTTCTTAAACTCATCGTTGTTAAACTGAGTTCCATTGTCTGTGACCAAGATACGTGGAATCCCGTATCTGCATATCACATTTTCTCAGAAGAAATGCATCACTTGCTTGGTGGTTATCTTGGCTAATGGCTTAGCCTCAATCCACTTGGTGAAGTAGTCGATTGCTACTATCAAGAACTTTCGTTGAGCACTTGCCATTGGAAATGGCCCGAGTATATTCATTCCCCACATGGCAAAGGGGATTGGTCAGTTTATAGATGTCAACATCTCTGGTGGTTGCCTAACCACTGGGGCATGCTTCTGGCACCTTTCACATTTCTTTACGTAGCTTTTAGCATCTGCTAGTATGCTTGGCCAGTAGAAACCTAGACGAGTGATTTTATGGGCAAGGGCTCTGCCCCCAAGTGCTGCCCACAAATTCCTTCATGTACTTCCTTCAGGGCCAATTCTGCCTCTTGAGGTCTTAAACATTTCAGATATGGAATGATGAAAGACTTCTTGTATAGGATTCCCTCAATCAGGGTATACCTTAGTGCTCTGACGTATAGCTTTCGTGCTTCTGAAGTGTCGTTGGGTAACCACCCAGTTTCTAGATGAGATTTGATGGGATCCATCCAACAACTGCCAACATCAATGGGTGCTACCAACTTTCCGTTGATGCTTGGGGTCCTCAGGACTTGGAAGTAGACACTCCCTGCATAGTTTTCAATTTCGGAAGAAGCAAATTTAGACAAGGCATCAGCCTTCACGTTTTCTTCCCTTGGAATGTGCTCTACATAGCATTCGTCGAACTGAGTCATGATGGCCTTGACAAGTTTCAAGTACTTGGCCATGACTTCATGTCTGGCCTCAAATTCCCCATTTACTTGGGAAACCACTAGCCTCGAATCTCCACATACTTTCAGAGTTTTAACTCTCAAGGCTCCAGCCAGCCCTAAGACAGCTATCAGAGCTTCATATTCAGTCTCATTGTTTGTCATTGGGAAGTCAAGTTTTAGTGCATACTCTATGAGGAATCCATCAGGACTTTGTAGCACTAAACCGGCTCCACTTGATTTTGTTTTTGATGCTCCATCAAAATAGAGCACCCAATATTCTTTGAAATCCATCTCTTGATCTTTCTCATCCTCCATTATTACTTCCTGCCCCCCGACTTCTTGGTTGTCAATGGTACATTCAACCATGAAGTCAGTGAGTGCTTGACCTTTTATGGCCGTTCGAGGCTTATACTTGATGTCGAATTCGCCCAATTCAATGGCCCATTTGATCAATCTTCCACTGACTTGAGGGCTATGCAAGATGTTTCTCAGAGGTTGATCAGTCAAGACCTCTATCTTGTGAGCCTGGAAGTATGGGCGTAGCTTTCTTGAGGCCATTATCAAGGCTAAGGCAAAATTCTCAATCGTTGAGTAGTTTATTTCTGCCCCATGAAGAATCTTACTCACATAGTAGACGGGCTTCTGCACTTTCAATTCTTCCTTTATCAGTACAGCTCCAAGGGCTGTGTTAGAAACTGCCAAGTACAAGTAGAGAGTTTCTTCTGGCTTTGGTTTTGCCAACAATGGTGCTTCAGCCATGTATTTCTTCAGGGCCTCAAAGGCCTCTTGGCTCTCCATTGTCCATTCAAAACTTTTCACGTTCTTGAGTACTTTGAAGAAAGATAAGCACTTCTCTCCTAACTTGGAGATAAATCTTCCCAATGCTGCCACTCTTTCCGTTAGTTTTTGGATATCCTTGACAGTCTTTGGTGGTTCCATGTCTAGAATTGCTTTGATTTTGTCGGGATTGGCCTCGATTCCTCTCTTGGAAACCATTAGGCCTAAAAACTTTCACGAGCCCACACCAAAGGCACATTTAGCTGGATTCAACATCATCTTGTGGTGCCTTAGCACTTCAAATGCCTCTCGGAAGTGCTCAATGTGATCAGCCTTATCGAGGCTCTTGACTAACATGTCATCTACGTAGACCTCCATGGTTTTTCCAATTAGTTGTCCAAAAATTTTGTTTACCAATCTTTGGTAGGTTGCCCCTGCATTCTTAAGTCCAAATGTCATGACTAGATAACAGAAAACACCAAAGTCAGTGATGAATGATACCTTGGAGATGTCATCCTTGTGCATTTTGATTTGGTTGTATCCACTGAAGCCATCCATGAAGCTGAGCATCTCGTGTCCAGCTGTAGCATCTATCAATGCATCAATCCTTGGTAAGGGAAAACAATCCTTAGGACATGCATCATTCAAGTCAGTGAAGTCCACACACATCCTCCATTTTCCATTGGCCTTTTTGACCATTACGGGGTTAGCCAACCATTCTGGGAATTGGATTTCCTCAATGAACCCGGCTTCCAAAAGCTTCCCTACTTCTTGTTTAATGGCTTCGAGCCTTTCTGGAGCAAAACTTCTCTTTTTCTGTTTCACCGTCTTCCTTTCAGGATCCACATTCAATTTATGAGTTATCAATTGGGGATCAATCCCTGGCATGTCAGCCGCTGTCCAAGCAAAAACGTCATTATTCTTTTGAAGAAAAGATATGAGCTTGCTTTTCAATGGCTCAGGTAGTAGTGCTCCAACATATGTCACCTTCTCCGGTTCACCAGGGACTAAGGGAATGGGGATTAAATCCTCAGCTGGCTTCCCTCTTCGGTCCTCATTGTCACTAGTATCCATGTCTTCAATTGGGAGAACTTGCCCCCCGATTCCATCAGGCCTTAACGCGGCTACATAACAACTTCTAGCCATTTTTTGGTCTCCTCGTTCTTCACCAATCCCATTCCTCGTTGGGAACTTGATTTTCAGATGATAAGAAGAGGCAACAGCCTTGAACGCATGAAGACCAGTCCTTCCCAGGATTGCATTGTAGGTTGAAGTTGCCTTTATAACTATGAAGTTCAGCATTTGAGCAGATGTATTCATCCCTTGCCCCATGGTCATTGGGAGTTGGATAGTGCCTTCCAGTTTTGATTCCACCCCATTGAATCCGTATATGGGCATATTTGAGGGTGTTAACTGAGAATCAGTGTAACCCATCTTGATAAAAGCATCGTGGAACAAGATATCCACTGAAGCTCCATTGTCGACTAGGACTCTCTTTGTTTCAGAATTGCCAATCACAGGTATGATGACTAGAGGGTCATCGTGGGGGAACTTCACCCCTTCCAAGTCTGAATCATCAAAACCTATTGACACTTCTGTTCTGGCACGCTTCGGTGCTTCTCCAACCACAGTCATTACCTCTCGAGCATAAGCTTTTCTTGAATTTCGGGAGGACCCGGCAGCAGTTGGTCCTCCGAATATCATGTTGATGACTTGCCCTCGGGGCTTAGGGTTGCGATCTTGGTCGTTGTCCCTTCTATCGTAATCCTTCCTTTCATAGTTTCCTCTTTGACTCCCTTGATTTACATCCTTGGTGAATTTGCTGAGTTTTCCTCTTCGTATCAGAAATTCGATCTCATCTTTCAATTGCCTACAGTCGTCGGTGTCGTGACCGACTTCTTTGTGGAACCGACAGAACTGATTTTGGTTCCATTTGGACATGTCAGCCCTCATTGGCTTCGGCCATTTGAGATCTCCTTCCTTAGCTATCTCCATCAAAATTTGACTCCTGGGAGTATTCAATCTTGCATACTCCGTAAAATTTGGCCCAAAATTGTTTCTCTTGGGTGGAGAATCAGAGTCCTTTGACGTTCTGGGAATCTTTTCCTTGACGTCGTACTCCTGAGTCTCTTTTCTTTTCTTTGAGTTTCCACTACCGCTAGCAGTGGGTTCATACTTTCTCATGCTTTCTTCAGCCTTGATATACTTTTCGGCTCTATCTTGGAGCTTCAGCATGCTCTCGGGTGGATGTTTAGCCAACGACCTTTTGAAGTGGTCATCAGTAGTTCCTTGCTGCAGGGCTATCATAACCACTATGTCCTCTAAGTCCAGGACTTTCAAAGCCTCCCGAGTGAATCGATTGATGTAGTCCCTTAGGGCTTCATTCTTTCCTTGCTGGATTGCCATGAGTGATGCAGAGCTTTTCTCATGCACCCTTCCACTAATGAACTGATTGATAAAAGCTTTGCTTAGTTCCTTGAAAGACCCAATTGAGTTGGGAGGAAGACGGCTATACCAGCGTTGGGTCATGCCTTCCAAGGTTTGTGGAAACGCCCTACACTTGACCGCATCATTGGTTGGCTGCAACAGCAGTGCATTGGAGAAGGTCCTTACATGATTTGCGGGATCTCCCGTTCCATCATAGGCTTTGATCAAAGGCATCTTGAATTTTCTGGATATAGCCGTTTTCATGATGTCTTGAGTAAATGGTGGTGTAGGATCATCAGGATCTCCTAGGGGCAACAGAATACTAGGATCACCCCTTGGGGCTTCGGCCCTCTTGGTTCTTCTTGCCGGTGGATCCAAGTTGATTATCGGCCTCTTCCTCAGCAAGGAGTTTCTTGAGTCTTGCAGTCTCTGCCTCATGGGCTGCAATTTTCTCCTTAGTAGTTTGGGGTTGATCCCGATTTGTCTGGGAAGAACGTCTCCTTCTTGGGGCGACATCCTCCCCAGTCATATAACCCTCATCCTCGGTGTATGGGCCCGAGTAATCTTGAACGAAAGGGGTCTGGCGAGTTTGTTGGTTTTGGGGTCCCAGACCTTGAATGTAAGGGGGCACATATGCCTCATGGTAGATTGGGTTAGTTTCACTACCGCCCGCCATGGGTCGAGGGGGCATGCCATAGTTTGGCATCCCCAAAGTCTGATTCGCGTATTGAAGGAGATCAGTAGTATGGAGTTGAAGGCTTCTCGGTGCATTCATGATGAGTGGAGAAGTCGAGATTGGTTGCTGGTGAACGGTCTCTTGTGGATTAGATCCATGAATGACCATCTGCAGGGGATTCGTCCCTTCAACCGAAATTGGGATTTCCATTCCTTGAGTGTTGGTGGGGATATTCGCCCCTTGAGTTCCAGTAGTCGGCGGTGGTTGATTTCCGTGAGTATCAGCCTCAGAGGTGACAGGGCGAACCTCAGGAGTTTGAGTATCCCGAGCGGTTCTTCGTGTATTTGCCATGGTTTATGTTGTCTTCCCATAGACGGCGCCAAATGTTGTGGATTAAAAAACGTACTTGTGTATTTAATGCTAAGGTTTAATGAGCTTCGAGCTTTAATGGCTGCACTTGTGTTTCGAGACTAAATCGGTCCTCACAAAATGCCTACGTATCTCAAATCGTTATTGAGAATCAAGCCAAAGACGTAGTTCTTGGTGTTGCCCTCGGGGCTATGGCGGCAGGGGCACACCAAGGACGTAGTGACTTGTATGTCCTTATTCGAGGATAAAGTCTAAAACGTTGTAGATGACGTATGGAGCTGTGTCCAAAACGTGATGTATGGAGCTGTGTCCAAAACGTAGTAGATGACGTATGGAGCTGTGTCCAAAACGTAGTTCTGATTGTAGGATCAGGGACCTTATATAGGCGTCCGGAGCCTAGTATTTATGGTATGTTTAGGAGTCTTAGCGGATAAGTCTCCTTTTTGTTATTGGATAAACATTGTGTTGCTTGCTGAATAAGTCTTTTCCTTGTTGATAAAAGCTATGACTCATTAATTGGGATTCTGGATCCTTCTTTGACTAATTTACCATATTTTGGTCTCTTTTGATGAGCTGTATATTTTTCCTATTCATTAATTACGAAATTAATGAATAATTAGGGTGTCTGGCCTTAAATATCGACATTTCCATTGAATAGTCAATTATATTTCTATAATTAATTTTCTGTCCATATCAAAACTAAATTAAATAAAAAATGTCAACAAATAACTTGATATAAGACAAACAAATAGCAAACTAAAATTATCAAAGTTAAATTTAGGAAAATAATAAATGATTACAAACAAAAAGTGATTTTAAAAATATAAAAATAAAAAACAAGTATCATTTCAAAAATACGACATAAACTTAAATAAAATATATGTGAAATTTATATGTTTTCAAGTTTGGTTATCATTAAAAATTTATAAGTTGAAATTAAATCAGAATAATACTTTTAGAAAAATTAAAAATAACAATTTAAACAAAATTAAAATATATACAAATGATATATAAAGCATCTCGTGCATTGCACGGGTATAAATCTAGTAAGCATGAACAAAAGAAACTAAACAAACAAAGTTCTCAATATCCACATAGAAACATCAAAATACAATAACCAAACTTAGAAATCATTCGAGCCATATTTATGCTTTATTGTTAATAAAAAAAACAAGAAGCAACCCTGAAAGAACAAAAACAACAAAACAATCTGAAGCCACTGAATTTTACTGACATAAAACATGTACTCTATATTTACACAAATAACGCCAAGGAACAAATGTTGCTTAGAGAGCTCCCCCGCCCATGGTAGAAAGATCATCAAAAGCCCAAAGATTGATTAGATTTTCGGCATCCAGAGTGGTATCTTCAGCGAGGAATGCATCTAATGAAGCATCCCAGTCGCCATCCATACATGCCATCTGGAAATACTTCATCTCTGTCTCAAAGTTAGGGATTTCCTCAGGCTTCCTCTCTATAGTTTCTTCACATGAACCAAAGCCCATAAAGTCGCACTTCATTTTCTTACAGGGGCTAGCATCTTCCAAATATTGAGCTTCGTCAGTTTTTAGAGTAGCTAAAGATGATACCTCCAGTGTCTTGGATAAACCATTTCCCCCACCAAAGTCAACATAATACTGGGAAGCACAATTTGATGAAACCATTGGTTTAAGCTCATTAGCAATCGGATCATCATAACAATAAAGCTTAGGTTTTTCCTCCACAGAGTTTAAATAATCACCATATGGATAGTTCTCCGAGTTTGAGACATCCTTGTGAATGTTTGTCTTGGTAACAGGTGGAAAATTCACTTTGGCTTTCCTACCCCGAATACTCCTCGCCTCAGAATCATAAGCTCTTGCAGCTTCTTCAGCAGTATTGTACGTTCCAAGCCATACTCTTGCACCTTTCCTTGGATCACGAATCTCAGCAGCCCATTTACCCCAGGGGCGTTGTCTTATCCCTCTGTACTGATTATTCCTCTTTCTCTTGGAGGTTTTGTTTGCTTCATCATTGGTTTCTGCATATTTTATAGCACTAGAGTTGTTTAAAATGAAAATTCAAGCTTAAACTTTTAAGACTAACCCGAATGGACCTTCGTAAAAATCTCAACAACCCCAGATCTTAAACTTTAAAGACAGCGTGAGTGTACCACAGGAACAATTCTAAGAACCCTACCAAATTGATCTTATACTGTACTTGTAAGAATTAAGTCATTTCATTACATTTGATGTTACCTAGTGCATTTGTATGGTGAATGGAAGCAAAGACAACATGTTGATCCTGATCAAAGCTTAGAAAATCGGCCTCGAAATCATCGTGGTGCGATCTCAAAGGCTTCGAGTGGTAATTGTTTGGATTTTTCTGCATGCAGGTCATGTTCCATAGCACATCTTCAGTCAGTCGGCGAGCTGGCTGGCGTGGGAGAGCCATGTCGGAAATGATAGCACCACCACACATTTTTCTTCTGCTTAAAAATGCTTCTGCCTTTTTTGTTTTGTATTATACCGTAAGTTGCGAAACTCCGAATTGTCGGAGTTAAATATATAGCATCGAATAACAAGTTGCTTGTGTAGATGTATATTAAATTTGAATCAAATAACAAATAATTGGTGTAGCACAAAAAGAAAACAGAGGACGTAGCGGTAAGTGGTATGTTTACATGGTTTTGAACTTGATAATTATACACTGATCATGATATCCGGGAAACAGCTAACCAATTATATCTTTATATATAATTGGCGTAAAAGGGTTTGGGTGGTATTGCATGACGTGGTGATCAGATCCTACATTTTTAAGTTTAGGTGGTACATTTTAGTAAACAACATAACTAAAAACAAAATAATTAAATATGTATATCAAAAAGTTAAAATCAATAAAACATCTTTTATATGTATAATTTATGACTTTTGACTTTAAGCAATTTAAGTTATAAGCAATAATTTTAAATTTACCCATCATACTCCAAAAGAGAAAATAATTTAAAATAAGATTTAAATATAAAATAAAGGTTAGATATACTTAACATTATAATCACCATGCTCCATCAAATATTTAACATTTTGAAACAAAAAATCACTAAAACAAAGGATACAATTATAATGAAGATCAAACAATGATCTTTAAAAACTAAAAAGTTATATAAATATTATCTATAATCAGAAAAGATAAATCTTGAAATTAATAATCAACAAATTATGGTCAATATTTAGCTAAAAATAATTAAAAATAAATTTTTAAATGATATATATATATATTAGCATATGTATTACTTTAATGTAAATTAGTTTCATTTACAAATATATTTCTTATTTTGAATTAAAAATAAAACAAAATCTCAATTTGTATGTGATATGGGTTAAAATAAAGTCATTAGTACACATTTAATGATGCATTAAATGTACTTAAAATGGTTTAAATACGAGGCCCATTAATGAAGCCTACAACCATGACTATAATGATAAATTCGTAGTCAACAATTGGGCCAAGTCCAACCCTTGTTTTAAACCACTAAGGCATGGGCTTGGTTCATATGCAGTCCAATGGTTGGAAACCACTATGAAGCTTCCAATACAACGTCCAACATGGAAACCAACTCCAGCATGGAAACTAATTCTGATAAGAGTTATCCACTATTCAAAGGCGTTTACTTGGCCACCAAGTAACTTAATTCTACCACGATTTTAGGGCTCCAAACGCCTATATAAAGGGCCTAACCCCTCAACATTAGAACTACGTTTTTCTTGGTTTGATTCTCAGTGATAACTGAGATACGTAGACATCTTGTGAGGACCTGTGTAGTCACGAACCACGAGAGCAGCCATAAAGACACGCTTGTCCACCACCTTACATTGAATACCGCCACCGATATCTAAACTTACTTTTCGTTCCACAACAGTATGAAATCCAAATTATTAAATACAAAGATAACTAAAATGTCTTATTCTCATTATAAATGAACAAGAAATTAAAGATAAAACTTAAATCTAAAATATGAGTTATATATGTTTAACCTTGTGATTACTAATATAATTACAACAAAAATTAAATTAAAATAATAACTATAATTTCAAAAAATAATATTGGTGTTTATTTTTTTCAAAAAAATTAAGAAAATGATAACTATAATACAAAAATAATTAATTTATGACATGGTATGATCGGTATATCTTTAGCTATATAATATTTTAAGAAAACAATAAGTATATAAATAAAATTATTAAAATTAAATTATTAAAGTAAACAAATAACAAACTAAATTAAATAAAAAATGTCAACAAATAACTTGATATAAGACAAACAAATAGCAAACTAAAATTATCAAAGTTAAATTTAGAAAAATAATAAATGATTGCAAACAAATAGTGATTTTAAAAATATAAAAATAAAAAACAAGTATCATTTCAAAAATACGACATAAACTTAAAAAAAAATATGTAAAATTTATATGTTTTCAAGTTTGGTTATCATTAAAAATTTATAAAGTTGAAATTAAATCAGAATAATACTTTTAGAAAAAATAAAAATAACAATTTAAACAAAATTAAAATATATACAAATGATATATAAAGCATCCTCACGGACGGGTATAAATCTAGTCACACTTAAAATGTAAAACTTGATTAATTTTACTAGTCATTCTATCATGACCGGTCCTAAAATATTGAAAGCCTCAAGAGAATCAAATTTTTATGCCTAGAACTAAAATCAAGCTCATAGAATACTTTTTTCGGTATTCCTTATATTATTAGCTGTTTTGGTACTACTTTTAAGATAAATTGTGCCCCTGATTATTCAATCTTTTAAAGAAAAATGTGCCTCTAAAAACTTAAAGTTTTTTAGTGTCCCCTTCATTAGTATTAACGGCTTGGGACTGGTACTGGTACTTGATCTGATCCGTGCTGTAAAATTAACAAGTCATTATAGCATCTTCAACTGTGTTAGCTATAAAGGTTGACTAAAATAATACTCCCTCCGTCTCAGTGAATTGTATATACGGGGATTGGGCACGTAAACTAAGAAAAGATATAAAAAATGAGTAAAATTAGATTAAAAGTGAGTAAAGTGGTGGGACCTATCAATATTTAATAATAGATTTGAGATAGTGGAGGAAGTAGTGGGTGTAATAGTGATTTATATTGTTATAGAATAGAGATAGTGGAGAAAGTAGTGGGTGTAATAGTGTTTTATATTATTAAAAGTTATTATTTTTGGAATGTATAGAAATGAATGGGACATCCCAAAATGGAAAGTGTATAGAAATGAATGGGACCGAGGGAGTATAAAATAATGATTGGCTAAAATTTGTTGAATCGTGTTGTATTCCAATGAGGTTGACTATATATTTAAAATAATATAGTATTATTCTAAACTTTATTTTTCAATAAAATTAAAATTTATAAAATAATAATAAGACTAATTGATACAAAAATGTGGTCATATATTTGAAGATTTTTAAATTAAAAAATATATTAAATATTAATACATCTATTATATATCTTATACTGCAACAAGCACTTCGTGAACCATTTTATTCAACACTTGAAATTACATAACTGCCCCTCCAAAGTCAAATGTTATAAAAATGTAAGAAAATTTTGATCTTGATGGGAATCGAACCTAAGACACTTCAATACTAATTACTAAGAATTTCAAGTCACCAATTTAACCATTGAGCTACTTGGGTTTTTTTGTTGTGGTATAGAACCCATTAGTATGGTAATGTCTTTCACAAATATTATTTTACACTTTAGTTTTTATTCAAGATTCTTTCATGATAATTTCATTTGTCTGATTATTAATAAAAGTGGTTATTGGTATAAAGTATATCCAATAGACTCGTATCTCTTTAATTAAATTTAATTATGTTTCTTCCTTTATATTCACAATTTTAAGACAAAGTACAAATACATTTTTAGTCACATAATATCACTTTTTAGTCCGAGCGTCCAATAATATAAAATAATACAAAATAGTAATCATTTTGTCTCAATTATATTCATACATATCAGATAATATAAGTAATAATATAAGCACCTCTATAGTTGTTACCCTGAATAGAGATACGTAATCCGGATTCAGGTCGGATTTTTCGATATCCGATAGGGCCGGACTTTTTTAAATCGAGACAAATTTTCTCTAAAATATTTATACATGTAGATAGGGTCGGGTCAGGAGGGGCCAAATCGGATTTTTACAAATTATTTTAGATATTGATAACTTTAACATTAACTTTACCTTTTTTTTATTTTTTCGGATTGAATTAAAAAAATTAAGCTTTTATCCGATATTTAATTGAAAATTCTAGCTTTTTGGATTGGACTTTTATCCTTATCAAGACTACGTCCAAATCGAGATTAAATTTGGGTTTATTCGGCTCGAACCGGATCGGGGTTTTGTGAAAAATATGCGATTCGTTTAAGCCTGCGGGCTGGATCCAATTGAGGTGGACTTTTTTTTATTCAGATTTTTTCTGATTTTTTTAACCAGTTCGAACAGTTTTTTTCGAATACGAATTTATGTGCATCTCAATCCCGCCTAGACCTGGCAATGGACCGTGTACGTGTACTTTCGTGTCGTGTACTTTCGTGTTTTCGTGTACTTAATGTAAAACCCATATCCGACCCGTTTTGGATTCGTGTACTAAATTTGAAACACATATCCAATTCAAAACGTGTCGTGTACTTTACGTGTCGTATTCGTGTACATTAAACAAAAATATAAATTTAATTTAATTAAAATTTATATATTATAAAACTATTTTAATTATGTAAATTTTTATGAAATGTGTATTAAATATTTATCACATACAATTTTACAAAAATTTGTAAATATAATTTATATATATAAATGTATACTTCTTATATATAAATGTATAACTTACTGACAATTAATCGTGAAACTTTTATTTATTGTTCATATGTAATTGCTTATATATTCTCTAAATATACAATACTATAAATAATATATATTTTTTAAAATTATTTATTTACTTCATTAATTCGTGTACTTTCGTTCCGTGTCGTGTACCTGTTGTGAAAACCCAAACCCGACACTAATTATATTCGTGTTTTTTCGTGTTCGTGTATTTTCGTGTTCGTGTACCAATTTTTTGCACCCAAACACTAATTATCCGTGTCGTGTTCCTACCGTGTTCACGTGTCGTGTATCAAATTGCCAGCTCTAATCCCGCCACCTCATGCATTAAGGACATGTATACTACACCGACCGCTTATAGAGAATTATGGAGCCCGGAAAGTATTGGTACTTTCGAAATGGAGCATTTATTTGACACTTTTAACTAATTCCTATCTGATTATTAATTAGCTTATAAAACAAATCATCAAATACATTCAACTAAGAACAAAATCTTTTTCGAACTAATACCAAACCGATCTTCCTTGCAAATCTTCTCAACCATGTCACATAGTGTCACCAACAAGTTCAAACTGGTGGCAGGATCACCACAACAAACTGAAGAATACTTATCATCACAAAATTAAACTGACGTGAACTAGGTGATAGTGTGACAAATATTGACATCTATATCCAATATCACTTATTATATTTTTTTTTAATATTTTTTTTAAAATTTAAAACTATCAACATATTTACTTATTTTCAATTATATCCTTATATATAATAAGCGTAAACATGGATTTTATCATTATTTGACATTTATTATTGTTTAATTATAAGATATTAACAACTTATAATTATATATGCATTTTTGAAATTTTAGCTACTAATAAGATTAAAACTGTAGTTTTATTATGATCCAATATATTATAAATCTCGTCTTCAATAGATAAATTTTATACGTTGGTCATTTTCGAAAAATCCACTATAGTATATAAAGTATTGAACCCGAAAAATGCAAAAAAGTTTTATATTTGTATATAAATAAAAAAGTTTGTGTTGGAGATTTTTACAAGAAAGTTGAAGTTGTCATCGTACGACTAAATCAAATCTAAACTAAATTGGTTTAATTTTTTTGAATATCTATGATAAAATATTAAAAGTACTAAATGTTAAATTATTTGTGTCAAGTGGCAATTATAAGGTGAAACGAGTAACTTATCACAAATCAGTTTAGCATTATCTTGAAAGGTATAAGTAATAGTTTTCTAAAATAAATTATATCCACACCTGTACAATTATTGTATTCAACGTGTCTGCAAAGAGACCCTTCTTAAAACGGGCAAAGTGGTATGCATTCGTTTAAATTGTGTATCCACACATACTAATACAACTTGTACTTCTACATTTTTACTCTATTATGCACACCGATCAAATTTTACAACACCCACTTAACGACTACCCCATGAACTACAAACAGGTAAATGGAGTGCTAACGTTCCCCCTGCAATGAAAATGATAAAAGCTGCCCAATTCTCTTTCAAAGTGACACTAAAATCATCTTCTCATTCCAATACAATTGGAAAAATTATAATCGACAAGGTCACGACTACCCCATGAACTACAAACAGGTAAATGGAGTGCCAACGTTCCCCAGGCAATGGAAATGGTAAAAGATGCCTGATATTCTTTCAAAGTGACACTAAGCCATCTTCTCATTCAAATACGATTGGCAAAATTATAACCGACGAAATCTTGCAGTACAGAAGGATCGTGCGTGCTAACAAAACATGTTAATTAGTCAAAATATTTGCGCCTACTCAGGTCATAATAACAACCTTATAGACTGGGATTTTGTAAAACATGTATCATCAAACCTTCGACATATTTCCTACTGATATACCGTTACATGCTTATGTCTTTTCTTCTACATGCATTCCACCAAACGATGAGACCAACATAACCGAAAATAACTAGAGCATGCCCATGCCTCGCACGGGCTATAAAGCTAGTTATATATAACACATGAATAGTTTTGTGTGTTACTTTTGAATACGTAGCTTTGTTTGCAAAATCAAAACATAAAAGAAGCTCAGGAACAAACCGAAAAGATGACGCCTTATATATCTGTAAGGCTTCAATAAATTTAGCCAAGCAAATGACATTGGCTATAACTATCGATAAAGGAAATCATCCGATGGAAAGATTTGTATAATGACGAGGACAGGTCAAGTTGAGTAACAAGTTGTACTGTGTCGCCTTAAATTAGTAATTTAGTATTATGTTTTTTTGATGATAATTAACTCCTTATATATAATAAGCGTAAGGGAGATCTTATCCAAAATTTTGGTCGGTCATTGTACTACCAAAATATATGATCCGTTGGATTATAAAACTATAAATATTCAAATAGATGAGGACCGTTATATATAATATTAAAAATTGTAATTGATTAACAATAGGATAGTATTTAAATACTAAAAGGTGTATTTTGATAATTTAAACCAATTATAAATAGGTTTTCTATATTGAATAGAAATCTTTATGTAAAAAATCGTAATTATCTTTTCTCTTTAGTTTATGGATAGTTCCAGTTAGATAATAATTATTAAACCATCATTAAATTAAAGATAATTTTGTTAGCTTCGCGTGGGCTGTAAAATTGTTAAAATTTGTTGTCTAAAACTCAAGATAGAGCTCAAACAATAAAGTGATTATCTCAATTTTAATAAATTTTTTTAATTTAAACCAATTATAAATAGTTTTTCTATATTGAATAAAAATCTTTATGTAAAAAATCGCAATTATCTTTTCTCTTTAGTTTATGGATAGTTCCGGTTAGATAATAATTATTAAACCATCATTAAATTAAAGATAATTTTGTTAGCTTCGCGTGGGCTGTAAAATTGTTAAAATATGTTGTCTAAAACTCAAGATAGACCCAAACGGTAAAGTGATTATCTAAATTTTAATAATTTTTTATTATTATTGTAGTACCAATTTAATTTTTTTCCTAATTCTTTTAAATTTATAAATTCTATGTTTATTTCAATAAAATATTAAAATCAATTTAAGAAAAAATTAAAATCGATCTGGTCCGTGTAAGACCACTATACGACCAAATTAATTATTACAGTTAGATCTTAAATAGATCGATGAGAATTGTTAAATATAATATTAAAAATTGTATCTGATTAATAATAGAATTATATTTAAATACTAAAAAATGAATTTTGATAATTTAAAATTTTTCTATGTAAAAATTCTTAAATATCTTTTCTCTTTAATTTATGTATAGTTCGAGTTAGATAATAATTGCTAAACCAAATATCAGATAACAATTCATATCGATTACAATATTAAAAATTATCAATATAATGCTCATGTATATCATATAACAATGATACACGTGGACCCTGCGTTGTTATAAGAGACTTAGGAGACTTAGGAGAACTCATGTACATGAATAAATTTAAACATTATTTTTCCGAAGAAACATAACAATTTGATTAATCCAAATTATAATTATATTATTTTACATATAACAAACATAAAAGGATAATATCAAAATATTATTAAAATATTGAGGGTTTCATATTCATAAACAATAATTTTGAATATAATACTTAACCATCTTTTCTTTTCGGT
The DNA here is from genome assembly GCA_030848705.1 of Heracleum sosnowskyi. Classification (NCBI taxonomy): domain Eukaryota; kingdom Viridiplantae; phylum Streptophyta; class Magnoliopsida; order Apiales; family Apiaceae; genus Heracleum; species Heracleum sosnowskyi. The sequence continues at coordinate 44,303,644 of CM061239.1, read as the reverse complement.
TTATGGGTAGGTCAACTCGTCAAGTTAGATAATAATTATTAACTCATCATTAAATTAAAGATAATTTCGTTAGTTTCACATGGGTTGTAAAATCGTTAAAATTCAATTTATAAAACTCAGGATAGAACCCAAATAATAAAGTGAGTATCTAAATTTTAATAAATATTTTTTTTATAATTGTAGCACCAATTTATTTATTTTTTCACTAATTCTTTTAAATATAGAAATTTTATCTTTCTTTCAATAAAGTATTAAAATAAATTAAGAACAAATTCAAATCGATAAAGACTATAATAATATCAGAATAAAATTTTATATAATCATAACATAATTTTTATTCTGTTTAATAATTTTAAAGTAATAATGTATTTTAAAATTTTATATACACTATAAATAAAACCGAAACATTAAAAGTAAAAGCAGTTAGTAAGATACTTATATCAGTATGTACTTGATATCCTTATTATATTAAACTCTTTTATATAATAACATTATAGCGATTTATCCAAAATTTTGATCGTGACAACCAAATTAATAAGGACTTTTAGATCTTAACTAGATAAATGAAAATCGTTTGATCAAATATTTAAAAAGTGTATTTTATTTATAATAGGATTATATTTAAATTCTAAAAAGTGTATTTTGATAATTTAAACCAAATATACCAAATATAAATAAGTTTTCTATATTGAATAGAATTCTCCATGTAAAAAATTCGTGACTTTCTTCCATGGACAATTCCAGTTACATAAAAATTGTTAAACAATCTTTTAATTAAAAATAATTTAATTATCTTCACGTGGGGTGTAAAATCGTCAAAATCTGATTTTTAAAACACAAGATAAAGCCCAAATCAGTAAAGTGAGTATTTAAATTCTAATAATGATTATTATGTCATCATTATTTTAACGCCAATTTAATTACTTTTTTCTAACTATTTTAAATTTAGAAATCTATGTTCAAAAATTAAAATCAATCTAAGAAAAATTCAAATCAACAAAGAATATAATAATACGAGGATAAAATTTTATAAAATTGTGCATATTTTTTATCCTATTTTATTAAGTTATAGATCATAGCTAATCAAATATAATTTATTATTAAATAATAAATTATACGCAAATGGTGATTTTTTTTATAAGCACTCATAGAGACCTAATTTCATTGTTAGCAGGACTATATTCATATTAAAAAAAACCGTATTTTGAAATTGTAGACTCAGCTACAGAACAAACCTAACTTTTTTAACCTATATACATTGTAAATTATTAAATTCGAAACTTTAAAAGTTTGTTAATCAATTAGTATAGTACTTTTCTGAAAAATCGTACTTTACAAAAAATATTATCAAATAACCTATGTCTAAAAGAAAAAAAATGAAAAAAATTCTTTTTTTTTTAAAAAAACCTATAAATTTTTATATGTTGTTGTTAGATTCAAATCTTAGATCATTCTACATGATAATTTTACTGTTATATGTAATGTTTCTCAACAATTTAATTTGAAAGATCCAACGATTATGGATTGAGTGATCAAACAAAGCGAACACACTTATAAGAAAGTTTTCATTATTTAGTCTTTAATATAATAACATAGATATTTACGGGATATACTATAAAAAAAATGAATTTTTAATTTTGATCGTCACGGTTTACTACTTTAAAAGAACTATTACAAAAAAATATATTTTAATTGATAATTTATTTTCTCAAAAGTTCAAAGTTCCCGCATCATTAACATATTACAAAAAAGAGTATATTATATTTTAGCAATAAATATTTAAAAAAATTAAAAATTAAAAATATATAAATATTAAGAAAAATTAATGATGTTATCCTCATAGTTTGGTCCTAAATACCGCAAAAATATTCTCAACCGTTAGATCCAATACTTTTAAAAATAGATGATCAAGATTATATCATATAAAAAGAAATTATTATCTAAAAATGATATAAGTTAAAAGATATTATATTAGGATTGAATTTTCCAAAAAGTTAAAACATAAAAATAGTTGTAATTAAATAAGGAAACCCATTTATAACCAAAATAATAAAAATCGTTTAATCTTAAATATATAGGTGAAAACCGTTAGATTTAACATTAAAACATGTATTTGGTTAATAAAGGTTATTCTAATAATCTAAACTACATATAAGTTAAGTAGATTTCCTAAATAGAATAGAATTCTCAACATTAAATTTCGTCACTTTATTCTCTTTTTAGTTTTAGAATAGTTTTTAATTGAAAAAAAAAACTATTAAACCACAACTAAATTAAAGATTATTTTGTGAATTTCATGTGAATCGTAAAATTGGTCAAATCTAACTTTTATAACTCAATATAAACAAATATTAAATTGAGCATGTAAAATGTAATAAATATCAAATTTTTAACTATAATTTTTTTTGGCTAAATCCTTTTTAACAATAATTTAATCATGTAAACTAATAACTTTTAAATATTAAAATATTCATAAATAAATATAATTATAAATATTAAAAAAACAATCGTGTGTTGCATCGTAATAAAAATATAGTTATAAATAAAATTTAAGTAACCGTGCATCGCACGAGTTATAAGCTAGTAAAGAATAAAAGGGATACTACTTGTTGATTTGTCGGACGCGTTGTTCTAAAAATTCTCAATTAATATTTTTAAAATATTTTATCAATTATCTTAAAATTCCTAATTTATCAAAATATCTCGTATTATTTTTGAATCAGTAGGTCAATCGAATTAATTTTAATTTTCAATTTTTGCGACCATAATTGGAGGGGGAGTCTTTATTTTTATACCAAAATGTTTTTATTCACCTATAATAGTTTTATATCTCTGATACAGTCTTGTGCTAGGGTCCGGTACGAGCATATATCACCAAATTTCTGAAAAACGATGGCACTATCTATCTAGTATCTATACTTTGTCTATACTATTATATGAAAAAAGTAACACTATGGTCATTGCAGGTGGAATAGAAGAAAGTCCGAATGGGAACCAAGTTGGGGGTAATTTACAAATTGTTTACTCAAATACCGGAACCAAAATTAGAGCAATTTCGTACACGATACGAAAACACAATATCAAAATGACATGATAATTATGAATTTGGTTTTATCTTTTCGGTACACGAACACGAAATTACAGGAGCGAATTTTGTGTCAGTTTTGGATTTACCCTTGGTACACGACACGAAACGAAAAATACACGAAATAATTAAACAATTAAATAAATATTTTTAAAAATATATAAATACATATTGTCATAAGTATTATATATATAATTTTTACAAAAATAAAATATAAAATAGTTTCAAATTTAAGTTTAACAAGATTTGACTGCTCTTGGCACATTACAGCTTATTAACTTAATACTCAAATAGTAAAATTTTAATTAAAACTTTTAAAATTTAATTTTTTTATTTGATTTATAATATTTTTAATTTTATTTAAAATTACACAAAACACGACACGAAAAGTACACAACACACAAATACACGAACATGAAACGGCACGAATTAACATTCATGTATACGAAACGAACGAACTGCGAGCTCTACCCAAAATCTTAAACTTGTCGAGCACATGGTATTATTAGAATAATGATGAGCGGTTCAGATTTGAGAACCAAACAACTTGTATTACTGTTAACAATTTATTTTTTTCCTGCTTTTGCTACAATGCATATCCCCGGTTCGAGTTTTTGGGTCTTGTACAGTTGTAACTTGTACATTTTCCAACTCCAACTACTTGATATTTTAAATTTAACCCAATTTTAGATCAGAATGTTTGAAAAAAACTAATACAAAAATGAAAAAATTATTTAAAAGCACATGTAAAACTGACAATTCTTGATTTCTTTCGACGTTGTGAACTGAAAAAATGCTTTTAATATCCTTCTTTGATTTAAGAATATTATTTATTGGACACCGATATAAACATACAAAAATGAGTCATCAGCAAGAATGATTTTAACTTTCAGATTGCAGTGCAAAATCTACCAACTCCAGTCCACTCATGTTTTTGGGTCACCATGGATGGCTCCTTCAAAACTGTGTATTTGTATAATTGAATGGCTATTTCGTAGTGGTAATTTCTTGGAACAAGTTAAAAATACAGTAAATAAAATTTTCAAGTACAGTGATATTAGTAATTGGCTTAACAAAATGCCAATGACTAAATATTCCCATGCTAAAAGACAGACATACAATCAACAGGCAGACAAGACTGAGAAATTGAATATTGTAGTATATCACAATGTGATTTGTACATATATTGGTATTACTGTAACTTCGAAACTTAAGAAAACAAAAGTGTTACGGTGTGCAAAATTTGAGGAGCTACTCTACATCATCCCACGGTTGCGCAAATAAGGCACACCAAGTGCCATATGAAACAAACCATCCTTTCAAATGAAGGCCGAGATAATACAAGGCAAAAGAATATGAATTACAGAAAACCGCTATAACCTATCAGGTAACAACCCTACTGCAGTTTACACTTTGCATTGCATGGAATCCGACCAGTTGCACCTGTAACATTTGTTGACTAGCCACCTGCTGCTTATTCAGCAATTTCAGGAACCAGGTTCGAATAATATGTTACTCCATTAAGCCCTCAGTTTGAGAGGAGTCGTCAGGTGGTGTTCTTTTGATAGAATCAAAAATTACTACAAGAAAAAATCAATTACCACCAGTTTAAGAATTGTTGGACTGCAACTGCTTCATTTCATTAACAGGGAAAATTTCTAACTGAAGAGATGGAGCCATGTCTTTCACATGCAACCAGGTCAGCTGCCACAAACTTTCCTCTCCATTGTCATCATCTGGCACAAGAATTCCACTCGTCTTCATGACCAGTAAATTGTTTTTTAGTAGCTCTGGGACTATTTCATGAATCTTCTCACATCGCTTTCCTCTAATTTTCACCTTCATAAATCTTTCAAAACAATTAAGAACCTCTAACCACAGTTTAGAAAAAACTGTCAACTGCGAGATGCGATGGAGTAACTGCAAAAACACTCTTGACAATAGTTTCAGGGATAACACCAAAGATCCTTCCATGTTACGATAGTCTTTGGGAGAACTCTCCTTTGCAATTTCTAACAAGTCATCAAGCAGTGTGAAGATCACTTGATCAAAGCACTGCAACCACAACTCATTTAGTAGATCAATCCCATCTACCCCTGTCAAGCTCCTTTGTAGCATCATAATTGCATGATTTCTCACTTTTTCTCTTGGATCCAAACACACTTTCCTCAATCCTTGTACTAGCCTAAGCCACATTTCCCCTATATCCTGTTTCATTTTAGTGGCAGCTTCTTCCCCCATGGCTTCATTGGTCTTAGAAGACCAGCTAACTAGACAAACTACAGAACCTGACATCAAATCAAGAGATCTAAGTGACCGATCAACATTCCCAACGCGGGACTCAGCAAACTGCTTAGAGGCATTGATGCAAAGTACATAATTTGCAGGCAACAGGTGAGCCCCATCAGCCATGATGAATTCAAGTGTCTCAAATCCCACTTCAGATGCTTCTGGATGCCGAGCAGTGATGGAAAGCAAGGAGGTGATTGTACGCCAGCCCGCATGAGATCTTATCTGCATTGCATTTGCTTTCACCAGGCGCATAACTTCCTGTGTAATATGTTCACAGTATGCATCAGCAACACGAGCATCAAGCTTCAATACCAGCTGCAGAGACTTCAGTAACTCATCAGTTAAATTTTCTTTGTAAGGAAGAAGTCTTTGACATATCCGAAGAAGCCCAAATACAGCCTTCTCCACCAAAGTGCAAGGCATCACAGCTGACTGAACAACATTGGTGATATGTTCATAGACACCTTGCCAGAGAAGCATAATTCTATCACGGTTATTTAGGGTTACTGCAATAAGCAATTCAAGACAAAACACTGCAGTTTCTTCGTCTTCCTGAAAGTTAGCTCCCTTGTCCGATCGCCCTGCAGCTGAGATGAGAGCCTGGACAAGCTGTGACAAAGAATCAGCTTGCAGGAATTTGCTCTCACTGAAAATGCTATTGATTTGGCACTTCTGAACCATTTGTAGACAGACCTGATGAGCTGCAAGCTGTTCTTCAGATGGTTGTGGAGCAGGTTCTTCTGTGTCAAAAGATAAGAGTTGGCTGAATCGGCCCATTAGACTAGATGATCTTCTTGATGTTGACGAAGCCAGCTTAAGGGTTGATGACGAGGAACTTGAAGCAGGTTTTACTCTCTCTGCATCGTGAGGCGGCTCCAAATCATCTGTTGCATCACTGGCAAGACGGGCAGGAAGAAGGTCTAACTTGTGCAAGCTTAGCACACAGTCCAGAATGTTTTTCCAACCAGAGCGGATATAATCTCCATACCTATTTGCTATAGCAAAAATTGCTTCAGTTGCCATCCTGGCTTTGATATCATCCCCCAACATAATTACAGATTCCTCACCATATAGTGGAAGCATGAGGGTTGTAAATTTACAAAGAGAGACAACCAGATCATTTAGTAAATCATTAAAATGGTAAGAAGCTGCAATTTTAGCAACACCCAAGAACCCGCCAACACATGTTTGTATAACATCTTCCTGCACCACATTATCAAAAACCACAGATAGGGCAGCAATAGCTGGACCTGATAAGATAGCAAACATGTCAGGATCCAGTTGATCTCTAGAACCGCAACTGATGAAAGGAGCAGTTTGTTTGGATTTGTGCATTAGACCAACCCAATGGCTTTGGGTCATCGTTGGAGAACCAGTAGCTTGCTCGGGGGTCATCCTGATCTCATTCTCAGAGATTGAGTGATAAAGCTCAGAGAGATATTCACGGGGAAGATCATTCCCTCCATTTATGCGCCTATTGTTTCGAATAAAATCTTCTTCTGTCATCTTTTTTTTAACCTGTGCATTGTGTTGATCTGTATTAAGCAGTATGATAGAATATGACAGCACGAGCGCTGCATCTTTGTCACACAGTATATGGGGTGATTGCTCATAATATCTCTCAGCAAATGCCTCAAGGACTCTCTGTATCTTTTGTGACTCTCCAGGCAACTTGAAGGTTTCCAGAAAAACTCGCAATGCAATGTCCAAATTCATGCCTTCAAAATCAAAAGTCCATGCAAATTCCTGAAGAACTTGTATACAGAAGTCGTCATGACTTCCCAGATAATCTCCAACATGATTCTTATCTAACCCAGTGGTGAACCTGAAAAAGCATGCTACACTTTGTGGATCAAGTTTCTCAGGCAGCAAATGCACTTCTTGAAGATATTCTAGACCTTTTTTGGGATTCCGGTTGAAGTGCTCTGCTCCAATCATTAATTTTCTCTTAATGAACTTCGTCTTATGGACAAAAGGGACCCACTCATCAGGGTTATCATAGTTGTTACATCTCAGCCTCCAAAATGACTGATAATCTGTCAAGCTTATTAAAGCTTGTTGTGAAGATGGTAAATCACTTGCTATCCTCTCAGCCATGCTATGAATCATCGCACACAGACCATCCAAAGCAAGAACATGCATAGCAGATAGAGGTCTGTTCACTGGAAATGCACTTTTTGAAAGAAGGTTAGCAAGGTCTTCGAAAACATTGCTACAGGAGATGTCACAGTCATAATTGACATACATCTCGGACATAAATGTCGGTTGCCTGCAGAGATCAACAAGAGTTTCCATGGCAACCTCCTCCTGTTGATATGAAGCTCCGTACTTGCTTTTTGCAATCCTCAAAAGGACACTAGAAAAGAAAGCTTCAAGTTGCAGCTTTAACTTGGTACGTAGATGATGATACAAATTGAGGACAATGCTACATACTGTTGAAAGAATTAATGGGCTCATTGACAAGCCGAACCTTGTCAAGTTATAGAACAAATCATCTTGTATCAAAGCCAGCAACTTCGGGTGATGTTGAATAGAAGCCCCGCTCAATTCAATAGCCGAATTAATCAGACCTAAAGCAAATAGTGGTACATCTTCATCATAAGCTATAGGGTTTGATTTACTGCTTACTCCAATGTTCTCTATTACATTCAGAAGTGAACATAAAAACTGAAAAATTTCAATCACACAAGGTACACCATATGGCTCTGTCATTATATCTCCACCTGCTTGAGCAATCTCCTTATCTTGATCAGGCACAACTATGTTTACGTCCATCTTTTCTTCTGATGTATCCCCAGAAATAACGGCAACCCCATCAGCAGTTGTCTTATCATCAGATTCGGAATTGGCATGGCCATTATCTTCTAGTTTACTTGCAATAATATGATTCTCATCTGGTGTGTCAACCTGGCAATGAAGTCCAAAGCTTTAAAATTCAACTGGAACTGAATATTAAAATAGTTTGGTTTCAATACTTATCACCCAATCACTTCTCACACCACCTAATTCTATCAAATCATTTCTAGTGACAGTTAGCATGTGTATGTCATAATATTTCGAATGGGAAAAAATGACATAATGATTCACTAAGATTAGAACACTAACCATGTCTAAAATGATTAACCACCACGCAGTATCGTCATTTTCCCTATACCTTCTATTCATTGCTAGATCAGCTAGTGATTACTTAATATGTTCTTATGAATGGATAGCGTATATTGTATAGCCTGGTACTTCTTCATCTTGCTTCAATTTTTTTCATTCCCCGAGTAATTGTATACTAATTATTGTTTTTAATAGTCTGCCTTTTTATTAAATTACCTTAAGCACTCCACCTAGCACCTTAAGGTTGATAGAGTTAGTAACAAGACCATGTATACCTGGTGGCGGTTTCATGTCCCAGTACCCCCGTTATTCTAAAATATTTAAATTGGACACCAAGGTCAAGTGGGGAAAGGGTCTGGGATCTCGAGTACGATCGAGTGTCAAAATTAATATATGATCCAATTAGTGGTTTTCCTCAACACCTTGGTTTAAAAAGTGTTTGTCATCTAATAATTTTGCAATCTTACATATTTTACAATAAGCACTACTTTACTTGGACCATTGTGACATAAACTTATCTTTTGTCCTCCATAGCTAACCATAACTTCGATAGCAATTATTAAGGAATTTTTGCTCATTTTCGTTAGTGTTGGTGTTTATTAGTGAAAAAGATCAAGATAAAAGGTTTAACTGAAGCCTTTCATAAAGCCGACTTTCTTCACAGAATTAAACCACTTCAATATGTACAACTTACACCATTCTCTTGTACCACCTATACCTACTAATAGGTGTTATAGGTAACCCCTAACCGGATCTTATTTTATTCAACACTCCCCCTCAACCGTACGATCGAACAAACAAACAACATATAAACCACCAAACAGACAACACACAAATATACTTAAATACTGGCTCGTACGATCGAACAAACAAACAAAATAAAACACCAACATACAACACACAAATATATTTAAACACTGGGGGTGGGAGGACTTGAACCCGAGACAACATTAACCACCATACTTCCAGCACACAAATATATTTAAATGGGGGTGGGAAGACTTGAACCTGAGACCCCTCAACTGGATCTTATATTATTCAACACTTATGTTAGAAGAAGGCCCTAACCGGATCTTATATTATTCAACAGTTTACCTCTTATGCTAATCCCTTAATCCAAGAATTTTATTCATATATTCTGATGTGCTAATAATCTAGTAGAAAACAGTTAGTAGGCAGTAGTTTAAGTAATACACGTCTTCAATTCAAAAGGAAATACTAAGACCGTAGATCCTTACCTCATTGTTGACATGAGAGCAGCCTGGTTGGATATAAGCGTTTTCTATGTTGTCAAACTTGGACAGGTGAGTGAAAACACATCTAATCAACTCATGCATTGTGTGGCGTGCTATTCTCTGCAGCAACTCACCTTTAGAGCTAGCCTGATGAACTACCCGGAAGCAAGTATTCACTATGTTGCATACCTGCTGATTACTCAACTTAGCTGCTGCCTTACTTTTCATGCAAGCCAAAAGAACCTGAAGTATCTTCATCAGTACGACTTCTTCAGACGCGGGATCAGTCACCTCAAACCGACAACTCGTAACAGCATCAACTATTAAATGCAAAGCTTCATCCACATTCACAGAATCTAAATCAATCACTTCCAAGGTCAAAATTTTGTAAACCGATGATAAAGCAACACCAGTAATCGGTGCACTAGTTTCATCAGACTGAATAACATCCAAGAACGGTTTAATATACAAGACCGGATTAATAGTCCTCCAATGATTTTGCCACGTAAATATATTTTTCCGCAATTGCTTAAACGAATGGATGAGAGAGTGGTCTAATTGATCATCTTCATCCGCCATATAATTACCTCCCCATCGCACATTCCGCCTCATAACAGCCAAAACTGCACTTATTTCAGAATTCACAGTAAGAGCAAAAGCACCTCCGGAAGGCCTACTGGAACAGTCATCAAACCCTCGACCGTACGAATCAACTTCCGGGTGATGACTTAGGCACCCCATTATCACAATTCCGCAATGCAGTTTACCAGCAATCTAACCTACCGAAACCATAACAACAACCTCAATAATGATCATCAACCTTACATAATCACTAAATTAAATTAATTCCAAATTAAAACAAAACAAGACAAATCATTCAAATTAAAAACCAGCATTTTCAATTCATTGTTGATAATTCAAATTCAAATTGAGCTAATCACATATCAATGAATAAAATTCAAGTTGTTTAATTTTTAGGAATTTAAAATTACATAAAAGAAAATACATACCAGTCATTTGAAATTCACACGTGCTTCTTTTCTGTCCTTTTTGCGATCACTTTCCGGCGATAAAATTGATTCAGATCTGAGGGGGTGGTTGCGTAATTTAATTGATTCACGCCGGAAAAACAAGATGATGATTCAGATCTTCTGCTGCGTAGAAACACCAGCTAGATAAATAATAAATACATAAAATTGTATCTGTTTATATGTTCGTACCTTGTGGAGCGTGTTATGACATTTTAACACCACATTCAATTACAGCTTCCATTCCCTATTTTCTTTTTCTTTTTGTCGTTGCCTCATTTTTATTATTATTTAACTCACCCAGTGTTGTAAAAAACGGGAATCGGAATGATTAATCGGGTCATTAATCGGAATAAATTTAATATTATTTTTTACATAAAATTATATTCATATATATAATTGTTTTGTTATTTCAACTAAACATATGTTATTATCATATATTTATGCAAATATGTTAAAAATATTATATAATTTTAATAAATAAAATTTTGAAGGTTTAACTTTTTAATTAGAGATCAATTTAAGAGGGAAAATTAAGAGAATTTACGATTTTGACATCAAAAATTATAATTATATGTACAAAAATAATATTTTTTTTCCTATCATTTAATCAAGTTTCTACATTTTAAATTTTCTAATTATTTTTTTAAAATTTTAAATATTTTTTAATAATTAGCCCGATTTTTGACCGATTAATCCGATTTTTGACCGATTCAGCCGATTTTTGACCGTTTTTCTGAAAAAACGATTAATTGACCAATTTTCGCTTAATCAGTTCGGTGGCCCGCCGTCTAGCGATTAATCGGCGATTAATCCCGATTAATCACCGACTTTTAGAACACTGAACTCACCATACAAATTAATAATTAAGTAATTGTATAAATTTAATAATAATAAACTCAATATAATCTAATAAAGTGTAACAATTCACATGTTGGGTGATTTAATAAATATCCAAAATCACGTAGATTAATACATTAAATATGAAATAAATGTTTAATTTGATAATTAACCCTTTATAATATTTTTTGAGAACTAATTAACCCTTTATATTTATTAACGTTTACAATCTAATTCTTTATTTTATATGACATTTTAAATTAAATTTAACATTTAGGCCTTGTTTATTTTGATGTAATCAAGTTATGTAATTAAAAAATTTCTTGCACTAAAAATGAGTTACAGTTTTTAGTTTATTGTATTTTATTTTAAATTGGACACAAGAACTCAAAATTCCAAGATTTTAGTAATTATTCTAAAACATGAAAATTTAATTAACAAGATTTTAGTAATCACTCTAAGTTATATAGTTATTTAATATAAAATCATTAATTATTTATCAAAATTAACAAATAATTTTTAATTACATAATAATCATTCAAATATAAATTTTTAATTCACCTTATAACTTAAAATTGTAACCTAGTTACATGAATGTTTGAATTCCTACTTAATTATAAAATTAATGAAACAAGTTTTTAATATAATATTATAAAGAAATGGATCGGACGGAGCGTGTACATTTAAGTTATTCCACGTGAATTAGTTTGGGACTCGCGTTCCTCTGCGGTTCCCGATTCTGTTAGGCCTACATGAACTGCCTCTATATAATACTACTACCACTCCCCGTCATTCATCAACTCGGGAGCTCCACACAATTAAGTCGCTGCACACATCAACTCAATTCTTCAACTCGCTCTTCATTTTACATCTCTTAATTCAGGTGCTATTCATCCCTCTATCTCCATATCTGTATGTATACTTGTGTGCTTTAATAAATTACTTACATAAATCAGGTTATTATTTGGTTTCTGCTTTGAATTACCAGATAAACTTTGTCTTGTTCTATTTTAAAACTTGTTTTTTTTAATATCTTGAGTTGCATACGTGTATGATTGAGCTTCATGTGTACATAATTAGGTTCATTAGTTGTAAGAGTAGTGTCTTATGACTTGACTAGTTCACAATCACATCCAATGGAATAAATTCTGTATGTACATGTTAGCAACTCAAATTCATTCGTTGAATCGAGAATGTTAAGTTACCCGCTCGAAATTCATTCTGTATGCCCCCTCACTCGAAAGCCCTTTATTGGGGTAAAGACTGGATTTCTAGGAGTCCATCTCTTGGGGAAATATTCAATGCTTCAACTGTAACCTTATACTTTGTTTGGTTGGGGAAAATGTAATTGAATGGAACGGAATGATAAATTGTGAAGACGATTAAAGGGGAAACAATGGAGGTAGGAAAGAGTGAATGAAAATGAGGGTGTGCTAATTTAACATGATGAGATTTGTGAAGAAAATGAGTTGGATGGATAATAGAGTTTTCCTTCTTGAATTGGGGGATTTCAGCTCTAGTATATAAGTACAGTTCACCTCTGAAATGGGATTGAGTTGAGTATATGGAAGTAATAAAAGAACACGATAACAATAATGGAATTTAATCTAATGATGACACTTTTAAATTACCTAACTCCTATTCAACCTGTTTTAAGTGTGGAATTCATACTTCCTTTATTTCGACCATGGACATAATTTTGCTTCATTTGCTAAGAACTTTATGCAATTGTTTGCTTTCTTAAGTCTTTATTTAATGCCTCTGCAGTTGATTGTGAAAAGTTTGTGTTGATGATCATCAGACTGCCAATTCTCAAGAATGCTTCTGTCTGCTCTTTTAACTTCTGTTGGGATCAATTTAGGCCTCTGCCTTTTGTTTTTCACCCTATATTCCGTATTGAAGAAACAACCAGGTAATGCCAAAGTTTATGCACCACGTTTGGTCGTTGAAGGAAAATTGCAGCCAAGTGATTTCAACCTTGAAAGGATATTACCTTCTGCTAGTTGGGTGAGAAAGGCATGGGAGACGTCGGAAGAAGAACTTTTATCAATCTCGGGATTGGATGCTGTCATCTTCATGCGTATATTTGTATTCAGGTTTACTTATATTTCATATCTAATTACATAGTACAAAATTAATTTGCTATTATGGCAGAGAAATATACTTATAATTGGATTTATAAATTAGTCTAAGTGGTCCCTTTTCAACCTTTTAACAAAGCTATCAATGTGTCATCTGGTTGTTGTCAAGGCATTGCCTGGGTGTTCATGGGGTAAGCTAAGTACGAAGATAATGCTTATTGCCTTATGCCTAGGTGTTGAGGTGTTTGACTAGTGTTTGCCTCTCCTGGCAATGACGTGACAAGTGTTTGTTCCTCTGTGGGCGTGATGTATACTGGCCATGGGATATCTTTTGTTGGTTTTTGGTTAATCTTCAAATTTGCAGCTTTAGTCACATCTTCACTTTTGGCCGTGACTTCAAGTCAATTTTCTGCATTTTATTCTAGTTTCTTTTGTTTAAGCATTAAAGGTGCAGCCTAGTTTGTCTTTGCAGCTCTTAAATGCAAGTTTCCATGCTTGTAAATCTTTTCAAGTGCTATAGATGTTTTTGTCTATTATCTGACAACTTGTGCTACAATGATACTAGTGAATAAGACCGCCTCTAAGTTATTACTTCATCAAGTATACAGAAAAGTAGTTCTTTACAGTATACTAGTTATTAAGTTGATAACATTGTATACTTACCTTAAACACTGTGGCGGTAAATGATTTTGTTGGCAATTAATGTGGATAGAAATTGCAACAACTGCATTTGATATCGTTGATTGATTGATGTCATTTGATAGAACTGTACTCGTTTTTTTTGCGAGTACCTTGAATCGAGCTCAAGTTGTTTGGAGGGGAAGCTCGGGTTTTTATAAAATACTTTCAAAGTGTACAGTGCCTGAATATCTTCTATTATGACTAGGCTGACATCTTATTATCATTTTTATCTTATGCAGTATAAAAATGTTTACCTTTGCTATGATCATTGCGATCATTCTTCTTCCTATCAACTACTTGGGGGATCAGTTAACTTTGGCCGACTTTGATCTGCCAAATAAGTCTCTGGAATCATTTAGTATTTCAAATGTCAACGATGGGTCAAACAGGTGATTGGTTGTCTTTTTGCTATATCAGCACATAATATTGATGAATGTTGGCTCAGCCACGTAAGAGATAATGGGATAGCCGTAGATGAATGTGGATTATGTGCAAGTAATTTTAATATATAATATCGGAAATGTTAAACTTATAGTTATACAAGATATGGGATCCCATTCAAAGAACTTTCGACGTTAAACAACAATATTACTCATTAGTTAATGCTTATCTAGGAACTTTGTGTTAATTGATGACTATATCTTGACCAATTTTTCTTGAAAAAGTAATTACTTCAACTATTCTAGATTCTCCACAATATAAGTTAAAAACATACACCAATATTGCCACATAATTTTTTTTTAAAGGTCAGATGTGTTAGCTTTATAGCTGAACACTCTGTGAACAAAATCAGAATCTAAAATCTGTTAGGTCTTTTATCATTTTCCTTTCAGAAGCAAGTCTGGTCATCAAATTGCAGGCTGAATATTTATTTTCTGCTCAACACCCCCCCCTCCAGCGTGTAACCTGATTACACAGTGGGACACTAATATCAACTATTCTTTTTTCTTTTGCAAGTATTCTAATTATTTTGATGTGTTGAATTTACCCAAATTTTGATTTCTTAATTCTTAGACATGTTGCATAAATGCTCACATTGATATTAGAATATTCTATTTGTGTAATTTGATTTATGGAAATACGAAGTTGCTGATACTGATTGAATTATTCTAAATTGGCTTCTAGCTAACTTTTGTGAAGAGACCCTGAAACTGTTTTAGCCTCTCTGAAGGTTATGGATTCACTTCTCTGTTGTTTATATCTTCACGGGATTTGTCTGTTATCTTCTTTACTCTGTAAGTGTATTGTCATCATTGTTTACTGGATCATTTGAGGGGGAAAAGCAACCTCAGGAATGTCGGGGGAAATACTAAATATATTATTACATGCAGGAGTTCAAGTACATCTCATCAAAACGAATAGCTTGTTTCTATTCATCTGAGCCCAAGCTGCATCAGTTTACTGTATTGGTTCGAAGTATTCCTGTGTCGTCCGGAATCAGCTTCAGTGAAAGTGTTGAGAACTTCTTCACCCAGTACTACCCTGATACATATCTTTCACACATTATAGTTCGTCGAACAAGTAAACTTCAAAAGTTAATTGTAAGCATATCTGCCAAAGCTTCTCCTAGTTACTGTACTTGTGCAATGTTATCTTCTACTATCTATATCGAATGATGCCTTACCTTGGTTTACTGTTTAGAAACATTTTGAACATAATGTCTTAAAATATGTTAGTCCACAAGAACAATTTGAAGATCGAGCAAGTACAAGGCCAAGACACATAACAGAATTTTAGCTGAAACTCTCTGGATATTTTCAGGAGATCTATTAGGAATTTAATTGGAAACTATTTCTCAACTAAGTAATAAAGAAACTATAACACCCGTTTCAGAACAGTTGTGATAATCTCTGGAATCCTTTAAGAGTTTAAGTAGCTTACAATTAGCTCGGGGCAGCATAAACCATATAAATTTATGTTGTCGTAATATTTAGTGATAACCATAAAGGGGAGGTTAACTATAGATTATGAAAAGCCATTCTGCTAAATATATCCCTTTCAACATAAAAATACATGACAAAATATGAAAGAATATTCTAATAGGAGTTGCAAAGCTGAAACCAGCTATAAACAGTAAAGCATAAATATTTGAAAGGAATAATATTATATGAAGTTAGTAGAGTGATGATTTATGTGAATGAGTCGATAAAGAAGATTCAGAGCCTGAGAAAGAAGAGAATAAAATTAAGAGAAGCACTAAATAGCATACACCCCGATGTCGTACCCTATGCCACATATTAGCTTTTAATATGATTATATGCACCAAGTAACAGATTACAACTTGTGCTCCCTCCATCCCACCCAATTGTTAATATTTAGGTGGGGCACAGAGATTAAGAAAGATAAAGAAAAGAGAAGAAAAAGTGGGTAAGTTAACGGGACCTAGTAATATTAGTGAAGAAAAAATATGTGATTTTAGAAAATGTTAACAATTGGATGGGACATCCGAAAAAGGGAAGTGTAAACAATCTGTTGGGATGAAGGGAGTACAAGGCAATACTATTACTAGCGCACTAAGGCTATTTTTCACACATGGTTCAACTCTGACAATTCCATCAAGATATTTATATAAAATCTCAGGCTACTATAAGCTGCATCTATTTTATAAACCTTGTAGTACTAACAGGAACGGTGTGCCTATCTAAATAATTAGCTAAAAAGAGTACGACCTGTAGAGTTTCATTCACAGGGAATCGACACCAATTTCAAGTATATTGTCTCTGACTCTCTTACAATTCATAAGTGTAGGGAATAGTTTGTGGGTGTGTATTTATCAACTAAATTAATCCAATAAACAAATAAAACCTATATAATAAATAAGAGAAAAAAGAATCCAAGAATTAGGGTTCTTCAATTGGATATCAGGAATGTCTAATTTGTCTCTTGTTTTGCTAAAAACAATCATTCTAATGTTTTATAAAATCCCCTCCAAAGGTAAATTGTAGTGCCTACAGTCATCCATTAAATGCCACTCCCATGGTCGATCAAATTATGACTATAGACTATTAAGAACCAAAAATTATTAGTTTCACAATTCGCATATCAATCTCCCGATCTAATACTTAAATTGTGTCTACCAAATCTTGTACTGAAATTAAAACTCCTCTCCCGATTCGGATTCATTATAAGTCCTGAAGATTCAATTAGACATAACAAATCAACAAATACTACCCAACCCTTGGATAAAGGGATTGGCTACTCATGATAAGATAAAACAAATATAAATTAAGAACGCAAACCATGAGTTTAAGAATTGAAGTACGAAGAATACAACTTTAAAAGTTCCTTTGAAGTCCGGATGAATCCCTTCACTCTCCCTCTCAAAGTGTTTCTCGCGGTCTCGCCCTTCTCTCTCTGTCTCTATAATCTACGTATTTACGTATGTAATACGACTATCTATGGTACAATCCTTTTTAAAACCCTAATACATATGTTTTTATATACTCGGATGGGCTTTTAAGAGCCTTGTAATGCGTAGAAAAGAGAATTAGAATTAATAATAAAGCTCTGATATTAAAAATCCCGTCCAAATTTAAGGTCTTGAAAATCAGCTTTAACCTTGAACGTCAGCTTCAAGCCCTTTAAGTTTCTGCGTGTCTTCCATTGTAGCACCTCTTTTTGCTCCTTTTCTTTCAATATTATTTTACAAACAAAAAAAATAAATAAATCATCTTCAATCTCCATCCAAGTTAATACACTAATGTTAATCATGTACTAGGTAGTTACAAACCAAGGATAAATGAGGGAGAATATGCTACAAAATATGTCAAAAATTAGCATGTATCAAAAAAACTTATACCATTTCTGTGAGGTTCTACAGTGTATAAGTTAGTCAAAATTGGCCTTGATGGTTTTTGGAGGCTGTGAAGTTTGTGACTTTGTGTCATTAATATATTGTACAACTTCAAATGTCATAACTCAAATCTTCAATTAATGTTTATTTTTCTAGACTTTAATTATGTTGTCTTCTTTTTTGTTCTTCTGTATCCTGCAACTCAAAAACTGTAATTTTCTTAGAGTGATGCAGATAATTTGTCTAGGAGGCTTCTTCATATGAAATCAAGGAGGTCTACTCAACAGAAGGTTGGCCGTGCTAGATTTTTAGGTCGTAAAGTTGATCTTTTGGATCAATATGAAAAGAAACGTGAATTTCTGTTAGAAAGTGTCAGAATGGAGCAAGCTTTAGTAACTGGACAGGTAATGTACTTAAACTTTTTGAAACACAGTATATGATTTTGGCCAAATTTAAAAGGGTGGCAAGCGAATTTAAAAAATTCATATTACACAGCTCATATTTGAAAATATACATGGTAGTTCTCACCAAGTCACAATATTGTTAATAAAAATATTACCTATTTCACTGAATATATGATGTGAAAAAGGTATAAATGGTTCACTATAAGCTGTTATTACTTAATAGTGATACTCTATTACAGGTCTGATCAATATTCTCTATAAAACAACACACAGAATTTCGATATATATACAAGCCAGAATTTAAGATAGTTATTTAAGTTTTGCATGCCCTACCATTTAGCTAATTTTTTTTAATTATAGGAAGTTCCAGCTGCGTTTGTTTCTTTCAAATCACGATTTGGTGCAGCAATAGCTCTACACATCAAACAAGGTGCAAATCCTACAGAGTGGAATACTGAGACAGCCCCTGAACCCCAAGATGTGTATTGGCCCTTCTTTTCTGCGTCATTCATGAGAATATGGATTTCCAATTATATGGCTATTGTTGCATGCATTGTTCTTACAATTTTGTTCTTCGGACCTGTTCTTTTGGTACAGAGTCTTACTCATTTAAATCAGTTGGAGACTTGGTTCCCTTTTCTGAAAGGCATACTAAGTATGTAAGTGTTCCCCTTAAATATTTTGTGCTCTTTTGGTAGTTTTCCTCCATAGTCTATATCCCTTAAAAGGCTTATAAGGCTCTTATCTATGTTACCGTATAAATAGTTATGAAGATTAGGATCCTGAGGTTACCTCAACCGATTCAAAAGCTGTCTTAAAACAGTTTGTTTATTGAGTTTACCTGTTCAAGCATTGTTGTTACTTCGCTCGACTAGTCGCGACTAGTCGACGACTAGTCGAGCAGTCGGTCAGGTAAGCTCGACTGGAACCCCTCGACTTGTGTTTGTCACTATTTCGGGCGACTGGTCGTCGACTGGTCGACTGGGTCGACTAGTCGGGTCGACTGGTGCAGATTTGCAAAAAAACCCGACCCGGTAGCCCAGAATTTAGAATTCTGCAGTTTTTTACTTGTTGAACTTGTGTTTTGCAGTTTCTTGTTATGCTATGCAGTTTTCTGTTCTGCAGTTCAGTTCTATTACATTCTGATTTTCAGTTTAATTTTAGTGCAGTGTAGCCAGTAGCCACTGCAGCAGCCTTGCAGCCACTGCTGGAGTGCTGGTGGCACTTGCAGGCACTGCTGTGCAGGCACTGCTGTGCAGGCACTGCTGTGCAGGCACTGCTGTGCAGCCACTGCTGTGCAGTGTGTTTGCGACTTTGCGGAATTGCTGAGTTGCATTCTTGATGTGATTGACAATTGAGTAATATATAAGTAGTTAAGTATATAATATGTATATATATTAATATATATAATTTTATATCATATCGACTAGTGTCGACTAGTCTCGACTAGTCACGACTCGACTTGCCGGGCACCCCGGTCGACTCGACTCGACTTACCGACGTAACAACCATGTGTTCAAGTGTTATAGAACAATAAAACAATGTATTATATTATTTCATTACATGTTTTATTTATTGTTATTATCATTTTTTCTTGTAATTGACCATTATTAGTAGTTATTATAAAAGCATGCTAGTAAATTTGTTATGTGTTATTAATTGTTCTTTAAAATTTTTAGTTAACATAAAACTTTATACTGTAATCAAAATTTTAAACCAAAAATTATAAATAACTTAAAACATTTCAGTTCCTGGGAAAAAATATATGTATATAATATTTTAAATACATAACTATTAAAATTAATAACTTTTTTTTTTTTGAAAATGAACCGAAATTAATGGTAAAATAAGGTAATTAGTTTTATTGGTTTACAACATAACAAACAAACTGCTATATTTAGGTGTGATAATATACGTAATTGTGTCAGGTAATATTCGTGAGGTAACCTCAGGATCCCTATTCTTGATAGTTATGTTTTGGGCTTCGTGTCATGACATACTTGCAAGGTTCAAATTAACTTATTGTTCATAACCTTACTGGTTGGAAAGTCTAAAGTCTAAACAATTTTATTTTGTGATATACAGGAAACTTGTCAGTCAAGTTATTACAGGATATCTGCCTAGTCTTATTCTGCAGATGTTTCTGTATTTTGTGCCTCCCATCATGATAATGCTTTCTTCTATTCAAGGATATATTGCCCGCAGTCAGATAGAGAAGAGTGCATGCTATAAGGTACTCTGGTTTACCATATGGAATGTGTTCTTCGTAAATGTCCTGTCAGGATCTGTTCTATACCAGACTAATGTCTTTCTGGAGCTTAAAAAGATTCCCAATGTATTAGCTGTTGCAGTTCCAGGGCAGGTACATGCTGATTTGAAAAACTTGAACTAGTTTTTACAGAACTTGTATGCTATATATTGTATATATCGATAAATTATTTAGCAAAAAGAATGATTCGATAAAATAACCTCTCCTACTTTGTATAGTGGTAATATGCATGAGGAGCTCCTTGATGCATCTCCTGTTGAACATTAAAGTAGCTTGTTTCATAGATAGGAAGACATAGAACATAAATGTAGTTACTATGGTTCGTAACTTCGTATTTAGATGCTCTTTGCTTCTCCCTCCTCCATCAGTAAAATGACGGCTTAACTACGGCTTAACTACAAATTACCTCAACAACAATTTCTCTCACAAATACTATAGTCTATGTATTTTCTAGAACCTATAAATCTTCGCCAAACCAGAATCTATACAGACATGTGACATATTACACATAACTAATAATTTTTTTTATAAAACCAAGTGGGGTTAGATGACCCCACCTGCCATCCCTGCATCCGCCCCTTCCCCTCAGTCCTAAAACCAGTAAGGTAGTATCTCTTCCCTTGCATATAAAATCTGTACAAGGGAGATCTTTGAAGATGTGGTACTAATAGTTAAATTATCCTTGTTCAGATGAGAGGCCATGACCTAAAGCTTTAAATTCGTTTATTTAATTTGTATAGTCTGTGCTTCTTCAGCAGCAGTAGCTTAGCTCCACATACTTCACAAATTCATATTTCTTCAGTCTACAGAAGTCCACTTAATTTGTTTATCATTGACATATGACTATTAACTAGTAACATAATTGATAAGTATTAAATAACGACTCTATTATACTTCAGAAGAACTTTAAACTCAATAGAATGATGATATACAATATTATAACTGGTACTGTACACCATACAATCTCATTTGCTTATGCTGAATATATTTTGGGGTCAGAATCTCTCCCATTCACATATTTGAAAACCTACTTAGGGTGATCTGGTTTTTATAATGTTGATGAGTTTAAAGCTTTGTACTGACAAACATTAACGGGTCATATGTTTATCATTGACATATGACTATTAACTAGTAACATAATTAATAAGTATTAACTAACGACTCTATTGTACTTTAGAAGAACTTTAGACTCAATAGAATGATGATATACAATATTATAACTGGTACTGTATACCATTATATCTCATTTGCTTATGCTGAATATATTTTGGGGTCAGAATCTCTCCCATTCACATATTTGAAAACCTACTTAGGGTGATATCTGGTTTTTATAATGTTGATGAGTTTAAAGCTCTGTACTGACAAGCATTTAACGGGTCACTCAAAAAAATTACTGCAAGTGGCCATACATGGCTACAAGTAAATTAACAAACATCAAATATTTCTGTCTTACCCAAGTCCGGGTTTGGCTGTAGGGCAGGTGATATTGATAAATCAGGCAAAGAAATGAGGCTATCGTGGGTTTGAAAAGTTTAACGCTGGTCTAAAGAAATGAAAAACCTATTCTCTTTTAATAAATAGAAGTCGAGTTCTTAACATTTGAAAAAGAACAATAAATCGAACAGAGCAATTTGTAGTGTTACTGTGCCTAGATTCTGTCTTGAAACTATGAACTTTTGAGTGCGTTATGACCTTTATGCTACTAAAAAGAATTAATTTGTCCTGTATAGGCGGAGTTCTTTATTGCTTATGTTGTGACATCTGGCTGGACAAGTACATCTTCAGAACTATTTCAATTGGTGCAACTTATTTGGAGTTTTATAGAAAGGAATATTCTAGGCCGATCTGATGATCACTTAGAGGTCCCTTCAGTTCTATACCATCGTGAAATACCCAAGATTCTCTTTTTTGTACTTCTTGGTATAACATACTTCTTCCTTGCTCCGCTAATTCTGCCATTTATCCTGGTTTACTTCTGTCTGGGTTACATCGTTTTCCGCAATCAGGTTAGTGAACATGTTTCTTATTTTCCTGCTAAATAATTAAACTTTACCATGGCGTTACTTGTGTAGGAATGATGAAAGTGTATCTTAACTTTTTACATTTTTTCTTCCTATTAAGATGTCTTCTTTAGTGGCATAGCAAAGGTCGTAATTCTTGTAAATTATATTACAAATCTTGTAATCTACAATGGACTTATATCAAATTATCAAGCTATTCCGTCAGTGCTTATAATCTTGTAATCTACAACGGACTTATAAATGCATTCTGATTGATATAATGAATTCGTTAAATTCATTTTTAAGAATGAGAACTTTTGATGCATGTATTATCTTTCTGGTCTTTTTATGAAATCTCACCTATATTGTTGGTTGGGATCTCTAACTTTTCTTTGTAAGTTGAATTATTGTTCCTTCAAGAAGTCCCCCCCCCCCCCTCCTCCTACATGTATAATGCTCCTTCTTCAATATTTTCACAAAAAATAATGTGTATTAATTATTATATGTCTGTTCCGCTTGCAGTTTTTGACCGTATATTCACCAAAGTACGAGACTAACGGGAAGTTTTGGCCGATAGTACACAATTCGACCATTTTTTCCTTGGTACTGATGCACATTATTGCCTTTGGTATATTTGGGCTGAAAAACATTCCCCTGGCTTCTAGCTTTATGATTCCCCTTCCAGTCATGACTCTCTTATTCAACAACTATTGCCATAAAAGGTTCCTACCGATGTTCGATTCCTATGCTGCTGAGGTACATTGACACACCTCGATGACTGACATAAAAATGCATGCTCTCATTGTACGCATCTTACATATTAAATCTAATTTGGCGAGAGTTGAGCTATGGGTAGTGTCACGGACACCTCCTTTTAAAAATTTAAAAGAAGAGATATATCTATTCACGATTCAACTTCCAGACATTTCTACATATTCAAACTCTACGCATTAATGGTGTTTAAAACCTTGCACATCCCACCACCTCTTGTCCTCTCTTATGGCCCGCAGATAAAATCTTGTGTCTACCATTCCTATTAACATTTAAATTATTCTTGCATCCCCTGAGTGGGTTGTTCCTATCTGTTTCTTAGTTCTTTTACCCTTACTCTTACCCCGGGTATGGATCCCATGCAGTGTAATATATAATTATATCAACTGTGATTTTTTTGCTCAACCACCATGCAAAACTACAAACTTGCTTTAATTGACAACTGGCTACGTGTGCGCCTACTCAAGTGCTGCATATAACGTTTTGCAATTTCCAAGAAGCTGCAAACATTAAGAGATGTATGCCTCAGTTTATGTAGAATCCTTGGTTAGTCTCATGCTCAGTCAAGCAGCTAATGAAAAACTTTAGGACACAAAACTGAGGCTTCTAGTTGTATCTCTTTAACTCTTTCCAGTTGATTAACATATATAAGTAATGCAATCTTCATGATCCCTAAAGTATGACGGTACCCGTGGATAAAAGAGGCTGAAAGACAACTTCCACCTAGGTAATTTGACAAATAGGCTGTGTAATGACCAAGGAGCTTAGAGATGATTATCACAAAAGCTCTCTGAAAATTGTTACCAAATTAACAATGGAACCTGGAAGACCCTCACTTATCACCCCCCCCCCCCCCTCTCCCCCCTCTCCCCCCACACATAAACCCCCTGATATAAAAAGGAGGAGAGTGTAGGAAACAGAAAGATGAAGAAATTTAATTAACTATAGACAAGAACGGGAAATTAATTTGCTCACCTCGTTCTTTTTCCCAGAAGCATCCACTATTTTCCCCCATCCAAATACTTGAACATACAGAGGGATATGAATATAAGACTCTAACCACCTAGTTCTCAATTTTCTCCATCTCTTAAAAACTCTGAAGGTGATCACCTAGTGAAATTCAATATGCTGATAAGTTTCATATTCAGTTGAAATTTTTTCAAGTGCTTACAATATTCAAAATTAATGAAAATCGGTTGCTGGAAGAATACGGGTTGTCAAAATCACACCATGCAGTTGTATGTACTTGGTATAATAATAGAAAACTAATAAGCTAATGTAACTAATTTGAAAATGGATAGGACTGATGAATTTTTAATATATATATCACTATCATATAGTACATCTATTTTTTTCCATTAACAACACCCAAATGTCTACTTTATGTGTATGTTTAAAGTTCGTTGTTCTTTTATAATGGGGAGGGGGGAAAGAAATTGTTGTATGTTCAGCTATGATTTACATGTACTGTACTCATGTCTCGCAGTGTCTGATAAAGAAAGACAAATATGATCAAAGTGACGCTACAATGGATGCTTTTTATGAAAAACTTGTCACTGCTTATCGTGATCCGGCTTTGTCGCCAATCCAAATTACTGAAAACACTGACGGGCACCGATCTCCCCTTCTTCAGGCTATTGGAATCTAAAGTTGGGAGGTATTTCATTTCGTTAGTCCCAAAAAACAAACTAAAGCAATGTTTATGGTTTCTGATTGTGATAGATCACTGTTTACTTGTAATCATCATGTTTTCATACTATGTAGCCTTGCTACTTGAGTGGTATCTCATAAATAAGAAAATGTGAGCTTTTTGTGTATTATTTTATATGATACCATATATAAATGTATGTGAGCTCTTATGTTGTGCAAAATAATGCTTTATAGTTTAAGCACGTGTAATAGTGATGCACTTCTGTTCCAATGTGGTTATCCAGTAGTAGCAATTTGCAGGAATTCCCTTGCATAATCTCCTGTTAGAAGCTTTTGCTCTTCTTGTGCTGAGCTGTTTTAGACCCATTATTCTATGGGGTAGGCCCTATGTATTTGTACTTCTTTTATATATAAATATGACTATTCATCTATCAGAACTGTTGGCATAGTTAGAGTTCCGTTTCAAATTAATCTAAAATGAGTTAATTCAGTGAAAAAGTAACACTAACCAAGCCGAAATATTATCAAGCTATCGTGACACAATAATAATAATAGAAATGAGGCTTATGTGCTAGTTAAATTCACCTGTATATATGATTTGAGATGTGTTGTTACAATTAGCTTAGAAATGAGTTCAATTATAGCACCATCTATTTAGTAGATTACTTTTTTTTTTTGGGGCTCGTGTGTGTGTGTGTCTCTATTGTACTGAGAGTGCCTTCTCTTCGCTTGTTGTCTTACCTTCGGATTCTTTGCCACTAGGCCCACAACCCATAATTTTATTTTCGCTGAACTTCAATGTGAAAGATAACCTAATGTTAAAGATAACCTATCTGTGAATCTCATAGTCCTTGTAAAGAAGAATAAACAAGAAATCCTACTGTAATTTAGCATAGTAGAGAAGTCTAAACATAATTGATTTCCTCCTTATGTCGTTCGCAATGTGGTATGCTATGTAAATCTTGACTCCGTATAAATATGTCTTGCATAAAAATAAGTAAATAACTCAAAGTTCTCCCCTTCTTACTACATAGCATAAGTGGAACAGTTTAATGGTGTCAGTAAATAGAGCAGGTGTTGATTGACGAATGTAGAAATGATGTCCATTTTGGAGATAGTTTCTGCAGTAGCCATGTCTAATGACTCAAATTCAAATTTGGCATGTGTTTATCAAAACATTCTTACATAACCAGGAGGTAAGAAGACTTGCATGATCAACATCCCTGCAGTTCATTTTCAAGGGCAAATTAAGGACAGCCTATTTTCTGGACTTCAGAGCACATAGGAAATTGGTTTGGGTTAGCTACCCACGAAAGGAAGAACAGAAGAGGTTTTTTCAACCAGGTCAGCTAACCTGTGATATTAGTAGTAGTCCCTCAGCCACACCTGAACGAGTTGGTGTGTGTCCTTTTAGCTAAGCTATTAAGAAAGGGACTTTCAATTGACAAGTTTACTGATGAGCTCAAATATTTTAAAGCCAAATATCTTGCTTGAAATGAAGAGAATGTGGCTTTTACTACGTAACTTTGCATATAAGTTTAGAATTGCATTGGGATATACGTTTAGAATTGTAAGTTAACTGATGAGCTCAAATATTTTCTACTTAATGTATCCCTTTACTTTGCCAGTATGCGCTCCTGTTTAGCATCCTACCCCGCATGTTACAGAATGGGAATACAAGCTATTCAGGATTTGAAGTTCCTGCTGCATTGTGTTTGCAAGTCCTTGATTCATTTGTATCTGTGTACTTGCATGCAATTAGCATCTCAGTCTACCTGGATTCAGTATTTGATGTTCATGCTGACTGTACCGATTTCCATCCCATTCCTAGCGTTGTTTAGGATTTATATGGATACCGACACCACATTTTCATCTGTAAATATGCAAAAAAGAAAATAAAAATAAAAAAATTGTCAAGTCCGACACTTGGACACCTATGGATATTAGATTTGTTTGCGTAACACAACAAATTATTAAACTTTGATTTATATTTTTGCTACTTGCTACTACTCTTGCATATAGATAAGAATTTGTTGAATCCTCGTGTATATTCGTGAAATGTGGATTCTGGATTTTATATAGTAGTGGTTAAATTTGCAAACCAGATAATTTATATGCTATAAAGAGAAACTAGCCTTGGCAAACAGAAACATATTGGATATTTTTTGTCTGTTTTGTACAATGGTAAAGGGTCTACATTCCCCACCAACAAATACCGTCTCTTTCGACTCTGCTTTCTTGTTAGCACTGGGGAAGATTGGTGCTGGAAAAGACATCTAAGCTGTCTCAGTTACGTATCTGGTGTAAATTTATACTAGTTTCTAAATTTCCTTTTGTCATTGTTGAAACCTTAAATAAAATATCTTAGTTATCCTAAAATTTGTGATTTTTCTCTCGAAAGCATGAGCTCAAGATACCTAGGATCAGTCAAGTAAAAACTTTCGAGTTTGCGATTAATTTTGATCAAATTATTTTTTGTGATTGTATTAGATGTTTGTTCCTGAATCCTGACTCTGTTGCTAATATAGCTGTTTCAAGTATGTGATCAAGTAATCTAAATTACGACCTGCAAATGTCATGTTTGTTTTCTCGGAGAATTTTATAATGTAGTAGTTAATTTTGGAAATTCTTAAATAATTAGAAATCATTGGTTTTATCAATGGATCTGTTTGTAGCTTTTGTTCCAGGTGCAACAAGGTAGGAAAAACAACTAGTCCCTCTCTGGACACTGATAACTCCAATATTTTTGTTTATTTACAGCTTAAATTATTCATTATTAACTGATTTAATATTACATGTTGAACCCAAAGACTAATTTAAAAAGAGCAACAACACTGACTACATTTTAATAGAAAAGTTGGTCTCAGCTCAAGTCCCAGACCAGCCACGGTATGCAACATTTTTTACACTTTGGTTCAGTCAAAGCATCTCCAAATTATAACGGCCAGACAAAATTATTAGTTCACATCTTAAAATTTAATGTAAAAATTAATAATCTTGTCTAATTTTATTTTTGTTGTTGGCCGAACACAGAGAAGGAGAGCTTCCATGTGGTTTCCTGAGAGCCGAAACTAAAAATTTACAAGGAGATGTGAACAAGCAGTAAAGACCTTATTCAACTTATTTACAAGTTGACAGGATCTTCATCATAAACATACAAACAAACAGACACAGATATGTACATCTATAAATACAACCCTAATGCATAACGAAATCATAAGGACATAGAACTAGTCGAGAACCAACTTAAGAACTATGGCTAGGAAGAGAAAGGTTGGAGAAGCTGTGATCGAGAGAAGCAATGATGAAGGAAACATTGCTTGGGATGATATGGTGAAGGAATCAGCTTCTGCTTCTGAAGTGGATGTTGGTGGAGTGCGACGAGCTAGAAAGAGGTTCGTTGGGGTTCGTCAAAGGCCATCGGGGAGATGGGTTGCTGAGATTAAGGACACCATACAAAAAATTCGAGTATGGTTGGGTACTTTTGACACAGCTGAAGAAGCAGCAAGAGCCTACGATGAGGCTGCTTGCTTGCTTCGTGGAGCCAATACTCGTACTAATTTCTGGCCTTCTCCAAATTCATCATCTTCAGCTCCTGCTCTTCCTACGAAGATTACAAATCTTCTCCTTCATAGACTCAAAGCCAGAAATAATTCTTTGGCTGCTGCTTCATCTATGTCTTCGCCTCCCACGAATCATGTGGAGAAGGAGCAAGAAGAATGTCAAGATGATGTGCAGGAGTTTTCGGACACCCAGTTCACTGATTTTCTTAATGACACAGAAGATTATGTTCCCCTTCAAGAAATGTTTACTAGTGCCAGTTCAGATACTAGTGAACATTACAGTACTACTACAAACAGTACTTTTGAGCCATACTTTGATGAAAAGGATAATATTACTGAGGTGAATGAAGTCGATGTTGACTATAACTGTGCTGACTTGGCTGATCAGTCTTCTGGTAGTCAGTGCTCAAGTGATGTGACAAATGATGAAGGGAAAATCGAAGAAGATGGAGAAGAGGACACTGATACAAGTGCTATGGATTTACACTTTGTTGACGAACTTGAATCAGCTTTCTCTTGTCCTTTCGAAATTGCTGAGGAAATAGCTGAACAAGCAAGTTATGAGGGCGAGCCAATGATGATTAGCGAGGCAATGGAGAGGATGAAATACGAAAGGAAGTTCTCTGCCTCTTTATATGCATTTAATGGTGTGAATGAATGCTTGAAGCTGAAACTTCGATCAGCAAATGCCACTCAGAAAGCTGGTCCTGATCAGCTGTCTAAACTCAAGAATGCATGTTACAATTACCAGAATAAACGGAAGGAAGAAGAAGAAGAAGAATGTGAGGTAGTGGGAGAGACAAAACAAGACCAAGAAGTTGAAACTTGTACTAATGAGGGTGAATTATCACTCTGGAACTCTCTTGATCTTCAACCCATTTGCTATGTTAACTAGCTGGTAGATTATTTTTAGCTTATATAATTCATAAGCTAACTGATCTCAACTAGCCTAGTTCTCTCTTCTATTTCTCCAAGTTGCGGCGCTCACTGAAGCAGGCTCACTTGATCCAATGTAGTTTCATACCAATATCCTCAAAATGGTTCATCCTCTAAATTATTTGATCCAGAATTTGTTTTAATTTCAAACCGAACATGAATCTCTCATCAATTTAACACATTTAAACTAATTTTATCGTGATTTAATCATGTTAAATATCAAAGTGCTCATTTGTTGTTGAAGTGCTCATTTGATTCAATGTACTATATGATCAATTTTAACAAAGACGGGTTGTACATGGCATGGTGTGTTGGTAACAGCTTATTCATATCCAGAGTGAGTTTTAAACCATGCCTCGTAGTTCAACAACTCTTTAGGAGAAGATTAAGAAATATCATTTATCCGCAAAAACAATTTATTTTCGCTGTTTGGAACCCTTTGACAGTATACAGTTTCCTGGCTGTTAACTTGCCTTTGAAAATCTGTATCTTTAATGGATTTGTTAACTGAAGAGGCGCCCTTGAGAATGTAGGAAAATATATATATGAGTTCAGCTGGAGCAATGTAGCCAAAAGTGCCTGCAAGTATGTTTCGGGTAGAAGTTTCAGGACTTAGTGTTAACGGAGGAATTCGGTGATAATCAATTTGGGGAGGGTTGTTGGAATTGTGGTAGTAGTTGACAACGTAGGTTAATGGGAATTAGGGTTTATGATTTGGGGATGACTGAGATTGTATGTGAGAATAGGTCGCAATTAAGATTGAATATCGAATTCTCTCTTGTTCGCAAGCTTGCATCGTACCATACAATGTGCTTACGTACCCTATTTATAGGGATCAAGCCATACGTAGTTCTCGGAGAGCAAGTAACCCATGGGGGCAAGTTTCCTTGTTTAAAGAGCGGAAAAATTGGGATCATTGTCCTTGACATATCATAATGAGTTGTCATGGTCTTGCTATTATCTCGGGATAAGATGATTAAATTATTGATCCGAGATTATCGGGATCAATACTTATCTAATAAGAGATAGCGAAAGATCAGCTCTGTGCATATCAAAAGGGCAATATCTTTCAACTTTCCTAGTAAAGCAAAGTTCACTAACCTGAATGGTATTTAATTAATATAATTTAAATATTTTTATTTATCCTAGGTGAGACTCCTCACCTTACGAAATTATCTTCAAGCCTTTTTGGGCGAAGTTATCTTCAAACCTACGGGGGCGAGATTGCCCATTAGATCCTAGGGCGAGGTTGGCTAGCAACCATCAGGCGAAGCTGTCGACCGATTCTCGGGCGAGAATGTCTATCGAGCGGCAATACCTGGATTGAGCCCAGATTATGCATAATCCTCGCCCAGGAAGGGAGAGGTTGGCTAGTAAATGGGTTAGGCCCATAAAAGATTCTTTATTATCACAAAGGTTTACTGATCCAGTCCTCCCATTCTCGACCCAACAGAGGGCGAGGCCACCGTAAAAGGCGAGATCGTCATTTTGGCAATAACACTTAGCAATCTTCCTGCACCAAAGTCAGCGACAAGGCCTCCAGTTTGGAGTTCGACAGAATGTTATTGCTTGATGAACCATAGGAAGACCGAAGAGGACAATATCTATCCTTTGAAGTCCTAGTTTTTTGGGATATTTCCACTGAGCATATTCTTGGAGAGGTTTAAATGTTGTAAGTGACAGTATTCGAAAACTGGTGTTGTTTGAAGTCATTTTTTGTCAAGGACCAAACTTCAATATTAAATTTATTCGGGTATTCAGATAGAGTTTATAAGAAGAAAAAGTATGGATAATAAGAACACAATTAGGGTTTTGGGGTTTTTGAGTCTGCTCTTGAGAGTATGTTAATCAATAATGATTTTCGGATCCCCCTCAAGATGCCTACGTACCCTATTTATAAGGATCAAGTCCACGTAGTTCTATTCGATTTTGGTTCTGATTTGTACTAAGCCCAACCCATATGTGCGTCGACGGTAAGGTATCTATTATGCGTTGGCAGCAAGTTATCTTTATTAGGGAAAATCTAGATTGTTCCACCGCCTTCGTCATTGGGCTATTTATGTTATTGTGTTCGTCATCAAGCTATTAAGCCCATAACATTTTGATGATATTGACCCATTAGGTTGTTAGGCTATCATTGGCAAGTACCCATTAAAAGTGACTTGTGTTGACGGCGATGTCCTATATTGTGTAGTCGTTGGCATGAGTCTTTGATCATAATATATTTATGAGCTGCTGACAATGCATGGTTAAAAATATTCAAGTCACGATATTGTATCAACAAGTCCCCAGAATTTTATGAAAAGATTTTTCATAAAATTCTTATTTTTGTAGTCCTTCAACATTAACACAACCATCAAGTCTTACATGACTTGTATGGTATAATTTATTTCTTTGGTGGTCTTCAGCAAGAAGTGTAGCTAACAACAAATGCATCATGTCGATGATCCCCTTAAATTCATAATTTGACTTTGCTTCATCACATGATTGAAATCTGATAACCTTATAGAATTATTTCTTCACATGTTCTTTGGTATCAATGTATTAGCTTGCGATAGCAGCGAGGTAACTAATAGAACATAGCTTCATGCCGACGATTTGCGATAATCCAGGTGCCATCAAGTCATTGGCAGCGAGGTAATTAATAGAACATAGCTTCATGCTGACGACTATAAATTTGTAATTTGACCTTCATGTGTGCATCTCGTGACAATGTACATCATTTGGAGCAAATTCATCATTGACGTCATGTTGACCTTTTCTCGTTTGTAATCGTACTCCACCATGCCGATGATATAATTATATTTTCTTGTGCCCAAAGGTTACTTGTAGTGCTGTGGTCTTTGGCAGGACGAGTTAAATGAGGGTTACCTTTGGTCTTTGGCAGCAAGGGTAGCTAACAAATTTAACTTCATGCCGATGACTCTATCGAATTTGTCTTTGGCAGTTACCTTTGGTCTTCGACATGAAGGGTTGTTAACAAATTTAACTCCATGCCGATGACTCCATCGAATTTTTATCCTGATTTTAATGACTAATGCTCACTAAAACACCCATAACTTTGTGTAGAGAAAATTTGTTTTCATGATCCGTCTTTTGCATGAGAAACTAGACTCCGATATATTTTTAATGATGTATAATTTGCTGCCCAATAAATTCCATAGGAAAACAGTTTATTCCGCGAAGTCAGGCCTTGTGCAGTTTCCAGATTTCTGCTTTCTTATCACTTGCTTTGTCTTCTTGATTGATTTTCAAATGATTTTGATTTCTTACCACTTTTGTACCTTCTGGCTTCACCATCATCGGCATCACATGTTGTTATTTCTATTTACTAATACTACACCCCTTCATGCCAATGCACGAATAAAAATTTCATTATTGTGCTTTTATATTCCTTTTTCTTGATGACTCAGTAAAACTATTGTTGCTCGTTGTAGAGGCCTAAACCCTTATATTGTACCATCATTGAATACTCGTTGATACCACCATTGAATACTCGTTGACGTTGTAGAAGTCCCCAGAATTTTATGAAAATTATTTTCATAAAATTCTCATTTTTGTTCTATATCAATGACTAAGTGACAATTCCATCTGTCCACGGATTTTTTAAAGTGCTTTGGCATCAACGTATTACTTGAGTAGCAAAGGAATGCCGCCAATGCGTATAAGCAGTCATCATTCTCATGATTTCAATGTGATGTGAATGATTTTGCTTCATCATTAACATAAAGATGTAAATTTTTCCTTGTCCCTGATGATAAAGCTCAAGTAAGTTAGCTTTGGGGTACACTCTAGTCTTCGTCAAGACATCTTACCCGTCAAGTTTTGTTTTGCCGAACCATCATAGCATGAAAGCAATTTTTTGGTTCAGCTTGTGCTTCCAATCCTCAAAATATAGAAGACTATATTTGATCTGGATTGCGCAATGTGAGATATACTCTGTGATCTGTAAATTTTTAAATCTAAAAAACTGTAGATCACCACTTTCTCATCTCGGTCGAACCATCATAGCTTCTCACTGAAGCATATATCCGGCCCGATATATCCTCTGCCCCCAAGTGACTTATTGCTTCATCAAAGAAGTGGTTTGTCACTAGTCTAGGACGGATATATATTGTATCCCCATGTCAGTGTCGACAGATCATAAGTCTAGGA
This sequence comes from Heracleum sosnowskyi, assembly GCA_030848705.1. NCBI lineage: Eukaryota > Viridiplantae > Streptophyta > Magnoliopsida > Apiales > Apiaceae > Heracleum > Heracleum sosnowskyi. The sequence goes on along the minus strand of CM061239.1, from coordinate 44,269,756 downwards.
TAATAGATTAATTTGTTGTCCCCAAGTGATCATCAATATATCACAAGTTTGGGACATATTCAATTTGTTGTCCCCAAATGATCGTCGATTGGTCACAAGTCTAGGATAAGAATTGATTTGCCCCCTAAATTTTTTACGATGAGTCACTAGTCCAGGACTGAAACGAATTCGTTGCCCCCAAGTGACCTTCGTTGAACACTTGTTTGGGTTGGATTAATATTTACACCCCGAAGTAATTCACTCTTCAGCAAGATTGGATCATTGGTCTGGGATAGTCAATTTCTTGCCCCCATGTGATCGTTGATTGATCATAAGTCTGAGGCTTGATTGGTTGTCCCGTGTGATCGTCAAGAGATCACAAGTCTGAATATTGATCAATTGTTTCTCATTTTCTGGTATTTGGCGATGCATCACTGGTTAATGACCCAAGTGATCGTCGTTGAAAATTCAGTTTTCACCCCCACATGATTTACACAAATTGATGAAGAGTAAATTGTTGTTTGGGATAGATCGACTTATGTCCTTTAGTTTTTTGTCATCCTCTTGATGATGACATTTCTTCAAACTTGATGCCTCCAAGTATTTGACGACAAGTCACAAGTTTAAGATTGTAACAAATTCTTCGCCCCTATGTGATCCTCGTTAAACTACTCGTCTCCGTTCGATAATATTTTAGTCCCCAATGGCTTGTTAGTCATAATGAAATTAAACCATTAAGTTCTATCATAATAATAAAAATCGAACATGCATTTTGACATTGTGAAAGAAAATTGAAATTTTATTAACATATAACTCATATAGTATTTTTAACAAAATAAAACTTAATAAATACTAGAATAAATATCCTGCTAAGAAGAACAAATTATAAGATTGTCAACATCATATTATTTAAACTTATCTGATGGTGTCGATGATAATCTCCTGATCTGCATAACATCCAAAGTTTCGAGTTTACATAGCATGCTTGAAATTTTGTATTGTATTTCCTAGTTGGGCATGAGTTTGCCGGATCTTTCTTTCCAACTTTCCAATCGTTCTCGCAAAAGAGCTTCTTCATCTTGTTGGTTGTTACAATAACTCATGCGATCATCATCATTATCCCTCTTGTCATAATCATTACGTCGATAATGGTAGTAGTCCTCATCACCTCCATAACCACCATCATGAATGTTTTCTCGATTTCTGCCATTATTACCACGTACGCGGCCATGGCCTCCCTTTTTCCCTCTACTATTGTTTTAACGATTGTAATAATCATGGGGTGAAGTGTCTTCATGAAGTGGTGACCATCCAGATGATCTGCCAGGTGTTCTATGACGATGCCAATCCCTCGATCTAGATCTTCTTCTATTTGGTGAGTGTTCTCCTGAACGTGATTGTCGATGATGTGATCGATCACGTGAAGGTGTTCCTTCACCTAGGTTATGTTGGTGTTGACGTTGTTCATTGGCTAGTTCTTTTTCACCTATCTTTTGAGAGTTGGATCGGTCTTTTATCGACATGAAGATGCTTCTTGCGTCGCTAATATAAGGTTGTTGTTCGTCTTGATGACGATGACCCTCATTAGAAGTTCTGCCTAGATGGACTTTGCGACCATTGTTATCGATAACGATTCCGGTCATGGTGGATGTGCCATGTTGAGTGTTGTTGCCGATGACGAAGTTGGTGGATGGGTTGTCTTTAGATGGTCCGTCGGGTGCTCTACGATTATGACGATCCAATGATCTAGATCTTCTCCTTCTCCGTGATCGACCCCCAAGAGGTGATTGACGGTGGGGTGATCGACCACGTGGGGATACTCTTCTGCCAAGGTTTCAATTGAGACGACGACGTTCAGCAGCGAGTTCTCTTTCACGATCATCAAACTCTCTTATCCTTCTTTGAATCTCTTCATCACGAAGTTTTGTAGCTTCGTTCATCCATGCCAATGACCCTTCAAAATCTGCCTCGCCGAACATGCGATTGAAATCTCCTTCTAGATTTCTTTCTCTTATGGGTGTATTTTCTCCTCTCTCCTGAGTATTGGATCTGTCTCTTAACGCCAAGAGGATAGTTGTTGCATCCCTAACTGAAGGCTGTTGTTCATCTTGATGAAGATGACCCTCATGAGAAGTTCTGTCTAGATGGATTTCTCGGACATCGTTGTCGACGACGATTCGGGTGATAGTGGATCTGACAAGTTGAGAAGTATCGTCCACGGTAAAGTTGCCGAACAGATTGTAAGTGAGAATATGAGTCAGATAAGGTGTTTGACGAGCCATTGAATTTTCTTCCTTTTTCTCTAAATGATTCCCACAGACGGCGCCAATTGTGAAGTCAATTTTCATCAAGGACCAAGCTCCAATATTAAATTTATTCGGGTATTCGGATAGAGCTTATAAGAAGAAAAAGTATGAATAATAAGAACACAATTAGGGTTTTGGGGTTTTTGGGACTGCTCTTGAGAGTATGTTAATCAATAATGATTTTCGGATCCCCTCTCAAGGTGCCTACGTATCCTATTTATAAGGATCAAGTCCACGTAGTTCTATTCAATTTTGGTTCTGATTTGTACTAAGCCCAACCCATATGTGTGTCGGCGGCAAGGTATCTATTCTGCGTTGGCATCAAGTTATCTTTATTATGGAAAATCTAGATTGTTCCACCGCCTTCGTTATTGGGCTATTTATGTTATTGTGTTCGTCATCAAGCTATTAAGCCCATAATATTTTGATGATATTGACCCATTAGGTTGTCAGGCTATCATTAACAAATACCCATTAAAAGTGACTTATGTTGACGATGATATGTCCTCTATTGTGTAGTCATTGGCAAGAGTTTTTGATCCTAATATATTTATGAGCTGTTGACGATGCATGGTAAAAAATATTCAAGTCACAATATTGTATCAACATGTGTGTTTCCTGAAAGTTGATTTGTAGATAAAATAAGAGGATTGGACATCTTGCCAGTCTTAGGTGGTAACAAATCATTAAATCGATTCAATGATAGGTTAAGAAAGGTGAGGCTAGTCAAACTATCAATGCATGGAGGAATTGCTCCAACGAGCTCGTTATATGTGAGACTTAAATATTTTAGTTCTGTTAACTGCACAAGTGTTACAGGAATGGTCTATTCATATAGTTCCTACCAAAGTCCCAAGTATATAATCTTTGTTAAAAGACCTAAATATTAAGGAATTGGACCGTAAAGCTTATTACCATTTATGCTCAAACTAAAAATATTATTCAGGTTTCCAGTTCACAAGGAATGAAGCCTTGTACGTAATTGTAAGTAAGATGTGGAAGAGTCATATCAGTTGGACTACCCAAAGTATGCGAACTGAATCATAATTTTGACTACTCTTAAGCCTTAGTTGTTAGCACCAGCCACCGGGAGACTTCTGACTCTATCTAGATATGATGGAAAAGTGCAATTAAGAGGATACGAACTAATGTCCGTGCAGTTAAGATTGGTCAAAAAACCCAAGGTTGTAGGGACGGACCTGTGAGATTGTTTCTCCTGAGAACAAAACTAACTAACTTGGTCATATTTCCCATTTTTACGGGGAGTTGATTGTTAGCTGAGTGAAATTAGATAAAGAAAAGAAGTAGCTGGCCTGTGAGAAGATTCTGCAAGAGATCAAGGTAGGTGAGTTACGAAAGCATACCAGTTTAATGGCTGAGGAAGCTTCCGTTAGGCTGCATGACCGCAAATTTAGGCTCTAACCAAGTACAAGTCCTATATAAAGGCCACTTAAAATTTAAACGGGTTAAATCTCAAAGTGGCCACTGAAGTCTGGGCCATATATCAATTTACTCACTCAACTTATCGGGGACTCGTTTGCACCACTCTAGTAAAGAGTAATGACAGAGCCGTTAGTCGGGCATGTTGACCCAGCGAAAAATGTTTTGACCTTAACGGGACTTACAACTGGAAAACCTTGCACAAGTGGAACACTACGTGGAGTCCATCTAAGCCCTTCCAATGTATAAAACAATTTTCAGACATATTTCACATATTATAGACAGTCGGGCAATTAGGAGAGAATTAGGGTGCAAGTGGAGAATTGGGGGTGAAAACCCTAATTGAAGCAATTGACAACGATCATTCAATTCAGTGGGTTAATTTGCATACATCGTGAGGAGGAGTTCGAGTAACACTACACATTATCAAGCCGGGTTTCATTTTTCTTCAATCGAAGGTACACATGATTCATACTTGTATGAACCCTAGTTTTTGTTTTGCTCTATTTTTCTACAAATGTTTGGAGTAATGTTTATATATGTTTGTTGTCTTCATTTATAGCATGTCTACTACTCTCTACCTTCACCATCATGGTGATTTTACCCCCGCGCCTAATATATCATATGTAGGTGGAAAAACTGAGGTTATAAAAGATTTTGATTGTGATACATTTTCTTTTCGTGACATTGAAGACTTTGATGTGAAATATGAATATGATGCTAATTCCCTTGTCTACTTTAAGTGTGATGGACATAGTTTTAAAAAGGGGACTATGTTAATTTATGATGATAAATCAGTGAGAGAGTTGACTGCTTTAAGTAAGCCTTATGGTAGGATAGAGTTGTATGTTGACCACTTTGAGCTTGATGATTTGATTGATGTTCCACACACTCCCAAACAGACCAAACAAAACAGTATTGCACCAGATAAAATGATTGAAATAGAAACTATAGGGGGTCCAGCTGAGGGTGAGGATGATGAGGTGGGGTATGAGAATGATTTTAGTGATGAGAGTGATGATCCGGATGATCCAATGTATAAATATGCAAGTGGAACAGAGGATTCTGAGGAAGAAAGTTTAATTCCTGATGAATTAGATATGTGTGATAGCGATGATGAAATGCATACTCTCGGGAAAAACAAGAAGAAATTTAAAGAGGGGCTCTATAAGGCTACGAACCTACCAACCAAATCTCCTAGTGAAGAGTCTGATTTTGACTCTCAAAATCTAAGGTCTCTGTCCTCCTCAAATGAGGATGAAAATGCAGTAATAGGCTATGTTGGTCCCCCAAATCCCAAAAAAGAAGAATGTGTAAGAAAAAGGGTAATACTGATGGAGTTCCAATGTGGGAGGTTGGTCAACAGTTTGTCAATATGGCTAAGTTTAGAGATACAGTGAGAAGTTATGGAGTGATTGATAGGGGGTACAATTTGTCACTAATGATAGTAGAAGTTGCTAAGTATCCTGTGAGGGTGACTATCCATTCTATATTTGGTGTAGTAGGGACAAAAATAGTGAGTCATGCACAATAAAAACACTAGTTGATACTCATTTGTGCACCAAACCATATACTAACAAGTTGGCATCCGTAAAGTACTTGTGTGACTTGTTTGGCGATAGAATTAGGAAGAATCCTCAATGGACCTGTAAGCAGATGGCTGAGACAATAAAGAATGAGTTGGAAATAGAGGTGCCCAGAATAAAAATTTTGAGGTTAATAAAGATGGCTCTTGAAGGAATAGCTGAAAGCCTTAAACAACATTACTCTAGGGTGAGGGATTTTGGACATGAAGTGTTGCTTAGTAATCCACAGAACACAGTGAAAATATCAACCACTAGACTGAATGAAGATGATCTTGTTAAATTTAAAAGAATATATGTCTGCTACTTTGCTTTGAAAGCTGGTTGGAAGGCAGGGTGTAGGCCACTTATAGGATTAGATGGCTGTTTTCTAAAAACTGTGACTGGGGGCCAACTTCTCTCGGCTGTAGGGAGAGATGTGAACAATCAAATGTTCCCAATTTGTTATGCAGTTGTAGAATCAGAGGACATTGATTCTTGGAGGTGGTTCTTAACTTTGATGAAAGATGATTTAGACCTGACTGTTGGCCATAGATTGACAATTATAAGTGATCAACAAAAAAGCTTAGAAAATGCTGTGAAGGAGCTCCTACCTAGTGTTGAACACAGATTCTGCACAAGGCACTTATGTGCCAACTACAAGAAGACGTAAAATCATATATTTGATTACTTATGTGTCATTATATAGTTTACCATTGTTAACTTCATTTTACTAGCATAAAAACCCGTGCAAGGCACAGGCCGCTAACTTAGATTATGATTTTAAACTAAATTACGCATTATCAATGTCATTTGACATATATGATTGTATATTTTTGATGTTCATAGAGTTTTTATTGTTAATGTTATGATTATGTTGTGCTTGCTTAAATATGTTGAAGTTTATAATGTGAAAACTAATACGAGTAGTTTTGATAAATCATGTCTGTTTTTAATTTTGTTGTGGATCATAGAATAAAATTAGAGTGTTCTATGGATGTTTTCTAATTAAGAAGACATTTTTAAAATTATAATCCTAAAATTTTTCCAGTTCTTCAAAAATGATGCATTCATTTAGTTCATCTCCGACAATATTCAAGGTAGAAACTAAATAGCCTTCAAGATGCTGCAGTATGAGATTGTAGGTTTTAGTAATGATTTTACTCAAAAGCTTTCCTAAATCTTCTAATACTCTACTTAGGCCTTGCGTTTTCAGTTCTTAAAACTTTCTTTGTAACTCTTTTATGTCTTTTCTTCTGACTTCTTGATTTTAAGCATTTTTTACCTTTATTTCTCTTCCACTGTCTACCTAACTTTCAGAACATAGGACAATGTAGCTAATTGACTTAAGTGGAACTACCTTGTGCCAAATCATTCTATTATTAAGTACGTTTGGTACCATTTCGATGTGTTTAAATTCTTCCAAACAAACATACTTTTTTTTAACTCTGGACTTGAGAATTGATCAATTATGGATGGATAAATATTTTTTGCTTATATCATCGTAAGTTAAAATTGCTCATATGCCTTCTGAGTTCTGTCCGTGTTTTGACAATGAATTCATCCTTTATTTTTTTCAAAATACACATCTTTAATAATTAAAACACGGGTCATTTTTCTAGCAATTAACATAAATTTCTATTCTTTGCGGTTAATTTTTTTTTCTAGGTATGGTTGCACATTTTTTTTTGTCTGTTACAATGTACTTACTTTAGTTTATATAGATAATTTGATTGATCAGGGACTATAATTTTAAATAACCTGGGCTGTATAATGTGATTTGATCTGATCATAATGTATGATATGCAATATCATGTTTTTTTTAATTTGTTATGGACTATATATTTTAATCTATTTATTGTTTACACAAATTATTATCAAAATTTTAGAATATATAATTCATTTAATTGTTTTGTTGTACTATCTATTTATTTTTATTATCTCGCCTATAACAATATTTTAACTCAAAACAAATAGTTTTTCATATGTTTTATTTATGTTTTTTAGTTATTTTACACACACACACACAAAAATATATATATATATATATATATATATATATATATGTGTGTGTGTGTGTGTGTGTGTATTAATTCAATTCCAAATAACTAATTATTTTATTTCATTAAATTAATTTAAAATTCATTTGATAATAACAAAAAATGTGTCATATATATAATGCATTCAATCTAATTATAAATCTAGTCACTCCTATTATATATATATATGTATTGTATTATTAAAACCGAAACATTGAAAGTTTGATAGTCGGTCGGTACGGTTCTCATATTTTGATATTTGTACTTTAGTTCTTTTATTTTTACTACTTTATTTAATTTATTAAAAACAAAAATTTTATTCAAAATATAGTTTGGTAGTCGGTCGGTCAATACGACATTCATATTCTGATATTTGCACTTTAGTCCTTTTTCTTTTGCAATTTGACCTTAATTTATTAAAAACAACAATTTTAATTAAATATATTTTTAAAATATTGTTAAACACAAAAATCTTAAAACACAATTTAATCACGCTCAAACAGAAACACACACGTCAATTCAACATTAAGTTCAACAATCACATAAAACTATTAAAATTTAAGATGAATTTCAAACAAAGTAAATATAAATGTAAAATAAGAAGAATATGAATGTCGTAAGCATCACACTGACTTTATACTTGTAGTATAGATAAGAACAAATAATTATAAATATCATGTATACATGTTATCAATATGTGCTATTTAACAATGATTATTGTGCGATAAATAAAGTAATCCTCGTTCGAGGATTGAGGCGGGTTCGACAAATGAGTTCATGTTCGGAGTCTCTCCGACCCCGAAGTGACCGGTCGCCCATACCTAAATTATTGTCTAATTTTTACACATATTTTAACACTAATTTCATTAATTTAAAAATAAATAAGTCATAAATATGTAAATAAACTACTTGTAATATGTTATTTATGTTATATCAACGTTTAATAATACATTTTATATATTAAATATTTGAATAAATCAAATATATTGCATAGTAAAAGAAAAGTTCGACTCTGATGCAAGAAAATAGAATATATTATAGCTATCGATACATATACAAAATATTTGTTTAGTTAAAAGAAAGATAAAAAGCACCACACATAATATTGTTTTTAAAACTTAATATTAATATTTTATAAGACTATTCTGTATGATATTTTAAGTATTAAAAAAATAAAGTTTAATAAATATTATAAATCACCTTAATTTTTACTCAAAAATTTAAATAATAATAAATATAGGATAAGAAAGATGTGAGGTTTATGTCATATGATTTTTAGCTCAAAATCAAAAGGAATCATGTAGTTCAATGGTTATAAGGATGACTTATTTAGCTAATGTCAGGGGTTCAATCCCTGACTAAAACATTATTTACTTAATGTTTTCCTCCAGATAAGATAGTAGTGGCATGGAATATAATTTCGTAATATGTAAGGGTAAAATGGTAACTTCACAAGAGGTTTATTGGCTCAAAATGCCCTTAAATTATCACCTTGTTCTCCTATTATATATAGAAGAGATTTTTGTAGGTTCAACACCTCTTTACTAAAGAGGTGCTTTTGGAGCATTGATATTGCTACACATAAGGTACCACACACTAGAGCAATGGCTCAATTTGAAAAGCATTCTAAGTCTGCACATGCTCAACTATTAGCACTTGATGCCAAACAATGGTGTAAAACATTTTTTGCTACATATTCAAAGGTTGATAATACAGACAATAACATGTCTGAAAGTTTTAACAATTGGATCATCAATGAAAGGTACTAACCTTTTATCAACTCTATGAAACTTCATTATCATTGTGATTATTCTAATAATTGTTGTTATTTTGTAGGTTTATGCCATTGTTGACAATGTTGCAAGAAATGCATTCCAAACTCATGTCAAGGATGAGAGAAAGAAGAGATGAAATGTTGAACACTGAGCTTCAGTTATGCCCTAGAATCAAGAACCTGGATGTGCTCATAACTCAATCCAGGAAATGGAATGCAATTTGGGATGGTCAAAGGAAATTCCAAGTCAAGATGGGAACTAGATCAGTCACAGTGGATTTGGAGAAAGATAATTGTGATTGCAGAATGTATGATATGACTGGCATTCCATGTCAGCATGCAATTGATGCAATTCACTCAAGGAGGCACCAACCGGTTGATTATGTGCCTGACTATTACAAGAGAGAGAAGTACTTGGCAACTTACAAGTACTCACTGGAAGCAATGAAAGGAGAAGGGTATTGGGACTTTCATGAAGGAGAAACAATGTTTCCATCAGACATACCAAAAAACTGAGAAGCAGACCTAAAAAACTTAGAAGGAGAGAGGCATGAGAAGGTGGTACAAGGAGTCAAACACATCCATCTCAAGGTGTGATTCTTCAAAGGTTCAGCAAAAAAAGAATTATGCATTGTTCAAATTGTGGTGATGCAGGACATAGAGTGTCAAAGTGTCCAACAAAAGAGCAAGGAAATCAAAACAAAAAAGCAACAAAAGAGGCACCAAACAAAAATAAAGCCTCACCTGCAAAGAAAAAGTCAGCAAGAGAAATGAAGAGGCAAAAACTGAATCCCAGAGGTGGTAAAAGGAATGTCCAGCCAGTTACTGAAGGGCCCAAACAGGTACTTCAAAGGGTAAAAAAAGATAACTCCATAAGAACAAGAAGATGACTTCGAAGATATTCTTGAGTCAATTTGGGATTTGGCTGAAGAAACTTATGCAGCAATGGATGAGGAAAAATTTGAAGAAAATCAAACAGAAAATGATGGAGAAAATGTTCAAGAAAATGCTCAAGAAAATGCTACCAAGAATGGAGAAGAAACTACTAAAAAACATGGAGAAGAGAATGCAGAAAACAATGAAGAAGCTGAAAAAGACCTTGAAAGTCATAAAGGACAAGTTGCCATTTCTAAAATGTATGCCAAGGAAGAAATTGCCTTGGGTGAAGGGTGAGGATACAAATGAATGAGATAAGGCATGCAAAAATTATGTCAAGTTTCAAGACGCACTAAGAGGGCCTATTGGACATAAAGCTATATTTATGCCTACACCAGGCCTAATCCCTTTTGGGCCTCCAAAAGGGACACCACCAGCTAGTACCCCCCTGAAATGGCTGAACAAAACACTAGTTCTAATAAGCCAAAGAGGCCAAGTCAAAATCTGGCAGCTCAAGGAGGCCCTCTCAACAGAGTTCAAGTAATGGAGTAACAAGAAGGGCAACAAGACAGAGTACTGAGAAAACCAAGTTCATGTTCTCCAACACTCAAGAAGATGCAATTAACCTTGCTGATTAATTTGACTTTGTAATGGTTTTTGGATTAATTACTTTGATACTTTTGTTTTTCAGACTTGTAATGTTTATTAGACTTGGATTTAAGGATCTTTCATGACTATGTATGCACTTGTTTTTCAAGCCTTTTCAATTCAAGTTTTATGTTGCTCTTTTATTTTCTGTGTGATCTGTTTTGTTTAGCCTTAATCTATTTTGCCTTCAACTGAGTAGTCCATTATTATTTCCAGTTCTAGAAGTATCAAAATGCAGGTGTGACAACCCGGGTCAAATCCCGAGCCTTTTTCGAAAATCGGGTCAAATCCCGATTCCGAGTCCGAATAAGCCGAAGCCTACTGGCCCAAATGCAGCCAACTTGGGTAACGACAAGCCCACCACAGGCCCCCAAAATATCATGATTTTGTTGGTGCTAATTAGTAGTAGTACTTTTTCCTTATAAACTGAACAGAAGTCCCAAATCTCCTCGATGTGGGACTGGGGTGTTACAAACTCCCCCACTTAAACTCTTGACGTCCTCGTCAAGCCTGAACGGATAGTCCATAGGTCCGGATCGTACCTCTCTAGCCATTGTGGGATAATACCGGCTGGCTTAGTGTCCCCACCTCCGGACCTCTGTCCATTGTGGGATAATACCACCAGCCTTCGTGTCCCCACCTCCGGCAACTTGTCTCGACAAGCTTTCGAGAGTCGGCTCTGATACCATATGTGACAACCCGGGTCAAATCCCGAGCCTTTTTCGAAAATCGGGTCAAATCCCGATTCCGAGTCCGAATAAGCCGAAGCCTACTGGCCCAAATGCAGCCAACTTGGGTAACGACAAGCCCACCACAGGCCCCCAAAATATCATGATTTTGTTGGTGCTAATTAGTAGTAGTACTTTTTCCTTATAAACTGAACAGAAGTCCCAAATCTCCTCGATGTGGGACTGGGGTGTTACAGCAGGCCTATGACCTTTTCATTCATTACAAAAGATACCATACATAGTTTCCTTTCATTGCATTACATTCACTGCTTCTAACTACCATTCTACAGCCACATTTACTACATTACAACTACTTCAAATTTATCATCAATGCAAACAACAACACAGTTACACACACCATACAGATCTTCAATTGTCTTCCCATCTTATTCTTCTCAGTTTCCATCTTCAATTTTTCTTGAATCAGCTGCTTCTTTTCTTCTTTCAGAGCATTTTTTTCTCAACATTTTTCGACAAATTCTCTTCAACAAGTTTCAACTTCTACTCCAGATAAATTCTCCTATGATTTAGGTTAGTAATCATTTCCAAAGCTCTAGGGCTGAAATCTTCTTCAAACCACTGAAAAAATTGGCATCCTTCATCTTCCTAAATTTACCATTTCCAAACCATCATTTCTTTAACATCAACATACATAATCAACAAATCAAAAATTAAATATACAATACTACCTTAGGTGTTGGAGGTGTAGAATCGTCTTCCAGGATTTTTTAGAGTCCAAGAATTGTAAACTCTAGTTCTTCTCCCACACAAGCACAATTTGTGCTCTTCCTTCTTCACCAATTGAAGAGAAGAAGAACTACCAGCAGAATTCAGTAGAGGGATTTGATAATTTGTTATACTAACATCAAAAGGAAGAAAGGAATTGAACAACTATATAGTAGATTTGATTTCAATTAATTTAGCAATAAGAACCCTAATGATATATATATATATACACATATGAGATATTACCGTTGATATTGTACACGTCAAAAAAATAGTCGTTGGCTCCCACCCTTTCCAAGTCCAAGCTGCCACGTATTTTCTCCCGTTTGGTCAACATGCCCGACTAACGGCTCTGTCATTACTCTTTACTAGAGTGGTACAATCGAGTCCCCGACAAGTTGAGTGAGTAAATTGATATATGGCCCTGACTTAAGTGACAACTTTGAGATTTAACCCAAATTTAAACACGTGATCCATGCTTTTCAATCTCAAGATTGCTCAGGATATTCAAATTGCTACAGATCATGAAGCATTTTGTCCGAATGAAGAAGGTGACAGATAACTGACTGGTCCTAAGCTAAGAACTTCATAAAAATTCACTGCTTAGTTTTAGAGGTAATACAAGGCCAAGAAGTAGAAACCCACATCAATGAGTTAGAATATTCACTCTGGAACTCGTGGTCTTTTGGACTTCTATATAAAAGGAAAAATTACAGGAAAGGAAAAATTATAAAGGATCATGCAATTGCGAATTGAAAATTTATGCTACAATATCTCCCAAGGGTTGTGGAATGTGGATGCGAAAATTGGTGGCTTGGTGCCTCGGTTATCAACATTTAAACACATTTCCATGTAAAATACACATTGATAATCGACCCAAAAAAGATGCATTTTTGTGATTTTTTATCAAATTAGTACGAAAATCAATCAAAACATATGTTGTGCAATCAAACATGCATAAATGACTCATACTATGGTTTTTATGTTTACATGCTTCATAAAGGAGAGCATCGCCTCTGAGGTTCTACTGTATCATACTTCAATTAATCTGCTGCAGTTTTCAACACTTTTGCAGTCGCAAATCTGAGATATTCACTTCAAAAGCCTAAACCCTAATGCCTAAACCTCTAAACCCTGCATACACAACGTATCAAAGAGTTGTGATTCCATGCATGCAACAGGAAAATGTCAAATGTTCCAAATTCGTTCCCAAAACTGATCCCTAATGTCAAGTATCATATATTGATTGTAAAATATAAGATCCCCCCTACATTCACATTTATCTCATCAATTACAACATCTCATATCACATCACCGCCACATCATTTTGGAGCAATTTTTGATACGCAATTTGAATTCTCTAGCATTACTTCCTGAATATAACCGAGAAGCTATCGAGAAGGTAGCTTTCCTTGTAGCATCATTACCAGAATTAACAAACATGATCAAGAATACCACTTGTAGTTGCCCAAAAATAAAAACAAAATAACACTACTTTCGTGCATCACCTGATTTTGATAGGCTAAATTGTATTTATATTGTTCCCGACTATTTATAATAATTTGTACTCAAATTTCACAATACACTATGCAGTTCTCTGAGTTCATGCTCTCAATGAAGTAGGCTCACACTCAATCCAATGTTAACTTGTCATCTTCAAAAAGTACATAGTATGTTCCACATTTGTATACAATGATATGCTTAAATTGCAGAGTCGATACAGTTTATATATTTATGATAAATACAAGATGGGATGAGGCAGGAGGATTTGCAACACCATGGTGCTCTAATATGACACGGCCACAATGCTCTAATATGATTAATAGCCACAATGCTCTAATATGATTAAGAGTAATGCTACGGGTACCGAATCCGTTCCCAAATTGAGGTACCGAATGATGTGGCACTGCTTATGTGGCGTTCAAGTCAATAATTATTTTATTTATAAATAAAATAAAAATTAAATTAGAAAAGAAAGAAAAAGAAAATCGGTGTTCTCCATCTTCCCGCTGTTTTATTCATCGGACTTTATCAGATTTTTCTTTTCTTCTTTTCTCCGGGACAAAGATGCACACAGTATAGAGTATTGTTAAAGTAGAGGTAGAAGATTAAGATATGTAAAGAATTATAATCGTATATTTTTACAAAACCCTCACACATATTATGTATATTTATATTGAAGTTCACAATTGGACTGTGAGACTTGTTTTCATGTGATAGTCACATGTATATGAAAAATTTTATACACTAATAAAAGAGATTGTAGTAAAGCAAGAGGTGCGGTGCTCATTGTTGATAATCATTTTATAGTTTTCATATAACTTTTACATGGCGTGTACATGTTTGACAAAATGACTATGAATCATAGTTGAAATATGACATCTATTTGAATTATCACTGTACTAGTTGAAATAATTGACGTTGTTCTTAGTACAACTGCAAATCCTTTTTGTTTCGCGTAACGTTCATAATATCGAAGGAGATCTTCATATGAATCAAAAATCATACCAATATGTGGCTCTTCTGCCTCTGTAACTTGTTGTTCAGTACTCTCCACTTCAATATCAAATGGTTTCATACTTGATTTCTCTTTTTCGTTATGGTCTTCCATTCCGATATATAGGATTAAATGTATATATAACTATGTATATTATATGATAAAAGAGAAGACATATATCGGAGCAGAGATGAAGAATGAGATCGCATGTATGCTAGAGTTTTGCTTTGATTTTATTCCCGTACTAAATTAATAAAAAGATTGATTGATATAAAATAAAATAAAATAAAATAATTATTGACTTGTCTGCCACATAAGCAGTGCCACATCATTCGGTACCTCAATTTGGGAACGGATTCGGTACCTGTAGCATTACTCTATGATTAATAATCGTAATGTTCTGATATGACCCACAAGGTTGGTGCAGGCAGTGAATTCAGAATTTGATTTGGAAGGGAGGGAGGGAATAAAATAACATTAATTCTAGACTTAGATAGGAATCTATTATATATATAATACACCAAAAGGGGGGTTTGATAAGCAATTTAAATCGAATTGTCCATTTTACCCCTCTTTCTATTCTATCATTTCAGGGTCATTTTGGTATTTTAGTATCACCATATTAATTACATATTATTAATTGATGCAAAATTAATATACATACTTAAATATACATATATAAATGCATGCATACATACATACATACATACATACATACATACATAGGTCATTCTTCTAGGGAGAACCATCTTATATGGAATATCGTAGCACACCATTGATTCTATTATGGAATATTGTTATTATTGTTTTACAAAATATAAATTTTGATTCTCATATAAAATACTACGATATATACATTTTATAAAAAATATATCACTTAAAACTTGATCGAAAAATTTAGTTTTAAATTTGGTTCTATAGTAGAACTATTTTGGATAATTTTGATTCTGCTGTAGAATCCCCAACATATTTCATAATTTTCAATGATTTTTGAAAAGAAAAAGTTGTAAGATTTCTTTTTTGATTTACTAAATTAAAGTTTGTATTATATTTAATTAAAAATATAATAAATATATGTATTATATGTATTTTTATAATGGTGTGCTACATGACTCTATACATACAAACATACATACATAAATTTATGTAAATATTTGATCATATTTTATTTAGCGATTTTAATTTTTTTTGGTTACATACTCATACAAAAATATGTATATAGCATATCTCATTATACTATTATTTAGATTCATTGTAGATATTTAAGAATTAAATATTGTAAAAATATAATTTGAGTAAAATTTATATATACATGTGTATTGTAATTATTTATACCTCTAATAAATCAAAAATACATAATATCTAACATATTTTTAAGTAATCAATGCTATTATATAATAGACGAAACATTAAAAGTTTGGTTGGTCGGTATGATACGTTGTGATTTTACTTAATTGTCCTTAAATAACTGTACTTCGTGTTTTTACTTAATTAACCTTACTTATTTATAGAAATATATTATTAAATAATAATATTACCTATTTATAACCAATTACCTTTTTCACCTAAAATACATTATTTTTTCTATTTTTTCTAACAAATTCCCCTACTTTTTCAAATATATCACGGACAATTACCCTTTTTAACTAAAACATGTTTGTTTTTCTATTTTTCTTTACTAAAACCCCTTCTTTTCCAAAAATATCACGGACAGCCTTTAGTTATTTATTTTTAAACCTATTTTAATATTATAAATATTTTTTTTAAAGTTTACCTATTTTAACATGTCTACTTATTTTTCTTAACAAATGCAATTACTAAAAATATTAAAATATAAATAATCAAATACCTATTTATAACCAATTATCTTTTCAGCTAAAACACATTATATATTTTTTTCTAACAAAGTCCATCCATTTCTAAATATATCATGGGAAATTGCCTTTTACAATTTACTTTTTCTATTTTTCTCACTAAAATTCATTCTTTTTCCAAAAATATCACATGAAACCCTTTACTTATTTATTTTAAAACGTATTTAAATACTTTTAATTATTAAATTTTAAAACCTCATTTTCAAAAAATATCATGGGCATTTACCTTTTTAAACTAAATATTTGTTACATTTTTTATTTTTTCTTACTAAAATCACTCATTTTCCAAAAATATAACGGGGAAACCCATCCTTATTTATTTTAAAATCTGTTTTAATATTTTTAATTAATTAAAAGTGTTTAGCTATTTTAATATGCCTACTTATTTTTGCACAATTACAATTAATAAAATATTAAAATAATAATAATTAACAATCTGTGCATCGCACGGGTTTTAAGCTAGTATATTTATATGAGAACTTAAATATAAACTGTTATTCAAATATATTTTTATGTAATATATTTTTAAACTGCTATTCTAATACATAAACGTAACTTATTAGAAAACTTGGAATACTACCTAATTAGATAATTACCTAAAGCTTGGAGAACGACGACTGAAGCTCAGAAAAAGGAGACTGAGAGTGTGAGTTAATTAGATCTAGGTCATATAATTGACTCAATGACTAGGCTTGCGGTTTATTTAATAGTGAAATACTTATATTATAGTCCAAGAAAATAGGTAAGGTGATATCTTAATAAACTTGAAAATAGCCAATTTTACCCCTTTTCATATTATATCATTTCAGGGCCATTTTGGTATTTTGGTATCATTATATTAATTACATATTATTAATTGATGCAAAATTAATATACATACATAAACATACATACACACACATATATATATACCTATATACATACATGTACACATATTTAATATATAAATATAACTTATGTAAATATATGATAATATTTCATTTAGCAATTTTAATTTTTTGGTTGTATACTCATTTAAACATACATACATACATATATACAAACATTTATGTAAGAGCCATTCGAGCCCTGGTGACACAGGTACTTATCTCTATTTATTCTCTTTAATATATCAATAAATGTGTAGCTAATTTATTTGTTGTGGGTGGTAGGATGTCAGTAGTCCGAGTAAGTCTGAGTTTATAAAAAAAAAAGTAAAAATTTGAAAAAATGAAAATGTTTTTAGTGTTTTCTCAGAAATCATCTTTTATCCCGATGAAGAAAAAAGGGTGTTTTTATGATGATAAAAAAAAGGAGAAGATTTTTGCTAAAAAACATTTTTTATCTCTGATTTTGGAGAAATCCATCTATCCCTTAGGGTTGATAGTTAAATGAGAAATCATTTGCAGAGATGCCAAAAAGAATGTAATTTTCAGGTCATTTATTTTTTAATAAAATAGACATACTCAGACTACACTTCGATATCTGACCCAGCCACAACACTTTAAAGCTTTCATCAATGATGGAATTATCTGATAGAGATAATGAAAATATTAAAAATGCCGAATTGGTATAATATCCAAACAATTTGGATAAGCTTAATAAATGGACAATTCCAACAATTCCTACAACCAAAATTTATAATATTGGTTTATTTGATTTAAAATCTAGATTTGCTGTAAAAATAATAGAGCAAACAATCCGAATATCTCGAGAAAATCAAACAATTAGGTTGCTTACCAAGAAAGACTTGGTACCTTTTAGAGATTATAGCTTTATCCATATTGGATTAATTCAAATTGCTTTTAAACCTTTAACACTGTTAGGTTTAAATTCTAGTATAATGGCTTATGTTAGAGATGGTAGATGTAAAGACTTTAAACCCTCTCTAGCTGCGTTAATAGAAACGAGTTTATGTCATGGACCCGTCTATTTTGATGTGTCTCCAAATCTAAATTTATCTTTATCTGATGATAATTTGTTAGACGCTATGCAACTAACAATTCATACGAATGGTTACAATTTTAAACAAGGAAGTGAAATAATAGCAATATGCTATAGAATTTATTATAAAGTATTAAATACTTTAAATCCTAAGGCTAGGCAAATATCTTTTCCAGGAACTACTACTGTAGTACAAACTAATTTATTAACTTCTAACATAGTAACCAATAGGTTAATAAAATGGGATGAAATTAACTTCCCAACAACCTGGTCTCTTCCTAATGAAGTAGAAAGAGAACCAATAGTCAATAAAGACATTGACCAAATAATTCAAACTATTGAAGGAGACGTAGAAATAAAATTTACGCCTCAAAGAATCGTTAGGATACCCAGATCGTTATCTTCTAGGTATTCCACAGCAAGCGACTACTACACTGCTCAAATAGAGCCAAGTAGAGCCTCTACTTCTAGAGCGTCTACGTCTACTCCTCAAATTAGAGAAGAAACAGTAGAAACAATAAGAATGAGTCAAAATAAAATTCCTCAAGGAATTTATCAGAAACAAGAGTTTCAGAGTAGAGAATCCCCTACTCAATCTGAAATGAGCTTCCATTTAAATGATTGATTTATCCCCAGGTAGTATTATGAGGGAAATCCTTAATAAGGAATTTTACCAAGAAAAACATAAAGAATTTAGAAAATGGTATTTTAATAAATACTCAGATGAGGAATTACAAACATTTAAAAAAGAATATTATCTTTCTTTAGAAAAAACAGAAGATTATATATCATTTGTTCAATGGTTTGTAAATAATTACATTAATAACATTAATAATGAAATCTTAGTCTTACAAAGATCTTGGAAGACTACTAGGGGAGAAACGATTAAATCACCATTTCCTCCAGAACAAACAATTAGTTTGGATCCTAGCACAGAAGCTACTGCTTATTTGAGTCTTCAAAAATTTGAAAGTGCTCAAGTAACCATTAAGGAGTTAAACACGATAATAAAATCGCATAATTACACTAACACCTTTTTAATATGCTTAGGTGATCAATTAATAAGCATTGAAAAACTTATAGAGGAGCAAATCGCTTTACAACAAACAATTGTTAATCAATTAAGTAAGCCAGATTCGACTTCTTCTTCCTCACAAACAAAACCAGTAATTTCGGAAGTCCCAGAGACCCCGCTAATTCAACCTTCAACTCCAATTACAGGATTTAAAATGGAGAATGACAACGAAGAATTTATTAAAATTCTTGAGAGTAAATTAAAAAATTTCCATCTAGGAGTTTTATCTCAGATTGACTCCGCTAACCAATCAGAGGGTTATGAACCCACTGAAGGTCTAGAAGACATAGATGAATTAGCAAATATGTTTGCTAATCAAAATATTAATGAATTAAACCATATTTATGATTCAAAGCCTCTTGATAAATATTACTACAAGAGACCTTCTCCAATGGATCTTCTTTTTGAAGAACCGGAATCTTTTCAAAATTCCTATAATGGAAAAGCTATCTACGAATGGTATATAGATGGTCTTAATGACAAACAAATCATAGATGTAATACACAGAATGATTATGTATTCTACTATCTGTAAACAACATGGAAATAGTGATAGTGCTATAGCATCCTTTATAACTACTGGATTTGTAGGACAATTAAGAGGATAGTGGGATTCTTATCTTAATGAAGCCCAAAAAACAGAGATTTTAACTCACAAGAAATTGGTTAAAATCGAGGATAAAAATCCTAGTACTAGTCAAATTAGGACTACGGGAGAAGAAGACGCAGTTTATACACTGTGTCTCTCTATTCTACAACATTTTTTAGGAACTACAACACCAATAGGAGAAAAATTACAAACGCTCCTACAAAACCTTAGATGTCCATCTTTAACCCATTTTAGATGGTATAAAGATACTTACTTATCAAGGGTTTATCAACTTAATAACCCTAATTCTACCCATTGGAAATCCAAATTTGTTGATGGATTACCACATCTTTTCGCTGAAAAGGTGCGACAATCGTTAAGAACAAAGAATGATGGAGTAAATATTAACTACTCTGACTTAACATATGGTCAAATTATTTGTACTTGTATTAATGAAGGTTTAAATTTATGTAATGACATAAAACTTAGAAATCAATTAAAAAAGCAAAAGCTTTCAGAAAAACATCAACTTGGTGAATTCTGTGAACAATTTGCGTTCGATTTAGGAAATCCTAATTTTCCTAATGATAAAAATAAGAAGAAAAAGATTGTTTATAAAAATAATAAACCCTATAAGAATAAATCTTATAAAAATAAGACAAAATACTATGAAAAACCTTATAAAAAAAGGTATAAAAGAAATTACTATAATAAACAAAAAGAAAAACCTTTTGTTCCTAATAAAGGAAAAAGAAAAGCTAAAAAGCTTGATATTAGTTGCCATAAGTGTGGTAAGGTTGGCCATTATGCCAATCAATGTTGGACTAAAAAAGCCCTTAATAAGATAGAGGATGAGCAATTACACTCACAGTTAGAAAAAATTATGATTAATAGTTCTGACTCAGATATAGAATCTTCTAATGAAGAAGATCTAGAATTAATTTACGAAACCTCTTCAGATTCTTCAGAAGAATCTTTGTCTCCTAACAACAATGATTGTCAATGTAATGAAATAAATTATTGGAAATCCATTGTAGAAATGAATGGATTAAATGTTTTAACAGCAGATCAAGACAAAGCCTTAAAAGTAATAGAGGCTATTACAGATTCTGATCTAATGCGTAAAATGATAGAAACTCTTATAGAGAACTCAAATGCTAAACAAGAATCTCCCTTAATAATAGAAGCACCTTACCAATTAAGTGAGGTATTAAGTAGATTTCAACAATCCAATACAAAAGAAACACCTGTTTCTATTAATGACTTAAAAGGTGAAGTTATCTGAAATTTCTCAGATTAAGAAAAATAATGAAAAATTATCTCAAAGAATAACTTTGTTAGAAACAAAGTCTCCCTCAAAGATTGAAGATAATAAAGATATTATTGGTACTAGTAAACCCGATAATAATGATTATCTTAATTTATTAGACCAAGTTACATCACAAAAATGGTATATGAAAATAACTCTAGCAATTAGCAGAGATTTTATTTTAGAAAAT
Source organism: Heracleum sosnowskyi (assembly GCA_030848705.1). Lineage (NCBI taxonomy): Eukaryota > Viridiplantae > Streptophyta > Magnoliopsida > Apiales > Apiaceae > Heracleum > Heracleum sosnowskyi. The sequence goes on along the minus strand of CM061239.1, from coordinate 44,248,222 downwards.
GAGATAGCTCTCATAGATAGTGGAGCCGATCTTAATTGCATTCAAGAAGGAATAATTCCTTCTAAATATTTTTCTAAAACTACTCAATCTCTGACTCAAGCAGGAGAAGATAAACTTCAAGTAAAATATAAATTATCAGATGCATACATCTGTAATCAAGATATTTGTCTTCCAACACCTTTTATTATGGTTAAGAATCTTACCCATAGAATTATATTAGGAACTCCGTTTCTTCATAAGATCATGCCAATGACTAATATTGATCAAAATGGTATATCTACTATAATAAATGGTAGAAAAATAATTTTTGAGTTTATAACAGATCCTCAAACTAGATTAATTAATGAGGTTAGAGATATTCTTCTTAACAAAGAAAAACAATTATGTTTTCTTAAAGAAGAAGTTGAAATATTAAATATTAATGAACAACTCAAAAGGAGTGACACTCGGAATAAAATAAAATTAATAGAAAATCAATTTAAAATTGAGATTTGTAATGACTTACCCAACGCCTTTTGGGATAGAAAGAAACATGTTATTTCTTTACCTTATATAGAAGAATTTAATGAAAATCAAATTCCTACTAAAGCTAGGTCAGCTCAAATGAATCATGAATATTTAGAGCTATGCAAAAAAGAGATAAATTCTCTCCAAGAAAAAGGATTAATTAGAAAATCTAAATCTCCATGGAATTGTACTGCATTTTATGTTAATAATGCAGCAGAGAAAGAAAGAGGTGTGCCTAGATTAGTTATTAACTATAAACCTCTTAATAAGGTACTAAAATGGATTAGATACCCAATTCCTAATAAAAAAGACTTATTAGACAGATTAAACAATGCTTTAATCTTTTCAAAATTTGATATGAAATCAGGATACTGGCAGATTCAGATAAAAGAATCTGATAGATATAAAACTGCTTTTACTGTCCCATTTGGACATTATGAATGGAATGTTTTACCTTTTGGTTTAAAGAATGCTCCTTCTGAATTTCAGAATATAATGAATGATATTTTCAATCCTTATTCAGAGTTTAGTATTGTCTATATTGATGATGTTTTAGTATTTTCTAAAACAATATATCAACATATAAAACATTTAAAAATATTTAAAAATCTAATAAAACAAAATGAGTTAGTTATATCTGCCCCAAAAATGAAGTTGTTCCAGACTCAAGTAAGATTTTTAGGTCATCTAATATATCAAGGAAAAATTATTCCTATAGATAGAAGTATTGAATTCGCTTCTAAATTCCCTGATATAATAACTGATACTAAACAGTTACAAAGATTCCTAGGAAGTCTCAATTATATTGCAGATTATTATGAAAATCTAGCAAAAGATACCGCTATATTATATGCTAGGCTTAAGAAAAATCCTGAGCCATGGACTGAGAATCATTCTCAAGTTGTTAGAATAATAAAGGCCAAGGTAAAATGTCTACCTTGTTTATCTTTAGCAAATCCCACCTATTTCAAAATAGTGGAAACAGATGCCTCTAATATAGGGTATGGTGGTATATTAAAACAAGTAAATCCTAATAATTCTAAGGAAGTATTAGTTAGATTTACTTCAGGAAAATGAAATCCTACTCAGTCAAAATATTCGACTGTAAAGAAAGAAATGCTTTCAATTATAAAATGCATATCTAAATTTCAAGATGATTTATTAAATAAAAAATTCTTGCTGAGAATTGATTGTAGTTCAGCAAAATCAATTATTTAAAAGGATGTAAAGAATCTAGTAGCAAAGCAAATCTTTGCAAATTGGCAAGCTCAATTATCTGCCTTTGAATTTGATATCCAATATATAAAAGGAGAAAATAATTCTCTTGCTGATTTTTTGACCCGAGAATTTTTACAGGGAATATGACAACCCCTTATAGGGGAAGAGGTCGCGGTTATAACCGTGGCAGAGGAAACTACGGGAGTAACAATATGTTACCTCGTCAAGATGTTACAGTTCCTCTAATAGGGGATTGGACAGTTTATCATGGTCGAACTAGACCCTTGCAGCAATTACCTGCACCTCCACAAAAGGAAGCATCTTCCTCTTCTAATAAATTGCCATCATATAAAGATGCCATTGTTAATGAGGCCACACAGGAACAAGAATACTTTGAAAATCCTGTTGTTGAGCATATCATGTATTTGGAAGATGAAGATCTTCAATTGACCCCAAATGATGGATGGTCTTTAAAAACAAGATATCTTGAATCAAGAGGATACGCAGCGTTGCATGGTAAAGCCAGGCAACATTTAGAAATTCTTCTAACAATTACCGAATCGGTAACCATAACCCATCATTTTCAAAATAATAACCCTGAAAGCTTTATAAGCTTCAGTAAATGTCACGTTAATAAGGTCCTCCTTCCAAGAGAATGGGGAATAAACCCCAATGGAGAAAAGGCCATCAAAGTTGCTGAAGGTAAATATATTTACTTCAATTATTGGGATTATATCCAGGCTTTTTCTAAAGCTTTTTATTATCAAAATCCCAAGAATAAACATTCTTGGTTTTTCTCTATAAATCCAGAAATTCTGGATAAATCAGTTCCAAATTGGTTTTACAAATGGTGGGCAATGTTTGGACCTTCTTTGGAAATTCTTCCCGAAGAAATTATGGAATTATATGATCCATGGTGTAAAAATAGTCCTATGGTCTTAAAAAGGCCATCTGAAAATTTAATCTATGGACAATGTCCCTTCTTTTTCTTTGTTAAATTCCAAATTCCCTGGATATGGAGATGGACCATTTCTGTCTCTAAAGATAATTTGGAAATTCCAATGTTAATAAGAAATTTCTTCTTCAAATGGTGGAACAAGATGAGTCCTGAAAATATCAAAGATATCAGGAATAACATTCGATCAGTCATTAATAATGACGAAAAGACTGGAACAAAAGATGCCGGAATCCAGCAACAGTTTATAACAAAAATGAAAGAATACTTTCAGAAAAAATATCCAAATGATTCTGAGGATCAAATTATGGTCAGAATCCTTGACCAGATGAAAAATCAATTTTTTAACACTTTTCCAAGTCAAGCGTCAAACGAAGACGAATCAATGAAAGATAATTCATCTCAAGGATCCATGGGTTCTAACGCCTTCAATTGTTTAGCAGGCGAATCTCAAGCGGAAGAATCTAATCCTGACGTTCCCACTCCAGAAGATTTTTGGGATGCTTTAATTGGATCAATTAAATCCAATAAAGGAAAGGGTCCGATTAGCGAATTAAAATTATGATTCCTCACTATAAGCTTTTTTACAAATTAAAAGAGCTTGATAAAAAAATTTATGATCTTCAAAACAATTTAGAGGATCTCCGTATTCATCATACTGAAGTATCTTTGCAGCAAAGGAAGTATCTATCCTTTTATTATTTTAAGGCCTCCAGGAATCTTTCAAGAAGAATCAGAGACTTAAAGGAGTTAAGAAATTCTTGTAATAAATATCTTCTCCATATTTGCAATCTGACAGGATAATGACACCTCTTAATCAGGCCTTCTACCGTATCAGAAAGCTAGACCGGAAAATTTCTAGGCTACAAGTTCAAATAGATGATCTATTCAAAAAATGTCATCAAGCCTCTTTTGCAGAAAAAAGAAGGCGTTCAAATTGGGAAATCAGGGAAATCTTTGAAACCTCTCAGCTTCTACATCTAAAGCTCGAAAGAAGACTCTATGAGAAAAATAATTTAACAATTAGATCTCTATCTTGGAATAACCTTACAGGATAAGAGCTGAAGAAAAGCTGTCTGCCATTAATAAAGTCGGCAGAGGAAAATTTCCTTTAATCATTCATGCTTTTATAAAGTCTTTTGTTTGTTTGTGTTAAAGAATCATTATATGATATGACGATGGGGCCCAAAGAGCACCCGGTATCAATAATGCTTACTTTTTCTTTAACTTTTTTAAAGTTGTTTGTTTTATTTTGAATTTTGTAAAAGTTTATTGTCCTGGCTTGAATAGTAGAGCCATTGTATTCTCTATATAAAGAGAAGTTTGTATCAGTTAATAACACGCTTGTTTTTGGCAATAAAACTTCTTCTTTCTTTTCCTCTCTAACTCATGTGCTGAGTTTGTTTGCTTACATATAAATTTCAATAGTTATAAATTAGTTTTCTTCCGCATAGTTCCAGCAGTTCTGCAAAAGTTGGTATCATAAACATACATACACACACACATATATATATATATACCTATATACATACATGTACACATATTTAATATAACTTATGTAAATATATGATAATATTTCATTTAGCAATTTTAATTTTTTGGTTGTATACTCATTTAAACATACGTACATACATATATACAAACATTTATGTACATATATGATAAAACATTTATGTACATGTATGATAATATATGACCATATTCGCTAACATATACCACATCTTATTCTTACTATATACTAGCTTAAAACCCGTGCGATGCACGGATTGTTAATTGTTATTTTATTATTATTTTAATATTTTATTAATTGTAATTGTGCATAAAATAAGTAGGCATATTAAAATAGCTAAACATTTTTAATTAATTAAAAACATTAAAACAAATTTTAAAATAAATAAGTATGTGTTTGCCCGTTATATTTTGGAAATGAGGGGTTTTAGTAAGAAAAAATAAAAAATGTAACATATATTTAGTTTAAAAAGGTGAATGTCTGTGATATTTTTGGAAAATGAGGTTTTAAAATTTAATAATTAAAAGTATGTAAATACGTTTTAAAATAAATAAGTAAAAGGTTTCCTGTGATATTTTTGGAAAAAGAATGGATTTTAGTGAGAAAAATAGAAAAAGTAAATTGTAAAATGCAATTTCCCGTGATATATTTAGAAAAGGAGTGACTTTTTTCGAAAAAATATATAATGTGTTTTAGATGAAAAAGTAATTGGTTATAAATAGGTATTTGATTATTTATATTTTAATAGTTTTAGTAATTGCATTTGTTAAGAAAAATAAGTAGATATGTTAAAATAGGTAAACTTTTAAAAATAATTATAATATTAAAATAGGTTTAAAAATAAATAACTAAATGTTTGGCCGTGATATTTTTGGAAAAAGAGGGATTTTAGTAAGGAAAAATAGAAAAACTAACATGTTTTAGTTAAAAAAGGTAATTGCCCGTGATATATTTGAAAAAGTAGGGGAATTTGTTAGAAAAATAGAAAAAATAATGTATTTTAGGTGAAAAAGGTAATTGGTTATAAATAGGTAATATTATTATTTAATAATATATTTCTATAAATAAGTAAGGTTAATTAAGTAAAAACTAATTAAGGGCAATTAAGTAAAATCACAACGTACCATACTGACCAACCAAATTAAGGGCAATTAAGTAAAATCACAACGTACCATACCGACCAACCAAACTTTTAATGTTTCGTCTATTATATAATAGTATTGATAGTATAGTATAGTATAGATAGATATCGTCTGCGATAATTTTAGAAAATGAGAAATTATAGTTAAAAAATATAAAAAACAATATACACTTTGGCTAACAAAGGTAATCGGTTAATTATTAGTATTTATAATATTATTATTTTATGTTACTAAATGAAATTGCATGTGATATTTTTGAAAAATGTGAGATTTTACTTAGGAAAAATTTTAGTTTGAAAATATAAAAAAGAATATACGCTTTGGGAAAAAAAAGCTAATCGGTTAGTTATTAGTAATTATAAATATTATTATTTTATTTCATTAAAAAGAACTGCCCGCGATATTTTTGGAAAATGAGAGGTTTTAGTTAGAAAAAATAGAAAAGTAAAAATTTTAGTTAGAAAATATAAAAAAGAATATACACTTTGGCTAAAATCGGTAATTGGTTAGTTATTAATAATTATTATATTATTATTTTATTTTAATAAATGAAACTGTCTGTGATATTTTTGGAAAAGGAGAGGTTTTAGACTTTTAGTAAGCAAAAATAAAAAACTTACTTGTTTTAGTTAAAAAAGGTAATTGTCCGTGATATTTTTGAAAAAGTAAGGGATTTTTCAGAAAAAATAAAAAATATATATATTTTAGGTGTAAAAGTTAATTGGTTATAAAAAAGGTATTATTATTATTTAATAATATTTTTTAAAAATAATTAAGGGTAATTAAGTAAAAACACGAAGTACAATTAAGTAAGGGCAATTAAGTAAAATCACAACATACCAAAAAATATTTAGTATTATATCCAATGGCTCTCATTAATTTAATTTAAAAGATCTAATGGTTAGAGATTCGATGACCAAACTATGGAGCACCAGACTACAAACCGACTACCAACGGACTACAAAAACTTTTAATGTTTCGTCTTTAATATAATAGTATAGATAGATATTTTACACTCCTTCATACTATATATTTTCACGATTAGTTTTGTCTTATAACATCAATACATATATATGACCATATTTGCTAACATATATCATATCTTATTCTTACTATATGTATTTTACACTCCTTCATACTATATATTTTCACGGTTAGTTTTATCTTATAACATCAATACATTTACATACATACATACAATATTTAATGATATTTTATTTAGCGATTTATTTGATGATATTTTATTTAGTGATTTTAATTTTTTGGTTACATACTCTTACAAAAATATGTATATACCATATCACATTATACTATTATTTAGATTCATTATAAATATTTAAGAATTAAATATTGTAAAAAATTTATATAGAACATGTAGGTTCAAATCAACACAAAGATAACTAAAAAAACTTTCAATTAGTATATAAGTGTAAATACAAACTTATACTAACATTACTTGTCGTATAACACTATAACTCATAAACTGCTATTCTAATATATAAACGTATAAAAACAATTCCGAACAAATCAATAATTTACTCATATCTAGAGTTTACCCGTGCATTACTCGGGCTAAAGAGCTGGTTCTAATTTTAAAACACTAACCATTAACAGATCTTATGAACATTCTATCCAATTAACTTGCAATGTATTTGAACTATCAATTACAAGATTGCTAGTAAAGCTGAAACAATTCAAGGTAAGTACATTATTATCTGTCTATATTTCCTAAAAGAAAACTCTGTGATCATTTATTTATTCTGAAATCTTAAAGTCCACTTTACCACAAAAAAGAAAAAATTAAAAGAATCAAGCTATAACCATAGCTGGCTCTGATTATATACAACATTCTTTCCAGACCTCATTACGGAATATCAGTCTAAACTGGCCAGAACTCGTTGCGGATTAACTGTCTAAGATGGCCTCGTGATTGAGACAACTTGATCTAGAGCACCCGAAGCTCAGAAAGAAAAGCAGCACAGACATCCAGGAAGAGGAACTGTGGTCCCTGGACCCTTTGTAGATCAAGCAGATATTTATCCTCTCGGGTCTTGTACAGCTGAGATATTAAATGGACAGTATAAATATTCAAAGTTTTTTATAGAGGTGCCATTCAAGAATGAGCTGGTCTTGTCATTGTGTACTGCATTACTTAGAAAAGAAATTGCAACTTCACTGCAAACAAAGACAATACTATATCTAAAGCTCGTAAGTTCCTACTTGAAATTATATTCCAAAATTTGTCGGTGGGAGATGCTACCTATAAATGTAAAATGCATTCTAACTTCAGCGCAAAGATTATGTACTTCCCGAGAAAAACGTTAATTAACGTAATAGAAGTAAAATAGCTGGCACTTGGCAGCAACCATGACAGAAGTATAATAGATGGCACCGCAGATAGAGACCGAGGAGATAGAGGATGTAGGCATGACAACTGCAATGATAGAGGTGGAACTCATGGAAAAATGATGAAGGCAGTGATGGAGGGGAGGTACAGGTGTTAACGGTTATAGAGTGAATGATGGCCAATTGAGGGGGGCATGTGGCAGCAGTGAGGATGACAGAACATATAAGAGACGGTGGGCAAAAATAATCAACAAAAAAGAAGCTGATTCAAAGAAGCAAGATAAAAGACTCTGTCTTCACCCTAAACAATTTAAAGAAGGGGGAAGTGGGGACCAGATTTGGTAGATTAACTTATTACACTTGATTAACAAAATACATCATTCTCAACTGAGACTAACAGATGACAATTCGACTAAATGTCCAGTTTGTCTGTTATCTTTATGTGGTATTAATCTTGACAAAATTAAAAGTTTTATCTGAAAGGCATTTAGAAAGAGCAGGCACCTGTACTTCAAACTTGACCACACTGGGCAATTTCACAGCAGCATCATTCTCAATAATGGCAGAGTCATCTCCAAAGAAATGATTACTATGCATAGACTTGTTCACCATGCCTTCATGATGGCCAGCAATGCCAGGGACCCACCTGCATTTCATGTTGTAGTGCCCTATCTTTTTCCAACAAACGTTCAATTCCTGCAGAGCTTTAAGAACTTCTGTCATTATCTCCCGTGGATGAGCTCGGGACTGCCAAAAAGTCAAGTACACAATTGGTTAATGTCATCCATATTCAATGATAACGAAGAAACCAACAATCATGGACGCAAGTATGGAAGTACATTCACGCTTATGAATTGGAACCCTCCTATCAAAGGGCAACAAGCATGAACATGCCAGTGAGGCCGGTTGATAAATAACATGTATGGAAGGCCTCCTATGTATAATTCAGAGATTTAAGACATAAAACTCGAGTTCAAGACAGTTTACCTGAAGCCCGAGAGCCCATTTTCTGTCAACAGAAATCTGAGGTCTTGACCCTGTTCCTTGATAATCCATATGTCTAGGACTTCGTTGCGCTGTAACTGCAGATGCAGGGTCATTTGGACTATATCGGTTAAAACCATCCTGTTAAATGAGCTTAAAACATTTAGTAAAAACAGAGAGGGGAAAAAAATGGTGCAATGCTTCTGTAAGAGCAATTTTTCAGCAAGTAAACTTTCGATCACACATATAGGAATAGTTCATTTCAATATTTACAACCAAAAACACAGCAAAAGAAACATATATAATGTTCGAGACACCCTAGGAAGCACGGACTCTTCGTTTTGGCTGCCGTATGCGAGTCCGACTCGCCCGATTATGCCCCAACTCGGCTAAGTACGTATCGGACTCGCCAGGTGGATTGTCGGAACAAAAACTTCGTTGGACTCGCCATCGACTCGGGAGCGACATGCCTCTGACTAGGCCCAACTTGAAATAACTCAGCCCAACTAAAAAAATCCCAGCTCAGTATCCTTTTTAACCTAATTTTAAAGGAAGGTGTTCTAGCTATTGCAAGCCTCTCCCTCCATGAACCAGAAATGGAGTCTGTTCATTTTATCCAATATGAACAACATAATGTTGATAGCGTTGACTGAGCTTTTATTAGTTTTTCACTTATTTTGAAGAATGAAACTTATATTACTTGTTATGAAATTATAAATTATGAATGAAAATGTTATTTTACATATACAAATCTTATCATGAATATATGTATTTATAAATATTTTTATTATTATTTTATTTGCCGAGTCCCGTATCCAAGACTCTCCGTTGATTGGCAAATTCCCGACTCCCCGTACCCGTGTCCCATGTCGCCGTATCCGAGTCGGTGCTTCTTAGGAGACACCTAATTAAAGTGTATACAAATTTAACATCGGTATCATTGAGCTTCTTGCATAGTTAATGGCGTCAAAACAAATTATAATGATACTAACTAATGGGAAAAGAAACTGACGATGGACTCCTGAAATTCAGCTCCAAGATAGCCGCTAGAAACACGGAAACGGTTGTCTAGTAGCAAATAGTACGCCACTGTACCCTGCCAACCATGAAACAAGTTAATTGAATTATATCCCGGTAAGATAAAGTAATATCACATGACCAACCTCATTTTGGATTCGGGTACGGAGAGACTCAACAAGGCTATTCCTGTCAAAACCCATTTTTAGCACCTCTTGAAGAATCTCTTCATCAATCTGCAATTAGAACATCGATAAATCAACTAATAATAATGAACCTAAACTTTAAAATATACAATACATAGCAGTAGTTAAGCAAGTCGAAAACTAAGAGAAACCAGGTAACTGAACATTGAGTATGACTCGCTTTTAAATTCTAAAGATGTCCTGAATCCTCATAAAATTCTTCTGAGACTATCACTTTTTAATATTCCAAATTTAAGAAAAGGTCATACTACATTGAAACCACAAGTTAATCAAAATTTAATCATTCATGAGCTAGAATGTAACACATTACTCAGATTAAAAAAACAATTTGTAACATGTATTTAGCAGTAAATAGCAACACAGTCTGTACCTTTTTTGCTTGTTGCAATGTATCTGGTGGTGGCACGGCTAAGTAGCGTGGAAGATGAGCTTGAAACCAAGGGTGTGTGCGTATCTCAGGAATGGTCATGCGCTTCATAGGCTCAACCACAAGAAGCCTTGGGATCAAGTCCCTTGCACCAGGAGATAAATGACTAGGAAGGGTGTAGATTCCCCCCTAGAATATAAATCAAAAGATAAATCAACACATCACACTACTAAAATGGTGATCAACTTGATAGGATGAATTCAAAATTCTGTAGAGCAATAGCTGTATATTACAATGGAATGGATGCAGGCCTAATATGAACAAGTTCCACAATATACCTCATGCCATACTTGGCACACTGGCAGGTAAGTAGTTGGGTCTGTGTGGTTTTCACTTTTCAGATACCATACAACCTAGGCTATAGGCAACTATATTTTCAATTATAATCGACCTATATCTGGTAACCCTGGGGGGAGGGGGGACAGAGGAACAGGGGCTGGCACGAGGAAAGGAGATCAGATGTAACCATACACATGGCTAAAAAACTTCTAGAAAACTAAAAAGCAAACTATAGGCCATTAAAGTACTGAGATCCAGGACTACTATTCTTTTCAGATACCATACAACCTAGGCTATAGGCAACTATATTTTCAATTATAATCGACCTATATCTGGTAACCCTGGGGGGAGGGGGGACAGAGGAACAGGGGCTGGCACGAGGAAAGGAGATCAGATGTAACCATACACATGGCTAAAAAACTTCTAGAAAACTAAAAAGCAAACTATAGGCCATTAAAGTACTGAGATCCAGGACTACTATTCAGTGCACCACCATACTACCAAGTACCAACTCCAAGGACACCTGAATGAATGAACTCAAACTGATAAATGCTTTTAATAAAATATGGGTGACAGGAATTACTTAGATCATAACATCTTTCATAAACTAATTCCCATACGGCATACATACTGAGACAAAATTAAATTAAAAAGCCTAGTACTCCTATTACCCACCCCCCACCCCCCGGGTGACTGTCACAAGTGCCAAAGCGAATCAAATACCCTTATTTAAATTTTTCTTAGAACCCAACAAAAAAAAAAAGGTGAGTGGCATGTGATTAGAGGTAATGACTATTGACTAGCTAAAAAATCCACCAAGCAATGAACTGCCTCGTCACATCAAAATAAAGACTACAATGAACACCTATGACCGACAGGTTCAGATTTAAAGAAATAAGATTATGTTACTGGAACTCAAAAGAAATTATGGATGTCCCAGAAACTCTAAGCTTTAGGATTCAAGAATACCCATTTGGCCATCAAGGAAATAACAACTTAAGACCACAACTCGTGTTCTAGCTGAAGTCCTTTACTTTGGTCTCAAAAATTCCTAACTTCAGTACTTTGCTCAACTTAACTTTTAAAGCCTGAGACACCAACCGGTGCCAAGTAGCCTCTTGAGTGCATAAGACCAAGCAATACTACAGTTCTCATTGGAATTTGAGAACTCACTTAAAGGGAACAAGAAGCATGTTCTTAGCACATTATCTCTGCTGGTCTCTCCGGTTGGTAGTATAATACCCACCCTCACTCCCTCTATAGATATCAGTCAACCTTCTTCCAATATTGTATTTTTACATGTAATGTTATGTGGCTAAAACCAAGATACCCAGACTCCTCCGAAGGCTTGTAAAGACATTCATGCAGGCATTGAGAGCCTAGAGACTTACCAGAACTCAACAGACATGATAAAAAGGATATGAAGAACCAACTGCCTGCCAATATTTTATATCAACGCTTTGCTTTGCTTTTTTATTTTGACTAGATCACGATATTAAACTCTATCCTAACAATTAAAATATTACAACAAATGAGGGGTACCATCAGTGATAGTTATGATTGTAGCAAGGTCAAATGAAGATATTACATCGACAGGTAGAAGCTCGGATCAAACGAAGATACTACATTGACAGGTAAAAGCAGAATAGTCAATATGATGGAAATCACCTTGATTTTTTTGAAAAGGTTGGGAATATTTTCATCGTCGAAAGGAAGAGTGCCACATAAAAGAGCATACAGGATTACACCACAGCTCCAAACATCTACCTCCGGCCCAGCGTACAACTTTCCAGATATAACCTGAGTAAAAGGAAGCAGAAATAACTTCGAAAAACTGTTTTATAATGACATATCCTCAAGACCAGCTTTCCAATCATGACTTGTTTCATTTACTTTCACAATGTCCATACCTCAGGGGCAGCATAATTTGGGCTCCCACAGCTAGTCTTCAGAAAATGACCATCGCGCATAATATTGCTTAAACCAAAGTCGGCAATTTTCACATTGCATCTAGAATCCAGAAGCAGATTCTCAGGCTTAAGATCTCTATGGACAACCATATTCCGGTGGCAGTATTCTACGCCAGAGATTATCTGGGGTCCAAATATTGTTTTACTGTAAATTATCAGCAAGCTTATAACATGTAAGAAATAACTGATTTATATAAAGGAAAATATATGGGACACCTGTTGAAAAAATTTCCGAGCTTCATCCTCCTGCAGTCTACCCTTCTCTACAATGTAATCAAAAAGCTCACCAGATTTTACGTATTCCATCACAACGTATATATCTGTTGGTGTCTCTATTACCTCGTACAATCGAATTATGTGAGGGTGCATGAACAGCCTTAGTATTTTGATTTCTCTTCTAACTGTAAAAGTCAAACATGTCAAACCCCAAATTTAATAAACAAAAAATTGTACTACAGAAGAAACAAAGAAAAAGATTCAGATTTCAGGCGTTTTGACATTTGAATCTTAACAGCAGCACAACCAAAGGAAATGAACGTTCAACTAAATCCTGAAATTTACTCAAAAGGATTGTACACCATGTGCCAACGCAAACATGCACACTTTTATCAAGGTACCAACTACCCTCATTGTGCAAAATGAGATAGTGGTTCCACCATAACTAAAAAGAACATGCACCATAAACAACAGTGCAAACCTTAAAGGTCGAGGTTTACAATTAATCTAAGTTCATGCTGAAACATCCGCCCATGCCTCTAGTTTCTTAACTATACATCTCCATTTGCGGCAGGCATAAATTGAAACCCGAGAAATCAGGAAATGTATAAGGCCCTGTCAGGTTAGTGTGAACAATAGAGCTGAGCCGCTGAGGGAAAATATGAGAGGAAAAGCCCTAAACGATATTCCAGAGTTATAGAAGAGCAGCTATCTTTAGTTAATTATCCAGTTTTGTTTTAGTTTGTCAATTAATTTCCTAAGTTTCTCTCTTCTTCGATAGACCATAAGCCTAGAATAATAAGGGTATTTCTTTGCATTAATAAGAAACTGAGAGAGGGATATTTATCTGAAAGGCATGTTTACGAAGCTATGCTAATATAAATACATTAAAGGTGCATGCTTGAATCGCAGATTTTCAAGCTTGACCAAGTTATCTACATCAGATCGGGAAAAACTGTAGTGCAATAACCATTAGTTTTAGTGTTCAGGAACTCGAATATCGAAGTACTTTTACATGCTAAAGATAGTACAAACTATTTAATTACTAGTGAACTGATATATCTAAATGCAACACACGAGTCTGATACAGAAAATACTTACCTTTTTCTTCCATCTCCATGTTCTTAATCTTGCGTCGATTAAGGATCTTAATAGCAACCTTGTGACCTGTTAATGCATGTTCTGCAATTTTCACCTTACCAAATGATCCAATACCAAGAGTTTTTCCAAGCTTATAATTCCGCAAGAACATGTCAACACTACTACCACCTTGTCCAGCTGATCCATCCATTCTCCTGTCCTGCAAATATTAAGATGATGCTATAAGCAAAAATTAGTTGAATGCATGCAAATTTAATGTATGTCAGAAATATATAAGGTAGTGCATAAGATGAAAGCAGGGGGTATAGAATAAAAAGCTTCCAACAAACCAAGATTTTTTTTATTTATGATACAAAATCAACAAGTAATATTCAAAACAAATATTACGTGAAACTATACATGATTATTTTCTAAACGGACGTGATAAATATATGTATTTGATATAAAATAATACTACGTGTACAAATATAACCGGTACATAATATAAGAAAAATTCTCAGTCCTCAGAAATAAACACATGACGCTATGCACTGCACACATATCATCCTGCTTGTACTTCAATAATATTGAGAGTACTACTCATAAGACATAAATCAACAGGATCGAGAATTTCTACGGAGGCCTATAAACTCTATTAAACATTCATATGATTCCAGCTAATTTGTAACAAACTGATACTTTAAACTATAAATTTTACCATCGTATAACTTTTCAAGTCAGAGTTCCAGCTTCTTCAATTTCATATAAAATTCCAAGTAATACAACAAACCTGCAAACAATAATGTTAGAATATGTCTTGAATCAGTAATTGCCCGTTATCAGTGCTATATAAACTCTTTAGGGCATGTATCTGTAATCTTTATCCTCAAGATCAATAAAAATATTTTTTGCTTCCGTTATAACAAATAAAGCGGAAAATAAGAGTTGGAGCTAAAACTAAGAAACATAACTGAATCAATCACAGAAAAAATAGTGTGAAAGCTCGAAATTACGGAAAAAGCCAATCAATTATGAAATTACAAACCCTAGCTATCAACGATCTGAATTATGAATATGAAATATGTAATTAACAACAGAATAGAAGATTAATAAGCATACCTAATTAGAAAAACATACAGAAACTAATAACAAAAAAAAGGATGACGATTAAATTGAAATTGTGGAAATTAAAAGAATATTGGTGTGATTGAGTATACGTGTGGCGCCTATACGAATATGGATGTATGTATGGGAATTATATAGTACCTGCTATAAGTAATTGGAAAGCGGGGGTTTGGTTTGGGTTGGGTTGAGAACCAGAAGCCAGAGACCCGAAAAGGAGACTGCACTGCACTGCCCTGCCCTTTTTTTATTTCTTTTCCCGTTAATTCCCCCTTTTTAAGTACTTGGAGAGGAGTACTATTATTGTTTTAGTGTTTTCAAAAATATAATATAATATTAATTAAGTGAGAAAAGTTACGGGGAGACTACTTTTAATCCAAAATTTTGATCAAAGTTTTATAAAATGAATTATATTTTGTAATTAAAAAATTGTGAAATGCATTATTTTGTAATGCATGTTTTATGAAAATCATGATATTATTGAAAATCTTAAAAATCATTTATGTTCTGCAAGGTGAGTATGCTTTGTAAGAGCATCTCCAACGGTTTTGGCTAAAATCGTTAGCTAAAATAATATAAAATACTGATTATGTAAAATTTGCTGAACCTATTGTGTTTCAATGGAGTTGGCTATACTAGTTGACTATTTTTTAAAAATAGAATGTTATTATTATTTCAAGTTGTTAAAAATAGAATATATGATTTGAATATGGTAATAATTGATGTGGAGTTTTACTACAGGTGCATAGGGGTTTGACAAAAATAGCCAACATGGAGAGGTTGGCTAAAATTTTAGCTAACAGTTTTATCCCATTGGAGCGGATTTTTTTTTACACATTATCTAAATTTTTTATTTATGGCAATCCACCTATGATTTTAGCTAAGGGTTCTCCACCATTGGAGATGCTCTAAAACAATATATTTTACAATATTTTGTTTGTAAAATATAGATAATTTTAAAAAAAAATCAATTAAATAATAATTTTAATCTAACATAATTTACAAAATATTACATTTTACAATATTTTACTTGCAGAACTTATATGATCTCCAAGTTCTTTAATTAAAAGTGATCTCCATAAAACTTAAAGTTGATTTGTTATTGATTTACTATTGCCATTGGTCTTAAAGGATATTTAGTGAAATTTTTTATGATAGATATTTATTGTTTTTATTAAAACTAATTAAGTACATATTAATAGTCGATAATTTTTGTTTAACTATTTATGGCAAATTAAATAATATTTTGTAATCATAATTGTAAGAGAAAAAGATAAATACATCTCACTTTTAATCAATTACTTCATTATTTATTTTTTCAAAAGTGAATCAAAAGCATTTTTATTTCCTTTCATGTACATCAGATGAGATGTTGTGTGCAAATTCACAAAATTATGCCTATATATTTTCTTTAGTGCATACATATAAATGATATGCTCTATATGTGGCTTAAATTTATATTTTAATTACATTTGTGAAATAATTAGGATCTTTACTTGTTAATTGGTGCCTTTTTAATTGGTTTATATTATTGTCATAGAGGTATGTCTGCATTTACAAATAACAAGCCTACTTTATTATGGTAATATTGTGTATTACTTACATGATCCCTTAACTGGGGAAACCCTTTTGTAGTTTTTCTATTAAAGAAATTGTACTTAGTCTTAGAAAACAAACAATTTGTAATGTACAAAAGTTCAGTCATGTATTTGTTCTTGAAAGAAGATTCCTCAATCATGCCTCAAGATGAAGACAGAGGCTGCACAATAAAACAGTTGTTTGGAAGTTGAGAACTTCATAAGTACAAATTCGAGAAGTATGGTTGAATTGGTCGAGAAGTCAAGAGTTCGATATCTCAAGAATTCCAGAAGTAAAAAGGCTCATTCGAGAAGTGGTATTCGATATCTCAAATAGACTTATTCGAGAACTCAGATGTATCTAACAGTTCAAGAACAGTTCTCGAATCAAGTAGTTAGTCAATTCTCGAATGTATTCAAAGATAGAAATTCAAGAAGATACTCAGGATAGAAAATCCACACATAAACCAAGGCATGTACAACGGTCTCATTCGTTGCAGTATGCACATGGAAAGCCTACAAAGAAGCTCAGAGAGTCAATCAAAGAGAATAGCTAAAGATGTGGATATGGCAGTATGCAAGACAAAATGAAGTTCACAAGAAGCCAACTTTCACCAAAATAGTATAAACAGAGTTTGACAATCTTTTTTGTCTATTACTAGTTTTGTAAAAGTAAGTTGTGTGCAGTTATATAAGCATACAGTTTCCTTATCCTTAGTGGTAAGTTTTCGAGCTGTATCTCTGAGAAAACGAAGCTAAGAATTCATATTTCGAATTCACAGTTTGTAGCACCTTTAATCTAATAAAAATATTGGATTTAAAGTGAATTTGTGTGTTGTCTTTATTCCGCAATTCTTTAGTCTACAACATACATATTCAAGCTGCAATTAAACAAGATTCATAATGAAGATAATCAAATACACGACTGATAATATATTCACCCCCTCTATATTATCTTCTAGTGAAACTCATACTCAACAAGTGATATCAAAGCGGGATATTGATCAAAACAGAGAAAGATCCAACATGAGTTCACAAAAGACCACGTGCACAGTGAAGATTCCAAAGTTCAGTAAGGAGAATTACAATCTATGAAAAATAAAGATGTTGATGTTCTTGAAGGCTACAAACCCTTTGTATCATGAGATTCTTAAAAATGGTCCTTTCATTCCTTAATAAGAAATACCATAATCTAATGTTGGTACCACTGTCATCCCTAAGTCAAATGTTGCTAAAGATATCACTAAATGGACTGAAAGTGGAATGGAAAAGGTTGCATTAGACAGTCATCTCATGCTAATCATCATTGATTCAATTGAGTTGTCCATGTTTTTCAATATTGCTTGTTGCACATCTGCAAAAGAGATGTGGGATCATATTGAGATTCTCTGTGAAGGAACATAGGAGGTTAAAGAAAACATAAAGCAAATCTTGGTTACACAATATGAAGCTTTTATGGCTCAACCAAAGGAAAACATCACTGAAGTATTTGAGAGATTTCATAGACTTGTCACTGAGTTATAAATGAATGGCAAAGTCTATAGCACAAAATAATTGAACATTAAATTTCTAATGGCTACACCTAAACATCTTGAGCAAAAGGTTATCTCTTTAAGAGATAGGGATCTAAACAAAGTTACATATGATGTGCTCTATGATGTGTTGAGAACACATGAACTTGAAATGATGCAGAAAAGAGCTATTCAGGCTCATCGGGGCAAGATGGTTAATGCTGTTTGTGCCCTGATTGTGAATGAATCACTTAAAGAGCTTGAAGCCTCAACGAGTTAGTTAAGAATTGAAGAAATCACAGAAGATGAACCTGAAAGTGAAGAACCTGAGAAGATAGAAGATCTGAATGAGGATGGTTTTTATACCTTGGAGGAGTTGGATGCTATGGACAATAAATCTTTTGCATTTACGGCAAGAAAGTTTCCTCGCATCAGATTCAAGAGGAAACAACCATTCAAATCCAAACCTTTTAACAAAACAAATTCATTCAACAAAGGAAAAGCACCCATGAAGCCATACAAGAGCAAATTCAAAACTGGTTCTTTTGATAGATCTTCAATCATGTGTTTTTAGTGCAATGACTAGGGGCACTTTGCTAGTGAGTGCAAGAAACCAAAGAAGAAAGACAAGGCTTTCTTAGAACTTGAAGCTAAGTATGAAGCTCAGTTGAAAAAGCAATCAAACAAGGCATTCATAGCTGAGGAAAAGTGTTGGGATGATACTGACAGTGATGAAGAGGATTCAAAATTCTGCAACTATGCTTTAATGGCAAAATCTGAAGATAATGAAGACTCTCAGGTACCATCCTTAACTACTATTGACATGTCGGTTTCTAAGTACAAACAAACTGTTGAAAAGCTAAGTGTTGAGATGTTAAACGTTCATACTAGTATGACTGCTGCTAATGAAGAAATTGATAAACTATCTACTAAGAATGAACTGTTAAGCAAAAGAAATGAAGAACTTGAGTTGATTGACGTGCATGTAGAAAATCTCAAACAAGAGGTTGAGTACTTGAAAAACAAAGTTGATTGTGCTAATCAGATAGAAAAAGCTCTTAGAGATGAACTAGCTGAAAATGAACTTAAGGTACGAGCATTTAGAAATTCATCAAACTTGCTGCAAACCTATCATGATAAGAATCTAGAGAATAGCAAGGAAGCTATTGGTTTTGATTATGACACACTCAAAAAAAAGGGAAAACATCTGTTTATGACACTAAGGTTGTTCATGAGAAAGTACCTCACATTGTGAAATATGCTAAGACGCCTATCTTTAAAGAAGCTTCATTCAGCTTTGATGAGGAATCTTTGATCATCAAACAACTGCTAAATGAAGAAGATGAGGTACAAGCTAGTGAATAACCTACACCTTGTAAGAGTGAGAGTGTCAAAATAGAAACCAAGAAGCTTGTCCAAGTCAAACAAACTCATGTTAAGTATGTTCCTGTGAAGTCTGAGAAAGATGAATATGTTAGGTCTACACCTAAGAAAAAACAGAATAGAAATGGCAAACTAGAGATCAACAAAAACAACAATTATGCTTATGTGCCAAATGCCCCTAGGAAAGTTTGTCAAAACTGTTCCAGTACTAATCATTTGACTCAAGCTTGTAAGAAACCAACTGGTAGTGTGCCTAAATAATTTTATGTCTGCTCTGTGCCTTTAAAACATAGAGACTCACCATTCTATGATAAACTTGATTGTATGTCATGCAATATGAATGTCATGACTAGTTGCTTTAATTTAAAAAGACAGTTCATGAATGGTTGCATAAGTCACAATGTGTGCACACACACCACAAGTCACATGTCTTCAAGCTCTACTAGTTCTAGAAGGGCATCCCAGTCACCAAGATCAAAGAGTTCAAACTCTAAGATCAATAGCAGTGACAAGAAGACTGGTTCTCAGAAAAATTACAAGCATGTTGAATTTGATAAAAATGTTTCTAAGTCACATGGACCCAAACTTGTTTGGGTACCAAAGAAGAAGTAATGCATTTGTGTTTGCAGGGCAAAATAAAGAAAAATAAAGTCATGTGGGTGTTGGACAGTGAATGCTCAAACCATATGACTGGTAATATGGCCCTGCTATCATAGTATGAAGAGAAAGCTGGCCTTATGGTTACTTTTGGAGATGACAACATTGGTAACACATTGGGATATGGCAAATTAGAAACTGGAAATGTCATCATTGAAGATGTTGCACTGGTCAGTGGACTCAAGCACAATATGTTAAGCATTGGTCAGTTTACTGACAGAGGATTCAAGGTTGGTTTTGACAAAGATGAGTGCTTGATCACACATAAAAAGACTAGTGATCTTGTTATATCTGGAGTAAGGAAAGGAAGCATGTTTGTAGCTAACTTGGATTCTGCAAACAAGGGGAAAATATGATGCTTCTACTCAAAGGCATCAAATGAAGATAGTTGGGTTTTATACTGAACTATTCGTTTGAAGTATATAAACATTGACCATTTTATTGAGAATATTGATTGCATATTATTACATTGTCTGTTTATTATATATTGTGGATAATCTAGTATCAAATGGGATAAAAGAAGATTAGATTATCAGTGTCTGTATATAATATAATAAAGGTTCACAGTCTAAGTGGTATTAGATAAACCACTGGAATGACTGAAGTATTATTTGGGAATAGTTTATCTTGACTATTGAATAATACTTGTATACTTTGTGTATATTGAACAAGATCAAAATATTAGAATTGTTCTTCTATTCTGACAGTTAAGAAGAACTAAGATTCTATGATATTATTATTGTTTAGGTTCGTAATCCGGATGTAGTGATTGACACTTGTATGCAATGCACATGCTTTGATTCATATAAGATGTAATTAATTATTAATTACAATATTATGTGTTGAACAATGATATTGCATGCAGAGTGGGATATTAATTATAGAAGGAATCCATGTCCTGATAATATTCGGGTTGATGATGTCCTCTTGAAAGCTCATAAAGATAATTATGTGAAGCCCTGCATGCAGATTAATTTCTGACATAATTATAAGGTTGAGTGGATGTTAGGTCCCGATAAGTTTGTAGAAGGGGGGAGGGGGTGTTGAATACAAACTATATTGTTTTGTCAAATTTGTTCGATTTACGATTAAACAATTGATGAACAAATTATGGCAGAATTAAATGAAACAAAATTCAAGTTAAATATAACTTATATTAAACTTGAAAGGTGTTACAAATGTTGTACAGATTACAAATTGAATCACAAACTAATTAAAACAAATTTAGAATAAATTCGACATGAATTTATCTATTTTTGTAATAAAAAGATATAACGATAAATGATAGTTCGAGATACGTTCTAGGGATAAAGATCCGCTAGATAGTCAAAGCAATACAAGTAAATGATTTCTAGTGGTTTGAATATAACAATAAATTCTAGAAATGATTTCCTGATAAGAAAAAGCTTCGGCAGTTTCTTTTTGTTCTTGACAGAAAGTTTTGTTGAAGATGTAATGTATTAAGTTAGTTGCTTACTGTCTTGAACTGTCTATATGATAATCCTCTTTGTTAAACTGCACGTGCAATTCAGTAAAGCAGAAAGACTATTATGTTGAACTATAAAGACTATTACTAATATTAGAAAGACTATCCTTAAGTCCAAAAAGACTTTCGGAAAGACTATTCTAATTTCAGTAAGACTTTCGGAAAGACTAAAAAGAACTAGCAAGACTATCGGTAAGACCAGTTCTACTTTAGTCTTTTTTATATTAGAATTAATTCTAATTTAATTACCTACTTAATTAATTTATCAAATAAATTAATTCTGAAAGAATTAATTTATTAGTTAAATTAATTAAATAAAATAGTTAATTAAAAGAGAATAAAATTTAATTTCTTGCTCAAAGAAATTGTTTTGTGAACCACTTAAAATAATGATGAACTTCCGCTGACTGACGTTGACACTCAATGTACTGTCTGGTTCATGAGTGACTAACTTCAATGATTGTTCTTCATCTGTGACTTTAAGCTGTGATTCCCTTTTTCTCTAAATCCCTTCAATAATCTACAGTAACCAGTACACTTGTTGTCACACTTCTGAAATCTCTGTCTTTTTAATAAATCAACTTCCTTGAATACTTCACTGAGGCTTGATCAAATAAATGAACTTCTTCCAATGTAGAATTTGTTAGGTCGAATACACAATATATAATCAATATATGTATGAGAGTAACAATCAAGAACACTGTTTATGAACAATAAACTGAATTATATTAAATAACTCTTCTCTCAGTGATGTAAAATATCACAGAGAGCTGCTAGGTTACAAGAATAATGTATTCAGTATTCGCATCCCTTTTAGGGTTAACCTATCTGTGTTTATATAGTACACAGATACATAGAATCAATCTCTAATTGATATTCCTACAAATTAGCTATACAATTTATATCAAATTAGGATTGCTTCTGTCTTCTGTTCCGTTTTCTTATCTGTCTCAATATATCTTACTTTTTTCCATCTTCAAGATATATTGCTTCTAGAATCTTCATATTAGCACCGATAGCTTCAGTAAACTTTCACCTCGTCAGACTTTAACAAACTCTGACTGGCTTCTAGTAAACTTTCACCTCGTCAGACTTTAACAAACTCTGACTGGCTTCTAGTAAACTCTGATGA
Organism: Heracleum sosnowskyi; assembly: GCA_030848705.1. Taxonomy (NCBI): domain Eukaryota; kingdom Viridiplantae; phylum Streptophyta; class Magnoliopsida; order Apiales; family Apiaceae; genus Heracleum; species Heracleum sosnowskyi. The sequence continues at coordinate 44,225,497 of CM061239.1, read as the reverse complement.
GTACCTGTTGCTTAAACACTGATAAACAATCATCAGCAATTATATCTAACAGAATTACTTCAAGTCTGTAGATGTCTTTTAATCTTCATTGTTTTGACTGATGTGATCTTCTGAGATTCCTGTGACAATTGAATTATTACTTACTTATTACAAACTTGTTTACGTTGATTTATATCCTCGATGTTAACAAATAGGCCTATACATATGCCTTTCAATCTCCCCCTATTTGTTTGTTAGAGAATAACAAGCAAATACCTAGAGGATAACTCAACTAACTAAACAAGTAGAAATGAGACTTTAAAAGCTAAGTAAATAATAACACACAGTTCTGGATTTCATTAAACATTTTCCAGATTCATACATTAAAGGTAAATAAAATATAGATGTTCATCTAGACTGAACATATGTATACATTGATCCTATCTTGATTCACCTAAGCTCTATACATATTACATTAAACATTGAGCTTTAGTTCACTTGTCTTCTTCAAGCATTTCTCCTTCCTCCAGAGCTTCAAGCAAATCCTTGTCTAGTACACGATCAGATTCAGATGTAATACCACTTGGTCTGACAGGTTGAGTTGTGACTTTCTTCAGCCTATTCTTCATTTGATGATATCTTGTGATATTAGCTATGCAATAGTCTTGAATCCAGTCAGCAACTTCTGTCTTCTCTTGAGTAGCAAACCCTGAAGTCCTTAACATATTCTCCAAGTAGACAAGATGCTTGGTAGGATAATCTTTCAACGAGAGAGGATCTACACCACAAGTCTTGAGTGCCCTTCCTTTATAGAATTTGACTTCATAAGGCACTTCTACCACTTGAGGACTAGCTTTCATAGAAAAATCTCTAAGATGGTCATGCAGCAGCTCATTCAATGGAGAAGTTCTTTTAATTCTGCTCATGAAGACCCAGAGTTCAGAAAGAGTTCTACTTTCAAGAAGATTGAGAGAAACTATGAAAGTTCCTTCATTGTGTGTTTAGATGTAGATCTTCATTTCCTCTCTAACCCTGTCAAATCTAGTAGTGATTCTTGAAATCTCTGCATAAAGAGCTTTCATATATACAGAGTTATCTGGATTGACCTTCTTATATCTTTCTAACACACCAAGAAAGTTGCCATCATTATTTGTTCATGTCTGATGAGTAAACATCTCCCTAGCCTTATCCCATTCTTCACCTAGCTTCAGCCTCACATTTAACTTTCTGTCTTTGACCTTCAGATTGTGAAGTCGTTGCTTTTCTTCATGTTCAGCCTTTTGGATAATCAGCTTTTTGGATATGATGTCAAACACTTTGGCATTCTCCTCTTCTCTTCTCTTGAGATCAGCTTTCTGTTTTAGCAACTCAGCTTCAAAGGCAGGATCGACTGGAGTTTCTTCTTCCCAATCAGCATAGTCTGCTTCTTCTTCAACCTCCACATCACCAAAGGTATCTTCAGGGGCTTCTTCATATGTATCAAAGTCAAAATCACCTTGTTCACCTTGATAGTAGTCAACATCATAAAAAGTAAACTTTTGTTTTCCTTTATCCTTCCCAGATCCTCCAGCATGTCCTCCTTGATCACCTTGAACTCCACCTGCTCCTCCTTGTTTCTCCTTATTCCCCCCCTTAGTTGAGGAATCCTCTACAGATTTAGATTTTGTAGCATCAGGATTAACCTCACTTATTCCCCTTATATCTCCTTCATCTCTTCCATCTCATCCTTGATCATCATCCTCATCATCTTCATCATCACCCTCAAAGAATTTCTTCTGTTCAGCAGTGGGTTCACTACAAGAAAACTGATATTTATCTACCAATACTTTACCTACTAATGCATATTGGAAGCTAAAAATCAGTTTTATCTACTAATATTTATTGGTAAAAATTATTAGTAGACAAATGTCATGTTGCACATAACTATTGAAAATTAACCATAGCTATTGGTAGGCAAAAAGATTTACCTACATATATATCATATATCAGGAAGTGTTTACATGTTAGCGTTTCCATTTTCTTTGATAGAATTTTAATTTTTCAATTTTTTTTCTAAATGAATGCTGATGTGTAAATATGTCATAGTCAATAATCCTACATATCCGGTTACAAATAGAAATTAGAAATAATTATAATGACACATCATTGTTTAATAATAGTTTTTTTTTATATCTGACCACAACATCTCTGTTTTAATTTCTAGGTAATCGTATATTTTATTACCATTTACAAATTATCGATCTAAAACTTAAAGAACCCTAATTTTTAGCTGAAAGAGGAGACGACAATCCAAGATAAAGAGATATAGGCTAATCCAAGGTAAAATATTCTTGAATTCCCCTGTTTATGTGTGTATAGATACCTCCTGCTAATCTTAACTGTTTATGATCCATCAATGGTTGCTTATATGAGTATAATGATTCCTCACTTCTATTATTATAACCATCAAATTATGTTTTCTATGACTAATTATTATGGGTAGATATTATCTAGTTAATGGACAATTTCTAATTCTAATTCTAAAACCTTGAACCCCGAATTCTTGAAAAGTTTGTAGAAAAGTTTTGTGCAAATAAATGATATACCTCTTATGTATGTTTGGTTCTAATTATGTATGTTTCACTTTCCTGGCGGAATAATCCTTGGAGAGTAATAATTGAACTCTTACCGGTTAAAATAATATAATTAACTCACATCTTCATTCAACTTGTTTTTCCTTTCTTATGATATATGTCCACTCTCTGCTCATGGGTGACTATAGAATTGAGGCACCATCCATTTGGGTAGATTTTATGAAGAATGTTGTATACTTGTATGAGAAGATCATTCTGCTCATAAGAAATAAATTGTCTTGTTCTCCTTTCGAGCTAAACTCAACAATAATATAGTATTAGAATTAGTGTATAATGCTCGAGAATTATCAAACATTTTTTACTTTATGTTACAAGAAAGCGTTGAAAATGGTTCTGAGAACACTGGTTGGTTTTGAAGCACCTAGGGGAGTGACAATCTTGTCGATGAGGCAACTAAAATTTGAAATTTCTCTAAGGCTTGGATCTAAGTGTTTAAGGTTTTCTTGCTAGCAAACCAATTAAAATTTTGAAAAACAGAGAGATAAGAAAAACATGAAGAATATAGCCTTTAGATTATAAATATATACTAGCCTATAACCCGTGCAAGGCACGGGCCTTAAAAAATAATAAACTAAAAAATTTAATGTGAACATATTAAAATAAAAGTAAAAATTAATATGATAAATTATAAAATGAGAAACTTAAATATTAATTGGAACATAAAAAAATATAAAAAATACTGGGGCTGAGGAAGATAAATGAGGTATTATTAATATTATTTTATAATAAAATAATATTAATAATAAGGACAAATAGAAAATCTAACATGTTTTAATTAAAAATAATAATTGTCCGTGATTTTTTAGAAGTGTTTTAATTATATTAATTGTATTTATTAAAATAATACGTTGACATGTTAAAATAAGTAAGTTTTTTAATAAGGACAAATAGAAAAGCTATTATGTTTTAATTAAACAAATAACTGCCCGTAATATTTTTTGATATGTTTTAATTATATTGATTGTATTTGTTAAAAAAATACGTTCACTTGTTAAAATAGAAAAAAATAGGTAAGTTTTTTTAAATAATTAAAAGTATTAAAATAGGTAAGTTTTTTTCAGGCCGGATTTAATGGTGTAACATGCAAGTTGTGACCATTTTCATAGCCATTCTTATACAAGAGTCAAGTTTTAAACTACTAGTTAATCAGAGATTAAGCAATTATGTTCTGGTTGCCAGTTTTCAGGCAACAAGAAGATTTGTATAGAATAATTAACAGGCGAAGCTAGGGAATCATAAACAAAGATTATGTTATATTATTTGTTAATCACTGCAGATTATTAATAGAACATTGTTGTCTTCCATAGTTCCATTTCACTTTACTACAAGGCACAGTGAAGTAAACACATGACTGAATAGATTTGATTGTAAAAACCATGAAGAGCATCAGATACATAAAACCTTAAAGCAAGATCAAAATTATTAAGATTATACTAACAGGACATAAAAATACATGAAACCTTAAAGCTGCAAACTGCCTCTCTTCCTCGAATCCATCGTCACTTTGATCCGCGGAAGTTATTTTCCGGATGCTAAGCCTGCTATAGGATATTATTACGGTGTTTGATTAGTCATTCTTACCTCTAATAAAATATACGAGGTGCAAAAAAGTGTCTAGAAAGATACTTATTTTACCTCGCATTCTTATTTGAGCTACCAGAGGCAATAATGTATCTGCAACGATACCTTTTTAACTCTTAGAAGCAACCCCAAATATTCTCATCCAAAAAATATGTTTTACGCATGCTTTATGTTACATGTTAGAATTGCTATTTAACAAGTTTTTTTAACAAGTTGCAAATTTTTTCAGGAACGACATGGATCGCTCATGGATAAATATACCAGATAAGTTGTCAGTAGAATATGCAAATGGCATATCTGAATTTATAAGTGCTGCAGAGAAGTATGTGAACTCCAAAGGCAAGTATGTGAACTCCAAAGGCATGGTTTTATGTCCGTGTGGTCGATGTGTGAATAAGCAATCACAAGGGTTCAACGTGATTAAGCTACACTTGCTCACTCATGGCTTTTTAAGTTCTTACAAGATATGGTATTATCATGGTGAACAGATTGATGACATAGAAGATGATGTGATCTTTAATACTCAAGATGGGGATCCACGAGATGAACAAGATGATTTGGCTGAAGGTCTTAATGATGCTATTAATACTAAGTACTTTGATGTTGGCCCAACTAGTGATTTTATCAGCGAATCTCCATTTAATGTGTGTGACAAGTATGATGCCTTGTTTAAATCTCTTCATAAGCCTTTGTACGACAACTGTAAAATTTCTGTCCTAAGTGCAGTGGTTAGGTTAATGAACGTAAAGGTGCTTAATAAAATAACGGATAAAGCCTTTGAGGATATATTAAAGTTTCTAAAACAGATCTTACCTGAAGGTAATTTTTGTCCAGAGAATTATTACCAGACAAAGAAGCTTCTTTGTGAAGTGGGTCTAGGATATGAGCACATTGATGTATGCCAGTATGATTGTGCTATATTCTATGGTCCAAATGCAAATTCTACATCATGTCCGGTGTGTCAATCTAGTCGTTATAAACGAAACAAGATCCCACATAAATGACTTAGATGGTTCCCACTAAAGGATCGACTTAAAAGATTGTTCAGCTCAAAGCATACTGAAAAGGATATGAGATGGCATCAAGAAGTTCGTAAAAATGAGCCTGGTATATTACGTCATCCAGCTGATGGGATGGCTTGGAAGCATTTTGACAATGCATACCCCGACTTCGCTGCAGATTCTAGGAGTGTACGAATGGGGTTGGCTTCAGATGGGTTCAACCCATTTTCTAACATGACATCAACCTATAGTTTGTGGCATGTGATATTAATTCCTTATAACATGCCACCTTGGGCTTCTCCAAATGGTACAAACTACCTTATGTCGTTATTAATTCCAGGTCCCAAGTCACCTGGAAAAGACTATGATGTGTTCTTGCAACCACTAATCGACGAATTGAAAGAGTTATGGGATGGAATTGATGCATATGATTCATATAAGAGGTGTATGTTTAAACTTAGAGCAGCGGTATTATGGACGATTAGTGATTTTCCCGGTTATGCATACTTGTCTGGGTGGAGCACTGCTGGAAAATTAGCTTGTCCAGTGTGTTTGGAAGATACAAGATCTAGAAGAATAATCGACAAACAATGTTTCACAGGACACCGCTGTATATTTTGAACAACTCTGTAGATGAAATCCAAGAATATCTCAAGTAAGTCAGAAACTTCTTAATATTATTGTTCAGTAAAAAAAATATTTCTTGATTTGTGCAAATATTATTTCTAAGATTTTTACATAGTTTTCATTTGTTAACTCGTTCTCCTATAGTATTTTGTTAGTTTTTCATAAATCTGATGCTTGATTTGTAGTGATCACAAGAATACATTGCTAGAAAGAGGCCTTTCACAATCAGATATTGACATGAAGCAAAGAGAAGAATTTCCATCTTGGTTTAAAAAGAAGGTGTGAGGTTGTCTTTAATGATTTAATAATTTATTTGTTATTTAGTTGTATAGTCATTGATATATATATTTCCTAATGTAGGTATCTGAAATGCAAGTGCAAAAATCAGTCAAAGTCAACGATGATCTGTACTCTTTATCCCAAGGTCCGTTGGAACGATATAATAGTTACCAAAGTTGTATTGTAAATGGTGTTAGATTTCGTTGCAAAGAGTATGATGATACTCTTCGGACACAGTGTTCGGGTGTTTGCACAGAAGGTGATCACGATAATAATGACATTATATACTATGGGATCTTGATTGAGATTATGCAACTGTCATTCCTATTTGATCGAAAAGTTTTCTTGTTCCGTTGTAAGTGGTACAACTCTAATATGAGAGGTAGATCAATCTACATGGATAACAATCTGACATCCATTAATACATCAACTGATTGGTATTCGAATGAACCATTTATTCTGGCAAGTCAAGCTCAGCAAGTTTTCTATTTGCTTGATATGAAGCGTGGTTCAAATTGGAGATATGTTCAAAAAGTAAATCACCGTTTTGTGTTTGATATTCCTGAAACATCTGAGCATGTAAGTGATCAACCAGATAATGATGTATTCCAGGAAGAAGAATCATTTCAATTGCCACCTTTTCAACCAGTTGAGGATTCAATCGAAAGCTCATCTCTGGTCCGACGAGATGTTGCATCTGCAACCGTTATGAGCGAACTTGTTGATGATCTGTTCTCCAATGATGAAGAGGAACGTATTGGTGAGGAAACTGATCAGGAGAAAAATGAACTTAATGAAGTTTATGATGATGGTGATATATTCCTCAATAATAATGAAGTGCTTTGTTCGAGTGATGACGACAATGAGGCAGCCTCTGAAACAGAATCAGAAGCATGATGATATCAATGTTTATTACACAGGTAATGTTTAAATTAATATGATTTCTTCTGTTTACTATTTGATTTTTACAGGGGTTATAAATTATGTGCTTAATTGGTGCTAGTTTGATTTGTTATTCTGCTAGTTTGGGTAAGTAACACAAAGCTTTAGGTACTAATGTTCGTAGCAGGCATGGTTTATTTCTTCTTTAATATATAATGTGTGGAGCTCTTCCTACTTGCTGTGATTTATTGACCAAGTTACTTAGTTTGATTTTTGTTTTTAGAACATGTTCCTCCGATTTTGAGTTTAAACTAATTGTGGCCTTTTATAGCCTAAAGATTTTTTAAAAAAAACCTCACATAGCTCCATTTACATGTCGGATCCATTTAAACTAATTTTACAGTATTTTTTTAAATACTGTCATCGCATGCCAAATCATTTGATAACCAGTGATGCAGATAACCAGGTATTTGATATCCAACTAGTTGCTTTCCACACGGATTGAGATGCATAAGCATATTTTCTGTAACTGTTCATTCTCTTTGTCTTTGAGTTGACATGATTTCTTTGATAGTGATTTTTGTTAGAAATTATGGACAACTTTCAGTAATAAGTTACATTTTTATACATTGCAGCAGGATTTCATGCTAAATGGACGGAAAGAAATAGGAGGATTCATGTTCCAAGGCCTTACCATTAAATATTAGGCTATGATTCTATATTGGTGCACTGGGTCAATTTCTAGCTTTTGTATTGTTGCTAGTATTTTTCTTGTTTGCAAGTTGTTTAGTGCACTAGAACTAAATCAGGCTAGTCTCTCTGCAAATCATGTTATTTACAAAACATGGGATGCTATCACTTTTAGCAGAATGTTGTAGTTCAGAATTTTTGTTCTGGTACAATTTTTTTTTATTTCATTAATGATCCTATTTTTTTATGTAACTTTTAGCTAGAAAAATTCCTAATGATGCTTTTTTAATTTTTTATTTTAAATGTTTTTTCAAATATATTTTAGTACTTTTTACGAATGACACCATATTTTTAATCATTAATCCAGTTTTTACCGATTTTTGACCACTTTTTTTATAAAAAATGAATTAAAAACCGATTTTAGTATTATCGAGTATCAGTGAATTTTAAAACACGGATCAACATTAATATACTTCTATATTATATATAAATATTTAAAATTATGGATCAACCATATTGATTTTATCGTCTTACGCGTTTTATTGTTTTACTAGCCTATAACCCGTGCAAAGCAAGGTGGACTTTAATATTAATTTTAAAATTTACTTTTAAAGTTTTTGAGATTTTAATACTTCTGAAAATGCTACCTTTTTAAAAAAAATTAAAAGTACTAATTTAATACTTCAAATCTAAAAAAACTTATAAATTTTATTAAAGTTTATTAGATTAGTAAGCATGTCAGTTAAGGTAACCGTCCAAATTATCAATATATTTTGTTGTAATAATATAAATATAAATATTTTCTTAAAAAAGTCGTGTTTCTGAATTTTAATTAAAGTATAACCGAAAGAGTTTGTTGTTATGTAATACATTTGAGAAAATCGAAAATCAAAACTTTCAATATTTCGGCTATTATATAATAGTACATATAGATAGATTAATATAGATAGATTAAATAGAATAAATTACCGAAAACCGAAAAACAAAACTTTCAATGTTTCAGCTATTGTATAATAGTATAGTATAGATAGATGTCGTCTGCGATAATTTTAGAAAATGAGAAATTTTAGTTAGAAAATATACAAAAGAATATACGATTTGGCTAATAAAGGTAATCAGTTAATTATTAGTGTTTATAATATTACTATTTTATGTTACTAAATGGAATTGCCTATGATATTTTTGAAAAATGTGAGGTTTTACTTACGAAAAGTTTTAGTAGAAAATATAAAAAAAAATCGATTTGGCAAGACTATTTAGTATTATATTCAATGTCTCTCATTAATTTAATTTAAAAGATCTAATGGTTAAAGATTAGATGACCAAACTATGGAGGACCAGACTACAAACCGACTACAAAAACTTTTAATGTTTCGTTATAGATAAGTAAAAAGATTTTTAGTTACAAATAATTAATTGTAATATATAATTTGTACAAAACCACAATTTAAAGACCATATTAGTAAGAAATAGTTTGAAGTAAAAAGTTAAGATCTTTTTCAAAAAATACGGTTTATTATTATTATTTTTGCAAAAATATGTCTCTTTCAAAAAGGAATTTGCAAAAATACAATTTTTTTTGATGTTTTTTTGTAAAAATACGATTTTGCAACTAATTGCAACCGAATGCAACCAAATGCATCATCATATGCAACCTAAAGTAACTTCAAATATTTTTCAAAAAAATATAAAGAACAAGTTGTATCTGGGTACTTTTGGTTGCAAACTATATTTTTTCAAATATTTTTTAAAAATAGTGAAATTGAAAAAAAAAACTAAAAAAAAGTAGCATTTTTGTTAATTTCTTAAAAATTAATCAATAGTTTTAAGGAATGGATCACCATATTTAATGTATATTTAGGCAAATAATAAATAATAAATAGTGATTAATAGAAAAACTTTTTTCATATTAGAGAGGGAATTGTTTTTTTAGCGCTCTACTTTCCCCCCAAAATTTTTAGCTTCGTTTGATTTTTTGTTTAGATAACTACTTACTCGGTAATTGCTTATTTATTATTTAAAAATTGGGTAAAACTTGTAGCAAGTGGTAACCATTTTCACCCTTTCCTCGGAGACATATTTCCACTATCTGAAAATCCAGTCCTGAGCCCATCTATCTTCAATCTTCAATTAAGGTATGCTCCGACTCTAATTGGTAATATGCATTCTAATTTCCAAGTTTTGTTGGCCGATTGCAAGTTGTTTATATGTGTATATATAATCCACTCCTTATATATGTAAGGTTGTCATGGTTTATTCTCTCTAGCAAAAAAGTGTTTCTTTCTAACATTATATGTGTTATTTATGTGGTATTCATTGTGATGAGTTGATTTAAATCATTAATACTTGGATGATATTAATCTGATTTTTTTATTATAGTTTTGGAATTATTTAGTATCTTGGATGATATGCAGTATGGAGGGTTAGGGAGGTATAAAGGGGGATGGGTTATATGTATCTTATATTTAAAATTGTAAATATGTAATTTTGTGTTCTTTTATACAGGGTTGTTACCATGTCTCCTGGACACCGTACTACTCGGTATGCTTCACATAGTCAACAAGAAATACCCGTAAGGGATGCTAATGTCGATATTGCAAAACAAGAAGTCATCACCCATTCTAATGCACAAATTGTTCGCGCTACACGCTCAACTATTGCACATACAAGACATCCTATTGCGCCAACCCCTTTGGCTAGTGAAAATGAAACCATGCCTTCTCCTGCACCATCGGGTAGTTTGTGATTGGATTTTTTTTTATTAGTCCATTACTATATTTTTTTCTTATTTATTAAATATCTACATAGGTCAAAATGTTACATATAAGAGGCGTAAAGCAACTCGTGGCATGGGGACTTCAAAAATTGCCAAGGCAAGCTCAACAGGAAAGTTGTCCGTCATTTTTTGATGTGAATTGTCGTCAACCAATTTGTACAAATGCTGAGAGATTTAATAATGAAATTGGATTCATCGTTCGCAATCATGACACTTTTTGTTACAAAGATTGGAGACTAGTTCCAGAGGAGGTGAGAGCACCACTCCGAAGTTATCTTATGGTAATTTTCTTACACTAGTTATCTTCTGAAGCATTTGTCATAAATAATTGAGGAGTGATTTGAGCTTATCTTTCCCATGATTTCACTTTTTAAACTTATCATTGAAGTAGTAGATTTTTACAGTACTATAATTTAAACTACAAAATAAAAGAATAACAAATGTTCATAATTTAAATCAGCCTAAGAAAAGTATTGAAGTCGGAGAAGTTATTCACTTTTTCTTACTACCATTTTGACAGTAGATTTAATACGATCATATTATGGACTAAGTATATATAGAGGACTTTAGTTACAGAGCCTTGTGTTCATCTAAGCTGGTAACTTGTGTCACTGGTTTCTCCTTTTATGCAGCTAGCTCTAGCACTTAATTGGCTGGTCGAGTCCACGTATATTTACACTTTTATTTTATTTCACATGATGCAATGACTTCTTTTTAAAAAAATTGTTAAACAATATCTAATTTGACAAATGTTCTTCATCCTCATTTGATTATTTTAAATATGATTGTAAATGCATAGCATGATAATGGTTGACACATTCTGACCGCAAATTCTTAAAATGGTTCAAACTGTTGTGATTGCAAATTCATAAAATGGTTAAACTAGTAGACTAGTAGGAGGATTGTGTTTGTTATCGATAGAAAACTAGTGTTAACATGATCGCAATGGAAGAAAACCCTATTTTACTGTTAAGATAGAATATATATTTTAGTTGTATATGTTAGTATTAGTGCTCTAGAGACAATACTTTTATGTTTTAAAGAAAACATTTTATTATTATAAATTATGTTTTATTGATTATTATTATTAGTTTATTATGTCTTTATTTACTGCGTTATAAATGTTACCATAATAAATGTCCTTGGAATTATGATACGTATCCGATATCTTTAAGTATGTGACTTAAAAATGAGATTATATGAATAGTATCTTTATTCCTAAATATCCCTAGTCGAGTGTTATTATTTAAGGACAATAATAATGCACAGAGACTAGTATGTTTGTTGACTGATGACCACATCTCATTGGTCATAGGTATGGTGATACTAAAGTCAAAACATAGGTGCATGTAAGAGTACATGACACTGGATTGACCCGCTGTGAGATAACACATGTTAATAGTGTCATAAGTAATTCTCACTGTGATAATGGTGTAATGATCCTTAGATCTGAAATCATTATATTTTTATACGAGAATTAATATACTTTGATTACATTAAAAGTTACCTTTGACCGGGTGATGATAAAAGTGGACATTGGGTATATATGAATCGTATGAGAAATATGAATGATCTAGATGGGATTTAACCCTCCTAATTTTAGGAACGATATTATTGGCCTCTTGTTTGAGTGAGACTAAGAAATGCACGGCCGTGCTCAAATGTTGATTTGATTTATTAGACTACTCATCGATCAAGAAACCTAAGATTAAATTATGAAGAGGATGACACATTACATGCCTCGAGTTTAATCTATAATATTAAGGTTAAATGGATTATATTACATGGAACATTATTCACGAAAGGCTTAATCGAATCACTGATTTAATTATTATTACTTGGGTGACAATGATGTATTACTAGATGCCGCTCATTGTTTACAATTTTAATTAGTCATTAAATTGTTACCAACGTAATAATAACCTACAAGGTCACACACAAAGAACGCTTGAAGGAGAAATAATTTAAATTATGAATTTAAATTTAAATAAGTAATTTATTCTATTTATAATATTAATTAAGTATGACTTGATTAATTATTTAAATAGAAAATGGAATTACTTAAACCAATTCTGAAATTAGTTATTAATTAATTAAGTGCGACTTAATTAAATAATAAATTGGAATTTCGGATTAGTATTTATTATAATTGGATTATAATTAGAAAACTTATTTTCCTCTCTCTATATAAACTCTCAAAGAGGGCTGATTTTATTAATGAAAAACGTTTTTATTAAAACCCTAGCCGCTTACGAGAGCAAGAAAAGAGAGAGAGAGAAAGAAGCAGTTTTCGGGTGCTAGTACACATCAATCCTTCAAGAAAAGCGTTCGTGTGGATACCGTAGAGAGTAGATCGCGAGAGCGGGATACATGGTGATTGAACAAGCTTTGGATCTCCATTAATCTTCCATTAATGAACTGTTAAAGCTTCTTAAGGTATTTGTTCTTAATCTCCGAATTAAATCTTTTGTTTTCGCATGGATCCTGCGGAGGGGTTTCGAATTTTTGATTTATTTTTACGTTTTCCGTTGCGTTTATGTGCTCGAAACCCTTCAATGGCATCAGAGCTACTTGCGAAACGTTTTAATTCGGTTGTGTGTTTAACAGTTTTCGATATATATGCATGTTTGCGATCTACCATGTTTTTGTGTTGATTTATATATATGTATATATATGTTTTTGAATATATGATATTCATGAGGATTGAATAATCATGAGATGATTGTGTATATTGCTGTATGTATATGATACATGTTATATCGAATTATGAGAATCGTATTCGATACGATTTCTGAATACGTTGCGCAGATTTGGTGAAATTTGCATACTGTATCAGATTTTCGCCGACAATACCTTTTCGGAAAGGGAAACGGGCGTCTGAACAAAACTGACATAGTCACTCGTTCGTTTTTAAGGCGTTTGACGTCGTTTACTGTCTGTAAACAGCGATTTAATGTTTTCAGAATTTTGATTTTGATTTTCTGATTTACACTTTATTTGATTTCTATGATTGGATCATGAGAAATATGATATGGTATGATATGTTAATGAAATATGAGATGTTCTTAATTGTTATATGAGCATGGTGATTGGTTATGGCCTAAAGACCCATAGGATAATGATTTTGTTTTTATGGTTTGGTTTCTAAATACGACTTGCATGTCGTTATTCCTTGTAATGTTTAAATCTCGAATGTAACTCGAGTTCAACTTGTAAGTTCAGTAGGATAGGTTGTTTTATTTATGTAATATATATGAAGACGTCCAAGATGGAGAACCAAGGAAGCATTACAAGGAGGCAAGCAAGGAGGCAAGTTAAAGCTTGAATACTTGTAACATTGTATTGTATTTTGATACCACCATAGATTGACCTTGATCTTTCCATTAGCTTGGAAATATCACTTATGTTGGGCCATAACCAAACACATTTACTTTACGCACTTTACATATATGATGCATGTGATGTAGATATGTATGCGTAGATAATGATGCATGCTTTAATTAGATTAAACATGTATGGATTATATACGTCACCCATGCCATGTTTGCTAAACAAGATAAAATCTGTAACGATTCAAGATTTTAAAAATTGAACAAAAACGAACATGAGATTCCTGTGTTTATGAAACACGGAAATAAGTATGAATTTCAAATTTTGATATGGGGAGATTTTGACAAAATTACAAGCAGCGCTTGTAAGAAGGGCGGGTTTTAAGTGAGACCACTGTGACTCCTCCGACGGACTGGAAATCAAACCATTGATGAATTTTGATTTGAAGTACTTAGTTCAAGGAAAAATTGGGAATCTCTTGATGATGGGATCATGGTCGTTTTAATAATAACAAATCTCTAAAGTTAAAATATTAAGTCAATTAGATGTCTTCCAATGGGCAACACTCGTCAAGACCTAGATCGAGAAAGAGTGGGTTCGCCAAAGCGAAGCACTCCAATCTATCGTGGTAAGACGCGATGAAGTAAATGTGATACTTAACTGTTAGACCATTGGGTTAGACTTAACTAAGTTACCACAATAGGATTGTGAACTTAGAGGCATGGAGTTTGGTATGATTTATTGGATAAATGGGAACAAATGTTGTTCTACCAAACTTTCCAAGAGTTATATATGATATAATTGACAAGAGTTGTCTACCTAAATAAATCATGTTTTGGGAGTAAAGCCAAAGCTGACCTTAAGCATGACGAAATATGGATCTTGGCTCACTAGAAGGATTTAGAGTAATGCCTTCCGAATTAATAGTTAGGGCTATTTATTTGATAAAAATAGTGGGAGGTATATAATGATATACCATAATCACTTAAACATAATAATTAAAAAATTTGCAACCTAGATTAATTTTATGCACTTTAATATTGTAGTTATCAAATGACAAATAACACAAACAACTTCTCTATGCGATCAGTCCTTGAGAAGGACAAGCTGACAGGAACAAATTTCCTCGACTGATATAAGAGCTTGAGGATCGTCCTCAGGCACCACGATGTTAGTCAAATTCTTCCCTTACCTTTTAGCTGAGAATGTAACATGTGCCGAACATAATGCTTATTGGAAGCAAGTTGATGATTCGACTACTGATGTTTCATGTCTCATGCTTGCAACTATGAGTGCTGAGCTTAATAAACAATATGAGCATATGGATGCTTATGAAATATTTGAGCACCTTAAAAGATGTTTGAGGAAAAGGCTCGTCAAAAGGGATTTGGCAATAGCAAGACACCATACCTATAAGTAGGGAACGTGAGATTCGGTTGGACCAGATGTTCTAAAGATGATAGGGTATAATGAGTACCTTGATTATTATTTTTGGGTTTCAAGATTGGTCTAGAGACTCGGAATGATTTGATCATACAAATCTTTGAACAATAACTATTCTCAATTAGTTAGTGAACAACGAAATAAATGAGATAGACATAGCAACCACTAAGTTGTGAAGCACGTTGAGAACTGCTGTAAGCAACATGATAAATGCATGGACTACTCCCATAATGATGGTGAATGTAGGAATGTTTTGGGAAAGGAAAATGGAATGGAAAGAAGAAGATTTGATCTAATTCTATAGCCATATTAAACTCCAATCCCAAAGAGGTTTTGTCGCCTAAAGGAAGTGTTGCTAATTAAAGAAGACGATTGTCGCTTCTGTGGAAAACCGAAAGACTGGAAGTTAAACTGTCATGCTTATTTGGAAGATCTAAGAAGAAGACCGGTGAGGGTCAAGCTTCAGGTTTCGGGTTATAATTGGAGCAAAAGTTGTTGCTCTAGTTGAAGTAACTCGTTACTTAATTTTGCCTATAAGGCTAAGTTTAGAACTTGATAATTGTAACTACGTGCCTCTAAGAGTAGAGACATTATATTGGTTTCTTGTATGGACAAGAAAGGTTTTTCATTTTAATTGGATATATAACAATTGTTGTTTATTACATTTCAATGAAAAGGTTAATAATGTTGCACAATTAGTTAACAATTTATATGTTCTAAAAATGACTCAAATCAAACATTACCTTTGGCACTGTAATTAAGGCCATATTATAAGAAATGCATTTCCAATTTACATACTGATGGATGATTGGATAAGTTTGATTATGAATCATACGAAGAATGCGAATCTTGGTTTATTTGGTAAAAAGACAAAAAGCCCCTTTTACTAGAAATGGTGAAAGGGTCATCGAACGATTATGACTTATACATTGTGATGTATGTGGTCATATACGTACGATGGCAGAAGGTAGGTTTTACTACTTTATAGCGGTTACTGATGATTTCAGTAGATACAAATATGGGTATCTTTTGAAGAACAAATTCGAATCTTTTGAAAAGTTCAAAGAATATTAAGCTAAAGTAGAAAAGGTTCAAAGAAAGGGGTTTCTAAGAACTAAAATCACACTTTGTTGGACATAGTGCGATGGATGATGAGTCAAGATGATCTTCCAATAAGTTTCTGGGGTTATACCCTAGAGACATGTGCATATACACTAAACCGTGTTCCTACTAAAATGGTTCAGGAGACACCATATAAGATATGGACTGAGAAAAGTCATAGCATGTCATTTATGAAAATTAGGGGATGCCAAGCGTTTGTGAAACGTTTAACCTCTGACAAGCTAGGACCAAAATCAGATAAATGTAATTTTGTGGGATACCAAATTAAAACAAAATTGGTATTACTTCTTTAATCCTCCAGAGAACAAAGTGTTTGTTGCTCGGACTGTTGTATTTCTTGAGAGAGAATTTCTTTCTAAAAGAAATAGTGGGAGGAAAATAGATCTCGATGAGGATCGAGAACCACGAGATAACATTGAACCAAAGTTGGAACAAGAGCAGAATGTACAAGAAAATGTTAATGACAATACTGCTCAAGAAACACAGGTTGTTCGTAGGTCTGGTAGGATTCACCATGAGTCCGAGAGATATTATGAATTTCTATTGACTCGGGATGGTGATGTAATGCTTGTGAATAATGAGCCTCTTACCCACCAAGACGCTATGAAAATTCCAAGATCTAAAAGTTGGCATGAGGCCATGAAATCTAAGATGGATTCCATGTATGAAAAACCAAGTATGGACTTTGGTTGATCCACCTAAAGGGGTAAAACCTATAAGGTGAAAATGCGTTTTTAAGAAGAAAACTGACATGGATAGTAATGTACAGGCCTATAAGGCACGACTGGTGGCAAAAGGTTTCAAGTAAATTCATGGTACTGACTATGATGAAACTTTCTCACCAGTGGCAATGGTCAAGTCCATCAAGATTTTTCTTGCTTACTATGACTACGAAATCTGGCAAATGGATGTCAAGACTACTTTCTTAAATGAGAGTGTAGAAGAGGTTGTGTACATGACACAACCTGAAGGTTTTGTAGATCCAAGTTCTGCTAGAATGGTTTATAAGATAATTCGATCCATTTATGGATTAAAGTAAGCCTCGAGGAGATGGAATATACGTTTTGATGAAACAGTCAAATAGTTTGGCTCTATTCAAAATGAAGATGAACCGTGTGTTTACAAGAAGGTTAGTGGGAGCCATGTGGCATTCCTAGTATCATATGTAGATGTTATATTACAAATAAGGAATGACATTCTTCCTCAATAGACTGTTAAGACTTGGTAGAGAAATAGTTTCTTGATGAAAGACTTAGGAGATGTGTCCTATATCTTAGGGATCAGGATCTATAGAGATAGATCACGAAGATTTTTTGGCTTAAGTCAGAGTACATACATTGACAATGTATTGCACCAATTAGGGATGTAAAGAGGCTAAAAGGGAAATGTTCCCATGTCTATGAGATAGTGATCTCAAAATAAATGGTCTAAAATCATTGGATGATATGGACCACATTAGTATAGTTCTATATGCTTCGGAAATTGGTTTCATAATGTATTTGATGATATGTACTCGTCATGTTGTCTCGTATGCTTTAAGCATGACGAGCAGGTACCAGTCTAATCCAAGTGATGGTCACTTGATTGGAATCAAGAATATTCTTAAGTGCCTAAAGAGGACTAAAGACTCATTCTTGGTATATGGAGGAGATGGGAAGCTGGATGTAAAGTGTTACATGGATGCTAGTTCCTAGACAGACATGATTGTTTTGTGTCTTAGTCTGGATTTGTGTTTTGTCTAAATAGATGTGTTGTAAGCTAGAATAGTTCACAGCAAGAACTGTAAATGATTCTACAATCGAGGCTTAGTATATTGATACTAGCGAAGTAGCCAAAAAAGGATGTTTTGGGAATTTACTAAGGCGATATCACCTTATTAATAACATTAATGATCAAAGAGATATACTTATATGTAAAGTGCATACTATTGATAATATTGCAGAACCACTGACTAAGGCTTTGTCGCAGCAGAAGCATGTAAGTCACACTAGTTCCAAATGTATTGGATACATGGGATATTGGCTCTAGTGCAAGTGGGAGATTGTTAGTATTAGTGCTCTAGAGACAATACTTTTATGTTTTAAAGAAAACATTTTATTATTATAAATTATGTTTTATTGATTATTATTATTAGTTTATTATGTCTTTATTTACTACGTTATAAATGTTACCATAATAAATGTCCTTGGAATTATGATACGTATCCGATATCTTTAAGTATGTGACTTAAAAATGAGATTATATGAATAGTATCTTTATTCATAAATATCCCTAGTCGAGTGTTATTATTTAAGGACAATAATAATGCACAGAGACTAGTATGTTTGTTGACTGATGACCACATCTCATTGGTCATAGGTATGGTGATACTAAAGTCAAAACATAGGTGCATGTAAGAGTACATGACACTGGATTGACCCGCCATGAGATTACACATGTTAATAGTGTCATAAGTAATTCTCACTGTGATAATGGTGTAATGATCCTTAGACCTGAAATCATTATATTTTTATATGAGAATTAATATACTTTGATTACATTAAAAGTTACCTTTGACCGGGTGATGATAAAAGTGGACATTGGGTATATTATGAATCGTATGAGAAATATGAATGATCTAGATGGGATTTAACCCTCCTAATTTTAGGAGCGATATTATTGGCCTCTTGTTTGAGTGAGACTAAGAAATGCACGGCCGTGCTCAAATGTTGATTTGATTTATTAGACTACTCATCGATCAAGAAAACTAAGATTAAATTATGAAGAGGATGACACATTACATGCCTCGAGTTTAATCTATAATATTAAGGTTAAAGGGATTATATTACATGGAACATTATTCACGAAAGGCTTAATCGAATCACTGATTTAATTATTATTACTTGGGTGACAATGATGTATTACTAGATGCCGCTCATTGTTTACAATTTTAATTAGTCATTAAATTGTTACCAACGTAATAATAACCTACAGGGTCACACACAAAGAACGCTTGAAGGAGAAATAATTTAAATTATGAATTTAAATTTAAATAAGTAATTTATTCTATTTATAATATTAATTAAGTATGACTTGATTAATTATTTAAATAGAAAATGGAATTACTTAAACTAATTCTGAAATTAGTTATTAATTAATTAAGTGCGACTTAATTAAATAATAAATTGGAATTTCGGATTAGTATTTATTATAATTGGATTATAATTAGAAAACTTATTTTCCTCTCTATATAAACTCTCAAAGAGGGCTGATTTTATTAATGAAAAACGTTTTTATTAAAACCCTAGCCGCTTACGAGAGCAAGAAAAGAGAGAGAGAGAGAGAGAAAGAAGCAGTTTTCGGGTGCTAGTACACATCAATCCTTCAAGAAAAGCGTTCGTGTGGATACCGTAGAGTGTAGATCGCGAGAGCGGGATACATGGTGATTGAACAAGCTTTGGATCTCCATTAATCTTCCATTAATGAACTGTTAAAGCTTCTTAAGGTATTTGTTCTTAATCTCCGAATTAAATCTTTTGTTTTCGCATGGATCCTGCGGAGGGGTTTCGAATTTTTGATTTATTTTTACGTTTTCCGTTGAGTTTATGTGCTCGAAACCCTTCAGTATAAAATTCAGTAATAAAATGAAATAGGAGACTCCCAATAAGAATGAAAAATGCAACTGAATTATAGAGGTTACAGGGGAGAATCCTCTCTTAACATGCACAATTATTTGTAGTAGAATATAATTTTTGCAAACATGACATAGTTTACTTGTGATTGATGGTTCAGCACTGATGGTTCATGGTGCTGAGATTAGATTGCTGAAGTAATTTCTAGTTGTAGCGAGTATCATGTGTATGAAATGCATATTTATTTAGGCATGTCCTATGTGTTTTACAACTGAGATTAGATTCCTATATATCACTATAATGCTTACTTATTATACATGCAGTATAAGATCTATATATGCTTATTATTTATTTGCTTTTATATATGTAGGAAAATTTTGACATTGACTCGAGTGATGAAACAACTAGAGAATGTATTGATGATCAGATGAGGAAAGCATGGAAGACTCATAAGTATAAGTTGCACTTATACTTCAAAAGCATCAGAGGTGGAAATGATATTGAGATGGCAAAAAAGAAAAGATTTCCAGACTTAAATGATGACCAACAAAAAGATTGGGAATTCTTATGTGATTTTTGGAGTACAAAATATTTTAAGGTGACTTAATTTACATTTTTTAGTGTAGTCCTGCTATATTATTTTTTTAGTGATTATTGATTTAATAACTCTATTTAGGAAAGAGCAAAAAAGAATAGCGAAAATCAGGCCAAAAGAAAGTGGCCATCTAAAAACGGTCCAGTTTCTACACCTAGACATCACATTCGACGTGGAATGACATTAACCTCTTCCACCGGACAAATTGAGACATGGCGCCTACAACATTTTGATGAAAAAAATGGATGGAGTGGGCCAGACCTTGAAGATTTATATGTGAGTTATTTAAATATTTTATTTCCTTACTCATCACTTATTGTAATTAGTATATTTGATAATCCTGATTCTAAATAATGTACTATCAGGATGATATGATGACTCTAAGAGAAAATTTTACACCAGAGGAAAAGTCTGACAAACAAATTATGGAAAGGGTTCTTGGTCGTCATTCTGTATACTTGCGAGGATGGGGACGTTGTGCTGGTACAACCGATAATTCAGGTCATCCTGTTATTGAGCCTAATCAACCAAGCTACCAAGAATTACTTCAAAATTTTAATGATACCAATACTCGTCTTAACGAGGTTGTTAACATACTACGTCAAAACAATATCATGCCTCAGACATCTCCAACAAACGAAGCTTCAGATGCAGATGCAAATTCAGATAGTTAATTTAGAATGAATTTTTATTACTATTGTTGGAACTTTTAATATTAGGTTTTTGTCTTTTTATATTTGAGCAAAAAATTATGTAATTAATGGAGAGTTTATTACTGTTTTTATTATTTAAATTTATGCAGTGTTTGTTTAAAAAAAATTGCAAGCAAAAGAATTATTAGAAGCAGCATATACAAAATTTTAAAATAAATGCTACTAGTTGTAAGAAGCCACATGTTAAATGATCATAGGTCCATGTGTACACTAACTGAGATGACATGTGGTGCATTCCTGGAACACCACATGTTAAATGTTCATAATTCATAGCAGAATTATGAAGCAACACATGGCGTATGTTTGAGACACCAGGTGGCGCATTTTAGATGTGCCATGTGGCATTCCACATAGGTGCCACATGTGTATGCCATGTCAATGACACGTAACTATCATAGCCACGTAAGCTTGTGCCACATCAGTTGATGACTAATTTAACTAAGTGGGGTCCACATGATACTTTATCTACCAATATATATATATATATGTAGGTAAACACTCTTTATTTACCAACTTTTATTCACCAATTTGTACCAAAGTTATATTGGTAAGTAAAACTATTTATTTACCAATATGATACTTTTACCTACACTTAGAGTTGGTAGGTAAAAGCCAGATTTCTTGTAGTGGTTGATGTGAATTCCTGATCATATAGTACATATGCTTCATCCCTTCATTCAGGTGTTCCATTCCACCTTCAATCTTAGCAAACTTTTCCTCATTAAACATCTGATAATCATCAACTGTTTGCTGAATGAAGTCCACTTTGTTAGAAATAGAAGCAATCTCTTTGACACTCTCTGCTATCTGTGCATTTGAAGTTGTAAGATCAGAGATGTTCGAAGCCACAAGTTCTTGAGATTGCTGGATTGCATTGACCTTTGGTAGGAGAGTAATCTTCAGGCCTTCAATATCATCTTTTATAGTACCCATCTGATTTGTTACAGAGGTGGAAGAAGAAGACCGTTCAACCACTTGTGCTTTCAGAATATCTTTCTCGGCATGGGTTTCTTGGAGTTGTTTCTGTAGAGAAGCAATCTGAGCTAACAACGAAGCAATGTTTGTGTCAGTGTGTGCACTCACCTCAATTTCTCTCAGTGGTGTTTCACTCACCTCACGTGCTTGTATTTCACTCTGTGTTTGAGTTGGATTTCTAACCACTAGCTATCTATCCAGATTTTCTGAAGATGTACCTGCAGGAAAAATCACCCTAGCCCCTTCTAGAGAGGTCAGTGGTGGTGCAATGGGAGTTCGCAAATCCCAATCCCTAGTGAAGTCCAAAAAGTCATTTTGATTTTGAAACTGAATTGCTTCGGTGTTAGACTCACCAGGTTGCCTTCAGTGTTAGACTCACTAGGTTGAGACCTAGGGGCAGCCGTACGCAGCTAGGATTTTGGAATTTCGAGGCTTTGGGAGAGGAAACTTTGGGAGATCAAAGGCCACACTTCGCTCAAAGGGAATCAAGGGATTCAGTAGAAGACGTGGAATTGAATCGCTTGCGCCGTAGCGATTAAGGTTAATCTTCTTTTCGAACTCTTTAATTTATATCATAAAACACAGTCCTATATATCGTACGTTCCAACAGTTGGTTGTGGCACAAGAAATTGTCTCATTTGAATTTCGAGGCAATCAACTCCTTGATGAAAAGAGAGGTAGTCAGAGGCATGCCTACACTTGAATTCTTACAAGAAGGAGTGTGTGAGGCTTGTCAAAAAGGGAAGATGACGAAATCAAGTCATAATTCAAAAACTGTAACATCAATAACAAAGCCCTTATAGTGGATTCACATGGATTTGTTTGGGCCTGTTAATGTTCTATCACTTTCAAAGAAGAAATATGTACTAGTAATGGTTGATGACTTTTCAAGATACACTTGGGTTGAGTTTCTGGCATGAAAAGACGAGGCTCTAAAGTTAATCATTGAGCACATCAAGAAAGTTGACAAAGATGCAAAAGTTAGAAACACAAGTGTAGTTGCACTTAGGAGTGACAATGAAACAGAGTTCAGAAATGTCAGACTTGAGGCATTTTGCAAAGAGAATGAAATTTCTCATCAATTCTCAGCTCTAAGAACTCCCCAACAAAATGGAGTTGTTGAGAGAAAGAATAGAACTCTGATTGAAGCTGCAAGAACAATGTTTCTGGATGCAAAGACGCCTAGATGTTTTTGGGCTGAAGCTGTTAGCACTGCATGCTATATTCAAAACAGTTGAATCATCAACAAAGACACTGGAAAGACAGCTTACAATGTAATGTTTTGAAAGAAGCCTACTCTCAAACATGTTCATGCTTTTGGAAGCAAATGTTTTGTGTTGAAAGACAATTCAGAATATGTTGGAAAGTTTGATGCAAAGATATTTGAAGGCATTTTTCTTGGCTATATTATATCTGTATACAAAGTCTATGTGATTTGTCAAAAGAAAGTGATGGAGAGCACCAATGTTATATTTGATGACAACAAATTTCCTGGATTAACAGAAGCAACAGAAGAAGATAAAGATCCTCTAAAATTTGAGAATATGGATGACTTTGAAGAAGATGAAGCTGAAGTTGAGATTGCCACTCAACAAACTCAAGTGAATGTGATTGAAGACAGAGAAACAATTTAAGGGAAACAATGTCTGGGAATTATTTCCTGCACCAAAAGATAGATCAATCATTGGTGTCAAATGGGTTTTCAAGAACAAGATGGATGAAGAAGGTGTGATAACTAGAAATAAATCAAGGCTTGTTGCAAAAGGCTACTCTCAAGAAAAATGCATTGATTATGATGAAACTTTTGCACCTAGTGCAAGGTTAGAAACCATAAGAATTTTCTTGGCATTTGCTGCACATTCAAACTGTAAAGTTTATCAAATGGATGTCAAGAGTGCATTTCTAAATGGAGAGTTGGAAGAAGAAGTTTATGTGCAACAACCACCTGGCTTTGAGGATCCACATTTTCCTGACTTTGTGAACAGATTGCTAAAGGCACTTTATGGTTTAAAGCAAGCTCCTAGGACATGGTATGACACCCTATCACAATTTTTTACTTGATAACCAATTCACTAGAGGCACAATAGACAAGACACTGTTCTACAAGCTACATGGAAGTGATATCATCCTAGTTCAAATCTATGTGGATGATATCATCTTTGGTTCTACAAATGAGAAGTTGTGCTCAAGGTTCTCTAAGCTCATGCAAAGTAAATATGAGATGAGTATGATGGGAGAGTTGACCTTCTTTCTAGGATTGCAAATCAGTCAAAGAGTGGATGGCATTTTCATTAATCAAACCAAGTACATTAAGGATCTATTGAAGAAGTTTGATCTTGAAGAATGCTCTCCTGCAAAAACTCCAATGGCTACAACTACAAAGTTTGATGAAGATAAGAAAGGAAATAGAGTGGACATTTTAGTCTATAGAGGCATGGTTGGTTCTCTACTCTATCTCACTGCTAGTACACCAGACATCACGTTTGCAACTTATCTATGTGCAAGGTTTTAGTCTGATCCAAAGGAGTCTCATATGATTGCTATAAAGAGGATTTTCATATATCTGAAGGGCACTCCAAACCTAGGGTTATTGTATCCCAACGACACATTGTTCAATTTGGTTGGTTATTATGATGCTGATTATGCTGGATGCAGAGTAGATAGAAAAAACACCTCAGGAAGCTGCCAATTCCTTGGACAAAGGTTAGTCTCTTGGTACAACAAGAAACAACAATCTGTGTCAACTTCCACAGCTGAGGCTGAATACATAGTTGTTGGAAGTTGTTGTGCTCAAGTGTTTTGGATTAGAAATCAACTAAGGGATTATGGACTTGTGTTGGAGAAAATTCCTATCATGTGTGACAACACAAGTGCAATATCCATAGTTGCCAATCTAGTCAATCATTCTAGAACAAAGCATGTTGACATCAGATATCATTATATCAGGAAACATGCATCAAATGGAACCATTGAGTTACATTATGTTCCCACAGAGAAACAATTAGCTGATATATTTACTAAGCCTCTAGATGAAATCACCTTCAACGAGATGGTTAGTGAGATTGGAATGTTGAATACTTCATCTAGTGGCTAAGTAAATTTATTAACTAAACTGTTGCAGCAGTAGACACTTACTTTAACTAAATGGTTAATATATTTGAAGTAAGTGTTGGCTGAAATATGATTTATGAATATTTCTGCATTTTGTTGCAAATATGAAAAATCATATAACAACAGCTCAAAATTTCTTTGACAAATAACAAGCCTACTTTGTTATGGTAATAATGTGTATTACTTACATGACCCCTTAACTGGGGAACCCCTTTTGTAGTTATTCTGTTAAATAAATTGTACTTAGTCTTAGAAAACAAACAATTTGTAATGTACAAAAGTTCAGTCATGTATTTGTTCTTCAAAGAAGATTCCTGAATCATGCCTCAAGATGAAGACAGAGGCTGCAGAATAAAACAGTTGTGTGGAAATTGAGAACTTCACTAAATACAAATTCGAGAAGTATGGTTGAATTGGTCGAGAAGTCAAGAGTTCGAGATGTCAAGGAATTGAGAAGTATTTTACACTGTTCGAGAAGTAAAGTATAGTGTTCGACATGTCAAGGATTCAAGAAGTAAATTGCTCTACTTGAGAAGTCAAGAATACCTTACTTGTAACACCCCCAGATCCGGGGTCAGGAATCTGGGTTGTCACGCTCCATCAATTATAAAATACCTGCATTACTTACAACATTCTAATAATACAACTCCAAAGACCCCAATCACTTACGCACACACACACACACAAGTTATAGCCTTGGAAATGAGAAACAAAAGTATCATTTGTTATTACAACTCAAATGTACTATCCAGGATCTCATCTATTATTTACAACCTCTACCTGAAGTTACAATAATAGACCTCACCGTTTTATACAAGGTTTAATAATACCACCTACTCGAAAACAATTCTTACTAATACAGTCTGCAACTATTCTGCTCACACCGGCAGTATCCATCCTGCTGAACTAACTCAAGGGTGGTCTCTCCATCCCCTTGCTCTCGTAACACGAGGTGAATCGACAACGTTTTCTTCATGCTGAAAGTTTTAATAAAGCAAGAATGAGCTAATAGCGCTCAACAAGAAATCTATCCTAGTTTAAATCTTTAAACCTTTCAGGTAGATAATCCATATAGGACCCATATTTAAAAACTACTAGGGTTCGACCCCCAAAATAGTATACCGTTCAAAATACCGTATGACTTATAATCATACTCAGTTACTTTTCGTAATTCATTTAGGAATCCTTGGTATCGATATAATGAACCAAGATTCAAAACATATCTTTTAAAATAGATATCAAATAATGGAATCAAGGCTTAAAGCCTATCCATTGATTCAAAGTACTATACAGTTCAACATAATGCATCTCTTAAATATCTTCTCAACATATATACACGCATATCTATTTAGATATCTCATACGGTTCAAAATACTGTAAAATATCAGTAATAAACACCTTTGAAACTCCGTTCATATACAGAACGATATGTTTAAACATTCTTTTCGTCAAAACATGCCATACAGTACAACTACTGTATGAGGAACATCATTACTCATCACTGCCACATTATCAGTAACTCAGCACCTAGGCTTTCGTTACAATGTGCAGCACAACTCCAACTGGAGGGAAGGGGGGTATACTGGAACACCCGATACACGGTGATCAGCCGTTGTATCGTAACGTAACTTTTCTACTAGTAGAAGGATGACTTCCTATTCGGTTATCACCCTGACCGCATACGGGCCACTGTGCTAAGAGATCACTACCTCGGCGCCTGTTTCATCACCGGGTAAGCCTTAGCACGCAAGAGATCACTACCTCGGTGCCTGTTTCATCACCGGGTAAGCCTTGATAATTTTGGCACTACCCCGGCACCTGTTTCATTGCCGTGTAAGCCCTTCCAGTTCCCATTATAAAAAATATCAATGAAACGGAAATCGGAATTTAATCCTATTTTCCCCAAGTATAAATACTTGTCAAAAACTTTGTAACCGTTCAGAATTCCTTACTCCAGAGTATTTGAAGGGAGTAAGTCACAGTGTGGGTTGACATTAGTCAACGAAACTACAGATGATTACCACGTATTTTGAAATCATGACCAGGGAGTTTATTGAAATTTTTCAGAGTTTAGCAAGTTTGAAATTCTTTACTTGAATGGGGAAGTCATCCCCAGCTATAGGTATTTTAGAGGAACAGTGGAAGTAAAACTCTGTCCTCGACTTCTTGAACTAGATTCCCAATTTCCGATGAGTTAGAAAACACTATTCGCATTTAATTATCTTTAAATATCTTAAGATAATAGTTGGGAATCTCTGTTTTAATATCTTTTCTGAAGATCAGAAATTTATATTTTTGTGTAAATAGTAGAGCCTTTAATCATATAATAAGGTTCTATGATTTTTAAATCATATTTGGAATATTTAATAAATACCCAAATAATAAATATTGAATTATTATTCAATAATAATCCACTTAAATGAATATTCAAAGTAATATTTACTTAGTTAATAGATATTCAAAATAATATTTTTAATAATATTATTTAATATCGCACATTAAATATCCAATAGTATATATATTGGAATATTTAATCATCATATATAAAACATAGCTGTCCTTGGACCCTCCAGTATCTGACAGTATTATTAAAATAAAGTTGTAATTTAACTCCCGGTCTATTATTTTAAAATCATCGTGCGACTGCTCTATACTTAGAGCCTTTAAACCTCGGTTTATATCTAGTATTTACCTAGCATATAAACCTTATATCTTACGAAAGCTTTTACTAAAAGCGTAAAAAGTTTAAAAAGTTCTCACAGCATTAAAGCAGAATATATATATATATATATATATATATATATATATATATATATATATATATATATATATCAATCACATAAATCACAACAACAACATTTATATGATGTAGGGTTTGAAAACTTGCATGCATCTATCATATGCATACATCACATCTCATCATTTTTAATACCATCACATCTATATACGATGTGAGGTTTGAAAGCATGCATCTAACATATGCATATTATCAGAATAGTGTACTTTAAAATACATCATGGAATGAGAAAACTTGCCTTGAGTCCTTGGTATTAGGGGTTCGAGACTTGTCGCAAATCTATAAACAAAGAAATACTCGATCAGTCCCCTAACGTAATCATTCGCTCATAACACTCATTTAAAGTCAACTATATATTAAACACATCATGTAGTCACGTTATTCTTCAACAAGGTTCGTATTTTAATCGACTTGAAATAATCCTTTACCTTAGTCACAACGGTTGGTCAAAGTAGTATCCTAGAGTTGACTTTTCATAGAGTTACTATTACGCGACTCGTGCTCTAACACTTTTAATAAATCGGAAAATTCGTATTTAAATACAAAACCACTTTTAAAATCATCTTGAGTATTTGTAATATTTATCATAAAAGTTTTGATCTCAAAACAGGGGTTTAACCTGGTGAAATGTATTTTCAAACTTGGATGAGCTACGGAAAGTTACTATTCGCACGCCTTTCACTAAAACGCTCATATCTCCTTAACCGTTAATCGAAATGACACACCGTTTTCGCGTGCGCGATCTAGAGAAAGAATAGAACAAAATTCGTGAAAATGTTTTTCTGCTTAAGGGGATGAAAATCCCGAGAGCAGCAGGTTTAGGGCAGTAGAGTGCAGAACCACTTACTCCTCGCACAGCTTTGGTTCCGACATTTTTATAAAATCGGAAAATTATCTTTTTAACCCGAAACCTTCTCAATTCACTTACTAACTGTCCATGTTAGTATCCATTTTAATATCATGACCTAATTCCATTTTTAAGGGGCTTGATCATATTCTCAAAGTTCATATAGTGAACCACTTGGTTTCCCTAAACCACTTATACTAAAACGGGTGTTTCTCCTAAACCGTAAATCGAAACGATGCGATTATTTTGCCAAAAAAAACTACACAACAAGACCTACATGATCATTGTCAGTTAGGGTTGCTTCCATGTCATGGAGTCACCCAAGGTTTATGCCTAAACAACCTAATGAAAATCCGGCATGGTAACGACGCTTAAACATGATTCCCGTGTTTAAAACACTCAAACAAACCACCAATCATCAACCAAGCAATCATACTTCTAATTTCCCAAATTAAGAAACTTATATTCTGCCTAAACATGTTCATATCAATACTCATAAGTTTAACCACTAATTAACTACTAAACATCATCATAATCATGCAAATATCCTTAATATCACATCATCACTAAACATTATCCATATCATCATTATAATCAAAGTATAACAAAGGGTGTGAGAGGTTTATACCTTCCTTGGTACTTGGTAAAGACTAAAAATAGCTTGTATACTCTCCCTTGATCCTTAATCATCCTTAACAATCCTTAAAACTCAAGAACAAAACAAAAACAATTCATGAGTCACTATTCATGCCTCAACTTTGATCCACCATTTAACTATGCTATACTCCTTTTATGGCCATGAAATTTTAAACTTACCTTGGGTATATAGTGAGGAAGCTATGGTTCAAATTTGGTGATTTGTGGATGAGTAGATTTTGAATTATGGATTTTTCTTTCCACCATGGTCAAGCTGAGCAGAGTTTTGGAGAAATGGAGAACATGGTTGTTTTCTTGCTTTTTCTTTTCTTTTCTTTTGTCAAATAAAATCCTCATTACCAGCTCCTCATTTTTGTGGTATCAAATTGGCCTTGTCATCCAAGGACACATGTCATCTAGCTTGTGGTTTGTGGTGAAAGTGGTGACAAGGTGGTGATTCATCACCTTGTCATCACTTGGTCATCATCTTGTCACCCTCATGCATCATGTTTATGTCATCATTTGTGTCCTCAATCCTCTTATATGTTACACTTGATGATCTTATATGATACTTCCCCTTCGGTTAGGGTTTAATCCATAATTTGTTACGCTTATGTTTCACGATAGTTTCAAGTGATTTTAAAAACGTTTCTCTGTACCAATGTTAGGAGATACTCTCTTGATCTTTCCATTTCCTTAATTTAATATATGATCCTAGATTTCTTACCTTGGCTTAAGGTATGATCACGGATTTCTCATTCTACATACTTCCTTAAAACGATCAAATCAATACATCCTTGATTGTTCGATGAATAGTGATAAAAATTCGAATGGGAATCTCATGATTCTGATTGCGTTTACATTCACTTATTCTTCCTATACATCAATAATATAACCTCGAAACATTCATTCCATATCATCCACATAGTGTGGTCTGAAAAATTTTCCATCAGCAAATTTACTATTCATCAGGGGCAAATTTACTATTCATCAAAAGAAAAAAAAATTAACTAAGTCCAAAATTTGGGGTTATTACATTACTTGTTCGAGTTCTCAAGGTTTCTAGAAGTGAAATGTACCATTCGAGATATCAAGGGATCGAGAAGGAAAATACTCTATTCGATATGTTAGAGATTCCATAAGTCAAGACACTCACTCGATATCTCAAGGATTCCAGAAGTAAAAAATGCTCATTCGAGAAGTGGCATTCGATATCTCAAATAGACTTATTCGAGAACTCATATGTATCTAACAGTTCAAGAACAGTTCTCGAATCAAGTACTTAGTTAATTCTCGAATGTATTCAAAGACAAAAATTCAAGAAGATACTCAGGACAGAAAATCTACATATAAAGCAAGACATATACAACGGTCTCATTCGTTGCAGTATGCACATGGAAAGCCAACAAAGAAGCTCAGAGAGTCAATCAAAGAGAACAACTAAAGATGTGGATCTGGTAGTATGCAAGAAAAAATGATGTTCACAAGAAGCCAACTTTCACCAAAATAGTATAGACATAGTTTGACAATCTTTTTGTCTATTACTAGTTTTGTAAAAGTAAGTTGTGTGCAGTTATATAAGCATACAGTTTCCTTATCCTTAGTGGTAAGTTTTCCAGTTGTATTATTCAAGTTGTATCTCTGATAAAACGAAGCTGAGAATTAATCTTTCTAATTCATAGTGAGTAGCACCTTTAATCTAATACAAATATTGGATTTAAAGTGAATTTGTGTGTTGTTTTTATTCCGCAATTCTTTAGTCTACAACATACATATTCAAGCTGCAATTAAACAAGATTTATAACGAAGATAATCAAAGAAACGACTGATAATATATACACCCCCTCTATATTATCTTCTAGTGAAACTCATACTTAACATATATGTACGAAAAATGCTAAAGGTCCCAAAATATATTTCAAAATTATTCCCAAATTCTTACATAATTAATAATTTTTTTAAAATAATATGAGACCTCGCGTGCATATATATATATATGCAAGTGATCAAATAGAAATCAATTTTAATCTAGAAACTAGAAACTAATCTTGATCATTCATTTTATACTACTTCCTTTAGATCTCAGCCGTTCAATCATTTATTTCATCCAAAAATACAAAATCCAAAGATTAAGTGTATACAGTACGTAATCGCCATTCTCTCCCTCTCATCGATATCGGACTCGTTTCTCATCTCTCTCGAATTCTCACATCTCTCTCTGTCTCACTCTCTTCAATTTCTACTTATTTTTCGATTTTTACATACATATATTACATACAAAGCAGTTGTGATTTATTCGCTATAATAAGTTTTTGAACCGATTCATTGATTTTTCTCCCATCAATCAGTTTCTTCATAGGGATTACAATAGAATTGATTGAAATCAGTGATAATAAAGGTAATCATGACTTAATTTTGATTTTTAGGTATGTTGATTTTATGAAATTGTGATTTTTTGTTGTACATAAATTTGTCATCTTGTTTATGATAAATTTATTCCTAATTGTGATTTTCAGTTGTGATGCTTTGTATATTCGTTTGGTTCTTATGGATTTGATTTATAGTTTGAGTTTTTATTGATTATATTTTCAATTATTTTGATTCATAATTTGTTCTGGTTAATCTCTTTTTGACATTGTTGTTAATTTCTTGTCAATTTGTGTAAATTTGTGATCTCCGTACATGCGACCTAAACTTTGTCTTTTTGATATTTGTTCTGGAATTTTTGCTAGTGTGAATATGTTTGTTTGATGAGGTGCTTGTATCTAGGAACACTAGACATCTCTATGATGTTCACGTGTTGATACACATTCTCGCTCGGCTTTATATTTTCTTTGATGCAACATTTGGTACAAACAAGTAACAAAAAGTAAAACCTTGCTTCAATTCATGTATATTTTTACTGTAACTGAGTTGGATGTCACAAAAGTCTAGTCAAGTTGTTATTGGTTGGCTTTGTTAATCAATTGGCTTCATTTGTGAAAAACACAATATTGAGTAGAACATCTTAAGTTTTACTCGAGAAATATAAAATTATTTATGTACTTTGTATATACAAGTAATTTGTATTTACATTTAATGATAGTAAACCAAAAATCAATTATGAAATATGATTTATGTAGTATAACTTAGTAATTAGTTTATGATAAATTAGTAATTAGTCTACTGTAATTTAGTCCTTTCAATGCATTTTAGGAATTTTTATTTATTTTCGTGCATTTTAAAATTTTTATTATATGTACAAAAAATGATGAAAAGAATGTCTAAGTTTCGTGTTAAAGTTTTTTTTAATACTCTAAAATGATCAATTAGCTTACGTTTTTGGTGTGCAAATCAACTATAATTTATTTCTTGTATAATTTATAAATAACGAACTTTTAGTCACAAATTTGTTGATTCCTGACAAACCCGCTCACCTCCGCTAACCTGCAAATGGTGTTGGTCTATATGCTTTGATTCATTGTAATGTATTGCGAAATACTCTCGTAAGATATTCACATTTTCCAGGTACAAAATGATATTTTCTTTATTCATCGATGTAGATAAACATTATAGTTGTGTAAGTTTTGATGTTTTCCTTTGATTCAAAGTGGGATGTTACACATTATGGTTTGACTTTTGATCATTATGTGAAGGAACCTTGTTGTAGACACGTATCAATTGCAATATTAGTTAAGTGGACAGAGTCTGAATAGAAAATATGTTTTAGTCTATTTTTGCAAGTTACACAATAAGACTTTGGCTGATTTGTGTAGTATAGTCAGTTATTCCTCAGTACATTTTAGTAATTTGTGAAACATAATTAGTGATTCCGTTAGTACATTTTAGTGATTCACATATTGGTAATTTTGAATTTTATCATAATGTATCTGAATGTATTTTTTTAATGTATTTCTCTACATGTGTCTTTGAGTAAAAATCACAGTATGTTCTTGTACGAAATTTGACAAGTATGGTGTAATTTATAGACGTGCATTTTGTGGTTTGAAGTAAGTAAGAGTTACGAAATTTTCTTTAAGTCGTGTTACTATTTCGTGGATGAAGATAACTGATAGTGGATTTCATCAAATTCGGTTTTTTTAGCAAAAAAAATCAAAAATGGAAGGAATGCGGGATAACAACTCATGAACAAAGAACTTGTTCAAAGAAGAAGAAGTGAGGCACATAAACAAAGATTTTACATTGGTCTTGTTGCTGCCATCGAAATAATACTGAGTATTAGGTTTTAAATCTAGAAACTTTTTTTGTATAGTATGAATAATGGTTACTCCATTAACATTTTTTAATATTGTAAATAGTAATTTTCTCAAAGCTTATAACCACAATTTTATGTTATTTACGTTATTAGTTTTTGTTGATATATTATATGTTTTTTGTATTGTTGACAAGACTATAGATTATGGGTGTTGTAGTGACGTAGATGATAATTTTGTTAATAAGAGCGATGGTTCGCCTATAGATAATTTTTTGTGGTCTTTTGCGGATCATATGTTAGATCATTAATGTTAAAGTTTAATCTTATACATGTTCATAAAAGGGTTGCTTTGATCATTTTCTTGTGCATTTTTTTTAATCTTATATATTTTCAAATTAAAGATTCTATTCCTTGAAATAAGAATTACATCCTTTTTGCCTTGTAACCTTATTTAAGATTCAAACATAGTCAGTCCAAACAACCTCAGAAACATGACTAATCTTTGACTCATTGGTGGTTTTTTTTGTATACTTCACACTCATATGAAAAATTACTGCAAATTCAAAATTACGAAGTGTACATGGAAAGTAAAATTAAATTTCTTAACAGAAACTGAATATTAGCGAACTTCCAAGAATGAAATTTTTTAATGTATGTAAGTAAACTTATGAGCCAAGTTTTTCATCGTAGTTCCAAGAATGTAAACTTTAAGTTGCTGCATATGCAAACCAATGAAAGATATAATTCTGCATCTTCCGTTCTTTCTCAGTTGTAAGAGTTGCTACTTCTTTGTTTTGCTTGATTCACCTTTTAACGTGTTTTTGGCTATTTATGAGTCTATTTTCAAAAGTTTTGGTGTACACTGGTCTGACTTCTCTCTCGATTGGGTCATTTCTTTCATTGAGACCTGATAATAGTATGTCATTGTTCTATTTTACTCGAAGCCTGATAATCTGTTTATCTTGAACATTCTGTAGTTCAGCAGTTCAAAGTAAAACAAAGAAATTAAATCTAATGCAAAATGACAAGAATTACCACATGATATCATAGATTAAGAGGAATAACCAAATGTTTTACATGATAGATAAATTAAGCTCCTAAATCAGGAATTCTACCAAACCTATTCACTACATAAAAATCACTTAAAAAAGCAAACAAAGATAAAATAAATATAAGGCTATAGACTCATAAGCTTTAAATTGCTTAATTTTTTAGATTTCAATTCATGGATCCCAAGGTCTAGTATCTCCTTAATTATATGTTTCCAAAAGGAATAGACCATAATCTGTCGAGTCTTCTTCGATCTGCCATGACATTCTAAAAAAAGAAGGCTTTAGCTTCCAAATTCGAAATTTAGGTCATCTGGTCGCAGTAGTTGCAAAAGTGAGAATGCTGAAAAACAATAAAAAATAATAGTTAAGACATTGACATCATGGAGTTTTAAAATTACCAAAGTCAGTAACTAGTGATATGTACATAACAAACTAGTGATCTGTAAAACACAATCTAGCGATTCCTAGAACATAAATTAGTAATTTGTGTAGCAGGATTTAATGATTTGGTATATCATAATTAGGTGATACTTACCACAATGCCGATTTTTTTCCCATAGATTTCTTTGGGATTAAGGCAACATATTTTAGTGATTAAGATAGTGTACTTTAGTAATGAGGCTAGCATATATAATTTGGCAAAATAATTTGAACTGATTTTATGTTACCTAATTGTGGTGGGGTAAGTGGTTAGTAAAAAAAGAATTTGAATTAGGACCTCGGGAACTAGATCCAATACCTCTTGGAGCACTAACTCACAGTAGCTAAATTCCAATCAGTTGGATCTTGAATCATATTCCATATCTGAGTAATTGGAATAAACACTGCTTATGTTTTAAAGGTTGTATGGTCATGTAATGTAGATATAGTGACAGATGTTAATAACTGACTATTTTCTACGTAGGAGCATTAAATAAATTCTTATTTAAAAAAGAATCAGGAGTGTGTTATAGTTTAAAGTTGCTTAAATTTGTTAGTAATACAACAGTTGGTCCAAATTATAGTGAGTCTCTTAGTAATACAACAGCTGGTCCAAATTATAATAAGATCCACATACCTCATTAAAAGCAACTAATAACTGACAAAACTATCTAAGCTCAATGCAAGTAGTTAATTACAATTTAGAGCAGCAAATCGAGATTTAAATTGAATCTCAAAAAATCACTAAACATAATCTATTCAAAAAATCGAAATCATAATTGTCGAAATCACTAAAAAGATCGGGTAATGTAAAAAATTAACTAACAAATCACTAATTTATAAGTACTAAAAATTTTAAAATTTTAATTTTTTAGTAAGTACTAATTTATAGGTACTTTAAAAATCTAATTTTTAGAATTTGCATAAATACATACTACCGATACTAAAACTCAACTATATATACCCCAAGTCATTACTGAACTAACAACAAAATATTTTGGTTGAATAGAGGAGTACAACAAGATACCTCTACCACACTATACGCTACTAGCATTTACTATCATTAAGTACATTATCTAAACACAGGCTTCTCAATGTTACAACTCTCTACCACAAACATAACATTTCCAAAAGAATACTATGAATCACATCCATAACATTTTGAACATTATAAACACTAGAATAAAATGGAAAAACACAAAATCACATCATATAAATCACCAAAAGCCGCGAAAAGCCTAATCACAAGCTATACACTATTACAAAACAAAACGAAATCATACAAAAAGATAATCACTAAAAAAATAGAATAACATTGAAATCAAAATCTACTGAAATTGAAACATCTAAATCACTAAAAAGCAATAAAATCATAATCACATCACTAATTTTAACAACATAATCATTCAAAAACATATAATCACTAAAATCTAGTCTATTTAACGAACATACACATTCAAAAACATATAATCTACTGAAATTAAAGTCTAATCAAGTTAAATATATTGAATCACTTTAAAATTCTTAAAATCAGAATAACATACTCTTAGAACACGAATAAATTTTTAAAGTCATCAAAAAACCCTAAAACCCTAATTTTCCACTAGTTCAATCAATTGTTTTTGCTTTAATAATGATTTAACTTTAATTTGTAGCTGCTAATAATCACTTTCAAAACAAAAAAAATCACTTTAAAAACATAAAAATCACAAAACTACTAACATCTATCACTCAATATATGTTTATATGTAAGATTATCGCCGACTATGACTATGAATGCATATCAATGTACCTTTGGTAGAGTTTTTAGTGATTTTTGTACTTGATGAACTTCAAAACTTCAAATCACCACGTATTTTGCTCTGATTAGTATCAATTAGTTGAAGGTTGAAGTGTTTGAGCTTGAATCTTTCACAATTGTGGTGAGAAATTGATGAATATTGGTAAATTTGATGTCAAAACATAGTGATTATGGTGCGACGATGAATCTTTCTTAAGGATATAAATGTTTTGTGTGTATCGTGTAAGTATAATCTATGTGTTTTTCACATTTTGTTTTTCTTTTTTGACAAATGGGTCGGGCTTTAACTTTTGTTTTTGAGTCGTCTTATCATTTATTTTGGGTTGGGCTTTAGTTTCTAGTTTTTATTTTAAGGTGGTTTCTATTTGAGTAGGACTATATATATATATATATATATATATATATATATATATGCGCCCACGAATCAAAACCAGTCAGTTGTTAATGCCATGTTATCTGGGAAAAAATTTGGAAACACTTTTGGGGTACCTAACATTACTCTTATATGTACAATAAATTTTTTATTACTTTTATAGTCAAAATATGTCATTAATTATAAAATCCAGTTAACCACATGTCAACCATCATGTTCCAGCATTCATTGCAATATTATCTACTTGACTTTTTTTTAACATCTAGTTAAAATATATTCACAATTATGTATAAAGTTTTGATTTAGCTTCTCTCTAGAAAAAATGTAAGTACTATGTAGTGTTTGGAAAAAATACACATCACGCCTTCTCTTTTTTTGGCTAATTACATTCTGTGATTTTTTTGGTTGTGACATCCTTGCATCGTATATTTGTTTTTGAAAACCAGTTTCTCACTGCTCCAAAATCTCCATAGCTAGTTAAAAAAACAAATAAATTGTACAAAAAATGTAAAAATTCCAAGATTTTATATCCATCACTCATGCATAGTGCATCAATGGGGATTAATGCAGAAGTGGAGACATCTTCAAAAAAAAGAAGGTAAACACAGAGAGAACTCTTGACATGGGCTTCTTAGACAGATTCCTACCTTTTCATTTCACCTGCAAACAAAATCGAAGAAGGCAACAATGCGCCTTTCTTTGTCTTTATTCAGCTACAAGCATCTGCACTTTTCTTCATCTTTATTCCTAGGACATGTGGAATACAATGCTTCTCATTCTTCAATCTTCTTGGTGACCAATCTATATACATATATCATAGTGCCAGGAGATTGTAAATACCTCTAAATGCTTTGAAGGTAATTTCTTGATTTTTGCTTTTTTGACATTTCTATTAAAAGTTTTCCTTGCATTTAATAGCATATTAATTGGTCATTAATTATACCTACTAAATGTAAATTACATTTACTTTATGAAAGGCATATGTATATGCCTATTTGTAAACACAGAGGATTCTACTCAACTTTAATTAAGATGTAATAAGTAAATAATAAAAATCAAATGTCACATGAATCTCAGAAGATTATATCTGTCAAAGAATGAAGATTAAAGTCATCTACAGACTTGAAGTGATTCTACATTGAAAGAAGTTCAATTTATTGATCAAGCCTCAGTGAAGTATTCAAGATCAGTGGATTTATTAAAGTGATAGAGATTTCAAGTGGTGACAGCAAAAGATACTGGTTACAGAGTTCTTGAATGAGAAGGAAGTGAATCACTGCTTAAAGTCAAACAGATAAAGAATAGACAGTGTCGTTAGTCACTCATGAACCAGACAGTACATTGAGTGTCAACGTACTAATATGTTTATTCTTTATCTAAGTTTTAGTGATTCGGAAATTAATTGAGAAGTCAACTAATTCTATTTATTCTCTTATAAATAATTATTACTATTAAGTAAATTATTTATTAAATTAATTCTGTAAAGAATTAATTTAATACATAATTTATTTAGATAATGATTTAAATTAGAATAAAAATGAACTAGGAAGACTTAGGTTTAAACTAGGAAGACTCTGTTTTTTAAACTAGGAAGACTCACAAGTGAGTCTTCCCGATTGTCTTCCTAGGCTAAACCTAGTCTTCCCGATTGTCTTCCCTTTACATTTTCTTGTCTTCCCGATTGTCTTCCAAGGGTAAATTGTGAGTTTTTCTTTAAGTCTTCCTACTGCAAATTGTATTCTGTGAAGTGGCCTTGCACGTGGGTTTACAAAAAGAAAAACAGTTAAGTTTAAAGACAAGGCAGAAGACAATAAAAAAGATACATAACATTACAACAAAAAAACAGAAGTAAAGACAAAGCAGTTAAACATCACATTCTTATGTCTTCATAACTTCTCAACGGCAAAGCAATCCATTTTCTTCAAGAGAATTAATTCTTGTTTGGTTCTTAACATTAAATTCATAAGGATCATTTCACTTGTACTGCTTTGACTTTCTAGCGGATCATAATCCCTAGATTTTATATCGAACTACTTTTTAGTATTCGATCCTTTTTATTACAAAAATATATAAATTCATGTCGAATTTATGCTAGGTTTGTTTTATTAAGAACCCTTGTAATCAGTGATGAAATTGTAACACTCATCAAGTTTAATATAAGTTATATTTAACTTGAATATTGTTTCAGTTTTATTCCGCATTAATTTGTTCTATATTGTTAAATCTTTAAAAGGACAAATTCGATTAATCGGTATTGTTTGTATTCAACCCCCCTTCTACAAACATATCAGGACCTAACAATTGGCATCAGAGCCTTTTGATTGATATACTAATCAAAGATCCAATTGTTTTTCTTAAACTCTGAAATTTTCATTATTCATTAAAAATCTCAAAAATGTCTACTACACAAAAAGTTGGTACAGTCAAAATCCCCATGTTCAGAAAGGAGCATTATCCTATGTGGAAGAAGAAAATGCTCATGTTTCTTCAAGTTGCTAATGTCAAATATCTAGGAGTACTGAAGAATGGTTCTAAAGTTCCTATGATTATGGAGGAAGAGCAGATAGAGAATGATGTTGTCACTAGAGCTGCTAGGATGTTTCCTAAGGATCCCAAGGACTTCACTCCTGATGAGAAAGACGATGCTACACTGGATGCCTGTCTACAGTTGA
The DNA here is from genome assembly GCA_030848705.1 of Heracleum sosnowskyi. NCBI lineage: Eukaryota > Viridiplantae > Streptophyta > Magnoliopsida > Apiales > Apiaceae > Heracleum > Heracleum sosnowskyi. Next base: position 44,185,356 of record CM061239.1, on the reverse strand, counting down.
TATTGGTTGATTGTCTTGATCCTATCATGCATAATCATGTTCTAAATTGTGCTACTGCCAAACACATTTGGGACACTATAGAGATAATCAATGAGGGGACAGAGGAAGTAAGAGAGAATAAGCTGGAAATTCTCACCTCTTCTTATGAGCATTTCAGATCAAACCCTGGTGAAGGTATCTCTGAGGTTTTTGAGAGATACAACAAATTGATCAATGATCTGAATCTCAATGGAAAGTCTGCTCTTCAAGGAGTAAGGAAAGGTGATTTGTTCATAGCTGATCTGCACTCTGGATCCAAAGATGAAGTTACTTGTTTTTATGCTAAAGCTTCATCAGATGAGAGTTGGCTATGGCACAAGAAGATGTCTCACCTTAACTTCAAAACCATGAACTCTTTAGTCAAGAGGGAATTGGTTAGAGGTTTGCCTCAGATGGAATTTACACAGGAAGGACTGTGTGAGGCATGTCAGAAAGGAAAGTCAAAGAAAGCTTCTCACAAGGGCACTGCCACATCAACAATAACTGAACCACATCAGCTACTGCACATGAATTTGTTTGGTCTAGTTAATATGATGTCCATGTCAAAGAAATAATATGCACTTGTGATTGTTGATGACTATTCCAAATATACTTGGGTTTTATTCCTACATTCCAAGGATGAGACCCCACAGATGGTGATTGATCATATAAAGTTGATTGAGCTGGATTCGAGATTCCCTGTTAGAGCTATAAGGTAAGATAATGGAACTGAATTCAAGAATGCAGTCCTAAATTACTTTTGTGCAAATAAAGGAATAACAAGACAATATTCTGCCCCTAGAACTCCTCAACAAAATGGAGTGGTGGAAAGGAAGAATCGTACATTGATTGAAGCTGCTAGGACTATGTTAAGTGAATCAAGACTTCCAATGTACTTTTGGGCTTAAGTTGTGAACACTGCTTGTTATACTCAGAATCGAACATTAATCAACAAGGACTTAATGAAGACTCCGTATGAGATCATGAACAACAAGAAACCAACTCTCAAATACTTTCATGTATTTGGAACAAAATGCTTTGTGCTTAAGGATGACAATGTGAAACGTGGCAAGTTTGAGGCCAAGGCACAAGAAGCTATTTTTATTGGTTATTCAAGAAGATCATACATGGTGTACTTGATTGATGGTCACCATGTGAAGGAAAGTGTCAATGTTACATTCGATGACACTAAGCTCCCTAGTATCCAAACTGTAAATTCATATGAAGAACTGAAGTTTGATAACTTGCCAGACTCAGATTCAGATGATGAAGCCCCACCTGAGAATGTTTCTGGTAATGACAATAACAATGATGATAATAATCCTGGTGGTGGTGGTGGAAACATTGGTAACAATTGAGATACCACCAACACTGGAGAAGAATCATCAAGACAATCAAGCAACAACTCATGAGGAGGAAATGAAGGATCTACTAGTCATTCATAACACCACAATGAATTTCAAGGCGAATCATCAAGATCAAATATTCCAAGACAGACTGTATGGAATAGAGCTCATCCCTTTGAGCTTATCATTGGTGATCCAGGTGTTGGAGTTAAAACTAGAAGTGCTACTCAGAATGAATGTCATTATTCAGGGTTCCTATCTGAAATGAAGCCAAAGAAGACCGAGGAAGCACTGACTGATCCAGATTGGGTGATTGCTATGCAAGATGAACTCAATCAATTTGAACAATAGCAAGTCTGGAAGTTGGTACCCAGACAAAAGAACAAGAAAGTAGTTGGTACAAGATGGGTATACAGAAACAAGCTAGATGAGGATGACATTGTTACAAGGAACAAGGCAAGACTGGTTGCTCAAGGGTATTCTCAAGCTGAAGGCATTGATTATGATGAAACTTATGCACCAGTGGCTAGACTTAAGGCCATCAGGATGTTCTTAGCATTTGCAGCTTACTCCAATTTTAAAGTCTATCAAATGGATGTTAAGAGTGCATTCCTGAATGGTGAGCTAGATGAAGAAGTGTATGTGGAACAACCCCTGGATTTGAAAATCAGGAGTTGCTGGACTTTGTATACTTTCTCTTCAAGGCTATCTATGGTCTCAAACAAGCCCCAAGAAAATTGTGACGCCCCCAAATCCCGGGGTCAGTGGATTGGGTCATCACCTGAAATCTCAAATACAATCACTTGCTAAATATAAAATCCAAAACAAATATAACATCTACGACCCCAACTCTACCAAGAATCTTTTAAGGTTATAGTGCTAGAAACAAGAATCCAAACTTTAATAACCTTAAACTTACTTATACAACAATACTCTTTACATAAATCTATAACACTGGTATAACTTCGATGTGAAGTATACCAGGCAAAACTAAATTTATACAATATTATAATTACTAGAAATCAACTCTATACAATACCCTTACACTAGGTCCAATAGATCTGCATCAACTCATCTTCCCAACGTCATCTTGAATCTTCTCGCTCCATAGCTATGCAATTAAATACTGGAAATCTATCTTTTTCACTGGAGGGTTAAAAGGTAAAACAAGCAAGAGTGAGCAAAAGAAGCTCAGCAAGTATATAGTACTGCACAAGATAAAATAATGATGCAATGATAGCAATACGTATAAAAATGAACTCAGCTGCCCAAGAAAATGGCAATATATGAGAGAATCAATTTAACTGGCAAAATGAACAATAAAAATAATCAATGTCAACTGTAAGTTAGAATTGGATTTTTTTTACTGACGCAATGAGTTATAGTGGATGATCAGTCACACTAAAACTCCGGACCATACCCACGGTATGTCCAAATACTGAACTGGATCCAAGGCCACTTTGGCCTACATAATACTGATACACTGACTGGCGTCTGCAGTCCTTAAAAACATTTCATTTTAATTAAAACTTCCAATTCAAACTTAATACTGGGAGTTAGGTGTCGGAACAATCGACTACCTCGATAATTTAAACTATTACTTCCAACTGTCTGCTTACTTTATCAACTGGATTAGGCTAAAACAAATTCATAAGAATTAGATTTCCAATCACAAGGAAATCAAGGTAAAATCTGACAATACAAGGTGCTGCAAGGTATAAGTTATGAAATGAAATAGAATTCGTCAAATAAAGAACAATGGGTTGCCTCAACCTCAGGATAATAAAAGAATCTGGTTATGAAACAATAATTAAATTAAGAATTGAAAACATGAATCTTGATACGATACTCTGAACAAGAGAGTACGAGTTAGTAAACTTGCCTTTGGTCCTTCGCTATTACGTAAAGCCGAAGTACTATGATTCTCATCTTCTTCTATCTTATGTCGTCACAATTCTCTATTCTGATAACTCTTGGTTCCATCACAATGCGATTTCTACGAGTCTGCACTACCGAGATCGTGCTCGCCCAACTATTCACTAGTTAAATATAAGATATACTTTAGCCTTCGTACTATAACTTCTACATAATATAAATGTTTATAAACTTAAGCGCATATATATTCTATAGAAAATTGGGCATGACCTATTCATAAAGTGGACATTGCCCTGCTTTCAAAATACCAAAAGTACTAATTCAACCATCCACAACAATTCACAATTAAATCCATAACTTATTTAATACTCAAATAATCTGCCTCGACTTGCAGTAAACATATAAGAACATAATCATGTCTTGACTTGCAATAGCTCTATTTAGAAATAAGCAATCACGTTCACATTTATCACATAGCACGTCCATCATCTAATTCACATAATTTCATATACTTCAGATAACACATAGCACATGCTTGGACTGACAACTCTTATAATTATACAAATTACTAGCTGCACATTTAACACATAATCACATTTCATTCACGTACGCATTTAAACTAGCTTATAATATCATATACATTTACCAAATAATGTTCATTTAATAGTTCTGCCGGAAATTCGGCAGCACTTCCTCTATTTATATACTAATCCACCTGTTTTAAAACTAATATCAACAATCAAGATCCAACTTACAAACTAACCTCATCCATATTATTTAACTTAATCAATCTAAACTCACAATTATAAAATAACATACTCAACTTGATGTATCATCTAAACACATTCACGACTCCACAACAATTTACACAAACCATGTGACACGTAATAAGTTGAAACTCTTTTTGGAAAATATTTGGTCTTTCTTTTATAAGGAAATTTGAATATAAAAATCTTATGAATTGAAAAAAAACAATTATTATACTTTAAATCTGATTATCACTCGATTAATTAAAATCAATCAAGTCAAACAGATAATGAATAAATAAATACTAAAATAATAAAATAGTTTGAAAATAATAATCAAATTTGATTTATAAATCATCAAAATTAAATAATAACCAATTAATAAAATTCACCAATTAACTCTTAACTTAATTGGTCAATTAAATCAATTTCATTATTATCTAAAATTGATTAAAAATAATCAAATTCAATTACTCTTTAACTCTAAGGGTTTTAAAACAATTAATAAAATAAATACTTTGATTTTACGAAATTTCGGCATGACCCGTTCGTAAACAGGACTAGCCAGAAATTTTGCATGTACTATGCTGCGTCCCCAATCATAGGACGGATCCCATAGTACAGCACAACATTAACCTGTATAATCACAGAATTTAAACAACATAAATATTTCAACCAACAACCACACAAATCCCCAAAACTGGGAATCCACCAGAATACTAAAGTTACCAATACAACTGATTTACAACTCATCTAACTTTAAATACCTCAATTTACGATATACAACTTAACGATCTGAATTTGTTAGAAAACAACTAAGAATTATAAATACTTTATACTCTGCACCACATTACTAATTAACACATTCCAAGAACCTGCACAACCAATAAAATCAATTAATCTCAAATAGCAATAACAATTCGAACTTTCAACAAACTAATACCAAAACACACTTATAAATATCACACTTTCACTAAACAATTCGAACTGATATTCAGAATATACTAATGAAAGAAAACGAATATATATATATATATATATATATATACTATCCGCATACAAAACGGATTTAAAATCCATTTACTACAAAACAAATTATTAGCTACTTATTTTTAAAACAAGTTTATAAAATCAACACGTACTTAAAGAAATGAATTAAACACGGATATCTACGCTCACTAATAATACTCATCAAAATCTGCCAACATAATTTGACATACTCCAAATTCTGCATAAATATTATCATAACTAAAACAGAACAAACGGAATTTAAACATTGAAATTCTCATATGTTAACATAGTTATTCAAACTATTATAAACTAGTTCAAAATTCTGCAATAACTATTTATTAACAACTTAATAATAATAAATCGAATTATTAACTAATTAATATCAACAATTATTTATAAATAACACAATTTGACTAAACAAACGACATGATAATTAGCCTATTATAACAAAAAAAAAACGAAAAAAAACCTCACCATAATTTACTAAGGAAATTTATTACCTAATCACATATAAACAATTTTATAATTAATTACTAAAAAAACGAATTAATTAACAAATAATAAAACCATGATTGATTACCACACTATAATGATATAACAAGGTTATATTAATCACATATCACAAAAAACAAATGAACTAAAAATCAAAGTTTTGGTTCATACTCACACTTAGAATCGAACAGAAAATGAGGGATATAATTGGAGGCTGTAACGGAGCAGAGGAGTGGTGGCTGCTGCGCGCTCACGGCGGCGAGCGGTGGTGGCGCACGGACGCCGGCGGCGCCGGAAAACTCACGCCGGAAAACGAATAACCGACGGCAGAAGCTTCGACAGAAACACTGGCCGGAATTGAATAAAAAGGTGGCGGTGGCGTGCAACGGTGATAGAAATGGCTGCTTGTCTTGATAGAAACGGGGGATGGGGTCGCGACAACAGCAGAAGAACTTTTCTTCTTATCCCTTTCTTCTTTTGTTTTGTTTTGTTTTGTTTTTCTTTTCTTTCGTTTTTCTTTTCTTTTGTATACTAACTGTACTTAAAGCCAAATCGCCCGGAACTGAAAATAAACTTCACGAATTAAATAATTCTAAAATTTAAAACCGAACTAATAAAATAATTTAATTACTAGAACTTCTCCAAATATATATAAATGCACAAAATTCATAATTAAATGAATTTTAAACTAATTTACTTAAAACGAATATGCCGGGCTCAAATTTACTAATAAATATCGAAAATACTTTTAAACACAATATACCATATCACATATCCACATAATATTATTTAATCATTTAATCATACATTGCTGCAAATTTTTAATTCACTCAAAATAAATAAATATTACTATTTTTATTACTCAAATAAATAGGAAATTCGCACCTAATTTCCCAGATAAAATAACCAACTTTCACAAATATTTTTAATAAAATATACATATAATTTCTTTCCTCTTCTTTGAGAAAAACAATAAAATATTTAAATAATAATAATAAGAAACCCTGAAAATTCGGGTTACTACAAAAATGGTATGACACTCTCTCTGGTTTTCTTTTAGAAAATGGTTTTGTTAAATGTATCATAGACAAAACTCTTTTTTCAAAGAAACACAAAAGTGATATGATATTAGTCCAAGTCTATGTGGATGACATCATATTTGGGTCTACTAATGATGATCTCTGTAAGAGATTTGCTAAGCTAATGCAGAGTAAGATTGAAATGAGTATTATGGGTGAGCTGAAGCTCTTTCTTGGATTACAAGTATGATAGGCCGAATACACAATATATAATCAATATATGTATGAGAATATCAATCAAGAACACTGTTTATGAACAATAAACTGAATTATATTAAATAACTCTTCTCTCAGTGATGTAAAATATCACAGAGAGCTGCTAAGTTACAAGAATAATGTATTCAGTATTCGCATTCCTTTTAGGGTTAACCTATCTGTGTTTATATAGTACACAACTACATAATCAATCTCTAATTGATATTCCTATAAATCAGCTATACAATTTATATCAATTTAGGATTGCTTCTGTCTTCTATTCCGTTTCCTTAGCCATCTCGATATCTCTTTGCTTCTTTCCATCTTCAAAGAATATCGCTTCTAGAATCTTCATTGTCTTTGCACCGACAGCTAAGCAAACTCTTACCCCGTCAGACTTAATCAAACTCTGACTGGCTTCTAGCTAAACTCTGATAAGTACTCCAGCTAAACTCTGATAGTTTCCTGGTACTTTAAACACTGATAAACAAACATCAGCAATTATATCTAACAATCTCCCCCAACTTGTTCATACTAAAATGTACAAGTTAACAGATAATTGATGATGTCAAAACATATAACAAATGCAGTGTTTATAAAATCACAGAGTTTAAATTTCTACTTAGAATAGAAAACTTTAAAAAAAAACTTACAGACTCTATTTACTTGATTTCTTCAATGTCAGGTACAGTCCTGAGGTAGTCTATGAGTAGTCTTCTTTCAACTTTTTCTAGCTCATCTATCATGATTTCCTTCAACTCCTTTAACTCTGAATCATTCTCTCCAGTCTGATAGATGGCAGCTCTCAGAGAATAGATGCTATTCCTCCTCATCTCATTCCCTAGCCTGATAAAATAAGACTTGTCTGATTCCAGGTTGAATTCCAAAACTTTAATACCAAGTGCTGTTTTGAATCTAGCACTGTTCCTCTTCATTTCCACCAGATTTCCATGACAGTCTCTGTACTTAGGAACATAAGCACTTGCTATTGTTGCTCCACTCAGAACTTTGGATTTCATCATTTTGCTTCTCAAGACTTCAGCTGCTTTCTGAGTACTAAAGTTTTTAACTTTGAGTAGATGTAACACATACTCCAGTTCTTCCCATAACTTCAGATGTATATCAGATTCTCCAACTCGAAAAACTCTTCCATCAGCCATGAAGTATAAGAGAAAATCCTTCTTCAAACCTCTGTGATAGATCATTTGAACTGACTCCAGCTTGTCAAGCTTTTCTTGAGTTACCCCAAAGCCTGGTTCTGCTAGTGAAGTATGATCTAAAGGACTGTTATTCACTCTTTTCTCTCTGTGTGAACCCAAGCCAGATCTATCATAGGATTCTTTTCCCAACACAGTTCTGCTTTGTAGAATGTTTACAGTTCCTTGACTTAGAGTTTCAGGTAATACAGGTCTTGAAAAAGTACCTTGAAGTTGTGTAGACAACAACTGAGTTTGTACAACTTGAGCAGTGTCAGAGGTTGCAACAATTTCCATTGACTTATCAACTTGAGCCTTGTCAGAGGTTGATTGATTTAGAACAGTTTCAACTTGAGCAATGTCAGAGGTTGAATAGTATTTCTTGGTCACTGTATCTTCTATCAGCTTTCCTTTGCCCTTACCAGAAACAGTATTTGTTGGCCTCCTTGAGTATTGTATACTCTGTTGAGAATTTTCCTTGATAGAGATACCCAGTTCTTTCTTCCTTGGAGCTTTTACAGCTTTATTCTTGTATTTACCAGAAGCAATTTTCATTCTGTGCTCTTCAGATAGCATCTTCATTTCAGCTTCCAAATCCTCAACTATAGCTTCACCATCATGCTCTTCTAAAAACAACTGAGCTGCAATCTCTTCATCTGTAGTTGGTTGAGAAGAAACCAATAAACTTTTAGCTTTTGAAGTAGATTGAGCTTCAGTGTTTGCTCTTCCAGAGTTTGTCAGATTTCTAGCAGAGTTTGACCTAAGTCTCCCTTGCTCTTGAATAATTTGTGACCTTTTCTCAGCTTCCTTGCTTCCACCATCAGTTGCATCATCCCTCTGTCTCAGAATTTGAGTTCTCTTGCATTTGTCCTTAGAAACTCTCTCCCCCTTTTTGACATCATCAGGAATCAACACTGATGTCAGCAATTCCAAAGAAGTAGCAATTGAATCAATCTTTGCAGACATCACAGTTTGATTCTCTTCAATCTTACTTAATCTGGTCTTCATGGCATCTTGTTCTCTTGATAAGGAAATTTTCTCATGCTTTAAAGTTATCTCCCTTGCAGTCACATCATTCCTCAACCCAGTAACTTCTTTCTGAGTTTCATCAAAACGATTGTGTAGAGATTTAACTTGAACAATAGTTGCCTTGAGATGTGTAAGAAGCTCAGGATTTGCAATTAACTCAGCAGATTTTGTGACAAAATCAGCAGCCCTTTGATCAGTAAATATGCAATCCTTGTCTGACCACTTGGAAAAATACATATTCTGAAAGTGAAGTTCTGTGGCATGCTGAATGTCCTTTTGATTTTGTTGAGCAGAAAGTCTTTGAGAAGATGAATCAGCATGATCATCAGACTTTGCAGAAGATTCAGCATTTGAAGAAGCAGGAATATTCTTAGCAAATGTTTTTGGAACATCAGTATTTGCGAGTTTCTCAGAGTTTATATTGTCTTGAGCATCTACTTCATTTCCAGCATTAACATTAATAGTTTCAACAACAATCTCTGCAGTTACTTCAAGATTATTCTCTGCAGTTTCTTCATCAATATTTGCTGCAGCTTCTTCAGCAATATTCTCTGCAGTTACAGCCCTTGCTGTCTGATCAACCTCATCACCTTTTTCAAGTACCTGGTGATTGGCAGAGAGAATCTCTGTATGAGTAGCTAATGACTCATCAATTATGAGTGTAGGTTGATCAGCTGCCACATCCTCTCTATTTCATTTAAACTGCCAAACTCTTCTAGAGTTGCAGAGGGATGTGCTTCAATCTCATTCTCTTCAATATCCATTTCCAAGATGGGTTCAAGAAAATCATCATTAACTGCAGCATTATCATCAGCATCTGCTCTGGCTTCTTCAGGCACAGTAGCTTCAGACACAGTAGCTTCATCAACATTTGCAGAATAATCTTCAATCACAACCTCAGGAGCTTCAACATCTTCAACATTTGTAGAATCATGAACCAATCCACCAAACAGATACTCAGCTACTAGCTTCCTCTTCTTAGCATTAGTAGATTCATGTTCATCAGAAACCACATTAGCATCAGAAACAGGCCTGTTTGCCCTCTTCTTTCTTCTTGAAGTACCAACAGATACTGGAACATCATCAGTATTTAGAGTTTTTGTAGCCTGGACAGCCTTTAACGCTCTATGCTTAATCCTACCCCCAGCCCCTGACTTTTGAGATGTAGATGGAAGAGGTTCAGAGTTTATAGGCTGGTCAGTTTCTTGTTGTGCTTGTGGTTGTGGTTGAGGGTTTAAAAACTGTTGGATTGAAGCAGGAAGCACCAAGTCACCAAAATTCCCTTTCTTGATATCTTTATTTGCGAGATCAGAAAATATTCTCTTATGCAATTTAAATGAGGGAATTACATCCTCCTCAGCTATCTCAACCCCATCAACACACAGAGAAAAGATTAATTGACAGAAACGAGCAAAGTAAACTACATTCCTATTCTCTGTCATCTTTTCACCCATATTAATAAGAACTAGTCTACCAAAATCAAACTGAGTACCATAGAGAAGAGAATACCCAATTTGTAGACTATCGATTGGAATAGCATCCCAATTCGTACACTTCTTTCCAAACGCCCTTGTAATACAGTCGAAAAAGAAACTCCACTCCTTCCTCAAGAACGGTCGCTTCAGATTACCTGTCCTTGCCAAAGACCCAGAGTAACCAATCTCCCTCATCATACGCTGAAGATCAGAGTCACCAACAGAAATGGTGAACGCATTGAAGTCTTCACACCCAAGAGCATCTCTAACAGTGGTTGGAGTGACCACATACTCTTGTTCAGTGAATTCAAAGATAATTTAAGGAGTGCCTGATGCACCTCCATCATTATATACACCTGTTTCCCAGAAAGCTTTGATTTGAGGACCAGATAACCTTGTTGGTTCCACTAAAGCTTGGCCAATATCAGATTTAGCAAGAAAATTTTGAAACAGGTGAAACGCCTCTGGGACGTTTTCAGTAGATAGTGGTGCTACATAGTTGTTAGGAACAAAATCGAGACCAAAAGACTGGAACATGGTTGTTGCCATTAGAATATTTCAAAGAAATCAGAGTTTATGCTCCAAGAAAGTGTTTGAGAGATTTAAGCAGAAAAGTGTTTGTGAATATGCTTGTGTGAGAATGTCCTGTGAATTGAGTAAGGCTGTAAAATTTTGAAACGTTATGTGTATAATGATTAAATAAAAATTAAAACTGAAGAGTTTAATCATTAATAATCATTAAGATACACAGCAGGCTTACTCGTGAAATGTGTGAGTGGAACAGTTGGCATACATGTATTAACTGACAGCAGTAAATCGTGGTTGTTTCCAACACGCATGCGCAGTAAAGGGCACTAATTACTACTACTATCTAGACACCTTTCATCATTTTAAAAATAAACTCAACAAACAGTGTTGCCCAGTAATAATCTATTGTAGAAGGGGGGTTGAATACAATAGTGTAAGATAATCGACTTCTTAATGTATATATCACAAATATGAAAAGAAAGATAACAGCTTTATTAAATCTGATATAAAACTGTTACAAACTCTCTCAAGAAATTCTGATGTTCTTGAGAGCTGCTAGTTTAAAAAAACTCTCTCAAGAAATTCTGTTCTTAAGAGCTTCTCTCTTGATTCCCTCGATTATGTTCTCTCTCGAATCTTTCTCGAATGAATACATAAATCGAAACCAAGACTGTGTTTATATAGTGCACACAGCTTCTCTATCAATAACAAGATAAGTCCTAATCAATAACAAAGATAGAAACCTATCCTTAATCGATAGCTACATTCTACAAACCAGGAACAAATAGAATAAACTTCCATGTTTATCTAGACTCCAAATATAACTCGAAGTAGGAATCCTGATCAGCTTCAAGTTCTGATGATCAATCCTGATCATAGTCTGAGTAGGAATCCTGATGATCAATAAGATACTGACGCTTGATCAAATACTGATGACCATGCAATACTGATGACGTCAGCAATCTTGATCAGTTGAGTCTAGCTTCTGACGATCATTGAATTCTGATCTAACAATCTCCCCCAATCTCATACTTTGTGAAATAAAGTATAGATTCCAAATATTCAATGATGTCAAAAACATGTATCAAAATGTACAAGTATCTTCAGAAACAACTTATCTGTTTAAGCTTTTTGATAGAACAAATTCATCTTCAAGAAGTTGGATAATAAACTTTCTTCTTTTTCTTCAAGAATTTGAATCAGTCTTTCCTTAAGATTTCTGAGTTCTTCATCTTCCTCATTAATCTGGTAGATAGCTGCTCTGAGATTCTGTATGGAGCTTTTCTGTAGACTGTGCTCTTCAAGCAAAAGATAAGCAATTTCCTTCCCATCAGGATTGAGAGTAAGTTGGGTCATACCAAAAGTTACTTCTTTAACAGCAGTACCTCTTTGCATTTCCACATCCTGACCTCTTTGATTTAAGTACATGGGAATATAATTACCATCGAAATTACTGTTTCCATCCAGTCTTCTTCTTATAGTTGACAAAATCATGTCAGCCCATACTTTGTACACTTGGTTCTTCCATCTTAACAGATAGTGAACATATTTCAGTTCCTGTGTAGTTTTTATCAGCAGATCTTGAATAGATAGAATCTTCACACTACCATCTTTCATGAAGTACAGAAGCTTTTCTTTCTTTTCAAAACCATCATGACAATCTATAAATATATCAACAGCTAATAAATTGTTCAGGTTTTCAGAAGTTAAAGTACCTCCAATTTCAGTTAAGGAGTAAGGATCAACATAAGTCATGTTTAGAAATTCAGCATCCCTGTGTCCAATACCTCCTCTTGTGTAACTTGACATTTGCTTCAGATTGGAAAACATCTTTAACCAGAGTGCTTTTGATCTAACCATCTCAGATAAATCAACAACACTTGAAGCGCTTGTAATAATTCCACCAGACTGAAAATTGATAGGTGTATCACAACTTAATGTGCTAATATGTTTCCACTTCTTATCCTTTTCCTTTTCAAAGGCATAGCTTCTTTCCAGTAAAGATTCTTGTTTGCTTGAATTTCTCCATTGTCTTTCATTTGAAATTTTAAGCCTTTGTAGATAGAGATTGAAATCTTCATATGTTCTTTTTGTAATATCTCTTCTTCTGGCTTCTTCTTCTTCATCTACTTCTTTGTTGTGACAATCAACAACAGTAGATAAGATTATCAAATCAACCTCTTGCAGAATTTCAGATTCGTCAGGATCTTGAATATTGTCAGGATTAGAATCTTCAATTTGATTTGTATTGCTGAGAGTTGATTTACTTGATTTTCTTCTCAATTCTGGTTCTTCTTCAACAATTCCATCATCACCAAAAGTAGATCTGTCAGGAACTACTAGAGTTTGAATAGGTTCAGGAATTTCTTCAATTCTTAACCCTCTAGACCTTGTCTGTCTAGGTACTGTTTGAGTTGAAGAACCTCTTCTACTTCTTCTAGCACCTCTCCTACCTCTGCTTCCTCTACCTCTAGCAGGAGCAGTATAGCTTTCCATTGTCTCTCTTTGTAGTCTCAAGAATTCTTCATGTGAGAGATCTGGATATTCTTCACTTGCTGTAGAGAGTGCTTTTCTTGCATATAATTGTTGAACTCTTTTATCAGTGTGATATAGAGTAACAATTCTGCCATCTTTTGTAGAAAACTTCTGGAATAAATTTGATGCATCTTCAGGATTATCAATAATTACATCTTCATCACCTTCAGGAATTGTAGCAAGAATGTGTCCATGACCAGGTGTAAGGATTTGATCTTCCGTCAGGATCTGAGATTGCACCAATGTTCTTACTGTCTTAACTCCAGAATCAGAAACATGAGTTGACTGTGTTGTTTGACTTTGAGAAGTTTGGATTGTCTTTATAACAACAGCATCAGAGGTTTCTCCTTGTATCACTTTGTCACCACCATCATCTCCAGTATCATCATCATTATTTCTTAATACTAGATCAGGTGTACATTTTGTCTGAATAACCTTCTCCCCCTTTTTGACATCAGGATTTGACAATAATTGCAAAATTAAGGAAAGAGAGGTTTGAATTTCAGTTACCTTAGTATCCAGAGAATCAATTCTTTGATTGATTGAGGTTTGTTCTGAAACAACAGATTTCACTTGGGATTCCACTACCCTCAGTTGTAAAGTAGTAGGCACCTTTGTAAAATTATTAAAGATATCAGTCCTCACTTTTTCAGTTGAACCCTTGATAGAATCAATCTCACTTTTCAGGATTTTGGATAACAGAGTAGTAGCCTTCAGATGATTCTTCAAGTCTTGATTCTCAATAGATTTCACTGCATTATAGGCATGTTCAATAGCAGAAGAAAAACTGATAGATTCATCAAATTGGTGCCATGAATTGTTCCATTCATTCTGTCTAAATGCCTCTGCAGGATCAAAGAAAGGAGTAGAAAAATCTTGTCTCTGATCTTTCCCAGTGGAAGCATTGCTAGCCATATATGTACTTGATGAACCAAAATTAGTTCCAAGACTAATTTTGAGTGCTGTAGCAAGCTGTTCCTTCTCTTTTCGATTCTCATTATCATCATCACTATCATCAGAAGTATCATCAGCAGTATCATGAGTAATATCAGGATCAGGAATAGCAATACCTTTCAGTTTATCCTGTGGTTCTGAGATAGGATGATCCATTGGTCTTGAACGAAGTGGCTGTATCAAAATAGGTTCATTATCAGGAGCACCACTAGCGTCAGGATGAACATCGTCAGGATTTGATATGCTTGCATCAGTATTTGCTACCAATGGTTCTTGTGGAGCTTGAGGTTCAGAAGCTGCTTCAACACTTTGAGCTAAAGGTTCTTGTGTGCTTCCCTCATTGACAATGTTCTCGACCAATCTTTCAACAGAAGCTGTAGCTTTGCCTGCATCTTCACTTTGAGAAGATGGTTCTTGTGTAGCTGGAATGTTGATGTCTTCATTCTCCCTTTGAGAAAATGGTTCTTGTGTGACCATTCCACTAGCTAAGCCTTCACCCAAACTTTGATTGAGTGGTTCTTGTGTGGCAGGATCAACAGTAGCTGCTGAATTACTCTGAAATTCAGGTTCTTGTGGGCTTGATCCTTTCAGCTTCTTCTGTCTCTGATAGACTAATTCTTCTGCATTCCTCTTTTTCTTTGATGTAGGTGTAAGACCAACCAAGGAAGCAGTTGTAGAAACCTTCTCCCAAGAAATTTCTTTAATCTGAGATGGAGAGGCTGGAGAGTCTGATATAGAGACAACTTTTGTTGCATTAGGAATACTAACATCAGGATTTGCTAGAGCATCAGGAGTAGATGACTCATCAGGATTTGATGTCTGAATATCAGTATCCTTCATTTGCACTGTCAAAGGAATATGATACCTGCTCTTTGATAATTTCCTTGTCTTTTGTGGTTTTGATAAAGGTACCACAGCTTTAGTAGCAGTATCAGCAACTTCCTTGTTCACATTCATCACAGAGGATATAGGTAAGTCATCCTCTGAATCACTTTCATCAATCAACCTTAACTTCCTTTTCACAGGAACATTCTTAACAACCTTATCAGCTTTCTTCACCAGGACCCCTTGTACACCCCCTTGTATCTTCTTTTTAATGAGTGGTGTAGAGGAAAAATCCTTTGAACCTGATTGCCTTCCAGACACATCAGTTCGAGCTGATTTCTTTGATTTTACAACTAAAGTCTTTTGAGAGACAGTAGAGGTGGTTGTTAACTGTTTAGACTGTTTAGGTTGCATGCTTGTGTCAGGAACAAGGTGGGTTGGACCTTGCCCCATAGCATTAGAAAGTAGTCCATAACGAGTAGGCATTTTCTGATGTAAGAAAAACCTAACCTCATCAGGAATAAAAGCATTTCCGCACAAAATATTTTGCCATATCAGGATTGAAAAAAAATATTCAATAAGATTAAAATAAAATTTTATTTAAGAAAACAAAATTTATTTTAACAATCCTGAATAGCGTTTTGGTTAAAAAAAAATAACCAAATTAATGGTCATAGAATTAAAACACGCTTACCAGCAAACGAGGCAAAAATATTTATGGAAAACTGAACCGTCTCCTCAAGATTGTAGAAATGACCTGCACCCTTAATACACATTCTCTATAAAAGAGAACTGTTAAGCATAACATCATTTATTTATTAAAAGCACAAACCCTTTCCAGAGAAAAACTTACGAAAACCTTTCACCTTCTTCGTTTTTCAATGGCTGCCAACAATCAAAACGATTTACCTGATGAGGAATTTGATGATCTCGCTTAATCTGGCAAGAGATGGATGAGGCTCTGGCTGAGATTGCAGAGCACGAAGAACCACAACCTGTTCCTGACCCTCAGGAGCATGAAGCATTTATCAACGCAATGGCTGAAGTCCTTCTCCATAACTTCCAGCAGGTTGATCCTGACTGGAATCCTCTTCACAACTTAATCATCGTCGATGAAGAAGAGCCAGAAGACGGTGATGATGAAGATGATGAGGAACTCGAGCGAGAGCTTGAGAGAAATAGAAAGATCCGTGATGCTTGTATGTCTTGCAAGTTGGAGGCACGGAGGCGTCCCGGTGGTCACGGTGACGATCCGCCTTCAAGTAAATCAGCTCCTCTTCTTGTCTCTTAAGGATGGAACAAGAAATCTTCCAATCCTGATGGACTGTGAAGCTGCTCAGGAGCATTCATGCTAATTTGCAGGGCACGTGTTCATGCTTATTTGTAAAGCACGAGTTCCTGAGTAGAAAATAGACTAGGAAAACAAATATGTAATTTCCAATTTTCATTTGTAATTGATATTCAAGAATTAATGAAAATTATCTATTTTCTCAACTGTTTTCTTCCTGTACTTGCCTGCAAAATTTGTTAGTAACACTCATATTGATATAGAAATGATAAATAATAAACTCTGACAATAATGAAATTGAAATTGATAATTAAGACTGAAAACTTAATCAAAGACTAAGTAATAATCTAATTGTCCAGAGTTTACCAGGAGTGTTAATGACAAATTAGCATAGAACCTCTGGTTTTCATACCAGCTTCAATATCTGAGCATCAGGATTTGACCAATTGATTTCCTGACAGGATTGAGTCCTATCAGGATTTGATCAAAGATACATACCTTTCTGAATAACCATCAGGATTTGACAGTTATCAGGATTTCCTCTCTGTAGCTTTTCCTCAGAAATTCTCAAAATTCATCATTCCAAGTTCATTCACCAACTTGTTGAAAGTAGCTTCAGGCAGTGGCTTGGTGAATATATCAGCTAGTTGTTGATCAGTAGGAACAAAGTGAAGTTCAATTGTTCCTTCCAGAACCTGTTCTCTTATAAAGTGATATCTGATACTGATGTGTTTAGTAAGAGAATGCTGAACTGGATTTCCTGTCATTGCAATAGCACTCTGGTTATCACAATAAATAGGGATTTTTGAGTATGACAGGCCATAATCTAACAACTGATTTCTCATCCACATTATCTGAGCACAACAACTTCCTGCAGCAATGTACTCAGCTTCTGCAGTTGAAGTGGAAATAGATTTTTGCTTTTTACTGAACCATGAAACTAGTCTTCCACCCAAAAACTGACAACTTCCTGAAGTACTTTTCCTGTCTATTTTGCATCCTGCAAAATCAGCATCTGAATAACCACACAACCCAAAATCTGATTCCCTTGCATACCAAAGGCCAAGTGAAGGAGTGCCTTTGAGATATCTGAAAATTGTTTTGACTGCAATCAGATGTGGTTCTCTAGGTTTTGCTTGAAATCTTGCACATAGACAGGTTGCAAACATGATATCTGGTCTACTGGCAGTGAGATACAATAAAGAGCCAATCATTCCTCTGTAGTGAGTTACATCTACCTCTTCACCTTGATCAGGATCAAGTTTGGTAGCTGTAGCTATGGGAGTTGAAGCAGGAGTACTGTCTTGCATGTTAAACCTTGTCAGTAAATTCCTTGTGTATTTAGACTGATTAATAAAAATCCCTTCATCAGTCTGTTTAACTTGAAGACCCAGAAAGTAACTCATTTCTCCCATCATGCTCATTTGATATCTTGACTGCATAAGCTTGGAAAACTTTTCACACAGCTTATTGTTTGTTGACCCAAAAATGATATCATCAACATAAATCTGAACTAACAGCAACTCCTTACCATGATTCAAATAAAATAGAGTTTTATCAATTGCACCTCTTTTGAATCCACTTTCCAGTAAGAATTGAGCTAAGGTTTCATACCATGCTCTTGGAGCTTGCTTTAGTCCATAAAGTGCCTTATCCAGTCTGTAGACATGATCTGGATATGTAGGATCAATGAAACCAGGAGGTTGTTCAACATAAACTTCTTCCTCCAGTTCACCATTTAAGAAAGCACTTTTAACATCCATCTGGAAAACCTTGAATTTCTTATGTGCTACATAAGCAAGAAATATCCTGATGGCTTCTAGTCTTGCAACAGGAGCAAAAGTTTCATCATAGTCAATTCCCTCTTGTTGGGAATACCCCTTTGCAACTAGTCTAGCTTTATTTCTGATAATGACTCCATCAGAATCAGTCTTGTTCTTGAAAATCCACTTTGTACCAACAATTGATCTATTCTTTGGTCTTGGTACCAGTTTCCAGACTTCATTCCTTTCAAATTCATTTAGTTCTTCTTGCATTGCAGTAACACAATCAGCATCTTTAAGTGCATCTTCAACTTTCTTAGGCTCCTCCTTGGATAGAAAGTTATTATATAAACATTCATTCTGAGTTGCACTTCTTGTTTGAACACCTGCATAAGGATCTCCAATTATCAAATCAGGAGAATGATCTTTTGTCCATTTCCTTGCTGGTGTCAAATTGTTTCTTGAAGTAGATGCTCCCCCTGGATTGGTGTTATCTTGATTGAAAGAATTTGATTGATTTGAAGCTCTCCCTGAATTATTGCTATGCCCTCCTGATGTGTTATCAGGATCTTCACTTGAATCAGTATCTGAAGAATTCTGTCCTGATGATTGAGTTGACTCTGAACTTGTAGTTGAATGCCGTTGCTCCCCCTCAACATTAGCACTACTAGTTGTATCACTGTTGTTTGCATCATCAGTATTAGCACCATCAGTACCTGGTGAGTCATCAGGATTTGGTGACCCATCAGTATCTGATGAATTGACAGGATCTGATTCACTTTCTTCAGGTTCCTTGGAAGCTTCATTTTCAAATAACAATCTATCATGCGAGTCTTCAATGATTCCAGTTATCTTCTTATCATCAAAAGATACATGAATTGACTCCATGACAGTTCTTGTTCTCAAATTAAAAACTCTGAAGGCTCTTGATGTAGGATAGCCTATGAATATTCCTTCATCAGCCTTTGTTTCAAATTTCCCTAGCTGTTCAGGATGAGTTCTGAGAACAAAACATTTACAGCCAAACACATGCAAATGCTTCAGACTTGGTTTCTTCTCCTTGAGTGACTGATAAGGAGTGACACCATGCCTGTTTATCAATGTGAGATTTTGTGTATAGCATGCTGTGTTGACTGCTTCTGCCCAGAAATATGTAGGTAATTTAGCTTCTTCCAACATAGTTCTGCCAGCTTCAATAAGAGTTCTATTCTTCCTTTCTACTACTCCATTTTGCTGAGGTGTGCCAGGAGCAGAGAATTGTTGAATGATTCCTTTGTATTTGGAGAACTCTTCCATCTTCGAATTCTTAAATTCAGTACCATTATCACTTCTCAGAATCTTGACTTTGTACTTTGTGGTTGTCTCAATCATCCTCACATGATCCAACAGAACTTCAGGAGTCTCATCTTTTCTGTGCAGAAAATACACCCAGGTGAATCTAGAATATTCATCAACAATTACAAGAGTGTACCTTTTCTTACTGATGGACATGATGTTGACTGGACCAAACAGATCAAGATGTAGCATGTGATATGGTTCTTCAATAGAGGATTCTGATTTACTCTGGAATGATGTCCTTCTTTGTTTTGCTTTTTGGCATGCATCACAGAGTCCATCAGGTGTATATAAGACATTAGGTAATCCTCTTACTAACTCTTTCTTAACCAACTCATTGATGTTGCTGAAGTTGAGATGAGAAAGCTTCTTGTGCCAATTCCAACTTTCATCTACTGAAGCTTTACTGATGAAACATGTAGGGGAGCCATCAGTATCTGAGTGAATGTTGGCTTCATATATGTTACCATGCCTGTAGCCAGTTAGTGCTATCTTTCCTGTTGCTTTACTGACTACTTCACAATGTGTGGAATAGAAATTGACATGATAACCCCTGTCAGTGATTTGACTAATACTCAACAAGTTGTGTTTTAGTCCCTTCACTAGAGCTACTTTTTCAATGATGACATTTCCAATGATTATATTGCCATATCCCAAGGTTTGTCCAATGTTGCCATCTCCATAAGACACAGTTGGGCCAGCTTTTTCCTCATATTCTGATAACAGGGCTTTGTTTCCAGTCATGTGCACAGAACATCCACTATCCATGACTAACACATTTTTCTTTTTACCCTGCATCGGAATAATAAAACACTAGTCAGAATGTTTAGGAACCCACACTTGTTGGATTCCTTGTTCATGCATTTTATTAAATTTAACAGCAGAAGACTTTTTGACTTTAGCAGTCCTGACAGGATTTACTCCATCAGGATTTGCTTTGTCAGTATCAGTATTAACAAAAGCATGCTTCACTATGACATTTTCAGTTCTATCAGACTTTGTACTACTTTCAAACTTAGGCAATGGATCATAAAAGTTATAGTACAAATCATGATACTCTTTACATGTGTAAATAGAATGCCATAGACTACCACAATGAAAACAGGAATTCTGTGATTTGTAAAATACTGATCTATTCCTAACATCAGACTTAGGAATTTCAGCAATTTTCTTCTTACTCTTTTTACAATCAATAGCAAGATGATTAGAGTTACCACAGTTAAAACAACTCTTTCTAGGTGCATTTGGGATATTCTTATAACCATTTTCTTTATTGATCCCAATTTTACCATTCCTGTTTCTCTTAACAGTAGCTTCCTTTTTCTTATCTGTAACCTCACAGATTTTATCCTTTAGCTGTTTCTGAGACAATAGACCTACATTCTTAATGACTTTGTTCATGACAGGTTTAGACTTTATAATTTTAATTCCTTGAGTAGAAGAAGATCCCTTTTCAAAAGTAGAATTGGAATCCTTACCAAAAACAAAATTAACAGGAGTAATCTTAGATTTGGTTGAGTCTATAACATGTCTATAGGTCTTTGGACTGACTGTCTCATCAATGACAATTTTCTCTGCTAATTTCTTATCTTCATCTGACTTATATCCTAGACACTCTTTCCAATTCTTAGATGTATTAATCTCATGAAATTTCCTACCAGAGTCTGTCCAGGTTCTGATTTTCTCATTAGCATATTCAAGTTCTTTTTCAAGGGAAGTACATTTAGATGTCATCTCTAAGTGCATGTGTTTAGCATTATCACATTCTTTTTGTACTTCTTGCATACGAGAAAATTCAGCTTCTAATATCTCATTCCTCTTTCTAAGGTCAGACATCTCAGATAAGATTCTAGTATTCTCAGCAGTTTGACTTCTAAAGCTAATATGTAATGACTTTAGAAAACGTCTTAACTCAGAAGCATTATCAGTATCAAAATCAAAGATAGTATTTAGTACCTTATCATCAGGAGCAGCAGTTACATCAGCATTGGCCATTAACGCATAGTTGACTACCTCAGTATCAGATTCTGAGGAAGAGTCCATCCAATCCTTGCTTGATGTGATGAGTGCCTTTGTCTTGTTGCATTCAGAAGCAAAGTGACCCATACCATTACACTTGTAGCATCTAACCTTTGACTTGTCAAATTTGCTACCCTTGCTGTCCTTTTTGATATACTTGTCTTTGTCTGCTTTGAAGGTCTTTTTCTGAAAGTTGCCTTGTCTTCTATTCTTCCTGAACTTCATCCTTCTGAAGTTTCTGACAATCATAGCAACCATCTCTTCCATGTCTGAGTCAGAAGAATCATCACCAGTATTGGCATCAGGATTGCCATCAGTATCTGATGAAGAGTCGTCAGGATCTGACTCAGCTACTCTTGATTTACTTCTAGAGACCTCCATAGCTTTTCCTTTTGATATAGCTTCTACATTCAAAGCAATTGACTTTGCCTTGCTGCTTTTCTTGTTCTTCCTCTGTTGAACTTCAAGATCATGAGTTCTTAGCATCCCATAGATCTCATCAAGAGACACAATGTTCAGATCATACTGGTGTCTAATGATTGAGGTCTGAGTATCCCATTCTTCAGGTAAAGCTCTAAGAAATTTGGTGTTTGAATCTTCAGTTTCATATACTTTGTCAACTAAGGATAAGCTGTTCAATAGTGTCAGAAATCTATCATATAGATCAGTCAGGCTCTCTTCAGGTCTTGCATCGAATTGTTCATATTCTTGAATCAAAAGAGCCCTTCTGTTTTTCTTGACAGATGCAGATCCCTGGCACTGAGTTTCCAAAGTATCCCAGATTTCTTTTGAAGACTTGCATGCAATCACTCTGTTTGACATGACAGCATCAAGACTATTATGCAAGATATTCTTTATCTTTGGTTCCCTGAGTACATGAGCTTTTTCTTCTGGAGTCCATTCTGCTTTAGCTTTGACCACATAATGTTCTGGTACTGTATCTGTTCATTCTATGAACTTTGTTGGTATATATGGTCCATCACGAATCCTGTCCAAGTAGTCAGGATCCATAGCCTCCAGGTACATCAGCATCTTTACCCTCCATGTAGGATATTCTGATATCTTTAAGATGGGAATCTTCATGCTTTCATACTTGGTTGTCGACATCTTAGATCGTCTCTGATTTAAAAATAAACCAGTTTGCTCTGATACCAATTGTTGCCCAGTAATAATCTATTGTAGAAGGGGGGTTGAATACAATAGTGTAAGATAATCGACTTCTTAATGTATATATCACAAATATGAAAAGAAAGATAACAGCTTTATTAAATCTGATATAAAACTGTTACAAACTCTCTCAAGAAATTCTGATGTTCTTGAGAGCTGCTAGTTTAAAAAAACTCTCTCAAGAAATTCTGTTCTTAAGAGCTTCTCTCTTGATTCCCTCGATTATGTTCTCTCTCGAATCTTTCTCGAATGAATACATAAATCGAAACCAAGACTGTGTTTATATAGTGCACACAGCTTCTCTATCAATAACAAGATAAGTCCTAATCAATAACAAAGATAGAAACCTATCCTTAATCGATAGCTACATTCTACAAACCAGGAACAAATAGAATAAACTTCCATGTTTATCTAGACTCCAAATATAACTCGAAGTAGGAATCCTGATCAGCTTCAAGTTCTGATGATCAATCCTGATCATAGTCTGAGTAGGAATCCTGATGATCAATAAGATACTGACGCTTGATCAAATACTGATGACCATGCAATACTGATGACGTCAGCAATCCTGATCAGTTGAGTCTAGCTTCTGACGATCATTGAATTCTGATCTAACAAACAGTATCAATCATACTCTCTATTTTCAAAAAAAAAATAATGTTTCTCAATAATTAAGAAATGTCTGAAACAAAGAAATTTATTTTAATCATCAGAGATTAAAATTAAATTACCTCGGCGTAGAGTACACAGTTCATTAGTTTTTATCAATTCTCCTCCTTTATTAATAATCTCTTTTCTCAAAATGCACAGTTGTGAATATTTGTGTGTGTATAGAAGAGTTTATTGAATATAAATATTGAGAGCATCTCAAAGTGCATAAAATCCACAAATTAAATCAGTAAAAACTGGTTGTCCAAACTCTCATGTATAGTACAAAATATGATATCATCTAAACTCTGTACTTATAAATTTATTATTTTCACCCCCTTCGATTTTTTTTTATTTTTATTTTTCCAGTAATCAGTGGTTGGCACTAGTCACCAAAAATAAAAAATTTTAGCCCTTATTTCATACAATAAGTTCATGGGTCTTCCTAGGCACAACTTGATCTCAAAGGAATTTGTGCATATTTTTGCATCTTGTGATATGAGGGTGAAATATGAGCAACTAATTATCAGAGTTTAGAATTTCATCAGTTAACACTATTAATTTATGAGAGAAAGTGCAAACAGCTAATACAGACTCAGTGTATAGGATCAATAAACTAAGAGATGCTATAAATATAGAGACAATATCATGCTGTGTAAAGTTTCTGCACACATTTGAGATCAGATCATATATCACTCAGAAGGATTCATGATTACTTACTGAGAATCATGCTTCATACAATTTTCTTCATCGGTCCATATGTTTCAGACAAAATCACAATCAGAGTTTAACATCAGAGTATAACTGACAGAGTATGACTGACAGAGTTTAACATTATGACAGAGTATGACTTCAGAATTTTGACAAACTGGTATGAATGACAGTTAACATATGCAAAGAATCATGAGCAACAAATCATAGAAGGAGAAATTTTGAGTCTAACCAATATCTCTAGTCAAAACCAGAGATCATTCCAAGTTCATTTACCAGTCTTGTAAAGGTAACTTCACTCAAAGGCTTGGTGAAGATATCTGCAAGCTGTTGGTCTGTAGACAAAAAATGAAGCTCAATATTTCCTTCTTCCACATGTTCCCTGATAAAATGATACCTTATGCTGATGTGCTTGGTCATGGAGTGCTGTATTGGATTACCTGTCATAGCAATAGCACTTTGATTATCACAGAAAACAGGTATTTTAGAGTACCTTAATCCATAATCCAACAACTGATTCTTCATCCACAAAATCTGTGCACAACAGCTACCAGCAGCAATATACTCTGCTTCTGCTGTGGATGTGGAAATTGATTTCTGTTTCTTGCTGTACCAAGAAACTAATCTGTCACCCAGAAATTGACAGCTTCCACTTGTGCTTTTTCTATCTATCTTACAGCCTGCAAAGTCTGCATCAGAGTAATCAATTAACTTAAACTCTGATTCTCTAGGATACCACAAACCAAGAGTTATGGTTCCTTTGAGATATTTGAAAATTCTCTTCACAGCTGTTAGATGAGGCTCTCTGGGGTCTGCTTGAAATCTTGCACAAAGACATGTTGCATACATGATATCTGGTCTACTTGCAGTGAGATAAAGAAGAGACCCTATCATTCCTCTGTAGTTTGTCATATCTACTGAGGCTCCTGTGTCTTTGTCTAGTTTTGTTGCAGTAGCCATGGGAGTTGTGGCAGATGAACTATCAAGCATACCAAATTTCTTATGAAGATTTCTAGTACATTTTGCTTGATTGATAAAAATCCCATCATCTGTTTGCTTTACTTGCAAGCCTAGAAAATAACTAAGCTCTCCCATCATGCTCATTTGATACCTTGACTGCATAAGCTTGGCAAATTTCTTACAGAGTTTGTCATTAGTAGACCCAAAAATTATATCATCCACATAGATTTGAACTAAAAGCAGATCATTACCAGTGTTGAAATAGAACAAGGTTTTATCAATTGTACCTCTAGTGAACCCACTTTCTAAAAGAAATTGAGCCAGAGTTTCATACCATGCTCTAGGTGCTTGCTTTAGTCCATAAAGTGCTTTGTCAAGCCTGTAGACATAATCTGGATGCTTGGGGTCCACAAACCCTGGTGGTTGTTCAACAAACACTTCTTCTTCAACTTTCCCATTTAGAAAAGCACTTTTCACATCCATCTGAAAGACTTTAAACTTCTTGTGAGCAGCATAGGCCAGAAAAATCCTTATTGCCTCCAATCTAGCAACTGGAGCAAAGGTTTCATCATAGTCAATTCCTTCCTGCTGTGAATAACCTTTAGCCACAAGTCTAGCCTTATTCCTTGTAATCACTCCATCACTGTGATCCTTTGTCCAGTAGCTTTACATGATCCATGAGAGTTAAGGCAGTTTCATCCTTCTTTGCTAAGAAATACACCCAAGTGTACCTAGTGTACTCATCAACAATGACTAGAGCATATTTCTTTCTGCCAAGAGACATTATATTGACTGGACCAAATAGATCAACATGTAGAAGATGATAAGGATCCACAACTGAAGATTCAGACTTACTCTTGAAAAATGACTTCCTTTGCTTGGCCTTTTGACAAGAATCACACAGACCATTTAAGCTGAGTATTGACTTTGGAAGTCCCCTTACAAGATCTTTTCGAATTAGCTCATTGATGTTGTTCAAGTTTAGGTGAGAGAGCTTCTTATGCCATTTCCAATTCTCTTCATTTGACATTTTTGCAGACAGACACACAGCTTTTCCTTCAGAGTTTGTTACCAAACTTGCTTCATAGATATTATTCCGTCTGTGTCCAACTAGAACAACTTTACCTGTAGATTTGCTGATAACCTCACAGTATTGAGGTTGAAAATCTACATGGTAACCTTTTTCACAGATTTGACTCACAGATAGCAAGTCATGCTTGAGTCCTGGGACTAGAGCTACATTTGTGATGATGACACTTCCAAGATTGATATTGCCATATCCCATAGTACGTCCTATGTTGCCATCTCCATAGGAGACTTTTGGGCCAACCTTCTCCTCATAGTCTGATAGCAGGGCTTTATTTCCAGTCATGTGTCCTGAACATCCACTGTCCAAGACTAGGGTGCTTTCCCTTATGCCCTGCAATCACAAATAATTACAAAGGTTAGATTTAAGGATCCAGACTTGCTTGGATCCTTTGGCTTTCTTAACATAGTTAGCTTTTGCAGCGGAAAAACTTTCAACAGAGTTTAAGCTAACTGTGTCAGACTTTACACTTGCAGAGTTTGCTCTAACCCATTTCAAGTTGGGTTTTAACTCATAATAGTTGTGATAAATGGCATGATAGCTCTTGCAAGTATAAATGGAATGCCAAGTACTCCTACAGTGTGTGCATAAAGTCTGTGGTCTAACCCTAACAAAATCATTCTTCACTCCAGACTTGGAGGGTAAAGAATTAATATCTTTGTTTTTCGTGCAGAAACTTGCAAAATGGTTAGTACTACCACAACTATGACATGTCTTTCTAGGAGCATCAGAATTAGGCAGATAATCATTTCTTTTATTAATGCCTACTTTTCCATTCCTATTCTTCCTGGGCACTTTCTGTTTTTCAACAGACTTTACCTCTTTGAGCTTATACTTGAATTGTTTCTCTGTCATTAAACCAACATTCACCTGTTTAACACAAGTTTTTACTGATTCTTTAACAGCTTCTGTTTCAAGTACAGAGGTTTGCTTACTAGATTCAGAAACAAATTTCACAGGTTTAAGTTGTGGTTTAACTTTAACTTTATCTTTAAACCTAAGTTCATCTTCCTCACAGTAACCTAACCCAACTGTATCTGTTTGAAAAACTTGATGTGTGTCTTTTCCAGAATTAGTCCAAGTTTTAATTACCTTCCTCTCTTTTTCCAAATCAGATTCTAGTTGTCTAAATCTCTTTAACAACTCTTGCTCAACATAAACAACTTCATCTCTTTCCTTTTGAACTTGTTGCATGTTAACAAGCTCTTCTTCAAGAAATTTATTTCTATCTTTAAGCTTAAGATTCTCAAATTTAATTCTCTCATTTTCTAAAGTCTGATCTCTATAACTAACATGTATGATTTTAAGATAAATTCTCAATTCAGATATATTATCAATATCATAAGCATAAGTTGTTAGAGGTACCTTATTCTCAGATGTTTCAGATTCATTTTCAACAGTTGCCATAAGAGCATAGCTGACATCTTCATCAGAATCTGAAGTGTCTGCCCAGTCTTTTCCTTTAGTGATGAGTGCTTTCTCAGATTTTCCTTTCTTGCACTCTGGAGCATAATGACCCATCTCTTTACACTTGTAGCACTGGATCTCAGACTTGTCTTTCTTTCCATACTTGGTATCCCTTCCTTTAGACTTTCTGAAACTCTTTCTTTCAGAGTTTGAATCTTTCCTTGAGAATCTTTTTCCCTTCTTGAAGTTCTTAAAACCCATCTTCTTGAAGGTTTTCACCATCAAAGCAGCCATTTGCATCATTTGTTCTTCATCATCCTCAGATTCAGAAGAAGCATCAGAGTTTGAATCACCATCAGAGTTTGATGACTCACTTTCAGAGTTTATGACCAAAGCTTTTCCCTTAGCTTTCTTCTTTGATGTTTCTTTCTTCATGAGTTTTTCTTCAACTTTGAGAGCTACAGATTTTGTCTTCTTTCCAGACCTTTTGTTTCTTTGTTCTATCTCAAGTTCATGAGTTTTAAGCAACCCATAAATTTCATCAAGATCTGTTTCTGCAAGATCATAATTATCTCTTATTGTTGTTGCCTTTAAATCCCATATTTCAGGTAGAGATAGTAGAAACTTGAGATTTGACTCTTCAAGATCATATTCTTTATCAACAAGAGACAAATCATTCAACAATTTACAGAATCTGTCATATGTATCTGTCAAAGTTTCATCAGATCTAGAGTCAAAGTGTTCATATTCCTGTGTTAAAATAGTCTTCCTGTTCTTCTTTATAGCACTTGTTCCTTGACACCTGACTTCTAAAGCATTCCAGATTTCTTTGGTAGTCTTGCAACCAATAACTCTGTTAGACATGACATTATCTAAGGCACTATGAAGAAGATGTCTAACTTTTGCATCCTTCGCAATTGATGAGATGTCCTCAGGAGTCATATCTTTCTTTTCCTTCAGAACAATCTTTTGTTCTTGACCAGAAACTACAAGAGACAGTTTAGTTGGCATATGAGGACCATCATAGATTCTATCAAGGTATTCTGGATCTGTGGCTTCTAGAAACATGGTCATCTTAACCTTCCATATTGGATATTCCACTGGTTTGAGCATTGGAACCCTGATTGACTCATATCGACTTACAGAAGCAGATTGAACCTTTTGAGCATTAGAACCTGCCTGAGAGTTTTCAGTCATGATTATTCTTGTGTTTTAGATCAATAAACTGTATATATTAAACAGCCTTGGCTCTGATACCAATTGATAGGCCGAATACACAATATATAATCAATATATGTATGAGAATAACAATCAAGAACACTGTTTATGAACAATAAACTGAATTATATTAAATAACTCTTCTCTCAGTGATGTAAAATATCACAGAGAGATGCTAGGTTACAAGAATAATGTATTCAGTATTCGCATTCCTTTTAGGGTTAACCTATCTGTGTTTATATAGTACACAGCTACATAATCAATCTCTAATTGATATTCCTATAAATCAGCTATACAATTTATATCAATTTAGGATTGCTTCTGTCTTCTATTCCGTTTCCTTAGCCATCTCGATATCTCTTTGCTTCTTTCCATCTTCAAAGAATATCGCTTCTAGAATCTTCATTGTCTTTGCACCGACAGCTAAGCAAACTCTTACCCCGTCAGACTTTATCAAACTCTGACTGGCTTCTAGCTAAACTCTGATAAGTACTCCGGCTAAACTCTGATAGTTTCCTGGTACTTTAAACACTGATAAACAAACATCAGCAATTATATCTAACAAAGTAAGTCAAAGGTCAAATGGAATATTTATTTGTCAATCCAAGTATCTCAAAGAACTCCTCAAGAAGTATCACATGGAGGATTCAGCATCAGCAAGGACTCCATCTTCAACATCAGTCAAACTTGGAGCTTGTGATAACTCTATCAAGGTAGATGTTACAAGCTATAGAGGTATGATTGGCTCCTTACTCTATCTTACTGCTAGTAGACCAGATATTATGTATGCTACAAGCTTGTGTGCAAGGTTCCAAGCAGACCCTAGAGATTTACATCTCGTTGATGTTAAAAGAATCTTGAGATATCTTAAGGGTACACCTAATTTAGGTATCTGGTACCCTAAAGATTCTGGTTTTAATCTTGTTGGATATACAAATTCTGATTATGCAGGTAGTGTTGTTGATAGAAAGAGTACCTCTGGGAGTTGTCAATTCATAGGAGGTAGATTGATTTCCTGGTATAGCAAGAAACAACAAACAGTTTCCAATTCAACAGCAGAAGCTGAATATATTGTTGTTGGAAGCTGCTGTGCTCAGATCTTATGGATAAGGAATCAATTGAAGGACTATGGCATTGCATTAGAAAAAATTCCCATTTTGTGTGATAATACAAGTGCCATAGCAATCTCCAACAACCCTGTTCAACACTCGAGAACGAAGCACATTGATATCAGGTATCATTTTATCAGAGAGCATGTCATGAATGGAACTGTGGAGTTACACTTTGTACCCACAGAAGAACAAACTGCAGATATATTCACTAAATCTGTTGACGAATCCACATTTACCAGGTTAGTTGGTAAATTGGGTATGTTGAACAGTCTTAGTGATTAACAATATCTCTGTCATGTTTGTTCTTTCAAAAATTCATTTTCTCTTGTCATTCAAATGATATTTATTGCCAATTCTCATTTAATATTACATGCTTGTTAATTTAAATATTTCTGAATAATATATTTTCTCTAAGAATATTTTTCTCATATTTTTTAAGTGGAGAAATGTATTTTTATTGAAAATGTAATTATTTAGAATTATTTAGGGGTTTTCAGATTGTAAATATTGTTGTTTAAATTATTCTGCAAGTTTATAATAATTTTATGCAATTCTATATTATTCTGCATATTTTTCTAGGATTTATGGAATTTTCTGTGAATTTTTCTAGACTTTTATATATTTTTCATGCATTTTTATTAGTTTTCTGCATTTTTCTGTAAATTTTTTAATTAATTCTAAGTTTTTCCTAAGTCTTCCCAGTTTTATACTAGGAAAACTAACAGGAAGACAAGGAATATTTTGTTTTTGTTTTTTGTTTTTTTTATTTAATTTTAAGTCTTTTCCTAAGTCTTCCCAGTTTTTGAACTAGGAAGACTATCGGGAAGACTTAGAATTACTTATTTTATTTTTCTGTTTTTCTTTTATTCTTTTTCGGAAGACTTCCTAATTTGAACTAGGAAGACTACCGGGAAGACTATTCTAAGTCTTCCCAATTGTCTTCCCAGTTCAAATTTTAAAAAAAAACGATTCATATTTTTCTTTTTCTTTTATCAGTTATTTGTTATATATATATATACACAGACAGTACATACGCATTTCTTATCAGTTTTCCTTAGCAGTTTTCTAATTTTCTCAAACCCCTTTCGAATTCTCTCATTCTTTCTGCAGAAATCAGTGATCAATCATACTTGCTCAAGTTTTTACTTAGCAAAACTCACTTTGTTCTTAAAATCAAACCTTTTTTAGTCGAATTGTTGTCGGATTTTTTGTTCAAATTCTGATTCGACTTGAGTTTTCTTGAGTTTGCTAAGAATTGCTTGTGTGTTAGTGATTAAAGTGATTTCTGTGTGTTTAATTGTGTGTGTGCTGTAAAATCATTTGCCCATTTCATTTTTCTTTTCAAAGTGTTAAGTTCGAAAGTTTAGGATTAAAAATTTTAATTTTGGTTAATTTTAATAGAATTGTGATTTTGTGGATTTTAGTAATTTTAATTAATTCTAAAAATCCCTAAAATTCTAATTTCATTTTAAGTTAATTAAAATTTCTTGTTTTATTAAAAATGGATCCTAATTTTGAACTTGTGTTAAATAATTATGTTGGGTATTTTGATCCGTCTAAATGTAAGGTGGAACGCTTTAAACCTTGGATTCGTTTTCTAAATAGTGAGACTTGTGTCAGTCATGCTATTTGTGCCTCTACACTTCTGAAAATTGATCCATTACGGTTTCTGTGTTCAAGTGTTGTTATTGCTGAGGATTCAAAATCATTTACATTCAATATTTTAAACCAGCAATATACAGTCACTTTAGAGTTATTTTGTGATGTGTTACAGTTTCCGAAGGACAGGTTTGATCCCTTACCCACTGATGATGAGTTATCACAGTTCTTTGTGAATATTCATTATCAGGGGCCCCTACAAATGGTTAAATTGTCAAAAAGTTTCCTTGTTGGGGAATGGGATATGTTCTTTGATACAATAGCTAGAGTCTTTGGTAATTGCACAAAAACCAATTTTCATGGCATTACCAATCTAAATCAGTATATTGCTTATGCTATTGTATTTGGTCATAGACTAAATTTTGCTGAGATTCTGTGGAACCTAGTGATCAACAGACTTGCTCACTCTAGGAGAGATTATGATAAGCATGTGAAAGTGAAGTGTTGGTATCCTCGCTTTCTCACTCTTATCAGAAATCATCTCCTTACTGCTGAGCAGGTAGAACTGTTTAGGAATTCTAGATTTGAAACCTCTCCAACCACAGAGTCTAAATTCTACACCAGGCTGGACTGCTCATCCAAGTTTCCAAACACACCTGTTCTTGTTTCACCATTGATGAGTCAATTCATTCATCTTCCTATCTTTGGTGAACAAGTTCCTCAGCCACATCCAGTTCCACTACAGGTAGTTATTCCTAACCTTGAATCTTCTTCATCTGGTACTTTAATTGAAACCTAAGTGGTTGTTAGGGCTGACCCAGAGATTGTAGAACCACAATCTCTGACCCAGGTCATAGAGACAAACAGAGAGTCAAACACTTCTGACCAACAACCTGAGCTAAATGTTCAATCCAGTTCAAGAAGAGTTAGTGAAATAGCTACAAGGAGTGTTCCCACAGCTCTGTCTCCACCCTTAAAGAAAAGAAAAACCTATAGGGAGGCATCTGTAAGCCCATCTGTATCCTCTCAAAAGGATATGGACATTGATATGACCACTAAACAGTCTCTGGAGACATCCTCTCATCAGGATGAATCTATTGAAATTCGTCATCGGGCCATGACATCCTGTACTTAGTCAAACACTCTCCCATTACTCACAATGGGAGAAGATATCCAAATAGATGATACTCAGGACACTATGCAAGGAGAGCACTTTACTTTTGACTTTCAAACAGTGCCTACCATAGTTACGGTAGAAGTGCCTTCACAGGCATCAGATGGAAAATCTGATTCTTCGCCACCTCTAATAGAATCATTTTCTCCCCTCCCATAGGGAACATCTCTGGCTCTCCTAAGAGATTTTTCACTCGCAGTTTATACTGGAGAAAGTGAAAGGCAACCAGGTGAGTCTGTCACTGAATCAATTCAGTTTACAATGTCAAATATTTTGACAGACTCAACCAGGGATTGGGAATTGCGAACTCCCATTGCACCACCACTGACCTCTCTTGAAGGGGCTAGGGTGATTTCTTTTGCAGGTACATCTACTGAGAACCTAGATAGACAGTTGTGAGAGATGAGAGTCAAACACATAGTGATACACAAGCATGTGAGTTGAGTGAAACACCACTGAGAGAAATTGAAGTGAGTGCACACACTAACACAAACACTGCTTTGTTGTTGACACAGCTAGCTGCTCTACAGAAACAATTACTAGAAACTCAGGCTAAAAATAACCTTCTCAAAGCACAAGTGGTTGAACAATCTTCCACCTCTGTATCTAATCAACTGGGTACTGTTAAGGATGATCTGCAAGGATTGAAGAATACTCTACTCCCGAAGCTGAATGCCATCCAACAATCTCAAGTACTAGTGGCTTCAGACATTTCTGATTTAACAACGTCAAATACTCAGATTTCAGAAAGTGTCAAGGAGATTGCTGCCATTTCTACCAAGGTGGACTTTATTCTGCAAACAACTGATGAAAATCAAACGTTTAATGAAGAAAGGATTTCAAGGATAGAAGGAGGAATGGAGCATCTAAATGAAGGAATG
Organism: Heracleum sosnowskyi; assembly: GCA_030848705.1. NCBI lineage: Eukaryota > Viridiplantae > Streptophyta > Magnoliopsida > Apiales > Apiaceae > Heracleum > Heracleum sosnowskyi. The sequence continues at coordinate 44,151,683 of CM061239.1, read as the reverse complement.
AAGCACTTGTACAATATGATAAAGAACTCACATCAACTTACAGCACAACAAAGAAAATTCTTTGAGGGAGATGATGAAGATGATGAGGATGATGATGCTAAAGAAGGAGGAAATAGAGGAGAAAGGAGAGAAGAAGGAGAGATAAGGAGAACTTCTGAGGTGAATTCTAGGGCTTCCGAAGCTCAATCTGTAGAGGATTCCTCAACTACGGGGGAGAAGGAGAAGAAAGGAGAAAGAGAAGCTGAAGGAGCTTCTGGAGTTGGAGGAGATAAGGGGAAAGGTAAACAATCATTGGAGGAGACTGTTTTTGATGATGCCTACTACTACCACGGTGAACATGATGACTTCCAATTTGACACATCTGGTGATCTGGAGAAGACCATTCCTGAAGAAGCTTTTGGTGAGGATGAGGTTGAAGAGGCAGCCAACTTTGATGATTGGGAAGATGAAGCTGATTTATACACACCTGACCCTTTGTTTCAAAAGGAGTTGAAGAAGCAACAAGCAGATCTAAGGAGAAAGGAGGATGGAAATGCCAAGGTCTCCGACATCATTTCTCAGAAGCTAAAAATTCAAAAGGCTGAACATGAAGACAAACAACGTCTTCATAGTATTCATGTCAAAGAAAGGAGATTGGATGTTAGGATGAAACAAGGAAGCAAGTGGGATAAGGGAAGGGAGATGTTTGATATCCCTCATAGAGGCACAAACAATGATGCTACTTTTCTGAAGTTACTTGAGAAGATCAGAACTGTTAATCCGGACAATTCATTATACATGAAGGATTTGAAGGAAGATATCCTGAGGATTACATCTGCATTTGATCAAGTGAGGCAAGAACTGTATATCTATGTGTCTAGTGCTCTTGAAGGGTCATTCACCATTTCTCTTGACCTCCTATAAAGAAGATCTCTCTCTGAATTGTGGATTCTTATGAGTAAGGTAAAGAGATCTTCATGCTTGAATGAGCTTCTATATGACCGGCTGAGAGATTCTGCAATGAAGGCCAACCCTCAAGTTGTACACTTTCCTTATGAAGTCAAAATCTACAGAGGTACAACTTTAGAGACTGTGAGGCCGAATCCTAATTCTTTGAAGCTACAGACTGCAATGCAACTAGTAAAGTTGGAGAATCTTCTTAGAACTTCTGGGTTTACCACAATAGAGAAGTCTGAAGTTGATGATATGATTTCAGACTACTGCACGGAGAAAGTTCCAAGGTATGCTCAGATGAAGAACAGACTGAAGAAGATCACTTCTCAACTAGTCAAGCCAAGTGGTGTTGCTTCTGAAAGTGATCGTGTCCTTGACAAAGATCTTCTAGACACCTTGCCTGAAGCTAAAGAAGGTGAAATTAGAGATTAAGGCATGATGTAGTTAGCTCAATTTCTAAATGTTATATGTTTAGAGCTAGGTAAATCAAGATAGGAAAATGTATCATTTGTTCAGACTAGAGGAACATCTATCTTGTATTTATCTTTATTGTTTGAATCTGGAAATTGTTATATTTAATCCAGAACTTTTTATTATTTGTTTGGCTCTTAAAAGTCTTTTCTTTTCTTGTTTTAGTTGAGTTATCCTCTAGGAGTATTTGGTTGTTATTGTCTAACAAACAAACAGGGGGAGATTGAAAGGCATATGTATAGGCCTATTTGTAAACACCGAGAATTCTACTCAACTTTAATTAAGATGTAATAAGTAAATAATAAAAATCAAATGTCACAGGAATCTCAGAAGATTATATCTGTCAAAGAATGAAGATTAAAGTCATCTACAGACTTGAAGTGATTCTACATTGAAAGAAGTTCAATTTATTGATCAAGCCTCAGTGAAGTATTCAAGCTCAGTGGATTTATTAAAGTGACAGAGATTTCAAGTGGTGACAGCAAAAGATACTGGTTACAGAGTTCTTGAATGAGAAGGAAGTGAATCACTGCTTAAAGTCAAACAGATAAAGAACAGACAGTGTCGTTAGTCACTCATGAACCAGACAGTACATTGAGTGTCAACGTACTAATATGTTTATTCTTTATCTAAGTTTTAGTGATTCAGAAATTAATTGAGTAGTCAACTAATTCTATTTATTCTCTTATAAATAATTATTACTATTAAGTAAATTATTTATTAAATTAATTCTGTAAAGAATTAATTTAATACATAATTTATTTAGATAATTATTTAAATTAGAATAAAAATGAATTAGGAAGACTTAGGTTTGAACTAGGAAGACTCTGTTTTTAAAACTAGGAAGACTCACAAGTGAGTCTTCCCGATTGTCTTCCTAGGCTAAACCTAGTCTTCCCGATTGTCTTCCCTTTACATTTTCTTGTCTTCCCGATTGTCTTCCAAGGGTAAATTGTGAGTTTTTCTTTAAGTCTTCCTAGTTGTAAAGCATAATGTAACATAAGATGTAAAAGAGATAACTACAACTCAACAAAGGACAAGACATACAATAATATTAACAGAAGCACAGGAATCCAGAATCAAAGAAGAAAAGGTAAACTCAAAAAATCAAAATATGGTATGTATTCTTGAAGACCGTAAACAGGTCACGGAAAGAAGTTCATGAAAATGTTCAAGCCTCAGTGACAACAAAAGAATCAAGACTTTCAAGACTACAGAAGTATGTGAATGATTTAGGGTTAGTACCACAGGATTCCAGTGATTAATTTGAAGCAACCAGGACGACAAAGGACTTATCAACAGCATTGAATTGAAGACATAGAAGAATTGATCAAGTGTTATTCATCTGTGAACCAGACCAGTTGCACTAGTTGACAACACTTAAAAAGATCAGGTTGTTTTATCGTCTCAGAAGAAATTGATACAGTCTAAAACTGAAACACCCTGGAGTACAAAAGCTTTTCTAAAAGGTCAAGGACAAGAAAAGATTTCGATGGTTTTTCTATTTAGAAAACCATCGAATGAAAGATAAAGGAAACTAAAATAAGTTAATGTTTCATTCAATAGTTTTTATTAAAAACCATCGAATAGAATATTAACTTTATTCATTCGATAGTTTTCAATTTAGAAAGCAGGTGGAAGATGTGACTTTGTTGTCAGGTTGATGAAGATCCAACGGCCAAGAATATTCATTACTTTTGGTTCGATGGTTTTTCTAAAAGAAGACTGCAATTAATACAGAGTGAAGATAGTGTCTTCTTCAGTAAAAGGAAGAACACATAATTCATTACGAAGAGAGAGTTTGAGCCAGAGAGAATTTTCATAGAAATTAATAGTGCTCAGAATTTTATCACTGTATTGAATTTGTGTAACCTTGAACTCATTGAAGCTAATCTATGGATTAGAAATTGTAGCACCCCACGAGGTTTATATTTATAAAAAGATATATTCCCCGACTCTTGGTTTGATTTGGTGTGTTTGATTTCGTTATAGAACTGAATGATTAATCCGTGAACGAAATTGAATTATTTGTAAGTATCGTATTCAACCCCCCTTCTACGATACTTTGGACCTAACAATTGGTATCAGAGCTACTTTATTGACGTACAAATCAGATCCGGTGATTGAGACCAAAATCAAACGTAGCTTGAAAATTCGAAGCAAATTTTTTAACTTTCAAATTTTTTCATTTAATTGGAATTTCTTCAATTTTAAACAATTTGAAATTTTCAGAAACCATGAGTGCTCCAAAGACAACCGCTGGTATTAAAGTTCCCCCGTTTACTTGAGATGATTTCGGTTTGTGGAAGATGAAGATGTTGTTATTTATCAAGGCATCTAATTCGTTGTATATTGGCGTATTAGAGAACGGACCGTTTGTACCAATGAAACTAGTTAGTGAATCTACCGCTCCTGATGGCACCAGGATTCCTCAAGGCACCCAACCTAAGGATATCACTGAGTACACAGATTCTGACAAAGAACTGATTCGATTGGACACAGGTTTGATGTTGATATTGGCAGACTCCGCATACAAAGAAATGAGCTATCAGTTGATGAACTGTACAAGCGGGAAACATATGTGGGATACCATTAATTTGATAATGGAAGGAACTGAAGACGTGCAGGAAAACAGATTGGACATCATGACTTCTCAGTACGAAGCTTTTAGGTCTCTTCCAGGAGAAAGTATAACTCAGGTCTTTGAGAAATATACTAAGCTTCTAAATGAATTGGCAATGAAAGGGAAGACCTATCCACTGAGAGAAACCAACAGGAAGTTCATGATGACGCTGCCCCATCATGTAGAACACAAGTCCTCATCCATAAGGGAAAGAATTGACTTCACAAAGATGTCATTAGAGATGATCTATGGCAAGTTGAAGACTTATGAGATGGAGCAAGAACAACGGGTGATAATCTACGGACCAGGGACAGTGGATAACAAGCACAATGCACTTGTGAGATCAGCAGCACTTGTAGTGGATGAACCAACAACTTCTGATATTCAGGTTCAAACCCCTAGAGCTGGAAAGGAGGTGATCATAGAAGCTGAGATGGATTCTGTGAATCTGGGTGTTGATGAAAGTGTTTACTACACCCTAGAAGAGCTTGAGCAAATAGAAGACAAAACCATGGCGTACTTAGCTGCAAAGTTTAGTCATATTCGTTTCAAGAGAAACCCTAAGTACAAGTTCAAGGGATCAACCAACAGATTCCAGAAGAGCAAGTATGCACCTAGTACAGGTTTTAAGGGAGGCTACAAGACTGGCTCGATTGACAAAAGCAAATCAAGATGCTACAACTGCAATGAGTTAGGGCATTTCGCCACTGAATGCCGGAAGCCTCGTCAAACAAGAGACATGAAAGATGTCTATGAAAAGAAAGACTCATATGAGGATTTGAAGAAGGAGAATGCCAAGCTGAAACAGCAACTGGAGGCATTGTCTGGAAAGCAGAAAGGGAAGGCTTATATAGCAGAGGGAAAATACTGGGATGATACTGATTCAGATGAAGAGGAGGAATATGTAAATGTTGCTCTAATGGCTGACTCTTCAGAGGAATCACCACAATTATCTCAGGTACCTATCCTAACTACAATTGACATGTCTAATTCTGAGTACAAGAAAACTGTGCAAGATCTAAGTGTAGAATTGTTTAATGTACACACAAGCATGCTAGCATCTGAAATGGAAAATGCTAAACTAGTTCTTAAGATTAAAAATCTAGAATCTAAAAATGAAGAACTAGAGCTTGTAGCTGGCACATTAGAAGATCTTAAGCAAAAGAATGCGTACTTAGAGAACAAGGTCAAGTGTAATGATGAGATAGAGACTATCCTCAGGAAGCAGGTTTCAGAGTTAGATTTGAAACTGAATGCTTTTAAGAATTCCGCCCTGATTTCTAAGGAGATCATTGATACTCAGACCCAGGGTAATAAAACTGCTATAGGACTTGACTACTCCATAAAGGCTGGGAAAAAGATTATGGAATTCCCTGCGACATCTTCTGTTGTCAAGAAGGGTATTCCACACATTCTTAAGAATATGGTCAGTACAGTCTTTGTCAAGCCCTTCTCAGAACCTTTTCATGAGGATGACTTATACATAAGACAAGAATTGCTTGAGGAGGATTTATTGAAGGAAAAAGAGGTAAAGACTAAGTTGCTTAGGAAATCAGTAAAAACTGAATTACCTAAAACTGAAGTAGGTGACTTAGTTGACAAGGCTAAAAAAACAGGAATGGGAAAAAGAATGTTGTTAATGATAACATTGTTTCTTCTTCTCCCATTGCATCTAGGAAGTTGTGCACTATTTGTAATTCTGCTGGACACCTTACACATGCATGTAAAAAGGTTAAAGTAGAAACTGCTGATACTTCTGCAATGCATAACATGTCTGACATGCCTGATCTTCATGAACCCTATGGAAAGAAAGAGTGTTTGCTATGTAAGTACAACATCATGCATGCTTATATTAAGTTGATGAATGATAATAGCAACAACACTAGTAATGTTAAATCCACAGATACTATGAATATCAAACAGGGTAAGACTAAATTGAATGTTACTCCTGTTAAATCATCTAAACCTTCAGGACCCAAACAATTTTGGGTACCAAAGTCCGCTTAATCAATCTGTGATTGCAGGGTAAGGTTAAAAGCTCAAAGGTTGTGTGGATTCTGGATAGTGGTTGTTCTAGACACATGACAGGTGAAGAGTCCCTGCTTACAGAGGTGGTTAAGAAGACCGGCCCGATTGTAACCTTTGGAGATGACAGCAAAGGATACACTACGGGATATGGGAAATTGAAAGCTGGAAATGTCATCATTGAAAACATCTCTCTTGTTGAAGGATTAAAGCACAATCTTCTAAGTATCAGTCAATTCTGTGATAAAGGCTACAATGTAGATTTCAGAAAGGACAAGTGCTTGATCACCAACAGGAAGGATGAGAAGCTTACTCTACTGGGAGTGAGAAAAGGAAATTTGTTTATAGCTGACTTAAGTTCTACCAGTGAAGGAGAAGTTACATGTTTCTATGCAAAGGCATCTTCAGAACAAAGTTGGCTATGGCACAAGAAGCTCTCACATCTGAACTTCAAAACTATGAACTCTTTGGTAAAGAGAGAGTTAGTGAGAGGGTTGCCCCTGATGGAATTCAATCAGGAGGGACTATGTGAAGCATGTGAAAAGGGGAAGTCGAAGAAAGCATCACATGGAAGCAAAGGAATGACAAGCATTACTGAACCATTACAACTGATTCATATGGATTTATTTGGTCCAGTTAATGTTATATCACTTTCAAAAAACAGATATGCATTGGTGATGGTGGATGACTACTCCAAGTACACGTGGGTGTTGTTCATACAAACAAAGGATGAAGCAACACAACTAATCATTGATCACATCAAGAAGATAGAAGTGGAAGCTAAGCTACCTGTGCGGACAATCAGATCAGACAATGGAACTGAATTCAAGAATGCAGTTCTTAATGATTTCTGCTCATAGAAAGGAATATCAAGACAGTTTTCAGCACCAAGAACTCCTCAACAAAATGGAGTAGTGGAAAGGAAGAACAGGACCTTGGTTGAAGCAGCAAGGACCATGTTGAGTGAATCAAAACTTCCCACTTACTTTTGGGCTGAAGCAGTGAATACAGCTTGCTACACTCAGAATCGAACCCTGATCAACAAAGATCATGAAAAGACTCTGTATGAGTTAATGGCCAACAAGAAGCCAACACTGAAGTACTTTCATGTGTTTGGTGCAAAGTGCTTTGTACTTAAAGATGGAGAACATCTTGGCAAGTTTGATGCCAAAGCAGATGAAGGCATTTTTCTGGGCTATTCTCTGGAATCTAAGGCTTTCAGGGTATATGTGATTGAAGATAAGAAGGTGTTGGAAAGCTTTAATGTAACATTTGACGACACCAAAAGACCAGGCCTGCAAACTGGAGAGAACTCTGAATCTTTGGTATTTGAAAATCTATCAGGAGATCTCTCTGACAATGAAGAAGTACCTGAAGTTGTTACAGTCATTAATAATAATCATAATGATAATGATTCTGGACAAAGTGGTGACCAAAGTGGAGATCCTCAACATACAGGCTCCACTAGTCAGTCTTCAGAATCAACAGATCAAACCGTCAACAACTCAGGGGGAGCAGGAGAAGGATCAACTAGTCACACTCCACAACATCTAGAACAAGGAGAATCATCAAGATCGCATCTGCCAAGACAAAGGGTATGGAATAGAGATCATCCCTTTCACTTGATCATTGGTGATCCGGACACAGGAGTGAGAACTAGGAGAACATCACAAAATGAATGTCACTATTCTGGGTTTCTTTCAGAAACAGAACCTAAGAAAGTTGAAGATGCTCTAGATGATCCAGATTGGGTGATTGCTATGCAAGAGGAACTCAATCAGTTTGAAAGGTAGAAAGTTTGGAAGCTGGTACCCAGGCCTAAGGGAAAATCTGTTATTGGAACACGATGGGTATTCAGAAATAAGTTGGACGAAGATGGCATTGTAACGAGAAACAAAGCCAGACTGGTTGCTAAAGGTTACTCTCAAGAAGAGGGTATAGATTATGATGAAACCTATGCACCAGTAGCAAGACTTGAGGCCATCAGAATGTTTCTGGCATTCGCAACACATTCCAATTACAAGGTATATCAGATGGATGTGAAGAGTGCTTTTCTGAACGGGGATTTAGAAGAAGAAGTGTATGTGGAACAACCTCCAGGTTTTGAGGATTCAAAACTGGCAGACTTTGTGTACTTTCTATTCAAAGCTCTTTATGGACTCAAACAAGCTCCAAGGACATGGTATGGCACTCTCTCTGAATTCTTACTTGAAAATGATTTTACAAGAGGTGTTGTAGACAAGACTCTCTTTTACAAAAAGCACAAAAATGATTTGATATTGGTGCAAGTATATGTTGATGACATAATATTTGGTTCTACTAATGATGATCTATGCAAGATATTTGCTAAGTTATTGCAGAGTCGTTATGAAATGAGCATGATGGGTGAATTGTCATTCTTTCTTGGACTGCAAGTATACCAAAGACAAGATGGTATATTCATTTGTCAGTCCAAGTACATCAAAGATCTTCTTAAGAAGTATCAAATGGAAGACTCATCTACATCAAGGACTCCTATGTCAACTGCCACTAAGCTTGATAAGGATGAAACTGGTAAGAAAGTTGACATCACAGGCTACAGAGGTATGATAGGCTCATTACTTTATCTCACTGCAAGTAGACCAGATATAATGTTTGCAACATGCTTGTGTGCTAGGTTTCAGTCTGATCTTAAAGAATCTCATCTAATAGCTGTTAACCGAATATTTAGATATCTTAAGGGGACCCCAAATCTTGGAATTTGGTACCCTAAAGATACATGATTTGATCTTATTGGATACACGGACTCTGATTTTGCAGGTTGTAAGATTGATCGGAATAGTACTTCAGGAAGCTGTCAGTTTCTTGGAAGAAGGTTAGTTTCCTGGTATAGCAAGAAGCAGCATTCAGTGTCCACATCAACAGCTGAGGCTGAATACATTGCTGTTGGTAGCTGCTGTGCTCAGATCTTGTGGATGAGAAACCAACTCCATGACTATGGGCTTTTGTTGACAAAGATTCCAATATTTTGCGACAACACAAGTGCCATAGCAATCTCTAACAACCCAGTGTAACACTCTAGGACGAAGCACATCGACATCAGGTATCATTTTATCCGAGAGCATGTCATGAATGGAACTGCGGAGTTACATTTTGTACCCACAGAGGAACAAATTGCAGACATCTTTACTAAACCGCTTGATGAATCCACTTTTTCAAAGCTGGTTGGTGAACTTGGGATGTTAAATCTTTCTAATTGATTTTGATTAGAAGTCAATAACTGCAGATAGTCCTAGTGAATACATGAGTTTAAGAATTTCTATATCCTTAGGACTCGTGAATTTATTTTCTGGAGCAATTCTCGTATTTAGGATTATTGTACTAATTTAATGTCATAATTATGGATGATATATCTTCTGGCATTTAATTGGTTATTAATTCTAAAAATTATTTAGATGCTAATATTTGTTCTAAATATTTAAGCATTTATTTAATTTGAAATAATTTACTTTGTTTTTAACATTGTAGATTAATGCAGCATAATTTATTGGATTTTAATTGGTTAATATCATTTAATGATATTTAGTCGATTTTATTCTAAGAAAATTGTGAATTTTCTTTTAACAATTGATTTTGGTAAATTTTAAAAGATTTATTCAAAATAAAACTTGACAGGAAATACAAAAAGTCTGAATTTTAAAACAGAACAGGTTTTAAAATTTGAGACAGAAGCAAAAAATATCGAATTTAGGAAATTCGATAGTTTTTCTAAGTACTAGAAGAAATCTATCGAAATTAATTTTTGATGGTTTTTGAACTAGGAAAGAAAACTATCGAAAATAATTCTCGATAGTTTTTGAAAGTTAATTGAAAATATATCGGAAGGAATTCACTTGATTTAATATATGAATTCTCGATAGTTTTTCAAATAATGCTTCGATAGTTTCTGGTTTTAAATTAGAAAACCTTCGATAGATTTTCAGAAAACCGTTTATATTCTAAATTCTCATACACTTCGATAGTTTTTAGAAAACCATCGAAGTGCAGATGACCATTTTGCCCCTCTGAAAATCTATCGGTAGTTCATTTAAAAACTATCGAACACTGTATTGACAGTTTTGCCCCTGACAGTTTCAAAAGTGTAAAACGCTGCCTTAGTTGTTTTCTTCTCTTTTTTAATCAGATCTAAGAAAACTGAGCTTTCGTTTATATACTTACAAAATATACATACAGCCAAGAACAAGTACATTCGATAGTTTCTTCAATATTCACTGTGTATTCACTCAGAAAACTCATTTTCATCACAGTAATTTCCTTTTAACCGTGAAACTTCTGTTTGTTTGAAATTTAGTTGAGGTAATAGTTCATTTTGTTTAGAAAAACTATCGACAGTGACCAAGAACCTTAAGGATTTTGATATTACTGAGCTTTGTTGAAATTGCATTGGTTAACCAATTAATTTCTTCAGGAAAAGCACTTGTTAAAAAGTTATCAATTTATATATTAGGGTTCTTATTTTCGAAAATTGTTTTTGGTTAAGGGTTTCAATTTTGAAAAAGGGGTTACTTTGTTAAAAGTTTGGTTAATTAGTAATAATTAATTAAATTTAAGTGAAATTAGTTTTGGTTTAAAAAAAATTAATTAAATTAATTAATTTTCTGGAAATTTTAAATGGCCGGAGAATTTATCGTAACCAAAACTAATCATGTCTCGTTTCAGAACTTGCAAGCCATTACGAACTTACAGTTTCGTGCATGGGCAGAGTTTCTGAACACACGTTCATTAGTGGCATATTCCTTGAGTACTCCCGTAGTCCTTTGTATCGATCAATTGACTGCGTTGTACACAACCGCCACAGATACAAGTGAGAATAACGCAAGGTCCTTCACTTTTGTTGTGCCAGGGGGCAGAACAATAAGGGTGACGGAACATGACTTTAACAGAATACTTCATTTTCCAACAGAAAACCATGTTCCGGATCCCACAACTGAGGAGATACATGCTTTCTTCACTCTCATAAGAAGTCAACAACCAAACTTCTTTGTGGGAGAGTTCCTGAAGCATTACATGACAAAGCCATGGAACTTTTTCTTTGACACACTTATCCATGTTTTTACTGCTAAGCTTACAAATCTGCATGGTATTCCCTTATTTCTTCAGAAGATAGGGTTTGCCATTGCTAACAATAGGCAGATAAACATAGGAAAGCTAGTGATTGATCAAGTCATTCTGTGCATGGGACCACTGGATGAAAGAACATGCATGGATGATGTGCTTTGTTTCTATCCTAGGTTCCTACAACTAATTCTTAATGATATCTTAACAGATGATGAAAGGGAGATATTTGATGGTGAAGAGACCATGGAGTGCATAAGGATGAAGAGCAATGCAATAACCGCTCTGATAAGAAAGAATCATCTTCCAGGGGTACCCACTGTTCTCACAGACTATCTAAGAACGGTGCCCCTACCACTTCTACCCCCAGGGGAACATGTAATTGAAGGTAATGTTCCTCAACCTGAGATGGCTCCTGTACAAAAACCAATGGATGTAGATCCAGAGCCCTCAGTGGCCATTCCTGACCATGAGATTGCAAACCCACAATCTCTAACCACGGTCGAAGAACCTTTGGAAGAGCCAAATGAAACAATAAACGAACCTCCTTCCCCTCCTATACCCAATATACAAACATCCATGAGTGTAGAGGGAGATAGTGCCATAGCAGCACCACATAAGGAGATACACCATTCAACAACAGCTCTGCCTTCCTCTAAAAGGAGAAGAATAGAAATCGAGGCAAATGTTGATACTTTATTTCAAACTTCCAAAGCGCCCTTTATTGATTTTTCTGATGCTGATTGGGCTACATTAACTAAAGCAATATCTGAACCCATAGCTCAATCAAGCAAGGAGGAATTGACGGAAGCAACTGGTGTTCCGACCATATTACGGTCAGGTTCACTGGTTGAAGGTTCTAAGAACCAAGTGTCTTTACAGACGTCGAGAGAAGGCTCTGACCCAAATGCAAAATCTAAAGGGTCATTGTCTACCTCCCCAGATGGAACATATCTGGATCCTGCGGGTAAAGGGTCTGACGTAGGTGCGGATCGGCAACTCGGTGACAATGAATCAATTTCAATTGAGGAGTTAACTGAGGTAAAGTCTTCATAGACTATTGGGGAAGTTTCAGGATCTCTGCTGTTAATAGAGCCTGATTCTAGCCTCCTAGAGATTCAAACTCTAGATCCTATTAAGGATACATCATCCACGGATGATCAGCAACTTGGTTTAACCAAGGACGGGGACTTGCGAAGCCCCATTGCACCACCGGTGACCTCCTTATGGATGGCTACGGTGTTTTCTTCTGCAGGTACAATGAACAAAAAGGGATTGAATGAAACAAAAACACTTACACCTGGCCTGAGTGGGAAAGGTAAAATGAGTGAAACACCGACAGAAACGTTGAGTGTACACCCAGAGCCAAATGTGAGGAGTGACACCCTAACCCTTCCACAAATCGATGATTTGCTATTACCGACAGAAAGAGCAGTACATGTTCAATCCACACTCAAGGAGATGACGGTTCATGATAAGCAAGAGAATCCATTATTCAAGGTTCCACTTGAAGGAATTTACGGATGAGCGGAAGCGTTATATAACATTTATTCCGTAAAAACCATATATCACACATATAGAAAAACATATAAATCTAGAGCGAGAGGAATCGTAACCATACCTTGCGAATTGAAGCTTTAAAATTGATGGTTGCAAGCAGTTGCTCCTCAGAGTGTGAAACACTCTACCGGTATCCACCAAGAATTTTCCTTCGATGAATTCTTCAAAAAACTCTAAACCTTTTTAGAGAAAAGAGAGAAAGGGAGGGAGAGAGATGGAGGCTAGCTCCTTTTCTAGGTTTTTCACAAAAATAAGATGAGCCTTAGAATGACTATCTCATTCTATTTATAGGGCTCTTTTAGGGTTTTTAATAATATATCTATATATATATATTAACCCCACATTTCTAAAATGCTTTAATAATCATTAAAACTATTTTAATCATTATTTCTTTTTCTAAACTATTTAGAAAATAATTCTTCCTCTCTCATAATTTAAATCTTTTCATCAAAGAAAATGTTCTTTTATGGTGTGACCCTGTAGGTTCAATATATTAAGCCGGTAGTAGAAATAAATAATAATAAACTTTTATTTATTATTTATATGAATTCTAATAATTCATTAAATATAATTAACTGATTAATTATATTTATTCTACATCGTGAGTGATGCTTCTCAACATATCGCGACTATCCAGATAATATGAATTCACTGCTTAGAATACCAAGAACCTGTCAGTGACTAGTTTCAGTACAAACAATTCCTTCTACCCTACAATATCCCGATTAAATACAAGGCATGGATCTTGTGTCAGGCCTATCAAATTTAATCATATGATTTCTTATTCATAATGCTAAGTTCATATTAATGCAAATTAGAAACTCCTTTCTAATTTCATACACTCTGGCCAGAGATTCCAGAACTCGCATACTAAGAATAACATAGGATATTCTCTTCCTATACTGGAAGGGGTAGATCCTCTATTGACGTTAACTATCTCCATACAGAAAATCCCTATGCCCAGAATAGACCTAATGGATGTCCTTGAGACTAAGGACTAATCCAAAGCATAGTTCATTATATACAAGATAACTCTAACGATCTCAAGTCTAAGGACACTTGTACAACTATCACTCAGTGAATAACTATTGACACGTGAGTAAACTCCATTAGTTGTTCAAATTATCGAGTCATGTTCAGTAAACTTATTCCCTAACAAGAACCTACATACTAGCTATAGTGTCACCACACAAATGCCTATGAGAACAGACATCCTCCTGACGGGAGCAATCATAGTATGTACCAATCTTTGCAGATTCACCAACTTCCGATTAGTTATCCTATGATCAGGAACTGTTTAAGTCTAGAGTTATCATCTTCTAGATCTCACTATTATAATCTCATTATAATTCTAGAAGCTTTACTCTAAACTATGGAACATCTTATTTAAAACACTTTAAATAGATAAAGCCCGTAATAAAAACAAAACAAGTCTTTTATTAACATTAATGAAATAAAATGAGAATACAAGAAAGTTCTTCCTAACTCATCATACATGATTGGATTTAGGACAAACACTTTCAATCTCCCACTTGAACTAAAGCCAATCACACTGGTATCTAATACCCATATTCTCTTTATGACGATCAAAGTGAATCTGAGACAATGTCTTTGTGAGTGGGTCTGCTACGTTGTTATGTGTGTCAACTCTCTCAATTTTGACATCTCCTCTTTCAATGATCTCCCTAATCAAATGAAAGCGCCGCAAAACATGTTTGGTATTTTTATGAGACCTAGGTTCCTTGGCTTCTGCTATTGCTGTGTTGTTATCACAATACAACGCAATAGGCTCCTCAATGCTAGGAACAACTCCCAACTCAGAAACAAATTTCCTCATCCAAACGGCTTCTTTTGCAGCCTCACTTGCAGCTATATACTCTGCTTCCGCTGTGGAGTCAGCCGTGTAGACTATTTGGAACTCTTCCAACTAATCGCACCACCATTCAGAGTAAACACGTACCCTGACATGGATGTGCTATCATCGCTTTCTGATTGAAAACTAGAGTCAGTATAACCCTCTATTTTCAACTCATATCCACCAAAAACAAGAAAAATATCCTTAGTCCTTCGCAAATACTTAAGGATGTTCTTCACTGCTTTCCAGTGGTCTTCACCTGGATTGGACTGATATCTGCTCGTCACACTAATTGAATGAGCAACATCTGGCCTAGTACATAACATCACGTACATGATAGATCCTATTGCCGAAGCATAAGGAATCTTACTCATACGCTCCCTTTCTTCAGGTGTCTTAGGAGACATCTTCTTGGAAAGGGATACTCCATGGCTCATTGGTATGAGACCTCTCTTGGAGTTTTCCATGCTGAACCTTTTAAGCACTTTCTCGATGTATGTACCCTGGGTAAGACCTATCATTCTTCTAGATCTATCTCTATAGATCTTCATACCGAGAATGTAGGATGCTTCTCCCATGTCCTTCATAGTGAAGTTCTTTGATAGCCACACTTTGACTGATTGTAACATCGGTATATCATTTCCTATAAGAAGTATGTCATCCACATACAACACAAGAAATGTTACCACGCTCCCTCTAACCTTCTTTTAGACACATGGTTCATCTATGTTTTTGATAAAATCAAACTCTTTGATTGTCTCATCAAAACGGACGTTCCATCTACGAGAAGCTTGCCTTAATCCATATATGGTTCGTTGTAGCTTATACACTAGGTGTTCATTCCCTTTGGAAACAAAACCCTCTGGCTGTGTCATATACACTTCCTCTTCAAGTTTCCCATTGAGGAAGGCTGTTTTCACGTCCATTTGCCAGATCTCATAGTCGTAGTAAGCAACAATCGCAAGCAAAATCCGAATTGATTTTAACAGGGCTACAGGCGAAAAAGTTTCATCAAAGTCAATCCCTTGCCTTTGTCTGAATCCTTTTTCCACGAGCCTGGCCTTATAGGTCTCCACCTGGCCATCTGCTCCAATCTTTCTCTTGTATACCCATTTGTACCCAATAGGCTTCACATCCTTGGGTGCTTCAACCAAAATCCATACTTGGTTGGTATACGTAGAATCCATTTCGGATTTCATGGCACTCTGCCATTTCTCTGAGTCAACACTACTCATAGCCTCATTATAGGTCATAGGGTCGTCATCATCAATGATTGACAACTCATTGTCATTCTCAATGACAAGGCCATAATACCTCTCAGGTTGGCGAGACACTCTCTCTGACCTACGAATGGGCTGTTCCACAGAAGGTTGTTCAGTCTGAACAGGTGTTTCCTCTTGAACCGTAGTAGTTTATGCTTCTTGAACTTCATTAAGTTCTATTTTGCTCCCACTGTTCCCTTCAAGAATAAACTGTTTTTCAAAGAAGGTAGCATGTCTGGAGACAAATACCCTATGATCGGTGTAAAAGTAATACCCTAAAGTCTCTTTAGGATATCCCACAAACTTACATTTTACGGATCGAGATTCCAGCTTATCAGAGTCAACTTTCTTGACATAAGCTGGACATCCCCAAATTTTAACGTGTTTAAGACTCGGTTTCCTTTCTTTCCATATCTCATATGGAGTTTGAGGAACAGATTTAGAAGGCACCTTATTCGGTAAATATGCTGAGGTTTCCAATGCATAACCCCAAAGGAATACTGGAAGATATGAATAGCTCATCATGGATCGAACCATGTCTAACAAAGTTCGATTTCTCCTTTCAGATACCCCATTCAACTGTGGAGTATATAGAGGAGTCCACTGAGAGACTATACCATTTTCTTTGAGATAATCTAGAAATTCTCCATTCAAGTATTCACCACCTCGATCTGATCGAAGGGTTTTAATACTATGTTTGGTTTGTTTCTCCACATCATACTTGTATTCTTTGAACTTTTCAAAGGCTTAAGACTTGTGTTTCATCAAATAGACATATCCGAGTTTAGATCGATCATCTGTGAAAGTAATGAAGTACGAAAATCAACCCATGGCTTGCGTAGACATCGGTCCACATACATCTATGTGTACCAATCCTAGCAAATCTGCAGCCCTCTCTCCATGTCCACTAAATGGAGATTTGGTCATTTTACCCAATAGACAAGACTCGCATGTAGGATATGATTCAAAATCAAAGGGTTCAAGTAACCCTTCCTTATGCAATGTACGAAGTCTATTTTCACTAATATGACCAAGTCTGCAGTGCCACAAATAGGTGAGATTTTCATCATCCCTTTTCCTTTTATTAGTACGTTCAATCATGAACATACCTAAATCAGAAGCGGCAGTCTCACTACCCTTCTTCTTCTTCAATTCTGCAAGGTAAACCTTGCAGTTCCTCTTCCAGTGCCCCACCTTGTTACAGTGGAAGCAAACAGCTTTGCTTTTGGGGTCTTCAGCTTTTGGTGGAACCGACCTTTTTTTCACCTACTTTCTTCTTCTTGGGAGGGTTCTTCTTCCTTTTCTTAGGATTGGAACCTTCACCAATTAGAAGAACAGAACTCTTCTTAGAGGGAAAATTCGATTCCGCAGTCTTCAACATGTTGTGGAGTTCAGCCAGGCTGACGTCCAACTTATTCATGTGAAAGTTCACAACAAACTGCGAAAACGATCCCGGAAGTGATTGCAAGACCAAGTCTTGACTCAGCTCCCCATCAATGTTGAAACCAAGTTGTCCAAGACGTTCAATCAAATTGATCATCTTAAGTACATGGTCATTCACAGACGATCCCTCAGACATCCTACAGCGGAACAACTCCTTGGATATCTCATATCGAGATGTCCTCCCCGCCACATCATACAACTCTTGTAGATGCGTTAGGATATTGTGAGCATCCATATGCTCATGCTGCTTCTGTAGCTCAATGTTCATGGAAGCTAGCATGATACATTGAGCAACATTTGCATCATCTATCCACTTACGATACACAACATGTTCATCATCATGTGCATCGTTAGCAGGTTCAGCCGGCTTAGGTGAGTTAAGCACATATTCCAGCTTCTCAACCCTGAGAACAATTTTTAGGTTTCGAAGTCAGTCAGCAAAATTAGGACCAGTCAATTTGTGAGCATCCAGTATGCTCCGGAGTGATAGTGCAGAAGACATAATGTATATAGTAAATCTGTAAATGATAAACACATAACAACACCTAGCAAATATTCAATTTCATTTTAAAACACTATATGAATCGGGTCTTTATTCATAAGTGGCTCCCACTAGTTTATCTAATTTATACAACCCCCTAAGTGGAAAAATTAAGCATTCATAATGCTAGTGGGAATAGGGATCCTACATTCCATCACACAACCTCGGCTGTGGCACGAAACGCCATGTGATGTTCAGTAGGCAGACAACTCTTGTCAATTACATCTCATATTATTCCCTAATAAAACTTTAGCCTCTTGAATAATTGAGTCACGGCTGTAGCACGACAAACTCAATATTCTAAGTCAAGTCTAACCCAACATTTCATACAATTGAATCAGTCTCCAACAGCCCACGGCTGTAGCACGTAACGACCATTAGATTCTAATTTATTGTACACATCTCTATGTAATAGACAAGTATTTCTTATTTCGAAATCAAAGCCCTCGGCTGTAGCACGAAACGACAATGATTCAAAAATAAGAACTACTTTCTACCATGTTGGAAGGCTATGACCGACACAAGCCCGCTGTGTCATTGGCCAATTACTACTTGATATTATTTAATTTTAGAGGGATTATATTATGTTACAACCATAATCATATTACTAGAAGATTCTCTTTTTCTTGAACAAAATACAATTATGATATTTAAATGAAAAATTCCCAGTGTGTTGGAGGGGTCACATCGGTCCCGCTTAAAACCCAACGGCCTAGACAGAAATTTTCATTTTCAACATTAAAAGAGTATTTCACTCTATGTTTCATAAACATCAGAATCTCATGGTTGTACTCATAATATTATTGTTAAGGCAAGAAACGATTCATATTCTAGATTTTCTAGAGCACGCCATATATTGATTTAAGTTCACCTAAATCTATCATCGCATGGTAAATATAGGCATATATCTCATATATAAAAATAAATAAACAAGTAAGCATGCAAGTAATATCATGTCATACAATGATATAATGATTTATGGATTTATTATAGTATTTAAAAGCAATTAAAACAATTAGTACATGCTTTAAAACACTTCCGGGAATATAAAAAGTTCCAAACTTTTATATAAAAAATATTTGACCACTCCATTAGATCCGTCTCGGAAAAACGAATCCAACGGTATATTGCACGCCCAAAACGGAGTTACCAAACTCCCAAAAAATCAAATTTAATGTGGACATAAGGGCTGTAACGCATTACTGGAATGCGTTACAACAATTAAAAGCTATTAATTGTGTAACGCATGACACGCATGCGTTACATGACCTGTAACGCGTTCCCGGAAAGTGTTACACCCTTCCCAGCGAGTGCGCGCCATACGCGCGCGGACAGCAGCAGCAGTTTTTTTATTTATTTATTTAATGCTAAGTAAGTTACAACAATTCTATGCTATAAAGCATTTAAAACACAAAAAAAAAAACTGACCAGCCATTAATGCATTTATTGTTATTATTATTTTATTTTAATATTAATAAATTAATTAACAATTAATTAATAAATTAATAAAAAATCAAAATAATATGATTTCTGAAATCAAACAAAAGCAAAAATAACCAAGTGTCTATGGCGTCCTTGTGCAAATTTTAATTCATATATTTCAACATGCATAATTATTTTATGAATTTTAATTAAAACAACTTTAAAAAATTCATAACAAATAATCTACACATCAAAAAATTATGAAAAAAATACCTAGATGATCCACAACACTTGTAGAACCAAGATCAATGGTCAAAATCTCATGCAAATAATATTTCGAATTAATTCATAATTAAATCTAAATATACTTGCAAAAATCATAATAAATCCATGCATAAAAAAATCTGAAATTTTTTATATGAATCTCTATATGCAAAACCTAGCTCTGATACCATTGAAGGAATTTACGGATGAGCGGAAGCGTGATATAACATTTATTCCGTAAAAACCATATATCGCACATATAGAAAAACATATAAATCTAGAGCGAGAGGAATTAACCATACCTTGCGAATCGAAGCTTTAAAATTGATGGTTGCAAGCAGTTGCTCCTCAGAGTGTGAAGCACTCTACCGGTATCCACCAAGAATTTTCCTTCGATGAATTCTTCAAAAAACTCTAAACCTTTTTAGAGAAAAGAGAGAGAGAGGGAGAGAGATGGAGGCTAGCTCCTTTTCTAGGTTTTTCACAAAAATAAGATGAGCCTTAGAATGACTATCTCATTCTATTTATAGGGCTCTTTTAGGGTTTTTAATAATATATATATATATATATATATATATATATATATATATATATATATATATATATATATATATATATATTAACCCCACATTTCTAAAATGCTTTAATAATCATTAAAACTATTTTAATCATTATTTCTTTTTCTAAACTATTTAGAAAATAATTCTTCCTCTCTCATAATTTAAATCTTTTCATCAAAGAAAATGTTCTTTTATGGTGTGACCCTGTAGGTTCAATATTAAGCCGGTAGTAGAAATAAATAATAATAAACTTTTATTTATTATTTATATGAATTCTAATAATTCATTAAATATAATTAACTGATTAATTATATTTATTCTACATCGTGAGTGATGCTTCTCAACATATCGCGACTATCCAGATAATATGAATTCACTGCTTAGAATACCAAGAACCTGGCAGTGACTAGTTTCAGTACAATCAATTCCTTCTACCCTACAATATCCCGATTAAATACAAGGCATGGATCTCCTTTCAGGCCTATCAAATTTAATCATATGATTTCTTATTCATAATGCTAAGTTCATATTAATGCAAATTAGAAACTCCTTTCTAATTTCATACACTATGGCCAGAGATTCCAGAACTTGCATACTAAGAATAACATAGGATATTCTCTTCCTATACTGGAAGGGGTAGATCCTCTATTGACGTTAACTATCTCCATACACAAATCCCTATGCCCAGAATAGACCTAATGGATGTCCTTGAGACTAAAGACTAATCCAAAGCATAGTTCATTATATACAAGATAACTCTAACGATCTCAAGTCTAAGGACACTTGTACAACTATCACTCAATGAATAACTATTGACACGTGAGTAAACTCCATTAGTTGTTCAACTTATCGAGTCATGTTCAGTAAACTTATTCCCTAACAAGCACCTACATACTAGTTATAGTGTCACCATACAAATGCCTATGAGAACAGACATCCTCCTGACGGGAGCAAGCATAGTATGTACCAATCTTTGCGGATTCACCAACTTCCAATTAGTTATCCTATGATCAGGAACTATTTAAGTCTAGAGTTATCATCTTCTAGATCCGACTATTATAATCTCATTATAATTCTAGAAGCTTTACTCTAAACTATGGAACATCTTATTTAAAACACTTTAAATAGATAAAGCTCGTAATAAAAACAAAACAAGTCTTTTATTAACATTAATGAAATAAAATAAGAATACAAGAAAGTTCTTCCTAACTCATCATACATGATTGGATTTAGGACAAACACTTTCACCACTGAGACCTTCCTTTGACCAAGGGATCTTCTCTGATCAGGCCAATGCTTCTTTAATGTCTATTCAAGAGAAGGTTGACTTGGCGGCGGCTGATTCTAGAAGAACTTATCGGGTCTTAGGCAGTGCATCTGGCACTATAACAGGTACAAAACAAGCAGTGGACTCCTTGAAGAAGGAAGCAATGGAGGAACTAGTCGACTTGAGGACTGACGTCAAAGAGCTGAAAGATGGTTTCATGAATGAAGTGAATGCTCTACAACAAAGTCAAGAAGCTTTAAGAGAAGACGTTCTGGTTATCCGGGATGGTCAAGCTAGGGTAAAAGATGCAATGAACACTCTTTCTAGAGTGGAGTCTAAGCTAAACAAGAGATTGGATCATATTGAAAAGACTACCAACTCAAGATTGGATGACATTGACCTGAAGCTAGCTTCTATGCATGAGATGAACAAGGAGATTGCAGAGTTCATGGAAAATCAAGGTGACGGAGTATAGTCAATCTGGAATATGTTGAGGAACCAACAACCCGGACCTTCACATCAACAACATGATCCTTCTACTACCTTTTATGTTGAGGATAACTTTATCGAGGATTCCTCAACTAAGGGGGAGAAAGTTGGAGAAGGGGAAACAAATGATGGAGAAGAGCAGACAAATGAAGGATGGAATAAAACTGGATGGGGAGTTTGGGAGACCAATGAAGCTATTCCACTTAGACAGTACTGAATTGAAGAAATTGTGCAAGAAGAGGAGAGTGAAGAGGAATTTGAGGTCATGCAAGAGCAACCAATTCAGGAGGAGCATGAGCCATATTATCCAGAGCCAATAGAACATCCTATCCTGGATGATGATATGGAAGAAGAAGCAAATTCTCTATCACTGGAAGAAGAAGCTTCCTTGGAGATGGTAAAAGCTCAAAGAGCTGCAATAGATGTCAGGCAAGCTGAGAGAGAAAGACTACAAGCAGTTCTAAGGAGTGAGAAGCTGAAAAGATTCAAGGTGTATGCTGAAGTGAGGAAGAAGAAGATGATGGATTTGGCAAAGAAGCAAGGGATTGACTGGGAGATGGCTTATAAAACCTTTTGTGGAGTTGAAGACGGATTAGAAGTCAACGACAATGCGGATGTGGAAGTTATCATTCAGGACATCAGAAGTGCAAATCCTGATGATCATACTTACTTCACAGCACTGAGAAATACTGTGATCTTTCTAAAAGCTGGGGTTAAAGAAAATGGTGTCTGGAACATATTGATCAACTTTCTTGAGAAAGGTACCTTTCTGATTTCCTCTAAGTTTTTTGAACAGAGAACATACACAGAACTACAGGTGATGCTCATCAAGATTCAGAGGA
Source organism: Heracleum sosnowskyi (assembly GCA_030848705.1). Classification (NCBI taxonomy): domain Eukaryota; kingdom Viridiplantae; phylum Streptophyta; class Magnoliopsida; order Apiales; family Apiaceae; genus Heracleum; species Heracleum sosnowskyi. Next base: position 44,129,032 of record CM061239.1, on the reverse strand, counting down.
CTACAAGACTAAATGAACTGCTCCGTGAGCATGTTAAAGAGATCTTGATGAAAGTCGGTCCAGAGATTACAGAAGATCCTCCAATGGTTAGATTCATGACGAATGACTTGTTCAGAATCTGCTATTTGACTGAGGACAAACTGAGAGACTATCCAAGCAACTATCTAATCTCAGTTGAGAAGTATCTTAGATCCACTGGATTCTCATCAACGAAGAAGGACAAAGCAGCAGACACTCTGAGAAGATTTCTAATAAAGAATGTTCCTTACTATAGGAAGAGAGTGGAAAGAGGAGTGGAAGTGCGTACCAGACTACCAAACATGCCAAAGCTAAACAAGAAAGATGTTAACATTGCATGGTTGTGGGCTGGAGTGGGTCAAGAGGTTGAATATATTGGAAGACACATCCAATGAGCAATCCTTAAACCTGGAGATTCATTGCACTATCCATCAGTGATTGATTATCAAGCTGCTAACTCCAATCCTGTGAGAGAAGAAGGTGAGATTGAAATGGACTGAGGATCAGAAGCAAAGAACAAAGAACTATCAACTCAGTCTAGAGGAGCAACTTCTATGTATAAAGTTTTATTGTTTTTTGATTTATGAAATCTGGAAATGTATATATATCTGATCCAGAATGCATTTAACATTATTAAGCTGTCTTACTTTAATTAGTTTAATGTTTCCTTAGTTAGTTGAGTTATCCTCGAAGTATTTGTGTTAGGCCGAATACACAATATATGATCAAGTATGTATGAGAATAACAATTAATAACACAGGTTTGTAAATCAACAAACTGAATTATATTAAATAATTCTCTCTTAGTGATGTTAATGAATCACAAAGAGCTTCTAGGTTACAAGAATAATATATTCAATAATCGCATCCCTTCTAGGGATAACCTATCTGTGTTTATATAATACACAGTTACACAATCCTTATCTAATTGATATTCCTACAAATTAGCTATACAATTGTTATCAATTAAGGATTGCTTCTTATCTTCTATTCCGTTTCCTTAGCTGTATCAATATATTCTGCTTCTTTCCATCTTCAGAATATATTGCTTCTAGAATCTTCAATTCATCACCGACAGCTAATTCAACTATCACCTTGTCAGACTTTAAATAAACTCTGACCGGCTTCCTTTAAACTCTTCACCCTGTCAGAGTTTAATTAAACTCTGACCGGCTTCTGATAAACTCTGGTCAGTACCTGTTGCTTAAACACTGATAAACAAACATCAGTAATTATATCTAACAATCTCCCCCAACTTGTTCATAATAAAATGTACAAGTTAAACATATAATTGATGATGTCAAAAACATTTAACAAATGCAGTGTTTAACATATAACAGAGTTTAATTTAAAATAGAGTTTAAATTTGACTTAGAATAGAAAATATATTAAAAACTTACAGTCAGACTTTACTTGATTTCTTGAATATCAGGCACAGTCCTGATATAGTCTAACAGTAGTTTCTTCTCAGCTCTATTCAATTCAGCAATCATAATCTTCTTCAGCTCCTTCATCTCTGGTTCATCTTCACCAATTTGATAAATGGCAGCCCTCAAAGAATATATGCTGTTTTTGTTCATTTCATTGCCAAGTCTGATATAAAAAGGTTTATCAGACTCTAGATTGAACTCAAGAACCTTTTTATTTAGTGCAGTTCTGAACCTAGCACTATTCCTTTTCATTTCTACCAACTTTCCATGTGCATCTCTGTATTTAGGAATGTATGCACTTGATACTCCAACTCCACTCAAAACTTTGGATTTCATCATCCTTTCCTTCAAAACTCGAGCAGCATCATAAGTACTTCTATTCTTTACTTCAAGTAGATATAGAACATACTCTAGCTCTTCCCAAAGTTTTAACTGGATATCAAATTCACCAAATCTATACACTCTGCCATCAGCTATAAAATATAACAAGAATTCCTTTTTGATTCCTTTGTGAAAAATCATCTGTACAGATTCTAGTTTGTCAAGACTTTCTTGAGTAATTCCAACTCCAAATTCTGCCAATGAAAACTTGTCTTGAGATCTGTTATTAGTTCTTCTCTCTCTGTGTGAACCCAGTCCAGATTTGTCAAAGGCTTCTTTTCCCAATACTGTTCTGGTTTCTGAGAAATTCACAGCTTCAAGCTTTAAGTCTTCAAGAATTTTTGGTTTGCTGAATCCTGGAAGTAGTGTAGATTTCTGTACAACTTGAGCAACGTCAGAGGTTGTCATATCTTCAATAGAAACATCAACTTGAGCAGCGTCAGAGGTTGATTTAGCTAATCTTGTTTCAACTTGAGCAATGTCAGAGGTTGAAATATCTTTCTTTTTCAGGTTAGGCTCTTCAATCATTATGCCTTTACCCTTATCAGTGTTTCCAATCACAGGTCTCCTTGTATATTGTATACTCTGTTGTGTATTCTCTTTGATAGAAATACCAACTTCTTTCTTTCTAGGAGCCTTGATTTCCTTTTTCTTGTAGATTCCAGCTTCAAGATTTTTCTTGTGTTCCTCAGCAAGCATCTGCTCTTCAGCCTGGATATCTTCAATAGTTACATTCTTTCCATGCTCTTTCATGAATATCTTAGCAGCAATCTCTTCATCAGTAGATGGATTAGTTGAAACAACTAAACTCTTGAGATTTGAAGTAGATTGACCACCAGAGTTTATCTTTTCAGAGTTTATTTGTCTACCAGAGTTTACTCTAGTCCTGCTTTGCCTTTGTGCAATGACCTTTCCTTTATTTCCTTTGCTTCCCCCATCAGTAGAATCATCCCTCTGTCTCAGAGCTTGAATGTCTTTGCATTTGTCTTTAGGTACATTCTCCCCCTTTTTGACATCATCAGAAAGTAATACTGATGTTAGCAATTCAATGGCAGTAGAAATGGAAGACAGTTGAGTAGACATTGCAGTCTGATTTTCCTCAACTTTCCCAAGCCTTTTCTTGATTTCCTCAGAATCCTTGGCTTGCTGCTTGAGCATAGTATAATAAAAAGTTCTGTCAGACTTGAAAGTAAGATCCTTCATACTGGCGTCATTCCTTAGATTGGTAAGCATTTGTTGATTCTCATCAAATCTATTATTAAGAGATTTGACTTGAACAACAGTTGCCTGTAAGCTTGTAAGTACATCAGTATTTGAGATCTTCTTGACAGAATCAGATAGAAAATCTGCAGCCCTTTGTGCTGGAAAGACACAATCTGCATCAGCCCAATTTTTGTAGTACATATTCTGAAAATGCTCATTGGTCTGTCTATGGACTTCCCTTGCGTCAGCACTATTGACATCATCAGCCAATGAAACTTGAATACTAGGGTGTGAAGAAGAACCCTCAGCATCATTTCCAGTTTCTTCATTATTGACTGCTTCATTTGCATTAAGAATATTGTCAGCAGTAAACTGTGCAGCTTCATCAATGTTCTCCTCTGCTACAGCTTCAGGAATATCAGAGGTGGCCTGAGCAAAAACCTCTGCTTCTCTTTGAACAATCTCTACAACAGATTGTTGCAAAGCTTCAAGAATAATGTTCTCAGAGTTTAGCTCATCAGTAGCCTCTTGTTCCTTTTCCATCACAGCTTCATCAATTTTCTCTGTGACTTTAATTAGCTGAGTAACCTCCTCACCTTTGTCAAGATCACAAGAAATAATTTCAGTGTGAGTGGCCAAAGATTCTTCTACCTGATCAGTGACTTGATCAGCTTCCACACCCTCTGTATAAAGATCAGAATAAATAGAGGTGTGTGCTTCAAGATCAAAAACTCTGCTATCAGAATGAGTAGCAGCTTCCTCAACTACATCATTAGCCTTTGATGTAGGAGTTACCAAATCCAAATCCATCATAGTATCAGTATGGATCCTGTCTAGATTGACAGCTTCAGCATTTGCAGCATCCTCCTGAACAAAAACTTCAGGAGTTTCAGTGTTTACAAACACTCTGTCCTCATCAGCATTGAAAATATCCTCCTCAACAGCAATTTCAGGAGTAGCTTGAGGAACAGCTTCAGCTACAATCTCCTCATTCTCTGATGCAGGAGCTTCAGAGTCCTTAGAGACTCTGTCCATGGTTATATTTACAGCACCAAAAAGATGTGCAGCCACTAGTCTTCTCTTTCTCTGATGAAGAGTTTCTTCATCAGTTTCAGTTTCTGAGGTTTCAACAACAGACTTTGCCCTATTGGCTCTTCTTTTCTTTATCCTCGTCTTCTGAGGCAGCTCTTCAGGTGTTGATGCCTCAGCTTCAGTGTTTATGCTGACAGACTTAACAACCTTTACCTTAGATTTCTTTGACCTTTGTGGTTGAGACACAGAAGGCCCAGCTTCAGCATTTGATGGTGATTGTAGTTGTTGTGAATTGATCAAGAATTGTTGCACAATCTCAGGCAACATCAAAACACCAACATCTCTTTTCTTGTTATCTTTATTGGTTAGATCAGAGAATATTCGTTTATGTAATTTAAAACATGGAATCACATCATTCTCAGCTATCTCTACTTCAGAAACACATTCAGAGAATATTAATTGACAAAATCTTGCAAAATAGACTACACCTCTGTTTTCAGTCATTTTCTCACCTATATTATTTAGAACTAGTCTAGCAACATCAAAATTTCCTCAGTAAAGAAGAGAATACCCGATTTGCAGACTATCAGTGGGAATTGCATCCCAATTCGTGCACTTCTTCCCGAACGCCCTTGTTATGCAGTCGAAAAAGAAACTCCATTCCTTTCTCAAGAGCGGTCGCTTCAACTGACCAAGCTTTGTCAGTGGTCCAGAATAGCCTATTTCTCTCATCATACGAACTAACTCAGAATCTCCAACAGAGACTGTGAAAGCATTAAAGTCCTCAAGGCCCAGAGCATCACGAACAGTAGTTGGAGTAACTACAAACTCTTCTCCTTGAAATTCAAAAATTATGGACGGAGACCCAGACTCTCCTCCATTATCATAAGTGCCTGTCTGCCAAAAAGTCCTTATTTGAGATGCAGACAGCTTCAATGGGGCGATTAGAGCAGTTCCAACATCAGAGTTTGACAAGAAATCCTGAATCAAATGAAACGCCGCCGGTGCGTTCTCATTTGCCAAAGGAGCAGCATAGTTGTTAGGGACGAACTCTAACCCAGACGAAACGAAAGCCGTGGTTGCCATTAGAAGATTTTGAAGAAAGAACAAGTAATCGATGTGAAAGCTTAACAGAGTTTGTGTGTAGAAAGGTGTTTGTGAATATGTGTGTGATAATAGATGTGTATGAGTAAGATGGGAAAAGTTTAGCTGAAGATGTGTGTATTGTATTTATCAGAAAATTAAAGATGAAAAACTGAAGAGTTGTTAATCATCAATACACAACTGTCTTACTCCTTTAATCATGTAAATGGGACACATGTCAAGCGTGCATACGCTGACAGCATATAATTGGCAGTTTCCAATACGCATGCGCAGTAAAAACAGCAATAATTACTGCCTGTTACACTTTTCTATGCAATTAACCTCTCTCCTCTGTGTACAATATTCGTGAACAATTTCCCAATCTACACGGCAGACGAGGAGACACCTGATATCACATAAGACACTCACAATTTCCGCTTATTATCAAACAAAATCAATAAAAAGAAAATTATCGATTTTAATATCTCAGAAACATAATATCGAAGTAGCCCAACAGTCAGAAGAATAATGACTGTCTTGGAACTCCGCACTTTACTGTTTCCATAGCTTCGAATCATGCATAACCCTTCAGTTGCCCTGTTGGTTGCTATAAAAGCTGGAGCATTGTAACAACAGGCAATACACATATCTTAAAACAAATACCATATATCAAATGGCAGGAACCTTTGAATTCATGGATGTAGAGGCTTTCTTGAATCTAAACTGGCGTCAACAAGCAAACTATATCATAGATGAGTTTCTTGTTTTATCATTCTTGAATGATGAAGGTCTCATCGCTGATGATGAGATAGCCGAAGGACCTATCTCCAATCCATATGTGCACATTATTCGTCCTGGGCCATATGATGTGCCCATCCTTGCAGACGATGATGCTGTGGAGATTTGTATGATGCTCTTTTATCAGAGCTACTTGAAGGGTTCGAAGAAGATAGTCGTCTTGGAATCCTGCAAGCTGCAAACCAGAAAGAGATTTCGAGAAGATGATGATGACGATTCAACATCAGGGGGTTGTCAAGCCTTGAAAATCCCAGATGCTATAATAACCTGTTAATCGAACAAGTAGCTAGACAAGAATATGAACTTGTCTGAATGTAAACAAAGTGTGAATCGATTAATGAGAAAGATCCATTTTTTTTTTGTTTTACATATCAGAATCGCAAATAATCGTAAAGTGAAAGAAATGATATCACTTTAAACAATAAACTAACATACTCATCAGCGCTACTAATCACCATCAGGACTTATCAAACACACTCTTTCTTTTCTCTGTGTAATGCAAAATTACAGCACTAATCATACTCTTTCGAAAAACAAATTTCTAATCTCAACTTATAATATGTCTGAAACAAAGAAATTATTTTAACCATCAGAGATTAAAACAAAGTTACCTCGGCATATGTCACACAATACATCAGTGTTTACCATTTGTCCTTCTTTGACAATAAACTCTTTTCTCAAACTGTACAGGTGTGAAAATATGTGTGTGCAATAGTAGAGTTTACCGTAATCAATATTTAGATCATCTCAAAGTGCATAAAATCCACAAACTAAAGTAGTAAAAACTGGTTGCCTAAACTCTCATGTATAACATAACATCTGATTTTATATCTAAACTCTGTTTTCTGATATCCTTTCATTTGGATATATCTTTTAATTTTTCACCCCCTTTCTTTATTTTTTTTTATTTTTATTTTTATTTTTTCTTTATTTTTCCAGTAATCAGTGGTTGGCACTAGTCACCAAAAATCAACGATTTTAGCCCTTATTTCATACAATAAGTTCCTGGATCTTCCTAGGCACAACATGATCTCAAAGGAATTTGTGCTCTTTTTGGCATCTTGATTTGAGGGTGAATTCTTTTTAATTAAGAATCAGAGTTTAGACTTTTCATCAGTAAATATAATTAACTTATGAGAGAAAATGCAAACAGCTAATACAGACTCAGTGTATAGGATCAATAAACTAAGAGATGGTATAAATACAGAGACAGTATCATGCTGTGTTAACTTACTGCACATAATCGAGATCAGAATCTATACAACTCTGAAGGATTCACAGTTACTTACTGAGAATTATGCTTCATACAAATTTCTTCATTGGTCCAAATGTTTCAGACAAAATTACAAACAGAGTATGACATTAAACTGTAACTATCAGAGTATGACCAACAGAGTTTAGCATCAGAGATTAACATGCTGGTTCACATAACAGTTAACACATGTAAGAAATCATGAACATAAAAGTGAGTCTAACCCGTATCTCTAGTCAGAACCAGAGATCATTCCAAGTTCATTTACCAATCTTGTAAAAGTAGCTTCACTCAAAGGTTTGGTGAAGATATCTGCAAGTTGTTGGTCTGTAGACACAAAATGAAGCTCAATGTTTCCTTCTTCCACATGTTCTCTGATAAAATGATACCTTATGCTGATGTGCTTGGTCATGGAATGCTGTACTGGATTACCTGTCATAGCAATAGCACTTTGGTTATCACAGAAAATAGGTATTCTAGAGTACCTTAACCCATAATCCAGCAATTGATTCTTCATCCATAAAATCTGTGCACAACAGCTACCAGCTGCTATATACTCTGCTTCTGCAGTGGATGTAGAAATTGATTTCTGTTTCTTACTGTACCAAGAAACCAATCTGTCACCTAAAAATTGACAGCTTCCACTTGTACTTTTTCTGTCTATCTTACAGCCTGCAAAATCTGCATCAGAGTAACCAATTAACTTAAACTCTGATTCTCTAGGATACCACAAACCCAGGGTTATGGTTCCTTTGAGATATTTGAAGATCCTTTTTACAGCTGTTAGATGAGGCTCTCTGGGATCTGCTTGAAATCTTGCACAAAGACATGTTGCATACATGATATCAGGTCTACTTGCAGTAAGATACAGTAGAGACCCTATCATTCCTCTGTAGTTAGTCATATCTACTGAGGCTCCCGTGTCTTTGTCAAGCTTCGTTGCTGTAGCCATGGGAGTTGTAGCAGATGAACTATCAAGCATACCAAATTTCTTTAGAAGATTTCTGGTATACTTTGCTTGATTGATAAAAATCCCATCATCTGTTTGCTTGACCTGTAAGCCTAGAAAATAACTAAGCTCTCCCATCATGCTCATTTGGTACCTGGATTGCATAAGCTTTGCAAACTTCTTACAGAGTTTGTCATTAGTAGATCCAAAAATAATATCATCTACATAAATTTGAACTAAAAGCAAATCATCACCAGAATTGAAATAAAACAAGGTTTTATCAATTGTACCTCTTGTGAACCCACTTTCTAAAAGAAATTGAGCAAGAGTTTCATGCCATGCTCTTGGTGCTTGCTTTAGTCCATATAATGCCTTGTCAAGCCTGTAGACATAATCTGGATGCTTGGAATCTACAAATCCTGGTGGTTGTTCAACAAACACTTCTTCTTCAAGCTTCCCATTGAGAAAAGCACTCTTTACATCCATCTGAAAGACTTTAAACTTCTTGTGTGCAGCATAGGCCAGAAAAATTCTTATGGCCTCCAATCTTGCAACTGGAGCAAAGGTTTCATCATAGTCAATTCCTTCCTGTTGTGAATAACCTTTTGCCACAAGTCTAGCCTTGTTTCTTGTAATCACACCTTCACTGTCAGTCTTGTTTCTGAAAACCCACTTTGTACCTACAATTGATCTATTCTTTGGTCTAGGTACAAGTGTCCAGACTTCATTTCTTTCAAATTCATTTAACTCTTCTTGCATTGCTGTAATCCAATTAGCATCTTGAAGAGCTTCCTCCACTTTCTTTGGTTCTGTTTGAGACAAGAAAGCATGATACAGACACTCATTATTTGTTGCACTTCTAGTTCTCACACTAGCATCAGGATCTCCAATTATGAGATCAGGTGTATGTGCCTGTGTCCACTTTCTTGCTGTTGGTAAGTGGTTTCTTGCATCATTATTTGATCCTCCCCCTTGATCCATGCTCTCCTGATTCATATGTTGACTTTCTGCAGCATCTGAGGCTCCCCCTGAATTGGATGGCTCAGAGTTTGAACTGTCAGAGTTTGAATCAGTTTCCTCAACTGACTCATTTGCTGTGTCTTGTTGAGCTTCTTCACGCTCCCCCTCAACTGGTTCTCTACTTTGTTCAATTTGAGAATTTCCAGTTTCTTCAGTATTTACCAGTAGAGGTTCAGAGTATGCTTCGTCAGAGTTTGTCAACTCTGCTTCATCAGAGTTTACAACATCAGAGAATAGATCTTCATTTTCAAAACGTAGTTGATCATATCCATCCTTGTCTTCAAGTCCAATTATTTTCTTGTCATCAAATGACACATGTATGGATTCCATGATCACCTTAGTTCTCAGATTGTAAACTCTGAATGCTTTTGTTGACAATGGATAGCCAACAAAGATTCCTTCATCAGCTTTTAACTCGAACTTTGTCAACTGTTCAGGATGAGTTTTCAACACAAAGCATTTGCATCCAAATATATGAAAATATTTCAAATTTGGCTTCTTATTTTTCACCATCTCATATGGTGTTTTCCCATGCTTGTTGATCAATGTTGCATTTTGAGTAAAACAAGCAGTTTGAACAGCTTCTGCCCAGAAGTATGTTGGTAATTTTGCTTCATCAAGCATAGTTCTGGCTGCTTCAATTAAAGTTCTGTTCTTTCTTTCAACTACACCATTTTGATGTGGAGTTCCAGGTGCAGAAAATTCTTGTTTCACTCCTCTTTCCTTGCAGAAAGCTTCTATGATTGAGTTTCTGAATTCAGTTCCATTATCACTCCTTATAATATTGACTTTGTGCTGTGATCCTTTGTCCAGTAGATTTACATGATCCATCAGAGTTTGAGCAGTTTCATCCTTCTTTGACAAGAAATACACCCATGTATATCTAGTATATTCATCAACAATTACTAGAGCATATTTCTTTCTGCCCATGGACATTACATTCACTGGTCCAAAGAGATCAACATGTAGAAGATGATAAGGTTCCAGTATTGATGATTCAGATTTGCTCTTGAAAGATGACTTCCTTTGCTTGGCTTTTTGACAAGAATCACACAAGCCATCTAGACTGAGTATAGATTTTGGAAGTCCCCTTACAAGATCCTTTCTTATTAGCTCATTGATGTTGTTCAAATTGAGATGAGAGAGCTTCTTGTGCCAGTTCCAACTCTCTTCATTTGACATTCTGGCTGTCAGACACACTGTTTTTCCATTAGAGTTTGTTACCAAACTTGCTTCATAAATGTTGTTGCGCCTGTGTCCAACTAGAACAACTTTTCCAGTAGATTTACTGATAACTTCACAGTATTCACTATGAAAATCTACATGGTTTCCTCTGTCACAGATTTGACTCACAGATAACAGATTATGCTTGAGTCCTGAGACTAGAGCTACATTTGTAATGATGACACTTCCAAGATTGATATTGCCATATCCCAGAGTGTGTCCTATGTTGCCATCTCCATAGGAAACCTTTGGGCCAGCCTTCTCCTTAAAATCTGATAACAGGGCTTTATTTCCAGTCATATGTCCTGAGCATCCACTGTCCAAGATAAGTGTGCTCTCTATTATACCCTGCAATCACAAACAAACACTAAGTGTTAGTTTTAAGGATCCAGACTTGCTTGGATCCTTTGTCTTTCTTAACAGTGTTAGCTTTTGCAGCGGAATCTGTATTATCAGAGTTTAAACTAACATTGTCAGATTTTACACTAGCAGAGTTTGCTCTAACCCATTTCAAATTGGGTTTTAGCTCATAATAGTTGTGATAAATAGCATGATAACTCTTGCAAGTATAAATGGAATGCCAAGTGCTCCCATAGTGTTTGCATAAAGTTTGTGGTTTAACTCTTACATAATCATTCTTTACTCCTGAAGTAGAAGATAAAGAATTAATATGTTTGTTCTTAGTGCAAAATCTAGCAAGATGATTAGAACTACCACAATTGTAACATGTTTTCCTTGAAGCACCAGCATAAGGCAAATGATTATTTCTGTTATTTATGCCTACTTTTCCATTCCTATTCTTCTTGGACCCTTTTGTTTTCATGGCAGATTTTATCTCTTTCAGCTTATGATTGAACTGTTTACCTGCCATCAAGCCAACATTAACCTGTTTTTCACAAGTTTTTACTGGTTTTCTAACAGCTTCTAACTCCATAAGTTTTTCTGTTATAATATTCTCCTGTTTTTCACAAGCTTCATCTGATTCCATATCAGCTTCCCTTATTACAACAGATTTTAACTTATTGGCTTCTGGAACAAATTTCACAGGTTTAAGTTGTGGTTTTACCTTAACCTTGTCTTTAAACCTAAGTTCATCATTTTCACAATAACCTAAACCTACAGAATCAGTCTGAAACACTTGATGAGTGTCTCTTCCAGAATCTGTCCAAGTTTTGATTATTTTTCTTTCTTTTTCTAAATCAGATTCTAGTTGCCTATATCTTTTCAGCAACTCATGTTCTACATAAACAGCATCATCTCTTTCTTTTTGAATCTGCTTCATACTTTCAAGTTCTCCTTCAAGAAACTTGTTTCTATTTTTAAGACTAAGATTCTCAGTTTTAATTCTTTCATTTTCTAAAGTCTGATCCCTATAGCTAACATGAACACTTTTCAGATATACTCTTAACTCAGATATATTATCAGTATCATAAGCATAAGTAGTTAGGGGTACCTTATTTTCAGACGATTCAGTCTCATCTCTGACAGTTGCCATAAGAGCATAGTTTTCTCCATCATCAGAGTCTGAAGTATCTGCCCAGTCTTTGCCTTTAGAGATGAGTGCTTTCTCAGATTTGCCTTTCTTGCACTCTGGAGCATAGTGACCCATCTCTTTGCACTTGTAGCACTGGATCTCAGATTTGTCCTTCTTTCCAGACTTGGTATCCCTTTCATCAGACTTTCTGAAATTCTTCTTCTCAGAATTTGAATCTTTCCTTGAGAATCTCTTTCCCTTCTTGAAGTTCTTGAATCCCATCTTCTTGAAGGTCTTCACCATCAATGCAGCCATTTGCATCATCTGTTCTTCATCATCATCAGAGTCAGAAGCTTCACCAGAGTTTGAATCATCATCAGAGTTTGATGACTCACTCTCAGATTTAATGACTAAAGCCTTTCCCTTGGCTTTCTTCCTTGATGATTCCTTCTTAATGGGCTTCTCCTCGACTTTGAGAGCAACAGATTTTGTCTTCTTGCTGGATCTCCTGTTTCTTTGTTCTATCTCAAGTTCATGAGTCTTTAACAATCCATAGATCTCATCAAGATCTGTATCAGCAAGATCATAATTATCTCTGATTGTTGTTGCCTTTAAATCCCACTTTTCAGGTAGAGATAACAGAAACTTGAGATTAGACTCTTCAAGTTCATATTCTTTATCAACCAGAGACAGATCGTTCAACAGTTTGCAAAATCTGTCATAAGTCTCAGTCAAGGTTTCATTAGTTCTTGAATCAAAGTGCTCATACTCCTGTGTGAGTATTGTTTTTCTGTTCTTCTTAATAGCACCTGTTCCCTGGAATCTGACTTCTAGAGCATCCCATATCTCTTTGGCAGTCTTGCAGCCAATTACTCTGTTAGACATAACATTATCTAAAGCACTGTGGAGAAGATGTCTAACCTTTGCATCCTTTGCAATCGATGAGATGTCCTCAGGAGTCATATCTTTCTTTTCCTTTGGAACAGTCTTCTGTTCTTGACCATCAACAACAGGGGATAATTTTGTTGGCATATGAGGACCATCATATATTCTGTCAAGATATTCTGGATCTGTAGCCTCCAGAAACATGGTCATCTTAACCTTCCAAATCGGATACTCTACTGGCCTGAGAATTGGAACCCTGATTGTTTCATATCGACTCACAGAATTGGGCTTAACCTGTTCAGCCTTAGGAGCAGTTTGATTTTCTTCAGACATGATTAATACTGTGTTTGAATCGTAAAACTGTATATATTAAACAGCCTTGGCTCTGATACCAATTGTTAGGCCGAATACACAATATATGATCAAGTATGTATGAGAATAACAATTAATAACACAGGTTTGTAAATCAACAAACTGAATTATATTAAATAATTCTCTCTTAGTGATGTTAATGAATCACAAAGAGCTTCTAGGTTACAAGAATAATATATTCAATAATCGCATCCCTTCTAGGGATAACCTATCTGTGTTTATATAATACACAGTTACACAATCCTTATCTAATTGATATTCCTACAAATTAGCTATACAATTGTTATCAATTAAGGATTGCTTCTTATCTTCTATTCCGTTTCCTTAGCTGTATCAATATATTCTGCTTCTTTCCATCTTCAGAATATATTGCTTCTAGAATCTTCAATTCATCACCGACAGCTAATTCAACTATCACCTTGTCAGACTTTAAATAAACTCTGACCGGCTTCCTTTAAACTCTTCACCCTGTCAGAGTTTAATTAAACTCTGACCGGCTTCTGATAAACTCTGGTCAGTACCTGTTGCTTAAACACTGATAAACAAACATCAGTAATTATATCTAACAATTTGCTTGTCAAACTCTATCCAATCAAATAGGGGGAGATTGTAAAGCATAATATAACATAAGATGTAAAAGAGATAACTACAACTCAACAAAGGACAAGACAAACAATAATATTAACAAAAGCACAGGAATCCAGAATCAAAGAAGAAAAGGTAAACTCAAAAAATCAAAATATGGTATGTATTCTTGAAGTCCGTAAATAGGTCACGGAAAGAAGTTCATGAAAATGTTCAAGCCTCAGTGACAACAAAAGAATCAAGACTTTCAAGACTACAGAAGTATGTGAATGATTTAGGGTTAGTACCACAGGATTCCAGTGATTAATTTGAAGCAACCAGGACGACAAAGGACTTATCAACAACATTGAATTGAAGACATAGAAGAATTGATCAAGTGTTATTCATCTGTGAACCAGACCAGTTGCACTAGTTGACGACACTTAAAAAGATCAGGTTGTTTTATCGTCTCAGAAGAAATTGATACAGTCTAAAACTGAAACACCCTGGAGTACAGAAGCTTTTCTAAAAGGTCAAGGACAAGAAAAGATTTCGATGGTTTTTCTATTTAGAAAACCATCGAATGAAAGATAAAGGAAACTAAAACAAGTTAATGTTTCATTCAATAGTTTTTATTAAAAACCATCGAATGGAATATTAACTTTATTCATTCGATAGTTTTCAATTTAGAAAGCAGGTGGAAGATGTGACTTTGTTGTCAGGTTGATGAAGATCCAACGGCCAAGAATATTCATTACTTTTGGTTCGATGGTTTTTCTAAAAGAAGACTGCAATTAATACAGAGTGAAGATAGTGTCTTCTTCAGTAAAAGGAAGAACACAGAATTCATTACGAAGAGAGAGTTTGAGCCATAGAGAATTTTCATAGAAATTAATAGTGCTCAGAATTTTATCACTGTATTGAATTTGTGTAACCTTGAACTCATTGAAGCTAATCTACGGATTAGAAATTGTAGCACCTCTCGAGGTTTATATTTATAAAAAGATATAGTCCCCGACTCTTGGTTTGATTTGGTGAGTTTGATTTCGTTATAGAACTGAATGATTAATCTGCGAACGAAATTGAATTATTTGTAAGTATCGTATTCAACCCCCCCCCCCCCTTCTACGATACTTTGGACCTAACACTAGTGCAAATTGTATTCTGTGAAGTGGCCTTGCACGTGGGTTTACAAAAAGAAAAGCTGTTAAGTATAAAGACAAGGCAGAAGACAATAAAAAAGATAAAGAACATTACAACAAAAAAACATAAGTAAAGACAAAGCAGTTAAACATCACATTCTTCTGTCTTCATAACTTCTCAACAGCAAAGCAATCCATTTTCTTCAAGAGAATTAATTCTTGTTTGGTTCTTAACATTAAATTCATAAGGATCATTTCACTTGTACTGCTTTGACTTTCTAGCGGATCATAATCCCTAGATTTTATATCGAACTACTTTTTAGTATTCGATCCTTTTTATTACAAAAATAGATAAATTCATGTCGAATTTATTCTAGGTTTGTTTTATTAAGAACCCTTGTAATCAGTGATCAAATTGTAACACTCGTCAAGTTTAATATAAGTTATATTTAACTTGAATATTTTTTCAGTATTATTCCGCATTAATTTTTTCTATATTGTTAAATCTTTAAAAGGACAAATTCGATTAATCGGTATTGTTTGTATTCAACCCCCCTTCTACAAATATATCAGGACCTAACACTTTATTTCAGTATATATTATTATATTTTTTAGAAAAGTAGGATAAGTTTTAGGTAAAGTGACGATTATAACTAATTAAATTGCATCATTTTTTATTCCTCATTTAAGATTACTGTTATTTCTTTTCGGAAGATTGTCAGACAGACGAACTTAATTTTTGAGCAATTCTTTGTCGATGGTTGTGTGGATCGGGATAAATTATGAAAGTTTATATTATTTAGTTAACATCTAAAATTTGTACAAAAATAATATTAACAGTTTTTTGCTTTTGCACATGTTAGGTCCTGATAGGTTTGTAGAAGTGGGGGTTGAATACAAACTATACTATTTTCTCGAATTTGTTTGGTTCGTGAAATAATAATCCAAGAACAAATTTAAGCGGAATAAAATGAAACAAGATTCAAGTTAAATATAACTTATATTAAACTTGAAAGGTGTTACAATTACAGTACAAATTACAGGGAATGATTATCAAACTAATTAAAACAAAATTAGAATAAATTCGACATGAACTTATCTATTTTTGTAATAAAAAGATCGAATGCTTAAAAATAGTTTGAGATAATTAATAGGGATAATGATCCGCTAGATAGTCTAAGAATAACAAGTAAACAACTTCTAGTAGTTTAGATTTAACAATACAGACTAGAATTGATTACATTGTTAGAATTAAAAGCTCGGAAAGTTTGGTTCTTTAATGGCAGAGAAGAGTGATATTACTTTTTGTGTTCTTTCTGTCTTAACAAATTGTTCATCTGATCCTTCTGTCTCTTTTAATTTAAGTACGCAAATATCTTTGCAATTAGCAAGACTATTCTTTTGTACTGGAATGACTATCGGTAGGACAATAAGCAAGACTTACATTTGAACTGCAATGACTATCGGTATGACTTACATATGAACTGGTATGACTATCGGAAAGACTATCTGTGAACCGATAAGATTATCGGTAAGACTATCTGTGAACTAGTAAGACTATCTTTTGAACTACAAGGACTATCGGTAGGACTAATTCAAATAGTCATACTAGTGTATTTTGAAAGTCATTTTAGTATTATATCAATTCTAATTTAATTAACCTATTAATTAATTTAAGGAATAAATTAATTCTGATTGAATTAATTTATTGAATAAATTAACTAACTGATTTAATTAATTAAAAGAGAATTAATACAATTTCTTGATAGCAGATACATTCCTTGAACCACTGAAATTAATGATGACCTTCCACTTTTTGATGTTGCCACTCGATGTACTGTCTGGTTCATGAGTGACTAACTGCAATGACTGTTCTTCATTTCTTGACTTTAAGCTATGATCCATTTTCTTTTCCCTTTATCAAACTCTGTAACCTGTACACTTATTGTCACACTGTTGAAATCTCTGTCACTTTAATAGATCCACTTTCTTGAATACTTCACCGAGGTTTGATCAACTTAATGAACTTCTTTCAATGTAGAATTACTTCAAGTCTGTAGATTGACTTTAATCTTCATTCACTTGACCTGATAATATCTTCTGAGATTCCTGTGACAGTTTATATATTATTTACTTAATACATTCTTTTTTAAGTTGAGTCGAATCCTTGATGTTTACTGTTAGGCCGAATACACAATATATAATCAAATATACGTATGATGATAACAATAAGAACACTGTTTATGAATAATAAACTGTATGGAATTAATAACTCCTCTCACGGTGATGTAAAATATCACAGAGAGCTTCTAGGTTACAAGAATAATGTTTTCACGTATTCGCATCCCTTTTAGGGTTAACCTATCTGTGTTTATATAGTACACAGCTACATACAATATTCTAATTGATATTCCTATAAATCAGCTATACAATTAATATCAATCTAGAATTGCTTCTGTCTTCTGTTCCGTTTCCTTAGCCATCTCGATATCTCTTTGCTTCTTTCCATCTTCAAAGAATATCGCTTCTAGAATCTTCATTGAATAACACTGACAACTTAAGTAAACTCTGATTGTCAGAGTTTAACAAACTCTGACCAGTCTTCCAGCTAAACTCTGATAGTATCCTGATACTTTAAACACTGATAAACAAACATCAGCAATTATATCTAACAATCTCCCCTAACTTGTGCATACAAAAATGGACAAGTTAACAGATAATTGATGATGTCAAAACATATAACAAATGCAGTGTTTATAAAATCACAGAGTTTATATTTAACTTAGAACAGAAACTTAAAAACTTACAGACTTCAGTTACTTAATCTCTTCAACCTCAGGTACAGTTCTGAGATAATCTGTAAGCAGTCTTCTTTCAGCCCTCTCAAGCTCAGCTACCATTATCTCCTTCAGTTCCTTTAACTCTGGATCACTCTCTCCATTTTGGTAGATAGCAGCCCTTAGAGCATAAATATTATTCTTCCTCATTTCATTTCCTAGCTTTATTATGAAGGATTTATCTGACTCCAGATTAAATTCCAACACTTTTATACCAAGATCTGTTCTGAGTCTTGCACTGTTCCTCTTCGTCTCTACAAGCTTTCCATGGTAATCTTTGTACTTTGGTATATAATAACCAACAAACTTTAGGCCACTGAGGGCTCTAGCTTTCATCATTCTGCTTCTTAATACCTCAGCTGCTTGTTGAGTTCTTTGATTTTTAACTTTGAGTAGATACAGCACATACTCCAGCTCTTCCTTCATCTTTAGTTCAATATCAGCTTCACCAACTCTGTATACTCTGCCATCAGTCTTGAAGTATAACAAAAAATCTCTTTTCAAACCTCTATGGTATATTAACTGAACTGACTCCAAAGAATCAAGTTTTTCTTGAGTTACACCAATACCAGGTTCAGCTAAAGAAGTGTGATCCATGGGACTATTGTTCACCCTCTTCTCTCTATGAGATCCTAAACCAGATCTATCTCTAGATTCTTTACCCATGATGGTTTTGCTTTGAAAAAGATTTACATTGCCAGGAATCAGAGAATGTTGAACTGTAATTGGTTTAGCAAAAGTTCTTTGAAGTTCAGAAGATACCAAAGTCTGTACAACTTGAGTAGAATCAGTGGTTGTCACAACTTCTAATGATTTAACAACTTGAGCATTGTCAGAGGTTGATTTAGCTTTCTTCAGTATTTGTGTCTCTTCTACAAGCTTCCTTTTGCCTTTATCCAAACTAGCTTCAACTGGCCTTCTTGAATATTGTAAACTCTGTTGAGAGTTTACATTTTCTTTGATAGAAATTCCTTTTTCTTTTGGCCTTGTGACTTTTACAGTCTTCTTGATCTTCCCAGATTTTAAATTCTTCTCATGCTCTTCAGCTAGCATTTTCTCTTCTGCTTGAATATCTTCAATAGTTGCCTCTGCACTATGTTCTTCCAGAAACAACTGAGCTGCAATCTCTTCATCAGTAATTGGTTGAGAAGTAAGCAATAAGCTTCTAGCTCTTGAAGAAGATTGAGCACCAGTGTTTATTTTCTCAGAGTTTGCCCTAGTAGAGTTTGACCTTAGTCTCCCTTGCTCTTGAGTATATTTTGACCTTAACTCTTTTCCTTTTGCACCACCATCAGTAGTATCATCCTGTCTACTCAGAGTTTGAGATTTCTTGCATTTGTCTTTAAGTACTCTCTCCCCCTTTTTGACATCATCTGGAATCAACACTGAAGTGAGCAACTCTAGTGAAGCAGCAATTGAATCAAGCTTGTCAGACATGACAGTTTGATTTTCTTCAACTTTGCTCAGCCTGTTCTTGATAACCTCTTGATCTTTAACCAAGCAAAGCAGCATAGATTTATCTTGTTTCAAAGACATGTCTCTTGCAACCACATCATTTCTCAACCCAGTAACAGACTTCTGAGTTTCATCAAAACGGTTGTGAAGAGACTTGACTTGAACTATTGTAGCTTTGAGATGTGTGAGAAGCTCAGGAGTTGTAATGGTTGCAGCAGACTTTGTCACAAAATCAGCTGCCCTCTGATCAGTGAATATACAATCTCTGTTTGACCAGTTGGCAAAGTACATATTCTGAAAATGAATTTCAGTATTATGTTGAGTGGAACCTCCAACATCAGTCACCTTTGGATTGTGTTGAGCAGAAAGCCTTGGAGAAGATGAAGAATCAGCTTGATCATCAGACTTTGCTGTAGATTCTTTACTTAGAGAATTTGGAATATTTTCAGCAAAAGTTTCTTGCCCATCTTCATTTGCAACATGTTCAGAGTTTAAGTTCTCAACTACATGTTCTTGAACAGCCTCAACAATAGGCTCTACAGTAGCTTCAAAAACATCTTTTGCAGCATCTTCAATAACAGTCTTTGTAGTAGCTTCAAAAACATCTTCTGCAGCATCTTCAATAACAGTCTTTGCAGTAGCTTCAAGAACATCAGCCTTTGTTGCCTGATCAACCTCTACGCGATTCTCGCAGTGAATAGTAACTATTCACTCCAACAATCGAATCCTTAAATCGACTTTAATAAAATAATAAAATATAAAATCCTTGGATTCTCAATTTAAATAAATCACTCTCTTGATCTCATCGATATGCTCTTCACTGCCCGGTCAAATATTCCATAACAATAAAGTTTGGATTTTATGAATTCCGATCATCTTTACATACATTTATTAACTTCGTAGATCACTAATATGACTTCGGAATATCCACACTACGTCTCGTACATAGGTGGCATGAAAAATTTTCTTAACCCTCAAAATCACTATTCATCCACCAAATTCACTATTCACTGATGCACTTAATCATAATAAGAAAAGTTTTAATTTTACCAAAAATTCGGGTTATTACAGAAAGTGTGTGGAGACTCGAGGCTAGTGGTTTTCCAAGTAAATGGGGAGTTTGAGGCCAGAGATGAAGTCATGGCCAAGTACCTAAAACTTGTCAAGGCCATCATGACTCAGTTTGATGAATGCTATGTGGAACACATTCCAAGGGAAGAGAACGTGAAGGCCAATGCCTTGTCTAAATTTGCTTCTTCTGAAATTGAGAACTACGCAGGAAGTGTATACTTCCAAGTCTTGAAGACCCCAAGCATCAATGGAAAGTTGGTAGCACCTATTGATGTTGCTAGCTGTTGGATGGATCCCATCAAATCTCATCTGGAAACTGGTTGGTTACCCAACGACACCTCAGAAGCACGAAATTTGTATGTGAGAGCACTAAAGTATACCCTGATTGAGGGAATCCTATACAAAAAATCTTTTATTATTCCTTATCTGAAGTGCTTGAGGCCCCAAGAGGCAGAATTGGCCCTAAGGGAAGTGCATGAAGGAATTTGTGGGCAGAGCCCTTGCTCATAAAATCACTCGTCTAGGCTTCTATTGGCCAATCATACTTGCAGATGCTAAAAGCTATGTAAAGAAATGTGAACGGTGCCAGAAGCATGCACCAGTGGTTAGACAACCGCCAGAGATGTTGACATCCATAAACTCACCTATCCCATTTGCTATGTGGGGGATGGATATACTTGGACCATTTCCAATGGCAAGTGCGCAAAGGAAGTTCTTGATAGTAGAAATCGACTACTTCACCAAGTCGATTGAGGCTAAGCCTTTAGCCAAGATAACCACCAAACAGGTGATGCATTTCTTATGGGAAAATGTGATATGCAGATACAAGATTCCACGTATCTTCGTCACAGACAATGGAACTCAGTTTAACAACGATGAATTCAAGAAGTATTGCGACGAGAATGATATCAAGTTACGCTTCACTTCTGTTGCCCACCCTCAAGCAAATGGGCAAGCTGAGGTTGTCAATCGAATTATCCTGGATGGACTGAAGAAAAGAGTTGAACGCTCTAGAAACACTTGGGTAGACGAATTGCTCCCCATACTATGGGCATATCGTACTACTTGTAAAGTCACCACTGGAGCAACCCCCTTTCTGTTGGCATATGGGGCAGAGGCAGTGGTTCCATTGGAGATTACTCACACGTCTCCAAGAGTTGAGTCTTATGAGCCAAAAGAAAATGAAGAAGGCTTGAGGCTAACTTTAGATCTAACTGATGAAGTTAGAGATGAGCCAAATGCCAAGATAGTTGAACATCAGAAACGAGCATCTTTCTATTACAACCTAAGGGTTAAAGAAAGGTTCTTTCGACAAGGAGACTTAGTCCTCCGAAAGAATGAGGCATCCGGAGTTGGACAGAAAGGAAAGTTGGCTCCAAATTGGGAAGGACCATATCGAGTTAAGAATGTATTTGGACGTGGCCCATATAATCTAGAAACCCTCGAAGGGCATGAGGTTCCAAGTACTTGGCATGCCTCAAACTTGAAAGTCTATTATGTTTAAAGTGTTTCCTAACTGGACTCACTCACTACTAGGACAAGTAGAAATAAGGTCGATGAAACCAATCCAAGTTTTTAAAACTTGAGTATTATGTAAGGGTCGAAACCATTTTCAAGTTATAATTCAATTCAGTATTTTCATGTTTTTATGATAAGTTTATGCATTGAGTATTGTCAAACATTCAAGAAAATTCAAGGAAAATCACGAAATGATAAATTAAAACTTATAAGAGTTAAGTTATGCCCGAAGGCAGATAATACATAAGTAAAAGCCACAAAATGGCTACAAAAGAAAAGACTACATAAGCTAGGCTTCTCCTCCCTTGTCGACGGTGTCATCCTCCTCTTCTTCTGAGTCAGAACTAGAACCATAGAGAGTAGCTGCAGAATCAGCACCGGTTGTCTGACCAGGAGGAGAGGAATGCCCTAGATCCAGAATCCTGTAGTCCTCCTCCATATCATCCTCTCCAGCCAAAGCCACCTCTAATGGGGTAGGAGCATAAGGGCTTGGAAAGTCAGAAAGGATAAGTGATCTAGGCATCTTCTCCAGAACTTCAGCTAAGGCGCCGTCCCATCCCTTAGTGAACTGAACTGGAAAGAGGAGCTCGTCATGCTTACCAATTAAGTCCTTGTACTCCTGGGAGTCAAGGTACTCATCGATAAAGTCATCCTTGCCCTTCCTAAGTGAAACCAGCTCAGCTTGGGAGTTAGCCAGCTCCTTCTCCCTCCTAGCCAGGTTAGCCCTAAGAGAGCCAACCTCCTCCTGAGACTTCTCAAACTTGCCTTGGTTGGCCTCGGAAGATGAGCGTCAAGCCTTGGCTTGAAAGAGAGCCCCTTGGAAGTTAGCATTAGTCTGCAAACAAGGTACAAATCAAAAAAGAAATTTGTAACATATTAAGTAAACTACAAGATGAAAAGGAAATAAAAGCTTACCGCAGCTAGGGCCTGAGAGCCTGCATGCTCCACTCCCTACAGAGTGGAGTTAGAAACAAAGTCCTTGTAGTCACAAGGAGTGAGAGAGTGATAAGACCACTCAACATCATGCTTGGACACCCCAACAACTGTGTCCTTCTTCCTGATACCCCAGTTGGGGCGCCAAACAGAGCTCTTGGATGAGGGAGGAGCCTCAACATCCTCAACTGTGTCCTCATGAGGCCTTAAAAAGGTTGGGACACTTGAAGCTGCTCGAAGATCTTTGCCTCCCAAGCGAGCCCTTTTCATCCTCGCAGTTTCTCCATCTAAGGGCTCGTTGGATTTATTTGTAAAGGCCGCAGCTGCAAAAACACAAGAAAAGAAACGATGGGTATAAGAAAATCTTAAATAAATAAAAGAAAGTTTGGAATAGGAGTTACCCTTGTCTGATACGCTCGAAAGTCCCAGGGACTTAAGCTGAAACTCATCCAGGAGCTCCCAGGCCAGTGTAGCATAATTGTCCTTAGTGAGCTCGGCATAAGCATGAGCCTCCTCGTCATTCAAGACAATATCATTGGGGCTACCATCCGAGACCCTACTGAATGATCTACGGAATAAGGTGCCCCAATCCCCTCATTCCCAAACCAAATACATAAACTCATTTTTCCATTTCGGGTTGTTATCAGGAATGGATTTTGGGTGGAAAATGGGAGGTGTTGAAGGGCGATGGTTAATGTAAACCCAACCCAGGGAAATTGCGGAACTATTTTTAAACTGAAATATTTTCCTAAATAAAGCTACAGAAAGAGGAAAGTTCTTCTTTAAACAAAGAACTATAAAACTCATTATAATCCTCCAAGCATTGGGAGGAAGTTGGCAAGGATTAATCCTAACGTCTGCTAGCAGTTTGGGAATGAAATCGTGAAAATGAAACATAAGTCCTGCAACAATGGCGTCCTTATAAATGCAGAGAGCATCAGGACGCCAATGGCAGGAACGATCTCCTGGGCCAGCTGGGATAAGTCTATAGGGGGTTTTAACTCTATACATTTTGTTATAGTCCATAATTTTATCAACTTCATGGAATTTGTTACTGCAATCAAAAGAGTCTAGATGGGACACGGAGGGATAATCGTCACCACATTCAATAATCATATCTTGTAAAGACATATGAGAAGAGTGAATAGTGATACCTCTCTTCGAAGCTTGATTCATTTTTTGAAGGCGTTGGGCAACACGATCAGACATCTTCAAATCTTCAAAGCAAATTTCCAGAATCTTCAAAACTTCAAAGTAAAAACTCAGAAAACTTCAAATCTTCAAGAAAAATTTCCAGAATCTTCAAGAAAAATTTCCAGAATCTTCAAAACTTCCCAGAAAATCTTCGAATCTTCAACGACAAACCCAGAAAATCTTCAAACGATGAAGATTAAACCCAGAAAAAGTTGAATACGGTTGAGGAAAACTCACCGGAAATCGCTTCACCAAGGAGTAACTAGAGAGAAAAGCTAAAGAGAAATTTTTAGAAATTGAAGGTATGAAATGAAGAATGAAATGGAAATGCCACTCTTTTATAACCAAAACAGCCGATCACCCAACCGGTCAAAGGAAGTGCAACCGACTATGGCCAGTCAAGGCCCATAAACCTTTTATTGGACTTTAAAAATTAAAGCCCAAAAACAATTTGAGGCTCAGGCAAATTTAAAAGCCCAAAAACAATTTGAGGCTCAGGCAAAATTAAGGCCCAATAAAACTTAAACCTAAGGCGAAATCAGAGCCCAATAGGTTTGAGGTCGAAAAGACCTTAAATCGAGGTCGAACAATTAAGATAAAAAATATATGGGAAACCGAGGTCGAATCCATCGGCCTCGCACCCATTTGAGGTCGAAAAGTAAAAAGCTTGAAGTCGAAAAAGAGCTAACTGAGATCGTAGAAGTGAGGTCGAAACTACACGAGGAATCGAGAACGAATCCATCGACCTCGCACCCATTTGAGGTCGAAAAGCAATAGATTTGAGGTCGAAAAGACCTTAGATCAAGGTCGAACGATCGAAGTCGAAAATACACGGAAACACAAGATCGAATACATCGACCTCGTACCGAAATGAGGTCGGAATAAATGGATTCCTGGTCGAAGGCTCGAAGTCGAAAAAATACGGAATAACGAGATTGAATCCATCGACCTCGTACCGAAATGAGGTCGAAAATAAATGGATTCGAGGTCGAAAATAAATGGATTCCTGGTCGAGGACTTGAGGTCGAAAAAGAACTGAGAAATGAGGTCGAATCCTTCGACCTCATACCAGTTTGAGGTCGAAATCCTGGTCGAAAATGACCTAATTTGAGGTCGAAATCCTGGTCGAAAATGACCTAAATTGAGGTTGATTTTGAGGAAAAATACGCAATAACTTCTACGAAAACCCCAGGAAGATTTTCCCAGAAGTTGGGGGCAAATGATATGGACAGAAAAGTAATTCTACAAATATAATTAATGATACATTAATTAAACCTAGAATGGTCCAAAAATACGGCCCAATATTCAAGGCCCAAAACCCTGATTATTTATTAATTTCGTAATTAATAAATAGGGAAAATATACAGCACATCAAAGAAGTCCAAAATATGGTAAATTCATCAAAGAAGGATCCAGAATCCCGATTACAAGAAATAATGAGTCATGACCTTTATCAACAAGGAAAAGACTTGTCCAGCAAGAAATACAATGTTTATCTATTATCAAAAAGGAGACTTATTCGCTAAGTCTCCTAAACTTACTCTAAATACAAGGCTCCTGGCGCCTATATAAAGAATCTGATACTTCAATCAGAACTACGTTTTTGGCTTGATTCTCATCACTGATTGAGATACGTAGGCATCTTGTGAGGACCGATTTAGTCACGAAACACAAGAGCAGTCATTAAAGCTCGAAACTCTCTGAAATCCTACCAATTAATTTACAAGTACACTTTTTAATCCATAACAAATCTTGTTTATAAATATTCTATTAGTATAACTTTAAGAAGAAAGTATTCAACTAGATTATTAATTTAAATATGGAAATTTAGAAGGGCATTGTATTTGCACTTTTGACATCAGATGCCAAAATTGAACCTAACTCGAACAACATCATTTTTTAGGATGATGATAAATGAACACCCAAAAGTTATTCAGGCACGCCCTACATTTAAGTTATATTTAAGTTGGAGAAGAATATTCTTATGTTTTCAAAGTAATCCAGTATCCAGAACTGTGGTCTAATTTCATAATAGTATAAATAGTTTTACATAATAAAATGTGTTTTCAATTTTAAAATTTAATTATAAGTATAAAATTTCTAAATTTTATAAATATTTTTAGCTAATTGTGTTTCAATTTATTGTGAGAACATAAAATATATAAAAACTAATTAAAAAGTTAAGTAATTTTTTTTTGTTTTTAAACTATTTCATTATTAAAAAAATTAATAAAAAATGAGATGTTTTTTAGTTATAAAAAACGAGTACTCGGAATTCAGATAGTATACAGAAAACAAATCGGTATCGTTTTTTAATTTTTACATTCATGTATTAAATTCATTTCATCCAATATGTTTTATATATTAACAATAGTTATCTAATAATATTAGTAGTTTAATAGTAATGAATAATTAATAGTATAATAACAAGAATAGAGTTTTAAAATAAAATTATAAACTTTAAAATAATAATAAAGTTTGTGAAACTCAAGTCGAGTTTTTACTCGGATTCACCGAGCTTTCACCAAATCTTTACAAAATTATTTTAAAAACCGATTAATTACTAGGAATTTGGATCGGATAAAAGGCTATAAATGATTATTCGACCGAGTTGACTGATTTTTAGAAAACTGATATTCATTATTGTCTCAGTTAATTTTTAAATTTTACGTCACCAATAGACTCTATCTATGTTATTTAAATATGAAGAGTATAATTAATCAAAAACAAAAATATTTTTGATAGATTTATTTTTTAAAACAAATATATATATCTATACTATCTATACTAAACTATAATAGCCAAACCATAGGATAATTGGTAGTTTGGTTAGCACCTTCCTTTTTAGTCACCCCTTTCCTTTGTGATTTTTTTTAATATTAGTTAATTCAAAATAAAAAAATTAAAAATAGATAAATACTAATCTATCTATATCTATACTAAACTATAATAGTCAAACCATATGATAATTGATAGTTTGGTTAGCACTTTCCTTTTTAGTCACTCATTTCCTTTGTGATTTTTTTTAATATTAGTTAATTCAAAATAAAAAAATTAAAAATAGATAAATACTAATCTATCTATACTAAACTATAATAGCCAAACCATAGGATAATTGGTAGTTTGGTTAGCACCTTTCTTTTTAGTCACCCCTTTCCTTTGTGATTTTTTTTAATATTAGTTAATTCAAAAATAAAAAAATTAAAAATAGATAAATTGCGATATATTCCAACCAATTTATACTAAATCTATACTAAACGATAATAAGCAAAATAGGGTATAATTTGTAGTTTTGTACAAAAAAAAAATAGATAAATTGTAATATATCCGACCAACAACATATTAAATTTTATTTTAAAAATATAAATAAAGTTAAAATTACATCAATTATTGTATTTTATTTTATAAACAAAAAAATCATATTTAAAAATTAAAATATTTAAAAGATCCCGTGCTTTGCACGGGTTATAAGCTAGTATTATTAAAGACGAAACATTGAAAGTTTTGTAGTCTGGTCATGAAAGTTTTTGTAGTCTGGTCACTCAATTCATAGCCGTTAGATATTTTTGATCAAATCGATGAGAACCGTTAGATAAAATATTAAAATTATTATATAGAATATCTTTTATATTTTTCCTAACTAAAAGATCTCATTTTCCAAAAATATTGCAAACAATTTCATTTACTAAAATAACATAATAAAGTTATAATTGCTAATAACTAACTCATTACCTTTTTTAGCCAAATTGTATATTCTTTTTTATATTTTCTAACTAAAATTTCTACTTTTCTATTTTTCCTAACTAAAACCTCTCATTTTCCAAAAAATATCACGAACAGAATTATTTAATAAAATAAAATAATAATATTATAATTATTAATGACTAACCGATTAGCTTTTTTTTTTTCAAAACGTATATTCATTTTTATATTTAATAACTAATATTTCTCTTAACTAAAACCTCAAAAATATCACGGACTATTCCATTTAGTAGCATAAAATACTAATATTATAAATCTATCTATCTATCTATACTATATTATTAAAGACGAAACATTGAAAGTTTTGGTACCTATTTTTGTGTACGGTACTTGCCTTATTTAATTGTTTATTTAATTATTATAAAAATTATTATAATCAGTTACCCTTTCACTTAAAATGCATTACCATTTTTTTCTAAAAAAATCACGAGCAATTTCCTTTTCAAGCTAAAACAAGTTACTTTTTCTATTTACTTTACTAAAATCCCTCATTTACCAAATATATCACGAGCAAACTCTTACTTATTTATTTTAAAACATATTTTAATACTTTTAATTGGTAATTACATTTTCCCTCTTTTTCTAGAAAAATCACGGGCAATTACCTTTTTCGGCTAAAACATGTTATATTTTCTATTTTCGTTATTAAAATCTCTACTTTTCCAATTATATCAGGGGCAAACCCTTGCTTATTTACTTTAAAATTTATTTTTAATAATTTTAATTGACAATTATCTTTTTCAACTAAAACATGTCACCTTTTGTATTTTTCTTACTAAAACCCCTCTTTTTTTTCAAAAATATCACGGGCAAATCGTTAATTTTATATTTTAAAATTCAACGAAAACATGTTACTTTCTATTTTTCTTACTAAAACCCCTCTTTTTCCAAAATATCACGGGCAAACCGTTACTTATTTATTTTAAAATCTATTTTAATACTTTTAATTATTTAAAAATATTTAACACGCCTACTTATTTTTTTAACAAATGCAATTAATAAAATATAAAAAATAAAATTAACAATTATTAAAAACAATTTGTGCATCACATAGGTTTTAAGCTATATTATTAAAGACGAAACATTATAAGTTTGGTAGTCGGATGGACGAACGGTCGATACTTAGTGATTTTATTTAATTGCCCTTACTTATTTTTTTAAAAAACTATCACAAAATAATAACATTATTTATATAACCAATTACCTTTTCAGCTAAAATACATTACCTTTTTTTATTTTTTTTTCTAACAAAATATTCTCTTTTTCTAAAAAAAACACGGGCGGTTATCTTTTTTAACAAAAACATGTTACTCTTTCTATTTTTTCTTACTAAAATCCCTCATTTTCCAAAAATATATAAGAGATTCATAAGCAGATTCATAATTTTTTCATATAATTTTTTAAATTTAAAAATGAATCTTTGTTTGTAAGTAATTAACTTTTTGGGACTATTAGGATGATATACAACTATTTATATTTATATTTTAATTTAAAACTAATTTTTAAAAAAAGTTCCTTGGTTCTCTTTTTAAGAGAGTTCTCTATTAGGCCGAATACACAATATAATCAAGTATGTATGAGAATAACAATCAAGAACACAAGTTTGTAAATCAACAAACTGTAATTATATTAACAGCTTCTCTCTTTATGATGTTAATGAATCACAAAGAGCTTCTAGGTTACAAGAATAATGTTTTCAATTATCGCATTCCTTCTAGGGATAACCTATATGTGTTTATATAGTACACAGTTACAATCAATCTCTAATTGATACTCCTACAAATTAGCTATACAATTTGTAATCAATTAGAATTGCTTCAGTCCTCTGTCCAGTCTCCTTAGCTGTATCAATATATTCTTCTTATTTCCATCTTCAGAATATATTGCTTCTACAATCTTCATGATATGCACCGACAGCTAAATCAACTTTCACCCTGTCAGACTTTAACAAACTCTGACCGGCTTCCATGTAAACTCTGATAAGTACTTCAGACTAAACTCTGAACAGTACCTGTTACTTAAACACTGATTAAACAAACATCAGCAATTATATCTAACAATCTCCCCCAACTTGTGCATAATAAAAATGTACAAGTTAAACAGATAATTGATGATGTCAAAACATATAACAAATGCAGTGTTTAATCATAACAGAGTTTAATTTTAACTTAGAACAGAAAACTTTAAAAACTTACAGTCAGACTTTATTTGATTTCTTGAATATCAGGAACAGTTCTGAGATAATCCATGAGTAGTCTTCTTTCAGCTCTTTCCAGCTCTTCAATCATAACTTTCTTCAACTCTCTCAACTCTGGATCAGATTCTCCAGTCTGATAAATTGCAGCTCTCAAAGAATAGATGGAATTTTTTCTCATCTCATTCCCTAGCCTAATAAAATATGGTTTATCAGAGTCTAGATTGAATTCTAAGACTTTAACTCCCAGATCAGTCCTTAGTCTTGCACTGTTTCTTTTCATTTCTACAAACTTTCCATGAGCATCTTTGTACTTAGGGATGTAAGCACTTGTAATTTTAGCACCACTAAGAACCTTTGCTCTCATCATCCTTACTCTCAAAACTTCAGCAGCATTTTGAGTCCTTTGATTTCTGACTTTGAGTAGATATAAGACATATTCTAACTCTTCAGCCATTTTCAAATGTATATCATTTTCACCTATTCTGTATACTCTGCCATCAGCCATGAAGTATAACAGAAAGTCCTTCCTAAGTCCCTTATGATGAATTAACTGAACATACTCTAGCTTGTCAAGGTTCTCTTGAGTAACCCCAACACCAGGTTCTGCCAGTGATGTTTGATCCATTGGACTGTTATTTATCCTCTTCTCTCTGTGTGAACCTAAACCAGACTTGTCATAAGATTGTTTTCCATGTACTGTCCTGGTTTGAGAAAAATCCACAGGTTCTAATGTCAGAGTTTCAGAAAGTACAGGTCTTAAGAAACCTTTGAGTTGAGTTTGTACAACTTGAGCCTTGTCAGAGGTTGTCACAATTTTAGTAGCAATATCAACATGAGCAACGTCAGAGGTTGATTTGTTTATCCTTGATTCAGCTTGAGCAATGTCAGAGGTTGAATAAATCTTCTTTGGTAACTGTTCTTCTTCTACCAGTTTACCCTTTCCCTTATCAGTATTTGCTATCATAGGCTTCCTTGAGTCTTGTATACTCTGTTGAGAAATTTCCTTGATGAAAATACCCTTTTCTTTCCTCCTAGGAACCTTGACAGCTTTCTTTTTGTAAGTACCATCCTTCAATTTCTTCTCATGCTCTTCAGTAAGACTCAGCATTTCAGCTTCCATGTCTTCAACTGTAGCTTCATTTCCATGTTCTTCTAGAAACATTTTTGTAGCAATTTCTTCATCAGTAGATGGATTGGCTGAAATAATTAAACTCTTAAGTCTTGAACCACTGGCAGAGTTTGAGATTCCTTTACCAGAGTTTCTCAACCTGTCAGAATTTAATCTTGATCTTCTTTGCCCTTGCTCAGAAATTCCTTTACCAGAGTTTCTCAACCTGTCAGAATTTAATCTTGATCTTCTTTGCCCTTGCTCAGAAATTTGCTTCCTCTCACTTTCCTTGCTTCCACCATCAGCAGAATCATCCCTCCGTCTCAGAGATTGAGTGTCTTTGCATTTGTCATTTGGTACACTCTCCCCCTTTTTGACATCATCAGAAAGTAATACTGATGTCAGCAATTCTAGAGCAGTAGAAATAGAATTCAATTGAGCAGACATTGCAGTCTGATGCTCCTCAACTTTCCCAAGCCTCTTCTTAATGTCATCAGAATCCTTGGCTTGCTGCTTGAACATAGCAGAATAATAAGACCTATCAGTCTTTAAGGTAAGATCCCGGATACCAACTTCATTCCTCAGATTGGTAACCGCTGTTTGTGTTTCATCAAACCTATTGTTTAAGGTTTTGACTTGAACCACAGTGGCTTTTAAACTTGTAAGAACATCAGAGTTTGAAATCTGCTTCACATAATCATTAAGAAAATCAGCAGCCCTTTGTGCAGAAAAGATACAATCTGCAGCTGCCCATCTTTTGTAGTACATAGTCTGAAAATGCTCAGCAGTGGCTCGATTGACCTCTCTTTCCTCATCAGAGTTTACTCGAATATCAGATAACTCCTCTTGTGAATGAGCAGAACTATCATCATCATTATCATTCTCTGCTGTATTCTCTGCAGGAACATTCTCAGCAGTAGTTTCAAAAATTCTCTGTGCAGCTTCATCAATAACTTTCTCTGCAACAGTTTCTGGAGTCTCAGAGTTTGCAGTTTGCATTAACTCTGTTTCTTTTGTTACAACCTCAACAACAGATTGTTGTAGAGCTTCAAGAATAATATCCTCATAGATTAGCTT
Organism: Heracleum sosnowskyi; assembly: GCA_030848705.1. NCBI lineage: Eukaryota > Viridiplantae > Streptophyta > Magnoliopsida > Apiales > Apiaceae > Heracleum > Heracleum sosnowskyi. The sequence continues at coordinate 44,097,054 of CM061239.1, read as the reverse complement.
ATCAGCAACCTCTTGTACATTCTCTGCTACAGCTTCAACAATTTGCTCTGTAGCAACAGCTATCCTCTGATCAACCTCCTCACCTTGGTCAGAATGTAAATTGTGAACAAAAATATTCTCTGTGTGAGAAGCAACAGAATCTTCAATGACCAAGGTAGCTTGATCAGCTGCCACATCCTCAGTATCACAAACACTGATACTAGGATGGGCTTCAAAATCAAAATCCAATGCAGAATCTTCAAAGAAATTTTCCTTAGAAGGCATAACATCCTCTGCATCAGCATTTGCTATGTCCTCAGTAGGCACAGTAGCTTTATTCATAATCTCCTGATTAGCAGTAGCAAGAGCTGCAACTTCCATAGACACTCTGTCCACATTGACAGCTTCATCCTCCTGAGACTCAACTTCAGGAGCTTCAATAACCTTTGAGGAAACATTCTCAGCACCAAATAAATGTGCTGCTACCAATCTTCTTTTCCTCTGATGAAGAGTTTCAACATCAGTTTCACTCTCCTCATCAGCATCATCAGACTTTGCCCTGTTTGCTCTTCTTTTCTTTAACCTTTTCTCCTGAGGCATATCAGCAGCATTTGATACCCCAGCTTCAGTAGTTGATGGCTTCACTCTAGCAGATTTAACAGCCCTCAATTTAGATTTCTTTGACCTCTGTGATTGAGACACAGAAGGTCCAGCTTCAGTATTTGCAAGTAGTTGTTGTTGTTGTGAATTGACCAGAAATTCTTGCACAGACTCAGGCAACATTAAAACACCAACATCTCCTTTCTTGTTATCTTTATTAGTGAGATCAGAGAATATGCGTTTATGCAATTTAAACGAGAGAATGACATCATCCTCTTGAAGGAATATAAGGATGAGCGGAAGCATGAAATAACATTTTATTTCGTAAAATCCATATATCGCACATATAGAAAACTGTAAAATGATGTGGAATCAAAATCTTACCTTGAAAAATCGAAGCTTTGAATCGAGATGATCGTTAGCAGTAGCTTCTCAGAGTGTGAAGCCCTCTACCGGTATCCACCAAGAATAATTCTTCGATGAAGCTTTTTATAAAACTTGAAGCTTTATAAAAATGGAGGTTTTCCTTTTTCTTTTGAGAGAGAGAGAGATGAAGAAGAAGGAGAGGCAACTAGGTTTTTCACAAAAACAAAAGTGTATCTAACTCATCTCATCTCATCCTTTATATAGGGCTCAAGTAGGGTTAATATATTTAATATATCAATATATATTAATATATAAATCCCTCACTTTCTCTTATAAAATGTTTAAATAATAATTAAAACTATTTTAATCATTATTATTATTCTCTCTCAAAATACCTTCATCAATAAATTAATCTTTTTATGGTGTGACCCTGTAGGTTCAATATTAAGCCGGTAGTAGAAATAAATAATAATAAACTTTTTATTTATTATTTATATGAATTCTAAAATTCATTAAATATAATTAACTGATTAATTATATTTATTCTACATCGTGAGTGATGCTTCTCAACATATCGCGACTATCCGGATAATATGAATTCACTGCTTAGAATACCAAGAACCTGTCAGTGACTAGTTACAGTACAATCAATTCCTTCTACCCTACAATATCCCGATTAAATACAAGGCACGGAACTCGTGTCAAGCCTATCAGATTTAATCATATGATTTCTTATTCATAATGCAAAGTTCATATTAATGCAAATTAGAAACTCCTTTCTAATTTCATTCACTCTGGCCAGAGATTCCAGAACTCGCATACTAAGAATAACATAGGATATTCACTTCCTATACTGGAAGGGGTAGATCCTCTATTGACGTTAACTATCTCCATACACAAATCCCTATGCCCAGAATAGACCTAATGGATGTCCTTGAGACTAAGGACTAAACCAAAGCACAGTTCATTATATACAAGATAACTTTAACGATCTCAAGTCTAAGGACACTTGTACAACTATCACTCAGTGAACAACTATCGACACGTGAGTAATCTCCATTAGTTGTCCAACTACTCGAGTCATGTTCAGTGAACTTATTCCCTAATAAGCACCTACATACTAGCTATAGTGTCACCACACAAATGCCTATGAGAACAGACATCCTCCTGAAGGGAGCAAGCATAGTATGTACCAATCTTTGCGGATTCACTAACTTCCGATTAGTTATCCTATGATCAGGAACTGTTTAAGTCTAGAGTTATCATCTTCTAGATCTCACTATTACAATCTCATTATAATTCTAGAAGCTTTACTCTAAACTATGGAACATCTTATTTAAAAACACTTTAAATAGATAAAGCCCGTAATAAAAACAAAACAAGTCTTTTATTAATATAAACGAAATCAAATAAGAATACAAGAAAGTTCTTCCTAACTCATCATACATGATTGGATTTAGGACAAAACACTTTCAATCTCCCACTTGCACTAAAGCCAATCACCCTGGTATCTAATACCCATCTTCTCTTTATGACGATCAAAGTGAATCTGAGACAATGACTTTGTGAGTGGGTCTGCTACGTTGTTATGTGTGTCAACTCTCTCAATCTTGACATCTCCTCTTTCAATGATTTCCCTAATCAAATGAAAGCGCCGCAAAACATGTTTGGAATTTTTATGAGACCTAGGTTCCTTGGCTTGTGCTATTGCTGCGTTGTTATCACAATACATCACAATAGGCTCCTCAATGCTAGGAACAACTCCCAACTCAGAAACAAATTTCCTCATCCAAACGGCTTCTTTTGCAGCCTCACTTGCAGCTATATACTCTGCTTCCGCTGTGGAGTCAGCTGTTGTAGACTGTTTGGAACTCTTCCAACTAATCGCTCCACCATTCAGAGTAAACACGTACCCTGACATGGATGTGCTATCATCACTTTCTGATTGAAAACTAGAGTCAGTATAACCCTCTATTTTCAACTCAGATCCACCAAAAACAAGAAAAATATCCTTAGTCCTTCGCAAATACTTAAGGATGTTCTTCACTGCTTTCCAGTGGTCTTCACCTGGATTGGACTGATATCTGCTCGTCACACTAATTGAATGAGCAACATCAGGCCTAGTACATAACATCGCGTACATGATAGATCCTATTGCCGAAGCATAAGGAATCTTACTCATACGCTCCCTTTCTTCAGGTGTCTTAGGAGACATCTTCTTGGAAAGGGATACTCCATGGCTCATTGGTATGAGACCTCTCTTGGAGTTTTCCATGCTGAACCTTTTAAGCACTTTCTCGATGTATGTACCCTGGGTAAGACCTATCATTCTTCTAGATCTATCTCTATAGATCTTCATACCGAGAATGTAGGATGCTTCTCCCATGTCCTTCATAGTGAAGTTCTTTGATAGCCACACTTTGACTGATTGTAGCATCGGTATATCATTTCCTATAAGAAGTATGTCATCCACATACAATACAAGAAATGTTACCGCGCTCCCATTAACCTTCTTGTAGACACATGGTTCATCTATGTTTTTGATAAAACCAAACTCTTTGATTGTCTCATCAAAATGAATGTTCCATCTACGAGAAGCTTGCTTTAACCCATATATGGTTCGTTGCAACTTACACACTAGGTGTTCATTCCCTTTGGAAACAAAACCCTCTGGCTGTGTCATATACACTTCCTCTTCAAGTTTCCCATTGAGGAAGGCCGTTTTCACGTCCATTTGCCAGATCTCATAGTCGTAGTAAGCAGCAATCGCAAGCAAAATCCGAATTGATTTTAACAGGGCTACAGGCGAAAAAGTTTCATCAAAGTCAATCCCTTGCCTTTGTCTGAATCCTTTTGCCACGAGCCTGGCCTTATAGGTCTCCACCTGGCCATCTGCTCCAATCTTTCTCTTGTATACCCATTTGCACCCAATAGGCTTCACATCTTTAGGTGCTTCAACCAAAGTCCAAACTTGGTTGGTATACATAGATTCCATTTCGGATTTCATGGCACTCTGCCATTTCTCTGAGTCAATACTACTCATAGCCTCATTATAGGTCATAGGGTCGTCATCATCAATAATTGACAACTCATTGTCATTCTCAATGACAAGGCCATAATACCTCTCAGGTTGGCGAGACACTCTCTCTGACCTACGAATGGGCTGTTCCACAGAAGGTTGTTCTTTCTGAATAGGTACTTCCTCTTGAACCGTAGTAGTTTGTGCTTCTTGAACTTCATCAAGTTCAATTTTGCTCCCACTGTTTCCTTCAAGGATAAACTGTTTTTCCAAGAAGGTAGCATGTCTGGAGACAAACACCCTATGATCGGTGTAAAAGTAATACCCTAAAGTCTCTTTAGGATATCCCACAAACCTACATTTTACGGATCGAGATTCCAGCTTATCAGGGTCGACTTTCTTGACATAAGCTGGACATCCCCAAATCTTAACGTGTTTAAGACTCGGTTTCCTTTCTTTCCATATCTCATATGGAGTTTGAGGAACAGATTTGGAAGGCACCTTATTCAGTAAATATGCTGAGGTTTCCAATGCATAACCCCAAAGTGATACTGGAAGATCTGCATAGCTCATCATGGATCGAACCATGTCTAACAAAGTTCGATTTCTCCTTTCAGATACCTCATTCAACTGTGGAGTATATGGAGGAGTCCACTGAGAGACTATACCATTTTCTTTGAGATAATCTAGAAACTCTCCACTCAAGTATTCACCACCTCGATCTGATCGAAGAGTTTTAATACTATGTTTGGTTTGTTTCTCCACTTCATTCTTATATTCTTTGAACTTTTCAAAGGCTTCAGACTTGTGTTTCATCAAATACACATATCCGAATCTAGATCGATCATCTGTGAAAGTAATGAAGTACGAAAATCCACCCATGGCTTGCGTAGACATCGGTCCACATACATCTGTGTGTACCAATCCTAGCAAATCTGCAGCCCTCTCTCCATGTCCACTAAATGGAGATTTGGTCATTTTACCCAATAGACAAGACTCGCATGTAGGATATGATTCAAAATCAAAGGGGTCAAGTAACCCTTCCTTATGCAATGTCCGAAGTCTATTTTCACTAATATGACCAAGTCTGCAGTGCCACAAATAGGTGAGATTTTCATCATCCCTTTTCCTTTTATTAGCACGTTCAATTTGTAGTAAATTATGCTCTACGTCACATACATACAGACCATTATTTAAAATACCACTACCATAAAGAACATTATCTCTAAGAATTGAACATTTATTATTCTGAATAACAAACGAAAATCCAGCCAAGTCTAACATAGGAATAGAAATAATATTCCTCACAATCGAGGGAACAAAATAACAATTATTTAAAACAATAGTCTTGCCCGTAGGTATATGTAAATCAAATGATCCTACAGCTTCAGCAGCAACTCTTGCTCCATTTCCCATCTGTAGAATCACTTCCTCTTCCTCAAGAGTCCTACTTCTCCTTAGTCCCTGCAACGAATTGCAAATGTGAGAACCACAGGCGGTATCTAATACCCAAGTAGAAATTTGATTTAATGACATATTCACTTCAATCATGAACATACCTGAACCAGAAGCGGCAGTCTCACTACCCTTCTTCTTTTTCAACTCTGCAAGGTAAGCCTTGCAGTTCCTCTTCCAGTGCCCCACCTTGTTACAGTGGAAGCAAACAGCTTTGCTCTTGGGGTCTTCAGCTTTTGGTGGAACCGGCTTTTTCTCACCTACTTTCTTCTTCTTGGGAGGGTTCTTCTTCCTTTTCTTAGGATTGGAACCTTCACCAATTAGAAGAACAGAACTCTTCTTAGAGGGAAAATTCGATTCCGCAGTCTTCAACATGTTGTGGAGTTCAGCCAGGATGACGTCCAGCTTATTCATGTGAAAGTTCACAACAAACTGCGAAAACGAATCTGGGAGCGATTGCAAGACCAAGTCTTGGTTTAGCTCCCCATCCATGACAAAACCAAGTTGTCCAAGACGTTCAATCAAATTGATCATCTTAAGTACATGGTCATTCACAGATGTTCCCTCAGACATCCTACAACGGAACAGCTCCTTCGATATCTCATATCGAGCTGTCCTCCCTGCCACATCATACAACTCTTGTAGATGTGTTAGGATAGTGTGAGCATCCATATGCTCATGCTGCTTCTGTAGCTCAACGTTCATGGAAGCTAGCATGATACATTGAGCAACATTTGCATCATCTATCCACTTACGATACACAACATGTTCATCATCATGTGCATCATCAGCAGGTTCAGTAGGCTTAGGTGAGTTAAGCACATATTCCAGCTTCTCAACCCTGAGAACAATTTTCAGGTTTCGAAGCCAGTCAGCAAAATTGGGACCAGTCAATTTGTGAGCATCCAGTATGCTCCGGAGTGATAGTGCGGAAGACATAATGTATATAGTAAATCTGTAAATGATAAACACATAACAACACTTAGCAAATATTCAATTTCATTTTAAAATACTATATGAATCGGGTCTTTATTCATAAGTGGCTCCCACTAGTTTATCTAATTTATACAACCCCCTAAGTGGAAAAATTAAGCATTCATAATGCTAGTGGGTTTAGGGATCCTACATTCCATCACACAACCTCGGCTGTGGCACGAAACGCCATGTGATGTTCAGTAGGCAGACAACTCTTGTCAATTACATCTCATGTTATTCCCTAATAAAACTTTAGCCTCTTGAATAATTGAGTCACGGCTGTAGCACGACAAACTCAATATTCTAAGTCAAGTCTAACCCAACATTTCGTACAATTGAATCAGTCTCCAATAGCCCACGGCTGTGGCACGTAACGACCATTAGATTCTAATTCATTGTACACATCTCTATGTAATAGACAAGTATTTCTTATCTCGAAATCAAAGCCCTCGGCTGTAGCACGAAACGACAATGATTCAAAAATAAGAACTACTCTCTACCATGTTGGAAGGCTATGACCGACACAAGCCCGTTGTGTCATTGGCCAATTACTACTTGATATTATTTAATTTTAGAGGGATTATATTATGTTACAACCATAATCATATTACTAGGAGATTCTCTTTTTCTTGAACAAAATACAATTATGATATTTAAATGAAAAATTCCCAGTGTGTTGGAGGGGTCACATCGGTCCCGCTTAAAACCCAACGGCCTAGACAGAAATTTTCATTTTCAACATCAAAAGAGTATTTCACTCTATGTTTCATAAACATAAGAATCTCATGGTTGTACTCATAACATTATTGTTAAGGCAATAAACGATTCATATTCTAGATTTTCTAGAGCACGCCTTATATTGATTTAAGTTCACCTAAATCTATCATCGCATGGTAAATCTAGGCATATATCTCATATATAAAAATAAATAAACAAGTAAGCATGCAAGTAATATCATGTCATACAATGATATAATGATGTATGGATTTATTATAGTATTTAAAAGCAATTAAAACAATTAATACATGCTTTAAAACACATCCGGGAATATAAACAGTTCCAAACTTTTATATAAAAAATATTTGACCACTCCATTAGATCCGTCTCGGAAAAACGAATCCAACGGTATATTGCACGCCCAAAACGGAGTTACCAAACTCCCAAAAAATCAAATTTAATGTGGACAGAGGGGCTGTAACGCATGACGCTCATGCGTTACAACAATTAAAAGCTATTAATTGTGTAACGCATGACGCCCATGCGTTACAAGGTCTGCGCGCGCGGCCAGCAGCAGTTTTTTTTTTTTTTTTAAAATTATATATTATTGTAACTCCTCTAGCTTTTATTACACTAAAAAAAACACAATTAATAAAAAAAACATTTTTTTATTTAATGCTAAGTAAGTTACAACATTTCTATGCTATAAAGCATTTAAAACACACAAAAAAAAAACTGCCTAGCCATTAATGCATTTATTGTTATTATTATTTCATTTTAATATTAATAAATTAATTAACAATTAATTAATAAATTAATAAAAAATCAAAATAATATGATTTCTGAAATCAAACAAAAGCAAAAATAAGCAAGTATCTATGGGGTCCTTGTGCAAATTTTAATTCATATATTTCAACATGCATAATTATTTTATGAATTTTAATTAAAACAATTTTAAAAAATTCATATCAAATAATCTACACATCACAAAATTATGAAAAAAATACCTAGATGATCCACAACACTTGTAGAACCCAGATCAATGGTCAAAATCTCATGCAAATCATATTTCGAATTAATTCATAATTAAATCTAAATATACTTGCAAAAATCATAATAAATCCATACATGCATCAAAAAATCTAAAATTTTCACATGATTCTCTATATGCAACAACCTTGCTCTGATACCATTGAAGGAATATAAGGATGAGCGGAAGCATGAAATAACATTTTATTTCGTAAAATCCATATATCGCACATATAGAAAACTGTAAAATGATGTGGAATCAAAATCTTACCTTGAAAAATCGAAGCTTTGAATCGAGATGATCGTTAGCAGTAGCTTCTCAGAGTGTGAAGCCCTCTACCGGTATCCACCAAGAATAATTCTTCGATGAAGCTTTTTATAAAACTTGAAGCTTTATAAAAATGGAGGTTTTCCTTTTTCTTTTGAGAGAGAGAGAGAGATGAAGAAGAAGGAGAGGCAACTAGGTTTTTCACAAAAACAAAAGTGTATCTAACTCATCTCATCTCATCCTTTATATAGGGCTCAAGTAGGGTTAATATATTTAATATATCAATATATATTAATATATAAATCCCTCACTTTCTCTTATAAAATGTTTAAATAATAATTAAAACTATTTTAATCATTATTATTATTCTCTCTCAAAATACCTTCATCAATAAATTAATCTTTTTATGGTGTGACCCTGTAGGTTCAATATTAAGCCGGTAGTAGAAATAAATAATAATAAACTTTTTATTTATTATTTATATGAATTCTAAAATTCATTAAATATAATTAACTGATTAATTATATTTATTCTACATCGTGAGTGATGCTTCTCAACATATCGCGACTATCCGGATAATATGAATTCACTGCTTAGAATACCAAGAACCTGTCAGTGACTAGTTACAGTACAATCAATTCCTTCTACCCTACAATATCCCGATTAAATACAAGGCACGGAACTCGTGTCAAGCCTATCAGATTTAATCATATGATTTCTTATTCATAATGCAAAGTTCATATTAATGCAAATTAGAAACTCCTTTCTAATTTCATTCACTCTGGCCAGAGATTCCAGAACTCGCATACTAAGAATAACATAGGATATTCACTTCCTATACTGGAAGGGGTAGATCCTCTATTGACGTTAACTATCTCCATACACAAATCCCTATGCCCAGAATAGACCTAATGGATGTCCTTGAGACTAAGGACTAAACCAAAGCACAGTTCATTATATACAAGATAACTTTAACGATCTCAAGTCTAAGGACACTTGTACAACTATCACTCAGTGAACAACTATCGACACGTGAGTAATCTCCATTAGTTGTCCAACTACTCGAGTCATGTTCAGTGAACTTATTCCCTAATAAGCACCTACATACTAGCTATAGTGTCACCACACAAATGCCTATGAGAACAGACATCCTCCTGAAGGGAGCAAGCATAGTATGTACCAATCTTTGCGGATTCACTAACTTCCGATTAGTTATCCTATGATCAGGAACTGTTTAAGTCTAGAGTTATCATCTTCTAGATCTCACTATTACAATCTCATTATAATTCTAGAAGCTTTACTCTAAACTATGGAACATCTTATTTAAAAACACTTTAAATAGATAAAGCCCGTAATAAAAACAAAACAAGTCTTTTATTAATATAAACGAAATCAAATAAGAATACAAGAAAGTTCTTCGTAACTCATCATACATGATTGGATTTAGGACAAAACACTTTCACCTCTAAGATCTCAACATCAGGACAGCAAAAGTTGAATAACAATTGACAAAATCTAGAGAAATAAACAACATTCCTATTCTCTAGCATTTTCTCACCAATATTAGTTAAAACTAGCCTAGAAACATCAAAATTACTTCCATAAAGAAGAGAATACCCGATTTGCAGACTATCAGTGGGAATTGCATCCCAATTCGTGCACTTCTTTCCAAAAGCCCTGGTGATGCAATCGAAAAAGAAACTCCATTCCTTGCGCAAAAACGGCCTTTTCAGTTGACCAATCTTTGTCAATGGTCCAGAGTAGCCTATTTCTCTCATCATTCTAACCAACTCAAAATCACCAATAGAGATTGTGAAAGCATTGAAATCCTCAAGACCCAAAGCATCACAAACAGTAGTTGGAGTAACTATAAACTCGTCTCCTTGAAATTCAAAAATTATGGACGGAGACCCAGACTCTCCTCCATTATCATAAGTGCCTGTCTGCCAAAGAGTCCTGATTTGAGATGCAGACAGCTTCAACGGTGCGGTGAGAGCAGTGCCAACATCAGAGTTTGACAAGAAATTCTGAATCAAATGAAACGCCTCCGGTGCGTTCTCATTTGCCAAAGGAGCTGAATAATTATTAGGAACAAATTCTAACCCAGAAGCAGTAAACATTGTAGTAGCCATTAGAAAAGTTTAGAAGTAAGCAAGAAATAAGACAGAGAAAAGTGTAGAATGGATGCAGTGAAAGTGTTTGAGACAGTGTTTGTGAGTACAAGATGAAGTGTGTAAAAGAATGAACCGTTTATGTGTAGTAAGTTTAAATAATGACTGTGAAAATTAAAACTCAATCGTTTTAATCATTACTACACACAGCAGGCGTCTTTGAAAAATGTGTGAGTGGGACAGATGTCAAACAAAGCATACGCTGACAGCTGTATGTAACAACTTCCAATACACACGCGCAGTAAAAATAGCCATAATTACCGCTTTTCACATTGTTCAAAACACTCATCCTCTTTCTCCTCTGTTTAATACAAATATGAACCGTTTGTAATCATACTCTTTCAAATTTCTAAACAAATGTCTAATCTCAAAATTATAAAATGTCTGAAACAAGGAAATCATTTTAACCATCAGAGATTATAACAAAATTACCTCGGCGTATTTCACACAATACATCAGTGTTTACCATTTATCCTTCTTTGTCAATAAACTCTTTTCTCAAACTGTACAGGTGTGTAGAATTGTGTGTGCAATAGCAGAGTTTACCGAAATCAATATTTAGATCATCTCAAAGTGCATAAAATCCACAAACTTAAGCAGTAAAAACTGGTTGCCTAAACTCTCATGTAAAACATAAAATCTGATTTTTATATCTAAACTCTGTATACTGATATCCTTTCATTTGAATATATCTTTTATTTTTCACCCCCTTTATATATATATATATATATATATATATATATATATATATATATATTTTTTTTTTTCCAGTAATCAGTGGTTGGCACTAGTCACCAAAAATCAAAGATTTTAGCCCTTATTTCATACAATAAGTTCCTGGATCGTCCTAGGCACAACATGATCTCAAAGGAATTTTTGCTCTTTTTGGTATCTTTTGATTTGAGGGTGAATTATTTACAATTAATAATCAGAGTTTAGACTTTTCATCAGTTAATGCAATTAATTTATGAGAGAAAATGCAAACAGCTAATACAATCTCAGTGTATAGGATCAATAAACTAAGAGATGGTATAAATATAGAGACAGTATCATGCTGTGTTAACTTACTACACATATTTGAGATCAGAATCTATACAACTCTTAAGGATTCATAATTACTTACTGAGAATTATGTTTCATACAAATTTCTTCATTGGTCCATATGTTTCAGACAAAATTACAATCAGAGTATAGCATTAGACTGTAACTATCAGAGTATGACCAACACTTTATGACTAACAGAGTTTAGCATCAGAGTTTACTTTCAGAGTTTATGACACTGGTACTCATAACAGTTAATACATGCAAGGAATCATGAGCATAAAAATCAAACATGTATAGTTTTTGAGTCTAACCCGTATCTCTAGTCAAAACCAGAGATCATTCCAAGTTCATTTACCAATCTTGTAAAAGTAGCTTCACTCAAAGGTTTGGTGAAGATATCTGCAAGTTGTTGGTCTGTAGACACAAAATGAAGCTCAATGTTTCCTTCCTCCACATGTTCCCTGATAAAATGATACCTTATGCTGATGTGCTTGGTCATGGAATGTTGTACTGGGTTACCTGTCATAGAAATAGCACTTTGGTTATCACAGTAAATAGGTATTTTAGAGTACCTTAACCCATAATCCAGCAACTGATTCTTCATCCATAAAATCTGTGCACAACAGCTACCAGCAGCTATATACTCTGCTTCTGCAGTGGATGTGGAGATTGACTTCTGTTTCTTGCTATACCAAGAAACCAATCTGTCACCTAAGAATTGACAGCTGCCACTTGTACTTTTTCTGTCTATCTTACAGCCTGCAAAATCTGCATCAGAGTAACCAATTAGCTTAAACTCTGATTCTCTAGGATACCACAAACCCAAGGTTATGGTTCCTTTGAGATATTTGAAAATCCTTTTTACAGCTGTTAGATGAGGCTCTCTGGGATCTGCTTGAAATCTTGCACAAAGACATGTGGCATACATGATATCAGGTCTACTTGCTGTGAGATACAGAAGAGACCCTATCATGCCTCTATAGGTTGTCATATCCACTGTAGCACCTGTGTCTTTGTCTAGCTTTGTTGCTGTAGCCATGGGAGTTGGAGCAGATGAACTATCAAGCATACCAAATTTCTTTAGAAGATTTCTGGTATACTTTGCTTGATTGATAAAAATCCCATCATCTGTTTGCTTGACCTGTAAGCCTAGAAAATAACTAAGCTCTCCCATCATGCTCATTTGGTACCTGGACTGTATAAGCTTTGCAAACTTCTTACAAAGTTTGTCATTAGTAGATCCAAAAATAATATCATCTACATAAATCTGAACTAAAAGCAAATTATCACCAGAATTGAAATAAAACAAAGTTTTATCAATTGTACCTCTTGTGAACCCACTTTCTAAAAGAAATTAAGCAAGAGTTTCATACCATGCTCTTGGTGCTTGCTTTAGTCCATATAATGCCTTGTCAAGCCTGTAGACATAATCTGGATGCTTGGAATCTACAAATCCTGGTGGTTGTTCAACAAACACTTCTTCTTCAAGCTTCCCATTGAGAAAAGCATAGTTCTGGCTGCTTCAATTAAAGTTCTGTTCTTTCTTTCAACTACACCATTTTGCTATGGAGTTCCAGGTGCAGAAAATTCTTGTTTCACTCCTCTTTCCTTGCAGAAAGCTTCCATGATTGAGTTTCTGAATTCAGTTCCATTATCACTCCTTATAATTTTGACTTTGTGCTGTGATCCTTTGTCCAGTAGATTTACATGATCCATCAGAATTTGAGCAGTTTCATCCTTCTTTGATAAGAAATACACCCATGTATATCTAGTATATTCATCAACAATTACTAGAGCATATTTCTTTCTGCCCATAGACATCACATTCACTGGTCCAAAGAGATCAACATGTAGAAGATGATAAGGTTCCACTACTGAAGATTCAGATTTGCTCTTGAAAGATGACTTCCTTTGCTTGGCCTTTTGACAAGAATCACATAGGCCATCTAGACTGAGTATTGATTTTGGGAGTCCTCTTACAAGATCCTTTCTTATTAGCTCATTGATGTTGTTCAAATTGAGATGAGAGAGCTTCTTATGCCAATTCCAACTCTCTTCATTTGACATTCTTGCAGTCAGACACACTGTTTTTCCATCAGAGTTTGTTACCAAACTTGCTTCATAAATGTTGTTGCGCCTGTGTCCAACTAGAACAACTTTTCCAGTAGATTTACTGATAACTTCACAGTGTTCAGTATGAAAATCTACATGGTTTCCTCTGTCACAGATTTGACTCACAGATAGCAGATTATGCTTGAGTCCTGAGACTAGAGCTACATTCGTGATGATGACACTTCCAAGATTGATATTGCCATATCCCATAGTACGTCCTATGTTGCCATCTCCATAGGAAACCTTTGGGCCAGCCTTCTCCTCAAAATCTGATAGCAGGGCTTTATTTCCAGTCATGTGTCCTGAGCATCCACTGTCCAAGATAAGGGTGCTCTCTTTTATGCCCTGCAATCACAACCAATTACAAAGAGTTAGTTTTAAGGATCCAGACTTGCTTGGATCCTTTGGATTTCTTAACATTGTTAGCTTTTGCAGCGGAATCACTATCAACAGAGTTTAAACTAACATTGTCAGACTTTACACTTGCAGAGTTTGCTCTAACCCACTTCAGATTGGGTTTTAGCTCATAGTAATTGTGATAAATAGCATGATAACTCTTACAAGTATAAATAGAATGCCAAGTGCTCCCACAGTGTGTGCATAAAGTCTGTGGTTTAACCCTTACATAATCATTCTTTACTCCTGATGTAGAAGGTAAAGAATTAATATCTTTGTTCTTATTACAAAATCTAGCAAGATGGTTAGTACTACCACAGTTATAACATGTTTTCCTTGGAGCTACATCAGTAGGAAAATGATTATTTCTTTTATTTATGCCTAGCTTTCCATTCCTATTCTTCTTGGACCCTTTTGGTTTCATGGCAGACTTTACCTCTTTGAGCTTGTGATTGAACTGTTTTCCTGTCATCAAGCCAACATTAACCTGTTTTTCACAAGTTTTTACTGGCTTTCTAACAGCTTCTATTTCCATAAGATTTTCTGTTATAATATTTTCCTGTCTTTCACAGGTTTCATCTGATTCCATATCAGCTTCTCTTACTATAACAGATTTAAACTTAGTGGACTCTGGAACAAATTTCACAGGTTTAAGTTGTGGTTTAACCTTAATCTTGTCTTTAAACCTCAGTTCATCATTTTCACAATAGCCTAAACCTACAGAATCTGTCTGAAACACTTGATGAGTGTCTCTTCCAGAGTCTGTCCAAGTCTTGATTATTTTTCTTTCTTTTTCTAGATCAGATTCGAGCTGCTTATATCTCTTAAGCAATTCATGTTCAACATAAACAGCATCATCTCTCTCCTTTTGAATCTGCTTCATATTTTCAAGTTCTCCTTCAAGAAACTTGTTTCTTTCTTTAAGGCTAAGATTCTCAGATTTAATTCTCTCATTCTCTAAAGTCTGATCCCTATAACTAACATGTACGCTTTTCAGATATACTCTTAACTCAGATATATTATCAGTATCATAAGCATAAGTAGTTAGGGGTACCTTATTTTCAGATGATTCAGTCTCATCTTTGACAGTTTCCATAAGAGCATAATTTACTCCTTCATCAGAGTCTGAAGTATCTGCCCAGTCTTTGCCTTTAGAGATGAGTGCTTTCTCAGATTTTCCTTTCTTGCACTCTGGGGCATAGTGACCCATCTCCTTACACTTGTAGCACTGGATTTCAGATTTATCCTTCTTGCCAGACTTGGTCTCCCTTCCATCAGACTTTCTAAAACTTTTCCTTTCAGAGTTTGAATCTTTCCTTGAGAATCTCTTTCCTTTCTTGAAGTTCTTGAATCCCATCTTCTTAAAGGTCTTCACCATCAATGCAGCCATTTGCATCATCTGTTCTTCATCATCCTCAGAGTCAAAAGCTTCATCATCAGTGTTTGAGCCATCATCAGTGTTTGATGACTCACTGTCAGATTTAATGACTAAAGCCTTTCCCTTGGCTTTCTTCCTTGATGATTCCTTCTTGATGGGCTTCTCCTCAACTTTGAGAGCAACAGATTTTGTCTTCTTGCTTGATCTTCTGTTTCTTTGTTCTATTTCCAATTCATGAGTTTTCAGTAACCCATAAATCTCATCAAGTTCAGTTTCAGCAAGTTCGTAATTATCTCTTATAGTTGTTGCCTTCAAATCCCATCTTTCAGGTAAAGATAAGAGAAATTTGAGATTTGATTCTTCAAGATCATATTCTTTATCAACTAGAGATAAATCATTCAGCAGTTTACAGAATCTGTCATATGTCTCAGTCAAGGTTTCATTGGCTCTTGAATCAAAGTGCTCATACTCCTGAGTGAGTATAGTTTTCCTGTTTTTCTTTATAGCAGTGGTTCCTTGACACCTGACTTCCAAAGCATCCCAGATTTCTTTTGCAGTTTTGCAACCAATTACTCTGTTAGACATAACATTATCTAATGCACTGTGGAGAAGATGTCTAACCTTTGCATCTTTTGCAATTGATGAGATGTCCTCAGGAGTCATATCTTTCTTTTCCTTTGGAACAGTCTTTTGTTCTTGACCATCAACAACAGGAGACAATTTAGTCGGCATATGAGGACCATCATAGATTCTGTCAAGATATTCTGGATCTGTAGCCTCCAGAAACATGGTCATCTTCACCTTCCAAATTGGATACTCCACTGGCCTGAGAATTGGAACCCTGATTGTTTCATACCGACTCACAGAATTAGGTTTAACCTGTTTAACCTTGGGAGGAGCTTGATTTTCTTCAGACATGATTATTACTGTGTTTGAATCGAAAAACTGTATATATTAAACAGCCTTGGCTCTGATACCAATTGTTAGGCCGAATACACAATATAATCAAGTATGTATGAGAATAACAATCAAGAACACAAGTTTGTAAATCAACAAACTGTAATTATATTAACAGCTTCTCTCTTTATGATGTTAATGAATCACAAAGAGCTTCTAGGTTACAAGAATAATGTTTTCAATTATCGCATTCCTTCTAGGGATAGCCTATATGTGTTTATATAGTACACAGTTACAATCAATCTCTAATTGATACTCCTACAAATTAGCTATACAATTTGTAATCAATTAGAATTGCTTCAGTCCTCTGTCCAGTCTCCTTAGCTGTATCAATATATTCTGCTTCTTTCCATCTTCAGAATATATTGCTTCTAGAATCTTCATGATATGCACCGACAGCTAAATCAACTTTCACCCTGTCAGACTTTAACAAACTCTGACCGGCTTCCATGTAAACTCTGATAAGTACTTCAGACTAAACTCTGAACAGTACCTGTTACTTAAACACTGATTAAACAAACATCAGCAATTATATCTAACATTCTCTCTAGAGCCCTGGCCTATATATATATATATATATATATATATATATATATATATATATATATATATATATATATATATATATATATATATATCAATACTATTATATAATAGACGAAACATTAAAAGTTTGGTTGGTCGGTATGGTACGTTGTGATTTTACTTAATTGCCCTATTTCGTGTTTTTACTTAATTAACCTTACTTATTTATAGAAATATATTATTAAATAATAATATTACCTATTTATAACCAATTACCTTTTTTTCCCTAAAATACATTATTTTTTCTAACAAATTCCCCTACTTTTTCAAACATGACAATTACCTTTTTTAACTAAAACATGTTAGTTTTTCTATTTTTTCTTACTAAAACCCCTCATTTTCCAAAACTATCACGGGCAAATCTTTAGTTATTTATTTTTAAACCTATAATATTATAATTATTTTTTTAAAAGTTTACATATTTTTATATATCTACTTTTTTTTTTTGAATAAAACATATCTACTTATTTTTTTTAACAAATGCAATCACTAAGAATATTAAAATATAAATAATCAAATACCTATTTATAACCAATTACTCTAAAACACATTATAGATTTTTTCTAACAAAGTCCCTTCTTTTCTAAATATATCACGGGAAATTGTTTTTTCAATTTATTTTTTCAAATTTTCTCACTAAAATTCATTTTTTTTTTCCAAAAATATCATTTGAAACCCTTTTCTTATTTATTTCAAAACGAATTTAAATAATTTAAATTATTAAATTTTAAAACCTCATTTTCCAAAAATATCACGGGTATTTACCTTTTTAAACTAAATCTATGTTACATTTTTTATTTTTTCTTACTAAAACCCCTCATTTTCCAAAAATATAACGGGCAAACCCTTACTTATTTATTTTAAAATCTGTTTTAATGTTTTTAATTAATTAAAAGTATTTAGTTATTTTAACATGCCTATTTATTTTTTTAAGAAATACAATTAATAAAATATTAAAAATATAATAATAAAATAACAATTAACAATCCGTGCATCGCACGGGTTTTAAGCTAGTATATATATATATATGAAAGAAGTACGATCTTTTGTAACTAAATAATTGTAAAGGAAAACATGAGTCAATTTTATCTATTTTTAGAAGATTTTCGTATATAAATCTCTTTTATGTTATAGACGAATTTATGTTAATAGTAACATGAACATATAAAATGTGATTATAAAAATTAAAATATTGACAAAAAAATATACTCCCTCTGTATCTCTCATTTCTTTACCCTTTCCTTTTTCGTACGTCCCTCTCATTTATTTACATACTAAAAATAGTAACATTTTATAATATAAAATTCAATCACATTCACTAATTTACTCCACTATACCTAATTATACTCACTTTATACATTAAATATTGATTGGTACCATCATTTTCTTCATTTTTCTTATTAATTTACATTTTTTTTAAGTTTGAGCCGTTACCTACCGAGGGAGTAATAAGTAACCAAGTTTTAGAAATGGCTACTCAAAGTGAAAGAGCAAAATGGTCTTCAAAAATCTAAATATGCAAGTTTCTTAGAGCAAGTCAAACAGCTTACTTATATCATGTCCTAAGCTCAAATATAAGTAATTTAGCAAAAAATGGTGCTCCAACAATGTCCTAGTGGTTACCTAAATCACTAGGACATCCATCTCATTACCTATTAATAAGTAACCACTAACCATTACCTATTTAATTTTCATAAATAAAAAATTCACTTCTCTCCTTTTCTACATTTCTTTTCTCTCTCTTTCTTCCATTTTTTTTTCTCTCTTTTCAAATATATTATAATAATAATAATAGGGAATGGATATAAGTAATGTTGTTGGAGTTCCTACAAGAAATCAAGTCCCTAAATCACTAGAACACATAATATCCTATATATAATTAGCATAAGAGAGTTTAAGTGTTTTGGTCGTCAGGGCTAAATTGTGCATCGCACGGGTATAAAGCTAGTTATTATATAATATTTATAAGTAACCAACTAGGACATTGTTGGAATTGCGGTTAGCAGCTTACTTTTTGAACCATATCTTAACAAAAACATGTGCAGTTGACACAGTTGTATATGCATATGTAGGGGTGAGCGCGGGTCGGATCGGTTCGGTTTTAGGTTAAAACCGAAACCGAAACCGCATATCCTCGGTTTTTAAAATCGAAAATCGAAACCGCAACCGAAATCGTCGGTTCGGTTTCGGTTTTAAAATGATCGGATCGGTTACAATCGGTTCGGTTTCGGTTTTAAATCTGTCTCAAATAAACATAACAAAATAAATAAAATGACTTCGAATTTTTAAGCTTGCAAAGTTACAAATTATTTTTTCGTCCAAAATAAACATACAAAGTTTTCATAATAAATTATTTAAGTCCAACATGATCCGAGAATAATGAAAATTTAACATGATCTTCAAAAATATTTTCTTTGAAATGTATATAAGACAATGTTAGAAATTCAACAATCTCGAGTCTATCTGAAGTCTTTGTATAAGTAAAGAGTTTTTCTAGGAAAGCCAAGAAAAATCGTCACATCCAAAAATAAAGCAACATATAAAACACCTAGATATAGAAGTTTATTAAACTACATTTATTAATCAACTATTACAAATTAAAACTTCAAAAACAAGAACAAAATAGTATAATTATTAAAAGGAATGTCATGATCTTTATTAATCTACTCCTAGAATATATAATATATTTATTTCTTTATTTTTATTAATCGGATCGGTTCGGTTTTTTTCGGTTCGGTTTGGATCTAAAACCGAAACCTCAAGAACGGTTCGGTTTTTTAATTTTCGGTTTCGGTTTCGGTTCGGTTTCAACTCGGTTTCGGTTTTTTACGGTTCGATTTTTATCGGTTTCGGTTCGGTTTCGGTTTTAATTCAATTTTTTGCTCACCCCTATACATATGCATGTGTGCTACAAATAATTTAATACTCCTACAGCTTACTTTAGTATAGTTTATATCGACAATAATGTTGCACAAACAATAAGCTGGCTCTATCTGGTATATATAAAATACATTATGGAGTATCCAAATTGAGCACTTTAATTGTTTTTCTCGAAAGGAAGTGCTTTAATAAATTATATTACAATATGTTTAGGATCTGATTGGAGTTATAATACTGTGCATGGCTCACATATATGAAGTGTGCAACCCATTGACCTAGCAAGTTGCATTTACTTTATCATGGATTTTAATTTTGAATCTTTGTGCATTAACAAATAACAAGTCCAGCGAGAGAGAGTGGAGAAAGAAGAGAGCTGTGGTTTGTTTTATAGATAGTTCAGACATGGTTGTTGGGACTCCACTATCGAATTCTCGAATTGCCCAAATATGTGTTTATAAATGTAAGTTTGGAGTGGATCAAGTAGGTCAATCATATTGTAATCATTCAGGCATAGCACCCAGAAAACGACTGGACTTTGAGAGATCCAAAATCATTCCACAACTGGAGGGATAGCTCATCTTTGTGTAGACAAATTATTTAAATGGTTTCTGTCATGTGGCCACACTTAAATGAGGCTCCTCTTTCTGGACAGATGCAAAGGACAAGAGGTGAAAGCTGTGGACGTTACATTCATGCATATATCAGTGTGAGGTCCTAGTCCCCAATAATCGTTTGTTGAAATTATCTGTTCAATCGTGAAAAATTATTGTAAATAAGTTTAATACGAGAAATTGATGTAAATGCAGGAATCACATTACTTTATCCACAAAATATTTTTCAATTGTAGGATTCTTTCTTATGACGAAATTTTTTTGCGAATGGGTATTTTGCCAACTATGACTTATTATGGACCAACGTTCTTAATATTAATATACATATATATTTCATTTCAAAATACATGAACTGGTGCTAGAAAATTCAAGTCTTATAAATTAGCTACACCAACTGAGGTAAAACAAAGGATTAGCAAAAAAATGAAAGAAAAAACTGAAGTTAATTTAGAGGGGCGATTTAGTAAGAAATAAAAAGGGAAAAATCGCATAACTTGTGTGCTTCTATTTAATGACATTGATAAGATACATACATACATAAAAAGTTTTATCTTGACAACAAAAATCGCATAACTTGTGTGCTTTTATTTATTACAAGCATTTATTTTTTTATAAATAAATTTAACATCAAATTTTTTGTGAATGCAGGGAACCACATTACTTAGCCACGCTTAATATATAGTTTTTAGAAATTTTTTTTACTAGCTGATAACTCGGGTAAAGCAGGAGCTGCGATTAAAATATTAATCGAAACCAAGATGAAATCAAAAAAATAAAATTAAATCAATAAATTTTGAATTATATATTTAGAGAGAATAAGTCCGGGGTGAAATCAAATTAATAAATTTTAATTATTTAATCATGTAATTAATAAAATAAATAAATAAGTAGATTCGTCCCAAGCCGGTGACGATTTCCCCGAGGGAAAATCATGTGTCATTCTCCTTTTGACATTACCTATGGGCTATGCCCCTAGACAAAATACTCCTATTTTGTTTACTCACCCAACACAATATTCACTGATTTTTGAATGACGTGATTAATTCCAAATTAAATTCAATCATAATGTTTTTTCAAATTTCACATTTAAATAATCCGCTATTAATCTTTTCTTTTCATCATCATCCCCCCTCCGCCACAATCTCTGATCTATATTTTTACACACATTCCTATTTATACTCTCACACACACATTATAAAGCAAAAGGAACAAGTTTAAAGAAAATATATATATAAATCTTGCATAGATTTGTTGGATACAACACCATCCCCCCCTCCCACCCTCTCTATTAGTTGCAGAGAGGTGGGAGATCACATTCATCCCTCTCCTTTTCCCGCCATTTCTCCAGGTACCTCTCGTTCTCCTCTGTTTTTTGCATGTCTTGTTTTTTCTGTCATCAACTTTTCATTAATTACATCGTCATTTGCTCGAACCTTCGATGTTTGGTAATTAAGGACGGTGGATATCCGTTAGGCTAAGCCTTTCCCATCTATGACTTGTTTCCCTGCATTTATTTATCTATATGTATATAATGCATGCAATTGTAATCTTGGAGGTTGTTTGGATCTTGAAATTTCAATCCGGTTAACAGGAATGAGAATAAGGTTCTAATACATTTTTGTATTGAAATCTTATTTCCATTCCTATTAAACGGGGTGAAAATCCATGATCCAAACGGACACTTGATTTATTTACATATCTTTTCCAATACATGTTCATTCAAATGCAGCTTATATGTGTAGGTATATTTGTTTACAAATACTATTTTTTGTTTCTAATTGTAATAATGTTATAGTTATCGCTCTGTTTGACCAAACGTTTCACATTTTAATTAGACGTCGATACTTTTTAATTCTACATTCGGACCTCTATCGAAAGTTCTGTAGTGCATTCATTTGTACATGTCAGAAGGTATAGAAGATGATTTTAATTAATTCACAAATTCATGTATTCCACATGGAGTTCTATCTTATAAATATTAAGGAATTTTTTTTTGCTTTCATATCTTTCGTTTTATAATCAGGGATTTGTGCAGTTATCATCTTTGTGTTTTCGATATTACTATGCACATTTATTTTCTCTGGCCAGTTTAAGGGACTGATACGAAATTAAAAAAGAAAACGAAAAAGAGAGTATCTTTTCTGTACAATCTCAAATCCTATTCTCAGGGTTTCAAAGTATGAAATACTCATGAAAAACATTGGATTGTTGTAAGCTACTACGTACACTCCTTACAGATGTGTTGAGTTCTTTGGATATGGTAGGAGGGAACTGAAGTTGTTTTACGGTTCTTGGTTGAACTGAATATGAGTGCTACTGGTCAAGTATGTCCCAATGAAATATCAAAGTTTTTCGGACTATGCTATAAAATTGATAGCAAGGGACTAAAAATTTCAAATTCATATGGCGCTGTTGCTTAAAGTGTTTAGCATCTTTCTGATGCACATTTGAACTGCACGCGTATAGTCTGTGCTAAATAATGTTTTTTGTGCACATTTTGTATGATATTTGAGACAATCTTTTGCAAGGTCAATCAGTGCAAACTTGAGACTGTTTAGGATTCTTAAGTGATCATTATGGGCGCGTGCTCATCCAGGCCAAATTCAAGAAGGGTTGCTTCATTACCAGTTGCAGAAGTTAATTCAAGGAAAAGACACCATCGCCGATACAGAAAAGTTGGCAAGAAATTTTATAAACATGTCCTTTATGGACCAAAGAGAAGGACAAACAGTGTTGGTGGTTTAGATGATTTCTCAGTCAGTGAGATTGTTCAGACTACAACCACCCGCAGTAAATCTGAGGTTTCAAATTCAACTTTTCATCTCACGCAGTTGGAATGGCACCATGATCCAAAGGATGGCAGTGGTATATTCTAGTCTGGAATTGCACATTTTTTTATATGTTAACCTATGCTCAAGTATGACCAGAGTGGGTATCCTCATATTAAAATTTAAAGACCAGTACTCTCCTTGTTGTTACCACAAGAAAAGAGAGGTTCTGACCAACTAATGATATTTTCCTGCCAGTCCATCAGTTATGTACCACATAAATTATTGGAATACACACAAATATGCAATGGATGGTGCCATTTTCAGCGTAGCAGCACAATTACGAATCATAAATTGACCTCTGATTAGAGATACTGTACTCACAATTGTGTAGGATTTAGTACTTGGCAAAAGTTCCATTAGATGTGCCTAATTTTCTGTCAGTATCATTAACAAGATTAATTCGTTTAAGATTCCCATTTGCAGAAAGTTATTTTATATTTATTATTTGCACCCTTTCCAAATGTGAAAGTGCAATCACGTCAATTCTAGATAATCAACTCTAGGATTTTGTCGCTGCTTGCGCACCAACAAATTCCAAACACTGGCTATTTGAACTTATATTGTACATTAGCACCATAAGAAGCAAAAAAGATATGTATGTATCTTCTTCGACAGAGGTTTCTTTTCATTTACGGGATTACCTAAAGGTGATTTTCTTCCCTTATCATAATCATTGTTGTCTATAAAGTGATAATATTTTCCGAGGATTTAATATTTTGGTATGTTTAGGTTCTTGAATTTGCTCTCCCTCCATGTGTTAAATAACATTGTTAATATGAACTTAGAAGTCGCCTTTTAAATTGTAATAATTGTCGCCTTTCAACTTGTAATAATTGTTGTATATTTCTCTCGAGATTTTAGAATTTATTATTGAAAGAAAATTTTGACTCAAAAATGACATGTGATGTTAATGTTGCTGCAGTAATCTGCCAAGAGGAAGCATGGTTTGATACACTTAGCCTCTTGGATTCTGATTCAGATGATGAATTTAGTAGTGTGTACGGAGGTAATGGACATCGACACCTGGTCCATTTTACATTTTTCATCTTGTTCTCTGATGCTTAACGTCTAAAAGTTGACTAAAAAACCAAACCAATCATATCCAATATATCCCACTCAGAAGTAGGGTTTGGGAGAGTAAGATGTATGCAACTCTTGCCCCTAAACCTAGGAGTAGATTGGCTGTTTCAGTGAATAGGCTTTTGAGAAAAAATATTGGAAACTTGGAAGAGATTGGAAACGTAAAACCTAGATCCCTAGCAGGCTCCACCTTAAATATTAAAAAAAAATTGACAAATTACTTTTGCGTAAGTTTTATATATGAGATAATTTCTACTTAAGGTCTGTAAATGACACACTTTCAGTTGTGTATTATATGTAAACTTAATTGCGTCACCAGAAATTATATTCAGCTGATCTTTTTTGTGGCAGGCCACAACATCTCCCCCCCCACACACAAATATACTTCTTGTGCTGATTTATTCACCTATATTTATATTTCTGCTCTTTTCTTATCTAGACCTTATAGCTGATCGGCTGAGCAACTTTAAAGATTATCATGAAAGATTATTAAAGATAGATGGTGGTAGAACGGATATGTTACTCAACAAAGATGGACAGAGGGAGCTAAGTGGATTTCAAGAGAACGGAAAGAGGAAATCAACAGCAGTTATAAGGCTTTCGTTCAAGAGAAAATCTGTCGATGGTGATGAAACTAGTGACATCTGTAAGTATCCCATGAAGGACATTTCCTTAAGCTTAGATAATATGGGAACATTAAATGGACTGTGGTAGATTATTTTCAGTGGACCGCATTTGCATTTCTTAAATCTCCCTTTTCTTTACTAAATAAGAGTTGGTATCTGCTTTGCAGATTATCCTTCATGCTTATATCTACTTTATTTCTTAAAACCCACAAGGATAATTTCACTGCTGGGAGTCAGTTTGATATAAAAAATTCTCACCTTGATTCATAACCACAATATATAATAATGATCATTATCACATGATAATGTGCATAAGATATTTATTGAACAAGCATTAACCGGTGTAATTTTATGCAGGTGCATCAAAAAAGTTCTTATACCGTCCCACAGCAGGTCTCCAAATTCCATGTTGTAAAACTGAGATGTCGACTCCGGGATGTTGGACAAATATTGAACCTTCAACTTTTAAACTCCGTGGTGATAACTATTTTAAGTATGATTTCAATTCCAAGTTTACATTTAATATGTGGTTCTTCTTCATATGCTTGCATTACAATATATTATTGACAAATTAATGTGCAGAGATAAGAAGAAATTCCCTGCACCAAATTTTTGTCCTTATACACCAATTGGGGTCGATCTTTTTCTTTGCCCAAGGAAAGTCAATCACATCGCCCAGCACCTTGAGCTTCCTTCTTTTAAAAAGGACGGAGAGCTGCCTCCACTTCTCATTGTCAATATTCAGGTATTTGTATCATTGTTATGCTTTAGGGACTCGCTGGTTCTACTACTTGAAATATGGATGCCCTTATAGTATTGTTATTTTAAGCTGTCCCATTCATATATATTACATAAATAATATATCTTGTCATTCCTCTGGTTACAGTTGCCTACTTATCCCACTGCGATGTTCAACGGAGATAGCAACGGTGAAGGACTAAGCCTTGTATTATACTTCAAACTTTCAGAGACCTATGAGAAAGATATCTCAGCTCAGTTTCAGGAGACCGTCAAGGTACCATTCAGAACTGACTGTTGCCATCCCCAAAGCCTAGATTATTTGTGAACACAACTAGTGAACTAGTTGATTTATGGCTCTTAGAAACTGCTTAATCAATTGTCGGTTCGCTGTTATGTTTCCACTAAAGTATTATTGTTAAACTTTTGAAACATCTGATGTCTTAGCCTGTAAGTCCATAGAACCAGCATCTAGTACAATGGTGTACGGTGGCTTTTTCATGGTGCATTTAGCGACTGTTGTGCTAAATTGTACTCCCTCCATCACTGGGAACGAACAATACATATATTGCTTAAACTATGAGCCCTTTTTCTTATTATAATATATATAGACTTATTTCTTGTCCTTTATAGTCATTGCATCCACTTTATTTTTCAGTTCGCACTATGCTTTGGTGATTGAAAATGTTGATTTTGTTCTGCAGAGGTTAATTGAGGATGATATGGAAACGGTCAAAGGGTTTGCAAAGGAAAGCACAGTTCCTTTCAGAGAAAGGCTCAAGATCATGGTTGGTGTGGTTAATCCAGATGCTCTTGTATCCAATTCAACTGAAAGGAAGCTTCTAAATGCTTACAATGAAAAGCCAGTCCTCTCACGCCCACAACACAGCTTTTATCAGGTTTAGTATCTTTCTGTTTGTTGTGTGTTCTCATTTGAGAGAACAAAAAAGTGGGATGTAAATCTAACAAACCGATGAAAATTTTCCCTTTATATTATGTAAATTATTCCTCAGCAATGGTCTTTCAAACTATTTTCTGTTTGCTTGAGATTCCAGATGCAATGTCCAAAGCACAAATGTAGGATATTATTAAGTTGACATCTTGCTTTTATTCAGTTAATACCAATTCTCTGTTATCTTATGCAGGGATCCAACTACTTCGAGATTGACCTGGATATTCATCGGTTCAGCTATATAGCTAGGAGGGGACTAGAAGCATTTCGAGAACGATTGGCAAGCGGTATACTAGATCTTGGCTTAACAATCCAGGTATGACCACAATTCTTTGTTGACCAATCTGTAGTAGGCAAAGTTGGCTCTATGCAATGTATACCAACACATTGCGTAACTTATTAAGCCACTGAAGCCGCTACTTGAGCTAGGGGAATGTTGCAGATAACTCTTTTAAGAGAAGGCTTGAGACTTGATATCATGCTATAACTTAATCTTATCCAATTTTTTGAATCTCATCTTTGATTAAATCTATTGCAACATTCACACTGGAAATTTACTATTGTTACTAACGCATTGCTTATTAAAAACAATACAGGGTCAGAAACCCGAAGAACTGCCAGAGAAAGTGCTTTGCTGCCTCAGACTTAACCAGATTGACTTTGTCGATCGTGGCCAAATACCAACTATAGTTACAAGTTGATGATAAGTATAAGCTTGAGCTGTGTATGGTATGTTTGGTGTTACTAATTTTCGACAATCTGTGTGGGGCAGGATCCAGAGGTTTGTGTGTACAAATTTTCTACAGATGAAAGGAAGAGAACAATTACAATTTGAAATAGAATGATCTGAGAAAATTAAAATCATTATATTTCAAGAATTATAAAGTTGACAACCAAATCCTCTTATTAATATCATACATGGTGTATATGTAAAGTTTGTAGTTGCAGTCTTCACAGCTGTGATTTCTACAATCACAGTTGGTTTCTTGGTAGCATTTTATGTAAGCTCGATGTCCACACATTTTTGGGTCAATGCAAACTAGCCTTCTTCCTTCTTCATCCCCTCTTTTTATCTGATTAGGCTAATTAACGCACAGCCTTGTTGCATACTATCATCTGCAAAATCAAAAAGTTTACTAGGCAATAGCAAAAAAACAGCACAATTACGATACCGATATTTTTGCATAAAATAGAATTGCAGAACAAAATGCATGTAGTGAAATGTTGTATGTTTATATTTAAATTTTATTTTTTTACATTCAAACTAATTTTAAAGTTACCTAGTGGATCCCTTACTGACGTGAAAAAGTTCGAGTTTTATAAATAAGAACGCGGGAATATATAAATTTATCAATCTTATCTAAAGAAAAAAAAAGTCACTCCACCAACTGTAGATTTCGTTTCCAGACCACAACAATAAATTTTAGGAAAATCTACAAAAATACCTAACTTTTTGAAATTATTTACAAAAATACGCTCTAATTGCAAGTGAGGTTGAAATTGTTGCAAATGTGGTTGCAAACCTGGTTGCAAGGGTTGCAAACGAGGTTGCAAGGGTTGCAAAAAAACGTATTTTTGTAAATAATTTCTGCAACTTGGGTACTTTTGAAAAAAGCCCTAAATTTTATTGAGAAATATTCTAGAATAAAATTACATTTACTTGGCTAATCATCAATCCACCTAGAAGTAATGTGTAATTTTAATGCTTTTTCAGGAAGTAGAAATATGTTAACAGTTAAAAAAGAAAAGAAAAAAAGAGTAAACACAGTGTTGTTTCAGAACCAAAGAAGAGTAGAAACCATCAGAGAAATATGAAGTAACAAAAGGTTCTGTTAACTTGGTATAGAGAAGGCCCTAGAGGACCTTAATTAGAAGTAAATTATAAAACAAGCAAGAACAAGAGAAAGCAGCTGGACACAGAGTAACATTTATATTGATACTGATTTACAGCTCTGATGTACAAGGTGAACAAGAAACCAAAAGAACCAGAAAATGAAACAACATAAATACAAGCTAAACTACTGAGGTTGCAAAATGGTTTGTGGTCACTACAAAAGAGAAATGTATTTACACAAGAGTCTCATGAGGACACCACCATTCCCCCACAACTTGTATTGCTGTTAATTGTCTTTCTCTGTTCGTATTCGCTTTCTTCCTCTCCTGCTCTAGTTTGCTGGCTGACCACATGAGAATTTTACATGTTAACAACAACTAGCTGCAAACTTCATGCATGCAGCTTCTGTTGAGGTCCTTGTGAGGATTTATGGAATCTTTGCTTTCCGTCTTATGGACTTCATTCATCTGCACAAACAGATTGAAGTTGCTCTTTTATTCTTATGATCAATTACTCCGGTTCCAGCAAGCTGTAGTGCATCTTCTAAACCTAAATTAGGTATATGTGTTATTCTAGGTGTCTTGTATAAATTATATCAATGTGTCTCATATCTCATCCATCCATATGACTATCCAAAATCACTCACTGGTATAAACAAATCATTTATCATGTATTTGTATAATGTGTGTAGTGTCACACACATTTGATATGTCTAGCATGATCCTACATAGAGAGAAAAACATGGTGGTAGACTGGTAGGCTTTTAGCACTGTGCTGGGCGTGAGCTCACACCGACATCTATATGCCACCAACAAACAAGTAGGATCTTCAGATATCATATTCCGACAAGTGCATCATCCGATTCTATATTTTACCTATAGGACCAAGTATAGCCAATCCATACATGGACTTGCTTTAAAAAGAATCTTGAATCAACAGGAGTCCAGGATGACCAGATAAAGTACACTGAATTTCAATAGTTTGTACCTCTACGGAAACGGGATTTTTGAGAAGCACGATGAGTATGGCTATCTTGTCTTCCAGCCAAATCGCCCGTCTTGCTCAATGGCAGTGAGAATGGACGCCTTGGATATCATTATAATCCTGGTACATTTTCAGCTAAAGATGATATTCATCACAATTCAGGGAGATCCTTCTATGTTGCAGGGAAATCAGAATTAACCAATAGAATACTAAGATGTTCTTGTCCAACGTCTTCCCCAAAACTTTATTTTTGTAATATACAGAGTGTGTGACTGTATGTGTTTCTTTGTTTAAACAAAATATACTTCAGCCTGCACTGGACTAAGCGGTCACACATTCTTGGCAGTCATGCATGTTTTGGTGGGGCAGGTTGGAGAAAAGAAGGATGAATAATGTATCTTATAGCAAATAACCGAGGTGACACTGACAATTATCTTTACTCTTGAGGAAACAATTGGCAATACTTTTACAAAATTCAGGCAAAGAGAACACTTACAGCAGATAACTCTTCAGAAAAATTGAGAACATGCTCACTTAATTGTTTTTCTTGCAATTCAGCCAGTGGATCTATTGATGTTACAGTTTTACTTCTCAAGTATCTCTTCTCGGGCAATCTAGATGGAGCATCCTGATTTCTCATGTTGGCATGTGCAAAGCTATTTAATGATGAATTTGCTGGGACTATCTTAGTGCTGTCTGCTTGAGATTTCTCACTCAACTTAGAAATCTCTGGCAAGGTATCGTCAAAAGATGGCCTAGTTACTCTGAGAGACCCTGTGGCTCTTAGTACCCTTAAATTTGAAGAAGCGGCATCAATTCTTCTACCAACATAATAATTTCTCTCCACCTCCTTCATATATTATGAGTATGTGAGATAATAGTCGCACAATGTAGTTGATAAAATATTTCTATATGAGAGAGAGAGAGAGAGAGAGAGAGAGACCTCTGCTGGTACCAAGTTAAAGGAAGTGCTTGATTCTTGCAAGGGCTTCAGAAGTTTTCTCGGGTCTCTTGAGGCTCCAGGGGCTCGCTTTCTGGAACCAGCATTTCTTCTGAAACCAATTATACCATTGTTCAACTAATTTGATTACCGAAGAAAATTAAATGGATGCAGTGTGTTGGTATCTGTTTTGTTTGCCTAAAGTTCAGTGGACCTCAAACAATCATTCGCTGACTCTCAGGTCTTTTAGCGAATCATATTTAAAGGATAACTCTTAAGTAGAATTTACAGCATCTGTATTAAAAGATGACTATAATTCGCAATAGAACTGGATTTTTAACTTATTCGGGCTTGCCAATCATTTGGTCTTTTTACACGGCTTTGCATATTTTGTATTTGTGCTTGGCTTGAATCATTATTCATGTGAAATTCACATACAAAAGAAAATATCTTAACTATGTGGACACGAAAAAATCACTGACAATGATACCAATTACGATTTGTTCTTTTTTTCTTCAATGTCAAATAGTCCTGCAGTAGTTCAGTACTAAGCATTTAAATAATTGCCACAATCTTACTAGATGACTATGGAAGGTAATACCTTGTCCAATCGTGGGACTTTGCATCCATCTCTTTGCTAGGTGAGTATTTCGGAAAGCTTGATGGATCACATGTGTAAGGTCTGGTACTGAAATACTGATGAAAGGAACAAAAGGTTACAGCAAGGTCTCCAGTGAGTAAAATATTCTTTACATATATGTCGGCTAATATATGAAACTCATGATCATTTACCAATATGAAAATGTTGATCAGGGGAGTATAGATACCAGTTGTAACAAATGTTGGATATAACTGGACTTAATCTGTTAGTTTTACAAATTTTAACAGAAATCAGCAGTTCACAGATATATGTTTAGTATTGTTTATTCTTATAATCGCCCAACGAGGGTTACCTCTGAATCGAGTGCAGAAGAAGCAGTCCCACGCGAATGCGCTTCTACAGAAAGCAAAGTTTCTAAAAGATTGAGAACAGACGGTGGGAATTCACTACACGTTTCTCTAAGAGTACTCTCATAAACATACTGGGGTTTGAACATTGTTGCTAGAGGAAGCTTGGATATTTCCCAGTATGCATCAGATGGAGTACCACAAAGCTTGAAAATTTTATGTAATTGTTCAACCTGAAGATGTTCAATAAATTAAATTAAAAAGAATTCAATAAATTATAATGAGGCTAATATGCAAATCAAATGGTAACATCAACTGTTGTGCAGATAATCCAAGTGGAGATGTCATTATGAAAAAGTCCTTCATTGTTTCACTTCTATGAAAAGTATGAAAGTTTTCAACTTATGCATCCTTCGACATTGGTCTGTTCCTAATGCAAATTTCTAGGGCTTGGCTTGTCTTTCTTTTAGCATTTCATGTCCAGATTATCTTACAAAAAAAACAGTAAATAAAATGCATAGTGTACATCGAAGAAAGCTTATCTCTCCCAGAAAATTACATGCTGACAATTATCAAGTCCTTGTGCCCTGAAATTCAATAAGGTATATCTCACCTCATTTCTGCCTTTGAGAAGAGGCCTTCCTGTGAACATCTCAGCAAATACACATCCTACACTCCACAGATCCACAGTTTCCTTGTAACTGGTTGAACCCAGAAATATTTCAGGAGGGCGATACCATAGAGTGATAACACGATTTGTCAGTTGTAGCTGGTTTTCAGGAGTAACGAAATTTGCTAGACCAAAATCTGCTATCTTCAATACTCCTTCATTGTTCACCAGTATATTGGATGTTTTGATATCTCTATGTATTAGTCCATGTGAATGACAATGTTCAAGTCCACATAATAGCTGCCACATATAGCACTTGATCTGCTTCCAGAAAGATGTACAAAGTCAGGTATTTCTCCACAAGTTAAAAACAGATTATCAAAAAAACTTCAAATGAACAAACCTGCGCACTAGAGAACTTGATGTCAGGATTTGAGACTAGTCCTGCAAGATCATGTTCCATGTACTCAAATACAAGGTATATGTTGGTTGATATCGGAGAGGCAATGATTCCCTCCAGCTTCATGATGTTGGGATGGTCAAGCTCACGTAGAATTGCAATTTCTCGTGCCATAAACCTGACACTTTCTGGTTTCATATTATTAAAACGCACCTTCTTCAGGGCAACCAGCCTACCAGTTTCAACATAGCGTGCACGATAAACAATGCTGTATGTACCTTGCCCAATCTGCATATTGAGATATTAGATGTATGATAAAGACTTTTATTACAGATAAAATCCATCTTATGAAGTAATCATTAGAAAACGAAAAGAAAGACCTTTTCTAATTTGCGAAACATGTCAGGGCAAAGAGGATACCATCCCTCAACAGCCTCAGGAGCAGCAGCACTAAGCCAAGCAGGCCAGGCAGCAGCAGAAGCAGCAACATGTTGTTCACCAGCATCATCACCACCACCACCACCACCACCACCTGGTGTCGACTTGAAGCTTCCAAGTCTAATAGGAAATCCACAACTTTTGCCAATGCTGCTGCTACCGCATTTCATCAAAGATGATTTGTGAAAATCCACCCTCTCATTCTCCGGATGTTCCTCTTTTATCTCGTCCAACTTTTTACCTCCATGTTTACTACTACCACTACTTCTCCTGATGGGAGAATCAGGTCTAGGCAATGCAGGTGTAGGTGAGGGCAAAGGTGATATGAGAGTCTTGGAGCTAACGCAACCCATTAGGCCTGTTACATATCAAAGATTCGACCTGGATTGGATCAAAAAGAACAACAACCCAGATCGATCCCGATGTGTAAGCAGGGATAGAAGGTGGCGCTAGATAATGTAGAAGAAGAACAATAAGAAGAAGAAAGAAAGAAAGATTTTCTTGGGCCTGGAAGGAAGAAATTCCATTTTCATGTGGGTGGGGAATTTTGGTATGCGACAAGTTCGCGTGCCAATGGATGAGGATTATTTGTTTGTTAGTGAAGATGAAACGAGACACAGCCATCCAGGGTCGTTGTTAATCTACCTAGCACTATATAGTAAAAGTAATACTACTATGTCTTAAATTAGACTGGGATTTGTGTTGTTGCCAAGAGCATCCTGTCTCAACTCTCGTCTCGTCATTACATGTATTAATTTTTCATTTTATCTCTCTTCCGTGATTTCATAATAAAATTAAGTTAAAAGTTAAGTTTTTATTTAAATCTCAAGTATTAATACATGATAAATCGAATTTGAATTTGAACATTAAATGTATTCGATAAGTATATCGGATTGAACCGAATATGTTTGATTCGACATCGACTCGTTTAGTAAAGACCAACTCAAGATCGAACCGAATTTAAAATATGCTTGATTCGATATCAACTTGTTTAGTCCGGACCGACTCAAACTCGTTTAATTGGACTCCACTTGTTTACCTAATTGCCTTGATATTAAATTGTGCATTTTGTTTTTTGAAACAAAACTCAAATTATTGAGAAACCGAAGAATCATACAAAAGTGTGAACACCAACATATGCAGAGGAGACAAGAACGCATTGTAGCTGTTCAACTAACACGGGTAGGACTCAAGCCATTTATTGGGCTGCCCTATTTGCTTGCTTTCTAATAAAATTAACTGACATTTCATGCCTAGATCGTAACATTGCTTGACATCTATCCAAAACAATACCCACCTCCAACTGGTTCACTACATTTCTCTACTATGCCTGTACTGTGACCATAGAATCACTATCCACCAATACTGGGTCCTGGATCTCATGCTTAATCCATGTCAATGCTTTAAGAATACCCATGGCTTCTGCTTCAAAACTAGAGACCAACACCTTCCAGTCTCATGTTTTTGCCTCCAAGGAACGTACCATTGGCATCCCTAAGAACCATGCATAAAGAAAATGATGACATCCCTGGAAAAGCCGAGGCATCTATGTTGACCTTTAGAGACCCTATCAAACTCCAGAGTGTTCATATCAAACTCAATTCCCCTATGATGCCATAGTTTTCATAGTTTCCGATAAAAGTAAAACATCGTAAATATAAACTCTTTTGTATGTTACATAATCAATCCAGTTAAGATAAGCTAAGATAATTCTTTGATAAAACTGATTATTAAGATAAAATTCATTCAGAATTTCGAAAATAAGATTAGACAAAATATTAATAGCCTAACACATATTGATTGATCAACTCTTTTACATCATTAAATGATTGTTAAACCCGTAAATCTATAGCTTGTATCTATATGTGTATGTATATGTGCAAGAAGAAGAAGTTTGTTATGAAAATTGTTGTATATTTATTGTTGTGAAATGTACAGGGGAAGTGTTTAAATACAAGCCAATCACATAACTTGGCGGGACAAACAGTTACAAAAATAACTAATGATATACACATTAGAAAAATAAAATCCAGAAATAAAATCCAATTGCTTGAATATCTACGTGTCATTTGATATGTCGAAACCCCCCCCCCCCCCTCAAGTTGGAGGGAGGAGAAGCTACACCCAACTTGCAGAGAATATCATGGTGAAGTACTCCAGTAAGAGCTTTTGTAAACACGTCTGCTAGTTGTTGTTTTGTGTGAACATAAGACAGAGAAATTAGGTCTGAAAATAACTTGGCTCGTACAAAATGACAATCTAAGTCGATATATTGTTTTGTGCGTTCGTGGAAAACGGGGTTTTTGGCAATATAGATTGCAACTTGGTTATCACACTTGACAGGAACATGAAGTATATTTGGAACTTCAAACTCAAGAAGAAGTCTGGTTAACCAAGCAAGTTCAGCAGTGATTCGTCGCATGGAACGATACTCAGCTTCTGCTGAAGACAATGAGACAGTATGCTGCTTCTTGGATTTCCAAGAAATTAAAGTTCCTCCAAGAAGAATGGCATAGCCACTCACAGATTTGCGTGTATGAGGACAAGCTGCCCAGTCAGCATCACAATAGGCTTCTAAAGCAAAAGATGGGGCTGAATTGAAGAATATACCTTGAGAAGGAGTAGACTTGAGGTAACGAACAACGTGAAGAACAGCAATCCAATGAGGAAGCCGTGGACATGACATGAATTGGCTTAAATGTTGTACAACAAAAGCCAAATCAGGGCGTGTATGCGTTAGGAAGTTCAGCTTACCCACCAACTTTCGATATAATGAAGGATCAGAATATAAATCACCTACATTAGGTCGAAGCTTGACAGTAAGATCAAGTGGACTGACCACATGAGAGAGATCCTTACTGTTATTCCCAGAAAATGAATCTAGATTGTAGAGGGGGGGGGGGGGGGGTTGAATACAATCTTTAAAAATTCTTTAGTTCTTGACATAAAAGATATGTAAATAAAATCAAGAACAGAAAAACAAACAAGATAAAGATAACACAAGAATTAAAAATTCAGGTGGATTGATTGATCCACCTGAGAGATTTTTATTAGAAGAAATCTCTGTGATGTTTATGAATAAACACATAGGTGCATACACACTATTCTAGCTTCAGCAATTTACAAGTGATACTGCCTTGTGCTCTCTAAATTGCCTAACTGATTTCTTGAGTTCTAGAATAATGCTACTCTTGGTTATATAACCCAAGTTTACAAGATATTTCGAACAACTAATAATACAAAAAGTAACTTTGTCCAAAATCCTTGTTTCTCCATTCTGAGTAGTGGTCCTTGTGTTGGTAGCTTGCCCTTCTTGGTTGATTGTCTTTTATAGAATTGCTACAATTGACCAGACAAAACAGAATGCTTCTTCTTCTCGTGAGTTTACCAGAAATACTGGTTTCCATGCTCTGTGAAATCTGTCAACTCATGTGCTCTGTCAAAACTGTCATTTTCACAAAGTACAGAGTGTATCCGTAGATGTTATCTGAGTTATATCCGTTGAGAGTATCTTGATCACATCCGTAGAAGGCTAGTACTGTTATCCGTAGACAGTACTTTGACTACATCCGTAGAAGGCTAATGTTGTTATCCGTAGACAATCAATTTCACTTATGTAAAATTACAAGGCATAGTCTATTTACAATTAGCCTCCATATTCTATATATCCATTAACAATCAACATGGCTTATTCAGCCTAAAAACTAATACTCCAACTTCTACATCATGATTACAAATCAGGATTGCACATCAGGATTGCACATCAGGATTGCACATCAGGATTACACAAGCATGTTACATTGAGTCTTATCCATAGATAAGCTACCCTTCTATGGATACTGTAAATGCATGATATCCGTTGAAGGCTACATTTTTACTTATACAATTTTCACTAAGTTAGTCTAGTTGTCATCAAGAAACAACATAGTTCCTAACAATCTCCCCCAATTTATGCCTGATTGAGAATCAGACATAAATTAAGAGTCTTGATGATAACAAAACCACTTCTGACAAATAAACAGTAAACAGTAAAAATTGTATTAAGCTACATTATTGAGATACTGAAGAGTTGAGAGATTTACATAGAGAGTGCTCCTCTAGACTGAACAGATTTAATTCCTTTTCTTCTCTCTTGGAGGCTGAATCTTTTGTCTCCCTTCCTTAGCATAGTTGGCCTTGATTTGTTCTTGAAGCTTCCTATAGAATGTATCTTCTTCAGCAATTTTTGGATCCAGCTTAGCTTGCAACCATCTAAGGTACTTAGTGCTGGCCTTAGACAATTGGTCTTCAATCCTGAAGAATCTTCTACAGCCCTTGTCATCTTTGAACTCCGTCATCCAGTAAGGTTGGAGATGGATTCTTTGTCCATTGTAAGGGATCTTCATCTTTCTTGGCAAACTATCAGGAGAATTCCAACTATTCTTGATTTCTTCAATGTTCTTCAAAATTGTACCTCTTGCAACCTCAGAAAATCCCCTTGTGTTCTTGAAGCTTGAAAAAATCTTCACCAAGGTGGAATATCCTTCATTCAACACTTGTTGCAAGGGCCATGCTCTCACCTTCCCTCCTTTGTAGACAAAAGTTAGTCTTTCAGGCAGATCTCTGAATTTGTCTGTGCCTCTTATATCACTAACTTCATCAAGGTAGAGATCCATGGTTGAGTACTCTTGTATCTCTGCAATGTACACATAGTCTGCCTTGTCTTCAACTGGCTTGGCAACTTTTGGTGCAACATTTAGTTTGATTAGTCCTTGTTGAGCTCTTTTAACTGGTTCCCTTTGTTAGATCAGAATTCAATGATCGTCAGAAGCTAGACTCAACTGATCAGGATTGCTGACGTCATCAGTATTGCATGGTCATCAGTATTTGATCAAGCGTCAGTATCTTATTGATCATCAGGATTCCTACTCAGACTATGTTCAGGATTGATCATCAGAACTTGAAGCTGATCAGGATTCCTACTTCGAGTTATATTTGGAGTCTAGATAAACATGGAAGTTTATTCTATTTGTTCCTGGTTTGTAGAATGCAGCTATCGATTAAAGATATGTTTCTATCTTTGTTATTGATTAGGACTTATCTTGTTATTGATAGAGAAGCTGTGTGCACTATATAAACACAGTCTTGGTTTCGATTTATGGATTCATTCGAGAGAGAACATAATCGAAGAGAAGCTCTTAAGAACAGAATTTCTTGAGAGAGTTTTTGTAAACTAGCAGCTCTCAAGAACATCAGAATTTCTTGAGAGAGTTTGTAACAGTTTTATATCAGATTTAATAAAGCTGTTATCTTTCTTTTCATATTTGTGATATATACATTAAGAAGTCGATTATCTTACACTATTGTATTCAACCCCCCTTCTACAATAGATTATTACTGGGCAACAATTGGTATCAGAGCAAACTGGTTTATTTTTAAATCAGAGACGATCTAAAGATGTCGACAACCAAGTATGAAAGCATGAAGATTCCCATCTTAAAGATATCAGAATATCCTACATGGAGGGTAAAGATGCTGATGTACCTGGAGGCTATGGATCCTGACTACTTGGACAGGATTCGTGATGGACCATATATACCAACAAAGTTCGCAGAACGAACAGATACAGTACCAGAACATTATGTGGTCAAAGCTAAAGCAGAATGGACTCCAGAAGAAAAAGCTCATGTACTCAGGGAACCAAAGATAAAGAATATCTTGCATAATAGTCTTGATGCTGTCATGTCAAACAGGGTGATTGCATGCAAGTCTTCAAAAGAAATCTGGGATACTTTGGAAACTCAGTGCCAGGGATCTGCATCTGTCAAGAAAAACAGAAGGGCTCTATTGATTCAAGAATATGAACAATTCGATGCAAGACCTGAAGAGAGCCTGACTGATCTATATGATAGATTCCTGACACTATTGAACAGCTTATCCTTAGTTGACAAAGTATATGAAACTGAAGATTCAAACACCAAATTTCTTAGAGCTTTACCTGAAGAATGGGATACTCAGACCTCAATCATTAGACACCAGTATGATCTGAACATTGTGTCTCTTGATGAGATCTATGGGATGCTAAGAACTCATGATCTTGAAGTTCAACAGAGGAAGAACAAGAAAAGCAGCAAGGCAAAGTCAATTGCTTTGAATGTAGAAGCAAAATCAAAAGGGAAAGCTATGGAGGTCTCTAGAAGGAAAGCAAGAGTAGCTGAATCAGATCCTGACGACTCTTCATCAGATACTGACGGCAATCCTGATGCCAATACTGGTGATGAATCTTCTGATTCAGACATGGAAGAGATGGTTGCTATGATTGTCAGAAACTTCAGAAGGATGAAGTTCAGGAAGAATAGAAGACAAGGCAACTTTCAGAAAAAGACCTTCAATGCAGACAAAGACAAGTATATCAAAAAGGACAGCAAGGGTAGCAAATTTGACAAGTCAAAGGTTAGATGCTACAAGTGTAATGGTATGGGTCACTTTGCTTCTGAATGCAACAAGACAAAGACACTCATCACATCAAGCAAGGATTGGATGGACTCTTCCTCAGAATCTGATACTGAGGTAGTCAACTATGCGTTAATGGCCAATGCTGGTGTAACTGCTGCTCCTGATGATAAGGTACTAAATACTATCTTTGATTTTGATACTGATAATGCTTCTGAGTTAAGACGTTTTCTAAAGTCATTACATATTAGCTTTAGAAGTCAAACTGCTGAGAATACTAGAATCTTATCTGAGATGTCTGACCTTAGAAAGAGGAATGAGATATTAGAAGCTGAATTTTCTCGTATGCAAGAAGTACAAAAAGAATGTGATAATGCTAAACACATGCACTTAGAGATGACATCTAAATGTACTTCCCTTGAAAAAGAACTTGAATATGCTAATGAGAAAATCAGAACCTGGACAGACTCTGGTAGGAAATTTCATGAGATTAATACCTCTAAGAATTGGAAAGAGTGTCTAGGATATAAGTCAGATGAAGATAAGAAATTAGCAGAGAAAATTGTCATTGATGAGACAGTCAGTCCAAAGACCTATAGACATGTTATAGACTCAACCAAATCTAAGATTACTCCTGTTAATTTTGTTTTTGGTAAGGATTCCAATTCTACTTTTGAAAAGGGATCTTCTTCTACTCAAGGAATTAAAATTATAAAGTCTAAACCTGTCATGAACAAAGTCACTAAGAATGTAGGTATATTGTCTCAGAAACAGCTTAAGGATAAAATCTGTGAGGTTACAGATAAGAAAAAGGAAGCTACTGTTAAGAGAAACAGGAATGGTAAAATTGGGATCAATAAAGAAAATGGTTATAAGTATATCCCAAATGCACCTAGAAAGAGTTGTTTTAACTGTGGTAACTCTAATCATCTTGCTATTGATTGTAAAAAGAGTAAGAAGAAAATGGCTGAAATTCCTAAGTCTGATGTTAGGAATAGATCAGTATTTTACAAACCACAGAATTCCTGTTTTCATTGTGGTAGTCTATGGCATTCTATTTATACATGTAAAGAGTATCATGATTTGTACTATAACTTTTATGATCCATTGCCTAAGTTTGAAAGTAGTACAAAGTCTGATAGAACTGAAAATGTCATAGTGAAGCATGCTTTTGTTAATACTGATACTGACAAAGCAAATCCTGATGGAGTAAATCCTGTCAGGACTGCTAAAGTCAAAAAGTCTTCTGCTGTTAAATTTAATAAAATGCATGAACAAGGAATCCAACAAGTGTGGGTTCCTAAACATTCTGACTAGTGTTTTATTATTCTGATGCAGGGTAAAAAGAAAAATGTGTTAGTCATGGATAGTGGATGTTCTGTGCACATGACTGGAAACAAAGCCCTGTTATCAGAATATGAGGAAAAAGCTAGCCCAACTGTGTCTTATGGAGATGGCAACATTGGACAAACCTTGGGATATGGCAATATAATCATTGGAAATGTCATCATTGAAAAAGTAGCTCTAGTGAAGGGACTAAAACACAACTTGTTGAGTATTAGTCAAATCACTGACAGAGGTTATCATGTCAATTTCTATTCCACACATTGTGAAGTAGTCAGTAAAGCAACAGGGAAGATAGCACTAACTGGCTACAGGCATGGTAACATATATGAAGCCAACATTCTCTCAGATACTGATGGCTCCCCTACATGTTTCATCAGTAAAGCTTCAGTAGATGAAAGTTGGAATTGGCACAAGAAGCTTTCTCATCTCAACTTCAGCAACATCAATGAGTTGGTTAAGAAAGAGTTAGTAAGAGGATTACCTAATGTCTTATATACACCTGATGGACTCTGCGATGCATGCCAAAAAGCAAAATACGAAGGACATCATTCCAGAGTAAATCAGAATCCTCTATTGAAGAACCATATCACATGCTACATCTTGATCTGTTTGGTCTAGTCAACATCATGTCCATCAGTAAGAAAAGGTACACTCTTGTAATTGTTGATGAATATTCTAGATTCACCTGGGTGTATTTTCTGCACAGAAAAGATGAGACTCCTGAAGTTCTGTTGGATCATGTGAGAATGATTGAGACAACCACAAAGTACAAAGTCAAGATTCTGAGAAGTGATAATGGTACTGAATTTAAGAATTCGAAGATGGAAGAGTTCTGCAAATACAAAGGAATCATTCAACAATTCTCTGCTCCTGGCACACCTCAGCAAAATGGAGTAGTAGAAAGGAAGAATAGAACTCTTATTGAAGCTGGCAGAACTATGTTGGAAGAAGCTAAATTACCTACATATTTCTGGGTAGAAGCAGTCAACACAGCATGCTATACACAAAATCTCACATTGATAAACAGGCATGGTGTCACTCCTTATCAGTCACTCAAGGAAAAGAAACCAAGTCTGAAGCATTTGCATGTATTTGGTTGTAAATGTTTTGTTCTCAGAACTCATCCTGAACAGCTAGGGAAATTTGAAACAAAGGCTGATGAAGGAATATTCATAGGTTATCCTACATCAAGAGCCTTCAGAGTTTTTAATTTGAGAACAAGAACTGTCATGGAGTCAATACATGTATCTTTTGATGATAAGAAGATAACTGGAATCATTGAAGACTCGCATGATAGATTGTTATTTGAAAATGAAGCTTCCAAGGAACCTGAAGAAAGTGAATCAGATCCTGTCAATTCATCAGATACTGATGGGTCACCAAATACTGATGACTCACCAGGTACTGATGGTGCTAATACTGATGATGCAAACAACGTTAATACAACTAGTAGTGCTAATGTTGAGGGGGAGCAACGACATTCAACTACAAGTTCAGAGTCAACTCAATCATCAGGACAGAATTCTTCAGATACTGATTCAAGTGAAGATCCTGATAACACATCAGGAGGGCATAGCACTAATTCAGGGAGAGCTTCAAATCAATCAAATTCTTTCAATCAAGATAACACCAATCCAGGGGGAGCATCTACTTCAAGAAACAATTTGACACCAGCAAGGAAATGGACAAAAGATCATACTCCTGATTTGATAATTGGAGATCCTGATGCAGGTGTTCAAACAAGAAGTGTAACTCAGAATGAATGTTTATATAATAACTTTCTATCCAAGGAGGAGCCTAAGAAAGTTGAAGATTCACTTAAAGATGCTGATTGGGTTACTGCAATGCAAGAAGAACTGAATGAATTTGAAAGGAATGAAGTCTGGAAACTGGTACCAAGACCAAAGAATAGATCAATTGTTGGTACAAAGTGGATTTTCAAGAACAAGACTGATTCTGATGGAGTCATTATCAGAAATAAAGCTAGACTAGTTGCAAAGGGGTATTCCCAACAAGAGGGAATTGACTATGATGAAACTTTTGCTCCTGTTGCAAGACTAGAAGCCATCAGGATATTTCTTGCTTATGCAGCACATAAGAAATTCAAGGTTTTCCAGATGGATGTTAAAAGTGCTTTCTTAAATGGTGAACTGGAGGAAGAAGTTTATGTTGAACAACCTCCTGGTTTCATTGATCCTACATATCCAGATCATGTCTACAGACTGGATAAGGCACTTTATGGACTAAAGCAAGCTCCAAGAGCATGGTATGAAACCTTAGCTCAATTCTTACTGGAAAGTGGATTCAAAAGAGGTGCAATTGATAAAACTCTATTTTATTTGAATCATGGTAAGGAGTTGCTGTTAGTTCAGATTTATGTTGATGATATCATTTTTGGGTCAACAAACAATAAGCTGTGTGAAAAGTTTTCCAAGCTTATGCAGTCAAGATATCAAATGAGCATGATGGGAGAAATGAGTTACTTTCTGGGTCTTCAAGTTAAACAGACTGATGAAGGGATTTTTATTAATCAGTCTAAATACACAAGGAATTTACTGACAAGGTTTAACATGCAAGACAGTACTCCTGCTTCAACTCCCATAGCTACAGCTACCAAACTTGATCCTGATCAAGGTGAAGAGGTAGATGTAACTCACTACAGAGGAATGATTGGCTCTTTATTTTATCTCACTGCCAGTAGACCAGATATCATGTTTGCAACCTGTCTATGTGCAAGATTTTAAGCAAAACCTAGAGAACCACATCTGATTGCAGTCAAAAGAATTTTCAGATATCTCAAAGGCACTCCTTCACTTGGCCTTTGGTATACAAGGGGGTGTACAAGGGGTCCTGGTGAAGAAAGCTGATAAGGTTGTTAAGAATGTTCCTGTGAAAAGGAAGTTAAGGTTGATTGATGAAAGTGATTCAGAGGATGACTTACCTATATCCTCTGTGATGAATGTGAACAAGGAAGTTGCTGATACTGCTACTAAAGCTGTGGTACCTTCATCAAAACCACAAAAGACAAGGAAATTATCAAAGAGCAGGTATCATATTCCTTTGACAGTGCAAATGAAGGATACTGATATTCAGACATCAAATCCTGATGAGTCATCTACTCCTGATGCTCTAGCAAATCCTGATGTTAGTATTCCTGATGCAACAACAAAAGTTGTCTCTATATCAGACTCTCCAGCCTCTCCATCTCAGATTAGAGAAATTTCTTGGGAGAAGGTTTCTACAACTGCTTCCTTGGTTGGTCTTACACCTACATCAAAG
The DNA here is from genome assembly GCA_030848705.1 of Heracleum sosnowskyi. Classification (NCBI taxonomy): domain Eukaryota; kingdom Viridiplantae; phylum Streptophyta; class Magnoliopsida; order Apiales; family Apiaceae; genus Heracleum; species Heracleum sosnowskyi. The sequence continues at coordinate 44,053,073 of CM061239.1, read as the reverse complement.
AAAAAGAGGAATGCAGAAGAGTTAGTCTATCAGAGACAGAAGAAGCTGAAAGGATCAAGCCCACAAGAACCTGAATTTCAGAGTAATTCAGCAGCTACTGTTGATCCTGCCACACAAGAACCACTCAATCAAAGTTTGGGTGAAGGCTTAGCTAGTGGAATGGTCACACAAGAACCATTTTCTCAAAGGGAGAATGAAGACATCAACATTCCAGCTACACAAGAACCATCTTCTCAAAGTGAAGATGCAGGCAAAGCTACAGCTTCTGTTGAAAGATTGGTCGAGAACATTGTCAATGAGGGAAGCACACAAGAACCTTTAACTCAAAGTGTTGAAGCAGCTTCTGAACCTCAAGCTCCACAAGAACCATTGGTAGCAAATACTGATGCAAGCATATCAAATCCTGACGATGTTCATCCTGACGCTAGTGGTGCTCCTGATAATGAACCTATTTTGATACAGCCACTTCGTTCAAGACCAATGGATCATCCTATCTCAGAATCACAGGATAAACAGAAAGGTATTGCTATTCCTGATCCTGATATTACTCATGGTACTGATGATGATACTTCTGATGATAGTGATGATGATAATGAGAATCGAAAAGAGAAGGAACAGCTTGCTACAGCACTCAAAATTAGTCTTGGAACTAATTTTGGTTCATCAAGTACATATATGGCTAGCAATGCTTCCACTGGGAAAGATCAGAGACAAGATTTTTCTACTCCTTCCTTTGATCCTGCAGAGGCATTTAGACAGCATGAATGGAACAATTCATGGCACCAATCTGATGAATCTATCAGTTTTTCTTCTGCTATTGAACATGCCTATAATGCAGTGAAATCTATAGAGAATCAAGACTTGAAGAATCATCTGAAGGCTACTACTCTGTTATCCAAAAGCCTGAAAAGTGAGATTGATTCTATCAAGGGTTCAACTGAAAAAGTGAGGACTGATATCTTTAATAATTTTACAAAGGTGCCTACTACTTTACAACTGAGGGTAGTGGAATCCCAAGTGAAATCTGTTGTTTCAGAACAAACCTCAATCAATCAAAGAATTGATTCTCTGGATACTAAGGTAACTGAAATTCAAACCTCTCTTTCCTTAATTTTGCAATTATTGTCAAATCCTGATGTCAAAAAGGGGGAGAAGGTTATTCAGACAAAATGTACACCTGATCTAGTATTAAGAAATAATGATGATGATACTGGAGATGATGGTGGTGACAAAGTGATACAAGGAGAAACCTCTGATGCTGTTGTTATGAAGACAATCCAAACTTCTCAAAATCAAACAACACAGTCAACTCATGTTTCTGATTCTGGAGTTAAGACAGTAAGAACATTGGTGCAATCTCAGATCCTGACGGAAGATCAAATCCTGACACCTGGTCATGGACACATTCTTGCTACAATTCCTGAAGGTGATGAAGATGTAATTATTGATAATCCTGAAGATGCATCAAATTTATTCCAGAAGTTTTCTACAAAAGATGGCAGAATTGTTACTCTATATCACACTGATAAAAGAGTTCAACAATTATATGCAAGAAAAGCACTCTCTACAGCAAGTGAAGAATATCCAGATCTCTCACATGAAGAATTCTTGAGACTACAAAGAGAGACAATGGAAAGCTATACTGCTCCTGCTAGAGGTAGAGGAAGCAGAGGTAGGAGAGGTGCTAGAAGAAGTAAAAGAGGTTCTTCAACTCAAACAGTACCTAGACAGACAAGGTCTAGAGGGTTAAGAATTGAAGAAATTCCTGAAGCTTCACAAAATCTAACAGATCCTGTTATCAAGGATATCATGGAGAAAGAAGACAAGGAATTTGTTGAAGAAGAACCTGAATTGAGAAGAAAAACAAGTAAATCAACTCTCAGCAATACAAATCAAATTGAAGATTCTAATCCTGACAATATTCAAGATCCTGATGAATCTGAAATTCTGCAAGAGGTTGATTTGATAATCTTATCTACTGTTGTTGATTGTCACAACAAAGAAGTAGATGAAGAAGAAGAAGCCAGAAGAAGAGATATTACAAAAAGAACATATGAAGATTTCAATCTCTATCTACAAAGGCTTAAAATTTCAAATGAAAGACAATGGAGAAATTCAAGCAGACAAGAATCTTTACTGGAAAGAAGCTATGCCTTTGAAAAGGAAAAGGATAAGAAGTGGAAACATATTAGCACATTAAGTTGTGATACACCTATCAATTTTCAGTCTGGTGGAATTATTACAAGCGCTTCAAGTGTTGTTGATTTATTTGAGATGGTTAGATCAAAAGCACTCTGGTTAAAGATGTTTTCAAATCTGAAGCAAATGTCAAGTTACACAAGAGGAGGTATTGGACACAGGGATGCTGAATTTCTAAACATGACTTATGTTGATCCTTACTCCTTAACTGAAATTGGAGGTACTTTAACTTCTGAAAACCTGAACAATTTATTAGCTGTTGATATAGTTATAGATTGTCATGATGGTTTTGAAAAGAAAGAAAAGCTTCTGTACTTCATGAAAGATGGTAGTGTGAAGATTCTATCTATTCAAGATCTGCTGATAAAAACTACACAGGAACTGAAATATGTTCACTATCTGTTAAGATGGAAGAACCAAGTGTGCAAAGTATGGGCTGACATGATTTTGTCAACTATAAGAAGAAGACTGGATGGAAACAGTAATTTCGATGGTAATTATATTCCCATGTACTTAAATCAAAGAGGTCAGGATGTGGAAATGCAAAGAGGTACTGCTGTTAAAGAAGTAACTTTTGGTATAACCCAACTTACTCTCAATCCTGATGGGAAGGAAATTGCTTATCTTTTGCTTGAAGAGCACAGTCTACAGAAAAGCTCCATACAGAATCTCAGAGCAGCTATCTACCAGATTAATGAGGAAGATGAAGAACTCAGAAATCTTAAGGAAAGACTGATTCAAATTCTTGAAGAAAAAGAAGAAAGTTTATTATCCAACTTCTTGAAGATGAATCTGTTCTATCAAAAAGCTAAAACAGATAAGTTGTTTCTGAAGATACTTGTACATTTTGATACATGTTTTTGACATCATTGAATATTTGGAATCTATACTTTATTTCACAAAGTATGAGATTGGGGGAGATTGTTAGATCAGAATTCAATGATCGTCAGAAGCTAGACTCAACTGATCAGGATTGCTGACGTCATCAGTATTGCATGGTCATCAGTATTTGATCAAGCGTCAGTATCTTATTGATCATCAGGATTCCTACTCAGACTATGTTCAGGATTGATCATCAGAACTTGAAGCTGATCAGGATTCCTACTTCGAGTTATATTTGGAGTCTAGATAAACATGGAAGTTTATTCTATTTGTTCCTGGTTTGTAGAATGCAGCTATCGATTAAAGATATGTTTCTATCTTTGTTATTGATTAGGACTTATCTTTTTATTGATAGAGAAGCTGTGTGCACTATATAAACACAGTCTTGGTTTCGATTTATGGATTCATTCGAGAGAGAACATAATCGAAGAGAAGCTCTTAAGAACAGAATTTCTTGAGAGAGTTTTTGTAAACTAGCAGCTCTCAAGAACATCAGAATTTCTTGAGAGAGTTTGTAACAGTTTTATATCAGATTTAATAAAGCTGTTATCTTTCTTTTCATATTTGTGATATATACATTAAGAAGTCGATTATCTTACACTATTGTATTCAACCCCCCTTCTACAATAGATTATTACTGGGCAACACCCTTTTCTTTGACTTCTTTTCAGATTCAATAATGAACTTAGGAAAAACCAAGTTTTCAAACTCAACATGCTCTTCTTTGGGCTCTACAGGAGTTTCATGGTAGGTGGTTTGATATTGAGTTGAAGCTGGAATGGGATCTTCAAAGACAAGTCTTCTCCCTGTATCCCTTTTATCTTCAACTTTCTCAGGAGAGACAGGCCTATTTGATCTTTGCCTCCATCTGATAGGATTGGCCTTTGGCATTGTCTTCCTCTTTTTCAATTTTCTTTTGGTAGGGGCCTCTTCCTTTACAGCCTCACTACTTTCTTCTTCCATCTCCCTCATCAGTTCTTGGGCCAATCTAGCCTGTTTCTCAGGTGTAGATTCAAAACCCTGGGGATTGGCTTCTCTCCTCAATCTGGAAATCTCTTATCTCTTAGCTTCATTGAATCTGGGATGGCTGTTTGTGATGTGAATTTCTTTACCATTCCTGTAGATGACAGTCATCCTTTGTTTGAGTTCTATATCTGTAGAAGCTTTGAGATTCCTGATTAGAGCTGCTAGCACCTTAGATTCATCAGGCTTGGGGAATGGATAGTCCACTTCTAACTTGTTATTTCCATGATGTCTTGGTGGAGAGCTAGTCCCGCCACTGAAGATAGGTTCAAACTCCTTGATACTTGAATGTTCAGCATCATATTCTTTTTGCAGAATGATAGTGTCAAGAGTGAGAACTAGTGTCAAGAGTGAGAACTTTCAGGATTATTGTATGGACAGACACTGACTTTGATGAAGATGAGGTTACAGCCTTGAAGATGGACTCCTTGATTAGCCTCTCAGAATTGAGGAAAGTTTGAGCATCCTTGGCTGGAGCATCTCTGGCTGGAGGAGAGACCACCTTTGTGAGTTGAAACTCACTTGGATTTGAAATAATTTGAGGTGTCTCTCCCTCACTTGATGGCATACCCTTGACTAAGGTGGTTACTGTTTCAGAGACCACTAGTGCACTCTCCCCCTTTTTGTTATCATCAAAGGTTTGAGTAACACCAGTAGCCTATAGCAACTGTTGCAGAAGCTGAGTCTGTAAGTTTTGGTTGGCCAAGAAGGTGTCCATTTGCTTTTCCATCCTCACAGTAAGGGCTATCACATCCTTCACCAGCTTGTCTTGCTTGAATCTTTGCGAGGTAGAAGGAGCTACTGCATCAACTCTCCTTTCTATAACATCATTTACCCCATCAAGATGGTCTTTGATGTCATCTATGTTGGCTCTTTGCTGGAGGATGTGGGCCTGGTGAAGCTGAAGGGATGCCACAAAATTCTGAATTATGGTGGCATGTAGAGGATTGGAGGTTTGAGCTTCACCATGTGCCCTCTGATAATTCTTGAGAATGACTGCCTTGGTGTCATTGTGAACATAAGAGTTTGAAAACAACCAAGGAGGCATCTCTTGAAGAATGGAAGGGCCTTCTTCTCCTCATTCACAACTTCCAGAATTATCATTGTCTTCAAATGTGGAGTCATACTCAAAATCTTCACCAGCTCCTGGAGGCATATTAGTGATTGATTCTTTTGTCCTAGACATTGATTCAGTGGTGTGTACCAAATTCAACATCTTTTCTGCCTCCACATTGTCCTGGTCAGCCAAGACTTGATAGGCTGGATCAGGATGAGTAAATGTCTCAGTATTCAGGTTGACTTGATCCAACTCATTTTGATATTCAAGTTGGAACATCCTCTCCATGTCTGCCTCATTGACATCCATTAACTCATTTGCAATGGCTGAGTCTTCCACCCTTATTTCTCATGTACCTAATTTTCTCTCTCTTCTTGCATCAGGGGCTCCCCCTGGCTCACACTCCTCACACCCTCACCTTCACCTACTAAGGGGGAACTCTCTTTGCTCACTTTTACCAGACTGGAAGAAATAGTTTGTCCCTCTCCTTTTGCCTGGTGGCAAACCAGCCCCTCACTCTCAATAACTTCACTCCCTTCCCTCAATCCTAGAAATGTTTGAACCACTACTAACTCATCCACACTTGAAGTTGTAAGAGTTGAAGTTTGAAGTGCAAGTGTGGAAGGAGTATCCGTAGAGGTAGTAGAGGTGTATATCAACGGATAGCAGCTTGGAGGCATATCTGTAGACAGACAAACACTTGTCAACGGATGAGAGATATCCGTAGACGAAGAAAAATGAGTAGCTTTTGAAATTGAGACTATGGTTGAATCTGTGGAGATTGATTTTAAGTTTAGTGCCATAGATGGAGCCAAAGTCTTAGAAAAAATGGATTGGTGGTCCAACAAATCATTAAGAAGATGATGACCACCAATTTCAGAGTGGGGCTTCTCCAAGAATGTTAAAGATAGAGAATCAGGAATAGATGTGTGAATCATGACCACATCTAAAGAGAGAGTTGCTGAGCTAGGAATTTCTTTTTCAGTTTGAATGTGTAAAGAGTGGGGATGTGACTCCACATTTACTGAAGCCACATCAAACTGAATTTGAGATGGTGCAGAAACACAACTTGAAGTTGTTGTTTGCACTATGTGTGTTCCCTGTGCAACACCAGTTGTTTTAGACCTCTTTCTTCTTTCATAGGCCTTGGACATGTCTTTAGGGCTTCTAGTGTCCATATCCCTCTTGTGATGTGTCCCTGGTTGGGGACTATTTTCAATAGCAACATCCTTTTGGGAGGATGTCACTAGGGATGTGTTTGATTCATTTTCAACCACTGTATCTTTTTTAGAAGATACAGGGTGGCTAGGCTGGGATTCACTTTTCTCACCCTCCTTGTTCTTGGGGTTTCTTTGATGTTCACTCCTTCCCTCGCCACTTACTACCTCATTCACACTCCCCTCAAGAGGTTTAGTAGAGAGGCACCTGAGGTTGGCTTTTTGGATTTGGATTTGGAATTTTAGAGGTGGCCACTTGGGTAGGAGGCTGTTGGACAGTTCCAGCCTCCATAGTGGCACTTGAAATCAAAGAAATAGAAGGTACAAAGGAAGGTACAGTAGAGGAAGTTACCTGAGTTACTTGTGCCTCCTGAGCATCATTGAAAATTGGTAGGTATACCAATTGTATCTCCTTGTTGTGGTTCATCCTATTCAAGTCCTCAAGGACTCTCTTATTTTGAACCCAACAGTCTTTAGAGTTTGCAGGGAATTGGATCACCAGGTTATTCTCTACATGGTTAGCTAGCAACATGAAAAATCCAGCATAATATACATTCTTATTTCTAGATGCTTTATTTCCTAGTTTAGCACCAAGTTCAAACAGAATCAATGACCCTAGGCTATAATAGCTATCAGTTAAAAACATGTAAGAAATGTCTAGCATAGAGAATGTAACAGCATCATAGTTTCTAATCTTACGAGAGAACACCTTAAGAATAGCATCAAAGAAAAAGCTCCATTCTTTTACCATACCTCTTCTTTGAATCTTGTTTAAATTAGCAGTAGGCAAAGCATAATTAATGGAATTGAGCATGTTAACAATATCAATATCATTATGCTTTTCTAACCTATTGTTTTCAGGCAAGTTTAAGCATGATGTAATGACATCACTATTTATCACATGTTCCTTACCTTGAAGAACGAATGTGATTGTAGCATTGACAGAATCGAACACAACAGATTCCCAGATGGCTTCAATCACCTCAAAGTACAACTTGGGGGCTTCAAACATGGCTTTAAAGAGCTTGCAGTTCTGGAAAAACCTCATCATTGTTTTGTTGGTTGGTGCCATTGATACAGAGCTTGAATTACAGAGAGAGGGTTTTGTTTTGAAAGAGAAAGATGAGCTTTTACCTTAGTGAATCTTGGGAATTGATAGAAAATGATTAACTGAGAGTAAAAATCAATTTATACTCCCCCCAAATAATTCACTAAGAAAATCAAAATAATTAAAAGAAATTATTTGATTGGTGCAAGAAATAACCGTTTAAAAGTAATGAGTTTAAAAAGTAAAGCCACGAATTTACTGCAATTACATATACACACTGTACGCATGTAACTACAGATAGGATTGTGGCTTTTAACGGTTACGATTAGAACTGTACTATCTACGGATAAGATTATACCTTTTGAGATTCAAAATCCGTAGAGGAACAAAAAGTAGTATCCGTAGAAGTATAGAAAATCCAGTGTCAAAAATGACCATCACCGGATAAGGATATCCGTAGAGGGAGTAATTTTGACTTAGACAAAATTTTTACTTTTTCTGAGAGTTTTAATTCTCATGAAAATCAATTTGACACTAGCTGCATAAAAAATTATCAGACATTTAAATTAATTAAGAGACGTTAAGCATACCTAGCTCACTTACCAACCTTGAGAATGCAAGAATATTCGAATATTTTTAAAATAAAAGATTTTCAATAAAAATAGATTTCTCTACAATTTTAACTTGTAAAATTTGAGAAAAATATTTTTAGAGAAAATAATTCATCTTAAATTACCCAAACTAAGAAGCTTAACAATTAGACAAGACATGGCAATAATCTACAATCAACATGCATAAGAGAAAATGAGATGATAAAATAAATTTACAAGTGATTTAAAAATATATACAACAAATGAACACTTGTAAATATAATTAAGAACAAACATAAAAATAAACAGAGTTAATCACTAAAACTATTTAACATACCTAATTTACCAACCAATCTGGTAAATGTGGATTCATCAAGAGATTTAGTGAAAATATCTGTTGTTTGTTCCTCTGTGGGTACAAAGTGTAACACCACAGTACCATTCATGACATGCTCTCGGATAAAATGATACATGATGTCAATGTGCTTGGTTTCTTGTGATTATGTCATCTTCATCTAATTTATTTTTGAATACCCACCGAGTACCAACTACATTCTTGTTCTTTGGTCTAGGTACCAGCTTCCAAATTTGTTGTTGTTCAAATTGATTGAGTTCATCTTGCATAACAATCACCCAATCAGGATCAGTCAGTGCTTCCTCAATTTTCTTTGGTTCCATTTCAGAAAGAAACCCTGAATAATGACATTCATTTGAGTAGTAATTCTAGTTCTGACCCCAACACCTGGATCACCAATAATCAGCTCAAAAGATCTTGATGATTCACCTTGTTCTTCATTATGGTGTTGTGAATGACTAGTTGACCTTTCATTTCCTCCCCCTGAGTTGTTGCTAGATTGTCTTGGTGATTCTTCTCAAGTGTTAGTGGTATCTCCATTGTTACCAATGTTTCCACCACCATTACCATGATCATTATCGTCATTATTATTGTTATCATCAGCAACAATCTCAAGTGGATTCTCATCATCTGATTCTGAATCTGGAAAGTTATCAAACTTCAGTTTCTCAGATGAATTTTTTGTTTGGATACTAGGGAGTTTTCAATGATAACATTTCCAATTTTCAAACAACCATATCCTTTAGTTATACCCTTGATGCTATCTCCAAAAGTAACCACTGGGCCAGATTTCTCAACCATATTTGATAGCAGGGCTCTATCTCCGGTCATATGTCTTGAACATCCACTGTCCAGAATCCACACAACCCGGTTCACCTGTTTCATACCCTACACTATCAAATTGATTAGACCTTCTTTGGAACCCAAGCTTGGTTGGGTCCGGCATACTTAAAGAATTGACCTTTGTCAGGCAAAACAACATTCTTGATTTTAACTACTTCAACCTCCTTAATGAAAGAGCATTTCCACTTATAACCAACCTTTAAAAATTTCTGATTAGGCTTGGGTATAAATGTGTCCACTCTAACTTTAGGAGGACTAGCAGTTTTGGATCTAGCATGCTTCTTATGATTTACATGTTGACGGGGAGCAGTCTTATCATTTGATGCATGCTTACTATTAAAATAAACATACATGACATTAAAAGCACAAGATATGCAATTCGTAACACCACATGCTTTATGAGATAAATCTACACTAGGCATGTTATGTATGTTAGATGTGTTGTTGTTTTGCTCCAACTTCTGAGTGTCTAATTTGGTCTCAGTTGTGGGAACAACTTTGATAGAATCCTTAGGCACACATTTGTTGGAGTGGACAATCCCATTAACAATGTCCTCATAATGGATCTCTTCTTTAATGATTATGGAATATTCATTCAGGGGCTCTGTTAGCACAAAATCACGCAAGCGCACGTGGTCACAAGTAATATACGAATAAGTCAAGTTCGTTCCCACAGAGATCTAATGAGGTGTTCAATTCAATTAATGTACCTATGCAACAATGTATGATTTTTATCCACTGCTAAGACAATTAACAATTTGGGTTTGATTATCTAAAATTAACTAGAGAACAAATTATTAAACTAAGAATTAACTAACTAAGAGGATTAAAATCGATTTATGTATATGAGAATAAAACATGGGATCCTAACTTCATTAAGTACTTCATTCAGAGTCTTTTGTCTTTAATCAATGCATGTGACAGTTGTGATAACTAATCGGACAACACGAAATCAGTACACGCTGCCTTTCAGTATACATATACCAAACCACTCAAACATCCACAAAAGAGATAGAAGTTAAGCAGACACCAATTATGCTTAGACCCTATATGTCTATAAGATTTGAAAACATAACGGTTTAACGAGCAAGTTATCCATTCAGATTACATAGGGCAGGTAAGATGGTTAAAATCACCTACGAATCATGCATGACAAACATACATAAACCTATGCTAGCATGGCAAGTTCTAAACCTCTATATCCACTTTCGCATTCAATAGAGATTAACAAACAATCTTAGATGTTAGCTACGCATCCAAGAAGAATAAGCACAACCAAACTAGGATATCAATTAGCCATCACACACACATCTTTAAAACAATTAACTACTAAAATCCATAAATAAATCCGCTAGGACCCCATGACAACGATTAGTTCATGATCGAACTTCTCATCGTCACGTGGTTTGATGAAAGCATGATGAAAAACAAGAAATCAATGATGTAAATATGAATAAGAGTTAAAGGTTTAGAGGACAAATCCGGAAGCATCCAAAAGTTGCACCAAAATTGAAGAATACAAGAAAAAACTATGTCTAGATCTCCTCGTAGTCACGTTCTTCGTTCTTGGCTCCTCGATCTTGTGCTCCAATATTGAATCTGATCTCTGGTGTGTTGTGATGTATTGTTATGTGTTGATTATGTCCCCCCAAGGTGTGTATTTATAGCTCCAAGTTGTCCCTCTTCCAAGAAATTGCCGTTTTTGAGTTAGAATAGAATTACGGCAATTTCCATCTTTGAATGCAATAAGAATTGCATATTCCATGTTTACAACTGATTCTGGAAGTTTCTGGCCGCCCCAAGCAATTACCATAATGATTAGAAGTCGAATTTGTGAAAATTTCCTTATTAAAATCGAATTCTGGCAATTTCTGGCGATTCTGACTTCCTGGGCGGCCGCGCAGAATTCCAGTACAATTCCTGGGCGCCCGCACAGAACCTTCTACCTAGAATTATAGAAAATGTTGTCCTCTTCACGTGAGCTGTAAGATCGTCAGAATCGGACTTGTAGAACTCCAGATATGGCCAAAACAGTGAAGATTGCGCAACCTACCCGGAAAATCCGAATTTTAATCAAATTAACCTCCAACTCTTGGTTCTGCAAAACTTAATGAAAACACATTAAACACACCACATACTTGAGTTCAAGTCATCAATTTAAGCTGATATGAAGCATTCCAAGTGGATTAAAAATCCACTTATCACACCCCCAAACTTAAACTGATGTTTGTCCTCAAGCATAAATAATATAACTATATACAACTAACTAGTACCACTTCCGTAGGTGATCACAGTTGCATTTGGCATATGCAACAAGCCCTTTAAACCCCTAGGCAGCCCTAGTGGACGAGTAAGGTCTCGTGAGGGCCTATAGCGAATGTACCCACAAAATCCATCTAACAATGCAACTAACAATGCAAACTATATGAATGCAACTACATGAAAAAATGCAAAGATCCCCTTTAAACTAACCATAACCATTCAATAAGCAAACATCTTAAATCATGCAATAACTTCCAAACAGAGCTCGACTAAATCCCCGTATACTAACAATACATGAACGGAAATGTGGTGTGTGCGATACTCATTAGATATACTCCTAACACTAGACCAAAAATCATACCCATTCTTCGTCAAGGCAATCACTAGTTTATAAAAAGAATGAACGCTAGACACTTCATAACTCAGAGACACCTCCATCATCATTTAAGTTAGACAGGAATTCATGCTTTATTACTAACAACTACAACACATAACAAAACAACATAACACACGTGTTTATTTGACCGTGCAATGAATGAGACCCCAAAAGGCTTATACAATAATACCCATGTAGCGAGTGTTAGGTCGGCAATCCCAAACCACAAAGGGCTTTAGGTTACCAGGTACAAGTACCCCTCAGACTTAATTACTCGAGTATTAAAGAGCTCACCCTAGTCAATTATACACACTCACACTCTCACAAACACTCATTTTTTTTTTCTTTTTTTTTCACACAAGAATGAGTGCGTTTCGCTCCATCTCATTCATCCTAGACTACTCATAAAATATGAGCTGTCTACTAGCCATTTGACGCCTAGCCTTTATTAACAACTAAACACAACTAAAAACACTTAGCATGAAATCCCTGTTTTCCCCCAAACTTATACTTTGGTGCTCCTACGCCATCAAGGGAATAAAGAACATTTTAACTATAAACAAATGATTAAGCCTCAAAACATCCAAACAGGCATGGCCCTAATCTAGCCCAAAAGCAAACGATGAATTGTGTAAAGATTTTGTTTTCATAACATGCATGTCAATTTCATAAGAACTTAAATCATCCCTCTATTTATGATTACCACAATCAAATCAACATCTACCTACTAAACAGAAATAGCTCGTCTTAAGGGATCATGAAATATGCATGCCATGCAACATATAATAAAAACATAAACAAAATGTCGTCCATGAAACAAACATGCAAAATACGAACAAAACATGAATGATTTACCACAAACATGCAAAATATGATTTCCTACATGAACACATAACACCACAACACTACTTATCCCCAAATCACCCCCAAACTTAGAATATTCAATGCCCTCATTGAAGGTAATAAGAAAGATAGTAGAAACATACCTAACACATGGGTTGCCTCCCACGAAGCGCTGTCGTTAATGTCATTTAGCCGGACAAATGTGAATCAAATCATGGTGGCTCGAAGATCGCATTTGACTTGTCCTTAGCAGAAGGACCATTCACCCATTGTTTGATAACCTTCTTGCTTTCTTCCCACATCTTTTCCAAATCAAACTTCACCTTGACTTTTCCACCAATCGATTTTTTCTTTTTCTTCTTTACACCTCTAAGGTGTTTATGCTTCTCCATCGATTGATAAGAACACTCTTTTACCTCATCATCCTTGTTCCACCTTCTCAACATATTATCTGTAAAGCATAATGTAACATAAGATGTAAAAGAGATAACTACAACTCAACAAAGGACAAGACAAACAATAATATTAACAGAAGCACAGGAATCCAGAATCAAAGAAGAAAAGGTAAACACAAAAAATCAAAATACGTTATGTATTCTTGAAGTCCGTAAACAGGTCACGGAAAGAAGTTCATGAAAATGTTCAAGCCTCAGTGACAGCAAAAGAAACAAGACTTTCAAGACGACAGAAGTATGTGAATGATTTAGGGTTAAGTACCACGGGATTCCAGTGATTTAAACGAAGCAACCAGAAAGACAAAGGACTTATCAGCAGCACTATATTGAAGACATAAAATAAGAATTGATCAAGTGTTATTCATCTGTGAACCAGACCAGTTGCACGAGTTGACGACACTAAGAAGATCAAGCTGTTTTATCGTCTCAGAACAAATTGATACAGTCCATTACTTAAACACCCGGGAGCTCAGGAGTTATTACTAAAGGACAAATGACAAGTAAATCAATTCGATAGTTTTTCTTTTAAGAAAACTATCGAATGAGAGTTTAAGGTGATTGAATTAAAAACAAGTAAATCAATTTAGCATTCGATAGTTTTGTTTTAAAAACTATCGAATGGTAAAACGATTTGTTTCATTCGATGGTTTCTTAAACCATTCGATGGTTTTTTAATTGGGAGCAGGTGGAAAGTATTCTTTGTTTTTCAAGTTGAAGAAGATCCAACGGCCAGGATTGTTTCTACAAGTTTGGTTCGATGGTTTTTCAAACCAAAGTCTGCAGTTAATACAGAGTGAAGAATGTGTCTTCTTCAGTTAAGGATTCTAACACAGAGACATTACTGAGAGAGAGAAGAGCCGGAGAAAATTATCAGATAAATTAATAGTGCTCAGAACTTGATCATTGTTTTGTATTTGTGTAACCTTAAACTCATTGACGCTAATCTACGGATTAGAAATTGTAGCACCCCTCGAGGTTTATATTTATAAAAAGATATATTCCCCGAAACTTGATTTGGTTTGGTGTGTTTGATTTCGTTATAGAACTGAAAGATTTATCCGCGAACGAAATTAATTTATTTGTGAGTATCGTATTCAACCCCCCCTTCTACGATACTTTGGACCTAACAATTGGTATCAGAGCTACTTGATTGATATACAAATCAGATCCGGTGAATGAGACCAAAATCAAACGTAGCGTGAAAATACGAAGCAAATTTTTTAACTTTCAAAATTTTTCATTTAATTGGAATTTCTTGAATTTTAAACAATTTGAAATTTTCAGAAACCATGAGTGCTCCAAAGACAACCGTTGGTATTAAAGTTCCCCCGTTTACTAGAGATGATTTCGGTTTGTGGAAGATGAAGATGCTGCTATTTATCAAGGCATCTAATCCGTTGTATATTGGCATATTAGAAAACAGACTGTTTGTACCAATGAAACCAGTTAGTGAATCTACAGCTCCTGACGGTAGCAGGATTCCTTCAGGCACCCAACCTAAGGAGATAAGTGAATTTACAGATTCTGACAAAGAACTGATTCGATTGGACACCGGTTTAATGTTGATATTGGCGGACTCCGCGGACAAGGAAATGAGCTATCAGTTGATGAACTGTACAAGCGGGAAACATATGTGGGATACCATTAACCTAATAATGGAAGGAACTGAAGACATGCAGGAAAACAGATTGGACATTCTGACTTCTCAATACGAAGCGTTTAGGTCACTGCCAGGAGAAAGTATAACTCAGGTCTTTGAGAAGTATACTAAGCTCCTCAATGAATTGGCAATGAAAGGAAAGACCTATCCACTGAGAGAATCAAACATGAAGTTCATGATGATGCTGCCCCATCATGTAGAACACAAGTCATCATCCATTAGGGAAAGAATTGACTTCACAAAGATGTCATTAGAGATGATCTATGGCAAGTTGAAGACCTATGAGATGGAACAGGAACAAAGGGTAATAATCTACGGATCAGGGACAGTGGACAGCAAGCACAATGCACTTGTGAGATCAGCAGCACTTGTAGTGGATGAACCAATAACTTCTGAGATTCAGGTTCAAACCCCTAGAGCTGGAAATGAGGTGATAATAGAAGAAGAAATGGATTCTGTGAATCTGGGTGTTGATGAAAGTGATTACTACACCCCAGAAGAGCTTGAGCAAATGGAAGACGAAACCATGGCGTACTTAGCTGCAAAGTTTAGCCATATTCGTTTCAAGAGAAACCCTAAGTACAAGTTCAAGGGCTCAACCAACAGATTCCAGAAGAGCAATTTTACACCTAGTACAGGCTTTAAGGGAGGCTACAAGACTGACATGATTGATAGAAGCAAATCAAGATGCTATAACTGCAATGAGTTAGGGCATTTCGCCACTGAATGCCGGAAGCCTCGTCAAGCAAGAGACATGAAAGATGTCTATGGAAAGAAGGATTCTTATGATGAGTTGAAGAAGGAGAATGCCAAGCTTAAACAGCAGTTGGAGGCATTCTCTGGAAAGCAGAAAGGGAAGGCTTACATAGCAGAGGGAAAGCACTGGGATGATACTGATTCGGATGAAGAGGAGGAATATGTAAATGTTGCTCTAATGGCTGACTCTTCAGAGGAATCACCTCAATCATCTCAGGTACCTATCTTAACTACAATTGATATGTCTAATTCTGAGTACAAGAAAACTGTGCAAGATCTTAGTGTAGAATTGTTTAATGTACACACAAGCATGCTAGCATCTGAAATGGAAAATTCTAAACTAGTTCTTAAGATTAAAAAGCTAGAATCTAAAAATGAAGAACTAGAGCTTGTAGCTGTAACATTAGAAGATCTTAAGCAAAAGAATGCGTACTTAGAGAACAAGGTCAAGTATAATGATGAGATAGAGACTATCCTCAGGAAGCAGATTTCAGATCTAGATTTGAAGCTGAATGCTTTTAAGAATTCCGCTCTAGTGGCTAAGGAAATCATTGATACTCAGGCCGTAGAGAATAAAACTGCTATAGGATTTGACTATAACAAGAAAGCTGGTAAGAAGATTGTGGAATTCCCTGTGACACCTTCAGTTGTCAAAAGGAATACTCCACATGTTCTTAAGAATGTTGATTGTCCAGTTTTTGTTAAGCCGTTTCCACCTCTCTTTTATGAGGATGATCTTTTCATAGCACAAGAATTGCTTGAGGAGGATTTATTGAAGGAAAAAGAGGTAAAGACTAAGTTACCTAGGAAATCAGTAAAGAATGTTTTACCTAAACCTGATTTACCTAAAACTGAAGTAGGTTCCTTAGCTAGTAATGTTAAAAAGAACAGGAATGGGAGGAAGAAGATTGTTAATCAGGAATTGGTTCCATCTTCTCCCATTGCATCTAGGAAGTTGTGTTCTATTTGTAATTCTGCTGGACACCTTACACATGCATGTAAAAAGGTTAAAGTAGAAACTGCTAATGCTTCTGAAATGCATAACATGTCTGACATGCCTGATAATCATGAACCCTGTGGAAAGAAAGAGTGTTTGCTATGTAAGTACAACATCATGCATGCTTATTTTAAGTTGATGTCTGATAGTAGCAATAGCTCTAGTAATGTTAAATCCACAGATACTATGAATATCAAACAGGGTAAGACTAAATTGAATGTTACTCCTGTTAAATCATCTAAACCTTCAGGACCCAAACAATTTTGGGTACCAAAGTCCGCTTAATCAATCTGTGATTGCAGGGTAAGGTTAAAAGCTCAAAGGTTGTGTGGATTCTGGATAGTGGCTGTTCTAGACACATGACAGGTGAAGAGTCCCTGCTTACAGAGGTGGTTAAGAAGACCGGCCCGATTGTAACCTTTGGAGATGGCAGCAAAGGATTCACTACGGGATATGGTAAATTGAAAGCTGGAAATGTCATCATTGAAAACATCTCTCTTGTTGAAGGATTAAAGCACAATCTACTAAGTATCAGTCAATTCTGTGATAAAGGCTACAATGTAGATTTCAGAAAGGACAAGTGCTTGATCACCAACAGGAAGGATGAGAAGCTTACTCTACTGGGAGTGAGAAAAGGAAATTTGTTTATAGCTGACTTAAGTTCTACCAGTGAAGGAGAAGTTACATGTTTCTATGCAAAGGCATCTTCAGAACAAAGTTGGCTATGGCACAAGAAGCTCTCACATCTGAACTTCAAAACTATGAACTCTTTGGTAAAGAGAGAATTAGTGAGAGGGTTGCCCCTGATGGAATTCAATCAGGAGGGACTATGTGAAGCATGTGAAAAGGGGAAGTCGAAGAAAGCATCACATGGAAGCAAAGGAATGACAAACATTACTGAACCATTACAGCTGATTCATATGGATTTATTTGGTCCAGTTAATGTTATGTCACTTTCAAGAAACAGATATGCATTGGTGATGGTGGATGACTACTCCAAGTACACGTGGGTGTTGTTCATACAAACAAAGGATGAAGCAACACAACTGATCATTGATCACATCAAGAAGATAGAAGTGGAAGCTAAGCTACCTGTGCGGACAATCAGATCAGACAATGGAACTGAATTCAAGAATGCAGTTCTAAATGATTTCTGCTCAGAGAAAGGAATATCAAGACAGTTTTCAGCACCAAGAACTCCTCAACAGAATGGAGTAGTGGAAAGGAAGAACAGGACCTTGGTTGAAGCAGCAAGAACCATGTTGAGTGAATCAAAACTTCCCACTTACTTTTGGGCTGAAGCAGTGAATACAGCTTGCTACACTCAGAATCGAACCCTGATCAACAAAGATCATGAAAAGACTCCGTATGAGTTAATGGCCAACAAGAAGCCAACACTGAAGTACTTTCATGTGTTTGGTGCAAAGTGCTTTGTACTTAAAGATGGAGAACATCTTGGCAAGTTTGATGCCAAAGCAGATGAAGGCATTTTTCTGGGCTATTCTCTGGAATCTAAGGCTTTCAGGGTATATGTGATTGAAGATAAGAAGGTGTTGGAAAGCTTTAATGTAACATTTGACGACACTAAAAGACCAGGCCTGCAAACTGGAGAGAACTCTGAATCCTTAGTATTTGAAAATCTATCAGGAGATCTCTCTGACAATGTAGAAGTACCTGAAGTTGTTACAGTCATTAATAATAATCATAATGATAATGATTCTGGACCAAGTGGTGACCAAAGTGGAAATCCTCAACATACAGGATCCACTAGTCAGTCTTCAGAATCAACAGATCAAACTGTCAACAACTCAGGGGGAGCAGGAGAAGGATCAACTAGTCACACTCCACAACATCTAGAACAAGGAGAATCATCAAGATCGCATCTGCCAAGACAAAGGGTATGGAATAGAGATCATCCCTTTCACTTGATCATTGGTGATCCGGACACAGGAGTGAGAACTAGGAGAACATCACAAAATGAATGTCACTATTCTGGTTTTCTTTCAGAAACAGAACCTAAGAAAGTTGAAGATGCTCTAGATGATCCAGATTGGGTGATTGCTATGCAAGAAGAACTCAATCAGTTTGAAAGGCAGAAAGTTTGGAAGCTGGTACCCAGGCCTAAGGGAAAATCTGTTATTGGAACACGATGGGTATTCAGAAATAAGTTGGACGAAGATGGCATTGTAACGAGAAACAAAGCCAGACTGGTTGCTAAAGGTTACTCTCAAGAAGAGGGTATAGATTATGATGAAACCTATGCACCAGTAGCAAGACTTGAGGCCATCAGAATGTTTCTGGCATTTGCTGCACATTCCAATTACAAGGTATATCAAATGGATGTGAAGAGTGCTTTTCTGAACGGGGAGTTAGAAGAAGAAGTGTATGTGGAACAACCTCCAGGTTTTGAGGATTCAAAACTGGCAGACTTTGTGTACTTTCTATTCAAAGCTCTCTATGGACTCAAACAAGCTCCAAGGACATGGTATGACACTCTCTCTGAATTCTTACTTGAAAATGATTTTACAAGAGGTGTTGTAGACAAAACTCTCTTTGTCAAAAAGCATAAAAATGATTTGATATTGGTGCAAGTATATGTTGATGACATAATATTTGGTTCTACTAATGATGATCTATGCAAGAGATTTGCTAAGTTAATGCAGAGTCGTTATGAAATGAGCATGATGGGTGAATTGTCATTCTTTCTTGGATTGCAAGTATACCAGAAACAAGATGGTATATTCATTTATCAGTCTAAGTACATCAAGGATCTTCTTAAGAAGTATCAAATGGAAGACTCATTTACAGCAAAGACTCCTATGCCAACTGCCACTAAGCTTGATAAGGATGAAACTGGTAAGAAGGTTGACATCACAGGCTACAGAGGTATGATAGGCTCATTACTTTATCTCACTGCAAGTAGACCAGATATAATGTTTGCAACATGCTTGTGTGCTAGATTTCAGTCTGATCCTAAAGAATCTCATCTAATAGCTGTTAAGCGAATATTTAGATATCTTAAGGGGACCCCAAATCTTGGAATTTGGTACCCTAAAGATACAGGATTTGATCTTATTGGATACACAGACTCTGATTTTGCAGGTTGTAAGATTGATCGGAAGAGTACTTCAGGAAGCTGTCAGTTTCTTGGAAGAAGATTGGTTTCCTGGCATAGCAAGAAGCAGCATTCAGTGTCCACATCAACAGCTGAGGCTGAATACATTGCTGCTGGTAGCTGTTGTGCTCAGATATTGTGGATGAGAAACCAACTCCGTGACTATGGACTTCTGTTGACAAAGATTCCTATATTTTGCGACAACACAAGTGCCATAGCAATCTCAAACAACCCAGTGCAACACTCGAGGACAAAGCACATCGACATCAGGTATCATTTTATCCGAGAGCATGTCATGAATGGAACTGTGGAGTTACACTTTGTACCCACAGAGGATCAAATTGCAGACATCTTTACTAAACCGCTTGATGAATCCACTTTCAATAAGCTGGTTGGTGAACTTGGGATGTTAAATCTTTCTAATTGATTTTGATTAGAAGTCAGTAACTGCAGAGAGTCCTGGTGAATACATGAGTTTAGGAATTGCTATATCCTTAGGACTCGTGAATTTATTTTCTGGAGCAATTCTCGTAGTTAGGATTACTGTACTAATTTCATGTCACGATTATGGATGATATATCTTCTGGCATTTAATTAGTTATTAATTCTAAAAATTATTTAAGTGCTAATATTTGTTCTAAATATTCAAGCATTTATTTAGTTGGAATTAATTTACTTTGTTTTTAACATTGTAGATTAATGCAGCATAATTGATTAGATTTTAATTGGTTAATATCACTCAATGATATTTAATTGATTTTATTCTAAGAAAATTGTGAATTTTCTGTTAAGAATTGATTTTGGTAAGTTTGAAATAATTTATTAGAATTAAAACTTGACAGGAAATAAAACAGTCTGATTTTTTAAAACATGAACAGGTTTTAAAAATAAAGACAGAAGCAAAAATATCGAATTTAGGAAATTCGATGGTTTTTCAAGTACATAGATAAATCTATCGAAGTTAATTTTCGATAGTTTTTGAAAAGGAAAAGAAAAACTATCGAAAGCATTTCTCGATAGTTTTTGAGATTTAATTTAAAATATATCGAAGGAATTTACCTAATTTAATATTTAAATTCTCGATGTATTTTAAAATTCAGTAGAAAATTGTATCGAAGTGAATTTATTAATTCAATAATCAAATTCTCGATAGTTTTTTCTTACAAAACCCCTCAATAGTTTTTGGTTTTTCAAAAGCAAAACGTTCGACGGTTTTTCAAAAAGGTTGGTTTAAATTCTGATGTTTAAATAATTCGATAGTTTTTCAAAATCTATCGAAGAAAATTGACCTTTTTACCCCTACAAGAAAACCATCGATAGTTCTTTTTAAAAACTATCGAACCTGAAAAGACTATTTTGCCCCTGTCAGTTTCAAAAGTATTTAACCGTGCCTTAGCTCTTTTCTTTTCATTTTCACAGATCTGAGAGAAGTGCTTTTGTCGATTTCAATACTTACAAAGATATACACACAGTAAACGAATTCCATTCGATAGTTTCTTCAAGTTTAATCAAGAAAACCTTAAAATATTTACTGTTTGTCACTGTTGATTGATTTCTAACCGTGAAAAGTTAATGTTTTTTGGGTTTTTGTCTCTTTCTGGATAAGAAACCATCGAAGTAGACTTTTGAATTGAATATTGGTTAGAATTCAAGGGTTCTACAGTTCATAGGTGTTCGAATTTTTTTTCTTTTCTGTGTTAGTGTTAAAAGGGGTTATTTTAGTTTTAAGGGATTTGGTGATAAGTTTGATTAATTATTAATAATTAATTAAATTTAAGTGGTAAATTTTAGTTGTGGTTTAAAATTTATTTTCTGGAAATTTGAAACATAATGGCTGGAGAATTTATCGTAACCAAAACTAATCATGTCTCGTTTCAAAATCTGCAAGCCATTACGAATCCTCAAATTCGTGCATGGCAGAGTTTTTGAACACACGTTCATTAGTGGCATACGTTGTGAGTACTCCCGTGGTCCTTTGTATTGATCAATTGACTGCGTTGTACACAACCGCCACGGATACAAGTGAGAATAACGTAAGGTCTTTCAGTTTTGTTGTGCCAGGGGGCAGAACAATAAGGGTAACGGAACATGATTTTAATCAAATCTTACATTTTCCTACAGAAAACCTTGTTCCGGATCCCACAACTGAGGAAATACATGCTTTCTTCACTCTTATCAGAAGTCAACAACCTAACTTCTTGGTGGGAGAGTTCCTAAAGCATTACCTGCCAAAGCCATGGAATTTTTTCTTTCATACCCTGATACATGTTTTTACTGCCAAGCTAACAAATCTGCATGGCATTCCCTTATTCCTTCAAAAGATAGGGTTTGCCATTGCGAACAATAGGCATATTAACATAGGACGGATAGTGATTGATCAAGTAATTCTGTGCATGGGACCACTGGATGAAAGAACAGGCATAAATGAAGATGTGCTCTGTTTCTATCCTAGGTTCCTACAGCTAATTCTCAATGATATCTTAACAGATGATGAACGAGAGATCTTTGAAGGTGAAGCCAACCAGGAGTGCATGAGAATGAAGAGCAATGCCATAATCGCTCTTATTAGGAAGGACAACTATCTTCCAGGGGTACCCACTGTTCTCACTGAATATCTAAGAACGGTGCCCCTACCACTTCTACCCCCAGGGGAACAGGTAAATCAAGGTAATATTCCACAACCTGAACCTGTAATGGCACCTGTACCAATGGATGTTGATCCAGAGCCCTCAGTGGCCATTCCTGACCAGGAGGTTGCAAACCCACAACCTCTAACCACGGTCGAAGAGCCTTTGGAAGAGCCAAATGAAAACATAAACGAACCTCCTTCCCCTACTATACCCATTAAAGAACCATCCATGAGTGTAGAGGGAGATAGTGCCAAAGCAGCACCACATAAGGAGATACACCCTTCAACAGCAGCTCTGCCTTCCTCTAAAAGGAGAAGAACAGAAACTGAGGCAACTGCTGATACTTCATTTCTCTCATTCAAAGAGCCCTTTACTGATTTTTCTGATGCTGATTGGGCTGCGCTAACGAAAGCAATATCTGAACCAATAGCTCAATCAAGTAAGGAAGAATTGACGGAAGCAACTGGTGTTCCGACCATATTACGGTCAGGTTCACTGGTTAAAGGTTCTCAGAACCAAGGGTCTTCACAGACGTCGAGAGAGGGCTTTGACCTAAATGCACAATCTAAAAGGTCATTGTCTACCTCCCCAGATGGAACATATCTGGATCCTGCGGGTAAAGGGTCTGACGTAGGTGCAGATCGGCAACTCGTTGACAGTGAATCAATTACTATTGAGGAGTCAACTGAGGTGAAGTCTTTACAGACTCACGGGGAAGATTCGGGATCTCTGCTGTTAAAAGAGCCTGTTTCTAACCCCCTAGAGATTCAAACTCTAGATCCTTCAAAGGATATATCATCTAAGGATGATCAGCAACTTGGTTTATCCAAGGACGGGGACTTGCGAAGCCCCATTGCACCACCGGTGACCTCCTTAAGGATGGCTACGGTGATCTCTTCTGCAGGTACAATCAGCACAAAGGATTTGAGTGAAACAAAAACACTTACACCTGGCCTGAGTGGGAAAGGAAAAATGATTCAAACACCGACAGAAACGTTGAGTGTACACCCAGAGCCAAATGTGAGGAGTGACACCCTAACCCTACCTAATATTAATGATCTGCTGCTACCAATAGAAAGAGAGCTACAAGTTCAATCTTCCCTCAAGGAGATGACAGTTCGGGACAAAGAAGGAAATCCACTTTTCAAGGTTCCACTGCGACCTTCCTTTGACCAAGGGATCTCCTCCAGTCAAGACAATGTTTCTTTAAAGTCTATTCAAGAGAAAGTTGACTTGGCTGCAGCTGATTCCAGAAGAACATTCAGGGTCATTGGCAGTGCATCTGGCACTATAACAGGTACGAAGCAGGCAGTGGACTCCTTAAAGAAGGAAGCTATGGAAGAACTAGTCGAGCTGAGGATGGACGTCAGGGAGCTTAAAGATGGATTCATGAATGAAGTAACTGCACTGTCTCAAGGACATGAAGCTTTGAAAGAAGACGTTCTGGTTATCCGGGATGGTCAAGCGCGGGTAAAAGATGCAATGGATTCCCTTTCACGAGTGGAGTCTAAGCTAAACAAGAGGCTGGATCACATGGAAAAGACTACCAACTCAAGATTGGAGAACATTGACCTGTCGCTAGCTTCTATAAATGAGTTTAATAAGCAGCTTATGGATTTCTTGGAGAATCAAGGTGACGGAGTACAGTCTATATGGAGTATGCTAAAGAACCAACAATCTAGGCAACCTGGTTCTTCATATCAGCAACCTGATCCTTCTAATTTCTTTTATGCTGAGGATGCTTTTATCGAGGATTCCTCAACTAAGGGGGAGAAAGTTGGAGAGGGGGTGAAGGATAAATGGGGAGTTTGGGAGACTGTTGAGGCTATTCCAATCAGACAGTACTGGATTGAGGAGCTTGTAGAGGAAGCCAAGGAAAGTGAAGAGGAATTTGAGGTCATGCATGAGCAACCTATTCAAGAGGAGCATGAGCCATATTATCCGGAGCCAATAGAACATCCTATCTTGGATGATGATATGGAAGAAGCAAATTCTCTATCACAGGAAGAAGAAGCTGCCTTGGAAGCAATAAGAGCTCAGAGAGCTGCAATAGATGCCAGGCAAGCTGAGAAGGCGAAACAGCAAGCAATTCTGAGAAGTGAAAAGCTAAAGAGAATGAAGGTGTATAATGAAGTGAGGAAGAAGAAGATGATAGATCTGGCAAAGAAAGATGGTACTGAATGGGAAATGGCTTATAAAACCTTTTGTGGAGTTGAAGACGGATTACAAGTCAACGACAATGGGGAGGTGGAAGTCATTATTCAGGACATCAGAAGTGCTAATCTTGATGATCAGACTTACTTTAAAGCACTGAGAAGCTCTATAATCTGTCTGAATGCTGGGGTTAAAGCAAATGGTGCCTGGAGCTTATTAATCAGTTTTCTGGAAAAAGGTACATTTGTGATTTCTACTAAGTTTTTAGAACAGAGGACATATACAGAATTGCAGGCTATACTCATCAAGATCCAAAGAACCACAAGGCTAAATGAACTGCTCCGTGAGCATGTTAAGGAGATCGTGATGAAAGTCAGTCCAGAGATTACTGAAGATCCTCCAATGGTTAGATTCATGACGAATGACTTGTTCAGAATCTGCTATTTGGCTAAGGACAAACTGAGGGACTACCCAAGCAACTATCTAATCTCAGTTGAGAAGTATCTTAGATCCACTGGATTCTCATCAACGGAGAAGGATAAAGCAGCAGACACTCTTAGAAGATTTCTAATGAAGAATGTTCCTTACTATAGGAAAAGAGTGGAAAGAGGATTAGAAGTGCATACCAGACTGCCAAACATGCCAAAGCTAAACAAGAAAGATGTTAACATTGCATGGTTATGGGCTGGAGTGGGTCAAGAGGTTGAATATATTGGAAGACACATCCAAGGAGCAATCCTTAAACCTGGAGAACCACTGCACTATCTATCAGTGATTGATTATCAAGCTGCTAACTCCGATCCAATGATTGAAGAAGGTGAGATTGGAATGGACTGAAGATTGAAGCAAAGAACAAAAGAACTATCAGCTCAGACTAGAGGAGCAACTTCATTGTATAAAGTTTAATTGTTCTTTGATTTATGAAATCTGGAAATGTATATATATCTGATCCAGAATGCATTGATATTATTACGCTGTCTTACTTTAAGTAGTTTAATGTTTCCTTAGTTAGTTGAGTTATCCTCGAAGTATTTGCTTGTCGAACTCTATCCAATCAAATAGGGGGAGATTGTAAAGCATAATGTAACATAAGATGTAAAAGAGATAACTACAACTCAACAAAGGACAAGACAGACAATAATATTAACAGAAGCACAGGAATCCAGAATCAAAGAAGAAAAGGTAAACACAAAAAATCAAAATACGTTATGTATTCTTGAAGTCCGTAAACAGGTCACGGAAAGAAGTTCATGAAAATGTTCAAGCCTCAGTGACAGCAAAAGAAACAAGACTTTCAAGACGACAGAAGTATGTGAATGATTTAGGGTTAAGTACCACGGGATTCCAGTGATTTAAACGAAGCAACCAGAAAGACAAAGGACTTATCAGCAGCACTATATTGAAGACATAAAATAAGAATTGATCAAGTGTTATTCATCTGTGAACCAGACCAGTTGCACGAGTTGACGGCACTAAGAAGATCAAGCTGTTTTATCGTCTCAGAACAAATTGATACAGTCCATTACTTAAACACCCGGGAGCTCAGGAGTTATTACTAAAGGACAAATGACAAGTAAATCAATTCGATAGTTTTTCTTTTAAGAAAACTATCGAATGAGAGTTTAAGGTGATTGAATTAAAAACAAGTAAATCAATTTAGCATTCGATAGTTTTGTTTTAAAAACTATCGAATGGTAAAATGATTTGTTTCATTCGATGGTTTCTTAAACCATTCGATGGTTTTTTAATTGGGAGCAGGTGGAAAGTATTCTTTGTTTTTCAAGTTGAAGAAGATCCAACGGCCAGGATTGTTTCTACAAGTTTGGTTCGATGGTTTTTCAAACCAAAGTCTGCAGTTAATACAGAGTGAAGAATGTGTCTTCTTCAGTTAAGGATTCTAACACAGAGACATTACTGAGAGAGAGAAGAGCCGGAGAAAATTATCAGATAAATTAATAGTGCTCAGAACTTGATCATTGTTTTGTATTTGTGTAACCTTAAACTCATTGACGCTAATCTACGGATTAGAAATTGTAGCACCCCTCGAGGTTTATATTTATAAAAAGATATATTCCCCGAAACTTGATTTGGTTTGGTGTGTTTGATTTCGTTATAGAACTGAAAGATTTATCCGCGAACGAAATTAATTTATTTGTGAGTATCGTATTCAACCCCCCCTTCTACGATACTTTGGACCTAACATTATCTTCACACTCTTTAAAAATTACCAACTCATCATTCAGAAGGACATACTTCAAATGTGGTGGAAGTTTTCCAAGCTTGACATTCGAAAGATCTCGAATGGAAGAATTGTCAATGGAATCACTGATGTGATGCTCGAACTTGTGCATGTCCGAATTTTTGCTCAACGGCTGATCGAACTCCTTTCTCTGACCCGTATCAACCATCTTCAAGATAAAACACTTTTCCTCCTCTGTCGGAAATTTCATAGCCTTGAACACATTAAAGATGACCTTTTGATTACTCACCCTCATTGTGAGCTCTCCTTTCTGAACATCGATCAACGCTCGGCCAGTAGCCAGAAAAGGTCTTCCCAAGATGATAGGAATCTTCTTATCCTCCTCAAAGTCAAGAATAACAAAATCAGTAGGAAAAATCAGCTTATCCACCTTTACCAAGACATCCTCCACTATACCCCTTGGATATGTGATCGACCGATCAGCCAACTGTAAGGTCATATTAACTGGTTTCGGCTCAGGCAACCCAAGTTGCTTAAAAACAGACATTGGCATTAGATTAATGCTAGCTCCCAAATCACATAAGCATTTGCTGAAAAGTTGATTGCCAATAGTGCAAGGTATGGTAAAACTTCCCGGATCTTTAAGCTTCGGTGGCAATTTCTGCTGTAGAACTGCACTACACTCCTCTGTCAAAGCAACGGTGTCCAAATCCTCGAGTTTCAACTTCCGAGATAGAATACCCTTCATGAACTTAGCATAGCTCGGCATCTGTTCAAGAGCTTCTGCAAAAGGTATGTTGATGTGTAACTTCTTGAAAACCTCAAGAAATTTGCCGAATTTTGTGTCAAGATTCTGCTTCTGTAGCCTCTTTGGATATGGAGGAGGAGGATAGATCTGGTTACTCTCTGTAGTCTTCTTCTGGAGCCTCTTTGGGTATGGAGGAGGTGGGTAAATAGTCTGCTCCGAAGTAGACTTGTCAGCAGAATTTTTGCTCTTTTCAGCCTCACCGTCCAACTGCTTAGCTGCCAAATCAAAAATTGGCTTTTCCTTAGAAGGTTCCACCTGATGCTGCTGAATTTCTTCCTCTTCTTCAACTGCTGATTTTTGATTGCCCGTGACCTTTCCCGATCTCAAGGTAACTGCTTTCACATGTTCTTGGACAACTGTCTTTCCTGGATTAGGCTTCGTATCGCTAGGAAGAGTTCCCTGAGCTCTGCTGAGTAAGGCACTTGCCAACTGCCCCATCTGATTCTCCAAAGTCTTGAGCGATGCCGCCTGGCTTTTAACTATCATTCTCAACTCATCCAATTCAGATTTTTCATTCGAAGACTGCCCCGCACTAGCATGAGGTTGTTGCGGAAATCCTGGTGGCTGAAATTGTTGCCTAGGAGCATACTGTGGCTGAAAATTCTGCCCTTGCTGCTGCTGAAAATTCTGAGGATTGTAAGGCTTTGCTCCAAATTGCTGACCTTGGAATGGCTGATAAGGCTACTGAGATTGTTGATTGTCGCTCCAGCTGAAATTAGGATGATTCCGGCTATTGGGATGATAGGTGGCTGGAACTGGCTGTGATGGTCTCTGAAAGTTGCTCACAAACTGCGCCGACTCACTAGATATGGCACAATTATTCGTCTCATGTGCGCCCGCACAAAGCTCACAAACACTAGCCACCTGCTGAACTCCATAATTCGTCAAAGAATCCACCTTCATTGTCAAAGCCTTCAACTGGGCTGCTATAGCTGTAGCTGCATCAACTTCAAGAACTCCTGCTACTTTGCCTTGTGATAATCTCTGAGTAGGATTCTGATATTCATTCGCAGCCATCATCTCAATTAACTCATAAGCTTCCTCGTAGCTCTTAGCCCATAGAGCTCCACCTGATGCTGCATCTAACATTGGTCTTGATTGTGCTCCCAGACCATTATAAAAACAATTAATCACCATCCAGTCGGGCAATCCATGATGTGGACATCTCCTAAGCATCTCCTTGTATCTCTCCCAAGCTTCACATAAATTTTCTCCAGAATGCTGAGAAAACTGAGTAAGAGCATTCCTGATCGCAGCAGTTTTAGCCATGGGGAAGAATTTAGTAAGAAATTTCTGAGCAAGATCCTCCCATGTAGTAATAGAACCTGCTGGTAGAGAGTGCAACCAGCCCTTAGCCTTATCCCTCAGAGAAAATGGGAAAAGTCTCAGCTTCACGGCATCTTCCGACACTCCGTTGGTCTTGAAGGTGTCGCAAATCTCGATGAAATCCCTAATATGCATATTAGGATCTTCCGTTGGAGCACCCCCAAACTGCACTGAATTCTGCACCATCTGAATCGTGTCAGGCTTGATTTCAAAGGTATTAGCTGCAATAGCCGGCCTGACAATACTCGACTGAATATCATTGATCTTTGGCTGAGAATAGTCCTTCAAAGCCTTAGCTGCAGGTGCTACTCCTTCTGGAACGTCTCCCATCTTTACTAACTTTAATCTTTCTTCTTCCAATTTACGAGTCTAAGAACGTGATCGCATACACGTTCAAGTACCTGAAACACACAGAACAAACAACTACAATCCGAGTCAGTGAACTCTAACGACCACTGATGACAAGCACATAAACTAAAATAAAACACCGATGATCCCCGGCAGCGGCGCCAAAAACTTGTTAGCACAAAATCACGCAAGCGCACGTGGTCACAAGTAATATACAAATAAGTCAAGTTCGTTCCCACAGAGATCTAATGAGGTGTTCAATTCAATTAATGTACCTATGCAACAATGTATGATTTTTATCCACTGCTAAGACAATTAACAATTTGGGTTTGATTATCTAAAATTAACTAGAGAACAAATTATTAAACTAAGAATTAACTAACTAAGATGATTAAAATCAATTTATGTATATGAGAATAAAACATGGGATCCTAACTTCATTAAGTACTTCATTCAGAGTCTTTTGTCTTTAATCAATGCATGTGACAGTTGTGATAACTAATCGGAAAACACGAAATCAGTACACGCTATCTTTCAGTATACGTATACCAAACCACTCAAACATCCACAAAAGAGATAGAAGTTAAGCAGACACCAATTATGCTTAGACCCTAAATGTCTATAAGATTTGAAAACATAACGGTTTAACGAGCAAGTTATCCATTCAGATTACATAGGGCAGGTAAGATGGTTAAAATCACCTACGAATCATGCATGACAAACATACATAAACCTATGCTAGCATGGCAAGTTCTAAACCTCTATATCCACTTTCGCATTCAATAGAGATTAACAAACAATCTTAGATGTTAGCTACGCATCCAAGAAGAATAAGCACAACCAAACTAGGATATCAATTAGCCATCACACACACATCTTTAAAACAATTAACTACTAAAATCCATAAATAAATCCGCTAGGACCCCATGACAACGATTAGTTCATGATCGAACTTCTCATCGTCACGTAGTTTGATGAAAGCATGATGAAAAACAAGAAATCAATGATGTAAATATGAATAAGAGTTAAAGGTTTAGAGGACAAATCCGGAAGCATCCAAAAGTTGCACCAAAATTGAAGAATACAAGAAAAAACTATGTCTAGATCTCCTCGTAGTCACGTTCTTCGTTCTTGGCTCCTCGATCTTGTGCTCCAATATTGAATCTGATCTCTGGTGTGTTGTGATGTATTGTTATGTGTTGATTATGTCCCCCCAAGGTGTGTATTTATAGCTCCAAGTTGTCCCTCTTCCAAGCAATTGCCGTTTTTGAGTTAGAATAGAATTACGGCAATTTCCATCTTTGAATGCAATAAGAATTGCATATTCCATGTTTACAACTGATTCTGGAAGTTTCTGGCCGCCCCAAGCAATTACCATAATGATTAGAAGTCGAATTTGTGAAAATTTCCTTATTAAAATCGAATTCTGGCAATTTCTGGCGATTCTGACTTCCTGGGCGGCCGCGCAGAATTCCAGTACAATTCCTGGGCGCCCGCGCAGAACCTTCTACCTAGAATTATAGAAAATGTTGTCCTCTTCGCGTGAGCTGTAAGATCGTCAGAATCGGACTTGTAGAACTCCTGATATGGCCAAAACAGTGAAGACTGCGCAACCTACCCGGAAAATCCGAATTTTAATCAAATTAACCTCCAACTCTTGGTTCTGCAAAAATTAATGAAAACGCATTAAACACACCACATACTTGAGTTCAAGTCATCAATTTAAGCCGATATGAAGCGTTCCAAGTGGATTAAAAATCCACTTATCAGGCTCCACTATAGATTCTTTAAAGAAATGTTTTTCAATACCCTTAAGCACATGTGATACACCCCTTTCTTCAACACTGACTCTATTTGGGGTATTAATGCTTAATTCTCCAATAGTCTCGTTATAGTCATGACCTATTCCAACAGTTTGACTAATAGCTTATTTATTGAAGATTTCTTTAGCAGTCTTACAAGAATTATAGTAAGCTCTAACCTTAGTCTCAAGTTCTGGAATCTTTCCTTTAAGAATGGTTTTCTAATTCTCTGTAACAATTCACCCTATTCTCAAGAAAAGCTACTTTTTTTTTTGTAAGTTTACTTTGATTAATATGCACTAGTTTTAATTCTTTAACCTCTTTTTCAAGAGCAATGTTCTGAAGAATTATTCTATCATTTTCTCTACGTGCACAATTTAAGGTACTACCAAGATGACGAATCATTTCAGCATCAGTAAATTTTACCTCAGACAAGTAGGATGAGGATGAAGTAGAAGTAGAGACTTTGCCTTCTATTGCCATGAGTGCAAGATTTCCAACTCCTTCATCTTTACTGTCTGTGTCATCCCAGCTTTTACCTTCAGCAAGATAAGCTTCTTCAGACTTGTTCTTTCTATATGTATCATGAGAGGTTTTCTTTGCTTGCCTTTGATTTCTACATTCAGTTGCAAAGTGTCCTAACTCATTACAATTAAAGCACTGAATCGTTGAGTGTCCTAACTCATTACAATTAAAGCACTGAATCGTGCTTCTATCAACCATCCCCGTTTTATAGCCACCCCTTGTGCTATTTGAGGATGAAGAACCACATGTCTGGTATCTGTCAGCATATGTCTTGAACTTAAAACTAGGATTTCTCCTAAACTAGAAGTTTCCAAACCTCTTCACTATCAAGGCCATAGACTCATCTTCCAACTGTTCAAGCTCCTCCATAGAATATAATTCACCACCAGAGTGACTTGTAGATGTAGCACCATACTCAGCTACAATCACATCCTTGTCATGGTTAGAAGGTAGAACAACCTTCACTTCCTTTGGATGTGGGATTTCAGTTACCAGTGCAGTAGACGTACTGGCCACTCTTCCTTCCTCGTAGATTTTCTGCTTCTGAATTTGTTCTAGTTCATAGGTTTTTAGAATGCCATAGAGTCTTTCCAGTGAAATCTCACTTAAATCTCTTGCCTCTCTTATGGCTGAAATCCTGTGCTCTAGATGGGTTGGAAGTGTCAAAAGAAATTTCTTGTTTATTTCTTTGACAGTGTAGTACTTTCCATGAAGGTTCATATCATTGATTAATTTGTTGTATCTCTCAAAAACTTCAGAGATACCTTCCCCTGGATTTGATCTAAAATGCTCATATGTAGAATTAAGAATTTCCATTTTGTTCTCTCTTACTTCTTCTGTCCC
Source organism: Heracleum sosnowskyi (assembly GCA_030848705.1). Lineage (NCBI taxonomy): Eukaryota > Viridiplantae > Streptophyta > Magnoliopsida > Apiales > Apiaceae > Heracleum > Heracleum sosnowskyi. The sequence continues at coordinate 44,020,759 of CM061239.1, read as the reverse complement.
TTCATTGATTATCTCTATTGTTTCCCAGATATGCTTGGCATCTTTACAATTCAAAACATGATTGTGCATAATGGGATCCAGACAATCAACCAAAATTAATTGTAGGTTAGCATCCATAATGGATCTTTAGGATAAGTCCTTGCAGCTTGAACAACAATGTTATTCTCAATGCGCTCCTCTTCAATAATCATTGGGGCTTTTGGGCCTTTCTTCAAAACACTAATATATTTTGGATTTGCCACTTAAAGAAATAAAAACATCTTCTTCTTCCACATCCCATAGTGCTCTCTACTAAACATAGGAATTTTGACAGCTCCAACTTTTTGAGTAGACATACACTACAAGAAAAACTGAAACAGACAACACTTATCAGACAACGGTCGGCAGTAAAAGCATTGTTTGAAATTTTCACACAACGGTTTTTTTTTTTTGCAAAATCTGTCTGTTGTCTGAAAGAACTTCCACAACGGTTTCTAAAACCATTGTCTATTAGAAGGAGTAAAGCAGAGGCTTTACACAACGGAATTATAAAACCGTTGTCTGAAGAAAGGTCAGACAAGTGTTTCATAAACCGTTGTTAAAAACAGACAAGTGTTTTTTTTTGTTACTTAAATGGATGTCACACAACAGTTTGAATAAACACTTGTCTGATTCTAACAACGGTTTACAAAACCATTGTCCGAAGAAACTTCAGACAATGGTTTTGTAAACCGTTGTAAGAATCAGACAAGTGTTTTACTTGTATGTGGACTATACTTAATTCACACAACAGTTTCTGCATACCGTTGTCCAATTGAAATCTTAGGGGGGGACAATTATTTTGGAGGAGTTAATGAGGGGGGACAAAGATTCGGACAATTATTATAAAAAATTTTATAAAAAAAACACACAACGGTTTTAGAACTTAAAAACAGTTGTGTGGTTTTTTTTTTTTTTTTGAATTTCTCGTTCGTGACAAACTTTAATTGTGAACTTTGTTTGAATAATAAAGTTTATGTTTAATTGACACACTTAATTATAGGATAATATTCTTAATTAAGCCGGATATCATAGTTTGTAGTTATCTTATCATATTAAGACTTTCGTATTATCCTCGTTATTATACTTAACAACATATAAAATGTACATATTTTTCTTTGTCGGACCAAGGACACCACACAATTTACTAAACATACAAGTCGGGAATGGCGTACAGTCTCAGTTATACATGACTTACATAATTTCGTGTGTAAACTAACATAACCCCTAAGTCGTAACCCCTAAACCACAAAACCCTAAGCACAATCTATTATTATAAGTATTATTTTGTAAATTTTCAATCAATAACATGTTCGGTATCTTCAAAGAAGTGTAAAAAATAAGTTAGGCAAAGGTATTAACAAAATTTTTATAAAAAAAACACACAACGGTTTTTTTAAGAATAAGTTGCCCTTAATACATACATAAGTGTTACACATTGAAATAAGTTGGTATTAATATCTGTACGGTGGGATCATCAAAAAAATTATTAGGAAAATCATTTTGTTAATCGGCATTAGTCTCATTTGAGGGAGTAGTATTTTTACTAGTTTTCTGTTTAAAAAACGTACACGATAAATTTTATATTTTTAATTTTTTTACATCATTAAAATAAATAGGTATTTATATACTTACAATTGGATCGTGAAAAACTTAAATTTGTTTCTATATTTATTTTTAATAAAAAACTTCAAATTATTACTCGTAACCTTTTTAATTTCCCTCCCACACTTTTCATCAACGAACCCAAATTTTCGGACTCTTATTTCCCCCGGCCCATATTTCATTTCCCCCCTTAACAAAAATTTCACTATCTCACTTTAGCTTAGCCGCTCTCTCTTTATCTCGTCTCCCCCTCTTTCTCTCATCTCCCTCTCTTACCAATCTCTCTCTTACCAATCTCGACCACAACCATGGCCAATCCAAACTCCAACAACCCATTTCATTTCACCCCATAATCAATTGCTACTTATATTTTTCAAAATAAAAAATCCCTAATTTTAGTAATAAAACCCTAGTTGATTTTTCAGTTCGCTCTCTCCGGCTCTTGGGACGGTGAGCTACGCTTATCGAGCGTGAACCAGTTGAGCTACGAACTTTCCTTTTTGCAGACAAGCTACGCAAACAAATTTACTTTCTCTCCCTACCATTCAACATATCACTAATCCCCATAACCCCCCAACCCCCCTCTCTCTACTTTCTGCCAAACCCTAATCTCTCTGCATCCCTCTCCCTCCCTCTCCCTCTCTCTCCCTCTCCGGGTATTAGCTATGGCATCTGGGTCTTCTTCGGGTCGGGTCAACTTGGGATCCAAAGGGTATGATCTGGGTAACGAGGACATTCTTTCCTCTTACTCCAATCTTGACTCCCTTAATGAAAATTACTCTGATCATGGAACTATTTCTGCAAAGGTTGTCTTCTTTATCTCTTCAATTTTTATTATATATACGTCTCTGTGTGTATATTTATCTTTAGTGAGTTGGGGTTTTGATGAATGTTGTTATTTTGATCGGGTTTACTTTAATTTGTTTAAAATTATCATCTTTTGATTGATTGGAGCTTCTGGGTTTTTGTTATAAAGAGATTGATGTAGCCCACTTACTTTTGCTTTTAGTGGAGTTCTTTTGTTGATTTATTTTTAGTATCTGAGATTAGTTTGGTAAAGTTTAGTTATTACTGTTTTATTTGTATTTTGTTGACTTGTTGTAATGAGGTGGAGAGTATTGGTACTGATTTTGGATGAGTTTGAGCATTCATTTAGGAAGTTGATTCTTTTGTTTGGCGTATTGATTAATGTATATAATGGAATAGTGACTTGCCGAAAATAATCCAGCTACATGAAATCATGTGTTTGGAGTTATCGTTGCCTGTGAAACTGTTATTTATTTTTATCATTTCCTTCCATTTGGAATTCCTTTACTATATCCATACCTTAATCGCTTCTCAGAGTTGATGGTTCATAAGCCTGGTGAAAGTTTGGCACTTTCTCTCCTGGCATCAATTCTCGCCCCTGTGGTAAGAGACTAGTGGGAAGATGTTAACGTAAAAATAATAATGATATAACTACTGCAGCTGAAAACTGATATTGTAACCTGTTTTTAATATATAACAGAGGTGGGGAATCTCTAAATATATTGAAAGATACATAACTTCCAAGTACCGTTTGGAAAAGTTTGATATGGTTCCAGAACATAGTTTCTTGAAGGAAGTCAATTCTTGCAGCATAGTCATCTTGCCCGAGGATTTTTACAACAGGGTTGAGAAGGGGAGCATAAAACTTAAGAAGTCCCAGGAGTTCTGTTTCAGCGAGGAAGGCATCTTGTTTGATGATGAGGTCAAATCAGAAGTTATGGATATGGTCATACTAGCTACTGGCTTCAAGTACTTTGAAAAGCTTAAGGATATTTTTGTGTCCCCAACATTCCAAAGCTACATTGGCAGTGCAGCTGGGCTTTACAGGCAAGCTTCTTAGGTTCACATGGACAAAGATTTCTCAAAATTCTCATGAAGCTTCTAATTTTTTTTTACTAATTGTAGCATGAAAAAACATGGTGTTGATATTTATTGATATTTATTGATAAAGGTATGTAAACAAGATTGGTAAGATGTTGTATACCTGATGGTTGTATACAGGTATGATTCAGACCCTTTGACTTTGTGTTCTGAAGGTATGTAAAGTTTGTAATCTCATTTTTTTGTGGCATGAAGATGTTTTATTGAAAATCAGTGTATACACGGTTTACCCTTATTTAAATGCAAATTAATTTAAGAAATTAAATTGGTTCTGTATGTACATTAGTACATGTTAATGGATTACGTGGCCCTATTAGCTATTCTGGTACTCATATTGCTTAGTATATATTTACATCTCTATTTATTGTACGAGATCAAATGTTGAAAGTGTATACAGAATTAGCCTAGCTAAAGATGCCTGGTTTTCTTGTACGAAATTGAGAATACCGTGCTATCTAAGTTGAAACCAAAGTCACTTAGTGTTTATAGAATGACTAGCAGTGACTGTCCCCCCATAATATCAGTATATCTTATGAAAGCTTTGTGTTATGATCAATATCTGGAGCCCTAGTATTCTATCGAGACCTCAACATATGTTGTTTGTTTAATATGAAATTACTTCTGTCTATGTTTGGTATGAGCTACTAAGATATACGTTTTTGGCAGGTAAAACTTATCGACGGACAACACTTAATGGAATCTCATTTGTCAATCCTCATACACCAATCAGACTTGCTGACCAGTACAAAGTGAAGAATGTTTACAAGGCTGATTTTCCCACTAGGCCAATTACAGGACCACCTTCTGTTAAAATTTTCGATAATTAGGATCTTACCTTATACTTGCGAATTTATCCAGTTTTCTGACTTGTAAACTCAAATATTAATTTTTGGAAAAATAGACAAGGATGCTGGGAAGAAGATTGCGAAGAAGAAGATCATATGCTCAAATTTGTTTCAAATGTATAATTTTTTTAATTTTGTCATCTTTTGTGTTCTTCTTTTCTATATTGAAATCTGGTGATAATATAGTTTAATCTTTCAGTGGCTACGGAGGGGCAGCTTATCCTATGGAGTCGATGATCTCAATGAAATCAGGATCGAGTGGGCGAAGTACTTCATGAAGCACGAGACTTCTTAGGTTCTTTGCACATTTAGTAACCACGCACCGCAAATTTTCTGATGCACATGTATTTTTTAGAGTTGCGCAGTATATATAACGACTAACTGATATGCTATGGACATGTAATGGCGTAACTATTTAACTTAAGTGAAGGTTTCAGTCTCTACTTTTGGGGTATATGCATCCGAAAATCTGATGTTGTTGAACATATTTAACTTAATTAGTTCGTGAATTTTAATTGGTTGGATGTGTTGGTTGTAATGGTTTATTGAACACGATGGAATGGAATGGCTGTTTGTTTTGGTTTTAGTTTGGCTTCTTTATATTGCCAGTTTGGTTTCTTTATATTGCCAGTTTGGTTTTTTAATTTTGTTATATAAAACCATTGTCTCTTGTTATTTTAGGTAATTGGACTATAATGAAAACTGTTGTCAAGCATTGTACTAGGCAATGTGTTGAATTTTCTATGAAACCATTGTCTATTAAGCTAATGTTCAAACATGTTTATCTTTTTAAACCATTGCCTAACAGCTTTCAGACAACAGGTATTTAAAGAAAACAATTGTGCAAGTCAAGAATAGACAACAGTTTTTAGAAAGGAAACCATTGTGTTAAACTATTAAGACAATGGGGTTGTTCTACTAAAACCGTCGTAAATATTTAGATCACACAACACTCTTTTGGAAAATAAAGCCTTGTCTGAAAATTAAAATAACAACATTTTCTAGTTAATAAACAATTGTTGATTTATTTGTCAGACAATGGTTTCTACAACAACCGTTGTTGTTCACGCGTTTCAGACAACGTTTTCTAAGACCAAAACCGTTGTCTGTAGGGAATCAGACAACGGACGCGTCCGTTGTCTGAGCTGCGTAACAGACGGCATCTCAATAGACAACGGTTTTCTAGGGCATCAGACAACGGGCAAAAAGCCTTGTCTGATTCAATTATTCTTGTAGTGATATTGAATTTTTAAGAAAAATAAAAATTCACTTGTTCTTGACAAATCACAAAAGTTTAGATCTTGATTTTTGCGTCAATCAGTAGGCTCTGATGCCAACTGTTAGGTCCTGATATGTTTGTAGAAAGAGGGGTTGAATACAAACTGTACCGTTTTATCAAATTTGTTCGACTCGTGATTTAACAATTCAAGAACAAATAAGTGCGGAATAAAATAAAACAAGATTCAAGTTAAATATAAAATATATTAAACTTGAAGGGTGTTGCAAATACAGTACAGATTATAAGGTTTGAATCTCAAACTATTTAAACAAATATAGAATAAATTCGACATGAATTTATCTTTTTTTGTAATAAAAAAATCGAATACTAAAAAGTAGTTCGAGATAAATTTTAGGGATAATGATCTGCTAGATAGTCAAACAAGTACAAGTAAATAACTTCTAGTGGTTTGGATTTAACAATAATGCTAGAAATGATTCACTGTAAAAGATTTGAACTCCGGCAGTTTGTTGTTGGTTCTTGAAGCAGAGAGATGGAATGTAATGTTCTGGCTTCCTTTTCCTTTTAGTGTACCACTTTTCTATTTTATCCAACTACCTTTACAAGTCAACTGCACATGCTTTTCTAAACAAAACTGTACGCCAATTAACTTTTAAACAACAAGTACTCTCGGTAGTACTTTGTCTGGCTTGACAGTACTATCGGTAGTACTGTCAATTATATTGGCAGTACTATCGATAGTACTATCAAATGTATTGGCAGTACTAACTGATAGTACTACTAGCTCAGTTGGATAGTACTTCCAGTACAAAGCTGATAGTACTACTAGCTTAGAATAAACTCTAATTTAATTTATTGAATTAATTGATTTAACAAATAAATTAATTCTGAGTGAATTAATTTATAGATTAAATTAATTAATTTCTAGTTTAATTAATTTAAGGAATAAATTAATTCTGGTGGAATTAATTTATAGTTTAAATTAATTAACTTCTAGTTTAATTAATTTAAAGAATAAATTAATTCTGATGGGATTAATTTATAGATTAAATTAATTCTGATGGAATTAATTTATAGATTAAATTAATTAACTTATAGAATAAATTAAAAGAGATTTAATACTAAATCTGAGAACCACTGAAACTGATGATGAACTTCCACTGACTGACGTTGACACTGGATGTACTATCTGGTTCATGAGTGACTAACTTCAATGACAGTTCTCCATATTTTGACTTTAAGTTGTGGTCCATCTTCTTTTCCTTTTTAACAAATTATGTAACATGTACGCTTCCTGTCACACTTCTGAAATCTCTGTCACTTTAAATAGATCCACTTTCTTGAATACTTCACTGAGGCTTGATCAAATAAATGAACTTCTTCCAGTGTAGAATTACTCTAAGTCAGTAGATGACTTTAAATCTTCATTCTCTTGACTTATAAAACCCTCTGAGATTCCCGTGACATCTAATCTAATATTTACTTATTACGTTCTTGTTTAAGTTGAGTAGAATCCTCGATGTTTACAAATATGTTAGTGCATATGCCTTTCAAAGTGTAATAATGTAGGCTGAATAAGTCATGTTGACTTTCAACAGATATGTAGAATAGGGAGGCTAATTGTAAATAATTTGTGCTTTGTAATTTTACATAAGTGAAGTTGCATTTCAACGGATGCACCTTAAGAAGCTTCAATGGATGCAGCCACAACACTTTCAACGGATGCTAGAAGTTTAACCTTAACTGATGCTAGTTCAATTATTATTAGTTGAAATTGTGAAAGAGACAAACCTGACAAGTCACATGGGTTGATGGAACAGAAAGAGCATGGAAACCAGCATTTTGGAAAATCCTGAAGAAAAGTAAGCATTTTGTTTCTATCTGGTCAATAGAGATGATTCTACAAGGACAATCAGCTAAAAGGCAAATCATTGCAAGGACCATTGGACTTAAAGTGGAAAAGCAAGCTTTTGGACTTTACCTACTGTATACTTTATGTAGTTCAAATTAGCTTGTACACTTGGGATATATAACCAAGTGTAGCAATGTTTTTGAGTTTGAGAAATTAGTTTCAATCTTTAGAGCTAAAGCAATATTCCTTTGTAAATTGCTGAAGCAAAAAAACTCATGTATTAGCAACTGTGTGTTTAATTCTTGTGTTATTTGTTTATTGAAATTTTATATTTATGTTCTAAGGTGATCTTTGTTTGCAAAAATAACTGGAAATTCAAAGTATTGTATTCAACCCCATTCTACAATCATCTGATTACATTGTTGCAAATAACACAATGAAAGAAGAGGTTTCATTTTAGATATGGATACCAATCCATATGTTGTTCCGGTGAGGAAAAAATTGGCTAAAGTATGTGTTGTGTTTAAGCCCGAACCTGCCTTATCCAATGCCTTAGTATAACAACATTTGTCCATAAATGTCCTAGTAGATACCATCCCCACCGTATGTCAAGTTCTTACTCCCCATAAGGTCGACGATCATGACTCTGTGGTACTAGAATTATTCTCGGTGAGAGGCAATGGGAGAGTTCACACACTAAACATAGATAATTCACTAGATAATTTTACGTGATATCTTAAAATTTAATTGCTAGTCTCTTACCTTATCTGTACTGTATTAGAGGCATCTAGTCATATTTAGTAAACAAATATTTATATTATAACTTAACTATATTTGTATGAGATATATGTGAGTTAAAAGTTGAACATAGCAAATATTTATTGTTAGAAATGAATACCACTTAGAAACTAGACAGAGGAGGGGTGAATGGATAGTTTTGATATTTTTCGATTCTTGAAACTAAATAAGCTGTATGTGATTATGCTTTGTAAAATGCGGAATGAAAATAAACAACACACACAATCACTTTAATCTACTTTGTATTAAGCAAATTAAATACTACAGCTTTCCAGAAATTCACAACTGAATTTCTGGCTTCTAAACAACAACAATTTGTATCTTGTTTGCTTACACAGAAAAGAGTGCTTAAGATAAAACTATGTGTGTCTCTCTTACAATTTACAGTTAGGTGTGCACAATATAACCTATACAAACTGGGCACACACCTATTTACACAGTTACCCCTAGCTGAAAGTCCAACTTGTCCTGCCATAAGAAGTTCACTGTGTCAGGAAGGACCACTTGCTTTTCGGAGTCTTTCCCGTTTCTCTAGCTGCTTGTCTCTTGTCTTTCTCTCCAAGTTTTAGCTATAGATTTGCCATATGTTCTTTGGACCACCTTGCCAGAACAAATGCTTCAGTATTTGTCTCCTTTGAATTTTGGTTCTGTACCTTGATTTGTCTTGTTATAAACGGCTAAGTGTTGATATCGTGAACTCCAACATTTCCCTGACTTCACGATCTATCCTTTGAAGACTTCGCGACATAGGTAAGTTGAGGACTCCGCGATCTAAGCCTTTTGAGGACTTCGCGATCTAAGCCATTTGAGGACTTCGCGATCTAAGCCATTTGAGGACTTCGCGATCTAAGCCATTTGAGGACTTCACGATCTAAGCCATTTGAGGACTTCACGATCCAGTACATCTTGACTTTGCGGTATCAACACTTCACGATATAAGCAATGAAGACTTCACGACATAGTTCATTTAGGACTATGCGATCTCAGTACTTCACGACATAGATATATTTGGACTTCACGACATAGCTTTATTTTGACTTCACGGTATAGGGACTTAGGAAAACTTCTGCAACTTATTCCTTCATGGCCTTATTCATCTCCATCCTGCTACATTAACATCACTGAACTTCTACCAGGATAATTATTCCATGGCCTATGTAGATTCTAGATTGCAAGAAGCTTACTAAGCTCATTATAACATTGAGCATACAATATAAAGCTAAGTACATAAAACAAGAAAAGTACAATGGAGACCTATACTATATCCCAGTGAAAGAATTCACTAGGTCATGTAGAGTGACATAGTCACAATGATTAGGCTTGTTAATAGTGGTAATCAGACATGCCTTGAGCCTAACAATCTCCCCCAAATTGTGAGTAAGAAACTTAGGCACAATTTCATGTCTGATAACAAGCCTAACTTACATAAAAGGAATTAAATAACAGAGAGAACAATATATGATCATTAAGAACAGAGATTTGATTACATAGTGAAGTTGAAAGCTTACAGATTATCTTTGTTGCTCAACAGCTTCAGTTTCCATTTGTTTCTCAAGATAATCATCATAAACTTTCTTCTTTCTCACTTCTTCCTTTCTCTTCATGTCTATAATGGCTTCTTGAAGTTCTTCTCTTGCAATTAGTTCTTCAACGAGAGGTGAGCCTTCTAGATCATCAATTGCAGCTTTAAGGGCACTTTCCACATATGAATCTAAAAACTCCATCTTTATCTTGCTTTTCCCTCCAGTTTTATTCTTGTATTCCACAACATAAGGATTTTGTTTTACCTTGCATAGCCCTTTCTTCCTTAGGTGTTCAGCCCTCTCTTCCATCTCAGCCATCTCCTTCTCTCTCTGTATGTTCTTCTCTTCATTTAGTTTCCTTAAGTTCTCCTCATAATCAGAATGCATCTTCAAGAATCTAGCAACCTCTATCTTCCACAATCTCTCCTCCTTTTCTTCAAAATTCAGTAGAGCATTTATTCTTTCAAGTTCATATTTTGAGAAGTATTTCCAGCCTCCTTGCTTCATTTCTCTTTCTCTTCCATCAGTGTATTTGATCTTTAGATGATCTTGCTTCACCTTGACTTCAAAGATTCTTTGAGCTCTCAAAAATGCTAGGGCATCTTTATCATAGTCTTCATCAAGAGGAAGTACTTTGATCCCTACTACATTAGTGATTACCCCATTCTTCTTTGTTATCCTTGTCCTTTTGGCTACACTCTTGATCTTCAAATGCTTCACTTTAGGTAGCTTTCTGGAGCAGGGAGATTTAGTCTTCAGTGCCACATCATTTGGAAGTAGCTTCATCCCTTTCCCTTTCATCCACTGTAACACTCCACTAGCTGTGACTTTGTGGAAGTGTCTTTTTGAATTTTCTTTTGTGGCTTTGGTTTTCTTCTGTGGCAAATCAGGTTCAGAAGTCTTAGATAATGATTTTGGAGGATCATTACTGACAGTACCCACCCTAGACTTAGAGTCTTGTGTTGTGGTTAAGATACTGCTAGCAATGTCCTTGACTTGCTGATTTCCACTCTTTTTCTTTACAGTCTCCTTCTTTGTCTGAGAGTCCTTCTTGTCTTCATCAGCATCTTTAGACTTCTTAGGGGTTTTGCCCTTGCTGCTCTCACTTGCCCCATCCTTATCACTCCTGGATTGACTTCTTCTTCTGTAGCTCTTATCTTCATCATCATCCTTGTCATCTTTCCTGTCTTTTCTTTCTTTTAGAGACTCAGGAATTCTGCCATGAATGATAAATGATTGTAGAGTTTGGATCATTTCTAGCTCTTCAGCAGTTCTGGATCCTCTTTTTTGCTCTGAGCATTTGAAGCACCTCATTTATCATGTCCTTATTCTTCATCACCAATTGTGCAGGAACTATAAGCTGATCAATAGAGTTTGCTTTGGTGGTGCTTTGGAAAATTACTGTTCTTGGCTTTGAGATGACCTCAGGTAATCTTGAAAATTGGTCCTTCTTCAAATCCTCATATAGTATTTTTTTTGTTGTCACCTTTCTTCTCTATTAGCTCCAAAATGATATCTAGTTCAGTATATCTCAGCTTCTCCAGAGTCTCAAAAGACAAATGCCATATGTCATTTTCTTTGGATACCATGATAATCTCTCTTAGATAAGCATCCTTGACATTTCTGACTACCACTGTTAGGTACTTGATGTTTTCTTTTATCATTCTTCTGTAGTTCTTGGTGTCACCTTGTACACTGATTAGAATGGATTTCAGAAACTCCAGAAAGGCCACATCATGATAGATGTTTGTGTTGGCAACTTCCTGTAGCTTGGCCTCAGTGATTAGATTTGCTTTAATAGGCTGAGCACTTGTTGAAATGAGAGGAACATGACCCTCCATGGGCATTGTGCCAGGATAGTAAGTTGTAGTCACACTACTTTTCTGGCCAGCTAAACTGGTGACAGAAACAGTAGGAAGAGTTATTGGCCTTGTGTCTTTCTCAGATATTTTGCCCTTAAGCTTTGCAGAGACTCCCCCTTTCAGAGTCACTTCCTTTCTTTCTCCCCCTTAGGCTTGGGATCAGACAAGATGTCTTGAGCTTCTCCAGGAATAGGAAGATTCATGCTTCTCATCATAGAGGTCATCATCTGTTGTTGGACCAACAGAACGTTTGAAGTTGAGTTGCTTTGGTCATCCAACTTGGCATTTAAGAGCTCCAAGGAATGAGAAATCCCATGGTTTTCAGACTTTAAGGATGCCACTTCTTTCTCCAATATTTCAACCTTGGAGAATAGCTGCTCAGACTTGAAAGGATTGAGAGCCTGGTCCTTGAGCTTAGAGAATTCAAATTTAGATATATTGGAGACAAGAACCTCATCCACCAGCTTGTCACCATACTGGTTTTTCCATAGTACTGAGAGCATTGAATTGATGTTGATGTTGGACTGCAGTTGGTTCTCTAATTTGGTGGACATTCTCTTCAAATTATCAGTCACTAAAGCTAGAGAAAGATCCATAGTGGAGACAGTCTGAGTAGTCTTTCTGAGCTCTTTAAGGATGCCATCTACCTTGGGAAAATCAGAAAGATATGTATTTCTTAGCTGAACCAGAGAATGTTCAGTTTCTTCCTTGATAGTAGAGATTTCTGATTGAAGACCTTTCCCAAGGAAGTGCAGAGCCTTCAACTGACTTTTATAAACTTCATTTACTGCTTCATAGATTTTTGCAGGAGAGAGACCTTTAGCATTGGACCCCAAAGCAGTAAGATAGTCCTCCCTGAGAAAAGCTAGAGCCTCATTCAGCTATACAGTTCTCTTGCCATCCAGCCAAGCATCCACATTACCATCTTACTGGGCTTCATCCACAATCTTATCTTTCTGGGCCTCAACATCCTCCTTGTGACAGAGCAAGATAGCTTCATAATCTTTATTTGGTAGGCCAGCTGTGAGAAGATGTTGGGCAATCTTTGAGAACTCATCGATCTGTGCCACATGAAGATTTTGAAGTGCTTCATCTGTCAATTGTGTGGGCACAGAAGATGATCCTGAAGGTCTGTCATGGTGCACAGACCCCGGCCATTGAGACATTGTGGCCTGAGCCAAGTTAGGGCTAGTGCTAGGCACTCCTGTCACAGATGAGAGTTCTGCAACATGTATGGATGTTTGAAGAGTTTCCTCCAGCCTTGGAATTGCTGTGGAGTATGATGATGTCTCCATTGAAATGGGATAAATTACAGCAGCATCTCCAAATGCATGTGAAGGCAAGTCCAAATCCCTAAGGATTGGTGAGTTTGGCACAGAGTCTCCAGTAAAAACTGGTGAATCCTCTATGTTTGTGTTGGTGTCATTAGAATATGCCCCAGCGTGCATTTCCTGACCAACTGAATGTGGTGCCTAGGTGGTGAGCACAATGTCATGCACCATGTCACTTGAAATTGGCTCAATCACAGAATTGGATTGTGATTGATCAAGTGCAGAATTGTCATGAGAATGACTTTTCTGTTGAGAAGAAATATTAGATGTAGATTCTGGAAGAGAATTGTGGTGTAGACTAGATGTGGGCAACTCCCCCTGAGAAATGGGAGGAGTTTCAATATTGATTTGCTCTCCACTCAGTGTTTCATCACCCTTATTTCCACTGGGGTCAAGAGTGAGTTCTTGACCCTGTGCTGACTCTGTACAGGATGTAGTGGGGAGACTACTCTTTTCAATGCCAATGCCCTGTTGAGAGGCCATTGACAGTAACAGGTGTACCCTTTTTTCCACATCTGAATCCTGTTGGGAGGATTCAGTGGTAGGCAGAGATTTGGATTTCTTACTTTGTCTGGTGAGAGGTGACTCAGGATCCTCACTACCTAACTCTACAGATTCATTAATAATTGCCAGGGTTCTCTTCTTGGTCTTCTTTTTAGAAACACCAACCTTTTGGGAGATTGGTGCACTTGGCTCCCTAATTTCTAGAGTAGTGTTTGCAGGGGGTTCAATGGATGGGTTAGGAAGGCTTGGGTTAGACATTGAGGCTCCTTCAGTCTTAGCCTTTCCTTTCCAATAAAGTTCATGATATATGGGCTTATCAAGTGGATAAGATGCAAATGTGTCCTGCATATGTTGGGTCACACTTAGTATCACATCCACTTGATTCCTTGTATCCAATGAACCAAATAGAACTTTGGACATGGATTTGGAATAAGCCATTTTAGTTTGATCTATACCCTCTAGTTCATGTATATTAGCATCAAGATAATTTAAAATACACTGAAGAAAACGAGGGTAAAAGATTTCATTACATCTTCCACGAACTGTCCTCCCTAGCCTTTGAGCCAATTCTTTGAGTATAATTGCTCCTACATTTATCTCCTGATTGTGGGCTAAGGAGTAGGCTAGCTTCACAACAATGTGACTGATTTGGTCTCATCCTGTCTTCCTGCATAAGAACACCTTCTGGAGTGCATCAAACAGAAATGACCACTCCCTCCTGACATGCTTCTTGTTAAGCTTGGCCATGTCAATCTCATCAGCATACTGAATTAAGGTCATGAAGTCCACCATTTGCTTATCAGTGGCTTTAGCATCATGACCTTCAACCTTGAACCCCAAAGTTTCATTTATTTCCTTTTCTCCAAACTGGAAATGCTTGCCCCCAATTGTGCAATTCACCTCCTGGAACGAAGTTCCATCTTCCTTTGCCATTGTTGACACCATAGTTGTCCTCCAGAATCCTTCCAAAACATCCACGTATAGAGTGGGGTTCATGGTTAAGGCTTGGCGGAGGTAGGAAGTGTTTAAGAACCGTACAAAACACATGTACCTTGGGTTGGCCTCCGCCTCAGAGGGGATGGTGAGAAGGTTGGTCTCTTTGGGTATGGTTAAAGGGTTTGAGGAAGATGATGCTTGAGATTTGGGTGCCATTTTCAAATTGAGAGTAAAGAAGAGAGAAGAGAATTTTGAGTTTAGGTTTGAGAATTGAGAGTAATAGACAAGATGAAAAGTTGTGAACAGTTATAAAAGAGTATTTATATGATAGAGACACTGCGATATGGAGTTATGAATTTGTACAGGCTATATGGATATCGTGAAGTCTCAAAATAGCCTGTATCGCAAAGTCTTGCAGAGTATATCTCAGAGTCCAGTAATGAACTATGTCGCAAAGTCTTAAAGGTGGAAAATATGAGGGGACTTTGCGATATAGTATAAATACCTTGTCTAAAACTCTCTTTTTGGAATTTCAAGCATTTTGTCAGACTTAAATCAAAAATTGAGATAAAGTTAATTTAAATCAAGATTTTGTTAAATATGGAGACGTGTCGATATAGTTATTCTAAGTCGTGAAGTCATAAAATGAACTATGTCGCAAACTCATGAAATGAACTATATCGTGAAGTCTCACAATTTCAACAGTTTGCGATATAAGTCTGTTTGATTTGAACTAAGTCGTGAACTCTCAAGATCACCTGTGTAGAGATGTCTTAAAAACTCATAACTTCTCAGAAAAGTATGATTTGGAAAATATGCAGTAAAATACTGAAATATTTATAAATCATATCTAAATACAGTGAAAATTTACTGCTGCACCAATTAACTAGCATACTTACTTAGAACAACTAAATGAAGGATTGAGCATTCCAATTTCACTCACAAGTCTGTTGAAGACAGCTTCATTTAGAGGTTTAGTAAATATGTCAGCTAATTGTTTCTCAGTTGGAACATAAGAGACTGCTATAGTACCATTTGCAACATGTTCCCTAATGAAATGGTACCTTATCTCCATGTGCTTTGTAGTAGAATGATTAACAGGATCGGAAACAATGGATATTGCACTAGTATTGTCACACATCAGAGGAATGTGTTCCAACACTAGTCCATAATCCATGAGTTGATTTCTAATCCAAAGCAATTGAGCACAGCAGCTTCCAGCAACAATATATTCAACCTCAGCTGTAGATGTTGCTGTGGATTGTTGTTTCTTACTGAACCATAACACTTACCTTTGACCTAAGAATTGGCAGCTTCCAGAGGTGCTCTTCCTTTCAATTCTGCATCCAGCATAATCAGAATCTGTGTAACCAACCAGGTTGAACCCAGTGCCCTTTGGATACCATAGCCCAAGATTAGGAGTCCCTTTCAGATACCTGAAGATTCTTTTGATAGCCATCATGTGAGATTACTTAGGATCAGATTGGAACCTTGCACAAAGGCATGTGGCAAACATGATGTCTGGCCTGCTAGTTGTGAGATAGAGCAATGATCCAACCATTCCCCTATAGACCTTGATGTCAACTCTCTTGCCTTTCTTATCTTTATCTAGCTTGATTGCAGTGGACATAAGAGTTTTTGATGGGGATGACTCTTCTAAACCATATTTCTTTAAGAGATCTTTAACGTACTTAGATTGATTTATAAAGATGTCATCCTCCATTTGATGTACTTGCAGGCCTAGGAAGAAGGTTAACTCTCCCATCATACTCATCTCATATTTGCTTTGCATCAACTTAGAGAACCTTTCACAGAGTTTTTCATTTGAAGAGCCAAAGATGATATCATCCACATAGATTTGAACTAGAATGATATCATTTCCATGCTTCTTGAAGAATAGATTTTTATCAATTGTACCCCTGGTAAATTGATGCTCAAGAAGGAATTGAGATAGGGTTTCATACCAGGCTCTTGGTGCCTGTTTAAGTCCATAGAGTGTCTTGAGCAGTCTATACACAAAGTCTGGGAAGTTTTCATTTTCAAAGCCAGGTGGTTGGGACACATACACTTCTTCAGCAAGATCACCATTGAGAAATGCACTTTTCACATCCATTTGATACACCTTGAAATCTGAGTGAGCTGCAAAAGCCAAGAAAATCCTGATGGCTTCCAGTCTAGCTACAGGTGCAAATGTCTCATCATAGTCAATGCCCTCTTGTTGACAGTATCCTTTGGCAACCAACCTTGCTTTGTTTCTTATCACCACTCCTTCTTCATCCATTTTATTCCTGAACACCCATTTGGTGTCAATAACATTCTTTCCTTCTGGAGGTGGCACTAGTTCCCATACTTTGTTTTTCTCAAATTGATTCAACTCTTCTCGCATTGCAACAATCCAGTCAGAAATCTTCAAAGCTTCTTCAATTACTTTTGTTCTTCTTGTGACAAAAAGCATCTATACAGACATGTATTCATTGTTGCCCTTCTTGTTCTAACTCCCTCACCAGGATCTCCAATGATTTGATCCCTAGTGTGGGCTCTGTCCCATTTTCTTGTGTGACCCTGTTCATTCCCTTGACTTGTTCCAGGATCATTTTGATTGACAGTTGCATTCTCTTCTTCTCCCTCTGTGTTTGTGTTCCCTTGCACAGGTGTTTGAAGAAGATTATCAACTTCAAGAGTTTCATTATGTGGGACAGTTGGAACAGGTGGTTCATCCTCACTTTTAGAATCCTCAAGATATCCTTGATTTTCAAATCTTAATGGCACACTGTCTTGTTCACTTGTTGCAAGTCCAGGAGTTTTCTTGTCATCAAAGGTAACATCCATGCTTTCCATAACTTTGTGTTGCTCAGGTACAAACACTCTGTATGCTATCCTTTCCAGAGAGTATCCAATGAAGATACCTTCAAATGCTTTAGCATCAAATTTTCCAACATGTTCAGAAGTATCTTTCATCACAAAACACTTTCTTCCAAACACATGTAGATGCTTGAAGGATGCTCTTTTGCCAGTCATTAATGAGTAAGGAGTTTTTCCAGACTTCTTATTGAACAATGTTCTATTTTGCACATAGCATGCTGTGTTAACAGCATCAGCCCAAAAGCTAGTAGGTAGCTTTGCATCCAACAGCATTGTTCTTGCAGCTTCAATGAGAGTTCTATTCTTTCTCTCAACTACTCCATTTTGTTGAGGAGTTCTAGGAGCTGAAAATTGTTGAGAAATTCCTTTATCTTTGCAAAACTCATACAATATTGAATTTCTAAACTCAGTTCCATTATCACTTCTCAATGCAACTACAGAGGAACCAGTGTTTTGTGCTTCTCTATCAACTCTCTTAATATGCTCTATAATTACTTGAGGTGCTTCATCCTTAGAGAACATGAATTCCACCCAAGTGTATCTTGAATAATCATCAACCATGACTAGAGCATATTTCTTCTTGGAAAGAGACATTACATTCACAGGGCCAAATAGATCCATGTGAATTAGCTGCAGAGGCTTTGAGTTTGAATTGAGCAACTTGTTCTTGTGACTTGATCTCTTAATCTTTCCTCTTTGACATGCATCACATGCTCCATCTTGCACAAACTCCAAGGCGGGCATGTCTATGATGAGTTCTCTCTTTGTCAGAGAGTTCATTGCCTGAACATTCAAGTGAGACAGTTTCTTGTGCCATAGCCAGAATTCTTCATTGGTAGCTTTAGTGTAAAAACAACAAATTTCTCCCTTGTCTGCAGCCTTAAGATTTGCTACAAACAAGCTTCCTTTCTTCACACCAGTTAAAACAACTTCACCACTTCCTCTTTTTGATATTAGACAATGATCTTCATCAAATTCCACTTTGAAACCCCTGTTGGTGAATTGTCCAATACTCAAGAGGTTGTGCTTTAGTCCTTCAACAAATGCTACATCTTCAATAATGACATTCCCAGATTTGACACTGTCATATCCCATTGTATAACCAATGTTGTCATTTCCAAAGGTTACTGATGGGCCAACCTTCTCTTCAAAGTGTGATAGTAGGGCTATATCACTAGTCATGTGACTTGAGCATCCACTGTCCAAGATCCATATGACTCTTTTATTCCTGTTGCCCTGCATTCACAAAGAGACTAAGTTGTTTTTGGTACCCACACTTGGTAGGGTCCAGTTGATTTAGAAACAGTTTTGTTAATGATTCTTCTGTCATCAATAGCATTCTTCACAGTAGGAGACTTCACTTTGTTTGTGGCTTTGGAGTTTACACTCTTAGGCTCACATGAAGTTTTCACCCTCTCAACCTTGATTGGGGATCCTGTCCTGTGAGTGTGCATATGTGTGTGTGATTCACAAGATTGTACAGAGTCCGGTTTATGCTTAAGAGATAAACAATTAGCAATTACAGTCACATAGCATGTCATGCAGTTAGAATTACCACAGAAGGAATCATGGACAGAGTTTATGCCAACAGAATGGTTACTCAGGTTATCAACTTCAGCATTTGCAGGTTTATTACACTTATGAGTCAAATGATTCACAGATAAGCATTTCTGACACTGTTTCCTAGGAGCATTTGGTATATAAGCATAATTGTTGTTCTTGTTGACACCTATCTTACCATTTCTGTTTTGTTTCTTCTTCTTAACAACTTATTTCTTGATTTTAGGACTCTTGACAAAGTTGTCTTTGGTTTCTTTTTGATCAATAGACTTGGGAGAGGAAGAAGTGTCTTTAGCAGCTTCATCTTCTTCAAGTAGTTGTTGTTTGATGACCATTAATTCTTCATCAAACTCAACAACACTCTTTATGAAGATGGGCTTTTCAACACCAGACAAAATGGTTGGGGCATTTTTGTTTGTAAAAGATTCTTTTCCTTTGCCCTTGGTCTTCTTCCTTCCCTTATCATTTTCATAATCAAAACCAACTCCAACCTTGCAGTCTTCAGTGTGTTCCTTGTGATAGGTTTGAACAAGCTCAGAGGAGTTCTTAAAACTTCTTATCTTTAATTCATTTTCAGCAATTTGTTCTTTAAGGGCTGCTTCTATTTGTTCAGCACAGACCACTTTGTTTTTAAGATACTCAATCTCCTTTTTCAAACCATCAAGGCTCACAACCATTAACTCAAGTTCCTCATTCTTTTCTGTAAGCTCAAGATTTTTAACAGTTAGCCTGTCAATTTCTTCATTTGCAACTAACATGCTAGTATGAATATTGAACATCTCAGTACTCATATCTTCAACAGTTTGCTTATATTGAAAGGGAGTCATATCAAGAGAAGTAAGAATTGGTACCTGACTTGAAGAATCACCATCATCAGAGAATGCCATCAAGGCATAGTTTGAATATTCTTGTTCTTTTTCTTCATCAGAATCATCCCAGCACTTTCCCTCAGCAATAAAAGCTTTACCCTGCTGTTTTTTGAGTAGAGCTTCATACTTAGCTTCAAGCTCTAAGTATGCTTTGTCCTTTTTGGCCTGTTTGGGCTTCTTGCACTCTGTGGCAAAGTGCCCAAGTTCATTGCAGTTATAGCACCTTATCTTGGACCTATCCACACTCTCAGTCTTGTATCCTCCTTTAGCAGCACCAGCAATCCCTTTTCCTTTATTGAAGGTGTTTGAGCCACCTGATCCACCAGCATTTCCAGAATTGAACTTGGACTTAAATGACTGCTTCCTTTTAAACCTTATGTTAGGATATCTCCTAGCCATATATGCAAAAGATTTGTTTTCCATCTTGTCCAGCTCATCTATGCTGTAGAACTCATCATCCTCAAGCAAATCATAGACAACTTGAGTCTCATCACCAGTGTCTTCAACTTCCAGTTCCTCAATCTTGACTTGACTGACTTTAAGAGATTCCATTCTTTGACCTAGGTTGTCAACAATAAGGGCACATGAAGTATTTGCCATTAATCCTTGCTTAGCTTGAATGGATCTCTTTTGAAACAACTCTAGCTCATATGTTTTCAAAACACCATACAGCACATCAAAACCAATCTTTGTTAGATCTCTTTCTTTGAGGGAAGAGATTCTTGGTTCCAAGTGATCTGGTAGAGTTAGCAAGAACTTCATGTTGAGCTCTTCTGTCTCATAGTGTTTGTCATAGAGTTTGAGCTCATTTACCAACTTGTTGAACCTCTCAAACACTTCTGTGATTCCCTCCTTTGGCTGAGCCATGAAGGCTTCATACTGTGAAACAAGAATCTGCTTCTTGTTCTTTCTTACTTCAGGAGTTCCTTCACATAGCACTTCTATAAGATCCCACATCTTCTTAGCACTAGTACAATGAGCAACAGTGCCATACATGTTGAAATCCATAGATTCACAAATGATAAGTTGGAGATGTCCATCCAGTGCTATTTTCTCCTTTTCAGGATCAGTGTATTTTGAGGGGTCTTTGGGCACATGTCTTGCTGGTATTATCTCAGTGCCAACAGTTTTTTCACCAAGCTCAATCATTGGAATAAAGGGACCATGCTTTAGAATGTCTAAATACATAGGGTTTGAAGCTTTGATGAAAAGCAACATCTTCTTTTTCCATAAACTGTAGTGCTCCTTGTTAAAGGGAGGAATCTTAATACTGTTTAGTTTCTGTGAACTCACTCTTGATCGTTTCCTGTATGTATGTTAACAGCCTGCTCTGATACCACTTGTTAGAAATGAATACCACTTAGAAACTAGACAGGGGGGGTGAATGGATAGTTTTGATATTTTTCGATTCTTGAAACTAAATAAGTTGTATGTGATTATGCTTTGTAAAATGCGGAATGAAAATAAACAACACACACAATCACTTTAATCTACTTTGTATTAAGCAAATTAAATACTACAGCTTTCCAGAAATTCACAACTGAATTTCTGGCTTCTAAACAAGAACAGTTCGTATCTTGTTTGCTTACAGAGAAAAGAGTGCTTAAGATAAAACTATGTGTGTCTCTCTTACAACTTACAGTTAGGTGTGCACAATATATATAGACCTATACAAACTAGGCACACACCTATTTACACAGTTACCCCTAGCTGAAAGTCCAACTTGTCCTGCCATAAGAAGTTCACTGTGTCAGGAAGGACCACTTGATTTTCGGAGTCTTTCCCGTTTCTCTAGCTGCTTGTCTCTTGTCTTTCTCTCCAAGTTTTAGCTATAGATTTGCCATCTGTTCTTTGGACCACCTTGCCAGAACAAATGCTTCAGTATTTGTCTCCTTTGAATTTTGGTTCTGTACCTTGATTTGTCTTGTTATAAACGACTAAGTGTTGATATCGTGAACTCCAACATTTCCCTGACTTCACGATCTATCCTTTGAAGACTTCGCGACATAGGTAAGTTGAGGACTCCGCGATCTAAGCCTTTTGAGGACTTCGCGATCTAAGCCATTTGAGGACTTCGCGATCTAAGCCATTTGAGGACTTCATGATCTAAGCCATTTGAGGACTTCACGATCCAGTACATCTTGACTTTGCGGTATCAACACTTCACGATATAAGCAATGAAGACTTCACGACATAGTTCATTTAGGACTATGCGATCTCAGTACTTCACGACATAGATATATTTGGACTTCACGACATAGCTTTATTTTGACTTCACGGTATAGGGACTTAGGAAAACTTCTGCAACTTATTCCTTCATGGCCTTATTCATCTCCATCCTGCTACATGAACATCACTGAACTTCTACCAGGATAATTATTCCATGGCCTATGTACATTCTAGATTGCAAGAAGCTTACTAAGCTCATTATAAAATTGAGCATACAATATAAAGCTAAGTACATGAAACAAGGCAAGTACAATGGAGACCTATACTATATCCCAGTGAAAGAATTCACTAGGTCATGTAGAGTGACATAGTCACAATGATTAGGCTTGTTAATAGTGGTAATCAGACATGCCTTGAGCCTAACATTTATAATTATTAAATAAAAAGGAATAAATTGATAAATTAACTCATTAATTTGGGACATATACTACAAATTCTCTGAACTTAAAGAGGTTTGGCGTTCCTCTTTATCATTTGAAAAAAAAGTGAAGATTCGTAATACAAAAGTTTCAGTTTTACATGTTCATTTAAATGCAACTTTAAGATAGATAAATAGTTGGATTCTTCCACATATGAGAATCATTATTAATGTTCTTGCGAGATTGAAGCAGGTAAATAACGAAACTGATCATGTATACTATATTTTAATGCAAGTTTATGTCTCGGTGTGATGTTTCCTATTTGAGCAAAAATTTAACAATAATAGAAATTGTTAGTTTGTTGAAAACCAAATGAAAATCTTACAAACCCTTATTGCCTCTTTTTCTAACCTTGTTTTCTTCAAACTTCATTCTCCGTATTAATGCATGAATCTTATTATGTTTTTTCAAATACATCATAGTCTTCTACAGTTGAAAGATTTGGCTCTATCTCCGTATCCTTTTCAATGACTCCACTTCTGACAATCTTCACTTTGAGAATCTATCGAATCTCTTTATACATAACCCCATTATTCAATCGATAACACTTTAAAGGCTAGTGTCAAGAGATTGAGAATATGATTATGGTCCTTTTTGAGGAACAATGAGATTTGGATACTCCTACAATTGGATTTTCGTTCACCGCATCGGTGATTCTGTCTTTGAGAGTCTCACCAAGCTATCTCAATGGATTAATGCACGGGTAACATTGTTGCCGACGAAATGCTTGGATATTCTCAAATTTTATTCTACTCAAACTCTTTACATTTACATGAAATAGACATCAGTTTTATTCTCAAGAAAAATGTTCTACATGAGTCAAATAGTTTGGTCTGTATTGAAACTCCAAATGTGTTGGGTTTAATCTCAAACTAGTTTTATTAAATTGTTTATTTCAGTAATTTAATCTTCTGTGTGTGTGTTTTGTCTACATGACTTAGTCATGTACGTGTCCTCAGTTTATGCAAGGATGGTTGAATAAGTTAGAGGAGTAGCATTTTTATAGGACACTGTAGTCCATGTTTTTAGGAGTTCAGTTCAATGGTTTCAAACTATGTTTAAAGTCTGTATCTCATTCAAGGAATAACACAGAGTTTTAGCTGCAATCGTGTTTTGCTCTTATCAGTTACATATCAAATACATAAATATATATTTGCTGTATACTTCACTTGGTATCAGAGCAACCGGGTCACGAAGAGCTAACCAGATATGTCAACTACGGAGATAACCAAACTGAAGGGAGGTTCGTTTGGACTCAGTTACCCGATGTTGGACAGGAGCAACTATACATCGTGGTCGCTGAAGATGAGAGTATTCATGCAAGCTCAAGGTGTGTGGGCTGCTATTGAATCTATCGACCCGAAGACAGCTGTGGAGGATAAGGTAGACAAGGTGGCCTTGGCAATGGTCTACCAGGGAATTCCTGAAGATGTGCAGTTGTCGATCGCAAAGAAGAAGACTGCAAAGGCAGCATGGGAGTCCATAAAAACTCTATGTCAAGGGGCAGAGCAGGTGAAGAAAGCTCGAGTGCAAACACTGAAGACGGAGTTTGAGGCGCTCAATATGAAAGAATCAGACAAATTAGATGATTTTTACATGAAACTAAATGGGCTTGTGACTAATATACGAGCTCTTGGGGAAGAAGTGAAGGAGTCTCACGTAGTAAAGAAACTACTGAGAGCTGTTCCAGCGAGATACCTGCAGATCACCTCTACCATCGAACAATTCGGAGACCTCGAAACGATGTCAGTAGAGAATGCTGTGGGATCACTGAAGGCCTATGATGAGAGAGTCAAAGAAAAATGTGAAGTGAACGATAGCAAACTAATGCTTACTGAGGAAGAATGGCGAAAGAGAGAAAACAATGAAGGTAAACTGCTGTTGACAAGAGAAGAGTGGCTGAAAAGGAGTAATAAAACTGGTGAAGGCCAGCCCTCGGGAGTAAAAGTTTGAGATAAAAGCCGTGTAAGGTGTTTTAATTGCAGTGCATACGGTCACTTTGCATTTGAATGCAAGAAACCCAAGCGAAATCGAGAACAAAGACAAGAGTCCAACCTAACTCGAGTGGAGGATGATGAACCAGCACTCCTGTTGGCCAAGCTCGAATCAAACGAGTCGAAGGTGCTGCTTCTAGATGAAAGTGCTGTGAAACCTCAACTGACAGAAATGGGAGATACTAAGGTGCACGAGTCGAACCTATGGTATTTAGACAATGGCGCCAGTAATCACATGACTGGGCAAAAGTCTAAGTTCAAGGAGCTCGATGATCAAATCACTGGTCGTGTAAAATTTGGAGATGGATCTACAGTAGATATTCGAGGAAGGGGCACAATTGCACTGAAATGCAAAGATGGGCAGGAACGAACACTCAATGAGGTATATTATATTCCAAATCTTCACAGTAACATAATTAGTGTTGGACAGTTAACGGAGGAAGGCAGTGAGGTGGTGATCAAAGGTGACTATATGTGGGTGTATGACAAAAAAAGGAAGCTCCTGATGAAGATCAAGAAATCCCAGAATCGATTATATAGAATAATAATCGAGACTGAGAATACAAGTTGTCTGCTGTCAAAAATGGAAGACACCTCGAAGCTGTGGCATGCAAGACTAGGTCACGTGAACTATCCAGCCATGGGGTTGATGTGCAAAGACGAGATGGTCAGAGGTTTACCAAAAATTATTCAACCCCAAGTAGTGTGCAGTGGGTGTTTGATGTCCAAACAAATCAGGAATAGCATTCCAAAGAAGTCGAAGTTCACAGCAAGAAAGGAGTTAGAACTTGTGCACGCAGACCTGTGTGGTCCAATAACTCCAGAAACGGCTGCTGGTAACAAATACTTTCTATTGCTTGTAGATGATTACAGTCGTTTAATGTGGATATATTTGCTTAAAACTAAAAATGAAGCCTTTGGAGCATTTAAGAAGTTCAGGGCTTTGGTTGAAGACGGTAAGGATCGAAAGATAAGAATATTGCGGACGGATCGAGGGGGTGAATTCATGTCAAATGAATTCAGTCATTATTGTGAGGAAGCAGGGATCGTGCGACATTACACTAACCCATACACGCCCCAGCAAAATGGGGTCGTTGAGCGAAGAAATCGCACGGTAATGGGAATGACACGGAGTTTAATGAAGGAAAGCAAGATGCCAGCATACTTTTGGGGCGAAGCTGTGAGACATGCCGTGTATATACTGAATAGACTCCCAACAAGAGCACTCACGGGAATGACGCCGTATGAGGCATGGAACAACTGCAAACCTGATGTGGGACATATGCGAGTGTTTGGATGCATCGGGCATATGAAAATACCAGCTCAGAATATACAGAAGTTAGACGATAGAAGTATGGCTGTTGTAAATTTGGGAAGGGAAAGTGGTACTAAAGGATACCGTTTATACAGTCCCGACGAGAACAGAATTTATGTGAGCAAGGACGTGGTGTTTGAGGAGTCACAGTCGTGGCCGTGGGAAGAAAACGGAGACAGAGAGGGCGTTAAACTGGTGTTCCCTTTAGATGATATGCTACCAGAGGAGCAGGAGACCGAGGCACAACCTCCTCAAACTAATGAAGAGGAAACTGATACAAGTAATGCGTCACCTCAAAGCACAGAACCAAGGCTGAATAGGGAGAATTATGATGACAGTGTCGAACCAAAACGCACGAGGTTGCTGCAAGATGTGTACAATGACACTGAGGAAACCATTCTAGATGAAGAATTATATCTGATGGGAACGGAGGAACCAGCAAATTTTGAAGAAGCATTCAAACACAAGAACTGGAGGAGAGCAATGGAGGCTGAGATCGAATCAATTGAAAGGAATAGCACCTGGAAAATGACAGAGGTACCAGCGGGACAAAAGGTAATAGGCCTCAAGTGGATATTTAAATTAAAGAAGGATGCAGCTGGGAATGTGATTAAACATAAAGCTCGGCTAGTTGCCAAGGGGTACACTCAAGAACATGGTGTCGATTTTGAGGAGGTGTTTGCACCAGTTACTCGACTCGAAACAGTGAGGCTGTTACTTGCACTTGCAGCGAAATATTCATGGCAGGTTCACCATCTTGATGTCAAGACGGCGTTTCTCAATGGGGAAATAACTGAAGATGTGTACGTTTCTCAACCAAAAGGCTTCGAGAAGAAAGGTGAAGAGCACCTGGTTTACAAATTAATCAAGGCATTGTATGGGCTGCGCCAAGCTCCCAGAGCCTGGTACGCCAAGCTAAACCAGAGTTTGCTAAATTTAGGTTTTGAAAGATGTCCATACGAAAATGCTGTGTACACCAGAGGTAAGGGAGGCGATTGTTTGATCATAGCTGTGTACGTAGATGACATTCTTGTCACTGGAAGCAATGTGCAGAAAATTGATGAGTTCAAGCGACAAATGAGTGAAACCTTCGAGATGACTGATTTAGGGAGGCTTAGCTATTACCTGGGAATTGAAGTAAAGCATCAAGAAGATCACATTGAGTTAAAACAATCTGGATACGCTGAAAAACTACTTGAGAAGGCAGGAATGAAGGAGTGTAATCCGACGAAGTTTCCAATGGATCCCAAGGAACAACTCACAAAAGATGAAAATGGGAAGGAAGTTGATGTGACGATGTACCGAAGCTTAGTTGGTGGACTGAGGTATCTAGTTAATACTCGTCCAGATATAGCATTTGCAGTAGGAATGGTCAGTCGATATATGCAGAAACCAACCACATTGCACTTGGCAGCTGTGAAAAGGATCCTACGCTACATAAGGGGAACAGTGCAGTACGGTTTGATATACTCAAAGGAAAGTGAAAACAATGTAGTTACTGGGTTTTCAGACAGTGACTTAGGGGGGACTTTAGACGATCGAAGAAGTACAGCAGGCATGGTTTACTACTTAAATGATAGCTTGATATCTTGGGTGTCGCAGAAACAGAGGGTTGTGGCGTTGTCCACGTGTGAAGCTGAGTTCATGGCAGCAACTGCAGCTGCGTGTCAAGGTATTTGGGTCCGGAATGTATTGATGCAAATCACAGGTGAAGCTTTGGGTCCTGTCATACTGTTCATTGACAACAAGTCTGCAATAGACCTCGCAAAGAATCCCGTATTTCATGGGCGAAGCAAGCATATAGACATCCGTTTTCACTTCATTCGTGAATGTGTTGAACGTGGAGAAATAATAGTTAAGCATGTAAGTGGAAATCAACAGCGTGCAGACTGTCTAACCAAGGCCTTGGCGACTGTGAAGTTCGAACGAATGCGGAATCTGCTGGGTGTCAAAGCATTACAAAAATAAGTTTGAGCTTAAGGGAGGCATTGTTGGGTTTAATCTCAAACTAGTTTTATTAAATTGTTTATTTCAGTAATTTAATCTTCTGTGTGTGTGTTTTGTCTACATGACTTAGTCATGTACGTGTCCTCAGTTTATGCAGGGATGGTTGAATAAGTTAGAGGAGTAGCATTTTTATAGGACACTGTAGTCCATGTTTTTAGGAGTTCAGTTCAATGGTTTCAAACTATGTTTAAAGTCTGTATCTCATTCAAGGAATAACACAGAGTTTTAGCTGCAATCGTGTTTTGCTCTTATCAGTTACATATCAAATACATAAATATATATTTGCTGTATACTTCAAAATGAATATCAGCACAATTTCAATATTTACTGAAACCTTAGCTGTGTATGCCAATAATATTGAGAATCTTGGAATGAATTATAATGAAGTTTCTTAATATACATGTTAGCTTTCATAATGCTAAAATATACATGTTCGCTTTGACGAACACTTACGGGTATAACTTGGTTACGTCAAACATACCTACTAAGTTGATTGATTTAGTATTCTTTAATGATGACTTGTTCATATTTCACGTTTGCAAGATTCAGATAGCCCATTTCTTCAGGATGTGACTGCCTATATATAGACGTCTTGTTGGTAGGCTTATATATCTCACAATAACCCGCCTTGATCTGTCATGTCATATGATGTACATGTATTGGCTCAGTTTATGTTTACTCCTCGAGCGGTTCACTGGCACGTTGCTCTTAAGTTGGTTCATTATTTGCATCATACTGCTGCAAGGTCTACTGTATGCTGTTGTTGCCAATCCTGCGTTGACTGCTTTTTGTGATGCTGACTGGGGTAGCTGTCATCGTACTCGACAATCATTGACAAGCTACTGTGTTACTTTTGGAGGCACATTGGTTTCCTGGAAATGTAAGAAGCAGCATACGGTCTCCCGTTCCTCTACCGAAGCTGAATATCGTAGCATGGCTGATGCCTGTTGTGAGATCACTTGGCTGGTCTCGTTGCTTACTGAACTACACATATACAATCTCACTCATGTCCCTCTCTTTTGTGACAATCAATCTGCAATTTACATTGTCTCTAACCCTGTTTTTCATGAACGGACGAAGCATATTGAGATTGATTGTCATTTTGTTCATCAAAAGTTTAAATCTGGTCTTATTTCTCCTCATCATGTTTCCACCCTTGATCAGCCAGCCGATTTGTTTACCAAGGCCTTGTCGTCTTCTCAGTTGTTGTATCTTCTCGAGCTTCCAACCTCTAACTTGAGGGGGGGTGTTAGTAAATAAAGTAGTGTTGCCTGTGTTGCTCTTGTAATGTTGACTTTTGTAACAAACTTGTAATAAGCCTGCTGCTACAATCTAGAGTATAAGAAAGACAAATGGTAGAGCTGTAAACTACAACTTTGAGATATCAATTCTGTTACACTTTCTCTCTCTCTCTATCTCTCTCTCTATCTCTTTCTCTCTCTCTGATTTCTAAGTAAGTTGCTTGATTGCTGTTGTGTTCTTCATACACAACTAGTATAATCACTGAGATTGATGTAGAAATGAGATAGAATGTATATTCTAACATGTTTGATATCTTTATTTTTATTATTTCATATTTGATTCTTCAAATTTTAAACATAAGTCTGGTTCCGACATGGGTTGATATGGAACTGAGTATAATCTCCTGTTAAATCAAAATGGACTTTCCAACATTTGAATGTTTTTAGTGATCTTAAAGATAAATTTGTAGGTATTTTGTTAAAACAAATTAACGAGGCTTTAGTGATCTTTGTCGATGATATATTTAATGGATTGTGCATATCCTTCCTGGGAATGATGTTGTTAAGTGGTATTCCTATAAATAAATAGTACATGAGCCACAGTTATTTATATTCTCACTACCATTGCATGCAAGTTTTTTGATAATGTTTAAACACCCTGTTTATGAAAAGTGTTGATAATCTTAAAAAGTATTGCGAATAACTTCCTCATGTTACTAGGATGGCTGTGTTGTCTTTGGGCATATATCACTTTGATGTTATAATGAGTCTGCAAACGAATGATGAGATTGCCTATTTGGAAGGCTCCCTCAAACGATAATTAGTCTATTTGTCGACGTATGATAAGAATAATATTTCTCTAAACGAGCAAGCGCAAGTGTAAAGCGAGCAATAATCCTGTTTGAACTGTTTCCACACATCACAAAGTGTTTACAAAAAGGTGTTTCCCTAATTCTAATACAATGGAGTAGTTCTCAGACGAAAATGAGGAAATTGGACATAAGCCTGTACTCTGATGTTTTAATTCATGTAATATGATTTAAGTTATGCTCTTGTACTTAAACTCATGAGCTCTAATTTATTACATTCGATTTTTATATGATAATGGAGTATGCTTTTAGATATGCTCCATATATTAAATATTAAAATTAGGGAAAAAATAATTGTCGGCTTGTTGTTCTTAGGTTTTGTTTGGAATTATCTGTAAAAGTTAATGTGTTGTTAAAACAAGTGTTGTTGCAAAAATTTAAGGTAAATTCTAAATGGTACACATATACTTTTGATTTTTCCAAATGATACGTCAAAAGTTATTGGCTTCTCAGTGGTAATTCCGAAATATTGGTACATTACCAGTTGTTACCCTCCCGTTAACAACAGTTAAACAAACGTTAAGTTATTTTTCGCAAAAGACGAAAATTAGCTTTTGTCAAAAATATAAGGGCATGATTTCTTTAAAATAGTTTTTCAGCCAAAAACACTTTTCATAAAAGTTGTTTTTGAATTTCACCTAATATTTTATTTTTTTTGGGATATTCTTAATGTTACCATTCTGGTTTCGACTTTTTCAAATGGTACTATTTTCCCATGGTATTGGTTTTTCCAAATGATGTCAACGGCACCATTGAAAATCCTCTAATTGCAAACAATAATATAAGAAAAATTGTATAAAAGTTGATGGTTAAAGAAAAGATAGTAAATATTAAAAAATTGAAGAACAATGTACTGAAATTGCTTGTTGCTCGAGGAGCGAAAAATATCGAATTGAATTTATCTTGATCTTTATTTAAAATATTAAATGATAGTTTAGGAGTTTCTTATCTTAACAAAATAATGAAAGTATAAGACTAACAAGTCAAAAGTTTAGGGGTACCATCTGTCAGTCAAAAATATGATATATAGTACCATCAGAAAAAATCAATACCACGATAATATAATTGAGAATTTCCCTGTTTTTTTAAGTTTTTCAGAAAAAATTGTTATTACTACCTACAACATCAATACCAAACGACTTTACTCATTTAACGGCTTTTTTAACTGCCATCTATGTAATTTTCATGTTTGAGAGTGCTTTTCACCGTACGAACTTTTTGGTGATCAAGAGATTTCATGACATGACCTGTTAATCTGTACAACACAGTAAAATTTTAAAACCCATCATGATCATCACTATGTATTCATCTTACCTAATGCCATCATGCTCCTCTAGTTGTTGAAGAAAGATGGTAGGGGCTGCTGACTGGCATTGTATAATTATGGAATCCAAGAAGACATGCGATAATTAAGAACATATCAAATTTCATGTTGCACAAAATACTGTTGCCAACAGTTGAGCAACATGCCCCGCACACCGAAACACGATGAATCCTACTTAGTAATTCCAAAATTCTCGACTAAGCAGCAGCAGAACTAAAATTTTGACAGATCTGAACATAAAAATAATTTTGTAATTGTCACTCGAATTGAAAAACAAAATACTGTTTCAAAATTAGACGAATCTAAATTATTTGATTTTAATTCTTATTCTTATTCGATATAAAAAACCATCAATCATTTTAATGAGTTTTGTGATACGAAATCACCAACAGCAGCTTCATACTTGTCCAAACTTCTAGGTGATTCCGCCACCACCTCTTTTTTGGTTTGAACGGAGGTATCTTTGATTTGAGCTTCAAATATAAAGCCTGTCTTTTTCGGACAAACTGCGGTTTCCATGTGCAAAGATCTTCACGACCCAAACAAAATCTTTGTGTAGTTATCTTATACTATTCCCTACTCCTAGGTGTTCAATGACCGACCTTTAACCTGGCCCCAAGGGCCCGGACACCTCAGCCTAACCGCAACGCATGCGCTACGTTTCTCCCATAAATCGCTGCTTTATATGGTTTTTTTTTCACGTTGTCTGTCGATTTAATTATTTAATTAAACATATTCAGTTCCATTTTTCACTAAATAATTGTTCAATGAATAATCGTTTTAACATAAGAAAGTCAAAAGCTAATATTTAGAGAGTAAAAAAGAAAGAATAAATATGGGTAGGGTAGTACTATTACAAAAATCAAAAGTGCAACGTCTCACATCCCTCAATTCTCTTTCACAAATAAAGTCAATATGCAATCAATTTAATTGAACAAGACCAAACACAACTTTGTTGGAGATTTTGAGTCATATTTTAGATCCGAAGCAACGAGTCCCACACAGCTGCTATGGCAAGAACAGTTGGAAAAACAATCTGGCTTCTTAGATTAAATATTCTTGATGGTGAGTCACTTTTTTCTGGTATAGCTTTTGGAGGGGGTGGTGTCTTCACGACGTGGACAGCTAATTTCATACCCGAATAGCAGAAACCTTTGCTACTAATGAAATAGTAGTTTCGGGTCACGTTGAGTGCGACGACATCTCTTCCAGCTCCTGTCGTATAATTGTGCATTGGATGTTCGGCATTACAGGTCTCGTAGTTTGTCCTGTTCACTTCCAGCACGTCCATTTGATTCCTGTCATAAACAAAAACTGGAAGCAAAACATATACTATTAATAAACAGCAGGGATGACAATTTTAATTCACACTACTCAGGTATCAGGACCTGGCTTGATCATACAACAATTGACTACAAAAAAATCGGAAAATAACACGAGTAAATCTATATATTTGTCACCCCTAATGAACAGAAACGATGGTTTTGCACTAGCCAAAACATACAATCTGAATCATTCATGGCCTTGGATCAAGGACTGGGATGTTGGCATGTGGTTTGATTATACCGAACCATGTATGTCACAAATTATATCGTGTTAATATGACAAAACAATGGGGTTGTGGTCTACCGAGTTATATGAAAATAAACAAAATGAGATGTCTATTTCATGTTATTAAAATATCGAATGCTAAAAAAGAAAAAATGTACATCTGTATGACATAAACTAAAGATTTTTCCAGAAACACCTCCTGTACGTCCACCCTGATTGCCAGCCCATATCGCTGTCATAGTTAGTCAAAATTTGCCACTACTATAGAACAAAAAGTATTAGGTGAGATATTGGCATGGAGATTTATTGTACTTTTCAGCTTCTCAACTGTGACTCTATTCTAGTTGTATCTTCTGTGCTCTCAACTTAGAAAATGGCTTCAAGCACATCCAAGAGGCTAATCTGATTTACATTTTGCAACACTCACTCCCAAAACTCAAACTATTTTTTCATTAAAAATGTCTAGTGAGGGAATGTATGAACAGACAAGCAAGAATGCAGAATAGTCATACATTAGGAATTTGAATTAGGAGGTAAGTTGACAAACGAATTCCAATTGCCGCTTGGTAAAATTTGGTAAACTCGAGAGTTTTTAAAAGAGTAGTGCTAGATGCACAAAATTTGGTACAAAAATTTGTTACCAAATGACATGGCATAGGTGATGTGACAATTTGGAATGTTTTGATTGGTGTTATTGGTGTGAATACAGGGGGTCCACTTATTATTACAACGAATCAGGAATTGTCATGTGTATTTGGGAAGAATTTTGGAAACAAATTTTGTACCTCTAGCATTTTCCTTTTTAAAATGTCGATAAACTTAATGATATCGACGCCATAAATATTACTCCAATTTAACACCCTTCTTTCCTTTTTACTCTAGAAATGAAAGTAGAACTTGGTAGACCAATACGGAAACTCGAAGTTAATTAACACAAGTGTTTTATGTCACCCAACCAAAAGGCAACAAACATTTAAGTATGAGTTAAATCATCGCGAACACCCTAACCCTAATCACAGATTCTACAAGGAGATATATAGATCTACACAAAAAGGAAACAGATCTAACACTGCTAGAGAAATCAACCAAACCAGCAGCAAACAATTAGCAAGCTCACTCGACAGTGTAACAACTACACACACACAGACAAAGTATATGAATAAATGAAGTACAAACGGAGCTAGAATTGATCACGCAAACATACATAATTATAAACATGTACAAATTGGAGCTTAGACACATGAACAGGCACGGATCTAAGTAGAAATGACCAAAAAACAAAGCAAGTGAAAAGAGAGAGGAAAGTGAAGGCTTACAGAGCCAATCTTCGGTATAGAAAGTAATGTTACGAGCCCAGATTGTATAGTTAACATTGCTAGTCCACCCTTGATTACCGCCGACAATGTACCTCTTTGACCAAACTTCCGGCAACATCACTACTAATACCAAACATGTTAGCGCCGCCACTGTCACCGGCGAAAAAATACCTCCTACTCTCTTCATCTCTCTCTCTCTCTCTCTCGCTCTCTCTTTCACTAATATATATTTATAAGTGAGTAAGTAATGACAGACAGCTAATCTCTTTGTCTGACTCTGTAATGAGGAGAGATATAAATAGAGAGAGATACAGACTGGAGAAAGAGGGAGAAACACATGTACTAGTAGTGGGGCAAGTGTTTTTTTACGACAGCTGCGCAACGGGATTATTTTTTGTTTAATTAATTAACTGCCGCATATTTTTTATGGATCATATTTTATTTAAATCCAGATAATCTAGTGGATTTTATTATCAGTAGTTGCATTAATTAATCATTCACCGACTGTTTTCTTTTTTGGGTTAACGAAATATCGACGTGCTCCTGATTTCAGGCAATGTTCAACGCTTCATAATTTCATTTTCAGCTAATCACGCCGTAAGATACTACCATTTTTTAAGGTATTCACATATATGAATACATTTACCATTTTTTTGATATATCAATACTATTATATAATAGATAAAATATTAAAATTTCAGATTCCTGATATAATAAATTAATTTCATATATAATTTAATATTATTTTAAAAATCATTCCAGAATTAAACCAAACACATAATATCATAAATGATTTTTCAACACCTTAACCCGATTCCTGATTCCAAACTCATATTACTTCATGAATCAAACGACCCCTTAAAAAAATAGTACAAAAATTATATGTCCCTCTGCCAGAACAACCTCCAATTCTCTCATTCAACTTATTGTTTTTTAATAACAAGAATTGTGATCATCACTTCTGGTTGTTGTCAAAAAATTACACTGCCACACGAAATTATTTGTCATATTTAAGGATTTCTTAGCTGGCTAGCTCCCGTGGCCATGGGAATATTTAGTTACTTCATCTGTGTAGCCATGGCCAGATATGAGCTGGTTTGCTGAGAATTACTTATTGACCGCCCTAAACTTGAATTCAAATTATTATCTAGATTAAATTGCATATTACATCCCCTTGGTTTTAGTTTATTGCAGTTTGGGTAAAATATTTTGTCATAAAACACTTTGTACCCCGTAACTTCAAGTTCTGCTACATTTTAGACCCCTTTGATGGTTTTCCGTCTAGATTAACCGTTAACATTAATTTTGACCGGGGTAACTGGTAAACTACAAAACTTAA
The DNA here is from genome assembly GCA_030848705.1 of Heracleum sosnowskyi. Lineage (NCBI taxonomy): Eukaryota > Viridiplantae > Streptophyta > Magnoliopsida > Apiales > Apiaceae > Heracleum > Heracleum sosnowskyi. The sequence continues at coordinate 43,985,442 of CM061239.1, read as the reverse complement.
AAATTAATTTATTTAAAATTGAACTTATTAAATATTATTAGTAAAACATAATTAATTTGTATCTATAATTTAAATTTATTTGTAAACTATAAATTTTGAGAATTAATATTATTTAAATTTTTAATTATTAATATGATTTAAAATTTAAAATTTATTGTTTTAAAGTTTTCTATAAAAAAAACATTTCAATTTTTAATATAATTTTAGAAAAATGAAAATCAGTTACTTAAAATTTATGTTGAGAATCTCGTTTTATCACGTATGATTTGAACTATAGTTACAAATTATTTAAGTTTTGTTAATAATATTTAATAAATTCAGTTTTAAATAAATTAATTTTTAAGTTTTATAATTTACAAATTTACCCCTGTCAAAATTAATGTTAGCGGTCAAAATAGACGGGAAAACCGTCAAAGAGGTCTAAAATGTAGCGGAGCTTGAAGTTATGGGGTGCAAAGTGTTTTATGGCAAAGTACTTTACCCAAAATGCAATAAGCTAAAACCTAAGGGATGTAATATGCAATTTAGTCTATTATCTAATATAATTAATGTATGGGATGCATTGATAAATTCTATATTTCTTTACTATGTTATTCATATTTTTAATGTATTTATTAGTAAAAAATTAATTATAAAAATTTATAAATAATATATATATATATATATATATATATATATATATATATATAATTGTATTTTGAATAATGACTTTACCTGTATCTTAAAACTAAGTATCTGAAAATAGATAATGTAAATATTTAATTATAAAATGTTATTGTTGGAATTTGAACTTAAACTTCAGAGATTAGTTTAAAATTTGATAATCGACCGATTCCTGAGCCATTCGTTTTCCCCTCCATGCGGAGCCTGTGGAACGAGGGACCATCCCCGATCAATTAAATATTAACTTAAGATATGTTATTGATGAATTTGAACCTTTATGGGAGGAGTTGAAATATTACGGCTTTCATATATCTATGTTAATATATAAAGACTGTTATTTAATAAATCAAGTCGACAACTAACTAAATATCATATTTTTTGTTTATAATAACATAGTATTTCAAATTATTCGAAACATTAGCATGTAGGTGATAACGACAACGCGAAATGACAAGTTAATAAATCATAAACTATAAAATTGTTTATTAATAAATTAATAAATTTAATAAATTATTTAATAAATTAATTCATTCAAATTTAGAGGTTCCTCGATATTTACTTATAGCTCGTAGCTAACATCTAACAATTTCGAGTGTATAGCTTTCAGCTTGCAGGTACATTAATGTTCAGTTGCGTCTACAGGCTTTAGCTAGCAAGTCTTGAGCATCCAGCATGTGTTGAGCTTCTCAACATGCTGGGATTCGAGCTGTAAGAGGTTTATATGTCTTATGAAAAAGAAATCTGATGGCTTGGGGGTAAATCAGTTCCTCGTGGAAGAGCTTGTTAGAAATGAATACTACTAGAAACTAGACAGAGGGGGGGGGGGTGAATGGATAGTTTGATATATTTTTTGATTCTTGATAACTAAGTAACAGACTGTATATGATTATGATATGTAATATGCAGAAGGTAAATAACACACACAATCACTTTAATCTACTTTGTATAAGCAAATTAAATACTACAGCTTTCCAAGAAATTCACAATCGAATTTCTGGCTTCTAAACAAGAACGGTTTGAACTTGCTTTCTTACAGAGAAAAGAGCTTAGCAAAATAACTATGTGTATCTCTCTCTCTTTTCTAACAATAGGGTGTGCATCATATATATAAGCCCTATACAAACTAGTGCACACACCTATTTTTACACAGTTACCCCTTGCTGAAAGTCCAACTTGTTCTGCCATAAGACGTTAACTGTGTCAGGAAGGACCACCTGCTTTTCGGAGTCTTTCCCGTTTCTGTAGCTGCTTGTCTCTTATCTTTCTCTCCAAGTTTAGCTGTAGATTTGCCATCTGTTCTTTGGACCACCTTGCCAGAACAAATGCTTCAGTATTTGTCTCTTTTGATTCTTGGTTCTGTACCTTGATTTGTCTTGTTATAAACGGCTAAGTGTTGATATCGTGAACTCCACTTCATTCCTGACTTCGCGATCTCACTTGTGAGGACTTCGCGATATAGCCTTTGACGACTTTGCGACATAGGTCATTTGAAGACTATGCGACATAGTTCATTTGAAGACTTCACGATCTAGGTTCCTTTGACTTTGCTGACTTCAACACTTCACGACATGTGTCTTGAAGACTTCTCGACATAGTACAAAATGGACTATGCGATATAGTACTTCACGACATGGATATTGGTGACTTCACGACATAGATTTCTTCTGACTTTGCTATATAATGCCTTAGACAAATTTCTGTAACTTATTTCTTCATAGCCTTATTTATCTTTATCCTGCTGCATGAACACTTCTGAACTTCTACCAGGATAATTATTCAATGGCCTATATACAATCTAGATGCAAGAAACTTTACTAAGCTCATTATATCTTTGAGGATACATGATCAAGCTAATGTTCATGAGAACAGGACAAGTACATTTAGAGACCTATACTATATCCCAGTGATAGAAATCACTAGGTCATGTAGTGTGACATAGTCACATAGTGTAGGCTTGTTAATAGTGGTATTTAGGCATGTCTTGAGCCTAACAATCTCTCCCAAATTGTGAGTAAGACCCTTAGGCACAATTTCATGTCTGATAACAAGCCTAACTAACATAAAAAGAACAGATATAAAGGAAGATACAGTTAAGCACAGAGTTTGATAACAACTTGGAATTTTAGGCTTACAGAATTTTCCTTGAGCTACATAGCTTCTGTTTCCAGTTGTTTCTCTAAGAAATCATCATAGACCTTCTTCTTCCTTATTTCTTCATTCTTCTTTATTTCAGAGATGGCCATTAGAATTTCATCTCTAGCAATCATTTCTTCAATGAGAGGAGAATCCTTTAGATCTTCAGCTGTTGTTCTGAGGGCACTTTCCACATAAGAATGTATAAACTCCATCCTTATCTTGCTTTTTCCTCCATAAAGATTTTTGTACTCCACAGTATAAGGATTTTGCTTTACCCTGCACAGCCCTTTCTTCCTCAGCTCCTTTGCTCTTTCATCCATCTCAGCCATCTCCTTCTCTTTCTGACACCTCTTTTCTTCATTCTCTTTCCTTAGGTTTTCTTCATAATCAGCATGCATTTTCAAGAACCTGGAAACATCTATTTTCCATGTCCTTTCTTCCTTTTCTTCAAAATTCAGTAAGGCATTTATCCTTTCAAGCTCATATTTATAGAAGTGTTGCCAGCCTCCTTGCTTCATAACCTTTTCTCTTCCATCAGTGTACTTGATCTCTAGATGATCTAGCTTCACCTTGACTTCAAAGATTCTTTGAGCTCTCAAGAATGCTAGGGCATCTTCATCATAGTCTTCATCAAGAGGAAGCACTTTGATCCCTACAACATTAGTGATTACCCCATTCTTCTTTGTTATCCTTGTCCTCTTAGCTGCCCTCTTGATCTTCATATGCTTTACTTGAGGTAGCTTTGTGGAGCAGGGAGAATTAGTCTTCAGTGCCACATCACTTGGAAGTAGCTTCACTCCCTTTCCCTTCATCCACTGTAACACTCCACTGGCTGTGACCTTGTGGAAGTGTTTTCTTGATATTCCTTTTGTGGCTTCATCTTTCTTCTGTGGCAATTCAGGTTCAGAAGTCTTAGATAATGATTTTGGAGGATCATTACTAATAGTACCCACCCTAGACTTAGAGTCTTGTGTTTTGGTTAAAGTACTACTAGCAATGTCCTTGAGTTGCTGAATTCCACTTCTTGTTTTCTTAACTGATTCCTTTGCCCCCTTGTCATCCCTCTTGCTATCATCAGCATCCTTTGATTTCTTTGAGTATTTGCTCCTTTCCTTATCTCTCCTTGACTGAGATCTCTTTTCATAGGTTTTCTCCTTATCATCATCATCATCTCTATCCTTCTTTTTGCTCTTTTCTTTGACAGATTCAGGAATGACTCCATGAATCAGAAAAGATTGTAGAGTGTGAATCATCTCTAGTTCCTCAGCTGTCCTGACTCCCCTCTTGGCTCTTAGCATTTGCAGCACCTGGTTGATCTTTGCATTATTCTTTCTTGTCAAATCTGAAGGGATCACCAATTGGTCAATGCTGCTGTCTTGAGATAGACTTTGGAAGATTATTGTCTTTCGCTTTGAGATAACCTCAGGCAGTCTTTGATCTTGATCCATCTTCAAGTCATCAAACAGTCTCTTGTTGTTAGCCCCACCTTGTTCTATTAAGTCCATTATTGTTGACAGCTCAGTGAATCTCAGTTTCTCTAGAGTTTGAAAAGCTAGGTGCCACAAGCAGTTGTCCTTGCACACCATGATTATCTCTCTTAGATGGACATCCTTGATTTTCCTTACTGCAACTGTGAAGTACTTAATGTTTTCCCTGAGCTTCATTCTGTAAGTCCTTGCATCTTCTTGTGCATCTTTGTAGGTGGCTTTCAGAAACTCCAGGAAGGCCTCATCATGATAGATGTGAGAATTGGCAACTTCCTGTAGCTTGGCCTCTGTGATTGTTGTAGCTTTGGCAGGTTGAGCATTGGAAGTAGGTTGAGCATGTTGAGGAGTTGAGATATCTTTAGGCATTGTGGATGGATAGAAGGTGGTTGAAATAGTGCTCTTTTGACCTTCTGCACTGATGACCTCTACAGGGGGAAGAATTATTGGCTTTATTGTTTCTTCAGAAATTTTGCCCTTAAGCTTCTGTTGCTTGGCAGGTACTCCCCCTTTCTTTTTCAGAATGACCTCCTTTTCTTTCTCCCCCTTAGGCTTGGAATCAGACAAGATGTCTTGAGCTTCCCCAGGGATAGGCAGGTTCATATGTCTCATCATTGAGGTCATCATTTGTTGTTGCACCAACAAAATGTTAGAAGTGGAGTTGGTTTGATCATCCATCTTAGCATTAAGCTGCTCCAAGGAGTGAGATAGTCCTGTGTTTTCTGCTTTCAGTTCAGCTACCTCTCTTTCCAAGCTGTCCACTTTTGAGAAAAGTTGTTGAGATTTGAAGGAGTTAAGGGATTGATCCTTGAGTTTGGAGAATTCAAACTTGGAGATATCAGAAATAGGAACCTCATCAACAAGCTTGTTCCCATACTGATTCTTCCAGAGTACTGTAAGCATGGAGTTTGAGTTGATGTTGGCCTGCACCTGATTGTCTAGCTTGGTAGAGAGCTTCTTCATATTATCTGAAACCATAGCTAGGGTGCAGTCCATTGTGGTGACATTTGAGGCAGTTTTCTGGACTTCCTTAAGAATGCCATCTACCTTGGGAAAGCTTGAAAGAAAACAATTCTTGAGTTGAGCATTAGAATGAGCTGTTTCTTCCTGAATGGTGGAGATTTCTGACTGAAGACCCTTCCCAAGAAAATGCATAGCCTTAAGTTGGCTCTTGTAGACATCATTAACTGCATCATAGATTTCAGCAGGAGAGAGACCTTTGGCATTTGACCCCAAGGATGTAAGATAGTCCTCCCTGAGAAAAGCTAGAGCCTCCTTAAGCTTGACTGTCCTTTTGCCATCCAGCCAAGCATCCACATTTCCAGCTTGCTGGGCTTCATCCACAATTTTGTCCTGTTGTGCTTCAACATCCTCCTTATGAGTGAGAAGAATAGCCTCATAGTCAGAATTTGGGAGATTTGCAGTGAGGAGATGTTGAGCAATCCTAGAGATCTCATCAATCTGTGCCACATGAAGATCTTGTAATTCTTCTTCCGTCAATTGTGGTAGCACAGAGGATGATCCTGAAGCCCTGTCATGTTGCACAGGTTTCAGCCATTCATTGATTGTGGCCTGAGCCAAGTGAGAGCTAGTGCTTGGCACTTCATGAGATGTAAGGTTTTGAGTCTCCTCCAGCCTTGGAATGGCTGTAGGGTCTAATGTTGTCTCCATTGAAATGGGATGTGTTACAACATTAGCCCTATTTGTCTGTGAAGACAGTTCCACATCCCTAAGAATGGGAGAATTTGGCACAGAGTCTCCAGTGAAAACTGGTGAATCCTCCATGTTTGTGTTGGTGTCATTAGGATATGCCCCAGCATGCATTCCCTGACCAACTAAATGTGGTTCCTGGGTGGTGAGCATAGTGTCATGCACCATGTCACTTGAAATTGGCTCAATCACAGGAGAGAATTGTGATTGATCAAAGGCAAGATTGTCATTTGAATGACTCTCTTGTTCAGAAGAAATTTTTATGGAAGAATCTGAGAGAGAAGAGGGGTTTAGATTAGATTGTGGCAACTCCCCCTGAGAAATAGGAGGAGTTTCAACAGTGATGTGCTCTCCACTCTGTGTATTATCAGCCTTATCACTCCTAGGGTCAAGAGTGAGGTCTTGACCCTGTGCAGACTCTGTACAAGATGCAGTGGGGAGGCTGCTCTTTTCAATGCCAATGACCTGTTGGGAGGCCATGGACAGTAACAGGTGTACCCCTTTTTCCACATCTGAATCTTGTTGGGAGGATCCAGTGGTAGGTTTAGATTTGGATTTCTTCTTTTGTCTGGTGAGAGGTGACTCAGGATTCTCACTGGTTAACTCTACAGATTCATTTATTACTTCTAGGGCTCTCTTCTTTGACTTCTTTTTAGTAACACCAACCTTTTGAGAGATTGATGCACTAGGTTGCCTAGCTTCTATGGGACTATTTGCAGTGGGGTTGCTGGATGGGATGGGAAGGCTGGGGTTAGACTGTGTAGCTCCTTCAGTCTCAGCCTCCCCTGTCCAGGAAAGTGCATGGTATATTGGCTTATCAAGTGGATAAGACTCAAATGTGTCCTGCATATGCTTGGTCACACTTAGAATCACATCCACTTGATTCCTTGTGTCCAATGATCCAAATAGTACTTTGGACATGGACTTGGAATAAGCCATTTTACTGTTATCTATACCCTCCAATAGATGGACATTTGCATCAAGAAAATTTAAAATAACTTGAAGGAAACGAGGGTAAAAGATGTCATTACCTCTACCACGAATGGTCCTGCCTAGCCTCTGAGTCAATTCTTTGAGAATTATGGCTCCCACATTGATCTCCTGGTTGTTGGCCAAGGAGTAGGCTAGCTTCACAGCAATGTGACTGATATGGTCCCATCCTGTCTTCCTGCAGAGAAACACCTTCTGGAGTGCGTCAAACAGAAATGACCACTCCCTTCTCACAAACTTCTTATTCAGCTTTCCAGTATCTATCTCATCAGCATACTGAATGAAGGTCATGAATTCTATGATTTGAGCATCTGTAGCTTCTTGGTCATGACCTTCCACCTTGAACCCCAAAGCTTCATTGATTTCCCTTTCACCAAATTGAAAGTGTTTGCCTCCAATTGAACAGCTAACCTCCTGGAATGAGGTTCCATCTTCCCTAGCCATTGTTGATACCAACGCCGTTCTCCAGAATCCTTCCAACACATCGACATACAAGGTAGGGTTCAGGGTTAGGGCTTGGCGTAGGTAGGAAGTGTTCAAGAACCGTACAAAACACTTGTACCTTGGGTTAGCCTCAGCCTCAGAGGGAATGGTGAGAAGATTGGTTTCTTTGGGAATGGTTAAAGGGATTGGGGATGATACTGTTTGAGATTTGGGTGCCATTACGAGAGTGAGAGTGAAAAAGAGAGTAGAGAATTTGTGCTTAGGTTTGAGAGTTTGAGAGCAATAGACAAGATGAAAAGTTGTGAACGGTTAGAAAAGGTATTTATATGATAGAGACACTGCGATATGGGGTTATGAATGTGTACAGTCTATTTGTATGTCGCGAAGTCAAAAATGGCCTGTACCGCAAAGTCTTGCACAGTATATCGCATAGTCTCAGAAATGAACTATGTCGCAAAGTCCTCAAGATGAAAGGATTGGGGAGACTTTGCGATATAGTAGAAATACCCTGGCTAAAGCTCTCTTTTAGGAATTTTAAGCAAATTGTCAGACTTTTATCAAATTTGAAATAAAATAAATTTAAATCAAAATTCTGTCAAGTGTGGGGACTTGTTGATATAGTTATTCTAAGTCGCGAAGTCATAAAATGAACCATGTCGCAAACTCATGAAATGAACTATATCGCGAAGTCTCACAATCTCAACAGTTTGCGATATAAGTCTGTTTGATTTGAACTGTGTCGTGAACTCTGAAAAACATCTATATAGAGATGTCTTAAAAACTCACAACTTTACCAACAAATGTGATTTTGAAAAATATGCAGTAAAATACTGAAATATTTATAAATCATATCTCAGCTAATTTTCACTCCAAACAAATAGAGCATTTCAATACAGTGAAAATTTACTGCTGCAACAATTTACTGGTATACTTACTTAGAGCAACTAAATGAAGGATTGAGCATTCCAATTTCACTCACAAGTTTGTTGAAGACTGCTTCATTCAGAGGTTTAGTAAATATGTCAGCTAATTGTTTCTCAGTGGGAACATAAGAGACTTCTATGGTACCATTTGCAGCATGTTCCCTAATGAAATGGTACCTGATCTCAATGTGCTTTGTAGTAGAATGATTAACAGGATTGGCAACTATGGATATTGCACTAGTATTGTCACACATTAGAGGAATGTGTTCTAACACTAGTCCATAATCCATGAGTTGATTTCTAATCCAAAGCAATTGAGCACAGCAACTTCCAGCAGCAATGTATTCAGCCTCAGCTGTGGATGTTGCTGTGGACTGTTGTTTCTTACTAAACCAGGACACTAACCTTTGACCTAGGAATTGACAGCTTCCAGAGGTGCTCTTCCTGTCAATTCTGCATCCAGCATAATCAGAATCTGTGTAACCAACCAGGTTGAACCCAGTGCCCTTTGGATACCATAGCCCAAGATTAGGAGTCCCCTTTAGATACTTGAAGATTCTTTTGATAGCCATCATGTGAGATTCCTTGGGATCAGACTGGAACCTTGCACAGAGGCATGTGGCAAACATGATGTCTGGCCTGCTAGCTGTAAGATAGAGTAAGGATCCAACCATTCCTCTATAGACCTTGATATCAACTCTCTTGCCTTTCTTGTCTTCATCCAGCTTGATTGCAGTAGACATAGGAGTTTTGGCTGGGGATGACTCTTCTAAACCATATTTCTTTAAAAGATCCTTGACATACTTAGATTGGTTTATAAAGATGCCATCCTCCCTTTGATGTACTTGCGGGCCTAGAAAGTAGGTTAACTCACCCATCATACTCATCTCATATTTACTTTGCATCAACTTAGAGAACCTTTCACAGAGTTTTTCATTTGAAGAGCCAAAGATGATATCATCCACATAGATTTGAACAAGAATGATATCATTTCCATGTTTCTTGAAGAATAGGGTTTTGTCAATTGTACCCCTGGTAAATTGATGCTCAAGAAGGAATTGAGATAGAGTTTCATACCAGGCTCTTGGTGCCTGTTTGAGTCCATAGAGTGCCTTGAGCAGTCTATACACAAAGTTTGGGAAGTCTTCACTCTCAAAGCCAGGTGGTTGAGACACATAAACTTCTTCAGCAAGATCACCATTGAGAAATGCACTTTTCACATCCATTTGATACACCTTAAAATCTGAGTGAGCTGCAAAAGCCAGGAAGATTCTGATGGCTTCCAGTCTAGCTACAGGTGCAAATGTCTCATCATAGTCAATGCCTTCTTGCTGACAATATCCTTTGGCAACCAGCCTTGCTTTGTTTCTTATCACCACTCCTTCTTCATCCATCTTGTTTCTGAACACCCATTTGGTGTCAATAACATTCTTTCCTTTTGGAGGAGGTACTAGTTCCCATACTTTGTTTTTCTCAAATTGATTCAACTCTTCTTGCATGGCAACAATCCAATCAGAGTTCTTCAAAGCTTCTTCAATTAATTTAGGTTCCTCTTGTGACAGAAAGCAGCTATACAGACATGTATTTAATGTTGCCCTTCTTGTTCTAACTCCCTCACTAGGATCTCCAATGATTTGATCCCTAGTGTGGGCTCTGTCCCATTTCCTTGTGTGCCCCTGTTCATTTCCTTGATCTGTTCCAAGCTCATTTTGGTTGAAAGGTGCATTCTCTTCTTCTCCCCCTGTGTTTGTGAACCCTTGCACAGGTGTTTGAAGAAGATTGTCAACTTCAAGGATTTCATTCTCTAGAACAGTTTGAACAGGGGGTTCATCTTCACTTTCAGAATCCTCAAGATAACCTTGATTCTCAAATCTCAATGGCACACTGTCTTGATCACTTGTTTTCAGTCCAGGAGTTTTCTTGTCATCAAAGGTAACATCCATGCTTTCCATGACTTTGTGTTGCTCAGGTACAAACACTATGTATGCTGTCCTTTCCAGAGAGTATCCAATGAAGATACCTTCAAATGCCTTGGCATCAAATTTTCCAACATGCTCAGAGGTATCTTTCATCACAAAACACTTGCTTCCAAACACATGCAGGTGCTTGAAGGATGCTCTTTTTCCAGTCATTAATGAGTAAGGAGTTTTGCCAGACTTCTTATTGATTAATGTTCTATTTTACACATAGCATGCTGTGTTAACAGCATCAGCCCAAAAGCTAGTGGGTAGCTTTGCATCCAGCAGCATTGTCCTTGCAGCTTCAATGAGAGTTCTATTCTTTCTCTCAACTACTCCATTTTGTTGAGGTGTTCTAGGAGCTGAGAATTGTTGAGAAATTCCTTTATCTTTGCAAAACTCATACAGTGTTGAATTTCTGAACTCAGTCCCATTATCACTTCTCAAAGCAACTACAGAGGAGCCAGTGCTTTGTGCTTCTTTATCAACTCTCTTGATATGCTCTATTATGACTTGGGGTGCTTCATCCTTGGAGAATAGGAATTCCACCCAAGTATATCTTGAATAGTCATCTACCATTACTAGAGCATATTTCTTCTTGGAGAGGGACATTACATTCACAGGGCCAAATAAGTCCATGTGAATTAGCTGCAGAGGTTTTGAATTTGTATTGAGCAATTTGTTCTTGTGACTGGATCTTTTAATTTTTCCTTTCTGACAAGCTTCACAAGCTCCATCTTGCACAAACTCCAAGGCAGGCAAATCCCTGATAAGTTCTCTCTTGGTTAGAGAGTTCATTGCCTGAACATTCAAGTGAGACAGCTTCTTGTGCCATAGCCAGAATTCCTCATTTGTGGCTTTAGTGTAGAAACAGCAGATTTCTCCCTTATCTGCAGCTTTGAGATTTGCTACAAACAAGCTTCCTTTCTTCACACCAGTTAGAACAATTAACTTCACCACTTTCCCTTTTTGAGATTGAACAAAGGTCTTCATCAAATTCCACTTTGAAACCTCTGTTGGTGAATTGTCCAATACTCAAGAGATTGTGCTTCAGTCCTTCAACAAATGCTACATCTTCAATAATGACATTTCCAGATTTAACATTGCCATATCCCATTGTATAACCAATGTTGTCATTTCCAAAGGTTACTGATGGGCCTGCCTTTTCCTCAAAATGTGATAGTAGGGCTATATCACCAGTCATGTGACTTGAGCATCCACTGTCCAAGATCCATATGACTCTTTTATTCCTGTTGCCCTGCATTCACAAAATGACTAAGTTGTTTTTGGTACCCACACTTGGTAGGGTCCATTTGATTTAGAAACATTTTGATTAATAATTCTTCTGTCATAAATTGCATTTCTCATAGTAGGAGACTTCACTTTTTCTGTGGCTTTGGAGTTTACACTCTTAGGCTCACATGAAGTTTTCACCCTCTCAACCCTGATTGGGGACCCTGTCCTATGAGAATGCATATGTGTGTGTGATTCACCAGATTGTGCAGAGTCAAGTTTATGTTTAAGAGATAAACAGTTAGCAATCACAGTCACATAGCATGTCATGCAGTTTGGCTTACCACAGAAGGAATCATGACTAGAATTTATGCTAGCAGAATGGTTACTCAGGTTGTCAACTTCAACAATATCAGGCTTACTACACTTATGAGTCAAATGATTAACAGATAGGCATTTTTGACATTGTTTCCTGGGAGCATTTGGCACATAAGCATAGTTGTTTCCTTTGTTAACACCAACTTTACCATTTCTGTTTTGTTTCCTTTTCTTAACAACTTCTTTCTTTGCTTTAGGACTCTTGACAAGATTGTCTTTGGTCTCTTTCTGATTGACAGGTTCAGGAAAGGAAGAAGTGTTCTTAGCAGCCTCATCTTCTTCAAGAAGTTGTTGCTTGATGATCAGTAGTTCCTCATCAAACTCAACAGCACTCTTTCTGAAGATGGGCTGTTCAACACTTGACAGTATGGTTGGGGCATTTTTGTTTGTAAAAGTTTCCTTTCCTTTGCCCTTGACCTTCTTCCTTCCCTTGTCATTATCATAGTCAAAACCAACTCCAACCTTGCAGTCTTCAGTGTGTTCCTTGTGGTAGGTTTGAATAAGTTCAGAGGAGTTTTTGAAGCTTCTTAGTTTCAGTTCAGTTTCAGCAATTTGTTCTCTAAGGGCTTTCTCTATTTGCTCAGCACAAATCACTTTGTTTTTAAGATATTCAACCTCCTTTTTCAAACCATCCAGGTTCACAACCATTAACTCAAGCTTCTCATTCTTTTCTGTAAGCTCAACATTCTTAGCAGTTAGTCTATCAATTTCTTCATTAGCTACTAACATGCTAGTATGAATATTAAACATCTCAGTGCTCATATCTTCAACAGTTTGCTTATATTGAAGGGGAGTCATATCAAGAGAAGTAAGAATGGGTACCTGACTTGAATCACCATCATCAGAAAATGCCATCAAGGCATAGTTTGAGTACTCTTGATCTTCTTCTTCATCAGAGTCATCCCAGCATTTTCCCTCAGCAATAAAAGCTTTGCCCTGTTGTTTCTTGAGTAGAGCCTCATACTTAGCTTCAAGCTCTAAGTATGCTTTGTCCTTCTTGACTTGTTTAGGCTTTTTGCACTCAGTGGCAAAATGCCCAAGTTCATTGCAGTTATAGCATCTTATTTTGGTCCTATCCACACTTCCTGTCTTGTATCCACCCTTAGCAGCACCAGCAATCCCTTTTCCTTTATTGAAGGTGTTTGAGCCACTAGATCCACCAGTGTTTCCAATATTGAACTTGGACCTGAATGGCTGCTTTCTTTTAAACCTTATGTTAGGATACCTCCTAGCCATATAAGCAAAAGATTTGTTTTCCATTTTGTCCAGTTCCTCCATGCTGTAAAACTCATCTTCCTCAGGCAAATCATAGATGACCTGGACCTCATCACCAGTGTCTTCAACTTCCAGTTCCTCAATCTTCACTTGACTGACTTTAAGAGAGTCCATTCTTTGACTTAGGTTGTCAGCAATAAGTGCACAGGAGGTATTAGCCACTAATCCTTGCTTTGCTTGAATAGATCTCTTTTGAAACAGCTCCAACTCATATGTCTTCAAAACACCATATAACACATCAAAACCAATCTTTGTTAGATCTCTTTCTTTAAGGGAAGAGATTCTTTGTTCCAAGTGATCTGGAAGAGTTAGTAAGAACTTCATATTGAGCTCTTCTGTTTCATAGTGTTTGTCATAGAGTTTGAGCTCGTTTATCAGCTTGTTGAATCTCTCAAACACTTCTGTGATTCCCTCTTTCGGCTGAGCCATGAAGGCTTCATATTGTGAAACAAGAATCTGCTTCTTGTTCTTTCTTACTTCAGTAGTTCCTTCACAGAGCACTTTGTTAGTCCTTGTGTATTGCAGAAGGGGGGGGGGGGGATGAATGCAATACTGATAAAATTCAATCTAAATTTCAACAACTCAAATCAAGATTAAACGTTATCAGCAATATATGCAATCATGAACAGTATTTAGTAAGAACAAGATTCACAAAATAAATGTTTTATTTATTTTGCAAAGTGTTGCTACAACCTCAAGAAAGAATTCTCGAGCTTCGGGTTTTCTTCAAAGACACTTGCTTGTCTTCGTTACTATTCTAGAATGAGTTGATAGAAGGTATAGGACTAACCCTATCACTATCAGTCACGGGTTTGTAAAGCTGCTGTCACTGTCAAGTGGCAGCTTCTTACAGATTGTCTTACCCATGTGACTTTCCTAAATTGCTAACATGTCAGATATACATTACAAAGAAAGCAACCTAGATTCATTCTATTTCCAGCTAAACCAATTCAGCAGATAAAGACTTGACCTTGCTCTTGAATTGATTCGCTTTTGATTTGTAGTGCCTTGAAGCTTCTGTCGTAGTCTTGCAGACTTGGTGCAGCTTAGGGATGCTGCATCACGCCTGTTTCTTGAACATTTAAACTGTCACGGGATTTGACTGAGAAAGATACCTAGCATAAGGATCTTTATTGAGACAGTTACTTTTGCCGCAAAGCTTGCTGTCACAGGAATGATCTTTTGGTGACAGTATGAGTTCCCCGCATAGAGTGCTGTCGAGGATCCCAAACTTGCTGTCGAGGGCAATAGTTGCTGTCGCGTAGTCTTCCGCCAATGTTGCTGTCAGAGTGAATATGCTGTCGTGACTTGCAACATTCTGTCTTCTTGTAATCTTACTGTCACAGCTTTAGGACAGTAACCTTTATTCATGTTGTCATCCAAAAAGCATTCTTTGAGGCTTGAACACATAAGTGAACTTCTTTCAAACAATACAACTAGAATAACATTACATACTGATTACAAGAACATACTTTGGCTATGACAGTATGTTCTACTTAATTTAAAAAATTAAGTACAATCAAAGTTAAGATGTTTCTATGCTATCACCCATAAATCCCAACAATCTCCCCCAATTTGTTTTTATGGAAAATAACAGCAAATTTACAATATGTGCTGACAACTTAACTAACAAGATCAGAATTCAAGAATTTTCACTTAGCTTGAGATTTCCTCTTCTGTCTTGCTGCATCCTCTCTTTTGAGAGCTTCTGCCAAGCAGCTTCTTAGACTTTCTACAAGAGAAATTTCAGCAGCAGACACTGCATCATCCTCTACTTCATCAATGATCTTCTTTATGGAAGGGGATATGAGAGAGCTAACATCCCTGAGATTCAGCCATTGCTCTATATCATATGGATAGGTTCTGAAATGAAGTTCTTCATTAATGAGCTTGAATCTTCTTCCAGGATAAGCATTGAGAGACTTCCTTCTTTGCTTGTCCAGCTTTGAGTCTTCTCCTTTTCTCCCTTCCAATAACTTCTCTATCTCATCAGAACAAATCTGTTCCAAGGGATGAATTGAACCAGTTACCATATACTGTAAATCCTTCAGAGTGGATGTTTTAAGCTTATGCAAGCTGCAAACATAGATTTCTTCTTTTAGGAACTTGACTCTTAGGGGATTTTCCAGCATATATGGTTGATAATTTGGAGCTTCACTTTCTGCCTTGTTAGAGGCCTTGTGAATTTCTAGTAATTCAGCTTCCTTCTTATCAAGTTCTGTCTGAGCTTGAGAATATGCAGAAGATTCAGGTCCTTTGCTTGGCTTGGGTTGCCCTTCCTGAGTTGGTTGGGCTTGCCCTTCTTCTGTGGGTAAGTCATCAAACTCATAGTACCAGTGGTATGGTATAGGAGAGGCTGGGAGATCAGTAAGAATATCAGCATCATCAAAATCTGCAAAGTTATAGCCAAATTTCTGATAAAATTCAGCATCCCTATCTGCCTGATATTTTAGAACATGTTCCATGACAGCCTCTGAAACATTATCATAGCTCTCCAGCAACTCTACCATTCTTTCCAGGTAGAAGAAATCAATTCTTCTTTTATCTATGGTTGATGTGCTGTTCTTGGTTGATGTGGCTACCAGATTGAAGTCCTTGTCAATCTTGGCAGACCTTGATTCTTCCCACCACAGAATATACTCAGAGGCCTCTTGATTTGCATCCAGCTTAACCTCAACACTCTTAATCTCTTTTGATTTCATTTGTTGAATCTTAAGACTGTTGGGAGGAATTGATTGAATTGGCTTCCTTAGATTTCTGCCAAATCCAGTGGCCTTTTCCTTTCCTGAGTATTTGTGCTTTCCTGCAGGTTTCTGTCTAGAAAACCATGCCTTAGCATTAGCTTTCAGTCTCTTGGGCTTGACAGCAGCTTTGGTTTTATCCTTGACAGAACCTTCCTTGACAGTATCCTTGTCGACAACATCTTCCAAGACAGCATCTTCTATGACAGTATCTTTGTCGACAGTACCTTTGGTGACAGCATCTTTTTCAGCATTTATGCAATCAATAGCACATCTAAGAATGCTTGCCTCCAAAGCTTCCAGTATTCTTGACTCCTCTTCATCTGTTGCACCAGCATCTTTCTTTTCCTGGCTAGGAGTTTCTTCATTGCCTTCATTCTCAGATTGAATACCAGTATTCCCAGAATTACTTCCACCAGCATTTCCAGCATTTCCAGAAGCTTCACCACCTCCATCCTCACCATCTTCATCATCATCATCATCATCATGGGGAGGAATGTTATAGAAGCAGCTTCCACCTTGATCATTTCTTTTGGCATTGGCTCTAGTGATTAGCTCCTTTATTCTAGCTCCCAGTGCCTTGTCTCTCAACACCAGCATTTTGTAGATTTCTTGAACAACATGAACTCTTCCTGGATTGGCATTTGAACTGAGTATTCCATCTAGTACCTTCAGAATTGACTTGGTTTCCATTTTGGATGGGCTACCAATATTCATGTAGCTGTTCCTCCTTGTGCCATCCTTAGTTTTAGATCTGTAGAAAACACATGGTGGATTTGAGTAGACTTCAGGTAGCTTCTGCATGATCAGGTTCTGGATTTGCATATCCAATATTTCATTGAATGGTGTTTGAGTTGCCCTGATCTTTCCCTTCAAAGCATACAACACCTTTGCTGGCAGACTCTGTAATAGCTGCATTGTGATGAAGTAAGATATGCCAGAAGTTAGATAAATACTTACAGCCCATCTTTTCTCATCATTCACCATTACACTGACACTGATAATTTGTTCCTTTAACAGAGTTGTGGTGTTGGTTGGACGGTTGCTAGGAGCATTCATTGCTTCTTCCACCAAACTGCTAAACTTACTGTCATGGTTGTGTAATGTGCTCTCCCTGTAATCCACCATCAAGACATTGGCTTCCTCTTGATCATACTCAGTACCATTGGACCAAGTAGTTCCTTTATGGATGGATTCAGGCAGTTTCCCTTTACCTTTCCCAAGTTTGTTTTGTTCCTCCATTTCTCTCCATTTCTTGTGTAGAGCAGTTTCTTGAGTTTCTTGAATAGTTTCTCTAATCACCACAGGAGGCAAGATTGGATGTCTAGATGCAGGTCTTCTTTGCAATGCATGTTGAGTTTCCTTTGACATTAACACCCTTTCTCCATCCATTTCCACTTCAACAGGCTTTTCAGCTTTGTCCTGTGGTTTTGCACTGCTTGTTTTGACTTGCTCCCCCTTAGACATTGCTTTCCTTTTAGCTCCCCCTCTGGTCTCCACAGCTACAGGCTCCCCCTGAGTTCCACCTGATTCTTGAATAGTCAAAGATTCTGATCTTGCTACCTTCTCCCCCTTAGTTGAGTTGGCAGCTACCAGGTCAGTAAGGAACTGAATAGAGAGTTGAGTAGCAGCAAAACCATCAACCACCAGTTGAGAGAGAGAGTCCAGTTTGGAGTCCAAAGTAAGACACTGTCCTTCAAGAGCTACAATCCTGTCACCAAAAGTAGCAGAGGGGCCACCAGACCTTAACCTTCTTGGAGGGGAAGGAAAAGACAGGGGCTTGGAGGCTATGGGGGTTCTCACACTCTCAGGGTGTTTTTGAGTGATCTCATCACCCCTCACAGTTTGACTCTCAAGGCCTAGTGCCTGAATAATGTGGGCTCCCTCAATATCTCTCCGGACATGCTCAAGTCCCTCTCCTTTTGCCAGCTCATTTGGCTGCCTCTCATTTTTATGCTCACCTCTCTTTTCTTTTATCTCTCTTTTCTTTTGCACACCCTCACTCAACCTAGATGCATGGGTATGAGCAGTACTAACATGCATGGAAGGAGAAGATTTAGAATGTACCTTTAGGAGTTTGGCAAGAGGTAGGTCATCATCAGAGGCATCCTCAACAAGTACAGCATCAAAATTAGGCTGGGAGGGCTTGACAGCATCTTTGGGAGGTGGAGTGACAGTATGTTCTGTAGTGACAGTATCTTTCTCTCCACCTTTGACAGTAGCTGTGCCCAGGACAGTAGCATCCCCAGTGTCTTTGACAGCAACAGAGGCTGTGACAACATCTTCCTGAAGGTAAGATGCTCCTTGGAGGTCAGACAAAGTGTTGGCTGTTTCATTTTCTGACAAAATACCACTTTGCCCTAGCTCAGTGTTTGGAGGAGTGGTGTCCATCTCACTTTGAGAAATGGGTTCTTGTGGACCACTAGATGGGGGCTCATCCATGATCGGAGATGGATGATCAAAACCTGAAGGGTTGGGACTGTCCCCTTCTCTAGGTTGTGGAGAAGAAACAAATGAATGTGTAGGGAAGGAAGAAGGTGAAAGTGTAGTAGAGAGTGGGGGCTGATTCACAGATGGAACATGTGAACCATCAATAGGAGTAGAGAAATCCTCACTGTGCCCTAACTCACTGTGTGTTTCTTCAAGTGGGGGTATCTCAGGTTGGGAACCATGAGTTTGTGCAGACTCTGTACAGGGTGCCTTGGGAGACAGGCCAATTTCAATAGAAGCACCTTGTTGAGAAGGCACATCTAGGGAGGAGTTTATTTCCCTGGTTTCCTCTACAGTCTTTTGGGAGACTGCAGGGTGGCTGACAGTGGTTTTGGTCCTCCTAGCTCTCTTCTTCTTAGGCTCAGGGGGAACCACTGTGGGTTCTGTGTGACTACCTTCCTTATTTGCTGCACTAGGTGCAGTGTCTCCCTCTTGACTAACAGAGCTACCACCAACATCAGCTTCTAAGGATCGTTTTCTGGATTCTTGCAAGGCTTCTCTTTGGGCTTTGGGAAGTCTAGAGGGCCTAGGCTGAGTGTATGGTGTTGAATGCGGGTTAGCTGAATTTGGGTCTAATCCAGCTTCATCCTCAAGAGAAAAAGAATCATAACCAGTAGGTAATGGATAATCAAGGTTGGACACTTGATCAACCATGTGCTGAGTGAAGCAAAGTGGAATATGTGCATTTAGATCCTGTGAAGATAACAGTGTGTGTGTGTTCTTTTTCAAGACAGAGCAAACCTCTAGACGAGGGGCATCATTATTAAAGTCACAGAAAGTATTGATACACATCATAAGAAAGCGAGGGTAGTGTGATACCTTCTTACCTATGGCAGCTCGGAGTTGTGCCATGAGGAGAGCTCCAACATTCACCTTGTATCCATGGACAAGAGAATGTGTCAGTTTCTTGATGTAGGAAGGTATCCCATTCCAGCCTGTGGACTTGGTAGAGAACACCTTGACCATTGCATCAAATATCATGCTCCACTCCTTCCTTAGATACTTCCTGTCCATTTCACCAGACGGGTACCACTTGGTTGTTCCCTCTTCGAGAATAGGGCCTGCATACCCAATCTTCAAGAAGAGCTTCTTCAGAGTGTCATCATTAGCAAGTGGAGCAAAGTGTTGTCCTTGTTCCAGTGTAATTCCAAGAGCAGTATTGATGACCTCAGCTGTGAGAATGTATTGTTGCCCATTTATCTTGAATTCAATAGCTGGGGTTTCACCCACAATGAGAGCAACAGCAGTTCGCCAAAATTCCTCAAGTTTGTCTAGGTCGAGATGTGGAGTTGAGGTAATGGCTGAACGAAGATAGGACTTGTTCAAGAAAAACACCAGTCCTTTGAAATCTTCACCAGCATCATTTGGGGAAAAGATGCCAGCAAAGTTTGTTTGAGAGAGAGTCTGATTGGGGGCCATGGAGATTTCAAGAAAAGAAGAAAGTGAGAAAGTAGCTTTTTGCTTGAGGAAAAGTATTTTGCCTTGAGTTTTGTGAGAGTGATATGTCTGAGTAACTGGAGAATAAATATGGGTTTCTCAAACGTTTGCTCAAAAAGTGGAGTTAAAGGACGTGTCTTAACCCACTCTCTTAACACGTGAGTTACTGCCCGTTATTCACTGTCAATCGTGGGGTGAATATCCAATTACAACGGTCCACTATTGTTGACAGTAACCTGTGCGCTAGAAACAATCTGTCAGTAAGAAGTGGTGGTGACAGTAGGTTTTGCGCGACAGCAACTATTGCGCAAAAACTTGCTGTCACCGTTAAGCATATGAATGACAGTGTCCTTTACAAGTCTTGACATAAAGTCTTTTCCTGCTGTCAAGAAGGTTGCTGTCAGGGAACACATGACAGTATCCTTCTTAACGACAGTAACTTCGATTAGGAAATGGTTCTGTCATGACCTTATTAGAATGCTTGATTCATACACTTAACTAAATATTGACAAATTATTGATTTAGCAAGGTAATCTTTTGAACACAGATATTAAGCAATTAACACAGACAAATCATAAACTCAATAACCACATAAACAGGAACTTTTATTATTATTATTAATAAAATCATTAAAATTGAACATTGAGTACATCATTCTATGATTTTATCAACTAGTTCTAAGACTTCTTCCTTAATCTCTTCTTCAGAGCGGCCTTCTTTTTCAAGAAGTGCCTGAAGCTCCTTCTCTTCTTCCACAGCCTTGGCTTCTTCTTCCTTAGCCTTGGCCTCCTTTTCCTCGTCTATCTCATCCATGGCGTCCAACAACATTTCAAAGAGCTCGTCGATCTCTTCATTGTCGGGTTCACTAACACACTTCTTTAGACCAACTTCAATTCCTACTTTGTTTTCCATTATTTACTTTAAAACTGAGAGCAGACTGGTGAAACCTAAGGTTAATTTATAGGCAAAACCGTCTAAGGATTAAAGTCTAATGGTCAACAGTTAGAGTACCCATACAACTACCACAAAAGTAATTAATGGTCGTGTCCTCCTTTAATCCTACAGATTAATGCAAAAGAGTGTGAAAGTCCAATGGAACAGATTTTTAACTCTCAAACTTAACAGATAACCACATTAAAGTCATACACGGTTTAAAAGTATGAGACTGGCACAAAAATACTGACATGAGAAGTCAAATCAACACATGATGTCACATAACAGACATAAACCAAGTAGACAGTAACTTCTCTTGACAGCAGGTTTGAAGTTGCTGTCATGAGCTTCAATAAGAATTGAAAATTTAGAAACCTTAGTAAATTAACATACCAGATTCAGCATTCCCAATTCACTTACCAACCTGTTGAAGGTTGCTTCATCCAATGGCTTAGTGAAGATGTCAGCAAGTTGCCTGTCAGTTGGGACATAAATCAGCTTCACAGTTCCTTGTTCAATATGCTCTCTGATAAAGTGATGTCTTATATCAATGTGCTTTGTCCTAGAGTGTTGAACCGGATTGTCTGAGATGGCTATGGCACTAGTGTTGTCACAGTAAATAGGAATTTCTCTTAACACTAGACCATAATCTAGAAGTTGACTTTTCATCCATAGAATTTGTGCACAGCAACTGCCTGCAACAATGTACTCAGCTTCTGCAGTTGAGGTAGAAACTGAATGCTGCTTCTTGCTAAACCATGAGACCAATCTTCCACCAAGAAATTGACAGCTACCAGTAGTACTCTTTCTGTCAATCTTGCATCCAGCATAGTCTGAGTCTGAGTAACCAATTAGATCAAATCCAGTATTCTTAGGATACCAAAGGCCTAGGTTAGGAGTGCCTTTTAAGTATCTAAAGATTCTCTTGATGGCTACCAAGTGTGACTCCTTTGGATCACTTTGAAACCTTGCACAAAGACATGTAGCAAACATGATATCAGGTCTGCTAGCAGTTAGGTATAGGAGGGATCCTACCATGCCTCTATAAGTGCTTGAGTCAACTTTCTTTCCTTTAGGATCAAGATCCAGACTAGTTGATGTGGACATTGGTGTCCTTGCAGGAGATGAATCTTCCAAGTTGAACTTTTTGAGAAGTTCCTTGATATACTTAGCTTGACTTATGAAGATTCCATCAGTTTGTTGAAGAATTTGTAACCCTAGAAAGAATGACAATTCTCCCATCATGCTCATCTCATATTTGTTACTCATGAGATGGGAAAACTTCTCACACAGCTTCTCATTTGTAGAACCAAAAATGATATCATCCACATAGATTTGTACCAGAATGATGTCCTTGCCATGATGCTTGTAGAAAAGTGTCTTGTCCACAACTCCTCTGGTAAACTGGTTTTCCAGAAGAAATGTGGAAAGTGTGTCATACCATGCCCTGGGTGCTTGCTTTAATCCATACAAAGCTTTGAAGAGTTTGTACACAAAATTATGCATGTTAGCATCCTCAAACCCTGGTGGCTGTTCCACATACACTTCTTCTTCCAGCTCTCCATTTAGAAAGGCACTTTTGACATCCATCTGAAATACTTTGAAGTTGCAGTGTGCAGCATAAGCTAGAAAGATTCTTATAGCTTCAAGTCTGGCAACAGGAGCAAATGTCTCATCATAATCTATTCCCTCCTGTTGACAGTAACCTTTAGCCACTAGCCTTGCTTTGTTCCTTGTCACCAATCCATTTTCATCAAGTTTGTTTCTGAAAACCCATTTGGTCTCAATAACTGACTTTCCCTTAGGTCTTGGAACCAATTTCCATACATTGTTTCTTTCAAACTGATTTAGCTCTTCTTGCATGGCTATCACCCAGTCAGAATCCAACAATGCTTCATCAATTGTCTTGGGTTCCATTTGTGACAGGAAGCATGAGAACATGCTGTCAGCAGAGACTTTGTTCCTTGTCCTCACTCCAGAATTAGGATCACCAATTATAAGGTCATTTGTGTGATCCTTGGTCCACCTGGTGATTCTGGGCAAGCTACTTGATTGAACAGGAACATTTGCTTCAGCTTGTTGAGTTGAATGCTCATCAATTCCATTGTCTCCACCATGTTCTTCATTGTCTCCAGAGTCAACACTGTTCTGAATGTTAGATGTTATGGTGTGTGATTGAGCTGGAGTTTGAATGACAGTAGTGGTGTTGACAGCATCTTTGTCAACTTCAACAATTTGAGTGAAGCTAGGTTCTTCATCTACAATCTCCTCAGCTTCCAGGTATCCTTGATTCTCAAATCTGAATGTCTGCATCTTTCCTTCTTCATGCAGTCCTGGAAACTTGGTTTCATCAAATGTGACATTAACACTTTCTTCAATAATCTTGTGTTCCATAACATAAACTCTGTAGGCAGTCCTTTCTGTGCTGTAACCCATGAATAATCCTTCAAATGCCTTGGTGTCAAATTTTCCTTTCTTCTCATGGTTGTCTTTCATCATAAAGCATTTGCTTCCAAACACATGAAAATATTTGACAGTAGGTTTCTTTCCAGTTAACAGACAGTAAGGAGTACTTGCATGAGTTTTGTTGATCATGGTTCTGTTCTGAGTATAACAGGCTGTGTTGATAGCTTCAGCCCAGAAATATGTTGGCAACTTAGCATCATGCAACATAGTTCTAGCTGCCTCAATGAGAGTCCTGTTCTTTCTTTCTACAACTCCATTCTGCTGTGGAGTTCTTGCAGCAGAGAATTGTTGTACAATTCCTTCATCTTTACAGAAATTTCCAAGTGTGGCATTTCTGAATTCTGTACCATTGTCACTCCTCAAGATTTGAACTTTTGAGTTTGGGGTTCTATCAAGAACTCTGACTTGATCAATAATCACTTGAGCAGCTTCATCTTTGGATTCAAGAAATTTCACCCAAGTGTACCTTGAGTAATCATCCACCATTACTAAGGCATACCTCTTTCTGGCCATTGATGGTACATTGACTGGTCCAAAGAGGTCCATGTGAATTAACTTGAGTGCTTCTGTGTTGGTGTTTACTTGCTTGGACTTGTGCACAGCTCTTCTCAGTTTGCCCATTTGACAATCTTCACACAGTCCTTCTTGACAGAATTCCTGTTGGGGCAAACCTCTCACTAACTCCTTCTTCATCAGAATATTCATTGTCTTGAAGTTGAGATGTGAGAGCTTCCTGTGCCAAAGCATACTGTCACCAACAGTAGCTTTACTGTAAAAATAGTAAACTTTATCCTTCTTTGTTGAGCTTAGATCAGCAACAAACAAGCTTCCTTTTCTGACCCCTTTTAGAGAGAGGCTTCCATCCTTCTTGTGATAGATGTTGCACACCATCATGTCAAAGTCAACCTTAAATCCTCTGTCACTGAATTGGCTGACACTGAGTAGGTTGTGCTTCAATCCATCCACAAGAGCAATATCTTCAATGACAACATTTCCAATTTCCAGACAGCCATATCCCACTGTGTAACCCTTGCTGTTGTCTCCAAAGGTTATGATTGGGCCAGCTTTCTCTACATAATGTGATAGCAGGGCTTTATCACCTGTCATGTGTCTTGAGCAACCACTGTCAATTATCCACATGACCTAATTTTTCTTCTTACCCTGCAAAACAGAATGTTTCTAAGTTGCATATGGTACCCAATCTTTGTTGGGTCCTGCAGTTTCAGTGTTTCCTGAGATTCTTTCAGTCACAACATCACAAGCATTATCAAAGACTTCCTGTTTGACTTCTCTTTTCACCCACTTAGGTTTAGAATTGGACTTGGTCCTTTTCTTAGTGGATGAGGCCTTTTTGCTGTTGCCAGCAGGCTCAGAAGTCTCAACAGTGTTTAGGTATGAGCATTTTTCAGTAGAGAGAACAGGTAAGTTAAAGCATGTACTCATGGCAGTTATTTTGCATGGCATACAATCAATGTTATTACAGACACTCATAGTTCTATGCATAAGGGGGGTTCTGTGTAAGTTACCATTGAGTTCAGTTGCATTGATCTTATCCTCAATTGGTTTCTTACAAACATGTGTTAAGTGATGTGTAGATCCACAGTTATTGCATAGTTTCCTAGAAGCACCACCAACATTAGTGTATCCATTTCCTTTATTGACACCTACCTTACCATTCCTGTTTCTAGACTTGGGAGTTACTGGATTGACAGTATGTTCAGAAGTTGCTGTCGAACTATCCTTGACAGTATCTTTTATTCCTACTGTCTTGGAATCATTCTTGACAGTATCTTTGAAAGATTCTGTCATGCCAATCGTGACAGCATCCTTTGAACTTACTGTCTGATTGCTTGGTAAGTTTTCTGTCTTGGGGATTCTGACAGTATCCTTTCCTTCCTTGAATGTGCTGTCAACACCTTCATCCTCATCAAGAATTTCTTGTTTGATGAGCATGGCTTCTTCATCAAACTCAATTTCAGCAGTTTTGAAAATAGGAGTTTTAACTTTCTTGAGAATGGTGGGTTTGACAGCAGCAACTCCAGGGCAATCTTGAATCACAGTTTCCTTTCCAGGTCTTCTACCATAAGAAAAACCTATACCAACAGACTGATTTTCTGTATGCTTATCATTGTAATCCTGAACTATCTTTGATGAGTTTCTATAGGCCTTAATCTTAAATTCATTTTCAGCAATCTCATTCCTCAGGAATTCCTCAACCTCCTTAGCACATTTTAATTCATTTTTAAGTTTAGCATTCTCTTGAGCTAAAGAGCCTAGTGAACTGGTTTTGAGAAAAAGAGAATCATTTTCAGACTGAAGTGTTTCATTTAGCTTACTTAGTCTAGAGATTTCCTCATTAGCAGCAGATAAGCTAGTATAGACATTGAACATTTCAGCACTTAAGTCTTTAATGGTTTTCTTATACTCATCAGTAGACATATCAAGTAAGACAAGCGAAGGTACCTGACTTGAAGATGTTGATGCTACCTCATCAGTACTAGCCATGAGAGCTAGGTTAACATATTCTTCCTCTTCTTCATCATCAGAATCATCCCAACACTTTCCTTCAGCCACATAGGCTCTACCTTGATTTTTCTTGGAGTATCCACCAGTTCCTTTCTCATATCTTTGAACCTGTTTGGGTCTTTTGCATTCAGTAGCAAAATGACCAGGTTCACCACAGTTGTAACATTTGAACTTTGATCTATCCACAAATCCAGTTTTGTATCCTCCTTTGGTTGAACTTCCCACAGCAGCCTTTGATGAGCTTCCTTTGCTGAACTTGGATGCTTGGCCTTGAGGCTTGTATGACCTATCCTTCTTGAACCTAAAGTTCTTGAACTTCTTGGCCATGTAAGCCATAGTAGGGTTGTCCATGCTTTCCAGTTCCTCCATTGTGTAGAAGTCTTCATCTTCCACATCTTTAAGCTGTAGTACCACTTTCTCATCATCTTCAACCACCTCTTCTATCTTCAAGGTTTGTGTTGGGGTTGATTGTGTGATCTGTAGTACTTCACTTGGCTGTGTGATCCTTGGCACATGTGCTACTAGGGCACTTGACATATTAGCCATCTTGTTCCTTGTTCCACTTTGTATGGCTCTCTTTTGAAAGAGTTCGAGTTCATAAGATTTCAGAATACCATAAAGTGTCTCAAAGGTTATAGTGTTGAGATCTCTTCCTTCTCGTATGGCTATTGTCTTGTGTTCAAGGTGATCAGGCAGTGTGAGCAGGAACTTGACATTTAATTCTTTTCTGTCATAGTACTTGCCATGTATCTGTAATTCAGTTAAGAGCTTACTGAACCTTTCGAACATGGAGGTTAAGTCTTCACCAGGCTTGGCCATGAATGCCTCATATTGAGATATTAGAATTTGCCTTTGGTTGCCCTTAACCTCTTCACTTCCTTCACAGAGTAAGGCTAACCTGATCCACATCTCCTTGGCTGATGTGCAGCTTATTACACTTCCACACATGGCTTTATCCAGCGTGAGAGAATCGAGCAAGATAAGTTGCAAATGATCATCTAGCACCATTTTCTCCTTTTCAGGTTCCAAGATTTCTGAGGGATCTTTGGGAACCCAATGTGCAGGAATAATCTCACCATTTACTGTTGTGGCTTCAATTTCCTTTCTTGGAATGAAAGGACCATTCTCGAGTATACCTGGGTATAGTGGATTTGCAGCTTTGATAAACAACAAGATTTTTCTTTTCCAAATGCTGTAGTTCTCTTTATCAAAAGCTGGGATCTTGATACTGTTTGATTTCTGCATTTTCTCCGGGATCTCAGATATGTATGTTAATCTGAAAGCTCTGATACCAGTTGTTAGTCCTTGTGTATTGCAGAAGGGGGGGGATGAATGCAATACTGATAAAATTCAATCTAAATTTCAACAACTCAAATCAAGATTAAACGTTATCAGCAATATATGCAATCACGAACAGTATTTAGTAAGAACAAGATTCACAAAATAAATGTTTTATTTATTTTGCAAAGTGTTGCTACAACCTCAAGAAAGAATTCTCGAGCTTCGGGTTTTCTTCAAAGACACTTGCTTGTCTTCGTTACTATTCTAGAATGAGTTGATAGAAGGTATAGGACTAACCCTATCACTATCAGTCACGGGTTTGTGAAGCTGCTGTCACTGTCAAGTGGCAGCTTCTTACAGATTGTCTTACCCATGTGACTTTCCTAAATTGCTAACATGTCAGATATACATTACAAAGAAAGCAACCTAGATTCATTCTATTTCCAGCTAAACCAATTCAGCAGATAAAGACTTGACCTTGCTCTTGAATTGATTCGCTTTTGATTTGTAGTGCCTTGAAGCTTCTGTCGTAGTCTTGCAGACTTGGTGCAGCTTAGGGATGCTGCATCACGCCTGTTTCTTGAACATTTAAATTGTCACGGGATTTGACTGAGAAAGATACCTAGCATAAGGATCTTTATTGAGACAGTTACTTTTGCCGCAAAGCTTGCTGTCACAGGAATGATCTTTTGGTGACAGTATGAGTTCCCCGCATAGAGTGCTGTCGAGGATCCCAAACTTGCTGTCGAGGGCAATAGTTGCTGTCGCGTAGTCTTCCGCCAATGTTGCTGTCAGAGTGAATATGCTGTCGTGACTTGCAACATTCTGTCTTCTTGTAATCTTACTGTCACAGCTTTAGGACAGTAACCTTTATTCATGTTGTCATCCAAAAAGCATTCTTTGAGGCTTGAACACATAAGTGAACTTCTTTCAAACAATACAACTAGAATAACATTACATACTGATTACAAGAACATACTTGGGCTATGACAGTATGTTCTACTTAATTTAAAAAATTAAGTACAATCAAAGTTAAGATGTTTCTATGCTATCACCCATAAATCCCAACACACTTCTATAAGATCCCACATCTTCTTGGCACTAGTACAATGAGCAACAGTGCCATACATGTTGTTAGGAATATGTTGTTCTTGATGATAAGCATAAAACACTTAGTAGAATTTGTGTAAAGTCAATTTTGTAGCTGTCAACGAAATAGCATGCTTAGCAGTGTTTCGTTGACAGGAAGCTCATCAACGAAATGAGTGTTGTAGCAATTGCATTGTACAATACTTCACAGTATGATAGGCATTCTATTATATGTTTTAGATAGGTTTTCTAAGTCATGTTGACTATGTACTAGATAGGCAAAATAGGTTGGTTAATTGTAAATATGTTATGCCTTGTAATTCTGCCTAAGTGAAGACATGTCAACGGTATGAAGATTACTCTGTCAACGGTATGGAGTTTACCCATCAACGAAACGAGGGAAACACCATCAACGGAATGAAGAATGAAGCTATCAACGAAACACATCTCCTTGCTATCAACGAATCAATGTTGCTTTTTGAACAGTTGACAAAGTGATAGTGACAGTTTACTGAACAGATCTAAAAGGAGATATGGAAGTGTACTTTGCATTGGAAACCATCAAAGTGGTTACTGGAAATAAGGAAACATTCCAATTTCCAATAAGGCTCTTGGGAATGATTATAATGAGCATGAAGACAAAAGCAAAGATCTCCAAGGACCATTGGACAAAAGGAATGAAAAGCAAGCTACTGATGGTTACTTCTATTATTCTTTAGTTTAACCAAATGTAGAATTGTAAACTTGGGATTTATAACCAAGTGTAGCAGTCACTTTAGAAAGAGAGAAGAAAAACAAATAGATTGTATTAGCTATTTTTGAGAGCATTCTTCTCTACAACATTGTAACTGAGCAGCTGTGAACATTTGTATCACAGATTATTTCCGCAATAAAAACACTTCAGTTGGATCATCAAACAATCCAACTGAATTATTTATATCTTGTGTTTTTATTTATTCAGTTCAGTTTAATTTCATAAAGTGTTTAGTTTCAAGAAAATATCAAGAATTGTAT
The DNA here is from genome assembly GCA_030848705.1 of Heracleum sosnowskyi. Lineage (NCBI taxonomy): Eukaryota > Viridiplantae > Streptophyta > Magnoliopsida > Apiales > Apiaceae > Heracleum > Heracleum sosnowskyi. Next base: position 43,956,271 of record CM061239.1, on the reverse strand, counting down.
TCAACCCCCCCCCCTTCTACAATTCTGTTAGGTCATTTGGGAATAACAATTGGTATCAAAGCAAGCTTCTAACATACAAGAAGTTTAAAGATCAAGACCAAAAACAGAAACCATGGTGAAGAAGGATGCAGGTGTGAAGATACCAGTTCTTGATAAAGACAATTACTTTCACTGGAAAGTAAAGATGCATTTACATCTCATGTCTATGGATGAGAGGTATGTAGACTGCATTGAGAAAGGTCCACACGTTCCCATGAAGCTTGACTCTAGAGTTGGACTGCCAGATGATGCACCTGATGTAGAGATTCCAAAAACTGTCTCAGAATGGACTGTTGAAGATATTGCAGAAGTTCATAAAGACAAAAGGACCATGAACATTCTGTTTAATGGTTTGGAGCAAGAGATGTTTGACAATGTTATCAACTGTACAACCTCTAAGGAAGTATGGGATACTGTTAGAACACTCTGTGAAGGAACTGAGCAAGTCAGGGAAAATAAAATGCAACTCCTTATACAACAATATGAGCATTTTCATTTTAAAGCTGGTGAAACCCTAAATGACACGTTCAGTAGGTTTCAAAAGCTTTTGAATGGATTAAAGTTGTATGGGAGGATCTATCAAACCAAGGATTCAAACCTTAAATTTCTTAGAGCTCTTCCAAAAGAATGGAAGCCTATGACTGTTTCTCTCAGAAACACTCAAGAGTACAAAGACTACACTCTTGAAAGGCTGTATGGAACCTTGAAGACTTATGAGCTGGAAATGGAGCAAGATGAAGAAATTGAAAAGGTACAGAAGAAGGGTGGATCTATTGCATTGATTGCATCAGTGAACCAACTTGAAGATGACAATAAAGAAGCTGCAAAGGCCACAACTAGTCGATCTAGTTGTAGGAGTGATGTTAGCAAGGGTAAAGACAAGATGACAGAAGAAGAAGAATCAGAACCAGCCAACTTGGAGGACTTAGATGAGATTGATGAACACATTGCTTTTCTGTCTAGAAAATTCTCTAAGTTCAAGTTCAAAAGAAACTCAGAAGCAAGGCCACCAAGAAGAGACTTTCAACCTAGCAAAACAAACTGGATTGAAAAGTCTAAGTCAAAATGTTTCAATTGTGGAATGCTTGGTCACTTTGCTGGAGACTGCAGAAAGCCCAAGGTTGAGAAGGGCAACAGGAAATTTGAGCCTGTTGATTATAAAAAGAAATACTTTGAACTTCTCAAACAAAAAGAAAAGGCTTTCATGTCTCAGGAGTATGATTGGGCTGGTAATGGTGAAGATTCTGATGATGATGTTGAGTATGTCAACTTGGCTCTTATGGCTGACAATCATGAGCAGGAAGCAAGTTCCTCAAGCAACCAGGTAACAATTACTAATCTTTCTGAGCTTTCTAAAGAGGAATGCGACAATGCAGTAAATGAAATGTCTACTGTATTATATAATTTGCGTGTTACTCTTAAATCACTTACTAAAGAGAATTCAAGAATAAAAGAGACCAATCTGCTCTTAAGTGATAGGAATGCAATGTTAGAAGCACAGCTCATTGAATTTGAGAAAATGAGATGTGTTAGTAGGGATGCTAAGAAGGAACTTGAGAACCTGTTACAAAGGGAAGAAATTCTTAGAACACAACTTGAGATAGAACAAAGTGTGATTGCAAAATGGAAGGATGCCAGGAATGTTGCTACCAACATAATTAATGTTCAAGGCGTGGAATCCTTCTGTGAGCAATCATGGGAAAGGAACAAAGAGAAGCTAGGGTATGTTGGTGAAACCTTAGAATCAGGAACAGAGTCAACAAACAACAATGATCATTTGTTGAAGGTTGATATGTCAACGGAATGCAATGTTTCGTTGACACATGAACCATCAACCGATCAGGCTGTTTCGTTGACAGACAAAAGAAAAGATAAACTCACTAGACTTAATGACAAGTATGGTCCTGTCACCAAGAACTTTGTTCAAGGTGAGTCTAGTATTTTAAAGAAAATTGAGAAGCCTGTTGAGAGAGCTAATGTAGGTCACTTGTCTAACAAGCAATTGAAAGACAAGGTAGAGAAAGTTCATAATGAGGCTAAGGGAAATAAAAAGAATAACAGGAATGGCAAAGTAGGAATTAACAAACACAACAATTACACACCTGATAAATATGCTCCTAGAAAGACATGTGTTAATTGTGGAAGTGTTAGTCATTTGTCTACTAACTGCAAATCTGTTAAGAAAACTCCTAATGTGAGAATGCCCAAGCCTGCAATGAACAGTTCCATGCCTACAATGCCTGTTATGTCTAACATGTTTGCTCCATATGCACAATTTCAGAATCCATATGCTAGCATGCCATTTGTGTCTAATCCTTACATGAATATGTTTAACATGCCACAAATGCCATGGAACATGAATAACATGATTGTTCCTCCAACTATGCATGCTATGAATGAAAATATGAGCAACCCTCAGAAATCAACACCAAGGGTAAAGATTGATTTGAATCAATCTGAGCCCAAAGTGAAAAATGGTACAAAAGGGAATGCAAAGGCTAACAAGACAGGACCCAAGGAAACTTGGGTACCAAAATCGACTTGATTTGGTTTTATTGTGTGCAGGGAGACAAAAGGAATCTTTGGTACTTGGATAGTGGTTGTTCAAGACACATGACTGGTGATTCTACCCTGCTCACAGAGTTTCAGGAAAGAGCTGGCCCTTGTATTGCTTTTGGAGATGACAGCAAAGGCTACACAAAGGGATATGGCTTGATTTCAAAAGAGAATGTCATCATAGATGAGGTTGCATTGGTGGATGGTCTTAAGCACAACTTGCTTAGTATCAGCCAACTTTGTGACAAAGGATTTTTAGTTACTTTTTCTAGAGAAGCCTGTGTTGTTTCTAAAGGAGGAAACAACAATGTGGTAATGACTGGATTCAGAAGGGGGAATGTGTACATTGCTGACTTTAGTAGCACAAGTTCAGACACCATCACTTGTCTTTTCAGCAAGGCAAGCAAGGATGAAAGTTGGTTATGGCACAAGAAGTTATCCCATCTGAATTTCAAAGTTATGAATGATTTGGTGAGGAAAGATCTTGCTAGAGGAATTCCACAGGTGGAGTTCTCCAAGGATGGTTTGTGTGATGCCTGTCAAAAGGGAAAACAGAAGAAGGCATCATTCAAAAGCAAGACAGAGTCATCAATTGTCCAGCAGCTTGAATTGCTTCATATGGACCTATTTGGCCCTGTAAATGTTATGTCCATCTCAAAGAAGAAATACTGTCTTGTGATTGTTGATGATTTTTCTAGATTTACATGGACTTTCTTTTTGCACTCTAAAGATGAGGCAAGTGAAATCATTATCAATCACATCAAGATGGTAAGCAATCATCCTGATTTCAAAGTAAGAAGGATTAGGAGTGACAATGGGACAGAATTCAAGAATTCAAGCATGAAGGTGTTCTGTGAAGAAAATGGTATTTTGCATGAGTTTTCAGCAGCAAGAACACCACAGCAAAATGGTGTAGTTGAAAGGAAAAACAGAACACTTATTGAAGCTGCAAGGACAATGCTAGATGAATCAAAGTTACCTACATATTTTTGGGCTGAGGCAGTTAACACAGCTTGCTTTACTCAAAATATTTCTTTGATTAATCAGGCCAAAGGAATGACCCCTTATCAGTTACTCAAAAGAAAGAAGCCACTATTGGATTTTCTTCATGTCTTTGGATGCAAGTGCTTTGTTCTGAGAAATCAAGCTGAGCATTTGGGGAAATTTGAAGCAAAGGCAGATGAAGCAATATTTGTGGGATATGCAGCAGGGAAAGCTTACAGGGTCTATAATCTCAGAATCAACATTGTTATGGAATCTGTACATGTTGTTTTTGATGATCTCAAAATCCAAGGTCTCTGTGATGAAGGTTTCCATGAAAGTCTTTCTTTTGAAAATAAGGAAGGAGATCAAGTGAATCATGATAAGGCTACTGAGAAACAGCCTAAAGTTGTTGTATCTAGCACAGATGAAAGCAGCAGTGAAGATGAAATTGCTGCATTAAGGTTAAAAAGGATAGCAGCTAGCAGACCAAATGGTCATTTCGTTGACAGTCATGATGGTGGATTCGTTGACAGTCAGAATGAGCGTTTCGTTGACAGCCAAAACGGTCATACCGTTGATAGTCATAGGAATACTTCTAGAAGTGATCACTTAGGGACAACAAACTCAGGGGGAGTTTCTCAAGGACAAATATCCAATCAAGGCAATCATGATCATGAAGCTACGTCTTCAAGAGCAAATCTACCTCCCTCAAGGAAATGGACTAAAGATCATCCCTTTGAACTTATTATAGGTGATGTCTCTTCAAAAGTCCAAACTAGAAGAGCAACTCAAGAAGAATGTCTATATAGTAGCTTTCTGTCTCAAGATGAGCCAAAGAAAGTTGAGGATGCACTTCTAGATCCAGATTGGGTTTTAGCCATGCAAGAAGAGCTAAACCAATTTGAGAGAAACAATGTTTGGAAGCTGGTGCCCAGGCCTAATGACAGGAGTGTTATAGGCACAAAGTGGGTGTTCAGAAACAAGATGGATGAAAATGGCATAGTCACAAGGAACAAAGCTAGATTGGTTGCAAAAGGCTATTCACAGGAAGAAGGAATTGATTTTGATGAAACCTTTGCTCCTGTTGCAAGACTAGAAGCAATAAGGATTTTCCTAGCCTATGCAGCCCATGCCAATTTCAAGGTCTATCAAATGGATGTGAAGAGTGCTTTTCTGAATGGGGAATTGGAAGAGGAGGTGTATGTAAGTCAACCTCCTGGTTTTGAAGATGATGATTTTCCAGACTATGTGTACTTCCTTCTCAAAGCACTCTATGGTTTGAAACAAGCACCTAGAGCCTGGTATGCCACTCTCTCACAGTTCCTCCTTGAGAATCATTTCACTAGAGGTACTGTAGATAAAACTCTTTTTCACAGGGTTGTAAATGGCTCTACTTTACTTGTTCAAATTTATGTAGATGATATAATCTTTGGGTCTACAGATGTGAAACTTTGTCAAAAGTTTGCCAAGCTTATGCAAAGTAAGTATGAAATGAGCATGATGGGAGAATTAACTTACTTTCTTGGTCTTCAAGTAAAGCAAGTTAATGAAGGCATTTTCATTAGTCAAACAAAATACATTCATGATTTATTAAAGAAGTTTAACCTAATGGAATGCTCTCCTGCCAAAACTCCCATGCCTACTGCCACCAAACTTGAATTGAATACTAAGGAAAAATCTGTGGACATTTCAAGTTACAGAGGCATGGTAGGCTCACTTTTATATTTAACAGCTAGTAGACCTGATATTATGTTTGCTACATGTCTATGTGCTAGATTTCAGGCTGATCCTAGAGAATCCCATTTAGTTGCTATTAAAAGAATTTTCAGATATCTCAAAGGAACACCAAACCTTGGCATTTGGTATCCTAGAGAATCTGGTTTTGAACTAATTGGTTATTCAGATGCAGATTTTGCAGGATGTAAAATTGACAGGAAAAGTACAACTGGAACCTGTCAATTCCTAGGAAACAAGCTTGTGTCATGGTTCAGCAAGAAACAAAACTCAGTTTCTACCTCCACAGCTGAGGCTGAGTATATTGCAGCTGGAAGTTGTTGTGCACAGATTTTATGGATGAAAAACCAACTACTTGATTATGGATTAAGAGTTGAGAAAATTCCTATTTTCTGTGACAACACTAGTGCCATTGCCATTACTGAGAATCCAGTGCAGCATTCAAGGACCAAGCACATTGACATCAAGTACCATTTCATTAGAGAACATGTTATGAATGGTACTGTGGAGTTACATTTTGTTCCAAGTGAACAACAACTTGCAGACATCTTTACCAAGCCACTTGATGAATCAACATTCTCAAGATTAGTAAGTGAGCTAGGTATGCTAAATTTCTCTTAATTATTTTTGAGATATTTGCAAGTTAAAATGCAGCCAGAAATTTGCTATGTTTTTCTGTGAATGAATTTTCTCAGGAAAAGGTAAAATTTTGTCTAAGTCAAAATTACTATGCCAACGGAATGCACCATTTCGTTGACAGTCTTAGCACTTTTTCTGGGTGTTTCGTTGATAGTTCTTTTGTATCAACGAAACGCAGTTTTATCAACGAAATAGACAGGACCTTAAACGCCCAATTCTGATTCGTTGATATAAAGCGCTTTTAATCTGAACCGTTAAAAACTTGACACGTCTTTTACCACGATCTATGCATACACCCCTGTAAGTATAAATCATGGTAATACTTTAAGAGTAACGGTTATATTTTTAAGCCAATCCAGTAATTTACATTTATTATTGGATTCATTTTCTGAGAATTTTTGGGGGAGTATTTAAGAAATTTTATTTTCATTATTTCTTTTTACCTGTTCTCAAAAATTCCAAAGGCTTTTTCTCTCTTCTTCTCTCTAACAAGCAATTCAGTTCGAAGCTTTCCTTTAATCAACAATGGCACCTATAGTCAAGCTTATGTCTGCTGGAGGGTTCATCTATGAGAAGAACAACTCCATCCCTTTTGTTGTCAAGGAAAACCCGAACAGACTGTTCTTCAAAATGATGGATTTCATGAAGAATTGCAAGTTGAGCTATGCAATGTTTCACTCTACACCACTCTACAATGAGATAATCGAGGAAATTTGGACCTCATGTGAGTATAGTGGAACACACTGCACACTAAAATTCACTCTTCAAGGTAATGAGTACATAGTTAATTCTGATGTTTTGCAAGCATGTTTACATATTCCTGATAATAACTGTGATGCTTTGCCTACTAACACTGAAATAACTACCATGTTAAATTCTATAAACTACTCTTTGCCTACTGATAATCTGGGTAGAATAATTAGGAGAGGTTTGGTTAGGGAATACAGTTATTTAGCTGATGCATTCATTAAGGTCTTTTCTGGAAAGATTAGTAATTTTGATGCATTAACTAACTCTATGTTAATTCTCCTAACCATGCTTCTAAATGATAGATATCACAACTTTAGCACCCAACTTATGTATGAAATTGGTGCTAAGTTGGGTGACAAAGCAAATAGGAAGAAAAATATCTATTATGCTAGGTTTCTGATGATGTTGGCTAACCATGTTAGTCCAGCACCATTAGTTATCTCTAACCCTAATGCCAGGTTCGAGTGCTTTGTGCAAGAAAAGAGAGTATTGACAGACATACTGAGGCTGAACCACAATGGTGATGTTCCAGTGGTGTATCTGCCAATCATTGAGGTAACTACTACTATCCCTGTTAGTGTAGCTAACACCTCTACTGTTTTACCTTCCAATGTTGCTATGGAGTCTGTAGCTGTGACCCAACAGGCTCCTACCCTAGCAACAAAACCAAAAACAAAGAAATCCTCCAAGCCAACCTCAGGTGCTTCTCAAAAGGCACCTGTTGTAAAAACTACCACACAACCTAAGGGGAGTAAGTCTGGAGTTGTGAGAGGTGAGGGAAGGGGTGAACATCAAAGAAACCCCAAGGATAAGGAAGGACAGGTTAGTGTGTACCAGCCAAGCCCCATTGTGTCTTCCCAACAAGGCACAATGAGTAACATGGATTTAAACACAAGTCTAATTGCATCCTCCCAAAAGGATGTGATTATTGAAACAAGCTCTCCTCCTAGAGTACAGTCCAAAAGGGTAAGGGACACTTCAAGCCCAAAGTCTACATTTTCCCAATACCAAAGGAGAGTGAAGCAAAAGTCCAAGGGTACACAGGGTGCACACACACTGGAAGCAACACTTCCAGTTTCTCAAATTCAGTTTGATGTAACCCCTATCATTTCTCTGGGGTTACAGTCCTCTTCTCTAAACATCAATCTTGAATTATCTCCATCAAATTCACCAACTCAATCTCTGGATGTGGACATGATCCATACATCTATTCCTGATTCTCCAACTCTAATCTTGGAGAAGCCCCACTCTGAAGCTGGTGGCCATCACTTGCTAAGTGATTTGTTGGGCCATCAACCAATTTTTCCTGAAATTGCAAGGGGATCTGTGGACCAATCTCTAAAATCAATCACCACAGACTCTACTGTAATTTCTCATTCTCAAAGTGCTTTCTTGACTTCATCAACGAAACAGTCTATTTCGTTGACAAGTGTTTCTCCATCAACGGTATCCATACCGTTGACAGTTCAAACTACCATTCCGTTGATAGTTCACTCTGCACCTTTAATTGAAAATCAAGTTGTTCCCACAACTAGTGCAGATGATCTAGTGGTAGTTGAGACACTTCTAGGACTGAGAGGGAGTGAAACTGAGAGGCTGGCTTGCAGCCAGGCAAAAGGAGAGAATGTGAGTGAGAGGCTGGCTATTTCTTCCAGCCAGGCAAAAGGAGAGATTGAGAGTTCCACCTTAGAAGGTGAAGGTGAGGGTGTGAGAGGTGTGAGCCATGGGGAGCCCATGATGCAAGAACAGAGTGGAGAGAGAGAAGGGACTACAGGAGAAATAAGGATGGAAGCAGCCATTGCTAATGAGTTAATGGAGGTCAGTGAGGGAGAAAGGGAACTTACTTTCCAAGAGGTTTATCAGCAAACTCTGGATAGTATTTCCCTGGATCCTGAGACCTTTACTCATCATGTGTCAGCCTATCAAATTTTGGCTCAACAGGGCAATGTGGAGGCAGAGAGGTCACTACAACTAATTCACACAACTGCATCAATGCAAAGAGCAAAGGATGCCTTGACCAATCTACCTCCAGGAGCTGAAGCAAGTGGAGACTTTGATTTTTCTGATAATGAGGATAGCTTTGGTGACACTCTACAGGTGGCCACTACTGCACAGACTGGGACTTCTGTGGTGCCTCCTACACCAAACTGGCTTTCTCAAGATATGCATGGTAGAAGCAATTTGGATGCTGCTATCACAAGGCAGTACAAAGAAGCATATCTAGCTCATGAGTCTGCAGGAGCAAGGGACAAGAAATTCTACAAAGCCATAATGGATTCTCTGGAAATTCAACGGCTACAAATGTTGCAGACAAGGATTGAGGCTACAGAGATCAAGGATTCAATCAGCAACCTTAGGGCTGCTAATGATAGGAGGCTAGATGAAAAGCTTCCTCTTCTCACTGTGTCCAGGATGAACAGGTTTTTCTCTAAAGAACCTGAAGTGGATTCCTCCTTGAAGACTCTCTCTTCTAGAGTGGACAAGGTGGAAGCCACTCTATCACAGATGCAAAAGGAACAGGAGAAACAAACTCAACTATTGGCCCAGCTAGTGGCAGCTCAAGGACTCCCAGCCATCTCTTTTGATGATAACAAAAAGGGGGAGAAATCTAAGGAGCTAGACATTCAGATTACCAAGGTTATGGTCCCAGCCATTTCCCTACCAAAGGAGCCATTAGCAATGGGGGAGCTTGGCAAGCAGCAAAATGATGGTATTGACCTTATACAAGAAGCTTCTATGAGGATGAGACTTGCAGAACAAATCAAAGAACATTGGTCCAACATAGAAGCAAAGTTCAAGAAGATTACTGAAGATAAGGACTCAAATCCATCAACGGAACAGCCATCAACGAATGCCATGGCACTAGCATCAACGGAATGGGAGCCACAGACAAATTCTTTCTATCACCAAGAGCCCCTTTTACATGGAGTCACTCAAGGACCAAGGAAGGAAAAAGGACAAACTTCATGCATTAGGGATGTGGAACAAGCTACAATTCAAAGAAGCCTATCTCCCAAGTCCCCTGCTAAACCAAAGGGCAAAAACATAGCAAGGACTTTCTATCCTGCACCTTATCCAGATGAGCACAAGCTTCTTGGTCTACTCATCACAAAAAGCAAGGAAAGTAATGATTATGAGATAAGGAAGCAAAGGGCAATTGTCTACAGGAATGGACAACAAATCTGTGTTTGGGCTGGTCATCCAAACTTTGCTGAAGCCAAGGCTGAGGAATCAGAAAGAGCAGCTATGCAAGCTCTTGCAGTAGCTCAAGCTCTAGATGAAGAAGAAAGGAAGCAAGAGGAAAGCACTAGAGAGGAAAGGAGTTCAAAGAAGAGCACAAGGCAACCCAAAGAGAGAGCTAGGAGAAACATAGACTTTGAGAGTGCTGATTCTCAGAGTACTGCATCAGACTCTTCTATACCTATTGCACCTCCAACAATTGCTAATCCAGTTTTTGAGGGAAAGTTGGCCTGTGATCCTGCACATCCTGTCAATTTTCATGATCAACCAATCATGCCAAAAGAGGAACCAATTGATTTTGATGAGGCATACTTTCCAAAGTTCCTGTTAGAAAAGGACCAACCAATGAAGACAAAGAAGAGGCCTGTCAAAGCAAAGCCTGTTTTTGTGAGAAAGCCACAATCTCAAAAACCCCCTTCAAACCCAGAGGACTGCATGTACATTGCTGACATCAGGGAAGAATCCAGTCTACATCTTGACTTAGACAACCTGGTGGAAGTAAGGGGAATTGCAGCTTCTCAAAAGTTGCCTGAAAGACTAGTGTTCACATTCAAGGGTGGTAGAGAACAAGTGTGGCCTCTCTACAGAATTTTAGGAGAAGATTATCAAACACTACTCTCAGTGTTTAGATGCTTGAAAAAGGACTTCGGTTTCACCAAAACAGCCAAGTCTGAGGTGGTCTCCAAAATCTGTCAGTTAAAGGCTAGCTGGAACAAGCCTGAGGCTCTTCCAAGGATACTTAGAGTTCCCTCAACAGGAAAGAAAATCCATCTTCAACCTTATTGGATGATGGAGTTTAAGGACAAGGACAATTGCAGAAGATTCTTCAGAATGGAAGACCAGCTGGAGAAGGCATCTAATCAAACTCTAAAGCTGATGCAATCCAAGCTTGGTGATCAAGATGAAGAGGAGAAAATCTTCTACAGAAGACTACAGGTCCAGATTGAGGAAAACAACTCCAAGAGAGGGAAGAAGACTATGCCACAAAGAAGTCACAGATGAAACATTTGCTCAGACTAGAGGAGCACTTGTGGGCATTAGTCTTGTAAGTCTTATATTTTGTCTATAAAGTTTTGAAGCTTAATACATTTTCTACTTTTGTAATTTATGATGTATCTGAGTGTTTTTGTTATCATCAAGTCTCTTGATTTATGGCTGTTATTCTATCAGTCATAAATTGGGGGAGATTGTTAGGAATATGTTGTTCTTGATGATAAGCATAAAACACTTAGTAGAATTTGTGTAAAGTCAATTTTGTAGCTGTCAACGAAATAGCATGCTTAGCAGTGTTTCGTTGACAGGAAGCTCATCAACGAAATGAGTGTTGTAGCAATTGCATTGTACAATACTTCACAGTATGATAGGCATTCTATTATATGTTTTAGATAGGTTTTCTAAGTCATGTTGACTATGTACTAGATAGGCAAAATAGGTTGGTTAATTGTAAATATGTTATGCCTTGTAATTCTGCCTAAGTGAAGACATGTCAACGGTATGAAGATTACTCTGTCAACGGTATGGAGTTTACCCATCAACGAAACGAGGGAAACACCATCAACGGAATGAAGAATGAAGCTATCAACGAAACACATCTCCTTGCTATCAACGAATCAATGTTGCTTTTTGAACAGTTGACAAAGTGATAGTGACAGTTTACTGAACAGATCTAAAAGGAGATATGGAAGTGTACTTTGCATTGGAAACCATCAAAGTGGTTACTGGAAATAAGGAAACATTCCAATTTCCAATAAGGCTCTTGGGAATGATTATAATGAGCATGAAGACAAAAGCAAAGATCTCCAAGGACCATTGGACAAAAGGAATGAAAAGCAAGCTACTGATGGTTACTTCTATTATTCTTTAGTTTAACCAAATGTAGAATTGTAAACTTGGGATTTATAACCAAGTGTAGCAGTCACTTTAGAAAGAGAGAAGAAAAACAAATAGATTGTATTAGCTATTTTTGAGAGCATTCTTCTCTACAACATTGTAACTGAGCAGCTGTGAACATTTGTATCACAGATTATTTCCGCAATAAAAACACTTCAGTTGGATCATCAAACAATCCAACTGAATTATTTATATCTTGTGTTTTTATTTATTCAGTTCAGTTTAATTTCATAAAGTGTTTAGTTTCAAGAAAATATCAAGAATTGTATTCAACCCCCCCCCCCCCCCTTCTACAATTCTGTTAGGTCATTTGGGAATAACACATGTTGAAGTCCATAGATTCACAAATGATAAGTTGAAGATGTCCATCCAGTGCAACTTTTTCTTTTTCAGGATCAGTGTATTTTGAGGGATCTTTGGGCACATGTTTTGCTGGTACAATCTCAGTGCCAATGGTTGTTTCACCAATCTCGATCATTGGAATGAAGGGACCATGCTTTAGAATATCTAAATACATGGGGTTAGAAGCTTTGATGAAAAGCAACATCTTCTTCTTCCATAAACTGTAGTGCTCCTTGTTAAAGGGAGGAATCTTGATACTGCTTAGTTTCTGTGAACTCATCCTTGATCTTTTCCTGTTTGTACGTTAACAGCCTATGCTCTGATACCACTTGTTAGAAATGAATACTACTAGAAACTAGACAGAGGGGGGGGGGTGAATGGATAGTTTGATATATTTTTCGATTCTTGATAACTAAGTAACAGACTGTATATGATTATGATATGTAATATGCAGAAGGTAAATAACACACACAATCACTTTAATCTACTTTGTATAAGCAAATTAAATACTACAGCTTTCCAAGAAATTCACAATCGAATTTCTGGCTTCTAAACAAGAACGGTTTGAACTTGCTTGCTTACAGAGAAAAGAGCTTAGCAAAATAACTATGTGTATCTCTCTCTCTTTTCTAACAATAGGGTGTGCATCATATATATAAGCCCTATACAAACTAGTGCACACACCTATTTTTACACAGTTACCCCTTGCTGAAAGTCCAACTTGTTCTGCCATAAGACGTTAACTGTGTCAGGAAGGACCACCTGCTTTTCGGAGTCTTTCCCGTTTCTGTAGCTGCTTGTCTCTTATCTTTCTCTCCAAGTTTAGCTGTAGATTTGCCATCTGTTCTTTGGACCACCTTGCCAGAACAAATGCTTCAGTATTTGTCTCTTTTGATTCTTGGTTCTGTACCTTGATTTGTCTTGTTATAAACGGCTAAGTGTTGATATCGTGAACTCCACTTCATTCCTGACTTCGCGATCTCACTTGTGAGGACTTCGCGATATAGCCTTTGACGACTTTGCGACATAGGTCATTTGAAGACTATGCGACATAGTTCATTTGAAGACTTCACGATCTAGGTTCCTTTGACTTTGCTGACTTCAACACTTCACGACATGTGTCTTGAAGACTTCTCGACATAGTACAAAATGGACTATGCGATATAGTACTTCACGACATGGATATTGGTGACTTCACGACATAGCTTTCTTCTGACTTTGCTATATAATGCCTTAGACAAATTTCTGCAACTTATTTCTTCATAGCCTTATTTATCTTTATCCTGCTGCATGAACACTTCTGAACTTCTACCAGGATAATTATTCAATGGCCTATATACAATCTAGATGCAAGAAACTTTACTAAGCTCATTATATCTTTGAGGATACATGATCAAGCTAATGTTCATGAGAACAGGACAAGTACATTTAGAGACCTATACTATATCCCAGTGATAGAAATCACTAGGTCATGTAGTGTGACATAGTCACATAGTGTAGGCTTGTTAATAGTGGTATTCAGGCATGTCTTGAGCCTAACAGAGCTTGTATAATGGAAATGAGGTTCTCATTTTCAGCTTACGCAGAAGTGAGCTTCTACTTAGTACGTTCGATGATCGTACCTGAACCTAAGTGGAACTATAAGGACAAAGATAAGTTCTACTCCCATGCTTTGAATATTCATAATCATGCATATTTTTCTGTGCATACAAGAAAATTTCTATAACATGTAGCTTAAAACTTCATTGTGAACCTCATCTTTTCGTACGAATCATTATTTTTAGCCACACATGAATTCTTGTTTATCTAAATGTGCATATCACACGATCTCAAGTTATGTAGCCTGCATGGATTTATAAGCAAAAAATCATCATGCCATATTTGTTTACTTATATTAAGCATGGTTTCAAAGGTATTTTCAAACTTCTTAGTTGAAGCTGTTAAGTATGTATCTAGGCACGCTTTATGCCCCACAATGTAACCACTTGGAAGATATAGCAGCAATTGATGATTTTTCAACAACCTTTCATTGGTTCCTCCTGTGACACATTAATAAGATTATTGATGGTATTTTGAAGGTATATGCGAGTACAAATTACTTTCAATGGTGGTTAAGCCCCATGGTGAACACCATTCAGCTGGAAACCATTTAGCTAAGCTCCACTATATATGGGCACCATTTGGCTGAGCCCCGTGATGTATGGTCACTATGTGACAAGTCCCACGAGAGCTGCGCATTATTTGAGAAGTCCCAAAAAATATGAAAACAAATCTTGAGAGGTCCAATGTGTGGGGATAATGAACTTTTTTGAAAATTGATGCACTATGTCTTGAAGAGTGTGTTCGCCAAGGCTCTGCTTGATTGTAGAGGCAACAACGGATATATATAATCATTTGCATTATATATGTGATTATATATAATCATTTGCATTTTCATACTTGCATACATGCGTTATATATGTCTGAGCTGTATGCATTATATATGTGAGCTACTTAGCTCATGTTACTAATCATCTTTTCTAGTTGTCTTGGTAGCGCAGGTTCTGGAAGCTTGAAGCTCATTCATAGCGGCGGAAGCTTCATGACATCATTTACAAGAGATTCTCACATAAAAATAGCTTCGCAGAGAAGAGGAATATCTCGAGGAGTCAAATTCTGATTTTCAAAGGAAAAGACTGGTAGCCAACAGGTTCAGCTGATAAGGCTAGGAAGCTCATGATTGGAGTTGGATGGTCGAACTTTGTCCAAAGGATGTAAGAACAAGGAATTTATTCATCTAAGGATTCAGATTGAGGTATGATAGGCTGAGTCCAGTCGGCCCAGCCCAGACCGACTCCTATTGACTCAGCCCAAGCCTCGATGGAATGGGAAGCCATGCACAGACTCCGAGAAGCATGTTCCCCTCACATGCCCACTCCCTATAAATACTCTACTCAATGCAAAAAGAAAAGGGTTCACAATTTCCTACACCAAAAGTAAGCTCTACCTTCTCTCTACTTTCTCTCTCTAGAATTGGCCGAAATTCTTACTCTCACACCGGAGGTGTTCCCGGAGATCCGATCTCCATTGGGCATTCCCTTTCAAGTACCCGAAAACCAGCACCCAACCCAGCTTAATCCAAACCTGGCCCAATCCGAAAAGGAGAATCAGCAGGGGGATCTGTAGACTTATCAAGGTGCATGTGTGGAAGCGTTATGTTTCCTATTTCTTATGTCGAGTTAGCTCATGTATGTTTGGAAGCACGGTGCAGAAGCTATGTATATCTCTGAGAAAGATAAGGAAGGATTGAACCTCGTCTTGCTTTGGTTCGTTTCTCATTTAATGACATCAAAGAACCGGGGGTTGTTGTTGTACCCAAAATCTGTCATGGACTTAATTTAAGTCCCACATATGTTACTGGTCCAATATGTATGATTTGGGTATGGTCAAGGTATGACCATAGTCAAGGTACGATCATGGTGAGGTGCATGTATGACTGTAGCTCCACATCCACCTGACATACAGGTACGACCGTATCTCCACCTCCACCTGACAGACAGGTACGACCGTAGCTCCACCTCTACCTGACAGAAGTGGAGTTGGACAATGACTCAATCTCCTACACTCTAGGAGCACAGAAATATCATTAAGAGATGGGCTTCTAGCTGGTTTCTATCACCACAAACGTGATAACAACAGTATATACATAACATACATGTATATACTTAGATAATTACATAGAGACACGTGGATAATTAGCTTCAAGTGACATACATAGAGTAGGACTCGTACTTTCACACAGACACTACAAGATCAGCATTGGAGGATGGATGAAACACATCAAATACTTATCAAAATGTGGTTGATTCATCAAGTTAAAGAGTCATAAACCTATGAATTACATGGGACTTAATTCCTATAAATATAGGATATGTATGCACTTTGTAGGGGTTGGAACCTCATTTCATTCTACAAGGATTTTGTAGAAGCACTTGAGCAATACACTTCCGGCAGCTGGGATCGGTCACAGATGGACTACTCCGACCATATTGCCCGGAAACCTTGCAAACTCAGTCCCAAAAACGCCAAATTTCTCCACCTGCTCCGGTAGTCGAACCTGAAGTTGTGTAATTGCGTACCTGCATCTGTGCCCGATATTAAAGGGCAAAAACAGTTATTCCAGCGATATTCTCTCAAGGTGTTGTTACCAAATTCCTCTCACAACAGTTATCATAATATATATGTGCGAAGATAAATTAGGCGAAACTCATAATCAGTCCTCTGAAAAATTATGTATGATTTGAATTCTTTAAATATGCATCTAATTTTCAGTAAATTAATAATTTGCTGCAAGAGTGAATAAACGTATTTTTTCTAGCATTTTGTGAATTAATAAGCAATATTAGCTATAAGATTTTTAGATTTTCATTCTATGTTCTTCTCGTTATTCGTCAAAATAGATAAAACTTTACATATTTTTCTTCATGATTAAAATTTTCTGAACCACATATTCTCACCTCTGACGTGAGAATAAGGGGCCATTTTTTAAATCTGAACCACATTTTCTGGATGATTAAAATTTCTGAACCGATTAATTTCTGAACCATTAGAATGAATATTTAATAAACTGTTAGATAAAACTGAATGACTAAAATATAATCTCAAAACTAATATGTACACAAAAAAGAATTATACTATTTATGAAATCAAATTACAATGCGAGGCACATATTATAATTTGTAAATTATTTCGTGTTATTTTAATTTTATAAATAGATTAATATATTGTTGTTAATACAAATGAATAAAACCAGACACATATATGCCGCCATAGTTTTCATCTGTATTAACAACAATATATTAATCATCGAACATCATTAGATGTCACGATCAGGTGGGGACGCTGATCATGACTCGTGTGCCGTGTGTTATGTGACGTAGTCTTTACTCGTGAACCTAAAATGTATAGGATTGTGTGTAATTTGAATATTAGAATTGTATATTTAATTTTCTTCATTAGTAAAAAGTTAAAAGATAATTGAGATATTTTCTAATAAAAAAATTAGGAGAATATTAGAATTGTATATTTAGTTTCCTCCATTAGTAAAGATTTTAAAGGTAACAATATTAAATTTGTATATTTAGTTTGTTAAGATTTTAAAGGCAATTGAGATATTTTCTAATAAAAAATTTAAGAGAATATTAAAATTGTATATTTAGTTTCTTCTATTAGTAAAGATTATAAATGCAAAAATATTAAAACTGTGTATTTAGTTTCTCCCATAGTAAACATTTTAAAGACAATTTAGATATTTTTGAATTTTTAATATTAATAATTCAAAATTTTGAAAAAATTAGAAAAATAAATCGAAGCAATTTGAGAGCCGTCAACTCACCGACCTTGTATTCTCCTTTCTATAAGTATATTGATTGATTGAGGATATCATCATATGGTTAAAGAAAATAATACATATCAAATTGTAAAGTTGGAATATGCGTAATAAAATATTATACACTTTTAACTTTCAAATTACTAGTGTGTAATAATATTTGTTAGAAATTTTATATATGGAGAGAAATGTTAAATGACATATTTATACAGGGTGAATCATATTAGGTAAATTAGTTACATGTTGTTGGTCCTTGAGTATTGCAGAAGGGGGGTTGAATGCAATACTGATAAATTTCAATCTATGTTTCAACAACTAAAACTAATATTAATGTTTATCAGTAGAAGAAATGCAAACACAAGTAGATTACTCACAAAATAAATGTTTTATTTATTTTGAAAAGTGTTGCTACAACCTTGAGAAAAAGTGTGTTTTTCTCAAGCTTCGATTCTTCAGGAATACACAATATAGTATGAGAGATAGTCTAAGTATACTACTCTTATCTCTATCATCACGGGTTTGTGGAGCTGCTGTCATTTTCTTGTGGCAGCTCCTTACAATTTGCCTACCCGTGTGTCTTACCCAAATTACTATACAATCAGAGTTATCATTACAGAAAAAGCAATCTAGATACATTCTATATTTAGCTAACACAATTCCAGTAGATGTTGATTTGTCATACTCTTGAATTGGTAAGCTTTGTCATGTGATCCCTTAAGCTTATGTCGTAGTCTTTGTAGACCTGATGCAGTGTTGGGATACTGCAGCACGCCTGTTTCTTGAACAACCAAACTGTCACATGTTTGACTAAGTAGATCCCCAATTCAAAGTTTATCCCTTGGAGACAGTATCCTGCACTTCCAAGTTTGATGTCACAAGAATACGCTTTTGGTGACAGTATGAAATCCCCGCAATAGATGCTGTCAGGAGTTCCAAACTTGCTGTCAAGAGAATAGAGAGTTGTTGTCTCAAGGCTTCCGCCAATGTTGCTATCAGAGTGAATATGCTGGCATGACTTGCAACATGTTGTCTTCTTGCAACCTTACTGTCAATGATATGACAGTAACATTTATTCTTGCTGTTATCCTGATGTACTCCTTGAGGCTTGAACAATTAAATGAACTTCTTCCAAGATGTACATACAATTTTATTTCAGCAAATTAATTGGCTACAAGAACATACTCTGGCTGTGACAGTATGTTCTACTTAATAAAATTAAGTGTTGCAAAAACACAAAGTTAAGTTGTCTTCTAAGCTATCACCCATAAATCCTAACAATCTCCCCCAATTTGTTTTTATGGACAATAACAACAAATTTACAAACAATACATGTTGACAACTTAACTAACAAAGATCAGAATAGCTACAAACATAATTGCTCCTTAATGAATTAGCAGATATAGAATTTTTACTTAGCTTATTCTTCTGATCTTCTTTTCTGCCTTGCTTCTCCCTCTCTTCTGAGAGCTTCTGCTACACATCTTTTGAGACCTTCCACCAGAAAAATTTCCATGGGGGAAATTGCATCATCCTCAATTTCATCAATGTACTGTTGAGCTATTTTAGAGCTGACCTGTTGAGCATCCTGGAGATCTATCCATTGCTCTTGACCAAAGACATAAATTTTGAATTTTAAGATATCTTGATCAAGTTTGAATCTCCTGATAGGAAATGCATTGAGATTTGTCCTTCTTGCCTTGTCCAACTTTGAGTCTTCACCTTTTCTTTTATGAAGAATTTCTTCAAGCTCAAAAGAACACAGTAGCTCTAGATGATTAGTTGATCCAACCACTGAGTAGTTTAATTCTTTCAGTACACTGGTTTTGAGCTTGTGAAAACTGTCCAAGTAAATTTCTTCATTTCCATACTTGACTCTCAAAGGATTTTCTAGCACACAATTGTTGAGGTGAAATCCTCATTGTGCCCTGACTCCGTGTGTGTTTCTGCAAGTGGAGGCTTCTCATGAGGTGAAACATGAGGGTGTGCAGACTCTGTACAGGGTGCCTTGGGAGACAGGCCAGTTTCAATAGATGTCCCTTGTTGAGAAGGAACATCTATGGAGGTGTTTGATGCCCTATTTTCCTCTACAGTATTTTGGAAGACTGGAGGGTGGCTGACAGTGGTTTTGGCCCTCTTAGCTCTCTTCTTCTTAGGCTCAAGAGGAACCACTGTGGGTTCTGTTTGACTACCTTCCTTATTTGCTGCACTAGGTGCAAGAACTCCCTCATGACTCTCAGTACTACCACCAACATCAGTTTCTAGGGGTCTTTTTCTGGATTCTTGCAAGGCTTGTATCTGTACTTTGGGAAGTCTAGAGAACCTAGGCTGAATGTATGGTGTAAAATGAGGGTTAACTGAATTGGGGTCTAATCCAGCCTCATCCTCGAGAGAGAAGGTTTCATACCCAGAGGGCAATGGAAAATCAAGGTTAAAAGGCACTTGATCAACCATATGTTTAGTGAAGCAAAGTGGAATATGTGCATTTAAATTCTATGAAGTGAGAGTTGTGTGTGTGTTTCTTTTCAAAACACTGCAAGCCTCTGTGCAAGGAGCATCTTCATCAAAATCACACAGAGAATTAAGACACGTCATTAGAAAGCGAGGATAGAGATATACCTTCTTACCTATGGCAGACCTCAGGTGTGCCATGAGCAGCTTTCCAACATCCACCTTGTACCCATGGACAAGGGAGTAAGTGAGTTTCTTGATGTAGGTGGGTATCCCATTCCAACCGGTGGTCTTTGTGGAGAACACCTTCACCATGGCATCATGAATCATGCTCCATTCCTTTCTTAGATACTTCATGTCCATTTCACCGGATGGGTACCACTTTGTTGTACCCGCTTCGAGAATAGGTCCTGAATACCCAATTTTCAAGAAGAGCTTCTTCAAGGTTACATCATCTGCAAGCTCTTTGCAGGTCTTTCCTGGTTCAAGCACAATTCCTAAAGCTGCATTGATGCCTTGAACAGTGATAGTGTAACTCTACTCTTTTATTTTTAATTTGATGGTGGCATTGTCTCCATCTCCCTGAGCAACAGCCGACTCCCAGAAGTTTTCAATCATTTTTAGGTCTAGAACATGAGTTGAAGAAATAGCATACCCAAGATAGGACTTGTTCAAGAAAGAAACAAGTCCTTTGAAATCCTCATCAGCATCATTTGGAGAATAGATACCAGCAAAGTTAGTCTGAGAAATTGATTGTTTAGGAGCCATTGTTGGTAATTTGAGTATGAGAGAAGAAAGAGAGTGAGTTGAGTGAGTAGAGAGAGAAATAAAGAAGAAAGTTTTTTTGCTTTTTGGTTGTTCTGTGTCAGTTTTGATATTGTCTGATTAACTGTTGGATAAAGGGAGTAGCTCAAGCGTTACGCTGAAAAAGGGGTTAATTGGAATCGTGCTTTTACCCAGTAACTCCACCACGTGGGTTACTCCCTTTATTTTCTGTCAACGTGGAGGTTGAATTGACAATTATAACGGTCCACTACTATTGACAGTAACATGTGCGCTGAAACAAACTGCCAGTGACAATTGGTGTGATGACAGTAGGTTTGTCTTGACAGTAGCCTTGTCGCGAAAAACTTACTGTCATCGTTAAGTACCTTAATGACAATATCTTTTAAAACTCTTGACAGAATGTTATTCACTGCTATCAAGAAACTAACAGTCATGGTATACGGTGACAGTTACCTTTTTGGATGACAATAACCTTTGCGGAAAACAATAACTGTCAAGGATTTTAACCGATCTTTTCATTAATTTACTTAACTCAGGAATCACCATTCACACATATTCATCTCAATTAATAATTTGTAATCATGCGCAATAGAGTAATCAGTCAATAAACACATATACATATTACACAAGGAAGAAACATGAAACAGAATAGGACAAGTTTTATTACTAAAATCATCTTAACAATAGAGAATTACAAATTATGATTTCATGATTTTATCTACTAATCCTAAAACTTCTGAACGGGTTTCTTCTTCAGTACTTCTTTCCTGCTTGAGGAGCACTTGAAGTTCTTCCTCTTGAACTTGCCACTTTGCCTCTTCAGTGGCCTTAGTGGATTCTCCTTTCTCTTCTTCCTCCTCGAGGAACTCATCCACTTTCTGGAACATTTCTTCAATTAATTCTTTGTGCGAGGGCTCACACCATATTTTAGCTTTGTACTCGACTCCTATTTTGTTTTCCATTTTACCTTTTTCTTAATGTAAAACTAATATGGCCTAGGATTCATTTTATAGGCATATTAGATGAATGGTAAGGTAAACAGTCAACAGTTTGAAGTACCCATACAACTACCAACGATAGCAATTAAGAAATATGTCCTCCACTAATCCAACAATTAACACACATATAGCCAATCAATGCGAATCATTTGACCAATTTCTCAAACTTTGAAGTTTTTTAAGTTAATGACACATAAAATCTAACTATCAACAATACGACTAACACTTAATTCAAGTTTAGCAAAGTCATAGCAAACATGTTGTCGAAAATAAATAGAGACTGTGTGGACAGTAACTTCTCATGACAGTGACCTAGAAGCTACTGTCACAAGCTACATATAGAATTTGAAAATGTAAAAACTAGTAAGTTAGCATACCAGATTAAGCATTCCCAATTCACTTACCAACCTGTTAAAGGTGGCTTCATCCAGGGGTTTAGTAAAGATGTCTGCAAGTTGCTTCACAGTTCCTTTTTCAACATGCTCTCTTATAGAGTGATGGCTGATATCAATGTGCTTTGTCCTAGAGTGTTGAACAGGATTGTCTGAGATGGCTATGGCACTAGTGTTGTCACAGAAGATAGGAATGTTGTTCAACACTATACCATAATCCAAAAGTTGATTCTTCATCCACAGAATTTGTGCACAGCAACTTCCAGCTGCAATATATTCAGCTTCTGTAATTGATGTAGAGACTGAGTGTTGCTTCTTGTTAAACCATGACACCAACCTTTCACCAAGAAATTGACAGCTACCTGTTGTGCTTTTTCTGTCAATTCTACACCCAGCATAGTCTGAATCAGAGTACCCAACTAGCTCAAATCCAGTATTTTTAGGATACCAAAGGCCTAGATTAGGAGTGCCTTTTAAGTACCTAAAAATCCTCTTGATAACAACTAAGTGTGACTCCTTTGGATCAGCTTGAAATCTTGCACAGAGACATGTAGCAAACATTATGTCTGGTCTGCTAGCAGTTAAATAGAGGAGTGATCCTACCATGCCTCTGTAAGCACTAGAGTCCACTTTCTTTCCCTTGGGATCAAGATCCAGATTTGTTGATGTAGATATGGGGGTCTTGGCAGGTGATGAATCTTCTAAGTTGAACTTTTTGAGAAGTTCTTTGACATATTTAGCTTGACATATGAAGATTCCATCACTTTGCTGAAGAACTTGTAGACCAAGGAAGAATGACAGTTCTCCCATCATGCTCATCTCATACTTGTTTCTCATTAGAGATGAAAACTTTTCACACAGCTTCTCATTTGAGGATCCAAAAATAATGTCATCATCATAGATTTGTACCAGAATGATGTCCTTGCCATGATGCTTGTAGAACAGAGTTTTATCTACCACACCTCTTGTAAACTGATTTTCCAATAGAAAGGTGGAGAGTGTATCATACCAAGCTCTGGGAGCTTGTTTCAATCCATAAAGTGCTTTGAACAGTTTGTAAACAAAGTTATACATTTCAGCATCTTCAAATCCAGGTGATTGTTCAACATACACCTCTTCCTCCAACTCTCCATTTAGAAAGGCACTCTTGACATCCATTTGGAACACTTTGAAGTTACAGTATGCAGAAAAGGCTAGAAAGATCCTTATAGCTTCAAGTCTGGCAACAAGTGCAAATGTCTCATCATAATCTATTCATTCATGTTGACAGTAACCTTTTGCAACTAGCCTTGCTTTGTTTCTTGTCACCATTCCACTCTCATCCAATTTGTTACTGAATACCCACTTTGTCTCAATTACTGATTTTCCTTTGGGTCTTGGAACCAGCTTTCATACATTGTTTCTTTCAAACTGGTTGAGTTCTTCTTGCATGGCAATCACCCAATCAGAATCCAACAATGCTTCATCAATTGTCTTTGGTTCCATTTGAGACAGAAATCATGAGAACATGCTGTAAAGCATAATGTAACATAAGATGTAAAAGAGATAACTACAACTCAACAAAGGACAAGACAGACAATAATATTAACAGAAGCACAGGAATCCAGAATCAAAGAAGAAAAGGTAAACTCAAAAAATCAAAATACGTTATGTATTCTTGAAGTCCGTAAACAGGTCACGGAAAGAAGTTCATGAAAATGTTCAAGCCTCAGTGACAGCAAAAGTAACAAGACTTTCAAGACGACAGAAGTATGTGAATGATTTAGGGTTAAGTACCACAGGATTCCAGTGATTTAAATGAAGCAACCAGAAAGACAAAGGACTTATCAGCAACACTGAATTGAAGACATAAAAGAAGAATTGATCAAGTGTTATTCATCTGTGAACCAGACCAGTTGCACGAGTTGACGGCACTAAGAAGATCAAGTTGTTTTATCGTCTCAGAACAAATTGATACAGTCTATTACTTAAACACCCGGGAGCTCAGGAGTTATTACTAAAGGACAAATGACAAGTAAATCAATTCGATAGTTTTTCTTTTAAGAAAACTATCGAATGAGAGTTTAAGGTGATTGAATTAAAAACAAGTAAATCAATTTAGCATTCGATAGTTTTGTTTTAAAAACTATCGAATGGTAAAATGATTTGTTTCATTCGATGGTTTCTTAAACCATTCGATGGTTTTTTAATTGGGAGCAGGTGGAAAGTATTCTTTGTTTTTCAAGTTGAAGAAGATCCAACGGCCAGGATTGTTTCTACAATCTAAGTTCGATGGTTTTCTAATTCAAGTCTACAATTAATACTGAGAGAAGAGTGTGTCTTCTTAAGTTAAGGCATTCAACACAGAAACATTACTGAGAGAGAGAACTGAGCCGGAGAAATTATCAGAGAATTAATAGTGCTCAGAATTTTATCATTGTTTTGTATTTGTGTAACCTTAAACTCATTGAAACTAATCTACGGATTAGAAATTGTAGCACCCCTCGAGGTTTATATTTATAAAAATATATATTCCCCGAAACTTGATTTGGTTTGGTGTGTTTCATTTCGTTATAGAACTGAAAGATTAATCCGCGAACGAAATTAAATTATTTGTGAGTATCGTATTCAACCCCCCCCCCCCTTCTACGATACTTTGGACCTAACACATGCTGTCGGCAGAGACATTATTCCTTGTCCTTACCCAGAGGAAGGATTACCAATGATTAGGTCATTAGTGTGATCCTTGTTCCATTTTGTGGCTTTAGGCAAGCTTCTTTATTGATCTGGTGGATTAGCTCCAATTTGAGGAGATGAATCTTCACCAGTGCAGTTGTCTCCACCATGCTCTTCATTATCTCCAGAATCACCATCAATTTGCAAATTGGTTGAGATGGTTTGTGATTGACTGGAGTTTGATCAACATCATTAACATTGACAACATCTTTCTCAATATCAATAGTTTGAGTAAGACTGGGTTCTTCATCAACAATTTCTTCTTCTTCCAAGTATCCTTGATTTTCAAATCTAAGGGTTTGCATTTGACCATCTTCATGTACCCCGGGAAACTTGGTTTCATCAATTATGACATTCACACTTTCTTCAATTATCCCGTGTTCTATGACATAGACTCTGTAAGCAGACCTTTCTATCCCATATCCCATGAAAATGCCTTCATAAGCTTTGGTATCAAACTTTCCTTTCTTTTCATGGTTGTCCTTCATCATGACACTTACTTCCAAATATATGAAAATATTTGACAGTAGGTTTCTTCTCAGTCAACAGATGGTAGGGAGTGCTTCCATGAGTCTTGTTGATTATGGTTCTGTTCTGTGTGTAGCAGGCTGTGTTAATGGCCTCTGCCCAGAAGTATGTTGGTAATTTTTCATCATGCAACAAAGTTCTAGCAGCTTCAATGAGGGTCATGTTCTTCCTTTCCACAACTCCATTTTGTTGTGGTGTTCTTGCAGCAGAGTATTGTTGAAACAAATTAGAAACATTGAACCCCAAAAGTTAACTATTGAACCCCAGGGTTAATTATGTTCGTATACGAATTATTCGTCATTCTTAATATTTATAAAATCCAAAATAGAAACATTGAACCCCAAAAGTTAACTATTGAACCCCAGGGTAAACCAATACCACAAGTTTACCCCTTTTATTAATATTTTTTTTTGAATTCTTAGCTGTTTTTTCAATTATTTTTTAAAAAGTTGCATCTAGTTGCATCTAGTTTCAACCACATATGCAACTGGATGCAAACTACGTAGGTTGTATTTGGAAAGTTGCATCCAGTTGCATCTAGTTGCAATCACACGTGCAACCGGATGCAACCTACGTAGGTTGTATTTAGTTGCAGAACGTATTTTTGCAAAAATCTTTTTAAAAGATTGTATTTTCGCAAATTATTTTTAAAAATAAGGTATTTTTGTAAATATTTTGAGAAGATGGTAAAATCGCAAAAAAACTTTTAAAAAGTGGTATTTTTGATAAATATCCAAAAGATAATTGGTTATAAATAGGTAATATTATTATTTAATAATATATTTCTACAAATAAGTAAGGTTAATTAAGTAAAAACATGAAATACAGTTAATTAAGGGTAATTAAGTAAAATCACAATGTACCATACCGACCAACCAAACTTTTAATGTTTCGTCTATTATATAATAGTATTGACTAGCTTAAAACCCGTGCGATGCACGGATTGTTAATTGTTATTTTATTATTATTATTATTTTTAATTGTATTTGTTAAAATAATAAGTATGCATATTAAAATAGCTAAACACTTTTAATTAATTAAAAACATTAAAACAAATTTTAAAATAAATAAGTAACGGTTTGCTCGTTATATTTTTGGAAAAGGAGAGTTTTAGTATGAAAAAATAAAAAATGTAACATATATTTAGTTTAAAAAGGTAAATGCCCATGATATTTTTGGGAAATGAGGTTTTAAAATTTAATAATTTAAATACGTTTTAAAATAAATAAGTAAAGGGTTTGTCCGTGATATTTTTAGAAAAAGAATGGATTTTAGTGAGAAAAATAGAAAAAGTAAATTGAAAAAGGCAATTTCCCGTGATATATTTAGAAAATGAGGGACTTTGTTAGAAAAAATCTATAATGTGTTTTAGCTGAAAAGATAATTGGTTATAAATATGTATTTGATTATTTATATTTTAATATTTTTAGTAATTGCATTTGTTAAGAAAAATAAGTAGACATGTTAAAATATGTAAACTTTAAAAAAAAAAAATTATTATATTAGGTTTAAAAATAAATATCTAAAGGTTTGTCAATGATATTTTTGAAAAATGAGGGGTTTTAGTAAGGAAAAATAGAAAAGCTATCATGTTTTAGTTAAAAAAGGTAATTGCCCGTGATATATGTGAAAAAGTAGGAGAATTTGTCAGAAAAAATAAAAAAAATGTCTTTTAGGTGAAAAAGGTAATTGGTTATAAATAGGTAATATTATTATTTAATAATATATTTCTATAAATAAGTAAGGTTAATTAAGTAAAAACACGAATTTAAGAAAGGACAATTAAATAAAATCACAATGTACCATACCGACCGACCAAACTTTTAATGTTTTGTCTATTATATAATAGTATTGATTGGCCGAATATATCACTTATACATGAATTATGAAGGCTTCTAGTGACCTACTAGGAGTAGGACTCTTAAGAGATTATCAAATATTCATCAATCAAGCATATCCAGGAGGCAAATATCTATCAAAACCGTGGCTTATTCATCAAGCAAGGAGTCCAAACCTTAGAGAACTACATATGGAATTGATTCCTATAAATATAGGATATGTAGGTCATTTACAAGGATCCCCATCACATTCTCTCTACTAACCTCGAGTAGGAGCACTTGTGACAGACATTTCCGGCAATCCTCTCCTCTATATTGCCCGGAAACCTTGTGAATTCAGTCCAAATACAGCCACAAACACCTCTCGGTTCAAGGCAGTTGAACCTTGGCAGTAGCGTGCGAACCTCATTCTGTGCCGGATTCTACGCTCTAATTCCGTTATTCCAGCAAACCTCCAACTAATTGTTGTACTAAATTCCTCTCACAACACATATATTTACGTAAATAAATTAAAAAATTGTATGATTGAAATAAATAAAATTTTAAAAATCTAACTTCTAAATTAAAGATCAATTGAAGAGAAAAAAAATTAAAATAATTTATCATTTAGGCATTTAAAATAAAAATTATACGTCCGGAAATAATATTTTTTTCTTACATTCTTACTCAAGTTTATATATGTTTTATTTTTAATAATTTATCTAATTTTTGACCGATTATTTTGATTTTTGATCGATTTTGACCATTTCAACTAACTTTTAATTATTTTTTTGAAAAATAATTTTTTAACCAATTTTTGTATAATCAAATCTCAACTAGTGATTAATCGACAACTAATTCCAATTTATCGCTGAGATTAGGTATTCAATTTAGATTTTAATGGATTGATAAAAATCTGTAGATTGTAGATTTTAACAGATTGTTGTTGATTTTAATTTTACGTAGATTTTGGCAGAGTTTATGTAAAATCTCGTAGAGTCTTGCTGATTTAAAGTGGAGTTTCCGACAAATCCTTCAAAATTTCATGGATTTTAACAAGATTTCAAGACATGCAAAATACACTAGCAAATCCTTTAAAATCCACAACTTTAACAAATAAAAAAAAGTCCATGGACTTTTGAATACCACAAGATTTTAATGTATTCTTTAAAATCCATATTGAATACTACTATATTTTAAAGGACTTTTTAAAATCTAAATTAAATACACCCAGATTTTAAAAGATTTTTTGAAATCTTTATTGAATACCATAAAATTTTAAAACATTCTTTTAAAATCTAAAATGAATACATCAAGATTGCAAAAATTCATAAAAATTCTTTAAAATCCCAATAAAATACACCGTAAAAGTTTCAATACGGCACATTGATCAATTAGCTTATTTACCTTTTTCCGAACGCTGCTTGAGAACCGGTTGCCTTATCTAACCTTAATATTCGAACACTATATGTCCACACATAAATAAACACAAGCGCAGTGCTTAAACAAAACTAATGAAATGCAAGCCTCAGTTCCAGTTCGTGCTCCGACATGGGTGTCTCAACGACGCTTGTTCCAACAAAAACTCTCCGAACTCCACAAATGCAACAACCTTAACGAACTCAAACAACTTCACGCCCTCATTTACAGATCTTATCTTCATCAAGACCCATTTCTCTCAACTAAACTCATCACTTCTTATTCTAATTGTCGTCAAATGGTGTCTGCTATCTCTGTTTTTAACCAAGTTCAAACACCTAATGTGCATTTGTATAATACTATGATTAGAGCTCATGTTCATAACTCTCAGTCTTTACAAGCTTTTGATGTTTTTTATCGTATGCAATGTAATGGTGTTTGGCCTGATAATTTTACTTACCCTTTTCTTTTAAAGGCTTTTTCTGGGCCGTCTTATATTTCTGTTGTTAGAATGGTACATGCCCATGTTGAGAAATTTGGGTTTTATTCTGATATTTTTGTGCCTAATGCTTTGTTGGATAGTTATTCCAAGTGTGGAGTGATGGGTGTTCATGCGGCTAGGAAGTTGTTTTGGGTTATGGAGATGAGGGATACTGTGAGTTGGAATACTATGATTGGTGGGTTGGTGAAATTGGGTGAGGTGGTTGAGGGACGGGAGCTGTTTGATGAAATGCCTGAGAGAGATAGTGTGAGTTGGAATACGATGATTGATGGGTATGTTAAGGGTGGGGAAATGGATGCGGCTTTTGAATTGTTTCAGAGAATGCCGGAGAGGAATGTGGTTTCGTGGTCTACGATGATTTCGGGGTATAGTAAGGCTGGGGATATGGAGACGGCGAGAATGTTGTTTGATAAGATGCCGGTGAAGAATTTAGTTTCGTGGACGATAATTATATCTGGGTATGCGGAGAAGGGGATTGTGAAGGAGGCGATTGAGTTGTATGATCGAATGGAGGAAGCTTTGTTGAGGCCTGATGATGGTACTATTATAAGTGTTTTAGCCGCTTGTGCAGAGTCGGGGTTGCTTGGATTAGGTGAAAGAGTTCATGTAACTATTGAGAGGAGCAGATACACGTGTAGTGTACATGTTTGCAATGCTTTACTTGATATGTATGCCAAATGTGGTAGCTTAAATCGGGCGTTGAGTGTCTTTTATAGAATGAGGAGTAGAGATTTAGTTTCTTGGAATGCCATTATCCATGGATTAGCCATGCATGGAAATGGTAGAGAAGCTCTTCAGCTGTTCACGGGAATGAAACAAGAGGGTTTTGCACCTGATAAAGTGACATTTGTTGGCGTCTTGTGCGCTTGTACTCATGGAGGTTTTGTTGATGAGGGAATTCACTATTTCTACAACATGGAAAGAGATTATGGGGTCACCCCTGAAATTGAACATTATGGTTGCATCATTGATCTTTTAGGACGTGGGGGGCGGCTTAATGAAGCTTTTCAACTGGTCCATGATATGCCAATTAAACCAAATAACGTCATATGGGGGGCACTGTTAGGGGCCTGTCGAATGCATAATGCTGTGGAACTTGCAGAGGAAGTGCTTAATCAACTAGTTAAGCTAGAGCCATATGATTCAGGGAATCTTTCTATGATTTCAAATATATATGCTGCAGCTGGAAATTGGGATAAGGTTTGTGATGCCAGATTGAAGATGAAGAACACTGGTAGTCAAAAGCCTTCAGGGGCTAGTTTGATTGAGTTGGAGAATGAGGTCCATGAATTTACCGTGGTGGACAAGTCGCACCCTAAATCAGTGAGGATATATCAGATGATTAATGGTCTGAGTCAACATCTTAAAAAAGACGGTTATACAGCAGATGAAATTCTTAAAGAGAATTATAGTGGCAGTTTGGGTGGCTCACTCTGATGCTGCTGCTTATAGTGCATATATACTAGTACTTTGGAAGGTCGAAAAGTCTTTTCAAATGCTGTCATTATTTAAATGTGGCTTCAAGTGATTATACCAGCGTTGCTAATGAAGATAATGCTGATGTTTATCCGTGGTTATGTACACTTGGATTAAACAAAAAGATGTCAAACCTTCCCTGTTTTTACAATGATTAGAGGATATAAGTTGTAATTAGTCGCAAAAGTTGTTAGATGAATATGAAAACAACATTCTTGAAGAGTTTTTTTCTCTTCATAAATTGGTATATTGTAGTTACAGCTTATATGAATTGATCTTATCTGATGCAATCCTAAATGAATTGGGATTCTTGTCTGACTTTTTACAGAATTCAATCTGGTCCTCATGTAACTCGGATCTACTTCGAG
Organism: Heracleum sosnowskyi; assembly: GCA_030848705.1. Classification (NCBI taxonomy): domain Eukaryota; kingdom Viridiplantae; phylum Streptophyta; class Magnoliopsida; order Apiales; family Apiaceae; genus Heracleum; species Heracleum sosnowskyi. The sequence goes on along the minus strand of CM061239.1, from coordinate 43,925,280 downwards.
TTACAGCTTATACATGCTTGGAAATACCCCTTAAATTATGGGAGACAATTTGTCTTGCTGGCAAATTGACTGGGCCGGAAGCGCATATAGTCACAAGTCACTTTAGCATATCCTGCCTAACAGTTCTACAGCTGAAGGTCATTATGAGAAAAGTATTGATTATTCCACCCACTTGGCAGTAGTCCCCAGTATTAGTAAAAAGATTAGTACTTATTTAGCAGAAGGTGTAACTGGTCAAGAGGTCGACACATCGCTTGTAATGTTGTTATCCTTTTCTGGTTTGTTTTAGAACCAACCCTTATGATAGATGTACAGTGTGAGTCTTTTAATTATTGTCTTGCTGCATACGTGTAAAGTTTTATCCACTGGCCCATACCTGGTAATCTACAAAACATATCATCCTAAATGGATTGGATGGAGTTCAAAGGGCCTGTGGTCTATATTTGATTTCAGTCTTTTACTTGTAGTATAACTATAGCAATCCTTCAATCCAATAGAGCTCACTCCAACAACTGCATTATCTTCATCTTATTTGCATAAAATATATTACTTAGTGTGAGTATAGGAACATGGATGCTTGCTTTCTGTCTTCAACTTCCTTGACAAAAACACTTCAACCTATACCTTGTATAAAGGCAACAATTCTTGTGCACCCAAGGAAAATTCTTCATCAACTGCCCTGTAGGAAAGTCAACTTTCCCTCCTCAAGAATATGTAGGTTTTGAAATATACATGTTTTTTGTGTGTTTGTCCAGTGATCAGTGTATTGGAATCTTGATTTTCATGTGATAATGAATCTGACTTTGCCATATGCATATACAAGCAATCCTTAAATTTGAAGTGTTCATTATTCTGGTGGATTGTGTAACTTTTGTCTAAATATCTAAATGATTTTTGATTTCAGGTTGCCAATTGGGTTCACCATCATCCTCATCAGGAGACGAGGACAAACCTTTTGTTGATGCTGATTGGCGATCATTCAGAGCAAAGCTAATTGCTGGAGAACAATCTTTAAGACAGGAGCAAGATGCTTCCTCAGTAACTGGTCCTGATATTGTGGTGAATCAGCCTCCAACCATCTCAATCGGTAACAAGTGGGCACACACCATCCATGAGCCTGAGAAAGGTTGCTTACTCATTGCCACAGAAAAGCTGAATGGGGTGCATATCTTTGAGCGGACAGTGGTCCTACTTTTATCAACTGGCCCAGTTGGTCCAACTGGCATAATACTCAACCGGCCTTCGCTTATGTCCATTAAGGAAATGAGATCAACAGCACTAGACGTAGCGGGAACATTCTCTGATAGGCCGTTGTTCTTTGGAGGTCCTTTAGAAGAAGGACTGTTCTTGGTGAGTCCTAATGGAGGAGGGCCAGGGAGTGACGGGGTTGGAAATAGTGGGGTTTTTGATGAAGTAATGAAGGGGTTATACTATGGAACTAAAGAGAGTGTGGGTTGTGCTGCTGAAATGGTGAAGAGGAATGTGGTTGGAGTTGACAACTTTAGGTTCTTTGATGGATACTGTGGGTGGGAAAAAGAACAACTCAGGGATGAGATAGGAGCAGGTTACTGGACAGTTGCTGCTTCTAGTCCGGGTGTGATTGGGCTGACCAGTGTAGGTAGTGTTGGTCTGTGGGAGGAGATTCTTCAACTTATGGGCCCTAGGAAGGTGTTGTGATTTTCTTACTTGCTGCTGCTGTCATTACTGGAACTAGTTTAAATCTCAAGCTTGTTTGTATATTGCTGCTCTGATTTTGAAGCAATGTGTACAACTATAGACAATGAAACTATAAAGGACGGAACTTTTATCTTCTCTCCTTAGCTACCTGCTTCCATCATAGAATCTGTATTCTGGAATGTTTTTGGTTTAAAATTTTAAAAATGGTAAACCAGAGTGATAGTCTTATCGTCGGTTTATTGTCATTGTTAAATGGCCTGCTCCCCTTGTGTTGGTTAAATTTACTTGTTGCCATGTGTTCTAGTTATTTTGGGAATTAAGAGGCAACAGATGCCATGATTCAGATGTTACTGTCTATTACTGCCACTGCCTTGTACGATGGAAATGGTTATGGTGTCTATTATATATATTCTGGATTTGGATAAATATCTGTATTTGATAATCCACGACGGCTTTTTGTTGCTGTTATGGTGGCACTAACGGCTGTTCCAATTGCCAAGAAATAAGAGAGAAAGTAGAAGAAAGCAGAGGGAGAGTTGGGGCAATTTTCTCATATATATTTCTCAAAGCAAACACAACCATATAAAGAAAGAAACTACTACTGCTCCTAATAACTAGGGAACTACTGGAAACGTGGGTATCCCCATTATTTCCTTTATTTTAGCAACAACCAAGACTACTCAAACTAATTCAAAACACAAACTAATTTAAAAAACTTATTTTCAACAATGAAACCAAACACTGCATAGCCAACTTAGTGCACATAACAATCCACCCCACTTGAAGACACCTTGTCCTCAAGGTGAAACTGTGGAAAAGTGCGAGTAAAACGCCACTTGTTCTCCCAGGTTGTGTCTTCAGGAGACTGTCCCTCCCATTGCACTAGGATCTCCGTCTTAGGCCGATACTTCCCTTTCTGCACAACCCTCTCCTCCAAGATACGTTATGGCTGAAGTTCTGCCCGTGACTTAATAAGGTCGCTAACGGACAACGGGGACGGATCCGGAACAGGGTCTTCACTCTTCCGTAAGAGACTCACGTGAAACACGTTATGAACTAAGGAGCCCTGAGGTAACTCAAGCCGATAAGCAACAGACCCCAACTTAGCAAGAATTTTGTAAGGACCAAAAAACCTCGGACTTAACTTGGCCGAAGATCGAGTAACCACACTTGACTGTCTGTACGGCTGCAACTTAACATAAACATAATCTCCTACCTCAAATGCTAACTCTCGTCGGTGACGGTCTGCGAACTGCTTCATTCGGTTCTGGGCGTCCATAAGATTGGTGTGGAGAGTTTTAAGCAAAAAATCCATGTCTTGGAGAATCGTCAATAGCTTGTACCGGAGTTGTACCCGGAATATATGGCAAAATCCTGGGGGGTAATCGACCATACACAACCTAAAAAGGGGTGAGCTTGGTGGAAGTATGGGTCGAGGTATTATAGCTATATTCAGCCCAGGGTAACCAATCCACCCATTTCTTCGGCTTGTCACACACAAAACAGCGCAAGTATTGTTCCAAAATCCGGTTAACAACTTCTGTTTGCCCATCCGATTGCGGGTGGTAGCTCGAACTCATGCAGAAAACGGTACCCTGCAACTTAAAGAGAGCCTGCCAAAAAGAACTGATGAACACCTTATCACGATCACTTACAATAGTTAAAGGAACACCATGTAAACGGACAATGTTAGAAATAAATTCCCGAGCGACGCTGAAGGCTGTAAACGGGTGCCGAAGAGGAACAAAATGTGCATATTTAGAAAGACGATCGATAACCACCATGACTATTGAAAACCCGTTGGAGACCGGCAATCCTTCCACAAAATCCATGCTAACATCCTCCCAAATCCTTTCCGGTAATGGAAGAGGCTGCAGTAACCCAGCAGGCCGCATACTATCTGTCTTCGCTCGTTGGCAAGGATGACATTCGCGGATGTACTGTTTCACATAATCCTTCATGCCCAACCACCAGAAATTTTGTTTCACCTTGGAAAGCGTTTTATGAAATCCGATATGACCGCATTCGGTTGAAGAGTGGCATATAGACATCACGGTAGGTAAGAGAGGAGACTTTGAGCTCAACAAAATAGCACCATCTTTAAACCAAACACCATCACGGTTCACCAGGTTCCCTCTTACTGTGTGAGGAATAGATGAAAACAGATTTGAATAAAATGGGTCAGTATGGACCTCAGCTTGAATGTCTGCCCAGATGGTGGAACAAGGGTGTGAAACACCGAGGAAATGACACTCAGACTGACGAGAGAGTGCATCCGCAACTCGATTGAGACCCCCACTCTTATATTCAATTCTGTAATCGAAACCCAGCAACTTGTGTAACCACCTGGACTGAGCAGGAGTGGTGATCCGTTGTTCCAGCAAGTATTTGAGACTAACATGATTAGTTTTTACCACAAATGGTCGACCCAATAAATAGTGACGCCACTTTCGTACTGCCTTCACGATAGCTAGCATTTCCTTCTCATATGTGGACCAAGACAACATGGTGCCCTTTAGAGGAGCACTAAAATAAGCCAATGGTCTTCCTCGTTGAGTGAGAACGGCCCCAATGCCCACCCCACTTGCATCACACTCCACCGTGAACGGGTGTGCCCAATCAGGTAGGGCTAGTGTAGGGAAAGTTGTCAAAGCCAGCTTTAATGTTTGGAACGCCGCCTCCGCATGTTCATCCCAAATAAAGGGGCCTTTTCCTACTAATTTGTGCAGGGGAGCTGCAATACTTCCGAATCCCCGGATGAATTTCCGGTAATAACCAACCAACCCGAGGAACCCATGAACCCCTTTGGTATTAGTTGGAGTCGGCTAGGAACAGACAGCTTGAAATTTTGTAGTTTCAACAGCTACCCCCCCCCCCCGATGAAATAACGTGGCCTAGATAATTAACTTGTGCAACTCCAAAACAACATTTCGAAAGCTTGGCAAAGAGATGATTAGAACATAATAAGCTCAGAACCGTACGTAGATGACCAAGGTGTTCCGTCAAAGATTTTGAATAAATAAGAACGTCATCAAAGAAGACCAAAACAAACTTACGTAGGTGTGGCCGGAATATGTCATTCATCAAGCATTTAAAAGTAGCCGGCGCATTGGTGAGGCCGAAAGGCATAACAATGAACTCATAGTGACCATCATGCGTACGGAATGCCGTATTGGAAATGTCCGTCTCACTAACCCGAATTTGGTGGTAGCCGGAACGAAGATCGCACCATGTAATTCATCTAGGAGCTCATCAATCATAGGGATCGGGTATTTATCCTTAACAGTAATATCGTTTAAAGCCCGGTAGTCTACACAAAAACGCCACGTGCCATCAGATTTTTTGACTAACAAGACCGACGACGAAAATGGACTGTGACTGGGGCGGATCAATCCCTTCTGCAACAACTCCGTGACCTGTTTCTCGATTTCCGCCTTTTGTAAGTAAGGTTGATGGTATGGTCTGGAACTCACGGGTTTGGATCCCGGCATTAGAGGAATGTGGTGATCATGGAAACGCTGATGAGGCAAGCCTTCTGGCTCTCGAAAGATCTGCTCAAATTCGGTTAACACCCGCTGAACCTCTGGACAAGGGGTGGAGCAATTAGGAGGTTCCGCTTCCACTGGGGAAACTTGAAGAAGTAAGGCAAAACCTTGTATTCCCATCAATTCGTTTGGTTTCAAGGCAGTCAGCTCCGTACCTTGCAACCCTTGTAACTTGTGTGTTGTACCATCTTGGCTGAACCTAAGTGTAAAATTCTGGAAATCGATTTCGATAGGGCCCAACGTCTTCAACCACTGAACCCCCAAGACAAGTGGACAAGCTGCAATAGGTAGAACAAAGAAATCTGTGGTTATCTTTTAGCCATGAATGAGAATTGTAAGACCTGTAACTCGACCCACGCAAGACAACTTCTCACGATTTGCAACGACCACCTCTAACTTGACCGTCGTGTCCACCATTAGCCCAAATCGCTCCACCACTGACTGCTCGATAAAATTGTGTGTGATCCCCCCATCAATTAAAACCACCACATTTTTGTTACCAATCTTGCCAGGTAGTCATAAAGTTTGAGGCAGAATGGAACCTGAAATTGCATGAAAAGATATCTCAGCATGACCCATGTCAGAAGGAACATCCGTAGCCTCTTCTCCTTGGTTGGTACTGTCCTCAACATTCTCGACTTCGCTGATCATGAATAATTGGGGCTTGCTGCATTTATGACCCGACATATATCGTTCATCGCAGTAATAACATAACCCCTTTTCTCGACGTTCTTTGGCCTCAGCTCCTGATAACGGTGTACTGGGCTTGGGGCGGGTAGAGCCAAACGTTGAGATGGCACTGGGCCTAAGAGTCCCGCGATGGGCGATGTTGAAGAAGGAGGTTGGATACTAGGAACCCAAGTAAAAGAAGGAACCCGTCGGTGCAAGTCCAGCTTCTCCTCAACCAGCCGAACCAATCCCATTGCATCCATGACAGTGCGCGGTTTCTTAAGCTTCACTTCCAAGCGAATATCTTCTTTCAGGCCACCCACAAAACAACCCAGCAAGAACGACTCTGGAAGGCTTTCAATGCGATGTGACAACCGTTCGAAAGACTCAATATAAGTCGCAACGGTAGTACTTTGTTTGAGCCGGTGTAAGGACTCCGAAGGATCATCATACTCGGTCGGCCCAAATCTAATCAACAGTGCCTTGGTAAACTCTGCCCATGTTATCGGTCCATGTGTCTTCGCAAACCATTGGTGCCACTGTAAGGCGATGCCGTCAAGATGAAACGAAGCCAAGCTGAAGCGGTCACCATCTGTTACGTTTTGGAACGCGAAATATTGTTCAGCCTGGTAAATCCACCCCGTAGGATCATCACCACTGAATCGGGGAAAATGAAGCTTCAGGTAAGGTTTTGTTTTCTTCCCAATGATGTTACCTTGGCCGGACCCAGAAGGTGAGGCTATATCCTTCTCCTTAATGGCCTGGACATCAGTCATCAATTGGTGGAACATAGTAGTTAGGTTTTCAAGCGCCTCATTAGTACTTTGCTGGAAATGTTCAAAAGATTGTTTACGTGTCTCCATCGGATCAGGACCGCTCTGATACCACTGTTATGGTGGCACTAACGGCTGCTCCAATAGCCAAGAAATAAGAGAGAAAGTAGAAGAAAGCAGAGGGAGAGTTGGGGCAATTTTCTCATATATATTTCTCAAAGAAAACACAACCATATAAAGAAAGAAACTACTATTGCTCCTAATAACTAGGGAACTACTGGAAACGTGGGTATCCCCATTATTTCCTTTATTTTAGCAACAACCAAGACTACTCAAACTAATTCAAAAGACAAACTAATTTAAAAAACTTATTTTCAACAACGAAACCAAACACTGCATAGCCAACTTAGTGCACATAACAGTTACTTGCTCAGTTCCTATAATTCCTTGGGCTCAAGTTGAATACAGGCTCGTAGAGAAGAACCCTTCCAAATCACATCTTAAAGGCCATGTTGTTTGTTTGATGGGATTATAATTTTGAGATTATTATTCAAGATAAATAATGTCATTAATTAAAGTGTTAGGTATTAAAATTTTTTAGTCTCATCTTTGTTTTAAAATTTTAAGTTTAGGATTGAAATATTATCATTTAAAATTTTATCTCATTTTTGGTTTGAAAGATAATCATGGATTGAACTACTATCTTTTAAATTTTTCAATCCCATGTTTGTTTTGTATAAAATTATAGTGAGAAGATTATAATCTTTTACAAGACATATCCAATGGTCTAGAACCCTTATCTAAAATATAGGTGGATTGCCATAAATAAAAAATTTAGAGAATGTGTAAAATTTTCTCCGCTCCAATGGGATAAACCTGTTAGCTAAAATTTTAGCCAACTCCTCCATGTTGGCTATTTTTTTCGAACCCTAGGGTCTGTAGTAAAACTCCACATCATTTATTACCATATTCAAATCATATATTCAAATTTTAACAATTTGAAATAATAATGACATATACCTTACAAGTTCAACAAATTTTACATAATCAACATTTTATATTATTTTAGCCCACATCGTTGGAGATGCTCTTAGAGAGAATTAAATAATACATACTACAACCAAGTATTAGAGAGGATTATAATACAATCCCGTGCTCCAACAAAAGTATATGAAAATTTTAAAAAATTATAATATTTGGATCAATCTTAAATAACTTTTTGTACAACAAACATGAGATAGGAAATTTTAAAGGATTATAATACTATCATATATAGAGATAACTTCTTTAAATTAATAAAAAAATCTTGGTCCCATTCAGAATTACTATTAAAAATTAATAACCTATCTAACGTAATAATTTATATTTTGTAAAAAAATCATGAGATATTGGTTTCAACATTTTGTATAAAGTGACATATTAGATAAAATAAAAAAATTTATATACTTTAAACCATTCATTTTGTGATAATATACAACCCAAATATAAAAATATTCTATGATAAATTTTCTTTCCATCCCCAAATGTTAGTAATTTATTCAGTCGTATATATCTCTTTTCATTTAAACTTAACTTCAGTTTTTAAATCCTGACAAAAAAAACTTAGATTTTTAAATACTTTTTAAAAATTACCACTATATATTTTGTTTTTTTTTTAAAAAAATCGACTCATTTAAAACTTATACCACGTATATATTTTTTTGGCATTTTGAGCGACATTTAAAATTTATTTAAACAGCTACAGCTGCAGCACGGTCACTCAATGCAGAAATGAATATGCTCTCATCTCGTACATTGATCAAGAAAATCAACTCTCTTCACTCCATCAAATATCTGTCTATACATTTCTCAAATTTAAGTTCAGAACATGGGGGTCATTATTTTCCATCACTTAGTTTAAACAATATTGTATCTTCCTTAAATAATTGTAATGACATTCAGTTCTTGAAAAAGCTTCATGCTTGTTTAATCACTAATGGCTATCAAGACAACATCTTTTTGGGCTCTAAGATTTTAAATTCATATGCCAAGTTTGGATTTTTAACTGAATCAAGATGGGTTTTTAGTAAAATTATAAACAACAATTTGTCTCTTTGGAACTCAGTTCTTGTTGGGTACTTTAGAGCTTGTCAGTTTAATGAAGTTTTAAGGTTGTATTGTGAATTAAGGGGTAAGAATATAGGTATTCATAGTCAAGTTATTACATTTAGTTTAAAAAGCTGTGTTGAATTAGGTGACTTGGAACTTGGATGTGCTGTTCATGTAGATGCTATTAAGTTTGGATTGGGGACTGATGCATTTGTGGGTTCTTCATTGATTGGTTTGTATGGTAGATATGGTGATATTGAGGATGCATCTAAAGTGTTTGATGAAATTAGTGAGAGGGACCTTGTTGCATATACGTCTATGATTAGTGGATTTGCTCAGATTGGTGATTGTCGAGCTTATGAGGCTTTCGAGATTGTTAAATGTATGCTGATGGATGGACTTGATCCTAATCGAGTGACGTTAGTGAGCTTATTACATGCAGCAGCACAGTTACAGGTTGTGGAATATGGTCGGTTGGTTCATGGGTATGCTACTAGAAGAGGAATTGGTTGTTTTGAAGAAGTTTTCGAAACTAGTTTGATGGACATGTATCTCAAGTGTGGGAAACCGTATAATGCAATGATAGTATCTGCTAATATGAAGTTTAGGAGTGTTGCTTCTTGGAATGCACTGATTGCGGGTCATTTGCACTTGGGGCAACCAAAGGAAGCTTTGAATCTCTTTGTCTTGATGATTAAAGAAAAACAAAAGCCTGATTTGATTTCTTTGGCAAATGGGATTTTGTGTTGTGCTGATTTAGAGTTATTACGTGAAGGCAAGAGCGTGCAAGGCTATGCAATTCGGAGGGGAATTGAACTTGATATTGTTACTATCACAGCTCTGATTGACTTGTACTTGAAATGTGATAATACTCATACAGCCTTAAAACTTTTCAATGGAATAGAGGACAAAGATGTGATTTCATGTAATGTGATGATGGCTGGATTTCTCCAAAGTGGATTTGCTGATGAGGCGATGAAGATATTTCGTGAAATTGTCATAATGGGTAGTAAACCAAATCCAAGCACCTTTTTAAGTATAATCGCTGCATGTTCTAATTTGGGAGACATCAAGCAAGGCAAATGCATCCACGGATATGTGATTAGACACAATTTTGAGTCAAACACTGACATTGCTAATCAACTTATTGATATGTATGCAAAGTGTCATTTTGTAGATTGTGCAAGGAAAGTCTTTAACGGACTAAAATGTAAAGATTTGGTATCCTGGACATCGGTGATGATGGGTTATGTGAATAATGGTCAGGCTGATGAAGCCATTTTCTTGTTTTGTCTACTGCGAGGAGGAAGAGTACTTCCAGATTCTGTTATGTTAATCTGCCTCCTCCAAGCATTTACTCAGCTTGGATATTTTAGCCTAGCAAGGGAGGTTCAATCTTATGTGTACCGATCATGTATGGAAAACGAGATACCAGTCATCAACTCATTGCTGACTACATATAGCAAATGTGGCAAACTACACTTATCAGAAAAATTGTTTGTCCACATGGCAAGACGGGATTTGGCATCCTGGAACGCGATGATAACTGCGTACGGGATGCATGGAAAGTCTTACGAGGCACTCAACTTATTCAATCTAATGAAAAAGAAATGCATTGTCCCTGATGAGGTGACATTCACATCGGTTCTTTCAGCTTGCAGTCATTCAGGCCTTGTAGAAGAGGGTTTGCGTGTCTTCAGGTCCATGAAAGAAGATTTTTCTATGATACCGTGTGAAGAGCACTATGGTTGTATGGTGGACTTATTAAGCCGATCTGGACAACTTGAAGAAGCATTCGGTTTCCTGCAAAGCATTCCTCTAAAATATCGTGGTTCAGCACACAGTTCATTGCTTGCTGCTTGTAGAGTTCATGGAAATACTAAAATGGGGGAGGTTATAGGAAGGCAGCTGTTGCAGATGGAATCTCAAAACCCAAGTGCTTATGGAATGGTGTCTAATTTATACGCAGAAGATGACAGATGGGATGAAGCAGCCCAAATAAGATCTGCTGCAAAGGAGAGAGGCTTGAAAAGGCCTGCTGGTTACAGTATGGTAGAGTTAGAAAAACAGGTGTTTGATATATGAGTCGATTTCAAACTAGTCGTTCCAATCTTACTCATTTTTTATATTCTTTGTTACTTTGAAAATATAAATAAATGTTGTATAAAAAAATAAATTGTTACTTGAGCTTTATCCCTTGAAAAGAAAAAGAGAGGCCCAAAAGCAATGAAAATAAAATGCATGAGCCTACTCCAGATTTGGTATATGTTGTCAGCAACGCAATGAAGTACATATTCCACTTCAAACACACCTCAAATCTGAAGCTCTCGAAGCAGCACCAACAGCTCCCAAGCAGAATACAGTATAAATTCAGTCTTGACTATTCACAGTATCCAGAAAGCTCAATACAAGAACATGTAGTCACAAAGGTACTTATTAGATGTGTAACCTTCTGCACAAGTCACTTTAAATCTCATTCCATTCAAATCATCTCAACCAAACATAACATAAGGATATGTTGTTGAGTGCATTCAGGTCTGGTCATTCGCCTCATATTTAACATAAGGTTTCAATGCAAAACCTTTACTGATATATGTCACTGTAGTTGTATGCCTGTGTTCAAAAATGTTGATTTTATTGCTTGCTTTTACATATAAACCATCAATATGGAACCTGAGGTCGTTTGGTTCACGCCTTCAGAGTGGTATGAGTTTGAAATGAGGTTGTATGGGGTTGAAAGATCATTTATGATATTATGTGGTTGAGGTGGTATGAGGTTGAAAGATCATTTATGATATTATGTGTTTGGTTCAGTTCTGGAATGATGATATTAAGTTATATATTAAATTAATTTATTATATTATAAAAAATTTAAAAATATTTTATTGTTATTAATAACATTTGTTTGTATATAAACTAATTTTTATTATTTATAATATTTTTTTGCATGAAATTAATAAATTGATATATAATTGATACCCATATCTCCATTTTCATATCCACCTCCCTTAGGGTATCAAAATTAGGTATGTCAAACGGATAATTCGGATACGGATATGTCTGTATCCGAATCCGAATCCGAAAATCTGAATCCTTATCCAAATCCGTATCCGAAAATATTTAAATAAAAATATCTGAATCTGAATCCCTCAGATACTATCCGGATACGGATAATATCCGAATCCGAATTTCAGTCAAAATTTTTTAGTTTTTATATTAAATTTTAATTTAATAAAATTGAAAAAAATTTATAAAAATTTTATTTTATTTTTAAAAAAAGTAAACTAAACGAAAACTTAAATTTATTAAAGTCTATTTTATTTTTTTCAAAAATTTATTTTTAGTATAATTTTGTTTATTTTGAAATATTAAATTTGTATATCTATACTATTATATTAAAGACGAAACATTAAAAGTTTTGTAGTCCAAAACTTTTGTAGTCTGGTCACTCAATTCTCAGCTGTCGGATCTTTTTAATCAAATTGATGAGAGCCGTTGGATAAAATATTAAAAATTATTAAATATAATACATTTTATATTATAATTACTAATAACTATCTAATTACCATTTACAACTAAAACATATTACCTGTTTTATATTCTCTACAACTCATTTTCTAAAAATAAAACAGACAACTTTATATAAAAGGTAATATAAATTTTATGTAACTGTCTTTTCAGCACATTACCTATTTTATATTTTCTAACTAAAACAACTCATCTTCTAAAAATAACACGGAGGTATTTTATATAATCTTACTTAAACAACTCATCATCTAAAAATAAGACGATCAATATATACATAAAAAGGTAATATAATTTTATATCATTATTAATAAATGACTATCTTTCTTTCTTGAGCACACCTGTTTTATATTTTTTTAACTAAAACAATTAATCTTCCAAAAATAACACATGCAACGCATATATAATGGTGATATTATTATATATTTATAACCAATTACTTTTTTCATCTAAAACACATTATTTATTTTATATTTTCTAACTAAAACAACTCAACTTCTAAAAATAATACAAATGACATATATATAGAATGATAATATATTATACATAATTATTAATAAAATAATCAGTTACCTATTTCAACTAAAATATATTAGTTATTTTATATTTTCTAACTTAATCTTCAAAATATAATACGGGTAACATTTATATTAAAAGAGAATATAACTTTATATAATTAATAAATAACTAATTGTCTTTTCCAACACATTATCTGTTTTATATTTTTTAACTAAACTAACTCATCTTCTAAAACTAATACAGGGAACATTTATATAAGACGATAATATTATTAAATTAAACTCATAAAATTTATTTTAATTATACTTCTTTTATAACTTTCAATTCACGTAAAATAATTAATAAAAAATAAAATTAATATTGTAATTACTAATAACTACCTAATTATTAAACACATATAAAAAATATTATTAAACACAAAATTCATGAAATACAAAAACACAAACACATGCTTTAATTGAGTTCAACAACCACATATAAGTATAACTATTCAAATCTATACTATTATATTAAAGACGAAACATTAAAAGTTTTGTAGTCCAAAACTTTTGTAGTCTGGTCACTCAATTCTCAGCCGTCGGATCTTTTTAATCAAATTGATGAGAGCCGTTGGATAAAATATTAAAAATTATTAAATATAATACATTTTATATTATAATTACTAATAACTATCTAATTACCATTTACAACTAAAACATATTACCTGTTTTATATTCTCTACAACTCATTTTCTAAAAATAAAACAGACAACTTTATATAAAAGGTAATATAAATTTTATGTAACTGTCTTTTCAGCACATTACCTATTTTATATTTTCTAACTAAAACAACTCATCTTCTAAAAATAACACGGAGGTATTTTATATAATCTTACTTAAACAACTCATCATCTAAAAATAAGACGATCAATATATACATAAAAAGGTAATATAATTTTATATCATTATTAATAAATGACTATCTTTCTTTCTTGAGCACACCTGTTTTATATTTTTTTAACTAAAACAATTAATCTTCCAAAAATAACACATGCAACGCATATATAATGGTGATATTATTATATATTTATAACCAATTACTTTTTTCATCTAAAACACATTATTTATTTTATATTTTCTAACTAAAACAACTCAACTTCTAAAAATAATACAAATGACATATATATAGAATGATAATATATTATACATAATTATTAATAAAATAATCAGTTACCTATTTCAACTAAAATATATTAGTTGTTTTATATTTTCTAACTTAATCTTCAAAATATAATACGGGTAACATTTATATTAAAGGAGAATATAACTTTATATAATTAATAAATAACTAATTGTCTTTTCCAACACATTATCTGTTTTATATTTTTTAACTAAACTAACTCATCTTCTAAAACTAATACAGGGAACATTTATATAAGACGATAATATTATTAAATTAAACTTATAAAATTTATTTTAATTATACTTCTTTTATAACTTTCAATTCACGTAAAATAATTAATAAAAAATAAAATTAATATTGTAATTACTAATAACTACCTAATTATTAAACACATATAAAAAATATTATTAAACACAAAATTCATGAAATACAAAAACACAAACACATGCTTTAATTGAGTTCAACAACCACATATAAGTATAACTATTCAAATTTCAAAATCATATTCATAAAAAGCAAATACAAAAATAAAGATATATAAAATATTAAAATACAAAAAAAAAATTAAATTTCAACCGTGAATCGCACGAGTTTTAAGTTAGTAATTACTAATAACTATTTGATTACATTTTTCAGCTGAAATATATTACCTATTTATAATTTTTAAATAAAATGACTCATCTTCTAAAAATAACACGGGCACATTACTTATTTTATATTTTCTAACTTAAACAACTCATCTTCAAAAAATAATATAGGAAACATATATATAGAAACATAATGTAATTTTATATAATTATTAATAAAAAACCAACAGTCTTTTTCACTACATTACCGGTTTTGTATTTTCTGCTAAAACACTTTAGTTGTTTTATATTTTCTAACTAATAACCTTCTAAATATAATATGGGCAACATATATATATATATATATATATATTAAAAAATAATACAATTTTATATAATTATTAATAATTAATTAATTACATTTTTCAACACATTATCTATTTTATATTTTTTAACGAAAACAACTAATCTTCTAAAAATAATACGGGCACCTTCTATATAAAACGGTAATATTATTATATTAAACTTATAAATTTTATGTTTTGTTATAATTTTTTCTATAACTTTCAATTCATAGAAAATAATTAATAAAAAATAAACTTTATATTATAATTAGTAATAACTACCTAAACTTAGGGGTCGTTTGGTTCGAAGTGTTCTGGGTATGAGTTTCGTTCATTCCAACCACCTACCTAGTGTTTGTTTCAGTAAAGATAATTTTAAAACACATACCTCAAACCCCCAAAGGTATGGATTTTTGATACCCTCGGGGGAGGTGGGTACGAGGGAGAGGTACGAGAAATCAATATTATTTCTACTATTTTCATATCTATACAAGCAATTAAATATATATTTTAATATAAGAACAAATCAACAACTCAAAAATATATTTAAAAAATAATTAAATAAATATTTTAAATTAATTAAAATTAGTCAATTGAAAATATCATAAATCAAATATATTTATTCCAGCATCCAACCAAACACATAATATCAGAAATGATATCTCAACCCCATACCACCTTAACCCAATTCCGATTTCAACTCATACCACTTTACGAACCAAACGACATCTAAGTACATCTTTATTATATTATTATACACAAAACTCTTAAAATACAAACTAATCACAAACAAACACAAACACCTACGTCAATTCAACCTCGAATTCAACCTCAAATTCAACAACATATGAGTAGAACTATTCAAATTTTAAAATCATATTCATGGAAAGTAAATATAAATATAAAAAATGAAATATTAAACTATAAAAAAGATATTAAATTTAAATTTCAGCTGTGCATCGCACGGGTTTTAAACTAGTATATATATATATATATATATATTTATAATTATGTACCACTTATATAAATATATTGTTTAATGATTAAATTATATATATATTCTGCAAACTTAAAAAATAATTTCTAAATAATATGTAACTATATATATACTCCTGTATATATAATATTATTTATTTAATTTCGGATTCAGATATTACCGGATACGGATGCGCCTATATCCATATCTGTTTCCGCAACTACCGAATTCGAATACGGATAATATCCATTTTATTTCGGATACAGATAAAATCCGCTTTATTCCGGATACGAATACAGATATTTCGGACGGATATCGAATTTTTTGAATTTTTTTGACATCCCTAATCAAAATCTTGGGGTTTGAGTTATGGGTTTGACAATAATTTTTTTTGAAAAGTATGAGTTTTGCTCATTATAAACTAATACCTGATTCATGATACGGCGAACCAAAGACCCCCTAATCGTCCCTCAGAGGCCCAAAAATAAGGTATCAATCATTGTCACACTTGAATTACCTCTTAAAGGTATCAAATAAAACATCAATAATGGCAACTAATACATGATAACTGAATATTTACTAAATTTTCATCTCTATAAAATTGAAATAATAAATAAATTATACATTTAAAGTTGTTAATAGAAATTAAATACTGTCATTCAAAATCATAACCGTAAAAGTTAAAATTCTTAATGCATTACCATAAATGAAAATAACTATATTTCCTAAAAGTCCAAATGAAAACCAACACTTTAAGACAAATTGACTTATATAACCGGAAATAAAATCAAATCAGTTGAAAACACATTTGAATTAAATGAGAATTAAAACCTATTAGCTTAAAATTCGTGCGGGCTGTTTTTAATAATTGTTATTTGATTATTTAAATTATATATTTTTATTAATTGTTTCTGTTAAAAAATTAAGTATGTATGTTAAAATATGCAAACTTTTTTAAAAATTAAAAACATTAAATTAAGTTTTAAAATAAATAATTAAGACTTTACCCGTGATATTTTTGGAAAAGAACGGGTTTTAGTAAGTAAAAATAGAAAAAGATGTTTTAATTAAAAAATTAATTGTCCGTGATATTTTTGGAAATGGAGTATATTTTATAATATTTTATTAATTACATTTGTTAAAAAATAAATTATGCATGTTAAAATATGAAAACTTTTAAAAAAATTAAAAGCATTAAATTAGATTTTAAAATAAATAATTAAGAGTTTACCCGTAATATTTTTGGAAAAAGATGAGTTTTAGTAAATAAAAATAGAAAAATGTAACATATTTTAATTAAAAAGGTAATTGCCCGTAATATTTTTGAAAAAGGAGTCAATTTTGTTAGGAATGACAGAAAAGATAATGTGTTTTAACTGAAAAAGGTAATTGGTTATAAATTGTCTTACTATTTAATAATATTTTTTTCATGATATTTTTGGAAAAAGAGGGGATTTTGCAAAAAACAAATGTGGTTTAGCTGAAAAAAGTAAATGATTATAAATAAGTTATGTTATTATTTAATAATATTTTTTTATAAATAAGTATGGGTAATTAAGTAAAATCATGAAGTACCAAAAAATAGGTACCAAAAAACAGGTACCGTACCGGCCAAAATTTTAATGTTTCATCTTTAATAATACTAGCTTATAGTCCGTACGATGTACGAGTTTTTTTAAAAATATTTTTTAAATAATTGAAATATATAGTGTATGGTAATTCGGGATATGTATTAATGAATAATGATTAAAATATCTAATATATGAAATTTTTGGGGTGGATTAATGATTGAAAAATATACCATAATTAATATTTTTAGATGTGTTTTTAAAAGGTAAAATGATTTAATTAAAAGTTAATGTGTTTTAATTAGTAATAATCGAAAAATATAGTGTATGGTAATTCGGGGTGTGTATTGATAAGTAATAATTAAAATATATAATGTATGATATATTTGGGGGGTGTATTAGATTAAAAGATATACTATAATTGATATTTTTAGGTGTGTTTATAAAATGTAAGATTGTTTAATTAAAGGGTAATGTGTTTTAATTAGAAAATGCAATAATCTATCTATTATATATTTAATACAACAACAATGGGGTTTGGCTAAGCAATTTAAATCATGGACCATTTTACCCTTCTCTCTAATATATATTTTCAGGGTTATTTTGGTCTTTTAACATCAATATATTTATTACATATTATTAAATGTTGCACGATTAATACATACATACATACATACATACATATATACATACATACATACATTACATACAAACATACATACATATATACATATATACATACATATAAACGTACGTACTTACATTCATTATGTGAATATATAAAAATATTTCATTCAGCGATTTTAATTTTTTGGTTATCCATACAAGCATACGTATATATAAACATACACATAACATACATGACAATATATAATCATATACGTTAATATATACCATATCTTAGTATATTATTATTAGATGAATGCACATTATAATTATTTATACCTCTAATAAATCAAATTATACATAATCTTTAACATATTTTAAGTATTAGATTTGTAGGACACAAATATGTTCAAATAAAAACAAGATAACAAAAAGAATAAAGAACTTTTATGTATACAAGTGTAATACAAAATTGTACTAATTTTATTGTCGCATAACTCATAAGTTGATATTCTAATAGGCAAACGTACAAAAACACTGAATAAATCAGTTTACTCATATTTAGAATATGCCCGTGCATTGCACGGGCTAAAGAGCTAGTTCAATATTAATGATTGAAAAATATAACATACTTCAATTGGTATTTTTAGGTGTGTTTATAAAAGGTAACATGTGTTAATTAAAAGATAATAGGTTTAAATCGACAAAGGCAATTACCTAATTACTATTATTTTATTATTTATTATTTAGAATTAAGGACCGAAAACCGAAAACTAAAATTTTGAATGTTTCGACTATTATATTATAATACAGATTTAATAATTAATATTTCTATTATTTATGTTTTAATATTTTATTAATTTCATTTGTTAAAAAAAAGTAGGCGTGTTAAGCTTTTTAAAATAATTAAAAGTATTAAAATAGGTTTTAAAATAAATAAGTAACCGTTTGCCCGTGATATTTTTGGAAAATGAATGGTTTAGTAAGGAAAAATAGAAAAAGTAACATATTTGAGTTGAAAAGGGTGATTGTCCGTAATTAAAAGTATTAAAATTGGTTTTAAAATAAATAAGTAAGGGTTTTCCGTGATAGTTTTGGAAATGAGATGATTTAGTAAGGGAAAATAGAAAAATTGACATGTTTTAGTTGAAAAATGTAAGTCAATGATTTTTTTTTAGAAAAAAAGAGGATTTTGTTAAAAAAGATAGAAAAAGTAATGTATTTTAGCTGAAAAGGTAATTGGTTATAAATAATGTTATTATTTAATAATATTAATTGTTATTCTTATTATTTACGTTTTAATATTTTATTAATTGCATTTGTTAAAAAAATAAATAGGCGTGTTAAACTTTTTTAAATAATTTAAAATTATTAAAATAGGTTTTAAAATAAATAAATAACGGTTTGCTCGTGATATTTTTGAAAAAAGGAGGGGTTTTAGTAAGGAAAAATAGAAAACGTAACATGTTTGAGTTAAAAAAGGTAATTGTCTGTAATTAAAAGTATTAAAAATAGGTTTTAAAATAAATAAGTAAGGGTTTGCTCGTGATTTGTTTGGAAAATTAGGTGTTTTAGTAAGAAAAAATAGAAAACGTAACATATTTAGTTAAAAAGGTAATTGTCCATGATTTTTTTTAGAAAAAGAGAGAATTTTGTTAGAAAAAATAGAAAAAGTAATGTATTTTTGCTGAAAAGATAATTGGTTATAAATAATGTTATTATTTAATAATGTTTTTTTTAAAATAAGTAAGGGTAATTAAGTAAAATCACTAAGTATCAACCGAAAATAGTATAGCTTAAAACCCGCGCAGTGCGATGCACAGATTATTTTTAATAGTTGTTTTTTTTTTGAAAGAATTTTTAATAGTTGTTATTTGATTAGTTACGTTATAATATTTTATTAATTGTGTTTATTAAAAAAATAGTAAACGTGTTAAAATAGGTAAACTTTTTCAAAAATTAATGGCAATTTAAAATAGATTTTAAAATAAATAATTAAGGGTTTAACTATGATATTTTTGGAAAAAAAGGGATTTTAATAAGTAAAAATAGAATTAAATAGGTTTTGAAGTAAAAATTAAGGTAAACCCGTGATATTTTTGGAAAATGAGGAGTTTTAGTAAGTAAAAATAGAAAATCTAACATGTTTTGGTTAAAAAAGTAATTATCCGTGATATTTTTGTGATATTTTTGAAAAGGCAAGAGATTTTGTTAGAAAAAATAGAAAGTCTAATGTGTCTTAGCTGATAAAGTTAATCGATTATAAATATGTATTATTATTTAATAGTAATTTTTATAAATAATTAAGGGTAATTAAGTAAAATCACGAAATATCAAAAAACAGGTACTGTACCGACCAAACTTTTAATGTTTGGTGTTTTATAATATAATAATATAGACTAGCTTAAAACCCGTGTGATGCACGAATTATTTTTTACAGTTGTTATTTAATTATTTACGTTATATTATTTTATTAATTACATTTGTTTTAAAATAATAAGTAAACATGGTAAAATAGGTAAACTGTTTAAACAATTAAAAGCATTAAAATATGTTTTAAAATAAATAATTAAGGGTTTACCCGATGTTATTTTTGGAAAGGTATGAGTTTTATTAAGTAAAAATAGAAAAGGTAACATGTTTTAGTTAAAAAAGGTAATTGTCCATAATATTTTTGTGATATTTTTGGAAAAGGGGGAGATTTTGTTAGAAAAAACAATGTGTTTTAGCTGAAAATGTAATCGATTATAAAAATGATATTTTCGGAAACAGAAGAGATTTTAGTAAGTAAAAATAGAATTTATTATAGATTTTAAATAAATAATTAAGGGGTTACACATTAAATTTTTGAAAAGGAGAGGTTTTAGTAAGTAAAATAGAAAAGTTAACATGTTTTAGTTAAAAAGGTAATTGTTCGTGATATTTTTGTTATATTTTTAGAAAAGGAAAGATTTGATTATAAAAATTAGAAAAGATAATGTATTTTAGCTGAAAAAGTTAATCAATTATAAATATGTATTATTATTTAATAGTATTTTTTATAAATTAGTAAAGGTAATTAAGTAAAATCACGAAATACCAAAAAACAGGTATCGTATCGACCAAAATTTTAATATTTCGTTTTTAATAATATAATATAGATAGTATAGATTAATATAATCTGACATTTATATGGAAAGAATATGTCAAGCCACTAAATTTTGGTAACCTAAAATTGATTTCTATAGCACAGAAGAAAGAAGAGTTTCTATCTCTTTCAATTTAGATCTACCTAATTTACAAAAAGTATAGTCTATAAATATCAGAGTTATACAAATCAAAATATCAATGAAAGTTTCACAATTTTATAAGAAGTGTAGCCATGTAAAAGTAAAAAATATCAATGTAATTTTCACACTTACACATGTTCTAGTAAAAATCATCTTTGTACAAACTAGTCATCATGAGAATTGACAATGACAAAATTATAAGGATCCCGTCTACGACACGAAGGACTAGGGGTAAATGCGCGAGTCAAACTGTTCGTGAGCTACTCGAGTTCGGTTTGATAAATATTCGAATTCGACTCAATAATAATCGAGTCGAGCTCAAACTCGAGCTATTCGAATATTTTACCGAGCCGAGTTCGAACTTCAAATTACTCGACTCATAAGGTTCGTGAGTGGAGCCTTTATTAAATTTTAAATTTTATATATTTAAATATATTTTATATTATTTTTATATTTAATCGAGTCGAACTCGAGCGGAACCTATCATATTCGAGCTTTTCTCTATATTTGGTGAAATCGATTCGAGCTTTCAAACCGAACTCGAACATATCGAACTTTTTACGAGCCGAGCTTCGATCTTGAAATTGAAGGCTCGATCGAACTCGATTACAGCCCTACGAAGGACCATATATAATTTTGAAAAATTTTAAATTATGAAATCTGCTAATAGATTTTCAATAACCAAGACACCAAACTGATGATGACCTAATTCAAAACATTAAAAGTATTGGTTAACAAATATGGTAAACAAAAATATTTACTAGCAAAGGCCCTATTCTAGTAGTGAATTGTCATATCACGAAAAAAATTAAGAAACTAATCAAGATAATGATACTCGAAACATATTAGTATCTAATTATTATAAAAACCAGAGAAATTAATCAAAAGACTCAAAAATAAAACAAACTTCTAATAAATAAAACTTATCTGATATCTCTATAATTTTGGAAGTCATTAAATTCAAGAATAAAATCACCTATTTTGCACCAACAGAGCCATCGTCGGCCTCGCTCCACCTCATGGCAAAGAGCACACTTGAATAGGCAGGAATGTCCATTTAGTTGTTGGTGCCATTTTTTCCCTGGTGGTGGTTTAGTGTGTGTTTATTGTTCGTGTTTGAGGTGTGCATGTATTTGTGTAAAATGGAGGAGGGATGATAGAGCTGCCTACCTGTGGTGGGTGATAGCTTCAGAATTCGATCTAGACTTTTTTCATCGTCGTTCCTATGCTTGACTTCGGTGTAGCTGCTGGTGGATTTCTGCAAAATAACATCTGAGAGGGGTTTTAACCCTGGCGACGACTACGGCGTGAGAATAATAATAGATTTTGGAAGAATTGATAAGACTGTGGTGAAATCTAAATATGAAGGGTGCGTATATAGTGTGTGTAACTCCTAAACCTTTTTCCCTTGGGCTATTTTTAGGCCAATGATTAGGGTTGGGGGGGGTGTACCTGCAATCATGAGCGTTGAATCCTAGGTAGTCTGGACACCTGTGTGATGTTGATGAGTCACCAGGTGAAAATTGTGGTAGCGTGTACCAGACCCATACTGTCGTATGGTCTGATGTGGGCATAATTGTGCCAATCATTGGTTATTCTCAGGTGTCAGAGTCAGGCGTGATCCCCTGCCATGGCCTGTATTATCCATGTAATAGTCATAATAATCTCACGCCATATAAGGCCTCTTCTCATTGTGTAAGAATGAATTTAGTTTTAAGTATGGACATGCTTGGGATCATGTCCGGGCATCTAAAGAGGAGTACGGTTCGCGTTGCAGGACAGACTGGGCTAGGGGGAGCCTGGCTCTAGATGCGAACCCAGACCAATGTTCAAGACATGTAGCAAGACCGAATCCGGCCTCTGACCAAGCCGGGATTAGAAATGAGTTCGGGCTATCATTATAGCCTATTATTTGCCCCCACCCCCTTATGAAGATTTTCTGGATTAGTAATCTCTAGCTTTTGAATTTGCAAGAAATTTTTGCTTGATACTTGCCCCCCAATCCGGATTGGTGTCAAGGATGGCAATTCGGAGTTGAGAATGAGCTAGATTATTTCTTAAGTTCAAAGTTGTAGAAACTCTGGGTAACTTAGGAAAAATTTGGCTTGATATTTGCCCCCAACCCGAATTGGTATCAGAGATGGCAATCAGGGGATGAGAATGAGCTAAGTTATTTCTTAAGTCCAACATTATAGAAACTTTGGGTAAATTAGAAAAAATTTGGCTTGATATTTGCCCCCAACCCGGATTGATATTAGGGATGGCAATCTGGGGTTGAGAATGAGCTAGGTTCTTCCTTAAGTCCAAAGATGTAGAAATTTTGGGTAACTTAGGAAAAATTTGGCTTGATATTTGCCCCCAACCCGGATTGGTATCAGGGATGGCAATCAGGGGATGAGTATGAGCTAGGTTATTTATTAAGTCCAAAATTATAGAAACTTTGGGTAACTTAGAAAAAATTTGGCTTGATATTTGCCCCCAACCCGGATTGATATTAGGGATGGCAATCTGGGGTTGAGAATGAGCTAGGTTCTTCCTTAAGTCCAAAGATGTAGAAATTTTGGGTACCTTAGGAAAAATTTGGCTTGATATTTGCCCCCAACCCGGATTGGTATCAGGGATGGCAATCCGGGGTTGAGAATGAAATCGGTTTCGCGAATAAATTCGAATTTCGAGTAAGAATTGAGCCCGGATTCAATGATATTTTGACGAGTCTGGAATGTGAATCGATTTTCCATTTTCCCTCCTTTTATTTTGAACACGAGTTACTCCCATTTTCCTCAAAAATTCGGAATAATTGTTGTCCCTAATGATAACTGTTGTCTTTTCGTTGCTTTTCTATTTTTCTTTTTTGTTAGCAATAATTTCCGGCTAATTGCCTTATGCCATGTGGCCTAACGAGGGTTAGTTTTTTTAGCATCCAAATGATAACTCCAAAATCCGATCCAGTCCTTCCTCGTTGTTCCCACACCTGGCTGCGGTGTAGCTGTTGGTAGGTTTCTGCAAAACAACACCGGAGAGGGGTTTTAACCCTGGCGGTGCCTCCGATGTGAGAATAATATTAGGCTTTGGAAGAATTGATAAGACTATAGAGAAATCTAAATATGGAGGGTGTGTGTATAACGTGTATGGTAGAGAGTGTGTAACCCCTAAACCTTTTTCCCTTGGGCTATTTATAGGCCAAGGATTAGGGTTTAGGGGTTGTACCTGCAATCATGAACGTTGAATCCTAGGTAGCCAAGACACATGTGTGATGTTGATGGGTCACACGTGTCCAAGTGAAAATTGTGGTAGCGTGTGCCAAGTCCATGCTGTCATATGATGTGGTGTGGGTATAATTGTGTCAATCATTGGTTATTCTCAGGTGTCACAGCCAGGCGTGAACCCCTGCCATGACTTGTATTATCCACGTAATAGTCATAATTATTTCACGCCATATAAGGCGTCTTCCCATTGGGTAAGAATGAATTTAGTTTTAAGTATGGGACAGGCTTGGGATCATGTTCGGGCGTTTAAAGAGGAGTACGGTCCGGGTTGCAGGACAGGCTGGGCTAGCGGGAGCCTAGCTCTAGATGCGAACCCGGGCCAATGTTCAAGACAGGTAGCAAGACCGAATCCGGCCTCTGATCAAGCCGGGATTGAAAATGAGTCTGGGCTATCATTGTAGCCTATCATTGGGTATACTGAAGGGGTAAATGAGCCGAATCATTTGTACGGTACGAATTTTTTTAGTTGAATTACTAATTTAAAAAAGTTTTCAGACAAATACTTTAGTACTTTCATTTAGAGAATCTCCAACGAGATTATGTAAAATTTATTGATTTCGTAAATGGGGTCACTGTTAGTATTTGTGCACTAGAGACAATATTATTATGTTCTGAGGAAATACATTTTAATTATTAATGGTTATGTTCTATGGATTTTCTTTAGTTATTTATTATGTCTTTATTTACTGCGATATAAATGTTAGAATAATAAATGTTCTTAGAATATAAACATGAATTCTATATCTCTAAGTATGTGACTTAGAAATGAGATTATATGAATAATGTTTATAATCCTAAATATCCCTAGTCGAGTATTGTTATTTAAGGGC
This sequence comes from Heracleum sosnowskyi, assembly GCA_030848705.1. Classification (NCBI taxonomy): domain Eukaryota; kingdom Viridiplantae; phylum Streptophyta; class Magnoliopsida; order Apiales; family Apiaceae; genus Heracleum; species Heracleum sosnowskyi. The sequence goes on along the minus strand of CM061239.1, from coordinate 43,899,898 downwards.
AATAATAATGCATAAAGACTAGTGTGTTTGTTGACTGATGACCACATCTCACTGGTCATATGTATAACGATACTAAAGTCAAAAATATAAGTTTATGATTAGAAACACATGACATTGGATAGACCCACCGTGAGAATTTTTCATGTTAAATGTTACCAAGTGTCATAAGTAATTCTCACAGTGATAATGGTGTAATGATCCTCAGACTTGAAATCATTATATTTCTATATGAGAATTAATATACTTTGATTCTACTCAAAATTACCTTTGACCGGGTAATGATAAATGTTGAAATTTGGTATATTATGAATCATATGAGAAATATGAATGATAGACATAGGATTTAACCCTCCTATTTTAGGAGTGATATTATTGGCCTCTTGATTGAGTGAGACTATGTTTGCATGGTCATGCTCAAATATTGATTTGTTTAATAGTCTACTCATTGATCAAGTAAACCAGGATTAAATGATGAAGAGGGTGACATAAACCATGTCTCGAGTTTAATCTTTAATATAAGGTTAAAGGGATTATATTATATGGAACATTATTCACGAAAGATTTAATTGAATCACCAATTATTATTATTACTTGGGTAGCAATGATGCATTAGCAGATGTCGTTCATTGTTTATAATTTTATTATTAGATTAAAATTATTGCCAACGTAATAATAACCTAAATGGTCACACACATAGAACGTTTTAAAACAGAGTTTTATTTAAATTAAGAGTTTAAATAAATTAATATTATTATATTGAATTATTGAATTAATTAAGTGGGACTTGATTAATTATACTATAATTCGAACTTAATAATAATACAACTAATAATCAGACTGGATTTTGGAAGCCCAGTCAGATTAGGGTTCAACTCATTCTTCTCTCCCTATAAATACATAATGGTGTATTATTTTAGGGTTAACTCGTATAATTCGTTTTTAAGAAAACCCTAGTTGCTCTACATCAAGGAGAGGCTAGAGAGAGAGAGAGAGAGAGAGAGAGAGAGAGAGAGAGAGAGAGAGAGAGAGAGAGAGAGAGAGACAGACAGAGACAGAGAGAGAGAGAGATTCAAGGCTGTTTTTCTTGGCTAGTACCAACTTCGGTGATCGTTGGACGATGGAGCGTTCGTGTGGACTAATTAGAGACGTATATCACAAGGCGGGATACGTGGTGATCATAGCAAAGACCTCTATTAGTCATCCGTTTGTAAAGCTTCAAAAGTTAGACAATTCTATTCACGAATTAAATATCAGTTTTTCGCATGGATCCTGCGGAGGGTTTCTTAATTTTATTGTTTTTCGTGATTTTTCGCTGCGTTTTTCATGCCCGAAACCCTTCAGTCACTTCAATGGAATTATGTAAAACAGTTACTTTAAAATATAAAGAACTGATGATGTGTCCAATTTACGGCTTATGTAAAATTTATAAATGTTGGTCAAATATAACTAATGAAAGAAATATTGGCTAAGCCTAAATATTTGCCTATGGGTGAGTTATGGTTGGAAATATATATATACATATATATATAAATAAATAAAATAAGTGTCATGTCAGCTTTTTAGTTAAAGAAAAATATGCATCGAAGATACTCTTAGATTTACATTACTTATGTTAAAAATCCTAACGAAAAGGTGACGTATATGTTAACGTGACATACTAAAATAAAATTTTAACAGCGAATTCATCACTCAATTTTGAATTAGTTTCAATCAAGTTATTAGATAATTTTTATTCAAAATTTTTAGTTCAATTTTTTTTTAGGATTTATACAAAAAATATAAAATTTTCAAATTTTCAAATTTTGTCGAATGTTTACAATTTAGTTAAATTTGAAATAAAAATTACTCATTTAATACACATATTTTTATATTGATACATGCAAATGAATATTTATTAAATAATACACTTTTCAATCGTACTTTTTTCGACATGGACTAATCGTACCAGAAGTGTAAATTTTTTGAATGTGCGCTTTTTTTCCAAAAAAATTACACTTTAATTAAATTTAAAAATGTACACTCATTTAATTCACATGCTTATAAATCAATACAATCAATTATTTTTTTAGAAAATACCTAGAACCGTTCTAAATTTTTTTGACCCTCTAAACGATATATGTAGACAAATTTAAAGCACGAAACTTATAAAAACATAAAAATCTTTCTGAAAAGTACAGAATCAACGAATTCCAACTTACGATAAATTTTTTATGAACATTTTTTAGTGATTATAATTCAACAATGGAACATACCTTATTTAATTTATATGCTTGTAAATGGATAAAAGGGATCAAATATTTTAATTGTTCTTGAATAATTATTTTAGTAAGATTACAATTTTTTATATTACTATCAGAAAGTCCTTTGAAGAAAGTTGCTGGATGGAAAAAAAAGGAGGTCCTACCGGGAGTCGAACCCAGGTCGCTGGATTCAAAGTCCAGAGTGCTAACCACTACACCATAGAACCTTGGTGTTCAAACACTTCCAAATGAAAACATATAGAAGCATCTTTATTGGGGCTAAATAATGTTTTATCCGTCTTTTTGTGCTCACCTACATTCTTCAAAACTGTATGCCAATTACCATCAAGACCCAGAATGGCACGCATTTCAAAAGTAAAGTTTGTCTCATTTCTTGTAGTTACCACCACGTCACCACCAGTTTTTTGTGACCCAACCTCTCAATAATTAATACCATAACCTCTCTCTCTCTCTCTCTCTCTCTCTGCTACTCCTATATATTATATTCAGTTGTTTCTTGTAACTCTCACACACTGTAACAATGGCAACTCAAACCCCTAACTCACCCCCATATGACATGATAATCTTTGGAGCATCAGGTTTCACAGGCAAGTATGTAATCAAAGAAGCCCTCAAATTTCTCAACACCCCTTCTTCCCCATTAAAAAACCTAGCGTTAGCAGGCCGAAGTGAATCAAAATTGACCCAGGCCCTTTCTTGGGCCACCCATCCAAACCCACCTCCCTCTATCCCAATCCTCACTGCTGACACCACTGACCCATCTTCTCTCAATCGCATTGCTGCCCAAACCAAGCTAATTCTCAACTGTGTTGGCCCTTTTCGACTTTACGGTGAGCCTGTTGTGGCTGCTTGTGTTGAGAATGGAGCTGATTACTTGGATATTTGTGGAGAACCTGACTTTATGGAGAGAATGGAGGCTAATTATTATGATCAGGCTGTAAAGAATGCTTCTTTAGTGGTTTCTGCTTGTGGGTTTGATTCGGTTCCAGCGGAATTCGGGTTGATGTTTAATTCTAGACAATGGGTTTCGCCTGCTGTTCCGAATAGGGTTGAGGCTTATGTGAGCTTGGAATCGGATAAGAAGATGGTGGGGAATTTTGGGACTTATGAATCGGCAATTTTGGGGATTGCTAATGCTGGTAAATTGCAGGAGTTGAGGAGGTCTCGGCCTAGAAGAGCTCGGCCTACTGTAAGACTAAACTTTTTTTTTTTGATTATTTACGATTGCAGATTATTTTATGTTTTTGGTGAGGTTTATTGACTTATAGAGTTATAGTTGAATGTTGGTACTTAAATATGCTTATCGTAATGTGGCTGTTAGGAAGAATTACAGACTGGTTTTTAGTTTTATGACATAATTCATTACATTTAGGATATCAAGTGTGATGATAATATATTGAAAGGTCTGTCCTTCTACCATTTCACTGTAAATTTCAGAACCAAACGTATTACTTGAACTTTTAAGTTTTCGGAAGTCCCCTTTACCTTATGACCTTATGACATGTGCCAGCCACCTAAGAAGCAAGGACACAGGTACGGGTGCGTAGTACAGGGACACGAGGATTCGGAAAATTTGAAAATATGGGAATACGGGTGCGGGGGACACGTCAAATATAAGTATACATTTTTATATATATTTCATGTTACATATATTGAAATCATTGACAAAACTAAAAACTGTATGAATGAAATTCAAATTTTGTTTATCCAAAACACAAAAATATAAGTATAATATTTTCATTTATACAAAAATGAACATGATCATCAATACTTTTATTTTTTCTTATAGGCATTGATACTTAATTTTGTGAAAGTAGTTGGTTAACACTAATTTTGACTACAAAAAATAAAATTTGAAAGTAGGATTGTGGGAGAATCTGCATGTCAAATATGTGGACACGCATGTCGAAGAATCCGACACGGGGATGCGGCGGGTTATCCAAGTGTCCCTGCTTTCTATCCAGCCACTGTGCATCTAGTATGATGGTTCCTGAGCTCTGTTACTGTTTTGGTTTAAGAGTGAATTGGATTTGTAAAAGTGGCATAGAGCAAAACTTGTTTGCAAAAGTAGTATACTGAATAGTCTACAATCGTGAATAGAGATAAAGAAGGAAAAAAGAAAGTAAAAGAAAATACACATTGTTCGCCAAACCCAAACCCATAAGCTGACAGTGTGTATTTTTTTTTACTTTCTTTTTTCCTTCTTCAACTATGTTCGCCATTATAAGCTATTATTCAGTATCCTACTTTTGCAAATAAATTTTCAGCTATGCCACTTTTACAAATCCAATTCACTCCTATACCAAAAATGCAACGGATCCCCGGTTCTAGGCTTGTAGCATCTGGTTCTGACCTTTTTGACATGTTAAAAGGGCTCATTCAACGGTCTAGATTTAATAGGAATCACCAACTTAATTCATTTGGAAGATGTTATATTGTTGTGTATCAATTTTCGTTTTGACATTGGGAATAAAGTAAAGCTAAGTGTTTTGTTTATCTTAGATTCTTTATCACAAGTCATTTTCTGATGGATGTGGATGATGTTCCATTATTTTCATTGATCTAATACCTTTTCCCCGCTTCTGGTATATCTCTTTGGAGTTCTGTCATTTTGTTGTCATTATTATTAGTATGTCTTGTAATATACAACTAGTGTGAAAATAGCTACATTTTCAAGCTTACTGCTTTAGTAAATCCATTAGTATTTCCAGTTGCTGTAACTGGTACAGAACCTTATCATGATAAGGGCCATGTGTATAACTCATTGTTGTGATTGTGAACTCTGTGCTTTCTTCTGGAACAATCATAGAATTGTTACAAAATTTAGATATTCTGCCACCCATATGTTAATAAAAAAATTGATGTTGATATCATGCAATTGGTATTTTTTGGGCAGTATATTTTCTGTGTATGTGCCTTGGTATTTGGGACAGATAGGAAGTAGTATCTACATGATGCTTGGACATACTATCTGCTAAATGCACGTATGCAACTAATATATCTTCTATGAAATGCATGTCTTTTCTAGCTGGAAAGCTGAGACCATCAGAATTAATTTTTCCTTGAAATCATGATTTGCAGATGTTACTGTAATCTCAATTAATGAAGAGATAATGCATGATTTTCCTTTGCACGTGACCATTGTAGCTTGTTATCAATAAATCTCTGAATCGCTTCATTTTGGCCCATTTGCGCCACCTATCAGCTGTAAAATTATAGGACTGACATACATTTTAAAAAGACATCACTATATATGGGGTTGAAAGAAAACTTACGACTCGGTTCATTGTTTATCCCTATAAGTAGACTATATAATATATCCCATATGGCCATATGTGATTATATGTATATTCTTTCTTTTTCCCCTTAAATTAAGCTAACAAAATTCCTACTGTGATTGTAGATTCCTGGTTTTGCTCCTGCCAAAGGTTCTACCATAGAACACCAAAAGGAGATAGGCCTTTGGGCTGTAAAGCTTCCCTCGGCAGATGCTACTGTGGTACGAAGGACGCTCACAACTCTGACAGAGAACCCCCATGGCCTTCCTGGTGTCAATGAGGGTGCTGAACAGGCTGAGAGAAGGGAGAATTTCTGGTCTACAATAAAACCAGCACACTTTGGGGTCAAACTTGGGTCCAAGTCTTTCTTGGGTGTTCTCCGGTTTATTGGTGTTGGAGTTCTTATGGGGTTATTAGGTAGTTTTGATTTCGGGAGATCGCTTCTTTTAAAATTTCCATCTTTCTTTAGCCTTGGTTGGTTCAGAAAGAAGGGTCCAACTGCTGAGGAGGTGGCGGCTGCTTCATTCAAAATGTGGTTTGTGGGACAAGGATTTAGTGATAGCAGCCTGGCTTCAAAAGGGAAGGCAAAACCTGATATGCAAATCATAACAAGGTTAACAGGGCCAGAGATTGGTTATTTGACCACTCCAATTATACTGATCCAGTGTGCTCTCATTCTGCTAAAGCAACGCGATGACCTGCCAAAAGGAGGTGTTTTCCCACCTGGGATTGTGTTTGGCCCAACAGATCTTCAGGAGAGACTCCAGGAGAATGGTATATCCTTTGATGTCATTTCAAAGAGTACCCTCACTTCTTAAATGTTGTAGTATTGTGATAAAATAAAACTTAGTCTGAATTTCCGAGTTGTGTGACATAATAATTTGGAAGATTTCCTGTTAGATTGTTTACAAGTTTTTTCTTGCATCTGGCATAATCGGTTTAATATTGGCAAGTGTTGCCTGACCTTGGTGAGTTCTGATACCCCGACTTGAGTCGTCTTAATTGACAGAACTAGCTTTGAGCTGGACTACTAAAGTAATCAAACTTGCAAGGTGTATTAATTTTTTAAGTTGTACACAAACACCCAAAAGATGAGGCAGGGCTCTTTAAATCATGTAACTATTAGCAATCCCAATTTTATTGAAGTCGGTTATTGTGTCGATCCAGATGATTTAAAGGTGTTGCGGAAGATGCCTTTAGCTGGGGAAAGACAGTGTTTGATGTTTAATTGGGGTGAAAAAGATAATCACCTGTAAAGAAATACAAGGCAACATGGCCGGGATGAAGTCACTACAGTAAGAAACTAACACTCACTCGACGATTTTGTGCTTTTTGGTGTCTTTTTGTTGCGTTTCAAGACTTTCAAACAAACACAAACATCACAATTTACCATCAATGGTCATATTCGATAAATACATGTAAGTGTTATTTTGGTTAGTTGATAAATCTATATTAGCATAAAAACCCGTGCCACTAGCTTAGATTGTGATTTTAAACTAAATCATGCATTATCAATGTTATTTGACATATATGATTGTATATTTTTGATGTTCATAGATTTTTTTATTGTTAATGTTATGACTATGTCGTACTTGCTTAAATATGTTGAAGTTTATAATTTGAAAACTAATACGAGTAGTTTTGATAAATCATGTCTGTTTTTAATTTTATTGTGGATCATAGAATAGAATTAGAGTGTTCTATGGATGTTTTCTAATTAAGAAGACATTTTTAAAATTATAATCCTAAATTTTTTTCAGTTATTCAAAAATGATGCAATCATTTAGTTCATCTCCGACAATATTCAAGATAGAAACTAAATAGCCTTCAAGATGCCGCAGTATGAGATTGTAGGTTTTAGTACTGATTTTACTCAAAAGTTTTCCTAAATCTTCTAATACTCTACTCAGGCCTTGCGTTTTCAGTTCTTAAAACTTTCTTTGTAACTCTTTTATGCCTTTTCTTCTGACCTCTTGATTTTAAGCATTTTTTACCTTTATTTCTCTTCCCCTGTCTACCTAACTTTCAGAAAATAGGACAATGTAGCTAATTGACTTAAGTGGAACTACCTTGTGCCAAATCATTCTATTATTAAGTACGTTTGGTACCATTTCGATGTGTTTCAATTCATCCAAACAAACATTTTTTTTTTAACTCTGAACTTGAGAATTGATCAATTATGGATGAATAAATATTTTTTGCTTATATCATTGTAAGTTAAAATTGCTCATATGTCTTCTGAGTTCTGTCCGTGTTTTGACAATGAATTCATCCTTTATTTTTTTCAAAATACACATCTTTAATAATTAAAACACGGGTCATTTTTCTAGCAATTAACATAAATTTCTATTCTTTGCGGTTAATTTTTTTTCTAGGCATGGTTGCACATTTTTTTTCGTCTGTTACATTGTACTTACTTTAATTTATACATATAATTTGATTGATCGGAGACTATAATTTTAAATAACCGGGCTGTATAATGTGATTTGATCTGATCATAATGTATGATATGCAATATCATGTTTTTTTAAATTTGTTATGGACTATATATTTTAATATGTTTATTGTTTACACAAATTATTATCAAAATTTTAGAATATATAATTCATTTAATTGTTTTGTTGTACTATCTATTTATTTTTATTATCTCGCCTTTTACAATATTTTAACTCAAAACAAATAGTTTAATTTAAAATTCATTTGATAATAACAAAAAATGTGTCATATATATAATGCATCCGATCTAATTATAAATCTAGTCACTCCTATTATATATATATATATATATATATATACTGTCATATATGTACTTTAGTTCATTTAATTTTACTACTTTATTTAATTTATTAAAAACAACAATTTTATTCAAAATATAGTTTGGTAGTCGGTCGGTCAATACGACATTCATATTCTGATATTTGCACTTTAGTCCCTTTTCTTTTGCAATTTGACCTTAATTTATTAAAAAAAACAATTTTAATTAAATATATTTTTAATATATTGTTAAACACAAAACTCTTAAAACACAATTTAATCACGCTCAAACAGAAACACACACGTCAATTCAACATTAAGTTCAACAATCACATAAAACTATTCAAATTTAAGATGAACTTCAAATAAAGTAAATATAAATGTAAAATAAGAAGAATATGAATGTCGTATGCATCACACTGACTTTATACTTGTAGTATAGATAAGAACAAATAATTATAAATATCATGTATACATATTATCAATATGTGTTATTTAACAATGATTATTGTGTGTTAAATAAAGTAATCCTCGTTCGAGGATTGAGGCGGGTTCGACGAATGAGTTCATGTTCGGAGTCTCCCCGACCCCGAAGTGACCGATCGCCCATGTTAGGCTCAAGACATGTCTGAATACCACCATTAACAAGACTACATTATGTGACTATGTCACACTACATGACCTAGTGATTTCTATTACTGAGATATAATATAGGTCTATCTATGTACTTGTCTTGTTCTCATGAACATTAGCTTAATCATGTATGCTCAGAATTATAATGGGCTTAGCAAGTTTCTTGCATCTAGAATGTATATAGGTCATTGAATGATTGTCCTGGTAGAAGTTCAGAAATGTTCATGCAGCAGGATAGAGATGAATAAGGACCTGAAGAAATAAGTTGCAGAAATTTGACTAAGGCATTATATAGCAAAGTCAGAATAAAGCTATGTCGTGAAGTCACCAATATCCATGTCGTGAAGTGCTATATCGCATAGTCCAATTTGTACTATGTCGTGAAGTCCTCAGTGTTGATACCGCAAAGTCAAGATGTACTGGATCGTGAAGTCCTCAAACAGCCTATGTCGTGAAGTCCTCAAATAGCCTATGTCGCATAGTCCTCAAATGACCTATGTCGCATAGTCCTCAAAAAGCCTATGTCGCATAGTCCTCAAATGACCTATGTCGCATAGTCCTCAAAAACGCTAGATCGCGAAGTCCTCAAATGACCTATGTCGCAAAGTCCTCAAAGGCCATATCGCGTAGTCTTTACAAGTGACATCGCGTAGTCTGGAATGAAGTGGAGTTCACGATATCAACACTTAGCCGTTTACAACAAGACAAATAAAGGTACAAGATCAAAGTCAATGGAAACAAATACTGAAGCATTTGTTCTGGCAAGGTGGTCCAAAGAACAAACGGCAAATCTACAGCTAAACTTGGAGAGAAAGATAAGAGACAGGCAGCTACAGAAACGGGAAAGACTCCGAAAAGAAGGTGGTCTTTCCTGACACAGTTAACCTCTTATGGCAGAACAAGTGGTATCAGAGCAAGACTGTTAACGTACAAACATGAAAAGATCAACAATGAGTTCACAGAAACTGAGCAGTATAAAGATTCCTCCCTTCAACAAGGAGCACTACAGCTTATGGAAGAAGAATATGTTACTTTTCATCAAAGCTTCCAATCCCATGTATTTAGATATACTAAAGCATGGTCCCTTTATTCCAATGATTGAGATTGGTGAAACAACTGTAGGCACTGAGATAATACCAGCAAAGCATGTTCCTAAAGACCCCTCAAAATACACTGATCCTGAAAAGGAGAAAATAGCACTGGATGGACATCTCCAACTTATCATCTGTGAATCTATGGATTTCAACATGTATGGCACTGTTGCTCACTGTAGCAGTGCAAAGAAAATGTGGGATCTTATAGAAGTGCTATGTGTAGGAACTCCAGAAGTAAGAAAGAACAAAAAGCAGATTCTAGTATCTCAGTATGACGATTTCATGGCTCAGCCAAAGGAGGGAATCACATAAGTGTTTGAGAGGTTCAACAAGCTGATAAATGAACTCAAACTCTATGACAAACACTATGAGACAGAAGAGCTCAATATGAAGTTCTTACTAACTCTTCCAGATCACTTGGAACCAAGAATCTCTTCCCTTAAAGAAAGAGATCTAACAAAAATTGGTTTTGATGTGCTGTATGGTGTTTTGAAGACTTATGAGCTAGAATTGTTTCAAAAGAGGTCCATTCAAGCTAAACAAGGATTAATGGCAAATACTTTCTGTGCCCTTATTGCTGACAACTTAGGTCAAAGAATGGAATCTCTTAAAGTCATTCAAGTCAAGACTGAGGAACTGAAGGCTGAAGACAATGGTGATGAGACTCAAGTTGTCTATGATTTGCCTGAGGATGATGAGTTCTACAGCATAGATGAGCTGGACAAGATGGAAAACAAATCATTTGCATATATGGCTAGGAGATATCCTAACATAAGGTTTAAAAAGAGGCAGCCATTTAAGTCTAAGTTCAATGCTGGAAATGCTGGTGGTTCAAGTGGCTCAAACACCTTCAATAAAGGAAAAAGGATTGTTGGTGCTGTTAAAGGAGGATAAAAATCTGGGAGTGTGGATAGGTCCAAAATAAGATGTTATAATTGCAATGAACTTGGGCACTTTGCCATAGAATGCAAGAAGCCCAAACAAGTCAAAAAGGACAAAGCATACATAGAGCTTGAAACTAAATATGAAGCTCTACTCAAGAAACAACATGGTAAAGCTTTTATTGCTGAGGGAAAGTGTCGGGATGACTCTGATGAAGAAGAAGAACAGGAGTATTCAAACTATGCCTTAATGGCATTTTCTGATGATGGTGATTCCTCAAGTCAGGGCAACAGGAATAAAAGAGTCATTTGGATCTTGGACAGTGGATGCTCAAGTCACATGACTGGTGATATAGCCCTGCTATCACAATTTGAGGAGAAGGCTGTCCCATCAGTAACCTTTGGAAATGACAACATTGGTTATACAATGGGATATGGAAGTGTCAAATCTGGGAATGTCATTATTGAAGATGAAGCATTTGTTGAAGGACTAAAGCACAACCTCTTGAGTATTGGACAATTCACCAACAGGGGTTTCAAAGTGGAATTTGATGAAGATCATTGTCTAATCTCAAAAAGAGGAAGTGGTGAAGTTGTTCTAACTGGTGTGAAGAAAGGAAGCTTGTTTGTAGCTGATCTTAAGGCTGCAGACAAGGGAGAAATTTGTTGTTTCTACACTAAGACCACAAATGAAGAATTCTGGCTATGGCACAAGAAACTGTCTCACTTGAATGTTCATGCAATGAACTCTCTAACAAAGAGAGAACTCATCAGAGATATGCCTGCTTTGGAGTTTGTGCAAGATGGAGCATGTGAAGCATGCCAAAAAGGAAAGATTAAGAGATCAAGTCACAAGAACAAGTTGCTCAATTCAAACTCCAAGCCTCTGCAGCTAATTCACATGGATCTATTTGGCCCTGTGAATGTTATGTCCTTTTCCAAGAAGAAATATGCTCTAGTCATGGTTGATGATTATTCAAGACACACTTGGGTGGAATTTCTATTCTCCAAGGATGAAGCACCTCAAGTAATCATAGAGCATATTAAGAGAGTTGATAGTGAAGCACAAAGCACTGGTTCCTCTGTAGTTGCATTGAGAAGTGATAATGGAACTGAGTTTAGAAATTCAACATTGTATGAGTTTTGCAAAGATAAAGGAATTTCTCAACAATTTTCAGCTCCTAGAACTCCTCAGCAAAATGGAGTAGTTGAGAGAAAGAATAGAACTCTCATTGAAGCTGCAAGAACAATGTTGTTGGATGCAAAGCTACCTACTAGCTTTTGGGCTGATGCTGTTAACACAGCATGCTATGTGCAAAATAGAACATTGATCAATAAGAAGTCTGGAAAAACTCCTTACTCATTAATGACTGGCAAAAGAGCATCCTTCAAGCATCTTCATGTGTTTGGAAGAAAGTGTTTTGTGATGAAAGATACCTCTAAGCATGTTGGAAAATTTGATGCTAAGGCATTTGAAGGTATCTTCATTGGATACTCTCTGGAAAGGATAGCATACAGAGTGTTTGTACCTGAGCAACACAAAATTCTGGAAAGCATGGATGTTACCTTTGATGACAAGAAGACTCATGGACTTGCAACAAGTGAACAAGACAGTGTGCCATTAAGATTTAAAAATCAAGGATATCTTGAGGATTCTGAAAGTGAGGATGAACCACCTGTTCCAATTGTTCCACAAAATGAAACTCTTGAAGTTGATGATCTTCCTCAAACACCTGTGCAAGGGAACACAAACACATGGGGAGAAGAAGAGAATGCAACTGTAAATCAAAATGATCTTGGAACAATTCAAGGAAATGAACAGGGTCACACTAGAAAATGGGACAGAGCCCACATTAGGGATCAAATCATTGGAGATCCTGGTGAGGGAGTTAGAACAAGAAGGGCAACAATGAATACATGTCTGTATAGCTGCTTTTTGTCACAAGAAGAACCAAAAGTAATTGAAGAAGCTTTGAAGAATTCTGACTGGATTGTTGCAATGCAAGAAGAGTTGAATCAATTTGAGAAAAACAAAGTATGGGAACTTGTACCACCTCCAGAAGGAAAGAATGTTATTGACACCAAATGGGTGTTCAGGAACAAAATGGATGAAGAAGGAGTGGTAGTAAGAAACAAAGCAAGGTTGGTTGCCAAAGGATATTGTCAACAAGAGGGCATTGACTATGATGAGACATTTGCACCTGTAGCTAGACTGGAAGCCATCAGAATCTTCTTGGCTTTTGCAGCTCACTCAGATTTCAAGGTGTATCAAATGGATGTGAAAAGTGCATTTCTCAATGGTGATCTTGCTGAAGAAGTTTATGTGTCCCAACCACCTGGCTTTGAAAATGAAAATTTCTCAGACTCTGTGTATAGACTGCTCAAGGCACTCTATGGACTCAAACATGCACCTAAAGCATGGTATGAAACTCTATCTCAATTCCTTCTTGAGCATCAATTTACCAGGGGTACAATTGATAAAACCTTATTCTTCAAGAAGCATGGAAATGATATCATTCTAGTCCAAATTTATGTGGATGATATCATCTTTGGCTTTTCAAATGAAAAACTCTGTGAAAGGTTCTCTAAGTTGATGCAAAGCAAATATGAGATGAGTATGATGGGAGAGTTGACCTACTTCCTAGGTCTGCAAGTACATCAAAGGGAGGATGTCATCTTCATAAATCAATCAAAGTATGTCAAAGATCTTTTGAGGAAATGTAACAGCCCCAAATCCGGGGTCAGGGATTTAGGGTTGTCACAATCCATGTACTCCTTGCCTTACCTGTAATACTCACACCATTCATAATTTACCTGCTCATGACCCCACAACATATGTCACACACACACACACACACAGGTTAGAGTCTCAGAAACGACACAATACAACAATTGCGGAATAAATAACTTTTATTACAATACCCAAATGTCTTTTGAATCTGTTACTGATACAATTTCTAAGTATTGTTACATTACCAACTTAGCCTTCTGATGCTCACAATCCTCTTATACCATTCATGTCTATACATGAGTTGAATACCAAAAGCCGTAGCCTGATTCGATTGGTTCGTACTACTCTCGGGATCGCTGCTAGAAACTGCTTAATGGAAACGCCTTGCGAGGTATGTGCCGACCCATTAGCATCCTGCTTCGCTGCTATATAATATATATAAAACAATAGCAAGAGTGAGCGATAGCTCAGCAAGGAAATGAAAGTATGGCATAATTCTGCCTTTAACTCAACCCAGAATAAAGCGGGTATAAGACAATAATTTGTCAAAATATCTCGATACTGAAATTATATCCTTATCGGAATGTATTCCCAAAAACAGTACCATTATTGTACTTCAAATATCATTTTCATAATATTTCTGCAAACTTTTGCTATATTATGAACAAAGTTCTAGTATAATATAAAAGATGAGGTTCCAAAGTAAACCAATATAACCTTTCCAAAAATATCTGCTATGTAAGCAGAATATCAACACATAACTTAAAAGATGAAGTTATAAGGTGATTCAGTATAAACAACTCCCTTACCATAACTCATGTTATGTAAGGTATCCACAGAGTCATAACTCATAAAATAAAAGATGAAGTTGCATGGATTTATTGTAACTTTATTTTGAACACTTTTCGACCCTCTGCCAACATGACCGGTAAACCTGTACCACGGGTGTCATCCTTGGTCCCTTTCAATACATGTTGCAGAATCCCTCTGCCAACATGATCGGTAAACCTGTACCAATGGAGCCATCCGTGGTCCCTTTCAGTACATGTTGCAGAATTATCCAAAATGGATGATGAACTAATACTGGAGTTGCTACCGCGTCCGCTGTGCCTAACCTTACTATGATCAGTAGCAGGTCGCACCGCTCAAATAGTTTTCTACATGTAGATGGAAGTATCACGACGGCCTGACATTGTCTACCGCCTTACTATGACCTCCCGGCCCATTTGGGGCAATTAAATAGTTGGATGGGCCCACGCAACTTGACCACTTACACCACTCCTAGTTCAGATGAAATCCATGACTCTGAAACGTAAAGATCGTCCTCCTTTCCCCAAGTGTAACACTTGTTGATACGACTCCACTAAGTAGTTATATCTAGGTTGGAAAGGAAGATTCTCCAATATTTCCCAAGCTATGCTTGTTAATGGATATCGACTTGTTCCATGAATTTACCCCTCGATCATTGAGGTGGTAACACAACATTAGACTGGCAGTAATTAAATTGCTCCAAGAAAATATCTGTCCCTTGACAGTTTTTGAATTGAGAGTTTAAAAAGAGTAGTAGTCACTTAAATCAGGTTTCCCATATTTTTGATAGTTGAGCGAGCATTTAAATCTTCTTAAAAGACAGATTCAAATGGAAAAACAATGTTTTGGGAACCTCTTTTTGATTTGCAAATAGTTAATTGTATTTATTAAATAAGTAATCCTCAAATGAATATTTGAAAATAATATTCATTAAATAAGTAATCCTTAAATGAATATTTGAAAATAATATTCCTTAATTAAATAATCCTTAAATGAATATTTGAAAATAATATTCATTAAATAAATAATCCTTAAATGAATATTCGAAAGTAATATTCATTAAATAAATATCCTTAAATGAACATTTGAAAATAATATTCTTAAAGTCGATAATCCTCAAATGAATATAGATAATAATCCTTAAGTCAATAATCCTCAAATGAATATAAATAATATTCTTTAAGTTAATAATCCTCAAATGAATATAAATAATATTCTTTAAGTTAATAATCCTCAAATGAATATAAATAATATTCTTTAAGTTAATAATCCTCAAATGAATATAAATAATATTCTTTAAATAAATAATTAACCCTCGAATAACAGATACCCGATATCTTTATCGGAAAAATAATCATTTAAAATATACCGAAAATATATCTACTTCCGGTCTAAAGAATAAAATCATACGCCCTTTACCTAGGGCATTTATAAAAACCTGGCTTATAACTGATATCCCATATCTAGCTTATAAGCCAATTACCAAATCATTTCCAAGTAATAACATTCGAATGAGGTAATATTCAAATAACATTCCTCAAATCCTTTCCAGGTAATTAATACTTTCTAGAAATATAATTAATATTTAATAATAATATTCCTCAAGATGAATAGTACTCTGCCGCTGGAATCCCTCCGGGTTTCCACGACTATCTATATAACACAAATATCGACTCCCGGTCTAAAGTCGAAACAATAAACATGCTTTTATCTATAGAGCTACAAGGTATCCCGGTTCATAAGTACATTATCTCACAGCTCGTATATAAACCCAAGTCAAACTCTATTTTTATACAATATATAACATGTATCGCACAACTGTATAACTCCACACATGGCAACAACAGTAATATATAATCAATACTTCAAAGTATAGATTTAGAAAACTTGCCTGATGCTCGAGAAGTGATAGGGGTTCGCGACGATGCCGGACAATCTAGACAAAGTCAAAGAAAACGCACAATTAATCCCCTGGATAATCCACTTGTACTCAATGCTTAAACACGTAAGCGAAACACAACCAAGGTATTACTAGCTCGATATAGGCTCATACTAAGTCCATGTTTAGTCGACAATTACTTCAGTCGTAGGTTTAGTCCGAAATCGATCCTCGAATACAAGTTATACTTAACCATTTTCAACATTGGTTCCTAAGTCATGCTCTTAGTGGTTTTCACTTGCGCAACCTCGGCTAACACATTTTTATAAAATCGGAAAATAATGTTTTGGACTCGAAACCTTCGTAAAAACCTTCGTAACTGCCCTTGACACTTTAATACAAAATTTCATATTTTAAAACAACTCTTAAGGGTCTCAAACATAGCCACAAAGTTGGTACATTTCTGCAGTCTCATTCCTTGAACCACTTTCACTAAAATGGTCATATCTCATAAACCGTAAATCGTAATGACATGATTCTTGCGCTCACGTAAACTAGAAACAAATCTCTACACACTCATGTTCATAACTGAACCAAAAGAGGCAGTTAGGTTTTCTGATTCTAGGCAGTTTATAGAGTTACCGAAAATCGGGCATTACGACGGCTTAAAACCGAATAATCCTATTTTGTCACAACATAACCAAGCCACACCGGGCATACCATACATCTACAACCTCAACAAACAACCATCATACACCTCTAAGATCAGTGGGGAGGCTCAAATCCAACACCCATCATTTTACACATTCAAACAAATCCAAATAATCACTAAATCACTTAATCATGATCTTAACTTTACATGAACATCAAAACCACTTTAAAACTCATATAAAACTCAAAGGGGCAGAGGTTTATACCTTCCTCCAAGCTTGCTTGCTGCTATATTCCTTATGTAACCTTAGATCCTTGCTTAATACAACCTTTGGAAGCCACAAACTCAATATCAAAAGCAACAAAGCAAAATACAAGTTACTATTCATCATCTTCTCCAACTGTTACTCACTGAAATCGAAGGGTAAATCACAGAGGTGAGGTGAGCGCTTACCATGGTTGCGTAGAGCTTCTCGAGAGCTTCGATTTGAGTGGTGGAACGCCAAAAACGGACAACGGAATCTCAAGTTATAAGCATTTCTTTCTCCTCCATTTTCTTTCTTCTTCTCTCCCGAATTTTCTCTTCCTTTTTCTTTTTCTTCTTATCTTGTTTAATTACTTGATATTTATCCAATGTGGTGAGTCATCACCCTTGGTCTCTTCTTGTCTTGACACTTGGCAAGCATGCATTGGCTTGGAATAAAGTAGCTTTTCTGGTTCGTTTAATTTCGTAGAATGCTCGCAAGGTTTCTCGAGGGTTCTATCGAGGTATTTTACCGAAATCGTTCTCGATACTTCTAAATCATTTATCAAATCCATATCCATGGAATTAATAATTTAAATCCTTAAATATCCTCAAATAATAATTATTTAGTCCGTTTTTGGTGAAATTTCGGAGAAAACGAAAAATGCTATTTTTCCGATTCTGACAGCTTCTGCATTCTTTTATTTCCATCGTAGATCACTAATGCGACTTTGAAAGTTTATTATATCGTCCCGCATATAGGGTGGTCTGAAAAACTTTTAAATGAAGAGTTACTATTCATCAGTGGTTTTTCTATAATCCTTTGGATCAAAATCCGTTCCAATATTCCTGATCTATTTTCTCTTTACTCTTTGCACTTAGAAAACGTTCTAGTGCTTTCTCGGGCATACGCTATCTTGTTTACGGAGTTGTCGGATGTATTCCAGATATTGATTTGGATGACATAAAAATACTTTCCTTCCCTGGAGTATTGTATTCTTATCTTCCAGATTGATTGTTCTTATTTATATGTTCAGTCCATTCTTACTATTCTCAAAATGTTTGAAAACCGAAATTCATATTCATTTCATAACTTGATTCTCAAAGTCATTGCCACTATCCATATTTACATCAACATATAATAAAAGTTTTAATTCTACCCAAAATCTGGGGTCTTACAGTCTCTCCTCCTTAAAAGGATTCCGTCCCGGAATCACTCTGAAAACAAATGGGGATATCTTTCTAGCATCTCGCTCTCTAGCTCCCAAGTTGATTCTTCCACATTATGATTCCTCCATACCACTCTGGCTAGTTTGATGACCTTATTTCGGAGTACTTGTTCCTTTCGATCTATAATTTCCATTGGTTGCTCCACATAGCTCAAGTCTGGTTGTATGTCTACGTGCTCGTACTCTACATATACCGGGCATCTATAGTATACTGACGTAGCATTGACACATGAACCCCGTTATGACCATTCTACAAGTTTTGGGGGGTAAGGCTGGCTCGTAGGCCACCTTTCTGGCGCGTCTTAAATCTCAGATGGCCCAAAGAATATCGGGCTCACTTCCCTTTCTTTTCAAATCTCATTAATTCCTTCCTTGGAGATACCTTTAGCATCACGAATCTCTAACCTCATATTCTCTATCTTGTTTGCACAGAATTACACCAGCATAAACTTGTTTGCCATTCATCAACTTGCCATTTAGCTTATCAATAGCAGTACTATCTCTATACTCGCGGGCTTAGTCCGCATACTTTCTCTGTCTCTCTTGGTTGTCACTAGCCGCTTGTTGGTGAAATCTTTTGTCTTCCTAGTTTGTTGGACTAATTTGGGTTTTGCGTAAAATCTCATCCTTTAATTCCCGATCATTCGGAATCCATCTCTATCCCATTTTAATTAAGGGTATCAGCCACCACATTGGCCTTCCCCGGATGGTAGTGTATCTCACAGTCATAATTCTAGGTCAATTCTAGCCATTTCTCCATCTCACATTTTCTACTATCACGGATAACTCAAAGTCCATTCATTACATTCCATAAAAATTTGTGGGTGCATTAGTCAATCCCAAAATAACCTCGCTGAAAACTCGAAGTGTCTATTCCTGGTACGAATCGCAGTCTTGGGTATATCCTCGGATTTAACTTCCAACTGGTGATACCCAGTTCTTAAATAAAGTTGGAAATACACAGCGTCTTTCAGCTGGTCAAACAACCATTTACCCTAGGTAACGAGCACCTATTCTTAATGGTAATGCTTGCTCAACTCTCTATAGTCGATACACAATCTCCTACTACCATCTTTCTTTTCTTCTGTGTTCACAAACTCCGGAACAAACCTCGATAATTCGGAAAACTTGGCCTCATACTCGGTCACAGTCATGGTTTCTTGTTTTAACTCTTTAACGTTCATTTTCATCCGGGTCTCCATATATCTCCGAAAATTATTCCCCTAAATCAACACACGTTGCACCTCTCCTAAGTCACAATACTAGCTCCCTCTGACTCCATCGTCAGTACTTATCTTACTAACCCAGAGGTAGTGTCCATGGGTACACAACTCCTCCAACATCTCAATTCCACTATAGGGCATCTATCTAACACCGTTGTCATTGGAGTTCACGGCACATCGCTATTTCTTTCACATATATCGATTGACACGCTTTCCATTATCATAATATTCTTGGGAGAATAAACCAATTTCATTGATGTGTCACTAACATTCTATTCGTCTTAGGGATTCGCGCCTGACATAGGCGATTTCGTCGCGAATCTAATTCCTATCAGCGTATTTTTGACTTATTTGACCTGGTTGGCCTTCCCTTGAAATTCAATAAGGATAACAAAATTATGGGGCCTTGAAAAGACAGCTCCCCTATCAAGGAAAACGTCACACACTGGTGATCATAAGGTTATGAGTTTTAAGGTAACCTTATTGGAGGTAAGAGAATTTACCGAGAGATCAACATGATCATAAGAACTCAACGTTGTGTGCCTCAATTGAGACATTACTAAAGGTAATTAGCCTTCTTGTATTTCACAACTTACAAGTGATGGTGTCCCATCCGACTTCTATCACACAGACAGATAGTCCTTGTAGCCCCTATAAGTATAGGGTTGTTCGTCTCAGTGGAAGTTGAAAAGTATGAAAGCAATTCGAGATCAATTTAATGATTATCGCCTTTCGACAATATTTCTCAAAGGAACACCTTGGATTAAAATTGAACAGATTCCAAAGGTGCGGTTTTCCAAAGAAAATACAAAGAAAAGAATAACCACAAGATACTGGTACTTAACAAACAAGTGGTGATGTATCACCATAGGGTCATTCATTATTTGAAGAAAAGTGAAAGCTTAAATAACATCATTTGGCAGGGCTTCAAAAACCTGAAAGTAGGCATTGTGACAGCCTCTGGCACAAGTGAAACTGAATATGGTTTAGCACAAGTGTTATAAAATAACTTCGAAAAGGGAATATACCCTTTATCAGAATTCTTTCCTGGAGAGAGGTCAAGATAGATCATAGATTGGGGAGGTACCCCACATAATTTGCAAATGGGGAGGGTATTACCAAGGTCTCTACGGATGCCTTTTATGTCGGCTCCTCTAATGGATAATTGTTCCATTCCAAAGCTTTTCTTCTTCATGCATACCCTAAGGTGCTCGATACTTACATTATTGCCGACTCATAATAGTCGCTAAGGATTCAACCATCGACCTTTGCAACTGCAGGGAATTCTATTCGACTAGGCGCAAACATCTCAAGTAAGCGTTCTGTTCTATAAGAAGACTTCGATACTGTTGTCGCCCATAGCAATGACAATTCCTCATGTCGACTGGGCGGTACTCCGGAAGATCGTTAGAATCTACATGCTTAAATCTGGTCTCTATTTCAATCATCCTTATATCCAATATTCCTTCTCCCATATCAATCCCGTGTGCTACCTAAGCTTAACACTCTTGGCACAATAGCCTTTTCATTTGAGTCAATCCCGGAACTTCTCAGTCCGTCTTGGTCCTTAAATATATTTCGCCTTTACCGTCCAATCTCAACTTCATCATTTTATCTCTACAATCAATTATAGCAATCAGGGTCTGTCCACCAACCCATATAACAGCTATCTTACCCAATCCACAGGGTTCGCTCTAATTTCCACTCTCTTTGGTGACATTCTCTGGTAATCAGAAAGACAAGGTTTGCCAAAATTTGCTAAATTTCTTTCCAAAATCAGGGAAACTTGATCAATCTATTTACCTACTAATAATGCTCGGATCTGATCTCCGACCTTTCTGTTTTATCCTCATAATTCCTCCCTGGTTTCCTGAGGGTGGTAAATCTCGTTCTCGATTTCGCCTTAGCGTGCTTGTCTTACAATAACATTCGCATGGTACATGTACCCAAAATTCTCCTTGAGATAATAAAATCCCTCAATGATGTAATAGATACTCTTTCCAGTGGAATCGCTGGTCGTGGGGGATTGAAACCTCATAGCCAAAGCAATTCCTTTCACTATACTAGGCAACTAAGTACCCTTATTCGTTCGTGAAAATCTGGACATCTTGGTTCTTACGTATGCCACCTCCTTATGGGCAACTATAACCGACTACGAGTAACAGGTTTTGTTCAATTCGAATCAATCCACTGATACTGGCTATACTGCCTCTACCTCTTCTGCTTTGGAGACTCTACTCCATTTTCTTTATCATATCTCTTGATGAATCATAACGATCCTAAACTCTCGTATCAGCACTTATTTGACCTCCGAAGGTTCGTCCGGTCCTATTGTACGACCTCAAGTAACATACTACATCTTTATCAATCAGCACGTCCTCTACAAGATTCTTTCCTTGACCCACTATGGGGTCTTCCTCTAGATCCTCCTATGGATCTTCCTTTATCGGGTCTCCGTCCACTTCAAGGAACGCATCATCAATTGCCTACTCGAAGGCCTCGGGGTCTGGTATCTCAGAATCCCATCAAACTATAACTCATATGAATCGAGGTGACTAATCATGAAGTCCTAAGTACGGTTTCCCAGAAGAAGTCCCCTCTCGGGCTTCATCTTAAACAGTCAGGGTCGTGTCCTCTAACCCGACTACGAACTCAATTTAGGCTGTAGATGTTCTTATCATTATTAAGGGTATTGTAAGACTCGATCTCCTATCGTTTCTGAGGACTGTAACCTAACGCTCTGATACCATCTCTGTAACAGCCCCAAATCCGGGGTCAGGGATTTAGGGTTGTCACAATCCATGTACTCCTTGCCTTACCTGTAATACTCACACCATTCATAATTTACCTGCTCATGACCCCACAACATATGTCTCACACACACACACACACAGGTTAGAGTCTCAGAAACGACACAATACAACAATTGCGGAATAAATAACTTTTATTACAATACCCAAATGTCTTTTGAATCTGTTACTGATACAATTTCTAAGTATTGTTACATTACCAACTTAGCCTTCTGATGCTCACAATCCTCTTATACCATTCATGTCTATACATGAGTTGAATACCAAAAGCCGTAGCCTGATTCGATTGGTTCGTACTACTCTCGGGATCGCTGCTAGAAACTGCTTAATGGAAACGCCTTGCGAGGTATGTGCCGACCCATTAGCATCCTGCTTCGCTGCTATATAATATATATAAAACAATAGCAAGAGTGAGCGATAGCTCAGCAAGGAAATGAAAGTATGGCATAATTCTGCCTTTAACTCAACCCAGAATAAAGCGGGTATAAGACAATAATTTGTCAAAATATCTCGATACTGAAATTATATCCTTATCGGAATGTATTCCCAAAAACAGTACCATTATTGTACTTCAAATATCATTTTCATAATATTTCTGCAAACTTTTGCTATATTATGAACAAAGTTCTAGTATAATATAAAAGATGAGGTTCCAAAGTAAACCAATATAACCTTTCCAAAAATATCTGCTATGTAAGCAGAATATCAACACATAACTTAAAAGATGAAGTTATAAGGTGATTCAGTATAAACAACTCCCTTACCATAACTCATGTTATGTAAGGTATCCACAGAGTCATAACTCATAAAATAAAAGATGAAGTTGCATGGATTTATTGTAACTTTATTTTGAACACTTTTCGACCCTCTGCCAACATGACCGGTAAACCTGTACCACGGGTGTCATCCTTGGTCCCTTTCAATACATGTTGCAGAATCCCTCTGCCAACATGATCGGTAAACCTGTACCAATGGAGCCATCCGTGGTCCCTTTCAGTACATGTTGCAGAATTATCCAAAATGGATGATGAACTAATACTGGAGTTGCTACCGCGTCCGCTGTGCCTAACCTTACTATGATCAGTAGCAGGTCGCACCGCTCAAATAGTTTTCTACATGTAGATGGAAGTATCACGACGGCCTGACATTGTCTACCGCCTTACTATGACCTCCCGGCCCATTTGGGGCAATTAAATAGTTGGATGGGCCCACACAACTTGACCACTTACACCACTCCTAGTTCAGATGAAATCCATGACTCTGAAACGTAAAGATCGTCCTCCTTTCCCCAAGTGTAACACTTGTTGATACGACTCCACTAAGTAGTTATATCTAGGTTGGAAAGGAAGATTCTCCAATATTTCCCAAGCTATGCTTGTTAATGGATATCGACTTGTTCCATGAATTTACCCCTCGATCATTGAGGTGGTAACACAACATTAGACTGGCAGCAATTAAATTGCTCCAAGAAAATATCTGTCCCTTGACAGTTTTTGAATTGAGAGTTTAAAAAAAGTAGTAGTCACTTAAATCAGGTTTCCCATATTTTTGATAGTTGAGCGAGCATTTAAATCTTCTTAAAAGACAGATTCAAATGGAAAAACAATGTTTTGGGAACCTCTTTTTGATTTGCAAATAGTTAATTGTATTTATTAAATAAGTAATCCTCAAATGAATATTTGAAAATAATATTCATTAAATAAGTAATCCTTAAATGAATATTTGAAAATAATATTCCTTAATTAAATAATCCTTAAATGAATATTTGAAAATAATATTCATTAAATAAATAATCCTTAAATGAATATTCGAAAGTAATATTCATTAAATAAATATCCTTAAATGAACATTTGAAAATAATATTCTTAAAGTCGATAATCCTCAAATGAATATAGATAATAATCCTTAAGTCAATAATCCTCAAATGAATATAAATAATATTCTTTAAGTTAATAATCCTCAAATGAATATAAATAATATTCTTTAAGTTAATAATCCTCAAATGAATATAAATAATATTCTTTAAGTTAATAATCCTCAAATGAATATAAATAATATTCTTTAAATAAATAATTAACCCTCGAATAACAGATACCCGATATCTTTATCAGAAAAATAATCATTTAAAATATACCGAAAATATATCTACTTCCGGTCTAAAGAATAAAATCATACGCCCTTTACCTAGGGCATTTATAAAAACCTGGCTTATAACTGATATCCCATATCTAGCTTATAAGCCAATTACCAAATCATTTCCAAGTAATAACATTCGAATGAGGTAATATTCAAATAACATTCCTCAAATCCTTTCCAGGTAATTAATACTTTCTAGAAATATAATTAATATTTAATAATAATATTCCTCAAGATGAATAGTACTCTGCCGCTGGAATCCCTCCGGGTTTCCACGACTATCTATATAACACAAATATCGACTCCCGGTCTAAAGTCGAAACAATAAACATGCTTTTATCTATAGAGCTACAAGGTATCCCGGTTCATAAGTACATTATCTCACAGCTCGTATATAAACCCAAGTCAAACTCTATTTTTATACAATATATAACATGTATCGCACAACTGTATAACTCCACACATGGCAACAACAGTAATATATAATCTATACTTCAAAGTATAGATTTAGAAAACTTGCCTGATGCTCGAGAAGTGATAGGGGTTCGCGACGATGCCGGACAATCTAGACAAAGTCAAAGAAAACGCACAATTAATCCCCTGGATAATCCACTTGTACTCAATGCTTAAACACGTAAGCGAAACACAACCAAGGCATTACTAGCTCGATATAGGCTCATACTAAGTCCATGTTTAGTCGACAATTACTTCAGTCGTAGGTTTAGTCCGAAATCGATCCTCGAATACAAGTTATACTTAACCATTTTCAACATTGGTTCCTAAGTCATGCTCTTAGTGGTTTTCACTTGCGCAACCTCGGCTAACACATTTTTATAAAATCGGAAAATAATGTTTTGGACTCGAAACCTTCGTAAAAACCTTCGTAACTGCCCTTGACACTTTAATACAAAATTTCATATTTTAAAACAACTCTTAAGGGTCTCAAACATAGCCACAAAGTTGGTACATTTCTGCAGTCTCATTCCTTGAACCACTTTCACTAAAATGGTCATATCTCATAAACCGTAAATCGTAATGACATGATTCTTGCGCTCACGTAAACTAGAAACAAATCTCTACACACTCATGTTCATAACTGAACCAAAAGAGGCAGTTAGGTTTTCTGATTCTAGGCAGTTTATAGAGTTACCGAAAATCGGGCATTACGACGGCTTAAAACCGAATAATCCTATTTTGTCACAACATAACCAAGCCACACCGGGCATACCATACATCTACAACCTCAACAAACAACCATCATACACCTCTAAGATCAGTGGGGAGGCTCAAATCCAACACCCATCATTTTACACATTCAAACAAATCCAAATAATCACTAAATCACTTAATCATGATCTTAACTTTACATGAACATCAAAACCACTTTAAAACTCATATAAAACTCAAAGGGACAGATGTTTATACCTTCCTCCAAGCTTGCTTGCTGCTATATTCCTTATGTAACCTTAGATCCTTGCTTAATACAACCTTTGGAAGCCACAAACTCAATATCAAAAGCAACAAAGCAAAATACAAGTTACTATTCATCATCTTCTCCAACTGTTACTCACTGAAATCGAAGGGTAAATCACAGAGGTGAGGTGAGCGCTTACCATGGTTGCGTAGAGCTTCTCGAGAGCTTCGATTTGAGTGGTGGAACGCCAAAAACGGACAACGGAATCTCAAGTTATAAGCATTTCTTTCTCCTCCATTTTCTTTCTTCTTCTCTCCCGAATTTTCTCTTCCTTTTTCTTTTTCTTCTTATCTTGTTTAATTACTTGATATTTATCCAATGTGGTGAGTCATCACCCTTGGTCTCTTCTTGTCTTGACACTTGGCAAGCATGCATTGGCTTGGAATAAAGTAGCTTTTCTGGTTCGTTTAATTTCGTAGAATGCTCGCAAGGTTTCTCGAGGGTTCTATCGAGGTATTTTACCGAAATCGTTCTCGATACTTCTAAATCATTTATCAAATCCATATCCATGGAATTAATAATTTAAATCCTTAAATATCCTCAAATAATAATTATTTAGTCCGTTTTTGGTGAAATTTCGGAGAAAACGAAAAATGCTATTTTTCCGATTCTGACAGCTTCTGCATTCTTTTATTTCCATCGTAGATCACTAATGCGACTTTGAAAGTTTATTATATCGTCCCGCATATAGGGTGGTCTGAAAAACTTTTAAATGAAGAGTTACTATTCATCAGTGGTTTTTCTATAATCCTTTGGATCAAAATCCGTTCCAATATTCCTGATCTATTTTCTCTTTACTCTTTGCACTTAGAAAACGTTCTAGTGCTTTCTCGGGCATACGCTATCTTGTTTACGGAGTTGTCGGATGTATTCCAGATATTGATTTGGATGACATAAAAATACTTTCCTTCCCTGGAGTATTGTATTCTTATCTTCCAGATTGATTGTTCTTATTTATATGTTCAGTCCATTCTTACTATTCTCAAAATGTTTGAAAACCGAAATTCATATTCATTTCATAACTTGATTCTCAAAGTCATTGCCACTATCCATATTTACATCAACATATAATAAAAGTTTTAATTCTACCCAAAATCTGGGGTCTTACAGGAAATATGGTTTGGAAGACTCATCCCCTGCAAAAACTCCCATGTACACTGCTATCAAACTTGATGAAGACAAGAAAGGTAAGAGAGTTGACATCAAGGTTTACAGAGGCATGGTTGGATCATTACTCTATCTCACAGCTAGCAAGCCTGATATCATGTTTGCCACATGCCTTTGTGCAAAGTTTCAATCTGATCCCAAGGAATCTCATATGATGGCTATCAAAAGAATCTTCAGGTATCTGAAAGGGACTCCTGATCTTGGTCTATGGTATCCAAAAGGCACTGGGTTCAACCTGGTTGGTTACACAGATTCTGATTATGCTGGATGCAGAATTGACAGGAAGAGCACCTCTGGAAGCTGCCAATTCTTAGGTCAAAGGTTAGTGTCCTGGTTCAGTAAGAAACAACAATCCACAGCAACATCCACAGCTGAGGCTGAATATATTGCTGCTGAAAGCTGCTGTGCTCAATTGCTTTTGATTAGAAATCAACTCATGGATTATGGACTAGTGTTGGAACACATTCCTTTGATGTGTGATAATACTAGTGCAATATCCATAGTTGCCAATCCTGTTAATCATTCTACTACAAAGCACATTGAGATCATGTACCATTTCATTAGGGAACATGCTGCAAATGGTACCATAGAAGTCTCTTATATTCCAACTGAGAAACAATTAGCTGACATATTTAATAAACCTCTAAATGAAGCTGTCTTCAACAGACTTGTGAGTGAAATTGGAATGCTCAATCCTTCATTTAGTTGTTCTAAGTAAATATGCTAGTTAATTGGTGCAGCAGTAAATTTTCACTGTATTAAAATGCTCTATTCATTTGGAGTGAAAATTAGCTGAGATATGATTTATAAATATTTCAGTATTTTAATGCAGATTTTTCAAATCATACATTTCTGAGTAGTTATGAGTTTTTTAAGACATCTCTACATAGGTGATCTTGAGAGTTCACGACTTAGTTCAAATCAAACAGACTTATAACGTAAACTGTTGAAACTGTGAGACTTCGCGATATAGTTCACTTCATGAGTTTGCGATATAGTTCATTTCATGACTTCGTGACTTAGAATAACTATATCGACAAGTCTCCATATTTGACAGAATTTTGATTTAAATTAATTT
This sequence comes from Heracleum sosnowskyi, assembly GCA_030848705.1. Taxonomy (NCBI): domain Eukaryota; kingdom Viridiplantae; phylum Streptophyta; class Magnoliopsida; order Apiales; family Apiaceae; genus Heracleum; species Heracleum sosnowskyi. The sequence continues at coordinate 43,871,565 of CM061239.1, read as the reverse complement.
TATTTCAATTTTTGATTTAAGTCTCACAAAATGCTTAAAATTTCAAAAAGAGAGTTTTAGACAGGGTATTTACACTATATCGCAAAGTCATCCAAATCCTTCCATCCTCAAGACTTTGCGACATAGTTCATTTCTGGACTCTGCGATATACTTTGCAAGACTTTGCGGTACAGGCCATTTTGAGACTTCGCGACATACAAATAGCCTGTACATATTCATAACTCCATATCACAGTGTCTCTATCATATAAATACTCTTTTCTAACCGTTCACAACTCTTCATCATGTCTACTACTCTCAATTCTCAAACTTAAACTCAAACTCTCTTCTCTCTTCTTCATTCTCAATTTCAAATGGCACCCAAATCTCAAACAGTATCGTCCTCAAACCCTTTAACCATTCTCAAATAAACCAATCTTCTCACCATTCCATATGAAACCGAGGCAAACCCAAGGTACAAGTGCTTTGTACGCTTTCTGAACACCTCATATCTTCGTCAGGCGCTGACAATGAATCCACCCATGTATGTTGATATCCTTGAGGCGTTTTGGAGAACGGCCACTTGCACTTTACTGGCGAGGGAGGATGGCACTTCATTCTATGAAGTAACATGCAGTATTGGAGGAAAGGAGTTGGTATTTGGGGAGAAAGAAGTAAATGAAACATTTGATTTTAAGACGGAGGGGCATGATGCTGAAGCCAGTGACAAGGAAATGGTGGATTTCTTGACACTGATAAAGTATGCTGATGAGATAGATATGGGGAAGCTAACCAAGAAGCATGTAAGGAGGGAGTGGTCGTTCTTGTTTGATGCTCTGCAGAAGGTGTTTCTGTGCAGAAAGACTGGGTGGGATCAAATCAGCCACATTGCAGTGAGGCTTGTTCATTCTCTGGCATACAACCAGGAAATCAATGTAGGAGCAATCATTGTAAGGGAGTTGGCTCAAAGGTTAGGTAAGTCTCCACGCGACAGAGGTACTGAAATCTTCTATCCTCGTTTTCTTCAATGCATTTTAAATCATTTAGATCCTCATTTGCATGAATTAGAAGGGATAGACACAACAAAGTTGGCTTATCCTAAGTCCATGTCCAAAGTTCTATTTGGTACATTGGACACTAGGAATCAAGTTGATGTAATTTTGAGTGTGACAGATCATATGCAAAACACATTCAAAACTTACACACTTGATCAACCCATATATCATGAACTCTCTTGGAAAGTAAAGGCTAAGGTTGATGAAGCTACAGAGTCTAACCCAAGCCTTCCTAACCCATCCAATGATCCCCCTGCAAACAGTACAATAGTAATTAGGGAGCCAAGTGCACCAGTCTCTCAAAAGATTGGTGTTACTAAAAAGAAGACAAAGAAGATAGCCCTTGTTGTAATCAATGAAACTGTAGATTTAGGAAGTGAGGAACCTAAGTCACAGCTCACAAGACAAAAGAAGAAATCCAAATCTATAGCCACCACTGAATCCTCCCAACAGGATTTAGATGTGCAAAAAGGGGTACACCTATTACTGTCAATGTCCTCTGAACAGGGCATTGGTATTGAAAAGAGTAGCCTCCCCACTACAATCTGTAAAGAGTCTGCACAGGGTCAATAGCTCACTCTTGACCCTAGTGGAAATAAGGGTGATGGTACACAGAGTGGAGAGCACATCACAATTGAAACTCCTCCTATTTCTCAGGGGGAGTTGCCAAAATCTGATCTACACCACACTTCTCTTCTAGAATCTACATCTAATATTTCTTCTCAACAGAATAGTCATTCTCATGACATTTCTGCACTTGATCAATCACAATCCAAATCTGTGATTGAGCCAACCTCAAGTGACATGGTGCTTGACACTGTGCTCACCACCCAGGAACCACATTCAGTTGGTCAGGGAATACATGCTGGGGCATATCCTAATGACACCAACAACAACATAGAGGATTCACCAGTTCTTACTGGAGACTCTATGCCAGACTCTCCATTCCTTATGGACATGGACCAGCCTTCACAGGCAAATAGAGATGATGCTGTAACTCATCCCATTTCAATGGAGACAGCATCAGACTCTACAGTCATTCCAAGACTGGAGGAAACTCAAACATCTACCCCCCCTGAAGTGCCAAACACTAGCTCTCACTTGGCTCAGGCCACCATGACAGAATGGCTGAAACCTGTGCAAAATGACAGGACTTCAGGATCATCCCCTGTGCCACCACAATTGACGGAAGAAGAACTGCAAAATCTTCATGTGGCACAGATAGATGAGTTCTCAAAAATTGCCCAACATCTCCTCACAGCTGGACTCCCAAATCAAGACTATGAAACTATTTTGCTCTGTCACAAGGAGGATGTTGAGGCTCAGACAGAAAAGATTGTGGATGAATCCCAACAGGATGGAAATGTGGATGCCTGGTTGGATGCTAAGAGGTCAGTGAAGCTAAAGGATGCACTAGCCTATCTCAGGGAAGACTATCTCACAGCTCTAGGATCCAATGCCAAGGGTCTTTATCTTGCAGATATCTATGAGGCAGTTAATGAGGTGTATAAAAGTCAATTGAAGGCTCTGCACTATCTTGGGAAAGGTCTTCAATCAGAGGTCTCAACTATCAAAGAGGAAATTGACCAATCTATGATTCAGCTAAGGAATGATTACCTCTCTGATTTTCCCAAGGTGGATGGCATCCTCAAAGAAGTCAGGAAGACCACTCAGCAAGTGTCTACAATGGATCTCTCTCTAGCTATGGTGGCTGACAATTTGAAGAGAATGTCCACCAAGTTAGACAACCAACTGCAGTCTAACATCAATATCAATTCTATGCTCTCAGTGCTGTGGAAAAACCTGTATGGTGACAAACTGGTGGATGAGGTTCCTGTCTCCAATATTACTAAATTTGAGTTCTCTAAGCTCAAGGACCAGGCCCTCAATCCTTTCAAGTCTGAGCAGCTGTTTTCCAAGGTTGAAAGGTTGGAGAAGGAAGTGGCATCCTTGAAATCTGAAAACCAAGGGATTACTCATTCCTTGGAGCTCCTAAATGCCAAAATGGATGACCAAACCAACTCAACTTCTAACATTCTGTTGGTCCAACAACAAATGATCACCTCTACGATGAGAAGCATGAACCTGCCTATTCCTGGAGAAACTCAAGACATCTTGTCTGATTCGAAGCCTAAGGGGGGAAAAGGAAAAGGAAAGGGGGTTAATGTGGAAAACAGAGGGGGAGTACCTGCCAAGCAACAGAAGCTTAAGGGCAAAATCATTGAAGAAATCATCAAGCCAATCACTCTTCCCTCTGTGGATGTCATCAATGAGCAATGTCAAAGAAGCACTATCACTACTACTTTCTATCCATCCACTATGCCAAAGAACATTTCAGCTCCTCAACCAACTTCTGATGCCAAACCTATCAAAGCTGCCATTATCACTGAGGCCAAGCTACATGAAGTTTCCAACTCTCACATCTATCATGATGAGGCCTTCCTGGAGTTTCTGAAAGCCATCTACAGCAGTGCTCAAGAAGATACAAGAATCTACAGAGAAAAGATCAAGGAAAGCATCAAGTACTTCACTGTGGCAGTCAGGAAAATCAAGGATGTTCATCTAAGAGAAATTATCATGGTATCCAAGGATAATTACATGTGGCATCTATCCTTTCAAACTCTAGAGAAACTGAGGTTTACTGAGTTGACCGTAATTCTGGAATTGATTGAAAAGCATGGGGAGAACAACAGGAGGCTACATGATGACTTGCAGATAGACCAATATCAAAGATTGCCTGAAGTTATCTCTAACCCAAGGACAATAATTTTCCAAAGTCTAACTCAACCCAACAGTATTGACCAACTGGTGATTCCTGCAAACTTGACAATGAAGAACAATGCCAAAATCAATCAAGTGTTGCAGATGCTGAGATCCAAGAAAGGAGTAAGAACAACTAAAGAGCTTGAAATGATTCAAATTCTACAATCTTTCTTGATTCATGGAACCATTCCTGAGTCACTCAAGGAAAGAAGCAAGAAGAAAGATGATGAGGGGGATGATGAAGAGAAAACCTATAAAAGGAGATCTCAAACAAGGAGCAATAAGGATGGAGCAAGTGACAGCAGCAAGAGGAAATCATCAAAGAGATCAAAAGATGCTGGTGAAGACAAGGACCCCAAGGGAAATAAAGAAACTGTCAAGAAGACAAGGAGTGGAAATCAGCAAGTCAAGGACATTTCTAGCAGTGCCTTAACCACAACACAAGACTCTAAGTCTAGGGTGGGTACTGTTAGTAATGATCCTCCAAAATTTTTACCCAAGACTTCTGAACCTGATTTGCCACAGAAGAAAGTTGAAGCCACAAAGGAAAAATCAAGAAGACACTTCCACAAAGTCACAGCTAGTGGAGTGTTACAGTGGATGAAAGGGAAAGGGATGAAGCTACTTCCAAATGATGTGGCACTGAAGACTAACTCTCCCTGCTCCAGAAAGCTACCTCAAATGAAGCACTTGAAGATCAAGAGTGTAGCCAAAAGGAAAAGGATAACAAAGAAGAATGGGGTAATCACTAATGTAGTAGGGATCAAAGTACTTCCTCTGGATGAAGATTATGATGAAGATGCCCTAGCATTTTTGAGAGCTCAAACAATCTTTGAAGTCAAGGTGAAGCTAGATCATCTAGAGATCAAATATACTGATGGAAGAGAAAGAGAAATGAAGCAAGGAGGCTGGCAATACTTCTCACAGTATGAACTTGAAAGAAGAAATGCTCTGCTGAATTTTGAAGAAAAGGAGGAGAGATTGTGGAAAATAGAGGTTGCCAGATTCATGAAGATGCACTCTGATTATGAAGAAAATCTAAGAAAGCTGAATGAAGAAAAGAGGCGCTTGAAAGAAAAGGAGATGGCTAAAATGGAGGAAAGAGCAAAGGAGCTGAGGGAGAAAGGGCTGTGCAGGGTAAAACAAAATCCTTATATTGTGGAGTACAAAAATCATTATGGAGGAAAAATCAAGATAAGGATGGAGTTTATTGATTCATATGTGGAAAGTGCCCTTAGAACAACAGTTGAAGATTTAGAAGGCTCTCCTCTCATAGAAGAGTTGATTGCAAGAGATGAAATTCTAATGGCCATTTATGATGCAAAGAAGAATGAAGAAATAAGGAAGAAGAAAGTCTATGATGATTTCCTAGAGAAACAATTGGGAACTGAAGCTATGTAGCTCAAGGAGAAATTCTGTAAGGCTAAGTTTCCAAGTTGTTATCAAATTCTGTTCATCTTTTTATCTTCTTTATATCTGTTTCTTTTTATGTTAGTTAGGCTTGTTATCAGACATGAAATTGTGCCTAAGGGTCTTACTCACAATTTGGGGGAGATTGTTAGGCTCAAGACATGTCTGAATACCACCATTAACAAGCCTACATTATGTGACTATGTCACAGTACATGACCTAGTGATTTCTATCACTGGGATATAGTATAGGTCTCTCTATGTACTTGTCTTGTTCTCATGAACATTAGCTTAATCATGTATGCTCAGAATTATAATGGACTTAGCAAGTTTCTTGCTTCTAGAATGTATATAGGCCATTGAATGATTGTCCTGGTAGAAGTTCAGAAATGTTCATGCAGCAAGATAGAGATGAATAAGGCCCTGAAGAAATAAGTTACAGAAATTTGACTAAGGCATTATATAGCAAAGTCAGAATAAAGCTATGTCGTGAAGTCACCAATATCCATGTCGTGAAGTGCTATATCGCATAGTCCAATTTGTACTATGTCGTGAAGTCCTCAAGACTCATGTCGTGAAGTGTTGAAGTCAGCAAAGTCAAAATGTCTATATCGTGAAGTCCTCAAACAGCCTATGTCGTGAAGTCCTCAAATAGCCTATGTCGCATAGTCCTCAAATGACCTATGTCGCATAGTCCTCAAAAAGCCTATGTCGCATAGTCCTCAAATGACCTATGTCGCATAGTCCTCAAAAAGGCTAGATCGCGAAGTCCTCAAATGACCTATGTCGCAAAGTCCTCAAAGGCCATATCGCGTAGTCTTTACAAGTGACATCGCGTAGTCTGGAATGAAGTGGAGTTCACGATATCAACACTTAGCCGTTTACAACAAGACAAATGAAGGTACAAGATCAAAGTCAATGGAGACAAATACTGAAGCATTTGTTCTGGCAAGGTGGTCCAAAGAACAAATGGCAAATCTACAGCTAAACTTGGAGAGAAAGATAAGAGACAAGCAGCTACAGAAACGGGAAAGACTCCGAAAAGCATGTGGTCCTTCCTGACACAGTTAACCTCTTATGGCATAACAAGTTGGACGAACAGTGAGGGTAACAGTGTAAATAGGTGTGTGTACTAGTTTGTATAGGATTTATATATATCATGCACACCCTATTGTTAGCTATAAGAGAGATGCACATTGTTTTATCTTAAGCACTCTTTTCTCTGTAAGCAAAACAAGATACAAACTGTTCTTGTTTAGAAGCCAGAAATTCAGTTGTGAAATTCGGGAAAGCTATAGTATTTGATTTGCTTAATACAAAGTAGATTAAAGTGATTGTGTGTGTTGTTTATTTTCTACATATTACTTAGCATAATCATATACAGCTTATTTAGTTTTCAAGAATTGAAAAATATCAAAACTATCCATTCACCCCCCTCTGTCTAATTTCTAAGTGATATTCATTACTAACAGCCCATGCCTAAATTATTGTCTAATTTTTACACATGTTTTAACACTAATTTGATTAATTTAAAAATAAATAAGTCATAAATATGTAAATAAACTACTTGTAATATGTTATTTATGTTATATCAACATTTAATAATACATTTTATATATTAAATATTTGAATAATTCAAATATATTGCGTAGTACAAGAAAAGTTCGACTCTGATGCAAGAAAATAGAATATATTATAGCTACCGATACATATACAAAATATTTGTTTAGTTAAAAGAAAGATAAAAAACACCACACATAATATTGTTTTTAAAACGTAATATTAATATTTTATAAGACTAGAAGTATATATGATTCTGTATGATATTTTAAGTATTAAAAAAATAAAATTTAATAACTATTATAAATCACCTTAATTTTTACTCAAAAATTTAAATAATAATAAATATAGGATAAGAAAGATGTGAGGTTTATGTCATATGATTTTTAGCTCAAAATCAAAAGGAATCATGTAACTCAATGGTTATAAGGATGACTTCTTTAGCGAATGTCAGGGGTTCGATCCTTGACTAAAACATTATTTACTCAATTTTTTCCTCCAGATAAGAGAGTAGTGGCATGACATGTAATTTCGTAATATATAAGGGTAAAATGGTAACTTCACAGGGGGTTTATTGGCTCAAAATGTCCTTAAATTATCTGCTTGTTCTCCTATTATATATAGAAGAGATTATTATATGATTAAACATGTTAGACCAAAATTGCATGATAATGTATTTTTGAATTTTTTTTTTAACGAAAATGAAGAGATATATTAATTCGGACAATCAGCCAAAATAAAGTTCATCAATTCGATAGGAACAGACCTCCTATCAAAATTAGGATCTATCAAAACTACGATTAGAATATAAATATGATGTTCTAGCTAACTGGTGAGCCACCATATTTGCAGACCGTCTAATGAAGTACAAAGAAACTTTGTTTAAATGACTAATACTATGCCGGCACTCCTTCACAATGCGACCAAAAGGCGATCTCATGGCCATACTGCTTCAAATGGAACCAACCAGCAAACACAAATATCAGTTGTTAAATCTATAAGAATATTTTTTCATAAAATGTGATTTAGAAAAATACAGGCTGAAAGAAAAGGAACCACTTTTGTATATTAATATTTTAGACACACATTCATCATGCATATATATTACACAATTAGCACTAAAATATATAATTAAGACAAGGATTTTACAGAACAAACACAAATATACATACAAAGTATGTAGAATACTATACGTAGACAACATCAGTAGTAATAAAGATGAACAAGTGGGGTTTTAAGATTACCTGGTAAGAAGCGATCTTGGTGATGAATTGGTGTCAAGCAAACCCCTTAAATAAAGTTTTTCATTCAGTAATTATGTATACTAGGAATATGCCCGTGCTTCGCATACGGAACGATATTTGTTTTAATATAATTTCTAATTTTATATCTTGACTTTATATAAGTGATTTGTTATATTATATTTATATTATGACATATATTATGGCATTGATTTTGTTCTCTTTGACAAACATACTAAGAATATTACACGTTAGTGCAATTGTAACGTTCACTTCAAAGTAACAATATCACACGTCATTCTCAGAGTAGTAATATTATACGTCCATTTCAAAGTAATGTTGAGGTCGTATTTAATTACGTCCTTCTCAGAGTAATAAGATTATACGTCCATCTCAAAGTAACGTTGAGGTCGTACTTAATTACGTCCTTCTCAGAGTAATAATATTATACGTCCATCTCAAAGTAATGTTGAGGTCGTACTTAATTTTCGTTAATACGAAACATAAAACATTTGAATGAAATTTAAACAAATGAAAAATCAGAAATGGTAGGATTGAAGTCATTAAATCCTTTGATGACATGAATAACACATTGAAATGATTCTAAGATTTGAAAAACATAATAACTGAATCCTACCAATCATAATATTCGATATCTTGAACGGAAGAAAGCAGTATCTTGAAAAGAATAAGCTGCAATTTGCAATGCACACATTTGGTTTCCCACAAATGCTTCATCTTTAGCTGTTTGCCCCAAATTTCTCCATCATGTCGATAGTTTCCATAAACTGTTTTATCACAGAGCGCCTCCCATAGCTCGTCCGAGTAAGGAAGACCATCTATCTGGTACATTGGGTCAGGATTTCTGGCATTTGGGCACAATTTATAAATTGGCAGAAGTTTCTGTTTATTGGATATGTAAGAATATCTGTCTTCGAGTAACCTCATCAGTTGTAGCAGGTTATTTCTCATATGGGAAGTTTTGAAAAAGGAATACATTTCTTCAGATGTCTTCATTACATCGAAAGGTCTGTATATTGCTTTAAAGAACAAAAAGCAGAATGATGATGGAAAATGATTACCTGCAAGTTGGGATAAAACATTAAGGTGGTGTTGAACGTCATGCTTCCTGAAAAGATTATCAACTGAGTTGTAGAACATAGCTTGTTGAACTTTGTTCTTAACAGCAAAACCAATAAACCCACTAAACTGGTAACGTGTTGCTTCATAATCATGTCGATGAAATTTGTATAGTGAATCCCATTCAAGCTTTTCCAGGACATCCTTGATTCTGTGTGTTGTTTGCTTAGTTACCCATGCCATCAGAAATTTTGAGAAGGTATTGAAATCACGAATACCAAATATAATGAAATTGAAGATCAAGCTCATCTCATCTGATGGAAGACTGAGTATATTATCATTCACCATTGTTATGATTAATAGGAAATATATGAGTAGGATGGTAATATGTGGTGTGATTAAGGGAAAATGTTTGATGAGAAAGTGGACAATCAAGAACAATGTCAAGTTAAGTATTGGAGAATATGGTGAGTTGTAGTTAATGTATCTGTCTCTGACATTGCATCAAATACATGAAAGCTGCATATAAACTTTTAGTATTCTCAATAAATGCTTGATATTTTGATGTTTGTTAGCTGTATCTCCATGTTGTTGCTATAATTTATATTACCTATTAGGCATCATACTATTTGGAGAAAATAACAAAATTTCTTAAAAATATGTGACAATAACCTGATATGATAGTATGTAGTATTCTATAATGGATAATTTAATAAAAATATTATTATATGATGAATCCTTTGTTTACTTATTTTTTTTTTTTACTTAATTACACTTACATATCTATAAAAAACAATTTAAAATATGTTATACTGGAAGATGTTTCTGTTAAAATTTAAAGACATCATTAGAGAATACAAACGTCTAAAATTTCTAATTTAAAATTTAGTGTGACAATGGGCTGTTTTTATTTAAACATATATTCTATTTTTGCACATACAACACAATCTCAACACCACATTGAGATCTAAACACCACTACATTTTAACTATATTTATGTTAGGTCCCGAAGTATCGTAGAAGGGGGGGTTGAATACGATACTCACAAATAATTCAATTTCGTTCGCGGATAATTCATTCAGTTCTATAACGAAATCAAACACACCAAACCAAACCAAAAGTCGGGGAATATATCGTTTTATAAATATAAACCTCGAGGGGTGCTACAATTTCTAATCCGTAGATTAGCTTCAATGAGTTCTAGGCTATTCATAATCAATACTTTGATCGAATTCTGAGCACTATAAATTTCTATGATCTTCTCCGGCTCAGAGTTCTCTCTCCGTAATTGCTACTATGAAAAATAGCCAGACTGAAGAAGACACTACCTCCTCTATATAATTGTAGTCTTTGTTTTTAGAAAAACCATCGAACTAAATTAATTGAATTAATCTTGGCCGTTGGATCTTCATCAACCTGACAAACAAATAAACTTTTCACCTGCTCCTTCAAATAGAAAACTATCGAATGAGAGAATTAATATTCCATTCGATAGTTTTTTTTAATAAAACTATCGAACAAAAGACTACCTAACTTCCATTCTTTTGTTTTCTAAAATGAAAAATATCGAATGACTAAAGTAGATATTCTATTCGATAGTTTTTATATAAAAACTATCGAATTGATAAAACCTTTACTTTATCATCCTTTTCATTTCTTTATGTCACCTTCGATGGTTTTCTTAAAAGAAAAACCATGGAACTATTTTCCTTGTCCTTGACCTTTTAGAAAATCTATTCAGCTCCAGGGTGTTTAAGTTTCAGACTGTATCATTTTCTTCCGAGACGATAAAACAATTTGATCTTTTAGTGCCGTCACCTAGTGCAACTGGTCTGGTTCACAGATGAATAACACTTGATCAATTCTTCTTTTATGTCTTCAATTCAATGTTGCTGATAAGTCCTTTGTCGTCCTGGTTGCTTCATCACTGGAATCCTGTGGTACTGACCCTAAATCATTCACATACTTCTGTCGTCTTGAAAGTCTTGTTTCTTTTGCTGTCACTGAGGCTTGAACATTTTCATGAACTTCTTTCCGTGACCTGTTTACGGACTTCAAGAATACATAACGTATTTTGACTTTTTGAGTTTACCTTATCTTCATTGATCCTGGATTCCTGTGCTTCTGTTAATATTATTGTCTGTCTTGTTCTTGGTTGAGTTGTAGTTATCTCTTTTACATCTTATGTTACATTATGCTTTACAATCTCCCCCTATTTGATTGGATAGAGTTCGACAAGCAAATACTTCGAGGATAACTCAACTAACTAAGGAAACATGAAACTACTTAAAGTAAGACATCGTAATAATATTAATGCATTCTGGATCAGATATATATACTTTCCAGATTTCATAAATCAAAGAAACAATAAACCTTTTCACATTGAAGTTGCTCCTCCTGTCTGAGCTGATAGTTCTGTTGTTCTTTGCTTCTGTTTTTCAGTCCATTCCAATCTCACCTTCTTCGCTCATTGGATCGGAGTTAGCAGCGTGATAATCAATCACTGATAGATAGTGCAGTGGTTCTCCAGGTTTAAGGATTGCTCCTAGGATGTGTCTTCCAATATATCCAACCTCTTGACCCACTCCAGCCCACAGCCATGCAATGTTAACATCTTTCTTGTTTAGCTTTGGCATGTTTGGTAGTCTGGGAAGCACTTCCAATCATTTCTCCACTCTCTTCCTATAGTAGGGAACATTCTCCATAAGATATTTTCTTAGAGTGTCGGCTGCTTTTGTCCTTCTCCGTTGATGTGAATCTAGTGGATCTAAGATACTTCTCAACTGATATTAGATATTCGTTTGGGTAATCTCTCAGTTTGTCCTCCGTCATGTAGCAGATTCTGAACAAGTCATTCGTCATGAATCTAACCATAGGAGGGTTTTCAGTAATCTCTGGACTGACCTTCATCAAGATTTCCTTAACATGCTCTTGGAGCAGTTCATTTAGCTTTGTAGTTCTTTGGATCTTGATGAGAATCACCTACAGTTTTGAGCTGCTTGGTGTCTTTCTTCCAGTGATAGAGAATTTGCTTCTTTGGCTCATGCTCCTCCTGATTCGGTTGCTCTCACATGAATTCAAATCCCTCTTCACTTTCTTCTTCTAGTACATGTCCTCAATCCAGTACTGTCTAACTGGAATGACTTCATTGGTTCCCAAACTCCCCATTTGTCCTTGTCCCCTTCTCCAACTTTTCCATTTATCCTTATCCCCTTCTCCAACTTTCTCCCCCTTAGTTGAGGAATCCTCGAAGAAGTTATCCTCATTCCAAATGGTAGTAGAAGGATCAGGTTGTTGTTGTGAAGGTCCGGGTTGTTGGTTCCTCAGCATATTCCAAAATCTTCTTGAGGGTGGATTGAACATGTACCTCCAGGTAATAGCAAATCTTCAATATTTGAAAGGGTTAGGGTGTCACTCCTCACGTTTGGCTCTGGGTGTACACTCAACGTTTCTGTCGGTGTTTAACTCATTTTTCCTTTCCCACTCAGGCCAGGTGTAAGTGTTTTTGTTTCACTCATTCCCTTTGTGCTCAATGTACCTGCAGAAGAAAACACCGTAGCCGTCCTTAAGGAGGTCACCGGTGGTGCAATGGGGCTTCGCAAGTCCCCGTCCTTGGATAAACCAAGTTGCTGATCATCCTTAGATGATATATCCTTTGTAGGATCTAGAGTTTGAATCTCTAGGGGGTTAGAAACAGGCTCTTTTAACAGCAGAGATCCCGAATCTTCCCCGTGAGTCTGTAAAGACTTCACCTCAGTTGACTCCTCAATAGTAATTGATTCACTGTCACCGAGTTGCCGATCTGCACCTACGTCAGACCCTTTACCCGCAGGATCCAGATATGTTCCATCTGGGGAGGTAGACAATGACCTTTTAGATTTTGCATTTAGGTCAAAGCCTTCTCTCGACGTCTGTGAAGACCTTTGGTTCTTAGAACCTTCAACCAGTGAACCTGACCGTAATATGGTCGGAACACCAGTTGCTTCCGTCAATTCTTCCTTACTTGATTGAGCTATTGGTTCAGATATAGCTTTCGTTAGCGTAGTCCAATCAGCATCAGAAAAATCAATAAAGGGCGCTTTGGATGAGAGAAATGAAGTATCAACAGTTGCCTCGGTTTCTGTTCTTCTCCTTTTAGAGGTAGGCAGAGCTGTTGTTGAAAGGGTGTAACTCCTTATGTGGTGCTGCTTTGGCACTATCTCCCTCTACACTCAGGGATGTCTGTATACTGGGTATAGTAGGAGAAGGAGGTTCGTTTGTGGTTTCATTTGGCTCTTCCAAAGGCTCTTCGACCGTGGTTAGAGATTGTGGGTTGCAATCTCATGGTCTGGATGGCCACTGAGGGCTCTGGATCAACATCCATTGTTGTGGTTCAGGAGCCAGTTCAGGTTGAGGAAAGTTACCTTCATTTACCTGTTCCCCTGGGGGTAGAAGTGGTAGGGGCACCGTTCTTAGATATTCAAGTTTGAACAGTGGGTACCCCTGGAAGATATTCTTTCTTATCAGAGCGGTCATTGCATTGCTCTTCATCTTCATGCACTCCATGGTCTCCTCGTCGGCGAATGTCTCACGGTCATCATCTGTTAAGATATCATTGAGAATTAGCTGTAGGAACCTAGGATAGAAACAAAGCACATCATCTATGCATGTTCTTTCATCCAGTGGTCCCATGTCAGGTAATGCTTAAGGAACTCTCCCACAAAGAAGTTAGGAAGTTGACTTCTTATGAGAGTGAAGAAAGCATGTATCTCCTCAGTTTTGGGATCCAGAACATGGTTTTCTGTAGGAAAATGTAGTATTCTATTAAAGTCATGTTCCGTCACCCTTATTGTTCTGCCCCCTGGCACAACAAAACTGAAGGATCTTACGTTATTCTCACTTGTATCCGTGGCGGTTGTGTACAACGCAGTCAATTGATCGATGCAAAGGACTACGGGAGTACTTAAGGCATATGCCACTAATGAACGTGTGTTCAGAAACTCTGCCCATGCACGAAACTGTAAATTCGTAATGGCTTGCAAGTTTTGAAACGAGACATGATTAGTCTTGGTTACTTTTCAACCAAAACTAAAACCAATTAAATTTAATTAATTATTACTAATTAATCAAACTTGACACAAAATACCCTTAAAACAAAATTACCCCTTTTTCTTAATAAACACAACTTCGAATCACTATTATCAAGAACCCTACTTTTGGTAACACATATAATCAGAATTATCTGAAGAAATCAATTGAAAACAATTAACTTCTAAAGAACAATAGTGAAAATAGTTTTCTTAAAAACAAGTTCTTGAGGCAGTGATGTTCTTGGTTATATGTATTCTAGTAAGTATAAACAAAAGCCCTTAGATCTGATAATAAGAAAAAAACGTAAGGGGTTGTTAAATACTTATTGAATTGACAGGGGCAATATTGTCTTTACAGTGTTCGATGTTTTTTAATAGTAAGTTCGATGGTTTTCAGTTGGAGATAAAACTGTCAACTTTACTTCGATAAATTTTGAAAAATAACGAAGAGTTTGAAAATCAGAATTTAAAAAGTTTTTCTGAAAAACTATCGAACTTGTTTCCTTTTAAAGCTTGAAAAACTATCGAGGGATCCTTTGTGGAAAAACTATCGAGAATTAAAATAAAGAAAAAATTAATTCTCTCAGATAGATTTTCATTTTAATTCAAAAACCATCGAGAATTTAGATAAAGAATAATGAAATTCAATTCGATGCTTTTTCAAATTTTCCTCAAAAAGTATCGAGAAATGTTTTCAATAGTTTTTCTTTTTCCTTTTCAAAAACTATCGAAAATTTATTTCGATAGATTTATCTATGTACTTGAAAAACTATCGAATTTCCTAAATTCGATATTTTTTGCTTCTGTCTTCATTTTAAAACTTGTTCTTGTTTTAAAATTTAGACTGTTTTATTTCCTGTCAAGTTTTAATTCTAATAAATCTTTTCAAATTTACCAAAATCAATTGTCAACAGAAAATTCACAATTTTCTCAGAATAAAATCGACTAAATATCATTGAATGATATTAACCAATTAAAATCCAATAAATTATGCTGCATATTTATTTTATGTATTTTAAATTATGGAGCAAATAAGATATTGAACTGCTTCAATTTCCATAATTCAAATTTCATTAAATAAATAATAATAAATTAATACTAAATATCTATGAGCTAGATATTAGCACTAAATTATTAATGTGAGGACTGGATGTTAAATAAATTCACAAGTCCTTAAAATATGAACAATTTTATACTTGTGAACTTATGTAAGAGTTTCTTGCAGATGAGATTTTCAAATAAGGTGCGTGTCTGCAAGTTACTCTATGAATTGAAGACATGCTCTCGAAAGAAATGATACCTGTTGTCAAGGTGCATTGTCGTGGAGTGGTCCACAGAGTTGTTGGAGATAAAGTTATTTCCTGAAATAATAACAAGAAATCAATCTTCCTCCACGAAGTTGACAGCTTCTAGAGATGCTTCTCCTGTCATTTGGGTTGACAGCTTCCAGAGATGCTTCTCCTGTCTTTCTTACAACATGCGTATTTTATATCTAAATAGCTAAACATGTTAACAAGTATCTTTAGGTTACCATATTCTGAGATTTGGTATTCCCTTAAGATATCTAAAAATCATGTTAATAGCTATAAGACTAGATTTTCTTCCACTCGGAACCTTGCACATTGGCAACTTGAGAATAAAATATGTGTTGTCAATTTGCAGTTAATAACTTAATGAGACGCATACCTCTCTAGCTTGTCATTTTTGTCTTTTACCTGATTTGTCCTGATCAAGCTTTAGTGGCTGCTGTTGGTAGGGAGTCTTGGCATGTCTAGAATCTTCTCAATTGTGCACATTCAAAAGATTCTTGACTTACTTTTATTGCCATCACTCTTTTGGCTTACTTGTGCTCCTAAAAGAATTAATCTTCTGGCTTGCTCAAAGTAAATCCAAAAAGAATTGCAACTTTCCCAACATACTCATCTTGTACATTCTCTGCAATGACTTGGCAAATTTCTTGCACAAGTTTTCGTTAGTAGACCAACATATAATATAATCATGATATCACTGCACATATATGACATTATGTTTGTGCCTTATGACAACTCTAATAAATTCATATTCTGTAAAAGTTTAGTTAGAGTGTCATACCATGTCTTTGACGATTGCTTGAGTATTGATACCGGTTCATACCAATCTGTAGTGATCTTGTGAAGAGAAGTTATACAACGTCCAATTAATCTGCAAAAACAAATGCCAGGAGCTGCTGTACATTGACTTCTTCTACTATCTCACCAACCAGGAGTGCACTTGAACATATTCACCATATAGATATTAAAGTTTGAATATGCAGCAGGTGCCAGATATATCCTGATATCCTCAAGTCTCGTCACTGGTGCTTCTTGTTAGATACTGCTTCCTGATAGTAACCTAGCATCCAGTTTGGCCTTGTCCCTCATAACAATGCCAATGTCATCCAGTAAACTGGATACCCATCTTGTTCCAATAACAGATTTTCCCTTAGGCCTGGGTACCAGCTTCCAAACTTTCTGCCTTTCAGATTGATTGAGTTCATTTTGCTTTGCAATCACCCAATCTGGATCCAACAGAGCTTCTTTACCTTTCTTTGTTTCTTCTTCAGAAAGAAAACCACGAAAATAATCATTCATACTCTATAGCTCCGGTCTTTACTCCACCACTAGGATCACTAAGAACTAGACATCAGGAATGATATTGAATCTAAACCCTTTGTCTTGACAGATACGTTCTTGAAGTATCCTCTTGATTTTCATTGTGGTGTTGATCTGACTAATTGATCCTTCTTTTGCTCCCCCTAAGCTGTTGCTGGGATTTCCTGAGAATCATCATCTTTGCTGAGTGGCTCTGTTGAAGTATTGAGTTGTGTAGTTAAACTACCATTACCACTGCTTGGATTTGAATCATCATTACTATTAATTTCACACATAACAGCTGAGAGCTTGGAGTTGTTGAACATCATATTCAGACTTTCAATCACCTCTTGTTCATTAATCAAATTTACCTCGTAGGCTTTAGATTCCACTGATTAGCCGAGGAGAATATCCTCAAGAGCCTTAGCTGCCAATCTTGCCAAGATGCTTACTTGTAGAACAATTTCCTTCAAACCCCTGAAAGAAATTCAGAGTTTGCTTCTATTGGCCAATTCAGGGTCTTCCTGTATTTGTTACTGATCATGGAAATGTGATTAATCTCATCTGTGATGTCCTGTCCTTCAGATTGAATAAACAACACCAGTTTGTATTAAGAGTAGTCATCAACCATCACTGAAGTATATCTTTACTTTGTTGTAGATAAGACATTAACTAGTCCGTAGAGTTCCATACGTATCATCTGAAGCGGCTCAGTAATGCTTATCACATTATAGCTTTTCTGTGATGTTTCTTTGACTTCCCTTAATGACATGCCTCATATATTTCATCTAGCTTGAATCCCAGATGAGGCAATCCTCTCACCAATACCGTCTTTAGAAAAGAGTTCCTTGTATTGTCATGCAAGGGTGAGAGCTTCTCAACCTTCCTGCTTGGGATAAAACACTGCTCTTTCATTGAATAAAAAGATTTGTGCTTTGAATCTTCAGCAAGAGAGTTGCTTCTAATTGTTATCCTTGACTCCAATTATTAGTTGTTATCAATGATACCAATTATTGTAAACATGATGACATTCCATTTCAAACGTAGCCATGTCCCGTGATGAAAACCTTTGTTGTCATCTCCAAAGATTATTGACGGAACAGCTTTCTCAATCACATTTGATGGCAAGTTCTTTCTTCGATCATATGTCTTCAGTAGTAAAGACCAAGAAAGCATATAAATCGATTAATCTGATTTGCCTGCACTCACAAATGGATTGACAGTTCTTGGTACCCAACTTATTTGCTTGGGTCCAGATGGATTAGAGATTTTGCTTTTAAAAGTGGTAACAACAGCTTCAACCTATACATGCTTATTCTTATCTCTGACTGACCTTGCAGTCGTTGCTCTAATGTAATTCTTAAACATGCTTTTTCTATGATTAATGCAAGTTCTAAGATATGCATTCATAATATTTAAATAAGCAAACATGTTAATAAGAATAAATGGCATACATTGAGCATTTTGACATTGCAGATAAGAGATGTGCAAATTAGGCATGTTCTGCATTTTAGAAAATTCAGTACTTTCTACTTTAACCAATATACACAAGTGTAACAGGTAGCAAGTAGATTTACAGATATTCAATAATTTTCTAAGCACACATGGAATAAAAGAATTAACAATTAAATCACTAATTCTATCTAATCCATTCTGTTGTTGTATGGCATCTAACTTTCTCTATTACCTAAGTCAGTTTTAGATACAGCTTGGTGTTCTACAAATTCTACTGACTCTAAAGGTAATTCCTCCATCCTTCAAACTGATTATCCCTTAACAAACAATTCAGAATAAATGAGCAAATCTTGTTCTACTAGGGATACTGAAACTTAGCTTTACTAAGGTCTTATGTGCCAGAAACTTAACCCCTAAAACTAAGAGTTGTTTCTTAAGAAAGCTTCTATCTCACTTGCAAATCTTATTCTACAAATATTCATACACACATATCTAAGATCTCCTATGTACATGCTTTGAATATTGAGAATTAAATACTGCATTGGTTCAAGGAAAAGATACCTGAGATATGTGAGGTGAATCATCTTCAGAGATTGCTATGAAAGCAAGATATCCATGATCTTCTCGTCATCTGATCCATCCCAACTCTTTCCTTAAGCAACATAAGTTTTGTGCTGATGCTTCTTCAACAAAGCATTCCACTTTTGTTTCAGCTATTAACTGAGTCCCTATTCTTCTTTGTTTGTTAGGCTCCTTCATTGTGTAGCACACCCTGATAGCTTCTCGTTACATAGTTCTTATCATAGTTGAAACTATCAGTCTTGATTTTGTTACCATCTCAGTCTGTAACTACCTCCTGAACTGAATCCTGAAGAATCTTTGCTCCGTAATAAATAAGCCTGATCCATGGATGTGGCTTTTGTACTCCTTCTGAATCTGATGTGACTAAACTTCCTTGACAAGTGAAACACTGATCTTTAGTCTAGTCTCTCGAGGTTTTCTACCTGAGCTTCTTCTGATTCAGCTACTAGTAATTCTTCTATTCTGTTCTGAGGTTCCAACATTAATATACGTTACTGAGATATTTGTTTGTCCATTCCTAACCTCCTCTCTAACAATCTTTTGAGAACCTTTGGCTTAGGATATGAAATATTTTAAATTCCAAGAATTTCGAACTTTTTGAAAAATAAAATATTTCAAGAATAAAATTCAAATTATTTAAAATTCAAAAATTTCAAGAAATGAAAATTTTGAAAATTAAAAAATCCGAAAATTCTGAGAACTTGAGTGATTGGCCTAAAACACCGGATCTAATCTGTATATCGATTAACAAGCTCTGATACCAATTGTTAGGTCCCGAAGTATCGTAGAAGGGGGGGTTGAATACGATACTCACAAATAATTCAATTTCGTTCGCGGATAATTCATTCAGTTCTATAACGAAATCAAACACACCAAACCAAACCAAAAGTCGGGGAATATATCGTTTTATAAATATAAACCTCGAGGGGTGCTACAATTTCTAATCCATAGATTAGCTTCAATGAGTTCTAGGCTATTCATAATCAATACTTTGATCGAATTCTGAGCACTATAAATTTCTATGATCTTCTCCGGCTCAGAGTTCTCTCTCCATAATTGCTACTATGAAAAATAGCCAGACTGAAGAAGACACTACCTCCTCTGTATAATTGTAGTCTTTGTTTTTAGAAAAACCATCGAACCAAATTAATTGAATTAATCTTGGCCGTTGGATCTTCATCAACCTGACAAACAAATAAACTTTTCACCTGCTCCTTCAAATAGAAAACTATCGAATGAGAGAATTAATATTCCATTCGATAGTTTTTTTTAATAAAACTATCGAACAAAAGACTACCTAACTTCCATTCTTTTGTTTTCTAAAATGAAAAATATCGAATGACTAAAGTAGATATTCTATTCGATAGTTTTTATATAAAAACTATCGAATTGATAAAACCTTTACTTTATCATCCTTTTCATTTCTTTATGTCACCTTCGATGGTTTTCTTAAAAGAAAAACCATGGAACTATTTTCCTTGTCCTTGACCTTTTAGAAAATCTATTCAGCTCCAGGGTGTTTAAGTTTCAGACTGTATCATTTTCTTCCGAGACGATAAAACAATTTGATCTTTTAGTGCCGTCACCTAGTGCAACTGGTCTGGTTCACAGATGAATAACACTTGATCAATTCTTATTTTATGTCTTCAATTCAATGTTGCTGATAAGTCCTTTGTCGTCCTGGTTGCTTCATCACTGGAATCCTGTGGTACTGACCCTAAATCATTCACATACTTCTGTCGTCTTGAAAGTCTTGTTTCTTTTGCTGTCACTGAGGCTTGAACATTTTCATGAACTTCTTTCCGTGACCTGTTTACGGACTTCAAGAATACATAACGTATTTTGGCTTTTTGAGTTTACCTTATCTTCATTGATCCTGGATTCCTGTGCTTCTGTTAATATTATTGTCTGTCTTGTTCTTGGTTGAGTTGTAGTTATCTCTTTTACATCTTATGTTACATTATGCTTTACAATTTATCTATCTATCTATCTATAAATAAATATGTGACCTTTAAACTTGAATTTACTGGATACTTGCAGATTATACTTCAACACGATGACTTCAAGACATGCAAACAGAAAGAAGTTTTCAGACATGAAGATCATTTTGGCGTCGGAACACTTTGAAATTTATAAACATAGGTTGTAGAACATAGGCTGTAGAAATAGGTTTGTTCAGTGTAATCTTGAAAAGATTATATGGATCTTAATGCAGATTTTGAAGATGCGGAGCAGGATGAAGTTCAGGATGTCAATAAACTGTTAATGAGAATGTTGTAGAGGCTGATGAAATCAACAACTTCATATAATTTTCTGCAACTCTTTCTTAGTGCCATGTTCATAACAGAACTCAAGGAGTGGTAACAGAATCGCAACTCTGTCTCATTACTTCTCCTGTTTTGACAGGTTTTTATGAATTTGTTGTAAAAATATAATTGTTCTATGTTTGTAGTCTATTCCAAAGTTTATAGTTTGTGCAAACAGACAATGGATAATGGGTGAGAGGGTTCTCTATTGGAGCATTGGATTGACTGTGAATGACGGGAGAGCTAGGTTTTCTACTGGATAGAACAAATTTGCAATGGATAATGAGATGAAGAGGAGGCAGAACCAGCTACCATTGGATTAAAGCAATGTTTGTAATCTGGCTAGGTTATCTATGAATGATGCAATATACTATCTTGTAATCTTGTAATCAGATAAAACATTATAAACATTATAAGTAAGTAATCTGATGCAATGTGAAATTTGAAAAAATAGGCTGTAGAACATAGTCTGTAGAAATAGGTTCAAAGATGCAAACACAATTTGAGCTCTTGATCCTTTTTGAATAACAGGTAAAATTTGTCGAAAATCTCCTCCAAAAACAACAGTGATATCACCAAAAGGTTGTCTGGATCTCGACGTGTCAACTGCAGACATAATGTCTCTAAGACATCTATCAACACTCTCAAACATAGGCTAGGTTATCTATGAATGACGTAATATACTATTTTGTAATCAGATAAAACATTTTTCAGAAACACAAATTTGAATGAAAAGAAAATAACTGAATGAATGCAAATATGGTACAAATTGTCATTAACATATGTCAAAAGATTAACAACTTCAATAAGGTATTGCACCAAGTAAAACTTTGAACAAAATAAGCTGCATGCTGCAATGATCACAGCGGGAATTCCAAATGTGCTTCAGTTGGATAGTTTTTTCATACCTTTCAAATTTCCTGATCTCATCTTCCTCCACTGCCTCGTCACATAGTGAGCACCACAATTCTTGAGCAAATGGTTCTCCATCAAGCTGATATATTGGATCAGGATTTCTCGCGTTTGAACATAATTTGTAAACGGGCAACAAATAGTCCATTTCAAACAATCCAATGTACATCTCTTCAAGCAAGCACATAATCTCTACCATTTTTCCTCTAAGATGTTTTTGATTGATAATATTTGACATTTGCCTAGCAGTTTCAAGAATTTCGAAAGGTTTGAAAATTGCTTTGAAGAATAAGTAAGAAATAGAAGATGGGAAGTGATTATCAGCAAGAGAATTTAGCACTCCGAGATGGTGTTGAATGTTTTCCCTCAAGAATAGTTTCTGTGATGAATTGTAAAACATTGCTTGAGTAACCCTATGTCGAACAGCATAAGTGATGAATCCGTGGAACTGATCACGGGTAACTTCCATTGGATGCTGGTGGAATGCATATAGTTCATCCCAGTTAAGCCTTTCTAGAACAGATTTGATGACATGTGAGGGTTTTTGTCGTTCCCACACAATAAATAGCTTTGAAAAGGTGCTGAACTGATCTAAATCTACGATAATGTATGAAAATATCATGCTTACAATATCGGGTTCTGCATGTAGGATCGGTGGATTTTCCATTTTGTATGAGGTTGAATAGAAGTTTAGGTATTGTAAAGGAGATTGAGTTCTTCGGATAGATATGTAGTTTAAAGTTAAAAGAATATAGACAGACTTATGTAGATAATGGACTTATACAGATATATAAAAAGTTATAGAGATAGTAATTGAAAGAATTAAGGGACAAATTAGTGGAACATGGGAAGGTGTGAAATTAATGACATTATAATTATGACATTGTAATCAATCCATGCACGCCATATCTGTGAATATCTTAGATTGAGAAAGTAAACAATTTCCAATATTCACATTACTTCTTTAATACTCTAAACAACTACTTCTTATTATATTATTATATAAATAAATAAATAAATAAACATGTTATTATCCAATACAATTAATTATATTGAAATTCAAAATAACATCAACTTGTCCCGTTATGATAATATGTTGATTGTTTTTAGAGTTAAATGTTATTTTATATTATAAACCTATAAAAATAAAACTTTTTAGCGTATTTTAATGCAGTGGCAATAGTTATATTATAAATTTAATAGTTAATCATCTATGACATGTGTTGATATTGATAATATATTAACAGTTGTGATTGTGAGATTAGCACGAAAAATTTATAGTAATGTTGCATATATGATGACTTATTATACAAATGTTTAAAAATTTCCCACTTTACATCAAAAAAAGTACATTCTTAAGATATAAATTATTATATTTATTATGGCCTGAAATTTAAATCTATAATGCTAGACGCTTTGCTAAATTATTGTATTTATCATGTTGTGCACCATCGATAACTTATATATAGTACAATTTTTTAAAATTTAAAAATAATATTTATAAATTATATTGCGAAACTTAAATACACAAACAAATTAAATATAAAAACAAAAAATAGAAATAACAATGTTAAAATTAAATTTAACAACAAATTAAATATAACAATAAATTTATATTCCTTATATAATGTGTAAATTAATAAATATTAAACATAACAATAAACATTAAAGATAAATCTATATTAATATACACAATATTCAATATTATCATCGATAAGCACAAATACATTCCAATTTCCTAAATCATCTTTTACATGCAAAAGGCTGACCCTTCGGACAACACTGTTTCAGAGATCTATAGTCGGAGAAATTCGGATTTCAAAGCCAAATTTTCACGAATTAAGCAACGGAGGTATGATCTATTAGTGAATATCAGTTCTTTATAATCCACACTCTGTATTTTCAGTTACGAATTGCACCATGGATACATACGTGTTTTTTATTGAATCCATTCCAGAACATAATCTGAGTTGATTTAGATTTCGGATTCATGGATACATTGTTCATGATTATACGTGTTTCTGCCTGATATAATATTGTTGTTTGTAATGGATTCTGATTAGTTTGAATTTGAATCAAATTTAATGAATGTGAATGTGGTTTGTTTTGCCTTATTTGAATTCAATATATCAAAATATTTTGATGATTTTGTGTAATATACTTTCCTGATTGACAATGATTTTGAATGATTTAGGTTAAATCTTTCTTTATCGTTACAATGTGTTGTGAATTGATAGTAGATTTTTAAAATTTTAGAATAATAATATAGATTGCAGTGAATGACTTAGCGGTACTGGATATGTTACTATTCTTGGATATTTTACTACTCTGAAATCTTTAACACTCTACGTGGTAGTGAATGATATTGTAATAGCAGATTTTTTTTCATTACAAAGTAATGATAGAATGTATGACAATGAAATAATTTCTTGAGTTATGTTAGGCTATCTATAAGTACTGGACTATTTTTGGAGTGAATGTATTTTTTACACTTAATAAGATTGTGAAATGGAAACAGAATTATTGGATGTATTGGTTATGACCGGTTTCCATTTGCAGATGACTCTCAATCCATCAAGTTTTCGATGCTTTATTGCTTTTCTCGATAAAGACAAAAGCAAGTGGAATGATGTGGTAACATTCAAAATTTCCCTAACTATATATCAAGTTATGTGCAATGTTTTTCTGCTTAATTAATATATACTGAATTTGCATCAGAAATTACCTGATCAATTTGTTTCTACATTCGGCCAAGACATACCTTTTAATGTGGAGTTGAGGCTTCAAAGTGATAGAGTTATTGGTGTTCATTATATAAAGAATAGCCAAAAATTCACAAATCTTGGCAAAGTTTTTAAGGAATGCATGAAAACGGGTGGTTCAACTCTTGTTTTCTGTTATAAGGAAATTGGTAAATTCAAACTTGTCATTTTTGATAAGCATGGATCAGAGGTACAATACAGTATACCTAAGAATCAGGAATCGGATTTTGTAGGCAAGCAAGGTAAACCCAATTTTCTCAGGATTATAGTCTAAAACAGAATGTTATAACATGTATATGTTTCATGATGTCTTATTCAGAACAATTGACCTACTATACATGATACAGATACAATTCTTGGAAATGGTTGGAGCTTTATCTCAGTTGTTAATGATTCTTTGATCTATGAAGGTCAAGTTGTAAGTTCTACAAATTTGCTAAAAACTCAAAATAATATATGTTTGAAAAGTTTAAATTAAGAACACATATAATTATGCTATTTTTAATTTTTGAGATAACTTTGTCCATGTTAGGATATTCCGAGACCATTTTCTAAAAGGTTTAAGAAAGTTATTCCTCCATATGTTCTCTATTGGTTGCATCGTGGGCAAATGTATAAGGGATGGTACTCATCAAAGGACAGAAAGTTGTATGATTTAGTCATGTTGGCTTTACATACTAACCTCAAGGAAGAAGATGTCTTGATGTTTACACTTTACGGATATGGAGAGTTTTCTATCACTTTGTTTAACAAATCAGGAGTGGAGATGAGAATTGAGGACACGGTGGTTAAGACTGGTAAGATATTCTTTACTACTTCATAAATATTGTTGTAGTTGTAATTATCTTTCTACTTCTGAATAATTGAACCAAATATTCATTGGAATATAATTATGTGAAACTGAAAGTGTAATTGGATTTCAATGCAGAACCAGTTGATGAGGTTGATGATGAGACTGTAAGCGATGCAGCTGTTTAGAATCAAGTTCCGGATCATCAACATTAATCTGCTTTACTCAGCCCTGCAATAATCATGTGCTTGATGGTATCCTATATAGTGGATCAAAGATTTGATGAACATTTTGATGAGTTTGTGTTGCAGATGGTTTTGTGGATTAATTTTTAGTTAGCAACTGGTGACATTGTGTTGGAGTTTTAACGTTTTTGTTATTCCATGGATATGCGACTTTGTGTGTTGATATTTTTTTATTGGATTTGATACTTTAACGGAATTTTATATGAACCTAGTGTTGGATATGGTGCTATAGTAGTGATTTGTGAAATCTTAGAAATAAAATTTTGTTTCGTAAAAACAGCACTAATAAATATATGAAAGTTGTAACTTGGATATAAGATCAAAGTTACAATGTTTGATGGCAACAAAGGTGTTGATATTCAGAGTTATGGGAGGTTAATTTGTCAGTTTAACTTTGCAGCCATTCAAAGTTATGGGTGGTTAATCTGAAAATGGCAGTTTAAAAACTGACACATACATCTGGCAGTTTGAAAAATGTCTATAAATATCAAAGGAGATCATGTGGAATGTTAGTTAAACAAAAAGGAGAAAGACAGGATTCTAAAATTATGAGTTCAGGTTCAAGATCGGCAAAGAGGAGAAGGTACTCCAACATCAAGTCACTATTGGTGAATGACTTGAATAACCTCAATATTGTTTCTGCAGATTTAAATGAAGACATTCGATCAGCCAATGAAGATTTTGGTTTGTTCTTCAAAAGTATGGAAGATAGGCAGACATCACTTTTTGCAAGAACAATTGGAATTGAGGAAAAATACATGTACATATCTACGTATTCATTATGCTGCATATTGATATAATTTATTGTATTTAACAATATGCATAATGTCTTTCAAATGTAGGAACATAACAGAGGTGTTGATGGGAAAGCAAGAAAGTTCGGTTGGTCAACCTTCACAGCAAGAGACACCAATTGACAATGCCTATTTGGGAAGAGAACGTAGGTTTGTGGATGATACAAAATCTTCCCTGAATGGCCATGTGAAGCAGTTTAGGGAACAATTGGAAGAGATGTTAACAGGATTCAAGACATTTGAAGCACAATGGACAGAGAAGTTAAATGACTGGATAACAAAGGCTGGTGAAATGGAAGAAAACATGGAAAAACTGAGCGGTCAACTTTTGGAATTCACACGTAATATATAGAAGTTGCTACTGTTCCTAATATCTCTGCACGCATTAGTATCTATTTGAATATCTAGTTTGTCAGTAGGTTAATGTTTTAGTTCTAATCTTATATATTAGGAAGATGGTTGGGTAGATGTCTTAGGTTCTAATTAGTACTATTTGTGTACTCCGTTCCAAAAGTTGTTCTACTGTTATATATCAAACAATTGTCCCAATTCTTAGTTCTAAACTACCAAGTGAAACATGTGAAATTTATAGCAATCTTAATATTATTCTACTGAGATAAACATGTCGCACATATGCTAAATACTGGATGCATGACTTGATTGTTTTCAAATACAAAATATATCGAAATGAACAATGCAGACTACAGTAGTTACTCATATATACCAAATTGATTAACCATAAATAACATGCATTCAAAAAAGTTTAGTTAAAAGTGAATTAGGATAAACAATCTGATCCAGATATAAAATCAACACAATGCTTAATCTCCAACAACAGAAAGGAGAATCTTGAACAACATAATCTGGACTTTGCAATATCCACAATCAGACTTCCACATATGTGCCATCGTCAAGAACTTTCAATATATCTCACCCTCATCTCTATAATTTTCTTCAACAGTTTTGTCACAAAGTGAGTACCATATCTCTTCTCCTAAAGGATGACCCTCAAGTTGGTATATAGGGTGCTTGTTTCTTGCATTTAGGCAAAACTTGTAAATGGGCAAAAGATAATCCTTCTCAAATAAGAAGGTATACATTTCTTCGTTTAAAATTATGTATGTTTATTAGATACTTAACTTGTAAATTTGAGCATAATGATTACATGCAAACACTTAATTCCAAACATACATAATTGTCTCAAAGAAAAAGTTCATTTTAAGCGAGCGATAAAAAAAAAAAATCAAATCGCCTCATAAATTAATAGTCATTTGTGAACAAAAGGAAATTATAAGCCAGCAAACCAAACATTTATATATTTATATAATAAAGCAGACCGAAACTTTTATTGTCAAACCAAAACATAGTTCAAACCAATCCAAAGTATTTAGAATCCAAAATATTTAGAATAGATGAAATACTGAAAAACCACTCGAAATAGAAACAATAAAAACAAAGCAATAGAAATATCAGTAATCAACTCCAAATAAGACTTGATGTGTTCGACGCTTTAAACGCATCAAGACCATCAAAATACTTCACATGCATCCATATGACCTACTTCTCCTGTTAGATAACATAAAAACTTTATAAGTTTGTACAAATATCTAAGAATTTATATACATAATGCTTGAAACAATGATGTTGTAGCGGGATAAATGTGAATACCGTTTTAATCTTCTTGGACGTAGATTTTGCTGATCCTGGAGTATTCTTACACTCAGATAATTCAACAACATTGTTCTGATACAAATGAAATATAAGTAAACAAATTATAAATTCTAACCAATGTAAACAGTGAGAAGGAAGAGTAAAATATGTGTAAAACAACTTTAATATATGATTAATATAAAAAAATAAATACTAACATCTCCAAACATTGTTGAATCAGGATAAGTCGTCGTTGTTTGAGATATTGAAGAACTTGGACTTGCACAGTCAAATGCATCAGTCGCATAATAGAGACGACTGCCTGATTTTATATTCTCCTCACTAAGTTGTATCTTCAGCTTAAGTTCTTTTCCATTAATCTCTTTAATCTTTGGATGGACAGGAATCTTTGACTGATAGATCAAAATAGAGATAAGTTTTATCAAGTGTTTCCTTTAGGATAATAATTGTAAAAGATGGTACCATATTGTCCAAAAACATGTGATGAGTTTAATCAGCTAGCCTTTAGCATCTCAGATTGCATCTTGGTTGCAGTCATGCCAGTCAAACGCCTGGTAGCACGATCCATTAGAATAAAGTTATAAGCCTCACTCGAATCTTCTGCAAGGATGACAATCCTATACCTGAAGATTGGTAAAACATTGATACAATCTTAACAAATTCTATTTTTAAATGTAGCTGGAAAATTGAATACTTGGGTGATTGAAAGGGCATATATTTCAATCACATACCTCTTCTCCGGAACAGCAATAGTTTTGTTTGTGCAATTGGTACACGTTAGCTTTCCCTCTACCTTTTCAACTTCTCCTTCGCAATCACTACAGCTGTTATACCACCAATCAGCTTCTTCAACATTTTGAACCTTGACAATGCAGAAGAAG
This sequence comes from Heracleum sosnowskyi, assembly GCA_030848705.1. Taxonomy (NCBI): domain Eukaryota; kingdom Viridiplantae; phylum Streptophyta; class Magnoliopsida; order Apiales; family Apiaceae; genus Heracleum; species Heracleum sosnowskyi. The sequence goes on along the minus strand of CM061239.1, from coordinate 43,842,403 downwards.
TGTTTCTGCATGAAAACACGATATATTAGTCGTTTTATTACCCCAAATAACTATATTACTGGATTTGTCAAATAATATGTCTTTGTGGTAGTTAGTAATAAACCTTAATGAACTGAATTTCATTCTTTTCACTGAGTTCTTTCAAATCCAGGGTTTCTATAACCTTTTGCGCAACAGGTTCTTGTGGTGTTCCAGTGCTTTGCTGACTAACAGTGTACCCTTCTTCTTCCAACCTTCAGTGGTTTAATAAACAACAAAGTTTATATTGTAGATGTAACAGCCCCAAATCCGGGGTCAGGGATTTAGGGTAGTCACGATCCATGTACTCTTTGCCTTACCTGTATTACTCACACCATTCATAATTCACCTGCTCATGACCCCACAACATACGTCTCACACACACACACACAGGTTAGAGTCTCAGAAACGACACAATACAACAACTGCGGAATAAATAATTTTTATTACAATACCCAAATGTCTTTTGAATCTGTCACTGATACAATTTCTAAGTAATGTTACATTACCAACTTAGTCTTCTGATGCTTACAATCCTCTAATACCATTCATGTATATACATAAGTCGAATACCGAAAGCTGTAGCCTGATTCGATTGGTTCGTACTACTCTCGGGATCACTGCTAGAAACTGTTTATGAAAACGCCTTGCGGGGTATGTGCCGTCCCATTGGCATCCTGCTTTGCTGCTATATAATATATATAAAACAATAGCAAGAGTGAGCGATAGCTCAGCAAGGAAATGAAAGTATGGCATAATTCTGCCTTTAATTCAACCCAGAAATAAAGCGGGTATAAGACAATAATTTGTCAAAATATCTCGATACTTAAATTACATCCTTATCGGAATGTAATCCCAAAAATAATACCATTGTTGTATTTCAAATATCAATTTCATAATATTTCTGCAAACTTTGGCTATATTATGAACAAAGTTCTAGTATAAACGATGAGGTTTCAAAGTAAACCAAATATAACCTTTCCGAAAAATATCTGCTATATATGCAGAATATCAACATATAACTTAAAAGATGAAGTTATAAGGTGATTCAGTATAAACAACTCCCTTACCATAACTCATGTTATGTAAGGTATCCACAGAGTCATAACTCATAAATAAAAGATGAAGTTGCATGAATTTATTGTCACTTCATTTCCAAACACTTTTCGACCCCCTACCAACATGATTGGTTCTTCACCCCAATACATGTTGCAGGAATATCCAAATTGGATGATGAACCAATACTGGAGTTGCTACCGCGTCCGCTGTGCCTAACCTTACTATGATCAGTAGCAGGTCGCACCGCTCAAATAGTTTTCTACATGTAGATGGAAGTATCACGACGGCCTGACATTGTCTACCGCCTTACTATGACCTCCCGGCCCATTTGGGGCAATATATAAAAGTTGGATGGGCCCACGCAACTTGACCACTTACACCACTCCTAGTTCAGATGGAATCCATGACTCTGAAACGTAAAGATCGTCCTCCTTTCCCCAAGTGTAACACTTGTTGATACGACTCCACTAAGTAGTTATATCTAGGTTGGAAAGGGAGATTCTCCAATATTTCCCAAGCTATGCTTGTTAATGGATATCGACTTGTTCCATGAATTTACCCCTCGATCATTGAGGTGGTAACACAACATTAGACTGGCAGCAATTAAATTGCTCCAAGAAAATATCTGTCCCTTGACAGTTTTTGAATTGAGAGTTTAAAAAGAGTAGTAGTCACTTAAATCAGGTTTCCCGTATTTTTGATAGTTGAGCGAGCATTTGAATCTTCTTAAAAGACAGATTCAAATGGAGAAACAGTGTTTTGGGAACCTCTTCTTGATTTGAAAATAATTAATAATATTTATTGAATAAGTAAACCTCAAATGAATATTTGAAAATAATCTTCATTAAACAACTAATCCTTAAATGAATATTTGAAAACAATATTCATTAAATAAATAATCTTTAAATGAATATTTGAAAACAATATTCATTAAATAAATAATCTTTAAATGAATATCTGAAAATAATATTCATTAAATAAATAACTCTTAAATGAATATTCAAAAGTAATATTCATTAAATAAATAACTCTTAAATGAATATTCAAAAGTAATATTCATTAAATAATACACAATCCTCGAATGGATAATAATAATAATATTCTTAAAGTCCATAATCCTCAAATGAATATAAATAAATAATATTCATTAAATACATACTTAACCCTCGAATAAGTAAGCCTCAAATGAATATTCAGAAGTAATATTCATTAAATAGATAATTAATCCTCGAATAACAGTTACCGGATATCTTTGTTATCATTCCGGAACAAAGCGATTTTAAGAAAACATTTTGAAAATGATATTCATCTAAGTAAACAAATTTAATTAGACGAATAAGGCTTATTTAATCCGTAAATGCTTCCAGAAGTATTTACTAATTAAATAAACACTGGTTTATTGGTGATGTTGCCTTTATGTTAATTATTGCGAAAATCTTTCTAAAAAGCTCTGTCCGGGTTTTCGAAAATATACCTTACAAAATAACCCCGATACGCTAGCTAAGTTATAAACTCAATACATGCTCTACCCTCTGAGCCTTTCTTATTCCAGTACACAAATACCTACCTTATGATATAAGGTCCCCTTCCACCATACGAAAAGTTTATAAACATATACACCATATAATTCAAGGCGTAGGATCTTAAAAGCATCACCACCCATCAACCGTATTATAAGGTCATGGGATTTTGGTTATCGCACGAGCAGGATTTAATATCATTAACAAGACCAAGGATATACTGGTTTTGATAAGGAAGCACAATATCGGGAAACTTGCAAATATGGATTGAAACTTATTCAACATATTTCATATATTTCAAAATAAATATACTCTGAACGATCGAGTATGCATACATAACTTGCATCTAGTATATACATACTTCAAAATATGGTTTTTAGAAACTTGCCTGATGCTCGAGAAGTGATAGGGGTTCGCGACGATGCCGGACAATCTAGACAAAGTCAAACGAAAACACACGGTTAATCCCCTCGATAAACCACTTATAACTCAATGCTTAAACACGTAAGCGAAATACAACCAAGGCATTACTTGCTCGCTCTAGCGTCACACTAAGTCCATGTTATTCGTCAAATACTTAAATCATAAGTTTGGTTCGAAATCCATCCTCAAATCCAAGTTATACTTAACCATTTGGAACCTTGGTTTCTAAGTCTTGTTTTCAGTGGTTTTCACTTGCGCGACCTCGACTAAAACATTTTTATAAAATCGAAACATAATCTTTTTAATCCGAATCTTTTTCGTGAGCCTTCCTAACTGTCTCTAGTATTATTCCTCAAAGTTTCACATTTTAATATGGCTCCGAAGTGGTCCAAATATAGCCTCAAAGTTGCTGAACAGAGAAGGGTTGTTCCTCCGAACGACGTTTACTAAAACTCACTTTTCTCTTAAACCGTAAATCGTAACGACATGATTCTTGCGCTCACGTAAACTAGAAACAAAGCTCTACACACTCATGTTCATCACTGAACCAAAAGAGGCAGTTAAGTTTTCGGATTCTATGCAGTTTTAAAGTTAACGAGAATCGGGCATTACGACGGCTTAAAACTTAACGTTTTCCATTTTCAAAACACACTCAAATCAATACCAAACAATCCCAAACTCACCATCCACCTTATACACCCTCCACTCAGTCAAATCCTCCATGAATAATCACAACAAAATTCATAACCCATCCTCCAATACTCAACCAACAATTCATCTAATCACTTAATCATGAGCTTAACTTTACATAAACATCAAAACCATTTCAAAACTCATATAACAAAAAGGGGCAGAGGTTTTTATACCTTCCTTGAATCCTTAAACACACCACAAGAGCTTGTAAGCCTTAAGAGAGTCTTCATCCATGGTTATCATCCTTAAACTTGCAAAAGAAAATCAAGAACAAGTTATGAATTCTCGGAGTTACTATACACCGGTTTAAAGAACTGGAAAACGGAAGGTCTTACCTTGCTCAAATGGAAGAAACTCGTGAAATACGAAATGTAGATTATCTCAAGACCTTTCCAACAAGCTATAGATCGCAATTTTCCACCGAGAAATGAAGGAGATATGAAGTTTACAATCCGGCAGTTTTGCTTTGGCCGAAAATGAAGAAAATAAGAATGGTTTTTGATTTTTTGTTAATTTGCTTGGAAATGCTGATTTTTTGTTAAAGGTGGTGAGTCATTGCATGTCCAGGACACGTGTCGATCAGTGGGGGGTTATGGTGGCAAAGAAGGGGACACGTGTCAAGCAATGGAGATCATGGTGGCAAGCAGCTTTACTGGTTCGTTTTCCTTTCACATGGATGATCCAAATGTTGCATTTCTCGAATTAATCTTGTTACATGTTACTTCCATGTCTATATTTAATCCTGTCATAATTTCAATCCTTAATCCATGATTCGTTCGCTTAATCACTTAATCTCGTTATAAAGTATCAGCGGTTTCTAGAACCTTCGTTTCACTGTCTCAGTGGTTTTCGTTCTAAATTCTCAAATCAAATATAATAACATTCCAAAATATTAAATCCTCAAATCCTTAATTTAATATCTCGTTTCTTGAATATAATAATATATAATTCACTGCCCGGTCAAATACTACACCAAAATAAAATTCGGAATTTCTGAATTCCGATCGTCTTTGCATTCACTTATTTACTCCGTAGATCACTAATATGACTTCGGAATATCCACACTACGTCTCGTACATAGGTGGCATGAAAAACTTTGTTAATCCTCAAAATCACTATTCATCCACCAAATTCACTATTCACTGATGCACTTAATCATAATAAGAAAAGTTTTAATTCTACCAAAAATTCGGGTTATTACAGTCTCCCCTCCTTAAAAGGATTCCGTCCCGGAATCAGCTTAGGAATAACTGGGGGTAATTCCCTCCCATTGCACTTTCTAACTCCCAAGTGGATTCTTCCACTTCTTGATTTTCCACAAACCTCTCACTAGCTTGGCAACCTCGTCACTTAGCACTTGCTCTTTTCTATCCGTGATTTCCACAGGTTGTTCTTTGTAAGTCAGACCAGGTTGTATATCTACCTGCTCGTACTCTAACATATGCCGGGCATCTATAGTATACTAACGTACCATTGACACCTGAACCCCGTTATGACCATTCTACAAGTTTGGGGGGGTAAGGCTGGCTCGTAGGCCACCTTCCTGACGCATTTAAAATCTCAGATGGCCCAATGAATCTCGGGCTCGACTTCCCTTTCTTTTCAAATCTCATTAATTCTTTCCATGGAGATACCTTTAGCATCACGAATCGCTAACCTCATATTCTCTATCTTGTTTGTACAGAAATACACCAGCATAAACTTGATTGTCATTCATCAACTTGCCATTTAGCTTATCAATAGCAGTACTATTTCTATACTCGCGGGCTTAGTCCGCATACTTTCTCTGTCTGTCTTGGTTGTCACTAGCCGCTTGTTGGTGAAATCTTTTGTCTTTCTAGTTTGTTGGACTAACTTGGTTTTGTGTAAAATCTCATCCTTTAATTCCCGATTATTCGGAATCCATCTCTGTCTCATTTTAATCAAGGGTATCGGCCACCACATTGGCCTTCCCCGGATGGTAGTGTATCTCGCAGTCAATTTTAGGTAAATTTTAGCCATTTCTCCATCTCATGTTATCTACTATCACGGATAACTCAACGCCACTTCATTACATTCCATCAAAATTTGTGGGTGCATTAGTCAACCCAAAATAACTTCGCTAAAATCTCAAAGTGTCTATTCCTCGTACGAATCGCAGTCTTGGGTACATCCTCGGATTTAACTTCCAACTGGTGGTATCCAGTTCTTGAATAAATTTGGAAATACACAGCGTTTTTCCGCTGATCAAACAATCATTTACAAGGGTACCTATCCTCCAGGTCGAACTCATTCAACTCTCGAGGTTCGATGCATAATCTTGTGCTAACATCTTTCTCTCTTACGAACAACACCGGGGTTTCCCACGGTGATACACTGGGCCTTATCATACCCTTATACAACAATTCTTATAACTGAGTCTCTAACTCTTTCATTCCCACTATACTCGGAATACTCGGTATTCATTCTCATGTCATCCAAATCGATATCTGGTAGCTCATTAAAACCTTGTACAATCTCCCAAAACCATTGTAGTTCCCTTTTTACTTGGTATCTCTTTTCTTGGCATCCACCATAAGAGCTAATTAAGCCTCGGATCTCTGGCGTAATAGCTTCTTAGTCTAAACTATATTCAAGAATCTCTGAATCGGTTTCCATCCTTTATTTATTACTCTCTCTCTCTTACAATCAGTCTGGGCTCCATTGGGTGTCAACCCACCCGTCCTTATTATAATGTCAACTTCTCCCAAGTCACAATACCAGCTCCCTCTGACTCTATCGCCAGTACTTATCTTGCTAACCCAGAGGTAGTGTCCATTCGTAAACAACTCCTCCAAAATCTCAATTCCACTATATGGCATCTATCTAACACCGTTGTCACTGGAGTACACGACACATCACTATTCCTTTCACATATATCACTTGATCCCCTTTCCATTATCATAATATCCTTGGGAGAATAAACCAATTCATTGATATGTCATTAACATTCTATTCGTCTTAGGGATTCGCTCCTGTCATAGGCGATTTCGTTGCGAATCTAATTCCTATCAGCGAATTTTGACTTATTTGACCTGGTTCGCCTCCCCTTAGAATTCAATGAGGATAACCAAAATTCATGGGGCCTTGAAAAGACAGCTCCCATATCAAGGAAAACGTCACACACTGGTGATCATAAGGTTATGAGTTTTAAGGTAACCTTATTGGAGGTAAGAGAATTTACCGAGAGATCAACATGATCGTAAGAACTCAACGTTGCGTGCCTCGATTGAGACATTACTAAAGGTAATTAGCCTTCTTGTATTTCACAACTTACAAGTGATGGCGTCCCATCAGACTTCTATCACATAGACAGATAGTCCTTGTAGCCCCTAAAAGTATAGGGTTGTTCGTCTCAGTGGAAGTTGAAAAGTATGAAAGCAATTCGAGATCAATTTAATGATTATCGCCTCTCGACAATATTTCTCAAAGGAACACCTTGAATTAAAATTGAACAGATTCCAAAGGTGCGGTTTCCAAAGAAAATACAAAGAAAAGAATAACCAAAAAGATACTGGTACTTAACAAACAAGTGGTGAGGTATCACCATGGGGTCATTCATTATTTGAAGAAAAGTGAAAGCTTAAATAACATCATTTGACAGGGCTTCGAAAACCTGAAAGTAGGCATCGTGACAGCCTCTAACACAATTGAAATTAATTATGATTTAACACAAGTGTTATAAAATAACTTCGAAGAGGGAATATACCCTTTATCAGAATTCTTTCTTGGAAAGAGGTCAAGATAGATCATAGATTGGGGAAATATCCCACATAATCTGCAAAGGGGGAGGGTACTACCAAGGTCTCTACGGATGCCTTTTATGTCGGCTCCTCTAATGGATAATCGTTCAATTCCAAAGCTTTTCTTTTCCACGCGCCCTAAGGTGTTTGATACTTACGTCATTGCCGACTTATAATAGTCGCTAAGGATCCAACCATCGACCTTTGTAATCGCAGGGAATTCTATTCGACTAGGCGCAAACATCTCAAGTAAGCGTTCTGTTCTATAAGAAGACTTCGATACCGTTGTCGCCCATAGCAATGACAATTCCACATGTCGACTGGGCGGTACTCCGGAGGATCGTTACAAACTACAAACTTAAATTCGGTCTCTATTTCAATCATCTTTATACCCAAAATTTTCCTTGAGATAATAAAATCCCTCAATGATGTAATAGACACTATTTCCAGTGGAATCGCTGGTCGTGGGGGATTGAAATCTCATAGCCCAAAACAATTCCTTATACTATTCTAGGCAACTAAGTACCCTTAATCGTTCGTGAAAATCTGAACATCTTGGTTCTTACGTATGCCGCCTCCTTATGGGCAACTATAACCGACTACGGGTAACAGGTTTCGTTCAAGTCGAATCAATCCACTGATACTGGCTGTACTGCCTCTACCTCTTCTGCTTTGGAGACTCTACTCCATTTTCTTTGTCATATCTCTTGATGAATCATGAACGATCCTTAAAACTCTCGTTTCGTCACTTATTTGTCCTTTGAAGGTTCGTCTGGTCCTATTATACGACCTCAAGTAACATACTACATCTTTATCAATCAACACGTTCTCTACAAGATTCTTTCCTTGACCCACCATGGGGTCTTCCTCTAGATCCTCCTATGGATCTTCCTTTATCGGGTCTCCGTCCATTTCAAGGAACGCATCATCAATTGCCTACTCGAAGGCCTCGGGGTCTGGTATCTCAGAATCCCATCAAACTATAACTCATACGAATCGAGGTGACTAATCATGAAGTCCTAAGTACGGTTTCCCAGAAGAAGTCCCCTCTCGGGCTTCATCTTAAACAGTCAGGGTCGTGTCCTCTAACCCGACTACGAACTCAATTTAGGCTCTAGATGTTCTTATCATTCTTAAGGGTATTGTAAGACTCGATCTCCTATCGTTTCTGAGGACTGTAACCTAACTCTCTGATACCATTTCTGTAACAGCCCCAAATCCGGGGTCAGGGATTTAGGGTAGTCACGATCCATGTACTCCTTGCCTTACCTGTATTACTCACACCATTCATAATTCACCTGCTCATGACCCCACAACATACGTCTCACACACACACACACAGGTTAGAGTCTCAGAAACGACACAATACAACAACTGCGGAATAAATAATTTTTATTACAATACCCAAATGTCTTTTGAATCTGTCACTGATACAATTTCTAAGTAATGTTACATTACCAACTTAGTCTTCTGATGCTTACAATCCTCTAATACCATTCATGTATATACATAAGTCGAATACCGAAAGCTGTAGCCTGATTCGATTGGTTCGTACTACTCTCGGGATCACTGCTAGAAACTGTTTATGAAAACGCCTTGCGGGGTATGTGCCGTCCCATTGGCATCCTGCTTCGCTGCTATATAATATATATATAAAACAATAGCAAGAGTGAGCGATAGCTCAGCAAGGAAATGAAAGTATGGCATAATTCTGCCTTTAATTCAACCCAGAAATAAAGCGGGTATAAGACAATAATTTGTCAAAATATCTCGATACTTAAATTACATCCTTATCGGAATGTAATCCCAAAAATAATACCATTGTTGTATTTCAAATATCAATTTCATAATATTTCTGCAAACTTTGGCTATATTATGAACAAAGTTCTAGTATAAACGATGAGGTTTCAAAGTAAACCAAATATAACCTTTCCGAAAAATATCTGCTATATATGCAGAATATCAACATATAACTTAAAAGATGAAGTTATAAGGTGATTCAGTATAAACAACTCCCTTACCATAACTCATGTTATGTAAGGTATCCACAGAGTCATAACTCATAAATAAAAGATGAAGTTGCATGAATTTATTGTCACTTCATTTCCAAACACTTTTCGACCCCCTACCAACATGATTGGTTCTTCACCCCAATACATGTTGCAGGAATATCCAAATTGGATGATGAACCAATACTGGAGTTGCTACCGCGTCCGCTGTGCCTAACCTTACTATGATCAGTAGCAGGTCGCACCGCTCAAATAGTTTTCTACATGTAGATGGAAGTATCACGACGGCCTGACATTGTCTACCGCCTTACTATGACCTCCCGGCCCATTTGGGGCAATATATAAAAGTTGGATGGGCCCACGCAACTTGACCACTTACACCACTCCTAGTTCAGATGGAATCCATGACTCTGAAACGTAAAGATCGTCCTCCTTTCCCCAAGTGTAACACTTGTTGATACGACTCCACTAAGTAGTTATATCTAGGTTGGAAAGGGAGATTCTCCAATATTTCCCAAGCTATGCTTGTTAATGGATATCGACTTGTTCCATGAATTTACCCCTCGATCATTGAGGTGGTAACACAACATTAGACTGGCAGCAATTAAATTGCTCCAAGAAAATATCTGTCCCTTGACAGTTTTTGAATTGAGAGTTTAAAAAGAGTAGTAGTCACTTAAATCAGGTTTCCCGTATTTTTGATAGTTGAGCGAGCATTTGAATCTTCTTAAAAGACAGATTCAAATGGAGAAACAGTGTTTTGGGAACCTCTTCTTGATTTGAAAATAATTAATAATATTTATTGAATAAGTAAACCTCAAATGAATATTTGAAAATAATCTTCATTAAACAACTAATCCTTAAATGAATATTTGAAAACAATATTCATTAAATAAATAATCTTTAAATGAATATTTGAAAACAATATTCATTAAATAAATAATCTTTAAATGAATATCTGAAAATAATATTCATTAAATAAATAACTCTTAAATGAATATTCAAAAGTAATATTCATTAAATAAATAACTCTTAAATGAATATTCAAAAGTAATATTCATTAAATAATACACAATCCTCGAATGGATAATAATAATAATATTCTTAAAGTCCATAATCCTCAAATGAATATAAATAAATAATATTCATTAAATACATACTTAACCCTCGAATAAGTAAGCCTCAAATGAATATTCAGAAGTAATATTCATTAAATAGATAATTAATCCTCGAATAACAGTTACCGGATATCTTTGTTATCATTCCGGAACAAAGCGATTTTAAGAAAACATTTTGAAAATGATATTCATCTAAGTAAACAAATTTAATTAGACGAATAAGGCTTATTTAATCCGTAAATGCTTCCAGAAGTATTTACTAATTAAATAAACACTGGTTTATTGGTGATGTTGCCTTTAGGTTAATTATTGCGAAAATCTTTCTAAAAAGCTCTGTCCGGGTTTTCGAAAATATACCTTACAAAATAACCCCGATACGCTGGCTAAGTTATAAACTCAATACATGCTCTACCCTCTGAGCCTTTCTTATTCCAGTACACAAATACCTACCTTATGATATAAGGTCCCCTTCCACCATACGAAAAGTTTATAAACATATACACCATATAATTCAAGGCGTAGGATCTTAAAAGCATCACCACCCATCAACCGTATTATAAGGTCATGGGATTTTGGTTATCGCACGAGCAGGATTTAATATCATTAACAAGACCAAGGATATACTGGTTTTGATAAGGAAGCACAATATCGGGAAACTTGCAAATATGGATTGAAACTTATTCAACATATTTCATATATTTCAAAATAAATATACTCTGAACGATCGAGTATGCATACATAACTTGCATCTAGTATATACATACTTCAAAATATGGTTTTTAGAAACTTGCCTGATGCTCGAGAAGTGATAGGGGTTCGCGACGATGCCGGACAATCTAGACAAAGTCAAACGAAAACACACGGTTAATCCCCTCGATAAACCACTTATAACTCAATGCTTAAACACGTAAGCGAAATACAACCAAGACATTACTTGCTCGCTCTAGCGTCACACTAAGTCCATGTTATTCGTCAAATACTTAAATCATAAGTTTGGTTCGAAATCCATCCTCAAATCCAAGTTATACTTAACCATTTGGAACCTTGGTTTCTAAGTCTTGTTTTCAGTGGTTTTCACTTGCGCGACCTCGACTAAAACATTTTTATAAACTCGAAACATAATCTTTTTAATCCGAATCTTTCTCGTGAGCCTTCCTAACTGTCTCTAGTATTATTCCTCAAAGTTTCACATTTTAATATGGCTCCGAAGTGGTCCAAATATAGCCTCAAAGTTGCTGAACAGAGAAGGGTTGTTCCTCCGAACGACGTTTACTAAAACTCACTTTTCTCTTAAACCGTAAATCGTAACGACATGATTCTTGCGCTCACGTAAACTAGAAACAAAGCTCTACACACTCATGTTCATCACTGAACCAAAAGAGGCAGTTAAGTTTTCGGATTCTATGCAGTTTTAAAGTTAACGAGAATCGGGCATTACGACGGCTTAAAACTTAACGTTTTCCATTTTCAAAACACACTCAAATCAATACCAAACAATCCCAAACTCACCATCCACCTTATACACCCTCCACTCAGTCAAATCCTCCATGAATAATCACAACAAAATTCATAACCCATCCTCCAATACTCAACCAACAATTCATCTAATCACTTAATCATGAGCTTAACTTTACATAAACATCAAAACCATTTCAAAACTCATATAACAAAAAGGGGCAGAGGTTTTTATACCTTCCTTGAATCCTTAAACACACCACAAGAGCTTGTAAGCCTTAAGAGAGTCTTCATCCATGGTTATCATCCTTAAACTTGCAAAAGAAAATCAAGAACAAGTTATGAATTCTCGGAGTTACTATACACCGGTTTAAAGAACTGGAAAACTGAAGGTCTTACCTTGCTCAAATGGAAGAAACTCGTGAAATACGAAATGTAGATTATCTCAAGACCTTTCCAACAAGCTATAGATCGCAATTTTCCACCGAGAAATGAAGGAGATATGAAGTTTACAATCCGGCAGTTTTGCTTTGGCCGAAAATGAAGAAAATAAGAATGGTTTTTGATTTTTTGTTAATTTGCTTGGAAATGCTGATTTTTTGTTAAAGGTGGTGAGTCATTGCATGTCCAGGACACGTGTCGATCAGTGGGGGGTTATGGTGGCAAAGAAGGGGACACGTGTCAAGCAATGGAGATCATGGTGGCAAGCAGCTTTACTGGTTCGTTTTCCTTTCACATGGATGATCCAAATGTTGCATTTCTCGAATTAATCTTGTTACATGTTACTTCCATGTCTATATTTAATCCTGTCATAATTTCAATCCTTAATCCATGATTCGTTCGCTTAATCACTTAATCTCGTTATAAAGTATCAGCGGTTTCTAGAACCTTCGTTTCACTGTCTCAGTGGTTTTCGTTCTAAATTCTCAAATCAAATATAATAACATTCCAAAATATTAAATCCTCAAATCCTTAATTTAATATCTCGTTTCTTGAATATAATAATATATAATTCACTGCCCGGTCAAATACTACACCAAAATAAAATTCGGAATTTCTGAATTCCGATCGTCTTTGCATTCACTTATTTACTCCGTAGATCACTAATATGACTTCGGAATATCCACACTACGTCTCGTACATAGGTGGCATGAAAAACTTTGTTAATCCTCAAAATCACTATTCATCCACCAAATTCACTATTCACTGATGCACTTAATCATAATAAGAAAAGTTTTAATTCTACCAAAAATTCGGGTTATTACAGTCTCCCCTCCTTAAAAGGATTCCGTCCTGGAATCAGCTTAGGAATAACTGGGGGTAATTCCCTCCCATTGCACTTTCTAACTCCCAAGTGGATTCTTCCACTTCTTGATTTTCCACAAACCTCTCACTAGCTTGGCAACCTCGTCACTTAGCACTTGCTCTTTTCTATCCGTGATTTCCACAGGTTGTTCTTTGTAAGTCAGACCAGGTTGTATATCTACCTGCTCGTACTCTAACATATGCCGGGCATCTATAGTATACTAACGTACCATTGACACCTGAACCCCGTTATGACCATTCTACAAGTTTGGGGGGGTAAGGCTGGCTCGTAGGCCACCTTCCTGACGCATTTAAAATCTCAGATGGCCCAATGAATCTCGGGCTCGACTTCCCTTTCTTTTCAAATCTCATTAATTCTTTCCATGGAGATACCTTTAGCATCACGAATCGCTAACCTCATATTCTCTATCTTGTTTGTACAGAAATACACCAGCATAAACTTGATTGTCATTCATCAACTTGCCATTTAGCTTATCAATAGCAGTACTATTTCTATACTCGCGGGCTTAGTCCGCATACTTTCTCTGTCTGTCTTGGTTGTCACTAGCCGCTTGTTGGTGAAATCTTTTGTCTTTCTAGTTTGTTGGACTAACTTGGTTTTGTGTAAAATCTCATCCTTTAATTCCCGATTATTCGGAATCCATCTCTGTCTCATTTTAATCAAGGGTATCGGCCACCACATTGGCCTTCCCCGGATGGTAGTGTATCTCGCAGTCAATTTTAGGTAAATTTTAGCCATTTCTCCATCTCATGTTATCTACTATCACGGATAACTCAACGCCACTTCATTACATTCCATCAAAATTTGTGGGTGCATTAGTCAACCCAAAATAACTTCGCTAAAATCTCAAAGTGTCTATTCCTCGTACGAATCGCAGTCTTGGGTACATCCTCGGATTTAACTTCCAACTGGTGGTATCCAGTTCTTGAATAAATTTGGAAATACACAGCGTTTTTCCGCTGATCAAACAATCATTTACAAGGGTACCTATCCTCCAGGTCGAACTCATTCAACTCTCGAGGTTCGATGCATAATCTTGTGCTAACATCTTTCTCTCTTACGAACAACACCGGGGTTTCCCACGGTGATACACTGGGCCTTATCATACCCTTATACAACAATTCTTATAACTGAGTCTCTAACTCTTTCATTCCCACTATACTCGGAATACTCGGTATTCATTCTCATGTCATCCAAATCGATATCTGGTAGCTCATTAAAACCTTGTACAATCTCCCAAAACCATTGTAGTTCCCTTTTTACTTGGTATCTCTTTTCTTGGCATCCACCATAAGAGCTAATTAAGCCTCGGATCTCTGGCGTAATAGCTTCTTAGTCTAAACTATATTCAAGAATCTCTGAATCGGTTTCCATCCTTTATTTATTACTCTCTCTCTCTTACAATCAGTCTGGGCTCCATTGGGTGTCAACCCACCCGTCCTTATTATAATGTCAACTTCTCCCAAGTCACAATACCAGCTCCCTCTGACTCTATCGCCAGTACTTATCTTGCTAACCCAGAGGTAGTGTCCATTCGTAAACAACTCCTCCAAAATCTCAATTCCACTATATGGCATCTATCTAACACCGTTGTCACTGGAGTACACGACACATCACTATTCCTTTCACATATATCACTTGATCCCCTTTCCATTATCATAATATCCTTGGGAGAATAAACCAATTCATTGATATGTCATTAACATTCTATTCGTCTTAGGGATTCGCTCCTGTCATAGGCGATTTCGTTGCGAATCTAATTCCTATCAGCGAATTTTGACTTATTTGACCTGGTTCGCCTCCCCTTAGAATTCAATGAGGATAACCAAAATTCATGGGGCCTTGAAAAGACAGCTCCCATATCAAGGAAAACGTCACACACTGGTGATCATAAGGTTATGAGTTTTAAGGTAACCTTATTGGAGGTAAGAGAATTTACCGAGAGATCAACATGATCGTAAGAACTCAACGTTGCGTGCCTCGATTGAGACATTACTAAAGGTAATTAGCCTTCTTGTATTTCACAACTTACAAGTGATGGCGTCCCATCAGACTTCTATCACATAGACAGATAGTCCTTGTAGCCCCTAAAAGTATAGGGTTGTTCGTCTCAGTGGAAGTTGAAAAGTATGAAAGCAATTCGAGATCAATTTAATGATTATCGCCTCTCGACAATATTTCTCAAAGGAACACCTTGAATTAAAATTGAACAGATTCCAAAGGTGCGGTTTCCAAAGAAAATACAAAGAAAAGAATAACCAAAAAGATACTGGTACTTAACAAACAAGTGGTGAGGTATCACCATGGGGTCATTCATTATTTGAAGAAAAGTGAAAGCTTAAATAACATCATTTGACAGGGCTTCGAAAACCTGAAAGTAGGCATCGTGACAGCCTCTAACACAATTGAAATTAATTATGATTTAACACAAGTGTTATAAAATAACTTCGAAGAGGGAATATACCCTTTATCAGAATTCTTTCTTGGAAAGAGGTCAAGATAGATCATAGATTGGGGAAATATCCCACATAATCTGCAAAGGGGGAGGGTACTACCAAGGTCTCTACGGATGCCTTTTATGTCGGCTCCTCTAATGGATAATCGTTCAATTCCAAAGCTTTTCTTTTCCACGCGCCCTAAGGTGTTTGATACTTACGTCATTGCCGACTTATAATAGTCGCTAAGGATCCAACCATCGACCTTTGTAATCGCAGGGAATTCTATTCGACTAGGCGCAAACATCTCAAGTAAGTGTTCTGTTCTATAAGAAGACTTCGATACCGTTGTCGCCCATAGCAATGACAATTCCACATGTCGACTGGGCGGTACTCCGGAGGATCGTTACAAACTACAAACTTAAATTCGGTCTCTATTTCAATCATCTTTATACCCAAAATTTTCCTTGAGATAATAAAATCCCTCAATGATGTAATAGACACTATTTCCAGTGGAATCGCTGGTCGTGGGGGATTGAAATCTCATAGCCCAAAACAATTCCTTACACTATTCTAGGCAACTAAGTACCCTTAATCGTTCGTGAAAATCTGAACATCTTGGTTCTTACGTATGCCGCCTCCTTATGGGCAACTATAACCGACTACGGGTAACAGGTTTCGTTCAAGTCGAATCAATCCACTGATACTGGCTGTACTGCCTCTACCTCTTCTGCTTTGGAGACTCTACTCCATTTTCTTTGTCATATCTCTTGATGAATCATGAACGATCCTTAAAACTCTCGTTTCGTCACTTATTTGTCCTTTGAAGGTTCGTCTGGTCCTATTATACGACCTCAAGTAACATACTACATCTTTATCAATCAACACGTTCTCTACAAGATTCTTTCCTTGACCCACCATGGGGTCTTCCTCTAGATCCTCCTATGGATCTTCCTTTATCGGGTCTCCGTCCATTTCAAGGAACGCATCATCAATTGCCTACTCGAAGGCCTCGGGGTCTGGTATCTCAGAATCCCATCAAACTATAACTCATACGAATCGAGGTGACTAATCATGAAGTCCTAAGTACGGTTTCCCAGAAGAAGTCCCCTCTCGGGCTTCATCTTAAACAGTCAGGGTCGTGTCCTCTAACCCGACTACGAACTCAATTTAGGCTCTAGATGTTCTTATCATTCTTAAGGGTATTGTAAGACTCGATCTCCTATCGTTTCTGAGGACTGTAACCTAACTCTCTGATACCATTTCTGTAACAGCCCCAAATCCGGGGTCAGGGATTTAGGGTAGTCACGATCCATGTACTCCTTGCCTTACCTGTATTACTCACACCATTCATAATTCACCTGCTCATGACCCCACAACATACGTCTCACACACACACACACAGGTTAGAGTCTCAGAAACGACACAATACAACAACTGCGGAATAAATAATTTTTATTACAATACCCAAATGTCTTTTGAATCTGTCACTGATACAATTTCTAAGTAATGTTACATTACCAACTTAGTCTTCTGATGCTTACAATCCTCTAATACCATTCATGTATATACATAAGTCGAATACCGAAAGCTGTAGCCTGATTCGATTGGTTCGTACTACTCTCGGGATCACTGCTAGAAACTGTTTATGAAAACGCCTTGCGGGGTATGTGCCGTCCCATTGGCATCCTGCTTCGCTGCTATATAATATATATATAAAACAATAGCAAGAGTGAGCGATAGCTCAGTAAGGAAATGAAAGTATGGCATAATTCTACCTTTAATTCAACCCAGAAATAAAGCGGGTATAAGACAATAATTTGTCAAAATATCTCGATACTTAAATTACATCCTTATCGGAATGTAATCCCAAAAATAATACCATTGTTGTATTTCAAATATCAATTTCATAATATTTCTGCAAACTTTGGCTATATTATGAACAAAGTTCTAGTATAAACGATGAGGTTTCAAAGTAAACCAAATATAACCTTTCCGAAAAATATCTGCTATATATGCAGAATATCAACATATAACTTAAAAGATGAAGTTATAAGGTGATTCAGTATAAACAACTCTCTTACCATAACTCATGTTATGTAAGGTATCCACAGAGTCATAACTCATAAATAAAAGATGAAGTTGCATGAATTTATTGTCACTTCATTTCCAAACACTTTTCGACCCCCTACCAACATGATTGGTTCTTCACCCCAATACATGTTGCAGGAATATCCAAATTGGATGATGAACCAATACTGGAGTTGCTACCGCGTCCGCTGTGCCTAACCTTACTATGATCAGTAGCAGGTCGCACCGCTCAAATAGTTTTCTACATGTAGATGGAAGTATCACGACGGCCTGACATTGTCTACCGCCTTACTATGACCTCCCGGCCCATTTGGGGCAATATATAAAAGTTGGATGGGCCCACGCAACTTGACCACTTACACCACTCCTAGTTCAGATGGAATCCATGACTCTGAAACGTAAAGATCGTCCTCCTTTCCCCAAGTGTAACACTTGTTGATACGACTCCACTAAGTAGTTATATCTAGGTTGGAAAGGGAGATTCTCCAATATTTCCCAAGCTATGCTTGTTAATGGATATCGACTTGTTCCATGAATTTACCCCTCGATC
This sequence comes from Heracleum sosnowskyi, assembly GCA_030848705.1. Classification (NCBI taxonomy): domain Eukaryota; kingdom Viridiplantae; phylum Streptophyta; class Magnoliopsida; order Apiales; family Apiaceae; genus Heracleum; species Heracleum sosnowskyi. The sequence goes on along the minus strand of CM061239.1, from coordinate 43,823,944 downwards.
ATTGAGGTGGTAACACAACATTAGACTGGCAGCAATTAAATTGCTCCAAGAAAATATATGTCCCTTGACAGTTTTTGAATTGAGAGTTTAAAAATAGTAGTCACTTAAATCAGGTTTCCCGTATTTTTGATAGTTGAGCGAGCATTTGAATCTTCTTAAAAGACAGATTCAAATGGAGAAACAGTGTTTTGGGAACCTCTTCTTGATTTGAAAATAATTAATAATATTTATTGAATAAGTAAACCTCAAATGAATATTTGAAAATAATCTTCATTAAACAACTAATCCTTAAATGAATATTTGAAAACAATATTCATTAAATAAATAATCTTTAAATGAATATTTGAAAACAATATTCATTAAATAAATAATCTTTAAATGAATATCTGAAAATAATATTCATTAAATAAATAACTCTTAAATGAATATTCAAAAGTAATATTCATTAAATAAATAACTCTTAAATGAATATTCAAAAGTAATATTCATTAAATAATACACAATCCTCGAATGGATAATAATAATAATATTCTTAAAGTCCATAATCCTCAAATGAATATAAATAAATAATATTCATTAAATACATACTTAACCCTCGAATAAGTAAGCCTCAAATGAATATTCAGAAGTAATATTCATTAAATAGATAATTAATCCTCGAATAACAGTTACCGGATATCTTTGTTATCATTCCGGAACAAAGCGATTTTAAGAAAACATTTTGAAAATGATATTCATCTAAGTAAACAAATTTAATTAGACGAATAAGGCTTATTTAATCCGTAAATGCTTCCAGAAGTATTTACTAATTAAATAAACACTGGTTTATTGGTGATGTTGCCTTTAGGTTAATTATTGCGAAAATCTTTCTAAAAAGCTCTGTCCGGGTTTTCGAAAATATACCTTACAAAATAACCCCGATACGCTGGCTAAGTTATAAACTCAATACATGCTCTACCCTCTGAGCCTTTCTTATTCCAGTACACAAATACCTACCTTATGATATAAGGTCCCCTTCCACCATACGAAAAGTTTATAAACATATACACCATATAATTCAAGGCGTAGGATCTTAAAAGCATCACCACCCATCAACCGTATTATAAGGTCATGGGATTTTGGTTATCGCACGAGCAGGATTTAATATCATTAACAAGACCAAGGATATACTGGTTTTGATAAGGAAGCACAATATCGGGAAACTTGCAAATATGGATTGAAACTTATTCAACATATTTCATATATTTCAAAATAAATATACTCTGAACGATCGAGTATGCATACATAACTTGCATCTAGTATATACATACTTCAAAATATGGTTTTTAGAAACTTGCCTGATGCTCGAGAAGTGATAGGGGTTCGCGACGATGCCGGACAATCTAGACAAAGTCAAACGAAAACACACGGTTAATCCCCTCGATAAACCACTTATAACTCAATGCTTAAACACGTAAGCGAAATACAACCAAGGCATTACTTGCTCGCTCTAGCGTCACACTAAGTCCATGTTATTCGTCAAATACTTAAATCATAAGTTTGGTTCGAAATCCATCCTCAAATCCAAGTTATACTTAACCATTTGGAACCTTGGTTTCTAAGTCTTGTTTTCAGTGGTTTTCACTTGCGCGACCTCGACTAAAACATTTTTATAAAATCGAAATATAATCTTTTTAATCCGAATCTTTTTCGTGAGCCTTCCTAACTGTCTCTAGTATTATTCCTCAAAGTTTCACATTTTAATATGGCTCCGAAGTGGTCCAAATATAGCCTCAAAGTTGCTGAACAGAGAAGGGTTGTTCCTCCGAACGACGTTTACTAAAACTCACTTTTCTCTTAAACCGTAAATCGTAACGACATGATTCTTGCGCTCACGTAAACTAGAAACAAAGCTCTACACACTCATGTTCATCACTGAACCAAAAGAGGCAGTTAAGTTTTCGGATTCTATGCAGTTTTAAAGTTAACGAGAATCGGGCATTACGACGGCTTAAAACTTAACGTTTTCCATTTTCAAAACACACTCAAATCAATACCAAACAATCCCAAACTCACCATCCACCTTATACACCCTCCACTCAGTCAAATCCTCCATGAATAATCACAACAAAATTCATAACCCATCCTCCAATACTCAACCAACAATTCATCTAATTACTTAATCATGAGCTTAACTTTACATAAACATCAAAACCATTTCAAAACTCATATAACAAAAAGGGGCAGAGGTTTTTATACCTTCCTTGAATCCTTAAACACACCACAAGAGCTTGTAAGCCGTAAGAGAGTCTTCATCCATGGTTATCATCCTTAAACTTGCAAAAGAAAATCAAGAACAAGTTATGAATTCTCGGAGTTACTATACACCGGTTTAAAGAACTGGAAAACTGAAGGTCTTACCTTGCTCAAATTGAAGAAACTCGTGAAATACGAAATGTAGATTATCTCAAGACCTTTCCAACAAGCTATAGATCGCAATTTTCCACCGAGAAATGAAGAAGATATGAAGTTTACAATCCGGCAGTTTTGCTTTGGCCGAAAATGAAGAAAATAAGAATGGTTTTTGATTTTTTGTTAATTTGCTTGGAAATGCTGATTTTTTGTTAAAGGTGGTGAGTCATTGCATGTCCAGGACACGTGTCGATCAGTGGGGGGTTATGGTGGCAAAGAAGGGGACACGTGTCAAGCAATGGAGATCATGGTGGCAAGCAGCTTTACTGGTTCGTTTTCCTTTCACATGGATGATCCAAATGTTGCATTTCTCGAATTAATCTTGTTACATGTTACTTCCATGTCTATATTTAATCCTGTCATAATTTCAATCCTTAATCCATGATTCGTTCGCTTAATCACTTAATCTCGTTATAAAGTATCAGCGGTTTCTAGAACCTTCGTTTCACTGTCTCAGTGGTTTTCGTTCTAAATTCTCAAATCAAATATAATAACATTCCAAAATATTAAATCCTCAAATCCTTAATTTAATATCTCGTTTCTTGAATATAATAATATATAATTCACTGCCCGGTCAAATACTACACCAAAATAAAATTCGGAATTTCTGAATTCTGATCGTCTTTGCATTCACTTATTTACTCCGTAGATCACTAATATGACTTCGGAATATCCACACTACGTCTCGTACATAGGTGACATGAAAAACTTTGTTAATCCTCAAAATCATTATTCATCCACCAAATTCACTATTCACTGATGCACTTAATCATAATAAGAAAAGTTTTAATTCTACCAAAAATTCGGGTTATTACAGTAGACGTATCCAAAAATATATGTAGAACATGATAAAGGGTAGAAGAATTAAATATGATTACCTATAGCGCATTGCAACAACTGAGTCACTGTCCATGTTTAAGAACAATTTTGATGATGGAAGTGAACTGATTTGAACTGAATCTAAGAGGTTTAACAAAGAATGAAAAAAATATATAAATATACTAAAATTTTATATAATATGTCATAATTTTAAAAACTATTAACTTACACTTGTAAGTTTTTAGTCTTGTGCTCGTCACAATTGAAATGACTGGAGTTTCAACAGCTTTATTGTAATCATTTTCAGCTTTGACGGCAAGATCACCCCAAATACTGACCTTATGTGAGTTCCTAAAGAATTTACGTAACTTAGCGAACATTGATGAGAAACATAAGCAATGCATGTATGGATGAAAATATAAGAATATGTCTTTCAAATTTTCACCTCCCATCAGTGATTCTAAACCTCACAATGTTCCTTTGGCCAAATTTTGTCTTGATTGAACTGATATGTTCAAAATCCTCAACCACTCCAATGATGTCTATTACATGCACCAAAGAAATATTATATCTGACTACGGGGGATATTCAGGATATTCAGAAAAATAATGAAATATGATACTAAGCAATTAATTGTAATTGCCAATTTTTACCAATTTAAGTATAAGGTGTCTAACCTGTCGAATATTCAGGATATTCATCATTTGGACATTTAGTTGCCATACTGAATAAGTCTCCAAGATCTACAAACTCAAACTTGTGCAATGGTATCATGAAGTCATCCTCGGTTAATTTCTGGACAGTGGTTGAAGGAGAGAAATTAATCAAAATCTTTGACGAAACTGGCCTACAGGAACCTGTTGCTTCCTTAGTATAGAAGTTTGAGATAACGTATATGCTCCCTTCATCAATATTGACAGCCATAGAATTCCATTGATCAGCATAAATGAATGCTTGGACATGAGAATTCTGGACAATATCATTGAAGCATACTATATTAAACCATTAAATCATAGTAGTAGCAGAGATTACATAAAACCACATGAGGGTATTTAAACTAAATGGTTTTTCTCGCGAAATGAATTGGTTCACTTACATTGTCATTGAGCAGAATAAGATTATATCCTTTAAGGTTTTCTCTTCCCTGTGTAGCTTGAATAGATATTGATGGCCACATTCTTGTAACACGTACCTTGATATTCCATGTACTTCGGGTAGTATCAAGTTCAGAGAGTTGATCGTATACCATTTCTCTGTTACAAAAATCGTTACAAAGATATTAATATATCTATATAATCGTTAAGCAATATAACATCAACAAAGATAACTTACAAAATTGCCAAGTTGAAGGTGTTGTTACAGTTCGTGGTGACGTGCTGTGCTTTTATATGATTCAATCTTTTTGAGTAGTTACAACTTATACGTGATTGAGGTGGTTTAATTGATATTATTTTTAGCCTTATCAATTTAACTTAAAACATGGACATGATTGATACAAAATTTAAGTTGATAAATATAGTTTTAATTGATTTTGTTAATGATGTTATGATTGTTATTTACATGAAATCAAGGACAAAATTGTTCTTTAAAAACTAAAAATATAAATTTTATTAAAACATCTTATTTGATTTAAGTTGAGACAAACCAATTAAATTAATAAAGTATTTATTTCTTTGTTTTAATTATGAATAATGCAACATACCCCAAAACATGTATAAAAATAGTAGACTAACCTCGTTTATGTACTTAAAAAATAGTCAAGAAATTAAAAATATAAATTTGGTAGTTGTTAGACACATCATTATGTACAAAAAAATTCAATAACATCTAACCATCTGTTGTAATTGTAATTTTATTACTTTTAACATGAAAAATATATTTTAGAATTAAATACAATAATCAATAACAAAAAAGAAGTAAGATATTAATGATCAATGAAGAAAATAATAAGTTCGATAAAACAAAACAGTTGAAGTCCATAAAATAAAGAACTAAATGTTTGAGCGATTAAATATAAAACAATGAAACAATACTAAACGTTTATTATCCAAGATAATAAAGAACTTGTGGAGAAAACAATATGCTAATAAACTTATTAAAGTGCAATATTGCACAATGACCATCTCATAATCATCTCAGCATCCCTCAATTCCCACAAAGATTGATGAACAGCTTTCATGGACCATGCACGGGAAACCGATCACCTTGATTAATAAACCTACAAAAAGAATGAATGTAATGGAAATCTTAATATACAATTATTAAGCATTGAATAAGTGATTTATATAAATAATCGTGATTATATATAATTTAAAAAAGTACTAACTAATATACCTCTGCCTCATCAAGAAAACATCCTCATGATCAATATTGACATATATCCTAGATGATGGTAGATTTGAAATGGAGATTTTGTCTAAATGTTGAAAATTGGAATCAGTTTTCATAGTCACATAATAGTATAATTGGATTTATTAAAGAGAACCCAAAAGACATTATTAAGATGGGAAAGATATTACCTCTATATTTTTTAATCCTTGTACTTGCCAAGATCAAGACCATCGGATGCTCGAAATTTACATCATAGAGTTGCTGAGTATTTGCATCCAAAGGACCATAAAACGAAACATCGTACGACTTCCTGTTAATAATTAAAAACACAAAATGTGTTATTGATCTTACTGATCCTCCTACAGATAAACTATTTATAAAATGAATAGGTTTTAAAGTTACAACCTTCCATCTGTTATTGTGAAACGCACCACTTCACGTGGACCATAACGTGTTTCGTATGTGTTGATTCCGATAACATCTAGAGTAGGCACACATTAAACATATGCGGATTTCAAAATATGTGGTGAAACAAATGCTAGAAAATTAGACAAACACAGATAGAGTACCTGTGGAATGGAGAGGAAGAGTTTCTTGATGGGAAGTATTTAACATCTCTTCAATAATTGGCAGAGGTACTAATTCAAACTTGTGCATTGGAATGATGAAATTATCATCAAGCAACTGTTCGACAGTAGTAGTTTGCATGAAATGAAGGCAGTTGATGGAATTAACAGGTCTAAATACACCAGTTGCAGGCCTAACACGGACATTGACAATCTCGTATAAACCTCCTTCATTCAAAAAATTCCCAACTTGATTCCACAGTTGAGGAGTAACCATTACATGCATATGTCTATTCTGTAAATGGTAATTGCATTGGTTAAAATGATTGTTCCCTGTGCAAAACCTCAGGGAATTAACTATAAAACATAAATAAATGATCTTTACTTCACAATCTAGGACGATCATGTTCTGCATAATTACAGTCCCCTGGGACATAGATGGCCACATTCTTGTCACACGAACCTTCAAAATCCAGTCTGTCCTTGTTACACCCAAACTTGCAAGATGATGGTGGAAGTTCATACCTATAACAACAGTTTTAAGATTATCTTCTACAATAATAAGTTTAATAATATATTATATATTATGGGGAGAGTTCAAATACCCATGCCTAAATTTGCCATTCTTCAGAACGTATAAGTGTATTTCCTTATGGAACCATTTATAAAAATGAGAGAAATGGCTTATCAATAATATAGTAACCTTAATGATTAGTTTAAGGTCATCGATATTTGATTCATTTTGGTTGTTTATCATGGTTATCTTAGACATTAGGATTCCATGATTTTCTCCAAATGATAGCTTTATTTGACTTTTAATACTGATCCTAATTGATCCTAATGATGATATCATGTAATTAGTTAAAAATCCTTGATTTACTCTACTAATGACATGACAAATTTAAATTTTAAGTGCAAATTTATATTTATATTCTTATATAATGAATCTGAATTCAAAGGAAATGTAGAAATAGAATGCTCCAAATTAGGAAAATTGAAAACGAATAAAGAGAAAGAGGTCTTCCTATTTTATCAAACTCATAAAATGGACCTAGTATAATCTGGTTATTTTACATTGTAGCATAAATGCTCAAAATTTGATTCTAATACAACTGAACAAATAAAATTAGTCTTCAACACTTGGAAGATTGTAGAAGACCTCTTCGTACACAACGTTAGCTGTTGAATTCGTTGAACGTCCATCATCACCATATATCAATATATGAAGACCGGCAGCAGATGTAACTCTTGATACAGCAACATAGAATTGACCGTGTGTAAAAACTGGCCTTGGAAGGTAGAGACCAACAGTGTCCAGAGACTGTCCTTGGCTTTTGTTAATCGTCATCGCAAAACACAATTGGAGAGGAAACTGCACTCTTTTGAAATCAAATGGCCATTTAGTATCTGTAGGCATCATCTCAATTCTCGGAATTATGTGCATTGTACCTGATTCTGATCCACAAAGAGTCTGACAGATGATGCTATTTTTCAAACATTTCTTAACAATCATCCTGGTTCCATTACATAATCCCATAATCTGATTGAGATTCCTCATAAGCATCACCACAGATCCGACTTTTAATTTGAGTTCATGTTTGGGAAGGCATGGCATATTAATTGAATTAATATATTCAACTGGAAATGCAGATTGAAAATCATTCCCTGCACTGAAATCTTCATCCAGAGAGTCTTGGCTGTAATATGTATGTGATTCTCCAGGAATAAGATCAAGAATATAATCATTAATATCCCCAACGACCGCATTCGTTGGAGCGAGAATGGACCTCTGCCTTAGATATGTATTAGATGACATGTTACTTTGAAAATCTGGATAGACAACATTAACAATGTCTTTGATTGCTACACCAGATGATTTAATCAAGAACTTGTCTGGAATCAATACCTGAGGATCAGATGTTGCATCGTCAAGTCCTATATTAGGAAGTTCACCATTACCTACATCAAGCACCCATCTGCTAAACTCTTCAATTTGTTTTAAATCTTCAGCTGATTTCCCTCCAGATAAACGCATGTTTTGTCTCAGTAAGAAAACCTGGCATTGTTGCCATAGCTTTGATTGATTCAAAGATGCAGACACAATTTGAGCTCTTGATCCTTTTGGAATAACAGGTAAAATTTGTCGAAAATCTCCTCCAAAAACAACAGTGATACCACCAAAAGGTTGTCTGGATCTCGACGGGTCAACTGCAGACATAATGTCTCTAAGGCATCGATCAACACTCTCAAATGCATGGCGATGCTGCATGGGAGCCTCATCCCAAATGATTAAATTTGTTTGTTGCATCAATTCAGAAATGTCAGTCCCATGTTTAATACCAGCAATAGAAATGTGGTCTAGTTTCAAAGGAATGTGAAATCGAGAATGAGCAGTTCTACCTCCAGGAAGTAAAGTTGCAGCAATACCGGACGAAGCAACAGGCAACACAATTTGTCCTTGACTCCGAAGACGACAACAAAGGGTCTTCCATAGGAATGTTTTTCCACAACCACCACTGCCGTAAACAAAGTACAATCCACCTTTACCCTGATCTATACTCTCAGATATTGAATTATAAGCTGCAAGTTGATCTTCATTAAGATTTGAAAAGAGCCGCGCATGCTCCAGTTTCATTTCCTCCTTATTATATCCGGTTTCCTCAGCTATAAAATAATTTTCATTATTTCCAAGATATAATGGATCAGGAAACGGCAGAGTACTGTAGTCTTTTAAACTTTTGCTAACATCATTAAGTAGCTTCTCAATCTCTGCAAATAAGATCATATTTAGTTACTTAAAATTTATACAACATTGTAAATGATATTTGTGCATAAACATTTAGGTTGATAGAATGTCACCTGCCAAAGACCAATTTTGAATTTCATTGTTTGTAAGATGGAGTGCTGAATTATTGGTAAGTCATCTCCTATTATAAACAATATCTTCAGACATACTCTTCCAGTTTTCTGTCCATAGTTTTAAAGGATCCGCAACTGTATTGTTTGTCAGAATGTGGACAAATAATTCCCGTAATTGGCGTGGCATTGCACTAAGAGCATTCTCTTGTAAAGCTACATGCCACTGTCTATCATCTTTTAGTAAACCAAGAGCATCACATGCCTCTTTGAAAGTATTGTAGACTTTACCATTCACCGTACGAAGGTCTTCAAAGGAAGTTGCACCTTTTACATGCATTAAGAGCATTCGCAAAAAAAATGTTTCTCCTGCAGAAGTGTGAATATCGATAATTCTGCCTACAACAGTGCCTTTTTCCCTCTCCTTCCATTTTCCTTGATCAGCTTTCCATGTATAGTACTGAGGGAATTCCATGTATGTGTATTCTTTTGCACCAACTAATGTTTTATTGGCTATAAATCACCCTTCTAATTTGCTACATTTGGAACTCGCCTTATCGACAATATCTTGCAAATTTTCCTTAGTGTTGAATGTCACATTTTTTTCACCTGGGCAATGTACTGGCAACCTCTCAACCGCAGGAAATCGGTGGTGTATGTCAAAACCAAAAAGCCTCCAAGCTGCCTCAACCGCGCATACATATCTTCCATCCAAATACTGTTTAATTTCATTATTATTCATTTTCTTCACAGTATTGGTAGAACCACTAACACTATTATCTTTTTTCTGCAAGATCATAGTTGCCGTATCATGTCCCTTCAAACAATACTTGAATAAATATTTCAAAGACCTGCTGCTATTGCAAACTTCCAGATTTATGTGGCAATGGAACCGAATAAGCAAATCTTTGTTATATGGTACAACAAATTGATTGTCCAAATCAACACGTTTCCTTGTCACAATGTTATTTTGTCTTCGTCTGCGATACTGTGGAAAACCACAATCATCAAAAAAGGTTGTTGGATTGAACCTACATAATTCATGAAATATAATAAGTAATATAAAACATTACATTGTTGAACGTAAAAATCACAGTTGGAATAAAATTTATACCTTTTTGGGAAATGACGAATACATTTTCCTTTAACCATACATGAAGATCCCATATTATCATTACCACATGGTCCGTGTATCATGAATTTTTTAACAATATTATATCCAATGGGATCAACCTTGTGATCTGGTATTTCAGCTGATATCAAATCATCAATTTGATCTATTCGCTTTGGTCTATCATTCGGATGGAGCCAAATAAGCATATGTGTATGAGGAAGGCCTCGCTTTTGGAACTCAATCACATGCATAACTGTTTTTTAAATGTAAGAAAAAATGAAAGAGGATTATTATTTGGCAAAAAACTTTAATCTTAAAAAAAATGAGCATAAATTTATGAGATTGTGGTAAAATTCTTAATTCCAATGCATCTGCCGAAGTATTTTTTCTTCTTTATTAAATCAATGAGTTGATCAAGCTTCAACTTGAAAACTCGTGCAATAATATCTGGAGCATTAGTGACATCAACTCCAGGTTTGTGCTTAAGCAACTCTTGAATCTCTGGCCATTGCGTGTTGCATGTCATTGTTAAAAACAAAGAAGGGTGTCCAATGCTACGACAAATAGCAAGCGAATCCTTAAAATACTGATTCATATATCGCTGTGAGCCTGTAAAAGTAGCCGGGAGAATAACATTCTGACCAACATTGGATGAATCTGTATCACCCCTGTGTATACGATCACGAATGGACCTATACAAATCGGAGCGAATGACATGTTGATGTGTTTTTATCCAGTCAAGTCTATATTGCTCTACGGCAGCAAAAGCATCAACAACAAATTGTTGCCAAAGCCTGCCACCTAGGTGCATTGTCATTCCTGTATTCCAAAATTGTAATAAAATTAAAAAAACACAATAGATAGAGAAAATTTAGATCATTACGGATAAAAATGTATGATTAAAAAAGAGCACCTTGATCAGGTCGTATCATTAGTTTGTAGGCATAATACTCCCTCATTGAAATAGTTGTTCTTGACTTACTCTCATCTGGACATTCATCGGAAGACATAGGTGCAGGGACCTTTGTTGATTTACTTTGTAGAGGAATTTCTGGATGAAAACCTTCATCGCCATACGGAAACAATAGTGGATATTGGAGTGACATGAATTGAGAACACGTTTCAAATACTCGCTTCAAGTACATTTGTTTTGTCTGCACTACAATATCCCTAAAAGGTGAACAATCATCAGCATCACCAACAATCAAGGCAGCAACATCATTGGATTCTATCACGTGATTTGTTCTTCCAGATGCTGATCTGGAATGGAGCAACTTCAGGTTAAATTCATCTGGTTCATCAAGTTTTAACCGATCCCTTGCCATACGAAATCCTCGAGCACATTTGTTGTGTTCGTCAAGCATTTCAAGCAAACATTGAATAATTTCTGGATCAAGCTGATCACTACCATTAATGGCATTCATGCGATTTTGGACTTCGTTTTCTGTGTCAAATATGTAGAGCTGGCAAAATTTTGGAGTCTCTCCTTCATTTGGTTTGAGGGTCCCAATAAGATGATAATTATGTCCATTTAGCTTGAAACAATAAGGACCTTTTCCATTGTTTATTTTCTTATCAATTTTACCACCGATAGAGGTAAATTGGAACATAGAGTTGTATGTTCGTATGTTTTTCAGAAAGTGTGATGTCTTTTCTCCACCTGCCAACAATGAAGCCAAATAAGGAGGAGGTTGTTTCTCTTCATCGAGAACCACATGACCATCTCTACAACATAATGAGAATGTCGGTTGACTATTTTTTGACCCTTTATTATTGCGCTCTTCATTCCACATTACTGATTTACATTTACGACAGACCTTTGTTGGAGGACCAAGATCCATGTAACCGTTCCAGAGATCTGCATATTTACAAAATTCTTGAAATTAAAAAATTTGAATTACTGAAAAATCGGAAAACAATCGTAAAGAAAGTTTACATATTTATAGTAAATATTAAATATGAACCTGCTTGACTAATTTCTGGATCATCTTCTTCATCCAGAACATATTGTCCCCGACCTTCTACAATACATGGATTTATGTATTATGTATTATTTATACATTGCATTTATCTATATAATATGAATCCGGGTTAATTTGTGAAATTACCTTGTGCCTCATTCTCAAAATCAATGTCATCTGTATCAAAATAGGGATTAGTATTGAAGGAATCACATAGTAATACAACAAACAGGGATTATAATCTTTAATTGTACAAATACTAAGTACACCTGTTTGAATCTTTTCGCCATTTTCTTCAATATTCTCTGTTGAGAGGACATATAAAATTAGATATTAGATAAACTAATAGTAAATACAAAAATTTAAATATGTTTGAGGTATTAGATTGCAATACCATGAAAGATCTCAGAGTTGTCTGTATCAGAATTGGGTTCCTTTTCCATGTGTTTAGCTTGTTTCTTACGCTGATTCTTACTAACAGAGGCAGATGTGGCATATTCTGTATTTTGTCTACAGACTTTAGCACGTATATTGTGAAATTAAATTGTCACATAAGAAAGAATAATATAAAACATAATTGAACTGGTGACATAGTTTCTATACATTAAGAAATGATGTTGAAAATACCTGCGTTTTTGGGATTTGAGGAAGGATTAGAACAACCGACAGCATCAAATGATTCCATCAGGTTTTTGACACCAGATCCCTTTTGGAGTGGGAACCAACCTGTAAAACTGATGATATAAGTTGAAAATATGTAATATGATATTACACATATTTTGGTCCAGTAAAGAAGCTCCATTAACCTGGTATGCGTACACCAAGTTGTTCTAATTCTGGAGTAAGAACAGTGATGTCCGAAAGACAGTCATTCCCAGAATTGGAAGCTGACGTAATACAATGATTTCTGTCCATTGAATGACGATTCAACAAATTCACAATTCTAGAATCCTTAATTCCAGATCCTCTAAAATTTCTGCTATCAGTCATATATGGATTAGGTATTTTGTTTGAAAAATTCTTTGTAGGAGATATACTAGATGCAGGTAACTGAAAAGGAGTCACATTCGTGGTAGTTGTTGGTTTCCGCTGTATAGCACACGAAACTGGACCTGAAGTAGTTATACCTGTAAACTATATTCTTTATAAGTCAAAACATACAAACAGCTTATTTAAAAATTTTCATATGTCAATCAATTCGTACCAGACAGATTGACACTGCGTAGCCTCCTTTGCGAGGGTGTAAGATAATCCTGTCCATTACCACTTATGTTGACACATCCTATAATTTAATTGATAATCTTCTTAGGAATGGATGCTTCACTGCAAGGTTTGATGCTTCAATTCAAAAATTAGCAATCAAATTTAAATTACAGGATAGAGATGGTATAACCTGAAGAATTTGGAGCAACACCATGCTTATTTTGTGTAATCTGTGAGGTTGTATGTGAAACAAAAGGATCATGATTTCCTACAATAAAATACAGAACAATATAAAAATATGCAATCCGGATATGAGGTTATGAACAATAAAACAGAATGTCTGTATAAATTTACCATTCAGGTTGACAAAAGAGAGCCTCCTCTGAGATGGAGTAAGATAACTCTGGCTATTTTCAATTACATTGGAAGTACCTATTGACATACAATAGCAAACCTATATTAGATCATTTGTAATTGACAGATTAAAAATGTATACTTGATCATCTATCATCTATTAAACCAAAAATTGTATCACCTGATAATTGAGAGGATTCAGATGCAGACAGAATCCAAAATACATATAAGAAAGGTATTAATATGCATTATGAAGAGCATTCAGATGCAGACAGAATCCAAAATACATATAAGAAAGGTATTAAAAACATGAACTCAACAAAAATTTACAATTACCAGTTTGACTGATAAGTGATGGCTGAGAATTGGGATCCTTATTTTCATTATTGGAAGTCTTTGTGTGGTTTGAAACTGATCGATGACTACCATTGCTTAATGTTGGCGTAGAGCGTCTTCTCTGTCCTGGATATATAAAGACAAAAAAAAAACTCAAGGTTTGTACACAGAGTAATACTTGAACCTATTGTACTCACCGCTTGGTACAGAAGAAGGAGAAACCGGACCCAAAGGAAGACGTTTACGACCAGTTTTGTCCATAATCAAGCAACTAAATTGAAGGATGAAATCAACTGTTAATATATACAATCATGGGCAAGATGTGTTTGCAACGTCAAGGATATAATCATAACCAAAAACAAATGTTCTTCACACAGATGTAACAAATTAAAATTAAACACAAACTGATCATCATTGAGAAAGCAAACTACCAAACATGTTCCTCACTAATCTGCAAACCTGATTGATAGAGTATACAAACCTGAATTACCCTAGATCAGGCCATGGGAGGATGGGATGTACTTGATTCCTTCACTATTCGAAAACCAACATCACATAAATGACATGAAAAAGCACCGTCAAAGCATCTGACAACCTGATAGACAATAAAACAATACAAAGCATAAGTTTTTGTGAAAAAACGTAAGAAAACAAATACGAAACAATAATTTTAAACAATAATATGAAAACAAAGATGAAACAATGATCCGGCAATGGCTAAAGATAAGAAAATTGTACACAAAGAAGATGAGGTTATTAATTTGAATTTGAAATTAGTAGTAACTGATTGATCCACAACAAATTTTTACGTGTCAAAACCTACAATCAAGGAATAAATAAATGATGTTGATGTTGATGTAAACATACATGGGTATTACCCATTTGTATCCGGGTCAATGTGATTTGTATTGATTTGTTAATGAATTTAGTGATGGATCAGATCCGATTGTAAATGGAGCGACCCAACTGTAAAATTTTGGACAAAAATGACCTTGATGGCTAATGTTATTTTAAATTTGGAAAGGATAGAAAAGGTAATTTTCCAGTTTTTTTGTGTTCATGAATTAAGATTATTATATCCTATATATAATTGGTATAAGGGAGTTTAGATGGTTTGGTCGTCAGGGCTAAAATAGTAAATTAGTAATTATTATTATTATTGTGAAAAAAAGGAAAAATGGTAGATATACTCGAAATACAAGCAGATAAACTCTCAGTTAGTAATGAATTACTACTACATAGTATCTAAATATTTTAGAGTGAAAAAAATTAAAAATTTTAAATTCAGTGATTTTAAATTCAAAGGAATAAAGATTTCATCAATAATTTACAAAACTATTTTAATAAAAAATGAATAAAAATGAATACTAATCAATTTTATAATAATATTTCAACTAAAAAGTAGTACTTGGGAAATCTACAAAAAGGATATATTGTATAAATTTAATATTGATGATCTAATATACAAAATCAATTAAAATGAAATTTAAAAAAAAACTATATATACTAAAATATAAATAAAGTGAATTAAGTTCTATGGAGTCTTCGATCTAAATTTAGAAAAATATAATATTTTATAAATTATGTTCTATGAAAATAACTATTTTCATTCCATAATATTTTTGGAAAATGAGTAGATTTTGTTAGAAAAAAGTGTTTTAATTATTAAAGACAAATAATAAGGACAAATAAAAAAAACCAACAACTTTTAATTTAAAAAAAAATAAATATCCGTGATATTTTTAGAAGTGTTTTAATTATATTAATTTTATTTGTTAAAAAAATACGTTTGCATGTTAAAATATGTGACCTTTTTAAGTAATTAAAAATATTAAAATAGATTTTAAAATAAATAAGTAAGGATTGCACCTGATATTTTTGGAAAAGAGATATGATATTTTTTGAAAAGAGACATTTTAGTGAAAACAAATATAAAAATTAATATGTTTTATTTAAAGGTAATTGCCTGTGATATTTTTGGAAAATAAGTAGATTTTGTTACAAAAAATGTTTTAATTATAAAATGCAATCAATTAATTACTTATTTTATATTATTTTAACATGTGTTAAAGAAAAAGTTATCTAAATTATTAAATTATCACAAAAATAAATAAATTATAACCTAAATTCAACAATATTTAATTTTTCCAAGAAATTGTTTGACAATAATTACAGATGACATATACACATCGTAAAAAAACCTAAAAAATCAGCCCAAAATACAATTAAAAAAATATAAAATATTATAAAATAAATTATTACAATTTAAATTTAATAATAAAACAAATTCATTTATAATTACAAATTAATATTAATAAAAACCAAACTTTACAAATTAATATTAATAAAAAAATCATTTTTAATTATTACAACATACCAAACTATAATTTAAAATTATACATATATAGTACAAAACAATTTAAGAAAAAGGTAAAATTAAATAATAAATAAATATACCAAAACATCAGCAATTAATGCTAAAATATTAATACTAAGTATAAATAAATACCATAAATTTATGTCAAAATAATACAAAAAACTCTCAGTGCTTGGCACGGGTATAAAGCTAGTATAGATAAATATAACGACATATATATAACGACGTCGTAGGACTTGGGAATTGAGATGGACTGGGCTTTATTCTTTGTTTGGCTGGTCCTGATGTTGGTTGATCTAGCCCAGAATTATAGTTTTGTTGTTAACTAATCCTCCGCTCCAATTTTATATACACTAGCTTATAACTCAAACCGGATCTTTTAAATATTTTAATTTTAAATATGATTTTTTTGTTTATAAAATAAAATACAATAATTGATGTAATTTTAATTATATATATATTTTTAGAATAAAATTTAATATGTTGTTGGTTGGATATATTGTAATTTATCTATTATTATTTTTTATGTACAAAACTACAAATTATACTCTATTTTGCTTATTATCGCTTAGTATAGATTTAGTATAAATTAGGTGGAATATATCGTAATTTATTTATTTTTAATTTTTTTTTATTTTGAATTAACTAATATTAAAAAAAATCACAAAGGAAATGGGTGACTAAAAAGGAAGTTGTTAACCAAATTATCAATTATCCTATGATTTGATTATTATAGTTTAGTATTTATCTATTTTTAATTTTTTTTATTTTGAATTAACTAATATTAAAAAAAAAAATCACAAAGGAAATGGATAACTAAAAAAAAGGTGCAAATCAAATTACCAATTATGCTATGGTTTAGCTATTATAGTTTAGTATAGATGTGTGTATTCCGAACATAAAAAGATTAAGATTTTATGGATTTAAATTTTGTTTAGCAAATATACTTGAATAATTGTTTCTAGAGTTCTTCCAAGATAAGATCGAATGACAAAAATAACTCCTAAATATATTATTACTCACCAATATTCCTAGATAAATTGCATCTCTTTTTGTGAATAAGGGGGTGTAGTATAAATTCTATTAAAATGGTGGTAACAATTTTCTAATTATTGTAAGTTTACATGTTCGTCCCTAACTAAAATTTGTTTATTACTATATAAAGTAGTTTATAACTTGTGCGAATTATTTTTAAAAGATTAATGACTAAATGAAATAATAAATTATAATTAATGTAATTTTAATTTCATTTATATTTTTGAACTAATATAATGAATATTAATTTTAACATATTGTTAATGAAATTTAACGTACGTATGAACCAAATTACATATTATACTCATTTTACTTACTAGCTTATAGCCCGTGCGATGCACGATTATTTAAATTTTATTTATAATTATTCTGTTTATAATTATATTTTTATTACCCATGCGCAACACATGATTATTTTTTTAATATTTATAATTATATTTATTTATGAATATTTTAATATTTAAAAGTTATTAGTTTACATGATTAAATTATTGTTAAAAAAGATTTAGCCAAAAAAATTATAGTTAAAAATTTGATATTTTTTATATTTTACACGCTCAATTTAATATTTGTTTATATTGAGTTATAAAAGTTAGATTTGGCCAATTTTACGGTTTACATGAAATTCATAAAATAATCTTTAATTTAGTTGTGGTTTAATAGTTCTTTTTCAATTAAAAACTATTCTAAAACTAAAAAAAGAATAAAGTGACGAAATTTAATGTTGAGAATCCTATTCGATTTAGAAAATCTACTTATATGTAGTTTAGATTGTTAGAATAACCTTTATTAACCAAATACAGTTTTTGATAGATATTTGGTTTAAATTATCAAAATACACTTTTTAGAATTTAAATATAATCCTATTATAAATGAAATACACTTTTTTAATATTTGATCAAACGATTTTCATTTATCTAGTTAACATCTAATAGTCCTTATTAATTTGGTTGTCACGATCAAAATTTTGGATAAATCCCTATGCTTATTATATAAAAAAGTTTAATATAATAAGGATATCAAGTACATACTGATATAAGTATCTTACTAACTACTTTTACTTTTAATGTTTCGGTTTTATTTATAGTGTATATAAAATTTTAAAATACATTATTACTTTAAAATTATTAAACAGTATAAAAATTATGTTATGATTATATAAAATTTTATTTTCATATTATTATAGTCTTTATCAATTTGAATTTGTTCTTAATTTATTTTAATACTTTATTGAAATAAAGATAAAATTTCTATATTTAAAAGAATTAGTGGAAAAATAAATAAATTGGTGCTACAATTATAAAAAAAATATTTATTAAAATTTAGATACTCACTTTAGTATTTGGTTCTATCCTGAGTTTTAGAAATTGAATTTTGACGATTTTACAACTCATGTGAAACTAACGAAATTATCTTTAATTTAATGATGATTTAATAATTATTATCTAACTTGACCAGTGACCTACCCATAAACCGAAAAGAAAAGATGGTTAAGTATTATATTCAAAATTATTGTTTATGAATATGAAACCCTCAATATTTTAATAATATTTTGATATTATCCTTTTATGTTTGTTATATGTAAAATAATATAATTATAATTTGGATTAATCAAATTGTTATGTTCCTTCAGAAAAAAAATGTTTAAATTTATTCATGTACAGAGTTCTCCTAAGTCTCTTATAACGTATGGTCCACATGTATCATTGTTATATGATATACATGAGCATTATATTGATAATTTTTAATATTGTAATCGATATGAATTGTTATTTGATATTTGGTTTAACAATTATTATCTAACTCGAACTATACATAAATTAAAGAGAAAAGATATTTAAGAATTTTTACATAGAAAAATTTTAAATTATCAAAATACACTTTTTAGTATTTAAATATAATTCTATTATTAATCAGATACACTTTTTAATATTAGATCTAACAATTCTCATCGATCTATTTAAGATCTAACTGTAATAATTAATTTGGTCGTATAGTGGTCGTACACGGACCAGATCGATTTTAATTTTTTCTTAAATTGATTTTAATATTTTATTGAAATAAACCTAGAATTTATAAATTTAAAAGAATTAGGAAAAAAATTAAATTGGTGCTACAATAATAAAAAAAAATATTAAAATTTAGATAATCACTTTACTGTTTGGGCTCTACTTGAGTTTTAGACAACAGATTTTAACAATTTTACAGCCCACGCGAAGCTAACAAAATTATATTTAATTTAATGATGATTTAATAATTATTATCTAACTGGAACTATCCATAAACTAAAGAGAAAAGATAATTACGATTTTTTACATAAATATTTCTATTCAATATAGAAAACCTATTTATAATTGGTTTAAATTAAAAAAAAATATTAAAATTTAGATAATCAGTTTACTGTTTGGCTCTATCTTGAGTTTTAGACAACCGATTTTAACAATTTTACAGCCCACGCGAAGCTAACAAAATTATATTTAATTTAATGATGGTTTAATAATTATTATCTAACTGGAACTATCCATAAACTAAAGAGAAAAGATAATTACGATATTTTACATAAAGATTTATATTCAATATAGAAAACATATTTATAATTGGTTTAAATTATCAAAATACACCTTTTAGTATTCAAATGCTATCCTATTATTAATCAAATACAATTTTTAATATTATATCTAACGGTCCTCATCTATTTGAATATTTATAGTTTTATAATCTAACGGATCATATACTTTTGGTAGTACAGTGACCGACCAAAGTTTTGGATAAGATATCCCTTACGCTTATTATATATAAGGAGTTAATTTGGTTTAAATTATCAAAATACACCTTTTAGAATTTAAATATAATCCTATTATTAATAAAATACACTTTTTAAATATTTGATCTAACGATTTTCATTTATCTAGTTAAGATCTAATTGTCCTTATTAATTTGGTTATCTACGACCAAAATTTTGGATAAAATCCCAATTATGATTATTATATATAAGGATTTAATATAATAAGGATATCAAATATATAATGATATAAGTATCTTACTAACTGCTTTTACTTTTAATGTTTCGGTTTTATTTACAGTGTATATAAAATTTTAAAATACATTATTACTTAAAAATTATTAAACAAAATAAAAATTATGTTATGATTATATAAAATTTTATTCTCATATTATTATATTCTTTATCGATTTGAATTTGTTCTTAATTAATTTTGATACTTTTTTGAAAGAAACATTAAATTTCTCTATATTTAAAAGAATTTGTGGAAAAATAAATAAATTGGTGCTAAAAAAAATAGTTATTAAAATTTAGATACAAACTTTACTATTTGGGTTATATCCTGAGTTTTAGAAATTAAATTTTGACGATTTTATAACCCATGCGAAACTAACGAAATTATCTTTAATTTAACGATGGTTTAATAATTATTATCTAACTTGACCAGTTGACCTACTCATAAAATAAACTGAAAAGAAAAGATGGTTAAGAAGTTTTACATAAAGAATTCAATTCAACATAGAAAATCAATTCATAATTGGTTTAAATTATCAAACCACACTTCTTAGTATTTAAATATAATCCTACCTTTAATCAAATACACATTTTAATATAAGTATTATATTCAAAATTATCGTTTATGAATATGAAACCCTCAATATTTTAATAATATTTTGATATTATCCTTTTATGTTTGTTATATGTAAAATAATATAATTATAATTTGGATTAATCAAATTGTTATGTTCCTTCAGAAAAAAAAGTGTTTAAATTTATTCATGTACATGAGTTCTCCACGTACGGTCCACGTGTATCATTGTAATCGATATGAATTGTTATCTTGATATTTGGTTTAATAATTATTATCTAACTGGAACTATACATAAATTCAAGAGAAAATATATTTAAGAATTTCTACATCGAAAAATTTTAAATTATCAAAATACACTTTTTAGTATTTAAATATTATTCTATTATTAATCAGATACACTTTTTAATATTAGATCTAACAATTCTCATCGATCTATTTAAGATCTAACTATAATTATTAATTTGGTCGTAATCGTACACGGACGATCGATTTTAATTTTTTCTTAAATTGGTTTTATTATTTTATTGAAATAAACATAGAATTTATAAATTTAAAAGAATTAGGAAAAAAAATTAAATTGGTGCTACAATAATAAAAGAATATATTTATTAAAATTTAGATAATAACTTTACTGTTTGGGCTCTATCTTGAGTTTTAGACAACAGATTTTAACGATTTTACAGCCCACACGAAGCTTACAAAATTATCTTTAATTTAATGATGGTTTAATAATTATTATCTAACTGGAACTATCCATAAACTGAAGAGAAAGGATAATTACGAATTTTTACATAAAGATTTCTATTCAATATAGAAAACCTATTTATAATTGGTTTAAATTATCAAAATACATCTTTTAGTATTTAAATACTATCCTATTAATAATCAAATACAATTTTTAATATTATATCTGACGGTCCTCATTGATTTGAAGATTTATAGTTTAATAATCCAACGGATCGTATACTTTTGGTAGTACAGTGACCAACCAAAGTTTTGGATAAGATCTCCCTTACGCTTATTATATATAAGGAGTTAATTATAATTTAGTATGAATTTGTTTATTATATTATTTTATTATTTAAATTAATTAATATTAGAGAATACAAAAAAAATGTTAACCAAATTACAAATTATATCATGTTTCGCTTATATTAGTTTAGTAAAATATTTTATCTAATAGTTTTGATTGATTTGGTTAAAAAAATCTAATGACTATGATTAAAATGAATAACCAAAATGAGATAGGAACCGGCTACAAACTTTACTCATTTTAGTATAAATTTAACCCAACACCTTTAGGTGAGTGGTATTTACCTCGCTCATTTTTCCGGATGTAGAGAATTCTAACATTATGGGAAACAAGGTAGGTATGTGTTCAATTAGCAAAAAAAAAATCTAATATAAATTTATTTATTTCTATTTTTTATTTAAATTAATATTAAAGAATGCTCAAAAGAAAAGTATTAACCAAATTATAAATTATACCATAATTTGCTTATTATAGATTAACATTAATGTACATATATCTATACTATATTATTAAAGCCGAAACATTGAAATTTTTGATTTTCGGTCATTTATTTTATTTAATAAATAATAAAATAATATAAAAATAGTAACTAGCTCATTACCTTTTATAATTAAAACACTTTTTTCTAACAAAATCTACTATTTTTCCAAAAATATCACGGGCAATTACCTTTAAATTAAAACATATTACCTTTTCCATTTGTTCTCACTAAAATCTCTATTTTCCAAAAATATCAGGTGCAACTCTTACTTATTTATTTTAAAACTTATTTTAATACTTTTAATTATTTAAAAACGCTTACATATTTAGCTGAATGTCTTTTATAATTAAAACATTTTTTTCTAACAAAATCTACTCATTTTCCAAAAATATCACGGACAATTGCTTTAAATTAAAATATATTACATTTTATATTTATTCTCACTAAAATCTCTTTTTTCCAAAAATATCAGGCGCAAATCTTACTTATTTATTTTAAAATTTATTTTAATTTTTTTATTTATTTAAAAAAGCTTACCTATTTTAACATGGCAGTGTATTTTTTTAATAAATATAATTAATAAAATTAAAACACTTTCTGTTGTAAATGGATGTCCTGGAATGTTCTAACTAAAATCTTTGGCTTTTCAAGTCGTGTAACTTTAGACCTTTGACCTTTTACATTCATGTAAGTAACTACAAGTATCTTGACCTTTTGTGTAGTTGTAACTTTCTTCTAATGAGCCTATAAATAGGTCTCATACTTAAGCTTGTAATATACTCCCTCCGTCCCACTCAAACTGTCGTGTTTTACTTTTCTTGGTCAAATTGACTAAATTTTGACTAATTTTTAAAATATATTTGACATACATTTTTGTAAATCTAAAATTTGTATGCTATAATAGAATCATCTATATTTTCTAATGATATAATTTTCACTTGTTATATTTAACATATGATATAAGTAATTTAATTTACAAAATTGGTCAATTTGACCAAGAAAAGTCAAACAAGCCAGTTTGAATGGGACGGAGGGAGTATATTTGAATATACAAATTCTCCCCCTTGATCTCATATCTTTTCTCTATAACATTGTTATATCTTTAGAGTTATTATAATACATTTATAACACGTTATCAGCACGACTTGCTCTTTCGCGCCATTAGTATAATGATGGATTGCATTGAAGAGGTTTAAGGTCTAAAATTTTATTTTGAGGAGTTGATTTGAATCCAAGTACAAGTGGTTATGCGTTTAAAGATTTTGTCCACTACAAGCACGAGTTGCCTTTTTACTTATAAATTGGACGTTCTTTTTAATACCCATGTCAAACTTCACCTTAAGGTGAGTAATTTAAAAGTTTGAAGAATTGATCATCACACTTTAATATTATAAGGTACACATTTCTATCTTCCTCTTCATTTTCAAGATATTGTTCTAAATTCATGTGTTTGATTTATGCTAGTTCACATTTCTCGTAAAAGTTATATTAAATTCGTTTGAAATCGAAATATTTTAGACTTCTTAGAAAGATCTTGTAGTTACCTAAATTTTTTGAACCTTTGACATGTTTCAAATTCCTCTCTTTAGTATGTCAATTTCTGCATTATAGAAAAATTGTCATGTGACTTCAACATTAGTATATCAACACTTTGAAAAGTCATATTAAATTGAAATTACATCGAAAAATTATGTGTAATATCAATTTGGAAAGATCATCTCAAGTGGTTTAATTCGTGATCATGTTTTACTGCCATTTTAAATGTTTACTATTTTTAAATGTTTAAATAAAAATCTGGTCAGGAGCAAATTTATGATGTGTTGTTGTAGTCCACATTTTATTTTATCCAGAATTCGTTACATCTTCGTTTTTTTATTAATATTATCATTTTGGAAAGATTATTGAATTGTCTATAACTTTCGTGTTTTGTGAATTTTTAAATAAAGTCTTTTATCGCAAATTGTCTATCTTCCTGATCGGTTAAATCTGAATTTTTAATATACAAAAAAAATTGAGTTTAATACTCTTAATATTACAAAAATTAATTGTTTGATAATGATAGCAACTCGAAGTTGTACAAATTACAACCATAAGATGTATAGAAAATATTGATAAAATGTTTTTGGGAATATGAACACAAATTTTCTGTATGACGCGTTTTTGATGTGACTAGTCCTTTAGACTCCCTGAAGGACTTTTTAGATAATTTCTCATAATATATGACACTTAAGAATATAGATAGCGAAAAATATCATATGTTTAAACACTTGTTATGAATTTTGATTTTACATTGAGTGGATAGTGAAATTCTATTTTTTTTATATATATAATAAAATTCTTTTAGACGATGATACAATATAAAATTCTTGGAAAATATTATTAGTTAATGAAATTATAAGTTGATATCTTGGTGCTTGAGGTTGATTACTATAAAAGTTTATGAACTTCCCCAAGTAGTATCTACTCAATTCCCTGTGATGAATGTGATAATATCAAAATCTTAAAAATTTTACCCTTAGCAATAGTTATGATCTCCTAAATATGAATATATTTGATTGTATTTTTACTATATGCATAAGAAATATTTTCTTGTTTAATATGAACCTGACTTGTGTCAATATATACATCAAATATGAGTTCAAAGGGGGAGTATTGTATATATTGGATGCCTCGTCATATTTTCTAAATTAAAAGCTCCAGAAGAGCATGTATGATATTATCATGGTATTTCGTACAAAAAAGTGGGGGAGAAGAAATATAATGTTATTGATGTAATTATACTCTCTCAAGTGACAGAATTTTTGGTTGATGTAGTAGATATGACCATGTGGTTCCAATATTCTATATTATATAGAAAAATAATTGAGATATATATTTAAGTAAGTCAGAAGTTTACTGATAACTTTAAAGTTGGAATAATCGACTAGGGAATGTCGATTTATAAGGATTCGTATAGTAATTGAAATTTTATTTGAACGTTGATTGAAGAACCATCAGATTCTTCTCTAATTATATATATGTTATATGTTTATAAGGCAAATGATTACCAAAAAAAATATATAATAAATCTATCATCTTCGAAAATAAATTATAAATCTCCAAATGTGGGCTATTAAGATATTTTATGATTGATACGTGAATTATATGGTTACATGTCTAGTTGTTATATACTCACAAACTTCAGTTTGTGAGTTTGATTATTTATTTAATCATATTATAAGAATATACATTTATATTATGTTGGTGAGTTTACTACTCAAATGTTCAATGAGAATTATTGTACATTGAAAATTTTCGAATATCTTGTGACATTTATTGATGCACATCTAGCCATCTAGTTATCATAATGTCTCCTTATCATAAATTAAATTTGGTCAGCTGTAATTGTTCCACCACAACAAAAAGATATAGTTGGATATACATTACAAATGAGCGGTTATCTATCATTAAATATTTTTGAAGCCATCTATGTGTATTTGTCTACGACTCAATTTATTGAGTCTGTTTTCTCAAAATCAGGGGGAGAAAAATAGCTGGTGATATTTAGTAGGAATGAATTATCATTGCCTCGTGTTGATCCTCATTGTAAAGAATATAAACCAGAAGTTCATAAGATAATTCATTAATATGTTTAATTATTGTCAGACATATATGATGACCTGAAAGAGTGACTATATCACATGTACCAGCTACAAATGCTCCAAACGAATATGTCCCGGAAGGACAACCTCAAGATGCAATGCGTCTAAAGAACACCTAAAGCGTGATAGACCAATAGGTTCCATAACAAAAATATGTATCTTTAAAAGTAAAAAGGAGCAGTGATTGATGATGGCTAAATCGAGGAGTAAATAACTTTTGAATGATCTCTAGAAGAGATTGTAGATATGACAAAAGAAAGAAAAATGAAGGTAGCTGAAAAAATGGTGAGATCTCAATATATTATGTCATGTTCTTGAATAAAATGGAACCATTAATCAAATCGACGTCGACAATATGAAATATAACACTTCAGGTATGAATGAGGATCAGAAAAATGCAATCTTGTGAATGTCAACAAAATTAGCCAAAGATAAAATAAAATGATTAAATCGAGGCAAAATCTCTTGAAAAGAGAAAATATTTGGACCAGAAGTCCGCACACTTGAAGTTGTGAAGAAGATAACGCGCTATAAGAAATATCATCTCTTATGAATAGAGAAATATTTGGAACTGCAGTTCACACACCTAAAGATGTAATGTCAGTGGGTATAAATTGATATTTGTGCGAAAGCAAAATAAATTTTTATGAAAGATAAAGCTCATGTAGTTATGCAATTACCTTGTATTGATTACAAAAAGGTATGTTACACTATGGTGGATATAATTATTTGATTTGTAAATAGTCTGAAAATATAAGATTGAGTTGATTGACCCACTTGACAACATTTAAATTTAATCCCAGAAGGATCTAAACTGTTGGAAGCAGTGAATTAAGTTCTAGAGTAACTCATTAAATTATTCCGGAATGAAATAAATGATAAAGTAGCAATGCAAAAAAAAAAGACAGGTTCTCTCTGAATCTTTCCCATATATATATATATATATATTACATTTCAAGTTTTTCGTTTCACCAGAAACCAGATACATGATGCAGTCCCAGAAATAATGTTGCTTATAAACCTTGAAAGTTGGAACTGGAACATATCTGCCCTGTTTTGATCTCAGATAACAGAATGACTTGGTAGCATTGTACAAGTACGTAGCTACTCATTGACATTACATCCAACAAATTATCTACATAAATTGCATTGAATTTATTTTTTCTGTGGTCATTTTTCTATATAATGAAGTCCTTGTTTACGATGAGGAAAATAGCAACTATTAGAAGAGCTGGGAAATAGTAGTAGAAATACTCCTTGCTTATGTTGTTTAAAAGTTTAAATGGTAGTTCTTATAAGAGGTAAAACACTTCTGCAACCATCAAAACTCTATTCATTAGTTCAGTAGTTCTTTAAATTGTCCATACTGTGTAGTATCTTCCCCATTCAGCTGATCATTTGCCATTACTAACTAAGCAGTAGTATATTGCAGGCCTTTCCATGGGGGGTAATAAATCCTTCTTAACCGGGAACCTTTATCAAGCCAAACTTTACTTTTACTTTTTTTTTTTTTTTTTTTTTGCATTGCTACTTTATCATATTCCGGAATAATATATATCATTAAATTAAATCTAAGGTGATGAATAGGATCTAAATGGATACGGACCAGAATTAAATTATTCCGGAATGAAATACTTCTTGTATTCTCAAATTATAGGTGACAACTCATTAAAATCTCTGGCCAGAGTTGATGAAAATTAGAATGTATTTCTAATTGACATCGAATGAGTTTCACCTTATAATTAAATTACCTTTTGGATATTGAGCTTATTTTTATAAGCTGCAAAGTGTTCTTGTTGCTAAAGTACACATATAAATTTTTATTTAATATCTCTACTAACCAATTCGAAAAAGGTTTATACTGATTTTGCAGGTGCAAATTGTTTTCAATGATTCTTATAATTTGGATTTCAAAATTGAATATGTATTCACATATGTTGAAGATGTTGTTATTTTGCCATGCTATGAATTAACAATTGCAGGCACTTCTTATAATTATATTTTGACGCTGACAACTCATGAGAATGGTTCAATATGTGTATGGCTAAGATTGAAGAATCGTTAGCAGCACACCGATATGTGGTTTATTAATCAGGATTAAAACTCTACAGACTTTTTAATGTGCTATCTACACAACTCAACAGAGAATACATCAAAGGTTATTTGGTCTAGACGTACCGAACAACGACATTTGAGAAGTTTTTCTACAATAAATCTCATCAACTCAAAGATGTTATGCGGTATTATCATGATGGGGAGAATACGCGCGCTGCACTCTTTTTTCCTTGACTATGGTTTTTCCCACATGATTTTCCTGGTAAAATTTTTAACGAGGCAGCATCACATGCGCATTATGAAATGATAGTTCTTGTTCATTCACTTGGTCTTTCACCCACGTGGTTTTTCCACTAACGCTTTAACGAGGTATTATTTCATATGACAAACATCAAGGGGGAGTGTTGTAAATGGATGTCCTAGAATGTTCTGACTAAAATCTTTGGCTTTTCAAGTCTTGTAACTCTAGACCTTTGACCTTTTACATTCATGTAACTACAAGTAGACCTGGCAATGGACCGTGTCGTGTACTTTCATGTCGTGTACTTTCGTATTTTCGTGTACTTGAATGTAAAACCCATATCCGACCCGTTTTGGATTCGTGTACTAAATTTGAAACACATATCCAATTCAAAATGTGTCGTGTACTTTACGTGTCGTATTCGTGTACATTAAACAAAAATATAAATTTAATTTAATTAAAATTTATATATTATAAAACTATTTTAATTATGTAAATTTTTATGAAATATGTATTACATACAATTTTACAAAAAAATGTAAATATAACTTATATATATAAATGTATAACTTACTGTCAATTAGTCGTGAAACTTTTATTTATTGTTCATATGTAATTGCCTATATATTTTTTAAATATGCAATACTATAAATAATATATATTTTTTAAAATTATTTATTTACTTCATTAATTCGTGTACTTTCGTTCTGTGTCGTGTACCTATTGTGAAAACCCAAACCTGACACTAATTATATTCATGTTTTTTCGTGTTCGTGTACCAAATTTTTGCACCAAAACACTAATTATCCGTGTCATGTTCGTGTCGTGTTCACGTGTCGTATACCAAATTGACAGGTCTAACTACAAGTATATTGACCTTTTGTGTATTTGTAACTTTATTCTAATGAGCCTATAAATAGGTCTCATACTTAAACTTGTAATATATATTTGAATATACAAATTCTTCCTTGATCTCAATCTTTTCTCTACAACATTGTTATATCTTTAGAGTTATTATAATACATTTATAACACCTTCAAAAATATAATGGACGGTTAATTTTTTTAATCAAAACATGTTAAGTTTTCTATTTGTTCTTATTATTAATATTATTTTAATAAATAATAAAATTATATTAATAATATTCCATTTATCTTTCTCAACCCTATTTGTATTCTTTATTTATTTTTTCTATTTTTCAATTAATATTTAACTTTCTCATTTTATAATTTATCATATTGATTTTTATTTTTTATTTAACATTTTTTGTTCCCATTAATTTTTGTAGTTTGACATTTTTTAATCTCCTTTGATGGCCCGTGTAAGAGCCCGTGCCTTGCACGGGTTATAGGCTAGTATAATCAATATACTTATATAAAGGAGAAGACGGAGGCGGTGAGGTGGCGCCTCTAGAATCGCTCCGTTCTATTTTTCTAATTTTCTCAATTTTTCACAATTTTTAATTTTAATAATTACAACTTTCTTTATTATTTTCGATTTTGTAGGAATGAAATTGAAAATTACACTTTTATTATTTTCAAACATGATAGAACTTTCTTTTATTATTTTCAAACTTGATAGAACTTTCTTTGATTTAGAAAATTACAACTTCCTTATTATTTTCGAATTTGTAAGACTTGATAGAACTTTCTTTGATTTAGAAAATTACAACTTCCTTATTATTTTCAAATTTGTAGGTTTGATAGAACTTTCTTTTATTATTTTCAAACTTGATAGAACTTAATTTGATTTAGAAAATTACAACTTCCTTATTATTTTCGAATTTGTAGGACTTGATAGAACTTTCTTTGATTTAGAAAATTACAACTTCCTTATTATTTTCAAATTTGTAGGACTTGATAGAACTTTCTTTTATTTAGAAAATTACAACTTCCTTATTATTTTCGAATTTGTAGGCTCTTATGTTAATAATTGCAATTTTCTTTTTTATTATTTTCAATCTTAATAGAACTTTCTTTTATTATTTTCAAACTTGATAGAATTTCTTTGATTTAGAAAATTACAACTTCCTTATTATTTTCGAATTTTTAGGATATTATGTTAATAATTGTAATTTTCTCTTTTATTATTTTCAATCTTGATAGAACTTTCTTTTATTATTTTCAAACTTGATAAAACTTTCTTTTATTATTTTCAAACTTGATAGAACTTTCTTTTATTATTTTCAAACTTGATAGAACTTTCTTTTATTATTTTTAAACTTGATAGAACTTTTCTTTTATAATTTTTTTACATAACTTCAAATTTTTACAACCATATTTACAATCAATACAACTATGGCATACACCATGTTGAATGCTTTGAACGACAAGAACTATACCTGGATGATAAGAGTACGAGTGTGTAGAATGTGGGAATCTGTCAATCCAAATACTGAAGAACTGATCAGTTTTGACATGATTTTGATCGATGAAAAGGTTAATAAATCAATATATTTATAACTTATTAGTTTGTCAATTATATGATGTTATTAACTTTTTTAAGATATGTTGTATGACAGGAAAATTTGATCCATGCTACGATCCCGAAGATTCTGGTCTCTCGGTTCAAAAATCTTTTTAGACGATCCCGAAGATTCTGGTCTCTCGGTTCAAAAATCTTTTTAGAGGAAGGCTCCGTGTACAACATCAAAAATCTGAAAGTTATTTCAAGTACAGGGAAATATAGACCACTATCACATGGGTCTAAATTGCTCTTCATACGCATAACATTGCCTAAGAGATTGTAAGAAGACATCGTCAACATATCACTGCATGGATTTCAGTTCATATGTCCGGATATGATTGATGCACGTATTAATGACACCAATATACTCTCAGATTTTTGATGCAGTAATATATTAGAGTAATATATAAGTAATACTATTATATAAGTTATTATTCAAACTATTATGTTGTAATATTATTTTTTCTATGTTGTAGGCTGCTTGACCTACTTGGGTGGCATTCAAGTTGTCAAAGGCGGTTGGAAAAAAAGAGATCTCAAAATTTTCACAAATTAGTAAGTTATGCATTATATTAATTTTAATATAACTGTTAATTGTTTTTTATTGTTCTTGTAATTTTATATTACTTCTTTGGTTACCCCAATTTATTTGTTTTATTTTTTTAATTTGTTCTAATTTTTTTCTTAAACAGCTCCATCACCGGTACCATATCTTTGTGGGAAAAGTTGGCCGAGATGTTGATACAAATTTATACAAGGAGGATGGTGGACCCTATATAATAATTGTCACATATACCCAGATTAAAAAATTAAAAAGTAATTATCTTTATTAATGTTTTTATAATATATAGTTTTAGAAATTGCACATATATAAATCTATCTTATCTCGATTGAACGAATATCATTAGATATTATACAAATATTTGTTTCATTGATATTATTGATTTAATTCTTATATTAGTTTTTTAACCATTTATTTATTGTTATATGCAGATACAATTAGCTTTTCTACCACAAGAAATAATAAAATTTATACAAATCTGGATACACCGTATGTGTCATCCTGAGAAAATAGTAATATTATATGTTTATATTGATTTTTATCAATATAATTTTTTTTATATATATATGACAATGACATCGATCCAAGAAAATAAAAAATCAAACTCTATAAACAAAAGGAATATGTAAATAATTTATAATATTACTTACCCAAATGCAAATTTTACAGAATATATTTTATTTGATAATTTATATAATTTTATAGATATTTATTTCACAATTTTTATTCTAATATTTTTTCTGTTAATAAATATATTCTAATGCCGCTGCGAAGCGCGGCTCAATAACCTAGTTTATTTATAAACCGCCACACAGTTGGAACCCCAGTTTCCTCCCCTGTGAAGTCCAGCTGAGACCAAGAAGCATGTATATCTTCACAAAGCTAGTCCTATTTCTGAATTAGGACGCTCTTTTATATAATTGAAGCTTTCTACGAACACCAATTTGTAAAGATACCGTTTCATGTTTGTCATTTAAATAGAAACCTAGTGCGTAAGTTTGCCTGATACAATCTGTGGTACACCTAAATTTCGCAGGAAAGGACCTGTAAAAACAATAAAAGTCACTAAGTTGTGCTGATCAAAGCTTTGGGGTTGGTTTGAGCTTCCGCTTTGCATACTCATGGGCAATGCTTAGTGAACTTCTACTGTGACGTAGAGAGAATTCAGCAAGTAAAATTTTGCTTTCATTTGGTGTCAAATCACCATGGAAACCCTGCACAACAAAAACACCATCCTTATAACACTACGTAACACATTTGCAACTACTGGGATGATTATTCCATGCTGAAACTCATAGTTTGTGTAAGGTGCCTTTCATACACAGCATCAAACGACAAAAACATATTTTCCTTATTACTCATGAAAACCTTTTATGCAACAATAACATTGCTTCAAGCCAATGGCTATAAGATGAGTACAAATCTTATGAAAATCGATATTGTTAACATAGACATGAGTATAGTAATAGATTGATTAAAAATCCAATCGTCGCAAACATTTTCTTTTTATAGGTCAGCAGTAGGGGTGGCAAAATTTGACACGACCCGAAACCCGACACGAACCCGACACGGAAAAGTACGAATTTGGGTCGAGTATTTTGAGTTTCAGGTCGGGTTTGGGTTGGGTAAAAATTTACCCGAAATTTTCGGGTTAGTTTCGGGTTGACCCAAAATACCCGAACCCGACCCGAAAATTTAATATATATAATAAATTATTTAAAATATATGAATTTATATTACATAATTATAGACAGATGTGATATATCTTCATAATATTTAAATGACTTTAATTCATATATCATATAATAAATTTTTTATTATATATTTTTAATATTTCATAAATAAAATTTAATTTTTTTATATATAACTAATTATTTTTAATTATTTTCGGGTTAAACGGGTAATTTTCGGGTTGATCGGGTACTAACAGGTCGGGTTCGGGTTGAGAAAATTTAACATGTTTCGGATTCGGGTCGGGTTGACTTAAAAATAGGACCAGGTACAGCAAACCCAACACGAACCCGACCCATTACCCGAAATTGCCACCCCTAGTCAGCAAAGGGGGAGCTAGAAATTTAACCCAGGACATTTGTAATGGGGAAGGAGGCTAAACCCTCATCCTCTATCCTAGCACACCCTTCTAATAAGTATATTTAGAACAAATAAGTTGACTTTCAAGATCTATATAGTGAATATTGTCCTGTACCACAAGTTAAACTCAATTTTGTACTTTGTAGTTTGTAAACAATATTTTTTTTTGGCTATGGATGTGACCTCTTAAATTGCTGTAAAAGGAAGTTCAATAAAACATTTCTGCAAATGTAGTACACCATTACTTACCATGCGAGAAGTTCTGTCACAGACAGCATGGTACATGAGAATACCAGCAGCAACAGAAACATTGAAAGAGTCCACCATGCCTCTCATTGGGATGCTGCAATGTAAATCTGACAAGCTTAAAGCCTCGTCACTTATCCCCCTGCAGCAAAATATTCATCACTGTCAAGTTTTAGCACATCTAATTATCCCAAAACAGCATAAAGAAGATTAAGAAGTTATGGTTCTGCGACTAGGGTTCGTAAAAGTTCTATGATGATCTTATCACAGGTTTATGTGACGGGTAAAATTTCCCCACTAAGTTTCATCCCTTCTTCAACAAAACCTATCTTTGTTGCAGGAGTTTTTTACTTTAGAGACTTCTGACTCTTTTATCTTATTGTACTACTGAAATATAGAATAAATACTATTCCATACTCGTTTTCCCTTTATACAGGGCCAGCGATTAAAAACTAATATTAAAAAACAACCAAGATATGAATACCATCCTGAATAAGGTAAGTAACATGATAATATAATTAACTCCTAACCAAAAACCTAAGAAACAAAGCTATTTAATATTCCAACACATATTATATGAGATGAAATTTTCAAATACTACTTTGCTGGAAAAATTGTTAGTAAATACCAGAAGACTCAAACATTATTTATTTAGTTACAGTCAAACCTCGATCAAGCAATAATCGATAAAATAATAACCTCGCTATAAATAATAAACTCTGCAAAGTATTTTTTTTTCTTCGTCCCAAGGCTATTACTTTAAAGAGGTTTAACTGTAATTGATCTTTATTTGTCCTGATCTTCTGTTCAATGGAAGCATCATAAGAGAAGAGATCAATGTGATCCACATAGAAATAACTATAACTAGGAGCACAGGAGAAACAAGACACTCAGCTATTTGCACTGCAGGTGAGGAATATCCGTGAAGAATAACGGACTCCTATTGACATTCTAAACCAATGCTTGCATATATATATATATATACCGGTAAATGTTTTTCGACAAAATGCAACCAAATATATAGTCCCATATAAGTCGACACATCCTAGAATGAAGCGTCACAAGTCATGACTTGTATTAACAAGAAAATAGTACTATAACTTTTAAATTTGATAGTCTAAGCAAGAACAGCTCACGGGAAAAAAGAAAAATAACAATCACTGTACCTAAACAATTCCTTGCAGCAAAAATAAGATGACTGAATTTGGTAATTTGCCCATATGAACATATTTATTCCAGACTGTTCACTCATTCAGGCAAATACAAGACTTAACCAGGGAAGTTCAGTTTCACTATAATAAGTGATCTACTGAAAAAGTAGATCCTCCTTAGATCAATATTCAAATTCAAACATATTTGCAAGTTCAAGTCTTCACAACTTAGATGATAACTTCTACTTGGTCACACCAGACATGACATTTCTCAAATTAAGCATCACGAGAATATATAAATGAAACTAACCGAGTGTTGATCATCTGTAAGCGACTGGTAAACATAGAAAAAACATTGAAGTACCTTTTTTCGTTACCAACAACAATTGCAGTGGGACATGTCCAATCCATATCATGAACAGAAACCTGCAAAAATTGAAACAAAAAAATACATGTAAGGTACACTGAGCCTTTCGAAGTATTACTGTCATATAAAGTATAAACAACATAGATTAGTGATTATCTATATACAGAGTGTAAGGGTAATTCATACTGCGTCCATTCCGACGTGTGTTGTCGCAATGCGATAACCACGGGATTTCAAAACCTCAAAGCACTCCTTAGTGGAGTCCCAAAGTTCAATATCTAACCACTTTTCAGCCCCCATGCTAACATGCCGGTTTTCTCGGTACCTACAACAACAATAGTTACATGATTAACCACAACATTTTCCCTGTTCACCCAAACACAAATGTACGCGTATGAAGTTAAATTAGTTAAAAACAGAGTCTTGAGAACAACTACGGACAATCCAAGTCACCTCAAACAATGTTGCACCTTTTGGAGCTATTACAAGACACAACGTGTAACGACTGAATTCCAAGTGCATCCGCGGACCGAAACACAGCAGAAACATTCCCGAAATCCGACAAGCCTTCAACAACCAAACAAACCGCGTAACTCCTATTCTTCACAGCATCGACAAACCTACTTTTCCTGGTTTCCATAATATACGAATCAACAGATTCCAACACCTCATCACTATTCAAAACGACATCCCCAGATTTAAATTCATTCAAATACGGAAACCAACGACTAGATTCCGTAAACCTAGACTCCCCTTGGGGCCTACGTTCCATTCTCATAAAAGTAGAAACATCATCTGTCTTGCTAAGTAATTGTTCAACAGTGTCTTTGTTATCGAAATCATCGGATTGTGGGTCATCTAAGGTAAGGTCAGTAGCATAATCAGAAACATCAAGTTGAGTGCTTGCAAATGTAGTGTGCAGTTTTCTTGAAACTCCAAGACTAACATAACCTAAATACAACCATTAACATAAACAAATATAAATTTCACATTAACATTTTAAAAAATACACAAAAGGGGTATTAATTAATACAGAGATATGTGTGTATAAAGTTGAATACCTGGAGAAGGAGAGCGCAGGGAGAGAAATCGGGGAGGAAAAAAGAGAGAAGAGAAGGAATTAATTCTACTAGAAAAAACCCATGTTTCAATTAGGCCTTTGCAAGCGCTCATAATTTTTTCAAGCTCAAACTCTCACTTGCCGCAGCTCAATTGTAAACAAAAATGTGACTATTCTGTACAGATAACAAGAGGAATGAAGGAGCTGAGTGAAACGACATCGTTTTGCGTATTAGGGCAGTTCCTTCTCTTTTTTTCCTGATAAAGAATATGAATATCAATTCCTGATTTTTATCATTTTGTAAATCATTATAAAAACTAACAAACCAGAAAGAATCGTATACTTTTTCTTTTCTATTGAAAGCACTCGTACATTTAACTTATTTTTCCTTTTAAGCACGAAAATGACATGTTTGGAGATATGGTGCTCATTAGGAGTAATCAAAAAATCGAATGAAGACTGAAGCCGAATTGATAAAATTTAAATAAATAAACAAATTGAATCCATTCGAAATCGAAAAATTAAAAGAGTTGCAGCACGGAAGGAATGTTTAGTAATGCCTTATCAATTTTTTATTTCTAGTTTTTGTCTCTTACAATTAGCTATTTTTGTAATTTGGACGATAATTTTTTTTAAGTATGTCGCTATTTATGTACACTTGGATAGTAAAATTATTATTATTTTATTATGTTCTACTTGAATTTTTCAAATTTTTATTTCAACTCGATTTTAAGATCGAAGTCGAACGGATAAGAATCGAACCGCGATTTTTGATACCGATAAATCAGTTACGATTATCAATTTTTATTGAGAATATTGACCCAGCAGCATTGCCAACTAGGACAACAACTTGACAGCTAGCATTGCCAACTTGACAGCTCATCTCCATAACTAACTTAATCCACTTGTATATAGAAACAGAATTAGTTAGAGAACAATATAAATAGATATAGAATCAGTTAGACTTGTACATTGTAATTACACAATATGTTTTCTCATTTCAAGCTCTCAACAATGGAGTTTTATATCATCTTCTTTACTTAGTTTCTGCAAATCTGCACTTAGTTTTATGCAAAGTTACATGGTATCAGAGCTTCTAAACGTGTATTCATCTCCGACTTTCCGTGGTTGCGCCTTTTGATCAAGTTTCTGGTTTCTGTTTTCCGATCAACAAATCAGGTGTTTTCTTTTCAAAACCATCGTTGATTCAAGTTTTTTTTTATCTAAGAGTGCTGTTCTTGTTTCGATTTACTCTCTAAATCAGACTACTATACGTTCTTGTTACTCTTTAAATCTTGATTCAAGAATCTTGTTCATTTCTTGATACTTGTTTTCTGAATCTAAATCTTTCTTGTTTACCTTCGAAAACTGTTCTAATCTGAATCTAATCTGTACTCAAAATTGAGTAATCAATGGCTACTCAAGCTGTTCTAAGTAATATTGATCCGAATAGCGTGTTTTACATTCATCCTTCAGATGCGAGTACTAATCAGTTAGTTTCGATCAAGTTTAATGGAAACGGATATAACAATTGGAAGCGAAGTATGATGCTCATGTTATCTGCTAAGAACAAACTAAGCTTAGTTAATGGAACTGTTACTATACCTGCAATTGGATCTACTGAGTACAAGGCATGGGAGAGATGTAATGACCTTGTTAGTTCATGGATTTTGTTTAACCTAGATGAAACAATTGCTAGGAGTGTGTTGTTCTTGAAATCTGCAAGAGACATTTGGAAAGATTTGGAAGATAGGTTCGGGTATGCATCTATAACTCAGATTTACTCACTGGAACAGAAATTATCTGAGTTGAATCAAGGTCAACAAAGTGTTTCTGAATTCTACACGAAGCTTAAAACACTATGGGATAATATTGATGATACTCAACCATTGCTTGTGTGTGTCTGTGCTAATTCTGCTTGCACTTGTACTTTGACAGAAAGAATTCATAAGATGCAACAGACTCAATGAGTTTTACAGTTTTTGATGAAATTGAATGATCAGTTTTCAGCAGTAAGAGCTAATATTCTGATGATGACTCTCTTGCCAAGTGTAACTCAGGCCTACAGAATTGTCACTCAGGAGGAAAATCATAAAGAGATTTCACAGAATGTTGGTGTTGAAAGTCTTGCGTTTGCAGTGGAGAACAAACCTTACTATCAAAGACAAGCTTATCAGGGTGTCAAATCACAAAACAATTTTCAGAAGTTTGGAAATTCTGTAGGCAATTCTAATAGAAGTACTCAGAAGCCACAAAACAACTATTATTGTACACATTGTAAAATAGTTGGTCACAGTTTGGAGAGGTGCTTCAGAATTCATGGATTTCCACCAAACTTCAAGGGCAACAGGGACAGAAAAGTGGCTGCTATGGTTGTTAATTCTCAAAATTCTGAAAATTCTGAATCTAGTAATAATGGTGCAGAACTAAACCATTTATCTAAGGAACAATACCAGCAGCTCATTACTCTTCTTGGATCTGTGTCTACTTCGACTGAGAATCAAACTGAATCTTCAGGCCATGCTTTGTTAGCAGGTAATATCTGTCTAATGTCATCATTTTCTAAACAGTGGTTGTTAGACAGTGGTGCTACTGACCACATCTGTCCTGATTTACAGGATTTTGAGTCATTTCATTCTATTATTGAGAGTGATAACTACATCACTATTCCTGATGGCAGAAGAATTAAGGTTCTTAACATAGGCACAGTGAAATTGAATGACAGAATTGTGTTAAAAGGAGTACTACATGTGCCTGACTTTCAGTATAAGCTCATTTCTGTCCACAGGTTATGCAAAGATATGAATTCTAAATTGGTTTTCACTGATACTCAATGTTTTCTCCAGGACCATTTGCAGAAAGATCCTCTACTGCCTCTTGGTAATCTACATAATGGACTGTATGCAGTTTCTTCAACAAATACCAACATTTTTGCAACAGTCTGTCTTTCTACTGCAGCAATCGAATCAGCTAAGGTCTGGCATTTGAGATTGGGACACCTACCATTTCATCAAATAAAATTGTTACAACCTAAATGTGACATTCAAGAATTTGCCAAAACAGATATTTGTCAGATTTGTCCTCAAGCAAAACAGACGAGGAATTCCTTTTCTACCAGCACCATCAAAACTACTGCAATACTTGAACTCCTTCATATTGATCTTTGGGGACCATACAAAGTCAAGAACCATAATGGTTGTACTCAATTTTTAACTATAGTCGATGACTATAGTCGGTATATGTGGATTCATTTAGTTAAGTACAAGTCTGATGTGGTACAAATTCTAATAGACTTTATTCAGTTTGATGAGACTCAATTTCATTCTATAGTCTTGTGTATTCGTTCTGATAATGCACTAGAATTTGTTTCAAGGGATTTGATTTCATTCTATAAATCTAAGGGGATCATGCATCAAACTAGTTGTATTTACACCCCTCAACAAAACGGGGTTGTTGAACGTAAACACAGACATCTCTTGGAGACAGCTCGTGCACTGTCTCATCAATCCAAGGTTCCTGACAAATACTGGGGCGAGTGTATTTTATGTGCAGCATATCTGATAAATCGAATGCCTCTGAGCAGTATTGGCCATTCTACTCCTTACCAATAGGTATTCAATACTCCTCCTTCTTTAGATCATCTTCGAATCTTTGGTTGTTTATGTTTTGTGTCAACCAACAAAGTCAATCGTAGTAAGTTTGATTCTCATGCATCACCATCAGTGTTTCTTGGATATCCCCCCACACAAAAGGGGTATAAAATCTTAGATCTTCAAACACAACAAATTTGTGTTTCTCGAGATGTAGTGTTTTATGAGCATCATTTTCCCTATCATATCTTGTCTTTTGTTCCTTCTCAAAACACTTACTTCAACACTTTTTTTCTTCCTTATTCTACTACACCTGATAGTTCCTTATTTGATGAACATATTCATCAAAATCCATTTGATAATCATATTCATCAAAATCCACATACTTCTTCTTCATTACCTTTTACTAGTTCCCCTTCAGCTGACCGTGTGTCTACAGAGTCACTTGCCACAAATTCACCTACTGAATCTGTCCATTCCAGTACATCTAGTGTACTAGTAATACAAAGACAATCAACTAGACTTCGACAACCTCCTAGTTATTTGTCCTCTTATCAATGTAATCTTGGACAACTTGACACAATCACATCTACACACTGGTGCAATCTTGTGACTTATGATTCTGCAGCAACAGCTCATAAGGCCTTTACTTTTCAAAACACTACTTTGTTTGAACCTCGTAACTATAGAGAAGCTTCTCTTCAATCTATATGGGTAGAAGCAATGCAGAAGGAACTTGCAGCCTTGTCTACTAATAAAACCTGGGAATTAGTTGATTTACCTAAAGGAAAGAAAGCTATAGGCTCGAAATGGGTATATAAAGTCAAACTACACGCTGATGGGTCTCTTGAAAGATGCAAAGCCCGTTTGGTAGCAAAAGGATATAATCAGCGTTATGGTATAGATTACGAAGAAACGTTTTCTCCAGTCATTAAAATGAGTTCTCTACGGTGTCTAATTGCTTTGGCAGCAAGCAGAAATTGGCATGTATACCAACTTGATGTGAACAACGCATTTTTGCATGGTACACTCTTAGAGGAAGTTTATATGCAAGTACCTGAAGGTATGTCAAATCCTTACAACAAAGTTTGCAGATTGATAAAATCCATTTATGGATTAAAACAGTCTTCTCGAGAGTGGTTTGCAAAACTGCATTCTGAGCTTATTGGTATGGGTTATATTCAATCTAAAAATGATTACAGCTTATTCATTAAGAAACAAGGGGTTTCCATTACCATAGTTGCTATTTATGTCGATGATATAATCGTTACTGGTGACATTTCATCAGAGGTTCAAGCTCTTAAGTCTCATTTGAATTATGTGCTCGGTATTAAGGATTTAGGAATCTTACACTATTTTCTAGGCATAGAAGTTGGCTATGTTCCTGACGGGATTATTCTGAGTCAAAGAAAGTTTGCCAAAGAATTATTACTACAAGTTATTGATATCGATTTCTCACGACCAGCTACTACACCATTACCTCTTCATACCAAACTGAGTACTCTTGATGGCGATTTATTATCTGATGCTGAGATATACAGGTCATTAGTTGGAAAACTTAACTATTTGACAAATACACGACCAGATTTGTCATTTGCTGTGCAAACTCTTAGCCAGTTCCTTCACCAACCTCGAACTGGACATCTTGAGGCTCTATATCACACTTTACGTTATGTTCATCATACATCAGCTCAGGGAATACTACTCAAAGCTACAGACTCTTTAACTGTTCAAGCTTTTTCAGACTCTGATTGGGCAACCTGTCCCGATACAAGACGTTCTGTCACTGGTTACTTACTTTTATTTGGTCAGTCTCCTGTGTCCTGGAAGTCAAAAAAGCAAGGAACTGTTTCACGTTCTTCCTCAGAAGCTGAGTATCGAGTCATGGCAGCTGCAGCTTCTGAGGTCACTTGGTTAGTTAGACTCCTCGAAGAGATGGGTGTCACCAATCTTAAACCAGTCACTCTACACTGTGATAACCAGTTTGCATTGCATATTGCGAGGAATCCTGTTTTCCATGACCGAACAAAACACATAGAGATTGATTTCTATTTCACACGAGACAAAGTCATGGAAGGTCTCTTACAACTTTCTTATTTACCTACACGACATCAATTGGCAGACATTCTTACAAAGGTACTACCAACTCCACACTTCTCTGAATTACTGGCCAAGTTGGGTATTGCATCCTCAGCACCTCCCAACTTGAGGGAGGGTATTGAGAATATTGATCCAGCAGCATTGCCAACTAGGACAAACAACTTGACAACTAGCATTGCCAACTTGACAGCTCATCTCCATAACTAACTTAATCCACTTGTATATAGAAACAGAATTAGTTAGAGAACAATATAAATAGATATAGAATCAGTTAGACTTGTACATTGTAATTACACAATATGTTTTCTCATTTCAAGCTCTCAACAATGGAGTTTTGTATCATCTTCTTTACTTAGTTTCTGCAAATCTGCACTTAGTTTAATGCAAAGTTACAATTTTAAAAACCAAGCATAAGCATTGTATGTAATTTCGGTTTTAACCAAAAATCGAACCGAATCGAATTTTGCTCTTTCCTAGTACGAGTATGACCTTACTTTGTCTTGTGTAAGGTCAAGGGCTAAATTATTGGGAGAAGGATTTACCTCTTAGAGGGTGATGGAGAAAGACTTATTTTTTCGTTTTTGCTAATTATAACAACAAGGTTATAGTTTATCGAAATTATATTATATATATTTAAATGGTAACCGAATTATGACATGACTAGATTGCTTCCTGACATGACCAAATCTCTTTTTACCTAGCAATAAAAGAGCGGTATACATGCATTAATATTTAAATTATAAAATTTATCAAAACAAATTTGAGTTAATCATAATTACAATCAAAATATTATAAAAAAATTTGTTATTGTATTTCAAAATATTTTTATATTATTTTATAAATGAAATCTGAGTTATTATGAGCTTTAAAATACCATAACAAAAATAACATTATTTTATGTAAACTATAGTAATCATATGTCTATATTAAAGTTAGTTTATATGAAATGGGACTGATATTTTTATTATCACTATATTAAGAGGTAGAATAATGTAAACAATAATTATTAAGAAGATAATTTATTTTTTAAGTACGTATTTAGGATATTTATCCAGATATATATTACATTGTGACATAATTATAAATGAGAATAAAATTTCTAAGATTAACTCAGGTAATTTATCTGAAGCAGTAGAATAAGACTCAATAATAGATTGACACATGTTATGTGTATATATATGAAAATATTATATTTATGCATGTATAACTAATTAGGGAATGTAAATAATTTTCTTAATGAAAATATATGCATAATAATCTATGAGTGTATAAAATAAGTAATCTTATAATGGTATTTCAGGTAAATTTTCCTGAGATAACCTTAGAAACTTCATTCTCATTATAAATATATGATCAAGTTTTTGCAAACGTAAAAATATCTGTCTTATATTTAGATTTAAAAAAATTGAGAAAAAGGACCCTGAGGTGATTGTCTTAGTGTATTATATAACCTACATAATTATTTACTTACCTAATTTATATACAAGTAAAATAAATGGTAAGTGAATATTCAATAATAAATGATTAGATGTGTTCATTTTATTTTTTGAGAAAAAATCCAAGGACCTTAAATATTATTATCGGCAAAACAATAATCAGCAGCTATAATATGATCCATACTAGCAGGGCAACATCCTACCCAAACTCTAGTAGTGTATTCTACTAGTCTCAAGTGAGCCTCGTAAGCCTCCCTAAAAGCATGAGTTAAATGATGATTTTGAAATACTAACATGGTGGAAAAATCATGAGTTACAATTTGCAGTTTTAACAAAAATTATAAAGGATATTTTAGTAGTTCCCGCTTCTAGAATTGCGTCCAAGTCCGTTTTTAGTGCAGGTAAAAGAGTGTTAGACGAGAAGAGATCAAGTCTTTCGTCATACGTTGTAAAATTTGTGTTTACAAAAAAGATTGGGATCAAGCCGCAAAAAGACAACAAGTAAAAAAAGAAGATGACTCGAATGACGAGAAGGATCCATGAATGACGATGAATACTTCAGATTCTGACACATCAACTACCAACGAACAACAATAAATAAGTTTTTTTGAATAAATAGGATAATTATTTTTTGTTTTGCACTTTAGAAATTTATTTAATTTGTATTATAATTTTATATGTTTATGCGATTTGTTCCGTTTTTTAGAGAGGAGTCCTCTCAAATAATTTGTAAAATATTTTTGAAATTAATAAAATTTATATGAGGTACCGTCCTCTTTTACCACAAATTAACAAAGCAAGAGAAATTATTTATTTGTTAAAAGACTTGCACGACCACAACCCGCGCGAACCCGCCCAACCCGTAAGAGCCCGCGTGAACCGCCCAACCCGCATGAGCCCGCCCAACCCGCAGTGCCGATCCCAAAT
Organism: Heracleum sosnowskyi; assembly: GCA_030848705.1. Classification (NCBI taxonomy): domain Eukaryota; kingdom Viridiplantae; phylum Streptophyta; class Magnoliopsida; order Apiales; family Apiaceae; genus Heracleum; species Heracleum sosnowskyi. The sequence continues at coordinate 43,779,501 of CM061239.1, read as the reverse complement.
TCTATTTTCCCGATTCGAACTCGGCCTGGCTCGACTCATTCAACCCTACGTATCAATTAAGTGCTCGCCTGAGACAAGCTCAACCCGTGTCAAGCCCGGTCCGACTCGCACGAACAGCCCGTTAGGCTACCTCTATCTATGCCCAAACATCCCACATACATAAATCCATAAGCCTCTCATACCTATAACTGACCCACTTACTCCCGGCTGTTGTTGCTACCCTTATGCCTCTTTTCAGTGGTTTATCAAGTCTTAAATCCACTCGAAAACACATATTTTTACTCCATCCTATTGGATCAGTCTCATCAAATTCTACAAATGTCCCCATATTCTCTGCCATCGATTTTGCCATAGACTTCGTTCTTTCATTCGGAGGCACATCCTCAGCTTTTACCCATAGTCTAAGGCTCTGTTTGGGATTACTGTTAAAAATTGTTGTGCTGTTGAAAAAAGTGCTGTTAAAATAAGTGCTGTTGTGAAAATCAGATAACTGTTTGGTAATATTTTTGATATGTGCATATTTTGGTGTAAAATATAAAAAATTAATGTTTTTGGTGAGTTTTGATGTTGAAACCAGTAGCTGCTTCCCGCAAAAGCTGAAAATCAGCTTTTTTCAAAAGCATTGGGGGACGTGCTTTCTCTAAAAGCAGCTTTTCAGCCAAAAACGCTTTTCAGAAAAGCAGCTTTTAAATTTTACCAAACACTTTTTTAGCTGATTTTTAAAAAAAAGCTGTTGTTGCTGTCTGCAACAGCAATGCCAAACGGAACCTAATAGTATCAAAAACAATCTCCGATGGTTGTGCCCCCTCCTCAACCTCCTTCAATAACAAAGGTGCACCATCAAAAGCCCAAGGACCATCTTCTAATACTTTCACTTTGTCTGACATTGAAAAGAATTGAAAAATGAATAACTTATTTTCGATCTCACGCACTACCATCCCATTCGCCACTCTCCAAGCCACCTTCATAGTATTTTTCATTGCCTCCACACTGAATGGGTTTGAAGTAAGGAGCTTACCTACCAGACATAAAATCAATTGATCACCTATCGTTTCAATCTCATCCTCATCACATTCAATTATCTGCTCTTCCTCTTCTGTAAGAACCAAACCCTTCAATTTATGTTCTAACCCCTCTGCCATCATATATACTAATTACCCAATTAAATCAAAAGTGAAAAGTAAAAAAAAATGACCACAAGGAAATACTAACATGTGGATTGAATTGTAATAGTGAATTAAAGCCTAATTATCCCCCATCTCTATCTCTATTAAGTGCGGTGATAATTTGATGAATTTTTATAAATTATACGGGTGTTTGGATAAATTTACTTATAAGTTAGTTAAAAATTTGCTAAATTAAATTTAAAAAAATAATTATTAAATACAATAATTTCAACACTTGCATTTTAAATTAAAAAAATATTTAAAAACACAAAGGTAAAAATATAAAATATTAAAAAACAAAAAAATTAAGTAATAAGTCAATAAGTTCAGGAAAATGTACCCCATTATTAACATTCAATTTATCAACATATAAATTATAAGTTGAGGTCATAAGTTGGGTTGACAAACACCCTTCATAAACTCTTACGAGTTTAAAAACCATAAATCGGCTTATTATACGTTAGCCAAACAGGCCCTAAGAGAGGAGTAGAATCTACAAGGCAAACCCTAATCGCCGGAGAGAAAAGTTTTAGAGGGGGCGGTATTGTATTATAACTTTAAATGATTTTTATTGACTTCTAAAAAGTCAATGACTTTTGTTTATCATCTAACCGAAGGATATGCAATGTGTCCCGGGAAACTTTAGACAATAAGACTTTAATATTTGAAAATAAACATCCTGAACTTCAAGCGCATGAGAGAAAATACGACATTAAAACTAAGAAAATAGAATTTTTAAATAAAGTAAAAAAATTTACAAAAAAATATAAACGAAAAGAAAATTATATAATTAATAATTAATACAAATAGGAATCCAACCAAAGGGGATCCTTTGGTTAGACTCGTCAAATATCCAAATGGTATAAAATCAAGTAAAAAGTACAATTCTAACCTCCAACATCAATATAATTTAATTAAATTTAAAATAAAATAAAAAGATAAGTAAAAAAGGAATCAATAAGTTTTTTTGCAAATGAATATGTGTAAATATGAACATTAAGAATCTTAACATTCAAAATAAATATACAATAATTAATCTTAAATCAAAACTAAAAAGATAGTAGAAGCTAAAAACTTTCAATTTAAAAAGTAAATCAGTTAAATCAAAGAGATAATATTTGACAAAAAAAATAAATCAAAGGGATAATAATCATCGTTCATAATTTAAGAGAGAAGATATTTTATTTGTGAAAGAGAAATAACAAAATTCTGAAATAAATGAAATTGAAGAAAATAAAATAATAATTTAAAAGTCATGTAAAATCTTACCCCAAATCTCATGACTTTTCACATTACATCTCTAGTTATATTTTAAGTTAACGTCATTAAAAGTCATTAAATGTAATTGTCATTCTAAATTCATGATTTTTTGAATAACAGTCTACTTTTAAAGAGTTGTTAAAAGTTTAAATTGAATAACACATTACTTTTAATGACTTTTTAAAAGTTGTAAAAAGTCTTAATTCAATAACACCATACTTTTAGATACTCTTTAAAAGTTAGAATTGAATAACACATAACTTTTAAAATTCTTAAAAGTCATTAAAGTTGGTATTGAATACCACCCCTTAAGATATGTGTTCATTTACATATACTCTACATGATCTTTGAAAAAATATCCTAATGTTAATCTTAGGATCCCCATGCTCATAAAATATAATATTATTTTGAAATATAAATAGAATTTTTAAGTTAAGGATTCTCCAAGAAACATGACCCATCCTATACAAAAATAGCTAAATTAATTAACACAATATTAAGTTTTACAGAAAAACAAATAAATAGGAAAATTAACACTTTATAGCAGACATGATGACCCTCTGAAGTCTGAACTAGGGGTGGCAATTTTGGGTAATGGATCAGATTCGTGTCGAGTTTGCTATACCCGATCTTGTTTTCGAATCAACCCGAACCCGAACCCGAAATGAATTGAATTTTCTCAACCCGAACCCGACCTGTTAGTACCCGATCAATCCGAAAATGACCCGTTTAACCCGAAAATAATTACTTATATTTAAAAAATTTAAATTTTATTTATAAAATATTTAAAAATTTATAATAAAAAAATTATAATATGATATATAAATTAAAATCATTTAAATAATATGAAAATATATCACACATGTCTATAATTATGTAATATAAATTTATATATTTTTCATAATTTATTATATATATTAAATTTTCAGATCGTGTTCGAGTATTTCAGATCAACCCGAAACTAACCCGACTATTTCGGGTAAATTTTTACCCAACCCGAACCCGACCCGAAATTTAAAACTCAACCCAAATTCGTACTTTTCTATGTCGGGTTTCGGATCGTGTCAAATTTTGCCACCCCACAACCATTGTTATAGTAAATGGTGTTGCTTGAAAATAAACCCCAACTCGAGTGGTTTTCTAAAATATCAAGTCTCAAGTAAATTACATGTTCCAAAAATATGCCAACAAGATATGAGATAAGTGTGATTCATCACTAATAATGAATTGAGCCAGCAATTTGGAGGGCTGAAGCAATCTAATATACAATTACTTCATCTTCCAAAAACATCCCCTATTCTATCAAAGGCATATCATCAGTAGTTTGGATTGTAGCCTTGGTGCTCTGCATGCTCAAATTGTCACCATGCCGATTTAATTCCCTAGACCTAAGGAACTCGTCAATCTGTGCCTTGAGTTCTGTGTCAGGAATCAGCAAGTCGGCAGTAAGATGGGAGCGATTGAAGGGATCCGTCTGCAAATCATAAGATTGAAATAATTTCATGCCTTCCTTTATTACCTTCTATATTCTAAGCCAAAAAAGGAAAGAAACAGAAAAAGAAGCATACACTATCACTTAAAAGATGCCTCTGAATAACAGGTCGGTCCACCGTAATCCTTGAAGATGGTAATATAACTGGGTCTTGCATTAGGGTGTACTGCATACAAAACAAATCCAGTCAGAACCGTTTGCAACCAACAAACTTAAACATAACACAAATATCATATGATTATAGCTCTTCAATGGCGTCACTGTTGCCCATAGTCGAGCCAAGTCTAGCTAATGTACTTAAACGATATGAGCATCACGGGTGAGCTGCAACATTGACAAGAACGTGTCAAGTATTATGTTGCCTTTAAAGGGCAGAGAGACCAAGAAAGAATTCCAAGCACACTGGCTGGCCCAATGGTTGTCGTTGCACTTTAGGAGTGGAAGCATGACAAGGTTTGGAATTTTGCAAGAGTCTTCTTAAAGTTAGACGCGTACATCAACTGATAAATTTATCACTCTCAATTTTAACTACTGCAAAACTTAATTTTATAAGACGAAACTTACTTGTATTGGGTCCAGGAATTCATCTGGAATCTCCCCAAGTGCAGCTTCAGCATCCATGGCCTCTGTAGCTGCAATTTTTGCTTTATTGCCAAGCTCAACAAACTCTTGAATGACCCTCATGTCTTCGCCAATCCTCTGAAGGACACTCGCGGCAGCACTAAACAACTATAGCAACATAGATGACTAGTTAATTTTCAATGAACTATACACAAGAGAAATAGCATACAGTGAATATTATGGCATATGAAATGATACAATATCAGATTCCAAGCTAGACGACTGTAACTTCGGAATAAAACGAGAATTCAGATGTGAACATTCAACAACTGTTAAAGAATCAACATTTATCACCATGAACAATGGCTTTCCCAAACAAAGACAATCATTTACATAATCAATCGATATCCCCCATTAACTTAAAGATGCACAGTAAATAAGAGCTTGCTTTATAATGATTTTTTCATAAGATCTGAAATTAGAAAAGAAAATAGGAAAGTACCTGCTCATTATAAGAGCGACCATCCTTTGTGATTGCAGACGGGAATATGTTGTCTTTGTCTCCCCTTGCCAGATGGACATATATGTTGACAATCTGAGAAATGAAGAAAAAGTCAAGCAGAGTAAATCTTGTAAAAATCCAAGGATATTACTGAACTATTAAAGACTAGTTGTTTCCCCAAGAAAGAGGGTAAATCTTGGAAAATTAAAGGGTTATTTGTACATAAAAATATTATCTGAACTGACCTCAATAACAGACATCTCACACTTAAATCTAAATACAGGCTGTAAATCTGAAACTTGCATCATTTGTGGCAATAGTTGTTTCTAATGCTTGTAATTGGCTGGCTGCTAGTAGAAGTTAGGAGATATATCTTTTTTCTTATTTAGCTGTAGACAAATGTGTAACTTATCTACAAGTGCAAGAATGATTTATATGCTGACCTGCTTCAGCAAATGTTTAGGGCGAAATTCATATTTCTCAGGATCTTTTAAGCTAAGAGACTTTCTTTGGGGCCCAACCAGTTGTAAAAGAAAGTAATTCAACATACTGGCCACTCTTTCGACCTGCAGGAAAGAAGAATTAACAAACAAAGACAATAAAGCTAATATGGTCATAATTGACATACGTTTTACAGGTAGTGTTTAAAGAAAACAATAAACCAAATTTGAAAAGATACCATCTCTGGAAGTAAAAAAGGGGCTGTAATCTGCTCTGAAGTAAATGCCAGCATGGTAACATCCTCATTTGCCAATTTCATGTCAATCTGAATGATCTAGAGACCAAGCAACATTCATTTAGAAGAGCAACAGCAAAATAGTGCATGATGCTGACATTCCAGGTTTTTTATTTGGCACTAAACTTCGTAAGAAAAGACTGAGCAAGTAAATATGAGAAAAAAACAAATCCTTATAACAAGTCTTGGAGTAGTTAGCATGCCACACAGTTGAACATGTAGAAGAAAAAAAAAATTAAATAGACACCAACATTTTCTTGAGAGTGGAACAATCGGGTTCTCTCCTGTCTTTCTTGAGCTGGTCTTTGCTCCCATTCAACTGTATTAGACATTTCAGCTTCCAGTTCCTTGAGTTCTAGAATTTTGTTCAGACTTTCATCAAGCAGATAAATGCTATCATTAATCAGGAAGTTTAGGAAATTCAAATATACACCCTTCTCCTCCTCTTTAGCAATCTGCAGTAGCATAAAGATGTCAGAAGCAGGCAGCAGGAGAAAATTGATGAAAAAAAAATATTTGTTGTTAATTATACCCGTCTCCATGCATTGCGGTGACTGGGAACCTGCCATAGGTACTCAAGAAGCTCGGCAATATTGTGACGGATGTTAAACTTGTCATAAAACTGCAAATAATGCATTGTGAGGTTTAGAGTCTTAGACCCGTTTGGCTTAACCTAAACAAAGTTACTTACACTTAAAGTATAACTTATTTGATTTAAGCTAAAAGTAATATTTTTTTACTTTAAGTTGAATGTATCTGGTTGGAAACTTACTTTGAAGTGAATTTATTGAGTAAATTTTGACTGACAAATAAAATTTATATTACTTGAACATAAATAAAAGTATAAAGCACGACTACTTACATGATACAACAAACAAAACACGAGTAAAAGGGTGCGAATGTGTGTGTTTATATAAGAGTAGGATGTGAGAAAAAAACTGAAAAAAAGTACATCAAAGGTACTTAAAATATTATGAATTAGTCAAAAATTCAAGTCTGCACAAACAAGTCCCACAACAAATTAAAGCTGAGTACAGCAGGCTTTAAGCTGCCCCAAACATGCTCCTACTAATAGTTTAGTGGTACAGTAGCAAGTCAGAAAGGTCATTAAGGGTAGTATGGTAATTTCAGAGTTAATTACACTTGCAGAACTAGTATAAATAGAAGTTGTATTGTTACATTTCAGTTGATGATTTGAATATTTGAAAATGGAATCCATTTCCACCACTCTCTCACTCTCTCTCTCTCTCTCACTCTCTCTCTCTCTTTCTGTCTCTCTCTCTCTACTGTTTCTCTTTCTATCTTTCTCTACAAGTTTTTAACTGAACTCTGTTCTCTCTTTACATTTCTGATCTAATTCTATCTCTAATCCTATATTTCTCCGTGTTTCTCTATCATATCTGTGCTGCTTTCTCTTTAAACTATAGAAAACTACTACAATATCAAAAAAACTAACCCAGATATACACAAAGGTAGATAATTTAAAGAGACTGCAGTTCTTATGGAGAAACATATGATATAGTGGTCATACCTGGGTATGTGAGCCTGTAAACTCAATGTCAACATACACCTTCAAAAGATTTTTCACCAGATACTCAAGAGATAACTGATGTCCTTCGAAAAGAGTAGATGTAGCAGACGACCCACTGGAAAACAGTATTAAATTGAATACAGCATGTTAAAACATAAAGCACAATAATATGTAAAAGTAACTGGCATCTTGCTTTGTTGATTCATAGTGATTTGGTCAAATAACCTTCTACGAGGCATCCAGCAGTTCAGAACTTCTACCATCTTTGCTCTTAGGTATGGGTTCCTGATGTATTCTGGACTTCCCATGAACATAATTATGAAGTTCATGAAATCATCCTGTCAAGGATGGGGGCAAAAAAATTCTCACACCATGAAGCCGAACATATTAAGCCATTACTCATTTAGATAACCAGGTAGAGAAAAATTCAATCTATACCAGCACTGCGCCATCCAAAGCCTTCGGAATTCGAGAAGCAAAAATAAGGAACTCCAAGACATCTTCAACAAAGTGCTCAGGCATAGAAGCAAATTCCCTAGGACAAGTTAAGGGCAACGGCATTTTAAAGCCACCAACAAGCCGCACTAGCCAAACAACCATCAAGCGGTAGAAGGACAAAGCTTGTTGAATAAAACCTCCATCCTGAAATACCAGATCAAACTAATGTCATCAACTCCACTAATCAATAAATCAGATTTAAAGAGTTATGCATTTCGGTGTTACCAAAAGGCTGTACTTCAGAATAGTAACTTCTGTATGGTAGTCATTTACTAAACACGACATCAACTGCAGACTAAAAGTTATTTCTGAAATATATATCAGAAAACACATTTTTTCTGCATCATTTCTTAAACTCAATATCTTCCATTTTTTCAATAGCATTTTCATATGAAGATTCCTGTCGTTACTCCCACTATCATCTTGAACCCCAAGCACAAAAGTTATGCTAGAGTAGAATGGAGATCAAGTTAAATGATTCCTTCATTTGCCTTCAAAGATTTTTTTAACAAAAAACTTACGAGTCTATACATATTTATGTGTTATGTTCACTTCGGGCATTTTCAGTTAAATACTCTATTACTGCAAAAATGAGCAAGTGAAGATATGAAATACCCTAAGTATCTGAGCTTCATAACACAATTTTTCCTGCGAATAAAGCTCTAGCTCCTTCTCAAGGCGTGCTACGTTCTGATTTAGCTGGGGAGAAGGCGCCTGCTCCTGCATCGCTTTTAAAGTGGCTAGACTGTCTTCACTCCTTTGAATATCCTGAATGTAATTTGAACTAATGAGCTTAGACGTGAAACATCACTCCAACAAAACACAGTGCATTGAAGATATGAAACTAACAAAATTTAAGGTGCTGGAAAAGGAAGACAAAAATGGGCTGTTTCTGTCATCACAGATTCTACTATATACCTGTACAAGATGCTTGAAATCAGAAAATCCTTTTATCAGTCCCAAATTTAGGACTCTTGCAGTCATGAAGAAGCATTCACATATAAATGGGTATTTAGCTGAACCACCCGAGTTACTTCCAGAACTGCTTGCTTCTTGAGATTGTAGCAACCGATTCTCACCATCATTATTAGTACCATTGACTTCACTTTTCCCAGGATTACTTTTTATAAACCACTCAGCAACTTCTTCAGAGGAAGCATGCAAAGCAGTTAATTCTCTGAAAATGATCATGATGTAAAAATTATTAAACCGAGGTAGAAATGTAACTAATCTTAAAAGAAAATTCCAATTTAAGAAAATTCCAATACGTATATGCTTGAAAAAACTCTCGAACCTCAAGTCCAAACGACTGCTGTTGAATACATATTTAGGATCAATTTTGTCTCTTTTTGTTAAATTTGCATCTAAAAATGGCTCACAAAGGCGAAGCATAACAGCACTGAGATTCACGAACATGCCAGAACTTGCGCAAGATATTGGATCAACCTAAGACCAAGTCACAGTTAAAGTAAAGCTATAACAGATTACGTGTATGATCTACAAGACAGTTTTAATCAGCGTCTATTTATTGGTGTGCTGCTCAATGCATGAAGTCTTGGCAATAAACAATTCTCTCAATACACTATAATTTGAACAACTCCAATTTCAGAAACGTAATTACCTGTATATGAGACCTTGATTTGTTTTTGTTGATGACCTCCGCAAGGTACTGCAGAACATTTTCACGTGTGTTTGTATTCTTCAGGAGACACATAAGAACTTCAGACAAACCATCATATAAGTTATTCATGACAGTTCTGATTGTTGAGAATGAAGACAACAGATCAGCTGGACGACGAGTAGATGCTTCTGCAAAGCACTGTTGGCTGGTTTTCGAGTACACAAATCATAGTTTAGCAAATTTGTCACTGGATCAATTATTTCAATGGAAGGAAATGAAGAAATTAAACGAAAAACATTCCAAAGATGGAGTTAGGATTATTCAACCGCTACCCATAACCGTACAAAAAAAAAAAATGAATCATAACCAAATTAAACGAAAAACATTCCACAGATGGAGTTAGGATTATTCAACCGCTACACATAACCGCACAAAAGAAGAAATTAATAAATCATAACCACAAGTACAATTGCTACAAACATATCTTTTCTTATATATAAAACAATAAAGAAACTGATAACAGCAATAATTTATCTTTATTAAAGATTAACCTGTGTTTCCAGTCACAAGGGGAGGGGAATGTGAAGGCAAGCTGAAAATTTTCATTCTTAAATTTTAGGTTTCCAGGAGTTGTAATTTAGTTTCAGCCAAAATAGATAACAGAATCAGTAATTATCAAAAAACAAGAATCATCCGATGTATCAAAATTCTACACAGATTTTAAACAAAAAACAATGGTTCCAACCCATCGTGTCAATCCAGATTCAGAAAAGAAACAAACTTTTGAAGGGAAATCAAAATCATCTGGCAAACATGGCCACATATTTGCCCAATACACACATTATAGGTTCAGATACATAGGCAGTACATAATTTACATTCAATTATAACAAGGTACATTGTACGAGCAAACAAGACTAACCATTATTAATATTGAAGTGTAAAAGTGACGTATTTATAAGTAGAACAAGCCAACAATGTACAAAGGAGTTACATAAATCAAAGACTCACCCAACATCAGGCTGACTCCTGAATATTGTTTGATCAGGCAGGGCACTAACATGGAAAAATGGGCCCAATATGCTCGTCATCTCAATCACCCTTCCATTCAAATAGGCACCCTTCGGAATCCACCAACGATGGCTAACCAAAGATTTGGCCCCCGATGGAATATTAACCAGATACAATAAAGCCCTCAATGGCTGCTGAAAGTTTCCCAGAGCAGAAACTGTAAGCACACTTCCCCTCAAATCCTCATACAACTGCTTCAAAATGGGGTCCACGCTATCAAAATCCGACTCCTTAATAAACTCATCCAAAAACCCCCGTGGACACGACACTCCCGCCGCACTACTACCACTTCCAAACCCATCAACCGAACTCGAAACCTCCGAAAAAATCAACGGCAACAACTGCGACACACTCGTCTTATTCGAACCACTTGTACTATCCCAATTCGGGAACATATCAGGGTTCCCCAAGTGAATCCTACAATACGAAACCGCCAATTTCCTAGCTTGCATAATAACCGCAACCATATCATCCCTCACATTCTTATCTTTCATCGACAAAACCTTCTTCCCCTCATCATAAGCGCGACGATAACAACCTAACAAATAACTAAAAGGCGGTTCAGCCGCAACAAAATTCCCCGATAACCGATCAATCAAAACCCTTTCCATCAAATCCCTAGACAATTTCAACTCTTTTCCCTCACTCAAAATCTCAGCAGCCGTCATCTCCAAGTACACCACTCTCGAATCGCTTTCCATCGAATCGAGAAGCGATACAAGGAAGATTTTTCGAAGAATTATATCCTCGATTTCAGCTGGCGATCTTTGAGGCTTTGAAGTCGCCATAACTCAACCAAACACACAATCACACACAAATATGATATATACACAAAATCACACACAAACAAGTAGTATAAATCGAGATCGTAATTGAACGACTCAGCGAATTAGGGTTAAGAAATAAAGAGTCAATTAATAATTAAATAGGCCGAGAGACAACACCTGAGTGATGACAAACGGCGTCGTATTGGGAGTGAAGCAAGTCATCTTCTTCGTGCAATTGAAAACTTGGTAAATATTCAATAATGGACTGCTGTGTAAATAATTTAATGTGAAACCTAGCTTGTAAACTATATATCGCAGAGAAAGAAACTTCCAGAATTATTATATTATATATTTTTACCTAAAAATATTTAATTTTTTGACGACTATATATATTCGAGTCTTCGGCTGTATTGAGTCTAATTTCTTGTTTTTGGGCTAAATCATGCTTTAACACCTCATTTAATCTTTTGATTAATTATGTTCAAAATCCGTTTATTAGCGATCATATTATTGTGTTAAATAAGGAACTCTGAAAAACTTAATTGAATAATATTATCTTTGGGTTATTCGGAGCATAATTACATACTAACTTAAAACCCGTGCGATGCACCGATTATTATTAATAATTATTATTTTTATTATTTATGTTTTAATATTCTATTAATCTGCATTTGCTAAAAAAAAATAAGTATGCGTGTTAAACTTTTTTAAATAATTAAAAGTATTAAAATAGATTTTAAAATAAATTAATAACTGTGTGCCCGTGATATTTTTGGAAAAGGAAGAGTCTTAATAAGAAAAAATAGAAAAAGTAACATGTTTTAGCTTAAAAGGTAAGTGCACGTAATTAAAAGTATTTAAATTGGCTTCACAATAAATAAGTAAGGATTTGTCCGGAATATTTTTGGAAAATGAGGAATTTAGTAAAGAAAAATCAGAAAGAGTAACATGTTTTAGTTGAAAAAGGTAATTGCCTGTTGATATGGTCAGAAAAGTAATTATAGAAATATAATTGACTGGTCAAACAAAAGGCCGATATTTAAGGCCCAATACCCTAATTATTCATTAATTTCGTAATTAATGAGTAGGGAAAATGTACAGCTCATGAAAAGAGCCTTGATTATGGAAAATTAGTCAAAGAAGGATCTGGAATCCCAATTAAAGGCAATCAATGAGTCGTAACCTTTACCAACAAGGAAACGAATTCTTCAGCAAGCAATACAATGCTTATCCAATAACAAAAAGGAGACTTATTCGCTAAGACTCCTAAACATACCATAAATACTAGGCTCCAGACGCCTATATAAGGTCCCTAATCCTACAATCAGAACTACGTCTTTGGCTTGATTCTCAATAACAATTTGAGATACGTAGGCATCTTGTGAGGACCAATTTAGTCCGGATACACGAGTGCAGCCATTAAAGCTCGAAAGCTCATTAATCCAAGCAATTACTATACAAGTACGTTTTTTAATCCATAACATTTGGCGCCGTCTGTGGGAAGACAACATCAACCATGGCAAACACACGAAGAACAACTCGGGATACTCAGACTCCCGACGATCGCCCCCTCACCTCTGAGGCTGATCAGCCACCGCCGACTACCGGCACACAAGGGGCGAATATCCCCACCAGTACTCAAGGACCGGAAATCCCGATTTCGGTTGAAGGGACGAATCCCCTGCAGATGGTCATTCATGGATCTAATCCACAAGAGACCATTCACCAGCAACCAATCACGACCTCCCCGCTGCTCATGAGTGCACCAAGGAGCCTTCAACTCCATACTACTGATCTCCCTCAATACGCGAATCAGACTTTGGGGATGCCAAGCTATGGCATGCCCCCTCGACCCATGGCGGGCGGTAGTGGAACTAATCCAATCTACCATGAGGCATATGTGCCCCCTTATATTCAAGGTCTGGGACCCCAAAATCAACAAACTCGTCAGACCCCTCTCATTCAAGATTACTCTGGCCCATACACTGAGGATGAGGGTTATACAACTGGGGAGGATGTCGCCCCAAGAAGGAGACGTTCTTCACAGACAAATCGGGAGCCACCCCAAACTACTAGGGAGAAGCTTGCAGCCCATGAGGCAGAGACTGCAAGGCTCAAAAAACTCCTTGCTGAAGAAGAGGCCGCTCAAACTCGGGGCCGAACGACTGAAGGAATCCCGATAATCAACTTGGATCCACCAAGAAGGACCAAGAGGGCTGAAGCCCCAAGGGGTGATCCTAGTAATCTGTTGCCCCTAGGAGATCCTGATGATCCTACACCACCGTTTACTCAAGACATCATGAAAACGGCTATATCCAGAAAGTTTAAGATGCCTTCGATCAAAGCCTATGATGGAACGGGAGATCCCGCAAATCATGTAAGGACATTCTCCAATGCACTGCTGTTGCAGCCGGCCAACGATGCGGTCAAGTGTAGGGCGTTTCCCCAAACTCTTGCTGGCATGGCTCAACGTTGGTACAGCCGTCTACCTCCCAACTCTATTGGGTCCTTTAAGGAGCTAAGCAAGGCTTTCATCAACCAGTTCATTAGTGGAAGGGTGCATGAGAAAAGTTCTGCATCACTCATGGCAATACGTCAAGGAAAGAATGAAGCCCTAAGGGACTACATTAATCGATTCACTCGAGAGGCTTTGAAAGTCCCGGATTTAGACGACAAAGTGGCTATGATAGCCCTGCAACAAGGAACCGCTGATGACCACTTCAGGAGGTCGTTGGCTAAACATCCACCAGAGAGCATGTTGAAGCTCCAAGATAGAGCCGGAAAGTACATCAAGGCTGAGGAAAGCATGAGAAAGTATGAACCCACCGCTGGCGACGGTGGAAACTCAAAGAAAAGAAAAGAAACTCAGGAGTACGACGTCAAGGAAAAGTTTCCCCGAACATCAAAGAATTCTGACTCTCCACCCAAGAGAAATAACTTTGGGCCAAAGTTCACGGAGTATGCAAGATTGAATACTCCCAGGAGTCAAATTCTGATGGAGATAGCCAAGGAAGAAGATATCAAATGGCCAAAGCCAATGAGGGCTGATTTGTCCAAACGGAACCAAAATCAGTTTTGTCGGTTCCACAAAGAAGTCGGTCATGACACCGACGATTGTAGGCAATTGAAAGATGAGATTGAGTTTCTAATACGAAGAGGAAAACTCAGCAAGTTCACTAAGGATGGAAGCCAAGGTAGCCAAAGGGGGAACTATGAAAGAAAGGATTATGATAGAAGGGACAACGATCAAGATCGGAATCCCAAGCCCCGAGGGCCAGTGATCAACATGATATTCGGAGGGCCAACTGCTGCTGGGTCCTCCCGAAACTCAAGAAAAGCTTATGCCCGAGAGGTACTGACAGTCGTTGGAGAAGCACCGAAGCGTGCACGAACAGAAGTGTCAATAGGTTTTGATGATTCAGACTTGGAAGGGGTGAAGTTCCCCCACGATGATCCTCTTGTCATAGTACCTGTGATAGGCAACTCCGAAACAAAGAGAGTCCTAGTCGACAATGGAGCCTCAGTAGATATCTTGTTCCACGATGCCTTTATCAAGATGGGTTACACTGATTCTCAGTTGACACCCTCTAATATGCCCATATATGGGTTCAATGGAGTGGAATCAAAGGTGGAAGGCACTATCCAACTCCCAATGACCATGGGACAAGGAACGAATACATCCACTCAGATGCTGAACTTCATAGTTATAAAGGCAACCTCAACCTACAATGCGATCCTTGGGAGGACGGGTCTTCATGCGTTTAAGGCTGTTGCCTCATCTTACCACCTGAAACTCAAATTCCCCACTCGGAATGGGATTGGTGAAGAACGGGGAGACCAAAAGATGGCTAGAAGCTGTTATGTAGCCGCGTTGAGGCCTGATGGAGTTGGGGGGCAGGTTCTCCCCATTGAAGATATGGACACTAGTGACAATGGGGACCGAAGAGGGAAACCAGCTGAGGATTTAATCCCAATTCCCTTAGTCCCGGATGAACCAGAGAAGGTGACTTATGTTGGGGCACTACTGCCCGAACCATTGAAAGGCAAACTCGCATCTTTTCTTCAAGAGAACAATGACGTTTTTGCTTGGACAGCGGCTGACATGCCAGGGATTGATCCCCAACTAATATCTCACAAATTGAATGTGGATCCAGAAAGGAAGGCAGTGAAACAAAAGAAAAGAAGTTTTGCTCCAGAGAGGCTTGAAGCCATTAAGCAAGAAGTGAATAAGCTTTTGGAAGCCGGGTTCATTGAGGAAATTCAATTCCCAGAATGGTTAGCTAACCCCGTGATGGTCAAAAAAGCTAACGGGAAGTGGAGGATGTGCGTCGACTTCACCGACTTGAATGATGCATGTCCTAAGGATTGTTTTCCCTTACCTAGGATTGATGCCTTAATAGATGCCACTGCTGGGCATGAGATGCTAAGTTTCATGGATGGTTTCAGCGGATATAATCAAATCAAGATGCACAAAGATGACATCGCCAAAGTGTCGTTCATCACTGACTTTGGTGTCTTCTGTTTCTTAGTCATGGCTTTTGGGCTTAAGAATGCTGGAGCAACCTATCAAAGGTTGGTGAACAAAATCTTTGAGCACCTGATTGGAAAAACCATGGAGGTCTACGTAGATGACATGTTAGTCAAGAGCCTTGATAAGGCCAATCACATTGAGCACCTCCGAGAGGCTTTTGAAGTGCTAAGACACCACAAAATGATGCTGAATCCAGCTAAGTGTGCCTTTGGTGTAGGCTCGGGAAAGTTTTTAGGCCTGATGGTTTCCAAGAGAGGAATCGAGGCTAATCCCGACAAAATCAAAGCGATTCTAGACATGGAACCACCAAAGACTGTCAAGGATGTCCAGAAATTGACGGGAAGAGTGGCTGCTTTGGGAAGATTCATCTCCAAGTCTGGAGAGAAGTGTTTACCCTTCTTCAAAGCACTCAAAAAAGTGAAGAATTTTGAATGGACAACTGAAAGTCAAGAGGCCTTTGAGGCCCTGAAGAAATATATGGCTGAAGCACCACTGTTGGCAAAACCCAAGCCAGGAGAAATTCTCTATTTATACTTGGCGGTTTCCAACACAGCCCTTGGAGCTGTTTTGGTAAAGGAAGAAGTAAAGGTTCAGAAACCCATCTACTATGTGAGCAAGATTCTACATGGGGCAGAAATAAACTACTCAATGGTTGAGAAGTTTGCCTTAGCCTTGATAATGGCCTCAAGAAAGCTACGCCCCTACTTCCAGGCTCACAAGATAGAGGTCTTGACTGATCAACCTCTAAGAAACATCTTGCATAGCCCTCAAGTTAGTGGAAGATTGATCAAATGGGCCATTGAATTGGGCGAATTCGACATCAAGTATAAGCCTCGAACGGCCATAAAAGCTCAGGCACTTGCTGACTTCATGGTTGAATGCACCATTGACAACCAAGAAGTCGGGGGGCAGGAAGTAACTATGGAAGATAAGAAAGATGAGGAAATGACCTTCAAAGAATGTTGGGTGCTCTATTTTGATGGAGCATCAAAAACAAAATCAAGCGGAGCTGGTTTAGTGCTACAAAGTCCTGATGGATTCCTAATAGAGTATGCACTAAAACTTGACTTCCCGACGACAAACAATGAGGCTGAGTATGAAGCTCTGATAGCTGGCTTAGGGCTGGCTGGAGCCTTGAGAGTCAAAACTCTGAAAGTATGTGGAGACTCGAGGCTAGTGGTTTCCCAAGTAAATGGGGAGTTTGAGGCCAGAGATGAAGTCATGGCCAAGTACTTAAAACTTGTCAAGGCCATTATGACTCAGTTCGATGAATGCTATGTGGAGCACATTCCAAGGGAGGAAAATATGAAGGCTGATGCCTTGTCTAAGTTTGCCTCTTCTGAAATTGAAAACTATGCCGGGAGTGTATACTTCCAAGTCTTGAAGACCCCAAGCATCAATGGAAAGTTGGTAGCCCCCATTGGTATCACCAGTTGTTGGATTGATCCCATCAAAGCTCATCTGGAAACTGGGTGGCTGCCCAACGACACTTCAGAAGCACGAAAGCTATACGTCAGAGCACTAAGGTATGCCCTAATTGAGGGAATCCTATACAAGAAATCTTTTGTTATTCCGTACTTAAAGTGCTTGAGACCTCAAGAGGCAGAATTGGCCCTAAAGGAAGTGCATGAAGGGATTTGTGGGCAACACTTGGGGGGCAGAGCCCTGGCTCATAAAGTCACTCGTCTAGGTTTCTATTGGCCAAGCATACTTGCTGATGCTAAAAGCTACGTCAAGAAATGTGAACGGTGCCAGAAACATGCACCAGTGGTTAGGCAACCACCAGAGATGATGACATCCATTAACTCACCTATCCCCTTTGCTATGTGGGGAATGGATATACTCGGGCCATTTCCTATGGCAAGTGCTCAAAGAAAGTTCTTGATAGTAGCAATTGATTATTTCACCAAGTGGATTGAGGCTAAGCCATTAGCCAAGATAACCACCAAGCAAGTGATGCAATTCTTCTGGGAAAATGTGATATGCAGATATGGAATTCCACGAGTCCTGGTCACGGACAATGGAACCCAGTTTAACAACGATGAGTTCAAGAAGTATTGTGATGAAAACGATATCCAATTGCGCTTCACTTCTGTCGCCCATCCTCAAGCAAATGGGCAAGCTGAGGTTGCAAATCGAATCATCCTTGATGGACTAAAGAAAAGAGTTGAACGCTCCAGAAACACTTGGGTAGACGAATTACTCCCTATACTTTGGGCATATCGTACTACTTACAAAGTCACCACCGGGGCAACTCCATTCCTATTGGCTTATGGAGCAGAGGCAGTGGTCCCAGTGGAAATTACTCACACCTCCCCAAGAGTTGAGGCTTATGAACCAGAAACAAATGAAGAAGGCTTGAGGCTATCCTTAGATCTAATTGACGAAGTTAGAGATGAGGCAAACGCCAAGATAGTTGAACATCAAAAGAAGGCATCTTTCTACTACAACCTAAGGGTTAAAGAAAGGTTCTTTCGACAAGGAGACTTGGTTCTCAGAAAAATTGAGGCATCCGGAGTTGGACAAAAAGGGAAGTTGGCCCCAAATTGGGAAGGACCATATCGCGTCAAGAACGTATTTGGTCGAGGCTCTTACAAGCTAGAAACCCTTGAAGGGCATGAGGTGCCGAGAACTTGGCATGCCTCCAACTTGAAAGTTTATTATGTTTAAGGTGTTTCCTAAGTGGATTCACTACTAGAAATAAGGTTTGATAAAACCAACCCAAGTTTCTAAAACTTGAGTATTATGTAAGGGTTGAGCCCATTCTTCAAAGTTATGAATTATATACTCGTATTCATCATGTTTTGAATGCATTACATACTGATAGATATGTACAAAATGCTAACTAAACATGCAAAAGGCAAGAAAACAACACAAGCCATGAATGGCCACAAAATATAAATAAAACTAAACTTACAAAAGTTTAAGTTAAGCCCAAAGGCTGGAAATACATAGAAAGAAAATACAAAGCCATGAATGGCCATAAAGAAACTACAAACTACGGCTGCGCGTCACCATCCTTGACTCCCGCATCTGTCTCCTCCCCTGAACTAGAGCTGGAAGAATGCTCACCAGCATCCTCAGCACCATCAGCAGAAGCGTCACTGAGGGGTGATGAATGCTCTGGAACTAAAATCCTAGCATCTTCCTCCATATCGTCAACTCCAGCCAAAATACGCTCCAAGGGAGTAGGAGGGTGAGGAGCAGGAAAGTCAGCAGCATCAAAGACTCCAGGATGCTTGGCCAAGATAGCCTGAACAGCATCCTCCCATCCTGAAGTATGCTGGACTGGGAAAAGGATCTCGTCATGCTTTTCGATCAAGTCCTTGTACTCCTGAGAGTCAAGGTACTCATCGATGCAATCATCCTTGCCTTTCCTCAGCTCAACAATATCAGCCTGAGCATCAGCAAGCTCCTTCTCCCTCCTGGAAAGAGTCTCCTTAAGAGACTTCACCTCCTCCTCAGACCTCTCTAGCTTGACCCTGTTGGCCTCAGAGGAGGTACGCCAAGCCTTAGCTTGGAACAATACCCCCTGAAAGTTGGCATTGGTCTGCCAAAAGATAAAAGTTAGGAAAATATAAGCAGAAACTTCAAAGAAATAGCTAAGGTAAAGAAAATTACCGCAGCAATAGCTTGAGCCCCAAGATGCTCAGCACCCTCAAGGGTGGAATCTGCAACGAAGTCCTTGTAATCACAAGGGGTAAGAGAGTGGTACGACCAGTCCACAGCATGTTTGGACACCCCAGTAATGGTGTCCTTCTTCCTGATACCCCAGTTGGGGCGCCACACTGAGGACTTGGCAGACACAGGAATGTCCACCTCATCCACAGAAGGGATCAAGAAGCTGGGAGCACTGGCTTTCCCCCTGGGATCATCCCCAATCCTAGCCCTTTTCATCCTGGATGTCTCTACATCCTTGGGCTCATTGGTCTTGTTAATAAAGGCCGCAGCTACAAGAAAAGCCAGAAAATGGTTAACAGAAAATCACAAAGAAATAAAAATAGGCATAATGAAAAGGGATAAGCAAAAATACCCTTATCATGAACAGTAGAGAGCCTGACGGACTTGAGGACAAACTCGTCCAGTAGCTCCCAAGCCACGGTAGTCCCATTATCCTTAATGAGCTCTGAGTAGGCATGGAGCTCCTCCTCATTTAAGACAATGTTACCGGGACTACCATCAGAAACTCTCCCAAAAGATGTACGGAACAGGGTTCCCCAGTCCCCTCCTTCCCATACAAGATACATGAACTCATTTTTCCATTTGGGGTTATTATCTGGGATTGATTTGGGGTGAAAAATGAAAGGAAAGCCTACCCTATGGCTTATATACACCCAACCCAAGTTGTTGGCTGAGCTATTCTTAAACTGAAAGATCTTTCTAAACAAAGGTACAGAAAGAGGAAAGTTTTTACGAAGGCATAAAACCATGAAACAATTAATTATCCTCCAGGCATTTGGAGGTAATTGGCAAGGGTTGACTTGGACATCTGCCAAAAGTCTAGGAATAAACTCGTGAAAAGGGAACCTAAGGCCAGCGACTATGGCATCCCTATAAATACACAAAGCATTTGACCGCCAGTGACATGAACGGTCACCGGGGCCGGCAGGAACAAGCTTCAAGGGGGCCTTTACCCTATACATCTTATTATAATCTTTTATCATATCTACTTCATGAAATCTATTACTACAGTCATACGAATCTAAAGCAGATACAGACGGGTATTCATCCCCACGTTCATTAATCATATCATGCAAAGACATGTATTTTGAACGAATAGGAATGGGGGTACCTCGTTTTGAAGCGGAATTCATCTTTTGAAGGCGTTGGGAAGCTCGATCGGCCATTTCTAACCCAGAAATCTTCAAGGAAACCCAGAATCTTCAAAGAAACCCAGAATCTTCAAAGAAAAATCTTCAAATCTTCAAGTGAAAACCCAGAAAACGGTGAGAAAATCTCGCCGGGAATCGCCTTGCGACAGAACCCTAGCAGAGCAATCTAAAGAAAAATTTCGGAGAAAATTTAGCAGAGTAACTTTGAGAAAGTGAAATGTGAAGAATGAATGGAAACAAATGAGAACTCACCCTTATATAGGGATCACAGCCGGTCAATGGGCCGGTTGAAGGAAGGGCAACCGGCATTAGCCGGTATGGCCCATAAAAGGCTAAAGGCCCAAATCACTGAGTTTAAACAGTGAAAAACCTTGGGCCCAACTAAGCCCATTACAAAAAAAACAAATCACATTTTCGATCAAAATTCTGATCAAATAAGTTCGAATAAAGCCCAAATGACTCTCATATTCAACCACAATCCAGGTCGAAAAGTTAAAGGCCCAATTGCAAAGTGAAGGCCTTAGGCCCAAATTGAGCCCAATATATGTGGGCCTTAAAAGTCTGAAACAAACCAAGTGTTCGACCACATCCCTGGTCGAAATCATTCGACCAGGTATCAAAATTGAAGTCATGTTCGACCACATCCCTGGTCGAAATCATTCGACCAGGTATCAAAAATTGAAGTCATGTTCGACCTTGAACCAGGTCGAAATCATTCGACCAGGATGCAAAATGAAAGTCCTGTTCGACCACAATCCTGGTCGAAATTATTCGACTAGGAGGGGAAATGAGGCTCTACTTCGACTAGAAACCTGGTCGTAAGCATTCGACCAGGAGGCAAACTGACAGTAGAATTCGACCAGAATCCTGGTCGAAACCATTCGACCAGGAGACAAAATGGAAGTAAGCTTCGACCAGAATCCTGGTCGAAACCATTCGACCAGGAGGCAAAATGCAAGCAAATTTCGACCAGAATCCTGGTCGAAGGAGTTCGACCAGGAGCTAAAATCAAGGTCAAATTCGACCAGGATCCTGGTCGAAAATGACATGAAAAATTCAAAAATCAATTTATGTTCCAGGGAATTGATGAAAAATCCCGATTCCTGTTTTGGAGAACTATAAAATTGGTTTAGAACTATACGTTCGTCAAACCAAGCCACGATATGGAAGAAAATTTCGTAACTCCTGAATGAAATAACTTCTACGATAATCCAAGAGAGATTTTCCTAGAAGTTGGGGGGCAAATGATATGGTCAGAAAAGTAATTATAGAAATATAATTGACTGGTCAAACAAAAGGCCGATATTTAAGGCCCAATACCCTAATTATTCATTAATTTCGTAATTAATGAGTAGGGAAAATGTACAGCTCATGAAAAGAGCCTTGATTATGGAAAATTAGTCAAAGAAGGATCTGGAATCCCAATTAAAGGCAATCAATGAGTCGTAACCTTTACCAACAAGGAAACGAATTCTTCAGCAAGCAATACAATGCTTATCCAATAACAAAAAGGAGACTTATTCGCTAAGACTCCTAAACATACCATAAATACTAGGCTCCAGACGCCTATATAAGGTCCCTGATCCTACAATCAGAACTACGTCTTTGGCTTGATTCTCAATAACAATTTGAGATACGTAGGCATCTTGTGAGGACCAATTTAGTCCGGATACACGAGTGCAGCCATTAAAGCTCGAAAGCTCATTAATCCAAGCAATTAATATACAAGTACGTTTTTTAATCCATAACACCTGTGATTTTTTTAGAAAAAAGAGAAGATTTTGTTAGAAAAGATAATGTATTTTAGCTAAAAAGGTAGTTGTTTATAAAAAAAGTTATTATTTAATAATAATTTTTTTAGAAAATGAAAAAATAGAAAAAGTAACATAATTAAAAGTATTAAAATAGATTTTAAAATAAATAAGTAACGGTTTTCCCGTGATATTTTTGGAAAATAAGGGGTTTTAGTAAGGAAAAACAGAAAGAGTGGCATGTTTTTGTTAAAAAAGATAATCGCCTGTGTTTTTTTTAGAAAAAGAGAGGATTTTGTAAGAAAAAAAATAAAAAAGGTAATGTATTTTAGCTGAAAAGATAATTGGTTATAAATAATATTATTATTTAGTGATAGTTTCTTAAAAAAAATAAGTAAGGGTTATTAAGTAAAATCACTAAGTACCGACCGTCCGTTTATCCGACTACCAAACTTTTAATGTTTCGTCTTTAATAATATAGCTTAAAACCCGTGCATTTTAATAATTATTAATTTTATTATTTATATTTTATATTTTATTAATTGCATTTATTAAAAAAACAAGTAGGCGTGTTAAATATTTTAAAATAATTAAAAATATTAAAATGAATTTTAAAATAAATAAGTAACGGTTTGTCCGTGATATTTTGGAAAAAGAGGGGTTTTAGTAATAAAAATAGAAAGTAACATGTTTTTGTTGAATTTTAAAATATAAAAGTAACGATTTGTCCGTGATATTTTTGAAAACATAGGGGGTTTAGTAAGAAAAATAGAAAATTTGACATGTTTTAGTTGAAAAAGGTAATTGTCAATTAAAAGTATTAAAATAGATTTTAAAGTAAATATGTAAGGGTTTTCTCGTGATATATTTGAAAAATGAAGGATTTTAGCAAAAGAAATAGAAAAAGTAACATGTTTTAGCTGAAAAGGAAACTGCCCCTGATTTTTTTAGAAAAAAATGGTAATATAATTTAATTAAAAGGGTAACTGATTATAATAATTAAATAAACAACTAAATAAGGCAAATATCGTATCAAAAAACAGGTACCAAAACTTTCAATATTTCGTCTTTGATAATATAGTATAGAGAGAGAGATATATTCAAAATATTAGTATTTTATGCTACTAAATGAAATAGCCCCTGATATTTTTGAGGTTTTAGTTAAGAGAAATATTAGTTAAAAAATATAAAAAAGAATATACGTTTTGGGAAAAAAAGTTAATCGGTTAGTAATTAATAATTATAATATTGTTATTTTATTTTATTAAATAGAACTATTCGTGATATTTTTGGAAAATTGGAGGTTTTATTTAGGAAAAATAGAAAAGTAGAAATTTTAGTTAGAAAATATAAAAAAGAATATACAGTTTGGCTAAAAATGGTAATGAGTTATTTATTAGCAATTATAACCTTATTATGTTATTTTATTAAATGAAACTGCCTGTGATATTTTTGGAAAATGAGATGTTTTAGTTAAGAAAAATAGAAAAGATATTATATATACTAATTTTAATATTTTATCTAACAGTTATCAATGATTTTATCAAAAATATCTAACGGTTATGAATGGAGTGACCAGACTACAAAAACTTTCATGACCAGACTACAAAACTTTCAATGTTTCGTCTTTAATATAATAGTATAGATAGATATATGATTGATAGATAAGGATGAGCAGAAACCGTAAAAACTGAAATCGAACCAAAAATCACAAAAACCGCATCAAATAAATTGCACCATTAGCTATCAGTTTGGTTACAGTTTCTAACCGCATTTTTACGATTTAGTTTTGGTTTTTGTCCGAAACCAAACTGAATAAATTGAATCATACCAAATTATTTAATATTAATCTATTATAATTATTAGAATATTTATATGCATTTATGCGGAAGAACTTTTAGTAACACAATTTTTATTTATTTTGCAGTAACGCATTGCTCCTTTTTTATATCAAAATAGTAATATGTTAACAGTTAGATGCAAAAAGTGAACAACTCACAAGTAGGGGGTCGGATCGGTTCAGTTTTAGGTTAAAACCGAAACCGCATATCCTCGGTTTTTAAAATCGAAAACCGAAACCGCAACCGAAACCGTCGGTTCGGTTTTAAAATGATCGGATCGGTTACAATCGGTTCGGTTTCAGTTTTAAAACCGCCTCAAATAAACATAACAAAATAAATAAAATGACTTCGAATTTTTAAGCTTGCAAAGTTACAAATTATTTTTTCATCCAAAATAAACATACAAAGTTTTCATAATAAATTATTTAAGTCCAACATGATCCGAGAATAATGAAAATTTAACATGATCTTCAAAAATATTTTCTTTGAAATGTATATAAGACAATATTAGAAATTCAACAATCTCCAGTCTATCTGAAGTCTTTGTATAAGTAAAGAGTTTTTCCAGGAAAGCCAAGAAAAATCGTCACATCCAAAAATAAAACAACATATAAAATACCTAGATATATAAGTTTATTAAACTACATTTATTAATCAACTATTACAAATTAAAACTTCAAAAACAAGAACAAAATAGTATAGTTATTAAAAGGAATGTCATGATCTTTATTAATCTACTCCCACTACTCATAAAAATTGGTCTAATAGAATATATAATATATTTATTTCTTTATTTTTATTAATCGGATCGGTTCGGTTTTTTTCGGTTCGGTTTAGACCTAAAACCGAAACCTCAAGAACGGTTCGGTTTTTTAATTTTCGGTTTCGGTTCGGTTTGAACTCGGTTTCGGTTTTTTACGGTTCGGTTTTTATCGGTTTCGGTTCAGTTTCGGTTTTAATTCGGTTTTTTTGCTTACCCCTACTCACAAGACAGAAGCGTATAAGCAATTAAATTTGAGGATAGTGTAAGAGTGAGCACCAGGCAGACTACTATATAAATCCCCAACAAACTGTTGCTGACTACAATTTATAAGATGAATATAAACTATCCCGACTTACTACAATTTGTAAAATATATGCAATAAATAGTAAATTTCATAATGTAATAATTTCATTATTACATCATGCTTTATTATTACTTAAATGTAAACAAAAAATAAAAAACTTACAAATTGAAATGATTTGAAAACCGAAACCGAACCACTAAAACCGAAACCGCAAATTTTGAAACCAAACCTAACCAAAATATTTTGGTTTGGTTTTGTTTTTGAATTTTCGAAACCGCAATTAAGTGGTTGCAGTGCAGTTTGAGCAAAAAATCGCACCACGCTCATGCCTATTGGTAGATATGATTGATTTGCATATCTTATCTTAAGTTTTATAATAAACTAATTATTAGAAATTTTACCTTGTCAAAATGTAATTTATAAAATAATATTTATTATCGATGCAATATACACAAATATTAATAATTGAATTAATAATCGGATTAATTGGCATATGATGTCCCATTCCTAAATTGAGTAGTATCAATAAATTTTAACTTTCAATCTGAAAAAAAATCTTTACCTTGCTGAATTGTGTAATCTATTAACAAAATATGAGAATATTGATGATTGATCAATATAAAGAAAACTACTACATCATTGCTAACTATGTTAGTAACCGGATTAGTTTGAATATCATATCCTACTTTTCAGTGCAAATCTTAATGACAAATGTGTTACTCTAAAAAATATATTGATCTCCAACTCTACACATAATACATCACTTTATTATTTTGATGGTTCGAGGTAATTATGTCTCACTGTGAATTTTTTTTTACAGGTTTGGTTGAAAGTTTAACTATGAAACTGTGATTTCAATTATTGAAAAACTGGTACAATAAATCAGCAAAATAAAGATGTTTCGATTAAACAAAACATGAAACATGCCATATTATTTGATTTATAACGCACTGAAGGATCCATTAACATGAAACTTAAATTTTAATAATTGACATAGAACTAATCTTGATTACTCGAGGTGGTCATGAGGCCTGAATGACATGAACATTGTTGCATAGTGTCGGAGTCTATGATCACTGTTGTTGCCATCACCATTACATATTTGACGATTCTCATAATCATCTCTAGTCCTTTGCAAGTAACGCCTCCATGCCAATTGTATATTGACAGCAGCCCATGACCTCCAGTTAGAAGAGTAATACCTTGTTTTGTTCTTAAGTTCGCCCCTTAAAAACGTATAACGAAAATGATTTGTTATATATAGAAGATGATCAGCATCAAGACCATATGCCTCAACTGGTTCAACACACGTAAATGTCGCTGATGAAGCTGGAAAACGGTCTATAAATGGTAGACGAAGGCACCATGAGATAAGTTCATCTCCAAAAAAGCCGCCAGGTTCGATCAAAGTGGTTGTCACCATGTCTTGTGTGACATTTTGACTTCTTAGAACACAACCACTTACAATGAACATCATGCGTTGTACGGGTTCACCTTCTTTAATAATCTGTGTATGACATGTATAAATTAGGAATTTAAAAAATTGTGGAAAGTGAGTTGCTCATAATTAATTTGAGATTTTAATTTACAGATCACCTTTTCATCTTTAGAATAAATCATGGGTTTAACTCTATCACAGATGTGATCGAGGATAAGGTCATCCAAGTGATCGAACAATGGTACCTGAAACATGAGAAGCGAGTCTTAAATTGATACTAAACTAGACACATATCATAACACAAGTATATGATTGAAAATACAAATTAAACAAACTCTAGTTACCACCTGAGGAGTTGAGTAGGTGAGGGTACAATTGTTAAAACCAGAAAATAGATTTAATTTGCATATCTTTTGATATAACAGAAACTATTGTGTCATAACTTTGAGTATTCTCCCAAAATAAAAAAAAAATGATTACCTAATGCACAAGATAATTTTTTTTCATAATGGCAGAAACAATACGCATTGCGCGATCACGATCATGTTAAAAAATGACTTCGTCATGAAACTATGATAACGCCTTTAAAATTTACTTCTTGTATTAATGTTAACACTAAGATGTCTTAGAACTACTAATTCATCAATAACAAAAAAATCTAATACCAATGTCTTTACATTTGATTTCGTAAGAGATGATAATTATATGACTGAGTAAATGAAATAATTACTTTTTAACTTTCAAATAAATAATATTCTTGCCCTGTTTGGATTGCATTAAATTTTCTAAATACATACAATTTTTATAATTAACTCGTATGATAGTTACAGGTATATCTGTAAGTTATGTACTGAATTTATTACAACGAAAATATACTGAATTTTCTAGCTTTAGGACTTACCTTTCTTACCAAGTCCAAGCAGAGAAAACGTTTAATATCTCTTCTCAATCCATCAGGAAAATCTTTGATGAATTCCATCTCATCTTGGCCTCCCATTGTTGCCCATCTCTGAAATTCAAAATCACGAACTCTTCTCCTTAGGTGAGAGGGTATCTGTCTCCGCCTTATCCACCATTCCATGTCTCTGTATTTTATCTGCATTTTTCTCCGCCTAGCCGTCACAGAATGTAAAAACACCTAAATATTGTGCTCCTTTTAGTTCTCCATTTCCAAAATATTGATACAATTATATGCATAATTTGTTTTTTCATTATCAATACAATGAATTAAGGAATGAGAATATTTTAATGATCAAGAATTTAATCACCTGAATATTCCCAATTAGCAAAGTAAAGAGTGCTAATCCGGCCAGCACCATGATAATGGTAAAAATAACTTCATACGGTTGGCTTGAGGGAGTCAAATTATTGCCCATAGTGCTACAAACACAACCAGTATAGAAGTTACGAACCGAATGAAAACTAATTACAAATTAAGTATAAGTTGAAACAATTTTTAACTTATACGTTACTCATTAAATATCCTAGACAGGAATATAATATCAATTTAATACCTGAACGCCATAAGTCCCCAGAGATTAGCATATAGAATCTTGACAATGTTAGAATTCTTAATAATGAGAGGCAAAACAAAGGCATAGATGCCATAAGGGAAATCTCTGTTTTGATCCATACAAGTTGAGAAATCGGCCTTCATGCCTGAGTTTTCAGCGCAGGAACTCGTGTAGCTGCTATAACAAATCTCTCTTGGACATTTCAAAGCAAGTACATCACATTGTTTGCTATGATGGCACTGTTTTTGAAGGCACTCAGTTATACGTTGTACAGACAGTAAATACCAAAATCCCCCGGACACCTAATTATTCACAATATGCCAAATTAAGTTTAAATCATGTACATTAAGTTTTGCAAACACTAATTAAGTTATTAATATCCTACGATATAATTTTGGAAGCTATATAAAAGTTTCAGAATCAAGTTATTGTTAAGGAAAAAACTAAACACAAATAGTATGAATGAAATGAATACGTACATGTGAAGCAAGAAAGTAAGCAATGAGATTGAGGGTAAAACCCCACCAAACGGTGCCAAAAAGATAGCCAGCCACCTTCCTCACTCCACGCATCAGGTAGAAGCAGTGATATAGTTTGGGGAAAAACTGGAACAGAAAGATCAATTGAGCTATAGTCATCACATCTTCCATCTTTTCTTCTCTCAGTAATTTTGGTAATATTAACCAATATACAACCTGCATTATACATATAAAATGACTTATGTTATAGCAAATTTTGCATGAAAAGTACCACCAAATAATTAACTAGAGGTTATAGTTGATATGTGTTCACTGATATTTAGACCGAAAGATTCTCATATACATGTTCAACTCCAAACTTATATTTTAAATACGATATGGGTATTTTGATCTCAATCCCGATAAAGGGTGTGCATTACCATAAGTTCAGGTTGTGCACATAAGATCACTTATTATATTGCGTTTAACTACATTAAAACTAGAAATAAAAAAAGGCTTAGATTGAAAGAAATGATTAATTTTAAAATTTATTTCACTCAATCAATTTGAAATAGATTCCTTCAAAAAAAAAAAAACACCCCCAGATTTGTTAGAAAGATACTCTTAGGCATATAAGTGTAATTATTGGAGAAAAATAAATTGACTCTAGTTATTAAATCGATTTACATTTTTTTTGTTATTCTAAGGATATATGATTGTCTATCACCCTTATGCTCCCTGTCATAGTTGATATTTTGGCTTTTACAATTTTTCTCTAGGAAGGATAAGGACACATGTTCCGTATGTTGTAATAATAATTTCTACCAAAACACAAAAAAACCATTTTTAGAAAAGATTTTAAAATTCTTGGATGTAGAGACCTCCCTGCCCGAAATCTGTCCAAAAGCAAAATAATCAATAGATTTTATTTGTTTTTACAATATTAATAATTTGTGTATGAATAAATAGAATATGAGTAAAGAGCAGATATGAATAGTTTGTAATATATATATATCTTAATCTTATAAAATCTTGAGAAAAGAATTTTTTGTTTAAAATAAAAAATAAAATCTACCAGTCATAGAGATAAAAAGCAAAAGGTGCAATAAATGATATGAGAACAAAGAATCCAAGTAATATTTTGGTGTATATGCATTCAACATTAATATCCCATCTGTCACCAGAAATATAAAATGACTAAACTACCCCTATAGTGCAAAATGGAACGAAACAACTCACTTGCGGAGCCGGAAGTATAACAAACAAGTCGAACCAGAAGTCTTTGAGAGAACCCACATAGTTTTTTGTGATGGAGCGTGTATCCCACACAAGCTTCCCGCTTCCGACAACTAATGACTCATTTGACACGTAAGCCATCTTAAACTTGAACCATATATGCACCATGTGTATAACATCTAGGAACGTGCGTAGAACGGTAGCAAATGCTAACATAGTCCCG
The DNA here is from genome assembly GCA_030848705.1 of Heracleum sosnowskyi. Taxonomy (NCBI): domain Eukaryota; kingdom Viridiplantae; phylum Streptophyta; class Magnoliopsida; order Apiales; family Apiaceae; genus Heracleum; species Heracleum sosnowskyi. Next base: position 43,749,406 of record CM061239.1, on the reverse strand, counting down.
TCGAGATAAAGGCACGGTTTGTCACCACCAGTGGCTGAGACGGCGATGAGGAAAAGAGGATCAACGGCCAAGGAAATGCCACGTGACAAGACAAGGAACCTGTTGAGTCTCTTGATATTTGGCTTTCGAGGATTGAAGACACTAGATTTTTTATTTTTATCGGTTGAGTTAACGGGTGAAAAATCGACCGGAAAAAGAGATGAACCAGATGGAGCTTTCCATTTGGATTGATGACTCGGGTTGCACCTAGTGGAATGAAAATCCGGGATCCCAATCCGATTACATTCATCACATTCAACTACACCAACATTTCGGATTTTTTTGTTTCTTGAATTGGCGAGTCCTTGTATTAATGAAATGTACCTGAGTAAAAGGAAAATAAATTAGTTTGAAATAAATTGAGATTTGTGTAGAATAATTTGTTACCAAATATGATTGAATTGGATCTAATTACTTACCTGTGCATGTTGTTTTGTAAACGAGAGAGATATGAAGAGTTTATGAAGGAAATTTGAAGTGAGAGTCAAGCTGAGAGATGAATCATATATACCTGTGTGATTTATGTATTCAGATTATATATTTTATTTTGGGTGGACCCATGATCTACTGGAATGTACTAAAATACATTTATTTTTACAAAATAAAGATTTAAATTAGATACCAAATTATGAGTACTTTACACATAAATTTATCAGATGGATACCATTAATTTTTGAAAGAATTCTGAGATTCACAAATACTAATTATTTTGCACTAATTTATATGAAGTCAATTTATATGTTTTCTTTAGATATCCCATTCATCCATGAGAGCAGACTTGATATGATTGCTACAAGTTGACATCAAATGAGAAAAAAAAATCAATTCTAAAGAAGTTGTATATTTGAATGCAGATACCCATATATAAATATTTAGTGTTGAATTTACATAAGGATGCATATATGCATCTATCCACATCATCCTATTTTAAAAGAAATTTAGGTGAGTTAGACAAAACGTTAATTAAATATAAAAATATTTAGTTGCAAAATGTAACTAGTATTCGAGTGCATATTATTTTTTAGCATCAAATATTATTTTTTTGGTGCCATGTTATAACAATGGTTATAACCATTTTGCATTTAACATTGTACTTGCTCTAATTAGTTGTTCAGTTTGAATTTTAGTGATTAAATTAACCAAAGTTTGATTATATAATATGTAATGGATAAAACTAATATCTATATTATCGAAAGTTATACATAGTCTATTCTATTTAACTATGTAACTTTTTGTTTTTTAAAATATTAAAAAAAATATTTTTCAATTTTTAATCAAAATTTGTCAAATTTAACCGTTAAATAATTAAAATTAGCAACTAATAAGGATGGAAGGAATATTACACCACAAACATGGTAGATTTTTTAATGAAGGATCTTGTGAAATTATATTTATTTACATAAATTTTATTATTTACAAAGTAATAATTTTAATAATATCTTCCTTTTGCGTATTAAAGTTATTAAAAAATGGAAAAACAGTCATGGAGATAAGGAAAGTACATTTATTAGATATACGTAATACGTAATGAAACAAGGAATTAGAAAGTGGCGTCATAACAATAAATGTGAAGGTCCCATTTCACCTCACCACATCCCATTTACGTTTTTTATTTCTCTTTTTCATCTTTTTTTTAAGGAAATTGTGATATATTTGTCAACACTCTGTCTATAAGAGTACTTGCCTATTTATCTATTGTTCCCCTGTTGCATTTATATAAAAATGTTACATTTTTCAGATTATATTCTAGTTTTAATGCATAAAATTTGACATTTTAAATAAGGATGGAGGGGATATTACACCAAAAAGATTTTATTATTTACAAAGTAATAATTTTATTAATATGTTCCGTTTGTGTATTACAGTTATAAAAAATAGAATGGGAAAATAATAACAGAGATAATGAATGTGCATTTATTTGATATACGTAATGAAATAAGTAATTAAAAAGTGGTGTTATAACAATAATGTGAAGGTCCATTTCACCTCACCACAACCCATCTACCTTTTTTATTTCTCTTTGTCCTCTTCTTTTAAGGAAATTGTGGTATATTTGTCTACACTCTCTCTATAAGACATACTTGCTTATTTATCTTTTGTTCGTTTGTTGTATTTATTTAAAAACTAGCTTTTCACTCGTGCGAAGCACGGAATAATTTATCAATATATTTTATATGATTATAACATAGATTTTTTATGAAGGATCTTGTGAAATTATACTTATTTGCGTAAATTTTATTATTTACAAAGTAATAATTTTAATAATATCTTCCTTTTTGTATTAAAGTTATAAAAAATAATGGAAAAACAATAATGGAGATAAGGAAAGTGCTTTTATTAGATATACGTAATACGTAATGAGAGAAGTAATTAGAAAGTGGCATCATAACAATAAATGTGAAGGTCCCATCTCACCTCACCACAACCCATCTACCTTTTTTTATTTCTCTTTTTCTTCTTTATTTTAGGAAATTGTGGTATACACTCTGTCTATAAGACTTAGAGAATTTCCAACCATAACCACCCCTTAGCTAAAAATTCAAATTATATACATCAAATAGAAATTATAGAGAATATGTTAAAATTTGGTCATTCCAATGTGACATCACATTTGGCTAAAAATATAGCTAACCTCCACACGTTGGCTATATATGCTGAACCACTAGAGGCCTGTAGCAAAATTACACGTCAGCTATTACCATATTAAAATAATATATTGTATTTATAATAACTTAGAATACTAATAACATATGATTTTTAAAATACAATCAATCAATATAGCCAACTCCATTGGAGTATAATGTCTTACAGGTTCAGCAAATTTTACATGATCAATATTTAGCTAACCATTTTACAAAACACCGTTGGAGATGCTCTTACTTGCTTATTTATCTATTGTTCCCCTATTACATTTATTTAAAAATGTTACATTTTTCCGATTCTATTCTAGTTTTAATGTATAAAATTCGACATTTTAAATAAGGATGGAAAGAATATTACACCAAAAAGATTTTATTATTTACAAAGTAATAATTTTATTAATATTTATTAATATGTTCCTTTTGTGTATTACATTTATAAAAAATATAATGGGAAAACAGTAATAGAGATACTTAATGTGCATTTATTTGATGAATAATGCTAGGGGTACCAAATTGGATCCAAAAATGGATCCCAAATGCCACATGTCATGTTCTGGTTGGTTACAACTCAATTAATAATAATGGACCCCCTTGCATTCACATTAAGTCCCCCAATAAAATCATCCCAAACTTCCACATCACCGATGCCAAATCATTTGGTACCAAAATATGGTACCTCTAGCATTACTCTTATTTGATATATGTAATGAAAGAAGGAATTAAAAAGTGGTGCCATAAAAATATGTGAAGGTCCATTTCAGCCACAACCCATTTAGCTTTTTTTTTATTTCTCTTTCTCCTCTTTTTTTTTAAAAGTAAATTGTGGTATATTTGTCCACACTATGTCTATAAGATATACTTGCCTATTTATCTTTTGTTCCCTTGTTGCATTTATTTAAAAACTAATTTTTTTTTGCAGGGGATACCTTCTCGTAAATAAATTGTATCGAGATACAATGCACAACAAAAGGAGTTTCTTTCATTCAATAAAATTTATCATCTAGCCGAAGGACATGCAAGATATCCCCGGAAGTTTAGACAATATAGCCTTAAAGTCTGAAAAGAAAAACACCCAAAACAAACAAAAAATAAGTGAAGGGACTTATCTGGAGGATGTGGTAGAAAAATTCGACCAATTTGTTTCTGATCCTTTTCTAGAACAAAACCTGTCCAAAGGGTGCACCTGGAGTAGAAAAAGCGGAGAGAAGTCAGAATTTGTAATATTATTATTCACATAGTCTATAAAACTTTTTTGTAGTTGAGTCTTTCTTCGTAATATTAAAAACCTTTTGGTTAAAAATCAAGTTAAAACAATCAGATAAAGAATATGATCTATTAAGCTTCCTGGATATTAACAAAATTAAAGGGATAAAACAAAAAACAAAAAACTACACCTACTAATCTAACCAAAGGAAATTCCTTTGGTTGGATACAGATATAATTTTACTGTTTTAGTAAACATACAGTCAACCATTAATTCACAATTATTCTTATATAAGATGTTGCACACTCCATTATCATTATATCCTTATATATAATAAGGGTAAGGGAGATCTTATCCAAAACTTTGGTAGTCCGGTCCTGTATGACCGCTGTACGACCAAATTAATAAGACCGTTAGATATTAAATAAATGGATGAGAACCGTTAGATCTAATATTAAAAACTATATTTGATTAATAATAGGATTATATTTAAATACTTAAAAGTGTATTTTGATAATTCAAACCAAATATAATTGGGTTTTCTATATTGAATAGAATTCTCTATGTAAAAATTCGTTTTTTTTATTGAATAGAATTCTCAATGTAAAAATTCGTAACTGTTGTTAGGAGAATTTCGTACAACAGTATGTTGGAGGTTTATGGAAAGTTGTGGCTGGACTTGTATGATGACTCCTCAGAAAATTGATTAGAGAATGAGTTCTTTCTCTTGCTCTTTGCTGAGTGTCAATTGTGTATCATACAAGGTGCCTACGTACCCCTTTATATAGGGATCAAGCCTCACGTAGTTCTTGGAAAACAAGTTATTGAATAAGCCCATTCAGTCCAAGCCCATACAATAGTCAAGATTTACGTTCCCATAAATAGCTCAAGGATTATCAATCCGCCTCACGTTCCCATAAATAGTTCAAGGATTATCAATCCACTTCATGTTCCCATAAATAATCCAAGGATTATCAATCCACTTCATGTTCCCATAAATAGTTTGGTCGTCACACGTTTTCCTACAATCTCGCGGCATCTCCACATTTCTTCCCGTGATTGCAGGTCTGTCCCGTGTCAACCAAGATTTACTCACTTCGTGAACAGGAATTTCCATATTTTGGGCTTCACCCACGATGCGAGCTGACCAGGCTCGCATCGCACAAAACATATGAAAATTACCCTTTCGTAGTTCAAGTGGTGCGAGCTCACCTATGTTCAATTATTATAATTTCTGATAAGTAACACGAGCCCATTACTTCATAATGGTGAGAGTCCATAAGCTTATAGTGAGAGTCTATTAATGGAGATGTGAGCTCATCATGGTGAACTCATAAGAAAGAGAGCCCAATATTCATTTTAGCGAAGCGAGCCCAATTATGTTGAGATCCTTGTGAGAACCCTTGCTTATGATGAGAACTCATAAGGATAGGTGCTCACCACAAGTTAATGATGCGAGCCCAGTTAATGATGTGATCCCACCATACTTGGAAGGATTTTGGGCTCAACATAGTTCATGGTGCGAGCCCGACCCCAGTTCACACCAATCTTTCCCAAAACATAATTCATTTCTAAGCCCAAATCACTTAGGGACCTGTCTAGGGCCCATTACCGAAAATTCCTTAGTAATTTTAGATAAGGAATTTTCATTTGCTTCCTATACAACGATGCGAGCCCATTTCCCAGCTCGCATAGTATCCAGTTCGCTAACTACTGTTAGACGCGTGTTCACCCAATCGCTTTACAGCTGTTCATAAAAAGACGTGCCATCCTTTCACATTCGGACACGTGTCCCCTGTACTCTCTCTCCTACCCTCTATAAATACCTCAAAATTTCCTTTCACAAATTCATTCTTACAGAAACAGTAATGAGACTCTGTCCAATTTTGCTCAAGGATCAAACACGGCAAGAATTATTATAACTTCCCGACGTTCGTCCGCATCTTCATCAAGTTCTTCAAGTTCATCATCTAATCCTTCACAGAGTAAGCATTTCAATCTCAAAAACCTTCTTTCATATAGATTTTTATGTTTCTATATTTTATCTGTTCGAGCTGAACGAGTTGCGAACTGAGTTCCCTCATCGAGGCGAACCCAAACCATGGTTCGAGCTGAGCCTTGGTTTAATGCGAGAACAAGACCTGTGTTCGCATCGAACACAATGGCCTTAATTGTCCGTGCAAGGCGAGGACACTTAGGATTTTTTCACTCTTTTTTTCTTTATTTTTAGGGGCACACACTAATTTTCACCATCTTTTTCAGATGTCGAGTGTGACTCCATCTCCATCTGCCGGTTCGCTCAATAACATCCCGAGCCCGGCTCGTTCTTCTGCCACTCCATCTCCCTTGAATCAGTATCCTCCTGAGCTTAGGGGTTCCAAGGAGTTCCAGCGTGAATTGACATCTATTTCGGGCCGTTTAAGTCAACCTATCTCTCCCAACTCAGCTATTACCCCCGAAGGAGCGGTCAACATCGCAAGGGTAGAGAGTGCGATGCGAGCTAGCGGCTCCAGCTCGTTGGGACTTCAACTCGATCCCAACTCCACTCCAGAAAATTACACTAGAGAGAAAAATCTATATTCATGGAGAAACAAGAAAACAGGACCAAGTGTCCCCAGCTCGTTTGATCTTGATGATCTTTTCAATCATCCATTACCACCTATGAGTGAAGAGGAGGCTAATGCTCGCATAAATCAACTGCTTCAAGAAAGGAAGGCAAAGCTTCGCCTCGCCCCAGATTCTGCTCATGTTCCTATTGAAATTTCAGAGTCGTCCACAGATAATTCTCTAGGGAGCGCTTTTTATGCCAAACGTAAAGGAAAAGCTGTGGCTCGCATCGCATCTCCTCAAGATGAGTTCGACCAAGATGATGAAGATGAGGATACCAGTTCACATTGGTCCTATGACAGCCCTGCTAGCGAAGAGATAGCAGATGTATCCAAAGAGGTGGACTTTTGTAATTATGCTTATGTCCCTGAACCGTCTCCTATTCCATATAAACCTGTCCAACAACCCGAGCTCGAGGGAGTGGTTTTCCTTAAGAAACGAATAATTCCAGATGGCGATGAGAGCTCATCTTCTTTTCACGAGGACGGAAAGATTCTAGCTTGTCGAGATATGTCCACCTCGCTGACTGAGGATTCCCTACGCGACCTCCTGGAGCAGTTCAGGCCAGAGGGTCGTATAATCCTGCCCGCATCACACATGAGGTGTTATCATTTTAATCATCCAGAAAATGGAGGACGGGCTCCTCGCATGGTTCTTTCCACATTTCTGTTAAAGCTGGGTATTACTGCGCCCCTCCATCCCTTTATCCAAGAAATCCTGGAGTATTACGGGCTCGCACCGTTACAAATCAACCCCAATGGTTACAGGTCTGCCATAGCTCTGTATATTCTTTATAAAAAACATGGTTATCCAACTCTCACCGCTAGGCAGCTGGGATATTTCTTAAATTTGAAGCATTCGGCTGAATTTGGCTATTTTTATTTATCTGTCTGGCCTTATTACAATAAGAAAAAGTTAATCTATGGGGGCCCAAGCAACTCGGGAAAATGGAAAGACCCTTTCTTCTACGTGCACGAAGTTCCTCGAGTTCAGACCCATTTCTATTACGACCATGGTAAGCATTTCATTTGAGCTCGCATCGTGTCATTATCACCTCGCATCGCTCTTTGAGCTCGCATCGTTCTTATAGTTTATTTTATTTATTCAGAACCTCCCGTGAGGACACCCCTACAAGGTCAAGAGAAGGTTAACGCTAATAACCTTCTAAGGATCCCCGTCTCAGAACGAAACATTAGAAAGTTGATCACAACTGCTAACCTCGTCGAGTACGGTTTCTTAAAAGAGGGAACCAGATTAACTCATAGCAAGAAATCTAGGAAGAAAAGAAAAGGTAGGTTTCATTCGATGCGAGCCTTCAGCTCACATCGTTACTTTACTTTGGCACCTTTATTTGTGTATTAATTAACTCTTTTGTCTTTGTTTTATTTCAGAAATGGCGATCTCTCCTCCTCCCTTTCTAGACGAGCAAGAGGCTCAGGCTCGCACCGTTCCTTCTGGCAGCCAGACCGGCTCGCATGCAGAGGGCTCCAACAAGATCAAAACCAAAGAGATCCCTCCCCGATTTAAGACTACCCTTACTGAGCACTTGGCCACCGGGGGGGACTCTCCGCTCAAGAGGAAAACTCGGCAATCCAAGGATACCCCACCTGATGCTGATGCCGTGAAGCGGGCCCGCAAGGATTTGCCCCCAAATCCTCAAGGAAATGTGGTGGCCAGTACTTTGGTTTGACTCGGAGCCCCACATATTTCCGAGGGTGATTTAAGGGCATGGACCTCGGGCTCGTTCGAGGCGAACAATGATGCCCTCACCAAGGCCACAACTGAGGTGTTTATAAGGCAAATCAGCAGGAACAGGGAGCTTCGCTCTATGGGTCAAGCCTCTACTCGTCTTGACAAGGATAACAGAATCCTGAAGAGCAAGCTAGACGAAGCGAGGAAGGCCAATGTGGCACTAGTCGAGGAGTCCAAGCAAAGTATCCTCGATGCGACCACAAGCCTAGAGAAGGATTTGCGCGAGTCCAACGCACTCGTGGAAAAGATGAAAGGGGAGCATTCTAACATTCTAGCCGAGGCCACTCTCCAAAACAATTCTTTAAAAGCCCAAGTTGCTGAGCTTGAAGCTAAGATGGCGGCTCAAGATGCTGAGTTCGAGGCCAAATTATCAGCATTAGAGGCGAGCCGGACTGAAGAGGTCAGGGACGCAAAGGCCCTGGGATCCAAGAACTTTATGAAGGGCTTCATGACGAAAGTCCCTGAGTTCGATTGGAGTCCCCTAGGTGCCGCTACTGTCAATTACGCTGATAAGCTTTGTAAGGAAATGGAGGAGGAGGCTGCAGAGAGGGCTCGCATCGCAAACGAGGCTCAGCCCGTTCCGGAAGCTCAGCTCGCTCCTGAGGCCGATGAGGAAACTCCTCAAGCTTAACTTTATTCAATCACTTTTCTTGGGGACGCGGGCACCCCATTTTGCCTCGCAAGTTGTAAACATTTGCTAACCCTTGTCCAGTAACATTTTAAAGTATTTTGTGTTCGCCCTTTACTCCGCATATTTTGATATTTATTTCTTTCCATAGTTATTTGTTCAACTCCCACCAAGCTCACTTCGCATAGGACTATCTTGTTCTAGGTTCCTGCTCGCATAAGGTTCCACCTCGCATAGAATCTAGTCCCACCTCACACAGTATTTCACTTCGCACAAAGTTCCACCTCGCACAAGTTCCACCTCGCACAAAGTTCTAGTTCAGTTTTTATTTTCCCAACTTTCCTGAGTTCGTTTCTAGAGGGGGCTCACCTCGCACGAGCTCTTTTTGCATGATTGATGGGACGAGGCCCAATCCAATGTTCTTCTAAAAGCATAAATGATAATAAAAAGGAAGTAAAATTTACTTAATGCATGAAAACACACAATCAACTAACTTTATTTAGATAATAAAACTTCCACCTTCTTAGATAATAACAGACTTAGACTTATTACATCGTATGTCACAAGGAGGTGTCTATATGACGCTACCCCCCCGAGACTTAGGATAAATATCAATGCATGCTAAGTCTTAAATAGATAGAAACTACTGATAATATCTCCTCAAGTGCTCAGCATTCCAAGCCCTTGGTATGAGCCTTCCACGTATGTCATTGAGATGATAAGTTCCCTCCCATAGAACTGATTTGATCTGATATGGGCCTTCCCAATTTTCACCAAACACTCCATGATTAACTACCTTTGTGTTAGGCATGACTCGACGGAGAACCAAGTCCCCTACCGGAAAGGTCGGGCTCTCACCTTGCGGTTATAATGCCTGGCAGTTCTCTGGTGATATGTTAGCAGCCTTGCTTGGGAATCAACCCGTGTTTCTTCAATCATGTCCAAGTAAAGACAATGATTCTTCTCATTATTCTCTGGGTCATAATGAGCTCTCCTAAAAGATCCAGCTCCCACTTCCACCGGGACCATAGCCTCACATCCATACACCAAGGAGAATGGGGTCTCACCCGTTGTGGTTCGGGGAGTGGTGTTATAAGACCATAAGACTTGTGGAAGTTCTTCTGGCCAATTTCCCTTAGCATCCTCTAGCTTTGCCTTCAACGTGTGCTTCAAAATTTTGTTGATTGCCTCAGTCTGACCATTCGTCTGTGGATGGCTCACTGCACTGAAACTCTTCAGAATCCCTAACCGATCACAAAATTCTCTCATCTCCTTACTGTCAAACTGTTTACCATTATCTGAGATCAACTTGTAGAGTACTCCAAATCGACAAACAATAGCCCGATACACAAAATCAATGAGCTTCTTTGCAGTTATTGTGGCTAAGGGCTCAGCCTCTGCCCACTTAGTGAAATAATCCACCGCAACCACAGCATACTTCACACTTCCTTTAGCCTTAGGTAGTTCTCCAATCAAATCTATCCCCCACATGGCAAAGGGCCAAGGGCTCATGAGTGAGGTTAAAGGTGCCACCGGGCTGTTATGAAAATTTGCATACCTTTGGCACTTGTCACAAGCTCTAGCAAACTCGAAAGCATCTTTCTTGAGAGTCGGCCAGTAATATCCTTGACGAAGTATCTTTTGTGCCAATGAGCTACCCCCCGAGTGATTACCACAGATACCTTCATGAACTTCCCTTAGTATATAGTTGCATTCGTCTCCATCAACACACTTGAGTAGGGGCACATTGAAGCCTCTCCTATATAAGTCTCCATCATATATTGCATACCTTGCAGCCATATATCGCACCCGCCATGCTTCATTCTTGTCATCTGGTAAAATACCATCTTTGATATAGGCCAGTAGTGGAGACATCCATGTAGCCCTCTCTGCCACAACCATGAGCTCTACCTCTGGCACGCTAGGCCTCCTCTGTATTTCCAAGGGTGTTGACCCTAACAGAGTGGTCTCGCGACGTGACCCGAACTTGGCAAGCTCGTCCGCCGTCTCATTCTGGCCCCGAGGGATGAGCTCTAGGCTGACTTCATTAAATAACTTGATTAATCTCTCTGCACAACGCAAATACAACTCCGTTCTAGGCCCTCGTGCCTGATACCCCCCATTTATCTGGTATACTACAATCATGGAGTCACTAAAAGCGTTAAGGTTTTCCACCTTTAATTCCAATGCCAACTTGAATCCATTGATCAAGGCCTCATACTCAGCATCATTGTTTGTTGCATGAAAAGTGAAGTGAACAGCCCTCTTCACCCTACATCCTTCTGGGCTCACTAACTCGAATCCAGCTCCGGCTCCATCTCCATTAGATGCCCCATCAACATATAAGCTCCACCAAGGGGTGCTATTCTGATTTTCCTCCATTGGCACCTTTGGATAAATTTGCAAGGCCCTAGAGTCCTCTTCTACTTGAGGTGAGAATTCCAACACAAAGTCTGCTAGAGCTTGCCCTTTAATCACGACCCGAGACTTATATTCCACATCAAACTGCCCTAACTCGACAGCCCATTTCAGCATTCTTCCTGAAATTTCTGGTTTATGCAATATTTGCCTAAGCGGATAAGCTGTCCTCACCTCAACCTTATGAGCCTGAAAATAAGGACGGAGCTTTCGAGAGGCGAGTAGCAAAGCATACACCAGTTTTTCCATGTTCAAATACCGAGTTTCTGCACCCACCAGCCTTTTGTTCATATAGTATACCGAGAGCTGAGTGTCGCCTTCCTCTCGAATTAGCACTGCACTCACCGCATACTCAGAAACAACCAAATACAGCACCAATACCTCCCCTTGTAGTGGGTTGGACAATAAGGGTGGCGTGCTCAAATGTTTCTTGATGCTCTGGAAGGCCTCTTCACATTCCTCTTTCCATTGAAAATTCTTGCCCACCCTTTTAATGGCCTTAAAGAACTCTTGGCACTTGTCAGAAGACTTGGAGACAAATCTGTTCAATGCCGCGATCTTTCCTGTAAGACTTTGCACATCTTTCACCTTTCGAGGTGACTTCATTTCCAATAGAGCCTTAATTTTGGTCGGGTTAGCTTCCATTCCTCGGTGGTTGACAATGAATCCTAGAAACTTTCCCGACTCCACCCCAAACACGCATTTCTGGGGATTGAGCTTCATTCTGTAGATACGCAAGATAGTGAACATTTCTGCCAAGTGCCGGATGTGATCCTTGGCCTCCTTCGATTTAACGAGCATGTCATCAACATACACCTCCATTGTCTTCCCGATGTGATCTTTAAACATCTTGTTCACCAATCTTTGATAAGTTGCTCCCGCATTCACTAGCCCGAAAGGCATCCCAATGTAACAGAATAGGCCTCAATCAATGATGAACGAAGTATGTTCTTGATCTGTCCCATACATAGGAATTTGATTATAGCCTGAGTAGGCATCCATGAAGCTCAACAATGCATGTCCTGCTGTGGCATCCACAAGCTGGTCGATACGAGGAAGAGGGAAGCTATCCTTTGGACAAGCTTTGTTCAAGTCGGTGAAGTTCACGCAGGTTCTCCATTTTCCATTTGGCTTCTTCACCAATACAGGATTAGCCAACCAAGTTGGGTAGAATGACTCCTTGATAAGACCGACTTCCATCAACCTGTCCACCTCTTCTCTGAGGGCCTCCGCCCTCTCTCCACTAACATGTCTCCTCTTTTGCCTTATTCCCTTCTTGCTAGGATCCAGGTTCAGCCTATGGCACATCACTTCTGGGTCGATCCCTATCATGTCGGCGTGAGACCATGCAAACACATCCAAGTTCTCCTTAAGGAATGAGACGAGATTGTTCCTTATGTTGGGGCCGAGATTTGCTCCGATTCTCAAAACTTTAGCCGAGTCATTTGGATCCTCCAAGATAGGAATGATGTCCTCGAATGTTCCAGCTCCGTCTGGTAGGGGAGGCATTCTTGGGTCCAAATCTTCATCGAAACTTACATCACTGCTAGGCTCTCCTATCTCAGTGACGCTAAGATGACCCTCATTGTTGATGGATTTCACTGGTTCTCCCTGTGGGATGTTCCCTTCTATTGTTATAGTGACTTCTCGTGAGACCCCGGTTGGTAGGTTTACCAAGATTGAAGTTTCCTTCCTCACCCACTTGCCTTTACTCATCCTAGCGGCCATCTGTTCTGGGCTCTCCTCATCATCGCTAGCCTCCTCTACTATACCTTACTGCAATGCCATTATAGGTTGAGAGGGTTCCATCATTAGGGCCCCGGGCCGAGGCTCCACCTCAATTCCCAAACTTTCAAAGTAGTCTTCCGGGAGCTCCTCTATAGATATCATGTTACAAACATCTGGCATGAGAGTGTCCACACGCTTCCTTTTCTTCTCTTCACCATCTTCCACGGGCTCTTTTTCTCTAAGGTCTGCCACATCTCGTAGAATATCTAACTTCTCTGCCCCCTTTATTGCTTGGTTGTAGCATACCCTTGAGTCATATTGACATCCCTTCACTCGTCCGATGCCCGTGGGGGTTGGAAATTTCATGGTTAAGTGATAGATAGAGGTGACTACTTTCATCTCCTTCAGGATTGGCCTCCCAATGATGGCATTATAAGCACACGGCTGGTCCACCATAGTAAAAGTGACAATTTGTGTGGCCACGTGGGGGTTGTCCCCTAAACTGACCGGGAGCTGGATTGTGCCTCGAATTCCTATAGAAGCCCCTGTGAACCCGTAAAGTTGGTTCCCGCTTGAGATCGGTTCTCTGTCTAAGAATCCAAGCCTTTTGTATGTGTCGTAAGTTAAAACATTTACAGCGCTCCCATTGTCCACCAATACCCGATATACATTGGTGGACCCGATTTTCATCCTCACAACAAGAGCATCAGCATGTGGGTGGTGCACCCATTTGGCATCTTCTTCGCTAAACATAATGTCATCTCTCTCTTTTGTGAATAGATGGGGAGGCCTTTGTTCAAGGCGATGAACGTTGGTTAGAGGACGGTCCTTTGCCTCTCGGGCATATCTCTCCATGGCTTTCTTGCTATCTCCTCCCACATGAGGTCCTCCAATAATAACGTGAATGCTATCTTCCCTAGCAGTCCTCTTTGTGTCATCATCCTTTGCTATCGGAGGTGGAGGGGGCACCTGATGGTACTCAGTCTTATGTTTTCGTACTTCCTTTACGACCCATTCCGTTAGCTTTCCCTGTCGAATCAGACTCTTGATCTCATCCTTTAGCTGTCGGCAATCTGCCGTATGATGTCCTGTGGACTCATGGTAAGCACAGTATTTAGAGGTGTCCCTTTTACTATATTTCGTCAGAGGGGTGGCTTTCTTGAATACCCCCTTCCCAGCATAAGTGGCATATATGTGATCAATGGAGGCCACTAAAGGGGTATGATTCTGCCACTTGCTGGTGTAAGGCCTCCCAGTCTCCTTATTAGCAGTTTCCCTAGCCCTGTTAAGCTTCTTTGGGCTGGGGCTCCTTTTGAAAGTCTTTCTTCTTTCTTCAGGACTAAAAGATCTCCCTCTCTTCTCCATCCTTCGGCAACTGCTTCTTAGATTCCTCATGGATTTCTCTACCCTCTTGTGAGGCTCTGCCTGTTCATAAAATTCATCCAAAGTCTCTGGCTCCATAGCCTGTAGAGTCTTCCAGAATTTAGAGCCTTCTCTCAACCCAGCAATTAGGAAATTCTTCCGGGCTTCTTCCGTTGCTCCTCGGACTCTAGGAACTTCAGCGTTAAACCGCATGAAATAATCCTGCAGGGACTCTACCTCTCCCTGCTTAATGTTTGCAAGGGTAGCCACCGGGGGGGGCATAGTGAAGAGTGGACTGAAACTGCCTTAAGAATAGATCTCCCAACTGTCTCCACGTGCTAATGCTAGCTGGTCCTAGCTTAGTAAACCACTGTTGGGCACTTCCCCTTAGTGAGGCAGCGAATAATCGACAACAAGTTAGGTCAGGAACCTGGTAGACCTCCATCTCGGTATTGAAGCGGGCCAGGTATTCAGCAGGATCCGCATCTCCATTGAAGGCAAGCTCGAGGTTACTTCTAAATGCCGAAGGAAGAGGGGACATCCTTATTGCAGGAGTGAAAGGAGATGGGGCCGTAGCAGGGGGTGGGGCTCTCTTCCCATGTTCCATCTACACCAGCAGGCGCCTCAAATCACCAACCCTTAGGTCTCCAATTCTCTCGTCAGACCTCTCTTCACTAGAATGGTGAGAGGAAGTCCTCTCCCTTCGCTCCCTTCTATGAGTTCGAGGCGGGGTCCTCTCCCTTCTTTCTGTTCTAGGTGGAGTCCTCTCCCTCCTCTCTGTTCGAGGTGGAGTCCTCTCCCTCCTCTTTGTTCGAGGTGGAGTCCTCTTTGGCGCCTCCTTCCGTGCTTTAGACTTTTCCAATCTAAGTCTTAGATCGTGCTCAGTTAGCTTCTTCCCAATTCGATCTAAAACACTAGTGGATCTAGCCTCGGACAAAGCTGGCTCATGCTGCGGCTCGCTCGGAGCCTGGCTGCCTCGCTCCTCCTGGCTTGGAGATATCTCATCTGTCTCAAGAGACCCGGTTTTCTTTAGCCCATCAGCTACCTCGTCGAACTCGTGTATGAGTTTTTTAGAGGTTTTATCCTTATTGTCCCTAGTGCCCTTTAGCCTTCGAGCCTTCCTCTTCGCATTCTTGATTGAGTTCTGCTCGACCTTAGCTAGCTGGGCGTTCATAGTTTTGAATTGGAGCTCGATCCCCTCGAGGTAGCCTAGGATCTTCTGGCCATCTAGTGTAACTGGTGCGACTTGAGGCATGACATGGGTGATTTTGCTTGGTCCTCCCTCTCCGTGGGGTGGTGGATTCGTCCTCGCTCCTTGTGGTGTGACATCCTTCTTGTGCACAATCCCCTTGTCATCGTTCTTGTTGTTCTTCGACATCCTTCTCCTTAAGATGCTTAGCCCCTCCTTCTAGCGCCAATTTTTGTTAGGAGAATTTCGTACAACAGTGTGTTGGAGGTTTATGGAAAGTTGTGGCTGGACTTGTATGATTACTCCTCAGAAAATTGATTAGAGAATGGGTTCTTTCTCTTGCTCTTTGCCGAGTGTCAATTGTGTATCATACAAGGTGCCTACGTACCCTAGGGATCAAGCCTCACGTAGTTCTTGGAAAACAAGTTATTGAATAAGCCCATTCAGTCCAAGCCCATACAATAGTCAAGATTTATGTTCCCATAAATAGCTCAAGGATTATCAATCCGCCTCACGTTCCCATAAATAGTTCAAGGATTATCAATCCACTTCATGTTCCCATAAATAGTCCAAGGATTATCAATCCACTTCATGTTCCCATAAATAGTCTGGTCGTCACACGTTTTCCTACAATCTCGCGGCATCTCCGCATTTCTTCCCGTGATTGCAGGTTTGTCCCGTGTCAACCAAGCTTTACTCACTCCGTGAACAGGAATTTCCATATTTTGGGCTTCACCCACGATGCGAGCTGGCCAGGCTCGCATCGCACAAAACATATGAAAATTACCCTTTCATAGTTCAAGTGGTGCGAGCTCACCTATGTTCAATTATTCTAATTTCTGATAAGTAACACGAGCCCATTACTTCATAATGGTGAGAGTCCATAAGCTTATAGTGAGAGTCTATTAATGGAGATGCGATCTCATCATGGTGAACTCATAAGAAAGAGAGCCCAATATTCATTTTAGCGAAGCGAGCCCAATTATGATGAGATCCTTGTGAGAACCCTTGCTTAAGATGAGAACTCATAAGGATAGGTGCTCACCACAAGTTAATGATGCGAGCCCAGTTAATGATGCGATCCCACCATACTTGGAAGGATTTTGGGCTCAACATAGTTCATGGTGCGAGCCCGACCCCAGTTCACACCAATCTTTCCCAAAACATAATTCATTTCTAGCCCAAATCACTTAGGGACCTGTCTAGGGCCCATTACCGAAAATCCAGTATAACAGTAACTCTCTTTTATCTTCAATTTATGGGTAGTTCGAGTTAAATAATAATTCTTAAATCAAAAATCGAGATATCAAATCATATCAATTACAATATTAAAAAATTATTAACATAATACTCATATATACAATGAATATTAATAATACACGTGGACTTTATATTATAAGAGACGTAGGAGAAGTACTGTACATGAATTTATTTTGCAAATTTTACCGTACAAATTACAAGTAAAACAACTTAGTTAATTAGTATTGGCATAATACTTTTTAAGGGACATAACACTTTGATTCATCCAAATTATATTATATTATTTTACATATAACAAACGTAAAAGGATAATATTGAACTATTATTAAAAAAATGAGAGTTTCATATTAATTAACGATAATTTTGAATATAATACCTGTAGAGAATAATGATCATGAGGTTAATCTCAGCATAGTTTTTCTAAAATCACAATTAATACATGTAACCAACTAAATGTAATCATTTATTGTTAAATATTTATTTACCATATACTTCAATTTATTTATAAATTAAAAACGTGAGTAATTAGATAGTTAATATAATACACTTAAATGATAAATTACTACCTCAACAGTCGGGATTTTTAATTCTTTACTCTCATACTCATAACACACTAACAAAAACTTAAGTTTTAAATCAGCTCAATAACATATTAATATCACTTATTTCAAAAATTAACAAAGAATTTAAATGTTGAATCATATAAATTTGAATAATTATACATAAAATATATGTATTTTGCACATGGTAAACGCAACACAAAAATAATTTATCCAAAAATATATTCGTATATATTTTATCCATAACTAGTTTACTAAGCCGTGCTTCGCAGTGGCTTTGTAATAATTTCCCTAAATTTTTCTAAAAAATATTTTGTAAAATACTATATTTTTAGATTATCTAATATTTCTAACATAAAATTAAGGTTTCTTTTGAATTGTCCGTTCCGACTTGGCCATTTACCGAAATTTTGAATAAATATAGAAAAGGGCAATTGTTAAATATTTCTCATTATTTTAATATTATATCAAATATTAGTGTATTTATTACCATTTTTATTTTCTCAAAATTCATATTTGAAATTTTATTTTAAAATACATAATATGACATCAATATTAAATTCTAGCATATTATATGTTCATCCTAATGAATCATTATCTCGTTTAATGTTTACCCTCGATAACCCGCTTTCTCGTTGTTACCAAATCTAAACATATAACAAATTAATTTACTAAACAAATTATATCATCTATTAATCAATTTTATTATATCATAAAATTTATTTTAAATATTTTTAAAAATACAAATTTCTATTGTTTAAAATAAAGACACTCGAGATAATAAATGAAAAGAAAATATGACTTATATATTTTATTTTATTTTATAAAAACTTGCATTTTCCGTAAATATTATCTTCTATAAAAATTAGAAGGTAAAACTTAACAAAATGATATTTAATATATATGTAAAACATATAGATGAAGTAAACGTGAGTTGTTTTACAAAAACAATTATGAGATCATAATTTCTAATAGTTTTTAAGAGATTTTAAGATGATAATCTGATTTCAAGATAAATTTTAGAACTTTCAGAAAAAATATATGAGAATATTAAGTTGGTAACTTTGAGTTTAAGAGAAAGTTTAAGAAAATATCAAGATGGTAATTTGACTTGAAGATAAATTTTAGGAGAATATTAAAATGATAATTTGACTTAAGAAGAAAGTTTAGGAGAATTTAAGATAATTAAGATTTCCGTTACTAAAGATTTAAAAGGCAATTTAGATATTTTTTAACCTTTAATATTATTAATTCAATATTTTGAGAAAATCAGAAAAATAGATCAAGGCAGCGAGGTGACGCCTCTCAAATCTTCTAGCACCTCTCAAATCGTCTACTTTATTATTTTTCTCGATTAAAAGATAGTAAAAACATATATTAGTAAGTAGAGTAAGTTTAGTATAATATTAATATAATATACTTAGTTTCCTCCATCAGAAAGAAAGAATTAGTAAATAAATTGGACTTGAAGAGAAAATTTAGGAAATATTAACATAGCATATGTAGTTTCCTTCCTTGAAAGAAAGTAAGAAAAAATTAGTTAGAAGGAAATTGAGAATTAATCTAATATTTAATTTTTATTAATCCAAATATTTGAGAAAATTAGAAAAATAGATTAAAACGATTTAAGTGGCGCCACCTACCGCGCCGTCTTCTTCTTTATTATTTAGTTTCCTCAATTAGTGAAGATCTAATGACAATAATATTAAAATTGGATATTTAATTTTCTCCATTAGTAAAGATTCAAAAGACGATTGAGATATTTTCTAATCAAAAATTTAGGAGAATATTAAAATTGTATATTTAGATGCCTCAATTAGTAAAGATTTTAAAGTCTATAATATTAAAAATTGTATATTTAGTTGCCTCCCTTAGTAAAGATTTTAAAAGCAATTGAGATATTTTCGAATGTTTAGTATTATTAATTCAAAAATTTGAGAAAATTAGAACAATAGATCAAAGCGATTTGAAAGGCGCCGCCTCACCGCCCTCGTCTTCTCCTTTATATAAGTATATTGATTTTGTTCGTCACGGTACAATACCATAAAATAAAGGAATCGTTAAACTTTATAAAAAATAGATTAAATAAACACGCCTAAAAATATAATCATTTTTCAATTTTTTCTAACTAAATTCTCTAATGTTTACAAAAATATCACGGGTTGTTCTATTTAATTAAATATAATAATAATATTGTAATTACTGATAACTAAATGATCACCTTTTTCAGTTAAAATATAATATCTTTTTAATATTAAAAAATTTATATAATATAAAAAAACAGTGCATCGCACATGTTCTAAGCTAGTAAACATAAGTCATGTACTTTTCTTTTATCTAGCAAAAGAATTATTTGGACGTGTAGGATGTCTCTGTACATTTATTTGAACCTTCTTATAGGGTTTGGAGAGGGTTTGGAGAGAACCCAATATTCTAGTATAGAATCTCATAAAACAATTAAAAATAATCTTTTATAAAATATAAATTCGATTTTAATGTAAATTACTAATGACATATAAATTTTACATGGAATTTAGCACATAAATATTCAACCAAATAATTGATTAATAACTTGATTCTATTTTAAAATTATTTTGGTTAAATTTGATTGTACTGTGGAATTACTTCCGACAATTATGAGTAATTTTAACAATTTTTCAAAGAAAAAAGTTAAGTAATTTTATTTTTGATTTAGTGACTGAATTTTTTACATATATTTGATAAAAAAGATGCGATATTATAGACGACATTTTCCCTTAATATATAACAAATGGAATAAAACATATTTGCACTTCAAATTTGTGACACCCCCAAACCAGTGCCACGAACATTAACATAAACATATATAATATAACATCCATCCTAAGCATGCATCTAACAAATGGAATCCATACCCCAAGCCAAAACCGCTAACAGGTCGAACTATGTAACAACATATCTAAGTTTCAACATTTAAATGAGTTACTAATTAAGTTTTACAAGTCTAAACGATTTAAATATTACAACTTAAACCAAATATCGAGTCCACTAGGTAATCAAAAGTACATAAGTATCTAGAAACCTGTGCATGGGTCGGGGACCCAAACCACGGGCCGCTCCTAGCAGCAAACTCTCTAGCAGAGGTCTTCCTGGCAGTGCGAAATGTACGAACCATCTTCTGACTTCACTGAAAGGTTAGGGTATAAACAAGAAAGTGAGCCAAAGTATGCTCAGCAAGTATAATCAACAACATATGTAAATATCAACTGGTAATCAATTGGTAGCAAGTTTTCAAAGTATACATTTCTGCTCAAAGGAAAAGATTAAGTAATTGAATTGGAACTTCTGATAAGACGGTACGAGCCATACGGGTGATCAGCCACCTAAAGCTCCAGACCATGTTTTCATAAGGCTCTAACATTTAAGGATCCATAGGCACACATTGGTCATTAAATAAATAAGTAACCAGGACCGCCGCCTCGGTCAAAATTTGTTCCATTCATAAATAAATTAGCAAAGGGATTAAACAAATACGAGATTCTCATTATTTTCAACATTTGTTCTAGTGTATAAACTAATTCAAGATTTTATTGCAAGGGTTTAAAAGTTTAATAATTGAAAGACATGGTAAGTAAGTGAGCAAATGACTAAGTATGCTTCAGGTATTAAAAAGTTAACAGAGGTCAACAAAGTATAAGTCAAGGAAAAAGGTTTATATGAATAAAGCAAAGGTAAAGGAACAATTGTAGGTTTTATAAGTAAAGAGCAAGGTGAAAAAGGGTGTAATAGCATGGTATTGAAAGTTGAGTGCATAATGTTAAGTAAATGACAAGTAAAAGTAGAACGTATACTTGCCTTAAGTAGACAATATCTCAGTACTGAATCTCGGGGTCCAACTTCACTTCCACTGGCTCTTTGCCTAGCCTTCTACTGGAACCTATACAAGAATATAATATCGTCTTAGTCTTTATCCCTCAGTACCTCAGCTTTGTTTACGTATCTCTAAGTACTTCTACCCCATCGTCATACAATTATATATACTTATATATAACCAAGTAATCAATTAAGAGACACATCATACCTTTACGGCTTACTAGATATGTAGTCATTTAGCAAGAATATGACTTCACATAACATTCCTCCATCATTGGATTAGAAAAACCTCAGGAATTATACTAACCACATAAATCAATTCATGATTAAGCTTTTATTTAACTAACCAAAACTTAATCTTAATTGCTAAAGTAACACTAATTCTAGTTAAAGACGACCACATAAATCCAACATAGTATACACTTATTCAATTGACGACGACCTATGCCAATTAAAGTATAACTAAACAATTAGCATAAAAATGACCATGTATACCACTTAGAATTACATTTAAATAAAATTATGACATTACAATACCATCACCAACACTTTCACTTTTTCCCCCTCTTTTCTTCTTTCTTCTTCCTCTCTTCCTCCTTTCTTCTTCTCGGCCTCTCGGCCTCTCGGCCTCTCCCTCTTTCTCATCTCTCCCTCGGCCTTATTGTAAGATCCGGGAAAATTACGTGTTAATATTTGATGTGGAATGAAATTTTATTTTCATATCTATAATTATTTGTTTTATATGTTTAAATGTGTTAAGTTATTCGTTAAATGGTTGAATATGTGACCTTGGGATGCTAGGTGAATATTTGTGGTGATCAGAAGTTTTTTTTTATTTTTTAGGATGAAATTTTATTTCAGTTTATTTTAATTATCGAAAAGAAAATTTAGTTCGTTTTATAATTATTCGGGAAATTGGTATATCGTTCGTACCAATATTTTATTCGTTGAAGTGAGAAATATTCGGGAACATTCGTGATAGAGATATTTTGGTTCGCATATCTATTATTAAACAATTCTTGTAAGTATCCATATATTCTTGATAATTATCGTCTCGTAAAACGTGTATCCTAGTTATTCGTATTAAAACGATCTATCGGATCAATATCGATCCAAAAATGTCGTTTGGGATATTATTTTCCGTTAAATATAAAAAGGCGTATCGTACATTATTTTGCGTATAAGTTAGTTGCAGATTTATTAAATTATGTTCAAGTGATTATCCATATATATTCACAATATATATCTCCCACTATTTTTATCAAATCAATAGCCCTAACTATTAATTCGGAAGGCATTACTCTAAATCCTTCTAGTGAGCCAAGATCCATATTTCGTCATGCTTAAGGTCAGCTTTGGCTTTTCTCCCAAAACATGATTTATTTAGGTAGACAACTCTTGTCAATTATATCATATGTAACTCTTGGAAAGTTTGGTAGAACAACATTTGTCCACATTTATCCAATAAATCATACCAAACTCCATGCCTCTAAGTTCACAATCCTATTGTGGTAACTTAGTTAAGTCTAACCCAATGGTCTAACAGTTAAGTATCACATTTACTTCATCGCGCCTTACCATGATAGATTGGAGTGCTTCGCTTTGGCGAACCCACTCTTTCTCGATCTAGGTCTTGACGAGTGTTGCCCATTGGAAGGCATCTAAGTGACTTAATATTTTAAATTTAGGGATTTTATTATTAAAACGACCATGATCCCATCATCAAGAGATTCCCAATTTTTCCTTGAACTAAGTACTTCAATTCAAAATTCATCAATGGTTTGATTTCCAGTCCAACGGAGGAGTCACAGTGGTCTCACTTAAAACCCGCCTTTCTTACAAGCGCTGCTTGTATTTTTTGTCAAAATCGCCCCATATCAAAAAATCAAAAATTCATACTTACTTCCGTGTTTCATAAACACAGGAATCTCATGTTCGTTTTGTTCAATTTTAAAATCTTGAATCGTTACAGATTTTATCTTGTTTAGCATGCATGGCATGGGTGATGTATCTAATACATACATGTTTAATCTAATTAAAACATGCATCATTATCACTACGCATATATATCATCATCACATGCATCATATATGTAAAGTGCGTAAAGTAAACGTGCTTGGTTATGGCCCAATACTATGCGATTTTTCCAAGCTAAGGAAGGTCAATCTATGGTAGTATCAAATACAACATAATAAATTACACATGTCTTCATGCTTCCTTGTAATGTCTCCTTTGATCGCCTCCTTGGTATGCCTCCATGTCTTTATATCATCAATTACATTACAAAAATATGAAACAAGCTAATCTAATAAATTTACAAGAGAAACTCGAGTTACATTCGAGATTTAATTATTACAAGTATGAACGACATGCAATTCGTATTTAAAAGCAAAACCATAATCAAAAACCACTAACCTATGGGTCTTAGGGCCATAACCATACACCATGCTCATATAACAATTAAGAACATCTCATATTGCATCAACATATCACACCATGTCATATTTTTCATGATCCAATTACAAAATCAAATAAAGTGTAAATCAGAAAATTAAAATCAGAATTCTGAAAACAATAAATTGCTGTTTACAGATAATAAACTACGTCAAACACCTTACAGATGAACGAGTGACATTGTCAGTATTGTTCAGACGCCCGTTTCCCTTTCCGAAAAGGTATTTTTGGCGAAATTCTGAGAAAGTATGCAAATTTCACCAAATTTGCACAGCCAATCAGAAATCGTATTGAATACGATTCTCATAACAAGAACAAAATTATATCATGTATATATCAGTATACATACAGATTATATGATCACCATATGATCATCTCAATCATCATTATTATACAATTTAAGTATATACATCAATACAATATTCATGTTATCATAAAAACAACGCATCAATCATGATAGTCACAAACATGCTTTCATCATCAAAATAGTAAACATATAAATGAATTAAACACTTTTCGCAAGTAGATCTGATGCCATTGAAGGGTTTCGGGCATGAAAACGCAACGGAAAAACGCGTAAAACAGAAAAATTAACGAAACCCTCCGCAGGATCCATGCGAAAAACGATATTTAATTCGTGAATAGAATCGTTTACCTTTTGAAGCTTTACGAACGGCTGACTAATGGAGGTCCTTTGATATGATCACCACGTATCCTGCCTTGCGATATACGTCTCTAATTAGTCCACACAAACGCCCGATCGTCCAACGATCACCGGAGTTTGGTACTAGCCAAGAAGCAGCCTCGAATCTCTCTCTCTCTCTCTCTCTCTCTAGTCTCTCCTTGATGTAGAGCGGCTAGGGTTTTTTTTTTCCTAAAAATTCTGAATATCCAACCCTAAAAATAATACATCCTTATGTATTTATAAGGAGAGAAGAGTGGGCTGAACCCTAATCTGATTGGGCTTCCAAATCCCAGTCCGATTATTGGTTGTATTATTATTAAAGTTGGATATTCAGAAATTTTTTTTCCTAAAAATTCTGAATATCCAACCCTAAAAATAATACATCCTTATGTATTTATAAGGAGAGAAGAGTGGGCTGAACCCTAATCTGATTGGGCTTCCAAATCCCAGTCCGATTATTGGTTGTATTATTATTAGGGTTGGATATTCAGAATTTTTATGAAAAAAAAAACCTAGCCGCTCTACATCAAGGAGAGACTAGAGGGAGAGAGAGATTTGAGGCTGCTTCTTGGCTAGTACCAAACTCCGGTGATCGTTGGACGATCGGGCGTTTGTGTGGACTAATTAGAGACGTATATCGCAAGACGGGATACGTGGTGATCATATCAAAGGACCTCCATTAGTTAGTCGTTCGTAAAGCTTCAAAAGGTAAACGATTCTATTCACGAATTAAATATCATTTTTCGCATGGATCCTACGGAGGGTTTCGTTAATTTTTCTGTTTTACGCGTTTTTCCGTTGCGTTTTCATGCCCGAAACCCTTCACTACTGACTTCGGCGTGGGTGAGGTTGCAGGAGATCAGGTGGCAGCTCGGCAATGTTACTTATCTGCCGTTATTCCATGACAGAAACCCGGGGACGATTCTTCCATCAATCAGGTTGTAGAAGTTGACCCAAATGACATTATTGAGATTCCAGTGACCCCAACATGCGTTCCCATGGAAGACACATATGAGATTGAGATCGAACAAGGAAATTCGGAGAAAAAGGTTAAAATCGGGAAAGGTCTTCAAAATCCTCTGCGCCAGGATATCATCCACCTCATTCGTGAATTCTCTGATATTTTTTCTTGGAATTCCACTGATATGCCGGGAATCCCAGAGATCATAGCTCTCCACTCACTCCATATTGATCCAAAAATTCAACCGGTGAAACAAAAGAAACGTGTTTTCTCGGAAGAAAAGAAACAGGCAATTGACGCCGAGCTTGATCGCTTACTCATCGCCGGGTTTGTAGAACCGGTACAATTCCCCACTTGGCTCACCAACGCGGTATTAGTGAAAAGAGTAACGGCAAATGGCGCATGTGTGTTGACTATTCCGATCTTAACAGAGCATGTCCTAAGGACTTCTACCCTTTACCAAACATCGACCAACTGATTGACGCCACAACAGGCCACGAGCTTTTGTCATTCATGGATGCATTTTCCGGTTATAACCAAATCAAAATGGATAGCCAAGATTGGGAGAAAACCGCCTTCATCACTCATAGGGGAAACGTCGGCTACAAAAACATGCCCTTCGGGCTCATCAACGCAGGGGCGACATTCCAGCAAATGATGGATACCATATTCTCCTCACAAATTGGTCAGAATATGCAAGTCTACGTCGACGACATGATTACCAAATCTCAAAAGGCCCTGGACCACGTCAACGACTTGCGGGAAACTTTCCAAACGATTCGTCTCCATAGTATGCGACTTAATCCTGCGAAATGCTCATTTGGTCTCACAACAGGCAAGTTCTTGGGTTTCTTAATCACACAATGAGGGATTGAGGCCGACCCCTCTCAAATCGAAGCTATCATGGACATCAAGAACCCATCCACCTTGAAAGAGGTCCAGGTCTTAACAGGGTGCATTGCCGCCCTAAGACGGTTTATCCCCCAGTCCTCCAAACGATGTGCCCCCTTTTTTCAGGTAATAAAAGAGACAACCAAAACATCAAAAATCGATTGGAACGATAAATGCCAAGAGGCGTTGGCCGAACTCAAGAAATTTCTAACTACTCCTCCCATATTAATCAAAGCGGTTCCTCGTGAACCATTGCGGGTTTATCTCGCTGCTACTGACATCAGTATCGCATCCGTTCTTGTAAAGTTCAGTGAAGGCATGGAATCCCCGGTGTACTACGTTAGCCATACACTTCACGACGCCGAAACACGATACCCATAAATTGAGAAGTTGGTTTTTTGCCTCGTGACGAGTCGGAAACTGTGACATTATTTCCAGGGTCGCGAGATACAAGTCATGAGTAATCAACCCTTGAAGCGAATATTGCATAAGCCAGATATGACAGGGCGCCTCGCCGCATGGACGGTCGAACTAGGCCAATTCTACATCGAATATAAACTGCGAACAACGATGAAAGCTCAAGCATTATCAGATTTCGTTGTAGAATGCCAGTTTTCCCAGGAGGAAATCGTATCAAAGGAGATAAATCCTACTTCTTTACGTCCCTGGTCTTTTTATGTCGACGGGTCGTCCACAACTGAGACCAGTGGCGCAGGGGTCATCCTGATTAGCCCAGAGGGCTTTCAGGTCCAGCAAGCAATCAAGTTCTCATTCAAAGCTACCAACAATGAGTCGGAGTACGAGGCTCTGATAGCAGGACTCAAACTGGCAAACGAGCTAGAAGCTAGAATTATTGATATCTTCAGCGATTCTCAGCTAGTGGTAAAACAGATCATGGGCGAATTCAAAACTCATAACGACAGAATGGCATCTTATTTGGACAAAACCCACTCACTTATGAAACACTTCACGTCTTGGACGATCACAAATGTGGATCGAATGGAGAATCAATGGGCTGATGCGCTATCCAAATTGGCCTCATCAAATGTACTGGTCAATTCTCATCATGTGTACGTCGAGGAGTTGTTAATCCCGACAATCCACGAACTCACCATAAGCGAGGTCACAACATCTCCAGACTAGCGCTCAGTATTTCTAGACTACATCGTCAACAACAAGCTCCCTGACGACAAAAAAGAAGCTCGCTCAATCATGTTTAAAGCCTGCAACTATTGTGTCTTAGACTCTAAGCTTTACCGACGAGCTCTAACGGAGTCACTCCTTCGCTGCTTAGGACCCACTGAATCCCAGCTCGCTATTCTAGAAACACACACTGGAATATGCGGAGAGCACATGGGGGGCAAAAACCTCGCGCTTAAAATCATCAAGCAAGGCCTATATTGGCCCACAATGAGGAAGGATTGCGAGACTTACGTTAAAAGTTGTGTTCCTTACCAACTTTATGGGTCTGTTAGTCATGCTCCCTCGCAGGCAATGACACCAATTCTTTGCCCTTGCCCCTTCTTTCAGTGGGGAATCGACATCGTAGGTCCACTCCCAAAAGTTAAGGGTCAGCTTCAATATGTGGTGATCGCCATTGATTATGCCACGAAGTGGGTTGAGGCTAAACCATTAACACGCATCCGGGAAAAGGAAATGATTGAATTCTTCATGGAATTTGTTGTTTTTCGCTTTGGGATCCCAGGTCGGTCGTCACCGACAATGGCACCCAATTCGTTGGTGACAAGTTTGAAACCATGTTGCGGGACCTCAACATCAAGCACTCTAAAGCTTCGGTAGCCTATCCCCAAGCCAATGGGCATGTGGAAGTCACTAATAGAATCATTCTCCAAGGACTCAAGAAACGACTTCAAGAGCAACCTCGCTCATGGACGGATGAGCTCCCCAATGTATTATGGTCCTATAGAACTACACCACGAACCTCAACAGGTGAGACTCCATTCAGGTTAGCCTACGGGACAGAAGCCGTTGTGCCTCTGGAAACAAGTCTAAATTCGCCCAGAATCGGTTCCTTTAACCCGTATGCCTCTCTAGAAGGACTCTATCTGGACAACGACCTACTGGAGGAGGTCAGAGACGAGGCCAACCTGGCTGCTGCACGACATCAGAAAGTGGTGGCCAAGTATTTCAACAAGAAGGTAAAAACAAAAAAATTCCAGGTGAACGGCCTTGTCTTACGGGAATCCGCCTCATCTCAACCAACTGTCACCGGGAAATTCAAGGCACCATGGGAAGGTCCATACAAATTTTTTAGAGTCCTCCGCCCAGGCATTTATGAGCTTTCTCAACTCAACGGTGAACCAGTAAAGAACGCATGGAATGCGATCCACTTGAAGAAGTTTTTCCCATGAGCAGCGGAAGCCTACGCGCTCACTTGCTACTATTAACTTATTTTCAATTAAGTCCAGTCATGGACATGTTACTACTAAGTTACTGTTAACTATGTTTAAGTCAAGACTACAAATTTAGGCCATGGACAAGTCGAACTGAGAGATATCTTCTTATGTGCAACTTACTTCTTAAATAGGTGGCTGGCAATTCTCGTTTCATGCATTAGTTCCTTACTTACCTTACGCGGCATACACAAAAGGACTTAGACAAGAGTAATGGCAAAAGTTGGCCAAGCACATCAAATTACCAAACATGTTATACTAAAAAAGACCAACTAGAAATTAAAACCTCAAGAGTACTAATAGCATTATATAAATCCCAAATACCATATCACCAAAAATGTTAAATCAACTCAAGGGCCAAAGCTGACAAATGTTTACGAAACTAACCACCAAGGAGTCTTAACACCATAGTTACCGAATTGATCACAAGAAAAACAGGACGTTAGAAATAGAAAGAACGGAAAAGTACAAAATAACGGGGCATTCCCCGCCTTCAACTCGGCACTTCTTCCGGCCCTGCATCCTGTGCTTTCCGAGCCAAGTCAGAGCAGAAGTCGTCAAAGGTATGACCAGCCATATCCAGCCCAGCTGCGACCGCGCGGGCATAACAATGACCATACCTGGCTTCAAGGCCGTTTGTAATCTCCTCAACGCCTTTGTCCACCTCGGCCTTCAAGTTATTGACTTCCTTCTCCAGGGTTTCCTTGTGATCTCGACAACGATCAAGCTCAGACCTCACTTCATCGTTCTCCTGCTGCTTTTCCCCAAACAACTTTTTCCCTCTCTCCAGCTCGTCCGATAACTTCCCGATTGTTTGCGTAGCCTTGCCATTTTCCACCTTCAAATTCTCAAACTCAATAGACAATTCTTTAACACGCTTCTCGGCATCAGCGGCTCGTTGTTCGGCAACCGCTCGTTGTTCTTTCATAGTAGCCATTTCCCGTAGTGATTCAGCACGCCACTGACCATCCACATCGGCCCGATACTCGCGAACGATGTGCTTCATGTCGTCCAGGAACTGAAACATCAAAAAACGGGAGTAAGCCTTGGGTAAAGAAACCATGACGATATAATAAGCTAAACGAACCAAATGGGAAACTAAAAAAGAGGATTACCCGTCCTGCGCGAGTAAGACAACGATCAACAACATCACCCCGAGTGCGATCCACATACGAACTGAAATCTTGTGGCAGGTCGAACGCCTCAAAAACCTGCCAACATACGATAAGTTTTAACAAAATAATGTAACATAACAATATCAGAGCTCATCATCGATAAACTAAACAAAACATACCCGTAACGGCACATGTGATCCCGCTGTCCAACGTTCAAAAGGCTGAATCTCGAAACGAGCTGGCTCCACGGCACTCTCGGGTTGAAGAACTGGAGGACGAGTGCAACCCCGGAGCCCCATAATAGTCAACGACTTCGCACCTCCCAGCTTTGACGGATCCTGCCCTCGTTTGGCGACAACTCTCTCAGAACCATCATTTGCCACATCAACGCGAGACCTCTTTCGCTCGCGAGACACCAACTCTGTATTCTCACCGAGATCCAAGCTCGTCTCCTCATTGATTTCCAAGACTTGCACAGACTCTGAAGTCACATTTCTGTCGGCACACGTTCCCAAACCACTCCTACCTGGAAAGGCCTCCACGTCACCTCGCTGTAAGGTTTCTTGGCAAGTAACATCAGAGCCTTATTCATCTCGTCCTTTAATCCACCGTCCAACACCTGCCGCAAAGACCACCCAGAAACTGAAACACAATTGCACAAACGAGAAAAGGTTAGCAGCGACATTAGCACGCACAATAATAAAATGTAATCAACAATAGGCAATCTTACGGTTGTGACTCCCTAAAAAAGACTCATCCTTTAACTGCGACCAGTCGTACGGCGACCAAGATCCTAAGAAAGTCCTTAAGAAGGCGGCATCATATTTACTTAAGTTATTTAATAGGTCGACGGTGTCCTTAGGAACAGCCCGACAGGAGGGCACGAATTCGAGGTCTTTACCATACCAGAATAAGCATTTACCATGCCAGCCATGGTTAGACGACTTCACATTCACAAGGCGAACCCCAGCTCGCTTATAAAAATAAACCTGACCATGCGCGTAGTGTATACTGTAAACTGAAAAAAATAGATTCAATGAGGGCAATCGGTTGACCTCGGCGCAGCGAGCTATAAAATCACTTATCTGCGCGATGGCGTTAGGGGTCATCTGAGCCACCCCACACCCAACGGCTTCGAACATGCATAAGAAAAAGGGATGAAGGGGCAGACGTAGTCCGTAATCAAAATGAATTAAGGGTATACCGTGCATCCCGTACTCGGGCATATTCCATATCCGATCATCGGGGTTAGGGATCTCACATCGATAACCCCCTACGGATAGGTCAACCCAATTCTTGTTCACATCCACTCGCATAGAAGGATTCGAAAAGATGCTCGACATGTTAAGACTAGCATTCTCACCGAATTCCAATTGTCCGGCGACGAGGGCCTCCCCAATCACCCTTTCACGCTCCGCCACCGTACCGGGACTCAAAGGGGGAGAAGCGTGAACCTCATCTTCCTCTTCGTTTCCAGAAAAACTAAACCCAGAGTCAATTCCGACGTTGGGAATTTTTAGATGATCCAAGTTAATAGGGGGGTCAAGGTTTCGATCTATCGACATGTTCCTATTCGGATTTTGGCTAACAGTAGTTTCAGACGAACTAGAGGGAATAGGCATAATTCAAATTTTTAGAAGTAACGCAAATCAAGATAGTTTATAAAATACGATTATCGGAAAATGACGGGAAGGGCACACACCTGAGTAAAAGAAGTTGTAGAGGTAGGGAGGATATCCTTGCAAATTGCCGTGGAAAAGGAAAAGAAGAAGGCACTCTCGGTTATTGGGGAAGTCGAAACGCCACGGCTAGACCCCGATATTCGCACAATGAATAAAAAATACGGCAAAACAATTTACTGTTTTATTTTTCTTTTTTTTTCTTTCCACAAAGTTCGACCCTCGAATTTCCTGATAATTTTATCGAATTTAATTTAGCTATTTATATAACATGTTTTATCTTATGTTTCAGGCCCCAAGCAAAGCTAAAGATATGGCTCCCAACAAGAAGGGGACAAATGTTGGGTCAAAGCCCACTTGCCAATAGGGCTTAATTAGTAATTTGTATATAGGCCCATTTATAATAGGCCCACTTGTAAACTTTTACTATAAATATCCCTAACCCCCACATTAGAGGGGTTTGGAAAAATAGATAAAGGAGAGAACCTCGGGAAAGAATGTAAATTAATCGTTAATATATTGATTTCACTTCGTCTTATCTTAATTATTAGCGTATCGAATCATATCCGATATTACATTCATCACTATGCAAAACTGGAGTACTGTTTTTGCAATTTTGGTTCCATGTCAGTAAATTTGATTTACCTTATCTGTCACTTTAGCTCAATTGTGTCATCATCTATCTAAATCAGATTATTAACATAAGGAAATTTATAGATACTAGCCAGACTGCATGATCCACAGATCTTACATAGTTGCATGACATAGTATAATTTATTTGCTAATTTATTCTTGAATGAACTCTTGAAGAGCCAAGTTTCAGACCATTAGCATCCAGTGACAATTCAACTGATTAGAGGAATCAGCGGCCTTCATTTTCATCATTTTATTCTTTGACTTATTCAAGGTGATCATGTGGCCTGAGGGACATGAACATTGCAGCATACTGCCATAGTTTCCTATCGCCCTCATTTTCATTCACATGATTGATCACCAGAGGCCTAGTCCTGATTAGGTGACGACGCCAAGCCAATTGAATGTTGACAGCTGCCCATGTTCTCCAGTTGGATGAATAGAACCTTGTTGTTCTCTTTAGTCTCTCATTATTAAATTTGTAACGAAAATGATCTGTGATGTATCGCAGATTGTTGGCTTCAAGTTCGAATATTTCAGTTGGTTCGAGGCAAGTAAATGTGGCTGATGAAGCAGGCAGTCTGTCAATAAAAGGGCGTCTAAGGCACCAAGACAGAAGTTCATCTCCTAAAAAGCCTCCTGGCTCTAGTATGCTTGTGGCTACTATGCCTTTGCTCAGGTTTTGATTACTCTTCACGCGTCCCTTGACTATGAACACAATTCGAGGTACAGGATCCCCTTCTCGAATGATCTGCTTTAACATATAAAATAACCTCTCTAGTGATTGCATATGATGATATTAGAAAAACAAATTGCATGCATGATTTTGTTTTACCTTTTCGTTTTTGGAGAAAACAAGGGGTTTAACACGGTCACATATGTTGTCGAGGATCAGATCATCCAGACTTTGAAACAGTGGTACCTTTAACAATTAAAGAAAGAACAAATAGGCTAGGAATTATTTTCTAATACGTAATCTAATAGAGTAATATGGTAGTCCGATTTGATAATCAAGTTTGTTACCTTTCTAATGAGATCTAAACAAAGGAATCGTTTGATATCGCGTCTGAGTCCATCAGGCAAGTCTTTAACCAACTCCATTTCATCCTCACCTCCCATGGCTGACCATTTCTGGCGCTCAAAATGTCTAACTCTGTTTCTTAACTGAGATGGTAACTGTCTTCTCCTCATCCACCACTCCATGTCTCGGATTCTTAATTGCATTTTCCTCTTCTTTGCCATAACCGCGTGCAAGAATACCTTCAAGTTTACATTCAGTTTGTTACAGATGCCAAGCCGCCAAGCCTTTATTGCTAAACTATTGACAAAACAGCTAATAGAGTTACCTGAATATTTCCAATCAACAGAGTGAAGAGCATTAAACCACTAAGCACAGTCGTTATACTAAATACCACTTCTAGCCAGTTACTTGTTGGTTCTAGGTCATTGCCAAATGTGCTGTGACCAACACATTGAAAACGTTAACGTGCTTTTTAAGAACTACGGAGAATCATAAAAATGCTTAATTTACATCAAATGAGAAATGTCAGGTTTCGATGGCTTTAAGAATATGAGATGTCAGCATCATTTAAATATGTATTTTACCTGAGAGTCATTAAACCCCAAAAGATGGGGTAGAGAATCTTGACGGCAACAGAGTTACTGGAAATGACCGGAAGAGCACCATTATAGATGCCATAATGGAAAGGTCCATTAACATCTAAACATATTGGATTTCTAAGCAGCGTGCTTGAGTTACCACCACAGGTGTTGTCAAGTGTGTCTGCTGACATGAAAAGCTGGTAACACACCTCCTCTGAGCAAGACAAAGAGAGGTCACATGAAGCTTTCCTCTCACATTGTTGCCTAAGGCAAAAAGCTACTCTCTGTATAGCAAGAACATACCAGCACCCCCCAACCACCTTTCAGGAGTAAGAAAAAAAGAGTAAGTAGCCAAAACAAACATGTTACAATCACTGGTCCTGGTAATTTTTCTTGATAGCAAAATGGTACAACGTAGAAGTAAAAAAACTTTACATGAGACGCGATAAAGTAGGCGATGAGATTAAGGCCAAAACCCCACCAAATGGTGCCAAAGATGTAGCCTGTGACCTCCTGCATTCTTCTCATCAAGCAAATGCTATGGTAGACCTTAGGGAGGAATTGAAATAGAAAGATAAGTAGAAGTATTGTCATGATCAGCTTTATCTTCTCTTCTCTTATCAGTTTGGGAACCACTAACCAGAATACAGCCTGATACAATAAAAGAGCGAGTTATATTTAAATCATTACATTAATGAAGCTCTCGCTATCAAATAAATCATGCAATTTTGTAGTTCATCATCGTATATAATTTTCTATCCTGATTAATAATAGTTGTCGAATATTAACCAAATAATTAAATTTTCCGAACATTTAATTGCAGAAATTTTACGTAGTCACAACTGACTTGCATTGCATGCCTCAGACTTGAAATAGTAGTTGGGATCCAATAATTGGTGAAGGTGCAATTGCAATCCCAAACACACACACACACAAGTACAACGTTTAGAAGTATGTGTGTGTCCAGATTCACATACTTATAAATCTTGGGTGCCCACAAAAACTATTCCAATTCAAGCTTTAATGTGGGCGACCCACAATGGCATCGGGTCACAGCATCCATCCATTAGCTTTCACACGAAAATCTTCGCCCGTGATGACTCTGCATATCAGAGCTGATGCAGGTACATTCTCGATTCTTGTTGCAACTTGTAAACTTTATATAATAGTACACTTCTATATATGATACGTATGATAATTACAAAATAGAGTTTGCACCCTTTTAATTTACTTCAATATAATAAATAATCTTAATTAGTTAATTTAATTCTTTTTAGGAGAACAAATTAGCTAAACTTAAACCTAGTATCACCTAAACTTATGTTCTGATAAGGTTTTGATGAGCAACATGGTATCAAATTTTCTCTCTTCTATTCTACTATTTTCGAGTTGTGGACAACTGTAAGGGTGTTTGGTGAGCAGGTGGTCCAATTCTTTATGTTAGGAAATGATAAGTGCTGGTATACTAACTAACCTGTGGAACCGGAAGTATAACAAAAACATCAAACCAGAAGCCCTTGAGTGACCGCACATAATGTGACGCTATGGCACGTGCATCCCACACCAGTTTCCCGCACCCAATCACCAAAGTTTCTCTGGACACATAGGCTAACCTGAACTGCAGCCAGAGATGAAACAAATGCACCGCATCCACGCAAGTCCTGATCACGGTCACCACCGCAGCCAACCCACCGTCCATATACAAGCACGGTGATCCACCTCGACCGATTGAAAGAGAGTAAAAGAAGAGGGGATCCACAGCCAAAGCCATGCCACGTGCAAGTAAAAAACCTCGGTTCCATCTTTGCACTCGTTTACTCCTAGGGTCAAGTACACGTCCGAATGAGCCCGAGGTTCGAGGAACTCTTGCAGTCTGGTTGCGGGCACGGGCATGGATGGGAACAAAGGAAGAGCCAGCAGAGGCTTCCCACTGAGGCTGGTGGACTTGGTCACAAGTTGTGGAGTGGAATACTGGGAGGCCCGCTTGTGTGCAAGCGTAGCACTCCACTGATGATGAGTTGGACACTGGGACTGAATCTTCTGCATCGTCCAACTGAGATTTCTGGACCTTAAATATTCCAAGCCACCTGCAATTGATATTTGAAAAAAAAAACTCCCAGTCTTGATACACAGATGTTAAGTAATTAGGATCTTATATTATATTTTAACAACGGTTTCTTGTTATCTAATTAAATTGATGAATGAAAGCCCCGCTTTTAAGTCTGCTATCGTCAAACTTAAAAGCGGGGCTAAAGCTTAACAAGTGCACTCTCTGTAAATATGAAGTTCGAAGTTGTGAAAGATTAGGAGTCAGGGAGACCTGTAGAGGAAGAAGCGGAAGTCTGGAGTGGAGGAGCTAGGCATGATTGAAAGATGGTAACCATGGAAGGAGATATAGAATATAGATTAATTTAGTCCCAGGAAGATGGAGCTTTTTTTGGTTTCTAGAGTTACTATGTCTACTCAATTTTATAAGCGGAGGAAAACCTTGTAATTTCACGTCGATATCTAAAAGGACCATGTCAACTTAAAAAAGCTACTAGGAGTAACTAATAGTGGTTGTAACTTTTCTAGCGAAAGTATAAATAGTGGTTGTAACTTTTTTGTTACCATGATAAAAAAGGAACGTTTAATAGTATAATAGAGTGTTACTGCATATCTTTATCTTACCGAGTAAACAAAGTACAATCACAAATAATTATACCACAACGAGGAGTTTGTAAAACAGAGATTTCCATCTCGAAGTGTGTTACATTACGGTTAAATCTCGATAAATGAATATTCTTTGTATTGAAAATTTTTATTCATTTATCGAGATGAAAAATGCATTATCTTAGGATAAAAAAAAATTATTCGTTTATCATTCATGGAACGGAGATTGTATACAGGGGTAGTTTTTATTGGCACAGAACAAGCTTTGCTGACAAAATTTACCATTCAAGTTGAAATATTCAGTTTTTAACTGAGAAAAGAGAATGAAGGTGATATAGGACGGCCTGAAAAGACAATATCAAAATGGAAAAAGGGAAGAAAACCAACCAAAGAAAGGAATAGGGTAATAAGCAGGTGAGTTTTTACAAAATTCACAGGCTAAGAGACAACTTATAACCCATTTTAAATCAGGTGTAGAAAAGCAGCACATGGGGATGAATATAAACAGCGATGCTTGTTGAATCAAATGCAAATAATGTGTGTGTTTGGGATATCACAAAAAAATTGACTTATACCTTAAAATGAGTAAGTGTAAGTTGATGAATTTTTATAAGTTATACGGGTGTTTGGATAAATTTACTATAAGTTAGTGAAGAATTTGCTAAATTAAATTTGAAAAAATAATTTTTAAATACAATGATTTCAACACTTGTATTTTAAATTAAAAAAATATTTAAAAACACAAATATAAAAATATAAAATATTAGAAAAATAAAGAAATCAAAGAATAAGTTGATAAGTTAAGTAAAATGTTGGTGATTTCTAACATTCAACTTATCAATTTATAAGTTATAAGCAATGTTGTAAAAAACGGGAATCCGAGTTAATCGGTGAAGGCGATAATTAATCGGAATAAATTTAATAATATTTTTTATATACAATTATATTCATATATATAATTGTTTCGTTATTTCCACTAAACATATGTTATTGTCATATATTTATGTAAATATGTTAAAAATGTTATATAATTGTAATAAATAAAATTTTGAAGGTTTAACTTTTCAATTAGAGATCAATTTAAGTGGAAAAATAAAGAGAATTTATGATTTACGCATCTAAAATTATAATTATATGTACAGAAATAACATTTTTTCCTATTTTTAATCAAGTTTCTACCTTTTAAATTTTTAATTATTTTTTTTTAATTTTAACTATTTTTTACTATTTTTAAATAATTAGCCCGATTTTTGATCGATTAATCCGATTTTTGACCGATTCAGCCTATTTTTGATCGTTTTTCTGAAAAAACGATTAATTAAATCGCTTAATCAGTTCGGTGGCCTGCCGTCTACCGATTAATCGCCGATAGTGTTCATAAATTATCAAATAAGCTGAGTACACAAATATCTCTCGTAAACTCTTACGGATTTATAAGTCATAAGTCGGCTTATATTTCAAATGCCAAACAGGCCCTATGTCTTTAGCTTAGTATCGAAATTATCGATTATTTTTTGAATCTCGTAAATATATTAGAAAAATGTTAAAAATAGTCATAGATTCATAACTTATGTAGTCACTGATCTGATGGATGCAGAGAATTAGTTTGGGAAATGGATCACTACTGCAAGAGGAAGAGGTAAAACCTTGCTGCAACAGCAATTGTAAATAAATGACAAGCTTCCAAACTGATACGTAGTGCTGCAATTAATAACGCCCTTATCTTCAATTTATCATTCTGCTTCAATGGATATCATCTAGTTATCTACGTAACTTCGTACATGCTACGATTTATCATCAACAGGATATTCGGTTTTTTCTACATGCTACGACTTATTTATCCATATCAAACAAATATAAGACAATGGCCAGTAGTAGATATTTGGTTGCGGCTGCAGCTCCGCCGTTTGAAATGAGTCCATCCATCCATATATTATGAAAGAAAAATGCTAGAAAATTCTTAAGTTCTCCCCAATTTATCTTCAAATGTTTAGGTATTTTAATAAAAATTCAGATTCGCGTGTATTTTATATCCTTTCATAAATTAAAATATGTTAATTATATATGTGAAGTGATCTACTCAACTCAATTATGTCATCATCCAGGGGACATTTAAGCTTTGCATTATAAGATTATTACTAGCGTAAAATCTCGTGCGAGTCACTGATACTGTAATAAATTTTTGTTCAAAATTATTTATATATTAAAATAATTTTGTAATTTAAAAATTAAAAAAGGATAACATTTTGATTTAATCTCATATTTTAATAGTACTTTTGTAACATGACATATCAATTATATTAACCAGATATCCTATAACTTGACTAATTTTCATAAAATTTGGATAAATATCTATACGATAATAATCACATGATTACTTTTAATTGCTAAAGTATTAATATGATTTTCGATGACGCGATAATAAGAACTTTATCCAATTGAACATTTTAGTATAAAAAAATAAATATTTTTGCAAAATTGTCGGTATACAACATAGGCAACGTGATTTTAACTTAGTTAGAGTATATTTATAAAAAATCGATATATAAGAAAGGCCGGAACATATTATGAAATCTATTAATATTATATGAAAGTCATCCTTGGTTCATTTTTTTCATATATTATGTACATATTTTTACACTTTTAAATTCAAATATTTAGTTTTAGTCGAAAAATTTATTACACAATATCGAAGTTCTATTTTAAAATTTTGGTACTTTTTATCTTATAATACGAATTATTTTTTCACTCAACTTAAATTTTCACAAATATTTTGATCAATTTAAATTATGATTAGACGACCTTAATGACTCTGCATCTACATGATATCTAAGATCAAACTTTTTGGTTTCATCACAGGTTGATCTAAATATTTGTTATAACTCAATCATCTTATATTATGTTGATTATTTGACCAAAATTAAAAAAATGGTGGAAGAAGAGAAAATGTGATTTATCTAAATATATTTTTAAAGAAAATTCAAAATAACGTATAATATGTATAATATAATGGTTATGGTATGAGTTTAATTAGAGAATGTCAGTGATTCAATTCTCAACACTAATATAATTTCATGTACACTTTGCATAAATATAAAAGGAAATGTGTTTTTATAATTTTTAACATACATGAGCAAAATGTAAATTCATAGGTATTAAAATGATATATATCAATCATTTAAATTGGCAAAAGAGAATTGTAGATTATGCTCAAGCGATAAAAATATTTTTTTTGTAATTATATATGTTGTACAATATTCTATAAATAATATAAATCAATATTTATTTACTCTAAAATAAAAATAGAAAAATGGGAGAAGATGTGATTTATGTAATAAGAGTTTGAAAGTAAACTCAAAACAAAGTGTAACACAATGGTTGTGGTGCAAGTTTGAGTGTGAAAGATCGCAGGTTTAATTCTCAAGATTAACATAATTTAAGTTATTTTTTGCATAAACATTAAAGAAGTTATGTTTTTGTAATTTTTAACATACAAGAGCAAAATGTAAATTCATAGGTATTAAAATGACATATATCAATCATTTAAATCGGCAAAAGAGAATTGTAGATTATGCTCAAGCGATAAAAAATATTTTTTTGTAATTATATGTTGTACAATATTCTAGAAATAATATAAATAAATATTTATTTACTCTAAAAAAAATAAAAAAAAATGGGAGAAGATGTGATTTATGTAATAAGAGTTTAAAAGTAAACTCAAAACAAAGTGTAGCATAATGGTTGTGGTGCAAGTTTGAGTGTGGAAGGTCACAAGTCCAATTCTCAAGATTAATATAATTTAAGTTATTTTTTGCATAAACATTAAAGGAGTGATGTTTTTGTAATTTTTCAAAAAAATAGGGACAAAATCGTAACTTAACAGACATTAAAGTGTCACTTTTTGTCCTTGTGTTGTGGTTTAATATATAATAATAGATTGTTATTATTTGAATATTTTGGCTTAAACGCCTTATAATTGAATCATATTTAAGGGTAAGCGAATAGTCAAGAATCGAACCCATAACTTGGGACGACAAAAAATAAAATTCTAATATTTCTTTCAGTTTATGATAAATAAATAACCCTTGTTAGTAATTTGTTCAAACTTAAAGTAGTTATTAGTTACACAAATAAATATTTTTCAACTTAAAGTCAAAAATTATTTTAAGCCCCCAGGTTAAAGTTTAGAGCCCGTTTGGCAATATTTTAAGCTTAAAATGATATTTGACTTTAAGTTAAAAATAATTATATTTCTATAAAAAAAAAAAAGGTTTGTTTAATGTCTAGTTAGTACGTTTATGTTTTCTAATTTTATTTGATTGTTTATAATTTATATTTATTCAAATATAATATTAATATTTGACTCATTTTCCTTTAGAAATAATTAAGTTATGTTTTGTATTTATGAGCAATTGAACTTTAATTACTTTATTTTTTTAATATTTTTATCCTGATTATATATGAAATAAAATATAGCAAACCCAAGTGATAACATTTTCGTAAATTCGCGGTATTGATGACTTGCGTTCAAATTGGGCTCAACTCCCAGCTCTCATCATTTTTGGGCCTTTTGATTAGAGGATCTGATAAACGGATCGACTTTAGGCTGTTTTTTCTTCAAAGTAAAACTATTGCTGTGTTCTTTGAAGTTATAACAAAAGCATTTTGCATTTTTCCTTTTTTGGTAAATAACAAAAGCATAATTAGAAGAAGAAGAAAAGGAAGAGATAAAAAGTAGATATGATTGCCATTCGTGATAAATTTTGAAGCCTATGTGAATGTGACCGTTTAATAAAAGGCGAGAACAAGTAAATTAGACGCAACGCAATGTTGGAGGCTCAATATCTTAAATTTGATGTCATTTCAATTCCCGTAAACGGAAATACTTTAATACTAGTTTATATCCCGTGCGATGCACGATCTTCTTTAATATTTTCTTATTTTTTATTTAGATTTTAGTTATTATATATAATTTGATAAAATTTTAATATATATATATATATATATATATATATATTAGATTTATAAATCTAACAATATAATATTTAAATTTAATATATTATTGACGTAATCAATAGTAGTATTTTAGATATTAAAATATAAAATATTTTAAAATAACATATCTAATGATTCGTATTTTTGTACTCTTAAAAATCTAAAAATGAACTTAAGTGCAAATATCAAAATATGTGCTTGTTCAATATACCGAGTTTATTTGAATATACGATTACTTTTATTTTAATTAATTATCTCGTTTAAATTGAATGTTAAAAAAATTATAATAAACATGA
The DNA here is from genome assembly GCA_030848705.1 of Heracleum sosnowskyi. NCBI lineage: Eukaryota > Viridiplantae > Streptophyta > Magnoliopsida > Apiales > Apiaceae > Heracleum > Heracleum sosnowskyi. The sequence continues at coordinate 43,707,788 of CM061239.1, read as the reverse complement.
ATTTCATAAGTCTAATATAATAATATTACCAATATATCTATCTTTTGCCCGTGTTATTTTTAATTTGAACATGAGTTGTTTCAGTTAAAAAATATAAACAGGTAATATCCTTAAAAAGACAATTATTTACTTATTAACAATTATATAAAATTATATTAATTTTTTTATATATACGTCTGCATTACTTTTAGAAAATTAGTTGTTTAAGTTAGAAAATATAAAAGAGGTAATTTGTTTTAACCGAAAAGAATAACTTGTTATTTATTAATATTTATATAAAACAATATTACCATTGTATATTTATTTTGCATGTATTATATTTAGAAGATAAGTTGTTTTAGTTAGAAAATATAAAACACATAATGTGTTTTAGCCGTCGGTTATAAATATATAATAATATTATCATTTTATATATATATTGCCCATCTTATTTTTAAAAAATGATTTGTTTTAGTTAAATAGATATATGAAATAGGTAATATAATTTAGCTGAAAAAGGTAATTGGTTATCAATAACTTGGTTTCCATATATGTGTCCTATTTATAAGATGAGTTGTTTTAGGTAAAAAATATAAAAATAACGTGTTTTAGCTGAAAAAGGTAATCAGTTATAAATATATAATAATATTACCATATTATATATATATGTTGCCCGTTTTATTTTTAGAAGATGAGTTGGTTTGGTTTAAAAAATAAATATAAAATAGGTAATGTAGTGAAAAAAGGTAATTGGTTATTAATAAATTGATTATAGATAGGCCCGTGAATCGGCCCGTGAATCGGCCCAAATACCGACCGACCGACCGACGACCGACCAAAACTTTTAATGTTTCGTCTTTAATAATATAGTATAGATTAGAATCATTTTAATTAAATAATGTATTGCAGCAAAACTAAGATAACGTGCATAAATCTTGACCATTAAATATACAAAATCTACGACATAAGTTAGTACTAAGTTTTTTTTTTTTTTTTGACAAAATGCAATTTTATTACTCCATCAAATCATTTAAGATACATGTTTTAACATTGACCGGAATAGAAGTTCAATCAAATGTACGATCAGGATACATATGGGACACTCGAGCAAGCTCGTTAGTCGACATATTCGCAGACCACTTAATAAAATACAACTTAACGTTGTTAAGTTCACAAACTAACTTCCTGCATTCCATAATCACTTTGTCAAGCCTCTAACGCCTAAGTTTTAATCTAACATAAAATTTTAATTTGAACCTTATCCTCGTAAACTAATATGTCCACCATATCACATTTGACTTTTTGCTTAATCAACTAATTTCATACTTATATAAATTAACTAATGTATGGTCAAATTTAAGAGTTTCTTCTATTTTAATTTTTTTTTTATCGCATTTCCCTTGTATTTTTTTTATAGAAAAAAGTTGTTACACTACTGCATAACAAACAAGAAAGTTGTTACACCACACTCCGTTATCGGTCACCCAAGGGGTGTGTTAATTGTATTCAAACATGTGAATTTTTTAATGGTTTTAACGAAATAGGAGTATAATTCAATCTGACAAAAACAAAACCGTCTTAAATTAAAATAAATCCAACTAGGACCGTAATATAACAACCTCATTTGTGTACGTGGAATTCTAAATGATAAAAGTGCTCTGTGGACCCGCAGGCCCAATATAGATGGAGGGGGCCAATACTCAAAAGTTTTTACTTTATTAGAGCATCTTTAGTGGGAGAGAGTCTTTAGCTATAAAATCTAGGTGGCATGTGATATACATAATATGTAAAAAAAAAATTAGCACTTCAATGCATCAAATCTTTAGGTAAAATTATAGATAATTATGATTTGTTGGCCAAATTTATCGAATTTCTAAACCCCTTAGCAAAAATATACCCAATAAGAATTATAGCTAATCACATTGAAGTTCACCCCATTACCCTTATGCAAAATTTTTAACTATTTCCTATTTTAAATTTTTTTAGTCAATCAATATAGCTAATGTCATTGGAGATGCTCTTAGTTAATACTCCATCTGTCCTTGAGGGGGACGACACGGAGGTTAAGAAAAAGTGTAAATTAATAGGAAAAAGTAAAAAAAATGAGTAAAAGTGGTGGGATCAATCAATATTTAATGTATAAAGTAGGTATAGTGGAGGAAGTAGTGAATGTAATTGAATTTATATTATAAAATGTTAATATTTTTTGATATTTAAAAAAATAAGAAACATATATCAAAAAGAATTTTTTAAAAAAATGAGAGGAACAAATGGAGAGGGAGTAGTGGCAAAAAAATACACAGAATTGAGAATCCAAGGCAGATCGTTTCTTTAATCACTACTTATGTACTTGTATCTTGTAAGGAGTATCATTTTATAATTAAGACTTGTCAGCCATCCACACAACGTGGTTCCGTGAGTCATGTCATGTCATATCGTACTTCTTTCGTCCCATTTAAATTTACTTATTTGAATATTTTTGATAAAATTAAAATTTTATATTGTAAAGTTTTACAGTCTTTTTTTAAAAAAAATATACTATTATTTTTATGATCTTCGAAGAGATATGTGTGAGCTGAGCATTCCTTAATTCGGTAATCGAACCGAAATATAATTCGGTTACCGAATACTGAATAAGAAAAAAATCTATAACCGAATTAAGAATCGAAATAATTTCGGTTATTTACCGAACCGAATTAAATATTTCGGTTAAAACCGATTACCGAATTAAAAAACCGAATTAGAAATGAAAGTCTAAAGTAAACTCAAATGTGAAATGTTAACAGAACAGAATTCAGAATAAAAACATCTCCGAGACACTAGGCATGTTTAATACAAATAAGAAGCTAAATAGCTAATACATAAATAAGAAAATGCTTCTAGACTTGCTAGCAACACACTGCACACACACTGCACACACACTGACACAGTCACACAGGCCACAACAAGCAACTCAGAAACAACTAAACAAGACAGGCCACAGTAAGCAACTCAGCAACAAGCAGGCAGAAAGCTCTCAACAACCATCAACAACACAGAAATACACAATCAATCGATTCAATTACCTTTGATTCTTTGCAGTTAAAAAGAAATCGAATCAAAAGAACTAAAAAGAAAGGAAATGAATCGATTCAATTACCTTTGATTCTTTGCAGTTAAAAAAGGAAACGAATCGCCGAATCACAATCGTTGAATCGAGATTCGAGAGAGACGACAGCCGGCGGCCGGGGGGCTGTGCGCCTGTGCAATGCGAGAGATGGAGAGAGTGCGAGAGACAGAAAGAGACGTTGTGCTGTACTGTACTGCTGTGAATTGTAATTGTGACCTAAAAGTAAAACTAAGAAAGAAGTAAAGTAAAATAGTAAATATCTTAATATCTTATTAGTATTACTTATATAAATATAATATATATTATATATAATTCGATTAATTCGGTAATTTCGGTAATTCGATAAATGAAAAAACCGAAAAACCGAATAAGTCATATTTCTATAACCGAATTGAAACCGAATTATTTTGGTTCGGTTAAACAAACCGAATTATTTCGATTATTTCGGTTTGGTATTCGGTTAACCGAACCGAATGCTCAGCCCTAAAAATAAGTGTAAGACAGATTTTTGTATTTTTTTTCCTTATGATATTTTCTTTCCATAACATTGTTATTGTCATTTAGTATGAGAAATGTTTAAGGAACGTGATGGGAAAATATTATGTGGACGTCGAGGGGTAAAAAGTAAAAGTCAATAATAAAATAAACGAGGAAAGCAATGTAAGTATTGTTTACATTCCAAAATCCAAACCATAACTATTAAAATTATCACGTGCAAAATGTTCTTCAAATTAGTAAATATAGAGATTTATAAAGGATGATAGCCAACATTACCATAATTTTTGAAGTAGGTGATTTAAATCTTATACTTAAAAAATGTGATAAAAAATATCAACGAAATATATTTTTATCAACTTACTATCTCGAAAAACAATTTTGAGGACTAAATATCTTGAAATATGCTTTTAGCTAATACGCTTGTTAGAATTGGATATCTACCCCACCTGTTACATGACTGATTTTTTTCTAGAAAAAAACATATTTCATCAAAAAGCTAAAAAAATACTTCCTTCGTTCCGCTCAATTATTTACATTTAGGTTTGACACGAAAATTAAGAAAAATAGATAAAGTAGCAGAGAAAAGTAAAAAATAATTTAAAAAAAAGTGGTGGGACCAATCAATATTTAAGTATATAAAGTACTTCATTTGTCCCTAATTAGTTGTCATGTCAAATTGACCGACTAACATTTACGTGTTCTCATTATATAATTTACAAAATCTGAAAAATACATATTTAAGTAGATTAAATATACTTTTCAATGATATCATTTTTATTATACTTTTTATTTATATTTTATATGTAATATTTGGTCAAGATTTAGTCAACGATCATTCAAAAGTCAAATGTGAGTCATGACAACTAATTAGGGATGGATAGAGTAAGTAAAGTGGAGAAAAAAACAGTGGAAGTTAATATAAAAAATATAGAAGATGTAGTTAATTTTTATATTATATAATTTTAGTGGAAATAGTTAATTTTTATATTATATAACTTTACTATATTAGGAAAGTTTTGAAATTAAAAAATTGGAAAAAACATCCCAAAAATGAAAGTGTAAAAAAATAAATGAGATAGAGGGAATAACATTTTTTAAGATACATATTCCAAGAATTGTTATATGATGGGTAAAAATGATCAAAGTTTTGAGAATGACTAATTTTCTTACTTAACCTAAAAAAATGGTGTTTTTGTCATTTATAAATATACTAGCCTATAACCCGTGCAAGGCACGGGCCTTAAAAATAATAAACTAAAAAATTTAATGTGAACGGAAAATATTAAAATAAAATTAAAAATTAATATGATAAATTATAAAATGAGAAACTTAAATATTCATTGGAACATAAAAAAATATAAAAAAAAAAATACAAATGAGGTCGAGGAAGATAAATGAGGTATTATTAATATTATTTTATAATAAAATAATATTAATAATAAGGACAGATAGAAAATCTAACATGTTTTAATTAAAAAAAGTAATTGACCGTGATATTTTTAGAAGTGTTTTAATTAAACTAATTGTATTTATTAAAAAAATACGTTGACATGTTAAAATAAGTAACTTTTTTTAATAAGGACAAATAGAAAAGTTAACATATTTTAATTAAAAAAAAAGTAACTGCCCGTAATATTTTTAGATGTGTTTTAATTATATTAATTTTATGTGTTAAAAAAATACGTTCACTCGTTAAAATAGGTAAGTTTTTTTTAAATAATTAAAAGTATTAAAATAGGTTTTAAAATATATAAGTTGCACTTGATATTTTTGGAAAACAAAGATTTTAATGATAACAAATATAAAAGGTAATATATTTTAATTTAAAGGTAATTGCCCGTGATATTTTTGGAAAAGAAGTAGATTTTGTTAGAAAAAAATGTTTTAACTATAAAAGGCAATCAACTAGTTACTATTTTTATATTATTTTATTATTTATTAAATAGAGTATTAAAATAGGTTTTAAAATAAATAAGTAAGGATTGCACCTCATATTTTTGGAAAATAGGGATTTTAGTGATGATGTGTTTTAATTATATTAATTGTATTTGTTAAAAAAATACGTTCACTTGTTAAAATAGGTAAGTTTTTTTTAAATAATTAAAAATATTAAAATAAGTTTTAAAATATATAAGTAAGAGTTGCACTTGATATTTTTGGAAAATAGAGATTTTAGTGATAACAAATATAAAAGGTAATATATTTTAATTTAAAGGTAATTGCCCGTGATATTTTTGGAAAAAAAGTAGATTTTGTTAGAATATTTTTTTTTAAATTATAAAAGGCAATCAGCTAGTTAATATTTTTATATTATTTTATTATTTATTAAATAGAGTATTAAAATAGATTTTAAAATAAATAAGTAAGGATTGCACCTCATATTTTTGGAAAATAGAGATTTTAGTGATAACAAATATAAAAGATAATATGTTTTAATTTAAAGGTAATTGTCGTGATATTTTTGGAAAAGGAGTAGATTTTGTTAGATTTTTTTTTAATTATAAAAGGCAATCAGTTAGTTATTATTTTTATATTATTTTATTATATATTAAATAGAGTATTAAAATATGTTTTAAAATAAATAAGTAAGGATTGCAACTCATATTTTTTAAAAACATATATTTTAGTAATAACAAATATAAAAGGTAATATGTTTTAATTTAAAGATAATTGTAATGATATTTTTGGAAAATGAGTAGATTTTGTTAGAAAAACAATATTTTAATTATAAAAGCCAATCATCTAGTTACTATTTTGGTAACTTGACAATAATACAATTCCATTAAAGATTTGATTTGTAGTAGTTTTCGTTATCCTAAAAAGAAAGAAGTATATTTGTAGCAGTGTATCCTAAATTTAAACAAATTAGATCCCACATTTCCATTTTTTTATTAGATTTCAATATTATTTGATTTTTATGTAGTAAAATATAGTGAAATATTAATGTAGAATAAAACTTTCCCGAATTTTGATTATATTATTAATTTATTAATTAGAAAAAGTACCGAAAACCAAAAATCTACCGTTAACCGAAAACCAAAACTTTCAATGTTTCGGCTTTAATAATATAGTATAGATTTGTCTGGTTGTACTTGATAGATATTTTACCGATCAAAAAACCGGTAGGCAGACCTAACAATATACCATGTCATGTACTTGAATATAATGTTTTCGTGTATTTAAATGTAGAAGTGACCCGTTTTAAATTCGTATACTAAATTTCAAATACAAATCCGATTCGAAACATGTTATGTACTTTTTGTGTTGGGTCCGTGTACATTAAATAAATATATAAATTTAATTTAGTTAAAATTTATGTATAAAATAATTTTCTAATGTAAATTTTATGAAATATATATTAAATATGTATATTTACGTAAAATTCTACAAAAAATTGTAAATATGTATATTTTTTTATATAAATGTATATTTCTTGCATTAAAATATAATTATTTATTAATAGATATTTTTATTTCGTGTACTTTCGTGTCGTGTATCTAAAATGAAAACTCATATCTAAAATTAAATTTATTATATATTTTTGTGTTCGTGTATTTTAATATACCAAAAAATTAAACTCAAATATTAAATATTATGTTCTTTTTATATCGTATCGTATATTAAATTATCAGGTCTACTTATATGTATGCCCCTTTGTTTTTACGAGGCCTCCTCTCTTAAACTTATCTAGAAACTAAAAACTATTTCTCCAAGAAGTCACTTTTCCCAAGTGGGATTGAGTTTTGGAGTCAGTTGAGCAATCACTTTAAGTCGGATATTTTAATTTATTTGTAATTTTAAATTAAAAAATATTTATTTATGTAATAAATTAAAAAATGACTTCAAGTTAAAAAAACAATTTAAAATGAAATTTTTGTATGAATTACATTTTTTAAACAACTTACTAAAATGACTCTTACTGTTTTTTTTAACAAATTTAAAGTAAATTTGATTAATGTAAAAAAAATCCGGTCGAGACAAATCATTAACTAGCTATGCAATCAGGTTGAAAAACAAATAAATAAACTAAATAATTAATCATTTTATTTTCAAATTACTTAATATAAAAAATATAAAAATTCTTTGAATAAGAAAAAATTTGTACAATTAATATACTCTATAAATAAAAATGGACAGACGTGCCGGAAGAAACTACTACTACTACTATCTTGTTGCATAATTTGGCACGACATTGAATAGAACTCCTCTGACATCATTATATGATCCAATACTTAATTAATAACCATATTAATACATTTAAACTTAACTAATGAGAGTCGACCCCCTGCCACCATAGCCGCCGCCCTCCCCCTTCTTCTTCATCTACAGCTTCGTTTCCCCCATCAATCCATTCTCCAATCCTCCTCTCAATTATCTAAACCTTTTGTTCCAGTTTTTGTTCAATAAAAATCGAACCAAAACCAAATATCTGTAATTTATTTCTCAGATCTATCTTGATTTTGAGTTCGATTCTGCAAATAAAAAATACCTTTAGATTCAAATTCTCCTCCTTAACATCATACCAAAATTTGGTGTCATTATGAGGTATTTGAATTTTTGGTGTTAGTCTCGCCTATTGGCGTGTGTCCGCCTATTGACGTGTGTCTGACTTGTTACCCTTTTATTGAGATGTTAAGGTATGTTCTTTTGATGTTGGTATGTGTTTTGTTCCTCGTTACTTTGAAAATGATTTATGTGGTTTTGTGGGAGATCTGTAATTCGTGCATTGGATTTGGGCTGGTGTCGGATATTGCAAGAGCTTACTTTTCACAACTAAAATTTGTTCATCTTATGAGATCTTTCACCTACGGCATGTCTATAGCTGATTTTCGGCATGTAGATAGCTGGGGTGTGTCTGAACATTGGGCTATAGGTGGTGCGTACGTGAAGGTCATTTGTGATATTACTGGTTTCAGGATTGGTGCAGGGTTGATAGATCGGGAAGCCATTTTAATCTTTTCTAGTTCAAAGAATTTAGAAATTCATGATGTTAAACAGTCTGAAAACATAAGCGGCTATTTGTTTAGCTCGTTTATTTGTTTCTATTCAGGTTGTAGTGTCAGCTCAGGGTGTCCTGGCTGTGATTCCGTTGATGCAAGTTAATAAAATCTCTTTGTTTGTCAAAAAAAAATAAATATGATGCAATACTTAAAACTTAAATTTCTGTTATTGTACATATATGTACGATGAAATTTGTGCGTCTCCGCATTTAGACTCAAATTTAACACATTAATTTAATGACTAATGTGACCTTTGGTCCTTTACTAAGCAGAACCTCTGAATTATTTGATTCACGAAATGGTATTAATTTGAAATTAAAAATTGGGTTGAGATGGTATGAGGTTAATTTTTTTTTATAATATTATATGTTTAGTTCAGTTTTGTAATAATCTTTAAAATGATATTAAATTATACATTAAATTAATTTATTATATTATAAAAAATTTACAAAATTTTTATTGTTATTAATAACATTTGTTTGTATATAAAATAATTTTTAATATTTATAATAATTTTGTGCATGAAATTAATAAAATGATATATAATTGATACACATATATAACCGAACATTCCCTAAATTATGCTTAAAGTAGATTCCGTCATAATTAATCAATAATCACAAGTTTTTCTTTGTCAGGTCCAATAATCACCATGCAACAAATGACTTTAGATGTCTCAAATATGACGATACTCCTAGTATATTTCTCCGTATCTATTTAGTTGTCTTATTTTAATTTTCAGTGATTAAATTAATTATTTTTTTTATTAATATTTATGTGTTTTTATTTTATAATGTATAAAATTTGAACAATATATATTAAAATAGATTAAATGTACTTTCCAATCATATAATTTTTATTATATTTTTTGTTCATATAATATATGTAATATTTCGTCAGAATTTAGTAAAAAATATAATATAATCAATAGTTTTAGGTATAGTTATTAAAAATTATATATTTTAATTGAAATGTAACATATTTTAATTAGAATGAGAAATATGAAAGATTGGAAAATAAGTATTTTTAGATGTGTTTGTAATGTAATTTTTTTTATTTAAAAGACAATGTGTATTAATATAAGAGACAATTGAGAACTAACTATTATTTATTTCTTTATCAAATAGAATGATCGAGAATCAAATATTTAATGTTTTTAATTTAATATAATATTATAGATATAAATATATTAATTAATAAATAAATTTTTAAAAAGACGAATAACTTACCATTCGAGATTTGGTTCTGTTTGACATTGTTGTTACAAACAACAACAGTAATTTATTTATTTTCCTTGTGAAATCATGCGAAAAATTGGTTGATAAATTTTAAAAGCAACTCTTTTGAAAAGTATTTTTGACTAAAAAACTGTTTTTCAGCTTTTGTAAAAGTAACTATTGATTTCAATATTAAATTTCACCAAAATTATTATTTTTCTATATCATATCCCAAAGTATGAGTATCTTCAAAAATATTATCAAACATTTATGTCATTTTCATAACATCACTTTTTTTCAAAGGTAGAACAAATTTTAACAGCAATTTCAAACAATAAACATATAAAACTCGTTATAAATTAATTTTTGTTATTATGGGACAAAAATCCACGTAAGCTAATAACATCGAAATAGGCAAACACGGCATAGCAGATGTCGCCGTGTAGATAATCACTAATCATCTCCTGAAAATAACTCCTCTTTTAGTCGGCCCCACACAAAATATATTTTTATATTCATTAAATAATCTGAGTTGCCACTCCAAAGGCTTAAACAATGTGAACCCAAACCCACAAATTAATCAAAAAATTCATGCCAAAAGCCCCTCGGGGAGGGAACCCCTAAACGCAACACCTAATATACATACACATACACACACACACACAAGAATAATAAAGAAAAAAAGGGGTTGCTTGCACGATCTCTGAAGCAATACAAACATTGAGGTTTTTTTCTTCGTGGCTAAGCAGCTTCAAGAGGGTCAAGAAAGATCAGTTATATAAAAATACATTGAATAACAACAAGAACAAGGAGAAGAGTTAAGCGTTTCTTTTGCTTTTATTTTTAATTTCTTTATTTGTGTTTTCTTGATTTATTTAAAAAGCGTTTCTTTTTTCAAGATTGTTCTGTAAGTTGGTTTGATTTTCATTTTTTTTGTGTTCTGTCAAGTGGGGTTGTTGAAAGATTGGAACTTGATCATGGGTTTTGATCAATGTGTTTGATTTGTGTTGTGTTTGTTTTGAGCTAATTTATATTGTTGTTGTGTTTTGGAGGTTTTTACAGGAGAATAATCACTGTATGTCATTTTATTTATTTATTTATTTGAAAATTTTAATGTGGTTTATGTTTTGTAAATCTGTATTGGTTGGTGAAATTCAGGTGTAATGTGATATTGGTTGATATGTGCTTATAAGCTAAATAGGGATTGTTTGTTTAGGCACGAAAGTGTAATGTCAAAGATTTGCCTTGTAATGTGGGATTAGTTGAATTGTGTTTGAGCTAAATAGGGTTGTTTAGTTTGTTACGAAGGAGTAGACATGTTTGTTTTTTACCCTTTTGATGAACATGGTTTTTTGGAGCTCCTAGGTTTTTGTTACTCTAACCCGGATTATATTTACTGATTGGCCTGTGTTTTTATGATTGTATATCTATGAGATTGTGGTGATGGAATAGTGTGAAATGATGGGATTCTTGGCTTCGTATCAGCTTCGTGTGTATGTTTAGTTGTTGGTAAAACACAATTGTGAATCTGAGTAAATAAATTTGTGGAATGATGCTGAAATTTTAGCTATTTGTTACTGTGTTCCAAATACTAAGGATATATATGCAACTATGTATTCATTAAGCACTTAGGATCATGCATTTGTTTATAGGTAGAGCAATAATATTTCTTCGGCCTTCACCTAAACCAGGATTCTTTTATGATCAGAACTGAGGTTCTTTAATCCAATAGCTGTGGTGCGTAAGTATTGCTTATGTGCCATTGAGAAAACAGGTTAGGATTACCAGTTTATGTAATTGCATACTTTCCTTGTCCCCTTTCCTGTTATTCTGTAGATTTGCTGCACATTTGCAGTCTGGGAAAGAGTGAACACTTGGAAAAATATATATTCCTATTTGTTTCCTTCTATTTAATTCAAAATTTTGTCCGTCATACTTGAGGAATATTTGAATGTATATGCGTTAATACTCTCCGAGTTGCCTTCTCTTGTCAGTCCTATTGTAACACATCTTTTTTTTGTTATTTTTTCAGGGTCTTAAATACTCAACATCACTGTATCTCTCTTCCCTTTCCCATGGCCGAGGAAAAAAATGATATGCAGTTGAGCCCTGAGATAACCAAGCTTGATAAAACAAACCCAAGGAGGAACTCAACAGGTAAACCAGTTACTTTAAAAAGGAAACTAGACAATCTTTCTGATTTGCCAACAGCTTCAGTTGCTTCATGCCATGATGCAGGTATTGTGAAAAGAAGCTCTACAGCGAAGAGTAGTTCCCAAAACTATCTCAGAGCATCTACCGGTTCATGCCATGACTTCTGCAAGTATGGACGGCAACAGACTTTTGCAGTCCAGGCAAGAAATCCTAAACCAAAAAAAATGACACCTTCTCCTGGCAAGAAGAAGCAGACAGAACGCGAGGTTGTAGCGCAGAAATCAAAGCCATCAGCTTCGAAGCTGAAACCTTCTAGTGTTAAGGTTCAATCATCTAAGCAGAATTCAGGAAATGCAGTTCAGGGTGAGAGTAATAAAATATCGAAAGTCAAGCTGAAGCCTTCTTCCGTAGATACAGCACATTCACCTGAACCCCCTGAAATTATCAAACGAGAAATTATATTGCCATCAAAACAACTTGATGTTTCTCCTAAGCAAAATTCATCAGAGACTAAGATAAAGATGGACAAAAAGATGAAGACAACCCCCTTAAAATATTCATCAGGTCCAAAATCTAAGCCTCTGATGGTAAAGCCATCTCCTTCCTCGACGACTTCAGTGGGTACTAATGGAGCAAAGAAAACTTCTAGCAAGCCTGAAAAAGTAATAGGAACATCCAAAACAATAGTAAAGAAATTACCAGCAGCCCCAACTGCTTCACTTTCCCCTAAAACTTCCAACAGTAGGTCTGTGAACTTATATGCTAGAAAACACAGTAGTGCAAACCTGGTGTCTCCTCTAAAGGATCAAAAGAGGACTCAGAAAATTAAGTCGAAGCCTGATACTGAGAAGGTCCAGGAGAAAACCTTGCATGCTGTTGAGGCAGATACAGATGACAAAGTTATAATATCTTCCTCTCCATCACTACAATCACCGTCGTTATCCCTCCCAGACTCTCAGTTTTCAGCGTCTTATGAGGATGTTGCTGAGGATTCCAAGTATATTGATAAAGATATACAGCAGTCTGAATGTACTGACAGCGAAGATTTGGAGGAGTCTGAATACACTGAAAGTGAAGTTGATGGGTTTATTTCTGGAGACGATGAAACTGTAAACATCAATGAAGTTAGTAAGTTGAATGGTGAGAACAACCAGTGTGTCAAGGTAGCAAGAGTAATCCGTTCTGGAGATAAAGATGGTGCAATGGCAAGGTCAACATTTAGGAAGGGAAGAACAGTGGACCTACAAATTGTGCATAATGTTCCTAGGAGGCTCAAGTTTAGGCGGGGAAGAATACTGGGGGACAATGATGACAAGCATGCTGCTAGGAGAAGTTTCGAGAAGAGGGAACTCGACAATGATTCAAATGGCGCCAGCCCTGGTTCGGAAAAAGTAGTGCTGAGGCATCAGGATATGCAGGGGAAGAAAGATGCACAGGGTCTCTACAACAATGTCATTGAAGAAACAGCCAGTAAACTCGTAGAAAGCAGGAAGAGTAAGGTCAAGGCTTTGGTTGGTGCTTTTGAAACAGTAATCTCCCTCCAAGAGAGTAAACCTTCTATTCCAACAGTTACTTGAATGCAAATGAAAGTTTTCCTTACTTTACAAGCTTGTAATTTGTAGAGTACCAAAGCTTGCAGCGAGTTTACAGCTTGATGGGTTAAAAATAGAAAGCTTGAACGTGTGAATGTGTGCGGAGTCTAATTAGGCTATATCTGACTGATGCCGTGTTCTGATTTTTTTTCTTTTGGGCAGGGTTTTTAGACAAAATTGATGATGTTTACAGTGGGTTTTTATACAATTGTGACTACCTAGTTTGGAATAGGGCTGGAAAAAGAGTTTTTTTTTGTGCATCTCTTTTACCGTTTTAACATTGTGAGGTGTTTATGTATCTCTAAGTTGTGGAGAAATTTCTATAGGACATCTTTATAAATAACAAGGGCAAGACTTCGTACCCGAGTCCTTTGTGGAAAGCCCTGTGTACTTGGTACAACAATTTTTATAATTAATCTTGCTGTTTTGAGTCCAATTGTTCATAATTTTCCATGAGTTCAGTTAATGGCAGAACAATGGTGTATGGTTCTTGTGGATGATTAATTGACATCCAGTAGTTTTGAGAATGGTATGGAATCAAGTATAAAGATCATACCATCCTGTTGGCAAGTCCAAATCAACGTTTATAACGGGGAACTCGTGGAGACACATTTATGTTACTTGTGTAGCAGGGATGTAATACTTTGTAGGTCAATCTTTTTAAATGATATATTTTTTCCGTACATATCAATCGGCCGTCAGTCAGGTCCAAAACGTAATATGTAAATCAAATCGTCTCAGATCCAAGATGTGACATATAAATCGGACTAACTGAGCGGTAAAATCACACCAACGCCCTTCAACCTGGAATGTGGGAAACAGTCCCGGGAATCGAATTTTAAATGCTTTAATCAATAATCAATACTCTCATCAACTCAGTTATACGCTGGAAGACGCTTTGTAGGTCGATCTTAGTCACCTACTAAGCACAACTACTGGCACTCCATTATAGCATGTTACATCTTCCTGTAACAAAATATTCCTTTTGGATATTGTTACATGATGTTCAATTTAGATATCATAATAACTATTACTATTTTATCAATAGTATTAGAAAATAAAATTTTGCTTGTCAGATATTTTATAACAAATATTAGCATAAGGTGTTCGTCAAGTTCTAAGAACGAACAAATTGTGAGAATTAAATATTTTGCATTTGAACACCAAAAATATAACAATACACGAAAATATTTAATATTCAATAAACAATTATTGTTTTTCCAATTACAATCAATTATTTTTATTTGAGGAGAACATGATTCATAACATGAGTAATTAAGTATAGTCAATGGTGGAGTTAAGATTGCGAAACAATTAAATTAAAATAGTGATAAAGGTATCAAATTAGGTACAAAAATTATTATAAAATGACGTGTTATCGCTATGATGATATTATGGGGTGCTTTTATTGGATTATATCAATGTGAATATACGCGAGACCATTATATTTAATTGAATTATAACCAATCAAATATGACAAATAGCATTTTATAAATATTTTATTTACCTAATTTAATATTTCTAACATTTTTCATCAAATTAAAATTTCAAATTTTTTTCATCAATTTTAAAATTGATCCGGAAACTTAATAATAACCTACCCAGCCATAGTTGTGAACTTTTGTGATTACGTGATGATACTATCAAAATTCAAATTATCTACAAGTCTACACAACTAAAAAAGAAAAACTTTGTGAATAAAATAAAGGAAAAAAGAGAGTCAAGTTACATGAAAACCATGATTTAGTTGAAAATTTTGAGACCATTTACGTTCTGCAACTTAAATATATATTTTTGTAAATCTTATACTTACAGAACATTGGTATGCATATTACTTCATTATAAATGTTCTGCAAATAAGATATGTGCATAATATATTTATAAAATTAAAATTATCATCAAATTTGATGTTTTATAGACTTTACAAAATATTACTGAACATATATGATCTCCGAGTCTCTCCAACTAAATAGTGATCTTCACGAAACTTTACCCAAAAATAAGGATTGAATTGAAACTCATGTTAATCCTCATCAGAAACTGCCAAAACCCAGACAATTGTAATGGCAGAAATATCTATCTGCATCAAAGTTTTCAAAACTGACACATCACATTTACTTAGTAGCCCCACAAGCAGAAGCATGGTACCACAACTCAAATGCTGATATGTCTTAATTTCATTTGTCTGTCTCGGTCTACCATGTATGTGTTGTTGTGACATTAGCCTCTTTCTGTAAATAATAAACTACTCACCTATTAAGTATATTATTTATATAATATATTCTACTTGTAGATATAGACTACGAAACCCCTCTTTCTTCTTCACTGTTTAAATCTCTTCAAGTTTATCAATCAAACAAACCCTAGCTCTTTATTCAAGATTCTTCAAAGCTACAGTCTTTGCCATTTATTTTAAGGTTAAATTTTTCTTACTTTTCTGGGTTAAATTTCAAGATTCTTAGAACCCTTTTATTTGATTGTGTTGTAATTTGTAGGTGCTGTTGGAAACTGACTTTTTATGACTTGAGGTTTGTAAAGTTTTTAACTTTAATGTTTTTCTTATCTGATTCATTTGGGATGTTTTTTATTTTGGGATTTGAGTTGTGTTTGTTTGATTTTCTTGGGTTTAATAAGCTATGTTTTAATTGAATGTAGATGTTGATGCTCTTTGGTTGATTTTAGTTGCTTTTTTATTGTGTAATAAGTTCTGATATTGTCGGTTACTATTGTACCGGAAGAGATAAAAGGATTGAATTTGAAATTCCAGATAGTCATGTTAATGTTTAAGTTTCTTTTGTAATCTAAATTTATGCAAGTTATATGCTTTTGTTACAAATCACAGCTTATTTAGTTTTATATAACGCGAGCCAGGATGATTTCAAGTAAAGTAGAGGATGTAAGTTTATAACAATAATATTTACGTTTGTGTCATGCTTTGGTGTCTATACTTGAGATTTAAGAAGCTAAATAAAATTTTCAAGCTCTTTGCATAGTTGAGAATGTATTTATATATCTTAAAGTTCACACATTATCTTTACTTGTGGAAATGACATATCAACCTTATTGCGCACGCTGAGCGGAATTAGGTTTGCTTGTACCTTTTAATTAAAAAAAAATCTTATTCAACCTTTATATAGTTTTCTTTGTATGATAGCCAATAAATAAGACACTTTTTTTAAAAAAATAAAAACAACTTTGATGGTATTTCTTGAAACCATTGCTAAGAACTCAAAATGTTTATCAAATGACTTTCTTATTGATTCTTTAGTTTTGTGTTTACTTAGTAGTTACTTTCACGTGGAGCATGCATTAATTAAGAGGGGAAAGGGAAAAAACACAACACATGAGTACATAGCCTTGTGATCGAACCATGGCAATTTGTTGATATCGGGAAGCTAATACATAGCTTTGGCTAGTAGGTCTTCTGGAAAGAGTCACAGAACAAAACCAATTTATAGTTGTCTTGTCTTTGCTGCAGGGTACAAAAAATGTGCCAAACCTGTTTCTACCATCATTATTATACCTAAATGGAACTTTGAGCATTATCATAGGACCTTCTCTCCATCATATCTATCTACTCTGCTTAGTCACCTTCACCTAGTGACCTACTGTATCCTTGACCTCACTGATTTCTTCTTATGAGATGAACCTATAGTCTCTCAAACACAATTTTCAATACTTGATCAATTTGATAACATCAAAGGTTTTCTGCTAATATACTTACCTAGTGCTTTTGAAGTTGATCAAGTCTATTTTTTTTAAACTCTGCTCACGTCAGCGATTTATTTATTCATCTTCATCTGGTTAAAACTTAGTCCCTGTGAGTTGAGAATTCTTTTTGTGATATGATTGGTGTGTGTTAATTTCGTTTTATCAATATTCATCTAATGGGATCTTATTAGTGGCATACACTTGTTTGCAGGTTTTATGGTTACATTTTTTATATATGTGTAAAAAGTTAATTTTGTTAGCTTGTACAACAAAAATATAGTTGACTTATAGCTAGTTTGGGTGCTACTAATTACTAGGTACAACATGACGATAATGAAGGTGTATCGTTGTGTACACTCAGTGAGCTGTGTCTGCACAAAAGGACATCTAAGTGAAGAAGTTATTTTCTTACTACTTCAGCATTTAAACTGGAACCCTAAGATCATTGCAAGTCTTTCTCGTGTATGCAAATGGTTCGACGATCTGGCTAAGAGAGTACTGTGGAAGGAATTTTGCCGGACAAGAGCTCCAAAAATGATGCTTGATTTACAATCTAGTGGGAGTCACAGTATTGATGGGAACTGGAGGGCACTTGGGAAATTGCTTATATATTGCTCAGGATGTACCAAGGGTGGATTGTTTAACAGCACCCATATACCTGGTCACTTTGCGCATAGAACTCGGTTCTCTCGGACCTCAGGAAAAAGCTTTCTTTTACCTCAATGTAGATCAGATGTTTTGTACGTCTCCGACCCTTGTGAACATCTTGACCAAGGGGAAGAGGGAGATGTGGGGTTTTTCAGGGGCGTGTTCAAGTCGTTTGGAGTGTCAAAAGTTCGGAAGATGCTGATTGGAAGAGGGGCTAGACTTCATCCCACAGAAGTGTGTCCATATTGCAAGGCAAAACTGTGGAGCATGCTGCAAGCGAAGATGATACCACAAAGTGCTAGTTGCAGGCTAGGATCTTATGATGATGCGATTGAGTATTTCGTGTGTCTTAATGGACATGTTCTTGGAATTTGCACACTGTTGCCATTGTCTGATTCAGAAGAGGCATCTGACTAGTGATTGCTCAGTGGAAACAGGACATATGGTTGCACATGTAGGTACTCGGAGTCTGTTGTCAAATTAAGTCTAGCTCTACATACATGCAAGTAGATATTTCTGTGTGAGCTGATCTGATATTTATAATTTTAAAATCTGATCAACCATCTTCCTGATGGAAGTAGTTTTCATAGTCCTACTCAAGATAGAAATTCTGGTATATTTCCT
Organism: Heracleum sosnowskyi; assembly: GCA_030848705.1. Taxonomy (NCBI): domain Eukaryota; kingdom Viridiplantae; phylum Streptophyta; class Magnoliopsida; order Apiales; family Apiaceae; genus Heracleum; species Heracleum sosnowskyi. The sequence continues at coordinate 43,689,256 of CM061239.1, read as the reverse complement.
AGTTAGCTCAGATGTATGATTCTAAACATACTTAAGCTGCTTATCGTACTTGAATAACATATGTTTGGTTTTGCACCTCACATTTTTCCCTACATCATGTACTGCGAGCCCGGCTGAAATATTACATCTTTTAATTGAACAGGATTCAAGAGATTTAAGCTTTCATTTGTTTGTCGGGTGGAGGATCTGTGCAAGCGGGAGATAATGTGGAGTTGTATTAAACTTTAAAAACTACACTGTAAGGCTGTAACAGTCAGAGATGCCATGTAATTACAGCAAGTATGCTGTTATCCACCTGTTGCTGGCCGGGGGATTTTGAAGATTAGCTAATGTTTGGTTTCATCACTCATCACTGGACTTTTGTTGCCTGAAATGTGTGTTTATATACCGTATCAACTATGTGATAATTCAGGGTTTTGGTTTCTCATCAATCGCTGGGTTGTATGTATATATTTTACATAAAATCATTATTTTTATACTAGGCTATTTGTGAATTGGCAGTGAAGGCATTAGTAAAGGGCATATGAACAGTTTCTTAAGGCCTTAAAATTACTCGCTTTGAAAGATTATAGTAATCGATATCCAACACCCACCAGACTGTTTCTAATTTGATGCCTTTGCATTTGTACTTGTTTGGATACTTCATTACTTCATGTATAACCTTGCAGACCATGAGCTAAACAAGGATAGACTAAATAGGTACATCCGAACATGAGTTGCTCATCTTTACCTTTAAATAACTATTGGTCCCAGCATATTGATTGCTAGAACTACCTTATTTAACAAATTGTCATATATGTTCGCTCATAATTTACAAAATCCTAAACCAGATCAAAAAATTTGTTGCCAGAATACAAGTATTTTCAGCTGAAGTTGGCATGAGAACTTTAAAAATGTTATTGCAAGTGGCCTGGACCTCTAACAGTCTGTAACAAAGCTTCTGTTTTCTCTGCCATATTATCGGAATCAGAATCTAATCTTAAAAAAGCTAGCTATTTTTCAAGGAAGCTGACTATTGGAGAATGCTGTGACCTCTGTGTCTGTTTAGACTGTGAGTTCTTGCTTAAACGGTCGGTTGAGAATACAACAACGAAAGCAAAACTCAAAGCGAATAAACAAGAACAAGAAAATAAACGACAATCACACAATACAAAGATTTACATGGTTCGGAAATTCTTACTCCACAAGCCGCACTAATTTTGTATTGATCTCTCACATTATGTTGTGTTCTGTTGTGTTTTACAATTACATGAGACTATTTGTAAAAGAAAAAACCGGGTCTAAACTAATGAGAGTCTAATTCTGAAATTCTGAAATTACTAACTCTAATTAAAATTTAGATCTGGAAATTCTAACTCAAATCAGAAATCAATTCTGAAACCTGTTAGACTCCACAAACCCAACAATCTCCCACTTGAAGTCTGACCACATCTTCTCTTCACTCTTGTAAATCTAGATACTTCGATCAATAACTCTAACTAGTGCAGCACCTTCTCATCAATCAATTCTGAAGGTCAGTTGAAGCTATGCAAAACTTCAACTTTTCACTGGTAACCACCTTAGTCAACATATCTGCAAGATTCTTTGAACTAAGGATTTTTTTCAAGGACAAAATACCATTGCTAATCAACTCCCTCGTAAAGTGATATCTCAGCTGAATATGCTTTGTCCTAGCATGAAACACATGATTCTTCGCAAGATGAATGACACTCTGACTGTCGCTATAAAAGCACTGTCCTCCTGTTTCTTGCCCGACTTTTCAAGAAAATTCTTCAACCAAATCATCTCCTTGCTAGCTTCAGAGATAGCCATATATTCTGCTTCTGTGGTTGAAAGAACAACACTCTTTTGAAGTCGAGACATCCAACTAACTGCTGTGCCACCCAAAGTGAAAATATATCTCGTAGTACTTTTTCTTGTATCCAAGCATCCACCCAAATCTGCATCAGAGAACCCTTCAAAGATAACATCTTTCTTACTGAAACATAGTGTAACCTTGGATGTGCCTTTCAAGTAGCGTAACAACCACTTGACTGCTTCCCAATGCTCTTTTCCTGGATTAGACATGAACCTGCTAACAACTCCCACTGCATGAGCAATGTCTGGCCTTGTACACACCATAGCATACATCAAACTGCCAACTACAGATGCATACAAAACTTTAGCCATATCTTTCTTGCCTTCATCTGTTTTAGGTGACTGCTTCTTCGTGAGATTAAAGTGAGTTGCCAACGGTGTACTTCTGGTATTCGCATCCTAGACACTGAATTTCTACAATAATTTCTCAATATACTTCTCTTGAGATAATTTCAAAGTACCTTCAGATCTATCCCTTATGATGCTCATATCAAGTATCTATTTTGCTGCACCCACATCCTTCATCTCAAACTCTTTAGACATCTGTCTCTTTAGCCTGTTGATTTCCCTCATGTTTGATCCTGCTATCAACATGTCATCAACATACAACAACAATATGATATAAGATGAATCAAACTGTTTAAAGTAAAAAAATGATCCATAGCACTCCTCGTGTACCCATTCTTCATCATAAAGCTGTCAAACTTCAAGTACCATTGTCTTGGTGCTTGCTTCAAACCATATAAGCTTTTTATAAGCTTGCAAACCAAGTTTTCTTTTCCAGCTACCTGAAATCCTTCTGGTTGAACCATGTAGATGTCTTCATCAAGATCACCATGTAAGAATGCGATCTTAACATCTAGTTGCTCTAGATGTAACTCCTCTGCAACCATAATGTTTAGCACAAGTCTAACAGTAGTCATCTTAACAACCGGAGAAAATATATCAGTATAGTCAATACCCTTTTTCTGTTGATATCCCTTGACTATTAACCTTGCCTTGTACCTTTTGCTGCCATCAGGTTCTTCTTTGATCCTGAACACCCACTTATTCTGTAAAACCTTCTTTCCTGCTGGTAATTTTGTTAAAGACCAAGTCTCATTCTTCTCAAGAGAATTCATCTCTTCTTCCATGGCTGATTTCCACTTAACTGAATTATCCACCTGAACTTCCTCTGAGTAACACTGAGGCTCTCCGTCCTCGGTCAATAACATGTAATATGTTGAAGGAGAAAATCTTTGTGGCGGCCTCACAGTTCTGCTAGATCTTCTTACCTCAGCCCGTGGAGTAACTGAACCTGTCTCATCAACATTCCCAGAACTCCCACAATTTCCTGCAAGATCTTATTCAGTAATATCTTCAAGCACTGCTTTCTCTTTTTCAGGTTGTTCCTTTGTAAACTCAGAATCGACTGCAAGCTTATCCTTGTACACTGTATTTCCATTAAAAGTAACATCTCTACTTCTAACGACCTTCTTCGTCAGTTCATCCCAGAAACGGTAACCCATATCATCTGAGCCATAACCAATGAAGATACACTTCTTTGCTTTCGGATCAAGCCTGTCTCTGTCAGAATCTTTAGCACGCACATAAGAAACACAACCAAAAACTCGTAAGTGTGAAAGATTTACCTCTTTTTTCTGCCACTCTTCTTCAGGAATCTTGAACTCCGAAAGGAACTGAAGGTCTGTTTATGAGATACGCTGATGTGCTAACTGCATCTGCCCAAAAAGTCTTCGGCAACCCTGCATGTAACCTCATACTCTTGGCCCTCTCATTCAAGGTTCTATTAATGCGCTCTGCAACACCATTCTGCTGCGGTGTCTCTGGAATAATTTTAATCATTCTAATCCCGTACTCTGCGCAATAGCTTTTAAACTCATCACGACTATACTCACCACAATTATCTGACATCAAACTCTTAACCTTTAAACCGGTATGGTTTTCAACTTCAGTCTTCCACTTCTTGAAAGTATCAAACACATCTGATTTTTTCTTCAAAAAATAAATCAATACCTTTCTAGTGGAATCATCAATGAAAGTGACATAGTAGCGAGATCCTCCCAATGACGCAACTGTTGTTGGACCATATACATCTGTATGAACTAGCTCTAACTTCTTAGCTTTGGGGGTCCTCCCTGATTTTGCAAAAGTAACTCGTTTCTGCTTTCCAAGAACACATGGCTCACAGAACCCAACTTCCACATTCTTCAGCTCTGGAATCTTCCCCTTCGAAGTTAACAACTTCATACCCTTTTCACTCATATGACCAAGTCTTTGGTGCCACAAAGTTGAAGACCCAATCTCATCAACAACTGCATTTGCTTCATAGCTAGATTGTTCAACTATGTACAAAGTCCCCTTCTTCTCTCCTCGAGCAACAACTAGATTCCCTTTATAACCTTCCACTGTCTGTTTCTGAAAGAAACTCGATACCCTTCCTTATATAACCGACCCACAGATATCAACATCTTCTTAGGTCCAGGAATGTACATTACATCTTTCAACATCCAGCTAGTCCCCAAAGAGGTCTTGAGATTAATATCTCCCATGTCGCAATATCCAAAGTCTCATCATCAACAAGACGAACTTTACCAAAATTTCCAAGTCTGAAATTTAACATCAAATCCTTGCAAGGGGTCGCATGGAATGATGCACCAGAATCCATAACCCATGATTCAACCGAACATTCAACACAAAAAATCAAAGCATCGTCGCTCACCACTTCTTCAACTACATTAGCTGAATTATCCTCTTTCTTATTTTCTTTAGGAGCTGTAGGAGTCGTACACTAATTTCTGAAGTGACCCTTTTTCTGACAATTCCAACATACAATCTCCTTGCGATCTTTGGATTGTCCTCTTTTTTGTGACTTCGATCTACTACGCCCTTGATTCTGCCCCCTCTCGGACTTTCTGCCTCTTCTCTCAGTACTCAATAAGGAACCTGATGACTCTCCTAAGTTTCTCCTACGAATATCTTCTCCAAGAATCGAATCTCGAACTCCATTAAAAGTCATCTTACCGCTCCCAGATGAATTACTAATAGCAAGTAACGAGGATACCAACAACAAGGCTTGTACTTCATCATCGAATTTAATATCCACTGATGCCAATCTTGATAGGATAGAATTAAATTCGTTCACATGATCAGCAACACAGTCACCTTCATTCAATCTCGCGGCAAACAACAAATGACACAAATACACCTTATTCGAAGCAGATGGCTTCTCAAACATATTTGTTAACGCCTTGATCTATCCATGAGTTATCGTTTCCTTGACGATATTGTAAGCAACGTTCTTCGCCAAAGTCAATCTGACAACACCCAGAGCCTGCCTATCCAATAGCTTTCATTCAGTCTCATCCATCTTATCTGGCTTCTTCTCTTCTAGCGGTTGGCACTACGCCATAAGTGCTCATATGCAATGCTTTTTGTGAGGGTTGCAAGCAAAGCGTTGCAAAAGCTATACTTACTTTTGGTCTTCTGCAACACTACTCAAAAAGTATTGCATTTAATGTGAAGGTACCGTTGCAGAGTGAATGCTAGTGTTGTGACGTGCAACACCATTAAAAAGCGTTGCATTATAGTACAATATTTTTAGAATTATGAAAAATATACATATTATCAAAATATATATAATGACTTCAAATTTTAATCTTCTTTTACGTTAAAGTTTGAAAAATAATATATTTTAAAATTAAAATTATTTTTACATTTGTTATGTATAAATATCTAATATATTCTTATTTTTTCCAGATTTTAAAATTTTAAAACTAAAGAATATATATATATATATATATATATATATATATATATATAACATAAAAAACAACATGCTCAGTCCCCAACATAACCAGTCCCTAGGTGAAAATTTTGGGGGGATATTTTCCGCCTTAACAAAAAATTCAGACAAAAAAACACTTGCTCCCCCAAATCGCTAACACTTTCCCCCCAAACCCATCTATCTCTCTCGACAAACCTCCCCGTCTCTCACTTTCTGTGTCTCTCGTCAATTCAGTTTCAATTTCAAACTGGTAGTTGAATACACATTTCTCCTTTCGGATTATTGGTATTTCATTCTCGGGTTAATTAGGGTTTCGATTTTGGGGCTTTCATTCTCGGCTTTAATTAGGGCTTCAACTTTGGGTCTTTTGTTTTCAGGTTTGAACTGGATTTGTAATTCAAGGTTTTTTATTAAGATGTTTGGGGTTTTTTCATATTTAAAGTTTTGTGTTTGGGCTTGTATTTTTAATTATATGTCAAACTTGTATTTTTGTGTATATTTTTTATTTGATTTTTGTTTGTGGTCAATTTTATGATGATTCTTGAGTTGTATTTTGTAATCGTAGTTTTCTGGCTTGGTGTTGATGTAATATTTTCCTTGAAATATGAGAGATCAAAGACGAGAACTGATGTAGTTGTTTTCCGTTTGATTAGAGTTTTAGCAGATGTAGTGCTTAAAAACATTATGGTATCTGATCTGAGTGTATAATCATTGTTTAAATTCAAGGAAAACCAACAGAGGGAAGATAAATATTCTTTTAAGTTTGATTTTTAGACGTACATTGTAGCGTTATCAATTCATCTTCTATATGTTATTGTTGTACCAGAACAATCTAGGATCTTTCTGGTTTTGCTTATTGGTAGCAGAAACTTGTAAGCAGGTATGTGTATGTGGTGGAAGAACATGTCCTCTGATTAACTCTTATCTGTGCAACAATCCAGTAAAATTTTATGGTGCCGAACAATCGTTTTGTCTACTGCAGCTGCTGTTTTTTTAATGTTATTTTTAGTGTTAATGAAATTTAATTTAAAAATAATTAATATAATATTTGTGTTGTTTTTCTTGCCCTATATGTATCTCGTATTTATGCTAATCTCAGGAGTCAAGTTACTGCGAATGGTGTCTGTAATGTATCTTCTCAAGATGTCAAGGTTTTGTTGTGCGATAAGATTCTAGCTAAAGTGTGGGCATTTGGGACTTCTTCTATCTCACTCTGGTACAGATTCACTTCATGCTCCCTGAAATTAATATAGTTGTTTTATGGAATCTACAAACATCTGTCATTTTAATAGTAAATGGTGATTAGTTTTTTCTAGTACTTAATTTTTCAATTAATTAAATGTTTAAAAACAAAAAAAATAATAAACTATATGCCTAGTTTCTTGATAATTTTGAAAGAAACTTCAAATCAGACCTAATTATCCTGATAGTCGGTGAACTGCAGGGATGCTCGCACAAGGGAACTTTTAAAACAGCTTTACAATATTGCAGCTTTCCATGTTTAAAACAGCTTTACAATATTGCAACTTTACAATATTGCACAAGGGAATTTAGAACAACTTTCCTCTCTTTTTGGCTCTGTTTACAATATTGCAGACATGTTCACTCTGCCTCTTTTTCCCTTCATATAAAGAAACTGGTAGCAGATATAGCTAATCATCCAGTTTTATAGAGGCGTATCTTAAATTTTTCTACATGGTGATATGATGATTAGCTATATCTTGCGATGTTATAAGAGCCCTTTAATCTGTCAGAAGAGCAAATATTTAATTCAGGCGTCTATAGACTAGTGGAGAAGGGTAGAACTGTTATATGCAACTTTAGAGTCTGAACTTTTTGCTTGTAAGCTGGGATGTAGCTGATATTACCTTGTTGAATTTCTGAAGCCGCTAAGGTCAGGGATGAAGTTTTAGAAGTGTACTGCTGTAACTAATTAGTATAACTTTTTATTAAATTATTAGAATGGGTTAAATAAATAGGGTATGGAGTTTTACCCAATTTGATATAGTTGTGGATTATTTTATAGTAATAGATATCTGTTAGGAGCATGTTCCTTTTTCTATAGATTTCACTTTGCTTCTGTCAGTATCACATAGGATCTCTGTATATAGTGTCAGTAACACACTTCATAACAGATCATGTTGGTTTGTAAAGTTCATTAATGCTCAGTTGGAGTTTAGGAGTCTTTAGAAATTGCAAGTATTTTGATGCTCAGTCGCTTTAGGCCAAGTTGTAATATGTGTCGTTATTCTGTTAAAAATTTAGACGGAGTTTGAACCTGATGAGATTTATTCTATAGGTGGATATGCACGCATTGAGGCAAATGGGAGACCGTGACTTGAAAGAACTTGGAGTACCTATGGTATGCTATTTTTTTACCTTAAAGTTTGAACTTTAAAATGCAGCTGTATTTAGTGTTTGCACGTGCCTTCATACTACTTCGTATGTTACATAAAAGCTTGAAATCTACTCTACGTGATTAGCGTTGTGTTGACTGAGGGAATAACAATTTGCATAGTCCACGTTGAAATACATAATTTCTGTTTCAATCTTGCTTATAGGCTTTTTATGTGTTTTGAAGCTATAAATAATTTTCATTGTGGAAAATATTTTACAGTTATTTACTTCTAGTAAGATCTCGATTATTAGAGGACATCAGCAGATTATAAAACAGTCAATCACTATAGCCTTTAGATGTTTGACATTATGATATTGTTTTGTCAGTGTACTGCACTTTTAGAAAATATCTCAGTTGACTAAAAAAACCTTTGTCATGATGGGAATTGATGATTTACATCACTTGCTATGTCAAAATCTTATATATGTTAAGGATACTTTCTTTGCTTTGCTGTTCACCTATTATGTACTATATACTGTGAGAGGCAAAAGGAAACTTGAAATTCTAAACTTTTTATGTATAAATCTTATATAGGTTAAGAAAATATAGTGGTCCATGTGTCACATTAGAAACTTCATTGATATTTGTCCTGCTGGAAACAAAGAAATCAGGTAGATGTCAGAATGAGTTTTTGTTATCAAGATGTACTGTCATCTGTAAAGGTTGAATAAGTGTGGGACGAAATAAGTTAGTCTTGGACTTTTTCACTAGTAAAATTAACATACATAGTGGTTTCCAAAAATGAAATTGTGTCTTTAGTTTGTTCATAAGAGCATAGATGATATCAAAGTAGCAAGTCAATGAACACCCTAGGTGACCTGTCAGAAAATTCTAGTTAGGAACTTCTAGCAATATAATAAGTAGCTTTAACAAAAATTGACCAGAAATAAGGTCTCAGTGAAAGGAATAAATTTGCAATTTTGAAGTTTTTTTTTTAATTTCTTGCTTGTCATATTAGTACCCAATTCTTTGCTTAAATGTAGAAGTGAGAATTTCAGAAATCAGAATATTGGAACTTTGTTGTGTACAATAGTCTTAGACTTAGACTATCACTAAAGAGGAAGGTACAGTATGAATATTGCACATGGGAACTGCAATATTGAACTTTTAAAAAGCTTTACATGTCTGCAATATCGCTGCAATATCGCTATGTGTTTCAGGTTGGCATCCCAGTGCTTCTCGACTGGATTGGTCATTTCACGATGTTGGGATACTACACATTTCACGATGCTGGGATTTTGGATGCTGGGATTTTGGGGACAAGATTATTTGTATTATTTAAATTTTTTGTGATTAAGTTAGGTATTTAGTATGTTGTTAGATGCCTTGGTTGTTTTGGATTGGTTTTAGGATGTTTTGGATGTAATTCTGAATGTTTTGAATGGTATTTATGTATGTACAAAACTAATATTGCAATTTTTTTATTAAAGTGTTGCATTTCCTTATTTAATGTTGCATTTCAAGAAAATGGTATTGAATTATAGAATCTAATGGTGTTGCATTAGTAAATATACTGTTGCATTAAAAAAATTACTATTTCAAAAGACAATGAAAAGCGTTGCATTATGGCATGTGGGCCCCACTATTGACCTGGCACGCATGCCCCATTACTGACGTGGCATTTTAGTGGGCCCCACTGTTGACGTGGCATGATAGTGGGCCTTGTGTTTAAGGCAACACTCATTGGTGTTGCATTTCCTTGATTTTGGTGTTGCAATATACTTATAATGCAATACTTCTCTCCGTTGCAGTAGCTGACCAAAAGTGTTGCATTACATATCAAAGGCCACGCCCGCGGATGCAACGGCCGTTTGGTGTTGCATTTTTGAAAAAAAAGATTAATGCAACGCTTTTTTGGTCTATAGCAACTGTAAAAAAGCATTGCATATGACCACTTATGGCGTAGTGTGGTGTAGCTTTTTTTGATACAAATAATCTTCAATTTGCATATTCCAATATCCAAAATCTTTGCCATCAAATTTTTCGATCTTTACTTTCCCTTCTTCTATCATCGCTCCCACTCGCCTGAAAACCTAGGCTCTGATACCAGTTGTTGAGTATACAACAACGAAAACAAAACCCAAAGCGAATAAACAAGAACAAGAAAATAAATGACAATCATACAAGACAAAGATTTACGTGGTTCGGAAATTCCTACTCCACAAGCCACACTAATTTTTTATTGATCTCTCACATTATGATGTGTTCTGTTGTGTTTTACAATTACATGAGACTATTTATAAGAGAAAAAAATGGACCTAAACTAATCAAAGTCTAATTCTGAAATTCTGAAATTACTAACTTTAATTAGAATTTAGATCTGGAAATTCTAACTCAAATCAAAAACCAATTCTGAAACCTGTTAGACTCCACAAACCCAACACTGTCCCCTCGAGATCCCCTTCACAAGTTCATTCTTCACATTTTGTTGGATCACTTGCTTCACTGATCTGGCACCACATATGTATGATCATACTTGAGACTTTCTAGGAGTTGTTAGCAGAATCCATGACTTGAAGCTTCATCTTCTGATCTACTATCCATCTACTATCCTTTATGAACATGTTCCAACTGCAATACACGAGTTGAATATAAGTTTTTCGAAATGCATATATTAAAGACACAAGATGTTATTGTATCGAATAAAGCTTAGGTTTGAAAATGCGAGGATGTAAAAACATATATTGTTTCTAAAGTAGTCTTGCCTCTAGGACCCCTTAGGTTCTGAATAATAGACATTAATACTCGAATTTGCAATTGAAGACAATTAAAAAATTGGGGTGCAAACACCAACTTGATATTTATCTATATACTAACAATATTGTGATCCGATCACACAATGAAGAGGCTGAAACACCACACACTCATCAACCCGATTCATGAACTCTGGGTAGAAAACTAATTTAGCGTCTTCCGTAACCCTTAGCTTCATGGTATCATAAGCTGTCTCTTTAAATAGGAGTCATCATCTACATTGTGAATCCACATTCGAAGTCATAATGATGACGATGTTGGTGAAACTCACAGTTCGAACATTGTGTGTCAGTGAGTGTTGGGCTGCAAGCGAGCCTTAACTCCACCATTAGTATGATATTGTCCGTTTTGGGATGAGCCTGCACAGATTTGTTTTTGGATATATCCCAAAAGACCTCATACTAATGGAGTTTATTGGTTGCTTATATCCAAGAGAATTATTTCTTCTCTTATTGACGTGGTACTTGGGTTGATACCACCCAACAATGACTCTACATAGATGTGAAGTTCTAGGGTAAATACTCTTGATATTGTTATTGAAATCTGGGAAATAAGCCAAAATTTGAGAGATAAAGAAAATGTAGGTGTCTGAGTTGAGATTAGAGGAATCAATCTCTCCCAAAACAAGGATTGGGAGGGGTTTTGGAGTGAAAATGCTCCTTTGTTTATGTCTATCATGGTTTCGACTGTGTTTGAAGCGTTGAGCAATCAAATTGAATAGTTTTGATAGCTTTGCCATTTAGGATTTTACAATTTCAAACTGTATCACTAACTATATATATGTAGGGTTTTAGAATTTCATATTGTTTTGTTTACTATGTATAGGTGTAGAGCATTATAATGTATTTGGGCTCAGATTTTATTAGTAGACCTTAAATATAAAATGGGAATGAGCCTTGTCCATGATACTTGGGTTATAAACCATTTACAGTTAGTTTTATTACTTTAACTGAGCAATAGAGATTTGAAGTGGTGTGTTAAAGTAACAAGATGACACAAAGAAATTGATGAAGCTAAGAAGATGGTTTGTGTTAGAGAGAGCGAGAGAGAAATACTAGAGAAGATAAAAATGAAGAGCTGATCACAATACACAAAGAGAAACAAAAAATTGAAGTTGAAAGATTTACACCCACTAACAAATCCACAAAGGTACGATTATGAATTTTTTACTAATTAATTTTTCCATATTACGAATTCCAGTTTGCATATTTGCGAAACAATTAGCATTAATATTTATTTTTCCTAATTATATTTTCAATTCCTAACATTTAATATTTGTAAAACAAGTATTGCTTAGTTAAAGTAATAAGACTAACCGTAAATGATTTATAACCCAAGTTTTATGAATGTACCATAGATAAGGCCCATTCACATTTCATATTTAAGGCCTACTAATAAAATCTGAGCACAGATACATTACACTGCTCTGCACCTATACATAGTAAACGAAACCGTATGAAATTTTGAAACCCTACATATATATATATAGGCAAATGCTCAAATGAGACCCCCACTTAATATGAGAATTGAGACTAAATCTCAGCCACATATCATTTATACTTGCATTAAATCTCACCCACATGTTTTAGATCTAACAACTTATCACTTTCGTCTCTCTTATCTATTACTACTGCTAACTTCATTTTTCTAACCTTTTTTACACATTATCCATGTGTGTCTCTTCACCAATTAAAATACATAAATCTATTCATCATCTTTCTCCACACATCTCTCTCGACCTCTAATCATTCTTCTCCGTCGTCGGAATCTCCCCACACCTCGTTTTCACCTTCGTCAACAATATTATCATTTCTGGAGCAAGATTCTCCGTTAAGGTACTTGATTCTCTATTCTCCTATGTCATCATCATCCAATTCTTACGATTCTTCTCCAAAACCATTTCCAGATTTGATGGCGGCATAAAGCACGAAATTGATAGTACGATGGAATCGAATAGAATGGAACAACATCGTCAACTGAAACGAGTGAGGAATAGAAGTATGAGTAGTCTTGCTAGTAATCATCAACGCAATTCATAATTTGTGTATACAAATCACCATTTTTAAATACAAATCACTTTTTTTTAGTACAAATCACCTTTTTATTTGGTGATTTGTATAAATATAATTTGCGATTTTTATACAAAAATTGGTGATGTTAGTTTAAATTTTAGTGATTTGTTTTCGAATTTGGTGATTTTACAGTTATTACAGGTAGTGGTGGTGATAATTTAAATTTTTGTGATTTGATTTTATATTTAGTAATTCTGGTAATGGTGTTGGTGTTGTAATGGTGCGGGTGGTGTAATGGTGCGGGTGGTGCAATGATAGTGCCATGGTTGACGTTGTGATATGCTGGTGTAGTGGTGACGGGGCGATGATGGTTGTAATGATGGTGATGTGATGGAGTTGATCGGAGTGATGTCATCGGAGTTGTATGGTGTTGGTCAGAACGACGTTACAGGAGTAACATGTATGTATTATAGTTTGTAACTATCCATCTAGTTCAATTTTATTACAAAATTGCCACTGAGGGTCTCAGTTCTCATTATAGCAAGGTCTCATTAGAGCAGCTCCCTAATACTATTATATCAATACTATTATATAATAGACGAAATATTAAAAGTTTGGTTGGTCGGTATGGTACGTTGTGATTTTACTTAATTGCTCACATTAACTGTACTTCGTATTTTTACTTAATTAACCTTACTTATTTATAGAAATATATTACTAAATAATAATATTACCTATTTATAACCAATTACCTTTTTCACCCAAAATACATTATTTTTTTTCTATTTTTTCTAACAAATTCTCCTACTTTTTCAAATATATCACGGACAATTACCTTTTTTAACTAAAACATGTTAATTTTTCTATTTTTCGTTACTAAACCCCCTCCCTTTCCAAAAATATCACGGACAAACCTTTAGTTATTTATTTTTAAACCTATTTTAATATTATAATTATTTTTTAAAAGTTTACCTATTTTAACATGTCTACTTATTTTTCTTAACAAATGCAATTACTAAAAATATTAAAATATAAATAATCAAATACCTATTTATAACCAATTAACTTTTCAGCTAAAACACATTATATATTTTTTCTAACAAAGCCCCTCATTTTCTAAATATATCACGGGAAATTGCCTTTTACAATTTAATTTTTCTATTGTTCTCACTAAAATCCGTTCTTTTCCAAAAATATCACAGGAAACCCTTTACTTATTTATTTTAAAACATATTTAAATACTTTTAATTATTAAATTTTAAAATCTCATTTTCCAAAAATATCACGGACATTTACTTTTTTAAACTAAATATATGTTACGTTTTTTTATTTTTTCTTAATAAAACTTCTCATTTTCCAAAAATATAACGGGCAAACCCATACTATTATGGATTAAAAAACGTGCTTTGTGAATTAAATGCTAGGGTTTGTGAGCGTTCAAGCTTTAATGGCTGCTCTTATGTTTCGAGACTAAATCGGTCCTCACATGATGCCTACGTATCTCTGCTGTATAGAGAATCAAGCCAATAAAACGTAGTTCTAGAATGAAGGACGAGGGTCCTTATATAGGCGTCAGGAGCCTTGTATTTAGAGTCAGTTTAGGAGACTTAACGGATAAGTCTCGTTATTGATAACTGATAAGGAGTGCATTACTTGGCAGACAAGTATTATCCTTATCTGATAAGTGCTGTGACTCATCATATTATTTGATTGGGATTCTGGATCCTTATATGAAGATATTACTTCGATTTGGTCTCTATTTATGATATGTATATTTCCCCTATTTATTAATTACGAAATTAATGAATAATTAGGGTTTCGGGCCTTTTGTCGGGCCTAATTCTTGGACCAAACTAGGTCTAATTAATATATCATTAATTATTTCTAGGGTTATATTTCAGCCCATATCATTTGCCCCCCAACTTCTGGGAAAATACCCTTGGGATTTTTGTAGAAGTTATCGCATTTTTTCCTGAATTTTTCCATTTTTTCAGAGCATTTTCGACCAGGAATACATGCCATTTTCGACCAGAATTCTAGGTCATTTTCGACCAGAAATTCAACCAGGACTGGGGTGAGGTCGAACGTTTCGACCAGGAATTTTAGTACAAATTCGACCAGGATCTTTCGACCTCACTCAGTATATTTTCGACCTCATTTTTGTAGTCGTTCTCGACTAGGAAGTGGGGTGAGGTCGAACACGTCGACCTCAATTTCCAGTGCAAATTCGACCTCGATTCTTCGAGCTCGTTTTAACTGCTTCTCGACCTCAAATCTGGTTTGGGATTTCGACCTCAAGTGGGATGAGGTCGAACCCTTCGACCAGGATTTTTAGTTCAATTTCGACTTCGTTTTTTCGAGCTCAACCCCAATCTTTTTTGACCAGGATTTTCGAACAGGACTCAAATCATTTTCGAACTCAAATAGGAATGAGGTCGGGACCTGCGCCCTGGTTTTTCAATGTAATTTCGACCTCGATTTGTCGACTTCAATTAGGGTCTTTTTCGACCTCAATTTTTCTGTTCAATTTCGACCTCAATTTACCGTGAGATCGAATGGTTCGATTTCATTTTTCAGTTTATTTTCGAACTCAATTTTTTGAGCTCAACTTAGAGTTTATTTCCAACTTAATTATGAGTTAGAATTTTTCCAGCCTTTTAACTTATTGTTGGGCCTTCATTTTCTTGGGCCCTAATCATATTGGGCCTCGTACCTTTCTTAGGGCCAATCCCAGGGTCTTGACCCCTATTTGGGCTTCGATCCTTTATTAATATTAGGCTTAATTTCCTTGAGACTCGTTTATATTGAGTTTTTTCTGTCATGTTGGGCCTTGAACTCTTTTGGGTTCACTTTATGGGCCTTGTTTGTTTTGGGGGCCTTGAACTCCCTTAGGCTCACTTCCTGGGCCTGACCCTTTTTTGGGCCTTGAACCTCGAAAGCGTTTTGGGCCTTGGTTTTTTCTTGGACTTCATTTATATTGGGCCTTGGGCCTTGAATTTCTCTGGATTCAATAGCTGGGCCCTGATCTTTATTGGGCCTAACTCTTTGGGCCTTAATTCCAGCAGCCCAAAGAATAATTATGGGCTTTGACTGGCTGTAACCGGTTAGACTTCCTTGACCGGTTGAGTTTTCAGTCACTTTGCCTATAAAAGAGTGAGATTTCATTTCTTACTCTTCACTCAAATCTTTCCAAAAAAATTACTTTCCTTAAATCTCTCTGTCTTTCTCTCTTTTTCTCCGTGGTAAGGCGATTTCCGGCGAGTCTTTTACGGTGGTGTTCTTATTTTTCTGGAATTTTTCTTCCTTTGTTGAAGATTTTCTGGAATTTTTCTTCTTCCGTTGAAGATTTTCTGGAATTATCACGCTTTTCTGGGTTCAAATCTTCTTCCCAAGAAGGTTTCTGGGTTTTGATCTTCATTGGTTGAAGATTTTTCTGGGATTTTATTGAAGATTTGAAGGTTTTTTCAAGTTTTTTGAAGATTCCTGAAATGGCTGATCGTTCTGCTCAACGCCTCCAGAAAATGAATCAAGCTTCTAAGAGAGGTATCATCATTCGTTCTCCCACTATGTCTTTACAAGATATGATATTAGAGCGTAGTGATGAATACCCTTCTGTATCTCATTTGGATTCCTTTAACCATAGCAATAGATTTCATGATGCTGATAAAATTGCTGATTATAAAAATATAGAATTAGGCCACCTTATAGGTTAGTCCGAGCTGGTCCTGGGGATCGTTCCTGCCATTGGCGCCCAAATGCTCTTTGCATTTATAAGGGGGTCCTTGCTGCAGGAGTTCGATTCCCATTTCACCCTTTTATTCCCCAACTTTTAGCCGACGTAGGAATTAACCCCTGTCAGCTACCTCCAAATGCTTAGAGGTTGATTATGTGTTTTATTGTTTTGTGTCTAAAAAACAAATTCCCTCTTTTTGTCGCCCTTTTTAGAAAGATATTTCAATTTAAGAATAGCTCTTCTAAAGCCTTGGGTTGGGTGTACATTAGTCACCGTTCTTCAACACCCCCCATTTTCCATCCAAAATACATCCCTGACAATAACCCCAAGTGGAAGGATGAGTTTATGTACTTGATGTGGGATGGAGGGGATTGGGTGTTAGATCAGAATTCAATGATCGTCAGAAGCTAGACTCAACTGATCAGGATTGCTGACGTCATCAGTATTGCATGGTCATCAGTATTTGATCAAGCGTCAGTATCTTATTGATCATCAGGATTCCTACTCAGACTATGATCAGGTTTGATCATCAGGACTTGAAGCTGATCAGGATTCCTACTTCGAGTTATATTTGGAGTCTAGATAAACATGGAAGTTTATTCTATTTGTTCCTGGTTTGTAGAATGCAGCTATCGATTAAAGATATGTTTCTATCTTTGTTATGATTAGGACTTATCTTGTTATTGATAGAGAAGCTGTGTGCACTATATAAACACAGTTTTGGTTTCGATTTATGTATTCATTCGAGAGAGAACATAATCGGAGAGAAGCTCTTAAGAACAGAATATCTTGAGAGAGTTTTTGTAAGCTAGCAGCTCTTAAGAACATCAGAATTTCTTAAGAGAGTTTGTAACAGTTTTATATCAAAGTTAATAAAGCTGTTATTGTTATTGTTATTGATCTTTCATATTTGTGTTATATAAAGTCGAGAATCTTATACAATTGTATTCAACCCCCTTCTACAATTGTTATTTACTGGGCAACAATTGGTATCAGAGCAAACTGATTTAATTCTGAATCAGATACGATCTAAAGATGTCGACAACCAAGTATGAAAGCATGAAGATTCCCATCTTGAAGATATCAGAATATCCTACATGGAGGGTAAAGATGCTGATGTACCTGGAGGCTATGGATCCTGACTACTTGGACAGGATTCGTGATGGACCATATATACCAACAAAGTTCGTAGAACGAACAGATACAGTACCAGAACATTATGTGGTCAAAGCTAAAGCTGAATGGACTCCAGAAGAAAAAGCTCATGTACTCAGGGAACCAAAGATAAAGAATATCTTGCATAATAGCCTTGATGCTGTCATGTCAAACAGAGTGATTGCATGCAAGTCTTCAAAAGAAATCTGGGATACTTTGGAAACTCAGTGCCAGGGATCTGCATCTGTCAAGAAAAACAGAAGGGCTCTATTGATTCAAGAATATGAGCAATTCGATGCAAGACCTGAAGAGAGCCTGACTGATCTATATGATAGATTTCTGACACTATTGAACAGCTTATCCTTAGTTGACAAAGTATATGAAACTGAAGATTCAAACACCAAATTTCTTAGAGCTTTACCTGAAGAATGGGATACTCAGACCTCAATCATTAGACACCAGTATGATCTGAACATTGTGTCTCTTGATGAGATCTATGGGATGCTAAGAACTCATGATCTTGAAGTTCAACAGAGAAAGAACAAGAAAAGCAGCAAGGCAAAGTCAATTGCTTTGAATGTAGAAGCAAAATCAAAAGGGAAAGCTATGGAGGTCTCTAGAAGGAAAGCAAGAGAAGCTGAGTCAGATCCTGACGACTCTTCATCAGATACTGATGGCAATCCTGATGCCAATACTGGTGATGAATCTTCTGATTCAGACATGGAAGAGATGGTTGCTATGATTGTCAGAAACTTCAGAAGGATGAAGTTCAGGAAGAATAGAAGACAAGGCAACTTTCAGAAAAAGACCTCCAAAGCAGACAAAGACAAGTATATCAAAAAGGACAGCAAGGGTAGCAAATTTGACAAGTCAAAGGTTAGATGCTACAAGTGTAATGGTATGAGTCACTTTGCTTCTGAATGCAACAAGACAAAGGCACTCATCACATCAAGCAAGGATTGGATGGACTCTTCCTCAGAATCTGATACTGAGATAGTCAACTATGCGTTAATGGCCAATGCTGATGTAACTGCTGCTCCTGATGATAAGGTACTAAATACTATCTTTGATTTTGATACTGATAATGCTTCTGAGTTAAGACGTTTTCTAAAGTCATTACATATTAGCTTTAGAAGTCAAACTGCTGAGAATACTAGAATCTTATCTGAGATGTCTGACCTTAGAAAGAGGAATGAGATATTAGAAGCTGAATTTTCTCGTATGCAAGAAGTACAAAAAGAATGTGATAATGCTAAACACATGCACTTAGAGATGACATCTAAATGTACTTCCCTTGAAAAAGAACTTGAATTTGCTAATGAGAAAATCAGAACCTGGACAGACTCTGGTAGGAAATTTCATGAGATTAATACCTCTAAGAATTGGAAAGAGTGTCTAGGATATAAGTCAGATGAAGATAAGAAATTAGCAGAGAAAATTGTCATTGATGAGACAGTCAGTCCAAAGACCTATAGACATGTTATAGACTCAGCCAAATCTAAGATTACTCCTGTTAATTTTGTTTTTGGTAAGGATTCCAATTCTACTTTTGAAAAGGGATCTTCTTCTACTCAAGGAATTAAAATTATAAAGTCTAAACCTGTCATGAACAAAGTCACTAAGAATGTAGGTCTATTGTCTCAGAAACAGCTTAAAGATAAAATCTGTGAGGTTACAGATAAGAAAAAGGAAGCTACTGTTAAGAGAAACAGGAATGGTAAAGTTGGGATCAATAAAGAGAATGGTTATAAATATATCCCAAATGCACCTAGAAAGTGTTGTTTTAATTGTGGTAACTCTAATCATCTTGCTATTGATTGTAAAAAGAGTAAGAAGAAAATTGCTGAAATTCCTAAGTCTGATATTAGGAATAGATCAGTATTTTACAAACCACAGAATTCCTGTTTTCATTTTGGTAGTCTATGGCATTCTATTTATACATGTAAAGAGTATCATGATTTGTACTATAATTTTTATGATCCATTGCCTAAGTTTGAAAGTAGTACAAAGTCTGATAGAACTGAAAATGTCATAATGAAGCATGCTTTTGTTAATACTGATACTGACAAAGCAAATCCTGATGGAGTAAATCCTGTCAGGACTGCTAAAGTCAAAAAGTCTTCTGCTGTTAAATTTAATAAAATGCATGAACAAGGAATCCAACAAGTGTGGGTTCCTAAACATTCTGACTAGTGTTTTACTATTCTGATGCAGGGTAAAAGGAAAAATGTGTTAGTCATGGATAGTGGATGTTCTATGCACATGACTGGAAACAAAGCCCTGTTATCAGAATATGAGGAAAAAGCTGGTCCAACAGTGTCTTATGGAGATGGCAACATTGGACAAACCTTGGGATATGGCAATATAATCATTGGAAATGTCATCATTAAAAAAGTAGCTCTAGTGAAGGGACTAAAACACAACTTGTTGAGTATTAGTCAAATCACTGACAGAGGTTATCATGTCAATTTCTATTCTACACATTGTGAAGTAGTCAGTAAAGCAACAGGGAAGATAACACTAACTGGCTACAGGCATGGTAACATATATGAAGCCAACATTCTCTCAGATACTGATGGCTCCCCTACATGTTTCATCAGTAAAGCTTCAGTAGATGAAAGTTGGAATTGGCACAAGAAGCTTTCTCATCTCAACTTCAGCAACATCAATGAGTTGGTTAAGAAAGATTTAGTGAGAGGATTACCTAAAGTCTTGTATACACCTGATGGACTCTGTGATGCATGCCAAAAAGCAAAACAAAGAAGGACATCATTCCAGAGTAAATCAGAATCCTCTATTGAAGAACCATATCACATGCTACATCTTGATCTGTTTGGTCCAGTCAACATCATGTCCATCAGTAAGAAAAGGTACACTCCTGTAATTGTTGATGAATATTCTAGATTCACCTGGGTGTATTTTCTGCATAGAAAAGATGAAACTCCTGAAGTTCTGTTGGATCATGTGAGGATGATTGAGACAACCACAAAGTACAAAGTCAAGATTCTGAGAAGTGATAATGGTACTGAATTCAAGAATTCAAAGATGGAAGAGTTCTGCAAATACAAAGGAATCATTCAACAATTCTCTGCTCCTGGCACACCTCAGCAAAATGGAGTAGTAGAAAGGAAGAATAGAACTCTTATAGAAGCTGGCAGAACTATGTTGGAAGAAGCTAAATTACCTACATATTTCTGGGCAGAAGCAGTCAACACAGCATGCTATACACAAAATCTCACATTGATAAACAGGCATGGTGTCACTCCTTATCAGTCACTCAAAGAGAAGAAACCAAGTCTGAAGCATTTGCATGTGTTTGGCTGTAAATGTTTTGTTCTCAGAACTCATCCTGAACAGCTAGGGAAATTTGAAACAAAGGCTGATGAAGGAATATTCATAGGTTATCCTACATCAAGAGCCTTCAGAGTTTTTAATTTGAGAACAAGAACTGTCATGGAGTCAATACATGTATCTTTTGATGATAAGAAGATAACTGGAATCATTGAAGACTCGCATGATAGATTGTTATTTGAAAATGAAGCTTCCAAGGAACCTGAAGAAAGTGAATCAGAAGCTGTCCATTCATCCAGTACTGACGGGTCACCAAATCCTGATGACTCACCAGGTATTGATGGTGCTAATACTGATGATGCAAACAACAGTGATACAACTAGTAGTGCTAATGTTGAGGGGGAGCAACGGCATTCAACTACAAGTTCAGAGTCAACTCAATCATCAGGACAGAATTCTTCAGATACTGATTCAAGTGAAGATCCTGATAACACATCAGGAGGGCATAGCAATAATTCAGGGAGAGCTTCAAGTCAATCAAATTCTTTCAATCAAGATAACACCAATCCAGGGGGAGCATCTACTTCAAGAAACAATTTGACACCAGCAAGGAAATGGACAAAAGATCATACTCCTGATTTGATAATTGGAGATCCTGATGCAGGTGTTCAAACAAGAAGTGCAACTCAGAATGAATGTTTATATAATAACTTTCTATCCAAGGAGGAGCCTAAGAAAGTTGAAGATGCACTTAAAGATGCTGATTGGGTTACTGCAATGCAAGAAGAACTGAATGAATTTGAAAGGAATGAAGTCTGGAAACTGGTACCAAGACCAAAGAATAGATCAATTGTTGGTACAAAGTGGATTTTCAAGAACAAGACTGATTCTGATGGAGTCATTATCAGAAACAAAGCTAGACTAGTTTCAAAGGGGTATTCCCAACAAGAAGGAATTGACTATGATGAAACTTTTGCTCCTGTTGCAAGACTAGAAGCCATCAGGATATTTCTTGCTTATGCAGCAACAAAAGTTGTCTCTATATCAGACTCTCCAGCCTCTCCATCTCAGATTCGTGGACATTCTTTGGAGAAGGTTTCTACAACTGCTTCCTTGGTTGGTCTTACACCTACATCAAAGAAAAAGAGGAATGCAGAAGAGTTAGTCTATCAGAGACAGAAGAAGCTGAAAGGATCAAGCCCACAAGAACCTGAATTTCAGAGTAATTCAGCAGCTACTGTTGATCCTGCCACACAAGAACCACTCAATCAAAGTTTGGGTGAAGGCTTAGCTAGTGGAATGGTCACACAAGAACCATTTTCTCAAAGGGAGAATGAAGACATCAACATTCCAGCTACACAAGAACCATCTTCTCAAAGTGAAGATGCAGGCAAAGCTACAGCTTCTGTTGAAAGATTGGTCGAGAACATTGTCAATGAGGGAAGCACACAAGAACCTTTAGCTCAAAGTGTTGAAGCAGCTTCTGAACCTCAAGCTCCACAAGAACCATTGGTAGCAAATACTGATGCCAGCATATCAAATCCTGACGATGTTCATCCTGACGCTAGTGGTGCTCCTGATAATGAACCTATCTTGCTTGAGCCACTTCGTTCAAGACCAATGGATCATCCTGTTAGGCCGAATACACAATATAATCAAGTATGTATGAGAATAACAATAATTAATAACACTGTTTATTAATCAATAAAACTGTAATCTTATTAACAGCTTCTCTCTTTATGATGTTAATGAATCATAAAGAGCTTCTAGGTTACAAGAATAATATCTCAATGATCGCGTCCCTTCTAGGGATAACCTATCTGTGTTTATATAGTACACAGCTACATACAATCCTTCTCTAATTGATATTCCTACAAGTTAGCTATACAATTCATATCAATTAAGGATTGCTTCTTATCTTCTATCCTGTTTCCTTAGCTGTATCAATATATTCTGCTTCTTTCCATCTTCAGAATGTAATGCTTCTAGAATCTTCAATTCTGCACCGACAGCTAATTCAACTATCACCTTGTCAGACTTTAAATAAACTCTGACTAGCTTCCTTTAAACTCTTCACCCTATCAGAGTTTAACTAAACTCTGATCGGCTTCTGATAAACTCTTGTCAGTACCTGTTGCTTAAACACTGATAAACAAACATTAGCAATTATATCTAACAATCTCCCCCAACTTGTTCATAATAAAATGTACAAGTTAAACATATAATTGATGATGTCAAAACCTTTTAACAAATGCAGTGTTTAACATATAACAGAGTTTAATTTAAAACACAGAGTTTAAATTTGACTTAGAATAGAAAATATTAAAAACTTACAGTCAGACTTTATTTGATTTCTTGAATATCAGGCACTGTCCTGAGATAATCAATTAGAAGTCTTCTTTCAGCCTTTTCCAGCTCTTCAACCATGATTTCTTTCAGTTCCTTGAGTTCTGGATCAGATTCACCAGTCTGATAAATAGCAGCTCTCAGAGAATAGATGGAATTCTTCCTCATCTCATTCCCTAGCTTAATAAAATGTGCTTTATCAGATTCTAGATTGAATTCTAAGACTTTAACTCCCAGATCAGTCCTTAGTCTTGCACTGTTTCTTTTCATTTCTATAACATTTCCATAAGCATTTCTATACTTAGGAATGTATACCTTTGAAATTCCTCCTCCAAGCATCACCTTAGATCTTTGCATCTTTTGTCTGATAAATGTAGCAGCATTGTGAGTGTTTCTGTTTTTGACTTTTAGCAAGTACAGAACATACTCCAATTCTTGATAAGACTTAAGATCTATATCAGACTCTGCAATTCTATAGACTCTTCCATCATTCATAAAATACAACAGAAAATCTTTCTTCAAACCCTTATGAAATATCAACTGAACAGAGTCTAGCATATCAAGATTCTCTTGAGTAATAATGCCAGATACTGCCAATGATGATTGATCTCCAGATCTGTTGTTTATTCTCTTCTCCCTATGTGAACCTAAACCAGCTTTATCAAAAGTTTCTTTTCCAAGTACAGTCCTGGTTTGAGAGAAATCCACAGGTTGAAGTGTCAGAGCTTCAGATAGTACAGGTCTTCTAAAAATACCTTGGAGTTGTGGAGCTAGCTGAGTTTGCACAGCTTGAGCCTTGTCAGAGGCTGGCTTAACTTCAATAGTATCATCAACTTGAGCAACGTCAGAGGTTGATTTTGGTAATCTTGTTTCAACTTGAGCAATGTCAGAGGTTGAATATTCTTTCTCCTTCAGGTTAGGCTCTTCAATCATTTTGCCTTTACCCTTATCAGTATTTCTAATCATAGGCCTCCTGGTGTATTGTATACTCTGTTGAGTATTTTCTCTAATAATAATTCCAGTTTCTTTCTTTCTAGGAGCCTTGATTTCTTTCTTTTTGTATATCCCAGCTTCAAGATTCTTCCTGTGTTCTTCAGCAAGCATTTGCTCTTCAGCTTGGATATCTTCAATTGTAACATCTTTTCCATGTTCTGCTATAAATAATTTAGCAGCAACTTCTTCATCAGTGCTAGGCTTATCAGTGTTTATCAAACTTTTGAGCCTTGAACCACTGGCAGAAATTACTTTTTCCTTACCAGAGTTTGATCTTCTCTCAGAGTTTGATCTCAATCTTGATGGTCTTAAGCCTAAACTCTTTTCAGATTCACCTCCCTTGCTTCCACCATCATTACCATCATCCCTCCGTCTCAGAGCTTGAGTGTCTTTGCATTTGTCACTTGGTACACTCTCCCCCTTTTTGACATCATCAGAAAGTAGTACTGATGTCAGCAACTCCAGAGCATTAGAAATTGAAGTTAGTTGAGCAGACATAGCAGTCTGATTCTCCTCAACTTTCGACAATCTAGAATTGAAAGTCTTTTGCTCTTTACACAAAGAGATGTATAGAGATTTGTCCCTTTGCTGTGTAAGCTCTCTTGTAGCTATATCATTCCTTAACCCTTCAATCATCTTATCAGAAGCATCAAAACGATTGTTTAATGATTTGATTTGAACAACAGTTGCTTTGAAATGACTGAGAAGTTCAGGATTTGTAATCTCTTTAACAGAGTTAGCAGTTAAATCAGCAGCCCTTTGTGAAGTAAAAATACAATCTGCTGCTGTCCAGTTCTTGAAGTACATCTCTTGAAAATGTTCTTCAGTAGCCCTATTGAACTCTCTTTCTTCATCAGAGTTGGCTTGAATGTCAGATATGTGTGAAGGTGAATGAGCAGGACTAGCATTAACATTGTCATCCTCTCTTGCAATCTCTTCAGGAACATGTTCAGCAGTGATTTCATGTTCTAACTGTGCAGCTTCATCATTGACTTTCTCTGCAACAGTTTCAGGAATATCAGAGTTTGCTTTAGCAATTACCTCTGCTTCTCGCTGAACAATCTCAACAACTGATTGTTGTAGAGCTTCAAGAACAAGAGCATCTTCAGAGTTTGCAACAAACTCTGCTGCTACAGGAACATTCTCTGTTGCATCAGCAGGTACTGCAACAGCTTCTGTAGGATGATCAATTCTAATCTGATCAACTTCCTCACCTTTCTCAAAATCAAGAGAAATGATTTCTGTGTGGGAAGCAATAGTTTCTACCAATTCTGTAGTAGCTTGATCAGCTTCTCTTACATTGTCTTCAAGATCAAAAATTCTGCTGTCAGAATGAGCAGCAGCTTCCTCAACTACATCATTAGCCTTTGATGTAGGAGCTTCTCTATCAAAATCCATTTCAATATCATCAGTATTTAGCCTGTCTTGATTGACAGCTTCTGGATTTGCAGCTTCCTCCTGAACAAAAGCTTCAGGAGCTTCAGTTTCCTCAGGAACTTTGTCCATATTGGCAATGATATCAGCAAAAAGATATTCAGCAACTTGTCTTCTCTTTCTCTGATGAGGATTTTCTTCATCAGTTTCAGTTTCTGATTCTGCAACAGAATCAGCAGCAACAGACTTTGCTCTTTGAGCTCTCTTTTTCTTCATTCTTTTTCTCTGAGGCATCTCTTCAGTTCTTGATACCCCAGCTTCAGAATTTGACTTAGCAACCCTAATAGGTTTAGTACCAACATTCTTAGTCCTACCACCCCTTTTAGGTTTAACAGAAGTTGAAGGAGGCAGTTCTTGTTGTAGAGGCTCAGGTTGAGAAGAAGCTTGTGTTGGTGGATTGACTTGAGCATTTAAAAACTGTTGCACAGATTGAGGTAGCAACAAGTCTCCAACAACCCCTTTCTTAACATCTTTATTAATAAGATCAGAAAATATTCTCTTATGTAATTTAAAACAAGAAACATCTTCTTCACCTACTTCTACTCCTTCAACACAGTAAGAGAACAAAGTCTGACAGAATCTAGAGAAATAGACTACTCCTCTATTCTCTGTCATTTTGTCTCCTAGATTATTCAAAACAAGTCGTGCAAAATCAAAATGATTATCGAATAAAAGAGAATACCCGATTTGCAGACTGTCTGTGGGAATAGCATCCCAGTTTGTGCATTTCTTGCTAAAAGTCCTTGTGATGCAATCAAAGAAGAAGCTCCACTCCTTCCTTAAGAATGGTCGTTTGAGCTGTCCAATCTTCGACAAGGGTCCAGAATACCCAATCTCTTGCATCATTCTTATCAAATCCTCATCACCCATTCCAATTGTATACGAAGAAAATTCAGGAAACCCCATTGCAGCGCGAATGGTTCCAGCAGTTATGACATACTCTGTATCTTCATATTCAAAAATAATCGATGGGTTGCCTGTCTCACCACCATCATCATACATTCCTGTTTCCCAGAACGCCTTTATCTGTGAACCAGAAAGTTTTTCAGGTTCTACCAAAGCACGTCCAATCGCTGATTGAGCAAGAAACTCTTGAATCATATGAAATGCCTCTGGTGCGTTTGCAGTGTTTAGTGGTGCAGTATAGTTGTTTGGAACGAACTCTAATCCAGACGAAACAAAAGCTGTGGTTGCCATTAGAAGATTCTGAATTGATGCGAAAGACAGCAAAGTTTAAGTGTAGAAAGGTGTTTGTGAAAAAGCGTATGAAGAGTTAAGGTTCGTAAAAGATTGAACCGTTTATGTGTAGTGTATTTAAATAATAACTGAAAAGATCACGATACACAGCAAGCGTCCTTGAAACGTGTGTGAGTGGGACAGATGTCAAACGTGCATACGCTGACAGTTGTATCCAGTACACACGTGCAATCGTGCAAACATTTAGACACCTGGCAACACATAAAACGCTCAAAATATCCACTTTAATAAAAATCAATAATAATAAAATTATCAATTTTAATCTCTCAGAAATACAATAACGAAATACAAAGCAACTCAACAGTCAGTATAATAATGACTGTCTTGGAACTCCGCACGTTACTGTTTCCAAAAGCTTCAAAAACCTTTCAATCTCCAAGAAAAACCTTTCAGATACCCTGTTTGAATGCTTTAAATACCAAAGCAATGTAACAACAGGCTTCATATCTTAAACTTACTATACACCAAAATGGCTGGGACTTTCGAATTCATGGATGTGGAAGAGTTTTTGAACATGAACTGGCAGCAACAAGAAAACTATCTTATCGATGAGTTTCTTGTTCTTTCATTCTTGAATGATGAAGGCCTTATCGTAGATGATGAAATAGCCGAAGGACCTTTCTCCAACCCTCATGTATACATCTTCCGTCCAGGACCATATGATGCACCAATCCTCGCAGATGAAGATGCCATGGAGATCTGCTCGATGCTTTTTCAACTGAGTTTCTTTTCGGGTTCAAAAGAAAACCTCTTCTTACAATCCTGCAAGCTGCAAAGCAGAAAGAGATCCCGAGAAGATGATGATGATGATTCATCATTAGGAGGATTTCAAGCTATCCCAAATGGTATAATAACCAGATGAGCAACTGGGTAGCTATCATCAGAAGTAGTACAGCACAATAGCTTCTGGCTCTAGCTCTTCTGCTTCGATGTTGGATAGCATTCAAGTACTTATCCTGGTTAAATAGATCTTCACTTTTGTAACCATAGAAATTAATATTTACCAGAAAGATTAGCTAAGCATGAGTATGTAATTGACTGAATGTAAACAGAGTTTGAATCAATTAATGAAAAAGACTCATTTTATTGCTTTACTTTCAGTATTATCAATTTTACCTAGTAATTGTAAAGTGAAAAACATGATATCACTTAAAACAATAAACTAACATACTCATCAGTACTACTGATCACTATCAGTACTTATCAAACAAACTCTTTCTTTTCTCTGTTCAATCATACTTTGCCTAAGAACAAATGACTAAACCCAAAATCATAAACTGTCTGAGACAAGAAAATTATTTTAACCATCAGAGATTAAAATAAAGTAACCTCGGCGTATTTCACACAAAACATCAGTGTTTACCATTTGTCCTTCTTTGTCAATAAACTCTTTTCTCAATCTGTACAGTTGTGAAAATATGTGTGTGTAGTAGCAGAGTTTACCGAAAACAGTATTTAGACCATCTCAAAGTGCATAAAATCCACAATCTAAAGTAGTAAAAACTGGTTGCCTAAACTCTCATGTATAACATAAAATCTGATTTTATATCTAAACTCTGTATTACTGATATCCTTTCATTTGGATATGTCTTTTATTTTTCACCCCCTTTATTAATTTTTTATTTTTCAATATATATATATTTTTTTTTTTTTTTTATTTATTTTTCCAGTAATCAGTGGTTGGCACTAGTCACCAAAAATCAAAGATTTTAGCCCTTATTTCATACAATAAGTTCCTGGATCGTCCTAGGCACAACATGATCTCAAAGGAATTTGTGCTCTGTTTGGCATCTTTTGAATTTGAGGGTGAATTATTTGAAATTAATAATCAGAGTTTAGACTTTTCATCAGTAAATATAATTAACTTATGAGAGAAAATGCAAACAGCTAATACAGACTCAGTGTATAGGATCAATAAACTAAGAGATGCTATAAATATTGAGACAGTATCATGCTGTGTTAGCTTACTGCACATTTTTGAGATCAGAATCTATACAACTCTTAAGGATTCACAGTTACTTACTGAGAATTATGCTTCATACAAATTTCTTCATTGGTCCTTATGTTCCAGACAAAATTACAATCAGAGAATAGCATTAATCTGTAACATTCAAAGTATGACCAACAGTTTATGACTAACAGAGTTTAACATCAGAGTTTGACCAACAGAGTTTATGACACTGGTACTCATAACAGTTAACACATGCAAGGAATCATGAGCAACAAGAATTAAACATGTATAAATTTTGAGTCTAACCCGTATCTCTAGTCAGAACCAGAGATCATTCCAAGTTCATTTACCAATCTTGTAAAAGTAGCTTCACTCAAAGGTTTGGTGAAGATATCTGCAAGTTGTTGGTCTGTAGACACAAAATGAAGCTCAATGTTTCCTTCTTCCACATGTTCTCTGATAAAATGATACCGTATGCTGATGTGCTTTGTCATGGAATGCTGTACTGGATTACCTGTCATAGCAATACCTTAATCCATAATCCAGCAATTGATTCTTCATCCATAAAATCTGTGCACAACAGCTACCAGCTGCTATATACTCTGCTTCAGCAGTGGATGTAGAAATTGATTTCTGTTTCTTACTGTACCAAGAAACCAATCTGTCACCTAAAAATTGACAGCTTCCACTTGTACTTTTTCTGTCTATCTTACAGCCTGCAAAATCTGCATCAGAGTAACCAATTAACTTAAACTCTGATTCTCTAGGATACCACAAACCCAAGGTTATGGTTCCTTTGAGATATTTGAAAATCCTTTTTACAGCTGTTAGATGAGGCTCTCTAGGATCTGCTTGAAATCTTGCACAAAGACATGTTGCATACATGATATCAGGTCTACTTGCTGTAAGATACAGTAAAGACCCTATCATTCCTCTGTAGTTAGTCATATCTACTGAGGCTCCTGTGTCTTTGTCTAGCTTTGTTGCAGTAGCCATGGGAGTAGTAGCAGATGAACTATCAAGCATACCAAATTTCTTGAGAAGATTTCTGGTATATTTTGCTTGATTTATGAAAATACCATCATCTGTTTGCTTGACCTGTAAGCCTAGAAAATAACTAAGCTCTCCCATCATGCTCATTTGATACCTGGATTGCATAAGCTTTGCAAACTTCTTACAAAGTTTGTCATTAGTAGATCCAAAAATAATATCATCTACATAAATTTGAACTAAAAGCAAATCATCACCAGAATTGAAATAAAACAAGGTTTTATCGATTGTACCTCTTGTGAACCCACTTTCTAAAAGAAATTGAGCAAGAGTTTCATACCATGCTCTTGGTGCTTGCTTTAGTCCATATAATGCCTTATCAAGCCTGTAGACATAATCTGGATGCTTGGAATCTACAAATCCTGGTGGTTGTTCAACAAATACCTCTTCTTCAAGCTTCCCATTGAGAAAAGCACTTTTCACATCCATCTGAAAGACTTTAAACTTCTTGTGTGCAGCATAGGCCAGAAAAATCCTTATAGCCTCCAGTCTTGCAACTGGAGCAAAGGTTTCATCATAGTCAATTCCTTCCTGTTGTGAATAACCTTTTGCCACAAGTCTAGCCTTATTCCTTGTAATCACACCATCACTGTCAGTCTTGTTTCTGAAAACCCACTTTGTACCTACAATTGATCTGTTCTTTGGTCTAGGTACAAGTGTCCAGACTTCATTTCTTTCAAATTCATTTAACTCTTCTTGCATTGCTGTAATCCAATTAGCATCTTGAAGAGCTTCCTCCACTTTCTTTGGTTCAGTTTGAGACAAGAAAGCATGATACAGACACTCATTATTTGTTGCACTTCTGGTTCTTACACCAGCATCAGGATCTCCAATTATGAGATCAGGTGTGTGTGCCTGTGTCCACTTTCTTGCTGATGGTAAGTGGTTTCTTGCATCATTGTTGGATCCTCCCCCTTGATCCATGCTCTCCTGATTCATATGTTGACTTTCTACATTCTCTGAGGCTCCCCCTGAATTTGATGACTCAGAGTTTGAATTGTCAGAGTTTGAATCAGTTTCCTCAACTGACTCACTTGCTGTGTCATGTTGAGCTTCTTCACGCTCCCCCTCAACTGGTTCTCTATTTTGTTCAATTTGAGAATTATCAGTTTCTCCAGTATTTACCAGTAGAGGTTCAGAGTATGCTTCGTCAGAGTTTGTCAACCCAGCTTCATCAGAGTTTATATCATCAGAGAGTAGATCTTCATTTTCAAAACGTAGTTGATCATATCCATCCTTGTCTTCAAGTCCAATTATTTTCTTGTCATCAAATGACACATGTATGGATTCCATGATCACTTTAGTTCTTAGATTGTAAACTCTGAATGCTTTTGTTGACAGTGGATAGCCAACAAAAATTCCTTCATCAGCTTTTAACTCGAACTTTGTCAACTGTTCAGGATGAGTCTTCAACACAAAGCATTTGCATCCAAATATATGAAAATATTTCAAATTTGGCTTCTTATTTTTCACCATCTCATATGGTGTTTTCCCATGCTTGTTGATCAGTGTAGCATTTTGAGTAAAACAAGCAGTTTGAACAGCTTCTGCCCAGAAATAAGTTGGTAATTTTGCTTCTTCAAGCATAGTTCTGGCTGCTTCAATTAAAGTTCTGTTCTTTCTTTCAACTACACCATTTTGCTGTGGAGTGCCAGGTGCAGAGAATTCTTGTTTCACCCCTCTTTCCTTGCAGAAAGCTTCCATGAATGAATTTCTGAATTCAGTTCCATTATCACTCCTTATTATTTTGACTTTGTGCTGTGATCCTTTGTCCAGTAGATTTACATGATCCATTAGAATTTGAGCAGTTTCATCCTTCTTTGACAAGAAATACACCCATGTATATCTAGTATATTCATCAACAATTACTAGAGCATATTTCTTTCTGCCCATTGACATTATATTCACTGGTCCAAAAAGATCAACATGAAGAAGATGATAAGGTTCCACTACTGAAGATTCAGATTTGCTCTTGAAAGATGACTTCCTTTGTTTGGCCTTTTGACAAGAATCACATAGGCCATCTAGACTGAGTATTGATTTTGGAAGTCCTCTTACAAGATCCTTTCTTATCAGCTCATTGATGTTGTTCAAATTGAGATGAGAGAGCTTCTTGTGCCAATTCCAACTCTCTTCATTTGACATCTTTGCAGTCAGACACACTGTACTTCCATCAGAGTTTGTTACCAAACTTGCTTCATAAATGTTGTTGCGCCTGTGTCCAACTAGAACAACTTTTCCAGTA
Organism: Heracleum sosnowskyi; assembly: GCA_030848705.1. NCBI lineage: Eukaryota > Viridiplantae > Streptophyta > Magnoliopsida > Apiales > Apiaceae > Heracleum > Heracleum sosnowskyi. Next base: position 43,656,993 of record CM061239.1, on the reverse strand, counting down.
GATTTACTGATAACTTCACAGTATTCACTATGAAAATCTACATGGTTTCCTCTGTCACAGATTTGACTCACAGATAACAGATTGTGCTTGAGTCCTGAGACTAGAGCTACATTAGTGATGATGACACCTCCAAGATTAATGTTGCCATATCCCAGAGTATGTCCTACGTTGCCATCTCCATAGGAAACTTTTGGGCCATCCTTCTCCACAAAGTCTGATAGCAGGGCTTTATTTCCAGTCATATGTCCTGAGCATCCACTGTCCAAGATAAGTGTGCTCTCTATTATACCCTGCAATCACAAACAAACACTAAGTGTTAGTTTTAAGGATCCAGACTTGCTTGGACCCTTTGCCTTTCTTAACAGTGTTAGCTTTTGCAGCGGAATCAACTTTTTCAGAGTTTAAACTAACATTGTCAGATTTTACACTAGCAGAGTTTGCTCTAACCCACTTCAAGTTGGGTTTTAGCTCATAGTAATTATGATAAATTGCATGATAACTCTTACATGTGTAAATAGAATGCCAAGTGCTCCCACAATGTTTGCATAAGGTCTGTGGTTTTACTCTAACATAATCATTCTTTACTTCTGAAGTAGAAGGTAAAGAATTAATATGCTTGTTCTTAGTGCAAAATCTAGCAAGATGATTAGAACTACCACAACTGTAACATGTTTTCCTTAAAGCACCAGCATTAGGCAAATGATTATTTCTATTGTTTATGCCTATTTTTCCATTCCTATTTCTCTTGGACCCTTTAGGTTTCATGGCAGACTTAACCTCTTTGAGCTTATGTTTAAACTGTTTTCCTGTCATTAAACCAACATTAACCTGTTTCTCACAGACTCTTATTGGTTCTTTAACAGCTTCTATCTCAACAGGCTTCTCTGTTTTAGATTCAGTATCTACTTGTTCAACACAAGTTTCAACTGGCTCCATAACAGTTTCTTTCACAACTGCAGATTTTAACTTTCCAGATTCAGGAACAAATGTTACAGGAGTTGAATATGAACTTGTGAAAGCTCTAAACTTAATTTTATCTTGAAACCTAAGTTCATCTTCCTCACTGTATCCTAAACCTACAGCATCTGTTTGAAAAACTTGATGTGTATCTCTGCCAGAATTAGTCCAAGTTTTAATTATTTTTCTTTCCTTCTCTAAATCAGATTCTAGTTGCCTATACCTTTTAAGCAACTCCTGTTCCACATAAACAGCATCATCTCTTTCTTTTTGAGTCTGCTTCATATTCTCAAGTTCTCTTTCAAGAAACTTGTTTCTTTCTTTAAGACTAAGATTCTCAGATTTAATCCTTTCATTCTCTAAAGTCTGATCCCTATAACTAACATGTATGTTCTTAAGATAAATTCTTAATTCAGAAATATTATCAGTATCATACGCATAAGTAGTTAGGGGTACCTTATTTTCTGATGATTCAGTCTCATCTTTGACAGTTGCCATAAGAGCATAATTTTCTCCATCATCAGAATCTGAAGTATCTGCCCAGTCTTTGCCTTTAGAGACGAGTGCTTTTCCAGTTTTTCCTTTCTTGCATTCTGGAGCATAGTGACCCATCTCTTTGCACTTGTAGCACTGGATCTCAGATTTGTCCTTCTTTCCAGACTTGGTATCTTTTCCATCAGACTTTCTGAAATTCTTCTTCTCAGAATTTGAATCTCTCCTTGAGAATCTCTTTCCTTTCTTGGAGTTCTTGAATCCCATCTTCTTGAAGGTCTTCACCATCAATGCCGCCATTTGCATCAACTGTTCTTCATCATCCTCAGAGTCAGAAGCTTCATCAGAGTTTGAGTCATCATCAGAGTTTGATGACTTACTTTCAGATTTAATGACTAAAGCCTTTCCCTTGGCTTTCTTCTTTGATGATTCCTTCTTTTCAATGGGCTTCTCCTCAACTTTGAGAGCAACAGATTTTGTCTTCTTGCTTGATCTTCTGTTTCTTTGATCTATCTCAAGTTCGTGAGTCTTTAACAAGCCATAAATCTCATCAAGATCTGTATCATCAAGATCATAATTATCTCTGATTGAGGTCGTCTTCAGATCCCATTTTTCAGGTAGAGATAAGAGAAACTTGAGATTTGACTCTTCAAGATTATATTCTTTGTCAACCAGAGACAGATCATTCAGTAATTTACAAAACCTGTCATAAGTCTCAGTCAAGGTTTCATTAGATCTAGAATCAAAGTGCTCATACTCCTGTGTGAGTATTGTCTTCCTGTTCTTCTTTATAGCAGTGGTTCCTTGACACCTTACTTCCAAAGCATCCCAGATTTCCTTTGCCGTTTTGCAGCCAATTACTCTGTTAGACATAACATTATCTAAAGCACTGTGGAGTAGATGTCTAACCTTTGCATCCTTTGCAATTGATGAGATGTCTTCAGGAGTATAATCTTTCTTTTCCTTTGGAATCAGTGTCTGTTCTTTATCACCAACAGCAGGAGATAATTTAGTTGGCTTATGAGGACCATTATTGATTCTGTCAAGATATTCTGGATCTGTAGCCTCCAGAAACATGGTCATCTTCACCTTCCATATTGGATACTCTATTGGCCTGAGAATTGGAACCCTGATAGTTTCATATCGACTCACAGAATTTGGCTTAACCTGTTCAGCCGCAGGAGGAACTTGATTTTGATTTTCTTCAGACATGATTATTACTGTGTTTTAATCGTAAAACTGTATATATTAAACAGCCTTGTCTCTGATACCAATTGTTAGGCCGAATACACAATATAATCAAGTATGTATGAGAATAACAATAATTAATAACACTGTTTATTAATCAATAAAACTGTAATCTTATTAACAGCTTCTCTCTTTATGATGTTAATGAATCATAAAGAGCTTCTAGGTTACAAGAATAATATCTCAATGATCGCGTCCCTTCTAGGGATAACCTATCTGTGTTTATATAGTACACAGCTACATACAATCCTTCTCTAATTGATATTCCTACAAGTTAGCTATACAATTCATATCAATTAAGGATTGCTTCTTATCTTCTATCCTGTTTCCTTAGCTGTATCAATATATTCTGCTTCTTTCCATCTTCAGAATGTAATGCTTCTAGAATCTTCAATTCTGCACCGACAGCTAATTCAACTATCACCTTGTCAGACTTTAAATAAACTCTGACTAGCTTCCTTTAAACTCTTCACCCTATCAGAGTTTAACTAAACTCTGATCGGCTTCTGATAAACTCTTGTCAGTACCTGTTGCTTAAACACTGATAAACAAACATTAGCAATTATATCTAACACATCCTATCTCAGAATCACATGATAAACTGAAAGGTATTGCAATTCCTGATCCTGATATATCTCATGGTTCTGATGATGATAATTCTGATGATGATAGTGATGATGATAATGAGAATAGAAAAGAGAAGGAACAGCTTGCTACAACACTCAAAATTAGTCTTGGAACTAATTTTGGTTCATCAAGTACATATATGGCTAGCAATGCTTTCACTGGAAAAGATCAGAGACAAGATTTTTCTACTCCTTCCTTTGATCCTGCAGAGGCATTTAGACAGAATGAATGGAACAATTCATGGCACCAATCTGATGAATCTATCAGTTTTTCTTCTGCTATTGACCATGCCTATAATGCAGTGAAGTCTATAGAGAATCAAGACTTGAAGAATCATCTGAAGGCTACTACTCTGTTATCCAAGAGCCTGAAAAGTGAGATTGATTCTATCAAGGGTTCAACTGAAAAAGTGAGGACTGATATCTTTAATAATTTTACAAAGGTGCCTACTACTTTACAACTGCGGGTAGTGGAATCCCAAGTGAAATCTGTTGTTTCAGAACAAACCTCAATCAATCAAAGAATTGATTCTCTGGATACTAAGGTAACTGAAATTCAAGCCTCTCTTTCCTTAATTTTGCAATTATTGTCAAATCCTGATGTCAAAAAGGGGGAGAAGGTTATTCAGACAAAATGTACACCTGATCTAGTATTAAGAAATAATGATGATGATACTGGAGATGATGGTGGTGACAAAGCGATACAAGGAGAAACCTCTGATGCTGTTGTTATGAAGACAATCCAAACTTCTCAAAGTCAAACAACGCAGTCAACTCATGTTTCTGATTCTGGAGTTAAGACAGTAAGAACATTGGTGCAATCTCAGATCCTGACGGAAGATCAAATCCTGACACCTGGTCATGGACACATTCTTGCTACAATTCCTGAAGGTGATGAAGATGTGATTATTGATAATCCTGAAGATGCATCAAATTTATTCCAGAAGTTTTCTACAAAAGATGGCAGAATTGTTACTCTATATCACACTGATAAAAGAGTTCAACAATTATATGCAAGAAAAGCACTCTCTACAGCAAGTGAAGAATATCCAGATCTCTCACATGAAGAATTCTTGAGATTACAGAGAGAGACAATAGAAAGCTATACTGCTCCTGCTAGAGGTAGAGGAAGCAGAGGTAGGAGAGGTGCTAGAAAAAGTAGAAGAGGTTCTTCAACTCAAACAGTACCTAGACAGACAAGGTCTAGAGGGTTAAGAATTGAAGAAATTTCTGAACCTATTCAAACTCTAGTAGTTCCTGACAGATCTACTTTTGGTGATGATGGAATTGTTGAAGAAGAACCTGAATTGAAAAGAAAATCAAATAAATCAACTCTCAGCAATACAAATCAAATTGAAGATTCTAATCCTGATAATATTCAAGATCCTGACGAATCTGAAATTCTGCAAGAGGTTGATTTGATAATCTTATCTACTGTTGTTGATTGTCACAACAAAGAAGTAGATGAAGAAGAAGAAGCCAGAAGAAGAGATATTACAAAAAGAACATATGAAGATTTCAATCTCTATCTACAAAGGCTTAAAATTTCAAATGAAAGACAATGGAGAAATTCAAGCAGACAAGAATCTTTACTGGAAAGAAGCTATGCTTTTGAAAAGGAAAAGGATAAGAAGTGGAAACATATTAGCACATTAAGTTGTGATACACCTATCAATTTTCAGTCTGGTGGAATTATTACAAGTGCTTCAAGTGTTGTTGATTTGTCTGATATGGCTAGATCAAAAACACTCTGGTTAAAGATGTTTTCGAATCTGAAGCAAATGTCAAGTTACACAAGAGGAGGTATTGGACACAGGGATGCTGAACTTCTAAACATGACTTATGTTGATCCTTACTCCTTGACAGAAATTGAAGGTACTTTAACTTCTGAAAACCTGAACAATTTATTAGCTGTTGATATAGTTATAGATTGTCATGATGGTTTTGAAAAGAAAGAAAAGCTTCTGTACTTCATGAAAGATGGTAGTGTGAAGATTCTATCTATTCAAGATCTGCTGATGAAAACTACACAGGAACTGAAATATGTTCACTATTTGTTAAGATGGAAGAACCAAGTGTACAAAGAATGGAGTGACATGATTTTGTCAACTATAAGAAGAAGACTGGATGGAAACAGTAATTTCAATGGTAATTATACTCCCATGTACTTAAATCAAAGAGGTCAGGATGTGGAAATGCAAAGAGGTACTGCTGTTAAAGAAGTAAATTTTGGCATGACTCATCTTTCTCTCAATCCTGATGGGAAGGAAATTGCTTATCTTTTGCTTGAAGAGCACAGTCTACAGAGAAACTCCATACAGAATCTCAGAGCAGCTATCTACCAGATTAATGAGGAAGATGAAGAACTCAGAAATCTTAAGGAAAGACTGATTCAAATTCTTGAAGAAAAAGAAGAAAGTTTATTATCCAACTTCTTGAAGATGAATCTGTTCTATCAAAAAGCTTAAACAGATAAGTTGTTTCTGAAGATACTCGTACATTTTGATACATGTTTTTGACATCATTGAATATTTGGAATCTATACTTTATTTCACAAAGTATGAGATTGGGGGAGATTGTTAGATCAGAATTCAATGATCGTCAGAAGCTAGACTCAACTGATCAGGATTGCTGACGTCATCAGTATTGCATGGTCATCAGTATTTGATCAAGCGTCAGTATCTTATTGATCATCAGGATTCCTACTCAGACTATGATCAGGTTTGATCATCAGGACTTGAAGCTGATCAGGATTCCTACTTCGAGTTATATTTGGAGTCTAGATAAACATGGAAGTTTATTCTATTTGTTCCTGGTTTGTAGAATGCAGCTATCGATTAAAGATATGTTTCTATCTTTGTTATGATTAGGACTTATCTTGTTATTGATAGAGAAGCTGTGTGCACTATATAAACACAGTTTTGGTTTCGATTTATGTATTCATTCGAGAGAGAACATAATCGGAGAGAAGCTCTTAAGAACAGAATATCTTGAGAGAGTTTTTGTAAGCTAGCAGCTCTTAAGAACATCAGAATTTCTTAAGAGAGTTTGTAACAGTTTTATATCAAAGTTAATAAAGCTGTTATTGTTATTGTTATTGATCTTTCATATTTGTGTTATATAAAGTCGAGAATCTTATACAATTGTATTCAACCCCCTTCTACAATTGTTATTTACTGGGCAACATTGGGGCACCCTTTTTCAGAGCTCGTTCAGTAGAGTGTCAGATGGTAGCCCAGATGACATAGTCCTGACTGAAGAGGAGGCTCACGCTTATGATGAGCTTATCAAGGATGATTATGCCACCATGGCCTGGGAGCTCCTGGACGAGTTTCTGCTTAAGTCTCTGAAACTTTCAAAAGTTTCTGATCAGGGTAACTCTTATTCTTACTTTCTTTTTGCTTGTTAAGATTGTCTTTATACTCATTATGTTTTCCTTGATTTTTGTTTGCAGCTGCGGAGTTCATTAACAAGCGTAATGAGCCGGAAAGTGGGGAGACTGCCCGAATAAAAAGGGCTTGCTTAAAGGATCCCAGGTTGAGCGCTAAAGGCCCTTCTATTCTGAGGCCTCATGTAGACGAGGTTGAAGAAGTCGAGGGCTCTTCCTCAGTTAAGAGCTCAGTTTGGCGCCCCAACTGGGGGATTAGGAAGAAGGACACCATTGTTGGGGTGGCTGAGCATGCCATTAAGTGGTCGCACCACTCTTTGACTCCTTGTGATTACAAGGATTTTGTGGCCAACTCCTCAATTGAGGGGGCAGAAAGTGCGGGCTCTCAAGCCTTTGCTGCTGTAAGTCATTAATCTCTTTTTCTTCTTGTAGTCATTTTTTCAAGTTATTATACTAACTTATAACATGTTCGCAGGCCAACGCTAGCTTTCAAGGAGCCTTATTCCAAGCCAAAGCTTGGTGTGCATCCTCGGAGGCCAACAAGGCTAAGTTTGATAAGGCCCAGCTGAAGATGGGTTCTCTTAGGGCTTCCTTGGACCAAAGGGAGAAGGAGCTGATTGATGCTCAAGCGGAGCTGGTAGAGCTCAGGAAGGGGAAGGAGCGCCACATTGATGAGTACCTTGACTCTGACGAGTACAAGGGTTTGATTACTCAACACGATGATCTCCTCTTTCATGTCCAGTACACTAAAGGATGGGACGAGGCATTGGCTGAGGTTTCGAGGAGACTCCCTGGATCCCTCACTATTTCTGACTTTCCCAGCCCCCACGCTCCTACTCGTTTGGAGATGGCCTTGGCTGGAGAGGACGACATGGATGAGGATGACAGGATTCTTAATCCCGAACATGCCTCTCATCCTGGCGAAGAGTCTGAGGAATCTAGCTCCAGTGAGGAAGAAGAGTCTGCGAAAGGAGAGGATTCTGGAGAGGAGTCTGGGGAGGAGTCTAGCTCTGAGGAAGAGCAAGGAGGGGGTGATGCTTAGTCATAGCTAGTTGTAGCTTTTTATTTATTTTCTGTAATTCTGCCTTTGGGCATAACTTAACTTTATTGCAAGTTATTTAACTTATTTCTTTCATGCCTTTTAATTTCTCGTGTTTGCGTACTTAATTAGTACTTTGAATCATATAAACATCAATATGCAATTCTTTGTAGAATATTTTTGAAATTGCTGAATGAATTCATAACTTGAAGAAATGGGTTCAACCCTTACATAGTATACTACTTCTACTTCAAGTTTAAAAACTTGGATTGGTTTCGTTGACCTTATTTCTAGTAGTGAGTCCTCTCAGGAAACACCTTAAACATAATAAATTTTCAGATTGGAGGCATGCCAAGTTCTTGGCACCTCATGCCCTTCAAGGGTTTCTAGCTTGTACGAGCCTTGACCAAATACGTTCTTGACGCGATATGGTCCTTCCCAATTGGGGGCCAACTTGCCTTTTTGTCCAACTCCGGATGCTTCAATCTTTCTGAGAACCAAGTCTCCTTGACGAAAGAACCTTTCTTTAACCCTTAGGTTATAGTAAAAAGACGCTTTCTTTTGATGTTCAACTATCTTGGCGTTTGCCTCATCTCTAACTTCGTCAATTAGATCTAAAGTCAGCCTCAAGTCTTCTTCATTTGTTTCTGGTTCATAAGCTTCAACTCTTGGAGACGTGTGTGTAATCTCCACTGGAACCACTGCCTCTGCCCCGTATGCCAGCAAGAAGGGGGTAGCTCCAATGGTGACTTTACAAGTAGTGCGATATGCCCATAGTATGGGGAGCAATTCATCTACCCAAGTATTTCTGGAGCGTTCAACTCTTTTCTTCAGTCCATCTAAGATAATTCGATTTGCAACCTCAGCTTGCCCATTTGCTTGAGGATGGGCAACAGAAGTGAAGCGCAACTTGATATCATTTTCATCACAATATTTCTTGAACTCATCATTGTTGAATTGAGTTCCATTGTCCGTAACCAGGACTCGTGGAATTCCATACCTGCATATCACATTTTCCCAGAAGAATTGCATCACTTGCTTGGTGGTTATCTTGGCTAATGGCTTAGCCTCAATCCACTTGGTGAAGTAGTCAATTGCCACTATCAAGAACTTTCTTTGAGCACTTGCCATTGGAAATGGCCCAAGTATATCCATTCCCCACATAGCAAAAGGAATAGGAGAGTTAATGGATGTCATCATCTCAGGTGGTTGTCTAACCACTGGTGCATGTTTCTGGCACCGTTCACATTTTCTCACATAGCTTTTAGCATATTTCAAACAATGGTACTTCCAACCAGGGATTGGACTGCCTCAACTACTACCAATCTATATCACAACCAGTATCTACACCAGCAGCACTTATAACTACATTGCAATAGCACAATAAAGATTCCACCCATTCATTTGTGTTGGTAGGGTTCTCGGTATTGCAGGTTCAGGGCGGGGATCACCATTCCCCTACCCACCCCACATAAAAAAATATTTGCCCCCATACCCGCCCTATTTTCCCCTAGAATTTATTGTTTATCCCCGTCCCCGCCCCATATAATAATTAATTTTTTAGAAAAATATATTAAAAAAATATTTTTATAATAAATTTTAATATATAATATTAAATATAAAACAAAAGCATATGTAATTTAAAACACAATCTACCTTATATTAGTACATACTATATAAAACTATTATAAATAAGTTATAATTTATTATATATTACAAACATATAATATTATACGATAAAGAATATATTATATTATATTATAGTTTATATATATATATATATATATATATATATATATATAGGAGGAGGTTCAAAAGAGAACCTTGCATATTGAGAGAACCAAGAGACCAGATCTACAACCCTTAATTTGTTTTTGATCTGATGGCTTAAAAAATTCAGCTCTTACTTCAAAATAATTAAGAAAACTTCCATATTTACATCAAAAGGCCAGAATTGGTAAATTAAAAACAAGCAAATCAATCAACTTAAAACTAGCAAATCAGTCGGCTAGTAATTAATATATGGAATCAATCAGCTATTAACAACCTATTTAAAATATAATGTAATCTCGTACTTAATGATTTTATTATATTTTCTAATATTAGCTAAGTATTGTTATAATGTAATTACCTTTAAATTATATGATACTTTCCAAAAACAGTCTACCGAGAATGGGTTGCACGAATTTCGTAACAAATTTTATACTATTAAAAGAATCTATAATATCTTTAAAAGAATCCAAGAATGTTTCTAAATTTTACCTTTTCAAGATTGTTTAATATGTTTTGGAAAAAAATCATTTGCTACATATTTCTAGATTATTTTGTGTATTTGTCATAATGTACATTTTTAACATATTTAAGATTATTTTTAGATTCGAAAATGTATTTCATCTTGATCTTTTTTTTTTATTTTTTTAAACAATATTTTTTAAATTCTTTAATGTTCTTAATTTGTTAGGTAGTTAAGATTCGTCTTTTGAATTTGCATTGATCCCTTTTAATAATATATTTTCTTACTATTTTCAGAGATTTAAGATGTTTAATACATTTTAGTAATTTAAGGTGTTTATTTTATCCAAATGTGTTCGATTATGTGTTTAGAAATATATTTTTTTGCAATATTATTTTGAGCTTCTATAAGGTATTTTTATAAGATTCTTTAAGGTATTTTAGTGTTTTTACAATATTCTTTTAAATACAATAGTACTCCAAATGTCTTTAAGTGTATTTTTACGAATTTTCCTTTATAATATTCTTTTGAGATTCTGTAAGGTGTTTTTATAAGATTCTTAAGTGTTTTGTTTAATATTTTGTTGAATATTATTATAATATTTGTTAAGATTCTGTTAAGTGTGTTTTGTTACATATTATTACAATATTTGTTATAATATTTTGAAAAGGAATCTTCGAAGAATTTTTATTTAATCGACCCATCGCATTAAAAAACATTTATAAAAACACTTGACAAGAATCTCTGAAAATAAATGTACTCATATCTTATTTAAAAAAAATTGGAAAATATATTTCAATTTTTTTTAATAGTTTTTATATATAGAGTGAATTTTTTAATGTATTTTACAATAAAAATGACCAATATGAGATTCCTTAAAGTGTTTCTTTTGTAGATAGTATTTTATAACACAAATGATCAATGTGAGATTCCTTAAAGTATTTTTTTAAGACAAAATTTTAAAATTTTCTAAATATTTTATAAAAATAGTTAGATAAATACTTTAAAAAAATTATTTTGATGGATCCATTTCCCGTAAAAGCCATTTAACAAAAACACATGACAAAATCTTTAAAGAGAAGGTACCTAGACCAATTTAAATATCTTTTCAAAAACTTAGTTTAATTTTTTTTTTTTTTGTAGTTTTAAGATATGTAGGTAGATCCTTCAAGTACTTTTTAATTTAGTATTATTTAAAAATATAAGATTCTCTTGAGTGTTGTAAATCTCTTTATATATTGAAAAATAATGATACTCCATCTGAGAAAAAAAATTGAAATAATAATTTCAAAACCTGAAGATTTGTTTTTTTATTTTTTACTCAAAATTATTTTTTTAATGGCCGCCTGAAGTTCCATCAAGTGTTTTGCGTCGAAATTATAATTATTTTAATTTTATTTCTACTTTTTATGAAAATATTATAAATTGAAAGATTCTCTTAAGTATTGTACATCGATGTAATTTTTTGTTTTTGTAATTTGATAAGATTCTTTAATGTGTTGTATATCATAAACTTTTTAGCTGAATTTTTTTAATTAATTTATAAGATTTATTTAAATATTACATTAAAATATATATTTCTAATTTATAAGACAAATTATATTACGTTTGTAATACTCTTTTTCTATGATAGGAAATCTTAAAGTGCCTTTTTTTTGTAGTTTTGTCGGGGAGCTTCCTTAAATATTTAGTTTTGTTCAAATATTCATTGATTAAAATTTTAATAAATATTTTATCAAAACACTTAAAGGAACCTTTGAAAAATTTCTTTTAATGGACCCCTCTCATTGAAAACATTTATGAAAACACCTGACAAAATCTTTAAAGAAAAGTACTCATATCCTATTTAAAAAATATTTTGAAAAATATATTTCAATTTTTTATAGTTTTTAGATATGAAGTGAAAATTCTTAAAGTATTTTAAAATAAAGATGATCAAGGGAGATTCCTTAAAATGTTTCTTTGTAGCTAGTATTTTATAATACAGATGATCAATGTGATATTCCTTAAAATGTTTTTTTGTAAATAAAATTTTAAAATTTTCTTAATATTTTATAAAAATACTTAGCTAAATCTTAAAAAAAATATTTTGATGAATCCATTCCCCGTAAAGGTCATTTAACAAAACACATGACAAAATATTTAAAACGGATCTACCTAGATCCATTTAAATATTTTTCAAAAATTTAATTTAATTTTTTTGTGTAGATATATAGCGAGATCCTTCTAAGTACTTTATAATATTATGATACACATGTTTTGTATTTATTTAAATAGTGAGATTTCTCGGAATATTTTTTGAAAAAATTATAATACACATTGTACTATATTTATAATAAACAATGTCAATGAGATTTCTTAAGGTATTTTTGTAATTTTGCGATATATGGTGAGATTCCTCAAATTTTTTATTTTATTCAAATATTAATTGATAAAAAATTTAAATTCTTCGAAAAACATTCAAAAATATTTATATGATGGGCCCATTCCCATTTAGAAAAACATTTATCACAACACTTGAAGAAATATTGAAAAAAAATGAACTCACATCAGATCCATTTTAAATGTTTTTTTAGAAAGTATTTTTTTTTTTTATAACTCTTAGATATATAGTGGGATTCTATTTGTAATACACATTTATGCATTTATTCTGGTGAGACTTTTTTTAATCATTTTTTGTACTATATTATAATATATTGTACTATATTTAGAATACATGTTGTCTAATTTTGTGATATATATATTATAATTTTGTGATATACCAATGCTCTTTTTAGTTATACTTATTGATTATCATCAAAGAGATTTCATTAAGTGTTTTATATCTAAATATTAATTAATTACTTGTTTTTTATTTATTTTTTAAATGTAAGTTATAAGATTGTCTTAAGTGTTATCAATTAATTTAGTATTATTTAAAAATATAAGATTCTCTTGAGGGTTATAAATCTCTTTATATATTGAAAAATAATGAATCTCCATCTGATAAAAAAAATTGAAATAATAATTTCAAAACCTGAAGATTTGTTTTTTTTTATTTTTTACTCTACATGAAAATAAAGATTATAGATAATTTTTAAGTTCACAACGAGAATCTTTTATGTATTTACATACAATGTATATAAAAAAGAATTTAATATGGGGATGTTTTAGGTTTCCTTAAAATTATTTTTATAATGGCCGCTTGAAGTTCCATCAAGTATTTTGTGTCGAAATAATAATTATTTTAATTTTACTTCTACTTTTTATGAAAATATTATAAATTGAAAGATTCTCTTAAGTATTGTACATCGATGTAATATTTTTTTTTTGTAATTTGATAAGATTCTTTAATGTGTTGTATATTTATTGAAAGAAATACTGATACTCCATTTTATAGAAAAATACTTTTAAAAAAATAATTTAAAGAAGCTTAATAAATATAAATTAAATATGTCAAAATTTTAATAAATTTTAAAAAGATATAATTTTTTCAAATACACTTCAGAATCTAAAAAACAATTGTAGGCAATGAATTAATATATTATGCTCTGTAAAACACCTTACCTCGAAAATTTCAAATTCAAAAATATTCCTAAAAAAGAAATATCATATATAAAATTTAAGGTATTTCAACAATTTACCAATATCAAATCACATATTTGAAACATAATATTTTAATAATGGTAAATCAATATTAGAAGATTCTCTTAAGTGTTGTAAGATTCCCTTAAGTGTTTCAGAGTAAAAATATATAGTTAACCCAATTTTAATAAACCAGTTAAATTCTTTAAAATACTTTTTTATAAAATATATTTAGTTTTCTATATTATCTGTTTTATTGAATATTGAGATTTATTAAAGTGTTTCTCTTGATATTATTATATATACTTTTTTATATTTCAATTTTCATTGGGATTTAATAAACACATAGGAACACTTAGTAGAACACTTTAGTACTTGTCTAAAATTGTTTTAACAATATTAAAATATGAAGTTTCAATTATGTGATCTAGTAAGTGTTGAAATATTCAAATGAATACTTAGTTGGTAGAATAATAAATCCCAAAATACATGATGAACAAAATGGAGATGAAGAATATAACAGCTACAAAAACATTGAACAAGCATTACAACACTACTACCTACACAATGATTTGCCAGGAAGCCTTCTCCAAATTTCAATCAGCAACATCTGAGCATTAGACAACTCTACAACACTACCACAACTGTCTTGAAAGTCAAAGTTTATGAATCCACTCAACACTAACCCAGGTAGCACGACACTCACAGTAGCACAAGGGTACAGATCTGCAGCTCCAAAATGTACACTTCACACAAGCTTCGGTTAAGAAATACCAGAAAACAAGAATGTAATCTTCCCCACAACACGCCGCTACTGCCAGTTTAACATCTCTAGCAAAAGGCAAAGAAAATTTCTAAAATCGCAGCAATGGCCCAATGCAAGTTGTTCTCAAAAAATTTCTGATATATAACCCCCAAACATGCACCTGGGAACATGTTACATGTAGATAACCTGAGTAAATACAAGCCCACACATTGCATATCCGGAAAAAAAACTCTCCATCTATGACACGTACATTACAATAATTATATTACAGAAGTAGAAATCCTAAAATTAAGAATTCTCAAATAGCAAACAGAACACCAAATAAAAAAATGATAGGTAGATTCATAAAAACATACTAACATACTTAAACTCATAGAATCATCTCACTCTTCAGCACGTATCACCATAATGGCATCATCTGATAGGACAACACAAGCTGTAAACTTGTTTGAATCACCAACATACTCCTTCACTTTATCAGTTTCCTTGTGGGAACTAGTGGTCCGTCTCATACGTATTCTTGTAAGCAATTAATTATGAAGTAGTTGTTGGAGTTGAGTTGGACAAGGTCAATGACAGTGATGTGACCGTAGACACACCAATATCAATGCTTTAGTAACCTGTTAACGGAGGAATTTGTGATAACGAAATTTGAGGTTATAAGCCAAAACTAAGATCTATGATGGTGGTTCTATGACGGAATAATCGCCGGAGAGTGGTGGTAATTATGTTTTTAAGAAGCTGAGATCAAAGGAGTTATGGTGGTCTCTCTGAGCTCTCAACGTCCAACCCCTTTAATGTGCCTACGTACCCTATATTTATAGGGATCAAGCTTCACGTAGTTCTAATAGAACAAGGATATTAAGTCCACTAGAGATAGAACTCCTTGGCCGGACTACAAGGGTCCTAAGTCTACTAGAGATAGGTCTCCTTTAAGATAAATGTCGAGCATAGTCCATGTCGGACTAGAACTCTTAACTAGTCATGAAACGCATATCCAAGCCCACTAAGGAGAGCCCATACGATGAAGCCTAGCCCATGACCCCAAGGATCAACCACGACCGTGCCTTCACGGATACAACATTAGCCCTAACTATTGGAGCTAACATCAACCGCTACCAACTACCACACCAGTCATTAGTTGCAGGGAAAAGTCACGACTTACTCCAAATGCACAAGCTGATCCTTACCCCCCGATGAGGACAACCCATCAGACTACAGGGCAAGTTCTCCAAAGTTATCGTCGCACCAAGTGTATCTTACTCCCCCAACAAGGATAACTTGTCAGAATACAGGAACAAAACCCTTAGTGTATAGACAAGCTCAGCCACATCTGGATTCTTAGCAAATATCATATTCACCCTTCATATCACCTCCAAGTTGGCGCTCCAACTTGGTGTTTCGTAGTCTTCTGGTGCTCCAACTTTCCTCGTGCACGGTCATTCGCATTTCTTCCTTGTTCCATCTTGGCGCTCCAACTTGGCGCTCCAAGTTGACCTCGGCGTCCCAATAAGTACTTCAAATATCCCCCATTCTTCATGAGTTCATGGTATTTTTATCATCAAGATCTTCTAACCGTTTGACTACCTTTAGATAGTCAACCCTTATTCTCCCGTATAAATTTACGATATAACAACTACCCCCCAAGTCTCTATTACATTAAAATGTAAAGAGACTAGAATTAAAAATTTATGCGTGCATTTTGTAACCCATTGGCGCGCCAATGATCTACTCATTTTAAATATACGTATACGCCTGACCGTATATTTATACGGTATGCTCCAGGAGTATTTAAACCCCGTACTTCCCCCCTTTTCTTCTTAATTCGCCATTTCTCTCTCCTCAAGAACACACTCAAAAAACCCTAATCGCCTCCTCGATCAACACAGCCTCAGATCGTTACCATTCATAAAATCGACCGTGACCCATTAATCTTCGTTATTCAAGGTATGTTTTGAATCCTTTTTTATATATTTTCACCGTATATTCTGTTAGATCCAGGTGTTTTAAGTTTCTTCCTTTTCGTGTTCTTCATAAACCCAACTGTATATATTTGTACGTATATCCGTTTAATCTGTCTAAATGCCATACCTTCCTAAAAACGTGTTTTTAATGGATAATCAATAATAAGTTTATCGACGCGCCATCGACCTTGGTTTGTTGGCGCGCCACGCATCATGGCGCGACAAAAACCCTTAAAGGCACATCACACCTTGTAGTTTGATCATCTCCTTTTATATATTTTTAAGAAGACCTCGTTAGCGCGGCAACCCTCGATAGGAAGGACGTGCTTCCTTGCTCACCCTCTTTTCTTCTTGGCTTGCAGCTGGCTAAAGAAGGAAACGCATCCTCCTGTCCATTTCACCCCTTCAAAGACTTCAACAGGAGAATTGGTCTCTCTTCTACACCCTTTCATTACCCCTCCTATCAATATTCTAACACCAAACCTTCTGATTTGGCGCGCCTACTATCTTTATACAAGGATAACCCCTCCTTTTTTACAATGTCCTCATCTTCTAGCCTCAACCGGACCCCTGAATCCTCCACAGAAAACGCCACAAACCAATCACCCATCCTTCGCCCAATGGATTATGATTCTGAGTTTGAGACTTGGGCAGAGCCCTCGTCCACAATCCCCATGCCAGCGCGCCAACGTAGAAAAAGAAAGAAGATTATTGTGGAGGAGAGTGATTATGAAGATGAGTTGTTCGAGGAATTACATGCTAACCCTTCTGCTGTCGAAGATTTTGGCGGATTCTGAAAAAACTGAAAGCATCAATCGTGGCGCGCCAACAGCTGAAGGTACCCAAGAGGATGACGAATTCACCTCTCCTGAATCCTCTCCTGAAGAAACACTACCTTTTCCATTGAAACCCCAAGATATAGATATTGATTGGTCCCAGCATGGCCCCCTATCCAAAAGAGAGATGGATGCAGCTAGAAAAGCTGCAGGAACCTTTGCTTGTGTGAACATGTCTTCCACAATTCCTGAGAGAGACATAAAAAAAATCATGCATTTTTACTCTCAAGAAGGAAGTTATGCTCAACCTCATCCTGACATGCGTCCTCACAGATTTGACATTGATAATATCAGAGTTCCAAGAGCTGTAGTTACAGATAGACACATTCCCCTTGGGGTTGGCGCGCCACTCCATCCTTGGCTGCATCAAATTATTGATTGGTACCAGATAGCTCCTATTCAGTTATCTCCTAATAGCTACAGGATGGCCCTGGGACTTTTTATTATGTACAAAGAACTTAAATATCCTGATCCAACCATGCTAGAGTTAAGTTGGTTTTTTAGCCTTCAATCCAACATTCCCGGTTACTACTTCTTAGTACCTTGGAGGGACCACATGGGCAAAGGCATCAATGATGGCAAAGTCAGTAACATAAAGGACTGGAAAGAAAGATTCTTCTACCTCTACAACACTACTAGACAACCAATTGAATTTAAAATTGGTGGTAAGTAGAATTTATTGACGCGCCAAACAATATTGACGCTCCAATCCTTTCTTTCCTTCTTTTGACATCATAGTATACTTACCTTCATCTTATAACTTCTTTTGTTTTTTCAGTGAAGCACCCAAAACCTTCACTGGTGGCTCCATTTTCAACTCAATGTTCTAAAGTTCTTGCTTTACTAGAATCAGGCAAAAAACTTAATGCTTTAGTAACCTTTGATAACTTGAAGAAACATGGGTTTATTCCTACCCTAGTTGGTCATCCGGACTCCCCTCAACAGGGAAAAACCAAAAAATACAAAAGGAAACAAGTAATTTCAGATAATGAAGATGAAGGTAGGGTTTTTGAGGATAATTAGCGCGCCAATACCCCATTTATGTTTCTAATTATCTACCGCATACACATTCTTTGAATGGGTTTAACATCAATTTTTTCCATAATTTGTTAAACAAACGTTACTTTTATAGCACTTCTTTTTCTCTATATTAACTCTTCTTTTCACAGATATGACCGGGGTTCCCAACCTTTTTGGCGCGCCACGAAATTCAACTTCTTCCCAACAGAGAGGCTCCACTGTTACCATTCATGTCTCTACAAAGAAGCATGCGGCCAAGAAAAACAAGAATCAGGATTCAAACCAAGATATCCAACCCCCTCCCAAAAAACAAAACATAGGTAAAGTGGGAAAAAACGGGGTGGATGCCCAAGTTGATGAGTCTGGCGCGCCTACGAGTGTTGCCGCGCCAAATTGCTCCTCCCTAAGAGTGTTTAATGCTTTTGGCCACCTTGGGGATTCTCTTATCTCTGAAAACGAATATAAAAGGTGGATGGCTAGGTCGGACAGTGATAAACAAAAAATTGCCACCCGTGCCTCTCTTGACCTATTCATGTTCAACTCTGAGTGTGAGAAAAATAAAGAAGAAAGCCTTAAACGTATGAAGGAACTGGAAGCTGAGGTTGGAAAACTCAAAACAGATGTGAAGTCCCTTAACTCTAAGCTGAGTAAATCTGAAACAGAAAAGAAGGCTGCAATCTCCTCCGTCTCCACTCTAGAAACCCAGCTGGCGCGCCAAGTGGAACTGGTGAAGGAAAAAGATGCCTTTATACAAACCCTCGAGGAAAAAACTACTGATCTTGAGTTGAAATTAGATGAACTTGAAGAGGAGAAAGATTCTGGCTGGGCTGCTGAAAAGGAGAAATTATCTAAGGAATCTTTTGATGAAGGAATAAAAGCCTACTGCATCACCTTCCTTGCTGGCGATCCTAAGTATGATTGGCGTCCCAAGTTTGGCGCGGGAATGGCTGATTTCCTGGCTGGCATTTCTCAGAAGGAAGCCCAAGCCATTGCTGAAAAAAGAATCGCCCTTGAAGAAGTTCTTTCCACAGAAACCGTAGCGCGCCAACCAGGTGAAAATGCTCATACTGAGAAGAGTGCCCCTGAGGATTACATGGAACACACCTCCACAAACGCGCCAAACCCTAACCATCCTGGAGATCAAGCCACCTAATTTTTCAATTCACCATGACATTTTTAAACTTTATATCTGCAAGTCTTCTTTGCCAAGTTGTATCTTTAACGTACTTTTGCTCTCTTGATGGGTAACTTCGTATATTTTTTTTTTTGTCTTTTTGTTATGATCTTCATATTGTGGTAAAAACATATACTTGGCGCGCCACTAGCCCAGGCGCGGCAATATTTCTTTAAAAAAGATCCTAAGTAGGCGCGGCAAAGTAATTGCAAAACAATCATAAACGAGTAAATATATCCAGAAAAACTGAAAAACTTTTATAATCTTGAAAATAAAACCCTCACGGCTTATAGCACGATGAGTACTAAAATAAATTGTCCTCGGCATTGCCGGTATAAAGGCTGATAGCCAGAACAGAAAAACAAAAACAGGGCAATCACTAGCTCAAAGAGGCGTGTTACTCACTACCCCCCGAGACTAGGAGCAAATTTATTTGTTGCTAGTTTTAATAACTGCCTGAGGCTAAAAAGCTCTCTTTATTGATAGTACTTTTTCAAATGAATGACATTCTAAGCTTTTGGAATTGGTTTGTCGTCCAAATCTGAAAGATAATAAGCTCCTCCCCATAAAATGACTCTGACCTTGTAGGGACCTTCCCAATTTGCTCCAAATACCCCATGTGCTGCAACCTTGGTATTTGGCATCACTTTTCTGAGAACCAGATCACCAACTTTGAACGAACGAGCCTTTACCTTTCCATTATAGAACCTTGCCGCCCGTCGCTGGTAAGCTGCAAGCTTGACTTGTGAATTCTCCCTTTCTTCTTCCAACAGGTCGAGAGACAGCCTTTGATTGACCTGATTTGCTTCTTCATCAAAATTATCTCGTCTGAATGATCCTGCACCTATTTCCACCGGAACCATAGCCTCAGAACCATAAGCAAGCATAAACGGAGATTCTCCTGTTGTCGTTCTTGGAGTGGTATTATAAGACCAAAGCACCATGGGCAACTCCTCTGGCCAGCTCCCCTTTCTACTCTCCAGCTTCGCCTTCAAGGTATGCTTTATAATTTTATTCACCGCCTCTGTCTGTCCATTGCTTTGTGGATGATATACTGCTGCAAAATCTTTCTTGATATGCAACTCCTCACAAAGACCCCATAACTCCTTGCTATCAAATTGCTTCCCATTGTCAGAAATCAACTTGTAAGGAACTCCAAACCTGCATACAATAGAGTTAAAAACAAAATCTCTTAGTTTCTTTGCAGTTATGGTAGCCAATGGGGCAGCTTCCGCCCACTTGGTAAAATAATCCACAGCTACCACCGCATACTTCACTCCCCCCTTAGCTGTCGGAAGTTCTCCAATCAAGTCAATACCCCACATAGCGAATGGCCATGGACTCATTAAAGGTGTTAAGGATACGGCAGGGCTGTGGGTATAATTAGCAAATTTCTGACACTTGTCACACGCTCGAGAAAATTCATAAGCATCCTTCTTCATGGTAGGCCAATAATATCCTTGCTTCAATATTTTTAATGCCAAAGATCCACCCCCCGAGTGATTGCCACAAATTCCTTCATGAACTTCCCTAAGGATGTAATCGCATTCCGCACCCTCAATGCATTTCAACAGTGGTTGATTGAAACCACTTTTATATAGCATCCCATCATACTCCACGTACCTTGCTGCCTTATACCTGAGTTTTCTTGCCTCTATTACGTTTTTTGGCGACCATCCCTCCTTGATATACCTCCATATAGGTGTCATCCATGTCACCTGCTCGTCCTCTTCAACCTGCATTACATCAACTTCCCTAACACTAGGTTCCTGTAACACCTCCAAAGGAATGACGCCCAACAAGCTCATATCCTTTTGTGATCCCCATTTTGCTAATGCATCGGCCTGCTCATTTTCTCCCCGTGGAATTTTAATCAACTTTACTTCAGTAAACCTAGACATAAGATGCAAAACACTCCTCATGTACAACTCTGTCCTCGGACCTCGGGCTTGAAAACCACCATTCACTTGATACACTACAATCATAGAATCACTACGTATCAACAAATTTTCAACCTTCATTTCTAAAGCAAGCCTCAAACCTCCGAGCAATGCCTCATACTCCGCATCATTGTTCGTTGCCCGAAATGCAAAATTGATAGCGCTCATAAGCATATGTCCTTCAGGACTTATTAAGACTATGCCTGCACCGGCACCCTCATTATTGACCGCTCCATCTACACTCAGAGTCCACCATTCTTTGGAAGTTCCTAGCCCTAGGGTGTCTTTCTGAGTAAAAGGTTCGAAAGGAACCATTGCCATTGCCTCCCCTCCAAGCTCAGGGGAAAACTCCAATATGAAATCTGCCAACACTTGACCTTTAACAGACGTCCTAGGTTTATAATCCAAATCAAACTGCCCCAACTCTACGGCCCACTTCATCATCCGCCCCGTTACCTCTGGCTTATGCATAATTTGTCGAAGTGGAAAAGATGTCCTAATTTCCACCCTATGAGCCTGAAAATACGGACGTAATTTTCGAGAAGCTAAGACCAGAGCGTATACCAACTTTTCCATGTTCGTGTAACGTGTCTCGGCGTCATGTAACCTCCTACTCACATAATATATTGGATATTGATCTACCCCCTCCTCCTTGACTAGCACTGCACTGACAGAGTATCCTGAAACAACCAAGTACATAATTAATACTTCCCCTTCCGTTGGCTTCGCGAGCATAGGAGGTGATCCTAGATGTTCTTTGATCTTCTGAAATGCCTGCTCACACTCCGTTGTCCACAAAAACTCTTTTCCTATCTTCTTAATAGCTTTAAAAAATTCCTGACATTTATCTGATGATCTCGAGACGAATCTATTCAAAACTGCAATCCTGCCAGTTAAACTTTGTACTTGCTTCACACATGTTGGAGACTTCATGTCTAACAGTGCCTTGATTTTTGCTGGATTTGCTTCTATACCCCGATGGTTGACTATGAATCCCAAAAACTTTCCCGACTCAACACCAAATACACACTTCTGAGGATTCAATTTCATTCGATACTTTCGCAATATAGCAAACATCTCCTCTAAGTGCTTGATATGATCCGATGCCTCCTTAGACTTCACCAACATGTCATCCACATACACCTCCATGGTCTTCCCAATTTGATCTTTAAACATCATATTCACCAACCTTTGGTAAGTAGCTCCAGCATTAACCAGGCCAAACGGCATTCCAATGTAACAATAAAGCCCTCTATCTGTGATAAAAGAGGTATGTTCTTGATCCGGCTCATACATAGGAATTTGATTATAGCCTGAGTAAGCATCCATGAAGCTCAATAGTGCATGTCCTGCTGTCGCGTCCACCAGCTGGTCTATCCTTGGCAATGGAAAACTATCCTTTGGACATGCTTTGTTTAAATCAGTGAAATCAACACATGTCCTCCACTTCCCATTTGGCTTCTTAACCAGTACAGGATTTGCTAACCACGTTGGATAGAAAGACTCCTTTATTAACCCCACCTCCAACAGCCTATCTACCTCCTCCTGTAAAGCCACAGCACGTTCCCCGCTCACCGGCCTTCTTTTCTGCTGAGTTCCTTTTTTTGACGGATCTATATTCAAACGATGACACATGACATTTGGATCAATTCCCACCATATCAGCATGACTCCAAGCAAAGACATCCAAGTTCATCTTCAAAAACGAGATGAATTGCTCGGTTAACCCTGGATTCAAATGCGACCCAATCTTCAACTCTCGTTCCGGGTAACGAGCATCCACCTTGACTGTTATCATTTCTTCAGCTGACCCAGTATTAGCTACCGGTAATGGCATTCGGGGGTCGAGGTCAATGTCATTATTTTTTCCAAGTTTATTTTCCTCGTAGTCCTCATTCCCTATGGAGGAGTCTATCTCTTCCAGCTCTACAATTGGTCGTGTCCCTACGACCAATGTTTTTTCACCATTTAGTCTCCTGACCTTACAAATTTCCCTTGACTCATCCACCCTCCAGGTTTTTTCCTCTGCCTCCGTGTTAGACCCATAGGATAGCAGAAATTGTGACAAACTTCGAGATGTTCCCCCATGCGCATTCTGCCTACCTGGTGCCCCATGCTCATTCTGCCTACCTGGTGCGACAACAGTAGTGAAAAAATCAGTTGGAGCACCAACTATTGGAGCGCCAATCCGTGGTGTATCCATATTTGGAACACTCATCTGTTCCTCCTTCATCCTTGTATCCCCTTCTTCCTCGCTTGTTTCTTCGTCCGTGTTCTCTGGAAACTGAACCGTGTACACAACATTAACCACCCTTTCATCCTCTTCTTGCACCTCATTCACCCCTGTTTTGTTTTTTCGAAATCCTTTCACCGACTTGTTGTAACATTCTCTAAAATCGTATTGACTTCCCCGAACACATCCAATCCCTCTTGGGGTTGGAAACTTCATGGATAGATGATAGATTGAGGTAACTACTCGCATTTCCTTCAACAATGGTCTTCCAATCAACGCATTATGAGACGAGTCTTGATCGATTACCATGAAGTCCGCAATCTGAGTAGCAGAAAGGCCCCCACTTCCTAACGTCACAGGCAATCGGATTGTCCCTTTTACTCTGATAGACTCTCCCCCAAAACCATAGATATAAATATTCTCGACCTTCATGTCCTTGTCCGGTAGACCCATCTTCTTATACGTGTCATAGTATAAGATGTTAACTGAACTTCCATTGTCCACGAACACACGATGCACATTCTGATTTCCAATCCCCATTGTAACCACCAATGCATCATTATGAGGATGATGAACCCATTTTGCATCTTCCTCATAAAACGTTATATCTGCCGCCTCTCCCCGAAACAGTTTAGGCGGACGCTGATCCAACCGATTCACGTTTGTCATAGGGGCAGTTTTGGCCTCCCTTGCATATCTTTCCATCGCCTTATTGCTATCTCCTGCAATGTGAGGTCCTCCTACTATGGTGCGGATACTTCCTTCTCTAACAAATTTTGACCCCTCTTGTCTTTCCTTGTCATCGTCGGCCGACGTACGACCTACACCCCTTTTTTCCATGGGATGATCAGTCCGGTACTTTTTTACCCATTCCGTTAAGTACCCATCTTTGATTAAGAGTTCGATTTCATCCTTGAGCTGTCTACATTCATGGGTGTTATGACCAGTAGATTGATGATACTCACAATATCTACCTCTGTCCTTACTTTGGAAAGAATTCAAAGGTGCTGGCTTCCTGTATATCACCCTGTCCTTGGTCACTTCGTATATGTGTTCAATAGACGCATCAAGTGGCGTATAAGAACCCGACCTTCTGTCTTGACCTAGAAAGGGTTCCCGTCCTCTCTTTTCATTAGTAACATTTACCCGGTTCGGGCTTCGTCCCCGCGCTCTGTAGTCGGGACTTGGTGATCGATCTTTCCGTTTATTTCTGCCCTTACTAGTCCCATATACCTCACCTTTTTTGTTGTCGGCCAGTGACTGTTCTACCCTTTTGTAAGACTCTGCTTGAGAAAACAATTCGGCCAATGTAGCTGGATCCTTGCCTTGTAGATGCTTCCAGAAGTCAGTTCCCACTCTCAAGCCAGCAATTAAGAAGTTCTTCAAAGTCTCATCTGTTGCCCCTCTAACTCCTGCCGCCTCTGCACTAAACCTCTTAAAATATGCATTCAAGGTTTCTCCTTCCCGTTGCTTAATGTTTGCCAAGGAGGTAACCGGAGGAGAGTACTTGACTGCTGCTTGGAACTGCGTCAGAAACATCGCCTGCATTTGTTCCCAAGAGGTTATCACCTCACTTCCCAACTTTTGAAACCATTGTTGAGCACTATCTCTGAAAGTCGCAGCTAGCAGACGACACCTGGCCAAACTTGGGACCTGATATACATCCATCTCAATATTGAAACGCCCCAAAAATTCCTTTGGGTCAGAATTCCCATGAAAACGAAGATCAGCTGTCGTGTTTCGATATCCCATTGGCAACAGAGCATCCTTCACAGCAACGGAGAATGGAGATGTCACTTTTGTGGAAAAAGAACCGGCTTCACCCTCCAAATGTGCTAACAGCTTCCTTATATCTCCAACATTGACGTCACCAAGCCCTGGAACATTCTGAATACCACCGGACAGCCCCCCTCCCAGGAAGGTGCTCACCACAGGTGGAGTAGGCGCGCCAAAGCTTACCAACACAGAAGATGGTATACTCACGATCGGAGGTGTTTGTGTCATGATGGGAGGTGTGAGTTGCACAGAAACTTGTGGGGGGGGTAGGCACAACAATAGTTTGATTATTATGCAATAGAGGAGTTTGAACATTACCTGGGATAGGTTGACTTGTGGCGACGTTATGTTTGGGATATCCAAAGCATTTTGATGATTTTGGCTTTGATTTTTCCTCGCTTCACTAGTTGCACTTTGTGAAGGTACTGGGACAATGACGGGTTCTTTTGACAGAAACTTGTCAGTTTGCCTTTCTGAATTCTCACGCCCCCGTCCTCGGCTGCCCCCTCCTCGAGAACCTCGTCCATGATATCCTCCACGTATAATTTGCCCTCCTACAGGTACCTCTCTCCTTCCATCCGGCCCAGAAACATGAATTTGGCCCCCGCCTTGCTCCTTCTCCTTTTCCAAAAGTAATTCTTTTATTTCCTCACAAGTCAGCTTCACCCCCATGAGGTCCATCATAGCCGACAACCTTTGCCCAGTGTTAAGTTGATTGCCATGCGAGCTACCAGGACGTCCTGTAGCATCCAACACTGGGGGAGCTCGTGGCGGCTCGAGGGTTTCAGGCACCATCTGACTATCCTCCGGAAATTCGACAATAGGCTCAGTTTCTCCAAAGTCTAACCTTCGTGGGGTGATGGGTGGTCGCCTCCCGACACCGGGATAATTTGCACCCTTCCCCCCTCCAACAGCCATAGTACGTCCAGCGGGCTCTACCTCCATGCGTCGTCCTCCACGGCCATATGAACCATGTCGAGTCCTCCGATGTTCGACCGCCTTCAACCTAGCATCAAAACTCCTCACAGTTGCGCCCATACGGTGGAGCTCGTCCATTAGATCCGTGTTACTAATCAAGACCGGAGGTCGGCTTCCAGTAGCGTGGGTCGGATCTGTTGGAGTTACTGGAACATAGGGTTCGTCTTCTCCATACCCTTCCGTGTAGAAACTTCCTTCTTCATGAGCGCTTTCATCACGATTCTGAGACATCTTTCCTCCTAGATGATAATCTTATTTAGCCCCTCCTTCTAGCGCCAATTTGTTAACGGAGGAATTTGTGATAACGAAATTTGAGGTTATAAGCCAAAACTAAGATCTCTGATGGTGGTTCTATGACGGAATAATCGCCGGAGAGTGGTGGTAATTATGTTTTTAAGAAGCTGAGATCAAAGGAGTTATGGTGGTCTCTCTGAGCTCTCAACGTCCAACCCCTTTAATGTGCCTACGTACCCTATATTTATAGGGATCAAGCTTCACGTAGTTCTAATAGAACAAGGATATTAAGTCCACTAGAGATAGAACTCCTTGGCCGGACTACAAGGGTCCTAAGTCTACTAGAGATAGGTCTCCTTTAAGATAAATGTCGAGCATAGTCCATGTCGGACTAGAACTCTTAACTAGTCATGAAACGCATATCCAAGCCCACTAAGGAGAGCCCATACGATGAAGCCTAGCCCATGACCCCAAGGATCAACCACGACCGTGCCTTCACGGATACAACATTAGCCCTAACTATTGGAGCTAACATCAACCGCTACCAACTACCACACCAGTCATTAGTTGCAGGGAAAAGTCACGACTTACTCCAAATGCACAAGCTGATCCTTACCCCCCGATGAGGACAACCCATCAGACTACAGGGCAAGTTCTCCAAAGTTATCGTCGCACCAAGTGTATCTTACTCCCCCAACAAGGATAACTTGTCAGAATACAGGAACAAAACCCTTAGTGTATAGACAAGCTCAGCCACATCTGGATTCTTAGCAAATATCATATTCACCCTTCATATCACCTCCAAGTTGGCGCTCCAACTTGGTGTTTCGTAGTCTTCTGGCGCTCCAACTTTCCTCGTGCACGGTCATTCGCATTTCTTCCTTGTTCCATCTTGGCGCTCCAACTTGGCGCTCCAAGTTGACCTCGGCGTCCCAATAAGTACTTCAAATATCCCCCATTCTTCATGAGTTCATGGTATTTTTATCATCAAGATCTTCTAACCGTTTGACTACCTTTAGATAGTCAACCCTTATTCTCCCGTATAAATTTACGATATAACATAACCCATTTTTCTTATTTACACGACCAAACATAATCACTCAAAATTTACCTACAAAATCAAACACAGTATTTGTTTAAAGAATTTATAACAAGAATATATGCATTTATCAAAATCATTATAAAACAATTGATAAGGGCTAATAGAACACATGTCACAAAATCTTACAATAACTTACCTACGATTTCTAAAAACAAGGTAACCACGTTGCTAAAAATGATAGGATTTATCCATTACAAGAATTTTGAATCAGAACTTCATCCATATTTTTTGACACAAGATAATGATCTATAATATAGACAACAAGAACATCTTGATAAGAATATGTAACAGAATCGTATACTATATGAACTTAAGAAAGAATTTCTTCAAATTACGTGTTGGCTTTATTCCTCTGCATAACTACTTACATAGTTACATGATACAAATATGTAACAGAATCTGTTCCTTTATTCTTCTTAAAAAAGACGTGGGACGATACGTACAATGAATTAATCATATACATGTTATATTATGTAGTTGTAATCCTTGATTTGTTTCCATTTATAGAAAGATTTTTGATTATATCAATTACACGCTAATCAACATACTTACCATACTTAATAGATTAATAGAATCTGTTAGATATTTTTAGTGTATAATGCATCAATAGTGACCCTAGACATTTGAAAGAATAACAAGAATGCCACTGAATATTTCTGATTTTATTTTTTTATTATTATTAATTATGGACGGTCCAGATGATGGTCTCTTAGGTCTCTTGATAAGGAGGGTCTCCCTAGAACCTTACCCTATATATATATATAGAGTAAGGTTCAAGAGAGAACCCTCTTAAAAAGGGAACCAAGGAACTTTTTAAAAAAATCATTTTAGCATAGAAAGAAAAATAGAATTAGTTATATATCATCCTAATAGTCCCAAAAAGTTAATTACTTACAAACAAAGATTCATTTTTAAATTTAAAAAAATATATGAAAAAATTATGAATCTGCTTATGAATATCTTATATATATATAAGAGATTCAAAAAGAGATTCATAATTTTTTCATATATTTTTTTAAATTTAAAAATGAATCTTTGTTTGTAAGTAATTAACTTTTTGGGATTATTAGGATGATATACAACTATTTATATTTATATTTTAATTTAAAACTAAATTTTAAAAAAAGTTCATTGGTTCTCTTTTTAAGAGGGTTCTCTCCAGAGCCCTGGCATATATATATATATATATATATAGGGTTAGGCTCAAGAGAGAATCAATCACTAAAAACGAACCTTAGAACTGTTATAAGTCGTTGGATTATTACTAGATCAACTGTTCAGATTCAACTCATTTTTATATACAAAATCTTATAAGGGTATTGTTGGAATAAAATGATTCTACTGACGAACCTATTTTGTTTTATAGTATAATTACAGTGTTCTACAACTGAATTTTAAAAGTTATGCATATGAACTTCAAAGTTATACAACTGAACTTACTTTTTTCCACGAAGTTCTACAAGTGAACTTGATTATTTTTATAATGTTTAGCTGTTGAACGATGTTATTCACATTATTTTATACCATAACTTTCGTGTTCTACCGCTGAACATAAAAGTCATACAATCGAATTTGAAATCAAACACATAAATTTTAAAGTTCTGCAACTGAACTTACTTGTATTTAAATGTTCAGCTGCTGAACACTGTTATTTGATATTGTGTTTATACCATAACTTGAATATTTTCACAAAAATTGATAAAAATAATTGGGGGAATTTTATGATGATGATGGAGAATTTTGTGATCAATATCGATGCACGGTTATTATCGTTAATCAAATATTAATTAGTTCTAAATTATGTATTTTGTATTTTTGGACAACTTTACTCATGACCTACATATAATAAATATATATTATTTTAAAATATAAGATAGAGTTCTAAGAGTTCTCAGAACTCTTAGAACTCTATCTTGGACAACTTTACTCATGACCTACATATAATAAATATATATTATTTTAAATATATATTATTTTAAAATATATATTATATTCGGGGCGGGGCGGGTTTTCCTCGCGGGGATTCACAGACCATTTTCATTTTATCAAGTTATTGTTTTGAAAACCAATTGTCCGCAATTACAAAACAGTTTCTTTTGTTCTGTGATCATTTATTCCATATGTAGACAAGATGCATCACTGATAGAGGTGGCCAAACGGGCAGGTTTGGCCGTGCAAACCGTAACCGGCACACCAAAATAGCTCGCCTAACTCGCCTCGTTACGGGCTCGATTCAACTCGGCACAAACCGGTACAGGAAACGAGGCGTATACGAGTTTAATATTTCGGAACCGAAATCGGCACGGACCGGCTCGTGGAAGTGAACCGCACGGCACGACTACCGTACGTGACATACTTGATTGTTTTGCACATGCTACTACGGTTTTTTCTTATGTTTATGAACCAAATGTACATCATGTTATGATTGAGTGTGTTAATATTATTACTACTTTAAAAGAATATGAACAAAATCCATATTTTAGTGATGTTATTGTTGACATGAAAATTAAATGGATCGAATACTTTACAGAATTTCCTTATGTTTATGGTATTGCATGTCTTCTTGATCCCGGTGTTAGAAAGGAAGGTTTAGAAAACATTTTAGGGCATTATTATGAAGTTTTAAACGTTTCATATGATCATGTTTTATATGTTAATAAATGTTTAGACTTGTTGTATCGTCTTGTAGATAATTATGCTCCAAAAGTCCAAAGTTCTATACCACCTAAGAGTAGTAGTAGTGTTAGTAGGTTTAATAATATTATTTCATCTATACTAACCAAAAAACAAAAATGTAGAATTTCCACTTCATCATCTCTCGTACCTTCATCTTCTTATAGTATGTGGTTAGGGAATTTTTTTTCTTATAGTTACGAGTTAAATGAAGATTTTGAAATACTAACATGGTGGAAGAATCATGAGTTACAATTTCCGGTTTTATCAAAAATTGTAAGGGATATTTTAGTAGTCCCCGCTTCTACAATTGCGTCCGAGTCCGCTTTTAGTGCAGGTAGAAGAGTGTTAGACGAGAAGAGAACAAGTCTTGCGCCGGACGTAGTAAAGATTTGTATTTGTAAAAAAGATTGGAATCAAGCCGCGAAAAGACAACAAGGAAAAAAAGAAGATGACTCGAACGACGAAGACGATCCGTGGATGACAATGGATACTTCGGATTTCGACGCCTCAACTACCAACGAACAACAATAATCAAATAGTGGATATGATTTTTTTTGTTTTGTATTTTTAAAATTTGTTTTAATATGTTAATGCGGTTTGTTCCGTTTTTAGAGAGGAGTCATCTCAAATTAATTGTACAATATTTTTTTAATTAATAAAACTTCTAGAGGTACCGTCCTCTTTTTATTTCAAAAAAATTGTATAATTTTAAATAATATTTAATCGAATTAAAAGTTTAAAAAAAAATTGAACCGCCCGTCTCGCCAACCCGTCCCACCAACCCGCCCGCCCCGCCCGCCATGTCCGCACACGAGCCACCCTTCCTTCAACCCGGCACAGCTTGCCACCAAGACCGTGCCGATCTCGGGTCCTTCCTCCACCAACCCGACTCGCCAATAACCCGACACGGCACGGCTCGCCCGTCCGTTTGGCCACCTCTAATCACTGAAGTGTGCATGGAAGCATGTAGTAGTGATCAATGTTATATGTTTTGGACATTTTATTTTCATTATATTATCAATAACGAAAGCAGGAATTGCATTATTCTTCTCTAGTATTATAAAATTAGGAAGAAATAATTCTTAACTATTTTGCAATCTCAGAATCCTGGAGGAAACGCTGCAAGCTTTCTTAAAGGTAACAAAATGAAATTTATAAGTAGCAATAGTTTTACTCTCATTATCCTTCTTGTACAGGATCTTTATTGCTAAACTTATTGGAACGAGATTTGTTTTTTGGGTACAAATTTGTGGTGAAGAATGATATTTTAATAGTTTAGTTGCGTGTATCACCTATAGTTGATTTGCGACGTTAAGGCTTGTCCAGCCTCTTCTTCTACTGGTTGCTGTAATCAGCACAGCAAGCCCATAAATTAGTACTGACATTGCAATACTTATGTATTTATGTATATTTATGTGTATGTATATGTCGAGAATACTGCACCTCTATGGCTACATGTGCAGATAAAGTAGTTTACTCAGCATCAAATTTAGTTGAGCTCCTAAATAAAATGCAATGCAGCTGCGAGTTCAAAAAAAAAAGACAAACTGAACTGAAGTAGCCCTCTGCTCCCTCCTACAACTCGCAGAATCACAATTTTGCTTCTAACAGGATTAATTAACTACCAAGTGGGATGAGTACTGCATTCAGATTTACTCATGCAGCGAAAGAAATCAATAACATTTCTATATAGATGTTATGGATTAAAAAACGTACCTTGTAAATTAAATGCTAGGGTTTATGAGCGTTCAAGCTTTAATGACTGCTCTTGTGTTTCGGGACTAAATCGGTCCTCACAAGATGCATACGTATCTCTGCTGTATAGAGAATCAAGTCAATAAAACGTAGTTCTAGAATGAAGGACGAATATGGTCTATACAATCGAGTTTCCGGAAGAGGATAGGCTTCAGGATTATGAAGCTTTGGCAAGAGATGGAATTCCAATTTTCTTTTTGGAAGCCCCACCACCTGTGGGCGGAACCGCTGACACGTTGCAGGCAAAAGAGGTTGTGCAAGAAGACGAGGCTCCCTTGAACCAAAAACATGGGGTGCTAATGATCGAAGCTCCCCCACCGAACCCTTTCTATGAGGGAATTGTAGAAGATGCAAGTGATGATGAAGCAGATCAGCGTAGTCTACGAGCAAAGAAAGGTAAAATGATCATGGAAGATAGCTTGAAACCCTTGATAGAATTCCCTGCAAAAGTATCGGAAGCATTGTCCTCTCAGTTACCTAGGAAGGGCGAGGTAGTATCCGTCCAAGAAATAGGAGAATCAAGTGGCACAGCAGACGTCGAAGTTGATCTAGATCCTCGTCTTCCGGAGGATGACAAAAAGCTAGCACCAGCAGAAGATACCCTCTCAATTTTGATGGAGGAAACGGCCCCCTCAAAGGTGCTTCAGATAGGGGCTAGGCTTGAGCCAGGCTTGAGGGCGAGGTTGATTGAGTTTCTGAAGAAAAATTTGGATGTTTTCGCCTGGAGTCACGCTGATATGGTAGGAATCGATCCAGAAGTTATGTGCCATCATCTCAACATTGACCCCTTACGGAAGAAAGGATTCAGGCAAAAGAGACGCCCGATTAGTGGGGAAAGAGCAACAGCTTTGAAAGAAGAGGTTGATCGACTTATGCAAGTCGGCCTGGTTAAAGAGTCTTTCTATCCTAACTGGCTGGCGAACCCTGTTTTAGTGAAGAAGCCAAATGGAAAGTGGAGAGTTTGCATAGACTTCACAGATTTAAACAAAGCATGCCCGAAGGATAGCTTCCCTTTGCCCAGAATAGATCAAATGGTAGATGCCACCGCTGGGCACGCTCTTCTCAGTTTTATGGATGCTTATTCAGGGTATAATCAGATTCCCATGTATGAGCCTGATCAAGAGGATACCTCGTTCATTACAGATAGGGGGTTGTACTGTTACGTAGGAATGCCCTTTGGCTTGATTAATGCAGGAGCAACGTACCAAAGACTGGTCAACATGATGTTCAAAGAGCAAATTGGCAAGACAATGGAGGTTTATGTGGACGATATGCTTGTAAAATCTAAGCGGGCAGAGGATCACATAAGTCACCTGGATGAAACATTTCAGATATTAAGAAAGTATAGAATGAAGCTTAACCCTCAGAAATGCGTGTTTGGGGTTGAATCCGGAAAATTTTTGGGATTCATGGTGAATTACAGAGGAATAGAAGCAAACCCAGCAAAGATACAGGCTCTTCTTGATATGAAGTCACCCAGAACAGTGAAGGAGGTTCAGAGTTTAACTGGCAGAGTTGCGGCCTTGAATCGTTTTGTTTCCAAATCTTCTGATAAGTGCCGGGAATTCTTCAAAGTTATCAAAGGTGCAGGAAAGAGATTCGAATGGACAGTTGAATGTGAGGAGGCTTTTCAACAACTGAAAGATCACATGGGGTCTCCTCCTCTCTTATCAAAACCTTTGGAAGGCGAGACCCTTATTTTGTATCTGGCTGTCTCAGAATATTCGGTAAGCGGGGTCCTGGTCAGAGAGGAAGGCGAGGTTCAACTCCCCGTCTACTATGTGAGTAAAAGACTATTGGATGCGGAGACCAGATATAGCAACATGGAAAAACTAGTTTATGCCTTAATCCTAGCTTCCAGAAAATTGAGGCCTTATTTCCAGGCACACAAGGTAGAGGTCCGAACAGCGTATCCTCTGCGGCAGGTGTTGCATAAGCCAGAAACTTCTGGACGTATGCTCCGGTGGGCTATTGAGTTGGGACAATTTGATGTGGAATACAAACCTCGGAATTCTATCAAGGGCCAAGCCTTGGCTGATTTCATTCTAGAGTTCCCTCTTGAGAGAGAAGGTGACAACCTCGCTGTAGTCCCAATCCTTGCGACTGAAGCTGAAGTTGAACATGAGAATTCGTCCCCATGGTGGACTTTATATGTTGATGGTGCTGTCAATAATGAAGGAGCTGGAGGAGGAATAGTCTTGGTCAGTCCAGAAGGACATCACTTACAAAGCGCCATCCACTTCATGTTCTATGCTACAAATAATGATGCTGAGTATGAAGCTTTGATTTCTGGTTTGAAACTTGCACTCGAGATGAAAGTGGAGAATATAAATATCTGGAGTGATTCTATGCTGGTTGTACACCAAGTTAATGGGGGGTTCCAGGCAAGAGGACCGCGTACAGAGTTATATATGAGATGCACTCAACGCTTGATGAACTTGTTTAAAGAAGCTAGGTTGGAACAGCTTCCTAGAGACGCTAATGCAGAGGCGGATGCTTTGGCTAAGCTAGGATCTCAAAAAGGTGCTGCGCTTTTGGGGGTCATTCCTTTGGAAATAAGAAGACAACCTAGTGTGCCAGAAGCTAATTTGATGCAAGTAGAGGAACCTGTTCTCCTCACCTGGAAAACTCCAATTTGGGAATATCTAACGAAGGGAACTCTTCCCGAGGATAAAGGAGAGGCTCGAAGGTTACGTTACAAAGCGGCCCGATATGTTAATTATGAAGGAACTCTTTACAGGCGAGGCTTCAATCAACCTCTTCTTAAGTGTCTGGATGGTGATGAATGTACCTACGTTCTCCGAGAAGTTCATGAGGGTATTTGTGGCAATCACTCGGGGGGTGGATCCTTAGCTCAGAAGGTGTTGCGGCAAGGATACTTCTGGCCTACATTAAAGGAGGATGCGTCTCAGTTTGTTCAGGCTTGTGACAAGTGCCAAAGATATGCCAATTATATTCATAATCCCGCTGCTCCACTTACTTCTATTACGAGTCCATGGCCTTTCTCTATGTGGGGGATTGACTTGATTGGAGAGTTACCTAAAGGAAAGGGAGGTGTCAAATATGCCGTGGTTGCCGTGGATTACTTTACCAAGTGGGCAGAAGCTGAACCTTTGGCTACGATCACTGCTAAGAAGATAGTGGATTTTGTGTATCGTTCTATTGTTTGTCGGTTTGGAATACCTTATAAGCTCATATCTGACAATGGAAAACAGTTTGATAGTAAAGAGATGCGTGAACTATGTGACAACCTTGGCATTGTGAAGAGTTTCTCCGCTGTTAGTCACCCTCAAACCAATGGCCAAACAGAAGCTGTTAATAAGATCATCAAACATACTTTGAAGGCAAAATTGGAAGATAGCAAGGGTAGCTGGCCTGAGGAGTTGCCTAATGTACTTTGGAGTTATAATACCACTCCCAGAACCACGACAGGAGAGACTCTCTTCGTTTTGACTTATGGGTGCGAGGCTATGGTACCAGTTGAGCTTGGGGCAGGATCGTTTAGAAGGGATAATTTTCAGCCAGAAGTTAATGAAGTAAATCATCGTCTCTATCTAGATATGGTAGAAGAACTCCGGACTACTTCTCAGACTAGGTTAGCAGCGTATCATCGAAGGGTGGCTAGACATTACAACACCAAAGTAAAGGCAAGGCCTCTTAAGATTGGTGATTATGTTCTGCGACGGGTTATGCCTAACACCAAAGTTCACAATCATGGAGTTTTTGGAGCCAACTGGGAAGGACCTTATCGAGTCCGGGCTGTGCTATGGAGTGGAACCTACTATCTTGCTGATCTCAACGGAAAGGATATTCCTCGAGCTTGGAACATGGAGCACCTCAAGAAGTATTATCAGTAGCGTACGCTATTCTAACTATACTATGTAAACTTTATTTTAATTCATTGGCAATAAAGTTCAGGGGGGTAGTGCATGTACTTCTCCTCCGACAAGACTTATCTTATACTTATGAATAAAACATGCATCTTTTGACAATGTTGTTTGTAGCTTTCAATTCACAATGAAAACTACTCTTTATGTTTTTTATGAAATCTTGGTAAACCCGTACTTCCGGGGTGTTTATCCGTACTTCCGGAAAACTCACCAAGACGAGGTTACTCATCCTTCTTAAAACTCTGCTCAGCATCGAGTACAAAAGAAGGCGAGGTTACTCATCCTTCTTAAAACTCTGCTCAGCATCGAGTACAAAAGAAGGCGAGGTTACTCATCCTTCTTAAAACTCTGCTCAGCATCGAGTACAAAAGAAGGCGAGGTTACTCATCCTTCTTAAAACTCTGCTCAGCATCGAGTACAAAAGAAGGCGAGGTTACTCATCCTTCTTAAAACTCTGCTCAGCATCGAGTATAAAAGAAAGACGAGGTTACTCATCCTTCTTAAAACTCTGCTCAGCATCGAGTACAAAAGAAGGCGAGGTTACTCATCCTTCTTAAAACTCTGCTCAGCATCGAGTACAAAAGAAGGCGAGGTTACTCATCCTTCTTAAAACTCTGCTCAGCATCGAGTATAAAAAAAGGCGAGGTTACTCATCCTTCTTAAAACTCTGCTCAGCATCGAGTACAAAAGAAGGCGAGGTTACTCATCCTTCTTAAAACTCTGCTCAGCATCGAGTACAAAAGAAGGCGAGGTTACTCATCCTTCTTAAAACTCTGCTCAGCATCGAGTATAAAAGAAGGCGAGGTTACTCATCCTTCTTAAAACTCTGCTCAGCATCGAGTATAAAAGAAGGCGAGGTTACGTTTTCAATTGCATTTTTATGAATAAACACATGCAATAATGATAGAGTTGATAAAATGAAAAGTTTTTACAAGGGCGACACCATTAAAAGGAGGGTGCGCGTCTCCATTAAAGTTAGGAACAGTTGGGGGGGCCTACCCCAATAGTGTTTGCTAAGATAAATAAATCATACAGTCATGAGGCTGTTGTATTTGAGGGCGAGGCTCCACTTGTGTTGCCTATCTCTACATCACCTCCTGTAGCCTGCTTCCTCGCCTCTCCCTCAGCTTTTGCTTTCAGCTCACTTTCAATCTTTTGAAGGAGTTCTTTCCTCGCCTCCTCGATAGCCTTGGCATTTTCAGCCTTAAATGTTGATATATAAAGGGAAGTTGAGGGAGCAAAATGTACCGACCAGTCGTAGTCAGGGTCAGCGGCAAGAAAATTCTTCAAGTAACCTAAAAAGCCGAGGCTGTAAGCATCGCTTAAGTCTTTTTCCATTTTCTTGTTAAGCTCGTCCAGCTTAGACTGCAGCTCTTCTTTCTCCTTCTTGGAAGCCTCGCCTGCCTGTTTAGCATCAGCCGCGAGTCTAGCACACTCATCTTGAAGCTTCCCAACCTCGTCTTTCCTGGCCTTGGTCTCTTTATCAAGCTGTTTTTGCACATTTGACAGTTGGTCTTTCATAGATGAAGCCTCGCCTTTCAATTTCTTGAGGTCTTTTTCTTGGTCTTGAATAATAATGTTCTTCTCAGTCAAAACATTAAGGCCATGATAAAAAGCCTCGCCTAGACCCATTTTGAAGGCGAATTCAGAATCATTGCTATTCCTCTTCATGAATAATTTAGCGTCGTCATCAGAATAATGGTTCGCAGCCAGGGAACCAAAAGTAGCTGATACCAACTGCAGTGGAGGATCACCTTCTGTCGTCCCGAACTTGGATCTCTTGCTCGTCCCCTTTGGAACGTCGTTCATTCCCCGTTTCCCTTTATCTTTCTCTTTCATTGGAGGAGGGGGTGGGGCAGTTGTGATTGTTGGGATAATGTTTTGAGGGCGAGATTGACCAGCAGCCGAGGTTGGATTAGTCGTGGCTGGCTTTGCAAAAGGATTTCCCCCAAATGGGAGCTGCATCTTTTTTCCTGTATAATATAAAAGAGATCGAGGTTATATATAAGGCGATGTTATTAAATTTGTAGAATAACAAAGAGAGAAGACGAGGTTACCTCTTCCTGTTAAATGTTTAGTTATTTTTCTTAGAACTCTTTTTGAAGAATTTCTTTTAAATTTCACGGGAGCTATTTGCCCGAACCCGCTGTTATAAAAGCCGTGCGCTTGAAGAGATTCCGAGGTTACAAGCACGTCGAAATTTTTCTCTTGAGGAGAAAGATTCAAAATATGCTCCGCACGATCTAGAGCGTCGCCAGAAAGTACAGATTGTTTCGGTTGGTCTATATGTGAAAGCGAGCAATACAAAGCCGAAGTTATTAAAAATTAAAGAATGAAATTAAAGGACGAGTCTAGAGAGAAGACGAGGTTATGATTTAACTTACAGGCATTCAAGTTAAATTGTGTCCTGACTCGCGGGACGTCGTAGAGATAGAAATAATCGGCTTTCCATACCTTCATGTTACTTGGATTACCGGAATAAAATCCTTTTCTGTTATGCTTAGCAAAGAAGGCGAGGTAATAGAAACCTAGATCGCTTCCGCTTTTCCTTAGAGACAGAAAGTAATTAATTTCTTCTAAAGAAGGAGCTTCATAGCCGTTGTTTCTGTACAACATGTACAATCCAATAGCAATCCTGTAGCTATTAGGCGACAATTGCAAAGGGGCGATCTTGTAGAACTCGATTATTTCATGGAGGAACCTATGCATTGGATATCCGAATCCAATTTCAACCAATTTGTTGGTCAAGACCATTCTTGGAATTTGAAGAAGCGGAACGTCAAACCAATGCATCCTCATGTGTAAGCGAGGCTTCAGCCATTTCCCTTGAAGATTGTAATATTCCATCAGATACGTAATTTCTTCTGAACTGATTTCAGAGGCGAGGCCAGCGCAAGAAACCACGCCTTCTTCCTTTCGATACTTGATTTTGTCAGCTTCGGTGTAGTTTTCAGGGAAGTCATAATCAATCTCATGCTCATAAGTATCAGGATTATAACGACTTGGTGAGGGAAAATCAAACGCATAACGAATGGGAGAAATTGAAAGAGCCTCGTCTTCATAATCTGAGGCGTCGCCTTCCTCTTGATGATCATCGTCATCTTGATGTTTATCCTCGTCCCTTTGAACCTCGTCCTCGTCTCCATATGAGCACTGACTTTCTATTTCTTCATCTTCGTTGTTTTGATCTTGGAGTATCCTGACACATTGGTTTAAATCTTTACCTCGCCCTCTTCCTAGCATAGATGAAGTGGAAGGCTCGGTATCTAAGGGGGAAAAGAAATCATGAAGGTCTTCTTCATCTTCATTGATGTCCCCGATATTGAAAATGCTTTGTTGATCGTCGATTCTCCCAGGAGAACGGGGATTCCTTTCCTCAAGATGAGAGCTATCAGATAAGGATATGATTGCGTCTGGGTTTTCATTGATTTTGTGAGAATTCAGGTTCCTTTGATGCGCTCTTAGCCATCCTCGGTCTAGAAAAGTGTCAAGATGTTCCTCGCCTTTAGAACGAGAGGGGAAGATTTTTGAAGCAGAAGATGCCTCGGCCTCATTTGATGTTGAATTATGAGACATCTGAAAAGAGAGGGCGAGGACAGGATTATCGATTTGATTGAAGGAAAAATAATAAAGATGACTAAAGGTCTAATGAGTCCTCGCCCTCGAGGAAGGCGCGCCTAGTTCTAGATTAAGGAGAAGATTACAATTCCTAAATGTCGCCCTAGTTCTAGAAGATAATATTTTAACAAGTTTAAAATGCATTACAAATGAGCAAGTGATGGAAGGTACCTCGGTAAGTAGATGATTGGTAAAACTCGAATAAAAAATCTGCTTCGCCTTCTTCACCGCTAGCCTCGTCTTCAAGAATCAAGAGCCTCGCCTTACTAGCTTCAGGGAAAATTGACAGCACTTTGAGAGATTTTTAGAAAGATGGTAACTTTGAAAAGAAGAAAATTGGGTTTTTATAGGAGAAATGAAGCTGCCACGTGCCCGCTTGTGATTCGTACTTAGATACAGTAATCGAGGTGTGACAGCTGGAAATGATGTTAAAAACTTGAGAGAAAATTAGATTATAAATGATTTGTTAAACAGAGGTATTAGAGACACTTCGCCTAGTTTGGAGGAGAGGTTCTTCAATGATTGGTGATGATGGCTCGCCTTTAAGATTCCTTTGAATATTTTTGGATGAGCTTTTCTTTCACAAATATTTGTTTCAAGAAAATGGGGGGTAGTTGTTATAGCCAAAAATAACCACCTCCTCTTTAATGATGACGTTTGCTAATATTAGGTATAGCTTAGGCTCATGTGAAGCCTGGCCCATTACTTGATGAGGTTGTTAACCCATTACTGATGCTGGGTATGTCTTTAAGGTCCAGCTCATTGGGTGATACCCAAAGTCTCGGGTCTAACCTGGGTTCATATGAAGCCTCGCCTCTTGGGAAACCTAGGCTGCAGATAAACTGGATGATTGATGTAAGGAATGTCCCTTTTTTAAGGTATAAACTACCTTATTAACCTCATCATTTAAATATAGGAACCTCGTCTTCTAAAAGATGAAGGTTCCTTAACTTTTACTGATTTATCGAAAATTAACCTAAGCACTGAGGAACTTCGCCTTGAAAGAAGCCTCGCCCCTTTGAGATTCATAAGAGCCTGTCTTTCCTTATTTTCCATGGATCAAGATAAGCATTGACTCCGATAAATCCGGGTCAATAAAATTATCCGATAAGTCCCAAGAAAATAGTGAAGTCATGACAGCTCATAATGACATATCAAAGGCGGTGATCCCGGTCTTTTGGCTCTTTAAAAAAGGAAACTCGGCCCATGGGTTACTTGCTCTCCAAGAACTACGTCTGGCTTGATCCCTATAAATAGGGTACGTAGGCACATTGTATGGTACGATGCAAACTTGCAAACAAGAGAGAATTCAATATTCAATCTCAAATTGCGACCTATTCTCACATACAATCTCAGCCATCCCCAAATCGTAAACCCTAATCCCTGTAACCTACGCTACACATCATCCTCGGTTTCTACCACAATTCCAGCAACCCTCCCCGAATTGGTTATCACCAAATTCCTCCGTTAACACTAGGGTTTATGAGCGTTCAAGCTTTAATGACTGCTCTTGTGTTTCGGGACTAAATCGGTCCTCACAAGATGCATACGTATCTCTGCTGTATAGAGAATCAAGTCAATAAAACGTAGTTCTAGAATGAAGGACGAGGGTCCTTATATAGGCGTCAGGAGTCTTGTATTTAGAGTAAG
The DNA here is from genome assembly GCA_030848705.1 of Heracleum sosnowskyi. Lineage (NCBI taxonomy): Eukaryota > Viridiplantae > Streptophyta > Magnoliopsida > Apiales > Apiaceae > Heracleum > Heracleum sosnowskyi. The sequence goes on along the minus strand of CM061239.1, from coordinate 43,615,835 downwards.
TTTAGGAGTCTTAACTGATAAGTCTCGTTATTGATAACTGATAAGGAGTATATTACTTGGCAGGCAAGTATTATCCCTATCTGATAAGTGCTGTGACTCATCATATTATTTGATTGGGATTCTGGATCCTTCGAAGATATTATCATATTTGGACTCTTTTATGAGCTGTGTATTTTCCTTTATTTATTAATTACGAAATTAATAAATAATTAGGGTTTTGGGCCTTTTGTCGGGCCTAATCTTTGGACCAAACTAGATCTAATTAATGTATCATTAATTATATATCTAGGGTTATATTTCTGTCCATATCAATAGATATGAAGTATGCAATTTTTCCTAGTAACATAGAAGTATTACACTCTCATATATGTTGAGGGTACATACTTGACTACTGTGCCTGGTCTTCCTGCAGCGAAAGAAATTGCTTGAGACACTTATTGTAGACACATGGTCTTTCCAAGTGAACCAGGTGCCCTGTATTCCATATGCTTTGATACGTTGTCATTTTGTCTAGTTGCTCTTTCATATTCTTGACAAGCTCGAACTTGAAAAATTATCATCTTCACTCTATAGAAGAAGATAAAAAAATGTATAAGGTTGGATATAGAAATCGGAAAATGCTTATGGGGAAAATTTAGTTTTGTTTCGATAAAGTCCTCATTAATCCTTACAGCATCTCAATAGTATATGTCATCAATCAGAAAGAAATGTTGCTTTTATAGAATGATCTTCCTATGTGTGTACCAAATAACTATAGCTTGTAATATCATCTTTTTAGGGTAATCTCTTTGCGACTGTGGTTTCTTCTGTTCAATATCGTGCTTTGGCAGATGAAGTGTCTGATGCCTACTAAGACGCAGATCCAAGCTTATGTTTTTTATGGTATGATGTTTATTTCAACTAAACGTTTGTTTTTGACTAGGAATAGGAACTGATATCAGTATGTGTTGTTTTACAAATCCGTACACTGAAAATAGGAGAACGCCATCCTGGAAACATCTAACATCAAGAACAAGTTCTGTTTATACCGTGACTGCACATGGAATTAATTAATTTATTTTGAAACCCTGAATCTTCACAATTCGGAAGAAAGAGTCCACAATTGTAGTTCAAAGTTATGATCAGGTCCTATATTTTTCCACCTAATAATTAAATCAAGATTTAATATCCAATTCCTTACTGGCATATATCTTATATACCACTTACCATATATGTAACTGTCTTCTTACCACTATGAGTAGAAATCCGGGAATTGATATTTTTACATCCCGGAGGACAAACTTCTAAACACTGGCTACAGATTTTGAAAAACACATTCAAAACGATGCCCTAACACTTGGAATGATGACAGCACATACATGTACTTGCAGACTTGTGGTGGTGATCTTCTAATATGTCAACCATCCTTGCAGTTGCAGGACCATAAATCACCACAATCCGTTAACCAACTTTAAAGAACACTTTAAGTTTGCATTAATACAAAATAAAATGACTTAAAAACCAACTTCAAACAAACGAAGTATCATAGCTATCACTTATGAAAGAATTAACAGTTATAATTTCGAAGTATGTAAGACTCTGGTCACTTGTACCTTTTTTCAGTTGTTTCCTTAATTTCTCCCTGTTAGCTGCTTTTGCCTTTTCATCACCAGCTCAACAGACGTTAAATCACTTGCCCACTACTATTGTCGTTTCTTTAGCTTTTCTCTTTTCCTAATTAATTAAATACATGTACACACCCGCCTTGTTCGAAATCTCGTAAAAATAGCAACGGAAATGCCACTAAAAATGCTAAATTTTATCAACTCATTTGCAAGTAAAACTATGCGAGTTTGGAAACGTGATGACTTCATGTCGATCACCTCGCAAACCTAGGCTATAGGATATCAAATGATAAATCTGAAGATAACGTTAACGTTACTGATCTTCACCTCTAAATAAATATTCATCCCAATTCCCAGCATATTTATTGTTACAACTACCTTATTTTACAATTATAATAACAAAATGATTTATACTACACTCATAATTAACAGAATCCTATACAATATTAAAGAAATTTGTTGATAAATTACAAGTATCTCAAGCTCTATTTGGTATAAGAACTATATGAATGCTATTGCAAATGTACCGGACCTTAAACGGTCTGTGAGAAAGCTTCTGATTTCTCTGCTGTGGTATCTGAATCAGAATCTAGTCTTTTGAAAACTAGCTTTTGCTGAGGTAGCTGGCCATTGGAAAATGCCGTGACCTCCGTGTCTATGAAGACTGTGTCTTCATCCTTAAACTCTCCCCTCAATATACCCTTGGCAAGCTCATTCTCCACATTCTGCTGGATCACTCGCTTCACTGGCCTGGCACCATAGCTTGGATCATACCCAAGACTCCCTAGGAGTTTGATAGCAGCATCACTGACTTGAAGCTTCATCTTTCGATCTGCTATCCTCTTTTGAACACGTTCCAGCTGTGATAAACAAGTTGAATAAGTTTTTTCAACAATTACTGCAACTACTCAAAACTCAAACTAAAACTACAGTAAAACCTTTGTGGTAATATTCCCGGAACCAGAGAAAATTATCACTATAGGGAGTCTACTTTTAAATAGAGGAATACATAAAAAAAATTAGCAATTAAATTTAAAAAAACTAATTTATGTTATAAAAAAACTTGGTGTCCCCAGCATATTTAAACTCATAAATTCAAAAGATATATAATGATTTAAAAGAATCAAATAGGAAATATAGAAACAAATGTATGCACATCATGAAGGCATTTAATATATCATCAAATGTATTTGCATCTTCAAAATGTCTTTTCTTTTTTCAATTACTAATACTATACATATACAAATTCTAGGCAGGTATTTTTTTTTTTGAATAATTAGACTTATATGCCTTACAAGTGAGTATCTGTTCTAACAATAGAACAAATCTCGGGGGTGAGCGAGAATCGAACCCAGGACGACAAAGATAAGCCCTTAACCATCGCACTCAGGCAAGTATTTAATATCATCTCAAGTGTTATGGGACATAGTTAAACAACTCTCGACATTTATAAAGATATATAAGTAGTTTAAAATCTTAATGTTAATTTATCACTACAAAGAGGTAAGTTCTTTATAATGGTCCAAAATAACATGGAATATTACAATGCAACATTCTGTTCTTATTGAAATTTGGTCCCGACTTGGACCATAATACTCCCTCCGTTTCTTTTTATATGTCGCTTGATTTTTTGCACATATTTCAAGGTGCTTTGACCGGGTACTTAAATTTATTATTTTTAAAATTTTCTTTTTTTAAATAAAAATATATAAAGGATAGTTTAATTCAAAAAATAATAATTTTAAATACCCAGTCAAAGCGCTTTGAAATGTGTGCAAAAAGTCGAGCGTCATATAAAAAGAAACGGAGGGAGTATATTTTTTTAAACATAGATCTTAGGTTTAAACTGTTAGAGCATCTCCAATAGGGGTTGCCAACGTTGATGTGGCAGGGCATCTTGGTTGCCCACCTATTGGAGTTGGGAGATTGCTAAGAGGTTGCGAAAAGTTAACTTCCAAACTAGCTAAAAACCCATATAACTGTCCAAAAACATATATTACTATCCCCATTTTTACATTGTCCCATGCCATCTTATTATAATTTATGCAAGGGACCACATTGGCAACTTTTGAGGTCGCCAACTATTGAAACAAAATTTGTATACAAGTTGGTAAAGTGATATGGATGAAAGAGAAAACAAAACAAAAATCAGAAAAACAGAACAGGTGGAGCTATCTTTTTTAAGCACCTTAAATTACGGGTTAAAATATGGCTAAAAAGTCAAAGGGACTAGAATTTTGGGACAAAGGAAGTATATACAAACAGTTCAACTCTATTTAATGCAATTATGAGGGCTAACCAAGGAAAGAAATTATTTAAGATGCGTGATTTTTTCAAGAGAGACATCTATTAGAGATGCTCAAAGAACAAAAAAAACATATTATGTTTCTAAATTAGTCTAAATTAGACATAATATTTGAGAATGCAATTGAAGACATTAAAAATATGCAGTGCAAGCACAGGCTTGAATAGTTACCTGTATCCTGACAATACTGTTGATCTGATCACGATCAAGAGGCTGAAACACTATATACTCATCAACTCGATTCATGAATTCCGGCCGGAATACTGATCTAGCAGCATCCATTACCCTTTGCTTTATAGTTTCGTACGTTGTCTCTTTCGACATGGAGTCATCATCTGTATTAAGTATGTATTGTGAACCCACATTTGAAGTCATAATGATAACGGTGTTTGTGAAACTCACGGTTCGTCCCTGGGAATCTGTAACTCTACCATCATCTAGTATTTGAAGGAACACATTGAACACATCAGAATGGGCTTTCTCGATCTCATCAAACAAAATAACTGCATATGGCCTCCTCCGGACAGTCTCACTCAACTGTCCACCTTCCTCATAACCTACATACCCAGGTGGAGCTCCTATCAACCTTGAAACTGCATGCTTCTCCATGTACTCACTCATATCTATTCTTACAAGGGCCTCCTCAGTGTTGAACATATAAGAGGCAAGGGCCTTTGCTAGTTCCGTTTTACCAACTCCTGTCGGACCCATGAACATAAAGCTAGCTATTGGACGGTTAGGATCTGAGAGACCTGCTCGAGATCGCTGGATAGCATCAGCAACAGATGTCACTGCAGGATCTTGACCGACCACACGTTTATGTAGCTCCAGTTCCAAGTGCAACAGCTTCTCCCTCTCTGACTGTTGTAGCTTTGAAACAGGAATACCAGTCCATTTACTCACAAGCTCAGCAATATCACTCCCACTAACTTCCTCTCTAAGCATGGACTTCCCCGACTTCATGTACTCATCAAGTTCTTTTTCTGCAGTTTCAAGTTGACGCTGTAATGAGTTCAAGCTCCCATACTTCAACTCGGCTGCACGATTGAGATCATATTCCCTCTCTGCCTGCTGGATCTCAAGATTTACTCTGTCAATCTGTATATGAAAGCAAACTCATTCAAAGACAGAAGAATATTGTCCCTGTGGCCTTGATCGCACTTCTTTCGCATGAAACCAATGAAATTATACTAAAAAAATGAGTACTTCCCCCTTGACCCCACTTCTTCCACGAGGAACCAATTAAATTAAATTACAAATATGTGCAGGATTTGACACCAAGACAAGGCAAAATCATGTTTCTATATTAATCTCTGATAAAAGATATACCTCTTCTTTTATTGATTGTAAGCGTGTCATGACAGTTTTTTCATGTTCCCACTGCCCATTCAATTCAGCTTGTGTCTCCTTTAAGAGATTCAACTCCCCCTCAAGACGACTTAATCGGTCTCTGGAAGCTTTATCAGTATCGTTTGTGAGAGATAGCCTCTCCATCTCTAACTTCAGTACTGAACGATTAATTTCATCTAGAGCAGTTGGCTTTGAGGTAATTTCCATCTTCAGTTTCGCAGCCGCTTCATCGACCAAGTCAATAGCTACAACCAAAATGAAGAAATCAGCATATTACAACCTACAGTTGAAAGGGAAGGTATTTAGCTTCACAGTTTCACTCTTATGCTGAACAGTTCAATTATACCGACTACATATTTGTTAAAATCTCTCAAGTCACAAAGATAGCACTTCAATACAATTTTTGCTTTTTCATTCGGATATTTTTGTTCCGTTTATAATCGATAATACATTAATGCAGCTGGGAAAGTGAAATCAGCACCCTAAAACTTTAAAAGCAGTATACAACGTCAAATCTTTTTCAAATAGCTAAAAGCAATATGCTAATTTGGTACTCTAAAGGCAAATGATATTAATTAGAACTCACCTTCACATTTCATATTTGTATATTACACTAACATACCCTCATACAACTAAAGACACCAAGATTCATCTCGCATATAGCTATTGAGGAAGGTAATAGTACAACACTATAATTTTGAAAGTACTGATACTTAAGTCATATTCAGTGTTTGTAAAAGGCAGAAAAAAAAAATCAATCAATATATGAGCTTTCTGGAAGTTCAATTTTGAGAATCACCTTTATCTGGTAAAAACCGTCCGCTAATGTAACGATCTGAGAGAATTGCAGCATCAACAAGTGCAACATCAGAAATGCGAACTCCATGGTGCAGCTCATATCTTTCGCGAAGTCCACGCAGTATAGAAACGGTATCTCCTACTGTGGGTTGATCAACGAGCACTTGTTGAAAACGACGTTCCAGGGCTGGATCTTTCTCAATGTATTTACGATATTCATCCAAGGTGGTTGCCCCAATACAACGCAACTCTCCACGACCAAGCATAGGCTTCAAGAGATTGCCAGCATCCATTGCCCCGCTGGTTGCACCTAAAAAATAACTCAGATGAGCTTGTTTTTTTATGATAACTTAATAATTTCATCTACTTAAAAAATAAGGAGCAACCACATGAGCCATCAGATGTAACATGTATCAAGTTAGGCAAAAAGAAATTTAAGGAAGCCAGGGAGGGAGTAAGAGAAAAATTGGACAACAGAATGAAGATATGAATTGTCTTATGACCATACATTCAATTTTGAACTCAAATATATATCCAACAGTAAAAATGAAATCTCTTTCTGCGAGGGAGTACCTGCTCCCACAACTGTATGAATCTCATCTATGAAAAGGACTGTCTGCCCATCTGATTCTGTTACTTCCTTAAGAACAGCTTTTAATCTATCTTCAAACTCACCACGGTACTTTGCCCCAGCAATGAGAGCACCCATGTCTAAGGATATTAACTGAAAAAAGAAATTATATTAGTTTACTCCGCAGATATCCTAATATAAAGAAAAGTTCATAAAAGAACTATATAACCTGAAGATGTATACATTAAACCGATCACCTTTCTATTCATTAAAGCTTGAGGCACATCTCCTTGCACAATTCTCTGGGCAAGCCTGTAACATAATATATAATATATATATTAGAAAAGTGATCAGATATATAACAACAGTGAGCAAAAATAATACACTATAATAAGACAATGAACTAGCCTCCGCTCCCCTCATTGTCCCACTTACACAAACCAAGACCAACCAAAAACCTTACTTAAAACTTTTCTACTCCCAATCCAATTCTGCATGGTGAGATGGTAATATGTCAACAATATATGACCTATAGTCTAACTCATGAGTTTATCTGCGACAGAACACCTTATTTGAGGACTGGAAATGCTTATTAGCTAACATGTTAAGGTCCCTTTTCCATACTTCGTTTATCAAGTGAGCTCAACAACATGCTCCACATTACTTAGTTATAACACTGACTTTAAAAGGAAGCTGCAAACTTATAATCTTAATAAAAAGGTTCACGCTACTTAGTTATAACACTGACTTTAAAAGGAAGCTGCAAACTTATTAACGTAGAGAGTACTCAATCTCTCTTCCGGTTTAAGCACTAGGTATGTGTTTATCAGGGAAACAAGAATATACTTGTAAATTTTACCCTTCAGAAATTGCAGTTTTCCCAACACCTGGTTCACCAATTAGCACAGGGTTATTCTTGGTCCTCCTGGAAAGAATTTGAATGCACCTGCGAATTTCATCATCTCTTCCTATCACCGGGTCAAGCTTTCCCGCTTTTGCCATGGCTGTCAAATCTTTACCATATTTCTCCAATGCTTCATATTTCCCTTCGGGGTCTGTTTCACAAATAAAACAACTGAAAATCCTATAGATGACAAAAATACACTATAATTCTTGCTACTTTCTCACTTTTTTTAGATAACTAAAATACTAAATAACAAGTGTAACAAATATTTAAGTAAAACAAAACAGAAATAGATTGGTTACTGATAGAACCACAAATAAACAGTAAACAGCGAGTGTTAAAAAGTTAACACTTTTAGGTTTTTCGTTTGTAGTATAGCACATGAATGCGCAGAGGGGAATTCGAACAGTTTCCCTGCTTGCAAGGTGGTCAAAATATTGTCACTGTGGTCAAGGTACCCCCAGATTGCAGATGGTCCCACAGCATACATGTACACAGAAACCTAATTGGGGGGAAAAGAAAGACTTTGAATAAACACTCTAATCCTATACTCTTCAAATAGGTATAGCACAAATATTTTGACAATATAAACAAAGTGACAGATAGAGAGAAGAAGTTCATATGGGAACAGAACGTCACTAGAAAGTTGAGGATTGCAATTGTAAAAGAAAAAATGTGCCTAAGGTGAACATGTTGAAATTTTAGGACAATAACATAACCCCAATTAGTTGTGGTTTAGCTGATAATATTAGAGTTTTGGCATGTACATGGGACAGTTTGTCTATGTTTAGCACGACTAGTAGTATCAGTCGTATCAGCAAGTTAGGGCTGTTACGACTTACGATTAGTTAGCTGAAGTTTACTTTAAAAAAGTTGTGTTTGGAAAAATAATTTTAGCCGTGAAAACTGAAAAGTATAGAAGTACTAAAATGACATAAACATACAAAGATATATGAATATTTGTATAGAGATAAGTTTTAGGAAAACTACATTTAACAACAGATAATACTACAAAGTCTATAGTTACCTTGGTCAATTACCGTTTGCCGTCCTCTTATTGCTTGCACAGCATCTGTTAAAGCTTTCATTGAGATCTGAAAATCCTTAAACAATTGTTTTCCAAATCGCTTATCTTGCACATAACCAAGTACTAAATGCTCAACTGCTACAAATGAATCTTTATACTCTTTTTTGAAATCTCTGGCCCGTTGTAACAGGGCTTCCAGGTCTCGCCCTAACATTGATCCCGCAGAATCACCGATAACCTGGATTGAATAAGCATAAATAGGATTGAATTATACGATCTGAAACGTGCTACGAGGACAAGTAAACAGACTATGCATTTAAACAATAGAACTCCGTTTGGATGATAGTGAACTTTGAACAGACAATGGTAGAAGTAACAATTGTTCCATATATATATTCTGACGTCAATGAGAAGCTCTTTGTTTGATCGCAACTTTTAAGTGCTTAAGTATTAAATCCTCAAATCCATATTTAAAAAGTTTCTACGACATCCAGATCATGAAGAATAAGATATAACTAATCATCATTCAAACAGCACTTCCTTAGTTAAACTTAATTAATCAATACGAAACTCTTAACTGAGAACTTATAATCCGTTACAGTACAACACAATACGAACTCAAGTAGCAGACACTTAGTTTTGTTAAATATTACATTATCATGCTCAATCAAAACCAATCAACCACAGGTAACAAGTGTACAGGACATGCCATAACATAGAGGACACCTTCGGTTGTCGTTTAATAAACTTATCAGTAGCATCAAGAAGGCGCGTATTATCCACACCAGCCTTGGAAAAAATACGACGAGCAAGTCCATTCTTCTGTTCAAGCAAAGCCTTCATCAAATGTTCAGTCTCAACTATCTGATGCTTATTCTCTTTGGCCACTTCTGGCGACGCAACAATCGCCTGCCAAGCCATTTCCGTAAACTCCTCTTGCGAAACCTATCAATAAACACCACAAAACAATCCTCAAACTATACTTAATTTATCGAGATTATTAATTTATCGAGATTTTAGTATAAACAGAAATTTGTAACCTTTCCACTAGAAGCTTGGCAGCGAATAAGAGGAGGTCTAGAAATGCTTGGGAAACTAGTTATTCGGGTGAAAAGAGCGTAGTTGGTGTTGAATTTAAATGGAGCAGAGCAAGTTAGGGTTTGGAGAGGTGTAGAATTGGAGGAGAGATTGATGGAGAGTGTAGAGTGAGAGAACAGACTAGTTTTATTAGTATGAGGTCGGAGTAGAGGGAGATGTGTGCCGGAGAATGAAGTCACCGGAGAAGTCATTGCCGGAAATGGTTGGTAATTGGCGGTGAAGTTAGAGAAAAGAATTGGGTATTTCACCGGTTCTCAGTGAAGGAAACATGTGAA